>CP124716.1:135640000-140640000 GCA_031232105.1 Capsicum rhomboideum
GGAATAAGTAAACCAAAATGTAGAGTCCCTTTTAAGTAACGCAATAGTCATTTTATAGAATTAAAGTGCAGTTCAGTGGGTTGATGCATGAATTGACATAACTTATTCACTGAGAAGGAAATATTAGGATGAGTGATGGTGATGCATTGAAAAACACCTGCTATACTCTTATAGACATCAACATCACAAAAAGGAGAAGAGCCATGTTGTGAGAGTCGTAAATTAACTACCATTGGAGACAAAATGAGCTTCATTCCATCCATCGATACTCCAGTTAGCAAGTCCCAAATGTACTTGGTTTGGCAAAGAACCAACCCTTTAGAACTGTAGGAAGCTTTAATTCCTAAGAAATAATAGAGAGACCCCATGTCTTTAAGAGCAAACACAGACGATAGATGGCAGAAAAGTTGTGAAACAATTGCCTTAGAGATTCTACTGACCAAAAGATCATCAACGTACACTAACACAATAGTGATATGAGAAGGCTGGTTCCTTATGAATAGAGATGAGTATAACCTGCAAGAGGAAAAACCAAGTGAATAAGAAGATGAGCTAAGACAATCGAACCAAGATTGAGGAGACTGTTTGAATCGCTTTGTGAACCTTGCTAAAATAATTAGGGAACTTAGCATTCACAAAGCCAGGTGGTTGTATTATATACACTTTCTCATATAATTCACCGTGGTGAAATGCATTTTTAACATCTAATTATCTAACGGACTAGCCCTTCAATTAAGCCAACGTCAACAAAACATGAATGGTAGTTGGTTTAACCATCACACTAAAGGTTTCATAATAATCCACTCTAGTTGCTTGATTGAAACCCTTAGCCATGAGTCATTCTTTGTAGCGATCAATAGAGCCACTTGGGTTAAGTTTCAACTTGAACACCCACTTACACCCCATAATATTCTTGGAAGACGTAGAATATACTAAGTACCATATACCATTTTGAATGAGTTTATTGTACTCATCAAGTATAGCTTGTCTCTAATTTGAATCTTTGTTTGCTTGAGTAAAACAGGTAGGTTAAAGATAGAGATTTGAAGGCGGAAGAGGGTTTAGTGGTGGTATTAGCTTGAAAGGTGGACGACTTGGATTTTAGATGAGTTACCATATAGTGATAGGGTTAAGAGGAGATGGATCAGTAGAATAAGCATCAAGGACATTTTCATATGAATTATCGATAAAGTATTAGGATTTACTAGGAGAGGAATTGGGCCATCAGGTTGTGGGCTAGGAGATGGAGAGATTAGAGGAAGAGTGAGGTACTGACTGAAAGCTACTGTATGGTTCCACAACTGGTAGGGGATCCGAGATAGGAGGAGGAGGATTCGATGCATTAGCAGGCGGACAAACCTTAAAGAAACTGAATAAAGACTCATCAAACACTACATGTCGAGATATGTACATTTGGCCGCTAAGAATATGATAACATTTGTATCCTTATGGTGCGAGCTATACCCCATGAAAACACATTGTTTAGATAGAAAGGAAAGCTTATGAGAATTGAATGGCCTAAGAAAAGGATAACAAGCACATCCAAAAACATACAAAAGATGATAATCTGGTAATTTACCAAAACGTTTTTCAAAGGGAGAAATATTGTGAAGAATTGGCGTAACCATTCTATTTATCAAATAAATATCAGCACACAAGGCTTCATCCCAAAAATGAATAGGAATTTAGGCATGAGAAAGTAATGTGATCCCTATCTCAATGATATGTCTATGTTTTCGTTTAGTAGAACCATTTTGTTCATGAATATGAGGGCAAGATATATGATGTATGATGCCAGTTTGGGCAAATAACTTAGACATTTTTGGTTTTCACCACTCCAATTAGCTTGTACAAATTTTTTCTTACGTTCAAAAAAAGTTTTCAACTTGAGACTTAAAATATAAGAAAATGTCACACACTTCATGTTTAGCCTTCATAGGGAAAATCCAAGAATATTTGCAAAAATCATCCAGAAATAGAACATAATAATGAAATTTATTATTATCAAGATACGGAGATGGTCCTTATACATAAGAATGAATCAAATCCAAAGGATAACTAGAATTAGACAAAGAACTAGAAAATGGAAGATGATGACTCTTTCCATATTGGCATGAAGCACAAACATTAGACAAAGAATTATTCAAAACTGGAACTTGAAGTGTCCTAATGACTTTATTGACTATTTTAATCGGTGCATGACCTAAGCGATTGTGCCAGAGTTCAAAGGAGGATGTAGTTGTAAGACAAGCTTGGGGTTGAATTAGTGACTTAAAGAAAGCATTTGGTTGAATCTTGTACATGTGCTGCTCAAGAGTTCCATCCAACAGTGCCTTCCATATTTTCTGATGCTTCACAAGACAGAAAAGAGGGTGAAATTCAAAAACACATCATTGTTAGAGGTAAATTGTGTCATACTTCAAAAATTTTAGTGATCTCTAGAACATGAAGAATATTCTACAAAAATAAAGCACGAGAAGATGTAGATATTTTTGAATCACCAAAATGAGAAATTTTCAAACCTGTACCATTCCTAACTTGAATTTGTTCACTATCGATGTATTCGCCACGCACATTCAAATTGATTAATTCACTTGTTAAGTGATTTATGGCTCCAGAGTCGGGGTCCAGGAAAGATCCATAATTCTCGATGGATGTGCCAGCATAGTTGTTAATGTTGATTAGGGGCTTGATAAGTGTGATCATACCTATGGTAACAATTGAGGGCAATGTTGCCAAATTTAGAGAAACTTGGCATTGATCCATATTTGAGTTTGAAAAATTTGAGTTGGACTATCGTGTATTTGTTTTCCTGTTATGACCCCTGCCTTTTTTTCCACCATTAAAACCACCAAAATGTTGATTCTTTGACCTAAAGCCTGCATTGTCCCCTTTTTATGAATAAGAGTTTCTTACCATGAGGTTTGCTTGCCCAATGTTATCGATAATAATTACTTTCTCCAACTTGTATTCACAGATACGTAACAAGCCATGGAGATCTACCAAAGTGATCTGTTCAGACCTAGATGTGACAGATACAACAAGTGGATTATATTTAGGTTCTAGACCTCATAGATTATACAGAATTAGATCGACATCGGTAATCGATTGGGTTCTACAAATGTTTTCATCTTTTGCATATAGTCGACTATAGACAGAGTACCCTTCTTTATGTTTTGTAATTATAGATGCAGTTGCATAATCCTGTCCCTAGAGTGGGACGCAAACATATTTTCCAAAGTTCGCCAAATTTCTTTTGAAGTCGAACAACCAATCTTGGGCAAGAACACCCTTGGTCAGGGAAGAAAGTAACCACCTAAGCAATAATTGATCTTGTTTCTTTCAAGACAAATAAGAGGGATTTATGACTGATTCGACAGTAATTCCTTCAATTGGACTACTCACAATGACCTTTTGAAGACACTCGAGAGAGCCATCAGCATAACCTTCAAAACCATGGCCTCTTAGTATTGGGAGAACCTGTGATTTCTATAGGATGAGATGTGAGTCTTAGCTATGCTCTGATACCATAAAAGGTTTCGGAAGAAGAAGAAAAATCTGATAGTATATTGATACAATTGGGAATATTTTTTAACTCCTATAAATATGTAATGATACAGAGGAGATGTACACTATGCTAGACTAGGATTAGATCTAAGAGAGCTGGTCAAACTAGGAGTCCTATCGCCTATCAACTACCAGATATGTTACAAGAATAACATTTATCCTTAACAATCACAATAAAGTGTAATTGGTGCTCGCATTAATGGAACCTCACCTAATTCTTTTAGAAAGTTTCTAAACTACACCGCCTCCTTGGCTTCTTTAGAGGTTGCCATATATTCGGCTTCCATGGTAGAATTAGCAACACACGATTGCTTGATAATCCTCCAACATATGGCTCAACCTCTCAAGATAAATTCATTTCCTAAGGTAGATTTTCTAAAGACTTTGTCTGACTGAAAATCTGAATCTGTATATTCAATAGTCATAAGATTATCTGAATGATAGACCAACATATAATCCCTACTCCATTTCAGGTACTTGGTTATATACTTAACTGCAATCCAATGCTCTCATCCAGGATTAGACTTGAATCTGCTAACCATACGTATAGTAAAATAGATGTCTGATCTAGTACACAACATCACATCCATAAGACTACCTACATCGGATGTGTAAGAGACCATCTTTTTTTTTTATCTCATCATCAGTTTTAGGTGACTGATCTTTAGATAGAGAAATTCCATGTTTGAAAGGAAGAAATCCTTTCTTGGAATCCTGCATGCTAAATCTGGCAAGAATGGTATCAACATAAATAGAATGAGATAAGTCTAGCATCCTTTTCTTGCAATCTCGCATAACTTTAATCCCAAGGATATGAGCCACTTCTCCCAAATCATTCATATCATAATGCTTGGACAACCACACCTTAACTGAATTTAACATACCCACATTATTACCTATGAGCAAGATGTCATCTACATATAGTATCAAAAATATCACTTTATCCCCATCACACTTCTTGTATACACAAGATTTATTAAGATATTGATCATAATTAAAAGTATTGGTTACATTGTAAAAATAAGTGTTCCATGCCTTACATGCCTATTTTAGTCATTAATGGATTTTTAAGCTTACATGACTTGTTTTGTTTGCCACTTTTCATGAAACCGTCTGGTTGCATCATATAGATACATTCATTATGACTTCCATTTAGAAAGGCCGTTTTGAAATCCATTTGCCAAATTTCATAGTTATAATGAGCAACAACATACAAGAGAATCCTAATATACTTAAGCATGATTACTGGAGAAAAAGTTTCCTCATAATCGATCCCTTTTTTTTTCTTAAACCCTTTTGCTACAAGCCTAGCTTTAAAAGTTTGTACTTTTCCATTTATTCCTCTATTTTTTTCTTATAGATCCATCTACAACAAATAATTTTAACTCTCTTAGGTTGTTTTACAATATCCCAGACTTGATTAGAGTACATGGACTCTATTTTTGATTTCATAGCAACAATCCACTTATCAACATCCTTGTTTTGTAGTGCTTGATGTTAATTGACAGGTTTGATATTAGCCTCTTTAGAGATCCTATCATAAGATTATCCCAAGAGTGTATATCGAATAGGATATCCTATTACTCTTCCAATACGACTAAGTACGACACCAGCAGGTGCATGTACACTATTATGATTTTGTGGTAAAATCAGATCATTTTTAGGAACCTGATCTCCATGTTATCCTCGGGGATATCAATGACTTCTTCCTGTTGTGTAGTATGCTCAATATAACTCCCACTACATTCAGGCAATAGGGTTTTAGATGTTTGTACTTGTGGCACTTCTTGTCTATTGATATTCCCCCCCACCCCAATTATAATGTAATGCTATGTCAATACCAACTTTCGTGGCTTATTTTTGGTTATTTTGATCTTTATATGAATGAGTTTCTATTCCTTTGCTTAATTCCTGTAAAATAAGTTTACTTATAGAAACATGATTTATGAAATAGTTCTTTTCTAGAAATTTAGCATTTGTGCTAACAATTACCTTCTTTTCTTTAGGACAATAAAATAAACCACCTTTAGTTCCCTTTGTATATCCAATAAACACGCATACATCCGTTATTGGTTCCAACTTTTCCATTTTTCCTTTTAGCACATGTGTTGGACAACCCCATGCCTGAACATGTCATAAACTAGGCTTGTGCCCATTCTAAAGTTCAGTAGGTGTTGAAGGTATTGACTTGAAAGGAACTAAATTCGAAATGTAATTTGTTGTTTCTAAGGCATATCCTGAAAAGGAAGAAGGAAAGTCAGAATAGACCATCATCGATCTAACTATTTCCATAAGAGTCCTATTTATTCTTTCTACCAAACCATTATTTTGCTGTGTTTCAGGTTCAGACAATTGATTTCTAATTTCACATTCTGATAAGTAACTAATAAATTTTGCAGAGATGTACTCACCACCAAGATCAGATCGCAATGTCTTGCTATATTTATTATGATATTTTCCATTTTTGTCTTAAATTATTTTAACTTTTCAAATCATTCAGACTTACGGTGCAGTAAATAAATATATACATACTTAAGAGTAGTCATGTGTCAAAGTCATGAAGTACTCATAGTCACCTCTTGCTTGGACATTCTTTGGACATACAAATCAGAATGAATTAAGTCTAATTTATCACTTTCTCTATTTCCTTTAGGGGGATCTCTTGGTCATTTTACCTTTTAAACAGGATTCATATATTGGTAGTACCTCCACTTTCAATGAACTTAAAGGTCCATCCTTAACCAACCTCAAAATCATGTCTAGATTTATATGACCTAGACGCAAGTTCTATAAATAAGTTTCACTCAATTCAGAAGAAAACTATCTTACATGAAAAATTAATATTGTTCAGTTCTATACTATATGTTGCATCACTTCGGGAGAGACATTAATAATAAAAAGACCATTAATCAATGTACCAAAGAGATAAAATGTCTACTATAACTAATAACGCATCCACTATTAGAAAAATTAATATCATAACCATCTCTCAAAATGCTAGAAAGAGAAATCAAATTCCTTCTAACAGAAGGTACATATAGTGTGTCTTTTAAAATTAATACTTTATTACCACCAAACATAATTTTAATATTTCCCAATGCTAAAGCTGGAGCAGCCAAACCATCTGCTTGAAAAATGCTAATTTCACCACTACTTAGTTGTTGAATCACTTGAAACCCCTTCAAAAAGGTACAGACATGATTAGTGGCTCCTGAGTCTACACACCATAACATGGTAGATTTCGTCGCTAATAGTGTTTCAATGACAAGTAGATGTGTACCTTGCTTATTTTTCAGCTTGGCTAAATAGATTGGACATTGTTTCTTATGGTGTCCATGTTGCTTGCAGTGATAACATTTGCCCTTAGGATTTTCACTCCAATATTCGGTCCTCCAATAGCCAAAGCCTTTTGAGCCTTTTTTTTCTTCCACCTACCTTTCAGCCCGGAAAAAGAACCTTTCTCAAAATTAAGTGCTACAGAAGGAGCTTGTTGTCTGATAATGATTTCTGTCACTTGGAGCTCATTCAACAATTTTGCCAAGGATAAATCTATTTTATTCATGTTATAATTCAGGCGAAACTGTTGAAAACTGTCATGAAGAGTCTGCAATATCATTTCAACTTGTGTATCCTTGTCAATATTAGCTCCAAGCACTTCCAATTCATTTAGAAGACTCATCATCTTCAAAACAAGGTCCCTAACTGATGAACCTTTAACCATTTTTACTGCCAAAAGAGCTTTCATGGCAGTCTGCATAGCCGCATGATTCTAATCTTCAAACATCTCTTGGAGACTTTCCAGAATGTCATAGGTAGACTTCATTGACTGATGTTGATATTGCAACTCATTTTACATAGAAGCCAGAATGTAGCATTGCGCTATCTCAGCAACCTTGATCCATTTTTGGTAAGCCTTTTATTCATCATCTATAGCATTTTTTTAGGCTTTTCTGGCACAAATCAACAAGTACAAATCAGTACTCCTTAGCAGTTACAACAATATCTAAATTCCTTTTTCGATCAACACAAATTTGGTCCCTCGAGTTTATTTTGAGTAAGAATAACAGTAAAGGGGTTAAAAGAAGTCTTGGTAAATCTGAGAGACATGCATTAAAATAGATTATAATTAGTCATGTACATTGAATATTATAATTCAAAACACCACATACATATATTTCATACATCTTGAATAGTAAATTTTGATGAGAAAAGAACTACTCGTGCAATATACATATATAATGACAGATTATTGACTTCATGAATTAAAATAGACCCAACTCAGATGGAGAGCATACTGTCAATTTTAGTCAAGGGAATATCAAATTTTAAAACACTAGTCTCATTTAACCAACATGCATACTCAGATGGAGAGTTAATGCAAGAAACCAATACTAGTGATTAGACTCTAGTTATTACCTATAATAAATTTAACCGATATGGAAGAAGACATATTGTCAACGTGTAAATTTATTATATCATTATATTTAATCATAGACATCATATAGAGAAATCTCTACCACCATATGATTATAACCGTCTTATTTTATTTTAAAATAAATTTCATATATTAGAAAAACGGTAAAAACAACATCTAAATAACCTTAGAATTCAAAAAAAAGATAGGGCTCATGATTAATGAGAACAATTTCTTAGGCCATTTTTGAGGGACCCACCAAATTTTAAGTACATAAGAGTTCGTCAAATTTTGAACATCTGAACTCATGACTAATTTAGCAAAAAAATGATTTTTCACTTTAAAATTTTAGTTTATTCCAATCACATATCAACACATGTGAAAAAAATATCATGTCACAACGCGATTTCTCAGGTTATGATATCACTTGCTATAGCCCACCAGTAGTTAAGCCAAGTCATATCCCAAAACAACGAGTACTGGGCTAATGAGAGAAATAGAAACGAAAATCAAATAAAAAGGAGAAAGGAAGCTAGAAGAAAGTAAATATCACCCAAAACCTGGTGAGGTCAGTATAAGAGCCAATAACAAAACAAGAGTACAAGGCGAGCATAATATATATATATATACAGAACTGTCTCCTAAATAAAAAGTAAAGATCAGTCCAGCAAAAGAGGGAGTGTAGGAATAACTCCAGACTCCAGGAGCTTACCCCAAATCTGCAATCCATGGAAGCTCCGCACGATGCACACATCAGTGGCGAGAACTCATACTATGATCTACAGGGTACAAAAGTGTAGTATGAGTACCAAACACAAGGTACTCAGTAGGCATCATCCGACTGAGCTCTTAAGAAAATGCAAGTATAAATAACATGTAAGACAAGAATATATATTATAGGCAACTAACTATGAAATGAAATGCAATAAGGATAATATAGAGATAAAGATAAACTACCATATTTTACCAGTAACTAGAGACAAAACTGCCATACTGTAATGACCGTTTCTCTCATTATGTATAAGTCTCTCATTTAAAATTTCACGCTAAAATTCTTCTCGAAGAGAGGTGTGGTCTAGGGAAATATGAGAATGAATTGGGTAAGTGTGGTGCTATTTCACTTGATTTCTAGTTAGCTAAGATGATAAGGGACCCGTTGGATTTTACAGAATTAAATTTGGGCAAGTAGAACTCCAGGAATTGACCTTAGCATAAAGGGTATTTGTTTAGAATGTCTTGGATTTAAAGTGTGTTGTGAAAAAGAAAATTTTTGGAGGAAACTGGATTTTCTATTCCATCGATGTCACTATAGTGAAGTGCATGTCTCTATAGAGACATGCTCAAAATTGGGGTAATTCCCTCTATGGCTACCAGTCAATGCAGTCAAGGACCACTATAGCGACTATGTCGCTATAGTGATGCCCCTAGAGCGACATATGTCGTTTTAGCGACATAAATTGCTGTTTTATTTCAAAAACCCTCCAAAAATGGTTTATTTTTCCAAGAAATGTTTTGGGCTGCAGTAGTGGCGATTTGGGGCAAAAACCATCAGTTTTTCATCATATTTCGTAGTTAAGGTAAGAAATTTATCCCCGGTAACTAGTAAATTGATAATCTAGCCTTAGAATTACTATTTTGCATAGTTTGGGAAGGGTTAAGGGTTGGTTTTAGTTGATTTTCTATTGCAAGGGAGTAATTTAAGTATAAAATCATTGGGTTTTGGTTAATGATTGTTAAATTACCATTGTATGTCATTAATTCACTAATTATTCTATGGAATTGGTAGTTTTTGGTGAATTATGGTAGAAAAAGCTCTAGAACGGGGAGGGAATGATCATGAACTCGACCTTAGGGGTTGGGTATGAGTTATAATCCCCCATGTGGTAGGTCATTTCATTAATTGTGTGTTTGTATGTATTTCTAGACCGAGATCAAGCAGCAATTACACATAAAGGCAAGGTTCAAGCTTAGTTGAGTTGTACAAGCTTGGATTGAGGTAGGTGATGGTATTGTAGTTTAATCCAATTTGTACTATATGTGCATGTTAACTACTTCTTAGTATGGCTTATTAGTGCATGTTGTTCGGGGTGGTCGATTCAATAAATTAATCTTGTTGTATGAGTTTGACCTACCTTATTGTTAATGTGTAATGATGCGTTATTTGAATATTCTCTCGAATTATTAGTGAAATAAGGTTGGCAGGCACTTATATCTAGGATTTTGGTACATGGACGGAATTTGTCTCCTGCAGGTCATGACTAAAGGGTGGTTATGATACCCATAGCGTGTATGTACGAGGTTTAGGTGAGTTTGACGGTTCCATGAGTGAATCGGGGAATATATTTATATGTTAGATAATTTCTTAACTTGTCTTGACTTGTTTTTACTTAGCTTGATTTAACTTGACTTGGTTGTAAATGTATTGTCTTATTATTTGTAATCCTAAGCTGCTTATTTGATACCTTTGGTGCTAGGTGTAGGATAGAATGAGCATGGATTAACTTGTTGTACTATATTTTGTTTAAGTGTTCATATTCTCATCTTGGGTTTGCCAAATGACCCTACCAGTACACTGTTGTTTTCTTGCGTTCTGATACTACACCTGCTCTTACTTTTGTTGAGTGTGGTGCATATTCCAGTGGCTCCTACAAGACCTCACTTGTGATTCTAGAGTGTGATTTGGATTTCTGGGTAAGCAATATTTTTGAGCTACCGCAAAATCTCTCTTTTATGATGTTGTCATGTGTTTAGACTTATGCATTCTTATTAGTTTTGGGGTTGCATCCCCATCTTGACATTCTTAGTATGTTTTGGTACACCGACTTTCAGATTCTAGGGATGTTTTTGTTTTTGTATTTATTTCTACATTTTTTTAGTTTGTTATACTGGATAATCCTTGAACTATTAATAGGATAGTTTTCCTTATTTTCTCTAAGTGATGGTTGAACTTCTGGGGTTATTGGTTCTCTCACTGAAGAATGGGGTAGGTGCCACTTACATCCACTTGGGTCATGAAAAAGTTGGTATCAGAGCCTAGGTTTGTCGATCTCGTTGTCCCAAAATGGGTCTTGTAGAGTCTCGCAGAATAGTACAGAGATGTTTATACTTTTCTTCGGAAGGCTATCGAACTTTAGGATACTGTCATATTTTCTTGTTTCTTGCTGTAACTTAATTCTAATTGGTATCTGGCGATCCAAATTGCTATCTAATTTTTGGACTCTTTTGTCCGCAGATGGTGACTACTAGGTCAAATGTAACCCAAACAACAGCCCCCGTATCGGCCGCTCCAGTTGTGGAGCCAGCCGTAAGGGAAATGTAAAACCCCATACATTTTCGAACCTAGTTGATAACCGTAACATTCATGGAATTATTTAAACATGGGAGTTTTGAGGAATTATACATCAAATGTGATGGGTCAAATTAATCTTGAGCCATTGGGCTCAATTAAGGCCCAAAAAGACACAAAAGACATGGCCCAAATAAAGGGGAAATGATCCATTCTTCTTTTGACCAAATCAACACATTAATTATTGACCAAAAGATGGATAAAGATGAACATTAAGGGTCTATAAAAAGCGCCAAAAATCTGATTTTTATTCATTTCATTACACATGCCAAAGTCTAGAATTTTCCACAATTTTCTCTCCTCATCCAAACCCTAAGGCAACTACACTTCTATGGACAAGATCACCCTTTTTCAAGCCCTGGTAAGTGTTTATTTTTATGTTTTAATATATATTATATGCATGGAATATGGTGTAGATCATGTTGGTTATGTTGGTGAAGTGTAAGAAGTTCACTATGTGTGAAACAATTTGTGTTTGCTTAATCGGTGAAGGGTTTTGCCTTGTAAACTTGAAAATGGACTTGTAGTCTTGAAGGAAGTGAGTTTGAAGGATTCTATATTTACATGTGATATGTGATTATATCCCTAACTTGTTTTATCCTTGTACATAATGTTTGGAATTGTTGTTACGAAATTGGGCATGGAATTGGTGATGTATTGAAAGAAAAATGTAGTTGGTGATGTTTATGTGCATTGTGAAACCATGGCTGTTCGTTGGCATTTAATATGATCTAAAATATGTCAAGAGAAGTTTAGTTATGATCATGGACCATTCATTACATAAAAAAGACCCAAAAGAGACCCTTTTTGGCCGAAACGGGCACCCGCCCTCGCAGATGAAGCACCTGCGGGCGCAGGTGACTTCGCAGGTGCCTCTGGCTACTACCAAAGGTTACCTGCGGGTGAACCTCAGCCACCTGCGGGAGCAGGAGTCTTCGCAGGTCAGCCCAGAAGTTCGTTTCGGTTGTTTTCGCATCTCTTTGACCCCCCAAAGCCCCTATACCCTTCATGGATGTAATTATCAACTTATGGTACCTTTTGAATGACTTTAAAGGAGTATCCCGGAGGTATTTTTAATGGTATAAAATATGGTTTATTGTTAATGTGTTATTGTGAAAACTATCGAGTGACTTGACGGAGAAAAGGTAACGTAGTGTTAATGAGGAAGTGTAAAGGGTAAACTTGGGGTGAAATGTTATTGATGTATGATGTCTTGGTTAATGTGTGGAATGTTATGGTGTTTTTGGTATGATAATGCAGTGGATTGTATTGTAAAGGACGAAATGACGCTATATAGCAGTCACGTTGCTCATTGTCATCTTATGCACTTGTAGGGTAACTAGTTGTTAACGTGAGCTCCATTATGAACTTGTGTTGTAGAGTGACAAGTAAGGAAGGAACTGGATTGTTGTATTCACATCTAGGATGGTATATTCATATTGAGATCATAAGGTATGTAAGGTTACTCTTCCTGTATCCTTCTGCAGCATATTGTTCACATTGACATTGTACTTATTCCATTTCGAAATGACCAAAGGATTCTCATTTCAGGTTGTTATCTATTGTTAAGTCACATATTCCTCATTCATTAGTCGTTGTTGTTCTTGTGTTACATAGTTATGGACATAGGCCGAAAGTCCCAATAATGTTATGTTCCAAAGCTTCCAACAATGTTATGACTATAAAAGTATCAATCCCTCACAAACAAAAGTGTTAATCTCTCATGAGTGAATGTGTTAATCTCTCATAACTGAATGTATCAATATCTTATAAGTGAATCAACTCTCGCAAGTAAAGGAACGAATCTCTCAAAAGTAAGAAATAAAGTAATGCATTTATGGTTTAATGTTTGAGAACCGGGACGACTCAAAGGGGCACATAAGCCTAGCTCGAGCGGACCCTAATACTACCCACTAATAAAGTGGATGACTACCCACTAATAAAGTGGATTCCTACCAAAAGGTGTATGACTACCCACTAATAAAGTGGATGCCCACCAAAAGGTGGATGACTACCCACTAATAAAGTGGATGCCCACCAAAAGGTGGATGACTACCCACTAATAAAGTGGATGACTACCCACCAATAAGGTGGATGAATACCCACCGATAAGGTGGATGACTATAATAACCCACCAATAAGGTGGATGACTAATAATAATAATGATGAGCATAAAAGCAAAGAAAGAAATCTCTTGAATAGAAGAATCTCTTGAATAAAGGCAAATCTCTTGAATGAAGGTATATATGAAAAATATTTGTATGAATGATAAGGATATGAATGATTGATCGAAAATGACAATAACATAAGCAATGTACATGGTTCCACATATAAAATGATGGTTTATCCACATTGACTATTCTCTTATATTTAATATCATGGAAGTTCTTATCTTATGTATGATATAGTTTCTTATAGCCTTTCATACTCAGTACATTCTTCATACAGACCCCCCCTCGGGGTACTTACCTTACTTGCTGCAGGCACAGGTGCTAGTAGACCTCCACTGTAGGTTGCGGATCATTTACAGACCATTGGTGAGCTCCAGTTGGTTCAGGGCTTTCCGAGTCATAGTGTACATTTGTTTTGATACTATGTAAATATTGTATAGGCATTGTCATGTATCTATTAGAGGCTTTGTAGACGGCTGTGGGGAGATGAATGTAAGAGATGTATGTCCATTTTGACTTGATGTCCCTAACGGCCAAGTTTTTTATATATATATATATATAGCATATGTTGCCATGACTTTCGCCAATGGTATTTTATGGTTATACAAGATAGAATGCTATTCTCACAGAGACATGTATATAAGTGTACATGAGTAAATATTGGTTCTCTCGGGCCTCAACGACTTCGGGTGCCAGTCCATCCCGAATGGGATTCAGGGTGTGATAAAAAAGAGGATGAGTGAGAGGAAGAGGTAGAAGAGGAAGGGGATGAGCCACACCTGCCAGGGGTGGAGCTCAAATGGCTAATGACCGAGCTCATGAAGGGTCAGTATCACCTCCCCCACCTTAGGATCATCATGATGAGATGAAAGTAGTAGAGGAATAGGTAATGGAACCCGAGGTGGCGGTACCAGCTGGTGGTGTAGTTTTTTCCCCTATGTCTGCTGAGGTTATTCAACAAGTGTTAGCTTTTTTGAGTGGGTTGGCTGGAGCTGGAGCCCTTCCTACTGTATCGGCTTTTCAGGCTCCAGTTGCTTATCCTACTATTGCTATGGCTTCTAGGATAGATGAGGCTTCAGGAACAGATGCTTTTCCTCATCTGGTTTTTGGTTCTATGATGACTAGCATTGAACATGATCTGCAAACCAAGTTTATGAAGATGGGTAGTTTTTCGTTCTTGATGGTGTCCAGGCGACCTTTAGCTAGAGAGTTTCAAACTCTAGCATCTTAGAGTATGCAGTTTGGGGTGGAGTGTTGTCTTATGTTGAGGTGAATTCAATATTTCTGGATCAGATTAAGACCAAGCAATTTGAGGATAAGAAGTTTAATACACTTTGGAATAAAGTGGTGTATATGGAGATGGTGAACGCCACTCTTGATGCGAGTGGGGTGTTATGGTTTAAGGGAAGGTTATGTGTTCCTAGGGTTGGTGATTTAATTTGTGATGTACTTTTAGAAGCCCATGGTTCACGTTATTCTATTCATTCGGGTACAACCAAAATGTATTATGACTTGAGCCAGCTTTATTGGTGGCTCGGGATGAAGAGGGATATAGTGGATTATGCATCCAAGTGTCACAATTAGGGATGAAGTATGAGCATTAAAGGACAGTGGGTTTGCTTCAAAGAATTCCCATACCTGTGCAGAAATAGGAGAACATGGCTATAGATTTCATGGTGGGTCTTCCTAAGACCTTGGGGAAATATGACTCCATATGGGTGATGGTGGATTGGTTGATAAAATCAACTTACTTTGTGCCAGTTCAGGTAGACTATAGCTCTCAGCAGTTAGCAAAAATCTACGTCAAGGAAATAGTGAGGCTTCATGGGGTGCCCCTTACTATCATTTTTGAGAGAGACGTAAAGTATACTTCTAAATTTTGGGATAGGTTGCACAAGGATTTGGGCGCTAAACTCACCTTAAGAATGAATTTTCATTCTCAAACTAATGGGCAATCGAAGAGGACGATACAAGTGTTAGAGGACATGTTGAGAGCCTGTGTTATTGACTTTGTTGGTCATTGGGACCAGTTTCTTCTATTGTGTAAGTTTTTATACAACAATAACTATCACTTCAGCATCGATATGACACCATTCGAGGTACTCTATGAAAGGAAGTGTAGTTCACGTATTGGGTGGTTTGATATTGTAGATGTTAAACCTTTGGGCATTAACTTGGTAAAGGAGGCTCAAGAAAAAGTAAGGTTCATTCAAACCAAACAGTTGGCGGCTCAAAATTGACAGCAAGAGTATGCGGACCGTATGGTAAGATACATGTATTTCAATGTTGGTTAACAAGTGTTGCTTAAAGTGTATCCCATGAAGGGAGTCATGTGGTTCGGTAAGAGGGGCAAACTTAGCACTCAGTATATATTGGTCCTTTTGAGGTTCTTGAGGATGTGGGTTCGATTATATATAGGTTAGCTTTACCACCAAGGTTGTCAGAAGTCTATCTGGTATTTCATGTCTTCATGCTCAAAAAGTACCATAGGGATTAAGACTACATCATTAAATAGGACACATTTCTATTAAAGAAGGATTTGGCTTACGAAGAGAAATCGGTAGCGATTCTAGATCGGGATGTTTGAAAGTTAAGGACAAAGGAAATTCTTTCGATTAAGGTTCAATGGAAGCATCGTCCGGTTGAAGAATCCACTTGGGAAACCGAGAAGGATATGAGGGACAAGTACCCTCAATTATTTAAGGATACAAGTACTCTCTTCTTTTCTTATTTTAGCTTATTTTTCTGGTTTGATTATTTAGGGACAAATGATGGAAAAATTGGTATTTATTGTAACAACCATTTTCATCGTTATATATAAGTCTCTCATTTAAAATTTCATGCTAAAATTCTTCCTGGATTTGGAGTTACAAATTTTAGGCTAGGCTAGTTTCGAATGAAATTCGAGTAAGGTGTGGTCTAGGGAAATACAAGAATGAATTGGTTAAGTGTGGTGGTATTTCACTTGATTTATAGTTAACTAAGATTATAAGGGACCTGTAGTATTTTACGAAATTGAATTTGGGAAAGTAGAACTCCCGGAATTGATATTAGCGTAAAGGGTATTGTTCAGAATATCTTGGATTTAAGGTGTGTTGTGAAAAAGGATATTTTTGGATGAAACTGTACTTTCTATCCCATGGACATTACTATAGTGACATTATAGGATAATTCCCGCTTTGGTGAACAGTCAACGAGGTCAAGGGCTGCTATAGCAACATAAATAGTAGTTTTATTTCAAAAAAAAACCCAAACGGTTTTTTTCCCCAAGAAATATTTGGGGCTTCAGCAGTGGCATTTTGGGGCAAAAACACCAGTTTTTCATCATATTTCGTCGTTAAGGTAAGGAATTCATCCCCGATAACTAGTAAATTGTTAATCTAGCCATAGAATTACTAGTTTGAGTAGTTTGGGGAGGGTTAAGAACTGGTTTTAGTTGATTTTATGGTGCAAGGAAGTAATTTAAATATAGAATCAATGGGTTTTTGTTAATTATCGTTAATTACCTTTGCATGTTATTAATTCATTAATTGTTCCATAGAATTGATAGTTTTAGGTGAATTATGGTAGAAAAAGCCCTAGAATAGGGAAGGAATGATCATGAACTAGACCTTAGGGGTTGGTTATGAGTTATAATCCCCAACGTGGTAGGTCATTTCATTAATTATGTGTTTGTATGTATTTCTAGACCGAGATCAAGAGGAAATTACACAACAAGGCAAGGCTCAAGTTTAGTGGAGATGTGAAAGCTTGGATTGAGGTAGGTGATGGTATTGTAGTTTAATCCAATTTGTACTATATTTGCATGTTAACTACTTCTTAGTATGGCTTGTTAGTGCATGTTGTTTGGTGTCGCCAATTCAATGAATTTATCAAGTTGTATTAGTTTGACCTACCTTGTTGTTAATGTGGAATGTTGCGGTATTTGAACATTCTCTCAGCTTATTGGTGGAATAAGGTTAGTAGACACTTGTATCTGGGGTTTTGGTACATTGACGGAATTTGTCCCCTATAGGTCATTACTCCAGGGTGGTTATGATACCCATAGCGTGTTAGATAATTGCTTAACTTGTCTTGACTTAGCTTGAATAAACTTGACTTGGTTGTAAATGTCTTGACTTATTGTTTATAATCGTATGTTGCTTATTTGATACTTGTGGTGCTAAGTGTAGGATAGAATGAGCATGGATTAACTTGTTGTACTATATTTTGGTTAAGTGTTCGTATTCTCATCTTGTTTTGGCCAAATGGCCCTACCAGTACACTCTTGTTATCTTGTGTGCTAGCTCTTACTTTTTTTGAGTGCAGCTATAAGACCTCACATGAGATTCTAGCGTATGATTTGGATTTCAGGGTGAGCAGCATTTTCAAGCTACCATGGAATCTCTCTTTTGTGATATTGTCCTTTGTTTGGACTTACGCATTCTTCTTAATTTTGGGGTTGCATCCCCATCTTTACATTCTTAGTATGTTTTGGTACATCGACTTTCAGATTCTAGGGATGTTTTTCTTTTAGTATTTATTTCCGCATTTCTTAGTTTGCTAGACTGGATAATCCTTGAAATATTAATGGGACAGTTTTCCTTCTTTTCTCATAGTGATGGTTAATGCTTCCAGGGTTATTCGCTCTCCCATCGAAGAATAGGGTGGGTGCCATTCACGTCCACTTGGGTCATGACAAAGTTGGTATCAGAGCCTAGGTTAGTTGATCTCGTTGTACCAAAATGGGCCCAGTAGAGTCTCACAGTATGGTACGGAGACGTTGGTACTTTTTTCGCGAGCCTATAGCACTTTAGTAAAATTGTCATTCCTGTTTCTTTCGTGCTATAACTTTATTCCAATTGGTATATGGTGATCCAAATTGGTATCTAATTTTTTCACTCTTTTGTGTGCATATGGTGACTACTAGGTCTAACGAAACCCGAACAGCAGGCCCCATACTGGCTGCTCTAGTTTCGGAGCCAGCCGTAAGGAAAAGAAGACGAGTGAGAGGATGAGCCACACTCGCTAGGGGAGGAGCTCAAGCGGTTGTTGGCCTGGCTCATGAAGGGTTACTATCACCTCCTCCACCTCAAGATCATCTTGAGGAGATGGAAGTAGTAGAGGAACAGGTAGTGGAGCTCGAGGTGGCGGCACCAGCTGGAGGTACAGTTTTTCCCCCTCTGTCGGCTGAGGTTATTCAACAAGTGTTAGCCTTTCTGAGTGGGTTAGCTAGCATTGGATCCCCTCCTACTGTACCGGCTTTTCAGGCTCCAGTTTCTTATCTTACTATTGCTATGGCTCTTAGGATGGATGAGGCTTTAGGGACGGATTCTTTTTCTTGTCCGATTTTGGGTTCTATGATGACTGGTACTAAGCATGATCTGCATACTAAGTTTCTGAAGATGAAACCACCAATATTCCAGGGTACTAAGTTTGAGGATGCGTTTGAGTTCATCATTGATTATTATAAGAGGTTACATAACATGGGTATTGTGCAGCAGAATGAAGTTGAGTTTGTGACCTTTCAATTGGAGAAGGATACTAAGCAATGGGGGAGGGCGTATTTTAAATGTCGGTCACTGGTCTTACCTGTATTGACTTGGGAACAGTTTCATGCTTTGTTCTTAGAGAAGTATGTGCCTAGAGCCCTCCGTGATAACAAGAAAGATGATTTTTTGGCATTGGAGCAGGGTGACATGTCATTTGTAGACTGTGAGGCTAAGTTCCATGTCTTGTCTCGCTATGCTACTCAGATATTGGCTACTTAGGAGGATAAGATTCGACGCTATGTCAAAGGTTTGAACAACGATCTTTAGGGTTTTTTTTATGCATATGACTTTTGCAGGGAAGGGGTTCTATGAGCTTTCAGATTATGTAAATAAGTTAGAGGGGGTCATGCAGCGGGTTAGGCTAAGATGTTAGCTTAGAAGTCCCGCAATGTTAGAAATTTTAGTGGATATTACTCTAAGACCACGGTTAGCAGGCCTACACAGCTCGCCCTATTCAGTCAGCATTGCCAGTTTCTACCATGGTTCCAGCTAAGATCTCTTCTCAGTCTTAGGTTATTAGGAGGTAAGGGGCTTCTTACTCTTCTACCAGTCGGCTTTCTCTTGAGCTGGGATGTTACTATTTTGGTACCATTGGTCATTTTAAGAGAGTGTGTCCTTTGAGGTAGATGAATAGCCAGGTATAGTAGCAGACTCAGGCTATAGTTCCCGCGGGTAGAGGAGGAGGAGGTAACGGCAGGGGTCATCCATAGGATGGATGGGGAAATTAGACAGGTAGTCGGGTTGGTTGAGGAAATTATGGTGTAGGGGGAGGAGTGCAGCCTAGGAGAGAGTTAGCTCAAATTGTTCACTGGGCTTGCTGTTATGCCTTTCTGGGAAAGACTGATGTCGGGGCTTCTGATGGGGTGATCACAGGTACCATTTTTGCTTGTGATCGAATGGCTTCTGTTTTAATTGACCCGGGGTCTACTTATTCTTATGAATTTGTCCAGTTTATGGTGGGTGTGAATTTGGTTTGTGATGTTCTTGACTATCCCGTTTATGTGTCTACTCCAGTTGGTGAGTCTGTGGTAGTAACCTATGTTTACCATTCTTGTCCTGTGTTGTTTATAGTTTTTCAAACTTGGGTAGATTTGATTATTCTGGATATGTTGAACTTTGATATAATTTTGTGTATGACCTGGTTATCTCTATATCACACTATCTTATACAGTAACACTAACACAATGACTCTAGCTATGCCTGGGATAGCTGAGCTAGAGTGGGAGGGAGTGCATAAGCCCAAACCGGTGAAAATTACATCCTTTGTCCGGGCTAGAAGGTTCGTGGGGAAGGGGTGTTCAATGTTTTAGCTTATCTTTGGGATGTGAGTGTGGGGTCTACTTCTATAGAGTCAGTTCTAGTGGTTTTTGAATTCCAAGAAGTGTTTCCTTCAGATTTATCAGGTATGCCTCCAGAGAGAGAGATTGATTTCTGTATTGACTTAGAGCCGGGTACTCACCCTATATCTATTCCATCCTATCGAATGGCTCCAACAGAGTTGAGAGAGCTCAAAACTCAATTGCAGGAACTACTTGGCAAGGGGTTTATTCATCCAAGTGCTTCACCTTGGGGTACTCTGATCCTGTTTGTTAAGATGAAGTATGGTAGTATTAGGATGTGTATTGATTATATATAGTTGAATAAGGTTACTATCAGGCATAAATATCCCTTGCCTCGCATAGATGATCTGTTTGACCAATTACAAGGTGCGATGGTATTTTCCAAAATCGACTTGCGGTTGGGTTATCATCAGCTGAAAATTAAATCAGAGGATATACCAAAGATAAATTTTAGAACTCGGCATGGCCATTACGAGTTTTTGGTGATGTTCTTCGGGCTAACTAATGGACCTGTAGCGCTTATAAGCTTGAGGAACGGTATTTTTAAGTCATTTTTAGATTCTTTTATTATTGTATTTATTGATGACATTCTAGTTTACTCTAAGAGTAAGGAGGAGCATACAGGTCACCTTTGCATAGTATTAGAGATTCAAGGGGAGAAACGATTATTTGTTAAATTTTTGAAGTGTGAATTTTAGTTGTCTTTGGTGGCCTTTTTGGGTCACGTTGTTTTTGAAAAGGGGGTGATAGTGGATCCCTAGAAAATTAAGTCATTTAAGAGTTGGATTCGGCCTAGTTCAGTGACTAAGGTAAGGAGCTTTATGGATCTTGCTAGTTATTACCTCAAGTTTGTCAAGAACTTTGCATATATTGCAATGCAGTTGACAAGGCTGACTCTGAAGGAAGTACCATTTGTTTGTTCATACCAATGAGAGGAGAGCTTCCAAAAGCTCAAGACACTCTTGACTCAAGACACTATTGACTACAACTCCTATCCTTTCTTTATTGGTTGAAGGTAAGGACTTCATAGTGTTTTGTAATGCTTTACTTTTGGGCTTGGATTTGTGTTAATGCAAGATAGAAATGTCATTTCTTATTCTTTGAGGCAGTTGAAGCCTCATGAAAGTAACTACCCACCCATAACTTAAAGTTGCCAGCGATGGTGTTTACATGAAAGATTTGGAGACATTATCTTTATGAAGTCAAGTGTGAGGTTTTTACAGACCACCATAGCCTATAACATGTGTTCACTCAAAGGGATTTGAATCTAAGACAGCGGAGATAGATGAAGTTGTTAAAGGATTACGATATGACTATTTAGTATCATCCAGGTAAGGCCAATGTGGTGGCAGATGCATTGAGCCAAAAAGCATTAAGTATGGGTATTTTGTCATTCTTGAGGGTGTCCAGGCGACCTATAGCTAGAGAGTTTCAAACTCTAGCATCTTAGAGTATGCAGTTTGGAGTTTCAGACAGGGGTGGAGTGTTGGCTAGTATTGAGGTAAAGTCAACATTTTTGGATCAGATTAAGGCTAAGAAATTTGAGGACAAGAAATTTAATGCACTCTGGAATAAAGTAGTACGTCGGGAGGTAGTGGACACCACTCTTGATACGAGTGGGGTGTTGTGGTTTAAGGAAAGGTTATTTATTCCTCGAGTTGGTGATTTAATTTGTGATGTACTTTTAGAAGCCCATGGTTCGCGTTATTCTATTCATCCAGGTACAACCAAAATGTACTGTGACTTGAGGTAGCTTTATTGGTGGCTCAGGATAAAGAGGGACATAGTGGATTATGTGTCCAAGTGTCACAATTGTCAGGCGGTGAAGTATGAGAATTAAAGGCCTATGGGGTTGCTTCAAAGAATGCCCATACCTGTGTGGAAATGGGAAAACATTGTTATAGATTTCGTGGTAGGTCTTCCTAAGACCTTGGAAAAATATGACTCCATATGGGTGATAGTGGATTAGTTGATAAAATCAGCTTACTTTGTGCCAGTTCGGGTAGACTACAGCTCTCAGCAGTTGGAAAAATCTACATCAAGGAAATAGTGAGGCTTCATGGGGTTCCCCTTACCATAATTTTTTATAGAGACCTAAAATATACTTCTAAACCTTGGGTCAGGTTGCACGAGGAGTTGGGCACTAAGCTCTCCTTTAGCACGTCTTTTCATCCTTAAACTGATGGGCAGTCAGAGAGGATAATTCAGGTGTTAGAGGACATGTTGAGATCCTATGTTATTGACTTTAATGGTCATTGGGACCAATTTCTTCTGTTGTGTGAGTTTTCATACAACAACAACTATCACTCTAGCATCGATATTGTACCATTTGAGGCACTCTATGGAAGGAAGTGTAGGTCACCTATTGGGTTGTTTGAGACTGGAGATGTTAAACCTTTGGGTACTCACTTGGTAAAGGAGGCTCAATAAAAAGTAAGGTTTATTCAAACCAAATAGTTGGCTGCTCAAAATAGACAGCAAGAGTATGCAGTCTGTAGGCTAAGATACATAGATTTCAAGGTTGGTGAACAAGTGTTACTTAAAGTACCTCCTATGAAGGGAGTCATGCAGTTCGGTAGGAGGGGAAAAATTATCCCTAGGTATATTGGTCCCTTCGAAATTCTTGAGAATGTTGGTCCGATTACATACAGGTTAGCTTTAACGTTGGGGTTATCGGGAGTACATCTGGTATTTTATGTCTCCATGCTCAAACGTTACCATGGGGATAGAGACTATGTCATTAAATGGAACTCGGTTCTATTAGATAAGAATTTAGCTTACGAGGAGGAACCGGTAGCGATTCTAGATCGGGATGTTTGGAAGTTGAGAACAAAGGAAATTTGTTCGGTTAAGGTTCCATGGAAGCATTGTCTGGTTGAAGAAGTCACTTGGGAAGCCGAGAAGGAGATGCAGAACAAGTACCCTCAATTATTTGAGGATACAGGTACTCTTTTTTTTTCTTGTTTTAGATTATTTTTCTCATTTGATCATTTGGGATGAACGATAGGTAAATTGGTATCTGTTGTAACAACCCTTTCCATCATTATGGATAAGTCTCTTATTTAAAATTCATGCTCAAATTCCTCCCAAATTTGGAGTTATAAATTTTAGGCTAGGCTAGTTTCGGATGAAATCCGAGCGAGGTGTGGTCTAGGAAAATCCAAGAATGAATAGCATAAATGTGGTAGTATTTGAATTTATTTCTAGGTAGCTAAGATGATAAGGGACCCATAGGATTTTACGAAATTGAATTTGGGGAAGTAGAACTCCCGGAATTGATATTAGCGTAAAGGGTATTGTTTGGGATATCTTGGATCTAAGGTGTGTTGTGAAAAAGGAGATTTTTTGAGAAATCTGGACTTTCTGTCCCATCAATTTCACTATAGCGATGTGCATGTCACTATAGCGACGTGCTCAAAAGTGGGATAATTTCCGCTATGGCGACCAGTCATCGCAGTCAAGGACCGCTATAGTGACTATGTCGCTATAGCGACATAACTCGCTGTTTTATTTCAAAAAAAAAACCCTAAATGGTTTATTTTTCCTAGAAACATTTGGGGTTTCATCAGTGGCAATTTGGGGCAAAATCATCAGTTTTTCATCATATTTCGTCGTTAAGGTAAGGAATTCATCCCCAGTAACTAGTAAATTGATAATCTAGCCTTAGAATTACTAGTTTGCGTAGTTTGGGGAGGGTTATAGGCTTGTTTTAGTAGATTTTCTGGAGCAAGGAAGTAGTTTAAGTATAAAAGCAATAGGTTTTGATTAATGATCATTAAATTACCTTTACATGTCATTAATTCATTAATTATTCCATAGAATTGGTAGTTTTAGGTGAATTATGGTAGAAAAAGCCCTAGAACGGGGAGGGAATGATCATGAAATCCACCTTAGGGGTTGGGTATGAGTATAATCCCCAATGTGGTAGGTCATTTCATTAATTAGATGTTTGTATGTATTTTTAGACCGAGATCAAGCAGAAATTGCACGGAAAGGCAAGGCACAAGCTTAGTTGAGTTGTGCAAGCTTGGATTGAGGTAGGTGATGGTATTGTAGTTTAATCCAATTTGTACTATATGTACATGTTAACTATTTCTTAGTATGGCTTGTTAGTGCATGTTGTTTGGTGCAGTCGATTCAATTAATTTATCTTATTGTATTAGTTTGACCTACCTTGTTGTTAATGTGGAATGTTGCGGTATTTGAACATTCTCTCAGCTTATTGGTGGAATAAGGTTAGTAGACACTTGTATCTGGGGTTTTGGTACATTGACGGAATTTGTCCCCTATAGGTCATGACTAGAGGGTGGTTATGATACCCATAGCGTGTATGTACGAGGTTAAAGTGAGATTGACGGTTCCATGAATTAACTAGAGAATATATTTATATGTTAGACAATTGCTTAACTTGTCTTGACTTGTTTTGACTTAGCTTGACTAAAATTGACTTGGTTGTAAATGTCGTGACTTATTGCATGTAATCGTAAGTTGCTTATTTGATACTTGTGGTGCTAGTTGTAGGATAGAGTGAGCATGGATTAACTTGTTGTACTATGTTTTGGTTAAGTGTTCGTATTCTCATCTTGTTTTGGCCAAATGGCCCTACCAGTACACTCTTGTTATCTTGTGTGCTAATACTACACCTGCTCTTACTTTTTTTGAGTGCAGCGCATATTCTAGCTGCTCCTATAAGACCTCACTTGAGATTCTAGCGTGTGATTCGGATTTCAGGGTGAGCAGCATTTTCAGGCTACCATGGAATCTCTCTTTTATGATATTGTCCTTTGTTTGGACTTACGCATTCTTCTTAGTTTTGGGGTTGCATCCCCATCTTTACATTCTTAGTATGTTTTGGTACATCGACTTTCAGATTCTAGGGATGTTTTTGTTTTAGTGTTTTAGTATTTATTTCCGCGTTTCTTAGTTTGTTGGACGGGATGATCCTTTAACTATTAATGGGATAGTTTTCCTTCTTTTCTCTAAGTGATGGTTAATGCTTCCGGGGTTATTGTTTCTCCCACCAGAGAATGGGGTGGGTTCCACTCACGTTCATTTGGGTCGCGACATATACAATATGTGGATAAAAAATATTCAATAGTAGTATGAAGAAAGAGATATACAATAGTAGTACAAAGAAAGAAGGTGATATATAAAAGAGTAGCTAGAGAAGAAATAAATATACGACAATATTGTACAGGAGGCCAAGCACGAAGGAACTAACCTGAGGGAGCTAGCCTAACAGCCTAAATCACTATAAGAATCGCACTAAGGTAAACCAATAATAGTGGTATCCACCAAGTAACCTTCGTAAAGTAAGAGAGCAGCAAGATATTCTAATACCATGACTAGTAATACTAAAGGAGAAAGGGACCACAAGGTGTACCTAAAAATCCAGTACATGTAAATATCCATCCTGCCATGAGCTATACAATAATAATCAAATAGTAAAACAACCAGATAAGACAGAATAAAACAATAACCTAACTGGGCCCCTATGAGCCCAGAAGGTACACAACAACAAACATAACCTAACCAGCCCCCCAAAAGATCAGTAGGAACAAACAACAAACAATCTACTAGTGATAGGCGATGCATATGAATGAATGAATGTAAGGTAAAACCATATGATGTGGGCTAAACCAAGTACCATATTCAACACAAGTGTATACAAATCCTCCAACTTAGTAACTCATAAAGGTAGGACCTACGGTGACCATCTTTCTCCAGTACTATGGCTCATCAGATGAAGGGGCCCATAAAGGACTCAAGCTATCAGTATACAATGCTTGGTCCCGAACCAAGACTTATATAATCCATATCCAATCCACTCCATCTAGTACCAGAGGTAAATATGTGTAATAAGTGCTCAGAATCAAATCGAGACTAAAACAAGTAGAAATCTAAAAAGTTAAGTGCTTGAGATCAAATCCGAGACCAAAATGGTAGAATAGTATAAAAAGGGGTTGAAATCTCCCTCAACCAAAATAAATGAATTATGATAGGCGAACAACAAAAAATGGACAGGAATCTGCCTCGATCTGAGTTTTCAAAGTGGTAAGTTTAGTTTAAAATATATAAACCAACAACAAGGGTGGTACGATTCTTGTTCAAAATTAGTTTTAAAAGTGAAAAGAGGAAATAAATCCCCTTTTTGGAAAAATAGTAGAAAATCCAAGGTTTTAGTAGGAATCGTACCACTTAAGTAAGCAGGAGCGCACATACATGTATGCATGCCATCACCAATATCCAAACAATAGAAATTTAAGTGCCTCAGCATCCATGACTAAGCCACATCTCTCTCAAAACATAGGGAACTAACCTGGTATTCAAATGGTCTCATAACCAAGGCGTTGGGCCCAACAATATAATATACATATCAATAAGAGTATATGCATATGTAGAAACTTCAGAAGCAAAAGCAACGAAAGGCATCATGCCACCAGGAGAATTTGACCGAGGAATATCATCCACATCAATAAATGCCACTATAGATCTTATACTAGGAATCTCTAAAATCAACCAGAGGTCAACACAAATATACCAGCAAGCCTAACATAACCTTATAGCTATGGTGGGTATTCTAGGCTAAGGTTTACAATTCTATGCTAAAGTTTCCCCTGAACAGGTCAGTTATTGACAATAAGATATAAATAACATTACCAACCTCAACATAAGGTAACAACAGGTACATAAATGATGCTGACACAATCCTAAAGCTATGGAAGGCATTCTATACTAAGGCTCAAGCTGCTATTTTATACTAAAATTTCACAAGGTCAAGCCGATAAAAGGCGATAAGATAACCTAAACCCTATCCTATGACCCGTACCCCATATACAATCAATACAATACACAATCTCATAGAGAAGAGTAGACCGTAGCCTACCTACTGCCGAACTGCAATCCCGAACCATCCATGAACTGCTCGTCTCTGCTCCTCGACCTCTAGATACCATCGCTTTATTAAATTCAAAATCCACACATTAATATGAGTGAAATTCGACCCATATTGCAATATAAAACTCTAGGCCAAAAATTAGATAAAAATAGGCCCGTGGGACATATTATCAAAATTTAAAAATTGGATCCGTCATGAGATCCCTCTAAGGACAAGGAATGCACGCTAAAAAATTGAGCACAAATGGAGTCTCAATTGGGGATCAAATCAACCTCAAGAGCTAAGGAAAACTAAGGGTGAAAATCA
The DNA here is from genome assembly GCA_031232105.1 of Capsicum rhomboideum. Classification (NCBI taxonomy): domain Eukaryota; kingdom Viridiplantae; phylum Streptophyta; class Magnoliopsida; order Solanales; family Solanaceae; genus Capsicum; species Capsicum rhomboideum. Next base: position 135,667,574 of record CP124716.1, read on the forward strand.
AGAATTAAATGGAGAATTAGGGCGGAAACTTACGGGATAATGACGGAAAAATGATCACCAACACGTCCCAGACTCAATCCCATCTCTAATTCATCAGTTCCCACACTTTTCCAAGCTCAAGAGTTCATCAATGGTGAAAAAAAAGACTTGAAAATGGCTGAAAATCTCTAGAAATGAGAATATATACACCCGACAGTGACCACTTAAGCGAACACTGAGCCGCTAAAGTGACTACTGCTAAAGCAGCAAACATTCGCTAAAGTAGCGTTTATAGCAGGGGCGAGATATAGATAAAGCAGCACCCTGATCGCTTAAGAGACGTCTGCTAAAGAGGCACTCTGCCAAGTAGCCAAGAACCGCTAAAAAGGCTCCCAAGCCTCTTAAGTGGCTGCCCCAACTACCAAAAACTTGCAAATTTACCAAGTCCAAATAGACTTCGATCTGGTGCTCGGGATTCGTTTGGAACCCTGTGAACACAAATAAACTCTGCTACCCTATCAAATTCGGCATTCTGGACTCAACAAAACCATCAAAATTTCCAGCATAGGTCATTTCGAAATAATATGGATCTCACACCCACAAATCTATTTTTACCAAAATTTACCTAATAGCCTAAAACAAGCTTGAAAGCCTCGAAATCTGGACCAAGGATATCCTAGCCTAAAATCCATGTTTCGCAGCTAACAAAACTGTTATAGTTTTCATCCGAGATCGTTTACTTGAAGTTTTGGTTGAAGACCAATTTCTCAATTTGAAAAGCTCTAAAATAGGGAAATGGGCTAAAAACCCAAACGAACTCCCCGAGAACCAAATCGACGGTCCCGGTAAGTCATAAATGACTTGTAGTCACTATGGAAAAACACAAAATGTAGAAAACACATAAAAATGGAGAGAATGACCTAGAGGGTCATTACATATCAATGATTCAGGAACAACAATAATTTTAATTCATGCTTTTCAAAAACCAACAATGCAATTTTTTTTAAAAAAAACAACATACACATGTGTATTCAAATGCACTTAATTAAGTATTTTATGTTTTATGAAAAAACCTTAATTATCTTGTTAGATGTAAGCTGGCTCTGATACCAATTGTTGGAGAACGACAAGCTATTAACGTGGAAGCAGTTCGATAACTAGCTTACATATAATCTGAATAATTAACAATTTTGAGATATAAAATCATAAATCAAAATACCTCTTGAAGCTTAAACAAAGTTCATTGAGAAGATGGCCCTCCAGTTCTACGATCTTCTATTGTGTTATCCGAATAATTTTTGGACTATGTAATACTTATGTAGGCAAGTATTTCTCTCTGGAATTCTCTGTCTCTTAGATGGAAGAAATGTCCCTTTATATAGAAAAGTTTCAGGGTCCAAAACCATTTTTATAAACCAAAACCATTTTCAAAATGAAAATATTTTCAAAACCAAAACCATTTCAAAATGAAAATCGTTATCACTTTTCCATCAAGAAAACTAATTCATTAAATCCTAATTTATTCAGGCACAATAGGGACCATAGAATTAATTAATGAGATTTTCTATTATTGAATTAATTCATTTCTTCTCGAATTAATCTTACCATAATAAATTACGAATTATTCTACTGAAAATTCATAATTTGCTTTTCCTTCGCTCTATTCCCAAATCCTGGGCTAAGTTGAGCTTCAAATTGGGGCTCTCTATTGCACTCCTCAGTTCAATTTCAAATTCTTTCATGAAACCTCATTTAACTTTCCATGTTAAGATTCAGGTAATAATCAAATAAATTAAATTACTGACCCTTAATTTATTGATTATTTATCTTTAGACTTTTACTTAACTTATTAAATGTGTCGGATATTACTTTCACCGGCCGGATTTGCACATGAAAACTTATAAGCTTTCATAAAAGGGTATCATCAATCCCTAAACTGGGACATGGATTCCATCCACTAACTATTACTTTGTCAATGTGCATTATCACCATCCAATTTTATCAGGTATGTTGGCCCACAAAAGAATCTCACATTTTAATAAATCAAAATAATGAATAATCTATACAACTAATAATAATTATATCAGGATTAAGAGTATAAATACATTTAATCAACTAGAGAATTTATTTTATAAGGTCAGGATAAAATACGTATCTCTACTTGGTCCTCTCAATATATACAAAATGCACTAGCACATGAAGTTGGAACTATACTGCTCTCATAATCAAGCTAAATTATATTTAATCATGTGCTACAATCATACTGATGACTTTGTCCAATTTCGATCTTAGATTGTGAACATAAGCTTTATACTTATAAAGACCGATGATTTAATCATTCGTGTATAAGCTAAGCACTTTACACTAAATCATCTACTAATATAAGTAAAGGACAAACAAACGAATACATGATTTATTTAAAAGTAACTTTATTAAATTGAATAAATAACAAAACAATTATTTCATAAAAAATATTATAACAAAACACATGGTTTATAGTATATCATAACAGTTTATTTACAGCATATTTATTTACTACAATTTTATTTTAATTTAGAATTTCTTGTACTCTTACGAAATAAAATTAGCTCTAAATTTAGTAGTTGCACTAATAGTAAAGCCGGGAGGGGGGGGGGGGGGGTCCTATTCTCTTGAAATTTGATCTCATCTTTTTTGGGTTACTATATTTGTATATGATTGTGTTACAGAAAAAGAAAGGTGTATCCTTAAATATATCAAATTTTAACGCCATTGTCAGGGAACACGATGAAATCTTTTTACTATCGGTGTTTACTAGATTAAGTTGTTCGTTTTCATTACTTGGTTTCTTGATTTGGCATGTGAAATAAGGTGATCATGGCGTAGATAGGAACACAACGAGTAGAAGCTACACAACTTGTTGCAAAGACTACAGTTGTTGCTGCTATAGCAAACTTGGAGCAGATCGAAGAAGAGGACGAAGAGGCCAACATATTGCTGACCAATATCGGAAGATTGATTATACGAATACTATAGTTTCACCCAAGGTGAATGCTCCAACTTTGTGAACATGGTGGCCTGGTAGGTAGTTGCATTATGGATTAGTTTGACCCTTCGAGGGACCTTTCTAAAACCCTTGCCAGAAGAAAGGTCTATTGTCACATCGAAGGATATATAACTTGCAATGATCACCTAGTCTGACACAAATCAATCTTGAAATCAGGACTGGATCTGAGGCACGTGATGGTACTTAAGTGTAATCTAGGATAGACTTTTGATAGGATCTATACTAAGACTTTTGTAAGTTTATCCAAAAAAAATTGCTCTATAAATAAACTTTGCATGGGAGTAGAAGGCATCTCATATTTTACAGCTGTAACTAGCTATCTCAAGTTCTACATTAATAATCTCTTTGTCATCTTTGATCTTCAAATCTTCATATTACCGAGTCTTTTTACTTTAGGCTTGAATATTATTTTTATCTGTTTTTGCTATTAGCTCATAGCCTAAAAAGAAAGAAAACACGAATAGACCTAATTCACTTGTCTTTATCCCCATTTTATAAATTTTAATTAACCTAGTTTGCACTCACACACTTTTTCGGGAAACATACACCACAGGCCAAAGCACTTACAATAGGGTAATACATATCACATTAGGAAAAAGAAAACTTACCAAAAAAGCTCTCTTCTCTCTCATGACTAACCTAACCGTCATCACCTTCTAAACCCTAAACTCCCACCAGAAATGGCCAATCAGGCCACTGGTCAGCCTGTTCCTAAGGCTGGCCAGTCAACTCTAACCAATTCACATGAAAAGTTTCCACCCTTACTGCAAAATACATATAGCGTGCCTACAATTTTGCCTACCGATTCATCACCAACCAAAGATTCTACCACAAGGAAGGAGCAAGTTGTTAATTTATTGAAACCCTTAACCATTAATGCCCCTAAAGTACAAAATAAAACTATTGTTCAACCCATTCCAATCAAGAAGCTCAATTATGTTAATGGTAATCCTCGAGTTATGTGTACTAAGGAAGAAGTGGATCAAATGATTACAATTGAAGAATTACAATATGCAGTCATTGGGAAGTTCTCCTGTTGTTGGCCCAAATTAGATAATCTTTGCATTCAAATACCTAAAAAACTTAATGTAAAAGGAGACTGTAAGATTAGTTTCTTCAGAAGTCATCATATTTTCATTAGATTTGAACTACTTGTCGATTCTGTGAATGTGATAGCAAAGGATGGATACTTCTATCAAATGCGACACCTAATATATAATGCTAAATTCAAATAGATGAAGAAATAACACAAGCTATGGCATGGATCTCTTTCCCCGATCTTAAGCCAACTTTCTTTGTGAAAGAGTCATTATTTTCATTGTCTTCAGTTGTTGGGAAGCCAATTAATTTAGATTTGGCTGCAGTAAACAAAATGAGACCTAGTTATGCTAGGGTTAAGGTCCAAATGGAACTTATAGCATACCTTCCTAAGTGTGTTGAGATGGAGATTATTAATTCTAATACAATGGACTCAAGAATAGAACAGGTGAAGATTATGTATGATTTTCTACCTAAATATTGCAAGAAGTGTATGCGACAAGGGCATAATAAGCAGGAATGAAGGGTCCTACACCTCGAATTGAAGCAAGCATAACATGAGAAAATTGAGAAAGCGAATAACTCTCAACAGGGAGAGGTAGAAGCTAGTCCGACAAGAGCTTAAGTGGAAAGAAGATATAGTCCAAATCGACAGTGGAATCCTACAAGGAGAAGGTTTATCAATAAAGGGTACCTTAGTGAAAAGGCTTCAACCCCAGATAAATGGATTTGTAATACCAATCCCTTTGCAGCCTTGACAGAAGAAGATAAGCACACAGTAGTAACAAATTATGTTTTTACATAAAATAATTAAGAACAAATGAAAGATATGCATGGGGAGGGGGACAAAAATCAATCCACAAAAGATTGGATCTCCAGGTCTTTTTATAGAAAAAAGGTAAGCTTAGCTCCATCAATGGAGAATTAATGGAGTCCTACAACAACAAAGGAAGTTGTGTCAAAGATGAGCAGCAACACAAATGATAAACAACTCCTAGAGGCAGGAAGAGAGAATAGTACCATGTTCAATAGTGGAGATTATTCTTCAATTGGTGTTGTGGAAAGTTGTCCAGAAAAAGAGCTTAACTCAGCTCCTGCAGTAGATTTGCATAATTGTTCTGGCATGACAAAATAAGTGGAGTCAGATAAGAGCAATGTCCTAAATGATAAATTATCATCAGTGGTAGTAGAGGGAGGATAATACCTTGAACAATCGATATGATAACTCTCAAAGTGGAGAATAGTTAGAACCTGCAGGAACCAAGGATGCTATTAATCATCAGGAGCAAGTTACAACAGCAGCACTCAGTAGTGAAAAGGATGGAGAGAAGCAGATATAGAACATAAAAGATAAGTTGACAGTTACTGTGAATAATAAATTGGCTATTATGGACACCCCTATAACTATTGATGAAACTCTAACTTGGAGTGGCACAATTGAATCTCCTAATGATGTGTTACACAATATTCTGACTCATAATCTTGAGTAGGTGGAGGTCTTTGAACAGTTAGAAGGTGGTGAAGAGAAATAAGGTTAGGTTGAAGATAAGATACTTAGGGATGCTGATTTATCTCCAAGTGCAATCGAGTCATTCAAATCTGCAAGAAGAGGGAAGAAACAGGGTAATAGGGAGGCTGCAGAACTTGTCAGAACCCAACCAAAGAGAATTAGAGTAACTCAAAAAGCTAAAAGATAATGAAGGCTATTATATGGAACATCAGGTCTGTAAAGTCTCAAAAGACTTTTTAGAGAATTTAGATGCTACACAGTTTTCATAAATTTGCTTTCATGGGTTTATTAGAGCCTTTTCAACATATCAGATCTATCAACAGATATAAAAGCAGAATTCAGACGCCATTATTTTTTCATAACTGCAAGGGAAAATTTTGGTTCTTTGTTAACCATGGTCTTAATGCTACACTTGTTAGTGATACAGTTCAGCAACTCTCCATGTTGTTGAGTGAACAATCAATTGGTACTTCATTCCTGGTTACAGTTGTTTATGCAAAGTGTGATAAAATCCATAGATTGGAACTATGAGATAGTATTTACTCTCTATACAATGGCCTTAACAAACCTTGGATTATATAGGGTGATTTCAATATTGTGTTTAATGGGGCAGAAAAGATTGGTGGGATTCTAGTATTACATGAAGATGTAGATGATTTTCAAAATTGTGTTGAATCCTGTGATTTAGCATAAGTACAGTATAAGGGTAGCCATTTTACTTGGTGGAATGGAAGAGCAGGAGATGATTTTATAGTTGATAGACTTGACATAATTTTGAGTAACTCTAAATGTTAGGGCTTGTTTTCACATGCAGAGGTTGAATATTTATCTAGAGATGGATAAGATCATGCTCTTTTGTTTCTGAACTGTGAGAATAGGGCAAGTAGATTTCAAAGACCTTTCAAATTTCTAAAATTTTGGACTGATCATGCATATTTCAAAGAGGTGGTAAGAAGGAATTATGGTCCTGAGTATAGAGAAAATCAATTTTTTGATTTCAAGAGAAAGATTAAGCAGGTTAGAAGGCTCTCACTTTATGGAGTAGGCAAGCATATGAGGATATATTTCAATAATTACTTATTCGAGAAGAGATAGATAAAATAAAGGAGAAACTATTTGAAGATCATCCTTCTCAGGAAAATAGAGCTATGATGCCAAGGACCAAGGCTGAATACACAAGATATCTTCACTTGGAGGAAAGTTTTTTGCAACCAAAGGCTGGTTATAATTGGTTTGAAAACCATGATAGAAATATAAGATTCTTTCACAGTCTTGTAAAAGAAAGGAGAAATAGGTTGTAGGTGTCTAGAATTCTGAATGATCAGAGTTTTTTGTTAGAAGATGAAGACCGAATTGCCAATGAAGCCATAAATTTTTATCAGAAGAAGTTCACACAAGAGAGAGATGCCACTAATCTTTCTATTCTTGATCATATCCTAGAGTTAGTCGCAGAAGAGGATAATGATGTATTAGTTGCCATCCCCGATGAAGAAGAGATTAAAAAGGCTGTTTTTAGCTTGAATCGAGATAATACTTATGGTCCTGATGGTCTTTCTGGGAGGTTTTACGAAACTTGCTGGGACATAGTAAGTTTTGATGTTATTATATTGGTGCTGGATTTTTTTGCAGGTAATACCCTCTCAAAATTTATTACTCATACTAACTTGGTTCTCATTCCTAAACAAGATATTATGCAATCATTTTCAGACTTGAGACCCATTAGTTTAAGTAATTTTGTGAATAAGACTCTCTCAAGAATTATTCATGATAGATTGGAGAATATTCTGCCTAGACTGATTTCCCCTAACAATAAAGGGAGAAGTATTGTTGAAAATGTATTATCAACACAGGAACTAGTTGCTGCTATAGGGAAAAAAGGAAAACCTTCCAATGTAGTATTAAAGTTGGACATGGCTAAAGCTTATGATAGAGTCTCTTGGTACTTCTTGATAAAGGTTCTCAGAAAAATGGCTTCTCTAATAGGGTGGTGGATGTAATTTGTATATTGATCTCTAATAACTACTATTCAGTGTTATCAAATGGGCAATCAGTAGGTTTTTTCCACTCTACTTGGGAGGTAAATCAAGGAGATCCCCTATCTTCTTCTGTCTTTGTTTTATCTGTTAAGGTCATGACAAGGGCCCTTAATCACCTATTTGAGGATGAGTCTTTTGTGTGGTATGGTATGACCAAGTGGAGTTCAAATCTAAACTGTTGGTTTTTATAAAAAAGATGGGGCAGCAAAAAAGGGTTAAAATGACTCTCTTTGGATTGAAATGGCTTTCAAGCTTTCAATAATTTTTACTAAGCATTGGGGGCTTTAAATAGCCACCTTACAATAGAAAAATCAGCAATATTTAAAATTCAAACTACCTAAAATGTCTCAACAAAACAAACAACCTAACTTAAATTCAAAATTCAAATTCATCCTAAATTAAATAACTTATTTTGCTAAAAACTACTGCAGTAACTAAAAGCAATTTTCAACACTCCTCCTTTGCTTTAGTTACTGCAATTTTAAAAAGTTGCTCCTCCTCGATTTCTGCTTCCGCCGCTTGTGCTTGAGGATTGTTTTTAAGCTTGCACACTTTTTGTTTATTGATCTTTCTCTTCTTCTTTCTTTTTCTTCTTTTGATTTTGTGCTTAAAAAACACCATCAACGATCTTGTCTTATTTGAAAGCTCTTTTGAAAGTGCTTTCATGTGGACAATTATAGGATTTGCAAAATATTGTTGTAAGGATTTTTCTTCCTTCACAACGTCACATAAAGCATAGGTTTCAAAATATGATTTCTTCACAGACCAAATTTGACAGCTTTTGTCGGTGAAAATTTTTGGGGCATTCAAAGAGAGACTGCTGCTTGACATCTTTTTGGTTGAAAATAGCCTGTGCGTTGATAATAAACACAGGTTGAAAATAGCCCTGACGGGTTAAAAAATGGGTAGCCCTGACGGGTTAAAATGGTAGCCCTTATGGGTTAAAATGGGTGGTAGTTCTTTGAAAGAAATCACGGATCCCGTAAGATCAATGAAGCTCTGATACCACTGTTGGTTTTTATAAAAAAGATGGGGCAGCAAAAAAGGGTTAAAATGACTCTCTTTGGATTGAAATGGCTTTCAAGCTTTCAATAATTTTTACTAAGCATTGGGGGCTTTAAATAGCCACCTTACAATAGAAAAATCAGCAATATTTAAAATTCAAACTACCTAAAATGTCTCAACAAAACAAACAACCTAACTTAAATTCAAAATTCAAATTCATCCTAAATTAAATAACTTATTTTGCTAAAAACTACTGCAGTAACTAAAAGCAATTTTCAACATAAACCACTTTGCTTATGCTGATGACACTATAATTTTCTCCTCATCTAATGATTATTCTATTGGAAAAATTATGCTGATTTTATAGAAGTATGAGCAGGAATCTGGATAGAAGGTGAACAAGGACAAAAGTTTCTTCTAAATACACCAAAATACCTCTAGGGGTGTGATGCAGCAGGTGGAACAAATAACAGGAATGACCAAAGGTTTATTTCCTCTAAAATATCTTGGCTTTCCCATTTCACACTCCAAAAAGAAGAAGGAACTCTTTGTAGATCTGATGGACAAAGTAAGGAGTAAATTACAAGCATGGAAGCGTAGGTTATTATCTTATAGGGGAAATGAAGTGTTGTTGAAGAGTGTCCGTTGAAGAGTGTCCTATAGAGCATCTCCATATATATCCTATAAGTAATTGTTCCTCCAAAAAGTGTTCTTAAAGATCTTAAAAGTTTTTTTGCTAAATTCTTTTGGCATAATAAAGAATCAGACAAAAGCAAACATTGGTCTGCTTGGGATAATATCTGTTTGCCCGAAGAAGAAGGGGGTTTAGGGTTTAGACTCATTGAAGGTGTGTCACAAGCTATGCAAAATAAGTTGTGGTGAAGATTTAGGACACTGAATAGTTTGTGGACGAATTTTCTTTGGAACAAATACTGTAAGAAACAAATTCCAGCTTTGGTGCAATGGAAAAGGGGTTCTCAAGATGGAAAGCTATGCTGAAAAATAGGGAGAAAGTTGAAAAGTCCCCATGGTGGGAACCAAGAAGTGGTACTTCTACTATATGGTTTGAAAATTGGACTAACACTGGCCCATTATTTATGCACCCTACTAATGTTCAATCTTGCCATCATTTGAAGGATATTGGTGAATTTCTCAATGAAAAAGGGTGGGACTTTGGCAAAATGAAGGATATTGTCCCAAACTATGTCTTGGATCATATCAGGAACAATATGGGGCCTGTCCATTATGATAATATGATGGATAGACCTTGGTGGACCAAGAATAGTACTGGTAAGCTTACCACTAAGAGTGCCTTGGAGTTACTTAATAAAAGAGCTGATATTAATGAAGACCTAAAGGTTATTTGGTGTAAAGGGTTGCCTTTTAATTACTCCTTTATTACTTGGAGAATATGGCTAGGGTTAGTTCCTATAGCTTCCCTAATGTATATATGGAATTATGATATTTTTTAGTCTTGAGGATGTTTTAGTAATCCTATGAGGGAGACAATAGTTCATCTCTTTTTTAAAAGGTGAGGTTGCTGAGAAAGTTTGGACCCACCACTGTGGTGAAACTGGTATTATTGATCAAAGGTACAATTTGAAAAGTGTGAGATTATGGAGAAACTATGGAAGTAATTGTAAAATGAAATCTGTTTTTAATGTTATTCCTATACTGATTCTTCACCATACTACATAGAGGCATATATCGTGAGAAAAAGATTTTCTGAAAAATTGATGCTTATGTTGTCAAATACATCAAGTACATATTCAAAATAGAGATTTCAGGTAGAAGTTGGGTTAATATCATTGGTGTAATACAAAGATATATGAGTACATATTCTTTTAAAGTAGTGAGATGGGTACCCCCTAATACTAATTGGTTAAAAAAAAACACTGGTGGTGCTTCAAAGGGGAATCCAGGTACTAATGGGTTAAAAGAAAACACCGATGGTGCTTCAAAGGGGAATCCAGGCCCTAGTTCTATTGCATTTTGCATTAGAAACTGTAAAGGCGATTTGGTGGTTGCAAAAGGCTCTAGAATTCAAGATACAACCAGTTTGGAGGCAGAGGCTATAGCTATTAGAGAGTGCCTAATCTTTTGTAGGGAGAATTCTATTTGGTAAATTGTTGTGGAAACAGACTCTTGGACCATGGTACAAATCATAAAAGGGGAGTGGGATGTCCTATGGAATGTGACAATGGTGGTCAACTCCATCAGAGCCTTAATGAGTGACATATTGCTGACTTTTTAACTTACCTAGTTTTTTATTTTGTAGGTGATTTTCAATTCAACAATTTTGAGGATGTTTCAGCAAGAGGCAATAGAATTATAAATTTAGATAAGTCAGGGACACTAAACATCAGAAGGATAATCCAAGATACATGACAGCAAGACCAAGAAATACTGATAGTGTACATACACTACAAGATAAAAGAGAGGGATGTACCTGATCAAAGGTATTTTCAACTCAATTTGAAAGTAGCTGTAATGTTGATATGAAAGCCTTGTAGCATAAGTCACAAAGTTAAGCAAAACGATTCTTTTTTTTTTTTTGCTTCTCTTAAATTTGTACCTAGATCGGGTGGTGGTATTAGTTTCTCTTGAAACTCAATCCATTGGTTTATGGTGCAGATAAAAGAGGAATAAAGAACAAGAAGGATTCTGTAAATTACTTGTGGCAATAAGGTTGGAATTAAAGAATATCACTCCAGGCTCTCGAAGTTAAGAGAGAAGGTGAATATCATAAATAGATCAAGCACCTTCAAGATCAAAAATCAAGGTTACAACAAGTAGGTGAGAGGGTAAACATAATCACTGACAATAGGAGCAACCATAGAGATGACTATACCTTTGTTGGAAGAGATTTCCTTGAATACGAAGATCTACACCTGGTGAGAACTTGTGGTGTTGGTTGATTCGAGTATTCAAACACGGGTACGCTCAAATCTAGATTGGAAGCTCCTGATTTGAGGCGATATATCCCTATCCACAACTCCATGAATTAATCAAGGTTTTCATATTCTTGAATCAATTTTTAGATTAAGTGGTGGTATTCGCTTCGATTGAAGCTCAATCTACTGATTTAAGGAAATGATTAAAGAAGATGAGAAACTAAGAAACATGACTTAGTTAAGGCGATGTTGAACGTGATGGTTGAAATTACCCTTAGCTTAATCCGATAGTGAGCTCCATGAGTACAACAATGGCTAAAACAAATCGTAGATAAAGGAGGAGGATGAAAAGAGTAGAAACTTCTTTTACTTTCCTAAATGATTAGGGGTTTGTTTGTTTGAAATATTTCTGTTTGTTGTTGGGCCAGGTCACTTTTGGGCCTGACCTTTGTAAATATTTGATTTTGGTTTTAATAAAGAGTAAAATTCAGAAATAGCAAATTAGACCCATTAATTAAAAGGCATATAACAACCTTTTGTTAATTATCCTAAATAACAACATTTATATGTATTTGATGTAAAAGACAGCATTAAATGCATATACAAATACAGCTAATTACCTTATTTTTAGGTAGCAACTTGAGTTTAAAAAGGCAAAAGAATTTCAGCTTTCTTAAATCACGTTCACCCAATTAATTAAAAATTATATTTCTAAAAATAGAAAGCTTTTTTTAATGAGTTTCAAAACTCAAAATAGGTTTGAATGATTAAAAAAAATCTTTTTCTATTTTTCTCTCTTCTTTTTTTTTCTTTTTCAGTTTTTTCCTTCATTTTTTTTTATTATTATTTTTTTGTTTTTTTTACTGTTTCTTTTTTTCTTTGCACTTTTTTTTTTTCCAGTTTTTTCCTCTTTTCTCTTTTTTCGTTGTGTTAATGTTTCTTTTTTCTTTGCACTTTTTTTGTATTTTTTTTCCAGTTTTTTCTTTTGTTTTTTTATTTTTTTATTTTTTTGTTTTTTATTATTACTTTTTTTTCTTTGGACTTTTTTTTGTATTTTCTTTTTTTCGTTTTTTTCCTTTTTTTTTTCATTTGTTTCTTTTTTTTCTTTTTTTCCTTTTTCATTTTTTTAGTATTTTTTTTTATTTTATATATATATATATATATATATTTTATATTTTATATTTATTTGTATTAAACTATATATTTTAAATAAATTTATTATTTATATTTGAATAGTTTAGCTGTGAATATGTACAATATATCAATTATATTTATATACAAATAAATATATGTATTAATTGTATTTGTTTAAGTCTAAAATATACAAATATGCAATTTATCATTTAATACAAATGTATCGTTAGTATTTGTATGTCAAATTTATCATTTGTATTTGTATATAAACATGTATCATTTATATAGGTATGATTCAAGTTGTATAAATATGTACCATTTGATACAAACGTAATATTTGTATTTGTATAATTTATCATTTGTATTTGTATTGTTCAATTTGTATCAATAAAATACAATTCGTATCAATGAATATAAACACTAGTGTTCATAGAAAGAAAAATAACAATTCTTCTTCACTTGTTTAAAAATACAAATGATGCAGTCAACTACAAATTCAAATGCAAATAAATGAAATTATAAATACAAATACAAATACAAATACAAAATAGTTCTTTAAAAATATAAGTGTATCGACGAAAATAGAATACAAATACAAAAAAATACAAATACAAAAATAAATATAATAAAACCACAAAATACAAATACAAATACAATATGCAGTCAATAATAAAATATAAATAAAAAATAATTCTTTAAAATACATGTGCGAATTTTATAAAATATAAATGATGGTACGAACTATAAAATACAAATACAAGTGCAAACTATAAAATATATACAAATACAAGTACAAACTATAAAATACATATAAAAACAAGTGCGGACTATAAAATATAAATACAATTGTATCGACGAATACAAAAATATAAATGATGGTACGAATACAAATACAATAAATAATTGTGATATTTTTATTATCATCTATGACTTGTGTTCGACGTAATCATATTTTTCAAAAATACAAAAAAAAATATAAAATAGAACACAAAAAACCAAGAAAGAAAAAAAAAGAGAAATAGAAGCTAGACATAAAAAAGTTAAAAAAAAAAAAAAGTGAAAAGAAAGAAACAAAAAAAAAAAAAAATAGGAAAAGAAAAAGAAAAAGCGAGAAAGAAAAAAAAACGAAAAAGAAAAAAACTCAAAAAGAAAAAAATGAAAAAGGAAAAAAAAAAAAGAAAGAGAAATAGAAGAGTAAAAAAAACAAAACAAAAATAGGAAAAGAAAAAAGAAAAAATGAAAAAGAAAAAAATAATAAGAAAAAAAAATGAAAAAGAAAAAAAAAGAAAAATAAAAATAAAAAAGAAAGAGAAATAAAAGAGAGAGAAAAAAAAGTGAAAAGAAAAAAAAGAAAAAAATAGAAAAAGGAAAACCAAAAAGAAGATGAGAAAACGAAAAATAAAGAGAAAAAAAGGGTTAGAGATATAAAAGAGAGAAAGAGAGAAAAATAAGGGAGAATAAAGAGTCACTAAAATAGTACAATTTTGCTATTCCACTTAACTTTTTTAAAGTATTGTTATTTAACCTAATTAAGAATTTAAGTTTGTTAGTATATGTACTCTTTCTTTTAATAAAAGGGTCACAACCCCACATTTGTTTTTTTTATTTTAAAAAAAAAAAAAAAAAAAAGGCCCGAGCACTTGCAAGTTACACCCATGATGGTTAACTGAAACTGCTAATTTGTGTACGCTCAATTATCTGATAGAGAAATTAATGTAACTGCTTTTGTGTACATACTATTCAATGCTGTTTTTTTTTCTCACTCGTTTCCCGCTGCCAATATGTAATTGTTGATCATAACCAATTGTAAATAACTAATTTAAGCATAAAAATTCACATAAAATAACATATCATTGGGCTGGGTGTAGTAAATAATATCCCCAATATTAAATTATGAGAGAATCTATAAATTATTTAACGGGGAATAAAATGTTACTCGCTCCATTTCTAAATACTTGTTATATATTTTGTTTTGCACACCCTCAAAAAAATATTAAGTAGAAGGTAATTTGACTAAATTATCTTCTTTATTTATTATTCCTATCAATTTAATACTTTTTTCTTTCACACCATATTAATATTTATCCATATTTATGACTAAGGTTAAAGGTGAAAAATACATCTAATTATAAATATTGATTTTCTAAAATGACAAGTATTACAGATCATATAATTTTAATAAGGATGACATGTTTTTGGGAACGGAGGAAGTATCATTTTTCTCCAAAGGACACCTTCTCCCGTTTACAATTGTATATGTCTTCTTCCCTGGGAAAGGATCCTGCCAACCTTCCATTTTTAACAGTACATTTCTCACACGTACTAATTGAAGAAAAATGAGCTGAAAGTCTCTTTCAAGTTTTCAATTAAATAAAAGGAACAAGTGGATCCCATAATATTATTATTTGTCACTTTTAATTCAAAATCCCTATATTTTGGTTGGTTAAGTTTGTTATAGATTAGCCAATAAATATTAGAAACTTATATGTATAGGATTTTACAATTACTCCATTATTCTTTCTTAGCCATAAAATATATACTTAGTTGTATAAATAGAAGAAGGGTTGTACAGTTAAATCAAATGCAATCAGAAAAAGATTGTGGCATCTGATCATCCAGCCCCCTTCTCTATCTAATTCCAGTATTATTTTCATTCTTCCCTTGTTATTTGAATTATAATCGTCTATTTCTTGAAAGAAAAATGAATAGTTTCATCTTATGCTTATTAGCACTGTTTTTCACCGCCACAACAGAGGTGGATGGTGGCGCGACAGTAGTACTGTCAGCGCCACAATCATCGCTTGCTACTCCAACAACCTCATCGACGACTCACCACTCAGACGATTTTCAATTCAGTCCACAACTAATTATACTCGCTTGTATAATCATATCCTTGAGCGTATGTGTCGTAATGTATGAACTCTGGACAAACCCTCATTTTTACTTCGACGAAACTCCATTGACAGTTAGTCGCCCACCGCTGCTTATAATACCTAGAAGAGGCGGTCTGAATTCCACCATCATTACAACTTTTCCGGTATTCAATTATTCCGATATTGTCAAAGAAAGCATCGGAATAAAATCCACTAATAACAAGCTAGGGAATGCGGGGTGTGTTTGAAAGAGTTGAAAGATGAACAAACTCTCTGCCTTATACCGAAATGTTGTCACATTTTTCACCGTACTTGTATTAATAATTTTCTTTTCGGTCGTACCTGTTGCCCCCTCTGCCGAGTAAATCTCAAAATAAAATTGCCACTTTCATCTCAAAAAATAAATTCAGTAGAAATTGTAGAGTGATAGAGATAGAACAACAATCAGTTCTTGGTGAAAATTGTGAGAGGTCTACTATAAGGTTACCAGATGATGTAGTCAGAAGATGGGTTGACTTAAACTGGAGTAGGGCCTAAAATTGTATGGCATTTTCTTACCGTTAGTAAATTACAAATTGATGCAATCACCGTGTTCACACCAATCCAATAAATACATATTACACGTGTCTTTACAAAAATGTTATCCTCCGTACCACTTCTACATGTTTTAAGTAATGAGAAACCCACGGTGAAATTTTTAGGAGGTACCTCCAACTATAAATGAGCGTTCAAATAAAACTGAAACACGACAAATGAGTATTCTTAAAGGTGTTTTTGAGGAGAGGCGTATCAAAAATGCTTCGGCCTCAAATTAAAGGCATAGATCCATAGAACATACACTCTAGAATTTAAGGCGTAAGTCCTGAGCGTAAAAGTGTAAGTCCCGGATTAAAAGCATATGCCCCGGACGTTAAATTTTATTTTTATTGTTTTAAAAGTATTTTATACTAATCATATTTTTTTTTTTGGTATAATGATATCAACACTTTATGATATCATGTTTCATGTTGTAGTTATTTTAAAAAAAATATATAATAAATAAAGAAACTCTCATAAAAGTGGCACTATCATTGATAGTTTTCTTTTAGGTAATTATGTTGGAAAAATTATTATTATATCTCAAAATAAGTTATAACATATTCTTCATTTTTTACAAGCCATGATTAACAATCATTTATAAGCATTTGTAGAATTTTCACAATTGATGTTAATACCCTTTGTATTCAATTATGTATCTAAATGCCACAACTATAAGCAGGTGAAATAGGAACATCAAAGGCCTGCAGGAATACTTCTGAGGATGCCCATCCCCGACTAGAAATGGGAGAGGATATCTATGAATTTTATAGTGGGTTTCCTAAGACCTTGGAGCAGTATGAGTCGATTTGGGTCATAGTGGTCACGCTAACCAAGTCAGCTCATTTTATTCCAGTTAGGGTGAATTACAGCTCGAAGCAGTTAGCCAAGATTTAGATGAAGGAGATATTGAGGTTGAATGGGGTTCCAATTTCCATCATTTCTGATACCACTTTTTTCACGTCCCGAATTCCAACGAGGCGTGATTGGCACTCGAAGCCGATATGGCCCGAGAGAACCAATCTTTGTTCATGTACATTCGTACGCATATCCTCGTATGAATCTTATTATCCATCATGCAACTATGCGGAAGTCATGAACATGGAAACATATGTCATATCTATATATATATATGAAACTTGGCCGTTAGAGCCATCAAGTCAAAATGATCGTACATCTCTTACATCCATATACCCACATATGTCTACAAAAGCCTCTAACAGATGCAAATACAAGACCAACTAAAGTCGGGACAAGTCCCCGCTTTATCTTTACAACATCAAAACCAAATGTACAACTGTAACTTGGAAAGTCCCGAAGCAACTGGGCTCACCAAATATCTGCTAATACTGTCAACCTACTGTAGAGGTCTACTGGTGCCTGCACCTGCAACATGTAAGGTAAGTCCCCCGAGGGGGGTCAGTACGAAGAATGTACTGAGTATGTAAGGCTCATAAGAAATGGCATCATACATAAGAATGGAAATAGAATAAAATATGAGAGAATAGTCAATGTGGATAAACCATCATTCTATATAAGTACTTTCTTTTAAGGGTAATTACCTTCACTCAAGATACTTGCCTCCAATAGGTTCTTCTATATGCGAGAAATTCTTTCTTGCTTCTATGCTCATTACCATTATTATTTGTCTACTTAGTTAGTAGGTTGTAAAAGAATAACATTCAGCCACATACGTGCATTCTAGTGGTGGGGTAACAATAGCACATACATCTACTCTATTGGTGGGTTAACATACATCCACTCTATTGGTGGGTTAACATACATCCACTCTCATGGTGGGTTAACATACATTACCTACATATTTCCTCATTTCTTACTTGGGAGAGATTGATACTTTTATAATACATTGAGGATCGTGATACTATCGGAAACACACATATATACTTTACCTCATTTCTTTACTTTCAAGAGATTGACACCTCTAATAGTGAGGGATCGATCTATTAACTCGCACATTACCCCCTTTATTATTCTTATGAGATCTTATATAAGTAAGTATATGATACCGGGCCTCCACCTTTGGTGATCTATAATGAATAACATAGCATAATCTTGGGATTATTCCATCTTGAACTTATACCCTTTCGAATGTGATCCATGCTCGATGAAGCATATAGAAATCATGTGTGCATTACTTCTTTACAATCTTATACCCTTTACATAGCTATGAGAGTGACACATTAAAGATCACGATGTTAACTGAAGCACACCCTTATATATATATTAATTCACTCCTTTACCTCATGAGATTGATACCCTTACTTGTGAGAGAGTGGCACAAACATAATCATAATATTATTTAGACTTTGGAACATGACATGATTGGAGAATGCTTTTCAAGAATATTTGGATTCGCTTTAACTTACTCTCTTGGACATAGTTCTTCTAGGAATTACAACGTTGAGACAGCTTTGGAACTTCAGTCAATGAATAAGAGATACGTGAATCACAATTCGTCTAAAAATAGGATACATATGAATAATAATACAACTCAATCTGAACTGGAATACTTTAGAACACTTCGGACATGAGTAAGTACCATACCAAGGTGAATACTCTATGCTGCAGAAAGATATGGAAAGAGTAACCTTATATACCTTGTCGCCTCACTACGTATACACAAGCCTATATGAAGATACAATAGTCCAGCTTCCTCTTTATGTTTCACTCTACAACACAAGTGTACATCGGAGCTTACATTAGCAGCTAGTTACTATACAAACGTACAAAACGACGATGAGATTTATGACTGCCATATAACGTCATGTCACTCCTTACAATACAATACACTACATTCTCATACCAACGACACCATAACATTCCACACATTGACCAAGATATCATACATCAATAGCATTTCACACCACACTTACCCTTTACGCTTCCTCATTATCATTCCGTCACAATTACCCCTATCAACTTGTCCTATAACAACTTATGAACAACAATACATACTTAACATAGTCCAACATGCCTCCATACAACACTTTAAAGTCATTAAAATGACATCACGAGTTGATAATTACATCCAAAAAGGGTATAGGGGCCTTCGGGGGTCAACTAGGTACGAAAACATACAAAACCAAACCTGGGGCTGACCTGCGTTGCCACCTGCACCCGTAGGTGGCTGAGGTATGCAAGAAGGTGACCTTTGGAAGCAGACATAGGCACCTGCGTTGGCATCTGCGCCCGCAGGTGTCCTCGTCTGCGGGGGCGGGTGCTCGTTTTGGTCCGAAATGGTCTCTTTTGGGTCTTTTCATGCAATGAATGGTACATGATCATAACTAACTTATTTTAACATATTTTTGATCATATTATATGCCAAAAATCATCCATGATCTCACAACACACAATAACATCACCAAAATGACACTTTCCTTACATTACGTCATCAAATCCATAACCAATTTCACAATAAAAATTCCAAACACTATACACAAGGATAAAACAAGGCAAGACTATAATCACATCTCACATGTAAATATTGAATCCATCAAGTTCATTTCCTTCAAGATCACAAGTCCATGTTCAAGTTTGCAAGACAAAACCATCCTCCGATTTAGCAAACACAAATTGTTTTACACATAGTGAACTTCTCACACTTCACCAACATAACCAACATGATATAAACCATATTCCATGTATAAAATATATTAAAACATAATAATATACACTTACCAAGTCTTGCGAGATAATGATCTTGGTCCAAAGGATGAAGGTCTAGGGTTTGTATGAGATAAGGAAAAGTTATAGAAAATTCTAGAAAAGGCATGGGTGGCACAAATGAATAAAAAACTGATTTACCTCATATATATAGGTCCCTTTAAGTCTCTCTTATCCCATTCTTGACATTAAATGCATGGTTGATTTGGTCAAATGGAAGATTGGATCATTTTGCCCCATTGGGCCTAGTCTTTTGTTCTTGTTTTGGGCCTCATTTGGTCCAATGGCTCATGACTCATTAATACCCAACAAATTAATGTCTAATTCATCAAATCTCTCATGTTTAAATAATTCCATAATTGTACACGTAGTCGTATAGGTTCAAAAACGTACGGGGTGTTACACCTCCTACGAAGGTCTAATCACATGTACTAAGCCCAATATCAATTATTTTATCAATAATATTACAAAATTCATACTTATGGCTCTTGAAACCTAAGTAACCATTGTTCAGCGTCGTCAAGTAGGGTTTAGTCGGTACGGGGTGTTACATTCTCCCCCTCTTAGGAACATTCGTCCTCGAATGTTAACGACATTCTCTCATTGAAACAAATTTACATCTAAGTGTATCCTGCATGCTCTCATCTTCATGTTCTCATATACACATAATACTTGTAGAGACTTACTTGTTATTGCTTCACTTCCGCACCTTGAACTTTCTCTTCTGTTTACAACAAATACGAGTACCTTAGATTTCATCATTCCTTTGGTTTCCCATGTGATTCCGTCCACTTGCTGATTTCTTCAATAGTACCTTTACAGAAACTACTTATTTATTTCTTAATCTTTTCAATTATCGATCTAGAATAATAGTAGGTACCTCTTCATATGTGATATTCTCCGTAACTTGTACATCTCCAATGAGAGCAATATGAAACGACACTCTTATGCACGTCCGGCACATTTCACACCTTTTCTTTCCAAATCCACTTACCCTTTTCATTGGTGACACTTCCGTGAATACTCAATCATCTATGGAAAATTCTAATTCTCTTCTCCTAATATCGATATATAACCTCCAGATTTCTGATGCTTTACGATTATCTATTGACAATTTGGTCAAATAAGCTACAAATTCTGTAATGTTCTTCTTCTTTATATTGCCTCATTAATACATTTTTGCCAAACTATGGTACATTTTGGTTTCTCCCGAATGAAATAGAATACCATGAATGATGTGCTTCTGTCATAATTCATTCCCTTAGATCATCTATATTTGGTATACCTAATCTACTTTGATATTGAAGTATTCCTCCCTTAGGTAAGCTCAAGTACCTTTTTTCAAACTTCATTGTATGTTCTTTTTTTTTTTTTCACCAATGCTATCTTTTGCGTATCAACCTTCATTCTTTCACCGGCAGGCATATCTACCTGCTTACCTTTGCCTCTATCTCTTCTTGTCATTGACATTTTACTAGATCAAAGAAAACCAATTACAATGGTCAGATAGAATTTCCACTTACAACATTGACTCTATCGCACGATCTAGAAATGAAGAACATAAACAACTCCTAAATTCCCCATAGCCTCCTGCTCATAAATGTGGTGCACAACACATCCATGAACAAGACTCTACTCGGACACGACTTTGTAGACACCCTTAGAAAGACCTGCTCTGATACCACTTTTGTCATGCCCCGAATTCCATCGGGCGTGATTGGCACTCGAAGCCGATATGGCCTGAGAGAACCAATCTTTGCTCATGTACATTCATATGCATATCCTCGTATGAATCTTATTATCCATCATGCAGCTATGCGGAAGTCATGAACATGGAAACATATGGCATATATATATATATATATATATATATATATATATATATATATATAAAACTTGGCCGTTAGAGCTATCAAGTCAAAATGATCGTACATCTCTTACATCCATATACCCATATATGTCTACAAAAGCCTCTAACAGATGCAGATACAAGACCAACTAAAGTCGGGACAAGTACCCGCTTTATCTTTACAACATCAAAACCAAATGTACAACTGTAACTTGGAAAGTCCCAAAGCAACTGGGGCTCACCAAAGATCTGCTAATACTGTCAACCTACTGTAGAGGTCTACTGGTGCCTGCACCTGCAACATGTAAGGTAAGTCCCCCGAGGGGGGTCAGTACGAAGAATGTACTGAGTATATAAGGCATATAAGAAATGGCATCATACATAAGAATGGAAATAGAATAAAATATGAGAGAATAGACAATGTGGATAAACCATCATTCTATATAAGTACTTTCCTTTAAGGGTAATTACCTTCACTCAAGATACTTGCCTCCAATAGGTTCTTCTATATGCAAGAAATTCTTTCTTGCTTCTATGCTCATTACCATTATTATTCGTCTACTTAGTTAGTAGGTTGTAAAAGAATAACATTCAGCCACATACGTCCACTCTAGTGGTGGGGTAACAATAGCACATACATCTACTCTATTGGTGGGTTAACATACATCCACTCTATTGGTGGGTTAACATACATCCACTCTATTAGTGGGTTAACATACATCCACTCTCATGGTGGGTTAACATATATCCACTCTCATGGTGGGTTAACATACATCCACTCTCATGGTGGGTTAACATACATTACCTACATATTTCCTCATTTCTTACTTGGGAGAGATTGATACTTTTATAATACATTGAGGATCGTGATACTATCGGAAACACACATATATAATTTACCTCTGTAACACCCCGTACCTTCCTAACCCCACTTGACGATGTTGATCAATGCTTACTTAGGTGTCGAGAGCTATACATACGTATTTTGTAATGCTATGGATGAGATACTTGACTTTTGGCCTCGTAAATGTGATTAAACCTTCATAGGAGGTGTTTTATGAATTTTGTGGAACATTTGTGGGGTTCAAAAAGAGTCTAAGAGGACCCCTAAACAAAGTATCTTGAGGTTAAGAAGTAAGTTAAAGGATAGGACTTGAAGTATCTAACCGAACCCGCGAAGAAAAGTCGAAAAATGAAATTTTTGGAAAATTTTAAGGAGGGGCACGTTTGGGACTGTGCCACGCCGCTCTGGGCTAAAGTTTTTAGCCCAGAGGCAGTAGGTTGGCTCACCCAGGGGCGTGCCACCTTGGGTTTTCCACTTTTTCGAAAGTTGGAAATTTCTAAGTCCCAAGGGTATCCGGGGTCGTATTGAGTCGATTTTTGCCACGTTTCTTCTACAACCATGAGTACATACATGAAATGAGTCAAGTATTATATTTGTATGATAAAATTACTCGAGAACGAATGTGGCGTCAAAATGACGATTTTACCTTTTTGGTCAAAATAGGTCATACGTGGCTAGAATCACTTGTTTTTGGCATTGAGGCTATGGATAGGAATAGCGTGAGTGGGAATATTGTTGTAACGAGTATGAAATGATTTAAACATGAGAAATTATTGGGTCGATTGAATTGGGCTCAACACAAGCCCAAAATGAGACAAAAGATATGGCCCAATTAGGCCAAAAATGACCTATTCTTCACCTTTGACCATTTGTACATGGCATTTAATGCCAAGGAGACTTGAGGGACTATATATACATGGAAAAATCTGATTTTATTCAAAGGAACACCCAACATATCTCTAGAAATTTCCCAAAATTTCTCTCAACTCTCAAGAACCCTAAGCTAACTTCTTGGAGCAAAATCATCAATTTTCAAGCTTAGGTAAGTACTTATTCTTATGGAATAATATATTATATGCATGGGAAAGCATGTAAATCATGTTGGTTTTGCTTGAAAGTGTTGGATATGGCACCTTGTGTTTTTATAAAAGATGTGAAATCCATGAGATTTAAACTTGAAAGATAACTTGTTGTTTTGATGAAAGTGCATGGTATGAATGAAATAACAACATGTATGGTATGATTAAGGTCCTAAACTTGTTATTTTTCTATAAGTGTAGATTATGGGATTTTGGTCGATTTGTTGTTGTGAGGTGTATTGAAGTGATTTAATTGAATAATTGTGATGTTATGGTGATGAAGAGTGGAAAGTATGAACTTGGTGTGACATGCTATGGGTTTGTGATGTATTGGTCAATATTGGGCATGTTGTGGGATTGTTGGTATGTGTCACGCCCCGAATCCCATCGAGACATGATTGGCACCCGTAGCCGATAAGGCCCGAGAGAACCAACCTTTGCCTATGTTCAATCAAATGAATATCATAATCATAACCACCATTGTGTAAGAACATGAAAGACGAATAAAGGAAAACATGGGACATATTTCTACATACATATGAAACTTGGCCGTTGAGGCCATCCAGTCAAAACAACATATGTCTTTTACACTGATACACCCACATCCGTCTACAAAAGCCTCTAACAAGAGCATTGACCAATACAAACCAAAATTCGGGACAAGTCCCCGCTTTATACAACATGTACATCATCAAAACATATATCTACTCTAACTCGGAGAAACCCCGAATTAACTGGAGCTCACCAAGAAACCGCTAACATTGGCAATCTACTGAGGAGGCCTACTGGGACCTGCGCCTGCAGCAAGTAAGGTAAATTCCTCGAGAGGGGTCACTACGAAATAAGTACTGAGTATGTAAGGCTCAAATGAAACTTTGAAACACATGAACATACCAATGAACTCAATACAAATGACTAGACAATGTGAATAAGTCACCATGTTACATTTTGGGAACTATGTGAATTTGCTTCCATTACTTTCCTTCCTTTCTTTACATTCAATACTTGCTTGTCAATACATGTGTCACAATGTACCTGGGCCCCTACTGATCAGTGGGTATTTCCATGACTTATCGTCATGTTGGGATCGGGTCGAGCTAGGCTTATGCCCCTAAGACCTGCCACCCATATATCAATGCATCGGGATCGAGTCGAGCTAGGCTTATGCCTCTAGACTTGCCACCCATAAATCAATACATCGGGATCGAGTCGAGCTAGGCTTGCGCCCCTAGACTTGCCACCCATAAATCAACACATCGGGATCGAGTCGAGCTAGGCTTATGCCCCTAGACTTGCCACCCATACTTGATCATTGACCACATTTGCATTACTTTGAGATTGATATTTGATAGTCATAACATCATTTTGAACTTTGGAACATAACATTGTTGGGAACTTGAACCATTAACCAATGAGTAAGAGACATGTGAATAACCTGGCAACGTAACATTATTAGAATCATAAGTAATATCACTATTGGAACATTGGAACATAACCTTATTAGAAACATAACACCATGGGAACTATGGGACAATAATCTATGAACAAGAGGCATAAGTAATATCACTAGTGGAACATCAGAACATATCCTTATTTGAGCTTTTGGAACATTAACCATGATTATGAGACATGAGACTCACAAATGATCCATGAGTAGGAAATACATGACAATGACTATTGATAAACGGATATAGGATACCTTGGCACATTTCGAGGTAAGACTAGTGAAATCTTAATGTGGGTACGTTTGGCCGCAAAAAGATACGGACAGAGTAACCTTACATACCTTGTACTCTCAATACGGATATACAATCCTAGATGTGCATACAATAGTCCCGCTCCTTCTTTAAGTGTCACTCTACAACACAAATACATAACGGAATTCACATTAACCACAACTACTTCACAAATGCATATAATATCAATGGGGTACATATTTGCCTTAAAACATATCATTTCCCCTTGACAAAACCATTGATAACATCATTATTCCAAAAATCCTCCAATATTCTCAACATTGACCAATACATAATAATCATTGCATTTCACCATAACAATTCTCTTTTACACCTCCTTATCCATACCACATCACAAACAATCCATCAATTCACCTTAATACGCTTCATAGCACATATCGGCCAAATTCCCACAATTTACACTTATAGACAAGAACAAGTTTAACAACAAAAATAACTCCATAGATGTTCATATTTTATCCATACCATGATTTTTCATCAAAGGCACAAGTCCTAATTCAAGTTCAAATCCCATGGATCACACATCTTATACAAAAGCACAAAATACCATATCCAACATTTCCAAGCACAACCAACATGATTTACATACTCTTTCATGCATATAATATATGGATCCATAATAATATTCACTTACCCAAAATTGCAAAGGGATGATTTTGCTCCAAAATTGCCTTTGAGTCTTTAGGGTTCTTGAGAGAATATTGTAGAATGTTTGAGAAAATGTCTAGAAAGCATGAGAGGTTAAATGAATAAAAATCTGATTTTGTGGTATATTTATAGTCCTTGGGTCATCCTTATCCTTTCTTGATATTTAATGCCTCAATTGACCAAGTCAATAGAAGATTGGGTCATGTGACCCATGCCTTTTATCCCATTTTGGGCTTTTATTGAGCCCAAATCACTTAACCCAATAAAATCAATAATTTCTCGTCTTTATACGTATTACAATAATATTCCCACTCATAATATTCATATCCGTAGCCTCGATCCCAAAAACAAGTGATTCTAGCCACGTTTGGCTATTTTTGACCTTAGGGGCAAAACTGTCATTTTGACCCCAAATTCGTTCTCGAGTAATTTTATCATACCAATGTAATATGTCATTCATTTCATGTATATACTCTTGGTTGTATAATAAACATAGCAAAAATTGGCTCGGTACGTCCCCGGATACCCTTGGGACTTAGAAATTTCCAACTTTCGAAAAAGTGGAAAACCCAAGGTGGCACGCTCCTGGGCGCGCCAACCTGATGCCTCTGGGCTAAAAATTTTAGCCCAGAGCGACGTGGCATGGTCCCAAATGCGCCCCTCTTTAATTTTTTCCGAAAATTCCATTTTTTGACTTCTCTTCGCGGTTGGTTAAATACTTCAAGTCCTATTCTTTAACTCACTTCTTAACCTTATTATACTTTGTTTAGAGGTCTTCTTAGCCTCATTTTGAACCCCACAAATGCGCAATGAAAATTTCAAAACACCTTCCATGCAAGTTTAACCACATAACAAGAGCCAAATTCAATTCTCTCACCAATAGCCTTACCAAATGCATACTTATAGCTCTCGATACCTACGTACATATTATTTAATGTCGTCAAGTAGGGTTGGGAACGTACGGTGTGTTAAAGTATGACCATGCCGTAAATGGTATTGTAAGGGACTAAATGACATCATACGGCGGTCATATAGCTTATTGTCATTTTGTACACTTGTAAAGAGACCATTTGATAATGTAAGTCCGGTATGTATTTGTGTTGTAGAGTAAGACGTAAGGAAGGAGTTGAACTATTGGGTTCCCCTATAGAATTGTATCGTCATATTGAGAATCAGAGGTATGTAAGGTTACTCTTTCCATATCCTTCTGCAGCACATAGTATCACATAGTTATTATACTTATTCTATTCCGAAATGCTCTAAGATATTCTATTTCCGGTTGTTGACTAGTGCTACTAACATGTTACTTATTCATTGGTCAATGGTGATTCTCATGATTCATATTCATTGGTTAATGTTCCAAAATTCCAATAATGTACCATCTCCAATGTATTACTCTCAAACAAAAGTAAAAGAATTAAGTAATGCTTAATTGGTTATTGTTGAGCACAGGGGGCAATACAGAGGGGTGAACACCCTGGTCGGAACGAACCTGTTTTATTGGAATGGATCGCAATCTGAGGGGCATAAGCCTGGCTGGAACGATCCTAAAATTATGCTATGGTGGATCGCAATCTAAGGGGCATAATCCTGGCTGGAACGATCCCAATAGTATGGTATTTTCCCACTGATCAGTTGGGGCCCGGGTTTGATACGAATAGATGATGGTTAAGGTATGTAAATGCAACCAACGCTATGAACATAATGTACATACATCTATATATATACAAAATGATGACTTATCCACATTGGTTACTCACTTACCGTTGATTCCATTGAAGTATCGGTGTAATATACTGTTTCTTATGGCCTTACATACTCAGTACTTTATTCGTACTGACCCCTCTTGGGGAATTTACCTTACTTGTTGCAGGCACATTTACAAGTAGACCTCCCCAGTAGGCTACAGGACTTCTGCGGATCTTTGGTGAGCTCCAGTTGGTTCGGGGCTTTCTGTGTCCAAGTTGTACATTGATTTTTGTGTTGTACCTATTGTATAAAGCGGGGACTTTTCCCGACTTTCAATTGGTTTTGGTAAATGTCTATGATAGAGGCTTTTGTAGACATTTGTGGGTGTATGGATGTAAGATGATACATATTGTTTTGAATGGATGGCCTCAACGGCCAAGTTTCATGTGTATGTATATGTCCCATGTTTTCTGTTATTCGTCTTTTAAGTTCTTACGTAATGGTGGTGATGCTTCTGTTATGCATATGAGTGAACATAGGCAAAGGTTGGTTCTCTCGGGCCTTATCGGCTACGGGTGCCAATCATGTCTCGATGGAATTCGGAGCGTGACAAAAGTGGTATCAGAGCAGGTCATTCTAAGGGTATCTACAAAGCCGTGTCTGAGTAGAGTCTTACTTATCAATATGTTGTGCACCATATTTATAAGTAGGAGGCTACGGTACATTTAGGATGTTGTTTCATTCCTTCATTTCTAGATCGTGCAGTAGAGCCGAAGTTATAGGTGTACTTGATTCTGATTATAACCATTGTTGTTCTTGTATATTATAGAAAAATGCCGATGACAAGAAAAGGTCGAGGTAAAAGTAAGAGAATAGACAGAATTGCTGGAGAGGGAACAAGTAGACCACCACCTGAACAAGCTGATCAAGGTGGGGCTGAAACTGACGCGAGCTTCTTCTACTTCTTCAGCTCCCGAAGAGCCGAGAAGAAGAGAAGTACCTGTAGAACCACCAGTAAACACTACTGACCAGGACGTAAAGGATGCAGTACAGATGTTGACCAGAATAGTTGCTGCACAGGTTCAGGGACAAGGTGGTCCGATGACAGGTGATGATAGTGCATCAAGAGCAGCTAGCCGACGGACCCAGGATTTCTTGAAACTAGATCCTCCCACATTTACTGGATCAGATCCGAATGAAGATCCACAAGACTTTATAGATCAGATTCAAAGGGCCTTGGATGTCATGCATATAACTAGGGTCGAAACAGTCGAACATGCTGCGTATAGGCTGAAAGGTGAAGCAATATTGTGGTATGAAGATTTGAAAAAGTCTCGGGGTATTGGTGCAATGCCACTGAGTTGGGAGGAATTTAAAATAGCCTTCCTTGATCATTACCTGCCTTATGAGATCCGTGAGGCTCGGGCGGATCAATTCTTAAATCTGCGTCAAGGAAATTTAAGTGTCAGGGAATACAGTTTGTAATTTAATTCATTGGCCCGTTATGCTCCCAATGTTGTGGCTACGATGACAGGTAGAGTCCATAGATATGTGGATAGGTTGGAACCGTATTTGGTACAAGATTTCACTATCGCTGCCCTAAACAAAGATATGGATATAGCGAGAATTCAGGCCTTCGCCCAGAAAATGGAGGACTAAAGACAGAGAAGGAGGGCACATGAAGCTGAGCGAGGACAGTCCAAAAGAGCTAGACCTATGGGACAGTCTATGGTGTCCCAAGGAGAATCGAGACCTTGAATGTTTCCTAGACCACCGAGACCATTATTTTCTTATTCTGCGGCAGGCACTCAAGCTCAGTTTCGAGGATTTAGAGGAAGTAATGTGGGGCAGAGTAGTGGGATTCGTGGATCACAGACAGTGGGATCTTCTCGTCAGCCATGTCAGCATTACGGGAAATATCATTTAGGTGCATGCCGTAGTGGGATGAATGTTTGCTTCTGGTGCGGTTTATCAGGGCACATAGTGAGGGACTGCCCACAAAGGGGCACAGCTGGTGTAGCACGACCTACGGGGTCAGCTATTGCATCATCATCATCGGTCCCCTCCCTAGGTAGGGGTGTACAGCCCGCCGGTCGTGGTAGAGGTGCCAGAGGAGTAGCCAGTACTAGTGGGGTCCGGAACCGCACTTATGCTTTAGTAGACCGGCAGAATTCGGAGGCTTCTCCAGATGTCTTCACAGGTACATTATCTATATTTTCACATAATGTATATGCACTGATTGACCCAGGTTCTACATTTTCCTATGTTACTCCATTGGTTGCTGCGAAATTTGTAAAGGTACCAGAATTATTAATTAAATCAATTGAAGTGTCTACACCGGTTGGTGAATATATTGTGGCAAAGAGAGTATATCGTAACTGTGTGGTAACCGCGTGTGGTCATGATACATTGGCCGATCTCATTGAATTAGACATGGTGGATTTTGATGTGATCATGGGAATGGATTGGTTGGCTTCCTGTTATGCTGCAGTGGATTGCCGGGCCAAGAAGGTACAATTTTGTTTTCCGCAGGAAAATGTTCTAGAATGGCAGGGCAATGTAGGGGCACCACGAGGGAGATTTATTTCCTATTTGAAAGCTAGGAAAATGATTGCCAAGGGATACGTATGCCATTTGGTACGAGTGAAAGATAATGATGTGGAATCACTAACTCCACAGTCGGTCCTAGTAGTCAATGAATTTCTTGATGTATTTTCAGAGGATCTTCCAGGCTTGCCCCCAGAAAGGAAAGTAGAATTTGGCATTGATGTGATTTCAGGCACTCAGCCTATTTCTATTCCTCCGTATAGAATGGCTCCAGCAGAATTGCGTGAATTGAAGGAGCAATTGAAAGATTTGCTGGACAAAGGCTTCATCAGGCCTAGCATGTCCCCGTGGGGTGCACCGGTATTATTTGTACGAAAGAAAAATGGTACATTGAGAATATGCATTGACTATCGACAGTTGAATAAGGTAACGATCAAGAATAAATATCCCTTCCCTCGCATTGATGATTTGTTTGATCAGTTACAGGGTGCCAAGTGCTTTTCAAAGATTGACTTCAGGTCGGGTTACCATCAAGTCAGAGTTAGAGGAGAAGATGTACCCAAGACAGCTTTCCGAACACGGTATGACCATTATGAATTTTTAGTCATGTCATTTGGACTAACAAATGCACCGGCCGTATTCATGGATTTGATGAATAGGGTGTTTAAGCCATTCCTAGATGTGTTCATGACAGTATTTATAGATGACATCCTGGTTTATTCAAGATCACCAGAAGATCATGCTAATCACTTATGGCAAGTGTTGCAAATTCTCCGTGAACATCAATTGTATGTAAAGTTCTCCAAATGTGAGTTTTGGTTGAAATCAGTTGCATTTTGGGGCCACATTGTGTCAGATGAAGGGATACAGGTTGATACACAAAAGATTGAAGCAGTGAAAAATTGGCCAAGACCTACGACACCTATAGAGATTCGTAGTTTTCTTGGATTGGCAGGTTATTACCGGAGATTTGTGAAAGGTTTTTCCTCTCTTGCAGCACCATTTACAAAGCTTACACATAAGGCAGTGAAATTTCAGTGGAATGATGCATGTGAGAAAAGCTTCCAACAGTTGAAAGATAAATTAACCTCCACACCAGTTTTAGTGCTTCCCGAAGGTACCGAAGGTTATGTGGTGTATTGTGATGCTTTCGGGGTTGGCCTCGGATGTGTGTTGATGCAACATGGTAATGTCATAGCATATGCCTCACGACAGTTGCGGCCACATGAGAAAAACTATCCCACACATGATCTTGAATTGGCAGCGGTAGTTTTTGCTTTAAAGATATGGCGTCATTATTTATATGGGGTTCATGTTGACATCTATACGGATCACAAAAGCTTGCAATATCTTTTTAAGCAGAAGGAACTCAATTTGAGGCAACGAAGGTGGTTGGAGCTTTTAAAAGATTATGACATTGATATTCTTTATCACCCAGGTAAAGCAAATGTAGTAGCGGATGCATTGAACCGTAAGGCAGTAGAAAGCACTAGTGGTCAGTTGAATGAAAAGCGTGAGCTAATCAAAGATTTGAATCAATTAGCCAGCTTGGGACTTCACCTTATTGAATCCTCAGATAATAAAGTTATTGTGCAGAATGCAGCAGAATCCTCCTTAATAACTGAAGTGAAAGAGAAGCAGTTTGCGGATTCTATGTTATTGCAGCTAAAGGAAAATGTACAGCAGGATTTAACAAAGGTATTTGATCTTACACAGGAAGGGTACTTCAATGTCAAGGGAGATTATGTGTACTGGATGTAGATGAGCTGAGGACACGAATTATGACAGAGGCACATCATTCGCGCTATTCTATTCATCCAGGTGGTACTAAAATGTACCATGAATTGAAAGAAGTGTATTGGCGGGAAATATGAAGAAGAACATTGCAGAGTTTATTGCTCAATGCCCGAATTGTCAACAAGTGAAAGTAGAGCATCAGAAACCAGGAGGTTACATGCAATGTATCAATCTTCCAGTCTGGAAATGGGATATGATTAACATGGATTTCATTACAGGTTTGCCTCGTACATTGCGGAAGTTTGATTCAATATGGGTTATAGTGGACAGGCTTACCAAGTCAGCGCATTTTCTACCAGTCAAGACCACCTATACAGATAAAGAGTATGCAAAATTATATGTGACAGAAATAGTACGATTGCATGGCATTCCCCTTTCCATTATATCAGAAAGAGGAGCACAATTCACAGTGCACTTTTGGCGATCTTTCCAGCAGAGCTTGGGTACACGGGTGAATTTGAATACGGCTTTCCATCCTCAGACTGATGGACAAGCAGAACATACTATTCAGACACTTGAAGATATGCTACGAGCTTGTACGTTAGATTTTCAAGGCATTTGGGATGACCATTTGCCTCTTATTGAATTTGCATATAACAATAGCTATCATTCAAGTATTAAAATGGCACCTTATGAAGCCTTGTACGGAAGAAAGTGTAGATCACCAATTGGATGGTTTGAAGCAGGTGAAACTGCTTTACTTGGGCCAGATATTGTTCACCAAGCCATGGAGAAAATTAAAGTGATCCAACAGCAGTTACAAATGGCTCAAAGTCATCACAAGTCATATGCCGATGTTAGAAGAAGAGGGCTTGAATTCGCCATAGGTGATTGGGTATTTTTAAAGGTTTCACCGATGAAAGGGGTAATGCCGTTCGGAAAGAAAGGGAAATTGAGTCCAGGTTACATAGACCCATATGAAGTTATTAGAAGATTTGGGCAAGTTGCTTATGAATTAGCACTACCTCAAGAACTTTCTTCAGTCCACCCCATATTTCATGTTTCGATGCTTCGGAAATGCATAGGAGATCCATCTTGTATTGTTCCCATTGAAGATGTTCAAGTTACAGAGGATCTTACTTATGAAGAGGTACCTATTGCTATCCTTGACCAACAAGTGAAAATATTGAGCAATAAAGACATAGCTTCCGTGAAAGTCCTTTGGCGAAACCAACAAGTAGAGGAAATCACATGGGAAGCGGAAGAGATGATGAAATCCAAGTATCCCCATCTATTTCAAATGGACCAAGAAGTTCAAAGTGCGTAAGTGGAGCAATAACAAGTAAGTCTCCATGAGTCTTAAGTGTTTATGTATATGTATGCTAATGTAGAGATGCATTGATTATAATTGAAACGATATTGTTAACATTCGAGGACGAATGCTCCTAAGGGGGGAAGAATGTAACACCCCGTACCTTCCTAACCCCACTTGACGATGTTGATCAATGCTTACTTAGGTGTCGAGAGCTATACATACGTATTTTGTAATGCTATGGATGAGATACTTGACTTTTGGCCTCGTAAATGTGATTAAACCTTCATAGGAGGTGTTTTATGAATTTTGTGGAACATTTGTGGGGTTCAAAACGATTCTAAGAGGAACCCTAAACGAAGTATCTTGAGGTTAAGAAGTAAGTTAAAGGATAGGACTTGAAGTATCTAACCGAACCCGCGAAGAAAAGTCGAAAAATGAAATTTTTGGAAAATTTTAAGGAGGGGCGCGTTTGGGACCGTGACACGCCGCTCTGGGATAAAATTTTTAGCCCAGAGGCAGTAGGTTGACGCACCCATGGGCGTGCCACCTTGGGTTTTCCACTTTTTCGAAAGTTGGAAATTTCTAAGTCCCAAGGGTATCCGGGGTCGTATTGAGTCAATTTTTGCCACGTTTCTTATACAACCATGATTACATACATGAAATGAGTCAAGTATTATATTGGTATGATAAAATTACTCGAGAACGAATGTGGCGTCAAAATGACGATTTTACCCTTTTGGTCAAAATAGGTCATACGTGGCTAGAATCACTTGTTTTTGGCATTGAGGCTATGGATAGGAATAGCGTGAGTGGGAATATTGTTGTAACGAGTATGAAATGATTTAAACATGAGGAATTATTGGGTCGATTGAATTGGGCTCAACACAAGCCCAAAATGAGACAAAAGATATGGCCCAATTAGGCCAAAAATGACCTATTCTTCACCTTTGACCATTTGTACATGGCATTTAATGCCAAGGAGACTTGAGGGACTATATATACATGGAAAAATCTGATTTTATTCAAAGGAACACCCAACATATCTCTAGAAATTTCCCAAAATTTCTCTCAACTCTCAAGAACCCTAAGCTAACTTCTTGGAGCAAAATAATCAATTTTCAAGCTTAGGTAAGTACTTATTCTTATGGAATAATATATTATATGCATGGGAAAGAATGTAAATCATGTTGGTTCTTCTTGGAAGTGTTGGATATGGCACCTTGTGTTTTTATAAAAGATGTGAAATCCATGAGATTTAAACTTGAAAGATAACTTATTGTTTTGATGAAAGTGCATGGTATGAATGAAATAACAACATGTATGGTATGATTAAGGTCCTAAACTTGTTATTTTTCTATAAGTGTAGAATATGGGATTTTGGTCGATTTGTTGTTGTGAGGTGTATTGAAGTGATTTAATTGAATAATTGTGATGTTATGGTGATGAAGAGTGGAAAGTATGAACTTGGTGTGACATGATATGGGTTTGTGATGTATTGGTCAATATTGGGCATGTTGTGGGATTGTTGGTATGACCATGCCGTAAATGGTATTGTAAGGGACTAAATGACATCATACGGCGGTCATATAGCTTATTGTCATTTTGTACACTTGTAAAGAGACCATTTGATAATGTAAGTCCGGTATGTATTTGTGTTGTAGAGTAAGACGTAAGGAAAGAGTTGAACTATTGGGTTCCCATATAGAATTGTATCGTCATATTGAGAATCAGAGGTATGTAAGGTTACTCTTTTCATATCCTTCTGCAACACATAGTATCACATAGTTATTATACTTATTCGATTCTGAAATGCTCTAAGATATTCTATTTTCGGTTGTTGACTAGCGCTACTAACATGTTCCTTATTCATTGGTCAATGGTGATTCTCATGATTCATATTCATTGGTTAATGTTCCAAAATTCCAATAATGTACCATCTCCAATGTATTACTCTCAAACAAAAGTAAAAGAATTAAGTAATGCTTAATTGGTTATTGTTGAGCACAGGGGGAAATCCAGAGGGGTGAACACCCTGGTCGGAACGAACCTGTTTTATTGGAATGGATCGCAATCTAAGGGGCATAAGCCTGGCTGGAACGATCCTAAAATTATGCTATGGTGGATCGCAATCTAAGGGGCATAAGCCTGGCTGGAACGATCCCAATGGTATGGTATTTTCCCACTGATCAGTTGGGGCCCGGGTTTGATACGAATAGATGATGGTTAAGGTATGTAAATGCAACCAACGCTATGAACGTAATGTACATACGTCTATATATATACAAAATGATGACTTATCCACATTGGTTACTCACTTACCGTTGATTCCATTGAAGTATCGGTGTAATGTACTGTTTCTTATGGCCTTACATACTCAGTACTTTATTCGTACTGACCCGTCTTGGGGAATTTACCTTACTTGCTACAGGCACAGGTATAAGTAGACCTTCCCAGTAGGCTACAGGACTTCTGCGGATCTTTGGTGAGCTCCAGTTGGTTCGGGGCTTTTCTTGTCCAAGTTGTACATTGATTTTGGTGTTGTACCTATTGTATAAAGTGGGGACTTTTCCCGACTTTCAATTGGTTTTGGTAAATGTCTATGATAGAGGCTTTTGTAGACGT
The DNA here is from genome assembly GCA_031232105.1 of Capsicum rhomboideum. Lineage (NCBI taxonomy): Eukaryota > Viridiplantae > Streptophyta > Magnoliopsida > Solanales > Solanaceae > Capsicum > Capsicum rhomboideum. The sequence goes on from CP124716.1 coordinate 135,703,436, forward strand.
TTGTGGGTGTATGGATGTAAGATGATACATGTTGTTTTGACTGGATGGACTCCATGGCCAAGTTTCATGTGTATGTATATGTCCCATGTTTTCTTTTATTCGTCTTTTAAGTTCTTACGTAATGGTGGTGATGCTTCTGTTATGCATATGAGTGAACATAGGCAAAGGTTGGTTCTCTCGGGCCTTATCGGCTACGGGTGCCAATCATGTCTCGATGGGATTCGGGGCGTGACAACCTCATTTCTTTAGTTTTAAGAGATTGACACCTCTAATAGTGAGGGATCAATATGTTAACTCGCATATTACCCCCTTCATTATTCTTATGAGATCTTATATAAGTAAGTATATGATACCGGGCCTCCACCTTTGGTGGGCTATAATGAATAACATAGCATAATCTTAGGATTATTCCATCTTGAACTTATACCCTTTAGAATGTGATCCATGCTCGATGAAGCATATAGAAATCATGCTTGCATTACTTCTTTACAATCTTATACCCTTTACATAGTTATGAGAGTGACACATTAAGGATCACTACGTTAATTGAAGCACACCCTTATATATATATTACTTCACTCTTTTAACTCATGAGATTGATACCCTTACTTGTGAGAGAGTGGTACAAACATAATCATAATATTACTTAGACTTTGGAACATGACATGATTGGAGAATGCTTTTCAAGAATAATTAGATTCTCTTTAACTTACTGTCTTGGAGATAGTTCTTATCGGAATTACAACGTTGAGATAGCTTTGTAACTTCAGTCAATGAATAAGAGATACGTGAATCATAATTCGTCTAAGAATAGGATACATATGAATAATAATACAACTCAATCTGAACTGGAATACTTTAGAACACTTCGGACATGAGTAAGTACCATAACAAGGTGAATACTCTATACTGCAGAAAGATATGGAAAGAGTAACCTTACATACCTTGTAGTCTCACTACGTATACACAAGCCTATATGAAGATACAATATTCTAGCTTCCTTTTTATGTTTCACTCTACAACACAAGTATACATCGGAGCTTACATTAGCAGCTAGTTACTATACAAAAGTACAAAACGACGATGAGCTTTATGACTACCATATAACATCATGTCACTCCTTACAATACAATACACTGCATTCTCATACCAACGAAACCATAACATTCCACACATTGACCAAGATATCATACATCAATAGCATTTCACACCACACTTACCCTTTACACTTCCTCATTATCATTCCGTCACAATTACTCCTATCAACTTTTCCCATACCAACTTATGAACAACAATACATACTTAACATAGTACAACATGACTCCATACGACACTTTAAAGTCATTAAAATGACATCACGAGTTGATAATTACATCCAAAAAGGGTAGAGGGACCTTCGGGGGTCAACTAGGTGCGAAAACAAACAAAACCAAACCTGGGGCTGACCTGCGTTGCCACCTGCACCCGTAGGTGGATGAGGTGAGCATGCAGGTGACCTTTGGAAGCAGCCATGTAACACCCCGTATACTCCCAACCCAATGTGATGACGATAAACAATGGGTACTTCGGTGTCGAGAAGCCATAAGTATGTATTTGGTAATGTTAACAATGAGCAATTTGAAATTTGGCTTCGTACATGTGATTAGCCTTTCATAAGAGGTGTTTTGTGATTTTTGTGTCAAATTCATGGGGTTCAAAATGAGGCTAAGAGGACCTCTAAACAAAGTATATTAAGGTTAAGAAGTGAGTTAAATAATAGGACTTGAAGTATCTAACCTAACCCGCGAAGAAAAGTCGAAAACAAAAATTTTGGAAAGAAATAAGGAGGGGCGCGCCCAGGGGAGTGCCACGCCGCTCTGGGCTGAAATTTTCAGTCCATAGGCAGTAAAGGGGCGCGCCAGGCAGCGTGCCACGCCGCCCCTGCGCACCTTTCAAAAGTTGGAAATTTTGTTTAAGTCCCAAGGGTGCCCGGGGACGTATCAAGCCGATTTTTGCCACGTTTATTCTACAATCATGATAATATACATGAAATTAGTAAAGTATCACATTTGTATGATAAAATTACTCGAGAACGAATTTGGGGTCAAAATGACGATTTTGCCCTTTTGGTCAAAATGGGCCATACGTGGCTAGAATCGCTTGCTTTTGGAATTGAGGCTACGAGTATGAATTGCATGAGTAGGAATATCGTCGTAACGCATATGAAATGAGTTAAACATGATAAAATGTTGATTCCATTGGGTTGAGTGAATTGGGCTCAAAGAGGGGGCCCAAAATGAGAAAGAAAGCATGGGCCAAAAATGGGTCAAATGACCCATTCTTCAATTGACCAAGCATTAAATGCCAAGAGTGGATAAATATGGAATTGAGGGCCTATAAAAAGGGACCAAAACCTGATTTTTATTATGAAAAACACACATGCTTTTCTCTCATTTTCTAGAAAATTCCCAAGAACACTTCTTTGGCTCTCAAACCCTAAGGCACTTCTTGAAGCAAGATCATCATCTTCCAAGCTTGGGTAAGTGATTATTATTGTACTTTAACATATTATAAGCATGAGAAAATATGTATATCATGTTGGTGATGGTTGAAAATATTGGACATGGCACTTTTGGCTTTTGTGAAAGATGTGAAAGATGTGAAATCCATGGGATTGTAACTTGAATTATGACTTATGACTTTGATGAAAGTGCATGATACGGATGAAATAACAACATGTATGGTGTTATTATGGTCTTAAACATGTTCTTTTTCTATAAGTATAAATTATAGGATTTTGGCCGTTTGTTGTTATGAGGTGTATTGAAGTAATTTGATGAAAGAATTGTGATGTGGTGGTGATGGAAAAGGATAAAATATAAGCTTGGTGTAACATGCCATTGGTTATCATGTGTTGGTCAATGTATGGAATATTGTGGAATTCTTGGTATGATGATTTTATAAATGGTGTTGTCAAGGGGGGAAATGACATGTTCGAGTTGAACATGTGACTTATTATTGTTCTATGCCATTATAAAGTTATTGGTGGTTAATGTTGGTTCTGTCATGTATTTATGTTGTAGAACAAAACATACGGACGGAGTGGGACTATCGTATGCACGTCTAAGATTGTGTATTCGTAAGTAAGAATACAAGGTATGTAAGGTTACTCTTTCCGTATCCTTCTACAACATATTGTTCCTATTGACATTGGACTTGTTTTAATTCCGAGTGCCTTGAAGTATATCAATTCAGGTTGACATATATTGTTATCCATATGTGTCTTATTCTTAGATGACTTATGATTCACTTATCCCTTGTTCACTGATTGAAGTTCCGAAGATGTCATAACGTTGTAAGCCTTAAAAGAACTATCTCAAGAGGGTAAAATATAAATGAATCTATGTATTCTTGAAAAGCATTTTTCCAATCATGTCATGCTCCAAATCCTATATTAGGAGGATCATCTTAGTACCATTCTCATAAGAGTAATAAGAGAGATGATGTGCAAGGTAGTGTGATTATTACTCATAAGTGAAGATGTCAATCTCATGAGTTAAACGCGTGAAGTGAAATGTGCATATAAGTGTGTGCTTTACTGTCATTATCTCTAGGGTGTCACTTTCCTAGCTAGACAAAAGGGGTATAAGATTGTAAAGAAGTAAGGCACTTGGGTACTAGATGTTTCATTAGGTATGGATCACATTCTAAAGGTTATAAGTTCTAGATGGAATAATTCCAATACTATGCTATGTTAGTCACTATAGACCACCAAAGGTGGAGGGCCGGTACTATACGCTTACTTATATAAGATCTCATAAGAAGTAGCAAAAGTTTCCAATAGCATTGTGATCCTCAATAGATCATACAAATGTGTATATTCTACCTCTAAGTTTCGAAACTGTGATGTTATGATTATGCTTGTACCAATCTGGTAAAAGTTGAGGTATAATTATGAGTATTATCCATGGGGTGCAATGAACACCTGCATGATGGTTCTCGTTACATTATCCATGGGGTGCAATGGACACCTGCATGATGGTTCTCGTTACATTATCCATGGGGTGCAATGAACACCTGCATGATGGTTCTCCTTACATTATCCATGGGGTGCAATGGACACCTGCATGATGGTTCTCCTTACATTATCCATGGGCTGCAATGTACACCTGCATGATGGTTCTATGAATTTCCCACTGATCAGTTGGGCCCGGGCAGTGTATGATTAAGAAGTGATTAAGTGAAGTAAGGTAAGGTAGAGAAACATGTAGAGTGGATGTATGATACCCCACCCATAGACTGGATGTAGGTTATATTATTAATCCACCAAGAGAGTAGGTGTGTGTGGATGAATGTTATTCTTTCGTAATTTACTAACCAAGTAGTAGAACAATAGTGGTCATGAATAGAGGAGAAGAGTCTCTTGAGTGTAGATGAATATGAAAGATATTCTATGAATAGTAAGGATATAAAATGAATGTCCTAAAATGTTCATAACGAAAGCAATAGATAAGTTTCCAATTAGACTGATGGTTTATGCATATTGAAAATCTCTCATATTTATTTCATTGACATTCTCATGTATGATGTAATTTCTATAGCCTTACATACTCGGTACATTCTTCGTACTGACCCCCTCGGGGGACTTACCTTACATGTTGCAGGTGCAGGCATTAGTAGACCTCCTCAGTAGACTGTGGATCAGTTGCAGAAGTTTTCGTGAGCTCCACTTGATTCGGAGCTTTCTGGGTCATAGTTGTATATTCATTTTGATGTTGTAAAGGTGGTACAAATAGATGTATCTGTTAGAGGCTTTGTAGACGTATGTGGGTATATGAATGGAAGATGTATGTTCAATTCGATGTAATGGCTCCAACGGCCAAGTTTGATATTTCTATTTATGGCATATGCTTCCATAGTCATGTCTTCCGTATAGTTGCATGAGGTATAATAAGATTCATACGCAGATATACATACGAAGATTCATGAACAAAGATTGGTTCTCTCGGGCCATATAGGCTTCGGGTGCCAGTCCGGTCCGGATGGGATTTCGGGTCGTGACAAGCCAGAGGTACCTGTGTTGGTATCTGCGCCCGCATGTGTCCTCGTCTGCGGGTGCGGGTGCCCGTTTTGGTCCGAAATGGTCTCTTTTGGGTCTTTTCATGCAATGAATGGTACATGATCATAGATAACTTCTTTTAACATATTTTTGATCATATTATATTCCAACAATCAGCCATGATCTCACAACACACAGTAAAATCACCAAAATGACACTTTCCTTACATTACGTCATCAAATCCATAACCAATTTCACAATAAAAATTCCAAACACTATACACAAGGATAAAATAAGGAAAGACTATAATCACATCTCACATGTAAATATTGAATCCATCAAGTTCATTTCCTTCAAGATCACAATTCCATGTTCAAGTTTGCAAGACAAAACCATCCTCCGATTTAGCAAACACAAATTATTTTACACATAGTGAACTTCTCACACTTCACCAACATAACCAACATGATATAAACCATCTTACATGCATAAAATATATTAAAACATAATAATATACACTTACCAAGTCTTGCGAGATAATGATCTTGGTCCAAAGGATGAAGGTCTAGGGTTTGTATGAGATAAGGAAAAGTTAGAGAAAATTCTAGAAAAGGCATGGGTGGCACAAATGAATAAAAATCTGATTTCCCTCATATATATAGGTCCCTTTAATTCTCTCTTATCCCATTCTTGACATTAAATGCATGGTTGATTTGGTCAAATGGAAGATTGGATCATTTTGCCCCATTGGGCCTAGTCTTTTGTTCTTGTTTTGGGCCTCATTTGGCCCAATGGCTCATGACTCATTAATACCCAACAAATTAATGTATAATTCATCAAATATCTTATGTTTAACTAATTCCATAATTATACACGTAGTCGTATAGGTTCAAAAACATACGGGGTGTTACACCTCCTACGAAGGTCTAATCACATGTACTAAGCCCAATATCAATTATTTTATCAATAATATTACAAAATTCATACTTATGGCTCTTGACACCTAAGTAACCATTGTTCAACGTCGTCAAGTAGGGTTTAGTCGGTACGGGGTGTTACAGGTATGCAATCCACCTCTAAGTTTTGGGACAGATTACATGAAGAGTTTGGCACCAAGATTGACTCTAGCATGGTATTTCATCCTTTGACTGACGGACAGTCAAAGAGGACTATTTAGGTGCTCGAGAATATGTTAAGGGCCTGTGTGATTGATTTTAGTGGTCACTGGTATAAGTTCTTGCCGTTGTGTGAGTTTTCATACAACAATAGTTACTATTATAGCATCAATATGGCTCCATTCGAAGCACTCTATTGGAGAAGGTATAGATCACCCATAGGATGGTTCAAAGTTGGTGATTTGAAGCCTTTCGGAATAGACTTAGTGAAGAAAGCTCAGGAGAAAGTGAGGTTCATTTAAGACAAGTTGTTGGAAGCCCAAAGTAGACAAAATGTGTTCGCGGATCATAAAGTAAGGGGAATGTCATTCAAACCCGATGAGCATATATTGTTAAAGATATCTCCTATGAAGGAAGTTATGTGGTTTTCCAAGAAGGGTAAGCTTAGCCCTCGGTATATTAGTCTGTTTGAGGTCCTTAATGATGTGGGCACGATAGCTTATAGGTTGGCTTTGCCACCAAGATTGTCAGGGGTCCACCCAGTATTCCATGTGTCAATGCTCAAGAAATACCATGGCGATGGTGATTATATCATCAAATGGGATTCAATTTCGCTGGACAAGAATCTTTCATATGAAAAGAAGCCGGTAGTAATTCTTGATTGGGATGTTCAAAAATTAAGAACAAAGGATATTTGGTCTATGATGGTTCAGTGGATGCATCGTCCTATTTAGGAGGCTACTTGAGAAACTGAGAGGGACATGCGTGACCAGTACCCTCACTTGTTTGAGGATACAAGTACTTTCTTATTACATACTTGCCTCAATTTTCTTATTTGATTATTCAGGGATGAACGACGGGTAAATTGATATCTACTGTAACGATCCTTTTCCATTGTTATAGTTAAGTCTAGCGTGCCAAAATTAGGGTTAAGGTTTTCCTGAATTGGGAGTTAGAAATTTCAGGCTAGGCTAGTCTTAGATGAAATTCAAGCGTGGTATGGTCTAAGGTAATCTAAGAATGGATTCGTTTAAGGTTAAGTGATTTGAGGTGATTTTATGGTAGCTAAGATGATAAGGGACTCATAGAAACTTTAATAAGTGAATTGGGGTCAGTAGAACTCCCAATATTGAATTTGACGTAAAGAGATTAACCTGGGAGGTCAAAATCTGAGCATGTATTGTAAAAATGGCAAAACTGGGAAAAATCTCTAGTTTTTGCCTCACCTACCCTGTTATAGCAGAAGGAAGGACTATTGTACTGCTATAACGGGACTATTTCCGCTATAGCGGGAGTCAGCTTTGGTCAATCTCGCCATAATGGGCAAATTCTACTATAGTGAGGCTTCCATAGCGAGATAGGGCCGCTATAGAGGGATAAGCGCTAATTAATGCAGAAAATTCCCAAAAATATTATTTTTCATTTTACATTCGTCCAAGGGTTGGGGGAGGCGACTTAGGGCAATTTCAACCTAATATTCATCAATTTCCTTTGTTGAGGTAAGATAATCCATCCCACTAACTAGTTTTTCAATAATTAATCCTTAGAATTACAAGTTTTTGGGTTTTGAGAAGGACTTGACTTGACCTAGGTGAATTTTCTAGTACAATTAGGTGAATTGGTTGGAAAATCCTTGGGTTTTGGTTAAGGGTTGTTAATTTATAATTGCATGTTTAGAATTCACCATTATATTCCTGAAATTGGTAGAATTAAGGTGGAATGATGATAGAAAGGCCTAGAATGGGACGAATTATCATGAAATTGACCTTTGAGTTAAGGGATTAGGTTGTAATCCTTGAACGTGTTAGGTTATTGTCTAAATAATGATTTCATTATTATTTTAGACCACAACCAAGGCAAAATTGCACAGAAAGGCAAGGCTCAAGCTTGTTAGAGTGGTGCAAGCTTTGATTGTGGTAGGTGATGTTTAATTGTAGTTGAAAACCCAACTTGGCTTATGTGTGCATGTTAACTGTTTCATCATATACTTGTTACATTGCATGTTCAAAGAAAGTAATTCATTGAATGATAGCCTAAGTGTTAATCATATATAATGAGGTTACATTAAAAGCTTGTTGATTGTACAAGTATGGTTCTTTACTCTCATTATGGTTGTGATTGTTGTGATATCTTTTAATTATTGTGGGATGTAGCAGTATTTGGACATACTTATGGGATTTATATTTATTATTGTGGAATGTATGGGTATTTGGACATCTTTACGGGATTTAGTTAATATAAGGCTGGCAGGCACTAGATGTATGGGATTTTTGGTACATGGAAAAGAGCTCGTCCCCTGCAGGTCATGGCTAGTGCGCGACCATAAGACCCTAAGCATATGTGTACAAGGTATTGGTGAGTGTGACAATTACTAGAGTGGACCAGGTATATTTCTTGGCTTGTTTATATTTGGTTTCTTGAGTGAACTGGGTTATGATTATTGTTATTGGTATTGTTGAATTGGATCCTTGAGTGGTCCAGGATAAAAATACAAGTGATAGACATATCTTTTTTGTTGTCTACTTACTTCTGTATTTGAGGCAAGGTGTAACTTATTTTTGTTGAGTCATGGCTTGTTGACTTAGTTAAAGCTGGTAGTAATTGGTAATGAATTGGTTGTTGTCTATATGGACTTGCACTTGACTTAACTCTGTGGTGTTTTTGAAAAAGGCTAAGTGTCACATACGTAAAGTACGGTTATTTGGTAGGTGTTCATGGTTGTACTTGTTTACTAAGTTATGATTTTCTGTTCACATTTATTATCTTGGGTAGGTCGATGACCCTACCAGTACACTGTGATTTTTTGTGTGTACTGCTACTACATGTTCTCTTCTTTTTATTGAGTATAAAACATTCTTCAGCGACTGCATCGAGACCTCATCTATAGAACAGACTGCATTTTGACTTAAGGGTGATCTACATCTTTTGGGTAGCCATGAGTCCTCCATTTAGTTCTTCTCCATTTGTTTCGGACATGGATATTTTGATTTTGTTTTGGATTGAACCCGTTTATTGACAATTGTAGAGTTTTGGTATAGTGACTTTCATATTCTTGGGGTTGCTTTAGACATTCATTTAATTCTTTAGTTGATGTTATTACTAGAACACTTTAAAATATTGGATTATTTAATGAAGTAAGTAGTTTATTTTAAATTTGGTTAAGTGTTGGGTTTGTGTAGTTTGAGTTAAATGGTTCTTCCATTGGAGGGTTAGAATGGGTACCACTCGCGATGAGTTTAGGTTATGAATATCGCATAGTTTAATAGGCTGTTTTTTTTAGCATAGGTGGTGGTCAGCGCCAGGGCCATTTTTATGCACTTTCATCTCGCCAGGATCAAGAGAGCTCACTAGATGTAGTCATTCTTATGTTGCAGGTCTTTTCTCATGATGTGTATGATTTGTTAGACCCTGGGGATACAATTTTTTCTGTGACCCCATATATTTTCTTTAAGTTTAGAGTCAGTCCTGAACAACTCCTAGAACGCTTTCTATTTCCATTCTAGTTGGTGAGTCAGTTTTAGCTAGAAAAGTGTACAGAAAATGCCTAGTCTTAGTCCTTCGTTGAGTCACCGTAGATAATATAGTTGAGTTGGATATGACTGAATTTGATATCATTCTTAGCATGGATTGGCTACATTCATGTTATGCTTCAGTCGACTGTAGAACCAGAGCATAAAATTTCAATTTCCAAATGATCCAGTTTTAGAGTGGAAGGGTAGTCCTACAGTGCCTATAGGTCATTTCATTTCTTATCTTAAGGCTAGAAAGTTGATTTATAATGGGTGCATCTATCATCTAGTTGGGTTTAAGGACTCTAAGTTTGAGATCCCATCTCTTCAATCAGTTCCAGTAGTCAGTGAGTTTCCTGAAGTGTTTCTTGAGGATCTTCCTAGAGTCCCTCCTAACTGAGAGACTGACTTTGGGATAGACCTTCTTCCAGATATGCAGCCCATATATATCCCTCTTTACTAAATGGCTCAAACTGAGCTTAAGAAATTAAAGAAACAATTGAAAGAACTCTTAGATAAAGGCTTTATCCGACCCAGTACTTTCCTATGAGGTGCTCCAGTTTTGTGTGAAAGAAAGACAGTTCTCTCAGAATGTGTATTGACTAACGCCTGTTGAACAAGGTCACAATCAAGAATAAGTATCCCATCCCTAGGATTGATGATCTGTTTGACCAGCTTCGGGCACTAGTTGTTTCTAAGATTGATCTCACATCCATATATCATCATCTTAGAGTTAGGGAGTGTGACATTTCAAAAACAACCTTAAGAACTGGGTATGGTCGCTACAAATTTATGGTTATGTCTTTTGGATTCACAAATGCTCCTGCAACTTTCATGGTCTTGATGAACAGGGCATTAACACAATACTTCATCATTGTCTTCATTGATGGTTTTCTTGTCTACTCCCAAAGTGAAGAGGAACATACAGATCATTTGAGGGTTGTGTTGCAGACTCTGAAGGACCTACCTTCGGTTGTTTGCTAAGTTCAGTAAGTGTTAATTTTGGTTGAGGTTAGTTGCATTCCTTGGTCATGTTGTGTCCATTGAGCACATTCAGGTAGAGTCACAAAAGATAGAGGCAATGAAGAACTAGCCTAGACTCTCTTCTCAGTCAAGCATTAGGAACTTTTTGGGCTTATCTGGTTACTATAGGAGGTTTGTCGAGGGGTTCTAGTCTATTGCTGCCTTATTGACTAGGCTGACTCAGAAAAGGTTAACTTTTAGTAGTCTGAGGCTTGTGAGAAAAGCTTTTAGGAGTTGAAAACTCTATTGGCTTCAGCTCCACGACCCGTGGTATTAATGTACGAGTCGTGGAATGACTCGTGAGAAGTATGCCTTGACACAGTAACTCCCTAAATTCATATGAATTGTTGTAGACCCATAATTTGGACCACGATTCATACTGTCAAGCCATTGTACTATTATAGTGAGTTGTCAAATATCCTCCCATGAACCATGACTCAATGTACGAGTTGTGGTAAGTAAGTATGGGTCGTACTTAGTACCTATAGCCCCTTAAACAGTAAGCTCAGAGATTGGGTTCTAGTGACCACGAGTCACAGTATGACTCGTGGTACCATTGTACGAGTCGTACCATGACTCATGGAAGTACTTTCTAATACCCTATGCAAAAAGGTCACAGAGACCACTTTTGGACTGAATGCACGAGTTGAACCTTGACTCATGGGGACATAGTTTCAAAAATTCTAAATGGTTTTTTAGGAATAAATTATGCTTTTCCTACTTTTTTAAGCCCTACACTACGTCGTTTCATGTATTATCAGGGGAGTTTAAGAGTAAATCAGTCGATTACCTTCCTCATTTACACGTCTAACTCCCAAACTCATAGAAAAGAAATGCTTTTAAGCTTCAGGTCTAGAGTTCTTCTCTCAAGTCTCCAATTCAAGTTCTAGTCCAAATTTCTCAGGCAATCAGGTAGGTGGGGTTTTAATAAGGGTTTTCTTTTAATCCTTATACACAAGACTTCAAATTTCTCATTATGGTTTTCATGATTTTTGTGATTAAGGGTTCGTACCCAATTATACAGATTTTCTTGAAACTCAGTTTACTTATGTTAATATATGATTATTGTTCTTGTAAAAACGGTTATGCATGAATTTTTACAAGTGCCTCCTAGTACCAAGATTTGAAGAAGGATTCAACATGATTTGACAGATTTCAACTTGTTTTAGAAAAATTTGGCATGTATTGAACACATGATCCCAGAATTTAGTAATTTTAGCATGACTAGCTCCAGAATCTCAGAATTTCAGTAAAAATAGTAATTTGAACTAGTATCATGCTTTATTTTTAGAGACATTTTATCTATCATGAGCAACTAGTAATATGTTTTTGAGCCTTTGAAAGCTCTCTTCATACTCATCAGATCACTAAGAGTAACATTCTTTTGAGCCAATCTAGTCAAAAGAGTTGTAGCTGAAGAGAAGGCCCATACGAACCATTTATAATAGCCAACTAACCCAATAAAACTCTGAATATTTGTAGGAGAAGTAAGCCTTAGACCAATCCTGAACCACCTCTACTTTGGCCGAATCAACCATAATATCATCATTGATCACTACATTCCCTAAGAAAGACACAAAACTTAACTAAAACTCACACTTTAACAACTTGAAATACAACTTCACATCCATCAACCTTTGGAGTATAATCCTCAAATACTTCATAGGATTTGCCTCATTCTTGGAATAGACTATGATATCATTGATCAACATAATCTCAAAAAAATCAAGATAAGTTCAAAACATTCCATGAACACCGTCGGGGCATTAGTAACCCCAAAGACATCACCAAGAACTCATAATGACCATATCATGTCCAAAAAGCTGTCTTAGGGATATCTAAAGCCCTAATTTTCAACTGATGGTACCCCAACCTCAAGTTAACCTTCAAAAACACTGAAGCACCCTAGAGCCAAGTAGTCAAATCATTAATATGTGAAAGAGGATACTTATTCTTGATGGTCACCTTATGCAACCATTGATAATCGATACACATACGCATAGTCCATCTTTCTTCTTCATAAACAACACTGGAGCTCCCCAAGGTGAGACATCTAATGAATCCCTTACTGAACTAATCCCGTAACTGATCCTCAATTCCTTCAGCTTTGCTGGAGCCATCTTATAAGGAGGAATAGAGATGGCCTTAGTGTCTAGATTCAAATCAATAGACAAATTAGTGTCTTGGTCTAGAGGAATACGTGATAAATCAGAAGGAAACACATCCATAAACTCCCTAATCACATGCACAAACTCAAAAGTTGGGGTACCAGTGCTAGTATCAACCATATATGCCAAGTAAGAAAGACACTCATTCTCCACCGTCTGCTAATCTTGAAGAAAGGATATAACCTCCTTTGGATACAAACCTAAAGTACCTTTTTACTCTAACCTCAGCACACCCGGCATAACTACGGTAAATATATTGGCATGGTAATCCAAGACAACATAATGCAAAGAGAGCCAATCCATACCCAAAATCACATCAAAATCTATCATATCTAGAATAATCAAGTGCACCCAAGTATCATATCCCAACAAAGTCTACCACTAACGAATCTTCTACTAGAGTCAAAACATCAATAGGCACAACAAGTGACACACACATCAAATCAATACCCAAAGTAAAATACACAGACACATATGAGAAAGTAGATCCAGGATGAAATAATACTAAAGCACGCTAGTGGAAAACTAGGATGATACCTGTAATGACTACATCAGAAGCCTCAACCTTAGGTCTACCCAGAAATGCATAACACTTTCCACGCCTGCCCCAGAATTGAGCAGCTCCATGTTGGCCCCCAAACTGAGCAACTTCAAGACCACCACCATAAACCACCTGGGATCCACCTCTAGCACCCTTGGAACCACCATTACCAATCTCTACAACCCATCTATCCGGTGGTGTCGATGCACAATAAGTTTGCATCTAAGAACTCTGTTGTGAACAAATATTTATGTAGGTATGAATTGCTCCAATATCACAAATAACAACTCCCTCATTGTGTAAGATAGTTAAATTTAATTGAATCTCATAGACTTTAGAATAACTATATTTGGAATCTTATAATTATACTTCCTTCATCCCAATTTATATGATGTAATTTAACTGGGCCCTAGTTTAAGAAATATAGGAAGACTATTGAAATTTGTGATCTAAAATAACTTATAGGTATTTGTATGGTTATAACTCATCCCATTAAGAGTGAAATTGGCATTTAAATTTAAATTGTTATTAAATATAGAAATATATAATTCGTTTTGGAACTGATCAAAATGGAAAGTGTGCCACATAAATTGGAATATCAGAAGTATTACATTTGTATGTCAAATTTTAAATTCTATACCCTACTCAACTTTATGTTACTACCTAAGAAGGGTAAACTCATAGTACTATAATTAAATTAATATTAAGCTTGGACCCTTACTTTCAGTGTATCTGAATAAGAAAATAATTAATACATTTATTTGGTGAAACCAAATGATAAAGATTTAGTTTGTCCAACTTTTATAAAATATTAGATATCTTTAGGTGACAAAATATTACAATGAGTTTGACTCTTACTACACTCAATATGTCATGTAAAAAAAATTATCATTTACATTTGCCAGCTGGAAAAATAATTATTATGGAAACAAAATTAGATTACTTCCAACTTCAAGATTGAGTTATATGATTTTAACTTCATGTATTAAAGAAAGTAATTTAAAAATAACTTAAATACCAGATTGTGCAATTAGATTATTTCTATAGTTGATCCTATCAGACATCTATATATATAAGAGTCAAACACTCTAATTTCATATCCAAATAGAGGTACTCACTCATATATTTTACTCTTTTGATTTCTTGTTTACTTGAATATGACAAAAAGGGGGTTAGGACTACTAAAAATCTTGATCCAAGAAAGAAAAAATTCATTCTAGAGAAAAGAATAGAATCATTGTGTTGAGTTATCTATCCTATGTGATATAGAAATAGGTCTTATTATTTTTAGTCCTACAGAAAACAGTGCTTTTGCTTGACCATCTCTAACCCAGGTCAAAGATCGAGTAAAGAACTACTTAGCTTGCCTTGAAACCAAAAAACTAGTTAAGTCTGAAAAGCATGAAATTTACCCTCAATCAATAGTGGATGCACATGAAAAATATATCAATCAAATAGAGAAAAAGATTGAGGAGATGGAAATGGAGAACCTCTTCAACGAACTTATTGAGGCAAGAAAAAGATTCGATGAACCTGAGGTTAGAGAAATTAAAGGTTTGTTAAAGTTATTTGTTGTTAAGAGGACCAAACTTGAAGAAAGGAAGAAACAACTGAATGAAAATATTTAGAATGAAATTTGTTCTAGTGACAAAATGATGGAGTTGAGAATGATGGACATCCTTAGGATGTTCATTGAGCAATTAATGGTTTTTAATTTTTCTTATCATTATTATGACTTCTTATCTTTTAGTTGCATTTCCTAGTTATGAATTTATTTCTTGTTGTTCATCTATTTATGTTATTATTGTTATTTTAATTATATATGAAGGATATTCTATTAAGTCCCGTCAACCTTGAAAAATGTATTCTTTTAACTTTTCATAAAAAATGACCTAGTTATATGTGGTCAATGAAGTGTAAGTCATAAGGTGTCAGGTTCAAATCCAAACATAGGTAGAAAGATAGTGATTTCTTCACTTGTGTCCAAAATTTGGTGGATAGAGATGCCCGATACATGTTCTTGTCGGAGGTAGTAGGTACATCATAAAGTTAGTCGAGTTATTCTATAGTTAACCTCGACAGTGCGATTACCCAAAAAAACTAGTTATGTGTTAAATTTGGGTTATGGTATGGTAAATTTATTTGTGCAACAAATAGTTTTTCCTTTCATTTAAAATAATATTACCAAGCAATAAATAACTAATTAGACTTTTGCCAAAATTTTAGTTAACCACATTCCCACTTAGTGTTTCTGTAATTAAGATGCGTATACTTACCAAACAAATACTCATAAAAATGTATTTTGGATCTCATACCATCATATTTGATTCATGTACTCTACATATTTCTAACATATTGTCAACATTTTTTGGCATCACTGATGTCTCTCTATTTCCATCACTTTTATTTTTATCGTCATTGTTGTTGTCGCACATCACAAACCTTTTTTTGCTCCTCTACAAACATCGTCCATCATAACTCCTTTTACTTATACATGTGCTAGCATAGATCAAAGTGGCACTTTTTTTAAGATGAAAGAATACTTGATACATAAAATTTGCAGTTGACCTATATTTTACTTGAATTTCTTGTAGAATGACCATTTGTATAATGTGATATGTTTGATTCAAGGCTATACACTCTATGAGCAGTACACGTATTTTGAATTTTTCTCCAGTCCTATCTATAAAATTTCAATTTTACCTTTTCAATTGAAAAATATAGAAATGGTGAGGGAATTTTACCAAATTCATAAGATCAAGAAAATAGGGGACTAAGAGAGATATTGCTCCTATATGATGCAAAATTGAATAAATTTTTCCTCTGTTATACTAGGTTTGATCTTACACATGTCATTAGGAAAAAATCTTATTTCATTAACGACCATCAGTGGAGCTCAACCTAAAGTATAATAATTAATCCTAAGTCATAGTCAAAAGTAAATACAATTTTTTTCTTTTTCAAAATATTTTAATACACAGAGTCCACTCATTTCACATTGGAGTTCTGTCTAACGACAAGGATATGAATATGTCATGTCCTAAGCCTAGGTGAGGTGGAAAAGTACCTTATATCAAATAATACAATATACACTTAAATCAAAGCACATAACATAATCTATAAGTGAATATACAAGTGATACTAACATAACTGATAATGAAAGTTGTATATACATATAAGGTAAACCTGTCTTTTTATGCATATGAAACTCCATCCACTAGATTTTAGGGAGCCAACTGGCTTAGTGAAGCGTATGTCTAGGGTGACAAATGAATATATATGAATACACCATAATGTTAATGAATCCTATACTAGAATCCAAACTTTTACAACTATGATATGGTTGGGACAAGCCCCCTACATACCCATACTATATATATATGTGCAACAAAATAGTATTAGACATAGTTTAGATACAGGGAGAAGTGGAGCTTACCAATTGTACATCTGAATATAAGAAAAATGCCTAGTGAGGATGTCAGCTACCCTGTACACGAGATCATGTATTTGTGAAAGGATGTGAGTACATATAGAATATGTACTTGTGTATAAACTAGACAGAACAACAGGTGATAGGCAAGGATAAATAGATGAAAAAAATTCAAATATAAGCAAGTAAAAAAATATGAATACTAGAAAACACTTATTAAACCATACCCATGTCTTACCATTCTTAATATATTACACAAATGTATTTAAGTTATTCACTATATACTTGGGCATATAATTCACTATTACACTTGGGATTTTATGTCTTATATAGGTTCAAGTGAGAAAATGAACAAATGAGCCTCGACGACTATTAGCACATGATATTTCTTCCTTAAATTTAATAACACATGAGGGTCTTTCCTGTCGAGCATAGCACATGAAAGGTTAGGCATAAAGAAGAGTCTGCCACATTTGGCATAACACATGAAAGGTATATCAACCATAGTTGGTGCACAAGATCACATAGTTTTAATATCACACATGAACATACCCATCTTTCTCCTTGTTGGGTCCATAGAGTCATATTTAGTAAATGTTCATCCCTCGTTTTATTTAGGGCAATTAGTAAATGAGGCTTATTTGGCATAAAACATGAACACGCATGAGCTATGAATCCATATAGAAATGGAGCAAATGATATTATATTTAGCATATTATTCTTTTATGACATGCGACTTAAGCACTTTAATTGGGTTAGATTCAAATAAACACAATTAGAATTTCAAATGAAAGCCTATATACATATCAACTTAAGATATATAAATTCTCAAATTGAGGGGTAAGGTTCATAGAAGGTGATACGATAGATGGACATTTTATAAGTGATATTAAGGGATAAGAGTACATGTGATCCTGTGAGATAATGAGGTACATGGGCATGTGAGATAATGAGGTACATGTGAAGATTCATGCATAACATATGAAGAGCCTTTATCAAGTGTGTTTGGGACTTTATTAACTTGTACAATAGATTCATGTGATAGGAAGGTCGTACTTGAGTAGCGAAAGAGGTTTTGTTTTACATACTTTCTCTTTTGAACAATACCAATACGACGATTCGACTTTTCCTTTAAGGCGTAAATTTAAGTTCATAATGAAGCTAATCATGGTATGTCCCCCACAAAGCAAATCTAAAAACATGATGGACAATAAGCTTTTATAGCCCTCAAAACACTTGGTGTATCACCACACTTTCCTTCTCCACTTCAATAAAATTGCACACACCCTTTCCCAAAATCACTGAAACTATCCCCAACATCAATAAATGTGATAGATCCCCTAATCCATCCCACAAGTTCTTCAATATAATAAGAAAATATTTAACTCAAGGTTTTCAATCATGGTCCCATAAGTTCATGATAAAAATACATATAAAATTCCATACCTAATTTATATAAAAAGAGGGGGAAATGGGGAAGCGCCTTGCCTTAATTTTTAAAAGTTTATTTTCTTAATTGTACCCCTTCAAGAACATGAATTTTTCTTCAAAGTTGATCCAAAGAATAAGAGAAAAATATCTTTAGAATCAAGAAAAAATGGTTCCCAGCTTGAGGAGAGGGCTTCCTACACCTAAAATAAAGAGACTTGGTCTTCATAAAGGTCCATGGAGGATTTGAGCTAAACCCATGAATCTAATTAGTCACCTTGGCTGGAAAGAGAGAAATCCTTAAAGAATTCTTGATGGTGGCTGTTGGAGGATAGAGGAGATATCTTAAGATACTGAAGAAAATGTCACGACCCAATTTCTCAGGTCATGATGGTACCTACTTTAACCTATCAGTAGGTAAGTAGGCACTATCGGCCAACTGAGCAACAGGTACTTAGTAGGAATTATCGGTCGACTGAGCTCAAATATAGCAAAAACATAATAAGGTGCGAGAGTGTAAGCTAAGTTAATAGTAACAGGGGTAGAAATGTGAATATCGGTTGTACTAAACAAGTGCAATAAAGGAAATAAATAACTCAAAAATAATATAAATTAACTAAATATAACCTAACTAGGCCTCCATAAACCCATAAGGCACACACAAGAAGATAATTAACCCTACCGAGCCCCCATAAGACGGCGGGTACAGACAAGAAAAAACTAAGGTAAGAAACATAAATAACCTGCAAATAAATCATTCTCAAGTAACTTTCTGAACCAAAATCCATGGTGAATATCTAGGTATGTACCGGGCTTGAACCGGAACCAATGGATAGTAACAAGAGGCCTGACGTCGGGCTCGAACAGGAAATAGAGGATAATAACGAGAGACCAAATGGTGCATACACAACCAAACTAGTACCACTCTAAAACTCCCAGTAAGAACCATAATTAATACCAGAATATCCCAACCATAATCATAGACAGATGTCGAACTCAACCAGAACTCATAGTAACCAAATCATAACCAGAAATAGGTGAACCCATAAGAAGAGAACCTCTATCGAAAACTGATGCCAACTCATATCGGAGCTCGTAAAGAGTAACCATAACCATAATCGTACCCGATGCCAGTATTGTACCAGAACTCATAATAATAACAATAACACATATACTGGACTTGAACCAAAATTAAAATGCATTTATATAAATATAAGCCTAACTAGCTAGCGGGAAGAAATTCAAGGGTTTCAAGCCTATATTCAAACCATAAAGTCATAAAACCAATCTCGGATGGTTAAGTCAACTAAGGTAAGGCGGGTCCCAAATACTAAGTCAAGAAGGTGTGGTCCAAGGTCAGTTACTACTCTACCCAGGGGAAAAAAAGCTAAACAAGCCAATTATCCATTTTCAGTCAGACCCAACCCAAGTTAATAGACTAAAGTAGTATCCAAGAGTCCAACTAAGCCAAAAGGAGCTTTATATCAAGTATACTATTTAAAATGGTAGTAGGGCCCACTACGGGGTCCCTATAACCCAAGCTAGGTTAGAACCTATCTAAGTCTAGTCTAAGGTTTCCCGTTCCCTCCTCAAGATACTATAAGAACCAATCTTAGTCCTAAAGGGTGATAATACACTATGCTAAGGGAGAACGGGCCCAAATCTACCAAAAGAGGCCCTAACCGGCTTAATAAGGCGTAAGAATGCTAAAACGATAATCAGACTAAAAATACTTGCCCAAAGCTAGCACAATAGTACATTAATACCATAATTAAACTCAATCTAAAAAAAAAAAGTAAGCCTAGCCTACCTGGACGCCACCAAACGCTCACCGAATCCTCTACACCAGAGCTTTCCCTTTTCAAGAGGCCTTTGAGATATGCCGTGCTATCAAAACAACGATTTATACATCAAGATAAGAAAATTGATACCCATATTGCGTATAAATAATTCGTATCAGAAATTGGACTAAAAATCCCACATGGGGCCTACTTGTAAAATCTCAAAATTGAAACCGTCACAGCGTCCCATGCAACTCAAGAATCAAAAGCCACATAAATTTTGACAAATCTAAGCTCAAACAATCCCAAAAATTAGTCCCAAAGATTCCGAAGAAATAAGGAATTAAACTACTAAATTAAGCAAAAATTAAAGCGATTACTTACGAGATAACAAGGCTAAAACACTCGTAATCACTTTCACGAGATGAAACTAGCTTCAAACACTCGATTCCCACATAATTTTGGAGCTTATAAGGTCTACAATGGTGATTTATACTTAGTGATATAAGCTGAAAATGAAGGAGGGTGATAAATATAACACCAGCGATGGCTGCTTTAGCGGCTAAAGGACCGCTAAAGCTGTCACCGCTAAAGCATCCAAAAGTCGCTAAAGCGACCAGGCCTTGTTTGGCTAGGCTCGCTAAAGAGGTCCAAGGTCACTTAAGCGGCTGTCGTTAAAGCAACGCCTAGCCGTTAAAATGGTCCCTTGGCCGCTAAAGCGGTTGCACTAGATAACTTAGCACCAGCCAAGTTCAACAAGTCCCAACCGACTCCGACTGGGTGCTCGGGATTGGTTCACAATCCCATGCTCACAAATGAACTATGATACCCTATCAAATTCGACATTTTAAACTCAACGACATCATTAAAATTTCCAACTGGGTTCATTTTTATAAAAAGTGGGTCCCACACCCCAAGGATTCCTTTTAACCAAATTCCACCTAATAGCCCAAAACGAGTCTGGAAGCTTCAGGACTCAGACCAAGGGTCCCCTAGCCTAAATAACATGTCAGAAATGACATCCGATGTTGTTTGTTTGAGGTTTTTGCCAGGGACCCATTTCTTAACTTCAAAAGCTCCAAAATAGGGAAATGACTCTAAAAACCAAACAAACTACCCGGTGACTAAACTGTCTGTCCCAACAAGTCATAAATGACCTGGGGCAGCTGTAGGGAAGATCTAAACTCAGTATAAGCATGAAAATGTAGTAAATGACCTGGAGGGTCATTACAACATCCACTACTAAAAGGACTTTCATTCGCAAAAGTAAAAGATCAAGATGTACCTAAAGGCTCGTACAGGTAAGGATACTCGGTCCACATATCATGCTAGGTATCTTAGGTAGCCTCCTTGATTTGAAAGTGTAGCCACTGAACCTTCACGATAGGAATGTCTTTGGAGCGCAACCTCCTGACATCTCTGGCCAAATAGACACAGGCTCTTCTGTAAAGGTCAATCTCTCATCCAACTGAATCGAGTCCCACTGAAGCATGTGAGACTCATCCAAAATATAGTGTCGCAACATAGATACATGAAAAACTATATAGATGGCTGAAAAGACTGGAGGCAAGGCTAACTCATATGCTATCTCCTCAACTTTTCGTACGATCTCAAATGGTCCGATATACCTAGGGCTGAGCTTGCCCCTCCTTCCGAACCTCATCACAGCCTTCATTGGCGATACTCGTAGAAAGACTTGATCACAAACTCTAAACCTTAAGGTACAGAGTCTACAGTCAGCATAGCTCTTCTGTCTACTCTGAGCTGCCCTTAGCCTCTCCTGAAACACTCGAACCCGGTCCAAAAAATCACGAAGCAAATCCATACCATGAGGCCCTACCTCATAAATCTCAACCCAATCAACTGGAGATTGACAATACCTACATTATAATGCCTCAAATAGAGCCATCTAAATACTCAAATGGTAGCTGTTATTATAAGCAAACTCTACTAAAGCCAAAAATCGGTCCCACTAACCTCCGAAATCCAACACACAAGCACAGAGCATGTCCTCCAAAAGTTGAATAGTCCACTCTGACTGCCCATCATTGTGGGGATTAAAGGTGGTACTAAGGTCAACCTGGGTACCCAACTCCTCCTGAATTGTCCTCCAGAAGCTAGAGGTGAATGGGAGCCTTGATCTGAAATAATAGACATGGGTACCCTATGAAGGTTAACCATCTCTCGAATATAGATACGAGCAACCTCTTGACACTGAAGGAAGTCTGAACAGGGATGAAATTGGCAAACATGATCAATTAATCCACGATGACCCCAATGCTATCGAAATCATGAGAAGTGTGAGGCAACCCACCTAAGAAGTTCATAGTGACCCATTCCTATTTCCACATGGGAATGGGTAATCTCTGAAGTAATCCACCAGGTCTATGATACTCGGCCTTTACCTACTGGCGACATAGACACCGAGCAACAAACTCTACTATATCTTCATCGTATACCAATCCACCAATAATGCTGCCTCAAGTCCCTATTCATCTTAAATGTCCCACGGTGAATAGAATATCTGGAGCTATGAGCCTCTCGAAGTATCAATTGAATCAAATCTCCTACTCTCAAAACATAAATCCAGCTGTCAAATCTAAAAACACCCTCAGAATCTAAGGTAGCCCTCTTGGACTCACAACTCAACACCTGTCCTCGAATGCTATGAAGCCTGCCATCCTCAAATTAACAAACTAGAATCTGCTCCAAAAAGGTAGATCTGGCCTCAACACTATCAAGAATCCTCCTGGGTAAGATAGATTAAGACGAACCATTAAGCTAGCTAAGGACTATATATCCAAAAGCCAACGGCAACTGCAAAATTGAAAGGCGAGGCTACCCATACTCACTGCCTTCTGATTCAAGGCGTCTGCTACCATATTCGCGTTGCCTGGATGGTATAGAATAGAGATATCATAGTATTTCAGCAACTCAATCCATCTACATTGCCTCAAATTAAGCTCTCTCTGGGTCATAATGTACTGAAGACTACCGTGGTCAGTGAAGATCTCGCAACGAACACCATACAAGTAATGCATCCAAATTTTAAGAGCAAAAACTACCACAACTAACTCTAAATTATGAGTGGGGTAGCTGAGATCGTGCATTTTTAGGTGCCTCAGCTACATCAGAACACAACCCATACCAAAACTAAAAACATCATAATAAATGGTGAATCCCTCGCCCTCAACTGGAAGAGTCTGAATTGGAGTTGAAGTGAGCAAGTTCTTGAGCTTAAGAAAGCTCGACTCACAACTCGTGGACTACTAAATCGAAACCTTCTTCCTAGTCAACCTAGTCATAGATGCTGCAATAGTAGCAAATCTCTTGATGAACCGCCTGTAGTAGCCTGCTAACCCAATAAAACTATGATCTTCAAAAAGAGACATAGGCCTAGCCCAATCAGGAATAGCCTCAATCTTCACCAGGTCCACCATAATACTATACTTAAACACCACATGCCCCAAGAAAGCTATAGACTCAAGCCATAACTCATACTTTGAGAATTTGGCAGAAAGTCGATGATATCTGAAAGTGTGGAGCACAGTCTTCAAATATTGCTCGTGCTCCTCCCTACTCCTCGAATATTCCAAAATATCATCAATTAAAATGATCACGAAGGATTCCAAATAAGGTATAAATATATGGTTCATCAAATCCATAAATGTTGTTGGGGCATTGGTTAACCAAAAGACATCACCAGGAACTCATAATGGTAGTAACGAGTCCCGAAGGCTGTCTTAGGGATGTCCTCAGCCCCGACCCTCAACTGATGGTAACCAAACCCTCAAATCAATCTTAAAAACCATTGTTGCACACTGAAGTTGTTTGAATAAATCATTGATATGAGGTATAGGATACTTATTCTTCACTGTCACCTTATTCAGCTACTTGTAGTCGATGCACACGTATAGAACCATTCTTTTTTATCACAAATAGAACTGGAGCACTCTAGGGTGATACACTCGCTTTGATGAAACCCTTACCTAGAAGATCTTGAAATAGAATATTTAGCTCATTTAGCTCAGAGGGAGCCATATGATAAGGAGCCATAGAAATAGGTTAGGTGCCCAACTTAAGGTAAATAGAAAACTCTATATCAAGCTCAGGAGGAAGGCTAGGTAGGTCGGTAGGAAAAATATTAGAAAAATCATAAACAACAGAAACAGAGTCAAGTAGAGGGCTCTCAACACTAATATCCCGAACATAAGTAAGGAATGACTCATAACCCCTCGATACCAGTCTCCTAGCCTGAATATAAGAAATAATCCCTATCGGCGCATGGCTAAAAGAACCCTGCCACACAATCGGGGGGGTTTTAGGCTCGGCTAAGGTAATGATCTTGGCAAACCAATCCAAGACCACATAATAGGGGGATAACCAATCCATGCCCAGAATCACGTCAAAAGCCACCATATTTAACACAATGAGATCAACTTGAGTGTCAAACTCTTGAACAGTTACAAAACATGATCTATATACTCGATCTACTACTAAAGAATCACCCACGAGGGTAGCTACACACAATGGCACAAATAACGACTCAGAAGATAAACCCAACTGTGGTGCATAATAAGCAAAAATATATGAATATATAGAATCGGGATCAAATAAAGTAGAAGCTAGCTGATGGCATACTGAAATCGTACCTGTGATCACAGCATCCGAAGCCTCAGCCTCCGGCCTACTAGGTATAACATACAAATGGCATGTCTACTACCGAACTGGATACTTGACCGACCACCTATCCTACCTGCCTAAGAACCACCTCTGGAACCCTGGGCACCACCCCTAACTGGATGTGACACTAATCTGATCGACAGAGCACTCTGAGCTGAAGGCTCAATCATCTCACGTCAGGGACATTCTTAAGAGAAATTACCGATGACCCTACACTCATAGAAAGCCCCGAGCACTCTACTCTGTCTAGAAGGTTCAGCTGATCTAGAATGGGCACCTCCACCTGAAGACCCTGACTAAGCACCCCTCACTAGCTGACTACTGCTCTATCCACCCAAACTACTATAGCTGGGCTGACCCCCACCTGAGATCTGAAGTGCTACCTAAACGAGCCTACTAGGCTGACCCCTGGTGCTGATAAGGCTGATGTTGGGGGTACCTACCCTAAAATCCTTGGCCCTATAACTATGAGCCAATGTGGCTCCCACTATAACAACCCTGATGACGGGGTCTCCTATCGTTGCCCCCTTAGGCCTCACAATCCATCTCCTCTATAGTATAGATGTGGTCAGCAATCTTGATAAATGACTTCCTCGAAGTCACTAACCTCTGAGTAGACCTGTGAAGAGGTAAATTCAACCCTCTGATAAAACACCAGATCCTCTCATACTCTGTAGGTAGAATCATGATGTCATGCTTGGCTAGCTCGTGAAACCTAGCCTCATACTCAGCCACCATCATAGTACCCTACCTCAATCCAGAAAACTCATCTCTAAGGTACTCGCGCATACTGCTAGGGATGTACTTCTCTAAGAAAGCCTCGGAGAACTGAATCTAAGTCACTGAAGGAGATCTAGCTAGCCTGGAATCAAGATAACCTCTCCACCACTGTCTCAATGCCTTGTCAAGATGATAATTTGTGTAATCCAATCGAGTCGAAGTTCATCCTATTTTGGGGCCCCGGCAAACCTGGGTGGAGTTAATCTTAGAAATCAGCCCAACATGTTCTTCTCATCTACTGTCATAACTGGATGGGCTACTACCGGCTGTGGAACTACTGGTGCTGGCAGAACCTTTGCTTTGGGGGCCATTGTTGCAGGCTGCACCCCTAACCCAATACCACCCTAGGCTGCTGTCTGAGCCCCATCTGTCGGTGGACCGCCAACTAACCCCAATAATTGAACTAATTAATCTTTGAGAACTATGAAAGATATAAACCTAAGTGGGGCCTGGGTTGTCCCCTGGCCCACCTGCTGCTATGGCGATAGAATCTCTGGTGCTACTCTAGCTCAGGAGTAATAAACGGATCTAGTAATGGCTCCCTAACCTGATTTCAAGCTGGGCTGCAGCTTTAGCCTGTCCTCAACCTCGGGGTCGACCTCTACCTCTAACTTGACTTCTAGTAGTAGGCTCGAGGTCCTAATCCCTGGCTGTCATACCCCGCATTCTAACCATCTGTGAAAAAGTGAAACAACAATAAGAATTTGGAAACCAACACAGGTACAATGCACGAAAGTGAACCAAAATGTTGAGATGTTCTTAAAAAATGTCTTATACCCTCCCAATGATAGGATACACACGTCTCTATACTGATCTTCGGGACTCCACTAAACATCGGCTCTCGTACCCACCACACCGGTAAACCTGGGCTTTGATACCAATCTGTCACAACCCAATTTCTCAGTTCATGATATCACCTACTTCAACCTACCAGTAGGTAAGCCAAGCCATAGCCTGGAACGAAAAGTAACGGGCTAACAGATGAAAGTTAAATGAAAACAAGAATGAAACCAATAATAATGATAACATAAACAAAAGTAGAAGAGATATACATAAATATAACATTTTGTACAAGAGAGGAAGAGGACAAAATGATTTCCTCCCAAGACCTGGTAAGGTCGGTACTAGAGCCATTACGACAAAAACAAGAGTACTAGACAGTATTCAAAATATACATATATATATATATATAGTAGTCTCAGAAATACAAAAAAACTATAACTAAAATAGGTGGAGGAGGATCAACCTCGGACTCTAGAAAGCTCACCCCGTCTCTGGATCAGTAGTAGGGCCTGAGGATAACATCAACGTCGATGGCTCATACTCGGATCTGCATTAGAAAAAATTATAAAACTGCAGTATGAGTACCAATGCAACAGGTACTCAGTGGGCATCACTAACCGACTGAGCTCAAATATAACCAAAGCATAATAAGGTGTGAGAGTGTAGCTAAGTCAACAGTAACAGGGATAGAAATATAAATATCAGTTGTATTAAACAAGTGAAATAAAGGAAATAAATAAATCATAAATAAGAGAAATGAACTAACTACAACCTAACAGGGGCCACACAAGAAGATAATTAACCCTACAGAGCCCCCATAAATCGGAGGGTACAAAGAAGAAGAAACTAAGGTAAGAAACATAAATAACCTACAATTAAGCCATTCTCAAGAAACATTCTGAACCCAAATCGATGATGAAAACCTAGGTATGTACCGAGCTTGAACCAAAACCAAAGGATAGTAACTAGAGGCCAAACACCGAGCTCGAATCGAAAATAATGGATAATAATGAGAGACTGAATAATGCATACACAACCAAACCAATACCATTGTCAGAACTCCCAATAACAACTATAATTAATTCCAAAACATCCCAACTGTAATCATAGACAGATGTCAGTCTTGAACTGGAACTCATAGTAACCAAATAATAACCAAAAACAAGTGAACCCATAAGAAGCAAACCTCGACCATAAACTGATGCCAACTCATACCAGAGCTCATAAATAGTAACCATAACCATAACCATTCTCGATGCCAATATCATGCCAGAACTCATAATAATAGCAATAATGCATATGCCAGACTTCAACTAAAACTGAAATGTATTTATATAACTATAAGCATAACTAGATAGCGGAAAGGGTTTCAAGTCATAAAACCAATCTCAGATGGTTAAGTCCACTAAGGCAAGGTGGGTCCTAAATACTAGGTCAAGGAGGTGTTGTGTAGGGTTAGTTACTGCTCTACCCGAGGGACAGAAGCTCAACAAGCCAATAATCCATTCTAAGTCTACCTCGACCCAAGGTAATAGCTTAAAGTAGTATCCAAGAGTCCAACTAAGCCTAAAAGAGCTTTATATTGCATATACTATCTAAATATGTAGTGCAGCCCACTACCGGGTCTCGATAACCCAAGCTAGGTTAGAACCTACCCTAGTCTAGTCTAAAGCTTCCTGTTCCCTTTTCAAGGTAATAGAAGCACTAATCTTAGTACAAAAGGGTGGTAATATACTATGCTAAGGGAGAACGAGCCTGAAATCTACCAAAAGGGGCCCCTAACAGACTAAATAAGGCATAAAAATGCTAAAATGATAATCAAGACAAAACTATCTGTCCAAACTTAGCACAATAGTACACAAATACCATTATTAAGATCAATCCATAAGGAGGGTAAGGCTAG
Source organism: Capsicum rhomboideum (assembly GCA_031232105.1). Taxonomy (NCBI): domain Eukaryota; kingdom Viridiplantae; phylum Streptophyta; class Magnoliopsida; order Solanales; family Solanaceae; genus Capsicum; species Capsicum rhomboideum. Next base: position 135,731,618 of record CP124716.1, read on the forward strand.
CCTACCTGGACGCCATCAAATGCTCGCTGAATCCTCTACACAGAAGCTTTTATTTTTTGAGAGGCCTCCGAGAGCTGCCACGCTATCAAACAATAATCTATGCAACAAGACAAGAAAATTGATACCCAAATTGTGTGTAAATGCTCTGGATTAGAAATCAGACTAAAAATCCCATATGAGGACCGATTGTGGAATCCTAAAATTAAAACCGTCACAGCGTCCCACACAACTCAAGGATCAAAAGTCATATAAATTTAGGCAAATTCTAGCTCAAATAATCCCAAAAGTCAGTCCCAAAGAATCAAGAGAAATAAGGAATTAAACTACTAATTTAAGCAAAAATTTAAGCGATTACTTACGAGTTAACGAGGCTAAAACACTCACAATCACTTTCTCGAGCTGAAACCAGCTTCAAACACTGGAATCCCACACAATTTTGGAGCTTATAAGGTCTAAAATGGTGATTTATACTTAGAGATACAAGCTAAAAATGAAGGAGGGTGATATATATATAACACCAGCGATGGCCGCTTTAGCGGCTAAGTGGCCGCTAAAGCGACCAGGCCTTGATTGGCCAGGCTCGCTAAAGAGGTCCAGGTTCACTTAAGCGGCTGTCACTAAAGTGGCTACACCAAATAACTTGGCACCAATCAAGTTCAACAAGTCCTAACGGACTTCGATCGGGTGCTCGGGATTGGTTCGGAATCCCATGCTCACAAACAAATATGCTATCCTATCAAATTTGAAATTTCAAACTCAATGACACTATCAAAATTTCCAACTGGGGTCATTTTGATAAAAAGTAGGTCCCACACCCCAAGGATCCATTTTAACCAAATTCCACCAGTAGCCCAAAACGAGTCCGAAAGACTCAAGACCCGGACCAAGGGTCCTTCTATCCTAAAATCAACATTTTAAAGCTGATGAGACTGTTAGAAATGACATTTGAGGATATTTGCTTGAGTTTTTGGCCCATGACCCATTTCTTAACTTCAAAAGCTCCAAAATAGAGAAATGGTTCTAAAAACCAAATGAATTGCCCGCTAACCGAACTATCAGTCCCAACAAGTACTAAATGACTTAGGGTAGCTGTAGGGGAGCTCTAAATATAGTAAAAGTATGAAAATGTAGTAAATGACTTGGAGGGTCATTTCAGAGAAATTAGAATATTTGTAAGTGACACTGAAGAAAAATTAAACTAATCTTGACTCTAAATGTGTCCTCCTCGACCACCTCTTTTCTTTATATTTGTAACCACAATTTAGGCCAAACAATTGCTAAGTAGGTGATTCACCTACATAATTCCACCATAGGATCATTCATCCTTTAATGAGAGGTGTAATCGAAGACAAGATTAACTCTGGAATTCCTCTAAAATTTTTGCCACATTTTTTTTTTGTAAACAAGAATATTCAAAACCTATCAACTATCCAATAGAACATATAAGCAAGACTCACAAAGAGTCTAATAGATATATCTCATGAAATGTGCATGTGAAATAAGACTCCTCTTATGAGCATGAAATCAGATTAAAATTATTTCACTATAGCATTATTTACCACGCTTTCTTCTCTCAACATGTAAAACACATAAAATAAAGGAATTTAGGCATGAATCATATACTTGAATTTGTGAGAAGTAAGTGAGAAATCAAATGAACAAATGCTTATGAAGCTTAGTATCATATAAGGGAAGAACATAATTTAAGAACCTTATGTTGGTGCTTCAAACAGATATGGGTATTTATAATTCATATTGTCTTTTGCTTTCCATGTAGCTTGTTTTGTATTATGGTTTCCCCATAACACTTTGACGGAGACTATATATTTGGTCCTTAACTTCTCAACTTGATGATTAAGAATGACCTCAGGGACTTCTTTAAGTGATAAATTCTCTATGACCTTAATATATTTATAGGAAAAAATAAATGAAGGACCTCTCACACATTACTGTAGAATGCACACAAGAAATACTAGGTGTGCCAAATCTAATTATGGAGGTAACTCCACCTTATATTCCACTTGAACAATTTTTCACAAGATTTTATAAGGGACAATATATCTCAAACTCAACTCCCTTCCTTTCAGAGCTACATAATTCCATTAATAGGGGAAAGTTTTAGAAATACCTAATCTATCACAACTACGAAATCCATGCACCACATATCTAAATTGGATTTTTGGTGCTCTGAGCAGCTTTTAGTCACTCCTATATCAGTTTAACACTCTACACCGCCTGGTGAACTAGATTTATGTCATGACCTGAGTCTACACCCTGAACGCAACAAGTCAGTTGATGCCATTAATAGCCCCAAGTGAACCCTTGGCATATCATATCTAAGTATAATTGATGAACTAAAGTGGGAGTCTAACTGAAATCATAAAAATAAGTTCTAAAGTATAGCTGAAGTCTTAAAGAATAAAGTACTAGAAGTCTAAAAGATGAGATTGCCCTTATTATGAAAGAGAAAAGCAGACGTTTATTCTTAAGACTGGTCGTGCACGCTGCATTCCCCAATGTTGAGGAATGGCTTATGAACTACACACCATAACACACAGACTATCTAGTGGACTTCTAACATGTTATCTATGGTGCGGAGCCTAAGAAGGAGAACTTTGTGCATAACATATTACCCTATTTCTCAGTCCATGACAGTCTATTACGATCTAATACTCAACCCAAACAATTTCTAACCTACCTAAGTGTCAAATGACCTCCTTTTATGATTCTAAATGCATAGGAAAGCTACTGTAAACATGACAGAACTTTGGGGGTATTACAATGTTCCCTACTTGGGATCATTTGTCCTCAAAGGAAAGCCAAGTCATAAGGAATGATTGAATGGGACTACTCTTACTTTAACTATAAAACTTGTCTTACTAATCATTAACTAAACTTGTTCATACTGAGATTGAAACTAGAGTGAAGCGTACATGGCACTAACATAAGCATATAGCTACAAGATAAGAATCTTAGATATGAAAACTTTTTACTAATTTCTATAGGAAGAAAGTCATTACCTGAAATATTATCATCAAAAGGAGCAAATAGGTGCGGATACTTAGACTTTATAGGTTCTTCAGCCTCCTATGAAGCTTATTCAACTTATTGATTTCTCCATAATACCTTAACTTATGCTACCTCTTTCATTCTCAATTTATAAATCTGACAATCAAATATTTCAACTAAATCTCTTCATACGAAATTCTATCCTTAATCCAAACATTTTCTAATGGGAAAATAAGTGACGGATCTCTAATACACTTCTTAAGCATGGAAAGGCGAAACACATGATGTACTGCTGCTAACTTTGTAGGAAACTTCAATCCATAAGCTACCTTATCAATCCTACTCAAAATCTTGTACGGAAGTATGTAATAGGGACTAAGCTTCCCTTTCTTACCGAACCACATCATAATATACCACGAAACCATCTGTACCTTCTGGTAAAATCAAAACTTGAGAAAAAGTAAATGAGCCTTCAACCCCTGAAAGCTCTTCTCATAACCTTGGACTGCTAAAATTTAACCTTTTTTTAAGTCAATCTAGTCAATAGGGAAAAAATGGACAAAGAACCCTCTACAAACCTCCTATAATAACTAGCTAAAGCCAAGAAACTTCTGATATTTGATAAAGTTTTTAGTCAAGGCCAACTTTAACTGCCTCAATCTTTTAAGGTTCAACCTATATTCCCTCACTAGAAATAGCATGACCGAGGAAAGAAATTGACCTCGACCGAAATTCACACTTAGAAAATTTTTCAAACAATTGTCTATCTTAGAGGGCCTGTAGGACAATTCTAGGATGGTCGACATGCTCATCCTTACTACATGAGTAAATAAGGATGACATCTATGAACATAGTAATAAATATATCGAGATACTATTTGAACACCCTAATAATGAGGTCCATAAAGTTTGTAGGAGAATTGGTTTGTCGTAACAACCTATTTTGTCATTACAGTATTGGTTAGTATGTGACAGTCGAGTTAAGTTTCCCTCGAACAAAAATTTGAAATCTCAGGCTAGGCTGGCTTTGATTGTATTTTTAGTAAGGTGTGGTCTAGAAAAATTTGGTGATTTATGGATTAGTATTTGGTGATACTATGTTAGTCAAGATTTTTATGTGTTCATAGAAAATTTCATTGCGGAAATCGAGTTTGTAGTACTCTATTTATAAAGTTTGTTGTAAAAGAGCTATTCTATAATGTCCAAATCTGAGGAGTTTTCTGTGAAATGGACTAGGATGGGAAGGGTACCGAGTTTACGCCAAGGTACTACTACAGCGACATGGGGTCCTACTGCAGCAACATCACCACAGCAGAAACCACATTTCCATAGTGGAAGCCACGTCACTGTAGGCTCGCTACAGCAAAAAAGGGATCATTGCAGCAACATTGGGGTAGTTAAACCCAAAAATTAAAGACTTAGCGTACTTTATCCCAAAATAATCTAGAACTTATTTTAAGGCTTAGAGAGGTAATTTTCTTTAGTTTTGGGCAATTTTCATCTTTAAGATAAGGTTTTCCCACCATTCTAATGCGTAATTACTTCCTTTAATCTGTTGGATCATTAGAATCATGTTCATGGTAGAATTTAAGGGTTAACCCTAAGTTGATGATTTGGTGTAGAATGTTCATGGGTGATTTTTAATTATTTGTTAATGAATCTTTATTGCTAGAATACACTTCCTAGAGTGGAATTCATTCTAGTATTCACAAATTACGGGAAATTAGAGTAGATTAAAATGTGGAAAACCCTAGAATCATGAATTAGGCTATGATAATGGGTTAGAATTAGTGGGTTTAAGTTATTGATGCCTAGAAACATAGAACGAATCATGAATTATTTCTTGTTATTGTTTCTAGACAAAGAACATGCAAAAATTGAAAGGAAGGGCAAGACTCAAGTGAAGTAGTGCATTTTGGGCATCGAATCCGAGGTAAGTTATGGTTTAATATAGTTATAGACTTGATTTGATTGTCCACACTTATTTATGATTTTAATAATTATGATTTTCCTTCTAGCTTACTTGTGATTTAGGATGTGTCTTAATAAATGATCTCATACATAAAATGATGAACTGTAAGGTTGAATAATCTTTAATTAAACTGTATAATTGCATGTAGGTGCATCTTATCATATTCTATTAATGTTGATGGAGACATTCATTTATTGCTATTTTGGGTGGGTTAGGTACCTCACATGTACATATTGATTACAGTTTGATAATTGAAGGAGCGGATACCTCATCGGTATGGTACATAGATGTGAGTTTGTTCCCTATAGGTCATGACTAATCGGCATATAAGACCCTTAGTATGTGAGTATAATTTAATGATTAGATTGATGGTCATGATGCATTATTTCATATCGTTCATTCATCGATTGCATAATAGTATTGCTTAAGTGTTGTGTCAATTAGAAGTAGCTTAAGACTACTTGTGAAATAATCAAAGAAAGTAATTTGGTATGATACACTTGATGATAATTAGAGGGTCATAAGCTCTCCCTGTGTTGGGATTTAACCTAGATTGAAGTAATGATATGGTGAGTTAAGTGACTGATCATTATACTAATGTGTTGATAGATTTTGTAAGAGGTTATCCCATGGATAGTAGTATACTTTGTACAATTGCGTGTATGTCCTGAATGTTAGTTACCTTTGCTTGATTTATGCTTTTTTATGATTTTTCAAGTTAAAGTTGGTCGATGATACCTACTAATACATAGGTTTATACTGATATTACCTGTGCTCTTCTTTTGTTGAGTGCCGAAAGTATTCCAGCAAAAAAGACAAGACATAGGATCTAGTTTGTTACCAGCAACTTATAGATTCAAGGGTGAGCATTATATTGAAGTTGTGATTGGATCTTCTCTTGATCATGTTCACTCTTTTGAATAATGTTATTTTTTATTAGTTTTTTTAGGATGTTTATCCAGACATCAGTTTTATGGTTTTATATTGTTCTTGTATGGTGGCTTTTGGATCTTGGGAGTTATAGATAATTTGATGATTTTATGCATTTATTAGATTATTTACTTTGGATTCTATATTTATTTAGTTGGAGCGTTTAATATTGTTTAAATATAGATAAAAGGTTAGGTCAATAATTAGGTTAGATGGTTCTCTTACTGAAGGGATAGTGTGGGTGCCACTCACAACTATTTGGGTCGTGAAAAAGATTGTATCAGAGTCCTAGGTTCATCGATCTCGTCATACAAGCATGGGTCTAGTAGAGTCTTATGGAATGGTACAAAGACGTCTATACTTTTCTTTGAGAGGCTATAGGATTGTAGGAAATTTTACTCATTTTCTTTCTTATGTCCTATTACTTGATTCTAATTGGTATCCGATGATCTAAATTGGTATCTAACCCCTTTCACTCTTGTCTCATAAATGGTGAACACACGCTTTAATAGAACAGCAGTTGCTGAAACACCTGAGTTGTCTTCTGGGATCATGCCTCGAGGTAGAGTCAACGTGAGAGGTAAAGGTAGGGGAAGAGGTCGTAGGGCAGCACCTGCCAAGGTGGAGCTCAGGCCATCATAGGTCCATCAAGGCAGAGGAGGAATTCTCCTCCCACACTCATCATAATCCTAACATAGTTCATGATGAAGAGGTGATACTAGAGGATGGGGAGGCACCAACTCAGGGCCGAGCCATTCTATGGGGGTGAAGTGTAGGTTCCTCTATCATCAGAGTTGATTTAATAGGTTTTGGGGGTTTTGAGTGGCATAGCTGGTACAGGTGCTACGTTGGCAATTCCTCCTATTTATTATCTAAGCTTTCAACCTGCCGCTGCCATAGCACTTAGTATGGATGAGGGTCTAGAGACTGGAGCCTCTCCATACAGGTATTGGGTCCGATAATACTGGGATGAGTATGACCTTATTTGTATGTTCCTTAATATAAAGTCGCTTGTTTTGTATGGTACTACGTCGGAAGATGTTTATGAGTTCATTATTGAATGTCATGAAAGGATTCAAAAACTAAGGGTTGTGGAGAAGTATGGTGCAGAGTTTGTCCCTTTTTAGTTGCATGGAGATGCCAAAATATGATGGAGAGCATTTGTTGAGTATAGGTCTGTGAGTTTGCCATCGTTGTCCTAGACTCATTTTTATTCTATATTTCTTAAGAAATATGTGCCACATATCTGAGAGACAGAAAGAAGAACGAGTTCACCAAACTCGAGTAGGGGAATATGTCATTTAACCTATGAGGCTAAGTTTCATGCCTTGTATAAATATGTTGATAAGTTGTTGACTTTAGAGAAGGAAAGGATTCGATATTTTGGTAAGGAACTGGACACTGGCCTTCTTTAGGTTTTTGTACTTTAGATGACATCTTTGGGAAAGACCTCCCAGGAGATAGTTGATTGAAAAAGGTAGAGGGTGTGAGATATGATGGTAACGTGAAGATAGGGGAGAAGAGGGCTCATAAGGAAAACAAATATAGTGGTTCATATTCTTGGGATTGGGACCAGAAATTCCATGGCTACTCTACTCGACCTATTCAGTATGTTATACATGTGTCTGTTGGGGGTTTATCAGGAGTTAGCCAGCCTCTTTTAAATTCTGGTAGCTATGTCCCATTATCTTTGTCTTCTCAATGGCCCACCTTAGACCGTACTTACTTTGAGTGCATTGTGTTGGTTATATTAGGAGATTTTTCCCCAATCTCAGGAATTTTAGGCACACAAGTTAGTAGAAAATTTTCAAGCTTTATTCCTACCAGGTAGGGGTGATAGAGGAAATAGTAGGGGTCTTCCACAGGATGGGTGTTGTGGTCACCAGGTGGGTAGATGTGGCAATTAGTCCAACCGAGATGGGGAATATATTGATCATGGTAGTGCACAGACCACCAGAGGTATTTCTCAAAGATTGAAAAGACCCACTTCCATTATTTTCCCATTAGGCCCAAGGCCAAAGCTTCAAATACGGTGATCACAGGTACTATTTTTGTATATGTCTGTATGGATGCTATTTTGTTTGATCCGAGTTCTACTTTCTCATTTGTTTCTATTAAATTTTCCTTGGGTTTGAATATTGCTTGTGAAATGTTTGATACTCATATATATGTGCCTATACTGGTTGGGGTTTTAGTAGTTATTGATCATGTTTATAGGGCTTTCTTGGTAATATTCATGGTATAGCAGAGTTAGGCTGATTTAGTAATTTTGTACATGGTGGATTTTGACATCATCAAGGGGATGAGTTGGATATCTCCATGCCATACAATTCATGATTGCCATACCAAGATAGTCACGGTGGTTATGCCAGGATTGGATTGATTGGAGTGGTAGGGTGATTCTAAGCCTATTCCTCTTAATCTTATATCTTTCATTTATGCTAAAATTTACTTAGGAAGGGGTTTCGGACCCTTATAGCTCATATTCGGGATACTAGTACTAATGTCCCTGATATTGTGTTAGTTCCAATGGTAAGTGAGTTTTAATAATGTTTCCTGGTGATTTTCCTAGGATGCCACCTGACCGTGACATTAATTTTTGCATAGACTTAGAGTGGGGAACTCGCTCTATTTCCATCCCTCCTTATAGGACGGCACCTATTGAGCTAAGAAAGATAAAGGCTTAGTTGCAGGATTGTTGGGTAAGGGATTCATCCATCCTAGTGTTTCTCCGTGGGGTGCTCCCATTTTATTTATTAAGAAGAAGGTTGGTAGTCTGCGTATGTGCATAGGTTATCAACTATTGAACAAGGTTACAATTCGTAACAAGTACCCATTGCCCAGGATAGATGAATTATTTGATCAGTTACAAGATGCTTCAGTGTTCTCTAAAATTTACTTGAGGTCCAATTACCACCAGCTTAAGGTCCGAGCAGAGGATATACCAAAAACCACTTTTCGACTTTGTTATGGTCATTATGAGTTTTTGGTGATGTCCTTTGGTTTGACTAACGCCCCGATCGCCTTTTATAGGATTGATAAATGGGGTGTTTAAACCATTTCTAGATTCATTTGTTATTGTGTTCATTTATGATACTTTCGTATACTCCAATAGTAGGAAGAAGCATGAGACTTACTTGCGCATGGTTTTGGGGTTGCTAAAGGAAAAGCAACTATATGCTAAATATTCTAAGTATGAGTTTTGGTTATCTTTAGTATATTTGTTGGGGCATGTGGTTTCTATGGAAGGATTTATGGTAGACCCGCAAAAGATTAAGGTAGTTAGGATTTGGGCAAGGCCTACCTCAGTGACTGAAATTCATAGCTTTATGGGGTTGTCTAGTTACTATCATAGGTTCATCAAAGGGTTTGCTTCTATTACTTCACACTTGACTCGATTGAATCAGAAGGAAGTACCTTTTGTATGTACTAATGAGTATGAAGAGAGTTTCCAAAAGCTAAAGACCTTGCTGACTTCGTCACCTAGTCCTACTCTGCCTATTGAATGTAAAGACTTTATTGTGTATTATGATGTTTCACGTTCTAGTTTGGGTGTTGTGTTGATGCATGATAAGAATGTGATCGGCAATGCTTCAAGGCAACTGATGGTTTATAAAAAAAATTATCCCACTCATGATTTAGAGTTAGCAGGGGTGGTGTTTTCTCCCAAGATATGGTGACATTACTTGTATGGGGTGAAATGTGAGGTGTTGACTAATCACCGTAGCTAACAACTTGCCTTAAACCAGAGGGACTTAAATGTGAGATAGCAGAGATGGATGGAACTACTCAAGGATGATGACATTTTGATTCTCTATCATTAGAGAAAGGCCAATATGGTAATGGATGCTATGAGTTAAAAGATAGATAGTATGGGTGGTTTGGCATGTTTGGAGGTTTCTAGGCGCCCATTTTCTAGGGAGGTTCAAACTCTAATGAATATTTTTATGAGATTGCAGGTGACTGAGAGAGGAGGACTACTAGCTAATGCAGAGCTGAGGTCTACTTTTCATAACAAGATTAAGGCTAGATAGTTGGAGGATATGAATTTGAGTAAGATTTATGATAAAGTGTTGCAAGGTGAGGCCAAGGAGGCCATCATTAATGTTGAAGGGGTGTTTAGAATTAGAGAACGAGTTTGTGTGCCTAGCGTAGGTGATTTGATTTCAACCATTTCTGCTGAGGCTCATAGTTTGAGATACTACATACATCCCTGTTCAACCAAGATGTACCATGACTTGATACAATACTATTGGTGGTGTCGTATGAAGAGAGATATAGTGGAGTTTGTGGCGAAGTGTCAGAACTACAAACAAGTGAAGAACAAACAACAAAGGCCTACTAGTAATCTTCAATGGATGCCCATTCCTGAATGGAAGTAGGAGAGGATAGCCATAGACTTCCTTGTTTGCCTTTCTAAGACATTGGCCAAGATTTATATTAAGGAGATTGTCCGACTATATGGGGTGCCAGTTTCCATTATCTAGGATAGATGTAGCTAGTTTACCTCTAGCATTTGGGAAAAATTTCATGAAGTGTTAGGAATTAAGTTGGCTCTAAGCTCAGCCTTTCATCCTCAGAATAATGAGTAGTCTGAGTGAATAATCCAAGCATGGAAGACATGCTTTGGGCGTGTGTTATGGAATTTGATGGACATTGGGACCTATGCTTATCGTTGTGTGAGTTTCCATACAATAATAGCTATATAATTAGAGTATAGACATGGCTCCTTGTGAGGCCTTTTATGGAAGAAGGTGTAGATATCCTATTAGGCAGTTTTATTCATTCAAGGTAAATCCTTAGGGAATCGATTTGCTGAAGGATTTGATAGAGAAGGTAAGATTTATATAGGAGAAGCTTGTAGCAGCTCAAAGTTGGCAAAGAGAGTATATGGATAGAAATGTAGGGGGTGATGTGATTCAGAAAGAAGGGTAAGCTCAACCGAAGGTACATTGGGCCATTTGAGATTTTGAGAGTGTAGGGCCAATGGTTTATAGGTTGGATCTAGCTTTGATCTTGTCAGAAGTACATCTAGTATTTCATGTGTTGATGCTCAAGAAGTATCATGGGGATGGTGACTACATTATATAATTGGATTCAGTTTGTTTTGATGAAAAACCTATCTTATGAGGACGAACCCATTTCTATACTTGATAGAGATGCTAGAAAGTTGAGGATTAAAGAGATCATGTCCATAAAAGTACAGTGGAAGAACCATTATGTTGAGGAGGCCACTTGGGAGACTAAAGCGGACATGCGCAAGCGCTACCCTTAGTTATCCGTCGATTTAGGTATCCTTTCGGCTACTTTTCCACCTTTTCCTTTTATTGTTGTTTGGGGAAAAGTAGTGCATAAATTGGTATCTAATGTAACAACTTGTTTAGTCGTTACGATTTTGGTTAGCATGCGATAGCCGAGTTAAGTTTACCTTGGAAATTTTTTTTAAAATCTCAGGCTAGGTTGTCTTTGATTGTATTTTTAGTGTTGTGTGGTCTAGAGAAATTTGGTGATTTTGGATTAGTATGTGGTGGATTTAGGATGATATTATATTAGTCAAGAGGTTTATGAGTTCATAAAAACTTTCAGTATAGAAATCAACTTCGTAGAACACAATTTCTAGAGTTTGTAGTAAAAGAGTCATTCCGTGATGTCAAAATCTAGGGAGTGTGTTGTGAAATGGACTATGCTGGGAAAGAGTCCCGAGTTTCTTCCAAGGTACCTCTATAGCAGCATAAAGTCACACTGCAGCAGCATCAATGTAGCGGAATGTCACACCCCGTACCTTCCCAACCCTACTTGATGATGTTGAATAATGGTTGCTTAGGTGTCGAGAGATATAAGTATGTATTTGGTAATGCTAATGACGAGAAAATTGAAATTTGGCCACGTACATGCAATTAGACTTTCATAGGAAGGGTTTTGTGATTTCGTGGAGCATTTGTGTAATACCCCGTACACATTCTAACCTCATTTGGTGACCTGGAGTCATGTTTACTTGATGATTAAGATCAATAAGTAAGTATTTTGATGTGTTTTGATAAGGTATTGGACGATATGCAAGTATTGAAGAAATAGCCGAAAAATTCAGCAAGGTATGAAAACTTGCGCCACTACCCTGTTTCAGGGGGTGTGGCGTAAGCCACTGATTCAGAGGGCTCTGATTTCTTGCTCCACTGCCTTGCTTTGCAGCAGTGGCGCAAGGCACAAATATTGTGCCCTTCCGGACTTGTTTTGCAATGCAATTCTACGGCGATTCTTGGATGGTTTCTTTTGGTTCTTTGGAGTTCTTTGAGCATTGTTAAAGCTTCAAATACTTCAATACACTCCTACATACTCCTACATGATCAAATCATGAAATATAAATAGTTATCCAAAATGTTCAATGAAGCCATGGACGACTAGAATTCCTATTTTTGCGATTGAGACGACGAATGAGAATCTCGTAAGAGAATATTGTCGTGACATTATGGAATTATTTAAACATGAGATATATGGTGAATTATACATGAAAGTTGATGGGTTAAATGGATATGTATTATTGGGCCCAAATTTAGGCCCAAAATGGAATGAAAGACAAGGCCCAAAGAGGAAATGACCCAATCTTCCAATGTTGACCAAGTAAACATTGTATTAAATGCCAAAAGTGGCCAGATTTTTATTCTTTTTGGATATTTATCAAACATTTCTCTATGGTCCAAACCCTAAAGTAACTATTTCCTTGGGACTCTTTGGACAAGATCATCCTATTCCAAGCCTTGGTAAGTATTTATTCTCATGGATTAACATATTATATGCATGGGAGATTATGTATATCATAATAGGTATGTTGGCAAGGTGGTGAATAGTATATTTGTGCTTTTGGTGAAAGATGTGCCATCTTTGTGACTTGAATTTGAAAAGAGACTTGATGTCTTAATGAAAGAGCATGGCATGGATAAAATATGAACATGTATGGTGTGATTTTGCTATTTAACTTGTTATTTTTCTAAAAGTGTAAATTGTGAGATTTTGGCCGATATGTGCTATGAGGTGTATTAAGGTACTTTGATGGATTAGTTGTGATGTGATATGGATAAGAAAGTGTAAAGGAGAAGTGTTGTGGTGAAATGTATTGATTCTCATGTATTGGTCAATGTATGGAATATTGGGGGATTTTTGGAATAATAATTTTATCAATGATTTTGTCAACGGGAAATGGCATGTTTAAAGGCAAACATGTAACTCATTGACGTTACATACACTTGTAAGGTAGTTGGTGGTTAATGTGAATTTCGTTATGTATTTGTGTTGTAGAGTGATACATAAAGAAGGAGCGGGACTATTGTATACGCATCTAAGATTGTGTATTTGTATTAAGAATACAAGGTATGTAAGGTTACTCTTTCCGTATCCTTCTACAAGATATTGTTCTTTTTAACATTGGACTTGTTTCAATTCTGAGGGGCTTGAAGTATATCAATTCAGGGTGACGTATATTGTTATTCATATGTGCCCTATTCTTAGATGAATTATGATTCACTTATCTCTTATTCATTGATTGAAGTTCCAAAGATGCCATGACGTTGTAATTTCTAAAAGAACTATCTCAACGAGAGTAATGAGGTAAAGAGAGCTTGTTTAGTTTGAATATCATTATTCCGATTATGTCTTGTTCCCAAGTCCTATAGTATGATGATTATCCTTGTGCCAATTGTTCATAAGTAAGAGTACCAATCTCATAAGAGTAATAAGAGAGGTGATGTGCAAGTTAGTATAATTATTCCTCATAAGTGAAGTTGTCAATCTCATGAAGTAAAGGAGTGAAGCGAGATGTGTATATATGTGTGTGCTTTAATGCCATGATCTTTAGCGTGTCATTCTCATAACTAAGTAGAGGGTATAAGATTGTAAAGAGGTAATGCGCATGGTTGCTATATCTTTCATTGAGTATGGATCACATTCTAGAGGGTATAAGTTCAATATGGAATAATCCCAATATTATGTTTTGTTATCTATTATAGCCCACCAAAGGTGGAGGCCCGGTATCATATAGCTACTTATATAAGATCTCATAAGAATAGTGAAGGAAGTAAAGTGCGAGTTAATATATCTATCCCTCATAAGTTAAGGTGTTAATCTCATGAAGCATAAGAGTAAGGTAAAGCATATTGGTGTGTTTCAATTAGTGTCATGATCCTTAATGTATTAATCTCTCATAAGTTGATATACCAATTTCTCCCACCATAGAGTGGATATATGTTCTCCCACCATAGAGTGGATGTATGTTCTCCCACCATCGAGTGGATGTATGTTCTCCCACCATGAGAGTAGATGTAGGTTAAACCACCAATAGAGTGGATGTACGTTAATAGAGTGGATGTATGTTAGTAGAGTGGATGTACGTTATATTATATTGTTACCCCACCACTAGAGTGGATGTATGTGGATGAATGTTATTCTTTTACAACCTACTAACCAAGTAGATGAACAGTAGTGGTATGAACATAGAAGCAAGAAAGAATCTCTTGGGTATAGAAGAATCTATTGGAGGCAAGTCTCTTGAGTGAAGGTAATTTCCCTTGAAGGAGAGTAGTTATAAAAGATAGTATATAAAATGATGATTTATACACATTGTCTATTCTCTCATAAATTATCTTATTGACATTCTCATGTATGATGCTATTTATTATGAGTCTTACATGCTCAGTACATTCTTCGTACTGACCCTCTCGAGGGACTTACCTTACATGTTGCAGGTACAGGCACTAGTAGATTTTTAAACAGATAGTAAGTTGACAGTTAGTTCCGGATCTTTGGTGATCCCCAGTTGCTTCGGGACTTATCACAGTTGTACAATTGTTTTGATGTTGTAAATGTTGTATAAAGCGGGAACTTGTCCCTAATTTAAGTTGGTCTTGTATAAGCATCTGTTAGAGGCTTTTGTAGATGTATGTGGGTATATGGATGCAAGAGACGTATGTTCATTTTGACTTGATGGCTCTAAAGGCCATAGTTTCATATTGTACATGTTTTCCATGACTTCTGCCATTGGCATTTTATATGTTATCGGTTACATAAGATAGTACGATGTTCATACGAGGATATGCATATGTACATGAGCAAAGATTGGTTCTCTCGGGCCATATCGGCTTCGGGTGCCAATCACGCCTCTTTGGGATTTCGGGGTGTAACACGGAAACCACATCACCTTAGCAAAATCCACATCACTATAGGCTTGTGCAGTAGAAGGTTCCCGCTGTAGTAGCGGCGCCGCAGAAAAAAAGGGACCGTTGCAGTGGTATCGGGGTAGTAATACACAGAAAATCAAAGACTTAGCATATATATTTCAACCCAAAAACATCTAGAACTCATTTTAGGGCTGAGAGAGGCATTTTTCTTTAGTTGGGGGTGATTTTCATCCCTGAGGTAAGGTTTCTCCACTATTTTAAAGCGTAATTACTTCCTTTAATCTGTAGGATCATTAGAATCATGTTTATGCTGGAATTTAAGGGTTAACCCTAGGTTGATGATCTGGTGTGGAATTTTCATGGATGACTTTTAATCACTTGTTAATGACTCTTGGTTGCTAGAATACATTTCCTAGAGTAGAATTTGTTCTAGTATTCACGAATTATGGGAAATTGGAGTAGATTAAACTGTGGAATACCCAAGAATGATGAATTAGGCTATGATAATGGGTTACAATCAGTGGGTTTAAGTTATTAATGCCTAGAAACATATAACAAATTGTGAATTGTTCCTTGTTGTTGTTTCTAAACAAAGTACCAACGAAAATTAAAACGAAGGGCAAGACTCAAGTGGATTAGTGCATTCGGAGGCTCAAATTCAAGGTAGGTTATGGTATAATGTAGTTATAGACTTAATTTGATTGTCCATACTTAATCATGAGTTGAGTAATTATGATTGGCCTTTAGGCTTACTTGTGATTTGGATAGTAGCTTAATAACGGATCTCATACGTAAAATGATGAATTGTGAGGTTGAATAATGTTCAGTTAAATGGTATAATTGCATATAAGTGTGTCTTATCATATTCTGGTTAATATTGATGGAGACATTCATTTAGTGTTATATTTGATGGGTCTGGTACATCATCGGTACATATTGATTACAATTTTGATGATTAGAGGAGCGGGAACCTGATGTGCCATGAACTTACGACACTTTCAATGTTTAAAACAAAGGAAATTGTTAGTTTAAAGGCATGTTTTTGTGGGTATGATGTGTTTTTATGTTATTTGCAGGTTAAACAGGTTCAGAGAAGAGAAGTGTAGGAATTGGGACTCAAAGGCATTAGACGAGCCAACCAACAACCATTGGATCTGACAATGGTCATCTCTTGCTATTGTTGGATAAACCTGAGAAGGTGAAATGTGAAAGAGAACAAATGCGAGATCCTATGATCATTGAAGGAAACAACAGCCTCGTCCTAAAGATCGTGGGAGGAAAATCCAAAAATAGTTGAAATCTAAGATGGAACTGACGAAAGGATCCAACGATCGTCCCTTAAAACAACGAGATCCTCCTGAGCATCATCCCAACGAACATTCGCAAGTTAGAAAAGGGGAAATATCGACCAATGAGCACAAAGGACGATCATGGTATCTACCAATGACTGTTCCTTCCTTTGTCCAAGGACCGACTAAGAAAATCCCAGTATGTTTAGATAGGTTTTGTTTTTGTATATAAATACTCCTATTAGATTTATTGTATTTGTTTACATTCTATTGATACTTTTGAGGCATATTACTGTTCTTTGAAGTACAAACATTGATCTTGAGGGTTTTAATTCAAAGTGAGATTTGTGGTTTTCATCTTATTCTTAGTAAGTTCATCATCATACTTTCTTCTCAAAATTACTACGGTGTACTTATAATTTTGAGTAGCTTAAACGCCACAACTAGGGTTGTGGGAACCATGATGGATTAACGAAGTAGTGTTCAAAGTACAACGTGATTATCAAAGGGTGTTTGTGCATGTATTATTATTCTCTTTGGTTTGATTGCTTTTTAACGGTGTGCAACGTTAGAACTCGTCTTATCCATACTCATAATGAAAGAAGGTGTAACGGATGGGAAAGGGGTATTAACAACGAGACTTGAAGCTATCAACCTCTATTGGATAGCTTTAGCCGGTAAACAAGATAACTAATGTTTGATCCATGGTAGGGGTTAGTAGTACAAAACTCATGAGACAATAATACGTGATTGAGGATAGTCATCTAATAGAGGCGTAAAGTCATTTAGATGAACATAACCTATTGATTCTATATGCCAAGCACAAGTAGAGGTCACTAGTACGGAGAACCTACGGAGTTATGAAGTTATGGGGAACACAATCTTAGTGTTTTCTCATATTGATTACAAACCAGTTAAAATCAACAATTGGTACTATTGGAACTCAGAATTACAAAACCTCCATTTATAGGAAATTACTTATTGACTGTTTAGATAGACACATTGATAGATATTTTGACCTATTCCTCGTGGGATCGACCCCAACCTAGTTGGGTTCTATATTTGATTAGAGACCGCTTTATACTTTTATCGGAGGTATAATTTGGGTGACATCAAATTTTGGTGCCGTTGTCGGGGAATACGGTTAAGGAGTTGATAGATTGTGTTTGTCTGGCTGTTAGTTTTAGTTTTCTGATTTTACTTTTTATATTATTTCTGGGGAACACACCGGTGGATACCTAACACTCGAAGTCAAGGAAATCCCCTGATTTCACTAGATCCATAAATTGAAAGAACTCTAAGAACTAGAAGAAGAATGGTTAACAAAGGAGTTCATGCCGAGGGAGTTCTGAACCACGGGGTGTAGAACCCAACACTTTATGAGTAGGCAGAACAAACCATCGCCTATTTGGTTACTGTAGAAAATGCAAGACAAGAAGATGCAAGGCAAGAAGCATTGGAAAAAAGGGCTAGACAAGCTGAAGCAGGCCGTCTGGACACACTTGAGGAATAGAATAGGCAAAGAAAGAATAGGGGACAACAACCTCCCCAGTGTTATATTCCTCAGTTTGATGATGTAGAGGATGATCTAGAATTTATGGAGGTAACTATAATAGGTACTATTGTTCCACCATAATTACCACTAGGAATAAAGTTTGACTTCACCAGTGCTATGATACAGTTGCTAAACTTGAAGGGAGTATTCACGGGCCTTGCTACTGCTGATGCAAACCTTCATCTGATGAACTTTGTAGGGATTTTCACTTCCTATAACCTTCCTAGTGTGAGTCAGAATGCTATTAGACTACGGTTGTTTCCCTTCTCTCTGAATAGTGAAGCCACTCTATGGTTGATCGAGCTTCTACAAGGGTCAATCACGAATTGGCAAGAGCTGAAGACACAAAATTGGAGCGGTTTTTCCCACTTTTCAGAATGTTGCAGTTGAAAGATGAGATTTATAACTTCAGACAGTTACATTTGGAAGCATTGTACGAAGCTTGGTAGAGGTTTAAAAAGAAACTACAGAATGTCTGAAATAACAAAATACCAGGCCAGACTTTTTAAGAGACATTCTACAGAGGTTTGAATGAGAATAATAAGGCTATAGCAAACACTATTACTGGTGGAGCGATTATAAGTTTAACTTGGGAGCAGGCTTCTGAGATTCTAGATAGGATTACTAAAACCAACTAGAGTTGGCACACTTGAGAGAAAGACATGCCCGCAAGCACTTATATGATAGGAGTATTTGCAGAACAACACATGGTTGATGAAATTATCTCCTAGGAGTTAGTACAATTAAGGACTTAATTCAGTATGTTCACAAAATAGTTTGCAGCAGCAGGGGGAAAAAGGTGAATGTTGTTGGTTCATAAGGTAAGGCACCTAGAATTAATGACTCTGATTCTGAGGAGGAGGCTAAGTATCTAGATGATCAGGTGGCGGGTTTCCGAACCAAAGGCCAAGGGTCTAATTAAGACAATTGGCACTCTAGTTAAGGGAACCAAGGTCAAAACTACTACAAAAACAATAACTATAAAATGTCTAGCTATAGAGATAGGAGTAGATGGAGGGACGGTGATTGGAAAAGAAAGGATAATTACAAAGAAAAAAGTGGCCTCTGTGTTCCATCTGGGAATCGTGATGCTGATTCAAGTAATTCAAGGATGGAAGACATGCTTGCTAAAGTGGTGAATGGCGAAGAGAATACTGAAGACTGCCTCAAGGAGCTTAGAGCAGATATTTCGGGGATGAGTCAGAAAGTCGAGTCATATGCTACAGCTAGTAAGTAGCTTGAGCATCAATTTGGTCAGATTTTAGCTGGAATGAATCAGCATCAAAAAGGTAAACTTCCAAAAAACACCGTCCAAAATTCAAAAAATGATGGTCATTGCTTGGAGATTACTACTAAAAGTGACAAGATGACTGTTAATCCACCTATGCCGATGGTTATTATGAATGATGTAGAACTGGTAATTGTTGATGTGATTGCATCTAAAAAGCCTCCAGTTGTTGAAAATGAGGCTAATTCTAATAAGGGGAAGGAAAATAAAGTCCCATAAGTATTGACTCCCATTCCACGATATCCTTCTCATTTTTTACAAAAAAATAAAGAAGAGAGTTAAAGAGGTAAAATATCACAATTTCTTCTCAATGTTGAAAGAATTGTCAGTTAACATCTCTTTAGTTGAGGTACTCGAGCAAATGCCAAGTTACGTAAAGTTTATGAAAAATTTAGTGAAGAAGAAGAGAACTGTGAGATTTTAGCTAACTGAAAGAACTATGAGTTTTTAGCTAGTTAATAATGTGCACCAGTGTAGTGGAAAAGCTTTTCGATCTCTAGTTAAGAAGAAGGAAGATCCTGGAGATTTCATGATTCCATGCACCATTAGGTCTTTAAATTTTTCTAAAGCTTTGTGTGACTTAGATGCTAGCATTAATTTGATGTCGCTAGTAGTTTATAGACAATTGAGCTTGGGGGGCCCAAATTGACTTTAATGAGACTCTTTATGACAGATCACTCTATGAAAAAGACTATGGAAATTTTTTGTGATATTTTGGTAAGGTTTGCATCCTTCATTTATTTGACTAATTTCATCATCCTTGACTATGAGGTTGATTTTGAGGTCTTGGGGAGACCATTCCTTGCAACTGGGAGAGCATTGGTTGAGATGGATATGAGGTAGATAAAGTTTTGGTGAAATCATGAGGAAGTGACATTTAATATATGCTAATTCATGAAGTAGCCAAAGGATATGCGTGTGATATTTGTGATTGATACAGTTGATGAGAATGCGTTGGTAGCTCCTATTGAGGAAAGGCTAGAAGTTAAAGAACTTATAACAGTTATTATGAATTTCGAGGGTGATGACATTGATGGTTATGATGAGATGGTGAGCACACTTATAGGTTTGGGTTCCTATACTTTTTCAACAATGAAGTTAAATCTTGATTTGAAGAATGGAGTGACTCCACTAGCTAGGCCTTCCATTGAGGAGCCTTTTATTTGGAGATCAAAGCTCTCTCATCCCATATTCGTTATGCATTCTTGGGAGCCAACAATACTTTTTCGATTATTATCACAGCTGATTTGGTTAAGTGGCAGGTTGAGGCTCTAGTCTCTATTTTGTAGAAGTTCAAAAGGGCCATTAGATGGTCCATTACTGATATCATTAGGATTCCGCTTGGAATCTGCACACACAAAATCTAACTTGAGCCAAATTATGTTCCTAGTATTAAGCATCAATGAATACTTAATCCACCTATGCAAGAGGTAGTTAAGAAGGAGATTATCAAGTGGTTGGATGTTGGTGTGGTTTACCCTATTACCGATAGTAAATTGGTGAGCCCGATTCAATGTGTGCCAAAAAAGGTGGAATCATTGTGGTTCAAAATGAAAAGAATGAGATTAATCTTATGAGATTAGTCACTGGTTAGAGAGAAAAAAGGTGGAAGCTGAACATATGGACAAAGAAGGATCACTTTTCGCTAGCGTTCATGGATCAGATGTTAGACCATCTTGCTGTGAGAGGATGGTACTATTTTCTTGATGGTTATTTGAGTTTCAATCAAATTTTGATTGCTCCTAAAGACCAAGAGAAGACCACTTTCACTTGTACATATGGGTCATTCGTGTTCAAGAGAATGTCTTTCAATTTGTGTAATGCACCAGCAACCTTCTAGCATTGCATGATGTCCATATTTTCTGACATGTTGGAGGACAATATTGAGGTATTTATGGATGACTTCTCAGTTGTTGACAACTCATTCAAAGATTGCTTGGCTCATCTAGCTAGTGTGTTGAGAAGATATAAAGATTGCAACTTGATGTTGAATTGGGAAAAATGTCACTTCATGGTCAAAGAAAGAATAGTGCTTGGTCACAAAATTTCAAAGAAAGGGATTGAGGTTGACAAGGTAAAGATTGAGATGATTGAAAAATTGCCTCCACCAATTTTTATGAAGGGTATTTGGAGCTTTATGGGGCATGCTGGCTTTTATCATAGATTCATCAAGGATTTCTCTAAAATTGCACACCCGTTATGTAAGCTGTTGGAGAAAGAGGTGAAGTTTGTTTTTGATGAGGCGTGTCTTAAAAGCATTTGAGTGTCTGAAAGAGAAGTTGATTTCAGCTTCTATCATTGTGTCACCTGATTGGTCTATGCATTTGAGTTTATGTGTAATGCTGGTGGTGTGTCGCTAGGAGAAGTACTAAGCCAAAGGCTAGAGAAGATTCTACATTCAATATATTATGCTAGCAAAGCACTAAATCTTGCTCAGAAAAATTATAATGTGACTTAACAAGAGTTACTTGTTGTGGTGTTTGCATTTGAGAAATTTTAATCTTATTTGTTTGGAATGAAAGTTATTTTGCATACTGACCATGCAACTCTTATGTACTTTTTGGCAAAGAAGGATGCGAAGCCAAGGTTGATTCGTTTGGTACTTTTGTTTCAGGAATTTGACTTTGAGGTCAAGGATCAAAAGGGGACTAAAAATCAAGTGGTTGACCACTTATCATGCCTTGAAGAAGAGGCAATGTTGAAATTGAAGGATGAGCTTGAGATAGATAATACTTTTCCAGACGAACAGGTATTGGCCGTATCCCAAGACTTAATTCCATGGTTTACAGATTTTACAAATTATTTGGTAAGCAATATGGTGCTTGAGGATCTATCATTTCAGTAGTGAAAGAAGTTTATACATGATGTGCAGAAATTATTCTGGGATGAGCCATACTTGTTCTAGATTTGTACAAACAGACTGATTCATAGATGTGTTCCTGAGGTAGAGATGATAAGTATTCTAAAGGCATTTCATTCATCACAAGTTAGGGGTCATCATAATAGTGCACGGACTGCTGATAAGATCTTTCAATGCAGTTACTACTGGCCCACCATTCATAAAGACACACATGACAATGCAAGAGCTTGTGATCAATGTCAAAGACAAGGAAACATCTCGAGAAGGCAAGAGCTCCAAATGACCACCATACTAGAGATTGAGCTCTATGATGTATGGGGTATTGATTTCATGGGCCCCTTTGTGAGCTCACATGGTATGAAGTATATTTTAGTTACGGTTGATTATGTTTCGAAGTGGGTGGAAACAGTTGTGCTTCCAAACAATGAAGGCAAGAGTGTGACAGCGTTTTTGAAGAACATATTTTCTAGATTTGGTACTCCAAGGGCAATCATTAGTGATAGAGGATCACATTTTTGCAATCGTATAACAAAGGAAACGTAAAGAGGAGCATTCAAGAAGAGTCGTGCATGCTACCTGGGGCACTACAAAGGGTGCCGAAATTGAACCAATTTTTTGAAAAATACAGGTTAGGCTGGATGACAATACCCTTAGGGAATTATGGTGCGGAGATGGTACGAGAATTCTATGCCAACTATGCAGCCACATTAGAGAATTTGACACCCTCGAGGAAAGAAAAAGATATGAAAAAGCAGTCGTGGTTAGATATAGTGGTATGGTAGTACGGGGTGTGGAGATTGATATCTCCAAGAAGGCAATTGCCAAGTTTTTTTTTTTGGTGATGAGTTTATGTCGGCAGCTGAAATTCCAAAGTTTGACTATCAGATGACCAATTTGAAAAAGGTGAAATGATTGAGTTCTAAAGATAAGTTAAGCACTATAAGTGGCTAGCTCAGTACATCACTGAGGCTAAGAAAGAATTAGAATGGGTCACCAGCACAAACATTTACAAACATACACTGAATTTTCTTGCTAAGTCATAGTGGACAATAGTCAGGCACTGCATAGCACCTACCGAGACTGGCAACATGCTAAGTGCTGACAAGGCTGGGGTAGTGGCAGCATTTTTATCAGATATGGAACTCAATGTCCTGTGGATGATTGCGGTTTAGATTTGGAAGTGGGTTCTCATGTTTCACACCGACCTACCATTTCCTAGTTTGGTGACCAAGTTGTGTTGGAGTTCTAGTGTATCGTCCATTTGAATTGTTGATCAATTTACTAGGCCTACCTAGATTGCCGACACATTGTACTTATTAAGGACTACATGAACCCGATGGCATAAGCCTGAGGTACTTTCCCAGGCTTGGCCCCATAAGCAGCAGAGGTGATACCCCTGCTATAGAGATTCTAGATTTCAAAGTTGGTGCTACTTCATCATTTACACAGCAACCCATAACACATTCGTGTGCTCTCCAGTCTGTTCTTACGGGATAAACTTTGGTACTGATAATCTTCCTCAAAAAGATGATGAAAAGAATGGCCATCTCTGAGGCGAGGATAAAGAAGTTGGAGGAAGGGGTCAAACCCTATGTAGAAGATGAGATTAAGGCTCTTATGTCGGGTATGCAGACCCGATTTGATAAATTTGAGAGTTGGTTAATGGATAAGTTAGAAAGTGTCCAGGCTCCTGATTTGAGCACAGTCACAGCGAGCTGGCTGTATTGAATATAGCTATGAAAGATCTTTTCGAGTGGCAGTTCCTTGTCATACAACCTCCTTTCCTGTCTATTATTGAGGTACCATACTTCACACCCAGGACCCTACAGATGGGGGGAAAGGGTAAGGAAATGGTTGATATGGGTGATGATACACAGCCTCGAAAGAAGAAAAAAAAAAGGAGAAGGAAGAAAAGAAGAAGAAAGATAGGGATGGCGAGAGAACCTCTGAGGTACTTATGTCGAAGAGGAGTGAGATTAAGATTGATGCTACTATTAATAGTAATAGTGCGGGTATGAAGATTGCCCCCATGATAAAGTCATTAAGTGCACCGGCCACCATCGGTACCAACTTGGGTTTGAGTTCCATGGACACTACCGAGGCCACTAGAGCTGGCGAGCAGAGAGGGGTTGTATCCAAGACCCCAACTGATTAGTCAGAGCTTGGTGCTTAGTGAAATGCAGGTATGTTCCTACCCTAGTTTTTTATTTTTACTAATTTTGTGCATTGGGGACATTACACAGTTTCTTAGTTGGGGGTGGGGGTATGTCGACATCCGAGGGTTTTTTTAATCATGTTTCTTTTTCCTCTAATGCTCTATCTAGTTAGAACCGGCATGTTTAGGAGTTTATTTCTGTTTTAGTTATTTTTGTGTTACTTTGTGTCGTTTGTGTAATCAAGAGAGAAATAGGAGAACCTAGCGCAGGCAAATTAAAAGAGAGCATGCAATTTGTGTTTTGTGAATTTTGTGTTTAAATAATATCCTCCCCCCTCCCCCCCCCCCCCCAAAAAAAAACAAAACATTTTGATATGTTTGATGTGTTGTGTGCTTACTGTGAACTGTGACCAATGTAGATCTCGTCATGGCATTATGATTATGAATGTGATAATTGTAGCTTAATTATGCATGAACTGAATAGGTATTAACTGTGTTTGTAACGCTGAGCCATGTGTGTGAGGTGCTTACCGAGTTAGACGTGTGTGTGCGCGATCAAAAACTTACCTACTTAGTCTTGCCAAAGTTGTAGGATAAGAGGTTAGGAAAGGATCATAGGTCATTCTTGAATAATCCAATATAAACCTAAAGAGCCTACCAGTTAGAATATGATACCCCTTGATCCTTGTTTTGAACCTAAATAGACCCTTTTTCGTTCATTAGCCTAATTCACCTTCCCAATAATATTACAATGAACCTATTTAGCCATGGTCCCTCTTCGTACACTATGTACCTTAACTCAGGCAAATCGCCTAAGTTGAGGGTGGCTATCATAGGGGTGCATAGCACGAAAAGGGTATGTAGAAGAAAGCTGGTAAAGAACAAAAAAAGAGTTGGATGCGGTAAAGTCTGAAAAGAAAGAAAAGAAAAAAAAAAAAAAGGAAGTGAATAAAGTTTGAAAAGGAAAAAAAGAGAAAAATTTACAAAAAGAAACCACACCCGAGATTATAAAGTCGAAAGGGGGAAACAAAAATAAAGGCAGTTGAAAAGTGGAGCAAAACGTAGTGTAGCGCCAAGATGATTAATTCACTTAATCTAAATTTTCTATACCAGTCCCTAAGCACCGTTACAAGCCAATAAAAATCCTATGGTAATCCTAATCCGACTGTCAAAAAAACTAAGGCATAGAAAATAAGGGCAAGCCTATGATATTTCATGCCCATGGCCTGAACTTCCTTGTTAGAGTGAGTGCTTCAAGTCAATCCCCATTCTGATATCCATTATGTATTTTAAGTGTGGGGACTTATTTGATGTGAGGGCATAGTGGTTGTATCTTGGTTGCCATTTGTTCGGGTAGTGTTATTGGTTTGTATGCTAGATTATCTATTGATAATGTAATGCCATTGATTGATCCCATTGTGTCATGGTAAGGAGATTGTATGCACGTAGCGATTTTGGTTTTAATGATTTTGGAGGTGGTTGAAATTGTGTTTTGATTCTTGCGTACTAAATCTTGTTTTTGGATAAGTATGACTGTCATAGGACTCTTAGATTTCTCTTGGTTAAGTGTCGTGCTTTTGCTATTTTTTTGTTGTGTTTTGTTCGCCTGAGTACATGCAAACGTTTTAAGTTGAGGGTGTTAGTGTGTCGTGAATTTATGACACTTGCGACGCTTAAAACAAAGGAAATTGTTAGTTTAAAGTCATTTTTTTTAGGTATGATGTGTTTTTATGGTGTTTGCTGGTTAAACAGGTTTGAATAAGTGAAGTACAGGAATTGAGACTCAAACGCATCAGACAAGCCAACCAACGATTGTTGGATCTGATAATGGTCATCCCTTGCTATCGTTGGATGAACCTGAGAAGGTGAAATATGAAGGAGAACAGACGAGAGATCCCATGATCGTTGGAGGAAAAAATGGCCTCGTCTTGAAGATCGTGGGAGGAATATCCAGAAACAGTTGAAATCCATGGCGGAACTGATGAAAGGATCCAATGATCGTCCCATTGAAATAATGAGCTTGTCCTGAGCATCGTCCCAGCCAACATCCGCAAGTTAGAAAAAGGAAAGTATCAACCAACGAGTAGAAAAGACAATCGTGGTATCTACCAATGACCGTTCCTTCCTTTATCCGAGGCGCCAACTCAACAAATTTCAGTGTGTTTAGGATAGGTTTTGTTTTTGTCTATAAATATGCCTATTAGGTTTATTGTTTTAGTTTACATTCTATTGATACTTTTGAGGCATATTATTATTCTTTGAAGTACAAACATTGATTTTGAGGGTTTTAATTCAAAGTGAGATTTGTGGTTTTCATTTTATTCTTCGTTAGTTCATCATTATGTTGTCTTCTCAAAATTACCATTACCTCGCCGATGTTTGTCATGTTTAATGGGAAAATAAGACCCTTAGTATATATCTGTACTTTCATAGTCGGACTGATGGTCATGATGCACTGTTTCATATCATTCATTTATCGATTGCATAATAGTGTTGTATAAGTTTTATGTCAATTAGAAGTAGCTTAAGACTACTTGAGAAATGATTAGAGGAGTAACTTGGTATGATACACTTAATGATAATTAGAGGGTCATAAGCTCTCCATGTGTTGATAGTTAACTTAGATAGAGATGATGATATGGTGAGGTAAGTGATTGATCCTTGTACTAATGTGTTGATAGATTTTGTAAGAGGTTATCCCATGGATAGTAGTAAATTGTGGTGCAATTGCTTGTATATCCTGAATATTAGTTACTTTTTCTAGATTTATGCTTATGTATGATTTTTAAAGTTAAATTCGGTCGATGATACCTATCATTACAAAGTGTTTATACTGATACTACCTGTGCTCTTCTTTTGTTGAGTGCAGAAAGTGTTCCAGCAACTGAGACAAGACCGCAGATCTAGTTTGTGACCAGCAACTTATTGATTTAAGGGTGAGCACTATCTTCAGGCTACCATTGGATCTTCTCTTGATCATGTTCATTTTTTCGAACAATGATATTCTTTTATTAGTTATTTTGGGAAGTTTGTTCAGACTTCAGTTTATGATTTTTAGATTGTTCTTGTACGGTGACTTTTGGATCGTGGGAGTTGAAATAGATAGTTTGATGATTTTCCACATTTGTTAGATTTTTACTTTGGAATTTAGAAAAGGTGGAGCAAGTGTGGATTGAGTACGAGAAACCCGTGTACTTAGCAACATCGTTGACTTACCCTAAATGAAGCAATGGCGAGGGTTTGTCTTACCATGCTTACATCCACGCTTCTCAAAAATTATATTAAACACATATATTAGTTTCCATACACATATTATTTTTTTGAATTTTATCCCACATATATATAATAGTACATAGATTCACACATAATTTAATATGAGTATTAGGTATTTAATACCATCAACCAAACGTTGCCTCAATTATGTAGGAACTATAATTTTACTACTTGACCAACCAAATAAGGTAATAATGTCCCCTTCCCCTATCCACAAAATTTATAATCACATATTCGCTAAAATCAAACCAAATACAATACTATTTACAATAGAAATTTATGTAGGTATTAATTGCTCCAATAACACATAATACCCTCAATCTATAAGCTTGTAGAATTTAATTGAATCACGTAGACTATAGAATAACTATAGTTGGAATGCCAAAATTATACTATTACTTTTGAATGTCACACCATAAATTTTATACCCTACTCAACTTTATGTAACTACTAAGAAGTGTAAAATGGTAGCACTCTAGCTAAATTTATGTTAAACATGGACTATTACTTTGCACCTGAATAAGAAAATCATTAATAAATTTAGTCAATGAAACCAAATGAGAAAAATGTAGTATTTTTCTTTTTCTTTTTCTTACTTGTATTAAATATTAGATATCTTTTGTTGACAAAAAAAATTGAGTGAGCTTTACTCTCTTAATACACTCAATATGTTGTGTAAAAAATTTATCATTTGCATTTGTGAGCTCAAAATATAATTAACAATGGAAATAAGATTATATAATCTCTAGATTCAAAATTGAGATTTAGGATTTAAACTACATATATTGAAGAAAGTAATATTAAAATAATTTAAAGACTAGATTTTACAATTAGATTATTCTTAAATACTACAGTTAAAGAGATGCCAAATAGGACCAATTTAAGAATAATCTAATTGTAAAATCTGATCTTTAAGTTAATTTTTATTATTATATATATAATGAACACTATTATTTCATATCTAGAGAGAGGTACACAATCATTTATTCTACTTTATTTTGTGTACCTAAACATGACTAGAAATGGGGTTAGAACCACTAGGAATCTCGATTTAAGAATAAAAAAAAATGATTCTCTCTCTACAATAGTTCTAACTATATATATATATATATATATATATATATATATATATATCAAACACTTTTATTTCATATCTTTTTTTTAATCAAAAGATCCAGTGAACCGTTTGTTAGATAAATAAAATGTATGTACAAAAATGGGTAACACTTTTATTTCATATCTTTTTTTTAATCAAAAGATCCAGTGAACCGTTTGTTAGATAAATAAAATGTATGTACAAACATGGGGTAGCTCAAAGTGCTAAAGCACGAATAAACAAAATAAAAGAGAAGAAAAAATCACAACATAGACAAGAAATAAAATAAAATGGAAAGTAATCAAAAGGAAAGTGAAATGTGGAGAAACCTCTGGAAGTTTGTGGTTTATCATCTTCACCGCCAATGAATCTATCTATTTCAAGTAACAAAGTGAACTTGAAGCTCAACCTTGCTGCCTAAATGATTTCTCCGATGAGGTGAATATTTCTTTCACTCATAGCACCTCTCCAAACCGAAGTGATAATTGATGCTGCTACTGTCTCAACCTGCGCGAGTGAGGAAGAACCCTAAGATAATGAAACAAGGTAGATTTCTGGTACTAATCCTTCTTGTTAAGCTATCTTCTCATAGATCTATCTATCATTGATGCAGACCTGAATGTTCGTAGGAACCTCAACTCAAATTAGGAGTGCTTCATAGTTAAGACATCATTCATCTACACCTTCAGTAAGTTAATCAGCTTCCTTTTCTAAGATCTAAGCTCTAGTGGGTTAAACCCCAAATTAGGTTTAAAACCACCACCAAATCCTAAATCCTTAAAAAGTCGCTAATTTTTGATTGATTTGTGAGGTTGATAATGAATCTCTGGGATAGCACACCTCCAGTTCAACAAATCTTCCTTCTGACTAGAATCACTTCTTCAAATGACCCTTTTTCAGGTACTTCTTCTGTACAATTATATGTTCTTAACACTCTTCTCTGCAGGAATGAACTACAAGAGTTAATACCACTATCAAAGTTGAGAGTCTCGAAATAAATATGTCTCTATTTTGCCTGAAACCTTGTACTTAAAATTTAAAGCTAGTGTAGATAAGACTTACTACTACACATCTATGAGTGCTGGATTTATACCACATGCTACACCTCAAGCTCTTACCAGGTGCATGGTATATTAACCAACTGAAACTATTTCAGACATCATAATATAATTAGTAGATTGTTTCACCTAACATAGATTTTAATTTCAAAATAATACTTGAGAAATGTACCAAACCTAAATCTTCTAAGAAATTGTAGAACATATCGGTCTTAATTCTCATTTGAAAAGTACTTTGTTTATCTAAGTTGATTATCTTTTTTCCTGTGGTTGGAACCTCCAGGAATGATCTGAATTCAAATGTACCTGTAAAAAGAAAAACCAAGTTAGCAAAAAAGTTAGCAGGAGTATTTCCCTCCCTTAAGGAGTATTGTACTCTTACATACATAGAATCTATTAGCCTCATTATGGAGTTGACCTTCATTGTCACACTTCAAAGAACTTCCCAATCTCCATTAAGAATATATACTAATGCGAATGAGTCAGTTTCAATTATTATGTTAGGAAAATGGTTTTCCAAACAAAATTGTAAACCTGCTCTTACGGAAATATCCTCAGCAACCAAATTAGTACAATCAGGAATCTTAACCCCTTTAGCAAACACTAGATATCCTTCAAGATTTCTCACACAAAAGTTAGTAGAACTAGGCCCTGGATTGCCTCTAGAAGCCCCATTTGTATTGTATTTCTACCACACACAAGGTGAATGATACCACTTGACTCATTTAGTAATAAAGCAAGGTCTGAAACCATCGAGAAGAGCAACCACGTGAGGCCAAGTGGTAGGAATCTGAGAGTACTCAAACTTCTTTTTAAGTAGTTTTTAAACTATGCAATTGATGTCCCATATCGTCTTATTTATGGTATAAGTACCACCATGTAAAACAGAATTCCTTCTTTTCCATAAGAACCATAAGATAAGGATAGGAATAGCTTGAAAAATCACCTTTTACCTAGAATTTCTTTGATCCTCCCATCATTTTTTCATTGATTGCTTTATCTGTATCCAAGGCCCTAAAATACCACTTATAGTTGAGTAATACTACCAAACAGTAGTAGAAACTTCTCTTTTTTAAAAGAGATAATCCATGGTTTTTCTTACTGGACCAAAACAACAAGAGTAAAGTTATGAGAGATTAGAATTTCAGATAGCTATAACAACATCTACTGGAACTCTATTTGCCCAAACCCTGCAACCAAAGAATGAGATTTTGAAAGGAAGATGTTGTACCCAAATCTTCTGGAGTAACTCATTTACTTCCTCTTTCTTTCTCAAAATTTCCCAAATACTCTTAGATGTGAATTTTCCAGTAATTGTTTTGATCCATCAAGGTGTGTCCCCCTTATCAGACTGCCTAACATGATCCATATGTTGTTTAACATTCTTAAAAATATGATCAGGAAGATGATGCTGCATATTGTCATATTCCAAACCTATATCCTGCATAAAAGCTTCAATATCCATCAACAAGTGACATGTTTGCATTTTAGTTTGGTGTTTGTAAATTGGACCAAGTTGTATCCAATTTTCAAACCCAACAATAGAAGTACCTCTTTTAGGTTCCCATTATAAAAATTGTTCAATACAATCCATGTTCTGTAACATATTCTTCCACAACTGAGAACCGCATTTCCATTGAACAAGAGTGGGGATTTGCTTCTTACAGTACTGTTCCACATAAATTTAGCCCATACAGTATTTCGAGTCCAAAATCTCTACCATAGTTTTCCATGCATGGCTGGTAAAACCTCAAACATGGATTTAAAATCCAAACCCCTTCCTATTTTCGTAATCACACTTTCTCTCATGATGCCCAATGTTTACTCTTACGTGTGACTTTGTTACTCCAAAAGAATTTAGTAAAAATTCTATAAAGATCCTTCATCACACATTTAGGGGGAACTATAGCTGATAGGATATGAATTGAAACACTTTGAAGAACACTAGTGATAAGAACCTCTTCACCTCCATAGGAAAGCATATCGCCATTCCAAGCCTGAAGTTTTGACTTCACCTTCTGTATTAGATCTGCATAATATTTTTTCCTCAACCTAGCATGAGTAATAGGGAAAACTAGATATTTTAATGGAAAGTGACCTCTAGTTATACCAAGGCAGTATTCAACCAGTTGTCTCCCAGCAGTTGCTGCATTTTGATGCAAATAGAATGCACTCTTCTCCCTATTAATTTTTAGCCCTAATTGGGTCTCATAATCCTGCAAAACTGACGCTAGTTTCTTCAAGTAATAACTATTAGCTGAAGTAAATATAATAGGATCATCTACATAAGCCAGTTAATTAAGGTTTGCACTATCATACCCCACATATTGATCATCCTCAACTAAAGAATTTAAGGCCCTACATAGCACTTCTGCAGATAGGATAAAAACAGTAAGAGATGAAGGGTCTCCTTGCTTCACTCCCCTGGTGAAGTGAAAGAAACCATATAATTGCCCATTAAGTAGGATTGATTACCAGTTATTAGTGAGAAATCTACAAATCAAATCAACAAATAATTCTAAAATACCCATTTTCCTTAACTTCATCAGGAAGAACCAAGAAACCGTATCATATGTCTTAGCCATGTTAAAATTTAGGATCATATTGGCTGGTTTATCCCTCTTTTAATATTTGTGGTAATCTCTTATGTCAATAACTCATTTTCGATGATAATTCTACTGCTCAAAAACCCTGATCGATTATATGAAATCAATTTGAATAAATAAGCTTCAATTCTGTCATGAACAACCCTAGAAATTATCTTGATGATGAAATTAATCAAACTAATTGCTCTCAAATTAGAGAAAGACTGAATCTGCTCCTTCTTAAGTAAAAGGACAAAATTAGTGTGAGTAATGGACTTAGGAAGAGAATTACCCCTAAAAAATCCTTCCCCAATCTGAACATATCATTACCCACTATGTCCCAACAACACTGATAGAATCTTCTTGATAGACCATCAGGCCTACTTGCACTATCCCCATTTAGATTAAAAACTATTTTTTTTGATTTCTCCAAGAGTAAGCTGTAAGTTCTATATTATCCTCCTTACTAATGAGTTTTGGAATCTTCCACAACAAAGGGAAAGCAGTAGCATCTCTTTTCTACAAATACTGATTATGAAAAAAACTTGACTACTTCAACTGATATCTCTCTTTCCTCCCCTATCCAGTTACCCTGATTGTCTTGAATTCTTTACAAGTGAAGTTTCTTCCTTCTGCCCTTCACAACACTATAGAAGAATCTAGTATTCCTATCGCTATTCTCAAACCAGTTATAACCTACCTTTCGCTGCTAAACGATTCTTTCAAAATGCAAATACCTTTTCAATTCAGCTTGGTCTCTTTTTAACACTTCCCTATTTTCAGCATTGGGAACCTCATCAAACAACTTTTCTTTGATTTTGACAATGTCCTCCTTGATTACTAGCTACTTGAAAATATCACCATAAGTTTCCTTGCTCTACTTTGTCAAAGTAGTTTTCACTCTCTTGATATTCTCCATAAATTCTAAAAATGGATTAAGGGAATCATTTGAACTCCAATTCTACCTAACAACATCAATAAATGAGGCATTTTCAATCTAAATTTTGAGAAATCTAAAATGTTTTTTTATGTCTGGATACACCTTCTTCACAAGTTAGAAATATATGGGCATGATCAGATCCTATTATTGCTAAATGGTCCACCTCTATATGATTCCTCTATATGATTGAACCATCCTTTCATATCATGACTAGATAGGACTCTATCTAACCTTTAAAAAATACAATAATTATCAGCACTACCATTTCCCCAGGTGAAAAGACTCTCTTTAAACTGAACTTTATTTAAATCACTAGATGAAATGCAGTTTTCAAAATCGTTATGGTTTTCATCAAGGAATGGCAATCCACCTATTTTCTATTTTAAATTCAGCACTACATTGAAATCCCCTCACACTAACCATGGATTTGTCATTCCTACTGCCACTTGATAAATAACTTCCCATAACATCAGTCTTTCCTCAACATTACACTTGGCATAGACTAATGTAACAAACAAATTATGAACCTGATTATGATATTGTAATTGTACAGTTAATTGCTCCTCAGTATCCTTCACCACAGTAGTAGTGAAATTATGATTCAAAAAAAATCCAAATCTTGCCATTACAATTAGAAGTAGCCAGTGGCATCCTCAGTCTTCTCCTATATTTGTTGATATGTTTAGAATTCTGACAAGGCTCTAAGAGACCAATAAAATTGAACTTATGCAGATTATGAAACATTTAAACTCTTTGAAAAGCTTGTTGAGACTTTACAGACCTAATATTTCCTATGAGAGCCTTCATTTGTTACTAGATGTTGATTTAGATCTCTTTGGCTGAACTCTGGTGGGTTGACTTTTCTCTCCATTACCATGTTTCTTCCCTCTTCTAGCACTTTTCAAAATCCTAGGTGATAAATCAACCTCTAGTAGGACATTATCCCATAATTCCTCTGTTTCCTTAGCTTTCATTATGCCTTTAGCAATTTGATTCTCTTCTAATGCAATACACTTCACTTATCCTAAATTGTGGATACAATGTCATGTAACACTTTATTAGGAGATTCCACTTGAATCATTAAGGATTCATCTATTTTTGTAGCTTTTGGCACCACTATGAGTGCCAAATCAACCTCCTAAACAGTAACAATCCCATCAGATTCTTCACTATTCTCCACTGCCCTATTGTGTTCCCATTTCTTGAAACCTCTCCATTATAAGCAGTTGTGATGGACTTCTCCTCCTTAAAACTAATGATAGATTTTGGATTGTCCTGCTTTTCTTTCCTTTATCTGTGTTAGTTATAGAGTTAGTAAAATTGTCCTCTTTAGTATAACTCACTTGATTATCACCATCTTAATGAAAATATTATTGATTAGATGTTATGTGTTGTTGTGCAGCTTTGGCAAGGTCAAGTAAAGAACTTTGTTTGCCAAAAGCTTGTGTGACCCAATCTTTGAAAGATTCTCCTTGCTGGAAAAACACTTCTCCTGTTTCTACATTATGATTCTTGTTGTTATTGATTTCTTGTTCTTTGGAAACCATAAGGCTTGTATTGTTTTTCTTAGAACTAATGTTTTCTGCTGCCTGTGAAGATGTGTCTTGTTATTCCTCAGCAAGAACTTCAAACCTGTTTTCCACTCGTGGTTGAGTTTGAGGAGGGACTACCTTTTGCTTGCTAGAATTTCTAATCTTTCACCACCTTCTAATTTCCCAGATCACCCACCCAGTGGCTGAGCCAGAATTTTTAATAAGGGGGTTCAAAGTCGAAATAAGTAAGCACATGAACTATCAGAAGGGGGTTCAACATCAACTATATATACACAAAATATAATTTTAACCATGTATAAATAGTATAATTTTTCGCTGAAGGGGGGTCGGATGAACCCCCTAGCCATAAGGTGGCTCCGCCACTGCACCCACCCCTTTACCATTAGATAGGATTTTTTCTTTCCATTTCTAGAATCTTTGAACTTGAGGCTATGAATATATTTGAGTCTGTTGCTTCTGCTGCTTTTCCTCACTTTTTCATTCTATCTCTAAAACCTTTATTTCACCTTTTTTTGTGCTGATACTTATGTATTCTTCTTTGTCGTGTCCTTTCATTTGACATTCATCACAGTAATTAGGGATATAATCATATTTAATATGTACCACTTCAGTCCTAACTTCCCCTATTGTTTCATTTTTGATGTCCATAAGCACTGATTTGGGGAAATCTCCTTTCAGATTAATCAGAACTTTTACTCTTGCACAACTTGATCTAGTTTTATTAATAGTGGCTAGCTCAAGTAGGACAGGTTTGCCTACTACTGCAGCTAATGAAAATAGACAATCTTTAGCAAAGTAGGTAGGTAAACGATTAGGAAAAGATATCCATGCTAACGGCTTTGTGGTTTCTTCATTCATCATGAATCATGCATCATAAATTAGTGTGCACATTAGATATAAATATCCATCCTTGCATGAAATGTAGAACGTCCCTCTTGAAATAAGATTTATGAAGTCTGTGAGTCTATCGAACGAGAATATGTTTATTTTGGAATACACCAATTTGACAATCACCTTTAATATCACATTATTGCGGGATAATCTTCTTTAATTCATCAAGATATGTCCATTCATAAGTGAATTTTCCTATAATAACAAACTGAAGATTCTCTATTCTATACATTTTGACTACTACTTCTTCTGTCCATTTGACATGTGGAACACCTTTCACCATGACAACAACTTTACGTGAAATAGATTCCTTATTAGGGACAATGGTTGCCACCGAGTTCACAAAAGTTTTCTTCATAGGCATATTATGGTTTTTTGAAACTTCCCTGGAATTTGGGTTCAAGGGGAGAAATTTTTACTGGAAAGATGCTGACCTGCCACCATAGATGGTTAGACGGTGGCCACGATGCTCATTATAATCTAGGGTTAGAGGTCATTGTAGGAAAGCGAAGAGAGAGTTTTGATATTTTTTTTTAGTAATGAATTTGTCACAGAGATTTTTCACTCTTATATCATATCTAGAGAGAGGTACGTACTGATTCATTCAACTCTTTTTTAGTTTTGTTACCTAAACATTAAAGAGGGGGGGGGGGGTAGAACCACTAGAAATCTCGATTTGAGAGTAAAAAATGTCATTCTAAATAAAAGATTAGAATCACTATGTAAGAAAGAAAAAGAGATCTATTTTATGTGATAGAAACCGGTCTAATTATTTTTCATCCTAGAAAAAATAATTTTTTTGCTTGGTCATCTCTAACCCAGGCTAAAGATAAAGTAAAGAAATATTTAGCTTGCCTAGAAATTGGAAGGCTAGATAAGTTTGACAAGCATGAATTACCTTCAATCAATAGTGAATGCTCAAGAAAATATATTAATAAAATAGAGTAGAAGGTTGAGGAGAAGGAAATGGAGAACCTCTTCAAATAATTTTTGGAGGTAAAAAAAAGATTCAATGAACTTGAGTTGAGAGAGATTAAAGATTTGTTAAAGCTATTTGCTATTAAGAGGACCAATGATGGAGAATGAAATTGGTTTATGAAAACAATGATGGAAAAGAGAATGATGGACATCCTTAGGATGTTCATTGAGCATATAATACTTTTAATTTGTTTTCATTATTACGTCTTCTTGTCTTACTGTCTGATTTGTTTCTCATTGTTCATATATTTATGTTTATTGTTTTCACTTAAATGATATAAGAAGGATATTCTACTTAAGTCCAGTCAGCCTCATTATATGTATCCTTTTAACTTTTCAGAAAAAGACCTAGTTATATGCGGTCAATGAAGTGTAAGTCATGAGGTATCAGGTTTAGATCCTAACATAGGCAAAACACTATGATTTCTTTATTTATTTCTTTATTTATGTCAAAAATTTGATGGATAGAGGTACCTGATACATGTTTTTATCGAAGGCAGCAGGTATATCATTAAATTAGTCGAGTTGTGCCCAAGATGACCTCGACATTATGATTACCCAAAAATACCTAGTTATATGTGAAAAATTTGGGTTTTCGTGTGGTAAACCTATTTGTACAACAAATAATTTTTCTATCGATTTAAAATAATATTGTTAAGCAATAATTAACTAGTAAGACTTTTGCCACAATTTTAGTCAATCACTTTCCCACTTAGTGATTCTCTAATTAGGATGAGTATACGTACCAAACAAATACTCATAAAAGTGTAATTTAGATATCATACTATCAGGTTTGATTCATGTACACTACATATTTCTAATACACCATCACCGTTCATTGGCATCACTGTTGTCTCTCTGTCCCTGTCACTATCATTGTTGTCATTGTCGTCGTTTCCATCGTGCAGTACAAATCCAACACCTTCAACCTTTTCTTCTCCTCCAAAATCATTGACAATCATCTCTCCTTATACATCTATCACTCCTAGTGTAGCTCAAATTGGGGATTTTTGAAGATTCAAGAATGCTTGTTGGGTAAAATAGCAGCCGACCTTTACTTTACTTGAATTTCTTGTGGAATGACCATTAGTATCATGTGATATGTTTGATTCAAGGATGTAAACTCTATGAGTAATATGTGTATTTTGAATTATCTCCAATCCTATATACA
This sequence comes from Capsicum rhomboideum, assembly GCA_031232105.1. Taxonomy (NCBI): domain Eukaryota; kingdom Viridiplantae; phylum Streptophyta; class Magnoliopsida; order Solanales; family Solanaceae; genus Capsicum; species Capsicum rhomboideum. The sequence goes on from CP124716.1 coordinate 135,769,387, forward strand.
AAATATTACTTTGCCTTTTTTCACTTGGAAAATATTAAAATGTTGAGGGAATTTGACCTAATTCATGTCACGATCCAATTTCTCAGGTCATTAGGGCACCTACTCTAACCTAGTAGGTAAGCCAAACCATAACTCGAACGTTGAGTAACGGCTAATAGGTGGATAATAGAGGAATAAGGGTACAACAATAATAATAATCAACTAGAAGAGAAATATATATATATATAAGCATGTTGTACAAGAGAGGGGAGAGGACAAAATATCAAAATAAATCTCCCAAGACCTGGTAAAGTCAGTACAAGAGCCACTAAAACACAAGAGTACTAGACAGTGTCAAAATATACATCGTAGTCTCAGGATATACAAAAGAAGACTATCATGAAAGAAGCATGAAAGAAGAAGGAGGAGGATCAGTCTTAGGATATACAAAAGAAGACTATCATGAAAGAAGAAGGAGGAGGATCATCTTCGAACTCTAAAAGCTCACCCAATCTAAGCTCAACAATACAACCCGAGGTCAGCATCAACGGTTGTAACTCGTACTAGAATCTGCATTAGGGAAAAAGATGCAGAAGTGTAGTATGAGTACCAAAACACGGGTACTCAGTAGGCATCATAGGCCGACTGAGCTCAATTGTAGTAAAAAGATGAATAAAGTCCGAGTATATAAACTAAAGGCAATAAATGATGGTCACAAATGAAATAATAGGCTATGCTAAGCAAATGCGGTAAATCAAATAAAAATAGCTTAAATGCAGAAGTAAATGTCTAGCTATAACCAAAAATGGACCCCCATAAGCCCAGAAGGCACACACAAGAAGAAATAAACCCAACCAAGCCTCCATAAGTACAGTGGGTACAAACAAAGAGTAAAACTAATGTAAGGACAAGGTATAATGGTAATGAAAGTAAAACGAGCCGAATGGTGCGATATGCATACCATATACTACTCTTCTAGCCAAAACCTTAAATCTTACCGGTCTCCACCAATTTTCCAACCCTGGATCAATAATAGAAATGATAATAAATACTAGACTCAAACTGAAACTAGTGAATAATAACAATATAGCAAATGTCGAACTCAAATCGGAACTAGTGAATAATAATAATATAGAAGATGTCAAACTCAAATCACAACTAATGAATAATAACATTATAGCAGATGTTGGACTGAACTGGAACTCATAGGTACTAAATAGTAAACCAGGTGCCGGATTAGAACCGAAACTCAAAGCAAGCAATACGTGACAATATCCCAACATTATGATTCATCCCAAGTCCTTCTAGTCGTTATTTCGATTTTAAAATCCAAAACATTAATGGAGAACCAAATTCCATTTATTAAGTCTAAAGTCACGATTTGAGGTCCAAATACTAACAAGGTCTAAAGTCACGATTTGAGGTCCAAATACTAACAAGGCAAGGGTATCAAAGCTAACAGGCTTAAGGTAATGATTAAAGCAATCCAATACCAAATGGCAATCTATCGAATATTTCTATAATCAATTAAGTCTAAAAGAACGTTATTCTAAAACAACCTATCTCAAAGAGGGTCGATATGACACACTACCAGTCCCGAGAATCAAACCTAAGTCAATCACCTACCCAGAACTAGGCTAAGGCTTCACAATCCCGTCTTAAGGCCCTAAATAGGCTAAGTCTAATCCTAAAGGATAAGCAATTACCAACTTTAAGGAAACAGGGTCGAAATCTACCACAAAAGCCCTCTAATAAGCTAAAAGTAATCAGAAGTCTCTAAATGAATATCTGGACCATAAGAACCCTTCCCATAAATAGCACAATATCAGACTAATACCATAGCAGAGCAAAGTCTAGACGAACGATAAGCCTAGTCTACCTGGACGCCACCAATAGCAAGTGAAATCCTCTATAATGTAAATTTTCCCTTTCGAGAAGCCTCCGATCACTTCCATGCTATTAAAATCATATTCTAAGTGTCAATGCGAGAACAACAATACCCATTTTTTGAATTTACGCTTCAAGTCAGAAATCGAGCTAAAAATCCTCTGTGGGACCCACTTGCGGTATCCCAAAATTAAAACCACCACAACGTCCCTCAGGGCATGATGAGCTAGTGCTCAAAAATTGGGCAAGACCAGCCCTCAATTTCATGCCCGAAACAGCCTATAAAGCTCAAGAGAAATCAAGAATTTAAACTACAAATCAAATTAAACAGAAATTTGACCGAAAACTTACGATATTAAGATGAGGAAATGATCACTCGAATGTTTCCAACTCAATCCAAGCTCCAACTATCGACTCCCCACTGATTTCGAAGCTCGTAATGTCACTTATGGTGTTTATACTTAGAAAAATGAGAGCTGAAAACAAAGGTGTTTCCTCATCGCTATTGCGGGACCCCCTGGGCACAATAGCGGGACACCACTAACAGGACCATTGTGATCGCAGTAGCCTAGCCACGCGATCGTGAAGCACAAGCTGGTCAGGTCCCAAACCCTCCTTCATCGCGGTCGTGGTCCCCCAGCCTCGCAATCGCGATGACCAAAATCCACAGACCCTCGCGATCGTGAAGGTCCTCATCGCTATAGAGATGAAGGATCTGGGCCTACACTAGGAGCTGATGCACCAACAACTTTACTAAGTTACAAAATCTCCTGAGGGGCCTTTGGAATTCATTCAGAATCCCGTGAATGTGAACAAACTATGCTACCCTACCAAATTCGATATTGTGGACTCAACAGAATCATCAAAATTTTCATTTGAGGTCATTTTGATAAAAAGTGGGTCCCATACCCAAGGTTCTGTTTTTGCTAAAATCCAACCAATAGCCCAAAACGAGCCTGAAAATCTCGAGACTGGGACCATGGGTCCCTCTAGGCTAAAATCGAATTTTGAAGCTAACAAAACCGTCAGAATTGTTATCTAAGGCCGTTTATCTGAAGTTTTGGCCTGAGACCATTTTCTCAATTTCAAAAGCTCTAAAATAGGGAAATAGTTATAAAATCCAAACAAACTGCCTGGTACCCGAACTGTCAGTCCTAGCAAGTCATAAATGACTTGGGGCAGCTATAGGAAAGCTCTAAACACAGAAAAAGTACGAAAATGCAGAACATGACATGGAGGGTCATTACAACATCCACTACTAAAAGGACTTTTGTCCGCGAAAGTAAAGAATTAAGAAGTAATTGAAGGCTCGAACAGGTGAGGATACTGAGTCCACATGTCATGCTCAGTCTCCCAAGCAGCCTCCTTGACTGGATGGTGTCTCCACTAAACCTTAACCACATGAATATCTCTGGAACGCAACCACCTGACATCTCTGTCTAAAATAGAGATCCACTCCTCAATTAAGGTCAACTTATGATCCAACTAAACCGAGTCCCACTGGAGCACGTGAGACTCAGTCGGAATATATCACTGAAGCATCGACACATGAAAGATATGGTGAATAACTTAAAAGGCTGGAGGTAGAGCTAATTCATAGGCTACCTCCCCAACTCTCCTATTCGCACCTGATCTCATATACCACGCAACCTACTATACTCAAACAGCCGACCTCAAATCTACTCCAACAAAGTAGACCTGGCCTTAACACTAGCAAGAATCCTTTTGGGGTCAGAAATATCAAGCCGAATCAACCTATTGGCTAATGACTGGATGTCCGAGGCCAACGATCGCTCTCAAACTGAAAGGAAGGCCAAGATCCCAATACTCACCTTCTTACGACTCAAGGCATCTGCTACCATACTCACCTTATCCGAGTGGTATAGAATAGAGAGATCATATTCCTTCAGTCACTCAATCCACCTGTGTTGTCTCGAATCAAGGTCCTTCTGAGTCATGATGTACTGAAGACTACGGTGGTCAGTGAATATTTCGCAACAAACACCATACATGTAATGCCTCCAAATCTTATAAGCGAAAACTATCACCGCCAACTCCAAGTCATGAGTGGGGTTGCAAACCTCGGTCAGAGATGTAAGCCTAGCCCAATCAAGAATGGCCTCAATGTTCATCAGGTCTATCACAATCACATCCTTGGACACCACGTGCCTCAAGAATGCTACAGACTCAAAACAAAACTTGTACTTTGAGAATTTGGCATAAAGTTGATGTCGCCCAAATTACACCTCTGAACAAAGCATAAAACGGTCGTTGATCAAATATAGAACCCAACTAGGTTAAGATCGATCCCACATGAAATAGGTCGAAATATCAATCAATATGTCTGTCTAAGCAATCAATAACAATCTCCAATAAAAAAGGGGGTTTTGTAAATAAAGAATTCAATAGTAACAGTTGTTGATTTCTTTGGGTTTGTAATCAATATGAGAAAGCACTAGCACTGTGTTCCCCAATAACTTCATAACTCCGTAGGTTCTTCGTACTTAGTGATCTCTTGTAGTGCTCGGCATGCAGAATCAATAGGTTAGGTATTATCTAACCGATTATGTTACGCCCTTTGTAGATGGCTATCTCCAAGCACAAAGGTTTATGTGTCATGAATTTTGCATTACTAAACCCTATCTATGATCCCAATTTAGTCTCTCCCATTTACTGGTTCAAGCCTAATTAAATGGAGGATAGTAGCTCCAAGTCTTGTTGTTGATTCTCTTTTCCCATCTGATTATCCTTGCTAAAGTCCGGAGTAGAGATAAGGCTAGTTCAAACATTGCGCACCGCTAGAAAGCAATCAATCCGAAGAGAATAACAATACATGCCTAAACACCCTTTGAGAATCACCTCGTACCACGAATAATATTTCGTTAATCCATCACAGTTTCCACAACCCTAGCTGTGGTATTTAGTTAATCATAATTGCAATAACACAAGAAAAATTCTGATGAGAAAGCATAATTATGAACTTATAAGATTAAGATGAAAAACTCCAAAATCTCACTTTGAATTAAAACCCTAAGAATCCATGTCTTTGATTTCAAGAACAAAAATATACTTTAAAACCTTAGAACAAAGTAATAAAACGTAATAATGTATAAACTGGTACAAAAGACCTAATAGAATTTATAGACAAAATAAAACGTAGCCTAAACATAACAGGATTTGTTGAGTCGGTGTCTTGGACAGAAGGAAGGTACAATCGTGAAAAAATCCCATCCTTGGTGCTCGTGGTTAGCACTGGACTTGTCATCTTTCAGATCTTGGATAATACAGTTCTCAGTACGATCTCATGGCTCCTTGGTACGATCGTGGAACCTTCTCGTAGGAACCACCTCTGACTTGCATTATTTCTGTATTCTTCTCTCACAATCCTCAGCATGACCTCGCTCTTTCTAGGTACGATTGTTGACACTTAATTTTGGACTAACATTTTTTTTTACTAAATAGCCTTAGACTTTTTTTCGTTAAATTGCACAAGAATAATTTTTATATATTTGTCGTTTAATTTTAGCACAAGTTATTGATAATTATTTCTTTTTTAAAAAAATATTAGGATATTTATTATTTTAGCACAGTCTTTATTTTACTACAGTCTATTAATATAAAGGATGAAGAAGATATTTTTTACACAGATAAGTTAAATATTCATAGTTTTGGATAACATCAAATAGTCATAATTTTTTCAAAAGCATAGCATTGAGCACACGATTTTATTCTTGAATAATTTTATTATGTCTATAAAACTAGTACTCTCTCTTCGTAATGAGTGGTGGTGAAAATTTTCAAATTTGACAAATAATAATTATTTTTTCTTCTTCCCGAGTTTTCTTCTTTTCTGGCCACCACCCACCGGAGCAACCAGCAGCTCCGGCGAAACCAACTGGCCACCTTACCAGCTCCTCCCTCCGTCTCTTCCCCTGTTGGAAAGCACAACAGCAACCAAACTCCGGTGAAACGAAACAGACCCACAACTCTGGTGACCCCACACTGTTCCGACCTCCATCTCCTGCGGAGCACAAACAACAGCAACGACCAGACCCCAATCACATTTTCTCCCTCACTCTCTTCTCTTCACCACGAAATCAGCCACCTCCGTTCACCGCCACGAAAGTACCGTCTCCGGCGAAATCCAACAATACCGTTAACAATCAACCACAAACAACACCTCAGCGAACCACCATAGTTTCCGGTTAGCCCGTTCAGATCTAGGTCGAATGCGTCGAAATACCGAAGAGTTCACTGGTCCAATGGGCTTCACAAGTCAGATCTGGTCGGAATGATTCTCCCCTGCCATTGTTCATATTCTCCGGCAAATGTCATGATTTTCTCAAACTGCCATTGTTGCTCAGTTTGATTCTTGTTTGTTCTGAATTTAGATCTAATTTTATTATTCTTCGGTGACTATCTATAACCCTTTTTACTTTGTTCACTGTTATGGTTTAATGTTATTTTATTTACCATCTTATCAATTTGTTATGGTTGATAAACAGATCTAGTTTTATTATTGTTTGTTTGGCTGTTTTCTTTACTCGTTTTTTTTGCTTAGTTTTTAAAAAATTGCTCTTTATTATTTCGCTACGTTTTATTAATGTGATTAGGTTGTGAGCTTTGTGATTAGTTTTATATTTGTTTCTGTAATTTTATTTTTTTTTCTTTTTCTTTGTTATTGAATATAAGTTAATCTATGTTGGTACTATTTACTTAGCCAATGAAAGAATCTCCCCATCGGATTTTTGAGATCTCTTCATTATAAAAGACGGATTTTATTTGAACATCAATTATTTTATTTAAGTTTCAATACTTAGCCAATGATAAAATCTCTCCGTTAGATTTTCGAGACCTCTCCATTACAAAAAACAATTTTATTTTAAGTTCAATTATTTTATTCGAGTTTTCATACTTGGTCAATGATAAAATGTACTCCATCATATTTTCGAGGTCTCCACATTATTAAAGACAATTTATTTTTCGTTCAATTGTTTCATTTCAAATACTAATATACTTGGCCGACGAAGAAATGTTCATCGATTTTCAAAACCTCTCATGTAAATAAGATGAGTTTTACTTTTTGTTTATTATTTCTTTAATTCATTTTTTTATTTATATTCGTTCATTATTGATACGAACATGGTTACCTTGGAGCATACTAGGAGGGGCTTCCACATATGGATGATAGCTTGGAGCTCATAGGAAGCCATGAACAATAAAGACACAAGGCCATGAGTGATCAAGAGGCAATTTGGGCAATCAAAAAGGGTTCTTGTGGGTTATTTCATAAATAGTCACTTTTGGATTATTTTTATAAAGACAGAATTATAAATAATGGCCTTAGTTATTTTCTTCCTTAAACTTTGATGAATTGAAAATTAAACTCTTTTGAGAGTGTCGAGTGGAATTCCTTTAGTATAGCCATAGTGTTAGTGAGATTAGTGATGAGTGGATTCCCATTGTTGATCTAAAACTTTTTAACCTTGATTTTCACAAGAGTTGCTCATTTGTTGATTCAAATCGGGTTTTTTTATTCTAATTAAAATCAAACTCTCTTCTTCCTTGGTTAATTGATTCAATTAGACCTTCTTTCTTCTATTCTCATTTCAATTTCTTCTAATTCTCATTTCTTATTTCTCCACTACTATCTTTATTTTGTGTTGTTGATTTTCGCATTTTCAATATCTATTTTAGTCACTCGATTGAGATCGTTATCATCTTGGTATCAGAGCTTAGGTTAGAGATTCGCTTCTACGGATCACAATCCTAGGGTTATAATTTTTTGAAAATTAAAAAAAAATTAAAAAAAATAAAAAAATTTATGTTTAATTTGTTTACACTAGATTCGTATTCTCTAGTGTTTTTTGTGTCTAGATTCATAATTTGGATTGATTTGGAGGTGTTACAAAATTTCACCATTGTTGAGCTTTAAAAAAATTGAAGAAGGTGAAGTGGGTTTGTTATTTGAGTCTTAATTGGAGCTTGAAAAGCATATGGGTTTGTTTTTCATAGCAAGGGGAGCCTAAATCTCGAATTCCGTAGAATTTGAAGCTAAAACAAAGAAGTTATAAAGATTTGAAGTTCATGGTGTTCATGTTTATGTTGTTCTTCATAGTTTGAAGACGGTGGAAAATTGATTTATTTTTGGCTTGAAATTGAGGGCTAATAATTATTGCGGTTTGTTCGTGGGGTTGAAAGGACCTCGTGTTCAAAATTTCGTAAAGATCGGAGTTAATTTGAGTGAGTTATGATTTTTTTAAGTTCATAAATATTCATAGTGTTCTTCATGAAATTCATATGTTCTTGAGGAAGAATCTTCAAAAAGATGTTTTTGATCCAAAAGAACGAAAAAAGGTAAGTGTTTGAGAGTAGTACAAAAAGGAATATTTCAAAAAGGGAAAAATATAAGGAAGGAGGTACAAGGTATAATTTCTTGGAAGCTTCTTCAAGTGTCTTTTGGGACAATTTTTAGCTTTTTTTTTTAGGTTTTTCTCCACCTTTTTGGAACATTTTCTCAATGAATTTCAACCAAATTTCTTCCCAATTAATTATTTTTAGTCCAAATCTTGGTAAATTAATTTTTTCTTTTTTGTTTTGGCTTCATAATTAGATTTTAATTAGTAGATTACCCTACTAAATATATGAAGTTCTTTGAGTACTATTTTTTTTCTTGTGCTTTTCTTTGTGTGATTTTCTAGTTTTATTTCGTTGATAATTTCTTGATTCAAGTCCGTTTGTTTTAATTGAGTCGTCTGTTCTTCTTTGAACAAAAATTCATTCTTCCACAAAGAATAAGTGACCTTGTGAATTGATTGGACAAAGGAAGTTATCTATCAACTTTGGGAAGACACCTTAGGTGAGTTGAGAGTTTCCACATATGAAAGGCGTGAGGAATTTTGCTACTAACTTGTTTGTGGAGTTTTGCAGGTAGGATGGAAAGATCAATAGTCCATGAGAGTAAAGCGAACTCAATATTTCAAAATATGCATGTTTCGAAAAGACGAGTTCTTGAAAAAAAAAATCATTTGTGGGAGAGCGGAATTTGAAGTTGTGATGGTTGATTGTAGTGTTATCAACTCTATAACCCCTTGAATGGTTAGCATGCCCGGGTTATCTTTCTTGCCAAAAAAAATCCTTTTGTTACTCGAATGAGATTTTTGGTTGATAGGAGAGTCAAGGTACCTATTTCACTTGGGAATTATCAAAAGAAGGTTTGGTGTGGTGTAATGTCCATGGATGCTTGTCAAATGTGTTTGGGAATTATATGGTTTCAAAGTCATGGACTTCCATATACACAAGATTGGTACTATTACATCATGGATCTCAAAGGGCAACTTCTCTTTTCTCCAACATGCCCTAATAAAATAGATGCAAGTTAAGCATTACCGAGTTGAGGAAGGATTGTGCCTCATTGAGGAAAGAGTTTGATGAAAAATTTGGAATATGGGATAAAAAAAATGTATGATTGCTCTCGACTACTTGAAAAAAGTCAAGTCAATAGTCTAAAGGAGGCAAATTACGCATCATGAAGTTGAATCTAAGGAGTTGCCTTTGGAGGCAAAGCAAACTACTCCTTGTGAGGTTGGTGCTAAGGAGTTGAACATGCAAGTTACCACACCCACTCTTTGTGCACCAAAGTGGAAGTTAGAGTTGAAGGGACCTCCAAACCCTTCACAAGAGATCCTTAGCACTTATTCAAACTCTAATAAAATTAAGAGACAAAAGATTGAGAGGAGTAAGGGTGTGATATGTGACAACTCTAGAGTGGAAAAAGGAGAAGTTGTGTGGAGTGATGTGAGAGAGTTGTCACAACCTTATACTAACTTTTGTAACCTCTTTTCCTTTTCTAGTTGTCTTGATTCTTGTGCAGGTATCTTTGCAAACAAGCCTAGTGAGGCACCTCAAGCAATGAAGAATCATGAAGTGCTAGAAAGCTTCCCAAAGGAGCAAATGTGCTCCAATGTCAAAAAGCAAGGTGAATGCAACCCTTCTCATGAGCTACAAGGTAACAAAGCTAAATCTTACACTTTATCAAAAATAGGAGATCCTTGTGTGGCTAGTAGCCAATTGAGTGTAAGTGATGGCTTGTATATATGTGAGCTTAAAGATCCTTTTCCTTGTGATGATCTTGATAGCACCTTGTTACATAGGGATAATGTATTTGTTGAGAGTGTTCATACACTAGTTGATCCTATTGATGACCGAGTTGATTCTTTTTGCCAGATCAATTTGTGTCCACCTAGTGTTGACACTTGCCACTTGAATGATAGTACATTGTCGTGTGATTCATTGTCATATTTCGATAATGTACATGTTGAGAATATGGTTACAGTAGTTGATCCTATTGATGACCAAATTGATTCTTCTTGTAAGATCAATTTGTGCCAACCTAGTGTTGACACTTGTGCCTTGAATGATAGTACATTGACATATGATTCTTTTCCATGTTTTGATGATGTGCATGTTGAGAATGTGGATACACTAGTTGATCTTATTGATGACCGAATTGATTTTTCTAGTAAGATCAATTTGTGTCTACCTAGTATTGATACATGTGATAGTTCATTATCAAGTGATATTGGTGTTGATTAAGAAAGACCATCGTTCATGCCCACACTCTCTAAAGACACAACTACAACTGGATCACCAATGCATTTCTTTAATAGAGATACATGAAAAACTTGATGTACCGATGCTAAATCTATAGGCAAATCTTACTCATAGTCCACATTGTTAATGCGCCTCAAAATCCTATAAGGACCAACATATCAGGGACTGAGTTTCCCTTTCTTGCCAAACCTCATCACCCCTTTCATGGGAATAATTTTCAGGTAAACCCAATCATCAACTATAAACTCAAGCTCTCTTCTCCTCATATCCACATAAAATTTCTGATGGCTCTGAGCTAAATTCAGCCTTTCTCTAATTAGCTGAACTTTCTCTATAGCCTCATGAACTGAACCAGTCCCTATTAAAGTAGCTTCACCAACCTCAAACCAACCAATAGGATACCTACACCTCCTATCATAAAGTCCTGCAAATAGAGCCATCTAAATACTGGAGTGATAACTTTTATTATAAGCAAACTCGATGAGAGGCAAGTGATCGTCCCAACTACTCTTAAAGTCAACACAAAAGCTCTTAACATATCTTCTAAAGTTTGAATGGTCCACTCTGCCTGACCATCTGTTTGTGGATAAAAACTTATTTTAAGATGAACCTGGGTACCTAGACCCTTTTGAAAAGACTTCCAAAATTGTGAAGTAAATTGAGTCCCCCCATCCAAAATGATAGTCAAAGGGACTCTATCCAACTTGACCAACTCTCTAAGATAGAGTCTAGCATAATCCTCAACTGAATTTGTAGTGTTAACTGGCAGGAAATATGTTGTCTTAGTCACCCAGTACATGATAACCCATATCGAATCATGATGTCGGCGTGTATGAGGTAACACTGTAATGAAGTTGGTATTCACCTCTTCCCGCTTCCAGGTAGGAATATTGATATTTTGAGTCATACCACCTAGTCTCTAATGCTCAACCATAACCTGTTGGCAATTTGGACACTTAGCCATGAATTTCAGATATCCTTATTCATGGCATTCCACCAATAGACTTTCCATAGATCACAGTACATTTTGGTGGAACCTGGGTGAATGGAATATTGAGAACTGTGAGCTTCTGTCAATATCCACTATCTTAAATTATCTACATCTGGTACATACAATTGTTTATGAAAACAAAGAACACCATCTCTCCCTTAGGAGAAAACCTACACTTTCTAGCTTTGGCCTGCTTCTTTTAACTTAAGTAAAATAGGATCACTATCCTATTTTGCCTTTACCTCTGCTACTAAGGAAGATTTCAAACCATTCTGAAATATAACGGTACCTTCAGCTGAATCAAGTAATCAAATTCCTAATCTAGCGAGTCTTTGGATATCACGAACTAATTCTTTCTTTTCATCATCTACATGAGCAACACTACCCATAGAAAGTCTGCTAAGAGCATCAGCCATTACATTGGCTTTATTTAGAAGGTACAAAATACTCATGATCATACTATTTCAATAACTCTAGCCATCTCCTATGATGAAGATTTAGATTTTTCTGACTAAAGATACACGGAAGGCTCTTATGATCGGTGAACACATATATATGACCTCTATAAAGATAATGCCTTTAAATCTTTAAGGCAAAAACTACAGCTGCTAACTCAAGATCATGAGTTAGGTAATTCTTCCTATAAGGTTTGAGCTGTCTAGAGGCATAAGCTACAACCTTACCATGCTGCATCAACACACAATTATGGCTAACTCTGGAGGATCACAGTAAATGACAAACCCATCAAAACCCTCTAGCAGAGTCAATATTAGAGCAGAAGTGAGTCGGGTCTTCATTTATTGAAAACTCTTCTCACAAGTGTCAAACCACTAAAATTTGACTTTCTTTTGAGTCAATCTAGACACAGGAGAAGCAATAGATGAAAATCCTTTGACAAACTACATGTAGTAACTGACTAAACCTAAAAAGCTCCTAATGTCTGATGGAGAGATAGGTCTAGGCCAGTTCCTAACTACTTTGATACTTTGAGGATCAACCTGGATGTCCTTACTGGAAATGATGTGATTAAGAAATGCTAATGATTTCAACTAGAATTCACATTTGCTGAATTTAGCGAATAATGGGTGATCTTTGAGAATCTACAAGACAAACCTCAAATGGTCTGCATATTCATCCTCACTCTGAGAATAAACAAGGATGTAATCTATGAAAATAATGATGATCATGTCTAAGTACTGCTTGAACACTCTATTCATCAAGTCCATAAAAGTTGTAAGAGCATTCGTTAGTCTAAAAAACGTACCAACAAAATCATAGTAAGCATACCGAGTTATGAAGGTTGTCTTCATAATGTCATGCTCTTTGACTCTGAGCTGATGATAGCCAGATTTGAGGTCTATCTTTGAAAAGTAATTGGCACCCTGAAGATGGTCAAATAAGTTATCAATCCTAGGAATGAGGAACTTATTCTTGATTGTGTCTTTGTTCAACTAATGGTAATTGATGCACATTCTGAGGGAACCATTTTTCTTACGCACAAAGAGAATTGGACAACCTATGGAGAGATTTTGGGTCTAATGAAACCTTTGTCTATGAGGTCATTTAATTGTTCTTTCAACTCTCTAAGCTCAGTTGGATCCATTTTATAAGGAGGAATTAAGATAGGCTGGGTATCTAGAAGAAGGTCTATTCTAAAGTCTATCTCCCACTTGAGATGGACTCTGGGCAAATCTTTAGGAAATACTTCTAGAAATTCATTTACAACAGAAACTGACAAGAGAGTTGGGTTTTTAGACTTGGAATCCTTGAACTGAACTAGATGGTATATACAACCCTTATAGATTATTTTTCTGGCCTTAAGGTAAGAGAAAAATCAACCCATATGAGCTAAAGTACTACCTTTCTATTCTAAGACTGGTTCAATCGGGAACTGAAACTTAAAGACTCTAGTTCTAAAGTCAACTGAGGCATAACAGGAATGTAGCCAATCCATGCAAGAATAATGTCAAAATTAGTCATATCTAACTCTACTAGATCAACTATGATGATTTTTTTGGAAGTTGTGACTAGGCAATATCTATATACCTATTTATATATAACTGAGTCACCAACAGGAGTAGAGAATGAAAAGGGGTCTAAAAGGGTTTTGAGACTGACACCGAAATCTTATATAATATAATGAGTCACAAATGAAAGTATGGCTCCATAATCGAACAATGCATAAATATCAATATAGAAGACTCACAATGTACTAGTAACTACATCAAAGGAATCCTCCTGATCTTGTTGAGTCTACAAAGCATATAACCTATTTTGATGCTGCCCGCCACCTGCACTAGATGAATCACCCTACTGAGTTGGGTGACCTGAAGGGGCTACTAAAGTAGTACACTAAGCCTTGTTACCATTATTTCCATGTCCAGCAGAAGGGCACTCTATTAATTTGTGGCCCATCTGACCATACCCAAAACAACCCTCCTTCCCAAGCGACACTCACCTGGATGGTTCTTAATTTACTTAGGACATGCAAGAAATGTGTGGTTGCCTGTAACACTGTCCTGAGACTTAGAGACTAATGCTCTATTCTTCTAATCATGACGAGGCCTAGGGGATGGTGCACTAGCTGAAGAAGATGCTGGAGATGAAGACCTCTGCTGATACTGAGAACGATTACCATCGCCTGACCTTTACTGAGAAAAATTAAAGCTACCTGTTCTAGCTCACTTAGTCTCCATCTGATTCTCATTTATTTTTTCCTTCTCAATCTGCTAGGTGTGAATCATAAGTTTGTAGATGTCCATGTCTCTAAAAAAGCATAGTAGTCCTACACTCCTTGACCACTGACTCAGAAACACCTGAAAAAAACTTACTCATTCCAGCCTTTGGCTCTGCAACAATCTCTAGAGCATACCTGGAAAGTTGGGTAAACATCAGAGAATATTCCTTTACTGGAATATACCCTGCTTCAAGTTGATGAACTCCTCAACCTTGTCTTTCCTCAACTCACGAGGAAAGAATCTATCCAAAAAAAATAGTCACGAACTCATCTCAATCAACTGGGCCTGAATCCACTGGTCTACCCTCCTTCCACTATTTGAACCATGTCTGGGCCACTCCCTTCAGCTGATATGAAGCAAAATTTTCTCTCTCAACTAGAGTAATGCCTATGATTCGAGTGATTTTTTGAACCTCATCAATGAAATCTTATGGATATTCCTCCACTTTCAAACCATTAAACTCCAGAAGATTCATCTTAGTGAAGTACCTGACTCTCATAGCAACTGCATTCCTATTGGGATTAGCAGGTGCAAAACTTTTTGATTGACCTGTTTGGTCATGGTCTGAGCAAACACTTGGAAGGCAGCTCTAAATTTGACATGAGAGACTTGCTCATTCAGGGGATCTTCTGGAGCTAGTGAGGCTTGTTGGTTACCATTACCATTTCTTCTTTCGTTGGCTCTTTTGAGAGGCATATTTTATAAATTGGTAGAGCACGAGTTAGAAGGAGATTAAATAGAATTATACTCTATTGCACTGATATTTTCCTAAAAATTTTTGTAGCCTCTCCATCATAAGTGTGGCGCGCTTCACACCCATGAACAAGACTCTACTTAACACAACTTTTAGACACTTGAGGACATTTTAAACATGATGCTCTGATACCAAGTTTGTCACGACCCCAATCTACACCCATGGTAGGTTATAACTCTAAATACTTTGAAACAAATAAGTCTGAGCGGAAGCTAAACTGAATTCAAATGTATAATCTGAGAAATCTCTGAAAATAACACTAAGTCTAAACAATGTTCCCCAACAAGCATAAACTAAAAAGCTAAAAAGTCTTAACTCTATGTTTGAAAACCTCAAAGAATTGATGAGTTACTAGAACAAACCCCCAGCTAACTCTAAATGTCTGTAACTATAAATAATACTAAAAGGGAAAATAAATCATAAAACTCGTCTTTGAATGATGAAGACTCACCACTTATAGCTGCTGAGGTAGCACTAGAACGTACTAACCATGAGGTTGATATTGCACATCTAAACCTGTATGATAAGATAATACAACACAAGGAGAAGGTATGTAATTAGTACTTTGAATGTACTAAGTATGTGAGATATGCAACTATAAAATAAGCTAAACATGTTGGAAAATACTGATATGGTGAACTAAAATGCAATACTGAATGCATAAGTTGAAATGAAGTACAATGACCCTTTTATAGATACATATAAACTGGTATGAAATGTAAAGTTGAATAATTATAGTTTAAAAGTAAATAAAACTGAACTGAGGGTCTTGTACAACTAATAAGTCTGAATATGTAACTATTGGAGCTTGTTAATCGATATTAATCACGTGAGCTAAACGTGGATTTCGATGTATACATCTCATCAAAAGTACCCAATATACCATGCCAGGGTATATAGGCATGGCTGGCATGATCATTAAACTGATTCCTAACTAGAAGGGCTAAATAACCTATGGTCACACATAGTTTTAGGACTTGGGTGTGCTAAACCCCAGTCCAACTCAGTATTGGGTACTACTCCCGTATTGGTTTATACTGATAGCTCATAAACTAATATACTAAAAACTAAATCAGAATATACTTTATCGAAAAGTATCATAAAGGTTTGAATAATTGAGGACACACTGTAAAAATGTAACCTGACACTAATTATGTTATTCATGCTAAAATCAACAATTCTGAAAATAAGACTAAATCATGCAAACTAATGAAATACATAACTAAGTATTAAATCATAAATGATTAAGTCTAGCAGGTTATAAAATCATATATATATATATATATATATATATATATATAATTGCAATATAGGAATGATGAGTAAACTGAAGTACTAGGGAAATCATGAACTGAATGGAAGCCCTAACTTGATTTATAGAAAGACAGAGAAATTCTGGGTTTATTCGGGGTTCAATGGGTGAAAGGATATCCATTGATGAAATACCACATACTTGGAAGGTGAGTTCTTTCTAAGAACTTGAGAGATTCCAAACTTCAGAAGAAACCCCAGTTTAGTTTTTGGAACTCTGAATCACCCTTTTGATTTCTATCAAGAAGGTTGTTAAGAAGTGAATGAGGTATTGTATGCTAAGACCCTTTTAATCTTCCCCTAAAAGAACCTTAAACGTTGTAGTTTAGGTAGTCAGGAAGGTGGAAAAGATGAAAACACCCTCATTAAAAAGTAAAAGTTCTGTTGTACCCAGTCGTCATGAGTCAACAGGATGAGTCGTCGTGTCTCACCATGATTCATCATTGGACATATTGTGACTAGGTAGAAATTTTGGTCCTTGGCACGATTGGGACATAATGACTCATTATCACTGATGATGAGTTATTGTGTGAACTCATCCCATCTGGACCTCAATGTCAACTCTCAGGTCCTCGTTAGAATGAGCGACCTAACGAGTTATTTGAGGTGGTAACGACTTGTCCCATCCAGTTGTTGTCACTGGGAAGAAAAATCAAGTTTCAGGACTTGGTCTGGGGCTGCTCAGAATGAGTGATAGGACTACTCGTCCTATCTCACAATGGATCATTCTGTATGGTCATTGTCGCTGGGTGAAAATTCAACCCTCTGGACTATGGGGTCTACATTCAGAATGAGTAAGTCTAATGACTCGTAATACCTAACCATAACTCGGGGTCAGGGTTGTCCTGAGGTAAATTTTTTTGGTTTCTTTCAGGTTTCTGTGCTAAGTCTAAAATAAAGCCTTGGGAACTTTTGGGGTGTTACATTTCATGTTCCTTATTATGTGATAGAGTTTAACTCTATTTATCCTTCTAACTCGTGCTTTATGCATTTCAGATAATGCCTCCATAAAGGAACAATGGACAGAGGAACAATTAAATACTCCCGAACACATCGGGGACCATCCCACCCATTCCTTCAACTCACAAATGCTATAAGGTAATAATGGGGAGGGGCAAAATAGTTAAAACATAGAAAATTCTAAAAATCACCACAACGATTGTTACATTATCCATCACTAAAACACGAATTCGTCCTCGAAAGTAAAGTAATAAAAGTACCTGAATCGGTAAAAATCTAGGGGTATCTACTCTGCATTTCAGATTCAAACTTCCATGTAGCCTCCTCAATTAGGCAATGTCACCACTGAACTTTCACTGAGTCAATATTCTTGGACCTCAACTTTCTAGCCTGCCTATCCAAAATAGTTATAGGCTCCTCTTCAAAGGTCAAATTATGATCTAAAACAATTGAATTCGACTATTTCTTATGAGAATCATCATGATGGTATCACTTCAACATCGAAACATGAAACACTGGATGAACTACTGACAAGATCGGAGGTAAGGCCAACTTGTATGCCATATTTCCAACCTTCTTAAGAATCTCAAAAAGCCTAATGAACCTCACACTAAGCTTTTCTTTCTTTCCTAATCTCATCACACCCTTCATGGGTGACATTTCAACAAAACCCATTCACCCAGTATGAACTCTACATCATGGACCCGTTGGTCGAGATAGCTCTTCTGTCTACTCTAGGCTGCCACAAGCCTATCATGGATCAGTCTGACTCAATCCATTGAGTCTCTTGACAAATCAATACCTTAAGGTCTAACCTCTGGTTTCAATGACCATAAAAATTCATAACACATGCTCGAACCATGACCTCTAACACTTTAAAAGTCCTCTCTGACTAGCAATCTATTTGACGGTGAAATATCGTACTCATCTCTAGCTGAGTGCCTGACTCTATTGAATAGAACTCCAAAGGTTCAAAGTGAACTAGGTACCTATATCATAAATAAGGGAAAGAGGCACACTATGTAACCAAACTATCTCACAAATGTAGATCTTGGCCAACTTCTCTGCATTATAATTCATCTTCATAAGTACAAAGTGCATTGATTTTGTCAACCTATCCACAATCACCCAAAATGGAATCAAACTTCCCCAAAGTCTTAGGTAAACCAACCATAAAGTTCATAGTAATCCGCTCCCACTCCTACTTAGGGATAGGCATTTACTGTATCAAACCACCCATTCGTTGATGCTCATACTTCACTTGTTGGCAATTAACACAATTGGCCACAAATTTGATAATTTCTTTCTTCATCCCACACCACTAATAGTGTTGCTTCAAGTTATGGTACATCTTAGCCTCTCCTAGATGGATAGAATACATCGAACTATGAGACTCCACCAAAATCAGTCTAATAAAGTCACCAACCCATGGCACACTAACTCGACCAATAATCCTTAAAACACCCTCCAAATCAAGGTATGCCACTTTTGCCTCACTACTTAACACTTCATCTTGAATCAACAGTAACTTCTTGTCATCAAACTATCGAGCTTGAATCTCCTCCGTCAATGAGAATCTAGCCTTTACACAGGCCAAAACAGGCTCGATTATCGAAATATCAAGTCGAATCCACTAGTTGGACAAAGACCAAATGTCCAAGGCCAAAGTCTCTCCTCCGCCAAAATTTAGGCCAAACTCCTCATGCTCGTCGCCTTCAAACTCAAGGCATCCACTACCATGTTAACCTGTCCCAGATGATAAAGAATAGTGAGATCATAATCTTTAAGCAACTCCAACCATCTACGCTATCACATATTAAGATCCCACTGACTGAAGAAGTATTGAAGGTTGTAATAATCGGAGAAAATCTCATAATGAACCCTAAACAAATAATGACACCACAGCTTCAACACGAACACAACTACCACTAACTCCAAATCATAAGTAAGGTAGTTCTTCTCATGAACCTTCAATTGTCTAGAGACATAATCTATCACTTTATATTTTTGCCCAAGCCAATCCAAGAAGAATCACAATACAATATGAAACACATGCCCTCCTCGGGCAGAGTTAAGATAGGAGCTGAAGTCAACAATGTCTTGAGCTTTTGGAAGCCCCTCTAACACTTGTCCGACTACTAAAAAATAACTATTTTCTGAGTTAACTTATTCAAAAGGGCTGCAATGGAAGAAAGGCCCTACAAAAACCATCGATAGTAGCCCACAAATCCAATAAAACTTTGAATCTTGGTAGGAGTAGTAGGTCTATCCCAATCATGAACCACTGCCACCTTGGTTGGATCAACCATAATACCATCCTTGGTCACCACATGACCCAAGAAAGAAATAGAGTCCAACCAAAATTCACACTTGGCGAACTTGGAATACAACTACTCATCTCTAAACCTTTAGAGTACAACCCTCAAATGCCTCACATACTCTACCTCACTCTTGGAATAAACTAAGATATCATCGATGAATACAATCACAAATGAATCAAGGTAAGGTCCAAATACTCTTTTCAATAACTCCATAAACATCGTCGGGGTGTTATTCAGCCCAAAGAAGATAACCAAAACTCATAATGGCAATAACACATCCGTGAAGCCATCGTCAAAACATCAATAACCCTGATCTTCAGCTAATAATAACTAGAGCGCAAGTCGATCTTAGAGAACACCATCACACCCTAAAGCTGAATAAATCGTCAATGCAAGAAAGAGGATACTTGTTCTTGTTGGTTACTTTATTCAACTACCGATAATTAATGCACATCCTCATAGTCCCATAAGAGGATACTTGTTCTTGTTGGTTACTTTATTCAACTACCGATAATTAATGCACATCCTCATAGTCCCATCCTTTTTCTTAACAAACGAAATAGGACACCCCAAGGAGAAACACTCGGTCTAGTAAACCCTTTACTTAACAAATTCTACAATTGCTTATTCAACTCCTTCAATTCTATTGGGGCCATCGTATAAGGAGAAATAGAAATAGGACTGGTGTCTGGCTTCACGTTAATAGCAAAGTCAATATCCCTGTCCGGAGAAACACCAGGTAAGTCTATAGAAAACACATCCATGAACTTTTTAAGAACTCTAATAGAATCCAAGGAATGAGGTGAATCAACACTGTATCTTGTACATAAGCCAAGTAAAATAGACACCCCTTCTCTACCACCCGACGACCACAAAAAAATGATATAACACTTTTAGGACATGAACTAGGAGTACCCCTCCACTATAACCTCGACGTATTAGACATTACTAGGTTAATAGTCTTGGCATGGCAATCCAAAAATAAATGAGAATGAGATAACCAATCCATATCAAAAATAACATCAAAATCACTAATATCTAGGGTAATCAAATCTACCCAGGTATTACGCCACAAAAGAGTTACTACACAAGATCGGTACACCCAATCCACCACTAAAGAATCACACATGGGGGTAGAAACATGGATAAGTACAATAAGAGACTCACACATAGAATTAATAACAAAAATAAAATATGCAGACACACAAGAGATTGTAGACCCAAGGTCCAACAACATAGAAGCAGGATGATGGAAAACTGAGAAGATACCTATGATAACAACATCAGAGGCCTCTGCCTCAAGTCTTCCGAGAAATGCATAACACTTCCCACGTCTGCCTTCGAACTGAGTAACTAATCATCCACCATCACGAGCTCTCTAAGATCCACCCCTGGTACTCTAAGATCCATCTATACCGCTATGTATACCCTCTCTAGCTAGAGTAGTTGGTACCCTCTCTAGCTAGAGTAGTTGGTGCTTAGTAAGTCTGAAGTTGTAAACCCTGTTGTAGAGGACTCATCACACGTCTGAGGAAACCCCTTGCTATGTGCCCAAACTCATCGCATACATAACATCCATTGCTAAAAAAAAATCATACTATAGGGGCCAGAATAAGTAGACCACCCTCTATGACCAGAAAAATCGATACGAGCCCTTCTGCCTAAATGACCTGACCTATGGCCATCTGAACTCTCAAAACCCAAAAACCCATTATCTAAACCCTATAAAGCTACCCAAAATAACCTATTGTGATGTCCATGAGAACCTCTTCCTATAGACTCCCTACCTAGGGATGAGTAACTACTAAAACACCCTACCTGTGGAAGCTTTACCTCTACCACCGTGAGCCTCACAGCGAATACCCATAACCCTCTTAGCATAATCCATAATACTCTGAAAAGAAGCACCTATAGTCACTAGCTAAGCTATATCCAACTAAAGAGTAGTAGTCAATCCCTTCACTAACTTTCTGATCCTCTGTCAAAATACTAGGCACGACATGCATGGACAAGGCATGGAAATGATTCTCATACTCAGCAACAGACATGGAGCCTTGCTCCAACTCATAAAACTCATCCTTCAAACTGTCTCTTAAACTAAAAGGCACATACCTCTCGAGAAAGATCTCCAAAAACTAAGTCCATGTCAAAGAAAGAGAACCCACTAGCCTACAACCCACGAAAGACCTCCACCACTGCTCGGCTACCTTAACCAAATGAATAGTAGTATAATCCACACTATGTAACTCAAGCAAATCGAGTTTATGCAACTTCTCCTGACAGCTGACAAAGAACTTACATGCATCCTCCTCAATAGAACCACTAAACTTGGGAAGAGCTAATATCATGAATCTATCGAACCTCTTCTGCTCATCAAATGACATCACTAGTCTTGCAACCACTGGCAAAATAATAAATCTAGAAGGTAACACCTCAACTTGTGGGGCGGCCACAATAATTGCTGGCTATGCCCTAGGAATCTGAAATACCTGAATCAAAACCTGCTGTGGTAGTGGAACACCCTCTCTAGTCTAAGAACAGTCTGGTGCACCAGGTAGAGTACCTGTCATAATCCAAATGGCTCAACAGTTAAATCAAAACATCCTGCAGCACTAGAGTAGTAACAAAACCCTGAGGGGCCTAAGCTTGTCCCACACCCTCTGGCTAGCAAATTGTATCAACATACTCAATAACTGACTCAGGAGAGGCTGCACTGGCATGTTACCTAGCTGGAGTGACTCCACAAACCTTGACTCTACCTATGGCATGACTGCAACCTTGCCTCATCCCCTGACTTAGGCCCTTACAGTGAGTATCGACTCAACACCATCAAAAGTAAATCGAGTCCTCACTATCCACACAAAAAGAGTGAAATTCAAGTTTAGAATACCAGGGGTGAAAAATTGTGCATGATAAGGAATCAAAATAGAGTACT
The DNA here is from genome assembly GCA_031232105.1 of Capsicum rhomboideum. Taxonomy (NCBI): domain Eukaryota; kingdom Viridiplantae; phylum Streptophyta; class Magnoliopsida; order Solanales; family Solanaceae; genus Capsicum; species Capsicum rhomboideum. The sequence continues at coordinate 135,791,876 of CP124716.1, forward strand.
TTCCTAAAAACATCTCATAGCATCCTGAAGATAGATACGGGCATAAACGTAATGATCTGCAGGACTCTGATAGATATTTTGCTCATGTATTCATGATACCGATGAACCAAGTACTCTCATACCAACTTGTCACAACCCAAAAAATCTAAAAGTCATGATGGCACATACCTCGACCCCACTTTGGTAAGTAAGCCCAACTCAAAAGAGAATAAGTTAAAATAAAGATCTAATAATGAAATAACGACACAAGACTTTTGTTATGCTCCAAGCCTACACCCTGGATGTAACATGGCACCTGGAACCACGAGTGATCCCAAGCGAACCCTTGGTCTGGCATGCAACTAATAAAGATGAACTTTTAATAAAATACGGAAGCTGGAAACATGGGCTAACTTTTATAAACAAAGTGAAATTAAAATAATATAAAATAAAATAACTTAAACTTTCATTAACTGAAAGATTTCAAATATTTAAGAACTGATACAACTGACTTGACTTGACTATGTCTATGAAGCCTCTACCACATTATGAATACGCCAACATTTATATAACAAAAGAAACTAGTGACTGGGATACTGATAAGTCCTCAGAAGAATGAGAACTCCCTCAAGCTGATATCATAGCCTATTGAAGAGTCTGCACGCGAGCCTGCATATCTGAAAATTAGGCACTACATCATCCAAAGATGTAGTGTAAAAAGAGCGCCACTGAATGTATTGGTACATAATAGCAAAATGAAAACTGAAACTGAATAAACTTTTGAATTAAATCATAACATATGAGATGAGTAAGGAGATATGGAACAACAGACCTACTAACCTTTTCTTCCAAAACAGTCAGGAGTAAAGTAGTACAATGGATAAGTTACTTAAAAGCATTGAAAGCATGTAAAACTTAAATAGTAAACTTTATGAAATGTAAGCTCGAAATCAATTAATTACAACATTATAATAAAACAACTTTAATACAATTCATCAAACTAAAACTGAGACTAGAAAATGAATACCTGAAACCTGGACCAAACTAAAAAAAATGCTTCATAAAACTTTCTTTAAACTGGTGGCATCGGCCAATCATATTCTCTTAAATAAGTATGTTTTCTTTTGGGGAGTTTCTCTTAACCGACATAAACCATGTGAGAAACATGGAGTCCAATGTCTTGCCCACAATGAGAAGAGTCGTCTTCTACCTTGCCAGGGTATAAGACGAAACATAACTTATGGATCCAAACTCGATGCTAAATAATCCTCCCAAAACATACTAGCTGCTCATAATATAGTCTTAAAAACATTTTCTAAAAATCATGCTTGACTCAAAATATCGTATCATTAACATATCTGTCTTAGTGAGCCTTGGCTCAAAATCTCTTTAACTTTTCTTAACTTTAACTTTTCAAGATATGACAAACTGTTCTCTTCTCAAGTCATGATGATATCATAAAGATTCTTTGCAAACTTTTCATGAATATATACTTGAAAACTTTAAATCAAATTTCATGGATGTCATAAATGATCTAATAAGTCATAAAAAAGATTCCTTGATAACTTTAATGAAATTCATAAACTTTGCTTGAAGACTCAAGGGATGTGTAAAAGGAATCAAATCCAGAGGAAAGACTACAAACTCATACAATTACTACTAAAACCCAAAGAATATCATTAAGAGACCAAGAATTAAACTCAAGAATTTCAAATCTTAAAAACCCTAACAAGACTCATGGCTTAAACAAAGATATATCTTGGGTGTGGGGAGAATAGGATTCCCACATGAAGGGTTAGCTTTACATCTTCAAGAAATATTCAAGAACTTTTATCAAAACCAAGAACAATACTTAGAGATATTAAATCTTGAAACCCTAGCTTTAAATCTTGAACTTAACATGGAACTAACAACATTCCCAAAGGTTCCAAACTCCAAATAACTCATTTTTCTTAGATCTAAAGGCTTAGCAACGAACGTTGGAAATTACGGGGTGTTACATTATCTCCCCCTTGGAATCATTCATCCTCGTATGGTGGGTAACTCTACGATGAAAGAACGAACCAAATTATTTTCAACACTACTAGACTCTTAGGCTATAAACACAAGTCAAGATGTTAAACTCAAGGATAAGATATTTAATAAGGCGTACAAAACATGAATTCTTTAGAGCACAAAAATTATGACTTCGAAGATATGGAATATCCTTAGGAGTTTACAAGATAAGTAAGGCTTTCTCTTCTTTCCCTAGGGACTGATCATGGACTAGGAGAGGAAGTGTTAATACACCAAAAGCTGGAATAGAGTAGAATCTCAACTAACGTAGAGAGGAAATATAAAAGCAAAGTAAAACACGGTCATGCACAAGCCTAAATCTTTAAAATGAAACCCAATGATGCTAAGGCTAGTCTTTGCTTAACAACTCACCATCTCCCCCTTAGTATAAAGTCAATAACTTAAGACTGCAACTATTTCCATTTACTAAACCATCCTCACTAAAATCCACAGAAACAACATCATACCAAAAGTTCAACACTAACTGTCCATAGATCCCTCAATTTTCTTCTTAGGGACACTCTCTACAACCACGTTAGCTTCTTTAACACTAAGCGATATTAATTCACTGTCTAACTACACATGAATTTTACCACTCATGACCCCATGTAACAATATATACTCACTATCTTAAACACTCATTACCTACCCTTAAGTCTCTACTTCACCTATAGACTTAGCAAGGATCTTCACATCTTACATAACGGTTTCATCTAACACATTCACACTTGACAACATACTTCTCACAAATACCACATCAACATACATAAATTAAATTCCCAAAATCAACATTTTTCCTACCTCAGTGATCATTCATGACTCAAATTTATAACTTAACACTTAAATCAGATGGCCGTACAACTTCCTTTCAAACACACTACTACTCATTTGATCATCTGTCTAAACTAGCTTCATAAATCTATAAACATCAAAGGGTTCTTTCTTCAAGCTACAAAGTGTAGCCTAGTTCTATCCCTGGTTAACCACTCTATACTTCTATTGAGAGCCTATATATAATCTATACTAACACGGTGACAAGTTCTAAAACACCATAACCAGCAACTCCTTCTCTAAATACTACCATAAAATCTACACCACACTTACTACACTTCAACCAATTCTTAAGAACATAGAACCCGATCACTCACACTATTCCCGAGACACTTCTCTACTTACAACTCTAACCACATACTTTAATCCTTCTTAACGATGTTTTCTAAAATAAAGCTTAGAGAAGGGTCTGGATACTCATCTTATTCTGGCTCTAATGCATGATTCATAAGAACAAGGGTGCAATATTTTGATTCAATAGATGTAAATGCACTAATAGGTTCCTTTCAAACCCTTGTGTAATCTCTCAACTTTATATAGGTTCTATCTGAGGAAACCACTATGATAGGAGATTGAACTTTACTATTTCTACCACCTCGAAGATGAGGCATAGTTGGAGGAACTTGGAGTAACGCACGAACTTGTACAAGTTTCTTAGGGAACAACTTTAGTGCATGATCTAGAGTAAGAAATAATGAGAAACTTATCCTAAATACCTGTAGTCCCTTATTTATAGAAGTGGGGCCCTCATAACCATAAATAAGATCCTACTGACATGGCTTCATAGACTCCCTAGGACACTTGAACTCTATGCTTTGATACCAAGTTTTTCATGCCCCAAGCCTACACCCTGGACATAACATAGCACCTGGAACCACGAGTGATCCTAAGTCAACCCTTGGTCTGACATACAACTAATAAAGCTGAACTTTTAATAAAATGCGAAAGCTGGAAACATGGGCTAACTTTTATAAACAAAGTGAAATTAAAATAATATAAAATAAAATAACTTAAACTTTCATTAACTAAAAGATTTCAAATGTTTGAGAACTGATACAACTAACTTGACTTGACTATGTCTATGAAGCCTCTACTACATTATGAATACGCCAATGTTTATATAACAAAAGAAACTAGTGACTGGGATACTGATAAGTCCTCAGAAGAATGAGAACTCCCTCAGCTGATATCATAGCCTATTGAAGAGTCTGCACACGAGCCTACATATCTGAAAGCTTGGAACTACATTATTTAATGATGCAGTACAAAGAGAGCGTCAATACTTTAAATATATTGGTACATAATAGCGGAATGAAAACTGAAACTGAATAAACTTTTGAATTAAATCATAACATATGACATGAGTAAGGAGATATGGAACAATAGACCTACTGATCTTTTCTTGCAAAACTGTTGGGACTAAAGTAATACAATGGATAAGTTACTTAAAAACATTGAAAGCATGTAAAAACTTAAATAGTAAACTTCATGAAATGTAAGCCCGAAAGCAATTAATTACAATATTATAATAAAACAACTTTAATACAATTCATCAAACTAAAACTGAGACTAGAAAATGAATGACCGAAACCTGGACCAAACTTGAAAACAATGCTTCATAAAACTTTCTTTAAACTGGTGGCCTCGGCCAATCATATTCTCTCAAATAAGTAAGTTTTCTTTTGGGGAGTTTTTCTTAACTGACATAAACCATGTGAGCAACATGAAGTCCAATGTCTTGTCCACATTGAGAAGAGCCATCTTCTACCTTGCCAGGGTATAAGACGAAACATAACGTATGGATCCAAAACTTAGCCTGAAGGCCCACAGTGGAAACGTGGTTCTGGGGCATATGACCTCGAACTCATACCCAACTCTAAATAATCCTCCCAAAACATACTAGCTGCTCATAATATAGTCTTAAAAATGTTTTCTAAAAATCGTGCTTGGCTCAAGATATCATATCATGAACATATCTGTCTTTGTGACCTTGGCTCAAGATCTCTTTAACTTTTCTTAACTTTAAATTTTCAAGATACGACAAACTGTTCTCTTTTCAAGGCATGATCATATCATAAAGATTATTTGCAAACTTTTCATGAATATATACTTGAAAACTTTAATTCAAATTTCATGGATGTCATAAATGATCTAATAAGTCATGAAATAGATTTCTCGATGACTTTAATGAAATTCATAAACTTTGCTTGAAGATTCAAGGGACATGTATAAGGAATCAAATCCAGAGGAAAGACTACAAACTCATACAAATAATACTAAAACCCAAAGAATATTCAAAGAATATCATTAAGAGACCAAGAATTAAACTTAAGGATTTCAAATCTTAAAAACCCTAACAAGATTCATGGCTTAAACAAAAATATAACTTGGGTGTGGGGAGAATGGGATTCCCACACGAAGGGTTAGCTTTACATATTCAAGAAATATTCAAAAACTTTTATCAAAACCAAGAACAATAATTAGAGATATTAAATCTCAAAATCCTAGCTTTAAATCATGAACTTATCATGTAAATAGGCTCAATTGTGGGGAAGAAAAAAGTTCCTCACGAAAGTATTGCTCTTACATACCTCGGAGATGAAATCTGGGGAAGAATCCTTTGGATTTGGAGTCCTAGCTTGATTTTCCTTGAAATTTGAAGAGCTTGAGAGAATAAGAGAGGGTTTTAATAGATTTAGGGCTAATAGGAAGGTAGGGAAACTTTTTATAATAGTAGGGGATCGTTTTGGATAAGGAAAGGACCAAAAGGCCCTTTAAAAACACGTAGGAAACAAGAGGAGGCACTGCGAAAACAGCACCTTTGTGCCATCCCAAAGGCTGGCCTCCGTGGCACTTTGATATCGCGAAGGTCCAGATCCGTGACACAGAGGTATCGCGTACCTCCACTGGTTTGAGCAAAAATCTAATTTTTCTTGGCCCCGTGCTCTGTGGCACGGGGATAATGCCGAACTACACTGTTTTGGAATCCGAAATTATATTTTTCTCGCATTCTTTACCTCCTAAAATCCCCCAATTCAAACTAACAACATTCCCAAAGGTTCCAAACTCCAAATAACTCATTTTTTTCTTAGTTCTAAAGGCATAGCAGGGAACGTTGGAAATTACGGGGCATTACAACTTTGGAATAAAGTAAAACCAACAACAATACCCACTCAATATCTAGAAATACATCTCAAGAAGTAGTATCATGAGTACAGAGCAACTCTATACTAATATCAAAATACTACAACATAAAGTGTCTCTCTGAAATGAAATAATGATATAAGTAGGATAGATGAAGCCGGAACATTCTCACCATGACTTTGATAACTCTTAACTTGCACAATCATTGTTCGTGGGTGGCACTAATATCAGGATCTGCATCCAAAGGGTACAGAAAGTAGGTGTCAGCATGGTCCACTTGTATTTGATAGGAATCATAGGCCGACCAAGCTAGAGTAGACAACTACATCAAATAAAGTAAGTTATGAGTAAAGCGATAACCCTGCAAGTAGAAAAGTCCCACGTGGATCAAGCCACAATAACTACATAATAAGAATAAATTTCAACAATAATATATACACCATGTATGAAAATATTCAAAGTATAAATCACCCTAAGGAAAGAAGTACAATGCAATGAAACACAATAATATGGAATAGATGCAATGGCCAAATGTACTCTCTATATATACCTTCCGAGCCTAAACTCCAGGAAAGGACCCTTGGGGGGTTCGTAACCCATATACTAATTGCAATTTCAATATCTTATCTTGTTGGCACTTTTCTTGATTAAGTTGTTTTATAAAATGGTGTATTTTCTTTCATAAAGAATTCAATTTCCATAGTAGTACCAGTTCCATAAAAATAAGAGATGAGTGAGTATGAATGATTAGGGAAAAATCAACAATGCACAATAATCAGTTCAATAATGATATAAATGAATCCAAGTCACCCAAATCTCAGTAAATCATGATACAAGCTCCCTCATGGAAACACAATATAGAATCAATGCAAGGTATTGAAAAAATCCCCCACATTCCCCAACAAGAGCACCACAAAAGTAAAATAACCAAATAAGACACCAACGAGGTCAGAGCCTTCCCCTACTGAGCGGCCTTAGAATGCTCCCAATCTATTAAAAATGACTTCTACAGGTAAATACGAGTCTAATGATACCCATATTGGCATATTAAGTTTTGGGTCCAAAATAACCTCAAAAATAAAGGGGTAAAACTGAAATTTTAGGGGAAATCACTTTACCCATAGCTTAAGGGTCTCAAATCTAAAATTCCATAAAAAATGGAGTTGAAATTGAGTCAGAAATCATCGAAATATCACTTTTCACTTTACCGGAAAAATCCCAAAATCTCAAGTTTAAATAACCATGATTTGAAGTTGATTTTGCAATATAATCAATGGGCAATGATCAAATATAAGTTTATAAGCTTACCCAATTGAAAGATAATGAAATTCCCTCTTAGATTTTCATAAAAGTGTGTTCCCAAACCTTGAAAATGGTAAAAATAGGGTTCAAGGTTGAAATGAGATATATATAATATTACCTCTATCGCGATCCCGACACTACGCTAGTGATCATGAGGGTCAATGTTAACTTCCCCTTAAGTTGCTCTTTTCGATCGTGGGAATGGGCCACATGATCGCAATGCACAAGAAAATTCCCCTTTACGATCGTGACACCCCCCATGCGATCGCGATGAACAAAATCTGGGATCTTCACGGTCGCGACTCCAGCCATACAATCACGATGTGTAAATGTCAGGTGCACCAGCAATAGTCCAAGGCTAAAATATCTCCGAACGGACCCTCAAAATTTGTTTGGCACCCACAAAAATAAATTAATAATACTATTAAGTTAATTTTGAAGTTCCGAACTTATCGACATCAAAATCACCAATGGAGGTTGTTATACACAATTTTCACCCAAAAAAACTTAAGGTCAATAAAACTAGTTTCTTTCTCATACACACAAAATTCATAATAGGGCCTCGAAACCCAAATCAACCATGCTACAAACCCAAAATCAACATTTCAGAACCGATGGAACTAACAGAATTTTCATCCAATACTCGGATCTCGGGATGTTGACCAAAGTCATCTATGTCAACTTAATGGCTTCTCAAAGTCAAAAACTCACATAAAATACTTATGAACACGTCGGAGCCCTTATCATCCATTCCCACAACTCAGAAATGCTTAAAGGAAACAACGGAGAGGGACAAAATGGGGCCAACTATTGAAAATTATAAAAATAACCACGAGGGTTGTTACACTTTGTTTTCATACCAGCAGTAGTAGTATGTACTCTCATAGGCTCTTGTTCTTTATTTTTTTTTTTACTATATGTTGTTTTCATCGTACTTCATTTACCTTATTATTTTGTTGTAGCTACTATTCATTTCTTTTTTAGCATACATTGTCATACTTTCTTTATTTTTTGCCATGGCTTCTTTGTTTACTATTTCATGTTTCGAACTTCTTTGAAATGCTTTTCTATGAGTTGAGGAACTATTGTAAACAAGCTCTCTACCTCCTAAGGTAGGACTAAGGTTTGTATATACTCTACCCTCCTCACACCCAACTTGTAAAATAAAAGTATATATCAAAAATAAGTTATAAGATATTCTTTATCATTTACTATCCATGATTAATAGTCATTATTATAATATTATAATGGATCCTTTATGATCATTTAATTTATAACATATCACAATTGATGAGCCTCTAATACCCTTTGTTTTTCAATATCTTAAAACCATCTTTATGTCTGCAGTTACAACAGACAATTCATCTTCAATATCACTCCTAGAAAATGATTAATTAGTAACGGACAATATTTCGTAGCTAAACAACATAAATTCCATTTAGCTACGGATTAGGAAGAATTAGCGATGGATTATGAGAAAATTCAATTAGTTAAGAGCGTTTTAGCGATGAATTAATTGGAGATTGCTGACAAATTCCGTAGCTAATTCAATGTTTCCTTGTAGTAAATAGGCTTAATGAATTTTATTAGTCTTTAATATTGGGACATTCTTATTTATCAGGATGTTAGCCTCTTCTCATTTGATTGTCTATATAATCTTATTTGGTATCACCTTGAAAAGTAGAAGAGAAATCAGAGACAATGTTCTTCTTAATATATTCTATTATGCTGAATTTCTTCTCTATTCAATCTTTATTAGTTTTTATACTCCTAATTTTATATTAAAAATATTTGTTGAATTCTGGAGAATATACCTACACTAGGTGAAATGGGACAGTGGTCTTTGACATGCTTCTAGATTTCAAGAATTTCCTATAATATTGGTGATTAAGTATTTTCCGTAAGATCATTTCAAATAGATTATGTCTGAAGCTAATAGGCTAGAGATTTCATGACACTATATTCTTGAAGAAACTTTATTCATTTTTTGTCATTGATCTTACACTTTCTAGTTTTCTCCTTCTTTAAAATACATAGACAAAAATCAGTGCAAATATTAGTTGAGGAAGAAAAGGGCTAGAAGATGTGGATATTGTAGACACATAAAGTTTATTGGATCAAATTCATAGAAAATTTGGATTGAATCCATATTTGTTTGGGCTGAAATTAGTTTGGGCTTTACAAGTTAATAAGTCCATTAAATTCAATTCAAGGTCCATCTTGAAGCCCAAACTCATGCCACGTGTCAAGTAACGTGGCATCCCAGTCAAATTAAAGACCAACAAAACAAGTCCACACATTCAAATACGTGACAAGCCAAGTCAAGTTCAACAACCAATGAAACATCGCCAAGTGTCCCAAATGACATGTTTTTGGCCAATCACAAGCAATCTTATCACATAGTATTTATGATAATATTGAGAAATTGATGGACCAATGAGAATGAGGTAGAAGAGGTTATTTACACTTGGACTTCCTACCCGCACAACTATAAATAGGGGGTTACATAATTTTCTGGTCATTCAACAAGCATTGGAAAAAGCCACATCATCAACTACACAACTCTTCAAAGGAGTAGTCAATGGAGTTCTTCCTGGAGATCAACCCAAAACGACGAAGTGCTGCACAATGTCCCCGAAGATCAAACACATCTCAAGGAGGTCTGAATCATCCTATATTTGAGAAGCACGCTATTGAAGGCCCTCGAATCATGGAGAAATTTTAGGAGAGAAAAATCAAGAGAACAACGGAATTGTACCTGTAAAATTTATTTAATAAAATTATTTTTCCTTTATTTATCTTTGCTTGCAGTTAATTTTCAGCACTACAAAAATTTGTTGCGAACAAATTTTTGGCACACCCAGTGAGACGGGTTCTGCTCTTCATCTCTTTCTCCTACAAATCAAATCAACTACTGCAATGGACTTTGAAAAGACCAATGATGTCTCATACGAGAACTCTACTACTGCCACATTGGATGAGCTCAGTCGTTTCGGTCCACTCACTTGACGTAAGTTTAAGACTAGTGGTTGGGACGAATCTGAATACTTCACCTCTCTGGAGAAGGCAAAAAAGAGAAAATCTCATATGATGGCTGGAACTGCAGCCCCTGGGGGCAATCAGACATCTGTGTTATGTGATGAAATCTCTCGAACTGGCGTCAATTTTAGTGAATCTAAATATTCGACTAAGTCTCCAATTTTAACAAAGGTCAACGCCTTGATGGCCAATGCAACAGATATGGATGAGAAGTTTACAATGATGGCACAAACCATTGAAGTTTTGAAGATATCTGTTGAGGATAAAGATCTATAAATCGCTCAACTCATGAACAAATTGGAATCCTTCACACTTGGAGAGTCAAGCCATGTACCCGCTTTTCCACCTGGTTTTGCTCCACAAAATAAGGATGTCAAAGAGTTATTTGCCAAGTCCAAATTACAGAAGGAGAAACATTCTACTTCGATTGCTGCTTTGTCTGTCCAACAGTTACAAGACATCATAACTAACTCTATCAGGGCTCAATATGGCGGAACACCACAGAGTTCGTTGTATTACTCCAAGCCTACACAAGACGGATCGATTGTCTACCCATGACAACTCAAATGAGAATGAGGATGATTGTTGGACCTTGGTTTCTCATAAGAAACGAAGATGCCAAGCAATTTCGAGGATACAATTTTCTAAACCAAAAGTAGTAAGGAGTAATGTGGATCAGCTATGATCATCAAAAATAGTTAAGTGTGGTACAAGCAAGAAGATTGGAAGTTTTTTGTCACAGAAGGTCCGAAGGCCTATCACATTGCAGGATTTCTTTTTGTAAAAATTCCTTCAAGATAGTCAAATTAGTGTGACACTTGTAGTTTCCAGTACAGAGGAAATAAAGGAAAGCAAAGACGAGCATCGTTCGACAATGGCACGGGAACAATATGCTAATATAGAAGTTGTATCATGTTTTGCCATAATTTCCTTCACAGATGATGACTTGTTGTTAGGGTCTAAACTGGATAACAGGCCTTTGTTTGTTGTAGGAGCTATTCGAGAACAATAGCTCAATTATATACTGATCGATGATGGTTCAGTAGTTAATATCATGCCAAAGACAGTGCTGAAAAGGCTTGGGATCTTTGTTGATGAACTATCCAAATGTAATATATCAATCTGAGGTTTCAATCAAGAAGGAAAACGAACAATTGGAAAGATTCGTGTAGGGTTGTCCATTGACAACATGAAATCAAACATTTTGGTTCATGTTATAGATGCCAAAACATCCTACAATTTGCTTCTTAGATGCCCCTGGATACATGAAAATGGAGTGGTGTCATCTGTTTTGGATCAATGCATTAAGTATATGAAGGACGGTGAAGTGGTTAAAATTGATGCAGATATCAATACTTTCACTGAGACAGAGTCATACTTTGCATACGCAAAATTTTACTTTGATTCTTATGAATTAGATATGGAGAAACCAACACCACCCAACACAACTGATGTTGATTCAAAGAAGACTTAAAAGTTCAACGGGTTGTTGTTAAGATGTCTAGGGAAAGAACTGAAAAAATTTCTATCGAGCTTTATTCATCCTAAGGAGACATGCAAACAAAGACGAATAAAAAGATTCTAGTTTTTCGTTACATTTCGAGTGAGCGTCAAAAAGAGGGGCAACCCTTGCTAGAAGCATGTGCTCAATAAGTTCACCCTCAAAGAAAGAAATCAGGTACAAAGTATTCCAAGATTTGAAGGAGAATATGATTGTTCCAGTTATACAAGTCTTGTCTGTTACTCCCGAGTCTTCAAAAACTGATACTTTAATTGATGGGATAAGAGGACACTTTGATCAAAAGGCCTTCACACTGCTTGAAAAATCAGGTTATCAGGTTATGACTTCTCTAATTCGGCAAGGCTATGAGAACTCAAAGATGAAGTCACTGGTGAAAAGATACATGGGCTTACGGAGTACCAAATAAAATGGAGAAAGCAAGGGCATTAAGTCGCCACTCCTAAGTTTAGGTTGGGATTCAAATTACTAGAGCCTCTTTGAATTTCAGCTAAGAAGGGAAAGGAAATAACTTCATCACACCATATCTTAGTAGAAAGGGAAAAGAAATGTGAAAAAAAGGAAGCACAACAATTATTTTTAGTGTTTGACCGCATAGGAAGATCAACGCCTCATGTCTCCGTCTATGAGAGATTAGGATACAAAAATAGAAGCGGAGCTACTGACCATATGTAAGGGGATATCACAACCTCGAAAGTCTCAGTCTTTCATCGCTTGGGAACCACGAGGAAACCATTATCTGAGAAGATATTGCTGGAGCATGAAAAGCAATGTTTGTTTGAGGATATTGATGACAAGGTAATTTGTAGTGCTTTTCCATCACACATGAAAAGAAAGGCTATTTTATCAATTACCATAGATGGTCAATTGAAGGTAAAAAGAAGAATCATTATTTTTACCAACCAATGTCATGGACAAACAAAGGAGGAGCAAGAAGGAGTCAGAACATCATATCACATAACGATCGAGAATAGTCCAAGCCATGATAAAGTGGGTGATGATGTTCAAGAAGCTCCTCCTTAACTAGAGGATGGCATGGAGTCAACTATAGATGAACTCAAGGAGATAAATCTAGGTAATTTGGAGGATCTGTGCCCAACCTTTGTTAGTGCACTTCTCACACCTCAAGAGGAGAGGGAATATTTCAAGCTTTTGATTGAATACAAAGACGTCTTCACTTGGTCATACAAAGAAATGTCAGGCCTTAGTCCTAGGGTAGCTATTCATAATTTAGGGATCAAAAGTAAAGCACGTCCTATAAAACAGTCACATCGCATGTTTCGCCCTAAATTGGTGACGCAAATTGAAGCAGAAGTCAATAAGCTCAGTGAAGTTGGATTCATTCGAGAAGTGAAGTACCCATCATGGATTTCCAATATTGTTCCCTTCAAGAAGAAGAATGGTCAAATACGTGTATATGTTGATTTTCGAGACTTGAACAAGGCATGTCCAAAAGATGACTTCCCGCTACCAACTATTGAACTTATGGTTGACACTATAACTGGTCATGAAGCTATGTCATTTATGGATGGGTCCCCTGGGTATAACCAAATCAGAATGTCTTTAAAAGAAAGAATGCACTGCTTTTTCGAACTTTAAAAGGAATATATTGTTACAAGGTGATGCCCTTCGATCTAAAGAATGTTGGTGCTACCTACCAGCGTGCAATGCAAAACATTTTTGATGGCATGCTTCATAGGAGGATGGAATGTTATGTTGATGACTTGGTGGTAAAGACAAAGCATATACAAACCCATTTTGAAGACCTTCGAATTATTTTTGAACGATTAAGGAAATTTGACTTGAAGATAAATCCCCTCAAATGCGCATTTGGAGTTACTTCAGGAAAGTTTCTTGGCTTCATTATACGTCACCGTGGAATTGAAGTTGATCCTAGAAAGATTGAGGTCATACAAAAAATTCCTGAGCCAAAGAATTTGAGAGAGCTCCGCAGTTTACAAGGAAATTTAGCATTCAATCGAAGGTTCATATCTAACTTAGATGTATGATGCCAACCCGTCAACTATCTAATGAAGAAGGATGTCTCGTTTCACTAGGATCAATCATGTCAAAATGCTTTTGAAAACATCAAAAAGTATTTGTTGAACTTTCTATTTTAGGGGCACCGATGCCTGGGAGGCCATTGATACTCCACATCACGTCACAAGAGAGGTCACTTGGGGAACTACTAGCTCAAAGAATGAAGCTAAAAAGGAACAAGCATTGTACTATCTAAGTCAAACTTTGGTAGGAGCTGAGTTGAACTATACGCCTATTGACAAGATGTGTTTAGCACTGCTTTATGTGATAAGGAAACTAAGACACTATTTTAAAGCGTATACCATCAAGCTAATCTCTAGCTGATCCTGTAAAGTTTGTAATGACTCGATCAGTTCTCTCGGGACATCTAGCAAGATGTTTCATACTGTTTAACCAATATGAAATTGCTTATACACCTCAAAAGGCTATAAAAGGACAAGCACTTGCCAACTTCCTCGCCGATCACCCTCTTCTGGTAAAATGGGAAGTTACGGATAAATTCCCAAATAAATATGCATTATTCATTGAAGAACTCTCAGCATAGATGATGTTCTTTGATAGGGATGCATATCGAGATGGTGTAGGGGCAGGTGTTGTGTTGATATCCCCAGAAAGGCTAGTTTAGCCATTTTCCTTCGTTTTGGGTGAAACGTGTTCTAACAATGTCGCAAAATATCAAGCTTTAATATTGGTCTTGAAATGGAGTCAGATATGAAGATTCCCCAGTTGGACATTTACAGAGACTCTAAGTTGATCATCAATCAACTCTTAGGGAGTTACGAGGTGAAGAAGGAATACCTTTTTCCATATCATCAATACACTGCTTGTTTACTTAGAAGCTTCGATCAAGTGTTCTTAAATTATGTCCCAAGAGAAGAAAATCGCATAGCTGATGCTTTAACTAACCTGGCCACGACCATGGCACTAGGAGAAGATGAGTCAACAAAAGTGCATGTATGTCATCAATGGGTCATTCCTGGAAGTCTTGATCTTCAAATCAATGAAAGCCACCATATATCTGTTCGAGTGATTAAAGGAGAAGATTGGAGGCAACCACTAATTGAATACCTCGAATATGGAAGATTACCTGAGGATCTACAAAAGAGGGTAGACATCAAGAGAAGGGCACCACGATTCATCTTTTGTCAAGAAATATTATTTCGGCGATCTTACGAAAGAGTATTTCTATGGTGTCTTGACAAAGAAGAACCTCGACAAACGATGGAGGAAGTGCATTCTGGCACTTGTGGAGCACATCAATCAGGGCCCAAACTTCATTTTCGCATCAAAAGAATGGGCTACTACTGGCCAACAATGGTGAAGGACTGTCTGGAGCATGCCAAAAGGTGTCAAGCGTGTCAATTCCATACCAATTATATACACCAACCCCCAAAACCTCTTCATCCAATGGTGGCTTCTTAGCCCTTCGACGCATGGGGACTTGATGTTGTTGGACCTCTTCCAAAGTCCTCAAAAGGGGAGATGTACATCGTGGCAGCCACATACTACTTTTCTAGGTGGGCTGAAGTTGTGCCATTGAAAGAAGTAAAGAAGGAAACGGTTGTTGACTTTATTAAGTCAAACATAATTTTCAGGTATGGCATACCGACTTACATAATTACTGATAATGGAACGCCCTTCAGCAACAAGCTTATAAGGAGTTTGTGCGAGAAGTTCAGTTTTAAGCAGCATAAGTCTTTAATATACAACGCACCTGCCAATGGCTTGGCTGAAGCTTTTAACAAGACACTTGGTAACCTGTTGAAGAAAGTTGTTGCAAAGAACAAAAAATATTGGAATGAGAAGATTGGTGAAGCTTTATGGGCGTATCGAACGACCTTTAGAACTGCTACACAGGAGACTCCATACTCTTTGGTATATGGCGTAGAAGCAGTCCTTCCATTTGAGCAACAAATTCCATCACTGCGAATTGCGATCCAAGAAGGACTTTCGGCTGAAAACAACACTCAACTTCATCTGGCAGAGTTAGAGGCATTGGATGAGAAAATACTGGAAGCACGACAAAAGTTGGAATGATATCAAGCTCGACTAGCTAGAGCTTTCAACAAGAAAGTGCGGCCATGATCCTTCCAAGTGGGAGACTTGGTCTTAGCTATTCGGAGACCCATAATCCTCAACAGACGCATAGGCGACAAGTTAACATCGAAATGGGATGGGCCATATGTTGTAAAGAAAGCATATTCAAATGGCGCATACAAAATTATTGATAAAGATAGCGTAAGAGTTGGTCCCATCAATGGAAAGTTCCTGAAGCAGTAATTCCCATGAAGGTCACCTACGCTCCTTAAGGCACGAGCATAAATTGCATGTCACTCCTGGCCCGCATAAGTCTAAACTGTGTACGGCTCTCCAAAGAAAAAAAAAAAGAAAAAAAAAAGAGAAAAAAAAAAGAAACCAAAAACAAAAGAAAAAAGAAAAAAGAAAAAAAAATCAACTTATCCCCCTGAACTACGTTATGACTTGATCCTCTTCCCTGAGGTACACGTAGGCAGCTTAGAGTATTTTTACTCTAAGTTCAGTCGTATGAGTTTAAAAAAAAAAGTAAAAGGGGGGGAAGGTGTATGTCATTACTTGAATACGACAACAAAACCTTGGAGTGACATAGATATAACGTGAATCAGACGTCCCTTCGCCAATTTTTCCACATACGTGCAAAGGTGAAGAGGCAAGCAAGGCAGAGCTAACTTTGATGACATATCTGTACAAATTCGTTAAGGTGTTGACCATGGTTTTTACATATGTTGTATTTCATGGTGTCCTCTTCATAACAAAAAAGACAGCTTATGATTTGAAGGCTCCTACGTGGAGTTATGAAGTTTCTACCATAGCCACTCAAAGTTGCAAAGTAGGTCATCATATTTCAAACTAAGCTAACTTCGACAACATATCAGTACAAATTCGTAAAGGTTTTGATTGTGATTTTTACATATAATGTATATCTTAGTGTTCTCTTCGTAAAGAAAAAGGTAGCTTGTGATTTCAAGGCTCCTGCGTGGAGTTAGGAATTTTCTACCATAGCCGCTCAAAGTTGCAAAGTAGGCCATCAGATTTTGAACTAAGCTGATTTCGACAACATATCTATACAAATCTGTTAAGGTGTTGACCATTATTTTTACATATTTTGTAGTTACTAGTGTTCTCTTAGCAACAGAAAAGGCAGCTTGTGATTTGAAGGCTCCTACGTGGAGTTATGAATTTTCTACCATAGCCTCTAAAAGTTGCAAAGTAGGCCATCAGATTTCAAACTAAGCTGACTTTGATGACATATCTGTACAAATATGTAAAGGTGTTGACCGTGATTTTTACATATGTTGTAGATCTTGGTGTCCTCTTTGCAACGGAAAAGGCGGCTTGTGATTCAAAGGTTCCTATGTCAAGTTATGAATTTTCTAGTATAACTGTTCAAAGCTGTGAAATAGGATAGATTCATTGTTAACTTCAAAATTAATTCCTATTAATTGAAAAGTAGTTTGATTTTTGATTTTTGGATACATATTCTCTATGAGACCCAATTTTTATTCATGGATAAGGGCAGATTCATCGATTGTGTCCATTCAAAAAAAAAAAGAGGAGACGAAATGATATTCAAATTTCAAGGGAAACAATTTATATGAAAGCTAAGGATCACTTTTATTGCACCGCAAAAAAATTCACTACATCATAATAAGCAATAATCAAAAAAAAATCCTAATCAGATATCTAAACTATGGAAAAGGTTGAAATCCCAGAATTTGTTGACGACTCGTCTCAACCGCCTCTTCCAATTTGGACAGTTTCTCTACTTCGTCTTCAGATAATGGATGTTTCTCTCCAATTGCATGAATCTCGCCTTCGAAAATGATAATCTTCTCTTGACTTTTAGACAACTGTTCTTTTATGCGTGCAATGGTCTTCTCCCTCTTCACAGACAAGAGCTTCAGTTCTTCGTCAAGCTTCACAAGGTGCGATTGAAGATCCTCCATGCGCCCCCTCGCCTTCACGCTTTCCTCTTTTGCTTTGACTAGAAAATGATACACCTCGGAGAGCAATTCTTGATGGCATTATTTAGTCATTTTCTAGGATGAAGATAATTTCATGGCATCATACTCTTCATACATATTTAAAAAAGTCTTAGCAGAGCCTTCCAGAATAGAGGTGTTGATAGCGTTAATCCCTTTGAGTTCCTCCATAATCATGTTAACACCCTTTTTCAACTTTAAAAAGTTGTCTAAATAATCGACGGAGAATATTGTTAGCCATTCATGTAATGCACCACACATTTGAAGAATGTAAGACTTGTTGAAAATAGAAATTGTTTCTTGTGGTTCAAAATTTGGGGTAGCAAATGGCGACGAAGGTACATGAACTTTAGGCAATTTAATTTGTGCTATTTTATTTTCCAAAGCTTTTGTGAGAGGAGGAGAAGATATATCAAGGCAACTTGGGCTTGTAACACTATCAAAAATGTCACTAAATGTATCGGCAGCTGCGTCTTTAAGACCCAGCTTCAAAAAAAAAAAAGAGAAAAAGAAGAAGTTAGTAGGGCGTTAAAAATAATAATAATAATAATAATAATATTAATAAATAAAGCCATGAAAGAAAAAGATGGAAAGTAAACTTACTTGTTCTGCGAGTTCAGGCAACAGCATAGTGGAGCTAGGATCATCAACAAAAAATGTCTCACTATCTATAGTATCAGCGTCCAAATCAGCAAACTCATTACGTTGGTCTTTTACCTTCCTTTTCTTGCGTTTCCAATGTTGGTATTGATCTAGATCACCTTCCGTTGCGCTAGTGTCAATATTGGCATCTACAACTTCATTAGTCAGGAGGATAGTCGAAGTCTTACCTTTGATGAGCACTTTGGTTGGCATCTGTCCACTATTGTTTTCAAGCGAAGTAGAATTATCTTTTCTCTTGCGAGTGTTTTCCGATGCCATGGAAGGAGTGATACTTGATTTCGATGAAGGAGGCCTAGATCCTTCTCCATTTTTCACTAACATACCCTTTGAAGTCGAAGACTTAGAAGGCAATGGGCTTGCCTTTGACTTAATAAGGGAAGAAGAGGAAGACTTGTTTTGATCTGGCAGCCGAGAGTAAACTTTTAATATAATTTTATTCTGACCAACAAGGTTTGTTCGACCCATTGACCACCAATCCAAATACCTGCGGGTTATTAGAGGCCTATCAGGACGTGGTGGTACACTAATTATTGAAGAGCTACTAAGGCGGGTGCAAGAATCCCAAAGTTGTGCTAATTCTTTTAATGTGTCGTAATATGGTCGCTTGATGAAGTTACCAGGGAGGTCTTGGACGAATCCAAACTGTCGACTAAATCTATGGGGACTATAAGGCTCCATAACAAGGTGATCATCACACCTGACAGTGACGTAACTCGAATGGAGGCTGATGAAATAATCGTTCCTAGAGCTAGACAATTCGTCGTTATCTGCTATAAACAACTCTTTAGATTGTAGCATGGCCAAGTTGGGGAACTTGCAGATATCCACATCCTGAAATAATCGTCTTGCACCCGAAAGATAAAAGTTTTTAGCCATTCTTTCTCCAGCAATCTTGCACATACGAGCTCCATTGTAATGACGTGCTTGATAGTAAGTGTCAAAGTACTCTCAAATCCATCCATAGACATATTGTATGGGAAAAATTATGTCGCTTGCGCCTAAGTTTGCTGAAGTTGAGATCTCTTTCAAGCCTCTATAGATACTCGCCAAAACAAGGATCGCTAGTGCAAACCTCTCCCCATGAGCCATAAGACTTGCAATCTTAAAGACGCTAGGATGTATGTTGTCAAGTCTCTTAGTTGGAAGAACGAACTTACAAATCAATCAAGCAATAAAGGCAGCCGGGTTCATCTCCTCTCTAAGAGACACTTACACGCCTAACTCGACAAAAGGAGTTCTCTTCCTCAGTCCGCTGTAAAAATGACATATCGATATAGCCGCCAGAATTGTGACTTGACTTTGGTTTAGCTCGCTGTTTATACCCCTGTGGTGGAGGATCCTTGTACCTCTTCAGTCCTTTGAACCAGAAATTTACCCAATTATAGACAGAAACCTTCTGAGATGCACCATCTAAAAGTCGATAGAATGCTGAAAATAAGTAGGCACAAGTTATAGGCAAAAATGGCTTCCCTTGTTGGTCTGCTTGTGTCAATTCTTGGGCCAAAGGGACAACTTCTTCGAAGAAAGCTCCGTGTACTGGAAAGCCCCCAATCATTCGCATGTCCCACAATGAAATAGAAAGCTCACCAATGCCAACACACATTGTGTTAGTCGATGAATGCCAGAGTTCACAAAAGGCCTACAAAACATTCACATTGATGTAGTATGTAAATAAAGAGGCAAAAACAGCATCGTAAACTTTGGTTTGTTCCAGCACCTTCTTTCTACGACTAAAGACATCCTCCACCCATTCCCAGTAACAGGTAGTGTAACAAAACTCACCAAAGCCTG
The DNA here is from genome assembly GCA_031232105.1 of Capsicum rhomboideum. Classification (NCBI taxonomy): domain Eukaryota; kingdom Viridiplantae; phylum Streptophyta; class Magnoliopsida; order Solanales; family Solanaceae; genus Capsicum; species Capsicum rhomboideum. Next base: position 135,812,258 of record CP124716.1, read on the forward strand.
ATTGAGGATAATTCCATGTGGCATGACCTTTATACGAGCCTTGGGGATATGTAGCAGCAGATTCCTTGTCATAAGTAGATGATTGCAACATAAAAGCAGTGGTGTTAATGACCTGGTTGAAATCGAGAATGTAAATTTCTTCTTTTGTCGACCATTTGGATAGATGAAGAGACTTGCCAGGTCATCCTCTATCAAGCAGGAAGGTGCCAATTACCGGAGGGTGAACCTTCAAGGTAAGGACTCTAGCAGGTGAGACACGTTCGTCGTTTGCCATCTCAAGTTGAGGATACGGCGTCATGCGATCACGTAAGTTCACCATACTTGCGAAGAACTGAAGTTATATTCTGCCAAAGGAATTAAATTAAAAGAAGTTCATGAAATCTGATCAAGAAATAAAAAAAACAGAGGATCACTAGATTTAGGCTACAACTTCAGAAAATTACCTAAGAAAATTCGGAAGTCCACTGATGGTGGTTTTCATGTATGATGTAGATCTGTGAGTCTACTTTCCAACGCAAAAAACCACTCCTGATTTCGATGCTCCTAAGTCGAGATACGTAATTTGCCGAGATGTTGCGCAATGCTGATAAAACCAGTGAATCGAGAGTTGAAGGCTGATTTCGCGGGGATAACTGGGAAAATTTAAGCACAATCTGATCGTGGTTCTTGCATGTGATTTAGCTTTACGGGTTTACTTTCCAACGCAAAAAGCCGCTCCTGATTTCGATATTTCTAAGTCAAGATACAAGACTTTTTGTGAGGCTGCACAAAACAGGAAAAAGTGACGAACCAGAACTGAAAGGGTGGTTTCAGAAGGATACCTGAGCAAATCCGGAAACAATTTGGCTGTGGTTTTCGGGTACGACGTAGCTTTATGAGTTTACTCCCTAGCACCGCAAGCCGTTCGTGATTTAGCCACTCCCACGATGCATTATAATTATTTCCCATAGATGCTCCAAGCTGCCGAAAACTTTGGTTACAAAAAGAATGTGATAAATAACCAAATTTTCAGTTGTTGCCCAAGCTGAATTACAAAGAATTAATGAGGCAATAGTGTCCTTATATAGACTCAGAAGGGCTCCAGTTTGTTTTGAGTATGGAATCTGCTGGACAAGTTGTTTTCAAAAAGGACTGGGACGTCCAAGTGTCAAAAATAAACCAAAGTCCTAATCCTCTTTGAAGTTGGATAACGTCATTATTCAATCCTATTGAAACTCGATATAAGCCTAATGCACGAATCCTACGTGGTTTTGATATATTTAGTTTCAAAGGAAATTTGAACTCCTAATCAAGGGAGTTATGTCATTCTCCTCGGGTTATCATGACTTTGAGGAATTAAGTTTTGGGAAAATGCTCGTCTTTTCGAAAAAAAAAAAAAAGGAACCTTCAGTGTGTATTAATTGGCTAGCTTTAGCGCGTCAATGTGGAAATTATGATAAGATGGAAGAGTTCGACTATATTTTCTTCTCATCAAAATTCAAACATTTTTTGAGGATTAAATTACACACACCCAAAAAAAATGCTCCACGAATACTTCAAACCTCGTCTCATTTCAATAAATCTACACTTCTACAAGACTTGAAGTAGGGGGCATCTGTAGACACATAAAGTTTATTGGATCAATTTCATACAAAATTTGGATTGAATCCATATTTGTTTGGGCTGAAATTAGTTTGGGCTTTACAAAGTTAATAAGTCCATTAAATTCAATTCAAGGTCCATCTTGAAGCCCAAACTCATGCCACGTGTCAATTGACGTGGCATCCATGTCAAATTAAAGACCAACAAGACAAGGCCACACGTTCAAATACGTGGCAATCCAAGTCAAGTTCAACAACCAATGAAACATCACCAAGTGTCCCAAATGACATGTTTTTGGCCAATCACAAGCAATCTTATCACATAGCATTTGTGATAAGCTTGAAAACTTGATGGACCAATGAGAATGAGGCAGAAGAGGTTATTTACACTTGGACTGCCTACCCCCTACAACTATAAATAAGGGGGTTACATAATTTTCTGTTCATTCAGCAAGCATTGGAAAAAGCTATAGCATCAACTTCACAGCTCTTCAAAGGAGTAGTCAACGGAGTTCTTCCTGGAGATCAACCCAAAAAGGCGACATGCTGCACGACATCCCCGGAGATCACACATATCTCAAGGAGGTATGAATCATCCTATATTCGAGAAGCACGCTATGGAAGGCCCTCGAATCATGGAGAAGTCTTAGGAGAGAAGAATCAAGAGAACAACGGAATTGTACCCGCAAAATTCTTTTAATAAAATTATTTTTCCTTTATTTATCTTTGCTTGCAGTTAATTTTCAGCACTTCAAAAATTTGTTGCGAACAAATATCTATTATGAAGTGGATGATGATTTCATTTTAAAAATTATCTCGACTATTGTTGATCATTTTATGTTGTTACCTTTCTTTATGAATAATTACAATATATTTTTTCTATATCATTGGTTATTTGATTGAATTAATTTATATATAGAATTATTGAAAAATTTACTTTGACTTATTTTCTTAACAATAACATTATAGAATTGAAGATACATGAGACAGGCGCTCCATAGATCCATAGGACTTGCGTCGCATATTATATATTTCTCTATACAATGTAAAACTCCTCGTCACATACCCCTATCTTGTTATTAACATAAATAATGATGTGAAGGATAGTTTGGAATCCACGATGGACAAGAATATTACTCAGTCTAGAAGGAGCAAGCACATGACAATTCTGTCTAGAAAATTGATTGATTTTGTTGTGCAGCCCAGATGATGAAAACATGAGGAGCAAGTAGTGCAAGGCAGTGTGTAATGAGTGTGAGTTCTTTATACATGGAATTGAGTAGGCATTTCAAGAGCAGGCTATTTTGTGTGGAGTTTTGTCACACCCCGAATTCCAACGAGGCGTGATTGGCACCCGAAGCCGATAAGGCCCGAGAGAACCAAACTTTGCTTTTATTCCTTCATATACATGTCTTAGGAAACACTACTATCACATAGGAACAGAAAATGCTAAAATCAGAAATCATAGAACATGTGACGTATATACATATGAGAAACTCGGCCGTTGAGGCCATCAAGTCAAAATGTCATATACCATCTTACATTTGTATACCCCCATACGTCTACAAAAGCCTCTAACAGATGCATTGACCAAAACTAACTGAAAGTCGGGACAAGTCCCCGCTTTATACACTATTTATAATATCAAAACATTTGAACAACTGTGACTCGGAGAAGCCCCGAACTAACTGGAGCTCACCAATGATCTGCAATTACTGTCATCCTACGGTGGAGGTCTACTAGTGCCTGCACCTGCAACATGTAAGGTAAGTTCCCCGAAAGGGGTCAGTACGAAGAATGTACTGAGTATGTAAGGCTCAAATGAAACTATACAACACATGAATAGTTCAATGAACTCAATGGAACTCAAATGCATATGCATAATCCGATGAATAAGTAACCATTTTGCACTTTGGAAACCATGTGTATTATTTTCATTGATTTCATTGCTTTCCTGCTTCTTTACTTCAATGTAATTAGATATGTCACAATGTACCCGGGCCCCTACTGATCAGTGGGTCTTTACATGACTTATCGTCATGTTGGGATCGGGTCGAGCTAGGCTTGTGCCCCTAGATCTGCCACCCATGGATCGGGTCGAGCTAGGCTTATGCCCCTAGACCTGCCACCCATAAATCATACATCGGGATTGAGTCGAGCTAGGCTTATGCCCCTAGACTTGCCACCCATAAATCAACACATCGGGATCGAGTCGAGCTAGGCTTATGCCCCTAGACTTGCCACCCATACTTGATCATTGACCACATTTGCATTACTTTGATCTTTACTTTGAGATTGATATTTGATAGTCATAACATCACTTGAAACTTTGGATCATTAGCCAATGAGTGAGAGATATATGAGATTGGTACATTCACTTGTGAGAGATTGACATATTCATGTGACATAGCATGTTTGGAAACTTGGAACCATAATCAAAAATAGAAGACATGTGAATAAACATTATTGGAAACATGACACCATTGGAACCATTGGACAATCATTCATAACAAGATACTTGAGCATAACCACTATTGGAACATTGGACCATATCCTTGTTTGAGCTTTTGGAACATTAACCATGATAATGAGACATGAGACTCACAAATGATCCATGAGTAGGAAAGATATGACAATGAGTATTGATAAACGGATATAGGATACCTTAGCACATTTTGGGATAGGACTAGTGAAATAGCAATGTGGATACTATTTGCCGCAAAAAGATACGGACAGAGTAACCTTTCATACCTTGTACTCTCAATACGGATATCCAATCATAGATGTGCATACAATAGTCCCGCTCCTTCTTTATGTGTCATTCTACAACACAAATACATAACGGGATTCACATTAACCAACAACTACTTTACAAATGCATATAACATCAATGGGGTACATGTTTGCTTTGAAACGTGTCATTTCCCCTTGACAAAACCATTGATAGCATCATTATTCCAAAAATCCTCCAATATTCCCAACATTGACCAATACATAATAATCATTGCATTTCACCACAACACTCCTCCTTTACACTTTCTTATCCACACCACATCACAAATAATCCATCAATTCACCTTAATACACTTCATAGCACATATCGGCCAAAATCCCAAAATTTACACTTATAGACAAGAACAAGTTTAAAAACAAAAATAACACCATAGACGTTCATATTTTATCCATACCATGATCTTTCATAAAAGGCACAAGTCCTAATTCAAGTTCAAATCTCATGGATGGCACATCTTGTACAAAAACCCAAAGTACTATGTTCAACTCTTTCAAGCATAACCAACAAGATTCACATACTCTCCCATGCATATAATATATTAATCCATGATAATAAACACTTACCTAGGCTTTGAAGATGTTGATCTTGCTCCAAAGGTTAGCTTGGGACTTAAACAAAATTTTCAACTTTTGAAAGGTGCGCAGGGGCGGCGTGGCACGCTGCCTGGCGCGCCCCTTTACTGCCTATGGACTGAAAATTTCAGCCCAGAGCGGCGTGTCACGCTACCCAACGTGCCCTTCCCTTAAATTTTTTGAAAATTTCATTTTTCGACTTTTCTTCGCGGGTTTGGTTAGATACTTCAAATCCTATTCTTTAACTTACTTCTTAACCTTAATATACTTTGTTTAGAGGTTCTCTTATCCTCGTTTTGAACCCGACAAATGCTCCATGAACATCACAAAACACCTCCTACGAAGGGCTAATCACATGTACGAGGCCAATTTTTAATTTTCTTGTCAATAACATTACAAAATACATTCGTGTGGCTCTCGACACTGAAGTATACATTGTTCAACGTCGTCAAGTAGGGTTGGGAAGGTACGGGGTGTTACATTCTTCCCCCTTTAGGGACATTCGTCCTCGAATGTTAGTAACACTGTCTCATTGCAACACTTAAGTCAAAGTGAATTCTCCATATCATAATATTCACACTTAACACTTGTAAAGACTTATAAGTCCAACTCTGTATCTTGAACTTTTCCTTCCATGTACCACAATTACAAGTACTTTAGATTTCATTAATGCTTCGATTTCCCTTGTGATTTCTTCGATGTACTAAGTTCTCCAAGAGTGCCCCTACGGAAGCTACTTTTACATTTCTTGATTCTTTCACTTCTCGATGTACCTTTTTACGTGTGAGATCCTCTGTAATATGTACATTTCCACTGGCAACAATACTGTATACCCTCCGATACACTTTCGGAGCATCAAATATAGAATACTAAATGTATTGCCCAAATCTTTGAACAACTCCTCTTTCTTTCCGAATCTCATTATCTTTTTTCATTGGTGACACTATCAACTTCTAATATCGGCATATGATTTATACCGACTTTGGGCTATTTGTAGCTACTGTCATATCACCTTCACTTTCTCTATAGCTTGATGAACAAAATTTAACCTGGGCTACGCAAAATTTCATCAGCCGTAACCCATCCAATGGATGATCTATATGTACTTTTATATAAACCTTCGTAAGGTACCTTTTGATATCTTTATTGTAAGCAATTTCATTAGACGATCGATATTCATCCCCACTACCTTTAATGTCCAATGTACAAACTCGTGACATATCTTCACATGTTCTTATCATACATTCTGTTTGTCCATCCATTTAAGGATGACCAGCCATACTTACATGTATCTGTGTACTCATGCTTTACTGGAAAGACTTACCCACACTGTGCAATAAAGTGATCCCCCCCTGTGTGATATAATAGTGAGTGGAGTCTCATGTAATCATACTATCTCTGTAACATACAATTTTTTTGCGTACCGTTCATCTGTATCGGTGGTCCTAACTTGTAGGAAATATGTTGACTCGGTAAACCAGTTCATGATTACTTATATGGAATCAACCTTCACAATGTACGAGACAACCCTTTAATTAATTCCATGTTATTCATGTTCCACTTCCAACTGGGAGGGTAATATATTGCATAAAACATACAGATTTCTGATGCCATACTGTTCGTCAGTGACCGCTTGGACATTGAACTACAAGTTCTACAATGTGCTTCTCATCTATTCTTACCAACACATCTCTGCTACACCATGGTGTATTTTGGTTGTTTTCGAACAAATAATTACCATGAACGATGTTCTTCTGTCGTAATTCATTTCCTTAACTCATCTATACCCAGTACACACAATCTATGTTAACGTTAAAGTACTCCCCCGTGTGTTTGCTCAAATACTCTCGTCGAATTTGCTGTACATATTTTTTTTTTAATTGAACTAAAAAATGGCATTTACATATTGCTTTTCCCTTTATCTCCAATATCAATGAAAATCCTACCATATTTGACACTATAATTCTTTCCTCTGGAGTTTCAAGAAACAAAACCCCATATTGCCTCATTAATATAGATTTCCTGACTATATCTTTCTTTTCTGTGAGCTGTCCATTCATACTTCCTACTGCCTTGCAGTTTAATGTATCAGCTACCCCATTTGCTTTTCCCAAATAATATAGGATACCAATGTCCTCACCTTTTAAGATTTCAAGCCACCTTCGCTACCTCAGATTAAGTCTTTCGGCTTAACAATGTATTACATTGTCTCACATCCAGAATATATATATCAACATGAATCCCTTACAAATAGTGACACCATAACGTTAAAGCAAATATCACTGCTGCTACTTCAGGGTCATGTGTTTAGTAATAATTTATATTCTCATGTGGGGCAACTGTCGTGACGCATATGCTACTACCTTATCATGCTACATCAATATACATTCGAGTCCAACCCCGGAAGCATTACCATACATTGCATAACATTCTTATGCCTTAAGAAGGCACTTACAACGGATGTGGAAGTTATTTTATATTTCAACTCTTGAAAACTTTTGTCCAAGGCATCATTCTACTGGAACTTGATTGCCTTGTGTATAGGCTTTGTTAAGGGTGTAGGGATAGAAGGAGATCCTTCCACAATTCTCATATAATGATCAATCATCCCAAGAAATCGATGGATCTCTGTAAGCATCGTAGGCCTTAGCCAATTGTTCACCATTTCTATCTTTTGTGTGACAACTTTCATCTCTTCATCCTATACAATGCATAGTCCTCTTGTGATTTTTTTTTTTTTTGAATACCATCACCGAATATGGTCACACACACATTTACAAGTGTCCTGAACGCCCTGTTCATTAATCTATAAAACTACAGGTGCATTCTCTAGCCCCATTGACATACTAAGACTTATAAGCATACCATGTTTGTAATGCTGCCTTGGGTATATCATCATCGTTCATTTATATTTTCCTTTTTATTTCATCATCATTCATTATCATTTATCCCGTAACTGATCAAACAAATCGTCAACTCTGGGGGGAAACTATTCTTATCCAGTTGCCAATAGTAAACACACATTCTCAATAGGCCATATTATTTATTTTTTTTGTACTAGCGAAACTGATGCACCCCAAGGGGTAGTACTAGGCTTTATGAATCCCTTATTTAACACGTCTTTTACTTTCTCCTGTCATTCTCGTAACTCTACCAGGCCATGCTATGTGAAGAGGCCATGCTATATGATGACAATAAAAATAGGCCGAGTACCTGACGTCACATTCATACCAACTCATACATCTGGGAATTCATTTACCACCCGGACTAATTAAAGAGGTGGGGGCTTCGCATTAATATCGTTCACTCTTACTAAGTGACATATGTATCCCTTAGAGTATCCTTTTCTTTGCTGTGAGATGGGGAATACATTTTCCTGGCCATTCAAAATATTCCTTTGGGGATAATGACAATATAACTTTTTAGTTCGGCCATCTACTATGGCATAACCCCTTTATAACTCAATAAGATCAACTAGTATCTCATGACCACAATTAATTACTATGCACTTATGATATACTCTTTTACTTACAATAGGTTCACCAACTGATGTGTAGGCTTCCTGTGACATAACTGGTCATTTTGGTGTTCTCTTAACTTTTCAGCAATTAACAAAATACCATATGCTCTATGGGTCAATCAATACGTGTATGGTACATGTAGCTTCACCAGGATAAGCCTCATTTTGTGACCCAACATAGCACACCAATAACAACATTTGGCCCCAACCGGCATTTGGTCTCTACCTTCTTCATTCTTATGCTTGATCCCTTTGCCAAACCGACCGTCTCTCAACCCTTGGGATCGAGGTAGAACATTTACTATAGATTAAAGAAACAATGATTTAGGCGGTCTGCTAATCCTCCAAGACCTCATTTCTCTTTGGGACGCCATGAACTATCCCCATAGATCTAGCCATCTTTAACGACCCTTTGTCAAATAGTTGTGTCTTTTTTTTTTTTTTTTTTGGTGCCTCTGGTCTTTCATCATTGTGTGCAAAATGCCTATATCCAGTGTACAATCCATTTGTCTCTATACTGTTGCACTCTATCGGTCATAATAGTTATCACGTTTGGAGCATATCTAGTCAACATAAGCTTTTCTGACCTCATTTGGGAGGTACAGTCACAGAATGCCATCTTACATTCCTCCCAACTATCAAAAAAGACATCAGTAGATCAGTCATATGCATAACATCTAGAACCCTTTTTAACTTAGTTCATAATGTCCTATGGGTCTTCATTCAAATCCGACCCGGTGAACGTGGGAGGGTATGATTTCTAAAAATCCTGTGTTTGACGACTAGCTACCCTAGTCGCACCATCATTACTCGTCAACAGGCCATCTCGCCCATGACATTGTACAACAATTATTTGAGGCAACATATGCACTACATTTCGTAAATCCTGTTCAGTGACATTTATAGATGGTTCTGCAGGTACTCCTCTATCTTTTGGCTACGAGAGACCCGTATTCGGCAGGCATATCAACCTGCTCACCTTTGTCTTTATCTTATCTGAGACTCAGCAGTTGACTATACAAAAGAAAACCAATGTCCATACGTACATATGTGTCCACCTACAACTTTGGCTCTATTGCACGATCTAGAAGTGAAGAAAAGAAACAACTCCTAAATGTCCCGTAGCCTCCTGCTTATCAATGTGGCGCGCAACACATCCATAAGCAAGACTCTACTCAGACACGGCTTTGTAGACACCCTTAGAACGACCCGCTCTGATACCACTTTTGTCACACCCCGAATCCTAACGAGGCGTGATTGGCACCCGAAGCCGATAAGGCCCGAGAGAACCAAACTTTGCTTTTATTCCTTCATATACATGTCTTAGGAAACACTACTATCACATAGGAACAGAAAATGCTAAAATCAGAAATCATAGAACATGTGACGTATATACATATGAGAAACTCGGCCGTTGAGGCCATCAAGTCAAAATGTCATATACCATCTTACATTTGTATACCCCCATACGTCTACAAAAGCCTCTAACAGATGCATTGACCAAAACTAACTGAAAGTCGGGACAAGTCCCCGCTTTATACACTATTTATAATATCAAAACATTTGAACAACTGTGACTCGGAGAAGCCCCGAACTAACTGGAGCTCACCAATGATCTGCAATTACTGTCATCCTACGGTGGAGGTCTACTAGTGCCTGCACCTGCAACATGTAAGGTAAGTTCCCCGAAAGGGGTCAGTACGAAGAATGTACTGAGTATGTAAGGCTCAAATGAAACTATACAACACATGAATAGTTCAATGAACTCAATGGAACTCAAATGCATATGCATAATCCGATGAATAAGTAACCATTTTGCACTTTGGAAACCATGTGTATTATTTTCATTGATTTCATTGCTTTCCTGCTTCTTTACTTCAATGTAATTAGATATGTCACAATGTACCCGGGCCCCTACTGATCAGTGGGTCTTTACATGACTTATCGTCATGTTGGGATCGGGTCGAGCTAGGCTTGTGCCCCTAGATCTGCCACCCATGGATCGGGTCGAGCTAGGCTTATGCCCCTAGACCTGCCACCCATAAATCATACATCGGGATCGAGTCGAGCTAGGCTTATGCCCCTAGACTTGCCACCCATAAATCAACACATCGGGATCGAGTCGAGCTAGGCTTATGCCCCTAGACTTGCCACCCATACTTGATCATTGACCACATTTGCATTACTTTGATCTTTACTTTGAGATTGATATTTAATAGTCATAACATCACTTGAAACTTTGGATCATTAGCCAATGAGTGAGAGATATATGAGATTGGTACATTCACTTGTGAGAGATTGACATATTCATGTGACATAGCATGTTTGGAAACTTGGAACCATAATCAAAAATAGAAGACATGTGAATAAACATTATTGGAAACATGACACCATTGGAACCATTGGACAATCATTCATAACAAGATACTTGAGCATAACCACTATTGGAACATTGGACCATATCCTTGTTTGAGCTTTTGGAACATTAACCATGATAATGAGACATGAGACTCACAAATAATCCATGAGTAGGAAAGATATGACAATGAGTATTGATAAACGGATATAGGATACCTTAGCACATTTTGGGATAGGACTAGTGAAATAGCAATGTGGATACTATTTGCCGCAAAAAGATACGGACAGAGTAACCTTACATACCTTGTACTCTCAATACGGATATCCAATCATAGATGTGCATACAATAGTCCCGCTCCTTCTTTATGTGTCATTCTACAACACAAATACATAACGGGATTCACATTAACCAACAACTACTTTACAAATGCATATAACATCAATGGGGTACATGTTTGCTTTGAAACGTGTCATTTCCCCTTGACAAAACCATTGATAGCATCATTATTCCAAAAATCCTCCAATATTCCCAACATTGACCAATACATAATAATCATTGCATTTCACCACAACACTCCTCCTTTACACTTTCTTATCCACACCACATCACAAATAATCCATCAATTCACCTTAATACACTTCATAGCACATATCGGCCAAAATCCCAAAATTTACACTTATAGACAAGAACAAGTTTAAAAACAAAAATAACACCATAGACGTTCATATTTTATCCATACCATGATCTTTCATAAAAGGCACAAGTCCTAATTCAAGTTCAAATCTCATGGATGGCACATCTTGTACAAAAACCCAAAGTACTATGTTCAACTCTTTCAAGCATAACCAACAAGATTCACATACTCTCCCATGCATATAATATATTAATCCATGATAATAAGCACTTACCTAGGCTTTGAAGATGTTGATCTTGCTCCAAAGGTTAGCTTTGACCTCTTAGGGTTTGAGAGAAAAAAGGGTTGAAAAATATCTACCAAGGCATGTGTTTTCCAAATGAATAAAATCAGCATTTTTGCCCTTTATATAGGCTCTCAAGTCCATGCTTAGCCACTTTGATTCAATAATTGATGTGTATGACTTAGTCAAATGGAAGAATGGGTCTTGTGACCCATTGGGCCATGTTTGCTTTTCATTTTTGGGTCCTTTTTGGGCCCAATTTACTAAACCCAATAAAATCAATAATTTCTCATGTTTTAATCATCTCATATGTGTTACGACAATATTCCTACTCATGTCATTCATATACGTAGCCTCAATCCCAAAAACAAGCGATTCTAGCCACGTATGGCCTATTTTGCCCAAAAGGGTAAAATCGTCATTTTGACCCCAATTTCGTTCTCGAGTAAATTTATCATACCAATATAATATATCACTCATTTCATGTATATTCTGATGGTTGTAGAAGAATCGTGGCAAAAATTGGCTCAATATGTCCCGGGGAACCCTTGGGACTTAAACAAAATTTTCAACTTTTGAAAGGTGCGCAGGGGCGGCGTGGCACGCTGCCTGGCGCGCCCCTTTACTGCCTATGGACTGAAAATTTCAGCCCAGAGCGGCGTGTCACGCTACCCAACGCGCCCTTCCCTTAAATTTTTTGAAAATTTCATTTTTTGACTTTTCTTCGCGGGTTTGGTTAGATACTTCAAATCCTATTAACTTACTTCTTAACCTTAATATACTTTGTTTAGAGGTTCTCTTATCCTCGTTTTGAACCCGACAAATGCTCCATGAACATCACAAAACACCTCCTACGAAGGGCTAATCACATGTACGAGGCCAATTTTTAATTTTCTTGTCAATAACATTACAAAATACATTCGTGTGGCTCTCGACACTCAAGTATACATTGTTCAACGTCGTCAAGTAGGGTTGGGAAGGTACGGGGTGTTACAAGTTTTCTATCTTCTTATCCCCTATCTTCCTCTGTATCTCATCTCATTTTCTTATTTGTTCTTCCATACAAGTTCAATTGCTATTTTTTTGTAATTCCAACTAGTGATTGTAATATTACAATAGTTTCCTTGATTATTATTGAGTTATTTTCATTGGTGCTTTCATATAGAGGCTTCTCATGGAGGACCAAAGACTCAAGGATCTTGTCGATGAATTGGTTGAGGAGGTTGATAACTTGTCTAAATTGACCACAAGTCAAGGGACCTAGTCCCAGACTAGATACAGATTACAAACAGGAAGAGAAAATATAATAATAAAGCAATAAACAAGAACAAACAATGTTTACATGGAAACCTCCTCGCTCAAGGGAGTAAAATCACGACCTACCTCGTAGGATTTTCCAATAGCTTCACTATCTTTAAGAAACATTTAATTATAGACTCATGTAATCTCAAGGATTAAACTCTGAATCCCTTTCCGTCCTTGTAATAGATCTATTTTAGGACTCGACAATAACTCTATGATAGCTAACTAAAGAGAAGTTAACTGAATCATGATCGGGTCCCTAATTGAATAGGCTTTGTAGCTTCAAAGGAGAGGCAACTTTTGCTGAAACAAATATCTACATTTTGACTACAAGAACTATTTTGTACCTTTTGTAAAGTCCACTTATATATATATGTGTGTGTGTGTATGTGTGTGTGTGTGTGTGTGTGTGTGTGAGAGAGAGAGAGAGAGAGAGAGAGAGAGAGAGCAAAATCTAGGAGAAATTTCATTGGTTAAGGACAAAAAGGACTGTTGCAATCCTGCTGCAGTGCCACCAACCAACAACAGAGAAAGTACACTTTACAGCAGTATAGTTAACCATGAGTGCATACATTTTTTGATTCCAGGTCCCTAAATGAGTTGTCAATCATATAAACCTCAAATACAACAGAGGTGAAAGAGTCATTTTCCAAGGATATTGCAGACATATGTTACATGTTACAAGAGGTTGTTGAAAAGTTTTTTCCATGGTATCTCAAATTCGAGATCCAAAAATAGAGGCCAATCATCCTCATCATGGGAAAGACACTCCTGAATCACCTATGCTCCATCATAGACCGGCTTTGATGGAATTGCGACTATTTTATGGAGAAGCTCTGTAGACCTAGATTTTCCAAGATGGATGCTATTTTGATTTTTATGGAATAACAGAATCACTCAACCTAACCTTGGTGTCTTTTTATCTCGACGATGAAGTTTTGGAGTGGTATCAATGGCTATTCAGGAGCAAGCAATTGGTACGATAGGATCATTTTTCTATGAAGGCACAAATTTGTTTCAAGCAAAAAGGGCTTGAATCAGTGGAGGGACGTTTGGCAAAGCTCCAATAAGTGGTATCATATTTGAGTTTCAGGAGAGGTTTGAGGTAATTACAATCGAAACTACTGATGCCTATGATGGTCTAATGGTAATACATTTTGCCCAAAGCAAGTTTGCCACCAACCGTAGCAGCACCATCTGCTAAAATTTATCTCTTTTAATTGCATTTACCCCGAGGAGCTTGGAGTTTTTGATGCATACAAATATTTTTACTGGAATGTTGATATATAACTAATTGAATGCTTAGAATATCTCTATTACCCGCTAAAAGAATCTTGTCAGTATTGGTATAAATGACCCTTCCCTCGCGTTCGGCTATGGCAAGAGCCCCCGAATCTAGAGTTGGACTTCTTATTTCTGGGCTAACAGAAGTTATTAAAAATTCTATTATTTCTCATGAGCCTAAAAGCTATGAAAAGGTGCTATAGAAGGCTCATATCTAAGAGGTCCGGATTTAGGCTAAAAAAGGGTCGCACTCACCCGCTCTAGCTAATAGAGGACTTCCTCTCTTACCCAGACCTAACTCAGCACCACCATGAAATTTAACAACTACATCTCATGTTCCGTCCACTTCTGACGGGTTAGTGTGAGCTTATCCATGCAGTCATGTACTCTTTGAATAGGAATCCATTTTCTGGAAGATACTGGCTTTCGTACTTTGGTGGGTCTCCGAGATCCTTTCGATGACCCTTTTTGAAGGGATATCTTTCTAATCCAATCGATTACGTAAAGCCTGCAGTAGCAATGGAACCAGGGAAAGTATACAGAAAAGAAAGTTCTTTTCTATTATATTAGTATTTCTATTATATTAGATATATTAGACTATTATATTACATTAGTATTGGTTAGTGATTCCAACTTAGTGAGTCCTTTCTTCTGCGATGAACTATTGGTACCAGTCCTATATTTACCACACAATCAGAAAATCGTCAACCCCTTAAATGCTTATCCCATGTCGAGATATAGAGTTCACTACAGGAAATTAGTTGTATGGCGACGGTTCAAATACAGTTGTCATAAACTGCAAAACCGTCACTTTATATCTATGACGGCGGTTAAGACACCCGCTACAACTGATGGCGTTATAATAGCTCTACCGCAATGGTTATGTCCGACGGTTCACAAAACCGTCGCAATAAAGGACCTTGTGGCGACGGTTTCTGGTCCACGATAATTGCGGTAGTTGACTGCCTATTGAGATGATTGAGAACTGTTCCGAAAGACTTTTATGTAACGGTTGTTAATATGCTATTTCAACAATTATTTCTACCCATTCTACATATGTTACGACAATTATGTTGATCTAACGCAATGGTTGTGACCGTTACTCCCCTGGCTATTGAGATGGTTTTTATAAGGGTGATGTAATAGTTATTGTTAGGTTATTGCAATAGTTACTTAAAGCTACTGCAACAATTATTTATTAAGCTACTAGAACAATTATTTATTAGGCTACTACAACAGTTATTATTAGGCTATTGCAATAATTTTTATAAAGCATAACATAATATATTTATATATATAATAAATCGATCACGAGCAGAAACTATTCATTACCAAAATTACAACTCAAGAACTTAATATTTTTTTACCTTTCAAGAAGTGCAACACATAAGTTTTCAATGATCAAAAATAAAAGATGTTTGAAACTTAGTCAAATTTTTCAACAACATGAACCCAATCTAATCGATCTCCTAGGTCAGGTCTAGTTCATCGCTTTCATTCCCATCTTCAATGTCATCACCTCCAATCATAATAGAAAATAATTAATAAAAGCTTGTGAGTCATATATAAATACACTATTATATATATATATATATATATATATATATATATATATATACATAATCCTATAACAGATACAGATAACTCCAGTACCTGGTGCATAATCATAACCATGTAGTTTAATATTTAACATCAAAGCATTCAAAGAGTTATCATCACTCAAAAGAAATTTGCAAATTAGGATATGCATTAAAATAGACTGGTCCATAAGCCAAACTAGTCTGAATTGTCCCTATAAGAGACTTTCTCCAATTCTGATTTCTGCCATTTCTTAAAGTTGCTATAAAGCTTTCAGGTAGACCTCTTAAAGTTAAAGGTTTGAAGTCTACTTGAATCAAACCTGTATGCATAAACTTATGTGTCTCCATATAAGGGTCTATCATTTTTTGATAATAACCTATAATTAGCATGGTCACTATCAACAGTCAAAGTTTCTTCGGTTGTCTTAAAAAATTGTTTTAAATCGAGTTTCTCAAAAGTACCTAGCTGGTATATTACCTTAGGTTGAATCCTAGGAATACTCCATCTATTTAGGAGATCTAGGTGCTGAGGTATATCATATTCCTCTTTTTTACTGTTTTTCACAATAGATCTTCTCTTGATGATATTCATCTAATAGAGAAGTGTTAGACTAGACTTACCTGGATCTGCTATAGAACATGGCTCTGATACAAATACGGCAGGACCTTTCACAGGGCAACGGCATTGGGAACCATTTTACAGACATGAGAATCCTCAGACTGGATGATGCAGTAAACCACAGTCCCAAAACCTAAGCGGGCATCGCAGTACTACTGTTCTATCTCCATAACACCACACCATCGGACTGATCATTCTGGTCTTACCCAACCATTACCCTAGCTCCAGATCTGTCTGTCTAATATAGGAGCCTACTTTGTAGCATACCGGTTCGTCATAGTATAACACTTAGAGAATTAGCCTGTTATTTAGGCTAATTGGATATCGACAAATTTTAAAAATTCACCTTAAGACTAAGAGTTGTCACCAGTGAAGAGAATGATGTAAGAGAAAATTTAAATTCTTATTAAGAAGGTATTTTTACAATAGAGAGGGAAGGGGGTTCTAAAACCTGACTTTCCTATGCTAGATGAATCCTTATATAAGGGATTCAAGCGACTTACAAACAATAATGCAATAATTAAATGGGCCCAAGTGTGGCCGACAAAATAAAAAGTCGTGCTCATAGGGCTGACAAATTTAAAAAGATAAAAAGATAAAAAGTCGAGCCCATGTGGCCGACAAAGAAAAACATCTCCCATTTGGCTTTATACAGAAAAATGTTGCCATATGGCCTACAAATTTTATAAAAGTTATTCGTCCTTTCTATCCCAATAATTCTATCAGTGGGACCTTCTCTTAAATTTTTTCTTTTCCCTTGTTGGATTTTGTGTAGCTGGAAGATTCGCCAGTTTTTTCTGTGAAATGTTAAAGGAGTAGGTCGAGATTATCCAAATCAATCTCCCCTGTGCTATTATCACTTTGTCCTTCTCCTGCTAAAGCTTCCTCATCATCAGTATGACTAATAGATGCCATGAAAATATCATATGCCAATTCTATATCCAGATTTTTCTGGAGATCTCTTTTGATTTCGTCCATGTAAGATGCCAAGATCTTTCTTCATCTGAAGCTTTCTTGAAATTTGCTTAAAGGGGATGGTTTCATCTTATTTAGCAGTTGATTCCTGAAACGATGTATATTCCTGGACAGTTTTCTAAATATTATCATATGTCTGCTGCCCATGAACCTTTCCATCATTTTCTTTTTGTACCATTTTATTCCAGAACTTTGTATAAGAAGTTTTTTCCAGACATAGAATTATGTCGTCTCATCAACTTCCACAGACCATTTCATTATCCATGGAATCAAAAATTCAATAAAGAAATACATGGTTGAAATTTCATTAAAGAAAATATCTTATTTTTGTAACTCCATTAACTTAGGAGAAACATCAACCCATTTATTATAAAGAGTCTTATAAGCATTCGGTAAAATATTCACAGTAGGACCATATAATGTCCACCATTTAGAAAACCAAACAGGAACGTTCTGGGAAAATACTTGGTTACAAATCTTTATGAACCAATAATGTTTCCTGTTGGCATTTTCATATAAAAGAGTTTTATTAAAACTATCAACATAATCCCAATAATTAAATTTAACCGAGACTTCATTGTCAGGATGAGTATATCCTTTTTCGTGAAAAGTGTTTAAACCCCAGTCTTCTGGAGCTAAGATCTCTTTTATAATAATTTTTGAAAAATTGAATTCAGTTCTACTATTAGTAGAGTAAAAGTGTCGGAATTCAGCTGATTTTAATTCTGAGAGTACCATCTCATAGTGTCTTTTGTACTTATAAGCAGAAGCAACATATGATGTTGTATTTAAATACCTGATCATTAATTTCCAAGGTTCATTTTTCCATCTAAGATCAGATTGTTCAATAAGAAGTATAACTTCTCTTTTTTCTTTTAGCTCATATACCTCAATATTTTCATTGATGTCATCTGCTAGCGCTTAGGCATAAGTTGGAGGCATATTATGCTCTTTTCTGGTTTTCATAAATTCCAGAAATTCTTCATACATCGGATGGTCCTTATTAGGTCCAGATGTTTCTGCAACTTTAGAAGCTATGAGCTTCTGATTTCTAATCTGAGCGAGGATATTATCTCTGCCTCATCCTTGTCCACGTGCTCGTCCTCTATTAGAGGTGGGTGAGAAGGTCGGTCTGACCCCTGACATTATCCTGAAACCATAAAATAAGAGTCATTAACTCAAATGTTCTCTTGTAAGAAAATCAGGAAGACTATTAGTCGATCCCTTTAAATATTGTATCTCAAAATCAAAAGGGGCCAATAAAGCTTGCCACCTTGCAAACATTTTTTTGGAGACATCATGTTTAATATCTTTATTAAAGATAAATTTTGCTTCTTGGCAATCAGTCCTTATAAAAAACTTTTGATTATATAAATCACCTTGAAATTTAATAACACTTTTTACTATAGCAAGGATTTCCTTGGCTACAGTAGCATAATTCTTTTGACTATTAGTTCATTTACCAGAGTAAAATTGAACAAGATATTCTTGTTCCAAAATGAATTTTACAAAGACCTCTCAGACTTTAATAAAGTCATAACATTTGTCCCATGGTTTATGGCCAAGTATGTGGACAAATATCTTTCGGTGTTGGAAAAGAAATACTGGAAAAGAAATACAGACTTAGTAGTACTGAAAATACCAAATCTGTACTCCCGCCCCAACAATCATTTCAAATAAAGAAAGATTACAAAATTATTTATTTATTCAGCATTTTCAAAACTATTTGAAGATGATACTACTGCAATAACGGCTAAGCATGTAAATATAATGCTTAAACAGCAAAATTATGCTAATGTTTATTTGAGTGTGCTAGGAGAACATATTTTATCCTTGCATAAAAAAATTGACAAGGTCAGAAAAGATATTATCGACCTTAGACTTAAGAGGGATGGAGACCCTTCAATCATCATAGCAGTCCCTAGTATTCAACCTCCACCAGAAGTTAAGAATTTCAAATTGAAAAATATTTCTGATCTTGAAAATGTTATAGAAGCTAAGTTTAGAGATCTTAAGCTTACACCTTTGACTAAAGATTTTAGTTTCAAGGAGGAAAATAGTAAAATCAATAAAATTGATCGCAAATTTGCTAATAAGCCTGTTCAAAGGATGTATTATTATCCCAGACCTACTCGCCAAGATGTTTTAGTAGAAGAATAGGAGTATGTTATAACTAATATTTATAACGGGAAGAATATCTATGAATGGAACATAGATGGTTTTACAGAAAGACGTCAAGTGGGAGATTTCTGTAAAAAATTTGGGATGGACATACCCAAAAGTAGCCACAGAAAATCCAAAGATCATAAGAAAGGAAAACGTTCTTCCAAAAGAGAATTCAATCCTGATAAATATTATAAGCGTCAGGAGAAAAGGGATAAAAGGAAAAAAAGTCATTAATAAACGGAAAGAGTTTGTGAAATCTTCAGATAAGCCTAATGCTTGCTACAGATGTGGCAGAGTTGGGCATTATACGAAAGATTGCAAAATGAAGGAGAAGATAAAACTCCTATATATAGATGATAAAATAAAGGATTCTTTATGTAAAATCCTTTTGAATTCCTCCCCAGAAAATAGTCCGGAATATAGTGAAATTGAAGATTCTTCCACAGAAGAAGAATTAAGAGCCCTTAGAGAACTTAGAGTTCTTCAAGATGGGGATTATATTCCATCGTCTTCGGAAGAAGAAGATTGTATTCCATGTCAAATAGGTCAGTCTTGTGAAGACAAAGAAACTAATTAATTTTATGGAATATACTCGCAGTTCAAAGACCTCAATATAATAGTTCTTAAAGATGATAAGTTAATTGATTCTGAAGATTGTCAAAGATCCTGAGATCAGGTCACAAATCATTGATAAGCTTGAAGGTCCTAATGGTGATTCCTCTAGGAATCAGACACAAGATCTCCAAAAAGGAGCTTATTCAATGGTAGAAGTTAAGAAAATTTTAAAGAAAAGACAAAAGTCAGCATATACTCCGACTACTCTTCAAGATTTGACCAGAGAGGTTAATAACCTTAAGATAGAAATAGATCATCTCAAGTAGAATAATAAAGTCATGGATGAAAGGATTTTAAGTCTGGAGATGTCTCATGAGAACAAAAGTCAAGAGCTAAATGCAGACTTCCAGAATCAGTTCGAAGATTTTATTGATAAAGCTGAAACCTCAAAAATAAAGGAATTGTTTTGGGATCCTTGAAGGATCAAGATAAGTAAGAATTTCTTCAGATTTTGGAGTTAATAACTTCACAGAAATTTTATGCAAAAGTCACTCTTTTAATTGATTACAATTTCAAAAAAGATTTTACTGCCCTAGTTGATAGCGGAGCATATTTGAACTGTATAAAGAAAGGACTTATACCTTCTAGGTATTTTCATAAAACTACCCACAGTCTCCGTAATACTAGCGGAAGTAAAATGAAAATTAATTTTAAATTACCAAAAGCTTATATTTGTAATAACAAAGTTTGTATGCCTGAGACCTTTGTATTAGTTAAAGATATTTCAGATGAAATTATCTTAGGCGTACCTTTCTTTATGCATATTTTCTCTATTACTAGATGAGATACAACTGGTATTACGGGAACATATGATAATAAGAAAATTCGGTTGGATTTTGTAACTCAATCTTTTGATAAATATCTTAATCAGATAAAAGATAGAATTTTGTCAAAAATTAGACAAGCTGATTTTATAAAAAATGAAATAAACTGTTTGTCCATTGAAACCAGTTTGCAAACTCCAAAATTAAAGGAGAAAATAGATATTTTAATTAATCAATTTATTTTGCAAATATGCGGTGATCATCCAAATATATTTTGGGAAAGAAAAAATATATGGTAAATTTACCATATGAAGAAGATTTTGTAGAGGATAATATCCCTATTAAGGCTAGACTTTCTCAGGTGAATTCTGAATATTTGCAATTATGCAAAAATGAAATTCAATTACTTTTGAATAAAGGCTTAGTAAGACCTTTAAAATCTCCTTGGTCTTGTACTGCTTTCTATGTTAATAAACATGCAGAGCAAGAAAGAGGAATTCCCAGACTTGTAATTAATTACAAGCCCCTTAATAAGGTTTTAAAATGGGTTGGCTATCCAATTCCTAATAAAAAGGATTTATTGGATAGACTTCATGATTCAATCATATTTTCTAAATTTGATTTAAAATCTGGTTATTGGCAGATTCAAATTAAGGAGCAGGACAGGTATAAAACTGCTTTTAATGTACCTGTAGGGCAATTTGAATGGAATGTAATGCCCTTTGGACTAAAAAACGCTCCTTCTGAATTTCAGAAAATTATGAATGATATTTTTATACCTTATAGTAACTTCATAATAGTTTAAATTGATGATATATTGGTGTATTCAAAAAATATTGAAACACATTTCAAACATGTAGATTTATTTAAAAAAATTATTATCCAAAATGGTTTGGTTATATCTAAACCTAAAATGCTTTTATTTCAAACAAAAGTCCGATTTTTAGGACACTTTATTGAAAAAGGAAAAATTGTTCCTATCAATTGAAGTATTGAGTTTGCTTCAAAGTTCCCTGATATTATTACTGATAAAACTCAACTTCAAAGATTTTTAGGAAGTTTGAATTATATTTCTCCTTTTATTAAAAATATGGCAAAAGATACTGCTACTCTTTATGACAGGTTGAAGAAAAATCATGTGGCATGGACCGATGGTCATACCCAAGCGGTCAAAAATATTAAGGCTAAAGTTAATAATTTGTCATGCCTTAATCTAGCCAATCCGACTTGGACTCAAATAGTTCAAACTGATGCTTCGGATATTGGCTATATATATATATATATGCATATTATTATTATTATTATTATTACTATATATATAAATGAGAATCCTTCGGATTCATCGTCCTCATAGGTGCAAAAAAAGAACATTGTCTCTTTGATGACATCAAGTCATCAGGTTACACCTGGCTGCCATTTCAAGCACTCATTTTTTCTCTCTTTAAGTTCATCCTTTTGTGATGTTTTATAGTTGGTGTATATTGATGTGTACTCCCACCGTTGGTTATTAAATTGTCCAATTTGTTTTAGAAATCATAAATAAAAAGAGTAGTTTTAAGAGCTAACTTGTTGCTTAGAAAAATTTTTAAACTAATTTTTAAACTTGTTTACACTTTCAAAAGAATTAATTGTAAGAGTAAAATGGAAAAAAAATATAACTAATATTGTCTTAGTTTTGTAAATTGACAAGTAGTAACTTAGATAAGTGGATAATTAATATGAAACGGAGGGAGTACTAACTTTTCATAAATATTTTCTTTAAATATATTTTTACATAATCACAAAGGTATTACTATATTTTTTTTGTCAAATTTATCTTCATTTAGATAAGTAACTTTTTACATAATCATATTATATTTGTCCTATGTAATCAAAGAAAATTTAGTGAAAATTCTTCTTACTTTCTATGCATAATTTAAAGAGCGTGTCCAAATTAAAAACACTGTAGAATATGCATCGAAGGGAGTTTTAGATTATTCTTTACATTATTTGCCATTATCTATTTTGATAAAATTTATGTGACACTTTTCATTTTCTTTTTTTAAAAATAATAATTTGACTAAACTTTAAGTTAAATTAAATTAGGTCAATTTAACATTTTAAAATGTAAATTTAAATTCTTACAAACGATGCAAAAAGTATTGTACATTGAAATTTTAAATGTGAATTAATAATTTTAAGTGTATACTACTAAAGAACTAAATTGATTCTCGAGGTTCATTTGATAAATTTAGTCGCCCCTCCCCTTAATTTTGTCTATGACTAAGCTTAAATCACAACACATAGTAGATGTGCCATTAATTATACTGTAGCACCCCATTTTTCTTGCGAAAAGCGGGATTCGATGTGACAACTCTATTTAGGATTAATTAGAGTGAAGAGTCGCCACCTAACAAATTAAGGTGCGTTAGGGCACCATTCTAGATTAATTACGAACTTATTTTAATAGGCTACGTCAACCAGAAATTCAGGTAAAGGTTCAGGTTACCTCGAAAGGAAGGTGTTAAGCACCTTTCGAGGTTCGCAAAAGTGGGCCCCGACCGAACTCATATATTACATGGGAGATTTACGCAATAAACAAAGGTCGATTAATTAACTTAATATTAACTAAGTATTCAAATATGAAAGGTAATTATTTAAACTAAATGTGCAACTCAATTATAATCTAATGATTATCTAAGTGATAAAAATAATTAACAAGAAAATAAGAAACCAGGGATTAGACAAGCGAGAAGAGAGAAGAGACAAAATAATATATAAACAAAATATTTAAATAAATAATAAGCCTAAACTACCCAAATAATTAAAACACTCAAAAAATAAAGAAAAAGAAAAGTTGATTTAGAAAATTTGGACAAAGGATTGATTTTATCCTATTTGGATCAAGGCCCAGCTTATTAACGGATGACAATGTCGCATATCGCATTGTTGAATTCTGCTCGGTTCAACTATCATTATTTCCGTCTATCTACCCACCCCACCTAGTTGATTATTAAGCCTAAAAGCTTTCTATAGAAAACGATTATAATGACCTTCCCGGTTATTTTCCTCGTTTTCATGTGTTCTCGGTGTTTAGAGCTTTTCTATAACTGCCCCAAGTTATTTATGACTTACTGGGACTGACAGTTCGGTTCTCGGGCAGTTCGTTTGAGAATATTATTTAGACCGAGCACGTTGTAAAATATTAAATTAAATTTGAATTTGGTAAAATTACATAGTTAATTACCTTTTGAAAATGTTTTTGAAATTTATAAAATTCTTTAGTTATGATATATCTATACTATTTTATAATAATTTTATAATTTATTAATAATTTAAGCGGAGATAGTGAATTTAAATATGTTAACATAATATTATTATTTTATAGAGGTTTTATTCGAAACAATTTCCTATTAATTATGGTATATTTAAAATATTATATTTATTTTATCACGAGTCTATGCAATACCCGAATATATATATATATTGGGATCAAATCACATGAGGTGCCACCTCCACCACCACGTGGACAGTGGGGAGGTGCACACCTAGGGACTTTGACTGAAGTGGTGGCTACCAAATTGGCATAAGGAATTAGATAACCACAAAAAAAATATATATATATAATCATGGAGTATATGTTCATAATATATATTTTGGAAAGTACATAACATCACTTTTTTTTTCCACTGTTTTCATCTACTTTCCTCTCCCTTTCTGTCATATAAGCTCAATATTGAGCTGATTCATTAAGTTTTGAGCTTAGGGGTTTATATATATTGAGTCCGTGGACTCGTTCTCGTTATTTCTGCGGTACGTTTTCTTATTTTTACGGTAGTTTTAGTTTACGGTGGTATTTTTGGGATTGGTATTGATGTTTGAGCTACATTTTGAGCTCAAATTGAGAAGTGTTAGTTGTGACTATTGGTCACGGGGTGATTTGGACGTTGTGACTATTTTGGTTTTGCGATTCCGCAAGCGGGCCCCATGTGGACTGTTCGGACATTTTTTTGAACTAATGCAATATGGGTATCAATAGTCATGTTTTGACATGTAGTTTATTATTTTGGTATCTTGGCAGCAGTTAGAGGCCTCTCGAAAGGGGAAGGCTCCTATTTAACTGGCTTTAGCAGGCGTTCGGCAGCGTCCAGGTAGGCTAGGTTTACTTTCTTTTGCACTTAGATTGGGCTTATGTGTGATATATGTATGCTATTGTGCTGGTGTTGCAGGCTGGTATTATAGACTTGGTGGTGCTGGTTTGCTGTGATTTAGGCCTTCTAGGCCGGATAGGGCTATTCGGATATATTCCAGGCCCGTTATCCTCGTGGTACACCACAGATGACCTATTTGGGGTCGGATAGTATTGTTGTTATTGTTGCTAGTCTGGGAATGTTATTGTTAGACCTTAGTCCAGGCTTAGACAGATTTAGCCCAGACTTGGACAATTATAACCAGACCTGGTTTTCGGGACCCGGTAGCGAGCCCCATTACCCTTCTTGTCGACCTGGCAGAACTTTGACATCTTTTAGGCTTAGTTAATACCTAGTATGACCTGTTCGGGTTATGACGGGATTGAGTCACCTCGATTATACCTGATTGGCCTGTTTAGCCTTGTTAGTTCCTGATAGCACCGTATTTGATCGGGGTCGGCTAGTTTGACTTAGAACGCGGACCAGCCTTGCCATGACTTATAATGTATACCCAGACTTGTATTGTTTATAGTAGATAGTTGACATGGAAGGATCCCGAGATTGACTTGTAGTACGTGGTGGGTTAGCTCCATTATTTATGTTTCGGGTTCGTTCCGGGTCCGGTATGTCCCCATTTACTTGTGTTTGTGTGGATTCTAGCACTACTTTGTCTCTTGGTTACTGATTATTATGAGTTCCGATTCGAGTCCGGCCATTGATTATTATGAGTTCCGATTCGAGTCCGGCCACGGATTATTATGAGTTTTGATTCGAGTCCGGCCACGAATTGCTATGAGTTCCGGTTGGAGTCCGGCCACTGATTATTATGAGTTTCGGTTCAAGTCCGGCATCTGGTTATGATATGATTGGAGAGTTTTGGTACTGGGTACCGTGGTTACTGGATACTGATACAACTTCGAGACATTGGTGACTATGCATTTACTTTTCTTGTGTGTCCCACTAGTTTATGGGGGCCAGACTGGGTTATTGCTTTCTTCCGTGTGCCTATCGGGTTTATGGGGGCCCAGATAAGTTATGTTTGACTTGTGTGTTTACTTAGGCATTTATTTACTCGTTACTCTGTATCGCATTTATTTAGCTCCTGAGCATATCTATACGTCTCGGCAATTACTTATGTATTTATTACCTATACCCCAGACTTAGCATGCCCCCCTGCACTTTAGCTTGCTTATATTATATTGAGCTCAGTCAGTCGATGATGCCTACTGAGTACCCGTTGCCCCGGTACTCATATTGCACTTCTGTATCTTTTTCTCCGATGCAGATCCAGGCACTAGTCAACGGTTTTGACGTGACTCTTTTCTCAGCATTGACTCCGGAGCAGGGTGAGCTTACTGACGTCCGAGGAAGATCCTACTCCATCTTCTACTGTATAGTCTTTTGCTCTCGAGACTGTTGTACTTGTTATGAATATTTGGTTTATGTCTTGTATTCTGGATATATCTAGTAGTGGCTCTTGTACCGACCTCACCAGGTCTTGGGAGGGGTTCTTGACTTTATATATATTGTCCTTTTCCTTCTCAGTCTCTGTATGGGTTTGTTTTGGTTCTGTTTGTTTTTTTTATTTCTAGCATGCTTATTAGTACGGTTACTTCCATCTCATCTCTATTTTCTGAGATTCCGCCGGTTAGCCCGTCGCTTGTCGCTCCGGGCTAGGGTTTGGCTTGCCTATTGGTGGGTTACGGTAGGCGCCATCATGACCCAAATATTGGGTCGTGACAACGATAAAACTAACGTTACCTAAGATGCTTACCCGCCCCAACCTGATGTCCAAGAGGCATTAGACTTATTATTTTGGACAAGCCTAGGCTACCTAATTAGACTCGGGGTTCGCGTCAAGCAAGACAAACAAGACTAGCATTTAGCATGTAACGGTTTCAAATAAGCCTCTTATTTAGTTAAAGTAATTAAGGTGATTAATATGCTTCAATCAATTATTTATGTTGTAATTAGAATCTATAGGCATGATATCTAATATTATAGATTAACGTGCTAAAATTATTAATCTTGTAGATGCGATTTTCAGGAGAGGAATGTTAATCAATGACGAAAAAATTAACTTAATGCGCTACAAATTAAATTAAATATGCTAAAAATTAATTTAAAGTGTGCGGGAGACTATTTATGTCTGCGAGATTTCATTAAAAAATGTGCAGAAAATTAATGTTAAGTGCAGGAAATTAATTAAAGTATGCAAAAAAATTATTTATAAGTGTGCAGAAAATTAATATTAAGTGCGGGAAATTAATTAAGAGTGTTGGAAGTTAATTATTATAGGAAAAATTACAAAAAAATGTAACTAGTAATGTTACATTACAAAATATAACCCACTCTATGTTACATTACCAAATATGACCCAATTGTATAGAAAAAGAAAATTACATTACATTCTTAGCCAAATTATTACTCTCTCTTACATTTCTTTATCTTGCAATGTAGGGAAAGTGACAATAGAAACTTATTAAGCTGCGAGAGTGACAATATTATCGTCTACATGAATAAAATGAAAATTAACAAGGGGATGAAAACCCAAAGTTCAAAACTTGAGCTTTGGGTTCAGCTGACAATCTTCCCTGCGTTATGCATTAGTTCTATATCTTCTGTTCTAAAATTTGATGCCTTTTCTTTTCACTCAAATTTATTACTTGCGCTAGTCGCTGACTGAGTTTATCGTAATATTTAATGATGGTTTTTGTTTCTCTTTCAATATTGAGTGTGTGCTTTCTGCCAAAAACAAATATGCTCAATTCCATCACCTATAATTTGTTATAAATTCTTAAGTAACTTTTCCCTAGTAATTTAAGTAATTACTCTGTGATTAACCACGAGTATTTACTACAATTTATCTATTAAAAAAAATAGGAAATATATATATCTATATATCTATATATATATACATATGTTTATTTTGGGATAGAAGATACCATAAGAATATTTCCAACTCGTTAATACACTTCAATGATTTTTAGCACCACATCATTCATTTAAATTGGTAGTAACACCAGTTTTTTATACCAGAAAACATTTTCATTTTAGTTAAATATTTTTAATTTATGATTGAAAAGTAATTTTTAACAAGGGGATGAAAAACAGGTAAAAGCCATTCCTTTTCCTCACTCAAAAGTTCCTTAAAGTATGAGTTGTCAAAGATAAGGGAGCTTGGTGAGGTTAATTTTTTTTGAATAAAGGAAGAAGACAAAATCAATTTTTTTGTATAATATTTGTATAACATTGTATATGAGTATACTATACACCTCTTATAATTTTTCATAATGTTGTATATTATGTGTATATATACAATTACACAATAATATACATAATTATACAAATATATACATATGTATATATAATGTTTAAACAATGTATCTACATTGTTTAAGTGTGTATAAAATGGAGAGGAAGAAGAAAATCACCGAAACAAAAAGGTTGTATTATATATACAACAATATACAATACAGTATATAAATATCTACAACAATATACAATACAATATATAAATATATACACCGTTGTACCAAAAAACAGACTTCGTCTTCTTTCTCGAATCCAAGCATCAAATTCATTCAAAAACACCTGAAAACTACACCAAAACATCCAAAATTTCATATTTGGGCTCCTCAATACATAAGCGATCTTTTATAACTATACCGACTCTAAACAGAGCTTATTTACGAAAATATTGAAACCTCGAATTGTAGAAAAAACTCGAAACAATGCTGAATTTTTCACTAATTTATTTGAAGTTTTTTAGGAGAGGATTGGGAAAGAATTAAAGTGAAAATTGTGAAGAAGAAACTGGAAATTTGGTATGAGAAATGTTGTTATAACTAGAAAGAAAAGTTGTGAATGTCCAAATCAGATTTTGGGCTATAAAGTGTAAAGTATATTTTTGGCTACTTAAATGTAAAGTATATTTGCTAGCTGTACTTTTGTGTAATTATCACATTATTATATGATGGAATTATATTTATATTAATGAAACATGCTGGAAATTATTTTAAGAGTATTGGAAATTTGATTTAAGAGCAGAAAAATTGATTTAAAAGTGCAGAAAAATTGATTTAAGTTGCAGAAAAATTGATTAAAAGTGCAGAAACTTAATTTTAAAATACTGAAAATTGATTAAGAGGGTGGGAAATGATTTAAGTTATAGGAAAATTAATTAAATGCTAGAAATTTATCGTAAAACATGTTGGGCATTATTTTAATATACTGAAACTTATTTAACAATTAATTTTAAGATGCCAAAAAATAATAGTTTTTAATATGCTGAAAATTAGTCATAATATGCCGAAAATTAATTAAACATGCTATGAATTAAATTGACATGATCGAAATTAATTTAATATGTTGAAAGTTGACTAAAAATATTAAAAAACATGATTTCTATGTGATAAAACAAATTAATTAACACGTTGAAATAATCCTAGGTTGTGTTGCCTAAGTGATAAAATAAATCAGGCAAGTCACATAATCCCCGCCACCTATAAGCAGTCCCCGTATTTTATTACATAGCAGATGTTTATACAGAATATTATTACAGATCAAGAATGAGTAAATAAGAGGAAAGTAAAAAGAACTGAGTTGGACAATCCCTTAATGAAACCCTGAACCCTGGTAACTCTTCGTCTTCCCAAATCAAACGTTCTCTAAAAGCACCTGCTAAGCATAACCAAATATCCAAGTGCACAAAATAACACATACAACGACCACAGAGAGGCAGACAGTCATGAAGAAAGCCGGATATTGTTCCAATATTAATTTTGTAAGCATGTTCTCTAGGTTACAAGAAAACTACCACATAAATATTGAAAATTGCATCGATAGGGACATACCAGTTAACAGTAAAAGTAAGAAGAAACAAGAATAGTTAATAACGAGGCATCAAGCATAAACCAAGAGTCCCACTCTTCCAACACACAAGACAAGGACTTAAAATATTTTTTTTAGAGAGAGTCAATCTTCATAGTCTGTCATGAATGAGAAGAAAGGGTTGTTTATATAATAAGAGGATGGCTGTTATGCCAATTATTAGAAGGAAAGAAGAATATTCATGCAATTAATTAAAAGAATTCGTTTCCTTAAATAAATATCCGAATTAGTTTCGAATAACAGGTCCAACTTTACCAAAAATCTGTGAGTAATAAAGAAAAATTATTAAAATTAAAGGGAGGAGAATATTCAGCAAATCAATTAAAAATCACTTTCCTTAAATCAATTGACTGCATCATTCAGTGCAAAAAAAAAAATCCAATTACCATAGATAAGTAGGTACGAATATATTTTGAATTAATAGAAGAGCAAATAAATAAAATAAAGGAAATGGGACAGCTAGCTATCACATTATTCGTCAAAGGAATTAAGAATCAATCTAGGTAGATACTACTATTTATGAATTAAAGCTTACCAAAATAAATCAAGCAACAATTCATATCGACCTAAATAAGGGAACTAGATCAATTAAAAGAATCAAAGTTTTACTCCAACAGCTAAACACCAAATCTGTCCACTATAGTATCACATAATAACCATATTTCACAAAGAGGTTGTCCGGGATTTTCAAAATACCCACCGAGATCATCAATCAACAAGTAAAAGCAAGGATTTCAAAAATCGAATTAAATTAGTATCCGATTTGAAGATTAGGGTTAAACGACTGTTTGTAAAAGTTGGGCATTTTTACTTATGATAGTATAAGCAATTTAACAGACACAAATCACAATGAATCGGGCCCAAAAACTCAGCCAAACTTCACCAATTTCAGATCACAGAAACTGTCAAATAAAGAAGAAAAAGGAAGGGTAGAAAAGAATTATAATTCACATATAAGTTTAAACAAGAAATCAAACCTGTGATGGATTCCTAAGAATCCATCATAAAACTCTAACACATTTTATTTTGACAAAATTTGATCAAAATACGAGGTGGCATTCACGGTGGTATAGTCGGTGGTCTGTCGACTGGTGGTGAGCGAAGATGGTGGGTTTCAAGTGGTCGAAATGGTGGTGCGGCAGCGGTAATAATAAGGAGGAGAGGAGAGCGTGGGTTTTTATTTGGTGGTGTTTACTGGCTGGGGGGTTAGATATGGTGGTGGTCAGCAGAGAGGCGATGGGGTCTGTGGGTTGTCCGATAGTGCTCTTTTCGGAGATGGTGAGAGTCGTGGGGTTCATCGGTGGTTGTTTCCGATAAAGAGAAGAAGAGAGAGAGGGAGTTGAGGATGGTGTGTTTGGAGAGGAATAAGTTTAGGGTTAGGTTTGGGGGTTGGTTTTAATTAAAAAGGAAAATAAAAAATGTTTTGATCTCAGCCGTTGATCACAGGAGATCAACAGCTGCGATTAAAAATTAGGATGGGTCATATCAGGGGTTACAATTGGGTCAGAAATTGGGTTTGAATAAAATTGAATTGGGAATTTTAGTTTGGGCTCAAATTAAAATTAATTTAGGCTAGAATTGACACAAAATTGGGCACCAAATGGCTAGAATTTAAATAAATTGGGGAGATTGAATTGAATTGGGTTGCTATTTAATAAATATAGTAATAAAATCAATAACAATAACAAAATTAACAATCATCATAAAGATCGTTACACTTAAATTAACTATAAATAAATTACGTTTATGAAAATCAATGACACATAATATTTTATTTAAAGTTGACGATAAATAATAATTTGGAATAAATTATATACCTGTAAATTACGAATGCGAATTTTAAAAAATTCTGTAATAATAATAATAGTAATAGACTTCGTGTTTGTAAATTATGAGTGTGCATATTTGAGGAAATATTTTAATAAATATTTACAAAATTATGTAAAATATTATATTTAAATTAGTAAATTATATATATATTATATAAAAATATAAAATTAAATGCTAAAAAATAAATTGCATACCTTAAAATCATGAATACGAAATGTCAGAATTTATTGGATACCAAAATGATAATTAAAAATTCAAAACTAATATATTTGGATAAAATAGTAGCCTGGGAGGAATATCGGGAGGTCAAAATTGGGTGTCAACAGCTGCCCCTTCATTGCTTGGAAATGATAGAAGAATTGTCGAGCAACGAACGTTGACGTAGTAGCCAATTTTGCCTGACCTAAAGGATGGTTTGTTGGAGTCAACAAGCAAAATAGAGTTTGTCAAAATAGTGGGGCCGAAACTTGGTTTCAAGTTGCCTACATATCTCGGGTTTATGAGAATCAGGTCGTGTGTAGTTCTAGATTTAGGAATGAATAATATTCCTAAAGAATTCCACTGATACGGTATACGGCCAACAACTAAGGTAGTATGAGCCGATGAGATTGGATTGGGTAGAATTCAAAACAGTAGTTGAATGAGAAGTGTGAGAATGAGAGGTGAATATGTCTCAAGCTGTATTGGAGTGACCGAAAGATAAGTAGAATCGTATCTCGAGAACAAGAGTGAAAGTTACTTCCTTTCTTAACTCGTTCTTCTTTCGTTACCAGCGCGATTTCTAGTATAACTAGATTAAATTTTTAGAGCGTGTATATCAAATAAATAATAAGTAATTATTGTGAATATTTAAACATGATGCAACTTCCCATTCAGACTATGAGCAATTACTTTAAGACGGCAAAGATGATGTCTTAGGGCCATGATAAGCAAAAAATAAATCCTAAGGCCATGAAATAATGTCTGTCATCCATGAAGATGACACCTTTAGACTACGACGCCTTTGGAGCATGATAAATAGAAAGTAAATTCTAAGGCCATGAAATGATGTCTGTAGGCCATAGAAATGATACCTTTAGACTATGACGCCTTAGGGTAATCATATGAGGATTAAAGAAAGTGTATTTGTCCTGAGTAGTATAAAGTGGTTTTGAACTTGGTTTGTAATAGTCTGATGGGACGTCTGATGTCAAGCTTGTTAAGGCAATGTATTGTTGGACTAGTTGTCGGGCCTGTCGATGCACTGTGTTGTTGGACCAGCTGTCGGGACTGTCGATACACTGTGTTATTGGACTGGTTGTCGGGCCTATCGACGCAATGTGTTGTTAAACTGGTTGTCGGGCCTGTCGATGCACTGTGTTGTTGGACTGGTTGTCGATCCTGTCAATACAATATATTATTGGCTAGCTATCGAGCCTGTCGATGCACTGTGTTATTGGACTGGCTGTCGGTGCAATATATAATTAGACTGGCTGTCGCGATGGTCTATGCAATGTGTTTTTGGACTAGTTGTAGGGCCTGTCGATGCACTTTATTATTGGACTGGCTATCGGCCCTATCGATGTAATGTATTGTTGGAATGGTTGTTAGTCCTGTTGATGCACTTTGTTGTTAGACTGGTTGTCGCTCCTGTTGATGCACTTTGTTGTTGGACTAGCTGTCGGGCCTGTCGATGAACTGTGTTGTTGGGCCTGTCGATGCATGTTTGTTGTTGGACTGGCTTTCAGGCATGTCGTTGCAATGTATTATTGAACTGGCTGTCTGGCTTGTCGGTGCAATGTATTGTTGGACTGGTTGTCGGGCCTGTAGATGCACTGTGTTGTTAGCTGTCGGGCTTGTCAATGCTCTGTGTTGTTGGACTGGCTATCGGGCCTGTCGATGCACGGTGTTGTTGGATTGGTTGTCGGGCCTGTTGATGCAATGTGTTGTTGGACTCATCAAAAGCTAAGGAGATAAAATAGCTTAGCCTCTTCCCCATGTTGAAGCCATAGTGGTTGTCATTTGTGATAAAATCATTCAAATTATTGTGGAGTGATTCCTGTAATTCATACCTATTATTCCTGTACTCAAAGAAAATTGTAAGTTTGTAAAAAGGGGAGGCTGATTCGCGCCTCTGTATTGATATACGTGTCTTCTCCTTTCTCAGTGTTGCAGACTAGTGATGGGCATCCTCCAGACATTCACTTGGGTAGGAAACAAAATAATTTTGAAATCATGTTTTGAAAACATTTGCCTTTTAAAACAAAAGTGAGACATGTAACGTGAAAAACGTTGTTTGCAAACAAAATATGAAATATTATTGAATCATTGACCGTGACACACTTCAAGACAATGCAAGATTTTATAAGACGCTATCTTCCTGTCTAGAAATTTTTTAGGACCACTCAAAAATTTCTGCCCCAGTGTAGAGTTTGATTGTTTCGTCAGATTGCAGGAGTTACATGTCATGAATATTTGAGATCCTCTCAAAATTTCTTCCCCAGTGTCATATTTGTGCAAATGTAATTTCCATAGAATTTTGAGACCCTCTCTCAAAAATTCTGCTCCAGTTACAGGCTTATAAGGGGAAATAAGAGAATTTTATTACGATAGGACTGAACTCCATAAATAGGGATCCAGTCAAATGTAGTTCCAATTAAAAAGGGAAAAGAACACGAAATAAAGATTAAACATAATATCTCTTAACAACATCTGAGTTTATAGGTTTGGACCAAACTTTGCCATCCATCTCTGCAAGTATGAGTGCACCTCCATTCAAAACTCGATAAACCATATAGGGACTTTACCAATTCGGTGAGAATTTTCCTTTTGCTTCATCTTGGTGTGAAAAAATCCAATTCAGAACCAACTGCCCAGGCATGAAATGTCTAGTTTTAACCTTCTTGTTGAAGGCTTTGGCCATTCTATTTTGATGGAGCTGACCGTGACAGACTGCATTTATCCTCCTTCCATCAATAAGTGCCAACTGCTCGAATCTACTTTGCATCCATTCAGTGCTCGATTATTCCTCTTAGATGATTCTTAAAGACGGTATTTCTACCTCGGCAGGTATCACTGCCTCATTACCATAAACCAAAAGATAGGGCATGGTGCCCGTAGAAGTTGTTATTGTAGTGCGATATCCTAGCAGGGCAAAAGGCAACTTTTCATGCCAATGCCTGTAATTATCAATCATCTTTTGCAGGATCCTCTTAATGTTCTTATTGGCAGCCTCCACCACTCAAAATAATCTACGACCTCTTTGTGACTGACTTATGAGAAGTGGTTTTAACCCACTTAGTGAAGTAGTCAATTGCAACAAGAATAAACATGTGTCCATTGGATGCGGTCGGTTCAATAGGACCAATAACATCCATGCCTCAGGTTGTGAAGGGCCAAGGAGAGTTAGTGACGTGGAGTTCATTGGGTGGAACTCGAATCATATCGGCATGAGTTTGGCATTGGTGGTATTTTTTGACATAACGAATGCAATTGGTCTCCATAGTCAACCAAAAGTAACTTGATCTCAATATCTTCTTCGCCAACATAAATTTGTTCATGTGTGGACTGCATGTTCTAGCATGTATCTCCTCAATCAACCTAGATGCTTCCCTAGCTTCGATGTACCTTAGCAAACCCAAATCTGGAGTCCTCCTATACAGGATTTCTCCATTTAAAAAGAATTGATTGGCTAACCTCCGAACGGTGCGCTTCTAGATACTCGTTGCATTCTTTGGATAATCTCGATTCTTCAGATATCCCTGTATATTAGTATACCATGGTTTTCCATACACCTCCTCCTCGATATAAAAATAATATATGGGTTGCTTTTGTATGGGGATAGAAATAGAATCAATAATATTCTTGTCTAGATGCTGGATCATGGATGACAAAGTTGCTAAAGCACCTGCAAACTCATTCTGGATTCTTAGGACATGCTTGAACACTATCTTACAAAACCTCTTGCGCAACTCTTGTATACAATCTAAGTACGGTAGGAGTTTTGTGTTTTTTACGGCCCACTCACCTCGTACTTGATGGATAAATAAATCCAAATCTCCAATCACTAATATTTCCTGGACATTCAAATCAATTGCCAAACGAAGCCCTAAAATACAAGCTTCATATTCAGCCATGTTATTGGTGCAAGGGAATCTGAGCTTGGCTGACACGAGATAATGTTGACCAGTCTCTGAGACCAAAATGGCGCCAATAACTACTCCTTCAAATTTTAAAACTCCATCAAAGAATAATCTCCAACCATCATATTCTTCAGAGATATCCTCCCCTACGAATGCCACTTCTTCATCAGGAAAGTAAATTTTTAATGGCTTATACTCTTCGTCCAACGGATTCTAGGCCAAATGATCTGCCAATGCTTTTGTCTTTACAGTTTTCTGCGTGGCATAGACTATGTCAAACTCACTCAATAATATTTTCCATTTAACTAGCTTCCCCGTTGGCATCGATTTTTGAAATATGTAATTCAAAGGATCCATTCTGGAGATCAGGTGGGTTGTGTATGCCAAGAGATAGTGCCTCAATTTATGAGATACCCAGGGCAAAGAACTACACGTGTGCTCCAGTAAAGAATATCGAGACTTATACGATCTGAACTTCTTACTCATGTAATAAATCACTTGCTCCTTCCTGCCTGTTTCATCATGTTGCCCAAGAATACAACCGAAAGCGTTATCTATTATAGACAAATATAATAATAAAGGCCTACCAAGTTTGGGATGAACTAGGACGGGAGGATTCGACAAATAGTCCTTGATTTTGTTGAATGCCTGTTGACACTCTGTCGTCCATTCTATAGTAGCCTCCTTATTTAACAACGTGAAAATTGGCTCACAAATAACAGTGGATTGAGCTATGAAGTGGCTGATGTAGTTAAGTCAACCCAAGAAACTCAACACCTCTTTATTACTTATGGGCGGTGGAAGATCTTGAATAGCTTTGATCTTAGTTGGATCTAATTCTATACCTCGATGACTGACAATGAAGCCTAATAATTTTCCAGTAAGGATCCCAAAGACACATTACGCAGGATTGAGCTTCAAATTGTACTTTCTCAGTATGTTTAAGAAGTTTTCGAGATTGGCCAAGTGATTTGTACCTTTTTTGACTTAATGATGATGTCATCCAAATAAACCTCAATTTCCTTGCGGATCATGTCATGGAATAGAGCGGTCATGGCCCTCATGTACGTAGCTCCAACATTCTTCAACCCGAATGGCATGAACTTGTAGCTGTAGACTCCCCCAAGGAGTGATAAAGGTAGTTTTCTCGGCATTGTCCTCATGCATCTTAAATTGATGATAACCAGCAAAGCAATCTACAAATGACTGATTTTCATGCTTCGCACAGTTATCGATCAAGATATGTATGTTCGAAAGTGGAAAATCATCCTTAGGGCTGGCTTTATTGAGATCCCTATAATCCACACAAACTCTAACCTTTCCATCTTTCTTAGGAACAGGTAGAACATTGGCTAACCAAGTCGGGTACTTAGTTACTTGAAGGATACTAGCTTCAATTTGCTTTGAAATCTCCTTTTTGATTTTCAAACTTAGATCGGGCTTGTATTTTCTAAGTTTTTGCTTGACAGGGGGACAAGATGGATCCGTAGGCAACCTGTGGTCTACTATTAAGGTGCTTAGCCCTGTCATGTCGGCATAATACCAAGAAAAAATATATGGGTGTTTTATTAAAAATTGAATATACTCCTCTTTCTCGTCTTTGGGTAAATAAATACTAACACGGGCTTCTTTTACTGCCTTAAAATCCCCTATGTTTACTACCTCCGATTCTATTAGGTTTGCCTTGGGCTTGTCTTCAAAATCCTCAACCCTACTGATGAATTCCTTAAACACTTCGCTTTCTTCCACCTCCTCTATTTCACTTATATTATGTTGCATGGTCTCATTATGTGTCACAATCTTAGATTCAACATTTTTAAAGTGATTTTGCTAAAAGAAACAGAAATAAATAATATCAATAAAATAAAAAGAAAGCTTTTATTAATTCAAATGATATCAAATGTCTTAAAATATAATGTCAAATTGAAAGAAAAATAAAATAATTGAAAAGATGCGAACTAGCTCAAAATTGAGTCTATTTATTTCAAACAATAAGATAAAATCAAATCTTTCAAATCTACCCAAGTGCCCGGCGAGGCCTAGAAGGAGTGGCATTCTTGTTGCTGAGTGTAGCCTTTTGTACAGTGCTTTGATTAGGGGCTCCTCTCTCCTCACTGATGATGACATTACAATCTTCTTCTTCAAATTCAGTCAAAAACAAATTCTTCAGACTCTCCAATACTTCATCTTCACTATCATCAAGAAACCCGACAGAGTGGAAAATTTGGTACAATGACAGCGAAGGATCAAGTGCATAACCCTCGCCCACGTAGCCTAACTCATAAGTTTCATTCTTCATAAAAGGTTGTACAGTTTAATTATTCCCTGTAATCTGGCCCCAAGACCCTTACCTGGTTTATATCTAGATTTGAGCATTTTCTCACCTTTAATCTTCCAGCTCGGCTCTTTTTCAATCTATCCCACCAGCTTCAATGTGTGGACCATTTCTCTGTCAAGAATTTTATTTCCCTAGATAGCATATACGGGATATCCTCTTTCACCATGTATTACCACCTCTTGGTGATCGTAATCGAATTTGAGACATTGGTGTAGCATGGAGGGGACTGCACCAGCCATGTGAATCCAAGGCCTACCAAGCAAAAGGTTGTAAGAAGCAGGGATATCCAATACTTGTAATGTTATAAGGAAAGTGACATGGCCCATTACTATGTACAATGTGATATCTCCAATAGTATCTCGCTGGGAGCCATCAAATGCTTTCACGTTCATCTTCTAATTTTGAATTTTAGCCAAATCGACTTCCAACCTTATCAGCGTGCCTAAAGGACATATGTTTAATCTCAACCTGGATCAATCAGCACCTAAGATACCACTTTTTCTCCATGTTGCATTGTAACGGAAAGGCTTTATTGTGCGACCTTCCTTCAAGTAGCAGCTCATCCTCGTGAAAGAATATCTTGTATGCCTTAAATACCTTCCCAACCATGTGGGCCATCTCTCCACCTGTTATAGTAGATGTACATAGGTTTCACTTACACCTTCATCAAGGCATTTTTATAGTGTTCAGAGGTCTGCAACAGGGTCAGGATGGATATTTGAGCTGGGGTCTTATTCAGTTGATCTACACAGAGTAATCTTTAGCCTGTACCTCCTTCCAAATACCATTCTCCTCCATTTCTATCATGGTTTACTTGCTTTTACTAGACCTTCCATGGCTCAGATTTTCTGGTGTATATATCCTCCCAGATTTGGTGACACCTTAGGCGACGTCTGCCTCAGTCACTCTTGCTTTACCTGGAGTGTTCTGCTCATAATTCCAAGGAACTGCATGGGGATTATAAGAAGTTGGGGAAGCTCTAATAATTGTGAAGGGAGTCTTAGGCCTTACTTCCTCAACCTCAAACGGTGCCCACTTTGGTGTACTGATGGGTGTACTATTTGCCTTCTCTATAAACCATATAGAGTTTTCCAGGTCTACCAATTCATCCACATCAAGCATGTTTACTTGATGATCTGGAAGTGGATTGTTGGTGACGTTTGGCTCTGGATATTTTAACTGAATGGCCTTGGTATCAATCAACTTCTGGATTTTGTTCTTCAAGGCAAAACACGCATCTATAGGATGTCCCTTCATCCCAGAAAGGTAGGCGCACACTTGGTCAGGTGATTATCTTTCAGATTGAGTATTAATAGGTACAGCAGCAATGGGCGTGATGAGGCCTACTTCTTTGAGTCTCCCGTACAGTTCGGCTATAGGTTCATCTAAGGGAGTGTATTGTATTTTCTGGAAATTGGCGTTTGGTCTCTAATTTTGTTGGGAAGAAGGCTGTGGTGTTTGGACCTGAGAGGGTTCGGCATTATACACGGGGTAGGCAGGCTTTGGAATTATGGGTTTAATGGATATGGGGTAGTTGCTTGGTATAGTAGGGTCTGATATGGCATTGGGGTTTGCATTTGTTAAAGAGATATCGGGTATGGCATTGGAGATTGTGGATAGGGAGGTGGAGTTGTAATAGAAGTTTGGTAATTAGGCACACTCTTTGAAGCCTGGGCTACCATCACTGTACCTACCTATTTTTTCTTCTTATTCTCAGCAATTCCTCCAGACTATAGGGCTTTATTGGCAGCCTGTAAAGCTTTCGGATTGATAATGCTTACATTCTTGAGACCTCCTCAAGCATTCTTGATGATTTCAGCAAAACTTTTATCCACGACGGTTATCATTTTCTCAAGATATTGTGGCTACTATGCGTGAATAAAGTATTCCTTCATTTAAGATTCTTTAATGAGGGGTTGAGCTCTTGCATCCTCAGACCTCCATCTTATAGCATAGTCCCTGAATAACTCATTTGGATTTTTATTCAAAGTCTGCATATAGAACCAGTTGGGGGCATTGTCAATGTTGAACCTGAACAGTTTCATAAAATCCGATGCCATATCGATCCAGCCTTTCCACTTCTTCGCATCCTGCTCAATATACCATGTTAAGGCTTCCCAAGTGAGACTTCTCATGAATATTTTCATTCTTATCTTCTCGTCTCTCCCGAATCCGGCCAACTTATCACAATACATGCCCAGATGCGCCTTGGGATCTTCAGTCCCGTTATACAATTCAAACTTTAGAGGTTTGTACCCCTCCGGTAACTCCACATCAGGATGTACACATAAATTCTCATAACCAAGCCCCCTTAATCCTTTGCTTCCCTCAAGTTGCTTCAGTCTCTCTACCACAGATTGCATCATGGGTTCTTTTTTCGCAGGATTAGGTGTATACTGAGGGTAGGAGAAAGGATTTGTTTTGACATAGATGAGGTTCAGAGAGTGGCCAACAAATGCATGGTTGTTGGGAAAGGGAGTATTTTGGGCATTTTGAGGGGTATATGTAGGGTTAGAAAGATTTGGTGGGTATAAGTAAGAGGAATATTTAGGATATTGGTTAGGAATATACGTAAGGTCTTGGGTATTTTGAGTGGGAATATATGTTGCACTTGGAAGATTTTGGGTGTTTTGAGTGGGAACATATGGAGGATTTTGGATGTTTTGAGTGGGAACATATGTTGGATTTGGAGGGTTTTAGGTGTTTAGAGTGGGATTTGGAAGGCTTTGAGATGTAAGCAGTTGGTAACTTGGTGTAGAGTATTGGGGTTTTACAGTAGTATGAACGTCAATCTGTGGTTCGAGAGGGGTGTTAATAGTAAGCAAAAGATTGGCCAAACTGCACACCTGCTCCAATTCCCCTTGTAACTTGAAGATCCGTTGTTCCATTCTTAAAATAATTTTGTTTTGTCCCATGACACTTTCTCCTTCTGGCTTTTGTCTGTAGCACTGTTGTTATCTCCCATCTTCTTTTTACCTTTCAAACTTGTAAGAGAAGGAGGAGCCCCTTTTGACTATGTGTGATAGGCCAGAGTGCACAAATCAACCTTTGGGAAAAGGAAAAGACAAAAACAAAATCAAAGACAACCAAAGTTAGCAAGGTGAGACATAATGTTAGAATAAACACATTGATTTGCAACAAATAATCTCCCTAAAATGCAAGGAGCTTCGTTGAGGAGGTAGGCCTAAGACGATAAATTTTATGGTTCATGATGATTAATCCAAGCCTCATTAGATGCAAATGAGAGTTTAGAGTTAGATAACAATAAAATAATAACAAAACCCTACTATTTTATTAAATCCATAAATTTAGAAACTACTACAATCTTTTACGAAAATAAAAACATAAATGAAACTAGGGGAAATGGGTAACAAAAAGGGGAACATCCTATCATTCAAATGCCTCAATGGTGGTGATGATTCAGAGAGCCTGGGATGATTTGCAGCAATATTTTTGGAGAAGCGACATGGTGCTGATTCAGCAGGTTTCGAGCCAAAATAGTTTCTTCCACGTCTTCAAACCCATGAGCCTGCTATTGTTTGGACAGCTCCACATCCTCAGCATCTTCCACAAGCCATACATAGTACTCTGGGGTGCAGTAAGCCTGCTCGCCATATACACTAACAGTCAACAACTCATTCCATCATCGAAGAACTTCCTTAACCTTAGGGCTTTCTTGGATTGGGCCAAACTCAACCTCCGACTTGCCCATATGTTCTCATAGAGGTATGACTTGATTCCTTCCAAATTGACTAAGTACTCTTATTGGGGCATAAGGTTGAATGCTCTTTAGGTCAATGAGCTCGA
Source organism: Capsicum rhomboideum (assembly GCA_031232105.1). Classification (NCBI taxonomy): domain Eukaryota; kingdom Viridiplantae; phylum Streptophyta; class Magnoliopsida; order Solanales; family Solanaceae; genus Capsicum; species Capsicum rhomboideum. The sequence goes on from CP124716.1 coordinate 135,854,463, forward strand.
TGTTCTAGAGCTCGCGGCCTCTTATGATAGCAGTTGGTACAGACAACCACGAGTATTTCCATTGAATTTGATAACCTGAAAGCTCCTTCATATACCAGTACCAATCCTCTGCACCCACGGGAGAACCGAATTGCTCCATCCTTTTTGCATGTGTATCAATCCTATTGCCCAGTCCATTGAGGATATCCACCATATTAGGGCACTTGTTAAAGTGCTCCACAGCCTACAACTGAAGTAAAAGATTGCAACCTTCAAAAAAATTGTCACCCTAACACACTTGGATAAGGCTCTTAATATTTCTGCCACAACATAGGGACCAAAGTGACCTCAATGTTGTCAACTCCTAGAGTTATACCTCGCACCACAGAACTAAGACATCTATCAATCTTCTCATGCTCTCTAGGAAAGACCAAGGCACCTAGTAGAGCTATAGCAAAAGCATTCAATCTCTTCTTTTCCCATTTCTCGGTTGAGCAAGAGAATTCCCTTCAAAATATTGTGTGACCGTCTTTGTGACCAAAACTTTCATACAGAAAATCCAGAGAGATCCACCCAAAGTCCAAGCAAGCTAATTTGAGGTTATTTTAACCCCAAATAATACAAGAATTTCTTTCCCAATTGTTTGTGAGGCAAGATCATCTTCCGATATCGATAATGCAAATTAGTGAATCCACCAATTTCCTTGATGGTGGGTGTCATTTCGAAGTCCTTGAATTTGAAGACCACTCGATCCGGATCTCAGAATTTCAGCAGAGCTTTGATCATATACCGATTAGGAGCAACATCTATCAAAGATGTTAGAAAACCCAAAGACTGGCGAATCTCTTTACCATGCTCCCTTTTGATGTCATTCCACTACCTCCTTAACTTGTGGGGCACACCGACGACCATTTGGGTGTTAGAAAAATAGGTGCATCTTCCATTGCAAATCTGAAAATAAAGCAACAAAGGAAATTTTTAAACTCCATTTATTACAATTTGGCTTGGATTAAATTATCATGACTAGTTAGCACATAATATGTATTTTTAGGTCGAAGGGTAGTGGGGACCCTTTCAACAATTGGGTGGTTATATTTTTTTGTGTGGATTGTCCTCGAGGGTCAAACCACCTAGCATGCATGACTTAAATGCAATAGGTGGACACGACACTATCTTAAATTTTGTAAAAGTTGGTAGACACGGACTGAGGGTAATCTTATGTGAGAAGGCATGTGGTCTCGCGGTAGTAAAAATATCTGCTCCACCACGACTTAGCCAACTTTCTATAACAGGGTTTTGAAGAGAATTTGGAGGAGTGTGTAGGCACAACATCCGAGTATAGTAAAAGTGTGTGAAACTCCCATGTGGGGAAAATATGAGCGGAATACCAGTAATATATAAAGCATTAACACGTAGCAATTAATGAAAATAATAGCATGTTGAGCCACATAAAATAAATAAAAAATAAAAGAAAAAATAGAGAAAAATGAGAAATACATAACTTTAGAGAGATAGGAAATTGCATGTAGACTAATAAAAAGGGGAATGGAAGGGGGTTAACATGGAAGAAAAATAATTAAATTAAGGCAACAATATAACAGGAAAGAGGAAAGGGATATAGCATGGGAAATTTTTATTTTTTTATTTTTTTACGATAACAAATAATAATAAGGCAAATATTTCAAAGATTAACAAAATAAAGAAAAAGCAATGAGTTAATAAATAAAGTTTTAAAATCCCACATAATATACAAAACCTAAGTGTCCCCAGCAGAGTCGTCATGCTGTCGCGCCCCATTTTTCTCGCTAAAAACGGAACTCTATTTAGGATTAATTAGAGTGAAGAGTCGCTACCTAAAGAATTAAGGTGCGTTAGGGCACCATTCTAGACTAATTACGAACTTATTTTAATAGTCTACGTCAACCAGAAATTCTAGTAAGAGTTCAGGTTACCTCGAAAGGAAGGTGTTAGGCACCTTTCGAGGTCCGCAATGTGGGTCTCGGCCGAACTCATATATTATGTGGGGGATTTACGCGATAAAAAAAGGTCGATTAATTAACTTAATATTAACTAAGTGTTCAAATAGGAAAGGTAATTATTTAAACTAAATGTGCAACTCAATTATTATCTAATGATTATCTAAGTGATAAAATTAATTAACAATAAAATAAGAAAACAGGGATTAGACGAGCGAGAAGAGAGAAGAGACACAATAATATATAAACAAAATATTTAAATAAATAATAAGCCTAAACTACCCCAAATAATTAAAACACTCAGAAAATCAAGAAAAGAAAAGTTGATTTAGAAAATTTGGACAAAGGATTGATTTTATCCTATTCGGATCAGTGTCCGGCTTATTAACGGATGACAATGTCGCATATCGCATTGTCGGATTCTGCTCGGGTTAACTTCCATCATTTTCGTCTATCTACCCACCCCACCTAGTTCTATCTACCCACCCCACCTAGTTGATTATTAAGCCTAAAAGTGATCTATAGCAAACGATAAAACTAACGTTCCCTAAGATGTCTACCCGCCCCAACCTGATGTCCAAAAGACATTGGACTTATTATTTTGGATTGGGTTCTAGACAAAAGGAAGCCTACGCTACCTAATTAGACTCGGGGTTTGCGTCAAGCAAGACAAACAAGACTAGCATTTAGCATGTAATAGTTTCAAATAAGCCTCTTATTTAGTTAAAGTAATTAAGGTGATTAACATGCTTCAAACAATTATTCACATTGTAATTAGAATCTATAGGCATGATATCTAGTGTTATAGATTAACGTTCTAAAATTATTAATCTTGCAGATGTGATTTTCAGGAGACGAATAGTAAGCAATGTCGAAAAAATTAACTTAAAGCGCTAGAAATTAAATTAAATATGCTGAAAACTAATTTAAAGTGTGAGGGAGACTATTTATGAACTGTGAGATTTTATTAAAAAATGTGCAGAAGATTAATGTTAAGTATAGGAAATTAATTAAAGTGTGCAGAAAAATTATTTTTTATGTGCAGAAAATTATTTATAAGTGTGCAGAAAATTAATATTAAGTACAGGAAATTAATTAAGAGTGTTGTATGTTAATTATTATATGCTGGAATTATTTTTATATAAATGAAACATGCTCGAAATTATTTTAAGAGTATTGAAAATTTGATCTAAGAGCAGAAAAATCGATTTAAAAGTGCAGGAAAATTGATTTAAGTTGCAGAAAAATTGATTAAAAGTGCAGAAACTTAATTTTAAAATACTGAAAATTGATTAAGAGGGTGGGAAATTGATTTAAGTTATATACAAATTAATTAAATGCGGAAAATTAATTGTAAAACATGCTGGACAATTATTTTAATATACTGAAAATTATTTAACAATTAACTTAATATTCCAAAAAATAATAGCTTTTAATATGCTGAAAGATAATCAACAATTGCTGAAAATTAGTTATAATATGCCAAAAATTAATTAAACATGCTATGAATTACATTGACATGATCGAAATTAATTTAATATGTTGAAAGTTGATTAAAAATTCTAAAAAACATGATTTCTATGTGATAAAACAAATTAATTAACACGTTGAAATAATCCTGGTTATGTTGCCTAAGTGATAAAATAAATCATGCAAGTCACATAATTTCCGCCCCCTAAAAGCAGTCCCTGTATGTTATTACATAGCAGAAGTTTATACAGAATATTATTACAGACCACGAATGAGTAAATAAGATGAAAGTAAAATGAACTGAGTTGGACAGTCCCTTAACGAAGCCCTGAACCCTGGTAACTCTTCGTCTTCCCAAATCAAACATTCTCTAAAGCACCTGCTAAGCATAACCAAATATCCAAGTGCACACAAAAAAAAAAACATACAGCAACCACAGAGAGGCAGACAGTCATAAAGAAAGTCGGATATCGTTTCAATATTAATTGTGTAATCATGTTCTCTAGGTTACAAGAAAACTACCACATAAATATTGAAAATTGCATCGATAGGGACATACCAGTTAACAGCAAAAGTAAGAAGAAACAAGAATAGTTGATAACGAGGTAGCAAGCATAAACCAAGAGTCCCACACTTCCAACACACAAGACAAGGACTTAAAGTATTTTTTTTTAAAGAGAGTCAATCTTCAAAGTTTGTCATGAATGAGAAGAAAGGGTTGTTTATAATAAGAGGATGGTTGTTATGTCATTTATTAGAAGGAAAGAAGAACATTCATGCAATTAATTAAAAGAATTTGTTTCCTTAAATAAATATCTGAATTAGTTCTGGATAACAGGTTCAACTTTACCAAAAATATGTGAGTACGAAAGAAAATCGATTCAAATTAAAGGGAGGAGAATATTCAGCAAATCAATTAAAAAATCACTTTCCTTAAATCAATAGACTGCATCATTCAGTGTAAAAAAAAAAAGAAATTTCAATTACCATAAATAAGTAGGTATGAATATATTTTGAATTAAGAGAAGAGCAAATAAATAAAATAAAGGAAATGGGACAACTAGCTATCACATTTTCATCACATTATTCGTCAAAGGAATTAAGAATCAATCAAGGTAGATACTACTATTTATGAATTAAAGCTTAGTGAAATAAATCAAGCAACAATTCGTATCGGCCTAAATAAGAGAACTAGATCAATTAAAAGAATCAAAGTTTTACTCCAACAGCTAAACATCAAATCTTTCCACTATAATATCACATAATAACCATATTTCACAAAGAGGTTGTCCGGGATTAGCAAAATTCCCACCGAGATCATCAATCAACGAGTAAAAGCAAGGCTTTCAAAAATCGAATTAAATTAGTATCAAATTTGAAGATTAGGGTTAAACGAGTGTTCGTAAAAATTGGACATTTTTACATATAACAGTATAAGCAATTTAACAGACACAAATCATAATGAATCGGAACCAAAATCTCAACCAAACTTCACCAATTTCAGATCACAGAAATTTTCAAATAAAAAAGAAAAAGGAAGGGCAGAAAAGAATTAAAATTCCCATATAAGTTTAAACAAGAAATCAAACATGTGATGGATTCCTAAGAATCCATCATAAAACTCTTAACACATTTTATTTTGAAAAAATTTGATCGAAATACGAGGTGGCATTCATGGTGGTGTAGTCGGTGGTCTGCCGACCGGTGGTGGGAAGAGATGGCGGGTTTCGCGTTGTCGAAATTGTGCTGCGACAACGGTAATAATAAGGAGGAGAGGAAGTTCGGGGTTTTATTTGGTGGTGTTTACTGGCCGGCGTTGTAGACATAGTGGTGGTCGGCGAAGAGGCGATGGGGTCTGTGGGTTGTCCGATGGTGCTCTCATCGGAGATGGTGAGAGCCGTGGGGTTCGTCGGTGGTTGTTTTCAGTATAGATAAGGAGAGAGAGAGAGGGAGTTGCGGCTGGTGTGTTTGGAGAGGAATGATTTTAGGGTTAGATTTGGGGCTTGATTTTAATTAAAAAGGAAAGGAAAAAATGCTTTGATCTTAGTCGTTGATCACAGGATATCAACGGGTGCGATTAAAAATTAGGATGGGTGGAATCAGGGGTTACAATTGGGTCACAAATTGGGTTTGAATAAAATTGAGTTGGGAATTTTAATTTGGGCTCAAATTAAAATTAATTTAGGCTAGAATTGACACAAAATGGCTAAAATTTAAATAAATTGGAGAGATTGAATTGAATTGGGCTGTTATTTAATAAATATAATAATAAAATCAATAACAATAACAAAATTAACAATCATCATGAAGATCGTTACGCTTAAATTAACTATAATTAAATTACGTGTATGAAAATCAATGGTACGTAATATTTTATTTAAATTTGACGATAAATAATAATTTGAAATCAATTATATACCTATAAATTATGAATGCGAATTTCAAAAAATGCTATAATAATAATAATAATAATAATAATAATAATAATAACAATAATAACAATTGTAATAGACTTCGTGTTTGTAAATTATAAGTATGCATATTTGCAGAAATAATTTAATAAATATTTACAAAATCATGTAAAATATTACATTTAAATTAGTGAATTATATATATTATATAAAAATATAAAATTAAATGCTAAAACATAAATTGCACACCTTAAAATCATGAATACGAAGTGTCAAAATTTATTTGATACCAAAATAGTAATTAAAAATTCAAAGCTACTAATTTTTGATAAAATTGTAGCCTAGGAGGAATATTGGGGGGTCAAAATTAAGTGTCAACATATACAGTAAGAAAAATATGATACAAATTTTACCTTTTAAATTAAATATTATTATTTTTATATCTGAGTTTGGGCCCGGGCTTAGCACGGGCCTCAGGTCACTAGTGTGTATATATATATATATAGATAGATAGATATGAACACATCAACTAAATAATGTGTTGACAAAAATAAATTAGAATTATTTCAAGACATCAACTAAAAATTTTTCTTGACAAAAAAGTACAGATTTTGAATTTAATGGGCAATGGAACATATAGCTAAACAATACAAATCAGAATCAAGGCCAACAGTATGTTAAAGCTTGAACCTACCTATACACACTTTTTATTTCTATAGAAGCCACCCATCCCAGAAAACTACATGCCATGTATCAAAGTCTTCCCATAATGCTTACAAGTATAATCTAGCTCGAGCCTACCTATACACACTCATACCAATACCAAGAAGTGATGTGAATTCTATTTCAGTTAGGGGAAATGAATTCTAGGACAGGAATGCAATCTAAGGACATTCAAATCTCAAATGAAATCCCATATGAATTCTATTAGGTAACCTTCTTACGAAATTATGTTCTCTAAACATAATTCCCATTTTCAAAAGCTAAAAAGGAAAGTTGTACCAATTAGATTGTTAAAAGTCCATGATACAAAGTTGCAGCTAGATGAACTTGGAAATTGCTACGTTAATTTTAAACTACAAGCATGCAAACACATGAGCAGCTTAAGATAAGTGAACCAAAATAAAATACCATAGCAGGCTACTACTCAGAATATTATTGAACCAAACATACGTGCAACATTTAAATTGTCACTCTTGACAAGATATTTTAGCTATAAAACACCATAACAAGCTACATGTGCACATTTTCATCAAATGAATCTCTCAACATATGTACTCTGATTGTCTCTTGCAACACATTATTTAAAGGGGGAAGTATGTTGGAGGTCGATCACCATAGAAGATGACACTCAAGAAGTCTATTGTCATCCATATTTTAATATCGCAATAAGATCAAAAGGTCTGTAGAATGGCAGTCTATTGAAAGTTCTGAACCAATACTAAAGACTAATAAAATAAAAGGTTACTAAAGATGTTTTTCATAAGAAAAATTGAAGCAGATTTATTAGCCTTATATCCTTAAAGAATCACGATTATGGAAGAAGACGACAATATAGGTCAGACGAAATTCTAGTGAATTAAAACAAAATATTATTACCTTCCAAAATATTGTAAATACTACAAATTGTAAGGTTCACAATAAAGATGATTACAAAGCTCTTACTCCAGGACTAAAGGAGCAATGTAGAAAGCAAATCAGCAAAAAAACGAGTAAAAGACAACTAATAATCAAAACGGGGGAGGTAAAATATTGGAGAATATAAAATAAAAAAAAATAAAAAAAAATGAATACAAAGAAGAAGCAAATACAAGAAGGATAAAAGGGGTAGAGAGAAATAGCAAAGAAACTAAAAAACATCATGTTCAAAAAACAAATATTTTAACTTGATAGAAATACAAAATACTTCTGTTATTCTGACTAATAATGAGAATGATAAAGGAAATTCAAGCTCCACTCAACAAACACAAAAAGAAGAGAGAATAGCAAAAAGAGAAGAAAAGCAAACTGAAGTAAAAATACTGACTAGCAAAGAATGAATTGTAAAAAACTTTCATGGAAAAGACAAATGAAAAAGATACACAAAGGGAATAGAAAAATCATAATGAAAAGGAAAATAGGAAGAAGAGTAGCAGTCATGTAAAAGCACAGATATGGAAAAAACAGAAAACAAGCAAAATGACAACCAAACAGGAAATTATCTTAGAGAAAAGTATTCATGGAAACCAAACCAAACAAATTCATTTTCATGTTCACTAATGACTAAAGAACAAGAACCAAAGTATCACAGATGTATGAGACGAGAAAACAAACCCTATCAACTGACCAATTTTAGTTAACTAAAAAATTAACTGGTAGAGAGGCATAAACTACACTAAACCACATCCAGAAAATTCACAAGCTAAAAAAATAAAGGTCACTGTATAGAAGTTTAAAACACAAGCACATGTGAATGTTAGATCTAACAGCAGGGACCAACTTAGCAAAAGCAAGACCAAGAACGACACGAAGTGGGGTCTGGAGCAAGTAGAGTTGTGTGCGCGCAAATCTTATCTCTATCTTGAGGTTATTTCCTATAGACCCTCGACTCAAAGATAGTTTCAAAGTATGTAAATTTCATTTAAAAATATTACAAAATCATGTCCATATTCACATTAAAATTAGGTCATCCTTCAAAAACCAAAACTTTACCATCCTTATTATACCATATGCACAGTTCTATAGAAGACCATAAAGTCAAAACTTCCATAAAGCTAGCAACTTTTTTCAACAGATACAAGATCCAAGAAACATTAACCTAAAACCCCAATCAACAACAAAAAGTTCATCCAAACTCAATCAACAACTCAAACAAAAACCAACAATATTTAATAACATTATCCAAATAAAAAGTATACTAAAAAAATAATATGTGCCAGAAAAATTTAAGAAAAGCATACCAGTCCAGTTACAATGTAGAACATGTACAATACATCAACTAAACACCTCCAGTTATCCAAAAAAAATTTCCCAACTACAACAGTCCAACACAGTCCAATAGATAATAAAATGTTATGGCAGTCCAATAATATTTTAATGCCTATTGCCACTTGGCTATGCAGCAACAGACAAGAAGTGAAAGAAAATATAATAGAGTCGCAAGAGAGACATGAAGAAGAGGAGAAGAAGAAGAGGAGGAGGAAGAAAAATAATCATAACAGACAAGTAGCGACACTAACCTTGATTGTTTCTCCCAATCATCGCTAGTGTAGAAGTAGACTCTCTTGGACAATGCTGCTAGTATGTTAGGATCAGTTAATCCCACATGTTTTAGTTGAGCAATAACTTCTTGTTGAATAGTTCCCTATTGTTCCTCGATTTGATTCTTCATATTTTGCATCTTTTCTTGCATTTGTTGCACAACATTAGTGGCAGTTAACATTGGTTCAGAATTATGGCTTGAACAGTTTCATTTATCATTAGTGTCTTGAACAGTTTCATTTATTGTCAATATTCATCATTTTTTATTTAACATAGTTGATAACAATCCAGGTTTAGCATATGTCTTTTTTGTTTCCTTCTTTGTTTCTTTTTGAAGGCCTTTGTTGATTCATGACTATCCAAATCTGTGTAAATCAAAAATAGATTAAGTTAAAAAATCTGACAGAGTACAGCTGCACTTAAACATAATCACCAAGTTAAAAATTATTTTAGATCAAATAGGAAAACACAAATGAGGCCCATCCAAGAATGCAAAGCCCACTCTATACTGTTTGTCTGGCGGTTAATACACTAAGATTCATTTAGCAATCTCAATTACTAGATGTAAGTATAATTCTAGAGCAATCATTACCCACTGTTCTACAGAAAAACCATGTGGAACTGATTTCAACCAATTGCATTATGACTGTTAGAGCAGAAATTTATCCACTAATTTAGAGTAATGAAAGCAATGTAATGTTATATGAAGCCTCAATTCCGCACTAGACAAGTCATTTAGTATTCAGATATTTGTCGTTTATTATCAAAAACTACATTTTTATAGTAATGCTAACAATGCAAGCTTGCACACAACTCAACTAATTTACTACTGTCAGCTATCTCACACCGACACAGGTAACAACTCGACAAGTAAAAAAAATCAGCCTGACTATCTTTATTACACTTAAATCAACCTACCAGTTACCTCTCCATTCCCCATTCCAATATTCTTGATTTTAGATTAAGACATTGCATGTGTCACTCAAAATCCATAGCCAACGACAATAAAAAAACAAAAAATAGAACACTGGTACAAACTCGACAAGTGGAAATTATCAAAAACTTACAGTTTTTATAATAACTCAACTAATCCACTATTATCAACTATCTCACACAAACACAGGTAACAACTCGACAAGTGATAAAAAAATTTACATCCAAAATATCTCTTTTACATTATAGTTCAAACTACCAATACATATTATGTTACCGTCCCCTGATATGGATCTAGTTATGGGACACTGAAATTTAAAATCTGATATTTTCTTTCTACGACCTATGGTGCTGGTTCCTTAAGAGAGAACCTGCCATCTCTTGAGTTTGATGTACTCAAAAACTTAATAATTTTCCGCTTATCCTTCATTGAATAAACCTGAAGTCTAAATACAATACTAATAAGATAACTACCCCTAGAACCTAGGACCTGACTTCCTAATATTACAGGAATGAGAAACTGCAAACTACTACAAAGAAATAACTAGTAGAAACTGTAAATAACTACTACAAAGAGGTAACTATTGAAATAACTACTAGCCTACGGTAAAGAATTACTAGTCTACTGCAATTAACTGTTATTGTAAACCACTGGAGACTAAGGAGTGATAACATATTATCCGTGTCACTCGAAATCCATAGCCAGAAACAAGGAAAAAACAGAAAACAGAACACTGGTACAAACTCGACAAGTGAAAACTATCAAAGACTTACATTATCTCAACTAAATCACTATTTTCAGCTATCTCACATCAACACAGGCATCAACTCGACAAGTGATAAAAAATCCACATCCAGAATATCTTTTTTTACATTATAGTTCAAACTATCAATACTCAATAGTTGTAGCAATAAAAATCCATACACTGTAAGACACTACTTAATTTAGTACTAGCCACACTGAAAAACTGGTTTATAGATTTATTAACTATAAGCTCCAATTCTGACAGCATCTTATAACAGATTTCACTACAACACATTACATTCAGTTCTTGAAATTTCCAGCAAGGAGGAATTATATATGAAGTGTAGGTAGACAATTAAACTTAATTAACAGATCTATACGCATGGGGTTAGGATCTAGTAATAGTACAAACAAAAAGAATATCAACACCACGAAAATTAAAAAACCTTTCTATATAAACCAAGATTAGCAATATGCTTTACGTCCCAAAAGAATAATCCATCAAAGTACAATATTAAGAGCTTCAAATCACCTTGAACTTCATTAGCACACTTTTTTACATAAATCACAAATCTAATTAATTAATCAACAAAGCAAAGAAGATTAAGAAAGATAAGAGTCTTACAGAGAAAAGAGGATATATAATTATTGTTCTTGAGAGAGCTGGTAAATTTTCAGTTGGTAGTTGAACCTTCTACCTTAGAACCCAAATCTAATGAGAAGCTAATAAAAGGGGGCAAGTAAACAATACAGCATAAGGTGAGTGGTTTCAGTTTTGAGCCACCTAACACCCACCCAGACCCAACTGCAGTACTTGCTCCCTTTGTTTAGTTCTCTATACACTGTACTACCCCCAACAAAAATAGGTGATAGTAGTAGTTTATGAAAGAATAAAGTGAATATAGATAATGAGTTTCTTTTTCTTATTTGTTTTAGTTTCTCTTTCTACACACTAAGAAGAGCCAGTTGGATTAACATTTTTTAAGATGCTTCACATGAATGAAGAGTAAGAAGATGGAGCGCAGATCATTCTTTTAACCAACAATGAATTTCAATTCACATTGACAGACAAATCAAAATTCTCAAAGACTTAGTATACAATTAACTATGAATCAGAATATGACTCATAAAACTAAAACTCAGCTTCGCAAATACCAAATTTTCACAAACTTGCAATGTTAGTCGAGTATAAACACGACCATACACATTTATTTATATACATAGATAACGAAAGGAAAAGTTTCTCCTCACATCATTCTATTTCCCTTGTAATTTTAGAGACCACTAAATATTTTTCCCGTAGGAACTCTTACATCACATTAATTGTTGCTCTAACTAAACCATTATTCACATCAGCTCTAACTAAACCATTGTTAGTGAAATTTTTTACAGAGACACCAATTATGACTACAACACATATCAAATCTAGCAGAAACAACTAACCAAACAAACGAGACCACAAAATCCCCCTAAAACCCTAACAAAATTTCCAAACAATAAATAACAAAAACATAAAAAAAATTCTCTTTTCTGTGAATTTTTGTGTTTAGATTATCAAACTGTAAGTGATATTAGCCGATACACATAAATTCTCTAAACACATAAATTTGCACTGACAGCAACTGAAAACCCAAAAAGTTTTTCGGTACTGACTTTAAGAGGTGGCAACAGAAAAAGTTGTTCTATCTAACCACTCTCAGTTTGCAGAAATTTATTTCTGACAAAGTTCCAACCTTCCCGGATGACACTCCGGAAAAGGACCGTTTCATAGTAATGGAGGCATGGAATCATTCTGATTTTCTGTGCAAAAATTACATTCTGAATGGGTTGGAAGATAGCTTGTATAATGTCTATAGTGTATGCAAAACGTCTAAAGAATTATGGGACGCATTAGACAAGAAATACAAGACTGAAGATGCTGGACTAAAGAAATTTGTGGTGGCCAAATTTCTGGAGTATAAAATGGTTGACAGTAAAACTGTCATGTCTCAAGTCCAAGAATTGCAAGTAATAATCCATGATTTACTTGCTGAAGGAATGGATGTAAATGAAGCATTTCAAGTGGCAGCTTTTATCGAAAAGTTGCCTCATTTGTGGAAGGACTTTAAGAACTACTTGAAACATAAGCGAAAGGAAATGAAGTTGGAGGACTTGATTGTTCGTTTGCGGATTGAAGAAGACAACAAAGCTGCTGAAAAGAAAGCCACTTCAAAGTCTTCAATTCCGGGAGCAAATCATGTTGAAACTCCTCCAAAGAACAAGAAAAGGAAAAAGTCCAATGAAGAGAAGAATGAACCAAGAAAGAAGAGGTTCAAAGGAAATTGCTACAACTGTGGCAAGTATGGTCACATGGCTTCGGAGTGTCGTGCTCCTAAGAAGGATAAGAAGAAAAAGGACCAAGCGAACCTTAATGAGGACATGGGCAATTTGTGTGCAATGCTGTCCGAGTGCAACTTGGTTGGAAATCCCAAAGAATGGTGGATGGATTGGGGTGCTACCCGACATGTTTGCTCAAATAGGGAGTTGTTCTCTTCCTTTACTGCGTCTGAAAAAGACGAGACCATTTATATGGCAAATTCTGCAACCGCAAAGATAGAAGGAACAGGAAAGATTGGCTTGAAAAGGACTTCGGGCAAGATAGTGACGCTTAACAACGTTCTTCATGTTCCCGAAATGCGCAAGAATTTGGTTCGACGCCACTTCTGGTCAAGAATGGTTTTAAGTGTGTTTTTGTATCTGATAAGTTTGTACTTAGTAAAAATGATATGTTTGTAGGAAAGGGTTACCTCACTGAGGGCCTTTTCAAGCTAAATGTAATGGCTGTTGCTATCAATAAAAGTACTTCTTCTTCTTACTTGCTTGAGTCCAATAATTTATGGCATACGCGTTTAGGACATGTTAATTATAAAACATTGCGTAAAATGATTAACTTGAAAATATTGCCTACGTTTGAAAGTAATAATATGAAGTGTCAAATATGTGTGGAATCTAAGTATGCTAAGCATCCGTATAAGTCGATTGAAAGGAATTCAAATCCCTTAGACTTAATCCACACAGACATTTGTGACATGAAGTCAACACCATCACGTGGTGGTAAAAGATACTTCATAACTTTCATTGATGATAGCACTCGATATTGCTATGTTTATCTGCTTAACAGCAAAGATGAGGAAATTAATGCATTCAAGCAATATAAGAATGAAGTTGAAACACAACCTGATAAGAAAATCAAAATGATCAGAAGTGATAGGGGAGGCGAATACAAATCTCCTTTTGAAGAAATATGTTTGGAATATGGCATTATTCATCAAACAACTGCCCCATACTCTCCACAATCCAATGGAATTGCGGAAAGAAAGAATAGAACATTAAAGGAGATGATGAATGCCTTGTTGATAAGTTCTGGTTTACCGCAGAACTTGTGAGGGGAAGCTATTTTAACGGCTAATCGAATACTCAATCGAATACCTCATAGCAAAACAAAGTCAATTCCATATGAGAAGTGGAAAGAAAGGAAACCCACCTTGAAATATTTCAAAGTGTGGGGGTGTTTGGCAAAAGTTCAAGTTCCTAAACGCAAAAGGGTTAAAATAGGATCGAAAACAATTGACTGTGTATTCATTGGATATGCAACCAATAGCAAGGCGTATCGATTTCTGGTTCACAAATTAGACAATCCTGACATTCATGTAAATACGGTAATCGAATCAGACAATGTTGAATTTTTTGAAAATGTTTACCCGTATAAGAATGAATGTGAGTCGTCTAGTGAAAAATCTAAACGACCTCGGGAAGAAGAAAAGGAAAGTAAGCCTAATGAAGAAAGTGTAAGGCGCAGCAAACGTCAAAATACATCAACTTCCTTTGGTCCCGATTTCTTGACATTCTTAGTAGAGAATGAGCCTCAAACGTTTAAGGAAGCTATGTCTTCTTCGGAAGCACAATATTGGAAAGAGGTAATCAATAGTGAAATAGAATCCATATTGAATAATCATACGTGGGAATTAGTTGATCTTCCTCCAGGAAACAAACCATTGGGTTCTAAATGGATCTTCAAAAGAAAAATGAAAGATGATGGCACTATTGATAAATATAAGGCAAGACTAGTTGTCAAGGGGTTCAGACAACGAGATGGTCTTGATTATTTCGACACATACTCGTCGGTAACAAGAATTACGTCAATTGGAGTATTGATAGCATTAGCCGCCGTGTATGGTCTTCAAATTCATCAAATGGATGTGAAGACAGCCTTCTTAAATGGAGAATTGGAGGAAGAGATCTACATGGATCAACCCGAAGGGTTTGTAGTTCCAGGAAAAGAAAAGAAGGTATGTTGACTGGTTAAGTCACTTTATGGACTAAAACAGGCGCCCAAACAATGGCATGCGAAATTTGACCAAACAATGTTGGCAAATGGATTTAAAATAAATGAGTGTGATAAATGTGTTTACATAAAGAACACTCCAAATCACGTTGTCATTGTTTGCTTGTATGTTGATGATATGTTGATAATGAGTAAAGACATTTCCGACATAAATGCTACTAAGCGTATGCTTGCTAGCAAATTTGATATGAAAGACTTAGGAGTTGCAGATCTAATTTTAGGAATTAAAATTCACAGAACTCCTCAAGGTCTAGCTTTGTCTCAGACTCACTATATCAACATGGTATTGGAGAAATTCAAGTATCTGGACTTCAAAGTCGCAAAGACTCCAATTGATGTAAATCTCTCTCTTACAAAGAACAAGGGTCAAAGCAAGTCCCAAGTGGACTATGCTCGAGTGTTAGGAAGTTTGATGTACATAATGAATTGTACAAGACCTGATATAGCTTGCGCCATAAGTAAACTGAGTCGGTACACGAGTAATCCCGATCAAACTCATTGGATAGCGATGAAGCGAGTGTTGGGTTATTTAAAATACACTCAAGAATATGCATTGCACTACAATAAATATCCTGCGGTGGTTGAAGGATATAGTGATGCAAATTGGATCACCGGATCATCTGAAATAAAATCCACAAGTGGATATGTGTTCACCATTGGTGGAGGAGCAGTGTCTTGGAAATCTTCCAAACAGACATGTATAGCTCGCTCTACAATGGTATCCGAGTTTATAGCTCTGGACAAGGCCGGTGAAGAAGCAGAATGGCTACGGAATTTTCTAGAAGATATTCCTTTATGGCCAAATCCAGTTGCTCCTATATGTATACATTGTGACAGTCAATCGGCAATAGGACGAGCTGAAAATGTTATGTATAATGGAAAGTCTCGTCACATGCGATGAAGACACAACACCGTTAGATAATTACTCTCTAGTGGAATTATCACAATTGACGATGTTAAGTCAAAAGATAATGTGTCGGATCCGCTAACAAAAGGCCTAACTAGAGAGGAGGTTGATAAATCATCAAAGGGAATGGGTTTAAGGCCTAGAACAAGTCATCACAGCGATAACTCTACCTAGCAGACTGGAGATCCTAAGAGCTAGGTTCAAAGAGATCAAACAAAGTCGTGACTGACGGTTCAACATTGTCAACTAAACTCAACCTATTCTCATGATGTAGACAATGTTCAGAAAGCAAGGATAGAGCTTAAGATGTGAAGCCTTTAATGATTACCTAAGTTTGGCTGGTATGACCAAATAGTTTTGTCTATTGGACTTAACGTTTAGGAATCACCTATGTGAGTGTGAAGTGTAAGCCGCTTCAAGGAGAATATAACGTAAGGCCAATTCTTTACGCACTCATGAAACCAGGACGTGTTCATGGCTGAAACGAACAAAACAATGAGAACCAAGAATGGTTAAGGGTTAGTTGTGTGACATACATTGTCTAGGTATACATAAAAGCTCGACGGTTCAAAGATATCAAATCTACCGATTGACCGAGGATACCCGATGTATGTTCACTATGGAAAGTTCAAAGGGAAACCTACTTATCCAGATGCAACTGATTCTTATTTGTAGATCACACATGTTTTTCTAAAATGAAATAGTCATTCCCCATTCATGTGGGGGATTGTTGGTTTTTGGTGAAAGTTGAATGGAAAATGGTGGAACAAAATGGGAACAAAGGGAGGTGAATAGTCACTTTATAGAAGGAAAAATAGTTTCTCCCTCATTGGTGGGAGAAAGAAATCATTTGTCCTTTATATTAAGAAGTACTCCTTTGAAGGGATAGTGAGCCAAGAAGAAACCAAGCCTCGCGCCGTCGTCGTCGTCGCTCGCTCGGCTCAGCTTCGGCTTCGGCTTCGGCTTCGGCTTTGGCTTTGGAAAATGATCGATCGAGAGACTATCTTTTTGGATAATTTTTTTTTAATCCAGAAAAATTTCGTCTGAAATTTTCCTCCAAATGCAATGTTCCAACAAAATGTTTTGCAACGTTTGTGATTGTTTAAGAAACAGTGCATCGTTCCAGAACAATGCAACCATTCCAGAAACATGCAACGTTCCAAAAATGATGCATCAGTTCCAGAACAAATGCAATGTTTCAGAAACAATGCTTCGAAACAGTGCATCCTTTCAAAACAGTGCGTAGTTGGCTATAAATACCTGTGTTTTCCTTCATCGGGTATTCAGAATATTTTTACAAGCAAAACAAAATTCTGTAAACTCTCTTCTTCTAAAACAGTCAGTCAGTGTGTGTGAATACTCCGTTCTTGAGTTCGACGAAGTTCTACAATTTTCATTGCTGATATTGTAGAATAGTGTTCTATTTTATCCTGGGAAGAATTAATCCATACCTCGGGCAATAGTGAGGGGATTAGATTCTTTAAGGAGACACAGTATAACTGTGGACTTAGAACAAACAAAACTGTGTGCTTAGTGTGTCAACATTCTGCAGAAAATCCAGAAAACAACAAGAAATACTTTCAAGAAAAAGACCCTTCACCGGAGAAGACGACCTTCCCAAGATGAAGACTTGCCGGATAAGAAGACTTTCAGCCAGCAAAGAAGATGTTTAGCTCATCGAGTCCAGAGAAGTCTAGAGAATTCATTTTTGTTTGTGAAGTGTGTAAAAATAAAAATAGTTTTTGTGTGAGTGTGTTATATTATATGAGAGAAATGGTATTTTTTAGAGTGAAGTGTTAAAAACACACCTAAACTATCCCATTTTTTTGAGTTTCACACCTAAACTAATGGAAGTGTGAGAAACACACCTAAACTATCACTTTTAGTTTGAGAAACACACCTAAACTATAACTTATAGTTTGAGAAACATACCTAAACTATCACTTATTAGTTTGAGAAACACACCTAAAAGTTGACTAGGCCAAATATTTGCTTATAAACTTTTTAGGTGTGTCTAGCCATTAAAAATCAGTTCACGTGACATATTTTTATTCTTTTTTACTAACACATTATTTTTTTCATTTTTTAAATATTTTTATTCATTTTGAGGTGTGTTTCTCAAACTAATGAGTAATAGTTTAGGTGTGTTTCTCAAACCCTCAATAGTTTAGGTATGAAACTCAAAAAAAGAGGATAGTTTAGGTGTGGTTTTGACACTTTACTCTATTTTTTATATTATTTTTAATAAAAAAATAAATGTTCCCGATTCACGAAATCATTGGAGGGAAAAATTCCCAGATAGTCAATAATTTTATCATAAATAAACCGTTGCCACAGATCTTCTATAGCGACGATTTGAAAATCCGATACCATAGATACCTTTAAAGTGACAGTTGTGGGGATTATGCGATGGTTTATTTTAAAAAGTTTGCTATTAGATCCAATGATATTATAGAACAGTTATAACCGTCGCTATAGGATATCTATTATAACGGTTGTATAACCATCGCTACATAATCGTCGCCATAACCACAATTTCCAGTAGTGTGTTGTAGTGTACATGGTCGGTACTACTAATGTGAAGAGAAGTACACGGTTGGGCACAGGTGTTAGCCCCTTCCCTCCCCTACCCCTACCCCCCATAGCTATTGTTACTGACGGACAGCTCTGATATTGAGCCAACGTTGCCAGAGCAGTTTGCCTCCGATAATTTCTTGGCTGAAGAATAACAATACTTAGAGATTCAAGAACACTTTCATCTCTCATATAATTTATTAGTCGGAAAAAACTCGGCTTCCACTCTTTGATTCATTGGTCATATTAATGGACATCAGGCCCAGGTTTTGTTGGAAGGGGGCAGCGCCCATAATTTCATTCACACTAGGGTGGCTAAATATTTGCAACTTCCCATTAATTACCACTTCCAGATTCCCAGTGGTGGTGGGCAGTGGACAACAACTATTATGTGATGGTGTGGCAACCGCAACTTCTCTTGTGGTACAGGGTTGTGGCCTTACTTTGGATTTATACATTATGCATTGAGCAGATCTCGTGCTAGGTGTTTCATGGTTGTCTATATTAGGCTGAGTGATTATGGATTATGGATCTTGTTTATTCAAGTTTCAAATTCAAGGGAAAACGTATTGTTGGCAACGAGACACATCGACTATGGTCAAACTAGTTCAATTGCATAACCTTCGCACGTATGCTGCCACTGATGCTATATCCTCCTATTTTCTGCCTGCAGTTGGTATAGTCTAATGTTAATCCTATTAAATCCATTAATCCAGACTTGCTTGCTATTTTGGAAACCTATGAGGATGTCTTTCAGAAACCATAGGGTTTGCCTCCATCCCGACCACAAGATCATGCAAGCCATTTGAACTCTGGGGCTAAACCTATCAATTTTAAACCCTATCACTATCCCTACTTCCAAAAGCAAGTTATAGAGTAGATCGTAGCTGATATGCTTAGAGAGGGAGTTATTCAGACTAAATGAGTTCATTTTCTTTGCCAGTATTTCTGGTTTGGAAGATAGATTTCCAATTCCAACCACTGATGAATTACATAGTTCTGTATATTCTCTAAGTTGGACTTGATGTCAAGCTATCATCAGATTCAAGTAAGGCTCGAGGATGTGGCTAAAACTGATTTTCATATGCATGATGGGCATTACAAATTTTTAGTTATGGCATTTGGGTTATCCAATGCTCCTTTGAAATACCAGGCTACTATGGATGAGGTTTTTAGACCTTACCTCCGCCACTTTGTATTATTGGTCTTCATCAATGATATCTTAGTGCATAGCTTAAACTAGAAGGACCACATTAATCACCTACAATCAGTGATGTGCCTTTCTTGTCAATACCAACTTATAACCAAGAGAGCCAAATGCCTATTCGGTCAGACCTCGGTTACAAGTGATATCTAATCAAGGCTTGAGTGTCGATCCAAGTAAAATTAAGGCCATATAGCAATGGCCTCTGCCTAAAAATATTAGAAACTATGCAGTTTCCTTGGCCTTGTGGGCTATTATCGCCGCTTCATCCACCATTATGCGGCTATAGCAGGGCCTTACTGCATTAAAATTAACGAACAGACTAGTTTGTGTGGGATTCTATAAGCCTAACTGCATTTGAGGCATTGAAAGAAACGTTCAGTTCTACTTTGGTACTTGCACTACTAGATTTCTCTCAAGAATTTCATGTTGAAACTGATGCATCTGGCCGAAGCATAGGAGTTGTTTTGTCTCAAAGAGGGAACCCAATAGCTTATTACCAAAAACTAAGTACCGGGACGCATGGGGCTTCCATCTACCGTAGAGAGATGTTTGATCAGTGATTAAGTGGCGTCAATATCTATTGGGACGCAAGTTTACTATCTATACTGACCAGAAATCCCTGATTTTGTTATTCCATATGCCGAGGCTCCCAGAACCTTGTGGAGAAGGTTCTTTCTCAGGAGGAAAGTATTGTTATGAACACAAATAATGATGTGGAAGACATCTTGGCAGTCACAGTGGACGAGAATATTACTCAGCCTAGAAGGAGAAAGCGCGTGACAATTCCATCTAGAAGATTGGTAGATTTCGTTGTGGAGCCCGGATGAGAAAAAACGTGAGGAGCAAGTTGGTGCAAGACAGTGTAATGAGTGTGAGTTTGTTATAAGTAGCAGTGAGTCGGCATAGCAAGAGCAAGCTATTTTGTGTGGAGTTTTCTATCTTCTCATCTCTGTCTTCTTTTGTATCTCATCTCCTTTTCCTATCTGTTCTTCCATATCAGTTCAGTTGTTTTTTCTTTGTAATTCCAATTAGTAATTGCAATATTACAACAGCTTCCTCGATTATTATTGAGTTTGTTTCCCACCTCGTAAAACATTGCGTCAAATAATAGAAATACAGAACCAAACCAACTCGATCAATTAATTTGTTATTTAGTTTGATGTTGAATTAAAAAATATAAAACTAAACCACGCCTAAGTTTTGCTAATCACGAATCATCCAGTTTGCCAATGATCAGCAAGATGGTTTTGTCCTATGTGGTCTGTGGCTTTGTTAATTACAAAAGCAGGGATAAGGTTTGCATTTTCACCCATTTAAAATTCTTCTAGTAAATTATATTGAGTGTACTATTATTATTATACTACAATTCAATTTCAAATAAATTAAGATTGATTATATAAATTATGAATGGAAAATATTTCAATAGGAGGCTAAAGCAAGCAAATATAGAACGGACAAGAAATGAGATTGCCATTATATATTGCCTATCAATTTAAAGGTAAATATTTATTTACACGAGGTGTTTATATCAAATTCAATTTTCATGATGATTAAATAATATAATAAATTATTTCAATACTCAGCCAAATTTACAATTATCTTCGACTGATGTAAATATATTAGACGCTTTGATGCTAAATATTAAAACCCATGGTTATCAATATGCACCTGGATCTGAACTCATTTGTTTGTCCTATCGCATATATTATAAATTTTTAACTACTTTAAATCCTAGATGTAAGCTATTTGATACATCTGATCAAACGATTTTGTTTGAAACTAATTTCTTGAAATCAAAAATTACTACTCGTCGACCTATTCGATGGGAAGAAATTAATTTTCCCACTACTTGGGTTTTAGAATCTATTGTTCCTCAACAACAGCTGGCTGATAAAGTCACTAATGATGATTATTCTCATATCTCCCAGACCGAGGATGGTCAAATTTGTATTCAATTTGATGATAAGACTTCTGTATATAACAGACAGTCCTTCTCTAGAAGTAGATTAACTTCTGTACCTTCTTTGATAGCTCCAGCTGATCCCACATACGGCCCAGCTCGAGTTAATAAACTTGCTTCTTTGCATACTATTCCATCGACTTCTAGTCCGGTTACCAAATTAAAAATAGATCCTCGAACTAATATAGTTCAGGCATGTGATGATAGTTCCGACAAGGATATTCCTTCTGCATCCGAAATGGATTTTGACCTTAATCGAATTTAATGATTCCTCACCTTATTGATTTTAGTCCGGGTTCTCTGGCACGACAATTTATTCAAAAAGAAGTTTTTGATAAAAAATGGAACCATTTTAGAACTTGGTTTTTCACTGCTTATAGCCGTGATGATCAGTATAATATTTCTCAAGAGTTTTATGAAACTTGTGCATTACATAATCATATTATGTATTTTGTTCCTTGGTTCATAACCACTTATTTGCCTTTATATGTGAAGGTTATCGAACGAACATACAAAGATAGCAATGGAACCACTATAAAATCTGTGTTCCCTCCTCAATCTTCCTTTATTATGCCTAATAATACGGGCCTAACTTTCACTGCTTTTCAACAATTTATTGATAATAATGTTGGAAAGGTAACTATTGCAGAGATTAATAATCTTACTGCTCAAAATAATTATTTGGGTTTATATGTTAAAGTTTTAGGAGAACAGATTGTTTCTCTTGATAAAAAATTAGATGAATTAATTACGTCTGTTCGCTTTATCAATACTGTCAATATAAATGACAATGTCAAATTAGACAAAGTTTTGAAAAAACTTGATGTGATTAGTATTAATCCGCCGAATACGAGTGATAAAGAAGCAGCTTCAGCTAGTACTTCTACCAATCCTCCTATTCCTCGCATTGTTGCTAGCTCTATTCAACGTCCTCCCGATATTTCTGAATTTACTATTAAAACTTTTGATAATCTAGAAGATTTGCTAGAGAAAAAGTTTGCTGCTTTAAATATTAAGCCTATTGATTTGTCAACCCAATTTGTAGATACTTTAGAACATTCTTCTAATCCTCATGATAGTATTTTGTCTGAATTTAATAAGCTTAGACATACGACTAAGCATCAAAATTTTGCTAGTAAACCTAGAATGAAGGCTACCTATTACCCTAGGCCTACGCCTCAAGATGTTCTTATAGAAGAACGAGATTGGAATCAGATTAATACCTCTTTTAGTGGTCATGAAATCTATGAATGGAATATAGATGGTTTGACTGATAGGCAAATGACCATTCAAGTACATAGGATGATGATGTACGCCACTATTGTGAAAATAACTACCCCTAAGGATGAGGATGGTCGTCCGAAGAATTCGAATAAAGTTATTTGTAAAATGATTATTGCTGGTTTTACTGGTCAATTGCGTGGTTGGTGGGATAATTATGTGTCCTCCGAACATAAGAATACCATTCTTAACGCAGTTAATATGGAAGCTGGTGTTGATAATTTAGGACACCCATTAAAACCAGGTAGAGAAGATGCTGTCTATACTTTGGTTATGACTATTCTTGAACATTTCAGTGGAAGATTTACCAGTAATTATGAGACCGTAAGAACTCTTCTTAACGGGTTAAGATGCCGAAATTTAGGCAAATTTAGGTGGTATAAAGACACCTTTTTAAGTCGGGTTTTTGAATTACCCATCGGTGATCATAGTGACCATTGGAAAGCCAAATTTGTTGATGGCCTTCCCCCTTTATTTGCTGAAAGGGTTCGAAGAACTCTACGCGAAAACCTAAGTGAAATTCCTTATAATAATTATTCCTATGGTAATCTGATAGGAGTTTGCACACAAGAAGGATTAAGCTTGTGTAATGATCTTAAATTAAGTCGTCAGCTTAAAATGGAAAAGCTGCAAGAAAAATCCCAATTAGGTGATTTTTGTGCTCAATTTGGCATGCCTCAACCAAATCTATCTCAAAAGAAAAAGACTAGGTATACGAAGTCTTCAAACCCCGATGGGTCTTATTCCTATAAGAAACGGAGGTATAGGTATAAAACCAAAGAAGATCGTGAAGCTCAAAAAGCTCACAGAAAGTCCTCCAGATTTACCAAGCATAGGTCTAAGAGAGATTTAGCCAAAGTTAAGTGTTACCGATGTGGCAACTTTGGTCATATAGCCCCTAACTGTAAGTTAGAAAAGCTTAAAGCTTTAGAATTAGATAATGACTTGCATGAAAAAATTCATAGGATGTTGTACACTTCTGGTTCTGACATCAATTATGAAAATGAACCTTCTGATTCTGAAGGTGAAGAAGTAGATTTACTTGATTTTTCTGATAATAAAGCCGAACATATTTCTGCTTGTACTAATTGCTTAGGTGATACCTGTGTTTGTGAAAATGATATCTTCTATCAACTTCAATCTCAATTTCAAGATTTAAATGTTCAGACTATTAGTTCTGAAAATGTGATTGAACTCCTAAAAGAAGTTACGGATAGCAAGCTTCGTGAAAAAATCATTCATCTAACGGCTAGTACTAGTTCAGATACCCCATCTACTGCTGTTAAAAAAACTAGTCCAATGACTGATTTTAAGTATTCGAGTCCTTACTCTTTAGCAGAAGTCCAACGCAGGCTTTTGCAAAAACATGCTCCCTCTAGAGATACTTCTCTTTCAAATTTGAAAATTGAAATTGACAATTTAAGGGGAGAAATTAAACTCCTTAAACAAAATCAAATGATTTCAGATTATAGGATTGCTCAAGTCGAAAACTCTATTACGACTGATCCTAAAGGAAAAACAAAAATTGATGATTTACCTAATGAGGACGATCCTCAATTATCTGAAATGATTGAAAAATCTAGTCCAAAAACTGATATGTTTTTAGGAATGATGCAGATAGTAACTGCTCATAGATGGCATATAAAGTGTACTATTTTAATTGATAATCAATTTTATGTCACTAACATTGCTATGATTGACAGTGGTGCTAATGTTAGTTGCATTCAAGAAGCGCTAGTACCTTCCAAGTATTTTCAAAAAATGACCCATATGGTGTAATCTGCATTCGGACATGCTCTTGATATAGACTATAAATTACCAAATACACGTATTTGCCAAAATAAAGTATGCATTCCAAATTTTTTCTTTTTGGTAAAAAATCAACTTTACCCCCCAATCATACTTGGAACTCCTTTTATTAATGCTATTTACCCATTTACGCATGTCGATGCTAATGGTTTTTCTGCTAATTATGACAATAAAAAAATTAGCTATGCATTTGTTACAGATCCAGTAACAAAAGATATCAATGCTTTAATTAGTATGAAACAAAAGCATGTCAATTCTTTACAATTAGAGATATTGAGCATGACTATAAATGATTCTTTACAATCTCCTAAAATTCAGGAAAAAATTAAATTGATTTCTGAACAACTTGCTATTGATGTCTGTGCTGACCATCCCAGTGCTTTCTGAAACAGAAAAAAGCATATTGTCACTCTTCCCTATGAGGATGATTTTCTGGAAGATAATATTCCTACAAAATCAAGACCATGTCAAATGAATTCTGAATTAGTAGAATTTTGCAAAAAGGAAATTGATATTTTATTGCAAAAGGGTTTGATAAGACCTTCTAAATCCCCTTGGTCCTGCACTGCTTTTTATGTTAACAATGCTGCAGAAAAAGAAAGAGGAGTGCCCAGATTGGTCATTAATTATAAACCTTTAAATAAGTTTTTAAAATGGATTCGATATCCAATTCCAAATAAACGAGATTTATTGTCTCGATTATATGATGCCAACATCTTTTCAAAATTTGATTTAAAATCGGGTTACTGGCAAATCCAAATTTTCAAAGAGCATACTTATCGAACTGCTTTTAATGTCCCATTTGGACAATATGAATGGAATGTTATGCCATTCGGGTTAAAAAATGCCCCTTCAGAATTTCAGAAAATCATGAATGATATCATCAATCCTTATATGGATTTCATTATTGTCTATACTGATGACATTCTGGTATTTTCTAAAACCTTAGAAATTCATATTAAACATCTTGACATTTTCAAGAAAATTGTTATTCAAAATGGTTTGGTTATTTCTAAACCTAAAATGAGTCTTTTTCAGACCAATGTCCGTTTTCTCGGACATACTATTTGTCAAAGGAAGATTACCCCTATTCAACGAGCAATTAATTTTGCTGATAATTTTCCTGATATAATTACTGATAGAACTCAGTTGCAAAGATTTTTAGGCAGTTTAAATTATATTGCCCCATTTTATAAAAATCTTTCTTGTGATTTAGCCCCTTTATATGATAGGCTAAAAAAGAATTATAAGGAACCTTGGTCCACCAAACACACCACCTTGATTCAACAAATTAAAAAACGAGTTAAAGCTCTTCCTGTTTTAACTCTTGCTAATCCTGCTTGGGAAAAAATTGTTGAGACCGATGCGTCTAACATAGGTTTTGGTGGAATACTGAAACAGATAAACCCCAATGATAAATGTGAATATCTAATTAGATATCACTCAGGTAAATGGACCGAAGCCTAGAAAAAATATGCTACTGTGGGTCATGAAATGTTGACAATTGTCAAATGTGTTTTGAAATTTCAAGACGATCTATATAATCAAAGATTCTTGATTAAAACAGATGCTCAGTCTGTTAAATTTATGTTTAATAAAGATTTTAAACATGATGCCTCCAAAATGATATTTGCTAGGTGGCAAGCCCAATTGGCTCCTTTTGATTTTGAAATTCAATATAAAAAAGGAATTGATAATTCCCTGCCTGACTTTTTGTCTCGGGAATATTTACAGGATGGCTGAGTCTTCTTGGACTCATATTACTAGAGGCAGAGGCCGCGATCGTGGTCGAGCCAGAGGAAGAGGGAGATTCCCTTCTTCTCCATCCAGGACTTATAGTCAAGGATCTTTATACAACTCCCCTGTCATACAAATGGGAAAAAGGACATTGATAAATGTCAAAATATCCCAAGGAGAATCTTCCTCAGGAACTGCTATTCATCTGGATGATATTCCAGCTGACAGCCCTCTATATGAACACATGTAGGCATATTTAGCCTCTCAAAAGCAAAAAGATTCTTTTGCTTCAATAATGAAGGAAAACGACGATGCTCGTAAACCTTATGAAAAACTGAGAAAACAAGAAATGATATTCATTCTTGATAACTCCAAGATATTGCGGAGTCACACCCCATGGGCAATATTTGACCGTTACTTGATTCAGGGATTATATTTTCCTGGAGAGTCTTATAAGACTCGAGCTTACTATGAAGCCATACTAACAGAAACAGGTAGTGCAGAGATTTCTCACTTCCCTGTCAATCAGACAGAACATAGTTACTCAAAAATTTTCATCAAACAGATATACTCTGTTGAAAATTGGAGGATAACCACCATGCGAGAAAAGCAGATTAGCTTTAACAATGTTACGATGAATGTAACATTTTGGGACTATGTCCAAGCCTTTTCAAAAGCATTATATTATAATAATACCAAGCAAAAACATACTTGGTTTATAAAAATTTGTTCGAAGATTTTCGAAGGCGTAATACCAAATTGGTTCCTAAACTAGTGGTCCTATCATGGCCCAACGGTAAAGATTTTACCAGAACCATATTATAATTTATACCAAAAATGGAAAGTTGTTTCTCCAGATTTGGAAAACTTATATAAAGCAGATCATCTCTTCTACCCCAAACAAATTGATCAAATTTATTTCTTTTTAGAATTTTCAATTCCATGGATTCATAAATGGATTTCGGAGGTCGGTTATACCGACAATTAGATACCATGTCTAAACAGGACATTTTTCTGTAATTTTTGGGATGGACTACTCAAACATGACCCCATTACAAAAATCCTTAAAGGACAAGCTCTACTAGATCAGATCGGATCAACAGTTGAGACCTATGAGTCAGCAGCCGAGCAATGTAATATAGACGAACCCACGGTCAAACATCTTGCTCGCAAAATTATGTACCAAGATGGTGACAAAGACACTCTGGTCCAAGCATATTTGGACGAAATGAAAAGAAATTTACTGGATTCCCTTCTACAAATGGAGACAGATTCATCCATTCACAGTGGAAGTAATATAGATGATGATAGCTTTACTGATGCGCAACCTCCTGACCCAGAAACTGTGATGACAGAACAGGAGATAGAAAGCACCGAAGTGTTTATTCAACGCATGAGAGCAGATGATAAAGCTCAAGGCAAGAAGAAATAATAAACAGGAAATTTACTGTTGGAATAGTAACTACACAGTAGATTCACTGTACACACAGTAAAATCACTGTAGTCACAGTAGATTCACTGTTAAGGGGACACATGGGTCCCATTTTTACTGTACATTACTGTAGGTAGATTTTTTTTTTTCTATTTAAACGTTTCATTTGTTTAGTTCAGAGGCAGGTTGCAGAACCCCCTCTCTCTCTCTAGTTTTCCATTCTCTCCTCCTTCCCTCTAGATTCTTCTTTTGTAATCAGTTTGTATTTCCAAATTTTGTGAATAAGAAAAATCAGAAAACGTCCATCCTTTGGGCACTAATACTTTGCCTTGCTCATTCGGTCTACGCCCTTGCTTTCGGGCACTGACCCGTCCAAAAGGTGACACCCCTCAGCTCTCTTCTTGCCGCCATGACTATGTCCGGCTAGACATCTCATCTATGTTGAGTATCTAACTTCTTTTACGTTTTAGCCTTAAGATCTGGCTTTATCAAAATATATTTAAATTTTTGTATAATTTGTGACTTGGTTCTGAGATGGTGATACAGTCAGATCTAATACTATTCTTAGCGGCTTTGTCTTAGTGGCTACGTCTGGTAAGCCGTTCGAATAGCCAGTTAAAATTGATGAAAAGGGCGACCTTTTACCAGTTAGAATCTCCAGACACACGGGCTCATTAAGAATATGTATTCGATCTAGACAGGTCCCGTGCTCAGGTAATGGTTAGCCACCCATACAGTCATTATTTATATAAAAATTAATTTATATTTTGAGTTTTATACCCTTTAGTATAAAGGTGCTTTTTAGCTAGATCTATCTGGCCGCGCGGACTACCGCCCGCCATAGAGATCGTGTTATCTGGTATAAATATTTGATGCGGGTAAAATTTCTTTTCCAATATATAATGGAGGAAGTATTTGGTAGAACTAACAAGTCACTTGATTAAGATCTTTTTGACCAGTACTGTGTATTCCACATAATCAGAGAAGAAAGTTTGACCTAGTGAATAAATACAAACAAAAAGTGTGTGTGAATCTCAATAATTTTAATAACCACAGAAAAACAGAACATAAAATTTGCATTATGGCCTAATCTGATTTGGTTTAAATATTTAAAAAATTGACTTATTATGATTGATTTGTTTTATATTTTTTATACCATATGTAAATAGAGATGAATCGATTTGCGCTTTTGATTCGAGCGGAATAAATTACTTTTATAAATACACACACACAAAAAAAAAAAAAAAGATCCATTATTAAGGGTGTATTTGGTGTGGGGAAAAATATTTTTAAATCTTTTATGTTTTTTTTTAAAAAAATATAATTTTTAAAAGTTAGCTATTTAAAAATAAGAGATATGACTTAGTGCAATGACCCTCGTAGTGATTTTAGCATTTTCTTGTTTTGATCATTTTTCTCTTTTTCGTGGTTGCTTTATATCATTTGTGAGTTGCAGGAATGATTTGCACGGTCCTCAATGTGTTCAAGAGTGATTTTTATGAGTTTGTGGTTTTGAATATCCTTTAAAGGGGTTAGTT
Organism: Capsicum rhomboideum; assembly: GCA_031232105.1. NCBI lineage: Eukaryota > Viridiplantae > Streptophyta > Magnoliopsida > Solanales > Solanaceae > Capsicum > Capsicum rhomboideum. Next base: position 135,884,046 of record CP124716.1, read on the forward strand.
TGAGTTTGGTCAACGTTTTAAGATCCGTGCATCGAATGAAGATTTGGATAGTTTCATTAGATCCGGAATGTTGATTTTAGGTTAGTAGCATAGTTAGTTCTAGCCCCGAACCTTTATTTTTCATTTTGACCTCTTAAATAGAAACTAGTTAAATTTAGCCTAAAGAGGGGTCCCGGGGGCTAATTTAATGTAAATGACCTATTTTCGTAAATTCAATGGTTCCACTGAGTTCGAAACGTCGAAATTATCCTAGTAGCATTATAGGTTTCTTACTGTGTAGTCCCGAACGAATCCCGAGGGTCTATTCGAAGAGTGTTTGACTTGTGTTTTACTGGTTTCAGTTGTTGTTGGTGCAGGTCTCCTTTCTTTGCATTCACAACCCCCATGTTGCCTTCGCGAAGAACGTTTATTTCCTTCACCGCGATCGCGATGGTGGGCACCATGATCGCGAAGCGTTACTAGAGGGTCGAGTCAGTTTTCTTCATTGTGTTCTCGACCGAGGTCTCGCGTTCGCGAAGGTCCAGGTCGAGGTATCCTCGTGTTCGTGACCAGGGGTTGCCTTCACGTAGGCCATTTGACCTGGACAGATATTTATTTTCATTTCGGCCCCAATTTGTGTTTTCTCCATTTTTAGACTTTGAGAGCTAGGAATTAGGCGATTTCATAGGGGGGTTTTGAGAATTCTTCTGTGGGTATGTTTCTAAACGTTGTATTTATCCTTTCCTATTGACCTCTTTACAAATCCATCTTCTAATCCTTGCTTTTGAATATGATTTTGAGGGTTTTACCTGGTAAATTATAAAATGAGTTTTTCTTCGATTTAAAGCTCGATTTCAACTCATTTTTTCCTTAGGTTTTCAGATTTAGACTTCTTTTGATATCAGGAACATGATTCATAAATAAAATTCCATTTTTACCATTGTATTTTCGAAACTGATTTTTGAAGTGATTTTAACCTGGAAACAAAATATATTGATATGGGTATCGATGGACTCCTTTTGACTTGTGATGGCATATTTTATCAGATTGGACGTGTTTGGTGATAATTCGAGGGAGAAGAGATTCTGGTTGATGCTTTGGACTGTGCTTTAGCTTGCGCATCTTCTTGAAAGGCATGTTGAGATGTACCTTGACTTTTTCTGAAGTGTTTATGTGTTGAATGTTAGTTTGCTTATGTATTGTGAATCGCTTATATTTTGGGGGTCCCGCTTAGGAGCATCTCCACGGGTACAGGAGTCTTTTGAGGGATTGTAGTTACATAATTGCTTACCTTAGTTGGTCTTGCAAACATGCTTAGAGTAGATTGTAGATAGATGGCTTATTGACCTTGAATAAATTGATAGTGGAAACATATTTTAGAGCTTGAATCGTGTTTAGTGGATTTTATTGTGATGATCGGGGCTTAGTGACCTTTTAAGGAATAATTATGTTATTAACTGTTATTTGATGGAAGATTTGAGGCTTAGAAAATGCTTAGAGTATAAATAGACATATAATAATGGATATAATTATCGGGGTTTAGTATCTCCTATTAGAGCATGTTGTTAACTAGCATAGTTTTCCTTTTAGTATTTTAGTCTAACAATGTAATCTTTGGAAAAGATGGACCTATTGTAAAGAACAAGCTAGGTTTGGGTAAGTTTCACGATATATTGTTATTTTGGACTGTTGTTTATTTCGTATTGCATGTGTGGGGGCTTATGTGAATGATATTATTGACTTGAGAGATTATTGATTATTGTGTCGCTTGAGTGTGGGCTTGAGCTGATATTATTGGCCTTGTTTGTGCATTAAATTGCCTTATTTACTATTGTGTTGCCTGAGAGGGGGCTTGACTAGATATTATAGGCCTTATTTAAGCATTAAATTGCTTTGTCATTATAGTGATGCCCGAGTGAGGGGTTGAAAATGATCTTATTGATATCTTACATGACTATTTATACCAGTGGTGCCCTGCGATGGCTTATATCATGAATCATTGTCATATTGAGTTGATTTTGAGCTCATTTATACCTGTGTTGAATTGTTTATTATCTTCATACTGATTGGTTGTGAGCATTACATCCTCATTTCATCTATACATATTCATGAGATTGGTACCACTGAGAAACACTTATTTTTGACAGAAAATGAGACACTTTATAATATGTCTATATTGAGGGATGTGTCGGTAAAGTTGATTGAGATATGAGTTTGACATTATAAAAGTATATGGGTTGCGAACCCCCCATAGGTCCTATCCTGGAAGCGGAGAGGCTCCAAAGGTGTATACGAAAAGTCATGTGATAGCTTACATTATCATTATCCCACCATCATTACATTTTATTGCATGGTATTGCATTACATCATTGTACTTTCCTTACGTGGTTGTTGTCGTACTTAGTTTCCTTTATATTGCATTTGATTATTGATTAATTACTTTCGTATTAAAGTATCGCGATTGAACCTTGTTTGTGATATTGTCTATTGAGCTTTTATTTCACTACATTACATCATATTATACTACCTCTTGGATGATTTGGGAGTCTAGATATCTATGAGACGTAAGGTATGGCTATGGCTTAGTTAGTGAGACTAGTAGTGTCGTACCTATTGGTTGCATGATATATACATAATTATACATCCTCACTATTGTATCCTAGATTATTGGTTGAATATGATTGATTGAGCCTGTTATACCATGTTAGTGAGTCTCTCTTATAAATGACTTCCTAAACTTATTGATCATAAAATGACTAGTGTTGACTCATCTGGATTACTTTACCAACCCTGTATACTGATATTTCTATGATTGTTGTGTTGGGATACCCTTTTAGGATGACGTGGTGTATTTACTGGTTATAGATTAATTGGAGAAAACTTGAGTAGTTGGGGTGGTGGTTCTCGCCATCGTTTTGGATTAAGGTCGGTTATTGATGATTCTTACAAAGTACACGTGTTTCGTATTCACCCTTGCTTCTTTTCCCTTTTTCTTATTTTCTGCACCCCGTATAGGTACTGGTTCGAGTAGTAGATCATAGATTTTGTTTCTTCAGTATTGACGTTACGGAGAAGGAGTTAGTGGCTAACGTTTTGCAGAGCCTACTCAAATCTCTCTTTATTTATCTTATGTTTTATCCACATTTAAGGTACTTTAGTTTATTGATTTCATTTTGTATTTAGAGGTTTCTACTATTGACAACTAGACCTGGGATGTATCTTTGAAGTTATTATTTCATCTTTATATATATATATATTGGGATTTATTCTATTCTCCTTCTTCCGCTTCTAATTTACTTTAAGCATTGAGTTTGGGTTGGAATTGGCTTACCTGTATCGGGGGGTGTTACAGGTGCCATCACGTACTCTTTTTTGGGTCGTGACAAATTGGTATCAGAGCCCCAGGTTCATTGGTGTCGTTAGTACAAGCCGAGTCTAGTAAAGTCTTGTAGCTACGTGCAGAGACTTCTATTATCTATCTTTGAGAGGCTACATGACTTTTGGAGAAATTCATTTCTTCATTCTATTCGTGCGTTCATAGCTTTGTATAATTCAAAAACTTTTATTCACTTTCTTAGAGATGGTGGTGAGGATATGTTCTACCGTAGCTAGAGATCCGGAGTCTGTGTCTTTGGTACGCGGTAGGGGCAGAGGTCTAGGCAGAGATCAGATTGGAGCGTCTAGACTGGTTAAAGGTCAGGTTGAGATTGCCTCCTCAGGTTCTGAAGTTGCTCGTGATGTTGGGTCTATTAACATAGAGGGGTTGTGTAACACCTCGTACATTTATGACCCTACTTGATTGGTGATCTAGGGCGTATTTATATGCCTTATTGCCAACTTTGAACCATGTTTACCTTAGTTTTGAGAGCAATAAGTACGTATTTTGTATTGTTTTTGATGGACTATTGATATTTTGTTAATGTCCACAAAGAAAAGTCGAAGAAAGGAAGAAAATTGGAGATTAAGTGTGGGGCGCTCCAGGCATTGTGCCAGGCCGCTTTTTGCCAAAACTTTTCTGGCATGGGCAGCATAGGGGCGCGCCAGGCAGCGTGCCAGGCCGCTTTTTGCCAAGTTTCTTCTCCGACCACTAGTCTCTAAATAGGGCTCTTGGATTATTGTATCATTATTCCATCTTGGTGGGACTACTCTTGGACGATTTTGGCATTCAAATGAGGGTTAAATCTTCTTCCTTTTTATTTTTATTTCTTTTTTATATTTTTTATCAATTTGCGATAAATTAAGCCATGAGTGGCTAAAATCGCTTATTCTTGGGATTGAGGATACGAACATCAATCTCATGAGTTGGATATTGTCTTAACATTTATGGAATTCTTTAAACATGAGATAGTTGGTGGATCATGCATTGAATTTGGTGAGCTAAGTTAACATGTGTTAATTGGCTCAATTTAAGGCCCAAAATGATGCAAAATGCATGGCCCAAAGATGGCAAATGACCCATTCTTGTGTTGACCAAGTAAACATGGCATTTAATGCCCAATAATTGGCTAAGGATGACTTGAGGGCCTATATAAAGGCACAAAAATCAGATTTTTATTCCACAAACACACACATGCCATTCTAGACATTTCCAAGATATTTCTTTTATCTTCCAAACCCTAAGCCATCTCTTTGGACAAGATCATCATTTTGTAAGCTTGGATAAGTGTTTATTCTTGTGATTTAATATATTATATGTATGAGAGATGGTGTAGATCATGATGGTTATGTCTAAAAGTGTTGAGTGGTGCACTTTTGCTTTTTGTTAAAAGATGTGTCATCTATGTAACTTGAACTTGAAAGGAGACTTGAGGTTTTGATGGAAGTGAATGGTGTGGATGAAATATCAACATGTATGGTATGGTTATGTCCTTAACTTGTTTTTTTTTTCTATGTGTATAACTTGTGGGATTGTTGTTATGAAATGTATTGAGGTGACTTGATGGAGTAATTGTGAAGTAGTGTTAATGAGGAAGCGTAAAGGATAAACTTGGTATGAAATACTATTGGTTTATGATGTCTTGGTTAATGTATGGAATATTGTGGTATTGTTGGTATGACAATGCCGTGAATTGTATTGTAAAGGGGGAAATGACGTTATAGGGCAATCATGTAACTCATTGTCGTCTTATGCACTTGTAAGGTAGTTAGTTGTTAACGTGAGCCCCGTTATGTACTTGTGTTGTAGAGTAAAACATAAGGAAGGAGCTGGATTATTGTATTCACGTATAGGACTGTGTATTCATGTTGGAAAGATAAGGTATGTAAGGTTACTCTTTCCGTATCCTTCTGCAACACATATTGTTCATATTGACATTGTACTTGTTCCATTCTGAAATGTCCAAAGGTATATCATTTCAGGTTGTCATATAGTATTACTTATAGGACCAATTGTGATTCACATGTCTCATGTTCATTAACTAATGGTTCAAAGTTCCAATAATGTACAATCACCAATGTATCACTCTTATAATGGAAGAAAGAAGTGATGTATAATTGTTGTATATTCTTGAGAATCACAGTAACATCCCAGGGGTAACATCCTAGGGGTGATAAAAAATCCTAGCATGGGTTATCACAGTAACATCCCAGGGGCGATAGAAAAGCCTAGCATGGGTTATCACGGTAACATCCCAGGGGTGACAGAAAAGCCTAGCATGGGTTAATCTCATCCCAGGGGTTAAAATACCTAGCATGGGTAATCCTCTTTTGCCACTAATCAGTTGGTCATTACAATCTCTTAATGCAAAAAAGGATAAAGTTAAGTAATGAACGATAATGATGAATGAACGTAAAGGCAAAGAAAGTCATGAGTGTAACGTACATGGTTCCTCCCATACAGAATGATGGTTTATCCATATTGACTATTCTCTTATATTTGATTCCATTGATGTTCTTATGTACGATGTAGTTTTTTATGGTCTTACATACTCAGTACATTCTTCGTACTGACGTCCCTTGGGGGACTTACCTTACTTGTTGCAGGCGCAGGTGCTAGTAGACCTCCACAGTAGGTTACGGGTCATTTACAGATCATTGGTGAGCTCCAGTTGGTTTGGGGCTTCCCGAGTTGCATGTGTACATTGGTTTTGGTACTATGTAAATTTTGTATAAAGCGGGGACTTGTCCCGACTTTAGGGTGGTTATGTACATGTATCTGTAGAGGCTTTGTAGATGTTGTGGGACAAATGGAGGAAATGTAAGGAACGTATGTTTTTGACTTGATGGCCCTAAAGGCCAAGTTTTATATTTATCATATATCTCCCATGACTTACGCCATTGGCATCTTATATCAATATGTGATGGTGATTCTCATTGAGTGACATGCGTATGAGTGTTTATGAATGAAGATTGGTTCTCTCGGGCCTTAAAGGCTTCGGGTGCCAGTTCGCCCCATTGTAATTTGAGGCGTGACAAAAGTGGTATCAGAGCAGGTCGTCCTAAAGGTGTCTACAAAGCCGTGTCTGAGTAGAGTCTTGCTTATGGATGTGTTGCGCACCACATTTATAAGTAGGAGGCTACGGGACATTTAGGAGTTATTTCTTTTCTTCATTTCTTAGATCGTGCATTAGAACCAATGTTGTAGGTGGGATCATATCTGACCATTGAAATTCGTTTTCTTTTGTATAGTAAAATGTCAATTACAAGACGAGGTAGGGGCAAAGATAAGAAGGTAGAGATGCCTGCTGGAGAAGGCACTAGTAAATCACCACCTGACCAAGTTAGTCCAGGTGGGGCTGAAACTGAATTTGCATCGCGGGCTTCTTCTACTTTTCCAGCTCCAGAAGAGCCGAGAAGGAGAGAAGACCCTGCCAAAACACCTGTTAATGCTACTGAGCAGGATATAAGGAATGCGGTGCACCTGTTGACTCAGATAGTCGTTGCACAGAATCAGGGACAAGTTGGTCCAGCCTTTGCACAGAAGAGGGGGAAGCAAAGGCAAAGGAGAATGGCATAAAAATTTGAAGGAGGGTCGTCAAAGAAGGCTAGAACTATAGGACAGTTCATGGCGTCCCAAGGAGAATTTAGGTCTCGGGTGTTTAACAGACTGTCTAGACCATCATTTCCTCATTCTATAATAAATGCTCTACCTCGATTTCGAGGGTTTAGAGGCTACCAGTTTGGGCAAAGAAGTGAGATTCAGGATTCACGGACAATGAGGTATCACGCACAAGAAAGTATGAGCCAATCGAAGTCTCCTAGTTAGCCGTGTCGGCACTGCGGAATGTTTCATCTAGGTGAATGCCGGTTGGGGATGAATGTTTGCTTTTGGTGCGGTATGTCGGGGCACAAAATGAGAGAGTGTCCACAGAGGGGCACAGGTAATATGGCGCGACCTACGGGATCAGCCGTTGCGTTATCATCCTCAGGTGTATAGCCTATAGGGTGTGGCAGAGGTTCTAGAGGGACAGTTAGTGCTAGTGAAACCCAAAACCGTACCTATGCCTTAGCAGATCGACAGAATTTGGAGGCTTCTCCTGATGTACATACAGGTACATTATTCATATTTTTACATAAGGTATATGCATTGATTGACCCGGGTTCTACATTATCATATGTTACTCCATTGATTGCAGAAAAAAATTAAAAGAATGCCAGAATTACTAGTTAAGCCATTTGAAGTCTCTACACCAGTTGGTGAATTTATTGTAGTTAAAAGAGTATGTCGTAATTGTATAGTAACTATTTGTGGTTATGATACACTGGTTGATCTTATTGAGTAGGACATGGTAGAGTTGGATGTTATAATGGGTACGGATTGGTTGGCTTCTCATTATGCCACGGTAGATTGTTGAGCTATGAAGGTACATTTTCATTTTTCCTCAAAAAGAATGCTCTTGAATGAAAGGGTAATGTGGGGCCACCAAGAGGAAAAGTTATTTCCTATGATACGCAAAGGGGTACATATGTCACTTAGTACGAGTGAAAGGTACTGATGTGAAGCCACCAACTCTTCAATCGGTTTCGGTGGTAAATGAAATTCTTGAGGAATTTCTTGAAGATCTCCCAGGATTGCCTTCAAGACGGGAAGTAGAGTTGGAATTGATGTGATGCCAGAAACTTAGCCTATCTCTACTCCTCCGTATAGAATGGCTCACACAGAGTTACGGGAATTAAAGGAGCAATTAAAAGACTTGTTGGCCAAGGGATTCATAAGACCTAGTACATCCCCTTGGGGTGCACCAATATTATTTGTATGAAAGAAAGATGGCACGTTGAGAATGTGTATTGACTATCGACAATTGACTAAAGTAACGATTAAGAACAAATATCCCCTCCCCAGAATTGACGATTTGTTTGATCAGTTACAGGGTGTCAAATGTTTTTCAAAGATTGACTTGAGATCGGGTTACCATCAAGTTAGAGTTAGAGAAAAAGATATACCCAAGACAGCTTTCCAAACACGGTATGGCCATTATGAATATTTAGTTATGTCGTTTGGACTAACAAATGCACTAGCTATTTTCATGGATTTGATTAATAGGGTGTTTAAGCCATTTCTAGACGTGTTTGTGACGGTGTTTATAGATGACATCCTGGTTTATTCAAGATCACAAGAGGACCATGCTAGTCACTTATGGCAGGTGTTACAAATTCTTCGTGAGCGTAAGTTGTATGCAAAGTTCTCTAAAGGTGAATTTTGGTTAAAATTCGTAGCATTCTTGGGTCACATTGTGTCGAATTAAGGGATAAGGATAGATACACAAAAGATTGAAGCGATGAAAAATTGGCCAAGACCTACGACGCCTACAGAGATTTGTAGTTTTCTCGGATTGGCGGGTTATTAATGGAGATTTGTTGAAGGGTTTTCTTCTATTGCTGCACCTCTAACGAAGCTAACACACAAGGCAATCAAATTCCAGTGGAATGATGCATGTGAGAAAAGTTTCCAAGAGTTGCAAGATAAATTAACTTCCACACCCGTATTAGTACTTCCGAAAGGCACAGAAGGGTATGCAGTATATTATGATGCATCTGGAGTTAGCCTAGGATATATATTGATGCACCACGGTAATGTAATAGCATATGCCTTACGACAGTTGAGGCCACATGAGAGAAACTATCCCACACATGATCTTGAGTTAGCAGCCGTGGTATTTGCTTTAAAGATATGGCGCCATTATTTGTATGGAGTTCATGTGGATATCTACACCGATCATAAGAGTTTGCAATATATCTTTAAGCAGAAGGATTTAAATCTGAGGCAGCGAAGGTGGATGGAACTCTTAAAAGACTATGATATTGATATTTTATATCATCCAGGAAAAGCGAATGTTGTAGCCGATATATTGAGCCGCAAGGCAATAGGAGGTACTAGTGGCCAGTTGACGGAAAATCAAGACCAAGTCAAAGATCTACATCAACTAGCCAGCTTGGGAGTTTGTCTTCTTGAATCTCCAGATGAAGGGGTTATTGTGCAAAATGCAGCAGAATCTTCATTCGTAGCTGAGGTGAAAGAGAAGCAATATGTGGATTCTATTTTATTGCAGATGAAGGAGAATGTACAACAGGGTCTGAATAAGGCATTTGATCTTACGCAAGAAGGAGTACTTCAATGCCAAGGTAGATTATGTGTACCGGATGTAGATGAGCTGAGGAGACAAATTATGACAGAGGCGCATCATTCACGATATTCTATACATCCGGGAGCTACCAAAATGTACCATAATTTGAAAGAAATGTATTTGTGGGGAAACATGAAGAAGAACATTGCAGAATTTGTAGCTCAATGCCCTAATTGTTAACAAGTAAAAGTAGAGCATCAGAAACCTGGAGGTTATACGCAATGTATCAGTCTTCCAGTCTGGAAATGGGACATGATTAATATGGATTTCATCACAGGTTTGCCTCGTACACTACGAAAATTTGATTCCATATGGGTAATAGTTGACAGGCTTACCAAGTCAGCGCATTTCCTACCAGTGAAGACCACCTATACAGCTGAAGAGTATGCAAGGTTGTATGTTAAAGAGATAGTACGATTACATGGGATTCCAATCTCTATTATATCAGACAGGGGAGCACAATTTAATGCACATTTTTGGAGATCTTTTCAGAAGAGCTTGGGTACACAAGTGAATTTGAGTACGGTTTTTCATCCTCAGACAGATGGACAAGCAGAACGTACTATCCAAACACTTGAAGATATGCTACGAGCGTGCACGTTGGACTTTAAAGGTAGTTAGGATGATCATCTACCTCTTATTGAATTTGCTTACAACAATAGCTATCATTCAAGTATCAAAATGGCACCTTATGAAGCTTTATATGGAAGAAAGTGTAGATCACTGATTGGATGGTTTGAAGTGGGTGAAACTGCTTTACTTAGGCCAAATCTTATTCACCAAGCTATGGAGAAAGTTAGGGTGATACAACAGCGGCTACAAACGGCCCAAAGTCGACACAAATCATATACTGATGTTAGAAGAAGAGGGCTCGAATTCGCCATAGGTGATTGGGTATTCTTGAAGGTGTCACCGATGAAAAGGGTAATGCGATTTGGAAATAAAGGGAAGTTGAGTCCCCGTTATATAGGGCCATATGAAATTGTCCGAAGATTTGGGAAAGTTGCATATGAATTGGCACTACCCCAAGAACTCTCCACAGTTCATCCAGTATTTTATGTTTCGATGCTTTGAAAGTGCATAGGAGATCCATGTCGTATTGCTCCCATTGAAGATGTACAAGTTACGAAGGATCTCACCTATGAAGAGATACATATTGCTCTTCTGAATAGACAAATGAAGAGGTTAAGGAATAAATACGTAGCTTCCGTAAAGGTACTTTGGAGAAATCAGTAAGTAGAAGAGGTCACATGGGAAGCTGAAGAAATGATGAAGTCAAAGTACCCGTATTTGTTTCACACAAAAGAAAAGTTCAAAGTACGGAAGGGGAGCAATAACAAGTAAGTATCTATAAGCATTCTATGTATATGTATATATGCTAACATAAAGGTGCATTTGTTTTAACATTCGAGGACGAATGTTTCTAAGGGGGGAAGGATGTAACATCACGTACATTTCTGACCCTACTTGATTGGTGATCTAGGGCGTATTTATATGCCTTATTGCCAACTTTGAACCATGTTTACCTTAGTTTTGAGAGCAATAAGTACGTATTTTGTATTGTTTTTGATGGACTATTGATTGATATTGTGCTAATGTCCGCAAAGACAAGTCGAAGAAAGGAATAAAATTGGAGATTAAGTGTGGGGCGCGCCAGGCAGTGTGTCAGGCCGCTTTTTGCCAAATTTCTTCTCCGACCACTAGTCTCTAAATAGGGCTCTTGGATTATTGTATCATTATTCCATCTTGGTGGGACTGCTCTTGGACGATTTTGTCATTCAAATGAGGGTTAATTCTTCTTCCTTTTTATTTTTATTTCTTTTTTATAATTTTTATCAATTTGCGATGAATTAAGCCATGAGTGGCTAAAATCGCTTATTCTTGGGATTGAGGATACGAACATGAATCTCGTGAGTTGGATATTGTCTTAACATTTATGGAATTCTTTAAACATGAGATAGTTGGTGGATCATGCATTGAATTTGGTGGGCTAAGTTAACATGTGTTAATTGGCTCAATTTAAGGCCCAAAATGATGCAAAAGGCATGGCCCAAAGATGGCAAATGACCCATTCTTGTGTTGACCAAGTAAACATGGCATTTAATGCCCAAGAATTGGCTAAGGATGACTTGAGGGCCTATATAAAGGCACAAAAATCAGATTTTTATTCCACAAACACACACATGCCATTCTAGACATTTCCAAGATATTTCTTTTATCTTCCAAACCCTAAGCCATCTCTTTGGACAAGATCATCATTTTGTAAGCTTGGGAAGGTGTTTATTCTTGTGATTTAATATATTATATGCATGAGAGATGGTGTAGATCATGATGGTTATGTCTAAAAGTGTTGAGTGGCACTTTTGCTTTTTGTTTAAAGATGTATCATCTATGTGACTTGAACTTGAAAGGAGACTTGAGGTTTTGATGGAAGTGAATGGTGTGGTTATGTCCTTAACTTGTTTTTTTTTCAATGTGTATAACTTGTGGGATTGTTGTTATGAAACGTATTGAGGTGACTTGATGGAGTAATTATGAAGTAATGTTAATGAGGAAGCGTAAAGGATAAACTTGGTATGAAATACTATTGGTTTATGATGTATTGGTCAATGTATGGAATGTTGTTGTATTGTTGGTATGACAATGCTGTGAATTGTATTGTAAAGGGGGAAATGACGTTATAGGGCAATCATGTAACTCATTGTCGTCTTATGCACTTGTAAGGTAGTTAGTTGTTAACGTGAGCCCCGCTATGTACTGATGCTGTACAGTAAAACATAAGGAAGGAGCTGGATTATTGTATTCACGTATAGGACTGTGTATTCATATTGGAAAGATAAGGTATGTAAGGTTACTCTTTCTGTATCCTTCTACAACACATATTGTTCATATTGACATTGTACTTGTTCCATTTCGAAATGTCCAAAGGTATATCATTTCAGGTTGTCATATAGTATTACTCATAGGACCAATTGTGATTCACATGTCTCATGTTCATTGACTAATGGTTCAAAGCTCCAATAATGTACAATCACCAATGTATCACTCTTATAATGGAAGAAAGAAGTAATGTATAATTATTGTATATTCTTGAGTATCACAGTAACATCCCAGGGGCGATAGAAAAGCCTAGCATGGGTTATCACAGTAACATCCCATGGGCGATAGAAAAGCCTAGCATGGGTTATCACGATAACATCCCAGGGGCGATACAAAAGCCTAGTATGGGTTATCACGGTAACATCCCAGGGGCGACAAAAAAGCCTAGCATAGGTTAATCTCATCCCAGGGGTTAAAATACCTAGCATGGGTAATCCTCTTTTGCCACTGATCAGTTGGTCATTACAATCTCTTAATGCAAAAAAGGATAATGTTAAGTAATGAACGATAATGATGAATGAACATAAAGTCAAAGAAAGTAATGAGTGTAACGTACATGGTTCCTCCCATACAGAATGATGGTTTATCCATATTGACTATTCTCTTATATTTGATTCCATTGATGTTTTTATGTATGATGCAGTTTCTTATGGTCTTACATACTCAGTACATTCTTCGTACTGACGTCTCTTGGGGGACTTACCTTGTTGCAGGCACTGGTGCTAGTAGACCTCCATAGTAGGTTGCGGGTCATTTGCAGAACATTGGTGAGCTCCAGTTGGTTCGGGGTTTTTTGAGTTACATGTGTACATTGGTTTTGGTACAATGTAAATGTTGTATAAAGCGGGGACTTGTCCCGACTTTAGGGTGGTTATGTACATGTATCTGTAGAGGCTTTATAGATTTTATGGGATAAATGGAGGAAATGTAAGGAATGTATGCTTTTGACTTGATGGTCCTAATGGCCAAGTTTCATATTTATCATATATCTCTCATGACTTCCACCATTGGCATCTTATATCAATATGTGATGGTGATGTTTATTGAGTGACATGCGTATGAGTGTTTATGAATGAAGATTGGTTCTCTCGGGCCTTAACGGCTTTGGGTACCAGTCCGCCCCTTTGGAATTCCTTGCGTGACAGGTTGAGGCCAGTACAGACACTGCTTGTGATCTTTACCATACCTATGCTTGAGGATTGCTTGGTACGAGTGTTGGGTTTTCTTGAGAGGGTGGCGCATACTTTGATTCAACATGCTACTTTCGGACTTTAATCTGCAGATGCATATTTGACTACAGATCCTCCTAGTGTGGGCGAGGTATTACCAGGGATCGCTCCAGATCCAGTGACCTTACCTTTTATGTCCATGGAGGGAAAGAATAGGTATGTAGAGTTCATGAGGATAGATCTTCCTTGGTTCGATGGAGATCCTAGGTTCTATGCTTATATGTTCTTTCTTGGTTGCCACAAAAGGTTGCACAAGTTGGGCTTAGTGGATTCTAATGGAGTATATTTCACGGATTTTCAATTCTTTGGACCAGCCAGATAGTGGTGGAAAACTTTTGTAGAGAAAAGACCAGTTGGGTCACCTCTTCTTTCATGGGATCAGTTTGCTTGAGAGTTTTTATAGGAGTTTGAGTGGAGATATAAGAGACGTGCATGCTAGAGGCCACGTGGACTTGATGGCGATAGCGATATGTATGGTAGAGGCCAGGATCCTCATGGTTTTTCTCAGAGAGGGTTAGATAGTGATGGTCGGTTAGGTTCTTCAGGCCTAGTTCAGCAGGCTCTTACTTCTTTGGGTTGCATCTTATGTGGAGATCTCGGGCACGATAGGAGGGATTGCCCATAGCATAGACAGAGAGATGCCTCCTCAACTTCTCTGGAGATGACATATCTCAGTATCATATTCCACGGGATGGACTCGAGGCAGGAGTTTCTGGTGCAGTAGCCACAGGTATGGTTTGGGCACGCCTTTAATTTATCTTGGTAGTGTTTGATTGTGGGTCTATATTCTCATGTGTTTTTACTTACTCAACATTGAGTCTTGATATGATTCGTGAGTTTTGTTGGGTGTATTGATACTACTACCCTATAGATGATTCTTTAGTGGTGTACCGATCCGATGTTGTGACTCATTTAGAGTGTATCGCCCGATTAGGTTTGATTTCTTTGAGTATTATGGATTTTGGTGAGTTTGGATATGATCTTCTCGTTGGTTATATTATGGAATAGTAGTGGATCGATTCTAGGTATTTGGTGTAATCAGATTGTAGAATGTCTATTGGTTTTTGTCAGTGGCAGACCTTGTGATGGACTAGGGTTGTGTGTGACTGATTCGAAATAATTGCAAGTAAAGGGTTCTAGTTGGATAAGGTAAGATTTTCAAGCGTTCAGACCTTACGATTTGTTATTCCTTCAGTGATTAGCTTTGTTTGCATGGAAAGACTTATGGGTGTTGAAACACTCCTCGGTTAGACTTGAAGGAATTCAACTTATAAAGAGGGTACTTGCTTTTGATGTGGAAAGATTTTTGAAATGGAAAGGCACTTAGTTTGTAGCATTAATTACTTTATAAGTTAAATGGATTAATGATATTTTTGCTTGTGAGTTTGATTAGAGTATGCATTATTATTCCATGACTCTTATGTTAAGATTACCGAATGGGAGTTGAGTTGAAAAAAAGATAAAGAACTTGTACATAAGGAATTTTGATATTTTCAGAAATTAGCTATAGGTTTGAGTTAGAAATTCGAAGTCCCAACAGTGTGATTCATCAGTGGCTTATAAGGAGTCTAGCAGTGACTTTTTTGAGTTTTGATTTGTGATTTTAGCATCCGTTAGTGAGTTATAATGATGATTGCACTACTTCTATGGGTTGATTTTCCCTTATATGACAGGTTGCTTATGTGTGTATGATTAGAAAGGCTATTCGTTCTACTGAATTATTGAGGACTTTGGGTTGATTGGTGTTATTTGGGTAATGAAGACTGCTTGGGTCATAATGATGAGTTAGATGAGTACTTGGTACCATTTAGATATGCATTTCTATGGTATACAGAGTTATATGATGATTCTCGGTTGCCTCAAAGGGGTGAGCATAAGGACATAACTATTTGGATAGTGATCTAGGTGTGCTAAGTGTGACTTTTGAGTTTTTGTGTGGCTTTGATAGCATTTTATGTCCTAGTTACTTTAGTTTAAGGCTATAGTGTTGTCTGATTTGACAGATACGGTATCATCCTTGAGTAGGCAAAATCTGTATTTTGGTGAGTGGCTATATAGTTTCATGGGTTCCTTAGTATTTTAAGGGTTTGAGGATGATTTCTTATTTTGTGGTGCAGTCAGTGACTGGTGGTGTTTTTTCTAGATTTAGGTTGGCCAGGTATGTCAAAACTTATGTTGTGTTTGACTCAGTCTGAGTACTCAGTCTGAGTATAGAGGAAGTTCGGTAATAAAGAAACTCGGCTTCATTGAGAAATTTGGTTTTAGGTGCTTGTGTTGTGGCCTTGTGAGTCATTGCGTGAAAGATTTCTGATTCCATAGAGAGATGATAGTTCTATAGTTGTGACTCCGATTTGGAGTGCTTGCTTGTGGTGTACGAGAGTATTTTCTATCCTTTGTTTGTTTTGACAATTTTCTGACTAGTACGTTCGAGAACGAACGTGACTTTTAGTGGTGAATAATGTAATGACCCTCATAGTGATTTTTAGAATTTTCTATATTTTGACCATTTTGCCTTTCTCCGTGGTTGCTTTATATCATTTATAAGTTACGAGAATGATTTGCATGGTTCCCGATGTATTTGGGAGTGTTTTTTATGAGTTTATGGTTTTGAATATCCTTTAAAAGGGTTAGTTTTGACTTTGATCAATGTTTTGAGAATCGTGCGTCAATTGATGATTTGGTCAGTTTCATTAGATCCGAAATGTCGATTTGGATAAGTAGCACAATTAATTCGGTCCTCAAACCTTTATTTTTTATTTTGACCTCTTAAACAGAAACTAGTTAAATTTAGCTTTAAAAGGGGTCTCGGGGGCTAATTTGTTGTAAAGAATCTCTTTTCTTAAATTTGATGGTTCCATTGAGTCCGGAACATCGAAATTATTCTAGTAGTATTATTGGTTTGTTTCTATGGGGTCGCGAACAAATTCTGAGGGTCCAATCAGAGAGTTTTTAACTTGTGTTTTACTGGTTTTAGTTGTTTTTGGTGTAGGTCCTCCCTTTTTCGAGTTCACGACCCTCATGTCGCCATCGTAAAGAACGATTATTTCCTTCACCGCGATCACAATGGTGGGCACCGCAATCACAAAGCGTTATTAATGGGCCATGTCAGTTTTCTTCATCGAGTTCGCAGCCTAGGTCCAGCGTTCGTGAAGGTCCGTATCGTAGCATCCTCGCGTTCATGACCTGCGGCCATATTCGCGAAGGCCATTTGACCTGGACAGATATTTATTTCCATTTCGGCCCCAATTCGTATTTCCATCATTTTTAGACTTTGAGAGCTCGGAATTAGGCTATTTCATATTTGAGAATTCTTTCGTGGATATGTTTCTAAACCTTGTATTTATCCTTTCCATTGATCTCTTTACAAATCCATCTTCTAATCCTTTCTTTTGAACATGATTTTGGGGGTTAAAAAATGAGTTTTTCTTCAATTTAAAACTCGATTTCTACTCATTTTTCCTTGGATTTTCAGATTTAGACATATTTTGATATGAGTAACATGATTCTTAAATAAAATTCTATTTTTATCCTTGTATTTTTGAAATCAATTTTCGAAGTGATTTTAAATCCGGAACCAAAATATATTGATATGAGTATCAATGAACTCCTTTTGACTTGTAGATGTCATATTTTATTAGATTGGACGCGTTTGGTGATGATTTGAGGGTGAAGAGCTTCTTGTTGATGCTTTGCACTGTGTTTTGGCTTGCGGATCTTCTTTAAAGGCAAGTTAAGATGTACCTCGACTTTTCTGAAGTGTTTGTGTTGTATGCTTATTTGCTTGTGTATTGTGAATCACTTAGGTTTTGGAGGCCTCTTTTCGATGAAATGGCAATCATATTCACGGTTATCGGAGTCTTTTTAGGGATTATAGTTACATAATTGCTTACCTTAGTTAGTCTTGCAAACATGCTTAGAGTAGATTGTAGATAGATGGCTTATTGACCTTGAATAAATTGATAGTGGAGAGCTATTTTAGAGCTTGAATTGTGTTTAGTAGATTTTATTGTGATGATCGGGGCTTAGTGACCTTTTAAGGAATAATATGTTATTAACTGTTATTTGATGGAAGATTTGAGGCTTAGAAAATATTTAGAGTATAAATAGACATGTAATAAGGTATCCCCTAAAAGAGCATGTTGTTAACTAGTGTAGTTTTCCTTTTAGTATTTTAGTCTAACAATGTAATCTTTGGAAAAGATGGACCTATTGTAAAGAACAAGCTAGGTTTGGGTAAGTTTCACGATATATTGTTATTTAGGCTGTTGCTTATTTCGTATTGCATGTGTGGGGGCTTATGTGAATGATATTATTGACTTGAGAGATTATTGATTATTGTGTCGCTTGAGTGTGGGCTTGAGCTGATATTATTGGCCTTGTTTGTGCATTAAATTGCCTTATTTACTATTGTGTTGCCTGAGAGGGGGCTTGACTAGATATTATAGGCCTTATTTAAGCATTAAATTGCTTTGTCATTATAGTGATGCCCGAGTGAGGGGTTGAAAATGATATTATTAATGTCTTATGTTACTATTTATACCAGTGGTGCCCTGCAACGGCTTATATCATGAATCATAGTCATATTGGGTTGATTTTGAGCTCATTTACACCTCTATTGAATTGATTATTATCTTCATACTGATTAATTGTGAGAGTTTCATCCTCATTTCATTTATACATATTCATGAGATTGTTACTACTGAAAAAAACTTATATTTGATCGAAAATGAGACACTTTATAAAACGCCTATATCGAGGGATGTGCCGGTAAGGTTGATTGAGAATATTGATTTTGTAAAAAAATGAAAAACTTTATAAAACACCTATACCAAGGGATGTGCCAGTAAGGTTGATTGAGATATGATTTTGAGATTATAAAAGTATATGGATTGCGACCCCCCATGGGTCCTATCTTGGAAGTTCTGAGGATCGAAAGGTGTATATGAAAAGTCATGCAATGGCTTACATTATCATTATCTCACCATCATTATATTTCATTGCATGACATTGCATTGCATCATTGTACATTCTTTACATGGTTGTTATCATGTACATAGTTTCCTTTATATTGCGTTTGATTATTGATTATTTACTTTGGTATTGAAATATCACGATTGAACCTTGTTTGTGATATTGTGTATTGAGCATTAATTTCACTACATTACATCATATTATACTACCACTTGGATGATTTAGGAGTAGAGATATTTATGAGACGTAGGGTATGGCTATAAATTGGTTAGTGTGACTTGTAGTGTAGCACCTATTGGTAGTATGATATATACATAATTATATATAAATATATACATCCTCACTATTTTATCCTAGATTATTGGTTGAATATGATTGATTGAGCCTAGTATACCATGTTAGTGAGTCTCCCTTATAAATGACTTCCTTTACTTGTTGATCATAAAATGACTAGTGTTGACTCACCTGGATTACTCTGCCTACCCTGTACTGATATTTCTATAACTGTTGTGTTGGGATACTCTGTTAGGATGACATGGCGTATTTTTTAGTTGTAGATAGATTGGGAAAATATTGGGTAGTTGGGGTGGTGGTTCTCGCCATCGTTTTGGATTAGGATCGGTTATCGACGATGCTTCCCGAGTACACGTGTTTCGTACTCAGCCTTGCTTCTTTGCCTTGTTTTTTTAATTTTCTGCACCTCGTACAGGCATTGGTTCGAGTAGATCGTAGATTGCGCTCCTTTAATATTGATGTTGCGGAGATCGAGGTAGTGGTTGACGCTTCGCAGAGCCTAATCCGATCTCTCTTTATTTATCTTATGCTTTATCCGCATTAAGATACTTTAGTTTATTGATATCATTTTGTATTTAGAGGTTTGTACTATTGACAACTAGACCTGGGATGTATCTTTGAAGTTATTATTTCATGTTTATATATATTTTGGGCTTTATTCTATTCTCCTTCTTCCGCTTCCGATTTACTTTAAGTATTGAGTTTGGGTTGGAATTGGCTTACCTGTAAAAGAGGGTGTGACAGGTGCCATCACGTACTCTATTTTGGGTCGTGACACTCAGC
This sequence comes from Capsicum rhomboideum, assembly GCA_031232105.1. Taxonomy (NCBI): domain Eukaryota; kingdom Viridiplantae; phylum Streptophyta; class Magnoliopsida; order Solanales; family Solanaceae; genus Capsicum; species Capsicum rhomboideum. The sequence continues at coordinate 135,903,745 of CP124716.1, forward strand.
TAGTGAAAATTAGACAAAGAAGTTTTACAAATAACATTTCACATTAATAATTTCTTTCTCACCTTTAACACATCTCTTCTTCACTCTAATCCCATTACCCCCAATTCCCACTAACCATCCCACATCCCTGCCCCTATTGTACCTGATAGAATTTTTTAGATATATAAATATTTTTAGAATAATATTTTATGTTGATGTACCAAACATAAAAAAAGAAGTAATTAAAAAGATTCACTTAATTTTAAAAAAAAAACTTCTTAATATTCCCTAATAATAATAATGTTATTATAATTCTTCTATGATTTTATTCTTCGATTCTAATACTATATGATTTTTCTTATTTGAGTTGTCATATTATTTGTTGTTGTTACTTGTGTTCTCTTATTAATTGTTTTTAGCATAATTTCTCCATTAGTATACTTGTTTTATATGCTTGATTTTTTATATGCTATAGTTAAATCGAGAATCTATAAGAAAAAATTTTAAGAATAATTTTTCTGCCTTTACAAGGTATGAGTAAGACAACATACACATCAGATCTCACCTATGTGATTATGCCAGATATATTGTTATTGTAATAGAAATATTTACATATATGAACTCTTTTACATTAATTATTACCCTTTATAGGATACTTTCTTCTTTATTACAGGTTATAGTATAGCTTTACATTTAATTACTAAAATCAAGGAACAAGTAGCTTTCTCTCTGTTTGCCTTTCTCTTTCTCTTTGAATTCACACACACCGACCCTTATCGTCTTCTCTGACGAACACACGTCGCCGGAGCAACCATGAAACAACAGCACAACAGTCCCCTTTACACCTTTCTCAACCAGCCGCCAAACTCCCTTTTTCTACATTTTTCCCGATGAAAGCCACCACCAATGACACCTTCACTGCTAGTTCCGACCACCATTATTCCTCGCCAGAGCAATGGAAGATATGACAATAGAGTGGGTAGTGAAGCTATTAGTTATTCCAGCGACGTGAGTTCGTCGAAAAAGACGAGAGTTGTTTGGTTGGTTGGCTGTTCCGACGACGAGTTCCCCAGAGAAGATGAGAACTCGTCGGCGATGGATCTAGGCGTGGCGAGCTCGTTGGAGCTATTTTTGGTTGTTCGACGGAGCTCATCACAGTTGGGAGCTAGTTTGGTTATGGTTGTTGGACAGAAGGAGATGGGGTTTGTGGTTAGGTTCGTCGTGGTTGCGACGAGGTAGCGGTAGTGGTTTGGTAGAGTAGTAGTTGTGTGTGGGCAGTGACGAAGAGGGGGAAGGGTCTGCTTACCGGAGCTTAAAGCTCCGGTGTGAAAGAGTTGTGGTGTTGTTCACTGGATTTCGTCGTGGTTGACTGATTTTTCTAGGTATATTTGTATTCAAAATGTTTTAATTATATATATTCATTACGTGCATCGAAATATAATACTATAATATATTGAATTTAAAATGTATTACATTAGTTTTAGTATAATTCGAATTCAATATTATACATTCTTATGAATTCGAAATGTTTGAAATTGTCACGACCCAATATTTGGGTCATGATGGCGCCTATCGTAACCCACCAATAGGCAAGCCAAACCCTAGTCCGGAGCAACAAGCGACGGGCTAACGGGCGGAATCTCATAAAACAGAGAAGAAGTGGAAGTAACCATAACCATATTTATAAACATGCTAAGACTGAGAAGGAAGAGGACAATGTATATAAAGTCCAGAACCCCTCCCAAGACCTGGTGGGGTCAGTACATGAGCCACTACTAACATACCCAAAATACAAGACAGAAACCAAACATGTATAATAAGTACAATAGTCTTGAGAGCAAAAGACTATACAGTAGAGGATGGAGTAGGATCTGCCTCGGACGTCAGTAAGCTCACCCTGCTCCAGAATCAGTGCTGAGAAAAGAGTCACGTCAAAACCGTCGACTGGTGCCTGGATCTGCATTGGGGAAAAAGATGCAGAAGTGCAGTATGAGTACCAGGGCAACGGGTACTCAGTAGGCATCATCGGCCGACTGAGCTTAATATAATATAAGCAAGCTAAAGTGCAGGGGGCATGCTAAGTCCGGGGTACAAGCAATAGATACATAAGTAACGGCCGAGGCGTATAGATATGCTCAGGGAAAATATAAGTGCGATACATAATAACAAGTAAATAAATGCGTAAGTAAACACACAAGTCAAACATAACCTATCTGGGCCCCCATAAGCCCGATAGGCACACGGAAGAAAACAATAACCCAGTCTGGCCCCCATAAACCAGCGGGACACACAAGAAAAGTAAATGCATAGTCACCAGTGTCTCGAGGCTGTATCAGTATCCAGTAACCACAATAACCAACAGGAGTGCACCGGGCTTGAACCGGCACCAATGGGTAATAACAAGAGGCCAGACGCCGTAGTCGAACCGGAAGCAGTGGGTAATAACAAGAGGCCACATATATATCATATCTGCCGGACTCGAACCGGAACTCATAGAACAACAACATCATAATCACGGTACCCAGTACCAAAACTCTCCAATCATATCATAACCAGATGTCGGACTCGAACCGGAACTCATAATAATCAGTGGCCGGACTCGAACCGGAACTCATAGTGTACCACAATCCGGGGCCGGACTCGAACCAGAACACCCAATAGTCAATAACCAAAATCATCATACCTGAATCAGTAGCCGGACTCGAACCGGAACTCATCATAGCCAGTAACCAGAACAGAATCAAAGGTCATATCATATCAAATAAACGGGGAACGCCTTAGTGCCAAGTCATTACTATTATATAGGTACAGAAGCTAACTCTACAACATGCTACAAGTCAATCTCGGGGTCCTTCTAGGTCAACTACCTACTGTAAAAATATGTATATAAAAGTCTGGGTATACATTACAAGTCATGGAAAGGCGGTTCAGCGTTCTAAGTCAAACTAGCCGACCCCAATCAAATATGGTGCTATCAGAGACGAACAAAGCTAGACAGTCCAACCGGGTATAATCGGGGTGACTCAATCCCGTCATAACCCTAATAGTCATATAGGGCTTATCTAAGCCCAAAGATGTCAAAGTTTCGACAAGCCGACAAAAAAGGGTAACGGGGCCCGCTACCGGGTCCCGAAAACCAAGTCTGGTTATACTTGTCTAAGTCTGGGCTAAGTCTGTCTAAGACTGGACTAAGGTCCAACAATAACATTCCCAGACTAGCAACAACAACAACAATACTATCCGACCACAAATAGGTCATCCGTGGGGTACCACGAGGATAACGGGCCTGGAATATATCCGAATAGCCCTATCCGGCCTAGAAGGCCTAAATCATAGCAAACCACCACCACCAAGTCTATAATATCAGCCCGCAACACTAGCACAATAGCATACATATATCACACATAAGCCCAATCTAAGTGCAAAGGGAGGTAAACCTAGCCTACCTGGACGCCTGCCGCAAGCCTGCCAAGAAAACCAGCTAAATAGGAGCCTTTCCCTTTCGAGAGGCCTCAGACTGCTGCCAAACTATCAAAATAATAAACTACATGTCAAAACATGACTATTGATACCTATATTGCATTAGTTCGAAAAAATGTCTGAATCGTCCCCGTGGGGCCCGCTTGCGGAATCACGAAACTGAAACCGTCACAGCGTTCCAAACAACTCCGTGACCAATAGTCACAACTAACACCATTCAATTTGAGCTCAAAATGTAGCTCAAACATCAATATCAATCCCAAAATATACTATCGCAGACGAAAACTACCGTAAAAATAAGAAAACGTACCATAGAAATGACGAGAACGAGTCCACGAACTAAATATATATAAACCCCTATGCTCAAATCTTAACAGAATAGTTCAATATTGAGATTATCTAATCAGTTGAATGAAAACGGAGGAAAACATGAAATTTTGAGGAAAATGTTATGTTACTCATGCATATATATATATATATATATGTCATTTGCCATTATGGCAAGTGGCTGCCACCTCTTGCATGTGTGCCCCTCCCCACTTTCCACGTGGTGGTGGAGGTGGCACCGCAATGTAATATTTATCTCATTATATATATATTCGGGTATTGCGTAGGTTCGTGGTAAAATAAATATAATATTTTAAATATACCATAATTAATAGAAAATATTTCGGATAAAACCTCTATAAAATAGAAATATTATTTTAACATATTTAAATTCACTATCTCCGCTTTAATTATCAATAGGTTATAAAACTATTATAAAATAGTATAGATATATCATAACTAATTTTTTTTTATACATTTTATAAATTTCAAAACATTTTCGAAAGGTAATTAACTATGCCATTTTACCAAATTTTAATTTAATTTAATATTTTACAACGTGCTCGATCTAAATAATATTCTCAAACGAACTGCCCGGGAGCCGAACTGTCGGTCCCAGCAAGTCATAAATAACTTGGGGCAATTATAGAAAAGCTCTAAACGCTGACAATACACAAAAACGAAGGAAATGACCGGGAAGGTCATTACAGAAATTCACGTATAATACTTATAATACGTTTGTATTAAAAGTATTTTAGTTGTATATATTCACCACGCATATTGAACTAAGTCTTTAATACGTTTAATATATTGGATTCAAAATGTATTAAACGTAAATGATCATTGTAAGACAATTCGAATTCAATATTATACATTTTAATGAATTCGAAATGTTTGAAATTCGCATATAATACTTATAATACATTTGTATTAATAATATTGTAGTTATATATATTCACCATGCATATTGAAATACGTCTTTAATACGTATAATATATTGAATTCAAAATATATTAAATTTGTTGTTTATTTTTTCTCTCTTATTAATGATGTTAAAAACATATTATAATTAAATTTGAAACATTTAAATGCTATTCAAGTTAGTTTATGTGTTACTATATTAAAATTGTGTTTAAAAATGTATTATCTATGTATTTTATTATTTTTGGTAAAAAAAAATTATGCTATCAACTTATGTACTATAATTGATAAATAAAATTACATATTTATACTTATTATATAAATGTCCCATTGTAATACTCCTTTTGTTCATCTATACTTATCTTTTTTTTAAAAACAAATTATTTAAAGTAGGCCGAAGAAGCCCTTTTATTAGAAATCCCAAATCAAAATGTGTACAAAATCGGCCCAAATCCCACAAATTCGGTGGCCCCAAAGTAAACATAACATGAAAAACAAAAAAAGTCAAAAAGAAACCAGGAAGAACTCAAACAGGAAAGTGGAATTTGGAAACCATAAATAAAAGGAAATTTTACTTGTCCATCTATGATTTGACACACTTTTTAAGAAACAATAAATAAAATATAATTTTACTATATTAGTCCTATCAATTAGTATAAGTCATTTAAATACTTAGAAATGAATATAACATTTAATAACAAGTAAGGGTGGCAGCCGGACCGGTCTAGCCCGTTCCGGACCGCGTTCGGCTCCAGTTCCGATTCCAGTAGGCTCGGTCCGGTTAGTCCGGTTGGTGACCGGTATCGGTACCTACCGGTACACGGACCGGTGCGGAAGGGGTATGTTTAACCGGTTGACCGGTTAAACGGTAACAATTTAAAAAATATATATATATTTTTTTTGACCGTTTTTAGCCATTGGGAGCCGTTAGTGGGCCCCTCAAGGGCTAGTTCCAGCCCCCCCCCCAGCCCCCCCCCCTCATATTTTTCTATAAATACCCACTCTTCCCCCTAATTTTCCCACAAATTCTCAAAAACTCTCTATTACTAATCACTCTCTAATACTCTCTATAATATTGTGTATTTTGTTAATTGAAGGGATTTTTTTTAAGCAAGCTTCAATTGTCATCTCTCAATTCCAGCTTTTTGGTTATATAAGTCTGCTTTTACGCAGACGTTCGATACATTCGTTCCAACTTTCATCTGTTTATTTGTTTAATTACTATTAATTTTTCATTATATTTACATTGTTTGTTTTTATATTTTTATATATTTTTTTTAATATTAAAATATGGATGCAGGTAAAAAAGGTAGTGGTAAGAAATCATTTTTTAGTCAGGCTAAAAAAAATTTGGGTAAAAAAGATAAGGGTGCTAGTTGTAGTAGAGGGCGGGGGTGGAGGTAGTTCTAAATCGTTGCCACCTAGATTTAGAATTAATAACGATGCTTTTAATCAGTTTGATGATATTTCTTTTGAACGTCCTTGTGCTATTGATGTTGCTTCCGGTAATGTAGTAGACCATGAGGCCCTAGATATATGTTTTGATACTTATTTTGAAGACGTAGAGGAAGAGGAAGATGTAGAAGAACAAGAGTTAGAAGATACCCCTACCCCTACTAGTCCAGCTACGAAATTATCGGAACAAGATGAAGTAGAAAATTTACCTACGTTTACTAGAGTAGGAAAGAGCGAACGTCCTAAGAGATCATTAGTTTGAAAATTTATGATCCAAAATAAGGAGAAAACTACTGCAACTTGCAATAAATGTAAGAAAGTGATCAAACATTTGACTGGGGGATCACATGGTGGAACAGGAATGCTAACTAGACATTTGAGAGCTTGTGTTCCTGAATATGTTCGTCTAGAAGCTATCGCTAGGGCTAAAAAAAATGGTAAACCCTTGCCCGATACTAACCAATTTGTCGGAGGTTCTAACATGGCCCAGAATATTTTAGATTATAGTAACCCGGCTGGCCCAAGCACATCACTCACATATAGTCAGGATAGGGATCGTGAAGAATTAGCTAAAATGATTGTGGTTTGTGGTTTGCCTTTTAATTTTGGTGAACATCATGGTTTTATTCATTATATTCGAATGGTGTATAATCCTGATTTTCGTGGTTTTTCAAGAAATACAATTAAAGCTGATATTTTTAAATATCAACGTGAACATTGTCATTTTCTTCGTTGCTACTTTAATTATTTTGATGGTAAATTATCTATCACTTCTGATATGGGTGTAAGTCCTAATGGTAATGATTATTTTACTGTTACTATTCATTGGATTGGTCATGACTGGAATATGCAAAAAAGAATTATAGGTTATAAATATGTTGAAGAGAGGAAACTTGGTAGTTATATTGCTTCTTTGACAGGAGAGATTTTACGTTATTTTGGTCTTTGTGATATGATAATGGGTGTCACATTAGATAATGCTTCTGCTAATTTAAAAGCTATTGAATTTTTAAAATCCAGACTTTGTCCAATTGATGATGATGCTTTTCATGTTAAGTGTAATGCACATATTTATAATTTAATAGTGATGGATGGTATTAATGTATTTGGTGATTCTTGTGTTAGAATTCGAGCTGCTTGTGAATGGGTTTGTAAAGCTAAAATAAGGTCTAGAATTATAGAATTTGAAAAAACTTGTGCTTTATTTGAAATGCCGTTTAGAAAAATTCCAAAAGAAGTGACTACTAGATGGAATTCTTTATTTGAAATGCTTATTGTTGCTATTGATTATCGTGCGCCTTTACAAATGCTTTATAATAAACATCAATCGCATCGGAGCTTTAAAATCACCTACGAGGATTGAAAAGAATGCGAAGAACTTATTAACTTTCTGAGAACTTTTTATAGTGCTACAAATATTATATCTGGTCAATATTATCCTACTATTTCTTCAGCTTTAATAAATGTTTGTGTTATTTCATCTCAATTTGTTAAATATAAAGATCGTGAACATTTTAAAGTTGCGGTTTCATATATGATTGAAAAATTTAAAAAATATTTTTTTCCTATTCCTCAAATATTTTTGACTTCTACTTTGTTCAACCCAACGTACAAAGAACATGGTGTTAAAAAAATGATTGAAAAGATTTATAAAAATTTAGAAATTACAAGTGATGAAGTTCCATCTGTTGAATCGTGTAAATATAGTATATTAACTAAAGCTTGACATTTGTATGACATTTATAGAGAGAAGCTACTAAATGATGAACCGTCTGAACCTCCATGTCGTAGGGCTAAATTTAATGATTTTGATGAAATTATGGATGAAGAACTTGGTCTTGATTCTTCTAACAATAATGATTTTAATCAATATATTAATCAGGCACGGGAAATATTAGGGATGAAAATGGAGATCCTCAACTTTTAACTTGGTGGAAGAACCGGACAGAACAATTTCCATATCTTTCAAGGGTGGTTCGGGATGTGCTAGCTATGCAAGCATCTTCAGTAGCTTCGGAGCAAGCTTTCAGCGCAGGGAGATTTTTCGTTGGAGACCATAGATATTCGTTAGTAAAAGATAGTTTGAAAATATCAGTGTTGTTCAGAGATTGGATCAACGCCGAACGAAGGAATGCTGTACTACCAAATTTATCACATCAAGCCGAAGTAGAAATAGATGAAGCACTTGGAGATAATAGTGATGATGGCATGGAAGCAATGGATGAAGAAAACCAAATACAAATTCCGGCTCATGTTTCCAAGGAATTGATAGATAAATTACGAAAAGCATACTTTCGAAATTATACATATTAGTATAATAATCGAGACTTAGTTGAAACAGAACCCTTCCTAGAAGGTGGCTGCGTAGATTAGGTGCTCTTCTAATATTTGTAATACATGTACTTCTTTATTGATTTGAATAAAATAATAGGCTATTCGCCTTCATTTTCTTTTTAAAGTTGTCTTTTATTTAAACTTTAAGAATTAAAAAAAAAAATAATTAAACTTTAACTTATAAATTTAAATTTAAACTTTAAACTTGAAAGTTGAAAATTTACATTTTAACTTTAAAAAAAATCAAAGTTTTCAAAGTTGAAAATTTAAACGTAAACTTTAAATTTGAAAATTAAAATTTTCAAAAAAATATTTTAAAACTTAATAAAATTTGAAAACTAATTTAAATTCAAACAAAAAAACAATTATTAAATTATTTTTTTTTTTTTTTTATTTTGAATTTAAATTAAAAGTTAAAAAAAAAAAAATTAGGCGGAATCCGAACCGGATACCGGACCTGTTCGGACAAAGGGGATACAACCGGTCTGCCCGGTTCCGGACCATAACCGGTCACCGTCCACAGGTGACGGTCCGAAAAACACGGACCGACCGGTCCGTTGCCACTCTTAATAACAAGGATAAAATAAATGTAAAATGATAAATTACAGTACATTTTAATTTTTCATCAAATTGAATAAGTAAATTTGAATAATTATTTTAGTCTATTTGTCCCAATTTATATGACTCAATTTTTTTTACTCAGTCCCAAAAAGAATGACACATTTCTATCTTTAGTAACAGTTTAACTTTAAAATGTCTACTTTACCCTGAAAGAAATAATTCATAGTCACACAAATATTTTAAACTTTTTTAGACCACTAACTTGAAAAGTTTTTCTTTCTTTCTTAAATTATGTGTCAAGTCAAATTAACTCACATGAATTGAGAAAGATAGAATATTAGACAAGCAAAGATGCTCGAGGAGAAAGTCGCAAACACACCCTAAAGGGTTGTTTGGTAGTATGTATAAAAATAGTGCAAATTATGGTGTATTAATAACGCTTCCATTAGTAATGCTTGGTTAGTTATGTTTGCGTTAGTTATACTTATATTTTTTTTTATGCAGTGTTTGATTTAGTGTAGTAAGAATAACAATAACTGCATAATTTCTTTTTTAAAAAAACATTTTTTTACAAAAATACGCCCCATAAATATGATGGAGAAGATGTAGAAAGATTTTGAGGGACAATTGTGACTTTAGCCATGCTAATGTGTGCATTAGATCCGTTGCATTACTAATACCATGAATTTTCATGCATTAGCAATAAACTCCTTAATATTCCATCCGTTCACTTTTACTGGTCATTTTTCGACATGACACACCCATTAAGAAAATAATTATTGATATAACTTTTTTACCCTACTACCCCTATTAATTAATTTTTTAGAGTCATATGTTTTAAAAATGGTACGGAGAATAAAAAATTAATGCTAAGGATAAAATAAATAAAATTCTTTTGTCTTTTATTGATATGTTAACAATGATAAGTAAAAATGAAAATTCAATTAAGAAAATAGTGATAAGTAAAAACGAATGAAGAGAGTACCAAATAAAATGTATAACTAATACAAACACTTAAAATAAAAAAATATATCAAATATAATATTAGTAATACAAAAAGTTAATTCATGCATTATTTTTTTTAAATATAATCTATCAAACTACCCCCTAGAAGTTCGTCGAGTTTCCCCATTTTACTATATATAATAAGAGGGAATATTTGAGGAGCTTAGGGTCAAGTTTCCAAAATGACAACTAAGCTCCTTAAAGTCCCACTTATTACTATTTGAGGAGTTTTTAAAATAACAACTAAGCTCCTCAAAGTCCCACTTATTACTATTTGCGGACTTCTTCAGAATTACTTATATTTATTTAAAATTTACTATATATAATAAGAGGGAATGTTTAAGGAGCTTAGGGTCAAGTTTTCAAAATGACAACTAAGCTCCTCAAAGTCCCACTTATTACTATTTGAGGAGTTTTTAAAATACCAACTAAGCTCCTCAAAGTCCCACTTATTACTATTTGCGGACTTCTTCAGAATTACTTATATTTATTTAAAATTCACGTTAAAAAATTACTATAAATTACAATAATTAATTTTAAAATATTTAAAGGGCAAAATAAAAAAATGATTGATTTTCGAAATTCTATCGGTGCCGCACAAATTGGGACAATTATTTGAAAATGATATGAAAAGTACTATAAATCATAATAATTAACAACTTAAAATATTTAAAAGACATAAAAAATGGGAATGAGAGGAGCTTAGGGTCAGCTTTAAAAATTACAAATAAGCTCCTCAAAGTGATATAAATTATAATAATTAACAATTTAAAATATTTAAAAGACATAAAATGTTTGGTTGGCTCAAGTTTCAAAAATGACAACTAAGCTCCTCAAAGTCCCACTTATTACTATTTGCGGATTTCTTTAGAATTACTTATATTTATTTAAAATTCACGTTAAAAAATTACTATAAATTACAATAATTAATTTTAAAATATTTAAAGGGCAAAATAAAAAAATGATTGATTCTCGAAATTCTATCGGTGCTGCACAAATTGGGACAATTATTTGAAAATGATATGAAAAGTACTATAAATCATAATAATTAACAACTTAAAATATTTAAAAGACATAAAAAATGGGAATGAGAGGAGCTTAGGGTCAGCTTTAAGAAATTACAAATAAGCTCCTCAAAGTGATATAAATTATACTCCCTCTGTCCCAATTTATATGACACACTTTCCTTTTTAGTCAGTCCCAAAAAGAATGACACATTTCTATATTTGGTAACAATTTAACTTTAAAATACTCACTTTACCCTTAATGAAATGATTTACAACCACACAAATATCTATAACTCATTTTAGACCACAAGTTTCAAAAGTCTTCCTTTATTTCTTAAACTCCGTGCCAAGTCAAAGTACATCACATAAATTGGGACAGAGGGAGTAATAATTAACAATTTAAAATATTTAAAAGACATAAAATGTTTGGTTGACTCTCGAAATTCTATCATAGTTACATAAATTGGGACATAAGAAGTAATATATATTATTTAAAAATTACGTAAAAAGTACTATAAATCATAATAATTAATAACATAAAATATTTAATATGTGAGAACATAAAGTAGCATAGGATCGAAAAGCAAATTGACTCATTCACCCTTCTATTTTTATTTTGTGGCTATATATAAAGTAGTAAGTATTAGTGAAATCCAATTCATGTAATTTGACCAACGAAATCGATAATTTTTCTCTTCTCTAAATTCTATCAGTGCCGTATAAATTGGAACAATTATCTTAAAGTGATATAAAAAGTGTTATAAATTACAATAATTAACAAGTTAAAATATTTAAAAGACATAAAATATTCAGTTGGCTCGCGAAATTCTATCATAGTTACATAAATTGGGACATAAGAAGTAACATATATTATTTGAAAAATACGTAAAAAGTACTAATTAACAATATAAACGATTTAATACGTGAGAACAGAAAGTAGCTTGGGTTCGAAAAGAAAATTGATTGAATCACCCTTCTATTTTTATTTAATTTTACATATGTATTATTGCATATAATTATCTATCTATCTATCTATCTATCTATCTATCTATCTATCTATCTATCTATCTATCTATCTATCTATCTATATTTATCTCTTTATTATTGGAAATTGAGCTCAATTTCCTCTATTTGTATTTAATACTCTTTCCGTTTACCTAAAAATTATAAAAAATAATAATATAAATCACAATAATTAACTTAAAATATTTTTAAACAAGTAACATGTATTGGACTTAGGGTCAAGTTTTAAAAATGACAATTAAGCTCCTCAAAGTCTCACTTATCGCTATTTAATGTGTTTCAAAAATAGCAATTAAGCTCCTCAAAGTCCCTCTTACTACTATTTGAGGACGTCTCCAGAATTGCTTATATTTATTTAAAATTTACATAAAAAAAGTTACAAATTACAATAATGCATGGTAAAAAAATTGATTTATTCTCGAAAGTCTATCGGTGTCGCATAAATTGAGACAATTGTTTGAAAATGATATAAAAAGCACTATAAATCATAATGATTAACAACTTAAAATATTTAAAAGACATAAAAAATGAGAATGAGAGGAGCTTAGGATCAACTTTCAAAAATTACAAATAAGCTCCTCAAAGTCCCACTTGTTATTATTTGAGGAGCTTAGGGTCAATCTGCGAAATAATCATTTTGCCCATCTACTTCCTCACAATTACTTATATTTATTTGAAATTTACGTAAAAAAATACTATGAATCACAATAATAAATTTTAAAAATATTAAAAATGCATAATAAAAAAAATTGACTGATTCCCGAATTTTTATCGGTGCCGCATAAATTCGGACAGTTATTTGAAAGTGGTATAAAAAGTGCTATAAATTACAATAATTTACAATTTAAAATATTTAAAAGACATAAAATGTTCTGTTGACGCTCGAAATTTTATCATAGTTACATAAATTGGGACATAAAAAGTAACATGTATTATTTGAAAATTACGTAAAAAGTACTATAAATTACAATAATTAACAACATAAATATTTAATACGTGAGAACATTAAGTAGCTTTGGATCGAAAAATAAATTGACTGGTGCACTCTTCTATTTTTATTTTGTGGCTATATATAAAGTAGTAAATATTAGTGATCCAATTCATGTAATTTGATCAAAGATATCGATAATTTTTCTCTTTATTATTAGTTACGCCTATGTTTTGAGATTTGTCTCTTACAGTAAATCATAATACTAATTAACAACTTAAATTATTTAAAATCATACAAAAAATTAATTGACGATTCAAATTTCATATTGCATAAATTGAGACAAAAAAAAAACAAACAATATGTTGGGCCCGTGCTGGCACGGGCTTCCCGTATATAGTAAATAAAGAAATCATGAAGCGTGAGGAAAACGACAAACGTCTTGGTTGTCTGCGACCAAGCAAGACTTTTCCTGTGATGGCCGATTGGGCAGACTCCCCGACCAAGCCAGCTAATAATACTAGTCTTTATTGTGCTGCAAAGTTCTCCAAAAATGTCAAAACTTCCTAATTTGGATTAGACAGCAGTACGTAGTAATTAAATATAAGCTGCATTAATTGACTTTCGAGCATGAAGTTGGTAATTCCTCTCTTCTTCCTTCTCGCCATATTTTCCGTTCACCAAATTTTAGGTGCTACAACAACAGATACAATAACAGCAACTCAGTTTCTCAAAGATGGTGAATCCCCCAATATCAGTTCATCAGGTGGAAGTTTCGAACTGGGTTTCTTCAGTCCAGGTAATTTCAAGAATCGTTATCTTGGTATATGGTATAAGAGCATTTCTGTCACTACTGTTGTTTGGGTTGCCAATAGAGAAGCTCCTCTGAGAACTAATTCAGGTACACTAAAAGTTATCAAACCAGGGAGACTTGTCATTATGAATGATACTAACCACATCATATGGTCAACGAGTACCTCGAGATCCGTGCAAAATCCCGTTGCAAAGTTGTTGGATTCTGGAAATCTTGTTGTTAAAGAAGCTGGTGATGGTGATGATGAAATTCGGGATTTTCTTTGGCAGAGTTTTGATTACCCTACAGATACGCTTTTGCCTGGTATGAAAATTGGAAGGAATTTTGTGACTGGTAAAGAAGTGTACTTATCGTCGTGGAAGAATGAGGAGGATCCAGCTCCGGGTGGTTATACGTATCATTGTGATCCTTCTGGTTATCCACAGAACATTTTGAAGAAAGGGTCAAAGGAGATATACAGGTCTGGGCCATGGAATGGCCTAAGGTTTAGTGGTGCAACAAGTTCAAGAGAAAGTCCGTTTTATACATTTGGTGTGATTTCAACTAAAACAGAAGTGTATTTTACTTATAAGCTTCTAGCTTCCGTTATTACAAGGTTTGTTTTGAATCAGAATGGTGTGTTACAACGATGGACTTGGGGCGATAGGAATAAGGGTTGGGCACTTTACCTTTCACTACCAACGGATAATTGTGATACTTATAAGTTATGTGGAGGATATGGTAGTTGTAATAGTTTGAATTCTCCGGTGTGTGGATGTTTAGACAAGTTTGAGCCTAAACATGCTGAAGATTGGAGGAATGCAGATTGGTCTAGTGGTTGTGTTAGGAGGACTGAGCTGAATTGCCTCAAGGGAGATGTTTTTTTGATGTATTCGAAACTTAAATTACCAGACACACGGAATTCATGGTTCAATGTGACTATGAACCTTGAAGAATGCCGGAAAATTTGCTTGAAAAATTGTTCTTGTATGGCTTACTCAAATCTTGACATACGCAATGGAGGAAGTGGTTGCTTATTGTGGTTTGAAGATCTGCTTGATATTCGACAGCTACCCAATGAAGGGCAAGATATCTACATTAGACTGGCTGCCTCTGAATTAGGTAAGTTTACTGCTGAAAACATAAAATTAATAGTTTGTGATTGATTTCTTAAAGATTGTAAAAATTATGAGTTGCAGAAGCCCTGGTTAAAGAAAATCTGAATTTTCTTGTAGACACTGCAATGACTACTATGGAATTCATAAATGAAGTAGTTAATGGTAGGGTTACCGTTATCCATTTTGTAATGACGAATCTTGTATGTATTCCTACGAAGAGGAATTTGTCCATTTTTCGGGGTCTCAAGGGGGCGTGGAAAAGCATAAGAACTCTTGAATAGAGAAGAGATGTAACTCCAGTTCCTTTGGAATCGGTAGTCAATCCTATTTCCGATAGGTGCTGTTGAAAATTGAATACTATTTTGACAATTATTTTCATATCAAACATGTTGTACTTTAACGACAAAGCAAAACTCACAGTTATAACAGAACAAAATACTATGAAATTAACACAGCTACGTCTTGGGATTTAAAAAAGAGTTATAATCATGCTGTCTAGACATATTAAAGAGCTTCAGTGTAGTCCTGTCTAGCCAACTGATGGAGAAAGTTGAACTGATTACCTATATTTGGATTGGATCTTGCAGCTAGTCAGGATAAATCAAATGGACACAAAGGAACACTACTCTCCTGGATTATCCCATTATCAGCTGGAATGATTTTGGTAATCCTAAGCCTAGTGATCTGGATTAGAAGAAGGAATATAGATTCAGAGAAAAAAAAAGGTAACCTCGACATGTCATTTTGTTCGGAATATAAAGAGTAGATGAATTCAAATTCAAAGGAAAATCTCTCGTCTACTATTTGCCAAACTAAATTTGGTATATCGGTCTTTGGCAGGATGTTGGGGTTGCAATGGCAATTACAAGATGGATTACCATAACGGAAACCACAGTGAAGAATTTGAGTTACCACTCTTTGACTTATCTACAATAGCTAAATCTACAAACAACTTTTCAGCGGTGAGCAAAATTGGCGAGGGTGGCTATGGGCCTGTTTACAAGGTAACCACTTATGGTTTGCAGTTGTTTACACGAAATAACCAATTCATCTTGTGAACAAAGAGAGCATTTATGCATAATTCATCACGAAATGGAGGGAAGGGGTTGAGAGGAAGGAGGTTTTGATGCATGATTTTCAAAATATTCAAAAAGTTTTTGAAAAATTGTCTTCCAATGTATGCTGATTAATATCTAATCTGAGGAATAGCTTAATGGCTTTATGGTTTTGGAAGAGTTTTATAAAGAGGAGGTAAACTTGATCGAATTTATTGTTATTGCTCAATTCTTCAAATTTTGTGCTTCTACCTTTTAGTTGGAAGTATAAAACAGTCTTGTATGGCTTTGACTTTCATATTCAGTATTGAAAACAATTAACGTGTAGAGATATGATGTTTAGGGTGTGCTTGAACAAGGACAGGAAATAGCCGTGAAGCGGCTATCTAGGACTTCCACACAAGGACAAGATGAGTTCATGAATGAAGTGATGTATATTGTGAAACTTCAGCATAGAAATCTGGTGAAGATTCTTGGATGCTGCATTGAAGGAGAAGAAAAAATGTTAATCTATGAGTACATGCCAAATGGAAGTCTTGATTCATTTATATTTGGTAAGGATTTCTCAAAAAACAAAAAAAATTGTGCTTGGTATTTGCATTTCAGTTGACAGATGCCCTGTAGGCATACCTGAATAATCCTCTGTCACGACCCAATATTTGAGTCATGATGGCGCCTATCGTAACCCACCAATAGGCAAGCCAAACCCTAGCCCGGAGCGACAAGCGACGGGCTAACGGGCGGAATCTCATAAAACAGAGAAGAAGTGGAAGTAACCATATTTATAAACATGCTATGTATATATGCCAAGACTGAGAAGGAAGAGGACAATATATAAAGTCAAGAACCCTTCCCAAGACCTGGTGGGGTCAGTACATGAGCCACTACTAACATACCCAAAATACAAGACAGAAACCAAACATGTATAATAAGTACAATAGTCTTGAGAGCAAAAGACTATACAGTAGAGGATGGAGTAGGATCTGCCTCGGACGTCAGTAAGCTCACCCTGCTCCGGAATCAGTGCTGAGAAAAGAGTCACGTCAAAACCGTCGACTGGTGCCTGGATCTGCATCGGGGAAAAAGATGCAGAAGTGCAGTATGAGTACCAGGGCAACGGGTACTCAGTAGGCATCATCGGCCGACTGAGCTTAATATAATATAAGCAAGCTAAAGTGCAGGGGGCATGCTAAGTCCGGGGTACAAGTAATAGATACACAAGTAACGGCCGAGGCGTATAGATATGCTCAGGAAAATATAAGTGCGATACAAAATAACGAGCAAATAAATGCGTAAGTAAACACACAAGTCAAACATAACCTATCTGGGCCCCCATAAGCCCGATAGGCACACGGAAGAAAACTATGACCCAGTCTGGCCCCCAAAAACCAGCGGGACATACAAGAAAGTAAATGCATAGTCACCAGTGTCTCGAAGCGGTATCAGTATCCAGTAACCACAATAACCAACAGGAGTGCACCGGGCTTGAACCGGCACCAATGGGTAATAACAAGAGGCCAGACGCCGTAGTCGAACCGGAAGCAGTGGGTAATAACAAGAGGCCACATATATATCATATCTGCCGGACTCGAACCGGAACTCATAGAACAACAACATCATAATCACGGTACCCAGTACCAAAACTCTCCAATCATATCATAACTAGATGCCGGACTCGAACCGAAACTCATAATAATCAGTGGCCGGACTCGAACCGGAACTCATAGTGTATCACAATCTGGGGCCGGACTCGAACCGGAACACCCAATAGTCAATAACCAAAATCATCATACCTGAATCAGTAGCCGGACTCGAACCGGAACTCATCATAGCCAGTAACCAGAACAGAATCAAAGGTCATATCATATCAAATAAACGGGGAACGCCCTAGTGCCAAGTCAATACTATTATATAGGTACAGAAGCTAACTCTACAACATGCTACAAGTCAATCTCGGGGTCCTTCTAGGTCAACTACCTACTATAAAAATATGTATATAAAAGTCTGGGTATACATTACAAGTCATGGAAAGGCGGTTCAGCGTTCTAAGTCAACTAGCTGACCCCAATCAAATGCGGTGCTATCAGGGACGAACAACGCTAGACAGGCCAACCGGGTATAATCGGGGTGACTCAATCCCGTCATAACCCTAATAGTCATATAGGGCTTATCTAAGCTCAAAGATGTCAAAGTTCCGACAAGTCGACAAAAAAAGGGTAATGGGGCCCGCTACCGAGTCCCGAAAACCAGGTCTGGTTATACTTGTCTAAGTCTGGGCTAAGTCTGTCTAAGCCTGGATTAAGGTCTAACAATAACATTCCCAGACTAGCAACAACAACAATAATACTATCCGACTCCAACTAGGTCATCTGTGGGGTACCACGAGGATAACGGGCCTGGAATATATCCGAATAGCCCTATCCGGCCTAGAAGGCCTAAATCACAGCAAACCACCACCACCAAGTCTATAATACCAGCCCACAATACCAGCACAATAGCATACATATATCACACATAAGCCCAGTCTAAGTGTAAAGGAAGGTAAACCTAGCCTACCTGGACGTCTGCCGCAAACCTTCTAAGAAAACCAGCTAAATAGGAGCCTTTCCCTTTCGAGAGGCCTCAGACTGCTGCCACGCTACCAAAATAATAAATTACATGTCAAAACATGACCATTGATACCCATATTGCATTATTTCGAAAAATGTCCGAAAATTCCACGTGGGGCCCGCTTGCGGAATCGCAAAACCGAAACCGTTACAGCGTCCCAAATCACCCCGTAATCAATAGTCACAGCTAGCACCGCTCAATTTGAGCTCAAAATGTAGCTCTACAATAGCAACAATAATACCAACGTATAGAAAAACTACCGTAAATACAATAAAACTTACCAAAATGACGACGATTATACGTCCACAACACTTCCTCACTAGAACCCGAGCTTGAATAACTTAATTTTCTTTAGAGATAAAATATACTGTCAAAGTATTTGATTTATCCAGAACCCTAATTACCATCTAACAAAGTGAAGAGGCGACGCAATAAGTACCATTTTGATTTTGATTTATATATACACACGTACACTTACTAACATATTCAATTCTTTAACATTGCATTACTAGGAGTACAAGTTGTTGCCACCGCCTTGATATCCTTCTCTTCCACTTCCACGTGGAAGACGAGGTGTCTTCACCTCCACTCTTTCTTATCCAAATATATATATATACTCGGATATTGCATAGACTCGTGGTAAAATAAATACAACTTTTTGAATATACCATAATTAATAGAAAATTATTTCTAACAAAACCTCTATAAAATGAAAATATTATTTTAACATATTAAAATTCACTATCTCCGCTTAAATTATGAATAAATTATAAAACGATTATTATATCATAACCAAAGAATTTTATAAATTTCAAAAACATTTTCAAAAGGTAATTAACTATGTCATTTTACCAAATTCAAATTTAATTTAATATTTTACAATGTGCTCGGTCTAGATAATATTCTCAAACGAACTGCCTGGGAACCGAACTGTCAGTCCCAGCAAGTCATAAATAACTTGGGGCACTTATAGAAAAGCTCTAAACGCTGACAACACACGAAAACGAGGGAAATAATCGGGAAGGTCATTACATCCTCTTCCCATTTGAACTCACATCAAGCAGGAAAAACAGTGTAAGAGAACTTAGAATAAGATTTATATCGGAAGCCCAAAGTTATGTTTTTATTATTACTTTTCCTGTTCAATGCTTTAATACCACTCTCACATTTACCTGATTGGTGTGCATTAATGATCCAAGTATGAAACTTTTAGCAGATGACAAAGGAAGCAGGGTATTAGACTGGTCTAAGCGCTTTCACATTATCAATGGGATAGCTCGGGGACTTATGTATCTGCATCAAGATTCTCAGTTGAGGATCATTCACAGGGACCTGAAAGCTAACAACATTTTACTAGACAATGACATGAATCCAAAGATATCAGACTTCGGTATAGCTAGAAGTTGTGAAGACGATGAGTTTGGAGCCAAGACACACCGAGTGGTTGGAACATAGTAAGAATCTTAAGATGATATTTTACTGAGTTGTTTGAAACTAGAATAAAAGAACCACCTTGAAATTATAATAGTATGTTTTCCAATATTTGTAACGCTGATTTCTGTGTACGTTTATGCAGTGGCTACCTCTCACCCGAATATGCTGTACATGGGGTCTACTCGGTGAAGTCAGATGTATTCAGCTATGGTGTCTTAGTGCTTGAAATTGTGAGTGGGAAAAGGAACAGAAGATTCTCTCATCCGGACCATAACCTTAACCTCCTTGGACATGTAAGGGTTGTGTTTTTTGTTGTCAATCAAGAAATATCTCGCAAAGCTGGTCACGCTAACAAGCTTTTAAAATCTACAGGCATGGAAACTCTCTAAAGAAGGTAGATCAATGGAATTACTTGGGGACTTCCCCATTGATGTTCGTTCTACACTTGAAGTTATACGATCAATCCATGTTGGTCTATTGTGCGTGCAACATCGTCCAGACGATCGTCCAAGTATGTCTTCAGTGGTTATGATGTTAAACAATGAAGGTGTACTGCCACCTGCTAAACAGCCAGGTTTCTTCGTAGAAACAAATGCACCGGATAATGAATTCTCTTCTAGTCAATATGCACATAGTACAGGGAATGAGATCACCATCACAACATTAGATGCCAGATAGAAAATACCAGTTAGTGATTCTTTATTGTGTCAAGCAATATTTTATAACCTTAATTCTTTTGTTCTTTTTAGCAATGTAGCGAACCTTGCATAGTTAAAGTTCCAATGTCCAGCCGCTCAAGAAGAGTGCAGTCATCTTCTTGTAACATGGTGCAAAGATTGCTAAATGTGTTATACGTTGTTTATATCTCCTGAGCATCCTGTCAGTTGGTGGAACAGAAATAACCTCAACTCTGACATGACTGGTAATATAATCTTGTATTAGTGCAAATCGATATTGACACTTGTACTTGTAATAAATTATTACTAATAATAGATTACTTTAGTTAAGTTAAATATAATCCTTGGTAATATGATTTTAGCTCTCAAGTTTATTGTGTGATTCCAAGAGTCATTTTCCAACCTTTTCTGACATATCTCTAGCTGAAATAGAACATTGTCTCTGGTCAGAGCAGATAACTCTTTTTGTGTGAATTGGCATTGTCTTCAAAATACCTACTGTAGCTTATTTGTTTGTTCGTTTTACCGTTGAATGGTTCGTTATGTATATTGCCATGGAAAGTATTGAAAAATCTTGCAATGAATACCAGCACCAAAACAAAAGTCAGAAAGAATTTTGTTGCAGCAGAACTCCTTTAAATGCTAGAATTAGTACAACAACAACAACATACCCAGTGTATTCCCACAAAGTGGGGTCTGGGGAGGGTAAAGTGTACGCAGTCCATACCACTACCTCCGAAGAAGTAGAGAGGCTGTTTCCGATAATGCTAGAATTAGTAATGGGCGACAATTTCCACAAATTATACATAAAGTGAGCTGGTGAGGGGAACATCAGGCTTTCTACAATTTAACTTCCTAACTGAATTGTTCTTGAAATTAATTTCTAATCACAAGTCTCTTCGAATAGCAATCACCAGCATTATGAATGATTTCATAGATTCCACCAATGCAAAATAGAAGTCAGCTGACAACACAAGTGACCAGTGCTTCTTTAATTCTTAAAATATACTGAAAAAAATTATGCTATGAGAGTATGTAAGTTGAAAGGCTTCGCTAGCTCTTTATTTCACTGATTGAATTTTTGCACACATTACAGGCCGGCGTTGGTAGCCTTTAGGTAACACGGGCGAAAGGAGAATATACTATGCAATTTGTGGTGCACGTGAGCTCATGATCTTTCTGCAAAATTTTAAATATTTTATTTACATACTTTTTCAAATTGATCTAATTTTACCTTGTGGTCATGCTATAAAAATAACTTAATGATTTTCTTGGTTGAAAGCTGAATTATTTACAATGAAACAAGGATCAATTCTCACTTAATATATTGTATGCTCTTTTTTTAATAGTGCACCCGGGCAAGTATAGGCTGATAAGTGTTTGGCCATCAAAGTGGCCTATTATTTCAACTTCAAAGAAATATAGAATTTGAAGTTTTGAGAATAGGGTTTAGAAATTTTTCATTCTTTTTTAAAATTCAATCAATAAACTTCGACTATATTTTCATGTTTAAACATAACTTTAATTCCAAATACTTTTATTTAATTCTAAATATTAATTTTTCTTAAATATCAACTAATTCATATCCAAACGCCTACTTATTATTGTTGATCTTTGACATTAATTTTTCTAATCCTAGCCCCTCTTTTGTAAGTAGTACTTCTTAAAGGTTACTTGCTTGACAAATAACTCTCATAAACAACTTCTGAAATGTATTCCTTGTATTTCCGGAGAAAAATTATCTAAAGGTACCATTTAAGCCTCAAAATTAGTAATGGTGACAACTTTGTCCGATCAAGATCGGAGCCCACTTAAAAATTTAAAAGTTAATTGGGGCCATAAGTAATTTTAAAACGTATTAAACTTTTTTTAAAAAAAATACAAAACACTCCAACTTGACCCAACCATCCCTAGCCCATTTATTTCAAAATCAAAACTCATTTATTTCAAAATAAGAAAAAGCAGATCACTTCCATTTCGCTCACTCTGTTCTCCACGTTCTTCCTATTCAAAGTCAAAACCGGCGACCTCTTCACCGGACTGCAACTCCGACACTGTTGCTGCTTTTTCGTTCCTTCTCAAGTAAAGTTTTCTCTTTCACTTGGTTCAAAAGTTAGGTTTAGAAATCAATTATTAAAAAATGATAATTTTACTTAAAGAAGAAAAAAGAAGAACACATGTTTCTCTTCAAAGTAGTTTGTCTGCAAGTTAAATTTTAGATTTTTGTTGGTGTTCTTGTTCTCCTTCTAGGATTAAGGAAAAAGGGCCTTACACTTCTTTTGATTTTTTCCAACACCTGAGGAAGCTGTTGCATCAACTTCTGCCCTTGTTTGACAAAAGCAAGCAACTGTTGACGTTGCATGCTTAAAAAATATTTCTTTCGTGTGTTTGTTTAACTTGTTATGATTGTGTGTTGGTAAATAGTAAATTGTTTTACAAATGTTGGTAAATAGTATATACTAGCAGTGAAATAGATGCTTGTTATTCTTATTGTCTTCGTATGGTTTAGAGAAAGGCCTTGCTACTTTTTTGATTTTTTTCCCAACAGCTGTAGTGTTGCAACATAATTCACAGTTGTTGGGAAAATCAAAACAATTGTTGAGGTTGTTACAACAGCTGAGCATTGTTGAAATAGATTCCCTATCTGTTGGAAAAATAGTTATTGCAACTGTTTTATTTTTTCCAACAACTGAGAAATCTGCTGCAACAACTTCCTCACCTATTGCAACAGCTCCTCAGTTGTTGAAAAAATCTATTACTTGTTGTATTTTTTTAATCATCTACTTTTTTTTTTTAACCCACTTTAGTTTGAACCAGTGTTTTAAAAGGTAGAGTTCGGACTCGCCCCGGGGCGATCAAAACGCCTCAAGTGTAATGACTCTCTCGGTCATTTCCCTCGTTTTCGTACATCCTCAGCGTTTAGAGCTTTTCTATAACCGCCCCAAGTTATTTATGACTTGCTGGGACTGACAGTTCGATTTTCGGGCAGTTCATTTGAAAATATTATTTAGACCGAGCACGTTGTAAAATATTTAATTAAATTAGAATTTTATAAAAGATATAGTTAATTGACCTTTCGAAAATATTTTTGATATTTATAAACTTCTTTGGTTATGATATATCTATACTACTTTATAATAGTTTTATAACCTATTATTAATTTAAGCGGAGATAGTGAATTTAAATATGTTAAAATAATATTTTTATTTTATAGAGGTTTTGTTAGAAATAATTTTCTATTAATTATGATATATTCAAAATATTGTATTTATTTTACCACGGACCTATGCAATACCCGAATATATATATAATGAGATAAATATTACATTGGGGTGCCACCTCCACCACCACGTGGAAAGTGAGGAGGGGCACACATAATGATTTTTGGAAGCGGTGGCAGCCACTTGGCATAATAGCAAATGGAATATATATATATGCATGAGTTATGTTTTGAATAAAACATATAACATAACGTTTTCCTCTGTTTTCATTTAATTCCTCCACCATTTCTGATCATATTAGCTCAATATTGAGCTAATCCATTAAGGTTTGAGCTTAGGGGTTATATATTTGAGTCTGTGGACTCGCTCTCGTCATTTCTACGGTACGTTTTCTTGTTTTTGTGGTAATTTACGTTCACGATAGTATATTTTGGGATTGATATTGATGTTTGAGCTACATTTTGAGCTCAAATTGAGCAGTTCTAGTTGTGACTATTGATCACGGGGTAATTTGGGACGCTGTGACGATTTCGATTTTGCGATTTCGCAAGTGGGCCCCACATGGGATTTTCGGACATTTTTCGAACTAATGCAATATGGGTATCAATGGTCGTATTTTGACATGTAGTTTATTATTTTGGTAGCATGGTAGCAGTCTGAGACCTCTCGGAAGGGAAAGACTTCTATTTAACTGGTTTTCTTGGCAGGCTTGCGGCGTCGTCTAGGTAGGCTAGGTTTACCTTCCTTTACACTTAGATTGAGCTTATGTGTGATATATGTATGCGCTATTGTGCTGGTGTTGTGGGCTGGTATTATATATTTGGTGGTGGTGATTTACTGTGATTTAGGCCTTCTAGGCCGGATAGGGCTATTCGGATACATTCCAGGCCCGTTATCCTCGTGGTACACCACAGATGACCTATTTGGGGTCTAATAGTATTGTTGTTGTTGATTGCTGGTTGAGGAATGTTATTGTTGGACCTTAGTCCAGGCTTAGGCAGACTTAGCCCAGACTTAGACAGGTATAACTAGACTTGGCCCAGACTTAAAATTCTTTTGTCTTTTATTGATATGTTAAAAATGATAAGTAAAAATGAAAATTCAATTAAGAAAATAGTGATAAGTAAAAACGAATGAAGAGAGTACCAAATAAAATGTATAACTAATACAAACACTTAAAATAAAAAAATATATCAAATATAATATTAGTAATACAAAAAGTTAATTCATGCATTATTTATTTTAAATATAATCTATCAAACTACCCCCTAGAAGTTCGTCGAGTTTCCCCATTTTACTATATATAATAAGAGGGAATGTTTGAGGAGCTTAGGGTCAAGTTTCCGAAATGACAGCTAAGCTCCTCAAAGTCCCACTTAGTACTATTTGAGGAGTTTTTAAAATAACAACTAAGCTCCTCAAAGTCCCACTTATTACTATTTGCGGACTTCTTCAGAATTACTTATATTTATTTAAAATTTACTATATATAATAAGAGGGAATGTTTGAGGAGCTTAGGGTCAAGTTTCCAAGGCTTAGTTAAGCCCTATATGACCTGTTAGGGTTTTGATGGGATCGAGTCAACCCGATTATACCCGGTTGGCCTGTTTAGCCTTGTTAGTCCCTGATAGCACCGTCTTTGACTGGGGTCGGCTAGTTTGACTTAGAACGCTGACCCGTTTTTCCATGACTTGTAATGTATACCCAAACTTGTATATACAGATTGTTATAGTAGATAGTTGACCTAGAAGGACATCGAGATTGACTTGTAGCATGTTGTGGGTTAGCCTCTGTACTTATATACTGGTGTTGACCTGGAACTAGGGCGTTTCTCGTTTATCTGATATGATATGACATTTGGTTCTGTTCTGGTTACTGGTTGTTGTGAGTTCCGGTTCGAGTCCGGCCACTGATTCAGATATGATGGTTCTGTTTACTGATTATTATGAGTTTTGGTTTGAGTCCGGTAACTGGTTATGATATGATTTGAGAGTTCTGGTACTGGGTACCGTGGTTACGATATTGTTGTTCTCTGAGTTCCGATTCGAGTCCGCCGGTTATGATATATACATGGCCTATTGTTATTATCCACTATGTCCGGTTCGATTCCAGCGTCTGGCCTTTTGTTATTACCCATTGGTGCCGGTTCAAGCCCGGTACACCTTTGTTGGTTATTTTGGTTACTGGATACTGATACAGCTTCGAGACACTGGTGACTATGCATTTACTATTCTTGTGTGTCCCGCCGGTTTATATGGGCCAGACTGGGTTATTGTTTTCTTTCGTGTGCCTATCGGGTTTATGGGGGCCCAGATAGGTTATGTTTGACTTGTGTGTTTACTTATGCATTTATTTACTCGTTACTCAGTATCTTATTTATTTATCTCCTGAGCATATCTACACGCCTCGGCAGTAGTGTATCTACTTATTATTTATACCTCGAACTTAGCATGCACCCTCGCATTTTTAGCCTACTTATATTACATTGAGCTCAGTCGGCCGATGATGCCTACTGAGTACCCGTTGCCCGGTACTCATACTGCACTTCTGTATCTTTTTCCCCGATGCAGATCTGGGCACTAGCCGACGGTTTTGACGTGACACTCTTCTCAGCACTGATTTCTGAGCAGGGTGGGCTTACTGACGTCCGAGGCAGATCCTACTCCATCTTCTACTGTATAGTATTTTGCTCTTGAGACTATTGTACTTGTTATATATATTTGGTTTCTGTCTTGTATTCTGGATATGTCTAGTAGTGGCTCTTGTACCGACCTCACCAGGTCTTGGGAGGGGTTCTTGACTTTATACATATTGTCCTCTTCCTTCTCAATCTCGGTATGGGTATATTTTGGTTCTGTTTGTTTTTATATTTCTAGCATGCTTATTGGTACGGTTACTTCCACCTCATCTCTATTTTTCTAAGATTTCGCCCGTTAGCCCGTTGCTTGTCGCTCCGGGCTAGGGTTTGGCTTGCCTATTGGTGGGTTACGGTAGGCGCCATCATGACTCAAATATTGGGTCGTGACATCAAGGCTCATGTGTGGGACTTAGTTCTGTGAGGATTACGCCCTAAGCGCCCGACTGTACGCCCTGAACACGTCTAACGCTCAATGCCTGGGGCTCGCCTAATAGTTCCTACACAAATTGTGTCAAATATCTTAGTCAATGTTGTTGATACTCATAATTATCTACTAAATGAATGATGCTTAGTAGTTTTTTTCATCTGTTGAAATAAGAAAATTAAGAATAGCTAGCTTATTTACTAATTGAGAACGCCGTGAGGGTGAATATGACTTAACATTTCTGTTTAAAATACATATTCGAATTTTACATTCTTATTTTTCATTAGTCGATATGTTTTTGTGTAATATTTCAAATTTGTTATATTTTATTTTGTTATTTGAAAGTATTTTATTTTTATTCATGAAAGAGTTGATGTTTGAATTATAATATTAATAGTTTATTGATTATCACTTTTAGGGAGGTAAATTGCATAGTATGATATTCATATATTTTAAGAAATTGTGGTTCTTTTATTATTTGTAAGTTAAGATGTTAGAGTTGATTTATATCACATAAAATTTTTATATCATTGCACTATTTCTACTCATAAATGAATGTTAAAATTTTTATTTTCTATGAGTTTTTTAACCATGTTTAAATTTTTTTAAAATTAATAATGCATTTTGTGTATAATTTTATGTTATTATATTATTTTTATTATATTATAAATTATAAATAAAGATCCATGGGACTTACGCCTCATGTCCCGGGGCTTTCGCCTCGCCCGTGCTATGCAAAACGCCTCGCCTCACGCCCACGCCTTTTAAAACACTAGTTTGAATTATGCACAAATCAATTAAAAAAATTTCTATTTATCTCCTGTGCATAGATAAAATGGCTCCACGAAAAAACAAAATGACAAAAATCAACTGCGATATTAAGTAGAAAAAGTAAAAAACCTAGTAGGCAGAAATCATTTAAGGAGCTTGCTGAGTAAACAACAAAAGTTATTTCTAAATCAGCAAATGAATCTCCAAGTCATATTTAGCCTGATAAATAATCTTTAGAACAAGAAGAGAGTTGAGTCCTAAGAAACCTCTCAAGTAGAAGGTCTGGAGATGGCCATGAAGAATATTTTGGAGATTAGCAAGAAGGAGGAGACATATATACACAAAAATAGAAATCTAGCAAAGATGGAGATGAGAATAAAGGAGATGTGGAATATGCAGAAAGTAAAGATGAAAATAAAGAAACTGCAGATTGTAATAGCACTTTTAGTGAATGATCAATGAGCAACGATTAAATTAGAATAAAAATCAACATGATGAGAATGTCAAGTCTTCTGCTGTTGAATCTTCTACTTCTGGGATTAATCGTTATAGGCTTTCCACCGATTAAGTCATCAAAAGTTTCAGTCTTGACAAGTATTGCCTGACGATGTCGTTGGATGTACACAAAGATTTGAATGGTGATATTATGGTAAAATCAAGCATGAGCAAGAATTTTGATAAGTTTAGGTTGATACTTCAAGAGGAGAAATTGGATACTTTCGTCAAGGCTAGCTATTTTGGACACTATCTAGATTCGCCCAAGTACAATAACACACGATTTCAAATAACCATGGTGTATGGTCCTCTCAAACGTTGAATTCTTTATATAAAAAAATGAGATTTGGATAAAGTTTTGTGGCATACATACTTGTTTTGGCATAAAGGAGTTTTTTTATAGTGATTGGACTGAAATGTCATGCTCCTTCTTAACCTTTTTGTACCATTATAGTAAACAAGACAGCCCGGACATCAAGACAGCTAAGAAAGGCAAGAAAGACAAAGATAAGAAGGTTGATGATGATTTCCATTTGGTGGATATTGTGGAAAAGAGATACAATATGAAGAATTTGCAGGAAGATTTGAAGTCAAAAAAAGCATTTCAAAAAAGCACAAGAAATCATTGCGCTTAGTTTGATACTTTTTGTACAAAAGACACTAATCTAAATAGACCACTTGATTTGGTTAAACTCGTAGAGGCGGCATCTAACAACTATCCCTTGAATGAAGAAAGTTTTAGGTTGATTATTGAATATTTATTGAGAGAGTTGAACTCAAAGGTGAAGATGATAAACATATATGACTCACCTTGATCTTTCATGGTAAACTTCTTCAATATTTCATCTTTTCATTTTTTTTTATTTCAGTCTTGATTCTGATTTTTGTTGGAATCATTTGAAGTCACTCTTCACCTCCTGTATCAAGTCAAGGGCTGCTTGAAATAGTTTCTTTTCTAAGAATTCTTAGATGACTGACTGTCAAGAACAACACAAAAATGAATGTTGCTCTTTTTAACCCCCTCACAAGAAAGCAATAAGTCTACATTTATATAATAACTTAATTTAACTTCTATAGCTTTGAATATATTACAATAATTAAATAATTTTTACAACAAATATAATTATCTGCTGCAACAACCTCAGAATTTATTGTAACAACTTATTCATCTGTTGGACAATGCCCAACAA
Organism: Capsicum rhomboideum; assembly: GCA_031232105.1. Taxonomy (NCBI): domain Eukaryota; kingdom Viridiplantae; phylum Streptophyta; class Magnoliopsida; order Solanales; family Solanaceae; genus Capsicum; species Capsicum rhomboideum. Next base: position 135,933,191 of record CP124716.1, read on the forward strand.
TTATGACACTTGTCATAACAGATCAAGTAATTTATTAATCTATTGCGATAACATATTCATCTATTGGACACTAAGTATCACATATGTTGCAATAGATCAAGTAATTTATTAATTTGTTAACTCTAAATCTGTTGCAACAACCTATTCATCTAATGGACAATGTCCAACAAATATGACATTTGTTACAATAGATCAAGTTATTTGTTAATTTGTTAACTTCTGAATCTGTTACAATAATTGCTTTACTTACTGATTGATTTTCATGATTTAGCATCATTTTAATGTATCTATTTTTAATTATAGGTTATGCATCCATGACTTGTCCCAACAAAATAAGAGTTGAAAATTCGATCGGACCTTATTCGGATTGAAAAACTAAAAGAAGAATTGACTGGATTGTAACTCTGGTAGAACACTGATAATAATCTACTTTGGTAAGAGGTTTTTCCCTATTTTTCTATGAATTTGACCCCAACCTAGTTGGGTTACAATTATTACATACGACTATGATATATCTAAAGTAAAAGTGTATCTTGAGCGTATCAAAAAATTAGCGCCACTTGCTGGGGAATACCGTAAAAATTTAAGTTACAATTAGAATCTATTACAGTAAGTTATTCTTTTCTAGTGTGTGCTTCCTTGATTTGATTGTGTAAAAAGAGACAACATGGCAAAAACCGCGGTGAGATAAGCAGAAGCGGCCCAAGCCACTGCAGCAGCAGCAGCTGAGGCTCCTTAAGCAATGCTTCAACAAATGGAGCAAGCAGATAAAGAAGAGGTCATCAATCCCTAGGTAAATCAATGTGCTAATGCAATTGTACCTTTGACGATGAAGGCACTGACCTTCAAGGTTGATGCAAACATCTACACTATGCTTAAATCTGAAGGGCAGTTTCGAAACTCTATAGATGATGACATCGTCCAGCACTTGAGAAATTTTATTAGAGTTTGTTCTATGCACAAGTAAGACAAAGTCCCTAAAAATACAATTATACTGAGAGAATTCAAATGCTTCCTCTCAAAGTAGGGTAGAACTTGGCGCCATAGCTTACCACCAAACTTCATCACCACTGGACGAGAGCTTGTGGCCATGTTTCTAAGGAAATGGTTAACTCCAAGCAAAAAGGCAGAACTCAGAGACAAGAACTTTAACTTTAAACAAGTACTGGGAGAACAATTATATAGAACATGGGAGTGGTCCAAGCAGTACATCTAGAGATCATCTAGTCATAGGTTTCCATATAATGTTCTTTTGGAAAAATTCTACATGGGTCTTGACTCAATAAATCAATCAATATCTAGTAATGCTATGACTTTTGGGTTGACTTTTTAGATCCGAAATTAAGTCTAGCAATATACTTTCTATAATTTCATGTTGTTATGTAGAATTCATATTTGAATAGATTAGACTCATTCGGAGGTGATTCAGAAGAGAAAGACTTTGGTTTGACTTTGCAGATCTTTTCTTAAGGCAAGTTGAGATTTTCTTTGACTCTTTTTTCAAAGTGATATATGTTAGTTACTTGTAAAGGGAGTAATTAGGAATGTGAGTCTTGTATAAATGATATAACGAGCATCTATGCAGGTAACAATGTATTGCAAAGTACTAAAAATAACATTAATATCTTGTTTGGATTTTTTCATATTCTTGATTGATAGATTCTGAAGTGAAAAGTGAATTAGTGATTCTATCAAATTTGATAGGTATTGATATTAATGGTATATCCCCTTATGAGCGTGATTTGAGTCAATTTGAGCTAGATTGATGAATTTTGAGCTTGTAGCCGATGTTATTGAGTTGAGTATGGCCTTGTGAGCCTGTATTTAAGATTTTTTTTTTTCGGTCAAAAAGAAAGTTTTTCATTCAACCAAGTATAATTCGTAACAAACTAGCCAGCTCTCTTTTAGACTCAGAGTTGGCTCCCCAATAGACTTTCTATACAATATTTGAAAAGTAAACTAAGGCATTTACAATCATTTGATAGTTATCTAGTCATTATGCAACTGTGGATATGTTTGTAGCTTCTCCAAGTATGTCCTCCATTTGGGTTGTCATTGACCTTCAATATCCAATTGTATAGCTATTTCATGAATTCTCTTCTTGCTTTCAATCTTTAGTTTATTTAACCTATGACCATTTCTTTCAGCGTGAACCCCAGTATACCTGTGCGTACTCTATTATTTTCGATTCTAAGAATCATCCATTGCACCTCCTGGTTCCAATCCCTAATGTGTTTGTCAAATCACAACCATTTCAATAGGGATTTCTAAATATGAGCAGAGTAGGGAAAAACATAGAATAAGGGTGCACAAGTATACTCTACTTGTGCATTGCACAGTACACAGTCAGGTGTAACATTTATCCCCCATTTTCTGATTATATCACTGTTGCTGGTCGACCATGCAGTACTAACCATAACATGAACTGTTGTCGTGTTATTTGACCTTTAACCATAGCTAACTTACTCCAATGAGCTTTGGGAAACTGTGGCCTCAAAGAAACATAGTCTTTCTTTGTACTACTAGTGACAGGTGGAGTAGTCTGCCCATTAACTTTATCACTCATCCAGTTTCTTGCATCAAAAATTTTCCTCATAATCCAACAAGCTTGCTTTGGTGTTTACATAGTATCCAAGTCCTGTGTCTTTATATAAAAAGTGTGTGCCCAGAGTACCCTTAGTTTGTCTTTCTTCAGTATCACAACCTATAGTATGTAACACCCCATGTTTCATATCACATCTTTATGTCATCTCACGTCTCTAAAATTATTAAGTGTTGAGTGGTGCTCGTCCATGGGCTCGCAAAGTGAGCAGGCTAGCCTCCCAAGGTAGTTTTGAGTGTGGCAAAACAGAGAACCGAGGCCTGTGATCCCAAAGACTATCGGATCACCTCTATCCCAAAGACTATCGGATCACCTCTATCATGGTCTTTATGTTTGTTTCGAATCTTTGAGACATTTTTGAACTTTTTGTTGTATTTATTACTTTAGAGGCTTGTACTATGTGACTTCTACTTCTTGGGATTGGTTTATGGTTTAGTTGAGACTGCTATTATTGCTTTCGTATATTTAATCGTTTAGCTATTGTTGAATATTTGGGTTAGCTTACCTATTGCGGGTGTATGATAGGTGTCATCACGATCGAGTTTTTGATCGTGATACATTCATAAATGATGGAATATTTGTTAGGATACTATTACATGGAATATTAAAAATGGTGAAACTGTCAACTTCTGGTATGCAACTGGATCCCCCACTCTACATGCATTAGGAGCCTTGTTTTTGGGCCTCCAATCAACACACACACACAAAAAATCAAGGTTTAAGAAATATACTTCAATTGAAAATATGGGAGAAACTGCTAATTATATTATATTTTGAAAAGGTACTTCCTTGCTCTTTCTTTAGCTAGAATGCCCGCAACATGTTTTGCTCCTTACAAGAGTGTCATAGTTCAAGTTCTCTTGGCTATATCATCAATGACTTGCATTCTGATGTGGGTCTAAGTCACATTCTCTTTCACCAATTTTTCCCAATCTAAGCTATGTTGAGGATAAATTGACTTAATATTAATTGTTTATGCTTGATTTCATGATTTATCACTTAGCTAGAATGCCCGCAACATGCTTTGCTCCTTACAAGAGTGTCATAGTTCAAGTTCTCTTGGCTATATCATCAATGACTTGCATTCTGATGTGGGTCTAAGTCACATTCTCTTTCACCAATTTTGCCCAATCTAAGCTATGTTGAGGATAAATTGACTTAATATTAACTGTTTATGCTTGATTTCATGATTTATCACTTATGTAAGGTGTTTTGTGCAGCTTTGATGAAAGAAACCAAAAAGAGACCAAAGGGAAGCTCAGAAAGCCAAAAACTCAGAAATTGACGTTCGGGGCAAAGTTAGAAAGTTGCAGGGCAAGCTGTAACATGAAGTAGGGTAAAAAAATACACCTTGGACAAATTAGTCGCTAAGACAAAAACATACCTAGATCGCCTACTTGGTTCAAATACAGGATGTCAACTTATCTCCATTTGAATTAGTTCGATTATCCCCTCTCCATGTGTATTAGAAGGCTAATAAGGATAGACAGTTAGAGTTTTACAATAGCCCATAACCATAATGTTAACCCTGTGATTCTACAAATCGATAGATGTCCTAGTAATGCTTAAATGCTATATATAAATTATGATGTGACTATACAAGCGCCATAACCTTAAAATTTAATAACTTTACGAACAAACTCTTAAACTTTCAACTCTTATTGCTTTATTAGTACTAAAATAAACAAACCAAACAAACTCTTTTTAATTGGATAATACTTGTTCTTACAATCATAGTAGTAGATTATTTAACTTATCAGTAATTAAGTCCACGAGGGATCGACAATCCCCGATTGCTTATAATCACTTTATTACTTGCGACAACGTACACTTGTATGTGTGTGTGAGTCAACACATTCCTTCAAAATAGTATAATAAGTAACATGTAACAATCCCAAAAACAATAGTAATATTTATAGAAGTAATTGGCAGTTACACTCAAAAGTATTAGCAGAACACAGTAGAAGAAATACAAAATATAAAAGCTAAGTACGATCAAAGGAAACTAAAGAGGAGGGGTGAAATGACACATAAGGGATTGGAGATGAGAAATTGAGATTTTACCTTATTTATTATTAATTCATTATACCTCTAGGTTTTTGTAATGAGTTGCTAATTTGGTATATGTCTCAAACCAATCTCTATGAAGGCTTTCTAGTTCTATTGCCTCTGCTCAACCCAATACTTGTTTGTGTGACATCTTCATCAGCATTTATCTACAATTGATTAGTAACATTATTGAGCTCATGGAGAGCAACAGAAGTTCCCAATTAACTGTCACACCCCGAATCCCAACGAGGCGTGATTGGCACCCGTAGCCGATAAGGCCCGAGAGAACCAACCTTTGCCTATGTTCAATCAAATGCATATCATAATCATAACCACCATTGGGTAAGAACATGAAAGATGAATAAAGGAAAACATGGGACATATTTAGGCATACATATGAAACTTGGCCGTTGAGGCCATCTAATCAAAACAACATGTGTCTTTTACACTATTACACCCACATCGGTCTACAAAAGCCTCTAACAAGAGCATTGACCAAAATGAACCATAAGTCGGGACAAGTCCCCGCTTTATCCAACATGTACAATACCAAAACATATATATACTTTGACTCGGAGAAGCCCCGGATGAGCTGGAGCTCACCAAAGAACCGCTAACACTGGCAGTCTATTGAGGAGGCCTACTGGGACCTGCGCCTGCAGCAAGTAAGGTAAATCCCCCGAGAGGGGTCAGTACGAAATAAGTACTGAGTATGCAAGGCTCAGATGAAACTATACAACACATAAATATTTCAATGAATATGTCAATGAACTCAAAACATATGAAGAATCAATGTGCATAAGTCACCATTTGGTATTTTGGGAAACCATGTGGATTGCTTTCATTATTTCATTACTTCTTTATCTCAATGCTCACATGTCATTATATATCACAATGTACCCGGGCCCCAACTGATCAGTAGGTCTTTCATATCATCATATAGGGATCGAGTCGAGCTAGGCTTATGCCCCTAGACTTGCCACCCTCGGGATCGAGTCGAGCTAGGCTTACGCCCCTAGACTTGCCACCCATAAATCCAAATCTCGGGATCGAGTCGAGCTAGGCTTACGCCCCTAGACTTGCCACCCGTACTTGATCATTGACCACATTTGCATTACTTTGTTCATTACTTTGAGATTGTTACTTTGATAGTCAACGTCACTTTGGAACTTTTGAACATCACATTGTTGGAAACTTTGAATCATTGACCAATGAGTAAGAAAGAGACATATGAATAAATATCAATGAGAAATATAACATTACTAGCACCATGATACCATTGGAACCATTGGGAAATAATCCATGAACAAGAGACACAAGTATAGACACTATTGGAATATTGGTACGTAACTTTATTTGAGCTTTTGGAACATTAACCATGAATATGAGACATGAGATTCACAAATGATCCATGAGTAGAAAATATATGACAATGGCTAGTGATATACGTATATCGGATACCTTAGAACATTTCGGGATAGGACTAGTGACATGTCAATGTGAACACTATTTGCCGCAGAAAGATATGGACAAAGTAACCTTACATACCTTGGATTCGCAATACGAATATACAACTTTAGATGCGTATACAATAAGCCCGCTCCTTCTTTATGTGTCACTCTACTAATATATAACGAAATTCACATTAACCACCAATTACTTTACAAATGCATACCATGTCAATGAATTACATGTTTGGCTTTAAACATGTCATTTCCCCTTGACAAAACCATTGATCATACTATTATTCCAAAAATTCCATAATATTCCCAACATTGACCAATACATAAAAATCAACACATTTCACCACAATACTTCTCCTTTACACTTTCTTATCCTTAACACATCCCAAATAAGCCATCAAAGCACCTTAATTCAACTCATAACACATATCAGCCAAAATCCCATAATTTCCACTTTTTGACAAGAACAAATTTAATGCCAAAAATAACACCATACATGTTCATATTTTGTCCATACCATGCTTTTTCATCAAAGGCACAAGGCCTAATTCAAGTTCAATTCACCAAGATAGTATATCTTACACCAAAAGCAAAATACACTATTCATCACTTTGCCAACACCACTAGCATAATATACATAATCTCTCATGCATATAATATGTTAATCCATGAGGAGAAATACTTACCAAGGCTTGGAATATGTTGATCTTGTCCAAGGAGTCCAAAGGGATTATTTGCCTTAGGGTTTGGAAAAGAGAGAAATGTTGTAAGAAAATATCCAAAAGTTATGAGAGCTTTTGATAATAAAATCTGATGTTGGGGACTTTATATAGACCCAAGGTCATTCTTAGTTACATGTGGCATTAAGGGATATGTTCAATTGGTCAATTATTGCAAGAATGGGTCATTTCCTCTTTGGGCCAAGTCTTTTAATCCCATTTGGGCCTAATTTTGGGCCCAATAATACATATCCATGCAACCCAAAGATTTCATGTATTAGTCACCATATATCTCATGTTTACATATTTCTATAATGTCACGACAACATCCTCTTAAAAGATTCTCATTCGTCGCCTCGATCGCAAAAATTGGAATTCTAGTCGCCCTTGGTTTCATTGGACATTTTGGATCACTATTCACCTTTCGTGATTTGATCATGTAGGAGTATGTAGGAGTGTATTGAAGTGTTTGACTCTTATGCTCCATGAAATCACAACACACCTCCTACGACGATCTAATCGCACATGTTACGTCCTATATCAAATGTTTCCCCAATGAAACTATAAAACACATATGCATGGCATCTCAACACCTATGTAGATATGATCCCAAGGTATCAAGTGAGGTTATAAAGTACGGGGTGTTACATTCTTCCCCCCTTAGAAACATTCGTCCTCGAATGTTAACAACAGTGTCTTATATACAACAAATACATCTTTACTCTAACATACCTATACACATTCACATAATGCTTTTAAATACTTACTTGTTATTGTTCCACCTCCGCACTGTGAACTTCTTGGTCTATTTGGAATAAGTGGGGATACTTGGATTTCATCATTTCTTCCGCTTCCCATGTGATCTCCTCTACTTGTTGGTTTCTCCAAAGGACTTTTACGGATGCTATGTCTTTATTCCTCAATCTCTTTACTTGTCGATCTAGGATAGAAATGGGCACCTCTTCATAAGTGAGATCCTCTGTAACTTGAACATCCTCTACGGGAACAATACGAGATGGATCTCCTATGCATTTCCGAAGCATCGACACATGAAAGACCGGATGGACGGAGGAAAGTTCTTGAGGTAAGGCTAATTCATATGCGACTTGCCCAAATCTTCTAATAACTTCATAGGGGCCTATGTAACGTGGACTTAATTTCCCTTTCTTTCCGAACCGCATTACCCCTTTCATCGGTGACACCTTTAAAAATACCCAATCACCTATGGCAAATTCAAGTCCTCTTCTTCTCACATCGGCATATGACTTGTGACGACTTTGAGCCGTTTGTAACCGTTGTTGGATAACTTTAACTTTCTCCATGGCTTGGTGGACAATATCTGGCCCAAGTAAAGCAGTTTCACCTGCTTCAAACCATTCAATTGGTGATCGACATTTCCTTCCATACAAGGCTTCATAAGGTGCCATTTTAATACTTGAATGATAGCTATTGTTATATGCAAATTCAATAAGAGGCAAATGGTCATCCCAACTACCCTGGAAATCTAACGTACAAGCTCGTAGCATATCTTCAAGTGTCTGAATAGTACGTTCTGCTTGTCCATCAGTCTGAGGATGGAAAGCCGTACTCAAATTCACCTGAGTACCTAAACTCCGCTGAAAAGATTTCCAAAAGTGTGCTGTAAACTGTGCTCCTCTGTCTGATATGATAGAGAGTGGAATACCATGCAATCGTACTATCTCTTTCACATACAACTTCGCATAATCCTCAGCTGTATAGGTCGTCTTGACAGGTAGAAAATGAGCTGACTTGGTAAGTCGGTCCACTATGACCCATATGGAATCAAACTTCCGCAATGTACGAGGCAAGCCCATAATAAAATCCATATTAATCATATCCCACTTCCAGACTGGAAGATTGATACATTGCATGTAACCTCCCGGTTTCTGATGTTCCACTTTCACCTGTTGACAATTTGGGCATTGCGCGACAAATTCTGCAATGTTCTTTTTCATGTTGCCCCACCAATACACTTCTTTCAATTCATGGTACATTTTAGTAGCACCTGGATGAATGGAATAGCGCGAATGGTGCGCCTCTGTCATTATTCGTGTCCTCAGCTGATCTACGTCCGGTACACATATTCTCCCTTGACATTGAAGCACCCCTTCCGGTGTAATATCAAATGCCTTGGTCATATTCTGCTGCACATTCTCCTTTAGTTGCAATAAAATAGAATCTGCATACTGTTTCTCTTTCACTTCAGCTATCAAGGAGGATTCTGCTGCATTTTGCACCATAACTTTATCATCGGAGGATTCAATAAGGCGAACTCCCAAGCTGGCTAATTGATTCAAATCTTTGATTATCTCACGCTTTTCATTCAACTGACCACTAGTGCTTTCTACTGCCTTACGGCTCAATGCATCAGCTACGACATTTGCTTTGCCTGGGTGATAAAGAATATCAAGGTCATAATCTTTTAACAGCTCTAACCACCTTCGTTGCCTCAAATTGAGTTCCTTCTGCTTAAAAAGATATTGCAAGCTTTTGTGATCCGTATAGATGTCAACATGAACCCCATATAAATAATGACGCCATATCTTTAAAGCAAAAACTACTGCTGCCAATTCAAGATCATGTGTGGGATAGTTTTTCTCATGTGGCCGCAACTGTCGTGAGGCATATGCTATCACCCTACCATGCTGCATCAACACACATCCGAGACCAATCCCGGAAGCATCACAATACACTGCATAGCCCTCTGTGCCCTCAGGAAGTACTAACACTGGTGTGGAAGTCAACTTATCTTTCAAGTTTTGAAACCCTCTTTCACATGCATCATTCCATTGAAATTTAATTGCCTTGTGAGTTAACTTTGTCAATGGTGCCGCAATAGAAGCAAAACCTTCTACAAATCTTCGGTAATAACCTGCCAAACCCAGAAAACTGCGAATCTCTGTGGGTGTCGTAGGTCTTGGCCAATTCTTCACTGCTTCAATCTTTTGGGTATCAACCTGTATGCCTTCATCTGATACAATGTGACCCAAGAACGCGATTGATTTCAACCAAAACTCACATTTGGAGAATTTTGCATACAACTTACGCTCACGGAGAATTTGCAACACTTGCCGTAAGTGATAAGCATGGTCTTCTGGTGATCTTGAATAAACAAGGATGTCATCTATAAATACTGTCACGAACACGTCTAGGAATGGCTTGAACACTCTGTTCATCAAATCCATAAACACAGCTGGTGCATTTGTTAGCCCAAATGACATAACTAAAAATTCATAATGGCCATACCGTGTTCGGAAAGCTGTCTTGGGTACATCTTCTTCTCTAACTCTGACTTGATGGTAACCCGACCTCAAGTCAATTTTTGAAAAACACCTGGCACCCTGTAACTGATCAAACAAATCATCAATGCGAGGGAGGGGATATTTGTTCTTGATCGTTACTTTATTCAGTTGACGATAGTCGATGCACATTCTCAAGGTGCCATCTTTCTTTCGCACAAATAATACCGGTGCACCCCACGGGGACATACTAGGCCTAATGAAGCCTTTATCCAGCAAATCTTTCAACTGCTCCTTCAATTCACGCAGTTCCGCTGGAGCCATTCTATATGGAGGAATAGAAATGGGCTGAGTGCCCGGAATCACATCAATGCCGAATTCCACTTCTCGTTCTGGGGGTAAACCTGGAAGATCCTCTGGGAATACATCTAGAAATTCATTGACTACCGGTACTGACTGTGGAATTAATGGTTCCACATCATTATCTTTCACTCGTACCAAATGACATATGTATCCCTTGGCAATCATTTTTCTGGCTTTCAAATAGGAAATAAATCTTCCTCGTGGTGCCCCTACCTTACCCTGCCATTCTAGAACATTTTCCTGTGGAAAACAAAATTGTACCTTCTTGGCCCGGCAATCTACCGTAGCATAACAAGAAGCCAACCAATCCATCCCCATTATGACATCAAAATCCACCATGTCAAGTTCAATAAGATCGGCCAACGTAGCATGTCCACACACTGTTACCACACAGTTACGATACACTCTTTTTGCAACAATATAGTCACCAACCGGTGTAGACACTTCAATTGATTTAATTAATAATTTCGGTGCCTTTGCAAATTTGGCAGCAACCAATGGAGTAACATAGGAAAATGTAGAACTTGGGTCAATTAGTGCATATACATTATGTGAGAATATGGATAATGTACCTGTGACAACATCTGGGGAAGCCTCTGAATTCTGGCGGTCCACCAAAGCATAAGTGCGATTCTGGACCCCGCTAGTACTGGCTCCTCCTCTGGCACCTCTACCTCGACCAATAGGCTGTACCCCTCGGCCCTGTGAAGGAACCGATGCTGAAGACGCAACAGCCGACCCAGCTGGTCGTGCTATACCACCCATGCTCCGCTGTGGACATTCTCTCGCTATATGTCCCGGCATACCACACCAAAAGCAGACATTCATCCCTGTCCGACATGGACCTGTGTGCATACGCCCGCAGTGCTGACACTGCTGACGAGGGAAACCTACTGCCTGTGATCCATGAACCCCACTACTTTGCCCTGCTGAACCACCTCTAAACCCTCGAGACTGCGAATAAGCACCACCTGTGGAATAAGAGAACGACGGTCTAGGTGGTCTAGGAAACATGCGGGGCCTAGATCCTCCTTGGGACATCATAGGTGGTCCCATAGGTCTAGCCCTTTTGGACTGTCCCCTATCAAATTCATGTACCCTGCGTCTCTGTCTCTGATCCTCCATTTTCTGGGCGAAGGCTTGTATGCGAGCAATGTCCATGTCCCTATTCAAGGCCGCAATAGTGCAATCTCTTACCAAATATGGCTCTAGTCTGTCCACGTATCTATGGACCCTGTCTGTCATCGTAGCCACAACATTTGGCGCATATCGAGCCAAGGAATTAAATTGCAAGCTATATTCTCTGACGCTCAAATTCCCTTGACGGAGATTTAGGAATTGATCCACACGTGCCTCACGGATCTCATAGGGCAAGTAATGATCAAGGAAAGCCACTTTAAACTCTTCCCAAGTAGGTGGATCTGCACCAATGTCACGGGATTTCTTCCAATCCTCATACCACAGTATTGCCTCTCCTTTCAACCTGTACACAGCAAGTTCCACTGTCTCTACCCCTGTCACATGCATAACTTCCAAGGCCCTCTGAATTTGATCCACGAAGTCCTGTGGATCAGCTTTTGGATCTGCCCCTGTGAAAATAGGAGGGTCCAGTTTCAAGAAATCCTGTGTTCTGCGACTTGCCATTCTAGCCTCATCATCATCATGTGCCATAGCACCAGCTCTTCCCTGGCTTTGTGCCGCCACTAACTGTGTCAACATCTGTACAGCATTCCTAAGATCCTGATCTGTGGCATTTGTCGGTGGTTCCATGGGCACTTCCCTTCTTCTCGGCTCTTCTGGAGCTGAAGAAGTAGAAGAAGCTCGCGTTGCGAACTCAGTTTTCGCCCCACCTTGATCAACTTGCTCAGGTGGTGGTCGACTTGTTCATTCACCAGCAATTCTATTGATCAGCTTACTTTTACCTTTTCCTCTTCCTCTTCTAGTGTTCGGCATTTTGACTATACCAAAGAAAAACAATGACCAAGATCAGATACAATGCAACTGACAACATTGGCTCTATTGCACGATCTAGAATAAAGGAAAGAAACAACATCCTAAATGTCTCGTAGCCTCCTACGTAGAAATGTGGTGCACAACACATCGATACGTAAGACTCTACTCAGACACGGCTTTGTAGACATCCTTAGACCAACTGCTCTGATACCACTTCTGTCACACCCCGAATCCCAACGAGGCGTGATTGGCACCCGTAGCCGATAAGGCCCGAGAGAACCAACCTTTGCCTATGTTCAATCAAATGCATATCATAATCATAACCACCATTGGATAAGAACATGAAAGATGAATAAAGGAAAACATGGGACATATTTAGGCATACATATGAAACTTGGCCGTTGAGGCCATCTAATCAAAACAACATGTGTCTTTTACACTATTACACCCACATCGGTCTACAAAAGCCTCTAACAAGAGCATTGACCAAAATGAACTATAAGTCGGGACAAGTCCCCGCTTTATCCAACATGTACAATACCAAAACATATATATACTTTGACTCGGAGAAGCCCCGGATGAGCTGGAGCTCACCAAAGAACCGCTAACACTGGCAGTCTATTGAGGAGGCCTACTGGGACCTGCGCCTGCAGCAAGTAAGGTAAATCCCCCGAGAGGGGTCAGTACGAAATAAGTACTGAGTATGCAAGGCTCAGATGAAACTATACAACACATGAATATTTCAATGAATATGTCAATGAACTCAAAACATATGAAGAATCAATGTGCATAAGTCACCATTTGGTATTTTGGGAAACCATGTGGATTGCTTTCATTATTTCATTACTTCTTTATCTCAATGCTCACATGTCATTACATATCACAATGTACCCGGGCCCCGACTGATCAGTGGGTCTTTCATATCATCATATAGGGATCGAGTCGAGCTAGGCTTATGCCCCTAGAATTGCCACCCTCGGGATCGAGTCGAGCTAGGCTTACGCCCCTAGACTTGCCACCCATAAATCCAAATCTCGGGATCGAGTCGAGCTAGGCTTACGCCCCTAGACTTGCCACCCGTACTTGATCATTGACCACATTTGCATTACTTTGTTCATTACTTTGAGATTGTTACTTCGATAGTCAACGTCACTTTGGAACTTTTGAACATCAAATTGTTGGAAACTTTGAATCATTGACCAATGAGTAAGAAAGAGACATATGAATAAATATCAATGAGAAATATAACATTACTAGCACCATGATACCATTGGAACTATTGGGCAATAATCCATGAACAAGAGACACAAGTATAGGCACTATTGGAATATTGGTACGTAACTTTATTTGAGCTTTCGGAACATTAACCATGAATATGAGACATGAGATTCACAAATGATCCATGAGTAGAAAATATATGACAATGGCTAGTGATATACGGATATCGGATACCTTAGCACATTTCGGGATAGGACTAGTGACATGTCAATGTGAACACTATTTGCCGCAGAAAGATACGGACAAAGTAACCTTACATACCTTGGATTCGCAATACGAATATACAACTTTAGATGCGTATACAATAAGCCCGCTCCTTCTTTATGTGTCACTCTACAAATATATAACGAAATTCACATTAACCACCAATTACTTTACAAATGCATACCATGTCAATGAATTACATGTTTGGCTTTAAACATGTCATTTCCCCTTGACAAAACCATTGATCATACTATTATTCCAAAAATTCCATAATATTCCCAACATTGACCAATACATAAAAATCAACACATTTCACCACAATACTTCTCCTTTACACTTTCTTATCCTTAACACATCCCAAATAAGCCATCAAAGGACCTTAATTCAACTCATAACACATATCGGCCAAAATCCCATAATTTCCACTTTTTGACAAGAACAAATTTAATGCCAAAAATAACACCATACATGTTCATATTTTGTCCATACCATGCTTTTTCATCAAAGGCACAAGGCCTAATTCAAGTTCAATTCACCAAGATAGTATATCTTACACCAAAAGCAAAATACACTATTTATCACTTTGCCAACACCACTAGCATAATATACATAATCTCTCATGCATATAATATGTTAATCCATGAGGAGAAATACTTACCAAGGCTTGGAATATGTTGATCTTGTCCAAGGAGTCCAAAGAGATTATTTGCCTTAGGGTTTGGAAAAGAGAGAAATGTTGTAAGAAAATATCCAAAAGTTATGAGAGCTTTTGATAATAAAATCTGATGTTGGGGACTTTATATAGACCCAAGGTCATTCTTAGTTACATGTGGCATTAAGGGATATGTTCAATTGGTCAATTATTGCAAGAATGGGTCATTTCCTCTTTGGGCCAAGTCTTTTAATCCCATTTGGGCCTAATTTTGGGCCCAATAATACATATCCATGCAACCCAAAGATTTCATGTATTAGTCACCATATATCTCATGTTTACATATTTCTATAATGTCACGACAACATCCTCTTAAAAGATTCTCATTCGTCGCCTCGATCGCAAAAATTGGAATTCTAGTCGCCCTTGGTTTCATTGGACATTTTGGATCACTATTCACCTTTCGTGATTTGATCATGTAGGAGTATGTAGGAGTGTATTGAAGTGTTTGACTCTTATGCTCCATGAAATCACAACACACCTCCTACGACGATCTAATCGCACATGTTACGTCCGATATCAAATGTTTCCCCAATGACACTATAAAACACATATGCATGGCATCTCAACACCTATGTAGATATGATCCCAAGGTATCAAGTGAGGTTATAAAGTACGGGGTGTTACATTAACATCAACAAATAAAATCTCCTTCGTGGTCAGTGATAAAAAAATTCTCAATTAACCTACATTGTTAATTGGGAAGCACCTAATTAAGCAAGGATGCTACAACCTTATTTGTTTTTTCATTAAGATTAAGATATTTGAATCTGTATACACATATGAATATTAAGATGTTGAATCAAGATCTAAATACTAAATAATGTATTGATTATTTTTCAACATCTGAATGTATAATATATATATATTTTTTAACAATTAATAGAAACAAATTTAATAAAACATTAAATTAATTTACTAATGTATTTATCAAAAATATCTTTAAAAATTATTTGACGATTTTCTGTGATGATGGCTAGTGGTGGTGATTGTGGGTGTCGATTGGGGGTGGTGTTTGCTAATGGGAACATTGTGGGTAGTAACTAGTGGTAGTGGTGGTTGAAATTACTGGCCGTTAGCAGTGATAGTTTATAGTTATGGTGGTTGATAATGTTAACTGATGCCTAAGCCAAGAAGGTACGAACGAAGTGATGGAAAATTCCGAATACAGGCCGAGATCGTTTGTATCGCTTTGACTCTGGAAGGTCAATGAATTTCTTGGCCATCAACTCGTCGAGAATCACGGGGACGTCAGAATCAGGGAAATGATAGGTCTTTGCTTCTAACTCCTTCAAAGTTGGCTGGCTTTTCTCTTCCCTCTGCCGCGAACTTGGAGCTTTTTCTTACCACTTTTGCTTAGTGGGGGCCTTTAAAGAAGTTGCTCCCACCGCCATGGATTCTTTAATGGTGATTATCGATAGTGATTGCAGTAATGATGGTTGGTGGCGATCATTTTTAAACTTTACGAGCGGGGATGATGATTGATTGTTGTTGATTGACAACTCAGGAGGATGATTGTTGTGGGTGGTGCGTGGTGGTAGTTGATAAAGGTGGGCGACGACAGTAATTGTGGGTGATGGCGGTAGCAGTGAATCAAAGGAATTTGTGAACTGCCATCTTTGTAGAAATTTTGTCTAGACGTCTTAATGATATTAATTAAGACTTTGTTATAGATCTAACTATTTAAATATACTCACACTCATTAAGCATAAAAAAGTGCACTTAATAGTTAAAATCTGAATGATTAAGATTCAAACCCAAACTACAAACGCACTTAATTACTGAGATATGAATAATTAAGATTAAGACCTTCACTAAGTGCAAACAAATGAGCTCTATATGCTGAATACAGATGGATGCAATCCAGGAAAGGTGGATTAGGAGGTATTCTTGTATTTGAGGAGTACGAATACCAAGTCCGCATTATTAGTTCTATTACATGAATCACGGTAGAGAAGGACCTAAAACCAATAGAAATATTCTTTAATTCAATGGAGGTTGTAAATTTATCACGAACGAAAATGTTATTATACTATGTTGCATTCTTTTGGATTCAGACAATTGGGTGGACCTGTGCTGCAGCACTGTTTTATGGAGCAGAACGGTGCTGCAGAATTTCTAGCTAAAGGAGTAAGAAAGCAGCCTCTTTATTTTGGTTTCCCATCCAGTTTTCAGTACCTACATTAGAGCTTGACTAATTCAAATTCTCATTGTGTAGAGCCAGTTCGGTGGAAGTGCTCCCTACAAGGGAAGTAGCCTTTGAAAACATAATGTTGTTCTAATTTCTCCATTCTAGCGCACCGCAATTTCCATCTCTAATGGTGATGTAATTTAAACTATTTGTCTAATAAAGGATCTAAAACACTTTACTTTACTATAGTAATTAACTTAAATAATATATTTCCTTCTGAGCAAAAAAATAATTGAAAATTTATTACAAGTGTGTTTGGCTGTAGCATATATCAGTTAGTTGCATTTACAAAACCTATATATAGTAATTAACCTAAATAATATATTTCCTTCTGAGCAAAAAAATAATTGAAACTTTATTACAAGTGTGTTTGGCTGTAGCATATATCAGTTAGTTGCATTTACAAAAGCCTATATTTATGTGAAACTTAAGTTTAATCTTAATAGGTGAAGCTTTGAAGCTTTTAATGGTGAGAGAGGCACAAGAGTTATAAAATTTACAGAAAGCATACTATGAATATCAGTAACCTCTATGCTTGTTGAGGCCAGGGTTAAATTTGAGGAAACACTTTAGTTTCTTACTATTTAGATCTGTATTTAATGTCGGTATTATAGAAGGAAGTAGCAGCAATATCATAATGAATAGGTGTCGGGTGCTGAAGTAGAGCCATTTCTTTTAATGTGTATGTATTGTGAATACATCAGGTACAATGCTAAAATCTTATACTGTCAACAAAACATTATCCTACAATCTAATTTCTCATTGCTTGTGATGATTGAGTTGTTGCTGTCATTTGAGCTATGATGTTAGCATACTGTACAACTATGTGTTGTGAAGTGTATTTATCAGAGAGGCCAAACTCTGAAAAATTTGGTTCAATATGCACAAAATGACCTTGTAATGATCTTTTTGCAAGAGCTTTCAGTCATATGTTGAAGAATTCACCCATAATATGGTGTGATTTCTTCCATGAATAAATTGGAAGTTACTCCATCTCCAAAATAAACAAAAACTTGTGTGGCCAGAAAAACACTGGAAAGTTAAGAACACCAAATTAAAAAATATTACGAAGATAGAAGATTATCCTGAAGATAGTGGGAGGAGAGGAAAAGAAAAGATACATTTTTAATATGGTTTATTAAACAATGTGGTTCGTGTAAAGGTGTATCTAAACTTTTACTCCCTCGTATCCTTGGAGAGACTCTTGCAGAGAATTAACTAGTTGCTAAGAGATTATATATTGATGAAGCTGCAATATTAAAACTAAGAGACGAAATGGTAGCAGCTAATTTATATTTCAAGCTACAAGAGTGAAGATGATTACAACAATTTTGTAATGCCCCGAATATTTTGTCATGTTCATATAGTTCCTTAGGCTATTTTGAGCTTAAAAATCAAATCGTGAGACCCTTAAAATGATTAGAAATCTTTTGGGAAGTTTTCCAGTACTTGGGTGAAAATTTCCAATGTTAAAAATTGTTCATGCGTCATGTTTTAGGGTCACTTATGTTGGGATCTGCTCCAAGACTGAGAAAAAGTCCCAAAGGAAAATTTCTGCAGCCTAGTGCACTGGGAAGCATGCCATGAGGCAGTTGTTGTGTGCGCAACTTCGTGCCATGACGGCTGGCTGGCGTGCCACGCTTGGTCCTCCCCAGACGTGAAATGTTTCTTTTTTTTCCGTTTTATGAGGGTGTTTTGGTACTTCCACCCTATAAAACTTCCTAAACCAATTACTCCCTCCGTTTCAAAAAGAATGACCTAGTTTGACTTGGTACGGAGTTTAAGAAAATAAAGAAGACTTTTGAATCTTGTAGTCCTAAATTAAAGTTATGGCAAATGTACCAAAATGTCCTTAAATCTTGTGGTCTTAAATATGCCATGTGGAAAGTTAGAATTAAAGTGTTGCCAAAAAAGAAAAGACTCATTCTTTTTGAAATGGACTAAAAAGAAAAGTAGGTCATTCTTTTTGAAACAGATGGAGTATTGAACTCTTTTTAGTCCCTAAACAGTAGATATATTTCTCTCTTTTCCTCCTCCAAATTCAAGCGCTCCAGTTCAAGTAGAATTGAAAAGCTAGGGCTCCTGTTCAAAATTATTCCCACTTCATATCCAAGGTATGTAATAACAATACTTTCAGTGAGGGAAATCCGTTCTTCCCACAAATGAGTTTTCATTTCAGATTTAGTTATGGTTTAAAGTTAGGATTTCAAAGTTGAAATCACTTAGAATTGCTCTTGATCTTTTGATGAAATCCTTGAATATTCCATAAGTATTACTATGGGTTTTATGATTTAGAGCCCTTTCTTTAATTGATTTTTTCTACATGTCTAACGATTTCCCTCAGATAAAGCTTATGAATTGTAATTATGTTATTGAAAATCTATTTCATGCTTTATTAAATTGATCCATAGTTTTATTTGAATATGTCTAAAAGTAGCAAGTTCATGTCATATACAGATTTATAAAGAACCCTTATGCATGTCATTATGTTTTGAAAAGAAAAGCAGATTTTCGTAGCTTGAAGGTTAAATTCAAAAAGTAGACTCCCCAAGATAGAAACTTTCATGATACGATATTTTGAGTCAAGGGCTCCAAGCATGTTTTCCAGATTATGTTCTAAGAATTATAGTATGAGAAAATAGTAAGTTTTGTGAGAATTATTTAGCACCGAGATGAGTATGGGTTTAGACAATACATGCCCAAAAACTACGTTACCACCGTAGGATAGGATCGTCCACAGTTAGGGCGGCTCTTCTTTTAGCCTTAGAGCTCAGAATGGATCCGTAGTTTCAAATTTCGTCTTACACTCTGGCAAGGTATAGAATGACTCTCCCCAACATGGCCAAGATGTTGGACATCATGATTGCTCACATTGTGTATGTCGGTTAAGAGAAACTCCCCCAAATTTAGAAAGGCTTAGTATTTTTTTCTGAGCCATGGGTCTATCGGAAACAACCTCTTTACTTCTTTTGAGATAGTGGTATGGACTGCATACACTTTACCCTCCCCACACCTCACTTTGTGGGATTACACTGGGTATGTTGTTGTTGTTGTAGTATTTTTTTCTACTTAGTTATTATTTATAATGATTGTACAAAAGTTTTAGGATGATTGTATAAAAGTTTATTTATGATAGCATTTCAAGTTACCAGCTTTTGGTTTATGTTTCAGAAAGTCAACTAAATGAGATTTTACATGTTTTCAACGATTTTAATATATGATTCATTCATTTTATTGTTTTAACCTCTTCAGTTTAAAGGTCAGTAAGCCTACGAAAGTAGAGGAGATCCATTATATATAGGTCTACATTCCACGAACTTTCTTCACCATATCTGTCACACCCCAACTCCCATCGAGGCGTGATTGGCACCCGAAGCCGATATGGCCCGAGAGAACCAATCTTTGCTTGTGAACATTCGTATGCATAACTGCGTATAGAGCTTGTTCTTCTTTATGCAATTATATGAAAATCATGGAAACATATGCCATAAATTTATATACAAAACTTGGCCGTTGGAGCCATTACGTCGAACTGAACGTACATATCTTACATTCATATACCCACATAAGTCTACAAAGCTTCTACAGATACATGACTATGACAAACCTATAGTCGGGACAACATCCCGCTCCATACTCAGCTACAATATCAAACCAATATGCACAACTGTGATAAGTCCCGAAGCAACTGGGGCTCACCAAAGATCCGCAACTAACTGCCAACTTACGATCTTTTTACAAATCTACTAGTGCCTGTACCTGCAACATGTAAGGTAAGTTCCCCGAGAGGGGTCAGTACGAGAAATGTACTGAGTATGTAAGGCTAGAGAAAATACATCATACATGAGAATGTCAATGAAATAAATATGAGAGATTATTCAATATGGGTACTCATCATTCTAACTGGAAACGTATATGTTGCTTTTATGAACATTTTAGGGCATTCATTTTATATCCTTACTACTCATAAAATATCTTTCAAGTACATCTATACTCAAGAAACTCTTCCCTTCTATTCATGAGACTCATCTCTATGCAAGAGATTCTTTCTTGCTTCTATGTTCATTACCACTATTGTTCTACTACTTAGTTAGTAAATTACAAATGAATAACATTCATCCACACACATCCACTTTCTTGGTGGATTAATAATACAACCTACATCCACTCTATAGGTAGGGTATCATACATCCACTCTGCCTGCTTCTCTACCTTACTTTACTTCACTTAAGCACTTATCAATCATACACTGCCCGGGCCCAACTGATCAGTGGGAAATTCATAGAACCATCATGCAGGTGTACATTGCACCTCATGGATAATATAAGGAGAACCATCATGCAGGTGTACATTGCACCCCATGGATAATGTATAGAGAACCATCATGCAGGTGTTTATTTCACCCCATGGATAATATATAGAGGACCATCATGCAGGTGTTCATTTCACCCCATGGATGATGTATAGAGAACCGTCATGCAGGTGTTCATTTCACCCCATGGATGATGTATAGAGAACCTCAACTTTTACCCGATATGTACATGCATAATCATAACATTACTAGACTTTAAAACATCACATTCTCGGAACTTGGAGTTAGAATATATACACACTTGTATGACCTATTGAGGATCACAATGCTATTGGAAACACACATATATACTTTACTTTGTTCTCTACTTCCAAGAGATTAACACTTTTGCTACATATTATGAGATCTTATGTAAGTAAGTACATAATATCGGGACTCCACCTAACATAACATAATATTGGGATTGATCCATCTAGAACTTATACCTTTTAGATTGAGACCCATACTCAATGGAACATATAACAACCACGCGCATTACTCCTTACAATCTTATACCCTTCACTAGGTTGTGAGAATGACACATTAAGGATCATGACATTAAGGCACACACGTATATACACATTTCACTTCACTCCTTTATTTCATGAGATCACTAGCACACATCCTCTTATGAGAGAGATACATACTTCATCTATTGAGAATTTACATACTGAGGATCAAGACACTATTTGAAGCACACCTATATATATTACCTCACTTCTCTACGTTATGAGATCGATACCTTAACTTATAAGGGATGGTTAAACTAGCTCACATATTACTTCCTTCATTGCTCTTATAAGATCGGTACTTCTACTTATGAAAGATGGGTATAAAAACAACCCTCATATTATAGAACTTGGGACACGACATGGTTGGGAAATGCGTTTCAAGAATAAATAGATTCTCTTATGTTATTACTCTCTTGAGATAGTCCTTTTAGGACTCACAACATTATGACATCCTTGGAACTTCAGTCAATGAATAGTCAATGGCTAAGAGATAAGTAAATCATAGCTCATCTAAGAATAGGACATGTATGGATAACAATATATGTCAACCTGAATTGATGTACTTCACAACCTTTAGAAATAGAACAAGTCCCAAGGTCAATATCAACAACATGTTGCAGAAGGATACGGAAAGAGTAACCTTACATACCTTGCATTCTCAATACGATTCTACAATCTTAAATGGGCATACAATAGTCCAGCTTCCTCTTTATGTTTCACTCTACAATCCAAGTTCACAACAAAATTCATGTTAACAACCAACTCCCTTACAAACGTATAGGTGTCACAATGAGTTATGTGACTGCTACATAACATCATTTCATCCTTCACAGTACAACCCATTGTATTATCATACCAACAACATCATAACACTCCACACATTAACCAAAATATCACACATCAATAACATTTCACATCACACTACCCTTTATGCTTCCTTATTAACATGCCGTCACAATTACTCCTACCAATATGTCTCATAAAAACATATGAACAATAATCCATACTTAATACAGTCCATCATGACTCCATACGATGCTTTCAAGTCATTAAAACCACATCACAAGTTGCTAATTATATCCATAGAGGGTACGGGGGCTTCGGGGGATCAACGGGATACGAAAACAACCAAAACGAAATTCTGGGCTGACCTACGTTGGCACCTGCGCCCGAAGGTCAGCCACCTGCACATGCAGATGGCCCTTGGCAGCATCCAGTGCCATCTGCTTTGGCATCTGCGCCCGCAGATGCCTCCGTTTGCTGGGGCGGATGCCCGTTTTGGTCCGAAATGTCATTTTTTTGGGTCTTTTAATGCCATGAATGGTCCATGATCATAACCAAACTTATTTTAACATATTCTTGATCATCTTAAACATCAATGAACAGCCATGGTTTTGTAACACACGAAAACAACACCAATATGACGTTTTCCTTACATTACGCCATCATTTCCGTGCTAACTTTTGCAATAACAATTCCAACCATTGTAAACAAGAATAAAACAAGTCAAGACTGTAATCACATCCCACATATCAATATTGAACCCATCAAATTCATTTCCTTCAAGATCACAAGCCCATTTACAAGACAAAACCATCCTCCGATTTAGCAAACATGTCACCTTACACACATAGTGAATTCTCAATACATCACCATCATAACCAACATGTTATACACCATCTGTCATGCAATAAATATATTAAATCATAACAATAAACACTTACCTAGGCTTGGAAGATGATGATCTTGTTCCAAAGGTGGCTTAGGGTTTGAAGAGCCCAAAGGGGTTTTCTCTTGAAATCTCTAGAAAATACAAGAAAAGCATGGGTGTCCAAAAATGAATAAAAATCTGATTTTCTCATGCTTATATAGGCCCTCAAGTCTCTTCTTATCCAATTATTTATGTTGAATGGGTCAAATATGGAAGAATGGATCTTTTTCCTTCTTGTTGGGCCATGCATTTGGGCTTAAATTAAGCCCTTTTGCATATATTAATTTGGCCCAACACTTTTATGTGTAATTCCTCAAAACTCTCATGCATGTTTAATTAATTCCATGTATCTCACGGGAATCAATTTGGTTCGGAAATCTACGGGGTGTTACAATATCTTTGCACCACCTTGGAGATGAAAAGTCACAAATTCGACACCATACCTCTCCACAACTCCCATCTTGTGGAGTCTCTCATGGCAATAAATTATGAACTCATAAGCATTCTTTGTCTCTAAACCATGAAAAACTGGAGGTCTCATCTTCACAAACTTCCAAAACAAATCATGCTCCTCTTCGATCATTATCGGACCCACTACCTATCATGAGAAAGCACCTGCCTCTGATGCCTCATCCATCTTGGGTACCACGACAGCGGCATGCTGCAACCCTAAATGCTGAACAGTAGGAACTGCGGTGTATCCCCAGTATCGATCAACCCGCTCAGAAATCCCACAACATGTTGAATCATCTTTGAAGACATTTGTATTGGTGTTGCACTTCCATGAATTGGTGTAGCATCTCCATGAATGGGTACCTCTCCATACTTTCCCAATACCTCTTCATTCTCAACCATATCTGGAATATCCTCGTGTGGGGTAGAAGATTTTGATCTCTCTCTTACCAGTCCTCCGACGGCCTGAGCTCCAACCCTGGCGGGTGCTACCTCTTAGCCTCTTTCTCTCCTCTTCCCCCTCACTCTACCTCTACTACGAACTGCTGCCCCAGTGGACGATTTGGGTGCTTCTATTGCAGCTCTTTTTGTGCGTGTTCTCACCATCTGCGAGACAAGAGTGAAAGAAGTGTGATACCAATTTGGATCACTAGATACCAATTGAAATCAAGTACTAGCACGAAAGAAAGAAGAAAAATTGAGGTTTCCTAAAGTCCTGTAACCTCTCGAAGAAAAGTACAGACATCCCCGTACCATTTTGAAAGACTCTACTAGACTCATTCTTGTTTGATGAGATCAAAAACACCTGGCTCTAATACCAACTTAGTCACGATTCTAAATGATCGTGAGTGGCACCTACACTAACCCTCCAGTGAGAGAACATCTAAGCCAAAACTTAACCGATTATTTACCATTTTTAAGACGATAATAAAATGTATCTCAACCAAATAAATACTATCTCAACAGACTAATACATAACGTAAAAGTGCATAAATTCAACTACTTATTACAATTTTCAAGAACCTAAAAGTCATCGTATAAGAACATCTAAAACAAATCAAAAGTCTAAAATTGTATCCAACAACTAATCAATAAATAAGAAATGTCTCATTGCCTGAAAGTGGAACAAGAACTGATAAGATGTTCCCCGACAGCCTGAAGATGAGTGCTCACCCTTGGATTAAAGTCTGTTGGTCACACGCTATAAGTGAGGTCTCACCGGAGTCTCTGGAAGATAGTCTACACTCAAAAAAAGAATAGCACAGGTAGTATCAGTACAAAACCATATGTACTGGTAGGCATCATTGACCGACTCAATTCAGACTTACACATACATATAAATTAAACATAAGTAAATTCACATTCAATAAATAGCAAGTGATCCAGACCCAACCAAAACATTACACTATACCACATAATCATTCAACTAATCGTTTATACCATAACTAACACTTAAGTAATACTCACCATAGAATCAAGTTCTAAGTCCACTCAAATTACACAGTAATATGAATTCTACCTTGAAAACAACCATATGAATGCATGTCACATCTAATCACCTTTAACACATTATATACGCATACCAAGGGGACTTATCTGCCCAATAGTCATCATGACCTATAGGGGACCAACTTCGTCCATGTAGCGTGCCAACATGACACCCGACCCTCTAAATATATCCATATAATATCTTACCATTATTTTTTACTCAAACATACCCAGTGCACCAATAATATGAGTACCCATTTAATCATGACACTTAGTAAAATTCAAAGCCATCAAGCTCATGTAAGCAAGTAATATGAATCAAACTCACAAATCACAAGTATGACCAAAGGCTAGTTCACAAACATTCAACTTAGGCATATCCATGTAGTCAAAATAAAGTGTGTGTTTGGTATAAAGGAAAACATTTTCTGAAAAATATTTTTCAATTTCTCATGTTTGGTTGGCCTAAATGTTTTCCAAATGAACTTATTTTCCTCAAATGTGAGGAAAATGACTTCCCTTCAAAAAGTAAGAAATTCATTTTCCAGAACTTTCTTTCAACCTCACACCTCAAATTTCCACATTAACCCAATTCTCGATTACCAATTTTTGGCACTAACCCGGGATCCAACTCCCCACCCTAATTCTCTATTCTCGACTCGAGACTCTACTCCCGACCTCAATT
Source organism: Capsicum rhomboideum (assembly GCA_031232105.1). NCBI lineage: Eukaryota > Viridiplantae > Streptophyta > Magnoliopsida > Solanales > Solanaceae > Capsicum > Capsicum rhomboideum. Next base: position 135,959,185 of record CP124716.1, read on the forward strand.
CGAGACCCAGCTCCTAACCCTGACACTCGACTCTAGTTCAGAAGTTGAGGTGAGGTCCCAAGTCTGAAGTCAGGAGTTGGGGTCGGATCCCAAATCAGGTGTTGAGGTCAGGTCCCGAGTTGGGAGTCAGAGTCGAGTCCCAGGTTAGACGTCAGGAGTTAGGGTCGGGTATCGAGTTGGAAGATGAAGTCAGTTATTGGGTCGGGAGTCATGGGTCTAGTGTCGGGGTCAGGTCTCGGGTTGGGAGTCAAGTGTTAGGGTCGGGTCTCGAGTTGGGAATCGAGGTCGAGTCTTCAGTCTGGAGTTATCGTTGGGTTTAGGTCCAGAGCGGGGTTGGGTGTTGAGGTTGAAAGTTGGGGCCGGGTGTTGGGGTAGGGTCCCAATTTGGGTATCATGGTTGGATTTTGGTTTGGAAGTCTGGCTCGGATACTAGGTTAGGTGTCGGGGTCAGGTCCTAATTTAACTGTCAAAGTTGAGTCTCGGTTCAGGTGTTGGGGTTGGGTCTCGATTTGGGTGTCAAATTTTGGTCATGGATTAGGTGAAAGGGTTATTCCTAGGTAGAGTGTGAGGGTCGGGTCTCGATTTGGGTGTCTGGATTAGGTCCCGAATTAGGTGTTGGGGTCTGGTCCTGATTCGAGTGTGGAGGTTGAGTGTCTAGGTCGGATCCTGGTTTGGGTGTCGGGGTCCTGGTTTGGGTTTCATAGTTGAGTCCCTGGATGGAAGTCAGGGTTGGGTCTCGAGTCGAGTGTCGGGGTTGGACCCCAATTTGGTAGTCGCAGTTGTATCTCTTTTTGGGTGTTAGGGTCAGGTCCCAAATTAGGTATCGTGGTCAGGTCCCAAAATAGTTGTCAAGGTTGGGTCTTGGTTTGGGCATCGGGGTCGGGTCCTAGTTGGGGTGTCGGGATCGAGTTTTGATTTGGGTATTGGGGTCGGGTCCATAATCGAGTGTTGGCATCGGGTATCAATTTGGGTGTTGGGGTTAGGTCTTGATTTGGGTGTCGAGGTTAAGTCCTGGTTAGGGTATCATGGTCAGGTCCCTAGATGGAAGTTGGGGTAGGGTCCCGAGTCGGGTGTTGGTGTCTGGTCCTGGGTGGGGTGTTGGTCAGTAGTCAAGGTTGGGGTTGGGTGTCGGGGTCGGGTCTAGGTTTGAGAGTCAGGATCAGGTGTCGAGGTTGGGTGTTGGGGTCGAGTCCTGGTTCGAGGGTCGGATCAGGTGTTGGGGTCAGAAATTGAGGTCGGTGCTTGAGTCGGGATTAGGGTGTCGAGTTTGGGTCTCGTATCAAAAGCTGAGGTTGGCTGTCGAGATTGAAAGTGGGGTTGGGTCCCAGATCGGTTGTTGCGGTTGGGTCCCAGGTCGAGAGTTGGGTCCCTCTTTGGGTGTCGGGGTCAGATCCCAGATCGGTCATCGGGGTTGGTTCTCGAGTTAGAAACTATTTTTCTAAAAAATATTTTCTACTCTCTAGCCAAACACTAAAAGATATTTTCTAGAAAATATTTTTCATTAACCTACCAAACACTAGAAAATATTTTCCATTCACCAACCAAACATGAGAAAATATGTAAGAAACCAACTTGTTTTCCAAGAAAATATTTTCTAGGAAAACATTTTTCTTCATACCAAACACACCCCAAGTCTACAACTACAATACAAACCATAACCTACCTCAAACAAGAACACAAATGCACTTACTCTACAAAAGCTTTGCCCTTCCTCGAAGCTTCAGTTCATTCTTGGTCTATAAATAACAAATAATGCGTAATTAATAACTTACTCTTCTACTCTAGGCATTAGTGACTAAAACCCACTGATTTTACCCCAGTTTATAGCCTAAATTATCAATTTTGGATTTTTCACCCATCAAATTACCCAAAATCCCCATAATCAATGTTAGAGAGAAGTAATTATATGCTAGGAAGTGTCAATTAACAACCTAGAGTCATTACCAATCATTTTTAGGACCACCCATAGGCAATTCTCCCAATTTCATCAACTTAGGGCCTAAACCCAAGAATTCTACCATAACTCTTGTTCTAGTGATTATATGGAGTAACTGAATTAATCCTATATTAGAATGGTATAATGAACTTACCTCAACAATAGAAATTGCCCAACTATGAAGGAAATCATCTTTGTTAAGCCTAAGGTAAAAAATTTGGATGTTAAGGAGAAAATAAGACCAAAAATTGGGAAGTCCAGACATTTAACTATCGATATCCGCTGCAGCGGATAGGGACCCGCTACAACGGTTCCTCTACGGTGGGTCGAGACTCGCTATAGTAGTTCTAGCGACCCTTCACTGTCGGCCACACCGATCGACTACCTACTACAGTGACAAGGGTTCCGCTGCAACGATGACTAGCAGTGGGTTGGGGAATTTCTAAAGCTCCCCCATTTTGCAACACCCTCTTGGATTTTCGACCACACATATATATTTTATTGTGGAAAAAGCCTTAATCGGAGTTCTACAAATCTATTTCTCACTCCAAAAATTTGTATGGACTCCTATACTCCTCGTCTATCACACTATAAAAGTCCTCAACCGCGACACCACGAGACACAATAATCTCTAAACCATAAAGCACTAAATTTCCAATGTAAACCACTCTAGCCTGAGATTTTATTAACTCTCTTCCTAGGAAAAATTCTACCTGGATACTTACACCCAAACAAAAGTTATAACAAAGGAATGAGCCGTTACACAAACGTCATTTTTCCTTATGAGTGAAAATAGTTTCTTGAAATATACCTTTAACTTATTAAACATTGAAGATGATTTTATTAAAAACAATTGCCATCCACATTAAACCCTTAAAGGAAAAGGAAAAAGACAAAAGAACCCCATTATCTTGACTCAAGAAAGAAACAAAGTAATTAAATAGGTCAAATAAGAATTATTTGTATGGCCAGCACCAAACATGTTCGTCGCCCTACTATATAAATAGGCTCGGGAAAGTGAACTCCACATTAGAGCTTTAATTAACAAACCTATCAAAAGAGTTTTTTGTATCACCTCATTCTTATATCCGGAGAAAAATTCTAAAACTGTTGAGGGAATAAATAATCCAATGAAAGCTCCTTTTTATGGATTGATAGAAGATGTTCGTGTACTGCTGGTAGATCATGATAAAGAGTTTATTTATGAGATGACTGATTTGCTAGAGTCTTACGAATATAAAGGGGACATCTCTAAAAAATTTATATATTGTAACCTCTCTTTTTTATATAATTAAATTGTGTGTGATTTTCTTTTTAGAAGAGATTCAATTGATATGATGTCTGTTATCTCATTTGTATTCTAACATCAATCTTTTTTTACACATCATTTATTTTGTAAATCTCGGATTACTCTTTTTTTTTTTTTTTTTTTTCTTTTCATAACACTATTTATGCTTGTTTATGATGTTAAGTTAATAAATGAATTTTATGTGGTTAAAAAGAACTAAATTAGATTCTCTATTTTTAGTCCTTGCTATAAGAATGTTACACACTCGATTAGCTTCCTATAAAGATGTATATGATTTTTCGAAGGGGATTCATTGTTTATATTGATTTATGAGTCTTCCAATTTGATCAGATTGTTTCCCATAAGGGACATAGTTTTATGTTAATTTTAATTATTTAATAAACTTATATATGTGATTTATACTTGTTTTTGGGTAGAAAAAATAGGAAAAATGTTCTTTGTCAAGTGGCCTAGAGAGACGAGAGTTGGAGGAGAAAATCAATGGAATCCTAAAAATGATTTTTATGGTGTAGATCTTTAATTTTTACAAACTATCATTTTAGAAAAATTAAATTCACTTGGGTGGGGGAGACACAAGATAAGGGTAATGCGAGGGAAGAGAAAGAGAAACAAAAGGACATGATAAAAGTTGATGTGGCTATCATAATTATTTGAGATAATTTTTTTTGTCTTTTATTGGATGTAGACAAAAAATAAATTAAAGAGACCTGTTTTCATGAAAAAATGTTTTCTTTTATATTTTGTTTGCTTTTTTCCCTTTGTAGCAAACAAAAAAATTGCATTCTTAAAGAAGTTTTTATTAGTTTTTTCAAAGTTACACATATTATCTCATCTTTTAAACAGCACATGCACCTTAAATTTTAAAATATTTCAATTTTATAACTTTTTTCTTAATCTAAAAGCAACAAATTTGAATCCACTTCAATGGCTAGTGTAGTCAGTGAAATTTTATGGATAAATTCATATTAAATTTGGATTAAATCTTATATTCATGATATGTTGACCAAGTCAAATTATTGGTTGATAAAGTTAGATTGAATTTTTAAGTTAAAATTGTATAACTTAAATGAAGTCTAATTACATTTGGGTCAGTCTGTTAAGTTGAAAAGACGAGCCCAACTCATGCTCTTCAAGCCCAAAGTTTGTTAGGGTTACTTGGAGACCAAATACCCTCAAGCCCTAGCTCACACATATATAAAGGGGTCTTGACCAAAAAAAAAAGGGAGACACAAGTACATAAACACATAAAGAGAAGCTCTCCTCTTTATTGGTGATCCACAAGCCTTCTGCATATCAAGAAGTCTTCGTCTCCAAGTGGTGAGCCACAAACCTCCATACTTTCACGATTGTGAACAAAGCTTGGCTCTACAATTCATGGTGAAATCCAAATAAATATCCCATTGATTCAAGAATAAGGTGAAGAACGTGAAGAGAAGAATCAAAGGATTACATCTTCTTATTTAATATTTTATAAAGATTGTAACCCCGCGCATATTTTGAAATAAAATACTCTTGTTTGTCGCTATTTTCCTTTTCTTGATTGCTATTTTTCAGGAAAGAAACTTTGACGCTTACAAATTGGCACACCCAGTAGGACAATCTTTACCTCTCATCTTTTCTTTTCAAAGTTCAGTATTAATGTGGCCACAGTGAATATCAACCCTAAATTCAATGCTATTGAGGATGTTGACTCCACAAATGGCTTGAAAATTTCCATGGAAATTGTTAGCCAAATTAAGAATAAAGTCGATATACTAGGACAAAAGATGATTCAAATACCATTCCAGTCATTTCACATTTTTGGCTCATCTTCTCCAAAAGAGTCATCCTTGCCGTATATACTAGAACAAGGAAATAATATTGCTGAAATGGTAGAAAGAACTTTGGCTCGACTAAGGCTGTCACAAGAATGCCATCTCCAGTCCACCAATCCCTTAATGCAGAAAGGTGGTGATATCTTGAGCACGAGATCTGCTCCAATGTTACCTTGTGTCACTTCTCAATCCAAGTTCTATCCAACTGATGATCCGTACTATTCTTCATCCTCTATGGTAGTAGTGCAAGCAATGGTAACTGAAGTTTCCACCGTAGAAGAACAACTTAAAAATTTGATAAAAGCAGTTGAAGGCCTATCAATGTGCGTCAAAGGCCAAGATGCCCAAATTACCAAGTTGATGAATATGATGAAGAGCATAGAGAAAGGTGAATCCACTTAACCGCATGAGAAGCTTCATGAGACAAAAGACAAATGAGAGTCCTTGACAAAACAAGAAACAATGATCAAGGAGTTTCAAGTATCTGTAGAAGGTATGGTTCCCGTTGATCAGTTGAAGGACATCATTATGAAGGCGATCAAAGATAAATCTGAGTCCACATCCAAATATTCTCTCACATATATAAAGCCGTATACACAAAGGATTGATAATTTAAGGATGCATGTTGGCTATCAACCTCCTAAGTTGCAGCAATTTAACGACAAGGAAAATTTAAAACAACATTTAGCACACTTTATTGAAACTTGCAATAATGCTGGAACATACGGTGATCATATTGTCAAACAATTTGTTCTATCCCTTAAAGAAAATACTTTCGATTGATACACAGATCTTGAACCTGATTCCATCGATAGCTGGGAGCAGTTGGAGCAAGAATTTCTTAATCGTTTTTACAGCACGAGGCGTGTTGTGAGCATGATAGAGCTTACTAACGCCCATCAAAGAATTGATTAGTGAGCCATTGAATTGATTGATCGATGGAGGAGCTTGAGCCTTAACTGTAAAGATTGCCTTAGTGAAAATTCTAGGATTGAAATATGCATCCAAGGTATGCACTGGGATCTTCGTTACATATTGCAAGGCTTAAAACCTAAGATATTTGAAGAACTATCAACTCGTGCTCATGATATGGAACTGAGTAGGGCTACAAGTGAAGACCATGGGCCGCCCGACTTTGAGCTTCATGAACAAAAAGTACATGATATTGAGGATGGGGGCAAACTTTCATCCAAAACTAATGCCGAAGAGTCTATGTGAGTTGAAATACTCCTCGATGCATGAGCCTAAATTGCAAGTTGAAATACTCCTAGAAACACGAGCCTAAACTGTATATCATAAAGCTCATCAAATTTGAGCTATATCTACATGCCGAAATGCTCCTAGAAACATAAGCCTAAACTGTATGTCATAAAGCTCATCAAATTCAAGCTATATCTCCATGCCGAAATACTTCTCAATGCACGAGCCTAAACTGTAAGTTGTAATGCTCCTTGACAAAAAACCTAAATGCATGTCATGAGGTTGGTCAAATTCAAGCTAACTTCAAGTCACAAAGCTCCTCAAATTTGAGAAAAGTCTTTAAGTTTCAAAGATCTTCAAATTCTAGCTAACTTCAAGTCACAAAGCTCCTCAAATTCGAGATAAATTTTAAGTTGAAAATCTCTTCAAATTCGAGCAAAGTCTTTAAGTTTCAAAGATCTTCAAATTCAAGCTAGCTTGAGGTTAACAAAAGCTCTATTAAAATGAGTTAAATCGTTAAGTGTCAAAGCTCTTCAATTGGAGCCAAATTCTCAAGTTACAAAGCTCTTCAAGTTCGAGCCAAATACTTGAAGTCACAAAGATCCTCGAATTAGAGCTAAATTTTCAAGTTAAAAAAAAAAACTCTTCAAATTCGACCTAAGTCTTCAAGTAACAAAAGCTCCTCAAAATAGAACGGTCTTCAAGTTGCAAAATCTCCATGAAAATGAGATAAGTCCCCAAGTTGAATCCTCCTAGATCGGGATAAGAATGTTGCGGCTGGAGCATCCAAAGCTGAAAAGTCATTGCGACAGATCTTTTGATCAACTTAAAATTTAATTCAAGATGATATTAAAAGTATTTCGGTCTAATATTTGAGATGTTGAATCTTTTGGAGTCTAATTTTCTCAAAACCAAAAGGATCTAAATTTTGTTATTTCTACATCAATTTTTTTTTTTTGCGGAGATGCACCAAGAACTTGCTCGCTGGAGTTGAAAGGAAATACACTAAGTGGTTCCTTGCCAAGCATGCGGTTATCCCTTGTAAACTTGCAACAAAAAAAAGGGTGATGTATTCTTCACTGCCAATGGAACAACTCATCAAGTCGCCATGATAAGAGGCTTTTTCCATACATATATGCTTCACCTCATCATGACGAATACAGTTCTAATGCTTTAAAGTTTAGAGCCTCTTTGATTTGGGTGTTGAAGACAACTCTCAAGCAAATGCGGAAATCAGTATGCGGTCTTTGATTTGCTTCTAATTCTCCTTAGCTAAGCGACAGAAAAATGACGCCTCATCTATGGAAATCTGTAAGGTTAAAGTGTTTTGTCTACTTTTTTTGCCAAATCTTGGACCAAGAATTCACCATCTACGTCTTTGGTAAACTAAAAGAAAAGAACACGTCATACGCTTCGCTCATCAAGAATAAAATTTTGGAGTGTGCTCTTCGTCAAGTCAAAGAAAAGGATGTTGCGCCGCTAAAATTGGGAATGACTACTCCAAGCCTTTTTCTCACCAAACTGCAAGGTTGAGATGGGTACATGCTTGGGCACCATGGATGGGATGCAGTTCATCAAAAAAAAAATTACAGAAGAATGAGGTGCTTATCATTCTTGCTTGCCAAAGATGGAATGTGGTTACTGCAAGTCTCTCTCATGACAAGCCACAAGGGGATCAAATGGATCCTGATTTAGACTCTCCATTCTATAGAGATGAATTTTTCACCAAGACTGTACAAAATTATAAGATCAAAATTCCAGATTTAGAGCCAACTTCAAAAATTGATTACGACCAATCTAGAAGGAGTTTTGTATTAATTTTTGGATATGTTGTAAATTTTAGAGTCCAACTTCTACAAAATTAAGTCTCTCATAAGTTGGACACTCTTATGCCAAGATACGGATATTCTGATGAAACTGCACAAATCTGTCAAACAAGCAAGTCAGATTTACAGCCAACTTCAAAAATTTATTACGGCCCATCTAGAAAGATTTTTGCCTTGATGTTTGAATATGTTGTATCCTTAAAAGTCTAATTTGTATTAAATTAAGTCTCTCATTATTTGGACACTCCTATGCAATGATACTGACGTTTTGATGAAACTATATAAATCTGTCAAACAAGCAGGTTAGATTTATAGCCAACTTCAAAAATTGATTTCGGCTCGTATGGAAGGATTTTTCCCTTAAGTTTTGGATATGTTGTATACTTCCAAGTCTAGTTTCTATAGAATTAAGTTTCTCATTGTTTGGACACTCCTACGCCAAGACGGGGATGTTTTGATGAGACAGTACGAATCTATTAAAAAAAAAGCCAGATTCATCACCAACTTCAAAAATTAATTGCCTTTAATCGAGATGGATTTTGGGTTTGATTTTTGGATATCTTGTATATCTATGAGTCTAGTTTTTGTAACATCAAATGGATCTTTATTTTTCCATTTTTACGGTAAGATATGAATTTTCTACCACAGGTGTGCTGAGCAGAGGAGAAAGAGACGAAAATAAAGTTTAAAAAATTACCTGATAGAGATTGAGAACGAGCTTAAAGATGCCGTAAATTAAAAATCAACCACGTAGAAACATGGGTATTTATAGAGGTCAAAATACATTGACATAAGTTTGGTTCCTACAAATTATGAGAAATAATAGTTATGGAAAGTTTCCATTGGAACCAAATTATGGAAAAGTTCTCTTGAAATCAAATTATGGAAAATTTCCATTGGAACTAAATTATGGAAAGTTTTCATTACAATCTACTTATGGAAAGTTCCCATTAAATTATGAAAAATTTTCATGGAATCAAACTATGGAAAATTACCATTGAAATCAAATTATGAAAAATTTTCGTTAGTATTTGTTCAAATTCCACTTCATCCAAGTCACTGTTAGTATGAATGCAAGCATCATTCCTTACATGTTGCTATAAATTATCGTGACTCAAATAAAGTAAAGTGTCTATCATCATCGTAGTCGATTATTAGCTACCCGCTTCATCAGGACAAGCTCGTTGATGCAATTCTTGCTCTCAAGATACCATGTCCATATAGTTGGTAACCAAATAAAAATTAATACTTTTAAGATCTTGATAATATCTTTTGGTTCAAGACTTGGCTTTTTATCGGCCGTCAAATGAAAAAGGAATATTATGCAATAATCCTCCGCATGATGGAACCACTTCAAACAAAAATGAGTCGAGAAATGATCGGAAGTCAAACAGATCTCTTGCAAATTAGAGAATGCTATCAAAAAGACTGGCATGTATGAACTTGGATAGCTTCAACATGTCAGCATAGTCATTTCTTGTGAAGTTTTAAATATTTCACAAGAAGTCAACCACGTGAAAAAAATTTATTTCATGGATACTTCAAGTCATGTCTTTTAATATGCACCTCAACAAGCCTTGAAGCAGGGGACATTTGTAGACAATGAAAATTTTAAATAAATTCATATTAAATTTGGATTAAATCTTATATTCATGATATGTTGACCAAGTCAAATTATGGTTAATAAAGTTGGATTGAATTTTTAAGTTAAAATTATATAACTTAAATGGAGTCCAATTACATTTGGATCAGTCTGTTAAGCTGAAAAGACGAGCCCAACTCATGCTCTTCAAGCCCAAGGTTAGTTAGGGTTACTTGGAGACCAAAATACCCCCAAGTCCTAGCTCACACCTATATAAAGGGGTCTTGACCAAAGAAAAAAGGGAGACACAAATACATAAAAGCTCTCCTCTTCATTGGTGATCCGCAAGCCTTCCGCATATCAAGAAGTTTTCGTCTCCAAGTGGTGGTTCCACATTTGTTATGTAAAAAGATTTCTACCGATTTTTTTTTTTTTTTTTTTACGTTTAGTTTTTTTCTTTTATACCAATTTTGTTAGGAAAAATTACAAAAAAATGCAGCTAGTAATGTTACATTACATAATATAACGCATTCTATGTTATACTACAAAATATGACCCAATTGTATAGGAAAAGGAAGTTACTTTATATTCTTAGCCAAATTATTACTCTCTCTCTCACATCTCCTATCTTCATCTTACAAAACAGGAAAAATGTTGTCTCCTTCCAATAATTTCACAGTAGAGCCTTGACCCCAAATAATACACAGATCAATACCTATGAGAAGAATAATATTCAGACACCACTGGCTGCAAAGCTTAAGCTCATTCATATTTATATTCGTTGCAGAGGCCAAAGCACATGTCTCTAAGGATGCTCTACTATCAGACATCTGCCTTAGTACCTCAGCAGCACCCACCTATTTTCCTGTACATTATTTTGAGACCAAAGATGCTCGAGGCAAAACACGTTTATTTGATCTTATTGATGAAGGTGTAGCTGCAAATAATCCAGTGAGTAGCTAGCCATTAGAAATTAGTCCAATAAAAGCAGAGTACTTACAATTTTTTTTGTCAAATAATTATAGTAATTAATCGAAATTGGCGAAATTTGATCAATATATATTTGCTGACACTAATGGCAATTACTCACATTTCGAAAGCAATCATGTTGGGGAAATGAATATACTCTACACCTCTTATAATTTTGCATATTGTTGTATATTAGGTGTTTATATAAAATTGCACAATAATATACATAATTATATAAATATATGCATATGTATATATGGTGTTTAAACAATGTATCTACATCGTATAAGTGTGTATAAAATGGAGAAGAAGAAGAAAATCACCGAAACAAAAAACCTGTATTGTATATACAACAATATACAATGCAGTATATAAATATATACAAGAATATACAATACAGTATACAAATATATACACTATTGTACCAAAATCAGACTTCGTCTTCTCCCTCGAATCCAAGCATCAAATACATTCAAAACACCTAAAAACTACACCGAATCATCCAAAAATCTAGATTTCGGCTCCTCAATACATAACCGATCTTTTATAACTATACCCACTCGAAATAGAGCTTATTTATGAAAATATTGGAACCTCGAATTGTAAAAAAACTCAAAATAATGCTGAATTTTTCACCAATTTGTGTGAAGTTTCTTGGGAGAGAATTGGAAAATAATTGAAGTGAAAATCGTGAAGAAGAAGTGAGGAATTTGGTATGAAAAGTGTTGTTCCCTATATAATTAGAAAGAAAAAGTTAGTTTACAGTGAATGACTAAATCAGATTTTGAGTTATAAAGTGTAAAGTATATTTTGGCTACTTAAATGTAAAATATATTTGCTAGTTGTACTTTTGTGTAATTATTCCATTTTGTTACTTTAGTTTTAAGAGTTTTTTTAGGATTAAAATTCCTTTAATTAATTGATTAATAGTACTTAAATAACCAATTTAGGTTAGAAAAACACATCTATAAAAATACCTAATAATGAAGATAACTTACGACTAAAGTTTACCTACAATTACGACGTATCAAGTTATCAACTGTGAGTTTGATTCTCAGCTTCTTCTACTTCTACTTTTTCTTCTTATTTTAGTTTTGGGTTGAGTCATCTTCTTGCATTCATTTATGTTTTCTTACTTTCTACTTACATTATTTATTATTGTGTGTAGTATGCATAATTGTAACAGTTTGAAGCACGAATAATTTCTCTAAATATTGAACGACCAAAATATCCCGGAAATATTGAATGAATTTTATGCCCTTACAAATTTAAGTTAAATTAGGATAAAATTGTAAAAAGACCGGCAAAAAAGTCTCCTAATTTATTTTGGACAATGATTAAAAAAATATAAGCCAAAAAAAATTCCCTTCAAATACCCTTTTTAAAGTTCTTTGACTTAAAATTGGTAACAATGTCCTAATACTATTATACTATAGGTAAGTTTACTTATGCTATTGGTAAGTTATACTTGACTTGTTAATAATTGTATCAAATAAAAAGAAGGCAACGAATGAAACATAGTTTTTAAAAATAATTCTAACGTCTTTAAAATTAAACTTGGAAATCAAGGACTCAAATTCTGTTTTGAAAAGCGGCAAAGTCAACACTATTACCAAAATTCGCATATTATGTAAATCATTTTGGAGGTTCCAATATCTTGAATTAATAGGACTAAGAGCTAGAGATCTTTTTTTTTTTTGCCTTTTTTTCTTTCACCTAATCCTATTAGGCGAATCAATAGTATTTCAACTGATTATTTAATTTACTATTTAAGTCATAAGATGTTATTTTTCCAAGTTGTTTATTAGTAGAGAAAAAGAAAAGAGTGTTTGCCGTATAAGATCCCATAATTAGAAAACCATTTAGGTGTCTAGGGAGAGAACTCATATTTTAAGGTTTTAACAATATATAATTATGTTAACTTTATATATGAGGTGACTACATGCAAAGTACAATATATGTATTATTTTATCATACCTATTTAAATAATTGACAAGGGATATTCATGCTTCACCCGCAAACTCTACTCTAGAGCCGCTCCTGACTCTAATTTCCTTCTTTCCCTTATCCGAAGCATGCTCGTTCAACAAAACCAAAAAAATTTAAAACAAATAAAGAAAAAAAAGAGCAAGAGAAAGAATGCATGGAGAAAAGGGGAAACAAGAAACAAAGAAGAAAAAACTAAGAACAAGGAGGATAAGAGTTTAACAAAGTTCACAAAGTTCAAAATGTAGCTTTGTCGTACGAATGCTGAGAAAAATAAATAGGGTAACTTACTTAAATTCCGCTACTATAGGAGCTAATTACTCCCTTTTCGCATTACTTTTCAATATTACATAATATCCCATAACCAACATTACTTATGCGAGATAATTTTTGATTGACATGTGGACTCAAGGGTCCCACAACTTTATTTAAAATCAGATTATGAAAAAGGCAACATTAGAAGTACTCCTATTATTCCTATTTAGGATTCCTAAATAGAAGACAATAGAAAGAAACTTAAAGGTAAAAGAAGGCAACTTATTGATAACAACCTCGGTTGGTTATTTTGATAGTTTTGTTGAGTCCGAAACTTGAAATCACTCTAGTAGTGTAATGACCGGGTTCCGTCATTACTGAAAATATCTGCGGTAAATACATAAGAATCTCATTCATCATTGGTGTTAGGATAAATTCTTTAGTATGTGAGTTCATTAGATATGAATTAAGGTCATACAATAACCCTACCACAAAGTTAAGTTGGAAGTGTTCTTACCGATTGAGTTTCGGGCTAAGTTTAAATCAACTTCAAATGATCATTCCTCCTAGAATATAAAGAGTTATGGGGTCCAATATCCACAAAATTAAATATCTTTGAGTCTTCTTTCCAAATCAGCCAACCGTTTGTTAATCCACTTTTGGAGTAAAAAGTTAAGACCGTATACTGAAAACTGTCCGTGCTGAAAAGCTTAGGCCGCTATAGCGGTATAGTTTTCCCTAATTTCAGTTCATAAACTCCAAAATTTCATTCCTAAGCCCTAGAGGGGAGATTTGCTCATGGTTGGGGTGGAAATCCTTCGTTGAGGTAAGATTTTTACTCTCTTTTAACATCAATTAATCCGTTCCTCTTCTAAAATCATTAGAATGGGGAATTATGGTGAAATTCTTGTGGTTTAACACTCTAGGCTCATGAAATTATGGGAAAAACCTATAGGTATGTGTATTTTCACCTAGAATTGATTTTAGATTGTAAATTAACTCTTCCTAGTATTACATTGTGGTTCAAAAACATAAATTTTGATAGTTAGGGACCTTGAGTTCAAAAAGATGGGACCTTTAGCTTTAAAACTCCATTAATGGAGTTGGGTTGAGTTTGATAGAACTAATTAGTGATTAAAACAATCCTTGGATAATTTTGTAGACCGTGAATAAGGATAAAATTAATGGGTTTGAATTTTCAAAGTATTTGTTTAAAGGGTAGTTTATTAATTACTCTTATAATTATTGTTTATTAGATGATTTAACATTCAGAAACGTGAACAAATAGGAAGAGCTTTCGTGGTAGAGCTTACTTGTTGTAGCAGCTTGGCGCCCAAGTAGGCTAGGTTTAATGTGTAGTAGATCTTGGTTAAATTGCATGACTATAATATACTTTGACGGGAGATTTCATGCTTAAGATTGTGGGTACGGTGAATGGTTGGTAGTAATCGAAAAGTGAAGCTGAATTGAATCTAATTTAGTTTAATTATTGTTTTGGGGAAAGTTTTTGATGATTTTGTGGATTACGTGTTAATTGTAATAATTCGTGAGAATATATGTATGTTGATGTCTGATTATGGGACTATGGGTTGTGAAAACTAGTAGCCAGTAGTTATGGTATTTTTCAGAAATTGGAAGGTATTGATGTAAACTGATTATGGTGAAGAAGAAATGACAGCTAATAGGTTGGAAAGTTTGGTTGAATTAGTAGATTGTAATCATGGTTGAGTAAATGTGTGATGAGTTAGTCTATACTAAAGCTTTGTCATAATTTTATAGTTATTGAGAATTGAATTAAGGCTAATTGACTATAAATGAGCGTCTTTGACTAATGCTTGGTCATTGATTGCACTGCATGCTAGTAAATATGAGTACTTGATTTTGCTTGAGTAGTTATTGTATATGCTAAATGATTATCACAAACATTGTTGAATAATAAAATCATGATATTTCTGGATAAGGACTGTGTTGTGGTGCAAGTGGTGATATTTATAAACTTACTTGATGATTGTACTTGAGCTAGTAGGTGATGGTTAAATGTAGTTGAAAACTCAACTTGTTTATGTGTGCATGTTAACTGTTTCTTTGTATACTTGTTACAACGCATGTTCAAAAAAAGTAATTATCAATTGATATCCTAAGTGTTACTCACATATAATGAAGTTATATTAAGGATTGTTGATTGTACAAGTGTGGTTGTTTATTCTCATTGTGGTTGTGATTGTTGTGATATTGGTGCTATTTGTAGGATGAGTCAATAAATTACAATGATTGTTGTTGTGTTTATTATCCATTAGTTGGATAGGGTACCACGCTGGTACAATAGATATAATTCATTGGTTGGCTAGGGTACCACGCTGGTACAATAGATATGATTCATTGGTTGGCTAGGGTACGACACTGGTATAGTACATGGACAAAGCTCGTTCCCTGCAGGTCATGGGTAGTGAGCGATCATAAGATCCTTAGCACGTGTATACAAGGATTAGTGAGTTTGATGGTTCCTTGAGTGGATCGAGATTATGTCACGACTCGATTTCTCAGGTCATGATGGCACCTATTATAACCCATCAGTAGGTAAGTCGACCCATAGTTCAGAATGGCTAGTAACGGACTATCAAGAGAAGAGAAGAAAGCAGCGGAAAGTGAATACAATAAATAGACTAATATAGAGAATTATCCCCAAAATCTGGTGAAGTCAGTACAAGAGCTTCTAATACAATAGGAGTACAAAGTGGAAAACAGAGTCAATATATATACAAAGTCTTCTCTGAACTACAAAATAGAGATCAAACTAACAATATGAGGGAGAACAGGAATACTCCAAATGTCAGGAGCTCACCCCAAATCTCTGATCCATAGATGCTCCGCATGATGCACACATCAACGGCGAAAACTCGTACTATGATTTATAGGCTGTAGAAGTGTAGTATGAGTACCAAACACGTGGTACTCAGTAGGCATCAGCCGACTGAGCTCCATAGATAATGCTGACAATCTTGGGTACCAGTCCATAATCATGCTGCAACGAGCTAACCATGATAACCAATAATAAAGTAACCGGCTAGTCCGGACAAATAATAACCTAACCGGTCCCCCATAAGCCCGGAAGGTTCAAGCAAACACTCAACAAACAATAACCATAACTTATACCTATACAACACCCCATAAGACTGATAGATATAAGTGACAAACAATTATACTGGTGATAGACAATGCATATGAATGAATGAATGCAACATAAATCAGAAATACCATGTCCAATTCATTTGCCATAACATAACAAGTGTATACAACTCCTCCATCTCAGTAGCACACAAAGGTAGGACCTACGTCGACCATCCTTCTCCGACACTGTAGATCACAGATGAAGGGGCCCATAAGGGACTCGAGATATCCATATACATAGCCTGGTCTCAAACCAGGACTTCCAGTAACCATCATAATCAATCTACTCCATCCAATACCGGAAAGATATATAATTATAATAAGTGTACGAACTCGAACCGTGACTAAAAGAGTGTAAGTCTGTGAATCTATTGCCTGAGATCGACCTCGGCACTAAATCAACATAATAGCATAGAAAAGATTAAAATCTCTTTCAATCGAAGTAAATAGTAGTGGTAAAAGAGTGGATAAATAATGGATCGGGATGAACCTCGATCTAATTCCCAAAAATATCACATTTAGTTCTAAAAGCTCATAATTCATTAAATAAGGTGGCATGATTCTTGTTTGTGAAAGAATCCGTTTTAAAAGTAAAAAGTGGGAATAAATTCCTTTTAAGAAAACAGTAGTAAAATCAAGATTTAATTGGAATCTTACCACTAAGTGAGCATGAATGCGTCTAAGAGTATGAATTCCATCACCAGTATCCCAACAATACAATCATAAGCCCCTAAGCATCTACAAACTAGAATCATGTCCTTTTTAAGGATAGAATACTCACCTGGAGTCCAACTTATATCGTAACTATGACCTTGGGCCCAACAGTACATAACTAGCATGATAGAGCCCCATAATTCGGGAAGCTATAGTCCAAATCACTAAGTCAAAGGTACACTATATACTAAAGGATCCTTAACATTAATATATGGTTAACATGTCTATAATCATGGACAATAGGGTTGTATGGCTATAACGAGTATTCTATGGTACGGTTCGGGTCATATTTCTATCCCAAATTCCCTAAATAGGTTAAGTCATGATATACTAGTCATAATCCCATCCTATAATCCCTACCTAGCATGCAATCTATACAATACACCATCTCATAGGGAAAAGTAGATTGAAGCCTACCTCGATATCAAACAACAACTCTTGAATCATACGCAAATCACCTGTCCTAGCTCTACGATCCCAAAAATAATATCGTACTATAAAAATATTAATCTACACATTATTACGAGTAAAATGACACCCATATTGTAATATAAAACTCCGAGCCCAAAATTGAGTCAAAAATGAGCTCGTGGGGCCCGCTAACGGAATCTCAAAATTGAATCCATCACGAGGTCCCTTAAAGGACAAGGAATGTATGCTCAAAAGTTGAGATCAAACGAAGCCCAAATCGGGGCCTAAATCAGCCCACAAAGTTGGAGAAATTAAGACTTAAATTCTAGGAATGTACAATGAAAAAGGATGGAATTTGAAGGGGAAAGTAATGGAAAATGACCAAGGAGTGTTGAACTAGCTTACCTTAGCTTGAATGGATGATTTCCTACACTTCAATCACCAAAAATAGAGAAAAGGCCCTAGAGAAATGAGAGAGAAATCCGGTGAAGGAGAAAATAAAATACCAGCAGTGACCGCTTAAGAGGCCACTAGTTCGCTTAAGCGACAATTGACCGCTAAAGCGATGGGTCAGGGAAGGTAGGGTCCTCTTAAGCAACACCCTGGTCTCTAAAGCGATGTCTGCTTAAGCGAACATGGATCGCTAAAGTGGCCCTCAGTTGGGCATCCAAGTATCACTAAAGCGACACAAGGTTGCTAAAGAGACTATCACTTAAGCGACCCCCAAGCCGCTTAAGTGACTGCACTAGCAGCTGAGGCATCAGATTTTGCTAAGTCTAACTGGACTTTGATCGGGTGGTCGGGATTCATTCGAAACCCTGTACGCATAAACGACCTATGCTACCATACCGAATTTGACATTCAAACTCAATGGAACTATAAAACTTTCCAACAGAGGTCGCTTTGACATAACATAGGCCCCACACCCATAGTTTCATTTTAACCAAATTCTACCCAATAGCCCAAAATAAGTTCAAAAGCCTCGGGACCCAGACCAATGGTCCCCTAGCCCAAAATTAATGTTTTGGAGCGAACGACGCTGTCAAAATTTTTATCTGAGGCTATTTACTAGGAGTTTTTGCCCGAGATCAATTCCTTAACAACAACAGTTCCAAAATAGGAAAATATGGCTAAATCCCAAACAAACTGCCCGATAACTGAACCAACAAGTCATAAATAACCTATATCTATTGTAGGAAGGCTTGAAACACCAAAAATGTACAAAAATTAAGAAAATGACCTGGAGGGTCATTACAATATCCACTACCAAAAGGACTTTCATCAGTGAAAGTTAATGGATAGAAAGAGCCCAAAAGATCAAAGGGATTAGGTATTGGGCTCACATGCTCCGAGAAAGACTTCCCAGATAACCTTTAAGGCAAATCAATGCTTCCAAGGGATATCACCAAAAGTATTCCCTTTTTTACCAACTTCCTTACTTTACTTCCCAAATAACTAAAAACTCAACTTTAACAACCAGCTGACCTCCAACTGAATCGAGAACGACTGATGCACACAAACCCAAACCACGACATGCTGACATCACACTGATTCAAGCTCAACCAAATAAAAACTTAACCAAGCTAAAAAGCAACCAAGGCATGAACCATGCAACCAACTCCAAATTCTAAATCAAACTTTCTCTTTTCTTTCTAAACCTGACGTTAACTCTGAGTTTCACAAAATCTCTCCAATATCTTTTGAGTCCTATCCGCATAATCACATTACATTAATCTCTAAGGACTGAAGTTGATACACTGAAAATCCATAATGGCAAGCATAAAAGTAAGCCCATAATGTGCTACCTGGACACACAAATAGAGATTATCAAAGCCCGCAATCTCTTGCCAAAGTTACCACTGGTTTGGATGACCTTCAAAACTAAGAGTCATGAGTCTGAAGCACAAGCTCCCAAAATTGAACAATCCGCTCTAGAATGCCCCAAAAACTCAGAGTGAAACCATGCTAAGTCCAAGTAGAATGCACTTCTTCCATTGTGTAGATTTTCAAAAATTCTGACGAACACTGATAACCAAGGTCAAAAGCAGTGGAAACCAATACCATGTGCCAAAAGACCATCTTCGGAGCATATATCAAGTATAATTTTTTGAACTGAATTGAATTGAATTGAACCAGTAGGTAACAAGTGGGCTTAGTCAGCCTATAAATAAATGCTCAACTTAAACAAATCAGGAAATGGAGGATGCAACCCTGTTATACAATCCATAGGTGTAATCTTAGCACCGAAGCTGAACTACTCAATTTTAAAAATCCAAACCGATCCTGTTGATTAGTAAGCATCCATAATACAAAAGCTATCATAACTTTCAAGCTGCCATTCAAGAGAGTCAAAATCCCAAAACTGAATCCCACAAGTCTTCACTGAGGACAAATACCCAAACCAATCTCAGTACCAAAAATCAAGCATATACTCAATGGTTCTCGTAAGAGTTGAAACTGAAAGGTTGCCGAAGAACATAATCACAATGGAGGAAAACTACCAGCTGAAGACACAAGTAATCAACTCCATATTTGCTGAAGGGGATAATGCATCAAGGCATAACCAAGAACTCACCAAGGCTGCAAACAGTACTAGTGATAGATAAAACTCCAGCAACTCGAAGAAATACAACCTTAGCCTGAATTTGGTTAATCTAACACTCAATATACGGCCAAGACTACCCATAAGTTCATATCATCAAGCAGAAGCACCTCACGAAGTCATACTAGGCTGAATCAGTGCCGAGATGCAAAATTTTCTTAATTTACCCATTTCACCAACTTTAACTTGGCGAAACCATGAGCCATATCGCAGAAAGAACGGAGTACCCGACTCAGTATCAACATCAAAATCAAGACCACTACCGGGCGATGAACTATCCAAATCGGAAGAACAAATCTCAAATTTATCAATATTTGGAACGGGCTATAGCTAGAATCACAACCAAACCATCGAAAGCCAAACCTACCTTCACTTTTTTTCCACAACTGATTTAATATTTCTAACAGGAGGGAAAATAACCAATCTAGGTTCTAAGCCAAACGGGCAAGAATCGCAAGAAGGAAAATGCTAATTAGATAACGCTAGTCTAGATGTCTATCAAGTAAGAATCCATTATCTCCAAAGTAATAATATCAACAATAGCAACACTAGCATAAAGTGAAGGAGGCACCCAAAATAAAAAACTACAATTATTACCACTCTATAACCATAATAAGGCCAATATGCCAAAGGAAATGAGACTTTAACCCAAGTGCTACACCCCTAGAAAATTATCACACCAATCCACTCAATCCACTACTAAAAGAATTTATCTACGGGGGTAGTCAAATAAGCATAATCTGGACAAAGACTTACAACAATCAATGTAGTAACATCAAGGCATATAAACACTGATGGGTATGAAAACCCCAACTCAATCCAAATAGAAATCAAAGATAGTGAACCAAAAATGTACCTATAGCAATGGGATCTGAAGTCATAGCCCAGATCTACCTGAAGAAGTACGAATTTAAATGCGTCCAAATCCGAACTAAGCATCTGAGTGATTAACTGAAATACTAAGGACATCGTCTCTAGCCGAATATGCCATAACACTAAGAGACTTATTTGTCTACACTGACTGCTCAATAATCCCATATTGGGGACACTCTGTGGACCAATGACCTATCCCTCTACGGTTATAACAAACCCCTAAAGTTCTAAACTAGCGAGAAACATGAGTTGACCCCAACTGGCTGACCAACTCACGCTTAGGGCACTCTCTAAACTAATGACCAATCTCACCACAATCAATATATGCCCCTGGGACTCTTTGATGTACTGTGCCTACTGACTCAGATCGGCCGCCACGGCCTGAAGTCCTAGACCGAATAACTCGTACTACCTGACCAAAACTCTATCTGCTGAGATCACCATGATCTACCTGAGAGTTACCCATAAGCTAAGGTGCTACTTACACGGGCCTAATAGGTGGAAAGTGATGCTGACCCTTGATGGGAGGATGCCTACCTCCAGTCAGAATACCACAACCACTAAATTGCTGACATGTCCTCTTACCTCCACCTCTATAAGTATCAATACATGCCCTCTCTATAGTCCTCGCGTGATCAACAACCTATGAGAAAGGAGACCCAACTATTATCAAATGCTCTGCCACCAAGCGGAGTGGTAAGTCAATCCTATGATAAATCTACTCACCATCTCATGCTTTATAGGAAATAACATAGGAGTATGTCTGACCCATTTGAGAAACCTAATCTCATACTCTGATATTGATAGAGAACCCTGCTAAACACCAACAAACCCAACTCTGGCCTGAGAACCACTCAATATACTAGGCACCACCATTGCCTATGAAGTATCCACGAAAAGACTCGGAACCCCTTACACAACATCCTGACAAGCTGAGGTAGTCATAGACTCTGCTGAAGCCTGGTCCGATCCCAGACTCACTGGCTAACGTTGAAGCTCCTCAATATCAATCTCTAACTCCCTAGTTTGACCTTGAGCTAAAACTCTAGAAACACGTGTGAAAGTCTATCCATCTAGGAAAAAGTGGAGTCAAAAAAAGTACTTAGAGGTTCATAGAAGTACAGACACACAGCAAGGAGTCAGGAATAGAATTTCCTAACAATGCCTAATAGCCTCCCAATGATAGGATACAGACATCTTCGTACCAATCCACAGGACTCTACTTAGACATTTAGCTCTTGTACCAATAATATTGATAAATCTAGGCTCTGATACCAATTTGTCATAACCTGGGTTCTCAGGTCATGAGGGCACATACTATAAACCATTAGTAGGTAAGTCAACCTACAGTCTAGAACGGCTAGTAACGGACTATCAAGAGAAGAGAATAAAACAACGAAAAGTGAATACTACAAGGAGACTAATAGATAGAATTAACCCCAAAACCTGGTGAAGTTAGTATAAGAGCTTCTAATACAACAGGAGTACAAAGTGAAAAATAGAGTCAATTTATAGAAAAAGACATCTTTGAAATATAAAATAGAGAGCAAACTAACAATATGAGGAGAACAGGAATACTCCAAACGTCAGGAGCTCACCCTAAATCTCTGATCCATAGCTTCTTCGAATGATACACTCATCAATAGTGAGAACTCGTACTATGATCTGCAGGCTGCAGAAGTGTAGTATGAGTATCAAACACGTGGTACTCAGTAGGCATCGGCCGACTGAACTCCAAAGATAATGCAAGCATAAATAACATGTAAAACTGGAATATAAACTACATGAAACTATCCAGGAAACTAAGCATAATAATACTAATAGAGCAATAAGGATAAACTATCCTATTCTAACAATAACCAGGGACTAACGTACAATATCATATATCACTAGCCAATATACAAATGAAGAGTGAAAGAAGGATCTATAGTAGTAATACAAGGCCAAAAGATACATATACAATATGAATAGATAAGAAAAAAAGGGATATACGGTAATACTCTATCTATCTATCTATCTATCTATCTATCTATCTATCTATCTATCTATCTATCTATCTAACTAACTAACCAAGTAGAAAATCCTAACCAAGGAATCCTAACCAAGTAGAAAATCTAATACTAGCATAATCAGGGCCTCTACCCAAAGGATGCCAAAACATGAGACAATCTAATAGTAACATATCTTACCATGAGAAAGAAAAAGGAACCAAAAATATACTGATCATCTCGGGTACTTGTCCATAATCATCCTGCCACGAATGAACCATGATAACTAATAATAAAGTAATCGGCTAGTCCAGACACACAATAACCTAATCAGCCCCCCATAAACCCAGAAGGTTCAATCAAACACTCATCAAATAGTAACCATAGCTTATACCTATACAGCCCCCCATAATACTGATAGATATAAGTGCCAAATAACTATACTGGTGATAGGCAATGAATATAAATGAATGAATGCAACATAAATCAGAAATACCATGTCCAATCCAAGTACCATAACATAACAAGTGTATACACCTCCTCCAGCTCAGTAGCTTGCAAAGGCGGAACCTACGACGACTATCCTTCTTCGGCACTGTAGCTCGCGCACAAAGGGCCCATAGGAGACTCGAGATATCGGTATACACTCCCTGGTCCCAAACGAGGACTTTCAGTAACCATTATAATTAATCTACTCCGTCCAGTACCATATATATATATATATATGTATGTATGTATGTATATAATAAGTGCACGAACTTGAACCGTGACTAAAAGAGTGTAAGTCTGTGAATCCATTGACCTCGGGTCTAAATCTTCATAATAGCATAGAAAAGGTCGGAAACTCTCTCAATCGAAGTAAATAGTAGTGGTAAAAGAGTGGATAAATAATAGACTGAGATTAACCTTGGTCTAATTTCCAAAATATCACATTTAGTTCTAAAAGGTCGTAATTCATTATATAAGGTGGTACGATTCCCGTTTGTGAAAGAATCTATTTTAAAAGTAAAAAGTGCGAATAATTCCCTTTTTAGAAAACAATAGTAAAATTAAGATTTAATTGGAATCGTACCATTAAGTGAGCATGAATGCGTCTAAAAGTATGAATGCCATCAGCAGTATCCCAACTATACAATCATAAGCACCTAAGCATCTAAAAACTAGAATTATGTCCTTTTAAGGATAGAATACTCACCTGGAGTCCAACTTGTATTGTAACCACGACCTTGGGCCCAACAGTACATAATTAGCATGATAGAGCCCTATAATCCGGGAAGCTACTGTCCAAATCACTAAGTCAAAGGTACACCATATACTGAAGGATCCTTAACATTAATCTATGGTTAACATGTCTATAATCAAGGATTATAGGGTTCTATGGCCATAACGAGTATTCTATGGTAAGGTTCGGGTCACATTTCTATCACAAATTCCCTAAATAGGTTAGTCATGATATACTAGTCATAATACCCTCCTATAATCCCTACCTAGCATGCAATCTATACAATACATCATCTCATAGAGAAAAGTAGACCGAAGCCTACCTCGATGCCGAACCGCAACTCTTGAATCATCCACAAATCACCCGTCCTTTCTCCACGATCTTAAAAATGATGTCGTACTATCTAATTAATAATCTACATGTTATAACAAGTAAAATGACACCCATATTGTAATTTAAAACCCCAAGTCCAAAATCGGGTAAAAAATGGGCCCGTTGGGCCCTCTAGTGCAATCCCAAAATTGAATCCCTCAAGAGGCCCCTTAAAGGACAAGGAATGTGTCCTCAAAAGTTGAGCACAAACCGAGCCCAAATTGAGGCCTAAATCAGCCCACAAAGTTTGAGAATTTAAGACCTAAATTCTTGGAATTTACAATAAAAAAGGATGGAATTTGATGGGGAAAGTAATGAAAAATGACCAAGGAGTGTTGAACTAGCTTACCTTAGCTTCAATGGATAATTTCCCACATCTTCCCACACTTCAAGTGCCAAAAATGGAGAAAAAACCTTAGAGAAATGGGGGAGAAATTGGGTGAGGGAGAAAATATAATACCAGTAGTGACAGCTTAAGCGGCCATTGGGTCGCTTAAGCGATAATTGATCGCTAAAGTGATGGGTCAGGGGAGGCGGGGTCCACTTAAGCGACACCCTGGTCGCTAAAGCGACATCTGCTTAAGCGGAAAAGAATCTATAAAGCGACCCTCAGTTGGGCTACCAAGTATTGCTAAAGTGACTATAGCTTTAGCAACCCTCATTCGCTTAAGCGACTGCACCAGCAGCTGAGGCATCAGATTTTGCTAAGTCCAATTGGACTTCGATCGAGTGCTAGGGATTCGTTCGGAACCTCGTGCATGTAAACTAACTATGATACCATACCAAATTAGATATTTTGGACTCAACGAAACCATCAAAATTTCCAACAGAGGTTGTTTCAATAAAATGTGGGCCCCGTACCTATAGTTCCATTTTAACCAAATTCTACCCAATAGCCCAAAATAAGTTTGGAAGCCTCGAGACCTGGACCATGGGTCCCCTAAGCGTAAAATCAATGTTCTGAAGCTAACGACACTATGAAAATTTTTATCTGAGGCACTTTACTAGGAGTTTTGGTTCGAAACCAATTCCTTAGCTCAACAGGTCCAAAATATAGAAATGAGCCTAAAACCTAAACGAACTGTCCGATAACCGAACCGACAGTTTTGATAAGTCATAAATGACTTTTAGATACTGTGGGAACGCTTGAAACACCAAAAATGCATGAAAATTGAGAAAATAACTGGAGGGTCATACTAATTTATTTATTGATTTATTTATAAGTAATCCTTTAGTGGACCAGATTTATTTGTTGATTTATTTATATTTGGTTCATTGAGTGGAATGGGTTCATTTGTTGACTTAATGATATTTAGAATCCTTGTGTGGTCTGGTTTATGATAATGATATGTGGTACTCCTTGTGTGAACTATTACTGATATTATTGAGTTGGGTTCTTTAAGTGAACTATTGAATTGATATTCCAACTTGCTATTTGAACTAGGGTTTCTGGTGTAAACTGATTTCCTTGACTTATAATTATACTTTCCATGATGAGAATTGTAATTTTGATATTTGACAAGACTTCATGAAATAAAGAACAACTAGAGTTGGTTTTAAAATAGTCTTGTGTGTTGACTTGTAGTTGGGTGTATATTTGTCTAAGTATAGACATTTCTATTGACTTTTTGAATTATATGTCATGGATGTTTTTTGTAATGTGGTAAATAGAGATGATAATAATGATTTTATGAGTGAGGGTTAAGGAAATATTGGGTAGTCAATCCTTGTAGTCCTAGCTCAACTGTGAAGTTATATGCACTCATATTTAGCCTAGGCTGGAGATCTAAAGGCTGGTATAATTGAGGGGAAAATTAAAGTTACATACATTAAGGGATGACATGAACTATAGACTGAGTGGAGTTAAGCTGCCAAATTAGATGTACATGATTTATCTTGAATTTTTATATTATACGTTATGTGCTTTAAGCTTGATTGGCCGATGATGCCTACCATTACGTGTTGTTTGTACTGATGCTACACTAGCTATACCATTTTTGGGGTATAGTATGGATGCAGGATCATTTGATGTTTCTCAGATGACGTGGATAGTGATCTCCAGTAGCTTCTACACATTTCATTCCTATTGTGGGAGCTGTGTCCTTTGTATTTACATTTACTTATTAGAAGATCTTGTACATTGTCTAGACTAGGTCCTCAGGGAAAGTGTTTTTTTTAATGATTTTATTGTAAAAGATTGTATCATTTGTCAGATTTTGAAATCCTCAATGGTATTGCTTATAACTTTTGCATGTATTTTGAAATGGGCAGTAAGGGTTCTCATATCTAGGTAGATTAGAGTAGGTGCCCTCTTTTTGTTTTTTAATCAAAGACCCAATGGGCCTCTTTATTAATCAAACAATAGAGTAGGTGCCCTCACGATCTAGTTAGTTAGGTCTTGATAGGTATCATAGTTAGAATATGTTCACGGGGTTTCAAATGCATTTCTAGGGTCCGTTGGGTGATTTTTGGAGTTTTTAGTTTTGTAGTCAGCTGATGCCTTCTCCATGTGTGGGCGGGGCCACCACCGTGTGCGTACTAAAGAAACCAAATTGGTCACCGCGTACGCAACCCTATGGGTAGGGTTGTGTGCAAATAGAAGAAAATACCCCTGGACAGAGTAAAACTCCCATTTCAATCAATAACCTTATTTTCACCATTTTGGAATCTAGGAAGCTCTGTTTGAGGAGATTCTTGTTGCATTTTTCTCGTATAATCATTGAATATGTGATTCTATCTTTAATTTGTTTATTTTTCAAGATTATCCATCTTGTTTTTCATGATTTTTGTTCATAAAGTTGAGATTCAAAACTCAAAGTTATGAAATCGAAAGTTTTTCATTTTAAGATTGATTTGGGATGGATTTTTATTGATTATTGGGATTTAAGGTTCTTGAATTGTGATCAAAATGATTTTCAGAAAAATTTATTAAAATTTCTCATTTTTAAACTGCGTTTGATAGTAGAGATTAGGGGTTTTATCGGTAAACTAAATTATTGATATTTTGATGATTTCAACTCTTTTTTTGACGGTATTTTAGATTTGAAACCCTTAGATTATGGGTAAAGTGATTTTCTATAGAATTTTGGTTTTATCCTTTTATTTTTGGGGTTGGTTTTCAAGGTGATTTTGGACCTGAAACAAAAGTATGTCAATATGGGTATTACTGGTTTTGTATTTACGTGTAGATCTTATATATTGATTAGATCGGACGAGTTTGGTGTCTATTCATGGGAGTAGAGGTTTTTTTTTAATTCTTCAAGCTGTGGTTTGGCTTTGCGGGTATTTTTTAAGGCAAGTTGAGATTTAGCTTGACTCTTTTCTGAGGTGTTTATGTGCTACGTGCTAGTTGCTTTTATATTTTGAATAAATGGGTATTTGAGGGTCCCATATAAATGAGATGGTGAGTATCTATATAGGTACCGATACTTATTATTAGGTTAAATGTAATAAAATGAACATCTTGACTAGTCTCTCTCCTTATTGACTTAGTTATGATAAACTGTGTTGATAAATGACTTATTTATCATGAATAAATTGATAGTGAGTATCTACTTGAGGGTATGAATAATGTTTAATGGAATTTAATGGAATAATTTGGTGTTAGTAGCTGCTTAAGGTATAAATATATTGGGGTTATAAACAATAAGTTAAAAAGAGGGATCTTGGCATAATTACTAAGTATTGTGAATGCAAGTGATCTTCTAAACATACTTGCTGACGAGTATATTTTCCTTTCGAGTATTTGATTTTAATGGGAAAAGGTAGGAAACATATTATGTAAAACATGCTATGGATTGAGTGAGTTCTCAATGTTTGCATTATTTAGGTTGATTGTCATTATTGTGATGCCCGTTTGGGGCTTATGTGAATTTTATTTTTAATTTGGGAGATTATTATCATTGTGATGCCTAGGTGGGGGCTTGTGTTGACTCTATTATTACTTAGAGAGCTTATTATCATTGTGATGCCCGAGTGGGGGCTTGTGTTGGTCTTATTATTGAGTAGAGAGTTTATTATCATTGTGATACCTAAGTGAGGGCTTGTGTTGATCTCATAGGTGTATTAGTTGGTTCTTTGACTATGTATTATTTGATTATTTTACTATTGTGGTGCCTGTTTTGGGGGCTTGTATCATGATTTACTGAGTTTTGGGTGAGTTGGATTTATTTATACCACCGTTGAGCTGATTATTCTGCATTGTTCATTTTTTTCATAATCATGAATACTCATTCATCACTTATTTTCATGGAGCTGGTACTACTATGGAACTTGGATTCTTTGCGAAAGAAAATGAATCATTTTATAAAATGCCTTAGTCGAAGAAAGTGATGGCAATGTTGATTGATGATATGTTAATTAGTATATGAGTTGTGAACCTCCCCATGGGTCCTTTCTTGGAGGCTTAGTGTAACGACAAAATCTATCATTACTAGAAAATGCCTCGACAGTAGTGCGGAGTATGGGTATAGACAAGATTTCATTGGAAAACTTTTATGGGGCCACATGTATTAAATTTTAGGGATTAAATATAGCTAGGTAGGGATGATGTTATCCTGCTATAGAGGTATTTATTCAGCTATAGCTGTACTGCTATAGCGGTGAGCAGGACACTATAGCGGTATGATGCCGACCAGAATAGTACTTAGGTGGGTTTTATTTCCTTTCTCCACCTTGGTTGAAACAAATGACATATGAGGTCCCAAAAAGCCTAAAGGATGCCTCCCATGCCTTAGAACAATGAAAGAGAGGAGAAAGAGGTGCAGATGGGTGCAAACCCATGAATTTTTGAAGGATTTACGTGCCCGTGATCTTGGCAAGGGTAGAATTTGCATTCGTTCATTCTTCCTACAGCTAGTGACATCTAGGTAAGCTAAGGTTAATTGAGTAGCATTGAACCCAATTAGAGAGTATGAGTAGAGCATAGATGGATGGGAGATTTCATATCTAGGCTTTCAGGCACGGAGTTCGGATGGCTAAAATTGTTAAAGTCCTGGTAAAGTATAACTGGGGGATGTCTATATACATTATCATGTTTATGCTATACTTATTCTATAAATTGGATGGTTCACGATTGTATACTTATGTTTGGGGTTGCTAAAATAGAAAATTATCAGTTGTTAGTTGAACCTTAAGGGAAATGATAATACCAAGTAAGGTGTTAGTGAGCCTCCAAAGAATCTAAGGTGGTAATCCTTGGGGTGGCCTTAGGAACGTAGTTTGGTGGGTGTTTCATGGATATGGCCTAATCGGTAGTACATGTGAGGATATCATAGTTTTATTAATTAGTATTATGTGTGCATGTTTCCTACTTGATAGTGTGGCTTGTTGGTGCATGTTGTTTGAAGTGGTCATTGCAATTGATATCTGCGGTAATTATATAACTTGACTTACCTCATTTTTGATTGTGGGATGTTCGGTATTTAGAACGTTCTCACGAGTTTCGGTGAAATAAGGTTGGTAGACACTTGTGTCTGAGATTTAGTACATGGACGGATATTTTCCCCTGTAGGTCATGTCTATAGGGTAGATGCATCACCCATAACGAGTATGTTCGAGGGTCAGGTGAGTTTGACGGTTCCATGAGTGGACCGGGGAATATATTTATATATTGTTATATGTTTGGGATCTTTGTGTGGTTCGGTTATTGTCATATAATAGGGATTTTTGGTAATGGAGTCATGGTATGTTGACATTGATCTTGGAATTAAATATGATCCTTCAGCTGGTATTTATGGAATGGATTTCTATGTTGTATTGGAGTGCCCTGGATATCGTGTTGACTTGATCATGGTTTGCTTTAACTGATCATTTCTTGTATTGCCTGTGTAGCCTGCCTGAACTTGATTTGGTGATAATATATTGGCCTATTTGATTTCTTGATGTGCTAAGTGTATGTTAGCTTTGAATATGGATTAACTTATTGTACTGGAATCTAGTTAAGGGTCGTCCGTTTGTAGTATAATTCTTACTTCTTATTTTGTCTTGGCTCATTATATTGCATTGAGCAGTGGAATAGCCAAGAAGGTGGGGGTTGGGTAAAGAGTCCTATGTTATCAAAATAGGGATAAGACCGGTGTGAGTTATAGGTTAAGCCCGATCTAACGTTGGGGGAAGAGGGGCAGGTGGACAGGTTACATGTCTGGGTGAGTCCTCTCCAGAATGCTATGTGACTTATTAAAATTATGGATTTAGGCCTAGGGTTTCCCCTTTTGTGGTAGTTACCTTTCGAAGTTAGGTTTATCCTCGTGTGAGGTCAGACTTAGTAGTTCGGGATAGTAGAGTCATAGGGGGTGGAGTTGTATCTCAGAGTTCATGTCTAGGGTGTAGTTAAGGGAAATAGGGTTGTCCTAGGGTTCGACAGTGAGAGTACAAGAATACATGTTTTGTTTTGACTATTTATGTTATATTTGTGTATTCCAATTTGGGTCAACCGATGAGGCTTACCAGTACGTGTGGTTTGTACTGATGCTACTCTTATTATACCCTTTTTATGGCATAGTCTTTTGCAGGAATCAGTGTTGGTTTCTTGACTGTTCTGGTAGTAACTCTTCAGCATCTCCCACTTCTTTTACTCATGGTGGAAGTTGTGTCTTGTACACTTTTCCCTCCTTAGCAGCTCTTGTACCTATTTACACTAGGTCATAGGGTAGTTTCTATTTTCCGCATCTCCTTTTTTAAACACTTATAATAAAAGCTGGTTATATCCAATTATTAAAGACTTTCGCATGTATGCTGGCTAGGTGGTAAGGGGTTCTCTTATCTAGGTGGATTAGAGTAGGTGCCCTCACTATCCAGTAGATTGGATCATGATAATTTGGTATTAGAGCCAGGTTATCGGTCTCTCTGTACAAGAGTAGGTGTCGATTAGAGTCTTGCAGATTGGTGTGTTTACGCCGACATCTAATCTTCGAGAAGCTATGAGGCATTTTAGGAAAAATTATTTCACTTCCTTCTTCCTTCTTGTGCGATTGTTTAGTTTTTGTATAGGTTAAGTCCAATTGGTATCTCTTGATTCCAATTTGTATCTCGACTTGGCAAGTGGATATCACTTAACTCTGCTTGGAAAAGTACAAGCAATGAAATTGGAACCGGGGAGGTTCCAATTGGTATTTACCCATAAGGGCTGTATATAACAGGTTAGATGACCGAATCAAGGTCATTAAGCGCTTGAGTAAAATTTAAGCTAATGAGACATGAATGAATGATATTGATTTTGATCCCTTTATTTCAGGTGGTGTGAATTTAGTTACTTGGCTTGCTTTACTCTATGCTAGGTAATTATTGTGAATTGCCTTGTGTTGTGTGGTGTTGGTAAAAAACTTTGACTATGACTACACTATTGGTTGATAGGAATGTAAGGGTTTAGCCGGTACTTATGGCTAAGGGAGTTGGGTATTCATATGAAATCATGCCCGCTTGAATAATGGTGAAAGGGTGTCATTAGACGGATTCTAACTTATGGTTGTAGCTTAAATATAGGAAATCTGTGCAAAGCCTAGTTAAACACATCAAAGTTACGTGGTTGTTTTATTGATACCATGGCTAAATCGCCTACTGATGAACCATGGTTTCATGGCACTTTCGATGACTAAAACAAGGAAAATATGCAATAACTTGGGTATGTTTGGTAGGTATGATGTGTTTTCTGTTCTATCTTGCAGGATAGTAGGTTTTGGAGGCAAAATGGAGAAGACGGGAAGAAGCATGCACTGGAATGAAGTTTTTGAAGACAAAAAGAGCGGAGTTGAAAAAAAAAAAAGTGACCCACGGTCATGACTCATGAATCGTAGGTGGACCTACGGACCATAGGTCAAGTCCGTAAGTCAACTTTTGAAATTGTGCATGGAGGCCTGATTCCTGGTCTGGACCCACGGTCCGTGGGTTGAATCCATGACCTCAAGTCACGGTCCGTGGAAAGTTGTCAATTTTTTGCTCCTACTTTGTTTAGGATAGGATTCGCTTTGTATCTATAAATACCCTTAGGTTTTTCTATGTTTAGGAGTTAATTATTACATTATTTGAGGATTCTATTACATTGTTTTGAGGTTCATATACACATTGATCTTGTAATCTAAAACATCTATTCTAGGGTTTTGATTTATATTGAGATTTTAGAGGTTTATCATTCTTATGAGTTTATAATTATGTTTTCATCATTGAATTCTTCTTGTGTTCTTCCAATCATGAGTAGCTAAATCCCATAACTAGGGTTGTGTGAACCATGAGGAATTAAAGAAATGGGTTAAGTGTGAAGCGATTCTAAACCGGTGTGATTGTATGTATTGTTGTTTCCTTTGTTATAATTGATCTTCTAACAGTTACAAACGCTAGAAACTCGCCTGTATTCTAAAATTGCTCGAGAGAGAGGTAGAGATTGGGAAAAGGGAATAACAACAGAGATTTGAAGCTATCAATCTTCATCTAATAACTTGAGCCGTAACAGGGATAGTTATCTAAGATCAAGAACAAGGGTTAGTAGCGCGACACTCAGAGACCGAGAGGAGAAGAATGAAATTCATCTATTCAAAGTCGAGAGACGTTTAGATGAACCTATCTTGTTAGATTTTGCATGCAACATAGCTAGACAGTTTGCCAGCACAAGTAACAGGTGGAGTTAAGGAATCTTGGGGATCACAGTCCTAGTGGCTTTCTCGTATTGATCACAAATCCGACAATCAACTATTGTTACTGTTGCTACTTGTTTAGAAAACCACCTTTTTTTACTTACTTGCCAATCACTCGGACAAACACTCAATAGAATTTCATCCTATTCCCTGTGGGATCGACCCCAACCTAGTTGGGATCTATATTTGATTCAATGACCGCGTTATACTTTTCTAGAGGTATAGTTTGGGCGACATCAGATTTTGGCGCCATTACCGGGGAAGACAGTTACGAAGTTGATTGATCGTGTTTTTTCAAGTGTTGGTTTCATTGCAATTTTTATTTTCCTACTATTCTTAGGGTGTACACCGGTGTATGCCCAACACTAGGAGTCAAGGAAATCCCCTGATTCCACTTGATATGGAAATAGAAAGAATGCTAAGGAATGATTGAAGAATGGTGAATACCAATGGAGTTCAGGACCCCGCAGCCATTGCAGATGTTCATAACCAACCACCAATTCATCCGGCTAGTCATGAAACTGCTGAGCAAATCAATGCTCGATTAATGTCTGAGGAGAATCCAAGACAAGCAGCTCTTAGACAAAAAGATAGAGATCATCAAGGAGTGCAAGAGGCAACACAACATCTTACTGCACTTGACGAGAGACAAACAAGATTGAGGGTGCAACAACCCCCATAAAGATCATATGTGCCGGTTTATGATGATCTTGAAGAAGAGTATATGGCTTATTTAGAGCCGGTTGAAACTAGAGCTATTGTTCCACCAGCACTACCTCAAGGCACTAAGTTCGACATTACAATTGCCATGATCCACCTGCTAAACTAGAAAGAGGTATTCACTGGTCTTTCTACAGGTGATCCAAACATGCATGTGATGAACTTTATGGGGGTCTGCACATCATATAATTTGCCTGGAGTTGACCAAGAGGCTATTCGGCTGAGAAATCTCCCTAACAGAAGAAGCAACTTTATGCCTGGACGAGCTACCACGAGGTTCCATCACAACTTGGCAAGGGCTGAAAAATCAATTTGTGGAGAGATTTTTCCCACCCTCGAAGATGCTACAGTTGAAGGATGAGATTTATACTTTTAGACAGCTACATTCTGAGGCACTTTACGAGACTTGGCTAAGGTTCAAGAAGAAGTTGCAAAATGTTCCAAACCATAGGAAGAATGGTCGAAATTTACTTGAGATCTTCTACAGAGCATTAAACACTAATACCAAGGCTGTAGTAGATACTATCACTGGCGAAACATTTATGAGTCTGAGATGGGAATAATCTTCAGAGATTTTAGATTTATCTCTAAGACCAATTGAGGATGGGATACTCAGGAGGTAGATACACTAGCTGGGACATATGCTATTGGAGCCTCGGCAACACAACGGGCTTTAAATGAATCTGTAGCTCAATAGGTCGCACAGTTGAGGACAAAAATTGGCTTCCTAGCCAAACAGATTGCGGCTGGGGGTGCTGAGAAGGTGCATGCTGTAGGTGCACAAGCCAAAACACCTAGGCATGCTGATTTTGAATTTGATGAGAAGGCTAAGTACTTGGATCAAGAGGTGGTGGGTTTTCGTACCAAGGGCCAAGGGTCTAATCAAGACTTTTGGAACTCGAGGCAAGGGAATCAAGGTCGGAACTAATATGGAGACAATTACAAAAAGTCAGGATATAAAGATAGAGAACGGGATTGTGATGGTGATTGGAGGTGAAAAGAAGACTACAAAGATAAGAGTGGCCTTTATGTTCCACCAGGGAACCGTGCTGCTGAGTCTAGAAATTCAAGGATGGAAACCCTACTTGTAAAACTTGTTAAGGGGTCGGAGAGTCAAGAAAACTATCTAAAAGAGATCAAGGCAGACCTTTTAGGGATAAGCCAAAAGGTTAAGTATCACGGGACTGCCATCAAATAGCTGGAACATCAATTCGGGTAGATATCTTCAGCATTGAATCAACGTCAACAAGGTACACTTTCGAGCAACACCATCTAGAATACAAAAATAATGCTCACGATATAGCTATCACAATAAGAAGTAGGAAGACTCTTGTTGAGGCACACAACCAAGTTGAGGGTGTTCATACTACACTCGAAGAGAAAACAAATGCCACAAAAAAGATAAACGAAGCTCTGAAGAATTATGTTCCATTCCCAAAACTTCCTCCATATTTCCCTCAACATCTAAAGAAAAAGGTGGATAAAAATAAAATTGTTAGTGGGGAGATCATTAAAGAAGTTGAAGAGCCTCAAATTTATAAAAACATAGTGAATGCTGAAAATGAGAAAGAACCCCCCCCCCCCACACACACACAAATGCTAACCCCCATTCCTAAGCCACCACCTCCATTCCCTCTGCACTTAAACAAGAAGAAGAAGGATGGAAAATTTCATAAGTTCATGTCCATACTGAAGCAAATTTCTATAAATATTTTATTGGTGGAGGCGCTGAAACAAATGTCGGGATATGCAAAGTTCATAAAAGAGTTGGTCACAAAGAAAAGAACTGTCAGTTATGAGTTTGTCGGTGATTTACACCATTGTAGTGCAATTGCATCCCGTTCTCTTATGTAAAAGAAAGATGATCCCAGTGCCTTTATAGTTCCATAAACAATTGGGTCAGTTAACTTTGCCAGGGCTTTAGGTGACCTAGATGCTAGCATTAACTTGATGCCGCTGGCAGTATTTGAGAAATTAGGCTTGAGAGCCCCCGAATCAACAAAGATGCGGTTATTAATGGTGGATCGTACGATCAAAAAACCTATGGGCATATTATTTGATATTTTGGTCAAAGTTAAAAACTTCATCTTTCCTGCTGACTTTGTTATCTTGGACTGTGAGGTCAATTTTGAGATGCCCATAATTTGAGGAGACCAATTTTAGCCACCGATAGAGCATTGGTAGGTATAGTTCGGGGTGAGCTAAAATTCAGGTTGAATAATAAGGAAGTCACATTCAATGTTTGCAGAACTATGAAGAAGCCAGAGGACATGAGGGTGGTTTCAAAAATAAATAATTTAGATGACCCTGGAGGCCAACCCAAGGGATATCTTGATAAAGTCTGAGTAATCAAGACACCCGTGTCGTACCATGACGTTAAATCAGGCGCTGCTTGGGAGGCAACCCAAGGTGTCTTTCTATTCCTACATTTGCTTTTATTTTTGTTATTTTGATCGACATTAGACCTACGCACCTAGGGTGCCACAAGTATGTTTCTAACTCCCTTGTTTTACTTCGGGCTAATGCATTGGGGTCAATGCATGCTTATTTGGTGGGGGCGGAGATGCTTGTGGGTCTATATGTCCTCTTGGTGGTTTTTGTTGCCGTGTTTCTTTTCCCTCAAAGTGCTATCATAGTAGAACAGACATGTTTAGGTTGTTGTTTATGTTTCATTATGTGTTTTCGTGTTTAGTTAGGAGAAAAATAGGGGAACCTTAGTGCAGTCAATTTTGAACGAACTTTGAATGATAATGATGCTTTTTGATTGTTTAAAGGACACCCCTCCTGAAAATTTTAGTTTGTGAAAGCTGTTGGATCTTGTTATGACATTAGTATTATAGGCAGAATAACTATATCTTAGCAATGCATGAACTGGATAGGTAGTAGTTGATAGTGTAGCCCTGTGCTATGTGTGTGTGAGGTCATTACCTAGTTCACTTTGTGTGTGCAATCCAGAACTTGCCCGGTTAGTCTTGCCTAGGTTAGAGGGTAATGGTTAGGAAAGGATCATAGGCCATTTCTGAATAAGTCCACTTTTAGCCTAAATGCTTGACCGAATAAATGTCACACCCCGTATCCATACGAGGCGTGATTGTCACCCGAAGCCGATATAGCCCAAGAGAACCAATCTTTGCTCATGAACCTTCGTATGTATGCCCTCATATGAATCTTAATCTTCCTTATACAACTATGTGGAAATCATAATCATGGAAACATATGCAATAAACATATATATAAAACTTGGCCGTTGGAGCCATTACGTCAAACTGAACGTACACTTCTATCATTCACATACCCACATATGTCTACAAAAGCCTCTACAGATACATTTACCAAGACCAACTGAAAGTCGGGACAAGTCCTTGCTTTATACACTGATGTATAATACCAAAGCATCTGAACAACTGTGACACGGAGAAGCCCCGAACTAAGTGGAGCTCACCAAAACTCTGCAAATGATCCCCAGTCTACCGAGGAGGTCTACTAATGCCTGCACCTACAACATGTAAATTAAGTCCCCAAGAGGGGTCATTACGAAGAATGTACTGAATATGTAAGGCTATAAACAAACTGTATCAATGCACAAGAATTTCAATGGAAAGGATTATAAGAGAAAATTCCACATATGGAACCATGTACCTTTCTTTCTCTGCTATCATCTCCAATGAGTCATACATAACAACAACAATGATGTATTCAACATAACTGAATTAAAGAATGTGGATAAACTCTATTTCTGTATGTGGGATACCATGTACATTACGTTCTTTCTCTTCCTTGCCTTTACGTTATTTTATTTTATTTTATTTTTACATTACTCAAATGCTGTTACTGTTAGGGCCCTCATCATGCAGGTGATCTTGTCACCCCATGGATAAAATCATGTCATTATGCAGGTGTTCATTGGACCCCATGGATACATCATGCAGGTATTCTTTTTACCCCATGGATAAGATTATGTCATCATGCAGGTGTTCATTCCACCCCATGGATAAATGGCCATCATCATGCGGGTATAGTCAAAGTAGTAGTTGGAAAATCCATAATTTAAGGGATAATGTTGTTTTTCTTACTTTTTGGGAGCAAAATAAAGGATTTATTATTTTTCATTTTCTTCTTCTAAGAGTAAAATAGGGAAAATGATTGGACAATAAGATATTACACATTGTGTGATTTTATTTTTGAATAATTTACATAGTGTGAGTTTTGAAATATCGGTGAATGAATTAACTGTATTTGCTATGTATGAAAAAAATATAACTAATGTATATATAATTTTTAAAATATAAGTATAAGTATAAATAATGTAAAAATAAATGTATTGTGTGGTAAAGAATAAAAATTATACTGTTCATGTTACATATGTGCAGATGACTGTTAAGAATTAAAATGACAATAAATTGACAAAAAATCCTAATATTTACGAAATTAAGGATAATTATCAATAAATTATGAAAAGTAAAAATATGACAATAAATTGGTAAAATTTTAGAATAAGGATAGTTATCAATAAATTGTAAAAAATGGGTGAAAATTATATTTTGTGCTCTTTAACAATCAGGAAGCCTGAAGACGTTAATTTTAAGCATAAAGAGCCAAAATTGGGTGTCAACAGCTTGCCCCTTTTCGTATGAAGATAATGTAGAAGTTTTCAAACAAAAACGTTGTCGTGTAGTCAATTTTGCTCGACAAAAATCATATCTGACGAAAAATTTGACCGAACTCTAATTTAGAGTTGCCTATATACCTCGAGTTGTACGAGGATCAGGTCGGGTGTAGTTCAAAAGATTAGGCGAGTTGCCTCTTGTTCTATTGTAAGGGGTGGACGACCCTGTGTCATGTTGTTATGGGCGGACAGGTCGTGTGAAAATAATTAGGAGAGAAGGACTATCGAATTGTGAGATGCTAGGGATGCAAGATTGTGTACTTACTGGGGAGAAATAATGATCATGTGCTCGTGATGACCGAACTCAGCATAGAGCTTCCTACATATCTTGAGTGTCACGAGAATAAGGTCAATGTAGTTTGAAAGTGTAAGTTGCAAACAAAATTTATTGACTTAAAATTTACCCCAGTGGAATTATGATGAGATTGTTTTCTTTTGTGATAATGGTGAAAGGATTTATCATGAATGGAGAAGAAAACATGTATTGCAAAGAATCTCCGACTAACGGAGCAACTATGATGTAAAGACCCTTGACTGGCAGGGTTGTTGAGATGTAAAGAGCTCTCGACTGGCGGAGCAATTAAAATGTAATAGCCTCTCGACGGGCGAGGATATTAGATGTAAAGGGCTCTCAACTAGCGGAGCAATTGAAATGTAATAGCCTCTCAACTGGCGGGGCTATTGAAATGCAAAGGACTCTTGACTGGCGGAGCCATAAAATGTAATAGCCTCTCGACTGGGCGGGCCATTAAAATGCACAGGGCTCTCAACTAGCGGAGCCATTAAAATGTAATAGCCTCTCGACTGGCGGGGCTATTGAAATATAAAGAGCTCTAGACTGGCGAATCAATTAAAAGGTAATAGCCTCTCGACTGTCGAGGCAATTAAAATGCAAGGGGCTCTCGACTGGCAGAGCCATCAAAATGTAATAACCTCTCGACTGGCGAGGCTATTAAAATACACAGGGCTCTCGATTGGCGGAGCCATTAAAATGTAATAGCCTCTTGACTGGCAGGGCTATTGAAGTGTAAAGAGCTCTCGACTGGTGGACCAATTAAAAGGTAATATCCTCTCAACTGACGGGGCTATTGAAATGTAAAATACTCAAATTAGAAGGAGGATACTTAACAGAGAAGTGAAATATCCGTATTTGAGGGTGAGTGATTGAGAAGGAAAGTCAACTGTTCATATATGGAGGTGTACGCCTTGAATGAAAAGTAAAATGCCCGTATTCGAAAGTGGGAGTCTTGAAAAAGAAAGAAAATTTGTTTGTATTTGGAGGTGGGCACTTTGAAAAAGAGTGAAAATTATTTTGTATTTTCTTTGTAAAAATACTGACATGTGAAAAAGGCATAATCGTGTCTTGACTTTAGGTACCAACAATTAGTAGTGTGCATAAGAATTCTCTCATTTTCTTCCCAGCTAAGCAAGATTGATTTTGAGGTAATTCCTATAGTTTCAAGTGGTAACTCATACATACCTAAGTATAAACAAGATTTGTTCATCTGGCTTCAAACAAAGATTTTGAACTATACCTCTCCTCATGTTTCACGTGCCCTCTCCAGAAAGAAAGTCCCATTTTCACACGTATTTGAGTAGTTTTCTTTTTGAATTTGGGGACGTCTAGAGAAATACACTCACACTCAGAAAAAAAATTCAATGCATGCAATTGTGATACAATAGGCTTGGCCTTCATGTAAATATCCACTAATGTGAGAACACTTGAGATAGGATTATGTAGGACTTGTTATTGGCTTGTAATGTAGGATTGGGGACAGTTAGGATGGTATTTGGGATAAAAGTGGCTAATCCCTCAGTGAGCGTTGCACTGTATCTGTGTTTTTGATATTTATTGCGCTTTGACGCTTGATCTTCTTGTCTTGCTTTGTTGCCCCTCGTTTCGTATTTACTCCAACTTCTTTTGAATCTCTTGTTGGAGTCTTTTCCCCTTTCTTTTCAATAAATACATTTTTTAATTTTTTTTGAAGACTATCCACCTTTGTTGGAGTTCTTTTTTCTTTTTTTTTTTTTTTGTGGCGGATTTTTGCTCCTTCTACTTTGAAGTCGTCTTTTCATTTTTGCTCTTTTGGGACCTTTGTATCTTTCACCTTTGGCATCTTGGATCTTGGATCTTCATCCTCAATTTGAACGTATTTAGTGCACTCAAGAAGGTTGGGCCAAGAGAGGGATAGTGCATGTAAGCACTCAAAAGATATAGGCTAAGATGTGGGTGTCCAATGAAAAGGATTTAGGCTCAAAGGGAGAATGCTAGGGATTAATGTCATTTGGTGGGCAATAAAGGCGCAATCGGGTCAAAGAAGGCCTACGATCCTTTCTAAAACCAAGTGTAACTCAGAATTTCGCCTCAACAGACATTTAGGCCAAGTTCTATATTAACAATGCAATGCAATGAATTAATCTAAAGCTCACCACACAATGCACATGAAACGATAAGGTTGGCTTCGTTCTTGTCTTGGATGTATGGAATAGAATTTTTTCAAGTGTAACTTAGGTGTGATGATGAGGTACCAAAAGAATATATGATTTACCATGAAGTCGGTCCTCTCCATCATACCAATTTGTTCTTTCCCATGCACATTGCTAATTGTGTTGGTACCAACCAAGTCAAAATTTTGATTTTTTTTTTAAAAAATAAATGGGACCGAACCCAAATGAGGGTTGCCTACGTGTATCTACGTATATTATGAAAACAAGAATCAGGTCTGCGTAGTTCAGGAAGATAGAGTATAAGATCAGAAGCAGGAAAATAAACTTTTTTTT
The DNA here is from genome assembly GCA_031232105.1 of Capsicum rhomboideum. Classification (NCBI taxonomy): domain Eukaryota; kingdom Viridiplantae; phylum Streptophyta; class Magnoliopsida; order Solanales; family Solanaceae; genus Capsicum; species Capsicum rhomboideum. Next base: position 136,000,206 of record CP124716.1, read on the forward strand.
TATGTTTTTGTAAAAGAGTATCGAACCCAAAAAGAATTGCCTACGCATCTCTCTGAGATGAGAATCAGGTATGCGTAGTTCATGGAGATAGAAAATGTGAAATAGGAAAATAAAATATTTTTTTTAATAAGGAATACCTAACCCTAGAAGGGCTACCTACGTATCTCATGGAAATGAGAATTAGGTTCGCGTAGTTCGGAAAGATATAGACTAAAATAGACTATTTTTTTCTTTTTTAATAAGGAATATCGAACCCAAAGGGCTACCTACGTATCTCATTAAGATAAGAATCAGATTTGCGTAGTTCGTGAAAGTAAGAAATAAAATGTATGCATGAAAATGGATTCATGTATTAAAGAAATGCAAGACAAAGATATTTATTGAATATAAACATATATAAAAAGTTAAAATAGACTATTTTTTTCTTTTTTAATAAGGAATATCGAACCCAAAGGGCTGCCTACGTATCTCATTAAGATAAGAATCAGGTTTGCGTAGTTCGTGAAAGTAAGAAATAAAATGTATGCATGAAAATGGATTCATGTATTAAAGAAATGCAATACAAAGATATTTATTGAATATAAACATATATAAAAAATTAATGTGAAGGTATAGACAAACTCGGAGCGATTCCTCATAAGTCCGATGTTGGCTGACATCATTGGTGAAAGAGTGACTCCTGATTTTTTGTGGGAAGAATCATTGGTGCGGTCTCCCAATTATTTGTGGGGATCGTTTGTTGTGGTGATCATCTCCCATTTATTTTTAGGGGATGACATGTTGTGGCCTCCCGATTATCTTCAAGGACACATTTTGTTAAGTTGATTCCGGGGATGCCTCTATGTGAATAATTGTGATCATCCCTACCTGTTGGCGGAGACAATTTTCCTATAGAAATATGAGAAATGAGTGAAAGTAAGGAAGTCAAGAAAATGATAGAATGGAAAAGTGTAGTCGTTCGGTCAAAGACTCCCCTAATTTGTCTGTCCCACTATGTGTTGATGCCTTGTGGAGTCTAATGCCCCATGTTTAGTCCATAGATCATTTATTTGCAAGAATAAAAGAAGAGAACGTTAGAGTGACACTCAGATCAAAAGATTAAGAGGGATAGAGTTAGGCCCTATAGCCAAGTGATGTTTTTGAAATAAGAGACCAATATAGTTCTCCCGTGAGTTTCGGGGATGATGTTGTTCCTCCTGCCTTCAAAGAAAACTTCTTAGTTTTAAGGAGGGATATTTGCTTCTATGAACTTGAGACTCATTTCTCCATATTTTATTGCATGATGCTCCCTGATAAGTGCCCCTATGACATGTAAAGTAAAGGATCTCCGACTGGCAGAACAACTGAAATGCAAATGCCCTCGACTGGCGGGGCAGCTGAATGTAAACGCCCTCGGCTGGTGGGGAAGCTGAAATGTAAAAGTCCCTCAACTGATGGGGCGACTGAAATGTAAAAACCCTCGACTGGCGGAGCAGCAGGAGTATAAGGGCCCTCGACTAGTGGGGCAACTGAAAGGTAAAGGAGGAAGGTGTGAAGAAAGACTTATGTCTTAGACTTTGAGATGAAAGTTCGACAAATATTGTGATCAGGATGACATTGATATTCTTGAATTTTGAATTTAAGGAGATTGGTCGACGCTTTTGAGGATTTTTTTAGAGCGTCATTGGTCTATTTCAAAAATTTTCCCTAGTTTGTAGTCCTAGGGAAATTATTTTGAAATAGTAGAAAGATCAAACCCTTATGTAGGGTTGCCTGCTTATCTCATCAAAGTGAATCGAGACGAGAATCAGGTCAGAACGTAGTTTGAGCGAACTTGTGGATTTGTATGTAGCATGTATGATTGACATGAAGTGGTGGTCATCCTTGAAAATGATGTGAAAGGCGATCGAGAGGGAACTGCTTGTAGCTATGAAGAATTGAAATTACTCTGTTTGGATGACCGAGAGGATGGATGTCAAGCGTAGACAGAGCTTTGATAGTATTTTAGTATGTTGACAAGATTGAGAAGGTCGAGCATTGGAGAAGTTATAGCATTACTTCTCCACAGTTGGAAGAATTGTTATGGCTGAAAAGGTGTTGAACCCTTGTTTTTGAAAGTGAGGATCAATCGTCATAAATTTAATGGTTTACGACGTTCGAAAGAAGAAAGTTTTATACACTCGAACCAAAATTAGGTAAGGATTTAGAGGTAGGCCAGCTAAGCACTAATGTCAATGAGATTTGAATTTGTGGGGATTATTGATTTGCGCTCTTAAAAGACATTTAAAGAGCGAGTTTGAACTGTTTTAAAAAATTGCCCAGTTTGAATACCAGAGAAATTATTCTGAAGTAGTGAAGAGACCGAACTCTAATATAGGGCTGCCTACGTATCTTGTCATAACAAGAATCAGGTCAAAACGTAGTTCAGACAGATACGCAATCGTTGGTGGTTTGTATGATTATTATAGATCGCTGATGGTATTGGAAAAAGAAATGTGGTATGACTGGGAGTTCGAATCCAAAAAATATGTTTGAGAATGAAAAGAACGTGTTAATAGTTCTTGGAAAAGATGGTAGAGTCCAAAAGAATGGTTGTAAGGATAAAAAATAAGTGTGAAATGATAAGACGGTGAAGGACGATTGTAGAGACCAAAAATGAGTGTGATGAATTAAAATTCTAACTCAACACGAGTCAACCAAAATTATCAGACTGAGTGGACAATGTTGAACATAACGTGTAAAACATATATGTACAACTAAAGAATGTACAGTGGATGCAAAAAAATGTATAATATTTCATAAATATGTATCATATAAAGAATGTGTAATAAATAAAGAATAGAAATTCGTCCGGTCGAAGTGATGATCAAAATCGTATATACAAACGACCTAAGGATTCTAAGAGTAGATTCACCTAGGTTAGTAGAGGGTATTCAAACAACTGCGAGGAGGTGTGTAGTAATCTGAACACCCCTACTCTGAAACTAAGGAATCCAAAGAAGGTTTGGGGGAGTGCAAGACGCCCCCCCCTCCCGCGTGAACCACAATGTGTGAAGTGTACGGCCAAAGACTCGATAGAATCGTGATTACGATTTAATAGAGTGAAATAACGGGCAACAATTTTAGAGTATAAAGATATAGTGTTTATAAACAAATAATGAATCAAAGAATTGATAAGACTGTAAAATTAATTTGTGCAAATAATGTAAAGAATTTATGAGCAAAACACAGATAAATTAATTTGCAAATAATGTAAAGAACTTATGATCAAGACACAGATAATTCACACAATTTGTAGTATGTGAAACAAATAAAGAATCAATAAATTAAATAATTAGCATATGCAAAATATAAAAGTACCTCCCTCAATTGAAAAATTGAGTCTTTTATGGTTTGAACCTGCTTAATCTCCAGCGGAGTCGCCATTCTATCATGCCCTATTTTTATCAAGGTTTAAATAAAGCACGACTTATGGACTCTAAATAAATTGATTTTAAATAGAGTCACCACCTAATTTTTAAGGAAGATAAGAAAACCTATTTAATTATTGGCATGTATGACTTGTGTTTTAATTTGCGAAAATCAATTTAGATTCTAGCTAAGGTTCAAATTATTTCAAAGGGAAGGGGTTAGGCATCCTTCAGAATCCACAAATATAGTACCCGACTAGAATAAATTTATCAAAGAGTGAGGTGGTAAAAATCATTTTCTTAAAAAAAGTATGAATATGTAAAGTATGTACTAAAATAACGTAAAAAAATATATATTAAAAGGATGTATTAAATGTATAAATAAAATCTATCGTTGTAAAATGTATGTATAAAAATTATGTAAGAGTATATTGTATAAAATATGTATGAAATATGCATGAAAAGAAAAGTGCTCTTTTATGAAAGAAAACCACTTTTTGTTTGTAATATATGAAAAAAAAAGTATTTTATATTATATAAAAGTATTCTCCAATAGTATTTAATTTAACAAAAATGTTGAAAGAATAAATTGTAAATATTAAGTAAAGATAAAGATTTATTTTATAGGAGGAGACTACAATATTTTTCCAACAAAAGATGCGAATTAACTAATTAAATACTTGAATCAATTTAATCTTTTATGTTAGTATTTACGGCCTAAGTTTTACCTAAGCGAGTGTTAATGCATATGTAAGTAAAGGACATTCCCGCCCGATGCCCCAAAAGTAAAGTTTTCACTATATTTTTATCTTTGTGTACAATTATATGAATAAGAAATACAAACACAAACATAAGAGTGAAATTACTTTTTTGATTACCATTTCGGGGAGTATCTCTAAGAACCCATATAAACACTTAGTAGAAACGTTAGTGATGAACAAATAACTATCCAAATAAAAATATGTGTGTATATATGTATAGAAATGTATACATAAGAAAAATAGTATTTTATTAAATAGTGGGCTCGGATGAATTTTTAGATACGCCATGACTACGAAATGGTTGCTCGAATCATCGGTCATCCTAAATCGCTATGCCAACCTACAAATTGTAAAACTTTTGTGTTGTTGTGATAATATGAAGATTTCGTCATCGCCCAAATTTTTTATTTTTTTTGTTACGTATTTGTATACTTAATGTCCGTCTTTTTATTTGTGGAGGCCTCAAAAATCGATGGGGATTTTTATCATTGGTCATGTATTGATAATGATATAAAATGACTTATATTGAAAAATAAAATCAGTCTTATGTTATGGGGAGACCTCAAAAATTCGACGGAGAGATATTGTCATTGGCCACTGAAAACATGCAAAAACTAGGACAAAGATTGCAATATCAGTAGTCAAAATAATAAGAAGAAAGATTCAATAAAAATATATATACATAAAAATGTAGTCATAGCCGTGGAGTGAGGTTTGTTGGAGTCAGGTAGTAGTTCACTAAAGAAGAAAGACAAGAAATATGAGAGGAGAGATAATTGTGAGCCTAAGATTAAAAGAAAGAGCTCTTAAAAATGAGTCAATAGTATTTTTCTTCTTTAAGGAAAAAATAATGGAGAAAGAGGGGAGCATTAAGAGAATAAAAAAGGGGGGGGGGGGGGAAATGAGAGAGGGTTGTTGTGGTGTTGATGGTGTTGGTTGGTGTGATGGAGGGAAGAGAAAAAAGAGAGGAAGAAGGGAGAGAGGTGAGATGGAGAAGATGATGAAATAAATAGAGGGAATGATATAAGGATGAAAGAAAAAATAATAAAGGAGAAAGTTTAAAAGGGGTAAAAGTCAAAAGGGGTGGGGTTCACCATGAGAAAATAGGGAAAAAGAAACCAGATTGATAGGTAGGTGAAAGTGATTTTCTAAAAAGCCTAAATAGTGGGATTATATTTTCTTCTTATTATATTTTTTTAATGACGAAAAGGGAATTGATTATTAAATAATTTATAATTGTTTAAACTTAATTACTCTGACTTCGTATATTTACTGATTGTTTTAAAATAAAGAATTGAAAGTGTAGTGTTTGTGTTGGGTATGTGTATATAAGGGGAATTAGAGGGAGAAAGGGTTGTATTTTTTTTTCTTTTATAGAAAAAATAGGGAGAAGAGTTTAGATTAAAACGAAAGAAAAAAGTTGAAAGGGTAAGGAGATAGAATTTAAAAAGTAAGAAAAGAATTAAAAATAAAAAGTCAAGGGAATAGTTGAAAGAAAGGCAATTGAGTGGATGAAGTAAGAAAATGAATAGAGAAAAGTCAAGAAAGGGAGAACATGTGGGACCGTGGAGAAAAGAAGTGGAGAAAAGACATTTGATAAGAGAGAAATAAAATATCAACTTTTCTTCATTCACGTGTGTGTCTTTCTTCTCCAAAATAAGAGAGACAAGGAATGAAGTACTTAAAAGGAAACAAAATAATAAATAAATAACTTATCAAATCTATTTTTCAAAGAAATCTCTTAGATTTGGGGAAGTAGGTGAGACAAAGTCAAAAAGATAAAAGAGTAGAGTCTACTAAAGAAAAAGGGAAAGAAAGAAAGAGATAGATAAATCTCATGTCTTTTTTTTTTCTTTTGTGTGTGTGGTATAGTCAAAGTAGTAGTTGAAAAATCCATAATTTAAGGGATAATATTTTTTTACTTTTTGGAGCAAAATAAGGTATGTGTTATTTTTCATTTTCTTCTTCTAATAGTAAAGTAAGGAATATGATTGGGCAAGAAGATATTACACATTGTGTGATTTTATTTTTGAATAATTTGCATAGTGTGAGTTTTGAAATATCGGTGAATGAATTAACTGCATTTGCTATGTATGAAAAAAATATAACTAATGTATATATAATTTTTAAAATATAAGTATAAATATAAATAATGTAAAAATAAATGTATTGTGTGGTAAAGAATAAAAATTATACTGGTCGTATTACATATGTGCGATTGACTGTTAAGAATTAAAATGACAAAAAATTGACAAAAAATCCTAATATTTACAAAATTAAGGATAATTATCAATAAATTGTGAAAAGTAAAAATATGACAATAAATTGGTAAGAATCCTAGAATAAGGATAATTATCAATAAATTTTAAAAAATGGGTAAAAATTATATTTTGTGCTCTTTAACAATCAGGAAGTCTGAGACTTAATTTTAAGCATGAAGAGCCAAAATTGGGTGTCAACAGTGAGTGTATGGGACTTCTTCGCTGTGAGACTACATGGGTTGCTTTGTTAGCTGCTATTTTTTCAGATAATGTCATTTGCATATATGCTTAGTTATTTATTCATAATCTGTTGCCATCACTTGATCCCTTTTGTGTCATGATAATATGTTGCATGTATACACACTGTGGTTTTGATTTGCAACTAGGAGGGTTCGAAAAAGTTTTGGTGACAAAAGCAATGATTCGACTGCCGTTTGTCTCTTAGGTTTCTCTTAGTTAAGAAGCGAATGCGTTTGTTTTGTTTTGTTCGCCTGAGGACATGCAAACATTCTAAGTTGAGGGAGTTGATGTGCCATGGTTTCATGGCACGTTTGATGCCTAAAACAAGGAAAATATACAATAACTTGGGTATGTTTGGTAGGTACGATGTGTTTTCTGTTCTATCTTGCAAGAAAATAGGTTTTGGAGGCAAAATGGAGAAGACGGGAAGAAGCATGCACTGGAATTAAGTTTTTGAAGACAAAAAGAGTAGAGTTGAAAAAAAAAAAGTGACCCACGGTCATGACCTACGGATAGTAGGTCAAGTCCATGAGTCAACTTCTGAAATTGTGCAGGGAGGCCTGATTCCTATGATCTGGTCCCACGGTCCGTGGGTTGAATCCACGACCTCAAGTCATGATCCGTTGAAAGTTGCCTACTTTTTTCTCCTACTTTGTTTGGGATAGGATTCACTTTGTATCTATAAATACCCTTAGGTTGTCCTATGTTTAGGAGTTAATTATTACATTATTTGAGGTTTCTATTACATTGTTTTGAGGTTCATAAACACATTGATCTTGTAATCTCAAACATCGATTCTAGGGTTTTGATATATATTGAAATTTCAGAGTTTTATCATTCTTGTGAGTTCATAATTATGTTTTCATCATTAAATTCTTCTTGTGTTCTTGCAATCATGAGTAGCTAAATTCCATAACTAGGGTTGTGTGAACCATGAGGAATTAACGAAATGGGTTAAGGGCAAAGCGATTCTGAACTGGTGTGACTGCATACATTGTTGTTAATTGATCTTCTAACTGTTGCAAATGTTAGAAACTCGTCTGTATTCTAAACTTGCTCGATAAAGAGGTAGAGATTAGGAAAAGGGAATAACAACAGAGATTTGAAGTTATCAACCTTCATCTAATAACTTGAGCCATAACAGGGATTGTTATTTGAGATTAAGAACAAGGGTTAGTAGCGCGGCAATGAGAGACCGAGAGGAGAAGAGTGAAATTTACCTAACTAAGGTCAAGAGACGTTTAGATGAACCTATCTTGTTAGATTTTGCATGCAACACAGAGGGACAGTTTGGTAGAGCAAGTAACCGCTGGAGTTAAGTAATCTTGGGGATCACAGTCCTAGTGTCTTTCTCGTATTGATCACAAATCCGACAACAATTGTTATTGTTGCTACTTGCTTACAAAGCCCCTCTTTTTTACTTACTTGCTAATCACTCGGACAAACACTCGATAGAATTTCGTCCTATTTCCTGTGGGATCGACCCCAACCTAGTTGGATTCTATATTTGATTCAACGACCGCGTTACACTTTTCTGGACGTATAGTTTGGGCAACATCACCTAGCATGAAAATTAAGGTTTGAAATCCGTAGTAGCGAGGGGTGGTTTAAAAAAGAATTTCTCTTGTAATTATTATTTTGTGAAAACATTATGTGTTATAATGCAGTGTTAATTGTTGATTGGTAGGCGACTAAAACTCATTTTTGGGAAATTAACAAGGTTTAAGCATTTTCGAAATTGCGTTATGGGTATTAAGGAATTTGGGGAGGAAACATAGAGGAAATTAGCAAATCTGGGCAGCCACTATTTTAGCCGCCATAGCGATGTGAAGCACTGCTATAGTGGTGACACCGCTATAGCGGGACATGCGGGGCAGTAGCTATGCCCTGTTTTCCCCTGTTTTGACCTTTGCATTTTTGTTGCATATTTTGATATTTTAGAATGCGGGCATTGCATAAATTTATAAATCGCTTAAAATATCATACAAGCAGGTTATATTTATTAATGCAGGAAAAAGGAAACGGGAAAATAAAAGGAAAGAAAGAATAGTGTAGAGTACAAACCCCAAACAGGGGCAACCAATTCAATCATAATAAAGGGGGAGGGGAAAAAGGAACCTAGCTATATACCCTGCCAGTTACTGGATGCTAGGGCAGGGTCATCTCCTTTCACATCACTCAAGAAGGGAAACTCCCTCAGATCCTACGGCTCTAGCTTGGGAAGCTCCTGGTTTTTCGCCACGCACCCATGTATGACCTTCATGGTCTTCCACATTCGGGTGAGCAATCGATCCCAAGAGCGCCTCTTCATCCTTTCCTCATCGGGGTCTCGACGGAGGGCTATAATATCCTGGGCGGTGGAGGGGGTTGTAGAACTGGAGGGGCGTTGCTTCATAGACCTCCTAACAACGACCAAGTCTGCCTCCAAATGGCTTCTAGGGATCGGGGGATGGGACTGAAAGGGAGGGGCATCATCATTATTGTCATCATCCTCATCAGCCTCAAATAACTCCTCTGCAGCTCTTCTACTCTCTACCCAAATTCCCATTGAGGCGTGATTGGCACCCGAAGCCGATAAGGCCCGAGAGAACCAATCTTTGCTTATATTTGTTCATATGCATGCCATAGGAAATACCATTACCACGTAAGAACTTATCATGTTAATAACGAAATTCATGAAACATGTACTAAATATATATACATATGTGAAACTTGGCCGACAGGGCCATTAAGTCATCATGGACATAACCTCTTACATTTGTCTTCCCACAACTGTCTACAAAGCCTCTACAGATACATGACCATGTCTATACAATATTTACATAATACCAAAACCTAGTGTTCACATGTGACTTGGGAAGCCCAGAAGCAACTGGAGCTCACCAGAGACCTGTATAAAATCCGCAACCTACTATGGAGGTCTACTAATGCCTGCACCTGCAACATGTAAGGTAAGTCCCCAAGAGGGGTCAGTACGAATAATGTACTGAGTATGTAAGGCCATAATCAAACTACATCAATACATAAGAACTTCAATGGAAATAATTATAAGGAAACTCCCTATGTGGAATTATGTACAATCTCCTGTTAGTATCATTTATGATCATTCATACATAATAACAATGGCAATGGAATCAATATAAGAGAAATAGCCAATGTGAATAAACTCTCTTTCTGTATGTGGAAAACCATGTATATTACGTTCTTTACTTCTCTTGCTTTCATATTCATTCATCTTTATTGTTCTACCCATGCTAGGCTGTTTTGTAGCCCCTGGGATGAGATGAACCCATGCTAGGTACTTTGACCCCTGGGATGGGATGTCATATGAACCCATGCTAGGCTTATCTCCCCTGGGATGTCATGCTACGTGAACCCATGCTAGGTTTTCATGTCTCCCCTGGGATGTCATGTGATAACCCATGCTAGGCTTATTGCCCCTGGGATGTATCAATGTATCAATGTATCGAGATCGACCCATGCTAGGCTTATCGCCCCTGGGATGCCACCCGTATTATTGGGATTGACCCATGCTAGGTATTTAACCCCTGGGATGCCACCCATGATAGTCATCAATTGTACATTGCTTCTTTCTTTGATTACTCTTTCTTTCATTCTATGAGTGATACCTCGATGATAGAAACATTCTTGAAACTTGAAACACAAATATACAATACTTCACATCTTTACTCTTGTAAGATTGACATCTCAACTTGTGGTGGATAGGTACATTGATTGCACATTACTTCTTTCATTACTTGTGAGAGATTGGTACCTTTGTTTATGAGAGATTATTACAATGATAGTCACAAATTTATTTGAAGCATTGGATCAATACTCAATGAGTGAGACACATGTAAATAAGAATTATTTAAAACATAACATTATTGGAACTACTGGACAATAATCAATGGATAGGATACATGAACATAACCACAATTGAAACTTTGGAACGTAACCTCATTGGACTTTTGGAACATTGATAATGAATATGAGACATGTGTATAAATCCATTGGAACTTTGGAAACATAACATGATTGGAACAATGTTATTCAACTTAAACAAGCTCTCTTGACCTCCTTACTCTCGTTGCGATAGTTCTCTTAGACTTTACAACATATGACAACTTAAGAACTTCCATCCATGAGTAAGAACTAAGTGGGTCATGATTCGTCTAGGAGTAAAACACATATGAATAACAATATATATCAACCTTAGTTGGAATACTAGAACCCCCTTGGAATAGTACACGTTTGGAACCTTAAGACAATGAGCACTAAATAGGACATATGTGGATATCAATTGCTCACCAACCTGAGATGCAATACCTTAGAACATTTGAAACTCTTGACATATTAGCCAATGAATGCGAGTTAACCAATGGTCAGAAGTCCATTAATGAACATAAGTCAACCAATGAACATGGGTCATATGATTCACCATTGAACAATGAATAAGGAACATTTGAGTAACTCTAGCCAACTATCGGATACGGAATACCTTAGAGTATTTTGGAATCGAATGAGTACCATGACAATGTGAACACCATACGTTACAGAAGGAAATAGAAGAGTAACCTTACATACCTTTACTTCCAAGTATGAGTACACAAGTCTAATATGAACACAACAGTCCAGCTTCTTTCTTTATGTTTCACTCTACAATACAAGTCCACAATGGAACTCTCGTTAACAATTATTTACCGTACAAGTGTACAAAATGACAATGAACCATATGACTGCTATATAACTTCATTTCACTCCTTACAATACAACTCACTGCATCATCATGTCAATAATACCATAACATTACACTCATTGACCAAGATTTCATACAACAATAGCATTTCGCATCACACTTACCCTTTATGCCTTCTCATTTTCATCCCATTACATTTACGCTTATCAATTTGCCTCATAACCACATATGAACAACCATACACATTTAATCCAGTCCAACATACCTTCACACGACACTTTAAAGTCATTAAAACGACATCACAAGTTGATAATTACATCTATGAAGGGTATAGGGGTTTTGGGGGGGCCAAAGGGATGCAAAAACAAGCAATTCGGAGTTCTGGGCCAATCCGCTAAGCCACCTGCGCCCGCAGGTGGATGACCTGCGTCTGCAGGTGACCTTTGGCAGTAGCCAGAGGCACCTGCGTTGGCACCTGCGCCCGCAGGTGCTTCGTCTGCGAGGGCGAGTGCCCGTTTGGGGTCTTTTTATGCAATTAATGGTACATGATCATAACCAAACTTATTTTAACATATTTTTGATCATATAACATGCCAAAAACCAGCGATGGTCTCACAACACACATAACATCACCAAAACGACACTTTACGGCCAATCCGCCACCAAAACCATAACCAATTTCACAATAGAAATTCCAAACATTTTACACAAGGGAAACCCATGGTAAGACTATAATAACACCTCATATGTCAATATTTAACCCATCAAGTTCAATTCCCTCCTGACCATAAGTCCATGATCAAGTTCATAAGACAAAACCATTCTCCGATTTAGCAAACATGTAACATACACACATGGTGAACTTCTCACACTTCACCAACATAACCAACATGAGATATAACATCTCCCATGCATAAAATATATTAAACCATAATAATAAACACTTACCCATACTCACCAAGTGATGATCTTTGGCCAAAAGAATGAGGACTTAGGGTTTTTGGAAATATGGAGAAAATTCTAGAAAAGGCATGGTGGCCAAATGAATTAAAATCTGACCTTTGGTTCTATTTATAGCCCCTTTAAGTCCCTATTTATCCAACCACTTGGTCCAGTAATAATGTAGGGACTTGTTCTTGCAAGAAGAAGTCAAGAATGGGTCAAGAATGCCCTTTTTGGGCCATGTCTTGCATGCTACTATTTGGGCCTCTTTTAAGATATTGATAATTTGTTAATTGAGCCCACCAAGTGAATAATTCCTCATATATATATATATATATATAGTATCCTTCAAGTCACTCTTATCCATCTCTTGGCATTAAATGCATGGTTGATTTGGTCAAATGGAAGATTGGAAGAATGGATCAACTTGTCATATTGGGCCATGTCTTCTTGTTCATTTTTGGGCTTCATATTTGGGCCCAACTATGCAAGACTTTTAAACGCCCACATATGGACACATAATTCATCAATTCTCTCATGGTTCCATTTTTCCCTAATTGTACACGTAGTCGTATACGTTCGGCAACATACGGAGTGTTACACCTCCCACGAGGATCTAATCCCTTGTACTCGGCCCAATATCAATTAACTCACTCGACCCTTAAGTAAACATTGTTCAACGTTGTCAAGTAGGGTTTCGTAGGTACGGGGTGTTACATTTGCCTCACCTACCTTCCTCTTCTTACTCTTCTGGGATGACGGCTTTCTCACTAAGAGAGGGTGGAAAGGAATATCCATCTCCGCCACCGCATCATTAGGCTCCTCTGGTACCCCCACCCTCTTACACAACTCTGATATAAACCAGAGAAGGAGAAGAACCTTCTTGGTGCCCCGATAAAATTCCTTCCACTCCATCACAATCTAAGCCCCAACATTTAGCTGAATGCCCCGAATAGCGCAGGCTGTCACCAAAGCCCAATAGTAGGTCACTGTTTTAGTGTTGTTCAATGGGTGAATCCTTCGAGTCACCAGGTTCAGCCACCTTCTAGAATCGGCCGAAAAGTAAGTGTTGGTAACTTCATTGGGGAAAGTCTAGTAGACCTACTCCCTAAACTCCTCAGGGACAAGAGTGTTCCACAACCATGTCATATTTATCTCTCGAGCAGTGGCCAAGTAGTCGGCATTGGAGACGTGATGCACATAGTGCGAGTTTCAATCAGGACGTCCACTCCTTGGACGTGGATAATAGGGTTGGGGGAATCCTCGACCACGAAAGGGAGTAGAGGATAAAACTCCCACACCCAAGTCGTGACCCCAAAGGGGAGAGCTACTACTAGTGGACCCCAACAAAATTCCTGTAGCCGATTATAGAATTTTGGCTTCCTCCCCTCCACCCTCCTCATATCGAAGTCCCGCTCAAAGCAAAATCCCATCCGCTGGTAATTTCGGTATCGTTCTCATCTAGCTTCATTGGGAAATCTTTCGTAGGCTGGGGCGTTGTCTTGGTTTCTACCCATTGTAGATGTTTAACCTATAAAATTTGACACAGGAACTTATTTGCATTCATCAAGCATTAAAGAATGATCGAACTAAAAGTTCAAAAATTTTCAACTTTTAGCTGAGAGGCCACTACCTGCAGCCTCCCACTATAGCAGTATGCATGTTGCTATCATGGGAATTTCTCTACTATAGCGGTACCACTATGGCTATGAAGGTCGCTCTAGCAACCTTCATCGTCCCCAACCATCAAGGGGTGCAAAAATGGTGCCTTTTCACTCAATTTCACTAATTTTCAATTTTAAGCTCGAATAAGTGGTCCAACAACATCCTAGGACTAGTTTCCACAAAAATTTGGGCATGATAACTCCTAAATCATGCCCAAATCATCATTTTAAAACCAAAAGGGACCCTTTGAATTCTCGTCCATTTCAAGCCCATTCAAGATGTGAACTTTGAGTTCTTACTTTCAGAATGCAATAGGATCATTTTAAATGTAAGGGAAGCATCTATGCATCAAAATTACGACCAATCCCCAAGATCGAAAGTTCAAAAACTCACTCGAAAGTAATGAAGTAACAGAGAGTAAGGGATTCAATTATTACCTTGTTTCAATGATGAAATCCAAGTTATCATGGAAGAGAGAGTATTTTTGAGTAAGGAGGGAGAAATGAGTAATGAAACCATTTCCCCATTTTAAAACTATTTTGGCCCGCTATAGCAATCTGCGCAGCTATAGCGACGTTGCTATAGTGGTATGTATGTCGCTATAGCGGGATTCTGCCTCGATTGCCATAAAATTTTGAGTTTTAAAACTTCTTAACACCCCCATCCAATTTTCGTGGTTTGACATATTTTCGGGTATCTCTGACATTCAAATAATGAGTTCCCTGTTGTCGCATCGTGCCTGTACGGGTACGGAGGACCTATTCTAGTTTGATCGGTGGCCAAGTTTTGGTGCTAGTAGTTTAGTGAATTAGGGTTCAGACGTGCGTGTTCTGTAATTTGTCAGGTATTTTAATTTTCGAGCTGGGATCCACGCTTCGATAACTAGTTATTTCCAATCTCGCAGGGTGAGTGTCAAGTCTAAAATCTAGACTCAAAATGTTCTTTCTTTGATCATTCAGGGATGAACGATGGGTAAATTGGTATTTGTTACAACGACCAAATCCATCATTACTAGAAAACTCCATGACAGTAGTATGGAGTATGGGTATAGATGGGATTTTATTGGAAAAATTATGTGGGGCCACGTGTATTAAATTTTGGGGATAAAATATAGTTGGGGCGGGCTGACGTCATCCCACTATAGTAGGATTTATTCTGCTATAGCTGTACTACTATAGCGGTGAGCAGGCCGCTATAACGGTATGACGCTGACTAGAATAGTACTTAGGTGGGTTTTATTTCCTTTCTCAACCTTGGTTGAAACAAATAATGTGAGAGGTCCCAAAAACCCAAAAGACTACCTCTCATGCCTTAGAAATATGAAGGAGAGGAGAAAGAGCTGCGGATGGGTGTAAACCCATGAATTTTTTAAGGATTTACGTGCCCGTGATCTTGGCAAGGGTGGAATTTGCATTCATTCATTCTTTCTACAGCTGGTGACATCCAAATAAGCTAAGGTTAATTGAGTAGCATAAAACTGGGTTAGAGAGCATGAGTATAACGTAGATGGATGGGAGATTTCATTTCTAGGACTTCCAGCATGGAGTTCGAATGGCTAAAATTATTAAAGTCTGGGTAAAGTATAATTGGGGGCTATCTGTATACATTATCTTATTTATGTTATACTTGTGCTATAAATTGGATGGTTCACGGTTGTATACTTGCATTTGGGGTAGCTAAAATGGCAGAGTATCGATTTTTAGTTGAACCTTAAGGGAAATGATAATACCAAGTAGGGTGTTAGTGAGCCTCCAAAGAATCTAAGGTAGTAATCCTTGGGGTGGTCTTAGGAGCGTAGTTTGGTGGGTGTGTCATGTCTAAGAGCCTAATCGGTATTGCAGGTGAGAGTATCGTAGTTTTATCAATTCGTATTATATGTGCATGTTTCCTACTTAATAGTGTGGCTTGTTGGTGCATGTTGTTTGGTGTGGTCATTGTTATTAATATCTAAGGTAATTATATAACTTGACTTACCTCATTTTTGATTGTGGGATGCTTGGTATTTAGAATGTCCTCACGGGTTTTGGTGAAATAAGGTTGACAGACACTTGTGTCTGGGATTTAGTACCTGGATGGATATTGTCCCCTGCAGGTTATATCTAGATGGTAGATGCATTACCCACAGTGTGTATGTACGAGGCTCAGGTGAGTTTGACAGTTCCATGAGTGGACCGGGGAATATATTTATGTACTATTATATGTTTGGGATCTTTGTGTGGTCCGATTATTGTCATATATTTAGGGATTTTTGGTAATAGAGTCATGGTATGTTGACATTGATCTTGGAATTAAATTTGATCCTTCAACTGGTATTTATGGAATGGATTTCTATGTTGTATTGGAGTACCCTGGATATCGTGTTGACTTGATCATGCTTTGACTTAACTGATCATTTCATGAGTTGCCTGTGTAGCCTCCCTGAACTTGATTTGGTGATAATATGTTGGCCTATTTGATTTCTTAATGTGCTAAGTGTATGTTAGCTTTGAATATGGATTAGCTTGTTGTACTGGAATCTAATTAAGGGTTTCCGTTTATAGCATACTTTTTGCTTTTTATTTTGTCTTAGCTCGTTATATTGTATCGGGTAGTGGAATGGCCAAGGAGGTAGGGGTTGGGTAAAGAGTCCTATGTTAGCAGAATAGGGAGAAGACTAGTGTGAGTCAGGGGTTAATCTCGATCTGATGTTTAGGGGAGTGGGTGGGCAGGTGGACAGGTTACATGTTCGGGTGATGCTATGTGACTTATTAAAATTATGGATTCAGGTGGTTTCCCCTTTTTTCATAGTTGCCTTTCATAGTTAGGTTGATCTTCGGTGTGAGGTCAGACTTAGTAGTTCGGGGTAATAGAGTCATAGGGGGAGGAGTTGTATCTCAGTGTTCATGTCTAGGGTGTAGTTAAGGGAAATGGTGTCGTCCTAGGGGTTTGGCAGTGAGAGTAAAAGAATACATATTTTCTTTTTACTATTTATGTTATATTCGTGTAATCCAATTTGGGTCAACCAATGAGGTTTACAGTACGTGTGGTTTGTACTGATGTTACTCTTGCTATACCCTTTCTGGGGTATAGTCATTTGCAGGAATCAGTGTTAGTTTCTTGACTATTGCGGTAGTGACTCTTCAACAGCTCCCACTCTTTTTACTCATGGTGTAAGTTGTGTCTTGTCTACTTTTCCCTTCTTAGCAGCTCCTGTACCTATTTAGACTAGGTCCTAGGGTAGATTCTATTTTCCACATATCCTTCTTTAAATTGTTGTAATAAAAGCTGGTTATTTCCAATTATTAAAGACTTCCACATGTATGCTAGCTGGATGGTAAGGGGTTCTCCTATCTAGGTGGATTAGAGTAGGTGCCCTCACGATTTGGTAGATTGGATAGTGACACTTAGGCTTGGAAATAACCAGCTTGGATATTGTATTGCACTATATTGCATTGCACTTTCTCTTGGATTATATTGTAGTTGAGATATTATTATATGTTATGTATTGGTCATGACCTGATCTGTTGAGACCTTTGCGTCACATATGTTGGTTGCATGATATGCATTTTCCCTATTTTTTCTTGGATTACTAGTTTGGTATGGTGAGTGGATATAATATACTATTTTTGTAAAATTCTCTCCCGATATGACCTATCACTATTTCTGTTGATATTAAACCTGTACGTTTTTTAGTTAATTGAACTATTTTGGCCATCTTGCTAATTGTTTGTATCTGTTAGAATAGGCTTGGAATTTTCTGTGTTCTGGTTTATTTGGGGTAATCTTGGATAGTTGGTGTGGTGGTTCTCACCATCACTTTGGATTAGGGTCGATTGTCGATGATGCTTGTTAAGTGACATCTTTTGTACTCATCCTTGCTTTTCTTTTCTGCACCTATGTGCGGGTTTTGTGCGAGTATCTAAGCATTGATTATGACTCTTGATGTCAGATTTTCCAGAGATTGAAGTAGCAGTTGTCGGATCTCAGAGCTTACAAAAATCTCTTCTTTTATCTTATGCTAGTTGGCATTTGAGATACTATAGACTACTTCATTGTATTCGGTATTAGTGGCTTGTACTAGTGACAACTAGACTTGGGATATTATTTTAATATTGTACCTTTTCTTATGTCTTTTGTGGGTTTATTTCTTTTTCTTTGTTCTTCCACTTCTGTTTTACTTTGATTATTGCGTTTGGATTGAGATAGGCTTACCTGTACAGAAGGGTGTGACAGATGCCATCATGGTCCCTATTTTGGGTCGTGACAGTCATGTTGTAACACTCCAAAAGTTCCTAAGATCATATCTCAGACTTAGCATAGAAAACTAGTTGGAAACCTGCATATACCGTAGGACGAGTCACTGTATAAGGCGTACAGTGAGGCCACGAGTAGTCTAATTTAGCCTTAGCCCTAGTGGTAAAGACTCAGACCATGAGTCATGGTCAAATATGATGAGTCATTGTATCAACCGTTCTGAGAAGTAAGACTAAAGTCCTAAAAGATGTAATTGTCATCCCAATGGACATGACTCAAGGGAACCAGTCATTGGGACACTGAACAACTCATCTGGTTACTCGTTCTGATGAGGAACCTGAGAGTTGGTATTTTTACCTCAAAGGACACGAGTCTCAGCTACGACTCATAATCAAACCTATTGAGTCATGGGGTGGAAAATCGTGCCCAAGCCAGGATTCTAGTCCAGTCTCCATGAGTTCAACTATGAGTCAATTTCAGACAGTACGACTCGTAGGGTTATCCATGATGACTGTTCCCAAAAAATTAGTTACATTTTTAATAAGGGTGTTTTTGTCTTTTTTCTAAATTCTAATCCTAAACAACGTCATTTTAAGGCTTATTAGAAGGAGGTTAAAGGGACTTAAGCATTTTTTCCCCCTTATTAATCTCTCAGAAATAGAAAAAAAAATACGCTCTTATTCCTTCAAGTCAGAAACTAGGGTTCTTCTCAAAGCTTCAAGAATCCAAGTTCACAGCAAGAACTATTCATCCAGGTATGTGGGATTTCATCAATTGGTATCTTTTGACCCTTGTGTCCCAAAATACTTTATAAAATCTTAGTTTCCATGAAGTATGATTTAGGGTTCATTCCCAAGTTATAGTTTTCTCTTGAATTTCAGTCTTCTTATGATCCCTGTACAGTTAGAACATGGTTTTTCATGATTTTACATACATCAAGATGTTTTTTTATCAAAATTGAATACTATCATGATTTCAAGTATGATTCACAAATTTTAGTAGTATTTCCAAAGCAGATTATCAAACTTTATTATGAACTAGCATGATTAGTTTCCAAAACACTTACTTTCAGAATACTTTCAATTTTAATAGGTTCTGACCCAGTTATAAGAGCACTAGATTTTACTGAGCTATCAGTATATATTATCAATTTAGGAGTAGTACTTAGCAACGAGTTGGACTAGGGCCTCAGTTTCACTCACAATCCTAGAACTACGTGCCACCATAGGATCATTTAGCCCTGCCAATTTGGGCATCAATTTAGTGATCATGCGAGCTATTCCTTTATACCCTGGCAAGGTATATTAGGTCCTCTCGATAGGGTGTATACATCGGACTCCACGTTTATATCATATGGTTTATGTCGGTTAATAGACTCTCCCAAAGAATTAGATACATATTATTTGTACATGACCCTCAATTTAGTTTTCATTGTATTACTTTATGATTTTCAGAATATCTCTACATATCAATACCTATGCATGTTATTATGGGTCATTGTACATTTAGTTCAGTTTGCATTCACTTTACATATAATACAACATATCAGAATTTTAGCATGATTAGCTTTTCTCATATTTTGCATATCTCACAAGCTCAGTACATTCATAGTATTGATTGTATACTCTCTTTCTGTGCTGTATCATCTTATGATATAGTTTTGGGCACTTAGTCTCAACATCGCTGTTAGCATATTCCAGTACCACTTTAGCAGATACTAGTGTTGAGCCCTCATCATTCGAGGATGAGAGTCACTATCTTTTATTTTAGTCTTTTATTTTAGACATTTAGAATTAGCTGGGCACTTGTCCCAGCAACTCATCAGTTAGTAGAGGCTTTCAGACATAGAATCAGATATTTCAGGTTTCAGTTCAGTATTAGTGTTTTGTTCAGACTTGGTTAACTTCAGTATTTATCTCAATTTCAATATAGCTTCCGCCTTCAAATATTAAGTTGTTTCAGTGTTATTAGTATTATTTCATGCCATGGGTTATCTAGGGGTCACTTGTGTCTCTGAGCACCGTGTTACATCTAGGGTGTAGGTTTGGGCCTGACATATGTGCTTCAATTTAGGTGTATATTATATTATTTTATATAAGGTACTTTTCCACCTCACCCAGAATTAGGGCACAACATATTTATATCCTTGTCGTTAGACATAACTCCAATATTAAATGAGTGGACTCTACGTATTAAAATATTTTGAAAAATAAAAAATTGTATTTATTTTTTACTATGACTTAGGATAATTGTTATACTTTAGGTTGGAGCTCCATTGATGGTCAATAATGAAATAAGATTTTTTCCTAATGATGTGTAAGATTAAACCTAGTATAACAGAGGGAAAATTAATTCAATTTTGCATAATATAGGACAATTTCTCTCCTAGTCCCCTATTTTCTCGATCTTATGGATTTGGTGAAATTCCCTCACCATTTCTATATGTTTCAATTGGAAAGGGAAAAGTGAAAGTTTATAGATAGGACTGGACAAAATTCAAAATATGTGTACTACTCATAGAGTGTATAGCCTTGAATCAAACATATCACAGGATACAAATGGTCATTCCACAAGAAATTCAAGTAAAATATAGGTCAACTGCAAATTTTATGTAACATGTATTTTTTCATCTTTAAAAGTTCATCAATTTGAGCTATCCTAGCAAATGTATAAGTAAAAGAAGTGATGATGGGCAATGTTTGTAGAGGAGCTCAAAAGGGCTGTAAATGCTAGGTTTGTATTGTGCGACAGAAACAACGACAAAAAAAATAAAAGTGACGGAGACAAAAAGAGGCATTAGTTATGCCAAAGAATACTGACAGTGTGTTGGTAATAGATAGAGTACATGAATCAAACATGATGGAATGATATCCAAAGTAAATTTTATGAGTATTTGTTTGGTAAGTAAAAGCATCTTAATTAGAGAAGTACTGTAATGACCATCCAGGTCATTTTCTGCATTTCCATATTATTTTCACATTTAGAGCCTTCCCATAGCTGCCCTAAGTCATTTATGACTTATTGGTGCTGACATTTCGGTTATCGGACAGTTCGTTTGGTTTTTTAGAGCCAATTCCCTATTTTAAAGTCGACGTTTTTTAAATTTGGCTACTGGGCCTAAACATCGGGTTGATGGTCTCGTATGCCAATTTTGACAGTTCCTTCACATCTGGAACGTTGATTTTAGGTTATGGGAATCTTTTGTTTGGGTCCCGAGGCTTCCGCACTCGTTTTGGGCTATTGAGTAGAAATTGACTAAAATGACCATTTAGGTGTGGGACCCACATTTCAACGAAGCGACCCCGGATGGTAATTTTGATTTTTTCATTGAGTCCAAAATGTCGAATTTGATAGGGTAGCATAGTTCATTTGTGTTCACAGGATTTTGAACGAATCCCGAGGGTCCGATCAGAAACTTAACAATTGCCAAGTTTAGCTGATGCAACATCAGCTGGTGCAGGACAAGCCTTTAGGCCATTGCGTTCGAAAAGGCCAAGCCATTAGGCCATCACATGCATGATCCAAACTTCACATTCGCGAAGGGTCCTTCTGGTCCAGGTTGCGTTCGCGGTGGGGTCCCCGCGTTGGCAAAGAAGGGACCCCTGACAATATATATACATGCCAAACCCAATTTCTTTATTTTCCACAAGTCCCAAACACCATTTAATGCTCTAGAGAGATAATAAACTGATAGGGTCGATACATGGGTGTTTGGGGTGAGTTGGAGAGTGCGTGGGAACGTTTCCTCATCAATATTATCGTAAGTTTTCTTTAAATATCAATAATTTTCCCATTTTAAAGTTTTAACCACCTAGTGCATTGATGGGTTGATTTTTAATGTTATTGTGCTCATAATTTATCCATTATTGAGTGTTAATGATCCTTGAGTCCT
Organism: Capsicum rhomboideum; assembly: GCA_031232105.1. Taxonomy (NCBI): domain Eukaryota; kingdom Viridiplantae; phylum Streptophyta; class Magnoliopsida; order Solanales; family Solanaceae; genus Capsicum; species Capsicum rhomboideum. The sequence goes on from CP124716.1 coordinate 136,022,288, forward strand.
AAGGGGAATTTTGATGATTTCAAATTTGTGATTTCGTAAGCGGAATCCACATGAAATTTTTTGCTCGATTTTGGACCCGACACATTTATAAGCAATATGGATATTGTTGTTCTTGTATTGATGAGTATATTGTTATTTTGATAGCGTGGCATCATGCTTAGGCTTCTCAGAAGGGAAAGGCCCTACTTTAGCAGACTTTATCGAGCTTTCTTTGGCGTCCAAGTAGGTTAGGCTTACCCTACTTATAAATTAAACTTAATTATGGTATTAGTATGATATTATGCTAGTTTAGGGTTGGAATTTATGGTTGGTTACTTAGTTATTAAAAGTTGGGTTATTTGGCCCATTTAAGGGCCGTTTTGGAGGTAGAGTCGATCCATTTACCCTTTCCTTAGGTAAATTGATGCTTTGGGGTTGGGATATCACTCTTAGTCCCTTGTATACTTAGTAATCCTTCTTTTGCGACATTATCCTTAATCTTGAGCCTTAGACTACATAGCATATACCTAGTTTGGGGCTAGGTTAATGATCTTGATTTATGGACTGGTTCGAGTCTGACACATTCTATTGATTTATAGTATTTTTATAGTATTTAAAGACCAATTCGAGTCTGACATATTCTATTGATTTATGGCATTTAAATACCAATTCGAGTCTGGCATATTCTATTGAATTATGGCATTTAAAGAGTGGTTCGAGTCCGGTATACTTTATCTATTTATGGCACTAACTTACAGGTTCGAGTTTGGCACTTGTGGTGAGTTATGAGAAGGGAAATACGGTTCAAGTCTGGTGTCTACGAGTTATTTCATGGTGTTATGGTACCGGTTTGAGTCTGGTGAGTTGTGGTTCGGAAGGGATTCATAAATATGGTAATGGTCTATTCCTTTATTTTTTCCATCGGGATTATGGAGGTTCGTTTAGGTTAGTCTTCTCTTGTTTGTACCCTCTAGGCTTATGGGGGCCTAGTGGGTTGTAGTAGCTACTTTAATTTTGACATCGCGTGTTTCTTTATTTCTTACCTATCTCAGAGCATGTTCTTGGGTTTGCCCCTCTCCCTTGACTTATTTTACATCCTCACATTTTATTATACTTTATTTTGATTTAGCTCAGTCGGTCGATGCCTACTGAGTACCCATTGTTTTGGTACTAATACTATACTTCTGCATATTTTTTGGTGCAAATCTGAGTACTAGTCGATGTCGTTGACATTCCAGCCAATTGCTTACAGGTCTCAAAGATAGGGTGAGCTTTCAGAGCCAGAGTTGATCCCCTCTCCTTCCCCTATTTTTGGACAGGCTTTTGTTTTGAGATTATTGTTAATCGCTATTACTAGTACTCTTATTCTTTTGGTTAGTGGCTCTTGTACCGGCCTTACTAGGTCGTGGGATATTCTTTTGCTCCCTTCCTATTTTATCTATGTGTATGTTATTTTCTGGTAATTCCCTTATCTTCTACTATTTAGCCCATTACTTATAGTTTTGGGTTACAGTTTGGCTTACCTACTGGTAGGACATAGTAGGTGCCATCATGACTCAGGAATTGGGTCATGACAAATTGGTATCAGAGCCTAGATTCACTAGTATTGTTGGTACAAGAGCAAGTGTCTAGTAGAGTCCCACGGATCGGAACGATGACGTCCGTATCTTATCTTCGGGAGGCTAAAGGGCATTTTTAGGATGACTTCACTTTTTTCATTAATTTCATGCGCCGAGTCTGTGTTTGTTTCTAAGCTTCTCATTGTTTTACTCTTTCGCAGATGGATAGGATGCGAGCTATGATGACGGGTGACGGTGACTCGGAGCCCACTACTAGGGCACTTGCTAGAGGTCGTGGATAGGGTAGAGCTGCAGCCCCAGTTAAGGGGGCCGGATAGAGAGCCTTCGCCAGTTCCAGTTATTGCTCCAGAGGCAGAGGTTGCTCCACAGGTTCAACTATCCCAGCTATTGGTGGGCCAGGGGGCAGCCCAAACTCTACCTAGATTTATTTCTTCATCATTGCTCAGAAATTCCTTGATCCAGTTATTAGGGTTAGTGGTGGTGCACTATATAATGGTGCACAAATCTGTGGATCAGAATGGTACGGATGTTAGAGCGCAACCTAAAGCTGCGGTACCCAGAGTTTAGGTTCCCGTAGTGCTAGTAGTTGCTCAGCTGGTAGTTTCCCAGCCTGCTATGTCTGTTGAGGAGAAGAAGATGTTGGGTAGATTTCTGAGATTGACTCTTCTGAGGTTTACAGGGGCTCTAGGTGAGGATGCATTTGAGTTCCTGGCTGCTTGCAAGGTTAGGCTCCGTAATTTAGGCCTAGTTGAGACTAGTGGGGTCGATTACACTACTTTTCAGTTGGACTTGGCTGCCAGACATTGGTGGAGAGGTTTTCTTTATTTAAGACTAGCTGGATCTCCCCTTTTGACATGGACTCAGTTCTTCGAGGTTTTCTTGGAGAAGTATATGCCCCACAATCTTCACGAGTGCTTGAGAGATTAGTTCACAGGGTTACTGTAGGGTTCTATGACAGTTCTCGAGGATGAGGAACAATTTCATGAGTTGGCCAGACATGCTACTGCGATCTTGCCTACCGAGTATGAAAGGATTCGGTGTTATGTTAAAGGACTGAGACTTTCTCTTCGCATGGCTACTCAGTGTTTGGTTACTGCTGGTAGGTCTTTCATTGAGATCTCTGATTATACCCAGACTATGGAGGAGATGCATTGCGAAGCCCAAAGGGGCAGCGAAAAGAGACTTCATCATCAGGACAGTTTCAGTGGGAGCCATTGAGGCTCACAGTTTAGAGGCAGAGGTTCTCAGGATAGGTACCCTCCACGTCAGTCATATCAACACCAGGGTCAGTCCAGTAGGCCTGTTCAGGCATCACTTCAGATTTCTAATAGAGAGCAGTCTAGTTTTAGTGATTCTTATGGCCATAGCAGTGGCTAGTCTCAGAGTGTTGCACCTTCTAGATCTTCTAGCCATGGTGGCTATTTTGGGTCAGCCAGATCTTCTGGATCGAGTGGTATTTTAGGGCCTTGTTATACTTATGAAGTGTTTGGCCATTTCTCCAGAGAGTGTCCCCATCGTGGAATAATTCAGCCTGCAGCATAGAATATTCAACCAATCAGATAAGTGCTGCCTCCAGCTAGAGGTGGTGTTCAGGGTCGCAGGGGTGATCCCCTTAGTTCTCGAGCAGGTTCTCAGGCAGGCAAGACTGGTGGTAGGTTAGACGCCCAGCTAGGCTGCGGGCGAGGTCATTTATATGTTGTACCTGGTAGACTGAAGGCATAGTCTTTGGATACTGTTAGTACAGGTATAATTTTAGTATGTCGTCGGCCGGCTATTGCTTTATTTGATCTGGGATCCACTCATTTATATATTTCTACTTATTATGCATACACCACGATTAGAGTTGTCTTGGGAGCCTTTATCTATGCCATTGTGTGTATCTACTCCTGTGGGTGATTCTTTAGTAGTGGATCAGATTTATAGATTATGTATGGTGACCGTTCAAGAATTTGATACTCGGGCCGATCTTATTGTATTAGATATGATGGACTTTGATGTGATTATGGGCATGTACTAGTTATCCCCTTATCATGCGGTCTTGGATTGCTTCGCCAAGACCGTTACCTTTGCCATCCCTGGTATACCCCCGGTTGTGTGGCAGGGTTCTTTTGGTCGTGCATCGATGGGGATTATTTCTTATGTTCGGGCTAGGATATTGGTGTCGAGGGGTTATGAGTCTTACCTCATTTATATTTGTGATGTCAGTACTGAGAGTCCCTAGCTTAATTTTGTTCCTATTGTCTGTGAGTTCGCCGATGTTTTCCCTATCGACCTACCTGGCTTTCCTCCCAAGCATGATATTGAGTTTGCTATTGATCTCGAGGCTGGCACCTGACCTATTTCTATAAAACCTTACCATATGGCTCCTGCAGAGCTTAAGGAGTTGAATTCTTAGCTTTAGAATATTTTGGGTAAGGGTTTTATTCGGCCTAATGTATTGCCTTGGGGGTGATCCTGTCTTGTTCGTGAAGAAAAAAGATGGATCTATGCGTATGTGTATTGACTATAGGCCACTGAATAAGGTTGCAGTGAAGAATAAGTATCCTATACCTCGCATTGATAATTTATTTGACCAGCTTCAGGGTGCACAGTGTTCACTAAGATTGACATGAGATCAGGTTACCATCAGTTGAGAATTCGGGCTGAGGACATCCCTAAGACAACCTTCAGTACTCGGTACAACCATTATGAGTTCTTAGTGATGTCTTTTAGGTTGATCAATGCCCCAGCTGCGTTTATGGATTTGATGAATCGAGTTTTCAGGCCCTATTTGAAATCCTTTGTTATTGTTTTCATTGATGACATTCTTGTATATTCGAAGAGCAGGGAGGAGCACGAGCAACATTTGAGGATTGTACTCCAGACTTTGAGAGATCATGGCTTTATGCCAAATTCTCAAAGTGTGAGTTTTGGCTCGATTCTGTTACATTTCTAGGGCATGTGGTGTCTAAGGATGAGACTATGGTGGATCCAACAAAGATTGAGGCTATTAATGATTGGGCCAGACCTACATCTCCGATTGAGGTTCGTAGCTTTATTGATTTAGTGGGTTACTATCGATGATTTGTTGAGGATTTTGCTTCTATCACATCGCCTATGACCAGACTAACTAGGAAGGATGTTTCATTTCAGTGGTCTAAGGATTATGAGTTGAGCTTTCTGAGGCTCTAGAGCTTACTCACTTCAGCTCTGATATTGACCCTTCCTGTTGAGGGCGAGGGGTTTACAATTTATTATGATGCTTTTGGTTTTGGTTTGGGTTGTGTTCTGTTGCAGCAGGGCCGAGTTATTACTTATGCGTCGAGGCAGCTTAAAATTCATGAGCACAACTACCCCACTCATGATTTGGAGTTGGTGGCAGTGGTTTTTACGCTTAATATTTGGAGGCATTACTTGTATGGTGTTCATTGTGAGATCTACACCGACCATCGTAGTCTTCAGCACCTTAAGACTTAGAGAGATCTTAATTCTAGGCAGCGTAGGTGGATTGAGTTGCTAAAGGGCTATGATATCTCTATCCTATATCATTCGGGTAAGACGAAGTGGTAGCGGACTCCTTGAGCCGAAAGGCAGTGAGCATGGGGCTTCTATTTTAGCTTCAGACTGGCTGTTGGCTTTGGACGTTTAATTCTTAGCTAACTTGTTAGTTCAGCTCGATATTTCAAACTCCATGAGGATCCTTGTGAGTGTAGAGGCTAGGTCTATCTTATTTGAGCAGATTGAGAGTCGCCAATTTGAGGATAGTAGCCTTTGTGACATCTGTGATCAGGTGGCGAGGGGTGAAGCCAGATGGGCTACCCTAGACCCAGAGGGTATTCTGAGGTTTGATGGTCGGATTTGTGTTTTAAGGGTTGGAGACTTGATTCAGTTGATACTGCGAGAGGCTCATAGCTCCAGCTATTCTATTCACCCTGGGACATCAAAGATGTATAGAGATTTGAGGCAGCATTACTGGTGGAGTGGTATAAAGAGAGATATTGCGAACTTTGTAGCTCATTGCCTTTGTTGTCAGCAGGTAAAGGCAGAGCATCAATGACCAGGTGGATTGCTTCAGAGGCTACCCATTCCTGAGTGGAAGTGGGAGCGGATTACTATAGACTTCGTGACGGGTTTACCTCGCTCTTCGCGTGGTTCTGACAGTATTTGGGTCATCGTGGATCAGTTGACCAAGTTGGCTCATTTTATCCCAATTTAGATCTCCTTCAGTGCTGAAAGGTTAGCCCGTATCTACATTCAAGAGATAGTTCGCCTTCATGGAGTACCCGTATCTATTATTTATGATAAAGGCTTAGTGTTTACTCCTAGCTTCTGGAGGACCTGTTAGGAGGAGTTGATCACTCAGGTCAATCTTAAAACCCCATTCCATCCTCAGACCGACGGTCAGTCGGAGCGGACCATTCAGGTTATTGAGGATATGCTCCGCGCGTGCGTGATGGACTTTGGAGGTCAATGGGAGCAGTACTTAGCTTTGGCCGAGTTCACTTATAATAATAGCTACCATTTGAGCATTGAGATGGTACCATTTGAGGCACTATATAGTAGGCGTTGTCGATCTCCGATAGGTTGGTAAGAAGTCATTGTAAAGGAAGACGACATTTACCATTTCCGCTGCCTGCCTAAAGGCTTATTGGTAGCTCTTAGGTTCTCTGTCAGTAGAGTTTTGATACTTCAGAGATTAGCCCCTGTGGTACTGACTTGCTTCGTGAGTCCTTGGATAAGGTGTGGGTGATTCAGGATAGGTTGAGGGAAGCTCAGAGTAGGCAGAAGATTTATACTGATCGTAGACATCGTGCCTTGAGATTTGGGGTTGGTGATTGAGTTTTCCTCTGAGTATCGCCCATGAAGGGCATGATGAGGTTCGGGAGGAAGGGTAAGCTCAGCCCTAGGTATATTAGCCCATTCGAGATACTTCAGACAGTTGTAGAGGTAGCTTATTAATTGGCCTTGCCCCAGATTTCTTAGTTGTTCATCCAGTTTTCCATGTCTCTGTGCTATGGCGTTACATCCCGAATGAGTCTCACGTGCTTTGGTGGGACTCGATTCAGTTGGACTAGAGGTTGGCATTCGTAGAAGAGCCAGTCCTCATTTTAGCTAGGGATGTTAGGCAGTTGCGCTCCAAAGAGATTCTAGTAGTTAAGGTCTAGTGGAAGGACCTTCCAGTTGAATAGGCTACTTGGGAGATTGAGAGTGAGATGCGCACCCAGTATCCCCACCTGTTCGAGGCTTCAGGTACTTCATAATCTTTTACTTTCGCGGATGAAAGTCTTTTAGTAGTGGATACCCTCCAGGTCATTTTATGCATTTCCACATTATTTAGATGTTTAGAGCCTTCCCATAGCTTCCCCAAGTCATTTATGACTCTCTGGTGCTTATAGTTCGGTTACTGGGCAGTTCGTTTGGTGTTTTTAGAGCCAATTCCCTATTTTGAAATTAATGCTTTTCAAATTTAGCTACTGGGCCTAAACATCAGGTAGACGATCTCGTATGCCAATTCTGACAGTTCCATCAGATCCAGAACATCAATTTTAGGTTAGGGGGACCTTTGGTTTGGGTCCCGAGACTTTCGAACTCATTTTGGTCTATTGAGTAGAAATTGACTAAAACGGCCATTTGGGTGTGGGACCCACATTTCATCTAAAAGACCCAGGATGGTAATTTTGATTTTTTTGTTGTGTCTGAATGTCAAATTTGATAGGTTAGCATATTTCATTTTTGTTCACGGGATTTCGAACGAATCCCGAGGGTCCGATCGAAAACTTTCCAATTGCCAAGTTTAGTTGATGCAGCATCAGCTGGTGCAGGCCAAGCCTTTAGGCTATCGCGTTCGCAATGCCTTGGCCACGTTCGCAAAGGCCAAGCCTTTAGGCCATCGCGTTTGCAAGCCAACCTTCACGTTCATGAAGGGTCCTTCTGGTCAAGGTCGCGTTCGCGATGGAGTCCCCACGTTCACGAAGAAGGGACCCCTGGCAGTATAAATACATGCCAAAACTCAATTTCTTCATTTTCCACAAGTACCAAACACCATATAATGCTCTAGATAGCTAAGAGAGTGAGAGGGTCAATACGTGGGTGTTTGGGTTGAATTGGAGAGTGCGTGGGAATGTTTCCTCATCAATATTATCGTAAGTTTTCTTTAAATTATCGATAATTTCCCCGTTTTAAAGTTTTAACCCTAGTGCATTGATGGATTGATTTTGAATGTTATTGTACTTGAAATTTATCCATTATTGAGGGTAAATGATCCTTGAGCCTTGAGGGATGTTTAGACGGTTTCAAATTTGTGATTCAGTAAGCAGGCCCTACATGGGATTTTCAGTTCGATTTTGGACCCGATGCATTTATATGCAATATGGGTATTGTTGTTCTTGTATTGATGAGTAGATTGTTATTTTGATAGTGTGGCATCGTGCGGAGCCTTCTCTTTAGCCCCACTTTAGCAGACTTTATCGAGCCTTCTTCGGCGTCCAAGTAGGCTTGGCTTACCCTACTTATAGATTGAGCTTAATTATGGTATTAGTATGATATTATGCTAGTTTGGGGTTGAAATTCACAGTTGGATGATTAGTTATTAAAAGTTGGGTTATTTGGCCCATTTGAGGGTTGTTTCGGAGGTAGAGTCGACCCATTTACCCTTTCCTTAGGTAAATTGATGCTTTGGGGTTGGGATATCGCTCTTAGTTCCTTGTAGACTTAGGAGTACTTCTTTCACGACGTTATCCTTAATCTTGAGCCTTAGACTACATAGCATATACCTAGTTCGGGGATAGGTTAATAATCTTGATTTATGGCGTTTAAAGACCAGTTCGAGTCCGACATATTCCATTGATTTATGACATTTAAAGATCGATTTGAGTCCGGCATATTCTATTGTTTTATGGCATTTAAAGACCGGTTTGAGTCCGGCATATTCTATTGATTTATGGCATTTAAAGACCGGTTCGAGCCCAGCATACTCTATCTATTTATGGCACTAACTTACTGGTTCGAGTCCGGCACTTGTGGTGAGTTATGAGGAGGGAAATTTGATTCAAGTTCGGTGTCTATGGGTTATTTCATGGTATTATGGTACTGGTTTAAGACCGGTGAGTTTTGGTTTGGAAGGGATTCATAAATATGGTAATGGTCTATTCCTTGATTTCATCCATCGGGCTTTTGGAGGTTCGTTTGGATTAGTCTTCTCTTGTTTGTACCCTCTAGGCTTATGGGGGCCCAGTTGGGTTGTAGTAGCTACTTTAATTTCGGCATCGCGTGTTTCTTTATTTCTTTACCTATCTCAGGGCATGTTCTCAGGTTTGCCCCTCTCCGTTGACTTATTTTACATCCTTGCATTTTATAATACTTTTATTTTGATTTAGCTCAGTCGGCCGATGATGCCTACTGAGTATCCATTATTTTGGTACTCATACTACACTTCTACAACTTTTCTGGTGTAGATCCGAGTACTAGCCGACGTCGTTGACATTCCAGCCAGTTGCTTACAGGTCTCGGAGATAGGGTGAGCTTTCAGAACCGGAGTTGATCCCCTCTCCTTCCCCTATTTTTGGACAGTCTTTCATTTTGAGACTATTGTATATCGCTATTACTAGTACTCTTATTCTTTGGTTAGTGGAGCTCTTGTACCGGCCTTCCTAGGTCGTGGGATATTCTTTTGCTCTCTCCCTATTTTATCTATTTGTCTGTTATTTTTTGGTAATTCCTCTATCTTCCGCCATTTAGCCCATTACTTGTAGTTCCTGGCTATGGTTTGGCTTACCTACTGGTGGGATATAGTAGGTTCCATCATGACTTAGGAATTGGGTCATGACAAACACTAAGTGGGAAAGTGATTAACTAAAATTGTGTTAAAAGTCTAATTAGTTATTTATTGCTTAGTAATATTATTTTATATGTAAGAAAAAACTATTTGTTGCACATAAATTTACATACCAGATATCAAATTTTACACGTATAATTAAAAAAAAAATTGAGTATTCATAGTGTCAAGGTTAGCTTGAGAACAATTCGACTAACTCCATGATATACCTACTACCTTCGATAAGAACATGTATCAGACACCTCTATCCACCAAATTTTAGACACACATGAAGAAATCACAATATTTTTTCCTATTTTAGGATTTGAACCTGACACATCATGACTTACACTTTGTTGACCGTATATAACTAGGCTTTTTTTATGAAAAGTTAAAAAGATGCATATAACAAGGTTGATGGGACTTAAATAGAATATCCTTTATATATCATTAAAATAACAACAATAACATATATAGATGAATAATGAGAAATAAATTCATAACTAGGAAATATATCTGAAAAACAAGAAGTCATAAGAATGATTAAAAAAATTTAAAAACATTACATGCTCAATAAACATCCTAAGGATGTCCATCATTATCCTCTCCATTATTTTTTCATTAGAACAAATTTCATTCTAAAGATTTTCATTCAGTTGTTTCTTCCTTTCTTCAAGTTTGGTCCTCTTAACAGCAAATAGCTTTAACAAACTTTTAATTGCTCCAACCTCAAGTTCATCGAATCTTTTACTTACCTCAACAAGTTCATTGAAGAGGTTCTTTATTACAATCTCCTAAACCTTTTGCTCTATTTGATTAATATATTTTTCCTGTACATCCACTATTGATTGAAGGTAAGTTTCATGCTTTTCTAACTTAACTAGCTTTTTGGTTTCTAGACAATCTAAATAGTACCTTACCTTATCTTTGACCTGGGTAAGATATGGCCAAGCTAAAGCATTATTTTCTGCAGGACTAAAAACAATAATACATATTTCGGTATCACATAGGATAGACAACTCTTTTGCTTTCTTACACAATAATTTTATTCTTTTCTCTAGAATGATTTTTGTTCTTTCTCGGATCAAGATTTCTAGTGGTCTTAACCCCCCTTTTGATCATATTTTGGTACACAAAAAACCAAAAGAGTAAAATATATGAGTGAGTACCTCTCTTTGGATATGAAATTAGAGTGTTTGACTTATATATATATATATATATATATATATATATATATATATATATATATATATTACTTTCCTTGTATTTATATAATCTTATTGCACAATCTTGTATTTAAGTTATTTTTAAATTACTTTCCCTAATACATGAAGTTTAAATCATATAATTCAATCTTGAAGTTGGAAGTAATATAATTTTATTTCCATAATAATTATATTCCAAGCTGGCAAATAAAAATGATAATTCTTTTTACACCACATATTGAGTGTACTAAAAGTGAAACTCATTATAATTTTTTTGTCACCTAAAGATATCTAATATTCTATAAAAGTTAGAAAAAACTAAATCTTTATCATTTTGTTTCACTAAATATATGAATTAATGATTTTCTTATTCAAGTACATTGAAAGTAAGGGTCCAAGTTTAATATTAATTTGGTGATAGTGCTACGAGTTTAGCCTTCTTAGGTAGTAACATAAAATCGAATAGGGTATAGAATTTAACATGAGACATTCAAAAGTAATACTTCCTCTATCCCAATTTATATGACGTACTTTACACAAGAAATTCAAGTAAAATATAGGTGAACTGCAAATTTTATGTAACAAGTATTCTTCCATCTTAAAAAATACATCAATTTGAGCTATGCTAGAAGATGTCTAAGTAAAAGAAGTGATGATGGGCAATGTTTGTAGAGTAGTTGAAAAATGTTGTAGATGTTAGGTTTGTACTGTGTGACAGAAACAACGACGATAGAAATTAAAGTGATTGCGAAGACAGAAAGAGACATTAGTGATATCAAAGAATGGTGATAGTGTGTGTTATGAACCTTTCTGTCGTTACGGGTAAGTATAGTGTGCCAAAATTTAGATTAAGGTTTTCCTCAAATTTTGAGTAAGAAATTTTAGGATGGACTAGTCTTAGACGAAATTCAAGTGTGGTATGGTCTAGAGTAATCTGGGAATGGATTAGTTAAAGGTAAAGTGATTTGAAATGATTTTATGATAGCTAAGACGACAGGGAATCCATAGAAATTTTTGTTAGTGAATTCAGGTGAGTAGAACTCCCGATATCGAATTTGACGTAAAGGGATTGGTTTGGAATGTCGAAATATGAGGGTGTGTTGCAAAAAGGGAAAAAATGGGAGAAATTTAGAGTTTCCTACCTCGTATACACTGCTATAGCAGATGGAAGGCCACTACAAAAAATTTTAAGTTAATCCCTTCCATTAACTAGTTTTTCAATTAATAATCCTTAGAATCAATAATTTATAGATTTTGGGGAGGATTTAACTTGACCTAGGTGATTTTTCTGGTGCAAGTGGGTGAATTGAGTAGAAAACCTTTGGGTTTGGTTAAATATAGTTAATTTACTATTGCATGCTTAGAATCAATCGCACCATAGCAGGCGAATCTCGCTATAGAGAGGCTGCTGTAGTAGGATATGGACTGATTAATGCAGAAAATACCCCAAAAATATTATTTTCATTCCACATTCGTCTAAGGGCTGGGAGAGGTGTATTTGGGCGATTTCCACCTAAATTCCATCATTTTTCTTCATAAAGGTAAGTTAATCCCTTCCATTAACTAGTTTTTCAATTAATAATCCTTAGAATCAATAATTTATTGATTTTGGGGAGGATTTAACTTGACCTAGGTGATTTTTCTGGTGCAAGTGGGTGAATTAAGTAGAAAACCTTTGGGTTTGGTTAAATATAGTTAATTTACTATTGCATGCTTAGAATTCGCTATTAAATCCATGAATTGATAGAATTAAGGTGGAGTGATGATAGAAGACACTAAAATAGGAGGAATAATCATGAATTTGATCTTACGATTATGGGATTAGGTTGTAATCCTCGAACATGCTAGGTCATTGTATGAATTGTGATCACGTTATTATTTTTAGACCACAACCAAGTGGAAATTATTCGATAAGGATAGCCTCAAGTTCAATAGAGTGGTGCAAGCTTGGATTGAGGTAGGTGATGGTTTAACATAGTTGAAACCCAACTTGATTTATGTGTGCATGTTAATTATTTCTTCGTATACTTGTTACAATGCATGTGCAAGAGAACTAAATGGTTGAATGATATCCTAAGTGTTAATCACATCTAATGAGGTTGTATAAAATACTTATTGGTTGCACAAGTGTGGTTGTTATTTGCTCATTATTGTTGTGGTTGTTGTGATATCTGTTGATTATTATGGATGTACCAGTACTTAGACATCTTCACTGGATTCATATTATTATTGTGGGATGTATGGTATTTGGACATCTTCATGGGATTGGTTGATATATTGTTGGCAGGCACTAGATGTCTGAGATTTTGGTACATGGACAAGAGCTCGTCCCCTGCAGGTCATGGTTAGTGGGCGGCCATAAGACCCTTAACATGTGTGTACAAGGTATTGGTGAGAGTGATGATTCCTTGAGTGAACCAGGTTTATGTTTTGACTTGTTATATTTGGTTCTTTGTGTGAACCATGATCAATGGTTATGATCGAGGTTGTTTTTGAAATGGATCCTTGAGTGATTCGGGATAAATTGAAATGATTGGAATGTCTCTTTATTTGTCTATTTACTTATGTAATTGAGACATGATTTAGCATATTGTTGATGAGTCATGGTTTGTTGACTTGAATTGAATGCTAGTAGTCAGAGTCTTGACTTGGTTTATTGTCAATATTGACTTGTACGCGCCTGAACTTTGTGGTTTGCTTAAAAGGCTAAGTGTCACATAATTGAAGTACAATTATATGGTAGGTGTTCATGGTTGTTCTTGTTTACTAAGTTATGATTGCTTGTTCACATTTCTTATTTTGAATTGGCCTATGACCCTACCAGTACACCGTTGTTTCTTGTGTATTGATACTACACGTGCTCTTCTTTTTGTTGAGTGCAGAGCATTTTTCAGTGACTACATCGATGCCTTAGCTTTAGAGTAGACTGCATTCCGACTCAAGAGTGAGCTACATATTTCGGGCATCCATGAGTCATCTACTTAATTTCTGGTCCATTTGTTTCAGACTCGGAGATTTTCATTTGCTTTTGGGTTGAACCCTTTTATTGATATTTGTAGTGGTTTTAGTACAATGAATTTTAGATTCTAGGGGTTGTTTAGACATTCGTTTGTTTCCACATTTGACATTATTGTTAGAGTATTTCAAGATACTGGATTATTTAATGAAGAAACTAGTTTATCTTGAATTTTGCTAAGTGTTGGATTTGAGTAATTTGAGTTAAATGGTTCTCCCACTGAAGGGTTAGTGTGAGAGCCACTCGCGATGGGTTTGGATCGTGACAATGTTTTAGTAATATATAAAGTACATGAATCAAACATGATGGTGTGAGATCCAAATCAAAATTTTATGAGTATTTGTTTGGTAAGTGAACTCATCTTATTTAGAGAAACACTAAGTGGGAAAGTGATTAACTGAAATTATGGAAAAAGTCTAATTACTTATTTATTGCTTAGTAATATTATTTTAAATGAAAGAAAAAACAAAATTTTGCACATAAATTTACCGTACCAAATCCCAAATTTAACACGTATAACTAGTTTTTTTTGGGTAATCGCAATGTCAAGGTTAGCTTGAGAACAACTCGATTAACTCCGTGATATACCTACTACCTTCAACAAGAACATGTATTGGACACCTCTATCCACCAAATTTTGGACACACATAAAGAAAGCACATTGTTTTTTTTCCTATTTTAGGATTTGAACCTAACACCCCATGACTTACACTTTATTAACCGTACATACCTAGGCCTTTTTTATGAAAAGTTAAAAGGATGCATATAAAAAGGTTGGTGAGACTTAAATAAAATATCCTACATATATCATTAAAATAACAACAATAACATAAATAAATGAACAACGAGAAATAAATTCATAACTAGGAAATGCAACTGAAAGACAAGAAGTCATAAGAATGATTAAAAAAAATTAAAAAATATTACATGCTCAATGAACATCCTAAGGATGTACATCATTATCCTCTCCATTATTTTGGCATTAGAACCAATTTCATTCTAAAGATTTCTTCAAGTTTGGTCCTCTTAACAGCAAATAGCTTTAACAGACCTTTAATTTCTCCAACCTCAAGTTCATCAAATCTTTTCTTGCCTCAACAAGTTCATTGAAGAGGTTCTCCATTTCCATATCCTCAACCTTTTGCTCTATTTGATTAATATAGTTTTCCTGTGCATCCACTATTGATTGAAGGTAAGTTTCATGGTTTTCAAACTTAACTAGATTTTTGGTTTCTAGACAAGCTAAATAGTTCTTTACCTGATATTTGACTTGGGTTAGATATGGCCAAGAAAAAACATTATTTTCTGCAAGACTAAACACAATAATACCTATTTTGGTATCACATAGGACAGAAAAATCTTGTCACGACCCAATATTTGAGTCATGATGGCGCCTACCGTAACCCACCAATAGGCAAGCCAAACCCTAACCCAGGGCGACAAGCGACGGGCTAACTGGCGGAGTCTCAGTTTGCAGAGATGAAGTGGAAGTAACCATACTTATAAATATGTTATAAATATAAAAATAGAATGAGAATATATATACATGCCAAGACCAAGAAGGAATAGGACGATATATAAAGTCAAGAACCCTTCCCAAGACCTGGTGAGGTCGGTATAAGAGTCACTACTAGACATATCCAGAATACAAGACAGAAACCAAATATATATAACAAGTACAGCAGTCTCGAGTGCAAAAGAATATACAGTAGAGATAGAGTAGGATCTGCCTCGAACGTCAGTAAGCTCACCCTGCTCCGGAGTTAGTGTTGAGAAGAGAGTCACGTCAAACTCGCCGACTAATGCCCGGATTTGCATTGGGGAAAAAGATGCAGAAGTTCAGTATGAGTACCGGGGTAACGGGTACTCAGTAGGCATCATCGATCGACAGAGCTAACTAAAATATAAGTAAGCTAAAGTCCGAGGGTGCATGCTAGGTCTGGGGTATGAGTAATAAATAACGAAGTAACTGTCGAGACATATAGACATACTGAGGAGATAAGTAAATGTGATACTGAAAGTAAATAAATGCATAAGTAAACACACAAGTCAAACATAACCTATCTGGGCCCCCATAAACCCGATAGGCACACGGAAGAAAATAATAACCCAGCCTGGCCCTATAAATCGGAGGAACACACAAGAATAGTAAATGCATAGTCACCAGTGTCTCAAAGTTGTATCAGTATCCAGTAACCATAATGACCAACAAGAGTGCACCGGGCTTGAACCGGCACCAATGGGTAATAACAAGAGGCAAGACGCCAGAGTCGAATCAGACACAGTGGGTAATAACAATAGGCCACATATATATCATATCTGCCGGACTCGAACCGAAACTCAGAGAACAACAGTATCATAATCACGGTACCCAGTACCAGAACTCATAGTGTACCACAATCCGGGGCCGAACGCGAACCGGAACACCCAATAGTCAATAACCAAAATCATCATACCTGAATCAGTAGTCGGATTAGAATCAAAACTCATCATAGCCAGTAAAAAGAACAGAATCAAATGTCATATCATATCAAATAAATGGGGAACACCCTAGTCCCAAGTCAATACTAGTAAATAAGTACAAAAGTTAACCCCACAACATGCTACAAGTCAATCTCCGGGTCCTTCTAGGTCAACTATATACTATAAAAAATATGTGTATACAAGTCTGGATATACATTATAAGTCATGGAAAGGCGGGTCAGCGTTCTAAGTCAAACTAGCTGACCCCGGTCAAATACGGTGCTTCAGGGACTAACAAGGCTAAACAGGCCAACCGGGTATAATCGGGGTGATTCAATCCCGTCACAACCCTAATAGGTCATATAGGGATTAACTAAGCCCTAAGATGTCAAATTTCTGACAAGTCGACAAAAAGGGTAACGGGACCCAATAACGAGTCCCGAAAACCAAGTCTAGTTATACCTGTCTAAGTCTGGGCTAAGTCTGCCTAAGCCTGGACTAACGTCCAATAATAATATTCCCCAACCAGCAATCAACAACAACAATACTATCTGACACCAAATAGGTCATCTGTGGCGTACCACGAGGATAACGGGGCCTGGAATGTATCTGAATAGCCCTATCCGGCCTAGAAGACCTAAATCACAGCAACCACCACCACCAAGTTTATAATACCAGCCCATAATACCAACACAATAGCATACATATATCACACATAAGCTCAATCTAAGTGTAAAGGAAGGTAAACCTAGCCTACCTAGACGCCGCTGCAAGTCAGCCAAAAGAACTAGCTATACAAGAGCCTTTCCCTTTCAAGAGGCCTTTGACTGCTGCCAAGCTACCAAAATAATAAACTACATATGAAAACATGACTATTGATACCCATATTGCATTAGTTCGGAAAATGCCTGAATGGTTCATGTGGGGCCCGCTTACGGTATCGTCAAATTGAAACCGTCACAGCTTCCCAAATAACTCAGTCACCAATAGTCACAACTAGCACTGTTAAATCCAAGCTCAATATATGTCTCAAATAGAAACAACAATACTAACGTATAGGAAAACTACCGTAAATACAATAAAACTTACCAAAATAACGACGATTACACGTCCACAAACACTTCCCCACTAGAACCCAAGCTTGAATAACTTGATGTAGATAAATAATTTTCCTCTAAACTTTTCACAATACACATACGTACATGTATATATGCATAGATGTGACATCAAATTTTTATTTCAATTTGGAGGATTCAACATTTTTTTTATTTTCTTTTAAAATGAAAGATAAAGGAAGTCACAATTGATTTCCATGACATTTAATAAGAGATGGTGACTCATTACACACCCATATAGATGGGCTGCCACCACGCCTACACTTAGCCTCCTGGCCACTCCCTCCACCTACACGTGAGGTGGAGGTGGCAATATAACAAATTATATTCATCCCATTATATATATATATATATTTGGGTATTGCATAGGTTTGTGGTAGAATTAATATAACATTTTGAATATACCTTAATTAATAGAAAATTATTTCGAATAAAACCTCTATAAAATAATAATATTATTTTAACATATTTAGATTTACTATCTCTGCTTAAAATATTAATAAATTATAAAACTATTATAAAGTAGTATAAATATATTATAACTAAAGAATTTTATAAATTTCAAAAACATTTTCGAAAGGTAATTAACTATGTCATTTTACCAAGTTCTAATTTAATTAGATATTTTACAACATGCTTGGTCTAAATAATATTCTCAAATGAACTGCCCGAAAACCGAACTGTCAGTCCTAGTAAGTCCTAAATAACTTGGGGCAGTTATAAAAAAGCTCTAACACCGAGAATGCACGGAAACGAGGAAAATGACCGGGAAGGTCATTACAACATCCACTACTAAAAGGACTTTCGTCCGCGAAAGTCAAGAGTAAGTACATACCTGCAGACGTGAACAAGTTGGGATACTAGGTTCGCATATCACGTTCAAGCTCCCAAGTGGCCTCCTCGACCGGACGGTGAAGCCATTGTACCTTAACCACTGGAATTTCCCAGGAGCGTAATCGTTTGACATCACTGGCTAAAATAGACACAGGCTCCTCTACAAATGCTAACCTCTCATCTAACTGAACCGAGTCTCACTGAAGCACATGCGACTCATCCAAAATGTACTGTCGTAGAATAGAAACATGAAATATCGAGTGAATAGTTGAAAAGGCCAGAGGTAAAGCTAACACATAAGTCACCTCTCCAACTATCCGCAGAATCTCAAAGGGTCCAATATATCTAGAGTTAAGCTTGCCCCTCCTACCAAACCGCATCACGCCTTTCATGGGCGATACTCTTAAGAAGACCCTATCACCAACTCTAAATTTCAACGGACGACGTCTACGTTCAGCATAACTCCTTTGTCTACTCTGAGCTATCCGCAGCCTGTCCTGAATCACTCAAACTCGGTCCAAAGACTCTCGGAGCAAATCTGTGCCATGAGGACTAACCTCTGAAATCTCGAACCATCCAACTGAAGACTGACGCTGTCTACCGTACAAAACCTCAAACAGAGCCATCTGAATGCTGGAATTAAAGCTATTATTATACGTGAACTCTGGTAAAGGCAAGAACTGATCCCACTGACCCCCAAAGTCTAACACACAAGCGCGGAGCATATCCTCCAATACCTGAATCCTCCGCTCTGACTGCCCATCGGTTTGAGGATGAAATATAGTACTAAGGTCCACCTGAGTACCCAACTCTTCCTGGAAAGTCCGCCAAAAACTGGAGGTAAACTGAGACCCTCTGTCTGAGATAATAGATACTGGCACTCCATGTAGGCGAACCACCTCCTGAATATATACGCGAGCTAATCTTTCAGCACTGTAGGAGACTCGAACAGGGATAAAGTGCGCGGACTTAGTCAACCGATCCACAACGACCCAGATACTATCAAAACCATGGGAGGTGCGAGGAAATCCAACAATGAAATCCATAGTGACCCACTCCCATTTCCACTCGGGAATGGGCAACTGCTAAAGCAATCCACCAGGTCTCTGGTGCTCGGCCTTTACCTGTTGACAACAAAGGCATCGAGCTACAAACCCTGCTATATATCTCCGCATACCACTCCACCAATAGTGCTGCCTCAAATCCCGATACATCTTAGCTGTCCCAGGGTGAATAGAATATCTGGAACTGTGCGCCTCGTGCAGAATCAACTGAATCAAATCCCCAACTCTCGAAACACAAATATGGCCGTCAAACCTCAGAACACCATCAGAACCCAAGGTATCCCTCTCAGACTCACCCCTCAATACCTGATCTCGAATGCTACGGAGACTGCTATCCTTAAACTGACGACTCTGAAACTGCTCTAGCAAAGTAGATCTCGCACCAACACAAGCGATAACCCTCCCAGGGTCAAAAATATCTAAACGCACCATTGAGTTATCTAAGAACTGAATGTCCAAAGCCAACGACCGCTGAGAGACTGAAATAAAGGCTAAGCTACCCATACTCACTGCCTTTCGGCTTAAGGTATCCGCAACCACATTCGCCTTACCCGGATGATAGAGAATAGATATATCATAGTCCTTTAGCAACTCAATCCACCTGCGCTGCCTTGAATTAAGATCCCTTTGAGTCATAATATGTTGAACACTGCGGTGGTCTGTAAAGATCTCACAATGAACACCATATAGATAATGCCTCCAAATCCACAGTGCAAACACTACCGCTGCTAACTCCAAGTCATGAGTGGGGTAATTAAACTCATGCACTTTTAGCTGCCTCGATACGTAAGTAATAACATGACCCCGCGGCATCTGAACACATCCCAGACCGATACCAAATGCATAACAATACATGGTGAAACCCTTGCTCTCAACTGGAAGAGTCAACACATGGGTATAAGTAAGTCGATCCTTGAGCTTTAGAAAGCTCGCCTCATAATCCTCAGACAACTGAAACAAAAACTCCTTCCTGGTTAGTCTAGTCATAGGAGATGCAATAGACAAGAAGCTTTCAATAAACCGCTTGTAGTACCCTGCCAACCCAACGAAACTACAAACTTCAGTAGGTGATGTGGGCCTAGCCCAACTTCGAATAGCCTCAATCTTTGTAGAGTCTACCATGATACCGTGTCTGGATACAACATGTACCAAGAAAGCTATAGACTCAAGCAAGAACTCACACTTTGAGAACTTGCCGTAAAGCTGATGATCTCTCAAAGTGTAGAGCACAATCCTCAAATGTTGCTCGTGCTCCTCACTACTCTTTGAATAAGCCAAGATGTCGTCAATAAACACAATCAAAAATGAGTCCAAGTATGACCTGAATACATGATTTATCAAATCCATGAAAGTTGATGGGGCATTAGTCAACCCAAAAGTCATCACCAGGAACTCATAATGGTCGTATCGAGTCCTGAAGGCTGTCTTTGGGATGTCCTCAGCCCTAACTCTCAACTGATGATATCTAGATCTCAAGTCTATCTTTGAGAATACCGCTGCACCCTGAAGTTGATCAAACAAATCATCGATATGAGGCATAGGATACTTATTCTTCACCGTCACCCTATTTAGCTGCCTGTAATCGATACACATTTGCATAGATCTATCCTTTTTCTTTACAAATAGAACTGGAGCACCCCACAGCGACATACTCGGCCTGATAAAATCCTTTCCTAGAAGGTCCTGGAGCTGAGTACTCAACTCTCTCAACTCAGAAGGAGCCATACAATAAGGAGCCATAGAAATAGGTTGGGTGCTCGGTTCGAGGTCAATAATGAACTTTATATCACGCTCAGGAGGAAGGCTAGGTAGGTCAGTCGTGAATACATCAGGAAACTCATAAACAATAGGGACAAAGTTAAGCAATGGACTCTCAATACTAGCATCCTGAACATAAGTAAGGAATGAATCACATCCCCTCGACATCAATCTACGAGCCCGAACATATGAAATAATCCCTTTTGGTGTGCGGCTAACAGAACCCTGCCACACCACCGGGGGTATACCAGGCATGGCTAAGGTAACGGTCTTGGCAAAGCAATCCAAGACTGCATGATAGAAAGACAACTAGTCCATGCCCAGAATCACATCAAAGTCTACCATGGCCAATACAATAAAATCAACCCGAGTCTCAAACTCTCGAACAGTCAGCAGATAAGATCTATATACCCAATCCACTACTACGAAATCACCAACGGGGGTAGATACACCTAAGGGCATAGATAATAACTTAGAACATAAACCCAATTGTGGTGCATAATAAGTAGATACATAAGAAAACATGGATCCGGGATCAAATAATACAGAAGCTCGCTGATGGCATACGAAAATCATACCTGTAATCATCGCATCCAAAGCCTCAGCCTCCGGCCTAGCCGACATGCCATACAACTGACACTGGCTACCACTAGTCTAAGCACTGACCTGACCACCAGTCCGACCTCTTTGCACACCATCTTGAGAACCCTAGGGACCACCTCGTTGACCATGTGCACCATCTCTACCTACTGGCGGTATAGATCTGATGGGTTGTGCCATCTGAACTGAAGGCTCAACCACCCTGCACTGAGGACACTCACACACGAAATGACCAACAACCCACAAGTATAACATGCTCCTGGTTCCCTGCTCGACATAGAAGATCCGACTGATTCGGTATGACCACCTCTAGTCGATGAACTAGACCGTGTCCCTGAGGCTGACTACCAGAACCACTATAGGTGGGTTGGCCCCTATCAGCAATCTGTAAGGCTGACTATACAGGCTTACTAGGCTGACCCTACAGATGAAAAGAATGTTGCTATTGCTGAGTGTACCTACCCCGAAACCCAGGGCCTCTAAACTGCGAGCTGCTATGACTGCCACTATAACTACCCTGGAATCGGGGTCTCTTATTGCTGCCCCCTTGGGCCTCGCGATCCATCTCCTCTATCGAATATACATGCTCAGCTATCTCAGTAAATGACTTCCCCAAAGTCACTAAACTCTGTGTAGCTCTACGGAGTGTTAATCGCAACCCTCTGACAAAGTATCTAATCCTCTTGTACTCGTCAGGTAAGATCATAGTAGCATGTATGGCCAAATCATGGAATCTTGCCTCATACTAAGCTACTGTCATAGACCCATGTCTCAACCTAGAAAACTCATCTTTATGATGCTCACACATGCTACGGGGCATATACTTCCATAAGAATACCTCGGAGAACTGTACCCTTGTAACGGGTGGAGATCCAGCTGTCCTGGAATCAAGGTAACCTCTCAACCATCTCCTCGCGACTGTATCAAACTGATAGGCAACAAAATCTACCCCGCGGGACTCCACTATTCCCAAATTCCTCAGCTTCTCCTTGCAGCTGGATAAGAACTCGTAAGCGTCCTCTCCTGGGGTACCCGTAAATCTAGGTGGAGCTAATCTTAGAAAATGAATCAGCATCTTCTACTCCTCGACAGACATAGCTGGCTGGACTGCTACCGGTACAGGCAGAACCTCAATTCTAGGTGCTGCAGCTGCAGGCTGCGCACCAATACCAACTCCATGTACTGCTGGCTGGGCTCCCTCGACTCCAACTAATCCTAGAAACTGCACCAAAGTATCTCGGAGCACTGAAGCATCAATAAAATTGGGTTGAAGCATCAATAAATTCGAGTGAAGCCTGGGCTGTTCCCTGGCCCACCGGCTGCTATGGCGGCGGAGCGTCTGGAACTATAACGGGATCGGGTGAATGGTCCCTAACATGATCTCGGCCTGGGGCTGCTGTTCTATCCTTTCTTCGACATATAGGTCGACCTCGGCCCCTAACTAGAGCCCTCGCTGCAGGCTCAGGGTCCCGACCCCTGGCTTTCGCACCACGCATCGTAGCAATCGGTGTAAAGAGTGAACCAAATGAAGATCAGAAACCAACATAGACTCGATGCATGGACATGTGTCAAGAAAATGAGAGACTCTCCTAAGAATACTTTGTATCCTTCCGAGGATAGGATATAGGCGTCCCCGCACCAATCCGTAGGACTCTACCACACATTGGCTCATGTACCGACACTACCCATACAAACCTAGGCTCTAATACCAAGATGTCACAACCCAATATTTGAGTCATGATGGCGCCCACCATAATCCACCAATAGGCAAGCCAAACCCTAACTCGGAGCAACAAGCGATGAGCTAACAGACGGAATCTCAGTTAGCAGAGATGAAGTGGAAGTAACCATACTTATAAATATGCTATAGATATAAAAATAGAATGAGAATATATATACATGCCAAGACCGAGAAGGAAGAGGACAGTATATAAAGTCAAGAATCCCTCCCAAGACCTGGTGAGGTCGGTGCAAGAGTCACTACTAGACATATCCAGAATACAAGACAGAAACCAAATATATATAACAAGTACAATAGTCTCGAGTGCAAAAGACTATACAGTAGAGATAGAGTAGGATCTGCTTCGAATGTCAGTAAGCTCACCCTGCTCTGGAGTCAGTATTGAGAAGAGAGTCATGTCAAACTCGCCGACTAATGCCCGAATTTGCATCAGGGAAAAAGATGCAGAAGTGCAGTATGAGTACAGGGGCAACGAGTACTCAGTAGCCATCATCGGCCGACTAAGCTCACTATAATATAAGTAGGCTAAAGTCCGAGGGTGAATGCTAGGTCTGGGGTATAAGTAATAAATACCTAAGTAACTGTCGAGACATATAGACATACTGAGGAGATAAGTAAATGTGATACTGAAAGTAAATAAATGCGTAAGTAGACACATAAGTCAAACATAACCTATCTGGGCCCCCATAAACCCGATAGGCACACGAAAGAAAATAATAACCCAGCCTGGCCCCCATAAACCGATGGGACACACTGATAAGTCGATATTTTACCCAATTCTTAATACACTTGAGCTTGGATTATCTTGGAATTCGCATTAATTCGATATAAATTTTAGGTTATATGGCTCTTGTATGCAGGTAATGGATGAAATCGAGCCCGAGCTAACCATACGAGTCAATGGAAGTTTGAAAAGTGAAGAAAAGATGTTGGATTTAACACCCTGGGAGATTAACAACCACCTGCGCACGCAGGTCAGGAGATGCACACACAGGTAGCTGGCTTAGGAGTGGAGCAGCACAATGCAGTGCCATCTGCGCTAGCCTCCTGCGCACGCAGGCTAGGAGATGCGCACGTAGGTGGCCAATTGAAGGGACTAGGCAGCGCAAGGCAGCTTCATCTGCGCCAGCCTCCTGCGCGCGCAGGTCACCCGTCTGGCTGGCCCAGATGGCTAGGCAGGGGCACTTTTGTCATTTGTCTGGACGCAATTTTTTTGGTTATAAAATGTAATTTTTCTAGTTCGAAGGGGATCTTTAGTTGGACATTCTGAGGGAGAGAAAAGAGAGGAGTGAACCCTAAAGAGAGAAACAAGCTATATTCTTAGATTTTGGCATTAATTCCAAATAAAAACTCTTGTAAGGAATTGAATTCCATGGAAGTTTGGGAAGAGAACTTTGGTAATTATCTTCTATCTTCTTCTATGAGTAGATAATTTTTCTACTTGGGGTTATGCTCGAATAAGGTGTGATAAGTGTATGGGTTTCGTTTGATTGAGTATTGTTAGATATTTGCTATAGGTTTTAATCTCATTCCATGTTTTCATTCAAATTAGAGGTTGCAAACTCTAATTACTTACAGAACTCTTATCATCCTTGACAAAGGGGATACGAGTGAGGAATGGGTTTGAACAATAACTTGATGTGTTTCATTTAATAGCATCTCTTAGACGTAAGGATGTTAATTGAGGTCATGGATTGGTTGCATAAGTTGCACTTTTGAGGTGTTCGAAAGAACCCAATCGTGAAACCCTAGTGTGTGATTGACAAATCGACACTAAGCACCTGTAATCTAACCTACCCATAACTCTTAGCTAGCTATAGTCAAATATTCGACACACCCATACACAGATTCACTCTTACGATGGCATAACCCCAAGTCTCGTTATACTCTTGGTTTTAACTCCTCTACTCAATTCTCAAATTGGTGTGTCCTGAGTTATAAAAGTCTAAATAGTTACAAATTAACAGATAATAAAACCCCCATTTACTTTTATGTATTATTCTTATAGCATCACGTGTTAGCACTAGTTGCTTCTGACACTTAGAGGTGAAAGCTATTGCATTCATTCCTCGTGGATTCGACCCCGACTCCAAGTTGGGTAATTATATTGCTAACGATCGCTTACATTCTATTCTGGGGTGTATTTGAGCGTTATCAAAAATGGCGCCATTGCCGGGGAATGAAACGTAGCGTTCATTTCTTTTAGTGTTTTAAGTTACTTGTGTTTACCATGGTGTAAGTTTACTTTATTTGTTGTTTTTGTTCTTCATAGGTGGCAACCAAAGTCTTCACGATTCAATGAGTCAACATGGTAGCCATACCACTTCATTTGACAAAAATTTTGCGGATGAAGATCATTTGGGAGATGCCGGGAGAGCAGTGCCATCCGCATCCCACCCGCGGAAGGCAATGGAGTGTTCCATGTCACTAGTGTGATGCTTCACCTCCTTCAAATGAAGGGGTTATATGGGGGTCAAGCCCATGAAGATGCAAATCTTCACTTGACAAATTTCATTGAGGTGTGCATGCCATTTGATATCGCCCACATATCACAAGAGTCTATCCGATTGAGGCTCTTTCCCTTCTCACTAACGGGCGAGGCTGCATTGTGGTTGAGACAATTGCCCGCGGGTTCAATCACCACATGGACGAAATTGACGGAAGCATTCTTGGATCGGTTCTTCCCACCATCCAGGATGTTGCAATTGAGAGATAAGATTATTAACTTCCGTCAATTGAATGGTGAACCTTTACATGAGGCATGGCAAAGGTTTAACACGAAATTGATGCAATGCCCAACTCATGAAGTTTCGGATAAGATGCTCCTTCAAATATTTTATCGAGCATTAGATCATTTGAACAAAACTGTTGCGGATAATACAGCTGGGGGGTCGTTGGTGAAACAAACTTATGGTGTTGCATCGACAATATTGGACGAAGTTACCAAACAAAGTCGGGGTTGGCATACAAGAGATTCCGAGGTGGCCGTGGGGGCTCCCTCCGCATCTTTTGTAAGCCACGAACAAAGAAAGAAAGATGAGGAGAGAGACGAAAGTATGGGTAAGATGATGACACAACTTGAACTCCTCACTAAACATGTAATGGGTTCAACACCAAAGGTGGTTAACGCCGTCGCCTCCAAGGATGCTAAGAGCCACGATGATGATGAAGCTAAAACTCTTGATGAGGAAATCCGATTCAAATCAAGTGGGGGGTTCCCGCCCCACCTACCAAAGGAAGGATGGGAATCAAGGTTGGATGGATAAAGACTGCGATTGGAAAAATCGTGAGTGGAAGGATCGTGATAGAGATCGTGAAAGAGACCGAGATTGGAGAGATAAAGATAGAGACCGTGATTGGCGAGATGCAAATTGGGACTATGATAGGTACATTCCTCCACATGATAGGTCCAAGGGTAAGGAATCAACCTCTATTGATCCGGAGAAGTATAAGAATGAAGATGTGCTTGCTCGTATCCTCATGGGAGTTGAAGGAAGCGATAAGATGTTAAGGGAAATGAAAGGGGATTTGTCGCATCTCAACCAAACTATCACCTCACACTCGGCTTCGATAAAACAACTTGAAACCCAAATGGGTCAACTCTCCTCTCAAATGAATGCGAGACAAAGAGGGGGCCTTCCTAGTGACACGGTGGCGAATCCCAAAAACGACTCCCACGTCATGGCCATTGTTACTAGAAGTGGGAGAAGCCTTGGAAATGATGTTGAAAATCTTGATGACAACCTTTGTGATAAGGGTGTGAGGGGCCAAGTGAGCAAATCAAGAACTCGGCTTAATAGGGCAAAAGATGAAACTCAAATGTGACAAGAGCAAGGTGTTGACGGGTCGAAAAAGATGGAAGCAAAAGAAGTAAGCCCACAAGTGGTTGATGGTGGTAATGCAAAACCGAATGAAAACTCGGTTGTTTCTAAGACACAAGTTAAAATCCCTCCTCCATTCCCACAAAGGTTCAGGAAGAAAGAGGATGATTCGAAATTCAAGAAATTTCTTTCTAAATGTAGCAACCTTTCGATAAATATACCATTGTTGGAAGCCCTGCAAGAGATGCCCGGGTATGCTAAGTTTATGAAAGAATTGGTAACAAAGAAGCGAGTCATGGACTTCAAAACAATTGAA
Organism: Capsicum rhomboideum; assembly: GCA_031232105.1. NCBI lineage: Eukaryota > Viridiplantae > Streptophyta > Magnoliopsida > Solanales > Solanaceae > Capsicum > Capsicum rhomboideum. The sequence continues at coordinate 136,049,572 of CP124716.1, forward strand.
GTTACGCATAACTGTAGTGCTATAATGTCTAGTACGATGGTTGTTAAGAAGGATGATCCGGGGGCATTCACTATCCCATGTACTATTGGGGTGTATCAATTTGTAAAGCCTTATGTGATCTTGGGGCAAGTATTAATTTGATGCCACTAGCCGTATTTCAAAAGTTAGGTTTGGGAGCTCCAACACCAACAACAATGAGGCTATTGATGGCCGACCGCTCTATTAAAAGACCCGTGGGTGTGTTGTGTGATGTACTTGTGAAGGTGGATCATTTTATTTTTCCGGCTGATTTTGTGATCTTGGACTGTGAAATTGACCATGAAGTCCCCATTATTTTTGGTAGGCCATTTTTGGCTACCGGTTGAGCTTTAGTTGATGTTGAATGCGGTGAAATGAAATTCCGAGTAAACAATGAAGAGGTGTCATTCAATGTCTGCAAGTCCATGAAACAACCTATGGATTTACAAGTTGTCTTCGTAATCGATGTGGTTGATGATATAGTGGCTAACACTATGGAGGCTGAATTTGTTAGAGAGCCTTTGGTGGGAATTTTGTGGAATCTTGAAAGTGAAGGGAATGAAAGATATGAAGAAGAAGTTGCATCATTGAAAGGCTTTGGGTCTTACCCGAAAAATCCTTATAAGCTGGATCTTGACTTGAAAAATCGAGAAACTCCTCCCGCGAAGCCTTCAATTGAAGATCCACCACAAATCGAGCTCAAGCCATTGCCACCTCATCTCCGGTATGTGTTCTTGGGGGAAGGGGAGACCCTACCCATCATTATTGCAAGTGATTTGTCATCTAGGCAAATTGAGGTGTTGAAATCAGCGGTGAGTCATTATATTCGGGCACTTGGATGGACTATAGCGGATATTATTGGGATTCCACATGGCATATGCACTCATAAGATCAAGCTTGAGCCCGAGTTTGTAGCAAGTGTAGAACACCAAAGAAGGTTAAATCCCCCAATGCAAGAAGTTGTGAAGAAGGAAATCATCAAGTGGCTTGACGCGGGTGTAGTTTATCCTATCTCGGATAGCACTTGGGTGAGTCCAATTCAGTGTGTCCCAAAGAAAGGTGGTATCACGGTAGTCCCAAACAAGAATAATAATCTCATACCAGTCCGTCCGGTCACAGGTTGGAGAGTGTGCATTGACTATAGAAAGTTGAATTCATGGACTGAGAAGGATCACTTCCCCATGCCCTTCATGGATCAAATGCTTGATAGGTTGGCGGCTAGGGGTTGGTATTTCTTCCTCGACGGATATTCAGGCTATAACCAAATCTCCATAGCTCCAGAAGATCAAGAAAAAACTACTTTCACTTGTCCCTATGGAACTTTTGCCTTCAGGCGCATGCCTTTTGGGCTATGTAATGCACCGGCCACTTTTCAGCGGTGTATGCTTTCTATATTTTCTGACATGGTAGAGAGTTCTATGGAGGTATTTATGGATGATTTTTCAGTGGTTAGTGATACATTTGAAAATTGCCTTGAACACTTGGAAAAGGTGCTTGAGAGATGTGTGGCGAATAATCTTGTGTTGAATTGGGAGAAGAGCCACTTTATGGTTAAGGAGGGGATTGTTCTTGGACACAAAATATCAGGCCGAGGAATCCAAGTCGATCAAGCCAAGGTGGAAGTCATTGCTAAGCTACCACCTCCACTATCTGTCAAAGGAGTCCGGAGTTTCCTTGGCCATGCGGGTTTTTACAGGAGGTTTATTAAAGATTTCTCTAAAATTGCTCATCTAATGTGCAAACTCCTTGAGAAGGAGGTCACCTTTGATTTTAATGAAGAGTGCTTGAAGGCATTCAATTGCCTTAAAGAGAATCTTGTTTTAGCCCCAATTATCGTGACCCCAAATTGGTCACAACCATTTGAACTCATGTGTGATGCTAGTGGGCTGGCATTGGGAGCTGTGCTTGGCCAACGAAAAGAGAAACTTTTTCATCCCATCTACTATGCTAGCAAGTCCCTAAATGATGCTCAAAAGAACTACTCCGTTACAGAACAAGAATTGCTAGCCGTGGTGTATGGGTTTGAGAAATTTCGTGCTTACTTGTTAGGCACAAAAGTCATTGTGCACACTGATCATGCCGCTCTCCAATATTTAATGGCGAAGAAAGAAGCAAAGCCCCAATTAATAAGATGGATTCTACTACTACAGGAATTTGATTTCGATGTGAAGGATCGAAAAGGGTGTGAAAACCAAGTAGCTGACCATCTTTCACCTCTTGAAACAAAAGTGAACAGTTGGGGGGATATTGATCTCGATGATACATTCCCGGATGAACTTTTCATGAGTTTGAAAGAGAGCACTCTACCATGGTATGCTAATTTTGCAAATTATATAGTGAGTGGACTCCTTTCGGATGACCTGAGTTACTATCAAAGGAAAAGATTCCTCTATGATGTGAAGCGGTATTTCAGGGATGAGCCCTATCTTTTTAGGGAATGTGCAGATGGAATCATACGGCGCTGTGTCATGGATGAGGAGACAAAAGCCATTCTTGGAGCATGCCATTCTTCTCCTTTTGGTGGCCACCATGGTGGTGTGAGGACCGCAGTAAAAGTCCTTCAGTGTGGATATTATTGGCCTACCATTCACCGTGATGCTCATGAATTAGTAAAGACTTGCACTCAATGTCAAAAGCATGGTGGTATCTCAAGGAGGCATGAAATGCCTTTAAGACCCAATCTTGAGGTGGAGCTATTTGATGTATGGGGCCTTGATTTTATGGTCCATTTGTGATCTCATATGGTAACAAGTATATCTTGGTGGCCATTGACTACTTGTCCAAGTGGGTTGAGGCCATTTCCTTACCAACCAATGAAGGTAAAAGCGTGACTCGCTTCCTAAAAAAATACATTTTCACCAGGTTTGGAACTCCTCGAGCTATCATTAGTGACGGAGGGTCACATTTTTGTAATCGGCTATTTGAAGCATTGCTTGAAAAATATGGGGTGCGGCATAAAGTGGCGACTCCATATCATCCTCAAACGAGTGGTCAAGTGGAGGTGTCCAATCGAGAGATCAAATCTATCTTGGAGAAGACCGTAAATGTTGGGCGTACAAATTGGGCAAGGCAACTTGATGATGCCCTGTGGGCATATAGGACTGCATTCAAAACTCCTATTGGCATGTCTCCCTATCATCTAGTGTTTGGAAAAGCTTGTCATCTCCCGGTTGAGTTGGAGCACAAAGCTTTGTGGGCCTTGCGGAAATTGAACATGGATTGGGTGGATGCCTCGAAATCAAGAGTAGATCAACTTCATGAGTTGGATGAGTTCCGACTTAAGGCGTATGAGAGCTCAGCCTTAGACAAGGAGAAAATGAAGAAATGGCACGATGCCAAGATCTTAAAAAGAGAGTTCCATGCAGGTGATAAAGTGCTACTCTTCAATTCGAGGCGAAAACTCTTTGGGGGGAAGCTAAAATCCAAGTGGTCTGGCCCTTTTGTAGTAGCTAATGTCTTTCCTAGTGGTGCTATTGAACTCGAGGACCATGAGCAAAGGAGGTTCATGGTGAATGGGCAAAGATTAAAACATTTTTACGAGGGTGGACCGGGAGCGGCTAAAGTTGAGTTGCTCCATTTTAAGGATTCTTGATGATGAACAATGTCGAGCCACGAAGATAACCAAGGCGCTTCTTGGGAGGCAACCCAAGGTTATTTATAGTCATTTAAAGTTTGTTTGATAGCTAATTCTTAGTTATTTTGGTGAATGCAGGTGAATAATGCTAAGTGTGGGAGCTTGGGTACTGTCTTGAGCTAAATTAATCACCTGCTAGCGCATATGCCCACATGCCCATGCATGTTGGGACGCATGAGGCTAGCAGGTGGAAAGCAACATTCTGCCAGGGGCAAGAAGCCACCTGCGTGCGCAGCCCAGGCACATGCGTGCGCAGGCTAGCAACGCAGGAGGCTCTGCCTCATGCCTCCTTCAAAGCCAAGTTCCTCACCTGCGTGCGCAGGTCCCCACATGCGTGCGCAGGTGACCCTCCGCAGGTGGCTACAGATTTTCCCCAACACGCCAGGTACACTGCCCAGGTAAGGCCGTACACCTGCGTGCGCATCTCCCCACATGCGAGCGCATGGTGGGGCGCAAGTGAGGTGCCTCCAAAAATTTTTTTAAAATGGGTTTGGGTCAACCCGACCCGGGTTGACCATTTTCTTTATTTAACTTCTTTAAAACAAAACCCATACCCAAACCCACTGTCTTCTAAACTCAACACACTCAAAAGAAAAAAAAAAGGGGCGAGTCTTTGATCGGTTAAAGGTTGCTCGTGCCTTCTTCTCCCCTTCACTCTCAAAGGGGATTGCACTCATTAATTCACCTTAAAAGACTCCACTCCTCCACTTCTTCTCTTAAAAGATTGGTATGTTCATTTGGTTTATATTTTATAAGAAGTTTTTCAATACATAAGGAAACTCATGCTTTGTGCTAGTTTTTGGTGATTCATGGAGTCATGTGGACTCCCTATGGTGTAGTATTGTTGTGGTGGTGGTTTGAGTGAGTTGGGGGTGATGCTCTATATTCAAATGGGGAAGTCTTGAGTACCCAAAAGTGTATGCACACAATGTGTTTGATGAAATTCCAACATGAGTATTCCCTTGTCTTTTCTCTTGTGCATAATTTAAGTGAACTTCACATGGCTCCGTGAACTTGCCATGAGATTTATTCCATCTCCAAATGATGTGTTGCACTAGTATAGAGAAGATGTGTAATTTACATGATTTTTAGGATGCCATAATTCTTGCTATATTTCTTCACTTTATAAGGTACAATGGGTGTTCCTTGTTGATAAAATGAGTTGGTGCGCACACTTGTTCATAACATAAATGCATGCTTTACCCTATGATAGATTAGGTTACACCATTCTTAAGGGTAAAACGTCATTTTTGTTCTACTTCGGGTTATGAAGGATTGTGTTTGAGATATAGTGCTCCAAATATACTCCTAGGTGCTGTCATACAGAATTTTGCTTTGCATTCACATTAGTTAACATAGTTTTCATTTCTTTTACTTATTGAAAATCCAAAAACATGTTTTACCTTTGGTTTGTATGGTTTGTTTTGTTTCTTGGTTCTTTGTAGGGGATGTCTCCAAGGAAATCAATGCCACGAGGAGCAAAGAAAGATCATCACAAGTACAAGGGCAAGGCCATTGCCACTACTTTGCAAAGAAAAGCTCCCCCGCAACAAGGACACTCCAATACCCCTGATGTGCAATACACACTTGACATCTCAATGGAGTTGGCCAAAGATGTTGATAAACTCAGATTTTCCAACGCAGAAATGCGTAACCTTTACAATGACTGGGTGTCTACTAGGGGTTTCAATCCTGAGAAACTGTTTAATGTGAAGGATGTTCGTGAACACTTCCCTGATATTATCAGCCAGGTCACCAAGTTTGCTTGGGAAATATTCACAGACATTAATCCGGACTCGCCCCCGGCCTTTTAATTTCCTGAGCTTGTAAAGGAATTTTATGCCTCATACGTCATGCGGCACAACCAACAAAAGTACAAACCACCAGTGGCAGACCAACCTTGCCTTCAGAGTGTACTTGTTAGAGGAGTGGAAGTTCCGTGCTCCGCTTCTGACATTAATAAACTATACTTTGGTTGTGATTGTGCTCCGGGGGTTGAGTGCAAGAGGTGAATGCTTGAAGGTCACGCTCATTTTCCATGAATTTCCAAGATAATTGCTAAAGGTCTTCCGCTATGGGCAAATGGGGTTGGCCAAATCAAAAGGCGAGATCTTTCTATTCAAGCCAAGCATTGGCTCGGCTTTGTAGGAAATCGGTTGCTTCCTTCCAGAAATGATCAAGATGTCACTCTTGAAAGGGCTATTCTTGTGGGTTGTATTATGGATGGGGTGACTGTCAACCCGGGAGAGATCATTACTGAAGTGATAAAGATTCGATCCAATCAAGTGGGCACGCTACTACCTTTTCCTGCTCTTATATCGGCTTTATGTGCAGTCCACCATGTTCCTTTCTTCCCAAAGATTGACACGAAAATCAAATGCATGGGTGTCATTGATATTCGTACCAGTCAGGATGACGATAATCCTGTAGGTTTAAAGAGGAAGTTTGGGGAGGATTCCGGTTCTTCCATGAGAGAGGAGCCCACTGCTAGCATCTCTCCTATGACTTCTCATGTGTCAGCAAATCGTGACATACCTTTAGATGTGTCAGCACCGCCTCCAGCACACACCACACAGTCAGCACAGCCTCCTAGGTCTTCTACACTGACATTTGCTAAGGTTGCAGCCACGACCTTAGCAAATGACAGTTCTATTTCTCGTTTGGTGGCCGATATTCCTCACTTCATTCAGGTGGCTATTGAGCGGAGCCTTGGGCCTTTACGTGCTCAGATGATAGACTATGAACGGAGATTATCCGCGGTTGAGGCCCGGGAGGAGAGTGAGGCAGTGACTACACTCAGGACTGATCTTGCAAGTCTGCGTAATGAGATGCAGTTGATGCAGCCCTCCATCTCTATCGATGATACCCAGTTCACTGTCCCACCTGTAAAGACTGGCCCCATCTTTCCATTTGCAGACTTTTTTGGGTATTCTCCTGTGGGGGAAGAGACAGAGATCGAGTTTGGCACGGGGCTCTCTGAGGATCAGCAGGTAGAATTGGCCAAAAGAAAGTCCATTGAGGAGCTCCAGGCACAGGCAGTTGGTGCTGGCCCTAGCTCTCGGCCTTTTGTAGTGAGTCATACAGGAGCCCAGTCTGACGAGGCTCCTTCTGTTTCAGCCCCAGCATCAGCACAGCCATCTCATGATACCGATCCGAGCGCCTAGTGCGCCTCAGAGAGTTTTGTCTTTCACCCCTTTCCTTTTTGTCTTATATTGATTGCATTGGGGACAATGCAATACTTTTTAGGGGGGGGGTGTAGGCAAATTCATTCATTGGTACTTTATGGTTTGTAATATTAATTCATGATTCTATTTGGGTTCCATCTGGTTAGGAGTTTTGATTCGGATATTGCCCTTGCCAGGCCATTTTTGTTGATTCGAATATTGCCCCATCTTTGTGAAGTTGTGATATGGATAGTGCCCTTGTCGGGTTCTTTTTGCATGCTAGTCCTAATGTAAGTTTGGGGAAATTGAAGAGATTCATAGGTCCCTCTAAAATTGTCATGGCAAACAAACAAATGATTTGAGAAAATGATTTTGTTTTAGAAAAGAAAAGAGCAAAGTAAGTCCAAGTCTCCTCTTGTGTATGACCTGTTAATTCAGTTTTTGGCTCATGCTTCTCAAGTCTCTGACTTAGAGTAGATTGTCAAGTTCATTTGCTCAAAGTTGGGGGGAAAGACTAGCGCTCTATTTTAAAGAAAAAGTGCCTAGTGTGGTGAGATTGTTGATTAGTTCTTGTGCACACATGATAGTCTAGAACTTGCCCCGCGTGTATTCAAGGCAAAATTTGGGACCTAACTTGGTTTAGAGGATGACCCGAGGCCATTTTGTCCACCACTTGACCTAAATTTCCACCTTGACAGTTATCCCTAGCTAACCCAATTGAGCCTTTCACTACTTTCTTCTTGGATATGACCATACTATGACACCCCACCTTCGTCTTTGACAACCCTTTTTCTTGTCTATCACTCAATCTCTGGAAACACATCGCATGATTCTTAATGTGAACCAATTTAAGTAAAGGCCTGAGCTCGGAGAAGCATGATTGTGAAAATGGTTGAGATGGAAGTTAAAAGTTAAGTAAAAAAGGGAGATGTATAAAGAGGTGTATGCTTGGTTGTTGCACAAGCAAATGAGTAAAGAAATATAATGGAGAGGCAGGAGTTGCTAATAAATGAATGAAAGGTCCTCAAAAGCAAATGAAGAGGGAATTTCGGTGGGAAGGCTATATATACAAAAAGAGAAAAGAAGAGAGAAGAATAGAAAAGACAAGGCAACTCAAAGGTGAATAAGGTGGAGAGCTTGAACAAAGTGGGCCTAAGAAATGTTAAGGCGATGGTGTCTAGAGAAATCTTCTAGTCAATTGATCCATAAACCTTTACCCTTAACCAAGCCTTCGTTATTGCCCGCAAGTCCTTGGTGACTTAAAACCTTGTTGATCCCCATTAGTGGCGAATGACACAAAGGGCAAGCCTATGGTTCTACGTGTGGTACTTGAATTTCTTTGTAAGAGTGAGAGAGAGAGTTCATTCTATCCTTACCCCCCCCACTGAATCACATTACCATGTGGGGGTGGGGAGAACTTTTTCAAGTGAGAGGCAATGATATCTTGAAAGAGAGAGTGATGTCCCACCTTCAATTTGGGAAAATGAGCAAGACAATTTGCAATTTGGAGATGAGACAAGCTCTGAAGAATCTTGTGTCACATCTTGAGAGGCAGCCCAACCTGAAAATGAATTGTGTGAGGAATTTGCCTCCTGGTTAATGAGGATTGAGTTGTGAAAAAGAAATCATGTTTTGCTTGTTTGTCATGACTTATTGGAGGAACCGATTGAATTTTATAGGTTTAATGATGTCCCTTGTGGTTGTTCATTGTTAAGAGCATCCTTTTCTTTTTCCTGTAGGTGTTTTTGATTACTTGAGGACAAGCAATAGTTTAAGTTTGGGGAAGTTGATAAGTCGATATTTTACCCAATTCTTAATACACTTGAGCTTGGATTATCTTGGAATTCGCATTGATTCGATATAAATTTCAGGTTATATGGCTCTTGTATGCAGGTAATGGATGAAATCGAGCCCGAGCTAACCATACGAGTCAATGGAAGTTTGAAAAGTGAAGAAAAGATGCTGGATTTAACACCCTGGGAGATTAACAACCACCTACGCACGCAGGTCAGGAGATGCGCACGCAGGTAGCTGGCTTAGGAGTGGAGCAGCACAATGCAGTGCCATCTGCGCTAGCCTCCTGCGCACGCAGGCTAGTAGATGCGCACGTAGGTGGCCAATTGAAGGGACTAGGTAGCGCAAGGCAGCTTCATCTGCGCCAGCCTCCTACGCGCGCAGGTCACCCGTCTGGCTGGCGCAGATGGCTAGGCAGGGGCACTTTTGTCATTTGTCTGGACGCAATTTTTTTGGTTATAAAATGTAATTTTTCCAGTTCGAAGGGGATCTTTGGTCGGACATTCTGAGGGAGAGAAAAGAGAGGAGTGAACCCTAAAGAGAGAAACAAGCTATATTCTTAGATTTTGGCATTAATTCCAAATAAAAACTCTTGTAAGGAATTGAATTCCATGGAAGTTTGGGAAGAGAACTTTGGTAATTATCTTCTATCTTCTTCTATGAGTAGCTAATTTTTCTACTTGGGGTTATGCTCAAATAAGGTGTGATAAGTGTATGGGTTTCGTTTGATTGAGTATTGTTAGATATTTGCTATGGGTTTTAATCTCATTCCATGTTTTCATTCAAATTAGAGGTTGCAAACTCTAATTACTTATAGAACTCTTATCATCCTTGACAAAGGGGATACGAGTGAGGAATGGGTTTGAATAATAACTTGATGTGTTTCATTTAATAACATCTCTTAGACGTAAGGATGTTAATTGAGGTCATGGATTGGTTGCATAAGCTGCACTTTTGAGGTGTTCGAAAGAACCCAATCGTGAAACCCTGGTGTGTGATTGACAAATCGACACTAAGCACCTGTAATCTAACCTACCCATAACTCTTAGCTAGCTATAGTCAAATATTCGACACACCCATACACAGATTCACTCTTACGATGGCATAACCCCAAGTCTCGTTATACTCTTGGTTTTAACTCCTCTACTAAATTCTCAAATTGGTGTGTCCTGAGTTATAAAAGTTTAAATAGTTACAAATTAACAGACAATAAAACCCCCATTTACTTTTATGTATTATTCTTATAGCATCACGTGTTAGCACTAGTTGCTTCTGACACTTAGAGGTGAAAGATATTGCATTCATTCCTCGTGGATTCGACCCCGACTCCAAGTTGGGTAATTATATTACTAACGATCGCTTACATTCTATTCTGGGGTGTATTTGAGCGTTATCACACACAAGAATAGAAAATGCATAGTCACCAGTGTCTCAAAGTTGTATCAGTATCCAGTAACCATAATGACCAACAAGAGTGCACCGGGCTTGAACCGGCACCAATGGGTAATAACAAGAGGCCAGATGTCGGAGTCGAATCGGACACAGTGGGTAATAACAATAGGCCACATATATATCATAACTACCGGACTCGAACCAGAACTCAGAGAACAACAGTATCATAATCACGGTACCCAGTACCAGAACTCATAGTGTACCACAATCCGGGGTCGGACTAGAGCCGGAACACCCAATAGTCAATAACTAAAATCATCATACCTGAATCAGTAGCCGGATTAGAATTGAAACTCATCATAGCCAGTAACCAGAACAGAATCTAATGTCATATCATATCAGATAAACGGGGAACGCCCTAGTCCCAAGTCAATACTAGTATATAAGTACAGAAGCTAATCCTACAACATGCTACAAGTCAATCTCGGGGTTCTTCTAGGTCAACTATATAATATAAAAAATATGTATATACAATTTTGGATATACATTATAAGTCATGGAAATGCGGGTTAGCGTTCTAAGTCAAACTAGCCTACCCCGGTCAAATACGGTGCTTCAGGGACTAACAAGGATAAACAGGCCAACCGGGTATAATCGGGGTGACTCAATCCCGTCACAAACCTAACAGGTCATAGAGGGCTTAACTAAGCCTAAAGATGTCAAAGTTCTGACAAGTCGACAAAAAGGTAACTAGACCCACTAACAGGTCCCGAAAACCAAGTCTAGTTATACCTGTCTAAGTATGGGCTAAGTCTGCCTAAGCCTGGACTAAGGTACAACAATAACATTCCCCAACCAGCAAGCAACAACAACAATACTATCCGACCCCAAATAGGTCATCTGTGGCGTACCACGAGGATAACGGGCCTGGAATATATTCGAATAGCACTATCCGGCCTCGAAGGCCTAAATCACAGCAAACCACCACCACCAAGTTTATAATACCAGCATAATAGCACACATATATCACACATAAGTCCAATCTAAGTGTAAAGGAAGGTAAACCTAGCCTACCTGGATGCCGCCGCAAGTCTGCCAAAAGAACTAGCTATACAAGAGCCTTCCCCTTCCGAGAGGCCTCTGACTGCTGCCAAGCTACCAAAATAATAAATTACATGTAAAAACATGACTATTGATACCCATATTGCATTAGTTCGGAAAATGCCCGAACGGTCCACGTGGAGCCCACTTACGGTATCATAAAATTAAAACCGTCACAACGTTCCAAATAACTCAGTGACCAATAGTCACAACTAGCACCATTAAATCCAAGCTCAATATATATCTCAAATAGCAACAACAATACCAACGTATAGGAAAACTACCGTAAATACAATAAAACTTACCAAAATAACGACAATTACACATCCACAAACACTTCCCCACTAGAACCCGAGCTTGAATAACTTGATGTAGATAAATGATTTTCCTCTTATCTTTTCACAATACACATACGTACATGTATATATGCATAGATGTGACATCAAATTTTTATTTCAATTTGGAGGATTCAGCATTTTTTTTATTTTCTTTTAAAATGAAAGATAAAGGAAGTCACAATTGATTTCCATGACATTTAATAAGAGATGGTGACTCATTACACACCCATATAGATGGGCTGCCACCACGCCTACACTTAGCCTCCTGACCACTCCCTCCACCTACACGTGGGGTGGGGGTGGCAATATAACAAAGTATATTCATTCCATTATATATATATATATATATTCGGGTATTGCATATGTTTGTGGTAGAATAAATATAACATTTTGAATATACCTTAATTAATAGAAAATTATTTCGAATAAAACCTCTATAAAATAATAATATTATTTTAACATATTTAGATTTACTATCTCCACTTAAAATATTAATAAATTATAAAACTATTATAAAGTAGTATAAATATATTATAACTAAAGAATTTTATAAATTTCAAAAATATTTTTGAAAGGTAATTAACTATGTCATTTTGTCAAGTTCTAATTTAATTAGATATTTTACAACGTGCTCGATTTAAATAATATTCTCAAATGAACTGCCCGGAAACCGAACTGTCAGTCCCAACAAGTCATAAATAACTTGGGGCAGTTATAGAAAAGTTCTAAACACAGAGAATGCACGAAAATGAAGAAAATGACCGGGAAGGTCATTACAAATCTTCTGCTTTCTTACACAATGATTTTATTCTTTTCTCTAGAATGATTTTTTTCTTTCTACGATTTCTAGTGGTCTTAACACCTTTTTTGGTTATATTTTGGTACACAAAAGATCAAAAGCGTAAAATATATGAGTGAGTACCTCTCTTTGGATATGAAATTAGAGTGTTTGACTTATATATTTATATATATATATATATATATATATATATATATATATATATATATATATATTGACTTTAGACATTTAGAATTAGCTAGGGACTTGTCCCAGCAACTCATCATTTAGTAGAAGCTTTCAGACATAGATTCAGATATTTCAGCTTTCAGTTCAGTAGTAATGTTTTGTTCAGACTTGGATAACTTTAATATTTAACTCAGTTTCAATATAGCTTCCGCATTCAAATATTCAGTTGTTTCAGTGTTATTAGTATTATTTCATTTCATGGGTTATCTAGGGGTCACTTGTGGCTTTAAGTACCGTGTTGCATCTACGATGTAGGTTTGGATCGTAACACATGTGCTTCGATTTAGGTGAATATTATATTATTTTATATAAGGTACTTTTCCACCTCACCCAGACTTAGGGCATGAAATATTTATATCCTTGTCGTTAGACATAACTCAAATGTTAAATGAGTGGACTCTACGTATTAAAATATTTTGAAAAATAAAAATTGGTATTTACTTTTTACTATGACTTAGGATAATTGTTATACTTTAGGTTGGAGCTCCATTGATGGTCAATAATGAAATAAGTTGTTTTCCTAATGACATGTGTAAGACTAAACCTAGTATAACAGAGGAAAATTTAGTCTTACACATGTCATTAGGAAAACAACTTATTTCATTATTGACCATCAATGGAGCTCGAAAATTTAATTCAATTTTGCATAATATAGGACAATTTCTCTCCTAATCCCCTATTTTCTCGATCTTATGGATTTGGTGAAATACCCTCACCATTTCTATATGTTTCAATTGAATAGGGAAAAGTGAAAGTTTATAGATAGGACTGGAGAGAATTCTAAATATGTGTACTGCTCATAGAGTGTATAGCCTTGAATCAAACATATCACAGGATACAAATGGTCATTCCATAAGAAATTCAAGTAAAATATAGGTCAACTGCAAATTTTATGTAACATGTATTTTTCCATCTTTAAAAATTCATCAATTTGAGCTATCCTAGCAAATGTATAAGTAAAAGAAGTGATGATGGGCACTGTTTGTAGAGGAGCTCAAGAAGGCTATAGATGCTAGGTTTGTACTGTGCGACAAAAACAACGACAAAAAAAATGAAAGTAACGGAGACAAAGAGAGGCATTAGTTATGCCAAAGAATGTTGACAGTGTGTTGGTAATATATAGAGTACATGAATCGAACATGATGGTATGAGATCCAAAGTAAATTTTATGAGTATTTGTTTGGTAAGTAAACTCATCTTAATTACAGAAACACTAAGTGGGAAAGTGATTAACTAAAATTGTGGAAAAAGTCTAATTAGTTATTTATTGCTTAGTAATATTATTTTAAATGTAAGAAAAAACTGTTTATTGCACATAAATTTACATACCAAACATCAAATTTTACACGTATAATTAATTTTTTTGAGTATTCACTGTGTCAAGGTTAGCTTGAGAACAACTCAACTAACTCCATGATACACCTACTACCTTCGATAAGAATATGTATCAGGCACCTCTATCCACCAAATTTTAGACACACATGAAGAAATCACAGTGTTTTTTCCTATTTTAGGATTAGAACCTAACACCTCATGACTTATACTTTGTTGACCGTATATAACTAGGCCTTTTTTATGAAAAGTTAAAAAGATGCATACAATAAGGTTGATGGGACTTAAATATAATATCCTTTATATATCATTAAAATAACAACAATAACATAAATAGATGAAAAATGAGAAATAAATTCATAACTAGGAAATGCATTTGAAAGACAAGAAGTCATAAGAATGATTAAAAAAATTTAAAAACATTACATGCTCAATGAACATCCTAAGGATGTCCATCATTATCCTCTCCATTATTTTGTCATTAGAACAAATTTCATTCTAAAGATTTTCATTCAGTTGTTTCTTCCTTTCTTCAAGTTTGATCCTCTTAACAGCAAATAGCTTTAACAGACCTTTAATTTCTCCAACGTCAAGTTCATCGAATCTTTTACTTGCCTTAACAAGTTCATTAAAGAGGTTCTCTATTACCATCTCCCAAACCTTTTGCTCTATTTGATTAATGCATTTTTCCTGTGCATCCACTATTGATTGAAGGTAAGTTTCATGCTTTTCAAACTTAACTAGCTTTTTGGTTTCTAGACAAGGTAAATATTTCTTTTCCTTATCTTTGACCTGAGCAAGAGATGGCCAAGCAAAAGCATTATTTTCTGCAGGACTAAAAATAATAATACATATTTCGGCATCACATAGGATAGACAACTCTTTTTCTTTCTTAAACAATAATTTTATTCTTTTCTCTAGAATGATTTTTTTCTTTCTCGGATCAAGATTTCTAGTGGTCTTAACCCCACTTTTTATCATATTTTGGTACACAAAAAATCAAAAGAGTAAAATATATGAGTGAGTACCTCTCTTTGGATATGAAATTAGAGTGTTTGACTTTTATATATATATATATATATATATATATATATATATATATATATAATCAAAGTTAGAAATAATCTTATTGCACAATCTTGTATTTAAGTTATTTTTAAATTACTTTCCTTAATACATGAAGTTAAAAATCATATAATTCAATCTTGAAGTTGGAAGTAATATAATTTTGTTTCCATAATAATTATATTTCAAACTGGCAAATAAAAATGATAATTCTTTTGACACCACATATTGAGTGTACTAAAAGTGAAACACATTATAATTAAAGTGACTGCAGAGACAGAAAGAGACATTAGTGATATCAAAGAATGGTGATAGTGTGTGTTATGAACCTTTCTGTCGTTACAGATAAGTCTAGTGTGCCAAAATTTGGATTAAGATTTTCCTCAAATTTTGAGTTAGAAATTTTAGGCTAGGCTAGTCTTGGATGAAATCCAAGTGTGGTATGGTGTAGGATAATCTGGGAATATATTAGTTAAAGGTAAAGTGATTTGAAATGATTTTATGATAGCTAAGATGATAAGGAATCCATAGAAATTTTAGGAAGTGAATTCAGGTGAGTAGAACTCCCGATATCGAATTTGACGTAAAGGGATTGGTTTGAAATGTCGAAATATGAGGGTGTGTTGCAAAAAGGGAAAAACTGGGAGAAATTTAGAGTTTCTACCTTGCATACCCTGCTATAGCGGATGGAAGGCAGCTTTGGAAATTTTTTCGCTATAGAGGGAATCAACTTTGGTCAATCCCACCATAGCGGGCGAATCTCGCTATAGAGAGGCTGTTGTAGCAGGATATGGACTGATTAATGCTTATTTTCATTCCACATTCGTTGAAGGCCTGGGAGAGGTGTATTTGGGCAATTTCCACCTAAATTCCATTATTTTTCATAAAGATAAGTTAATCTCTTCCATTAACTAGTTTTTCAATTAATAATCCTTAGAATCACTAATTTATAGATTTTGGGGAGGATTTAACTTGACCTAGGTGGTTTTTCTGGTGCAAGTGGGTGAATTGAGTAGAAAACCTTTGGGTTTAGGTTAAATATAGTTAATTTACTATTGCTTGCTTAGAATTAGCTATTAAATCCATGAATTGATAGAATTAAGGTGGAATGATGATAGAAGACTCAAGAATAGGAGGAATAATCATGAATTTGATCATGGTATTATGGGATTAGGTTGTAATCCTCGAAAATACTAGGTCATTGTCTAAATTGTGATCACGTTATTATTTTTAGACCACAACCAAGTTGAAATTGCACTAAAAGGAAAGGCTCAAGTTCAATAGAGTGGTGCAAGCTTGGATTGAAGTAGGTGATGGTTTAACATAGTTGAAACCCAACTTGATTTATGTGTGCATGTTAATTATTTCTGTAGACACGTGTTTTTTGACCCTCTCCGAGCTTCAATCTATTTTTAGTATTAAATATTATTTTTTTTTCTAATCTTTATTTTAGATTTTATTTTCATTTTTAGTAGGTTTTATTTGAAAAATTGTTAAAAAAAAAAATAATTCAAAATATAGAGTCACATTTTTAGGATAAGTTTTGTTTTACTATTATTAAAAAAACAAAAGAAAATTTGCAAAATATACATATTTATTTAATTTAGGCTTTTGTAAATAAGCTAGTAATTGTAGTAATTTTCTTAGTTACATATAGCTTTTACTAGTCTTCTAACTAGTCTATATTTTTATTAGTTCAAAATAATTAGCTAATATTTTTATCATTATATTTTATTTATATCTTTAATTCAATTAAAAAAAAAAAAGGAGCATCCTAAACTACCCCACTTACCTCAACTCCCTTACCACCTCACCCATTTTCCCCCACCTTCTGCATACACAACACACACTCATGCTCTAAACACACGTCTGACACATACATACACTATCATATAACAAACACACACGGAATAAAGGGACAAAAAAGAAAAGCAAAAAAAGAAAATGGAGAAATCAAATTCAAAAAAAAAAACATAGAGTTTGAGATCAAGTTTTGAGGTTTTCATTTTCGGTTTCGAGTTCGTGGACCTAAATGTTAGCTATTGTTAACTTTGGAAATCAGTAGATTAGTAGCGGCTCTATCTCGTATTGTGAAATTTTCACAAGAGGTAATATTTGAATTCTTTCTTGTATTTTAAAATGATGCAAATGGAAACGTGATTTGTTTTGCCCTCTACATTTCTATGTTTTAGTCATAGTATTATGTTATTTCTGTATGCATCTAGAATTTTAGGTGCGATTGGCGTACTACCCAAGTGATGTGTTTTAGTCAGGCACTCTTTCATATATAAAATATCAAAACTTTTTCTTAAAAGATATATTATTTTACATTTTTTTGGACTCTACCTTGAAATATTATTGTGTTTTTTTAAAAAAAATAAAATAAAATGTTGAGGCTTAAAAAAATGGACCATTTTCAAGTTTATAGTGTTGAGCCAACATTAAATTAGACTGGTTTCAAATACTAAGGTGAGATAATTTTAAAAGTTGATTTAGTTTGGGTGACAAGAAAAGAGTGCTCGTTGATTTTTATTTCACTTAAGCTTGGTATTTGGGGGAATGTAGCAAATATTAAAGCTATCCTCTTTATCTTTTATTTTCAATAATATTCTTTGTTTTGGTTTTAATACCATTGCATTTTTGTTGGATAATTAAGTCAATGTTTGAGTCATAATGTGTTGTGTTTTTCTGGGCAAATTACTAGTATGATTGTATATGTTGTCCATGAGTTAAAGTTAAACAACTACTTGTTAAAATATGATGGAGAAGGGTTACCTAAATTGGTCACACCTTCCTAAATCTCCTGGTACATATTTCAGTTACTATACTAAGACATGCCAAAAATTACATCCAGTAATCAGATAGCATAAAAAGTATAACTCTACTTCTATTTCAGTTTAGGTTATATAGAGTAACAAGGGAGTAAAAATGGATAAAATAAATTGTCTCAAATTAAAAAGAGACAAACAATTGCCTTTAACTCTAGATAAGCTCTAGGCCCGATAATTTTGTTTCGAATATGAATGTAGTTATGCCTCTAAGCGGGTGTATGTAAAGACTTAGAATGCATTTATGCATCTAAGTCGATACCAATAAAAGTTCAACATTAGAAATGACTGAATCAAGGCCTACAAACACAGTTTATCCAAAATAATTTAAGTTAAGTACAAGTTGATAAAAACGACCGTGTTAGAACCACGGGACTCGAGGGGTGCCTTAAACCTTCCCCTCGGTCAACAGAATTCCTTGTCTGAATTTCTAGTTCACGGACCAATAATAAAAGAATCAATTTCCTTTTAATTAGGGATTCAAAAAGGTGACTTGGAATACCGTAACTCAATTCCAAGTGGAGACTCTGTGAATAAAGATAATCCCTATTCAATAGCGTCACTTTAATTGGAAAAAACACTTTGATTCAAATGAAAAAGGGGTGTGACATCTCTGGCGACTCCGCTGGGGACAACCAGAATTTGAGCTTTTGATATTGACTTGTACTTGCTTTAATTATTTGGATATTGTGTTTGTTGGCCTAATGGGATACTTGCCACTCATTTTTCACTTTGATATTATTGAATTGTATTATAAATTGTCTTCTCTCGTGCACCCTCTCTAAGTCTCTAAAATATAGGGTAGAAGGAACGCAAAGAATGCATCCTACTTTCTTTTTGAGATAAATCCAGAGTGTCCAGGCACCTAGTGAAGGATTATTAGTCATACATGTTAGGCAGGTTTTGGACCAGCAATGAAGATGGAATAGCACTGCTACCGAACAAGTTGCCCCTCTGGTTCGAGTGTCTGCTCGGATAAGCCAGTCTGGACACTTATTTCTATCAGGGTAAATCTAGTAGAACTGAAACTCAGACTTGGCTATCCCTATTAGGCTCTGCTTTATCTGCATCATGTGCATTTGACCTAGTGGGATTCGACATGGGTCGGGTCTGTCTAGGATAGGTATCCATCTTTGTCCGACCAACATATGTATCCTATATGCTCTTTATCATATTATTTGGAAGGCCTATTTGATTGTTGACCGGCTTTAGGTTGCTTAGCAGAACAGAAGATAGAAACTTCCTCTGACCTTTATAACTATTTCCCTAAAATTCCTTTATATTTTGGAAAATAAAAAGAACAGTTTATTTCTCAATAATCTTCCCAAACTACGCACACCTGATTCTCACCCTAATGAAATACATAGGCAGCCCTTTCGAGTTCGATGATCTTCTTAAAAAAAAATTGAAAATATTGAACCCTAACACATTCGTTATCTCCAGAATCAAGATAGTTTAAGGTGGTTGGTTTATGGTTAAGCTGGCATCTCATCCATACAACACAAGGTCCAAAGGAAAAGGCAAGATGACCCACCAAGATGGTATAGAGTCTGATAATGAATAAGCACAAAATCTATTGATTCTGCAGGAGTCCGCATCAGTGAAGGAGATAAGGTTATTAAGAGAACAAATGGATGAAATGTACCAGGCCTGGGTGAATGGACAAGCACCACCCTCTTTAATCCCAGGACTTTTGGACATGAATGTTCCAATTTCCACTTGGGCTCAAATAAGTGATTCAATTTATCCTTCCGAGTTTGCACTACATGCTAATGTGTCTTGCACGGTTGGGACCTCAGCCACACGGCCCCCAATGTGTCCCTCATAAACAACCCACTTTTCATTCCCATGGTACAAACAACTACAGGCCCTCAACCGGCACTAATACAAAAGTCCAATAGTGAGCCACATCAGGATCAATTCTATCCCTCTGAAGCAACTTTTAAAGTCCCAGACTCCTACTAACCTGCTCATCAGCATAGTTCCCCTATTGTGATCAAAACGACTATTAGAAATGAGGAACAAGAAGAGATGGCTAGGAAAATGAGAAGTTTGGAGCAAAACATGAGAAACATGCAAGGACTAGGAGGACAAAAGAGTGATTCTTACAAGGATTTGTGCATGTTCCCCAATGTCCACTTGCCTCTAGGGTTCAAAAACCCAAAGTTTGACAAGTACAAAGGCCATGGTGATCCATTGGATCATTTGAAAATGTTTTGTAATCAACTAAGAGGAGCAGGGGGGAAGAAAAGGTATTTATGGCTTACTTTGGAGAGAGTCTGGCAGGGATAGCTTCAGAATGGTTTATCTATCAAGATATCACTCGTTGGCATATTTGGGATGACATGGCTCGAGATTTTATCTTGTAATTTCAATATAACATTGACATAGTTCCAGATTGTACCACACTTGCCAAAATGAGGAAAAAAAACACTGAAAATTTTTGTGAATATGCTATTAGGTAGAGAGAGAAAACTGCTAGGGTCAAGCCACCAATGAAAGAGACAGAGATGATTGATGTTTTCCTTCAAGCACAAGAGTCTAATTACTTTATCCACCTGCTTTCTGTAGTAGGTAAAACATTTTCTAAAGTAATAAAAATCAGAGAAATGGTTGAAAATTGCATCAAGTCTGGAAAAATTGTAAGTCAAGTAGCCCTTAAGGCCACAACTCAAGCAATTCAGAATGGTTCAGGACACTTTGGAGTCAAGAAGAAAAATGATGATGTAGCAATGATCACGCAAAACCTTCAATACTCTGTCATCCCATCTCAATATCCAGTCTATAGTGCACAACCATATGTCCAGCCATCAATCTATCCCCAATGGCGTACACCAACACATCAAAATCCTCGTCCCTATTCTCCAAATGTTCGATCCCCCTACAACCCCCATTCAAGGCAGGAATATGGAGGAAATCAGGGGCCTAGGGATAATTTCACACCAATTAGAGAGTATTATGAAAGCTTGTTCCAGAAATTAAAAAGTTTGAACATGATAGGAACTATCCCTCAGAATCATACAGATCCATATTCAAAAGGTTTCAATCCGGCTACACGTTGTGAATACCATTCTGATGCTCCAGGGCACAGTACTGAAGAATATCGATCTTTGAAAAGAAAAGTGAAAGGGATGATTCAAGCAAAGATGATTGTAGTTCAAGACAGTGATTCCCCAAACATTACTGAGAATCCTCTGCCAGCAAATAATGACGTACACTTCATTTACATGATATGTGATGAAAAAGAGTAGCAATTCTTTCAATTCTCAAGAAAAGGCAACTAAAATTGATGAAGGCTCCACTAAGGCTGATGTGCAACCTAGTGGCTCAGATGTCAAGATTGGTAATTAGAAAGTCATTCATTTTTTCTCTAAGAAAGAGTGTATTGTTAGCTTATTTTGTCGTCATTGCTATTATGCAATTTAGGTTTTGTTTTGTTTGTTTGTTGAGTCAAACCCTCCTATCCTTTTATTTTGTTTGAGTCTTGTCATAATTGATTGTTTGGGTTATTTCAAGGTCGTAACCTAGAGTTCAGTTTGGTTATCTTGTTGTCAGACTTTTCTATCTTTACTCAATAAAATGCAATTTTATATTCTATTTAGCGGTCTTTGTATGTATTTCTTTTTATTTTAGCTTTAGTGACATGATATGCATGCAGAATTTTTGGCCAGATCTTAAAATCCTATCTAGTCATGGAATGAATACACCAAGAGAGTTAAAAATGAGAGATAAGCATTTGACAAAAATTGGAGGACTGAATCATTTTGACGATAGCCATTTGAAGTGGTTCAATAATACGAAATAAACCATAAGACAAGTTCGATCTAAATCGACATGTATCATCTATTGTGAAGAAGATATTGCCTAAATGGAGATTTATAATGGACAATCATGAATAACAAAGTCGCACAAATATTCATCAATATGGTTGTTATAATTTTCACTTCTGATTCTTAAGTGCATGCTTGTATACATCATTATTAAGAATTGAGATGATGAAGACATTTTATTCTGCTATCCAAACACTGTGTCATCCTTTGCTATCCCTTTTGAGCCTTAATTGTATTTTTGTTTCATCATATCCCTCTTTTGGAATCTATAGAGTCAGAAGAGGTTCGAGAAAAGTGTCAAGAAAAAAGAAATAAAATCAAAAAAGTCCAAAAAGAGATAGAGAAAAAGAGTTAAAGAAAAGAAAAACAAACAAAAAAACAAACTTTCTGAACTACGTTTGACCTAAATCTTGCTTTGATGAGATACGTAGGCAGCCCTATCTTGGGGTTTAGTCCAATCAAGAAAAGCCCTTAAAATTTCCAGTCACAGAAACTGGGGCAAAAAAAAAAGAGTTTTTATTTTTGCCAAAAGAGTCGATTCCAAAAGTTGTAGGTCTTAACCCCGCTATATGTTGTTATGTTTGAGCCTTCATACCCTCTCTTTCTTTCTAACCCTGTCCAAAAGTCACACTACAGTCTAAATAAAGACTTTCTAATCAATTTTAAGAATGACAAGTCAAGCATGCTTTCAATGTTGACTATCATGAGGAGTAATGTCATAAGAGAGTCATATCAGAGAGGGTTTCACAGCAGTATAAGGCATCATTGAATTGAGAGAAAGTGAAAATGAGAGAGTCTTATTGGTGAAAACCCTCGCAGGAACCAAAAGGTGATGGTTAGTGAGAGAAATAAAAAAATAAATTAGATAGTCTTGTTGGTGAAAACTCTTCGGGGCACCACTAGTCACTTGAATGTTGAGCGTCTAATGCAAAGGTCGCAACTTAGAAGCATGACTTCACAGTCTGAATGTTCAAAAAGAATAAAGTTCAGATAGGATTGACAGATCAGGTCATTTAATTCAAAATACAGGTCACGATCATTAGAGGTGACTACCACGTTTAAAGGAGTCTTTTCTTTATTTCTTCCTATTTTCTAAAGGGATATTTTTTGTCAAATACTCCATCTTTTGATCGCTTTATTCTTTTCATTTTTCTTTGAGTCAGTCTTAGTTAAAACAAGCAAGAAATGATTTCAAAATTTGCTACCAATTTTTCAATTGCTAAAGCAAAGTCTGGCCAGCACATCAAATGTAATATGATTGGAGAAGAAATGATATGCACCATAATTTGTTGTGGTTGACAAGTTTGAGAATGAATATAAGATTTGGTGTTCATAGAACGAGACCAATACGACAGATATTGGGGTCTGAAATCTTCACTTAGAGGTTCTTCAATGAGGCTATTTAAGCAACAAGCACAACTGCCGAAGTTGAAGTCAAAGTCAAACATGGCCAAAAAAAAAAAAAAGTTGCTGCTCTTAGAGCCAAGACCACAAACCGACCACCATTTTGAAACTCACAATTTTTCTTTCAAAAATAGAGGCAATTTTGTTGATAAAAAGGCAATTTCAGAGGTTCGTACTTGCAAACAAGATTACAGTAAAAACTCTCACTGTTTCTTTGTTTCATGCATATATCCGTCATTTTTCATCTTTCTCCTAAGATGACATTTTTTTAGTCTGAGATAGTCACTTTTCATTTTTCTTCTAGAATGACATTTTCTAGTCTGAGACATTTATTTTTTCATTCGTCTCCTAGAATAAATATTTCCTAGTAGTAAACAGTTATTTTTTCATTCATCTCCTAGGATAAATATTTTCTAGTAGTAGACATTTATTTTTCCATTTGTCTCCTAGGTAAATATTTCCTAGTAGTAGACAGTTATTTTTTTTCTTTCATTCGTCTCCTAGGATAAGCATTTCCTAGTAGTAGACATTTATTTTTTCATTGAACGTTTCCTAGTAGTAGACATTTATTTTTCATTTGTCTCCTAGGTTAAACATTTCCTAGTAGCAGACATTTATTTTTTCATTCATCTCCTAGGATAAACATGTCCTAGTAGTAGACGGTTATTTTTTCATTCGTCTCCTAGAAAAAATATTTCCTAGTAGTAGACAGTTATTTTGCATTCGTCTCGTAGAACAAATATTTTCTAATAGTAGACAATTATTTTTTATTCGTCTCCTAGGATAAACATTTCCTAGTAGTAGACGGTTATTTTTGCATTCGTCTCGTAGGATAAACATTTCCTACATTTCCTAGTAGTAGATAGTTATTTTTCATTCGTCTCCTAGGATAAACATTTTCTAATAGTAGACAGTTACTTTTTCATTTGTCTACGAGGATGAACATTTTCTAATAGTAGATAGTTATTTTTCATTCGTCTCCTAGGATAAACATTTCCTAGTAGTAGACAGTTATTCGCATTCGTCTCCTAGGATGACATTTCCTAACCGGGAACAATTGTTTTCCATTTTTCTTCTAGGATAATCATTTCCTAACCTGAGAATTTTCTTTTATTTCTCCTGGGATAAACACTTTTTCAGTCTGAGATCTTTATTTCCTTTTCTCCCAGAATATACATTTCCTAGTCTGAGTTTAATTTTAAAGTTTACAATTGCTAATAACACACAAAAAAAATTTGGTGAAAACTGGGGCAAAAATTTTGTTTGTTTCTTTGTTTATGATGTCTTGCAGGTGTTTTCTGGTAGAGCATGATCTTGACGTCCGAAGACACTGTCTTGATGTCCGAAGACACCGTCCCAACTCTTGCCAGACGTTCAATCTCAATGACTATCGAAATTAGTTTTCAAATGCATGTAGCGACCCGCCATCCTGACGTCAATTTATATTCAGATATTGGTCAAGAAAACAAGCATTCAAGAACGTTCTCAGACTGTCATTTGAAAGAGTGTCAAAGACTCAATCTAAGTTTCAAGTTCAAGTCTCAAACGTCAGTTTCAAGATCAAGGTACCCACCAAAAGAGGGTGAGATGGTAACTGAAGATCTAAAGGGGAGAATTACAGAAATACGCAAGACAAGTAGAGTAGATAAGATATTGTATTTTTCATTTATTTTATTTTGTCTATGTAATGACAGGAGCCATGAACCGGAACCTCGACAAGACCTCACTCAACTCTCTATCTCAGTGTGTTCTACCACACTTCTTACCCTTTGAACTACATTTGACCTGATTTCCTTATAAACCGGGATATGTAGGCTATCCAAAACCAGGACTCGGTCTCATCGATCTTCTTCTTCTCTTCTTTTCCATTTGAAATAATTGTAGGGTCAAAACTTGTGTCATTGTCTACTTCTTTGTCTGAAAATTCTTCATGTTCTCAGACAAAGAAGGACAAATGTAGACATGTGATTTTTGACCCTCTCCGAGCTTCAATCTATTTTTATTATTAAATATTTATTTTTTGTCTAATCTTTATTTTAGCTTTTATTTTCATTTTTAGTAGGTTTTATTTGAAAAATTGTGAAAAAAAAAAAATTTCAAAAAATAGAGTCACATTTTTAGGATAAGTTTTGTTTTACTATTTTTTTTTAAAAAAAAAAAAAAAGAAAATTTGCAAAATATACATATTTATTTAATTTAGGCTTTTGTAAATAAGCTAGTAATTATAGTGGTTTTCTTAGTTACATATAGCGTTTACTAGTCTTCTAACTTTTCTATATTTTTATTAGTTCAAAATAATTAGCTAATATTTTTATCATTATATTTTATTTATATCTTTAATTTAATTTTTAAAAAAAGGGGGCATCCTAAACTACCCCACTTACCTCAACTCCCTCACCACCTCACCCATTTTCCCCCCACCTTCTGTATACACAACACACACTCACATGCTCTACACACGTGTCTGACACATACATACACTATTATATAACAAACACACACGGAATATATGGAGAAAAAAGAAAAGCAAAAAAAGAAAACGGAGAAATCAAATTCAAAAAAAAATAAATCATAGAGAGTTTGAGGTCAAGTTTTGAGGTTTTCATTTTCGGTTTCAAGTTCGTGAACCTAAATGTTAGCTATTGTTAACTTTGGAAATCAGTAGATTAGTAGCGGCTCTATCTCGTATTGTGAAATTTTCACAAGAGGTAATATTTGAATTCTTTCTTGTATTTTAAAATGATGCAAATGAAAACGTGATTTGTTTTGCCCTCTACATTTCTATGTGTTAGTCATAGTATTATGTTATTTCTGTATGCATCTATAATTTAAGGTGTGATTGGCGTACTACCTAAGTGATGTGTTTTAGTCAGGCACTCATGTATAAAATATCAAAACTTTTTCTTAAAAGATAAATTATTATACATTTTTTGGACTCTACCTTGAAATATTGTTTTGTTTTTTTAAAAATAAAAATAAAAATAAAATCTTGAGGCTTAACAAAATGGACCATTTTTAATTTTACAGTGTTGAGCCAACATTAAATTAGATTGGTTTCAAATACTAAGGTGAGATAATTTTAAAAGTTGATTTAGTTTGGGTGTCAAGAAAAGAGTGCTCGTTGATTCTTATTTCACTTAAGCTTGGTATTGAGGGCATGTAGCAAATATTAAAGCTCTCCTCTTTATCTTTTATTTTCAATAATATTCTTTGTTTTGGTTTTAATACCATTGCTTTTTTGTTGGATAATTAAGTCAATGTTTGAGTCATAATGTGTTGTGTTTTTCTGGGCAAATTACTAGTATGATTGTATATGTTGTCCATGAGTTAAGTTAACCAACTACTTATTAAAATATGATGGAGAAGGGTGACCTAAATTGGTCACGCCTCCCTGAATCTCCTGGTACATATTTCAGTTACTATACTAAGACGTCCCAAAATTACATCCAGTAATCAGATAGCATAAAAAGTAGAACTCTACCTATATTTCAGTTTAGGTCATATAGAGTAAAAAGGGAGTAAATATGGATAAAATAAATTGTCTCAATTTTACAAGAGACAAACAATTGCCTTTAACTCTAGATAAACTTTAGGCCCGATAATTTTGTTTCGATTAAGAATGCAGTTATGACTCTAAGAGGGTGTATGTCAAGACTTAGAATGCATTTATGCATCTAAGTCGAGACCAATAAAAGTTCAACATTAGAAATGAGCGAATCAAGGCCTACAAACACAGTTTATCCAAAATAGTTTAAGTTAAGTATAAGTTGATAAAAGCGACCGTGCTAGAACCACGGGACTCGAGGGGTGCCTTACACCTTCCCCTCGGTCAACAGAATTCCTTATCCGAATTTCTAGTTCGCGAAAAAATGATAAAAGAGTCAACTTTCTTTTGATTAGGGATTCAAAAAGGTGACTTGGAACACCGTAACTCAATTCCAAGTGGCGACTCTGTCAATAAAATAATCCCTATTCAATATCGTCACTTTAATTGGAAAAACCCTTTGATTCAAATGAAAAAGGGGTGTGACAATTTCTTCGTATACTTGTTACAATGCATGTTCAAAGGAACCAAATGGTTGAATTATATCCTAAGTGTTAATCACATCTAATGAGGTTGTATAGAATACTTGTTGGTTGCACAAGTGTGGTTGTTATTTTCTCATTATTGTTGTGGTTGTTGTGATATTTGTTGATTATTGTGGGATGTACCAGTACTTAGGCATCTTCACTGGATTTATATTATTATTGTGGGATGTACGGTATTTGGACATCTTTATAGGATTGGTTGATATAAGGTTGGCAAGCACTAGATGTCTGGGATTTTGGTACATGGACAAGAGCTCGTCCCCTGCAGGTTATAGCTAGTGGGCAGCCATAAGACCCTTAGCATATGTGTACAAGGTATTGGTGAGATTAACGATTCCTTGAGTGAACCAGGTTTATGTTTTGACTTGTTATATTTGGATCTTTGTGTGAACTGTGATCTATGGTTATGATCGTGGTTGTTGTTGAATTGGATCCTTGAGTGGTCCGGGCTAAATTGAAATGATTAGTATGTCTCTTTATTTGGCTATTTACTTATGTGATTGAGACATGGTTTAGCATATTGTTGATGAGTCATGGTTTGTTGACTTGAATTGAATGCTAGTAGTCAGAGTCTTGACTTGTTTTATTGTCTACATTGATTTTTACTTGCCTGAACTCTGTAGTGTTGTTTAAAAGGCTAAGTGTCACATAATTGAAGTACAATTGTATGGTAGGTGTTCATGGTTGTTCTTGTTTACTAAGTTATGATTGCTTGTTCACATTTCTTATTTTGAATTGGCCGATGACCCTACCAGTACACCGTTGTTTCTTATGTACTAATACTACACGTGTTCTTCTTTTTGTTGAGTGCAGAGCATTTTTCAACGACTTCATCGAGACCTCAGCATTAGAGTAGACTGCATTCTGACTCAAGGGTGAGCTACATCTTTTGGGCAGCCATGAGTCATCTACTTAGTTTCTGGTCCATTTGTTTCGGACTCGGGGATTTTCATTTGCTTTTGGGTTGAACCCTTTTATTGATATTTGTAGTGGTTTTAGTACAATGACTTTCAGATTCTAGGGGTTGTTTAGACATACGTTTGTTTTCACATTTGACATTACTATTAGAGTATTTCGAGATACTGGATTTTTTAATGAAGAAACTAGTTTATCTTGACTTTTGCTAAGTGTTGGATTTGAATAATTTGAGTTAAATGGTTCTCCCACTGAAGGGTTAGTGTGAGAGTCACTCGCGATGGGATTGGATCGTGACAATGTGTTAGTAATATATAGTCAAACATGATGGTGTGAGATCCGAAGCACATTTTTATGAGTATTTGTTTGGTAAGTAAACTCATCTTATTTAGAGAAATACTAAGTGGGAAAGTGATTAACTAAAATTATGGCAAAAGTCTAATTAGCTATTTATTGCTTAGTAATATTATTTTAAATGAAAGAAAAAACAAAATTTTGCACATAAATTTACCATACCAAATCCCAAATTTAACACGTATAACTAGGTTTTTTTGGGTAATCGCAATGACAAGGTTAGCTTGAGAACAACTCGACTAACTCCATGATATACCTTCTACCTTCAACAAGAACATGTATTGGGCACCTCTATCCACCAAATTTTGGACACACATAAAGAAATCACATTACTTTTTTTCCTATTTTAGGATTTGAACCTGACACCTCATGACTTACACTTTATTGACCGTATATACCTAGGCCTTTTTTATGAAAAGTTAAAAGGATGCATATAAAAAGGTTGGTGGGACTTAAATAGAATATCCTTCATATATCATTAAAATAACAACAATAACATAAATAAATGAAGAACGAGAAATAAATTCATAACTAGGAAATGCAACTGAAAAACAAGAAGTCATAAGAATGATTAAAAAAAATTTAAAAATATTACATGCTCAACGAACATCCTAAGGATGTCCATCATTATCCTCTCCATTATTTTGACATTAGAACCAATTTCATTCTAAAGATTTTCATTCAGTTGTTTCTTCCTTTCTTCAAGTTTGGTCCTCTTAACAGCAAATAGCTTTAACAGACCTTTAATTTCTCCAACCTCAAGTTTATCAAATCTTTTTCTTGCCTCAATAAGTTCATTGAAGAGGTTCTCCATTTCCATCTCCTCAACCTTTTGCTCTATTTGATTAATCTATTTTTCCTGTGCATCCCCTATTGATTGAAGGTAAGTTTCATGGTTTTCAAACTTAACTAGCTTTTTGGTTTCTAGAAATAATCTCATTGCACAATCTTGCATTTAAGTTATTTTTAAATTACTTTCCTAAATGCATGAAGTGAAAATTATATAACTCAATCTTGAAGTTGGAAGAAATATAATTTTGTTTCCATAATAATTATATTCCAAGCTGGCAAATAAAAATGATAATTTTTTACACCACATATTGAGTGTACTAAGAGTGAAACTCATTATATTTTTTTGTTACCTAAAGATATCTAATCTATATCTATATATCTATATTTATATCTATAGCTATATCTATATCTATATATGCTAAATAGCAAGAAAGTTTTGCTTAAAATTTTACCAAGTGGCAACATATAATGATGTCATGTGTTAGTTTGAGGACAACTTAGTTAAAGTTAGCTAAATTTAGTTACTAATTTTCAAATTTAAACTTAAATTTGTTTAAATATCTGAATATTAAATTTACCTAGAGTTAATTTAATATTGTGGGTTGTTATTATTATTTTTTAAAATAAAATTACATTGGATAAATTTAAAATTCATTTACACATACAAAATGCTTAAAACGTTATTTTTATAAAAAAAAAATTAAATTCATGTACATGTCTTTGGTTAATAATTTTCAAACTGAAATTTAAATTTGTTTAAATATCTAAATATTAATATCCAAAATTTTACATTTTAAATAAAAAAATCACTCAACTTTCAAAATTTTAAATTTTTTAAATAAAAACTGCAAACTCACAAAAAAAAAAATGGAACACAACTTCCTTAAAATTTAAATTTTTCTATTTCAAACAAAAATTAACTACAAACTCACAAAATAATACTACGCCACTTCCTTAAAGTTTTAAATTTAAAATTTTATATTTTAAAAAAAACTGTTACCTCACACATAAATATAACTTCACAACTTCCTTAAAATAATAATCTATTTAAAATTAGAAACAAAACAAAAATTGTAAACTCAAACAAAAATTTATTTTCAACAATATTTTTAAAAATTTGACCAAATCTGTAACAAAAATTTATAAGCTTATCGATTATAAAAGAATAATTGATTTTAGGAGCGGCTTATTCAAGCACATTTTTTTAAAAATCTTCAGGTATTGAATTGAAAAAATGATTTTATGTAATGAACCTCCAGGTCATTCCCAGTGCTTACGTGTGTTTACGATGTTTAGAGCCTTTCTATGACTGTCCCAGGTCGTGTATGACTTGTTGGACTGGTAGTACGGTTACCTGGCAGTTCGTTTGACTTTTAGAGTCACTTTCCTATGTTGAATTTTCTAGTAGTCAGGTATGGCTCCCGGGCCTAAACCCCTATTAAACAGCCTCGGATGCCATTTTTGACCGTCTCATCGAATCTGAAATGTCGACTTCAGGTTAGGTAGACCTTTGGTTTGGGTCTTGAGGTTCCCGAACTTGTTTTGGGTGATAGACCGATTATTGGCTAAGTCTAGTCAGCCCTTGGGGCGTGGGACCCAGTTTTAGTCAGAACGACCTCTGATAGAAATTCCAACATCGCTATTGAGTCCGGAGCGTTGAAATTAGTTAGGTAGCATAGTTCGTTTGCGTGCACGGGACTCCGGATCGATCCCGGACACATAATCGAAATAGCCTAGACTTAGCCATTTTTGGCATTAGCCATGCGCTTAAGAAACCATAGGCATGCCTTAGCGCTAGGCGCTTAAGCGTACCTAGGTGCGCTTTAACGGCCAAGGAAGGCTAGGCCAAGGCGCTTTTTACGACCAAGGGCAAGGGTAAAGCGGCCATAGGCGTTTAAGTGACCCTTGGCTCCGCTTTAGGGGCCAAGAAGTGGGAGCAGTGGAGCGCTTAAGCGGCCACTTATAGAGCTTTAGCGCTAGGCGCTTAAGCAGCCATAAGGGCGCTTTAGCGCTAGGCGCTTAAGCAGCCATAAGGGCGCTTTAGCGCCACCTGCCTTGGCTATATATAGGTATTTCATCTTCTCTCGCATGTTTAAACGAACAAACTCCATAAAAACACCATTTTTAGAGCTTCAAGATTGTATAGAAAGGTCTAACCTTGTACACTTACATATTTAAGTTTATGGCTTCGTTCTCGACACTTCTACGGTACGTTTTCCTGGTTTTACGGTCGTTTTCGTTTTCGTTGGATTTGTTGGTATTGTTATTGATATTTGAGTTGTATATTGAGCTCAGATGATAAGATAGATGTTGTGACTATTGGTCACGATGAGATTTGGGAAGCTGTGATGGCTCCGGTTTGGCGGGTTCTACAAGCTGGCCCCACGTGAGTTGTCCGGTCATTTTTCGACCTAGTGACATATGGGTATCACTGGTTATGTTTTGACATCTAGTTTACCATTTTGATAGCGTGGCATCAATTGGAGGTCTCTCAAAAAGGGAAGGTTCCAGCTTAGCGGGTTCTTTGGCAGGCTTACGGCGGTGTCCAGGTAGGCTAGGCTTACCTTCCCTTGCACATAAATTGGGTTTATATGTGGCGTATATATATTGTTGTGATGGTATTAGGTTGGTATTTTAGTTATGGTGTTGGCTTGCGGTATTTAGGATTTTGAACCAGATAATGCCACTCAAACACATTCCTGGTCCGGTATCCTCACAGTACGCCACAGGTGACCCATTTGGGGTCAGTGGGTAGTATACTATTGTTGGTTAGGGAATTATGAGATTATGGTTCTGACTTGTCCAGACTTAGTCAGATCTGGGCGGATGTTGTCAGACTTGGTTTCGGGATCCGTAGCGCGCCCCGCTATCGTTCTTAGTCGGCATATTTAGTCTTCGTGATTGTTAGACCTAGTTGAACCTGAGATGGCCCATTGGTGTTGATATGAAGTAAACTTGCTCCAGTTATGTTGGTTTAGCCTAGTTGACCTTATTAGTCCCTGATAGCGCTTACCTTTTACCGGTGTGAATGGCCCCGATGTAGAGTTGGGACCCGTCTTGCCAGGACTTGTTTTAGATACTCAGGGGATTATGTATATCTTGCATGACTAGAAGCTAGTGACTTGAGGACCCTGAGACAGCTTTATAGCATATTATGAGCTAGTTTCCCTACTTATATTTTGGGCTCGGTTTGGGCTGGTGTGTTCGTTTATCTGTGTTTGGGTGTGGATTCTGGCACTACTTCAGCATTGAGACACTGGTTGCTATAAGTTCCGGTTCGAGTTCGGCCATTATAGGTATAATGCTTTGAGATACTGGTTACTATGAGTTCCAATTCGAGTCCAGCCACTACAGGTATGATAGTTCTGGATACTGATGTTGGGGGCCCCGGCTTAAGTCCGACCCCGAATATATATTATATGTGGCTTGTCGTTAGTACCCACAGTGATTGGTTCGAATCCGACGTTGGTTCTGGTATTGTTATGGTGCTACTGGATATGGGATCAACTACAGGTTTGTCAATGGTACTGCATTTACTATTCTTGTGTGTCCCGCCGGTTTATGGGGCCAGACAGGGTATTGTATTTTTTCGTGTGCGCAGCGGGCTTATGGGGGCCCAGTTGGATTATGTTTGATTTATGTGTTCTGTGCGCAGTTACTTACTTATCATTCAGTATCACATTTGCTTATCAGTTATACCCGGACATAACATGCACCCCCATACTTCATCTTGTTTATGTTACATTGAGCTCAGTCAGCCGATGATGCCTACTGAGTACCCATTGCTCCAGTACTCATACTGCACTTCTGCATCTTTTCCCGATGCAAATCTACGTACTAGCCGATGACCGTGACGTGACTCTTCTCATTACAGGTTTTGGAGTAGGGAAAGCTTACTGACGTCCGAGGCAGATCCCACTCCATCTCTAATTAATAGTTTTTTGGACCTGAGACTATTGTATATATGTTGTGGATATTTGGTTTCTTTCTTGTATTCTGGATATGTCTTGTAGTGGCTCGTGTACTGACCTCACCAGGCCTTGGGAGAGGTTTCAGAGTTATATACTGTCTTCTTTCTTTTTTTCCTGGTATGTATACTTCCTTTGTCTTTACCTTCGTAGCATGTTGATGGTAGTAGTTTTGCTTCATCTCCTTTCTTATGAGATCCCGCCTATTGGCCCGTCACTTGTCGCCCCGAGCTAGGGCTTGGCTTGCCTATCGGTGGTTCTCGATAGGCGCCATCATGACTCGGAAATTGGGTCGTGACATTTTATACTTTTTTGAACTCTTTTTTTTCAATTTGAATAATTAAATAATATTAATAAATCTACAATAAACATTGTAACATAATGAATTGTTTTGAAAGGGTAAAAAAATAAAATTTAGATAAAAAAATTAAACTAGCCAAACTTAATTCAATCACTCACCCACTAATTATCAGTTAATTGTACGGTTACAACCATTCAAATACTCATAAATAATTGAGAAGATTACGTAAATATACAACATTAAAATATACTTTGGTGATTTTTAGTCAAAGTTTGATTATATCAATTATAGCCAAGTCTTTATTGCCATATTAACATAACCCTATTAAATTACTAAAATGTTCTGGATGTAAAAGATAAAAAAAAATAAAACTAATTTATATCTCTTAATTCACACCTAATAAATGAGTCTTCCCATTATCCCATACTATTTGTAAATAAAATCTCTATTAATTAAGGAGGTGTTCCATATTCTTTAAAAAGATTAGTTTCCTTTTCTAGTGCATTTTTTGTTTCTTTTTATATTAAATTTTTTTTTATCTTTTCCTATTCCTTGTGTTCTTTTTTTAAAAAAATTATTTGTTAAAACATTTTATATTTGTTTTCTTTTGGATTTCAAACATAAATATTATAAATATTGTAATAACATATTACCAATTATATATATATATATATAATTACATCTATTACATATACAATTCATATATTTGGTGTACTATATGTATGATAGTATATATTATAAATATATAAACAAAATTACCAATTATATATTTTAAAAATATGTATAATTATTTTTATTTAGTTACATCTATTATGTATACAGTTCATATATTTGGTGTACTACATGTATGATAGTATGTGTATATATATATATATATATATATATATATATATATATATATATTATAAAATAATATAAATTAATCACAATATAATATATTTGAAATTTATTTAAAATCGTTTTTAAAAGCTGTCAGGATAAAAATAATATTGAAGAAAAAATATAGAAAATTATGAGAGAGAGGGAAAGAAGAGTAAATGTAGCTTTCTTTAATTAATCATTTTATTACTCCGCATTTAATATAAGAGAGAGAATTTGGTGCATAATAAAGATTATATATTTATGGTTTCCTAGTTTAGTGCAATTTTCTTTAATCAATCATTTTATTAATTAATTATTTACGTAATTAATTATTTGATTAATTATTATACAGATTTTTATGTAAATGACAAAAGTGAAACAAAAGATGCTATTTATGAAATGATGTAATAATTAGATTATTTCTATAATTAATTATATGAAATATGTACTATCATGTAAAATTTCCTAAATAATTTGTGTTGAGGCTTGACTTTCTCATTTTCTGTCTTCAATTGAAAAAACTTTCCTGTAGCCTTTACAATGAATTTCCACTTTCCCATATGAAGAGCTTCAAGTTTCTTATTCTAATACATTGTTTTTTTGACATGATTTTTAAGGAAATTTGTTATGGGATCGATGCTTGCCGGTATGCCATTTTCCCCATCATTTTGAATAAAAATTTTGTACGTGTAATTATCTTACATATGACCTTTTTGTGAAAATATGTATTACTCCTCATAGTACTAATCTCATACTGTAAATAGACATCGTCAACTATTTTCATTTTATACAGGTTTTCCTTGCCTAAAACATGATAAAATAATGGGAGATGTGACCCCTCACGTCCTCATGTTGAGAGAAAGACTTGACAAATTTTAGTTCCGATTATATTAATCAATCTGTAGATTATGATGGAAAAAGGACACCACATGGCCCATCAAAAAACAAATGGCCCATGTTTGGACTATTGGACATGAAGTGACCAATCGGCCCAAACTAATTTCAAAAAATGGCCAGTCGGCCCAAACTAATTCAAAAAATGACCAGTCGAAACTGTATCAATATGGTATATGAGTTGTATCAATATAGTATAAGGAGTGTATTAATATGGCACAGAGACTGTATCAAAATGGTATAAAAATTGTATCAATATGGTATATGAACTATATATGCATATGTTTTTCTATATAAACTATGTGAATATGGCATGGGGACTATATCATTATGGTATATGAACTGAGAAAAAAAAAAAAAAAGAAGAAGAAGGCACTAGCAGGGACAAAAAGGTCTAAAATGACTACCTTTTGGAATTGCAAAATCAATGGCTATTTCGTGGAAATAGTTTTGGGCGAAGTGACATTTATGTCCTTTCCCCTTTTAAAATGTATGTTTAACTATATTGGGCATCTCAAAGTTCAAACACACATATCGGTTGTACCATGTGTCTTGGATCAACAAGAACGTAGTTCAAGTCAAAGATTCTAAATCTGCACAAAACTGTAAGTACTTTCCTCCAAGATCACTGCATTGGCTCTATCTTGATCTAAAACATTTTGAAGGACTTCTCCTGTTTATATTACTAAGTTGCTAAACAATATCTTCTCTCAGATTTGCCAACTGGATTTTTGTAGAAGTTGACAGTCAACTATTTGTTTCAATTTCAGTATTGCACAAAGCTTGGTATCTCTCAAATTTGGGAGCATTCCTATTGTCAAATACCATCAACCGAATGCAATCCAAGTTTGTTCTTTTAATCCTTGAATAAATTATAAAGTAACCATTTCATAAAAAAATTACCAAACTTTTTTTCTATGTTATACAATGACAAATATATGCTTAGATACATAATGTTTCCTATACAACGTTTTTCCAAACTCATACTCTTTTGATTATTGATTATTTAAGCTACGATTTTTACATTTTTGTTCATGCAGGAGGATCCCAAAATTTAATCAAGCCATACAAATCCTAAATCCATGCTAAATAAGATGTTGGATGATGATGAGATCCATGTACAAGTCAATATTATTAATCCCCTTTTAATAAGAGTATTGATGATTGTGGTTCACCACATTTTAAAATTACAATAGATGTCATGAAAATTTTGGCTGAATAATTGATGTCAGGTAAAAATATTGATAACCCTGACCATATTGTCAGGACCATTTGTTAGGACAATAATAAATTTTCCATTTTCCGAATATGCATAAAAGCAAATTCACGTGTTATCCAATGTTAGTATTCTATTTAACTTGATAGTTATTTGGTTTTATTAATGTGGTATGCATTTTGTTACTAACCAAAGGTGAATATAGGTTCACACACTTATACATGGATGCAATAGTACTCTACATAGCTATATCTGTTTAGTTACATGAGAGTGTGCCACATTTTTTTTTCTCTTCGAGCTATTTTGCTTTGTACATTTTCACTCATGTTTTCTAGCAACAAAAAAGAAAAAATCTAAATGGATGAGAAGACATAAAGATGATATTTTTACTCATTTAATTTGTTAATTGCATTATTTGCATATATGAAATGATTGGTACAGATGCTTACATTCGATGACATGTTTAAATATCTACATTTTAAATATCCATATATTTTAAGCGTATTTTATTTTAATTGGGAAGTTACCTTCAGTTAATATAACTTTTCTTTTCCAGTTTTTTAAACTTGTTACTTTAATTTTTATAATTTTTAATTTTAAAAATTTAAAATTTATAGTTATTTATCCAGGTTATATTCTTCCTAAAAACTTGCTCCTAAATCATAGGCACACACTAATTCATTTCCCTCCTATCAAAATAACAAAAAAAAAAAATTATGAATATTAATAGTACATATTGTTATACTAAATATATTGATTATGAGAGTATTTGTCATGACCCGATTTCTCAGGTTATGATGGCGCCTACTCTAACCCACCAGTAGGCAAGTCAACCCATAGTCCGAAAAGGCTAGTAGCGGACTAATATGAAGAACCGAAAATAAGATCAAGTGCAAGTAGAAGAGAGTCCAAAGAAATACAACAGAATACCCCAAGACTGGTGAGGCTAGTACAAGAGCCACTAATAATCCAAAGTACAAGCTGAACAAGATATGAATATAACTATATACAAAATCGTCTCTGAGATACAATGTAAAGACCAGTCTAGCAAAAGTGGGAGATCGGGTACACTCCGAACGTATGAAGCTCACCTCCGATCTCCCATCCATGGCAGCTCCACACGATACACAAATCAGCAGTGATAACTCGTACTATAAACTGCAGGGTGCAGAAGTGTAATATGGGTACCAACACGAGGTACTCAGTAGGCATCGGCCGACTGAGCTACAAAGACAATGCAAATATGAATCACATGTAAAATAGGTGTAAGCAGTGCAGGTAACTATCTATAACAGGAGATATCATAATGCTAGGACTGTAAGTCAAGATAAGGGTAGCTAACATAAGCTATCACTCTAGAGGTATCTTGAGACTAGGCTATACCAACGAAAGGCTAGTCCTCGTACCATGGTGTAATGAAGAAGAAGACATGGGATAAACAACGGATATATGAAAGAAGGGTATACAAATGATAAGTAGTGATAGTAGGAAGGAAAAAGTGTATAAATACGGATATATATATATATACACACACCACCATGGGGACAACTGGTCATATAGTGTAAATATAACTATGTTGGGTCGGGCTAACTAAAGGCAGCGGGCCTAGTATATAGAGAATCGAGACCAACTAGGGGAGCTAATCCTGATATAAGAAGGGTCCCTAAATAGGGTATGTATGTCTCCCTATAAGGCTCAAAATACCTAAAGCTCACCCTAAGTCCGAGTGATAGGCAATGCATGCAAGGAATAGGACCATAACCAGAATTGAGTGTTGATGTCGAGTGACACCATACCATAACCGTAACTAAAATCAAGTGTATATACCCCCTCCAGCTACTCTAGCTATAAAGGCGGGACCTACCATCAGCCTACCTCTCTTGGAACAATGGCTCTTTGGTAGAGGGGCCTGCAAGGGACTGAGAAAAATTCATATACACTGTCTGGTCCCGATCCAAGACTTCAGTAACAATGTATCCAAACCAGTAACCAGAACCGTAATCTAGTATTAACATCTTACGGATTCAAATCGGATCTCAGTGAGTAGTAACAAGAGGCCACTATAATATATCCGGGGCCGGACTCGAATCAAGACACCCAACAATTAGTAACTGTAACCAGCACTCCTACCGTAGGTTAATATCAGTATAAGTCAATACTAGACCCCACCGGAGCTCCTAAGTGTAACATAACTAGTGGTAAACCAGGGGTCCTCAACCCACAACCACCCGTATATATATACATACCCAGGTATCTGAGACTACAGCCTCGAGCTATTAAGCCGAGCTACAACTCTCTCTGAGGGTAATGAAGCTAATTAGGCATTCTAACCAGCCTAGGCATACTCAAGTCTGGGGTAACACCTATCGATATATATGAGTCATCGAGATCCAATAGACGACCCTGTAAGGCTATATACCTAGAAAAAGGGCAGAGGGGCCTCATACCGGGCCCTACAACTCATTCTAGTGATAAAGCCTGCCCAAACTGAGGCTAAGGTGTCTAACTCCTGACCCAAAGTGCTGATAAGGGACTAAGTCTAGCCCTAAGGCGGCTATCTATCAATAAATGGGAATTCAAACCTAGCCTCCGATGTTGGGGTCACTAATCGGCTACTACATGCGTGAACTACGCGTAACCAATGTATGCCATCACCATTATCCACACAAGTCAAGGTAAGCACCGACATATCCATAGACCGAATCACAACTCCCAGAAAGGTGTAAGGAAATTAACCTGGTATCCATGGTCTCGTAACCAAGGCCTTGGGCCCAATAGAATAATATATGACATGATCACAGGGTGTATCCATAAGCAGGACCCCAAACATGAGACTAATCAGATGTATATCATGCAACCAGGTATACACTATCAGGGAATGGCATCAAGGATGCATATCATACTACCAGGGGAGCATAATCAGGTAAATACCAGTGGAACGGGCCCTAACTCCCATAATAGGGATCTCCAAGACTAATCTAAGGTCACGTATAATACACGACCAATCAGGTCTACCAATATACCGAAGCTAGAGTAGGTAGTCTACGCTAAGGTTCATATAATAATCATGTTGCAGTGAAGGCCGTTACGTATATGCCAAAAGATAAGTCAAGCAGCCTAGGTCATACCCCTCGCCTAGCACATAATGAATATCAAACAATGTCTAATAGAACACAGTAGACAAAAGCCTACCTGGACGCTGTCGAAAGCTTATCCACGAATCAGCTACATAAGAGCCTTCTCCTTTCGAAAGGCCTCCAATCGCTACAACGCAATCACAATAGTAAGCTACAAGTCAAAACATGACTATCGATACCCATATTTTATTAGGTCGGAAAACGACCAAACAACCGATGTGGGGCCCGCTTGTGGAATTGCAAAATCGAAATTGTCATAACGTCCCAAATTACCTCGTGACCAATAGTCACAACTACCATTTCCAAATACGAGCCCAAATAATAGCTCAAACACCAATAACAGTAGCAGCAGCACCAACGTAAATGAAAACAATCGTAAAACCAAGAAAACATTCCGTAGAAATGACGAGAACGAGCCCACAGATCCAAATATGCCAACCTTCAAGCTTGGACCTCAAGAGAATAGCTCAAAGTTGAGCTTTTATGTCCAAAAATGGAGTATATAGCCATGTCTACCGCTTTAAATGAGAGAGAAGAGTGGAAAACATATATATATATATAGGCTGCAGGTGGCGCTAAAGCGCCCTTATGGCCGCTTAACCACCCAGTGCTAAAGCGCCATAAGTGGCCGCTTAAGCGCTGCCCACCGCCCCACCGAGTGGCCGCTTTAGCGTGCCTTGGGTGGCTTAAGCGCCCATGCGCTAAAGCCAACCTTTGGCCGCTTAAGCCACAAAAATAACCATCTATTTATTTAAAGCACATGTTTGGATAGAAAAAAAAAATTCTTACTTGGTACCAGCATGTTATTTGAAAAAAAAAAAAAACCATGTTTAAATGCAACGGAACTGTAATGACCCTTCCGGTCATTTTCCTCGTTTTCGTTCGTTCTTGACGTTTAGAGCTTTTCTATAACTACCCCAAGTTATTTATGACTTGCTGGGACTGACAGTTCGATTTTCGGACAGTTCGTTTGAGAATATCATTTAGACCGAGCACGTTGTAAAATATTTAATTAAATTGGAATTTGGTAAAACGATATAGTTAATTACCTTTCAAAAATGTTTTTGATATTTATAAAATTCTTTAGTTATGATATATCTATATTATTTTATAATAGTTTTATAACCTATTAATATTTTAAGCAGAATAGTGAATCTAAATATGTTAGAATAATATTATTATTTTATAGAGGTTTTATTCGAGATAATTTTCTATTAATTATGATATATTCAAAAAGTTATTTTTATTTTACCACGAATCTATGTAAAATCCGAATATATATGCAACAGGATAAAATTAGTAATAGTGTGTCATCTCCACTCTACGTGGAAGTGGAGGAAATGGTGCAATACATTACAAATGGATAGGTGGCAGCATCTCATTTCAATTAGTCACATTTATTCATGACTTAACAACCTTTTCATTTCTCTTTCCTAAATAAAATTAAAGATTCCTTCACTCTTTTTCATTACTCATTATAAGTGCCTAGTTGCTGTATGTATTCTCTATATATAGGTATATATTAACGTTATAAGCAACTTGTGAAGGAAATATATTTTGACACTATATTTGATAACTGAAAATAAATTATTTACATCAAGTTATTCAAGCTCGGGCCTTAGTGGGAAAGTGTTTGTGGACGTGTAATTGTCGTTATCTCGGTGAGTTTCGTCGTTTTACGTTATATTTTTGGATATTGTTGGTGATTTTGATATTGGTGCTAACTTAGAGATAAGTTTGAGCTTGGTTATAATGATGTCTCTTGTGACTATTGATCACTGAGTTATTTGGGATGCTGTGACGGTTTTGATTTCGTGATACCGCAAGCGGATCCCACATGGACTGTTCGGACGTTTTTTGAACTATTGCAATATGGGTATCAATGGTTTTTTTTGATGTATAGTTTATTATTTTGGTAGCTTGACAGCAGTCAGAGGCCTCTCGGAAGGGGAAGGCTCCTGTATAGCTGGTTCTCTTGGCAGGCTTGTGCCGACGTCCAGGTAGGCTAGGTTTACCTTGCTTTACACTTAGATTGGGCTTATGTATGATATATGTATGCTATTGTGCTGGTGTTGTGGCTGGTATTATGTACTTGGTGGTGGTTTGCTGTGATTTAGGCCTTTTAGACCGGATAGGGCTATTCAAACACATTCCAGGCTAGTTATCCTAGTGGTACACCACAGATGACCTATTTGGGGTCGGATAATATTGTTGTTGTTGATTGCTGGTTGGGAAATGTTATTATTAGACCTTAGTCTAGGCTTAGACAGACTTAGCCTAGACTTAGACAAGTATAACTAGAATTGGTATTCGGGACCCGGTAGTGGGTCCCGTTACCCTTTTGTCGACTTGTCAGAACTTTGACACCTTTGGGCTTAGTTAAGCCCTCGTATCACCTGTTAGGCTTTTCACGGGATTGAGTCACCCTGATTATACCCGGTTAGCCTGTTTATCCTTGTAAGTCCTTGATAGCACCGTATTTGACCGGAGTCGGCTAGTTTGACTTAAAATACGGACCCGCCTTGCCATGACTTATAATGTGTACCCAGACTTGTATATACATATTGTTTATAGTAGATAGTTGACCTGGAAGGACCCCAAAATTGACTCGTAGCAGATTGTGGGTTAACT
Source organism: Capsicum rhomboideum (assembly GCA_031232105.1). Taxonomy (NCBI): domain Eukaryota; kingdom Viridiplantae; phylum Streptophyta; class Magnoliopsida; order Solanales; family Solanaceae; genus Capsicum; species Capsicum rhomboideum. The sequence goes on from CP124716.1 coordinate 136,091,657, forward strand.
CCTATATTTATATGCTAGTATTGACCCGGGACTAGGGCGCTCCCCGTTTATCTGATATAATATGATATTTGGTTCTATTCTGGTTACTGGTTATGCTGAGTTTCGGTTCAAGTCCGGTTACTAATTCAGGTATGCTAATTTTGGTTATTGACTATTGGGTGTCCCGGTTCGAGTTCGACCTCAAATTGTGGTACACTATGAGTTCTAGTACTGAGTACCGTGATTATGATACTTTTGTTCTCTGAGTTTTGGTTCGAGTCCGACAAATATGATATATATGTGGCCTATTTTTATTACCCACTATGTTCGGTTCGATTCCGACGTCTGGCCACTTGTTATTACCCATTGGTGCCGGTTCAAGCCCGGTGCACCCTTGTTGGTTATTATGGTTACTGGATACTGATACAGCTTCGAGACACTGGTGACTATGAATTTACTATTCTTGTGTGTCCCTCCAATTTATGGGGGCCAGACTGGGTTATTGTTTTCTTCCGTGTGCCTATCGAATTTGTGGGAGCCCAGATAGGTTATGTTTGACTTGTGTGTTTACTTATGCATTTATTTACTCGCTATTTGATATCACATTTATTTATTTACTGAGCATATCTATACGCCTCGGCAGTTACTTATGTATTTATTACTTATACCCCGGACTTAGCATGCACCCGCGCATTTTAGCTTGCTTATATTAGATTGAGCTCAATCAGCCGATGATGCCTACTGAGTACCCATTGCCCGATACTTATACTGCACTTCTGCATCTTTTTTCCCGATACAGATCCAGGCACTAGCCGGCGAGTTTGACGTGACTCTATACTCAACACTGACTTCGGAGCAGGGTGAACTTACTGACGTTCGAGGCAGATCCTACTCCATCTCTGCTGTATAGTCTTTTGCACTCGGGACTGTGGTACTTGTTGTATATATTTGGTTTTTGTCTTGTACTTTGGGTATGTCTAGTAGTGACTCTTGTACCGACCTCACCAGGTCTTGGGAGGGGTTCTTGACTTTATATACTGTCCTCTTCCTTCTCAGTCTTGGTATGTATATATATTTTGATTCTGTTTTTATATTTCTAGCATGTTTATTAGTATGGTTCCTTCCACCTCATCTCTGTTCTTTTGAGATTCCGCCCGTTAGCCCGTCGCTTGTCGCTTCGGGCTAGGATTTGGCTTGCCTATTGGTGAGTTACGGTAGGCGCCATCATGACTCAAATATTAGGTCGTGACATGAACTACTATTTTATGGCTTTTTTTTTTTTCTAATTATTAATCCTGTAACTATTAAAAAAATTCATTAAATTCAAATTCAATTTCAATTTATTTGAAAAATAATAATTATACATTATAACCACAAAGGCCAAAAAAATAGGAACCATCATGTTGTTTGTAGAAAAAAAAATTAGTTGATGCACACGTTTAAATGATAAAAGACTATTACCTTATCATGAATATAAATTCAATTTCAACTTATTTGAAATTGTTATTAGTTATTTGTAATGCTTTTTAAATTTAATGTTTACAGTTTATTTATTTTATAATAAAATCAAATTTTTAAGCTTACTTAATTTTACCAGGCTTTTTGATAAATTAAAAATTAACAATTATATATATCTTTTAAGATATCTAATTTATAGCTATTTTTCAAATATATTATCTCTCAATTTTAGAGCCAATTTTTGTTGAAATGATGTAACTAAATTCCCAAAAAATACGCTTAGAAAATAATTGCACATACAATTTCAAAATCAAATCATGTTATTGAATTTACGTTGTTTAATCTACTCAACTTTTATATTTTTTCTTAATTTTATATAATGCTTATTAATTTGTTGCAACTTTAACTTTAACCATTGATATACAATTCTTGAATCAAAAATATTTTTTCATTATTGAAAAATAAGATTTTACACAGCCCTAATGTTTTAAAAATTGCTAGAACTTTTCATCTTTATCTTCATCATAGATTTTGGGAACGTTGACTCTTTGGGTGTGTCCGGATTTAGGTCTTGAGGTGACTCTGAATTTATCTTATATAACCTTTTTGTATTTTGTTCTGCCATCGTTTGTTCCATGCTTAAGTAATGCATCATTCCACAATTGATTCATTCAGTTGACCTCATTTCAAAATTATGTTCTACATGAATGATTGTGAATTTCTTGGATAGGGTCCTCCAATTATGAATTGGTCAGACCTCTATATAAATGACCAAAAAAATATTAAATAGAGGACAAGTATCATTTAGTTTCTTGGATAGCGTCCTCCAATTATAAATATGCGGCTATATTATAAGTCCTCTTCTTTGTAAATGATTACGTTCATGCATATGACATTGCTTAATATTTTCTCATATCATATTAGCAAAAAATAAAATAAAAAATCTTAGCTTTATCGTATACATTTAATTTGTTAGTTGTTTCTTCATTTTCTTTTGTCAAAATCATTATGCAGCTTTTTGAATCCTTAATAGAATATATGATAATATTTCGCACCATCATAAACATAGAAGTCATTAGATTATTTGTGTCCTATTATTAATTTTATGGGCAGATTTAGAGAGTGTAGAGGGTGTTCACCCGAATCCCCCCAATAAAACTTTACACGATATAAGATAACTTTTTTAAAAAAATAATGTATTTATATAAATTTTGAATCCTCTTAATACAAGACAAGAGCTTGGCTCATTAATTTAATTATGATTTCAAATTTATCTTTAGGTTTTAAGTTCAAATCATAGCATAGATTTCTATTTTTCGACCCTATCCTTAATAATCATAAATTCGCCACTGATTACTATGTTTGGATTGGAATGGTAAGTTCCAGAATATATAAGCAGTTGGTATAGATTTCTTATTTTGAAAGTACAATCAAATTTCAAAACTGAAAAATAATTTTATGGGCTATAAAATTTAAACTTTGAAGTTAAAACAAGTAGTAATATTTATCTGCATTTAGCAAGCCCGAAACTCTATCTTGAACAATATCACAATGATAAAGTTAATAATGGAAAAAAATAGTTGCAACCGTAATAAGATATTAAGCAAGTATCAATTAAAATTTTTAATATAAATTTTACATATTTGATGACGTTAAATTTAGTATATTAACAGTTATTTTGGTGATATTGGCCCCTGTATATTGTTCGAATAAATGGTCAATAGTGAAGCAGTAGTAGCTCCATAAACTATTATAAATGTTAGTCTATAATAAGACTGATTAGAAAAAATCTGCAGTATGTTACACGTGATTCATATATTTGTTTTTATTATCTATCTTAATTCTGCGCATCGCGCGGAGACATATACTAGTATACTAAATAGCCAGAAAGTCTTCCTTAGATTGTTGACAAGTGACAGCCTATGATGATGCCATGTGTTACTTTTATGACAAATTAGTTAAAGTTAGGTTTTAATTAGTTATTAGTTATTGTGTTCAATTTAAAATTTAAAATAATTACATATTTATTATTTTAAATCTACTACAAACTCACAAAAAATTTGGTACTACACCATTTTCTTAAAATTTAAATCCGTAATTTTTTTTTAACTCATACAAATAAAAGAAAATTTAACTTCACAACTTCCTTAAAATTATAATCTATTAAAAATACATATTAACAAAATAAACTTTAAAATCACACAAAACTGTAAACACAAAAATTCTTACTTAAATGAATATATTTCTTGCACACGATTCTATACAAAATTGAATATTAATTAGAGAATTAATTTTGGCAAAATTTCAATAATAGCTAATATTTAGGCAATAAATGAGACACTAAATCGAACAAAACGTGGCTACAGTTTAGTAGATTATTTTAGGATGTAAATATATATGAGCCCGAATATTATAGATTTGTATATAGCCCCAAAATTCGTTTAAACATATAAATACAAATGTATACGATCCCCAAAATTAGCCTATATATACAAATATAAATTATTTAGCTTTTTTATCTAAACCTGATCTATAAATGATAATTATTCTAAACATTAGCTACGTCATCTAATTATGCCTCAATAGTTTCTATAATTTTTCCTTAATATGTTACAAAAGTTACTAATAAATAAAACAATTTTATGCCCTTTAAAACAGACGCATTGCACTAGCAAAGTATACATAATTTCACTTTCCATCAAATTTTACGGTGTTTAAATCTCATATTAAAAAGAAAAAATCTGAAACAAATTATTAAAAACAAACAAACAAACTAAACTACCTACACGTCCCTGATAAGTTATACCCATTAACCGCACTCACGTTTTAACTTCCAAATTTAAATTTAACTTTGTGATATATAGTTTCAAGATCAGTTCTCTTTCTCAATTGCCTAACCTTAATTGGAATCCACCAATATCACTCTCTCAATTTTCTAAATTCTAATCAAATCAATCAAAACTTATGAAATAGCAATGCCAAGACGAATTCCTTCACTACAGTATGCTCTTTTGTGGTCGATAGTGTTTACCTCTTAATTCCTCATTTTTTTGACTCATGAAGGAACAAATCAAATCTCTTACAGACAACTCCTTTTTCCGGCGAATTTGATTTGTAAAACTCTCACTGAATCTTTTTCTTGATATTTTCACTGTGATTGGTAAAGTTTGCTTCTTAATTCCTTAATTTTTGACTATATCTACCTTGGTTTAAACTTCTTTTTTTACCCCAATTTTCTCATAGCAGGCCTTATATTGGGATTTTCCCGCTTTTAGCCTTAGTCTTCGAAGCTAGAGCAACAATCCATGCGATCACTGGGACTCCTTTATCCCCCTTCCCATTTTACTTTCACAATATTTCCTGTGAATGGGATTTATTCTTAGAAAAAAATTGCAAAATAAAAATACTAAGAATGGGAAAGAGAAGTATTTACTTTACATGTCAATCAATGAGTATTTCTCTCAATTCCTTTCAACTGTTTACATTAGGTTCAATTGGTGAAAATAGCCCTCAAACAGAACTGTTTCGATATTTCAACAGACGAAGAACTGAATTGATTCAAACCCTGACTATCGTTTTTCTTAACATGTCAATTAACGAGTATTTCACTTGATTCCTTGCAGCGTTTTACACTTGCCTCAAAAACAGAACTAATTTGTAGATATGCATTTGAACATATGAATTAGTTGTGGTGCTTAAGGATGATGAAGACTGCTTACAACTGTATATATTGAGGAAAGGGACGCTTCGAATGATTAGATAGTGGTAGGTTTTCTTTGATATTCTGCTTTTTCCTCAGTGATACTGTGTTCCTGTTTGTCTCTTCACTTCATAGCCAACGGCTACTTAACATGATTGACTAACATGATCTTATCTTAAACTTAACAAATCACATTTCTTTATTATACATTGATACTTTTACATCTCATTGTTATTTATTTAATTGATGGAAATAGATGTTAAATTGAAAACACTTCTTCCACAATGTATTTTTTATTCTCTTTATTTTCACTATCCTTTTATTTTGGAGGTGATTCCGAGTTGTTCACTATACTCACTGCTGCAAACTTGAGTACGGAATCAATTGAATTTGTGTGTAGCGAGAATATATGCTTTTGGCCACATATTTTTCAGGAAGACCACTAAGGGACTATAGATGATGTGCTCGGATTTAGGCGACATATGAAGTTATCAATCACCCTTAAAAAGAATTATCTAGCACTGATTAGTAAACGATATTCATTTCTTTCAAAATTTATAGTTGAAATGACTATGCATATATTTACCTCTCATCTATTACAAGTACCTAACTGTCAACATTGTGACAAGGTATACACCTTAATGTTTTACGTGTCTTGGATTCATAGGTTTTTTCTACTTAGAGGTTGCTAAACCAATTTTTTATTTGATGAGCTTCTTAGTTCATATATATATATTCCTTTTTCTACTGATTAGTAGCCAACAAAAAATAACAGAGAAGCTTTTTATTCTTGAGCTTAAGGTGACATTTTTAACATTTTCATGACTTCATATAAGTAATATGGAACGCCTTGAGTTTCTTTTTGTGGTGATTCTAAGCAATCCAAATTGTACTTATAATCTGTTTTTTTTCATTAAGCGCCGCTATTGTACTGCATAGGTAAATTTTCATTTTTCTGTTCTTGAGCGTGGATATGGAGTATAGGGTGCTTTCTACCTCTAACAAGTCACATTTGAAATGTGATGATCCTGATATGGTATCCAATTATATCAGTATTGTCCCTTTGCTTTACATACATATAGTCTGTTTTTTGGTTTTTTTATGTACAATGGTAACTTTATTTTCTCCAACAGAGAATTGTGAATTGGCTTGATGAAAGCTAGGAAAGAAAAAGAATAAATCATTTGAGAGAAGAAGCTCATCAATATCAGTTTATCTTTCTTAGTTGCAGCTAAATACAAATTTTCACTCATAATCCTTACTGCAACTTTTGTTTTAAATCTATAAGTTACTGGTTTGTATATTCATGATAATCTTTTTCTTGAGTTTTTATTTTTTTATATTGCATTATATGATAAAGGTGATTGACATTTTTGGTTGTTCATATTAATTCACCTTCCTTTTTTTGGTTATGGTGGTCACTAATTTCATCCCAACTACATTATGGTGAGTTTTCAAATCCTTTGTCTTAACAATGCTTTTTATTATATGCTGTTAAAATATCAAATATTTCAATCAAATATATACTTATACATTTCACGAGAATAAGCAAATTATGAAAATCCCATATTTTACGATTTGTATATAAGCAAGTCTTCGTGGTGATCCATTTTCTCATATCACATCTTTTGGTCCGTACGTACTTGACAGATTAATTCAAAGATGCTTCCTTAGTACATATACCAATGAGTTTAGCAGGCTCAAAAAAGGTTGGCAGAGGCAAACCCAAGTCCATCCAAATCGACATCCAGAACTCAGAAGGCTGGCCTCCAATTTCCTGTCGTCAAAATTGCCCGTTCTCTCAAAGCGGGCAAATATGCCGAACATGTTGGCGCTGGTGCCCGTCTATCTCGCCGCTGTACTTGAATATTTATCTGCCTAAGTAATTAATTTCCAAAGATCACAACCATAAGCTATATAGGCTTCACTTAGAACAGTTCTCAACTACCACATTTGATAGAAAGCACTGTTGATTCCAAATCGGAATAAGGAAAAATAAAATAGTATATGAAGTTAAAAGGATCAAAATTACTTCGTTGTATAATATATGTTAGCACTAAGCAGTCATTGCATTTTGTGGTAAGTACCTCTATTCGAATTATAAATATGTGATAAATAACATGTCATCGAATATATTATGAAACTTGCGTAGGATTGCAGCAAAGAGACAATAAGAAGAATAGGATAATGCCAAGACACATACAACTTGCAGTGAGAAATGATGAAGAGTTGAGCAAACTTCTAGGGGATGTGACCATTGTAATCGGGGTGTTTTGCCCAACATTCACCAGACTTTGTTACCAAGAAAAGTGAAAAAAAAAAAACAGAGATGACATTGGTTCCACTTTTTAGTTATCTTTTTCAAATTTAATCTATGCAATGACGGTTTTAAAAAGTTTGTATAGATTACATACTTTCTTTTTCAAGTTACCAATAATTAGAGTAGATAATACTAACCCTTCCCTTTTGCAAAGGTTTTATCATGTTAACTTCAATTGTACTCATGATTCAAAATATGCAAAGTACTGTACAACTTAATACTTCCTTTTGAATGGATAACTGATCAAATGCCGGTCTATTTCTATTTTGTCGTAGATCTTTTGCACAAACAAAAATGCTTGAAATTCATCACTTTGCCAACAGAACATTCTATCCAAATACAGTTTTACTTATAGATTTTCTTGGAAGGAAAATAATCTTCTGTCATGATAATGTAGAGGGGAAACCAATTTCAATTTCTCAATTAATTTTAGTTTCAAGGATGGAGCATGTCCAAACTAATAGATTAACAATAGAAATGTCATATGCTAACTTAACTAACATTTTATTTTTCCACAAGAGTCACTTGAATATAATTTTTAACATAAAAATCACCAAACTTTGAGTTACTGACGCAAAAATCACACAACTTAAAAATACTAACTGTAATGACCTTCCCGGTCATTTCCCTCGTTTTCGTGCCTTCTCGGTATTTAGAGCTTTTCTATAACTGTCCCAAGTTATTTATGACTTGCTGGGACTGACAGTTTGGTTCCCGGGCAGTTCGTTTGAGAATATTATTTAGACCGAGCACGTTGTAAAATATTTAATTAAATTAAAATTTGGTAAAATGAAATAGTTAATTACCTTTTGAAAATATTGTTGAAATTTATAAAATTCTTTAGATATGATATATCTATACTATTTTATAATAGTTTTATAACCTATTAATAATTTAAGCGGAGACAGTGAATTTAAATATTTTAAAATAATATTTTTATTTTATAGAGGTTTTGTTAGAAATAATTTTCTATTAATTATGGTATATTCAAAATATTATATTTATTTTACAGCGAACATATGCAATACCCGAATGAAAGTAAAATGAGATAAATTAAGTTTTGGGTTATCACCTCCATTCCACGTGGAATTGAGGAAGGTGAACAACACATCTTTACCATTGATGGTAGGCTGCCACATATGTTAACTTAGACATAATGTCACTACTATATTATATTGGTATTAAGAGAATGCTTTGGAAACAAATAAAATTAAATGATTCCTCTATATCTATTTTTATCAATTGTGTCAATTTTCATTACGTAAATGGAAACTTTCAAATGCAAAGAAACAGCTCTCCATCAAATTATTATGTTCCCTTACAAAGTGATTTTCTTTTGAGTGTTATCGTATATAGGTATATATATACGCGTAGAGGAGAAAGGTTCCATAGAAAAATATTTTGGCACATTATTTGATCACTGATAGGAAATCAATTATCTACATCAAATTATTCAAGCTCAGGGTTGCGCGGTTGATAGTATAGCGTCTTTATATCGTAAGTTTTTCAGTTAATTTTAGCTTAAATCACGTATTTGAATTGTATTTACGGTAGTTTTCCTATACGTTGGTATTGTTGTTGCTATTTGAGACATAGATTGAGCTTGGATTTAATGGTGCTAGTTGTGACTATTGGTCACTGAGTTATTTGGGACGCTGTGACGATTTCAGTTTTGCGATTCCGCAAGCGGGCCCCACATGGACTGTTCGGACATGTTTCGAACTAATGCAATATGGGTATCAATAGTCATGTTTTGACCTGTATTTTATTATCTTGGTAGCGTGGCGGCAGTCAGAGGCCTCTCGGAAGGGGAAGGCTCCTGAATAGTTGGTTCTTTTAGCAAGCTTGCGGCGGCGTCCAGGTAGGCTAGGTTTACCTCCCTTTGCACTTAGATTGGGCTTATGTGTGATATATGTATGCTATTGTGCTGGTGTTGTGGGCTGGTTTTATAAACTTGGTGGTGGTGATTTGCTGTGATTTAGGCCTTCCAGGCCGGATAGGACTATTCGGATATATTCGAGACCCGTTATCCTCGTGGTACACCACAGATGACCTATTTGGGGTCGGATAGTATTGTTGTTGTTGTTGCTAGTCTGGGAATGTTATTGTTGGACCTTAGTCCAAGCTTAGACAGAGTTAGCCCAGACTTAGACAAGTATAACCAGACCTGGTTTTCGAGACCCGATAGCGGGCCCCGTTACCCTTTTTGTCGACTTGTCGAAACTTTGACATCTTTGGGCTTAGATAAGCCCTATATGACTATTAGGGTTATGACAGGATTGAGTCACCCCGATTATACCCGGTTGGCTTGTCTAGCTTTGTTCGTCCCTGATAGCACTGTATTTGATTGGGGTCAGCTAGTTTGACTTAGAACGCTGAACCGCCTTTCCATGACTTATAATGTATACCCAGACTTTTATATACATATTTTTATAGTAGGTAGTTGACCTAGAAGGACCCCGAGATTGACTTGTAGCATGTTGTAGAGTTAGCTTCTGTACCTATATAATAGTATTGACTTGGCACTAGGGCGTTCCCCGTTTATTTGATATGATATGACCTTTGATTCTGTTCTGGTTACTGGCTATGATAAGTTTCGGTTCAAGTCCGACTACTGATTCAGGTATGATGATTTTGGTTATTGACTATTGGGTGTTCCGGTTCGAGTCCGGCCCCGGATTGTAAAACACTATGAGTTCCGGTTCGAGTCCGGCCACTGATTATTATGAGTTCCGGTTCGAGTCCGGCATCTGGTTATGATATGATTGGAGAGTTTTGGTACTGGGTACCGTGATTATGATACTGGAGTATTATGAGTTCCGGTTCGAGTCCGACAGATATGATATATATATGTGGCCTCTTGTTATTACCCACTGCTTCCGGTTCGACTCCGGCGTCTGGCCTCTTGTTATTACCCATTGGTGCCGGTTCAAGCCCGGTGCACTCCTGTTAGTTATTGTGGTTACTAGATACTGACACAGCTTCGAGACACAGGTGACTATGCATTTATTATTCTTGTGTGTCCCGCCGATTTATGGGGGCCAGGCCGGGTTATTGTTTTCTTTAGTGTGCCTATCGGGTTTATGGGGCCCCAGATAGGTTATGTTTGACTTGTGTGTTACTTATGCATTTATTTACTCGTTATTCAGTATCGCATTTATTTTTCTCTTGAGCATATCTGTATGCCTCAGCAGTTATTTATGTATTTATTACTTATAACCCGGACTTAGCATGCACCCTCGCATTTTAGCTTGTTTGTATTACATTGAGCTCAGTCGGCCGATGATGCCTACTGAGTACCCATTGCCCCGGTACTCATACTGCACTTCTGCATCTTTTTCCCCGATGCAGATCCTGGCACTAGCCGACAGTTTTGACGTTACACTCTTCTCAGCACTGATTCCGAAACAGGGTGAGCTTACTGACGTCCGAGGCAGATCCTACTCCATCCTCTGCTGTATAGTCTTTTGCTCTCAAGACTATTGTACTTATTATACATGTTTGGTTTCTGTCTTGTATTTTGGGTATGTTAGTAGTGACTCATGTACTGACCCCACCAGGTCTTGGGAGGGGTTCTGGACTTTATATACATTGTCCTCTTCCTTCTCAGTCTTAGCATGTTTATAAATATGGTTACTCCCACTTCTTCTCTGTTTTATGAGATTCCGCCCGTTAGCCCGTCGCTTGTTGCTCCGGACTAGGGTTTGGCTTGCCTATTGGTGGGTTACGATAGGCTCCATCATGACCCAAATATTGGGTTGTGAAAGCTTGGTATCAGAGCTTAGGTTGTACGAGTAGTGTCGGTACATGAGCCAATGTTTAGTAGAGTCCTGTGGATCGGTGCAGGGACGCCAGTATCCTATCCTCGGGAGGCTACGGAGAATTTTTAGGGGAGTCTCTCATTTTCTTGACTCATGTCCGTGCATTGGGTCTGTGTTGGTTTCTGATCTTCATTTGGTTCACTCTTTACGCAAATGGTTAGGACGCATGGTGCGAGACCCTAGGGTCAGGACCCCGAGCCTGCAGCAAGGGCTCCAGTTAGGGGCCGAGGCCGACCCAGAGGTCGGGGGCAGGGTAGAGCAGCAGCCCCAGGCCGATATCATGCTAGGGATCAGTTACCTGATCCTGTTATAGCTCCAGATGCTCCGCCGCCATAGCAGCCGGTGGGCCAGGGAGCAGCCCAGGCTCCACCTAGATTTATAGATGCTTCTTTGCTTCGAGGTACATTACTTCAGTTGTTGGGGATAATTGGAGGTCCGTCAGCCGAGGGAGCCCAACCAGCAGTACAGGGAGTTGGTGTTGGGGCGCAGCCTGCAGCTGCAGCACCCAGAGTTGAGATTCCGCCAGCACCGGTAGCTCCACAGCCAGTTATAGATCAGTCTTCTATGTCTGTCGATGAGCAGAAGATGTTGGGGCATTTCTTGAGGTTGACTCCACTGAGATTTGCTGGTACTCCGGGTGAGGATGCATATGAGTTCTTGTCCAACTGCGAGGATAGATTGCGGAATTTGGGATTGGTACAGTCTCGTGGTGTTGATTTTATGGCATATCAGTTTGATACTGCAGCGAGGAGATGGTGGAGGGGATATCTTGATTCCAGGCCAGCAGGATCTCCTCCGGTTACTTGGACCCAGTTCTCTAAGATTTTCTTGGGAAAGTATATGCCCCGTACTATGCGGGAGCGACTTAGGGATGAGTTCTCCAGATTGACTCAGGGTTCGTTATCTGTCGCCGAGTATGAGGCGAGGTTTCATGATCTTGCTAGGCATGCTACTTCTATTTTGCCTGATGAGTATGAGAGAGTTAGATGTTTTGTCAGGGGACTGAGATTGCCACTCCGCAGAGCTACCCAAAGTTTAGTGACTTCAGGGAAGTCATTCGCAGAGATTACCGAGCATGTATACTCTATTGAGGATATGGATCGCGAGGCCCAAGGGGGCAGCGATAAGAGACCTAGTGTTCAGGGTAGTTTCAGTAGGAGCCATAGTGGTTCGTAGTTCAGAGGTCGTGGGTTCCAGTTTCAGGGTAGGTACCCTCAGCAGCAGCAGCAGTCTTTTCAGTGACAGGGTCAGCCCAGTAGGCCCGTACAGTTAGCTTTGCAAATATCTGATAGGGGTCAGCCCACCTATAGTGGTTCTGTTAGCCAGCCTCAAGGACGTGGTCAGTCCAGTTCATCGACTAGAGGTGGTCATACCAGCTCAGCCAGACCTTCTAGGCCGAGCAGGGAGCCAGGAGCATGCTACACTTGTAGGGTTGTCGGCCATTTTGCGCGTGAGTGTCCTCAGCGCATGGCGATTGAGCCTTCAGTTCAGACAGCACAACCCCTCAGATCTATACCTCTAGCAGGTAGAGGTGGTGCACAGGGTCGTCGGGGTGGTCCCCAGGGTTCTCGAGGTAAAGCGCAGGGAGGTCGGACTGGTAGTCAGGTTGGTGCTCAGGCTAGTAGTAGTCAGCGTCAGTTGTATGCTGTGCCGGCTAGGCCGGAGGTTGAGGCTTCGGATGCGGTGATTACAGGTATGATTTTCGTATGCCATCAGCCAGCTTCTACATTATTTGATCCCGGATCCACGTTTTCTTATGTATCTACTTATTATGCACCACGGTTGGGTTTATGTTCTGAGTTATTATCTGTACCCTTACGTGTATCTACCCCCGTTGGTGATTCCTTGGTAGTGGATCGGGTATATAGATCATGTCTAGTGACTATTCAGGAGTTTGAGACTCAGGTTGATTTTATTGTATTGGACATGGTAGACTTTGATGTGATTCTGGGCATGGACTGGTTGTCTTTTCATCACGTAGTCTTGGATTGCTTTGCTAAGACCGTGACCTTAGCCATGCCTGGCGTACCCCCGGTGGTGTGGCAGGGTTCTGTTAGCTGTACACCGACAGGGATTATTTCATATGTTCGGGCTCGTAGACTGATGTCGAGGGGATATGATTCATTCCTTGCTTATGTTCGGGATGCTAGTATTGAGAGTCCATCGCTTGACTCCGTCCCTGTTGTTCGTGAGTTTTCTGATGTATTCCCGACTGACCTACCTGGCCTTCCTCCTGAGCGTGATATAGAGTTCATTATTGACCTTGAGCCGGGCACCCGACCTATTTCTATAGCTCCTTATCGTATGGCTCCTGCTGAATTGAAAGAGTTGAGTACTCATCTCCAGTACCTTCTGGGGAAGGGTTTTATCAGGCCGAGTGTGTCTCCGTGGGGTGCTCCAGTTCTGTTTGTAAAGAAGAAGGATGGATCTATGCGCATGTGTATTGATTACAGGCAGTTGAATAAGGTAACTGTGAAGAATAAGTATCCTAAGCCTCGTATCGATGATTTGTTTGATCAACTTCAAGGTGCAGCGGTATTCTCAAAAATAGATTTGAGATTTGGATACCATCAGTTGAGATTTAGGGATGAGGACATCCCAAAGACATCCTTCAGGACTCGGTACGGCCATTATGAGTTCCTGGTGATGTCTTTTGGGTTGACTAATGCCCCAGCAGCTTTCATGGATTTGATGAATCGTGTATTCAGGCCATACTTAGACTCTTTTGTGATTGTGTTTATTGATGACATCTTGGTTTATTCAAAGAGCGGCGAGGAGCACGAGCAGCATTTGAGGATTGTGCTCCACACTTTGAGAGATCATCGGCTTTATGCCAAGTTCTCAAAGTGTGAGTTCTGGCTTGAGTTTGTAGCTTTCTTGGGCCATGTTGTGTCCAGATGCGGTATCATGGTAGACCCAGCGAAGATCGAACCTATTTGAGGTTGGGCTAGGCCCACGTCACCTACTGAAGTTCGCAGTTTTGTTGGGTTGGCAGGGTACTACAGGCAATTTGTTGAGGGCTTCTCGTCTATTGCATCTCCTATGACCAGACTGACCAGGAAGGAGGTTCCGTTTCAGTGGTCTGAGGATTGTGAGGCGAGCTTTCTGAAGCTTAAGGATCGACTTACTTCTGCCCCTGTGTTGACTCTTCCAGTTAAGGGCGAGGGTTTTACCATGTATTGTGATGCGTCTGGTATTGGTTTGGGATGTGTTCTGATGCAGCAGGGTCGTGTTATTGCTTATGCATCGAGGCAGCTTAAGGTGCACGAGCGTAACTATTCCACTCATGATTTAGAGTTAGCAGCGGCTGTGTTTGCACTGCGAATTTGGGGACATTATCTCAGACAGAGGGTTTTAGTTTACCTCTAGTTTCTGGCAGACTTTCCAGGAAGAGTTGGGTACTCAGGTGGACCTTAGTACTGCATTTCATCCTCAAACCGACGGTCAATTAGAGCGGACTATTCAGGTATTAGAGGATAAACTCCGCGCTTGTGTACTTGACTTTGGGGGCCAATGGGACCAATTCTTGCCTTTAGCGGAGTTCGCGTATAATAATAGCTTCCACTCCAGCATTCAAATGGCTCCGTTTGAGGCTTTGTATGGTAGACGGTGTCGGTCTCCAGTTGGATGGTTCGAGACTTCAGAAGTCAGTGTTCGTGGCACAGATGTACTCTGAGAATCTTTGGACCGAGTTCGAGTAATTCAGGATAGGCTGCGGACAACTCGGAGTAGACAGAGGAGTTATGCTGACCGTAGACGTCGTCCATTGAAATTCAGGGTGGGTGATAGGGTCTTCTTACGATTATCGCCCATGAATGGCGTAATGCGATTTGGTAGGAAGGGTAAGCTTAGCCTCAGATATATTGGACCCTTTGAGATTTTGCGGACAGTAGGAGAGGTGGCTTATGTGTTAGCTTTACCTCCGGCATTTTCATCTATCCACCCGGTATTTCATGTTTCTATGCTACGACAATATATTCCAGATGAGTCGCATGTGCTTCAATGGGACTCGGTTCAGTTAGACGAGAAACTAACATTTGTGGAGGAGCCTGTGTCCATTTTAGCCAGAGATGTCAGACGGTTACGCTCCCGGGACATTCCAGTGGTTAAGGTACAATGGCGTCACCGTCCGGTTGAGGAGGCTACTTGGGAGCTTGAACGTGACATGCGAGCCCAGTATCCCTACTTGTTCACGTCTTCAGGTATGTGCTTATTCTTGACTTTCGCGGACGAAAGTCCTTTTAGTAGTGGATATTGTAATGACCTTCCCGGTCATTTCCCTCGTTTTCGTGCCTTCTCGGTATTTAGAGCTTTTCTATAACTGTCCCAAGTTATTTATGACTTGCTGGGACTGACAGTTCGGTTCCCGGGCAGTTCGTTTGAGAATATTATTTAGACCGAGCACGTTGTAAAATATTTAATTAAATTAAAATTTGGTAAAATGAAATAGTTAATTACCTTTTGAAAATATTGTTGAAATTTATAAAATTCTTTAGATATGATATATCTATACTATTTTATAATAGTTTTATAACCTATTAATAATTTAAGCGGAGACAGTGAATTTAAATATGTTAAAATAATATTTTTATTTTATAGAGGTTTTGTTAGAAATAATTTTCTATTAATTATGGTATATTCAAAATATTATATTTATTTTACCACGAACATATACAATACCCGAATGAAAGTAAAATGAGATAAATTAAGTTTTGGGTTATCACCTCCATTCCACGTGGAATTGAGGAAGGTGAACAACACATCTTTACCATTGATGGTAGGCTGCCACATATGTTAACTTAGACATAATGTCACTACTATATTATATTGGTATTAAGAGAATGCTTTGGAAACAAATAAAATTAAATGATTCCTCTATATCTATTTTTATCAATTGTGTCAATTTTCATTACGTAAATGGAAACTTTCAAATGCAAAGAAACAGCTCTCCATCAAATTATTATGTTCCCTTACAAAATGATTTTCTTTTGAGTGTTATCGTATATAGGTATATATATACGCGTAGAGGAGAAAGGTTCCATAGAAAAATATTTTTGCACATTATTTGATCACTGATAGGAAATCAATTATCTACATCAAATTATTCAAGCTCAGGGTTGCGCGGTTGATAGTATAGCGTCTTTATATCGTAAGTTTTTCAGTTAATTTTAGGTTAAATCACGTATTTGAATTGTATTTACGGTAGTTTTCCTATACGTTGGTATTGTTGTTGCTATTTGAGACATAGATTGAGCTTGGATTTAATGGTGCTAGTTGTGACTATTGGTCACTGAGTTATTTGGGACGCTGTGACGATTTCAGTTTTGCGATTCCGCAAGCGGGCCCCACATGAACTGTTCGGACATGTTTCGAACTAATGCAATATGGGTATCAATAGTCATGTTTTGACCTGTATTTTATTATCTTGGTAGCGTGGCGGCAGTCAGAGGCCTCTCGGAAGGGGAAGGCTCCTGAATAGTTGGTTCTTTTAGCAAGCTTGCGGCGGCGTCCAGGTAGGCTAGGTTTACCTCCCTTTGCACTTAGATTGGGCTTATGTGTGATATATGTATGCTATTGTGCTGGTGTTGTGGGCTGGTTTTATAAACTTGGTGGTGGTGATTTGCTGTGATTTAGGCCTTCCAGGCCGGATAGGACTATTCGGATATATTCGAGGCCCGTTATCCTCGTGGTACACCACAGATGACCTATTTGGGGTCGGATAGTATTGTTGTTGTTGTTGCTAGTCTGGGAATGTTATTGTTGGACCTTAGTCCAAGCTTAGACAGAGTTAGCCCAGACTTAGACAAGTATAACCAGACCTGGTTTTCGAGACCCGATAGCGGGCCCCGTTACCCTTTTTGTCGACTTGTCAAAACTTTGACATCTTTGGGCTTAGATAAGCCCTATATGACTATTAGGGTTATGACAGGATTGAGTCACCCCGATTATACCCGGTTGGCCTGTCTAGCTTTGTTCGTCCCTGATAGCACTGTATTTGATTGGGGTCAGCTAGTTTGACTTAGAACGCTGAACCGCCTTTCCATGACTTATAATGTATACCCAGACTTTTATATACATATTTTTATAGTAGGTAGTTGACCTAGAAGGACCCTGAGATTGACTTGTAGCATGTTGTAGAGTTAGCTTCTGTACCTATATAATAGTATTGACTTGGCACTAGGGCGTTCCCCGTTTATTTGATATGATATGACCTTTGATTCTGTTCTGGTTACTGGCTATGATAAGTTTTGGTTCGAGTCCGGCTACTGATTCAGGTATGATGATTTTGGTTATTGACTATTGGGTGTTCCGGTTCGAGTCCGGCCCCGGATTGTGATACACTATGAGTTCCGATTCGAGTCCGGCCACTGATTATTATGAGTTCCGGTTCGAGTCCGGCATCTGGTTATGATATGATTGGAGAGTTTTGGTACTGGGTACCGTGATTATGATACTGGAGTATTATGAGTTCCGGTTCGAGTCCGGCAGATATGATATATATATGTGGCCTCTTGTTATTACCCACTGCTTCCGGTTCGACTCCGGCGTCTGGCCTCTTGTTATTACCCATTGGTGCCGGTTCAAGCCCGGTGCACTCCTGTTGTTTATTGTGGTTACTGGATACTGACACAGCTTCGAGACACAAGTGACTATGCATTTATTATTCTTGTGTGTCCCGCCGATTTATGGGGGCCAGGCCGGGTTATTGTTTTCTTTCGTGTTCCTATCGGGTTTATGGGGGCCCAGATAGGTTATGTTTGACTTGTGTGTTGCTTATGCATTTATTTACTCGTTATTCAGTATCGCATTTATTTTTCTCTTGAGCATATCTGTACGCCTCAGCAATTATTTATGTATTTATTACTTATAACCCGGACTTAGCATGCACCCTCGCATTTTAGCTTGTTTGTATTACATTGACCTCAGTCGGCCGATGATGCCTACTGAGTACCCGTTGCCCCGGTACTCATACTGCACTTCTGCATCTTTTTCCCCGATGCAGATCCTTGCACTAGCCGACAGTTTTGACGTTACACTCTTCTCAGCACTGATTCCAAAACAGGGTGAGCTTACTGACGTCCGAGGCAGATCCTACTCCATCCTCTGCTGTATAGTCTTTTGCTCTCAAGACTATTGTACTTATTATACATGTTTGGTTTCTGTCTTGTATTTTGGGTATGTTAGTAGTGGCTTATGTACTGACCCCACCAGGTCTTGGGAGGGGTTCTGGACTTTATATACATTGTCCTTTCCTTCTCAGTCTTAGCATGTTTATAAATATGGTTACTCCCACTTCTTCTCTGTTTTATGAGATTTCGCCCGTTTGCCCGTCGCTTGTTGCTCCGGACTAGGGTTTGGCTTGCCTATTGGTGGGTTACGATAGGCGCCATCATGACCCAAATATTGGGTTGTGAAACTAACTTTCCGACGGATAACTCATTTTTCAAATATAATAAATAAAAATTTAATTAGAAAGCACCAACCTGACTTGACCAAAACCTGTATGAAGAAAGTAAAATATTAGAAGAACGGAACAAAGCAAAAATCAATTTAACCGCTAAATCAAATCGAGAAAACGTTATTAGTTTTTATCAGTATTGGATTTTGGATTAACGGTTTTGTAAATTATTTTATAAGGCTATCGATTCGATTTTTGATTTTAAGATTTTATTTAATGGCTAGATCAATAACCCAATAAGATTATACTAAAATTACCTTTTGATCCTTAATTATATAATAATGGTTAAATCGATAACCCAATAAGTTAATAGTTAAGCCGATTTCAAGGTCTTCAAACCAATAATACATAAATTATTACGATTATTTTTTTAGTATTGACCGCGCGGGGACGAATACTAGTATATATAAAAGCAAAAGTAAAAACACCAGAAGAAGCTAAGTGACAGCGTAAGAATAAGCCACTTGGCAATTTTAGGACAAAGTTAATAAGTTTTGTAATAAAAGTTTTGGATTGAAAGATTAAAATAATTTGAATTTAAAAATACACAATTTTTAAAAAAGAAAAAAAAATTCATTAGCTTAAACCAAACCCAGGAACTCATAGTTGAAGAGTCCTAAATAAAATCTAACTATTTCAAAATAACAATAATAATCTATATCTATAAATAAGTAATAGTAGAAGAAATAACAGTAGTACATACGTGGTGTTAGTAGTAGTAATAATAATAATAATAATAATACTATTACCTCAATGAGGTAAAGAGGTTGTTTTCGCAGTAGCAACGACTGCGGCAGCAACAACAGCAACAACAACTTTTACCAAAAAAAAAAAAAAGTAGTAGAATTAGCTATACATAGAATAAGTAGTGGTTGTAGTAACAACAACAACAATAATAATAACAATAATTGTTGATCCTTCAAAAACAGAACCAAAAAATTGATAGAAAATATTAAGTTCTAAACCCACAGAAAATTGTGTTTCCTTAAAGAATTTAATCCCCTCACAATTGCCCAAAGTTTGGATTAATTCCTCCCAGGATAGAATAGATTACTATTCTGCAATACTGGCAATGGAAATTGCAGAATTTCAGCGAACTCAACAAATGGAGTAAATCACACTTACTATTATTTCTTTGATGAAAAAATGCAGAAGATGAAAGAAAAAATCAGTCTGCTTTTTATTTGTAAGTAGTATTTCAGTGTTTCAATAGTAGAAATGAGGCTAAACCTCTGAATATTTATAGTCACTAACAGGTGCAAACATACCTATTCAAAAAGATGTGTCATTTGGGAAGAAACACACTTATTCAGAAAAGTCACAACCCATTGGAAAGGTCACAACCATTCAAAGTGAAGAGGTGCCTTTTAACATGCACCCTTTCCCTTGGTGTCTATTCATTTTCCATTCACACCTCAACACAAAACTAAAAATCCTCCACATGAATGGGGAATGGCTATTTTATGAATTTATTCATGAAGAAACTGTGTGATCTACAAGTAAGGATCAATCACATCTGGGTAAGTAGGTTTTCTTTTGAACTTTCCATAGTGAACATACATCGGGTATCCTTGGTCAATCGGTAGATTTGATATTCTTGAACTGTCGAGCTTTCACGTATACCTAGGCAACATATGTCACACAATTAATCCTTAACCATTCTTGGTTCTCATTGTTTTGTTCGTTTCAGCCATGAACACATCTTGTTTCATGAGTGTGTAGAGAGTTGGCCTTACTCTTATTCTCCTTGAAGCGGCTTACACTTCACACTCACATAGGTGATTCCTAAACGTTTTATCCTATAGACAAACTATTTGGTCATACCTGCCAAACTTAGAAACCATTAAAAAGCTTCAAACCTTAAGCTTTATCCTTGTTTCTTGAACATTGTCATATCATGGAAATGGATATATATATTTTTCTATTTTTATTTTTGACAATGTTGAACAATCATTCGTAATTTTGTTTGATCTCCTTGAACCTAGACCT
The DNA here is from genome assembly GCA_031232105.1 of Capsicum rhomboideum. Classification (NCBI taxonomy): domain Eukaryota; kingdom Viridiplantae; phylum Streptophyta; class Magnoliopsida; order Solanales; family Solanaceae; genus Capsicum; species Capsicum rhomboideum. The sequence continues at coordinate 136,112,383 of CP124716.1, forward strand.
TGGGATCTCCATTTAACTAGGTAGAGTTACCATTACAATGACTTGTTCTAGGCCATAAACCCATTCACTTCGATGATTTATCAACAACCTCTCTAGTTAGGCCTTTTGTAAGTGGATTCGACACATTATCCTTTGACTTCACATAGTCAACTATGATAATTTCACTAGAGAGTTATTGTCTAATGGTATTATGTCTTCATTGTATGTGACGTGAATTTTCATTATACATAACATTTTCAGCTCTTCCTATTGCCGCTTGACTATCACAATGTATGCATATAGGAGCCATTGGTTTTGGCCACAAAGAAATATCTTCTAAAAAGTTATGTAGTCATTTAGCTTCTTCACCCGCCTTATCTAAGGAAATAAACTCAGATTCCATTGTAGAGCGAGCAATTCAAGTCTATTTGGATGATGTCCAAGAGACTGCTCCTCCACCAAGAGTAAATACATATCCACTCATGGATTTTATTTCATTTGACCCGGTGATCCAATTTGCATCACTATATCCTTCAATTACTGCTGGATATTTGTTGTAATGCAAAGCATAGTCTTGAGTATGTTTTAGATACCCCAAAACTCTTTTCATTGCCATCCAATGAGTTTGATCGGGATTACTTATGTAGCGACTCAATTTACTAATAGCACATGCTATATCTGGTCGCGTACAATTCATGATATACATTAAACTTCCCAACACTCTTGCATAATCCAATTGTGACTTGCTTTGACCTTGATTCTTTGTGAGAGCAAGATTCACATCAATTGAAGTTTTGGCAACTTTGAAGTCCAAATACTTGAATTTTTCAAGTACCATTTTGATGTAATGATTTTGAGACAAAGCTAGACCTTGAGGAGTCCTAAGAATTTTAATTCCTAAGATCAAATCTGCAACTCCTAAGTCTTTCATATCAAACTTGCTAATAATTGCTAATAAGCATACTCTTAGTAGCATTTATGTCGGAAATATCCTTACTCATTATCAACATATCATCCATATACAAACAAACAATGATAATGTGATTTAGAGTGCTCTTGATGTAAACACATTTATCACATTCATTGATCTTAAATCCATTTGACAACATGGTTTGATCAAATTTTGCATGCCATTGCTTGGGCGCTTGTTTTAGTTCATAAAGCGACTTAACAAGTCGACACAACTTCTTTTCTTTTCCTGGAATTACAAACCCTTCGGATTGTTCCATGTGTATTTCTTTCTCTAATTCTCCACTTAAGAAGGCTATCTTCACGTCCATTTGATGAATTTGAAGACCATACACGGCGGCTAACGCTATCAACATTCGAATCTATGTGATTCTTGTTACCGACGAGTACGTGTCGAAATAATCAAGACTTTCCCATTGTCTGAAACCTTTGATAACTAGTCTTGCCTTATATTTATCAATAGTACCATCATTTTTCATTTTCTTTTTGAAGATCCATTTAGAACCCAATGGTTTGTTTCCTGCAGGAAGATCAACCAATTCCCATGTATGATTATTCAATATGGATTCTATTTCACTATTGATTGCCTCTTTTCAATATTGTGCTTCTGAAGAAAACATTGCTTCCTTGAACTTTTGAGGCTCATTCTCAACTAAAAATGTCAAGAAACCAGGACCAAAGGAGTTGAATTCTTTTGACGTTTGCTTCGTCTTGGGTTTTCCTCATTAGGTGTACTTCCCTTTGACACTTCCCGAGGTCATTTAGATTTTTCACTAGACGACTCATATTTATTTTTGTAAGGATAAATATTTTCAAAAAATTCAGCATTATCTGATTCAATTACCGTATTCATATGAATGTCGGGATTTTCTGATTTATGAACTAGAAAACGATATGCTTTGCTATTAGTTGCATAACCAATGAAAACACAATCAATTATTTTTGGTCCTATCTTAACCCTTTTGGGTTTAGGAACTTGCACTTTAGCCAAACACCCCCACACTTTGAAATATTTCAATATGGGTTTCCTTTCTTTCCATTGTTTATATGGAATGGACTTTGTTTTACTATGGGGTATACGATTGAGTATCCAACTGACTGTTAGAACAGCTTCCCCCCACAAGTTCTGTGGTAAACCAGAACTTATCAACAAAGCATTCATCATCTCCTTTAATGTTCTATTCTTTCTTTCCGCAATCCCATTGTATTGTGGAGTGTGTGAGGAAGTTGTTTGATGAATAATTCCATATTCCAAATATATTTCAACAAATGGAGATTCATATTCACCACCCCTATTACTTCTAATCATTTTGATTTTCTTGTTAAGTTGTGTTTCAACTTCATTCTTGTATTGGTTGAAAGCATCAATTGCCTCATCTTTGCTATTAAGCAGATAAACATAGCAATATTGAGTGCTATCATCAATGAAAGTTATGAAGTACTTTTTTCCACCACGAGATGGTACAGACTTCATGTCACAAATCTCTGTATAGATTAAGTCTAAGGGATTTGAATTCCTTTCAATCGACTTATAAGGATGCTTTGAATACTTTGATTCCACACATACTTGACATTTCAAATTGTTACTTTCAAATTTAGGTAAAAATTCTAAGTTAATCATTTTCCGCATGGTTTTATAGTTTACATGTCCTAAACGTGCATGCCATAAATGATTTGACTCAAGCAAGTAAGAAGAAACAGAAATCTTATTCATATAAATAGAGATTATATTTAGTTTGAAGAGGCCCTCGGTGAGGTAACATTTTCCTACATACATATCATTCTTACTGATTACACCTTTATCAAATACAAACAAACACTTAAAACCATTCTTGACTAGAAGTGATGTCGAGACGAAATTCTTCCACATTTTGGGAAGATGAAGGACATTATTGAGGGTCACCATCTTGCTCGAATTCATCTTCAAGCCAACCTTGCCCATTCCTTCTATCTTTGCGGTTGCTGAATTTGTCATACAAATGGTCTCACCTTTTTCAAAAGAAGTATAAGATGAAAATAGTTCCTTGTTGGAACACACATGGCGGGTAGAACCTAAATCTAACCACCATTCATTTGGATTTCCCACCAAGTTGCATTCAGAGAGCATTGCACAAAGGTTGTCTACTTCTTCATTCAAGTTTGCTTGCTCTTTCTTCTTATCTTTCTTTGGAGCACGACAAACAGAAGTCATATGACCAAATTTGCCACAGTTGTAGCAATTTACTTTGAACTTTTTCTTCTTGGTTGCTTCCTTCTTATCATCCGACTTCTTCCTCTTTTTCTTCTTTTGAGAAGTTTCAATATTGTTTGCTCCTGCGACTGAAGACTTTGCATTTGCTCTCTTTTCTGCATTTTTGTTGTCTTCTTCAATTCATAAACGAATAATCAAATCCTCTAAAGTCATTTCCTTTCGCTTATGTTTCAAATAGTTCTTAAAGTGCCTCCACAAAAGAGGCAACTTTTCAATGAAAGCTGCTACTTCAAAAGCTTCTTTGATGACCATTTGTAGACATGTGATTTTTGACCCTTCCCGACTTTAACCTATTTTAGCGCTAAATATTTATTTTTATCTGATCTTTATTTTAGTTTTTATTTCATGTTTAGTAGGTTTTCTTTGAAATATTAAGAAAAAGATTTCAAAAAAAAATAGAGTCACATTTTTAGGATAAGTTTGGTTTTTACCTTTTCAAAAAAAAAAGAAGAAAAGAGTTCTTTTAAAATAAATAAATAAATATATGTTTTCTCTTAGTTTAGGTTTTAATAAATAAGCTAGTGATTTTAATGTTTCTTAATTATATTTTTAGTCTAGTTATTTAACTTTTTATACTAGTATAATAAAAATTAATTAGTTAAAATTTTTTGTCATTATATTTCACTTTTAATTCAAAAAATAAAAAATAAAAATTCTAAAAACTACCCACCTGCACACCCCTACCCCCATGAAACCCTCAACTTCTCCCTCTCCCTTATGTCTCAACTCCCCCCCACATCCCCTCTCCTTCACGTCTCATACATCCACAATCCGCAACACACACAACACACACATGCACACATACTATATATAACTACACTTAGGGAAATTAAGAAAGAGAAAGAAAAAAAGAAAAACGTACAGGGAAAGGAGGAAAAAAAGATAGAAAAAGAAAAGGTAGAAACATTAAAAGAAAAAAAAACCCCAGAAGATACAAAAGAAACAGCGAGATACGAGAGTGAAAAAAAAAGAGTGTTTCTTTCAAAAGTTCGGGGTTAGAGTTCGGAGTTTGGTCCTTGTTTTCGAGTTTTCGGTGACGGCATTCTCGGCTCTATACTCGGATTAGCTTGTCACACAGGAGTAATTGGTCCGGAGTTCAATCTTGGCCATATAACATATTATACCTGCTTCCATTTTAGCATTACTTGTCTACGTGCATGTTCTTTGAGGTCCATTTCTCATCCCACTCTTAATTAATGTTACTTTTTGATATTTGATAGTGTGGAGTTTAAGTAAATAATGTTTCATTTGAGCATGATACTGTTTTTTAGTTTATCTTCTAATTCGTGTACTATATCCTTGTCATCTTCCATGAAGTATGTCTAAAATTAGGTGTCAGCAAGCTATTAGACACTTGAGTCATTGAAATTTATTTGTTTTAGAAGAATGACTTTTAAATTGGTTTAGTTTGAACTATTAATTGAACAATTGGTTCTATATAACTTCTGTTTGTATTTGAGCATGGTGCAAATTGTTAACTCAAATGGGTTTGTATCACAAATTGTACCGCTTCTTCATTATTATTTAAGTTCAACAGGTTGGACTGAATTTAGTTGGGGTTGGAGAAATTGATTTGCTTTGAACAAGTCGTTTTAGATTAATAAGGGTCAAACAATTGCTCTTAACGTTATATGAGTATAAAATGATAAGCAATCTTATTTTTATTAAGAATGCAGTCACACGTCTTTCTCGATACGCTTAGTAATAAAAGTATATGTAAAACTAAAGGATGAAGTTTTGCACCTTAAAAAAAAAAAAAAAAAAAAAGATTGTCCTAAAATTAACTTTCATTAATTCAAAACGAGACGCGTAGAAAGAGATCTAGTAGTTGTGGTGCACTTAAGCGAAAAGGGCAGTTATGCCTCTAAGGTGGTGTATGTCAAGACTCAGAATGTAGTTATGCATCTAAGCCGAGACCAATAAAAGTTCGGTAATTAAAAAATGAGCAAATCATGGTCTATCACGTAATTTATCCAAAATATAGTTAGAAGCTAAGTATAAGTTGATAAAAGAGACCGTGCTAGAACCACGGGACTCGAGAGGTGCCTCATACCTTCCTTTCGGTCAACAGAATTCCTTACCCGATCTTCTGTTTTCGCAGAACAATAAAGAGTCAACTTCCTTTTGATTAGGAATTCAAAAAGGTGACTTAGAACACCATAACTCAATTCCAAGTGGCGACTTTGAAAATAATAAAGACCAATCCTTATTCAAAACCGTCACTTTAATTGAAAAAACCCTTCGACTTACCAACGAACGAAAAAGGAGTGTGACATCTCTGGCGACTCTGCTGGGGACTAACTAGAAGTCGAGCTTTATGACATTGACTTATACTTGCTTTAATTATTTGGATATTGTGTTTTTTGCCTAACGTGCTACTTGTCGCTTCTTTACCGCTTTGATATTATTGAATTGTATTATAAACTGTCTTCTCTCGTGCACCCCTCTGAGTCTCTAAAATATAGGATAGAAAGAATGCAAAACATGCATCCTACTTTCTTTTTGAGATAAAGCCAGAGTGCCAAGGCACCTGGTAAAGGATTATTAGTCACACATGTTAGGCGGGGTTCGGACCAGCAACAAAGGTGGAGTAACACTGCTACCGAACAACTTGCCCCTCCCGACTCGAGTGTCCTCTCGGGTAAGCCAGTCTAGACACCTATCTCCATCAGGTTAAGCCTAGTAGAACTGAAACTCAGACGTGGCTATGCCTATTAGGCCTCGCTTTATCTGCATCATGTGCATTTGACTTAGCGGGACTCGGCACAGGGGCCGGGTCCATCTAGGACAGGTGTCCCTCTTTATATGACCAACATGTGCATCCTATGTGCTCTTTGACATTTATTTGGAAGGCCTATTCGATTGTTGACCGGCTTTAGGCAACTTAATGAAATAGAAAAAGTATTTTTTCCTCTAAACTTTTATAACTGTCTTCTTAAAATATATATATATTTGAGGAATAAAACAGAAAAAAGATCACCCATCGATTGAGGGTCATTTTGAAAATATGACTACTATTTTCTTATCCCCAGATTTATTATTTATATTTATATCTTAATAGCACTAAAACTTTAGGGGTCTTGAAGCTAAGTTTTTACAAAAAAATAATTAAATAATAATAATAATAATAATATATATATATACATATGTACTAATAGCCCTGAACCTCTAGGGGTCGTGAGACTGAGTTTTTACAAAATTTATATATATAATTTAATAGCCCTGAACCTTTAGAGGTCGTGAGGTTGAGTTTAAATTTTTTTTTTCATATGCATGTATCTTAATAACCCTGAACCTTTAGGGCTCATGAAGTTAAGTTTTGTATATATAAAATAATTGTGTTTTTCTTCTAAGTTACTATTATTATTATTATTTTTATTATTTATTTTTTTTAAAAAATACTTGGTTGACATCTATGTTTCCCCCACCTCCCATTTTGAATAAAATTATTTTTTGGAATCCCATTTTTTGCACTAACATTCACGAGTTAAGTCAAAATTTGAGAATTGAGTTGTGTCAGGAGCTTAGACTTTACCTAATCCCGTGTTTCTATCCATAGGTGTAACATGTCTCGTCCAGTTCGTGGGGAGTGTCAGAAGAGGAAAAGGGATGGGAATGTACCACTGCAGGTTATGGATCGTGCCCCCTGGAAACTTTGGACATGGTGGAATGAAATGAATTCTTCAGATCATGATGAGATATTCAAATATTTGGGTTTTCTGACAAAAATCATGAAAATCAACCCTAGGAGGGATGTAATTGAAGCCCTGCTATCTTTTTGGGACCCATTGAACAATGTGTTTCGTTTCTCAAATTTTGAGTTGACTCCAACTTTAGAAGAGATAGCGGGTTATATCGGATATGGGAACATGCATCGTAAAAGACTTATAGCCCCAAGAATCATTTTAGTGAACAGATTCTGTGCGCTTTTGTACATGCGCGTTCCAAAAGAGAAATCACTGGAAAAAGGTTGGGTTTCCTTGCAGTTTTTATATGAAAGGCAAGAGGGGTTTAAGCAGTTCGGAAAACAACTCGTTAACAAGGGAAATTTTGAAACCTGGAGAGACCATAGGCGATTTGCATTCATGGTAGCCTTTTTGGGAACGATGGTTTTCCCAAGGAGGGAGAAAAAGATTAACATTCGTTTAGCCGGAGTGGTACATGTTTTGATTAAGAAAGAGGATCACACCCTGGTGCCGATGATCTTAGCAGACATATATCGCTTTCTAACTGTCTGTCAGAAAGGGAAAAGTTTCTTTGAAGGGTGTAACATCTTACTGCAAATGTGGATTGTGGAACATCTTTACCAGCGTCCTGTGGTAACAAGGTTTGTCCCTGAGCAAAATGATCACATCACAGACTATGAAAAGTGTAACACCCCGTACTTTCCCGATCCTACTTGACGATGTTGAACAATGTTTACTTAGGTGTCGAGAGCCATGAGTATGCATTTTGTAATGTTATTGATGAGATAATTGATATTGGGCCTCGTACATGTGATTAGACCTTCATAGGAGGTGACTTGTGACTTCTTGGAGCATTTGTGGGGTTAAAACGAGGCTTGGAGGACCTCCAAACAAAGGATATTAAAGGTAAGAAGTAAGTTAAAGAATAGAACTTGAAGTATCTAACCAAATCCGCAAAGAAAAGTCGAAGAACGAAATTTTCAAAAAAATTAAGGGCCAGGCGCGCCAGAGGGTGTACCAGGCCGCTAATTGCCCAAATTTTTTGAGCACAGGCAGCAAGGTGGTGCGCCCAAGGGCGTGCCAGGCTGCTTGTGCGCACCTTTCAAATGTTGGAAATTTTTCTAAGTCCCAAGGGTGCTCGGGGGCGTACCGGGCAGATTTTTGCCACATTTCTTCTACAACCACGAGCCTATACATGGGATAATTAAAATATTGGCATTTAATTTTGATAAAATTATTCGTGGACGAATTTGGCATCCAAATGACATTTTTACCCTTTCGGTCAAATAGGCCATACGTGGCTAGAATCACTTGTTTATGGGATTGAGGCTACGAATATAAATCGCGTGAGTGGTAATATTGTCGTGAAACGTATGAAATGATTTAAACATGATAAATTATTGAATTTTATTGGGTTAAGTGATTTGGGCTTAATAAAAGCCCAAAATGAGGCAAAAGACATGGGCCAAATGGGTCAAATGACCCATTCTTCCATTGACCAAGCCAAACATAGCATTTAATGTTAGGGAATGGATAAGTATGACTTGGGGCTTACATAAAGGGCCAAAAATCAGATTTTTATCACACAAAACTCTCATGCCAAATCTAGAATTTTCCACAAACCTTTTCTCTCAACTTCAAATCCTAAGGCACTTCTTTGAGCAAGATCACCATTTTTCAAGCTTGGGTAAGTGTTTAATCTAATGGTTTAACATATTATATGTATGAGAGATTATGTAAATCATGTTGGTTATGCCTGGAAGTGTTGAACATGACACTTTGTGTTTTGTAAAAGATGTGTCATCCATGGGATTTAAACTTGAAAGATGACTTGTGGTTTTGATGAAAGAGCATGGTATGGATGAAATATCAACATGTATGGCGTGATTATGTTATTAACCTTGTTATTTTTCTATAAGTGTAAATTATGGAATTTGGCCGATATGTTGATATGAGATGTATTGAGGTGATTTGATGGAATAATTGTGATGTTGTGGTGATGAAGAGTGGAAAGTATGAACTTGGTGTGACATGCTATTGGTTATCATGTATTGGTCAATGTATGAAATATTGTGGGATTATTGGTATGATAATTTCATAAATGGTATTGTCAAGGGGGAAATGACATTTTTAAAGGCAAACATGTAACTCATTGTCGTCATATGCATTTGTAAGGTAGTTGGTGGTTAATGTAAACTCCGTTATGTATTTGTGTTGTAGAGTGAAACATAAGGAAGGAGCTGAACCATTGTATTCACATATAGGATTGTATATTCATATTGGAACTATAAGGTATGTAAGGTTACTCTTTCCGTATCCTTCTGCAGCATATTGTTCGTATTGACATTGGGCTTGTTCTATTCCGAGGGGTTTTGAAGTATATCAATTCAGGTTGACATATATTGTTATTCACATGTGTCCTATTCTTAGATGAATTATGATTCACTTATCTCTTATTCATTGATTGACGTTCCAAAGCTGTCATAACGTTGTAATTTCTAAAAGAACTATCTCAACGAGAGTAAGATGTAAAGAGAACCTATTTATTCTTGAATAGCTTTTCCAATCATGTCATGTTCCAAAGTCCAATAATCTTATGATTATCTTTGTACCAAATCTCTCACAAGCAAAAGTACCAATCTCAAAAAGTAATGAAAGAAGTAATATGCAAGCTAATGTATCTATCCCTCACAAGTAAAGATATCAATCTTACAAGAGTAAAGACGTGAAGTAATGTATGTATGTGTTCCAAGTTTCAAGAATGTTTCAGTCTTAAGGTATCATTATAAGTAATGAAAGAAAGAGTAATAAGAGAAAGAAGTAATGTATAATCGATGAGTAATCTTGGGTGGTATCCCAGGGGTTGAAATACCTAGCATGGGTCTATCCCAATGTAGCATAAGAACATCCCAGGGGTCACAGTACCTAGAATGGGTTAATAACATCCCAGGGGCGACACGAAAGCCTAGCATGGGTTATCCCAGGACATCCCAAGGGTCATAGTACCTGGCATGGGTTAATAACATCCCAGGGGCGACACGAAAGCCTAGCATGGGTTATCACAGGACATCCCAGGGGTCACAGTACCTAGCATGGGTTAATAACATCCCAGGGGCGACACGAAAGCCTAGCATGGGTTAGTATAACATCCTAGGGGTCAAAGTACCTAGCATGGGTTAATCTCATCCCAGGGACGACAGAACAGCCTAGCATGGGTAGAACAATAAATATGAACATATGTGAAGAAAAGAGAAGTAAAGAACGTAATATACATGGTTCCTCACATACAGAAAGAGAGTTTATTCACATTGACTATTTCTCTTATATTGACTCCATTGTTGTTATTATGTGTGATACAGTTTTTATGAGCCTTACATACTCAGTACATTCATCGTACTAAGCCCTCTTGGGGGACTTACTTTACTTGCTGCAGGCGCAAGTGCTAGTAGACCTCCGCAGTAGATTACCGGGTATTTGCAGATCTTTGGTGAGCTCCAGTTGGCCTTGTTGATGCATCTGTTAGAGGCTTTTGTAGACATATGTGGGTATATGAATGTAAGAGATGATTGTTCATTTGACTTGATGGCCCCAATGACCAAGTTTCATATATATATATATATGGCATATGTTTCCATGTCCATGTCCATGACTTCCGCATAGTTGCATGAGGTATAATAAGATTCATACGAGGAGATGCCTACAAATGGTCATGAGCAAAGATTGGTTCTCTCAGGCCATATCGACTTCGGGTGCCAGTCCGCCTCACTGGGATTTGGGGCGTGACAAAAGAGGATGAAAGGATATAAATGCCTAGAAGGGGTTAGTGCTTGGGATAAGTGCTTTCGCTCGTTGACAGCAGATAAGGTCACATGGAACCTCCCTTGGTTCCCTTGGAGGCAGGTCATACATAGGTCTACTAGTCGCCCTTTCTTGTTGTTGATGGGTATTAGAGGTGTTCAGCCATATGTGCCATTGCGGGTTCTGCGTTAGTTAGGCAGGCGTCAAATAACACCTGTAACTGAAGACTTGATAGGGTTTGTGTTTGAGGTCAGACCAGAGATTCCCCTTCCAGAGGGGTTGGCCCAGCAGATTTGGGATGGTTGTCATCTTATGGGAAATAAAACGATGGTGGTAGAACGCGAGGATGGTGAAGTACACCCGGGTTACTCTGAATGGTTCAAGAAACAACCACCTCTGCCAGTCAGACCAGAAAGATCGGTTAAGGGGTTGATAGATTAAGAGGCTGCGATAAGGATAGGAATTGAGATGGCTATGCGAGATCATTATGCTGCCGATCAGGTTTTGAGAGCAGAGTTGGAAAGTGCTAGGCAGCGTTGACTCAACAACAAGCAGAGAGTGATGCAGTGAATGAGGAAAGAGTCAAGAAAGCTCGATTAGATATGGAGAGAGATTATCAGTCTACTATTCAGGTATTGAATGCTGATTTGGAATGAGCTAGGGAAAGGATCGAGGAACAACAAAGGGAATTTACTGAAGAAAAGGCCAAGTCGGCTCAGATTGAGGTTGCACTCCGGGGACAAATCAAGTTGGCAACAACCAGGGGGTCACATGTCGCAGAACTCGATGCATCCCGCCTCCAACAATTGCAGGAATATGAAAAGAAAATGCAATCAGAGTTTGATCAAGAAAGGTCCCAGTGGATGCGTGAAAGGGGAATATTGTGAGAAAAGCTAGAGGTAGCTTCCACTAGAGAGCAGTACGCAAAAGAGGCGATTGCCTCCCACAATCAGCAGATACAGCAATGGGATCAGGCTTTTAGTTCTCTTCGTGGGAAGGTCCATCGTATGGCGGAGCACACTGCTCAAATGGGCTTGGATTATCAAGAGTTGACCCACGAACAGTTTCTGGTGCAAGTTCCAACCTTTGCTCGACGTCTCACTACTTCGTTGCAAGATATATACTTGGGGTTGGTAGGTCATCTGAGCCCAAAATCTCCATGAACAGACAGTTTGAGGCCAGGAAGATCACGAGCAGATTTCGAGACATTTAGAGACTACTCGTAGTGATGGACATTTATTTCCTTCTGTTGCGTTATTTCAGTTTTAGTCTTTAAATCTTTTCTTCAAATTTATGTCTTTTAGTTAATCTTGTCTATTTAAGTTTAGTTTCCTTTTCAAGTGTCGGTTCGTAGGGCTTGTTGTTAGGTGTCTTTTCGCTCTTTCTGTCATATTTGTGTTGGAAAAAGAAATATTTAACGCAGGATGAATGTGTTGGAAGCTTTCTACTTATCTTTGTTATATATATATATATATATATATATGTTTTACTTTTTAGTCTTGAAAAATGAATAAATAAGTAAATAAAAAAATAAAATAAATAAAAAATAAAAAATAAAATCTATTTTCTTCGAACTACGCAATGATCTGATTCATGTCCCAACATGATACGTAGGCAACCCTACAACGGGTTCGATCAAAGCTTTTAAATATATATATATATATAAATAAATAAAATAAAATAAAAAATAAAATAAAAAAATAATAATATATAGATAGATAGATAGAAAAGAAAATGCACCTAGATAAGCCGGGATGAAACATAAGGCCTCCCACATTAAGATGGGAAATGCATTTAGAGGCATAACATACAATGTGTTATATAATTTTAAATGTGCAACACTTACCCATTTGTCACTTGTTACAGAAAAGGTTAAAATTTTATAAGTTGGTTAGTTTGTGGTTACACTGGCATCTCATCCGTACAATACCAGATCCAAAGGAAAGGGCAAAATGACACACAAAGAGGGGATAGAGTCTGAAAATGAAGAAGACCAAAATCAGTTGATTCAACAAGAATTTGCATTGATAGAAGAGAATAAGTTATTGAAACAGCAGATGGCAAAAATGTATCAAGCCTGGATAAATGGGCAAGTGCCCCCTTCCTCAATTCCTGGACTTTTGAACACGACTGTCCCAATTTCCACTCAGGCCCAAAATGATGATCCATTTTACCCACCAGGATTCGGCCCATATACTAATGTGCCTAACACAGTTGGGACCTCCACTGTGCGCCCCCCCAAATCCATCAACCAAAGCTGATATCGAAGTCGGAGGGTGAGCTACCTCGTGATCAAATCTATTCCACTGGAGTAACTTTTAAGGTCCCAGAATCCTCCAATCCTGCTTATATGCACAACTCCCCTATCGTGATTGAAAAGACGACGAAGAATGAGGAACAAAAGTAGATGGCCAAAAAAATGAGAAGTTTGGAGCAAAGCATGAGGAACATGTAAGGACTAGGAGGGAACAAGAGTGTCTCTTACAAAGATTTGTGCATGTTCCCCGATGTCCACTTGCCTCTAGGTTTTAAAACCCCAAAGTTTGACAAGTACGATGGCCATGGTGATCCTTTAGCTCATTTGAAAAGGTTTTGTAATCAACTAAGAGGAGCAGGGGGAAAAGAAGAGCTACTTATGGCTTATTTTGGAGAGAGTTTGACGGGGATAACTTCAGAATGGTTTATCGATCAGGATATCTCTCGTTGGCATGTTTGGGATGACTTGGCTTGAGATTTTGTCCAGCAATTTTAATATAATATTGACATAATTTTGGATCGCACCACACTTGCCAACCTGAGGAAAAATACTACTGAGGGTTTCCGTGAATACGCTATTAGGTGGAGAGACCAAGCTGCTAGAGTTAAACCCGCAATTAAGGAGTCAGAGATGATTGATATTTTTCTTCAGGCACAAGAACCTGACTACTTCCATCATTTGCTTTCGGCTGTTGGAAAAACATTTGCTGAGGTTATTAAGGTTGGCGAAATGGTGGAAAATGGAATTAAGTCCAGAAAGATTATAAGCCAAGCTGCTTTAAAAGCTACGACGCAGGCGATTCAAAATGGTTTGGGAGGTATTGGGGGAAAGAAAAGGAAAGAGGACGTGGCTACCATTGTATCAGGGCCACGACAATCGCCGAGAGGTCCACCTCACCAATATGCACAATCTCAACCCCAGATATATACCCAAGACCCATATAATCACCCACAACACTACCCACTATATTCCATACCATCTCCTCAGTATCCCATTTATAATGCACAGCCATATGCCCAACCCCCTTCTTACCTGCAATGGCATGCACCAGCCCCACAAAATCATCCTTCACCCCCACAAGTTTACCAAGGCCCTGCTAAGTTCAATTTTTGACCGAGGGCAGAGTATAAAAGAAGTAACGTAGTCAAAGATAATTTCACTCCTATTGGAGAATCATATGCTAGCTTATTTCAGAGGCTAAGGGCCTTGAATGTTTTGAGCCCAATTGAGAGGAAAACATCAAACCCTCCCCCCAAAAATATGGATAATTCTCCAAGATGTGCATACTGTTTCGATACCCCAGGGCACGATACAGAGAAATGTTGGTTCTTGAAAAAGGCCATCCAAGAGCTGATTGATACCCAAAAAATTATAGTGCAAAACTCAGATGCTCCAAACATTAATCAAAACCCTCTGCCAACTCATACTAAAACAAATATGCTTGAGTTGATACACGGTGGTGAAGAATCCACAATTTCCTACAAACCTATCATTAAGATCAAAAGTGATGAGGAAAAGACAACAAATGTGGTGGATTTGCAAAAGTAGTATCTTCAGGAGTGAATGAGACGCCCATAAAGCCAAAACAATCGAATACTCCCATGGTTATTATGAAGGGAGCTTCAGGAAGTGCTGGGTCAAGCCAGATGGTCCCAAAGTTGATTGCTCCAAGAATGTCTGCCAAGCCCCTCTTAATTGTGAAAGGAGCTCTCACAGCTCCTATTATTATTAAGCCAGTGTCACAACTTCCAATGGTTAACACCAAGACAGTCCCTTGGAACTATAATCGCACGACAGTGACATATAAGGGAAAAGAAGTCTTTGCAGAAGTGGATGGAATAGGGGGATTAACTCGTTCAGGGAGATGATTTAACCCAGAAGAGTTAAGAAAAGACAGAGATGGCCAGAGGCCAGTCAAGAAGTCAGTTACTGAGGAGGAGGTGAGGAATTCTTGAAAAAGATGAAGTTGCCAGAATATTTTGTTATGGAACAGTTGAGGAAAAAGCCAGCCCAAATCTCTTTATCGTCGTTATTGATCCACTCAGAAGAGCATCACAAGGCTATAATGAAGATTTTGAATGAAGCACACGTAACCAATGAGATTACAGTGAATCAATTGGAGAAAATTGTGGGAAGAATCTTTGAGGTAAATAGGGTCACGTTCTTGGATGATGAACTACCCATGGAAGGTACTGGACATAATCACGACCTCTACATTACCATAAAGTGTGAGCATTCCTATGTCACTCGAGTCTTGATCGATGGAGGATCTGGTGCTAATATTTGTCCTCTATCAACTTTGTAAAAATTAAATGTTGGTTCGGAAAGGGTTCGACCTAATAATGTATGTGTCAGAGCTTTTGATGGAGCAAAAATGAATGCTATTGGTGAGATAGAGCTTTTATTGACAATAGGGCCTATTGATTTTACCATAGATTTCCAAGTCTTGAACATCGACGCTTCCTACAATCTGTTATTGGGGAGGCCGTGGGTTCATAGGGCTGGGGCAGTCCCATCCACATTGCATCAAATGATCAAGTTCGAACATGACAGGAAAGAAATAGTTGTTCACGGAGAAGGGGATTTGTCTATGTACAAAGAATCATCCATTTCCTTCATTGAGGCAGGAAATATACATGGAGCGCTGATCTATCAGGATTTTGAGGTAGTGGTTGTTGAGCATATCCTCGAGGGGAATCTCATTCCAAGACCACAATTGCCCTTTGCACCTGTCATGGTGGTGAGTGAAATGTTAAGGTATGGTTTTGAACCAGGAAAGGGTTTAGGGATGTCTTTACAGGGTCGAGCTCATACAATATGCCTCCGTGAGAACCTGGGTACCTTTGTTTTAGGGTATGAGCCCACTTTTGAAGATAGGAAGAAAGCTAAGAATCGAAAAAAAGAGTTATGGTCACTTGCCAAGCCAATACCGCCACTCAACCAATCTTTCATCAGAACCAGTGCTATTGGGTCCTCCATGTTACCAGCCTCAGAGCCCATGTTTGATGATGATACAGAGTTGATTGGCCTTTTCCAAGACATGTTTTTTGAGGCCGATATGGTTAAAATTGGGGAAGGCACCAGTAATGCAGATGTGCAGTTTATTGGCCTTGATGTCCAACTCAATAATTGGGAGGCCATTCCTCTCCCCACAAAGAAGGAGTCTTGGTAGTTTGTTTTGTTTTCCATTCTATAATTTGAATTATTCCAGGGTTGTAATTCAGATCTCTATCTTGTTTGTTTTTATGTTCAAACCCTCCTATCTTTATTTTCAATGAAATGCAGTTTCCCTATTTCCTATTTTGAGTCTAATATTTACTTATTTATTTCCTATTGTACAGTTCCTTTTATCCTGATTCTAGTGATATGACATGCATGCGGAATTTTCAACCAGATCTTAAAACTCAAACTAATCATGAAATAATGAATGAAGAAGTTAAATATGATCCAGATGAAGCGTTTGAGGGAATAAGCAAGGATTTTGAACAGTTTGAGAATAAGTCCAACCCCAATATGAATGAAGCGGAGTCAATAAATCTAAGAGATTATGAAAATATTAGGGAGACTAAGATAAGTGTACATATGCAACCACAACAAAAGGAAGAAATAATCGAGGCCTTACTTGATTATAAGGACATATTTGCTTGGTCTTATGATGATATGCCTAGTTTGAGCACTGATTTAGTAGTTCATAAGTTGCCAACAGATACCGCCTTTCCTCCGGTCAAACAAAAGTTGAGGAAACTCAAAACTGACATGAGTGTAATAGTTAAAGAGAAAATCACAAAGCAACTTGAGGCTAAAGTCATTCGAGTTGTATTATATCCTACTTGGTTAGCCAATATCGTCCCCGTCCCAAAGAAAGATGGCAAAGTTCGAATGTGTGTCGATTATCGTGACCTAAATAAAGCAAGTCCAAAAGATGAATTTTCGCTGCCCAACATCCATATTTTGCTGGACAATTGTGCCAAGCATGAACTTGCATATTTTATGGATTGTTACGCAAGGTACCATCAGATCATCATAGACCATGAAGATGCAGAAAAGACATCATTTATCACATCATGGGGGACATACTGTTATCGAGTCATGCCATTTGGGCTAAAGAATGCAGGAGAAACTTACATGAGGGCGATGACCACTATGTTTCATGACATGATGCATAAATAGATCAAAGTTTATGTGGATGATGTGATAATTAAGTCAAGAAAGCAGTCAGACCATGTCAAAGATATGAGAAAATTTTTCGACAGGCTTCGCAGGTATAATCTCAAACTTAACCCAGCAAAATGGATATTTGGGGTCCCATCTGGAAAGCTTTTGGGGTTTATAGTCAGTTGGCGTGGTATCGAATTAGATCCTTCAAAAATAAAAGTCATTCAAGAATTGCCTCCACCAAAGAACAAAATCGAGGTGATGAGCTTACTGGGAAGGTTGAATTATATCAGTAGATTCATTTCCCAACTCACAACAACATGCGAGCCCATTTTTAAATTATTGAAGAAATATGCTGCAGTGGAATGGACTGAAGAATGTCAAGAGGCATTCGATAAAATCAAAAGGTACTTATCGAATCCACCTGTGTTGGTTCCACCTGAGCCGGGCAAACCCTTAATATTATATATGTCTGTTCTGGACAATTCTTTTGGTTGTGTATTGGGTCAACATGATATCACAGGAAAGAAGGAGCATGCCATTTACTACCTCAGCAAGAAGTTTACCACATATGAGGCTAAGTACACACTTCTCAAAAGGACATGTTGTGCCCTGACTTAGGTGGCACAAAAGTTGAAGCATTATCTTTCATCCTACACCACTTACCTCATCTCCCGCATGGATCCCTTAAAGTATATTTTTCAGAAGCCTATGCCCACAGGCAAACTCGCAAAATGGCAAATATTGCTCACAGAATTTGATATTGTCTATGTGATGCGAACGACAATGAAAGCCCAAGCGCTAGCGGACATTGATGAAGGATATGAGCCATTAAAGACCTATTTTCTTGACGAAGAGGTATCATGTGTCGACGAAGCTGTCTCTGATGATAGCCATCTAGGTTGGATGTTGTTCTTTGATAGAGCTGCTAATGTGAAAAGAGTTGGAATAGGGGCAGTTCTTGTTTCGGAATCAGAACAATATTACTCCATAACAACCTAACTTCAATTCTATTATACCAATAATATGGCAGAATATGAAGTTTGCATCTTGGGTTTGCGATTGGCTATCGACATGGGAATTCAAGAACTGTTGGTGCTAGGTGACTCAGACTTGTTAGTCCACCAGATCCAAGGAGATTGGAAAACTTGTGACTCGAAGCTTATACCATACCGTGATTGTTTGCAAGACCTTTGTCGACAATTCGTATTGATAAAGTTTCAACACATTCCCAGAGTTCATAACAAGATTGCTGATGCCTTGGGAACCTTATCTTCGATGCTCCAATATCCCGACAAGACTCATATTGACCCCTTGCATATACAAATTCATGATCAGCATGCTTATTGCAATGTAGTCGAAGAAGAACACGATGGTAAACCTTGGTTCCATGATATCAAAAATACATTCAATCTGGAGAATATCCAATACATGCCGATGGTAACCAAAAGAGAACTATTCGACGACTGGCTAGCAGATTTTTCTTAAGCGGGGGGACCTTGTACAAAAGGACTCCAGATTTAGGACTTCTAAGGTGTGTAGATGCCAGAGAAGCTACCACTATCATGACTGAAATACATTCTGGAGTTTGTGGGCCGTATATGAATGGGTATGTGTTGGCAAAGAAAATACTTTGGGCGGGTTATTATTGGCTCACCATGGAGAGAGATTCCATTCGATTCGTCCGTAAATGTCATGAATGCCAAATGGACGGGGATTTGATACATTCCTCTCCTTCTGAGTTGCATACAATGTCTGCTCCATGGCCGTTCGTGGCTTGGGGAATGGATGTGATTGGACCTATTGAACCAAAAGCATCAAATGGGCACAGGTTCATCTTGGTAACAATTGATTATTTTACAAAGTGGGTGGAAGCAGTAACTTTCAAGTTGGTGACCAAAAAAGCTGTGGTGAATTTTGTTCACTTCAACATTATTTGCCGATTTGGTATCCTAAAGGTAATTATTACAAACAATGCTGCAAATCTCAATAGTCATCTGATGCAAGAGGTGTACCAACAATTTAAGATTACGCATCGAAGTTCGACGCCATATCGCCCCAAGGCAAATGGGGCTGTAGAAGCTGCCAATAAGAACCTAAAGAAGATACTCCGCAAGATGGTGCAAGGTTTTCGACAATGGCATGAAAATTTGCCTTTTGCTTTATTGGGTTATCATACAACAGTTCGTACTTTGATAGGTACGACTCCCTAATCGTTGGTATATGGGACCGAAGAGGTCATTCTTGCAGAAATTAAAATCCCATCTCTTCGAGTCATTGTGGAAGCTGAGATCGACGATGATCAGTAGGTCAAGACCCGATTGGAGCAATTGAGTTTGATTGACAAAAAAAGATTAACGTCAATATGTCATGGTCAACTATACCAGAAGAGAATGACACGAGCATATAATAGAAAAGTGCGACCCAGACATTTTGAAGTTGGTCAGTTAGTATTAAGGCACATCCTCCCCCATCAGGTTGAAGCTAAAGGCAAGTTTTCTCCGAACTGGCAAGGTCCATTCATGGTGAAGAAAGTGTTGCCCAATGGCGCGTTATATTTGACCGATGTAGAAGGCAAAATGGTAGAGGTGGCTATCCATGCCGATGCAGTTAAAAGATATTGTGTATGATCTTTATTTATTGTTATTCCTATTTAGATGGTTGGTACTGGCATATTTAAAAGATTGATATGATGAAGGTATTTTATTTCGCTATCTAAATATTGTGTCATCCTTTGTCTATCCCATTTGAGATTTAGTTTTATTTTCTTTCGTACCCTTCTTTTGGAATCAAAATAGAATCAGAAAAAAAAAATCAAAATCAAGCAAAAGAATAAGTCGCCTGAACTACGTTTGACCTGATTCTTTCTACGACAAGATACGTAGGCAGTCCTACTCTAGGGTTCGGTCCATCCAAATAAAAAATTCAAGTTACCCAATTTAAAAGAAACTGGGGCAGACGTTATTTTCTTTGTGAGTCGATTCCAAAAGTTGTAAGTCTCACCCTATGTTAAGTGTCTTTTGAGCCTCATGCCACTCCTTCTTTCTAACCCTATCCAAAAGCCACGTTACAACCAAAGAAAGACCTTCAGATCAATTTTTGAAAATGTCGAGGCAAAGCATGGTATGGTGACATGATGCTCTATATTTTGGGCCGCACTTGTCTTTATCAGCATAAAGAAAATATGACAGAAATGAAAAATGAGAGAGTCTTATTGGTGAAAACCCTTAGGGGCACTGTAAGGCGCTGGTGAGATGAGAGAATAAAAAATGAGAGAGTCTTATTGGTGAAAACCCTCACGGGCACCATAAGGCGATGGTGAGATGAGAGAAACAAAAATAAGAGAGTCTTACTGGTGAAAACCCTCACGGGCACCACAAGGCAATGGTGAGTTGAGAGAAAATGAAAATGAGAGAGGTTTTCCAGTGAAAACTCTTTGGGGCTTTGCTAACCGGATGAGGTTTGTGATCTAGAGGCGACAGGCTCAAAAGCAAAACTTAGTTTTAAATTCAATACGTTGGCAAAAGTTGATAAATGGTTGAGATTAGAAGATCGGGTTTCTTGATCCCAAATGCATGTCATAATCACTAGAGCCGGCTATAACATTCAGATAAGTTTCCTTTCCTTCATTCTTTTGGAAATAGGGACGCCTGTTGCCTTTCTTTTCATTCAATATTTCTATTTTTATTATCTTGCTTTTGTTATCAAAATGGAAAATCACCGTCCTCATTTTTCTGTCGTTTTTGAGTCAAGTCCATGGCAAAACAAGTGAGAAAGGACTTCAAAATTTGCTATCAACTCCTTCAATGGTGCAAAGCAAGGGAAAGGGCCAGCACATAAAAGAAACATGATACCTAAGAATAGTCATCATCTGACAGTTTTCGGATTCATAAGAATACAAAGGTGCGACGGAAGTTAAAATTCAGAGGCGTTATGAAATGAAAATATGGTGTGAGTTTCAGTCATTGGGTAACCAAAATTTTGGGGCCGATAGTACAAAAAGTTAACAATCCTTATCAATGGCTCGAAACAGAGTTGAACATGACAAGTGCAGGAGCAATTGCCTCAAAAGTCAAATGCCATGAACCAACCACCATTTTGTTAAACTCACAATTTTTCTTTGTCTGGAATAAAGATAGGTGTTGCCTGCAAATCAAAGGCTTTGAAGCCTGGATATCAGAAAGGGGTAATTCTTCACTTCAGCGAATGCAAGAAGCAATATTGCGATATAAGCTTGCTAGATTACAGTCATAGTAAAAATTTATTATCTTTTACCTTTGAGAGATGCACTTTCTGGAATAGGGCAGGGCTTGGATTCACCCTCTTCATTTTCAAATAGTTATGATTTTTCAAACACTCACAAAAATTATGGTACAAACTGGGGAAAATTTTTGTTCGTGTTATTTGGGACTTTATTTTCTGTTCAGGTCCCTCCTGGAAAATGAAATTTTACTTTTCTGCTCAGGACCCTCCTGAAAAATGGAATTTTTATTCTCTACTCAGGACCTCCTGAATAATGGGGCTTTAATTTTCAGCTCAGGACCCACCTGAATAATAGGACTTTAATTTTCAGCTCAGGACCCTCTTGGAAAATAGGATTTTACTTTTCTGCTCAGGACCCTCCTGAAAAATGGAATTTTACTTTTCAGCTCAGGACCCTCCTGGAAAATGAGATCAACAGGACCCTCCTGGATAATGGGACTTTATTTTCTGTTCAGGACCCTCCTGGATAATGGGACTTTATTTTCTGTTCAGGACCCTCCTGAAAAATGGGATTTAGTTTAGCAGGACCCTCCTGGAAAATGGGAATTTACCTTTCTGCTCAGGAGCCTCCTGGATAATGGGACTTTATTTTCTGCTCAGGACCCTCCTGAAAAATGGGATCAATAGGACCCTCCTGGATAGTGGGACTTTATTTTTTACTCAGGACCCTCCTGGAAAATGGGATCAACAGGACCCTCCTGGATAATGGGACTTTTATTTTCGTTCAGGACCCTCCTGGAAAATGGGATCAACAGGACCCTTCTTGAAAATGGGACTTTATTTTCTGTTCAGGACCCTCCTGGAAAATAGGATTTAGTTTAGCAGGACCCTTCGGGAAAATGGGATTTACTTTTCTAGTTCACTATTTATTTTGAGTTTAAGAACACATTTGGAGAACAGGGATTACTTTCAATTTTAAAGCTCAGGAGCTCGCCTGGAGAATAGGGTCAATTTTCAATTCAAGCTCAGGAGCCAGCCTGAAGAACATGGAGAATTCAAAGTCAGAAGGAGCAAGTGTTCGCTTGAAGAATAGGATCGATTTTCAAGTTCATCTCCAATAACCGAAATCGACATGAAGAAAAGTTCACTGTCTAGTTCAACTCAAGAGGAGAGTAGACATATCATCACTTGAGAAAGCATGAATATTCAAGTCAAGATTCAATAGAAGCTGAATAGATAGGATCTTGTACTTGAAGGATCATTTTATTCTTGTCTTTTATTTTGATGTAAAAACAGGAGCTGTCTTAGTTTAGGTTTTAATAAATAAGCTAGTGATTTTAATATTTCTTAATTATATTTTTAGTCTAGTTATTTAAAATAAAAAAATAAAAATCCTAAAAACTACCCACCTGCACACCCCTACCCCTTAAACCCTCAACTTCTCCCTCTCCCTCACGTCTCAACTCCCTCCCACATCCCCTCTCCCTCACGTCTCACACACCCACAATCCGCAACACACACAACACACACATGCACACATACTATATATAACTACACTTAGGGAAATTAAGAAAGAGAAAGAAAAAAATAAAAACGTACAGGGAAAGGAGGAAAAAAAGATAGAAAAAGAAAAGGTAGCAACATTAAAAGAAAACAAAAAAAAGAAAAAAAAAAAAAAAGAAACAACAGGTACGAGAGTGAAAAAAATAGAGTGTTTCTTTCAAAAGTTCGGTGTTAGAGTTCGGAGTTTGGTCCTTGTTTTCGAGTTTTTGGTGACGACATTCTCGGCTCTATACTCGGTTTAGCTTGTCACACAAGAGTAATTGGTCCGGAGTTCAATCTTGGCCATATAACATATTATACCTGCTTCCATTTTAGCATTACTTGTCTACGTGCATGTTCTTTGAGGTCCATTTCTCATCCCACTCTTAATTACTGTTACTTTTTGATATCTGATAGTGTGGAGTTTAAGTAAATAATGTTTCATTTGAGCATGATACTGTTTTTTAGTTTATCTTCTAATTCGTGTACTATATCCTTGTCATCTTCCATGAAGTATGTCTAAAATTAGGTGTCAGTGCAAGCTATTAGACACTTGAGTCATTGAAATTTATTTGTTCAAGAAGAATGACTTTTAAATTGGTTTAGTTTGAACTATTAATTGAGCAATTGGTTCTATATAACTTCTGTTTGTATTTGAGCATGGTGCAAAATTGTTAACTCAAATGGGTTTGTATCACAAATTGTACCGCTTCTTCATTATTATTTAAGTTCAACAGGTTGGACTGAATTTAGTTGGGGTTGGAGAAATTGATTTGCTTTGAACAAGTCGTTTTAGATTAATAAGGGTCAAACAATTGCTCTTAACGTTATATGAGTATAAAATGATAAGCAATCTTATTTTTATTAAGAATGCGGTCACACGTCTTTCTCGATACGCTTAGTAATAAAAGTATATGTAAAACTAAAGGATGAAGTTTTGCCCCTTAAAAAAAAAAAAAAAAAAAAAAAAAAGATTGTCCTAAAATTAACTTTCATTAATTCAAAACGAGACGCGTAGAAAGAGATCTAGTAGTTGTGGTGCACTTAAGCAAAGAGGGAAGTTATGCCTCTAAGGTGGTGTATGTCAAGACTCAGAATGTAGTTATGCATCTAAGCCGAGACCAATAAAAGTTCGGTAATTAAAAAATGAGCAAAACATGGTCTATCACGCAATTTATCCAAAATATAGTTAGAAGCTAAGTATAAGTTGATAAAAGCGACCGTGCTAGAACCACGGGACTCGAGGGGTGCCTCATACCTTCCTCTCGGTCAACAGAATTCCTTACACGATCTTCTGTTTTCGCAGACCAATAAAGAGTCAACTTCCTTTTGATTAGGGATTCAAAAAGGTGACTTGGAACACCATAACTCAATTCCAAGTGGCGACTCTGAAAATAATAAAGACCAATCCTTATTCAAAACCGTCACTTTAATTGAAAAAAACCTTCGACTTACCAATGAACGGAAAAGGGGTGTGACACCATTCCTTCCACTAGTAAATCATATATGATCACTTGCAATTCTTGGACTTGATTCATGACGGATTTGTTGTCAACCATCTTGAATTCAAGAAACTTGGCTGCTACAAACTTCTTCAGTCTGGCAACTTCTGTCGTATGCTTTTTATCTAAAGCATTCCAAATTTCCTTTGAAGTTTTGCAAACGCAATAAACACTGTATAGATTGTCTTCCAATCCATTTAGGATATAGTTCTTGCACAGAAAATCAGAGTGATTCCATGCCTCGGTCACCATAAACCGTTCTTTCTCCGGAGTCTCATCCGGTAGAGTTGGAATGTTCTCAGCAATAAACTTCTGCAAGCTTACAGTGGTCAGATAGAACAGCATCTTCTGTTGCCACCTTTTGAAATCATTTTCGAAAACCTTTCCGGGCTTTTCCGTTGCAGACATAGAGGGGGTAACACGGTTTGACGAAATAGCATTCGTAGTCGCATTTACAGAATCCATCACACTATTAGTTGGTTCTCCCATTTTTCTGTTTGATCACACAAAAACACAATTCAATAACTGGTTAGCTATCAATGTGGTTTTATTTAGTCGATGAAGTTTTTATGTTCTTCGAATCGATAGAAATAACTTTATTAACTAGATGAAGTTTTTATGTTCTTCGAACCGAGTTAAAAAGTGGAGTAGAGAGTCTTTAACTTTAATCTCCAACCACAAACAAAAATAGAGATGAAGCAGAAAAAATGTAAACAAAATGCAAATTAAATTCTTTAAGCTTGTTGATCCTTCAAAAATAGAACCAGAAAATTGATAGAAAATATTAAGTTCTAAGCCCACAGAAAACTATGTTTCCTTAAAGAATTTAATCCCCTCACAATTTCCCAAGGTTTGGATTAATTTCTCCCAGGATAGAATAGAACACTATTCTGCAATACTGACAATAGAAATTGCATAATTTCAGCGAACTCAACAAACGGAGTAAATCACACTTACTATTATTTCTTTGAAGAAAAAATGCAGAAGATGAAATAAAAAATTAGTCTGTTTTTTATTTGTAAGTAGTATTTCAGTTTTTCAGTAGTAGAAATGAGGCTAAGCCTCTGAATATTTATAGCCACTAACAGGTGCAAACATACCTGTTCGAAAAGATGTGTCATTTGGGAACAAACACATTTATTCAGAAAAGTCACAACCCATTACTACTACTACTACTACTAATAATAATAATAGTAAATTTTAAAAAATAGTATTAGTAGAAGTAGCAGTACGTAGTAGTGTAGTAGTTGTAGAATAATAATTAATAACAATTAACATTATCAAGGTAGTTAGTTGTAACACTAAAGAGTTCTAATTAGATTCTTATTGTAGTATTTATTCTATTCATATTTTTAAATTTGAATTAGAGATACAATATCTTCTCAAAGATAAATTTAGAATTTTCAAAAAGAAAAATTATTAGATTTATTAAATCAATAATGCTACACGATTGTTGCGGCACCAAATGGATAAAATTATTATTATCAAATGAGTTATTATTTTAATCAAACACACAAAATTTATACAAAAGTAATTGAAGATAAAGATTTAAAATTTGAATTTAAGTAATAACAGTAGTAATATATTAGAATCTTGAATTCAAACTATAAGATAATCATGATATTTTTAAAATCTTATCATTCTAACAAATTGATACTACATTCAAATTTGAATTTGAACGAAAATTTAGTTTGCATAAATATGCAACTTTATAATTTCGTATATATATATATATACCTTGAGTGAGACACATATAAGTGTAAGCTTTCTTTTTCTCTTTTTATTATTAGTCATATTTAAATTTATCTCGAGAGAATATTTTGTGATCGTTTCATTCACAAAGGTATTGATTTATCTTCTTTTTTACGTGTATTAATACTATTTTGTTGCATACATTCAATGTTGCTAATATGTTTCGTTTATACCACTCTGTGCAAATTACTAATTTCTAGCTTTCAATGAATTGCACGTTGAAGTTGCTCACCATCTACCAAAGCTTTGTCTTCCATTTCCTGATCTATACATCGGTAAGTCATTAATATCATATACAAAGTTAATTATTTATATGACCCGCCATTTAGTCCCACACTTAAGAAGTAAAATTAAATTTATTATTTTAGTTTCTCGTATACTTATATTTTAATATATATATTTTTTTGGTCATAGAGAATTTTTATTATGGATAAAAAGGTTATAGATAATGCCCATAGATTTCTTCGAATAATGTTGTTCGTACTTAATTTAATATTTTAATTATTTTATTATTATTTATAATTAATATTATATCTATCTTTTTTCATAGATTTACTTATCATTAATAAAAAGATTAGAAGTAATGCTTATCATACTTCTCGGAATAACTATCAAGGTATGTTGTTGTACTTAATATAATATTTTAAATCTTTTTATTATTAATTATGATTAACATTATATCTAAATATACCTAAGGAAGCTGAAGTTCCCACAAATCTGATGTATGAAGATATCTCAAGAATGCGAAATGAATATTTGAGGAATCAACAAATGCAATGGAGAATTGAAATGTATAAAGAAGACTTACTAGATCATTTTTGAAAAGAATGAGCGCGGATATATTTTTACGTATTCACTTTTTTCTAGGAGGACTATAAAATAGAATTGCATGCATTAGATATTTATTGATTTATTCTTTTCATGATTTTACTTACAAATTTATGTTTATCTGTTCAAATTCTTTTTAATGATTTTGCAAGTCATTTATATTATGTCGAACAAGTGGTATTTTTCATTCCTTCTTGAGTAGTTTCATGCATTAATGAATTTTTTAATTCTAAGTACAAAGTTAACTAATTTTTTGAATTTGAATTAAAAATAAGAATTGAAATCGAATATAACATAAAATTATCTTTGATATAGGTGAAAGTGTTTAGCTTGAATTTTAAACCCTATATGATATCTTCTTCTAAACACTTTCATAGTTGCTAAAATAAAATTGAAGTGACAGGATCTCTAAGGCGGGCGGTAGTCGGCGCGGCCAGACAGATCTAGCTAATTTAACACCTTTATGCTGGGACATAAAAATCGAAATATATAGAAATTTTTATGTAGCATATGACTGTATGGAACTTAACCCTTTCATCCTAGCAAGGGGCCTGTCATGGTCTAATACATATTCTTAATGAACCCGTGTGTCTGGAGGTTCTAACCAGTAAAAGATCGCCCTTTTTTCAACATCTTCAACGGGCTATTAGACAGCTTACCAGATGTAGTCACTAAGACAAAGCCACTAAGAATAGTACAAGATCCGACTGTACCACCATCTCAGAACCAAGTCAATTAACCATATAATAATTTCTTTATATTTTGATAAAGCCAGATCTTTAAGATTAAGATGTAAGAGAAGTTAGATATTCAACATAGATATGGAATTAAGTCGGACATAGTCCTGGCTAGGAGAAAGAGAGAGGAAAGGGGTATCACCTTAAGGACGACAGCAAGGGTCTAAGCTCAGTAAGCAAGGGCAGATATGGCGTCCAAAGCTTGGACCTTTTCTGATTTTTATTAATAAAAAAAACTTTACAAAAATTATTACAAACTAAGAAAGAAGAGAGAAGGAGGAGCAAAATGAAAGAAGAGAGAGAGGGAGTTCCTAAAACTCTGCTTCTAAATGAAAAATTCTAACGTATATATAGAAAGAAAAAGAATCTATGCACAGTAAAAATGGGTCCCAAGTGGGTCCCAATGTACAGTAAAAGTGGGATCTATCGGTACCCTAAATAGTAAATCTACTGTTACTGAGGTCCCCGGCGGCTGCACTGTTCATGTGGGTCTCGGGCGGCGATCTCCGTTAATTTATGGTTTTTTTTTCCTTGTATTTTGTCCAACTCTTTCATTCGTCGGACAAATTCTTCAGTATTTTCAATGCCTTCCTCAGAGAGTATTATCTCGGGCTCAATTAGTTGTGAGTCTTTAATATCATCACCATTGTGACTGCTGCTGCTCTTCATAGAGTAGTTAGACTTTTCTATCTGTAGAAAAGAGTTGAGTAGATTCCTCTTCATTTCTTCCAAATGATTATGAATCATGGCTTCTTTATCGCCATCTTGGAACATAATTTTTCGAGCAATCTGTCGAATAGAAGGGTCATCCATCTTTCCCTCTTCTGCAGTTGATTCATATTCTCTGATTTTGGATCCAATTTGATCTAAGAGTTCTTGTCCATGAAGAATTTTTTGTTTTGGGATCAAATTTCATTAACTTGTCCCAAAAATTGTTATAAAAAAGTCTATAAAGACATGAAACCTGTTCTTTATGAATTCAGGGAATGAAAAATTCAACGAAAAAGTAGATATTATCAATTTTTTCTGGAAAACAGATATGATCTGCTTTATATAAATCATTGAGATCTGGAGAAACAGTTTTCCATTGTTTGTATAAATTTAAAAATGATTCCGACAATATTTTAATTGTCGGCGCGTGGTATGACCACCAATTTATAAACCAATTTGGAATATTGTTATCAAAAATTTTTGAACATAACTTTATAAACCAAGTATGCTTGTGTCGATCATTATTATAATAAAGGACTTTATCAAAAGCTTTGATATAATCCCAGTCAGTAATGTTTATTTTAGTATTATTAAGGCTTATCTGCCTTTATCTCATTATGGTCATTCCCCAATCTTCGACAGATATAATCTGTTTGATAATTATTTTTGAAAAATTATAAATCGTTTGCCCTTCAGGAAAATTCTGAATATCAGCACTACCTGTCTCAGTAAGAATAGTTTCATAATATGACCGGGTCTTATAAGACTCGCCTGGGAAATATAATCCCTGAATCAAATACCTTTGAAATATCTTCCAAGGGTCATTTTTGCGTATAATTTCCGCATTTTCCACAAGAAATATCATTTCTTGTTTGGGTAACTTTTCATAGGACTTGATATCATCATTACCCTCTTTAATTACTGAAGCAAAACTATCACTTTGCTTTTGTCACGACCCGATTTTGTGAGTCATGATGGCGCCTACCGTAACCCACCAATAGGTAAGCCAAACCCTAGCCCGGAGCGACAAGCAACGGGCTAACGGGCGGAATCTCATAAAACAGAGAAGAAGTAGAAGTAACCATATTTATAAACATGCTATAATGCTAAAGACAGAGTCAGAATATGTATATATGCCAAGACTGAGAAGGAAGAGGACAGTATATAAAGTCTAGAACCCTTCCCAAGACCTGGTGAGGTCGGTACAAGAGCCACTACTAGACATGTCAAAAAAAAATAAGACGGAAACCAAATACTATAGTCTCGAGAGCAAAAGACTATACAATAGAGATGGCGTAGGATCTGCCTCGGAAGTCAGTAAGCTCACCCTGCTCCGGAGTCAGTGCTGGAAAGAGAGTCACATCAAAACCGTCGACTAGTGCCCGGATCTGCATCGGGGAAAAAGATGCAGAAGTGCAGTATGAGTACCGGGGCAACGGGTACTCAGTAGGCATCATCGGCCGACTGAGCTCAATATAATATAAGCAAGCTAAAATGCAAGGGTGCATGCTAGGTCCGGGGTATAAATAATAAGTAAATACACTACTGCCGAGGCGTGTAGATATGCTCAGGAGATAAATAAATACGATACTGAGTAAAGAGTAAATAAATGCATAAGTAAGCACTCAAGTCAAACATAACCTATCTGGGCCCCCATAAACCCGATAGGCACACGAAAGAAAACAATAACCCAGCCTGGGCCCCATAAACCGGCGGGACACACAAGAATAGTAAATGCATAGTCACCAGTGTCTCGAAGCTGTATCAGTATCCAGTAACCAGAATAACCAACAAGGGTGCACCGGGCTTGAACCGGCACCAATGGGTAATAACAAGAGGCCAGACACCGGAATCGAACCGGACATAGAAATATAAATAAATTATAGAACTTTTATAAAG
Organism: Capsicum rhomboideum; assembly: GCA_031232105.1. Lineage (NCBI taxonomy): Eukaryota > Viridiplantae > Streptophyta > Magnoliopsida > Solanales > Solanaceae > Capsicum > Capsicum rhomboideum. Next base: position 136,142,652 of record CP124716.1, read on the forward strand.
TAGTATAGATACATCATCACTAAAGAATTTTATAAATATCATAAATATTTTTGAAAGGTAATTAACTATGTCATTTTATCAAATTCTAATTTAATTTAACATTTTACAACGTGCTCGGTCTAAATAATATTCGCAAACGAACTGTCAGTCCCAGCAAGTCATAAATAACTTGGAGCAGTTATAGAAAAGCTCTAAACGCTGAGAACGCACGAAAAGGAGGTAAATGACCGGGAAGGTCATTACAGCTTTTGAGAAGCCAAATATGTTTGCATTTGTGCGTATAACGGATGATCTTCTAGAATATCTTCCAGGTGAATAGAATTTTTTGAGGAGGATTCTCCTTGAGATATATTAGAGTTTATCAAACTCTTTTTCCCATGTTGTATAATTGGAGAATTTGAAGAAGATCCATATGAAGATCTTGATTCTTGGCTATTAGCCTGAGATCTTCCTGGTGAGTAGGGTAATCTCTCTCTGCCACGTCCTCTACCTCAAACAACATTGGTCCAAGGATGATCCATCCTGCAAATATTCACGAGATAAGAAATCTGACAAAGAATTATCAATTCCCTTTTTGTACTGAATTTCAAAATCAAAAGGAGCTAATTGAGCTTGCATTCTCGCAAATATAATTTTTGAGGCATTATGTTTGAAATCTTTGTCAAACATATATTTGACAAATGGAGCATTAGATTTTATTAAAAACTTTTGATTATACAAATCATCCTGAAATTTCAAAACATACTTAACAATAGTAAGCATTTCATGAGTCACAGTAGCATATTTTCTCTGGGCTTCAGTCCATTTACCTGAATGAAAACGGATCAAATATTCATTTTTATCATTGAGATTAATCTGTTTTAAAATCCCTCCAAAGCCAATATTGGATGCATCTGTTTCAATTATTTTTTCCCAAGCAGGGTTAGCAAGAGTTAAAACAGGTAGAACCTTAATCCGTTTTTTAATATTTTGGACTATCGACGTATGCTTGTCTGTCCAAGGTTCTCTATAATTTTTCTTTAGCCTGTCGTATAACGGGGCTAAATCTCTAGAAAGATTTTTATAAAATGGAGAAGTATAATTTAAACTTTTCAAAAATCTTTGTAATTGAGTCCTGTCAGTTATAATGTCAGGAATTTTTTCAGCAAAATTGATTGCACGTTGAATAGGGGTTATTCTCCCTTGACAAATATTATGTCCCAAAAATCGGACATAGGGAACAAAATATTGGTAAAGAAGCATAAAGATATGCGTGTCAATGAACGAAGAATTTTTAGATGATGAGTATAATAGTTGGATTACTAGGTGAGTTTTTTATTTTCTTTTTTCTTTTTGAGTTTCTTTTTGCTGATTAACTAAAAGATTTTTTTTTTGATAGTATGAAATAGTTTACTATGCGGATGTGTTCGGTATGGAGAAAAATATTTTTTAAGAAACTATGTTCTAGAAAAATAAGTTGTTTCTTACTTATTATTTTTGTATTCGGTACGTAAGTAAAAAATATTTTTCTAAAATATTTATATATATATTATACAAAACAATAGAATGAGTAGGGCTATAGTGATGAATATTGTGGTTGAGAGGGAGAGGGCACAAGATTATGGTGGATGGGGCAGGGGTGGAGTGGGGTATGCGGGTTGGAGATGTAGGTAGGGGTGGGTAGGAAAAAAATTATTATTTTTACAAAAATCTCTGTGTGCTGGGGGGGGGGGGTTAGGAAAAAATCTTTAATTTTTTTAATGAGCAATATAATAAATTGTATGTGCTTAACTAGTTTTAATTGAGAGGTAAATTTTAAAATCTGAAATAAGAAGTTTTGGAATTAGACACAATCGAGTACTTTAGTGAAATTGCTGATTTTGAATTAATAGACAAAAAAAATAAAATTTGATATGAAAGATAAAAATATGTAATCATATATCTTAATTAAAAATGTAATCACATATCTTAATTGGTTACAAATATACAAAATAACAATTATTTCATATTTTACATTTTTTATTTTTGAAAATCAACAATGAAATTTTATAAAAGTATTAATTTAATTCTTTTCATATCGAAACATCTAAAATAATTGTGATTGTGACTATATCTAAAAGATTAATTACAATTTCACTATTAACATTTTTTTTAAAAAATATTTTATTATTAGTTTAAAGTATGTTAATATGATACAATAAAATTTTTTAAGAATTTATTTTTATTATTTCAAATGAATAATATAGTATTTTTTAATTTTACTTTCATAGAAAAGTATTCCACGCATCGTGCGGGTACTTATACTAATATTTTATAAAAATCAGAAAAAACTAAATCTTTATCATTTGGCTTCACTAAATAAATGTATTAATGATTTTTTTATTAAGGCACATTGGAAGTAAGGGTCCAAGTTTAATGTTAATTTGGTTATAATGCTATGACTTTAGCCTTCTTAGGTAGTAACATAAAGTTGAGTAGGTTATAAAATTTAACGTGTGACATTCAAAAGTAATACTTTCTATATCCCAATTTATATGACACACTTTCCACAAGAAATTCAAGTAAAATATAGGTGAATTGCAAATTTTATGAAGTATTCTTCCATCTTAAAAAATGCGTCAATTTGACTTATGCTACCAGATGTATACGTAAAACAATTGGTGAGGGGCAATGTTTGTAGGGAGCTGAAAAAGGTTGTAGATACTAGGTTTGTACTGTGCGACATAAACAACGACGATATAAATGAAAGTGACGGCGGAAACAAAGAGAGATATTAGTGATGTCAAAAATGCTGACAATATGTTAGTAATATATAGAGTACATGAATCAAACATGATGATATGAGATCCAAAGTACATTTTTATGAGTATTTGTTTGGTAAGTAAACTCATCTTAATTAGAGAAACACTAAGTGGGAACGTGAATAGCTAAAATTGTGGCGAAAGTCTAATTAGTAATTTATTGCTTGGTAGTATTATTTTAAATGAAATAAAACACTATTTGTTGTACATAAATTTACCGTACCAAATCCCACATTTTATACGTATAACTAGGTTTTTTTTGGATAATCTCAGTGTCAAGGTTAGCTTGAGAACAACTCGACTAACTCCATGATATACCTATTACCTTCGACAAGAACATGTATCGGGCACCTCTATCCACCAAGTTTTAGACACACATGAAGAAATCACAGTGTATTTTCCTATTTTAGAATTTGAAAATGACACCTCATGATTTACACTTTATTGACAGTATATACCTAGGCCTTTTTTATGAAAAGTTAAAAGGATGCATATAGAAAGGTTGATGGAACTTAAATAAAATATCCTTCATATATCATTAAAATAACAACAATAACATAAATAAATGAACAACGAGAAATCAATTCATAACTAGGAAATGCAGTTGAAAGACAAGAAGTCATACGAATGATTAAAAAAATATTAAAAAATATTACATGCTCAATGGAAATCGTAAGGATGTCCATCATTATCCTCTCCATTATTTTGGTATTAGAACCAATTTCATTCTAAATATTTTCATTCAGTTGTTTCTTCCTTTCTTCAAGTTTGGTCCTGTTAACGACAAATAGCTTTAACAGACCTTTAATTTCTCCAACCTCAAGTTCATCGAATCTTTTTCTTGCCTCAACTAGTTCATTGAAGAGGTTCTTCATTTCCATCTCCTCAACCTTTTGCACTATTTGATTAATATATTTTTCCTGTGCATCCACTATTGATTGAAGGTAAGTTTCATGCTTTTCAAACTTAACTAGTTTTTTAGTTTCTAGACAAGCTAAATAGTTTTTTACCCGATCTTTGACCTGGGTTAGAGATGGCCAAGCAAAAACATAGTTTTCTGTAGGATTAAAAATAATGATACCTATTTCGGTATCACATAGTATAGACAACTCTTCTGCTTTCTTACACAATGATTTTATTCTTTCTCTAGAATGAATTTTTTCTTTAGTGGATCAAGATTTCTAGTGGTCTTAACCCCCTTTTTTTGTCATACTTTGGTACACAAAAAATCAAAAGAGTAAAATATATGAGTGAGTACCTCTCTTTGGATATGAAATTAGAGTGTTTGACTTATATGTATATATAGGATCAAACTTAGAAATAGTCTCATTGCACAATCTGGTATTTAAGTTATTTTTAAATTACTTTCCTTAATACATGAAGTGAAAAATCATATAACTCAATCTTGAAATTGGAAGTAATATAATTTTGTTAACATAATAATTATATTCCAAGCTGGAAAATAAAAATGATAATTTTTTTACACCACATATTGAGTGTACTAAGAGTGAAACTCATTATAATTTTTTTGTCACCTAAAGATATCTAATATTTTATAAAAATAAAAAAAAACTAAATCTTTATCATTTGGTTTCACTAAATAAATTTATAGATTTTCTTATTCAGGTACATTAGAAGTAAGGATCCGTGTTTAATATTAATTTGGTTTTAATGCTACAAGTTTAGCCTTCTTAGGTAGTACCATAAAGTCGATGTAATGATTCGTTCTGACATTACGGGTACGTCTAGCGTGCTAAAATTTGGGTTAAGGTTTTCCCCAAATTAGGAGTTAGAAATTTTAGGCTAGGCTAGTCTTGGATGAAATCTATGCACTGGAATGGTTTAGTTAAAGGTTATCTAATTCGAGGTAATTTTTGTTAGTCAAGACGATAAGGAATCCGTAGGATCTTTCGGAAGTGAATTTGGGTGAGTAGAACTCTCGATATCAAACTTGACATAAAGGGGTTTGTTTGAAATGTCAAAATATGAGGGTGTGTTGCGAAAAAGACAAAAATGGAAGCAATCCCGAGTTTCTGCCTTGCCTAACCCGTTATAACGGGTGGTAGGCCTCTACTACTATGCCGCTATAGCGAGAATCTTTCCGCTATAGCGGGAGTCAGCTTTGGTTAATTCCACCATAGCGGGCGGATCCCGCTATAGTGAGGCCGCTACAGCGGGATAGGACCGCTATAGAGGGATATGCGTTGATTAATGCATAAAATACTCCGAAAATGTTATTATTATTCCATTCTCATTTTGGGTATAGTTGTGGCTATTTAGGGCGAATTTCACCTATTTTCCATCAAAACTCTTCGTAAAGGTAAGTTAATAACTCCCATTAACTAGTTTTTTGATTATTAACACATAGAATAAGTAGTTTATGGGTGTTGGGGAGGATTTAACTTGACTTAACTAATTTTTTTGGTGCAATAGGGTGAATTGCATAGAAAATCCTTGGGTTTTGGTTGAAAGTTGTTAAATTACTCTTGCATTTCATGGCTAGTTGGTGACCACATTGAGTGTACTTAGAGTGAAACTCATTATAATTTTTTGTCACCTAAAGATATCTAATATTTTATAAAAATCAGAAAAAACTAAATCTTTATCATTTGGTTTCACTAAATAAATGTATTAATGATTTTCTTATTCAGGTACATTGGAACTAAGCATCCAAGTTTAATATTAATTTGGTTATAGTGTTATGAGTTTAGCCTTCTTAGGTAGTAACATAAAGTTGAGTAGGTTATAGAATTTAATGGGTGACATTCAAAAGTAATACTTTCTCTATCCCAATTTATATGACACACTTTCAACAAGAAATTCAAGTAAAATATGGGTGAACTGCAAATTTTATGTAAAATGTATTCTTCCATTTTAAAAAATGCGTCAATTTGAGCTATGCTAGAAGATGTATAAGTAAAAAAAGTGATGATGGGCAATATTTGTAGGGAGCTGAAAAAGGTTGTAGATACTAGGTTTGTATTGTGCGACAGAAACAGAGACGATATAAATGAAAGTGACGGCGGAAACAGAGAGATATATTAGTGATGTCAAAAATGATGATAGTGTGTTAGTAATATATCGAGTACATGAATCAAACATGATGGTATGAGATCCAAAGTACATTTTTATGAGTATTTGTTTGGTAAGTAAACTCATCTTAATTAGAGAAACACTAAGTGGGAAAGTGAATAGCTAAAATTGTTGCGAAAGTCTAATTAGTAATTTATTGCTTGGTAATATTATTTTAAATGAAATAAAAAACTATTTGTTGTACATAAATTTACCGTACCAAATCCCACATTTTATACGTATAACTAGGTTTTTTTTTGGATAATCTCAGTGTCAAGGTTAGCTTGGGAACAACTCGACTAACTCCATGATATACCTACTACCTTCGACAAGAACATGTATCAGACACCTCTATCCATCAAGTTTTAGACACACATGAAGAAATCACAGTGTATTTTCCTATTTTAGAATTTGAAAATGACACCTCATGATTTACACTTTATTGACCGTATATACCTAGGCCTTTTTTATGAAAAATTAAAAGGATGCATATAAAAAGGTTGATGGAACTTAAATAAAATATCCTTCATATATCATTAAAATAACAACAATAACATAAATAAATGAACAACGAGAAATCAATTCATAACTAGGAAATGCAGCTGAAAGACAAGAAGTCATACGAATGATTAAAAAAAAATTAAAAAATATTACATGCTCAATGGAAATCGTAAGGATGTCCATCATTATCCTCTCCATTATTTTGGCATTAGAACCAATTTCATTCTAAATATTTTCGTTCAGTTGTTTCTTCCTTTCTTCAAGTTTGGTCCTGTTAACGACAAATAGCTTTAACAGACCTTTAATTTCTCCAACCTCAAGTTCATCGAATCTTTTTCTTGCCTTAACAAGTTCATTGAAGAGGTTCTCCATTTCCATCTCCTCAACCTTTTGCACTATTTGATTAATATATTTTTCCTGTGCATCCACTATTGATTGAAGGTAAGTTTCATGCTTTTCAAACTTAACTAGCTTTTTAGTTTCTCGACAAGCTAAATAGTTTTTTACCTGATCTTTGACCTGGGTTAGAGATGGCCAAGCAAAAACATTGTTTTCTGTAGGACTAAAAATAATGATACCTATTTCAGTATCACATAGTATAGACAAATCTTCTGCTTTCTTACACAATGATTTTATTCTTTTCTCTAGAATGAATTTTTTCTTTAGTGGATCAAGATTTCTAATGGTCTTAACCCCCTTTTTTGTCATATTTTGGTACACAAAAAATCAAAAGAGTAAAATATATGAGTGAGTACCTCTCTTTGGATATGAAATTAGAGTGTTTGACTTATATATATATAGGATCAAAGTTAGAAATAATCTCATTGCACAATCTGATATTTAAGTTATTTTTAAATTACTTTCCTTACTACATAAAGTGAAAATCATATAACTCAATCATGAAGTTGGAAGTAATATAATTTTGTTTCCATAATAATTATATTCCAAGATGGCAAATAAAAATGATACTCCCTCCGTTTCAAAAATAATGACCTACTTTCCTTTTTAGTCCGTTTCAAAACGAATAACCTCTTTCCTTTTTTGAAAACACTTTCATTTCAACTTTCCAAATGTCATGTTTAAGACCACAAGATTAAAGAGTATTTTGATACATTTGACATAACTTTAATTTAAGACCACATGATGCAAAAATCTTTCTTATTTTCTTAAAATCCGTGTCAAGTCAATATAGGTCATTCCTTTTGAAATGGAGGGAGTAATTTTTTTTTACACCACATATTGAGTGTACTAAGAGTGAAACTCATTATAATTTTATTGTCACCTAAATATATCTAATATTTTATAAAAATCAGGAAAAACTAAATCTTTATCATTTGGTTTCACTAAATAAATGTATAGATTTTCTTATTCAGGTACATTGGAAGTAAGGATCCATATTTAATATTAAATTGGATATAATGCTACGAGTTTAGCCTTCTTAGGTTGTAACATAAAGTCGATGTAATGATCCTTTCTGTCATTACGGGTACGTCTAGCGTGTCAAAATTTGGGTTAAGGTTTTTCTCAAATTAGGAGTTAGAAATTTTAGGCTAGGCTAGTCTTGGATGAAATCCGTGCATGGTATAGTCTAGAGAAATCCTAGAATGGATTAATTAAATTTTATGTAATTCAAACTAATTTTGTTAGTTAAGACGATAAGGAATCCGTAGGATGTTACGGAAGTGAATTTGGGTGAGTAGAACTCTCAATATCAAACTTGACATAAAGGGGTTCATTTGAAATGTCAAAATATGAGGTTGTATTGCGAAAAAGGCAAAAATAGAAGAAATCCTGAGTTTATGCCTTGCCTAACCCACTATAGTAGGTGGTAGGCCCTCTACAACTGTGCCGCTATAGCGAGAATTTTTTTGGTATAGCGGGAGTCAGCTTTGGTTAATCCCACCATAGCAGGCGGATTCCGCTATAGTGAGGCCGCTATAATGGGATAGCGCTGCTATAGAGGGATATGTGCTGATTGATGTAGAAAATACTCCAACAATGTTATTTTTATTCCATTCTCATTTTGGGCATAGTTGTGGCTATTTAGGGCGAATTTTACCTATTTTCCATCAAAACTCTTCGTAAAGGTAAGTTAATAACTCCCATTAACTAGTTTTTTGATTATTAACTCATAGAATCACTAGTTTATGTGTTTTGGGGAGGATTTAACTTGATATAACTAATTTTTCTGGTGTAATAGGGTGAATTGGGTAGAAAACCCTTGGGTTTTGGTTGAAGGTTGTTAAATTACTCTTGCAGGACTAGTGAGCGAGAGCTTATCCCCTACAGGTCATTGCTAGTGGTTGACCATAAGACCCTTATCATGTGTGTACTAGGGATAGGAGAGTGTGACAGTTTCTTGAGTAAACCGGATTTATGTGTTGACTTGTTATATTTGGTTCCTTAAGTGAACCGAGCTTATGTGTTGACTTGTTATAATTGGTTTCTTGAGTGAATCAAGATTTATGATCATTAACATAGTTGTTGTTGGAATTGATCCCTGAGTGGTCCTAGCTAAATTATAAATAATTGGTATAACTCTTCAAATGTCTATCTACTTATGTATTTGAGACATGGTTAGTATGTTGCTCTTGAGTCATGGTTTGTTGACTTGGATTATTATTGGTAGTCATGGTCTTGACTTGAGTTGTTGTCCATCTTGACTAGTACTTGACTGAATTCTATGGTGTTGTTAAACTAGGTTAAGTGTCATAAACTTTAGGTAAAGTTACATGGTAGGTGTTCATAGTTGTACTTTTGTTACTAAGTTATGGTTTCTTGTTCACATATCTTATTTTGGGTTGGTCGATGACCCTACCAGTACATCATTATTTCTTGTGTACTGATACTATACGTGATCTTCTTTTTGTTAAGTGCAGAGCATCTTTCGGCGAATGTTTCAAGGCCTCAGCTGTAGAGCGGATCACATTCGAAGTCAAGGGTGAGCTATATCTTCTGGGCTGCCATGAGTTCTTCACTTTGTTTCTATCTAGTTGTTTTGGACTTGTATGATTCCTTTGTTCCGGGGTTGAAGCTGTTTCATTGCATTTGTAGTGTTTTGGTACATTGACTTTCAGATTCTAGGGGCGCTTAAGCATTCATTTATTTCCACATTTAGTATTTCTATTAGAATGTTTGAGATTTTGGTTTAATTAATGAAAAATAGTTAGTTTCCTTATTTTGGCTAAGTGTTGGGCTTGATGGTTTTGGGTTAGATGGTTCTCCCACCGAAGGATTAGTGTGGGCGCTACTCACGATGGGTTTGGGACATGACAAAGTTTGTATTAGAGCCCTAGGTTCGTTGATCTCGTTGTACCAAAATGGGTCCGGTAGAGTCTTGCGGAACAGTTTGGAGACGTCTGTACTTTTCTTAGAGAGGCTATATGACTTTAGGAAACTATCATTTTCTTTCTTTTTTTGTTCTATAACTTGATTCCAATTAGTATCTGGTGATCGAAATTGGTATTCTAGCCCTCTTCATTCTTTTGCCCGCAAATGGTAAACACTAGAGCTAATGGAGCTAGAATAACAACCCCTGCACCAACAGCTCCTGTTGCGAAATCGGCTGTTCTAGGATGAGAAAGGGTAGGGAAAGGGGAAGAGGGAGACCAACACCAGCCAGGGGTGGAGCTTGGGCAATAGCTAATTAGGCCCATCAGAGGTCAGTGACACCTCCCCTACTTAGGATCACTATGATGAGGTTGAGGTTTTGAATGAGGATGTTGTAGAGCAGGAGGCCAGTTGGGGGTGCAGCTTTTCCCTCGATGTCTTCTAAGATGATTCAGCAGGTACTTTCTTTTTTGAGAGGGTTGGCCGATACAGCTTCCCCTGCTATGCCTGCTTATGAATTTCTAGATGTTCAGCCGATTGCCACAGTTTGTAATGACCCTTCCGGTCATTTCCCTCATTTTCGTGCGCTCTCGGCATTTAGAGCTTTTCTATAACTGCCCCAAGTTTTTTATGACCTGCTGGGACTGACAGTTCGGTTTTCGGGCAGTTCATTTGAGAATATTATTTAGACCGAGCACGTTGTAAAATATTTAATTAAATTAGAACTTGGTAAAATGACATAGTTAATTACCTTTCCAAAATGTTTTAAAAATTTATAAAATTCTTTAGTTATGATATATTTATATTACTTTACAATAGTTTTATAACCTATTAATATTTTAAGCAGAGATAGTAAATCTAAATATGTTAAAATAATATTTTTTATTTTATGGAGGTTTTGTTTGAAATAATTTTCTCTTAATTATGGTATATTCAAAATATGATATTTATTTTAGCACGAACCTATGCAACACCTGAAAATACACATAATGGATAAATAATAAAACATGGGTGTTGCCACCTCCACTCCCACGGAGTTGACAACAAATTGTTAAAGTGATGAGTGGACTACATTTAGCATTAAATGCTCATACATGTAATGACCAAGAAAATGTGAAGGATAAAAGTTCCATTTACTTTTATTATAATGATCAAGGATTTATTCATTGTACAAATCATTCATAGATATGTAGCTGCTGCATATATTCTATTATACATATGTAGTTCTACATATAATTTTCTAATACGTTGAAGAGTGTTTTTTTTAGAAAAATTTATTTTTTGGGTTATAGATTGATCACTATAAGAAAACTAATTATCCATATCAAGTTATTCAAGCTCGGGTAATAGTGGGGAAGTGTTTATGGACGTGTAATCATCGTTATTTCGGTAAGTTTTATCGTATTTACGGTATTTTTCCGATACGTTGGTATTGTTGTTGCTATTTGAGCCACATATTGAGCTCGTATTTAGCGGTGCTAGTTGGGATTATTGGTCACTAAGCTATTTAGGACGCTGCGATGGTTTTAATTTTGTGATGTCGTAAGTGGGCCCCATGTGGACTATTCGAACATTTTTCGAACTAATGCAATATGGGTATCAATAGTCATATTTTGACATGTAGTTTGTTATTTTGATAGCTTGGTAGCAGTCAGAGGTCTCTCGAAAGGGGAAGACTCCTGTATAACTGGTTCTTTTGGCAGGCTTGCGGCGGCGTCCAGGTAGGCTAGGTTTACCTTCCATTACACTTGGATTGAGCTTATGTGTAATATACGTATGCTAGTGTGCTGGTGTTGTGGGCTGGTATTATAAACTTGGTTTTGGATACATTCCAGGCCCGTTATCCTAGTGGTATGCCATAGATGACCTATTTGGGGTGGGATAGTATTGTTGTTGTTGATCGCTGGTTGGGGAATGTTATTGTTGGACCTTAGTCCAGTCTCAAGAAGACTTAGCCCAAACTTAGACAGGTATAACTAGACTTGGTTTTCGAGACCTATTAGTGGGCCCCATTACCCTTTTTGTCGATGTGTCAGAACTTTGACATCTTTGGGCTTAGTTAAGCCTTATATGACCTATTAGGGTTGTGATAGGATTGAGTCACCTCGATTATACCCGATTGTCCTGTTTAGCCTTGTTAGTCCCTGATAGCACAGTATTTGATCAGGGTCGGCTAGTCTGACTTAGAAAGCTGACCCGCCTTTCCATGACTTATAATGAATACCCAGACTTGTATATACATATTGTTTATAGTAGATAGTGGACATACAAAGACCCCGAGATTTACTTGTAGCATATTGTGGGGTTAGCTTCTGTACTTATATACTAGTATTGACTTGGGACTAGGGCGTTCTCCGTTTATCTGATATGATATGACATTTGATTCTGTTCTGGTTACTGGCTATGATGAGTTTCGGTTCGAGTCCGACTACTGATTCAGGTATGATGATTTTGGTTATTGACTATTGGGTGTTTCGATTTGAGTCTGGCCCCGAATTGTGTTACATTATGAGTTCGGGTACTGGGTACCGTGATTATGATACTGTTGTTCTCTGAGTTCCGATTCAAGTCTGACAGATATGATATATATGTCGCCTATTATTATCACCCACTGTGTCCGGTTCGACTCTGGCGTTTGGCTTCTTGTTATTACCCATTGGTGCCGGTTCAAGCCCGGTGCACTATTGTTTGTTATTTTGGTTACTCGATACTGATACAACTTTAAGACACTAGTGACTATGCATTTACTATTCTTGTGTGTCCCACCGATTTATGGGGGCCAGGCTAGGTTATTGTTTTCTTTCCTGTGCCTATTGGGTTTATGGGGGCCCAGATAGGTTATGTTTGACTTGTGTGTTTACTTACGCATTTATTTACTAATTATTCGGTATCACATTATTTATCTCCTGAGCATATCTATACGTCTTGGCAGTTGCTTATGTATTTATAATTTATACCCCGGACCTAGCATGCACCCTTGCATTTTAGCTTATCTATATTATATTGAGCTCAGTCGACCGATAATGCCTACTGAGTACCCGTTGCCACGGTACTCATACTGCACTTCTGCATCTTTTATCCCGATGCAGATTCGGTCACTAGTGGGCAAGTTTGACGTGACTCTCTTTTCAGCACTAATTCCAGAGCAGGGTGGGCTTATTGATGTTCGAGACAGATCCTACTCCATCTCTATTGTATAGTCTTTTGCTCTCGAGACTGTAGTACTTGTTATGCATGTTTGATTTCTGTCTTGTATTTTACGTATGTCTAGTAGTGGCTCTTGTATCGACCTCACCAGGTCTTGGGAGGGGTTCTTGACTTTATATATGCTATCCTCTTCCTTCTCAATCTTAGTATATATATATATATATATATATATATATATATATATATATATGTATTGGTTCTATTTTTTTTTTTTTTTACGTTTCTAGCATGTTTATTAGTAAGGTTACTTCCACTTTATCTCTGTTCTTCTAAGATTTCGCCCATTAGCCCATCGCTTGTCGCTCCGGGCTATGGTTTGACTTGCCTATTGGTGGGTTATGGTAGGCGCCATCATGACTTGAGAAATTGGGTCGTGACACAATTGCTCCTAGAGTGGGTGAGGCCTTGGGGACTGAGATTTTCCCTTGCCCAATATTAGGTCCTGTCATGACTGGGACTGAACATGACATGCTGACCATGTTTCCAAATAAGAAACCTCCTACTTTTGTTGGCTCTGAGACTGAGGATGAATTTGAGTTCAATGTTGATTATTACAAAAGGATGCACAAAATGGGTATGGTGGAGAAGCATGGTGTTGAGTTTGTTACCTTCCAGCGGCAAGGTGATGCAAAGCAGTGGTGGAGGTCTTATGTGGAGTATCGGTCACCAAATTTTCCTCCATTGACATGGGCGTAGTTCCATACCCTATTTTCATAGAAGTATATACCCTGTAATCTTTGTCATCGCAAGAAGGATGATTTTCTGGCCCTTGAGCAGGGCAATATGTCTGTTGCGGCTTATAAGGCCAAATTTCATGCTTTTCTCATTATGCTACTCAGTTACTTGGTAAAGAAGAGGAGAGGATTCAGTTATTTATGATGGTCCTGAACACTGACTTGCAAGTTTTGTCTGTTCATACGACTTCTGCTGGAATGACCTTTAATGAGGTTACTGATTATGTGAAAAGGTAGAAGGGATTAAGCAAGTTGGTCAAGGAAAGGTTTTAGCAAAGAATTCCCAAAATGGGGGTAACTTTAGCAGTTCTTATTCCAGGGGTCATAGCCATCAGGCCTATCTTGCTCACCCTATTCAGTTAGCTCTGCCAGCTTCTACAGGGGGTTAGTTAGGGGCCACTCAGTAGCCCTCAGTTGCTAGAGGCTAAGGGTCTTCTTATTTTTCGGCTAACGAGATTTCTCTAGATTGAGGTTTTTATACTTGCACGCTGTGGGGAACTTCAAGAAAGAGTGTCCTAAGAGACAGACTGGGTCACAAAGCTAGTAGTAAATCAGAGCTATGGTTCCTGCTGGTAGAGGTAGTGGAGATAATGGTAATGGTAAGGGTCATCCACCGGGTAGGAAGGACAATCATCAGGGAGGTCGTGGTAGATATGAGGAGGTGGTAATGCAGGGAAAGGTGAAACGCAACCTGCTAGGGAGGTTGCCTAGATTGATGATAGAGTTCACTATTATGCCTTTCCAGGAAAGACTGAAGTCGAGTCTTTTGATGACATAATTATAGGTACTATTCTCATCTGTAATCTGATAGATACTATTTTGTTTGATCCGAATTCCACTTATTCTTGTGTATCTGTTAGATTTGCCTTGGGATTTGATTTGATTTGTGATATACTTGATTCTTTTGTTTATGTGTCTACTCTGGTTGAAGACTCTGTGGCAGTGATCCATGTGTATCGTGCCTGCTTTGTATTGTTCATAGGTTTCTAGATTTGGGTAGATTTGATAATCTCAGATATGCTTGATTTTGATGTTATCCTAAGTATGACTTGGCTATCTCCGTATCATGCTGTTCTAAATTGTAAGGCTAAGTTTGTGGCTTTAGAAAGGCCTAGGATGGATAAGTTAGAGTAAGAAGGTATGTATAAGTCGAAACCTGTGAAAATTATATCTTTTGTTCGGGTTAAGAAGTTAGTTGGCAGAGGGTGTTCGACTTTTCTAGCACATCTCTGGGATGTTAGCTTAGAGTCCCCTTCTGTTGATTCAGTTCCCCTGGTGTCAGAATTTCAGGAGGTGTTTTCCACAGATTTGCCTGGTATGTCTCTAGACCATTATATTGACTTCTGTATTAATTTGGAGGTGGGTACTTGCCCTATTTCTATCCCTCCTTATCAAATATCTCCGGTTGAACTGAGGGAACTCAAGACTCAGTTGCAGGGGTTGCTTAATAAGGGATTCATTCATCCTAGTGCTTCTCCTTAGGGTGCTCCAGTGTCGTTCGTTAAGAAAAAGGAGGGTAGCGTGAGAATGTATTGATTACAAACAGTTGAATGAGGTTATAATCAGGAATAAGTATCCCTTGCCTCGGATAGATAATCTTTTTGGCCAGTTACAGAGTGCTTTCATTTTCTCCAAGATAGACTTGAGGATATACCTAAGACAACTTTTAGGACTATGTATGGGCATCACGAGTTCATAGTGATGTTGTTAGGGTTAACTAATATGCCGACAGTTTTCATAAGCTTGATGAATGGTGTCTTTAAGTCTTTCTTGGATTCTTTTGTGATTTTTTTTATTGACGACATTTTGGTTTACTCCAAGAGTAAGGAGGAACATGCAGGTCATTTTCACATTGTTTTGGGGATCTTGAAGGAGAAGTAGTTGTATGCTAAGTTCTCTTAATTTGAATTTTGGTTGTCTTTTGTTGCCTTTTTAGGGCATGTGGTTTCATAAAAGGTTGTGATGGTAGATCCCCAGAAGATTAAGGCTGTTAAGAGTTGGGTTCGACCTAGCTCTGTGACTATGGTTAGAAGTTTTGTAGGTTGTGCAAGTTACTACAATAGGTTTGTCAAGAATTTCGCCTCCATTGCTACTCACTTGACAAGGTTGGCTCAGAAGGAAGTGCAATTTGTATGGTCGGACAAGTGTGAGGCGAGCTTCCAAAATCTCAGACACTTTTGACTACAACTCCCATTCTTTTCTTTCCAGTTAAAGGTAAGGATTTTATTGTATTTTATGATGCTTCACGCTCTGGTTTGGGTACTGTGCTAATGTAGGATAGGAATGTGATTGCGTATGCTTCCAGGCAATTGAAGCCTCATGAGAAGAATTATCCAACCCATGATTTGGAGTTGGCAGCAGTGATCTTTGTACTTAAGATTTGGAGACACTACCTTATGGTGTCAAGTGTGAAGGACCATCATAGTTTACATCATGTTTTCACCTAAAAGGACCTGAATTTGAGGTAGAGAAGGTGGATAGAATTATTGAAGAATTAGGATGTGACTATCCAATACCATTCGGGTAAGGCCAATATGGTAGCAGACGTATTAAGCCAGAAGTCGGTAAGTACGGCTAGTCTGGCTTGTTTGAATGTGTCAAGGAAACCCTTAGTTAGAGAGATTCAAACTCTAGCATCTCAGTTTATGGAATTTGGTGTTTCTAGAAGCGGTGAAGTGTTGGCTAGTGTGGAGGTAAGGTCAACATTCCTTGATCAAATCAATGCCAGACAATTTGAAGATGTGAAGTTGAATAAACTTAGGAGCAAGGTAGTGTGAGATGAAGCTTCTGATGCCATACTTGATGCATGTGGGGTATTGATAGTGAGGGGACGCGTGTGCATGCCTTGGGTTGGTGATTTGATTCCAGGTTTTCTTGCAGAAGCTCATGGTTCTCGATACTCTATTCATCGGGGTGCAACCAAAATGTACCATGACTTGAAAAAACTCTATTGGTGGCCTAGGATGAAGAGGGATATAGTTAAGTATGTGTCTAAATGCCACATTTGTCAGCAAGTGAAGTACGAGCGCCAAAAGGCTATGGGTTTACTTTAGAGGATGCCAATTCCTGAGTGAAAATGGGAGAAGATAGTTATGGACTTCGTGGTGGATCTTCTGAAGACTTTGGGGCAGTATGACTTAATTTGGGTCAAAATAGACAGGTTGACCAAGTCAGCTCATTTAATCGCAGTTAGAGTGGATTACGGCTCGAAGCAGTTAGCTAAGATTTATATCAAGGAGATATTGAGGCTGTATGGGGTTCCAGTTTCCATTATTTCTGATAGAGGTACGCAATTCACCTCTAAGTTTTGGATATATTACATGAAGAGTTAGGCACTAAACTTGACTTCAGCACTGCTTTCCATCCTCAGACTAATGGGCAGTCAGAGAGGAATTTTCAGGTGCTAGATGATATGTTAAGGGCCTGTGTGATTGACTTTGGTGGTCATTGGGATAAGTTTTTGTCTTTGTGTGAGTTTTGATACAACAATAGTTATCATTCTAGCATGGATATGGCTTCTTTCAAAACTCTCTATGGAAAGAGGTGTAGATCACCCATAGGATGGTTTGAAATTGGTGATATGAAGCCTATGGGCACGGACTTGGTAAAGAAACCTTAGGAAAAGGTGAGGTTCATTCAAAGAAAGTTGTTAGCAGCCCAGAGTAGGCAAAAGAAATATGCGGATCGCAAGGTGAGGGACATATCATTCAAACCTGGTGAGCAAGTTTTGTTGAAAGTATCTCCTATGAAGGATGTTATACAGTTTGGCACGAAGGGTATGCTTAGACCTTGATATATTAGTCCATTTGAGGTTCTTGATGATGTAGGCCCGATAGCTTACAAGTTCGCATTGCCACCAAGCCTGTGAGGGGTCCATCCAGTGTTCCATGTGTCTATGCTTAAGAGATATCATAGAGATGGGGATTACATCATTAAATTGGATTTGGTTTTTCTTGATATGAATCTTTCATATAAGGAGGAGCCGATTGAAATCCTTGATCGGGACGTCCAAAAGTTGAGAATAAAGGAAATTTGGTCTGTAAAGGTACAATCGAAGTATCGTCCTGTTGAGGAAGCTACTTGGGAAATTGAGAGGGACATGTGGGATAAGTACCCTCACTTGTCTGAGGTTACAAGTGCTTTTTTCCTTTTTACTTGCCTTGTTTTTCTTGTTTGATCGTTTGGGGACAAATGGTGGGTAAATTGGTATATTTTGTAATGATCCTTTATATCGTTATGGGTAAGTCTAGCATGCCAAAATTCGGGTTAAGGTTTTCCCCGAATTGGGTGTTAGAAATTTCAGGTTAGGCTAGTCTTGGATGAAATCCGATCATGGTATGGTATAGGGAAATATAGGAATGACCTAGTTAAAGGTTATGTAATTCGAGGTAATTTTGTGTTAGTCAAGACGATAAGGAATCCGTAGGATCTTTCGAAAGTGAATTCGGGTGAGTACAACTAGCGATGTCGAACTTGACATAAAGGGGTTGGTTTGGGATCTCGAAATCTGAGAGTGTGTTCCGAAAAAGGAAAAAATGGGAACAATCCCGAGTTTCTGTCTTGCCTAACCTACTATAGCGGGTGGCAGACCACTACTACTGCACCGCTAGCGAGAATTTTACCGCTATAGCAGGAGTCAGCTTGGGTCAATCCCACCATAGTAGGAAAATCCAGCTATAGTGAGGCCGCTATAGCGGATTAGAGCTGCTATAGTGGGATATATGCTGATTAATGCAGAAAATACCCCAATAATATTATTTTCATTCCATTCTCATTTTGTGCATATCTATGGCGATTTAGGGTGAATTTAACCTATTTTCCATCAAAACTCTTCGTAAAGGTAAGTTAATCACTCCCATTAACTAGTTTTTCGATTATTAACTCATAGAATCACTAGTTTATGTGTCACAACCCTAAAGTTGAGGTCATGATGGCACCTACCTCGATCCAGTCTTGGTAGGTAAGCCAAAGAACTCATAAGGAAATAATACAATAAATAAAGAAAAATAAGTAAATACAAGACTTTGGGAACGAAGTCAGGCCAAAGTAATCATAATTCAAAGTATGAATGAAAATACCATCAAATCCCAAAACCTGGTATCATAAGTATAAAGAGCATCTAAATACATAGCCTATCTCTGAAGTAATAAAGACAAGATAGAATATGAAGAAGTTTGAAAGCTTTCTGTCACGACCCAAACTCCGAATCGTGCGGGCACCTACCTAACTCCTACCCCAGATAGGAGAACCCTTACTGCCCAACCATTTATTTAATACAGAAGTTAACACAATTCATTTTCAATAGTATAATCCAGTTAACTCATATATATGTGTATATCAATGTAGTTTAATACATTTGATGCTAAAAAGTAATTTGGAAAATAATCAACAATGAATCCCCAGAAACTAGCCTAAACTGGTACAAGAGTACTAGACAAGGAGTAGGGAAACCCAAGACATAGCATCCATGCATGATTGAGAGGGTAGGAGCTATTGGAGAATGATCACTATCACTGCTATAGAAACTCCAACTGACCGTAACATGGCTATATCCCCAGAAGGAGATATAGTAAGTGTAGTATCAGTACAACCACACGTACTGGTAGGCATCATCGGCCGAACAGGGTTAGAAAACTCATAATAATAAAAGAAAATAGGAAGCAATCATGGCTTCAAGTAAAGTTCCAGTTACTAACTCTCAATTATACTCTCATCAACCTATCGCCTTTAGTATCACTGTTACCTATATGTTATTTAACATTTTCGTATCTTGTTCTTTACTAAACCATAATTATCATACAGTTAATTCTAACTCCATGAAACCTTATTTCCTAACTTAATACCAATAGACTTATAGTTTTTCCCCTATATAACTACTTCGGGATTGCAATAACCAAGACAATTGGTAATATCAACATCTTTACAAGAAAAAGGGCACTACAATATACATTACATATATGCCATATACACAGGGGAGATAAGATTTATACATAATTCAAGACGTACCATATATTTACACTTGGGTACAATGCCCAATCACAACAATTAACATACCCGATCCACTCAAGGGACCACAATATCTCGTCAAATAACTGGTCCACACCAGAAACTACAATATCTCATCAACATAACTCGGTCCATGTAAGGAACCACAAATTACATATAATTATAGATGCATATCTAAATGCATATGAATGAATATATGAATGTAAGATTGATATCGTCCAAACTATACCTCCTGAAAAGTATAACGCGGTCACTGTATCAAATATAAAACCCAACTAGGTTGGGATCGATCCCATAAGGAATAGGACGAGATTCTCTTGAGTGTTTGTCTGAGTAATTGGCAAGTAAGTAAAAAGGGGTTTTTTTTTGTAAACAAATAGTAATAATAACAATTGTTGATTGTCGGATTTGTGATCAATACGAGAAAGGCACTAGGACTGTGATCCCCAAGATTCCTTAATTCCACTTGTTACTTGTGCTGGCAAACTGTCCCACTGCGTTACATGAAAAATCTAACAAGATAGGTTTATCTAAACGTATCTTGACCTTGGTTAGATGAATTTCATTCTTTTCCTCTCGATCTCTGAGTGTCGCTCTACTAACCCTTGTTCTTGATATCAAATAACTATCCTTGTTACGGCTCAAGTTATTAGATGAAGGTTGATAGCTTCAAATCTCTATTGTTATTCCCTTTTCCCAGTCTCTACTTCTCTCTTGAACACGTTTAGAATACAGGCGAGTTTCAAATGTTTGCAACTGTTAGAAGATCAATTATAACGAAGGAAATAACAATACATGCAATCACACTGGTTCAGAATTGCTTCGCACTTAACCCGTTTCATTAATTCCTCATGGTTCATACAACCCTAGTTGAGAGATTTAGCTACTCATGATTGCAAGAACACAAGAAGAATTCAATGATGAAAACATAATTATGAACTCACAAGATCAATGTGTTTATGAACCTCAAAATAATGTAATGGAATCCAAAATAATGTAATAACAGCCTGCCTAACATAGGACAATATATGAGTATTTATAGATACAAAATGAATCCTATTCCAAAACATGTAGTAGAAAAAAGTCGGCAACTTTCCACAGACCGTGAGTTGAGGTCGTTGAATCAACCCATGGACCGTGGGTCCAGGTCGTAGGAATCAGGCCTCTATGCACAAATGCAGAAGTTGACTCACGGACATTACCTACGGTCCGTGAGTCACAGAAGTGAGTCACTTGTGTGAATTTCAACTCTGCTCTTTTGTCTTCAAACTTCATTCCAGTGCTTCCTTCTTCCTGTTTTCTCTATTTTGCCTCTAAGACCTATTTTCCTACAAGATAGAACAAAAAACACATCATACCTACCAAACATACCCAAGTTATTGCATATTTTCCTTGTTTTAAGCATCGAAAGTGCCATGAAATCATGGCACATCAACACTCTCAACTTAGAAAGTTTGCTTGTCCTCAGGCGAACAAAGCAAAACAAGCACATTCGATGCGTAACTAAGAGAAACCTATGGAAGTCGACTCATTTTTTCCAGTATCAAAAATTTTGACCCCCTCCTATTCACAAGTCAGAAACCACTGTGCACATACATGTAACATATTATCATGACACAGAAGGGATCAAATGATGACATCAGATTATGAACAAACAACTATACATATATGCAAATGACATTATCCGAACAAATAGCAGCTAACCATGCAACCCATGTACTCTCACAATAAACAAGTCCCATACACTCATGGTATACTAATGAATATCAAAATAGGGACTGGGTCAAACACTCTCTCTCACTAAGAAGTTCAAATAGTGGGAATGAAATACCATAGGCTTGTCCTTATTTTCTATGCCTTAGTTTTTCGAACAGTCAGACTAGGATCACTATAGGACTTTTATCGACCTGTAATGTAGGCTTGGAAATGGGTGTGGTACATATGGATTTGGTGTCTTAACCCTCCTTGACACTACACTATTTTTGGCTCCACTTTTCAACCGTACTCATTTTATTCTCCCTTATTATCCTTCATTTGTTTTCAGATCTTGGGTTTAATTTTCTCTACGATTTTAATATATATTTTTTTTCTCTTTTTTTGTTCTCTATTTTTTTTTGCAAACTCTATTTTTTTTCACTTCTTTTCTTTTTTCTTCACACGCAACTCTGATCTTCTTTCTTTTACTAACCCCTTCTTCATACCCATATCAAGCTACACACCCCTATGATAGCCACCCTCAACTTAAGTGATTTTCTTGAGTTGAGGTACATAATGTACAAGGAGGACCAGAGCCAAGACAGGTTCATTTTTAGTCAAAATGGGAAGGTCAATAGGCTAATGAAAGAAATAGGTCAATTAAGGCTCAAAATCGGGATCAAGGGATATTTACTTCATCGAGTCAGGAATTTAGGCTAAAAATGGACTTATTAAAAAATGGCCTATGATCCTTTCCTAACCACTATCCTATAACCTAGGCGAGACTAATCGGACAAGTTCTGGATCGTACACACAAAGTGAACTCGGTAATGACCTCACACACATATAGCATATGGTTACACTATCAACTACTACCTATCCAGTTCATGCCTTGCTAAGCTATAATTATTTTGCCTATAATCCTAATGCCATAACAAGATCCAACAACTGCCACAAACTAACATGCTACACACACAGTTCAATTTTTTTTTCCAGAAGGGGTGTCCTTTAAACAATCAAAAAGCATCATTATCATTCAAAGTTCGTTAAAAATAGACTGCACTAAGGTTCCCCTATTTTTATCCTAACTAAACACGAAAATACATAATGAAACATAAATAAAAACCTAAATATGCCGGTTCTACTATAATAGCACACTCGAGGGAAAAGAAACACGACAACAAAAACCCCCGAGTGGTGGTATACCTCCCCCAACTAAATAATGATATTGCCCAAACTATACCTACAAAAAAGTATAACGCGGTCGCTGTATCAAATATAGAACCCAACTATATTGGGGTCGATCCCACAGAGAATAGGATGAGATTCTGTCGAGTGTTTGTCCAAGTTATTGGAAAGTAAGTAAAAAGGGGGGTTTTTGTAAACAAATAGAAACAGTAACAATTGTTGATTGTCGAATTTGTGATCAATACGAGAAAGGCACTAGGACTGTGATCCTCAAGATTCCTTAACTCCACTGGTTACTTGTGCTGGCAAACTTCCCGCTGTGTTACATGCAAAATCTAACAAGATAGGTTCATCTAAATGTCTCTCAACCTTGGTTAGATGAATTTCACTCTTCTCCTATCGGTCTCTGAGTGTCGTGCTACTAACCCTTATTCTTGATCTCAGATAACTATCCTTGTTATAGCTCAAGTTATTAAATAAAGGTTGATAACTTCAAATCTCTATTGTTATTCTCTTTTCCCAATCTCTACTTCTCTCTCGAGCAGGTTTAGAATACAGGCAAGTTTTAGATGTTTGCAACCATTAGAAGATCAATTATAATGAATGAAATAACAATACACGAAGTCAAATTGGTTCAGAATTGCCTCACACATAACCTGTTTCGTTAATTCCTCATGGTTCGCACAACCCTAGTTGAGAGATTTAGCTACTCATGATTACAAGAACACAAGAAGAATTCAATGATGAAAACATAATTATGAACTCACAAGAAGAATAAAACTTTGAAATCTCACTATAAATTAAAACCCTAGAATCAAAGTTTGAGATTACAAGATCAATGTGTTTATGAACCTCAAAACAATGCAATAGAATCCAAAACAATGTAATAGTAGCCTTCATAACATAGGACAACATAGGAGTATTTGTAGCTACAAAATGAATCCTATCCTAAGACATGTAAGAGAAAAAAGTCGACAACTTTCTATGGACCGTGACTTGAGGTCGTGGAATCAATCCACGGACAGTGGGTCCAAGTCATAGGAATCAGGTATCTATGCATAACTACAGAAGTTGACTCACAAACCTGACTTATGGTCTATGAGTCACAACCGTGAGTGATTTATGTGAATTTCAACTCCGCTCTTTTGTCTTCAAAAACTTCATTCTAGTGCATGTTTCTTTCCATCTTCTCCATTTTGCCTACAAGACCTATTTTCCTACAAGATAGAATAGAAAACACATCATACCTACCAAACATACCCAATTTATTGCATATTTTCCTTGTTTTAAGCATCGAAAGTGCCATGAAATCATGGCACATCAACACCCTTAACTTAGCACATTTGCATGTCCTTAGGCGAACAAAGCAAAACAAACACATTCGATGCTTAACTAATGTCCGCAAAGTGGAGTGCGGAATTCTTAATGTCCGACTTCTCAGCTACCCATCTAGCATCTATGCCATCCTTAGTGATATAAATCATAATCCATCGTAATAGCTCCAATCGCTGATCCGTATCCTCTATTTTGTTCCTATTCTTCACCTTTTCTATGCAGTGATCAAATTCAGTTGTATTTGCTTGAACCTCATGGCTGTCACCAAACAAGAACCCCTGTATTATCTGTTCATATATATCAACTCGTGTACCATAAACTGAGGCGTGAGTCAACGGTGGTTGGTCCTGAGCTCGCTACTCTGGAGGTGTGATCAAATCAACTGAAGCAGCATACGAGGCATAGAACTCGCGTTCAAACTCTAGACTATAACTACCACAAGGTTCTGCTATCCACCCGAAGCCATAGCTATCAAACAGTGTCTTAATCTCGGGCATATTATTCAAATCATCTATTCTAAATCGGGGCTCCTCAGTGATATTTCTCTTAAACGCAGCCCGCTCAGTAGGCCCCACATCTATATCATAGATGAACTTTATATCTTGAACATACCACCTCATATTCTCCCATCATACTGTCGATGCGGTTCGCTGTGCAGCCAACTATCTCTGTGAGGAGGTCATCGAATCCTAGACACCAGTACCTGAAATATACGCTGTCTCAGCATCCTCACCATTATTACCTAACTCCGAAGCATCCTTATCATCGCCATTCTCATCGGTCGCAGGTTCATCCTCCCCACAGCTAGTCTCTTCGATCGCAGAACCATCCTTCCCCTCTTCAAACTAGGGGAAAAAATCAAATAACTGAGTAAGAGTCACCGATATGGCAGGTGGTGGGGGATGTGTAGTAGGATAAGGTATGGCACGGGCGGTAGCCTGTGCCCTAGCTTGTTGCCTCATGGTGCAAGACACAATAGTAGTATCGCCCCGTTCAATCTTATAAACCTCTTCGAATCCACTATTCACCAATTCTAAAGGATCATCTCAAATCCTTGACTTGATTTTTGAGTTTTTGGTTCTAATTTTTGATGAAGAACCCATATCTTCTCGCTTAGTGTTTCCTTTTGGTGGCATTTTTGAGTGATTTGGGTCTTGGGGGATGAGGGGTTGGATCAGATTTGGGTTTTGTGTCCTAGAGGGCCGGGTCTGGTCGGGTCGAGTTTGGTTCCTTTTCGAGTGGGTCGAGTATTGGCAACTTTGAGCTTAGGGGATTTGAGTATTTTTGGACTAAGTGATTAAGAATATAGGATATGGAAATTTAGATTATAGGATTTGGAATTAGGAATTTGGGATTTGAGTGTTTAAGATTTGTGAATTTTGGTTAGTAAAGGAAGAGGAATTTTGGAGTTTGGGAATTTGAGGGTTTAATGGGGTTTGGGTTTGTTTAATGGATTTTAGGTAGTGGGTCAGTTTAGGGTTTATGTGGGTGGGTCAGGTTATAAATTTTGGGTCGTCTGATTTCTACGGACCCAACCCAAGGTCTGTAGGTTGACCTACGGTTCGTAAGAGTCAGGCGTAGGTTGGAATTCGCAAGTGAAAATTTGTGCCTAATTTCCAAGGACCCGACCCATGGTCCATAGGTTGACCTACGGTCCGTAGGTGGCCTACGTGGATGGGAATCCACAAATTGAAAATTTGGTCTGATTTCCACGATTTTCACCCACGGTCCGTAGGTCACCATTATGGGTTGGGCTGAACACTTTAGTTCATATTTAAATTCTCAACTCAACTGTTCTCTGCAACCTACAATGAACAAATCAAGAATAATATCAGTCCATGGGTTGCCTCCCTAGCAGCGCTTGATTAACGTCGCGGCACAACGTGGTTAAGTTGGTTAATCAGACTTCACCAACCAGCCCATGGGTTGCCTCCCATAAAACGCCTGATTTAACATCACGGCATAACCCAAATCCCTTGACTACTCAAACTTCATCAAGGCTGAACTTCTCACACTTCCTTATTTCTTCCGTAGTTTCCACATAGTGCTTCACATGCTGACCATTGACCTTGAATAGGACATCGTCATCAGGTTTTAGCTCAATTTCCCCATGCAGGAACACCCTAACCATAGTGAATGGTCTTGACCATTTGGATCTTATTTTTCCATGAAACAAGTGAAGTCAGGAGTTATAGAGCAATACCAAGTCCTGGGTGAAATTCTCTTCGTTCAATCTTCCGATTATGATATAACTTTATCTTCTCTTTATACAGCTCTGAACTTTCATAAGCTCAGAGAAGAAATTCATCCATCTTATTCATCTACTCTAATCTCACTTTAGCCGCTTCGTTCCATTCCAGATTCAACCTCTTCAATGACCATAATGCCTTATGTTCAAGTTCGATAGGAAAATGGCACGATTTACCAAACACCAACTGATATGGAGATGCACCAATTGGTGTCTTGAATGCAGTCATCTAATCTTCTCGCCCAATCAGTCCTATTGGTATTCACAGTCTTCACCAAAATAAACTTAATTTCATGAGTTGACACCTCAACTTTCCCACTCGTCTAAGGATGATAAGGTGTTTCCACCTTGTGTTTGACACCATATTTTTCAAGCAGGACTTTGAATAGCCTATTACAGAAGTAGGATCCTCCTAGTGATGAGAACTCGGGATGTTTCAAACCTTGATAATATGTTCATTTTTAAGAATGTCGTGACACTCCTTCCATTATTATTGGTAAGCGCAATTGCCTCCACCCATTTAGAAACATAGTTAACAGCTACCAAAATGTACTTCATACCATGTGAGCTCACGAATGGGCCCATAAAGTCAATACTCCACATATCAAACAGCTCGAACTCCAGGATAGTCGTCATTGGAAGTTTGTGCTTGCGTGAAATATTCCCTTGCCTTTGACATTGGTCACAGGCCTGAGCATAGTCATGAGCATCTTTATAAATGGTGGGCCAATAGTATCCACATTGTAAGATCTTATGAGTAGTCCGTGCACCTCCAAGATGACCCCCAACTGGAGATGAATAACATGCTTTCAAGATACTCGTCATCTTAACCTTCGGAATACACCATCGAATCACACCATCCGCGTACACCCTAAATAAATAAGGCTCATCCCAGAAAAATTTTCTTACCTCATGCATGAATCTCTTCCTCTGCTAATACGACATATCTTTCAAGACTAGATCACTTGCCAAAAAGTTGACAAAATCTATAAACCAAGGGATTAAGTCTTATGATGCTGCCAACACTTGCTCGTCTGGAAAAGTATCATAAATATCAAGATCATCCCTCAATTTAAAAATGGCCTCCTACTCAAGGCGTGATAGATGGTCTGCAACCTGATTCTCAGTCCCATTTCGGTCCTTGACCTCAAAGTCAAATTCTTGCAATAGATACACCCACTGAATCAGTGTTGGCTTAACGTCCTTTTTTCACATAAGATATCTAAGTGTTGCGTGGTCTGTGTGCACAATCACCTTTGTGCCAATCAAGTAAGATCAAAATTTCTTGAAAGTAAAGACGATCGATAACAAATCTTGTTCGGTCGTAGTATAATTTTTCTGGGCTGGGTTAAGTGCTTTGCTAGCGTAGTAAATCAGATATATAATATTTTCACGCCTTTGGACAAGGACTGCACCCAAGGCCACTCGGCTAGCATCAGACATATCCTCAAATGGCATTGACCAATCTGGCGAGACAATGATAGGGGCTAAAATCAACTTCTCTTTCAGACACTCGAACACTTTTAAGAACGCCTCATCAAACACAAACTTCACCTCCTTCTCTAGAATCTTGCATAATGGATGTGTAATCTTAGACAAATCCTTGATGAATCTTCTATATAAACCTGCATGACCTAAGAAACTTTGAATCCCTTTTACAAAAATAGGTGGAGGTAACTTTTCAATCACCTCAATCTTTGCTTTGTCGACTTCAATGCCCTTCTTTGAGATTCGATGCCCCAACATGATGCCCTCTTTCATCATAAAGTGACACTTTTCCTAATTCAGCACTAAGTTGCACTCTTCACATTTTTGCAACACATTTGCGAGTGGGCCAAGCAGTCATCAAAAGAGTCTCCCACTATAGAAAAATCATCCATAAAAACCTCAATAATGTCCTTCACCATGTTGGAGAAAATGTACATCATGTAACACTAAAAAGTGGTTGGTGTATTACATAAGCCGAAGGGCATCCTTTTGAACGCGAACATCCCATATGGATAAGTGAAAGTGGTCTTATCTTGGTCCTTGGGGATAGTGAAAATCTGACTATACCCCAAATAACCATCAAGAAAACATTGTCATCCTCTGCCAGTAAGACGGTCTAACATCTGGTCCATGAAGGGCATAGGAAAGTGATCCTTTTTGGTCCAATAACTTAGTTTTCGATAATCCATGAAAACTCTTTATCCTGTCATCGGCCTCATTGGGATCAGCTCATTCTTCTCATTTAGAACCACCGTGATTCCACCCTTTTTTGGCACACACTGAACCAGACTCATCCACTTACTATCAGTAATGGGGTAAACCACACGCGTATCTAACCACTTGATAATTTATTTCTTCACAACTTCTTGTATTGGCAGGTTTAGACGACGTTGGTACTCCATGCTTGGTATGCACTCGGGATCAAGCTGAATTTTATAAGTGTAAATGTCAGGTGGAATCTCGATAATGTCAGCAATTGGCCAACCAATAGCCCTCTTAAACCTTTTTAACACTAAAATAAGAGCCTTAACTTGCCACTCCACCAACTCAGTAGAAATAATCATGAGTAAGGTGTTGTTGGCTCCCGAGAATGCATAGCAAAGGTGATACGGGATAGCCTTAAGCTTAAAAATTGGAGGCTCCTCAATAGAAGGATGAGCCGGTGGGGTCACCCTATTCTTTAACTCAAGATCAAGTTTCTTCGAAGCATAAGTATATGATTCCCTACAAGAAAGTGAACCAACCATCTCATCATATTCATTAATACCATCGCTATCAAAGTTCATAATCACGGCAGTAAGAGCTTCATCCCCCAACCTTTCTTCGATAGGAACAACCAAGTCTGCTTCTTCGACTGTGTCAATCACCGAAATTACACGCATATCTTTTGGTTTCTTTATGGAATGACAAACATTGAAGGTAACCTGCTCATCATTCAACCTGAACTTCATCTACCCAGTTTCTAGGTAAACTAATGCACGATCGATGGCAAGTAATGGTCTTCCCAAGATTATGGAAATCTCAAAATCAACCTCACAGTCTAGAATCACAAAGTCAGTTGGAAAGATGAAAGATGCCACCTTCACCAAAACATCATAAAAAATGCCCACCGACTTTTTCACAATTCTATCCGCCATAAAAAGTCTCATCAAAGTCGGCTTTGATGCTCCCAATCCTAACTGTTCAAACATGGCTAACAACATCAAGTTAATGTTAGCACCCAAATCGCATAGTGCCTTTGTAAAGTTGTAAGACCCGATAGTACAAGGAATTGTGAAGGCTCCCGAATCCTCCTTATTTTCAACAAGGGAACATGAAGCAACTGCACTGCAATGGTGCAAATTATCTACCAGCTCAAAACTGACAGTTCTTTTTTTCGTCACCAAATCTTTCATGAACTTCGCGTAACCTGACATCTGTACCAAAACCTTGACAAGAGGAATATTTAGCGATAACTCCTTCAATATTGAGGTAAATTTTTGGTATTTTCCCTCTTCATCTTTCTTTTTCAACCTTTGAGGGAAGGGAGGAGGAGGTCGTGGAATGGGTTTAAGAACTTGAGTAACCTCCTTCTCCTTCCTCTTTTCAAGCTTAGCTTCCTTATTAATATTTTTGTGCTTTTGAACTGCATCGCCTTCAACCTCTAAATTCTCTGGCTCTATCTCAGCCTCTTCATCAACTACCACCAACTTATCTTTCTTACCACTATCCACTAGCATAGATGGGTTAGTCGTGCTTTTTCTCCTTCTAGTAGTAATGACCAAGCAATGACCATTATTCTTCAGATTCTGAATGGTGTTGCTTGGAAGAGTACCTGGTTGACACTGGTTCAATGCCATCAATATCTGCCCGAACTGTTGCTCCAACTATTTTTTGGCAGTCGAATGAGATTCTACCATCTCACTTATTCTCAAAATATCTTCCCTAATCTCCTTCAAGCAACTCTCCTAGCTCTCTGAACCCTTAACCAGTTTATTAAGAAGTGCTTCCATTCATGAATTCAGAATCAGCATCACGGTTCCCCGGTGGAACATATGCACCACTCTTCTCTTTGTAATCATCCTTTCACCTCCAATCACCATCACAATCTCGGTCTCTGTCTCTATATCTTGACTTGTTGTAATTGTCTCCATAGTAGTTTCGACCTTGATTCCCTTGCCTCGAGTTCCAAGAGTCTTGATTAGACCCTTGGCCGTTATTTTGGAAACCCGCCACCTCTCGATCCAAGTACTTAGCCTCCTTATCAGATTCGAAATCATCATGCCTAGGTGTTTTGCCTTGTGTACCTACGACATGCACCTTCCCCCATCCATAATTTGTTTGTCTAGCAAGCCAATTTCTATCCTCAACTGTGGGACCTCTTGAGGTACAAATTCATCTAAAGCCCGTTGTACTGCCAAGGCTCCAATAGCATACGTCCCAGCTGGTGTATCTACCTCCCGAGTATGCCATCATCGGTTGGTCTTAGTAGTTCAATCTTAAATTTTTGAAGTTTGTTCCCATCTCAGACTCATAAATGCTCCGCCTATGATAGTATTTCCTACAGCCTTGGTATTAGCGTTTAATGCTTTGTAGAAGATCTCAAGTAAATTTTGACCATTCATCCTATGGTTTGGAACATTTTGCAACTTTTTCTTGAACCGTAGCCAAGTCTCGTAAAGTGCTTCAGAATGTAGCTATCTAAAAGTATAAATCTTATCCTTCAACTGTGGCATCTTGGAGGGTGGGAAAAATCTCTCCAGAAACTGATTTCTAAACTCTTGCCAAGTTGTGATGGAACCTCGTGGTAACTCAGCCAACCACAAAGTCGCTTCTCCTGTTAGGGAGAATAGAAATAATCTCAATCGAATAGCCTCTTGTTCAACTCCAGGTAAATTATATGAAGTGTAGACCCCCACAAAGTTCATCACATACATGTTCGAATCATCTGTAGGAACACCGACAAACACGCCTTTCAATTTTAGCAGGTGGATCATAACACTTGTAATGTCGAACTTAGTGCCCTCAGGTAAATCTGGTGGAATAATGGCACCAGCCTCAACTGGCTCTAAATAAGCAACATCCTTTTCTTTGGGATCATCATAAAATGGCATATATGGTCTTTGTGGTGATTGTTGAGCCCTCAGTCTTCTTTGTCTCTCTTCAAGTGCAGCAAGATGTTGTGCTGCCTCTTGCAATCCTCGATAATCTCTATCTTCTTGTCTAAGAGCTGCTTGTCTTGCATTTTCCTTAGCCGTTAATCAAGCAGTGATTTGTTTAGTGGTTTCATGACCAGCCGAATGAATTGGTGGCTGGTTATGAATATCTGCACCGGCTGATGGGCCCTGAACTCCGTCGGTATTCACCATTCTTTGATTGTACCTTAGGGTTACTATTCCATATCAAGTGGAATCAGGAGGTTTCTTTGACTCCAGGGATTAGGCATACACTGGCGTGTGCTCTCGAAAAGATAAAAAAGTAAGACCAATCAACTTCCACAATCAAAGTCAACAAAATCCGTAATCGTATTCCCCGATAACTGCGCCAAAATTTAATGTCGCCCAAACTATACCTCCTGAAAAGTATAACGCAGTCTCTGTATCAAATATAGAACCCAACTAGGTTGGGTTCTATCCCACATGGAATAGGACGAGATTCTGTTGAGTGTTTGTCCAAGTATTTTAAAAATATGTAAAAAGGGGGGGGGTTGTAAATAAATAGTAACAGTAATAATTATTGCTTATCAGATTTGTGATCAATACGAGAAAGGCACTAGGACTGTGAACCCCAAGATTCCTTAACTACACTGATTACTTATGCTAGCAAACTGTCCCACTGCATTACATGCCAAATCTAGCAAGATAGGTTCATCTAAAAGTCTCTCAACCTTAGTTCGATGAATTTCACTCTTCTCCTCTCGGACTCCAAGTGTCGCGCTACTAACCCTTGTTCTTGATCTCAAATAACTATCCCTGTTATGGGTCAAGTAATTAGATGAAGGTTGATAGCTTCAAATCTATGTTGTTATTCCCTTTTCCCAATCTCTACTTCTCTCTCGAGAAGGTTTAGAATACAGGCGAGTTTTGAATGTTTGCAACTATTAGAAGATCAATTATAACGAAGGAAATAATAATACATGCAGTCACCCCGGTTCAGAATTGCTTCACACTTAAACCGTTTTATTAATTCCTCATGGTTCACACAACCCTAGTGGAGAGATTTAGATACTCATGATTGCAAGAACACAAGAAGAATTCAATGATGAAAACATAATTATGAACTCATAAGAAGAATAAAACTCTAAAATCTCACTATAAATCAAAACCCTAGAATCGATGTTTGAGATTACTAGATGAATGTGTTTTCAAAACAATGTAATAGAATCCAAAACAATGTAATAACAACCTACCTAACATAGGATAACATAGGAGTATTTATAGATACAAAACGAATCCTATCCTAAAACATGTAGGAGAAAAAAGTCAGCAACTTTCCATGGACCGTAACTTGAGGACGTGGAATAAACCCATGGGACGTGGGTCCAGGTCGTAGGAATCAGGACCTTATGTACAACTGTAGAAGTTGACTCACGGACCTAAGCTATGGTCCGTAGGTCCAGCTACGGTCTGTGAGTCACAACCGTGGGTCACTTCTGTGAATTTCTACTCTGCTCTTTTGTCTTCAAAAGCTTCATTCCAGTGCATGCTTCTTCCTGTCTTCTCCATTTTTCCTCCAAGACCTATTTTCCTGCCAGATAGAATAGAAAACACATCATACCTACCAAACATACCTAAGTTATTGCATATTTTCCTTATTTTAAGCATCGAAAGAGATGATGTGCACATCTTTGATGGTGTTCACCCCTTTTCAAGATATTAGAGACTAGTTTTCTAAATTAGAAGGTCACTTAATACTTCTATTATTATCTACATTCACATATTAAACTCTATAAATTATCAATCAAGTCATCCAAACACAAACACCCATCAAGGGATCCACACAAAAGACAATAACCCACGATCATATCATTATTACATTATTTTCATGTTTATCCATATAACCTCTACTAATTCACATGTATTCAAATTGGGTGACCGCGCTAACCCCCTAATTCTATCTCCTATTCATAATTTCCAGTCTTTCTCACTCCCTTTACTGATATCCATACCTGAACCACTAAGGCTTGGCCCTTCTACTCCTACACAAAAGTTCTATCAACCCCTTTTTGGGATACATTACCTTCCCACATACCTTGGTATTAGGCTGCCCGACAAGCTGTCCCATCTACTTAACCAAATCTTACAACACTAAAATTGAATAACTTTACAACATAGACCTTTCTTCATACTTACGCCTCATTACCATTTCTTAATGCAAGTCACGGGTTATCCTGAATCACTATGATCAAACTACTTGAATCGCAATTAGCTCATTTCCCCCCTTTTTAAACCATCCTTACCCCATGCTATAGTTAAAAGGCAATTACATTCATTCAACCATCATAATTATCACTATATTCCACAAAATTCATGCCATAATTATCGCACCAGTTGAGTATAACAATAGTCCACTATAATATTAAAGCCTAACCGATTTTTTTTTTTCAATTCCATTCATCCAAACACCGTGCCGAAGGCCTAAGACATGAAATCTCCCAGCGTTACTATCAAAATTAAGTGCATCTAGCCCAAGTCTACTAAAGTTCAACCATAACCTACCTCATAAATAAATTGAGAGGAGAGAGTTGTCCCACAAGTGCTAAGCGTCTCCCCATCTCGGCTTCCCACCGGGTGTTCCTCGAAACTGCCCTTATGTTAAGAGGCCTTTGGAATCTCATAGCTATGTAGATGGGGTTTACTCAGGGTGTCTCTGGTGGAAAAAAATGACCAAGGAGGCTGAAAAATTAAAAAAAGAGTTTTTAATGAAATTCGTGATGGCCACTATCGGGTTATCGCTGCAGCGATTATCTTATCGGTGCAACAATTAATCTTCCGCTATAGTGATAGGCCGCAGGCTAGCCCATTTTATATTAGATTCTTGGCCCTTCTTTTCCCATGATTTAAATTCTATTAGGTCTGATAGAAGGATTTTATTCGTCATAAATTTTTTTTGGAATATTTTTCAATATAACAATGTTTCGGATCATTACATTAGATACCAATTTACCCTCTGTTCGTCTCCAAATGGTTATTGGTGAATAGGAGAGTTTTTAGAACAATTCTCGGAGTTCAGCGTATACAATGGTTACAAAACTAATGCAACCTTCCATAAATAATGCTAAATAGTTACCCAACCAACCTACGCTCCACGACAATTAAGCCCTAGGAACAACTCATGACCACTATAACTCATGGAATACAATTCGTAGTAAAACTTATGTAATGGGTTATCTACAATACATGGAAAACCACACGAAATTACAATGCATGAACATTTGGGGCGGCAATGGAAATAGTGGAGATGAAATTCTATATTGCTGCAGCGAGACTTTTACCATTGCAGCAGTACCGTTGCAGTGGTGAATCTTCCTCGCCAGTGGCCCAAGGTAGTAACTTGGTACTTGGTCCTAGTTTAGGCCATTTCACAACACACTTTTGGAAGTTTGACATTTCGAACTAACCCTTTCAGGCTAATCGCTCTTAACGGGGTTCTACCAACTAGTTTTGCACACAGAAAGATTCTACGAGTTCCTAAACTTGTCCTTTAACACGTTAACCACTAAAATCCACCAATACAAACATCATGATCCACCATCAAACACTAATCCACAAAAGGCCAGATTTTAACCCCAAACTATACTATTCTGAGGTTGTCATTTCTATACTAGGAATAAGTTTGGTGGGTGATTACACCCTATTTAATGCTATAACATCACAACACCACCAACATACCACTATAAGGTTTTACTATAACATATATTCTCCACCACATCTAATCTTAGTTTATTTGATCCTACAATATACCTCAACTACTCACAGGGTAATACC
Source organism: Capsicum rhomboideum (assembly GCA_031232105.1). Lineage (NCBI taxonomy): Eukaryota > Viridiplantae > Streptophyta > Magnoliopsida > Solanales > Solanaceae > Capsicum > Capsicum rhomboideum. Next base: position 136,177,702 of record CP124716.1, read on the forward strand.
AACGAAGTATTATCATGTATCGATGGGAGAGATGTGAATACATCAAAACATATCTAATAACTCTACTCCCTTGATAGACCCTATACTACTAACCATCAAGCAAGATCAAGCTAACTTATTTAACCAACCTTATCAACTCAACTACACTACATTCAAGGGATATTATTAACCAATAATTATTCCCATACACTAAGCATTTAAGCAATATCAAACCACAGTCAGCCAACCACAAGGTCAGTCTAATAGCCCTGCCTCCTCACTAAGCCTATGAATATTATCCTACTATCACTTTATTCACATCCTTAAAACTTAACCTATTATATTCATTCATAGCCACCATAGGCTTTGTACAACCGGTTAGTCTACTCTTAGGACATCAATGCCCTTGCCTTCATGAGACCATTCTAGTCACTTAAAAAATTAGCTACATAATTGTCAATCACACAGTTAAGATTTAACTTACCCATATCAAGTAAAACCATTATCACCATCTCCCTTTAATATATTACATGAAGCAACCAATTTTATATACCTAGTCTATTTACTTTGCATTAGTGATATCAACTATACAACTTAACTTACATTCAAGTCACCAAGGTTGTGTAAAACACCATGTTCATCTCATTTAACCAATCACTTATCAAGGCATCATTAATTAGTTAACTCATTAACTAGATTATTCATACAAGGATGACCCAATATCACTTCAGGCACAAATATACTCATCAAAGATCTGACCACACAAGGACTCCAACTATAATCATCAAAGATTGGGACCATAAAAGGATCCCAAGTATAATCATCAAAGGGTCGAACTACACAAGGATCCCAATTATAACCATCAAAGTTTGGACTATACAGGATCCTAAGTATATTGTCAAAGACCAAACAGAAATCAAGACATACCTTAAAATCACACCTAGTCTTTACGATTCACAGATATTCTTTTGTAACAATTTATGTCATATCACTCATAATAATCATATGAACATAAAAAGTTCAACCATCAAACAACTAGGTACTAGTTTGATCTAAACAATAACCATCCATATAAAATTTCCTTTATACAACAGCTAGGTACCTGGGTAGTTCATCGGGATTCGAATCGAAATTAAGGAATACTCAAAATCATAGAGAGATGAGACATGTCTCAAGTCACATAAATAAAGATACACCTAGAGATCACACTCGATCCCTACGATGACTGGGTACTTGGCCACACATTTTTCAAATCAACACACATCACAAATATTTACGCTTAATAGTTTTAACCATCACACAGTAAGTCACTGTATACTACACTTAGTGTAATCAATATAACACATTCCTATACATTATTTCCTTACAGTAAGTACTTCACATAATATCAAGTAAAACACAACAAATCAACTCCATATGCTTCTTGTTGGCCTCTACTGGTTGGAATACCATATTCCAACCTTCAATATTAGTGAGATACCAATTGGGACCAACTAGTACCAATTATAATGGTGGATATACCCATTGGAATCTTTTATATACCAATTGGACTAAACTCGGGGAGACAATACTAAGATAGTATGATAGGATAGAAGAAAGTGAAACAAATTCCTAGATGCCTTGTAGCCTCCTACAGATTTAATGTAGATGTCAACATACCAATTTGCAAGACTCTACTTGTAACACCCTAAAAATACAGTCTAAGATTAGAACCATACTTCAAGTAATTGTAGATAAACTTCATGTTTTGGTAGTATTAGAAGTAATTTAGACATGCATTAAGGCCACAAGTAACATGTTCCTCACAGCCAAGTTGAAACCTTTCTTACAAATTGATTTCTTATGAAGAATCTTTATATGGTCAACTTAAAACAAGCATAACACCTAGATTCTGAAGAGTTTATGCGCTCAAAACCCACCAAATTAAATATCTTTGAGTCTTCTTTCCAACGCATTTAATTTCTGGTTAATTTGGTTCTAGAGCTAAGAGTTATGTCCATTTTAGTGAAGTATTATCTAGCAGTGAAATCCTACAAACTATGGTATGATCGTGGTTACATTATACGACTGTACCATGGTTTAGTCTGTATAAAACAACCCTAAATACCTGCGAGTTGACAAATATACCTCCCAACCGTGAGAGGATCCCACGATATTGGTTAGAAACCACAATCTTGGGTACGATCTTGGTTTATAAAGTTGATTTGGCTTGGACTTCCAACCACAAACCAAGGTACGATTGTGGGAGGGTCCCACGAGTCATACCATGGCTTGTATGATGAAGTACAAAGAAGCTTCAAATGCAGCCAACAACCCACCAACACCACCCATGATCGTAGGTGGGTCCCACAATCATGGGATGGTCCGTACGTCATCATCTATAACTTTTTAGTTATATTTTATAAGGGGCATTCTAGTGTTTTCCCACTATTTAGACCCCTATACTATTCCATTTAAGCTATCCCAAATATGATTATTAAATCTAATATTACCCTAAGTCTCTCATAAATAAAAATTCACTTGATACATAGCAAAAACAAGCAAAAACAAGAGTGAAGAAACTATTTCTTCCTCCAAGGCAATAACTAGGGTTCATCTTCTTCAAGCTCCAAATTCAAAGGTCTCACCAAGGTTTTCACCTCTAGGTATGTGGGATTTCATCAATGGGTTTCTTTTCAACCATTGAGTTTTAAAGTTAACTCAATTCCTCAAGTTTAATTCATTCTTCACGATTAGGGTTTTCATGAAAAGGGTGAATTCCATTACCTTTCAGTTTATCGCTTTGACCAAACCATGAATATATGTTTTCCCATGAATTTCAACATCCTTGAATTTTATATAAATGAACTCTCAAAGTATTAGTAAATTCATGATTTATGGACTTGAGCTATGAAACTCCTTATTAAGTTCAGATTATAGAATTGTTAATAGTAGTTGCATTCCTTAGAGATGGCAGGTTATGAACACCCGATGACTTAGGATTTCATTCATATGTTAATGAATACTCAGTCCTTCATGTTTATATGATGTAGTATGCTTTTTATATAAAATGTCTTCTATTTCAGTATCAAATATCAGTGTTATGAGCTTGTCAGTTATTCATTCTAAATGAACTACCTAGTTATCAGTTATATTCAGTTGGGAGTAGTACTTAGCAATGACTGAATGCAAGGATAAAGGCTCACTTGTTAGTTAGACTGAGACCTTTAGTAGAAGTCCCTAAGTCCTAGAACTATGGCACCACTGTAGGTTCTAAAGGGTCAACCGTCAGAGTAGGTTGGATACTTTAGTCCTTTTGGACATCAGTTTAGTGGATCTATATAAGTCAATATTTGTACCCTTGGCAAGGTACAGAACACCCTTCCAGTTGGGGTTACAATTCAGATTCAGAAATTTACATGACCTTGTATTTAGTTTGTTCAGATTATTAGACCGCTGCATGTTATTTCTTGGTCATTATATCAGTTTACATATCTCAGTTTCATATTTAATTTACGATGTTACATTCAACATATTCAGCTTAATATTAGATCATAAATGTCTTACATGCTCAGTACGTTCAAAGTACTAACCACATATTTTCCTTTGTGCTATATTGTCTCATAATATAGGTTCTATCATTTAGCATCTTACTCGAGGCTAGTATGATTCAGCATCATATCAACAATAGTATTTTGGTGAGTCCTCATCATTTGAGGACCAATTATCAATATTTTTTTTTAGTTTTATTTTATTCCCAGACAGTTGGAGTTAGTTGGGGGCTTGTCCCAATAACTCATCTTATTTAGAGGCTTTTTAGACAGATAGTTAGATTTTTAGCATGTTAGCTATGTCAGACAGTGTTAGCCTTACATTTCAGTAATGATTTCATTTATGATTATATCATTATAGTTTAGCTTCCACTCAGAATTTCATCAATTATTTCAGTATTCCTAGTGTTATGCCAGGCCATGGGTTAGCTTGGGGTCACTTGTGACTCTAAGCACCATGTTATGATAGGGGGTGTCTCGAGTCATGACAAACTTGGTATCATAGAATTAGGTTTAAAGTGTCCTAGGGTGTCTGAAAGCCGCGTTAAGTAGAGTCATATTCCTGGGTGTGAAGTGCGCCATACTTATCAGTGAGAGGCTATGAAATATTTTTGGAAGAGTTTCACTTTTTTTATGTTCATATCATGCGATAGAGTGTGAAAATATTAAGACCTTCTTCTAACTCGTGCTCTACATATTTACAAAAATTGCCTCCTAGTAGAGCCAACAGAAGGAGAAATAGAAATGGAAATGGAAATAGGAACAGGAACTAGCAAGCACCACCAGCTCCAGCAAACCCTTTGAAGGAACAAGTCTCTTTTGCTGAGTTCAAGGTTACTTTCACGATGCTAGCTCAGGCCATGACCACTCAGGCTAATCAGTAGGTTATTTGTCCAATCAATCCTACTGGTACCGCAACAGCAGCTGGGGTCTAGGACTTTACTCGAATGAATCCTCTTGAGTTCTAGGTTCTAAGACTGAGGAAGATCCATAAGAGTTTCTTGATGATATTTAGAAGGTTACTAAAATCATGGGTCACTCCAGTTGAGAGTGCTATCTTGGCTGCTTATCAGTTGAAGGGAGTAGCATACACTTGGTGCAAGTAGTAGAAGGAGGATAGAGGTGTTGATGTAGGTCCAGTAGAGTGAGATGAGTTTGTCAGTGTTTTTCTGCATAGGTTCTTCCCACTCGAGCTAAGGGAAGCCAAGGTTCAGGAATTTATAAATCTGAGGCAGGGCAATATAAATGTGAAGGAGTGTTCTCTTAAGTTTACTCAACTTGCAAAGTATGCTCCGACAATGGTTGTTGACTCTACAGGCCACATGAGTAAAATTGTAATAAGTATTTTTAAGGGTGTAGTGAAGGAGTGTAGAAATATGATGTTGGTAAAAAAAATGGACATCTCCAAGCTGATGGTTCATGCCCAATATATTGAGGAGGAAAAGATCAAATAGAGAGAAAGGGAGAACAAAATGGCAATAATAGGTAGTTTTAACTTCTCTCAGCAGTGGTCAAATGGTGGTAATCGTTCTTAATTCTATCAGAAATCTTCATCTCCAGACCCATCATCTGCTAGTGCTCCAGTGCCCAAGTTCAGGCAGGATAACCGGGATAGAGCACCGGGATTTAAGTCCCAAAGCAGTGTTACTTGTGGCCGTACTAACCCAATGTGTAAAAGTGTGGAAAAAACCACCAAGCTGAGTGTATGGCCGATAATGGTAATTGTTTTAGGTATGGTAAGTAGGTCATAGATTGAGGGAATATCTAGTGGCTTCACAGAGGGGTAGGGATGCTCCCCAGAAAAATTAGGCTAACTCTTCATCAACTTCAGCAGGTAGCCCGACTCAGCAGGGTGCCTCATCTAGTTCAGTTGGTGAAAAGTATCAGAATATTTTTATGCTCTTCTAGCTCGATAGGATCGGGAAGATTCTCTTAATGTAGTCACTAGTATTTTACAAGTCTTTCATATTCATGTCTATGTATTTTAAAACCCAGAGCCACACTTTCTTTGGTGACTCCCTATATAGTAGTAGACTTCAGTGTCAGTCCTGTAATTCTTTCAAAACCTTTCTCAGTCTTTACTCTAGTCGGTGATTTAGTTGTAGCTGGATGGGTATACAGAACTTGCCCAATCACAATTTCTCAGAAAGTCACATTAGTTGATCTTGTAGAGTTAGACATGATAAATTTTGATGTTATTCTTGGCATGGATTGACTCTACTCTTGCTATGCCCCAATTGATTGTTAGAATAGAATCGTCTAGTTCTAGTTTTTTAAAAAGCCAGTTATAAAGTGGAAGGGTAGTACCTCAGTGCCTATAGGTCAGTTTATCTCTTACCTTAAGTCTAGAAAAATAATTTCCAAAGGGTTCATCTATCATCTTGTTCGATTTAAGGATTCAAAGTCTAAGACCCCAACTCTTGATTCAGTTTCAGTGGTAAATGAATTTCTAAAAGTGTTTCTTGATGATCTACTTGGAGTTCCTCCCGAGTGGGAAATTGACTTTGGAATAGATCTCCTTCTAGATACCCAACCCATTTCAATTCCACCCTATAGAATGGCTTTAGCCTAGCTTAAGGATTTGAAGGAGTAGCTGAAAGATCTCCCTGACAAGGGTTTCATTAGTCCTAACATCTCTCCATGGGGTGCTCCAGTCCTTTTCATGCACAAGAAAGAAGGTTCTCTTAGAATGTGCATCGACTACCGTCAGTTGAACAAAGTCACAATAAAGAATAAGTATCCCATTCCAAGGATTGATGACTTATTCGACCATCTTCAGGGTACAAATTGCTTCTCTAAGATAGATCTCAGATTTGACTGTCATCAGCTCAGAGTCAGAGAATGTGACATTCCAAAGATAGCCTTCAGAACTCAGTATGGTCACTTTGAATTTGTTGTTATGTCTTTCGAACTAAAAAATGCTCCTGCAGCTTTTATGGATTTGATGAACAGGGTGTTTAAGTAGTACCAGGACATGTTCGTTATAATCTTTATTAATGACATACTCATTTATTCTCGTAGTGAGGATGAACATGCAAACCATTTAAAGATTGTCTTACAGACTCTCAAAGATCGCCAGTTATTCACTAAGTTCAGCAAGTGTGAATTTTGGTTGAAATCAACAACATTCGTTGGTCATATCATTTTGGTGAAGGTATTCAGGTAGATCCTCAAAAAACCGAAACAGGTAGGAATTTGACTAAACCCATCTCTCCATAAGATATTAGAAGTTTCTTGGGTTTAGCTGGTTACTACAGGCAGTTTATTGAGGGATTTTCATCTATTACTTCCCCTATGTCCAGATTGACTCAGAAGAAAGTCAAATTTTAGTGGTTCAATTCTTACGAGAAAATTTTTCAAGAATTGAAGACTCGACTCACCTTCGCTCCAATTTTGACTCTGCCAAAGTGTTAAGATTGGTTTATGGTTTATTGTGGCACTTCCATAGTTGACCTTGGTTGTGTGTTGATACAACATAGTAAGGTTATAACATATGCCTCTAGATAGCTCAATCCTTATGAGAAGAATTACCCTACTCATGATCTTGAGTTGGCAACAATAGTTTTTGCCTTAAAGATTTAGAGGCATTATATTTATAGGGTTTATGTAGATGTATTCACTGATCACAAAATACTCCAGTATATGTTTAGTTAGAAGGACCTAAATCTTCATCATAGGAGATGTGTAGAGTTGTTCAAGGACAATGATATGAGTGTCATGTACTATTCGGGTAAAGCTAATACTGTGGCTGACGCTCTTAGTAGGTTGTCTATGGGAAGTATTGCTCATATAGAGGATGAGAAGGAGTTAGTTTGAGAGGTTCACCTACTTACTAGACTGAGAGTTTGGTGATGTGCCGTGAATTTACGACACTTAAGACGCTTAAAATTTCAAGAACAAGGGTATTTTTTTGAAGATATAATGGGTTTTCTGGTGTTTGTAGGATAAATAGGATCAGAGAAGGAAAGTGTTAAAAATGGGACTTAAAGATGATCAGATGAATGAAGGCACGATCGTTGGATTAAACCACAGTCATACCAAGATGGTCGTGGTATCAACTAGAGAAGAGGTTCTCAGGAGTAGATCAGACGAGAGTTTCCACGATAGTATAATGAACACATGATTATACTATTTGGTTATGGGAGGAAAACTGGAAAATAAGGTTTCAGGAGTTAAGTGTGAGGACCAGCAGACTAGAGTCCCCACGACCGTACTTTGAAGTCACAATCGTACTATGTTATCATGGGGAAAAAGGCCAGATTTAGAGCTTAAAGAAAAGCAAAGTGTAGATCGATCAGAAGACCACATTGTAAGGTCGTGAGTAGAAGATATGAGGCCATACAGAGAGTTGTACCATCCAAGACCTGAAGATGAAAATTCTGAGCCAAACCATGAGCACCCAAGGACTATCGTGGGTTCTAACCACGATCGTACCTTTCTGTCATCCGATGCCACCGACCCAGATTTCCTATTTGTAATAGGATAGGTTTTACTTTATCTATAAATACTACTATAGGGTTATTTGGATGAGTTAACACTCTTTCATACTTTACAACATTATATTGTGAGATTTTAAGGCATATTCTTGGAATTTCACAAACATCGATTCTAGGGTTTTAATTCAAGTTGAGATTTTGGAGTTTTCTTATTATTGTAAGTTCATATTCATATTTTCATCTATGAATTCTTTTTATGTGATTGCAACTATGAGTAGCTAAACACTACAACTAGGGTTGTGGGAACCATGACAGATAAACGACGTAGTGTTTGAATTATAAAGTGAGTCTCAAAGGGTAGTTGGGCATGTATTGTTGTTTCTTATGGTTTGATTGATTTTCAATGAGTGAACACATTGAAACTTGTCCTATATCTACCCTGGACTATAGCAAGGGTAATAGGATAGGAATAGTGAATCAACAACAAGACTTGGAGTTATCTTCATTTAATTAGCCTTGAGCCGGCAAACAGGAAAGACTATACTGGGATCATAGATAGGGGTTAGTAATGCAACACCCATGACACATGAATCTTTGTTCTTGGGTATATTCATCTACAAGGGGCGTAACATAGTCGGTTAGATGATACATAACCTATCGATTCTGCACGCCGAATACCTTGAGAGATCACTAAAGTACGGAGAACCTATGAAGTTATGAAGTTATTGGGGGACAAAGTAATAGAGCATTTATCATATTGATTACAAATACAACAACTCAAAACTTGTTACTATTGATCTGTTGTTTCATAAAATCTCCCTCTTACACTTATTTGCCAGTTACTTAGACAAGCACTTGATAGAATTTTGACCTATTCCCCGTGGGATCGATCCTAACCTTGTTGGGTTTTATATTTGATTCAGTGACCACTTTGTAATTTTTGAGAGGTGTAATTTGGGTGACATCAAATTTTGGCACCATTGCTGGGGAATACAGTTACAGAGTTGATTGATTATGTTTGTTAAGGTTGACTGACTGTTGTTTCCTGATTTAGTTTTCTGTTGATTTTAGGGTACACACTGGTGTATGCCCAGTACTCAAAGTCAAGAAAATACCCTGATTCCACTTGATATGGAAATTAAAAGAACTCTAATAAATAATCGAAGAACGGTTAACGGCGAACTTCATAATCCAACAGCCTTGTTGGAAGGTGCTCATAGTGGTGGTGAACTTCATGACTAGCCAACACTTCATCTATTTGGCCATGGAACTGTGAAACATATTACTGCTAGATTAGTGGCTGTAGAGAATGCTAGACATGAGGCTGCCAGACAGGTAGTTAGGGACGAGAGAGCAAGGCAAGATGAAGAAAATCATTTTTCTGCATTTGATAATCGAGAGAGGCAGAGAAGGCCCAGGGGGCAGCAACTACTACTATAATATCTTCCTATTTATGAAGATCAAGAGGACGATTTGGATCTGATTGAGATAGGTTCTATCATTCCACCAGAATTACCTTAAGGTACTAAGTTTGGTATTACGAGTTCCATGATTCACTTGCTGAACTTAAAGAGGGTATTTGCCGGCCTTTCTATGGATGATGCTAATATGCATATTATGAACTTTGTGGAGATCTGGTTATTTCTATACTCTCTGATAAGAAAAGCTACCCTGTGGTTGGCTGAATTACCAGGTGGATCTATTACTAACTGGAAAGAGTTGAGGACCCAGTTCTTGGACCAATTCTTTTTGCCATCTAGAATGATGTAATTGAAAGATGAGATATAAAACTTTAGACAGTTGCATTCAAAGGCATTGTACAAGACTTGGTTAAGGTTAAGAAGAAGATGCAGAGTGTTCCAAGCCATAGGATGACAGGTAGAAATTTGTTAGAAATCTTATACAGAACCTTGAATGCTAACGCGAAGGCTGTAGCAGACACTATCATATGTGGGGAATTTATAAGTTTGCGATGGGATCATGCCTCTAAAATTCTTAATCGGATCACAAAAACCAACTGAGGTTGGCATACTCGAGAGGCAGATAGTCCAGTAGGCACTTATACAATTAAAGCATCAGCAGAGAAGAGAACACTAGATGAGATAGTGGCTCAAGAAGTAGCACAACTGAGAACTGAGATTGGATTGCTTGCTAAGCAATTTATGGCAGCTAGGGCAGAAAAGGTGAATGCGGTAGGTGCACAAGGTAAGGCACCTAGGTAGAAAGATTTGGATTCTGAGGAAGAGGCTAAATATTTTAACAGAGAGGTGGTGGGGTTTCGAGCTATGGGCCAAGGGTTTAACCAAGACAATTGGAACTTGAGGCAAGGGAATCAAGGTTAGATCTACTATGGAGACAACTACAATAGGTCTGGGTACATATATAGAGATAGAGATCGTGATGGTGATAGGAAGAGGAAAGAGGATAATAAAGACAAGAGAGGACTTTACATTCCACCATGAAACCATGATGCTGATTCGAGCAATTCAAGAATGGAAGCCTTACTTGCAAAACTTGTTAAGAGGTCGGAGAGCCAAGAAATTTTCTTTAAGGAGATTAGGGAAGACATTTTAGGGATGAGACAAAAAGTTAAGTCTCATGCGACCTCCATCAAACAACTTGAGAAATAATTTAGGCAGAGCTCTACCTCATCGAATCAGTATCAACCGGGAAAACTTTTGAGCAACACCATCTAGAATCCTAAGAATGATAACCATTACCTAGACATTACTACAAGGAGTGGTAAAACTACTACTGATCCGCCGATGCCTGTGGTTGATAACAAAAAGGACGAGCTAGTAGTTATTGATGATGTGAATGAGACTGAAGTAGAAAATTTAGTGGTAGATGAGACTATATCTCAAAAACCTCTAGTTTATGAAAAAGAGTCTAAGTCTGACAAAGGGAAGGGAATGGAAGTAACATAATTATTGAAGCCCATTCCATGACCTCTTCCCCTTTTTCCACAAAGATTGAAAAAGAAAGCTGAAGAGGAAAAATTATCAAAAGTTCATCTCGATGTTGAAAGAGTTATCGGTGAACATCACTCTAGTGGAGGCTTTAGAACAAATATCGGGCTATGCAAAATTTATGAAAGATTTAGTGACGAAAAAGAGGATTGTTACTTTTGAGCCCATGGACAATGTGCACCATTGTAGTGCCATAGCATCTAGTTCTATGGTTGTGAAAAAGAAAGACCCAGGAGCGTTCACAATCCCATGCACTCTAGGGTGTTTCAATTTTGCAAAGGCATTGTGTGCTCTGGGTTCTAGAATTAACTTGATGCCGCTAGCAGTTTACAAATAGTTGGGTTTGGGGTCACCCAAGCAGACTTCAATGAGACGTCTCAAGGCGGATCGCACTGTGAAGAAGCTGGTGGGAATATTGTGTGATGTCTTGGTAAGGGTTGTATCTTTCATCTTTCCAGCAGATTTCATCATCCCTGACTGTGACGTTGACTTTGAGGTTTCTATTATCTTGGGAAGGCCCTTCCTAGCGACTGGGCATGCTTTGGTTGATATGGAGACTGGGCAGATGAAGTTTAGGTTGAATAATAAACAATTCACTTTTAATGTATGCCAGTCCATGAAGCAGCCTAAGGATATGCGTGTGATTTCTGTGATAGATACAGTCGACAAAGATGATTTGGTGGCTCCTATTGAGGAGAGACATAGGGTTGAGGTCCTCACAACAATTATCATAAATTTTTACAGTGATGGTATTGAAAAATATGATGAGATGGTGAATGCACTTGTTGGCTGGGGTTCATACAATTATGCACCAAATAAACTGGATCTTGATTTGAAGAATAGAGTGACCCACCAGCAACACCCTCTATTGAAGAGCCTCCTATTTTGGAGCTCAAGGCTCTACTTTCTCATCTTTGGTATGCATTTTTGGGGACCAACAACACTTTGTCGGTTATCATTGTAGCCAATTTATCAGAATGGCAAGTTGATGCCCTAGTGTCTATTTTGCAGAGGTTCAAATGGGACATTGGATGGTCTATTGCTGATAACAACAACAACAACGTACCTAGTGTATTCCCATAAAGTGGGGTCTAGGGAGGGTAAAGTGTACGTAGTCCATACCACTGCCTCATAAGAAGTAGAGAGGTTATTTCTGATAGACCCTTGGGTTAGGACAAATAACAGTATAACATATAAAAAACATAAAAACAAACAACAAAATGGGATAACACCCACTAAATAATAAAAAAAATAAGACACCCATAGAGTACTACTATAAACTGCCCATCCGAAATCACAAACATCATTAAAACACCACGAACAAGAAACTAGAGGACATATGCATACCACTATGACTACATGCACAAACCCAAACAAAACACTCCTCCCTACTAGTAAGGTCACACTCCTACCCACTAACCATCTACCTAATTCGCTTCTTCCACACCTTTCTATCAAGGGTCATGTCCTCTGTAAGCTTTAACTGCTTTATGTAATGCTTAATAACCTCCCTCTAATATTTCTTATGCCTACCTATACCTACCTGAAACCATCCATATCCAGCCTCCCACACCTCCATACTGGGATATCCATGCCCCTTCTTATCACATGCCCGAACCATCTCAACCTCACTTTCCATATCTTTTCTTCCACCAAAAGAACTCCTACCTTCTCTCGAATAATCTTATTCCTAACTCTATCTCTCCTAGTGAGTCACACATCCATCTCAACATCCTCATCTCTTTCACCTTTAACTTTTGGATGTGGGAGTTCTTAATTGGCCAACACTCCGCTCTATATAACATAGCCGTCTGGACTCTAACTCTGTAGAACTTACCTTCAAGCTTAGGGGGCACCTTCTTATCATACAAGACTCTCAAAGAGAGCCTCCATTTCAACCACCCTACACCAATATGGTGCATGACATCCTCTTCAATCTCTCCATCCTCCTGAATTATAGACCGAAGATACTTGAAACTATCTCACTTCTGAATGGACTGAGAATCTAACTTCACTACCACACCAGCCTCATGTGTCAAATCACTGAACTTACATTCCAAGTACCCTATCTTCATCCTAATCAACCTAAACCCTTTAGGCTCTAGGGTTTGTCTATTGCTGATAATATTAGAATTCCACTATGAATTTGCACACATAAAATCTAAATTGAGCCAGATTGTATACCCAATATTGAGCACCAACATAGATTGAATCCACCCATGTAAAAAGTGGTGAAGAACGATATTATTAAGTGGTTAGATATAGGTGTGGTTTATCCGATTGCTGATAGTAAATGGGTGAGCCTGGTCCAATGTGTGCCAAACAAGGGTGGAATCACTATGGTTCCAAATAAAAAGAACACGCTAATTCCTATGTGGCCAGTCACCGGATGAAGAGTTTGCATGGACTATAGGAAGATAAATTAATGGAGTGAGAAGGATCATTTTCCTATGCCTTTGATGGAGTAGATGTTAAACCGTCTTGGTGGTAGAGGATGGTATTGTTTTCTTGATTGTTATTTGGGATACAATCAGATTTCTATTACTCCTGAGGACAAAAAAAAGACCACTTTCACTTATCCATATAGGACGATCGGGTTCAAGAGGATGCCTTTTGGTATATGTATCGCTCCCATAACTTTTTAGCGTTGTATGATATCCATCTTTTCAGACATGGTGGAGGACACTATTGAGGTTTTCATGGATGACTTATCGGTTGTGGGTGACTCATTTGATGACTACTTGGCATATCTTACCCACGTTCTGAGGAGATATGAGGAATGTAACTTGGTATTGAATTGGTAAAAGTGCCACTTCATGGTGAAATAAGGAATAGTGCTTGGTCACCGAATTTCAAAGAAAGGGATTGAAGTCGACAAGGAAAAAATTAAGGTGATTGATAAGTTACCTCCACCAATTTCTGTGAAGGGCATTCACAGCTTTTTGGGGCATGTAGGTTTTTAGAGAAGATTCATAAAGGAATTTTCTATGATTGTTAATCCCTTGTGTAAGCTATTAGAGAAGGAGGTGAAATTTATGTTTGATGATGCAAGTCTAAAAGCCTCTGAGTGTCTGAAATAAAAGTTGATTTCAGGCCCCATCATTGTAGCTCTAGATTGGACCTTATCATTTCAGATTATGTGTGATGCTAGTGGCGTGGCGCTAGGTATAGTCTTAGTCCATAGGCAAGAGAAGATCTTACATCCCATCTATTATTCTAGGAAAGAACTTAATTCGACTTAGAAGAATTACACTATAACAGAACTAGATTTGCTCACTATTGTGTTTGAATTCAAGAAATTTTGATCTGATTTTCTTGGCATAAAAGTGATTATACCTATAGACCATGTAGCTCTTAGATACCTCATAGAAAAGAAAGATGAAAAGTCGAGGTTGATTAGATGGGTACTTCTATTACAGGAATTCGACTTTGAAGTCAAGGATAAAAAAGGGATAGAGAATCAAGTGGCCGATCATTTATTACAACTTGAGGATGAGGCCATGCTAAAACTAAGGGATGACTTGAGATTGATGATACTTTTCCAGACAAGCAAGTGTTGGCAGCATCACAAGACTTAATCCCCTGGTTTGCAGATATTGCCAATTGTTTGGCTAGTGATCTAGTTTTGGAAGATATGTCATTTTAGTAGCAAAAGAAATTCATGTATGAGGTGAGGAAGTTCTTTTAGGATGAGCCGTACTTGTTTTGGGTTTGTGAAGATAGTGTGATTTGGCCTGAGGTTGAGATGATGAGCATATTAGAGGCATGTCACTCATCACCAGTTGGGGGTTACTATATAGGTACGTGGACTGTGCATAAGATCTTGTAATGTGGATATTACTGGCCCACCATTTATAAGGATGACCATTATTATGCAGGGGGATATGACCAATGTCAAAGGTAAGGGAACATATCGCGAAGACATAAATTTCCAATGACTACTATCCTTGAGCTTGAATTATTTGATGTTTAAGGTATTGACTTTATAGGCCCCTTTGTGAGATCACATGGAATGAAGTATCTATTGGTGGGTGTCGATAATGTTTCAAAGTGGGTGGAAACAATCGTGCTTCCTAATAACAAAGGTAAGAGCATCACAACTTTGTTGAAAAAGAACATATTCTCCAGATTTGGGAAACCTAGGGTTATCATTAGCGATGGAGGTTCCCATTTTTGTAATCACCTATTTAAGGCCCTGCTTGAGAAATATGGTGTACAACACAATGTGGTGATACCTTACCATCCCCAAACTGGAATTTGAGGTCTCCAACTAGGAGATCAAGTCCATTTCGAAAAAGACTGTGAATGCAATAGGCCAGATTGGACTAGTAAGTTAGATGATGCACTATGGGTATATCAGATAGCATTTAAAACCCCTATTGGTGCATCTCCGTATCAGCTTATGTATGGAAAAACATGGCACTTTCCTGTTGAACTTGAGCATAAGGCATTCAGTGCATTGAAAAGGCTGAATCTGGAATGAAGTTATGTAGCAAAGATGAGACTTGAATAGATGAATGAGATAGATGAATTCTGTCTCTACACTTATGAAAGCTAAGCCTTGTATAAGGAGAAGATGAAGTTGTATCATGATTGCAAGATTAAGAGGAAAGAATTCACTGCATACGATATGGTACTATTGTTTGATTCAAGGCTGAAGCTATTTACTGGGAAGTTAAGGTCAAAATGGAATATCCCATATAGAGTGGTTATAGTTTTACCTTATGGAGCAATTGAACATGAAAACAAGGATGAGCTGAAATTTAAAGTCAATGGCCATAGGATGAAACACTACATGGGTGAAAAGTAAGGACTTGAGGTTGATTTACGAAGTAGATTTAAAGGAGGCTTGAGAGATCAAGTCCACCTGAGTCGTACCATGACATTGAATCAGTTACTTCATAGGAGGCAACCCATAGGCTTGTTGGTGAAGTCTGAGTAACCAACATAGCCATGTCATGCCGCGATATTAAATTAAGCGCTTCTTGGAAGGCAACCTATGATTTTGTACTTATTACTTTTATAAGGTAATGTGTGTGTTACTTGTGCAGGGATGATATAAGAAAAAAATGCAGAATTGAACTCAGCTCTGAACCCATGAGGGAATTGCACGACCGTGGGAAGATCCCACTATCGTGGGTTTAGTCGTCTGAGTAAATTTTGATCCAAGTCCTGTGGGATGAAAATTTAGGAGTTATGTTATGATGGGTCATCACTAACGTACCTAGATGTCATGTTCGTGGTGCCCATCGTCAGATCAACCTCCTGCAAACCAACAATCAGGACATCGAACCTATGATTTTAAGAAATGGTCGTTGTTACATATCATGATCATCCTTAAGCTACGTAGGTTCCTAGGGAAGTTTTCTTCAATCCTCTTGGTATGAGAAGAACTCACGATCGTGGTTTACATCCCATGATCATATGTTTAGGTCATTTGATGGCTCTAACTGTGTTAGTGAAACATTAAATTCGACCCAACGTGACTCAAACTTAAACCCTAAACCACCTGATATCACTTCTAATTCATTCACACTTAATTTGCCTCGAATTCAAAAGCTCAAGAAAGTAAAAGAGAAGAAATCTTACCTCTAATTTGTGCAAAATACAGGTACCCCTCCGTGATTTGAACTCATCATCTGCAAGCACTCATAAAATTCAAGTTAAACTAAGTAAGTGTTGTCCTAAATATTTTTCTTTATCATCAAGTGAATGTAATTGTGGTTTGAATTTTGGGTAACCTAATATTGTGATACCTATAATATATCTGGGTTTGAGTGTTTGAATGAGTTCTAACAATGGGAAAGTTTTGAGTACCTAAATTTTGTAAAATTTTTGGTCAATGAAGGTCAAAATAGGTTCAAGGTCTTGTCTGATTTTTTTTGTTAAGTATCAGTGCACTCTACGACACAACCCACGATCATGGTGACAACATACATTCATGGGTTGGATCGTTATGGGGACCAGTGTTTATAAGGTAGGAGCTCATTATACGAGCACATCCCATGATCGTATTATCTAGGTACTATCGTGGTATGTACTCGTATGATGTGACATACTTCCACTAATTTGGGAGTGCTCCTATGATCAGAAGGTACGATCATACTTTCTTGGCACGATTGTAGGAACCAGTCGTCTCATGGAATATTTCCCTAGTACTTTTGGGGAACTCTTCCCACAATCAGAAGGTACGATCGTACCTTTAATGCACAATCATAGGAATGGTTGTTTGAGTTGATTCCTATACCTGTGCACTATTTTAAAATTGGTACTAATCTATTTTCCCTCTACAGGTACAATGGCCCCTAAATCAAAGAAGACACAAAAGAAGAATCTCCGAGAATAAATTGCTATAGAAAGGGCCCCACCTAGTTCCTCAGAGAGTGAGTCTGATAGCTCCAGTGGGATTGATGTGGAGTAATCTACTAGCCCTTTGGCTGAACAACACTCGCCTTGGACCACAAGTGGCAAGGCCAAGGAACTTGAGAAAGAGAAGGCCAAGGCCACCACATCTACAGCCTTAGTAGAAGCTGCTATCCCCATAAACCTTCCCCAGTCTAAAGAGGGAAGGAACTAAGGGGTTGAAAAAGAGGCTGCTGATGAGAAGATAAGCTCATCGATGGGTGAAGAGGAATCCAACCCCGAATCCTCCGAGGGAGCAGCTGTAACTCTAGTTCAAAGAGATAAAGATCCAAGAAGATGGAGTTTGCGAAACTCCAAAGAGAACTATTTAGATGGGGTGTCCTTGATGGACAACAAAAATCAAAAGAGGAGTGTCCAAGAGGAACCTCGTCTATTTCTTGAGTCACTACAGAAGGTCCCAGAGGTTGTACGGGTATTTGACAAGTACAGTTTAGGTTGGATGACCAGACCCCTTTGAATCTACTAGCCAGAGCTTGTGAGGGAGTTTTACGCTAAATATGTCATAAAGCTAAAATATATGACTCCCTCTGAAAAAGAAAAAAACATGAAAAGGTATCCCGAGTTGGATTCAGTTATTGTTCAAGGAAAGGAAGTGGATATCTCCATAAAGGTGATATCAAATATCTTTTTTGGAGAAAATGTTATACTGGTCGAGGAGACTCTGGAATATGATTTTCGGATGATTGATTTGAAAAAGGTTTAAAAGTTGTCCACAAATGACAAAGTCATGCACTACAAATGGTTGGAGGACCACATTGCAGAAGTTGGAAAAAATGTCCCATGGATTAATAGGGAAACTATTTACAAAAATACACTCAAGTTCACCGCCAAGGCTTGGTGGTCCATTGTGAGGCACTACATCTCACCCATGGCAAATGAAAACACATTGGGTGCCACCAATGCAGGCCTTGTATTAGATTTCTTAGCAGAGTTAGATTTGAAAATTTTGTGAATCATTGCAGAAAAGATTCGGGACAAGGTTTTAGAGTTCAACACAACCTTGACTTTCCCGAGCTTTATCACATAGCTGTTACAAAATTCAGAGGTGCTATCTATTTCGGTAGTCGACAAATTCATTCAACCAATAAAAACTACAGATTTGGCGATGATCAAAGATTTTAGGAACCCAGAGGCTCCAGCCCGGGTCTTTTTCTAGAAGCACCACCAAAGGTTGTGGGAGGCAACCCCACAAGTGATATCCCAACATGTGAAGCCGGTGCTAGTTTCTACTCTTCCCAGCCAGCCCAACACCATTGGGTGTATATACTTATGCTCCAGCTGGTTATACACTGATACCGACTACTCAGCTAGATTAGATTTTGAGTACACAGGTGCTGATGTACGGATCAGAAAGTTAGAGGTAGGGGTCAAACCCTACTTTACTAATGAGATTAAGGCTACAGTGTGGACGATTTAGACCCTCTTTGATATATTTTAGATTAAAATAACGACTAAGATTGTACAGGTCCAGGCTTTGGATGTGACTGCTGATTTGGATAAGTGAAAGGAAGCAGTCAGAGAGTTGACTTAGAGGACAGTCCTGATTGTACCTCCTCAACCACCAGCCATGCCATCATTGGCAGAGTTAGCTGTTGACGTGGACTATTTAGTCCTCAATTTCTATAGTCGGGTCTTGGTTGCTAAAAGGGAGGATTTAGAGATTAAGGAGATCGGCAAGGATTTACAACCCTATTGAAAGAGGTCCCGGGAGGAAGGAGGTGAGAACAAGAAGGAGAAGAGTGGAAAGAAGAAAAAGAAGAGATTAAAGGATGATGCACAAAGCTTTGAGGCAGTAATTTTGGAGGGAGTTGAGATACCATCTATAGTTGTGGTGGTTGAGAAGAGTTTGGGGGTTACACATACTGGCCCATAGTTGAGACTTTGAGTGTACCAATTTCCATGGGTGCCCACGTAGTTGAGAGTGCCCTAGCCACAGTCGAGGCCATAAGAATAGTGAAGGATGTAGGGGTCCCATCTCAGACCCCATCGACCAGAGTATGATAAGTGTCTAGTGCGCCCTAGGTATGTCCCTTATCCTGGTTTTTACTTTCCAAGATTTCATACAATAGGGACATTTTATGATTTCCAAGTTGGGGGTAAGGGTGTGACACAACCAAGGGATTTTGTTACCGTATTTCTTTTTCTTTGGCTACGCTCTCCTAATTAGAATTGAAATATTTAGGTTTTTATTTATATATTTATGTTGTTTTGAGTTAGTTTTGTCGTATGTGTAACTTAGATTAAATTGAGAAAACTTAGCGCAGTCGAAATAAATGAAGCATGCAAAATTTTGGTTTAAAATGATACCCCTCCAAAAATATTGCTTTTGTGCTTTGTTGTGTGCTGCTGGAACTATATCCACTATTTGGATCTCGACATGACATTAGTAGTAGTAGTGTGATCACTTGGCTAGACTATGCATGAACCAATTAGATAGTAATTGAAATGATAGCCCTGAGTCGAGAGTGTGTGAGGATGTACCCAGTCGACGTGTGTGTGCGGTGTAGAACTTTCTTAGTTAGTCTCGCTGAAAGCTGTAGGATTGAAGGTTAGAAAAGGATCATAGGCCATTCTTAAAATAGTCCACTATAGCCTAAATAGCCTTCCAAATGAACATGTTGTCCCTTGAATCCAAAATTTGAGCCTAATTAGACCTTCTCTTTGAACTACCCCGTTCACCTTCCCAAATTTTACACTGAACGTGTGTTGGCCCTGGTCTCTCCTTGGACACTGTGTACCTTAACTCAGGCGAATTGACTAAGTTGAAGGTGGTTACTATAGGGGTGTATATAAAATTGGGTATGAAGAATATGCAGTAAAAAGAAAAAGGGATTCGGGTGCGGTATGCAAAGTAAAAAGAAAAAGGGATTCGGGTGCGGTATGCAAAGTAAAAAGAAAAAGGGATTCGGGTGCGGTATGCAAAGTAAAAAGAAAAAGGGATTCGGGTGCGGTATGCAAAAAAAAAAAAAAAAAAAAAAAGGGAGAGAAAAAGAAAAGAAAAATGAACAAAAAAATAAGAAGAAAAATGAAAAGTTGAATAAATAAAACCGCACCCAGAATAAAAAAAAAAGTGAAAAGAAAAAGGGGAAAGATATAAAAGAAGGCAGATAAAGTGGAAGTAAAGACTAGTGTAGTGTCAAGGGGTTAGTCACTATATCTAGATACACCATACCTACCCCCGAGCCTATATTACAAGCCAATAAAGTCCTATAGTGATCCTAATTCGACTGTCTGAAAGCTAAGGTGTAGAAAATAAGGGCAAGCCTATGGTACCAAACACACACAACCATACTTTCTTATGAGAGTGAGAGATTTGATTCCGTCCCAATTTGTTTGCTTTAAATTGCATATATTGAGTGTTGGGACTTCTTTGTTGTGAGGGCGTAAAGGCTAGATTTTGGGTTGCTTCTTGATTAGGTAAGGTCATTTGTCTAAAGTGTTGGGTTGTCTGCTGCTAATGTAATTGTCATGTTCTGATCCCGATGTGTTATGGTGTTTAGTTTGAATATGCATTGCAGTTCTTGGTTTGAAATATCATTGGAGGGTGTTGAACTGTGTTTTAGTAAATGCGTACTAAAAACTTGGTTTTTGCTGGATTGCTGTAGTATTCTTAGTTTTCTCTAGGTTAAGTGTCTTTGGTTTGTTTATTATGTTTTGTTTGCCTGAGGACATGCAAACATTCTAAGTTGAGGGCGTTAATGTGCCATGAATTTACGGCACCTGAGACGCTTAAAATGATGAATAGTTGCAAGAACAAGGTTATTTATTGTGGATATGATGGGTTTTCTGGTGTTTTGCAGGATAAATAGGCTCAGAGAAGGAAAGTGCTGAAAATGGGACTTAAAGATGATCAGACGAATGAAGGCATAACCGTAGGATCTAACAATGGTCATACCAAGGTGGTCGTGTCATGAAGCAGAAAAGAGGTTCTCAGGAGTAGATCAGACGAGAGCTCCCACGAACGTATAATGAACACATGATCGTACCATTTGGTCATGGGAGGAAAGCTAGAAAACAAGGTTTCAGGAGTTAAGTGTGAGGACCAGTAGACGAGAGTCCCTACGATCGTTCTTTGAAGTCATGATCGTAGTATGTTATCATGGGGAAGAAGGCCAGATTTAAAGCTTGTAGAAAAGCCAAGTGTAGATCGATCAGACGACCATATTGTACGACCGTGAGTAGAAGATATGAGGCCATACTGAGAGTAATACCAGCAGAGACCTGAATATGAAAATCCATGAGCCAAACCATGAGCACCAAGGACGATTCTGGGTTCTAACCAAGATCATACCTTCCTGTCATCCGAAGGCACCGACCCTGATTTCCTATTTGTAATAGGATAAGTTTTATTTTGTCTATAAATACTCCTATAGGGTTATTTGTATGAGTTAATACTGTTTCATACTTTACAACATTATATTATGAGATTCTAAGGCATATTCTTGGAATTTCACAAACATTGATTCTAGGGTTTTAATTCAAGTTGAGATTTTAGAGTTTTCTTATTATTGTAAGTTTATATTCATGTTTTCATCTATGAATTCTTTTTGTGTGATTGTAATTATGAGAAGCTAAATACTACAACTAGGGTTGTGGGAACTGATGTCGCCCAAAATATATCTCCGAAAAAGTATAACATGGTCGCTGTATCAAATATAAAACCCAACTAGGTTGGGGTCTATCCCACAGGGAATAGGTCAAAGTTCTGTAGAATGCTAGTCTGAGTGACTGGTGAGTAAGTAAAACTGGGGTTTTTTGTGAATAAATAGTAACAATAATGATTCTTGAATATAGAATTTGTAGACAATATGAGAAATACACTAGGACTGTGATCCCCAATGATTCCTCAACTCCACCGGTTACTTGTGCTGGCAAAAATGTCCCGCTATGTTGCATGCAAAATCTGACAAGATATGTTCATCTAATTGTCTCTCGACCTTGGTTAGAAGAATTTCACTCTTTTCCTCTCGATCTCCGAGTGCCGCACTACTAACCCTTGTCTTGGATCTCAGATAACTATCCCTGTTACGACTCAAGTTATTAGATAAAGGTTGATAGCTTAAAATCTCTGTTGTTATTCCCTTTTCCCAATCTGTACCTCTCTCTCGAGCAAGTATAGAATACAGGCGAGTTTCTAATGTTTTCAATCGTTAGAATATCAATCACAATAAAGGAAATAACAATACATGCATCCACACCGGTTCAGAATTGCTTTGCACTTAATTCGGTTCGTTAATTCCTCATGGTTCACACAACCCTAGTTGATGAGTTTGGATAATCATATTTGCAAGAGCACAATAATAATTTAAGGATGAAAACATAATTGTAAACTCACAACAATGAAGAAACTCTGAAATCTCAATTCTGAATAAAACCTTGGAATTGATGTTCCAAGATCACAAAATCCAACAATGTGTTTATGAACTCAAAATAATGAAAAACTATCTCAAAACAATATAATGATTAACTCCTGAACATAGGACAACAAAAGGGTATTTATAGATACAAGACGAATCCTATCCTAATCAAAATAGGAAAACAGAGTCAGCAACCTTCCACGATATCGTGACTTGGTGTCGTGGAACCCAGTCACGTCATGTAGGTACAGTCATGGAAATCAGGCACATTGAACATTCTCTGAAGTTGACTCACGATAGCTACTCACGTCACGTGAGTGGACTCACGGCATCTGAGTCCTGTTGTGAGTCACCTTTCTGGTGTAGATCCTGGTTCTTTCATCTTCAGATACTTTGTTCTCTGACGTGATTCTTCCTTTTTGTCCATTTTGCCTCCAAAACCTATTCTCCTATAATATAGAATAGAAAACACGTCATAACTCTCCGTGGAAAGACTGGGTGAGATCCCCACTGCTGTATCAACCCTAAATCAGCACTGTGGGTCACCTCAATATGATGGTCTACCACAGGCGTCATGAACGTACCAATACTAACACATAAGCCATGAATCAGATAGGGGAGAGGGATGCTGGTGAAGTAGTAGAAGCCACGCTTATGTATCTCCACAATGATGTAGCAGGCGAAGTTAATATCATTGCCTTCCAGAATGCTCTCTACCAACACTGCCCGATTAAGTGTGAGTGAATTGTCAGCATTAGTTGGACTCAATCGGTGCCTGACAACCGACAACCAAAATTGTCCAACAAAGTGAAGTAAGGATTTCTTAATATCCAACTTCCAACCAACCCAACTAGCATTAGCACCTTCCTATGCTATATAACCTGTAATCCATCGCAGTAACTCCAAACGCTGATCGGCGTCCCTTATTTTAGCCCTATTGCGCATAGTCTCCATATAGTGATCAAATTCTACAATGTTAGCTGGAAATGGACGCTCAGCATCAAACCAAAACCTGTGGACCGTCTGCTCAGAGATTTCTACTCTGGTCTCCCAAACTAAAGTGTGAGTCAATGGTGGTTGGTCTCTATACCGCTGCTCATTGGATGTGATCAATGCAACAGAAGCAGCATAAGAAGCATAAAACTCATGGACCAACTCTGAGCTATAGTTCTCAGGAGGCTCCGTCATCCACCTGAACCCATAATGGTCAAATACAGGCTTAATCTCAGGCAGTGCTCTCAATTTATCTAGAAGATATCGGGGGTCTTCAGTGATACTCCTTCTACACATGCCCCGCTCAGTAAGCTCGACATCCATGTCACAAATGGCCCTCATGCCTTGAACACACCATATTTTGTTTTCCCTTCAAACCGCAATGACGGCCCACTGTACAACCACCTATCTCTGTGAGAATGATTTGGAGTGTTGACCACCAGTGCCAGAAATAGATGCTGTCGCATCAACCACAGAATCATTCAGACTATCAGCATTGACCCAGAGCCGAAATTATCAACATCATCATCATCCATATCCTTAACATTCACCTCAGATCCAAACACGTCAATCTTTCATTCTTTATCGATTGCAGCATCTTCTGTCCCCTAATCAGACTGAGGGCCAAAATTAGAGGACTGAGTAGGGGAAATCGGTTGCGGGGGCTGTGAAGTACACTGTTAGGCAGCCCGGGTAACAGCTTGTGCCCATATTTGTAGCCTTGTTGTATGAGTCACCAGTGTAATATCATCAGGAGCAAGCAAGTATGCCTCTTCAGACCCACTTTTATCAGACACCGAAGGTTCATCACGCAATCTAGTTGTAAATTCAGAATTTTTGGTATGGATTCGCGAGAAAGAACCCATGTATCCATGTTTAGGGTTTGATTTGGGTGGTATGGGGTTGGTTTTTGGGTCGGATAGGTCGGGTTTGGGTCGGATGGGGTCAATTTTGGGTTGGGTTTTGGGGGTTCGATGTTTAGTGTTCAAGAATTTTTGATTTGGTATGTTGAAATTTGATGGATTTGGACTATATTTGTGGGAATTTTGATGAATCTTGGCAACTAGGGTTTATGTTAGGATTTGGATTTGAGAAGGTAGGGTTTTGAGTTAAAATTGGGTCAGATTTGATAGGCCGATATATCTATATAGGTAGGGTCGAGTCGGGTCGGGTCAGGTCTTGGGTAATTTTTAGTTTCTGATTTCCATGGCACCACCCACATGATGTGGGTTCACCTACGTCATGTGGGTCCCCTGTCATTGATGAAGTTCTGAAAGTGTCAAAAATTTCTTTGAGTCTCACGGCACCACCCACGTGACGTGGGTTCACCTACGTCACATGATTCCCCTATCGTGGATGAAGTTCAGCAACTCTAAAAATTTCTCTGAGTCTCACGGTACTACCCACGTGACATGGGTTGTCCTATGGCATGTAACTCAGTGTCGTGAGTTGTACTGAACATATTTTGTTCAATTTCGTAAATTTTGGCTAGCTTATCCTCCAATGCTCAGATCACACCCAATATGACCTTGGGTTGTATCCCAAGTAGCGCTTGGTTTAATGTCACGACATGACATGGCTACTTGGATACTCAGACTTCACCAAACAGCCCATGGGTTGCCTCCCATGAAGTGCCTAATTTAACATCGCGGCACGACATGGCTAGCTTGACTACTCAAACTTTATCAAGACTAAGCTCTTCACTTCTTTTCACTTCTTCTGCAGTTCCCAAATAAAACTTCACACGTTGACCGTTAACCTTAAAAAGGACATAATTATCACCTCTTAGCTCAATTGCCCCATGTGGGAACACTCTTATAACAGTGAATGGTCCTGACCATTTAGACTGCAGTTTACATTGAAAAAGACAAAGCCTAGAGTTATAAAGCAAGACTGAATCTCCCGGGTGAAATTCTCGTCATTCAAGTTTTCGGTCATGATACAGTTTCATCTTTTCTGTATAAAGTGCTGAACTTTCATAAGCTCGAAGATGAAATCATCTATCTCATTCATCTGAGCTAACCTCAATTCAGCCTTTTTAATGCCCATAATGCTTTATATTCAAGTTCAACCGACAAATGGCACGATTTACCAAAAACCAGCTGATATGGAGATGCACCAATAGGTGTCTTGAATGCAGTTCGATATGCCCATAAAGCATCATCCAATCTTCTTGCCCAATCAGTTCTATTGGAGTTTACCATTTTTGCCAAAATCGACTTAATCTCATGATTTGACACCTCAACTTACCCGCTCGTCTGAGGATGGTAAGGTGTTGCCACCTTATGTTTGACACTATATTTTTCAAGTAGGGCTTTGAACAACCGATTACAGAAGTGGGATCCTCCATCACTAATGATTACTCGTGGTGTCCCAAATTGTGAAAATATGTTCTTTTTCAAGAATGCCGTGACACTTCTTTCTTCATTATTGGGAAGCACAATTGCCTCCATCCACTTAGAAACATAGTCGACAACTACCAAAATGTATTTCATATGATGTGAGCTCACAAAAGGGCCCATAAAATCAATTCCCCATACATTAAACAATTCGAGGTCAAGGAAAGCTGTCATAGGAAGTTCATGTCTGCGTGAGATATTCCCTTGCCTTTGACATTGGTCACAAGCCTGAGCATAATCATGAGAGTCTTTATAGATGGTGGGCCAATAATACCCACATTGTAAGACCTTATGAGCAGTCTACGCACCTCCATGATGACCCCAAACTGTAGATGAATGACATGTTTCCAAAATACTCATCATCTCGACCTCCAAAATACATATTCAAATCATACCGTCTGCACACACCCTAAACAAATAAGGTTCATCCCAAAAGAACTTTCTCACCTCATGCATGAATCTCTTTCTCTGCTGATACGTCATGTCTTTCAGACTATGTCACTTGCCAAAAAGTTGGCAAAATCTACAAACCAAGGGACTAAGTCTTGCGATGCTGTCAGCACTTGATCATCTGGAAAAGTATCATCAATATCAAGATTATCCCTTAATTTAAGCATGACCTCCTCCTCAAGGCGTGATAGATGGTCCGTGACCTGATTCTCGGTTCCCTTACGATCCTTGACTTCAAAATCAAATTCTTGCAGTAGAAGCACCCACCGAATCAATGTTGGCTTAGCATCCTTCTTTGACATAAGATACCAAAGTTCTGCATGGTCTGTATGCACAATCACCTTTGTAGCAATCAAGTAAGATCTAAATTTCTCAAAAGCAAAGACCACTGCCAGCAATTCCTATTCAGTCACAGTGTAATTCTTTTGAACTGGATTAAGTACTTTGCTAGCATAGTAAATTAGATGTAAAATCTTCTCACGTCTTTGTCTAAGGACTGCACCCAAAGCCACCCCGCAAGCATCACACATAACCTCAAACGGCATCGTCTAATCTGGTGAAATAATGATAGGGGATGAAATCAACTTCTCTTTCAGACACTCAAATGCATTTATACATGCCTCATCGAATATGAACTTCGCCTCCTTCTCTAAAATTTTGCATAACGGATTAGCAATTTTTGAGAAGTCTTTGATGAATCTTCTATAAAATCCTGCATGTCCCAAGAAACTTCAAATTCCTTTCACGGAGATAGGTGGAGGTAACTTTTCAATCACCTCAATCTTTGCCTTATCAACTTCAATACCTTTCTTTGAGATTTGATGCCCCAATACGATACCCTCATTTACCATAAAATGGCATTTTTTCCCAATTTAGCACTAAGTTGCACTCTTTGCATCTTTGTAGCACATTAGCAAGGTGTGCCAAGCAATCATCAAATAAGTCTCCCACAACAGAAAAATCATCCATAAAAACCTCAATAGTGTCTTCCACCATGTAGGAGAAAATAGACATCATGCAATGTTGGAAAGTGGCCGATGCATTACGTAAACCGAAGGGCATCCTTTTAAACGCGAATGTCCAATAAGGACAAGTGAAAGTGGTCATCTCTTTGTCTTTAGGAGTAATGAAAATATGATTATACCCGAATAGCCATCGAGAAAAAAATACCATCCTCTACCAGCAAGACGGTCTAACATCTCTTGCATTGGTGGGTTTAGACGACGTTGGTGCTCAATGCTTGGTATTCACTCAGGATCAAGTTGAATTTTGTGAGTGAAAAAACTGGGTGGGATCCCAATAGTATCAGCAATGGACCAACCAATGGCCCTCTTAAATCTTCTCAATATCAAAACCAGAGCCTCTACTTTCCACTCCACCTATTTAGCAGAAATAATCACAAGCAAGGTGTTGTTGGCTCCCAAAAATGTGTAGCAAAGGTGAGCCAAAAGAGCCTTAAGCTCCAAAACTGGAGGCTCCTCAATAGAAGGATGAGCTGGTGGGGTCACCCTATTCTTCAAATCGAGATCAAGTTTCTTTGGAGCATAAGTGTATGATCCCTTCCCAGTGAGTGCACCAACCATCTCATCGTATTCCTCAATACCATCTCTATCAAAATTCATAATCACGTCCGCAAGAGATTCTACCCCCAACCTTTCTTCAAGAGACACAACAATATCACTATCCTCAACCGTGTATATTACCAAAATCACCCGTATATCTTTCGGTTTCTTCATGGAACGACAAATATTGAAAGTGACTTGTTCATCATTTAACCTAAATTTCATCTGCCCTGTTTCCATGTCGACCAATACACAACCAGTGGCAAGGAATAGTCTTCCCAATATGATGGGAACCTCGAAATCAACTTCACAATATAGGATCATAAAGTCATCCAAAAATATGAAAGATGCAACTTTTACGAAAACATCATACAAAATGCCCACCAGTTTTTTCACCATCCTATCTGCCATGAGAAGTCTCATAGAGGTTGATTTTGGTGCTCTCAACCCCAACTGCTTGAAAATGGCTAACAACATTAAATTATTGCTTGCACCCAAATCACAAAGTGCTTTAGCAAAGTTGTAAGACCAGATAGTACAAGGAATTGTGAACGCATCTGGGTTTTCCTTCTTTTCAACTAGGGAACGCGAACCAACTGTAATACAATGATGTAAGTTATCTGCCATCTCAAAACTGACAGTTCTCTTTTTCATCACCAAGTCTTTCATGAACTTTGCATAACCTGGCATCTGCTCCAATGCCTCAACAAGAGGGATGTTTACCGACAGCTCTTTCAATATTGTAATAAACTTTTGATATTTGACTTCCTCAGCCTTCTTTTTCAACCTTTGTGGAAAGGGAGGGGGAGGTCGTGGGATAGTTTTCAGGATTTGTGGGACCTTTTTTTCTGCCTCTTTTTAGATTTCACCTTTTTGCCAGTATCATGAGCATTTGAAACTGTTTCGGCCTTTGAATTATCTGGCTCTATCTCAGTTTCTACATCAACTATCATTGGCTCATTGGTCTTACTACTATCCATAGGTATAGTTGGATCTATTGTGCATTTTCCGCTTCTAGTAGTAATGGCCATACAATGACTATCATTCTTCAGATTCTGGACGGTGTTGCTTGGAGGGTACCTGGATGACGTTGGTTCATGCCACCAATATTTGCCCGAACTGTTGTTCTAACTATTTAATAGTAGTCGAATAGGATTCTACTCTCTGACCCTTTAACCAGTTTATTGAGAAGGAATTCCATTCTTGAATTTCCAAAGTCAGCATCGCAGTTTCCTAGTGGAACATATACGCCACTCTTCTCTTTATAATCATCCTTACACCTCCAATCATCGTCACGATCTCATTCTCTATATCTATATCCCGACATGTTGTAATTGTCTTCATAATAGTTCCAACCTTGATTTCCTTGCCTTAAGTTCCAAGAGTCCTGATTAGACCCCTAGTCCTTGGCTCAGAAAACTACCACCTCTCGATCCAGTTACTTAGCCTCCTTATCAGAATCACTATCATCATGCCTAGGTGTTTTTCCTTGTGCACCTACGACATGCACCTTCGCAGCGTCTCTGACCGCAATCTGTTTAGCTAATAAACCAATTTTTATCCTCAGCTGTGCGACTTCTTGTGCTACAGATTCTTCCAAAGCCCATTATGCTGCTGAGGCTCCAATAGCATATGTGCCAGCAGACGTATCTGCCTCCCGAATGTGCCATTCTCAGTTGGTCTTAGTGATACGATCTAATATTCTGAAGCTTGTTCCCACCTCAGACTCATAAATGCTCCGCCAGTGATAGTATCTGCTACAGCCTTAGTATTGATGTTTAAAGCCCAGTAGAAGATTTCAAGTAAGTTTCTACCACTCATCCTATGATTTGGCACATTCTGCAGCTTCTTCTTGAACCTTAACCATGTCTCGTAAAGTGCTTCAGAATGTAGTTGTCTGAAGTTGTAAATTTCATCCTTCAACTATAGTATCTTGGAAGGTGGAAAAAATCTTTCGCAAAATTAATTTCTTAACTCTTGCCAAGTTGTGATAGAACCTCGTGGTAATTCTGCCAACCACAAAGTCACTTCTCCTGTTAGAGAGAATGGAAATGACCTCAACCAAATAGCCTCTTGGTTAACTCCAGGCAAATTATATGAAGTGCAGACCCCCACAAAATTCATCACGTACATGTTTGGATTATCAGAAGGAAGACCGGTGAACACACCCTTTAAGTTTAGCAGGTGAATCATGGCACTTGTAATGTCAAACTTAGTGTCCTAAGGTAACTCTGGTGGAACAATGGCACCAGTCTCTATCAGCTAGAAATAGGATACATCTTCTTACTCAGGATCATCATAAACTGGCATATGCGATCTTTGGGGCGGTTGGTGAGTTCTTAGTCTTGTTTGTCTCTCTTCAGCTTTAGCCAGTCGCTGGGCTACTTCTTGCATAGCTCGATTATCTCTCTCTGCTTGCCTAAGAGCAGCTTGTCTAGGTTGCTCTTCTCGTGTCATCCAAGCAGTAGTTTGGTTTGCTGTTTCATGACCAACCGGCTGAATTAGTTGGTTCTGAATGTCTCCTATGGCGGCAAGATCCTGAACTCCATCGGTATTCACCATGCTTCGATTAGCTCTCAGAGTCCTTTCTATTTCAAGATCAAGTGGAATCAGGAGATTGCCTTGACTCCTAGTATTGGGCATACACCGGCGTGTGCCCTTTTAAAAATATAAGAAAATAAAACTAATCAACTCCAACAAGCAAAATACTAAACTCCATAACCATATTCCCCGGCAACGACGCCAAAATTTGATATTGCCCAAAATATACCTCTGAAAAAGTATAACGCGGTCGCTGTATAAAATATAGAACCCAACTAGGTTGGGGTCGATCCCACAGGTAATAGGTCAAAGTTGTGTAGAATGCTAGTCTGAGTGACTGATGAGTAAGTAAAACTGGGTTTTTTTGTGAATAAATAGTAACAGTAACAATTTCTGAATATAGAATTTGTAGACAATATGAGAAATACACTAGGATTGTAATCCCCAATGATTCCTTATCTCCACCGGTTACTTGTGCTGGCA
Organism: Capsicum rhomboideum; assembly: GCA_031232105.1. NCBI lineage: Eukaryota > Viridiplantae > Streptophyta > Magnoliopsida > Solanales > Solanaceae > Capsicum > Capsicum rhomboideum. The sequence goes on from CP124716.1 coordinate 136,208,824, forward strand.
AAATCGTACCGCTATGTTGCATGCAAAATCTGAACAGATATGTTCATCTAAACGTCTCTCGACCTTGGTTAGATGAATTTCACTCTTCTCCTCTCGGTCTCCGAGTGTCGTACTACTAACCCTTGTCCTGGATCTCAGATAACTATCCCTGTTACGGCTCAAGTTATTAGATAAAGGTTGATAGCTTAAAATCTCTATTGTTATTCCCTTTTTTGAAGCTGTACCTCTCTCTCTAGCAATTCTAGAATATAGGCGTTTTTCTAACGTTTGCAACCATTAGAAAATCAATCACAACGAAGGAAATAACAATACGTCCATCCACACCGGTTCAGAATTTCTTTGCACTTAATCCTATTCGTTAATTCCTCATAGTTCACACAACCCTAGTTGATGAGTTTAGCTACTCATGTTTGCAAGAGTACAATAAGAATTTGAGGATGAAAACATAATTGTAAACTCACAATAATGAAGAAACTCTGAAATCTCAATTATGAATAAAACCCTGGAATTGATGTTCCAAGATTACAAAATCCAACAATGTGTTTATGAACTCAAAATAATGAAAAACTATCTCAAAACAATGTAATGATTAACTCCTGAACATAGGACAACAAAGGGGTATATATAGATACAAGATGAATCCTATCCTAATCAAAATAGGAAAACAGTGTCGGTAACCTTCCACGATATCGTGACTTGGTGTCGTAGAACCAAGTCACATCATGTGGGTCTAGTGATGGAAATCAGACACATTGAACATTCTCTGAAGTTGACTCACGGCACATGAGTCCTGTCGTGAGTCACCTTTCTGGTGAAGATCCTGGTTCTTTCATCTTTAGAAACTTCGTTCTCGGGCGTGATTCTTTCTTTTTGTCCATTTTGCCTCCAAAACCTATTCTCCTGCTATATAAAATATAAAACATGTCATACCAACCAAACACACCCAAGTTATTGCATATTTTTATTGTTTTAAGCATCAAAAGTGTCATGAAACCATGACACATTAGGAACCATAATGGACTAACGATTTAGTGTTTGAAGTACGAACTGAGTCTCGTAATTGGGAATGGATTGTTGTTTCTTATGGTTTGATTGCTTTTCAACAAGTGCACACATTAAAACTCATCTTATCTTTACCCTGGATTATAGCAAGGGTAATCGAATAGGAATAGTGAATCAACAATAAGACTTGGAGTTATCTTTATTTAATTAGCCTTGAGCCGGTAAATGGGAAAGACTATATTGGGATCATAGATAGGGGTTAGTAATGCAACACCCATGACACATGAACCTTGGTGCTTGGGGATAGTCAGCTATAAGGGGCGCACCATAGTTGGTTAGATGATACATAACCTATTGATTCTACATGCTGAATACCATGAAAGATCACTAAAGTACGAAGAACCTATGGAGTTATGAAGTTATTGGGGAACACAGTCCTAGTGCCTTTTTCATATTGATTAAAAATCCAACAACTCAACACTTGTTACTATTGATCTTTTATTTCACAAAATCCCCTTCTTTTACTTATTTGCTAGTTACTTAGACAAGCACTTGATAGAATTTCAACCTATTCCCAGTAGGATCGACCCCAACCTTGTTGGGTTTTATATTTGATTTAGCGATCGCTTTATACTTTTTGGGATGTGTAACATGGGTGGCATCATTTGGTTAGTTGATTCAGTCAAAGGTAATTTCTTAGTTCAGAATCTTTGTTGATAGCTGAGGTGAAAGAAAATAAAGATCGTGATCCTATTTTGCTTAAGTTGAAAGAAGCAGTCTAGAGTCAGAATATTGAGGTTTTCTTCCAAGGGGAGATGGTTTTCTTTGTTATCAAGGCAGACTTTGTGTTCCAAACGTGGATGAATTAAGACAACGAGTGCTAGGAGAAGATCACAGTTCTTGGTATTTTATTCATACAGGAGCCAATAATATGTACCGTGATCTATGAGAAGTCTATTGGTGGAATGGCCTTAAGAAGGATATCACATAATTTGAGACTAAGTGTCCAAATTGCCAGTAGGTTAAGGTCGAGCATCAGAGACCTGGTGGTATGATTTAGGACATCATTATTCCTACTTGGAAGTAAGAAGTGGTGAATATGGACTTCATTATAGGGTTGCCTCGTACTCACCGACAACATGATTCTATTTGGATTATTGTAGGCCAAATGACTAAGTCAGCCTATTTATTTCTTGTTAAAACTCCAGATTCAGCTGAGGATTATGCTAGACTCTATCTTAGGGTGTTGGTGAAATTTCATGAGGTCCCTGTCCCTTTGACTACCATTTCAGATAGGGGTATTCAGTTTACCTCTCAATTCTAGAAGACATTTCAGAAGGGTCTTGGTACCCAAGTTCATCTCAGTACAACTTTTCACCCACAGACAGATGGTCAGGCATACCAGACCATTAATACTTTAGAGGATATGTTTAGAGCATGTGTGATCGATTTCAAAGGTAGTTGGGATGATCACTTTCCATTGATTGAGTTTTCCTATAATAATAGTTATCACTCCAGTATTCAGATGTCCCCATTTGAAGCATTTTATGAAAGGAGGTGTAGATCTCCTATTGGTTGGTTTGAGGTTGGTGAAGCTATCTTGATAGGGCCAAATCAGTTCATGAGGCTATGGAGAAAGTTCAACTGATTAGAGAAAGGTTGAAAATAGATTAGAGTCATCAAAAATCCTATGCCGATGTGAAGAGGAGGGAGCTTGAGTTTGCTATTAGTGATTTTGTCTACTTAAAAGTTTCACCCATGAAAGGGGTGAAAAGATTTGGCAAGAAAGGGAAGATCAGTTCCTGCTATTAAGATTGTGGGTCATTTTGGCAATGTAGCCTATGAGTTGGATTTACCTGCAGACTTAGCATCAGTGCATCTGGTTTTTCATGTGTCTTTGTTAAAGAAATGCATTGGTGATACCACATTGGTTGTACCCTTAGAGAGTGTGGGTGTACAAGGTAGTCTCTCTTATGAGGAGGTCCTAGTAGAGATCCTTGACCGACAGGTTTGTAAGTTGAGGAATAAAGAGGTCGCTTCATTAAAGGTTCTTTGGTGGAATCAACTAGTTGAGAGAGCTATTTGGGAAGTAAAAGCAGATATGATGACCAAGTACCCACATCTTTTCTCTTCAAATTCAGTTCCAGCTTGAGGTAATAGTTTCCCCTTAATTAATTCTTTTCGTTTCATGTCACCCAGTTATTCTCAGGTTATAACATGCATTCATGAGTTAAGTTCAGTCCATCTTTCAGTTATGGACATAGTTATCATGTTAGTAGTCAGATTGTAGAAATTCAGTGCTGGGATTGTAGCTCTTTTTGTATCATTTCAGCTTAAATAGTTTTCATTTGGGAATGAATGACCCCAAGGGAGAGATATTGTAACACCCCAAAAATACCGGCTAAGATAAGAACAATGCTTCAAGTACTTGTAGAACCAAACTTCATGTTTTGGTAGTATGAGAGGTGATTTAGACATGTATTAAGGCCACAAGTAACTCCTAGCCCATAGCCAAGTACAAACCTTTCTTACAGATTGATTTCTTGTAAAGAATCTTCCTATACTCAACTTAAAATGTGCATAACTCCTAGATTCTGAAGTGTTTTTGAGCTCAAGACCCTCCAAATGAAATATCTTTGAGTCTTCTTTTCAACGGATCCAATTGATTGTTAATTTGGTTCTAGAGCTAAGAGTTATGACCATTTTAGTGAAGCACTATCCAGCAATGAGATCCCATGAACCATGGTATGATGGTGGTTACATTGTAAGACCATACCATGCTTTCGTCTACATGAAACAACCCCAAATACCTGCGAGTTGACAAATATACCTCCCAACCATGAGATGATCTCACAATATTGGTTAGAAAGCACAATCTTGGGTACGATCTTGGTTCCTAATGTTGATTAGGCTTGGACTTCCAATAACAAACCAAGGTACGATTGTGAGAGGGTCCCACGAGTCATGCCATGGCTCATATGATGAAGTCCAGAGAAGCTTCAAATCTATCCAACAAACCATTAAATAGACCCCTATGCTATGTTGTTTAAGCTATCCCAAAGCTGATTGTTAAGTCTAATATTACCTTAAGTCCCTCATTACTCAAAATTCACTCGATACTTAGCAAAAAAAAGAGATAAGAGGCTATTTATTCCTCAAAGGTAATAACAAGGTTTCATCTTCTTCAAGCTCCAAATTCAAAGGTCTCACCAAGGTTTTCACCTCTAGGTATGTGGGATTTTATCAATGGGTTTCTTTTTACCTATTGAGTCACAAAGTTAACTCAATTCCTCAAGTTTAATTCATTCTTCAAGCTTAGAGTTTCTTTGAAAAGGGTGAATTCCATTACCTTTCAGTTAATCGGTTTGACTAAACCATGAATATATGTTTTCCTATGAATTTCTACATCCTTGAATGCTAAAGTTATGAACTCTCAAAGTATTGGTAAATTCTTAATTTATGGACATGAGTTATAAAACTCCTTATTATGTTCAGATTATGGAATTATCAATAGTAGTTGCATTCTTCAGAGATGGCGGGTTATGAACACCCAATGACTTAGGATTTTATTCATATGTTAATGAAAACTTAGTCCTTCATGTTTATATGATGTAGTATGCTTTTCAGATAAATTGTCTTTTATTTCAGTCTCATATATCAGTGTTATGAGCTTGTCAGTTATTCATTCTAAATAAACTATCCGGTTATCAGTTATATTCAGTTGGGTGTAGTAATTAGCACCGAGCAGATGTAGGGATAAAGATTCACCCGTTAGTAGTTAGGCTGAGACCTTTAGTAGAAGTCCCCAAGTCCAAGAACTATGGCGCCACCGTAGGTTCTAAAGGGCCACTCATCAGACCAGGCTTGATACCTTAGTCCTTTTGGACCTCATTTTAGTGGATCCACGTCAGTCAGTATTCATATCCTTGGCAAGTTACAGAGTATCCTTCCAGCTAGGGTTACAGGTTGGGCCCCAGTTAGCTCAGATTGGAGTGTGTCAGTTAACAGTATCTCCCACAGTCCATAATTCTGGTTCAGAATTTTCATGACCTTGTCTTCATTTTATTCAGATTATTATACCGCTACATGTTATTTCTTGGTCATTATATTAGTTTACATATCTCAATTTCATATTCAATTTACCATGTTACATTCAGCATATTCAGCTTATATTAGATCATGCATATCTCACATGCTCAGTACATTCAAAGTACTGACCGCATACTTTTCTTTGCGCTATATTGTCTTATAATATAGGTTTTGACATTCAACATCCAACTCAGGCTAGTATGATTCAGCATCATATCAGCAGTGTTTTAGTGAGTCCTCATCATTCGAGGACCAGTTATCAGTATTTTTTTTAGTTTTATTTTTAGTTCCAGATAGTTGGAGTTCGTTAGGGGCTTATCCCAACAACTCATATTATTTAGAGGCTTTTTAAATAGATGGTTAGATTTTTAGTATGTTGGCTATGTCAGACAGTGTTAGCCTTGACTTTCAGTATTGATTTCATTTATGATTATATCATTCTAGTTTTAACTTCCGCTCATAATTTCATCAATTATTTCAATATTCCTAGTGTTATGCCAGGCCATAGGTTAGCTTGGGGTCACTTGTGACTCTAAGCACCATGTTATGCTAGGGAGCGGTCTTGGGTAGTGACAAATTTGGTATCAGCGAATCAAGTTTAAAGTGTCCTAGGGTGTTTAAAAGCAACATTAAGTAGAGTCTTATTCATGGGTGTGAAGCGCACCTCACTTATGAGTGAGAGGCTATGAAATGTTTTAGGAAGAGTTTCACTTCTTTCATGTTCATATCATGCGATAGAGTGTGAACTCTACTAAGACCTTCTTCTAACTCGTGCTCTACGCATTTACAGAAAATGCCTCCCAGGAGAGCCAACGAAAGGAGAAATGGAAATGGAAATAGAAACAGGAACGGGAACCATCAAGCACCACAAGATCCAACAGACCCTTTGATTAAGCAAGTCTCTCATGCTGAGTTCAGGGCTGCTTTCATGGTGCTATGTCAGGCCATGACCACTCAGGCTAATCAGAAGGTTGTTGCCTTGGTCAATTCTACTGGTACCACAGCAGCATCTAGGGTCTGGGACTTCACTTGAATGAATCCTCCTGAGTTCTATTGTTCAAAGACTGAGGAAGATCCGCTAGAGTTTCTTGATGATATTCAAAATGTTACTAAAATCATGGGTCACTCCAGTTGAGAGTGATGACTTGGCTGCTTATCAGTTGAAGGGAGTAGCTCATACTTGGTGCAAGCAGTGGAAGGAGGATAGAGGTGCAGATGCAGGTCCAGTAGAGAGGGATGAATTTGCTGCCGATTTTCTGTATAGGTTCTTCCCACTCGAGCTAAGAGAAACCAAGGTTCAGGAATTTATAAATCTGAGGTAGGGAACTATGGTCAGATCCCACGATTGTGGAATGGGACTACTGATGCCCTTATGTCCAAAAATTCAGCACTTTCCTTCTATAAACCTGTTTGACCTGTAAATACCCAAAACATATTATATCCATATATAAATACCCTCGTACTTGCAAATATTCATAGTTTTAAACATTGAAAGTGTCGTAAGTTCACGACACATCAACACCCTCAACTTAGACCATTTGCATGTCCTCAGGTAAACATAACCAACTAAACCACCACGATGCTTAACCAAGAGAAAAAAACAATAATACTACTATAGTCAAATTTACACAAAACCATTTTAAGCATGCATTACCCAAAAACATGTTCAACCTCCCAAAGATCATCAAAACATATGTTGTGTGTATACAAACCAATCACCATAACACAAAGGGATCATGCAATGGCATTACATTATTAACAGGTAACCCGACATTCAAATTGATGACACTACCTGAACAAGCAGCAAACTATAATACAACCCCTACGCCCTCACATCAAAGAATTCCCTAACACTCAGTTTGTGCATAAATATCAATATCAGGACTAAAACAAATCGTTCACTCTCACAAAGAGGTCAGGCAGTGTGCATTTGATACCATAGACTTGCCCTTATTTTCTATGCCTTAATTGTCGGATAGTTGATTTAGGATCACTAGAGGACTTTTATTGGCTTGTAATTTAGGCTCGGGGGTTGGTATGGTACATATGGGTAAAGTGACTTATTCCTCCTTGGCACTACAATACTTTTAGCTCCACTTTCCTACTTTCATTATTTTTCTCCCTTCTTTCAACATTACGGACCCCGGGTACAGTTTTATTTTCACAACTTCCTCTTTTTTTTTTTTTTCAAACATCACTTTTTCACTTTTTTTTTGTTTTCAAACTTTTCTACACCCAAATCATTTTTCATTTTACTAACTTGTTCTTTATACCCAACCTTTTACGCACCCCTACGATAGCCACCCTCAACTTAGGCGATTTACCTAAGTTGAGGTGCATAGTTTCCAAGAAGGGACCCAGGCCAATGCACGTTCATTGAAAATGTTTGGGAAGGTGAGTAGGCTAGTTTATAGAAAAAGGTCTACTTAGGCTCAAATTTAAGGGATCAAGGGATATCATTTTATATGGTCGGCTTTTTAGGCTTTTAGTGGACTATTTGAAGAACGACCTATGATCCTTTCCTAACATCCTATCCTACGACTTTAGGGAGACTAACCAGGCAAGTTCTAGATCACACACATACGCTGACTACGTAAAACCTTACACATGCTTAGCTCAGGGCTATATGTTCAATTACTACCTATTCGGGTCATGCAAGTTAGGCCATTTTATCAAGCTATTAATTCTAAGGCCATTACAAGATCCAAACATTAGTCATAGTTTAGGTTTGCACACAATACAACACAAAACAAAAAATTTTTAGAGGAGGGGTATCATTTAAAACAATTATATCCAATTTTGCATGCACCTTTTATTTACACTACACCAAGTTCTCTTATTTTTTCTGTAAGTTACACATATTGCACAAACTTCACAAAAATAAAATACCTAAACATGCCGGTTCTAACTAGATAGCACAACTGAGGGAAAATACACATGACAATAATAACCCTCAGCAATGGTACATCCCCACCCCCAACTTGGAAATCATAATATGTCCCCATTACACGAAAACACAAAAAATATATAAATAAGGGATAAAGATATACCTGTAGCACACTAGATACCCGTCATACTCGGATCAAGTGGGGTTGTAAATGGGACCCCTCCAGTCTCCTCAGCTCTCATTGCCTCGATTGTGGCCGAGGTACTCTAGATATGTGGGCACCGGTGGTGGCTGGTGCACTCAATGATGTAACGGGGGCAATCTCCACACCTCCTCCAGTCAGATTCACTGCCTCAGCCACAGGTGGGATATCAATAATATCCTCTATAAATCCTACCTCGAAGGTTGCCTACTCACTTTCTCTCTTTTGTTTCTCCCTTCCTTGTCTTTTTTTTTCAGGGGCTGTAACTGACCGCCCGTATTATCCACATCAGTGTTATCACCCCCAACCACAAGGGCCTGAGTGTAGAATTTTGGAACTAGAGAATCCACATCCACCACAAGATCTTTTAATGATGGTATAAGAGGAGAAGAAGGTGGTACAACCTGGACAGTCCACTCCGTTACCTCCTTGACTGCTTCATTCAAGTCAGCCAAATCTTTCATGACCGTGCTCATATCAGGAGACTGAACCTCCTCTAGCTTATCCATCATTCTACTCTCAAATCTATCAAAATGAGTTTGGTCCACCCATATAGCAACCTTAATCTCATCAGCTATGTAGGGCTTCAACCCTACTTTCAACTTTTAAATTCGTGTATCATGCAATAATTGATTCCACAAAATTTATTCCAGGGGAGTTGTAGGGATCAAGGTGTAGCCTACAGGTACTAAATGATGCCGACTCAAAAAGACTGTGGGCTGCTGTGAAAAAGAAAAAGTAACACCGGTATCTAACACCGATATCTCACTAGTTGGGTCACCCCCTGCTACCTCCTATGATAAATCAGGTAAAGGATCTTGGGATGAAGCCGTCGGGTTCCTCAAGTTCGTAATCAGTGCTATATCCACATTCTTTGTTGGTTAGATAAATCTGTCAACTATCAGGATAACCGGCACTGTGAATCTTGTATCAATTAGGTAATCAGACATGGGAATGGCAATGTGGTGCTGAACTATAGTATTATGTCTCAAATCTCTTCTGCAATGATTCATGGAATGTTCAGCTCCAGCTTCTCCATAAAAGCTGCTACTAGGCATGTATTAGTTGTACCCAATATGTTATCATTTGTCTTCGGTGCAATGCGATGCCGTCGAATACACCACTAAGCCTTAGCTATGAATTTCAAAGTGTGTTTACATATGGTCTATCCGTTGATGTAAAATGCATTCTCCCTAGGTTCAACAATATGTTCCGCCAACTACTTGTAGTGTATAAGTTTATCATCAACGGTCAATTTCTTCACCCATCTCAAGTTTGTCATCCGGAAGTCATACTCTGAAGTCTCTTCAACCAGCTCAAAAGTGTTCCTGAACAAGGCTTTTGAGATAGCCTTGATGGAAATATCAATCTCATGATCTCAAAATCTCACCATATTCAGTTGGGGCTGCTTCCTCATGTCTTTTTCTTTACCCGAGGTAGTCATGGTTTTTATCAATGTTGGAATAAAACTCCCTCACCATCTCTGGACTATAGTTTTGGAGTGGCCTAGTTATCCACCCAAACTCGTACTTCTCAAATACTCGAATCAACTCCGGGACTCTCTGTAATGACTCAGGTAAGATCCGGGGATCGTCTTGAATACTCTGCTTTTTATTTCTTCTATGTTTTAGTGAAACCCCGTCAGTGTACTAGTCTTGAGAGTTATGCACAATCCACCGCCTCGAGTCAACACCCCTTGGAGGAAAGTCAGCAGTAGGTCCCTTGGAGGATTTGGGGTTTGAATTTTTCTCCTACTCCAAAGAGCTCATCTCATTAACATCATGTCCATGCTCACCCCCATCTTAGTTTGTATTTTGAACTCCCTCTTAAGACTGGGAAAGTTTTATGGGGGTATATGCTGGCACCAAGGCAGTAGATGCAGTTTCCTTGTTTTTCTTAAATTCTTTAGTCTTGTCCCTAGTAGTCCAAGGTGCGTGTTGATCGTCAGACTCACTTTTAGAAAATTCTACCATGAACCCACTTGACTCTGGAGACTCACTATCTGAGGTTGGAGGTGTATCTCAGGTGCCCTCTTCTTTGAGATATCCTCTGGCATCTGCTTGAGTGTCTTAGGAGCTGTAGTACTTGTATGTGAAAGTATTAGTCTTAATTTTGAAGCATTAATATAGGCTCGGGATCTTGCTCAGACAAGCCTCCCTACAATCGTGCAATGAAGGTACACTTGAACCTTCGATCGTAGAAAGTCTTGCCCAAAAGTATTGGGGGGTTGTCACATCAGACGAGCGTAAAACACAATTTTACCAAGATAGGATGATTGTGGGATGTGTTTTTCTGATGAACTCCTACAACTAGAGAAACTTTTACCCCAAAACTATCCAACCCACGATCGTACGTTGATACCTCAAATTAAACACATTTTTCAAAGGGTAAAACTTCCCCACATTTTTACTCATTTAAACCACAATTACACAACCATTCATTTGAAGACCTCATACACTCTACTACTCCCAATGAACTCAAGTATGCACCCATGTTCCATTAATTTTCAATCATGGAGACAATTTTAAAGCATGATCAGTAAACTTACACTTTTACTCTTGAATTTTTGAGTGCTTTGGAGACAGATGAGTTCAAAAAAATGGGAGTATCTGATTTACACCAATTCGAGGTAAGATTTCTTAATTTTACTCTCTTAATCATATAATTGTGTGATAATTTGCGTTTGAATGATTAATGCATTGTGTCAGGTCCTAAGTATATTGGATTAGGTTTTTTTTTAAAATCAAGTTAAGTAGGGTTAATTTAAATCGAAAAGCCCAACAGACGATTCATACTCACGATGGTGGAATGAAACCACAAACGTGGTCTATATTTGTAATGGGAGATCTTAGAAAACTTATCTAGGAACCTATGAAGCTTAAGGACGATCGTAGTTGTAACCACGATCATTTCTTAAAATCATAGATTTTATCTCTTAGATGTTGATTTTTAGGAGTTTGATCAGACGATTGGTACCATGGTCGTGACATCTAAGGACGATCGGGATTATCAATCATAAGATAACTCCTAAACTTCATTCCTCTAGACTTCATGCAGACGACTGAGCCTATGACTGTGTGGACTTCTCACGGTTGTTTAATATTTTCATGGGTTCATTATTTGATCTAGTTCCTTGATTTCCTTCTACATTGTCCCTGCACAAGTGACACACATTACCCTATAAACAAAAAGTACAAAATCCTTGGGTTGCTTACCAAGTAGCGCTCGATTTAACATCGCGGCACGACGTTGTTAAAGTTGTTACTCAAACTTCACCAAATAGTCCATGGGTTGCCTCCCATGAAGCGCTTTATTTAACATTGCGGGATGACTTGGGTGTGCTTAGCTTCTCAAGCACACTCTATATCTAGCTCACATATCAATTTCACCTCGTCAATCTCACCGAAGTAATATTTCACCCTTTGGTCGTTCACTTTAAAATTACGACCCTCTTTATTTTCCAGGTCAATTATACCATAGAGAAACACTTTAATTACTCTATACTGTTCTCTCTATCTTGAATTTAGCTTGCCATAAAATATCTTCAGCTTAGAATTAAATAGCAATACCATATCGCCTGTGGTGAATTCTCTTTTTTTCAATCTTGAGATCATGGTATAGTTTTACCTTGTCTTTGTACAAACATGATTGTTCATAGAAATGGAGATGAAATTCATCCATCTCATTCAATTGCTCAAGTCTCATTTTAGCCACAACACTCCATTCCAAATCAACCTCTTCAGTTCCTATAATGCCTTATGCTCAAGTTCGACAGGTAAGTGGTACGCTTTACCATACATAAGCTGGTATGGGGAAACACCAATAAGAGTCTTGAATACTATCCATTAAGCCCATAATGCATCATCTAACTTCCTATCCCATTCAGTCTTATTGACATTCACAATCTTTGCCAAAATAGACTTGATCTCACGATTATAGACCTCAACTTACCCATTTGTATGAGGATGGTAAGGTGTTTCCACCTTATTCCTCACACCATATTTCTTAAGCAAGGCCTTGAACAGAAATTTGTGAAAGTATGAGCCTCCATCACTAATGAAAGCCTTTGGTGTCCTGAACCTGGAGAATATGTTCTTTTTCAAAAAGGCTGTGACACTCTTACCTTTATTGTTTTGAAGTGCAACCGTCTCAACCTACTTTAAAACATAGTCGACAGCCACCAAGATATACTTTATTCCATATGAACTTACAAAGGGACCCATGAAATCAATACCCCATACATCAAATAGCTTAAGCTCTAGGATAGTGGTCATAGGAAGCTCTTACCTTTACGAGATGTTTCCTTGATACTTGCATTGGTCACAATCCCATGCGTAGTCATGTACATCTTGGTAAATGGTAAGCTAATAGTATCCACATTGTAAGATCTTGTACACAGGCCACACACCCCTATGATGACCTCCAACTGGTGATGAGTGACATACCTCTAGGATACTCATCATCTCAACCTCAGGAACACATCTACGAACCCCTCCATTGGTACAACCTTAAAATAAGTATGGATCATCCCAAAAGAACTTCTTCACATCGTGCATGAACTTTTTACGTTGCTGAAATGATAGGTTTTTAGGAACCACATCACTCACTAAATAATTTACAAAGTATGCAAACCACGGAATCAAATCTTATGATGCGGCTAATGCCTGCTCATCTGGAAAAGTATCATCAATATAAAGCTCATCCTTTGTTTTAACATGGCCTCTTCTTCAAGGAATGATAAGTGGTCAGCCACTTGATTCTCAGTCCCCTTTCGGTCCTTGACCTCAAAGTCAAATTCCTACAACAAAAGTACCTAATAAATCAATCTCAGTTTTGCATCCTTCTTTGCTATGAGGTACCTAAGAGCTGTGTGGTCAGTATGCACAATCACTTTAATGCCAAGAAAATAAGATCAAAAAATTTTCAAATGCAAACACCACAACAAACAACTCTTGTCCAGTCACAATACAATTTTTCTAAGCAAGATTAAGTGCTTTGCTAGCATAGTAGATGAGATGTAAGATCTTCTCTCACCTTTGGCCTAGGATTGTACCTAGAGCTACACCACTAGCATCACACACAACCTCGAACGACAAGAACCAATCTGGAGACAAAATAATAGGGGCTGAAATTAACTTCTCTTTAAGGAACTCAAATGGCTTCAGACATGCATCATCAAACACAAACTTCACCTCCTTCTCCAACAACTTGCACAATGGATTTGCAGTTTTAGAGAAGTCCTTGATGAATCTTCGATAAAATCCTGCGTACCCCAAAAAGCTGTGAATACCTTTCACAGAAATTGGTGGAGGCAATTTTTCAACCACCTTAATCTTTTCCTTCTCAATGTCAATCCCCTTCTTCAAAATCTTATGATTCCTTCTTTGACCATAAAATGACACTTCTCCTAGTTCAGTACCAAGTTACAATCCTCGCATATCCTCAAAACACTAGCAAGATGTGCCAAATAATCTTCAAGTGAATCATACACAACTGAGAAGCCATCCATAAATACCTCAATGGTTTCCTCAACCATGTCAGAAAAGATAGACATTATGCAATGCTAAAAGGTGACTGGTGCGTTACATAGACCAAAAGGCATCCTCTTAAACACGAACGTCCCAAATGGACAAGTAAAAATGGTCTTTTCTTGGTCCTTGGGGGTAGTAAAAATCTAATTTTACCCTAAATAACCATCAAGAAAATATTACCATCCTCTATTAGCAAGACGGTATAACATCTGATCTATGAAAGGCATTGAAAAATGATCCTCTTTAGTCCATGCGTTCAACTTCCTATAGTCCATGCAAACACGTCAACAAGTAATCGGCCTCATAGGAATGAGCTCATTCTTTCCATTTGGAACCACAGTGATTCCACCCTTCTTAGGCATAAATTAGACCGGGCTCACCTATTTGTTGTTTATAATAGGATAAATAACACCCGCATCCAACCATTTGATAATTTCCTTCTTTACCACCTCTTGCATAGGCAGATTTAGTCTCTATTGATGGTTAGTACTCGACACATAATTCGGTTCAAGTTGAATTTTATGTGTACAAATATCAGGCAGAATCCCAATGATGTCAGCAATGGACCATCTGATGGCCCTCTTGAACTGCTTCAACACAGACACCAAAGCCTCCATTTGCCAATCTACTAAATAAACAGCAATGATAACCGATAAGGTATTGTTGACTCCCAAAAATGCATAAAGAAGATGAGATGGAAGAGCTTTGAGTTCCAGGAATGGAGGCTTCTTAATAGAGGGGCTTAGCAGGTAGGGTCACTCTGTTTTTCAAATCAAGATCTAACTTCTTTGGTACATAACTGTATGAACCTCTACCATAAAGTGCGCTCACTATTTCATCATAATTGTAAATATCATCACCCTCAAAATTCATAGTGGCCGCTGTAAGTGCTCGACTCCAAGCCTCTCCTCAATAGAAGCTATCAATGCATCATCGTCAACTGTATCAATCACTGAAATCACATGCATATCCTTTGGCTGCTTCATGGATTGGCATATATTTAAGGTGACCTATTTGTTATTCGATCAAAACTTCATCTTCCTAGTTTCTATATCAACCAGTGCACGTCCAGTCATGAGGAATGGTCTCTCCAAAATAATAGAAACCTCAAAGTCAACCTCACAGTCAAGGATGACGAAATTAGCTCCAAATATGAAGGATGCAACCCTTACTAAAACATCACATAAGATTCTCATGGGCTTCTTCATAGTTGATCTGTCATGAGAAGTCTTATGAAATTCCGTTTGGGAAACCCCAACCCAAATTGTCTATAAGTTGCTAGTGGTATAAAATTAATACTAGCAACCAAATCACACAAAGCTTTAGCGAAGTTGAAAGACCCAATAGTGCATGGGATAGTGAATGCTCCAGGATCTTTTTTATTAATAACCAATGACTAAGAGGCGATTACACTACAATGGTGCACATTGCCAATCATTTTAAAGCTTACAGTCTTCTTTTTAGTCACTAAATCTTTCATAGACTTTGTGTAACCTGGAATTGTTTAAGAGCTTCCACTAGAGGGATATTCACCGATAAATCCTTCAGTATAGAAATAAATTTTTGGTACTTTTCCTCTTCAACTTACTTTTTCAGTCTTTGCAGAAAAGGAGGAGGTCATGGAATAGGAGCCAACACTTTTGGGACCTTCTTGTCCTTTCCCTTTCTTGCCTTTTTGCTAATGTTCATTAACTTGGGGATTTTTAAGTGCATTCTTATCCACTAACAAGCCTTCAGATTTGGAAACTTTTCCAGCATCAACAACTATTGGCTCTACCTCCTTTTCAAAAGTCACGACCATAGGTGGATCAATGGTTACCTTACCACTCTAAGTACTAATATCCAAGCAATGACCATCATTCTTTGTATTTTAGATGGTGTTGCTCTGAAGTGTATCTTGTTGATCTTGATTCAATGTAGTAGAAATCTATCCAAACTATCGCTTAAGCTATTTTATGGTGGTAGCATGTGATTCAACTTTCTGATTCATTCCCAAAATATCAGCCTTAATCTCCTTAAGGAAGTCTTCCATTTTCTTTACCCCTTTCACAATTTTTGTAAGCATGTCTTCATCCTTGAATTGCTTGAACCAACATCATGGTTCCTAGGTGTAACATAAAGGCCACTCTTATCCTTATAGTTATGCTTTCTCCTCCAATCACCAACTCGATCCCTACTCATATCTCTATACCTGCACTTATAGTAATTGTTATCCTCATAGTATTTCTGACTTGATTCCCTTGACTAGAGTTTCAAGTGTCTTGGTTATACCCCTGACCCTTAGAAGAAAAACCCTCCACCTCTCTATTTATATATTTTAAATTCTCTTCAGAATCAAATCTTCATACCTAGGCGCCTTACCTTGCAAACAAAATGCATTCACCTTTTCTTCTCTTACTGATTCAAATTGCTTAGCAAGCAACCCAATCTTAATGCTCAGCTATGCTACCTGTTGAGCTACCATCTCATCTAATAATCTCTACTCTGCAGATTATTTAATTATATAAGTACCTATGGGTCTATCTGTATCTCGACTATGCCAACCTCAATTGGTTTCGTGATCCAACCTAGGATCTCAGAAGCGTGCTCCCAACATAGAATTATGAATGCCCCATCGATGATAGTGTATACTACAGCCTTGGTATTCAAATTCAATGCTCTATAGAAGATCTCAAGCAAGTTTCGACCGGTCATCCTGTGGTTTGGGATATTCTGCAGCTTTTTCTTGAATCTCAACTAAGTCTTATATAATGCCTCCGAATGTAATTGTCTGAAGTTGTAAATCTCATCCTTCAACTGCAACATTCTGGAAGGTGGAAAAAATTATCTAAGAACTGAGTCCTCAATTTATTCCAAGTAGTGATCGATCCACGTGGTAGTTCTGCCAACTATAATGTGGCCTCTCCCGTCGGAGAGAAAAGAAAGAGTCGCAATCTAATTGCCTCTTGGGTCACTCCAGGTAGATTATAAGATGTGAAAATCCCCATAAAGTTAATTACATGCATGTTTGCATCATTAGTAGGAAGGCCTGAGAACATCCCTTTCAAGTTCAACAAGGGAATCTTGACACGAATGATATCAAGCTTAGTTCCTGGAGGCAACTTTGGTGGAATAATAACACCAGTTTTTACCGGCTCCAAATAATCCAAATCTTCCTTCGAATCCTCATAGTGAGGGAGATATTATTGTAGAGGTTGTTTCCCCCTATGCCTTCTCTGCCTCTGCCGCTCATCAAGTGCAGCTATACGGTTTGCTTTAACATGTCTAGACATTTCTTCCTTAGCTGCACGCCTGGTAACTTCTTGTCCAGTATTCTTCTCAGCCATCAATCGAGCAGTGATCTATTCTGAAGTCTCTTGACCATCAAAATTGTTGCATCATCGTGAATGCCCTCAACAAGAGCTCATTGATTATGAGCTCCTTT
This sequence comes from Capsicum rhomboideum, assembly GCA_031232105.1. Classification (NCBI taxonomy): domain Eukaryota; kingdom Viridiplantae; phylum Streptophyta; class Magnoliopsida; order Solanales; family Solanaceae; genus Capsicum; species Capsicum rhomboideum. The sequence continues at coordinate 136,225,959 of CP124716.1, forward strand.
GTTAACCATCCTTCTATTAGCTCTCAGAGTTCTCTCAAATTCTGTATCAGTTGAAATTAGGGGATTTCCTTGACTCTACGTAATAGGTATACACCAGTGTGTGCCCTAGAAACAACAAAAAAGTAAATCAGGAAACAGAAACCAACAACCCAACAAACTCAATTAATCAATTCCATAACAGTATTCCACGGTAATGGTGCCAAAATTTAATGTCGCCTAAATTACATCTCTACACAAAGCATAAAGCGGTCGTTTATCAAATATAGAATATAACTAGGTTGGGGTCGATCCTACAGGGAATAGGTCAAAATCTCAATCAAGACGTATGTCAAGCCAATCAATAGCAATTTTCAATAAAATAGGGGGTTTTGTAAATAAAGAAATTAGTAGTGACAATTGTTGATTTGTTGTATTTGAAATCAGTATGAGAGAGGCACTAGTATTGCGTTCCCTTAATAACTTCATAACTCCACAGGATCTTCGTACTCTGTAATCTCTCTTGGTGTTTGGTATACAAAAGCAATAGGTTATGTATGCTTAGAACAACTTTCTGCTCTTGTCTAAGCAATATCCTCAATTAAGTTTTCTCTTCTCCTGAGTTTTCGCTGCTTACCCCTATCTTTGATTCCAGATTAGCTTTCCTGGATTATTGGTTTAAGCTAATAACTAGAGGTTGGTAGCTCCAAGTCTCTGTTGTTCATTGCCTTATTTCTATCCATTACTCATCCTTTCGTCCAAAGTAAAGATAAGGCGAGTTCTAATGTCATAGACCATTAAAAAGCAATTAAACCCAAGGAAACAACAACACATGCAAGAACACCTCTTGAAAATCTCTTAGTACTTGGAACACTACTTCGTCAATCAATCATGGTTCCCACAACCCTAGTTGTCGTGTTTAGTTACTCATAATTGCAAGAATACAAGTTGAATTATGATAAGAGAGCATAATTATGAACTTACAATAATAAGATAAAAAACTCCGAGATCTCACTTTTAATTAAAACCCTAAGAATCAATGTTTATGATTCCAAGACCAACAATAATGTAATAATACATAAACTAATACAAAAGACCGAATAAGAATATTTACAGACAAAATAAAACCTATCCTAAATGTAATAGGATTTGCTAAGTCAGTCACTTTGGACTAAAGGAAGGTACGATCATGGTTAGATACCATGATCATCCTTGGTGCTCGTAGGTTGGTACTGGACTTTTTCATCTTTAGAACAAGGTAGGAACGACCCTCAGTATGACCTATTACCTTCTAGGTACGATTGTGCAATATGTTCGTCTAATGCGATTCAACTTTAACTTCTGCAAACTCTTAATCTGGACTTCCTTCCCACGACACCTTGGTACGATTGTCACTTCAAAGTACGGTCATGGGAAGTCTTTGTCTTATCCTTCTCACACTTAACTTCTGCAGCCATGATTTTAGGCTCTCTTCCTAGGGTCAAAATGTACGATCGTAACATCAAACCACGATCGTGGGAAGCTTTCGTCTGAATGGTTCCTGAGATTCATTCCTCTAAATCAATCCACGATGACATGGTATGACCGTGGTCAGATCCCTCAGTCGTGGAATGGGTCGTCTGATGCCCTTAAGTCCAAAAATTCAGCACTTTCCTTCTATGAACTTATTTAACCTGTAAATACCTAAAAACACATTATATCCATAAAGAAATACCCTCTTACTTGAAAATATTCACAGTTTTAAGCATCGAAGTTCCGTAAGTTTATGACACATTAATGAATGCAAGATGTGCGCATCATCTCTTTCTCTTCTCAACCCCTTCAATAACATCAGAAACATCATGAACATCATGAACATCATGATTTCACTACCATCACCATCATCATCAAATTGTCATCAACATTATCACCATCAACATCATGGGCATTATGGTTTCTATACCATCATTATGTATGACTATGAAAATGCAGTTAATAATTATAAATAATGTATAAAGGAAAATTCGAAACACCCAATCAAAATCAGCTGTAAGCAACAATGATCAAAACACAACTTACAATTAATGACAACTAAGTAATTGCAGTCAATAATCACAAGTATTCTCGAAGGCCCATTCACCACTTGCTTAATTGAGCATTAGCAAACCCAATCATCAATCAAAGACATGTCCGAAGACCCATTCATTAGGTATCCATTTCAGGAGTGCACATCCCACTAAGATGATATCTATACTTTAATTTATCATATTGTTATCACAATCAATCTTCCTAACTATCCTCTAGCAAGAATATTTATTTCTTCAAACATACACAATATTGGGTTACTCTTTTTAAGATAGTAGAGGCTTGTTTTATAGATTAGAAGGTCACTTAATTCTTCTGTTACTATCCATATTCACATATTAAACTCTATAAATTGTCAATCAAGTCATCCAAACACAAACACCCATCAAGGGAGCCACACAAAATACAATAACCCACGATCATATCATTATTACAATATTTTCATGTTTATCCATATAACCTCTACTAATTCACAGTTATTCAATTTGGGTGACCTCGCTAACCCCCTAATTTTGTTACCTGTTTGTACTTTCCAGTTTTTCTCACCCCTTTTACTAATATCCCAACCCGAACCACTAAGGCTTAGCCCTTCTACTCCTACGCTTAAAGTTCTATCAACCCTCTTATGGGATACATTACCTTCCCACGTACCTTACTATTAGGCCACCCGGAAAGCTGCCTCATCTACTTAACCAACCCTTACAACACTCAACTTGAGTAACTTTACAAAATAGCCCACCACTCATACTTATGCCTCATTACCACTTCTTAATGCAAGTCACGGGTTGCCCCAAATCATTATGATCAACCTAGTTGAACTGCAATTAGCTCATTTTCCCCCTTTTTTACCATTCTTAACCCATGCTATACTTAAAAAGCAATTATATTCATTCCCATTATAATTCTTGACATATTCAACCAAATTCATGCCACAATTATCTCACCAGCTGAGTATAACAACAGTCCACTATAATATAAAAGTCTTACAGGATTGTTTTCAATTCTATCCATCCAAACACCATGCCCGAAGGCCTAAGACATGAAATCTCCCGACATTACTATTAAAATAAGTGCATCTAGCCCAAGTCTACTGCAATTTAACCATAACCTACCTCATAGATAAAACATGCAGATATTGAGAGGAGATAATTGTTCCATAAGTGCTAAGCATCTCCCCATGTTGGGTTCCTACCAGGTGTGCCTCGAAACTGCCCTTAAGTAGCGAAGACTTTGGAATCTCATAGCTATGGAGGTGGGGTTTACTCAGGGTATTTCTAATGAAAAAATAACTTAGGAGGTTGAAAAATAAAAAGGGGTTTTAGAAATTCGAGATGGCCACTACCGAGTTACCGCTGCAGTGGTTAATATACCACTGCAACGGTTAATATACCACTGTAGCAGTAGGCCACAAGCTGGACCATTTTATATTAGATTCTTGGCCCAATTAAGTTGGGACCCCGCTTTTCCCCCACAAATTTAATTCTATCAGGTTTGATAAAAGGATTTTATTCATAAAAATTTTCTAAAATGTTTTTCAGCATAACAATGTTTTGGGTCGTTACACTGCCTGATATCTTCCAAATTACACCTCTGATAAAAGTATAAAGCGGTTGTTGATCAAATATAGAATCTAACTAGGTTAGGGTCGATCCCACGATGAATTAGTCAAAATATCTATCAAGTATTTATCTAAGCAATTAGTAAATAAGTTCTAGTAAAATGGGGGATTTTAAGAACTTCCAATAGTAACAAGTTGTTGATTTCATTGTATTTGTAATCAATGTGAGAGAGGAACTAGGACTGTGTTCCCCATAACTTCATAACTTCGTAGGTTCGTTGTACTAGTGATCTCTAGTGGTGCTCGGCATGCAGAATTGATAGGATATGTTCATCTAAATTACTTTACACCCCTATTAGATGACTATCCTTAATCACGAATTAACATCTCATGAGTTTTTCAATACTAACCCCTATCACTAATCCCATATTAACTATCCCATTTATCGGCTCAAGTTAATTAATGGAGGTTGGTAGCTCCAAGTCTCGTTGTTAATTCCCTTTTCCTATTCGTTCCACCTTCTTTCATTGTGAGTAAGAATAAGGCAAGTTCTAACATTGGCCACCGTCAGAAAGCAATCAAATCGAATAGAATCACAATACATGCACAAACACCCTTTGAGAATCACGTCATATTTTGAACACTACTTTATTAATCTATCATGGTTCCCGCAACCCTAGTTTTGGTGTTTAGATAATTATAATTACAAGAACATAATAATAATTTTGAGAAGAAATCATAATAATGAACTTACGAAAAAGATAATGAAAACCTCAAATCTCACTTTGAATTAAAACCCTAAAAATCAATGTTTATACTTTAAAAAACAACAATATGCCTTGAAAGTAATAATAGAATTTAAACTAATACAAAAGACCTAATAGGAGTATTTATAGACAAACATAAAACCTATCCGAAAACACAATGGGATTTACTTAGTTGGTGCATCGGATGAAGGAAGGGACGATCATAGGTAAATACCACGATCTTCCTATGTCCTCGTAGGTTGACATTTGAATTTTTCAATCTTTTAGATCTTTGCTGGAATGATGCTCAGTATGAGCTCATCCTTTCCTCCTACGATCATGACATCCTTTCGTGAATTCTACCCCTGGTTTTCACTTTGTATATTAATCCTCCTATGATCTTCTGTGCGAGCTCATGGTATCATTGTATGATTGTGGGGTCCTTCATCTATTCTCCTTCATATTTCACCTTCACAAGTTCTTCCCACGACAACAAGGTGCGGTCGTTGTTATATTTCTAATGCCTTTATGTCTAAAATTTTGTTCTTCACTTATCCGGACCTGTTTCACTTGCAAATACCCTAAAAATACACCATACCCACAAAAACATGACTTTAAATTGGCAATTTCCTTTATTTTAAGCAGCGAAAGTGTCGTAAGTCCACGACACATCAACAACCTCAGTTTAGAATATTTGTATATCCTTAGGCGAACAAGACACAACTAAACTAAAACACAACCTACATGACACTTAACTAAGAGAAATTTAAGAGTCTTACAATAGTAATATTATAAAAATCCAAATTTAGCATGCACGAATCAAATGACAAGTTCAACCCCTTCCAACATCATTAAAACCAAAATCCTCTGTGTGTACACAAACCATTTACCATGACACAATGGGATCAAGTGATGACATTAAATTATCAATAGATAACCTGGCATGCAAATCAATGACATTACCCATACAAGCAGCAACTACTATGCAACCCTTACACCCTCACATTAAAGAAGTTTCCAACACTCAAAATACATAATAAATATCAGGACAGAAACTGCCTCTAACCACTCACTCTCACAAAGAAGTTCAGACAGTGTGCATGAAATACCATAGTCTTACCCTTATTTTCTACGCCTTAGTTTTTTGAAAAGTCGAATTATGATCACCATAGGGCTTTTATTGGCTTATAATGTAGGCTTCAAGACGGGCATGGTACACGTGGATAAAGTAACTAGTCCTCCTTGGTACTACACTACTTTTGTCTCTACTTTCCTACTCTCTTTATTTTCTTCCTTCTTGACTTTTCAAACCTCGGATGTGGTTTCTTTTCTTCTACTTTATTTTTCTTTTCAAATTTTTTTTCAACCATTTTTTCCTTTCTTTTTCACACCAACCGGCACCCAAATCCCTTTTTCATTTACTAACTCCTTCTACATACCCAATTTTTTTCACGTACCCCTACGATAGCCACCCTCAACTTAGGCGATTTGCCTGAGTTGAGGTGCACAGTGTCCAAGGAGGGGCCACGACCAAATTAGGTTTATTGTAAATGAATTGGGAAGGTGAATGGGCTAGTTCAAGGAAAAAGGTCTATTTAAGCTTAAATTCGGGATCAAGGGATATAATTTTTGATTTGGTAGCGTTTTAGGATTATAGTGGACTATTCAAGAATGACCTATGTTCCTTTCCTAATCGAATATACTACAACTCTGGCGAGACTAACCGGGCAAGTTCTAGATCAGTCACACACACCGACTAGGTAAGTACCTCACACACTCATGGCTCAGGGCTATATGCATAGTTACTACCTATCTGGTTCATGCATAGTTAAGCTATAATTATCACTCTCATAATCCTAGTGCCATAAAAAGATCCATATTGGTAACAGTCCATAATAAGCACACATCACAACATAAACATCAAAAACTTTTTATGGAGGGGTATTATTGAAACACATTAAAAACACAAATTGCATGCCCTTTTTATTTTGACTGCACCAGGGTCTCTTATTCCTTTCTTGATTACACAAACAACACCAAAAATAACACAAAAATAGAAATTAAATTCCTAAACATGTCGATTCTAACTAGATAGTGAATTTAAGAGAAAAGAACCACAACAATAAAAACCCTCAAATGTGGTATACCTCCACCCCCAACTTAGAAACAGTGCAATGTCCCTAATGCCCAAAATAGTAAAAACTAGGGTAGAGACATACTTGTGGTGCACTAGACGCCTGTTGAGGACTAATCATTTGAGGTCAGAAATATAATCCCTCTATTACTTCAACTCTAGTCGCCTTGGTAGTGGCCATGGAACTCATATTCAAGTCTACACCGGTGGCGACCGATGCACTCAAAGATGATCTTGTGGGGGAATTCTCCGTACCCCCTCTACTCACCTTAACAATATCAACAACATCAGCAATAACTATAGTTGATGGGACCTCACTCCTTTTTGAAATAGGCACCTCAGAGTTCCTCTCGATCTCCTTATCTCTCCTCTTCTTCCTATCCTTATCCTTCTTCTTTCTCTTTATACGGGGTTGTGTATCATCAACCATCTTATCTATTACCTCATCGACTTCTTTACCCTTTCCCCCATCTATCGGGGCATGGGTGTAGAAGTCTGGCACCTGTGCATCCAAGTCTATTTGAAAATCCTCAAAACTCAGGATTGGTGGAGGCTGCCCCATTGGATGCTACCACTCAGAAAGCTCCTTTAGTGTATTTTTCAACTCATCTAACTCAGTGATGACTGTGCTTAAATTAGGAGCCCAAAAAATCTCCAACTTTACCATCTTTTGGCTGTCAAAACTGTTAAAAAATGTCTATATACCCCGTGTTGCTGCCTTAATCTCATCCCCCATAATGGGTTTTTCTTCTACCTCTAATTTATTAACCCTTGTATCAAAAAAACATAATTATTCATTAGCTTCTCTAGAAAGGCTATAGGCACTAATGTGTAGTCTGTATGCACAAACGGTAGTATACCTAAGGGTGTTGTGGGATGTTGTAATGATGATGAAGTAGCATCGACCTCAGAAGCTGGAATCTATGTAGCAAGAGCAGCCCTCTCTGCAGCTTGTCCAGGCAAATCTGGTAAAGGCCCTCGGGCTCGTGATGCTGGGTTTATGTAATGTTTGATCAATGCGATGTCTGTTGTCTTGGTCGACCAGGTAAACCTATTAATAGTGATGTCACCCAAATTGCACCCAAAAGTATAAAGTGGTCGCCGAATCAAATATAGAACCTAACAAGGTTGGGATCGATCCCATAGGGAATAGGTTGAATTTCAATTTTGTGTTTGTCTAAGTAACAGGCAGTAAGTAAAAAAAGGGGATTTTGTGAAACAATAGATCAATTTTAAAACATGTTGAGTTGTTGGATTTGTAATCAATATGAGAAAGGCACTAGGACTGTGTTCCCCAATAACTTCATAACTCCATAGGTTCTCTGTATTGTAGTGATCTCTCATCGTATTCGACATGCAGAATCGATTATTATTTATCATCTAACCGATTATGTTACACCCCTTATAGATGACTATCCCTAAGAACAAAGGTTTATGTGTCATAAGTGTTGCATTACTAACCCCTATCTGAGGTCCTAATATAGTCTTTCCCATTTACCGGCTCAAGGCTAATTAAATGAAAACATCTCCGAGTCTTGATGTTGATTCACTATTCCTATTTGATTACCCTTGATACAGTCCGGGGTAGAGATAGGACGAGTTCCAAAGCATGCACTTGTTAGAAAGCAACCAATCCCAAAGAAACAACAATACATGCCCAGCTACCCTTCCAGAATCACCTCGTACTTCGAATACTACGTCGTTAATCCGTCATGGTTCCCACAACCCTAGTTGTAGTGTTTAGCTACTCATAATTGTAGTCACAAAAAAATAATTCATAGATGAAAACATAATTATGAACTTACAACAATAAGATGAAAAACTCCAAAATTTCACTTTGAATTAAAACCCTAAAAATTGATGTTTGCAATTACAAGACCAAGAATATGCCTTAGAGCCTTATGATAATGTAATAGAACATAAAACAAGGATAAAACCTAATAGGAGTATTTATAGATACAAAAGGAATCCTATCCTAAACTATGTAGGAGAAGAAAGTCGACAAGTTTCCATAAATCGTGAACCAGAGTCGTGAATCAGTCTACCAATCGTGAACCAGAGTCATGGAAATCAGAATCTACTTGCACTTCTTCAGCATATTTTCCATTGATTAAGTCTACCAATCGTAGACTCAGTCTACCAATCGTGAACACCATCCATGGAAATCAGAATTTTTATTTTTTCTTCAGAACTTCATTCACGAGCATGTTTGAAGGTTCGTAAATTATTCCACGATCCATGGATGCTTTCCACGAGACCCTTTTTGATTATTTTTGAGCCTTTTTTCTCGATTTTGCCTTTGAAACCCTGTTCTCCTACACAAGTGAATAAAACACATCATACTTACCAAAAACACACCTACATCCTTGCATATTTTCGTCATTTTAAGCATCTAAAGTGCCATGAAACCATGGCACATCAACACCCTCAACTTAGAATGTTTGCATGTCCTCAGGCAAAGAAAATAAAATAAACACATACCATGCTTAAATAAGAGGAACCTAAGAGACCTATGGCAGTCAATTCCTTGCTTTTAGCATAAAATTTTCAACCCTCTCCTATATAAACATCAAAACCCACCATGTATATACATGCAACACATTACCATGACACAAAAGGGATCAAGCAATAGCATTAAAGTATGACCAAATAGCCAAGCATATATGCAAATAACATTACCTGAACAAGTAGAAACCAATAATGCAACCCGTTTGCTCTCACAACAAGGAAGTCCCATACTCTCATAGTCTATAGATGTAAATATAAATAGGGACTGAATCAAGACACTCACTCTCTCAAAGAAGTTTGAACAGTGTGCGTGAAATACCATAGGCTTGCCCTTATTTTCCATGCCTTAGTTTTTGGATAGTCGGACTATGATCACTATAGGACTTTTATGGGCATGTAATATAGGCTTGGGGACTGGTATGGTAGCTATGGATATAGTGACTCAACCCTCCTTGACTTTACACTATTTTTGGCTCCACTTTATGACCTTACTTATTTTATTCTCCCGTATTATCCTTCGCTTCCCTTAAGATTTTGGGTGTGGTTTTCTTTTTACAATTTCTATATTTTTTTCACCTTTTTTCTTTACCACACCCGAATTTATTTTATTTTCTTTTACTAACTTCTTCTTCATACCCATATAACATTACGCACCCCTATGATAGCCACCCTCAACTTAAGTGATTTGTTTGAGTTGAGGAACACAATGTTCAAGGAGGTACCAGGTCCAAGAAAGGTTCATTATAAGTAGAAATGGGAAGGTGAATAGGGTAATAAAATAAAATAGTCAATTTAGGGTCAAATTTGGGATCAAGGGATACTTTTTTCATTTGGTCTGGTATTTAGGCTAAAAGTGGACTTACTCAAGGATGACCTATGATCCTTTCCTAACCAACTATCCTATAACCTCGGCAAAACTAATCGGATAAGTTCTGGATCGCACATATAAAGTGAACTCAGTAAACAACCCCACACACATAGCACAAGGTTACATTATCAACTACTACCTATCTAGTTCATGCATTATTAAGCTATGGTTATTCTGCCTATAATACTACTGCCATAATAAGATCCAACAATGGTCACAATTTAACACAACTACAACACACACACTAAAATAAATTTTTTAGGAGGGGTATCCTTTAAACATCAAATATCAAAATCACAACATTCAAAACTTGACTGCACTAAGGTTCCCCTATTTTTTTCCTAATTAAACTCAATAAAAACAATATAAACATATAAAAAAACAAAAAATAAAATCCTAAACATGCCGGTTCTACTAGATAACACTCAAGGGAAAAGAAACATGGCAACAAAACCCCCAAGAAGACATATAGACCCCAAAGAGGAAATATAGACCACAAGTACACCTGCCCCTATCAAATAAGCATGTGTTGTCCCTAACGGATTAGACCAAAGTAAAGCAAGAGAGTTAGGAACATACTTGTGGCACCCTAGGTGTGTGGGTTTGGTGTCGATCAAAATAACAAGAATCAAAACAAATGTAGGAATAACAAGACACCTTTGGTTGCATCCCAAGCAACACCTGATTTAACATCGCGGCATGATGAGGGTGTATTGCTTGCTCACAGTTCATCAAAATATCCCTTGGGTTGGCTTCTAGGGTTATCTAAACTATTTATTGCCGAATAAGATATCCCTTGGGTTGGCTTCCAGGGTTATCTAAACTATTTATTACCAAAAGTACCCTAATGTCTTTTGGATGCTTTATATTTCTACAAACATTGAACGCGACTTCCTCATTAGTCAACCTGAATTTTAGCTCACCCCACTCCATATCAACCAATGCTCTACCGGTGGCAAAAAATGGTCTCCCAAAAATTATGGGCATCTCAAAATTTACCTCGTTATCCAAGACAACAAAGTCATCCAGAAAGATAAAGTTTTCTACCTTGACCATAACATCAAATAATATGCCCACAGGTTTCTTGACAGTACGATCCTCCATCAATAACCGCATTTTTGTTGGTTCGAAGGTTCCCAAGCCCAATTGTTTAAACACTGCTAGCAGCATCAAGTTTATGCTTGCGCCTAGGTCATACAAAGTTTTGGAAAAGTTAGATGACCCAATTGTGTAAGAATTTATGAAGGAACTAGGATCATCTTTCTATTGCACAAGAGAAAGGGATGAAATTGCACTACAATGGTCCAAATTACTAACAAACTCATAACTGAAAATTCTCTTGTTTGTGACCAACTCTTTGATAAACTTTGCATATCCTGACATTTGTTCAAGTGCTTCCACCAATGGGATGCTTATCAAAAGGTTCTTCAATATAGACATGAACTTATGAAAATTTCCATCTTCCCCTCTCTTCATCAACCATTGAGTGAATGGAGGTGGAGGCCTAGGAATAGGAGTAAGTATTTTTGGGGCTTTCTTTTCCTTTTCTTGTTCAGTATTAACATTGTTTTCATTAGTTGGAGGCTCTTTAACATCTTTCAAGCTCTCCCCACTAGCAGTTTCGTTTTCATCTACTTTTTTCTTGAGACGCTGAGGGAAAGGTGGGGGAAGTTTAAGGAATCAAACATGTTTTCTTATAACTTCCTTTACCTCTCCTCCCTAAGCAGTTGTTCTGTCTTCTAGTGGGGCATGAACACCCTCATCATTTTTCCCAATAACAACCTTTTTGGGTGCCTCAATAAGAGCCTTCCCACTTTTTGAGGTGATTTGTCTCTCTCAAGCGCACACATAAGTGTACGTGGTTGTTTCAAGTAATAAAGTAGCTCTTAGTGAGCCGGATGTCGAACTCATAAGGAGTTGTGTTTAACAAGCGATCTAATTTAAGTGTTACTATTTTGAATTAATCAAGTGCGAGTAGTAACCAAAAAAAAAGTTGAGTTTTATTTTTTATAACTAAATACTAAAATTAACAATGATAAGGAATTCGAGTTGTGAAAAATATATGGAGAGTTCCAGGGTTATGGCATTCGATAAAATCCTGCATGGTAGTTATTCTATTCAATGATCTTTATTTCTCAGATTATGGGTTTTGGGGTTAAGTGTTGATCCAGGAATTGTCATCCTCTAAATCATCTACTTTAACTGGTCTCATAACTCCATCATTGAGTGGGGATGTGATTCCATAATTCAAGTGTGTTTGTTAATCATCTTGTCATGACCAAACAACGCTCTTAGGTATACGTCTATCCTAGTTGCGAATCAACCTTAACTTACACTAGAGATGATCTTATTCCTTTAATTCTTCATCCTATTCATAAAATTCCATGATAAGTTCATGCATTAATTACTCATATATTCCAATGTTGATCAGACATCAAAATAGTAGAATCAAGAACAAAAGCATAATCGGATGAGAAACGATCTTAATGAATAAAACAAACTGCTAAACAATTATATTCTAGTTGTAAACCCAGAATAAGGGAGTTTAGCCACTCATATTCATACAAACAATCTCCAAAATAGAGTTCATAGCTTTAAATTACAAGAATGAAAAGTAAAGACGACAAAACCCTAGTGTAGAGCTTCTTGCCTTCTCCTTTGCTCTCCAATTGGTGTGTAAGTTTAATCTTCCTTTTAATTGTGTCCAAGTACTCATTTTATAGGTATTTTAGTCATCCAAGAGGTGCCCAAGTCGAATTCCAATCAATTAAAAATTTACCCTAACTTAAAACAACATTAGAAACTAATTTCTAACGGGTTTGGGACTTGGTGCATCGCGTCCTCCATCGGGTGGGAGTGGAGGCACGACGCGAGCTCAATACAGGCTCAAACCAGTAGCTACTCACCCTACCATGTGTGACGTGCCCCTCATTATACATATTGAAGGGTGCAACGCAACTCCAAAAATGGGTGGTGAAGTGTGCGACGCACCTCCTAATACGGGTGGTGGAGGGTGCGACGTGCCTCTTGTCTAAGGCTCTTGCATTTCACGTCAAATCTTCTCTTGCTCTTATCCCTAGATCTCGAACGACTTGTACTTCGATTATAGGCTTGATTTAGCTTCCTTAGCTCCTCCAATGGTCCCCTACAACATCTCAACACAACCATAAGTCTATACAACATAATAGAACACATCAAAGTACACTAGAACAAGCATAGCTCAAGTTAGTGACACTAGTTTCCTCGTCTAAGTTCTAATTGATCATTTTGGCTATTGACTTGATTCAAATGTACCTTAAACACTATAAAAAAGTACTTTAACACACAAATACACATATATACTCTTTATGGCTCACAAGCATGTTGAATTATCCTCAAAACTAAGCTAAATACGTATGAATAATAACACTTGGGAGTATAAATACAGCCAAGATCACAACGCCACACTTAAAGCCTTGTTCGTCCTCGAATAAATCTTTACATCAATCACCAGCAAAGAAGACTCTAACAAAATCACTACCACTATGACACTCTAGCTAGAACCACACAGACCACATGAATAGCAACTTCTACACTCGACATGTCATATTACAACTCCAAAACACATGAATACTACGTCAAAACTTCCTAGCCTCTAGAATTGACTCTATCAAGTTGGAAAACTCATGCATATTACTCAATACAGAGATCATATATGTCACCTTTCTATCATCAAATATGCGCCCTCATCACAAGAGAGTCACCCATATTCACTTCACAAGTATGCCTTTTAACACAAGAATGGGTGTAAGAATCAAATGTCACTCACTCTCACAAAGAATTCACATGACACATAATATGAACCATAATCTTGTCGTTAGTGTAGTACTCCACTAATATCAAAATTTCAAAGCTCAATATTAAGTAGGACTTTAAGGGTTGTAGTGTCGGCTAAGGGATGGGTAGGAATTATTTGGTTAAGAATAGTGACTATCTTCCCTAAGCTCTTTAATACACTACAATTTACATTAAGATCACCTCCAACCAACCTATTTTACACCATTTTTGTCTTCCCAACTCTCTTTTGTTTAGCCCTATCTCTTTAAGCTAGCTTACACATCTTTAGCATGGAGTATTTACTATCAACATATGATTCACTTCTTTGGATCAATTTCCCTTTTCATTCATTACTGCCTACCTACCATACATAAACCTTTTTAACACACCAAAAGCTACTCACTCGGGGCTTCAATTTCACTTTCTCCTTCTTCCATTTTTACACTCCTTAACATCTTAAGTTTTCAACTAAATCACTTAGGAGTTTTGGGTTAATTGAAAGAAAAGGATTAAGCTACATACAAGGCTACCAAAGAATAGGCTAAAGGGTCAATAGGGCTAACTAGGATCATACAAAAAGGGTAGATAAAGTCTTGTATAAAACATGGCTATCAAAGAAATACCTATATCATCTCCTAAACTCAACACCCTTTATTTTGCTTTGCAAACAGATCGAGCAAGTTTTAGACATCAATATGCACATGGAATATCACAAAAACCTCACTCACACATGGCACTTGTTCAAATCAAGACGGATCTCTATAGACGCTTAACCACTCACTTAGCAAGAATTTAACATTAAGCCAACATCAAAAAAGAGTCAAACAATTGAGCCTAGGTGTCTCACAGTAGTCATTAAATTCACTACACATGCTTCAAAATTAAACACTAATGTGCAGTCCAGTAATCATGCATAGCATTAAACAAAAGCATCTCTGAAATTTAAAAATTACTCCTAAAAAAATAAAAAGGATACTGGGATGAAAGGGCTTCCCCTCGAAAAAGAACCAAAAATAAAAACCGAGGGGTGGATGAAGTGTACTCCTAAAAGAAACTAAAAACAAATTATTAAAAGAAAATATTTTTGTCTTTTTTTCAAATTTTTCAGCAACATGAGCAAAAACAAACAACCAAAAAAAATAACCAAAAAACTCTTATAGCACACTCTACCTTAACCAAATGGGAAGAGTTCCCACCCCACACTTAAAATCACACTTTTCCCCCAAAGTACAACTTAAAAGTAAGGATAGAAATACTCCCGAAATACTCCCTAAGGCCTCTAGGCCTAGCTAGTAGCATCATAATCCATCAAAGAGGTCCAAGGGAGTCCACACTCAGTTTTTGCAATGCTCATTAGCTTAGATTTTGGGTACTCATACTTCCCCTAATCTGCAAAACAAAACAAAAACAAAGGTGATACTAAATAAAACAAAAAAAGTAAAAATACTACCTTAACTTGGGTTGCCTCCCAAGCAGCGCCTGATGTAATGTCGCGACACGACTCAAGTGACAACTTCATTATCCACATTCTCTCATCCTCTTTCTTCTACTTCGAGCCCATCTCCTCCTTTTTTTTTTGACTTCTCAAGTGTTTATGATCGAGGTTTGCATCTTTTCTTACACCTACCTTTTCAGCATGCCACTCAAGTGTTTTGGGTTCAGGCTTATTTGTCAACTTGGGCAACTCCATGAGAGAGTCTGAAGAAGTAATTAGTGGTTTGCACTCTTCTACCCCATACTCATTCACTTCCATAGTTGTGATCATTCATAGATCTCTATAGTGTGAGGGTGTGTTGAGTGCTTTGTACACTCTAAAGACCACTTTTTCATCATTCAATCTCATCTTGAGTGTGCCTTCTCTCACATCTATCAATGCTCCACTAGTAGCTAAGAATGGGCACCTTAATATGATTGGTACCCTGTCATCTGCATCATAATCAAGAATAATAAAGTCAGCAGAAATAATGAACTTACCAATCTTAATGAGAAAATCTTGTATGATTCCTTCGGGCACCACTCATGTTCTGTTCGCCATTTGTAACACCACTGAGAAAGGCCTTGGCTTTCCTAAACCAATAGTTTTAAAAACTGAAAGGGGTATCAAGTTGATGCTTGCCCCTAAATCACTCGAATAATGGACAACATCACTTTCAACAATTTGAATGGGAAGGGTGAAACTCCTAGGGTCTTTGAGCTTTTTGGGCATCTTGCTCATGACCACAGAATTGCACTCATCAGTAAGTGACACTGTCTCAATATCACCCAGCCTCTTTTTATTTATCACCACATCTTTTAAGTACTTAGCATACTTTGGAATTCCCTACAACACAGCTACAAGAGGAAGGTTAACGTGAAGCTCTCTGAACGTGTCAAAGAACTTCTTGAAACAAGAATCTTCCTTTGCTTTATTGAACTTTTGAAGGAAAGGTGGTGGTGTTATATTGCGAGGTTGCTCAACTGGCTTCTCCTTTGGGTACTCAAACATCCCCTTTTCATTGGCAATTCTAAACTCAACTTGCTTGTCTGTCTGCTTGGGTGTGTACAATTTAGCTTGCACCTTGTGATTTTTCTTCGGATGTGTATCACCCAAATCTCTACCGCCTCTTAATGTAATAGCCATAACTTTCTTTAGAGCTTGCTCTATATCACCCGAAAGACCCCCTTGTGGTATTAAATTTTGTGCCTAAGCTAACTGACCCATTTGTATCTACAAATTCTTTTAGGCAAGTTGCTGATTTTTGAGATCAGCAGCCATTTGCTCTTGGGTGTCCATGATTTTATTCAATGACTCTTCAATATTATTGGCATGAGTATTAGTCTGTGTACCTTGTTGCTGCTAAAACTGTTGATATTGGGCTTGATTATTGCCCCAAGAGTAGTTGGGTTGAGCTAGCCAATTGCGATTGTAAACATTATCATAATTCTAAATTCCTCTTTGAGCATTGCCCAAAACCACCATTACCATAAGTTTCATACCAAGTCTGAGCCTGTTACACTACATTAACTTATGCCTGAGGTTGAGCCACTCTCAATTTGATAAATTGGGCCATTATCTGATTTTGAAAGCTAGACAGTTGTGTCGCTAATGCTGTGAGACCATCTATCTCAATCATACCTGCTGGTTTCTTCACCATACTTCTAGACATATCGTCATTCTAGTCTAGATTACCTTGTGTTATTCTATTTAGTAGAGTGTATAGCTCATCATAAGTTTTCTCTAATGCTTGACCACCTGCAGCTGAATCTAGCAAAATATTTGTGTTGTGGTGAAGTCCTTCAAAAAAAGTGTGAGCCAGTACCTTATTGTTTTACTGGTGATATGGGAAATCTCTGAGGAGAGGCTTGACTCTTTCCCATGCATGATACAAATTCTCGTCTGTCTTTTGCTTGAAACTAAGAATCTCACTTCTTAACCTTGCAGTTTTACCTGAAGGGAAAAATCAAATGAGGAGCTTCTTTTTTAATTCGTCCTAAGTTGTGACCGAGTTTGAAGGTTCTTCTTTCAACCATTTCTTTGCTTCCCCCAAAAGTGAGAATGTGAAAAGTGTGAGACTCACATAGTCTATGGAGACTCTAGCGGGAATGAAAGTGTCACTTATCTCCAAATTTTTTTGAAAATAGACATGTGGATCCTTATTTGACAAGCCTGTAAGCTGCCCGTTTGTGTGAACAATTGCACCATGTTTTACTTCAGTTCAAATCTCCCTCCTGTGGCGGGATTCTAAATACAAGAGGTCATATTAGTTGCAAGTGGGATTGCCACTTCATGCACTATCTTGCGAGCTGGTGGTTCTTTAGTCATTGGTGCAGGAATGATCTCGTCTTGCTGAACTTGTTGGGTTTGTTGGAGAAGTGCTGCTTCTCTCCTTAATTGATGCAATCTTCACTCGAGTTTAGGATATGGTTCGACTAATTCTCTCTCCCTTGCCAGCTTACTCGAGATTTAAACCTGTACCTGCAAATTTAGTAGCTAAGACCAAGTTGTTAGCACTTTATCAACCAAAATAATAAAACTAAAAATTAGAAGGTTGCTAATTTTCAAGTCCCTGGCAAAGGCGCCAAAAACTTGTTACTCCCAAGCGCACACGCAAGTGTACGTGGTTGTTTCAAGTAATAAAGTAGCTCTTCATGAGCCGGATGTTGAACCCATAGGGACTTCTGTTTAATAAGCAATCTAATTTAAGTGTTACCATTTCGAAGTAAACAAGTGCGAGATGTAACCAAAAAGAAGTTGAGTTTTATTTTTTATATCTAAATACAAAAATTAACAATGATAAGAAATTCGGGTTGTGAACAATATATGGAGAGTTCCACGGTATATGGCATTCAATACAATCCTGCATAGTAGTTATTATATTCAATGATCTTTATTTCTCGGATTATGGCTTTCGGGGTTAAGTGTTGATCCGAGAATTGTCATCCTCTAAATCATCTACTTGAACTGGTTTCACAACTCCATCGTTGAGTGGGGATGTGCTTCCATAATTCAAGTGCGTTAGTTAATCATCCCGTCATGACCAAACAAGGCTCCTATGTATACCTCTATCCTAGTTACGAATCAACCCTAACTTACACTAGAGATGATCTTGTTCCTTAAGTTCTTTATCCTATTCATACAATCCCATGATCATTTCATGCATGAATTACTCATATATTCTAATGCTGATCAGAAATCAAAATAGTAGAATCAAGAACAAAATCATAATCAGATGAGAAGTAAAGAGGACAAAACCTAGTGTAGAGCTCCTTGCCTTCTCATTTGCTCTCCAATTGGTGTGTTAGTTGAATCTCCCTTTTAATTGTGGACAAGTACTCCTTTTACAGGTATTTTATTCATCCAAGAGGTGCCCAATTCGAATCCCAATCAATTACAACTTTACCCAACTTAAAACAACATTAGAAACCAATTTCAGACAGGTTTGGGACTTGGTGCATCACATCCTCCATTGCGTGGGAATGGAGATGCGACACGAGCTTAATATAGTCTCAAAAAAGTATCTAATTTCACTACCATGTGCGATGCAGCCCTCATTATGCATATTGTAGGGTGCGATGCGCCTCCCAATACGGGTTGTGGACGGTGCGATGCACCTCCTAACATGGGTGGTGGACGATGTGATGCACCTCCCTTGATCCAGAATGACTTGTGCTTTGTTTTTAGGTTTGATTTACCTTTATTAGATCCTCCAATGGTCTCCTACAACATCTAAACACAACCATAAGTCTATACAACATAATAGAACACATCAAAGGACACTAGAACTAGCGTAGCTCAAGCTAGCACCACTAGTTTCCTCGTCTAAGTTCTAATTGATCATTTTGACTCTTGAATTTATTCAAATGTACCTTAAACAGTATAAACAAGTACTTTTATACACAAATACACATATATATTCTTTATGGTTCACAAGCATGTCGAATTATCCTCAAAACTAAGCTAAATGCATATGATTAATGTCACTTGGGAGTATAAATACATCCATGATCATGATTGCCATACAATGAGCATCATTTTTTAGGTTCTGTATAGTGTTTATCGAAAGTGTACCTTGATGACATTGATTTAATATAGCAAATATAAGACTAAACTGTTGCTCAAGCTACTTACTGGTGGTAGCATATGATTTGACCTTTTGGCTCAGCCCCGAAATATCTGATCTAATCTCTTTGAGGCAGTATTGCATTTCCTCTACCCCTATCACAACTTTTTCAAGCATGTATTCTATTCTCAAGTTGCTCAATCCAGCTTTATGTTTACCGAGTGGAACATAAAGGACACTCTTATTCTTGTAGTCATCCTTTCTCCTCCAATCACCATATCGGTCCCTACTTCTATCTCTATACTTAGAATTATTGTAATTGTTATGCCCATAGTAGTTCCAACCTTCATTCCCTTGCCTATAGTTCTAAATTTCTTGGTTATACCCATGGACCTTAGCATGGAAACCCACCATCTCTCTATCTCGGTATTTTGCATCCTCTTCAAAATTTGAATCTTCATGCCTATGTTCCTTACCTAACAAACCTACTACATTTACCCTTTTTCCTTATGCTTCTGCAAATTACTTTGTAAGCAACCCATTCCCAGTCCTCAATTGTTCTACCTCTTGAACTACTATTTCATCTAATACTCTTTGCTCTGCGGATGCTATAATTACATAAGTGTCTGCGGGTTTGTCAGCGTCCCAAGTATGTCAGCCTCTATTGGTTCTCGTAATCCTATCTAGAATCTTAGAAGCGTGCTCCTATTGCAGACTCATGAATGCCCTACTTCTTATAGTGTCTGCTACAAACTTAGTGTTAGCATTCTAGGCTCTATGGAAGATCTGCAACAAGTTTCTACATATCATCATGTGATTTGGGACACTGTAGCTTCTTCTTGAACTTCAACCAAGTCTCATATAATACCTCTAAATGCAACTGCCTGAAATTATAGATTTTATCTTTTAATTATAATATCCTGGAGGGTAGGAAAAATCGGTTCGAAATTCAGTTCTCAACTCATTTCAAGTAGTAATAGATCCACGTGATAATTCAGCCAACCACAGTATAGCTTCTCCCATCAGAGAGAATGGAAATAACCTCAGTCAAATAGCCTTTTGACTCACTCCGAGTAGATTATATGAAGTGCAGATCCCCATAAAGTTCATAATATGCATGTTAGCGTCATCCTCAAGAAGGCCTGCAAATACCCCCTTTAAGTTCAGCAAGTGAATCATGGCACTCATAATATCAAACTTAGTCCCTTAATGCAATTATGGTGGAATGATAACAATTGTCTCAATCGGCTCCAAATCTTCCTATAGAACTTCATAAACAAGAAGATATAATTGTAGTGGATGTTGTCCCCTGGGCCTTCTCTGCCTCTCTCGATTATCAAGTGCAACAAGACAATTTGCTTCATCTTGCCTCGCTCTGTTCTCTCTAACTGCCTGCCTGACAGCCTCTTGTCTAGCATTCTCCGTAGCCACTAATTTAGCAGGGATTTGTTCCACAGTTTCATGCCCAACCAGATAAAGCACTGGCTGGTCATGAAGTTCACAACCACCATGAGCACTTTCCAACAAGGCAGCTGGATCATGAACTCCATCGTTAACCATTTCTCGATTATTTCTCAGAGTTCTTTCAATTTCTGTATCAAGTGGAATCAAGGGATTGCCTTGACTCTGAGTACTGGAAATACACCAGTGTGTTTCCTAAAATCAATAGAAAAGTAAATCAGAAAACAACAATAAATCAACCTCCACAAACACAATTAATCAACTCCATAACCGTACTCCCCGACAACAGTGCAAAAATTTGATGTCGCCCAAATTACACCTCCCAAAAAGTATAAAGTTTTCGCTGAATCAAATATAGAACCCAACAAGGTTGGGTTTGATACCATTGGGAATAGGTCAAATTTCAATCTCGTGTTTGTCAAAGTAACTGGCAGTAAGTAAAAGAGGTGGATTTTATAAAACAAAAGATCAATAGTAAAACATTTTGAATTGTTGGATTTGTAATCAATATAAGAATGGCACTAGGACTAGGTTCCCCAATAAATTCATAACTCTATAGGTTCTCCATACTTTAGTGATCTCTCATGGTAATCGGCATGCAAAATTGATAGGTTATGTATCATCTAACCAACTATGTTATGCCCCTTGTAGATGACTATCCCAAAGAACAAAGGTTAAAGTGTCATGAGTGTTGCATTATTAACCCCTATCTGTAATCCCAATATATTCTTTCCTGTTTACCGACTCAAGGCTAATTAAATGAAAATAACTCCAAGTCTTGTTTTTGATTCACTATTCCTATCTGATTACCCTTGTTATAGTCTATGGTAGAGATAGGATAAGTTCCAATGTGTGCACTCATTAGAAAGCAACCAATCCCAAAGAAACAACAATAAATGCCCAACTACCCTTCGAAAATCACCCTGCACTTCAAACACTAGTTAATTTGTCATGGTTCTCACAACCTAGTTGTGCTGTTTAGCTACTCATAATTTTAGTCACACAAAAATAATTCACAGATGAAAACATAATTATGAACTTACAATAATAAGATGAAAACCCCCAAAATTTCACTTTGAATTAAAACCCTAAAATTGATGTTTGTAATTCCAAGATCAAGAATATGCCTTACAACCTTACAATAATGTAATAGAACGTAAAACAAACATAAAATCTAATAGGAGTATTTATAGGTACAAACGGAATTCTATCCTAAACTATGTAGGAGAAGAAAGTCAGTAGGTTTCCACCAATCGTGAACTAGAGTTGTGGAAATCAGACTCTTTTCCACTGATCAAGTCTACCAATTGTAGATACTGTCTACCAATCGTGAACACCATTCGTGGAAATCAAAAAATTTATTTTTTATTCAGAACTTCATTGACTAGCATGTTTGATGGTTCATGTATGATTTCACAATCCGTGGATGCTTTCCACAAGACCCTTTTTGATTATTTTTGAGCCTTTTTCCTTGGTTTTGCCTTCGAACCCTATTCTGCTGCACAAGTTAGCAAAAACACATCATACCTACCAAAAACACACCTAAGTCCTTGCATATTTTCTTCATTTTAAGCATCGAAAGTGCCATGAAACCATGTCACATCAAATAGCCTGAATGGTAGGCACATTTGACTTCTAGCACAATAAGGTAATCAAGCTGGGCAATGACAAGGTGGTATGAAACAACAACACCCGCTCCCTAATCTCATCCATAATGATCCGCATAATATTCATCTTCAACTCAGGTATAAAGGCTGCTAACATGCCCTCCTTGTCAGTACTAAGTGTGTTATCATTTCCTGTGGATGCTATGCAGTGCCTGACAATAGACCATCAAGCCTTAGCAGTGAAGCTCAGTGTGTGTTTGTAAATGGCTGCACTATTTACCCATTATGCTTTTTCCTTAACTTTTACAATGTGGCCCGCTAGCTACTTGTAGTGCATCAGCTTATCATCAATACTTAGTGTCTTCACCCTCTTAAAAGTGTCTTCACCCTCTTAAAATCATACATTCGGTAATCATATTCTGGAGTTTCAGTTGTTGGTTCAAAATCATCACCAAACAACACTCTAGAAATATCCTTTTCTAAAATATCAATATCTTTACCCCACACAATCATCGTGTCTAACCAGGGCCTCTTTTTCATATATTTCTCCTTCCCAAAAGGAGTCATGTTTTCAATTATCGCCGCATAGTTGGCATAAAAATACCTCACCAACTCAGCCCTGTAGTTGCCTACAAATGTTTGTCATCGATCCCAGCTTATATTTCTCGAACACTAAGTTTAGTTTTGAATATCTCTATAGTGCCCAAGGTAGCATGAGGGACTCTTCTTGAATACTTCTTTTCTAGTTCCCCTTGTTGTTCAGGGACACCCCATTAATGTAATTATCCCAAGACTTTGAGACTCTCAATCATCTCAGGTCTACCCCCCTTTGAGGGTTTTCAGTAGCAGCACCACCAGAATATTATGGAATTGAACTATTGGAACCATCCACAAACACCTCTTCCTTAGAGGAAATCATCCCATCATCACCCTTTGTAGCCTATAGTTCATCCCCAGTTTGTTTTATAGCTTGGCCTCCCTCTTCAGACTGGGAAGGCTCAATCGGAGTAGCAGTGGGCACCAATACTGTGGAAGGTGTGGCCTTGGCTTTAGCAGATTTTGACCTAGTGGTTCGAGGCTCATGTTGCTCATCAGTACTGCTCGAGGATTATTCAACCTGCAAACCACTATATGCCTATGACTTATTCTCCAAGGCTGAGGGATGGTCTTTGAGTGCCCGCTTCTTTGCTATTTCCTTATAGGAAACCTCGTTTTGTATCGTCTTGTTCACTTTAGGTGCCACAGTACCTGTAGGGAAAATAGTTAGTCTCAAATTAAAATAGAAATAGGTACACTGTATTTCATGTAGGGGATCAATTGAACAATCATTACAAGAAGGTACAATCGTCCTTTCGATCATAGAATTTCCCTCTCAAAACTATCTTGAGGGTTGTCACATCAGACGCCTACTTCCAATGATCGTACCATGATACGATGATTGTTGGATGTGGTCATCTGATAAACTCCTGCAACCTTAAAATCTATCATCCATAATGATCCAACCAATGATCGTATATAGATACAATGATCTTTGGTTGTGTCATGGAGTTTGCACTGACATTACTGTTTAAAACTCAAGATATTGACCCAATTTTGACCCTATTTGAACATTAAGGGTTTCTCATACTTCCCTCTTTTACACACATTTCAACACAATACTTTCACATTGCCCAGAGTTTGATTAAATTTGACTACTTTACTCCCTCCGAACTCGCTGTGGAATATGCTTTAGCACTCACAAAGCTATGTATGACCCCATTTCATTCTTACTCTGAATCTTAATTGATAATCTTAAATCATAAGAAGGAAACTTACTTTTCAAAGAATGCAAGTGCTTTGAACTAATAGGTGTTTGAGAACTGAGAGAGTATATACCTAGGATCCTTTGGGATTCAAAAGTGGATTTGTGTTATTTTACTCATTGATTGGGCAAGTATGTTGTGCGTTGTGTTTGAATGTGAGTATTGAGTCTTGGGTATAGGAGTTAGGGCTTTTAATTTGAACCAGGTTGGGTCGAATGAACTTTAAAAGCTATAAAAGGACCTAATAGAAGACTCGATAACACGATCATTGGTTGACACCACAAACGTTGTATTTAGTCATGCCTAGAGGATGAAGAAAACTAAATGTGACAATGGTCATTCCTTAAAATCATAGGTTGTATCACCTGAAATTTGGTTTTCAGGAGTTTAATTAGACAATGGATACCACAATTGTGCTTTCTTGGTACGATCGTTATTGCTCAATTGTAGGATCAGTTCCTGAAATCACTTCCCTGGACTTCATATAGACAACAGAAACTAAGCTTTTATGGGTTCCATTTTGTTCCATTTCCACGTTCTTTTCTGTATTTTCCCTGCACACTTAGCACACGTTACCCTAGGCGTTTCAAAATGATCCCAATTTTAGTTGGCCCACCTAACT
Source organism: Capsicum rhomboideum (assembly GCA_031232105.1). Lineage (NCBI taxonomy): Eukaryota > Viridiplantae > Streptophyta > Magnoliopsida > Solanales > Solanaceae > Capsicum > Capsicum rhomboideum. The sequence continues at coordinate 136,250,661 of CP124716.1, forward strand.
CGTCCAAAATTTAATGGGTTGGGTTCAAGATAATTTACTATTGGGTAAATCTCAAACCATTAAGTCCCAACCCATTTTTTAATTGGGTTCGACAGAGCTAAATTCAATCTTCATTTCAACCTGTTTAATAGGAAAAAAATGATCTCCTTAATGAAAGTAGGGAAAATAAGTGATAATGTGTCTTATACCACTCTCAAAATCACCCACCTCACCTCACCCCAACCCCACAACACCCCCAACTTATCCAACCCCCACCACGCTTTCCTTGATTAATTTTTTTTATTTTTAAAAAGCTTTTTTTTAAAAAAAATTTTCTTGCCCCATCCCCCACTATCCCACCTACCCCGCACCCCAAATAACAAAATTTATTTAATTATTTATTTTTTGAATTTTTTTTAAAAATATTTTCATAACCCACGGTCCAACCCCACCCCTCCCCCTCCCCCGCACCCCTACCCCTCCACAAAAAAAAATTCTAACCCCAACCCCCCTACCCCCTACCCCCTACCCCCTCCCACAACCCCCCCATACGGCATACCCTCTCATCAAAATTATTATTATTTTTTAAAAAAATAAAAAATCTTTCCCCAACCTCTATATTATCCCTAACCCCTTTGCACCCCCCAAATCCTACCCCCGCACCCCCACCCCCATACGACATACCCCCCTCTCCCAAAAGTTAAATTTCTTTTTTTTTTAAAAAAAAATTCTTACCCCAACCCCTATATCACCCTCACCCTTCCCCCACAACCCCCACAACCCCCATCCCTATACGGCATACCCCCCTCTCTAAAAAAATTAATTTTTTTTTTAAAAAAAATAAAATCTTACCCCAACCCCCTTTGTACCCCCCCATCCCTGCCCCCGTCCTCCCATGGGACATACCCCCTCCCCAAAAATATTTCTTTTTTTTATAATAAAAAAGTTCTTACCTCAATCAAAATCCACCTCATCCCCTCCCTATCCTCCACCCCTACCCCACACCCCTCCTAAAAAAAATTCTTAACCCAACCCCAAACCCCTCCCTCACCACAAAATTATATTTTTTTTAAAAAATCTTACCCCATCCACCCATTCCCTACCTATCCCCCAACCCTATCCAAATGTATTTTCTTTAGATGGTATTCAAATTGTGGTTATAAGGGGTAAATATTAATATGTTAATATTCTTTAGACTGGTCGGGTTAAGACCCAACCAGCTTTTTAGCCCATTTCAACCCAACCCATTTCAATCCAAAGTAAATTTGGGTGGGTCATGACCCAATCCAATATCTAATTCAACTCATTTAATATCTCCAATTTCAACCCAACCCGCCCATTTGTCACCCCTGCATTACCCTATAAATAAAATAAGTGCAAAATCCTTGGGTTGCCTCCCAAGCACACTTGATTTAGCGTCACGGCACAACGTGGTTAGTTTGGCTACTCAGAATTCACCAAACTAACCCATGGGTTGCCTTCCATAAAGCACCTGATTTAACATCATGACACAACTTGGGTTTACTTAATTACTCAAGCACCATCAAGATCCACATCACATACTACTTTAACCTCTTCAACCTCACCGAGGTAGTGTTTCATCCTTTGGACATTCACTTTAAACTTCTGGCCTTTGTTATTGTCAAGCCTCAATTGCACCATAGGGAAACAATGTCACAACTCAATAAGGCCCCCTCCATTTTGACTTCAACTTGACAGGAAACAAGTGAATCTTAGATTCAAACAAAAGAACCCTATCACCAGCTATGAACTCTCTCCTTTATATTTTTTGGTTATGGTATGCCTTCATCTTTTCTTTGTACAAGGCTAAACTTTCATATGCTATAATATGAAATTCATCCTTCTAGTTCAGCTACTCAAGTCTTAACTTCTTAAACCCCCACAATGCCTTATGCTTAAGTTCAATTAGCAAGCGACACGCCTTGATATACATAAGATAATATGGGGAAGCGCCAATATGGGTCTTAAATTCTATCCCGTAGGACTATAATGCATCATCCAACTTTCTAGCCTAGTCCATTCTATTGGCATTCACAGTCTTTGCTAGAGTGGACTTGATCTCATGATTAGAGACCTCAACTTTCCCGTTAGTCTGAGGATGGTAAGGTGTTTCCACCTTATGTTTAACACCATATTTCTCAAGCAGGGCTCGAAATAGATGATTGCAAAAATATGAGCCTCTATCACTAATGATTTCCCTTGGTGTCCCTAATTTGGAGAATATGTTCTTTCTCAAAAATGCGGTCACACTCTTCTCTTCATTGTTTGGAAGCGCAACTACTTCTACCCACTTTAAAACATAATCAATCGCAACCAAAATATACTTCATACCATATGATTTCACAAAGGGGCCCATGAAGTCAATGAACCAAACATCAAAGAGCTCAAGCTCTAGTATCATGGTTATTAGAAGCTCTTGTCTTAGCAAGGTGTTTCTTTCTCTTTGGCATTGGTCACAGGGTTTCACATAGTCATGTGCGTCTCTATGGATAATAGGCCAATAGTACCCACATTGTAAAATCTTATATGCAGTTCGTGCACTACTATGATGACCACCAATTAGTGACGAATGACATGCCTCTAGAATACTCATCATCTCAACCTCAGGAGCACATCTATGAATCAGTCCGTCAATACATATCTGGAACAATTATGGCTCATCCTAGAAGAATTTCCATACATCATGCACATACTTTTTTTGCTGCTGAACTGAAAGATCCTCTGGCACCACATTGCTTACCAAATAATGGGCAAAATATGCAAACCATGGAATCAAGTCTTGGGATGTGGCCAATACCTGTTTGTCTAGAAAAGTTTCATCCATCTCAAGCTCATCCTTCAACTTCAACATTGCCTCTTCTTCAAGTCATAACTGGTCAGCCATTTGATTATCAATCCTCTTTCAATCCGTGAACTTAAAGTCAAATTTCTATAACAGAAGTACCCAACGAATCAACCTTGGTTTTGCATCTTTCTTCTCCATAAGGTACCTAAGAGCTACGTGGTTAGTATGCACAATCACTTTTGTACCAAGAATATATGATCAAAATTTCTTAAAGGCAAATACCACAGTAAGCAGCTCTTGTTCAGTCACCATATAATTTTTCTGAGTAGGGTTAAAGTGTTTTGCTAGCATAATAGATCCACTATAGAATCTTTTCTTTCCTTTGGTCTAGGAATTCTCCTAGTGCCACACTACTAGAGTCACATATAACTTTGAATGGAATAAAACAATCGGGTGACATAATAATAGGGGATGAAATCGACTTCTCTTTCATACACTCAAATGCCTTTAGGCATGCCTCATCAAACACAAACTTCACCTCCTTCTCAAACAACTTGCATAAGATATGTGCAATTTTGGAGAAATCCTTGATGAATCTACGATAGAATCCTGCATACCCCAAAAAGCTCCAAATACCTTTCACAAAAATTGGTGGAGGTAATTTTTCAATCAACTCAATCTTTGCCTTATCAACCTTAATCCCTTTATTTGAAATCTTGTGACCAAGAACTATTCCTTTTTTTGACCATGAAGTGGCACTTCTGCAAATTTAGCACCAAATTGCAATGTTCACATTTTCTCAAGACGCTAGTAAGTTGGGCCAAACAATCTTTGAATGAGTCACCAACAACCAAGAAGTCATCCATAAATACCTCAATAGTGTCCTCCACCATGCCAGAAAAGATAGACATCGTATAACGCTAAAAGGTCATGCTCATTACATAAATTGAAAGGCATTCCCTTGAACGTAAAGGTACCATATGGACAAGTGAAAGTGGTCTTATCTTGGTCCTAGGGAGCAATCAAAATCTGATTGTAACCCAAGTATCCATCAAGAAAACAATACCATCTTCTACTAGCAAGATGATCTAATATCAGATCCATGAAAGGCATCGAAAAGTGATACTTTTCAATCTATGTGTTTAGCTTTCTATAATCCATACATACTCTCAAACCATTGACCAACCTCATAGGAATAAGCTCATTCTTGTTGTTTAGAACCATAGTGATTCCACCCATTTTTGGCACACATTGAACTGGACTCACCCACTTGCTATCGGCAATAGGGTAAACTACACCAGCATCCAACCACTTGATAATCTCTTTCTTAACTACCTCTTGTATAGGTATATTAAGTAGTTATTGATGCTCAACACTAGGAACACAATCTAGCTCAAGCTAGATTTTGTCTGCAAATTCCAGGCAAAATCCTAATGATATCAACAATGGACCATCCAATGTCCCTCTTGAATTTCTGCAAAATAGAGACTAGAGCCTCAGCTTGCCAATCTACCAAATCAGCTGCAATAATAACTGACAAAATATGGTTGACTCCCAAGAATGCATAACATAGATGGGATGAAAGAGCTTTGAGCTTTAAGACCAGAGGCTCCTCAATAGAAGGCCTAGTCAGCGGGGTCACTCTATTCTTTAAATCAATATATAGTTTTTTTGGTGCAAAAGTGTAAGAACCCATATCAGCGAGTGCGCTCACCATCTCATCATAACCATTAATATCATCACCCTCAAAATTCATGATAACTGCTGCAAGTGCTTCAAATCCAAGCCTCTCCTCAATAGGAGCTACCAATGCATCCTCATCGACTGTATTAATAACAGAGATCACATGCATGTTCTTTGGCTGCTTCATGGATTGGCATACATTAAATGTAACTTCTTTATGATTTAATTAAAACTTTATCTTCCCCGTCTCCATATCAACCTATGCTCTCTCAGTCATAAAAAATGGCCTTTCTAAGATAATAGGAACCTCAAAGTCAACCTCACAGTCCAGTATGATGAAATCAGCCTAAAAAATGAAGGATGCAAACCTCACCAAAACATCACAAAAAAACCCCATATGCTTCTTCACGATGTGATCCACCATAAGAAATCTCATCGAAGTCGGTTTGGGAGACCCCAACCCTAACTGTCTATAAACTTCTAGCGGTATCAAATTAATGTTAGCACCCAAGTCACATAAAGCTTTAGAAAAATTGAAAGATCGAATGGTATATGGAATCGTGAAAGCTCCACGATCTTCCTTCTTCTCAACTAGAGATTGGGAAGTTATTGCACTACAATGGTGCACATTATCAATGGGCTCAAAACTCACAGTCCTCTTCTTCGACACCAAATCCTTTATTTACTTTCTATAACCTGGCATCTAATAAGTTCTTCAACTAGAGGGATATTCACTGACAGTTGTTTCAACATCGAGATGAAATTATAATATTTTCCCTCTTCGGTCTTCTTCGTCAAACATTGTGGAAAAGGAGGAGGAGGACGTGAAATGAGAGTGAATACTTGCGGGACATCCTTTTCCTTTCCCTTTGTAGCTCTAGCCTCTTTTTTAGTAACTAAAGGGTTTTCAGATGTAATCACATCATCAACTACATTCTCAAAATCAGCTGTTTTCTTATCATTGACAATCATCAGCTCTATATTATTCACAATAATCGCAGGTATAGGGAGATCGATAGTCATCTTACCATTCATAGTAGTTATCGCTATACAATGAACATCATTTTTTGGATTTTAGATGGTGTTTCTAGGTAGTGTACCCTACTGACACTGATTCATTGCAGCTGAAATCTGACCAAATTGCTACTCAAGCTGCTTAATGGTGGTAGTATATGATTCGACTTTTTGACTCATCCCCAAAATATCTTCTGTAAGCTCCTTGAGGCAATCTTCAACCTTTCCTACCCCATTAACCACTTTTGTAACCATGTCTTTCATCCTCAAATTACTAGAATCAGCATCATGATTCCCCGATGGAACATAGAGACCACTTCTATCTTTGTAATAATCCTTTCTCTTCCAATCACCATCTCTTACTTTAATCCTATCTCTATACCCCGAAATGTTGTAGTTATTGTCTTTATAGTAGTTCTGACCTTGGTTCCCATGACTAGAGCGCCAATTAGCTTGATTAAACCCTTGGACTTTAGCTCAAAAACATTCCACCTGACCATCTAGATACTTAGCCTTCTTCTCAGAATTAGAGTCATCATGTCTAGGTACTTTACCTTGTGAACCAACCGTATTCACCTTTTCTAAACCCATAGTTGCAAACGTTTTTGGGAACACATTGAATTCGATCTTCAATTGTGCTAACTCTTAGGATACAGAATCATCAACCGTATATTATTCTGCAGATGCTCCTATCATATAAGTGCCTACTGCTGTGTCTGCCTCTCTAGTGTGCCAACCCCGATTTATTTTAGTGATCTTATCTAAAATCTTAGAAGACTACTCCCACGTCAAACTCGTAATCGCTCCATCGGTCACATCGTCTACTACAACCTTATTGCTTGTATTTAAACCTCTGTAGAAGATCTCAAGCAAAGTATGGCTCGGTATTCTGTGATTTGGGACATTCTATAGGTTCTTCTTAAACCTTAACCAAGTTTCTTATAATGATTCCAAATGTAACTGCCTGAAATTATAAATCTTATCTTTCAACTGTAACATTTTGGAAGGTGGGAAAAACTGCTCCAAAACTATTTCTTCATCTCTTCCCAGTCTGTGATCGACCCATGTGGCAGCTCGGTCAATCAAAGAGTGGCTTCTCCAGTCAGACAGAAGAGAAACAACCACAGTTCAATAACATCTTTACTCACACCAGGTAGATTGTAGGAAGTGAAAATCCCTACAAAATTCATCAGATAAAGATTCATATCAGTAGGGGGAAGGCTCGTGAACACTCCCTTCAAGTTTAGCAACTGTATTATAGCACCGGTAATGTCAAACATAGTTCCTAGTAGCAATACTGGTGGAACAATAGCACCCGTTTCCATTGCTTCAATAAAACCTAGCTTATTATTTACATCATCAAACTAAGGGGCATAACATTGGGGAGGTTGTTTCCCTCATTTCTCCTCTACCAATTTTGCTTCTCAAGTGTGGCCAGACGGCCCACTTATGCTTGTCTAGCCCTTTCTTCCAGTGCTGCCTATCTAGTAGCCTCTTTTCTTGCATTTTCTTCAGAAACTAAACAGGCGGTGGTTTAGTTTGATGTATCTTGAAGCCCTGGGTTCTACAACCCTTGGTTTAGAACTCCTTCATCATGAACTCCTTCTTTAACCATTCTTCTTCTAGCTCTCAGAGTTCTTTTAATTTTTGGATCAAGTGGAATTAGGTAATTGCCTTAACTCCAAGTGTTGGGCATGAACCGATGTGCGCCCTAGAAATAATAGAAAAAGTAAAATTAGAAAATAGAAACCAATAGTCATACACACACAATCTATCAACTCTGTAACCGTATTCTCCGACAACGGCGCCAAAATTTTGATGTTGCCCAAATTACACCTCTGATAAAAGTATAAAGTGATCATTGATCAAATGTAGAACACAACTAGGTTGGGGTCGATCCCACGATAAATAGGTCAAATTATCTATCAAGTGTTTATCTAAGTAATAAGTAAGTAATTCCAGTAAAAGGGGGGATTTTGAGAACTTCAAATAGTAACAAGCTATTGATTTCATTGGATTTGTAATCAATGTGAGAGGCACAAGGATTGTGTTTTCCATAACTTCATAACTCCTTAGGTTCGCTGTACTAATGATCTCTCGTTATGTTTGGCATGCATAATTCATAGGTTATGTTCATCTAAATGACTTTATTCCCCTATTAGATGACTACCCCTATCACGAATTAACGTCTAATGAGTTTTGCATTACTAACCCCTATCATTCATCCCATATTAATTATCCTGTTTACCGGCTCAAGTTAGTTAAATAGAGGTTAATAGCTCTAAGTCTCATTGTTAATTCCCTTTTCCCATCTGTTACACCTTCTTTTGTTGTGAGTAAGGATATGGCAAATTCTAACATTGGCCACCATCAGAAAGCAATCAAACCGAAGAGAATCTCAATACATGCACAAATACCCTTTAAGAATCACGTTGTACTTTGAACACTACTTTGTTAATCCGTCATGGCTCCCACAACCCTAGTTGTGGTGTTTAGCTACTCATAATTGCAAGACAACAATAATAATTCTGAGAAGAAATCAGAATTATAAACTTACGAAGAAGAAGATAAAAACCACAAATCTCACTTTGAATTAAAACCCTAAAAATCGATGTTTATACTTTAAAGAAAAACAATATTCTTTGAAAGTAATAATAGAATGTAACCTAATAGGATTATTTATAGCCAATTAAAAAACCTATCCTAAACGCAATGGGATTTGTTGAGTCGGTACATCGGACGAAGAAAGGGACGATCGTAGGTAGATACCACGATCGTCCGATGTGCTCGTAGGTTGATATTTGACTTTTCCCATCTTTCAGATCTTTTTTGGAATGACGCTCAGTATGAGCTCGTCCTTTCCTCCTACAATCATGACATCCTTGTGTGAATTCTACCTCTGATTTTCACTTTGCGGATTAATCCTCCTACAATCTTCAGTACGAGCTTGTGGTGTCATTGTATGGTTGTGAGGTCGTCCCTCGTCTTTTCTCCTTCATATTTCACCTTTCCATATTCTTCCTATGACAGCAAGGTACGACCATTGTTAGATCCAATGGTCGTGGTTAAGGTCGTCTGATGCTTTTAAGTCTAAAATCCTGCACTTCACTTCTCCAGACTTGTTTAAACTACAAATACTATAAAAATATATCATACCCACAAAACATATCTTTAAACAAGCATTTTCCTTTGTTTTAAGCATTGAAAGTGACGTAAGTCTATGACAAATTACTACCCGAACTCTGTGGCTCACCCGTGACTCAAATGTCAACTCTAAAAGCACAAAATCAGTTGTTGAAAGTCAAAGTCAAACTCAAACTAGGATCTACATCGAAAGGGTATAGAAGCAGTGAGTACGGTCCACTTGTACTCAATAGGTATCATAGACCGATTGACCAAAGTAGAAAACAAGACAAGTAAAAGATACTATAAGCATATCACCGACAAATAGAAAAGTTCCCAAATGGTAGCTCACATTGTCTCCACTAACAGTTCTAAGATATAAAAGTAACGAAGAAAACTACACTCATAATATAGCTAAGTAAACTAATTGCACCACAACCACATATAAGGGGACATACAACAATGAAATGCAATGCAATGATGATGTGATAATGATAAATGTAAGCCATCACATGGTTTTTCATAGACACCTTTCGCGCCTCATCTCTTCAAGACAGGACCCATGGGGGGTTTGCAACCCGTTTTCGTATACACCTTTCGTGCCTCAGCTCTTCAAGACAGGACCCAAGGGGGGTTTGCAACACGTATACTTTCTTATATCTTAATCTCATATCTCAATTCACCTTTCTAGATAATGTTCATGGATCAAGAGTTTTACAAGGTGTCTCATTTTCTTTCAAAATAAATTTCTCAGTGGTACTAGTATCTCATGAAGTGTAAATATGAAATGAGGAGGAATGCTCATAGCCAATCAGTACGAAGATAATGATCAATTCAATACAAGTATAAGTAAGCCCAAAAATCAACTCAACAGGTCAATAATTCATGATATAAGCCCTCACTCGGCACCAACAAGATAAATAGTCATGTGAGACATCAAAATATAATTTCAAAAACCCCTCTCTTCGGTATTACTATCATGATAGAAACAAATAATGTTCAAAAGGCCTATAATATCAAATAAAGCCCCCCACACGGGCATCACATAAAATATAATCTTTCAAGTCAACAACAATATGCATATAAGCCCCCATATGGGCACACGATAATAATAATAATTTTGAAATTCTACACCCACAACTAAATTCCCTAACGCATAGCATGATTTACATAATCATAACTACCCAGCCCAGTCTGAAAGAAGTTAAGCCATAACCTACCTCGTAATGCCTAAAATCCAAGTCTGAACCTTCAACGCGGAGCCTTTCCTTCACGAATGGTCTTGACATGAGTGAAAACTATCAAAAACATAACCTATGCATCAAAAATAAGCTAGTGATACCCATATTAGCTATATTTGAATCAGGACAAAATTAGTTTGAAAAATGGGCTGGAAAATAAAAGGGATAAAATTGGAATTTTATTTTAGAAACATGTTTCCCCAAGTCAAAGGAGTCTATGGCTACAAACCCATGCAAAAATGAGTTGAAATCAATATTCAAATTGATGAAAAACCATTTTCAGAATTTACTTTAAAAAAAACCAATTTCTAGATTGAAAATAGGATTTAAAAGTGTTTTTGAAGATACAATCATAAGGAATCAATGGAAATAAGAGTTTTGATCTTACCCAAGCACAAATGGTGAAGAAAACTCTATCAATCACCCCTTCCCATAGCTCAAAGGTCCAAAAATAGTAAAAATTGCAAAAATGGAGTATTTATACTATTCTGTGAACAATACTTCGTGAATGTGGTCAACCCTTCACGTTTGTGAGGGTCAATGGTGAGCAGTCCATTAAATTAGCCTTTGCGATCATGGTCAGTCTCTCGCATTTGCGAAGGCTGATGACCCGAACCCATCGCGTTCATGAAGGTCCGATCATGATTGCGATAAAGAGCAAGACCCAACCTAGACTCGATAACCCTACATGATTGTGGCCACCACCTCTCAATCTAGATGAAGGACATAGTCTTTCTCCATGTTCACAGTCAGGAGCCCGCATTCAAGAAGAAGGAAATATCAGGCACTAGATATCAACAACTCTGTTGATTTTGCATGATTTCAAATACTCCAAACGAACCCTCAGGATATGTTTGAGAGCCCACATAAATAAACCATATATGCTAATAGGCTATTTTCGATGTTATGGACTCAATGGAAATGTTGGATTTTTGAAAAAAGGTCATTTACAACAAATTAGCCCCCGGTACCCTTAAAATCTTATTTTATCTAGTTTTTGAAATAAGTATCAAAATGCAAAATAAAGTCTCTGAACCCGAACCAACTCCACTACTAGCCCAAATTTGACATTTCAAATCTGACGGAACTGACCAAATCACCATCCAACATTAGAAACATGAAATGTTGACCGAAGTAAAAACACTTGGCTTTTAAAGCCTTTGAGAGTCTCAAACTTTCCCAAATCACTCCTGAATGCATCGGGGATGGTGCCAACCATCCCTACACCTCACAAATAGCATGTAACTACTGTGGGGAAGGTCAGAAAGGTCAAAATACAAGAAAAAGGAAAAATCACAACTAAGATTGTTACATTATCCACCACTAAAACACTAGTTCGTCCTCGAACTAAAAAATAAATAAAATACCTGAAGCGGTAAAAAGTCAGGGGTATCTATGCCACATATCAAACTCGACATCCCAAGTAGGCTCCTCAATAGGGCAATCTCTCCCCTGGACCTTCACTGAATCAATACTCTTAGACCTCAACTTCTTAGTCTGTCTGTCTAGGATAGAATATATTTGACCTTCACGGTCTGATACAAAATAATCCCACCGAATCACATATGCATCATCTGGACAGTATCTTTTCAAGACTTACATATAGCAATCCCCACACTGTAAGAAATTTGTATCATAGAATTATAAGAAGTTTCAATATATGAGACAATTAGTATATTCACAAATAGTATACTTTTGTTATAAAGAAATATATGATTTTGAACAGGATTTAAGACAAGATAGTATAATTCAAGAATCTTTAAAGTAATCTAAGACGCATAGAAAAAGAAATTAAAAATATCAAAGATTATATAAAATTTCTATGAAGTAGAGTTAGATATTTTCCCTTTCTTACTACATGTACATGTGTTCTTTCTTTACTTGGGTTAACTTCCCTTTCATCCCATGGTCTTTCTATTTCTCTTCCTAAAGCTCCTGGTAATTTATTAAACAATTTTCTACCTAATGTCTGATCAAAAGCGTTTCCACTTCGGGTACAATAATAAAAATAGCCATTTAAGAAAAACTTTATATGGTGCCAATTATTAATACTTAATTGTTCTAACTGTATCAATCTACTCCAACAACTCCATAATAAACTATATATATATATATATATATATATATATATATATATATATATATATATATATTTGGTGTGTGTGTGTATGTGTGTGATCATTAAAAATAAAAAAAATAAAAAAATAAAATTTAATCATTTAAATTTGGGGAATATACTTAGCAAGAAATGTGGAACACAGGATGAACAACTGATAGATGGGGAGGCAAAGCAAGCCTATATGCAACATCACCATACTTCTCAAGGATCTTGAAAGGGCTAATAAGCCTCGGACTAAGCTTCCCCTTCTTCCAAACCTAATGACACCCTTCAATGTTCATAGGTGAAACTTCAATAGAACTCGATCTCCAATCATGGATGCAACATTGTAGGCTCGACGGTTGATATAACTCTTCTACCTACTTTGGGCAACCACTAGCCTCTACTGAATTAGTTTCACACATTCCATCAAACCCTTCAACAAATATGTACCCCAAGGTCTAACCTCAAAAGAGTTGAACCATCCCACGAGGGATCTACACCTCCGCCCATATAAAGCCTCAAAATGTGCCATCTGAATTCTCAAATGGTAACTATTGTTGTGGGCGAACTCCGCTAAGGGCATGAATTGGTCCCAATGACCACCAAAATCTATCACACATGCTTGAAGCATGTCCTCTAGCACCTGAATAGTTCTCTTGGACTATCCATCCATCTGAGGGTGAAAAGCTATACTCAAATCAACCTGAGTACCAAACTCATGCTGCATGGTACTCCAAAAACTCAAGGTAAATTGAGTACCTTTATTAGAAACAATGGATATCGAGACACCATATAGTCGAACAATCTCCTTAATATAGATCTTGGCCAGCTTCTCTGCATTATAATTCGCTCTCACAGGTACAAAATTCGCTGATTTGGTCAATCTATCTACAATCACCCAAATAGAGTTAAACTTCCCTAAGGTCGGGGCTAGGCCAACTATGAAATCCATGGTGATCTGCTCCCATTTCCACTCGAGAATGGGCATCCTTTGCATCATACCATCAGGTCACTGATGCTCATACTTCACCTGTTGGCAATTTAGGCACTTAGACACGAACTCCACAATATAGTTTTTCATACCAGCCCACCAATAATGTTGTTTTAGGTCATGATACATCTTAGTTTCTCCTAGGTGAATGGATTATATAGAACAACGGGCTTCCTTTAAGATATGTTTGACCAATCCACCAACCCTCGACACACAAACTCAGCCACTAATCCTCAATACACCATCATTATCAAGAGATGTCGCCTTGGCCTTGCTGCTCAATACCCTATCATGAATCACCCACAATCTATCATCATCAAATTGATGAGCTTGAATCTGCTCCATCAAGGAAGATCTAGCCTCAATAAAGGATAACACATGTTCAGGTGTCAAAATATCAAGCCTAACCAACTGGTTAGCTAAAGAATGAACCTCTAAGTCCAAAGGTCACTCCTGAGTCAAAAGATGAGCTAAACTCAGCTCAAAGCATCTGCGACCACATTGTCCTTGCTCGAATAATAAATAATGTTGAGATCATAGTCCTTAAGCAACTCAAGCCATCAACGCTGTCTCATATTAAGATCTCGCTGGGTGAAGAAATACTGGAGGTTACGATGATCAGAAAAAATCTCACAATGGACTCGATACAAGTAATGTTGCCACAGTTTCAACACAAAAACCACCGCAGCCAACTCCAAATCATGGGTAGGGTAATTGTTCTCATGAGGCTTCAACTGACCAGAAGCATAATCAATCACCTTACCCTCTTACATCAACACAACACCCAAACTAACTCCAAAAGTATCACAGAACACGGTAAAACCTATGCTCTCCTTGGGAAAGGTCAAGATAGGAGCCGAAGTCAGCAATTCCTTAAGCTTTTGAAAGCTCTCCTCACATACATCCGACCACTGAAATAAAATCTTCTTCTAAGTCAACTTGGTCAAAGGAGCTATAATAGAAGAGAAACCCTCCACAAAATGCCGATAATAACCTGCTAAACTAATAAAGCTATGAATCATGGTAGGTGAAGTAAGTCTAGCCCAATCACGAATCACCGCTATCTTGGTCGGATCGACCATAATGCCATTCTTGGTCACTACATGATCCAAGAAAGACATAGAATCAGAACTCGCACTTAGAGAACTTGGCATATAACTTCTCATTTTGTAACCTCTAAAGCACAGTCCTCAAGTGTCTCATATGGTCAGCCTCATTCTTGGAATAAACCAAGATGTCATCTATGAACACAATCATGAAGGAATCAAGATTTTGTTGAAATACTGAGTTTATCAAATCCATGTAAGCTGATGTGGCATTGGTCAACCCAAAAGACATGACAAAAAACACATAATGACTATACCGAGTCTAAAAAGAATTCTTTGGAACATCGAAACTCTAATCCTCAACTGGTGATATCTGGATCTCAAGTCAATCTTAGAAAACACCAAAGTACCCTGAAGCTAGTCGAATAGATCATCAAAGTGAGGAAGTGGATACTTATTCTTGATAGTCACCTTGTTCAATTGTCTATAGTCAATACACATATGCATAGATCTATTATTTTTCTCCACAAACAAGACTAGGGAACCCCAAGAAGACACGCTAGGTCTAATGAAAAAAAATGATGGAAAACTAGGATGATACCTATGATAACTGCATCAGAGCCTGTGCCTCAGGTCTCCTTGGTATAGCATAACACTAACCACATCCACACCCAGACTGAGAAACCTCATGTCCCCTACCACGAGTTCCCTGAGCACCACCTTGAGTACTTCTAGTACCATACCTGCCAATTTGTGAGCCACCTCTAACCGCAGAAATAGGAATAGGACAAAGATGAAGTTGAGAACCTTGTTGGGTAGAACCAAACACACACCAAGAATAGTCCCTTACCATATGACCAGTCTTCGGACATATATAACCACTCTACTACCTAACTCAAGTTGAGGGGGCCCAAAAAAACCAGAATGACCTCCATATCCCGATAAACAAAAATTAGAGCCCTCTCTGCATGTCCTAACCTCTGGCTACTTGAAATAATGGGAACCACAGACCTACTATATGAACCCTATAAGGTTTCCTGAACTGGTTTACCATGATAACTGTGAGTACTTCTTCCAGAGAACCCTCTACCTAGAAATGCATGTCCACTAAACTTGCCATGTCGACAGATCTTCTTAACACCACCACCACCTTAAGTACTCTGATAAATCAACTCAATCAACTTAGCAAGTTCTATAATACTCTGAAAAGAATCTCTTGAAACAACAATCTGGGATGTAGCCAACTAATAATCACCTCTCAACCCCTTGACAAACTTCTTGATCCTCTCTGACTCGATGGAGATACAGTCAGTGGCATATCTGGACAGTACATAAAAATGTGCCTCATACTCAGCAATAGTCATAGAGCCCTGCTCCAGGTGATCAAACTCATCTCTCATCTGATCCTTCAAACTCTAAGGCACAAACCTATCTAACAAAGCCTCAGAAGATTGAGTCCATGTCATAGCAGGTGAACCTAATGGCCTGTAACTAGCAAGAGGCCTCCACCATAATCTAGCCACGTCAGTCAACTGATAGGCAGTATATGCAATTCCATGGGACTCAAGAGATCCGAGGTTATGCAATCTCTCCTAGCAGTCATCCAAAAACTCATAGGCATCCTCTCCAATAGCACTATTAAATTTGGGAGGAGCCAAGTGAATGAATCTCTCAAATCTCTTCTGATCCTCAAAAGTCATCATAGGACCCAAAGCAATAGGAGGAACAATGAGTCTAGTAGGTATTGAATCAACACAAGGGGATATCACAGAAGATGGTTGTACCCCTAAAGTTGGAAAACTATAAATAGGAGCCTGTCCTGATGGTGTAATACCTCTCACAATTTGAGAAATACCCAGCACACCCAGTGGAACACTTGTCTGGGGGACATCTTCCAATAACCCAACAGACGAATCAATAAATCCTGTAACACTGGGTAGCAACTGAACTCTATGGGACCTGAGATGGACCCGCATTCTCTGTCTAATAATCATTCACAGCATAGTCAATCTCAGTCTCAGAAGAGGATGCCCTAGCATGTCCTCTAGCTCGAGCAACTTCTCATGCCTGACCTCTAACACGGGCTTCGAACGCAGGTGCTAGCTCAACATCCTCAACATATATAGATCTAGTCCTCACTATCTACGCATAAAAGAATGGAATATGAGTTTAGAATATTGAGTATGAATAACCCGCACGATACAAAATCAAACTAGGGAAGTTTTTTCCTATAGATATCTTATAGCCTCTTGAAAATAGATATGGACGTTTACATACCATTTTGCAAGACTCTACTAGACATCCTGCTATTTCGCTTATGAGACTGGTGAACCTAGCACTCTAAGACCAATTTGTCATGACCCTAAATTTAAAGTCATGATGAAACCTACCTGGAACCAGTCTGAGTAGGTAAGACAAAGAACATACAAGAAAAGAAATGTGATAAATGAAGAAAAATAAGTAAATACGAGACATCTAGAATGAAGTCATGTCATAGGAATCATAATCCAAAGTATGTATAAAAATACAACCAAATCCCAAAACCTGTATCATAAGTATAAAGAGCATCTAAATGCATAACCAAATATGAACTACATAAACATGTCTTTAAAGTAAATAAAGACAAGATATGAAGAGGTTCAAAAGTTTCCCAAACTCTAGGCCTCACCTTACCTCGATTATCAACTCTGAAAGTATGAAATCAGTTGTCGTGAGTCGTACTCGAACTAGGATCTACACCAAAAGGGCACTGTAGGAGTGAGTAAGGTACACCTATACTCAGTAGGTATTATAGGCTGACTAAGCAAAGTAGAAACAATACAAGTAAAAGATACTATAAGCACGTCACCTCCAAACAGAAAAGTTCCCAAATGGTAGCTCACGTCGTCTCCACAAACAGTTCTAAGATATAAAGGTAAAAAAAGAAAGCTACACACAAAATATAGCCAAGGAAACTAACTACACAACAACCACACATAAGGGGAAATACAAAAATGTAATGCAATGCAATAATGATGTGATAATGATGAATATAAGCCATCGCATGGGTTTTTGTATACACTTTCTGAGCCTCGACACTTTAAGACATGACCCATAGGGGGTTTAAGACCTGTATACTTTCTCATATCTCGATTCACCTCTCCGGCTAATGTTCATGGATCAAGAGTTTTACAAGGTATCTGATTTTCTTTCAAAATCAGTGTTTCTCAATGGTACTAGTATCTCATGAAGTGTATAGATGAAATGAGGATGAAATGCTCATAACCAATTAGTATGAAGATAATGATCAATTCAATATAGGTATAAATGAGCCCAAAATTCAAGTTAACATGTCAATGATTCATGATATAAGCCCTCACTCAGCACCACCAAGATAAACAGTCATGTGAGACATCAAAATATCATTTCAAAAAACCCATTCTTAGGTATTACTATCATGATAAAGACAAATAATGTTCAATAAGGTCTATAATATCAAATAAAGCCCCCATACGGGCATCAGATCAAATATAATCTCTCAAGTCAACAACAATATGTATATAAGCCCCCACAAGGACTCACGATAATAATAATAATTCTAAAATACTACTCCCACAACTAAATTTCCTAACCCATAGCATTCTTTACATGATAGTTAACTACCCAACCCAGTCTGAAAGAGCCATAACCTACCTCGTAATGCCGAAAATCCAATCCTAAACCTTCAACGCAAAGCTTTTTCCAAATGGTTTCGGCATGAGCTAAAACTATCAAAAACATAATCTACACATAAAAAAAAGCTAATGATACCCATATTAGCTATATTTCAATCGGGTCAAAAATTAGTTCAAAAAATGAGATACAAATGAAAGGGATAGAACCAAAATTTTATTTTAGAAATATGTTTCCCTAAGTCAAAGGAGTTTACAGCTGGAAACCCATGTAAAAATGAGTTGAAATAGGTGTTCGAATCAATGAAAAACTATTTTAAGAATTTACTGGACAATCCCCAATTTGTAGTTTGAAAATAGGATTTGAAGGTGTTTTTGAACATACAATCATAAGGAATCAATGGAAATAAGAGTTTGGAGCTTACCCAAGCACAAATACGAAGCAAACCCTAGAAATCTCCCCTTCACGAGGCTCCAAGGTCCAAAAATTATGAAAATTGTGAAAATGGAGCATTTATAATATTCTGTGAACAGTACCTCACGAACGTTGTCAACCCTTCGCATTCGCGAGGTTTACCGATGACCAAGTCATAAAATTGGCCTTCACAACAACAGTCAGTATCTCATGTTAGCGAAGGCTGATGATCCGAACCTATTGTGTTAGCGAAGGTCCGATCGCAATCATGATGAAGAGGAAGACCCGACCCAAACTTAATAACCGTCACCATTGTGATAAAGGACATCATCCTTCTCTATGGTCATGGCCAGGGGACCGCGTTTGCTAAGAAGGAAATATTAGGCACCAGATATCAACAACTTGACTGATTTGCATGATTTTAATTTCTCTGAACGGACTCTCGGGATTCATTCGGGATCCCATAGAAATAAACCATATATTCTACTAGGCTATTTTTGATGTTCCATACTCAATGGTAACGTCAAATTTTTGAAAAGAGGTCATTTACAACAAATTAGCCCCAGGACCCTTAAAAGCTTAATTTAACTAGTTTTTAAAATGTGGGTTGAAATGCAAAATAAGAGCTCCAAACCCAAAACAACCCCGTTAGTAGCCCAAAGTCATCATTCTGAATCTTATGGAACTACCCAAATCACCATCCGACA
Organism: Capsicum rhomboideum; assembly: GCA_031232105.1. Lineage (NCBI taxonomy): Eukaryota > Viridiplantae > Streptophyta > Magnoliopsida > Solanales > Solanaceae > Capsicum > Capsicum rhomboideum. Next base: position 136,269,417 of record CP124716.1, read on the forward strand.
CTCAAAACATGAAATGTTGACCAAAGTCAAACTTTTGGCTTTTAAAGCCTCTGAGAGTTTCAAACTCTCCCAAATCACTTCTGAATGCATTGAGAACCATGTAAACCATCTCCATACCTTACAAATAGCATGTAACAACTATAGGGAAGGGGAAAACAATCAAAACACAACAAAATGGAAAAATCAAAACTAAGGTTGTTACATTACGGGTTTTGGGGAGGAACTTGACCTAACTGTCATGACCCAACTAATCGAATTATGAGGGCACCTACTCTAATCCACCTAGATAGGAAAACCCTTACCACCCATTTCACAATATATGCAAAAGTTTAAGAAAATTCATTAAGGATCTCAAAATATGATAAATGATAAAATCTTTTACAATAAAATCATAAATGAAACACTTTCTCTGATGACCTAGTCTAGAAAATATACAAGAGTTTCTAATAAGTAAACGACAATACAAAGGACACAGCTCCCATTGTAGGAATGAAATGAGTAGAAGCTATTGGTGATCACTATCCACATCACCTGAGAAACATGAACTGATCCTACAATCAGACTATACCTCATAAAGGGTATAGCAAGTGCAGTATCATTACAAATAACACGTATTGGTAGGCATCATCAGCTGACCAAGGTTAAAGAACATAACATATAATATAGAAATTCAAGATAAATCATGTACATATAATGAGACAGTTTAACTCCCCTCTATCTATAGTTCATGTCATTACTTAATGTAAGTAACTTCCATTTACCCCTCAAATACAGCAGCCTTTAGATCTCTGGCCTAGGCTAAATTTGAGTGCACATAACTTCACAGCCAGCTAGGACTATAAGGATTAACTACCTATTATTTCCTTAACCTACACTCATAAACCATTAGTATCATCTCCAGTTACAACATTATAGAAAACAATTGTGACATGTAATTCAAATAGTCAATAATAATGTCTACACTTAGACAAATGTACACCCAACTACAAGTCAACGCACAAGACTATTTTATAAACAATTCTAGTTGTTCTTTATTTTATGAAGTCTTGTCAAATATTGAAATTATAATTCTCATTATGGAAATGATAATTATAAGCCAAGAAATCAGTTCATGCCAGAAATCCAAGTTCAAATAGCAAGTTGGAATACAATTCAATAGTTCACTCAAAGAACCCAACTTAATAATATCATTAAGTCAACAAACAAACTCGGTCCACTCAATGACTCAAATATAAATAAATTGAAAAATAAACCCGATCTACTTAAGGAATCAATTATAAATAAATCAACAAATAAATCTCATCCACTCAAGGAACCAATTATAAATAATCAACAAATAAAACTGGCCCACTCAAGGAACCAATTATGCATAAATCAACAAATAAATCCAGTCCACTCAAGGAACTGTCAAACTCACAAATCCTTGTACACACATGATAAGGTATTATGGTCACCCACTATCCATGATCTGTAGGGGATGAGCTTTATTCATGTACTGTATCAGTATGGTATCTAAGCTAATCAATGAATAATATCAGATCCAGCATTTAATGCCATCATCTCTACCAGTATAAAGCTGCTAGCCTTATTCCAACCAATCCCACGATGATGTCCATTATCGGCTCATCTCACAATTGTAATAATAAATCCCATGAAGATGTCTTTTATAGGCTCATCCCATAAATAGCACAAATATCACAACAATCATAACCACTATGAGAATAAAAACCACACTTGTACAATCTGCATGCCTTTAATATAACCTCATTATATGTAATTAACACTTAGGACATCATTTGAAAATTTACTTTCTTTGAACATGAATTATAACAAGTATATGAAGAAATAGTTAACATGCACACATAAACAAAGTTGGATTTTCAACTAAATTTAACCATCACCTACTGGTTCAAGTTCAATCATCAAGTAAGTTAACAAATATCACCACTTCCACCAAAACACGGTCCTTATCTCAAAATACAATGATTTCATTATTTAATATCATTTGTGACAAATCATTTAGCATGTTCATTAGCTTCTCAAGAAAAATCAAGTACTCATATTTACTAGCATGTAGTGGAACAAAAGATCAACTATTTAGTTAAATCCTCTCATTTATAGATAATTAGCCTTAATTTGATTCTTAATAACCCTAAAATTATGATAAGGCTTTAGCATAGACTAATTCATCACCCAATGGCTCAAGTTTGATTACAATCCACCAATTCAATCAAACTTTCCAACCTATTCACTATCATTCCTACTACACTATAATCAGTTTACATCAACACCTTCACATTTTGGAAAACAATAATTACTAGTTACTAGTTTTCACAACCCCTAGTCCATTAACCGGACACTAACATACATATATTCTCATAAATTATCACAATTAACACATAATCCATAAAATCATCAAAGATTTTCCCCAAAATAATAATTTAACCAAATTAGATTCCATTCATGTTCACATTTTGATTATTACCAACGATTCACCATACGTGCAGGCCTAAGCATAAATTCTCCCATCAAACTATATTTCAGTCATGTAATTTAACTAAGATCTACTTTACGTTAAACCTAGCCTACATGGGAACTGAGTTGCTACAACAAGTAAGCTATTCCATGAATGCTCCTCCATATTTTCATGTTTTCTGAATGCTAAATCATCTAATAAAAAAGCAGTTTTAAGAGTAATTAATGAACTACTCTTCAAACAAATACTTTGGGAATTCAAAACCCACTAATTTTTCCCTTATTCACAGTCTACAAAATTACCCAAGGGTTTTTTAACCACTAATTAGTTCCATCATGCTCAACACATCTCCATTAATGGAGTTTTAAATCTAAAGGTCCCATCTTTAATGAATTTAAGGTCCCCAAGCACCAAAATTCATGTTTTTGAACCATAATTTCATACTAGAAAGAGTTAATTTACAATCTAAAATCAATTCTAGCTAAAAATACCCATACCCATAGATTTTTCTCATAATTTCATTAACCTAGGGTTCTAACCCATAAGAATTTCACAACAATTCCCCATTCTAATGATTCTAGAAGAAGAAAGGATTAATCAATGTTAAAAGGGAGTAAATATGTTACCTCAATAAAGGATTTCCTCCCCAACCATGAGAACATTGCCCCTCTAGGGCTTAGGAACAAAATTTTGGAGTTTATGAACTAATATTCGGCCAAAATATGCTTTTATACTCCTATCATCCCATTATAGAGGGAAAATTCAGCCTCAGCTTTTTACCACAAACAGTCTTCAGTAAAATAGTCATACCTTTTGACTCCAAAAATGGATTAACAAACAGTTGCTGGCATTGGAAAGAAGACTTATAGATCTTTAATTTGGTGGGTATTGGGTACCGTAACTCTTTATATGTTAGGAAGAATGATCATTTGAAATTGACCATAGTTTAAACTTAGCCAGAAACTCAATCGGTAACGACACTTCCAACTTAACATTGTGCTAAGGATATTTTATGACCTTAGTGCATATCTAATGCGATCACATACTAAATGATTCATCCTAACACATATGAAGAATGAGATTATTATGTCTTTACCCCAGATATTTTTAGTAATGATGAAACTGGTTGTTAAACTAACTAATTTTTCTTGTATAATGGGGTGAATTGGATAGAAAACCCTTGTGTATTGGTTAAAATTTGTTAAATTACTCTTGCATAATTATAATTCTCCATTGTAACCATGAAATTGGTAGGATTAAGGTGGAATGATCATAGAAAACTTTAGAATAGAAGGAATGATCATGAATTTGGCCTTGGGATTTAGAGATTAGGTTATATTGCTTGATATTACTAGGTCATTTGGTTGATTATGTATTGTATTGATATTTTTAGAGCACAATCAAGCTGAGGTTGTAATAAAGATCAAAGTTCAAGTTTGTTAGAGCATTTTGAGTTTAGATTGAGGTAGGTGATGGTTTAATGTAGTTGAAACCCAACTTATTTTATATGTGCATGATAATTGTTTCTTCGTATGATTGTATTAAAAGCTTATTGGTTTTACAAGTGTAATTGTTGTTATCATTGTGGTTGTGATTGTGTGATATCTATTGATTATTATGGGATGTACCGGTATTTGGATATCTTACCGGGATTGGTTGGTATAAGGTTGTATAATGACCTCTAGGTCATTTTACATATTTCCATACTATTTCTATGTTTAGAGCTTTTCGATTGCTACCTCAACTCATTTATGACTTGCTGGAGCTAACAGTTCTGTTACAAGCAGTTTGTTTGGTTTTTAGAGTCAATTCTTTATTTTGTAGTCTTCTCCATTAAGAATTGGGTACTAAAACAAAACTTTAGGTAAACATCCTCGTATGCTTGTTTTGACAGTCCCATCATCTTTAAAATTTTGATTTTAGGCTAGGGGACCCTTGGTTCTAGTCTCAAGGTTTTCGGGCTCATTTTGGGCTATTGGGTGAATTTTGGTTAAAATAACCCTTTAGATGTGGGACCCACTTTGATCAAAACAACCTTGGGTGAAAATTTTGATGGTGCCATTGAGTCTAGAATGTCGAATTTAGGGTGTTAGTGTAGTTCATTTGCACCCACAGTATTTTGAATGAGTCCCGAGGTGACGACCGAAGATTTGGCATCAAGGCCAAGTGCTGGTGCGTGCTGATACTGGTGTCATCGCCTTGGATATGCCTTGAAGATAGGCTGACATAGCATTCCATCTCCTTAGCGAGTCCCGTGGCCGCCTAGGTGAGACTACCATGGTGAAGCCTAGTGTTGCCTAAGCGATGGGGCTAGTCTTTTTAAGACTTAAGCCACACGATTTTAGGGAATTCTTTTGAAGAGAAAAACCCTATTAAAGGCCTTGGGAGCTATTTCATTGTGAGGGTTTGGTTGGATAGTGTTGGGAGTGTTCTAAGGGTGTGATATGGTGACCGTTTCCTTGACTTCATTTTTGTAAGTTTCCATCTGTTTCTTGATTAATTTTCCAATTTAAATTCAAACCCCTAGTTTACTTTATGGGTTGATTTAAGGTTCGTTTGTACTCGGAATTTACCCATTTTTTAGGATAAATGATCCTTGAGCTTAAAGGGATGTGTTGACTTTTTTAAAGTTGTGATTCTCCAAGCGGGCCCCATATGGGATTTTTAGCTTGATTTTGGTCCTGGAGTATTTATATGCAATATGGGTATTTTTATTCTTGTATTGACACATAGATTATTATTTTGATAGTGTGGCATCATGTGGAGGCTGCTCGAAAGGGAAAAGCTCTGGTCAAGTGGACTTTATCGAGCTTTCAATAGTGTCCAGGTAGGCTAGGCTTACTTTTCTCTTAGATTGAGCTTTATTATGGTATTAGTGTAGTATTATGCTAGCGATGGGTATGGTTTAATGACTTGGCTGTTATTTTAGTATTTTATGGGTTAATATTAGCCGTTTGGGATCCTTTTAGTTGAATTTCACCTCATTACTCCTTTTAATGATTATAATATCACTTTTTAGTCTAGTCTTGACTTACCTTTCAGCTTAGGGTAAAATTCTAAGGTCCTAGTCTAGGTTTGGATAGGTGTTTACCTTAATGTGGGTTTTTGTGACTAGTAGAGGGCACTGTCGACCCTCCTTATTGGTCGAGTAGTTAAATTAGCTCCTTGTAGACGTAGTAGACCTTCTTGGAGTTTAATAAGAAATTCTTGAACCTTAGGCCAACTCAGGCTTCACATCAATTTTTGGTTAATTGAATAGACCTTACTACTCTTGTAAACTTTTAGTTGAAGTTGGTAATTTGATATTATTAATGTGTTTTAAGGAGTTTATGGTTCACTATTATTTCAGATTTACTTGGAAGCTCCGATTCGAGTTAGGTAATTATGATCTGTTTATGGCATTATTACTGTGATATCATTCTTCAGTGCTGGTTCAAGTCCGGCATTAAGGTTTAAAGAAAACCTCAGGTATGGTATCACTGTTGGTCATGTAAAGTTATGATTATCGATACTCTCTTTCTTATTTGCATCCACCAGGCTTATGTAGGCTCGGTTGCATTATTTCCTCATTTGCTTAGTGGGCTAGGGGTAGCCCAGGCCCCACCAGGGTTTATTTCTTCTTCACTACTCTGAGATGCCTTACTTTAGTTGTTGGGATTTGTAGGTGATGTTTCATCTGAAGGTGCTCAGGCAGCAGACCAGAGTGGTATTGATTTAGGGGTTCAGCCTGCAATTGTGGCCCCCAGAGTTGAGATTCCTCCAGCATTGGTAGATCCACAGCCGACAGTTTCTCATCCCGTTAGGTCTGTCGAGGAGCAGAAGATGTTGGGCCAATTTCTGAGATTGACTCCACCTAGGTTTGTAGGGGCCCCAAGGGAGGATGCTTACGAGTTTCTGATTAGTTCCAAGGAGAAGCTCCACAATTTAGGGCTGGTTGAGTCATGCGAAGTGGACTATATAGCTTATCATCTTCACAGAGAATTGTGACAGTGGTGGAGGGGTTATCTTGATTCCAGGCCAGCTGGATCTCCACCTATGACTTGGGCTCTATTCTCTGAGGCTTTCTTAAGGAAATATATGCCTCTTACTATGCGTGAGTACCTGTGGGATGGATTTTCTACTTTAAGATAGGGTTTTATGACTGTGGCCGAGTATGAGGTGAGATTTCATAAGTTATCTTGACATGCCACAATGATTCTACCTACAGAGTATGAAAGGATTCGGTGCTTCGTTAGAGGGTTGAATCTGCTGCTTCGCAGGGCTACTCAGAGTTTGGTGACTTTAGGGAAGTCTTTTTCTAATATTGCCCCTTATGTCTATTCTATAGAGGAGATGGATCGCGAGACCCAAGGGGCAGCGATAAGAGGCCGCATCAGTAGGGCAGTTTTAGTGGGAGCCAGATTTGCTCGTAGTTCAAAGGCAAAGGTTTTCAAGGTAGGTACCCTCAACATCAGTCTTATCAGCACCAGGGTCAGTTTGGTAGACCCGTTAAGGTAGTGCTTTAGATTACTGATGGAGTTCAGTCTAGATATAACGATTACCATGGCCCTGTCAGTGGTCAGTTTTTAAGGTGTGCACATTCTGGGTCTTCTAGCCAAGGAGTATATTCTGGGATTACCAGATTTTTTGGATAAAGTAGAGTGCTCGGGGCTTTCTATGATTAGGGGGTTGTTGGTCATTACTCTAGAGAGTGTCCTCGACATGGGATGATTCAGCCTGAAACACAGAGTGTTTAGCCGATAGAGCAATGCCTCCCCAGCTAAAAGTTGTGCTCAGGGTCGCAGAGGTGGTCCCTAGGGTTCTCAAGGAGGTCCTCAAGTAGGTAAGATAGGTGGTCGGTCAGGTACCCAGATCGGAGGCAGACGGGGTCAGTTGTATATTGTACCTGGTAGGCCGAAGGTGGAGTCTTCAGATGCTATTATTACAGGTATAATTTTAGTATGATGTCAGCCAGCTATCTCCTTATTTGATCTGGGATCCACTTATTCATATGTTTCTGCCTATTATGCACCACGGTTAGAGCTTTCTTTGTAGCCTTTATCTATGTCATTGAGTGTATTTACTCATGTTGGTGATTCTTTAGCAGTTGATTGGGCTTAAAGATCATGCATTAGGACCATCGAGAGTTTGATACTTGGGCCAACTTTATTGTGCTAGACATGATGGACTTTGATGTGATTCTAGGACTGGACTGGTTATCCCCCTATCATGTGTCTTGCATTTCTTTGCTAAGACCATTACCTTAGCCATGCTTGGCATACCCTCGACTGTGTGGCAGGGTTCTTTTAGTCGCGCACTGATGGGAATTATTTCTTATGTTTGAGCTAGGAGACCGGTGTCGAGGGGATGCGAGTCTTATCTTGCCTATGTCTGTGATATTAGTGTGGAGAGTCCTTCGCTTGATTCTGTTCCTATTGTTCATGAGTTTTTTTTTATGTTTTCCCTACAAACCTACATGGCCTTGCTCCTGGGTGTGATATTGAGTTTGCTATTAATCTTGAGCTAGGCACCCAACCTATTTCCACGGCACCTTACCATATGGCTCATACTAAGCTTAAGAAGCTAAATTCTCAGCTTCAGGATCTTTTGGGTAAGGGTTTCATTAGGCCAAGTGTATCACCTTGGGGTGCTCCTACCTTGTTCATGAAGAAAAATTATGGTTCTATGCATATATGTATCTACTACAGACAGCTGGATAAGGCGACAGTGAAGAATAAGTATCCTATAGCTCGTATTGATAATTTGAGATCAGGGTATGACAGTGTTTCTAAGATTGACTTGAGATCAGGGTACCATCTTTTAAGAATTCGAGCTGAGGTCATCCCTAAGACAGCCTTCAGAACTCGCTATGGCCATTATGAGTTCTTGGTGATGTCTTTTGGGTTGACCAATGCCCCAGCAACATTCATGGATTTGATGAACCGTGTTTTCAGGCCCTATTTGGACTCCTTTGTGTTTTTTTATGGTGATGATATCCTTTTGTACCTGAGGAGTAGGGAGGAGCACGAGCAGCATTTAAGTATTATGCTCCAGACTTTGAGAGATCATAGGCTTTTTGCCAAATTCTCAAACTGTTAGTTTTTGTTAGAGTCTGTAATATTCCTAGGACACGTGGTGTCTAAGGATAGAATTATGGTAGATCTGGAAAAGATTGTGGCAATTCGTGATTGGGGCAGACTTAAATCTCCAATCGAGTTTCGTAGTTTTATTTGTTTGACAGGGTACTACAGGTAATTTGTTGAGAGATTTTCTACTATTGCAAAACCTATGACTAGATTGACTAGGAAGGAGGTTCCTTTTCATTGGTCCATTGAGTGTGAGCCCAGCTTTTGGAAGCTCAAGGAATTGTTCACTTCTACTCCTATTTTGACTCTTCCTGTTGAGGGTGAGCGGTTTACAGTTTATTGTGATGCTTCTAGTGTTGGTTTGGGTTGTGTTTTGGTGAAGCACGGCTGAGTTTTTGCTTATGCATCAAGGCAACTAAAGGTGCAAGAGTGTAACTGCCCCACTCATGATTTAGAGTTGGCGACAATATTTTATGCTTAAGATTTGGAGGCATTACTTGTTTGGTGTTAGCTATAAGATCTATACTGAACATCATAGTCTTCAATACATTATGACTCATAGAGATCTTAATTCGAGGAAACACAGATGGATTAAGTTGTTGAAGGACTATGATATCTCTATTTTATACCATTCAGGCAAGGCAAATGTGGTAGCGGATGCCTTGAGCCAAAAGGCGGTGAGTTTGGGTAGCTTGGCCTTTATTTTAGTTTCAAAGAGGTTGTTGGCTTTAGACATCCTATCCTTAGCCAACTTGATGGTTCAGCTTGACGTTTCAGACTCTAGGAGAATTCTTGCCAGTGTAGAGGGTATTTTGAGATTTGACAGTCGTATTTGTGTTCCAAGGGTTGGAGAATTGATTCAGTCAATATTGCGGGAGGCTCTTAACTCCCGATATTCTATTCACCCAGGGACAACTAAGATATATTGAGATTTAAGGCAGCATTACTAGTAGAGTGGTATGAAAAAAGGATATAGTAGACTTTATATCTTGGTGTTTGTGTTGTCAACAGGTAAAGGTCGAGCATCAAAGACTGGGTGGATTACTTCAGAGGCTACCTATTTTAGAGTGGAAGTGGGAATGAATTACTATTGACTTTGTGAGTGGTTTTCCTTGTACTTTTCGTGTTTCTGACAGTATTTGGGTTATCGTAGATCGGTTGACCAAATAGGATCATTTCATCCCCATTCAAATTACTTTCAGTGTCGAGATGTTGGCCCATATATATATTCATGAGGTAGTTTGCCTTCATGGAGTACCTATGTCCATTATTTCAGATAGAGTTTTAGTGTTCACTTCTAGCTTCTGGAGGATGTTTAAGAGGGGTTGGGTACTCAAATTTAGCTTAGCACTACTTTCCACCCTCAGACCGATGGTCAGTCAGAGCAGATTATTCAGGTTTTGGAGGATATGCTCTGAGCGTGTGTTATGGACTTTGGCAGTCAATGGGAGTAACATTTGGCCTTAGTGGAGTTTGCTTATAATAATAGCTACCATTCGAGTATTGAGATGACACCATTTGAGGCATTGTCTGGTAGACATTATCAATCTCCGATGGGTTGGTTTGAAACTTTAGAGGTTTCTCCCCATGGTACCAACCTGCTTTATGAGTCTTTGGTTAGGGTCAGGGTGATTTAGGATAGGCTACGGGTAGCTCAGAGTAGGCAAAATAGTAATTCTAATCGTAGGCTTCAGGAGTTGAGGTTTGGAGTTGGTGATCAGGTTTTCCTTTAAGTATCACCCATGAAGGGCGTGATATGGTTTGAGAAGATGGGCAAGCTCAGTCCCATGTACATTGGGTCATTTGAGATACTTTGGAATGTTGGAGAGGTGGCTTAAGAGTTGGCCTTGCTCCTAGATTTTCCAGCTGTTCACCCAGGCTTCTATGTCTCCATGCTACGGAGATATATTTTGAATGAGTCTCACATACTTTGTTAGGACTCAATTCAATTGGATGAGAGGTTGACCTTTGTGGAGGAGCTAGTTTTCATACTTGCTAGGGATGTTAGGTGGTTGCGCTCTAGAGAAATTCCAGTAGTTAAGGTTCAGTGGAGACACCATCCAGTTAAGAAGTCTACCAGGGAGATCGAGAGTGAGATGTGGACCTAGTATACCCACCTATTCTAGCCCTCAGGTATACCTTGATTCTTTAAATTCATGGACAAAGTCCTTTTAGCAGTGGATATTGTAATGACCCTCCAGGTCAATTTCCATATTTCAGCATTTTTTTGCGTTTAGAGATTTCCCATACCTGCCCCAAGTCATTTATGACTTGCTGGAACTGACAGTTCAGCTGCCGAGCGATTTGTTTGGTTTTTAGAGGTAATTTCCTGTTTTAAAGTCTTCACCTTTAAGAATTGGGTACCGGGCAAAAACTTTAGGTAAATGACCTCGTACACCAATTCTAAAAGTTTCATCAACTCTAGAACGTCAATTTTAGGCTACATGGATCCTTGGTTTGGGTACCGTGGCTTTCGAATTCATTTTGGGCTATTAGGTGGATTTTGATTAAAATGGTCATTTAGGTGTGGGACCCATATTTGATCAAAACGATATCGGATGGAAATTTTGATGGCGCCGCTGAGTCTGAAATTTTGAATTTTGGGTGGTATTGTAGTTCTTTTGTGCTTATGGGATTTCGAACAAGTTCCGAGGTGTCGACCGGAGACTTGGCATCATGGCCAAGCACTGGTGCTTGCTGATGCTGGTTCCATCGCCTTGGCGAACCGGCTGCCTTGGTATACCATCGCCCAAGCGAGGCCCTTGGCCGCCAAGGTAAGGCTGCCTTGGTGATGCCCTGCGCACCTTGGCGATAGGCTTCCATGGCATGCCATCGCCTTAGTGAGGCCTTTGGCTGCCTAGGCAAGGCCGTCATGGCAAAACCTAGTGTCGTCTAGGCGATGGGGTTGGTCTTTTTAAGACTTAATCCCTACAATTTTTAGGGCATTCTCTTGAAGAGAAAAACCCCATTAAAGGCCTTAGGAGCTCTTTTATTGTGAGGGTTTGATTGGCTAGTGTCGAGAGTGTTCTAAGGGCAAGATTGTGACCGTTTGCTTGACTTTATTTTTGTAAGTTTTCGTCGATTACTTGATTAATTTTTTGATTTAAATTCAAACCCTTAGTTTACTTTACAGGTTGATTTAGGGTTAGTTTGTGCTAGGAATTTACCCATTTTTGAAGATAAATGATCTTTGATCTTAGAGAGACGTGTTGATGGTTTCGATGTTGTGATTCCACAAGCAAGCCCCACATGAGATTTTTAGCTTAATTTTGGACTCGGAGCATTTATATGCAATATGAGTATTGTTATTCTAGTATTGATGCATAGATTATTATTTTGATAGCATGGCATCTTACAGAGGCTTCTCGGAAGGGAAAAACTCCGGTCTAGTGGACTTTATCGAACTTTCGATGGCGTCCAGGTAGGCTAGGCCTACTTAAATCATATATTGAGCTTTATTATGGTATTATTGTAGTATTATACTTGCGATGGGTATGGTTTTACGACTTGGCTATTATTTTAGTATTTTATGGGTTAAAGTTAGCCGTTTGGGGTCCTTTTAGTGGAATTTAACCTCGTCTCTCCTGTTAATGATTATAATATCCCTTTTTAGTCTAGTTTTGTCTTACCTTGCATCTTAGGGTAAAATTGTAAGGTCTTAGTCTAGGTTTAGGTAGGTGTTTGCCTTAATGTGGGTTTTTGGGACTAGTAGCAGGCCCTGTTGGCCCATCTTATAAGTCGAGTAGTTAAATCAGCTCCTTGTAAATGTAATAGACCTTCTTGGACTTTATTAGGAAATTCTTGAACCTTAGGGCGACTTAGGCTTCACATTGGTTTTCGGTTAGTTAAAATACTCGAACTAGAATGTGGTTGGCCTTTAAGCTTATTCATTTGGCCTATTGAATAAACCTTGCTAATCTTGTATACTTTTAGTTGAAGTTGGTAATTTGATATTACAAATGGTCTTTAAGGAGGTTATGGCTTCGGTTCACTATTATTTGAGATTTACTTACTAGCTCTTATTCGAGTTCGGCAATTATAATCTGTTTATGGAATTATTAGTGTAATATCATTATTCAGTTTCGATTCAAGTTTGGAACTATGGTTTGAAGGAAACCTCAGGTATGGTTTCACTGTTGGCCATGTACAGTTACGATTATGGGTACTCTCTTCTTTATTTGTATCCGTCGGGGCTTATGGGGGCTCAATTGGATTATTTCCTCGTTTGCTTGTTCCTTTTGGGATTATGGGGGTCCAGTTACGTTATAGTTAGTCTATCTTTACCTTAATTTATTTGTTTGGCACATTTACCATTTTATCCGGATTTGTGTATTTATTATAGATTTAGACTTATCCATGACTTAGTTTATTTTCTCGCATTCTATTATACTTTTATTATGATTTAGCTTAGTCAGTCGATGATGTCTACTGAGTACCCATTGTTTTTATACTTACACTAACTTCTGTATCCTTTTTTATGGAGATCTGATCACGAGTCACCGCCACTGATGCTCGATCCAGTTTGCTTTTGGGATTTGGAGATAGGGTGAGCTTTCAGAGCTGGAGCAGATCCTCTCTCCTTCTATCACGTTTGTACAGTTTTTACTTTTGAGACTATTTGTATATTGGATACTGTTTAGTACTCTTACTCTTTTGATTTAGTGGCTCTTGTACAGGCCTTACTAGGTCGTGGAATATTCTTTTGTTTTCTCTGTCTCATTTGATAGTTGTACTGCCATACTTATATTTCTATTACTTACAATAGTATCACATGCTTATTTTCGGTATTTATCTTACCTTCCACCAATTATCCCATTGCTAACATTCAGGGCTATGGTTTGGCTTACCTACTGGTGGGATAAAGTAAGTGCCATCATGACTCAAGAAATTGGGTTGTGATAGGTTGGCAGGCATTTGATGTCTAGGATTTTGTACAAGGACAAGATCTCGTCCCCTAAAGGTCATGGCTAGTGGGCGACCATAAGACTCTTATCATGTATATACAAGGGATAGGTGAGTGTGACAGTTCTTTGAGTGAACCGAATTTTTGTGGTTACTTGTTATATTTGGTTCCTTGAGTGAATTAGATTTATGTGTTGACTTGTTATTTTGGTTCCTTGAGTGAACCGAGTTTATGTGTTGACTTGTTATACTCCCTCCGTTTAAAAAAGAATGACCTATTGTGACTTGGCATGGAGTTTAAGAAAATAAAGAAGACTTTTGAATCGTGTGGTCTTAAATTAAAGTTATCTCAAATATACAAAAATGCTCTTTAATCTTGTGGTCTTGAATATGTCATGTGGAAAGTTGGAATTAAAGTATTGCCAAAAAAGGAAAGGGTCATTCTTTTTAAAACAGACTAAAAAGGAAAGTAGGTCATTCTTTTTTAAATGGAGGGAGTAATTGGTTTCTTGAGTGAACCAAGATTTATGATTATTATCATGGTTGTTGTTGGAATAGATCCCTAAGTGGTCTGGGCTAAATTATAAATGATTAGTATAACTGTTCAAATATTTGTCTACTTATGTATTTGAGACATGGTCAGTATTTTCTGTTGAGTCATGGTTTATTGACTTGGATTCTTGTTGATATTCATGGTCTCGACTTGAGTTGTTCTCTATCTTAACTTGTACTTGACTGAATTATGTTGTATTGTTGAACAAGGTTAAGTGTCATAAACATGAGGTAAAGTTACAGGGCAGGTGTTCATGGTTGTGCTTGTGTTACTAAGTTATGGTTGCTTGTTGACGTAACATATTTTGGATTGACCGACGACCCTACCAGTACGCTATTGTTTCATGTGTACTGATACTATACGTGCTCTTCTTTTTGTTGAGTGCAGAGCATCTTCCGGCGACTGTTTCAAAACCTCAGTTGTAGAGCGGATCACATTCGAACTCAAGGGTGAGCTATATCTTTCGAGCTGCCATGAGTTCTTCACTTTGTTCTTGTCCAAATGTTTCAGACTTGGATGTTTCCTTTGTTTTTTGATTGAACCTATTTCATTGACATTTGTAGTGTTTTGGTACAATGACTTTAAGATTCTAGGGGTGTTTAAGCATTCATTTATTTCTACATTTATTATTTTTATTAGAATGTTAGAGATTTTTATTTAATTAATGAAAAACAGCTAGTTGCCTTAGTTTGGCTAAGTGTTGGGTTAGATGGTTTTGGGTTACATGATACTTCCACCAGAGGGTTAGTGTGGGTGTCACTCACGACGGGTTTGGATCGTGAAAGTGGATTAGGGTATAGAATTTAACGTGTGACATTCAAAAGTAATACTTCCTCTATCTCAATTTATATGACACATTTTCCACAAGAAATTCAACTAAAATATAGGTCAACTGCAAATTTTATGTAATAAGTATTCTTCCATCTTAAAAAAATGTGTCATTTTGAGGTATGCTAGATGATGTATAAGTAAAAGAAGTGATGATGGGCAATGTTTGTAGAGGAGTTGAAAAAAGTTTTAGATACTAGGTTTGTACTGTGTGATAGAAACAACGACGATATAAATCAAAGTGACGGCGGAAACAGAGAGAGACATTAGTGATGTCAAAGAATGGTGACAGTTTTTTAGTAATATATAGAGTACATGAATCAAACATGATGGTATGGGATCCAAAGTACACTTTTATGAGTATTTTTTGTGTAAGTAAACTCATCTTAATTAGAGAAACACTAAGTGGGAAAGTGATTAAATAAAATCTTGGTAAAAGTCTAATTAGTTATTTATTGCTTAGTAATATTATTTTAAATGAAAGAAAAACTATTTGTTGCACATAAATTTACCATACCAAATTCTAAATTTTACACTTATAACTAGGGTTTTTTGGGTAATCGTAGTGTCAAGGTTAGCTTCAGAACAACTCGACTAACTCCATGATATACCTACTATATTCGATAGCAACATGTATCAGGAACCTCTATCCACCAAATTTTGTACGCATATGAAAAAATCACAGTTATTTTTTTGTCCTATTTTAGGATTTAAAACTGACAGCTCATGACTTACACTTTATTGACCCTATATAACTAGGCCTTTTGTATGAAAAGTTAAAAAGGATGCATATAATAAGATTGATGGGACTTAAATAGAATATCCTTCATATATCATTAAAATAACAACAATAACATAAATAGATGAACAACTACAAATAAATTCATAACTAGGAAATGCAACTGAAAGACAAGAAGTCATAATAATGATTAAAAAAATAAAAAAACATTACATGCTCAATGAACATCCTAAGGATGTACATCATTATCCTCTCCATTATTTTGTTATTAGAACCAAATTCATTCTAAAGATTTTCATTCAGTTGTTTCTTCCTTTCTTCAAGTTTTGTTCTCTTAATAGCAAATAGCTTTAACAGACCTTTAATTTCCCCAACCTCAAGTTCATCAAATCTTTTTCTTGCCTCAACAAGTTCATTGAAGAGGTTCTCCATTTTGATCTCCTCAACTTTTTTCTCTATTTGATTGATATATTTTTCCTGTGCATACACTATTGATTGAAGGTAAGTTTCATGCTTTTAAAACTTAACTAGTTTTTTGGTTTCTAGACAAGATAAATAGTTTTTTTTTTATCTGGGTTAGAGATGGACAAGCAAAGCACTGTTTTCTGCAGGACTAAAAACAATAGTACCTATTTCAGTATCATATAGGATAGACAACTCTTCTGCTTTCTTACACAATTATTTTATTCTTTTCTGTAGAATGATTTTTTTCTTTCTCAGATCAAGATTTCTATTAGTCTTAACCTCCTTTTTTTTTGTCATATTTTGATACACAAAAAATCAAAAGAGTAAAATATATAAGTGAGTACCTCTCTGTGGATATCAAATTAGAGTGTTTTACTTATATATATATATATATATATATATAGATAGATAGATAGATAGATAGATAGATAGATAGATAGATAGATAGATAGATAGATAGATAGATAGATAGATAGATAGATATAGACGTCTGATAGGATCAAAGTTAGAAATAATCTCATTGCACAATCTGGTATTTAAGTTATTCTTAAATTACTTTTCTTAATACATGAAGTTAAAAACATATAACTCAATCTTGAAGTTTGAAGTAATATAATTTTGTTTCCATAATAATTATATTTCAAGCTGGAAAATAAAAATGATAATTTTTTTACACGATATATTGAGTGTACTAAGAGTGAAACTCATTATAATTTTTTTTTCACCTAAAGATATCTAATATTTTATAAAAGTCAAAAAAAACTAAATCTTTATCATTTGATTTCACTAAATAAATGTATTATTGATTTTCTTATTCAGGTACATAGAAAGTAAGGGTCCAAATTTAATATTAATTTGGTTATAGTAGTATGAGTTTAGACTTCTTAGGTAGTAACATAAAGTCGAGTACGGTATAGAATTTAAAGTGTGACATTCAAAAGTTTTATATAACTCACTTTCCACAAGAAATTCAACTCAAATATAGGTCAACTGCAAATTGTATGCAACAAGTATTCTTCCATCTTAAAAAAAAATGCGTCAGTTTGAGCTATGCTAGATGATGTATAAGTAAAATAAGTAATGCTGGACAATGTTTGTAGAGGAGCTGAAAAAGGTTTTAAATACTAGGTTTGTACTGTGCGACAGAAACAACGACGATATAAATGAAAGTTACAGTGGAAATAGAGAGAGACATTATTGATGTCAAATAGTGGTGACAGTTTATTAGTAATATATAGAGTACATGAATCAAACATGATGGTATGAGATCCAAAGTACATTTTTATGAGTATTTGTTTGGTAAGTAAACTCATCTTAATTAGAGAAACACTAAGTGGGAAAGTGATTAACTAAAATTATGGCAAAAGTCTAATTAGTTATTTATTGCTTAGTAATATTATTTTAAATGAAAAAAAAACTATTTGTTGCACATAAATTTAACATACCAAATTCTAAATTTTACACTTATAACTAGGGTTTTTTGGGTAATCGCAGTGTCAAGGTTAGTGTGAGAACAACTCGACTAAATTCATGATATACCTACTACCTTCGATGAGAACATGTATCGGGCATCTCTGTCCACCAAATTTTGGACACACATGAAGAAATTACATTGTTTTTTTTTTTTCCTATTTTAGGATTTGAACCTAGCACCTCATGACTTACTGTCACGACCCAGAAATCGAGGTTATGACGGCACCTACCCCATCCCAATCCTGGGTAGGTCAATCCAATACCAAAAGAAATAGAAATGCGGAAGATGAAATAAAGGAATTCCACAGACTATACTTTACAATAAAGTCAAGCCAAATATATATATAACGATAGACCAGAATCTAAAACTGAAATAATACAACTCCAACCTGAGAATCTAGTGTCATGAGTAAAGTGCACTAATACAGACATAGAAATCTGAACTACATGAATCTCTCTCTGATAAATAAATAAAGACAAAATAGGATAGGAGGGAGTCCGAAATATGTCTCAAATACTGGAGCTCACCAGTACTCCGAATCAATCTCTAACAGCACTAATCAACCATTGTGGGTCACACTCGTAATGGAATCTGCATCGAAATGGCACAGAAGTAGGAGTGAGTATGGTCCGGCCACTTGTACTTAGTAGGTATCATAGGTCGACTGAGCAAAGCAGAAAATAAAACATATAAAGAATACTTTGAGCACTATAGACACGTGATTTTTGACCCTCTCCAAACTTTTACCTATTTTTAACATTAAATATTTATTTTAGTTTAATCTTTATTTTAGCTTTTCATTTCATTTTTCAGTAAGTTTATTTGAAAAATTGTGGAAAAAAAGGATTTCAAAAAAATAGAGTCACATTTTTAGGATAAGTTTTGTTTTTACTTTTTAAAAGAAAAAGAGTTCTTTCAAAAAATATGTTTTTTCTTAGTTTAGGTTTTAATAAATGAGCTACTGATTTTAATATTTCTTAATTATATTTTAGTCTAGTTATTTAACTTTTTTTTATATATATATATTTTTTTAATTAGTATAATAAAAATTAATTAGTTAAAATTTCTATTATTATATTTCACTTTAAATTCAAAAAAAAAGGAAGAACAGAAAATCCTAAACTAAACCTACAATTCTCAATCCTAAATCCCAATCTACCCACACCTCCCTCACGTCACTCCTCCCATTTCTCCCACCTTCTGCATACACTAACACACACGACAGACCTCACTAACACACACAACACACTATATATACAACACAATACGCAGCAACCAGGAGGAGAGGACTTAGAAAGATAAGAGAGATGAAACAAAAAAAACGAACTTAGAGAAAAGAAAAGAAAGAAAGGAGGGCATTGAGAGAATAGAGAACAAAGAAAGATAGATAAAGAGAAGGATAAAAGGCAATAGAAAATAGAGAAAACAACATTCACCAACAACCCATACTACCCTAAACTTTCCTCATGTCCAGAACATATACACACACCCAAAAGAAAAAGGCAAAAAGCGAGACAAAGAGCACACGAGAGACTACAAAAATATATCTTAAGGTTTTGTTCATGTTCATGGCTCTTGAAAGTTAACTATTGTTAACTTTGTCAATTCATAGATTATTGCATCTTTTCTTTTGTTGTGAAACAATTTTCACTAAAGGTACCCCTCAATCTCTCTTGAATAGTTTAATATCATGATTGTGTGGGATTTGATGATGATGTTATGAAATTGTTCGAAGTTCGTATGTGTTTAACTTGTTAATATATTCAGATTCCTATCTCGTTGGATTTAGCGTAAAATTAATATGATAATCCGTAGCGTATTGCATGTTTAAGCAAAATCATTTGCCTAATCCATGCTAATCTTCATATTTTGACGTTCTTAATGATGATATGTGTTGAACTTGATAGGTTGGTAAGATGAAAATAGTTAATGTTAAAATTCACTGCATAACTTGTTCTTAACTTAGCTTCAAGTAGTAGGTCTTATTTTCGTTCATCTTTAATAAGCACAAGAAGATAGAAGAAAAGATTTGAATAACAAAGGAAGAGATGATTTTACAAAGAGAATAGCATTATAATGCTCGTTCCATAGAATCATTGTTTGGATTGTTATTTTTGAACAAAAAAAAAATATTTTTGATTCTTCTTAATATCAGTAGGTGTAGAATTTTAATTTTTTTAAGCATGTTTTTTTCCATGGTCTACATTAGCTAGCTGCTAACATAAAACCTTTTTATTTAGTATCAGGATTAGGATTCATGCAATGTTGTTTTTTTTTGTGGAAGATTTAATGCAAATATAATTTTTTTATTGTGATCTTAAATCCATGTGTATTGCATAGATGTGTTTAAATTAGATATATTTTAAAGTTTTTGTTGTTGACCAATTTTGTTTAAGGAAAGTCTTTAGAATCAAAGAGTAAGATGAGTTACAAATTTTCTCAAGACCCTATTTAGTTATTGGTAGATGAGACTACATAAGAAGTAAGCAAGATAAGACGCAAAATAGTTAAAAGAAGAACAAATTTAAATTAATATATCGAGGTTGATCATGTGTGTGGTTACGCTCCTTAATTTACTTCATAATTATAAGGCTTCGTGTGTGGTTATGCTCCTCAGCCGAAAACATAAGTCACAATTTCTCTCATAACCCTTAGGTAAATTGAGCGACTAATCAAACCTACTTTATCAAAGAATTAATTTAAGCCAAATACAAGTCAATAAAGTGACGGTGCTAGAACCACGGGACTCAAGAGGTGCCTCATACCTTCCCCTCGGTCAATAAAATTTCTTACCCGATCTTCTATTTTCACAGACCAATAAAGAGTCATTTCCTTTTGATTAGGGATTTGAAAAGGTGACTTGGAACACCATAACTCAATTCCAAGTGGCGAATCTGTAAACAAAATAATTCCTATTCAATACCGTCACTTCAATTGGAAAACCCCTTCGACCCGTGAAAAGGGGTGTGACAAGCACATTTCCACCTGCATACAAAAAAGTTCTCAAACGATAACTCACACCGTATCTCCTAACAATTCTACAAGTATAATAACTGTATAAGAATAACTAAACATAGATATATAAGAAGAACTAAATACACACACAAAAAAAACACAAAAGTAGAAAACAAATGATGCAATGCAATGCAATACAACCGGATGATGGTGGAATAATAATAATAATATAAGCCATCTCATGGCAATGATCGCATAACCCCATATACACGTTCCGACCTAAAGCTTCCAGGAAAGAACCTACGAGGGGTTCTTAACCCATATACTTTCACAATCTCAATCAACCTTACCGACAAAGATCTCGGTCAAGGGTTTTACAAAATATATCAATCAACCTTGCCGGCAAAAACCTCGGCCAAGGGTTTTACAAAATGTCTCATTTTCTTTCAAACTTAGTGTTTCTCAGTGGTACCAATCTCATGAATATAACTGAATGAAATGAGGATGTATGCTCATAACCAAATCAGTATGAAGTAATAATCAATTCAATAATGGTATAAATAAGCTCAAAATCTACACAATATGTCAATATTTCAGGATATAAGCAATCGCATGGCACCACTAGAATAAATAGTCATATAAGACATCAATAATATCAATCCAAGCCCCTCTCTCAGGCATCACTATAATGATAGAGGCATATAATGCTCAAATAAGGCCCATAATATAAATCTAAGCCCCCCACTTGGGCATCACGACAATAATAAAGGCAATTTAATGCAGAAATAAGGCCTATAATATCAAATAAGGCTCCCACATGGGCATCACAACAAATATAATCTCTTAAGTCAACAATAATATGCATATAAGCCCTCAAACAGACAACACAATAATAATAATGATCCAAAAATATGAATCTCATGAATGATTCCCCAACCCATAACATGATTTACATGAATGTTTAACTATCCAGCCCAGTCTGAAGAAAGTAAAGTCATAACCTACCTCAAAAAAACAAAATCCAAGCCTGGACCCTTCAATGTGGAGCCTTTCCTTCACGAGCAGTCTCAGAATGGACTAAATCTATCAAAAGCATAATCTACACATCAATAGGAGTTCAATGATACCCATATTGGCTATATTTATTTCGGATCCAAAATTAGTTTGAAAAATCAGCTTAAAATTGAAAAGGGTATAGCTGGAATTTTATTTAAGAATCATGTTCCCCATATCAAGAGGAGACTAAATTTGAAAACCCAAGTGAAAATGAGATAGTTTATAGGGTAAAACCCCCAAAATTCATGTTTGAATTGAAAGATTTGAAGTTGTTTTGAAGATGAAATCAATAGGAAATGATGAAAATTGGAGCTTAGAGATTACCCAAACAAGATTGATGAAATACCACTTTGAAATTGCCAAATATCGAGCTCTCAAAGTCTATTAATGGTGAAAATAGGGTTTTGGACAAGATAAATGATTTAAATCTATCCAAGTATAAAATGTTATTCGCGAAAGTGAGCCTCAAGACATGAACTTGAAGGCCAACCCGACCTGAGTACTGCAATAGCAGACAGACCTTCACAAACGCGATGAAGGCTGACTCGGATCCGAACCATTTAACCCTTCACGAACGCAGTCGAAACCCTGTGATCGCGATGAACAATGAAAGCTACACTTTGCGAATGTGGTTCCACCATCGTGTTCGCATTAAAGAGTATTTTTATTCTCCATAATGGCGACTAGAGGCCCACAAATAGGAAGAAAGATTCATCCTTGCACCATAAACAACAGTTTTGTTATTGGGACTTAAAAAAATAGTCCGGATTAAACCCTGGAGATTTATTTTGGACCCCATAGAAATAAACTAATAATGCTACTAGGCTAATTTCAACGTTTCAGAATCAATGAAACCGTTGGACTTTTGAAAAAAGATTGTTTACAATCAATTATCCCCTGAGACCCCTTTTAAACTTATTTTACTAGTTTTCATCTGAATACTTAAAACATAATATAAAGGATCAGGATCGAAACTAACAAAGCTATGAACCCAAAATTGTCATTTTGAAATTAATAGAATTAACCAAATCACCATCTGAAG
Source organism: Capsicum rhomboideum (assembly GCA_031232105.1). Lineage (NCBI taxonomy): Eukaryota > Viridiplantae > Streptophyta > Magnoliopsida > Solanales > Solanaceae > Capsicum > Capsicum rhomboideum. Next base: position 136,291,972 of record CP124716.1, read on the forward strand.
TCAAACTAACCATCTTTTAAAGTCTCTAAGGACCTTAAACTCGCTCAAATCACTCTTAATTGTATTGAGGACCATTCCAACCAACCCCACAGCTCATAAATGGCATATAGCAACTACGATGAAGGACAAAATGGTTAAAACCCAGCAAAAGCTAAAAATCATAACTATGGTTGTTATATTATCCACCACTGAAACACAAGTTTGTCCTCGAACTGAAAAGCAAAAAAAATTCCTAAAGTGGTAAGAATATGGGGGTATCTATGCCTCATATCGGACCCAACCTCCCATGTACCCTCCTCAATCAGGCGATGTCTCCCCTGGACCTTCACTAAATCTATATGCTTAGACCTCAACTTCCTAGTCTGCCTATCTAGGATGACAATGGGCTCCTCCTCATATGAATCCCACTGGATCACATATGAATCGTCAAGACAATATCTCTTTCACATGGAAACATGGAATATCGGATGGACAACTAACAGATATAGAGGTAAAGCTAGCCTATACGCCACATCTCCATACTTCTCAAGAATCTCAAAAGGGCCAATGAACCTCGGACTAAGCTTCCCTTTCTCCCCAAACCTTATCACACCATTCATGGGTGAAACCTTCAAAAAAACCCGTTCTCCAACCATGAATGTAACATCACGAACTCGACGATCAGCATCCCTACTCTGGGTAGCCACTAGTCTCTATTGGATCAGTTTCACTCGATCCATCAAACCCCTCAATAAATTAGTGCCCTAAGGTCTAACCTCAAATGAATCAAACCATCCAGTGGGGGAGCTACACCTCCGCCCATACAAATGTCACGCCTCGAATTCCAACGGGGCAGACTGGCACCCAAAGCCGATAAGGCCCGAGAGAACCAATCTTCATCCATGTCCATTCATATGCATGTCATTCAAGAAGCGTCATCATCACCTATACATATTAGATGCTAATAGTGGAAGTTATGGAAACATGTGATATATACATATAAGAAACATGGTCGTTAGGGCCATCAAGTCAAAATGGACATACATCCCCTTACACCCATATTCCTACATACTTCTACAAAGCTTCTAACAGATGCATATACATAACCAACCTAAAGTCGGTACAAGTCCCTGCTTTATACAACATTTACAATACCAAAACACATGTACAACTGTGACTCAAAAAGATTTGAACAAACTGGAGCTCACCAAAGATCTGCAAATGACCCGCAACCTACTGTGGAGGTCTACTAGCACCTACGCCTGCAGCAAGTAAGGTAAGTCCCCCAAGGAACGTCAGTACGAAGAATGTACTGAGTATATAAGGCTCATATAAAACTGTATGATATACAAGTACTTCCATGAAATCAAATATAAGAGATTAATCAGTACAGATAAAACACCAATCTGCATATGTGGAACCATGTATATTATATTCTTTAATTCTTTTGCCTTTACGTCTATTCATCTTTATCGTTCTACCCATGCTAGGCTTTTCTGTCGCCCCTGGAATGAGATTAACCCATGCTAGGTATTATAACCCCTGGGATGTGATTAACCCATGCTAGGCTTTCATATCGCCCCTGGGATATTACTGTGATAACCCATGCTAGGCTTTTATAGCGCCCCTGGGATGTTATTGTGATAACCCACGCTAGGATTTTCTATTGCCCCTGGGATGTTACTCAACCAAAAAAATATACATTACTTCATATCTTTACTTCAATGAGATTGATACATTGGTGATTGTACATTATTGGAACTTTGGAACATTAGCCAATACACATGAGACATGTGAATCACAATTGATCAATGTATAAGGAACATGTGAGGAACAATAATTGATAACTGGAATTGGGATACCTTAGAACAATTCAAAATGGAACAAACACAATGTCAATGTTAATACTATGTGCTGCAGAAGGATACGGAAAGAGTAACCTTACATGCCTTATCTTCTCAATATGAATACACAGTCCTATGTGTGAATACAATAATCCAACTCCATCTTTACGTGTTACTCTATAACACAAGTTCATAATCGAGCTCACATTAACAACTAGTTACCTTACAAGTGACAAAATGACAATGAGCTACATGACTGCCATATAGCGTCATTTCACCCTATACAATACAATCCACTGCATTACCATACCAAAAAAACCATAAAATCCCACACAGTGACCAAGAATTCATAAACTAATATCATTTTAACCCACGTTTACCCTTTATGCTTCCTCATTAACACTACGTCACAAATATTCCATCAAGTTACCGCAATACCTTTCATGACAACATATTAACAATAATCCATAATTGATATGATCCAACATGCCTCCAAACTGCCCCTTAAAGTCATTCAATAGGTATCATAAGTTGATAATTTTATCCAAAAAGGGTATGGGGGTCTTCGGGGATCAACGAGAGACAAAAACACACAAAACGAGTTTCTAGGATGACCTACGAAGCCACCTGCACCTACAAGTGGATGACATGTGGCCGCAGGCGACCCTTGGCCTTTTCCAGGGGCACCTGCGTTGGCATCTGCGCCCGCAGGTGCCCTGTCTGCGGGGGCGAGTGCCTGTTTCAGCCAAAAAGGGTCTCTTTTGGGTCCTTTTTGTGTAATAAATGCTCCATGGCCATGAATAAGCATGAACCATCATGGTTTCATAACACACATGAACATCACCAAAACCATATTTTTCTTTCAATACACCACCAAGTTCATACATAATTTTGCAATAACAATACCAAACATTATCTACAAGGATAAAACAAGTTAAGCCTATAATAACATATTAAATTTTGATATTTAAGCCATCAATTTCACTTCCTTTAAGACCACAAGTCTATTTTCAAGTTTATAAGGCAAAACCCTTTTTTCGATTGCAAAAATAGACAGTTTTACACATTGTGAACTGTCCAACACTTTGCCAATATAACCAACATGGTTTATGCACCATATTAAGCATGTCATATATTAAACCATGAAATCAAACACTTACCAAAGATTGTAAGAGAGTGATCTTATCCAAAGGAATCAAGGCTTAGGGTTTATGTGAGATGAGAAATATTTGAGAAAAGTCTAGAAATGGCATGTGAGTCTTTGTGAATAAAAATCTGATTTTTGTTCCCTTTTATAGTCCCTTTTAGTCTCATCCTTATACCCACATTAATCATAAATGCTAGGCTTACTTGGTCAATGCCAAGAATGGGTCATTCCCACTTGGGCCATGTCTTTTGTCTAATTTTGGGGCCTCAATTGAGCCCAAATAGCACAAGATTTATTTAAGCCCAACAAATTAATGCATAATTCACCAACCCTCTCATGTCTAAATAATTCCATAAATGTTAAGGTAGTATCATGGGTTCGGAAATGTACGGGGTGTTACATACTTCCCCCCTTAGAAACATTCGTCCTCAAATGTTAGTGACATTATTCAAATTAAACAAATTCGGGTTTTGGATCATTCTTCATGTTATCATATATATATATGTAATGCTTATAAGTACTTACTTGTTATTGCTCCAGTCCCGTATCTTGAAACAAATGAGGGTATTTTGACTTCATTATTTCTTCAGCTTCCCATGTGATCTCTTCTATTTGTTGATTTCTCCAAAGTATCTTTACGAAAGCTATGTCTTTATTCCTCAACCTCTTCACTTGTCTATCCAGAATAGAAATAGGTATCTCCTCATAGGTAAGATCTTTCGTAACTTGTACATCTTCAATGGGAGTAAAACGAGATGGATCTCCTATGCACTTTTGAAGCATCGAAACATTAAAGACTGGATGAACTGTGGAGAGTTCTTGGGGTAATGATAATTCATACGCGACTTTCCCAAATCATCGGACTATTTTATATGGCCTGATATACCGGGGACTCAACTTCCCTTTCTTTCCAAATCTCATTACCCCATTCATCGGTGACACCTTCAAGAATACGCAATCACCTATGGCAAATTCGATCCCTCTTTTTCTAACATCAGCATATGACTTGTGTCGACTTTGAGCCGTTTGTAGCCATTGTTGGATCACTTTAACTTTCTCCATAGCTTGATGAACAAGGTCTGGCCTAAGTAAAGCAGTTTCACCTGCTTCAAACCATCCAATCGGTGATCTACACTTCCTTCTGTATAAGGGTTCTTAAGATGCCATTTTGATACTTGAATGATAGCTATTGTTGTAGGCAAATTCAATAAAAGGTAAATGATCATCCCAACTACCTTGAAAATCTAATGTTCACGCTCGTAGCATATCTTCAAGTGTTTGGATAGTGCGTTCTGCTTGTCCATTTGTCTCAGGATGGAAAGCCGTACTCAAATTAACTTGTGTACCCAAGCTTTTTTGAAAAGATATCCAAAAATGCACAGTAAATTAAGCTCCCCTGTCTGATATTATGGAGACTGGAATTCCATGTAACTACACTATCTCTTTAACATACAACCTTGCATACTCCTCGACTGTATAGGTGGTCTTGACTGCTAGGAAATGCGCTGATTTGGTAAGCTTGTCAACTATGACCCATATGGAATCAAATTTCTGCAGTGTACGAGGAAAACCTGTGATGAAGTTCATATTAATCATGTCCCATTTCCAGACTGGAAGATTGATACATTGCATGTAACCTCCAGGTTTCTGATGCTTTACTTTGACTTGTTGACAATTTGGGCATTGAGCTACAAATTCGGCAATGTTCTTCTTCATATTTCCCCACCAATACACTTCTTTTAAATCATGATTCATTTGGGTATCTCCCGGATGAATAGAATATCGTGAATGATGCGCCTCTGTCATAATTCATTTCCTCAGCTCATCTACATCAAGTACACATAATCTACCTTGGCATTGTAGTATTCCTTCTTGCGTAATATTAAATGACATTGTAAAACCCTATTGTACATTCTCTTTTAGCTGCAATAACATAGGATCCACAAACTGCTTCTCTTTCACTTCAGCTATTAATAAAGATTCTGCCGCATTTTGTACAATAACCCCTTCATCTGAGGATTCAAGAAGATGAACCCCCAAGCTGGCTAGTTGATGTACATCTTTGACTAAATCTTGCTTTTCTGTCAACTGGCCACTAGTGCCTCCTATTACCTTGTGGCTCAACGCATCAGCTACCTCATTTACTTTTTCTGGATGATATAGGATATTAATATCATAGTCTTTCAATAGCTCAACCCACCTCCGCAGCCTCAGATTTAAGTCTTTCTATTTAAATATACATTGCAAACTTTTGTGATCAGTGTAGATATCAACATGAACTCCATACAAATAATGGCGCCATATCTTTAAAGCAAACACTACTGCTGCTAACTCAAGATCATGGGTGGGATAGTTTCTCTCATGTGGCCACAACTGTCGTGAGGCATATGCTATTACATTATCATGCTGCATCAATATACACCCTAGGCCAACCCCAAAAGCATAACAATATACTGCATAACCTTCTGTGCCTTCCGAAAGTACTAATACCGGTGTAGAAGTCAATCCTTCTTTTAGCTCTTGGAAACTTTTCTCACATGCATCATTCCACTAAAATTTGACTGCCTTGTGTGTAAGCTTTGTTAAAGGTGGAGCAATGGAAGAAAACCCTTCAAAAAACCTTTTATAGTAACCTACCAACCCAAGGAAGCTACGAATTTTCGTGGGCGTCGTAGGCCTTGGCCAATTTTTCACCGCTTCAATCTTCTATGTATCAACTCGTATCCCTTTATCTGATATAATGTGACCCAAGAATGCTACGGACTTCAACCAAAATTCACATTTAGAGAACTTTGCATACAACTTACGCTCACAAAGAATTTTTAACACTTGCTATAAGTGATTAGCATGGTCCTCTTGTGATGTCGAATAAACAAGAATATCATCTATGAACACTATCACGAACACGTCTAGAAATGTCTTAAATACCCTATTCATCAAATCCATTAAAATAGCTGGTGCATTTGTTAGTCCAACTGACATCACTGAAAATTCATAATGGTCATACCGTGTTCGAAAAGCTGTCTTGGGTATGTCTTTTTCTCTTACTCTGACTTGATAATAACCCAATCTCAAGTCAATCTTTGAAAAACACTTGGCGCCCCCTATAACTGATCAAACAAATCATCAATTCTGGGAAGGGGATATTTGTTCTTGATCGTTACCTTATTCAATTGCCGATAGTAAATGCACATTCTCAATGTGCCATCTTTCTTCCGTACAAATAATACCGGTGCACCCCACGGGGACATACTCAATCTGATGAATCCTTTGTCCAACAAGTATTTCAATTGATCCTTTAATTCATATAATTCTGCTGGAGCCATTCTATACAGGGGAATAGAGAGAGGCTGAGTGCCTGGAATCACATCAATGCCAAACTCTACTTTCCATTCTGGAGGTAAACCTGGAAGATCGTCAGGAAATACATCGAGAAATTCATTGACTACTGGAACCGACTGAGGAGTTAATGGTTCCACATCAGTATCTTTCACCCGTACTAAGTGACATAGGTACCCTTTTGCTATCATTTTCCTTGCTTTATGGTAGGAAATAAATTTCCCTCTCGGTACCCCTACATCACCCTTCCATTCAAGAACACTCGTTTGTGGAAAATGAAAATGTAACTTCTTAGCTCGACAATCTAACGTGGCATAACAAGATGCCAACCAATCCATACCCATTATGACATCAAAATTCACCATGTCCAATTCAATGAGATCAGCTAGTGTATCATGACCGCACACAGTTTCCACACAACTATGATATACTCTTTTTACAACAATATATTCACCAACTGGTGTAGATACTTTAATTGACATAGTTAATAATTCCGGTGTTCTTTCAAATTTTGCAGCAATCAATGGAGTAACATATGAAAAAGTAGAACCCGGGTCAATTAATGCATATACATTATACGAAAATATGGATAATGTACCTGTGACGACATCAAGAGAAGCCTCCAAAATCTGCCGGCCCACTAGAGTATAGGTGCGATTCTGGGTTCCACTGGAACTAGCTGCTCCTCTGGCACCTCTACTATGACCCGCAGGTTGTACACCCCTACCTAGTGAAGGAACCAATGATGATGATGTAACAGTTGATCCTGTCGGTCGTGCTATACCAATCGTGCCTCTTTGTGGGCATTCTCTCATTATGTGCCCCGTCGTACCATACCAAAAACAAACATTTGTCCCCAACTGGCATTTACCTAAATGATACCTTTCGCAGCGCTGACATGGAGGGAGAGAAAATCCTGCTGCCTGTGATTCGTGAATTCCACTACTCTGCTTAAATGGATTGCCTCTAAACCCTCGGAATTGACAGTGAGTGCCTGTTGTGGAATAGGAGAACGATGGTCTAGGCGGTCTAGGAAACATCTGAGGCCTAGATTCTCCTTGGGACGCCATAGACTGTCCCATAGGTCTAGCTCTTTTGGACTGTCCTCTTTCAGATTCATGTACCCTTCTCCTCTGTCTTTGATCCTCCATTTTCTGGGTGAAGGCCTGTATTCTGGCTATGTCCATATCTTTGTTCAAGGAAGCAATGGTGCATTCCTTTACCAGTTGTCATTGGACCAGCTCATCCCTGAGTTTGTGCCGAACTAGTTGCATCAACATATGCACTGCATTTCGTAAATCCTTATCATTAGCATTCATAGGTGGTTCTGCGGGTACTTCTCTACCTAGTGGCACTTCCGGAGCTGGAAAAGTAGAAGAAGACCGCGATGCAATTTCAGTGTTCGCTCCACCTTGACTAGCTTGGTCAGGTGGTGATTTACTCATTCCTTCACCGGCAAACATATCTACCTACTTACCTTTGCCTATACCTCGTCTTGTTATTGGCATTTTATTATAACAAAAAAAATCAATTCCAATGATTAGATACGATTCCACATACCGCATTGGCTTTATTGCACGATCTAGAAGTGAAGAAAAGAAACAACTATTAAATGCCCCATAGCCTCCTAATTATAAATGTGGTGCACAACACATCCATATGCAAGAATCTACGTAGACACGGCTTTGTAGTCACCCTTAGGATGACCTGCTCTGATACCACTTTTGTCACGCCTCGAATTCCAACGGGGCGGACTGGCACCCGAAGCCGATAAGGCCCTAGAGAACCAATCTTCATCCATGTCCATTCATATGCATGTCATTCCACACAGTGACCAAGAATTCATAAACTAATATCATTTCACCCCACGTTTACCCTTTACGCTTCCTCATTAACACTACGTCACAAATATTCCATCAAGTTACCTCAATACCTTTCATGATAACATATTAACAATAATCCATAATTGATATGATCCAACATGCCTCCAAACGACCCCTTAAAGTCATTCAATAGGTATCATACGTTGATAATTTCATCCATAAAGGGTATAGGGGTCTTCGAGAATCAAAGAGAGACAAAAACACACAAAATGAGTTTCTAGGATGACCTGCAAAGCCACCTACACCCAAAGTTGGATGGCATGTGGCCGCAGGTGACCCTTGGCCCTGTCCAGGGGCACCTGCATTGGCATCTGCGCCCGCAGGTGCCCTGTCTTAGGGGCGGGCGCCTGTTTCGACCAAAAAGGGTCTCTTTTGGGTCCTTTTTGTGTAATAAATGCTCCATGGACATGAATAAGCTTCTCTTTACATATTTTAAGTCACTTGTATGCCTATGAACCATCATGGTTTCATAACACATATGAACATCACCAAAACTACATTTTTCTTTCAATACACCACCAAATTCATGCACAATTTTGTAATAACAATACCAAAAATTATATTCAAGGATAAAACAAGTTTAGCCTATAATCACATCTTACATGTTTATATTTAATCCATCAAGTTCACTACCTTCAAGACCACAAGTCCATTTTCAAGTTTATAAGGCAAAAACCTTTTTCCGATTGCAAAAATATACAGTTTTACACATTGTGAACTGTCCAACACTTTGCCAACATAACCAACATCGTTTATGCACCATCTTAAGTATTTCATATATTAAACCATGAAATCAAACACTTACCAAAGCTTGCAAGAGAGTGATCTTATCCAAAGGAATCAAGGCTTAGGGTTTATATGAGATGAGAAATATTTGAGAAAAGTCTAGAAATGGCATGTGAGTCTTTGTGAATAAAAATCTGATTTTTGTTCTCTTTTATAGTCCCTTTTAGTCTCATCCTTAGCCTCACATTAATCATAAATGCTAGGCTTACTTGGTCAATGCGAAGAATGGGTCATTCCCACTTAGGCCATGTCTTTTGTCTAATTTTGGGGCCTCAATTGAGACCAAATAGCACAAGATTTATTTAAACCCAACAAATTAATGCATAATTCACCAACCCTATCATGTTTAAATAATTCCATAAATGTTAAGGTAGTCTTATGGGTTCGAAAATGTACGGGGTGTTACATCCTTCCCCCTTTAGAAACATTCGTCCTAGAATGTTAGTGACATTATTCAAATTAAACAAATTCGGGTCTAGGATCATTCTTCATGTTATCATATATATATGTAATGCTTATAAGTACTTGTTATTGCTCCAGTCCCGTATCTTGAAACAAATGAGGGTATTTTGACTTCATTATTTCTTCAGTTTCCCATGTGATCTCTTCTATTTGTTGATTTCTCCAAAGTACCTTTACGAAAGCTATTTCTTTATTCCTCAACCTCTTTACTTGTCTATCCATAATAGCAATAGGTATTTTCTCATAGGTAAGATCTTCCGAAACTTGTACATCTTCAATGGGAGTAAATGAGATGGATATCCTATGCATTTTGGAAGCATCAAAACATAAAAGACTGGATGAACTGTGGAGAGTTCTTGGGGTAATGCTAATTCATATGCGACTTGCCCAAATCTTCGAACAATTTCATATGGCCCGATATACCGGGGAATCAACTTCCCTTTATTTCCAAATCTCATTACCCCATTCATCGGTGACACCTTCAAGAATACGCAATCACCTATGGAAAATTGGAGCCCTGTTCTTCTAACATCAGCATATTACTTGTGTCGACTTTGGGCCATTTGTAGCCATTGTTGGATCACTTTAACTTTCTCCATAGCTTGATGAAAAAGGTCTGCCCAAGTAAAGCAGTTTCACCCGCTTCAAACCATCCAATCGGTGATCTACACTTTCTTCCATATAAAGCTTCATAAGATGCCATTTTGATACTTGAATGATAGCTATTGTTGTAGGCAAATTCAATAAGAGGTAAATGATCATCCCAACTGCCTTGAAAATCTAATGTTCACGCTCGTAGCATATCTTCAAGTGTTTGGATAGTGCGTTCTGCTTGTCCATTTGTCTCAGGATGGAAAGCCGTACTCAAATTAACTTGTGTACCCAAGCTTTTTTGAAAAGATATCCAAAAATGCACAGTAAATTGAGCTCCCCTGTCTGATATTATGGAGACTGGAATTCCATATAACTACACTATCTCTTTAACATACAACCTTGCATACTCCTCGACTGTATAGGTGGTCTTGACTGGTAGGAAATGCGCTGATTTGGTAAGCTTGTCAACTATGACCCATATGGAATCGAATTTCCGCAGTGTACGAGGCAAACCTGTGATGAAGTCAAGATTAATCATGTCCCATTTCTAGACTGGAAGATTGATACATTGCATGTAACCTCCAGGTTTCTGATGCTTTACTTTGACTTGTTGACAATTTGGGCATTGAGCTACAAATTCGGCAATGTTCTTCTTCATATTTCCCCACCAATACACTTCTTTTAAATCATGATTCATTTTGGTAGCTCCCGGATGAATAGAATATCGTGAATGATGCGCCTCTGTCATAATTCATTTCCTCAACTCATCTACATCAAGTACACATAATCTACCTTGGCATTGAAGTATTCCTTCATGCATAAGATTAAATAACGTTGTCAAACCCTGTTGTACATTCTCTTTTAGCTGCAATAACACAGGATCTGCAAACTGCTTCTCTTTCACTTCAGCTATTAATAAAGATTCTGCCGCATTTTGTACAATAACCCCTTCATCTGAGGATTCAAGAAGACGAACCCCCAAGCTGGCTAGTTGATGTACATCTTTGACTAAATCTTGCTTTTCTGTCAACTGGCCACTAGTGCCTCCCATTGCCTTGTGGCTCAACGCATCAGCTACCTCATTTGCTTTTTCTGGATGATACAGGATATCAATATCATAGTCTTTCAATAGCTCAACCCACCTCCGCAACCTCAGATTTAAGTCTTTCTATTTAAATATACATTGCAAACTTTTGTGATCAGTGTAGATATCAACATGAACTCCATACAAATAATGGCGCCATATCTTTAAAGCAAACACTACTGCTGCTAACTCAAGATCATGGGTGGGATAGTTTCTCTCATGTGGCCACAACTGTCGTGAGGCATATGCTATTACATTATCATGCTGCATCAATACACACCCTAGGCTAACCCCAAAAGCATAACAATATACTGCATAACCTTCTGTGCCTTCCGAAAGTACTAATACCGGTGTAGAAGTCAATCCTTCTTTCAGCTCTTCGAAACTTCTCTCACATGCATCATTCCACTAAAATTTGACTGCCTTGTGTGTAAGCTTTGTTAAAGGTGCAGCAATGGAAGAAAACCCTTCAAAAAACCTTTTATAGTAACCTACCAACCCAAGGAAGCTATGAATTTCCGTGGGCGTCGCAGGGCTTGGCCAATTTTTCACCGCTTCAATCTTCTATGTATCAACCCGTATCCCTTCATCTGATACAATGTGACCCAAGAATTCTACGGACTTCAACCAAAATTCACATTTAGAGAACTTTGCATACAACTTACGCTCACGAAGAATTTGTAAAACTTGCTTTAAGTAATTAGCATGGTCCTCTTGTGATCTCGAATAAACAAGAATATCATCTATGAACACCATCACGAACACGTCTAGAAATATCTTAAATACCCTATTCATCAAATCCATGAAAATAGCTGGTGCATTTGTTAGTCCAAATGACATCACTAAAAATTCATAATGGCCATACCGTGTTCGAAAAGTTGTCTTAGGTATGTCTTTTTCTCTTAATCTGACTTGATGATAACCCAATCTCAAGTCAATCTTTGAAAAACACTTGGCGCCCTATAACTGATCAAACAAATCATCAATTCTGGGAAGGGCATATTTGTTCTTGATCGTTACCTTATTCAATTGCCGATAGTCAATGCACATTCTCAATGTGCCATCTTTCATCCGTAAAAATAATACCGGTGCACCCCACGGGGACATACTCGATCTGATGAAGCCCTTGTCTAGCAAGTATTTCAATTGCTCCTTTAATTTACATAATTCTGCTGGAGCCATTCTATACGGGGGAATAGAGAGAGGCTGAGTGCCTGGAATCACATCAATGCCAAACTCTACTTTCCATTCTGGAGGTAAACCTGGAAGATCGTCAGGAAATACATCAAGAAATTCATTTACCACTGGAACCGACTGAGGAGTTAATGGTTCCACATCAGTATCTTTCACCCATACTAAGTGACATAGGTACCCTTTTGCTATCATTTTCCTTGCTTTAAGGTAGGAAATAAATTTCCGTCTCGGTCCCCCTACATCACCCTTCCATTCAAGAACACTCGTTTGTGGAAAATGAAAATGTAACTTCTTAGCTCGACAATCTATCGTGGCATAACAAGATGCCAACCAATCCATACCCATTATGACATCAAAATTAACCATGTCCAATTCAATGAGATCAGCCAGTGTATCATGACCGCACACAGTTTCCACACAACTATGATATACTCTTTTTACAACAATATATTCACCAACTGGTGTAGATACTTTAATTGACTTAGTTAATAATTCCGGTGTTCTTTCAAATTTTGCAGCAATCAATGGAGTAACATATGAAAAAGTAGAACCCGGGTCAATCAATGCATATACATTATACTAAAATATGGATAATGTACCTATTACGACATCAAGAGAAGCCTCCAAAATTTGTCGGTCCACTAGAGTATTGGTGCGATTCTGGGTTCCACTGGAACTAGCTGCTCCTCTGGCACCTCTACCATTCGTGGCTATACCATTCGTGCCTCTTTGTGGGCATTCTCTCATTATGTTCCCCGTTGTACCACACCAAAAACAAACATTTGTCTCCAACCGGTATTCACCTAAATGATACCTTTCGCAGCGCTGACACGGAGGGCGAGAAAATCCTGCTGCCTGTGATCCGTGAATTCCACTACTCTGCCTAGATGGACTGCCTCTAAACCCTCAGAATTGAGAGTGAGTGCCTGTTATGGAATAGTAGAACGATGGTCTAGGCGGTCTAGGAAATATCCGAGGCCTAGATTCTCCTTGGGACGCCATAGACTGTCCCATAGGTCTAGCCCTTTTGGATGTCCTCTTTAAGATTCATGTACCTTTCTCCTCTGTCTTTGATCCTCTATTTTCTGGGCGAAGGCCTGTATTCTGGCTATGTCCATATCTTTGTTCAAGGAAGCAATGGTGCATTCCTTTACCAATTGTCATTGGACCAGCTCATCCCTGAGTTTGTGCCGAACTAGTTGCATCAACATATGCACTGCATTTCGTAAATCCTTATCAGTAGCATTCATAGGTGGTTCTGCGGGTACTTCTCTACCTAGTGGCACTTCCGGAGCTGGAAAAGTAGAAGAAGACCGCGATGCAATTTCAGTGTTCGCTCCACCTTGACTAGCTTGGTCAGGTGGTGATTTACTCATTCCTTCACCGGAAAACATATCTACCTACTTACCTTTGCCTATACCTCGTCTTGTTATTGGCATTTTATTGTAACAAAGAAAATCAATTCCAATGGTAAGATACGATTCCACTTACCACATTGGCTCTATTGCATGATCTAGAAGTGAAGAAAAGAAACAACTATTAAATGCCCCGTAGCCTCCTACTTATAAATGTGGTTCACAACACATCTATATGCAAGAATCTACGCAGACACGACTTTGTAGTCTCCCTTAGGACGACCTGCTCTGATACCACTTTTGTCACACCTTGAATTCCAACGGGGCGGATTGGCACCCGAAGCCGATAAGGCCCGAGAGAACCAATCTTCATCCATGTCCATTCATATGCATGTCATTCCACACAGTGACCAAGAATACATAAACTAATATCATTTCACCCCACGTTTACCCTTTACGCTTCCTCATTAACACTACGTCACAAATATTCCATCAAGTTATCTCAATAACTTTCATGACAACATATTAACAATAATCCATAATTGATATGATCCAACATGTCTCCAAACGACCCCTTAAAGTCATTCAATAGGTATCATACGTTGATAATTTCATCCATAAAGGGTATAGGGGTCTTCAGGGATCAAAGAGAGGCAAAAACACACAAAATGAGTTTCTAGGATGACCTGCGAAGCCACCTGCACCCAAAGGTGGATGACATATGGCCGCAGGTGACCCTTGGCCCTGTCCAGGGGCACCTGCGTTGGCATCTACGCCCGCAGGTGCCCTGTCTTGGGGGCGGGTGCCTATTTCGACCAAAAAGGGTCTCTTTTGGGTCCTTTTTGTGTAATAAATGGTCCATGGCCATGAATAAGTTTTTTATACATATTTTAAGTCACTTGGATGCCTATGAACCACCGTGGTTTCATAACACACATGAACATCACCAAAACTATATTTTTCTTACAATACACCACCAAATTCATGCACAATTTTGTATACATTTTTATATTTAATCCATCAAGTTCACTTCCTTCAAGACCACAAGTCCATTTTCAAGTTTATAAGGCAAAAACCTTTTTCCGATTGCAAAAATAGACAGTTTTACACATTGTGAACTGTCCAACACTTTGCCAACATAACCAACATGGTTTATGCACCATCTTAAGAATTTCATATATTAATCCATGAAATCAAACACTTATCAAAGCTTGCAAGAGAGTGATCTTATCCAAAGGAATCAAAGCTTAGGGTTTATGTGAGATGAGAAATATTTGAGAAAAGTCTAGAAATGGCATGTGAGTCTTTGTGAATAAAAATCTGATTTTTGTTCCCTTTTATAGTCCCTTTTAGTGTCATCCTTAGCCACACATTAATCATAAATGCTAGGCTTACTTGGTCAATGCCAAGAATGGGTCATTCCCACTTAGGCCATGTCTTTTGTCTAATTTTGGGGCCTCAATTGAGACCAAATAGCACAAGATTTATTTAAACCCAACAAATTAATGCATAATTCACCAACCCTATCATGTTTAAATAATTCCATAAATGTTAAGGTAGTCTCATGGGTTCGAAAATGTACGGGGTGTTACATCCTTCCCCCTTTAGAAACATTCGTCCTCGAATGTTAGTGACATTATTCAAATTAAACAAATTCGGGTCTAGGATCATTCTTCATGTTATCATATATATATGTAATGCTTATAAGTACTTGTTATTGCTCCAGTCCCGTATCTTGAAACAAATGAGGGTATTTTGACTTCATTATTTCTTCAGCTTCCCATGTGATCTCTTCTATTTGTTGATTTCTCCAAAGTACCTTTACGAAAGCTATTTCTTTATTCCTCAACCTCTTCACTTGTCTATCCATAATAGCAATAGGTATCTCCTCATAGGTAAGATCTTCCGAAACTTGTACATCTTCAATGGGAGTAAAATGAGATGGATATCCTATGCATTTTGGAAGCATCAAAACATAAAAGACTGGATGAACTGTGGAGAGTTCTTGGGGTAATGCTAATTCATATGCGACTTGTCCAAATCTTCGAACAATTTCATATGGCCCGATATACCGGGGAATCAACTTCCCTTTATTTCCAAATCTCATTACCCCATTCATCGGTGACACCTTCAAGAATACGCAATCACCTATGGAAAATTGGAGCCCTGTTCTTCTAACATCAGCATATTACTTGTGTCGACTTTGGGCCATTTGTAGCCATTGTTGGATCACTTTAACTTTCTCCATAGCTTGATGAAAAAGGTCTGGCCCAACTAAAGTAGTTTCACCCGCTTCAAACCATCCAATCGGTGATCTGCACTTCCTTCCGTATAAAGCTTTATAAGATGCCATTTTGATACTTGAATGATAGCTATTGTTGTAGGAAAATTCAGTAGGAGGCAAATGATCATCCCAACTGCCTTGAAAATCTAATATTCATGCTCGTAGCATATCTTCAAGTGTTTGGATAGTGCGTTTTGCTTGTCCGTTTGTCTGAGGATGGAAAGTCGTACTCAAATTAATTGAGCTCCCCTGTCTTATATTATGGAGACTGGAATTCCATGTAACCGCACTATCTCTTTAACATACAACCTTACGTACTCCTCGACTGTATAGGTGGTCTTGACTGGTAGGAAATGTGCTGATTTGGAAAGCCTGTCAACTATGACCCATATGGAATCAAATTTTCGCAGTGTACGAGGCAAACCTGTGATGAAGTCAACATTAATCATGTCCCATTTCCAGACTGGAAGATTGATATATTGCATGTAACCTCCAGGTTTCTGATGCTTTACTTTGACTTGTTGACAATTTGGGCATTGAGCTACAAATTCGGCAATGTTTTTCTTCATATTTTCCCACCAATACACTTCTTTTAAATCATGATTCATTTTGGTAGCTCCCGGATGAATAGAATATCGTGAATAATGCGCCTCTGTCATAATTGATTTCCTCAACTCATCTACATCAAGTACACATAATCTACCTTGGCATTGAAGTATTCCTTCTTGCGTAAGATTAAATAACGTTGTCAAACCCTGTTGTACATTCTCTTTTAGCTGCAATAACACAGGATCTGCAAACTGCTTCTCTTTCACTTCAGCTATTAATAAAGATTCTGCCGCATTTGGTACAATAACCCCTTCATCTGAGGATTCCAGAAGACGAACCCCCAAGCTGGCTAGTTGATGTACATCTTTGACTAAATCTTGCTTTTCTGTCAACTGGCCAATAGTGCCTCCCATTGCCTTGTGGCTCAACATATCAGCTACCACATTTGCTTTTCCTGGATTATATAGGATATCAATATCATAGTCTTTCAATAGCTCAACCCACCTCCGCTGCCTCAGATTTAAGTCTTCCTGCTTAAATATATATTACGAACTTTTGTGATCAGAATATATATCAACATGAACTCCATACAAATAATGGTGCCATATCTTTAAAGAAAACACTACAGCTGCTAACTCAAGATCATGGGTGGGATAGTTTCTCTCATGTGGCCGCAACTGTCGTGAGGCATGTGCTATTACATTATCGTGTTGCATCAATACACACCGTAGGCCAACCCCGAAAGAATAACAATATACTGCATAACCTTCTGTGCCTTTTGAAAGTACTAATAAAAGTGTAGAATTCAATCTTTCTTTGAGCTCTTGGAAACTTTTCTCACATGCATCATTCCATGGAAGAAAACCCTTCAACAAACCTTCGATAGTAACCTGCCAACCCAATGAAGCTACGAATTTTCGTGGGTGTCGTAGGCCTTGGCCAATTTTTTACCGCTTCAATCTTCTGTGTATCAACCCGTATCCCTTTATCTGATACAATATGACCCAAGAATGTTACGAACTTCAACCAAAATTCACTTTTAGAGAACTTTGCATACAACTTACACTCAAGAAGGATTTGTAACACTTGTTGTAAGTGATTAGCATGGTCCTCTTGTGATCTCGAATAAACCAAAATATCATCTATGAACACCGTCACGAACACGTCTAGAAATGTCTTGAACAACCTATTCATCAAATCCATGAAAATAGCTGGTGCATTTGTTAGTCCAAACGACATCACTAAAAATTCATAATGGTCATACTGTGTTTGAAAAGCTGTCTTGGGTATGTCTTTTTCTCTTACTCTAACTTGATGATAACTCGATCTCAAGTCAATCTTTGAAAAACACTTGGCGCCCTGTAACTGATCAAACAAATCATCAATTCTGGGAAAGGGATATTTGTTCTTGATCGTTACCTTATTTAATTGCCGATAGTCAATGCACATTCTCAATGTGCCATCTTTCTTCTGTACAAATAATACTGGTGCACCCCACGGGTACATACTCGATCTGATGAAGCCCTTGTCCAGCAAGTATTTCGATAGCTCCTTCAATTCACGCATTTCTGTGGGAGCCATTCTATACGGGAGAATAGAGATAGGCTGAGTTCCGTAATCACATCAATGCAAAAATCTACTTCCCATTCTGGAGGTAAACCTGGAAGATCATCAGGAAATACATCGAGAAATTCATTGACCACTGGAATCGACTGAGGAGTTAATGGTTCCACATCAGTATCTTTCACCTGTACTAAGTGACATAGGTACCCTTTGACTATCATTTTCTTGCTTTAAGGTAGGAAATAAATTTCCCTCTTGGTGCCCCTACATCACCCTTCTATTCAAGAACACTCATTTGTGGAAAATTAAAATGTAACTTCTTAGCTCGGCAATCTATCGTGGCATAACAAGATGCCAACCAATCCATACCCATTATGACATCAAAATTAACCATGTCCAATTCAATGAGATCAGCCAGTGTATCATGACCGCACACAGTTTCCACACAACTATGATATACTCTTTTTACAACAATATATTCACCAACTGGTGTAGATACTTCAATTGACTTAGTTAATAATTCCGGTGTTCTTTCAAATTTTACAGCAATCAATGGAGTAACATATGAAAAAGTAGAACCCGGGTCAATCAATGCATATACATTATACTAAAATATGGATAATGTACCTGTGACGACATCCAGAGAAGCCTCCAAAATCTGCCGGTCCACTAGATTATAGGTGCGATTCTAGGTTCCACTGGAACTAGCTGCTCCTCTGGCACCTCTACCTAGGGAAGGAACCAACGATGATGATGCAACAGTTGATCCCGTTGGTCGTGATATACCATTCGTGCCTCTTTGTGGGAATTCTCTCATTATGTGCCCCGTCGTACCACACCAAAAACAAGCATTTGTCCCCAATCGGCATTCACCTAAATGATACCTTCCGCAGCGCTGACACGGAGGATGAGAAAATCCTACTGTCTGTTATCCGTGAATTCCACTACTCTGCCTAGATGGACTGCCTTTAAACCCTCGGAATTGAGAGTGAGTGCCTGTTATGGAATAGTAGAACGATGGTCTAGGCGGTCTAGGAAACATCCGAGGCCTAGATTCTCCTTGGGACGCCATAGACTATCCCATAGGTTTAACTCTTTTGGACTGTACTCTTTCAGATTCATGTACCCTTCTCCTCTGTCTTTGATCCTCCATTTTCTGGGCGAAGGCCTGTATTCTGGCTATGTCCATATCTTTGTTCAAGGCAGTAATGGTGCATTCCTTTACCAAATATGGCTCTAATCTGTCCACATATAGAAGGACCCTGTCTGTCATTGTGGCTACTACATTAGGAGCATATCGAGCCAAAGAATTAAACTCAAACTGTATTCTCTAACACTCAGATTCCCTTCACGGAGATTTAAGAACTGATCTGCACGAGCCTCTCGAATCTCATAGGGAAGATAGTGATCAAGGAATGCCACTTTAAATTCTTCCCAATTAGGTTGATTTGCACCGATGTCACGAGATTTCTTCCAATCTTCATACCACAATATCGCCTCTCCTTTCAATCTATATGCAGCAAGTTCAACTGTTTCTACCCCGTTAACGTGCATAACCTCCAAAGCCCTTTGAATTTGGTCCATAAAATCCTGTGGATCTACTTTCGGATCTGACCCCGTGAATATGGGAGGGTCTAATTTCAGAAAATTCTGTGTCTGCCGACAAGCTACTCTAGCCACGTCATCCTCACTTGTCATTGGGCCAGCTCATCCCAGAGTTTGTGCCGCAACTAGCTGCGTCAACATATGCACTGCATTTCGTAAATCCTGATCAGTAGCATTCATAGGCGATTCCGCGGGTACTTCTCTACCTAGTGGCTCTTCCGGAGCTGGAAAAGTAGAAGAAGACCGCGATGCAATTTTAGTGTTCGCTCCACCTTGACTAGCTTGGTCAGGTGGTGATTTACTCATTCCTTCACCGAAAAATATCCACCTGCTTACCTTTGCCTCTACCTCGTCTTGTAATTGGCATTTTACTATAACAAAGAAAATCAATTCCAATGGTTAGATACGATTCCACTTACCACATTGGCTCTATTGCATGATATAGAAGTGAAGAAAAGAAACAACTCCTAGATGAACCGTAGCCTCCTACTTATAAATGTTGTGCACAACACATCCATAAGCAAGACTCTACATAGAAACGGCTTTGTAGACACCCTTAGGACGACCTGCTCTGATACCACTTTTGTCACGCATCGAATTCCAACGGGGCGGACTGGCACCCAAAGCCGATAACACTTGAGAGAACCAATCTTCATCCATGTCCATTCATATGCATGTCATTCCACACAGTGACCAAGAATTCATAAACTAATATCATTTCACCCCACGTTTACCCTTTACGCTTCCTCATTAACACTATGTCACAAATATTCAATCAAGTTACCTCAATACCTTTCATGACAACATATTAACAATAATCCATAATTGATATGATCCAAAATGCCTCCAAATGACCCCTTAAAGTCATTCAATAGGTATCAAAAGTTGATAATTTCATCCAAAAAGGGTATAGGGGTCTTCGTGGATCAAAGAGAGACAAAAACACATAAAACGAGTTTCTAGAATGACCTGCGAAGCCATCTATGCCCGCAAGTGGATGAAATGTGGCCGCTTGTGACCCTTGGCCCTGTCAAGGGGCACCTGTGTTGGCATCTGTTCCCGCAGGTGCCCTGTCTGCTGGGGCGGGTGTCTGTTTCGGCCAAAACGGGTCTCTTTTGGGTCCTTTTTGTGTAATAAATGGTCCATGGACATGAATAAGCTTGTCTTTACATATTTTAAGTCACTTGGATGCCAATGAACCATCGTGGTCTCATAACACATATGAACATGAACAAAACCACATTTTTCTTTCAATACACCACCAAGTTCATGTACAATTTTGCAATAACAATACCAAACATTATCTACAAGGATAAAACAAGTTAAGACTATAATAACATCTTAAATATTGATATTTAATCCATCAAGTTCACTTCCTTCAATACCACAAGTCCATTTTCAAGTTTATAAGGCAAAACCCTTTTTTCGATTGCAAAAATAGACAGTTTTACACATTGCGAACTGTCCAACACTTTGCCAACATAACCAACATGGTTTATGCACCATATTAAGCATTTCATATATTAAACCATGAAATCAAACACTTACCAAGGCTTTCAAGCGAGTGATCTTATCCAAAGGAATCAAGGCTTAGGGTTTATGTGAGATGAGAAATATTTGAGAAAAGTCTAGAAATGGCATGTGAGTCTTTGTGAATAAAAATCTGATTTTTGTTCCCTTTATTGTACCTTTTAGTCTCATACTTAGCCACACATTAATCATAAATGATAGGCTTACTTGGTCAATGCCAAGAATGGGTCATTCCCACTTGGGCCATGTCTTTTGTCTAATTTTGGGGCCTCAATTGAGCCCAAATAGCACAAGATTTATTTAATCCCAACAAATTAATGCATAATTCACCAACCCTCTCATTTTAAATAATTCCATAAATTTTAAGGTAGTCTCATGGGTTCGAAAATGTACGGGGTGTTACATCCTTCCCCCCTTTGAAACATTCGTCCTCGAATGTTAGTGACATTATTCAGATTAAAAAAATTCGGGTCTAGGATCATTCTTCATGTTATCATATATATATGTAATGCTTATAAGTACTTACTTGTTATTGCTCCAGTCCCGTATCTTTAAACAAATAAGGGTATTTTGACTTCATTATTTCTTCAGCTTCCCATGTGATCTCTTCTATTTGTTGATTTCTCCAAAGTACCTTTACGGAAGCTATGTCTTTATTCCTCAACCTCTTCACTTGTCTATCCAGAATAGAAATAAGTATCTCCTCATAGGTAAGATCTTCCGTAACTTGTACATCTTCAATGGGAGTAAAATGAGATGGATCTCCTATGCACTTTTGATGCATCGAAACATGAAAGACTGGATGAACTGTGGAGAGTTCTTGGGGTAATGCTAATTCATACGCGACTTGCCCAAATCTTTGGAAAATTTCATATGGCTCTATATACCGGGGACTCAACTTCCCTTTCTTTTCAAATCTCATTACCCCATTCATCGGTGACACCTTTAAGAATACGCAACCACCTATGGAAAATTTAAGCCCTGTTCTTCTAACATCAACATATTACTTGTGTCGACTTTGGGCCATTTGTAGCCATTGTTGGATCACTTTAACTTTCTCCATAGCTTGATGAACAAGGTCTGGCCCAAGTAAAGCAGTTTCACCCGCTTCAAACCATCCAATCGGTGATCCACACTTTCTTCCATATAAAGCTTCATAAGATGCCATTTTGATACTTGAATGATAGCTATTGTTGTAGGCAAATTCAATAAGAGGTAAATGATCATCCCAACTGCCTTGAAAATCTAATGTTCACGCTCGTAGCATATCTTCAAGTGTTTGGATAGTACGTTCTGCTTGTCCATCTATCTGAGGATGGAAAGTCGTACTCAAATTAACCTGTGTACCCAAGATTTTTTGAAAAGATCTCCAAAAATGCGCAGTAAATTGAGCTCCCCTGTCTGATAAAATGGAGATTGGAATTCCATGTAATCGCACTATCTCTTTAACATACAACCTTGCATACTCCTCGACTGTATAGATGGTCTTGATTGGTAGGAAATGCGCTGATTTGGTAAGCTTGTCAACTATGACCCATATGGAATCAAATTTTCACAGTGTACGAGGCAAACCTGTGATGAAGTCCATATTAATCATGTCCCATTTCCAGACTGGAAGATTGATACTTTGCATGTAACCTCCAGGTTTCTGATGCTTTACTTTAACTTGTTGACAATTTGGGCATTGAGCTACAGATTTTGCAATGTTCTTCTTCATATTTCCCCACCAATACACTTCTTTTGAATCGTGATACATTTTGTAGCTCCCAGAAGAATAAAATATCGTGAATGATGCGCCTCTGTCATAATTTAGTTCATCAGCTCATCTACATCAAATACACATAATCTACCTTGGCATTGAAGTATTCCTTCTTGCGTAAGATTAAATAACGTTGTCAAACCCTGTTGTACATTCTCTTTTAGTTGCAATAACATAGGATCAACAAACTGCTTCTCTTTCACTTCAGCTATTAGTAAAGATTCTGCCGCATTTTGTACAATAACCCCTTCATCTGAGGATTCAAGAAGATGAACACCCAAGCTGGCTAGTTGATGTACATCTTTGACTAAATTTTGCCTTTCTATCAACTAGCCACTAGTTCCTCCCATTGCCTTGTGGCTCAACGCATCCGTTACCACATTTGCTTTTCCTGGATGATATAAGATATCAATATCCTAGTCTTTCAATAGCTCAACCCATCTCCGCTGCCTCAGATTTAAGTCTTTCTGCTTAAATATATATTGCAAACTTTTGTGATCAGTGTAGATATCAACATGAACTCCATACGAATAATGGCGCCATATCTTTAAAGTAAACACTATAGCTGCTAACTCAAGATCATGGGTGGGATAGTTTCTCTCATGTGGCTGCAACTGTCGTGAGGCATATACTATTACATTATCGTACTTCATCAATACACACCCTAGGCCAACCCTGGAAGCATAACAATATACTGCATAACCTTCTGTGCCTTCCGAAAGTACTAATACCGGTGTAGAAGTCAATCTTTCTTTCAGCTCTTGGAAATTTTTCTCACATGCATCATTCCACTAAAATTTGACTGCCTTGTGTGTAAGCTTTGTTAAAGGTGCAACAATGGAAGAAAACCCCTCAACAAACCTTCGATAGTAACCTGCCAACCCAAGAAAGCTACGAATTTCTGTGGGTGTCGTTGGCCTTGGCCAATTTATCACCGCTTCAATCTTCTATGTATCAACCCGTATCCCTTCATCTGATACAATGTGACCCAAGAATGCTACAGACTTCAACCAAAATTCACATTTAGAGAACTTTGCATACAACTTACGCTCACGAAGGATTTGTAACACTTGTTGTAAGTGATTAGCATGGTCTTCTTGTGATCTCGAATAAACCAGAATATCATTTATGAGCACCGTCACAAACACGTCTAAAAATGTCTTAAACACCCTATTCATCAAATCCATGAAAATAGCTGGTGCATTTGTTAGTCCAAACGACATTACTAAAAATTCATAATGGCATGACCGTGTTTGAAAAGCTGTCTTGGGTATGCCTTTTTCTATTACTCTAAC
This sequence comes from Capsicum rhomboideum, assembly GCA_031232105.1. NCBI lineage: Eukaryota > Viridiplantae > Streptophyta > Magnoliopsida > Solanales > Solanaceae > Capsicum > Capsicum rhomboideum. The sequence goes on from CP124716.1 coordinate 136,316,224, forward strand.
TTGATGATAACCTGATCTCAAGTCAATCTTTGAAAAACACTTGGCGCCCTATAACTGATCAAACAAATCATCAATTCTAGGAAGGGGATATTTGTTCTTGATCGTTACCTTATTCAATCATCGATAGTTAATGCACACTCTCAATGTGCCATCTTTCTTCCGTACAAATAATACCGGTGCACCCCACGGGGACATACTCGATCTGATGAAGCCCTTGTCCAACAAGTATTTCAATTGCTCCTTCAATTCATGCAATTCTGCTAGAGCCATTCTATACGGGGGAATAGAGATAGGCTGAATGCCTGGAATCACATCAATGCAAAACTCTACTTCCTGTTCTGGAGGTAAACCTGGAAGATCTTCAGGAAATACATCAAGAAATTCATTGACCACTGGAACTGACTGAGGAGTTAATAGTTCCACATCAGTATCTTTCACCTGTACTAAGTGACATAGGTACCCTTTGGCTATCATTTTCCTTGCTTTAAGGTAGGAAATAAATTTCCCTCTCGGTGCCCCTACATCACCCTTCCATTCAAGAACACTCATTTGTGGAAAATTAAAATGTAACTTCTTAGCTCGGCAATCTATCGTGGCATAACAAGATGTCAACCAATCCATACCCATTATGATATCAAAATTAACCATGTCCAATTCAATGAGATCAGCCAGTGTATCATGACCGCACACAGTAACCACATAATTACGATATACTCTTTTTGCAACAATATATTCACCAACTGGTGTAGATACTTCAATTGACTTAGTTAATAATTCTGGTGTTCTTTCAAATTTTGCAGCAATCAATGGAGTAACATATGAAAATGTAGAACCCGGGTCAATCAATGCATATACATTATACTAAAATATGGATAATGTACCTGTGATGACATCCGAAGAAGCCTTCGAATTATGTCGGTCCACTAGAGTATAGGTGAGATTCTGGGTTCCACTGGAACTGGCTGCTCCTATGGCACCTCTACCACGACCCGTAAGTTGTACACCTCTACCTAGAGAAGGAACCAATGATGATGATGCAACAGTTGATCCCGTCGGTCGTGCTATACCACTAGTGCCTCTTTGTGGGCATTCTCTCATTATGTGCCCCGTCGTACCACACCAAAAACAAACATTTGTCCCCAACCGGCATTCACCTAACTGATACCTTTCATAGCGCTAACACGGAGGGCAAGAAAATCCTGCTACCTGTGATCCGTGAATTCCACTACTCTGCCTAGATGGACTACCTCTAAACCCTTGAAATTGAGAGTGCTGTGGAATAGAAGAATGATGGTCTAGGCAGTCTAGGAAACATTCGAGGCCTAGATTCTCCTTGGGATGCCATAGACTGTCCCATAGGTCTAGATCTTTTGGACTGTCCTCTTTCAGATTCATGTACCCTTCTCCTCTGTCTTTGATCCTCCATTTTCTGGGTGAAGGCCTGTATTCCTGCTATGTCATATCTTTGTTCAAGGCAGCAATGGTGCAGTCCCTTACCAAATATGGCTTTAATCTGTCCATATATTGATGGACCCTATTTGTCATTGTGGCTACTACATTCGGAGCATATCGAGCAAAAGAATTAAACTGCAAACTTTATTCTCTAACACTCAGATTCCGTTGATGGAGATTTAAGAACTGATCCGAACGAGCCTCTCGAATCTCATAGGGAAGATAGTGATCAAGGAATGCCACTTTAAATTCTTCCCAATTAGGTGGATTTTCACTGATGTCACGAGATTTCTTCCAATCTTCATACCACAATATCGCCTGTCCTTTCAATATATATACAGCAAGTTCAACTGTTTCTACCCCAGTCACGTGCATAACCTCCAAAGCTTTTTGAATTTGGTCCACGAAATCCTGTGGATCTGCTTTCGAATCTGACCCCGTGAATATGGGAGGGTCTAATTTCAGAAAATCTTGTGTCCGCCGACTAGCTGCTCTAGCCGCGTCATCCTCACTTGTCATTGGACCAGCTCGTCCCTGAGTTTGTGCCACAACTAGCTGCATCAACATATGCACTGCATTTCATAAATCCTGATTAGTAGCATTCATAGGCGGTTCTGCGGGTACTTCTCTACCTATTGGCTCTTCCGGAGCTGGAAAAGTAGAAGAAGACCACGATGCAATTTCAGTGTTTGCTCCACTTTGACTAGCTTGCTCAAGTGGTGATTTACTCATTCCTTCACCTGCAAGCATATCTACCTGCTTACCTTTACCTCTACCTCATCTTGTAATTAGCATTTTACTATAACAAAGAAAATCAATTCCAATGGTTAGATACGATTCCACTTACCACATTGGCTCTATTGAACAATCTAGAAGTTAAGAAAAGAAACAACTTCTAAATGCCTCATAGCCTCCTACTTATAAATGTGGTGTACAACAAATCCATAAGCAAGACTCTACGCAGACACGACGTTGTAGACACCCTTAGGACGACCTGCTCTGATACTACTTTTGTCACACCTTGAATTCCAACGGGACGGACTGGCACCCGAAACTGATAAGGCCCTAGAGAACCAATCTTCATCCATGTCCATTCATATGCATGTCATTCAAGAAGCATCATCATCACATATACATACTAGATGCTAATAGCGAAAGTTATGGATGTCACGCCCCGAATCCCATCGAGACATGATTGGCACCCGTAGCCGATAAGGCCCGAGAGAACCAACCTTTGCCTATGTTCAACCATATGCATAACATAAGCATCACCACCATTACGTAAACACGTGAAAGATGAATAACAGAAAACATAAGACATATAGATATATACATATGAAACTTGGCCGTTGAGGCCACCCAGTCAAAACAACATATTCCTTTTACACTGATACACCCACATCCGTCTACAAAAGCCTTTAACAAGAGCATTGACCAAAATAAACCATAAGTCGAGACAAGTCCCCGCTTTACACAATATATACATCACCAAAACATATATACACTCTGACTCAGAGAAGCCCTAAATTAGCTGGAGCTCACCAATGATCTGCAACGACTGGCAACCTACTGTAGAGGCCTACTAGTGCCTGCGCCTGCAGCAAGTAAGGTAAATTCTCCAAGAGGGGTCAGTACGGAATAACAACTGAGTATGTAAGGCTCAAATGAAACTATATAACACATGAACATATTAATGAACTCAATACAAATGACTAATCAATGTGAATAAGTCACCGTGCTGCATTTTGGATACCATGTGTATTGCTTTCATTACTTTCATTACTTTTTATAGAATCAATGCTTGCTTGTCAATACATATGTCATAATGTACTCGGGCCCCGACTGATCAGTGGGTCTTTACATAACATATCATCATGTTGGGATCAGGTCGAGCTAGGCTTATGCCCCTAGACCTGCCACCCATAAATTAATGTATCGGGATCGAGTCAAGCTAGGCTTATGCCCCTATACTTGCCACCCATAAATCAATACATCGGGATCGAGTCGAGCTAGGCTTATGCCCCTAGACTTGCCACCCATAAATCAATACATCGGGATCCAGTCAAGCTAGGCTTATGCCCCTTGACTTTCCACCCATACTTGATCATTGACCACATTTGCATTACTTTGATCTTTACTTTGAGATTGATACTAGGATAGTCATAACATCACTTTGAACTTTGAACATAACATTGTTGGAAACTTTGAATCATTAACCAATGAGTGAGAGACATGTGAATAACTTGGCAGCATAACATTATTAGAATCATAACACCATGGGAAATGTTGGACAATAATCTATGAACAAGAGGCATAAGTAATATCACTATTGGAACATTGGAACATAACCTTACTTGAGCTTTTGGAACATTAACCATGAATATGAGACATGAGATTTACCAATGATCAACGAGTGAGAAATATATGACAATGACCATAGATAAGCGGATATGGGATACCTTGGTACATTTCGGGATAGGACTAGTGGAATGTTAATGTGAATAATAATTGTTGTAGAAAGATACGGACAGAGTAACCTTACATACCTTGTATTCTCAATACGACTATCCAACCTTAGATGTGCATACAAAGTCCCGCTCCTTCTTTATGTGTCACTCTACAACACCAATAGATAACGGGATTTACATTAACCATCAACTACTTTACAAATGCATATAACATCAATGAGGTACATGTTTGCCTTGAAACATGTCATTTCCCCTTGACAAAACCATTGATAGAATCATTATTCCAAAAATCCGCCAATATTCCCAACATTGACCAATAAATTATAATCAATACATTTCACCACAACACTTCCCCTTTACACTTTCTTATCCACACCACATCACAAATATTCCATCAATTCACCTTAATACACTTCATAGCACATATCGGCCAAAATCCCCCAATTTACACTTATAGAAAAATAACAAGTTTAATAACAAAATAACACCATGCATGTTCTTATTTTATCCATACCATGCTTTTTCATCAAAGGCACAAGTCCTAATTCAAGCTTGAATCCCATGGATGACAAATCTTATACAAAAACACAAAGTACCATGTCCTACATTTCCAAGCACAACCAACATGATTTACATAATCTCCCATGCATATAATATGTTAATCCATAACAATAATCACTTACCCAAACTTGCAAAGTGATGATCTTGCTCCAAAAGTTAGCTTTGAGTCTTTAGGGTTTTGAGAGAAAAAGAGTTGAGAAATGTCTAGAAAGCATGAGAGTTCAAGTGAATAAAAAATCAGATTTTGTGGTCCTTTATATAATTATTTATGTCCATCCTTAGCCACACTTATAGCATTTAATTCTAAGTCTAGAAGGTCTTTGAAAGAATGGGTCATTTGACCCATTTTGGGCCATGGTTTCTTTTCATTTTTGGGTCCTTTTTGGGCCCAATTCACTTAACCCAATAAAATCAATAATTCCTCATGTGTAAGTCATCTTATACGCGTTACAACAATATTCTCACTCACACTATTCATATCCAAGGCCTCAATCCCAACAACAAGTGATTCTAGCCACGTATGGCTCATTTGGACCAAAAGGGTAAAATCGTCATTTTGACGCCAAATTCGTTCTCGAGTAATTTTATCATTCCAATATAATATTTCATTCATTTCATGTATATACTCGTGGTTGTAGAAGAAACATTGAAAAAATTGGCTCGGTATGTCCCCGGGTACCCTTGGGACTTAGAAATTTCCAACTTTCAAAAAAGTGGAAAAACCAAGGTGGCACGCCCTTGGGCGCGCCAACTTGCTGCCTCTGGACTAAAAATTTTAGTCCAGAGCGGTGTGGCACGGTCCCCAACGCTCCCAACACTTTGATTTTCTCAAAAATTCCATTTTTCGACTTCTCTTCGCGGGTTTGGTTAGATACTTCAAGTCCTATTCTTTAACTTACTTCTCAACCTTAATATACTTTGTTTGGAGGTCTTCTTAGCCTCGTTTTGAACCTCTCACATGTTCAACAAAAACCATAAAACACCTCATTTGAAGGTTTAATCACATTTACGAGTCCTAAAGTCAATTATCTCATCCATAGCATTACAAAATACGTATGTATAGCTCTCGACACCTAAGTAAGCATTGCTCAACATCGTCAAGTGGGGTTAGGAAGGTACGGGGTGTTACAATGGAAACATGTGATATATACATATAAGAAACTTGGCCGTTAGGGCCATCAAGTCAAAATGGACAAACATCCCCTTACACCAATATTCCCACATACGTCTACAAAGCCTCTAACAGATGCATATACATAACCAACCTAAAGTCGGGACAAGTCCCCGCTTTATACAACATTTACAATACCAAAACACATGTACAAATATGACTCGGAAATCCCCGAACCAACTGGAGCTCATCAAAGATCTGCAAATGACCCGCAACCTACTGTGGAGGTCTACTAGCACCTACACCTGCAGCAAGTAAGGTACGTCCCCCAAGGGACGTCAGTACGAAGAATGTACTGAGTATGTAAGGCTCATATGAAACTGTATGATATACAAGTACTTCCATAAAATTTTAGTTCAGAGCAGCGTGGCACGGTCCCCAACGTGCCCAACACTTAGATTTTCTCGAAAATTCCATTTTTCGACTTCTCTTCGCGGGTTTGGTTAGATACTTCAAGTCCTATTCTTTAACTTACTTCTCAACCTTAATATACTTTGTTTAGAGGTATTCTTAGCCTTGTTTTTAACCTCTCACATGTTCCACGAAAACCATAAAACACCTCCTTTGAAGGTTTAATCACATTTGGAGGCCTAAAGTCAATTATCTCATCCATAGCATTACAAAATACGTATGTATAGCTCTCGACACCTAAGTAAGCATTGCTCAACATGGTCAAGTGGGTTTAGGAAGGTACGGGGTGTTACATTCTTCCCCCCTTAGGAACATTCATCCTCGAATGTTAACAATATCGTTTCAATTACAACAATTGCATCTCTACTTTAGCATACATATACGTAAACACTTAAGGCTCCTGGAGACTTACTTGTTATTACTCCACTTCCTCACTCTGAACTTCTTGGTCCATTTGAAATAGATGGGAATACTTGGATTTCATCATCTCTTCCGCTTCCCATGTGATCTCCTCTACTTGTTGATTTCGCCAAAGGACTTTCACGAAAGCTATGTCTTTATTCCTCAATCTTTTTACTTGTCGATCTAGGATAGCAATGGGTACCTAATCATAAGTAAGATCCTCTGTAACTTGAACATCTTCAATTACAGCAATACGAGATGGATCTCCTATGCATTTTTGAAGCATCGACACATAAAATACCGGATGGACTGAGGAAAGTTCTTGAGGTAGTGCTAATTCATATGCAACTTGCCCAAATCTTCTAATAATTTCATATGAACCTATGTAACGTGGACTCAGTTTCCCTTTCTTTCCGAACCGCATCACCCCTTTCATCGGTGACACCTTTAAAAACACCCAATCACCTATGGCGAATTCAAGCCCTCTTCATCTAACATCGGCATATGACTTGTGATGACTTTGAGCCGTTTGTAACTGCTGTTGGATCACTTTAACTTTCTCCATAGCCTGATGAACAATATCTGGCCCAAGTAAAGCAGTCTCACCCGCTTCAAACCATCCAATGGGTGATCTACATTTCCTTCTGTACAAAGCTTCATAAGGTGTCATTTTAATACTTGTATGATAGCTATTGTTATATGCAAATTCAATAAGAGGCAAATGGTCATCCCAACTGCCTTGAAAATCTAACGTACAAGCTCGTAGCATATCGTCAAGTGTCCGAATAGTATGTTCTGCTTGTCCATCAGTCTGAGGATGGAAAGCTGTACTCAAATTCACCCGTGTACCCAAACTCTGCTGGAAATATCTCCAAAAGTGCGCTATGAACTGTGCTCCTCTGTCTGATATAATGGAAAGTGGGATACCATGCAATCATACTATCTCTTTCACATACAACTTTGCATAATCCTCAGCTGTATAGGTCATCTTGACCGGTAGAAAATGCGCTGACTTGGTAGGCCTGTCCACTATAACCCATAGAGAATCAAACTTTTGCAATGTACGAGGCAAACCCATAATGAAATCCATATTAATCATATCCCATTTCCAGACTAGAAGATTGATACATTGCATGTAACCTCCCGTCTTCTGATGTTCTACTTTCACTTGTTGACAATTCGGGCATTGAGGAACAAACTCTGCAATGTTCTTCTTCATATTTCCCCACCAATACACTTTTTTCAATTCATGGTACATTTTAGTATCACCCGTATGAATAGAATAGCGCGAATGATGCGCCTCTGACATAATTCATGTCCTCAGCTCATCTACATCCGGTACACATAATCTCCCTTGACATTGAAGTACCCCTTCCTGTGTAAGATCAAATGCCTTTGTTAAATCCTGCTGTACATTTTTCTTTAGCTGCAATAACATAGAATCCGCAAACTGCTTCTCTTTCACTTCAGTTATTAAGGAGGATTCTGCTGCATTCTGCACAATAACTCTATCATCTGAGGATTCAATAAGGCGAACTCCCAAGCTGGCTAATTGATTCAAATCTTTGATTATCTCACGCTTTTCATTCAACTGACCACTAGTGCTTTCTACTGCCTTACGACTCAATGCATCAGCTACTACATTTGCTTTGCTTGGGTGATAAAGAATATCAATGTCATAATCTTTTAAAAGCTCCAACCACCTTTGTTGCCTCAAATTGAGTTCCTTCTACTTAAAAAGATATTGCAAGCTTTTGTGATCCATATAGATGTCAACATGTACCCCATATAAATAATGACGCCATATCTTTAAAGCAAAAACTACCGCTGCCAATTCAAGATCATGTATGGGATAGTTTTTCTCGTGTGGCCACAACTGTCGTGAGGCATAGCCTACGACATTACCGTGTTGCATTAATACACATCCGAGGCTAACCCCGGAAGTGTCACAATACACTACATAACCTTCGGTACCTTCGAGAAGCACTAAAACTGGTGTGGAGGTTAATTTATCTTTCAGCTTTTGGAAGCTTTTCTCACATGCGTCATTCCATTGAAATTTTACCGCCTTATGTGTAAGCTTTGTTAACGGTGCTGCAATAGAGGAAAAACCTTCCACAAACCTTCTGTAGTACCCTGCCAGTCCAATAAAACTATGAATTTCTGTGGGTGTCGTAGGTCTTGGCCAATTTTTCACTGCTTCAATCTTTTGTGTATCAACCCGTATGCCTTCATCTAACACAATGTGACCCAAGAACGCGACTGATTTCAACCAAAACTCACATTTGGAGAACTTTGCATACAACTTATGCTCACGGAGAATCTTTAACACTTGTCGTAAGTGATTAGCATGGTCCTCCGGTGATCTTGAATAAAATAGGATGTCATCTATGAATACCGTGATGAACACGTACAGAAATGGCTTAAACACCCTGTTCATCAAATCCATGAACACAGCTAGAGCATTTGTTTGTCCAAATGACATAACTAAAAATTCATAATGGCCATACCGTGTTCGGAAAGCTGTCTTGGGTACATATTCTTCTCTAACTCTGACTTGATGGTAACCCGACCTCAAGTCGATCTTTGAAAAGTACGTGGCACCCTGTAACTGATCAAACAAATCATCAATGTGAGGGAGGGGATATTTGTTCTTGATCGTTACCTTATTCAATAGTCGATAGTCAATGCACATTCTTGAGGTGCCATCTTTCTTTCGCACAAATAATACCGGTGCACCCCATGGGGACATACTAGGCCTAATGAAGCCCTTGTCCAGAAAATCTTTCAATTGCTCCTTCAATTCACGTAATTCTGCTGGATCCATTCTATATGGGGCAATAGAGATAGGCTGAGTGCCCGGAATCACATCAATACCAAATTCTACTTCCCGTTCTGGGGGTAAACCTGGGAGATCCTCTGGGAATACATCTAGAAATTTATTGACCACTGGGACCGACTGCAGAGTTAGTGGTTCCGCTTCGGTATCTTTCACCCATACTAGATGACATAAATAACCTTTAGCAATCATTTTTCGGGCTTTCAAATAGAAAATAAATCTCCCTCGTGGTGCCCCTACATTACCCTTCCATTCAAGAATATTTTCTTGCGGAAAACAAAATTGTACCTTTTTGGCCCGGCAATCTACCGTAGCATAACAAGAGGCCAACCAATCCATTCCCATTATCACATCAAAATCTACCATGTCTAGTTCAATGAGATCGGCCAATGTATCATGACCACACACAGTTACCACACAGTTACGATATACTCTCTTTGCAATAATATATTCACCAACCGGTGTAGACACTTCAATTGATTTAATTAATAATTTTGGTGCCTTTGCAAATTTCGCAGCAACCAATGGGGTAACATATGAAAATGTAGAACCTGGGTCAATTAGTGCATATACATTATGTGAGAATATGGATAATGTACTTGTGACAACATCAGGGGAAGCCTCTGAATTCTGTCGGTCCACTAAAGCATAAGTACGATTCTGGACCCCGCTAGTACTGGCTGCTCCTCTGGCACCCCTACCACGGCCAATAGGTTGTACCCTCAGCCTAGTGAATGAACCGATACTGATGACGCCACAGCCGACCCAGCCGGTCGTGCTATACCACCCATGCTCCGCTGTGGACAATCCCTCGCTATATGCCCCGGCATACCACACCAAAAGCAGACATTCGTTCCTGACCGATATGTGCCTAAATGAATATGCCTGCAGTGCTGACACTGCTGACGAAGAAGACCTGCTGCTTGTGATCCGTGAACCCCACTACTCTGCCCAGCTGAACCACATCTAAACCCTCGAGACTGAGAATAAGCACCTGCCATGGAATGAGAAAACGATGGTCTAGGTGGTCTAGGGAACATACGAGGCCTAGATCCTCCTTGGGACATCATAGGTGGTCCCATAGGTCTAGCCCTTTTGGATTGTCCCCTGTCAAATTCATACACTCTTCTCCTCTGTCGCTGGTCTTCCATTTTCTGAGCAAAGGCCTGGATTCTCGCTATATCCATGTCCTTATTCAAGGCAGCAATGGTGCAATCCCTTACCAAATATGGCTCTAGTCTGTCCACATATCTATGGACTCTATCTGTCATCGTAGCCACAACATTTGGCGTATATCGAGCCAAGGAATTAAATTGCAAGTTATATTCTCTGATACTCAAATTTCCCTGACGTAGATTTAGGAATTGATCCGCTCGTGCCTCTCGGATCTCATACGGAAGATAATGATCGAGGAAAGCCACTTTGAACTCTTCCCATGTAGGTGGATTTGCACCAATATCAAGGGATTTCTTCCAATCCTCGTACCATAATATCGCCTCTCCTTTAAGCCTATACGCAGCAAGTTCAACGGTTTCGACCCCTGTCACATGCATAACTTCCAAGGCTCTCTAAATTTGATCCACGAAGTCCTGTGGATCTGCTTTTGGATCGGACCCAGTGAATATGGGAGGGTCCAGTTTCAAGAAATCCTGTCCTGCGACTTGCCATTCTAGCCGCATCATCATCATGTGTCATTGCACCAGCTCGTCCCTGGCTTTGTGCCGCCACTAACTGTGTCAACATATGTACAGCATTTCTAAGATCTTGATCTGTGGCATTCATCAGTGGTTCTGCGGGTACTTCTATACCAATTGGCTCTTCCGGAACTGGGAAGGTAGATAAAGACCACGATGATATTTCAGTATTCGCTCCACCTTGACTAGCTTGGTAAGGTGGTAGTCTGCTCATTCCTTCTCCAGTAGGCACATCAACCTGCTTCCCTTTACCCCTTCCTCTTCTAGTGTTCGGCATTGTTACTATATCAAAGAGAAACAATTACTATGGTCAGACACGATTCAACTTACAACATTGGCTCTATTGTACGATCTAGAATGAAGAAAAGAAACAACATCCTGAATATCCCGTAGCCTCCTACTTATAAATGTGGTGCACAACACATCGATAAGTAAGACTCTACTCAGACACGGCTTTGTAGACACCCTTAGACCGATCTGCTCTGATTCCACTTTTGTAACGCCCCGAATCCCATCGAGACATGATTGGCACCCGTAGCCGATAAGGCCCGAGAGAACCAACCTTTGCCTATGTTCAACCATATGCATAACATAAGCATTACCACCATTACGTAAACACGTGAAAGACGAATAACAGAAAACATAAGACATATAGATATATACATATGAAACTTGGCCGTTGAGGCCACCCAGTCAAAACAACATATGCCTTTTACACTGATACACCCACATCCGTCTACAAAAGCCTCTAACAAGAGCATTGACCAAAATGAACCATAAGTCGGGACAAGCCCCCGCTTTACACAATATGTACATCACCAAAACATATATACACTCTGACTCGGAGAAGACCCGAATTAGCTGGAGCTCACCAATGATCTGCAACGACTGGCAACCTACTGTAGAGGGCTACTAGTGCCTGCGCCTGCAGCAAGTAAGGTAAATTCCCCAAGAGGGGTCAGTACAGAATAAGTACTGAGTATGTAAGGTCAAATGAAACTATATAACACATGAACATATTAATGAACTCAATACAAATGACTAATCAATGTGAATAAGCCACCATGCTGCATTTTGGATACCATGTGTATTGCTTTCATTACTTTCATTACTTTCTATACAATCAATGCTTGCTTGTCAATACATATGTCACAATGTACCCGGGCCCTGACTGATCAGTGGGTCTTTACATAACATATCATCATGTTGCGATCGGGTCGAGCTAGGCTTATGCCCCTAGACCTGCCACCCATAAATAAATGTATCGGGATCGAGTCGAGCTAGGCTTATGCCCCTAGACTTGCCACCCATAAATCAATACATCGGGATCGAGTCGAGCTAGGCTTATGCCCCTAGACTTGCCACCCATAAATCAATACATCGGGATCGAGTTGAGCTAGGTTTATTCCCCTAGACTTGCCACCCATACTTGATCATTGACCACATTTGCATTACTTTGATCTTTACTTTGAGATTGATACTAGGATAGTCATAACATCACTTTGAACTTTGGAACATAACATTGTTGGAAACTTTGAATCATTAACCAATGAGTGAGAGACATGTGAATAACTTGGCAACATAACATTATTAGAATCATAACACCATGGGAAATGTTGGACAATAATCTATGAACAAGAGGCATAAGGAATATCACTATTGGAACATTGGAACATAACCTTACTTGAGCTTTTGGAACATTAACTATGAATATGAGACATAAGATTTACCAATGATCAACGAGTGAGAAATATATGACAATGACCATAGATAAGCGGATATGGGATACCTTGGTACATTTCGGGATAGGACTAGTGGAATGTCAATGTGAATACTAATTGTTGTAGAAAGATACAGACAGAGTAACCGTACATACCTTGTATTCTCAATACGACTATCCAACCTTAGATGTGCATACAATGTCCCGCTCCTTCTTTATGTTTCACTCTACAACACCAATAGATAACGGGATTTACATTAACCATCAACTACTTTACAAATGCATATAACATCAATGACGTACATGTTTGCCTTGAAAAATGTCATTTCCCCTTGACAAAACCATTGATAGAATCATTATTCAAAAAATCCCCCAATATTCCCGACATTGACCAATAAATTATAATCAATACATTTCACCACAACACTTCCCCTTTACACTTTCTTATCCACACCACATCACAAATATTCCATCAATTCACCTTAATACACTTCATAGCACATATCGGCCAAAATCTCCCAATTTACACTTATAGAAAAATAACAAGTTTAATAACAAAATAACACCATACATGTTCTTATTTTATCCATACCATGCTTTTTCATCAAAGGCACAAGTCCTAATTCAAGCTTGAATCCCATGGATGACAAATCTTATACAAAAACACAAAGTACCATGTCCTACATTTCCAAGCACAACCAACATGATTTACATAATCTCCCATGCATATAATATGTTAATCCATAACAATAATCACTTACCCAAACTTGCAAAGTGATGATCTTGCTCCAAAAGTTAGCTTTGAGTCTTTAGGGTTTTGAGAGAAAAAGAATTGAGAAATGTCTAGAAAGCATGAGAGTTCAAGTGAATAAAAAATCCGATTTTGTGGTCCTTTATATAATTATTTATGTCCATCCTTAGCCACACTTATAGCATTTAATGCTAAGTCTAGAAGGTCTTTGAAAGAATGGGTCATTTGACCCATTTTGGGCCCATTTTGGGCCATGGTTTCTTTTCATTTTTGGGTCCTTTTTGGGCCCAATTCAGTTAACCCAATAAAATCAATAATTCCTCGTGTGTAAGTCATCTTATACACGTTATAAAAATATTCCCACTCACACTATTCATATCCAAGGCCTCAATCCCAACAACAAGTGATTCTAGCCACGTATGGCTCATTTGGACCAAAAGGGTAAAATCGTCATTTTGACGCCAAATTCGTTCTCGAGTAATTTTATCATTCCAATATAATATTTCATTCATTTCATGTATATACTCGTGGTTGTAGAAGAAACATGGAAAAAATCGGCTCGGTATGTCCCCGGGTACCCTTGGGACTTAGAAATTTCCAACTTTCGAAAAAGTGGAAAAACCAAGGTGGCACGCCCTTGGGCGCGCCAACTTGCTGCCTCTGGACTAAAAATTTTAGTCCAGAGCGGCGTGGCACGGTCTCCAACGCTCCCAACACTTAGATTTTCTCGAAAATTCCATTTTTCGACTTCTCTTCGCGGGTTTGGTTAGATACTTCAAGTCCTATTCTTTAACTTACTTCTCAACCTTAATATACTTTGTTTTGAGGTCTTCTTAGCCTCGTTTTGAACCTCTCACATGTTCCACAAAAACCATAAAACACCTCATTTGAAGGTTTAATCACATTTACGAGGCCTAAAGTCAATTATCTCATCCATAGCATTACAAAATACGTATGTATAGATCTCGAAACCTAAGTAAGCATTGATCAACATCGTCAAGTGGGGTTAGGAAGGTATGGGGTGTTACAATGGAAACATGTGATATATACATATAATAAACTTGGCCGTTAGGGCCATCAAGTCAAAATGGACAAACATCCCCTTACACCAATATTCCCACATACGTTTACAAAGCCTCTAACAGATGCATATACATAACCAACCTAAAGTATGGACAAGTCCCCGCTTTATACAACATTTACAATACCAAAACACATGTACAATTGTGACTCGGAAAGCCCCGAACCAACTGGAGCTCACCAAAGATCTGCAAATGACCCGTAACCTACTGTGGAGGTCTACTAGCACCTACACCTGCAGTAAGTAAGGTACGTCCCCCAAGGGACGTCAGTACGAAGAATGTACTGAGTATGTAAGGTTCATATGAAACTGTATGATATACAAGTACTTCTATAAAATCAAATATAAGAGATTAGTCAGTACAGATAAAACATCGGTTTGCATATGTGGAACCATATACATTACATTCTTTACTTCTTTTGCCTTTACGTATATTCATCTTTATCGTTCTACCCATGCTAGGCTTTTCTGTCGCCCCTGGGATGAGATTAACCCATGCTAGGTATTATAACCCCTGGGATATGATTAACCCATGCTAGGCTTTTATATCTCCCCTGGGATGTTATTGTGATAACCCATGCTAGGCTTTTCTATTGCCCCTGGGATGTTACTCATCCAAACAATTATACATTACTTCATATCTTTACTTCAATGAGATTGATACATTGGTGATTGTACATTATTGGAACTTTGGAACATTAGTCAATACGCATGATACATGTGAATCACAATTGATCAATGCATAAGGAACATGTGATGAACAATAATTGATAACCCAAAATGGGATACCTTAGAACAATTCGGAATGGAACAAATACAATGTCAATGTGAATACTATTTGCTGCAGAAGGATACGGAAAGAGTAACCTTACATACCTTATCTTCTCAAAATGAATACACAGTCCTATGTGTGAATATAATAATCCAGCTCCTTCTTTACGTGTTACTCTACAACACAAGTTCATAACGGAGCTCACGTTAACAACTAGTTACCTTACAAGTGCACAAAATGACAATGAGCTACATGACTTCCATATAGAGTCAATTCACCCTTTACAATAAAATCCACTGCATTACCATACCAACAACACCATGACATTCCACACAGTGACCAAGAATTCATAAATTAATATCATTTCACCCCACGTTTACCCTTTACGCTTCTTCATTAACACTACGTCACAAATATTCCATCAAGTCACCTCAATACCTTTCATGACAACATATTAACAATAATACATAATTGATATGATCCAACAGGCCTCCAAACGACCCCTTAAATTCATTCAATAGGTATCATAAGTTGATAATTTCATCCAAAAAGGGTATAGGGGTCTTCGGGGATCAAAGAGAGACAAAAACACACAAAACGAGTTTCTGGGCTGACTTGCAAAGCCACCTGCACCCTCAGGTGGCTGACATGTAGCCACAGGTGACCCTTGGCCCTGTCCAGGGGCACCTGCGTTGGCATCTGCGCCCGCAGGTGCCCTGTCTGCGGGGGCAGGTGCCCGTTTCGGCCAAAAAGGGGTCTCTTTTGGGTCCTTTTTGTGTAATAAATGGTCCATGGCCATGAATAAGCTTATATTTACATATTTTAAGTCACTTGGATGCCAATGAACCATCATGGTTTCACAACACACATGAACATCACCAAAACAATATTTTTCTTTCAATACACCACCAAGTTCATACACAATTTTGCAATAGCAATTCCAAACATTATCTACAAGGATAAAACAAGTTAAGGCTATAATAACATCTTACATGTTGATATTTAATCCATCAAGCTCACTTCCTTCAAGACCATAAGTCCATTTTCAAGTTTATAAGGCAAAACCCTTTTTTCGATTACAAAAATAGACAGTTGTACACATTGTGAACTGTCCAACACTTTGCCAACATAACCAACATGGTTTATGCACCATCTTAAGCATGTAATATATTAAACCATGAAAGTAAACACTTACCAAAGCTTGCAAGAGAGTGATCTTGTCCAAAGGAATGAAGGGTTAGGGTTTATGCGAGATGAGAAATATTTGAGAAAATTCTAGAAATGGAATGTGAGTCTTTGTGAATAAAAATCTGAATTTTGTTCCCTTTTATAGTCCCTTTTAGTCTCATCCTTACCCACACATTAATCATAAATGCTAGGCTTACTTGGTCAATGCCAAGAATGGGTCATTCCCACTTGGGCCATGTCTTTTGTCTAATTTTGGGGCCTTAATTGAGCCCAAATAGCACAAGATTTATTTAAGCCCAACAAATTAATGCATAATTCTCCAACCCTCTCATGTTTAAATAATTCCATAAATGTTAAGGTAGTCTCATGGGTTCGGAAATGTACGGGGTGTTACAACAAAGCCTCAAAAGGTTCCATATAAATGTTAAAATAGTAGTTGTTATTGTAAGCGAACTCCGCTAAGGGAAAGAACTGGTCTTAATGACCCCCTAAAACCATAACACACACTCGAAACATGTCTTCTAGCACCTAAATAGTTCTCTCAGACTGACCATCTGTCTGAGGGTGAAAAGCTATGGTCAAATCAAGTTGAGTACCCAACTCACTTTGCATAGAACTCTAAAAATTTGAGGTAAACTGAGTACCCCTATCAGAAACAATGGAGATAGGTACACTATGCAATCGAACAACGTTTATCATGTAGATCTTGGCCAACTTCTCCGCAATATAATTTACCCTCATAGGTACAAAATGCACTGATTTGGTCAATTTGTCCATAATCACCCAAATAGAATTAAACTTTCCCAAAGTCGAGGATTGGCTAGCTACAAAATCCATGGTTATTCACTCCTACTACCATTCAGGAATGGGCATCCTCTACATCGTACCACTCGGTCGCTGATGCTCATTCTTGATTTGCTGGCAATTCAAACACTTGGCCACGAACTCCATAATTTCCATATTCATGCCTGCCTACCAATAGTGTTGCTTTAAGTCATGGTACATCTTAGTTGCTCTTGGATGAATGGAATACCTCAAACAATGAGCCTTCTCTAATATCAATCTAATCCAACCACTAACTCTCGACAACAAAAATATGACCACTAATCTTTAAAACACCCTCGGGATCAAGAGATGCCGCCTTTGCCTTGCCACTCAACATTTTATCACGAATCAGCCTAAATCTCTCATAATTAAATTGATGAGCTCGAATCTGCTCTATCAATAAAAACCTAGCCTCAAAAAAGACCAAAATATACTCGGGTGAAAAAATATCAAGCCTAACCAACTTGTTAGCTAAGGACTGAACCTCCAAGGCCAAAGGCCACTCCTAAGTCAAAAAATGAGCCAAACACCCCATACTCGTTGCCTTCCTACTCAAGGCAACCTTTACCATATTAATCTTTCCTGGATGATAAATAATAGTGAGAACTCAAGCCATCGATGTTATCTTATATTAAGATCTTGCTGGGTGAAGAAGTACTGAAGTCAACGATGATTGAAGAAAACATCACAATGGACGCCGTACAAGTAGCGTCGCCAAAACTTTAACGCAAATAGAACCGCAGCAAACTCTAAATCATGGGTAGGGTAATTCCTCTAATGAGGCTTCAACTATAGTGAAGCATAAGTAATCACCTAACCCTCTTGCATCAACACACCACCCAAGCCAACTCTGGAAGCATCACAAAACATAGTGTAACCCACGCTCTTCTTGGGAAAGGTTAAGATAGGAGCCAAAGTCAACAACTCCTTGAGGTTTTGAATGCTCTCATCACATGCCTCGAACCAATGAAAAACAATCTTCTTCTGAGTTAACTTAGTTAAAGGAGCCGCAATGAAAGAGAAACCCTGCACAAAGCACCGATAATAACCCTTTAACCCATTAAACTCTGAATCTCGGTAGGAGAAGTGGGTCTAGCCCAATCACAAACCTATGCTTTCTTGCCCGGATCGACCATAATACATCCTTGGTCACTACATGACCTAATAAAGAAATAGAATTCAACCAAAACTCTCACTTGAAAAACATGGCAGACAACTCCCTATCTCGCAATCTCTGAAGTACAGTCCTCAAATGCCTTACATGGTCAGCCTCATTTTTAAAATAAACCAAGATATCATAGATGAATACAATAACAAAAAAATCAAAATAAGGCCAAAATACTCAGTTCATCAACTCCATGAATATTGTCGAGGCATTGGTCAGGCCAAAAACATGACCAAGAACTCATAATGACCATACCACGTCTGAGATGTTATCTTCAAAACATCTGAAGCTCTAATCCTCAACTGATGGTGATCGGATCTCAAGTCAATCTAAGAAAACACTAAGGCACCCAAAAATTGATCAAATAAATCATCAATGCGAGGAAGAGGAAACTTGTTCTTGACCATCACCTTGTTTAATTTTTGATAGTCAATACATATGCACATAGATCCATCCTTCTTCTTCACAAATACGATAGGATCACCCAAGGAGACACACTCTATCTAATGAAACCGTTACACAACATATCTTGCAATTGCTCCTTCAATTCCTTCAACTCAGCCAGGTTCATTCTATAAGAAGGAATGAAAATGGGCTTGGTTCTAGGCTCTACATCAATGGCAAAATCAATATCTCGGTTAGGAGGCATACCAGATAATTTCATAGGAAACGCATCCTTGAACTCGCTAACAACTGGAACAAAATCAAATAGAGGTGGTAAAGCAATGCTAGTATCATGTACATAAGCCAAATAAGACAGACATCTTTTTTCTACCATGCGATGAGCATGTAGATAAGATATAACCCCTTTGGACACAAACAAGGAGTACCTTCCATGCTAATCTTGGTATACCCGGAGTAGCTAAAATCATGGCCTTGGCAAAATAATCCCAAATTGTATGATAAGGAGCTAACCAATCCATACCCAAGATAACATCAAAATTAACCATATCTAGGATAATCAAGTCTACCCAGATCTCACGCCCCACAAAGGTCACTACACATAATCGGTACACCTAATCAACTACTAAAAAATCTCCTGCAAGGATGGAAATACGAATATGCATAGCAAGGGACTCATATACAACATCAAAGCCAGTAGCAAAATATATAGACACATAGGAGAATCTAGATCCAGGATCAAATAACACGGAAGTAGAATAGTGACAAACCGAGATGATACTTGTGATAACGACATCAGAGGCCTCTGCCTCAGGTCTCCCAGGCATAGTATAGTACTAACCATGCCTACTCCCAGAATGACCAACCCTGCTTCTATTACCAGAGCACCACCTTAAGTACCTCTAGAACTACCCCTGCTACCTTGTGAACAACCTTTAACTACAGACATAGGAGTGGGACAAAGTTGGAGCTGAGAACCCTGCTGGCCAGGATCTAATGCACGCCGAGGGAAATCCTTCACATAATGACCAGGCTTATGACATACAAAACACTCTCTGCTTCCTAAATCACACTGAGATGGCCCAGATGTACAAGAACGCCCTCCATACCCCTGAAGAACCAAAATGGGAACCTCTACTCGCATGACCTGACTTATGGCTACCTGAACCTTAAGAAATCATAGACCTACTACCCAAACTCTGTAAGGCTTCCAGAACTGGTCTGCCATGGTAACCATGAGAACCTATGCCGGTGAAATCCATACCTCGGGATGCATGACCATTGAACTTACCCTATCGGCGGATCCTCTTGGAACTACCACTTTGAATGCCCTGGTGAATAGACTCAATCAACTTAGCATGCTCTACAATACTCTTGAAAGAGCCACCTAAAACCAGAAGCTGAGTTGTCGCCAATTGATAATAACCTACCAAGCCCTTAATAAACTTTCTGGTAGAGGCATATTTGGATAGTTCATGAAAATGTGCCTTATAATTTGCAATAGTCATGGAGACCATATATCAATTCACAATATCAAATACAGTTCTCGATCATTATGCAAGAAATATAAACAAACAACAAACGTCTAACCTCCTAACCTCAAAGATTGACTCTAACTCATAAAATTTAAGTTCACTTACATATTCTTGTCTAAGAAAGTTAATGATATCACCTATCTATAATGAAACAAGTGCCCCCATAAGAAGAAATAATCCACACTCAATTCAAAATATCGAATATAATTTAAGGACTTAACATCAAAGAACAACTCTACACACACAAAGAATTCTCATGTATACACAAAGAACCATAGGCTTTCCCATTATATACATCTCCAATAAATAAGCAGGCTCAAATAGAATCAAATAGGATTTTAACGGGCTGTAATGTTGGCTAGGGAACGGGTAGGAAAACTATATAATAGTGACTTACACTTTCCTAAGTACTTTGCACTTTTTTTAGACTTCATCACACATTATTTTCACCAACTTTTTTTAGCCCTCTCTTCATTAATTATTTTCACTAGTATTTCTCATCATATCAAGAATACTTCATTCTTTTTCTCTCCTTTTTTCACATTCTTTCAAAGAGGGCATTATCATTACCTTGTAGCTATCATTGGCCACCTTCTACACTCAATCATCCCTTTTCTTTAGATTTTACAATTTCAACACGGTCTATTTTATAGTGCTCAAGAAAGCAGGGTGCAAAATTTAGGGATTTAAAAAAAAGGAATAAGGTAAAAATACAGCTACCAAAAAAATCCTACAGGCTCAAAGGGATTAACTAGTGATATAATATTTGAAAAGGCTAAAATTTATAAGACATATCAAAAAAAAGTCTATTATCATATTCTAAACAACGCAATACTTTTTTTATTTCTCTTTAATAACATGCAGGGCAACTTCTAGACTAGGATGGAAAATATGAAATGTATGCAAAAAATCCTCACCACACATGGCACAAGTGTCAAGCAAGATAGATCAATTCCACTTCTAAGACAGACAGGGTCATAACAAACTAAAAAATAAGAATAAGCTATATACAGAATCACAATCATGAGCCTAGGTGTCAGAAAGTTTGGTATTTTATTTTACACTCAAACACTCATAGAAAAGTACTACTCAAGATTAGGTCTAAATTTCTAGTAACAAACAAATAAAAAAAAGCCTTTTCTTATCACTCCAAAAAAAAAAAAAAAAAAATCCTCCTAAAATAAAAATATTACTCCTAAAAAAAATAACTCGGTTCAAAAGACACTCCCTCGGAAAAGAACCGAAAAGAAAACCAAAGGGTGCGCGAAGTATGCTCTACTAAAGACTAAAAAACCAAAAATCAACAAAAAACTATTTTAATCTAAAAAATAAAAGTAAAATCTTTTTGTATTTTTGGACTTTTTCAAAAAAAAATAATCTGTTTTCTCAACTAAATATAAATAAATAAAATAAAATCCTATAACATACTTAACCCTTAACAAATATTGGAAGATATACCACCCACACTTAGAATCATGCTTTTTTTTCCAAAAACAATAAATAAAGTAAAACGAGGATTAAAGATGCTCACTGAGACCCTCTAGGGCCTAGCTAGCAATATGTTTCTTCAATTTTCATCAAATGTCGCGCGCAACCCATACTTAAGCTCAAACATGCTTCCTAGCTTCAAATTCGGGTACTCAGACTTCCCCTAAGTCATCAAAAATAAAATAAAACAACCAAATAAAAATGAGACACAATAAAAATAAAAATAAAAAATAAGAAGTTACACTACTAGTTGGGTTGCCTCCCACTTTTTCTTCCACTTTAAAGATATGAATTGCACTCCTAATTATTTTTTCTAATTTTCTTCTATGTTCAAAGGGTGGTGGTGTAAAAATAAAGCAACCAAGCAATAGAGGTTGCATGTTGAAATTCTTTCCCCTTAAGTGAGAAATGTAATTTTTTTGGTTTTGGCACGACAAATTCAAGAATGTAGACATATTTTTCCTCCTCTTTACACTCTTATGTAGGTTCAACTGGCTCAACTAATATATCTTACTATCTAAACACAATGTGAAAAATTGATTAGAATAAGGTCCAATATGCCCTAACGAATGAATTGAATTATTATTTACATCCTCATATTTACAGACACTAGAGTTTGTACTCTTCTCAATAGTGACAACACCAATAAAAATATGAGCTAGTAGTTGGCCCTCCATTAGCTCCTCAATTTGGCTTTTAAGTATTTTTTTAGCCTTACACAATTCATAACTAAATCGTTGGACGTTACCTGCATCAACCTTTGCACTCAAATCTTCTTTTAAAATGTGAATATCCACGCCAAACCTATCAACATTTTGAATGAACTCATGTTTTTCTTTTGCAAGGAGTGTTAGTGTTTCTATCATGCTTTCATTGTGATCCCAAAATATATCTATCACTACCCTACAATAATGCACTATATTAAAGGACAAGAATCAATAAAATAGGAGTCCACGTCACTCCACACTTTATCTTGTAAAGATGTCATATCAAGAAGAGTAGTAAAATATTAATAAAAAAAAATAAAATTACAAGATAAATAAAATATATACAAGAAATTAAAACTAACAGTTAAATAAACACAATCGATCTAATCCTAAACTGTATTCTCTACAACGGCGCCAAAATTTGATGTCGCCCAAATTACACCTCCCAACAAAAGTATAAAGCGACCGTTGTATCAAATATAGAACCCAACTAGGTTGGGATCGATCCCATGAGGAATAGGCCAAAATCTTTATCAAAGTGTTTATCTAAAAAATTAGTAAATATATCTTCAGTAAATGGGGGGGTTTGGAATTAAGATTTTAAATAGTAACAATTGTTGATTTTGTTGAGTTTGTAATCAATATGTGAGAGGAACTAGGAGTGTGTTCCCTATAACTTCATAACTCCGTAGGTTCTTCGTACTAGTGATATCTCCTAGTGCTTGGCATGTAGAATCGATAGGTTATGTTCACCTAGCTAGCTTTCCACTTTTATTAGATGACTATCCACAAGTACGCTTTCTCGTCTCCTGAGTTTTACACTACTAACCCCTATCTCGTATCCCAGATTAACTTTCCCAAATTATAGGCTCAAGCTATTAATTGAAGGTTGATAGCTCCAAATCTCTGTTGTTTATCCCTTTTTTCCATCTGTTACCCCTTATTTCATCAAGAGTAAAGATAAGGTGAGTTCTAACATTGGCCACCGTTAGAAAATAATCAAACCGAAGAGAACAACAATACATGCCCCCAAATCCTTTGAGAATCACTTTGGATGAACCATAATTCATTAATTCGTCATGGTTCCTACAATCCTAGTTATGGTGTTTAGCTACTCATAATCATAAGAACACAATAATAATTCTAGAAAGAAAGCATAATCATGCACTTGCGAAGAATAAGATGAAAAATCATGAATCTCAACTTTGAATTAGAAACCCTAAAATTGATGTTTACAATTCTCAAGAACAATTATGTAACTCAAAAGTAGTAATAGAATGTAAACTTAAGTAAGGATGGAGAAGAAAAGAAAAAATCAATTTTCTCCAGCCTCCACGGCGGCTCCTAGCTTTCTCTAAATCAAAAGTTCAAAAGTTATGTAAAAACTATTTTTTACGAAATATTTACAGGTGTAGAATAAAATTACAAATAAAATAACTGAGTCCAAAATAGAATGAAAAATAAAAATCCAGTCCGATTTGGACAGTATCGCTTCATAGTGGTCGCCTCAAATTTCACCCCTCCAATTCACTTTTCTTTCAAATTGCTGCCACGTGACAGCAGTGCAACATGCAATCCCCAATTCTTTTCAATTAAATTTGAATGTAGAAATATATTATTATAATCAATTTAATCTATTAAGCTGCCTGCTTGATTTCCTTCTACAACTTCTCTATTTTAATTTTGTTTTTGCTTCAAATTCCTTCATTTTCACACCAATATAATTGGATTAAGAAATGTGACTATTAGACATCCTGATTTTTTTACACATATACCAAATGATTATTACATATATTCTAATTGTGAGACAAATAATCACTAAATATATGTAATTTGGGTCTCACATCAAACCTCTCAAAGATGGATATGGATGTCAATGTATCAATCTGCGAGACACTATTAGACAACCTGCTTTTCTTACTCATGAGAGCGGTGAACTTAGTGCTCTGATACCGATTTGTCAACACCCAAAAATCGAGGTCATGATGGCACCTATCCCATCTCAGCCCTGGTTAGGTAAGCACAACACCAACAGAAATAAAAATGCTGAAAAAGAAATAAATGAATCCCACAAACGGGACTTTACAACAAAGTTAGGACAAATATATATATAAAAATAGACCAGAATCTGAAGCTAAAATAATATAACTCTAACTAGAGAATCTAGTGTCATGAGGAAAGAAAACTAATATAGACATAGAAATCTGAACTACATGAATCTGTCACTGATAAGCAAATAAAGACAAAATAGGAAAATAGGATAGGAGGGAGTACAGAATATGCCCCGAACACAAGAGTTCACCAGTACTCCAAATCAATATCTAAAAACACAAATCAGCCACTGCGGGTCACACTCGTACTTGGATCTGCATCAAAAGGAAACAGAAGTAGGAGTGATACTACACTTGAAAAGTGTTGTCAAAAATATTTAAGGGATCAAGTGTTGTCAAAAATATTTAAGGGCACGCTTTTAAGGTGTGGCCTTTGTACATAGGTTTTGGCCACAAAAAGTTTGGCAACACTTTTAAAGTGTGGTCTTTAAAATCACAGCCTACACATTTTAAGTGTTGCCAAATTTTAATATAATTGGCAACACTTATTTATAAATATGGCAACACTTTTAAATGTGTTATTTTTATAATTCTTAAAACAACATTATATAAGTGTGTGTAATAACCTTTCCGGTCATTTTCCTCGTTTTCGTGTGTTCTTAGCATTTAGAGCTTTTCTATAACTGCCCCAAGTTATTTACGACTTGCTGGGACTGACAGTTCGGTTCCCGGGCAGTTCGTTTGATGAGAATATTATTTAGACCGAGCACGTTGTAAGATATGAAATTAAATTTGAATTTGGTAAAATGACATAGTTAATTACCTTTCGAAAATGTCTTTGAAATTTATAAAACTCTTTAGTTATGATATATCTATACTACTTTATAATAGTTTTATAACCTATTAATAGTTTAAGCGGAGATAGTGAATTTAAATATGTTAAAATAATATTATTTTTTTATAGAGGCTTTATTCGAAATAATTTTCTATTGATTACGATATATTCAACATATTGTATTTATTTTACCACGAACTTATGCAATACCCGAGTGTGTATTTATTGTGATAAAGATTGATAAAGTAGTGGCCTATCCCATTTACACGTGGGAGTGGTGGAGCTTTAAACCACATGTTAAGTGCCACTAATATTTTCATATAAATGTTGCCAACGGCTTTCATCATGGTGGAGATAACTTACAAATTAAAAGTTAAGCATTTGATGTCATTTGTACATAAAGAGAAAGTATTAACAAACAATTAATTCCAGTTGCTCCTTGTACGTGTATATGCATATATGCTACTGTATCACGGTTCCTTTTGCTCACTTATTCCTTTTATAAAGTTATTCAAGCTCGGGGATCACGTGGTTGATAGTATAGCGTCCTTATATAGTAAGTTTTTTGGCCAATTTTAGCTTAAAGTCGTGTATTTGAATTGTTATTTGGTGGTATTGATGTTTGAGCTATTTTTTGGGCTCAAATTGAGCGGTGCTAGTTGTGACTATTGGTCACGGGGTAATTTGGGACGTTGTGATGATTTCAATTTTGCGATTCTGCAAGCGGGACCCACGTGGACTGTTCGAACATTTTTTGAAATAATGCAATATGGGTATCAATAGTCATGATTTGACATGTAGTTTATTATTTTTGTAGCTTGGCAGCAGTCAGAGGCCTCTTGGAAGGGGAAGGGTCTTGTATAGCTGGGTTTTTTGGCAGGCTTGCGGCGGCGTCTAGGTAGGCTAGGTTTACCTTCCTTTACACTTAGATTGAGCTTATGCTATTGTGCTGGTGTTGTGGGCTGGTATTATAAACTTGGTGGTGGTGGTTTACTGTGATTTAGGCCTTCTAGGACGGATAGGGCTATTCGGATATATTTCAGGCCCGTTATCCTCGTGATACACCACAGATGACCTATTTGGGGTCGGATTGTATTGTTGTTGTTGTTGCAAGTTTGGGAATGGTATTGTTGGACCTTAGTCTAGGCTAAGACAGACTTAGCCCAGACTTAGACAAGTATAACCAGACCTGGTTTTCGGGACCCGCTAGCGAGCCCCGTTATCCTTTTTGTCAACTTGTCAGAACTTTGACATCTTTGGGCTTAGATAAGCCCTATATGACTGTTAGGGTTATGATGGGATTGAGTCACCCCGATTATACTCGATTGGCATGTTTAGCCTTTTAGTCCTTGATAACACCGCACTTGATCGGGACTGTCGGCTTTGGTTTAGAATTGGGACCTACCTTGCCCGGACTGACTTAGATATTGCATGATAGTAGACTATGGACCTAGGAGAACCTGGAGACTTACCTTTTAGTAGATGATGGGTTAGCTCCTTTACCTATACTTCAGCTTTGGCTGGGGACTAACATGTTTCCCGTTTGTTGGTTATGATATGACATTTGGCTCTATTCTGGTTACTGACTATGATAAGTTTCGGCTCGAGTCCGTCTACTGATTCAGGTATGATGATTATGGTTATTGACTATTGGGTGTTTTGGTTCGAGTCCGGCCCTGGATTGTGGCACACTATGAGTTCTGGTACTGGGTACCGTGATTATGATACTGTTGTTCTCTGAGTTTCGATTCGAGTCCGGAAAGTATGATATACATGTGGCCTATTATTATTACCCATTGCTTCTGGTTCGATTTCGGCGTCTTGCCTCTTATATTACCCATTGGTGCCAGTTCAAGCCCGGTGCACTCGTGTTGGTTATTGTGGTTACTAGGCACTGATACAATTTTGAGACACTGGTGACTGTACATTTATTATTCTTATGTGTCCCACCGGTTTGTGGGGGCCAGGCTGGGTTATTGTTTTCTTCTGTGTGCCTATCGGGTTTATGGGAGCCCAGATAGGTTATGTTTGACTTGTGTGTTTATTTACGCATTTATTTTTCCCATTATTTAGTATCACACTTACTTTTCTCCCGAGCATATCTTTACGCCTCGGTAGTCACTTATGTATTTATTATTTATACCCCGGACTTAGCATGCACCCTCGCATTTTAGTTTGCTTATATTACATTGAGCTCAGTTGGCCGATGATGCCTACTGAGTACCCGTTGCCCGATATTCATACTGTACTGCTGTATCATTTTCCTTGATGCAGATCCGGGCACCAATCAACGACAGTGACGTGATCCTCCTTTCTTAGAACTGACTCCGGAGCAGGGTGAGCTTACTGACGTCTGAGGCAGATCCTACCCCGTCTCTACGGTGTAGTCTTTTGCACTCGAGACTGTGGTACCTATTGTATATATTTGGTTTTTGTCTGGTACTTTAGGTATGTCCAGTAGTGGCTCTTGTACCGACCTCACCAGGTCTTGGGAGGGGTTCTTGACTTTATATATATTGTCCTCTTCCTTCTCAGTCTCGTTATGGGTATATTTTGGTTCTGTTTGTTTTTTTATATTTCTAGCATGCTTATTAGTACGGTTACTTTCACCTTATCTCTGTTCTTCTGAGATTCCACCCGTTAGCCCGTCGTTTGTTGTTTCAAGCTAGGGTTTGGCTTGCCTATTGGTGGGTTACGGTAGGCTCCATCATGACTCGAATATTGGGTCGTGATAGCTTGGTATCATTTCCTAGGTTGTATGGGTAGTATTGGTACATGAGCCAATGTGTGGTAGAGTCTTGCGGATCGGTGTAGGGATGTTTGTATCCTATCCTCAGGAGGCTACGGAGCATTCTTAGGGGAGTCTTTCATTTTCTTGACTCATGTTCGTGCGTTGGTTCTATGTTGGTTTCTGATCTTCATTTGGTTCACCCTTTACGCAGATAGCAAGGACGCATGGTATAAGAGTCGAGGGTCAGGACCCCGAGCTTGCAGCGAGGGCTCCAGTTAGGGTTTGAGGTAGACCTAAAGGTCAGAGGCATGGCAGAGTAGCATCCCCAGGCTGAGATTATGCTAGGGATCAGTCACCCGATCCCGTTATAGCTTCAGATGTTCCTCCGCCACAACAGCTGATGGGCCAAGGAGCAACCCAGGCTCCACCTGGATTTATTGATGCTTCAGTACTCCGAGACACTTTGGTGCAGTTGCTGGGATTAGTTGGAGGTCCGTCAGTCGAGGGAACCCAACCAGCAGTACAGGGAGTTGGTGTTGGGGCACAACCTGCAGCTACAACACCTAGAGTTGAGATTCCGCCAGCGCCGGTGATTCCACAGCCGGTAGTAGCTCAACTAGTTATGTCGACCAAGGAGTAGAAAATGTTGAGTCATTTTTTTAGACTAGCTCCACCCAGGTTTGTGGGTACCCCAGGAGAAGAAGCTTATAAGTTCTTATCCAGCTGCGAGGAGAAGTTTAGAAATTTGGGATTAGTGGAGTCGCGCGGGGTAGATTTTGTTCCTTATCAGTTTGATACAGTCGCTAGGAGATGATGGAGAGGTTATCTTGATTCCAGGCTAGCTGGATCTCTACCCGTTACTTGGGCACAGTTCTCAAAGGTGTTCTTGGTGAAGTATATGCCCCGCAGCATGCGTGAGCATCTTCGAGATGAGTTTTTCAGGTTAAGAAGGGGTCTATGACAGTAGTTGAGTATGAGGTGAGATTCCATGATTTGTCCATACATGCTACTATGATCTTGTCTGATGAGTATGAGAGGATTAGATGCTTTGTCAGAGGGTTGCGATTAACACTCCGTAGGGCCACACAGAGTTTAGTGACTTCGGGGAAATCATTTACTGAGATAGCTGAGCATGTGGAGGAGATGGATCGCAAGGCCCAAGGGGGCAGCTATAAGAGACCCCGATTCCAGGGTAGTTATAGTGGCAGTCCTAGCAGTTCATAGTTCAGAGGTCGTGAGTTTTAGGGTAGGTACCCACAACAGCAGCATCAGTCCTTTCAGCGACAGGGTTAGCCTAGTAGGCCCGTACAATCAGCCTTGCAGATTTTTGATAGGGGTTAGCCCGCCTATAGTGTTTCTGGTAGTCAGCCTGAAGGATGTGGTCAGTCCAATTCATCGACTAGAGGTGGTCATACCGGATCAGCCAGACCTTCTAGGCCGAGCAGAGAGCCAAGAACATGTTATACTTGTAGGGCTGTCAGTCATTTCACGCGTGAGTGTCCTCAGTGCAGGGCAATTGAGCCTTCAGTTTAGACAGTACAACCTATTAGATCTATACCGCCAGTAGGCAGAGGTGGTGCGCAGGGTCGTCGAGGTGGTCCCCAGGGTTCCCAAAATAGAGAGCAGGGAGTTTGGACTGGTAGTCAGGTCGGTGCTCAGACTAGTGGTAGCCAGCATCAGTTGTATGTCGTGCCAGCTAGGCCGGAGGCTGAGGCTTCGGATGCGGTGATTACAGGTATGATTTTCGTATGCCACCAGCCAACTTCTGTATTATTTGATCCTGGATCCATGTTTTCTTATGTATCTACTTATTATGCACCACAATTGGGTTTATGTTCTGAGTTATTATCTGTACCTTTACGTATATCCACCCCCATTGGTAATTCCTTAGTAGTGGATTGGGTATATAGATCTTGTCTTGTGACTATTCAAGAGTTTGAGACTCAAGTTGATTTTATTGTATTGGCCATGGTAGACTTTGATGTGATTCTGGGCATGGACTGGTTGTCTTTCCATCATGCAGTCTTAGATTGCTTTGCCAAGACCGTGACCTTAGCCATGCCTGGCGCACCCCCGGTGGTGTGGTAGGGTTCTGTTAGCCGCACACCGATAGGAATTATTTCATACGTTCGGGCTCGTAGATTGATGTCGAGGGGATGTGATTCATTCCTTGCTTATGTTCGGGATGCTAGTATTGAGAGTCCATCGCTTGACTCCATCCCTATTGTTCGTGAGTTTCCTGATGTATTCCCGACTAACCTACCTGTTCTTCTTCCTAAGCGTGATATAGATTTCATTATTGACCTCGAGCCGGGCACCCGACCTATTTCTATAGCTCCTTATCATATGAATCCTGCTGAGTTGAGAGAGTTGAGTACTCAGCTCCAGGACCTTCTAGGGAAGGGTTTTATCAGGCCGAGTGTGTCGCCGTGGGGTGCTCCAGTTCTGTTTGTAAAGAAGAAAGATGGCTCCATGCATATGTGTATCGATTACAGGCAGTTGAATAAGGTAACAGTGAAGAATAAGTATCCTATGCCTCGTATCAATGATTTGTTTGATCAACTTCAGGGTGCAGCAGTATTCTCAAAAATAGAATTGAGATATGGATATCATCAGTTGAGAGTTAGGGCTAAGGACATCCCTAAGACAGCCTTCAGGACTCGGTACGGCCATTATGAGTTCCTAGTGATGTTAATTCCCCAGCAGCTTTCATGGATTTGATGAATCGGGTATTCAAGCCATACTTGGACTCCTTTGTGATTGTATTTATTGACAACTTCTTGGTTTATTCGAGCAATAGCAAAAAGCATAAGTAGTATTTGAGGATTGTGATCTACACTTTGAGAGATCATCGGATTTATGCCAAGTATTCAAAGTGTGAGTTCTGGCTTAAGTCTGTAGCTTTCTTGGGGCATGTTGTATCCAGACACGGTATTAGGGTAGACCCAACAAAGATTGAGGCTATTCGAGGTTGGGCTAGGCCCACATTGCCTACCGAGGTTCGCAGTTTTGTTGGGTTGGCAGGATACTATAGGTGGTTTGTTGAGGGCTTCTCGTCTATTGCATCTCCTATGATCAGATTAACTAGGAAGGAGGTTCCATTTCAGTGGTCTGAGGATTGTGAGGCAATCTTTCAGAAGATCAAGGATCGACTTACTTCTGCCCCTATGTTGATTCTTCCAGTTGAGGGCGAGGATTTCACCGTGTATTGTGATATATCTTGTATCGATTTGGGATGTGTTCTAATACAACGGGGTCGTATCATTTCTTATGCATCGAGGTAGCTAAAGGTGCACGAACGTAACTATCCCACTCGTGATTTGGAGTTAGCAGCGGTTGTGTTTGCACTGCGGATTTGAAGGCATTATCTCTATGGTGTTCATTGTGAGATCTTTACAAACCACCGGAGTCTTCAGCATATTATGAATCAGAGGGATCTTAATTCGAGACACCATAGGTGGATTGAGTTGCTGAAGGACTATGATATCTCTATTCTCTATCATCTGGGCAAGTCGAATGTGGTAGCGTACGCCTTAAGTCGGAAGACAGTGAGTATGGGTAGCTTCTCCTTCATTCTAGTCTCTCAGCAGCCATTGGCTTTGGACATTCAGTCCTTAGCTAACTCAATGGTGCGTTTGGATATTTCTGACCCCGAGAGGGTTATCGCTTGTGTTGGTGCGAGATATACTTTGCTGGAGTAGATTCAGAGTCGTCAGTTTAAGGATAGCGGTCTCCGTAGTATTCGAGATCAGGTATTGAAGGGTGAGTCTGAGAGAGCTACCTTGAGTTCTGATGGTGTTCTAAGGTTTGACGGTTGTATTTGTGTTCCAAGGGTTGGAGATTTGAGTGAGTTGATTCTGCACGAGGCACAGTTCCATATATTCTATTCACCCTGGGACAGCTAAAATGTATCGGGATCTAAGGCAGTATTATTGGTGGAGTGGTATGCGGAGAGATATAGCAGGGTTTGTAGCTCAATCCCTTTGTTGTCAGCAGGTAAAGGCCGAGCACCAGAGACCTGGTGGATTGCTTCAGCAGTTGCCCATTCCCAGTGGAAATGGGAGCGGGTCACTATGGATTTCATTATTGGATTGCCTCGCACCTCCCATGGTTTTGATAGTATTTGGGTTATTATAGATCGGTTGACTAAGTCTACACACTTTATCCCTGTTCGATTTTCCTACAGTGCTGAGAGATTAGCTCATGTACATATTCAGGAGGTGGTTCGCCTACATGGAGTGCCAATATCTGTTATCTCAGACCAAGGGTCTCAGTTAACCTCTAGTTTCTAGCAGACTTTCCAGGAAGAGTTGGGTACCCAGGTGGACCTCAGCACTGCATTTCATCCTCAGACTGACGGGCAGTCAGAGTGGGTGATTCAGGTATAAAAGGATATGCTCCGCTCTTGTGTGTTAGCCTATGGGGGTTAGTGGGATCAGTTCTTTCCTTTAGTAGAGTTCGCGTATAATAATAGCTTTTATTCTAGCATTCAAATGGCTCCATTTAAGGCTTTTTATGGTAGACGGTGTCGGTCTCCAGTTGGATGGTTTGAGACTTCAGAGGTTAATCCTCGTGGCACAGATTTGCTCTAAGAGTCTTTGGACCGAGTTTGAATGATTTAGGACAGGCTGCAAACAGCTCAGAGTAGACAAAGGAGTTATGCTGACCGCAGACGTCGTCCGTTGAAATTAAGAGTTGGTGATAGGGTCTTCTTACGAGTATCACCCATGAAGTGTGTGATGCGGTTTGGTAGGAGGGACAATTAGCCCTAAATATATTGGACCTTTTGAGATTTTGCAGACAGTTGGAGAGGTGGCTTATGTGCAAGCTTTACCCCTGGTATTTCAGCTATCCACTTAGTGTTTCATGTTTCTATGCTGCAATAATACATTCCGGATGGGTCGCATGTGCTTCGGTGGGACTCAGTTGAGTTAGATAATAAGTTAACATTTATGGAGGAGCCTGTGACCATTTTAGCCAGAGATGTCAGACGGTAACGCTCCCGAGACATTTCAGTGGTTAAGGTATAGTGGCGTCACCGTCCGGTTGAGGAGGGTACTTGTTCATGTCTTCAGGTATATGCTTCTTCTTGACTTTCGCAATGAAAGTCCTTTTAGTAGTGGATGTTGTAATGAACTTCCCGGTCATTTCCCTCATTTTCTTGTGTTTTCAGCGTTTAGAGCTTTTCTATAACTGCCCCAAGTTATTTATGACTTGCTGGGACTGACAGTTCGATTCCCGGGCAGTTCGTTTGATGAGAATATAATTTAGACCGAACACATTGTAAAATATGAAATTAAATATGAATTTGGTAAAATGACATAGTTTAATTACCTATCGAAAATGTCTTTGAATTTTATAAAATTCTTTAGTTATGATATATCTATACTACTTTATAACCTATTAATATTTTAAGCGGAGATACTGAATTTAAATATGTTAAAATAATATTATTTTTTTATAGAGGCTTTATTCGAAATAATTTTCTATTGATTACGGTATATTATATTTATTTTACCACGAACATATGCAATACCTGAGTGTGCATTTATTGTGATAAAGATTGATAAAGTAGTGGCCTATCCCATTTACATGTGGGAGTGGTGGAGTTGTACACCACATGTTAAGTGCTACTAATCTTTTCATATAAATGTTGCCAACACCTTTCATCATGGTGGAGATAACTTACAAATTAAAAGTTAAGCATTTGATGTCATTTGCACATAAAGAGAAAGTATATAATAAACATTAATTCCAGTTGCTCCTTGTACATGCATATGAATATATGCTACTGCATCACGGTTCCTTTTGCTCAATTATTCCCTTTATCAAGTTATTCAAGCTTGGGGATCACGTGGTTGATAGTATAGCGTTCTTATATAGTAAGTTTTTTGGCCAATTTTAGCTTAAAGTCGTGTATTTGAATTGTTATTTGGTGGTATTGATGTTTGATCTATATTTTGGGCTCAAATTGAGAGGTGCTAGTTGTGACTATTGGTCACGGGGTAGTTTGGGATGTTGTGACGATTTTAATTTTGCGATTTCGCAAGCGGGACCCACGTGGACTATTCGAACATTTTCCGAACTAATGCAATATGGGTATCAATAGTCGTGATTTGACATGTAGTTTATTATTTTGGTAGCTTGGCAGCAGTCAGAGGCCTCTCGAAAGGGGAAGGGTCCTGTATAGCTGGTTCTTTTGGCAGGCTTACGGCGGCGTCCAGGTAGGCTAGGTTTACCTTCCTTTACAGTTAGATTGAGCTTATGTGTGATATATGTATGCTATTGTGCTGGTGTTGTGGGATGATATTATAAACTTGGTGGTGGTGGTTTACTATGATTTAGGCCTTCTAGGCCGGATAGGGCTATTCGGATATATTCCAGGCCCGATATCCTCGTGGTACACCACAGATGACCTATTTGGGGTCGGATAGTAATGTTGGTTTTGTTGCTAGTTTGGGAATTTTATTGTTGGACCTTAGTCCATGCTTAAAAAGACTTAGCCCAGACTTAGACAAGTATAACCAGACCTGGTTTTTGGGACCCGATAGCGAGCCCCGTTACCCTTTTTGTCGACTTGTCAGAACTTTGACATCTTTGGGCTTAGATAAGCCCTATATGACTGTTAGGGTTGTGATGGGATTGAGTAACCCCGATTATATTCAGTTGGCATGTTTAGTCTTTTAGTCCTTGATAACACCGCACTTGATCGGGACTGCCGGTCTTGGTTTAGAATTAGGACCTACCTTGCCCGGACTGACTTAGATATTGCATGATAGTAGACTATGGACCTAGTAGGACCTGGAGACTTAACTTTTAGCAGATGATGGGTTAGCTCCTTTACCTATACTTCAGCTTCGGCTTGGGACTAACATGTTTCCCGTTTGTTGGTTATGATATGACATTTGGCTCTATTCTGGTTAGTGTCTACGATGAGTTCCGATTTGAGTTCGGCTACTGATTTAGGTATGATGATTCTGGTTACTGACTATTGGGTGTTCCAATTCGAGTCCGGCCCCGAATTATGGCACACTATGAGTTCTGGTACTGGGTACCGTGATTATGATACTGTTGTTCTCTGAGTTTCGATTTGAGTCCTGTAGGTATGATATACACGTGGCCTATTGTTATTGCCCACTGCGTCCAGTTCGATTCCTGTGTCTGGCCTCGTGTTATTACCCATTGGTGCCGGTTCAAGCCCGATGCACTCTTGTTGGTTATTATGGTTACTAGACACTGATACAGTTTTGAGACACTAGTGACTATGCATTTACTATTCTTATGTGTACCACCAATTTATGGGAGCCAGGCTAGGTTATTATTTTCTTTCGTGTGTCTATCGGGTTTATGGGAGCCCAGATAGGTTATGTTTGACTTGTGTATTTATTTACGCATTTATTTTTCCTATTATTCAGTATCTCACTTACTTTTCTCCTGAGCATATCTATACGCCTCGACAATCACTTATGTATTTATTATTTATACCCCGGACTTAGCATGCACCCTCGCATTTTAGTTTGCTTATATTACATTGAGCTCAGTCGGCCGATGATTCCTACTGAGTACCCATTGCCCGGTACTCATACTGCACTGCTGCATTTTTTCCCAGATGCAGATTCGGGCACCAGTCGACGGCAGTGACGTGATCCTCCTTTCTTAGCACTGACTCCGGAGCAGGGTGAGCTTACTGACGTCCGAGGCAGATCCTACTCCATCTTTACTATCTAGTCTTTTGCACTCGAGACTGTGGTACTTATTGGATATATTTGGTTTTTGTATAGTACTTTAGGTATGTCCAGTAGTGGCTCTTGTACCGACCTCACCAGGTCTTGGGAGGGGTTCTTGACTTTATATATATTGTCCTCTTCCTTCTCAGTCTCGGTGTAGGTATATTTTGGTTCTGTTTGTTTTTTAATATTTCTAGCATTCTTATTAGTACGGTTACTTCCACCTCATCTATGTTCTTCTGAGATTCCACCCGTTAGCCTGTCGTTTGTCACTCCGAGCTAGGGTTTGGCTTGCCTATTGGTGGGTTATGGTAGGCTCCATCATGACTCGAATATTGGTTCCTGACAGTGTGGCCTATTAACTTTCATAAAATTTTGATTAAAACAATACTACTCCCTCTATTGATAAATTTTCTCCAAATTTCTAAAATTAAAGCCATAATTGTTTCTTGGCTTCTCACGATACGATCTCATTTGTAAAATTCCTAAATTTCAGTCGAGACATCATCTTAGCTCAATTGTTCAAGCAATTCCATCGCGCATCTGTGAGATCTTCCGACAGAATCTCTTCACTTGTAAGATTTTCAGACAAAATCGCTTCACCCCTAAGATTTTTAGAAGAAATCGCTTTACCGGTAAGATTTGTTGACGAAATCACAATTCCATCACATATTTATATCTGTGATTTT
This sequence comes from Capsicum rhomboideum, assembly GCA_031232105.1. Lineage (NCBI taxonomy): Eukaryota > Viridiplantae > Streptophyta > Magnoliopsida > Solanales > Solanaceae > Capsicum > Capsicum rhomboideum. The sequence goes on from CP124716.1 coordinate 136,352,889, forward strand.
TTATTATAGCTGCAACATACTTTTTCATTTTCTCTGTCGAATCCCTATCTGAATACAGTGGTGGAAGATAAATGGTGGGAAAATTGATTTTGACTAAGATGGCGATGAAGCTATTGACGAAAAGGTGAACGGAGATTGTGGCGGTGAACATTAGAAATCCAGCGGGGATGCTGACAGTGCTTTACTTATACAAAAAGGATTCAAGGTTGGTTTCTGAGCTATAACTACAATTTTTCCTCTTTCTTGAACTTGAGGTACAATCACAAATTAAAGCTGAAATGTAATCACAAATTTATTTTTCTGAGTTTTTGAGCTGGATTTCTTGTGATTGTTGTTCTAAGACCTAAATCTTAATGAGAATTTCACAATTGCATGGTGCCTCTATTTTCTTTCTAAATTGATTTGGTTATGAAATTGTAAAGGTGAAAAGTATAATTTGTTGTTGCTATAACTGAGTATTGTTCTGAAAATTTTAGATTTTAAGTCTCATTTGAAGTGAATTTTTTAGTGGAAAAAGATAGCTGCACTGAAACAGTCCACAAATGTTTGTAAGTCTAGTTTCAGTTTGAGTTACTATCATTCATTATCTACAACTACATATTGCCTAGTTAATGAGAATTTTCCAAAAAGTGGTTGAGAATGGTTTCAGTTCCACACAATATTAAGTGTCTATCCTAGTTTTTTTTAAAAAAAAATTGCAACTAGAAGATTGATTTTCTTCTGTCTTTTTATTAATTGAACTTGATTGGAATGGTAAGAGTGACATAATACTTTAAATTTTTAGAGGTTTGATCTATTTCTAATTTCCATTTGAAGAATAACTGTATTTTTTTGGAAAAGTAGCTTAGAGCAGAAATTGCATCTACTAATGGCCTCAGTGCTACGATTTTTGAACTTGTTCCTTTTTTATGCCTAGTTTCTGAATGTTGTTCTCTTTAGTAAAATTTTTGAAAGATTTTGATTAGAAAATTTGAGCCTTACAGTGGTTGTGTTGTTGAGGACACACTACTTGTTTTCAGTCCCTGTTAGTTAACCAACCTTGTGTATGCTGCCGCATTCATTTCTTGCTTGCTTACAAGATTAAGTACAGTGAGAAATTGAGTCATTTTTGAAGCTAAATGTTGCTACACATAATTGTTGACAAACTTAAATTGATTTGTCACTTAAAATAGTTGTTGATATGAATGAGAAAATAGAAATATACAAGAAATACTAGCTTTTCTTTGATATACAACAATGTCAACAAGGTTATTTCTTCCCTATAATCACGACGTACATGATTTAGGTTTGATCCACTTGATGCAGTTCTTGTCTCTGAGCGGCTGAAACCATTTTATTGAGGTTGAACTCTGAGTTCCATTTTGTCTTTGAAGTTAACTCGTTGCTATACTATTTTATGTGTACTTCATGTTGTTCTCCTATTTTCTTCTGTGGTGGTTGGAAGTTTCCTTTTTTGTCTCCATAAAAGTTTAATGACCTTTACTCTTCCAGATTTTTCTTTGATTGTGTCACTCCACCTCCTCATGTATCTATCATTCTTGAAGTTCTTGAAAGGATCTGTGGTATGTCTCTTTCTTTTCTTATTTCTCTTTCGTATTAGCTCCATTTTTATGTGTTCTCTTTCTATCTCAACATTTTTTCTCTTTTAAGAAAAAAGTTAATAGAGTTTTTTCTTCAATCTGATCTGACATGTTTGAAGACTGTAAAAATGATAACCATTAGGTTCTCATGGTCACGACATTGACAAATCAAATATGACCTTATTTGTAATACCCTGTACCTTCCCGACCCTACTTGACAACTTTGAACAATGCGTACTTAGGTTTCGAGAGCTATTAGTATGTATTTTGTAGTGTTATTAATGGAACATTTGATATTGGGCCTAGTACATGTGATTAGACCTTTGTAGGAGGTGTTTGTGACTTCGTGGAGAATTTGTGGGGTTAAAAATGAGACTTGGAGGACTTTCAAGAAATGGATATTAAGGTTAGAAGGTGAGCAAAAGACTTGAACTTGAAGGATCTAACCAAATCCGCAAAGAAAAGTAGAAGAAAGTGAAAAAAACACATTTTGGGTGTGGGGCGCGCCCAGGGGCGTGCCAGGCCGCTTCTGGCCGAAATATTTTTGGCACAGGCAGCCCTGGGGCACGCCAGGCAGCGTACCAGGCCGCCTATGCCAGAAATTTCTTTGGCATAGGCAGCATTGTGGCGGGCCAAGCGGCGTGCCAGGGTGCTTTTCGCCAAAATTTTTCTTCGACTATTATGATGTATATAAGACTTTTGAGTCATGGTATCATTACTCCATATTAGTAGGACTACTCTTGAGTGTGTTTAGCATCCGAGTTGGGGTTAACTCTTCGTCACAAGTATTTTATAAAATTATGCTCAAATAAGCTAAGAGTGGCTAGAATTTCTTCTTTTTGAAATTGAGGCTATGAACATGGAATTCGTGTGTGAATATTATCGAGACATTTATGGAATTATTTTAACATGAGATATATGGTTGATTATACATTAAATTTTGTGGGTTAATATGACATGTGTTATTGGGATCAATTTAAATCCCAAAATGAAGCCAAAATGCATGGGCCCAAAGGGAAAAATGACCCATTCTTCCATTTGACCAAGAATATATGGAATTTAATGCCCAAGGATTGGCTAAGGATGACTTGAGTACTATAAAAAGGCCAAAAATCAGATTTTTATTTCATTCTAACTCTCATGCCTTTCTAGACAATTACAAGATATTTTCTCTCAAACCCTAATAACCCTAAGGCACTTCTTTAGGCAAGATCATCATTTTACAAGTTTGGGTAAGTGATTATTCTTATGGATTAATATATTATATGCATGGGAGAGTATGTAGATCATGATGGTTATGTCTAAAAGTGGAAATAATGCATTTTTGCTTTTTGCTAAAAGATGTGCCATCTTTGTGAATTAAGCTTGAAAGGTGACTTATGGTTTTGATGAAAGTGCATGGTATGGTGTAACACCCCGTACCTTCCCAACCCTACTTGACGACGTTGAACAATGTTTACTTAGGTGTCGAAAGCCATAAGTATGTATTTTGTAATGTTATTGATGAGATAATTGATATTTGGCCTAGTACATGTGATTAGACCTTCGTAGGAGGTGTATGGTGACTTCGTGGAGCATTTGTGGGGTTAAAAATGAGGCTTGGAGGACCTCCAAACAAAGGATATTAAAGGTAAGAAGTAAGTTAAAGAATAGAACTTGAAGTATCTAACCAAATCCGCAAAGAAAAGTCGAAGAACGAAAATTTTCAAAAAAAAATGGGTCAGGCGCGCCAGAGGGCGTGCCAGGCCGCTTTTTGGCAAAACTTTTTGGGCACAGGCATCAAGGTGGCACGCCCAGGGGCGTGCCAGGCTGCTTGTGCACACCTCTCAAATGTTGGAAATTTTTCTAAATCCCAAGGGTGCCCAGGGATGTACCGGGCCGCTTTTTGCCACTTTTTTCTCCAACCACAAGCCTATACATGGAATAATTGAAGTATTATATTGGAATTCCAATTTGGTAAAATTATTCATGCACAAAGTTGGCATCCAAATTACGTTTTTACCCTTTATGTTCGAAATGAGCCATGATTGGCTAAAATCACTTGCTCTTGGGAATGAGGCGACGAATGTGAGTCTCGTGAGTTGGAATATTATCGTAACAAATATGAAATGATTTAACCATGAGAAATTTGGTGGATTGTACATTGAATTTATGAATTGGGCTCAATAAAATGAAGGCCCAAATAAGGCAAAAGACATGGCCCAAATGGGCCAAATGACCCATTCTTACATTGAGCTTCTAGACATGGCATTTAATGGTATAAAGAGTGGCTAAGGATGAATTGAGGGCTTATATAAAGGGCCAAAAATCTGATTTTATTCATTACAAACACACATGCTTTTCTAGACAATTCCAAGAAAACCCATTTAGCTCTCAAAACCCTAAGTCATCTCTTGGAGCAAGATAATCATTTTTCAAGCTTGGGTAAGTGTTTAATCTTATGGTTTAACATATTATATGCATGGGAGAGTATGTAGATCATGATGGTTATGTCTAAAAGTGTGAGTAGTGCACTTTTGCTTTTTGTGGAAGATGTGTCATCTATGTAATTTAACGTTTAAATGAGACTTGAGGTTTTGGTAAAAATGCATGGTATGGGTGAAATATCAACAAGTATGGTGTGATTATGTTTCTAAACTTGTTATTTTTCTATAAGTGTAAATTATGGTATTTTGGCCGATATGTTGTTATGAGGTGTATTAAGGTGACTTGATGGATTAATTGTGATATGGTGTTGATGAGAAAGTGTAAAGGAGAAACTTTGTTGTGCAATGCTATTGGTATGTGATGTTGTGGTCAATGTGTGGCATGATTGGGGTATTGTTGGTATGACAATGCCGTAAATGGTATTGTAGAGAAGGAAATGACAATTTAAAGGCAAACATGTAACTCATTGTTGTCATATGCATTTGTAAGGTAATTGGTGGTTAATGTAAACTCCGTTATGTACTTGTGTTGTAGAGTGAAACATAAGGAAGGAGCAGTACTATTGTATGCACATTTAAGATTGTATATTCAATTGAGAATACAAGGTATGTAAGGTTACCCTTTTCGTATCCTTCTGCAGCTCCTAGTATTCACATTGATGTTGTACTAGTTCATTCCGAAATGTCCTAAGGTATCCAATATCCGGTTACCAATTTTTATTATCACATGTTTCCTACTCATTGATCAATTGTGATTCACATGTCTCATGGTCATTGACTAATGTCCCAAAGGCCCAATAATGTTGTTTTCCAAAGTTCCAATAGTGTTTATACATATGTCTCTTATTCATTAATTATTGTTCCAATGGTTCCAATAATGTTATGTTTCCAATAATATTATGACTATCATTGTATCAATCTCAAAGGTAAAGAACAAAGTAATGTATATATGTGATTAATGATTGAGTATGGGTTGTAGCTTTGGGGACGAAATGCCTAGCTCAAGCCGATCCTGAGATTATTGGATCAGGGGGCAGTCCTAGAGGCATAAGCTTAGCTCGAACCGATCCTGACAAGGGGTAGCTATAGAGGTAAGAACCTAACTCGAGACGAACCTGCTATGTTGGTTTATGGGTGGCAGCTCTAGAGGTGATAACCTAGCTTGAGCCAAGCCCGATATATTGATTCATAAGTGATATCTCTAGAGGCATAAGCCTAGCTCGAGTCGATACCAACATAACGTTATGTTATGTAAAGACCCACTGATCAGTCAGGGTCCGGGTACATAGTGATACAAGTGATGATGAATAAGCATGGAAGTAAAGAAGCAAAGAAAGTAATGAAAGCAATGTACATGGTTTCCAACATATAGAATGTTAACTTATCCATATTGGTTATTCGTTTGTCTTTGAATTCATTGATGTATTTACGTATCATACAGTTTCTTATGAGCCTTACATACTCAGTACATTCTTCGTACTGACGTCCCTTGTGGGACTTACTTTACTTGTTGCAGGCGCAGGTGCTAGTAGGCCTCCACAGTAGGTTGTCAGTTATTTGCGGATCATTGGTGACCTCCGGTAAGTTCAGGGCTTTTTCGAGTCACAGTTGTACATGTGTTTTGGTATTGTATATGTTGTATAAAGCAGGGACTTGGCCCGACTTTTAGTTGGTCTTGTGAATGCATCTGTTAGAGGCTTTTGTAGACGTATGTGGGTGTATGAATATAAGAGATACAAATTGTTTTTGACTTGATGGCCTCGACGGCCAAGTTTCACATATGTATATATATCACATGTTCCACGATTTCCATTTTTAGCCTTTTATGCTCGTACATGATAGTGGTGTTTCTTATGTCATGCATATGAATGAATATAAGCAAAGCTTGGTTCTCTCAGGCCTTATCGGCTACGGGTGCCAATCTGCCTCAATGGGATTTGGGGCGTGACAAAAGTGGTATCAGAGCAAGTCGTTCTAAGGGTGTCTACAAAGCCATGTCTAAGTAGAGTCTTACTTATCGATGTGTTGTGCACCACATTTATAAGTAGGAGGCTACAGGACATTTAGGAGTCGTTTCTTTTCTTCATTTTTAGATCGTGCAATAGAGCCAGTGTCGTAAGTTGAATTGTATCTGACCATGGTAATTGTTTTTCTTTTGGTATAGTAAAATGCCAATCACAAGAAGAGGTAGAGGCAAAGGTAAGCAGGTAGATATGCCTGCCAGAGAAGGCACGAGTAAATCACCACCTGACCAAGCTAGTCAAGGTGGGGCTGACGTTGAGGTTGCATCGCGGGCTTCTTCTACTTTTCCAGCTCCAGAAGAGCTAATCGGTAGAGAAGTACCCGCAGAACCAGCAATGAATGCCACTGACCAGGATCTACAAAATGCAGTACATATGTTGACTCAGTTAGTTACGGCACAAAGTCAAGGACGAGCTGGTCCAATGACAAATGAGGATGATGCGGCTAGAGAAGGAGGGTACATGAATCTGACAGAGGACAGTCCAAAAGGGCTAGACCTATGGGGCAGTCTATGATGTCCCAAGGAGGATCTAGGCCTCGGATGTTTCCTTGTCACGACCCAAATGGCCGTGAGTGGCACCCACACTAATCTTCCTGTGGGAGAACCATCTACCCCGAACCATTACCCAATCATTTAGTAAATATTAAGACGAGGCTATCATAAAAACCAACTTAACATTAATAAATCCAAAACTAATTTTTAATTAATGCGGAAAATCAAACAAACTACTTATTAAAATCCCCAAGACCCGAAAGTCATCGTACAAGAACTTCTAAAATAAAAACCATATCTAGAAGAAATGTCTAAAATAACAAAAGATAAAGAGTGTGTCATTGTCCGAAAGAAGGACAAGAACTAATAGGATGATCCATGGCAGCCTGGAGATGAAATGCTCACCCTTGGATCGAGATCAACTATCAAACTCTAGAGATGAGGTCGTGTCTGAGCCTCTGGAACACTTTCTGCACTCAACAAAAGAAGAGTACAGGGTAGTATCAGTACAAGCCACTATGTACTGGTAGGTATCATAGGCCAACTCAATTTAATAGCATGTATACAACATAAATCAAATAACAAGTAGACAGACATCAACACATAGCAAGTATTCAATAAATCAACAAATACATCAATGACGGGCCAAACAATGCTTACAAACAAGCTACATAACCATCAAGAGTATCAACCATACCATAAACAACCACGAAATCAACAATAATACCATAAGTAACAACTATGTCCTTCTCAACCTCGCAATTAGAACATCATTAGCTCGTTATCAGCTTATTAAACCATACGACCTCTCAAAATCAATACTAGTCTGTACACACATGCTAAGGGACTTATTTCTGCCCAACTAGTCATGACCTGCAGGGGACAATCTAAGTCCATGTACCGTACCGGCGTGGTACCCGATCCTCCATAAATAAGTAATATCAATATCCATATCCGTACCGGCGTGGTACCCGATCCTCCATAACCATATTATGTATATTTTATCAAATTCACACTATCTCTCAGGATACAACACGACGTACAAAATTTACAAGTACACTTATAATTAATCATAAGACAATTCGATCAAGTTCAATTTTCAATAATTATTCATACAAGTGTCAACAATCCAAATATCCTCAAATTCAAGTATGTCCGAAGACCAATCAACAAGCATCCAATTTAGGAGCATACATACAATTAAATCGAGTCTAAACTCCAATTAAACCGTAACCTACCTCAATCGAAGAATCCGAATGCAAGCTAATTTGCAAGGGCCTTGCCCTTCCGTAAAGTCTCTGAATGGTTAAAATCTGTTCAAATACATAATTCCCATAAGAATACGAATCTATTGTTACCCATTTTATAAATTCTTGCTCTAAAAATCCTAAGCCTAAAATCAGAACTTACTGAAACCGTAAATGTTCGAAAATCCCGTAACCAGGACTAAGACGAAAAAGAAAACTAGTAACTGTAATGTTTGCCTAATTATTATTTATTATTAACAAATCTAATAACACCAAATTGATAATGTTTTCTGCCTAACCTATTCTAACTCACCTGTATACACATCACTGTCCACAATTTGCCACTAACATTCAATTCACCCTATCGTCTTCCATCTTACAATATGAATAACCAATCATTAGCCCTAATTATATAGATGTAGCAATACATAGATAATTCAATAGCAATTATTTCACACACCTGAAGCACTCGATACTCCTTCTTCAAATTGTGATGCGAAAACTGCCACTTTCGTGCTCCTCTCTTTGTGGCTATCTGATTCTATTATTATTATATGTGGTAAACCCTACCCAATTAAATTCATTCTCGTATTGCCCACATAAGTAAATAAATTATGGTTTTGACCCATTAAACTACTAATTAAACTAATTATCTAAAACACCCAAAACTTTTCATAAATCCTCAAAATTTATTTGGAATTCCATAGAAATAAATCAAATATGTAAATTGACTAAAAAGCAAGTTCCGGACCTATTGGAATCGCTAAAACACTAATCCAGGATCGTCTTGACCGAAGTTTGACCATAATCAAGCTTAACTTTATTAAAACTCATGAACCCAATTAACGACTTAAATCACTTTCGGACACCTCAAGAATCGATACTACCCACTCCCGTAAGTCATAATTCACGTATATAAACTACGGGTAGAGCTAAAACGGGAAAGACAGGTCAAATTCACAAAACGACCAAGAGGGTCGTTACATCAGATACCAATTAAACAACCGTTCGTCCCCGAACGGGCAAACAAGAAATAAGAAGGGAAAACAAGGAATTACCTGAATTAGTCAAATAAATAAATAAATTAATATGTGGATACTTACTACACATTTCTGCTTCGGTCTCCCAAGTGGCATCCTTAACGATTCTTCCACTGGACCTTCACAGACGCAATCTCCTTAGTTCTCAACTTACAGACATCTCTATCAAGAATAGCAATAGGTTTCTCTTTATAAGAGAGGTTTTCATCTAACTGGATCGAATCCCAATGAATTATGTAATTACCATCACCATGAAACTTCTTCAACATAGACACATAAAACACAGGATGAACTCCCGACAAACTCGGAGGCAACGCCAATCTATAGGCCACTGGCCCTACGCGCTGAAGAATCTCAAATGGTCCAATATATCTTGGACTAAGCTTACCTCACTTCCTAAAATGCATAACACCCTTCATGGGTGAAACCTTGAGCAACACTTGTTCACCCTCCATAAAGTGCATATCCCTCACTTTTCGATCCACATACTCCTTTTGCCTGTTTTGGGACGCTATAAGTTTTTCTTGTATGAACCTAACCTTCTCCAATGAAGATTTCGCGATTCCACTATCATCTATAAGAGAATATAAAAGAGTAAATCAAAATTTACTCTTAAAGGAACACTAAGAACATCAAAATCACTAAATTTACCCTTACACGGAGTTTACATCATTTACCAAGGGTTATTTAGAAGATCTAGAGTTTTTTTTCCTTTTCCCAACTTAAGGTTCGGCCCTAACTCAACCCTAAACCTGATTTTAAGAGGTTCTAAGAATAAATTCATAAAGACTTGTTAAAACAAGTTAGAATTACTTACTTTACGGAGAAAATCATTCAAGAATGAACAAAATAGCTCCACTAGGGGTTCAGAACGGACTTTTTGAGTTTGGGAACTCAAAAACTATCAACTGACACATATATAATGCGTTGTTACTGCTATAGCGACATACAGTTTTTCTGTACAAATAGTCTTCAGTAAAACAACCATAACTTTTTATTTTGACGACGCATTTACGAACCGTTGGTGGCTTTGGAAAGAAGACTCGAAGACCTTTAATTTGGTAGGTCTTGGGAAAACTAGCTCGTTATATTCTAGGAGTATTACTCATTTGAAGTTGATTCTAATTTAAACTGAAACTAAAACTCAGTCGGTAAGAATTCGTTCAACACGACTTTGTGCTAGGGGTTTCGTATGACCTTAGATCATACCAAATGCACTACCATACTGAAGAATTAGTATTAAACCTACAAATCATTATGGGTAAATCAGTAATAACAGAATGGGTCGTTACAATAGATACTAATTTACCCACTGTTCGTCTCTGAATGATAAAAGGATAAAGAAAGGCACGTTACAAATTTTTGATCCTACAGCACCACATAGAACTATAACCATCATAACTCATCACCCAAAAACAAAATGATGAAAATACACCACTTATTCAATAAGCCATCACAAAATCTCAGCTCATTCTAATCTACAACATCACTAACTCTTAACATACCAATCTCATGCGTCTACCGCAATCGTTTTCCATGGATATTACTTCCTCCTAATCATACGCTCATCAAGACATATTCCCCTACCACCTATATTAAAAAAATTATACTTGACAACCAACATCTATACACAAAGGCACAAATCACCACAAATAGGTCTAGATACTAAACAATTGTAACCACAATGCCTTTAATTACTTACAACCGCTCCTCTAACCTTAAGGATTACTTTAACAGGAACATGACAACTCCATACGAAGGCCTAAGCTAAAATGGATACACCCAAACTCCACAACCAAGACAGAACTACAAGAATTAGCTACCGAACATCCTTTTTCACTTCACTAAGTTCAAGCCTACAATCATTAATGGGTGCATTCAACCACGGTTATAATACCGACTTTATTCACACTCTTACAATAATAATAAATCCCCAACCTGTATTTCCACACCTATTCATTGATTATTTAGTTTAGCTAACACTCCAGTATTCAATTACTAAAATCAAGTAAATCCATCATTATCATCTCCACCTAGCATATCACCAGAATCAACTCTGGAATATAAATTAATCGCCAACAACAATATCTACAATTAGGTAATTATACCCCAACTACGAGTCAACCACAAAGCAATAAATATTAAACTTTGGCTTTCCTTTTCTAGCACCTCCTGTCAAGGTACCAGATTCCAACCTATGCAATGACTGCAAGAATTAGTCTTTGCAGACTTAACGCACCCTTCAAGAATATATGACAATCAACTACTTATAGTCAGGAACCTTCAACCGGTCAGGTTATCAAGCTAAGTGATCAACCTGTCCTTATTAAATCAAAATCTCAGGTGTCAAACTAGTTAGCACCCAATCGTTTTATCTATATGTTTTTTTGAAAGAAATTGAAAAAGGTATAAAAGACAAGGAAGGATGATAATCTCCAGCATTCCGCCCATCCTTCCAAATACAAGACTATTCAATCTCTTTCTTTTTGCACTTTTCATTTCTTATTATGAAAATGCTAGGACTTGGTACCCTTAATATTTCATAACACTGGTTTCTGACTAATTGAATAGGGATTTAGTCAAAATTAGGACCTTGAAAAAGCTCAAAAAAAAAAATTTAATGAAACAAGATAAAGACAAGGGGAGATTCTGGCTCCCTACCGCTATAGCGGCAAAAGGTACCGTTATAGCAGTATGCAAACACTTCTTACCTTCCGCTACAATGGAAGCTTACCACTATAGCGGTACACCTGCAGTGTTCTGCAATTTTTTTTAAATTACTTATCCTATATTTCTGACAGGCAACTAGTTCCAAACTCGTTTGATTCCGAGGATTCGTAACCCAGATTCCTTAGCACTTCACTCCTTGATTTAACATCTCTCGAATTTACGGACTATACTCTTCATCACAATGATAATATATGGGTACTAATCATACCCCTTAGTAATTCAATTTAACAACGACTGGTTGTTATCTTTCCAAGTTAAGAATGCATTCACAGGATTTCACACAGATATTTCATTGGAATAGTTTCATCACAAGGTTAGAAATCAATTACCGCATTCGTAACTTCATATTTTCAATAACTTCATATTTTCAATAAACATGTTCATAGACACTTCCCACATTAACATCAAGATTATCTCATCATTTGCCAAGTTTTAGAAAACTAGTTCATACAAAAGTGATGAATAATGTAAAGCAACAAACTGGCCCTCATAAGGAGCTCAAAGGTCATATATCATCCACAATCGTGGTCCTCTTAAGGAACCGTTATTAATCAAATTATCATTATCAAATACTATCAATCAACACTACAATTACTCATAATAATTACATTAAGCAACTTCATGCCACTGTTAAAAACAATAACACAACCATATTTTCATAACCCACTCTAAAAGGAACATTATTATCCGATGTTCATATTGTCATTTCAGCTTTAATAAAGCTTTCATTATTTGTGTGAATTCATGGTCTATTCAAACCACATAATAAGCACAACTAGACTCTTTGGTCCATAATCCGCACATTATTTCATAATTCAACAATTTATCCGATCAATTCATTATGAACCATCATCAGCTATCATACCACAATTTCGATTAATATTTCTCAAAGTAACATATATTTCAACAAGTCACTGTCTCACACAGAGTTCAAATAGTACATATAGTTTCAACCAACACATAATTTCAGCAAAAACAAAACTACAATTTCAATCAACACATCATCACTTAACATTTATTCAACACAAATCTAGGCATTGCAACAATCCATTCTACCATGACAGTGCAATTACAGAAGTACTTTACAACCAACCATACATTCTTTTATTAATTATCTTTATTTAGACGGGGTTTTTTTTTTCCAACGATCACTACTTAATCATTCGCACACAGTACAACCATTCGGTAGATACCAATTGGAATAACATATATTCCAATTTAATGCTAGGATATAAACTGAGACGGTCAATCTTAATCATCTTTAGTGAGATACCAATTGGGACCGACTAGATACCAATTGGACTCAACCCAACCATGCAACTGACTCCGAATGCATGATAGGAAATAAAAAGTGAAACAGTTCCTAAAATGCCTTATAGCCTTCCACAGATTTAAAATCAATCCGGAGAACTTTATTCGACATTTGCTCTTGTTCTCACAATCTGCGAGAATAAGAATGAAAGAAGTTCGATACCAATTTGTATCACCAGATACCAATTGAAGTCAAGTAATAGCACGAAAGAAAGAAGAATTTGAATTTTCCTAGTGTCCTGCAGCCTCTCGAAGAAAAGTACAGACGTCTCCGTACCGTTCCGCAAGACTCTACTAGACATGTTCTTGTAAGACGAGATCGATGAACCTAGGGCTCTGATACCAACTTTGTCACGACCCAAATGGCCGTGAGTGGCACCCACACTAATCTTCCTGTGGGAGAACCATCTACCCCGAACCATTACCCAATCATTTAGTAAATATTAAGACGAGGCTATCATAAAAACCAACTTAACATTAATAAATCCAAAACTAATTTTTAATTAATGCGGAAAATCAAACAAACTACTTATTAAAATCCCCAAGACCCGAAAGTCATCGTACAAGAACTTCTAAAATAAAAACCATATCTAGAAGAAATGTCTAAAATAACAAAAGATAAAGAGTGTGTCATTGTCCGAAAGAAGGACAAGAACTAATAGGATGATCCATGGCAGCCTGGAGATGAAATGCTCACCCTTGGATCGAGATCAACTATCAAACTCTAGAGATGAGGTCGTGTCTGAGCCTCTGGAACACTTTCTGCACTCAACAAAAGAAGAGTACAGGGTAGTATCAGTACAAGCCACTATGTACTGGTAGGTATCATAGGCCAACTCAATTTAATAGCATGTATACAACATAAATCAAATAACAAGTAGACAGACATCAACACATAGCAAGTATTCAATAAATCAACAAATACATCAATGACGGGCCAAACAATGCTTACAAACAAGCTACATAACCATCAAGAGTATCAACCATACCATAAACAACCACGAAATCAACAATAATACCATAAGTAACAACTATGTCCTTCTCAACCTCGCAATTAGAACATCATTAGCTCGTTATCAGCTTATTAAACCATACGACCTCTCAAAATCAATACTAGTCTGTACACACATGCTAAGGGACTTATTTCTGCCCAACTAGTCATGACCTGCAGGGGACAATCTAAGTCCATGTACCGTACCGGCGTGGTACCCGATCCTCCATAAATAAGTAATATCAATATCCATATCCGTACCGGCGTGGTACCCGATCCTCCATAACCATATTATGTATATTTTATCAAATTCACACTATCTCTCAGGATACAACACGACGTACAAAATTTACAAGTACACTTATAATTAATCATAAGACAATTCGATCAAGTTCAATTTTCAATAATTATTCATACAAGTGTCAACAATCCAAATATCCTCAAATTCAAGTATGTCCGAAGACCAATCAACAAGCATCCAATTTAGGAGCATACATACAATTAAATCGAGTCTAAACTCCAATTAAACCGTAACCTACCTCAATCGAAGAATCCGAATGCAAGCTAATTTGCAAGGGCCTTGCCCTTCCGTAAAGTCTCTGAATGGTTAAAATCTGTTCAAATACATAATTCCCATAAGAATACGAATCTATTGTTACCCATTTTATAAATTCTTGCTCTAAAAATCCTAAGCCTAAAATCAGAACTTACTGAAACCGTAAATGTTCGAAAATCCCGTAACCAGGACTAAGACGAAAAAGAAAACTAGTAACTGTAATGTTTGCCTAATTATTATTTATTATTAACAAATCTAATAACACCAAATTGATAATGTTTTCTGCCTAACCTATTCTAACTCACCTGTATACACATCACTGTCCACAATTTGCCACTAACATTCAATTCACCCTATCGTCTTCCATCTTACAATATGAATAACCAATCATTAGCCCTAATTATATAGATGTAGCAATACATAGATAATTCAATAGCAATTATTTCACACACCTGAAGCACTCGATACTCCTTCTTCAAATTGTGATGCGAAAACTGCCACTTTCGTGCTCCTCTCTTTGTGGCTATCTGATTCTATTATTATTATATGTGGTAAACCCTACCCAATTAAATTCATTCTCGTATTGCCCACATAAGTAAATAAATTATGGTTTTGACCCATTAAACTACTAATTAAACTAATTATCTAAAACACCCAAAACTTTTCATAAATCCTCAAAATTTATTTGGAATTCCATAGAAATAAATCAAATATGTAAATTGACTAAAAAGCAAGTTCCGGACCTATTGGAATCGCTAAAACACTAATCCAGGATCGTCTTGACCGAAGTTTGACCATAATCAAGCTTAACTTTATTAAAACTCATGAACCCAATTAACGACTTAAATCACTTTCGGACACCTCAAGAATCGATACTACCCACTCCCGTAAGTCATAATTCACGTATATAAACTACGGGTAGAGCTAAAACGGGAAAGACAGGTCAAATTCACAAAACGACCAAGAGGGTCGTTACATTCCTAGACCGCCTGGACCATCATTCTCTTATTCCACAGCAGGCGCTCACTCTCAATTTCGAGGGTTTAGAGGTTGTACATCTGGGCAGAGTAGTGGAGTTCATGGATCACAAGCATCAGGATTTCCTCATCAGCAGTGTCAGCACTGCGGGCGTATTCATTCAGGTACATGCTGATTGGGGACAAATACTTGCTTTTGATGCGATATGACGGGACAGATGATGAAAGAGTGTCCCCAGAGAAGTATGGGTGGTATAGCACGACCGGTGGGATCGGCCATTGCGTCATCATCATCGTTTCCTTCCCTAGGCAGAGGTGTACAGCCAGTGGGTCATGGTAGAGGTGCTAGAGGAGCAACCAGTTCCAGTGGAACTCAGAATCGCATTTATGCTCTAGTGGATCGGCAGAATTTGGAGGCTTCTCCTGATATCGTCACAGGTACATTATCCATATTTTCGTATAATGTATATGCATTGATTGACCCATGTTCTACATTGTCCTATGTTACTCTTTTGATTGCTACGAAATTTGAAAAAGGGACCAGAATTATTAATTAAGTCAATTAAAGTGTCTACACCGGTTGGTGAACATATTATTGCAAAAAGAGTATATCGTAATTGTGTGGTAACTGTTTGTGGTCATGATACACTGGCCGACCTTATCGAACTAGGCATGGTGGATTTTGATGTGATAATGGGGATGGATTGGTTGGCTTCTTATTATACCACGGTAGATTGCCGGGCCAAGAATGTGCATTTTTGTTTTTCGCAAGAAAATGTTCTTAAATGGCAGGGTAATGTGGGGGCACCAAGAGGAAAATTTATTTCCTATTTGAAAGCAAGGAAAATGATTGCCAAGGGATACATATGTCACTTAGTACGAGTGAAAGATAATGATGTGGAACCACTAACACCGCAGTCAGTTCCGGTGGTCAATGAATTTCTTGATGTACTTCCAGATGATCTTCCAAGCTTACCCCCAAAATGGAAAGTAGAGTTTGGCATTGATGTGATTCCAGGAACTCAGCCTATCTCTATTCCTCCATATAGAATGGCTCCAATAGAATTGCGTGAATTGAAGGAGCAGTTGAATGATTTGCTGGACAAGGGCTTTATCAGGCCTAGTATGTCCCCGTGGGGTGCACCGGTATTATTTGTACGGAATAAAGATGGTACGTTGAGAATGTGCATCGACTATCAGCAATTGAATAAGGTAACGATCAAGAACAAATATCCCTTCCCTCGAATTGATGATTTGTTTGATCAGTTTTGTGCCTTTAAGGAATATTATTACAGAGGAATGTACACAACAGCAGAAAGTACTGAGATAAGGAAACTATATTTTACAAAATTACCAGAACCCTTTGGATCAAAAATAACGAAAGATTGGACTGACGCAGGATTAACAGATACTTTAGGAGCTAGAATAAAATATTTACAACATTGGTTTATAGATTTATGTGAAAAATATAAAGAAAATATTACCCTAGATAAAACAATAGTAAAAAACCTGTCATGTTGCAAAAATAAAACAGCACCACAATTTGGTTGTATAAATAAACAGTATTATAAAAAGAGAAAAAACTATAGAAAGAATTATACTCAATATAAACCACACAAAACTAAGTATAAATATAAAAAACCAAGAAGACCGTATTATGTAAAAAACTCTAATACAAAACGACCATATAAGAAAAAGAAAACATTAGCAGAATGCACATGCTATAACTGTGGAAAGTTAGGTCATTTAGCAAAAGATTGCAAAATACCCAAAGACCCAAAGAAAAAACAAATATCGGACATAACAATAGATAATGACGAATATATACAAATTGACTATATAGATTATAATTTAGATAGTGATGATAGCGTATATAACTTTTCGGATACTAGTATAAATGAAAATGAATCGGAATATGAAACAGAATATGACTGAAAAAGATATCCAAATAATTGACAAAGAAGAATACCAAGATGCAGAATCATCAGAACAAAAACTAATATTTGATAACCACATATTTGACCAAATAAAAAAGAAAGAATTAGACTTAAGTATAACTAAAATTTTAGATGTACCTATAATTAAACAATGGTTCAAACCACCAAAAGAAGAATATTATGTAATAAGTCAAAAGGAACATATTATAGATTGCAAATATATAAAAGGAAAAGCAAAAATTCCCAAACTATATAAAAAATTAGTAAATAAAGAAATACAAAATATAAAGTCAAAAATCCCAATAAAATATGTACACTTAGGAGCAACAGAAATATTAATCAAGGCATGCTTTAGAGAAGGAATAGATACTCCAATTGAAATATACTTAGCAGATGATAGAATTATACACCCTATTGAAAAAAGTGTTGTAAGTGCAGTGAAAGGAAATCTAATATATCAAAAATTCAAATTTATAATAAGTGCTAATTATTCAGTAGCAGTAACAGATACAAATATAGATAAATCATTAGTCTTATACTGAAAAATGTTAGGAATTGAGTTAGCCCCAGGAAGTAAAATATTTACAGCAAGATGTAAAAATTTATATATATATATACTACCACTCATGCAGTCAAAGCAAAAAACAAAATAAATAGAATCAAAATAGAAAACCCCTTTGAGCAAATTGTTACAGTAATAGATAATAATGATTATAATTACCAAGAATTAGATATAGAAGCAGATTTAGAAATAGTAAGAGAAAGACTTAATACCTCAAAAAGAATAACTAATGACACACCTACAACATCATCTCAACTAAGTACTTCTAAAAGAAAATATTATATATCACAAGACTCAATAAATGATAATCTACCAAATACTAAAACATACCACTATTATATAACAAGAATTATGGATCAACAAATATATCTAATATTAATAAACACAGGACAGGAAGAAAATTATATTGCAAAAGAACTAGTAATGGAAAATGAAATTATTACAAATACACAATTAACTGGACTACCAAAAATAATGGCAAGCATGGAAGACATAGTAGAAAAAGAACTAATAATAGGAGGAATACCAATATCAATACAATTTAAGATATGTCAAAATAATAACAACATCACATTAGGAATAAACTGGTTAGAAAGTCTTAAACCATATAAACTAGAAGACAAACAGTTAACTATAACGTACAACAAGAAGAATGTAATAATTAAACGAACAATAACATAAAATAAGATAATGCCCAAGATATATATACTTGCAAAAATAATAGTAGAAGGATACCATAACAGATATTATACACCTATGATTGATACAGGAGCAGAAGCAAATTTATGCAAACATAATTGTCTACCAGATGATAAATGGGAAAAATTAAAAACCCCAGTAATAATAACTGGCTTTAACGATGAAGGAAGTATGATAACTTACAAAGCAAAAAATGTAAAAATCCAGCTATGGGATAAAATATTGACTATAAAAGAAATATATAGTTTTGAATTTTCACAACGAGATATGTTATTAGGCATACCATTCATAGACGATTTATACCCACATGTATTAACAAAAACACACTGGTGGTTTACAACCCCATGTAAACAAAAAGTAGGAGCTAAGAGAGTAACTAATAAAGTTAGAAAAATAACACCATGGATAAAAGGAAATGAACAAATTACACAAAAATTAGAATCTGAAAATACGATTCAAAAAATAGAACTAATATATTCTCCATAAATAAAGTTAAACCAATTCAAGATAAGTTAGAACTTTTGTATAACGAAAACCCTTTACAAGGATGGGAAAAACATAAAACAACAGTACAAATTAAATTAATAGACGAAAATAGTATAATAACCCAGAAACCTTTAAAATATAATTTCGATGATTTAAAGGAATTTAACTTACACGTAACTGAATTACTTAAGCATAACTTCATACAAACAAGTAACAGTAAACATTCTAGTCCAGCATTTATAGTCTCTAAACATAGTGAACAAAAAAGAGGAAAAAGTAGAATGGTTATTGATTATAGAAATCTAAATGCAAAGACTAAAACCTACAATTATCCAATCCCAAATAAAATATTAAAAATCAGACAAATACAAGGTTATAATTACTTCAACAAATTTGATTGTAAATCAGGATTTTACCACCTAAAGTTAACAGATGAATCTAAACAACTAACAGCATTCACAGTACCACAAGGATTTTACGAATGGAACGTATTACCATTTGGATATAAAAATGCACCAGGAAGATACCAAAACTTTATGGATAACTATTTCAACCAACTAGAAAATTGTATAGTATATATAGATGATATACTCTTATATTCAAGAACACAAGATGAACACATACAATTATTAGAACAATTTATACATTTGATTGAAATCTCAGGGATTAGTTTAAGCAAGACAAAAGCAGAAATAATGAAAAATCAGATAGAATTTCTAGGAATACAAATAGATAAAAATGGAATAAAAATGCAAACCCATATAATACAAAAAATAATCGACTCAGAAGAAACAATAGATACAAAAAAGAAGTTACAATCATTTTTAGGATTAGTTAACCAAGTAAGAGATTATGTACCTATATTAGCGGAAAACCTAAAACCATTACACAGGAAATTAAAGAAAGATACTGAATATTATTTTGATGAAACTGATAAGAAACATATACAAAAAATTAAGACTATGTGTAAAAAATTACCCAAGTTATATTTTTCTGATGAAAATAGGAAATTTATATATATTGTGGAAACAGATTCTAGTGATCATAGTTACGGAGGAATACTTAAATACAGATATGATAATGAAAAAATTGAGCATCATTGCAGATATTATTCAGGAACTTATACCGAACCACAATTAAAATGGGAAATAAATAGAAAAGAATTATTTGCATTATATAACTTTTTATTAGCATTCGAACCTTATATCGTATATAACAAATTCATTGTAAGAACGGATAATACGCAAGTAAAATGGTGGATCACAAGAAAAATACAGGATTCAGTCACAACAAAGGAAATACGAAGACTTGTATTAAATATACAAAATTTCACTTTTACAATTGAAATAATTAGATCTGATAAGAATGTCATTGCAGACCACTTATCAAGACAAAGCCACACAGACAGAACAAGCTAGTACAATAATGGAAGATATACTCAAAGCCCTTACTACACTTTGTACAAAAGTGGACAGTATGGACATTGAGATACATAGGCAAAAGTTACAAATCAATGAAGCTAGGTTGAAATCAGCCAGCACAAGTCAACCGCATGACTATAAATCTGCTGAGATAAGTCGATCGGAAGACTCTAAACATCCAGAGGTAGAAGGAGACGTTGGGAAACTCCGTAAAACCCATAACAATTCTGTTAATATTGCAGGTACCAGTGAACCAGCTACAAAGAAACCATATACAAACACCAACTTAAATAGCATATTTGCAAAACCTTTTAAACCAAAAACATATACTACCCAAAGTACCACAACACCACAAACTTCTACATATGCAGAAAGTTTACATAGTGAAAAGAAGACTTACAACTACATTTCTCAAAACTACATCAAAAATATCCACGAAATACAAACACACCTAAACTTACAACCAAGATCTACAACTACCAAAGAACCAACCCAAGATTATATTACCCAGAAATTACAAGGATACAACAAGTTAATTGCACAACCCAAAACTAGTGCAAATTTAATCAAGTTATGCTATGCATACGGATTAATCAATACCATATACACATACACAGGAGAAGAATTATCCGGTATACCTGACTTACAAAGTGCTTTCACAAGATACAAGCGAATTACGAAAGGAGATCTATTTTATATCAAATTTTATATAGCACCAGCAGAGATATTATACAATGAAGTAAAACCAGTTATCCAGGTAATAAAGATAGGAATGACAAGAGACATGATCATCCCAGAAGAAATAGAACCACAGCCAGAAATACCAGAAAATGATATACCAAGTTTTTATGCGAACAAAAGAGTTATTGGCATAGCTACAATCATCCAGGAATTAGCAAACAACTACTTAAACGGCAATGCTATATGGAGTTATTATGTCAGAAACCAAGTTATGATTTATTCACATTCAAGGGAAATACGCCAAGGAGATATGGAAGAAGTCCAGAAATGGATATTGTCCTTACTCAAACCCGAAGAACAACCACTGACAAGAGCATTGAAAAATAATTTTATTTCTCAAAATATATTGACCAGATATTGTAAACTAGTTACTAAATATCCAGACCACAAATGTACCAAATGCAATGGAGGAGATAGTATTGATATGTCATACGTCCAGCTGGAATAAGCAATCAATAATAGAGCAGAGAAGATAAGAAAACAAAGAAGATAAGAACGAAGAAAGCAGCAGACAACATAAAAGAAAGAAAAGATATGTAATGATTTACTTTATGTCTTTTGCTTTTTCTTTTCTTAATGTTTTTGTTTTATATGTAAATTAAAGTAGGAAGTGACTTGTGAATAGTAAGAGTCAAGTCACTGTGCAAATAGTAAGAGTCGCACAGTAATTTTATTCTTTAGATTTCTGAAGAGCCATTTAGAGGCACTTCATTTGTTTATAAATAGGCAGAATGTAAAGAGGAAGTCTCAAGCCTCATGTGTTGAGCACTAACCCTCATAAGAAAAATCCTCTCTTCTCCGAATTACATAAATAAAATAGTTAAGCTTTTAAGATATGGAGCATCCAGACAAACCAACTCAGGTATTTATATTCATAACCATGAATAGCTAAACTTTTATATTCCTTATAATCTCTTAAATATCATTATTATTTATCATGTTATAGTACCATTATATTGAACATCTTGAGAAAGTTTGCCATGGAAATAGGCTGAGAGTAGTTAAGCCCATACTATGCCATCCTACAGTGGAAACCGATAGGCAAGGAGGCCGTTTAGGGGAGTACACAGAGTTGAGGCGCTGTTAGGGTAAATGATTGAAGCCAAAATACATGGTAGTGACTAGAAAAGATTGTTCAGAATAATATATTAAAACATGATAAGGATAATGATACCTAAAGAGGTTAGCAAGAATATGTTTAAAAGCAACAACATGAATAAACACATAGACACTCCAAGTACTAGTACAAATACAGATAATAATGAATCTAGAACTGAAACAGATACTTATAGACTAAGTTCTTACACATACATAATAGATGAAGATGATAATTATAAAATAACTTTATTATACACACTAAGACATCTAAATAATGATACAAGAAAAATAATTTATGACCTATTAAAAACTTATGAAATAATGAGATTAATGCAAGATAATTGGTTAGACTTTACTATTTCATACTATGATGATGATAGCAATGATTATTTAGATTGGTATTATTATTCAGATTAAAATGATTAATTACGAAGCACTTCAAAATTGGACACAAACTAGACAAGAAAGAAAGACAACACAAAATTTATTAATATCTACTATCCTAAAATACCACCAAACCCATAATGAACAATATATACAACAAATGACAGAAGTTATGAGAAGCCTTAACCGCTTGATTACATTAGAAAAACAATATTATAATGAAGCATTTGGAACATAAACATGATCCTTGATCCGCAGCCCCCTATTGCCATGCAAATGGAAATGAACTCAAAGTAGGGTTTTATCACAAAACATGCCCTCGTCTTGAGTGGATAGTGAAGGAAATTGTTGATGATGTTATATCAAGAGTTCCTAGCCTTGCTGCTCCTTTGTTGAGAATGCACTATCATGATTGTTTTGTTAGGGTATGTTTGCAAAATAAATCATTTTGTATATGTGTGTTTTGTAGAAAAGTCTCTCTCTTTTTAAAAATTGCATATAGAAATTTGTGATGGTGTGATAAGTATCCTTCCATTCTTAACCAGATTTCTCAACTTCAAGCTCTAGAATAGAGCCTCCTTTGATAGGAGTATTTTACCTCCAAAACTGGATCCAGCAAAATCCTGACTAGACAAGTAATCGGTTATCGGGAACTTAGTAAATTTAAAATATTTTTATCATGAAAAAGTCATTTTTTGGTGTTTTGGTAATCAGAAAATGTTTTCATTTCTCCACCAATATGGGGAAAATGAGTTCCCACACCAGATGACGGAGGTCATTTTTCTTACATTTAATTTTATCTTGTCTTTTAACTTTTATATTTCTTGTTCTAAGTAGCACTTTAGACATTGTTATTGATCTTCAGTACTCAATAATTCCATCGATACACACCTAGACATGTTAGCTTTATAATCAATTTTTACTATATATTCGTTTCAAAAGTATTTTTCACTCATTAATCAAACGTGGAAAAAATATTAGTTTTCCACTAAAAGATTTTTTTTGATCAAAAATTGACTTTCGTCGTATCAAATACACTCACTTATGTATATTTTGGTAGGGTTGTGATGGATCAGTTCTGTTGGATTCCCCAATAAAACAAGCCGAGAAAGATTCAATCCCAAATTTAAGCCTTAGAGGATATCAAATTATTGATAAAGTGAAGATTGCACTTGAAAAATCTTGCCCTGCCATAGTTTCTTGTGCCGACATTGTTGCCCTAGTTGCTAGAGATGTCACTGTTGCGGTAAATATTCCTCACTATCTACATGTTAAATTTGAGTTTTAAGTCTTGCATATCGTCAGACGTCAATAGAAATGTTATTTTTATACTATCAAGTCATTCAAACGTCCTTTAAATATGGATTTGAAATCTTGAAATAAAATATGTAATCTACTGTAACATGTAAAGATAACTTGATGGTGTAAAATTATTTGCACAGATAGTGTATAATGCTTAAACTCTTTAGTTATATGCACACACCGTGGTATAATGTATATTTTTACACTATCACGTCACTTGAAGGATATATAAATATGTCTCCTTAAAATGTGAAATTCGCAAATTAATAAGACAAATTACATGTTTGCACCGGGTAAACATCATGAACTGAGTTGTTTTGTTTTTTTAACAATGTGATCGATCGGGTGAAGGGACCATTCTGGGAGGTTGAAACAGGAAGAAGAGATGGAAGGGTGTCAAATATATCCCAAGCTTTATTTAATTTGATTCCTCCTTTTGCAAACATTACATCATTGAAACAAGAATTCTTGCAGAGGGGATTAAGTGTCAAGGACCTTGTTGTATTATCAGGTAACTCATTATTAATTCTTCTAAAGTTTAATAAATTATATAATTAGTCGAGAAATTTTTATACTAGCAAGTCATTGAAAAAAACTATTTACATAAGTTTCCTTAGAACATGGATTATGAGGTAAAGATCATGACTTAATGGTACATAGTGTTTTGACGGAAAGAGGTAAATACGAAAACAAAGAAAGTAAAGAATACCAAATTTAACATGGAAAAACCCTTCAAGTCGAAGGTAACAACAATGGGATCACAGAGATCCAAACAGCTCCACTATATCAATAAGAGGGTTACAAATATTCTCCCAAATGGCTACACAACAAGTGCCAAACACGTAGAAACAATAGCGACACCAACAAAAGTAAATCAAGAGAAATCACCCGAAACAGAGCTACTATTCGGGACTCAAAACCAGATGCTACGGACCTCTATTTGATGCCTAAATTTTCTATGTTGGCCCCAAGTCTGGTATACTATTTTTATTTCTTCCAACAAATGACTCTTTTTTATCTCTATCTCTTTGTATTTGGATGCCTAAATTTTCTTTGCTAGCCCCAAGTCCTTCATCGCAAAAGATTTGCTCAATTCTTTTTTAAGGACTGCAATTGTAGATTTATTTCAGCCAACAATCAGCATATCATCCACATAAAGTAGTAAAATAATGAAATCATCATCAGAGAACTTCTGAAAGAATACACAGTGATATGAAGAAGTTTTCTTGTATCTCTGTTTTTCCATGACAGATTCAAACTCAAGTACCATTGTCTTGGAGCTTGTTTCAAGCCATACAAGCTCTTTCTCAATTTGCAGACATAATTTTCTTTTCCTTTGACTATAAAATCTTTAGGCTGCTCCATGTAAATCTCTTCATCTAAATCACCATGAAGAATAGCAGTCTGGACATCCATCTGCTCAACCTCTAAATCTAGACTTGCAGCTAAGTCTAGCACCATACAAATAGAAGACATTTTCACGACAGGAGAGAAAATTTCATCCAAGTCAACTCCCTTTCTCTGGCTAAAGCCTTTGACAACTAACCTCGCCTTATACCTAGGCGCAGAGGTATGTTGCTCTAGCTTTACTCTAAAGATCCATTTGTTTGTTATAGCTTTCTTACCTTTCGGTAATTCCACTAACTCATATGTGCCATTCTCGTAGAGTGACTTCATCTCATCTTCCATTGCTTCTACTCAATCATCTATGTGAGTATCTTGCATGGCTTCATCATAATCTCTAGGTTCTCCCATGTCAGTCAAAAGTACATTCTCATTTGGAGAATAACGTGTTGACTTTTGCTTCTCCCTAGAAGATCTTCTACAAGAGGTTTCAGGAATATCTGAAGTAGTTACCTGAGCAGGAGTTGGTTGTTAATCAACCACAACATCATTAATCGAACCATCAATAGGTTCTACGCCCTCTTGATCATCATCTGCATTATAATATTGGGTTTCTTCATGTGCAATAGATGCATCAACAATAGGAACTGGATTAGCATTAACTAAGCTCTCTTTATTCTGAGAATCCTTTTTCTCAGTCTTGTTAATATCTTCAATAGTTTGGTCTTCAAAGAACATCGCATCATGACTTCTAATAATCTTCTTATCAACGGGATCATAAAATTAATATCTATACTTATATTGACCATAACCAATGAAGATGCACTGCTTAGTTTTGACATCCAGTTTTGATCTCTCATCTTTTGGAACATGCACACAAGTTTTACACCCAACGACTTTCAAGTGATCATAGAAAACATCCTTAGCAAACCAAACTCTATTTGGAACATCACTATCCAAAGAAATTGCAGGAGACAAATTGATAACATAAGCAATAGTATTAAGTGCTTCCGCCTAAAAAGAATTTGGAAGTTTAGCCTCTGAAAGTACATATCTAACTCTCTCAACTAGAGTTCTATTCATCCTTTCTTCCAAGACATTCAATTGAGGCGTCTTGGGGGGGGGGGGTTCTCTGATGACGAATTCCTTGTGATTTGCAATAATTATCAAAAGGACCAATGTATTCACCGCCATTGTCAGTGCGAATGCATTTTAGTTTCTTCCCAGTTTGTCTCTCAGATAAGTCTTGAAATTCCTTAAACACATAAAGTACTTGATCTTTGGATTTTAAAGGATATACCCATAGCTTGCAAGAATGATCATCAATAAAAGTCACAAAGTAAAGTGAACCACCATGTGACTTCACTTTAAAAGGACCACACAAATCGGAGTGTACTAGCTCCGATAGTTTAGGTTTTCTTGAGGGAGAATGACTGTGAATAGAAACTCTCTTTTGTTTATCGACTAAGAAATGAACACATCTTTTCACCTTTGCTTGTTTCACACCAGCAAGTAAATTCTTCTTAGCCAAACAAGTGATCCCCCTTTCGCTCATATGACTAAGCCTCTTGTACCATAACTCCAATAAAATGTCATTTTCCACTAAATTTACTGAGTCACTGAGGATAGATCCTTGTGTCACATATAAATTAGAATACTTTCTTCCTCGAGCCACAACTAATGCGCCTTTGGTGAGCTTCTATTGGCCATTGAACAAGTCATTATGGTAGCCATCATCATCTAGTTGCCCTATAGATATCAAGTTTAGAGGGATATCTAGAGCATGCTTAACATTCTGAAGGACTAACGTTGTATTAATATTAGTCTTCAAACAAACCGTACCAAAGCCAAACACCTTAACCTCATCAGTATTGCCCATCTTCAACACTCTAGAGTTAACAGGAGTATAAGATAAAAATAAGTCTTTCCTCGGTGTGACATAAGATGTAGCTCCAGAATCTACTATCCAACTAGTATCTTGGGATACAAAATTGGTGAAATTTTTATCACAGGCAAAGAGAAGGTCATCTCGGACACTAGCAACAATATTATTTTCGTTATTTTCTTCGTTCTTTCCTTCTCTAACCACTTGCTTCAACCTATTGCAATTCCTTTTAATATGTCCTTTCTTGCCACAATGATAGCATGAAAGACTCTCATACCCTGATCTTGACTTGCTTCTACTTTTACCTCTATTCCTTGTGTTTCTTGTTTTGTCTCTCCCTCGATCTTCTATAAATAAAACATATAAGTGTGAGGATGATCCCTGAGATTTTCTCCTTACTTCTTCATTCAAAACACCATTCTTGTAAAATTCCATAGTCACCTTGCCACCAGGAGCTGAATTTGTTAAAGAAACACGAAGAGTCTCCCAAGAATCGGGTATAGTATTCAGAAGCAAAAGTCCTTGTATCTCATCGTTGAAATTAACACTCATTCCACAAAGTTGATCAAGGACACCTTGAAAGTTATTTATATGGTCAATAATAGGACTTCCCTCCTTGTATTTAAAAGTCGTCAATTGCTTTAGTAGGAACAACTTGCTATTGCCTATTTTTGAAGCATAAAGTGTCTCCAACTTTTTCCATAATGTTCTAGCATGTGTCTCATTCATAATATGATTGCGAACATTGTCTTCAACCCAGTGCCTTATATATCTACATACTTGTTGGTGCTCTAAATCCCAATTTTCATCAGTTATATTCTCAAATTTATGAGCAGCAAAAATGGGAAGATGCATCTTCTTCACAAATAGAAGATCTTTCATCTTGCTCTTCCATATGTTGTAATTGTTCTCATTTAAACATACCATCTTGCTCATATTCGCCTCCATTCAAAAACACTTGATAGAAAACCAAGACTCTGATACCACTTGTTATGACGGAAAGTGGTAAATAAGAAAACAAAGAAAGTAAGAACACTAAATTAAACGTGGAAAAACCCTTCAAGTCGAAGGTAACAACCACGGGATCACAGAGATCCAAACAGATCTACTATATAAATAAGAGGGTTACAAATATTCTCCTAAATGGCTACACAACAAGTGCCAAACAAGGAGAAACAATAGTGACACCAACAAAAGTAAATCAAGAGAAATCACCAGAAACAGAGCTACTGTTTGGGACTCAAAATCGGATTTTACGGACTTGCAAATCTGATCTTCACCATTCAAATCGAACATTAATATTTCAAAAACACTCAATCAAAATTTTAGCCCGATCCAACAGTGAACGAGCTAATAAATGAGATCTGAATTTAACTGGTCGGAGATTAAAAACTGCAGCAACTAAACTCTCTTTCTCTCCTCTCTTTGGTGAAAGATCTCTCAAAAACCTCTCTTATGTGCTAATGTCTCTCAAATACAAAACCAATGAGCATGAATAATTCTCTCTCAAATTGTACTATTTATAGATGATGAGTGATGTTTTTTTCTAAAGCCAAACTATTTTCAAATAGGAATAGAAATTCGAATCCTATTCCAAATAGGATTGGAAACTAAAAGAGAATCGGATTAGGCCATAGGCCTTTGGCTGGAATATGGGCCATAGCCCAAAACATAGATGGTGTATATGACATAGAAATAACACCCAAAGGCATTGTTTGACCCTATGATTGAAAAAAATAACCATTGTCGCCATGAAGTTTTAAATTTCACAAGTGAAACTTATTCATGATAATGTCATGGAATAGCATTTGTAAAATTTAGAACTCCATGACAATGACTATTTTTGCAATACAAGGGCTAAAGAGTGACAGGATTTTATCCATTTAGCATTTAGTTTTGTAGCTCTTTACAAATTTATTTTCAATTTTATGTCATTTTTATAAGAAATCTTTATTTTCACACGTAAGAGATATAAAAATTACACACAAACTGAAAAGATCGTTTTCTTCCTTCCAAATTGTAAGTGTCCATTGGAGGTCACTTCCTCAAATCACACTTCTAATTTATTACTATGGCCTGCAAATAAACTAAGAGCGGAGCTAGAGGGTGTAAGAGGTTCATCTAAATCCCCTTTACTGAAACTATATATAAAATATTAAATAATTTTTTATGTATATACAATATATGTTTAATTTCCTTGACTTTTTCGTATATTTATTTATTTCTATATTATGATCAATCCCATTAATAAAAAATTTGGCTCCATATATCACTGATTAGACTAGTTAATATTTTTCTTTTTATTTTATAGGTTCTCACACAATTGGAATCTCTCATTGCTCATCCTTCAACAACCGTCTTTACAATTTCACTGGAAAAGGAGATACAGATCTCTCATTGGACCCCAAATATATAAAAAGTTTGAAAAGGAAATGTTCACTAAATGACCAAAATACCCTAGTGGAAATGGATCCTGGAAGTGTTAGGACATTTGATAATTCTTATTATATGCTTGTGGCTAAAAGAAGAGGACTTTTTACTTCTGATTCTGCTTTACTTGATGATAGTGAAACCAAATATTATCTCAAAAAACAAACAATTAATCAACATGGATCTACTTTCTTTAAGGATTTTGGTGAGTCTATGGTGAGAATGGGAAGGGTTCAAGTACTCACTGGAAATCAAGGTGAAATTAGTGAAATTAGAAAAGTCTGCTCAAGGGTCAATTAGAAAATGGCTTTAATTATTTTGTTTATCTTTGATTTCATGAACAATGTATTTGTCATTTAGTATTGATGTAAGTTTATTGTGTTTCTTTGACGGAAGAATAATATGGTGTCCAATTCTGAAGTCTTTATAACAAGTGTGAGAAATAGTGGAAAGTTTGATATTTTACAATTGTCATCCTTCATTTGAATCTAATTTTCTCCTTTCATTTTCGGCCTCGCTCATAAGGCAGAGGATTTTTTGTTTTAGAAATCATATCTGATTGTTGTTCATTAGTTATCATTTTTCTAGCTAAAAAAATAATGAAGTGGTGGTAGTTTGGTGGTGAGAATTCTACGTTGTTGCCATGGAGACCTGAGCTTTATAATTTCAGAATAACTTGATTTTGAACCAAATAATATGAAAAAAGAAATAAAGATTTGTGAATCTTGTAGAGAGGTTGCTCAAGTGGTAAACATCCTTAACCTCTAACCTCAAGATTGTGGGTTCGAGTCACCAAGAGAGCAAAAAAAGGTGGAACCTTTTTTTTTAAAATTAAAATAGGCCAGACAGGCCATTTTATCAGAAAATTGTTAGCCTCCTATATTTCACTAATATGTTTTAATAATGACAAACTAATGAAATAAACATGCAGGTCAACATTGGAAGAATCCCAATTAAGAAATAAGAAGATCTCGGCAGAAGGAGAAATCAATAATTGAATTTATGTACTGGAAGAAAGATCTCGGCAATCAGTAAATCAATGAAACCTTGCATTGATTACGGAAGGAAGCAAATCAACATTCTGTTCAAGGCAAAATCTCATGAAGACCAAGTAAGGAAGGAAATCATATCCCCTACATGGACATATCTGATATGGACGTGTATCGTTGTGAGTCATCAATTAAGGAATCAAGAAAGTAAGAAGATCATATCTCACACACGGACATATCTAATATGGATGTGTTAACAATATGAATCCTTAATCAAGGAATCAATAGAAATCTTTGATTGAAAGATACTCCCTTGGGATTTCCTTTTAGAGCAATGAAGCAGCAAATCAAGAGACGATATAAATACAAAGAAGACAGAAGACCAGAGTTGCGCAACTTCACTGGAACTACACATCTATCCCATATTTTAGTCTTCCCAAAGCTTTGTATTCTCTAAGTTTACAATAGTTACAAAAAAGAAAAAAAGAGTGAGTTCTTAGTGATACTAGTTGAGGCTGTGTCAAAAGAACTGAACATTGCAAGCTCCGGTCTAGGATCAAAACAAATCATATTGTATCTCAAGTTCCAAGTAAAGCTCTAAAGGAAATCCTTGTAACCCAAGGGGATTGGAATAGGCACCACATCGGTGATCTGAACAAGTATAAAAATATTTGTCTTTCTTTACATTCTATCGTTTACTATTTAAAGTTTACTGCTTATACTAACCTATAGGGAAGTCGACTGACTTGACTTAACAGTCAAAGCAAAAAGATTTTAATTCACCCCCCTCCTCTTTATTTTCAAAAACAATAATATTTACACAAAGATAAATGGGCCATTACCAGGTCCAAGACAAAAGGCCCAGACTCGACCTTGGTCATTTTCAGACAAAGACAAAAGGCCCAGACTCGACCTTGGTCATTTTCAGACAAAGCAAAAAAAGGGATTAGGAAACAAACAAAAATTAATAAAAATGAACTTCTACAAGATTTCATTCCATCATCGATAAAATCTTCATCTTCTCTAGCTTAATGAAGCTCGGTTTGCTTAGGAAATCGATGAACCACTTTCACGGCGTTAAGGAGCACAAAATCTGAAGATGAACTCAAGTTTTAAGTGTTTTCACATCGGGCATTCACAAGTCTCACGAATGTCATGAAATCATTCCAATAGAAGACTTTTTCCACTTGATAAACCTCAGATCTATCATCCTTTAACCAAGCTAAGTTATCATCAATGTCCTTTGTTCCCTTATTGTTCAATTTTGATTATTAATTTCTGCTTAACTTTTCTACCTTAACATATTGAGTTCAACAAGGAGCTAATACTACTATCTAAGGTTGAAGAAGCTAAGAATCCATTGACAACCATGTCTGGTAAAAGCTGCAACTTTCTCTGTCAAATTCTTGTTGTTTTATACCATTTTTATCTTGCGTGCAAGATTGTCGAGAAACCTTTAACTTGGTCATGTTTAACTTGAATCACTTTTGCTAGATTATATTTTGACATTCTTGTAGCCTTCATCATGCTTCTCTATGTAATCTTTGTTGAAATTGACTTACATGCCTTCTAGTTGCTTATTCTTCTCCATGTGTTCATGCTTATGACTTTCCTTTTCTGTTAGCTTCTTCTCTGATTGTTAAAAATTCCATTTTGAAGCTTTTTAATTCTCAGATTTGGTACCTGCTGCTGGTCCATATTCTATATTATTTTAGCTTCCTTAGGTAATTGCGATTCGTTGAAAAAATTAATACATCAGTACCTAAAAAAGAGAAAACATGGTTAGCAAGAAAATCAGCTAGCTTATTGCCCTCTCTATAGGTATGTTCCACTAGCACATCCCTCTCCTCCATCAAGCCTTTTAACCTTTTTATTTTCATTGCAACACACCAAGGAATGTCCTAATTATTATCCAATATCTTTTTCACAGTTAAAGAGTCAGTTTCTAGGCACAAAAAAAGGTAGTTCCTAGTAATGCGGGCTTCCAATCCCGTTCATAGTGCTATTACTTCTGCCACCACATTAGTATTATCACTAAGTCTCCTACATTCAGCATAAACCGCATTTCCTTGATCATTTCTGAAACAAAAAAAGCACATGAACAAAGTCCAAAGTTACCTTTACATGCTTCATCTGAATTGCATTTGAAGGTACCCATTCTAGGAAGCTTCCAGTATACCACCTTGCATCCAATTCTAGGTGTATAGTCATTCAAGAAACTCACTAGTCCAGGACAGGAATCAGATATATTTGACATCCAAGGATATAAAAATTTAGCCATATATACAAGATTTCAAGTAATCTTTATTCTCGTTCTGCCAACAGACATTCTTCCCCCATGCTTTATAGCATTCCTCCCTTAGGGGAGAAAGCACATCAGTACCAGGAATAATGTGAGGGAGAGAAACAAGACACAAAGCAAGGGGGAGCTACAAGAAAACAACGAGATAAACATGCAGGTCAACATTGATAGCCTCCTATATTTCACTAATATATTTTTAATAATGACAAACTAACGAAATAAACATACAGGTCAACATTGGAAGAATCCCAATTAAAGAATGAGAAGATCTTGGAAGAAGGAGCAATCAATAATTGAATCTATGTACGGGAAGAAAGATCTTGACAATTAGTAAATCAATGCAACCTTGTATTGATTATGGAAGGAAGCAAATAAACATTCTGCACAAGGCAAAATCTCATAAAGGCCAAGTAATGAAGGAAATCATATCCCCTAAATGGGCATATCTGATATGGACGTGTGTCGATATGAATCATTAATCAAGGAATCAAGCAAGGAATAAGATCATATCTCACACATGGACATATCTAATATAGATGTGTTAACGATATGAATCCTCAATCAAGGAATCAATACAAATCCTTGATTGAAAGAAACTACCTTGGGTGTTCCTTTTAGAGTAATGAAGCAGCAAATCAAGAGACGATATATATACAAAGAAGACAGAAGAGCAAAGATGCACAACATCACTGGAACTACACATCTATCTCATCTTTTAGTCTTAAAAAAGCTTTGTATTCTCTAAGTTTACAATAGTTACAAAAAAGAAAAAAGAAAGAGTCAGTTCTTAGTTATACTAGTTGAGGCTGTGTCAAAAGAACTGAACATTGCAAGTCAGGTCTAGGATCTAAACAAATCACGATGTATCTCAAGTTCCAAGCAAATATCTAAAGAAAACCCTCGTAACCCAAGGGGAATGGAATAGGCACCACATTAGTGATCTGAACTTTCTCTTTTTACATTCTGTCATTTACTATTTAAGTTTATTATTTATACTAACTTGTAGAAAAGTTGACTGACTCGACTTAACAGTCAACTCGAAAAGATTTCAATTCACCCCCCCTTTTGATTTTCAATTGGTATCAGAACAAGTCTTATATTAAACAGTTGCTTGACCACACGTGAGTAAAAATTAAATGGAAAACTACCAAATTCCAAAAGCAATCCTTCAGGATGGACACTCATCAAACAGAATACCCTACTTTAATGGACAATGCTACTCGCATTAGAAGAATAGATTTAGAATCTTTGTTCACTAAACTGATTTCCAAGCTGGGGTTGTCATCAAGAAAGGGCCTAAACCTATTCCTGGACTAAAGGACAAGGAAAAAAGAAAAAGAATCTAGCAGTAAAATTGATCTTGAAACTTTCAAAATCACAAAGGAGCAACAAGAGGTAATGGAAACCAATGCTAGAGCTATTAGTTTACTTTATTGTGCACTTAGTGGATCAAAATACGACAAGATCTCAACCTACAAAACTGCCAAAGAAATATGGGACAAACTTGAGGTAATCTATAAGGGTACCACCAAAGTGAAGGAAGCCAGGATCGGTGCACTTGTTAATGAATATGAACTATTCAAAATGAATGATGATGAAGAAGTAGAATCAATGTTCTTACATTTTAGTAAGATCATGTGTGAACTCAAATCCGTTGAAATGATCTACTCAAATAGCCTTCACGTTAAGAATCTGGTGAGAAGTCTTCCTAAAGCATGGGAAACTAAAGCAGACATTCTGGAGAATGAAGATCTGCACAACATGACATACGATAAGTTATGAGGTAATGTACTTTCATATGAACAAAATCATAGTAATAGGTACAACAAAGGGGAGAAAAAAAAAACTATAGCATTCAGTGTTATCAGCCCTGAAGAAGAAGGAAACATTGATGAAGACAACAGTGAAGGTATGGCTCTTATAAACTGTAGAGTTAGACATATTCTATGTTAGAGACAATAAAGGCCTCAACAAGCCTTCAAGAATAATGACTTCTGGAGAAATTATGATCGTTGTTATCATCGCGGTAAAACTGTCCACATCAAACAAAATTGTCCTGAATTAAGAAGAAGATCCTCTAAGAAAAAAAAGAATTTTGGAACATGGAATGATGAAGATGAAACAGAGGACGTTGCTGAAACTGCCAATATATGTTGTATGAACATAGGAGAATCCAGTGAGGTAAGACCTTTCAACTGTCATAATTATAATATAATGCAAACTAATCTTGACATGATAAATGATGAACACAACAAAAGATTGCTCAAAAAAAGAAAAATTTGTAAACTCTCTTAAAAACCAAAATTAAAGAATAAAGAAAGAACTGGCAAATTCAACTTGAAGCAAGCCGGATAAAAGTCGACTTACTTCAAAAAGAACTTGATGAGCTTAAGATGCAACTAAATAGCATCAGAAAATCACCAAATCATAGCTCTATCAGATCTGACTATTTCAAAGCTAAATTTGTATATTCTGACTCTTTCATATCTGTAAAAACTTCCTTTTCTCATTATAAACCTACCTGCTACACTTATGGTAAAAATGGTCATAAATCATACAACTACAAACAACAATCTCATATAGTGTGGATTTAGAGACCAAAAAAAACTACCTCTAAGCCTCAAGGACCCAAGAACATTTGGGTACCTAAAAGAAATTAATCTCCATGTTTTGAAGGAACACACCCACAAAAGCTACAAGAAAGGAATGTGGATGATAGATAGCGGTTGTTCCAGACACATGACGGGGAAAAAGGAAAATTTCAATACTGTAAAGAATTAATGGTGGATCCATTAGATTAGTTGATAATGCTAAAGGAGAAGTTGTAGGATTCATCTCCGTAAATATTAGCTCCTCGTGTGATCTAATTGAAGTATACCTGGTGGACGGACTCAAGCACAACTTGCTAAGCATCAGTCAACTTTGTGATGCTGGATTCGACGTATCATTCAATGCTATGAAATGTACCATCGGAAAAGGAAAAAAGGAAATCACTCTCATTGGTGATCGGGTCAAAAATATATATATGTTGAACAATATCAATTTCCCTACTTTAAATTGTCTTACTGCTTAAACTAGTGATCCTCGGTTGTGGCAAAGAAAGCTTGGGTATGCAAGTATGCACACCATCAAAAAGCTTTCTAGACTTGAATTAGTGAATGGTCTGTCAAAAATAAAGTTTGAAAATGATCACATATGTGATGTTTGTCAACTTGGTAAGTAGACTAGAACATCCTTTAAAGTCAAAGATGTTATCATTACTACCAAGCCAGGTCAAACAATCAATATGTATCTGTTTGGACTCACCAAAATAGCCAGCATTGGTGGAAGAAGATATGTGTTTGTTATCGTTGATGATTTCTTTATATTCACATGGGTAATGTTTCTTGCTCACAAGCATGAAGCATTCACTAACTTGAAGATATTTTATAGAAAAGTTCAAAGAAAGGTAGGTTACTTTACAACTTTTGTTCACAGCGATCATGGTGGAGAATTTGAAAATAAGGCCTTTGAAGATTATTGTGTGCAAAATGGCTACACTCAAAACTTATCATCACCATGGTTTGCTCAACAAAATGGAGTTGTCGAACGGAAAAATAGATCCCTTCAAGAAACTGCTAGAACCATATTGCTGGAACAAAGTTTGTTTGATCACTTCTGGACAGAAGTAGTAAGCATAGCATGTCATATTCTTAATAGGTGTTTAATCATACCCATCTGAAAGAAGACTCCCTACGAGATTTGGAGAGGAAAGAAGCCTAACATCAGTTATTTTCATCCGTTCGGATTCAAATGTTTCATTTATAACAATGGTAAGAATAATCTGGGAAAATTTAATTTGTGAAGTGACAAAGGTATTTTTCTTGGGTACCCTCCTATAGTCGTGCGTATAGGGCTTTCAGTAAATGAACTTTGTGTGTTAAAGAATCTATGCATGTAGTTTTTGATGACTCTAATCCTAATCCTGTGAGCTTGAGTTTTGATGAGAATAGGTGAATGATTCTTAAAACAAAGTCATCACAAAAATGACAGCACAAATTGACACTGAGTCGACTACAGCATTGCAAGAATCAACTACCTCCACTAAGCCCTCCAAAATAAATGTTCAGAGAGAATAGAGACACACTACAAGTTTCCCAAATGAGTTCATCATTGGAAATCCAAATGATCAAATGTAGATAAGAGATTCCTTGAGGAAACAGGCATCAGTCGCTCTAGTATCGCAATTTAAACCCAAAAAGGTTGATGAAACACTCAAAGACCAATCATGAATTAAAGCTATGAAAGACGAGCTAGATCAATTTGAGATAAATCAAGTTTGGTCTCTAGTAAAAAGACCAAAGAACTACTCAGTCATTGGAACCAGATGGGTCTATAGAAATAAGATGAATGAAGAAGGTAAAGTTGTCAGAAATAAAGTCAGGTTGGTAGCTCAGGGTTACTCTCAACAAGAAGGTATTGACTATGATGAAACCTACGATCTTGTAGCAAGGTTGGAATCTATATGTATTCTCTTAGCATTTGCTTTCTTTAAAAAATTTAAATTATTTCAAATGGATGTAAAGAATGCTTTTCTAAATGGTTTTATTGATGAAGAAGTTTTTGTTAAACAACCCTCAGGTTTTGAAAATCCTTCATGTCTAGATTATATTTTCAAACTTTCAAAAGAACTTTATGGTCTCAATCAAGCCCCAAAGGCTTGGTATGAGAGATTAAGTACTTTTCTTTTAAATAATAATTTTCAAAGAGGTAAAATCGACACTACTCTCTTAATTCAAAAATTAGATTCAAGCATT
The DNA here is from genome assembly GCA_031232105.1 of Capsicum rhomboideum. NCBI lineage: Eukaryota > Viridiplantae > Streptophyta > Magnoliopsida > Solanales > Solanaceae > Capsicum > Capsicum rhomboideum. The sequence continues at coordinate 136,390,638 of CP124716.1, forward strand.
CTCATTGTACAAATTTACTTAGATGATATTATCTTTGGAAGTTCTAACACTACCTTATGCGAGAATTTTGCAAATCTTATGAAGGGAGAATTTGAAATGAGTCTCATGGGAGAACTGACATTCTTCTTGGGACTTCAAATCAAACAGTCCTCTAAGGGGACCTTTATTAGTCAGAGCAAATATACAAATGACCTAATCAAAAAATTTGGTATGGAAAAAGGCAAAGCTTTTGAAACTCTTATGAGTCTTTCCAAAAGTTTAGACACAGATACTTCAGGAAAAGATGTGGATGAAAAAACATATCGAGGAATGATTGGTTCTCTACTATACTTGACCACAAGTCGACTAGACATTATGTTTAGTATTTGTAAGTGTGCAAGATTTCAGTCGACTCCTAAGGAATCACATCTAACTGCAGTCAAGGGAATTATTTGATACCTCATTGGCACTCAAGACATTGGATTATGGCACCTATCAAATTCTTGGAGATACACTAATTTCATGGCATAACAAGAATCAAACCTCAGTCGCACTATCAACTAACAAATTTGAATATTTAGCTGTTGGCAACTGCGGGACTCAGTTATTGTGGATGATGCATCAATTACTTGATTTTGATTTAATGTATGAATCTGTGCTTATTCTGTGTGACAACACTAGTGCCATTAGTTTATCTAAATATGCGTGTATCATTCTAGGACAAAGCATACAGATATTAAGCATTATTTTATTCATGATCATATTGAAAATAGAGATTTTGTTTTAAAATTTATTGATTCTGAAAATCAGCTTGCTGACATTTTTTGAAAACCCATGTTGGAAGAAAGATTTTTTTTCCTTAGAAAATGTCTTGGTATTATGTGCATTAATGATATATGATTTTTACCGTGTTATATTTTAGTTTCATTTTTTTACCATGTCATATATGTTCTCCTTTTTTGATGTACACATTTTTTCCTTAATGATTACCTCTCTGTTTAATTATCACCTTTTCTGCCTCCGTTCTTCTCTTTTCTCTTAATTTTATTGCCTTTTTCTCTTTTCGAATAAATTTTTGCGTTCTTTCCCTCCCATAACATCCTTTCAACTTCCTTTCACACCACTTCCGCTTCCTGACAAACCCTTTATTTACCCCTTTTTCTCTTTTCACCTCATTACTTCCTAATGACCCGAATAAGATCAATGGCTAACTTAGCAAAATCCATCCTCGATTGTCACTTTGCTAATCAATAACCAATTCTCATCTCAGGTTCATCTGAGAGAGAATCCTTAAATCCTCTGCCTACTGCCAAATCTAAGAAATGTTCCTCTACTAGCAAGAATGAATCTTGTAAGAAATCCCACTCTAACCCCCTGATTACCTTCCTCTGTAATACATGCATAAGTTTTGGACAATGTCTCAAATGGAGAAGTTTGTGGCCTCTAAAAATCATTCTGTTGTGTCCGACAGAATCATCAATTTACAGCAATTGAAAGAATCTCACTACAATGTAAGTACCTTCTTTAAGGCTCAACATTTACCCCTTGTTCTTCGTCTCAGTGGCTTCGAAGTTTTTAAAGATCCCGTCAGAATGTTCTATGCCAATCTTCGTGTTTCTAAAGATAGTGGTGAGTTGGAAACCCTTAAGTTGGGTACAAGGATAAATGATTTGTTATATGAGAAGGTGTTTGACACTAAATTTTCTAGAGTTGTTCTGTATATGAATGGTACCTGGATAGAAAACTTTGAAGTGACTCTTGAGGAAGCTAAAGTGGCTATTGCTGAACCTACTACAGATGTGTCAAATTCTAGACCTCTGTCTTCGTGCTTCAAGAATAGGATATTGGCACATATCATCGCTACCACCTTAATTCCCAGGAAAGGTTCCCTCAGCAATATCACTTCAAGAGATGTGTTTGTTCTCTACAGCATTATTAAAAAGTATATGATCAATTGGGCTATGTGGTTTCATGAGTATATGTTGGAAAGTGCCGCTGACACTAATGTTGTAGCCAGCTTTCTGTGTCATTTGTTGATCACTAGTATCTTTCTCTATTACTCCATTGATCTCTCGGGTTTTCATCCCAGTGAGATAACTGTAAACTATGACTCCAAAACATTTGCAGGCATGGGTTATACTGTCATTGGAAATCAGTAGTGCAAGAAGGACTCCGTTAAGGCCAAATCTGAACAACCCAAGGTAAGTAAAATTGCTACTGACTCTGCTTTTGTTTTGATGAAGGAGGTGGAAGAAGTCAAGGGATGTTTGGCTTATCTAGAGGAAGGAATCCTATCTCTCTAAGAGTCGACTAGCAAGTTACTTCAGTTAAGCAAGGACACTAGTTCAGATGTGGGAAAAATGCATCTATAGATTGATGGGTTCAAACAAGAAGGAGTAAAAAATTTCAACAGGTTGTTTAAGCAAGCCGACTCCATCAAGTCTGAAGCCAACTCCTCCTATAATGAGCTTGTTGTGTATGCAAAGAATTCCTACTCCAACTACTCAAAGAATGTGGAACGTTCTTACGACAAATTATGTCGTAATATGCATAACACTCTTACCTATTTCCTTCAAAGAAATCATTGACTCTGTCCTTTCAAACTACTCTTTATTCAATGGGGGCCTTTCCTCATTCTAAACAATTTGTTTTTGGTCTGTAACAGGGGCATCCTTTGTCTCTGTCTTAACTGCCTACACTCTCATGCTCCTAAAACTGTCTTGACTGCTTAGTGTGTTTTTATATCTTTTATGCGTGTTTTTATGTGTGCATATTCTTTTGTGTGTTCTTTTTCTTTTTGATTATGACAAAGGGGGAGAAAGCACATCAGTACCAAAAATAATGTGAGGGGGAGCAACAAGACACAAAGCAAGGGAGAGCTACAAGCAACAGGGAAGTCAACTACACTGATATTTATTATTTTTCATTATCAAAAAGGGGGAGATTGTTAGCCTCCTATATTTCACTAATATGTTTTAATAATGACAAACTAATGAAAGAAATATGCAGGTCAACATTGGAAGAATCCCAATTAAGGAATGAGAAGATCTCGTTAGAATGAGCATTCAATAATTAAATCTATGTACGAAAAGAAAGATCTCGGCAATCAGTAAATCAATGCAACCTTGTAGTGATTATGGAAGGAAGCAAATCAACATTCTGTACAAGGAAAAATCTCATGAAGACCAATTAAGGAAAGAAATCATATCCCCTACACGAACATATCTAATATGGATGTGCATTTATATAAGTCATCAATCAAGGAATCAAGAAAGGAAGAAGATCATATCTCACAGACGGACATATCTAATATGGACGTGTTAATGATATGAATCCTTAATCAAGGAATCAATACAAATCTTTGATTGAAATAAACTCCCTTAGTTTTTTCTTTAAGAGCAATTAAGCAACAAATCAAGAGACGATATAAATACAAAGAAGATAGAAGAGCAGAGATGCACAACTTCACTGGAACTACACATCTGTCTCATCTTTTAGTCTTCACAAAACTTTGTATTATCTAAGTTTACAATAGTTACAAAAAATAAAAAAGAAAGAGTCACTTCTTAGTTATACTAGTTAAGGCTATGTCAAAAGAACTGAACATTGCAAGTCAGGTCTAGGATCAAAATAAATCACGTTATATCTCAAGTTCCAAGCAAAGCTCTAAAGGAAACTCTTATAACCTAAGGGGTCGTTTGGTGTGAGGTATTAGAGAAAATAGTAATGGGATAAAATTTTGGTGTCTTTTAAGTGGGCGTTTGGTGTGAGGGATTGGATTATTCATCCCATCACTTTTGCCTTAGTGATGGGATAAGTTATCCCACATACATTGTGGGATAACTTATCCCGGGATTAGTTATCCCGGGATAGTTAATCCCGGGATAAGTTGGATCCCAACCAAACGACTCCTAAGGGTATTGGATTAGGCACTCCATCAGTGATCCGAACGAGTATAAAAATCTCTGTCTCTCTTTACATTCTGTCATTTACTATTTAAGTTTATTATTAATACTAACTTGCAGAGAAGTTGACTGACTCGGCTTAACAGTCAACTCAAAAAGATTTCAATTCATCCCCCCCCCCTTGATTTAAAATTAGTATCACAGTAAGTCTTACATTAAATATTTTCTTAACCGCACGTGAGTAAAAAAATTGTTAGCTTGACAAGCCATTTTATTAGAAAACTATTAGCCTCCTATATTTCACTAATATGTTTTAATAATGACAAACTAATAAAATAAACTTACAGGTCAACATTGGAAGAATCCCAATTAAGAAATAAGAATATCTCAGCAGAAGAAGCGATCAATAATTGAATTTATGTACGGAAAGAAAGATCTTGGCATTCAGTAAATCAATGTAACCTTGCATTGATAACGGAAGGAAGTAAATCAGCATTTTGTAAAAGGCATAATCTCATGAAGACCAAGTAAGGAAGATAATCATATCCCTACACGGACATATCTGATATGGACGTGTATCGGTATGAGTCATCAAACAAGGAATCACAAAAGTAAGAAGATCATATCTCACACACGGACATATCTGATATGGACATGTTAAGAATATGAATCCTCAGTCAAGGAATCAATACCAATCCTTGATAGAAAGATACTCCCTAGGATTTTCCTTTTAGAGCAATGAAGCAACAAATCAAGAGACGATATAAATACAAAGAAGACAGAAGAATAGATATGCAAAACTTCACTGGAACTACACATATGTCTCATAATTTAGTCTTCATAGAGATTTGTCTTCTCTAAGTTTACAATAGTTACAAAAAAGGAAAAAAGAAAGAGTCAGTTCTTAGTTATACTAGTTGAGGCTGTGTCAAAAGAATTGAACATTGCAAGCTCAGGTCTAGGATCAAAACAAATCATGTTGCATCTCAAGTTCCAAGAAAAGCTCTAAAGGAAACCCTTGTAACCCAAGGGGACTGGAATAGGCACCACATAGGTGATCCGAACCAATATAAAAATCTCTGTCTCTCTTTACATTTTGCCATTTACTATTTAAGTGTACTGCTTATACTAACCTTCAGGGAAGTCGACTGACTTGAATTAACAATCTACTCAAAAAGATTTGAATTCACCCCCCCCCCTCTCTTTATTTTCAAAAACAATAATATTTACGCAAACATAAATGGGCCATTACCTGGTCCAAGACAAAAGGCCCAGACTCGGGCTTGGTTATTTTCAGACAAAGTAAAAAAAGGGATTAGGAAACAAATAAAAATCAACAATAAAGAAATTCTATAGGCTTCCATTCTATCATCGATGAACTCTTCATCTTTTCTAGCTCTATGAAGCTCGATTTGCTTAGGAAATCGATTGTAACACCCCATATGTTGTCGAACATATACGACTACGTGTACATTTATGGAATTAATTAAACATGAGAGAGTTGAAGAATTATGCAATTATTTGTTGGGGCTTATATGAGTCTTGAGCCATTGGGCCAAATGAGGCCCAAAGATCATACGAAAGACTTGGCCCAATGGGGCAAAACATGATCCAATCTTCCATTTGACTAATCAACCATGCATTTAATGCCAAGAAATTGATAAGAGTGACTTGAGGGATCCATATATATATATAAGGAATTATATACAAAATTTGGTGGGCTCAATTAACAATTTGTTAATGAGTTAAAAGAGGCCCAAAATTGCATGAAGACATGGCCCCAAAAGGGCATAATGACCCATTCTTGACCCATTCTTGCAAGAACAAGTCCCTAGATTATTATTGGACCAAGTATTTGGATAAAGAGAGACTTAAAGGGGTTATAAATAGAGCCAAAAATCAGATTTTATTCATTTGGACACCCATGCCTTTCTAGAATCTTCTCAATATTTCCACAAACCCTAAGCTCTCATCCTTTTGGCCAAAGATCATCACTTGGTGAGTATTGGTAAGTGTTTATTATTATAGTTTAATATATTTTATTGATTAGAGATGGTTTATATCATGTTGGTTATGTTGGTGAAGTGTAAGAAGTTCACTATGTGTAAAACAACTTGTGTTTGCTAAATCTGAGGATGATTTTGCCTTGTAAACTTAAACATGGACTTGTGGTCTTAAAGTAAGTGAACATGATAGAGTTAATAGAGTTAATATTGACATGTGAGATGTGATTATAGCATTTCCTTGTTTTTCCATGGTGTATAATGTTTGGAATTTCTATTGTGAAATTGGTTACGGTTTTGGTGACGTATTGACCGTAGAGTGTCGTTTTGGTTTGTTATGTGTGTTGTGAGACCATGGCTGAATGTTGGTGTTTAATATGATAACAAATATTTCAAAATAAGTTTGTTTATGATCATGGACCATTCATTGCATGAAAATACCCAAAAGAGACCCTTTTTAGCCGAAACAGGCACCCGCCCTCGCAGACGAAGCACCTGTGGGCGTAGGTGCCAACGCAGGTGCCTATGGCTACTTCCAAAGGTCACCTGCGGACGCAGGTCATCCACCTGTGGGTGAAGTTGGCTTAGCGGATCGGCCCAGAACTCGTAATTGCTTGTTTGTGCATCCCTTTGGCCCCCAAAAACCCCTATACCCTTCATGGATGTAATTATCAACTTGTGATGTTGTTTTAATGACCTTAAAGTGTCGTATGAAGGCATTTTGGACTGTATTAAATGTGGATGTTTGTTCATATGTTGTTATGAGGCAAAGTGATAAGCGTAAATGTGACGGAATGGAAATGAGAAGGCATAAAGGGTAAGTGTGATGCGAAATGCTATTGTTATACGAAATCTTGGTCAATGTGTGTAATGTTAAGGTGTTGTTGGTATGATAATGCAGTAAGTTGTATTTTAAGGAGTTAAATGAAGTTATATGGCGGTCATATAGTTCATTGTCATTTTGTACGCTTGTACGGTAAATAATCGTTAACAAGAGTTTCATTGTGGACTTGTATTGTAGAGTGAAACATAAGGAAGAAGCTGGACTGTTGTGTTCATATATAGACTTGTGTACTCGTACTTGGAAGTAAAGGTATGTAAGGTTACTCTTCTATATCCTTCTGCAACATATGGTGTTCACATTGTCATAGTACTCATTCAATTCCGAAATACTCTAAGGTATTCTGTATCTAGTTGGCTAGAGTTAAGCATATGTTCCTTACTCATTGGTAAATGGTAAATCATATGACTCATGTTCATTGGTTGACTCATGCCCATTGGTTGACTCATGTTCATTGGTTAACATGTCAAAAGTTCCAAATGTTGTAAGGTATTGTATCTCAGGTTGGTGAACAGTTGACATCCACATGTATCGTATTTAGTGATCATTATCCTAAGGTTCCAAAAGTGTTACATTCCAAAGGGGTTCTATAGTATTTTAACTAAGGTAGACATATATTGTTATTCACAAGTGTCCTACTCTTAGATGAATTACGATTCACTTATCTCCTATTCATTGACTGGAGTTCCTAAGCTGTCATAATGTTGTAAATTCTAAGAGAACTGTCTCAATGAGAGTAATGAGATAAAGAGGGCTTGTTTAGTTGAATAGCATAATTCCAATCATGTCATGATCCCAAGTTCCAATAGAGTTATACACATGTCTCTTATGCATTGACTATTGTTCCAATGGTTCCAAGATGTGGTGTTCAAATAATGTTATGGCAAGTGAATATAACAATCTCTCACAAGTAAATGTACCAATCTCTCAAAAGTAAAGAAATGAAGTAAGAATAAAGTAATGTATATTGATTGTGTTCATGGGCGTTATCCATGGGGTACAAATACCCTCATGATGATGTTAGTTTATCCATGGGGTGCAAACACCCGCATGATGATGTTCATTTATCCATGGGGTGCAAGAACACCTGCATGATGATATGATCTTATCCATGGGGTAAAAAGAATACCTGCATGACGATGATATTTTATCCATGGGGTGAAAAGAACACCTGCATGATGAGGGCCCTAACAGTATATGAGCAATGTAAAAGTAAAGTAAAGTAAAGGAAAGAAAAAGAAAGAACGTAATGTACATGGTTCCCCACATATAGAAAGAGAGTTTATTCACATTTGCTATTTCTCTTATATTGGTTCTATGGTTGTTGTGATTGTGAATGAATGATCGTAAATGGCAATAACAGAAGAATTGTACATAATTCCGCACATTGAGTTTTCTCTTATAATTATTTCCATGGAAGTTCTTACGTACTGATGTAGTTTTCTTATGGCCTTACATACTCAGTACATTCTTCATACTGACCCCTCTCGGGGACTTACCTTACATGTTGCAGGTGCAGGCATTAGTAGACCTCCACAGTAGGTTGACAGTATTTGTAGATCTTTGGTGAGCTCCAGTTGGATCGGGGCTTTCCGAGTCAAAGTTGTACATTGGTTTTGATGTTGTAGACGTTATGAATTGGTCGTGTATGTAATTAGAGGCTTTTGTAGACATATGTGGGTATATGGATGTAAGATATGTACGTTCAGTGCGACGTGATGGCCCCAACGGCCAAGTTTTATATATGTATATGTATGACATTTTACATTTCATCAATTACATGAGACAGTATGTTATTCATTTGAGGTTATGCATACGAATGTTCATGAGCAAAGATTGGTTCTCTCGGGCCATATCGGCTTCGGGTGCCAATCACGCCTCTTTGGGACTCGGGGCGTGACATTGATGAACCATTTTCATGTCATCAAGGATCATAGAATCTAAAGGTGAACTCAAGTTTTAGGTGTTTTCACATTGGGCATTCACAAGTATCACAAATTCCATGAAATCATTCCAATCAAAGACTTTTTCCACTTGATAAACCTCAGATATGTCATCCTTTTGCCAAGCTAAGTTATCATTAATGTCCTTTGTTCCCTTATTGTTTGATTTTGATTATCAATTTCTTCTTAACTTTTCTACCTTGATAGGTTGATCTTAACAAAGAGCTAATACAACTGTCTAAGTTCGAAGAAACTGAAAATCCATTGACAACCATGTCTGATAAGAGCTGCAACTTTCACTGTCGAATTCTTATTATTTTATACCATTTTTGTCTTGAGTGCAAGATTGTCAAGAAACCTTTAACTTAGTTCTGTTTGCCTTGAATCGCTTTTTCTAGATTATACTTTGACATGTTTGTAGCCTTCATCATGCTCCTTTTTTTAAACATTGTTGAAATTGACTTACTTGCTTTCCAGTTGCTTATTCTTCTCCACCTGTTTGTGTTCATACTTGTGACTTTCCTTTTCTGTTAGCTTCTTCTCTGATTGTTAAAAACTCTATTTTAAAGCTTTTTAATTCTCAGATTTGGCACCTGTTACTTGTCCTTGTTCATTATTATTATAGTTTCCGTAGGTAATTGCGATTCATTTGAAAAAATTAATACATTAGTACCTGCAAAAGAGAAAACATGGTAAGCAAGAAAATTAGCTATCTTGTTTACCTCTCTATAGGTATGTTCCACCAGAATATCCCTCTCCTTCATCAAGGCTTTTATCCTTTTTATATGTATTGCAACACCCTAAGGAATGTCCTAATTATTGTCCAATATCTTTTTCACAGTTAAGGTCATGGGTTCAAGCTTTGGAAATAGCCTCAGGCAGAAATGCAAGGTAAGGCTGCGTACAATACACCCTTGTGGTGGGGCCCTTCCCCGAACACCCCATATAGCGATAGCTTTAGTGCACCGGGCTACCCTTTTTTTTTTTATCTTTTTCACATTTAAAGAGTCTATTTCTAGGCACAAAAGAAGGTAGCTCCTAGTAATTCAGGCTTTCAATCCCATTCTTAGTGCTATTACTTCTTCCACCACATTAGAATTATCACCAAGTCTCCTACATTCAGTATAAACCACATTTCCTTGACCATTTCTAACACAAAAAGCATATGAACTTGGTCTAGAGTTACCTTTAGATGCTCCATCTGAAGTGCATTTGAAGGTACCCATTCTAGGAACCTTCCAGTATACCACCTTGCATCCAATTCTAGGTGTATATTCATTCAAGAAACTCACTAGTCCAGGCCAGGAATCAGGTATATTTGAAAGCCAAGGATATAAAAATTTAGCCATATATACAAGATTTCTAGTAATCTCCATTCTCATTCTGCCAACAGACATTCTTCCCCCATGTTTTATAACATTCTTCCTATTCCAAACTTGCCACAACATGAACAAAGGCAGAGCTTTATAAATTAACCTGAGTTTTGGAACAGTTCCCATGTTCCACAACTTAAAAACATTGTCTTTAATCTATAAAAAAGGTCCATCTACCCCTACTATAGCTGGAAAATAATTCCATGATGAGTTAGCAGAACAACAAGTCATAAACAAATGCTCAATATTCTCTGGGAACCCATCCTCATAGCAACAACATACTAAATCATCACATATTTTGTTTTTTTATAAGAATTTCCCCAACATACAGCCTTTTCTTCCAAAGCCTCCATATAAAGGAAGACACTTTAAAAGGAACACCTTTCAACCAAATATGCTTAAAGATTAATTTCACCTCTATTCTTCATCTTAAATAGTCCCAGGCTTACCTTACTGTAAATTTTATAGAAGTATTCAACATTCACCAAGGTCTGTCCCATTTCCCTTAATTTTCCTCAAAGGGCAGATTTCTGATTACATGATTATATACCTTTTCATTAAAAATTTGTTGCAACAATTCTTCATTCCACCCCCTATTAGAATATAGTTGACTCGTTTCCTCCAATTGGTGTTCATTGGTACTGCTGATTAGTAGATAATAATGAAGTACACCTAGTTGAGTCCAATTGTCATACCAGACACTTGAATAACCACATTTAGGCTTTTACCATATCTCCTGATCAAATCTATCTCTAGCCTCTAGTATATTCTTTCAAGTTAATGATCCTCCTTTCCATTCTATTATTTAAAGCCATACCTTCTTACAGTACTTGTTCCACATAAATTGGTGCATAATGATTTTTGAGTCCTGAAGATCCACCTCAGCTTAGAAAAAAAGAACGTTAGACACATCAAACAAAGACCTAAAACTCAGACCTCATTCCTCCTTAGGGATACAAATATCAGGCCAAGTTGCCCAATGTTTATTTCTGCCAACCTTCTTAAAGTTCTATAGAAATCTAGCAATGATTTTATACAAATCATACATAACACACTTAGGAGGTGTAATAGCAAACAGTAAATAGACGGGAATGCTATTCAACACAATGTTAATTAACACAGCCTTACCACCAAATGAGAGCTTCTTCCCTTTCCAAGCTTGTAACTTATTATGTACCTTCTTCATTAATTCTGAGAAATGAACCTTTTTATTCTTAGCATTTCCAATGGGGCAACCCAAATAAATTAGAGGGAATTTACCTCTATTAAAATCAGTACACTCTTCTACCTCCCTAATGTGAGCATGAGCAGTCTTGTGATAAACAAGAAAAACACTCTTTTTCTTATTGATCAACTGCCCAGACTGTGCCTCATAATTCTTCAGTACATTCATCAATAATTAAGAGATATCCTGTCAGCAGAGACAAATATAATGGTACCATCAGCATATGTTAAGTGATTAATATTCTCACTTCACTTTGGCATACCATAACTCATAAAATCTGCCTCTTGAAATAATACATTTAAAGTTTTAGATAAAACCTCTGCTGATAATATAAATGAAGTAGGAGATAGAGCATCCCCTTGCTTTACTCCCCTTGGAGAGTGAAAAAATCCATAGGCCTGACCATTTATAAGAATAGAATACCAATTGTTTGTAACCAGTCTCAAGATTTTATCCACCACATCATTATCAAAGCCCATTTTTTCTAGCACATTAATCAGATAGTGCCACTTCACCCTGTCATAAGCCTTTGCCATATCAAGTTTGATCACCACATTAGCATGTTTTCCCCTTATTTTGATGTCAGAAATAATCTTGTGCGCAAAAACCACATTTTCAGTGATTTTCTTGCCTTTCACAAATCCTGACTGATTCCTTGAAATTAGAGTAGGCAAAATATTTTCCTGTCTAGCATGAACAACTCTTGAGATCAGTTTATTCAAGAAATTACTCAAACTTATTGGTCTCATGTCAGAAAAAGATTGCACAATATCTTTTTTAGGCAAAAGAACTAAGTTAGTATAAGTGATGGATTTAGGAAGAGTACTACCCACAAAGAAAGCATGTACCACTTTGACAATATCCTCTCCTATTATATCCCAATAGCTTTGGAAAAAAATTCCCAATAAACCCATCAGAGCCATTGGCACTCTCCTTAGTTAATGCAACCACTACCTTTTTTACCTCTTCCCCAATTGGGATAGCATTGATGGTATTATTGTTATCCTCAGTGACTAAGGCTGGAATATGTTTCAACAATGAAAGCTCCACCTCTACAATAGAATCTGAAAATTGATTTTGAAAAAAGGCTTCTGCCTCCTCTGCCACCTATTCAGTACATTCAGTCCAAGAACCATCTTCCTTGAGAATTTTAGAAATAGACACCCTCTTTCTTCTTCCATTGACTAAGCTATGAAAAAATCTAGTATTCCTTTCCCCTTCAGAAAACCACTTTATGCTTGCTTTTTGCTTTCAGAACTCTTCCTCATAATGAATGTATTGTTTCAATTCAGCTTGAGCCCTTTGCAACACCATTCTATTTATAACAATAGGATTTTCCTCAAAGCGATCTTCCTTGAATATAACAATTTCCTCTCTAATGATAAGTTGAATATATCTCCTCTCTACTCCAACTAGACAATGAAATTTTACTATTCTTCATTTTCTGCTTGAGATTAATGAAGACATCTGGCTCATCAGACACCCAACTAACCTTACCACTTGCTGAAAATATGACTCTTCTAACCAAAATTTGAGAAATCTAAAGGGTTTTCTCACATAATCATATTGAGTATCACATGAGAGCAATAAAGGGGCATGGTCAGAGCCAGTTCTGGATAAATGATCTACCTCTACTTGCCCAAACATACCTAAAAAGATTTGGTTGACCAGAAGTCTATCTAATATTTTAAAAATACATTCATCATCTACTTTACCATTCCACCAAGTAAATGGACTGCCTTTGAAGTTGAGACCTAACAAATCACAAGAATTAACACAGAATGCAAATTCTTCATACTTCTGAGGGTACACTGTAAGGCCCCCTATCTTTTCTTCATCACTTAGGATGAAATTAAAGTCACCTCCAACTAACTAAGGCAATCTGGTACCAGTACTGATAGAATAAATTTCATCCCATAAGCTTAATCTCTCATAAGCATCAGACTTTGCATATACCACTGTAACAAGTAAACATTAACCGGATTCTTGAAAATTTAGCTTCAAAAACAATTGTTACTCTGAATCTGAGATGAACTCCACTTGTCTACAGTCTTAAATAAAAATTCATATCTTTCCATTCAGGTTATAGTTTGAATAATGCATCCCCAACCTCCTTTTGTATCTCTGAACATGACTAATATCTTGAAAAGGATCCATTAGTGCAATAATAGAAAATTTATGGTATCTATGTAACATTTGAATTCTGTGGAATGAATTTTGGGTCCTTAAAAATCTCACATTCCAAAATAGTTCTTTCATCTTCATTTAAAACGTGATTTCACCTTTTGTCTTCTCTTTGATGGTTTTTGAACCTGTTTCTTGTGTAATATCTGCATTCCTCAACACTTGCAACTCCTTTCTTTGGCTGACTTTCTCCTCTTTATCTTCTCCTGATTCTCTCTGTTGTGAACACTGTGATTGTTCACCTGGGAATTAGGTGGTGTATATACAGCCTTATCCTTACCTTATGAATCTGATAGAGCTTTAGCTCAAGTAAAGTATAATAAAATCACATATGGAAAGAAAATACAATAATGCTATAATGGAAGCAAAGAAAAAAACACTAATTGATAAATTCAGAAAACAAGATAGTATATGAGTATAATAACAACCATGATAAGGAGAACTAGACTTCGCTCGACTACCTATTGACCTTCTACCTTCTACCCTAATCCCCGACCTTCATATCTTCCTATCTAGATCATTGTCATATTCTAAGTAAGCTGCAAGTGTGTCACAATGTTCAATTCTAAATCGTTGTCATCTTGATTTTTGTCAGGTCTATCTTGATGAATTCACTTGATCATTCATATCCAACTTCTGCCTTTCCAATTTTAGCTAGCTAGGTTCATCAATCATCACAAGTTGCAGTAAACAAAGCATGCTCTAAAACCCAATTATCACCAAAAAGATTATCATTAACAGTACTAGAGATGATGTTCAACTGACCTTCATTGTCACAGGTAGTTGCATTCTGAGTAAAAGGATGATTAATTAGTTCATCCACATTCAATAATCTACCAGAAAAATCGCAAAGCAAATAGTTGGTCATAAAATCTTTAGCTATCTTAGAAACAGAGTGATCAATCTTTTCCATAGACCAAGTCGGATCCCCAATAAGCATCTTTTCAACAACACACGCTACAAAGAGCACGTCAAAAACTTGATAATTCTTAGATAGTGATAGTGCTGTGGCTTATCCAAAATTAGCAATCTTTATTAACTTGTTAGTTGGAAAAATAAGTATGTTACTCAATTTTGTATCGCAATAAGAAAACCCTTTATTATGAATGTGATGAATACCCATCAAGAGCTGATATGCATAGCGAGCTACCTCTGGTTTCGAAATGTTTTCATTAAAAAGTATGTACATTTGAGCAAAAGTTTGTACCTCTTTTTTCCATATTCAACACTTTCATCTACACCGAAACATCGAATGATATAAGGAAAACCTTTTACTTTGTCCAAGATTCCTTTTCTATTTTTAGTGCAAATGACTCTTCAACTTGTGCGGATTTGACTGTTGCTGCTATTAAATAATTCTTGGCAGAAGAAGACGTAGCCAAATGTACGGGGCTGTGAGATCCAACCCCAAGAACATACTATTTTTTCCAATGTATGTTGTAGTCAATCTTACTTTTTTCAATTTAGAACTTTTAATGAATAATGGAACATATATCGGAAGAGGTTTAACCTTTCCCAACTCGCAATGAGATTTCTTTTCCTACATCATATTGAATTGTAACTTCGGAAAATTTTCTTGGATTGTAACTCCTTTTATACATATATATATCCTTTTCTATTTAAGACTTTCAATTCCGACGTCATACTAATTTGCCATATTAAATAGGAAAACTTCGCCTATCTCTTACCACGTGAAAGGTTTATTAACCCGAATGGACCGAGTTTGTAATTGTAGCATCAAATAATATATATTAGTAGTAATTATTCCTTCTGACTCAAATTAAATATCATTTATCTCTTTTACACACCCTTTTAAGAATATATTAATTTGAAAGGATTTTGACTCTTGCACTCTCATTTATGTCTTAAAATATCTCTTTTTATCAAATGTAATTAATTTTATCTTGATTTTATAAATTAATAAGTAATTTGAGGCAACTATTTATAGTAAGGTGAAACAACAATTTATCGTAAACGGAGGGAGTGTAAGTCCTTTCCTATTTAGGACTTCCGTTGGTCAAAATTGATAAGTATCAATTTTTATGATGGAGATGTCTAGTCAATTTGATGCATTTAAAATATTTTAATAAATACCTAAAACCTTCAATGTTTATAGGCAGTGAGTAATTCTAACCATCAAAATATAGGCAAATGAATATATAAAAAGTATTGTGTATGGTACACTTAGAACATATATAGTAGAGTTTGAGTGCCGACGTAGACAATAAAATTCACGACCGAAAAAATAATAATCAGGACATGAAAATATTGCAACAATTATAGTATTTTATTTCACTATGTGAGTATTACAATCTCTATGAATTCTCTTATTCTTCTTTTCAAATATAAATTTAAGGGCGTTTGAGTTTGATCTTGAAATATTGGACTTGATCTTGACTTGTACTTGAATTCAAGGGCTTTTGAGCTTGATTTTGAATTTTAATGAACTTGTTCTTGATTTGTACTTGAATTTGATGAATTTGAGCTTGACTTGTACTTGAATTCAAGGGCATTTGAGCTTGATCATGAATCTCGATGAACTTGATATTGACTTGTACTTGTATTCAAGGGATTTTGGGTTTGATCTTGAATTTGGTAAATTTGATCTTGACTTATACTTGAATCCAGGGGCTTTTGAGATAGATCTTGAATCTTCATCTCGATCTTGAGTTGTATTTGAACTTGGATGCTTAAACTTGTAGCTTGTAGAGAAATCTCTGGCGTTAGATTCATGAGCTCTCTCTGGCTTCTTATTAGAATTCTGGCCCCTCTTCTGAATTATGGAGACCACTATTTATAGTTGTAGGATGGAGGAATACTGATGAGGACATGCTTCTTTCGGCCAATCAAATTTAAGTGACATAACGGTATTTGATTAGTTAGAATATGTCACTTCTACACGTGGCATATTTTATTGGCCTTTGATTTTACTAGCCAGGCTGCATCATTTTGATACGTGGCATGTTCCTATTGGCTCCTTTGCTTGGCTTGGAATGCCACATCATTTGACACGTGTCACCTCATTGGGCCTCTAGAATAAGATGACACCTTGGGTTTAGCAAAGTGGGCTCATCATTTATAGCCCAAATCAACGGACTGGCCCAATGAAATTGGACATTAATTAAAGAGCAAACCACAAAAATATAGGAGCTTTAGACCATAATTACAAGGCGCAACATAGGTTTCAAGAAATTACAGTATCTATTATGTATCTCAAATACATCGACTGAGATCGTAGATTTATGTATCTTCAGATACATGTTCTATATAAGAAAAAAGAACATGTATCTTCAGATACCCACGTATCTTCAGATACATGGGTATTTGCAATGTTAGGCGTTGTTAAAACGTGTATCTTCAGCTATCCGTGTATTTGAAGATATGCGCTATTTTGTAATTTTTTTAAAGTTAGGTGTGGTTATGTAGGAACTAATTTTTGTCTAATTATGTAGTTTTTCCTTAATTAAATACGTATTTATTGGACTTAAATAGTTAATCCAACTATATTAATCCACATATTTATGTGGACTAATATATCTTAAATTTAATTTCAATAGAATTTAAATAAGGGTGGAGTCCATCATATTTTCTCACTGATTTCTTGGAGGGGCTCACGTCTTCAACTTTCTTGGTGAGTATTCTATTTTTTTGTGTGTATTTTCCCTTCTTTTCATCTTTTCCTTCCCTCTCTTTCTTTTTGTAGGCTTAAAACAAATAGCATTCATGAGGGGTCAGCTTAAGGTGTAAGAGTTTAATATTGCCTTCGACACCTTGAGACAAACAACTTGGCTCCTTTTAATGACTTATCCATGCAACAATCAGCTTAAGGTGCGAGAGTTTAATATCTTCTCCGACACCTTGAGACTAAAAAGTTCGACTTCAAGTTTGGTGCATATGCAATAATCAACTTAAGGTACGAGAGTTTAACATCGCCTCCGACACCTTGAGACTGACAAGTTTGGCTTCTTGTAACGATGTTCCTATGCAACAATCAGCTTAAGGTACGAGAGTTTAACATCGCCTCTGACACCTTGAGACTGAAAAGTTCGACTCCTTGTATTCATGACAAATCCATAAAAAGGGCAGCTTAAGGTGCAAAGTGACAAATTTTGTCTACCTTAAGGCATGGAAATTTAAAGATCCTTTTAAAGATAAACCCGTAAAAGAGGTCAGCTTAAGGTGCAAAGGAACAATTTTTGTCCATCTTTAGGCATGAAAATCTAGAAGGCCTCAACTTGAAAACTTGAAGTCTTTGACGACTTCAACTTTCAAATTTGGCGGATTTAGAGACTTCAACTTGCGAACTTAGCAGATGTGGAGACTTCAGCTTATAGATTTGACAGATTTGACGACTTCAACTTGTAGACTTGACAGATTTGACGACTTCAACTTACTGACTTGGTAGATTTGAGGAATTCAATTTGCAATTTCTGTGGATTTTAAGACTACAACTTACGGACTTGAAAGATTTGAAACCTCAACCTACAAGCTTGATAGCTTTCAGGATTTCAACTAATAGACTTGGAGAATTCGAGGACTTCAACTTGTGGCCTTGGAAAATTTGAAAACTTCAACTTGCTGACTTGGCGAATTTGAAGATTTTAGATTTGATATATTTGAAGACTTCAACTAGTAGTCTTAGTGGCTTTGAAGACTTCAACTTGCGGATCTGATGGATTTGAAACTTCAACCTGAAGACTTGATAGATTTGAGACTTCATCTTGCAGAGTTGCTGAATTATTCAAGTTTCTAAACACATATTTTAACATTTTTCAATAATTAGTTCATGATTTTACCTTCAGATCTTGGTTTTTCAACTTGAAAATTTGAAATTTTCCCGATAAAGTTAAAGTTTTATACATTGGTGATTTCAAGGTTGATTTCAACTCCGTTTTTTATAAAATTTCATATTTGAACTCTTTAAATTATGGGTAGCATGATTAATTTTTAATAAAATTTTAGTTTTTCCCTTGTGGGCTCGGGGTTGACTTTTGGATTGACCTTTTGAACGCGAATTCGAAGAATAGCAATATGTGTGTCTTTGGTTTTGTAATCTTATGTAAAATTCTTATTTGACTAGATGGAGCTCGTTCAGAGCTAATTTGAAAGGGAAAGACTTCAGTTTGATTTTTGTGGGTCTTCCTTTAAGGGAAGTTGAGACTTTCTTTGACTCTTTTTTGAAGTGCTTATTTGTTTGTTGCTTGTATTAGAAATAATGGGAATGGAGGGTCCCGTTTAGATGAAATGACGAACATCTATATTGATAATAATGTATTGTAAAAGGCTACAAGTGAAATTTAATGACTTTTTAAAAGATATTTTCCTATTCTTGATTGATGGATTATCTTGTGCAAAGTGGTTTAGTGGTGATATTGAACTTGATAGGTGTTGATGTTGATTGTATATCCCTTTATGAGCGAGATTGTAATTATTTGAGTTAAATTGATAAATTTTGGTCGTGTAGCCAGTGTTATTTAGTTGAGTATTGCCTTGTGACCCTGGATTTAAGATATTGTGTTGTTTCATATCATCGTGTTCATGCATATTCACTCATATTCATATCATGATATTGAGAAAGATGGTATATTAAGAAAGAATGATTTCGAAATGACTTGCATATTCGGTGAAAATGTGTTCCAGGTGGATTTCATTGATTTAAAACTTGCATGCCAGATGAAAAAGTATTTCGAATTTATTTTACTAATTTTAATTGCATGTCCGATGGGAAAATATTTTGGGTGGCCCAATGGAAAATATTTTCAGGCGGATTCATTGATTTGCAGGCCTAACGAGAAATTATTTCGGGTGGATATATGGACCTCGAATGGATATGTGGGTTTACTAGGAAATATATGGTTAGAAATGAGGTTATTCGAGATAAGGTGGGAGTTACTTTGGTGGAAGTCAAGATGCGGGAATCAAGGCTGAGATGGTTCAGGAATGTGATGAAGAGGTGCACGAATGCCCCAGTGTGGAGGTGTGAGAGGTTGGCTAAGGATGATTTCAGGCGAGGTGGAGGTAGACCGAAGAAATATTGGAGGGAGGTGATTAGACATAACATGGAGCAACTTCAGCTTACCGAGGACGTGACTCTATAGATGAAGGTATGGATGATGCGAATTAGGGTAGAAAGATAGTAGGTAGGAGTTCGTCCTTGCTAGTAGGTAGGAGGACTTTGTTTTGTTATCCGTGCTAGTGGCGATAGTGCTAGTCTTGTTTCAGAGTGTGTTGTTGTTTGTCGTATTACTTAGTGATAGTCTTATTTATGTTATTATTTGTTGTGTTAATACCTACTGTTTCTTATTCCCTTTACTATTTTTTCTAGACTGTTTATGTCTTGAGCCAGGGGTCTATCGAAAACAGTCTCTCTATCTCACAACTGAGGTAGTGGTATGGACTGTGTACACTTACCCTCTCCAGACCCCATTTTGTGGGAATATACTGGGTATGTTATTATTATATGTTGTTATTGTTGGATATATGAACCTCGCGAGTCCCCCATGGATCCCAACTAGCCAGATAGAGTAGCGAGTGTATACTATCATGCATTGCATCATATTGCTTCATCATCATTACCATATGATTGTTTCGTTGTGATTGAATATTGAGATTGTGTTTTATTGATATTATACTGGATTGAAAGATAGTGACTGGAATGGTGATGTTTCCCTTATTGTTGAGATATATCTGTTAGAATAGGTATGACTTTTTTGAGTGCAGGTATTTAGTTGTTCTAGATGGTTGGTTTCGGTGTTTCTAGTCACCGCTTTGAATTAGGAACAGTCGATATTGCTGCTGAGTACACGTGTTTCTGACGCACACTTGTTATTTTTTGCACCTTTCGTACAGGTACTGAGCCGGTGGTCCCCGGAGATTCGTAGGTAGCAGTTGTTGATCCCGATTGCCATGGATTTCCTCTATCTTTCGGTCTTATGTTTTTTTTTTTTCCGTATTTTAGACAATTTTGGACTATTCATTGTGTTACTTCTGTTAGAGGCTTGTATCTGTGATTACCAGACCTTGGGTATTTGAGATTATAGTACTCTTTTATATGCGTTGGTTTCGAGATTATTCAGGTTTTATTGTTGTTTTTTGCTTTCTTCCGCTTCTTAATAATTGGGTTAATTTCGCTTATCTATCGTGGTGGGTGTGATATGTGTCATCACGGTCTCGATTTTGAATCGTGACAGTTACTATCATGATCATATTACATAAATATGTGACTAGAGGTTTGAAAGTATCATATTAGGTTGGAGCTTATAATTTATGAATTTAATTTTTATCATGGAACATGTTCATTATAAAACGATAATACAAAATCATAAATAATTTTACTAGTTTTTATAATTTTTGTGTATAAATCATATTTCTTAAAAAAGTCAAATATTTTTCTCAAAATTATAACCAAACACATGTAAAGCTTTACCCAAAACTTCAACACAAAAGTGATTTGCCAAATATATTTAGTAATACGGACATATGCTGGCTCAAATGTTGCACTTGATCAATTGTCTAAACTTTGTGGCAGCAAAATTTGTTTGGTGTCGCATGTACTCTACTACCTCTGACTCTCTGTTATCACTGTTAACTTCAAAATGATAGCTCTCTATCCATTGCCCTCCGCCATTATACTCAACAAACTCACTTCCTCTCTCCCTTTCACTTGCCGCTTTTTCTCCAAACCTCTCTCTTATGTCAACCGTTTTTCTACTACCTCTTTCTCGACGTTACCACAACAACACCTTTCTTATGGCCCTTCCCTCTACAAAGGCCACAAAATCGCACGCCAAAACTCCGATAAGTTAGACGAAGAAAACTTCACTCGAATCTTCGATATCACTGCTTTACGAGTTCCTTCTGAACACTGTTTCTCCCTCGAAAGCAAATTGCGAGGCCACCTTTTAAATTGGCCTCGAATTCGTAACATTGCTAGGGTTCCCGGTGATGATATTGAAGACGAGTTAAAGGAATTTATCGGAAATGATAATAATAATGCTAATGATAAAACCCTAAAGGTATTAGAACGGAGAATTTACGGGAAAGGTGAAGGTGATGGGGAGAAAATGTGTGAGGTTTTGTATAGAGATAAGCTTGCGAGGACTTTCAATTCGACAGGATATGTGAAGTTTGAGAATTTGGCGAAGATATCACGGCCGAAGAAGAAGAAGAAATGGAAGAGAGAGGGAAATGGGAGAGAGAGGAGAGGGAATGGGAGAAGTGATATGTCAATTGTGGAGGTGGTTGAAGAGGAGGGGAATGGAGATGATGAGGATTTTAATGGGTTATTGGGAGGTGAGTTTAGAAGAAGAAAATGGAGTGGATCGACGAGGTTATTGTTATTGGATGAGAGGTACGCGAACGAGGGGATAGAGGAAATGCCCGAGGCAATTAAGGTTTCTGTTTTGTTTTAGCACCTATGGTATTTTATCAGTTGTGTATGCTTTGTGTTTCATGAGTAATGTCTTGTTGGTATTTGGAATTGAAATATGGAATGTTTTTGCCCAAGAGCTTTTGGTTCCACCGCAAAGGTAGTGCAGCAGGGTATGTGTGGTAAACACACATCATGAGTTAGAATCCTAGCTGGTTAACCAAGACTGGTATTTAGGTAGAGAAAGGGTAAGAGCGGTGGGCCAATTACAAAAAATATTCTTGTTTGGTTTGGTTTATTGACGTCACCTATTTAAGTTTTGGTTGTAAATTACGAAGTACGTTATGAAATTTGTTGCGAGCTTTTGTCTAAGAAACAAGAATGGAAGGATTTGGACGTAAAATATAGTCAGACATTCACCAATTGGTCTATTGTTCATATAATACATATGAAGATTGTTGTAAATCAATATATTTTCACCCTTTTGTCATCATTGATTCACTCTTTCTGCTATAGTAGTCAATAGAATTAGATAGTTGGAGGGTATGAGTATCATGTAGTTTTTACCAGGAATTCTACTAGATGAATTATAAGTCTAAACAATGCTTGAAGAACATTTGTTTTTAGGGTTATTAATCTTGATCTTAGTTTCGAACTATAAGATTTGCCAACATGTATTTATATCGTTTAAACAAGTTGTTTGATTGTAGCCAAGGGAGATGGATGTGGTGGTTATAGAACGCTTGTTACTCATTCAAAGTAGAAATTAAATGCTTAGATTCGACTTCTTTCATATTTTTGTAGGCTAATGGCTCCTTTGTTATGAATTTGAACTATGTTTGCAGGCAGTCCTCAAAGAACATAATGAGGAAAGTACAAGATTAAGTTTTGAAATTGTGAGATGCAAGTTGACATTATTTTACAATTATTGGCAAATGAATGAGGTATGTCCCTTAGATATTTTTGACCATGTTTCTCAGTTTTGCCATTAGTATTGCCTTTCTAGGATGGATATTCCTTTTAGCCGTTTAAGCCAATCAAGTTTCCTAGTGCCTATGAAGTATGTGAGGTTCATGGGTAAATATACACGTATTTTGTCATTTGCCAAACTTGAATATATCATAAGTAGAGCTATCGTGTGTAGTTCGGTTTCAAAAAAAAAAAGAGCTGTCATGTATAGTTGGATGGGATATAAAAGGCTTTGCTGCATTTGCTTTATTCCTATTTCCTTTTGCATTCATCAATTGTTAGTTGTGGTGTGTGGAAAGACTATAACTGGAACTGTCATGAATTTGTACAAGTTTCTGGTGTATGTTGCATAAATGAGGGATTTGTATCTTGCAGGTCTTAGAGGTCTTGCTTCCACAAGGTATGATTGTTCCTTCAGCTTTTGAGATAGTTGGGCATATTGCCCATCTAAACTTGAGAGATGAGCATTTCCCATACAAGAAACTTGTTGCAAAGGTACCTACTTTCTATACATCTACCACATTTTTTGATTCTATTAAGTTTCACCTTATTTCTCAAAATTTCATTGGCAACTATCCCCCTTCTTCCCTTCTTTGGATCATTTTTTACCAGGTAGTTCTGGACAAGAACAAGCCGAAGATACAAACAGTTGTCAATAAAATTGATGTCATCCACAATGACTACAGAACAATGCAGCTCGAAGTTTTGGCAGGAAACCATTCTCTTGTTACTACTGTAGTCGAGAATGGACTCTATTTTGGTGTTGATTTAGCAGCAGTGTGAGTCTAAGCTAATAAGAATAGAAGTAAAGATGAAAATCTACTGTTCAGAAAATCTGATATTCATTGTTCTTTCCTTCTATAAATTGTTATTTCCTTGTAGATATTGGAATTCTAGGCTGGCAACTGAAAGACAAAGGCTTCTTAGTTGCTTCACCCACAATGATGTTGTATGTAAGTTCTCTTGAATACTCTGTTACATGCACATTTGAGTGACGGACTTGGTGTCTCTACGATTCCGCTAAATATTTCTTTTCTCGAATTTTTCTCTTGGCCTTTCCACTACTCTCTTGCACTAAAAGCCCATCATGGTGTCAGTAGTTTCCATTTTAAAATTCTTAAAAGAATTAGTCTACTTAAATTTTTACTTCAATTTAGCAATATGCATGTGACTATGAACAATTTAAAATGATTAAGTAATATTCGCACACATAGGTGGCCACTATTTCCAGTATTTAATAGTAGTCGGAGATAAGGAATGAAACAAAATCATAAAATATTCCCTGTCAAATATGAGTACTATAGTTTCCAAAAGTATGCCAGAATGATTATATGCCTTTCAAGTTGAGCACATTGTTAGCGGTTTAAGCAAAGAATTGACACTGCTTAAAGAGTACCCAAACAAACACGACCAAACTGGTCTGCTCCAAATTGGTGTCATTTTTTTTTTTTATGACCGTGGTGTCCGGGCCAGCTTTCACACCTCGACTAATTCCACGGGATACCTGCCACCTCCCACCAGCAATAGGTATCTGGTATCTAGTACTCTGTCCACCAAAGCTAGAACAGATGGGAAGAATCATCTAGTGTTGGGATTTGAACCTAAGGCCTCATAGTTCTTAACCCACTTCATTGACCACTAGATCACACCCTTGAGTGCGTCCTTTTCTTAATATCTGAATTAGTCTCTATGTGGTGCCTCTTCTAACTTGCATTATATTCTGGTGTTCTCTCTCTTTCATACAGTTGTTTAAATCTCTATAGGTGATGTTTTTGCTGGGGTTGGTCCCATTGCAATATCTGCTGCGAAGAAGGTCAAATATGTTTACGCTAATGATTTGAACCCTAATGCTGTTGAATATCTGGAAAGAAACTGTGTCTGTAACAAACTTGAGAGGAAGATTGAGGTACAAATTCACTTACATGCTAGTTATATTTTCTGTTGTATGTCACTAAGTTTTTAATAATGCATAAGATCTACACACACACACACACACACACACACACACACATATATATATATATACTAAAAACAGTGATTTTGAGGTGCAAACTCACTGAGACTAGTTCACTTATTTTACACCCTTGATCTTGCGGGTGTATTAATGATTTATATTTAACATTTGGTTTCTTGAATTCATTTATCCAGTGATACAGTGTCACAAAATACTGATTTTGTTTATTTCGTAGATTTTTAACATGGATGGGAGGAGGTTCATTGACTGTATTTTTGCAAGTGAAAAAGCTAGGCCAATTACCCAAGTAGTAATGAATTTGCCAAATGATGCTGCAGAGTTTCTTGGTACGCAGTCTTTTGATAAATTCAACCTTAAAGTTATGCTATTGGATGTTGTTAGTTTTAGTTTTACTTGGCATATTTTTAAATGTGAGCACCAACGATGTGGTGTGATTTAGTTGAGAAAATATGCCCTCTGCTTCATCTTTTTCTAATTTACTCTCTCGGGTCTAACTCTGAAGTTGCTAGATTGAGAAGATGACTTCTTGATATTTCAACTGCACTTCTTCGTTACCAGTTTCAAAAAAAAATAATTTCAACTGCACTTCTTATTCATTGAGCACTTGGATAGACTCCTGCTGGCTTAGTTCTTGACCTTCATGAGTGATGCTAATTCAACATCTCTTCTCCTTTCTTCTCATTTAAGTTGTCTTGTAGCATCTATAATAATCTCCATAACTTTTTTTTTTTTTTTTTTTTTTTTTTTTTTTTTTTTGGAGGAAGTATCCTGCTAGTTGAAATTTGATTTTTGACGTCTGCCATTACTATGGGGTTAGTAGAGGCTAAGGAGCATTGTTGGCCGTGATCATCTTTTCTCTTGGTTGAACTATGGCCCCAGAAAGCTTTTCATTAAGAAGATTTTGTTACTTTTGTTAATGCCAACTTGCATGTGACAGTGTAGTTGGAGAATAGCATTCCGGGGATTGACAGTAATTATTACAATGATGATGAAGCAAACTTGAATTTTGAAAATTATTGATAAACAAGCTTCTAAGGGCACCAAAAAAAGCTTATGTAGAGCACGGGGGAGGGTAGGGTTATTCTTGAATTTATCGATACAAATATGTTTCATTCTTTTGTCTTCTCTTAATTTTGTCCTATAAATGTCTACTAACATGGTTGTTCGGCAATGGTTTGACGGGTAAGACACCCCATTTTTAGTGTTGAAGTAGATCTACAATGACATTTGCAGGGCATGATGTTTATATGGATTATCTGATGAATAATTCTTTTCGAGTATTTCTATTGAGCAACAATGTCAAAAGCATTTTCCACCACTAGAATTATTGCCTTGATTTGTTCTCTTACTCTCATAATTGAAATGTATGGTTGGCATGAAAGCACTTCAAATTTCTCAGAAGGCAATGTGCTGCATTACATTCCTTTTTTCCGTTCAATGTAGAAGATGAGATGTCCAAAAATAAAGGCAGACCTTCCATTCCATTTATTCAGTCATGTAGCCATACATAAATGCTTTTCTCATGTTTGCAGATTCATTTAGAGGAATTTTCAGAAATAAGCACACGGATAAGCAATTTACCTTGCCAAGGATTCATGTATATGGGTTTTCAAAAGCTCAGGATCCTGAATTCAACTTTCATGAGGTCTGCTGTTAGCTTGTGCGCTATTTCTTTTTCATCTGGTAATTTTTTTTGGCCTGGTATTACTTAGGGGAATGCTGAATTTTTCTTCTTTAAACATGACCAGAAAATCAGGATTGCACTGTCTGAGGTGGCTTTTGAGGTACAGATGCACAAGGTCCGCCTTGTTGCACCAGGAAAATGGATGTTGTGTGCATCATTTGTTCTACCTGAGACAGTAGCATTTGCTAAATGAAATCCGTAAGTAATTTTGTTTGGGTAGTTGAAGCCTTTGTCAACAATTACATGTTACAGTCCATCCCATTTTCAGAGGTAAATAAGTTTATCGAAAGCATATATACGAAAAATTAATAACAACAACATACCCAGTGTATTCCCATAAAGTGGGGTCTGGGGAGGGTAAAGTGTATGCAATCCATACCTCTACCTCAGATGAAGTAGAGAGGCTGTTTCCGATAGACCCTCGGCTCAGGACAAATAATAGTATAACAAACATAAAAACATAAAAACAAACAACAAAATGGAATAACAAACCACTAGATAATAAAAGAAACAAGACACCCACTCAGTAATACTATAAGCTATCTATATGAAATCACAAACATCACCAAAACACCACGAACAAGAAACTACAAGACATGCATAACACTACGACTACAGGCACAACTACAAACAAAACACTCCTTCCTACTAGTAACTACACACTCCTACCCACTAATTCGCGTCATTCATACCTTCCTATCAAGGGTCATGTCCTCTGTAAGCTGTAACTGCTCCATGTCATGTCTAATCACTTCCCTCCAATATTTCTTTGGCCTACCTCTGCCCCGCCGGAAACGATCCATAGCCAACCTCTCACACCTCCGTACTGGGGCATTTGTGCACCTCCTCATCACATGCCCGAACCATCTCAACCTCACTCCCCGCATCTTGTCTTCCACCGAAGCCACTCCAACCTTCTCTCGAATAATTTCATTTCTAACCTGCTCTCCTTGTAAGTCCACACATCCATCTCAACATCCTCATCTCCGCCACCTTCAACTTTTGGATGTGGGAGTTCTTGACTGGATGAGAAAGTTGCTAACTTTCCTAGGATCTTGTTCTGTATTCTGTTTGCAGCTTTCTAGTTCTATACTAGTGGCAGCGTATTAGTAGTTCACAAATCTGCAAGACATTTTTGGTTCTTTTCTTACCTTTGCTTTCTGTACTAATGCTTCTTGAGATGCTTGACTACAAAATAAACTGCTGTGAGAAAAATAAATTGAAGTTTATTTCGACCGGAATTACAAACAGCAGCGAGGCAAGGCAGGACGTTAGCGCCATGAAAATTTTATCACTATATTTTTAAAAAATAAAATAAAATTTGAAACTTCATAAAACAAAATTAATTAGAAGTTGAAAAGTGGTGAGCATTACATCAAAAAATTATAGAGATTTTTACACATCAAATGAGTTAGCAAGAAATTAAGTTACCAGTTCTCAAAATGAGTTAGCAAGAAATATATACAATAATAACATATCTTTTTATAACTAATAAATATAGCAAATTTTATACCAAATATGATATTTTGAAAAGAAAAATAAATGCAATAATAAACTCATTTAAATGTTAGCAACTCTCCCATTAATTAAGAAATCTATTTTCATCAGCACATTTTTAATGCACTCTTTTCTCTCCCATGTTTGTGATGTGTAGGACAAAAATGACGGGATTCGAGCACAAACCGGCTATGTTAGAGCTTTGAAGTCTAGGCAGAAGGCACAAAAGCCAACAAAGACTTCGATCGAATGTGCAAGATCAAGTACGTGGACTAAAAGTGAAAAATTAAGACGGAAAATAAGCCTACTGCGTCGTGATCAGCAAGGCAGGCGGCGTCGCAGTTGCGTTGGAAAGCATAGAAGAACCAAGAAAATAGTCATTATCAAAATGGCTTATTGCCTCGCGCTCAGCGAGGCGGTAGTGCAAAAAGTGGTCATAGAAGAGCCAAGAAAATAGTCATTATCAAAATGGCTTATTGCCTCACGCTCAGCAAGCAAAGCGGTAGTGCAAAAAGTGGTCATATTTTGCTGTTTGTTTAACAAGGGTATTTTCGTCTCGAGATTTTTAAGAACTCTATATATAAATCATAAATAGGATTTTTATAGAACTTTTGACCTAGGAAGAGCGAGGAGCATTCGTGGAGGTCGGAGAATTTTGGTTCGGTATGGTGGAAAATATTTTTCAGAAAATATTTTCTTATTTTCTCATGTTTGTTTGGCTAAAATTTTTGAAAAATATTTTATCTACGAAAACAAGTCCCATCAAAATAAGGTTAGCGACTTAATAAAACACGTCCCCAATGCCCTCACCCTCACCCCCCAACCCCCCTAGAAAAAAAGAAGTTATTTTATAACATTTTTGGAAAAAAATTGAAAAACTTTTTCTTACCCCACTCTATCCTTGACCCCCACACCCCCTATGTCACGATTCGAGTCTACACCTTGGAAGAGACACGGTACTAGAACCATGAGTGATCCCAAGCGAATCCTTGGTATTAGCATAGTACTAAGATCATACATTTAAAAACAACTACGCGGAAGCTTAAGCATAATAAAATGGGCAAACAGAAAACAAATCAAAAGACTAAGATTAATACATAAATCGTTTAAAAGCTGACTACAATCGACTCGACTGGCTACCAGTCTATGAAGTCGATACTAAGCATACTGACGTAACTGGCTACCAACATGCACTCTAAACTATGTCTTCAGGAAAGACGAAGAGAATCTGTCACGACCCAAAAAGGCGAGGTCATGATAGCACCTGCCCCAACCCAACCATGGTAGGTAAACCCAACACCAAACAAGAATAAGGAATGCAGAGAGGAAATATATAAAACTCAATATGAGACTTCATAAGAAAGTCAGGCCATATATATAAGTAAACAACAATATTCGAAATTGAACAAAATAAATTCTAATCTCAAAATCTGATGTCATGAGTAAAGAGCACTACAAATGGTAAGGAGTACAAAAATACACAAGTTTGTCTCTAAAAAGTATAATAAAGACAATAAGGATAGATGAAGTCCAAAATCAAGCCTAGAATGAGTAACTCACTTGTACTGCGAATTAGCCTCGAACACATCACGAACTCACACTCCACGGGTTGCACTCAAACTAGGATCTGCACCAAAAGGATACAGAAAGTAGGAGTGAGTATGGTGCACTTGTACTCAGTAGATATCATAGGCCGATTGAGCAAAGCAGACAACAAAACATATAAAGGCAACAATGAGCAACTCTTCCACCTGCATACAGAAAAGTTTCCAACGGTGGCTCAAACTATATCTCCTAACAATTCTACAAGCATAATAACATTATAAGACTACACACAAATATATATAAAAAAAGGTCTAAATACACGATACACATAAAAGAAATGTAAGTGATGCAATGCAATGACCATAATGTAATGTCTTAATATCACCTCGTATATACTTTCCAAGCGAAAACTTCGTGGATAGGACACCATGAGGGGGTTCACAACCTGTATACTATCACAATCTCATATCTCAATGAACCTTGCTGGCACATCTCTCAGTCAAGGGTTTTATAAAGGGATTCATTTTCTTTCAAAATTAGTGTTTTTTAGTGGTTCCAATTCCATGTATAAGGATGAATGAAATGAGAATGCATGCTCATAACCAAGATAATATTATGTGATGAATCTACTCAATGATACTATAAAATGAGCTCAAACCTCCTCAATCTCAATAAATCATGATATAAGTCATCACATGGCACCACAATAATGAATAGTTATGTAAGATATCAGTAATATCAATTCAAACCCCCACTCGAGAATCACAATAAATATAAATAGAAAATAATTCTAAAACAAGACCAATATCAACCCCCACTCGGATATCACAACAATAATCATCTCTCAAGTCAAATATAATGCTCACATAAGCTTCCGCACGGGCATCACAATACTAATAAACCTTCAAGTCAACAATAATACTCACCTAGGATCCTTCACGAGCAACACGATAACATAACTATCTCAGAAGATGAATATCATGATAAACTCCACAACCCATAGCGTACTTTACATGAATGGTTAACTACCAGTCCAGTCTAAAGAAAGTTAAGCCATAACCTACATCGAAAAGTTGAATCTCAAGTATGGGCCCTTCAACATAGAGCCTTTCCTTTACATTCGGCCTCAGAATGAACTAAATTTATCAAAACTGTAATCTACATGTCACAAGAATTCTAATGATACCCATATTAGCTACTTTGTTTCGGGTCTAATATCGACCCCAAGGGAAAAAAGGGTAAACCAAAATTTTATTTAAAAATCATGTTTCGTATACTTTAAGGGTTCTAAGTATGAAAATCCACTGAAAAACAAGTTGAAATAGAGCTTGAAATCCTTGAAAAACCATTTTTCTTCCTTATCAGGTGAAACCTCAAAATTCCAAGTTTAAAATTCAAGTTTTGAAGACGATTTAGTGAAATAATCAATGAGTAAGGATGAAAATTATGTTTATAAGAGGATGAAAATTATGTTTATAAGCTCACCCAAGTCTAATTTGGTGAAAAATCATCTTTGTAATCGCCAAAACCGAGCCCCCAAGACTTGAAAATGGAAGAATGGAATAAAAGAGAAGGAAAATAATTTTATACCACCGACGTCGTCTAGGAGGTAAAATGGTCGCCTAAGTAAAATTGCCTGAGCGAACTGACTACCGCTAAGGTGGTAGGCACTTGCCATGGAGACGATCGCTTAGGTGGCCTTTTAGCCTCTAAGGAGGTCTCGCTAAGGCGATGCACACATCGCTTCGGCGATGGTGGTAGAAGGTTGGGCTTATGATAAGGCGGCATTTGGTCCGCCTAAGCAATACCGCTAAGGCAACCAAATGACTGGTTGAGTGGTTGCACCAAAATCAGATTCAGTTGAAACATTGTTAAGTGAAAATAACTCTGAATGGACTCTCGGGATTCGATTGAGAGTCCATAAAAATAATCTAATAATACTACTAGACTAATTTCAATGTTTTGGACTCAATGAAACCATCAATTTATCAAATGAGGTCGTTATCAATAAACTAACCTCCGAGATTCCTTTTAGGCTATTTTAACTAGTTTCTCGTCCAAGAGGTCAAAACTAAATATAAAGGCTCGGTATCCGAACTAACCAGGCTACTAACCTAACATTGACATTCCAGATCTAATGGAACTAATAAAATCTCCATCCGACGCCCGGATCACAAACTATTTACCAAAGTCAAACTAATCACTTATAAGGCTATTGAAAATCTCAGACTTACTCAAATCACTCACGAATGCTTAGGGGATCGTTCCAACCATCCCCACAACTCATAAATGATATATAACAACTATGGGGAAGGGAAAAACAGTCAAAACATAGAAAAAAACAAAAATTCACAATAAGAATTGTTACATTATCCACCACTAAAACACGAGTTCGTCCTCGAACTAAAAAGCAAATAAAGTACCTGAAGCGGTAAAAAGTTGGGGGTATCTACTCCGCATATCGGACTCAACCTCCCACGTAGCCTCCTCAATTGGGCGATGTCCCTACTTAACTTTCACAGAATTAATGTGTTTGGACCTTAACTTTCTAGTCTGATTGTCTAGGATAGCAATGAGCTCCTCCTCGTAGAACAAGTCATGATCTAATGCAACAGAATCCCACATGATCACATGCATATCATCTGGACGGTATCACTTCAGCATCGAGACATAGAATACCAGACGAACAGCTGGTAGATGTGGAGGTAAAGCTAGCCTATAGGCCACATCTCTAAACTTTTCAAGAATCTCAAAAGGTCTAATAAATCTCGAACTAAGTTTCTCCTTTTTCCCAAATCTCATCACATCCTTCAAGGGTGATACCTTCAACAAAATCTGTTCACCAAGCATGAAGGCCATATCATGAATTCAACGGTCGGCGTAACTCTTCTGCCTACTTTGGGTAGACACAAGCCTCTATTGAATCAACCTCACTTGATCCATCGAGTATCTCAACAAATCAATGCCCCAAGGCCTAACCTCAAACGAATCAAACCATCCATGGGGGATCTATAGCCTATACAAAGCCTCAAAAGGTGCCATCTGATGATGGAATGGTAACTGTTGTTATAGAGTTCACTCCGTTAAGGGCAAGAACTGGTCTGAATGACCACCAAAATTCATAACACATGCTCGAAGCATGTCCTCTAACACCTGAATCATCCGCTCTGAATGGCCATCTATCTGAGGGTGAAAAGTTGTGCTCATATCATGCTGAGTACCCAACTCACTCTGCATAGAACTCTAAAAATTGGAGCGAAATTGAGTACCTATATCAGAAATAATGGAGATGGGTACACCATGCAACCGAACAATCTCTCGAATATAGATCTTGGCCAATTTCTCCGCATTATAGCTTACCTTCACAGGTATAAAGTGCGCGGACTTGTTCAACCTATCTACAATCACCCAAATAGAATCAAACTTCCCCAAAGTCGAGGGTAGACCAACCATGAAATCCATAGTGATCGGCTCCCACTTCCACTCGGGAACAGACATCCTCTGAATAGTACCACCCGGTCGCTAATGCTTATACTTCAATTGCTGATAATTCAGACATTTGGACACAAACTCAACGATGTCCTTCTTCATACCACACCACCAATAGTATTGCTTTAAATTATGTTACATCTTATCCGCTTCTGGATGAATAGAATACTTCAAACAATGAGCCTTTTCAAAAATCAGTCTAATCTAACCACTAACTCTCGACATACAAACACGACCACCAATCCTTAAAGCACCCTCGGGATCAAGAGATGTTGTCTTCGCCTCACTACTCAATACTTTGTCATGAATCACCCTCGACTTCTCATCATCAAACTGACGAGCTCAAATCTTCTCCATCAATGAAGACCTAGCCTCAACGTATGCCAAGACACACCCAGGTGTCAAAATATCAAGTCGAACCAATTGGTTAGCCAAAGACTGAATGTCTAAGGTTAAAAGTCGTTCCCCTAACAATAGATAAGCCAAACTACCCATACTTGTCGTCTTCCAACTCAAGGCATCTGCTACTATATTAGCCTTTCCCCGATGATAAAGAATAGTGAGATCATAATCCTTAAGCAACTCTAACCATCGACACTGTCTCATATTAAGATCTTGCTAAGTGAAGAAGTACTGAAGGTTACCATGATTGGAGAAAATATCACAATGAACTCCATACAAGTAGTGTCACCACAATTTCAACATAAACACAACCGCGGCTAAATCCAAATCATGAGTAAGGTAGTTTTTCTCATTACGATTCAATTGTCGAGAAGCACAAGAAATCACCTTACCTTTCCACATCGACCACCAAAGCCAACTCTGAAAGTATCACAAAATAGGGGAAAACCCACACCCTTCTCAGACAAAGTCAAGATAGGAGCCAAAGTTAACAACTCCTTCATATTTTGAAAGCTCTCCTCACAATCATCCGACTACTAAAAAACAATCTTCTTTTGAGTCAACATGGTCAAAGGAGTTGCAATAGAAGAGAAACCTTCAAAGAAACACCTATAATAGCCTGCTAACCCGAAAAAACTCTGAATATCATAGGAGAAGTAGCACCACTACCTCAATCGGATTGACCATAATACCATCCTTGTTCACTGCATGACCCAATAAAGAAACTGAATCTAACCAAAACTCGTACTTGGAGAACTTGGCATACAATTTCTCATCACGTAATCTCTAAAGTATAGCCCTCAAATTTCTCATATGCTCGACCTAATTCTTGGAATAAATTAAGATATCATCGATGAACACAATCACAAAATAATCAAGATAAGGTGGAAATACTCTGTTTATCAACTCCATAAATGTTGTCGGGGCATTAGTCAGCCCAAAAGACATAATCAGGAACTCATAATGGCCATATTACATCCAAAAAGCCATTTTTGGAACATCCAAAGCTCTAATCTGCAACTTAGGATACCCGGATCTTAAGTTGATCTTAGAAGATAGTGAAGCACCCTTAAGCTGATCAAATAAATCATCGATGCAAGGAAGAGGATAATTGTTCTTGATAGTCACCTTATTCAATTGTCGATAATCAATACACATGTGCATGGATCCATATTTCTTCTTCACAAATAAGATAGGAGCATCCCAATGAGACATACTCGGTCTAATGAAACCCTTACTTAACAAATCCTGTAATTTCTCCTTCAATTTCTTCAATTCTGTCGGGGCCATCCTATAAGGTAGAATAGAAATGGGCTTATTACTCGGCTCAACATCAATGGAAAATCAATATCCTGGTCCGGAGGCATACCATGTATGTCCTTAGGAAAAAATTCCATGAACTCTTTAACAACTCACAAAGAATCCAAAGGAGGCAATGAATCAATGCTAGTATTGCGAATATAGGCCCAATAAGAAAGACACCCTTTTCCTACAATGCAATGAGCACATAGAAAAGATATAACCCTCTTCGAGCGCAAACTGGAAATACCCTTCCACTCTAATCTCAGGATATCCAGAGTAGCTAAGATCACCGTCTTAGCAAAATAATCCAAAATTGCATGATAAGGAGCCAACAAATCCATACCCAATAAGACATTAAAATCAACCATATCGAGGATAATCAAATCCACCCAAGTCTCATGCCTCGAAAAGGTCGCCATACATGATCGAACACCAAACTAAAGAATCGCCTATGGGGGTAGAAACATAAATAGGCATAGCAAGGGACTCATACATAACATCAAAAATAGTAGCAAAGTATGCAGACACATAAGAGAATATGGACCCAGGGTCAAATAACACAAAAGAAGAACAGTGGTAAACTCGGATTTTACATGTAATCACAACATCAGAGGCCTCTGCCTCAGGTCTCCCAAGAAAAGCATAGCAATGACCACGCCCGCTACCAAATTGAACAACCTCGCATCCACTACAACCAGCTCCCTGAGCTCTATTTCTCGTACCTCTAGAACTACTTCTTCAGCCTTGTGTACTACCTCTAATTATAGACACTAGAGTCAGACAAAGTTGAAGCTAAAAACTATACTAGGGAGGATCCAAAACACGCCAGGGACAGTAAAAATATCCTATAGCCTCCTGAAGATAGATACATACGCCAATGTATCTATCTGTGAGACTCTATCATACATCCTGCTCTTTTACTTATAAGACCTATGAACCTAGAGCTCTGATACCAATTTGTCATGACCCAAAAAGGTGAGGTCATGATGTCACCTACCCCAACCCAACTATGGTATGTAAGCCCAACACCAAACAAGAATAAGAAATGCAGAGAGGAAATAGATAAAACCCAATACGAGACTTCATAAGAAAGTCAATCCATATATATAAGTAAATAATAATATTCAAAACTAAACAAAATAAAACTCTAATCCCAAAATCTAATGTCATGAGTCAAGAGTACTACACCTTATAAGGAGTATGAAAATACACAAGGTTGTCTCTAAAAAGTATAATAAAGACAATAAAGATAGATGAAGTCTGAAATCAAACCCCAAATGATAAGCTCACCTTACTGTGAATCAGCCTCGAACACAACAAAAACTCACGTTCCACGGGTAGCATTCAAACTAGGATCTGCAACAAAAAGATATAGAAAGTAGGAGTGAGTATGGTGCACTTGTACTCAGTAGATATCATAGTCTGACTGAGCAAAGCAGAAAACAAAACATATAAAGGAAACAATGAGTAACTCTTCCACCTGCATATAGAAAAGTTCCAGTAGTGGCTCAAACTGTATCATCTAACAATTCTACAAGCATAATAACAATATAAGACTACACACAAATATATAAAAGAAGTTTAAATACACGATATCGAACACATAAAAGAAATGTAAGTGATGCAATGGAATGACCATATGTAATGTCTTAATATCACCTCGTATACACCTTTCGAGTGAAAGCTTCCAGGATAGGATACCATGGGGGGTTCGCAATCTGTATACTATCACAATCGCATATCTCAATGAACCTGTCGACACATCTCTCAGTCAAGGGTTTAATAAAGTATTTCATTTTCTTTCAAAAGTAGTGTTTTTCAGTGGCAACATATCCATGTATAAGGATGAATGAAATAAGAATGCATGCTCATAACCAAGATAATATCATGTGATGAATCTACTCAATGATAGTATAAAATGAGCTCAAATCTCCTCAAATCTCAATAACCCATGAAATAAGCCATCGCATGGCACCACCGTAATGAATAGTCATTAAGATATCAATAATATTAATTCAAGCCCCCACTCGATCATCACAATAAAGATAAATGGAAAATAATTCTAAAACAAGACTAATATCACCCCTCCTCCCACTCGGGAATCACAACAATAATCATCTGTCAAGTTAAATATAATGCTCACATAACCCCTCACACGACAATCACAACAATAATAAACCTTTAAGTCAACAATAATACTTACCTAGGCTCTGACACAGACAATAAGATAAAATAACTATCTCAGAAGATGAATCTCATGATAAACTCCCCAACCCATAGCATACTTTACATGAATGGTTATCTACCCAGCACATTCTGAAGAAATTTAAGCCATAACCTATCTCAAAAAATCAAATCTTGAGCCTAGGCCTTTCAACATGGAGCCTTTCCTTTATGTGCAATCTCAAAACAAACCAAATCAATCAAAAATGTAATATATACGGTAAAAGGAGTCTAATGATACCCATATCAACTACTTTTATTTTGGGTTTAAAAATAGATCGAAAATCGACCTCGAGGGAAAAAGGGTAAAACCAAAATTTTATTTAACAATCATGTTTCCCATACTCTAAGGTTTCTAAATTTGAAAACCCATTGAAAAACAAGTTAAGATTGAACTTCCTCTAGCTTCTATAATCATCATCCGATAACTTACACTCTCGTTGGCAAACATATCTGCCTACACTCTCATTGGCAAACATATCTGCCTCTCTAACATTTAACAATATGTCTTCTTATTTTTCTTCTTAATCCACTAACATCACATCTCTAAATACATAATCACCTGAAACCATGAAAATTAAAACTCTACTAAGAGACTCAACATCGCCTACCTATACTCCCTCGCTTCAGCTATTATGAAAACCATATACTATATAATTAGTCTTCCCCACTCTTAGCAACTCAAGGGTAATAACTAGGCATACACAACACTTAATAATATTAGAATATCATGCAGCCACATACTACTTTGGGTACACATCTATATCATACCTACACCATCACACTTATTTCAAATAAAGGAACTTAAATTCCTACATACATTATTTCAAGCCTACCAATTCAATTCTATATAACTAGCATCACTACCCCTAAACTATCATTATTTACACCTCAGTGGTCATCCATAGTTCAAACTTAGTTTTTAGTACTCGAAATGGTTAACAGTACAACTTCACATGCGATTCTAGCTTAGCAACTACTAGATAAAAAATCAAGAAACACTAGTTCACTAAAACCTCATGATAACAATAGTCGATTTGAATCTTACAATCTATATAATTACAGTCCATTAGCATATCCTCCTTTTGTATATCACTACTACTTATCCATCAATACGTCTACGCTACATTTATAGCTCTATAAGCATCAAGTGGTTTTCTTTTCAAACTCACAAGGTGCAGCCTAGATTTATCAATCCTTAACCACTTTATTCTTTCATTAATGAAATATACTTTTCAAAGACAATGACACGCCATCATAAACTCCTATCCAAGTTTAAGCAAACTCTAAGTCATCTTAACTAGTAACTCCTCCTCTACATTCTACCATGAAATCTACACCACACTTGCTATTCTTTAGTTAACACCTAAAGACATATCACTTCAATTCTAACTTAATAGATACATAGATCCATCTATATACTTTAACCAATTATTATCCCCACCTTTTTTGTAACTACACTTCTAAATCCATACCCCTAACTTTCAGATCATCCTACTACTTATGGCTCATAACACCCTAAGTCACATTATCTCTCGCATAACAATTTTATCCAATAATCTTGGTATATAATTTCTCCTCATGGGTGATATCTATAACAAAGGATTAAAGATAAATCTAAATACATATCATACTCTGGTTCAATAGCACAATTCATATAGATAAGGACTAAACTTTCAAATCGAAGGACTAAAACACACAAATAGGCTCGTTTCAAGCCTTTGTGTAATTTCCAAAATGTCTGATAGTTCTATATAAGAGCATCGTATTGGTAGAAAATTGAGCTTTATTATTTCTATTACCTCGAATATGAGGCATAGTAGGAGGAATTTGAAGCAACACATGAATCTACACAAGTTTTTTAAGGGACTCCTCTATTGCATGATCTAGAGTATGAAACCATAGAAAACTTTTCTTAAATGTCCATAGTCTCTCATTAATAGAAGTGAGGACCTCACAACCATAAATAAGATCCTACTGACACGAATTCATAGACTCTCTAGTACACTTAAACCCTGTGCTCTGATACTTAAGTTTATCATGACCTGAGTCTACACCCTGGATGAGATACGATACTTAGAACTATGAGTGATCCCATGCAAACCCTTATTACAACATAATAATAATATTATACATTTAAAAGAAACTGAGCGGAAGCTTAAGCATAATAAAACAGGCAAACTAGCAATAAATTGAAAGACTATAAGATTAGTACATAAATTATTTAAAAGATGACTATAACTGACTCGACTGCCTGCCTATCGATGAAGCCTCTACTAATCATACTGAAGTAACTAGATTCCAACATACACTCTATACTATGCCTTTTAGAAAGATGGAGAGCATCATCAACACCAGAAAAGTTAAAGCCTAATATGAAATTTGATTATGTACCTGCATATCTGTAAGCTACATCCATGAAAATGTAGCAAAAGTAAAGTACACATGTAACAACCCGTTATATCATTACTAAATTATCTGCGTTAATGTCATGAAATTTTTTAATTTTCATTCTCCAATATGAATTTGAGTCCAAAATAGCTAGTACTTTGTTCGTTGTTCCACCTTAAGCATTTAGGCTAAGATATGATCTTTTGGAGTGTGTAGATAGAACCAAACCCAATAAAATTTATTTTTTCATGAGTATTAAGATCGATTCTTTAGTGTGAAAGTGCATTAGATATAAACTAAGGTCCTAGAAATCTCCTAGAACAAAGTTAAGTTAGAAGTGTCCTTACTGATTGAGTTTTGGTGTAAGTTTAAACTAAGATCAACTTCAAATGAGCACTCCTCATAGAATTTAAATTTATAGGGCCCAAGACCCACCAAATTAAAGATCTTTGAGTTTTTTTTTTCCAATGCCATCAACCATTTATTAATCCACTTTTGGAGTAAAATATTATGGTTATTTTACTGAAGACTATCTGTGTTAAATAACTGAGGCATCGTAGTGGGATTAGACTACTACTATAGGATTTGGGATGCTATAGCGGGATTCAGGCACTTTATATGCCTATTTTTGCTGAGTTTCTGGTTCAAAACCTCATTCCACAACCCTAGACGGGTGATTTTCCAAGGTCTAAGGTGAGAATTCTCATTGAGGTATGTTCTTCCATCATCCTCTTATTTTGTTAATCTAATTACGTCGTCTAATCATTAGAATGATTTTAATGGTGGAATTATGGGTTAGAACCTTAGATTCATGAGATTTGGTGGAAAACCTATGGGTTGGGGTAAATCACCTAGAATTGATTCTAGATCGTTTATTAACTCTTCCTAGTATGAAATTGTTGTTCTAGAACATGATTTATGGTGGTAGAAAACCTTCACTTCATAAAGGATAGAACCGTTAGCTTGAATACTTCTTAAAAAGAGGGTAATTGGAGTATAAATTTCATTAATTGGGATAATGTGAGTATGATACAACTAGTTAATGATTGAATGACCGTTGGGTAATGTTATAGATTGAGAATAAAGGTCGATTAGTGAGTTTGAATTCCCGAAGTATTTATTTGAAGAGTAGTTGACTAATTACTCTTAAAATTGCTTATTTATTTAATGATTGAGCATTCAAAAATGTGAAGGAAAAAGAAAGATTATCCGTGGTATAGCTTGCTTGTTGCAGTAACTTGGCATCGAGGTAGGTTATGATTTATGAGTAGTAGACTAGGATTTGGTAAATGTATATGCTATGTAGGATTGATGGGAGAATGCATGATTAGGCCTTCAAGCATGACGTTTGGATAAATAAAACATGAAATTAATGATATAAAGATCTAATACGCATTGTAATATGATGATTTATGAAATCCTTGAGGTGTGATATATAATTGTATGACATCATGATGTGTTGTGAATTATAATCTGGAGATAATAATATAATGGTAACCATTGTGTGTGATGTGTTATGGATTACTTATTCCCCTTGTTGTAAATTGATCTAGTGTGTTGAGTATGAAGGCAGAAAAGAGAAACAATATTCTATTATAAGGTTTTGAGAAGGTCTTGGCTAGACACTATAGCATAACCTATTATAAATAAATAAACTAAGGTTACTATTGTATGTGGAATATTGACAGAGTTTAATTATGGTATAACATTAAGATGGAAGTTGAGGAGTTAAAGGTACTGTATATAGGGATGAATTGTAGACGTGTAGAAGTACGCATATATGTACATATTTATAAAATTGGAGCTTAGACTCAATTTGATTTTGTGTGTGCTCTTAACTGATTATATGTTGATTGATCTTTGGACATACTTATGGTTGATGAGTTTTTATTTGATAATGCTTGAATTAATAAGCTATTGATTTTTCCTTGAGCCATGTTTGTTAGTGATACAATTATGACATTTGATGTGAAGAGCAATATATGATTAGTGAGATTAAGTATGAAATTGTATAATGGGAATGTCGGTGGTACAAATTGCCTACAAGTAATGAATTGTATCCATTTAAGTTAGTAAGAATAATAATGGAAATACTCTCAGGTAATATGAGAGAGAGAGAGATAATATAATAGGGTGAAAGTGATGTTAATTAAAGTGTTAATTTTCATGTTTATCTTGTTTGATTTTATGTTGTGTCATGTGATTTAATCCTAGTCGGTTGATGATATCTACCAATATTATATTTGTAGTATTTGTACTATTAGGAGATACAATTTGAGCCACCGCTGGAAACTTTTCTGTATGCAGGTGGAAGCGTGCTTATAGTCTCTTTTGCTTGTTTTGTTTTCTACTTTGCTCAGTTGGCCTATGATGCCTACTGAGTACAAGTGGACTATACTCACTCCTACTTTCTGTATCCTTTTGGTGCAGATCCCAATTTGAGTGCCACCCATGGAGCTTGAGATCATGTAATGTTGCGGCTGATTCAGAGCACTGGTGAGCTCATCGTTCGAGGCTTAATTCCATACTTCATCTTATCTATCATGTCTTTACTGTATTTTTTAGGGATAGAGTTGTGTATTTCCATACTCTTTATCAGTATTAGTGCTCCTTAATCATGAAACTAGATTTTGGGTTAGAGTTGTATCTATTTCAATTTTGGATTTGTTCTATCTATGTATATATGGCCTAACTTTATTATAAAGTTTCATATTTAGGTTTCATTTATTTCTTTTCCGCATCTTTACCTCTTTAGTGTTGGGCTTACCTACCCAGGGTTGGAATGGGATAGGTACCGTCATGACTTCATCTTTTTGGGTCGCGATATTGAGGTATGTTGAATCGGTAATTTGAATAACCATAAGCTAGTTGTAAGGGTAAATAAGTATAGCTTGTTCTTTTGTGATAATTAATAAGTTGGTTAATTTATGAAAGATTGATTGTTGAAGGTTGAGTGGCTATTGTGAGTTATAACACGGTTAGGGCGTAAGTACCCTGTTAGACCCTTCTTAGTATGAGAATAATGGATCTTGGAGTAGCGTGAGTTTGGATAAAAATCTGGTGTTGTGAGGTTTAGTATTGAATATTGGATGATGGTGTAATAATTGATGGTAATGAGGTCATCGAGGGGTATTCAATTGATATAATGTTTTGTAGAAAGTTTTGGAATGACAAACAGATTTGTAGAACTCTATTTATAGGGGTTCTCGTAAAGAGATTTATTCGTAATGTTGAAATTCGGGGGTTGTGTTATGAGATGGCCCAGAACTGGAAACTATTTTGAGATTTTGCCCCAATGCTTCTATAGTGGGCATGAGGGATACTGCAATGGTCCTTTTATGGCTGGATATGGATCGCTACAATAGTAGTCTATAATTGTCTCGGGCTGTTACAGTGGGTAGATATTTCTACATCACCGCCGCTACAACGGGAGGATCTCGCTACAGCGCCACCACTGTTGCAGTAAGTGGGCCGCTATGGTGGGAATTAAATAGTAAATAGTCAGTTTTTTGAGTTTAGACATCATTTCATCAAAGCTCAATGGTTCGTCTTTAGACCATTTGAGAGAGTGATTCTCCCCTTGTTGTTGCTGCATGGTCTCTTGTCAAAGGCTGGGTGGTACAAGCCCTGGCATCCCACAAGGTCCATAGTCTCTCATTTCTTGATTCTTGATAAGAACTTTCGTAAATGTATTCTTTCCCAAGTTTAGAAAATCGCCAGAGCAAGAATTTGATTTGTGCATAAATATTTGATCCCACACCTCCTTGTCTTGAAAGGCCTCGATGGAGAGGCCGAGTATAAAATGTTGTTTAGATGATAAATTAGAGCAAGTGGATAAGTAAGGGAGCAATATAAGCAACCCTGAAAGTAATGTCTCTCTAATTCCGACCTCGTGCTTTTCTTCATCCAATGTCCATTCGGGGATGAACGACTGGTAAATTGGTATCTAATATAATGACTCATTCCATCTTTACTGAATTATCTATGGTAAAGGCATGAAATTTTTTAATGTTCATTAACAAGTGCTTTGTTCATTGTACCACCTCAAGCTTTTAGGCTATGATTTGAACTTTTCGATGTATGTAGATAGCCCCAAACCCCATAAAATTTGTTTGTTCATGAGTATTAAGATCAATTCTTTAGTGTGGAAGTGCATTAGATATGAAACAAAACTCCTAGCACAAAGTTATGTTGGAAGTATCTTTACCGATTGAGTTCCAGTCTAAGTTTAAACTAGGTTCAACTTCAAACGAACACTCCTCCTAGAATATAAAGAGTTATGGGACCCAGTAACCACCAAATTAAAGATCTTCGAGTCTTCTTTCCAATGCCACTAACCATTCATTAATCTGCTTCTATAGTAAAAGGTTATGACCATTTTACTGAAGATTGTCTATGCTGAAAAGTTGAGGCGCCGTAGCAGGATTAGGTCGCTACATTGTCACAACCTAGAAACCGAGGTCATGATGGCACATACCCTGACCCAAACTTGGTAGGTAAGCCAAAAGTTCACAACAAATATGAAATACAAAAAAGAAAGTAAATGAAGTAATACAAGATTTTTAGAACAAAGTCAGGCCATAATAATCATAAAGTCCAAAATATCTGAATAAAATACAACCAAATCCCAAAACTTGATATCATAAGTATAAAGAGTATCTAAGACAATACTTAAATTAGATAATACGTCTTTGTCTCTGAATATAAGTAAAGACATAAAAGATAGATGGAGGCTGGAATAAGGCTCCGAACGGAGAGCTCACCAGAACTCTGAATCAGCTCTCAACATCATAAATCAGCTATCGTGGGTCGCACTCATACTGGGATCTGCTCCAAAAGGGAACAAAAATAGGAGTGAGTATGGCCCACCTGTATTCAGTAGGTATCATAGGCCAAATGTGCAAAGTAGAAAACTAAACAAGTAAATGATTCTATGAGCACGCTTCCACCTGCATATAGAAAAGCTCCCAATGGTGGCTTAAACCGTATCTCCTAATAGTTCTACAAGTATAATATCAATATAAAACTACACACGAGTATATATAATAAATAAGGCTAAATACACGATATCAAACACATAAAAGGAATGCAAGTGATGCAGTGCAATGCATTGGCCATGATGTAATGTCTCAATGTCACCTCGTATACACCTTCCAAACAAAAGCTTCCAGGATAGGACACCATGAGGGTTCACAACCCATATATGTTCACAATTTCATATCTCAATCAACCTTGCTGGTATATTCATCGGTCAAGGGTTTAATAAAGTGTCTCATTTTCTTTTTAATCAGTATCTCTCTGTAGTTCCAATTTCATATATATAGATAATTGAAATAAGGATGCTTGATCATAACTAAAACAATATCATATAATGAATCAATCTAATGATGGTATTAAATCTTCTCAAATTTCAGTAAACATGATATAAATGTTTGTACGGTACAACAGTAATGAATAAACATGTAAGATACATT
Organism: Capsicum rhomboideum; assembly: GCA_031232105.1. NCBI lineage: Eukaryota > Viridiplantae > Streptophyta > Magnoliopsida > Solanales > Solanaceae > Capsicum > Capsicum rhomboideum. The sequence goes on from CP124716.1 coordinate 136,435,410, forward strand.
AGGGAGATTGTTTGATTGCATGGGGTCCCTATTTCCATTAAATCCAATAAAGGTACGGTGTTTACCTCAGGTTTTTGAAATACTATTCAGAGTGAGTTTGGTACTCAGCTTGATTTAAGCATGGCTTTCCACCATCATACAAATGGTCAATCTGAGAGGACCATTCGGGTACTAGAGGACATGCTACAAGTATGTGTCATGGACTTTGGAGGTCGTTGGGACAAATACTTTCTCCTAGCGGAGTTTGCCTACAATAATAGTTACCATTCCAGTATTCAGATGGAACCTTTTAAGGCTTTATATGGGTGGAGGTGTAGATCCCCCATGGGATGGTTCAACTCATTTGAGGTGAGACCTTGGGGTATAGATTTGTTGAGGGATTTGATGGATCAAGTGAGACAGATTCAACAGAAGCTATTGGTTGCCCAGAGTAGGCACAAAAGTTATGTCAACCGCCAAGCTCGCGATGTAAAATACTGATTGGAGATCAAGTTATGTTGAAAGTTTCACCCATGAAGGGTGTGATGAGGTTTGGGAAGAAAGGAAAGCTTAGATCGAGGTTCATTGGCCCTTTCGAGATCCTTGAGAAGTATGGTGATATAGCATATAGGCAAGCTTTGCCTCCACATCTATAGGTTGTTCATCCTGTTGTTCATGTCTCCATGTTGAAGAGGTATCGTCCAGATGATGCCCACGTGATTCGATGGGATTCCATTATGTTAGACCCCGATTTTTCCTTTGAGAATAAGTTTATTGCTATCCTAGATAGACAGACTAGAAAGTTGAGGCCTAAGAGTATCAATTCAATGAAAGTCCAGTAGATACATCACCCTATTGAGGAGGCTACTTAGGAGGTCAAGTTCAACGTGTGTCGTAGATACCCCAACCTTTTACCTCTTTAGGTACTCTATTTACTTTTAGTTTGAGGACGAACTAGTGTTTTAGAGGAGGATAATGCAACAACTTGTTATGTGAAATTTTCCTTTTTATGTATTTTGACCATTTTATCCTTTCTCGTAGCTGTTACACGTTGATTATGAGGTGTGGAAATAGTTGGCACGGTCCCCGATTTATTCAGGAATGATTTGGGAGAGTTTGGGACTCTTAGAGGCTTTAAAAGCCACTAGTTTGACTTCTATCAATATTTTGTGTTTCTAGCACTGGATGACGATTTAGACAGTTCAATTAGATCAAAAATTTCTATTTTGGATTAGTAGCGCGGGTAGTTCAGGCCCGAAGCTTGTATTTTACATTTCGATCCTTCATTTGAAAAACTAGTTAAAATAAGCTTTTAAGGATCCCGGGGCCTAATTTGTGGTAATCGACCTTTTTTAAAAAATTTGACGTTGTCATTGAGTCTGGAACGTTGAAATTAACCTAGTAGCATATCTGGTTTATTTTTGTGGGGTCCCAAACAAATCCTGAAGGTCCAATCGGGACTATTTTCCCAAAACTCCAACTGTTGGTTTATAGTTTCTGATGCAGCATCAGGGGTCCCATTGCAATCGTGTGGCAACGTGTTTCGATCGCGACCCTTGATCTAACAACTCATTGCGATCGCGAAGAGTAAATTGATGAATCGGGTCAGTTTAACTCATCGCGATCACGAGGCCTAACTACGGGACTGCGATGACCAACTTAATGGCCAGTCAATATTGACCCTCGCGATTGTGAGGTGGGGTTTGCGATCACAAGGTATTGTTCACAGAACAGTAAAAATAGTCCCTTTTCGGAATTTTTCACCACTTTTGGACCTTAAAGCTTTGAGTTAGGGTAATTTTGAGGGTTTTCTTCACCATTTGTGCTTGGGTAACTCCAAGCTCTTGTTTCCATTAATTTTCATTGATTATATCATCAAAAGCACTCTTTAATCTTGATTTCAGAATGGTTTTTGGGGGTTTTGCCCCTAAAGCTTTAAAATGATTTTCCTTCGATTTGAGCCTCGATTTTAACTCATTTTTGTGTGGGTTTTTACCTATAGACTCCTATAATCTTGGGGAATATATTTCCAAAATAAAAATTCTGGTCTTACCTCTTTCATTTTCAAATTCTTTTTTGACCCATCTTAAATATAGTCGATTTGAGTATTATTATATTCCTTTTAATGCGTAGATTCTATATTTGAATGTTTTAGCTCACTTTGAGACCGTTCGAAAGGGGAAGGCTCTATGTTGAAGGTTCTAAGCTCATATTTTCGTCACTACGAGGTAGGTTATGGCTTAACTTTCTTTAGAAAGAGCTGAATAGTTAATAAATGAGTAAAGAATGCTATGGGTCTAGGAAATTAGCCATGGGAGTATTATTTCAATGTCATTATTATTGTTTTGTACCCGTGTGTGGGCTTATATGCTTATTTTTGTTGACTTGAGTTATCATATATTGTGTGTTGCACATACGGGGACTTTATTTGACATCATAGGCTTTGTCTGTGCATTTTATGCCATTATTATTAATGTGATGCATGTGTGGGGGCTTGAATAGATATTATAGGCCTTTTTGAGCATTGTTTGTCTCTATCATGATGAAAATACCCGAGTATGGGGTTAAAATGATATTATTGATGTCTTACATGCCTATTTATTCTGGTGGTGCCAAGCGAGAACTGATATCATGAATTATTGACATAATGAGTTGATTCTGAAATCACTTAAACATGTATTGAATGGATTTCTATCTTCGTGTTGATTGGTTGTGAGCATTTCATCCTCATTTCATACATACATATTCAAGAGACATTGGTACCAGTAAGAAACACTAATTCAAAAGAAAATGAAACATTTTTATAAAACCCTTTAGCCTTGAATAATAGCCAGAGAGGTGAATGTAACACTTTATAAAATCCTTGATCTGTGAACACTAGACGGAGAGGGAGTTTGAGATTTGAGGTACTAGACGGGTCGCGAAACCCTCATGGGTCCTATCTTGGGAGCACTGAGGCTCGGTAGGTGTATACAGATAGTCATGCGATGGCTTTCAATCATTCATCATGATTCCATCATCATTTCAGTGCATTGCATATGTATTTTCCATATTTTCTTATGTACTCTTGATGTGTACTTAGTTTCCATATATGTTTTTGTGTTTAGCTATTCCTATATCGATCTTATAGTTTAGAACTGTTAGTGGAGATGGTGTGAGCTACCGTTAGGGAACTTTTCTGTTTGCAGGTGACATGCGCATAGTATCCTTTACTTGTATTATTTTCTGCTTCGCTCAGTCGGTCTATAATACCTACTGAGTACAAGTGGACCAAACTCACCCTTACCGTTACCTTTCGGTGCAGATCCTAGCTTGAATACGAGACGCGGCAGCTAATTCGTGCCACTCAAAATTGACATTCGAGGTACTTGTGTGATCTAAAGCTCAAAGCTGATTCTAGGCCTCTTCTTATCCTTATCTTATCCTTACTCATTTTCAGAGACGGATTTATGTATTCAGATATTTAGTTATGTATTAGATGCTCTTGTACTTATGACATCAGATTTTGGGGGTTTTATGTATGTTTTATTTCAGACTTCCGCTATATTTATATATGTGTAGGCTTGACTTCGTTCTATAAGTCTCGTCTATTTAATTTAGTCTACATATCGGGTTTTCTTTCCTTTTTGGGTGATTGGCTTACCTACTAGAGTTAGGTCTCGGTAGGTGCCATGATGACCTTAACTTTTGGGTTGTGACATTTAAAATTTAAGGTGCGCACGCGGTCAAAAGGATGAAATAAAAGGTGTTTATTTTAAAAATTAAGAAAAGTTTCTTTAAAGATGGATTTTTTTTTGAATTACAAAGGGGAAAGGCAAAAGAATAAAAAAAGTAAAATATTTTCCATGAAAATTAGGTCTCCTCATATTTTTTGTCTACATTAAATAAAAGACAAAAAAATTATCTCAAATAATAATGATAGCAGATCAGCTCTTACCATATCATTCTTTTCCTTCCCGTTACTCTAATCTTGTCTCTCTACCAGTCAAGTGAATTTATGATTGATAGAATTGTAAAGTCAAAGATCCACACCTTCAAAAATCATTTTTGAAGGATTTAACTAATTTTCTCCTCCAATTCTATGTCGCTCTAGGCCAATTTGATAAAGAAAAATTTTCCTACAAAAAGGCCAAGTTTAAAACACATATGTAAGTTGATTAAATAACTAAAATTAACATAAAACTATGTCCCATATGTGAAAAACTCTTATAAAATTTGAACTACACTAAAATCAACATAAAACTATCGACCCCTTTGAAAAGTTATATACATCTTATACAGTGACATGCTTATAGCAAGGACTAGAAATAGAGAATCTAATTTTATTATTTACAACCACACGAGACTCATTTACTAACTAGAACAACATAAATACGCCTGGAAATAGTGTTGTGGCAACAAGGAAAAGGGATGTAACGAACCTCATTATGATTTTTGAATTTTAGGTGTTTTGACCATGATACCCCTTTCAGTAGTTGCTTCTTGGTATTTGTGAGTTGTGAGAGTGGGTGGCGTGGTTCCCAAGGTGTTTGGTTGGGTTTTATGCAAGTTTTTTATTTTGGAAGGTTTTGGAGTTAGTAGAGTTGACTTCAATTAATATTTGGTGTTTTGGACGGCGTATGAGAATTATGTTAGTCCCATTAGCTTCGGAATGTCAGTTTTGTATTAGTAGCACAATTGGTTTGGGGTCCCAAGGCTTTCAGTACGATTTTGAGTGTTTAGATGAGATGTTAGAAAGTTTTTCCTAGAGTTGAATTCGGTTAATATTCATTGATAATGACCTCCGTTAGTGATTCTGATGGTTCCATTGAGTTCGAAATGCTGAAATTTGTCTAGTAGCACAGTTGTTTTATTTCTATGGGTTTTCGAGCTTGTTTTGACGGTCCATTCGGGGAGTTTTTTTGAGCTTAGAGTTGTTGTCAGTTGCTGCCTTCTGGTGTAGCTACCCCCCTTCATCACGATCGCAAAGGGGTGGAATTTGGAGCATCGTAATAGTGGGGTCGGGGTGGCGAGTGCATAGTTATGCTGGATGATTCATCATGATTTGTTGTGTTTGTCGCGATAGTGAAGGGCAAATTAGACTAGGTTCAATTTGGGTCGGATTTTTTTCTTTGTGACTGCGAGGATGGGATTCACTATCGCAAAGAGTAAAATACCTAGGAGCTTTAAAATATCTTTTTCGAACCCCAAACCCCAAAACTCAGTTTTTAAACCTTTGTACCTCGATTTTTGAAGTTTCAAAATGTAGTTTTCAGTAATTCTTTGTTGGGTAGGTTTCTATATCACTATATTAACATCCCCAATGATTAATTCAAAATTTCACCTTCAAATCTTTGTTTTTCAACATAAATTTTTGGGATTTTTTGGTAAAGTTAAAGAATGGTATTTTGATGATTTCAAACTTTATTTTAACTTTATTTTTGATGAAATTTTAGATTTGCACTCCTTAAGTTATGGATAAATTGATTTTTTAATAAAATTCCAGTATTGCCCTTAGATTCTCGTGGTTGACTTTTTAAACTCGGATTAGAACCTTAGCAATATTGGTATCATTGAACTCATATTTACGAGCAAATCTTGTTTTTTTATGGATTGGTTGCGTTCTGAGGCCTCCTAAAAAAGAAAATCTAGTTTGTGATTATTAGAGACTTGCAGTCTGACTTTGAGTTGGTTATGTCTTAACTTTCTTCAGACTTTACTTGGGTGGGGACTTATCGTATAAAGCAAGCTATGGGTTGGATAAATTCACTAACTTTGAGTTCCAGTGAGATGGATTTATCATCATAATGCCCGATTAGAGGCTTATATTATTTTAGTGATATGAAACTTGTATTTCTTATTTGATATTGAGGCTCATAGCCATTATTCATGGAATGTTTATGATTCTCAGATTTTGGGTTTAACTATTGCATTTCATTTTGTTTTACTTTATTTTTGTTGTCGTGCATATTGATACATCTCATGGTTCATGAAAATAGTGAATGATGTGACTTTGAGAGAAATGACATGAAAGAATTAATTTTAAAAACTGAATGATTTTAGTTCTGGTCCCGATCCGGATCTTGATATATATATGTATGTATATATATATATATATATATGAGAGTTGATTTATATATGGACCTCGCAAGTCCTCCATGGGTCTCATCCAAGAGCTATATATGCTCAGAGAGTGTATACCTATAGGCATTGGCCATTGCATATCATTCCATATCATTGCATTGGATTGTGGTACTAATGGAATGTTGTTGTGATTGAGATATATCGTGATATTATTTGATATTGAATTACTGAGATTTTTCTGCTTGCAGGGTTATTTTTAGTATTCTTTACTTTTTATAGTTTTTTTCCTAAGCTAAGTCGGCCTATGATGTCTATTGAGTACAAGTAGACCGTACTCACTCCTACTTTTTTGCATCCTTTTAGTACAGATTGGTACCAGTGGACTCCACGAATAGTGATCGTGCATCTTGGAGGCATATCAAAGTTGTGGTCTTCTCAGCTTCATCTATCTTACTTCTGTCTTCTTTTGATTTTTGGACAGTTTTGTAGTTATTTGAAATTCCGTAGAGAGAATCGCTCTTGTACTTATGACGTCTGAGTGTTAGGATTGTGTACCAGTTTTGGTTCAGATTTTCTTGTTAGTGTTGTTGTGGATATTTTGAGTTATTATTATTGTCATTATTTTTATCCTCCAGTATGGTGTAGTCTGTTATTTTATTTATGTTGATATTTTAGATTGTCAAGTCAAGGCTTACCTATCATGATCGGGTTGGGGTAGGTGTCATCACAACTCATAATTTTTTGGATCATGACAAGAGGAATCCATGATTTACAAGATAAATGAAATCTAACAAGAGATCGATGTTAAAATCACAAATGAGATAACAAGCATCGTATCAATAAAATTTGTTATTAAAAAAATCAAATAGAATATACTTATAAAAAAAAGATTATAAGTTCTATATAACATTTTTAGAGATGTGACCTTTATATTAAAGAAGAGCAGGATATTCAGGTGAGCCACAAAACAAAGTTTATGTAGTAGCATTGGAATTTCAAAGGACTAATCCTCTATGTCAATTATGGTTTTTTTCTATATTAATCCTTCATTTTGATTTTGCTGAACTTGATATGCGAAAGAGAAAAAAAGACAATAAGAAAGCTAAGTTAGACGAGATTACCGCAAGTTAGAAACTATGAGAGCTAGAAAATTAAAGGAGGAGGGATAATGAAAGCTGGAACAACTCATCCAAGATCATGTTCAAGTGAGTATTTCAAATACATTCCTTTCATACCCATTAGTTCAAGCAATTAATGTCGAATAAAATAAAATACTCTCAACAAATTTAAAATAATAGATAGCAATTTCCAATTAGGAAGACACCTTTGTCACTACAAAGAGCCCTTATGAACTAGAGTTTTCACTGATAACATGGATCATCATGTTGATGATTCCTTATGAAAATTTTCTATTCCTGAATACTAGACATTCGATGTCGCTACCACCTGCCTATGTAGAAATTAACTCCATGAGATACATTTTAGTTGGTGACAATTTGAGAAGTCAATTTCGTCAAACTAATGTTTCAAATAAATAATGAGTAGTAAGTAAATTAAAGTGAGATTGAAGCACAAACCTGATCATCAGAGTATACTCGATCAACCTCATTGCCTTGTTCATTAGGTAGGGCAGAACTTGGAGATCCAAGATTCTGGAATAGATCATCCATATAATTGAAATTGAAATATGCATCACAATTTTCCCACTCACGTAAATTACTTCCATTAATATCACTCTCATGTGATGTTACAACTATATTGCTTGGATCAGACATGTTTTGTTCATCAATACTTTGCTGAAAATCAGCATTTGCTGCTTTCAATTCTTTAATTGTCTCATTTCCAACATCTGTATTAGAAATCATTGTGCTACCTGGATATGTTGTTATATGGGCGACATTGAAATCTAAGCTGGAATTATTTTGAGTATGATGATGTAATTCATCATCATAACGATCCCAATGTCAAATGTTAGATTAGGCTTATAATTGTGCCCTCAATAATTGGGCCTTCTGAACCCAACGTTCCAAATAATGGGCTATATTGTTGTTGTATCCCACCACCAACATTATTTTTGTTCAATAAAAATAGGTTGACTTAGTGGGGTTGAACCTGAAGTTGTAGGCAATGGACCTGTTGTTGTTGAGTTGAACTAGTAAAAATGTTGTTGGTATTAATTGGTTGAAACTCTGGCCTTTTTGGGGTTGATTTGGAACATTTGTTTGAAGACAAGGCATTCTCCCATATTTTCTAAAGCTGCTTTGGTTTTGAGAACCACTTGACGATCCTTGACGAATAAGTTTTCTCTTTTCTGGAGCTCTCCAGTTGTTGATACGACATTTCTGAAAGAAGAAAAAATCAAAGGAGAGCTGGGCCATGGATATATTTATCATATAAACTCATTATTATTTAGATGAGTTTGAAATGCACGATACAAGTCATTTTTATGAAAAACATATTTGGTGTTTGGTAATAGTGAACAATAAAATTCTTTTGAATCAAAGTTTGATAATAATATGTTTTGTAGTTTCTATTAAACAAAATAGAAATTAGCAGCGAGTAGATTTTACCACTAAATATGCAATTAAGTCTTTTGCTAATCCTCTTTAATTTGTGAATATTTTGGTAAAACTTTTGAGTACTAAAAATTGATGATAATTTTTAAACATTTACGAGCTGAAGTGATGTAAAATTAAATTTTGGTTCAGATAAATAAATTTTTGCTATAAAATTAAAATTAAGTAAAACATATCCTAGAAATTATTTGAAGTAAAAAATGAGATCTCACAAGTGCTAGATGAAAAATCATTACAAGAAAAACATTTTCTAGTGACCAAGTACAAGAAAATTACTTAATAAAAAATACTTTTCTTCAAAATATATTTCCCCTTACCAAACACAAATAAACATATCATAAATAATTTATCACTTAAATTATTTTAGAAATGTACCTAAAGATGGCTTGAAATTTGCTTCTTGGTAAGACCAGACACATTCATCACCTTAAGAATCTCTTTCAGTACACAATCTACATGTTTCATTAGAGTGAAACTTTAATTTAATCACTACTAAAATATTTCTAGATCAAGCCGAGGTATATGTGAATATAGTAATCACACGTACTAATTCCAACCAAATTAATGCTAGCTATAAGTATGAATTCTCACATTTCATATCATTTCATAGGAATGAATTGTAGAAAAAATTAATTAATAACGAAGTAAACTTACTTCCTTCATCAAGTTGTTCTACAGCATATATGAATTTGAAATGAAGACCCCTAGTCCATTCTAGACAGTTCTTTCGCTTAAGGGTCTTAATTATAGCACTGTTCTAACTTTCTCCATCATTAGTATCACTTGTGCTTTTCCTATTTCTCATCATTCCCAACTTGTTGCTTCCATTGTTTTCAGCCTCATTAATAGTGTTCCTCCGTTGCTCAATATTATTCTTCTCTCCAGCTTGTTCGATCTTCATCAACAATAATATTGTTGTTACTAGCATTCATCCGATTTCCATTTCCTTTTCTTGCTTTCTCTATTTATATTTTTTCCTCAATACAATTTTCCATACGTATTTCAAAATTTCCTTGCCAAGTGGCTTTTTCAGACAAAAGTATGCTCCATCATCAAAAGACTTCTTTGCAATGAATTCATTGTGCTCATCATATATAATTGCATAGTTATTTCAAGAAGCTAGAAATTAGAAATAAATCATATTATACATTATGTGAATAATTAATTTTTCACGTATTCACTAAATTTATGTATTATAATAGTGATATTGTTACAAAACAACTATATAACATATCACTATAACAAAAAAAAAAAAATTACGATCAACAACCGATAACTTGTGTTGCTAAACAACAAAAATTCTTCACTAACTGTATTTGACAATAAATTATCCAAAAATTATGTTACCTACGTATGAAATATTTAGCGATGAATTTCATAGTTATTTTTTGTAGTGTATTGATAAAAATAAAATCATATAAGATATGCAGCTAAATGTTATGTGACTAGTTAAGTTCATGTATATTAACTAATTTTATTTCTTACAATAGTAATATTACAAAATATCTTATTATCATATACCAAAAAATAATATTTAACAATACATAATTTATGTCGCTAAATAATAAAAATTCAATCGCTAATCTTATTTAATGATGAATTATACAAAATTTATTTAGCTACAGATTATTCAATAAAAAACTAATAGTGAATTTTATAACTAATTATTTGTTTGTAGTGTATTAATTAAAATAACCGACTTTACCGACAATAAAAGTATGAACATAGAACAGTCCCGTGTTGGGTTCTAAGAGTATTGTGAATGAAAAATGAAGGAAAGAAAAATGGAGGGAAACTGAAAGAGTAAAAATTCACTTTAAGAAAGTTAAGTTCTCCCACATTGGTGGGAGAAAGAAACTTCTTATTATTTATATTGGAGCACGCCCATTCATGTGGATAGTGAGGCAAGAACAAGTCAAGCCTCACGCCGTCGTCGTCGTCACTCGCTCGATTTCAGATTTGGATTTGGATTTGGATTTAGAAAACGATCGAGAGACTAACTTTTTGGACAAAATTCATTTGAAACTTGAGAGTTAATGATCCAAAAATTCAATCTGAAATTTCTCCATTTACGAACGCACATGACGAAGTGCGGACGCATGTCACAACGCACCTCGAAGGGACGTGACCCTTCGAGGCACTGTTTGAGAAACGAATTCTGGACCTGCGGGCGCAGATGCCAACACAGACGCCTGCGTAGGTCACAAAAAGTTTCTGTTTTTGGCTAGTTAGCCACCTGCGGACGTAGGTGGGCCACCTGCGGACGCAGGTGGTCCCGGCGGTCCAAAATAGTACCTCTTTTCTGGAACTATTGTTTCTCTTCTGAAGCACCACCTTTTGGCTATAAATACCTGAATTTTTCCTCAGGTATGGTGACGAAATTTTGAAGTGAAAAACATCTTCTTATTCATAAAAACTCAAGTGTGATTTACGAATCGTTGTGTGTTCGTTGTTCGACAGAGTTTGAGGTACCATCATTCTGTCGAAGTGATTCATTTTATCCTGGGAGGATATATTCCAGAACCTCGGGTACTTGAGAGGAATAATTTCCTTAAGGACACACCGTGAATTCGGTGGACTTGAATCTTCATTTTTCATCTCTTTCTAAATGTTGGATTTGCTATTTTCCAGAAAAATAGTTTGAACTTCATTTTGTTTGATGTTCATAAGTTGGGTTGAACTTATTTTGAAGTTCAAAGTTGTGAAATACAAAGTTACAACTTCATGTGATTGTTCTTATTTAGTTTGAACATGTGATTGAAGTTATTATTGGTAAATACAGATTTACCAAACCCGAGAAACAACAATCTTAAGAAAATTATTAGTACTTGTTAATCTGTATTTTTTGGTTTCTGGAGATTAAAACCATTTGGTTTTCTACTCTGTCTGAACTTGATAGTGATTTTAAGATATAAAAACTTCATCACGAGTCAAAGATCATTCGGTTGATGATTTGAAGAATATAAAAACTTCGTCGTTAAACTAGAAACAAGAGTTTAAAGATTAAAGTCTTTAGAGTTAGTATACTGAAATACTAAAGTGTTTGTCAAAGCTTGACAAGAAAATAATGAATGAAACTGGACAACAAATTGATTCGGCTGTGATTGGTGTTGTCCCAACGGCAATCAATGTTGTGTCACTAAGTCGTTCAGATATTGTTGAAGCAATGGAAACGATAGAGAAACCGAAAAACTATTCTGGTGTGAACATCAAAGAATGGCAGCAAATGATGTTCTTTTGGCTGACCAAACTTGAAATGCAAATGTTCACAAGTAGATATCCTCATGTTCCAGAAAAAGAAATGTTTGAAAACCAAGTGTTTGGTTTAGAAGATCTTGTGATTTGTCACAAGATAGAAGAGGACACTAAATTGCATGATAAATCAGCAATGATGTGTGTAAATCTTGTTAAAGATAATGTTGAACATAATATGAAGAGGAAGAATTCTTCTAGACAAGAGAAAGATCTGAACAAGAAAAAGTTCAAAGGCAAGCGCTATAATTGTAGTAAAGTTGGCCACAAAGCTCTAAGCTGTCAAGTTCTGAATAAGAACAAGAAAAGAAATAAGATAAACATATTGGAAGCAACTGGAAAGATAGAAAATCTGTGTGCAATGATCACAGAATATAATCTAGTTGGAAATCCAAATGAATGGTGGTTAGATTCAGGAGCCACTAGACATGTTTGTGCGGACAAAGAAGCTTTTGCTACTTATGATACCGCTGGTCCCAAAGAAGTGATCTTCATGGGAAATAATGCAACAGCCAAGGTTGAATGAAGTGGGAAGATATTCCTAAAAATGACTTCCGACAAGGTGTTGACTCTCAACAATGTTCTCCATGTTCCTACTATTAGGAAGAACTTAGTGTCAATAATACTACTCATTAAAAATGGGTTTAAATATGTGTTTGTTTCGGAGAAAGTTGAAATAAGCAAGAATGAAATGTATGTAGGAAAGGGATACCTCAATGAGGGTTTTTTCAAACTTAATGTAATGGCTGTTGAGAAGAATAAAGCTGAGGCTTCTTCTTACTTGCTTGAGTCAAATGAATTATGGCATGAACGTTTGGGACATGTCAATTACAAAACCTTGCGAAAACTGATTAACTTGGAAGTTTTGCCTAACTTTGAGTGCAGTAAATCAAGTGTCAAACATGTGTTGAATCGAAGTATGCTAGGCATCCGTATAAGTCTATTGAAAGAAATTCCAATCCCTTAGACTTAATTCACACAGACATTTGTGATATGAAGTCAACACCATCTCGTGGTGGGAAAAAGTGTTTCATAACTTTTATTGACGATTGCACTAGATACTATTATGTCTAGTAAGGATGAGGTAATAGATGCATTTAGGCAATATAAAATTGAAGTTGAAAATCAGTTGGATAAAAGAATCAAAATGATAAGAAGTGATAGGGGTAGAGAATATGAATCTCCTTTTGCGGAGATATGTTTGGAAAATGGAATTGTCCATTAAACTACTGCCCCATACTCACCTCAATCAAATGGGATTGCAGAAAGAAAGAACCGAACGTTGAAGGAAATGATGAATGCCTTAATTATAAGTTCAGGTTTACTACAAAACTTATGGGGGGAAGCTATCCTTACAGCTAATCGAATACTCAATAGAATGCCCCATAGAAAGACATAATCTATTCCATATAAGAAATGGAAAGGAAGGAAACCCAACTTGAAATATTTCAAAGTGTGGGGGTGTCTAGCGAAAGTCCAAGTTCCTATACCCAAAAGGGTGAAAATAGGACCAAAGATTGTGGACTGTGTTTTCATCGGATATACTACAAACAGTAAAGCATGTCGATTTTTGGTTCATAAATCCGAACATCTGGATATCCATGATAATACGGTAATGGAATCAGATAATGCTGAGTTCTTTGAACACAATTATCCGTATAAGACTAGAAATGAAATGTCTAGTAAAGGGTATAAACAACCTAGTGATGAACCAATGGAGAATGTACTTAATGAAGAGAATCCAAGGCGTATTAAGCGCCAAAGAACGTCGACTTCCTTCGGATCAGATTTTGTAACATTTCTTCTTGAAAATGAACCTCTAACGTTTAAAGAAGTGATGTTGTCTGCGGACTCATCCTTTTGGAAAGAGGCTGTCAATAGTGAGATTGATTCAATCTTGAGCAACCATACTTGGGAGTTGGTTGATCTTCCTCCAAGAAATAAGCCTTTAGGTTCTAAATGGATCTTCAAAGGAAAATGAAAGCTGATGGTACTATTGACAAATACAAGGCAAAACTTGTTGTGAAAGGCTTTAGATAAAAAAAAAAGGTCTTGATTATTTCAACACATACTCGCCAGTAACAAGGATAACGTCCATTCAGATGTTGGTTGTATTAGCGGCGGTGTATGGTCTTGAAATCCATCAAATGGATGTGAAAACAACTTTCATAAATGGAGAATTGGAGGAAGAAATTTACATGAAACAATCCGAGGGTTTTGTGGTTCTTGGTAAAGAAAGGAAAGTGTTCAAACTTGTTAAGTCACTTTATGGATTAAAGCAAGCACCCAAACATTCGCATGTTGTTTGACCAAACCATGTTGGCAAACGAATTCAAAATAAATGAATGTGATAAATGTGTTTACATTAAAGACACTCCAAATCACAAAGTCATTGTTTGTTTGTATGTAGATGACATATTGATCATCAGTAGAGACATTTCTGACATAAATGCTACGAAATGAATGCTTGAGAACAAGTTTGATATGAAAGACCTTGGAGTTGCGGATGTGATCTTAGGGATAAGAATTCATAGAACTCCACAAGGGTTGGCATTGTCACAGTCTCATTACATTGAAAATGTACTCGACAAGCTCAAGCATTTGGATTTCAATATTGCCAAGACTCCATTGGATGTGAGCTATGCACTTCGAAAGAATGAAGGTGAAAGTAACTCACAATTAGAGTATGCAAGAGTGTTGGGAAGTTTGATGTACATCATGAATTGTACGCGACCAGATATAGCATGCACTATTAGTAAATTGAGTCGATACACGAGTAATCCCAATCAAACTCATTGGATGGCAATGAAAAGATTTTTGGGGTATCTACAACATACTCAAGACTGTGCTTTGCATTATAACAAATATCCTGCGGTAATTGAGGGATATAGTGATGCAAATTGGATCACCAGATCAAATGAAGTAAAATCCACGAGTGGATATGTATTTAATTTAAGTGGAGGAGCAGTCTCTTGGAAATCATCCAAACAGACATGTATTGCCCGCTCTACAATGGAATCTGAATTTATCGTGTTAGATAAAGCCGGTGAAGAAGATGAATGCCTCCGAAATTTCTTGGAAGATATTCCTTATTGGCCTAAACCTTTGGCACCAGTATGCATAAACTGTGATAGCCAAGCTGCGATAAGTAGGGCAGGAAGCATGATGTATAACGGTAAATCTCGTCATATAAAACAAAGACATAATACTGTTTGAGAAATACTCTCTAGTGGAATTATCACGATTGAATATGTGAAGTCAAAGGATATTGTGTCGGACCCACTTACAAAAGGCCTATCTATAGAGGGAGTTGAGAGATCATTGAAGGGAATGGGTTTACGGCCTAGGACAAGTCATCATGGTGGTAACTCTACCTAGTAGACTGGAGATCCCAAGAGCTAGGTTCAAAGAGATAAAACAAAGTTGTGACTGACGGTTCAACATTGTCAATAAACTCAACCCATTCTCATGATGAAGACAATGTTCAGGAAACAAGGATAAGACTTATGGATGAAAGTCTTTTAATGGCTTATAAGTTTGGCAGATTTGATCAAATAGTTTGATCTATAGGATTAAACGTTTAGGAATCACCTATGTGAGGGTGAAATGGAAGCCACTTCAAGGAGAATGAAAGTAAAGGTATATTCTCTACGCTCTCATGAAATTAGGTCGTATTCATGGCTGAAACGAACAAAACCATAAGAACCATAAACGGTAAAAGGCTGGTTGTATGACTTGTGTTGTCTAGGTGTACACTAAAGTTCGACGGTTCAAAGATATCATATCTACCGATTGACCGAGTGCATCCGATGCAAGTTCACTATGGAAAGTCCAAAGAGAAACCTACTTGTCCAGATGCAATTAGTCTTTGCTTGTAGATCACACACTTGTCCGAATATTTTTAAATGAAATAGCCATTCCCCATTCATGTGGGGGATTGGTTGGTTCTAAGTGTATTGTGAATGAAAAATGGAGGGAAGAAAAATGGAGGGAAAGTGAAAGAGTAAAATTCACTTTAAGAAAGTTAAGTTCTCCCACATTGGTGGGAGAAAGAAACTTCTTAGTGTTTATATTGGAACACTCCCATTCATGTGAATAGTGAGGCAAGAACAAGTCAAGCCTCGCATTGTCATTGTCATAGCTCGCTCGACTTCGGCTTCAGATTTGGATTTGTCAAATGATCGATCGAGAGACTATCTTTTTGGACAAAATTCATTTGAAACTTGAGAATTAATGATCCAAAAATTCAATCTGAAATTTCTCCATTTACAAACGCACATGACGAAGTGTGGATGCATGTCACAACACACCTCGAAGGGACGTGACCCTTCGAGGCACTGTTTGAGAAACAAATTTTGGACCTGCGGGTGCAGGTGGCGATCTGTGGGCGTAGATGCCAACGCAGACGCCTGCGCAGGTCACAGAAAGTTTCTATTTTTGGCTAGTTATCCACTTGGTCAAGGTTATCTTAGATATTATGACAATAAATGTTAAACAACTAAAAGATAATAAACCCACAAAAAGTCATAAATCATTATAGAATATTGAATCGAAAATCGACAAAATACACTTTCTAGAAAAACGTATTAATTATTATAATAATACTTAATGGATTACAAATGAGGGTATATTTTTACCTTTAGTATCTAAAATGAAATCATAACCATTATTTAAGCATTGACTTTGAGTTTTAGACACTTTTAAAAGTAGAAAAAAGGATTAAAAAAATCTCATTTTTCTATTAGATTTTGCAATAAATGTTCTTTATCATGCAGTGCGAATTAAATTTCATTCTTACTTAATTAGTTACTTTTGTGTATGACCCTCCAAGTCATTTTCTCTGCTTTTGCTTGTTTTCGGCATTTTATAACTTTTCATAGCGGTTACAGGTCATTTATGACTTGCCGGGAGCATCGGTTCGGCCTTCGGGCAATTATTTGGGTTTTAAGCCCATTTCCCTATTTTGGAGCTTGTGAAGTTAAGAAATTAGTCTTGGACCAAAACTTCTACTAAACGATCTCGGATAAGAATTCTAATAACGTTGTTAGCTCCGGAACGTGGATTTTAGGCTAGGGGAACCCTTGATCCGGGTCCCGAGGCTTTTGGATTTTTTTTGGACTATTGGTTGGAAATTGGTAAAAATGAAACAGTGGATGTGGGGCCCACTTATGAAACGACCTCGAATATAAATTTTGATGGTTCCGTTGAGTCCGCAAAGCGGAATTGGATAGGGTAGCATAGTTTGTTTACACGCACGAGGTTTCAAACAAATTAGCTCTTGGGCTGATTTGAGCCCCAGTTGAGACTCCATCTGTGGTCAAATTTCGATCATACATTCCTTGTCCATCAAGGGACCTCGTGATGGATTCTATTTTGAAATTTCATTAGCGGGCCCCATGAGCCTATTTTTGACCCAATTTTTAACCTGAACTTTTATATTGCAATATAGGTAATATTTTACTCGTATTAATGTGTAGATTATGATTTTGAGAGCATGATGTCATTCATAGATCGTGGAGTGAAGACAAGTAATTCATGGATGGTTTGAGACTGAAGTTCGGCTACGAGGTAGGCTACAGTCTGCTCTTCTCTATGAGATTGAGTATTGTATATATTGCATGCTAGGTAGGGGTTATAGGATAGGTTTATGGCCATCGGTATCCCGATAATAGTATTTGTCCTATTTAGGGGATTTAGATTAGAAATGTAAATTGAGCCTTAGTCTAGAATTCCTGATATAGTTATGGGACTCTAGTATGCCTGATTAGAGACTTGTTTGATCTTAGGCTGACATGAAGGATCCCTTAGTATAAATCGTACTGTGACACTTAGTGATTTGGGTGACATCTCTTGATTAGATCCTTCCCGTAGCTTGATAGCCTTATTTACCTTATTCTTTCTGAGTTATAATGTTGTTATCCTGGTATATTGTACATTGTTTGGGCCCGAGGTCGTGGTTACGAGACCATTCGGTTACTAGGTTAGTACTTTATCCTTTGAAAGGACGTGGTTTAGTTCTTAGATGTTTGTACGCTTACATTTGTATTATTTGGATATTGGTGATGACATGCGTACATTTAGACTCATTTACGCTTATTAGTGGCACGATTTCAACTAAACCTTTGCTTTACTACTATTTTCTAAAAAGGGATTTATTCTCACTTTTAAAATTATTTTCTCTTAAAACAGAAATCATACCACGCTTATTATTGGATTATGACACCTTAAGTTAATCATATTACTTTGGAAACTTAAATCGAGGTTGATTCCAGTCTATTTTTTTTATCCACTCTCTTACAAACTATTGACTTACTTCGATCGAGGGAGATTCCGACCCTTTCTACATTTGTATACAATTTTATTCCCGAATTCAATCTCATATAATGGACTTACAGATTTATACTTATTTAGCATCGGTTTGAATCTGAACACCCCTCTTTATACTCCTATTTCTCTCTGGTACTAGACAAAGTAGATTTGTTATGATGGTTATTAGAAGTCCTAGTTCGGAAGTAGGCAATATATATCGATATCCCGAGTCCCCTATGGATTCCTCTATTTGGGCACCACGTGCCAGAAGAGGTGATATCCATAGGTCCTGCCTTGCGAGTCGGCGAGCGAAGGAGGTGTATATACTTGGTACGATTTGGCACTTAGTCAATATAGTAGTATTGGTTTACGTTGCATTCGTTCCTTCATATCCATTGCCTATCACCAGTATAATTGTTTGACGCCTATACCTGTCGGTCTTGTGGAAGGCTAGATAGGTATAGGTTTTGGTTGTTGTTTGTTGAGTGATTGCTTGTACCTTTCGGGCTTATGGGGATCCGGTTAGGTTATTATTTGTCTGGACTAGCTCGTTATGTTATTGCTTGGATATTTTCACATGGTTCATGTGGCAGGATGGTTATAGATTGGTACCTGAGATTGTAGGTATGCTTTCGAGTTCCTTTCCCTCTTATTATGGTAAGCTTTATTATTATTGGACCATTTTATGGATATAGATATTTTGATCAGAGACCCGGATTATGCTAGAGTTTGCTCCCTTCTTGGTATTGTAATCATTGTGACATTTAGGTTGTTAGACCAGTTTCCTCAGGTTATCACTTTCAAGTTTAGCCATTCTTATGATATATGATCGGTTTCCTTCGCAATATTATTATATATATCCCATTTTCTTTGTATTACTATTATATAATCTTCCTTCATATTACTGTTGAATATCTCCTCCTTCGTACTACTACTATAGTATTTTGTTCAGCTACTTATTGTATAGAAATGTAGTTCTTAATTACTGGTGGAGTATAGCAGGCTACTTGTACCTTTCTGTTTTCTTTATTACGTTTCTTTTCTTAGATAGTTACCATTTATGTATATTCCTGTTTTACATGTTGTTTATATCTGCATTATCTTTGGAGCCCAGTCGGTTGATGCCTACTGAGTACCTCGTGTTTGGTACTCATACTACACTTCTGCACCCTATAGATCATAGTACGAGTTCTCACCGCTGAAGTGAGCATCGTGTGGATCTACTATGGATCGGAGATTTGGGGTGAGCTCTTGGCGTCCTGAGTTGTTCTTTCTCTCCCTCAGTTGTTGAGCTGATCTTTATTTTGCATTTTGGAGACAGTTCTATATATATGTATTATGCTTACCTTGTACTCTTGTTTTGTTAGAAGCTCTTGTACTGACTTCACCAGGTTTTGGGGATATATTTACTTCCTTCTTGACTTCTTTCTCATTTTCATTTAGTATTGCTTCCGCTTTTCTTATTAGTCTGTTACTAACTGTTCCGGACTATGAGTTGGCTTACCTACTAGTGGGCTATGGTAGGTGTCATCATGATCTGAGAAATCGGGTAGTGACATTTTGTTTGACAACAATGTTACTTGTGTTATGCATATGTAGTATTGATACCGACAAAAGTAGCTAGCAAAGCAATTCAATTCAAAATGATTTGACACACCTCAGACAAGGAACAATCAATAAATATTGAAAACGTAATTTAAAAATCAAAGAAAAGCTAATGGGAAAAAATAATCAAAACCCTTATTCTATACTTTCTTTTTTCAAAAAACCACCAAATATTGGTGGGGTTTTGGCTACTAAAATTATAAGTTGTATACCTTTACGATGAGGGGTAAAATAATTCTAGAGAACCACCATTTTAAAGTAATTTTTAGGTAGTAAGATAATTGTAGCATTTACTTAATTTTTAAAAAAATTCTTAAAATTATCTATTGTCCTCATAAATTAAACTAGAGGAAATAATTAAATGACCATTAAGGTTGAGCCTATATAAAGAAAAAATATTTTGAAACTAGTTGTAAACGTCTAAGTTTCCTTCCTGAAAAATAGCAATCAAGAAAAGGAAAATAGCGACAAATAAGAGTATTTTATTTCAAAATATGTGTGGGGTTACAATCTTTATAAAATCTTAAATAAAAAGATGTAATCCTCTGATTCTTTTCTTCACGTTCTTTACCTTGTTTTTGAATCGATGGGATATTTGTTTGAATTTCATCACGAATTTCGGAGCTAAGATTTGTGCACAATCGTAAAAGTATGGAGGTTTGCGGCTATACGTACTATTCTCCTAATATTTGGAAAAATTTAAATGTCCTTTTAAATGTATTGTAGGAGTCCTTATTTATTTTACACCATAAGTTTTTTAGTTACTTTTTATCATATATTTTAGCACTCCTAATTTAAGAAAAAGTTTTAATATATATTTTAATCTTGATTCCATATATTTTAGGGGACAATATTATGAAAATAATTAATTAATAAATTGAGAAAAAAGGTGAAAAGATAATTTTGTCTAATTTTGTCTATTGCGGAGACTTTTAATGAAGGGCAAAAAGTTCAAACAACATTTCTAAGGTCCTTCACATTTTAATATAGTATATAGATATATACATATATAGATATATAGATATATATTACTTTGCGTACATTGTGGGACTCATGCACTTCAAATTTTGAATCCACTTCTTAATTTAGAGATGGGTCTATGAGAATCGAACCTTGCACAACATAATGTTCCCTTCATCTCAATTTAAGTGGCATCATTCGAATTTTAGTAGTCAAACGAGTATATTTGTTATCATAATTTGTTCATATCCCTTTTAAATTTTCAAAATTATCGATTATTATGACTAGTATTATACAGATTTCAACTATGTAAGTTTTATTTCAAGTAACTTAATGATTCCACACCCAAATTCACAATTAAAATTACAATGTTTCATTTGAAATTCAAAACCCGAAAGGAGCTATATACATTTAATTAAGGGGAAAATACATTCATGCCTTATAGAAGCAAACTATTTACAACTAAATGCCCCCTTACATAAAATGTCCCCCTAACTAATTACATAAAATGCCCCCTTACCTTATGCCTTTAGTTATTTATCTCCATTTTAATTATTTTCCTTTTTGTTTCTCTATTTCTCTACTTCTTTTCTTTTTTTCTGTTTTTTTTCTCATTTCCTTTTTTTTGTCTTTTTTTTTATGCTTCTTTGTTCATTTATTTTTTTCGTAAAATTATTTTATTATTTATTTTCTTTTTACACCATAATCTAATTCACACTCAATTTTTATTTTATATACTCCTTTTCTTCTTTTTTTTTCTAGTTTATTTCTTTATTCATTTATTTTTTTTCTCTATTTTTCTTCTGCTTTTATTTTTCTCTTTTTTTCCTTTATTGGTTCCTTTTATTTTTTGTGTTTTTTATTTTTAATTAATTTATTTATTTTCAATTTATTTATTTCTTGTTCTTTTTTCTTTTTTTATTTCTTTATTCTTTAATTTTTTTTTCTTTACTTCTTCTTTTTCCTGCTTTTATTTTTCTCTTTTTTTCTTGTATTTTTGTGCTTTTTATTTTTTATTTTCTCTTTGTTTTTCAATTTCTTTAGTTCTTGTTCCTTTCCTTTTCTTTTTTTTTCATTTATTTTATTATTCTTTATTTTTTTCTCCTTTTTTCATTCATTTTTTTCTCAAATTATAATATTTTTTATTTTTCACCACAAACTAATTTCATATTTTCGGTCCTTTTTATTTTTCTTATTTCTTTTCTTTTGTAATTTTATTTGATTCTCTTTTCTTTTTTATTTCTATTTTTTTTCATTTGCTTCAGTCCGTAATGATACCATCATAGTATATCTATATACTGTCATGATATCATTGATGTCTGTTTCAATCCTTCAGTCAGACCTCTATGATACCATCACAGTATATATATACTGACATGGTATCATTGAGTTTGCTTCAGTCCGTAATGATACCATCACAATATATCTATATATTGTCATGGTATCATTGATGTTTGCTTCATCATTCAGTGAGACCTCCATGATATCATCACATTATATCTATATATTGTCATGGTATCATTGATGTATGTTTCAATCCATCAGTCAGACCTCCATGATACCATCACAGTATATATATACCGACATGGTATCATTGGGTTTGTTTCAGTCTGTAATGATATCATAACAGTATATCAATATACTGTCATAGTATCATTGAAGTAGGTTTCATCATTCAGTGAGACTTCCATGATACCATCACAGTATATCTATATACTATCGTGGTATCATTGATGTCTGCTTCAATCCTTCAGTCAGACCTCCATGATAACATCACCGTATATATATATATATATATACTAACATGGTATCATTGGGTTTGCTTCAGTCCATAATGATACCATTATAGTATATCTATATATTGTCATGATATTATTGATGTCTGCTTCAATCCTTCAGTCAGACCTCCATGATACCATCATAGTATATATATACTGACATGGTATCATTGGGTTTGCTTCAGTCTGTAATGATACCATCACAGTATATCTATATATCATCATAGTATCATTGATGTATGCTTCATCATTCAGTAAGACCTTCATGATACCATCACAGTATATTTATATAATGTTATAGTATTATTGATGTCTGCTTTTATCCTTTAGTCGGACCTACATGATA
Organism: Capsicum rhomboideum; assembly: GCA_031232105.1. Classification (NCBI taxonomy): domain Eukaryota; kingdom Viridiplantae; phylum Streptophyta; class Magnoliopsida; order Solanales; family Solanaceae; genus Capsicum; species Capsicum rhomboideum. The sequence continues at coordinate 136,458,278 of CP124716.1, forward strand.
CCATCACAGTATATATATACTGACATGGTATCATCATAGTATCATTGATGTATGCTTCATCATTCAGTAAGACCTTCATGATACCATCACAGTATATTTATATAATGTTATGGTATTATTGATGTCTGCTTTTATCCTTCAGTCAGACCTCCATGATACCATCATAGTATATATATACTGACATGGTATCATTGGGTTTGCTTCAGTCTGTAATGATACCATCACAGTATATCTATATATCATCATAGTATCATTGATGTATGCTTCATCATTCAGTAAGACCTTCATGATACCATCACAGTATATTTATATAATGTTATGGTATTATTGATGTCTGCTTTTATCCTTTAGTCGGACCTACATGATACCATCACAGTATATATATACTGACATGGTATCATTGAGTTTGCTTCAGTCCATAATGATACCATCATAGTATATCTATATACTGTCATGGTATCATTGACGTCTTCTTCAATCCATCAGTCAGACCTCCATGATACCATCATAGTATATACATACTGACATGGTATCATTGGTTTTGCTTCAATCCATAATGATACCATCACAGTATATCTATATGTCATCATGGTATCATTGATGTATGTTTCATCATTCAATGAAACCTCCATGATACCATCACAGTATATCTATATACTGTCATGGTATCATTGATGTCTACTTCAATACTTCAGTCAGACCTCCATGATACCATCATAGTATATATATACTGACATGGTATCATTGGATTTGCTTTAGTCCGTAATGATACCATCACAGTATAACTATATACTGTCATGATATCATTGATGTCTGCTTCAATCCTTCAGTCCTTCAGTGAGACCTCAATGATACCATCACAATACATTTATATACTGCTGTGGTATCATTGATCTCTGCTTCAATCTATTTGTGAGACCTCTATGATACCATCACAGTATATATATACGGACATGGTATCACTGGGGTTTGCTTCAATCCATAATGATACCAACACAATATAGATATATTGTCATGGTGTCACGATCCAAAAATAGGCACGTGATGATACTTGTCACACTCTCCGGATAAGTAAGCCTAACCCATCTCAAGAACACAATTTAAGGAAAGAGAAGCGAAAGTAGAAAGAGTAGATTAATCCCAATTTATATAAACGAGACTCAAAGTCTCCAAAATACATCCTAGGTTTGGTTGTCACTAATACAAGCCTCTAAAACAGATTAAGAGTAATGATAATCGTCTAAAATATCTTAGATGAGAATAAAGCATAAGACATAATAAATCAAACCCATTAAAAAATTTTGATCCACATCATTAAAATAAAAATTGAACTCATTAAAAATAAAAATCGGACTCATTTAAAATAAAAACCAGACCCATTAATTGTGTCGGAGTTTATTTTAATGGATTCAATTTTTAATTTTAATTTTAAGTAATATCGGTTAATTTATATTTGGTGTCGTGGACTTCTAATAAGAGGCCATGTGGTAAAAATGATTTTGTAAAACCATCGTTGCAAAATAATGGCACAAATGAACCTTTCTGTAACGGCAGTGGCATAGATGAGCCAAACTTTATAGGCGGTGGCATAGATTAGCCAAACTTATAACGAATGACATAAATGAGTCATTTCTAATAGTTCGATGACATATTTGATCCTTTTCTCAATAATAAATTAGTGATTTTAATATTTTTCTTAATGACATTTTTGTCATAACCTAACTATTTTATTATTTTATATTTTTCTTAGTCTAAAGATAATTAGCTGATATTTTTATTTTTTAAGAGTTTGGGTTGGCGAGGGAGGTAAAGACAAAATACATAAAAGGACAAAAATATTAATGAAGAATAGTTTTAAAATGGTGGATGCATTAATTGCTAGTTTGCTGCTGCATATGAGGGAATAAGAACATTTTATCTTAAAAAGTTGCAGATGTGCATTTTTATCGCTTTCGGGGCATTTGGGATAGATATTTTGGGCTTTGTGGGTATTTGAGTAGTTAGTTTATAGGGGGACAAACACGGGTAAATAGTTTAGGTAGAATGGGTACTTTGTGTACTTTCCCCTTTAATTAATATATGTTTGTTTGTCTTTTTAAAATTCTTTTTTACCCTCTTGTATGCTTTTGAACTAACAAGGTTGACAAAAAAAAATCTCACGAGTTGGGCCGATTCAAATTGTGGACTTTGGCGCATAACCTTTGAAACTCCAAGGATAAGTATATTTAACTTTTTTTTTTTTTGGTTTCCCACCCTATGTTTAGTATTCACATTGGAGCTCAACTAAATCTGAATTCGCGCCGGGAAGTCCCATATTGAGGGGTAAAGCGCTCCCCAACAAAAGCAATTCTGTACCCAAAGGGACTCGAACTCAAGACATCTGGTTAAGGATGAAGGAGTACTTACCACTCCATCAACCCTTGATGGTAAGTCTACTAAACTTCAACCCCACAGTGGGGAACTGGTGGAAATTTATTGTAAGAAATTTAGGCAATACACACTATCTTCGATTTCGATATTGGGGTGGGTGGCGTTTGATGCACATTTGAATTGTTAATATGAAATTATATAGTATATTCATAATGTAGACTGTAGAGATGTTTCGTACTATTAATGAATTTCAATATGTCATAACAGATTAATTATTATTTTTGTTATATAATCAATGAATAATTTTTAAGAAATTTAATAGTAATTACCTAATAAATATATTCACACAACAACAATAATAACATACCCAGTATAATCCCACAAAGTGGAGTCTGGAGTGGACAAAATGTATGCAGAACTTACTTCTACCTCGGAAGAACTTGTTTTCTAGGCCTTTACAAAAAAAAAATAGTTTTATAACCTTTTGACAAGAGATTTTTACTTTTTACACATAAGAAATCTTTGTTTTTACTCATAAGAGATCTGAAAAAGTTATTTTCTTCTATTTATTTTGTAACAGCGCAAAAGATCTCATTTCCTCTCAAAATATCCTTTGATAACATAGGAAATACTTTTTCGGGCTTGTGTTTGACAAGTGAAATATGTGGATCATAGTGTAAAATTTTGAGTACCACAAATTTCACTCTTGTTAAATATTAGACAAAGCCCCACACAATTTGTTGTTAGTACTTGTATGATGCATAAAGTAAAAATTCAGTTATTTTACCAATAATTAATTATTAAATGTATCTTATTACTCTTTTAACTATCAAGTGATGATCATCATTATATTTACACACTATTACATTTATAAATAACATATTTGTGTAAAATCTTTTTACCTCATCAATATATATTCTTTTCGTCCCAAATTAGTTGTCATATTCGGCTTTTCAAAAGTTAATTTGATTAATCTTTGAAACTAAATTAGATTATCTCAATTATAAAAATTATAATTCAAATATTCAAAACTATATGAAAAATACTACAAGTTATAATTCTTCTCATATCAATATGATAAAATAATGTATTTTAAACTATTCATCAAATTAAAGATCCTAGTTTTATTGTCAAAAAGTAAAACATAATAAATAATTTGGGACAAGGGAAGAGGGGGGGGGGTATAGTTCAAACTCTAAGGGGTCGTTTGATATAAACTAAATTATCACGGAATTGTAATCGTTGGACTAATTTATATCATATGGGAGGTTGTATAAAATAATCTTATGTTGGATGGAATAAAATGAGATATTCTAAGATTAATAAGTTAGATATTAGATTTATACCATATTTGGTGGATAATATAAATTAGTTTTGGGATAAATTTATACCATCAATCAAACATGATATAAATTTGGGGCTCATTTGATACAAGAGTTAAGGGATAACTAATCTTGAGATTAATTTTAGGATGAACTTATCCCATATTTGGTTGGGATAAAATGCATGGGATAACTCATCTCGGGATTAGTTATCCCAAAATTATAGTATTATTTTTATCCCATTTTAAAAGTGAGATAACTGATCTCAAAATAGCTGATTCTGAGATAACTTATTTCCCACCCAAACGACCCCTAATTCCTTTAGACATTCCACTGGATAAACTTGAACTAAAAGAAAAAAAGGTAATTGTCACGTCCGCTGACATTCACTGTAATGACCCTTCAGGTCATTTTTTGTATTTCCACACTATTCCGACGTTTAGAACCTTCCCATAGCTGCCCCAAGTCATTTATGACTCGCTGGTGCTAGCAGTTCAGTTACCGGTCTATTCATTTGGTTTTTAGAGCCAATTCCCTGTTTTGAAGTTGACGCTTTTTAAATTTGGCTACCGGGCCTAAACTCCAGGTAAATGACCTCGTATGCTAATTCTGACAATTCCATCAGCTCCAGAACGTTGATTTTAGGCTAGTTGGACCCTTGGTCTGGGTCCCGAGGCTTCCGGACTCGTTTTGGGCTATTGGGTGAAAAGTGATGAAAACGACCATTTGGGTGTGGGACCCACATTTTTGTTTACGGGGTTCCGAACTAATTTCAATGACCCATTGGAAACTAGGAAAAATATTGCCAAGTGTTTATGCTGCTTCAGCTAGTGCAACCGCTTCAGCGGGCCTTTGGCTGCTTTAGTGGCTTGGGCACCGCTTTAGCGGTTGGAGCCTTGACCCGTCTGTCTGCTTAAGTGTAGGCTTGTCCGCTTTAGCAGTGACCGCTTAAGCTGTCAAGTGGCAACTTAAGCGGCACCTACAGAGCATTTAATCCCCTTTCACCTGTTTTTCTCTCATATTTTCTAAGTGTTAGAGCATAAAAGCTCTAGAGAGATAGTGGGAAAGAAGGGGCGATTCTTGGGTGTTCAAGGGAGCTTGGAGAGTTCGTTAACATCACTTTTCTTCGTCTAAATCCTTGTAAGTTTCGTCTAATTTCTTGGTAAATTCTTCATTTATGCCCAAAACCTTAGCTAGCTTTGTGGATTGATCTTGGGTACTGTGATGCTCGGAATTCACCCATTATTGAGGATAAATGATCCTTGAGCTTTGAGGGACGTTTTGACGATTTTGAACTTGTAATTTCGTAAGCAGGCCCCACATGAGATTTTTGACTCGATTTTGGACCCGACGCATTTATATGCAATATGGGTATTGTTGTTCTCGTATTGATGAGTAGATTTTTATTTTGATAGCGTGGCATCGTGCGGAGGCTTCTCGGAAAGGAAAGGCTCCACTTTAGAGAACTTTATTGAGCTTTCTTCGACGTCCAGGTAGGCTAGGCTTATCCTACTTATATATTGAGCTTAATTATGGTATTAGTATGATATTATGCTAGTTTGGGGTTGGAATTTACGGTTGGTCTCTTAGTTATTAAAAGTTGGGTTATTTGGCCAATTTGAAGGCCGTTTCAGAGGTAGAATCGACCCATTTAACCTTCCCTTAGGTAAATTGATGCTTTGGGGTTGGAATATCACTCTTAGCTCCTTTTAGACTTAAGAGGCCTTCTTTCACAACATTATCCTTAATCTTGAGCCTTAGACTACATAGTATATACCTAGTACGGGCCTAGGTTAATGATCTTGAGCCTATACTCTATTGACTTATGGTATTTAAATACCGGTTCGAGTCTGGCACATTCTATTGATTTATGGTATTTAAAGACTGGTTCGAGTCTGGCACATTCTATTGATTTATGGTATTTAAAGACCGGTTCAAGTTTGGCACATTCTATTGATTTATGACACTTAAAGATCGGTTCGAGTACGACACATTCTATTGATTTATGGCCTTTAAAGACCGGTTCGAGTCTGGCATACTCTATCTATTTATGGCACTAAATTATCGGTTGAGTTATGAGGAGGGAAATCCGGTGTCTATGGGTTATTTCATGGTATTATGGTACCGGTTCAAGTTCGGTAAGTTGTGGTTCAGAAGGGATTCATAAGTATGGTAATGGTACATTCCTTGATTGCATCCATCGGGCTTATGGGGGTCCGTTTGGATTAGTCTTCTGTTGCCTGTACCCTCTAGGCTTATGGGGACCTAGTTGGGTTGTAATAGCTACTTTAACTTCAGCATCACGCGTTTCTTTATTTATTTACCTATCTCAAAGCATGTTCTCAGGTTTGCCCCTCTCCCTTGACTTATTTTGCATCCTTGCATTTTATTATACTTTTATTATGATTTAGCTCAGTCGACCGATGATGCCTACTGAGTACCCATTGTTTTGGTACTCATACTACACTTCTGCATCTTTTCTGGTGCAGATCCAAGTACTAGTTGCCGCCGTTGACATTCTAGCCAGCTATCTACAGGTCTCGGAGATAGGATGAGCTTTTAGAGCCAGAGCTGATCCCCTTTCTTTCCCCTATTTTCGAACAGTCTTTCATTTCGAGACTACATGTGTATTGATACTATTAGTACTCTTATTCTTTGCTAAGTACTCTTGTACCAGCCTTATCAGGTCGTGGGATTCCTTTTTTTCTTCTTCCTCTTTTATTTAGTCTTATATTTTCGTACATATAGTTATGGGCAGGATTTGTGTTCTTTTCTATTCTTCCATCATTGCGCCCATTACTTATCGTTCCAGGCTAAAGGCTTGACTTACCTACTGGTGGGACATAGTAGGTGCTATCATGACTCAGAAATTGGGTCGTGACATTCACCTTGGCCACTATTGTGGTTTTTTTGGTAATATGGACGATTTCATAGATAGCTTAAAGCATAATGTTAGACAATGTTCCCCTAACAGGTCTAAGGGTCAAAATATTAGTAGTTTCGGCCACATCCGGCCTGTTAGGCAAATAGAAGAATGTTTAATTGTCTAGTACATAAAATTCCTAGAGTGTCTACCGCTAATAGTTCATCCACAAACATAGGAGGAACTTCCAAAGCAGTTGGACTTCCAAAAATTAGGGATCTGGCACCTTCCTTTGCTAGCAAGTCTGCTACTTTATTTTGTTTCTCTAAACATATGCACTAGCACTACTACTCCCAATTCCCTCATTAAGGACCTGCATTCAGATAAGATATTACTGTAGATGGGATGGTCAGTTTTAATCATGTCTACAATAGCATTACAATCCGTGTTTATTTCTAGTGGAATGAAGTTGTGGGTTGCTTCTAGTCTAAGGCCTCTCCTAAGGGCAAGTAATTCAGCCGTTAAAGGAGTGATGCAAGGTATATGCTCATGGAACCCAAGCTTCCATGCACCCTAGTGATCCCTGAAGATTTTCCCCAGTCCACTAGGACCTGATCTTAGCCCTGCTAAACTATCTATGTTAAGTTTATAGGTTCCCCTAGGAGGAGGTTCCCATTTAACTTGAATAGTGCTTCTTGGGTTTGTCCTTTCACTGCCATCAATAATAAAAAAGTGATATTCCAGGGTTAGATGGATAGTGGCTTCGACAAGGACTTTGTCCCTTTTGTTATTGAACAAGTTGTTATTCCTAGTTAGCCAAATATTCCAGAGACATTGGGGAATAAGTGTGCCCAAGGTGAACCAGCTATTGTAAGGACTTTGGCTAATTCTTCGCAAAGTTCCAACTAGTTGAAAGATTTTACAGTGTTCAGTTGAACATTGTTAGGGCTATTAGAGATATGGTTAATGTTATTCCAAAATTAGATATCATTTTGGCATTGGAAGAAGATATGAGTGATGTTTTCTTGTTGAGAGTTGCAGAAGTGGCATTCACTAGGGATATTTAACCCTACGCTATGAAGGTAGCTATCGGTGGGAAGTCTACCATGGTGCATGAGCTGAAGATATGTCTTGATTTTGTTTGGGCAAGTGGCAGTTTAGATGTAATAGTAATTGGTCTTTTTTTCGTGGTCGTGGTTGGGTTGGATCTTCCTAAGGCTATCATACACACTACTTGTGGATAAAAGGCCATTACCAGTGAGTCTCCAAATAGGAGTGTCTTCCCAATTTTCATTGAGAGAAAGAGGGTAACTTCTTAGGATGTGAATGGTGCTTTGGGGAAACTCATAAGAGAGCCTAAAGAAGTCCCATTCCCCATTAATGTATAGATATCTAATGGTTAAAGAACCATCACTGTGGTTATGAGGGCCAGAGATAGTGCTTCTTATGCTTCCTAAGTGAGGCACCCAACTATCATCTATGAATCTCACTTTATCCCCTTTCTGTACATTCCAGGACCATCCCTTGGAGCAATCTTTCCAGCAACCCTTAATGTTTTACCAAGTTCTAGACACAACTTTCGTACCCCTATTGGTTCTGTTGGTTCTGTGGTACTTAGTGAGAAGGGTTCTACCCTAGAGACTGTTAGGGTTTTGGGAGATTCTCCAAGCTAAACTGGCATGCAAGGCTCTATTCTTGAGCACAGCTTTGTGAAGGCCCAGGCCCCCATCACCTTGCTTATTGGTAATATTGTCCCAGCTGAGAAGAAATAGTTTCTTTTTGTCAGCACTGCTACCCCAAACAAAATCTCTTTGAATTTTTTTTAATGGTTTTACTGACTCTTGTGGGAAGCTTGATATATTGCATGACATAAGTGGAGATACTGCTAAGGGTTGATTTGGCAAGGACAGTCCTCCCAGTCATATTGAGGAATTTAGTTTTCTAACCAGCAAGCCTTTTTTGCATGTTATCAACAATGAATTAGAAATTACTATTATTGGGCTTTTGATCAAAGATATGGAAACCAAGGTATTTCCCAAATTCATTACTAGCACCCATTCTAAGAATGTTAGAGCATTAGAAGGAGGCTTCAACACTACAATTTCTAGAGAAAATGACTTTGGACTTGGAATTGTTAATCTTTGCCCAAATTGACTATAAAATCTGTTAAGGGTAGTGGTAATGGTGTTGCAGTTAGCTTGGTTAGCTCTGGCAAACAGGGTGAGGTCATCAGTAAAAAAGAGCGCTGGTGGTTATATTGATAGGGTTCCAGCTCTTAGTTCTCACTTTTGTCCCAATGTTCCCAGAGAGTCTTTCCATACGCATGATGAAGAGGTAGGGGGACATAAGGTCCCCTTGCCTGATACCGCTAGAGGGTTGGAAAAAGATGGTTTTATTTTCATTCATCAGGATGTAGATAGAGCTTGAGGAGACACAGGACATAATGAGGTTAACCAACTTATCAGGGAAGTTGAAGAAGAGGAGGGTATCCCTGATAAATGACCATCCAAGCCTGTCAAAGGCTTTCTCTAAGTCAATTTTCAAGATCATGTTAGGATTTTTTCCTTTCATTTTCTTAAAGTGGGAAATATATTCCTGCACAATGATGGTATGGTCACAAGCCCTTCTAGTGGCCAAAAAGCTAGCTTGACTAGGTCCAAATATTTGAGGGAGGAGGGATTTGATTTTGTTCACTATGATTTTAGTGACAAGTTTATAGCTGGTGTTGCAGAGTCCAATAGGCCTAAAGTTCTTCATAGTGGAGACATTATTGCACTTGGGAATAAGGCAGAGAAGAGTGGCATTATTAGCAGCATGCATGATAGAGTTAGTGAAGATTTTTCTATAGTACTCCATGGTCTTATTTTCTACAAGGTCCCAGTATTTTTGATAGAACATGGGGTGGAGGCCATCTGGTCCAGGGGCTTTGAGGGATTTGAGAGCAAGGAGAATTTTAGTGTCCTTTAAAGGATCTTCAAGGTTTCCTCTAGCCTCTTAGGTAAGGACATGTGGTTCCTCACTAAAAGTGTTAGGCATTTTAATTGAGTGGGAGTGGTCAGTAGTATAGAGGGTAGTGAAGAAAAAAAGGATATGGCTTGTGGTGTCTTCTTCCTTCTAAAGAATGTTACCAGCTTCATCCTTGATGAAGGAGATTTTGTTCCTTCTTTTTCTGTTAAGAGTGGAGACATGGAAGAAAGAGGTATTAGCATCCCCATCAGCTAGCCAATTAATCCTGAATTTAGTTTTTCAGAACTCTTACTCACTCTTGAGGAGACCATCATATTCACATAAGAGGTCATTTTCAAGGTTTTGGAGGAATTGGCTATGTTGGTTGGCCTGATTTTTGGATGCCATCAAGTCTTGCAAGAATCTTTTTCATTTTTTAGAAAATGTTTCCAAAGACAGTGGCATTCCAAATGGTAGCCTCTTCTTGGAAAGTGTTAACAGCTTGGATAAGCTTATTAGGGAGAGGGGTAAAACAATTTTTAATGAGAGTCCCGAAAGAGGGATGACTGCACCACATGGGATCCAGCCTGAAAGGCTTAGCATTGGTGTTATTGGGAGCCTTTGAAAGGGAAAGGAGCAGAGGACAGTGGTCAAACTTAGTTCTTAGTAGGTGTGTTACTGTTAACTCTGGGTAGTGTTTTATCCAAAAGTCGTTGGCAACACACCTGTCTAGTCTTTCTAGATTAAGCATTCTCTGTTTCGATGCCTCTTAATGGTCCAAGTGTATTAGTATTCTCTATAACCAAGGTCAATCATATTACAATTGTTGAGGCATTGCCAGAAAAGGGAAATTCTATTATTGTTAGGGCTGTTACCACATAATTTCTCACTGCCTCTAAGGACCTCATTATAATCCCCCCTCCCCCCAATTAACTAAGCTTCCTTATAAGTTTGGGAAATTTGGCACAGCTCCTCCCACAAGGTCTTGTTGAAATCGGGGATGGCGAAAAATAACCAAGGTTTAGGATCGATGTTTACCTTGACCATGACGTATATCCTCTAAGGAGTGATAAAAATGCTAGCTATCTTCAAGATGTCATATTTCTACATGATGACGATCCCTCCACGCCGTTCAACTGCACTGGACTGGACTTGAGCATCGAACCTAAGTGTTTCAGTAAGAGCCCTGTGTTCTGCTATTTTGGTCTCTAGCAGCACTAGTATTGGAGGCTCATGAGTCTTTACCATAGCCTCACATTACCTGCGAAAGTTGGCGCTATTGGGCCCCTTTGTGTTTCAAATGATGAGATTTATCAAGTCCGATGTGGATGGTGGTTGATCTAGTAGACCCTTTCCTTTGTCCACCTGGGGGGTTTGAATCTGTGGCACAAAGTTGTTCCTACTTTTCAGGATCAGACAAAACATTGTCATCTCTTTGGGACAGTACGCTATAATAGCTGTGCTGTAAGGCTCGCTGAATTCTTTGAGAAGAGGCTTTTTGAGGAGAAAGGAGTCTGTTTTTGGATCTCCAAAAGCTACTAGTGCTTGTTTCAGGTACTGGGTATTCTTTTTTTAGAGAATCTAGCCGTGTGGAGTCCTCCTTTTTTTTGGCTTTCTTCCTCTGGAGTTGGAGGTTTCCATGGAACGAAGCTCAGTGTTTGTGGGCTGGATAGATATGGAGTGGTGGGGTATAGTGGTAGACTCTTGATAATGTGGTCCATGAGTGACTTGAGTTCCCCTGTGTTCATGATGTTGAGGGTACCCATCATTTGGGCGTAGTGTAGGGTCTGCGCCCAGATTTGAGTACCCAATCCCTCGATTATTCTGTCGACCCCCTCCTTGATTATTTGGGCTAGCCATGCTAGGTCTTGCAGGACCAGGATAATGGGTTGGTCGCCCACTATTACACAATGCGAGATTGATTTCCCTTGCAGTTTAACTCCGCCCACGACGACAAAGTTCTGTTGGGAGGTGGTGGTGTTGGGAGGTGGTGGTGCCGTCACAAATACTAGGGGTTCCTTCAGTTGATGCATAGGTGTAATACATTGCTAATTTTTTAATTTATCAATACATTTTCTTTAGATATTTCAATTATAAGTTTGTTATTATTAAGAGCTTGACCACACAATAAAATGTTATACTTACAATTCAAATTTTGAAAAAGAAAAATTGTGCATGCCTTAAGAATTGTTGATGTATTAAGCCTGATACGGAGAATAATTTCCAAGCGATTTCTTCCCGTTGTACGTTAGAGAAATTCAGCCTTCATTTCGGCAGACACATCATATTCAAAACTAAAGTCCTACCCACCCCATTTCAAAGAAAATAAAAAGACAAATGAACTTTACCAAATAAATTCAACTAGAAAATATAGCACTAGTAATAACTAACAAGTACATGCACTACCAAATAGAAAAAATAACAAAAATAGTTCGCTTAATGTTTAAGGTAGGTTCAAAATTGTATCTTAAATATATTTTCAAATAATATGGATCTTTTAAAATTTAGGAAAAATCAGCATTTTTCCATTTGGAGGCAGCATTTTTAATAGAACTTTTTTCATACTCAGATTTTAAATTTGAAACGTCTAATTAAGAATGTGTTGAGCCGTGACCCTTGTTCTAGCTAAAGGTCCATGATCTAATTTTATTCTCTTTTGTTTTCTAGTTCTATTTGAAATCGGATTTGAATTTTATTCCTATTTGGAGTTGGTTTTGGTTATAAAAAAAGCAACTTTAGAGAATTGTTCTATGCTCATTGATATTTGTCTTTGAAAGACTTTAGCACATAGATTGATTTTTGAGAGAGCTTCCACCAAGAGGGAAGGAGAAGAAAATGATTCTTTCATTGTTGCATTTTTTCTCTTCAACCAACTACCTTCAACTCACGTTTTCGGTGAAGGAGAAGAAAATTGATTCTTTTATTGTTACATTTTTTTCTCTTCGATCAACTACCTTCAACTCACGTTTTCGATTTAATCACCATTGGATAAGGCTTAAATTTTGACAGAGTGGTTTTTTAACATGTGGGTCTTTGATTTTATCTCTCAATTTAGTTTGTTGGTCTATTGCTTCTCCGTGCTTGACACTTGTTGTGTAGTTATTTTGAAGAATTTTTGTAACCCTCTTATTATTATATTGGAGCTATTTGAATTTTTGTGATTCCGTAGTTATTATCTTCAATTTGAAAAAAAAAAATTCACGTTAAATTTATTGTTCTTTATTTTCTCTACTTTTAAATTTCTCTTTAATTTTCGATCACCCCACCACAACCCATAGTGATAAATATATCTGTATTTGATTTAATTATGTCATGAGAAGTTAAGACGTAAATAGGATGCATCAATTCTTTTCACTTTGCGTCCCTCCCTAATATTACCGCTAATAGAAATACGACATGTGTACTGATTACTCCTGTCTCCTTCAACTAATCCACTTCTCTGCCCAATTTTCTTCTTCTTTTTTTTACTATATAATATGTCTTTAACTTCACACGAATTTTTATCATTCTACTCTTTCTTAATTAGAAGTTTGATTATTTCCTTCATATACATAATCATAAGAAGAGCTTTTCAATTTTTCAGTAATACCAACTTTGGTAAATTAGTTTTTCTCTAACTCTGCTTGTGATTAAACATATTTGGTTAATTTTTTCCCAAATAAAGAATCTTATGTACTCTGTGATTGTGATTCTACGTCTTCTTTTATATTCTCCTTTGCTGCTTCAATATTTAATTCTACACAATTAGAATCGAAATTTTATATTGCTAAAGCATATTGTCTACAGGATTGCAACCATGGTCAAGAATGCATACTTATCAATAGTTCACAATTTCTTCCAGCAAAGGTGCTCTTTTATATTCTTTGTCTCAATTTATGGATCATATTTTTGATTTTACGAGTCAAACTTCTTAATTTTAATCATGAATTTGAACTCAAATTTTTTAAGTTTTTTAAAATAAAATTTATATAGTTGAAAACTAAGTTAAAAGTGTTGTAAGTTACAATAACTAACAACATAAAATATTTAAATGAAATATAAAAAAGAAAAAAAGAACTCGTTTGACTCTCTCAAAATCCAAACACGGCCTCCTAAATTGGTACGGATGGAATAATTAGTCTCCTTTCTGAATTCTCAACAGTGCATGTGTGGTGTTTACGTTTATTATGAGTCTTTCCGTTCGACTTGGCACTTTTAAGTTTATTGAGTAAAGTATTAGTTTGATCAACCTCCACAGTTAAAGCAAACAGATAACTAATTGTCTTTTTAAATATTACTTTAAAATTTAATAGTCAAAAGCAAATGATAAGTTTGTTAGAAGATGGTATTCCGAAGAGGGAATATAATTGATACCGACGTCAATTTTGTTTTTTAACAATGGGGGTTTTTGAGTCAACTTTAACGCACAATGAAAGAAATCACCTAACACCGTTGGCCTTTATGTAGTTTGTACATATTGGTGCATCATGAAAACGATTTTCCCCACACGCAAGTTTGTGAATTAGTGATTGTCTCACTTGCCTCCATGTCCGACTAGGATTTTATTTCCAATGTTATCTTCTGTATGCGTCTCTGCCAAGATTTAATAGTACAAATAAAATTGTTATTGTTTCATAGTCATCATGGCAATTTACATGTGAATTTTTAAGCCATATGGCCTTTCTTTGCAGTCATGAAGCACCTATTACAGATTGTGAAGCTGAGAACTATTTGAAGGATTATTACATTCCTGATTACATACTTCTACCAGAAAAGGAAATACAGAATGGCTATGACGTAGCTTCTTGTCCTGTACTAGTATTTATCAACTCCAAAAGTGGTGGTCAACTAGGCGGACAACTTCTTTTGATATACCGTACTCTTCTTAATAAAAATCAGGTAAATTTCTGTTATACTCTTTTTTTTTTTTTTTTTGCCGTGGTTTCCGGGTACTTTGCACCTGACTAGCTGTACCCTCCGGGTCACCGTATTTAATTGAATACGGAGTTAAAATGTTAATTCGGCTTACATATATTATACTACGAATTGTTGGAAAGTTGTGTAGAAATGGATATACATTTCTCATTTCTTCACATACATAAATTCAAAAGTTTTTGAGCTCTTTGTGGAGTAAAAAATGTCGTGATCCTTTGAAGTATTTAATGTGGAAGGACTTGTTTTTCAGGTTTTTGATTTGGGAGAAAAGGCTCCTGACAAGGTTCTACACCAATTCTACTCCAATTTAGAAAATCATAAGCAAAATGGAGATAGCTTGTCTTATGAGATTGAAAAGAGATTGAGAATCATTGTGAGTTTAGTAATTAGTTGAAGTATTACTTATCTTTTTTATATTTGTTTGATATATCAGAGGTATATTTAGTCTCCGGGTTCACCTCTAGGTGGCTGGCGGGGATGGAACAGCAGGGTGGATTCTTGGTGTCGTTTCAGATCTTAAATTAGCTCATTCACCTCCAATTGCAACAGTGCCATTAGGAACAGGCAACAATCTACCTTTTGCATTTGGTTGGGTAAGATACATACTAAGATCACATTTATCCTTTTGTCTGATGAGCAATTTATTCTATATATGACACTGAACACATCATGATAGTTTACACCTTAGATTTGTTGACCGTCTTTTGGGTGATTGTAGAAACTTTGAAAGTATAAAGTGGTCTAAATGCATGATTATAGCACTTGTTTTTAGAGGCGGATCTAGCATATATATAATAGGTGTACCGTGCACCCACTGTTCAGGCTCAAACTATATATATGCTCATAAAACGTTGGAAGTATGTATACATATATTAGCTGGTGCAAAACAGCCTTTGAATCCTTGATGTCTTATACTCTTATTGTATATGTTAGTCAAATTCTTTTTATAGTGCACTTTTATAGGTACTTTTACATCTGCTTGAGATCTGTCTAATAATTGCAGGGGAAAAAGAATCCTGGTATTAACTGCCGGTCCGTGAAGTCTTTCCTGAATCAAGTTAAAAATGGAAAAGAAATGAAAGTTGACAGGTAACCTTTGTTTTACTTGAGTGGTGAATTTGAATATCCTCTTGCATAAACATAGATGTGTTTTTCCCTGAGGCTATCTTACCTCATATATTGCTGTAAATATTTGCTTCGTCTTGGCCTACAATACACCATTGCGTCGACTAATATTCACTACATACATTGGATCTTAGACTTGAAAGTTGTCCTTTGGAGTAAAATGAGAAGGAATTATTCAGCCATTTCTATGCTAGAGTCGAGAGGAATCCATAAAAGAGTAGATCCTTTGCAAGGTTCTGAGGTGAAAATGCATTCAACTTTCAACTATTGTGAACTACCGGGATAGTGATTAAGCATTCAGATAAGAATTTTCATGTATGGTTGACTAGATTAGGCATTTATCTTGTATGAAAAAGAGATGGTTTTAAGCATTTAGCCGAAAATTTTCTTGCTTATTATGTTACTAAGTGTTGTTATTTTTCCAGCAGTAAGCAAGATTTTGCAAATCAATTGTTAGGAATTTAACAAAGTCCTGAAAAACAAATTTTAGTATGTTTGACATGATCCAACTCTTTTGCTACCTCTTGGCTGGCTGGAACTTCATGTTTCTCTACAAAATGCACGCACAAGTTTTTTGGCATAATTAAGATGATTCATTAGACCACCATGATAAATCCAAAAGGGCATGATGTTTATTGTGTTTCAGCTGGCATATTCTTATGAGGATGAGGGCACCTAAAGAAGGTTCTTGTGATCCTATTGCACCTCTTGAGCTACCGCATTCATTGCATGCTTTTCACCACATGTCTCAAGCTGATACTATAAACAAGGTATCAATCTGTTCAGTCCATTTTTTTCTTCATTATGGATTTTCATGTCACGGGATAGTCATCTTTTATGAAGTCTATAAGGCAGCTAGATATATATTCCAGCCGAGAGCATCTAGATTTTCCCGTTGCCTGTCAGAAATGTTCTCTGCCTATTCCTTTCTCGTGCTTAAGTGAATGAATGCTTACTACTAGATTATTGTTCCAGCTTCAACATTCTTTTTAGATGTTGTATTACATCTGACATTTGATTGGTTGGGTTCCAAATTAACTTCTGATCATATACCTTGCTAAGTTTTTCTTGAGATGTCTGATGCTCTCGTGAAGAAATGAATAAGTTAAAAATCAAAATATGGGCTCTGATTTTCACCAGCTTATACTTATTTGCCTGTTATTCGTGCATTGTTTTAACTAGAGGAGCATTCTTCTTATTTTCAGGAAGGCTATAATATATTTCGAGGAGGATTTTGGAACTACTTCAGTATAGGTAAGTATTGTAATCTGTCCTTTGAAATACGTCTTCAACTGGTCTTTACAATATTGTAGTACTCCATTTCGACATTTGAAGTCTGGAAGAATATTTTTGGTTGACACAAATATAGCCTGGTTTAGCGAACAATTACACCATTCTATATCTATACGAAAAGCTATATACAAGAGATCTACATTTAGAAGCAATTCATATTTGAATCTCTTCAGAGTGAGATGTTTCCTAGTGTGTCTTATTTGATCAAGAGCTTAATGCTTGTGTTATCCGGTGTAATATTATTTTCATTCCTGATTTGGAGTTTTTCACTTTTTCCGTTAACTTGCAGGAATGGATGCTCAAGTTTCATATGCATTTCACAGCGAGAGGAAGCTCCATCCAGAAAAGTTCAAACACCAGTTAGTTAATCAGGTCCTTACTAGTCATTTGGAACATGGTGTAACTTCCCTGCTTGTGGTTCAATTAATTTTTTCCTATGCTTTTACTGTCGTTTGTCTTTCCATTTATTCATATACTTTTATATGAAATCTCTGATGGTCCTTTTTCTTTGTTCCCAATTTGTTTAGAGGAACTATGCGAAGCTTGTATTTAAACAAGGATGGTTTTGCACTTCTTTCATGCATCCATATTCAAGGTTAGTCTTATAGTCAAGGTTAACCTGTATATATTCATGCACTTCTTACACTATCGTTTGGGAAATATTTTTAGTGATAGTGTAGTTCCATGAGGTTCTACTTTAGGTTTTAGATGAAACCTTATATGACCTCAGTGAAACATTTCAGATATGTAATGAACTATATGGCATAACGCCAGGGAATGGACTTTTTAAAATATCTTAGTGTATGTTTAGTATCTTTACACTTTGTCATCTACCACACAGAATTTATCCATCCTATCTGTTGATATCTGTTTTGTGTTTCATTAGTAAGTGAGGATGATGATGATGATGTAACAGTGCTTCTCTTATAACTGCAGTTTTATTTCAAACTAAACATTGATTGTATCTTTTTTTTTTTTTTTTTTCCTGCAGAAATATTGCACAGCTAGCAAATGTCAAAATAATGAAAAGGCCAGGTGAATGGATAGACCTCCACATACCTAGCAGGTAGTGGCAATATGGTGCTTTATTACCTGCTGCATTTGCTTTCTTTCTTTTCTTTTCTTACTTCCGGATCTCCATAGGTAATTAAATCACAAATTTGGAAAACATTACAAATAGATGTTCATGAGCTGGTCAGGACGTGATATGCTCGGTATTAAAACTTTGAATCGTGATGACCTTCACGCCTTATTCTGAACCATGTCTGTGGTTGGATGTGCAGCATCAGGTCTATTGTCTGCCTTAATTTGCCCAGCTTTTCTGGTGGACTTAATCCTTGGGGAAAACCTAACAAGAAGAAGCTGCATGAGGTCAGTTTTGAGTTTATTTCAGTATCTTCTGCCCAAATTTAATCTAAGAATGTCATGCCTCAATAAGATAAGTTAGCTAGCTACTTCTACTAAAACATTTTCTGTATTGCTTTTATGTTTGTACTTTAACAGAGGGATCTTACTCCTCCATATGTCAATGATGGTCTGCTTGAGGTGGTTGGTTTCCGAGATGCTTGGCATGGACTTATTTTGTTTACTCTAGGAGGGCACGGGACACGCCTTGCACAGGTTGTTCGATAAAAAAAAAACTTAAAAATCATGGAAACATGTTTGATTGATTAATGTGTTCCTCTAGTGCAAAATTGTTGAGTTACTTTTGTTAAATTGTATCCCCAATACAAGCTGCTAGTATTATAATTCTTACGGATTCGATCTATAGATCATAGATGTATCATGTTCTTCTCCATTTTTATATTTTTTTTAGGCGAACAGAATACGATTTGAGATTCACCAGGGTGCTTCTGAGCATACATATATGAGGATGGATGGGGAACCATGGAAGCAACCACTTCCTATGGATGATGACAAAGTTGTTATAGAAATTTCCCACTTTGGTCAAGTGAGCATGCTAGCCAGTCCACATTGCCTATCAAAAAATATCAATGCTCCTACTACAAATCACCTTCACGAGGAAGAGAAAGACAAGAATGATGAACATTTTTTTAAGGATGACTCAGAAGAGAGGAGAGAGTTGGGTGCAGCTGACACTTTCCGAATTCCAGATGGTTTCGACATAACACATCTTTAGTAGAGTTTGGCATTTAGAAGGCCTCGTAGACAGAGTTAACTAGTACACGTGTTAGTAGGATGTAACGGGTGCTCACGTGAATTGTCAAGGTGCACGCATACTAGCAGGGAAACTACCGTTATAGGAAAGAAAAAAAGGTTAGGCCTTAAGAATTAGCTTACATACTACCGTTATAGGAAAGAAAAAAAGGTTAGGCCATAAGAATTAGCTTACATAATTCAATTGTAAAGTGTGTATATTAGTAAGTACTACAGTAGTTTGCATTACTGGCACATAGTGTACACACGTGATTTTTGACCCTCCCTAAGCTTTAACCTATTTTAGCTTTAAATATTTATTATATATCTAATCTTTGTTCTAGCTTCTATTTTATCTTTAGTAGGTTTTCTTTGAAAAATTGTGAAAAAGATGTCAAAAAAAAAATAAATAGTCACATTTTAGGATAAGTTTTGTTTTTACTTTTTAAAAAAGAAAAGAGTTGTCACAACCCAATTTTTTGAGTCATGATGGCGCCTACCGTAACCCATCAATAGGCAAGTCAAACCCTAGCCCGGAGCGACAAGCGACAGGCTAACGGGCGGAATTTCAGAAAACAGAGATAAAGTGGAAGTAACCATACTAATATAAAAACAAAATCAAAATATATATTCATACCAAGACTGAGAAGGAAGACGACAATATATAAAGTCAAGAACCCCTCCTAAGACCTGGTGAAGTCGGTACAAGAGTCACTGCTAGACATGTCCAAAATATAAGACAGAAACTAAATATATACAACAAGTACTACAGTCTCGAGAGCAAAAGACTATACAGTAGAGATGGAGTAGGATCTGCCTCGGACGTCGGTAAGCTCACCCTGCTCCGGAGTCAATGTTGAGAAGAGAGTCACGTCAAAACCGTCGACTAGTACCTGGATCTGCATTGGGGAAAAGATGCAGAAGTCCAGTATGAATACCGGGGCAACGGGTACTCAGTAGGCATCATAGACCGACTGAGCTCAATATAATATAAGCAAGCTAAAATGCGAGGGTACATGCTAGGTCCGGGGTATAAATAATAAGTACATAAGTAACTGCCGAGGCGGGTAGATATGCTCAGGAGAAAATAAGTGCGATACAAAATAACGAGTAAATAAATACGTAAGTAAACACACAAGTCAAACATAACCTATGTGGGACCCCATAAACCCAATAAGCACACGAAAGAAAACAATAACCCAGTCTGGCCCCCATAAACCAGCGAGACACACAAGAAAAGTAAAGCATAGTCACCAGTGTCTCGAAGCTGTATCAGTATCCAGTAACCACAATAACCAACAAGGGTATACACCGGGCTTGAACCGACGCCAATGGGTGATAACAAGAGGCCAGACGCCGGAATTGAACCGGACATAGTGGGTAATAACAATAGGCCACATATATCATAACCGTCGGACTAGAACCGGAACTCAGTACCAAAACTCTCCAATCATATCATAACCAGATGCCGGACTCGAACCGAAACTCATAATAATCAGTGTCCGGACTCGAACCGAAACTCATAATAATCAGTGGTCGGACTCGAACCGAAACTCATAATAATCAGTAACCATCATATCTGAATCAGTGGCCGGACTCAAACCGAAACTCATAATAATTAGTAACCAAGTGACAGAGTAGTGCCAGAATCCACACAAATACAAGTAAACGGGGACATACCATCCCCAAAGTGAACCCGAAACATAAGTAAAGGAGCTAACCCACCACGTACTACAAGTCAATCTCGGGATCCTTCCAGGTCAACTATCTACTATAAACAATATGTGTATATAATTCTGGGTATACATTATAAGTCAGGGCAAGGCGTGTCCGCATTCTAAATCAAACTAGCCGATCCCGGTCAAATACGGTGCTATTAGGGACTGACAAGGCTGAACAGGTCAAAAGGGAATAACTAGGGTAATTCAATACAAATTTTATCCTAAAAAATCATCTCAGGGCTTAACTAAGCCTAACAATGTTTAAAGCTAACTACACCGCCTGTGAAGAGTAGCGGGGCCCACTACGGGGTCCCAAAACCAAGTCTGGGCTAAGGTTCCCCAAACTCCTGCTAACAGTAGTACAACATTAACCAACCCTATAAAGGTAATCTCTGGCACACCACGAGGATAACGGGCCCGGAACATATCCGAACAAGGCCCTAACCGGCCCAAAAGGCCTAATCATAGCAAGTCAATGCCAATCTACAACTACCAACACAAACACTAGCATAATAGTATGCAAATACTATAAATAAACTCAGTCTAAGTATATGGTAAACCTAGCCTACCTGGACGCCGCCAAACGTCTGCCAAAGCTTGCTAAATACGAGTCTTCCCCTTTCGCGAGACCTCAGATTTCTGCCACGCTAGCAAAATAATAAACTACATGTCAAAACATGAATTTTGATACCCATATTGCATTAGTTCGAAAAAATATTCGAACGCTCCATGTGGGGCCCACTTGCGGAATCGCCAAACCGAAATCGTCACAGCGTCCCAAATCACCCCGTAACCAATAGTCACAACTAACGCCACTCAATTTGAGCTCAATATCTAGCTCAAACATCAACACCAATTCCAACAACCACCGTAACTAAAACTACCGTAAAAATAAGAAAACGTACCGTAGAAAAGACGAGAACGAGTCCACGAACTCAAATATACCAACCCCTAACCTTGAATCTCTCTAGAAATGCCTAAAGTTGGGCTTAAAGTGCTTAAAAATGGTGGAATATATGTAGTTTTTCATAAAGAAGACAAAATAAGAAAAGAAAGTAATATTATAATATATATATATATATATGTATACTACACGTATAAAGTCCAAAAAAAAAAAAGAAATCTTGTAGTCCAATACTAATTAATGCTACATGCACATGGTCTTATCCATTTTCGCTCTCCGTATATATATATATATTCGGATACTGCATAGGCTCGTGGTAAAATAAATATAATATTTTAAATATACCATCATGAATAGAAAATTATTTTGAACAACACCTCTATAAAATAAAAATATCATTTTAACAAAATTAGATTTACTATCTCCGTTTAAAAATATTAATAAATTATAGAACTTTTATAAAGTAGTATAGATATATTATTTTACCAAATTCTAATTTAATTTAAATATTTTGCAACACGCTCGATATAAATAATATTCTCAAACGAACTGCCCGGAAATCGAACTGTCAGTCCCAGCAAGTCATAAATAACTTGGGGCAGTTATAGAAAAGCTCTAAACGTTGAGAACATACAAAAACGAGGGAAATGACCAGGAGGGTCATTACAGCATCCACTACTAAAAGGACTTTCGTCCGCGAAAGTCAACAGTAAATGCATACCTGAAGACGTGAACAAGTATCACGTTCAAGTTCCCAAGTGATCTCCTCAATCGGACGGTGACGCCACTGTACCTTAACTACTGGAATGTCCCGGGAACGCAATCGTCTGATCTCTCTGGCTAAAATGGACACAGGCTCCTCCACAAATGCCAACTTCTCGTCTAACTGAAACGAGTCCCACTGAAGCACATGCGACTCATCCGGGATATACTGTCGCAGCATAGAAACATGAAATACCGGGTGAATAGCTGAAAAGGTCGGCGGTAAGGCCAGTACATATGCTACCTTCCTGACTGTCCGCAGAATCTCAAAGGGTCCAATATACTTGGGGCTAAGCTTGCCCCTCTTACCGAATCGCATCACGCTCTTCATTGGCGATACTCGTAAGAAGACCCTATCACCAACTATGAATCTCAACGGACGACGTCTACGGTAAGCATAACTCCTCTGTCTACTCTGAGCTATCCGCAGCCTGTCCTGAATCACCCAAACTCGATCCAAAGACTCTCGGAGCAAATCTGTGCCACGAGGACTGACTTCTGAAGTCTCGAACCATCCAACTGGAGACCGACACCGTCTACCATACAAAGCCTCAAACGGATCCATCTGAATGCTGGAGTGGAAGCTATTATTATACGCGAATTCCGCTAAAGGCAAGAACTGATCCAACTGACCCCCAAAGTCTAACACATAAGCACGGAGCATATCCTCTAACACCTGAATAGTACGCTCTGACTGCCCGTCGGTCTGAGGATGAAATGCAGTGCTGAGGTCCACCTGAGTACCCAACTCCTCCTGGAAAGTCTACCAAAAACTGGAGGTAAACTGAGACCCTCGGTCTGAGATAATAGATACTGGCACTCCATGTAAGCGAACTACCTCCTAAACATATACGCGAGCTAAATTCTCAGCACTGTAGGAAACTCGAACAGCGATAAAGTGCGCGGACTTAGTCAACCGATCTACAACAACCCAAATACTATCAAAGCCACGAGAGGTGCGAGGTAACCTACCAATGAAATCCATCGTGATCCACTCCCACTTCCACTCGGGAATGGGTAACTGCTGAAGTAGACCACCGGGTCTCTGGTGCTCGGCCTTTACCTGCTGACAACAGAGGCATCGAGCCACAAACCCTGCTATGTCTCATCACATACCACGCCACCAATAGTGTTGTCTCAGATCTTTATACATCTTAGTTGTCCCGGGGTGAATAGAATATCTAGAACTGTGCGCCTCGCGGAGAATCAACTGAGTCAAGTCCCCAACCGTCGGAACACAAATACGACCATCAACCCTCAGAACACCATTCGAATCCAAGGTAGCCCCCTCAAACTCACCCCTTAACACCTGATCCCGAAGGCTAGAAAACCACTATCCTCAAACTGACTACGCTGAATCTGCTCCAGTAAAGTAGATCTGGCATCAACGCAAGCACCAATCCTCTTCGGATCAGAAATATCCAATCGAACCATCGAGTTAGCTAAGGACTGAATGTCCAAAGCTAATGGTCGCTGAGAGACTGGAATAAAGGCTAAGCAACCCATACTCACTGTCTTCCGGCTTAAGGCATCCGCTACCACATTCGCCTTGCCCGGATGATAGAGAATAGAGATATCATAGTCCTTCAGCAACTCAATCCACCTCCGCTGCCTCGAATTAAGATCTCTCTGAGTCATAATATGCTGAAGACTGTTGTGGTCTGTAAAGGTCTCACAATGAACACCATAGAGATAATTCCTTCAAATTCACAGTGCAAACACAACTGCTGCTAACTCCAAAACATGAGTGGGATAGTTATGCTCCTGCACCTTATGTTTTCTTGATGCATAAACAATGACACGACCCCTCTGCATCAGACACACCCTAAACCGATACCATATGCATCACAATATACGGTGAAACCCTCGCCCTCAACTGGAAGAGTCAACACAGGGGCAGAAGTAAGTCGATCCTTGAGCTTCAGGAAGCTTGCCTCACAATCCTCAGACCACTGAAACGGAACCTCCTTCCTGGTCAGTCTGGTCATAGGATATGCAATAGATGAGAAGTCCTCAACAAACCGTCTGTAATAACCTGCCAACCCAACAACACTGCGTACCTCGGTAGGCGACGTGGGCCTAGCCCAACCTCAAATAGCCTCAATCTTCGCTGGGTCCACCATGATACCGTGTATGGATACAACATGCCCCAAGAAAGCTACAGACTCAAGCCAGAACTTACACTTTGAGAACTTGGCATAAAGCCGATGATCTCTCAAAGTATGGAGCACAATCCTCAAATGCTGCTCATGCTCCTCGCTACTCCTCGAATAAACTAAGATGTCATCAATAAACACAATCACAAAGGAGTCTAAGTATGACCTAAATATACGATTCATTAAATCCATGAAGGCTGCTGGGGCATTAGTCAACCCAAAAGACATTACCAGAAATTCATAGTGGCCGTACCTAGTCCTGAAGGCTGTCTTAGGGATGTCCTCAGCCCTAAGTCTCAACTGATGATATCCAGATCTCAAGTCTATCTTTGAGAATACCGCTGCACCCTGAAGCTGATCAAACAAATCGTCAATACGAGGCATAGGATACTTATTCTTCATTGTTACCTTATTCAACTGCCTGTAATCGACACACATACGCATAGATCCGTCCTTCTTCTTTACAAATAGAACTGGAGCACCCCACGGTGACACACTGGGCCTGATAAAACCTTTCCTCAAAAGATCCTCAAGCTGACTACTCAACTCTCTCAACTCAGCAGGAGCCATACAATAAGGAGCCACAGAAATAGGTCGAGTGCCCGGCTCGAGGTCAATAATGAACTCTGTATCATGCTCAGGAGGAAGGCCAGGTAGGTCAGTCGGGAATACATCAGGAAACTCACGAACAACAGGGATAAAGTGAAGTGACGAACTCTCAATGCTAGCATCCCTAACATAAGCAAGGAATGAATTACAACCCCTCGCCATCAATCTACGAGCCCGAACATATGAAATAATCCCCGTCGATGTGGGGCTAACAGAACCCTGCCACACCACCAGGGGTACATCAGGCATGGCTAAGGTGACGGTCTTGGCAAAGCAATCCAAGACTGCATGATAAAAAGACAACCAGTCCATGCCCAGAATCACATTAAAGTCTACCATGGTCAAAATAATAAAATCAACCTGAGTCTCAAACTCCTGAATAGTCACCAGACAAGATCTAGATACCCGATCCACTACTAAAGAATCACCTACGGGGGTAGATACACGTAAGGAAACAGATAACAACTCAGAACATAAACCCAACCGTGGTGCATAATAAGTAGATACATAAGAAAACGTGGATTCGGGTTCAAATAATGCAGAAGCTGGCTGATGGCATACGGAAATCGTACCTGTAATCACCGCATCTGAAGCCTCAGCCTCAGGCCTAGCCAGCACGGCATGCAACTGACGCTGGCTACTACTAGTCTGAGCACCAACCTGACTACCAGTCAGACCTCCCTGTGCTCCACCTCGAGAACCCTGAGGACCACCCCGACGACCCTGTGCACCACCTATGCCTACTGGCGGTACAGATCTGATGGGTTGTGCTGTCTGAACTGAAAGCTCAATAGCCCTGCGCTGAGGACACTCACGCGCGAAATGACCGATAACCCCACAAGTATAACATGCTCCTGGCTC
This sequence comes from Capsicum rhomboideum, assembly GCA_031232105.1. NCBI lineage: Eukaryota > Viridiplantae > Streptophyta > Magnoliopsida > Solanales > Solanaceae > Capsicum > Capsicum rhomboideum. The sequence continues at coordinate 136,484,281 of CP124716.1, forward strand.
CCTACTCGGCTTAGAAGATCCGATATGACCACCTCTAGCCGATGAACTAGGATGACCACGTCCCTGAGGCTGGCTAACAGAACTACTATAGATGGGCTGACCCTTATCAGATATCTGCAAGGCTGACTGTACGGGCCTACTGGGCTGACCCTGTCGCTGAAAAGACTGCTGCTGCTGATGAGGGTACCTACCCTGAAACTGGAAACTATGACCTCTGAACTGCGAACCACTATGGCTCCCACTGAAAATACCCTGGACACGAGGTCTCTTATCGCTGCCCCCTTGGGCCTCGTGATCCATCTCAATAGAGTATACATGCTCAATAATCTCTGCGAATGACTTCCCTGAAGTCACTAAACTCTGGGTAGCCCTGCGGAGTGGCAATCTCAGTCCCCTGACAAAACATCTAACTCTCTTGTACTTAACAGGCAAAATAGAAGTAGCGTGCCTAGCAAGATCATGAAACCTCGCCTCATACTCGGCGACAGATAATGAACCTTGAGTCAACATGGAGAACTCATCCCTGAGCTGCTCCCGCATAGTACGGGGCATATAATTTCCCAACATGGAGATTTCGCTGGCCTAGAATCAAGATATCCCCTCCACCATCTCCTTGTTGCAGTATCAAACTGATATGCCACAAAATCAACACCACGAGACTGTACCAATCCCAAATTCCTCAGTCTATCCTCGCAGCTGGACAAGAACTCATATGCATCCTCTCCTGGAGTACCAGCAAATCTAGGTGGAGCTAATCTCAGGAAGCGACCCAACATCTTCTGCTCCTCAGCAGACATAACTGGCTGGACTGCTACCGGCATAGGCAGTACCTCAACTCTGGGTGCCGCAGCTACAGGCTGCGCCCCAACACCAACTCCCTGTGCGGCTGGCTGTACTCCTACAACAGGAGGACCTCCAACTAATCCCAACAACTGAAGCAATGTACCTCAGAGCAAAGAAGCATCAATAAATCCGGGTGGAGCCTGGGCTACCCCCTGGTCCACCGGCTGCTGTAGCGGCGGAACATCTGGAATTATAACGGGATTGGGTAACTGGTCCCTAGCATGATATCGGCCTGGGGATGTTACTCTGCCCTGCCTCTGACCTCAGCCCCTAAGTGGAGCCCTCGCTGCAGGCTCGAGGTTTTGACCCCCCGCTCTGGTATTATGCATCCTAACCATCTGCGTAAAGAGTGAATCAAATAGAGATTAGAAACCAACATAGACACCAACGCACGGAGGTGAATCAAAGAAATAAGATTTACCCTAAACATGCTCGGTAGCCTCACGAAGATAGGATACGGACGTCTCCGTACCGATCCGCGAGACTCTACTAAACATCGGCTCATGCACCAACAATACCAGTGAAACCTAGGCTCTGATACCAAGTTGTCACGACCCAATTTTTTGAGTCATGATGGCGCCTACCGTAACCCACCAATAGGCAAGCCAAACCCTAGCCCGGAGCGACAGGCTGACGGGCGGAATCCCAGAAAACAGAGATAAAGTGGAAATAACCATACTAATATAAAAACAAAATCAAAATATATATTCATACCAAGACTGAGAAGGAAGAAGACAATATATAAAGTCAAGAACCCCTCCCAAGACCTGGTGAAGTCGGTACAAGAGCCACTACTAGATATGTCCAAAATATAAGACAAAAACTAAATATATACAACAAGTACTACAGTCTCGAGAGCAAAAGACTATACAGTAGAGATGGAGTAAGATCTGCCTCGGACGTCGGTAAGCTCACCCTGCTCCGGAGTCAGTGCTGAGAAGAGAGTCACGTCAAAACCGTCGGCTAGTGCCTGGATCTGCATCGGGGAAAAAGATGCATAAGTGCAGTATGAGTACCGGGGCAACGGGTACTCAGTAGGCATCATCGGCCGACTGAGCTCAATATAATATAAGCAAGCTAAAATGCGAGGGTGCATGCTAGGTCCGGGGTATAAATAATAAGTACATAAGTAACTGTTGAGGTGGGTAGATATGATCAGGAGAAAATAAGTGCGATACATAATAACGAGTAAATAAATGCGTAAGTAAACACACAAGTCAAACATAACCTATCTGGGACCCCATAAACCCGATAAGCACACGAAAGAAAACAATAACCCAGTCTGGCCCCCATAAACCAGCGGGACACACAAGAAAAGTAAATGCATAGTCACCAGTGTCTCGAAGATGTATCAGTATCTAGTAACCACAATAACCAACAAGGGTATACACCGGGCTTGAACCGGCGCCAATGGGTAATAACAAGAGGCCAGACGCCGGAATTGAACCAGACATAGTGGGTAATAACAATAGGCCACATATATCATAACCGCCGGACTAGAACTGAAACTCAGTACCAAAACTCTCCAATCATATCATAACCAGATGCCGGACTCGAACCGAAACTCATAATAATCAGTAACCATCACATCTGAATCAGTGGTCGGACTCGAACCGGAACACATAATAATCAGTGGTCGGAACTCATAATAATCAGTAACCATCATATTTGAATCAGTGGCCGGACTCGAATCGAAACTCATAATAATCAGTAACCAAGTGACAGAGTAGTGCCAGAATCCACACAAATACAAGTAAACAGGGACATACCAGCCCCAATGTAAACCCGAAACATAAGTAAAGAAGCTAACCCACCACGTACTACAAGTCAATCTCGGGATTCTTCCAGGTCAACTATCTACTATAAATACTATGTGTATATAAGTCTGGGTATACATTATAAGTCAGGGCAAGGTGTGTCCGCATTCTAAATCAAACTAGCCGACCCAGATCAAATACGGTGCTATTAGGGACTGACAAGGCTAAACAGGTCAAAAGGGCATAACTAGGGTAATTCAATACAAATTTTATCCTAAAAAATCATCTCAGGGCTTAACTAAGCCTAACAATGTTTAAAGCTAACTACACCGACTGTGAAGAGTAGCGGCGCCCACTACGGGGTCCCGAAACCAAGTCTGGGCTAAGGTTCCCCAAACTCCTGCTAACAGTAGTACAATATTAACCAACCCTTTAAAGGTAATCTCTGGCACACCACGAGGATAACGAGCCCGGAACATATCTGAACAAGGCCCTAACCGGCCCAAAAAGCCTAATCATAGCAAGCCAATGCCAATCTACAACTACCAACACAAACACTAGCATAATAGTATGCAAATACTATAAATAAACTCAGTCTAAGTATATGGTAAGCCTAGCCTACCTGGACGCCGCCAAACTTCTGCCAAAGCTTGCTAAATAGGGGTCTTCCCCTTTCGCGAGACCTTAGATTTCTGCCACGCTAGCAAAATAATAAACTACATGTCAAAACATGAATTTTGATTCCCATATTGCATTAGTTCGAAAAAATATTCGAACGCTCCATGTGGGGCCCACTTGCGGAATCGCCAAACTGAAATCGACACAGCGTCCCAAATCACCCCGTGACCAATAGTCACAACTAACGCCACTCAATTTGAGCTCAATATCTAGCTCAAACATTAGCACCAATTCCTACAACCACCGTAACTAAAACTACCGTAAAAACAAGAAAACGTACCGTAGAAACGACGAGAACGAGTCCACGAACTCAAATATACCAACCCCTAACCTTGAATCTCTCTAGAAATGCCTAAAGTTGAGCTTAAAGTGCTTAAAAATGGTGGAATATATGCAGTTTTTCATAAAGAAGACAAAATAAGAAAAGAAAGTAATATTATAGTATATATATATATGTATACTACACGTACAAAGTCCCAAAAAAAAAAAAGAAATCTTGTAGTCCAATACTAATTAAAGCTACATGCACATGGTCTTATCCATTTTTGCTCTCCGTATATATATATATATATTTGGATACTGCATAGGCTCGTGGTAAAATAAATATAATATTTTAAATATACCATCATGAAAAGAAAATTATTTTGAACAAAACCTCTATAAAATAAAAATATCATTTTAACAAAATTAGATTTACTATCTCCATTTAAAAATATTAATAAATTATAGAACTTTTATAAAGTAGTATAGATATATCATTTTACCAAATTCTAATTTAATTTAAATATTTTGCAACACGCTCGATATAAATAATATTCTCAAACGAACTGCCCGAAAATCGAACTGTCAGTCCCAGCAAGTCATAAATAACTTGGGGCAGTGGAAGCCTCAAACGGATCCATCTGAATGCTGGAGTGGAAGCTATTATTATACCCAAATTCCGCTAAAGGCAAGAACTGATCCAACTGACCCCCAAAGTCTAACACATAAGCATGGAGCATATCCTCTAACACCTGAATAGTCCGCTCTGACCGCCCGTCGGTCTGAGGATGAAATGCAGTGCTGAGGTCCACCTGAGTACCCAACTCCTCCTGGAAAGTCTACCAAAAACTGGAGGTAAACTGAGACCCTCGGTCTAAGATAATAGATACTGGCACTCCATGTAAGCGAACTACCTCCTAAACATATACGCGAGCTAACTTCTCAGCACTGTAGGAAACTCGAACAGGGATAAAGTGCGCGGACTTAGTCAATCGATCTACAACAACCCAAATACCATCAAAGCCACGAGAGGTGCGAGGTAACCTACAAACGAAATCCATCGTGATTCGCTCCCACTTCCACTCGGGAATGGGTAACTGCTGAAGTAGACCACCGGGTCTCTGGTGCTCGGCCTTTACTTGCTGACAACAGAGGCATCAAGCCACAAACCCTGCTATGTCTCGTCGCATACCACGCCACCAATAGTGTTGTCTCAGATCTCTATACATCTTAGCTGTCCCGGGGTGAATAGAATATCTAGAACTGTGCACCTCGCGGAGAATCAACTGAGTCAAGTCCCCAACCCTCAGAACACAAATACGACCATCAACCCTCAGAACACCATTCGAATCCAAGGTAGCCCCTTCAAACTCACCCCTTAACACCTGATCCCGAAGGCTACGAAGACCACTATCCTCAAACTGACTACACTGAATCTGCTCCAGCAAAGTAGATTTGGCCTCAACGCAAGCAACAATCCTCTTCGGATCAGAAATATCCAATCGAACCATCGAGTTAGCTAAGGACTGAATGTCCAAAGCTAATGGTCGCTGAGAGACTGGAATAAAGGCTAAGCAACCCATACTCACTGTCTTCCGGCTTAAGGCATCCGCTACCACATTCGCCTTGCCCGGATGATAGAGAATAGAGATATCATAGTCCTTCAGCAACTCAATCCACCTCCGCTGCCTCGAATTAAGATCTCTCTGAGTCATAATATGCTGAAGACTGTTGTGGTCTGTAAAGGTCTCACAATGAACACCATAGAGATAATTCCTTCAAATTCACAGTGCAAACACAACTGCTGCTAACTCCAAAACATGAGTGGGATAGTTATGCTCCTGCACCTTATGTTTTCTTGATGCATAAGCAATGACACGACCCCGCTGCATCAGACATACCCTAAACCGATACCATATGCATCACAATATACGGTGAAACCCTCGCCCTCAACTGGAAGAGTCAACACAGGGGCAGAAGTAAGTCGATCCTTGAGCTTCAGGAAGCTTGCCTCACAATCCTCAGACCACTGAAATGGAACCTCCTTCCTGGTCAGTCTGGTCATAGAAGATGCAATAGATGAGAAGCCCTCAACAAACCGTCTGTAATAACCTGCCAACCCAACAAAACTGCGTACCTCGGTAGGCGACGTGGGCCTAGCCCAACCTCAAATAGCCTCAATCTTCACTGGATCTACCATGATACCGTGTATGGATACAACATGCCCCAAGAAAGCTACAGACTCAAGCCAAAACTCACACTTTAAGAACTTGGCATAAAGCCGATGATCTCTCAAAGTGTGGAGCACAATCCTCAAATGCTGCTCATGCTCCTCGCTACTCCTCGAATAAACTAAGATGTTATCAATAAACACAATCACAAAGGAGTCTAAGTATGACCTAAATATACGATTCATTAAATCCATGAAGGCTGTTGGGGCATTAGTCAACCCAAAAGACATCACTAGAAATTCATAGTGGTCATACCGAGTCCTGAAGGCTGTCTTAGGGATGTCCTCAGCCCTAACTCTCAACTGATGATATCCAGATCTCAAGTCTATCTTTGAGAATATCGCTACACCCTGAAGCTGATCAAACAAATCGTCAATACGAGGCATAGGATACTTATTCCTCACTGTTACCTTATTCAACTGCCTGTAATCGATACACATACGCATAGATCCGTCCTTCTTCTTTATAAATAGAATTGGAGCACCCCACGGTGACACACTGGGCCTGATAAAAACATTTCCCCAAAAGATCCTCAAGCTGACTAGTCAACTCTCTCAACTCAGCAGGAGCCATACAATAAGGAGCCACAGAAATAGGTCGAGTGCCCGACTCGAGGTCAATAATGAACTCTATATCACGCTCAGGAGGAAGGCCAGGTAGGTCAGTCGGGAATACATCAGGAAACTCACGAACAACAGGTATGGATTCAAGTGACGAACTCTCAATGCTAGCATCCCTAACATAAGCAAGGACTGAATCACAACCCCTTGCCATCAATCTACGAGCCCGAACATATAAAATAATCCCCGTCGGTGTGCGGCTAACAAAACCCTGCCACACCACCAGGGGTACATCAGGCATGGCTAAGGTGATGGTCTTTGCAAAGCAATCCAAGACTGCATGATAAAAAGACAACCAGTCCATGCCCAGAATCACATCAAAGTCTACCATGGTCAAAATAATGAAATCAACCTGAGTCTCAAACTCCTGAATAGTTACCAGACAAGATCTATATACCCGATCCACTACTAAAGAATCCCCAACAGGGGTAGATACACATAAGGAAACAGATAACAACTCAGAACATAAACCTAACAGTGGTGCATAATAAGTAGATACATAAGAAAATGTGGATCCGGGATCAAATAATGCAGAAGCTGGCTGATGGCATACAAAAATTATACCTGTAATCATCGCATCTGAAGCCTCAACCTCAGGACTATCCGGCACGACATACAACTGACTCTGGCTACTACTAGTCTGAGCACCAACCTAACTACCAGTCCGACCTCCCTGTGCCTCACCTCGGGAAACCTGAGGACCACCCCTACGACGTTGTGCACCATCTATGCCTGCTGGCGGTACAGATCTGATAGGCTGTGCTGTCTGAACTGAAGGCTCAATAGCCCTGCTCTGAGGACACTCACGCGCGAAATGACCGATAACCCCATAAGTATAACATGCTCCTGGCTCCCTACTAGGCCTAGAAGATTCGATATGACCACCTCTAGCTGATGAAATGGGATGACCACGTCCCTGAGGTTGGCTAACAGAACCACCATAGGTGGGCTGACCCTTATCAGATATCTGTAAGGCTGACTGTACGGGCCTACTGGGCTAACCCTGTCGCTGAAAAGATTGCTGCTGCTGATGAGGGTACCTACCCTAAAATTGGAAACCACAACCTCTGAATTGCGAACCACTATGGCTCCCACTGAAACTACCTTGGACACGAGGTCTCTTATCGCTGCCCCCTTGGGCCTCGCAATCCATTTCCTCAATAGAGTATACATGCTCAATAATCTCTGCGAATGACTTCCCTGAAGTCATTAAACTCTGGGTAGCCCTGCGGAGTGGCAATCTCAGTCCCCTGACAAAACATCTAACTCTCTCGTACTCATCAGGTAAAATAGAAGTAGCGTGCCTAGCAAGATCATGAAACCTCGCCTCATACTCGGCGATAGATAATGAACCTTGAGTCAACCTGAAGAACTCATCCCTGAGTTGCTCCCGCATAGTACGAGAATCGGTGGAGATCCCGCTGGCCTGGAATCAAGATATCCCCTCCATCATCCCCTCGCTGCAGTATAAAATTAATATGCCACGAAATCAACACCATGAGACTGTACCAATCCCAAATTCCTCAGTCTATCCTCGCAGCTGGACAAGAACTCATATGCATCCTCTCCTGGAGTACCAGTAAATCTAGGTGGAGCTAATCTCAGGAAGCGACCCAACATCTTCTGCTCCTCTGCAGACATAACTGGCTGGACTGCTATCGGTACAGGCAGAACCTCAACTCTGGGTGCCGCAGCTACAGGCTGCGCCTCAACACCAACTCCCTGTGCGGCTGGCTGTACTCCCGCAATAGGCGGACCTCCAACTAATCCCAATAACTGAAGCAATGTACCTCGGAGTAAAGAAGCATCAATAAATCCGGGTGGAGCCTGGGCTACCCTCTAGTCCACCGGCTGCAGTGGCGGTGGAACATCTGGAACTATAACGGGATCGGGTAACTGGTCCCTAGCATGATCTCGACCTGGGGATGTTAATCTGCCCTGCCTCCGACCTCGGCCCCTAAGTGGGGCCCCCGCTGCAGGCTCGAGGTTTTGACCCCCCGCTCTGGTATTATGCATCCTAACCATCTGCGTAAAGAGTGAATCAAATAGAGATTAGAAACCAACATAGACACCAACGCACGGAGGTAAATCCAAGAAATAAGATTTACCCTAAACATACTCGGTAGCCTCCCGAAGATAGGATACGGACGTCTCCGTACCGATCCGCGAGACTCTACTAAACATCTCATGCACCAACAATACCAGTGAAACCTAGGCTCTGATACCAACTTGTCACGACCCAATTTTTTGAGTCATGATGGCGCCTACCGTAACCCACCAATAGGCAAGCCAAACCCTAGCCCGGAGCGACAAGCGACAGGCTAACGGGCGAAATCCCAGAAAACAGAGATAAAGCGGAAGTAACCATACTAATATAAAAACAAAATCAAAATATATATTCATACCAAGACTGAGAAGGAAGACGACAATATATAAAGTCAAGAACCCCTCCTAAGACCTGGTGAAGTCGGTACAAGAGCCACTACTAGATATGTCCAAAATATAAGACAAAAACTAAATATATACAACAAGTACTACAGTCTCGAGAGCAAAAGACTATACAGTAGAGATGGAGTAAGATCTGCCTATGACGTCGGTAAGCTCACCCTGCTCCGGAGTCAGTGCTGAGAAGAGAGTCACGTCAAAATCGTCGGCTAGTGCCTGGATCTGCATCGGGGAAAAGGATGCATAAGTACAGTATGAGTACCGGGGCAACGGGTACTCAGTAGGCATCATCGGCCGACTGAGCTCAATATAATATAAGCAAGCTAAAATGCGAGGGTGCATGTTAGGTCCGGGGTATAAATAATAACTACATAAGTAAATGCTGAGGCGGGTAGATATGCTCAGGAGAAAATAAGTGTGATAGAGAATATCGAGTAAATAAATGCGTAAGTAAACACACAAGTCAAACATAACCTATCTGGGGCCCCATAAACCCGATAGGAACACGGAAGAAAATAATAACCCAGTCTGGCCCCCATAAACCAGCGGAACACACAAGAAAAGTAAATGCATAGTCACCAGTGTCTCGAAGCTGTATCAGTATTCAGTGACCACAATAACCAACAAGGGTATGCACCGGGCTTGAACCGGCGCCAATGGGTGATAACAAGAGGCCAGACGCCGGAATAGAACCGAACATAGTGGGTAATAAAAATAGGCCACATATATTATAACCGCCGGACTTGAACCAGAACTCAGCACCAAAAATCTCCAATCATATCATAACCAGATGCCGGACTCAAACCGGAACTCATAATAATCAGTGGCCGGACTCGAACCGAAACTCATAATAATCAGTAACCATCATATCTGAATCAGCGGCCGAACTCAAACCAGAACTCATAATAATCAGTAACCAAGTGACAGAGTAGTGCCAGAATCCACACAAATACAAGTAAACGGGGACATACCATCCCCAAAATGAACCCGAAACATAAGTAAAGGAGCTAACCCTCCACGTACTACAAGTCAATCTCGGGATCCTTCCAGGTCAACTATCTACTATAAACAATATGTGTATATAAGTCTGGGTATACATTATAAGTCAGGGTAAGGCGGGTCCGCATTGTAAATTAAACTAGCCAACCCCGGTCAAATACGGTGCTATTAGGGATTGACTAGGCTAAACAGGTCAAAAGGGCATAACTAGGGTAATTCAATACAAATTTTATCCTAAAAAATTATCTCAGGGCTTAACTAAGCCTAACAATGTTTAAAGCTAACTACACCGACTGTGAAGAGTAGCGGGGCCCACTACGGGGTCCCAAAACTAAGTCTGGGCTAAGGTTCCCCAAACCCCTGCTAACAGTAGTACAACATTAACCAACCCTATAAAGGTAATCTCTGGCACACCCCAAGGATAACGGGCCTGGAACATATCCGAACAAGGCCCTAACCGGCCCAAAAGGCCTAATCATAGCAAGCCAATGCCAATTTATAACTACCAACACAAACACTAGCATAATAGTATGCAAATACTATAAATAAACTCAGTCGAAGTATATGGTAAGCCTCGCCTACCTGGACGCCGCCAAACGCCTGCCAAAGCTTGCTAAATAGGAGTCTTCCCCTTTCGCGAGACCTCAAATTTCTGCCACGCTAGCAAAATAATAAACTACATGTCAAAACATAAATTTTGATACCCATATTGCATTAGTTCGAAAAAATATCCGAACGGTCCATGTGGGGCCCACTTGCGAAATCGCAAAACCAAAATCGTCACAGCGTCCCAAATCACCCCGTGACCAATAGTCACAACTAACACTGCTCAATTTGAGCTCAATATCTAGCTCAAACATCAACCCCAATTCCAATAACCACCGTAACTAAAACTACCGTAAAAACAAGAAAACGTACCGTAGAAACGACGAGAACGAGTCCACGAACTCAAATATACCAACCCCTAACCTTGAATCTCTCTAGAAATGCCTAAAGTTGAGCTTAAAGTGCTTAAAAATGGTGGAATCTATGTAGTTTTTCATAAAGAAGACAAAATAAGAAAAGAAAGTAATATTATATATATATATATATATATATATATATATATATATATATATACTAATTAATGTTACATGCACATAGTCTTATCCATTTTTGCTCTCCGTATATATATATATATATTCCGATACTGCATAGGCTCGTGGTAAAATAAATATAATATTTTAAATATGCCATCATGAATAGAAAATTATTTTGAACAAAACCTCTATAAAATAAAAATATCATTTTAACAAAATTAGATTTACTATCTCCGTTTAAAAATATTACTCCCTCCATTTCAAAAAGAATGACCTACTTTCCTTTTAGTCCGTTTCAAAAAGAATGACCCTTTTCTTTTTCGGTAACACTTTAATTCCAACTTTCCACATGGCATGTTTAAGACCACAAGATTAAAGGGCATTTTGGTACATTTGTCATAACTTTAATTTAGGACCACAAGATTCAAAAATCCTCTTTATTTTCTTAAACTCCGTGTCAAGTCAAACTAGGTCATTCTTTTTGAAACAGAGGGAGTAATAAATTATAGAACTTTTATAAAGTAGTATAGATATATCATTTTACCAAATTCTAATTTAATTTAAATATTTTACAACACGCTGGATATAAATAATATTCTCAAACGAACTGCCCGAAAACCGAACTGTCAGTCCCAGCAAGTCATAAATAATTTGGGGCAGTTATAGAAAAGCTCTAAACGCTGAGAACATACGAAAACGAGGGAAATGACCAGGAGGGTCATTACAAGAGTTCTTTCAAAAATATGTTTTCTCTTACTTTATATAAATAAACTAGTAATTTTGATAGTTTTTAATTATATTTTTAGTCCAGCTATTTAACTGATCTTATATTTATTTTAGTTTAAAATAATTAGCTAATATTTTAGTTATCACATTATATATGTAAGTAAAAAAAAAAAAGCATTTTTCTAACCTAACCCACTCCTACTCCACTTTTCCCTCACTCCCCCCATCACCCCACTACCTACACACACACACGTACACCAACACACACACACACGATGCAGCACACACATACACTAACTCACACACTTATATATACATACACCTGCACACACTAAAGGGAGGAGAAGCAATAATACATATACAACAACTACATGCAAAAACATAAAGGAAAAAAAAAATCCTCTGCCATCCCATCCTTTCCAGCAAACACACATGCATTACACACACGAAACAAAGAAACCAAACAATAATACTCCCTCATATCCCTTCCATAAAACAACAAAAACAATAATATCTCCCTCTCGACCAAACAAAACCCAAAAATCCCTCCAGCAACCAAAATAGCCCTCTCACGTCTAAAAAAGGAAAACAGAGTTGGAGTTTGGGGTTGCGTTCGCGGTTCTGAGTTCATGGTTTCTGAAAGTTAGCTATTGTTAACTTTGAAAGTTAGTAGATTGTAGCGACTTTTGTTAGAAATTAATTTTCACAAAAGATGAACCCGTGAAGTCCAGGTTTGGTGTTCAAGTCTGAATGTAAGGGTGTGACAAGTTCTGGTCCATTTGCGGTTTCGAGTTCGTGGCTCCTAAAATTAGTAGATTGTAGCGGCTTTTGTCGTGAATTATTTCTCGCAAGAGGTAACCCTCAATATTTCTTCGTAATAATGTAACATTGCAATTATGCGAGACTTGATTCCAATATTATGAAGTATGCTCAAATTTCATATGTGTTTACCTATTACTAATATTTATAGCATGTGTATGTTCATAATTTTTTGTTATGTTAAATTCTGAGTAAATGGGTATAACATATGATATTTCTTGCATGCTTAAGATCCAACTTTTTTTTTACTTTGATTTTGATTAATATGGGAAATTAGAGTGTTCTAACCATACAATTAATTGATATTTTCTCTCTCCCTCAAACTCATCCGAGGTCTACAAGAGTTTGTTGATCAAATGTGTTGGAAGTTATTTGGCTTTTTAAGTAACTTTGTTTACATGTGGAAATTAAGAGATATTTGTTAAGTTGATATATTAATGTATCCCCTATTTATTATTGTTGGGGCACGAGGAAGAGATTGTTATTTTAGTGATTAGTGTCGTAGTTAACAATAATTTTTTATTATTTTTTTTTAAAAAAATGATAAGTTAGGGAAACAGATGCTTGGTGGGATTAAACAAGTGTATTTGAATTTTATTAATTTATTAAATGCTTGACCTTGTTTTAATAATAGAGAATGTGCTTGTGTAATTAATGCTTTCTGTATGTTTTATTTGGAAATTTTACATGCAATTTGAAATACTTGTAAGGCTAGTGTGTACTTTGAGGTTGTCGTTGCAATTGCCAGATTAACCCTTTCGTTCTTAAAAAAATACATGGGCCTGGACATGCTTAACTCCTAATCGATTTACTAATATGAGAAAGAGCAAGATGAGTAGCGAATTTATTTAAGACCCGTTGTTATTGATTAAAAAACAAGTGAAAAATTTGATATTTAGTTTCAAGTTTATAAGAGACGAACAACTGCCTTTAACGCTAGATAAGCTTTAGGCTCGATAAATTTTATTTCGATTAAGAATGCAAATATACATCTTTCTCGATACGCTTAATAGCAAATGTAAAGCTCGAGGATGCAATTATTAACCTTGGCCAAGATAATCTTAAAATTAATTTTCACTAACTTAATACGTTAATACGAGAAGTATAGATTGATATTATTAGAAATTAAAAATGAGAGAACTAAGGTTTACAAACACAATTTATCCAAAATAGTTCAAGTTAAGTATAAGTTGATAAAAGCGACCGTGCTAGAACCACGGGACTCGAGGGTGCCTCACACCTTCCCCTCGGTCAATAGAATTCCTTACCCGATCTTCTGTTTTCGCAGACCAATAAATAAAGAGTCAACTTCCTTTTGATTAGGGATTCAAAAAGGTGACTTAGAACACCATAACTCAATTCCAAGGGGCGACTCTGTAAATAAAATAATTCCTATTTAATACCGTCACTTTAATTGGAAAAACCCTTCGACACAAAGACGAAAAAGGGGTGTGACATCTCTGGCGACTCTGCTGGGGACTTAACTAGAATTCGAGCTTTGTATATTGACTTATTGTTGACCTTCTTTAATTCTTGGATATATATATATATATATTGTGTTTGTTGGCCAAATATGCTCTTTGCTTGCTTGTTTACCGCTTTAATATTATCTGAATTGCAATGTAAACTGTCTTCTTTTGCGCACCCATCTGAGTCTCTGAATAGACCTATCACTATTTACTGTGTGTGTACGCTCCATAAAACCTTCTAAATGAGACGAATCAGTGTTCGGTTACGCTCCTGGTTTAAGGAATATTAGTCACACATGTTAGGCGGGGTTGGATCACCAGTAGAATTGGAATAGCTCTGCTATCGATAAACTGGCCCTCCCCGGTCCGAGTTGTCCACTTGGATAAGTCAGTCTAGACACCTATCTCCATCGGGTTCAACCTAGTAGAACTGAAACTCAGACATGATCATCCCTATTAGGCTCCGCTTTATCTGCATCATGTGCATTTGACTTAGCGGGACTCGACACAAGGGTCGGGTCACTCTAGGATAGGTATCCCTCTTTATATGACCAACATGCGCATCTAATGTGCTCTTTGACATTTATTTGGAAGGCCTGTTTGATTGTTGACCGGCTTTAGGTAGCTTAATGAAATAGAAGAGAGTAACTTTTCCTCCAACTTTTAAAACACTTTCCTTAAAAAAAATGAAAAAAGAAAATGTGCCTAGATAAACGGGAATGAAATATAAGGCCTCCCACATTAAGATGAAAAATTCCTTTAGAGGCATAACATACGATGTGTTATATAATTTTAAGTGTACAACACTTACCCATTTGCCGCTTGTCACAGAAAAGGTTCAAATTTTGTAAGGTGGTTGGTTTGTGGTTACACTGGCATCTCATCCATACAATACCAGATCCAAGGAAAAGGCACAATGACACACAAAGAGGGCATAGAGTCTGACAGCGAAGAAGACCAAAATCAGATGATTCAACAAGAATTTGCATCGATGGAAAAGAATAAGTTATTGAGATAGCAAATGGCAGAAATGTATCAAGCCTGGATAAATGCGCAAGCGCCACCTTCCTCAATTCCTGGACTTTTGAACAAGACTGTCCCAATTTCCACTCGGGCACAAACTGATGATCCGTTTTACCTACCAGGATTTGCCCAATATACTAATGTGCCTAGCACAGTTGGGACCTCCACTGTGCGCCCCCCAAATCCATCTCTCACAAATAACCCGCTCTTCATTCCAGCAGTACCAACTACTATAGATCCTCAACCAAAGCTAATATCGAAGTCTACTGGTGAGCTACCTCGTGATCAATTCTATTCCACTGGAATAACTTTTAAGGTCCCAGAATCTTCCAATCCTACGTATCTACACAACTCCCCTATTGTGATCGAAAAGACGACGAAGAATGAGGAACAAGAGAAGATGGCCAAAAAAATGAGAAGTTTGGAGCAAAGCATGAGGAACATGCAAGGACTAGGAGGGAACCAGAGTGTTCTTACAAGGATTTGTGCATGTTCCCCAATATCCACTTTCCTCTAGCATTCAAAACCCCTAAGTTTGACAAGTACGAAGGCCACGGAGATCCATTGGCTCATTTGAAAAGTTTTTGTAATCAACTGAGAGGAGCAGGGGGGAAAAGAAGAGCTACTTATGGCTTACTTTGGAGAGAGTCTGGCGGGGATAGCTTCAGAATGGTTTATCGATCAAGATATCTCTCGTTGTCATGTTTGGGATGACATGGCTCAAGATTTTATCCAGCAATTTTAATATAATATTGACATAGTTCCAAATCGTACCACACTTGCCAACATGAGAAAAAAGACCACTAAAAATTTTTGTGAATATGCTATCAGGTGGAGAGAGCAAGCTGCTAGGGTCAAGCCACCAATGAAAGAGATAAAGATGATTGATGTTTTCCTTCAAGCACAAGAGTCTGATTACTTTAACCACCTGCTTTCTGTAGTAGGTAAAACATTTGTTGAAGTAATAAAAATCTGAGAAATGGTTGAAAATGGCATCAAGTCTGGGAAAATTGTAAGTCAAGTAGCCCTTAAGGCTACAACTCAAGCAATTCAGAATGGTTCAGGATACTTTGGGTTCAAGAAGAAAAATGCTGATGTAGCAATGATCATGCAAGACCTTCAATACTCTGTCGTCCCATCTCAGTATCCAGTCTATAGTGCACAACCATATGTCCAGCCCTCAATCTATCCCCAGTGGCGTGCACCAACACATCAAAATCCTCGTCCTTATTCTCCAAATGTTTGAACCCCCTATAACCCCGGTTCAAGGTAGGCATATGGAGGAAATAACGGGCCTAGGGATAATTTCACACCAATTGGAGAGTCTTATGAAAGCTTGTTTCAGAAATTAAAAAATTTGAACATGATAGAAGCTATCCCTCAGAATCATGCAGATCCACATTCAAAAGGTTTCAATCCTGCTGCACGTTGTGAATACCATTCTGATGCTCTAGGGAACAGTACTGAAGAAAGTCAATCTTTGAAAAGAAAAGTGGAAGGGATGATTCAGGCAAATATGATTGTAGTTCAATACAGTGATTCCCTAAACATTACTAAAAATCCTCTGCCAGTAAATAATGACGTACACTTCTTTGAGATGATATGTGATGACAAAGAATGTAGCAATCCTCTCGATTCTCAAAAAAGGGCAACTAAAATTGAAGGAGGCTCCACTAAGGCTGATGTGCAAACTAGTGGCTAAGATGTCAAGCTTGGTAATTAGAAATTCACTCCTTTCTTCTCTAGGAAGGAGTGTATTGGTAGTTTATTTTGTCTTCATTTCTATAATGCAATTTAGGTTTTGTTTTGTTTGTTTGTTGAGTCAAACCCTCCTATCCTTTTATTTTATTGGTTTAGTGAGTCTTGTCGTAATTGGTTGTTTGGGCTATTTCAGGGTCGTAGCCTAGAGTCCAGTTTGGTTATCTTGTTGTCAGACCTTTCTATCTTTACTCAATGAAATACAATTTTATATTCCATTTAGCGCTCTTTGTATGTATTTCTTTTCATTTTAGCTTTAGTAACGTGACAGGCATGCAGAATTTTTGGCCAAATCTTAAAATCCTATCTAGTCATGGAATGAATACGCCAAAAGAGTTAAAATTGAAAAGAAAACATTTGAGAAAATTAGAGAACTGAAACATTTTGACAATAGCCGTTTGAATTGATTCAATAAAACAAAACAAACCCTGGGACAAGTTTGATCTAAATTGACACATGTCATTTGTTGTGAGAAGATATTGCCAAAATGAATATTTCTAATGGACGATGATGAAAGAAAAGTGGCATACATGTTCATCAATATAGATGTTGTGATTTTCACTTCTAATTCTTAAATGCATTCTTGTACGCGTCATTGTTAAAAATTGAGAAGACGAAGACATTTTATTCTGCTATCCAAACATTGTGTCATCCTTTGCTATCCCTTTTGAGCCTTAATTGTATTTTTTTCTTCATATCCTTCTTTTAGAATCTATAGAGTCAGAAAAGTTTCAAGAAAAAAATAAATAAAATCAAAAAAGTCCAAAAAGAGATAGAGAAAAAGAGTCAAAGAAAAGAAAAAAAAAAAAAACTTCTTGATCTACGTTTGAACTGATTCTTGCTATGACAAGATACGTAGGCATCCCTACTCTGGGGTTTGATCCAACCAAGAAAAGTCCTGAAAATTTTCAGTCACAGAAACTGGGGCAAAAAAAAAAGTTTTTATTTTCCAAAAGAGTCGATTCCAAAAGTCGTAGGTCCTAACCCCGCTATATGTGCTATGTTCGAGACTTCATGCCCTTTCTTTCTTTCTAACCCTGTCCAAAAGCCCCGTTACAGTCCAAATAAAGACCTTCTGATCAATTTTTAAGATTGACAAGTTAAGTATGCTTTCAGTGTTGATTTATCATGAGGAGTAATGTCATAAGAGAGTCTTATCAGAGAGGATTTTACAGCACCATAAGGCATCATTGAATCGAGAGAAAGTGAAAATGAGAGAGTCTTATTGGTGAAAACCCTCGCGGGCACCATAAGACGATGGTGAGTGAGAGATATAAAAAATAAATTAGAGGACTTGTTGGTGAAAACTCTTTGGGGCACCACTAGTCGCTTGAATGTTGAGCGTCTAATGCAAAGGTCGCAACTTAGAAGCATGACTTCAAAGTCTGAATGTTCAAAAAGAATAAAGTTCAGATTGGATTGACAGATCAGGTCATTTTATTCAAAATGAATGTCACGATCATAAGAGGTGACTATCACATTTAAAGGAGTCTTTTTTTTTCTTTCTTCCTGTTTTCTAAAGGGATATTTTTTTTCAAATACTCCTTCTTTTGATCACTTTATTCTTTTTCATTTTTCATTGAGTCAGTCTTTATTAAAACAAGCAAGAAATAATTTCAAAATTTGCTATCAGTTTCTCAATTGCCAAAGCAAAGTCTGGCCAGCACATCAAATGTAACATGATTGGAGAAGAAATGATATGCACCATAATTTGTCGTGGTTGACAAGTTTGAGAATGAATACAAGATTCAGTGTTCGTAGAACGAGGACAATACGACAGATATTGGTGTCTGAAATCTTCAATTAGAGGTTCCTCAATGAGGTTGTTTAAGCAACAAGCACAAGTCGAAGTTGGGTCGAACATGACAACAACAGAAGCTTTTACACTCACAGTCAAGCCACAAACCGACCACCGTTTTAAAACTCAAGCTTTCTTTCTTTTCTTAAAACAGGGGCAATTTTGTTGATATAAAGACAATTTTAGAGGTTCGAGCTTGCTAACAGGATTAAGTAAAAATGCTCACTCTTTCTTTATGTCATGCATATATCCATTATTTTTCATTCGTCTCCTAGGATAAACATTTCCTAGTCTGAGACATTTATTTTTTCATTCATCTCCTAGGATAAACATTTCCTAGTCTGAGACATTTATTTTTTCATTCGTCTCCTAGGATAAACATTTCCTAGTAGTAGACATTTATTTTTTCATTCGTATCCTAGGATAAACGTTTCCTAGTTGTAGACATTTATTTTTTCCATTTGTCTCCTAGGATAAATATTTCCTAGTAGCAGACAATTATTTTACATTTGTCTCCTAGGATAAACATTTCCTAGTAGTAGACATTTATTTTTTCATTCGTCTCCTGGAATAAACATTTCCTAGTAGTAGACATTTATTTTTCATTCGTCTCCTGGGATAAACATTTCCTAGTAGTAGACATTTATTTTTCCATTCATCTCCTAGGATAAACATTTCCCAGTAGTAGACATTTATTTTTTCATCCGTCTCCTAGGATAAGAATTTTCTAGTAGTAGAATTTTTTTTTTTCATTCGTCTCCTAGGATAAGCATTTCCTAGTAGTAGACAATTATTTTTCATTCGTCTCCTAGGATAAACATTTCCTAATAGCAGACAATTATTTCACATTCGTCTCCTAGGATAAATATTTTCTAGTCGAAGACAGTTATTTTCATTTTTCTCCTAGGATATACATTTCCTGGTCTGAGTTTATTTATGAAGTTTACAATTGCTAATAACTCACAAAATTTTTCAGTGAAAACTGGGGCAAAAAATTTTGTTTGTTCCTTTTGTTTGTGATGTCTTGCAGGTTTTTTCTGGTAGACCATGATCTTGATGTTCGTATACACAGTCCCAACTCTTACCAGACGTTCAATCTCAATGACAATCAAAATTAGTTTTCAAATGCATGTAGCGGCCTGGCATCCTGACATCAGTTTATATTCAACTAGTGGTCAAGAAAACAAGCATTCAAGAACTATCTCAGACTGTCATGTGAAAGAGCATCAAAGACTCAATCTAAGTTTCAAGTTCAAATCTCAAACCTCAGTTCCAAGATCAAGGTACCCACCAAAAGAGGGTGAGATGGTAACTGAAGATCCAAATGGGAGAACTACCGGAAGACTCAAGACAAGTAGAGTAGATAAGATATTGTATTTTTTTTCTTTATTGTATTTTGTTTATGTAATGACGGGAGCCACAAACCGGAACCTCGACAGGACCTCACTCGACCCTCCATCTCAGTATGTTCCACTTCCATTCTCATCCCTTGAACTACACATGACTTGATTCCCCTATAACCCGAGATATGTAGGTTGTCCAAAACCAGGACTCGGTCGCATCTTTTCCCTCTTTTATTTTTCATTTCAAATAACAGTAGGGTCAAAACTTGTCTCGTTGTCTACTTCTTTGTCTGAAAACTCTTCGTGTTCTCAGACAAAGAGGGGCAAATGTAGACACGTGATTTTTGACCCCCCCCCCCCGAGCTTTAACCTATTTTAGCTTTAAATATTTATTATATGTCTAATCTTTGTTCTAGCTTCTATTTTATCTTTAGTAGATTTTCTTTGAAAAATTGTGAAAAAGATGTCAAGAAAAAAAAAAATAGTCATATTTTAGGATAAGTTTTGTTTTTACTTTTTAAAAAAGAAAAGAGTTCTTTCAAAAATATGTTTTCTCTTAGTTTAGGTTTTAAGAAATAAACTAGTAATTTTGATAGTTTTAAATTATATTTTTAGTCCATCTATATAACTGATCTTATATTTATTTTAGTTTAAAATAATTAGCTAATATTTTAGTTATCACATTATATATGTAAGTAAAAAAAAAATACATTTTTCTAACCTAACCCACTACCACTCCACTTTTCCCTCACTCCCCCATCACCCCACTACCTACACACACACACACGATGCAGCACACACATACACTAACTCACACACTTATATATACATACACCTACACACACTAAAGGGAGGAGAAGCAACAATACATATACAACAACTACATGCAAAAACATAAAGGAAAAAAAAAATTCTCTACCATCCCATCCTTTCCAGCAAACACACATGCATTACACATACGAAACAAAGAAACCAAACAATAATACTCCCTCACATCCCTTCCATAAAACAACAAAAACAATAATATCTCCCTCTCGACCAAACAAAACCCAAAAATCCCTCCAGCAACCAAAATAGCCCTCTCACGTCTAAAAAGGGAAAACAGAGTTGGAGTTTGGGGTTGCATTCGCGGTTCTGAGTTCGTGGTTTCTGAAAGTTAGCTATTGTTAACTTTGAAAGTCAGTAGATTGTAGCGACTTTTGTTAGAAATTAATTTTCACAAGAGATGAACCCGTGAAGTCCAGGTTTGGTGTTCAAGTCTGAATGTAAGGGTGTGACAAGTTCTGGTCCATTTGCGGTTTCGAGTTCGTGGCTCCTAAAATTAGTAGATTGTAGCGGCTTTTGTCGTGAATTATTTCTCGCAAGAGGTAACCCTCAATATTTCTTCGTAATAATGTAACATTGCAATTATGCGAGACTTGATTCCAATATTATGAAGTTTGCTCAAATTTCATATGTGTTTAACCTATTACTAATATTTATAGCATGTGTATGTTCATAATTTTTTTTTTTATGTTAAATCCTGAGTAAATGGGTATAACATATGATATTTCTTGCATGCTTAAGATCCAACTTTTTTTTTTTACTTTGATTTTGATTAATATGGGAAATTCGAGTGTTCTAACCATACAGTTAATTGATATTTGCTCTCTCCCTCAAACTCATCCGAGGTCTACGAGAGTTTGTTGATCAAATGTGTTGGAAGTTATTTGGCTTTTTAAGTAACTTTGTTTACATGTGGAAATTAAGAGATATTTGTTAAGTTGATATATTAATGTATTCCCTATTTATTATTATTGGGGCACGAGGAAGAGATTGTTATTTTAGTGATTAGTGTCGTAGTTAACAATAATTTATTATTTATTTTTTAAAAAAATGATAAGATAGGGAAACAGATGCTTGGTGGGATTAAACAAGTGTATTTGGATTTTATTAATTTATTAAATGTTTGACCTTGTTTTAATAATAGAGAATGTGCTTGTGTAATTAATGCTTTCTGTATGTTTTATTTGGAAATTTTACATGCAATTTGAAATACTTGTAAGGTTAGTGTGTACTTTGAGGTTGTCGTTGCAATTGCCAGATTAACCCTTTCGTTCTTAAAATATAATACATGGGCCTGGACATGCTTAACTCCTAATCGATTTACTAATGTGAGAAAGAGCGAGATGAGTAGCGAATTTATTTAAGACCCGTTGTTATTGCTTAAAAAATAAGTGAAAAATTTGATATTTAGTTTCAAGTTTATAAGAGACGAACAACTGCCTTTAACGCTAGATAAGCTTTAGGCTCGATAAATTTTATTTCGATTAAGAATGCAAATATGCATCTTTCTCGACACGCTTAATAGCAAATGTAAAACTCGAGGATGCAATTATTAACCTTGGCCAAGATAATCTTAAAATTAATTTTCACTAGCTTAATACGTTAATACGAGAAGTATAGATCAATATTATTAGAAATTAAAAATGAGAGAACTAAGGTTTACAAACACAATTTATCCAAAATAGTTCAAGTTAAGTATAAGTTGATAAAAGCGATCGTGCTAGAACCACGGGACTCTAGGGGTGCCTCACACCTTCCCCTCGGTCAATAGAACTTCTTACCCGATCTTCTGTTTTCGCAGACCAATAAATAAAGAGTCAACTTCCTTTTGATTAGGGATTCAAAAAGGTGACTTTGAACACGATAACTCAATTCCAAATGGCGACTCTGTAAATAAAATAATCCCTATTCAATACCGTCACTTTAATTGAAAAAACCCTTCGACACAAAGACGAAAAAGGGGTGTGACACATAGCTAGTTTGTTAGAGTGCACCTATTAGCAACCAATTCTAGTAGCACCTCCTCAGCTGTGTTTTTACCGTCAAGCCTCTCTCTGATAATGTTGTTTGTATTGACATTTTTTTAGTTGCTTCTATCGGGGTAATTTTAATTCATAAGGCACATTGCTTTTATTATGTGACGCACTGATTGCATTGCCTAATTGAAGGCTTGTACAAGTTCATCGGGATACTAGGGACCGGGTCCCCTACCAGTTTCTACAGCTAAGAATAGAAAGTTAAGAAGACAAGATGTTTACGTGGAAATCTCCTTGCTCAAGGAAGTAAACCATGACCTACCCTACTAGGATTTATCAACACCTTCATTAATCACCAAGCAGCGTTCGGATTACAGGCTCTTACAACCTAACAGTTAAGCTCTTAATCCCTCATCCTTACAATAACTATTATAAGTATTCTCTGCAATAACTCTATTGTATAGACATACAAGGCTACCTCTAGTCCACAAAATTACAACCACGATTAACTCTAGCCCACAACTTAAATCTACAAGATAAAAAAGAAATAAATACCTAAACTAGCTACTTAAAAGAGGAGTAGGTTTACAATATTAGAGCAAAAGACAGAGACTCAGTATCCTAGAATTTAAGATGAAATCAGTTTTAAGGAACAGGTTCTTTGTTTATTAGAGCTTTGTCTTATTGGAGCACCTTGGTGGCATTACAGAGAGAATATGTGATAATTTGATTTTGCAAACCTTAAATTTTCATCTCTTGGTATATATGTGGAGAATGACAGAATTGAAAACTTTGATCATTTGACAAGAGAGAGACACCGCATCAGTTTTTCTGCATTACTACCTTCAATAATGCATTTTTGCAACAGTGACAACAACTTTGCAGCAGTGAGATTTGACTCATATGGATCGACCTAGTACGTTTTGGTCCCTTATTAGTTTCCCTATGAAATAAGATCCTTTTGAGAGACAGTTTTCCTCGAATGAGTATTCCCCCTTAAATGAGCATTTCAATCATACAACTTGGTCCCTTGTTGCCCGCGAAATCTAGATTCACATACAGTTGACTCTGAGAAATGGGTCAAATTCTTTAGGCAGCATATCTGGTTCCTCAACAGATTTGTCAAATTATCAAAATAAGGCATAGAAATATAACATTTACGCTTTATCAATTTTACTCTTTTTAATGATGAAAATCTCATGAAGCAAGTTTCTTAACCAGATTCCCATAAAATTCCCCTGAATGAATGTTTCCCTGAGTAGCACCTCTTCCCTAGACGGCATAACTGATTCCTCAAAAGATTTGACAAATCATCAAAATATGATATAGTACTTTAACGTCTATGTTTCATCACTAATTATCGGTATTATAATCATTTACTCAAACCAACATTGGTGTACACTTACTACTTCTACCAAAAAAGGTGACAGTTGTTGGAAACTAGTACGCAACGAAAGCATTCCAGAATCTTACTGCTTACATGAATTATAGACAACAAACACAAATACGTAGTTCAAACAAAGTGTGCTTAAAATTAACCAAGAATTACCTCTTGAAGCGTGAGCAGATATCTTAAAGCAAGTCCGTCTTCGAGTCTGCGGTCTTCTACAGTGATCCCAAATTCACATCCGAACTCTCTCAATACTTGGGTGGGCAAGCATAGAATAGATAACTAATTATTTTTTTTTAGGCTAGTGTCATGCCCTATTTTTTACCAAGGTTAAAATAAGCACGACTTATGGACTCTAAAAGAATTAATTTTGTACAGAGTCGCCACCTAATTTTTAAGGAAAACAAGGAAACCTATTTAATTATTGATATGTGTGACTTGTGTTTTAATCTGCGAAAAACCAGTTTAGATTCTAGGTAAGGGTTCAAATTATTCCGAAGGGAAGGTGTTAGGCACCCTTCAGAATCCACAAAATGTGGTACCCGACTAGACTAAATTTATCAAAAGGAAGGAGGTAAAAATCATTTTTTGAGAAGTATGAATAATTAAAATATGTACTGATGTACAAAATGTATGTATAAAATATGGTATGTCAAATGCATACATAGACTTTATTATTGTAATATATGTGTACAGAAATAAACAAAAGTATATTATGTAAAATATGTATAAAAATATATATGTGAAAAAATTGTTCTTTTGTGAAAGAAAAGCACTTTTGTGTGTAATGTATGAAAAGAAAAGTAATTTTTATATTATACTAAAGAAAAAGTATTCAAACAATATTTTGTATTTGACAAAAATTAATGGGAGGAAAGATTAAATAAAGTGAATGTTTATTTTGATAGAAAAGACTACACAATATTTTCTAATGAAAGAGTATGAATTAATTGATTAAATATTCAAATCAATTTAATTCTTTTATATAAATATTAAAGGCCTATGTTTTGCCTGAGCGCTTGTAATAAATATGTAAGTAAAGGATAATCCCACCCGACGCCCCAAAAGTAAAGTTTTCACTATGATTAATATTTGTACAATTGCAAGAATATAAAATACAAACATAAAATTTAAACTCCTTTTTCTAATGTCCTTTTCCGAGAAGTATCCTCGAGAACCTGTGTAAACACTTGTTAGAAATATTAGTAACGAACAAATAATTATAAGAACATGTGTGAATATATGTATGTAAATGTATATATGACAAATAATATTTATATAGTGGGCTCAGATGAAGTTTTAGTTGCACCATGGCTATGAAGTGGTTGCTCGAATTTATCGGTCGTCCTAAATTGCCTTGCCAAGATACGAATCATAAAACCTTTGTGTTGTCGTGATAATATAAAGATTTCTTCATCGCCCATATTTATTTATTTTTGTTACGTATATATCCATCTTTTTATTTGTGAAGGCCTCAAAAACCGACGAAATTTTTTCATTGGCCATATTATGTAGCATTGTTTATTATCAGTGTAGTAAATGACAAAGCAGGGAAAGGACGAAACCCCCCAAAATAGTCCAAAATCAACCAATCAGTACCAAAGTAAAACATCTGTCGGACTAAATTTTTTGGGTAAAAATGACCCTAAATCAGCAAAACAGTCCGGAGAATAGCAACAACATATTGATGGCAAAGATAGCCAAAACAGTAGCAGCAGTTAGGAAAATCGACCAAAAATAAAGCCAAAAATGTTTATCGGAGAATCTGTATGGGATATGGAAGCCAACCCAAATGGTGTACAAGCAACAATACCAAACAATAATACTCAGAAGCTAAATAAAGCAGTATTTGACGGAGCAAAACCAAGGTCGCCGAAGTTTCAAAACTCCGGCCAAGTAAAAGAATATCACCAAAATGTTAAAGGTTTTGCCGGCGAGTGACAACTCCGTCCAGATCTGCAAATGATAAAACAGAGGGGAAAGGGACTGTGGTGGTGGCGTTGCTTCCACGGCTTATGTCGGAGCAACGCCGAACATTCAAACCCCGATCGGATCTGTGTAGAATGGTGGGAACACCATTCTTTTTTTTTCATAAGCCAAACAAAGCATAAGGAGAGGGGGATGAAACTATAGTGTGGTGGCAGTGTTTGAAGCTTCGCCGGTCATCACCTCCGGCGAAGCAATGGCGGTAAAGGAGGTGGTTGTGTGTCGGGGAAGAGAGGATAGAAAGGGGAAGAGGAGAGGATAAAGATAGGTGCGTGGATGGTGGTGCTAGCCGGAGCTCGCCGGTCATCACCTCCGGCGAGCCAACAGCGAAAAAGAGGAATAGGGGGTAAGAGAGAGAGAGAGAGAGAAAAAAAATAGATTTGTGTTAAAGTGTGGTGTGTGTTTTTACTGTCTTGTGTATGTGAAGTATCGGTATATGTATGTGTAGTGTGTGTAGTGTTTTTATTTTTATTGGGCGTGTGAATATTTTTTTTATCCCCCCAAAACAATTAACCTCTCCCTTCTATTTATAATAAAAATCAACCCCCTCTTTTATTCAAAAAATAAAAGAATTCCCCTTTATCCATTAAATACTATTTTAGTTTATTAGTTATTATCTAACGGATTTTTTATTCTTTTAACCAAAATATAATGTTATTACTCAAAGGATAAAATTCTGTGTAGTCATGTCACACATCACCTTTAATAAAGGTGACAAGTCACCTTTAATAAAGGTGACAAGACCTCGACTTGACCGAATTATTGCTCCGTATATCAAAATAATTTATCCGACTTATCATTTGCGGATTGTATTAAATGATTTACAAAAATGTGTAAATGTCGATATGTAATTATAGAAAATATAAATAATAATAAAAATATAATTATCCTGAAAAATGTACTATGATGTAAATAGTTAAAAATGCAGTGTACTGCAAAGAATTGTAGTGTTATGTTGTGTACATGTACAGATGACTGTGAAAAATTTAAAATGACAATAAATTGATAAAAATCCTGATATTTACGAAATTAAGGATAATTATCAATGAATTGTAAAAGTGTGTAAAAAAAGATGTATTTTGTGCTCTTTAATGATCAGGAAGCCTGAAGACGTTAATTTTAAGCACGGAGAGCCAAAATTAGGTGTCAACAGCTTGCACCTTTTCGTATGAAGATAATGTAGTTGTCTTCAGATGAAAACATTGACGTGTAGCCAATTTTGCTCGACAAATATCATATCTGACCAAAAATTTAATTGAACTCTAAATTAGAGCTGCCTACATACCTCGAGTTGCTCGAGGATCAGGTCGGGTGTAGTTAAAAAGATTAGGCAAATGTCTCTTTGTCCTATTATTATGGGCGGATGACCGTGTAAAAATGATTATGGAGAGAAAGAATGTTTGGGAATGAAAGCGTTTGCACATTCCCGGCGTCCTTCAAAATTGCCCCAGTATCAAGTTGTGAGATGCTGGGGATGCAAGATTGTATACTCGCTGGGGAGAAAGAATGATCATGTGTTTGTGATGACCACATTGAGCTTCCCTATATATCTCGCGTGTTATGAGAATCAGGTCAATGTAGCTCGAAATGAAGAAGTAGGGTAAATTTTGGGGCTGTTCTCAAAATTTTGCCCCAGTGTATGATTTGTGGTAACACAGACTTCTCTAAAGGAACTTTAAAAGAAAGTCTTGTTGCTATGGATTGTATTTTCGATTGAAAAGATGCATGATGTCTCCGATTGTCTACAGGGACTATGTGATGAATGATGTTTCCGATTGTCTACGGAGACTTGATGATGAGTGACTTCTTCGATTGTCTACGAAGACTATGTGAATGTTGTAAAATCCTCCGATTGTCTGTCGGGGACTTATGATGCATGATATTTCCAATTGTCTATGGAGACTGATGTTGATGTAAAGTCCTCCGATTGTCTTCGGGGATTTAATGTATGACATCTCCGATTGTCTACGAAGACTGATGTTGATTGTTGCAAAGTCCTCCAATTGTTTACGGGGACTTAATGCATGATATCTCCAATTGTTTACGGAGATTTGATGTTGATTGTTGTAAAGTCCTCCAATTGTTTATAGGGACTTAATGCATGATGTCTCCGATTGTCTATGGAGACTTGATGATGAATGTCGTCTTCGATTGTCGACGAAGACTAAGGCCCTCAACTGCCGAGGTGATTGAAATGTAAAGAGCTCTCGACTGGCGGAGCAATTAAAAGGTAATAGCCCGGCCAGGAGCAATTGAAATGTAATAGCCTCTCGACTGGTAGGGGCTATTGGAATTTAAGGGCTCTCGACTGGCTGAGCCATTAAATGTAATAGCCTCTCGACTGGCGGGGCTATTAAAATGCAAGGGGCTCTCGACTAGCAGAGTCATTAAAATGTAATAGCCTCTTGACTGGCGAGGCTATTGAAATGTAAAGAGCTCTCGACTGACGGAGCAATTGAAATATAATAGTCTCTCGACTGGGGGGACTGTTAAAATGTAAGGGCTCTTGACTGGCGGAGCAATTGAAATATAATAGTCTCTCGACTGGCGGGACTATTGAAATGTAAAAGGCTCTCGACTGGCGGAGCCATTAAAAGGTAATAGCCTTTAAACTGGCGGGGCTATTGAAATGTAATGGGCTCTCAACTGGCGGAGTAATTAAAAGGTAATAGCCTCTCGACTGGTGGGGCTATTGAAATGCAATGGGCTCTCGACTAGCGGAGCCATTAAAACATAATAGCCTCTCGACTGGAGGGACTATTAAAATGGAAGAGGCTCTCGACAGGCGGAGCCATTAAAATGTAATAGCCTCTCATCTGGCGAGGCTATTGAAATGGAAGAGTCTCTCGCCTGGCGGAGCCATTAAAACGTAATAGCCTCTCGATTGGCGGGGCTATTAAAATATAAAGGGCTCTCGACTGGCGGAGCCATTAAAAGGTAATAGCCTCTCGACTGGCGGGGCTATGGAAATGGAAGAGACTCTAATTAGAAGGAGGACACTTAATAGAGAAGTGAAATATTTGTATTCGAAGGTGAGTGATTGAGAAGGAAAGTCAACTATCTGTATTTGAAGGTAGGCGCCCTGAGAAGTAAAAATGCCCGTGTTCGAAAGTGGGAATCTTGAAAAAGAAAGAAAATTTGTTTGTATTTGGAGGTGGGTGCTTTGAAAAAGAATGAAAATTATTTTGTATTTTGTTTTTTTAATAAAAAATGCTGACATGTGAAAAAGACATAATCATGTCTTGACTTTAGTTGGTACCAACAATTAGTAGTGTGCATAAGAATTCTTTCATTTCATTCCCAACTAATCGAGATCGATTTTGAGATAATTCCTATAGTTTCAAGTGATACCTCAGACATACCTAAGTATCGACAAGATTTGTTCGTCTTGCTTCAAACAAAGATTTTGAAACATACCTATCCTCATGTTTCACGTGCCTTCTCCAGAAAGAAAGTCCCATTTTCACACATATTTGAGTAGTTTTATTTTTGAATTTGGGGACGTCTTAGAGAAATACACTCACACTCAGAAAGAAATTCAATGCATGCAATTGTGATACCATAGGTTTGGCCTTCATGTAAGTATCCACTAATGTGAGAACACTTGAAATAGAATCATGTAGGACTTGTTATCGGCTTGTAAGGTAGGCTTGGGGACAGGTAGGATGGTATTTGGGATGAAAGTGACTAATCCCTCAATGAGTATTGCACTGTATCTGTGCTTTTGATATTTATTGCGCTATGACGCTTGATCTTTTTTGTCCTGCTTTGTTGTCCCTTGTCTTGTATTTGCTCCGACTTCTTTTGAAGCTTGTGTTGGAGTCTCTTCCCCTTTATTTTCAATAAATACATTATTTTATTTTTTTATTTTATTTTTTTTGAAGATTCTCCACCTTTATTGGAGTTCTTTCTTCTTTTTCTTCTTTTTTTTTTTGTGGGAGATTTTTCCTCCTTCTACTTTGAAGTCGTCTTTTTATTTTTGTTCTTCTGGGACCTTTGTATCTTTCGCCTTTGGCATCTTTGATCTTGGATCTTCGTCCGCAATTTGCACGTATTTAGTGTTCTCAAGGAGGTTGGGCCAAGAAAGGGATAGTGCATGTAAGCACTCAAAAGGTATGGGCTAAGATGTGACTGTCCAAAGAAAAGGCTTTAGGCTCAAAGGGGGAATGCTAAGGATTAATGTCGTTTGGTGGGCTATGAAAGGCACAATCGGGTCAAAGAAGGCCTACGATCCTTTCCTAAACCAAGTGTAACTCAGAATTTTGCCTCAACAAACATTTAGGCCAAGTTCTAGATCAACAATGCAATGTAATGAATTAATCTAAACCTCACCACACAATGCACATGAGACGATGAGGTTGGCTTTGTTCTTGTCTTGGATGTATGCAAGAGAATTTTTCAATTGTCACTTAGGTGTGATTAAGAGGTACCAAATGAATCTATGGTTTACTACGAAGTTGATCCTCTCCGTTATACCAATTTGTTCTTTCCCATGCACACTCCTAACTGTGTTGGTACCAACCAAGTAAGAACTTCGATTTTTATTTTTTATTTTTATTTTTTGAAAGAATGAGACAGAATCCAAATAAGGACTGCCTACGTATCTTGTGAAAACAAGAATCAGGTCTGTGTAGTTCAGGAAGATAGAGTATAAGCTGTGAAGCAGGAAAACAAACTTTTTTTTTTTTGAGATGTTTTTTTGTAAAAGAGTATCGAACCCAAAAGGATTGCCTACGCATCACACTAAGATGAGAATCAGGTATGTGTAGCCGTAGTTCATGGAGATAGAAAATGTGAGATAGAAAAATGAACTATTTTTTTTTCAACAAAGAACACCGAACTCAAAAGGGCTGCCAACATATCTCATAAAAATGAGAATCAGGTTCGCGTAGTTCGTGAAGGTAAGGAATAAAATGTATGCATAAAAGGGATTCATGTGTTGAAGAAATGCAAGATAAAGATATTTACTGAATATGAACATATATACAAAATTAATGCAAAGGTATAGACAAACTCGGAGCGATGCCTCATACGATCAATGTTGGCTGACATCTTTGGAGAGAGAGTGATTCCTGATTGTTTGCGGGCAGAGTCGTTATTGCGGTCTCCCGATTATTTGTGGGGATCGTTCGTTATGGTGATCATCTCCCGTTTGTTTTAGGGGATGATATGTTGCAGCCTCCCGGTTGTCTTTGAGGACACTTTTTGTTTTGCTGCTTCCTGAGATGCCTTTATGTGAATTATTATGACGTCTCCACCTGTTGGCCGGGAGGATTTTTCTGTAGAAATATGAGAAATGAGTGAAAGTATGGAAGTCAAGAAAATGATAGGATGGAAAAGTGTAACTGTTTGGTCAAAGACTCCCCTAATTTGTCAGTCCCACTATGTGTTGATGACTTGTGGAATTTGATGTCCAATGTTTAGTCCATGGATCATTTATCCTACAAGAATAACAGAAGAGAAGGTTAGAGTTATTCTCAGTTCAAAAGATTAAAAGGGATAGAGTTAGGCCCCGTAGCCGAGTGATGCGTTTGGAATAGGACACCAATGTGGTGCTCCTGTGAGTTTCGGGGATGATGTTGTTCCTCCTGCGCTCAAAGTAAACTTCTTAGTTTTAAGAAGGGATGTTTGCTTCTATGAACTTGAAACTCATTTTTCCGTCTTGCTCCCTAATAAGTGCCCCTGTAAAGAAACCAGGTTAACTTATGTTGAATATTTAGTTTTGGAAAAGTGGAAGTGATTCACCGTATTTTCCTGACCCACAGCGTGTAATGTAAAAGATTTCCTACTGGCGGAGCAACTACAATGTTGATGCCCACGATTAGTGGGGCAGCTAAAAAGTAAAATCCCTCGACTGGCGGGGCAACTGAAAGGTAAAGGGGGAAGGTGTGAAGAAAGACTTTTGCCTCATGACTTTGAGATGAAAGTCAGATAGACATTGTGGTCAGGCTGACATTGATATTCTTGAAATATGGGGTTCTGCTTCTGGCGGTAACATGCTTGGTCCCGCTTATGGGGTCAAATCAATACGTTCTAAGAAGAAATATTGGAATATCAATCTCATCGAGATCATCGATCTCATACCAAATCCCATCAATCGAATCACTTTTTCAAGAAATACGAGACATCTAAGTCATACAAGTAAAGAGATCTATTCATTGATAAGAAAAAGAAAAAACGTGAACGGGGATTGGATTGATGAGAAAATAAAATCCTGGGTCGCGAACAGTGATTCGATTCATGATGAAGAAAGAGAATTCTTGGTTCAGTTCTCCACCTTAACGATAGAAAATAGGATTGATTTGGATTTAAGGAGATTGACTGACGCTTTTGAGGATTTTTCAGAGCGTCATTGGACCATTTCAAAAAAATTTCCCCAGTTTGTAGTCCTAGGGAAATTATTTTGAAACAGTAGAAAGACCAAACCCTTATGTAGGGTTGCCTACGTATCTCATCAAGATGAGAATCAGGTCAGAACGTAGTTCGAGCGAACTTGTGAATTTGTACGTGGCATGTACGATTGTCATGAAGTGGTAGCCATCCTTGAAAAAGAGGTGAAAGGCGACTGAGAGGGACTGTTTGTAAACATGTAGCATTGAAGGTCAGATGATGTCAAGTGTAGACAGAGTTTTGACATTATTTTAGTATGTTGACAAAATTGAAAAGGTCGGACATTGGAGAAGGTATGGCATTACTTCGACACAGTTAGAAGGATTGTTATGGCTAAAAGGGTGTTGAACCCTTGATTTTAAAGTGAGGATCGATCATCATAAATTAAATGATTTACGATGTTCGGAAGAAGAATGCTTGATATTTTCGAACCAAAATCAGGTGAGGATTTAGAGGTAGGCCAGTTAAGCACTAATGTCATTGAGATTTGGATTTTATGGGTTATTGATCTGCGCTCTTAGAAGGCTTTTAAAGAGCGACTTTGAACTGTTTCAAAAAATTGCCCCATTGTGAATACCAGAGAAATTATTCTAAAACAGTGAAGAGACCGAACCCTTAATATAGGGCTGCCTACGTATCTTGCCATGACAAGAATCAGGTCAAAACATAGTTCAGAAAGATATGCAGTTATTGATGGTTTTGTATGATTATTACGGATCGCTGATGGTATTGAAAAAAAAGAAGTATGGTATGACTAAGAGTTCGGATTCAAAAATATTTTTCGAGAATGAAAAGAATGTACAAGAAATGTGCTAATAGTTCTTGAAAAAAGATGACAGAGTCTAAAAGAATGATTGTAAGGATAAAAAATGGATGTGAAGTGATATGACGGTAAAGGATGATCTTAGAGACTGGAAATGAGTGTGAGAAATTAAAAATATTCTAAATTCAACACAAGTCAACCAAAATTATCAAACATAATGGACAATGTTGAATATACTGTGTAAAGTATATGTATAAGTAAAGAATGTACAGTGAATGCAAAGAATGTATAATATTTCATAAACATGTATCAAGTAAAGATGTGTAACACATAAAGAATAAAAAATTATCCGGCCAAGGTTATGATCAAAATCGTGTATAGATACGACCTAAGGATTCTAAGAGTAGATTCACCTAGATTGGTAGAGGGCATTCGGACAACCGTGAGAGGGTGAGTGGTAATCTAAATGCTCCTACTCTGAAACTAAGGAATTCAAAGAAGGTTTGGGGGAGTGCAAGACGCCCCCCGCGTGAACCACAGTGTATGAAGTGTACGGCCAAGGACTCGATAGAATCGTAATTAAGATTAAATATACTGAAACTATGTAGCAATTTTCAGAATGTACAGATATAATGAATAATGAATCAAAGAATTGATAAGACTGTAAATAATGTAAAACATTTGTGAGCAAAACACAGATAATTCACACAATTTGTAGTACATGAAATAAATAAAGAATCAATGAATTAAATAATTAGCATATGCCAAATGTAAAAATACCTCCCTCAATTGAAAAATTGAGTCTATCATGGTTAGAACCTGCTTTATCCCCAGTAGAGTCGTCATTCTGTCATGCCCTAT
Source organism: Capsicum rhomboideum (assembly GCA_031232105.1). Taxonomy (NCBI): domain Eukaryota; kingdom Viridiplantae; phylum Streptophyta; class Magnoliopsida; order Solanales; family Solanaceae; genus Capsicum; species Capsicum rhomboideum. The sequence continues at coordinate 136,518,321 of CP124716.1, forward strand.
TTTTTACCAAGGTTAAAATAAGCACGACTTATGAACTCTAAAAGAATTAATTTTGCACAGAGTCGCCACCTAATTTTTAAGGAAAACAAGGAAACCTATTTAATTATTGATATGTGTGACTTGTGTTTTAATCTGCAAAAAAACAGTTTAGATTCTAGGTAAGGATTCAAATTATTTCGAAGGGAAGGTGTTAGGCACCCTTCAGAATCCACAAAATGTGGTACCCAACTAGACTAAATTTATCAAAAGGAAGGAGGTAAAAATTATTTTTTGAGAAGTATGAATAATTAAAATATGTAATAATGTACAAAATGTATGTATAAAATATGGTATGTCAAATGCATACATAGACTTTATTATTGTAATATATGTGTACAGAAATAAACAAAAGTATATTATGTAAAATATGTATAAAAATATATATGTGAAAAAATTGTTCTTTTGTGAAAGAAAAGCACTTTTGTGTGTAATGTATGAAAAGAAAAGTAATTTTTATATTATACTAAAGAAAAAGTATTCAAATAATATTTTGTATTTGACAAAAATTAATGGGAGGAAAGATTAAATAAAGTGAATGTTTATTTTGATAGAAAAGACTACACAATATTTTCTAATGAATGTGTATGAATTAATTGATTAAATATTCAAATCAATTTAATTCTTTTATATAAATATTAACGGCCTATGTTTTGCCTGAGCGCTTGTAATAAATATGTAAGTAAAGGATAATCCCACCCGACGCCCCAAAAGTAAAGTTTTCACTATGATTAATATTTGTACAACTGCAAGAATATAAAATACAAACATAAAATTTAAACTCCTTTTTCTAATGTCCTTTTCCGAGAAGTATCCTCGAGAACCTGTGTAAACACTTGTTAGAAATATTAGTAACGAACAAATAATTATAACATGTGTGCATATATGTATGTAAATGTATATATGAAAAATAATATTTATATAGTGGGCTCAGATGAAGTTTTAGATGCGTCATGGCTATGAAGTGGTTGCTCGAATTTATCGGCCGTCCTAAATCGCCTTGCCAAGATACGAATCATAAAACCTTTGTGTTGTCGTGATAATATAAAGATTTCTTCATCGCCCATATTTATTTATTTTTGTTACGTATATGTCCGTCTTTTTATTTGTGGAGGCCTCAAAAACTGACGAAAATTTTTTCATTGGCCATATTACGTAGCATTGTTTATTATCAGTGTAGTAAATGACAAAGCAGGGAAAGGACGAAACCCCCCAAAATAGTCCAAAATCAACCAATCAGTACCAAAGTAAAACATCTGTCAGACTAAATATTTTGGGTAAAAATCGACCCTAAATCAGCAAAACAGTCCGGAGAATAGCAACAACATATTGATGGCAAAGATAGCCAAAACAGTAGCAGCAGGAAAATCGACCAAAAATAAAGCCAAAAATGTTTATCGGAGAATCTGTATGGGATATGGAAGCCAACCCAAATGGTGTACAAGCAACAATACCAAACAATAATAATCAGAAGCTAAATAAAGCAGTCTTTGACGGAGCAAAACCAAGGTCGCCGGAGTTTCAAAACTCCGGCCAAGTAAAAGAATATCACCAAAATGTTAAAGGCTTTGCCGGCGAGTGACAACTCCGTCCAGATCTGCAAATGATAAAACAAAGGGGAAAGGGACTGTGGTGGTGGCGTTGCTTCCACGGCTTATGCCGAAGCAACGCCGAACATTCAACCCCCGATCAGATCTGTGTAGAATGGTGGGAACACCATTCTTTTTTTTCATAAGCCAAACAAAGCATAAGGAGAGGGGGATGAAACTATAGTGTGGTGGCAGTGTTTGAAGCTTCGCGGGTCATCACCTCCGGCTAAGCAATGGCGGTAAAGGAGGTGGCTGCGCATCGGGGAAGAGAGGATAGAAAGGGGAAGAGGAGAGGAGAAAGAGAGGTGCGTGGATGCTGGTGCTAGCCGGAGCTTGCCGTTCATCACCTCCGGCGAGCCAACGACGGAAAAGAGGAATAGGGGGCAAGAGGGAGAGAAGAGAGAGAGAGAAAAAAAAATAGATTTGTGTTAAAGTGTGGTGTGTGTTTTTACTGTCTTGTGTATGTGAAGTATCGATATATGTTTGTGTAGTATGTGTAGTGTTTTTATTTTTATTGGGCGTGTGAATATTTTTTTTATCCCCCAAAAACAATTAACCTCTCCTCTCTATTTATAATAAAAATCAACCCCCTCTTTTATCCAAAAAATAAAAGAATTCCCCTTTATCCATTAAATACTATTTTAGTTTATTAGTTATTATCTAACGGATTTTTTATTCTTTTAACCAAAATATAATGTTATTACTCAAAGGATAAAATTCTGTGTAGTCATGTCACACATCACCTTTAATAAAGGTGACAAGTGACAAGTCACCTTTAATAAAGGTGACAAGACCTCGACTTGACCGAATTATTGCTCCGTGTATCAAAATAATTGATCCGACTTATCATTTGCGGATTGTATTAAATGATGTACAAAAATGTGTAAATGTCGATATGTAATTACAGAAAATATAAATAATAATAAAAATATAATTATCCTGAAAAAATGTATTATGATGTAAATAGTTAAAAATATAGTGTACTGCAAAGAATTGTAGTGTTATGTTGTGTACGTGTACAGATGACTGTGAAAAATTCAAAATGGCAATAAATTGATAAAAATCCTGATATTTACGAAATTAAGAATAATTATCAACGAATTGTAAAAGTGTGTAAAAAAAAGATGTATTTTGTGCTCTTTAACGATCAGGAAGCCTGAAGACGTTAATTTTAAGCACGGAGAGCCAAAATTGGGTGTCAACAGCTAGGAGAATCCCTATTTATAGAGATACTCTCCCAGTCCAAAAAGGAGAAAAAACATACACGTTTGTTTCTTATTCTAAGAAAACACACGCCTGTTTCCCTTTTCCCTTAGAAAATAGAATTTCAAGTTCTAGTTTAATATGGGCATTGTAGGGACCACAAAATTAATTATTGAGGCTTCCTATTATGGAAATAATTCAAAATACTAATTTGAATTATTCTTACCATAATAAATGACAAATCATTCCACTAAAAATTCGTAATTGCACTCCTCTATTTTATTTCAAAATTTCCCGTTAAACACTTATGTAATTCCCCATGTTAAGATTACAGATACTAATCAATAAATTAAATTACTGAAGAATTTAATATAATGATTAATTTCCTTTAGAGCCATGCTTAACTTATTTCATATGTCAGATTCATAAATCCACCGCCCGGGTTTATATATGAGAACTTATAAGCTTCTCATAAAAGGGTGTATCATCAATCTCTATACCGAGACATGAATTTCATCAACTAAATTATTATTTCACCAATATATATTATTATCATCCAATCTACCAGGCATATTGACCCATCTCAGGATCGCACCTTTTAATAAATCAAAACAATAAATAATATATATAGATCATAATAGTTATATCAAGATTGAGAATATAAGTACATTTAACAGTTTAGAGAATATGTTTTATCAGTCAGTATAAAACAACTATCTCTACTCGGTCCTATTCAATACATACAAAATGCACTAGCACGAGAAGTTAGAACTATAACATTCTCGTAATCAAGATAAATTACATTTAATCTCGTGCTACAATCATTCTGATGGTTTGTCCAAATTTCCATCTACGATTGTGAACTATAACTTTAACTTATAAGAATCGATGATTTGATCTTATGTGTATAAGCTTAAACTCTATACACCAAATCATCTACTATATAAGTTGAGAGCACATACATGACAATGATCTATTTAATGTAACAATTTATTTTAATTGAATAAATAAATAAATAAATAAATAAACAAACAATTGTTCAATAAATAATACTATATCAAAACGCATGGTTTATAGTATATCCTAACAATCTCCCACTTAGACTCATAACCATGCATCAACAACTCTAACACCAAATCCTTCTACATGCCTATCAAAAGGCTTTTGAGGTAAAGTTTTTGTGAAAGGGTCTGCCAGGTTGTTTTCTGATGCAATCTTCGCAACCACCACATCTCCTCTCTGCACTATGTCTCGAATCAAATGATATTTATGCTTAATGTGTTTTGACTTCTTATGACTCCGTGGTTCCTTTGAATTTGCAACTGCACCACTGTTGTTACAATAAATTGTAAGTAGTGCTTCTATCGCAGGAACAACTGCCAAGTCTTTGAAAAGGTTTCTGAGCTATATTGAATCCTTAGCTGCCTCAGAGGCTGCTACATACTCGGATTCCATGGTAGAATCAGCAACACAAGTTTGCTTGATGTTCCTCCAAATAACGGTTGCACCTCCCAAAGTAAACACATTTCCAGTTGTCGACTTTCTAGAGTCCTTGTCAGACTGAAAATCTGAGTCCGTGTACCCTATAGGTACCAACTCATTTGAATGATAGACTAACATGTAATCCCTAGTCCTTTTCAGGTATTTGATTATATGCTTAACTGTTGTCCAGTGTTCTCTTCCATGTTAGACTGAAATCTGCTAATCATGCATACGGCAAAACAAATATCAGGTCTAGTGCACAACATCACATACATAAGGCTTCCTACAGCTGATGCATAAGGAACCGCCTTCATATTTTCTATCTCTTCATTTGTCTTAGGACATTGATCCTTAGAAAGAGAAATTCCATGTCTAAAAGGAAGGAATCCTTTCTTGGAATCATGCATGCTGAACCTGGTAAGAATTGTATCAATATAAAGAGCTTGCGATAAGCCTAACATCCTTTTCTTGCGCTCACATAGAACCTTGACCCCAAGGATGTGAGCAGCTTCTCCCAAATCTTTCATATCAAAATTACTGGATAACCATTCCTTAACTGAATTCAACAAGCCCACATTATTTCCTATGAGCAAGATATCATCTACATACAATACTAGAAACACCATTTTGTCTCCATTCCACTTTTGTACACACAAGACTCATCAAGACATTGCTCAAAATCAAAAGTCTTAACCGCATTGTCAAAACAAGTGTTCCATGCCCTAGAAGCTTGCTTTAATCCATAAATGGATCTTTTAAGCTTGCACAATATGTGTTTTTTCCCCTTTTTGATGAAATCATCCGGCTGCCGCATAAAAATACTTTAATCAAGACTTCCATTAAGAAAAGTTGTCTTGACATTCATTTTCCAAATCTCATAATCATAATGAGCAGCAATGGATAAGAGAATTCTAATAGACTTAAGCATAGCTACTGGCAAAAAAGTTTCCTCATAATCGATCCCTTCTTTCTGAGTAAACCCTTTTGCAACAAGCCTAGCTTTATAAGTTTGCACTTTTTCGTCTACTCCTCTATTTTTCTTATAGATCCACTTGCATCTAATGGGTTTGACTCCATCTACAGGTGGTTCTACAAGATCCCAAACTTTATTGGAATACATGGACTCCATTTATGATTTCATAGCAATAGTCCATTTGTCTGCATCTTTATCTTGTAGTGCTTCCTCGTAATTCATGGGCTCGGTATTTAACTCTTCAGGGATTCTATCAAAAGACTCTCCCAAGAGTGCATACCGAGATGGTTTTCTTATCTCTCTCCCACTACGACGAGGCACTTCAGTTGTAGGGGTAGGTATAGAAGCAACTACACTATTTTTATCTTGTGAATAAACCACATCATTTGATAGATTTTGAGTCTCTATGTTATCCTCATCACCTTGCGGTGTTGGGACATCAATGACTTCTTCCTCTAGTGCAATTTTCTCGGTGCTACTACCACAACTTTGATGCAATGAATTTTCAGGGACTTGTACTTGTAAACTGTATGTCTATTAACATTTCTCAAACTACTAAAATGCAATGGTATGTTAACTCTGACATCTGGAGATTGGATTTGATTTTCATTGTTGTCAGTAGATTGATTTGTTACCTCTTTGCTTAGTTCCCGTAAAATTAGTTTACTTTTGGGAACATGGTTTGTCATAAAATCCTTTTCCAGAAAGTTGGTGTTGGTACTTACAACGACTTTTTTTCTTTAGGATTGTAAAACAGTCCACCTTTCGCTCCTTTAGGGTACCCAATAAAAACACATACTTCTGATCTTGGTTCCAACTTTTATGCCTTACATCCCCAAATCCAAACATGTTTCAGACTAGGTTTATACCCAGTCCACAGTTCTATGGGTGTCACAGGTACCGACTTAGAAGGAACTAAGTTTAGAATACAGTTTGCAGTTTCTAATGTATAACCCCAAAACGAAGAAGGCAAATCCGAGTAATTCATCATAGATCTAACCATTTCTAAAAGAGTCATGTTTCTTCTTTCTGCTACACCATTCTGTTGAGGAGATCTAGGTGCAGACATTTGAGACGTAATTCCTTGTTTCGATAAGTAACTAATGAAATCTTTGGAGAGGTATTCACCACCACGATCAGATCGCAGTGACTTGATATATTTTTCATGTCGTTTCTTCGTTTCTGTCTTAAAATCTTTGAATTTCTCAAAGCATTCAGACTTACGGCGCAACAAATAAATATAGCCATATTTTGAGTAATCATCAATGAAAGTCACGAAATACTCATAACCACCTCTCGCTTGAACATTCATTGGGCCACATAAATCAGAATGAATTAACTCTAATTTATCATTTGCTCTATTTCCTTTTGAGGAAAAAGGTCTCTTAGTCATTTTTCCTTCTAAACAGGATTAACATGTTGGTAGTGCCTCCACTTTTAATGAACCTAAAGGTCTATCTCGAACCAACCTAGAAATCTTGTCTAGATTTATATGACATAGACGCAAATGCCATAAATAAATCTCATTAAATTCAGAAGAACGTTTTCTCTTACTTGAAAGGTTAACATTATTCAGTTCAATAGTTTGTTGCAGTTCAGGAGAGACATTAATAATAAAAAGACCATCAATTAATGTACCAGCAGAGATAAAATGTTTGTTATAGATAATAACACAACCGTTATCAGAAAAATTAACATCATAACCATATCTCAAAGCTCTAGAAACTGAAATCAAATTTCTTCTAACAGCAGGTGCATAAAATACGTCTTTTAAAATTAGAACTCTACCATTACCAAACGAAATATTAATATTTCCTAATGTTAAAGCTAGAGCTGTTGAACCATCAGCTTGAAAAATACTAACTTCACCTCTATTCAACTTGCGCGGTTCTTGAAACCCCTGCAAAGTAATGCAGATGTGATCAGTGGCTCCTGAATCTACACACCATGATGTGGTAGAAACAGTCGCTAAACACGTTTCAACGACAAGTGAAAGTGAAGCTAGCTTGTTTTTCTGCTTGTCTAGGAAAACTGGGCAATGTGTCTTCCAATGTCCTAACATCTTGCAATGAAAACACTTGATGTTAGGCTTTTTCACGCCGCCAGTTAGAGCTACAGCTTTCTTAGCACTGTGAGTCTTTTTATTCTTCTTTCCACCTTTCGATTTAGAAGTAGAACCTTTCTCAACAAAGTTATGACACTCAAGTTTATTTTGATCCAAAATACTGCTAAGGGAGGTAAAAAGAGACATATAGAATCTGAGATTGAATAGTTAAATTCAAACTCATTATATACATATACATTCATGCATCTCAAATAGCCAATCGATGGAATTGGGGAATTACTCATGCAATAAACATATATAATGAATGATTATTCACTCCATGAACTTTTACAGACCTAACTCAGATGGAGAGTATACTGTTAGTTTAAGTCAAGTGAAAACCTAACCCTAGTTACATTGATCCAATCATATATTGCTCAGTTTAGGAGAGTTAATACAGATTATCAAACTAGCAATTAAATACGTAATGACTTGTATTAAATTCATCCGATAGGGAGGAAGGTCTAAGCCAGCACATAAACGTAATACTTCATTACTATTTAATCTTGGTAATCATGGGAAAGAACCTTTATCACCAAATAAATTTTTTGTTTCAATTTTTTTATCTATATAAAAAAAGTTCTAGAAAATAGAAAAATTGGCCACACAACCTCCAGTTCATTCAAAATATCATCTCACATATACGATATATAAATAATCTCTCAATGATTTCAAATAAATAAGTCACTTGGATGACAACTAATTTATTAATCATGAAAAATCTTAATATATACACATGAGAATATAACACATATTGAGAACAATGTTGCAGCAAACCTTTAAACATTACACCGTAGTGTTGATGTAATGTAAAATTTTTAATTAATTGATGCCCGTTCACATAGACCTACCAATTTTTACGTCAAATCAAAATTCGTAAAGCTCGAATTCACTCGGTGACCAAATTGGAAAAATCAATTTTTAGCAAGTTCAGAAATTAATTTTAAAATTTACGTCCACTAATTCTTATCACATATATAATTAGAGAACTAATATACATGAATCAAGAATAAAGAACAATTTTTGAAAAATCAATTTTCCACGAAAAAGTCGTTTCAAGAAAACAACGTACTTTTCTGCCAAACTTGCTTGTTTGATTTAAAATCGTAACTTGAAAAAATGCTACTGTGGACATCAACTAAAACTCCACTCAATATTGATATCACTTTTACAAAGAACAAATTCTCAAAAGTTTTTTAAAAAAAAATAAAAAAATCAAGGAATTTCTTTAACTAACAAATTCAATCAAGGAAGGAAATCCAATCATGACACCCAATTCTGAACGAATATGTAATGTCTTACAGTTATAACCTATAATCTCTTGAAGATAAGGATATCTTAGAATTTTATAATTGACCCAGGCATTAAAAATTCCAAAACCAAGAAGTAGCAAATTCAACCTTTTTCTTATAAAAAAATTTCAATCACTTTTGGGAAAAGTGTGCTACTGCCGCCAGCCTCACGTGAAACAAGAAAAATTGAACCCAAATCTTGATTTCACTCTTCACAGAAACAAGCAAAAAAAATTGACATGAAACTTGATATTGTTTTCAAGATTTAGCCGACATCAGCATCTCTTTTTTCCTTTTTTTTTTTTTTTTTTTTGTTTACAATGATATACCAGTCAAGAAAATTATGAATTTTTACGAATCTTTAAAATTATTTCAGAACTTTAGCTGTCCAAAAATAATTCATAAACAATTCAAGTCTCTTGAGTTATAGTTTCGTAATATTCAATTCAATTATCTATATAGATGTAAGCGAGGCTCGTGATGCCAATTGTTGAAAACTAGTACGCAGTGAAAGCATTTCAGAATCTTACTGTTTGCATAAATTATAGACAACAAATACAAACACATAGTTCACACAAAGCGTGTTTAAAATTAACCAAGAATTACCTCTTGAAACGTGAGCAGATATCTTGAAGCAAGTCCGTCTTCGAGTCTGCGGTCTTTTACAGTGATTCCAAATTCACAGTCGAACTCTCTCAATACTTGGGTGGGTAAGCACAGAATAGAAAACTAATTAATTTTTTTTTTAGGCTAGGAGAATCCCTATTTATAGAGATACTCTCCCAGTCCAAAAAGGAGAAAAAAAACGCACGTTTGTTTCTTGTTCTAAGAAAACACACGCATGTTTCCCTTTTTCATTAGAAAATAGGATTCCAAGTTCTAGTTTAATATGGGCACTGTAGGGACCACGGAATTAATTATTGCGGCTTCCTATTATGGAAATAATTCAAAATACTAATTTGAATTATTCTTACCATAACAAATGACAAATCATTCCACTAAAAATCCGTAATTGCACTCCTCTATTTTATTTCAAAATTCCCCGTTAAACACTTATGTAATTCCTCATGTTAGGATTACAGATACTAATCAATAAATTAAATTACTGGCGAATTTAATATAATGATTAATTTCCTTTAGAGCCATGCTTAACTTATTTCATATGTCGGATTCATAAATTCACCGGTCGGATTTACACATGAAACTTATAAGCTTCTCATAAAAGGGTGTATCATCAATCTCTATACCGAGACATGGATTCCATCAACTAACTTATTATTTCACTAATATATATTATTATCATCCAATCTACCAGGCATATTGACCCATCTCAGGATCTCACCTTTTAATAAATCAAAACGATAAATAATATATACAGATCATAATAATTATACCAAGATTGAGAATATAAGTACATTTAACAGTTTAGAGAATATATTTTATCAGTCAGTACAAAACAACTATCTCTACTCGGTCCTGTTCAATACATATAAAATGCACTAGCACGAGAAGTTAGAACTATACCATTCTCGTAATTAAGATAAATTATATTTAATCTCGTGCTACAATCATTCTGATGGTTTGTCCAAATTTCCATCTACGATTGTGAACTATAACTTTAACTTATAAGAACCGATGATTTAATCTTCTGTGTATAAGCTTAAACTCTATACACCAAATCATCTACTATATAAGTTGAGGACACATATATGACAATGATCTATTTAATTTAATAATTTATTTGAATTGAATAAATAAATAAATAAACAATTGTTCAATAAATAATATTATATCAAAATGCATGGTTTATACTTTATAGTATATCCTAACAACAACAACACTATTTTAAAAAATTAAAACAATACTCCTTTGCTTCACTGATTTCTTGTTTATGTTAACAAATCTAGAGAACATCTATTTTCAATATTACCTTTATTATTAAGTGACTGTTTACTGAAATATTAATAATTAGGTTTAGATTTTTTAAAATACAATAAATATAGACTGTAGTAAGAAAACTATATTTTCTTTAAAAAAATAAATAAGCGCAAAGTGCTAACTCTATCACTAGCATACTGGACAAGTAATTTTTCCATAAGGCCAGAAAATTACTTCCTCCTTCCAAATTTGTTTGCTATAATTTACCTTGATACACTGTTTAATTTAAGAAAAAAGAAAAAGAGAGATGGAGTTTAGATAGTATAGTATAACACTAGTTTTGTACTATTCAATAAGATCTACAACAACTCATGCCAATGAAAACAAGAAAAATAAAGTTTTATTAATTTTCACATAAAAAAGTGTGCAAGATTTTGAAACAGGATAAGAAGTAAAGAATCCAAAACAAATTGGTATGGCTAATTGGAATAAAATAGTGATTATTATTCTTTGGATCTTTTGTTTTTATATTCTTTGGATTAGGATCCTAGTCCTGTCCAGCCCCACAGATTAGGGAAAACCAGAACTCGCGATCATTTTGAGCCACAATAAGAAAAAAGTGACATAAATAAGTCATTGATTTAGTTAATAATCAAAATAGGCTACACGGAATTTTTTATTCCATTTTATGATATTTTCTTAACATCCCCGTTAACTGCCAGGAACAGTGAATAATTTGAAAAAATGGAGTAAAAAATTCCGAGTTATAAAACGGAACTAAAAGTTCCGAGTTTTGAATTAATTTATTCTTAACCCGGACTTGTTAGTTCCGTATTATTTTTTAAATAAAAAAAATCACCTAAAATGGAATATTTTGTTCCGGTTTGTAAATTAATTTTTTTTAATAAATCGGAACAAACTGTTCTGGGTTAAGAATAAGTAGTTTGGAACACAAAATAAAAAGTTCCGTTTTAGGTGATTTGACCCATCATTCCAAATCAAAATTCAGTATTAAAAGTTGCATGACTTCTTTTTTTTAACATAATTCTGAATAAATATCTTTAAAATTCGGAGTTATTAATTTCGAGTTATTTAAAAAAAATTCATTTTAAATAACCCGAAAATATTTATTCCGTTTTTAAAAACCTGCTTTGTGCATTATTTTTGCAGAATTTGTCACGGATTAAATATAATATCGGCGTTGATTTGACGTTTCATAAAAATGGACTAAATAATTACGTTTTGTATTTTTATTACATTTAACTTTTGGCTCTCCAAGCTCCCTCCAAAACTTTATAAATAAAAAGGTCTTAAACATGGCAGTATGTTAACATTTTCATCAATATTTGTTTCTTCCTTTCAATCACACAAAATGTCTCGGGAACCAAAAGTTAGAGTTTCTTTTTTTTTGGAATGGTGACATTATTTATGACGGAAACACCATACATTATAGTTGCCCCCCGAAATACAATGTTAAGTATCCAGTTAATCTTTCATTTCAAAAATTACGTGATTCACTTTATAAAAGGATGAATTTGAATAGTGCAGATTATACATTGATTATAATTAAAAAATATCCGACGTTATTTTTAGCACACGGACAGGTTAATTTTGGTGAGTGGATTATCACTGATGATGATTCACTGAGAGATTTTTTAAGCGCTTCGAATAACTTTATAGATCAAATCAAGCTAAATGTGCTTGAAGTCTATGTTCGGACTGAGCGTACGAGTCGCAGTCGACGTTCTCCTATACCGAGTGATGTCCATCCTCAAGTTGAAAATCATAACAGTGTTGATGCAGCCCCCGTAACTCAGTCATCTTATTTTCCTCACATAACTCAATACCAAAATCTTCTTACAGGCAGATATGGTTTTGATTTGAATGAAGCTATTATTGAAAATGACAGGTAATGTCCATAAAATTTGTGTTATTTCAACTTACAAATTTCTTTTTTTCATCAATTTTAGTTTTTGATTATTATTTATTTTTATAGCAGTTTACCTCAAAATGAGATGAATGTTGCTCCAAGTTATGGACAAGATCACCATTTTGGACAATCGTCACAGTTTGGCTTGATAGAAAATGCTGGAACATCCTCAAATGTGCATGCCTCGTCTAGTTTTGGTGTAGCTGATTGTTATTTGTACGTCCACCATTGAAGTTTAATTTATGTAATTTTAATATGCGTGACAAGTATATATTTTTTTTAAACATATAGGGAAAATCTAACGCAAGATGAGTCCAATGTTCCCACAAATATCAATGATGTTGATCAACCAAACTATCGATCAAGTTCATAGAGTGATAGTGATTATTTGCCTAATGCTGATATATCTGAAGATGAACTCCCATTTGTAGCGTCATCCAGTGATGATGAATTTATAATTCCCAGTCGGTCACCAAGATCTATGTCGATGAGTCCAATTCATGCGGAAGTATCTTTGCCACCAGCAAATCTGCAGTTAGTTGCCAGGTCTCCATCAGTGCATATGCCTGAATTTTATTATCGTGAAATTCCATTTCTTGATCACCCCTTAGATGGTCCAGATGTGTTTATGGATACCCATGGTGATACACATACAGCACAAGGTACGTGGCGTGAACCGCAAAATTTTATGAATAGGAATTTTTTTCTTGAAGAAGGCATGTTGTTCAAGACAAAGAAGGAGTTGCAAAGGGCGTTTAATCCTTTGCACTTAAAGAGTGCGAGGGAGTACCATGGCACTAAGTCGACAAAAACATCATGGCGAATTTGCTGTAGGAGTGCAAATCAAGGGTGTGGATTTAAAGCCACGAACTATAAGTCCAAAGAGACTAATTTGTGGACAATTGGGACATACCATAATGAACACACATGTAATATGGGTACATGTCGTGAAGGTCACTTCAACCTGAATGTCGAGATGATTGCTTCCATTCTCCTCACTGATATAGAAAAAACGCCAAGGTACTAATTCATTCTTAAATCATTTAACTTTAATTAAGGATTACATTATTTTCTCTGAAAATTAATACGATTCAAACATGCTAGGTTTCCTATCAAAGACTGCCAAACAGTTGTCCTTAAATCATATGGAAAAACGGTAAGTAGAAGAAAGGCCTATCTTGGACGCAAGCTTGCTTTTGAAAAGATCTATGGTACTTGGGAAGGCTCTTTCAGCCAGTTGCCGAGGTATATGACTGCTTTGAAATGCTACAATCCAGGCACTGTAGTTGAATGGAAGTTAGAGCGGCATGATAATGTTTCTGAAGATGTATTCAACTACGTTTTCTGGACATTCAAGCCATGTATTGATGGATTTTTTTATTGTCGTCCTGTGATATCAATTGACGGAACACATGTGTAAAGCAAATATGATATGAAAATGTTGATTGCAGTTGGAACGGACGGTAACGGTTCTATATTTCCCTTGGCCTTTGCAATAGCTGCTAATGAGAGAAAAAAGTCTTGGACCTTATTTTTGAATCATTTGCATCATCATGTTGTCAGGGGTCGTAGAGGCGTAACACTGTTATCTGATAGGCATCAAGGAATCCTTTCATCTTTGTATAGTTCGCCTAATTGGCAGGCCCCATTTGCTTACCATCGTTATTGTTTAAGGTATTTGAAGTCTAACTTTCAAAAACAATTCAAAAATGCTACTCTAAACAATCTTCTATGGGCAGCTGTAACACACCATCAAGGAAGAAGTTTTTGGAAAAAATGAAGGAGATCAAACATATTAACGAGGAAGCCTATGCATGGTTAATGCGGTTTGATCTTGACAAATGGACAGTGCACCAGGACGGTGGTAGGAGATGGGGCATGATGACTATAAATAGCTCTGAGTCCTTCAACGGGATCCTAAAATCAGCAAAGGGCCTACCAGTTACTGCGATGGTGACACTTACTTATAAATAGGTTGTGGGTCGGTTTGTTACAAGATCGGCTTATGGTATGCGGTTAATATCGGAAAAACAAAAATGGATACCAAATCCATTCAAGCGTTTTGAGGATAACCATAAAAAGTCAGAGGGACACACGCTCATCAACTATCACCAGCAAAGGGAAAATATATTTGAGGTGCAAACATGTAGGTACCGTGGTCGTGGTGGAAATAAGCACATCGTTAACGCGTCGCAAGGAATATGTCAATGTGGTAAATGGCAGTCATTTCACATTCCATGTTATCATGCCATTAGGGGTTTTGACCAAATTGGATATCAAGCATGGGATCACATAGCACAAGAATATAGTGTGCGCAACTATGTAAAAGCGTCCTCCAGACAATTCAATCTATTTGGTGGTGAGTTGTATTGGCCTCTAAGTCCCTTTATAATGATAGCCAATAAAAGATTTTTACGAAAATTAGGATCCAAAAAAATGACTCGCATACACAATGAAATGGACGTTCCGCCAACTACACTCTCTCGTAAGTGCTCATTGTGCAAACATGTTAGTCACGATAAGCGCAATTGTCCTTCGTGAGATAGGAACGCTAGTTCATATCAAGTTAGAAATAACTCATGTGATGGTAGTACTTTTCGTAGTTGATGTTGTTGTACTAGTTTTCATCATTTGTCGGATGTTTTTATGTACTAATGTAATGATTTTTCTGATGTCATGTCTATGCAATTTGTTTTTGTGAATGATTTGTTTTGCTTTGAATTTTCAAACAATTATAAATAAGTGGCTATCGTCAATAACACCTTAAAAACATTATTCATAATAATCACCCTTCCTGAGTTTCAGGAACGAAATCTACGTCATCTTCATCGCTATAATTCATACCCCAATTTTCTTTCATTTTATGAGTAGGCTCCAAAGAAGAACTTAACTGATTTATACAACAATATGGTACTCCAAAATCTAATGTTTGTGGTAAATATTTTTTTCTACCCAACCATTCGTTAACTGTTGGGTATACAGGATAGGTAGCATCCCTATGCAAGTGTTGATTTTCTAGTAGTTGCCAGTGTGCTTCTTCATCAACTCGTTGATAGTTAAGATCGTCTAAGGCGTGGTAGAGCTCTAATGATTTTTCCATTTCATGTATTTCCTTCTTCAATATTCAATAACTTCTGGTTCATCCCTAAATCTATATATCTGAAAAGTCGCTGAAATATCCTGTGGTACAGTCAAACCATGCCATCGACATAAGACCTCATAGTCACATCTTTTTGAATATAACTCGAGCCACTGAAGTGTTTCACCCCAAATT
Source organism: Capsicum rhomboideum (assembly GCA_031232105.1). Classification (NCBI taxonomy): domain Eukaryota; kingdom Viridiplantae; phylum Streptophyta; class Magnoliopsida; order Solanales; family Solanaceae; genus Capsicum; species Capsicum rhomboideum. The sequence goes on from CP124716.1 coordinate 136,534,082, forward strand.
CTAACACCCTCTGGTTTGTTGGATTGTGCTTCACCAAGAATGACGTGCTCAGCAACATGTAAATCATAATAGATAGAAATAGGCTTATTTAGAAATGGGCGAAGTTTTCCATACCACTTTTTACCTGTCAAGTAGGTGTAGCAACCAAAAAATTGCTTTGGATTGTTAGAGCTTCCCTCTCCTTTTTCTGTTCGTAAATCAAACCAACTTTTGTATTGTTTTTTTCTATGCATTGTTAATGACGAATATTTTTAATTCGTTTTCCATCTTATTTATGAGAGATGGTGGTATAATGTGTCCTATAAAGTAGGAACTTTTTATGACCGGTCAATCACCGAATGATATATCGGATTAATTTATTCCATTTTCATCTTATTTATGACCGATGGTGGTATAATGTGTCATATAAAGTAGAAACTTTTTATGATCGGTCAATCACCTAATGATATATCGGATTAATTTATTCCGTTTTCCATCTTATTTATGACCGATGGTGGTATAATGTGTCATATAAAGTAGAAAATTTTTATGACCGTTCAATCAACGAATGATATATCGGATTAATTTATTCCGTTTTCCATCTTATTTATGAGAGATGGTGGTATAATGTGTCATATAAAGTAGAAAATTTTTATGACCGGTCAATCAACGAATGATATATCGGATTAATTTATTCCGTTTTCAATCTTATTTATGAGATATGGTGGTATAATGAGTCATATAAAGTAGGAACTTTTTATGATCCGTCAATCAACGAATGATATATCGGATTAATTTATTCCGCTTTCCATCTTATTTATGAGATATGGTGGTATAATGTGTCATATAAAGTAGGAACTTTTCATGACCGGTCAATCAACGAATGATATATCGGATTAATTTATTCTGTTTTCCATCTTATTTATGAGATATGGTGGTATAATGTGTCATATAAAGTGGGAACTTTTTCTGACCAGTCAATCACCGAATGATATATCGGATTAATTTATTCCGTTTTTCATCTTATTTATGACTGATGGTGGTATAATGTGTCATATAAAGTAGGAACTTTTTCTATGGTATATCGGTTAATTCATATGGTACAAAAACTGTATACATAATGTAGTTGAACTACCAAAGTTAAGGTGAACAAAATATTTTATCATATCTTTTTATAGCCAGGTTGTGGATTCCAATATCCTTCTAATAGTGAAACATTTGTTAATAGTGAAATAAAAATACATGGAACAATAACATTACATAATATTTGAATACCTAATGAAGGATATAGCATTTCCAAAATAAAACCAATGTCAAAATCATACAAATAACTTGAAAAGTAGTGATTACTTTGTCTTTCTTATTTACTTTTTCTCTCAACATGTCTCTCTCCCGAAGGGTATCCCTTAGCAAAGTTCTAAGCAAATTCCGATCTTCTCTGACTTCATTGAAATTGTTACGTGAAGTAACGTTATTAGTTTCCATCACTGGCCTTCGGTTTGTTGTAAAATTGTCCTCCCAACGAAAATAATCGCATACACCGTTTGCCAAAACAATTTCGAAGAGAACAAAAAATTACATTAGTTCCCATAGGTTACTGACTTATGCCCTTTAAGAATGGTAGAAAACAATCTTACATGAGCAACTTTGCAACCCCAGAATAATCGACCTGGATTTTCAGCAGTCCGTGATGTTTTAATTCTACACCAATCTCCGCAATAACATATATCTAGTTGGATAGAGGACATCGACACTCCAGAGACTTGAGACATGATTTATGACTCACAGTAGTATGCAATAGGGCAAAGTGATTTATATAATGAACTAACCATAACCCGGAATAAATTGTTACGTTTTCAAATTCTTTTACAAGTTTAAAAATTTCACTAAAAAGTTAAATAACTATATTCAACTATATATTTGCAAAATGCAACATTCGACATGAATATTAAGTGGCCAAAATTCATATCGCATATTCACCATACTTTTTAACATATTATTAAAATTAAGTTAATACTGCAATATGCAAATAATATATTTACATTGTTTGCGATATGAAAAAAATAAGACTTAATATAAAAAAACAACAAAGAGGAATAAGTTAGTACAGAACAATAAATATACAAGCGAAACTAATATGAAATACTATGTTCCACAACCCCCCTTTGGTGGTCGTAGAACATTATGGCCTAAATCTATCACCATCCCGCCTTCTCTTTACCGCAACAATCGCCTCACCCTATCTTTCTTTCGTTGCTTTCTAACCCTCTTAACAGGCAATTTCTTCCCAGGTGTCTGTATCACTTGGTCATCTGCCGTAACGAAATTCTCCGGAGATGAACCTCCAGGAGATATAGCGCCAACCTAACAAAGAAATTAATACCAAATAATTATGTTAGTAGGAATATATTAACGTTACTTTCAATAAAGAAATAAGATATCATAACTAATTCATTAAACCTGTGTTTCAACGGGATCTCGAATCGATGCCTGAAGGATATCTCCGTGGCTTGTAGGGTCGGCCTGGCTAGTATGGTCGGTCGGAATCTAAACGAATAGGTAAAAAATAAATAAATTTAAACAATAATAAATATTCATTAATTAAAACTAAAAGTGAATAATACATTTAAACAGTAGGTTATACTAGACATGTGCCAAAACAGAATCTGCGGTACATGCCGGGAAGCTGCCGACCTCGTCAGCCTGATCAGCGGTGACTGCTGGACACGAACTCGGAATCTAAACAAATAGGTAAAAAACAAATAAATTTAAACAATAATAAATATTCATTAATTAAAACTAAAAGTGAATAATATATTTAAACAGTAGGTTACACTAGACTTGTGCCAAAACAAAATTTGTGGTACATGCCGGGACGCTACCGACCTCGTCAGCCTGATCAGCGGTGGCTGCTGGACACGAACTCGGAATCTAAACAAATAGTTTAAAAACAAATAAATTTAAACAATAATAAATATTCATTAATTAAAACTAAAAGTGAATAATATATTTAAACAGTAGGTTACACTAGATCTGCGCCAAAACAGAATCTGCGGTACATGCCGGGACGCTACCGACCTCGTCAGCCTGATCAACGGTGGCTGCTGGACACGAACTCGGAATCTAAACAAATAGGTAAAAAACAAATAAATTTAAACAATAATAAATATTCATTAATTAAAACTAAAAGTGAATAATATATTTAAACAGTAGGTTACACTAGACCTGTGCCAAAACAGAATCTGTGGTACATGCCGGGACGCTACCGACCTCGTCAGCCTGATCAGCGGTGGTTTTTGGACACGAAATCGGAATCTAAACAAATAGGTAAAAAAAAAAAAATTTAAACAATAATAAATATTCATTAATTAAAACTAAAAGTGAATAATATATTTAAACAGTAGGTTATACTAGACCTGTGCCAAAACAGAATCTGCGGTACATGCTGGGACGCTACCGACCTCGTCAGCCTGATCAGCGGTGGCTGCTGGACACGAACTCGAAATCTAAACAAATAGGTAAAAAACAAATAAATTTAAACAATAATAATATTCATTAATTAAAACTAAAAGTGAATAATATATTTAAACAGTAGGTTACACTAGTAGGAATATATTAACGTTACTTTCAATGAAGAAATAAGATAACATAACTAATTAATTAAACCTGTGTTTTAACGGGATCTCGAATCGATGCCTGAAGGATATCTGCGTGGCTTGTAGGGTCGGCCTGGCTAGTATGGTCGGTCAGAATCTAAACAAATAGGTAAAAAATAAATAAATTTAAACAATAATAAATATTCATTAATTAAAACTAAAAGTGAATAATATATTTAAATAGTAGGTTACACTAGACCTGTGCCAACGTATCGTCAATCGTCCTCTGGCGGACAGGATCCAAGGTGGGCATATCGTGCAGCTTGACATGCTCATGATCAAACAAATCATTAAAAAATCAGAATTTGAAAAATCAGTATTACCCTGCACAGGTGTATGATCACCAACGTTTTGTGTACCAGATGGGCCCTACAAGAAAAAGATGTATGGCATTAAAGTAAAATTAATAATTTTTTAGTAGATGAAATAGATGATATTATTTACCGACATATCTGTCATATCCGACATATAATCATCAACGCCAATAGCAGATCCGTAGCTCAAACGTGCTACTCCCGCTATATCCCGCGTAGGTCTCTCACTTGCACCCGTCTGTGCAACATCCCAAGGCATGGGGTAAATACCCCCAAAGTTTGGACTAGCCTGAGTAGATGGACCTGCAGGAGTGGTCGATAATGGCTCATCAAGTAAAGCATGTAGAACAGTGTTGGTGCCTCGACATCTGCCAGTAGGAATTCCTCGTCCTCTACCACGTCCATCACTAGGTTTTCTACCACGAGAATTACCACGTCGACCTCCTCGAGCATTCGTATTCATAAACAATGCTTCTCCCACAAAAACTGGCCCGCCTGGCTGTACGGGATCCCTAGCCTCTTGTAGTGTGTCCATAACCATCCTATGTAATGTACTGCAACACGGTGCATAGGCAGGATCCTCTTGCTACTGTAAAGAAACCTGTAGTATGTTATGGAGTCCTCTCGACATCGCAACACAACTGTCGGCACTATGAACAAACCCTGGTGCTCCAATAACCTGCAATGCAGGGTTGCCTATCAGCAACCGTCCATGCTCCAAGTACCACTGTGTATAATCTGACTCTAGCGCACCCATAACCGGCCTGATAGATCTCTCACTCCGGATGGCCCACTAATCAAAACAACCATCTAACATCTCAAGGACGTTCTGATCCAACCTCTTACGCTGATCATGCCGAAAGTGTCAGAGATCCCACCCCGGGGGCTAGGGTATGTGTTGTGGGTGATTAAACTGTCGCATCACCCGATCAGGTGTGTGGAATTCAGCTATCTCTATGCAAAAAATAGGCACTCGTACAGTCCATAAATTCTGGTCAACCATACAGCATAGGGGCAGTGTATGCAAAATTTCATCGTACGGTGTCCACACAAACTATGTTAAATTAACACAATCAGGATTCAACAATTAGGTAATTTTGCACTAAGCTATATGTGCTTGATCATGCCAATAAAAATTACAGTAAGGAAACACAATAAAATTATCCTTTTCGAAGAGATAAATAAGAACATGATGTTCATATAAAATAACTTACTAAATGTACTTAAGAACATGATCTAATAATACTAATAATAATTATAACAAGTCAGAGAAAAATAACTACTAAATGAAAAATGATTGATCTACGTAGCAATATATTGTGACTTCACTTCCTATATACAAGATCGATTAATTTGGACAAGCTTACTGAATGTATGTGAAACAGATTTAATAATACTAACTAAAAGAACATTTATAACGAGTCATAGAAAAAAGAATGTACCTTTGATTAAACTTTATAGTTGACATATTGTATGTGGGTGTACATATATGTTTATATATTTCATGTAGATATATTTAAATAGTTGACATTTTGTATGTGAGTGTACAAAATGTCAACATATAAAATTGTTGACAATTGAAAATATACTTCTAGGGAGTCTTTTATTTTTTTTTGTGACTCTTAAAGAATGCTATTCCCTAATCTTTAAAAGTCAAAATAACAAAAACATGTTTTAATTGAATTGTGGATAAATGACTGATTTTAATTTTTTTAACTATTGACTTGGATGATGTTAATCTTCGTATTTGTAAAGAAAGTAAACGGAAAAAAGATTCCAAATTATAGTAAATGCTAAATTCAATTTTTTACATGATTTGAAACAAAGCAATACGTGAATGGGTGGAAATACTAAAATAAAATTTTTACTTTAAAATAAAAAGTAAAGTTTACTTGCTCAGGCGTCATTCTGTCAATCTGATCTCTCATTGGGATAATACTATGGTGTGTCTCAATATCCCGATCAACCCCCCTCGTCCATCTTCTAGCGTATGGGAGTAATGGTCAAAAACAACCGAGTCACTTAACCTTGGTTGTAGAGGAAGCATCCTCTCCCAACACCAAACCTTAAAGGGACAAAATAAATCAGTTAAGTTAGCCCAAAAATAATATGCCTTACCTATAATGTTACATAAGCCACTAAATTACCTAAATGAGAGGAAGAAATCTGCATAAGTCACTCGTATCTTTGATGGATGACCGACAAACTGACCTATATAGGTACGCTAGGACTGCGCTACCCCAACTATAGCTACCGACATCATGGATGGGATCTACAAACCATAAGAACCGTAGGCTGATGACGTATCCCGATGTGTTTGGGAATAAAATCCCTCCCAGTATAACAAACATATATAGTTGGGCAATACGCTCAACAATCACAATGGGAGTGTCATCTGCTATGGGATGATCCACTAACTGCTATCTAATAAAGTCTGTAATCCGAATGATATTCACAAAACTCTTGCCTTCAATAGGCCCATCATATCCCGTCGCTTGTCGAAGAATAGCACCCCATGGGTAATTTCTCTGTCCGGCCTCCTGTATATACACGGGGCGGCCATCTATACGCAAGCCAAATATGACTTGGACGTCCTGTAGCGTGATAGTGACCTCGCCAAAAGGTAGATGAAAACAGTGACTCTCAGGCCTCCATCGCTCAACCATGGCAGTCAAAAGTGAACGATCATACTGTATCCTACCGACTTTTACCACATTAAGTAATCCAGCGGTAGATAAATACTCCGCAACACGATCGGGAGGCGGGTGTGAAATAAATAACTTCCAAACCTTATCCAATCGGTCAGGCCTCATACATGATCCTATATCTATCTTTCCCTTCCAAAGCCACTCAGACCTATGATCATCCTATATACGAAGAAGCGTACCAACTATAGGACCGGGGTTCACAACACGCTCCATTTTTAATAGCAACCTGCACTCATATATTTATTTTATTTTTTTATTAACTTTATTCACTTGATTAAATTAAGCTTATAAATTTTTTTAAGCTATTTCCTTCACAATTCAACAAAATTATAGCCACCATAGTAATAGGTTAATAACAGATTATAAGTTGAAAAATAATGAAATACTTTTTTCCTACTTGTAGGAAAAAAATAAGAGAGGAAAATCAAATACTACCTACCCTATCCCTAAAAAGGTTGAAAATTCCATCTCTTAATACCTTGTATTGATTAATGACTTTATGTCCTCTTTTTGAATGTTAACTTCATTTTTAATCAAAGTCATGTATGTAATAGAACACAAATTCTTTTTTTATTTGTCCTTTTCAATCGTTATCTTGTTTTCAACTTTACTATACATTGGTTCCTTGTTTCTTACTATACAATGCATATATGCAATAATACAAACTTTGTCCTCGAAAAGTACTGTCAATCAAGAGATTTATTTCAAGCTGTATGGGAAGGCAACAAAAAAAGAAAAATCCTAGCAAGAGAAAACTGATCAACGTTTTCACTATGAAAACAACCAAAAAACAACTGAAAGAAATCACCATTCCAAAAACAAGACAAAGAAATCACCATTCCAAACACAGATAAAAAATAGAGAAAAAGAAGTGAACTTTGAATTCTACTCAAAAACAAAATTTAATTTTTTTAAACCAATTAGGCCGAAGAAGTATCTAACAAGGTGATTAAATAAATGGGTAGCAAATAAATCCAACGAAATAGTAAAATCGGAATACAAAAAGACTTATTGAAAGAAAATTATAAAAAAAATACCTAACTCGGAATAAATAACTCCGGGTTAAGAATAAATTAATTCAAAACCCAAAATTTTTAGTTCAGTTTTATAACTCGGAGGTTTTTACTCCGTGTTTTTGAATTTTTCACTGTTCCTGATAGTTAACGGAGACGTTAACAAAATATGGTAAAACGGAACAAATAATTCTATAGAACATGAACAATTGCTTCATTTGCAATTGGTATTTTGCAAACCTAAATTATCCAAGTTGAATGCCCAACTCAGACACATTTGCTTGGTTGTGTAGATTGAGTTAATATAGGACGGAGCAGAGTTCACTATTAGTGAGGCTGGAAAAGCTCATGGAAGAATAGAAGTATTGTACTATTCAAATTATGTTACTATTATTAAGCTGTAATGTTAAATTTGTTAATCCAAGTGGCAAATGTTAAATTTTGTCAAATAAATAAATAATGAGAGTACTGATCAAAAACATAAATAATGAGAAATAACGACAACAAGAACAACATATCTAGTGAAATCACACAAGTGGGGTCTGGGAGGGTAGAGTGTATGCAGACCTTACCACTACCTCGTTGAGGTAGAGAGGCTGTTTCCGAGAGACCCTCGGCTCAAGTGCAACAAATACAAGTACAAAGAAGAGAATAACAATAACAACAACAATAATAATAGTAAAAATAACACCAACAAAAATACTAATTAACAAGTAAACAAAAAAAACTACACCGGTGAATGTGGAGTAATTTACAGCTAATTTTTCCTCCAAATTTAAATTATTCCAAGTCTTCCTAGCAAACAAATGAAAATTCAATCAACAATTAGCCAAATATCACTATATAGTGTTGTTCTATATTTCCAGAACTCAGTAAGTTACAATTCATAAATAAAAAAGACATTTTTCACTAAAAAGAATCTTTTTTTTCCATTTTTTTAGTAAGGGAAAATTGGGAGGGGATTATAAGGTGCGGAATCGAACACTGACAAGGTAAAAATTCATCTAGTCAGCCAACCAACTGAGCTACTAAGATTCCCCACCAAAAAGAATCTTAATTTTTGTTGAATTAATTAATTTACTTTCATTTAAGAAAAACAACTTGATTTCATTTCATTTTCACTCAATCAAAGGTACATTCGTTAAACCAAAAAAAGTAAAAATTTGCTTCATTAAACAAATAATGATGATTAATAAGTAATGAAAATTACACTTCAAAACCAATTTACAACGTATTTTCCCAATTTCTGAGCTAAAATTGAGGAAATTTTGTTAATTCCCCCCCCCCCCCCCCAAAAAAAAAATTAAAAATTACACTCTATAACCAATTTACAACTTATTTTCCCAATTTCTGAGCTACAATTGAGGAAATTTTGTAAATTCACCAAAAAAAAAAAAAATAATTCAAAATTACACTTTATAACCAATTTATAGGTTATTTTCCCAATTTCTGAGCTAAAATTATGTTACTATTATAGAAGTCTTTAATTGAGTTTAATACAACTTGAACCTAATTAGTGATGCCAATGAATTCCTAAACAACCTAATTTATAAGTTACTATTATTATTATTAGCAGTAGTCTTTTTTTTTCTTTCATTTTGCAGGAAAGATTCAAGGATTAATAATAAGTAAGTAGTTCAAAAAGGGCACCGTATAATTGAGGAACTATTGAACACATTATGATATGGAAAATTTTAATTTCAATATGATTACAACCAAAAGCAAGTGCAACAATGCACCATTCCAAAAACAATACAAGAAATCACAATTCCAAACACAGATAAAGAAAAACAACCGAAATTTTAATTCTTTTAAAAAATGAAATTCAATTAATTTTAAGCAATTCAGAAGAACAAGTATCTAACAAGGTGATTAAATAAATGGGTGGCAAATACATACAACGAAATTCTACAATCGGAATAGAAAAAGATTAATTGAAAGAAAATTTTTAAAAAAATACCTAAATAGTGAAGTCCAAGAATAACGGATCTTAAGGTTGGTAGATGCGACCCCTTTACGTCCGTCGATCTTTTCTATTGGACGATGAAGATGATTTTCAACTTGTTTTCGAGTTCAACAATCGGGGGGACCGGATTTGAGAAAAAAAACAATGAAAATGGGCTTTCTATTGGTGGAGCCGATGATGTTACTACTTTTTCACATAAAACGGAATATTATGTTCCGGGTTCCAAAAAAAAAATTAAACTAACCCGGAACTATTTGTTCCAGGTTACTAAACAAAGAAATAATTTACAAAACGGAACAAAAGTTTTGTTTTAGTTTTTTTTTTTTTTTTAAAATAACACGGAACTAACAAGTCCGGGTTAAGAATAAATTAATTCAAAACCCGGAACTTTTAGTTCCGTTTTATAACTCGGAATTTTTTACTCCATTTTTTTGAATTATTCACTGTTCCTGACAGTTAACGAGACGTTAAAAAAATATGATAAGACGGAATTTTTTTTTTCGTGTAGCCTATTTTGGTTACTAACTAAATCAGTGACTTATTTGTGTCACTTTTAACTTATTGTGGGTCATTTTGGTCGCGAGTTCGGAAAACCAGGTGCGCCTCTGCTCCCCCACTAGGGAAAAGTGAAAACTTTGCAAAGAGAACCGCAGTCTGGATCAGCTAAATTGATACTCCCTCATATTTTAGAGATTTTTCATACTGCGTGTCCACTCACTAATATATATATACTAGACAAGTAGCCCGTGCCAGCACGGGCCCAACATATTTTATCTTTTTGTCTCAATTTATATGATGCTGATAAATTTTGGAAATTTAATTAAATTTTTTGTATGATTTTTAAATATTTTAAGTTGTTAATTATTGTGATATGTAATACTTTTTATATAAATTTTAGATAATATATACTACTCTCGCCGTTTCAATTTATGTGTCACTGATGAAATTTGGATAGTCAACCAAATTTTTTATATAATTTTAGATTTTTATATGATTTTTAAATATTTTAAGTTGTTAATTATTGTGATTTATAATACTTTTACATAACTTTCAGATGATATATGTTATCCACTTTGTCCCAATTTAAGTGACACTGATGAAATTTAGAGAGGCGATCGAATTTTTTATATATAGTTTTTACGTATTTTGAGCTATTAATTATTGTGATTTATAGTACTTGCTATTAAGTTTCAAATAATATATATATATATAATTGGATATAGAAACTCATTTAAGACACCAAATTGTAGAATATTGTAATTATATACAAAAGGAAATAAAACAGGTTAAAATAGACATACAAGCCCAAGAATATTTAGTAAGAACTATTATAATTTCTTTTTATGCGAAGAAGTGATAATTATTGTGCTTATATAACTCATTATAATATACAATTACGGGAACTAAGTATAGAAGAAAGACGATTAGAAGAAGTACGAGACGACCTTATCCAACATATAGAAGACTTCAAAAACGCGACTAAAGAACATTATAGAGATATATCTGTAGGAGCTTATCATAGTAGGTGTGAGCACCAGAACAGGTTACAAACTAGACTACTTACTATTAACAGAAATATTAAAGATACTATAGAAAGAAGAAGATTTTTTAAGGAATATTTAGACAATTGCCCGTTAGGATAAGATAGTTAATGAAAACTCATCCCTTTGCTAGACAAATACTGGCCAATAATATCTTATATATTACTCAGTTAATAAGGTTAGTCTATTCAACAAAGAAACAAAAAATTTTACAACAATCTTTAAAAAGACTACATGCTCTAAATTCAAAAGACTTTGATCAAATCACTAGTAACCTTAGTTGGGAATTACAAGGTATAGAACAAGACATAGCAACCTACAAAGAGTGGTTAGAGTGGTATAAAACTAAACCAATCTGGATAGCTCTAAAGATTAATTAAAGGTAAAACTATAGAAGATCATCAAGAAATATTAAAACAACATTTAGAACAACTAAACAAAATTAAATATCCACCAGTTCCTGAAGACACTTTAAACGAATTAATAGATCAACTTAGAAGAACTGAAGTAACCCATTTAAAGGAAAGACCTCCACCAAGAAAAACAAGACCATGGACTTTTTATCAGGTAGGAGACAAAACGACGAAAGATCACGACATAACTACACCCAAAACAGGCTAAGTAACAACTTAATATCTAACATAATGACTTCTAGAAGACAGACAGCAGCATCTACTTCACAACAATTAGATGAAGTAATCGATGTAGACAAAGACATTCAGATTTTCCAACAGAATAAATTAAATCTACTTAATCCCAAAGTATTATATAGTGCTGGACTATTTTCACAAAAAGCCTTATTATATAGACACTATAGAGAAGAACAAATTTGTGTAACTGGAGACGATCAAAAATATCTTACTTTAATTAGTCCAGAATCATCAGACGAAATTCAAAAAAGACAAATGAATTTAATGCATATGGGTTTAATAATAATAGGACTAAAAGGTTTAATATAGATAGTATTTGAAGAATCAATCAAATTTTTTATATATCTATAATATTTAAGTTATTAATTATTGTGATTTATGATTGTTTTTACGTCATTTTCAAATAATATATCTTACTTCCTCTATCCCCATTTATGTAGCACTGATAGAATTTTGAGAGTCAATTAAAAATTTTATGTCTTCAAAAAATTTTAAGTCGTTAATTATTGTAATTTAACATAATTTTTATGTAATTTAAAAATACACAACAGATTAAAAAATAAGACAAACAAATTAAAATGAAGGAAATACGTATAATTGATATTACTGTTAGTACAACCATTAATGTTATGTTGATGAAGTAGGCACGTTGACCCTAAGTAGCTCTAACATGCCGCTTATATATATATATATATATATTTCAAAATTATATATTTCTTCTTAATAAAATGATATTATTCTTGAATAAGGTAATTGTCTCATAATTTATATTTAAACTTCTTAAAATTCTATGATACGAATTTCTTACAGTGTGGGGATTGCTATATATAAGTCTTGAAATAATATGATTAAGTAATTTTTTCTTGTTTTTTCTAATTTCGAATATACAATAAGGAATTCTACCATTCTGAATTATACCGTCTTTTACTTCGGGATTATAATACAAAACTTGAAATTCTAAAATTAATAATTTTAAATTTCTTATTGAATTTCTATAGTCTCGAGTATTTCTAAAAGGTCTACGCATATAATATCTTAACCTAAAGCAAAATATCTAATTCTAAGTCTAAGCTGTTGGATTCTTTTATGTAAATATTTTGTCCGATTATTAGATTCCCAAATATTTCTAATAATAAAATCTATAAGTCTTATTGCGTTTAATTCTCTTTGTTCTAATTGGTCTTTAAATACTTCTTGATAATAATTATACCTTACTAATAGTTCTAACTTATCTTGTTCTAGAGTGTCTAATATATCTTTCCTAATTTCTAACTGGTTATGTAAAGATTTTAACTGTCTAGCTAAATGTGATTTTTTCATAAACTATTTATCCTAAAGGGTAGTAATTAATTTTACGGTTTATTTTATCTATTCTTTTCTGTATAAATTTTATTTGATTAATAAGGACTATGGTTCGGTCTATATCTAGATGTACTACTTCTACTATTATGAGATCTTGTTGATTAAATTCTTGTTCTAAATTATTAGCTTAGTTTTTATATTGTTGGTCTATGTTTGCATATTCTTGTTCTAATTCTTTTAAAAGTATTTTATTATCTAGTAAAAAAGATTTAAGAGCTTTTATATATCTAGCTAGTCTTGTTCTTTTCATAAACTAAGGCCTAGAAACTTCTCGCTCTGATACCAATATTAATAGCACTTAGATGGAAATGTTTCAATATATTAATAGGGCTTAATATATATATATATATATATATATATATATATATATATATGAAAAATATTCAGTTACTATATGTTGGGTAGCATTACTATATGAAAAAATTTGGATATTCAATTACTATATGAAAAATATTCAATTACTCCACTCTATTAGTTTTTGCTCAAGTAATTATCAATAGACCTTCCGATGGATGACATGTGTGCTGATAAATATGAAAGGTTGAGATTGTTTTCTAACTTAATTTTTATTCTTGGTGTATTCTTTATTAATGGTAATTATTCTTGGTGTATTCTTTATTAATGGTAATTAATTTTAAAAGACATGGGATCAATTTTTAACCTTTTTTTCTTGGGTAGCATTACAATATTATTAATGACAATATTAAGTAAATTCTCTTTTCTAATTTTATAATGAACTTTTTATTATTGAATCAAAATTATTTATATTTGACAAGTGAATAATTTAACAAACTAAGAATAATAACGAATTCAAGAAAACAATATGATTTGATTTATTATAAATTTTCTTACACGTTGAAAGTTTTGCGATTGATAGTTTGATACATTAAAAAAATTATAGTATCAGTTGTGAATTCTCTCACCAGCTGTGGAATATCATTTTGAGTAAGACAAAATATGCATAGAGTTAATTGTTTTTTATTTTATCAATTTATAACGTTAATTAGTTATTTTCTTCATATAAAACTAATCCAAATTTAATTCTATAAATAAACATATATTCAAATCAATATATATTTATAAAGGAGAATGTAGAAGAGGTGATGTGGCACCTCTCTATGACCTCTATTTACATTTTTCTTTTTTCTCCTTTTTTTGACATTTTTCTCTTATATTTCTCTCAAAAATTTTTGCTGAAAATTAAAATTAAAACCACTTAGCCCACGTAACATGCAATGAAGATACTCATTTACTGATACGTTGCCTAAAACCGTTTTCCTTATTACCACCACTAGTCACAGTGCCCAATTCATTCGTATTGATATCCTATATATATACTTTCTTTTGGGCTATGCTATTCTCATGTGTTGCGCCCTTGCACATTCTGTGCATGAACTGGGAAATATTTAGTAATAAATATAATGATCTTACTTTCTTACCTTCTAAATTAGTTTCTGGTATCCTATATTAATTCTAAGCAAGAACGTAATATGTTGGATTTTAATTTATTTTCTTATAATTCTTATTCTCAGTGCATTATCTTTGTGATGTATTATTTTTTGTAGGGATCGAATGAAAAGATCAAATGGTGTAACATGTGGGATTTTAATTTATTTTCTTATAATTCTTATTCGCAGTACATTATTTTTGTGATGTATTATTTTTTACAGGGATGTTGGGATGGATGAAAAGAAGATCAAATGGTGTACGCATGAAAAGAAAACTAGAAGATGACTACGGAGAGATTTTAGGAGGAGGAACAAAGTTATTATTATCACACTGATCAATTGACATGAATATTTTTTTGGTAATGCTTTTTCTTTGTTTAATCTAAATACTTTAAAATTAGTATTTTTTTTAAAAAAAAATTGATTTTACATAAAATTAGTACATTTTAAATTTGATTTTACAAAAAGAATCATTTGATGATCTCTGTTTCACTACATGCAAAGTATATATCTATTTTTTAAAATTGATAAATGGCTTAATTTTTTCATACTGGTGGTTTATTTTCTCTATTTTTTACTAGATCTCCTCTTTGTTCATTTTTTTTGCAAGGTAATAGATGGTTAGAGATTTGATAAACTGACAAGGAGTAGGAACGTTAAAGAAAAATTATTTCTATAAAAATAGTTAAATCATTTATTTAGTTTTTACATATTATGTTAGTAAAATCAAATTTTATTTCTCAATATACAACTAAAAGTTGAATTGAAAGTTTTTATTTGTATGATTGTTAATAATTATATATAAGATGAAATCCACAAAATTTTATTTTTAATATTAGTAATTATTAAAATATTCAAAGTTAAATACAGTATCTTGTACTCCCTCCTTCTCAAATTACTTGGCAATCAAAAAAAAAAATTTGTCTCAAAATAGTTGGATAGTTGGCATGTTTAAAAGATCAAGAGATAATTAATCATATTTTTCCAACTCTACCTTTATTATTAATTATTCTAAAATTAGGAGACACGTAAATAGATGAAGATTAAAGAATTAATAATAAATCTATTAGTCAAATCACACTTCTAATTAATTTTTCCTTAAGAATTGTGTAGAATCTAAACAACCAACTATTTTGAGACGGCGAGAGGATGGAGTAACGTACATTTAATTGTATATTACACAAAGTAGACCTCAAATAACACAAATGTATAAATTAGCTAATGAAATAACACTAAAGGAATGTAGGCGAGTTTTTTCTATAGAAAAAAAGGATAGTAAATCTAAATTTATAATATTGAGAACTGTTGGTGCATTTTATTATTAAAATAAAAATAATAAAGTGCATGAGAACTAACAATCATCATTTGATAATCACTAATATGCTGACAAATTCAAATTCAACTATACTTATATTTAAGTTTGTTAGAGTTTTTTGATTGTTCTTTTTTTTGTTCTCCTTTTACGCCATTCTTTTCCTCATCCTTTCATTTTTTTTCAAAAAATAAAAATAAAAATCAACGCAACTTAATTTTAAAAATAGAAAAGTCCAGGTCACAACTGAAACCAGCCATTTGCTTTAATTTGTGAAGTCCAACAAAAAAATAAAAGAATTAACTTAAATAGCCATCCGTGATTAATTAAATTAAAAATAATTGGCGAATGTACAAGAGGAATTAACAAGTAAAGAAAAGGTAAAATGAAAGGAATAATTGAAAAAGAAAAAAAGAAAGAAGAATAAATGAGATATAAACACATCATTTTATAAAACCGCTGACTGTAACATACATATGAAGTGAATTAATAAAAGAACATAACTGCACGAAACAAAAAATAATGATATATGGTTATAATGCAAGGGTTTGTTTTTTTTTTCTTTGGGAAAATTAACTATTTTCTAAGAACTATTAACTAACTAAGGTGATAAAAGGTTAGCCAAAATATAGAGTGTTAATAATAAAATGGATTAAAACTAATAAATTTTTGAACATAGTAAGAAGATTAGTTTGTAAATTTAATGAGATAATTCGTAATCGCGCGAAGCGCGATCAAGTTTACTAATGTAAAGTAAGAAAACAAATATGATATCGGACACAACTTGCTTTGTTTGCATTCTAGAGGAGAGAATGGAGTTTTTTCTTTTTAATAATACAATTAAGAAGTAACAATAAGGCCACCAAAAAGAATTGTTAAAGAATTGATATCGTAATATTAGAAACGTTAAAGAACTGGCTCCATATCTTTTAATACTATCATAATAATATTTATATGCTACAAAAAATAAATTAAAAAATTGGCCTCATGTTTTTAAGATTATCATTATTAAAAAATACACTAAAAATAGAATATAAGCAAGAAAAAATACACTAAAAATAGAAAATAAGCTAGAAATCAATCTCAACTTTTCATGTTTATCAATCCACATGTCATCCCTCAAAAGGTGTATTCATAATTACTTGAGCAAAAACTAATGGAGGAGAGCTGAACTCATAAATTACAATTCATTGCTTATCAATCTGATAAAATAAATATTAATCAAAAGCTACATAATTTGAATTTTAAAAAAAAAATGAAAAGTGTCATATAAATTAGAACAAAAGAAGTACTTATATTTTATTATTTGGCTAGTAAATATAATTATATTCTGCCAGAAAGTGTAACTTTTTCCCAATTTCATTTGTTTGATATTATTTTTTATTAATCTATTTAATAAAATGATATTTATATGTTTTTAATGAATATATATATATATTTTTTTTGGTAAATAAAATCATTTTACTATCAAAGTAGACGTTATACAACGCTAAAAATGGTTGATAGACATAACATCCCGACAACCTTCAAAGCATGAATCTAAGTAAACATAAAAGGCAACAACAGCAAGCTAGACAAACTAAGCAGGGTAATAGTTGTAGTTGTAACCAGTGAGCAATCTTATGCTTCATAGCAGCCTTGATATGCACCTCTTGTATAATTTGTCGCATTATCTGTGCAAAAGAGTGCCTCTTGTTCTGGAAAACTCTAAAATTCCTTTCTCTCCACACATGGTAAGTTGTAGAAGCAACTAGCATCCTATAAACCTCAGCCTTATGGGAACTTCCTCTGGCATGTGTAACAGTCCAAGATATCTCCTCATTCCATTCTTTAGGGTCCCGTACAATACCAATCCATAACAACAACTTTTTTCATATAGTGGCAGAGACATCACACGTAAAAAAACAAATGTGCTGTGGACTCGTTCTCATGCTCACAAAGTGGACAGTCCTGATTAGTCACAACCCCCCATTTAAACAATCTATCTCTCGTTGGTAACCTGCCTAGAATAGCAAGTCTTGATCTTAGGCATATTTCTACTCCTAAGTGTCATTATCTATGTGCGTTTAGCTTAGATTTGAGGATAACTTGATGTGATTATTGAGTATAAAGTGTTTATTTGATGTGATTATTGAGTATAAAGTGTTTATTTGTGTATTTTTGTGTTAAAATAAATATTTATGGTGTTTAAGGTGCATTTGAAACAAGTCAAAAGTCAAAAAGATCAAATAGAACTTAGAAGAGAAAACTAGTGTCGCTAGCTTGAGCTATGCTTGTTCTAGTGTACTTTGATGAGCTCTATTGTGTTGTATGGACTTATGTTTTTTATGAGATGTTTTAGGTGAACAATTGAGGATCTATGGAAGCTAAATGAATCCCACAAATAAGTTACAAGAAGTGGGGAAATAAGGAACAAGTGCACGAGACCAAAGGAGCGAAAATCGGGCGAATCCTCACCCTTGGGAGGGGGCCATGTGCCACACCCTCCAAGGCATGTGGGAGGGACTTAGTTTAACCCCCCACCACACCAGGCCACTGGAATGCGCGGGCGATGGCCGTGTGACGCTCCATGCCCCCAAAACGCCCCAAAGTTGGTTTTAACTTGGTTTAAGTAGGGGGTAAAGTGGTCAATGCATATGATTCATTTGAGGCACCTCATGGATGACCTAAAGCACTATAAAATTAGTAATTAGACACATTATTTAGATCTTCTGGGATTACACACGAATTGGAGAGCAAAGGAGACATCAAGGAGCTCAAACTAGGGTTCTTTCTTCTTTTACTTTTCATTCTTGTTGTTTGAAGTTATGAACTCTTTTGTAGAGATTGTTTGTATGAATATGAGTGGATAAACACCCTCATTCTAGGCTTGAGGATACAACATGATTTCTTAATTATGATTTTAAAGTTGGTTTATTTATTTATTAAGTCATGTGATTGTTCTTGCGTTCTTGTTTTACTATTCTAAAGCGTCATGAACTTTAGGATAAATCTTAGTCTCGAAAAAAATTGACCATAGGAGTGGAGAGACGGAATGAAGAACGTAAGGAGTGTGGATCATGTTTTAATGGTTAGATATTGATTTTTAAAGGATGATTTGCGGTTAGGATAGCTATATACCTAAACGCCCCACTTGGTTAATGAAACGGGAAGATAGTTTAATGCACTCGAATTAAAGACTCACATTCTCACTCAACGAAGTAGTTGTGAGATTAATTTGGGTAGATGACTTAGAGGATGACCATTCCCAAATTGAACATCGACCCCGTAGATAAACAATCATGATAATCACCAACACCAACTAGGAACCATAGTTATGCATGAATGTGAAGTAATTGCCTCAACCCTGGAACTCTCCATATATTGTTTACAATTCGAATTTCATATCATTGTTATTTAAATTATTTAGTTTCTAAAATTCAAAACTCTTGTTGGTTACAATACCCATTTGTTTAACTTTATTAGTAACACTATAATTGGATTGTCTGCTAATCACCAGTCCTTGTTAGATCGATATTCAACTCGAAAGGGCCACTATATTACTTGCACGACCACGTACACTTGCGTGTGCGCTTGGACGCAACAAGTTTTTTGGTCTTAGCTACTGAATTTATAGGTACATGCTTGAATATTGAGTAAGCTGGCAAGGGAGAGGGAATTGGTTGAACCACATCCTGAACCTAAGTGACGCTTGCACCAATTGAGGAGAGAAACAACACTTCTCTATCCAATACCATAAGTTCAAGAGGACGAGACTATTCCTGCAGCAATGGGTGATGAACAACCACCTCGCAGGACAGTGTGTGATGTGGCAATTCCACTCACAACTAATGTGAGTATTCAAAAGCCGAACAGAGGAGGTAGATTTTAGTTGAAGCAAAACATGGTGCAATTTTGGCACATAAGCGGGCAGTTTACAGGCTTGTCACATGAGGATCCACAGGTCCATCTTCAGAACTTTTGGAGATCAGTGATACTTTTATTCCCGCTAGAGTCTCCACAGACTATGTGAGGCTCATACTTTTCCCATTCTCACTTTTAGGAGAAGCAAAGAAATGGTTGAAGGCAGAACCTTCAAACTCAATTACAACTTAGGATGATTTGGCAAAGAAGTTCCTCATCTGATTCTTCCCTTCAGGCAAAACTGTAAGGTTGAGGAGTGAGATTCTGAGTTTCAAGCAAAAGCCAAATGAGAATCTCTATCATGCGTGGAAGAGATTCAAGTCACTTCTCAGAGATTTTCCATATCACTAGCAGACCAATGAGGTATTAGCTCATACTTTTGTTGAAGGTCTTGACCATAATACAAAAATTTGTTAGATTCAGCGGCAGGTGGTCAGGATTTGGAGAAAACTTATGATGAGATGTACACTCTCCTAAATAGAATTGCACAAGGTAATCTAGATTGGAATGGTGATATATCTAGAAGCATGGTGAAGAAGCCGACAAGTATGATGAGGTGGATAGTGTCACAGCATTGGCCACACAGTTGGCCAGTTTTCAAAAATAGATGATGGCTCAGTTCAACAAGTTGAGTGTGGTTCAACCTCAGGCACATGTCAATGCAGTTCAGCAAGTTCAGACTTGGTGTGAAACTTGTGGTAACAGTGGTCACTTTTCAGACTTATGTGCAGTAAATTCGGAGTCTATAAATTTTGTAGGCAATGTACAGAGAGGTAATCAAAACTATGGTAATGCCTACAATCGCAACTGGCAGAGTCAGCCCAATTACTCATGGGGAAATAATCAGACTCAATCTCAGCAATTTCAGCAGAAACAAGGTATTTAGAATAACACTCAGGCCAATAATATAGAGGAGACTTTGAAAAAAATACTGCACAACCAAGAACAAATGGTTACGAAAATAAAAAATTAGCAACTTGCCCAAAAGAATTTAGAGATACAAATGGGTCAGTTAGCTCAGGTGCAAAACACAAGACCTCAAGGGGGTCTACCTAGTGATACAGAGCAAGCTCCTAAGCAAGTTATGGTAATCACATTGAGAAGTGGTAGAGATTTTATTGATGTACCGCCAAAGAAAAATCATGAGGTGCAAGCAGAATTAACCACACCCGAGCAAACATAGAAGCAAACTCATCCCAAAGAAGCTAACAAAAAGGGAAAGTCTGAGTACCCTAATAAGAAGACTGTTGTGCAACCTCGAAACAAAATACCACCACATTTCCCTCAAAGGCTCAATAAAGCAAAAGAAGATACTTGTTTTAAGAAGTTCTTTGACACATTCAGAGAATTTCACATTAACCTTTCTCTTGTAGATGTTTTGCAGGGAGTACCGAAGTATGCAAAAAACTTAAAGGACATAGTCACAAACAAAAGGAGGCTTGGTGATGTTGAGGCTGTGGCACTTACGGAAGAGTGCAGTTCTGTAGTCATGAGCAAGATGCCCAAAAAGCTCAACGATCCTGGGAGTTTCACCCTCCCCATACAAATTGGTGAAAGTGACGTTGTCCATGCTATGAGTGATTTAGGGGAAAGCATCAACTTGATGCCCGTTTCAGTGTTTAATACTCTTGGTTTGGGAAAGCCAAGTCCCTCCTCAGTGGTGTTACAAATGGCGGACAGAACAAGAGTGGTCCCCGAAGGAATCATAGAGGATGTTCTCATTAAGGTTGGTAAGTTCATTATTCCTTCTGACTTTATCATTCTTGATTATGATGCAGATGACAAAGTACCAATCATATTGGGACGTCCATTCTTGGATACTGGTGGAGCATTGATAGACGTAAGAGAGGGCACACTCAAGATGAGATTGAATGATGAAGAGGTGTTCTTCAGGGTATATAAAATATTCAACACACCCTCACACTATAGATCTATGCATGATCACAACTATGGAAGTAGGTGAGTGTGGGGTGGAAGAGTGAAAAACCAACAATTACTTCTTCGGACACTCTCATGAAGTTGCCTGAATCCACCAATAAGCCTAAACCCACACTACTTGAATGGCATGCTGAAAAGTTAGATGTAAGAAGAGTGGCAGACCTCGATCATGAGCATTGGAGAGGTCAGAAAAGAAGGAGAAGATGGGCTCTAAGTAGGAGGAAGAGAATGAGAGAATATGGATGATAAAGTTGTGATATGAGTCGTGCCGCGACAATAAATCAGGCGCTGCTTGGGAGGCAACCCAAGTCAAGGTAGTTATTTTAATTTTTTTTAGTTTTGTTTAGTATCACCTTTGTTTTTATTTTTTTTGTTTTGAGTTGACAGGATGTTTGAGTACCCAAGATCTTAGCTAAGGAGCATAACAAAAACTGAGTGTGTAGTCCCCCGGAGCTCCTTGATGAATATAATGCTACTGGCTAGGCCCTAGAGGGCCTCAGGGAGTATTTCTATCCTTACTTTTAATTTATACTTTGGGGACAAAGAGTGATTTTAAGTATGGGGTAGGAAATTTTCTGATTTGGTTAGGGTGGAGTGTGCTATATGAGTCTTTTGGTTATTTGGTTATTTGCTTTTTGCTTATGATTGCTGAAAATTTGAAAAATACAAAAAGATTTTCTTTTAGTAATTTTTAGTTTTATTTAGGAGCACACTTCATCCACCCTTCAGTTTTTCTTTTCAGTTCTTTTCTAAAGGGGAGCCCTTTGAACCCAGTATCCTTTTTTATTTTTAGGAGTAATTTTAAAATTTTAGAGATGCTCTAGTTAGATGCTACGTATGATTGCATGATGCAAGTGGGTTTTGAATGTCGAAGCATGTGTAGTGAATTGAATGACTACTGTGAAATACTTAGGCTCATTTGTTTGACTCTTGTGTGATGTTGGTTTAATACTGAATTCTTGCTATTGCTTGGTTGAGAGTTGTAACGACCCATTTTGTCGTTTTTAAATTATCCATTCCTCAATATTAACTGAGTCCAAAATAGCTATTATTTTGTTCATTGTGTCACCTCAAGATTTTCGGCGAAGATTTTAGCCTTTCGATGTGTCTAGATAGCCTCAAGCCTGATGAATTTAATTATTCATGAATACTAGTATCAATCATTTAATTTGGAAGTTCTTTAGATATGAATTAAGGTCGCACAATATCCCTAGCACAAAGTTAAGTTGAGAACATTTTTAACCAATAGAGTTTTGATATGGGTTTCTATTGGGTCCAAATTCAAATGATCATATCTCATAGAATATTAGGATTTAGGGGGCCTAATACCCACCAAATCAAATATCTCTGAGTTTTCTTTCCAACGCAATAAACCGTTTGTCAATCCGAGTTCAGAGTAAAAAGTTATGACCGTTTTACCAAACACTGTCCAGGCTGAGACGGGAATTTCGTTGTAGCGAGAATTCTGGTGGTATTTAAATCGGTTTTAGCCGATTTTTAGGTCCAAAACCCCAAAACTTCATTCCCCAACCCTAGAGAGGTGATTTTTCAAGGTTTAGGGTGAAAATCTTTCGTGGAGGTAAGTTTTTCCATCATCTTCTTCGTCTTTTCACCCTTTGACATCCTAGAATTATTAGAAAGATCTTCAATGGTGAAATTTTGGGTTAGAACCTTTAATGGTGGATTTTTGGAAAAAACTTATGGGTGTTCTTAATGTCACCTAGAACTAATTCTAGATTATAAATTAATGATTTCTAGCATGAACTTGGTAAAATAGATTATGTATTTTGTTGGTTGGAAATCTTGAATTCCACAAAGATGAGACCTTTAGCATAAAAACTCCATTAATGGAGATGGGTTAAGCTTGAAAGAACTAGTTAATGCTTAATTGACCTTGGGGAATGATATAGACCTTGAATTAGGGTAGAATTAGTGGATTTGAATTTCCAAAGATATTTATTTGAAGAGTAATTGATTAATTACTCTTATGATTGCTTGATTTTTAGATGATTGATAATTGCGAAGAATGAAGAAAGGGAATGAGCATCCTTGACATGACTTGTTGATTCAAAAAGCTTGGCGTCTAGGTAGGCTAGGTTAATGAGTAGAAGACTGTGTTATTTCATATTTTCATAATTTATAATTGATGGGAGAAAGCATGTCCAGGCCTGCAGACATGGAGTTGAGGTGGATAAAGACATAAGAACTTTACTTTAATTCTGAAAACTATGTTATTGATTGATTATGTGATATTTATGATATTATGTGTTATGTGCCCAAAAGGAAATTGTTGTGAATGAAGTATGTGGACATGAGTTGTTCTAGTGATGAACCTAATTGAGTTATAAAGGTATAAGTTGCATATTGTGCCATGATAATGGTGAGGCCTAAGGGATAGATGACTTGAATCATTGTGTGCATTATATTATGCGGAGAGAGGTAGAGAATAATGATAAGGTTGAATGTGCTAGTTATGGGTGGTGATGTTAGAACACAAGTTGTGGTATTTGAGTAGGTTATGGTTTAATTGGAGTTTAGACTCAATTTAATTGTATGTATGCTCCTAAATTGGATGCTTGTTGATTGGTCTTCGGACATACTTGAGTTGATGATATTTGGATTGTTGATACTTGCATGAATAATTATGAAAAATCGAACTTGATCTAATTGCCTTATGATTATAAGTGTACTTGTAAATTTAGTACTCCGTGTTGTATCCTGAGAGATAGTACGAAGTTGATAAAATATACATAATATGGTTATGGAGGATCGGGTACCATGCCGGTACAAATATGGATGTTGATATTACTTATTTATGAAGGATCGGGTACCACGCCGGTACAGTATATAGACTTAGATTGTCCCCTGCAGGTCATGACTAGTTGGGCAGAAATAAGTCCCTTAGCATGTGTGTACAGACTATTATTGATAAATGAAAAATCTTGATTCATAATGATAATGTGATTGAAAAGAATGTCTTGAGTAAAGAAGGCTTGTGATATACCTTCATACAGGTTGAAAAGTGAATGATGAATATTTATTAAGAACAGAAAAGTGGAAAGATTGTTAGTAGCAATGTGGCCGACGTTGAATTTTGGTATTGCTTTAAGACGTGATTGGATCGGGTACCATGAGCCGGCATGGTAATATTAATAATAAAGGAATTGATAATGAAGTGATCTAAAGTGATGAATTCAATGAATAATCTCAAAGAAACGATCCCAAAGTTTCAATAATTGAATTAATCCTTCTCCAAGAGTATCTATAAGGTTTGCTGATGAAACTTGAGTTCTCTTGTGTGTTTTACTTAGATGTGAGTTGATTTGTATTCCCTATTTGATTGTATCCTTGAGATTGATTGTGTGACATGTACTTGGAAAAGTGAAACTCTGTGTTTACTTGCTATATGTTGGTCGACTTACTTTATTTATACTTAGTGTAATCGTGGCTTATCCGATTGACTAGTTATTATTCTTTAATATTATAAGAGATTGTTTGGTTGTTAGCTTCGAGAGTTTAGTGTAATTGTCTATGATTACTGGGTTGATCCTATAGATGTGGGTAATGGAAGCGGTAATGCGAATAAAGGGGTGATAGTGATGGTTTAGTGTTGGATTGTGGTGGATGGTATGAATTAATGAGGTTAGACTATGCTAGTAGTGAATATAATCTCGTTAATAGAGTTGGAGAATTGTAAATTATATAGGCAAAGTGTTATAATGATATTACAGCCTTAGTTGATTTATACTCTATTTAAGATGTCATGATTTCTTTTCTTTGATTCTACTTTATGATTATGTGGACTAACACTGGTCGGCCGATGATGCCTACCAGTACGTGTGTTTGTACTGACCCTACTCTTCTACATTCTTTCTTGGAGTGTAGACTGGATGGAGGTTAGTTTGCAGTTACTAGATGGATGGCGATATTCAGCACTAACTTCTGCACTTTCTTCCTGATAGATGTTGGAGTCTTTGTTATATAATAGGTAGCTCCTGTACATGTCTGACCAGGTCTTGGGGTAGTGAAGAACAGTTGTAAGAAGTTTTTGAAAAGTTTATTTATTGGTATTTAATTTACTTTGTTATATTTAATTCAGTATTCTCTTAAAAACAGAAGTCTTCCGCATATTTTTGGTTGGGTAATAAGGGTTCTCCTAGCTACTTAGGATAGCGCAGGTGCCTGCACGGTCCGTTAGTTTGGATCGTGACAAGAGTCTATAGGTGTCGCGCCCCATTTCGAACTGGTCGAAACAGCACACGACCGTGTGGTCGTTGTGACTCACTGGTTTTGAAAATTCATTTTTTAGAGTCGCCACCTAAATTTTAAGAAAAAACCTAGGAAAACCATTTCTATGTAAAAACTCTGTTTTTGGTCTTTCGAAAATGTGTGAGATTCTGAGTAAGGATTTTGGTTACTCGAGGGGAAGGTGTTAGGCATCCCTCAGAGCCTATCCGAAGATAGTCCTTAAACTCAGTTTAGAAAAAGTATTTGAAAAATATTTGTTATATTACTTGCTAAAATAGTGATAACTATAAAAATTTATTCAGTTTAAAAATCAAAGAAAAACATACAAGGTATATAAATACACTTACGATATCTAAAAAATGTAACATAGTTTATTGTATGTTTCAAAAATATGAAAATGAAGAGAGAAAATTTAATATTAGTTTTGTTATAATACATATATTAAAAAGTATAAAGTTTCATAATTTTGCAAAGAAGATAGAATGTTTAATGTATATAAAGTAAAGTATATAAAACGTAATTTGTGCAAAAATAAAAAAAAAAGAATTTTGAAAACGTATGAGAACTTATTATAAATAAAACATGTACATGGAGAAATACTAAATTTATTTAATAAAAAAAAAGAGTTTATTAAAAAAAAAATACGTTTGTCGCAAAATAAAGATATTTATAAAATATTAAAATGTGGTGATATGTCAGTTCTTGAGTAAAATGGGCTTGCGTATATTTATTATAAAAATCATGCTAATATTTATTTACTTGTAAAGATTATGAAGGTAATGGTTTAAAGTAAATATAATAAATGTAATAGTGAAAATACACACATAAAATATATAATTGAAATAAAGTGTAAGTAATAATAACAATCATTTCGTTAAAAAATAAAAATAAATAGATAGGTAAGAGTAGTAATGAAAATATTTTGTACAGCGTAGTGTATACATATATACCTTGCATTTTGAACCTTTTAAAAGTTTAGAAATCTTGAAATAACTATTGGGAAAATGAATGAAAGTAAAGGGGAAGGTTTGGATTATTTATTGAAATAAGTCGAAATTGATGGTTTAACTTCTTTTAAAGGAAAACTTGAGTTTTAGCTATTCGCAAAATAATATTGAAAACTCCATTTTTGTTTTGAGAAAGTGATAAGGTTGCGACCCTCCCTTTTTTTTTTATCCAATCTATTTTGAACTAGAAATTTATGCTATTAAACTCTAAAAGGTGCGTTTTGCCAACTAAATTTTAACCTTTCTACGCTAGAAATTATACGCCTAAGCCTAGTGATTATGCTAAATTCATTATCAAAAGGAGGTGGGGAGGAAAACAATTAAATTTGCTAATCATATCCAAATAACTTATAAGTACTTAATCAAATACAAGCAAACAAAACGTAAATCCCAAACAATAATATGCAGAAGGTAAATGAAAGATAATAGCATGTGTATACAAGGAAAATAAAGCTTGGAGGAAGGAAAGAGGCACTAGACTGTTGGCCGGTTCGACTTAAGAATATGGAATAAGACTCCTTGCTAGAATGGGGGGTAACGTCGAGTCTCATTTTGAGACTCCGTACGAGTACGAGAGTCTAGCCTTAAGACTCCCAGTTGTTTGTTCCCAGATGCATATGCGAAGAGAAAAACAAAAGAAGAATTAGAAAAGGAAATCTGATTCTCAAATATTCCTAGCAAATGAAATTAGAAACTAAGCTACATAGTCACTTGGACTGTAGCGGCTCATTAATCATGCTAAAACAAAGACCATATAGCCATATATATATATACCACATGTTATAATTTCAATTGAAGTTTCCACTCAAACATACCAATACACAACAAGCAGAATCTATTTAATAGAAGAAGAGAATAAGATGCCGAATGTTTAGCAAATTAACTGTAAAGTTTTATGGAAATCACCCTAGGTGATTAAGGGTCATCTACTAAGTTAAATAATCAAGATGCTGAAATAAACTCCCTCCCTACTAAGTCTTTAATCACAAAGTTCAAAGAAAACACTTTTCATAGTCAAGGAATTCATAACCCAATATTTTAGTTACCATAAATATCCTACACCAGTGTTTCTATATCTAAGAAAATAATTAAACACCATAGGTCAAATATATAAAGATTACATATACTTCAACTGTCCAAGCAAAGGACTAATATTACTGCTAAAATTATACGTGTTTCACCATCAATCCCGCTAAAGCAAGAAACGATGGTGGAAGCTCAAGCAGTTCTATGTTCCAAAGCAAAACAAGCAGCTATTGTATATCCAGTCAATGAAATAAAAATAGAACCCTAAGACATGATATAAATGGCATAAAAAATCAAACATGACATTGACATAAGCCATAAGAAATAAAGAATAAGACATGGTAGGCACCTAGCATCATGGTTCGGCCAGGAAATACTTATGAGACCGTCTAAAAATTGCAATTGATCTTAAACTCACTCACGTTCTCACATAATTTCTAGTTTACAACCAACCAAACAAAATTTCTTGATTAATCACTTCTTAAATCTCTTGATCATGATGGGCAGTAACGAAAACTATGGCATATACGTCGTGATTATTGCCAGCAAGTTATTTTAACAAATCATTTTTTTGACAGATTTTTACCTACAAAATATGCTAGCTAAGTACTAACATTCAATATTGTAAAAGCACCAAGAATTAAGCACGTGATGAAATATTGTCCGAAAAATCTTTTCAACCTTTTCAGAAATGTCAAAGGAGTTCATCATTTTTCACAATATTTCTTTTTATTTACTCATCCATCAGCTAACTAAGAAAAGAGAGAATTCGAGAATTGTCTTACATCCAATTGAGAATCATGAAAACACAAATGCTGGGAAAAAATAAAATAAAACAGAGCCAAATACCCCTTACGTCTAAACACATAATATATTTTCTCTTATTGGAAATCAGATCCGATTATTGTTAGAAAACCGAAATTTAAACGAGCCACAAGCACATTCAAACCTTCATGTGTCTATTTCTATGATTAAATAAGAGAGGGGACGAGTAACGACTTGATTAACGACATTACTCGGTGATAAAGAGAGCAAAATTTTAACAAAGGGATTTAAACATCAACACACTTAGCTCACCGAAAGGTGATTAGGACGAAGATAAATGCGCCGAAATAAGGCCACAAAAATGATATGAAAAGCAGTAATCTAAACAAATTATGTCGGAACTTCACATAATCAGACTCAAATAAAAGAAAAAGAGAAGGAAAGAGGGAGGGCTGACAAAATGCTGATTTTAGTGAATACTAAGAATAGAGAGTGAAAAGGTCTTCTAATTACTCACCTAGGATAAAAAAAGGTACGCCATGAGCTTAGCCACAGAGCTTAAACCCGCAACATGTAAGGAGAGAAAACTAGTCCCCCATTCTAAACACAAAGCCCACAGATTCTAAATGCAAAACCAAACAAATTCTTATGAGACCCGTGATGACAATAGTTTATGAATCTAAGGAAGAGTGCAAACCAAAACATATATTTTTTTTTTTAGTCGACTTTCACTCTATATGAATGACAGTGAGTTGAACTTATGTCTTCTAACAATGTGCATCACAAGTTCGCATATGATCAGCCCAAATGATAACAAAACGAGACGGTGCAAGCGATGAACAAGGCAAGACGGAACAATATTTCAAGAATCGACCTATATAAAATAAAAAAAACGAGATGAGCACCACACACTTCTCTACAGGCCCATATATTCATACACGATTCCGTTTCAGATTCAACGACAAACAACATACACTTGATCAAAATTCTTATATGAACCCATATGTTCACCAACGAGACAGATTTCAGAACCAAAATTATACCCTCCGACAGAATTCAAGGAACACCACAACTAACAAACTTTATCGAAACTTAGAACAAAGTCGCGCATTCAACGAACTGAAACAAGATAAATAGAGGGAAGACGAGAGTGAAACCAAAGACGAATTCGTACCTCTTTCGGGGAAGTGATTGAGGCATGTGAAATGTCGAGTCTCAAACTAGCAATTCCAACTCCGATGTATCTCTTCTCTCTGTCTTCTAATGCCCAATTTTCGACCCCAAGTATTCTGATAAGAAAAGAAATTAAGTAGAGATGAGTGAAATAGAAAGCAACTGAAGTGAGGTTTGAAGTGCCCAATTGTCTATCTTTCCCTATTTTTCCCATCTCCCCTTTTATAGCCGAAATTAGGGGTTGCAACGGATTTAAAAGAAGCTCCAAGAATTCAAGAATTGAATTCTTGGAAAGCCAATTTTCAGAGGAGTGGTGATGATATTGGAGAAAGAAGAGACCTGAGCATACCTTTTCAGTTTTGATTTGAAGACCTGAGCATACCTTTTCAGTTTTGATTTGAAGGAAAAAATGATGGTTCGGAGGTGGAAGGCCTTGACCCATCGGATTGAAGAACTAAGGAGCTTGAGTCCGATGGATTCTTCCAGTTCGTCCCTTCCCGAGATCGGCAGTGGCGGTGGTGCGTGGTTTCAAGGTTGATCCATTTCAGAAAAAGTGATGGGGGGAGATATAAAGTTGATAGGGGGGCTAAGAGGTGATGGAATAGGTGAGGGGTGGTTGAAATGCGAGCACCATCGGAATTTGCCATTTCCCGATGGTCCGCAAACTGTCGTTGCTGGCAGACGAGAGAGAGAGAGAAAGGTCGAATTTGGTTGAGGTTGAATGAGAGTGAAGGGGAGAAGGGGCTGATTTGGTTAAGATTAAGGGTTTGGGCCGGGTTAGGTGGGTAGTAATTGGGCTGGTGGGGATTAACTGGGTAGTGGGCTAAGTAGTTTTAGGTAAAAGATGAGTAGAAAATTGGCCCAATGTGATAATTGAATTAACTTGTAAGAAAAATTCTAATTTTGCCCAATCATTTTTTTACTTAATTAATTAAACGATGCTTGTTCCGTCCTAATTAATTTTTGAAAGTGTATATCTATATACATATACATTTTCATACATGTGCGTGATTTTAAATATGTATATACGTTATATTTTGAATACGTATAACTATAGTTCAAAATTTAAATAAAGAGTAAAATAAAGTAAGTTTGCAAAAATATAAAATGGTATAGCAAAGATTATTTGGAATATTCGAAATAAAAGTTAATACGCTAGCATATGTTTATATGCAAATATATATATATACATACATATATATATATATATACATATAATATATAATATAATATATATATTTTCAAAGAAAAAATAGTGAAAACAATGAATTAAGACATATTATCATCATTAGTTTATTTTTGAGAGTAATTTTATAACATACGATATAAGTAATTTGGTAGAAAAATAACAATTATATAAAAATATATGTATTATTTTGGAAAAATTGCTATTGGCATTAAATTTATTGAAATTAATGTTAAACAATAAGGAAAACGAATATTCAGAACTCATAAGCATCGGGAAATTAATTTAGGAAAAAGGAGAGCCAAAATTGGGTGTCAACAATAGGGATCCTTCTTGACTTAAACATGTGCCATGTGTGAGTGAGATTTTGTTATATTTCATGTGTGCATATTGATGTCGAGAACTTTCTCGGTATGTTTGCAAAGCGAAATAAAGAATGTTGAGTTTAGGAGATAATATAGGCATTTCTTTGATAGCCATATTTTATACCCACCTTATCTACCCTTTTTGCATGATCTTAGTTAGACCCGTTGAGCCTTTAGCCTATTTTTTTGGTAGCCTTATATGTAGCTTATTCCTTTTCCTTCAAGTGCCAACAATTTGATCCAAAATTCCTAAGCGCTCTAGTTGAGAAATTAAGATGTTAAGGAGTGTAAAATTTTGAAGAAGGAAAAAGTGAATTTGAAGTCCCAAGTAAATAGCTTTTGGTGTGTTGAAAAGGTTTATGTATTGTTGGTAGGGGGTAAGGTAATGTAAAGAGAAATTGATCCAAAGAAGTAAATCATGTGTTGATAGCAAATACTCCATGCTAAATATGTGTAAGCTAGCTTAAAGAGATGGGGCAAAACAAAAGAGAGTTGGAAAGATGATAGTAGTGTAAAATAGGTTGGTTGGAGATGGGCTTTGTGGAAATTGTGATGTATTAAAGCACTTAGGGAAGATAGTCACTATCCTTGATCAAATAGTTCCTACCCTTCCCTTAGCCTACATTACAACCCTTAAAGTCCTACTTGATCTTGAGCTTTGACATTCTTATATTAGTGGAGTACTACACTAAGGGCAAGCTTATGGTTCATCTAATATCGCATGTGAATTCTTTGTGAGAGTGAGCGGAATTTGATTTTTACACCCATTCTTGTGATAAATTGCATATTTGTGAGTGAATGTGGGTGACTTTCTTATGGTGAGGGCGCATGTTTGATGCTAGATAGGTGACTTATATGATCTCTTTGTTGAGTAGTATGCATGAGTTTTCCAACTTGGCAGAGTCAAGTCTTAAGGCTAGGAAGTTTCGAAGTAGTCTTCATGCATTTCAAGTTGCAAGATAACATGAGTATAAAACTTGCTATTCATGTGGTCTGTGTAGTTATAGCTTGAGTGTCTTAGTTGTAGTAATGTTTTTAGAGTTTTCCTTGATGGGTATTAATTTAAATAGTTGTTCGAGGACGAACGATGGTGATCTTAGGCATATTTCTACTCCTAAGTGTCATTATCTATACCCATTTAACTTAGTTTTGAGGAAAACTTGATGTACTTACTGAGTATAAAGTGTTTATTTGTGTATTTATGTGTTAAATTAAATGTTTATAGTGTTTAAGGTGCATTTGAAACAAGTCAAGAGTCAAAAAGATCAAATAGAACTTAGAAGAGGAAACTAGTTCCACTAGCTTGAGCTATGCTTGTTCTAGTGTACTTTGATGAGCTCTATTGTGTTGTATGGACTTATGTTTGTTATGATATGTTTTATATGACCAATTAAGGATATATTGAATCTAAATTAATCTCACAAATAAGTCACAAGAAGTGGGGAAACAAGGAACAAGTACAAGAGACCAAAGGAGCAAAAACCGCGCGAATCCTCACCCTTGGGAGGGGGCCATGAGCCGAACCCTCCAAGGCATGGGAGGGTACCATGTGCTGCACCCTCCAATACATGTGGGAGTTACTTATTCACCCCCCCACCCCCTCCCCACTACACCAGTCCACTGGAATGCATGCGCAATGGTCGTGCGACGCGCCATGCCCCCCAAACGCCCCAAAGTTGGTTTTAACTTGGTTTAAGTTGGGGGTAAAGTGGTCAATGCATATGATCCATTTGGGGAAAATAATGGACGACCTAAAGCACTATAAAAGGAGTAATTATCCATATTATTCATATCTTCTGTGTTACACACGAATTGGAGAGCAAAGGAGACATCAAGGAGCTCAAACTAGGGTTCTTTCTTCTTTTACTTTTCATTCTTGTTGTTTGAAGCTATGAACTCTTTTATGGAGATTTATTGTATGAATATGAGTGGATAAACACCTTCATTCTAGGGTTGAGTCTACAACATAATTTCATAATTATGGTTTTATAGTTGGTTTATTTGTTTATCAAGTCATGTGATTGTTCTTGCTTTCTTGTTTTACTATTCTAAAGCGTCATGAACTTTAGGATAAATTTTTGTCTCAAAACGAATTGACCATAGGAGTGGAGAGATGGAATGAATAATGTAAGGAGTGTGGGTCATGTTTTAATGGTTAGATATTGATTGTTAAAGAATGATTTGCGGTTAGGATAGCGATATACCTAAACGCCCTACTTGGTTAGTGGAACGGGAATATAGTTTAATGCACTCGAATTAAAGACTCATATCCTCGCTCAAAGATGTAGTTGTGAGATTAATTTAGGTATATGAATTAGAGGATGACCATTCCCAAGCTGAACATCAACCCCATAGATCAACAATCATGATAAACGCCAATACCAACCAGAAACCATAGTTATGCATGAATATGAAGTAATTGCCTCAACCCTGGAACTATCTATATATTGTTTACAATCCGAATTTCATATCATTTTTATTTAAATTATTTAGTTTCTAAAACTCAAAACTCTTATTGGTTACAATACGCATTTGTTTAACTTTAATACTAACACTAAATTGGATCGTCTGCTAATCACCAAGTCCCTGTGGGATCGATATTCGGCTCGAAAGGGACACTATATTACTTGCCCGACCACGTACACTTGCATGTGTGCTTGGATGCAACAAGTCTTAGTATGAAAATTCACTTTGGTACCATATTATTACATACAAGCTTCCTTCAATGTACTTTTGGAAATTGCCTTCTGAGCTTGATGTAGAGTTGCTTTATAGAAATGTTTCCATACCTGCCACATCATTCACATCAATACCTGTTTTTCAAAAGTATTAGTAGCCTAAAGGATTTTCTAAATGACCCAAGAGTCCTGCTTAGGAACATCCACAACTGGATTTCCATTCCTCCCATAGTAACAATGTATGTAATTTCACCCACAACTTATCCTTCTTAGCACAGACATTCCATAACAGCTTCCCAATGACAACTTTATTCCAGATATCCACATCAAGTATGTTCAAATCTCCAGCCACCTTAGGATATTAAACTTTATCCCAAGCAAGAAGAGCTTTCTTTGATAGTGTTGTACCTTCTGTCTACAAAAAGATTCTGCAAGTAGCCTCAATAACTTCAATAACCTTTTTGGGTAATACAAAGATTTGTGCCCAAAAAACCTGAATGAAGAACAGAATGGACTTAATAAATTAAACCCTACTAGCATAAGAGAGGTGTTTAGTGGTCCATGACTTTATTCTTCCCAACATCCTATCAAATAAAGGTTGAAATTGCACAATAGAGACCCTCTTGGTACTCAAGGGAACCCCAAGGTATCTAAACGGTAACTCTCCTTTGGTGAATCCCAAAATATCCTGAATTCCTTGTTGAACATCATTTGACACTCCTTTATAATAGAAAGAACTTTTGTTGGGGTTAGCAACCAATCCAGAATATTTAGAGAAGCACTAAAACCTGTCAAATAGCATCTGGACAGACTTGACATCGCCTCTATAAAAGAGAAGCAAGTCATCCGCAAATCCTAATTGTATGAGGTTCACTTTACTACAACGTGGGTGAAAATTGAATTACGGTTCTTGGCCTAAAAACTTTAACATCCTATTTAAGTATTCCATCACAATCATGAATAAAAGGGGGAGACAGGATCTCCCTGTTGAAGACCTTTCTTTTCTTTAAACGGTTTAGCAGGTTGTCCATTAATGATGATGGAGTATGAAACTGTCTTGACACACACCATGATCCACTATACCACCTCACTAAGAAAGTTTAGACCAATTAGCACTTGTTCTAAAAAAAGGCCACTCCACTGAGTCATAGGCCTTTTGCATATCAACTTTAAGCATGCATCTTGGAGATATACCTTTCCTTCTATATCCTTTGACTAATTCATGGCTCAACAAGATATTATCAGTAATAATTCTACCCAGGACAAAAGCTGTGTGGCTACTATCAATAATGATATCTATAATAGGTTGCAATCTTCTAGTAAGCACTTTGGAAATCACCTTATAGAGCATGGTGCAGCAAGAAATCGACCTAAATTCCTTAACCGATGAAGGATTCTGAACTTTAGGGATCAATGTTGCTGTAGTACAATTTATTACTTTGTACACCCTCTTAGATTGGAAGAAATGAATTACAACATCTGTCACCTCATCTCCTATAATAGAAGAAGCCTTTTTGAAGAAAAAAGCGTTAAATCCATCATATCCTAGGGCTTTTTGATCATCAATAGTCTTCAGCGCTTGGTATACCTAGTTGTTACATATTCAGGATAGAGCCATTGGATATAACATTGGGTTGAATTGAAGGGAGTTCACTAGCACTGTTCCCCAACTACTGCTTATAGAATCTATTTACCTCTGCTTCTATGTCCTCAGTAGTATGCAATAGTACACCATTAGAAGAGACCAAGGACATGATATGATTATGGTTGACTCTATTCTTCGTAGTGGCGTAAAAGAATGCTAAATTAGTATCCCCAAATCCCAACCATTGTATTCTAGACTTCTGCTTGAGAATGTTTTCCTCCATCAGTATCCATTTCTCCAAGTTTAGTTTTATCTCCTTTTCTTTGTCATATAATTGTTGATCAGTGAGAGAGGTTCTTAGTAGTACCTAGACATTTTCAAGTTGTTTCTTGAATGATTGAACTTTAGTTTCAGCATTAGAGAACTCTTTCGAATTAAATTCTTTCATAGCTTATTTCACCAGCTTAAGTTTCTTCCATATTTTTTCCATGGGACAACTTGAACTTTTGAGGACCATGTAGCAGCCACAGTGTGTTGAAACTCAGCATGGTTTGCCAGATGGTTCAAGAACTTAAAAGGCTTTACATATCTAGTATGTACCTCTTCCACGGAGACACAAAGTAAAGAATAATCAGAGAAGTGAGGATCTTTTACTTCCACCTCTAAATGTGGCCATTTTCTCATCCAAGCTCCATTAACTAAGCCCTATCAATTTTACTGTGGACATGAGAATTTTTTCAAGTAAAAAATCTCTCTATAGTCTTGAGCTCATGTAAACCAGTGTTTGTCATCAAATTCTCAAAGCCTCTAATTTATGCATCCATGACTGTAGTATTCCTATCCCCTCCCCTGAGAATAGCATTGAAATCACCCATTAAGATCCAAGGGTTATGAACACTAGATTCTAAATTCTCAATACTAGCCTATAGCCCTTTCCTCTCTTTAATAGTATGTAATCCATACATAGCAAAGAACTCAATCAAATGACTTCTACTATGATCTTTAATAGAACTATGAATAATTTAATTATCGATGTGTAATACAGTAACTTGCACGTTCCCGGGATTCCAAAGTACCCAGATGCGACACTAGCTGCATAATTATTCTTCCACTCCCAACCTGGATGGACCTTCCTTAC
This sequence comes from Capsicum rhomboideum, assembly GCA_031232105.1. NCBI lineage: Eukaryota > Viridiplantae > Streptophyta > Magnoliopsida > Solanales > Solanaceae > Capsicum > Capsicum rhomboideum. The sequence continues at coordinate 136,571,043 of CP124716.1, forward strand.
AATTTACTTAGCATTCTGTTGCGCCACTCTATGCTCACAACAATAAAATCTATGTTTTCCTTCTTTATTATCCTTAGGAACTCTTTATGTTTATGCAACTTAATAAAGCCCCTAACATTCCATGTGGCTATCTTCATTGGTTTGAGAGGGCTCATATACATCCCTGTGCCTTGACTACATTATCCCTTATCAGATAAATCAAATGAATTTTGGATCATATATTGCAGGGTATTCTCTGCCAAAGGGTTAAACTCATCACTTACATTCACACTACTATCATCTAGCAGGGAAAGAGCAGTAGCTTTAGTGGTCGACTTTCACTTTAGTCCATTTATGATCAGTAGAAGCATTCATGGTTACCACAGGTTCCACCCCTATTTGAAAATCCACCACATTTGCATTCTTCCCACCCTGTACAGGCTGAGCATTCACATGTTCCTTGGATACGTGAACTTCTTGTTGGTTCCCAAGCTTATTCCTTCTATGCTGCCAATTTTGCTTAGAATTCTTAGGGCCAGGCCTGGGTGGAGGTAGGTCCTATTTCGGTTGTTTATCTTGGCAACCATGCTCAATTTGACAACATGTAGTGCAGTACAAGGGCTTCCACTCATAAAGCACTAGTTGGGCAAAAACTGCTCCATTGGGATTCAAAACCTTCACCTCCATCGGAAGGGAAACGATGACATTATTTCTACCAAAACTCGAGCATAGGAGATTCTTTCCATGTTTGTACTACAATCATTTGCGCAGATTGGAGTTCCTAACCTGCTTGGAATACGACTAAGAGAATTCATTCCCTAACAGTTGAGTGGGAGGTTAGGGAATTTCACCCACGTGGGATCGTTTTCAAAACCTTATTACTAAAGTTAAAGTTGGCACTCCAAGGTTTCACAATAACTGGTTTATTATTTAGCATGTGTGGTCTTGTCATAAGAATTGCATCCCTATCTTCAATGTTATGGAACTTGATTACAAAGTACCCATCATTATGATAGTAGAATTTTGGCTTATGTACAAAACTTCCCTGCCCATCTATGAATCGAGCAATAGTAACAATTGTTGGGTCAGCACCAATAACATAGAGTATCATTGCAGCCTTCCAGTGAGAGAAATCTTGCTCAATTTCTTCTTTATCCAATTAGACAATTTTAACCCCCTCTTTGAGAATCGGGGAAACAAATCTTAAATCCATACCTCTTGATGCCATTTTGTTACCATCAAATAGCTTCACCCATGGCTTTGTCAATTCGGCATCTGGTGCTAAGTTAAGCTTCCTCTGTGTACTAGTTACCTCTGTGTATTGCTCCATTGTCTTCGTCATCACAGGAGTAGAGACTTGCAGATCTAAGATCTAGCCAACAGAGCTTCCAGCCCCTGAAGATGGAGCAGATAGCATCGTATTCCTTGCCATTGGAGGAGTATATGAGGTACTCTTTGCTTCTATTAAAACAAGTGGGGTTAATGAGGGTTCCTTGTCGAGCTTTTTTCCAGGGCTTGTATGTACAGTAATGGTCTTCCCGAGCCGTGGATTTGCTTTCACCGAAGCCGCATATATTTTGATCTTGTTAGCAACCTTCTTCCACCTTTCGCCATGTCGGTGAGGCGTACCTAAGTTTCACCACTTACAGTGTGCCGAGAGGTTTTGTGCTAACGTGCGCCTTCCCTTTTTAAAGCATTTAGAGTTTAAAGAAAATATGTTTTATAATTATATAAATATTACAATATATGTGTCAAAACATAATATAATCACACAAATAATAGATAATATTTAAAATCATAAATATCAAAAAAAAAAACTTCCTCTTTATTAAATTATTATTATTATATTAGTATAAAGTGTAACAAACAAAATGAACCGCCATTCTTTTCTGCACATCCAACGTACACACCCCACTTATCATTAAAAACCGGGGGACACCGCACATCCCTCTCCACTGCTTTTTTCCCCAATGCAGCCTTCTTTGTCTATATAAAAATGTCACTACACCTTCACTCTTCATCCAACTCACAAGCAAATTAAGAAAAAAAATATCTCTCTTTTTGTCACTTGAGTCAAATCAAATCAAAAATCAAACACCAAACTTCATCAAAAATTCAAGAAAATGAGTTCATCAAGAAGAGCTTGGATAGTGGCAACTAGCATTGGAGCAGTTGAGGCATTAAAAGATCAAGGTTTTGCTAGATGGAATTACCCTATGAGGCTATTGCACCAACATGCTAAGGCTAATTTCACTAGACCTTATAATTCTCATCAAGCTAAGAGGTTTTCTGGAAAGCCTTCTAGAATTGTTTCCAATAAAATGCTTAGGGAGCAGAAATTGAAGCAATCTGAAGAGTCTTTGAGAAATGTAATGTACTTGAGCTGCTGGGGACCTAATTGATAGTGTCAGTCTCAAGGTTCATGTTTGTATATATCGATGATCACGATAAATCAATAATTGTAGTTCTAAAACGTTGTTTTTTAGCACTACAACATTATGAAATCTTACATGATCTCACCACTTATGTCCCTTGAAGTTTCATTGTGTTGTTTGGTTGCTGGTTAAGATTATGCTAAGTATTATTAATAATATAAAATTAATTATGTGGGAATTGGTCATTTAGAATTTAATTTTTTTTATATTAATTATTGCATTTATTATTATGTGTCTTTAAATCATCAATATCAATATATAATAATAAAGAAAAATGTAGATCTAGTGGCGTGACGTTCTCTAAGGCCTAGAGACCTAGTTATCTTTTTTGTGGGTTTTTTTAGCCCTTTTTATGATTTTTTATCATACCACTTAATTTTAAAAATTTGAAAATTACCCTCTTAATGTGGAAGCTAGAAGCAGCTACACAGCAGATGCAAAAACTGAAGGACGTTACTTTTCGTCATTAAATTGGTGTTTTAATTTAACCTGTAAATGGGGTATATATCCTCTTCTATCCGGTACATATTGCTAATTATGGTGTTTTAAATACTCGGTAAATGGGGTGATTATCTTTCATACTTTATGTAGGTTTGTACATATTCCAAACATCCATACTATAAATAGACGCCAACCAAAGAAATACCAATTTTTCATACATCCTTTTCTGTTTATATCTATATTCAAGTATTTGTGTTCATATTTAAAATTGTTTATCATGATCATTTGCATCGGTGGGCATTGGAGTATTGGCATGTTTGTATTATTTTTTCGATGCCTCTTCTAGCATTAATTAGGAGAACTGAGATTGGTCTATCCATTGGACACAACTTCTATATTCCTACGAGATAGGGATATGGTCAAAATACACTCTATCTTCCTTAGATTCAACTTGTGAGATTACACTGGATTTTTATTATTGATGATGATGATGTGCATCGGTGCTTTTAAGTGCTCTTGTCTATAGGGATGGTAATGGAGCGGGGCGGGGTGGATTTTAGGCTATGCGGAATGGTGCAGATTTTAAGTTATGCAGGTGTGGGGCGGGTTGGAGTAATCTTTTTCTAAATTGTTCGGGAGCAGGTCTATGCGGGTTTTATGCAGGTTTAAACAAAAAATACTAAAAAAATTAAATTCTTAATACACTTTAAGTCACGAAAAACAGAAGAATTTTATAAAAACATTTCTCCATTGCCTGTGTAAAATATAACGAGATAAAAGACACTTAAATTATGGTAAAACAGAGGATTTATAACTGCTGCTGGTCTCTATATATTGTATTTTTGTTTAATTTGACCTTGACTGTTTGGTTCAACAAGTAGCTAATAAAGGATATAAACAGTGGTACTGCTGGTGCTAAATTCATTAAGATAAACTGCTAGTGCTAAATTAAGAGAAACAGGAAGAACTGCTGGTGCTAAATTCACCTTACTATCTTGTTTTAAAATAAAAAAAAATATTTGTAAATTTCCTTACCAGCGTTATAAATTTCTGAATTGCATATGCTAGTTGGAGTTACAAATTTTTCAAAAATAAAATAAAATGTGGAGCGGTGCGGGGCGGGTATGCGCGGATATGGGTGTGGGACGGGTTTATGTGGGTTAAAAGGCTATGCGGGGTGGGGCGGAGCAATTTTTAAATTTGCGGGTTAAGAAAAAATCCGCACCGCACCGCCCCATTGCCACCCCCAGGGGCGGATCTATGTGTATCCGTGGGGGTGCCACGGCACCCGGTGACTTCGGTTGAAACCTTGTATATGTATGTATATATGTGTACAAATTTAAATATATAGCAGACTTGCCACCCCCTTGAACGTAGTGGCGATTGGTGCCACTGGCTGTAGGTTGAACGTGCCCTATCAGTGGCCAGGGTTCGAGACTTGTTAGCAGCACTACTTTTTGGTTCTTTTTTTGCTGGCTGCAGCCTTCAACTCTTTTTTCCTTTTTCCTTCTTTGTCTCATTTTTTTTTCTTTAGTTTTCTTAACTCTCTAATTCTTTGTTAATTTAAATTAACTTTTTTTTTTTAATTAATTCTTGATAATTTTAACTTTCTCTATATTAATTTCTTGATACGAGTATTACATGTATCTTATATTAATTAATAAGTACTAAATCTTAAACTTAATGATAAAAATATATTTAAGTAGTAAGCTATTTTTTCAAAAATTTAAGTTTTGAATATGTTAGAGTTATTTAAATTTAAAGGTTCTTTCGATCTTTCATCAAGTTAGCCCTAAGTGAAGAAGACTTGATTGAAGCTACAATTTTTTTATTCTTTCTCAATTATATATTGCAACAACACTCTCAACACATAAGGTAATGGAATATGAAATCAATTATATAATCGCGCGAAGCGCGGACAAATTCACTAGTATATTAGGAGAGTTATAATAATTAAGGAATCCTAAAATATATGTTAGTAGAAAATTATAACTTTCAAGAATCTATATATAATAATAAAGTAGAAACAAGTCAAGGTGATGTGGCACCTCTCAATGGTCTCCATTCATATTTATCTTTTTTCTCCTTTTTTTACAATTTTTTCTCATTTATTCTACTATTAATTTAGCTTATATTAGACAGCCTAAAAGTCTATTGCCTTCTTAATTATTTTTATCTTCAATTAAATTTAATAATTAATACATATTCATGATCACACCTTTTCATCTTCTTAATCGGTTTTGTTCATTATCTCTTTCGTTCGTGGGTCAATAATTATTTAAGCTAAACAAAATAATTAATTCGTATTAATGCTATGCGTTTTAGGCTTCTTCCACATATATATGTTGGTTCAGCTTATCTTTTCCATTCATATATCATGTAGTGCTTTTGTTTTGCAGGTATCAGCTTATGCCTAAAAGTCCAATATTTCGTTTGTTCTCTCTTTGCATGCTTATATATTGGTAAATATGTAGTTTAAATTGATTGTTTATTTGATTTGTTTTCAATTATTTTATTTTGGATTGAGAAGGCATATTATGAGCCAAAGGAAGAATGTTGATTTTTTACTTTGCATATTCACTGCATTTCATTTTTTACTTTGTACAATCATAGTTTCTTTTGTGTGATTTATGTATTATTAAATATTTTATTTTGGTTGAATTTTTTAGTTTGTGCTATCTCGTCAGCATATTCAAATGAAGCCATTATTTTACGGGCAAAGGTATGTCAAAATTTTGATTGAAAACTTTACACTTTTAATTTGAATACCTTAATTATTTTTATTCAACATTTGCTAATTTTGTTGTGGTTTTATGTTGTGCCATCTACATGGAAGAGCCTGATACATTATGTAATATCTACCTTAATATTGAATGCATTTCTCCTAAGGTGATTATATACTCTCTAAATCCCTACTTTTTAATTTTATTTATAGAGTATAAATTCTTTCAATTAGATATGTTCGGATATATATATATAGCGAAAATAATCTCTTATTACCACTTACAAATTGAAAAAAAGAAAATAACATTTTCAAATCTCTTATTTGTAAAAATGAATAGTCTCTTGTAACAAAATCATAAAACTAAAAACAAGTTTGTAAGAAGTTACAGAACCAAATTTCTCTAGAGTGGATCTGTTTAGAAATTGTCACAATGTAACTTTCGTAAGTTGTTTTGAAACTTAATAAGTACTTTATAATAGAGGCAAAACTGAAGTTCCTAACATTTACTGTGAAATTGAAATTCATAAATAAGTATCATATTTGTATCCACACAATCATCAATCAAATATAAGTCATAATGTATATATTTTAATTTATCCGTTTTAGTTTATTCGTCTGATTTTAATTTGACACTAAATTTATGAAAATAAAACCTTTTGACTCTTGTGGTCTTAAACTAAAGACATGTAGAATGTATCAAAATATTGTTCCATCTTATAATCTTAAACATGCATGTGAAAAATTAAAATTGAAAAAATACCAAAAAAGTAAAATAACATTCTCTTTTTTGAAACACACTTAAAATAAAAGTAAGACAAACAAATTGACGGAAAGGGAGTTGCACTTAAAAGACCACAAGCATATGATAAATCAAAACTGAAGAAGAGAAAAACAACTACCAGCTTAAAGAAGACATGCTCCGGATTATCAAGAAAAAAATGTTAAAGCAGATATTTATTGATCAAAAAGGGAAAATTATTAAAATAATATATAACAATTTGTTGGTTCTTTTCGTATTTCTAATTATTTGTTCTCCAATTAAATTTTTTATTGTTCCTAACTAATTGATTATTTTAATATTTTCTATATTGAATAATTATTGTGTAATAATATCTATGGTTCTTGAATATATAATAGGCATATATGTGTAAATTGAATATATAGGAATAAAAAAGGTAATATGACATTTTTATTTGGTCAAGAAACAGATTATTTTTTTTTTCCACATAATTTTCTTTTAAATAATTTGTACATCATGTTATGATGTTAATCATATTTTGATTCTTTTTATATTCACACGAAGCGCGAACAAGTATACTAATTTAAAAACAACGAAAATATTGTAAAGCATACATTTTGAATCATAATTCATACGTATGAGTCTTCTAAAAAAAGTCATAAAATCTTGGTAGGTAATTCGTATAACTAATTTTTACCTCCTCCGTTCATCTTTACTTGTTTTGATACACACCTTAAGAAACAATAAATATAGGGGTAATTTACTATATCATCCTTTGAATATAATAAATATAATGTTTCGAAAATGTATTTAGTAATGAATAGTATTTAATAATAAGGGTAAAATGGACACAAAAAGATAAATTACTATTAATTTTTCAAATTAAATAAATATTGTTAGACACTTAATTTTAGTATAGTGGACAAGTAAAGATGGATGGCGAGGAATCATAAGTATGAGTCTTCTCAAAAAAGGTTACCAAAGCTATTTTATTAATTTAAATAAAAGGAAAGCATTCATAGTTGAGCTAAGAAAAAACAAAGCACAAAGCAAAAAACGCACGAAAAAAATAAAATTTCTATTCGTATAAATTTAGTATATTTGAAACCCATATTATTTTAATATTGAAAATAATTTATAAAATAAAAATAAAAACCTACCATATTAGATGATTTTTATCTTGGATGAAAAGGTTTTGAAACTTTATAAATTGAGAATCCTTCCTTCCTACAACAATACATCCACAATGTAGTTCTCAAACAAGTCTTATCTAGGGGTAATTTTCTCAATAATTTTTTTATTTGTAATATCAGCGATATGAAAGTGAATTGACCAAATCACTTTAATATATTATGAGTCCTTTTATAATTCTCTTTGTTATCATCGTTCAAAGTTTCTTTTTTAACTTCTGCATGATGTTATGTTATTTTGATCCCAACAATATGTTCATAATTTGATCTCATCGTATTCTAAATGAAAAAGTATTACGCTATTCGGACATGTATACGTGAATATTTTGTGTGAGATTGGAATTTCAAAATAGTATCTGATCCTTTTTTTCATTTGCAAAAGATTCATAGTCTATGAGAACCATGAATAGCTTGATATTTTGTTAAGATTGTTGATGTCTTAATTACTAATTCTGTTTCAAATTTCTTATATTTGTGCTTTTGCTTTTGTTTTTTTAATCTCTTTTTATGTTCTAGGTTTGAGAATCAAGAGAGGGGTAGCAATAACTAGGGAGGCGGTTTTCAAGAAAATAAGTAGAGTTGAAAATTAGGTTTGTAAGCGACTATACTATTGATATTAGTAACCACTTTGCATGTATTTTAAAGTAAATTGTTATTTTATAATATTTTTATTTTTTATATATCTTTTAACCCAATACACACGTGCAACACACGTACATCAAAACTAGTAAAGTAATACCTAATAATTCTCCTGTTTATTCATATTTTGTAACTCTAATACTTAAACTATAGGGATTGTTGTTATTTCTTCTTAAACTATAATATTTTTTGTTTTAAAATCTTTTCTGCAGTGTCAATTGACATAGGAGTCATTTTTTTTAATAGTGTGAGAGCTAAAAAATAGCATCTACGTGATATTTTATACTTATTTTTAGAAATGTATGTTGGGTTCTAAAGTGTATTGTGAATGGAAAAATGGAGGGAAGAAAAATGGAGGGAAAGTGAAATGTGAAGTTCACTTTTAAGAAGTCAAGTTCTCACACATTGGTGGGAGAAAGGAGCTTTCTTGTGTATTTATTAGAATGCATTCCTTCATGTGGATAGTGAGGCAAGAACAAGACAAGCCTCGCGCCGTCGTCGTCGCTCGCTCGGCTTCGGCTTCGGATTTGGATTTGGATTTGGATTTGGATTTGGCAAATGATCGAGAGACTATCTTTTTGGACAAAGTTTATTTGAAACTTGAGAATTGTTGATAGTCTAATCCAAAAAAATCCGTTAAGAAATGATTTTTCTCCATTTACGGACGCACATGGAATGTGCGGACGCATGTCACAACGCATCTCGAAGGGACGCATCCCTTCGAGAAAGAGACGCACTGGTTGGCCTCTGGAAAGCGACCTGCACGCGCACCTTGGCGACCTGCGGGCGCAGGTGGCATGCAGGTCTCACAGACAGTTTCTGGAAATTGCCATTAGGCGACCTGCGGCCGCAGATGGACCACCTGCGCGCGCAGGTGGGTCCGCAGGTCGGCACCGGTTCCAGAAAAGTTGTCTCTTTTCATGAACCATTGTTTCTTTTCGGAAGCAACTCTTTATGGCTATAAATACCTGATTTTTCCTCAGGTGTTGGTACGAAATTATTGAAAGAAAAACATCTTCTTCTCCTTCAAAAACTCAAGTGTGATCAATCAAACTATTGAGTGTGTTCGAAGTTCGGTAGAATTTGAGGTACCACTATTCTACTGAAGTGAATCATTTTATCTTGGGAGGAAAGATTCCATAACCTCGGGTACTTGAGGGGAATAAATTCTTTAAGGACACACCGTGAATTCGGTGGACTTGATTCTAACTTTTCTGTTTCATCTTCTTTCTTACGGTTTTGCTATTTTCCAGAAAATAGTAGAAACTTCATTTTAATAGTTCATTATTGTTGAACTTGTGTTTGAAGTTGTTGAACTTATTTATTGTTCTTGAACTTAAAGTTGAAGTTCTTAGTGATTAAAAATACAAATATTTGTACCCGGAAACAACAATCTTAAGGAGTTTATAATTTGTATTTTTTTGGTTTCTGGAGATTAAAACCATTTGGTTTTCTACTCTGTCTGAACTTGATAGTGATTTGAAGATATAAAAACTTCATCACTAGTCAACGATCATTCGGTTAACGATTTGAAGAATATAAAAACTTCGTCGTTAAACTAGAAACAAGTTGTTTAAAGTTTAAAAACTTTGCTGTTAGTATTTAAAATACTAAATTGGTTGTCTCTTTGTGACAACAAAATGGCTAGTGAAATTCAAGTCCATGATGTAACGACGAATGTTGCAGCAACAAACATTGCTACTTCAAGTCGTACGAATTCTGCTCATGCCATGGCACCGACGAAAAAACCAGGAAAATTTTCTGGTATTGATTTCAAACGTTGGCAGCAGAAGATGTTCTTTTATCTGACTACATTGAGTCTACAAAAGGTCATCACAGAAAGTGTTCCTGTATTGCCGGAGGATACTCCGGAAAAGGATCGCTTTGTAGTAATTGAAGCTTGGAAGCACTCGGATTTTTTATGTAAGAATTACATATTGAGTGGCCTACAAGATGATCTATACAATGTGTATAGCATGATGAAGACCTCAAAGAAACTCTGGGATGCTTTAGAAAAGAAGTACAAAACAGAGGATGCCGGAATGAAAAAATTCATTGTTGCCAAATTCTTGGACTTTAAGATGGTAGACAGTAAAGCTGTAGTTACCCAAGTCCAAGAGTTGCAAGTCATTATTCACGACCTCCTTGCAGAAGGTATAATTTTAAATAATGCCTTTGTTAAAAATTTTAATAATGTTATTAATGTTCACTTAACCTTCTTTGTAGGTTTGATTGTGAACGATGCTTTTCAAGTAGCTGCAATAATCGAAAAGTTACCACCTTTGTGGAAAGACTTTAAAAACTACTTAAAGCATAAGCGAAAGGAGATGTCAGTTAAAGACCTCATTGTGAGGTTGAGGATTGAAGAAGACAATAAGCCAGCTGAGAAAAGGTCTCGTGGGAATTCTACAATAAATGGAGCAAATATTATGGAAGAAGATCCCAACAAATAAAAGAAGAGAAAGAAAGCACAAGCACAACAAGGCAATCCTCCTAAGAAGAAATTCAAAGGAAATTGATTTAATTGTGGCAAAGCTGGCCACAAGTCGGTTGATTGTCGGGCTCCGAAGAAGGGCAAGAAAAAGGATCAAGCAAACATGGCTGAATCCAAAGAGGAAATGGACAATCTGTGTGCTATGCTCTCAGAATGCAATCTTGTTGGAAATCCTAGAGAGTGGTGGATTGATTCAGGTGCCACCTGCCACGTGTGTGCCAACAAAGAACTATTTGCATCTTATGCTCCGGCTCAAGATGATGAGAAGATATTTATGGCCAACTCCGCTACGGCAAAGATTGAAGGAACATGCAAGGTTTGCTTGAAGATGACATCAGCCAAGGTGGTGACACTAAACAAAGTCCTTCATGTTCCGGAGTTGCAAAAGAACTTGGTTTCTATTTCATTTCTGACTAAGAATGGTTTCAAATGTGTACTTGTTTCTGACAAAGTTGTAATTAGTAAGAATGAAGTGTATGTAGGCAAAGGCTACCTCACCGAGGGCCTTTTTAAGATCAATGCAATGACTATTGATATGAATAAAAGTTCTGGTTCTTCTTACTTACTTGAGTCAAATGATTTATGGAATGAACGTTTAGGACATGTCAATTATAAAACCTTGCAAAAACTAATTAACTTGGAAGTTTTGCCTAACTTTGAGTGCAGTAAATCAAAGTATCAAACATGTGTTGAATCTAAGTATGCTAAGCATCCGTATAAGTCTGTTGAAAGGAATTCCAATGCCTTAGACTTAATTTACACAGACATTTGTGATATGAAGTCGACACCATCTCGTGGTGGGAAAAAGTATTTCATAACTTTTATCGACGATTGCACTAGATTTTATTATGTCTATTTGCTGAATAGTAAGGATGAGACAATAGATGCATTTAGGCAATATAAAACTGAAGTTGAAAATCAGTTGGATAAAAAGATCAAAATGATAAGAAGTGATAGGGGTGGAGAATATGAATCTCCCTTTGCGGAGATATGTTTGGAAAATGGAATTGTCCATCAAACTATGGCCCCGTATTCACCTCAATCAAATGGGATTGCGGAAAGGAAAAACCAAACATTGAAGGAAATGATGAATGCCTTACTAATAAGTTCAGGTTTACCACAAAACTTGTGGGGGGAAGCTATCCTTACAGCAAACCGAATACTCAATCGAGTACCCCATAGAAAGACACAATCTATTCCATATGAGAAATGGAAAGGAAGGAAACCCAACTTGAAATATTTTAAAGTGTGAGGGTGTCTAGCCAAAGTCCAAGTTCCTATACCTAAAAGGTTGAAAATAGGACCAAAGACAGTGGACTGTGTTTTCATTGGATATGCTGCAAACAGTAAAGCATATCGATTTTTGGTTCATAAATCCGAACATCCGGATATCCATGATAATACGGTAATTGAATCAGATAATGCTGAGTTCTTTGAACACATTTATCCGTATAAGATAAGACAAGAGCTGTGTGAAGGGTCTAAATGACCTAGGGATGAACCAAGGGAGAATGAACATAATGAAGAGAATCCAAGGCGTAGTACACGTCAAAGAACGTCGACTTTCTTTGGATCAGATTTTGTAACATTTCTTCTTGAAAATGATCCTCTAACGTTTAAAGAAGCGATGTCGTCTGCGGACTCATCCTTTTGAAAAGAGGCTGTCAATAGTGAGATTGATTCAATCTTGAGCAACCATACTTGGGAGTTGGTTGATCTTCCTCCAGTAAATAAACCTTTAGGTTCTAAATGGATCTTCAAAAGGAAAATGAAAGTTGATGGTACTATTGGCAAATACAAGGCAAGACTTGTAGTGAAAGGCTTTCGACAAAAAGAAGGTCTTGATTATTTTGACATATACTCGCCAGTAACAAGGATAACGTCCATTCAAATGTTGGTTGCATTAGCTGCGGTATATGGTCTTGAAATCCATCAAATGGATGTGAAAACTGCATTCTTAAATGGAGAATTGGAGGAAGAAATTTACATGGAACAACCTGAGGGTTTTGTGGTTCCTGGTAAAGAAAGGAAAGTGTGCAAACTTGTTAAGTCTCTCTATGAACTAAAACAAGCACCCAAACAGTGGCATGCAAAGTTTGACCAAACAATGTTGGCAAATGGATTCAAAATAAATGAATGTGATAAATGTGTTTACATTAAAGACACTCCAATCACCAAGTCATTGTTTGCTTGTATGTGGATGACATGTTGATCATCAGTAGAGACATTTCTGACATAAATACTACGAAACGAATGCTTGAGAGCAAGTTTGATATGAAAGACCTTGGAGTTGCGGATGTGATCTTAGGAATAAGAATTCATAGAACTCCACAAGGGTTGGCATTGTCACAGTCTCATTATATTGAAAAGGTACTTGACAAGTTCAAGTATTTGGATTTCAATATTGCCAAGACTCCATTAGACGTGAGCTTTGCACTTCAAAAGAATGAAGGTGAAAAAGTGATTCACAATTGGAGTATGCAAGAGTGTTGGGAAGTCTGATGTATATCATGAATGGTACACGACCGGATATAGCATGCGCTATTAGTAAATTAAGTCGGTACACGAGTAATCCCAATCAAACTCATTGGATGGAAATGAAAAGAGTTTTGGGGTATCTAAAACATACTCAAGACTTTGCTTTGCATTACAACAAATATCCAGCAGTAATTGAAGGATATAGTGATGCAAATGGGATCACCGGATCAAAAGAAGTAAAATCCACGAGTGGATATGTGTTTACTTTAGGTGGAGGAGCAGTCTCTTGGAAATCATCCAAACAGACTTGTATTGCCCGCTCTACTATGGAATCTGAATTTATCGCATTGGATAAAGCCGATGAAGACGATAAATGGCTCCGAAATTTCTTGGAAGATATTCCTTATTGGCCTAAACCATTGACACCAGTGTGCATACACTGTGATAGTCAAGCGGCAATAGGTAGGACAGGGAGCATGATGTATAACGGTAAATCTCGTCATATAAGACGTAGACATAATACCGTTAGAGAACTTCTCTCTAGTGGAATTATCACGATTGACTATGTAAAGTCAAAGGATAATGTGTCGGATCCACTTACAAAAGGCCTATCTAGAGAGGGAGTTGAGAAATCATCAAAGAGAATGGGTTTACGGCCTAGGACAAGTCGTCACAGCGGTAACTCTACCTAGCGGACTGGAGATCCTAAGAGCTAGGTTCAAGGAGATCAAACAAAGTTGTGATTGACGGTTCAACATTGTCAATAAACTCAACCCATTCTCATGATGAAGACAATGTTCAGGAAACAAGGATAAGACTTATGGTTGGATGTCTTTTAATGGTTTCTAAGTTTCGCAGATTTGACCAAATAGTTTGATCTATAGGATTGAAACGTTTAGGAATCACCTATGTGAGGGTGAAGTGGAAGCCGCTTCAAGGAGAATGATAGTAAAGGCCTATTCTCTAAGCTCTCATGAAACCAGGTCGTGTTCATGGCTGAAATGAACAAAACTGTGAGAACCATAAATGGTAAAAAGCTGGTTGTGTGACTTGTGTTGTCTAGGTGTACATTAAAGTTTGACGGTTCAAAGATATCACATCTACCAATTGACCGAGTGCATACGATGCAAGTTCACTATGGAAAGTTCAAAGGGAAACCTACTTATCCAGATGCAATTAGTCTTTGCTTGTTGATCACACACTTGTCCGTATATTCTTTGTTGAAATAGCCATTCCCCATTCATGTGGGGGATTGTTGGGTTCTAGAGTGTATTGTGAATGGAAAAATGGAGGGAAGAAAAATGGAGGGAAAGTGAAATGTGAAGTTCACTTTTAAGAAGTCAAGTTCTCCCACATTGGTGGGAGAAAAGAGCTTTCTTGTGTATTTATTAGAATGCATTCCTTCATGTGGATAGTGAGGCAAGAACAAGACAAGCCTCGCGCCGTCGTCGTCGCTCGCTCGGCTTCGGCTTCGGCTTCGGCTTTGGATTTGGCAAATGATCGATCGAGAGACTATCTTTTTGGACAAAGTTTATTTGAAACATGAGAATTGTTGATAGTCTAATCCAAAAAAATTCGTTAAGAAATGATTTTTCTCCATTTACGGACGCACATGGAATGTGCGGACGCATGTCACAACGCATCTCGAAGGGACGCATCCCTTCGAGAAAGAGACGCACTGGTTGGCCTCTGGAAAGCGACCTGCGCGTGCACCTTGGCGACCTGCGGGCGCAGGTGCCGGTACAGGTCTCACAGACAGTTTTTGGAAATTGCCATTAGGCGACCTGCGGCCGCAGATGGACCACCTGCGCGCGCAAGTGGGTCCGCAGGCCGGCACCGGTTCCAGAAAAGTTGTCTCTTTTCATGAACCATTGTTTCTTTTCGGAAGCAACTCTTTATGGCTATAAATACCTAATTTTTCCTCAGGTATTGGTATGAAATTATTGAAAGAAAAACATCTTCTTCTCCTTCAAAAACTCAAGTGTGATCAATCAAACTATTGAGTGTGTTCGAAGTTCGGTAGAATTTGAGTTACCACTATTCTACTGAAGTGAATCATTTTATCCTAAGAGGAAAGATTCCATAACCCCGGGTACTTGAGGGGAATAAATTCTTTAAGGACACACCGTGAATTCGGTGGATTTGATTCTAACTTTTCTGTTTCATCTTCTTTCTTACGGTTTTGCTATTTTCCAGAAAATAGTAGAAACTTCATTTTGATAGTTCATTATTGTTGAACTTGTGTTTGAAGTTGTTGAACTTCTTTATTGTTCTTGAACTTAAAGTTGAAATTCTTAGTGATTAAAAATACAAATATTTGTACCCGAAAACAACAATTTACACAGAGAAATATTTATGCAGTAAAGAAAGCAAGTGAGGCAGGCTAAGATTCCATTCGAAGTAATGTAACAGTATTCAATATCTCATTTATAGAAACTAACCCCCTCTACGTGATATTTAATAGTGTGAGAGCTAGAAAATAGCATCTACGTGATATTTTATACTTATTTTTAGAAATGTATACATAGAAATATTTATGCATTAAAGAAAGCAGGTGAGGCAGGCTAAGATTCCATTCGAAGTAATGTAACAGGATTCAATATCTCATTTATAGAAACTAACCCCCTCCCCTCAGGTCATTTTCTCCACAACACCCACAAATATCTTTTACGAAAACAATCTCCACCTATCATTTACATTTCATTTCTCTAATTTAAATTTAATGGATTTAATTTTTTAAATTTTCAGCATTGAGTTCTTTGTATTGTTAGTCGGGGTTAATAATACCATATTTATGCAGGGCCTTTGGGGCTTGAACTATCTAATAGCAGAAACTAAAGAAGCTAATATGCAAAAAGATCCCCGAGTACGTGGAAAACCACACCAATAATTTTATTTACAAAGAAAAATATCCCTGGCATCAACATTCATGTTGGTGATAGGTTTCCAACAAAATTATGCTCCAATGGAGAAGAGTGCTCATTGCCAAAGGTACTCCGAACAAGCAGTTCATCTCAACATAATTAATATTTTTCAAATTTTCTTCACTCACCTACTAGTTATTTTTTAATTAATTTAATGATGCTTTTGATCTTATACTCCTAGATTTATATATTAATTTTTGTGGATTTTTCATTTTCTTCACACCTCCAAGTTGACTAACATTTGAAAATCAATACTTAATTAAGTGCGATGACAAATGAAATTTGACTTGAGAATAAATTTGAATAAAAAAATTCGACCTCCATTGAATGAATTTAAGCTTGGAAAAATGGTGGGAGGTAGTAACTTGTGAAATGGAGAAGAAGAAACCAACAATAAAATAAAAATTGACTAAATATAAGCCTATCACGCGCTATCAATGAATGTCACATTCACTATGTCATGTCAGCAAAAAGTGTCAAATTGACACAACAAGGGATGCTTAAAATGAACAAGGCCTACTTGAGGTGTCTAAGTGAAAGTTGATGTCAATTTTAGGAGGCTATCGATGAATTCCGCCTAAATTAATCTGTATTTTTGGATCGGATAAGATTAAAGGTTCTTAATAGGTTAAGAAGGATGTATTATGATATTTTTGAATCATACAATAATCATATGTTAACTTTTGAAGTTAAAGTAGGTTGTAAAATGAAAGTGGGTAAAAGGTATCATAAATTATTTTTATAAATTTTTAAAATTTGAAGTTTTTCTTCCAATATATAAAGAGTTAGAGAGAGACAATTACCTATCAGATCGAAGGTCTAGAGTCTAGTTTTAAACACATTAATTCGTTCATCAATATGACCTTAGAATAAAGAGATGATTATGTTGTTGAGAGATTGCATAAGCAAGCAAATAAAGTGGGCCTTAGGTCGATGAAGGGCCTAAGCAGTTATATAAAGTGGGCCTTAGGTCAATGAAGGTGTGTTTATATAGGGGGCCTTTATATAAATAGTATAAATATATAGTCTTATTTATCAATTATAGTATATTTTTATTCTTAAAATTAATAGCATTGCTTTTTTTTTTAACCAAAAATAGTAAAATACATATATAATACATTTTTAGACACAATTTTAATATAGTGACACATAAACTAACTTGAATAACATTTAAATGCTTCAAATTTAATTATAATACGTTTTAACATCATTAATAAGAAAAAAAAAAATAAACAACAAATTTAATAAATTTTGAATTCAATATATTATATCTATTAAAGACGTATTTCAATATGCGTGGTGAATATATATAACTAAAATATTTTTAATATAAATGTATTATAAGTATTATACATGAATATCAAACATTTCGAATTCATAAAAATGTATAATATTAATACAACATTTCAAATTCATAAAAATGTATAATATTGAATTCGAATTGTATTACAACGATCCTTTAAGTTTGATACAATTTTAATACAAATCACATCGCCACCACCACCCACCCTTTCCCTTCACCACCAACAAACTCCGGTCAGACCTCCACCAGAACCACCACCAACAGACCCATCACATCCCATTTTCCATTTTTTTCGGCGAGCCAACCACCAAACAACAACCAACCAATTTGCTTGTGTATTCTCCGGCGAACTCACGTTACCGGAGCAACCAACAACCACTCCATCCAACATCGCCTTATTTTTTCCGACCAAATCTGAAATTCATCACCTTCCATATTTCAATTTTTTCGGCGAATCCGTCACAAAATAATAGCCAACTAAACATCTCTTGTCTTCTCCGGTGAACTCACATCGCCGGAGAAACCAACAACTTATCTACCCCACTCCATTTTTCCTCCATTACCCAACAACTCCGACAGATTTAGTTGCTCTATCGACATGAGTGTTGTGGTGGCTGCAAGAGTCGGAGCTCCGGTGATGGTTGTATAGAAAGGGACAAAGGACCGGCGGCGATGATTTCATTGGTGTTCGGTCTATGTTGGTTGCTGATTGTGTTGTTGTTTTTTTGGTGGTTGCTGGTGGAATAATGGTGGTTGGAGCTAGCAGTAAAGGTGTCATTGGTGGTGGATTTCAGCGGAAAAAATATAGAAAAAGGGAGTTTGGCGGCTGGTTGAGGAAGGTGTAAAGGGGACAATTGTGTTGTTTTTTCGTTGTTACTCCGGCGATGTGAGTTCGTCAAGGAAGACGATGAGGGTCGGTGTCTGTGAATTCAAAGAGACTGAGAAAGACGAACAAAGAGCAGCTACTTGTTCCTTGATTTTTGTTATTAAATGTAAAGTTATGCTACAACCTATTATAAAAAAGAAAGCATCCTATAAAGGGTAATAACTAATGTAAAAGACTTCATCTATGTATATATACCTTTATATAGTTGACCTCCTTCACTTTATTTCATTTTTCATTATCCCAAAGAAATGCAAATAAAACCAAAAAACAGAAAATAAATTTTAGGCTAATACTTCATAGATTTTAATATCTTTGTTTAAGAACTTAATGAAAGTTATAGTCTTCAACGAATTCGTGGTTTGGCATATTTTATTCTGCCAATTTCATAGTGTAACTCAATTGGAAAATTTCATAGTGTAACTCCATTATAATTGTGGTAGCAGGAGGTTGGTTGTATGGCTATATTTGTCACGATCCAAAACTCTGGCACGAGTAGCACCCACACTAACTCTCCGATAGAAGAATCATCTACCCGAATAATTATTATCAACACTTAGTCATTTTTAATATAAAAGAAGACAATTCTATATTAATAGGAAAATCCAAAGTAGACCTAAAACGAATCAATGCGAAATAATATCAAAACGTCTAAAACGTCCCCAGAAACTGAAGTCACCGTACCAAAGCATCTAAACAAAATAATTTGCGGGTACTTAGCAATAACTAAACTGTCTATGTCCGAAACAAGTGGACAAGACCATAGTGCAAGAAGACCCATGGCTGTTCGAAAGATGATGCTCACCCATGGATCGAAAATCAGTCACTGTCTACAGATGAGGTCTCGTCTGAGCCGCTGGAATATGCTCTCACTCAACAAAAAGAAGAGCACAGGGTAATATCAGTACAAAACCACTAGCTACTGGTAGTGTCATAGGCCAACTCAACTTAATAATGTGAACACTTAACCAACAATTTGTAAACAAGTAACAACCATGTAACATTAACAATTATCCTTCAATTAGTCTTTCCTTCACGGATTCACTTAAGCAAGCAATTAAGTGAACAAGGAAAGCATATTATAAGTACAAATATACAACTCAAGTCAACCACCGAGACTTATGAAACAGACAACTCAACTCATCACAAATACCTCTTTAATGAACCTCAATGATGTTAACACAGTTCAACTACTACATCAATATTTCAAACCACACAAGGATCCAAAAACATCAACAACAATATAACTCAATTCACTTAAGGAACCAAAATAATAACAACACTATAATTTGGTTCACTCATGGAACCGTCAAAATCTCCAATACCGTGTATACACATGCTATGGATCTTATAAATGTCCACTAACTATGATCAGCAGGGGACGAGCTCAGTCCATGTACCAAATAACCCAGACAACTAGTGTCTGCCATCCTTATCCTAAACCAAGTGTTATACCACCCTTATTCTAACGTCTCCACCCTTATACTACCTAAAATCTACCAATTTCGTGATGATCAACCTTCACCTGTTCATCTCACAATACCAACCCATGTCATAACATGTATAATCAAATAACGAGATAATTCAACCACACTTGCACTTTAAACAAACCTTTTTTACATAATCTCATTTCAAGTGATCACAACAACTTGTATAAACATCCAACAAGTCAACATTCACTAGCATACATTGCAACAAACAGATAAATAGGCAGCTAATATACACACATAAACCAAATTAATTTTTTAACTCCAATTCAACTATCAATCAAAGCCCCGCAATGCTCTAATGAACTTGATCCTTGCCCTTTCTTGCAACTTCGGTTTGATTGTGATCTAAAAATAACAATATAATCACTAATCAAATAATGCTCTAATAATTTCAAGGATTACAACCTAATCCCATAACCCAAAGGTTGAAATCATAAATCATTCCCTTATTCTAGTGTTTTTCTACCTTCATTCCATTTTAATTCTAGCAAATTCATATTTACAGGAGCGAATTCTAACCATGTAATCAAAACCTATCTGCTCTATAACAAAATCCAAGGCTTACATCTTATTTTCACTACTTTGCAAAAAATCAACATAGGTTAAGTTAATTCCTCCACCATGATCAAAACCTAGATATTCTAGAAATTAACTAATGAAAAACTAGTTAAATTGATGGATTAACTTTCCTCAACGATGAAAATTGGTGGAATTCGCCTTAAATCACCCTCCCTTGGTCTTGAATAAGTTTGGGATAAAAAATATGTTTTAAGTCCAAAAACTGCATTTGACTACACATAGCCCGCTATAGTGGCGCGATTTTTGCTATAACGGCATCACTATAAAGGGATTTGCCCGCTATAGCGTGACTGACCATCATTGACTCCCGTTATAGCGGTTTCTCGATGTAGCAGGACGGTAGTAGTGGCCTGCCTCCTGCTATAGCAGCATAGGCGAGGCAGTGATTCCGACAATCCTAATTTTTGGCCAATTTTACAATGCACTTTCAAATTTTGATATCCCAAACTAACCCCTTTATGTTAAATGCTATATCCAGAGTTCTACTAACCCAAATTCGATTCCAGAAGTTTCTATGAACTCCTTAACCCTTTAACTAACACATTATGTTCTCAAATCAAATATTTATGAACCTATCCATTATCGGATTTTCCTATATCACAGCATTCTTTGAATTCATCCAAGACTAGCCTAGCTCAAAATTTCTAACACTTCATGTGGGGAGAATTTTAACCCAAATTTTGGCATGCTAAGTAATGTCATAATAATGAAAAGGGTCGTTACAATATTTCGATAGTATTCTAAGCTTGAAAGTAAGATAAAACTCTCCTTTCATTGGTTCTAAGCTTTGATAAATCATGAGTAGTAATTTATAGTAGAAATTTGTATTGATTGTTTGGATTGCCATAGTTATTATTATTGTTCTTTGTTGATTGAGTTTAACTCATGTTGTGGTATTGCGTAGGTGGGGAAGAACTAAGATTACGATGTGGAAATCTGTCACGACCCGAGTCTACACACTGGAAGCAACACGGTACTTAGAACCACAAGTGGTCCCAAGGCTAACCCATGGTACTGGCATGATACTACAGTATATACTGAAATAATTGTGCGAAAGCTAAAAAAACATTTGGATGACTGAACAAATCTGAAATAACTGAAGTAAAACATTGAGTCTGGCATCAATTCTAAACTGAACAATAAGCTGATCTGTCTAACTCTGTATGAAAGCCTCTACGTAAACTGATGAGTTGCTGGGACAAGTCCCCAACTAACTCTAAACATTTGAAACTGAAATAAAGCTTGATGAATCATAATAAAAATAAACTGTCTTTGAATGATGAGGACTCACTACAATCGTAGCTGAACTGGCATTGGAGCGTATCTAACTACGCGACTGAGTATGAGAACTGGAACCTATATCATAATAGGATATAGCACAAAAGAAAGATATGCGGTTACTACTTCAAATGTATTGAGAATGTGAGATATGCATGCCATAAATAATGTATATAATAATGCTGAAAACTTGAATCATGCTGAATAAACAATTTACATAAAAAGAGTATAATCTGTGCCACACAGACCCAAAAGTAAAATCATGCATTAAATAGTGAAATATAGCTGTAAATCATGAATGAACTCAATCTAACTGAAACTGTTGGTCATGAACAAAAGCATGCTAAAATTATTTTTATTGGAGGTTCTCTTAACTAACATAAATCATGTAAGTAAACATAGAGTCCAATGTATACCCCCATTAGAAGAGCGTAATATATATTGCCAAGGGTATAAAGCTATGAGTTATGTGGATCTACAAATTGAGCCCATATGGGTAAAATAACACATATGGTGGCACATAGTTTTGAAACTTAAGATTGTTTGGAACCCTAGTCCACTCGATGTTAAATACTACTCCCAAAAATTTATATAGATGCTCATAATAGATAAATTATAAATCTAAAAATAAGCATGAACTAGTTTAAATTATTTGATTAATTAGAGTTTTGATATGTTGGAACTAGTCATGCTTGCTGTAACTGATTTCTGTGATCATAGGATCAAATTATTCTAAATCATTCTGAAACATGCTCAGTTTAGGTAAATCATGTTAAATTCTTTATAGGATGTCAAGTTTATATTTCTAACAATATAATTCATGCATAAGTGTATAATTCAAGTGAAAATCACAAGGAAACACGCTACGCTGAAAATCATAAAGTTTTCATAAAAAAGGATATAAATCGTAAATCATGAGTTCATTAAATTTATAATAAAACTGAAGTTTTCTGGACATAAGGGTGAAAGAAAACCCTTACTGAAAATCCAACATACCTGATTATTATAGATTCTTGACTAAAAGCTTGGAGTAATAGAGTTTGGAGGATAACCCTAGGACTTTACTGCTTGAGAGAGACTTGAGAGTTTTCTTTATGAATTCTAAGTGTTAGAGCATAGGAATGAGAGTTTAATCAGTTGTTTAACTTTTAACCTACCTTGAAAGAGTGTAAAACAATATAAGATAGGGCTTTAAGGAGTAGAAAAGACCAATTTGCCCTTTTTTAAATGTAACTGATTTCTGAATAACTATGTCCCATGATTCAACCTATGATTCATACTTTGGGTCCATGAGTCGTGGTTTGACTCGTGACTCCTGCGACTGTTTTGAACTATTTTTAGATTAGAACCATGGGCCTACAGTATGGCCCGTACTCTAATTTCATGAGTCCTACTTTGAATCGTGGTTATTGGTGTTAAGTTCTGCCTTGGGTCCACAATATTGTTCTATGACTCGTGATATCAATCCATGATTAGTGGTTTGGACTCGTGATCCCTGAGAGAAATTTTTATCTCTCTGTTCCTTATCACTACGAGTCACTATATAACTTATACTTTTATTTCATGACTCGTGGTCTTGATTCATAGTGACTGGAGTTTAGGAAATTTTAGACAGCTTTCCACAAGTCATTTCACAACTCATGTTCTAATTGAATGACTTGTTGATTGAGTCATACTGATATGAGATTTGGAGTTTTCTGCTAGTTTTTTGATCTAAGTCTGAGTTTAAGCATGGAAAACTTTTGGGGTGTTATAATATCTCCCCCCTCCCTTGAGATCATTCATCCTTTAATGAAGACTGACTGAGTTGGACTAATAAGGAAGGAACTACTAATATGAAAGCTGCATTTTTGAACTTGAAATACTAGCATGATAATTCACCTGACTGAAAGTAAAAACTCAACTGATACTCATCGAATATGCATGCATACTTAGAATTTGAGAATGACAGATAGGTATATGAAACTTAAGAGCAAATATAGGAGGAAAACTATTACCTCAAGCTGCCTCAAAATTAGGAGTGAAAAGATGAGGGTACTTGGCCATTATGTTTGCTTCTGCTTCCCAAGTAGCTTCCTCAACCAACTGATTTGTCCAAGGACCTTTACTGAATCGACTTCTTTATTCCTCAACTTACGAGTCTGCCAGTCAAATATCTCAACTGGGACCTCTTCATAAGAGAGACTATCCTTCGTACCAACACTCTCCAGAGGAGCAAGCAGTGACGGATCACCAAAACACTTCTTCAATAATGAAACATGAAAAATCAAATGCACTGATGCTAACTCCGCAGTCAACTCTAACTCATAAGACACATTGCCAATACACTTTAAAAATTCTATAAGGGCCAATATACCAGGGTATAAGCTTCCCCTTCTTACCAAACCCCATCACCCTTTTTCTGGGTGAAACTTTCAGAAATACCCAATCATCAACCGTAAACTCAAGCTTTCTCCTCCTCATATTCGCATAAAATTTTTGATGAACCTGAGCAGTTTTCAACCTCTCTCTAATCAGATGAACCTTTTCCATAACCTCATAAATTTAATAAACATATAAATATAGATTCACCTACTTCAAACCAACTAATAGGAGATCTACACATCCATCCATAAAGTGCCCCAAAAGAGGCCATTTGGATGCTAGAATGGAAACTGTTATTATAAGTGAAATTTATAAGAGGTAAGTGATCATCCTAATTACCTTTGAAGTTGATCACATAAGCTATCAGCATATCCTCTAACGTAAGAGTGGTCCACTTTGCCTGACCATCTCTATACGGGTGAAATGTTGTACTGAGATCTACTTGGGTACCAAGAACCTTCTAAAAAGACTTCCAAAACTGAGATATGAACTGAGTACCCTTATCTGGGATGATATACAAGGAAACTTTATGCAGTCTGACTAACTCACGGATGTAAAGCCTGGCGTAGTTCTCTGTTGAATCGATAGTCTTAACTGACAAGAAGTAAGCTGATTTAGTCATTCGATTAACAATATCCCATATGGAATCATGTTATCAGTACGTGTGAGGTAAACCTATGATGAAGTCCATATTAATCATCTACCACTTCCAAGTAGAAATACTGATTTCCCGAGTCTTACCTCCCGATCTCTGATGCTCTACCTTCACCTACTAGCAATTAGGACACTTAGCCACAAAATCTACAATATCTCTTTTCATGCCATTCCACCAATAGACTTCTCATAGATCACAATAAATCTTGGTGGCACTTGGATGAATAGAATACCAAGAGCTATGAGCCTTTGTCAATATCCATTTTCTCAAATCATCCATATCTAGAACATACAAACGACTTTGATAATGAAGAATACCATCTTTTCCGTGGGAGTAAACCTCCATTTTCTGATTTTGGACTACTTCTTTTAACTTAAGTTGTAACAACCCAAACTTTTGACTAGAATTTGAACCATTCTTCATACGTGTATAGGCCCAAAATTAATGATTTTTGTTTAGATATAAGTATTTAGATCAATTCTCTAGTGTGTTAAGTGTGTTGGATATGAATTAAGGTTATAGGAAATCTCTATAATAAAGTTGAGTTGAAACATCTTACTACCGATTAAGTTTTCATATAAGTTTCTTCTACGGTCAACCTCAAATGAGCATTACTCCTAGAATATGAAGAGTTACATGACCCATTACCCACCAAATGAAAGATTTTTAAGTCTTCTTTCTAATGCCACTAACTATTTGTCAATCCGAGTTTGGAGAAAAAAGTTATGGGGATGTTAGTGAGGCACTATCCCAGTTATGTTGGGCAGCGCGATGCAAAGTTCAATTTAGGAGGCCACTAGTTAGCCTCCACTTTGGGGTGTGCAGTGTGGAGCACCCTTTCTAGGTGTAAAAATCCAATTTTCTCTTATTAAAATAGGGGTAAACTAGTCCTTTCTCCCCATGTAACTTCCCTAACCTGTTTTATAGCCCTTAAATCATTCTAAACTAGTAGAAATCTCCCAAATACCTTATTCCCTTCTCTCCAAAAACTCAAGAACTTTAAGAAGGGTTTTCTTTAACCCTATGGCTCAAGAGGTCCTGAGTTCAAGTATTTTCTTCAAGATAACAATCCCCTTTCAAGAAAAATTATAAACTTATGATTTTGTATTGTGTATGGTTGCATACAATTTGAAAGCTATGGTTGAGAATGATTTTATGAAAGAAAACGAAAGATT
This sequence comes from Capsicum rhomboideum, assembly GCA_031232105.1. Taxonomy (NCBI): domain Eukaryota; kingdom Viridiplantae; phylum Streptophyta; class Magnoliopsida; order Solanales; family Solanaceae; genus Capsicum; species Capsicum rhomboideum. The sequence continues at coordinate 136,596,814 of CP124716.1, forward strand.
TAATCTTGTGAGCAATTTTTTATGAAGTTATTTCTATTTATCAATTGAACTTGGATTTGGAATTGTCATTTGATTTATGAAACCTCCGTATTGCTAAAATGTAAATTGGGATATATTGGGGGGGGAGGGTCAAGAATTCATGCTTTTTAACAAATTATTTTGATATCCTAAATGTTTTGGTGAAAGGAGGAAACAACCCCATCCCTTGGTTTTATAAAAATGTTGAACCTATGTGACTCTTAAACCTTTAATGAATTTCAAATGCATTTATGATCATTCTTCTTAATGATGGAGCTAATGAGTTAACAAGTTATGATAATGGTATGACATGATATGTTCGGCTTGCAAGTCTTGGTATGATAATACCAATTAAATGAATGCCCCTATGCATATGAAATGTTTTCTAAAGGATGACTTATGGTTTAAAAATATAATAAATGGGCTTAAGTATGAGTTAGTTAGTTCACCGAGAAGGTGTAAGTCCTCGTGACCCAACGTTTGAAACCTATGTTTTACCGACATAGGGATGGTTCGCTCCTTAACTGGAAGACCTTATGATTTCCCTTTATGAGGATGATATGATGGCCTAAATGATGTATATCTCAGTCTATGCTGCAAACATGGATTGAAGTCCCGCTAGTTAGGTACGGATCAGACCATATAGCCCATGGGTTACATATGTTGGTGAATACTATCTAGTTGAGAGCTAAAATAAAGAAAGACTTATGGTTTGATTTTGAGTCACTATTTATGTTCCTTTCTTATGTTTTAGTTTCAGTTTCAGTTATATAGTTTACTTTATAAAATGTATTGTCCCTTTCCCTAGGTTGAATACCAGTACTCATCGTACTGATCATCCCCAGATGCTACATCATTTCATGATATAGGTCCGGAGACATATCCTTATGGTTCTTTGCAGCATTAGTTTTGTTCGGGACAACTTCAGCAAGTGGCGAGCCTTCCATCTTTTGGAAGGCAATTTAATCCTTATGTCAGACTATGGTTTAGTTTTATGGTATTGTCGAGGCCATGTCCCGGCTTAGGTTTTCACTCTTATGTTAGAGGCTTCATAGAATTACGTAGATGCTGTTTAAATATTTTGTTTCAAAAACTTGGATAAATTTCTATTATGTTTTAAATGGATTTTCTCTATTATGTCTTTCTTGTGCAAATGCTTATTGAAATGCTCATGATGATATGCTAAGAGGTTCTCTCAGGCCTTTATTGATCCTGAGTGCCTATTAAGTTTAGGTCCTAGTCTTGGGTTATGACATAAACAAAACAGGGTCGTTGTCTTGCTTTGCCTTAACTTTCATCACAAGAGAAGGCTCTAAACCATTTTGAATAATAATATCACCATCCATTGAGTCTACAATACGAAACCCTAATAGAGAAAGCCTGTGAACATCCTTAGCCAATTCTTTCCTTTCTTCCTCAACATGAGCTACATTACCCATGGAAAACCTTTTAAGAGAATCAACCACTATATTGGCCTTACCCAAATGATAAAGAACACTCATGTCGTAATCCTTAAGAAGCTCAAGCCATCTCTTTTGTCAAAGATTCAAATCTTTCTGACTGAACACGTACTAAAAGATCTTATGATTAGTGAATACATCAACATGAACACCATACAAATAGTTTCCCTAAATCTTTAAGGAAAAAACTACAGCTGCCAACTCAAGATTGTAAGTCGGGTAATTCTTCTCATGAACCTTAAGCTGTCTGGAGGCATAAGCAATGATTTTATCGTGTGACATCATCACACACCCAAGTCCAACTCTAGAAGCAAAACAAGCAACTACAAAACCATCTGAACCCTCTAGCAGAGTCAAAACTAGATCAGAAGTAAGTCGAGACTTTAACTCCTAAAAGCTCTTTTCACAAGCTTCGGACCACTAAAACTTAACCTTTTTATGAGTCAACCTGGTCAACAGAGAAGTAATAGATGAGAAACCCTCAACAAACCTCCTATAATAACCAGGTAAACCCAAAAAGCTCCTGATGTTGGATGGAGATCTAGGCCAGTTCTTTACTGCCTCAGTCTTTTGAAAGTCCACCTGACCACCCTCACTAGATACCATATGCCCCAAAAATGAATTTGACTTCAACCAAAACTCATATTTGCTGAACCTAGCAAATAAAAAATGGTCTTTGAGAGTTTATAACACAACTCTCAAATGATCTGCATGCTCCTCCTCACTACAAGAGTGGATAAAGATATCATCTATGAAGACAATGATGAGCATATCCAAGTACTATTTGAATACCCTGTTCATCAATTCCATGAAGACTACAAGAGCATGACATAACTAAGAATTTGTGATGACCATACCGAGTTTTGAAGCCTGTCTTCGAAATGCCACACTATATAACTCTGAGATGATGATAACCCAATCTTAGGCGATCTTAGAGAAATAAGGCACCCTGAAGCTGGTCAAATAATTCATAAATCCTTGGGATGAGATATTTATTATTGATTGTGACCTTGTTCAGTTGGTGGTAATCGATACACATTCTGAGAGAATCGTCTTATTTAGCACGAAAAATACTAGAGCACCATGCAGGAAAATAATGGGATGGATGAAGTCTTTATCTAAGAAGTCTTTCAACTTCTCTTTCAATTCCTTATACTCAACTGGAGCCATTATGTAAGAGGAATAGATATGGATTGCGTATCTAGAAAAAGGTCTATCCCAAATTTGATCTCCCACTTAGGAGAAACTCTAGGCAGATCCTTAAGAAATATTTTTGAAAACTCACAAACTACTGGAACTGACTGATGAGGTGGGGTCTCAGACTTAAAGTCTTTAACACAAACCAATAATAAATAAAACCCTTAAAGATCATATTTTTGGCATTAAGATAAGAGATGAAACTACCTATAGGCACTGTAGGACTACCCTTCCACTTTAAGACAGGCTCACCTGGAAACTAAAATTTTATGACTCTGGTTCTGCTGTCGACTGAGGCACTAAAGGAATGTAGTAAATCTATGAAAAGAATGACATCAAAGTCTGTCATGTCTAACTTAACTAGATCATCTGTGGTGAATATATAAGGGACTGACACTAGGCAATCTTTGTAGACATGTCTAGCTATGGCTGACTCACCAACTATAGTGGAAACAAAAAGGTTTCTAAGAGTTATTTAGGACTGACCCTAAATTTAAAATGACATATATTGTTACAAATGACAAAGTAGACCCTGGGTCCAACAAAACATACACATCATAAGAAAAGACCTGTAATATACCAGTGACCAAATATGGTAAGCTCTCCTAATCCTGGCGAGAAGAGAGTGCATAGAAGCAGTTCTGGCGTCGACCACTACCCTCAGTTGAAGATGCACCTTGCTGAATGGGGTGACCCACTAGGAATGCTAAAGAATTAGACTACATGCAACCACCATTGCTGTTGCCCTACATAACAGAGGGACAATCCTTCAACTGGTGACCAATATGTCTATAACCAAAACATCCCTCCCTTCCTAACAAGCACTACTCTGGGTGGTTCCTTCCAAACTTCTTGTATGTCGGATAAGTATGACCCTTGGTAACACTCCCCTGTGATTTAGAGCCTGATGCTCTACCTTTTTGCTCCTGCCTGGGTCTAGGATATAGAGCACTAGCTGATTAAGGTGTTGGAGTTGATTGATATAAGGGGTATTTATATGCCTTATTACCGACTTTGACCCATGTTTAACTTAGTTTTGAGAGCAATAAGTATGTATTTTGTATTATTTTAATGGAATATTTGATATTGTGCTAATAAATGTGATTTGACCCTTGTAGGTGAAATTTGCAACTATTTGGAGCATTTTTGGCGTGGAAATTAAGGCTTGGAGGAGATACAAGTGAAGGATATTGAAAATAAGAGGCTAGCCAAAGATTTGAACTTGAATAATCCAACCAAATCCGCAAAGAAAAGTCGAAGAAAGGAAGAAAATCGGAATCTAAGGGTCTGGTGCGCCAAGGGGCGTGTCGGGCCGCTTTTGATGAAAATTTTGTTCAACTGGGCAGCAGAGGGGTGCGCCCAAGGGAGTGCCAGGACACTTGGGCACACCTTTTCAGAGGCAAAAATTTGCCTAAGTCCCAGGCGTGCCCAAGGGCGTGCCGGGCCGTTTTTTGGCAAAATTTTGCCCCGATTTCCAGCCTATAAATAGGGCTCTTGGGTTATTGTATCATAATTGCATATTGGTAGGAATACTCTTGGGCAATTTTGGCATCCAAATTAGGGTTAATTCTTCTTCCTTTTTATTTTATTTCTTTTTTATATTTTTTTATCAATATATGTTAAATCAAGCCATGAGTGACTAAAATCGCTTATTCTTGGGGTTAAGGCGACGCACATGAATATCGTGAGTTGAATATTATTTGTTTTTGCTGAAGTTTATCAATTTATTGGTTATTCTTATATTCTTGATTTTACTATTTTAATGCTTAATTACTATTAAAATAAATCTATTGTCTTGAGAGGAGCTCGAGAGAGAAATTGAGAGATAGAACGTGGAATACAAGGAGCATGATCTTTACTCGAGGAAGAGATTCCAAGAGATTGATATGCGGTTAGGACCAAGAGGTACCTAATTTGCCGTTCTTGTTCAAATATGGGAAGATAGCTTAAAGGCATTAGAATTGATTAAATCTATCCCCGCTCAACGATGTAGTTAGGTTTCCAATTTCTAATAGAAGGTTATAGTTTGAAGATGAATATAATCATATTATCAACCTCGTGATCAATAACCACGATATACAACTCAATTTGCTTAAACCATTAATATTCATGTGCTAGAGATGACGTTCAGGATGCCTTGACCCTGAGAATTCAACTTGCTATTGTTTATACCCCAAGTTAATCATGTGAGTTTAGTTCATAGTTATTTTATACTTTAAAACAATCATATCTCTATATTCCACCGCTTAAATAAATAATCAAGAACTAGTTTAGTCTAGTGAATAGTTAAACGACAAGTCCCTGTGGGTTCGACATCCGGCTCGAAAGGGCCACTTTATTACTTGAACGATCACGTACACTTGCGTGTATAGCCGGGTCGCAAAAAGTTTTTGGCGCCGTTGTCGGGGAACTTCAGTTTTAATTGTTTATCTAAATTGTACTTTTTCTATTTATTTTTTAAGTTGTATATAATTTATTTTTGTACAAAGTTTTGTTTTACTTTTCTACCACTCTTGTTGATATGTTAGCCTGGGATAGATAGTCATTGAATGATGAAAATTCATGTTGTTTTTGTGGAGGACCACACTTGGATGGTAATTGTCAGGATGTTCAAGAGAGAGGGTTGTGCGCACCTATCCAATCTTTTGAATTGAATAGATGTCAGATGTGTAGTGGTCAGGATAGCCATTGGAGTAACTGTCCAAACTATTATTCCCCTCCCCTGAACCCCTATTATGATCAGTCTGTTGTTTGTGATGTTGACAGGGCTAATGGAGCTAATGAGGCAGAACATGAGGTTCACTTTATGGATATGCTGAAGCGAATAATAGAGATACAGACACAACAAAGGGAAGACATACAGAGAATGAAGAAGCCACAAAGAAGATGCAGTCCCAAGTCACAAAGTTACAGGATAAGGCTGAAACTTGTGTTGATCAGCAAGTTACAGACTTATCCAACACTCAAGAAGAACCCCGAATTGATGAAGAAAGGGAGGCACTAGTAGAAGAAAGTTGTGATGAAGAAGACGTAGAGAACCAGGAATGGCTAATTGATCAAGCACAATAATTAAAAATTCATGAGTGTCTCCGGCATGTTATCACAACCATGGCAACCCAATTAAAAGGGGGGGGGGAGAGAGAGATGAGCTTCTTTTAGAGATAGCTCAATTTGTCTTAGATATCTGTGACTTGAATGTTCAGCTGATGAAAAAGATTGAGATGTCTGATGTCTAATCACCAATAGTTGCGGAGACTAGCCATTATGTGGAGAAAGAAGATAAATATCAACAATTCGACTATCATTCTTTGATTGAGGCTGACGTTGAGAGGGAGTATAAATGTGAGCATGTTGCAGCTAGTGCAAGCGGGAAAGTGGGACATATTGGATCTCATTCAAAGCATTTTTCTATATTATGTTTAGATGATGACATGTATTTTGAGTCATCTGAACTAGTGGAGGATTGTGTAGATGAGGAACAAGAATCCTACATTCTTAAATTTGCATCAAACAAGCAACAAAACAACATGCCTCACCTCAGGGCTAAGAGATTTAACATGCACCATCCATCACTTGGTCCCTTCATATGTGCACTACCACCCTATGAGCAAAGCAAAAAGATGGATGCGATGTTGGGGGTGAAATTTATATCCTCAAGATGGAGGAAAAAGTTGATGGGTCATGCCGCGACGTTAAATTAGGCGCTTGTGGGAGGCACCCCAACATTTAGTAAGTTGTTTATTTATTTATTTATTTTATTTTTTTAGTGTCACCTTTGTTTTTGTTTTGGTTTGTTTTGTTTTGCAGATTAGGGGAAGTGTGAGTACCCAAAAATCTAAGCTAAGGAGCAGTGCAAAAACTATGTGTGGGGTCCTTCGGACCTCTTTGATGGATAAGATGCTACTAGCTAGGCCTAGAGGCCTCAGGGAGTATTTCTCTTTCTTTATTCTTTGAGTTATACTTTGGGGACAAAGTATGATTTTAAGTGTGGGGTGGGAAATCTTCCAATTTGGTTGGGGGGAGTGTGCTATAGGAGTCTTTTGGTTATTTACTTTTTGCTTATGATGCTGAAAATTTGAAAAATACAAAAAGATTTTCTTTTAGTAATTTTTTGTTTTATTTAGGAGCACACTTTATCCACCTCTCGATTTTTCTTTTCGATTCTTTTCCGAGGGAAAGCCCTTTGAAACCGGTATCCTTTTTATTTTTAGGAGTAATTTTAAATTTTTAGAGATGTTCTAATTAGATGCTACACATAATTGCATGATGCAAGTTGGTTTTGAATGTTGAAGCATGTGTAGTGAATTGAATGACTATTGTTGAGACACCTAGGCTAATTTGTTTGACTCTTTTGTGATGTTGGCTTAACGTTGAATTCTTGATATTGCTTGGTTGAGAGTCTATAGGGATCCATCTTGATTTAGACATGTGCCATATGTGAGTGAGGCTTTTGTGTTATTCCATGTCCATATTGATGTCTAGAACTTGCCCGGTGTTTTTTCAAAGCGAAATAAAGGGTGTTGAGTTTAGGAGATGATATAGGCATTTCTTTGATAGCCATATTTTATACCTACTTTATCTACCCTTTTTGCATGATCTTAGTTAGCTATGTTGAGCCTTTAGCCTATTCTTTTGTAGCCTTATATGTAGCTTAATCCTTTTCTTTCAATTAATCATAATTTCATCCAAAACTCCTAAGCGCTTTAGTTGAGAACTTAAGATGTTAAGGAGTGTAAAAATTGAAGAAGGAAAAAGTGAAGTTGAAGTCCCAAGTAAATAGCTCTTGGGTGTGTGAAAACGTTTATGTGTTGTTGGTAGGGAGTAATGTAATGAAAAGAAAAAAATTGACCAAAGTGATCAAGTGTTGATAGCAAATACTCATTGCCTAATATGTGTAAGCTAGCTTAAAGAGATAGGGAAAAACAAAAGAGAGTTGGGAAGATAAAAGTGGTGTAAAATAAGTTTGTTGGAGGTGAACTTAATGTAAATTGTAGTGTACTAAAGCGCTTAGGGAAGATAGTCACTATTCTTGACCAAATAGTTCCTACCTGTCCCTTAGCCTACATTACAACCCTTAAAGTCCTACTTGATCTTGAGCTTTGACATTCTGATACTAGTGGAGTACTACACTAAGGGGGCAAGCTTATGGTGCATCTTATGTGACATATGAATTCTTTGTGAGAGTGAGCGGAATTTGATTCTTACACCCATTATTGTGATAAATTGGATATCAGTGAGTGAATGTGGGTGACTCTCTTATGGTGAGGGTACATGTTTGATGATAGATAGGTGACTTATATGATCTCTTTGTTGAGTAATGTGCATGAGTTTGAAAACTTGGTAGAGTCAATTCTTGAGGCTAGGAAGTTTTGAAGTAGTATTCATGTGTTTCAAGTTGTAATATAACATGCCGAATGTAGAGCTTTCTATTCATGTGCTTGTTATAGTGCTATCTTGAGTGTCTTAGTTGTAGTAGTAAGTCGCCTTGAGTTGATTGTGGTTGTTGTTCCAGGACGAACAAAGGTTTAAGTGTGGGGTGGTGATCTAAGGCGTATTTATATGCCTTATTACCGACTTTGACCCATGTTTACCTTAGTTTTGAGAGCAATAAGTATGTATTTTGTATTATTTTAATGGAATATTTGATATTGTGCTAATAAATATGATTAGACCCTTGTAGGTGGAATTTGCGACTATTTGGAGCTTTTTTGGCGTGGAAATTAAGGCTTGGAGGAGCTACGAGCGAAGTATATTGAAGATAAGAGGCTAGCCAAAGATTTGAACTTGAATAATCCAACCAAATCCGCAAAGAAAAGTCGAAGAAAGGAAGAAAATCGGAATCTAAGGGTCTGGCGGGCCAAGGGGCGTGCCGGGCCCCTTTTGATGAAAATTTTGTTCAACTGGGCAGCATAGGGGCGCGCCTAAGGGCGTAGCGGGCTGCTTGGGCACACCTTTTCAGAGGCAAAAATTTGCCTAAGTCCCAGGCGTGCCCAAGGGCGTACCGGGCCGCTTTTTGGCAAATTTTTGCCCCGATTTCCAGCCTATAAATAGGGCTCTTGGGTTATTGTATTATAATTGCATATTGGTAGGAATACTCTTGGGCAATTTTGGCATCCAAATTAGGGTTAATTCTTCTTCCTTTTTATTTTTATTTCTTTTTTATAATTTTTTATCAATTTATGTTAAATCAAGCCATGAGTGACTAAAATCGCTTATTCTTGGGGTTAAGGCGACGAACATTAATCTCGTGAGTTGAATATTATTTATTTTTGCTGAAGTTTATCAATTTATTGGTTATTCTTATATTCTTGATTTTACTATTTTAATGTTTAATTACCATTAAAATAAATCTATTGTCTTGAGAGGAGCTCGAGAGAGAAATTGAGAGATAGAACGTGGAATATAAGGAGCATGATCTTTACTCGAGAAAACGATTCCAAGAGATTGATATGCGGTTAGGACCGAGAGGTACCGAATTCGCCGCGCTTGTTCAAATATGGGAAGATAACTTAAAGGCATTAGAATTGATTAAATCTATCCCCGCTCAACGATGTAGTTAAGTTTCCAATTTCTAATAGAAGGTTATATTTTGGAGACAAATATAATCATATTATCAACCTCCACAATAGACAGCTCAATTTGCTTAAACCATTAATATTCATGTGCTAGAGATGACGTTCATGATGCCTTGACCCTGGGAATTCAACTTGCTATTGTTTATACCCCAAGTTAATCATGTGAGTTTAGTTCATAGTTATTTTATACTTTAAAACCATCATATCTCTATATTCCACCGCTTAAATAAATAATCAAGAACTAGTTTAGTCTAGTGAATAGTTAAACGACAAGTCCCTGTGGGTTCGACATCCGGCTCGAAAAGGCCACTTTATTACTTGAATGATCACGTACACTTGCGTGTATAGATGGGTCGCAACATTGATGACCTTTGCTGAAAATATTTGCGACTCCCACTCCTAGACCTCCGCTGAGAAAACTCAAAATTATTGATCCTTGCTTTCTTGTTCTCCTTCTCTCTTTCCTTCAAATTCTCTTCCTCGATATGCTATACATGAGTCATAAGTCGAGAGATATCAATATTTCCAATAAGCACAACATTTCTGCACTCTTTGACCACCAAATCAGATACACCCAAAACAAATAAACTTAGTCATTCAAGCCCTCGGCTTAGCAACCATCTCTGGAGCATATCTGGACAACTGAGTAAACTTGAGAGCATACCCTTTAACTAACATCGAATTCTACTTCAGTTTAATGAACTCTTCAACCCTTGCCTCACTCAACTCCTAAGGAAAGAATTTGTCAAAGAAGGTCGTTACAAACTCATTTTATGCAACTGGAGCTGTACCATTATGACGACCATCCTTCTACTGCTTATACCATGAATGAGCCACATCCTTTAACTAATAGGATACCAACTTTACATTCCCAACCCCAATAATCTGCATGACGTGGTGATCTTTAACATCTTATCAATGAAGCCTTGTGAATCCTCATCTACTTTTGAACTGAAGAACTTAGGCGGGCTTGTCCTTTTGAAGTATCTAACCCTAGCTGTAGCTAAATTTCCATTTTGATTGGTTGGGGCAACTTCCTACTGGTTGACCTGAGTGGTCATGAATTGTGCAAGCATTTGAAAGGCAGCCTAAAACTCTGCATGGGTGACCTGATCATTCAAAGGCTCTACAAATGTTGGTGGTGCCAGCTGGTTCATGTTCCTCTGACCATTGTTTCTTCTAGAAGGCATTTTCTATCACGTGTAAAGCTTAAGTTAGAACGGAACATAGAGTTAAACTCTATAGCATGATAAAAATCATAAAAGAAGGGAAGTTTCCTAAAAACATCCCATAGCCTCTTCCTTATAAGTGTGGCACACTTCACACCCATGAAAAAAGACTCTACTTAATGCGACTTTCAGACACCCTAGGATACTTTTAACCTGATGCTCTGGTACCAAGTTTGTTATGACCCAAGTCTATATCTTGGAAGTAACACGGTACCTAGAACCACATGTGGTTCCAAGCTAACCCATGGTACTAACCTAAAAGTAAAGCATATGCTAAAATAATTGTGCAAAAGATAAAACAACAATTGGATGAATGAATAAATCTAAAATAACTTAAATAAAAAATTAAGTCTGACATTAATTTTAAACTGAACAATAAGCTAATCTGTCTAATTCTATCTGAAAGCCTCTTACTAAACTGATGAGTTGCTGGGACAAGTCCCCAGCTAACTCTAAACTACTGAAACTAAAATAAAGTCTGATGAATCATAATAAAAATAAATCGTCCTTGACTAATAAAGACTCACCATAATCGTAGCTGAACTGGCATTAGAGCATATCAAACTGCACGAATGAGTAAGAGCACTGAAACCTATGTTGTAATAGGATATAGCACAAAAGAAAGGTATGCGGTTAATGCTTCAAATGTACTGAGCATGTGAGATACACATGTTATAAATAATGTATATAATAATGCTAAAACTAGAATCATGTTGAATAAACAATTTACATGAAAAGAGTATAATCTGAGGCATACAGACCCAAAAGTAAAATCATGCATTAAATGGTGAAATGTAGTTGTAAATCATGAATGAACTCAATTTAACTGAAACTGTGGTCATGTACAAAATCATGCTAAAACTATTTTTGTTGGAAGTTCTCTTAACTGACATAGATCATATGAGCAAACATGGAGTCCAATGTATATCCCCATTGAAAGAGCGCAATATACCTTCCCAGGGTATAAAGCCATGACTAATGTGGATCTACAAAACTGAGCCCATATAAGCAAAATTAGATCTATGATGGCACATAGTTCTGAAATATGGGTTGTCTGTATATAGATGCTCATAATAGATAAACTATAAATTTAAAAATAATCATGAACTATTCAAATTATCTAATTAACTTGAGTTTTAAAATGCTGGAACTAGTCATGCTTGCTGTAACTGATTTCTATGATCATAGGATCAAATTATACTAAATCATTCTAAAACATGCTCAATTTGGGTAAATCATGCAAAATTCTTTATTGGATGTCAAGTTAAGATTTCTGAAAATATAATTCACATATAAGTGTATAATATAAGGGAAAATCACATGGAAAATATGCTACACTGAAAATCATGTAGGTTGCATAAAAAAAAGGATATAAACCCTAAATCATGAGTTCATAAAATTCTTAATAAAATTGAAGTTTTTTGGGCATAAGGGTGAAAGAAAACCCTTATTGAAAATCCCACAAACCTGATTATTGTAGATTCCTGACTAAAAACTTGGAGTAATAGAGTTTGGAGAAGAACCCTAGGCCTTTACTGCTTGAGAGAGACTTGAGAGTTTTCTTTCTGAATTCTAAGTATTTAAGCATAAGAATGAGAGTTTAATCAGTTGTTTAACCTTTAACCTCTCTTGAAAGAGTGTAAAATGGCGTAGTATAGGGTTTTAAAGAGTTGGAAAAGACCAATTTTTCCTGTTTGAAATGTAATTGATTTCTGGAAAATTATGTCCTATGAGTCAACCTACAACTCATATTCTGGGTCCACGATTCATGCTTTGACTCGTGATTCCTGGGATTATTTTAAACTATTTCTGATTAGAACCACGGGTTTATAGTACGACCCATACTCTGATCCATAAGTTGCACTTTGACTTATGGTTACTGGAGCCCAGTTCTTCCTTGGGGCCATAATCTCATTCCATGACTCATGATATTAGTCCATGATTCATGGTTTGGATGCGTGATTACTCAGAGAAATTTTCATCTCTCTGGTCCTCTTCAGTATGAGTCACTATACTACTGGTACTTTCATTCCCCTACTCGTGGTCTCGAGTCATGGTGAATAGAGTTTGAGAAATTTTAGATAGCTTTCCACGAGTCATTTCACACATTATGGTCTGATTGTATGACTCGTAAGTTGAGTCATACTGGTGTGAAATTTGGACTTTTTTGTTGGTTTTCTGATCTAAGTCTGAGTTTAAGCATGAAAAACTTTTGGGGTGTACAAAATCTTTAGAAAAAGGTATGTTAATACTATTTTCTTCTTTCAGCAATTTTTTTTAAAGCTTAGAGAAAATATGGCTAGTTATAATTGAGTTACGCATAACCTTATTCCATTGTGGTGGTTGTTGAAGTTTTTATAGCTATTTCTTGTCGGGATTTGTACTCTATTATTAGAGAGATCACGTACTTAGATAATTCATAGGAATTATTCGTAAAGATCACTTATAGCCACGTTACTTGCATTTATTCTATTTGATTATTTTTTGTTTCTTTCGGGGCTATTGTGATTAGTTGTAGGGATGTGATATCTGTCTTTAGGCTATATTCAGGTTGCCTAAGATGCTATTGAAATGTACAAAGTCTACATGTTGTAATTATTGCCTATGTCGCTACATTGATGCCTACGGGGCTACATTAATCCCTAAGGGCTATTGAAAGATAATAATTACCTTCGGGACTATATTAGATAGTAATTGCCTTGGGGTCTATTTAAAGATTGTCTAAAAGTGATCTATTGGGATATACAAAATATGTAAGAGGGCTATATACAAAATGCTTAAAATGGTATTGAGGCATAACGATTACATTCAAGGCTATATATTGAGTGTCTAAGGAGCTATTGAGATGTATTGATTGCCTATGAGATTAGGTGACTACAACAAGGGTATAAAGATTGAATTGTACCCGTTGAGCTTATAAGAGTCCAAAAGGTTATACTGTTTGTTGTTTGTATCTGTCGAACTTATGGGGGCCTTATTGGTAGATTATTACTCCCTCTGTTCCAATTTATATGACACACTTTCCTTTTTAGTCAGTCTCAAAAAGAATAACACATTTCTATATTTGGTAATAATTTAACTTTAAAATATCCACTTTACCCTTAATGAAATGATTTACAACCACACAAATATCTATAACTCATTTTAGACCACAAGTTTCAAAAGTCTTCTTTTATTTCTTAAACTTCGTGTCAAGTCAAAGTACATCACATAAATTGAGACGGAGGGAGTATTTGATTCCTGTTTGTATGCTTAGATTCAAGAGAAGGTCAGAACACTCACGTTATTCTACATGATTACTTTTAGTATATTATGATACCTGCTCAGTTATTTTGTTGACTTTTATAATTGATACATTATTTCATTGTATTGATACCTGTTTCTTAGAGGGGTAGTATTCTTCCCTGCATGTCCTGAAAGTTAGGTACACAGGTCTCCTCAGTATTGTAGCCAAGTTTTAGTAGATTAGTCAACTTCACTTCTTTTGGAGTTGTCAGATCCAGAAGTTTAGTAGTCTTTTGTTATGTAAATATGATGGGTAAATCAGGGGTTCTATCCCAGCCACGTCTATTACTCTTAAGGGTTGTTTGGTACACTGTATAAGGTGGGATATCTCATGGTAAAGTTTGGTATTAAATTTATAGCATGTTTGATTGACTGTATAAATTTATCCCGAAATTAATTTATACCATCAACCAAACATGGTATAAATCTAATACCAAACTTAGTCTTGGGATATCCCATCTTATCCCATCTAAAATAAGATTATTTCATACCACCTCCCATATGGTATAAATTAGTTTATGATTTATAAAGTACTATAATCAAAGGATAATTTAGTCCATGGATTAGGGGTCGTTTGATACGTAGACTAAATTATCTCAGGATTATAGTCTTGAGATTATAGTCCCTGGACTAGTTTTTTCCATATTAAAGGTGGTATAAAATAATTCCAAGTTGAATGGAAGAGGGTGAGATATTCTAAGGCTAAGTTTGGTATAGATTTATACCATGTTTGGTAGATGGTATAAATTTATTCCAGAATTACTTAATAACATCAAACAAACATGGAATAAATTTAATATCAAACTTAATCCTAGAAAATCTCACCTTATCCTGCTTACCAAATGACCCCTTAGAGGCTTGTAGAGTTATGTAGCAGTACGTTGTCGTTTGGTACTATCAACACGACAGCTTTGTTGGTCTTTCTGTGTGTGTGTGTATATATATATTTCCTTTTGTAATCCTAGATATTATGGTGGTCTCGATAGTTTGTACGTCCTGTGATTTTAGACAACATGATAGTCTTGTCGGCCAGCATAGAGACTTGTATTTTCTGTTATGAGTTGTTAGGTGGCGTACCTTAGGTCGATTCAGGACATGTACGATGGAGCGAAGACACGGGTGAGGACGGCAGGAGGAGATTCGGAGCACTTCCCTGTGCTGAATGGGTTGCACCAGGGGTCGACTCTTAGTCTTTTTTTATTCGCCTTGGTAATGGATGTTTTGACGCGGCGGATTCAAGGGGAGGTACCTTGGTGTATGTTATTTGCGGACGATGTAGTGCTTATTGATGAGTCCCGGGGAGGAGTCAATGATCAGTTGGAGGTTTGGAGACAGACCTTAGAGGAGAAAGGGTTTAGGCTGAGCAGGACCAAGACAGAATACTTGGAATGTAAGTTCAGCGCTGTGACGCAGGAGGAGGACGTTGTAGTGAAGCTGGAGTCCCAAGCCATTCGGAAGAGGAGTAGTTTCAAGTATCTGGGATCTATGATTCAGGGGGATGGAGAGATTGACGAGGATGTCACGCACCGTATTGGTGCCGGATGGTTGAAGTGGAGGCTAGCTTCGGGAGTTTTGTGTGATAAAAAGGTGCCTCTGAAGCTTAAGGGTAAATTCTACAGAGTGGCCGTCCGTCCGGCTATGCTGTATGGCGCGGAGTGTTGGCCAGTTAAAAACTCCCACATCCAAAAGTTGAAGGTAGCGGAGATGAGGATGTTGCGATGGATGTGTGGACTGACCAGGAGGGATAGGGTGAGAAACGAGAGTATTCGAGAGAAGTTGGGAGTGGCTTCGGTGGACGACAAGATGCGGGAAGCGAGGCTACGATGGCTCGGGCATGTTTTGAGGAGGCGCACGGATGCTCCAGTACGGAGGTGTGAGAGACTGGCTGTGGATGGTTTTTGGCGGGGTAGAGGTAGGCCGAAGAAATATTGGAGGGAGGTGATTAGGCATGACATGGAGCAGTTAGAGCTTACAGAGGACATGACCCTTGATAGGAAGGGGTGGAGGGCACGGATTAGGGTAGAGGGGTAGGGAGTAGGAATACGTGCGTATTAGTAGGGAGGAGGGTTTGAAGGAGTGTTGGATTGTATCTGTGCTGACTGTTTTTGGCTGAGTCTGGTTCGCGTGGCTTTGGTGATGTTTGTGTTTTTCTAGCAGATCCTTGCTTCTTAGCGCTGTGTTATCTATTTTGTTGTTTTTTGTTTGTTTGTTTCGGTTTTTGTCGACTATTGTTATCGGTTCTGAGCCGGGGGTCTATCGGAAACAGCCTCTCTACTTCACCTGAGGTAGTGGTATGGACTGCGTACACTTTATCCCCCCCCCCCGCCCCCAGACCCCACCTGGTGGGATTACACTGGGTATGTTGTTGTTGTTGTTGTAGTTGTTAGGTTAACTGAGATATTTGCTATAGGTTTTTCTGATTATGGCCTTTTCCTTACATATGACTTCTGATAAGACGATATATACATATTTGTATTAAATGTAACTGGTGTCCACCCGCAACGTACATGCCCAGCTAGGTCGGCTCCGGGTCAAGTATGTAATTAGTTGCCAGTTGTATCTCCCAAATTAGGGCGTAAAATTCTGCATATCTTATTTATGTGAGCTTGTAAAATAAAAATCATGTATTTAATCGATTTAATTTTATATAAAATAACAAAATATTGAATATGGTACTTCCTTTCAATTTTTACTAGATAAGAATTGTTCGTTCAAGCAACATTGTAGATTTGAATGGATTATCATTTTTTAATCATGCTTTGGATAAATTATTTGGGAGATTTGAACTCTTTCTTGACAATGTAGATTATATAAATGTATAGTTTTGTCCATCATAGAGGTTGAAAATATATCATAGAGGTTGAAAATATCGCTATATCTGAAAGTGCCAAAGAATGCTTTAGATGAAGAAATTTACTCGAGATCTTGGCTTTGACCAGTCAAGGTACGTTTTACTATATGATAATCACAGTAAATTTGAATGGACCCGATCCGATTCAAATGAAAAAAAATATTAACCCCTCTTCTGCTCAGTCATAAAATGACTTTATCGGGTCAAAATAAAAGAGGAAGTACGTTATATTTTTAGTTGGGTCGAGTTTTGACGGCTAAAGAAAATGAGTGAATATTGTTTTAAAGCCACGTGAGATATTTCAACTTAAAAATTAATTTTCAATTTTTTTAGTTCAATCCAATGGAAAAGGTAATTATGCATCATTTGTCAAATAGTATGAGATATACATTCTTCATTTACTACATCAATGAAAATGTAGCGCAGAAGAGGTATGCGATCAGTACAGGGATGATACTGAGTATGTAGGAACCAAACTAAATAATTGAAAGCATAATCATATCTTAATTTGAGGAAAAGACAAAAATGTGAATTTCATAAATGTAAGTATCAACTGAAAGTAAAGGCAGTTAAGAACCATAAATAGGAATTTCTAAAAAATAATACATAATTGAAATCATATTATCTGAAACCATATAATGATCATATCAAGTAAACTGTAAAAATGACGTTAAATCCTTTAGACGGGAGTTCTTCTAACTGACAAACATCACCTGATCTAGTGATCCCAGTTCTATACACCCACACTAGGAAAAATATTGCTTAAGCGGCCAAAGTTATAACCATAACATAATGACCTTGAAATTGGGCCTAAAATGGGACAAAATCGGTGCCAACGAAGTTATGAAACTTGGATTTTTTGAACCCTTGTTCTCTCATTGCTAAATAATCCTCCCAATATAGTTCATATAATCATATGCTCATAACATACTTAAATCATACATATCTATATGTAAAGCTTTAATCTTTACTAAAGTTCATATTTCCAAGTTATCATGGAATTCTCCCTTCTTGGGGTCTATTCTATTATCTTGAAAGTTCATAACATCATAAAGATTCCAAAAAAAAAATAAAATTCATACTTGAGATATAAGTTTCAAGAATAATATATGAAAATTATGTAAAAAATAAAAAGGGCAACAAGAAAACCTTGCTAAGCTTAAAAGTAAATATAATATTCATAAAATTTATATACATAGATAAAGACTTCAAGAAATCATGCAATTTGATAAATAAAAAGGTTAATTTGGAAGTGACTTTATAAACACTACCTAGGAACTTAAAGTCATGAAATTGATAGAGTTTTGGATATGAGGATGGAAGGAAATCCTTATTGAAGTCCTACATACCTGAAATAGAAGAATTCTTGGAGAGAATCTTGAACTTGGAGTCTTTAGAGCTTGGAAATTGGAAAACCTTTTCTTGAGTTCTTGAGTTTTCGGAAAGAAGAGGAATGAGAGATGTTTTTTTAATTTTAATGATCCTTAAGGGGATCAGGGGCTGAGCATCACCCCCAGACCTTAATATAAATAAAAGCAAAACAGAAAATACAAGGAGGGGGGCATAAACCTTACCTCAGATCCTATAGTGGTTCATAAGTCGGCTATCCTATTAAGGATGGCCGACTCATCCCTAATACTATGAAATGAAACCTAGAACTATGCACCTAGAAGAGAGGACTCCTCACAATACAAAGCATCTAGGAAAACTTTAATAAGAGAGACTCTCCCCTTACATAGTAAGAAGAAAACCTAAACAAAATTAGACATTTGATAGAAGCTATAACTAAGCTAGCATTGCCTAAGTGAATATAATAAGCAAAATAAAATGAACAAGAAAATACATGTTTCAAGGCCTGAAGGAGCCAGGAACAAAAATCTATGGGGTTTCTTAATCCTTTTCAATTTCCTTCTCCTGAAGTTAGCCATACTGATTTTATCAAGAGTGAAGTAGCCCTTTGTTTCTTGAGGAAGTTATTAATAATTGTAGTAGTGCTAGGGTGAGTCAATCAAATGACTATGCTTAGAAAGAGTATCTATAGGGAAATTAGCCTCTCTGTATACATGTTTGCTGAAAACAACCTAGTATTTTGATCAAATCCTACAGTTTAGTGATGTACTGATTCATGCTTCATGGTGGTGAGATCTCCTTTATGAGCCACTTTACTAGTAACTCTGAATCAACCTCTAATATAACTCTCCTGTAACTATGTTGAATGTACCTAGTGATCCCAAAAGATACAGCTTAGATCTCTGCCTGGTTGTTAGAACCAACTCCTAATGGTGTAGCAAAAGCATAGATCAGATCACCTTTGTAGTTTTTGAAAATGCCTCCAACTGCTATATTACCTGGATTTTCAAATTCACTACCATAAGTGTTAAGCTTAACCATAGAAGGAAGAGGTTTAAACCAATTGATCTATGTAACTTTCACATCATGTTGACAGGTTTCAACTAAAAGAATTAGATCCTTCCAGTTGTTGGGCCACTGAATATAAAAGTAAGTAGTTTTTAAGAGCATGTGAAGTTCTTTGATGATAGAAAACTTCACTCTATCAGCACTTGATTTCTTGCTTCAATACTTTCTAGTACATCTATTCTTCCACAAGTTCCAACATATGAAAATATAAAAACCTTGAAGAATCAATTTATGGACTTCATTATTGTGTTTGAGGATCCATCACCTCATTAGAAGATTTTTTAGAGGTGTAGTCTCATGATGTATTCCCAGGAAATCAAAGAAGTATTTCCATATATGCTTAGTAAAATGCCCATTAACAAAAATGTGATCTATAGTATCCAGCCCAGCTCTGTAGTAATGTGAACAATTAGCTGGTTCATAACCAAATGCAGTGTTCTCCTCATTTGTTGGAAGTTTACCCCGGACAACTCTCCAAAGAAGAAAAGAAGTCTTGAAAGGGATATTTTTGTGCCACATAAGAGTTTTAGTCATTGTCTTGTTATTTTTTTCCCTCACCAGTTCCCAAGCTAAAGAACAAGAGAAGTTACCACTATTTTTAAGCTTCTAGATTGCTTGATCAAGAGTGCTTTCTTTATATCTGAACATAGTGTTGATGATCTTGTGTATAAAAGCTAGAGGGGCATGCTGTAACACCCAAAAATCCAAGCTAAAATCAGAACTAATCTTCAAGTACATTTAGAACCAAACTCAACTATTTGGTAGTATGAGGAATGATTTAGATATGAATAAAATCCATACGTAACTCCAAGCTCGTAGTTAAGTTGAAAGTTTCCTTATTGATCAAATTCTTATATAGAATCTGTCTAGAGTCAACTTCAAATGACTATAACTCCCATATTATGAAGTGTTTTGAAGTTCAAGACCTACCAAATAGAAGGTATTTGAGTCTTCTTTTCAATGTGTCTGATTGCTCATAAATTCAATTTTGGAGCAAGGAGTTACGGCCATTTTAGTGAAGTGCTGTCAAGCAGTGACATACCACTATCCTTCCAACGACTATTGGAAGAAAGGATGACCATTCTTTTTGTTGTATATAGGAAACACCCCAAAAGTCCCGATGATTGACAAAGTGTCCTCCTAGCAATGAGAGGGACTAACGACCATTGGAGGAACTAACGATCGTTGATGGCAATCTTGGTCACAAGGTTGGCCTGGCTTGAGGATCCAATGACCAACCAAGGAATGACCATTGGAGGATCCAATGAGCCATCCCTTGGAACATCTGATGGAGTCCTACAAGCCATCAAGATCACCTCTCAACCTACGATCCAACTGATGATCTTGGGTAGAACCAGCGATCGTTGGTGGATTCATCTGTCACGACACTCAAATTTTTTAGTTATGTTTTATAAGGGGTACATGAGTCTTTACCCATCATTTAACCTCCTAAAATATATCGTATTAGCTATCCTAAGGCTGAATATTAAGCCGTAACTACCCCAAATCCTCATTATCTCATAAATCAGTCAATATTTAGCAAAATTTAGAGAAAACAAGCGAACCTTTCCCTCCAAGTTAAGAAAGCTAGGTTTCATTATCTTAAAGCTTCAAGTCCAAGGTTTTCACCTCCAGGTATGTGGTATTTCATCAATGGATTTTCTTTCACCTATTGAGTCCCTAAGTGAACTAAATCGTTTAGCTAATTCAATCTTCAGAGATTAGGGTTTTCATGATAACATAAGCTTCTTTATATTTTAGTTCCCGACCATGAAGAATCTATGAATACATGTTTCCTATGAAATTTAGCATTTTTACATACTCGTATTTGTGAATCCTCAGTGTATATAGTAAATTCATGACTTTGGACTGGAGTTGTATGAATTCATATTCTATTCAGATTATAGGAACTGTAATGAATAGTTGCATTCTTTAGAGATGGAGGGTTATGAACAACCGATGACTTAGTTTCTCACGCATTGATAGTTGAACATTCATTCATTCAATTTCGCATGTTTAGGATGCTTTCAGATAAAGTGTCTATTATGTAATGTCAAATATTAGTGTAATTGAGATTATCAATTTATCAATATAAATTCTATTGGAAGTAGTACTTAGCACCGAGCGAACGCAGGGATGAAGGATCACCCGCCCGTTAGGTTAAGACCTTTAGTAGAAGTCCATAAGTCCTAGAACTAAGGTGCCACTATAGGTTCTAAAGAGTCATCCATCAGATTAGGCTTGATACCTTACTCCTTTTGGACTACAGTTTAGTGGATCCACGTCAGTCAGTGTTCATACCTTTGGTAAGGTATAAAGCACCCTTCTAGCTAGGGCTATAGTTTAGGACCCATTTAGCTCAGATTGGGTATGTCAATTAACGGTAGCTCCTACAGTTCAGACTCAGATATTGCATGACCTTGTACTCAATTTAGGGTTATAGTGGATCCACGTCAGTCAGTGTTCATACCTTTGGTAAGGTACAAAGCACCCTTCTAGCTAGGGTTATAGTTTAGGACCCATTTAGCTCAGATTGGGTATGTCGATTAACGGTAGCTCCTACAGTTCAGACTCAGATATTGCATGACCTTGTACTCAATTTATTCAGTACAATATTGGTCAGTTACATGCTTATGCTTAATTATTTGATCATTGCATTAGTTTATATATCTTGGTTTCATGTTCAGTTTAGCCTCTTATATTCAGCATGTTTAGTTTATACAGTGTAGTGCATATCTCACATACTTAGTACATTCAAAATACTAACCACATACTTTTTCTTGTGCTATATTATGTTATAATATAGGTTCATCGTCCAACATCCAGCTCACGGTTAGCACGATCCCTTATCATCTTAGCAGCAGAGTTTGATGAGTCCTCATCTTTCGAGGACTAGTTTTCAGTATTATTAATTCATTATTATTTCAGTTTTCAGATAGTTAGAGGTAGCTGGGGGCTTGTTCTAGCAGCTCGTCTTAGTAGAAGATTACAAACATACAGTAGACTTTTAGCTTTATGTTCATGTTAGATGATTTTCGTTGCGACACTAGTACTGAGATTTGGTTTTAATTACTATTATATCATTCAGATTTTAGCTTTCGCTCAGTGATTCTTAGTTTTATACAGTATTATTAGTGTCACGCTAAGCCATAGGTTATCTTGGGGTCACTTGTGACTCTAAGCACCGTGTTACGACTAGAAAGTAGTCTCAAATCGTGACACATGCAGTATTACCATATCTTCATCGCAATTTCCATTGATTAAGAACTGAGAGACAGTCATGTTATTAAGCCTAAGAAGAAGGTTTCTTTGGTAAGCAAGAGGTCCCACTCCCAACCAGTCATCCCACCAAAAGCTGCATGTACCAAACTTTAAAGACCACTGAATATGTTCCTCAATGTTGCCTCTATTATTCATCATATGCTTCTACATAAGAGATTGACCTTTATCCCAATTCTTGATGACTGGATTGGCCCTTTGAAAATATTTGGCTTTGAAAAAATAAATGTCACGCCCCGAATCCCATCGGGACGTGATTGGCACCTGAAGCCGATATGGCTCGACAGATCCAATCTTTGCTCATGTCTACCCATATGCATATCCTCGTATGAATCTTATTAAATCTTATTATTCCTCATGCAACTAAGCGGAAGTCATGAACATGGAAACATATATCATATCTATATACGAAACTTGGCCGTTAGGGCCATTAAGTCAAAATGATCATACATCTCTTTCTTTCATATACCCACATACGTCTACAAAAGCCTCTAACTGATGCATTTACAAGACCATCTAAAAGTCGGGACAAGTCCCCGCTTTATATTATATTTACAACATCAAAATAGATATACAACTAAGACTCAGAAAGCTCCGAACCAAGTGGAGCTCACCAAAACTCTGCAAATGATCCACAATCTACTGAGAAGGTCTACAAATGCCTGCACCTACAACATGTAAGGTAAGTTCCCCCGAGGGGGTTAGTACGAAGAATGTACTGAGTATGTAAGGCTCATAATAAATAGCATCATACATGAGAATGTCAATAGAATAAAATATGAGAGAATAGTCAACGTGTATAAACCATTATTTTATATCATATCTTTTATAACTACTCTCCTTCAAGGGAAATTACCTTCACTCAAGAGACTTGCCTCCAATAGATTCTCCTATACCCAAGAGATTCTTTCTTGCTTCTATGTTCATTACCACTATTGTCCATCTACTTGGTTAGTAGGTTGTAGGAGAATAACATGCATCCACATACATCCACTCTAGTGGTAGGGTAGGAAATTAATAATATAACATACATCCACTCTATTAACGTACATCTACTCTATTAGTGGTTTAACCTACATCGACTCTCATGGTGGGAGAACATACATCCACTCTATGGTGGGGGAACATACATCCACTCTATGGTGGGAGAACATACATCCACTCTCATGGTGGGAGAACATACATCCACTCTATGGTGGGAGAACATACATCCACTCTATGGTGGGAGAACATACATCCACTCTCATAGTGGGGCAACATACATCCACTCTCATGGTGGGGTAACATACATCCACTCTCATGGTGGGGAAGCATACATCCACTGTCATGGTGGGGTGACATACATCCACTCTCATAGTGGGGTGACATACATCCACTCTCATGGTGGGGTGAAATACATGGGAGAGATTGATATATTAACTTATGAGGGATTGATACATTAAGGATCATGACACTATTTGAAACACACAAATATATTACCTCACTCTTACACTTCATGAGAGTAACACCTTAACTTGTGAGGGATAGATATATTAGCTCATACTTTACCTCCTTCACTATTCTTATGAGATCTTATATAAGTAAGTACATGATACCAGACCTCCACCTTTGGTGGGCTATACTAAATAACAAAGCATAATATTGAGACTATTCCATATTGAACTTATACCCGCTAGAATGTAATCCATACTCCACGAAACATATAGCAACCATGCGCATTACCTCTTTACAGTCTTATACCTTTCATTTAGTTATGAGAGTGACACATTAAAGATCATGAGACTAAAGCACACACTTATATACACGTCTCACTTCACCCCTTTACTTCATAAGATTGACATCTTCACTTATGAGGGATAATTTTACTAACTCGCACATCACCCCTCTTATTACTCTTATGAGATTGGTACTTCTACTTATGAATGATTGGTGAAACGATAATCATCATACTATAGGACTTTGGAACAAGACATGATTGGAATAATGCTATTCAAACTAAACAAGCTCTCTTTACCTCATTACTCTCATTGAGATAGTTCTCTTAGAATTTACAACGTTATGACATCTTTGGAACTTCCATCAACGACTAAGAGATAAGTGAATCATCATTCATCTAAGAATAGAATACGTATGAATAACAATATATGTCAACCTGAATTGATATACTTCAAGCCTCTCGAAATTGAAACAAGTCCAATGTCAATGTGAACAACATGTTGCAGAAGGATATGGAAAAAGGAACCTTACATACCTTGTATTCTCAATAAGAATATACAATCTTAGACGTGCATACAATAGTCCCTCTCCTTCCTTATGTTTCACTCTACATCACAAGTACATAACGGAACCAACATTAACCACCAACTACCTTACAATGGCATACAATAACAATGAATTACATGTTTGGCTTTAACATGTCATATCCCCCTTGACAATACCATTTATGAAATTATTATACCAAAAATCCCACAATATTCCATACATGATACAATCCAAATCGGCATCAACCTTTTTGGACTTGTGTTTCCGGAACGACAACAAGGGACCCAAACCACAAAGAGCTCAAGACCACATGGATACGGTTGGAGGGTCCATTTTGCATCCATTTTGCACTCCAAGTAGAGCAATATAGTGTATGAAAGATAGCTTGGAGTCAAGGGAATCATTTGAAGGGGCGTCGGAAAGTCGAAAGGACCTCAACGACGGACTGGAGTGGCCTGCGACCTCACCTGCACGCACAGGTGAGTGACCTACGGCCGCAGGTTCCTCCTGCTCCCACCACCTGCGCGCGCAGGTGGTCTCTTGCGTGGGCTTTGGGCCAAAACGGCCAACTTCTTGTTTTGTGTTAAATGGGTCATTGTTTGGCCCATAAAATGTAATAAAAGCCCTCAAGTATAAATAATAGTTTCATTTATTATTTTTGGGACTTTTGGATGATATTAAATGTTGTATGAACTCTTGAGAGAGTGTAGCTTGGAAAAGCTAATGTTGACGTTTGCCTAGAAACGGGGTTGCGAGGGAGTTACGATTCCCTCAAGGTCTTCGTAGGAGGTTAGGTGCTTGTGGATAGTCAAAATTAGAGGTCTTTGAATTTAATATATTCATTGGTTTCTATTTCCTTATCTCCTTGTGTCAATCTATCTATCTATCTTACTTTTTCCGCATTTTAGTTTCCATCGTGTTTTCGTGTTTATTCTCGATTTTCGTGTCATTTTACGTTTCCATATTTTGCACTCTATCATTTGGTATCAGAGCCGAGCTTGAATTCGTTTCCATGAATTCAATCTTGGGTGTGTTGTCTAAAGGAAAATCAAAAATCAAAAAAAAAAAAAACAAAAAAAAAACTGAAATTTCGTTTGGAAATTCCCTGAAATTTAAAAGTTTTGATTTTGAGTTTTCTTGTTGTTGCTATACTAGGGTCATTTCCTCTAGTATGTTTGAGTCGGGATATTGAGCTTTGGATTTGATTTTGAGGTGATTTGAAGAAATCTATGTGTTGTTGTTCTTGAAGTTGAAGAAAAATATAAAGATGGGTTTCTAGATCTTGTGATCGTGGTGTGGAATTTGAAGGATAAGACTTGTGGAAAGGTGTTCCTCATATCGAAAGGAACCCAGATCTGAAGGTTCGTCGAATTTCGAGATCGTTTGGTTGAGGTCCAAATTTGTTGTTCTTAGAGTTCTTGAAGAACATTCATACCTTCATATATTCAAAGAAGAGGGTATCAAAAAGGTGTTGTTTGATCTTTGCAAGAGCAATAATCCAAGAGAGAGAGAGTGAAAAGGGGCCCATAGAAAAGCCAAAATCGGAGTCTCCAGCGAACTGCCTAGGGCTATTTGAGCCCCACCTGCGCGCGCAGGTGGGCATCTGCGGCGGCAGGTGACCAACGCAGGTCACCTGCCCAGCTTCTGTTTCCATCTGCGACCAGCCGTCTGCGTGGGAATGTCGTGACCTGCGTCCGCAGGTCACCCAACGCACCTCATAGGTTCCAAATTCCAATTTTGCTTAAGTTCCATTTTCTTAGTTTCATTTCTTAATTCCTTAATTCATTTCTTGATTCCTAAACTAATTATCAACGGGTAATTGTCCTTACTTAGTTGGTCGATTAGTTCTTGAGTCCGTTCTTTCTTAGTCCATTTTCTTTGTGCTCTTCTAGTTTAGCTTCGTAGTTAACTTCTTGTTTCAAGTCCTATTAGTTTATAATCAAATCATCCTTCTTTCTTTAAACAAGAATCTATTCCGACCAAGAGTAGCAATCGACACCTTGTGTACTACCGAAGTATAGGCAATCTTCAACACTAGCCGCTCCAATTGTGAGGCAATCAAAGGTGTGTAAACACGAGTGATTGTGAGCTTCATTTTGCTAACGCTAATGTTGTTTATTGTCTTTGTTAAGTGTCTTAATTGATAGGTAACATGGCTTTGGAGAAAGAAACTTCACTTCCCATGAGCAAAGACGTGTTGAAATCTATATAGGAAAACATTGAGTACATGAACCATACAATAGGAGCAATGGAAGGTCGTTTAGACTCCTTGGATGGTATCATGCCAAGCATGGTTTGTGAAATGGCGAACATGGAGGAGTCATTTGATTCCAAGGATACCACTTCCCAAAACAACTCCCAAGTATCACCAAGTGAACAAGTCCAAAGTTCCCCAACCCGAAAATGTAATTTGGTGATCTTGGAAGGGGATGATGAGCCAAGTAGCTGCTTGAAAGACGTGGGCAAGGAACACTTGATAGTGGGACTTGTCAACACACATTCCTTGCTACCTACTAACCATGATGCTAGCATTTTACCTAGTATCTCCCCTATTCTTGTGCAGGTCCATAAACTTCCAAAGGAGGATCCAAGGAGAGTTCCTTGCGATCGTATACTTGAAGACTTAACAGAGTTCTTGGCTGAGGATTCCAACTTTGGGAAGAGCGTCGAGGACTTCCCAAAAGAGCAAATGAGCTCCCACATTGAACACCAAGGTGAAGACCATACATTGTGCGAGCTACAAGGTAACAATGCTAAACCTTACACTTCCCTAAATTCAAAATGTCTTGATGTGGCTAGTGGCCAAGTGAGTGTGATTGGTGGCTTGTCTAATGTAGAGTCTTACGAGTTTTCCCTTTGTGATACTCTTGGTAGTGCTAAGTTGCATGATGATCAACTTCTTGTTGTGAGTTCGCAAACACTAGTTGATCCTATAGATGAGCAAATTGACTCTTCTAGCAAGATCAATTTGTGGCCACCTAGTGCTAGCGCTTATAACTCGAATGAGGTTCCATTGCCATGTGAAAAGAGTATTCACACACTAGTTGACCCTTGTGAAAATCAAGGTGAGTCTACGTTGGCATGTGAATTGCCTATAACTAGTGAAGGTGTGTGTATTGATCAACTTGCTCTTGAATCAAATCCGCTACTTAGGATGTTTGTGATGTGATTAGTGAGCCTCAAGTTAGTGAGGATGTTGATAATGTTGATCATTTGAATAGGAGTGACCCCTTGAGAGTTTCTTTAAATGAAAATTCTCTTACTTGCTTCGCTCATAGGGATGATCATGCGAATGAAACTTCTTCGAAATTGGATAATTGTCTTTTTGAGAGTAATTCTACATGTTCCAATCCTTCTTCTTGGATTGATCCTTCTCTTTTTAAGCACAATTTCTTATTTGAAGATGTTGAAATCACTCCTTGTGGATTACCTAGTGGTGAAGATCATGTTAGTGATGTAGATCCTCTTAAGGACTATATTCTATATAACAACCCACTATGGTGTGACAACATTCCACCTAAAGATGGAAATCTCTTCTTGGAAGATGAGAGTACTCTTATGAGAATGGAATGTGAAGAAATAGAAGGTGTTATTTGTTTTGAAAGTGCTTCTACCTCTTATTTGTGTGCTTTCTTTATTGAGGATACTCATGGTGAAGATCTCAAATCTAATAATGAGTACATGCATTGGAACACCTTAGTTGAAGTTAACTTGAGAGACACCTTTCCCTACCCTCTCTTTGCTTATAATGCTGTCAACTATAGTATAGAGGGTATGTATAATTGTGAGGTTGACACCTTCGGGGAAAATGGGTATTGTCTTAACCCATGTACTTGGATACTTCTCCCATTTGACCCCGGTGACCTCTTGGAGTGTGGTGACTCTTGTACACCCAACTCGGTGCTTGGTCAAGACGACAAGCAAAGTTTGATTGCGGTTGTTGGTAGCCTTCTCTATGATGAAAATTCTTTCTTGGGGATTTACGATCCACTTGGTAGACTCAAGTTGTGTATGGGAGACATGTCCAACAACGATGGGTGTTCTTTAAAGAAAGGGAGTAATGAAATGGCTCAAAGAAATTCGCCATTGTGTGTGTCCATTCTTGACCAAAGTTGTATGACTTGTAGGTCAATGAGTGAGTCTTCTCTTGAGAACACTTTGGAAGGATTCCATTCATGTTATACCTTTCTTTATTTCCTATTTGCTATTAATGACCCCTTTCTCAAAGGTGGTATCATTCTTGAGGACCCTAGGGCAAATGTGTCATTGCCTCTTTTGGGTTTTGCTTATATACTTGCAACCTTCTTCGACACACTTGTGCTTAAGTTGTGTAGACCACAACTTGTGGATTCTAAGTTGATTACTTTTTTGTGGAAGAGTCCATGGTTGTTAAAGACTTCTTGTCACCTTCATAGGGTTAGACAATTTGAAGTGTCAAGTGGGACTCTTGGAAGCATGCTTATCATCAAAAGAGGGAATCAAATTTCTTCGGAGAACCACTTGTCTTGGATTCATTTGTTGTATAAAAGGTTCTCCATTGTCCCTAGTAGCATGATTCCATTGTTGAACTCCTTCCCCTTGTGAAGTTGTTTGGAAAAGAGAGGTTCTATGTGCTTGAAATGCCCTTTTCTCTCTTTGTGTGCTCCCACTCATGAGCACACTTTGGATGAGATTAGTGTCCTTAGCACCTTTCTTTATTACCTTTTTGCAAATGATGTTATTCCTAACCATGTTGAATCAACATCATATGTAGGCTTCCACTACAAAGAAAGGAAAAGTGTTGTGTGCCTAAATGATTTGAGTCCATCCTTGAGTGTATTAGTTGCTAAATCTCTTGAGCCATATGGCATTCTTGTAGATAGTAATACCCCGGATAAGATCCCTATGCTTGATTCCTTTTTATATTACCTCTTTGCTTATGAAAATATCCATGCTAGTTGTGGAATTATTTTATTTGGAGGTAGTAGACCCTTTGGTTGGTCCACTTGTTTGAGTAATGATGCAATGTGGGTTTCTCATATCTTTGACCCCGAAAAACTCATGTGGATTTTTGAACCATTGGTGGCCCACCCTTTGGTGTGGTATCTTGGAGAGGTATTGAAACAATTGTGTCATATGGCTCCCAAAACGAATGAGAACTTACATCCTTCGTTTGTTGACGCCATTATGACCTTTGTAGTTTCTTTATCTCTTAGTATTTTTCATAACCGGGTCCTTTATCTCCGTTTCAATAAGCTTTTTGTGATAAACCCGAAGGATCCTTGGTTATATGTTAAGTGTGAGCAACCTTGGCCTAATGATAAGATTGATTTTGCTAACACTAACCCTCATGTCATGAGGAAATTGTTGTTGTTGTTTTCCCTATGATTTTGCAAGGTTCGTATTCGAGGTCGAATCCTTTTCAAGAAGGGGAGGATGATACAATCCAAATCGGCATCAACCTTTTTGGACTTGTGTTTCCGAAACGACAACAAGGGACCCGAACCACAAAGAGCTCAAGACCACATGGATACGATTGGAGGGTCCATTTTGCATCCATTTTGCACGCCAAGTAGAGCAATATAGTGTATGGAAGATAGCTTGGAGTCAAGGGAATCATTGGAAGGGGCGTCAAAAAGTCGAAAGGACCTCAACGACGGACTGGAGTGGCCTGCGACCTCACCTGCGCGCGCAGGTGAGTGACCTGCGGCCGCAGGTGCCTCCTGCGCCCACCACCTGCGCGCGCAGGTGGTCTCCTGCGCCCACCACCTGCGCGCGCAGGTGGTCTCCTGCGTGGGATTTGGGCCAAAACGGCCAGCTTCTTGTTTTGTGTTAAATGGGTCATTGTTTGGCCCATAAAATGTAATAAAAGCCCTCAAGTATAAATACTAGTTTCATTTATTATTTTTGGGACTTTTGGATGATATTAAATATTGTATGAACTCTTGAGAGAGTGTAGCTTGGAAAAGCTAATGTTGACGTTTGCTTAGAAACGGGGTTGCGAGGGAGTTACGATTCCCTCAAGCTCTTTGTAGGAGGTTAGGTGCTTGTGGATAGTCGAAATTAGAGGTCTTTGAATTTAATATATCCATTGGTTTCTATTTCCTTATCTCCTTGTGTCAATCTATCTATCTATCTTACTTTTTTTGCATTTTAGTTTCCATCGTGTTTTCGTGTTTATTCTCGATTTTCGTGTCATTTTACATTTTCGTATTTTGCACGCTATCAATACATTGACCAATACATGATAACCAAGAGCATGTCACACCAAATTCATACTTTCCACTCTCCATCATCACAACATCACAATTATGCCGTCAATTTACTTCAATACACCCCACAACAACAAATCGGCCAAAATCCCATAATTTACACTTATAGAAAAATAATAAGTTTAGGACCATAATAACACCATACATGTTGTTATTTCATCCATACCATGCTCTTTCATCAAAACCACAAGTCATAATTCAAGTTACAATCCCATGGATAACACATCTTTTTAACCAAAAACCAAAAGTGCCATGTCCAACCCTTCCAAGCATAACCAACATGATTTACATAATCTTTCATGCTTTTAATAAGCTAAAGTACAAGAATAATCACTTACCCAAGCTTGGAAGATGATGATCTTGTCCAAAAATGCCTTAGGGTTTGAAGAGCTTGAGAAAGGTCTTGTGGAAATGTTGTAGAAATGTCTAGAATGGCATGTGCCCCTTTGAGATTAAAAATCTAATTTTTTTGGCCACCTTTTATAACCTCATAAAGTCATCCTTATCCATTAATTCCAACATTGACAAGTCAAGGCAAGAATGGGTCATTTTGACCCATTGGGCCTTTCATGTTTTATTTATTTTGGTCTCAAATTAGGCCCAATAGCCCATATCATCTTACCTTACTAACATCAATGTGTAATCCATTATATATGCGTTATAATGATATTCCCACTCACGAAATTTATATTTGTAGCCTCAATCCCAAAAGCAAGCGATTCTAGCCACGTATGACCTATTTGGATCCAAAGGGTAAAATCATCATTTTGACGCCAAATTCATTCTCGAGTCATTTTATCATGCCAATATAATATTTCATTCATTTCATGTATATACTCGTGGTTGTATAAAAAACGTGGCAAAGATCGGCTCGATACATCCCCGGGAACCCTTGGAACTTAGAAAATTTCCAACTTTCGAAAAATTGAAAATTCCATCCTGGCACGCCCTGGGGCATGCCAGCTTGCTGCCTCTGGGCACAAAATTTTGGCCCAGAGTGGCCTGGAATGGTCCCTAACGCGCCCCTCACTTAAATTTTTCAAAAATTTTGTTTTTCGACTTTTCTTCGCGGGTTTGGTTAGATACTTCAAGTCCTATTCTTTAACTTACTTCTTAGCCTTAATATACTTTGTTTAGAGGTCCTCTTAGCCTCTTTTTGAATCCCACAAATGCTCCATGAACATTGCAAAACACCTTCTACGCAAGTTTAATCACATATACAAGGGCCAAATTCAATCATCTCATCAATAGCATTACCAAATACATACTTATAGCTCTCGATACCTAAATAAACATTATTTAATGTTGTCAAGTAGGGTTGGTAAGGTACGGGGTGTTACATTCTTCCCCCCTTAGGAAAATTCATCCGCGAATGTTAACGATATCGCTTCAATTACAACAAATGCATCTCTATATTAGTTTATCCATATATAGACCCTTAAAGCTCATAGATACTTACGTATTATTGGTCCACTCCCACCTTTTGAACCTTTTCTTCCATTTGAAACAAACATGGGTATCTTTTCGACTTGTTGGTTTCTTCAAAGAACTTTTATGGGAGTTACGTCTTTATTTCTTAACCTTCATACTTGACGCTTTAGAATAGCCATAGATATCTTTTCCTAGTGAGATCCCCCGAACTTTGTATATTTCCAATGGGAACAATATGTAAGGAAACTCTTATACACTTTTAACAATTTCACATGGCACGTTGTATATGGTCAATTTTCCCTTCTTTCTGAATTTCATTATACCTGTCATGATCACAAACATCTACTATACCATTAGGATATGTTCCTTTAACTATACTAAACTCATCGACAGGTGGAAATAGTTCTATTGACTTCACTCATAACCCCAGTGTACTATTAAATTCACGGCAGTCGATGGAGCAACGTACGATAGAGTAGAGCTCAAATCAATCAATACATATATATCATGTAAAATATGGTAATATACCTAAATACCTGTACCGTCATCAGGAGGTGCTTCCTCATTCTGCCGGTCCACTAAAGAATAGGTGCAATTCTGAGTTCCACTAGAACTGGCTGCTCCTCTGGCACATCTACCGCGACCAGCAGACTGTACACCAGCTACTGATGCCACATCGGCTGATCCGGTAGGCCGTGTCATACTACCCGTAGGCCTCTGTGGGCATTCTTTCATCAGGTGCCCTGGCTTACTACATACAAAGCAAACATTCATATCAAATCGGCATTCGCCTGCATGAAATCTCCCACAACGAGGGTACAAATGACGAGAAGATCTCGTTGCATGTGATCCATGAATCCCACTACTCTGTTCAGATCGACCACCTCTAGACCTTCGGAATTGAGAATGACAACCTGCTGTGAAATAAAAGGATGAGGGTCTAGGCGGTAACATTCGAGATCCAGATTCTCTTGGGGATACCATAGACTGCCCCATAGGTCTCGCCCTTTTTGATGGCCCTTCCTCAGCTTTCTGTGTCCTCTTTCTTTGCCTTTGATCCTCCATTTTCTGCGCAAAGGCCTGTATTCTAGCTATGTCCATATCTCAATTTAAGGCAGCAATAGTGCAGTCTCGTACCAAATAAGGCTCCAATCTGTCCACATATCGATGGACTCTATCTTCCATGCTGGCTACCATATTTGGAGCATATCTAGCCAAGGAATTAAACTGTAAACTGTATTCTCTGACACTCATACTTCCCTGACGCAAATTCAGAAATTGGTCTGCATGTGCCTCCCAAATCTCATACGGGAGGTAATGATCTAGGAATGCCATTCTAAATTCTTCCCAACCAGCTGGGAGCGCATCAATACCTCTTGATCTTTTCCAGTCCTCATACCACAAAATAGCCTCGCCCTTCAGTCTATAAGCTGCTAGCTCAACCATTTCTACACCTGTTACGTGCATCACCTCTAGTGCTTTTTGAACTTGGTCCATGAAATCCTGTGGATCTGCTTTTGTATCGGACCCCGTGAATATGGGAGGGTATAATTTTAGAAAGTTCTGTGTACGCCGACTAGCTGCTCTAGCCGTGTCATCTTCATTTACCATTGGACCAGTTCGTCCCTGGGTTTGTGCAGCCACTAACTATGTCAACATATGTACTGCATTTCTTAAATCTTGATCTGTGGCATTCATTGATGGTTCTGCGGGTACTTCTCTACCTCTTGGCTCTTCTGGAGCTGGAAAGGTAGCGGAGGACCGCGATGCAATTTCAGTGTCAGCTCTACCTTGACTAACTTGGTCAGGTGGCAACCTACTCATTCCTTCTTCAGCAGGCATATCTACCTATTTCCCTTTACCTTTACCTCTTCTCGTGATTGGCATGTTTACTATACCAAGGAAAACAATTGCCATGGTCAGATACAATTCAACGTACAACACTGGCTCTATTGCACGATCTAGAATGAAGAAAAAAAACCACATCCTAAATGCCCCATAGCCTCCTGCTCATAAATGTGGTGCACAACATATCCATGATCAAGACTCTACTCGGACACGGCTTTGCAGACACCCTTAGAACGACCTGCTCTGATACCACTTTTGTCACACCCCGAATCCCATCGGGATGTGATTGGCACCCGAAGCCGATATGGCCCTAGAGATCCAATCTTTGCTCATGTCTACCCATATGCATATCCTCGTATGAATCTTATTAAATCTTATTATTCCTCATGCAACTAAGCGAAAGTCATGAACATGGAAACATATATCATATCCATATACGAAACTTGGCCGTTAGGGCCATTAAGTCAAAATGATCATACATCTCTTGCTTTCTTATACCCACATACGTCTACAAAAGCCTCTAACTGATGTATTTACAAGACCATCTAAAAGTCGGGACAAGTCCCCACTTTATATTATATTTACAACATCAAAATAGATATACAACTAAGACTCAGAAAGCTCCGAACCAAGTGGAGCTCACCAAAACTCTGCAAATGATCCACAATCTACTGAGGAGGTCTACTAATGCCTGCACCTGCAACATGTAAGGTAAGTTCCCCCAAGGGGGTCAGTACGAAGAATGTACTGAGTATGTAAGGATCATAATAAATAGCATCATACATGAGAATGTCAATAGAATAAAATATGAGAGAATAGTCAACGTGTATAAACCCTCATTTTATATCATATCTTTTATAACTGCTCTCCTTCAAGGGAAATTACCTTCACTCAAGAGACTTGCCTCCAATAGATCTCCTATACCCAAGAGATTCTTTCTTGCTTCTATGTTCATTACCACTATTGTCCATCTACTTGGTTAGTAGGTTGTAGGAGAATAACATGCATCCATATACATCCACTCTAGTGGTGGGGTAGGGAATTAATAATATAACGTACATCCACTCTATTTACGTACATCCACTCTATTAACGTACATCCACTCTATTAGTGGTTTAACCTACATCCACTCTCATGGTGGGAGAACATACATCCACTCTATGGTGGGAGAACATACATCCACTCTATGGTGGGAGAACATACATCCACTCTCATAGTGGGGCAACATACATCCACTCTCATGGTGGGGTAACATACATCCACTCTCATGGTGGGGAAGCATACATCCACTCTCATGGTGGGGCAATATACATCCACTCTCATGGTGGGGTGACATACATCCACTTTCATGGTGGGGTGACATACATGGGAGAGATTGATATATTAACTTATGAGGGATTGATACATTAAGGATCATGACACTATTTGAAACACACAAATATATTACCTCACTCTTACACTTCATGAGAGTAACACCTTAACTTGTGAGGGATAGATATATTAGCTCACACTTTACCTCCTTCACTATTCTTATGAGATCTTATATAAGTAAGTACATGATACCGGACCTCCACCTTTGGTGGGCTATACTAAATAACAAAGCATAATATTGAGACTATTCCATATTGAACTTATACCCGCTAGAATGTAATCCATACTCCACGAAACATATAGCAACCATGCGCATTACCTCTTTACAGTCTTATACCTTTCATTTAGTTATGAGAGTGACACATTAAAGATCACGAGACTAAAGCACACACTTATATACACGTCTCACTTCACCCCTTTACTTCATAAGATTGACATCTTCACTTGTGAGGGATAATTTTACTAACTCGCACATCACCCCTCTTATTACTCTTATGAGATTGGTACTTCTACTTATAAATGATTGGTGCAAGGATAATCATCATACTATAGGACTTTGGAACAAGACATGATTGGAGTAATGCTATTCAAACAAAACAAGCTCTCTTTACCTCATTACTCTCGTTGAGATAGTTCTCTTAGAATTTACAACGTTATAACATCTTTGGAACTTCCATCAACGACTAAGAGATAAGTGAATCATCATTCATATAAGAATAGAATACGTATGAATAAAAATATATATCAACCTGAATTGATATACTTCAAGCCTCTCGGAATTGAAACAAGTCCGATGTCAATGTGAACAACATGTTGCAGAAGGATATGGAAAAAGAAACCTTACATACCTTGTATTCTCAATAAGAATATACAATATTAGACGTGCATAAAATAGTCCCTCTCCTTCCTTATGTTTCACTCTACATCACAAGTACATAACGGAACCAACATTAACCACCAACTACCTTACAATGGCATACAATAACAATGAATTACATGTTTGGCTTTAACATGTCATATCCCCCTTGACAATACCATTTATGAAATTATTATACCAAAAATCCCACAATATTCCATACATTGACCAATACCTGATAACCAAGAGCATGTCACACCAAATTCATACTTTCCACTCTTCATCATCACAACATCACAATTATGCCGTCAATTTACTTCAATACACCCCACAACAACAAATCGGCCAAAATCCCATAATTTACACTTATAGAAAAATAATAAGTTTAGGACCATAATAACACCATACATGTTGTTATTTCATCCATACCATGCTCTTTCATCAAAACCACAAGTCATAATTCAAGTTACAATCCCATGGATAACACATCTTTTTAACCAAAAACCAAAAGTGCCATGTCCAACCCTTCCAAGCATAACCAACATGATTTACATAATCTTTCATGCTTTTAATAAGCTAAAGTACAAGAATAATCACTTACCCAAGCTTGGAAGATGATGATCTTGTCCAAAAATGCCTTAGGGTTTGAAGAGCTTGAGAAAGGTCTTGTGGAAATGTTGTAGAAATGTCTAGAATGGCATGTGCCCCTTTGAGATTAAAAATCTAATTTTTTTGGCCACCTTTTATAACCTCATAAAGTCATCCTTATCCATTAATTCCAACATTGACAAGTCAAGGCAAGAATGGGTCATTTTGACCCATTGGGCCTTTCATGTTTTATTTATTTTGGTCTCAAATTAGGCCCAATAGCCCATATCATCTTACCTTACTAACATCAATGTGTAATCCATTATATATGCGTTATAATGATATTCCCACTCACGAAATTTATATTTGTAGCCTCAATCCCAAAAGCAAGCGATTCTAGCCACGTATGACCTATTTGGATCCAAAGGGTAAAATCATCATTTTGACGCCAAATTCATTCTCGAGTCATTTTATCATGCCAATATAATATTTCATTCATTTCATGTATATACTCGTGGTTGTATAAAAAACGTGGCAAAGATCGGCTCGATACATCCCCGGGAACCCTTGGAACTTAGAAAATTTCCAACTTTCGAAAAATTGAAAATTCCATCCTGGCACGCCCTGGGGCATGCCAGCTTGCTGCCTCTGGGCACAAAATTTTGGCCCAGAGTGGCCTGGAATGGTCCCTAACGCGCCCCTCACTTAAATTTTTCAAAAATTTTGTTTTTTGACTTTTCTTCGCGGGTTTGGTTAGATACTTCAAGTCCTATTCTTTAACTTACTTCTTAGCCTTAATATACTTTGTTTAGAGGTCCTCTTAGCCTCATTTTGAATCCCACAAATTCTCCATGAACATTGTAAAACACCTTCTACGCAAGTTTAATCACATATACAAGGGCCAAATTCAATTATCTCATCAATAGCATTACCAAATACATACTTATAGCTCTCGATACCTAAATAAACATTATTTAATGTTGTAAAGTAGGGTTGGTAAGGTACGGGGTGTTACATTCTTCCCCCCTTAGGAGAAACGTGGAAAAAATTGGCTCGATACATCCCCGGGAACCCTTGGAACATAAAAAATTTCCAACTTTCGAAAAACTGAAAACTCCATCCTGGCACGCCCTGGGGCGCGCCAACTTGCTGCCTCTGGGCACAAAATTTTGGCCCAGAGCATCCTGGCAAGGTCCCTAACGCGCCCCTCACTTAAATTTTTCAAAAATTTTGTTTTTCGACTTTTCTTCGCGGGTTTGGTTAGATACTTCAAGTCCTATTATTTAACTTACTTCTTAGCCTTAATATACTTTGTTTAGAGGTACTCTTAGCCTCATTTTGAATCCCACAAATGCTCCATGAACGTTTCAAAACACCTTCTACGCAAGTTTAATCACATATACAAGGGCGAAATTCAATTATCTCATCAATAGCATTACCAAATACATACGTATAGCTCTCGATACCTAAATAAACATTATTTAATGTTGTCAAGTAGGGTTGGGAAGGTACGGGGTGTTACATTCTTCCCCATATAGACTTCTTGGATCAGAATAACCAACTGTTTATACTATAGAGACAAATAAAACTCCTCTAGTTGTCTCACACCAATTCCTCCTTTAACATATGGAAAACTAAGAGTATCCCAAGATGCCCGATGGTACTTCTTATTTTCCTTATCCCAACCCCAAAATAAATTAGTTATGAGGTATTTGATCTGTTTGAGAGTAGTAGAAGAAGGAGTAATAACTTATAGAAGATGAATTGGAAGAGACTGAAAAACTGACTTCACAAGAGTAGATTTTCCTCCATATTTCAACATCTTAGTTTGCCAACATTTTATTCTAGAGATAAATTTGGCCACTATACTACTAAAGTAAATAATCCTTTGTTTTCCCATGTAGAATGGATGACCAAGGGAAGTAATAAGACTATATTTTTGGATAAAACATGTGATGCTTTTAACTCTATCGACAACATCTTTAAGAGCTTTAGTAGGTATCATGAAGTAACTTTTTTCTTTGTTAATGAGTTGCCCAAAAGGCAGTTCATAAATCTGTAGAGTCTTGACAATAAGCTGAAGAGAGTATTTGCCAGTTGATATAAAAATGATAACATCATCTGCAAAACTCAAATTCGCTCGAGGGCCTCTAGTCTCCATATTAAAACCTTGATAAAGGTAGTGGTTATGCAGGTTGTTCATCAACCTTGATAGAACTTTATCACTAAGAATAAAGAGTGCAGGAGAGAGTGGGTCACCCTGTTTGAGCCCTCTAGTAAAATGGAAAAATCCATGTCTGAGTCCATTAACTATGACAAAATATCAATTGTTGGACATAATTCTCCATATCATGTCAATAATAATTTCCTCAAAGCCCATTCTTCTCAGTATCAAGCAAGTATATGACCAAGAGGCTCTGTCATAGGCCTTAGCCATATCCAACTTAATAACCACATTATATCCTTCCTTTGGCTTCTTAATTTTGTGAGATCTCTTGAGCTAACATGATTTTCTCAGACATACTTCTTCCTTTAACAAACCCTGACTGATTGTTAGAGATCAACTAAGGAATAATAGGAGCTAGCTTGAGACTAATAAGCTTGGATATGACTTTATTAGTGAAATTACTAAGGCAAATAGGTTTGAACTCAGATAGTTTATAAAGATTGTCCACTTTTGGGAGTAGAAACAAACAAACATGGAAAAAGTACTTAGGCATTGTGTTCCCATAAAAGAAATATTGCACAACATCCAGTAAGTCTTTGCTAATGATAACCTAGCAGGCTTGGAAAAATTTTCCACTTATCCCATCTGGACCTGCTGCATAGGTAGGACTCATAGAGAAATCCACTAGTTTTAATTCTTCAAGAGTGGGTATGTTCTGAAGACATTGATTTTGTTCATCAGTAACCATTCTGGGAATTCATCTAAGGATATCTTCATTAATCACCTTTTCTTCACCAGTAAAAATATTCTCAAAATTCTTACAAGCAGCCTTGGCTATATACTCATCACCTTGAATCCATTCACCTTGCTCATCACTGATTTTATGAATATAGAGCCTTCTTATTCTTTCTTTAATAAGAGCATGGAAATACTTAGAATTAACATCCCCTTCTTTAAACCAATGTATCTGAGATTTCTGTTTAAGAATAACTTGTTCCAGCTTCAAGTATCTCATTAGCACAATTGAGCTTGGTTCTATTATCCTCATTATTGACATTGATAATCTCTTCTTTTACAGCTTTTACCCTTTCTTCAAACTCTTTAACAACAATAAAGATATCCTATATTGTTTCTTAGACTAGTTGCTCAAAGTGTTAGTGACTTTTTTTATTTTCATATGAAAGCCCACATTGGATTACCTTCAATAGGTCTGCTTTAACATGTCTTAACGGTCTCCATGAAAGTATATTTCTCCACCCTGTAGTGAAGAAACTTGAAATATTTGATTTGATTTTCCTGCTTCTCAGACATTTCCAATAATAATGGACAGTGGTCAGAACCCACAGATGGTAAGTACGTGATGGAGGAGAGAGGCATCAACGCAAGGCATCTAGCATTGACCATAGCTCTATCAAGTCTCTTCCATATTCTAGCTTCAGCATCTTTATGATTACACCAGGTGAATCTTTGACCATGAAAGCCCAAATTAGTTAAATCACATGCTTCAATAGACCCAATAAAATAAAAGCTTTTATTCATTTTGTATGGTATTCCTCACATCTTTTATTCAGTATCAGTAATAACATTGAAATCTCTAATAGTACACCAAAGGGTGTTTAAATTAGAGAAGTGTAATAGATAGGCCTTCTGAGGTAGTCTCTACACTTAGCATAAATGAAGGTATTGATAAAGGTAACTAGATGAGGCACATATTTAACCTCATAGTTAATTTATTAATTATCAAACTTCAAAACCTTGAAATTAATGTTTTGATTCCAGAAGATCCAAATCTTGCCATTGTTGTTACAACTTCCTTATCCATATGAAGTTGATTTTTGCAAAAATTAATTTGCGAGTTGTCTGTAAATGGTTCAAGAATAGAAATCATGGAGAGATTGTAGAAATCCTTAAGCTTTTGGAGTATTTCCAAAGTACCTTGAGTAGTAATACTCCTTATATTCCAGCATATTGTATTAATCATCAAGACCTTTAGTCTTGGACCTGGTTTTGATTCTACAAGTAGTAGTAGATGTATTAGTAGTAGCTTTTTTGGTGGTTTTGGACTTATTTTTATGACTTTTTGGAGATAAACCATTCTTTTCAGTGACCTGTTGGACTTCCTATTGCATACCCTTGTCAAAAGTTGATCCAAAAGCTCTGATAAGCTGCTTACTATTTTCTTCCTCACTATCAGAATCTTCAACCAATTGATTATGCTTATCAAATTCATCTTCTGAATGAATCACCCTATACTCATCATTAATATCACCGGACATAGCCATCACACCAGGATCTTTAGGACTATCTTAGATCTGTATAGGAGTTACATGCAGCCCAACCTACTTAGTAACTAAGAAAAACTATTGTTGATCCTTCTGAGTAATTTCTAGCTTTTTCTGTTCTTCCTTACTTTGAATCTTTCTGATGGCATCCCTTTTCTTCTTGCTCAAATCCAGAATGGAATTATTGTTGAGTATTTGAGAATTTTCACCTTGATTCTTGTAAGAGTGACTTAAAGTATGCAACTGATCTTTGTTGGGAGGTTGTACAATACTGTTTTTAGGAGTATCAAGCCTAGCATTATCATCTTGCTCACTCAGCTCAACATCTCTATGACTATCATTAGGCAAGGTTGTAACATTTTCAGACATCTCAACTTTATTATCAACATTCAAAGTGGTAGTAGGGGCTCTAAAGTCATTCCTAGGGTCAACCATTGTAAACCCCAAAAAATTTTCCATGACATGTCAAGTACCAAGAACCATATACATAAGCATTATGTGAGTATTAGATATGATTTAAGGTCACAAGAAGTCCCTAACCTAAGTTGAGTTTAAACTCATTTTTCGGCTAAGTTCAAGTTCAAAATTCTTTATTGTCCAACTTCAAATGACCATATATCTTAGAAAAAAAATAATTATGAGCCTTAATACCCTCCAAATTGAAGATTTTTGAGTCTTCTTTCCAACGTCACCAACCGTTTATCAATCCGAGTTTGGAGTAAAAAGTTATGGGAATTTTAGTTAGGCACTATCCCATGTACGGGTTGGGAAGTGCGGGGCGGAGCTGGTGAGAGAAGGCCAGTGTTTAGCCTCTGTGTTGGGGTGTGCGGCATGGATCACCACTCTTAGGCATAAAAATCTACTTTTCTCTTATTAAATTAGGGGTAAACTAGTCCTTTCACCCCATGTAACTTTCCTAATCCATTTTTAATCCCCAAATTCATCCCAAAACAATTATAATCATCTCAAAACCCTAACCCCTCTTCTCTCCTAAAATTTAAGAACTCAAGAAAGGGTGTTTTCATATCTCAAGGCTCCAAAGTTCCCAAGTTGAAAAGTTCGTCCAAAAATTAAGATTTTTACTAAGAAATCTTCTACTTTCAGGTATGTGAGATTTCAACAAGGGTTTTCTTTCACTCTTATGTCAAAAACATTAGTTTTAATTAAATATCTATGATTTGATAAATTATGATTCATACCCAATTCTCATGATTTTCTATCTATATGATTTCTGATGATATTATGACTATTACCCATGGTCTAGACTTATGAGTTTTATGATTTCTAGAATATGTCTCACAATTTAGACCCATGAATCCATAACTTACAATGAAATTACATGATTTGAACTTAAATTATATGATTAAGCATGAATACCCATGTTTTGGTACGCAATATATGATTTAGCACAAATTCCCATGATTTGACATAAATTATATTTTTACATGAGTTCTAAAGATTTAGCATGTATTACATGAGTTTGAAACCTGGAGTAAGTGGGTTTCATCAATGGGTCCCTTTCACCCATTGAGACCCTAACTGAACTCAATTCTGTAATTGAATTCATCCTTCAGAGTTAGGGTTTCATGAAAAATATGGGTTTTGTTGTATTTCAGCTTTTTATCAAGAATACTCCTTGAATTCATGTTTCTCTTGAAAAATTCAGTGATAATATGGAGTTACTATTATGAACTCTCATAATGTTTATGAATTCATGGTTTTGGGGTTGTTTTCATGAAATTTTATGTTTTATTCTTATCATAAAAATTGTCATGAGCATTTTTAGTCTTCAGAGATAACGGGTTATGAACACCCGATGACCTAATTTTCATACATTGATACTTGAATAGTTATTCCTTCATTGTCACATATTTTTAGGATGCTTTCAGAGAAGTGTCTATATTTCAGTCTCAAAATTCAATATTTATGAGCTTACCTGTCATTCAGTATAAATTCAGTTGGGAGTAGTACTTAGCACCGAGCGAACCTAGGGATGAAGGCTCCTCCGACAGTTAGGGAGAGACCTTTAGCTGAAGTCCCTAAGCCCCAGAACTACATTGCCACCATAGGTTTTAAAGGGTCATCCTTCAGATAGGCTTGACATATTAGTCTTTTGGACATCAGATTAGTAGATCCACGCTAGCAAGCGTTAGTACCCTTGGCAAGGTACAAAGCACATATCCAACTGGGGTT
Organism: Capsicum rhomboideum; assembly: GCA_031232105.1. Taxonomy (NCBI): domain Eukaryota; kingdom Viridiplantae; phylum Streptophyta; class Magnoliopsida; order Solanales; family Solanaceae; genus Capsicum; species Capsicum rhomboideum. The sequence goes on from CP124716.1 coordinate 136,640,375, forward strand.
ACTAGTTGGGCCTTGATTAGCTCAATTGGGTTATGTCGGTTAATGGTAGCTCCCACAATTTCAGACTTCAGTATTTGGACCTCAGTTCAGTCTAGTTCATAGTATTTCAGTTATATCAGAATAATCATGTATCCAGTAGTTATGCTTAACAAAATGGGTCCTTGCATCTTAGTATACATCAGCATTACTTGTAATTTAAATATTTTCTCGACAGTATGCCCAGTTGTATATCACTTTATAGTTTCAGAATATCCTGGTGTTCCTACACTCATGCTTATCATTCAGCGAATCATTACAGTTAGCTCATATCAGTTTTATATTCAGTTATTCATAGTGCATATCTCACATACTCATGACATTCAAAAGTACTGATCGTATACCTCTTCTGCCTATATTTTCCATATGACATAGATTCAGGTGTTTACTCTCAAGATCATAATCACGCAAATTATAGCTTCCAGCTAATAGGTGAGAGTTCTCTATATTCGAGGAATCAAGTCAGTTTGTCGTTCTAGTATTTTATTTCTATTCGTATGTATTGATAAGGGATAGCTGGGAGTCATGTCCCGGCTATCTATAGTCAGTATCAGTAGAGGCTTTATAGATAGTCAGTCAGAGTTACTGTATTTAGTTCCGATTTCTTTTCAGATTTTAGTTGTTGTAAATAAACTTGATTAGTATTTGTTATTTATTTAGCAGCTTCTGTATTTTGTATCTTATTTCCAATTATTTTCAATACTCTTAGTGTCATGCCAGGCCATGCCATGGGTTAATTTGGGATCACTTATGGTTCTAAGCACCGTGTTATGACTAAGGTGTAGTCTTGGGTCGTGACAAACTTGGTATCAGAGCACAAGGTTCAAGCATCCCAGTGTGTCTATGAAGTCGTGTCTAGTAGAGTCTTATGGAATGATACGGAGTCTGTACTGTTCTTAGAGAGGCTACAGGGAATTTAAGAAATGTCTCCTTTATTTTATATCCCAACTCATGCAACAGATATGTTCTCTAAGAAATCTATACATATCTGAGCATTTGCTCAATTTCTGCTAGTTATGCCTCATTCTTGAGGTGATAGGAATAACCAAGCTTAAATTTATACCAATCAAGTTTTCTCAGGCAGAGCCTACAGACAGTTATGAGACTGTACTAGGCTTAAAAGGAGCCATTCAATTCTTCTAAGTTCAATTATTGAAAGTACCCACTTTTGTTCATGCAAGTCATGCGTTTTAGATAAGATATGAGGTGTTCAGATCCCTTCTCAGAATCTTGTTGCAGATGACCCTTAAGAGAGAGAAAGTATGCATTCAGGTTAGATTCTTGGGTATTGTTGGCGCAGAGTTGGGAAGTTTGTATCCTAAGGTGTAAAAACCATAAATAGTTGGGGGGGGGGGGGGGTTGACACAATTATACAGTGCTTAATAAGTTAAAGAGATTTAGAGTGTGGTGAAAAGAAATGATAGCAAGATCAAGAAAGAAAAAAATGTGCTAGATAGGATGTGCGGTTAAGGTTGATGGTTCTCGATGGATTAACGCTTATACAATTTCTATCCAGTAGATGTAAGTCAGTATAGTGTATGAAAAGTTTTGCAATTGTCCATGATAAGTGTTAGACTTTAAGCTTGAAGTGTGAATGAAAAGTGTAAAGGAAGATGATTAGGATTATGGTGCTAGTGCATAGAACTGATTTAATAGATTGACTCAGAGTATGCATGAATTTAAGTTTAGTACCTTGTTATTTAATGTGGTAGTGTAGGTTTGAGGTATATGTGACCCCTATATAGAGTAGTTAGTTGCGGTAGTGTATTTCAATTGCAATCTATAAGGAAGAATTTAGTATCCAGGTGCATATTGATACTCCGACGATTAGAGTAAAGCACTGTGGTTCAGCTTAGAGGATATTGAAGAGATGTGTTGACTTATAATGCTGGATTAAATCTAAGGGGGAGATGGTATAATAATCACCCAAGTCAGGTTTTGAGATTTAGTTAATATTGTCAGTCAATCCTAGGAAAGAGCTAGGAGAAGGTAGAGACCCAGCCCATCCTTATCTCAGTATGCTCCTTATACATCAGTCAATATGACATTCTACTCATGCCTCACATGTCAGCGCCATGATCATAACTCCTATTCATGCACTTCATATGAATGTATATCCATTATCAGTTTCTAGTATGAGGAGTAGTAGTTCACTCAGTAGCCCAAATCCTACTCCATGAATCTATAAATTCCATTCCCATATCATACAGTTCATGACTCATGCATTCATGTTTTTTGGTATGTTTGGTTCCAAGTATTCAAGATATGCCCTTAATGACTAGTGAAATCACATTACATCATGTACATCCTCAGATTAGTTCTCTCCAACAAGTTTGTGCCTATTGCACTATACTTCTCAGGCTTCAGTCAAGTGCCAAATGTTATGAAAATCCTTAAGTCAAGATTCACCGGTGTTTCTCTTATTCCAGATCTTCATGTTCCAGTCTCTTAGTGACTTTCCATATGCTATTATAGTAATGTTGATGGCAACCGAGTGATTGTCTTGAATGATTGTTGAAAAATCTGCAGTTATAAATTTTGATGATTAATGACCCCTTTTGTTTAAAATTTGAGGTTGATTGTTTAAGGCGACAAGAAGAAAAATATTTTGAAGATGATAGCTCTTCATGGATATAGAAGGTAAATTCCCATAGTTGAGGCTAATATAGTCATTTTGTCGGTAGTGGTTTATATCTCCAAGTTAGGCTTGAACAGAGTAAGGACATGCAGCTAGACTTAGTCTTTGGCAGCCATATGTGAGATACCCTATAGAATTAGAAGTTTCATCCAGTTAAGTGTAGTTCTTTTGTAAGAAGGAGCATGGTTGGGAGATGATGTTAAGTTGTAAAGTTATCGGTCACTTTGCTTACGACATAGTAGTTCTATTTTTGCTTCCAGCTTGAGAGTGCCTTGCCTAATGTTCAAGTTTATACCGTCCCTAATCTATGAACTCAGATGAGAATGCTAAAGTGCTCAGACCATGTTAGGTTCCCTGATTAGGATGTCCTACTCAGATCATGCCTAAAAAAATCTCATATCCCGCATTTCTTTCCTCTAAGTTTCATGTCTACTCACGCTCTTACATTCAACTAAGTCAGCATCTCCAATCTAAATCAGTCATGTCATAGCCGATTCCCAGCTGTGAAAGTATCCTCAGTCTCATGATCCAGTCGAGCTTGTTACAGCTTTGGTCTCTATTTAGCATTTCATGCCTTCAAGTTTTATGTCTACATCAAATTCAGGTATACTTGGTCATGTTCATGTTTAACATGTTCAATAAATTCAGTAACTTTATGCAAAACATCTAGGTCATGCAACATGTCTAGTTTTTGAACATAGTTCCTGAAAATTCATGCATGTTAAGTACCTCATGTCAGTCCCATGTTAAGTATCTCGTGTCTTGTCCTAAATCCATACTTCATTCAGGGATGAATGATCCCAACGGGAAGATATTGTAACACCCCCAAAATTTTCCAAGACATGTCAAGTACCAAGAACCATATACACATAAGCATTATATGAATATTAGATGTGATTTAAGGTCACAAGAAGTCCCTAACCCAAGTTCAGTTTAAAACTCATTTTTTTGGCTAAGTTCTAGTTCAAAATTCTTCATTGTTCAAATTCAAATGATCATATACCTTAAAACATAAAGATTTATGAGGCCTAATACCACCAAATTAAAGATTTTTGAGTCTTCTTTCCAACGCCACCAACCGTTTGTCAATCCGAGTACGGAATAAAAAGTTATGGGAATTTTAGTTAGGCACTATCCCAAGTGCGTATTGGGTAGCGAGGGGCGGAGCTAGTGAGAGGAGGCCACTGGTTATCCTCTGCGTTGGGGTGTGCAGCGCGGAGCACCACTCCCAGGCAGAAAAATCTACTTTTCACTTATTAAATTAGGGGCAAACTAGTCCTTTCACCCCATGTAACTTCCGCAATCCATTTATAATCCCCAAATTCATCCAAAACAATTATAATCATCTCAAAACCCTCACCCCTCTTCTCTCCAAAAATTCAACAACTCAAGAAAGGATTTTTTCATATCTCAAGGCTCCAAAGCTCCCAAGTTTAAGAATTCCTCCAAGAATAAGCTTTTCACTAAGAAACCTTCTACTTTCAGGTATGTGAGATTTCAACAAGGGTTTTCTTTCACTCTTGTGTCCAAAATTTCAGTTTTAATTAAATATCTATGATTTGATAAACTAGGGTTCATACCCAATTCTCCTGATTTTCTATCTATATGATTTCTCATGATATTATGACTATTATCCATGGTCTATACTTATGAGCCTTATGATTTCTAGCATATGTCTCACAATTTAGACCCATGAATCCATAACTTACATAAAATTACATGATTTATATGATTTGAACTTAAATTACATGATTCGACATGAAAACCCATGTTTTGGTACGCAATACATGATTTAGCACAAATTCCCATGTTTGACATAAATTACATTTTTACATGAGTTCTGAAGATTTAGCATGTATTACATGAGTTTGACACCTGGAGTATGTGGGGTTTTATCAATGGGTCCTTTTCACCCATTGAGTCCCTAAGTGAACTCAATTCTGTAATTGAATTCATCCTTCAGAGTTAGGGTTTCATGAAAAATATGGGTTTTGTTGTATGATGTCGCCCAAAATATGCCTCCTAAGAAGTATAAAAGCGGTCGATGTATCAAATATAGAACCCAACTAGGTTGGGGTCGATCCCACAGGGAATAGGACGAAAGTAGGTTGAGTTCTTGTTCGAGTAGTTGGAAAATAAGTAAAGAGGGGGGAATACTTGTAACAAGTAGTGATAGTAACAATTGTTGATTCTTTGAAGTTGTTTTCAATATGAGAAATACACTAGGACTGTGATCCCCAATGATTCCTTAACTCTACCGGTTATTGGTGCTGGCAAAACTGTCCCGTTGTGTTGCATTAAAAATCTGACAAGATATGTTCATCTAAATGTCTCTCGACCTTGGTTAGATGAATTTCACTCTTCTCCTCTCGGTCTCCGAACGTCGCACTACTAACCCTTGTCCTGGATCTCAGATAACTATACCTGCTAAGGCTTAAGTTATTAGATGAAGGTTGATAGCTTCAAATCTCTGTTGTTATTTACTTTTTCCAATCTCTACCTCTCTCTCGAGCAAATCTAGAATACAGGCGAGTTTCTAACGTTTGCAACCGTTAGAATATCAATCACAATGAAGGAAATAACAATACATGTATTCACACCGGTTCAGAATTGCTTTGCACCTAACCCATTTCGTTAATTCCTCATGGTTCACACAACCCTAGTTAATGAGTTTAGCTACTCATGTTCGCAAGAGCACAATAAGAATTTGAAGATGAAGACATAATTGTAAACTCACAATAATGAAGAAACTCTGAAATCTCAATTATGAATAAAACCCTAGAATCGGTGTTCCAAGATTACAAAATAATAATGTGTTTCTGAACTCAAAATATTGAAAAACTATCTCAAAATAATGTGCTGACTAACTCTCGCACATAGGACAATACAATGGTATTTATAGATACAAGACGAATCCTATCCTAATCAAAATAGGACAATAGAGTCGGTAACTTTCCACGGTATCGTGACTTGGTATCGTGGAACCAAGCAACGTCACTTGGATCAGTTTCGTGGAAATCAGGCAACATAGCACATCTCTGAAGTCTATTCACGGCACCCACTCACATCACGTGAGTGGAGTCACTCCACGTGGATGCCTGCCGTGGAAATCAGACAACATTCAACATCTTTGAAGATGACTCACGATAGACACTCACGTCACGTGAGTGGACTTCACGGCACGTGAGTCCTGTCGTGAGTCACTCCTCTGTTACTGGACTCAGCTCTTTCGTCTTCAGATACTTCGTTCTCAAGCATGATTTCTTCTTTTTTGTCCATTTTGCCTCCAAAACCTATTCTCCTGCAGTATAGAACAGAAAATACGTCATACCAACCAAACACACCCAAGTTATAGCATATTTTACTTGTTTTAAGCATCGAAAGTGTCATGAAACCATGACACATCAACACCCTCAACTTAGAACGTTTGCATGTCCTCAGGCGAATAAAACAAAACACACATATATGATGTTTAACTAAGAGAAACCTAAGGGACCTACGACAGTCGACTCATTGCTTTTAGCCTCAAAACTCTTCTGACCCCTCCTATTTACAAATCAAAACCACGGTGTGTATACATGCAACATATTATCATGACACAGAAGGGATCAAGTGATGGCATCAGATTATGAACAAACAACTGAGCATATATACATATGTCATTATCCGAACCAATAGCAGCTAACAATGCAACCCATGTACTCTCACAATCAACGAATCCCCATGCACTCACAGTATACTAATAAATCTCAAATTAGGGATTCGGTCAAAAACACTCTCTCTCATAAAGAAGTTCAAACAGTGTGCATGAAATACAATAGGCTTGCCCTTATTTTCTATGCCTTAGTTTTTTCGGACAGTTGGACTAGGATCACGATAGGACTTTAATCGGCTTGGGGACGAGTATGGTACATATGGATATGGTGACTTAACCCTCTTTGACACTACACTATTTTTGGCTCCACTTTTCAACCATACTTATTTATTCTCCTTCATTTATTTTCAGATTTTCGGGTGTGATTTTCTTCACTTTCAAAACACAATTTTCTCTCTATTTTCTTTTCTTATTTTTTTTTTCATTTCTATTCATTTCGCTTTATTTTTTTTTTTTTTTTTCTTCACACCCAAATATGTTTTCTCTCTTATTTTTTTACTAATCCCTTCTCCATACTCAAATCAATCTACGCACCCCTATAATAACCACCCTCAACTCAGGCGATTTGCCTGAGTTGAGGTACACAATGTCCAAGGAGGGACTAAGGCCAAGACAGGTTCATTATAAATCAAAAATAGAAGGTGAATAGGCTAATGAAAGAAACAGGTCAATTAAGGCTCAAAATCGGGATCAAGGGATATTTAATTCATTTGGTCAGACATTTAGGCTACAAGTGGACTTATTCAAAAATGGCCCATGATCCTTTCCTAATCACTATCCTCTAACCTAGGCAAGACTAACCGGACAAGTTTTGGATCGCACACACAAAGTCAACTAAATAATGACCTCACACACACATAGCACATCATTGTATTATCAACTACTACCTATCTGGGTTCATGCAATGCTAGCTACATTTATTCTGCCTATACTACTAATGTCATAACAAGATCCAACAACTGTCACAAACTAACATACTACACACACAATTCAAAACAAAAAATTTCAGGAGGGGTATCCTTTAGACAATCACAAAGCATCCTTAATATTAAAAAAAGTTCAAAATTAGACTACACTAAGGTTCCCCTATTTTACTCCTAATTAAACATAAAAACACATAAATAATATAAATAATAATCTAAACATGCCGGTTCTACTATGATAGCACACTCGGGGGAAAAGAAACATGGCAACAAAAACCCCCAAGTGGCGGTACACCCCTACCCCCAACTAATAATAGTGCACTGCCCTTAGTACACAACTATCAATAGAATAAATGTAAGGGAGTGAAGACATACTTGCAGTGCCCTAAGCACCGAAAGTGGGCTCGCTCGTAGCGGGATCATTAGTATGCCCTGTGGCCTCTCCGCTAGGCGCATCCGGTGGAGGGGGTGCCTGACTAGAGGATGCATCACGCGCCCTCTGCTCCTCTGCGATCTGGCTCCTGGAGGCTTTAACCGCTCTCCAGAGATCACGCTCAAACTCATCACCACTATCCACCTGCTCCTCCGGACTGCATGGATGTTTGTCTCTATCAATAGGAGGCTCCTCATCGGCAAACAAATCCGCCTCAAAAATTGGCGGCATCAGATCCTGAACAAGCATAGATGGAATAACAGGGGCACTGCTTGGTGACAAAGCTCGAACCTCCTCGTGCAATGCAGCTATCTCCTTTGTCAATGCTTCCATATAAGGATTCGGTGCTGAACCCAACCGAGTAGCCATTCGCGCCTCAAAACTATCAATCCAGCCATGCAGCTCTCTCATGAATTTATCCATAGAAGCAGACACACGGGCCTCCACTCTGGCCTCTGCAGCCTCAACTGTGGTCCTAACCCATGGCTTAAGTTGGGATACCAACTTAGCCGTTTGTGCCTCTAAGTGGGCCTGCCACTCAAACATCTGTGTTTGCCTATCAACCAGCTGCTGTAGGAAATCCCTCGAAACAGAAACCATGCCAGAAGGAGGCGGTGGTGCAGTAGTACCAGGTACCTCATCGTCAATTGGGCCTGTTCCCTCAGCAGGTGCATGAATAGTATCAGGAACGCTCACCGTTATAGGAATAGGCATAGGGGTGCTCATCGGCTAGTCTCTATCTCCAGGCCCTTAAAAAAGGGCTACTCCTGATGAACCAGAAGGCTGAGACCTTCGTGGAACACTGGGGATAGATCTCCGCTGCTGCATCAACCCAATATCTGCTATGTGGGTCACCTTGATATAGTGATCAATGGTAGGTAGCCTAACCACACTCGCCCGATCACACAGGCTCTGAATGAAATAGGAAAAATAGACACTGGTATGGTATCGAAAGGCATGCTCATGAAACTCCCTAATAATGTACCTGGGGATATAAATATCATAACCTGCAAGGATGCTAGCCACCACACAGCCCAGTCCAAAGTGAGTGAATTATCAGCATTAGTGGGCCTCAATCGATGCCTAACAACCGACCACCAAAATCTGACGGCAAAATAGAGTGTGGACTTCTTTATATCCAGCTTCCGAGTCACCCAACTAGCCTCAACACCGTCCTCCACTATATAATCGGCAATCCACCTCAGTAACTCCAACTTCTAATCATCATCCCGCATTTTAATTTGGTTTCTGACAGTCTCCATGAAGTGATCAAACTCAGCAGTCGTGGCTACCAATGGACGGTCTGCACCAAACAAGAATCGGTGGATGGTCTTCTCAGATATATCGACTCGGGTCTCTCAAACCAGAGGATGAGTCAATAAAGGTTGGTCCCGGTACCACTGCCCAATAGGTGTACTCAAATCAATGGACGCAGTATAGGAAGCATAAAATTCTCGGACTAATTCTGAGCTATAGCAACCAGGAGGCTCCGCTATCCATCCAAACCCATACTGCTCAAACACAGCCCAAATATCAGGCAATGCCTTTAACTTCTCAAGCCGGGCTCCTCCATAATACTTCTTATACACATGACACGCTCAGTCAGTTCGGTATCCCTGTCATAAAATACACGAATGCCCTGAACACACCATCGTTGGGTATCCCATCTCTGTGAGGGAGTTGGGGCACTCTATTCACCAGTGCCCAAAATAAAGGCTGTAGTATCTGGCGCAAAGGTACCCTGTCCTATAGTATCATCTGCAGAGCCCGATACCAACTCATCCTCCCCCTCTTCAGACTGGGGGGGCGGACTAGAAAGACTGATTAGGAACAACTGGCTAGACAGGCGGTAGAATGGGTTGAATTACAGCCCGGGTAACAACTTGTGCCTGAGTCTGTAACCTCATGGTACGAGTCACTAGTGCAGTATCATCAGTACCAACATTAAAAACCTCCTCGGACCCACTTTTTCCTGATTCTGACAGTTGATCACATAATCAGGTCAGAAATTCTAGATTTTTGGTTCAAATTCTTGACGAAGAATCAAGGTGGTCACGTTTGGGGTTAGGTTTGGGGGTCATGGTAATGGGTTTGGGTTGGATTTTGGGTATTTGGGTCGGGTTTGGTTCGGATTTCTGGGTATTTGGGTCAGATTTGGGGTATTTCGGTTGGGTTTGGTTTGGATTTGCTTGTAGGGTTTGGATTTTTGAGGTATGTGGGGATTTAGGTGATGAAGATTGTTAGGAAATCCAAAAATTGGTAAGTGAGAAGGTGATGATTTAGGAATTGGTATATGGAACTTTAGTGGATTTTAGAAATTAGGGTTTATGTTCTAAGAGTTAAAGTTGAGAAAGAGGAGGGTGGATTCGGATTTTGGGTCAGTTTTGATGAGTAGACGGGAATTTAAAGAAAGAAAAGGGTCAGGTCGGTTCGGGTATTTGGGTGTCTGCAGATTCCTGTTTCCACGAAACCACCCACGTGATGTGGGTTGCACTTACGTAACGTGGGTCTCTGGCATAGGTCAACTCCTGCAGGTGTAAATGTCCTCTGATTTTCACGATACCACCCACGCGATGTGGGTCTACCTACGTCACGTGGGTACCTTTCCATAGGTAAGATACAAAAAGGTAAATATTTGCTCTGATTTTCACGGCACAACTCACATGACGTAGGGACACCTACATCACGTGGGTACCCCTGTCTTGGGTTGGATTGTGCAGGTGTTAACTTTTGAATTTTGGCTAAGGTGTCTTCCAATGCTCAGATCATAAAATAATCAGATCTTGGGTTGCCTCCCAAGTAGCGCCTGATTTAATGTCGCGGCACGACACGGCTTACTTAGATACTCAGACTTCACCAGCCAGCCCATGGGTTGCCTCCCATGAAACGACTGATTTAACGTCACGACACGACATGGCTAGCTTGACTACTTAGACTTTATCAAGAGCAAGCTCCTCACATGTCCTTATTTCTTCCGTGATTCCCACATAATGCTTTATACGCTGCCCATTGACCTTGAATAGAACATTATCAGCTCCTTTTAGCTCAATTGCTCTATGTGGGAATACCCTGACCACCATGAATGGTCTGGACTATTTAGACTTTAACTTTCCAGCAAACAAGCGAAGCTTGGAGTTATAAAGTAGCACCAAATCTCCTGGGTGAAACTCTCGTTTCTCAATGCATCAATCATGATATCATTTCATCTTCTCTTTATATATTGCTGAACTTTCATAAGCTCGGAGATGAAATTCATCCATCTCATTCATCTGCCCAAGTCTTAATTTAGCCGCTTCACTCCAGTCTAAATTCAACCTTTTCAAAGCCCATAAAGCCTTATGTTCAAGTTCAACAGGCAAATGGCCAGATTTTCCAAAAACTAACTGATATGGTGATGCACCAATTGGCGTCTTGAACGCAGTTTGATATGCCAATAATGCATCATCCAATCTTTGGGCCCAATCAGTCCTATTGGCATTAACCGTTTTTACCAAAATAGACTTGATCTCAAGATTTGATACCTCAACTTGCTCACTTGTCTTAGGATGGTAAGGTATTGCCACCTTATGTTTAACACCATATTTTTCAAACAGGGCAATGAACATACGATTGCAGAAGTGAGATCCTCCATCACTAATGATAACTCGGAGTGTACCGAATCGTGAAAATATCTTTTTTCTCAAGAATGCCGTGACACTTCTTTCTTCGTTATTAGGAAGGGAAATTGACTCTATCCACTTAGAAACATAGTCAACAACTACCAAAATGTATTTCATCCCATGTGAGCTCACAAAAGGGCCCATAAAGTCAATTCCCCATACGTCAAACAATTCAAGCTAAAGTATAGTTGTCATGGAAAGTTTGTGTCTACGTGAGATATTCCCTTGCCTTTGACATTGGTCACAAGCGCGAGCATAATCATGAGTATCTTTGTAAATATTGGGCCAGTAGTACCCACATTGCAAGATTTTATGGGCAGTCCGTGCACCTCCATGATGACGACCCCCAACTGGAGATGAATGACATGCTTCCAAAGTACTCATCATCTCGACCTCTGGAATACATCTTTGAATCATGCCATCTACACATACCCTAAATAAATACGGTTCATCCCAGAAGAATTTTCTCACCTCATGCATGAATTTCTTTCGCTGCTGATACAACATATCTTCCTAAACTAAATCACTTGACAAAAAGATGGCAAAATCAGCAAACCAAGGGATTAAGTCTTGCGATTGCTCATCTGGAAAAGTATCATCAACCTCAAGATCATCCCTTAATTTAAGCATGGCTTCCTCCTCAAGGCGTGATAGATGGTCAGCGACCTGATTCTCGATTCCCTTACGATCCTTGACTTCAAAGTCAAATTCCTATAACAGAAGTACCCACCGAATCAACCTTGGCTTAGCATCCTTCTTCGACATAAGATATCAAAGTGTTGCATGATCTGTATGTACAATGACCTTTGTGCCAATTAAACAAGAGCAGAATTTCTCAAAAGCGAAGACCACTGCCAACGACTCTTGCTCAGTCACAGTATAATTCTTTTGCACTGGATTAAGCACTTTGCTAGCATAGTAAATCGGGTGTAAAATCTTCTCACGTATTTGGCCAAGGACTGCACCCAAAGCCACCCCTCTAGCGTCACACATAACCTCAAAAGACATCGTCCAATCTGGTGACACAATGATAGGGGTTGTAACCAACTTCTCCTTTAGACATTAAAATGCTTTTAGACATGCCTCGTCGAACACGAACTGCACCTCTTTCTCCAAAAGTTTGCATAGAGAATGTGCAATCTTAGAGAAATCCTTGATGAATCTTCTATAAAAGCCAGCATTACCTAAGAAACTTTGAATTCCTTTCACGGAAATGGGTGGAGGCAACTTTTCAATTACCACAATCTTTGCCTGATCCACTTCAATACCATTCTTTGAAATCTGATGACCCAATACGATACCCTCGTTGACCATAAAGTGACATTTTTCCCAATTTAGCACTAAGTTGCACTCCTCACATCTTTGCAGCACATTATCAAGGTGTGTCAAGCAATCATCAAATGAGTCTCCCACAACAGAAAAATCATCCATAAAAACCTCAATAGTATCTTTCACCATGTCGGAGAAAATAGATATCATGCAATGTTGAAAAGTGGTCGGTGCATTACATAGACCGAAAGGCATCCTTTTAAATGCAAATGTCCCATATGGACAAGTTAAAGTGGTCTTATCTTGGTCTTCGGGGGCAATGTAAATCTGATTATACCCCGAATAGCCATCGAGAAAATAGTACCATCCTCTGTCTGCAAGACGTTCTAACATCTGATCCATGAAGGGCATAGGAAAATGATCTTTTTCTATCCAAGAGTTCAGCTTTCGATAATCCATGCAAACTCTCCATCCAGTAACCGGCCTCGTTGGGATTAACTCATTCTTGTCATTTGGAACCACAGTGATTCCTCCTTTCTTTGGTACACATTGAACTGGGCTCACCCACTTGCTATCAGCAATAGGGTAAACCACTCCTGCATCTTACCACTTGATGATCTCTTTATTCACAACCTCTTACATAGGTGGGTTTAAATGACGTTGGTGCTCAATGCTCGCTATGCACTCAGGATTAAGTGAATTTTGTGAGTGCAAATACCGGGTGGAATCCCTATAATATTAGCAATGGACCAACCAATGGTCCTCTTAAATCTTCTCAATACGGAAACCAGTGTCTCTACTTGTAACTCCACCAATTTAGCAGAAATAATCACAGGCAAGGTGTTGTTGGCTCCCAAAAATGTGTAGTGAAAGTGAGTCGGGAGAGCCTTAAGCTCCCAAACTGGAGGCTCCTCAATAGAAGGATGAGGCTGTGGGGTCACCCTATTCTTCAAATCGAGATCAAGTTTCTTTGGAGCATAAGTGTATGCTCCTTTACCAGTGAGTGTACCAACCATCTCATCATATTCCTCAATACCATTGCTATCAAAATTCATAATCACGGCTGCGAGAACTTCTAACCCCAACCTTCCTGCAAGAGACATGACAACCTTACTATCCTCAACCACATCTATTACCGAAATCACCTGCATATCTTTTGGTTGCTTCATGGAATGACAAATATTGAAAGTGACTTGTTCATTATTTAGCCTGAATTTCATCTGCCCTATTTCCATGTTGACCAATGTACGACCAGTGGAAAGGAATGATCTTTCCAATATGATGGAAACCTCAAAATCAACTTCACAATCTAGGATCACAAAATCAGCCGAAAATATGAAAGGTGCAACTTTTATCAAAATATCATACAAAATGCCCACCGGCTTTTTCACAGACCTATCCACCATGAGAAGCCTCCTAGAGGTTGGTTTTGGTACTCCCAACCCCAACTGCTTAAAAATAGCTAACGAAATTAAGTTAATGCTAGCACCTAAATCACAAAGTGCTTTAGCAAAGTTGTAGGACTCGATAGCACAAGGAATTGCGAAAGCTCCTAGATCCTCCTTCTTTTCAACTAGGGAACGCGAAGCGACTGCGCTACAATGATGTAAGTTATCTGCTGGCTCAAAACTGACAGTTCTCTTCTTTGTCACAAAGTCTTTCATGAACTTCGCATAACCTGGCATCTGCTCCAATGCCTCAACAAGAGGGATGTTTACCGATAGCTCTTTCAACATTGTAATAAACTTCTGCTATTTGCCTTCCTCAGCCTTCTTTTTCAATCATTGAGGAAAGGGAGGATGAGGTCGTGGGATAGTTTTCAACTTTTATGGGACCTCTTTTTCCTGCCTCTTTTTAGATTTTGCCTTTTATCTAGTATCATGAGGATTTGGAACTGTTTTGACCTTTGAATTATCCGGCTCTATCTTATTTTCTACATCAACAATCATCGGCTCATTGGTCTTACCACTATTCAGAGGTATAGATGGATCAGTCGTGCATTTATCGCTTCTAGTAGTAATGGCCAGACAATGATTATCATTCTTCATATTCTGGACGGTGTTGCTTGGAAGGGTACCTGGGTTCAATGACATTGATATTTTCCCAAACTGTTGCTCCAACTATTTGATAGCAGTCGAATGGGATTCTACTTTTTGACTTATTCCTGAGATGTCTGACCTAATCTCCTTCAGGCATTGTTCTTGACTCTCTGACCCTTTCACCAGTTTATTGAGAAGGGATTCCATTCTTGAATTTCCAGAGTCAGCATCGCGGTTTCCAGGTGGAACATATATGCCATTTTTCTCTCTATAATCATCCTTCCTCCTCCAATCACCGTCACGATCTCGTTCTCTATATCTATATCCAGACTTGTTGTAACAGTCTCTATAGTAGTTCCGACCTTGATTCCCTTGCCTCGAGTTCCAGGAGTCTTGGTTAGACCCTTGGCCCTTGGCTCGGAAACCCGCCACTTCTCGATCCAAATACTTAGCCTCTTCATCAGATTCATAATCATCATGTGTAGGCGTTTTACCTTATGCACCTACAATATGCACCTTCTCAGCATCTCTGCCCGCTATCTGTTTAGCCAGAAGACCAATTTCTATCCTCAGCTGAGTGACCTCTTGAGCAAAGGATTCGTCCAAAGCCCATTGTGTTGCTGAGGCTCCAATAGCATATGTGCCAGCAGGTGTATCTGCTTCCGAGTATGCCATCCTCGGTTGGTCTTAGTGATACGATCTAATATTTCTGAAGCTTGTTCCCACCTCAGACTCATAAATGCTCCACCAGTGATAGTATCTGCTACAGCCTTAGTATTGACGTTTAAAGCCCTATAGAAGATTTCAAGTAAGTTTCTACCACTCATCCTATGATTTGGCATATTCTGCAGCTTCTTTTTGAACCTTATCCATGTCTCATAAAGTGCTTCAGAATGTAGTTGTCTGAAGTTGTAGATCTCATTCTTCAACTGTAACATCTTGGAAGGTGGGAAAAACCTCTCCAGAAATTGATTTCTCAATTCTTGCCAAGTAGTGATGGATCCTCGTGGTAATTCTATCAACCACAAAGTCGCCTCTCTTATTAGAGAGAATGGAGACAATCTCAATCGAATAGCCTCTTGGTCAATCGAATAGCCTCTTGTTCAACTCTGGGCAAATTATATGAAGTGCAGACCCCCACAAAATTCATCACGTGCATGTTTGGATCATCAGTAGGAAGACCGGCAAACACACCCTTCAAGTTTAGCAGGTGAATCATGGAACTGGTAATGCCAAACTTAGTGCCCGGAGGTAACTCTGGTGGAATAATGGCACCAATATCTATTGGCTCGAAGTAGGCCACATCTTCTTCCTCAGGATCATCATAAACTGGAACATGCGGTCTTTGAAGTGGTTGTTGAGCTCTCAATCTTCTTTGTCTCTCTTCAGCCTCAGCCAGTCCCTGAGCTGCCTCTTACATAACTCGATTATCTCTCTCTGCTTGCCTAAGAGCAACTTGTCTAGCATGCTCTTCTCATATCAATCGAGCAGTATTTTAATTTTCATGACCAACTGGCTGAATTGGTTGATTAGAAATTTCTCCCATGGCGGCAGGATCCTGAACTTCTTTGGTATTCACCATTCTACGATTAGCTCTCAGAGTCCTTTCTATTTCAAGATCAAGTGGAATCAGGGGATTGCCTTGACTCCTTGTATTGGGCATACACCGGCATGTGCCCGTAAAAGTATAAGAAAAACAAAACCAATCAACTCCAACCAGTACTAATCAACTCCGTAATCGTATTCCCCGACAACGGCGACAAAATTTGATGTCACCCAAAATATGCCTCCTAAGAAGTATAAAGCGGTCGCTGTATCAAATATAGAACCCAACTAGGTTGGGGTCGATCCCACAGGAAATAGGACGAAAGTAGGTTGAGTTCTTGTTCGAGTAGTTGGCAACTAAGTAAAGAGGGGGGAATATTTATAACAAGCAGTGATAGTAACAATTGTTGATTCTTTGAAGTTGTTTTCAATATGAGAAATACACTAGGACTGTGATCCCCAATGATTTCTTAACTCTACCAGTTATTGGTGCTGGCAAAACTGTCCTGCTGTGTTGCATGAAAAATCTAACAAGATATGTTCATCTAAACGTCTCTCGACCTTGGTTAGACAAATTTCACTCTTCTCCTCTTGATCTCCGAGCATCGCACTACTAACCCTTGTCCTGGATCTCAGATAACTATTCCTGCTAAGGCTCAAGTTATTAGATGAAGGTTCATAGCTTAAAATCTCGGTTATTATTTCCTTTTCCCAATCTCTAACTCTCTTTCGAGCAAGTCTAGAATACAGGCGAGTTTCTAACGTTTGCAACCGTTAGAAGATCAATCACAACGAAGGAAATAACAATACATGCATTCACACCGGTTCAGAATTGCTTTGCACTTAACATGTTTCGTTAATTCCTCATGGTTCACACAACCCTAGTTAATGAGTTTAGCTACTTATGTTCGCAAGAGCACAATAAGAATTCGAAGATGAAGACATAATTGTAAACTCACAATAATGAAGAAACTCTAAAATCTCAATTATGAATAAAATCCTAGAATCGGTGATCCAAGATTACAAAATAATAATGTGTTTCTGAACTCAAAATAATGAAAAACTATCTCAAAATAATGTACTGACTAACTCTCGCACATAGGACAATACAGGGGTATTTATAGATACAAGACGAATCCTATCCTAATCAAAATAGGACAATAGAGTCGGTAACTTTCTACGGTATCGTGGAACCAAGCCACTTCACTTGGATCCGTTTCATGGAAATCAGGCAACATAGCACATCTCTGAAGTCTATTCATGGTACCCACTCACGTCACGTCAGTGGAGTCATGCCACGTGGATGCCTGTCGTGGAAATCAGACAACATTCAACATCTCTGAAGATGACTCACGACAGACACTCAAGTCACGTGAGTTCTGTCGTGAGTCACTCCTCTGTTACATGACTCAGCTCTTTCGTCTTCATATACGTCGTTCTCGAGCATGATTTCTTCCTTTTTATCCATTTTGCCTCCAAAACCTATTCTCCTGCAGTATTGAACAGAAAACACGTCATACCAACCAAACACACCCAAGTTATAGCATATTTTTCTTGTTTTAAGCATCGAAAGTGTCATGAAACCATGACACATCATTGTATTTCAGTTTTTTTATCAAGAATAATCCTTGAATTCATGTTTCCTTTGAAAAATTCAGTGATATTAAGGATTTACTATTGTGAACCCTCATGATGTTTATGAATTCATGGTTTTGGGGTTGTTTTCATGAAACTTCATGTCTTATTCTTATCATAAAAATTGTCATGAGCATTTTTATTCTTCAGAGATGGCGGGTTATGAACACCCAATGACCTAGTTTTAATGCATTGATAATTAAATAGTTATTCCTTCAGTGTCACACATTTTTGGGATGCTTTCAAATAAAATGTCTATCTTTCAGTCTCAGAATTCAGTATTTATGAGCTTACCAATCATTCAGTATAAATTCAGTTGGGAGTAGTACTTAGCACCGAGCGGACCTAGGGATGAAGGTACTCCGTCAGTTAGGGCAAGACCTTTAGCAGAAGTCCCTAATCCCAGAACTAGGTTGCCACTGTAGGTTTTAAAGGGTCATTCGTCAGATAGGCTTGACACCCTTAGCAAGGTACAAAGCACCCATCCAACTGGGGTTACTAGTTGGGCCTCGATTAGCTCAGCTGGGGTATGTCAGTTAATAGTAGCTCCCACAGTTTCAGTCTTCAGTATTTGCATGATCCTCAGTTCAGTCTAGTTCATAGTATTTTAGTTATATCGGAATAATCATGCATTCAGTATTTATACTTATCCAGATGGGTCCTTGCATCTTAGTATACATCAGCATTACTTTTGATTCAAATATTTTCTCGTCAATATGCCTAGTTGTATATCACTTTATAGTTTTAGAATATCGTGGTGTACCTACACTCATACTTATCATTCAGCGAATTATTACAGTGTCACTCATATCAGTTTTATATTCAGTTATTCATAGTGCTTATCTCACATACTCAGTATATTTAAAAGTAATGATCGCATACCTCTTCTGCGTATATTTTTCATGTGATATAGATTCATGTGCTTACTCTCAGGATCATAGTCAGGCAAATTACAACTACCAGCTAGCAGGTTATGAGTTCTCTTTATTTGAGGATTCAAGTCAGTTTATAGTTCTAGTGTTTTATTTCTATTCATATGTATTGGTAAGGGATAGCTGGGGGTCATGTCCCGGCTACCTATAGTCAGTATTAGTAGAGGCTTCATAGATAGTCAGTCAGAGTTGTTGTATTTAGTTCCAGTTTCTTTTTAGATTTTACTTATTGTAAATAAACTTGATTAGTATTTGTTATTTATTCAGAAGCTTCTGCATTTAGTATCTTATTTCTATTTATTTTCAGTACTCTTAGTGTCATGCCTAGACATGGGTTAGCTTAGGTCACTTGTGGCTCTAAGCACCATGTTACGACTAACGTGTAGTCTCGGATCATGACAACCAAGATCTCATGATCATCTGAGCTAAAATTCCCTCCCCCCTGGTATCTCCTTCCTCCAAGTTAGTATTTTTCTCCTTTGTCCCTCCATCTACACCTCCATCATCTTCAGCACCATACAAAATAGAAAAAGAATTAGGATGGGGTTGATGGAGCATTAGGTCAATACCCGTGGTCCTCACATTAGTTACTTTTATCAATAGGATCATTTTTCTAAGGTTCAAGCTCATCCTATTTTTCTTTTTGAGAAGTTTCAGCAATAGTATGTTGATCTTTCCCAGTATCTTTGCTTTCTTTTTTGGTGGGACTTTGAAAAGTAGGATTTACATCATCATTAATATTAACATGTGATTGGGAGGGTTGGCTCTGGACTCCAGAGTCAACATAACATATTTGGGTAGTAGAGTTTTTAGGAGAAGAATGTATACCTGCTTGTTGTTGTTATTTAGTCTGTTGCTGTTGAGTATCCTTTTCTTGAGTAGGTGGAGACCTTGGTCAGTATACTTGTTAAGTTTTACCTTGGACTCTTAGGTACTGCTAAGGTTGTTGGTGTTGTTGATTGTTTCTCTTACCTTTTATCTTCTGTTTTTGCCATTGTTCTTGTTCTTGTGAATTGCTATGGTCCTTGTTCTGATTTTTACCCTGCTGCATTGTAGGAAATTGATTTTCCCGGAGCTTCACTTCCTTGTTGACATCCATGGTTTCATTTAATTGATTGTTATTGTTCTTTTCAACTTTCTCTTGTTCTTTCCTTTTTTTGTTCCCATCATCCCGTTTTTTAACTATACGTGCAATCACTGTATGTCCTTGATGCTTGCAATAGGCACAATAATCTGGCACTCCCTCATATTGAATTGATTTACATCTATATCTTCCCTCTCCATTCTCATCTTCATCAAACCCCATCTATACATGATGAGGTCTGTGTTTAGTTAAATAAATCTAGATTTTGACCTTCGCAACACTACCTCTTGTTTTCTTATATGTGGCTAAGTCTAAGAACAAGAACTTATCTATGGGATAAAGTAAAGGAATTACTACCTCAATGCAGTAACAGTGCCATGGTAATCCAGGAAGCATAGCCCAAATTGGAACAAGGGGGTTTCTTCATCTGGTTTGAAAGTAAGAGTCCACTTTTGCAGTCTCATGGGTTGACACTCTATGTACATTTTGCCCTTAGACCATACAGTAAAGTGGTCATACTCATTGTCAAGATCAATATAGATATGTCTTAAGTTGTAGTGAGTGAGCTTAACCCCACCTCTCAACTTAGTCTGCAATACAAATTCTTTCCTGATGATTTCCATCTTAAGCATAGTATTAGTAAACTTACCTATAAGAGTGTATTTGCACCTATCCACCAACTTAACCATGTAGTCCTCTGGCTTGAACACCATAGATGGAAAGCCTTGCTTAGAAGTAATCTTAGGGGGACTAATGTCAATAACAACAGATTTCAGAGCTTTTAGGCGCTCAATCTAGTCACCATGGAATGAACAACAATAGGATTAAGAGGAATAAGGATGCTGGGGTTTTTAGGTTTATTTGGTTGGGTTTTTTCATAGCTGGATTGTCCTGAACATTACTATCAGTAAGAGCAGTGTTATCAGGTCTAAAGTTGGGAGATTTGAAAGCTCCAAAATTATTAGACACTTCTAGAGGCTTGTTGTTAGGGACATAAGGTTTGGGTTTGATTTTTTGAGGATCTGAGGAGTGTTTATGCTGGTTTTTAGTAGGTTTCTTATTATTCACATGCACCTGATATTTGGTTTTGGATTCATCAAGATTAACATTATCCTTATTGGCATTCTATGTCCTTAGACTTAGTTTGGTTGTCCACCTGATTATGCATACAAGTACAAGGAAGGGACTCACCAGTAGGAACATCTAGCCTCTGAATTAGCATCGAAATCTTCACTATTTTCTGCATTTTCATAATCAGAATCATAAATAATAATCTGCTCCTCTATAACCCTAGAATCTAAATTGGAAAGGTGTTAAGGATAATTAGAAGGGGCTTTTGTATAATTCTCATTACCCATACCCTGTTTACCATCTTGGGATTGCTTGGAGATATTCATAACCACCGGAGCACCAGTTCCTACCATTCCACTATCAGCTAGATTCATAAAATCCATATTGGTTGGGTTAGGAGCATCAATTGATGGGGTTTTATATTCCCAACATTATTCTCATCACTAATCTTAATGGGAATTTTGCTGATTATCCACTAGAGAAGCATTTTGATCATTGCTTTGGAAATTAGGGCTAGAAACCCTATTTCTTAAATTCAAATTGATAGGCTCAGTAGGAATTGGGGATTTCCCTCTAGGTAGATTAATAACATTACCAAAAGTCGATTGACATTGGGTTTGGTCAAATTCTCGGGTCATTATTTTGTCACCGAAATTATTTCCATTATCGGTTGCAGTCCCATTTGTAATTCCCATAAAATACACACCATTAGAGGCGTTATTAACTTCTCTATCATTGTCACGCCCCGAATCCTATCGAGACATGATTGGCACCCGTAGCCGATAAGGCCCGAGAGAACCAACCTTTGCCTATGTTCAATCAAATGCATATCATAATCATAACCACCACTGTGTAAGGACATGCAAGACGAATAAAGGATAACATGGGACATAGTTATACATGTACATGAAACTTGGCCGTTGAGGCCATCCAATCAAAATAACATATGTCTTTTACACTAATACACCCACATCCGTCTACAAAAGCCTCTAACAAGAGCATTGACCAATACAAACCAAAAGTCGGGACAAGTCCCCGCTTTATACAACATGTACATCATCAAAACATATAACTACTCTGACTCGGAGAAACCCCGAATTAACTGGAGCTCACCAAGGAACCGCTAACACTGGCAATCTACTGAGGAGGCCTACTGGGACCTGCGCCTGCAGCAAGTAAGGTAAATTCCCCGAGAGGGGTCAGTACGAAATAAGTACTGAATATGTAAGGCTCAAATGACACTTTGAAACACATGAACATACCAATTAACTCAATACAAATGACTAGACAATGTGAATAAGTCACCATGTTGCATTTTGGGATCCATGTGAATTGCTTTCATTACTTTCATTACTTTCTTTACATTCAATGCTTGCTTGTCAATACATGTGTCACAATGTACCCGGGCCCCTACTGATCAGTGGGTCTTTCCATGACTTATCGTCATGTTGGGATCGAGTCGAGCTAGGCTTATGCCCTTAAGACCTGCCACCCATATATCAATGCATCGGGATCGAGTCGAGCTAGGCTTATGCCCCTAGACTTGCCACCCATAAATCAACACATCGGGATCGAGTCGAGCTAGGCTTGCGCCCCTAGACTTGCCACCCATAAATCAACACATCGGGATCGAGTCGAGCTAGGCTTATGCCCCTAGACTTGCCACCCATACTTGATCATTGGTCACATTTGCATTACTTTGATCTTTACTTTGAGATTGCTATTTGATAGTCATAACATCACTTTGATCTTTGGAACATAACATTATTGGCAACTTTGCACCATTAACCAATGAGTGAAAGACATGTGAATAACTTGGCAACATAACATTATTAGAATCATAACACCATGGGAACTATGGGACAATAATCTATGAACAAGAGGCATAAGTAATATCACTAGTGGAATATTGGAACATATCCTTATTCGAGCTTTTGGAACATTAACCATAATTAGGAGACATGAGACTCACAAATGATCCATGAATAGGAAATATATGACAATGACTATTGATAAACGGATATAGGATACCTTGGCACATTTCGAGGTAAGACTAGTGAAATCGCAATGTGGGTACGTTTTGCCGCAAAAAGATACGGACAGAGTAACCTTACATACCTTGTACTCTCAATACGGATATACAATCCTAGAGCATACAACAGTCCCGCTCCTTCTTTATGTGTCACTCTACAACACAAATACATAACGGAATTCACATTAACCACAACTACTTCATAAATACGTATAACGTCAATGGGGTACATGTTTGCTTTAAAACATGTCATTTCCCCTTGACAAAACCATTGATAGCATCATTATTCCAAAAATCCTCCAATATTCTCAACATTGACCAATACATAATAATCATTGCATTTCACCATAACAAATCTCTTTTACACCTCCTTATCCATACCACATCACAAACAATCCATCAATTCACCTTAATACGCTTCATAGCACATATCGGCCAAATTCCCACAATTTACACTTATAGACAATAACAAGTTTAACAACAAAAATAACTCCATAGATGTTCATATTTTATCCATACCATGATTTTTCATCAAAGGCACAAGTCCTAATTCAAGTTCAAACCCCATGGATCACACATCTTATATAAAAGCACAAAATATCATATCCAACATTTCCAAGCACAACCAACATGATTTACATACTCTTTCATGCATATAATATATGAATCCATAATAATATTCACTTACCCAAACTTGTAAAGGGATGATTTTGCTCCAAAATTGCCTTTTGAGTCTTTAGGGTTCTTGAGAGAATAGTGTAGAATGTGTGAGAAAATGTCTAAAAAGCATGAGAGGTTAGAATGAATAAAAATCTGATTTTGTGGGTCTATTTATAGCCCTTGATTCATCCTTAGCCTCTCTTGATATTTAATGCCTTAATTGACCAAGTCAATAGAAGATTGGGTCATGTGACCCATGCCTTTTATCACATTTTTGGGCTTTTATTGAGCCCAAATCACTTAACCCAATAAAATCAATAATTTCTCATCTTTATACGTATTACAATAATATTCCCACTCATAATATTCATATCCGTAGCCTCGATCCCAAAAACAAGTGATTCTAGCCATGTTTGGCTTATTTTGACCTTAGGGGCAAAACTGTCATTTTGACCCCAAATTCGTTCTCGAGTAATTTTATCATACCAATATAATATGTCATTCATTTCATGTATATACTCTTGGTTGTAGAATAAACGTAGCAAAAATTGGCTCGGTACGTCCCCGGATACCCTTGGAACTTAGAAATTTCCAACTTTCGAAAAAGTGAAAAACCCAAGGTGGCACGCTCCTGGGCGCACCAACTTGCTGCCTCTGGGCTAAAAATTTTAGCCCAGAGCGGCGTGGCACGGTGCCAAACGCGCCCCTCTTTAATTTTTTCCGAAAATTCCATTTTTCGACTTCTCTTCGCGGGTTTGGTTAGATACTTCAAGTCCTATTCTTTAACTCACTTCTTAACCTTATTATACTTTGTTTAGAGGTCTTCTTAGCCTCATTTTGAACCCCACAAATGCGCAATGAAAATTGCAAAACACCTTCCATGCAAGTTTAACCACATAGCAAGAGCCAAAAATTCAATTATCTCATCAATAGCCTTACCAAATGCATACTCATAGCTCTCGATACCTACGTACATATTATTTAATGTCGTCAAGTAGGGTTGGGAACGTACGGGGTGTTACAATCATCCCCCATAAGTCAAATTTGATCGAATCTCAGTAGAACCAGGTCGATTTTGAGGTTGCATATGCAGCTTAGATTACTGTAAATTTTGGATTGTAGAAGAAATATGATGCTTTAATTCATCTCCATGCTCATGTGTTGCTAGAATTTCCCCTTAATTCATTGATGAAGTATTTATTTGTACCCCGCTCCATTGTTCAGTAGAAATCGTCTTTTTGACCACTTCATTCCTTTTCTATTTCTCAATAATGAAGGGTGAATTTATGTTGAATTCTTGTTGAAATGGTTGCTCACTATTATTGTGCTCTTGATGTGTCCGGTGGCTAGAGTGGCTTCACCGGTGGCTGAGTAGCTATCCAACATTCCTAGTCGTTGAGAATATAGCTGTTAGAGTTTAAAAATTAGAGAAAGAATTTTTTAGAGAGAGGAAGTAATCATGGATTGATCTGGTAGTTATTCCGGGGCTAGAATGAGGGATTTGAGATAATTCTAATTGTTTTAGGACAAATTTAGGATTATAATCGAGTTTGAGAATTTAAATGGGGATGGAAGGACAAGATTGCCCCTAATTTTATAAGGAGTAGTGGAATATTACGCCTGAGAGGAGTGGTTTGCGCCGCATTCTCCAACGCGTAGGAGTTCCCTGTGCACCGCATACCCTAGCGAGCAGGCTAACCAGTGGCTTCCTCACACGTGCTCCGAGGTGCGAAGCCCAAAGCGGAGGCTTCTGTGTATGACACATAATCCTATATCTCGGTCCATGACGTTCTTTTATAACCCAATACTCAACCCAAAAGATTTCTAACCTCCCTAAATGTCTAATGAACTCATTTTATGACTCTAAACGCATAGAAAAGCTACTACGAACATGACAGAACTTTGGGAATGTTCAAAGATTCTCCAGTGACTTGCTTTTGATGAAGAGAAATTGATGAGTCTTCAGATGACCGTCGATAATCTGAGAAGAAAATTGGAGGCAAGAAAGGGGTATGAGAAGATTGGACGGTTGCAACTAGAGATTCAGAAAACTCAGTACATTTTGCTGAAATTGGACGACGAAAAGAAAAGTTAGGAGCAAATTTTCCAGGAGCAGCACAAACATCATCACATAAAATTACTACAACAGTGAATTGAAAGATTTAAAAATAAATTGATAGGGGTAAATATGTAATTTTGTTATTCAGTTCATGTATAATTGATATCCACATAACTTATTACACCTTCTACCTAGCATAAAATCATACATAGATTTTCTCACAAGTTATGTGGGAATTGATTATGTAGAATTTACTAAAACACAATTAAACACCACAATGATTATACAACATTTTATACCTACCAACCAAACATTGTATAAAATTAATACATGAATAACTTTTATCCTATTTGGAAATCAAACAATGTATAACATTAATATATGAATAGCCAAGTTATTCATGTATTTACTTGGCCTAATCCAATAACTAGGGGTGTCAATGGTACGGTTTGGGCGGTTGTTTTATAAAATTTATATCATACCAATTTTTCGATTGTTTTATTTTATATAACCAAAACTAGACTATTGGAAATCTTCTCAGTCATCATCTCAGTTTCTCTTCGGTAACGGTACGGTTCAGTTAATTTTTAATATTTTTTAAAAGAACATATAAAAGTTAGAAGACGTTACCATGTATACTTACTTGAATATAACTTTGACAAAAACTATCTAGACATTTTTATTGTCTAAAAAGTGATGAATCAAGAAAACATAAAAGAAAACAAGAATAGAGATTCATCACATTAATTTAAGGTAGTGTAAAATAATATTGAGCAAAGAGTAAAAATTTAATTTACATCACATGAGCGGAAAGAAATCAATCACGGTGAAACTCAAGAATGGAGTCTACTTAAATTAGGTATCCAATAAGAGAAATACAAATCATAAGAGAGGGAAAATATCTAATAACTTGTGGCTCGTTACCCAAGATCGCAGGAATACCTTGTAGCTTACTAGTTACTACTCGAGAGACGAGGTGCTAAAACTAATTTATTTTCGATTGGAGTAGTATAATAAGTTTATGTGTTAGGACATTGAGTGTTAATTATGTTGCCGCTTGTAGTCACTTCCATTACCTGGATCTAAAGAATTTTTTTTTAATATTTTATTATTTTTAAACTTAATATATAAATATATTTTACACATATATTATTCGATACGATTTGATATTTTTTTGATTAATATTTATAAAATAAAAAGTCAACCTAATTATTCAATTCGATTATAAATTTATATAAAAATCATCAATTTTATTAAGATAAATCTAAAAGTCAATTTGGGACGATTCGATTCTATCGATTAAGTCGATTTTTTTAAACCATTGACACCCCTACCAGTAACAAAATATCCCCTAAGTGATTTTAACTTATGTGCAATTTTAGAATTTACTGGAGTAATAAAATTCACAAGTGAATAATAATAATTTATTAATTGATATGACAAGTTGATAAGCTTTTCCAAAGTCCATAATGACCTTAAAAAAGTCTTCCAAAAAAATCACAAGTCAACCTAAAGCTCCACCTAAACATCAACAATATTGATGCCCCTGATAAGTTAATTTATGGCCTGAAATTGAAGAAAGTTAACCATCGGAACTCCACTTTTGCCTGAAATTTATGGCTTCCGACGCCGCCACCGACCATCACAAGCAGCAGCAGTCCGGCGGGAAACTCGGGTGGTTTCTCCCCTTCACTAAATCGATATTACCAGCGAGGCGTAGGCTCCGGCTTGATCCTTCAAGCAATCTCTACTTTCCTTGTGAGTCCATCGCTCCTAAACCCCCTCTACTCTCTCTAGTTTATTTAACTTACACGTGTTTACTACTTTATTGCGTTGTCAAGAGTTAACGGCGTAAAAATGATTTTACTATTAGGTGTGTGAGTCTTCTATATGAACTATCACTATCACCAAATGTTTATCAAACACACACTTTTAGTAGTTCAAGTACGAAACTTAAAAAATGGGGATACTTTTAGGTGTTGTTTTTTGACCCTTCACTCAAATTTTAATAGAATGTTGTTTTGCCTTGGAAAATCATTTTCTGGATCATTTTTCCAGTTTTTTAGTTAGATATAAAATTAAGTGTTTAGGGTCAAAACACACCTAAAGTATCTCATTTTTTTGAGTTTCATAGTGTGTGAGTTTTCATGTTGAAGTATCACCAAATATTTATCGAAACACATCTCAACTATTAATTGTTCACTTTTACTACCTGATTGACCTGAATTATTAGGTGTGAGTTGTTCAGCTAGGAAAAGTGAACAACCCATAGTTGAGGTGTGTTTTAGCGGCTTTAGAGATAGGGGTGAAGGTGGCGGGATATAGACTCTAAGTTCCTGTTCCCCGTGCAAATGCTTAGTGGGGGCTTTACAGAAGTTGCTCCCACTGCCATGAATTCTTTAGTTTGGCGTTTTGACGGTTGATTGAATCAGCTTCCTTCCTCGGATCGAGCCACTGGAAGGAACCAAATTACAAACAAGTGAGAGAAGCACCTTAATTTCAAAGGTTAGGCGCGATAGACACTCGTGTAGAGTGAGATGTTTTGGATAAAAGCCTCGTCTCATGGTGCTTTTGTTAGGAGTTCCCCCTTTTTAAATCTCTTATTATAATGTTAGAGTAGGCTGGACCTAACGGAACTTTCCACTTAGATCACACCTGGAATGTATTTTTCTAATTTCGATAAACATTTAGTCATAGTTTAAGTAGGAAACTCACACACCTGATAGTTCAGGTATTAAACTCAAAAAAAAAAAAATCGGGATAATTTAGGTGTGTTTTTGACCCTTCACTCTAAAATTAAATGATGCTAGTCATGGGCGGAGCCATAGTGCAAGTTATGGGTTCTGCAGAACCCAGTAGTTTGGGCTAAAATTTTGTATGTGTGTTAGAAAATTCATTTCATATGTACAAATAATATATTCAAAACTCAGTAAGGAAAACGAATTGTGGTTCAGAACCCATAAACTCTGTTTACTAGTATAGGGTGGAGTATTTAATAGTGACAATTAAGACATGTGAGTCGGAGTTGTGATCTTTGTAAAGCAAAATGGTTTCTTCCCATAAGTGAAAAGAAGATACTTTTTGGTGGAAAGTATTCTCTTGAAAAAACATTTCCATTTTTTTTAGGTAATTAAACTCTAAAAAATGATTTTATCAAGGAGAACATTTTCCCATGTACCAAATAATATAATTTTCATGTTTGAAGGGATGAAATTCTGTTTTAGCTATGTAATGTTGGTAATTAAGATAAAATGATTGTTGCTGTTTTGCTTTTGTGTTCTGAAGATGAACCGGGAAAGCAGGCGAAGAGTGCCGTAAAGATTAAGAACACAAGTAAATCTTATGTAGCATTCAAGGTAAACTACTTTTCCCTATTTCTTGTGTTTGCAACCTTTCAAGCTTTAGGCATTCATAAAAAAATGCAAATTTTGAACTTCTAATTATAGTTGAAACACAGTCTGAGTATGAGGTGCCATTATTTTTGTACTGACTTTACCATTTCTGCACCACTTTTTACACGTGGTTGCTTACTGATTTATAACTTAGTTAAGTCATAAAATTTGTGATGTGTCTTGCGAAATTTGATTCAAAGATATTGCATTTTAATATTAACTATTAATCCATATAGATGATAAAATATAAGCAGTGGTTTAAGCTTCTAATTCATTTTCGAGTTTTTAAGTTTCTGGTTCCTTTTGAATTTTTAAGTTTCAAACTACTGCACCAAAGAGCTGCTACATGCGACCTCCCGGAGGCATTCTTACACCTGGTGAAAGCCTGATTGCCACTGGTATAAATCTTTCCTCACTTTTATTTCAATTAATTTTATATCCTAGTTGTTTTGAGTGGAAAGAAGATATTTGTTTTTACATCTTCCATTTATTTTTTGAATGTATCCCGTTGACAGTCTTCAAGTTCATTGAGCAACCTGAGAACAACGAGAAACCCATGGATCAAAAGACCAAGGTAAAGTTCAAGATCGTAAGTTTGAAGGTGAAAGAAGGAACTGATTACGCACCTGAGTTGGTAAGTTTATCAAACTTCTAGTTCTTGAAAAATGGCAAGTTTCTCTATTAGACTACAAGTTGTTTAGACGCTATCACTGTTCTTTGGCTTTATGCATGTGTACTTTCTTCTGTTATGCATTGAACTTGTTACTGACAGAATCCTGTTTATTAGTATCCACTTAAAGCAAATTTTCAAACTTGTAGGAAATGAAAATTTCCAGATGGATTGTTTAGATCATGGTTTTGAACGTACTTTATATTGGAAGTCGTTAAGTTTCTTGTTTTCCTTTCTATTCCGTGTATCTTCTTTGGGTAGAATCCAATCCAATTTGCTCAAAGATATTTTAGAAACAATGATTAAGAAAAATAAGCCTTTGTAATCTTCAGTGTTTAATAAACATAGTACTTTTTTCATCAAATTTTTTGAATTTAAATAAGGGAGCTCCATCAAAGTTAATAACTGAATATTCTACGAAATGCTAGCAGCCTGGCATATTGACATTTTGTTTGATAATTGTTTCTTTCTAACTGCCATTAAATATATTAGTAATTTGTTAGATGATTGTTTCTTTCTAACTGCCTTTAAATATATTACGTAGTAATACGTTAGATGAGGTTACAAGCTCTGTAGTTGATGCCCTTTAGTTAAGAGACAAATCTGTTTGACCAACAATCTAAACTAATTGATGCTGGCTATATTCATATGGTGTAATTTCTCTTCATTTTCCATCACTTATTTAGGGGATGTTCTAAACACTTTGGTTGGGGTTCTAGAAATATGTAGATTGCTGCAGAGGCTCTTTTCTGTAGGTGATGGCTGAAAGGATGTTTGCCTGATACCTTCTCTTGGTTAAAGAATTATGAAGTTGCAAGAAAAGAGATGCTTTGTTAGTATCAATTCATTCCCTGAATAGAAAATACGGTGGATGTGTGGGTGTACTAGGAAAGATAGGATTAGAAATGAGGCTATTCGAGATAAGGTCGGAGTGACTTCGGTGGAAGTCAAGATGCGGGAAGCGAGGTTGAGATGGTTCGGGCATGTGATGAGGAGGTGCATGGATGCCCTAGTACGGAGGTGTGAGAGGTTGGCTAGGGATGGATTCAGGTGAGGTAGAGGTACACCGAAGAAATATTGGAGGGAGGTGATTAGACATGATATGGAGCAGCTTCAGCTTACAGAGGAAATGACCCTAGATAGGAAGGTATGGAGGATGTGAATTAGGGTAGAAGGATGGTAGGAAGGAGTGCATCCTTGCTAGTATGTAGGAGGACTTTATTTTGTTATCCCTGTTAGTAGCCATAGTGCTAGACTTGTTTCAGAGTGTGTTATCGTTTGTCGTATTACTTGGTGATAGTCTTGTTTATTTTATTATTTGGTGTGTTAATGCCTATTGTTTCTTGTTACTTTACTATTTCTTTTCTAGACCGTTTTGTCTTGAGCCGTAGGTTTATCGGAAGCAACCTCTCTATCTTACCTTTGAGGTAGTGGTATGGACTGCGTACACTTACCCTCCCCAAACCCCACTTTGTGGGAATATACTGGGTATGTTGTTGTTGTTATGATAATCAGAGTGCCCATTACCAAGATTAGAAACTTCTCGGAACTTAATGATATTTAGTTGCTTTTGCAATCTACTCCGAAGTATAAATTTTCCACCTCTTCTATTACAAAAAATGAGAAGGATAGTAATGTCATACACAGCCCCTTTCTTCCCAATTTTTCGGTCATAATTTTTGTCATTCTGGATAGCAATGATTCTTTTTTCCTTTCATCATCATGCGTTACTCCTAGGAAAGTAGTCATGGGAGAAACTTTGTAGTGTAAGAGGTAAATCATAGGTCACAACCAAAACTAAAATGTGGGGTTTCCGTTGCCCTTGTATCAAATATCTGGTTTGTATCAGAAGTAATAGTTCTTGGTGGTGTAGCCCTCATTGGTTTGTTTTATGCAGTTCGATGAACAAAAGGATCAAGTCACTGTTGAGCGTACTCTAAAGGTGGTGTTCTTGGACCCTGAACGCCCTTCTCCAGTAAGTGTTAATCATGTTATATTTGTTTGTTTGTACATTGTGCTAATGGGCAGTCTCCAACCAAAGTAATTTGAATGATTAAAGGAACTGGATAAACTTAAACGTCAGCTGGCCCAAGCTGAGGCTGCAACAGAAGCTGAAAAGAAACCTCCAGTCGACACAGGATCAAAAGTTGTGGGAGAAGGTTTAATAGTAGATGAATGGGTAAGTGTATCTGCTGTTTGTGTAAAAACATGAATCATTCAATGTCCTGACCTACTTCATTCCTCTAACAATGTGTTTCTGCTCATTATGCTTTATAGAAGGAGCGGAGGGAGAGATATCTTGCTCGACAACAGGTTGAGGCAGTGGATTCAGTAAAGCAGTAGTGTGTGTGTATGTAAGTGCATCTTTTTCCAGAATAGCAATGTAAAGTCAGATCCACACTGTACTTGCCTTTCTTTGGATTGATGCTAGAGAAGGGCGCAATGCTTCATGTAAAGAAGAACAATGATTGGAGATTTAAGATTGTATAAGATTAGAAATAATTATATTCGGGAAAATATACAAGTAGCACGCTTAGAGAATAAAATGAGAGGCACTTGATATGAGATGTTCTACATAGATCTCCAAATGTACTGACCTGTAGGTGGGGCACTATGATAATTGGAGGCGTTAAAAGGAGATTTGCTAGACCTAATTAAGGTTATGTGCAAAAAGTATTTGTCATGTCTGCTCAAGAGATTTCAATCTCTTGGACTTCATGCGCGTACTTTACAAGGAGAAGAACACAACTGAAGCGGGTGATACGCACCAATGCTTAGTAGAATACACTTGCCTCAAGTCTGTTGTTCATGAGGAGTTCTTAATTGTTGTTAGGGGTTTGTATGTTTAGATAGAACAAGTGCGAGATGTAAAAAAAGTTGTTTATACAAATGCACTGAATCTACAGTTCCATTCATTAGATCTGAATTTCTGGCAATGTGAAAAAAAAAAATCATAAAATTTAGATGGAACGTACTTCCTCTTGCTCTCAGCTTTACAAGAGGATAAATAGACAAGTAGACAATTTGCTAATACTAAAGCATAAGGGCAGGTTATTCTGAAGCAGATGCTGCATGCCTGCTCCTGGCGTAACGAATTGCTGGACTTTAAGAAGCACAGTTTTGAGCAGGGAAAATTTGATTACTCCGTCCTTTCCCGTTTATGTGACCTTATTTCCTTTTTAGTCGGTTAAAAGTAACTCCTTTCTAAATTTAGAAACAAATAACTTAAAACTTTTCATTTTACCCTTAATCACAAGCTTTTGCAACCAAACAGATGTGTGATGATATATTTAAGACCATAGGTTTCAGAAATCTTCTCTTTCTGTCTGGTCAAACAGAATTCACATAAATAGAAATGGAGGTATTACTGCGTACCGCATTAGAAGACAACTTAACATTTGTGCTAGGAAATAAATGGATAAACGAAGAACAGCTAGCAAGTCTCTTCAAAGCAAAAAACTATACCCCACATATATGATACGCAAGAGAATTCTTTTTTGTTGCTCTTTTAAAAATCAAAATCATCCTGATTGGGCTTTGGTGAAGTGAGCAACGCCGTATAAAGCCTGAGCCTGTCCTCCGTTAACGAAGAGCATCGAGACAATGGTCGTCTTGGTCGAATAAACGACAACGATGTGAGTGTCAACCGATGTCTGTATCTCCTCCAAGCCAACTGAATAGCAACGGCTGCCCAAGTTCGCCATCCTGGAGAATAATACCTTGCGCTTCTCTTGACCTTCTCGTTCACAAATGTGTAGCGGAAATGCTGAGTGACATACTTGACATCATTTGCTTCAAGGCCAAAGGCTTCCGTTGTCTCGAGAGTCACTAGTGATGATGAGGACGGCGGTAGCCGCTCCACGAAGGGTCTCCGGAGGCACCTGTTGGGACAAAAATGAATGAACACCACATAAGATTTAGGCTTGAAACACGTTAAATATACCAACTCCCCTTTACAATATTGTTGTGGGACTGAGTGGAAATAGTTTTATAACCTGTTTAGCTAAGTTTTTGAAAAGTCAAAAGTGCTTAGTTTAAAAATTTAAGGTGTTTGACCAAACTTTAATGAGAAAAACAAGTGCTTTCAAGCAGAAGTTTTTCAGAAGCTGAAAAATTAATTTTTCTCTGGAAGTACTTTTAACATCTTTAACCTAACACAAATTTCTCTTATAATATTGATAAAATGTGTTTTTCAAATTGATTTGGCAAACACGAACAACTACTATCGAAAGTATTTTATTCATGTTTTATCAATTGTAACATTACCATGAGAGAAGTTCATCGCCGCTGAAGTTTCCAGGGCCTAACATGCAACAACTTTTGACACCATCTCGAAGTACTTGACTGCTTTGGAGATGGCCTCTCACTATGAACAACATTCTCTGAACTGGATCACCTTCTCTTGTTATCTTTCAGAAAAAAGAAAAAAAAAGAAACGTATAAAATGATCTCAACTCCAAGCTCTTTTTTATTTTTTAATTATTTTATCGCCTAATTAATACAAATGTTACATGATATGTGAACTTACTGTTTCTCCCTTGGTAAAAATCAGCGACTTGACGCGATCACATATGTTCTCCAACACCAAATTATCCATATGTTGAAACAAAGGAACCTGAAATATGTGCAAAAAATAATTAGCTGGCCAATAAATATGGATGATTCTGACCTAGATGAGTTGATTGTATAAATGATCA
Organism: Capsicum rhomboideum; assembly: GCA_031232105.1. Classification (NCBI taxonomy): domain Eukaryota; kingdom Viridiplantae; phylum Streptophyta; class Magnoliopsida; order Solanales; family Solanaceae; genus Capsicum; species Capsicum rhomboideum. The sequence goes on from CP124716.1 coordinate 136,674,804, forward strand.
CTCAATTTTTATTTTATTTCATCAAAGTCAATAGACTATCTTTTGTAACAACAGTAACATAACTTTGCACAAATATGGCAGAAAGATACTATACTACTTTTTGTATTACAAGAATTATTCAACTTCGACTAAGAATTATAGTGCGACTAAACAACAATAACATACTCAATATATTTTTACAAATGAGGTCTAGAAACTTTGTGTGACACTAAAGCAAATTTGTATGACTTTTCGGTTAAAAAAATAGTTTAATAACTTTTGTAGTACTTTAGTAAAGTCGATTTTTATTTACAATATATAATTTAATAACTTCAGTTGAAATAAAATCAAAATTGAATGACCATCAAACCCCACATTAGGCTCATTTGTGTTATTCAATGGAATTATGCTACATAGGAAACATTAGCCCATAATTATCATACATGGTCAATGTTTAAAATAATTACAATCTATAGTTATTTATATATAAGTTTACCATCTCTCACCCCTATCTCTCCCTCTCTCTCTCTTGCATCCCTCCCCCCCCCCCCCCCCCTCGTTCTCTGCCCCTCTCTCTCTTTCTTCCTCTCTTGATCTATCTTCCCTCTCTCGTTCTTCTTTTAAAAACAATCATACAAATTGTTATTAATTGTATATTATGTTTCAATTGTATATTAGTATATGTATCAGTTGTTTATTATATGTTTCAATTAATATTCATATATGTATCAGTTGTATATTAATTCAATATTTTGTATATGTTTCAATTGTATCCGTAGATGTATCAGTTGTACACCAATTCAATATCACATAGCATAGGAAAGATGAAATTGTATATATTTCCAATTGTATATTGCATAATTCAAATGCATTTGTGAATGTATTTTTCAAAATGTAGCTGTGAATATATTTTTGTATATGTATATCTGATTTCCCCTTTTCAAATGTATAGATGAATGTAATTTGTATATTATCACAGTGTATATTGAATAAATGTATTATCGATTTGTATATTATCATAATCTATATTGAATAACTTTGAATCTATACATATCTATTATGCAGAATGTATATTGAATATGCACATATACATTTTGCAAAATGTATATTGAATAAGTGTATGAAATTAGTTGTATGAATCATATTTAAAAGACAAATACAATGTATACAAATATACATTTTTGTTCCTGAAAGTGTAAAAAATAAGAGAGAGAGAAAGAGAAAGAGAATGAGAGAGAGGGGGGGGGGGGGGAGGGAGGCGAGAGAGAGATTAGGAGAGAAAAGGAAGAGAGTGACGACAAATTGATGGAGAGAAAGGGAGAGGTTTAAGGCATAGCTATGTTTTGTAATTATGCAAAATTTAACCATGACCTTATAATTATGGACTAAATCTTATCTATTTGTGATGTCATTCAATCCCTATATTATCTAAAAATACACTGATCAACCAAATTCCAGAAACGGGTACATACTTGTTCTACAAGCCCTAAATTGAAGTCCAAGTTTTAATATTCCATTTGTCCCAATTTAAGCATCTTTTTTTGGTCTGTACTTAAAAGAGCATCTCTTTCTATACTTGGTAAAATTTTCAATTACAATATCCGCATGTTTTAAGACTACTAATATCTTTAATTTAAGATCACAAAATTCAATAAAATTTCTTTATTTTATAAACTTTAGTCAAACTAAGATACTTAAATTGGGACGAAGCGAGTAGTAAAAGTTTACCTGTCTGACCAAGTCCAAACAAAGATGATATTTGATATCTCTTCTAAGACCCTCTGGGAGATTGCTTATCATCTCACATTCATCAACCCCACGCGTTGCTGCAAATCTTTGCCGCTCATAATTTCTGACCCTCTGCTTGAATCCCTGAGGCAATTTTCTTCTCCTCATCCACCATTCTACATTTCTCATCTTTAGTTGCATTGCTTGTTTCTTTGATGTTGTTGCATGTAAGAATACCTGCACCAACATTATAGTATTATTATACACCATAACATCTACAAGACCTATCTAGCATTTCTTCTTCTCTAGCTATTTCTAATGGCGAAAATGGTGGAATCAGAATTTTCACCAAGAGAATTCAAGATATAAATATACGAAGATTAAGGGGATTAAACATCTCTCTCTCTATATATACAAAATAAATTTGATCTTGTATATTACAATGTAATGTTTTGTCGAACTCTTGCACCTCCTAGCTCCATTCCAAAGTGGCTAATCCATTAATATTTACATATTGTGATATATATATATATATATATATATATATATATATATATATATATATATATATATATAACTCTAGCTAGGTGTGTCAGGTGCAGAATTTTCTCATGATCAAAATTCAAAAAAAAAACATGTTCTAAAAATGACTTTTCTAGTGAAAGTAGGAAAAACAATTAAGATCCAAATGTGAAATTCCACTTTCCCATCCCCATGGCCCCACATGGCTCATCCCATTCCCACTCCAACCCCCATACCCTCTCCTCCACCACCCCTATCTCCCATCCCCATCCTTAATTAAAGTGTTTGCTTAAATACATTATATATAAATACCTTTAGTTACTTATTGAATATAAGAAAATAATTAAGAAAACCACTTATTTTCTAGGAAAACATTTTCCTTTATATCAAACATAACCTCTAGGTTCTATCTATACTTGTTCAATCATGAAACTCTAGGTTCTACTGAACTGTAGCAAACTGAGTCAAGATTGTTGGATCTGCCCGAGTCTATTCCTGCATGTATGTATGTTTGTTTAGGAAGGAATTAGGTTACCTTGATATTACCAATTAACATGGTGACCAGAAGTAGACCAGTAGTGAGAACGATAATTATGAATACATCTTCCAGCCAATCTGTTGTGCTCTCCAAGTTGCCAAAAGTACTGTAAAATTATCATATAATTAAACACAATGTTCTAATTTGTTATTTTATACACAAGTGACTAAAAAAAAGGTGAAAAAGAAGGTACTATCTTCGGTTCATATTATTTATCATTTTAGCACCAAAGATTTTTTTTTTTAAAAATCATTTTAGCAAAGTGAACTTTTTAAAATTAATCATTTTGAAGAAGCATTTTATTACATGCATTTTTAAAAATTCACTCTTCTTGTAGAGGTGAATCTAGAATATAAGTTTTATAGATTTAACTATTAAAGTTTTTCAGCTTTATGTGACACCTCGCATTTTTGAAATTATGGGTTCAGACCTATTATTTATTTCAATTATACTGCATTTTTACGCATAAACTTATAGTATTTCACATAAAGAAATATTAGGTTAAGGATTGAATACGGTGCCACAACGCTACATCCACCTCTGATTTCTTCAACTAGTTGTAATTAAGTGAAACATTTAAAAGAGAGATAAAACACAAATACTCCTCTGACTAGTTAAGACTATTACATATTCTTCTCAACGGGTATACAAAAATCTCAAAAAGAGAGAAAATATGAACGAAGGAGGTTACTAATGGTAACTGGGACATGTTGTACACATATAAGATCGTCTCATGGTTCTTACAAAAGTTCTTTCTTATCAGTCAATCAAGTAGTATAAAAATTGTATCTTATATATGTCCGACCCAACGAATAGCCTTTCAACTTACGTAGATAGACGAAAGTACGTACGTACCTGAGAGTCATAAGACCCCAGAAGATGGGAAAGAGTATTTTCTCGAAACGATTTTCATTAGTGACAAGTTGAACAGTCCATTTATAAACTCCATAATTAAAATGGTCTTCAGAGGATAGGCATGTGGATCTTGCAATTTTGTTCTCTCCCCATATGATTCTACTTTTGTGCTTCACCAAACTACTTGTTCCATAAAATATTTGCTCTTCGCAGGCAAGCATTCTCAGGCCACAACCCTTTGTAACTCTGCACTGTTCTTTTAAACATTTTGCTGCCCTTTGGATTCCTAGCAAGTACCAACATGCTCCTACTGCCTGTTTATATATATGCCCATGTTCTAGATTTTAATTTTTGCATATCGTCCGTATAAAAAAGATATTTATACGATCAAGTTATTTATACAACAATTACAGATAAATCTCTATAATAAATAACTCCCTCCGTCCATCTTTACTTGTTTATGTTGGACTTGACACACCCCTTAAGAAACAATAAATAAAGAAGTAATTTTACTATATTACCCCTATTAATTTCAAGTCATCTAAATGTTGGGGAATGAATAATATTAATAATAAGGGTAAAATAGACATAAAACGATAAATTATCTCTTGATTTTCCAAACTCGACAAGTAAATTAAAGTTGGATAACTATTTTTAGTAATTACACAAGTAAAAATGGAGGGAGGGAGTATAGATCGATTGATAATTGTAGTAAAAATGTTAACAAGCTTAAATTATAGTTGTTTTTTTTTGTTTGTTTGTTTTTGGGATAAAGAGAAATATTATTGATACTAAAACATTACATTACATTAGAGTACTAAAAAATATGAAAAGTTCCTTTCATTTTTCGTGTAAAATCTTTACCCATGATTGTGCTTTCATCATTTTCGATTTTTTTCTTTCCCTATAATTAGTTGACCTCTGCTATGATTGTTTCTAGTTATCATGCATGAATTCATTATCACGGGTTGGTTTTTATTGCTGTACTTCATCCATTTCAGTATGAGTGCTTGGGGCATTTTTTTGGAATAAAAAAGAATGAGTCGGGTCAGGTCGATTTTAGGGTGGATTAGATTTAATTTGGTCTAGATTCTAAATTAGAGTTTTATCTTTTCTTAAAAAAATTAAACTTGTCACATCATTAATTCTCAAAAATATAAAATTTGGCTACTATTTATAATGTTAACTAGATAAAATAATTTTTTTAAAAAAATAGATAAAGCAAGATGACTTTTGAAAGAATAAATAGAGAACTTTGATGGTCAATCACCACAAAAGTTGAATGACTACTCAGGCAATCAATTTTTCCGCATTTGAATTCGATGAAATTTAAATTCGTGGATTATTGGGTTTATTTCTAATGACGATACTCCCAACATGATTTTTTAAATTTCTAGGGGCAAAAACTCAAGACCTATATATAGTTAAGGATAGAGGGATTCCAACCGTCTCACCCCAATCCATATTGGTTAAACTATCAACTCTATCAAACAGTTTATTCAGTATATTATCAAAAATATTATTTATCTAATTCGATATCGCTTCAAACTAGATCTAATAGTAGACTAACAATCAGCGTCAGAACTATCAAAAGTAAATTGGGACGGTAGAAATAATATCCTATTGAGTTATGTAGAACCTAAGATTTCCCAGCATATATAATAATCATAAATAAACGTAGGTACTCTTTCGAAATGCAAATCATAATTGGGTATGTATGTATGTACTTACGTGAGAGGCAACAAAATAAGCAATCAAGTTGAGAGCAATTCCCCACCAAACAGTGCCAAAAATGTAGCCAGAGAGACTCTGCATGCGTCGCAATAGGCAAACCGAGTGATAAATTTTGGGCAGATATTGAAACAGAAACATTATTAACAATACTGTCATCACTGTTGTTGTTGATCCTTTCTCCAGTAATGCTGGAATTCCTACCCACATCACTATCTGCAACAAATATTTTATTAAATATCGACAATTAATTAATAATTCCCTCAAATCAAAGTTGAAAAATTATACACTTTATCTCTGTCTCAATTTATATGACACATTTTTCTTTTTTAGTTAGTATAAAAAAGAATGACACATTTTCTTATTCGATCAATATTTAATGACACTATCAACATTTTATCCATGTTAGGTCCCACTTATTCGATAAAAAGTCCACGAAGGAGTATTCTTCTGTTTAAAAAAATTGTTTTTTAAGAAAAGTTTTGAAACATTACAAAGTCTTTTCATATTATTAAAATTTTCGTGTCTAGTCAAATTATATATCATATAAATTAAGACAGAAAAAATACTATATTAAGCTACTGTATGTTGTTAAAAATATGGATACTCCTAATTGATAAGGTAGTCTTATTTTGTTTATTGTTGGTGTTTGACGGACTAAAATCTTGCGGCTTCAAGAAACTTTTTGTGCATATCACGATCACAAATTCGAGTATAGCACCCGTTTCTGTCCATACATATATTTTAAAAATATTTGGTGATTATTTGAAATATATGTTTGTTTATCTAATGGGTGTAGGAATTAAATCAAGAGTAGAAATTCTTAGTTGTTTAGGATTTAATATTTGGCATTTATTTAATTCATGTCTTGTTAGGATTAGGATTTATTTGTCCTAGTTCATATAGGAATATGTTTCTAGTTCTAGTTTAATTTGGTTTTATTTCTAGTATTATAAATAGGGGTGCTATGTTACATATTTTCATAGAGTAGAAATTCAAGAGTTATTGAATAAAGTCTTCTACCTTTTGTCTCTTGTTTAATTAATTTCTTCTATTTAGTGATTGTTGGGTCTTTCACTTGTGCTTATATTATTTATTTGAGTGATTTTATTTCCTTCAAATTGGTAACAGAGCTTGTGTGAGATCCTGTTAGAGCCTCGTGTGAGGTCCGGTATATATAGAAGAAAATGAAAATTTCATATTTACCTAATTGTTTAGTTTTTGAGTTTGATGGAAAAAACAATTTTAAAATCTAGCTTCAAAAGATGAAGTATTTTTTCAATGTTGTTGGACTATGGTTCATTATTGATACATGGTTCGTGGAACCCCAGAAGGCACAACATTGACTGATGAAACAACTAAATAATTGGAGAAAAATAGACAATTGGATTATAAGGCATGCTACTACCTTGACAACAAGGTTGAATTGCATGTATCCAACAAAATTCTACATGCAAAGTCAGCAAAGGAGGCTTAGACGATTTTGGTGAATGCACATCGAGGTTCCGCAAATGTAAAGAAAGTCAAATTGCAAGAACTTAGGAGACAGTAAGAGTTAGCTCAGATGAAACCAACAGAGTCTGTAAAAAAAATTTTGACAAGAGTTACTAATTTTGTCAATGATATGAGGACTAATGGAGAAACATTAGATCAAGTTAAAGTTGCTGAAAAAATATTGCGGTCCTTGAGTACAAAGTTTTACACCAAAAGATGATTCTGGAGGCTACCAAAGATCTTAGTGCTTTGACACTTGATGATTTAGAAGGAGAATTGGTGACATATGAGATGTCCTTGAATCAACAGAAAAGACAACTAAGATTATGGATGAGGCATTGCAAGCAAAGGTAAATCAACTTAAGTAAATAAAGAGACATCAAATCTAGCTGAAACAAATCAAGAAAGTCAGAATTTCACAGGCAGAGGACGAGGTGGTAGAAGTAATTTTCGAGGTCGTGGTAGAGGTAATTTTTCTTATCAACAGAGAAACAATAATAATTTTAGGAGGGATCAACAGAATAATCAGAATTTTCAAAGACGTGATAAATCACAAGTTCAATGTTATAATTGTGAAAAATTTGGACATTATCAAATTGATTGTTGGTTCAATAATTCTGAAAATAAGGAAGTACATGCAAAGATGGCTGAAGATTTTGGAGATAAACAAGAGACTTTATTATTTTCTAGCTCAGGAATTGAAGAAAATAAAGGACATGAATGGTTTATTGATTCTGGGTGTAGTAATCATATGTCTAGAAATAAGAAATTATTTATTGATTTGGATGAATAATTTAAAACTACAGTGAGACTTGGTAATAATTCAAAGGTTCCTGCTGTTGGAAAAGGAAAGATTCCAATTACCTCAAAAGATGAATCGTCTCATTTCATCTCGGATGTATATTATGTTCCAAGCCGTCATCACAATTTATTGAGTTTGGGGCAACTAACAAAAAAAGAATATGATTTGCGTTTTAAGTGTGGAATTGGCACTATTAGGGATGATAAAATAGGACTAATTGCAAAGATAAAGATGAATCAAAGTCGTTTATGGCCTCTTTATCTCAATCGTGAAACTTTACTTTGCTTTAGTTCTGTAAATATTGATGATACTTTGTTGTGGCATCTACTTTTTAGGAATCTGAACTTTGGGAGTTTGAAATTTCTTGCAAGAAAGAAATTGGTTGATGGTTTGCCTTCTATTGATTTTCCTGATACAAAATGTGAGTTTTGTATTTTGGGAAAGAAGTATAGGGAACCTTTTCAAAAAGGAAATACTTGGAGGGTTAATACATCATTGGAGTTAATTCACTCAGATTTGTGCTCAGTTGAAATTCCTTCTAATGGAGGTAGTAAGTACTTTATTACTTTCATTGATGATTTCAGCAGAAAGACTTGGGTTTATTTTCTGGAAAATAAAGTTGATGCATGTGAAGTTTTTAAGAGCTTCAAAGTTTATGTAGAGAAGCAAAGTGGACATTTGATCAAAACATTGAGAACTGATAGGGGCACTGAGTTTCTTGTTTGTGATGATTTTTTAAAAAAGTGTGGCATTAAACATCAATTGACAGCTAGATATACTCCTCAACAAAATGGTGGCTGAAAGGAAAAATAGAACGGTGATGGACATGGTGAGATCTATGATGCATTCCAAAAATATTCCTAAAGGTTTTTGGGTAAAAGCTGTTGCTTGTGAAATTTATGTTCTAAATAGATGTCCTACTCGGTCTAATTTTGAAAAAACTCCACAAGAGATTTGGACAGGTGAGAAACCAAATATTTTCCATCGAAAAGTATTTGGTTGTCTTACTTATGCTCATGTTCCCTATGCTTTGAGAAAGAAATTGGATGATAAGGCAGAAAAGTTTTTTTTATTGGCTATAGTCATGAGACAAAGGGTTACAAGTTGTTTAATTCAGATACAAAAAATGTGATTATTAGTAGAGATGCTACTTTTGATGAGCAAAGTGCTTGGAATTGGTCAAAGAAAAATCCTGAGTCATTTGAACCTTAATCAATAATTTTAATTATGGAGGAAGGGAGTTCTAGCAGACATCATGAGGAACCAACATCCTTTCTCTCGCAAAGACAACACAATTTACCAGCCCGTTTGCAAGATTACGTTGTTGGTAATGATAATGATTTATTCGATGAAGATATTGTGAATTTTACACTAATTGCAGATTGTGATCCAATCACTTTTGAAGAAGCTGCTAAAGGTAATTGTTGGGTGGAAGCAATGAATGAAGAAATTCATGCTATTGAGAAAAATAACACATGGGAGTTGACTAATTTACCGTCTTCAAAAAGTCCAATTGGAGTCAAGTGGGTATATAAGACCAAATACAAACCAACTGGAGAAGTAGATCACTTTAAAGCAAGATTAGTTGTTAAAGGCTACAAACAAAAGGCAGGTATTGATTATTTTGAGGTATTTACGCCTGTTGCTAGACTTGATACTGTTCGAGTGATTATTTCAATCGCTGCCAGTAATCATTGAAAAATTCATCAAATGAATGTGAAATCTGCTTTCTTGATGGTTTTCTTGAGGAAGAAGTGTATGCTAAGAAGGCAGTAGGGTATATCAAAAAGGGTGAAGAAAATAAAGTTTACAAGTTGAAGAAGGCATTATATAGGTTGAAACAAGCCCTTAGAGCTTGGTATACTCGTATTTACTTTATCAAAAATGGCTTTCATAGATGTCCTTATGTCCTTATGAGCATACATTATACATCAAATTCATTATTGATGGAGACATTCTCATTGTATGCTTATATGTGGATGATTTGATATTTACTGGCAATAATCTCAAACTAATTTATAAGTTTAGGGAGGTCATGATTAGCCAATTTGAGATGACTGATTTGGAATTAATGTCTTATTTTCTTGACATTGAAGTTTCCCAATTAAAAGATGGATTTTTTATCTCTCAAAAAAATATGCTAGTGATATTTTGAAGAGATTTAATATGGACAAAGCCAGACCAATTTTGAACCCTGTTGAAGAGAAATTGAAGTTGACTAAAGATGGAACTAGTGATTTTGTTAATGCTACATATTTTAGAAAATTGATAGGGAGTCTAAGGTACTTGACTTCTACAAGACCTGATATTACTTATGGAGTTGGATTAATTAGTAGATTTATGGAGTCTCCACGTCAATCCCACTTTCAAGTAGCTAAGAGAATTCTGAGATACATTCAAGGTACGCATTCCGATGACATATTTTATTCAAAGGCTAATGATAGTAGTCTTATTGGATTCACTAATAGTTAATGGGCTGGTGATATGATGCAAGAAAAAGTACTTCTGGCTATGCATTTTATTTGGGATTTGGTGTATTTTCTTGGTCTTCAAAAAAGCAACAAGTTATTGCTTTGTCAACAGCTGAAGCAGAATACATGGCTGCAATAATAGTGCTACACAAGCATTATGGTTGAGAAGGATGCTTGAATTTCTTCAACAAAAGCAAAATAATCCTACAAAAATATTGTGCGATAGCAAGTTTGCAATTGAGTTAACAAAGAATCCAGTTTTTCATGACCGCAGTAAACACATTGATATCAAATTTCACTTCATTCATGATTTGGTTCAAGATAAGGAGATAATTGTTGATTATTGCAAGGCAGAAGAACAAGTTACTGATGTTTTCACAAAGCCATTAAAATTGGAGTTATTCATAAAGTTGGAAGAAGATGCTAGGCATGGTCACGTTAAAGATCTTGGTTTAAGGGAGGCTATGTAGGAATTAAACCAAGAGTAGGAATCCTTAGTTGTTTAGGATTTAATAGTTGGTATTTATTTAATCCATGTCTTGTTAGGATTAGGATTTGTTTGTCCTAGTTCATATAGGAATAGGTTTCCTAATCCTAGTTTAATTTGATTTTATTTCTAGTATTATAAATAAGGGTGTTGTGTTACATATTTTCATAGAGTAGAAATTCAAGAGTTTTTGAGTTATTGAATAAAATTTCCTACCTTTTGTCTCTTGTTTAATTTATTTCTTCTATTTATTAATTGTTGGGTCTTTCACTTGTGCTTATATTATTTCTTTGAGTGATTTTATTTCTTTCAATGGGTCATTCGTTTGTTTGAAAATTAGCTTTTAAGAGTTTCTTAGTAAGCATTTAGATATGAAATCAAGTGATATTTGAAAAATAATACCCCACATCCCATTTTATGTGATGCGTAATTATAAATCATTTCACAGTTATCAAATATACAACAAAAATGAAATGATTTATAATTACACAAATTAATAACTGTGACTTATTTTAAATCAAATTTCAAAAATATTTCTTTCATTCTTAAACTATACATACTTTATGAAAATGAAACTCAATTATCAAATTAATTTGGAGTAACAATTTAACTTTAAACTTCTCCTTTTATCTTTAATGAAATGATTTATAATCACATAACTATCTATGTTTTACATTAGATCACAAATTTTAATTTTTTTTTCTTTTTAAATTTTGTATCTAATCAAATATCATTACATAAAATAAAATTAAGATGAAGGGAGTATGAAATAAGGTAATCACGGTCTCTTACTTCCCTTTTTCTCTTTCTTCTTCAGATTCATTCCTAAGTTAAGAGAGCAAATGGCTGTTTCTTCTGAGTCTCTTCTCAATTATATTATTTGGCCTAAGTTTATAGAGGGTCAAATTAGTTTATAATTATCTTTTCATTTTTGTTGTATAGTTGATAAATAATAGTATTAAAAATGTTTATAAGTCAAGATCAGTTAAAATCGGCTAACTTATGACCGTACTGACTCAAAAGCTATTTATGGAAGAAAAATAGACTTCGGATATATCTGTGAGGTACGTTACTCGTCATCAAATTTTCGTACAAATTTGTTTTAGTTCCTCTTTCTGTTTCACCATTGTGAGTACAAAGAAAAGACTATAGTTACCTCACATGTTACGGTCCAATGACTGAAAGTTTATGGATTTGAGATTTTAGTCCTTTTAAGTTACTGGATCCAAAAAACAATAATTTGAGGTTCTAAAAGTAATAAATTTATACATATTTAATGAATGTTTTAAAAATAATATAAAATTTTAAACAAATTTATTGAATTCGCCCATAAGCTTAACTGTATTCTTGCTTCGCCCGGCAACTGCCTAAAGTTATCACTGCATGCTTAAGAACCAACGGCCATGACATATGCATGCATGCCCTTTGTCTTCTTTTACTAACAATTTCATACTAAAATACAAAACATTCATCACCATTTATCATCACGATGTACATACCTCAAAAGAAAAATGATCATATCATATTATCATCTAGGTTTATTTTCTTTGATTCTTTGTCTTTAGCTTACTTCATCGAACATCTAAAAGTTTAACCTGTTAGAGGAAAAAAAACATATTTTTACTTAGTTAATTATATTCTCAACAAACGCACCTGAGGTAAAGGAAGTATGACGAAGAGATCGAAAAAGAAACCCTTCTTGGATTTCAAGTATCGTAAGGCCACAGAACGACGAAGACTCTTGTCATGGTGTATCCGAGGATGACTACTATTTTCTCCGTCGTGAGGACGTAATTTGTGCATCTTGAATTGGAGCCACATGTTCCACAAATGTAAAGCATCAGTCATGCACCGGAGAACCGTGACCGTGATCGCGAACCAACCATCAATAAAAAGACACATGCAACTCTCACTTATAGAAAGAGCGTAGAAAAAGAGCGGATCCACAAAAAGACCCGTGGCACATACTAGTAAGAACACTCGGTTCCATTCTTGAACCCAAGGCGCTCTAGGGTCGATAACTTTCCAAGAGAAAAAGTCTGTCAGTCCTCCTCCTCGACCACGACCACTACAAATGTTGTAGTTATTAGAATTATTTTCTTCTTTTTCCTCCTCTTCTATTTCATCAAGGTTATCTTGATCTTCCTCATCATCATCACTATGATCACTATAATTATACGATAGTTCAAGTTCATGATGACTAGCCATTAATTTTTTTTCTCTTGATTCTTTTCTTTTGTGCTAATTTTTTCTTTTATGGGTGTGGAATATGGAGGGTGTATGGAAAAGGGTGATTTGATGAAAGGGATTGCCTTTGGGATGAGAGAAAAGAAGAGAATATATGCACTGAATTTTTGGAGTTAGGAGGGATCATTTGAACAATGACAAGGAGAGGGCATAAATTATTGTAGATATGGGAAGAGTAGCATAAGCTGACAAAAATGATAGGAACTTCCTTGACTGCCCCTAGGTAATTACAAGGATATTTACCAATAAATTAGTTAAAAAATGTAATCAACGAACTTGGTTTTTGAATTTTTGAAATTAATACTAATGTTTTAAAATTTATTACTATTTGCAAATTCCGTGGAAACAGTATCTGACACAAATACAAGGTAAGACTGCGTATAATAGAGACTGCATATAATAGACCCTTGTAGTCCAGCCCTTTCATGAATCTTGCACATAGCAGGAGCTTTATTACATCGGACTACCCATTTATTTACAAATTACTGCATAATTAAGTAGTTTTAATTTTTATTTTTGCAAAAGATAAAAAACACTGTCTTTTTAGTAGCTCAGTTGATTGGCTACCTGGACTTCCACCTCGTTGGTGAGGATTCAATTCCCACATTGTAATCCCTTCCCCATTTCCCCTTTCCGTACCCGCAATTTAAAAAAAAAACACTTTCTAATGTTGTTTGGTTGGAAATACTATTATTTTTACCACCTAAGAGTACTGTTCGATTTCTGATCGGGGGACGTTAACATGGGACCAAAAAAATTTCCATCTTTTGTAAGCTAATGTATGTAGTGTACGCAAGAGCCATTTAACTTTTTGGAGAAAAGGCATACTTTGTGTAACTTTTGTTTGTCATTTAAACCCCTTGTAACTTTCATTTTCATTCAAATTTTTACTTCAGTTTTCCATCTAAACAAGTAATTTACATACTATATTTGCTAGATCAAACGATTATTGGTGAATTATATTATAAATTATAATCACCATAGCAATTCGAACTTTGGAGTGCGTACTGCAATATATGTACATACATAGTCTCTCTTGCTTCCCTATCCAATTATCTATTATTACTTGTCCACCATGTATGCTTGCGTATATATATGTTTGGGAGCAACACATATATACACATGTTATCACGTGTACCGCTTTTATACAGTACTGATTAGTATAGAAACCTTTTTGAATCATCAATTTATTTGAATGTCAATTTAGAACATCAGATATTAAGTAGATAAAAGGACAAGGTAAAGAGTACTTGCTATACCATGCTAAATTACACTAACGAAAAAAAGGATTATTAACAGTATATGTACTACTAATGTTTTAAAATTTATTTTTACAAATTACTGCATGCTCAAGTAGTTTAAATTTTGCAGAAGATGAAAAACACTTTCTAATGGTATTTGGAAATTTTTTCAACATTTTTACCATCTAAGTCTGTTCTATATCTGCTCGGGGACATTAACATGGGTGATGGGACCAAATAAACTCCCATCATTTGTAAGCTACTGTTTGTAACGTAGGTAAGATCCATTTAACTTATATGGAGAAAAGGCACACTTTGTGTTACTTTTGTTTGTCATTTAAACCCTTTGTAACTTTCATTTTCCTCCAAATATCTTTCAATAACTTCAATGTTTCCATCTAAAATCGAAAACAAATTATAACACGAGAGACGCAATTGTTCAAGATTGTACTAAACATCTATCTCTCTTGCTTCCCTGCCCTCCACTTAAAACGCACATACACACGTTATCGCAGGTGTAGCGCTTTTATACTATTTGTATCATCAAAGCGCTACACGTGTGATAAAAACAAGATAAAATTACTATTTGTATATCATGCTAACTATGTTGATAGTATAAAAATTATTGGCACTGCTATTATACACTTATAATTTAAATTCGAAATCTAACGAAAAAAGGAAAGGAAAAAAAGTTGAAAAGGGGGGTAATTTAGGAATAAGTGAAGAGAGAAGGGAGGGGCATGAGTAGGGCAGGTAGATTGTGGGAAGGTTGGAAAAGGGGCTAAAGTCATAGTCACGAATAAGTTTGAACAACACAGGTTCTTCGCAGTTTCCCTCCTTTGTTTGTTTCTTAATCAATTATTATACTAAAGAAAACTATATATATATATATATATATTACTACTTGTTATATTATCAGAATTGAATCACTTCCTAAGGAAACACAATTTACGTACAGACCCGTCGTGAACTTGAACACACCATATCAATTCCTATCAATATTCCTTCAATCGTCACGTTCCATGTTTCTTATCCATTACTTTAATAAAATATATTTAAAGTACAACTCCCTTCATTTCAATTTACTAGTTTCTGGACAAGTGCGTTGCACGTGTGTCCCATGTAAATTTTTATAGATATGTTAGAACAATTAAATTTTATGAAAATATGCGTGTAATGAGAAATAAAAAGCAACAATTACAAATAAATTTACAAATAAATCTTTAAAGTTTTGACAAGAAACACCAAATGGGAGGCACATTTTAATGTTTTAAGTTTAATTCCTTTAAGCACCCAACTGCAATTTTGAACTTTGATTAGTAGTTAGCGAACTTTCGATAAAGTCATAAATGGCTAACTTGAGCCCAATTTATTTTTAATAAAATTATCAATGTATGGTAGCGTGAGCTTTATATCAATAAATCAGAGATTACAAAGTTGAGGGGAACATAATCAACCCTGTGTTCCATATTGCAGCCAATGACTGCTCACAAAAAATATACTCCGTAAGTACATGCAGAAACTATACAAACGTATGACAATGAAACATTCACAGAAATATTAAATTAAAGAAGTCTATTAGAGATAAAACGTAAAAAATAATTTGAGAAAAAAATACAACGTACACATCCTTCTTAAGATTTTATTCATAACAATTTAGACGGAAAAAGAAATACAGAATCAGTTAATTGTTTGAGTCCTTACAACACCTTCTTACATAACCAATCAAACTTCAAGAACCTTCTTCATCGAATCAAAATAAAGCATGAATGAAATAGTACAATAATAACATAAGTGCTTCAATACTTTAACTATAGAATGAAAATAAAGTATTGAATTCATTTTCTATGCTGATGAAATGGAGTATATAATTCCCGCTTTAAAACTACTTGATTTTACCAGTAATTGCGATAAGAAGAATACAGAAAAGAGGATGGCGATGAAGCTTGTATAGTACTATGCCTTGGCTAGCATTTCTCTATAAGAGTCACTTATGATCATGATAAATAAAACTAAAAAAGGTTATAAGCTATTATGGCCAAATAACCACCTGCTCCTTCTAATTGCTTGTTTTTGAGCCATCTAATGTCCATATCAAAATCATCGTGGAAAGAAGTATTTATAAGCCAAAAAAAAAAACATAAAAGGTTATCCAGAAATATAAAAAGTCAGACGTTAATATAAGTATCACTTAAGTTAGGACTTTAGGATGCATGTATAAGAATGCAAAGAAATTTTATCTGACAGTTTTAAAAATTTAAATTTAAATAAATGGACCTTTCAAGTTTTATAGAAAGAACCTGATATGTAATGATGATCATGTTGGTTTTGAAATAAATTCTAGCAGATACTTATGTTGATACATGTAGGAAGCTCAAAAGGTGAAAATAATTTAGTTATGACATCATGAAATATATGAGTTGTTGAAAAGTTTCCATAAGAAACTTTATAGCTTGTCAATAATTCATTAATAAATTACTTACGTTGACAGATTATACAAGGCTAAATAAAAAAAACTGACACTTTACAAAATTAATGTCATAATGATATATAATATAAACTATTAACATCTAAATAATTAGATAATTTAAAACAATTTAACTTAGTGCAGGGGTAAAATGATAATCCAACTTTTGTCCAACTTTCTTCTCACTTTTAGTATAATATGATTTGTTAGTTTGCCTTAGTTTAATTCGGCATAGTTTAAGAAAATAAATAAAACTTTTGAATTTTGTAGTCTCAAACTAAAGATCATGTATGTAATGTATCAAACAACAACAACAACATAGCCAATGTAGCCAACAAAGTGGGGTCTAGAGAGGGTAGAATGTATGCAGACCGTACTTCTACCTCAGAGATGAGTTAGAAAGGTTGATTCCGATAGACCTTCGACTCAAGATAAAAACAGTCTAAAAAAGATGTAATGAAAGTACAAAAGACAATAAATAGTATCAAAAACAACAAATAGTAAAAGAAAACGTACTACAACAAAATAATACTCCACTCAAACTACACGAAAACAATAGATAGTAATAGAAGTTGAAGAGCAAGAAACTACAGGACAATGCACTCCTACCTACTAGTGCAGACACGCTCCTACCTACTAACTTTCTACCCTCGTTCAGGTGCAACTACGTTATGTCCTGTCTAATTCACCTCTCCCCAATACTTCTTTCGTCTATATCTACCTGTCTAACCGTGCATCTCCTTATCACATATCTAAATCATCTCAACCTCGCTTCTCGCATTTTGTCTTCCACCGAAGTCACTCTCACCTTATCTCAGATATTCTCATTTTTAATCACATCTCTCTTGGTTTACCTACACATCCATCGCAACATCCTCATCTCCACCACTTTCATTTTCTAAATGTGAGTGTTTTTGACTGACCAACACTCTAACCCATACAACATAGCCAGTCTAACTACCACTTTGTAGAACTTGCCTTTAAGTTTAAATGGCACCTTCTTATGATACAAGATTCCGTAAGCGAGTCTCCATTTCATCCACCCTGTACCTATACGATGAGTGACATCCTGGTCAATCTGTCCATTACCCTAAATAATAGACCTAAGATACTTGAAACTTCCTCTCTTTTGGATGTCCTGTGTATCAATCCTTACTTCCAGATAAGGCTCATGTGTCACATAACTGAACATGTACTTTAAGTATTCAGTCTTGGTACTGCTCAATCTGAATCTCTTAGACTCCAGGATTTGTCTCCAAACCTCCAATTTACTTTTACTCCATCGCGAATCTCATTAATCTAAATTATGTCATCTGCAAATAACATACACCAAGGCAAATCACCGTGAATTTGTTACGTCAAAAGATCCATCACTGACAAATAAAAATGGACTAAGGATCGATCCCTGGTGTAATCCCATTACCACGAGAAAGTGCTCTAAATTTTTTACCAATCTCATGGTCACATCACTTGAGCAGTTACAATCCCTAAATTCAGAGGTTATATAAAACGGCACATTCCTAACACACAGTCAGAAGGTTGCACTCATTCAAAAGTCACATCTGAGGAAGTTTGGAAAGTTGTAAAGATCATGCCAAGTGATAAGTCCCCAAATGTGGATGGATACCCAATCGAATTTTTCACTAGAAATTGGGAGGTGGTGGGGAAGGAGGTCACTGTAACAATGATTGATTTCTTTGAAACTGGGAAGCTGATGCATTCTCTAAATTGTACAACCATCACTCTCATAGCAAAGGTACCTTCTCCAACATATGTGAAATATTATCGACCAATTGCCTATTGCACAACACTTTACAAAATCATTGCAAAGATCCTTACACTCAGGCTTAAAATAGTCATTGGAGGCTTGATTGGGAGTTCTCGGTCTATATTTATGGAAGGAAGGAGCATCATAGATAATACCTTGAAAGTCATGAGATCTTCAAAGGGTATAATAGGAAGGGCATGCCCCCTAGATGTGTACTTAAAGTTGACTTAAGGAAGGCATATGACACGCTAGATTGGATTTTTGTAAGGAGAATGCTTGTATATCTGGGGTTTCCTTTCAAAGTCACCTCTTGGATCATGGAATGTATAACAAAAATGACCTACTCTTTGGTGTTGAATGGAGGTTTTTCCATACCTTTTCCAGGTAAAAGAGGTATAAGGCAGGGAGACCCTATGTCTCCCTATCTTGTTATATTAGCTATGGAATATCTACAAAGGGAAATGTCTCATCTTGCTCTGAATAGGGACTTCAACTTTCATCCAAGATGTGGCTAACTAGGAGTGACATACATTTGCTCTGCAGACGACCTTCTTATGTTTTGTAGAGTTGATCTCTTGTCTGTACAACTATTACAGGAAATATTTCAGAAGTTTTCTTGTGCATCAGGTTTGCAAGAAAATATAGATAAAAGGTCTATTTACATGGCTGGTATCTCAACTAAGGAGAAAAAAGTGATACTTCAGGAACTAGGTTATGTGGAAGGAACTGTCCCTTTAACTACCTAGGAGTGCCACTGTCTGCCAAAAAAGTAATTGTAAGTCAATGCTTTCGTTTGGTTAAAAAAATTACTTCAAGAATCATTTGTTGGTCTACTAAACTCCTCTCTTATGCTGGGATGGTCCAATTGATTAAAGTTGTGCTATTTGGTGTCCAAACTTATTGGGCCCAAATTTTCATTTCACCCAAGAAAATTATGAAGATGGTAGATGCTGTATGTAGATTTTTCTTGTGGATAGGAGTCGAAAATATTTCCAAAATATCTTTAGTCTCTTGGGAAAAGACATGTCGACCCCAGGCTGTAGGGGGATTGAATATCCTAAACTTAGTTATTTGGAACAAAGCTGCTATCTTGAAGCAACTTTGGGCCATTGCTCTCAAAAAAAAAAAACTGTCTCTGGATCAAATGGATAAACAACTACTCCCTCCATCACAATTTATGTGAGTTAGTTTGACTTGACACTGAGTTTAAGAAAGAAAGATTTTTGAAATTTGTGGTCTAGAGTTTGTCGAAAGATTTTTGAAATTTGTGGTCTAGAGTTTGTGTGACTATAATTCATTTCATTAAGGATAAAATGAGAATTTTAAAGTTAAATTGTTACTAAAGATAGAAATATGTCATTATTTTTGGGACTGATCAAAAATAAAAGTGAGTCATATAAATTGAGATAGAGGGATTACTACATTAAGAGGGAGGTCGTTGAATTCATTACCTACTCCCAAAGCAGCTGCTTGGGTTGTGAGGAAAATAATGCAATCAAGGGACTTACTCTTGCAACATAGACAGCTCCAAGGTGATTTGTGCACTAGACCGACTACTTTGCAAAGTAAGGACAAGTTTGAAATTCATCGGGCCTACTTGCTCCTTTTACCATAATATCCAAGAGTGGCCTGGAAGAGTATGTGTTGAACAAGCAGGTGCATCCTAAATTCAAGTTTATCCTTTGGCTGGCGATTTAGAATAGGTTGACTACTTGGATAGACTACTAAAGATTGGGATTGTAGTACCTTCAAATTGTGCTTTTTGTGCCACAACAAGAGAGACATTTGATCATCTATTTTTTGACTGTTGTGTGACAAGGAATATCTGGAATGAAGTGTTGATATGGTTGGGATATGCTTGAAATGTTAGCAACTGGAATCATGAAGTGCAATGGGATTGCTAGATTGGCTAAGAAGAGGAAGGGCACTTGCTCTATAGCTGCATACTATTTTGCCATGACTATCTGTATCATCTAGAGAGAGTGCAACGGCCTGAGACTCAAGAATGGAAGATATAATGTTGATAGGGTATGCAAATAAATAGCTACTCGCATTCATGTCAAGGGGGCAAGCTAGAGAAATGGAAGAATACTCTACTTAGCCTGGACACATCCCATAGTCAGATTGTATCAGATTGTATCAAATTTCTGTGTTTATCTCTTGGTTAGTTCATGTTGCTTTAGATAGGATGCTTATTATTTGTATATAGCAGCGTGTTACTATTTTGAGATAGGCAGTAGTTCAGCCTTGCCTTGCTTTGTAATGACTCATTTCGGTTAAATGAAATCTTTCAGTTACCAAAAAAAAGAAAGTGCACCAAGTCTCCTCCCACTGTCCATATTCGGGTCTTGGATCCATCATACATGTCTTTAATCGACCTAGTATATGTCATAGGTACACCTAAGACTGCGCACCGTACTGGAACCGCGGGACCGGGATGGGGACGGGTACCGGGTTGTACTGGACCGGGTTAACCGATATGAAATCTTGGTCCCGTCCAATCCCACTATAGACCGGGATAGAATCGGAACATACCAGGATGGATTGGAACGGGACAAACGGGACGGTGAATAATTTTTTTTAAAAAAATATATCTTAGTTTTTTAGAGTTAAAGAATACCAATATTATATTTTGAATTACATTTCTAAGTTTATAATATTTGAAGTTATAAGTTTTTAAGTTTATAATATTTGAAGTGTATAAGATTTGAAGTTTGTAAGTTAAGTTTGAATTTTAGTTTTTCTTTTCTAAATTTTTCAATTTATAAGTTATAACTTATAAGTTTTTTAAGTTTTAAATTTTTTTAAGTTTGTAAGTTAAGTACTTAAGTTTATTAGAGTAATTTTTTCCCAAGTTTTTCAATTTATAAGTTATAAGTATTTAAGATTTGAAATTTTTTAAGTTTTTAAGATTTGTAGTTTATAAAATATAAGTTTGTAATGTAAGTTTGAATTTTGTTTTTTTTTTTCTAACTTTTTCAATTTATAAGTTATAACTTATAAGTTTTGAAATTTTTAAGTTTATAAGTTTGAAGTTTATAAGTTTGTAATTTAAAAACTCAAAATAAACAAAAAAGAAATACATTAAATAAAAGTATAAAACAAGGATAAAAACCAACCCAATTTATTCAAATTTGCATTATAATTTACAATGTAACACCCCGTACTTTTATAACCTCACTTGATACCTTGGGATCATATCTACATAAGTGTTGAGATGCCATGCATATGTGTTTTATAGTGTCATTGGTGAAACATTTGATATCGGACTTAACATGTGCCATTAGACCTTCGTAGGAGGTGTTTTGTGATTTCGTGGAACCTTTGGGTAAGAACTCGTACACATTTTAACCTCATTTGGTGACTTTAAGTCATGTTTAATTTATGGTTAAGATCACTAAGTAAGTATTTTGTAGTGTTTTGATAAGGGATTGGACGATACGTAAACATTGGATAAGTGGCCGAAAATTTCAGCATTTTGCTGAAACTTGCGCCACTACCCTGTTTCAGGGGTGTGGCGCAAGCCACCAGCCTGCAGAAACTTCAGAAAAGGCCAGCTTCTTGCGCCACTACCCTGTTTCAGGGGGTGTGGCGCAAGGCACAATATTATGCCCTTCCCGGACCCGATTCGTAACGCAATTCTACGACGATTTCTCGATGGTTTCTTTTGGTTCTTTGGAGTTATTTGAGCATTGTTAAATCTTCAAACACTTCAATATACTCCTACATACTCCTACATGATCAAATCATGAAATGGGAATAGTGCTCCAAAATGTCCAATGAAACCAAGGGCGACTAGAATGCCTATTTTTGCGATCGAAAGGACGAATGAGAATCATTTAAGGGAATATTGTCGTGACATTATGGAATTATGGAAACATGAGATATATGGTGAATAATAAATGAAATGTGATGGATATGTGTTATTGGGCCCAATTTGAGGCCCAAAATGGAAGAAAATACATGGGCCCAAAGGCAAAAATGACCCATTCTTCCAATATTTGACCAAGTGAACATATCATTTAGTGCCAAGTGTGGCTAAGGATGACTTGAAGTCCATAAAAGCCACCAAAATCAGATTTTTAATCATACAAGGCTCTCACACCTTTTGGATATTTTTCACAAACATTTCTTTACTCTTCCAAACCCTAAAGCACATATTCCTTTGGACTCTTTGGCAAAGATCAACATATTCCAAGCCTTGGTAAGTATCTATTTACATGAATTAACATATTATATGCATGGAAGATTATATATATGATGCTAGTGGTGTTGGCAAGGTGATGAATAGTGTATTTTGCCTTTGGTGAAAGATGTGTCATCTTGGTAAGTTGAACTTGAATTAGGCCTTGTGCCTTTGATGAAAAAGCATGGTATGGACAAAATATGAACA
The DNA here is from genome assembly GCA_031232105.1 of Capsicum rhomboideum. Lineage (NCBI taxonomy): Eukaryota > Viridiplantae > Streptophyta > Magnoliopsida > Solanales > Solanaceae > Capsicum > Capsicum rhomboideum. The sequence goes on from CP124716.1 coordinate 136,697,527, forward strand.
TGTATGGTTTTATTTTTGGTATTAAACTTGTTCTTGTCTAAAAGTGGAAATTATGGGATTTTGGCCGATATGTGTTATGAGTTGTATTAAGGTACTTTGATGGATTATTTGTGATGTGTTGTGGATAAGAAAGTGTAAAGGAGAAGGATTGTGGTGAAATGTATTGAATTCCATGTATTGGTCAATGTTGGGAATATTATGGAATTTTTGGAAGAATAGTATGATCAATGGTTTTGTCAAGGGGAAATGACATGTTTAAAGGCAAACATGTAACTCATTGACATGGTATGCATTTGTAAAGTAATTGGTGGTTAATGTGAATTTCGTTATGTATTTATGTTGTAGAGTGACACATAAAGAAGGAGCGGGATTATTGTATACGCATCCAAGGTTGTATATTCGTAGTGCGAATCCAAGGTATGCAAGGTTACTTTGTCCGTATCTTTCTACGACCAATAGTGTTCACGTTGACATTTCTCTAGTTCTATTCCGAAATGTACTAAGGTATCCCATATGCAATTATCTATGGTCATTGTCATATATTTCCTACTCATTGATCAATTGTGAATCTCATTTCTCATATTCATGGTTAATGTTCCGAAAGTTCAAATAAGGCTACGTTCCAATATTCCAATAGTGCCTATACTTGTGTCTCTTGTTCATGGATTATTGTCCAATGGTTCCAATGGTACCATGGTGCTAGTTATATTATATTTCTCATTGATATTTATTCACATGTCCTTCACTTATTGGTCAATGATTCAAAGTTTCCAACAATGTTATGTTCCAAAGTTCCAAAGTGATGTTATGATTATCAAGGTATCAATCTCAAAGTAATGAACAAAGTAATGCAAATGTGGTCAATGATCAAGTACGGGTGGCAAGTCTAGGGGCGTAAGCCTAGCTCGACTCGATCCCGAGGTTTGGATTTATGGGTGGCAAGTCTAGGGGCGTAAGCCTAGCTCGACTCGATCCCGATGCATTGATGTATGGGTGGCAAGTCTAGGGGCATAAGCCTAGCTCGACTCGATCCCAACACAATGATATGATATGAAAGACCCACTGATCAGTCGGGGCCCGGGTACATTGTGACATATGTGATAACAAGTGAGTATTGTGATAAAGAAAGTAATGAAAGCAATGAAAGCAACCCACATGGTTTCCAAAATGCAACATGGTGACTTATTCACATTGAGTATTCATATGTTTTGAGTTCATTGACATATTCATTGAAATATTCATGTGTTGTATAGTTTCATCTGAGCCTTGCATACTCAGTACTTATTTCGTACTGAACCCTCTCGGGGAATTTACCTTACTTGCTGCAGGCGCAGGTCCCAGTAGGCCTCCTCAGTAGATTGCCAGTGTTAGCGGTTCTTTGATGAGCTCCAGCTCATTCGGGGCTTCTCCGAGTCAGAATATATATATGTTTTTGGTATTGTACATAATGTGTAAAGCGGGGACTTGTCCCGACTTATGGTTCTTTTTGGTCAATGCTCTTGTTAGAGGCTTTTGTAGACGGATGTGGGTGTAACAGTGTAAAGGACATATGTTGGTTCGACTGAATGGCCTCAACGGCCAAGTTTCATATGTATATATAAAGATGGCCCATGTTCTCCTTTATTCGTCTTTCACGTTTTTATGTAATGGTGATTATTAAATGTATATGATTGAGTATAGGCAAAGGTTGGTTCTCTCGGGCCTTATCGGCTACGGGTGCCAATCATGTCTCGATGGAATTCGGGGCATGACAAAAGTGGTATCAGAGCAGTCGGTCTAAGGATGTCTACAAAGCCGTGTCTGAGTAGAGTCTTACTTATCGATGTGTTGTGCACCACATTTATAAGTAGGAGGCTACGGGACATTTAGGATGTTATTTCTTTTCTTCATTCTAGATCGTGCAATAGAGCCAATGTTGTCAGTTGCATTGTATCTGATCTTGGTATTTATTTTTCTTTGGTATAGTCAAAATGCCGAACACTAGAAGAGGAAGAGGAAAAGGTAAAAGTAAGCTGATAGATAGAATTGCTGAAGGAACAAGTAGACCACCACCTGACCAGGTTGATCAAGGTGGGGCTGAAACTGAGTTCGCAACGCGAGCTTCTTCTACTTCTTCAGCTCCAGAAGAGCCGAGAAGAAGGGAAGTACCCGCGGAACCATCGACGAATGCCACAGATCAGGATCTTAGGAATGCTGTACAGATGTTGACACAGTTAGTGGCGGCACAAATCCAGGGAAGAGCTGGTGCAATGACACATGATGATGATGCGGCTAGAAAGGCAAGTCGCAGAACACAGGATTTCTTGAAACTGGACCCTCCTATTTTCACAGGGGCAGATCCAAAAGCAGATCCACAGGACTTCGTGGATCAAATTCAGAGGGCATTGGAAGTTATACATGTGACAGGGGTAGAGACAGTGGAACTTGCTGCGTACAGGTTAAAAGGAGAAGCAATATTATGGTACGAGGATTGGAAGAAATCCCGTGATATTGATGCAACCCCACCTACTTGGGAAGAGTTCAAAGTGGCTTTTCTTGATCATTACTTGCCCTATGAGATCCGTGAGTCCCGTGCGGATCAGTTCCTAAATCTCCGCCAAGGAAATTTGAGCGTCAGATAATATAGCTTGCAATTTAATTCCTTGGCTCGATATGCGCCAAATGTTGTGGCTACGATGACAGACAGGGTCCATAGATACGTGGACAGACTAAAGCCATATTTGGTAAGAGATTGCACTATTGCGGCCTTGAATAGGGACATGGACATTGCTCACATACAAGCTTTCGCCAGAAAATGGAGGATCAGAGACAGAGACGAAGGGTACATGAATTTGATAGGGGATAGTCCAAAAGGGCTATACCTATGGGACCACCTGTGATGTCCCAAGGAGGACCTAGGCCCCGCATGTTTCCTAGACCACCTAGACCGTCGTTCTCTTATTCCACAGGGAGTGCTTATTCTCAGTCTCGAGGGTTTAGAGGTGGTTCAGCTGGGCAGAGTAGTGGGGGTCATGGATCACAGGCAGCAGGTTTTCCTCGTCAGCAGTGTCAACACTGCGGGCGTATGCACACAGGTACATGTCGGACAGGGACGAATGTCTGCTTTTGATGTGGTATGCCGGGACATATAGCGAGAGAATGTCCACAGCGGAGCATGGGTGGTATAGCACGACCAGCTGGGTCGGCTGTTGCATCTTCAGTATCGGTTCCTTCACAGGGCCGAGGGGTGCAGCCTATTGGTCGAGGTAGAGGTGCCAGAGGAGGAGCCAGTACTAGCGGGGTCCAGAATCGCACATATGCTTTGGTGGACCGCCAGAATTCAGAGGCTTCTCCAGATGTCGTCACAGGTACATTATCCATATTCTTACATAATGTATATGCACTAATTGATCCAGGTTCTACATTTTCCTAAGTTACTCCATTGGTTGCTGCGAAATTTGCAAAGGCACCGGAATTATTAATTAAGTCAATTGAAGTGTCTACACCGATTGGTGAATATATTATTGCAAAGAGAGTGTATCGTAACTGTGTGGTAACTGTGTGTGACCATGATACGTTGGCCGATCTCATTGAATTGGACATGGTGGATTTTGATGTAATTATGGGAATGGATTGGTTGGCTTCGTGTTATGCTACGGTAGATTGCCGGGCTAAGAAGGTACAATTTTGTTTTCCACAGGAAAATGTTCTAGAATGGCAGGGTAAGGTAGGGGCACCACGAGGAAGATTTATTTCCTATTTGAAAGCAAGGAAAATGATTGCCAAGGGATACATATGTCATTTGGTACGAGTGAAAAATAATGATGTGGAACCATTAATTCCACAGTCAGTACCGGTAGTCAACGAATTTCTTGATGTATTTCTAGAGGATCTTCCAGGTTTACCCCCAGAACGAGAAGTGAAATTCGGCATTGATGTGATTCCAGGCACTCAGCCCATTTCTATTCCTCCATATAGAATGGCTCGAGCGGAACTGCGTGAATTGAAGGAGCAGTTGAAGGATTTGCTGGACAAAGTCTTCATTAGGCCTAGTATGTCCCCGTGGGGTACACCGGTATTATTCGTACGGAAGAAAGATGGCACATTGAGAATGTGCATTGACTACCGACAGTTGAATAAGGTAACGATCAAGAACAAATATCCCCTCCCTCGAATTGATGATTTGTTTGATCAGTTACAGGGTGCCAAGTGTTTCTCAAGGATTGACTTGAGGTCGGGTTACCATCAAGTCAGAGTTAGAGAGGAGGATGTACCCAAGACAGCTTTTCGAACACGGTATGGCCATTATGAATTTTTAGTTATGTCATTTGGACTAACAAATGCACCGGCTGTGTCTATGGATTTGATGAACAGGGTGTTTAAGCCATTCCTAGACGTGTTTGTGACAGTATTTATAGATGACATCCTTGTTTATTCAAGATCACCAGAAGACCATGCTTATCACTTACGGCAAGTGTTGCAAATTCTCCGTGAGCGTAAGTTGTATGCAAAATTCTCCAAATGTGAGTTTTGGTTGAAATCAGTCGCGTTCTTGGGTCACATTGTATCAGATAAAGGCATACAGGTTGATACCCAAAAGATAGAAGCAGTGAAAAACTGGCCAAGACCTACGACACCCACAGAGATTCGCAGTTTTCTGGGTTTGGCAGGTTATTACCGAAGATTTGTAGAAGGGTTTGCTTCTATTGCAGCACCATTGACAAAGTTAACTCACAAGGCAATTAAGTTTCAATGGAATGATGCATGTGAAAGAGGGTTTCAAAACTTGAAAGATAAGTTGACTTCCACACCAGTGTTAGTACTTCCTGAAGGCACAGAGGGCTATGCAGTGTATTGTGATGCTTTCGGGATTGGTCTCGGATGTGTATTGATGCAGCATGGTAGGGTGATAGCATATACCTCACGACAGTTGCGGCCACATGAGAAAAACTATCCCACACATGATCTTGAATTGGCAGCAGTGGTTTTTGCTTTAAAGATATGACGTCATTATTTATATGGGGTTCATGTTGACATCTATACGGATCACAAAAGCTTGCAATATCTTTTCAAGCAAAAGGAACTCAATTTGAGGCAACGAAGGTGGTTGGAGCTTTTAAAAGACTATGACATTGATATTCTTTATCACCCAGGCAAAGCAAATGTCGTAGCTGATGCATTGAGCCGTAAGGCAGTCGAAAGCACTAGTGGTCAGTTGAATGCAAAGCGTGAGATAATCAAAGATTTGAATCAATTAGCCAGCTTGGGAGTTCGCCTTATTGAAACGTCAGATGATAGAGTTATGGTGCAGAATGCAGCAGAATCCTCCTTGATAGCTGAAGTGAAAGAGAAACAGTATGCGGATCCTATTTTATTGCAGCTAAAGGAGAATGTACAGCAGAATTTGACCAAGGCATTTGATATTACACCGAAAGGGGTACTCAATGTCAAGGGAGAGTATGTGTACCGGACATAGATGAGCTGAGGATACGAATAATGACAGAGGCGCACCATTCGCGCTATTCCATTCATCCGGGTGCTACTAAAATGTACCATGAATTGAAAGAGGTGTATTGGTGGGGCAACATGAACAAGAACATTGCAGAATTTGTCGCGCAATGCCCAAATTGTCAACAAGTGAAAGTGGAACATCAGAAACCGAGAGGTTACATGCAATGTATTAATCTTCCAGTCTGGAAGTGGGATATGATTAATATGGATTTTATTACGGGTTTGCCTCGTACATTGCGGAAGTTTGATTCTATATGGTTCATAGTGGACCGACTTACCAAGTCAGCGCATTTTCTACCTGTTAAGACGACCTATACGGCTGAGGATTATGCGAAGTTGTATGTGAAAGAGATAGTACGATTGCATGGTATTCCACTTTCTATTATATCAGACAGAGGAGCACAGTTCACAGCACACTTTTGGAAATCTTTTCAGCGGAGTTTGGGTACTCAGGTGAATTTAAGTACGGCTTTCCATCCTCAGACTGATGGACAAGCCGAACGTACTATTCAAACACTTGAAGATATGCTACGAGCATGTACGTTGGATTTTCAAGGCAGTTGGGATGACCATTTGCCTCTTATTGAATTTGCTTATAACAATAGTTATCATTCAAGTATTCAGATGGCACCTTATGAAGCTTTGTACAGAAGAAAATGTAGATCACCAATTGGGTGGTTTGAAGCAGGTGAAACTGCTTTACTTGGGCCGGATATGGTGCACCAGGCTATGGAGAAAGTCAAAGTGATCCAACAGTGATTACAAATGGCTCAAAGTCGTCACAAGTCATATGCCGATGTTAGAAGAAGAGGGCTTGAATTCGCCATAGGTGATTGGGTGTTTTTAAAGGTGTCACCGATGAAAGGGGTAATGCGGTTCGAAAATAAAGGGAAATTGAGTCCACGTTACATAGGCCCCTATGAAGTTATTAGAAGATTTGGGCAATTCGCATATGAATTAGCCTTACCGCAAGAACTTTCCTCAGTCCATCCGGTCCTTCATGTGTCGATGCTTCGGAAATGCATAGGAGATCCGTCTCGTATTATTCCCATAGAGGATGTTCAAGTTACAGAGGATCTCACTTATGAAGAAGTGCCTATTGCTATCCTAGATCGACAAGTAAAGAGATTGAGAAATAAGGACATAGCATCCGTAAAAGTCCTTTGGAGAAACCAACACGTAGAGGAGATCACATGGGAAGCGGAAGAAATGATGAAATCCAAGTATCCCCACTTATTTCAAATGGACCAAGAAGTACACAGTGCGGAGGTGGAACAATAACAAGTAAGTCTTTAAGAGCATTATGTATATAGGTATGTTAAAGTAAAGATGCATTTGTTGTATATAAGACACTGTTGTTAACATTCGAGGACGACTGTTTCTAAGGGGGGAAGAATGTAACACCCCGTACTTTTATAACCTCACTTGATACCTTGGGATCATATCTACATAAGTGTTGAGATGCCATGCATATGTGTTTTATAGTGTCATTGGTGAAACATTTGATATCGGACTTAACATGTGCCATTAGACCTTCGTAGGAGGTGTTTTGTGATTTCGTGGAACCTTTGGGTAAGAACTCGTACACATTTTAACCTCATTTGGTGACTTTAAGTCATGTTTAATTTATGGTTAAGATCACTAAGTAAGTATTTTGTAGTGTTTTGATAAGGGATTGGACGATACGTAAACATTGGATAAGTGGCCGAAAATTTCAGCATTTTGCTGAAACTTGCGCCACTACCCTGTTTCAGGGGTGTGGCGCAAGCCACCAGCCTGCAGAAACTTCAGAGAAGGCCAGCTTCTTGCGCCACTACCCTGTTTCAGGGGGTGTGGCGCAAGGCACAATATTATGCCCTTCCCCGACCCGATTCATAACGCAATTCTACGACGATTTCTCGATGGTTTCTTTTGGTTCTTTGGAGTTATTTGAGCATTGTTAAATCTTCAAACACTTCAATATACTCCTACATACTCCTACATGATCAAATCATGAAATGGGAATAGTGCTCCAAAATGTCCAATGAAACCAAGGGCGACTAGAATGCCTATTTTTGCGATCGAAAGGACGAATGAGAATCATTTAAGGGAATATTGTCGTGACATTATGGAATTATGGAAACATGAGATATATGGTGAATAATAAATGAAATGTGATGGATATGTGTTATTGGGCCCAATTTGAGGCCCAAAATGGAAGAAAATACATGGGCCCAAAGGCAAAAATGACCCATTCTTCCAATATTTGACCAAGTGAACATATCATTTAGTGCCAAGTGTGGCTAAGGATGACTTGAAGTCCATAAAAGCCACCAAAATCAGATTTTTAATCATACAAGGCTCTCACACCTTTTGGATATTTTTCACAAACATTTCTTTACTCTTCCAAACCCTAAAGCACATATTCCTTTGGACTCTTTGGCAAAGATCAACATATTCCAAGCCTTGGTAAGTATCTATTTACATGAATTAACATATTATATGCATGGAAGATTATATATATGATGCTAGTGGTGTTGGCAAGGTGATGAATAGTGTATTTTGCCTTTGGTGAAAGATGTGTCATCTTGGTAAGTTGAACTTGAATTAGGCCTTGTGCCTTTGATGAAAAAGCATGGTATGGACAAAATATGAACATGTATGGTTTTATTTTTGGTATTAAACTTGTTCTTGTCTAAAAGTGGAAATTATGGGATTTTGGCCGATATGTGTTATGAGTTGTATTAAGGTACTTTGATGGATTATTTGTGATGTGTTGTGGATAAGAAAGTGTAAAGGAGAAGGATTGTGGTGAAATGTATTGAATTCCATGTATTGGTCAATGTTGGGAATATTATGGAATTTTTGGAAGAATAGTATGATCAATGGTTTTGTCAAGGGGAAATGACATGTTTAAAGGCAAACATGTAACTCATTGACATGGTATGCATTTGTAAAGTAATTGGTGGTTAATGTGAATTTCGTTATGTATTTATGTTGTAGAGTGACACATAAAGAAGGAGCGGGATTATTGTATACGCATCCAAGGTTGTATATTCGTAGTGCGAATCCAAGGTATGCAAGGTTACTTTGTCCGTATCTTTCTACGACCAATAGTGTTCACGTTGACATTTCTCTAGTTCTATTCCGAAATGTACTAAGGTATCCCATATGCAATTATCTATGGTCATTGTCATATATTTCCTACTCATTGATCAATTGTGAATCTCATTTCTCATATTCATGGTTAATGTTCCGAAAGTTCAAATAAGGCTACGTTCCAATATTCCAATAGTGCCTATACTTGTGTCTCTTGTTCATGGATTATTGTCCAATGGTTCCAATGGTACCATGGTGCTAGTTATATTATATTTCTCATTGATATTTATTCACATGTCCTTCACTTATTGGTCAATGATTCAAAGTTTCCAACAATGTTATGTTCCAAAGTTCCAAAGTGATGTTATGATTATCAAGGTATCAATCTCAAAGTAATGAACAAAGTAATGCAAATGTGGTCAATGATCAAGTACGGGTGGCAAGTCTAGGGGCGTAAGCCTAGCTCGACTCGATCCCGAGGTTTGGATTTATGGGTGGCAAGTCTAGGGGCGTAAGCCTAGCTCGACTCGATCCCGATGCATTGATGTATGGGTGGCAAGTCTAGGGGCATAAGCCTAGCTCGACTCGATCCCAACACAATGATATGATATGAAAGACCCACTGATCAGTCGGGGCCCGGGTACATTGTGACATATGTGATAACAAGTGAGTATTGTGATAAAGAAAGTAATGAAAGCAATGAAAGCAACCCACATGGTTTCCAAAATGCAACATGGTGACTTATTCACATTGAGTATTCATATGTTTTGAGTTCATTGACATATTCATTGAAATATTCATGTGTTGTATAGTTTCATCTGAGCCTTGCATACTCAATACTTATTTCGTACTGAACCCTCTCGGGGAATTTACCTTACTTGCTGCAGGCGCAGGTCCCAGTAGGCCTCCTCAGTAGATTGCCAGTGTTAGCGGTTCTTTGATGAGCTCCAGCTCATTCGGGGCTTCTCCGAGTCAGAATATATATATGTTTTTGGTATTGTACATAATGTGTAAAGCGGGGACTTGTCCCGACTTATGGTTCTTTTTGGTCAATGCTCTTGTTAGAGGCTTTTGTAGACGGATGTGGGTGTAACAGTGTAAAGGACATATGTTGGTTCGACTGAATGGCCTCAACGGCCAAGTTTCATATGTATATATAAAGATGGCCCATGTTCTCCTTTATTTGTCTTTCACGTTTTTATGTAATGGTGATTATTAAATGTATATGATTGAGCATAGGCAAAGGTTGGTTCTCTCGGGCCTTATCGGCTACGGGTGCCAATCATGTCTCGATGGAATTCGGGGCATGACACAACTATTAGTAGAGCGTCTAATTTACGCAGCCCCCTTCTAGGAAGGGTTTTATTTCAAGTAAGTCTCGAATGTAATACTAATAGTTGTATAGTCCTATAAAGTTTTATTCAAACTCTTGTAAAGATTGAGTGTTATCAACCTCCAATCTTGGTAAAGCTTCTTGAAGATCTTGAAGTTTCATGTCATCTTCACTATTACATCCAATGACTGCATCTAAGTAATCTTCTTGTTGGCTAGTTAAATTTGGAAGCCCTTTATTTCTTCGCTTGGTGTTGATCCAATCTCTAAACAATATCGATACCTCCAAACTGTCTTCTGCTAATGAATATATATGATCTCCGATTTGAAATCTTGTCGTGCTGAAAGCTTGGTGGTCCGAAGCTACTGATTATCCTTGAATAGTTAGCACATCCTTCACCATCTTGCTAAGTTTTGAAAAATGAGCTCCACGATCCCTCCACCAATTCAACAGTTGTGGTATGCCTTCCTGATTCGTAGTATTATCATGTCCCTATTCAAGATATTTAACAAATTCACATTTATGAGAAGAATCAAGACCAAGTTGAGCTTTTACTCTACCATGGGCACCTATTTGAGACATAGAAGTTTGAGGAGTTTCAACATTATCTAAGGAGCAATATTTGTTATACATTTCCTTAGCACATACTTTAATGCTCTTTTGACATGTTAACGAATCCGGTTGTTCATCAGGTTGAATATCTAAATTATCATAAATGCATTTAACTAAAGCTTTTTAACCATGTTCTTTATATTCAGGGTTAAAAAGAGTTGCAGTTAATAAATTTGGGGGATAGGAAAAAGGTATTTTTTGAATTTTTCAATCATAGCAACAACAGCCGATTTAAATAAAACATGTTATTTGTATTCAACAAAAAGAGTTGAAATCTCACATACATGTATTAAAACTTCAGAAATAGTAGGATAATACGTTCCAGAAAAACTTTTGTAGCATCATAAAATGATTTAAAAAAAATTCCAAGTTGATCTACTTCAGACCAATCATTATCATTAAGTTGATAATCAGGATAAGCGTTATGAGAATTAAATTGCATAGTAATAGACTTTCTATATTTATAAGCAACTTCAAGCATTTCATAAAAAGAATTCCATCTAGTTTTAACATGCTTTGGAACTTTTCTATAAGGAAGTTCACACACATGGCTAAGATCTTTAAAATAATTAATTCTACTACTATTATGCATATGAAAAATCCAAAAACAAGCATGTTCTACTTTATCAAAACTTCTATCAAATAATTTCACACCATCCGACACAATCAAATTTAATATATGTGCATCACATCTAACTTGAAAAACATCCTTACTAATTGGACAAATTATAGTTTCTAGCAAACTAATAGCATTTAAATTAGCAGAAGCATTATCTAAGTAATACTAATCACTTTATCACAGACCATAAAAATCTAAAATTTCAGCTACAGTAGAAGCAATATAAACACCAGTTTTCTTATGTTCACAAATTTTATAACTGATAATTATTTTTTGCAAATTTCAATTATAATCAACCCAATGTGCAGTAACAGTTAAGTAATCAAAACCATTAGGACTATGACCCATAACAGTGGTAATAGCAGCTCTACAATCCATTATTTCAAAATGAGTACGAAGATATTGACAATATTTTTTTTGAAAATTAAAAATATCTCTTTTTACCATACTTTTTGAAAAACCTTGAAAACCGAAATTATATGTATCCCAAATATATGCAATAAAACCTAGATGTTCTCCAAAACTAAAAGGCAAACCACAAACAACAATCATTTTAGCAAAATTTTTACGATCACGGTCCTTATTATATGGTTATTGTGAAAGAGGACCAGCTAGGTTTGAAGGGTTATTCCACTTTGAACCATGTCTAACCATCCACCCGATGGTCCAATTCTAGAACCTTCAATTTGACTAATAGTAGCTAAATACGCAAGCCATTCTCTTTTATGTTTTGACTCCAAATGTTTTTTTAACCCTACCGTCGAACCTCCACTCCTGCCAGAAATATATTTCCATGTTTGTTTACAAATATGGCATGTAGTAATAACTTTTTCATCATTCAAAAAATAAAATTTCCACATAGGTGATTTTAAAGGATATTTTACCTTGGTCTTACCCTAATCGGAGCAATAGGGGGACGACCAGCTCCCACCTTAGGGGTTTTCTAAGTTGGAGCTTCGGTACTAGCGGGGGCAGGACTAGTCAATGTATCGTCTAAATCATCTTCTAGTTCTACTTCTTCATCTAAATCATCTTCGTAATCATTACACAATCTCTTTAAAGCTTCATGGAGAATAGGAGTATCAGTATTAATTTCTATGAGACCGGGAGGGGAAAATCAATTTCATTCACATGTGTAAAATCATCTTTATTTATTCTAAGTCTAGGAAGTTGAGAAGAACTAGAAGAAGAACCTTTTTCTTTTATAGTTCAATTACAAAATAATAACAATAATTATAGAATTTATAGATATTAAGAGTTGAAAATTGAGAGAGAATGAGAGAATAGATTTTTTTGTGAATAAAAATATGAAGGGGGGGGGGGGGGGAATTTATAGTTTTTTAGGAAGAGGGGGGTGGCTGGGAGGTTGGGGGCTAACTAGCCATTAGTCCCCCCACTAGTCATTGTCAACGGTCCCCAACGACTAGTAGTCGTTAATAATTTTATTTTATTTTAAAAACAAATTCGCTAGACTGGACTGAACCGGACCGAAATCGGGATGAATCGGGACGAAGCGATATCGATATACCAGGATGAAAACCCAATCTCATCCTGGTTTGACTCCTGATTCTACGTATTCTATTCCGTTATGAGTCCTTTCGGATTGGTACGAACCGAATCGGTACTGATACAGACCGGTACAGACCAGAACGATATTGGTATATTTCGATCGGGCGACCAATTTTAGATACACCTCTAGTCTCTAAGCATCTTCATAGAACCTCCATAGGAAATTTATCGCAAGCCTTTTCTAGGTCGATAAATACCACTTATAAGTCCATCCTTTTACGGTATAAAAGGAATGCTTAAGAGCTTTAGATTTAACTATGTTGATAATTAGTTTTCTCTCAATTTTTCTTTTTCTATACAAAGATGCATATTGAATTTATTGTTATTATAAGTAAAATAGGAGACACAACTTTTGTGGGGTTGATACTCTGATGATAAATAATGGAGTACCAAAGTATCTATGGATTGATGCATTTACTATTCCGCATTTTTATATAGGATCAAATGACTTTTGTTCAATCTAGGAGCAGAGATAGATATGAGCTGGAATCCTTCTCCCAATCATTTCTCAGCAAAACCAATGAGTACAACTTATAAAAGGAAAACTACGAAAAATATCTTAGATATAGAAAAAAAATGAAAATAAAATGATTAATAACAGAGAATGATGAAATTTTGAGAGACGATGATTTTTAATTTTGGTTATGAAATTAAATCATATTAATAGTGGAAATGTAGTGATTATTTTTTCATGATAATGGGTCATTAAAAGAGATTTGTTTACATTAACATTTGAAAAACTAGACTAGTCTTGAAGGTTTAGCAATGGAGGAGTTGGAGTTCGGTGATTGACTTTGGCAGTACTATGATTTGTTTACAGCAAATGAATAAACAATTTAGGCTATGATGATGAAGATGTCAACAAAAAAAAAAAAATCCAGTATATTCCCATAAAGTGGGGTCTGGGGAGGGTAAGTGTACGCAGTCCATACCACTACCTCAAAGGTAAGATAGAGAGGCTATTTCCGATAGATCCCTGGTTCAAAACAAAAACAGTCCAGAAAAAGATAAAAGGAACAAGAAACAATAGGTTTTAACACATCAAATGATAACATAAACAAGACTATCACTAAGTAATACAACAAACGATACCACACTCTGAAACAAACCTAGCACTATGACCCCTAGAACGGATAACAAAACAAAGTCCTCATACCTACTAGCAAGGACATACTCCTTCCTACTATCTTTCTACCCTAAGCCACCTCCTCCACACCTTTCTATCTAGAGTCATGTCCTCGGTAAGCTGATGAAGATGTCACGATCCAAAAATTAAGGTCATGATGGCACCTACCCCAACCTAACTGTGGTAGGTAAGCCCAATGCCAAATAAGATGAAAAAATGCACAAGGAAAGTAAATAACCCAATGCGAGACTTCAAAAAAAATTCAGCCCATGGTTACATGGCACTTTCGATGCTTAAATCAAGGAAAATATGCAATAACTTGGGTGTATTTTGTTGGTATGATGTGGTTTCTATCCTATTTTGCAGGAAAATAGGTTTTTGGAGGCAAAATGATCAAAAAGGAATAATCAAGCCCGAGAACGAAGTGTCGGAAGATGAAAGAACAAAAATCTACACTGGAGTGGGAGTCAAGACACCACTCACTTGCCGTGAGTGCTACTCACGTGACGTGAGTGGTACCGTGGGTCCACTCCCAGTGTGAAAAAAGTGTCTGATTTCCACGCCAGGTATCCGCATGGCGTGGGTCCACCTACGTGACGTGGAAAGGTGGTGTGACTCAACTTCTGAAGACGTCTAATTGAGCCTGATTCCCACGACATCAACCTACGTGGTGTGACTTGGTTCCACGATACCAAGTCACGATACCGTGAAAGTTGCCGACTCTGTTCTCCTATTTTGCTTAGGATAGGATTAGCTTTGTATCTATAAATACCCCTGTATAGTCCTATGTGTGAGAGGGATTCAGGAGTTAGTCATTACATTATTTGGAGAGCTATTTTACATTGTTTTGGAGTTCATAAACATATTCTTGGTTTTGTAGTACAAACCCTAATTCGAGTTTTATTGATAATTAAGATCTTAGTTTTTCTTCATTGTTGTGAGATCATAATTATGCTTTCATCTCTGAATTCTTCTTGTGGTCTTACAATTATGAGCAGCTAAACCCATCAACTAGGGTTGTGTGAACCATGAGGAATTAACGAAATCGATTAAGTGCAAGGCAATTCTGTACCGCTGTGTATGCATATATTGTTGTTTCCTTCGTTGTGATTGCTCTTCTAACGGTTGTAAACGTTAGAAACTCGCCTGTATTCTAGACTTGCTCGAGAGAGAGGTATAGATTGGGAAAAGGAGATAACAACAGAGATTTGAAGCTATCAACCTTCACCTAATAACCTGAGCCTTAGCGGGAATGGTTATATGAGATCCAGGACAAGGGTTAGTAGTGCGACACTCGGAGACCGAGAGGAGAAGAGTGAAATTCGTCTAACCAAGGCCGAGAGACGTTTAGACGAACATATCTTGTCAGATTTTGCATGCCTCATAGTGGGACGGTTTTGTTAGCACAAGTAATTGGTGGAGTTAAGGAATCATTGGGGATCACAGTCCTAGTGCATCTCTTTTATTGTCTACAAACTCGATATGACCAGCAATTGTTACTGACACTTTTTATTCACAAAACCCCCCAGTTTTATTTACTTCCCAATTGTCCCATCCGGTATTCTACTCAAACTTTGACCTATTCCCTGTGGGATCGACCCCAATCTAGTTGGGTTCTATATTTGACAAGCGACCGCATTATACTTCGTAGGAGGCATATTTTGGGCGACATCAAATTTTGGCGCTGTTGCCGGGGAATACGGTTACGGAGTTGATTAGTACTGGTTGGAGTTGATTGGTTTTGTTTTTACATACTTTTGAGGGTACACGTTGGTGTATGCCCAATACTAGGAGTCAAGGCAATCCCCTGATTCCACTTGATCTTAATATTGAAAGAACTCTGAGAGCTAATCGAAAAATGGTCAATACTGAAAGAGTTCAGGATCCCGCAGCTGTGGGAGACATTCATCACCAACCAATTCAGCCAGTTGGTCATGAAACAGCGGATCAAACTACCGCTCGATTGACACGGGAAGAGCAAGCTAGGAAAGCTGCTCTTAGACAAGCAGAAAGAGATAATCGAGCTATGCAAGAAGCAGCACAGCATTTGGCTGATGCTGAAGAGCGACAAAGACGACTGAGAGAACAACCGAGACCATATGTGCCTGTTTATGATGATCCTGAAGAAGAAGATGTGGCCTACTTCTAGCCAATAGAGACTGGTGCCATCATCCCACCTGAGTTACCTCCAGGCACTAAGTTTGACATTACTAGTGCTATGATTCACCTGCTAAACTTAAGGGGTGTATTTTTCGGTCTACCTATAGATGATCCAAACATGCACGTAATGAATTTGTGGGGGTCTGCACATCATATAATTTTCCTGGAGTTGATCAGGAGGCGATTCAGTTGAGATTATTCCCATTCTCCCTAACAGGAGAGGTGACCTTGTGGTTGGCAGAATTACCACGAGGATCCATCACTAATTGGCAAGAATTGAGAAATTAATTTCTGGAGAGGTTTCTCCCACCTTCCAAGATGCTGCAACTGAAGGATGAGAGCTATAACTTTAGATAACTGCATTCTGAAGCACTGTATGAGGCATGGATAAGGTTCAAGAAGAAGCTGCAGAATGTACCAAATCATAGGATGAGTGGTAGAAACTTACTTGAAATCTTCTACAGGGCGCTAAACGTAACTACTAAGGTTGTAGAAGATACTATAACTGGTGGAGCATTTATGAGAATGAGGTGGGATCAAGCTTCAGAAATCTTGGATCGTATCACTACGACCAACCGAGGATGGCATACTCGGGAGGCAGATACGCCGGCTGGCACATATGCTATTAGAGCCTCGGCAGCACAACGAGCTTTGGATGAATCTGTGGCTCAAGAGGTTGCTCAGTTGAGGACCAAAATTGGTCTTCTAGCTAAACAGATAGCGTCCAGAGATGCGGAAAAGGTGCATGTTGTAGGTGCACAAGGAAAATCGGCTAGACATGATGATAGTGAGTCTGATGAAGAGGATAAGTACCTAGATCGATAAGTGGAGGGTTTCCAAGCCAAGGGCCAAGGGTCTAATCAAGACTCTTGGAACTCAAGGCAAGGGAATCAAGGTCGGAACTATTATGGAGACAACTACAACAAATAGGGATACAGAGATAGAGAAAGAGACCGTGATGGTGATTGGAGGTGGAAAGATAATTATAGAGAGAAGAATGACCTTTATGTACTGCCAGGAATACGTGATGAGGAGTCTGGTAATTCAAGGATGGAGGCCCTTCTTAATAAATTGGTCAAAGGGGCAGAGAGCCAGGAAAATTGCTTGAAGGAGATTAGGACTGACATTTCAGGCATAAGTCAAAAAGTGGAGTCCCATTCGACTGCCATTAAACAGTTGGAGCAATAGTTCAGGCAGATATCATTGGCACTGGATCAACGTCAGCAAGGCACCCTTCCAAGCAACACTGTCCAGAATCCAAAAAATGATGCTCATTATATGGCTATCACAACGAGAAGTGGGAAGATTCTTAGTGAGGCACCCAAACAAGTTGAGGGTGTTCATGCTCCATTGGAAGAGCAGACTAAGGCCACGAAAAAGGTAAAGGAAGCCCTACAGAAGTATGTTCCATTTCCAAGATCTCCTCCACATTTCCCTCAAAGCCTCAAGAAAAAGGTGGATGAAAATAAAATTGTTAGTGGGGAGATCACGAAAGAGGTGGAAAAACCTCAAACTGATTAAAACAAGGTAATTGATGAAACTGAAAAAGAAAAACAAGCCCCACAAGTTCTAACACCTATTCCTAGGCCGCCACCTCCATTCCCTCAGTGATTGAAGAAGAAGAAGGAGGATGGAAAATTTCAAAAGTTCATGTCCATCTTGAAGCAACTTTTATAAACATTCCTCTTGTTGAGGCATTGGAGCAGATGCCAGGTTATGCGAAGTTCATGAAGGATTTGGTCACAAAGAAGAGAACTGTTAGTTATGAGTCTGTGGATAATTTTCACCATTATAGTGAAATTACATCCCGTTCTCTTGTGTAAAAGAAAGATGATCCAGGTGCCTTCACAGTTCCATGCACAATTGGTTCAGTTCACTTCGCCAGAGCTTTGTGTGACCTAGGTGCGAGCATTAACTTGATGCCGCTGGCAGTATTTGAGAAATTAGGTTTGGGAGCCCCTGAGCCAACGAAGATGCAGTTATTGATGGCGGATCGTACGATCAAGAAGCCCGTGGGCATAATATGTGATATTTTGGTCAAGGTTGAAAACTTCATCTTTTCTGCTGACTTTGTTGTCTTGGACTGTGAGGTCGATTTTGAGATGCCCATAATTTTGGGGAGACCATTTTTAGCCACCGACAGAGCATTGGTAGATATGGAGCGGGGTGAGATAAAATTCAGGTTGGATAATAAGGAAGTCACATTCAATGTTTGCAGAAGTATGAAGCAGCCAAAGAATATGAGGGTGGTTTCAAAAATAAATATTTTTGAAGACCCTGGATGACAACCCAGTGGGGATCTTGATGAAGTCTGAGTAATCAAGATACCCGCGTCATGTCGCGACGTTAAATCAAGCGCTGCTTGGGAGTCAACCCAAGGTGTCTTACTATTCCTACATTTGTTTTGATTTTTGATTTTGATCGACATTAGACCCATGTACCTAGGGTGCCACAGGTATGTTCCTAACTCCCTTGTTTTATTTTGGTCTAATGTATTGGGGACAATGCATGATTATAAGTTGAGGGTGTGTGAGATACTTGTGGGTCTATATGTCCTCTTGGGGGGTTTTTGTTGTCGTGTTTCTTTTCCCTCAAGTTCTATCATAGTAGAACCGGTATGTTTAGGTTTATATTTATATTATTATGTGTTTTTGTGTATAATTAGGAGAAAAATAGGGGAACCTTAGTGCAGTCCAATTTTAAAGTTGATGCTTTTTGATTATCTAAAGGATACCCCTCCTGAAAATTTTTGTTTTCAAAGTGTGTGTGTAGCATGTTAGTTTATGACAGCTATTGGATCTTGTTATGGCATTAGTATTATAGGCAAATAACTGTAGCTAGCATTGCATGAACCGGATAGGTAGTAGTTGATAATACAACCCTGTGCTATATATGTGTGAGGTCACTACTTAGTTAACTGTGTGTGTGCGATCCAGAATTTGCCCGGTTAGTCTTGCCTAAGATTTAAGGATAGGGGATTAGGATAGGATCATAGGCCATTTTCGAAAAAGTCCACTTTTAGCCTAAATGCCAAACCAAATGAATAAGTATCCCTTGATCCCGACTTTGAGTCGTAATTGTCCTATTTGTTTCATTAGCCTATTCACCTTCCCATTTTAATTACAATGAACCTGCCTTGGCCCTGGTCCCTCCTTGGACATTGTGTACCTCAACTCAGGCAAATCGCCTAAGTTGAGGGTGGCTATTATAGGGGTGTGTAGATTGAGTTGGGTATGAAGAAGTGGTTAAATAAAAGAAAAAGGGAAAACAGGTTTGGGTGTGAAGAAAAAAAAATAAAAAAAAAATATAGTGAAAAGAAGAAAAATTGCAAAGAAAAAAAAAGAAGAGAAATTTTGTTTTGAAAGTGAGAAAAATCACACCCAAAATCTGAAAATAAAAGAAAGGAGAATAAGGGAGAATAAAAATGAGAAAGGTTGAAGTTGGAGACAAAAGTAGTGTAGTGTCAAGGAGGGTTGAGTCACCATATCCAT
The DNA here is from genome assembly GCA_031232105.1 of Capsicum rhomboideum. Taxonomy (NCBI): domain Eukaryota; kingdom Viridiplantae; phylum Streptophyta; class Magnoliopsida; order Solanales; family Solanaceae; genus Capsicum; species Capsicum rhomboideum. The sequence goes on from CP124716.1 coordinate 136,717,005, forward strand.
ATGTACCATACCTGTCCCTAAGCCTACATTACAAGCCGAGTAAAGTCCTATGGTGATCCTAGTCCAACTGTCCAAAAATTAAGGCGTAGAAAATAAGGGCAAGCATATGGTATTTCATGCACATTGTTTTAACTTCTTTGTGAGAGTGAGTGTTTTGACCTCGTCCCTACTTTGATATTAATTAGTATACTGTGAGTGCATGGGACTTCTTTGATTGTGAGAGCACAAGGGATGCATTATTAGCTGCTAGTTGTTTGAAAAATATCATTTGCAAATATGTTTAGTTGTTTATGCATAATCTGGTGCCATCACTTGACCCCTTCTGTGTCATGATACTATGCCGCCTGTATACACACTTTGGTTTTGATTTGAAAATAGGAGGGGTCGAAAAAGTTTTGTGTCAAAGGCAATGAGTCGACTGCCATAGGTCCCTTAGGTTTCTCTTAATCAAGCATCGTATATGTGTGTTTTTGTTTTGTTTGCCTGAGGACATGCAAACGTTCTAAGTTGAGGGTATTGATGCACCATGGTTACATGACACTTTCGATGCTTAAAACAAGGAAAATATGCAATAACTTGGGTGTATTTTATCGGTATGATGTGGTTTCTATCCTACTTTGCAGGAAAATAGGTTTTTGGAGGCAAAATGATCAAAAAGGAAGAATCAAGCCCGAGAACGAAGTGTCGAAAGATGAAAGAACAAAAATCTACACCGGAGTGGGAGTCAAGACACCACTCACGTGACGTGAATGGTGCCGTGGGTCCACTCCCAGTGTGAAAAAAGTGTCTGATTTCCACGCTAGGAATCCACGTGGCATGGGTCCACCTACGTGGCGTGGAAAGGTGGCGTGACTCAACTTCTGAAGACGTCTATTTGAGCCTGATTCCCACGACATCAACCTATGTGGCGTGACTTGGTTCCACGACACCAAGTCATAATACCGTGAAAGTTACCGACTCTGTTCTCCTATTTTGCTTAGGATAGGATTAGCTTTGTATCTATAAATACCCTTGAATAGTACTATGTGCGAGAGGGATTCAGGATTTAGTCATTACATTGTTTGGAGAGCTATTTTACATTGTTTTAGAGTTCATAAACATATTCTTGGTTTTGTAGTACAAACCCTAATTCGAGTTTTATTGATAATTGAGATTTTTGTTTTTCTTCATTGTTGTGAGATCATAATTATGCTTTCATCTCTGAATTCTTCTTGTGTTCTTACAATTATGAGCAGCTAAACCCATCAACTAGGGTTGTGTGAACCATGAGGAATTAACGAAATCGGTTAAGTGCAAGGCAATTTTGTACCGATGTGTATGCATGTATTGTTGTTTCCTTCGTTGTGATTGCTCTTCTAATGGTTGCAAACGTTAGAAACTCGCATGTATTCTAGACTTGCTCGAGACAGAGGTAGAGATTGGGAAAAGGAGATAACAACAGAGATTTGAAGCTATCAACCTTCACCTAATAACTTGAGCCTTAGCGGGAATGGTTATCTAAGATCCAGGACAAGGGTTAGTAGTGCGACACTCGGAGACCGAGAGGAGAAGAGTGAAATTCATCTAACCAAGGTCGAGAGAGGTTTAGACGAACATATCTTGTCAGATTTTGCATGCCTCATAGCGGGATGGTTTTGTTAGCACAAGTAATTGGTGGAGTTAAGGAATCATTGGGGATCACAGTCCTAGTGTATCTCTTTTATTGTCTACAAATTCGATACGTCCAGCATTGTTACTGACACTTTTTATTCACAAAAAAACCCCAGTTTTATTTACTTCCCAATTTTCCCATCCGGTATTCTACTCAAACTTCAACCTATTCCCTGTGGGATCGACCCCAACCTAGTTGGGTTCTATAGTTGAAAAGCGGCCGCATTATACTTCTTAGGAGGCTTATTTTAGGCGACATCACCGACTGAACAAAGCAGAAAATAAAATATGTAGAGAAATACTATGATCACGCTTCCACCTGCATGTAGAAAAGTTCCCAACGGTGGCTCAAACTGTATCTCCTAATAATTCTACAAGTATAATATCAATATAGAACTACACACGAATATATCCACATAAAAGAAGGCTAAAAACACGGAAGCAAGCACATAAAATAGATGCAAATGATGCAATGCAATACAATGGCCATGTGGTAATGTCTCAATATCACTTCGTATACACCTTTAGAGCTAAAGCTTCAAGTATAGGATACCATGGGGGTTCGCAAACCATATACTATCACAATCTCAATCTCATGTGTCATCTCTACCTTGCCGGTATGTCCTTTGGCCAAGGGATTTTATAAAATATCTCTTTTTTTTTCAAAATCAGTATTTCTCTGTTGTACCAATTCCATAGATAAGTAAAATAAAGATTCATGCTCATAACCAAGTCAATATCATGTAATGCATTCAATTCAATGATGGTATTAAATGAGCTCAAATCTCCTCAAATTTTAATAAATCATGATATAAATCATAGCATAGCACCACAGTAATGAATAGTCATGTAAGACATCAATAATATCACTTTAAGCCTCCATTTGGGCATCACAATATTTGAATAAGAAAGATAATGTTCAATCAAGACCAAAACCAAACCCCATTCGATTAACATCACACTATACACCTCTCAGGTCAAACTATAATATCCACATAAGCCCTCCACATAGGGCAATACAATAATAAATAATGATCATATAAGACCCCACATGGGAAACACAAATAAAATACTATCTTAAAATATAAAATCCATGATAACTCCCCAACCCATAGCATACTTTACATGAATGGCTGCCTACCCAGCCAATCTGAAGAAAGTTAAGCTATAACCTACCTCGAGAAGCCAAAACTCTAGCCTGGACCCATCAACAAAGAGCTTTTCCCTTTCGTGCAGCCTTGGATCGAACCCACTCTATCAAAAACACCATCTATAAGTCAAGAAGATTCTAATGATACATATATTGGCCACTTCAATTTGGGTCCAAAAATAGTTCAAAAATCGACCATGAAAGAAAAATGGTAGAATCATAAATTTTATTTAAAAATCATATTTCCCATACTTTGAGGAGTCTAAATATGAAAACCCATCGAATAACTCTTTGAAATCGAGCTTGAAATAGAAAAAAATTATTATTTTTATACTTTACCAGGTAACATCCCAAAAATCCAAGTTTAAAATCAAGGTTTTGAAGATGTTTTAAAGATAAAATTGATGAATAATGATTGAAATCACGTTTAGAATATTACCCAAATACTTTTGAGAAAATACCTTTTCAATATCATCTTTCATGAGGTTTCAAAGTCTAAAAATGGTGAAAATGGAGAATTTATACTGTTCAGGTGAATAGTGCCTCGCGATCGCGGCCCCACCCCGCGATCGCGAGTGTCAATGTTGACCAGGACCAAATTGTTCATATGGGAGGTGGGCCTCGCAACCATGATGAAGAATCCGACCTGGTCCACTTGAATTACCCTTCGCAATCGCAGTGCCCCACTATGCAATCGCGATGAAGGAAATTGCCAAGGTTCGCAATCGCGATAAACGGCCTGATTGCTGCACCAGTTGACAGCAAACCAGCTATGGAAATAATCCTAAAATCTTCCAAATAAACCCTCGGGATCTGTTCGGTACCCCTAAAAAATAATCCAATAATGCTACTCGACTAATTTTGACGTTCCAAACTCAATGGAGCTATAGAATTTATCAAAAGAGGCAATTTTCAACAAGTTAAACTCGAGCCTAAATTTAACTAGTTTCTCATCTAATAGGTCATAACTACATATAAAGGCTCAAAACCCAAACTAACTATGCTACTAACCTAAAATCGACAATCTAACTCTAATGAAAGTGACAAAATCACCATCTGATGCTCAGATCACGAAATGTTGACCAAACTCAAACTAATCACTTATAAGGGCACTCAAAATCTTAAATTCACTTAAATCACTTCTGAACGCTTCGGGGACCATGCCAACCATCCCTACAACTCATAAATGATATATAGAAAATACGAGGAAGGGAAAAATGGTCAAAATACATAAAAAGATGAAAGTCACAACAAGGGTTGTCATATTATCCACCACTAAAACATGCGGTCGTCCTCAAACGAAAAGGCAAATAAAGTACCTGAATTGGTAAAATGTTGGGGGTATCTACTCCTCATATCGGACTCAACCTCCATGTAATCTCCTCAATCGAGCGATGCCTCTATTAAACTTTTACAAAATCAATATGCTTAGACCTCAACTTCCTAGTCTGCCTATCTAGGATAACAATGGGCTCCTCCTCAAAGGACAAATCATGATCTAATGCTTCAAATTCCCACCGAATCACATAAGAATCATTTGAACGATATCGCTTCAACGTAAAGACATGGAATACTGGATAAATAGATAACAGATGTGGAGGCAAAGCTAGCCTATACACCACATCTCCAAATTTCTCAAGAATCTCAAAAGGCCCAATAAATCTTGGACTAAGCTTTACCTTTCTTTTCAAATCTCATCACACCCTTCATGGGTGATACCTTCAACAAAACCCACTCACCAAGCATGAATGTTACATCACAAATTCGATAGTCGGCGTAACTCTTCCGCCTACTCTAGGCAGCTACAAGACTCTACTGAATCAATCAAACTCGATCCATCGAGTCTCTCAACAAATCAGTGTCCCAATCCCTAACCTCAAATGAATCAAACCATCCCACGAGGGATCTACACTCCGCCCATACAAAGCCTTAAAAGACGCCATCTGAATGTTGGAATGGTAAATATTATATTAGGCAAACTCCACTAAGGGCAAAAATTAGTCCCAATGACCACCAAAATCCATAACACACGCTTGAAGCATGTCCTTGAGCACCTGAATGGTCCGTGTCACGCCCCAAACCCCATTGAGGCGGATTGGCACCCATAGCTGATAAGGCCCGAGAGAACCAAGCTTTGCTTCTATTCATTCATATGCATGCCATAGAAAACACCACTATCACGTAAGAACATAAAAGGACAATAACGGAAATAATGGAACATGTGATATATATATATATATATATATATATATATATATATATATACATATGTGAAACTTGGCCGTCGAGGCCATCAAGTCAAAATCGACATGTATCTCTTACATTTATACACCCACATACGTCTACAAAAGCCTCTAACAGATGCATTTACAAGATCAACTGAAAGTCGGGACAAGTCCCCGCTTTATACAACATGTACAATACCAAAACACATGTACAACTGTGACTCGAAAAAGCCCCGAACTAACTGGAGCTCACCAATGATCCGCAAATAACTGGCAACCTACTGTGGAGGCCTACTAGCACCTGCGCCTGCAGCAAGTAAGGTAAGTCCCACAAGGGACGTCAGTACGAAGAATGTACTGAGTATGTAAGGCTCAAATGAAACTATATGAATCATACATACGTCAATGAACTCAATTACAAATGAATAACCAATATGGATAAGTCATCATTCTGTGTTTTGGGAACCATGTATATTGCTTTCATTACTTTCTTTGCTTCTTTGCTTCTATGATTATTCATCTTTGCCTGTGACCTGTGATACCCGAGCCCCGACTGAACAGTGGGTTTTAACATAACATAACGTTATGTTGGGATCGGCTCGAGCTAGGCTTATTCCTCTAGAGCTACCACCCATAAATCAATACATCGGGCTCGACTCGAGCTAGATTATTACCTCTAGAGCTGCCACCCATAAACTCAAATCTCAGGTTCGGCCTGAGCTAGGTTATTACCTCTAGAGCTACCCCCTGTCAGGATCGGTCTGAGCTAGGCTTATGCCTCTAGGATTGCCCCCTAATCCAATAACCTCGGGATCGGCTTGAGCTAGGCTTATGACTCTAAATATACCACCCATACTCAATCATTAACCATATGCATTACTTCATTCATTACTGTTGAGATTGGTACGTTGATAGTCATAACATTATTGGAACATAACATTATTGGAAACATGGGACCTTTGGAACCTTTATCAATGCATATGAGACGTGTGAATCACCATTTCTCAATGAGTAGGAAACATGTGATAAACAATAATGGATACCCGGAAATAGGATACCTTAGAGCATGTCGGAATGGAACAAGTATAATGTCAATGTGAATACTATGTGCTACAGAAGGATACGGATAGAGTAACTTTACATACCTTAACTTCAAAGTATGAATACACAAGCCTATATATTATCATAATAGTCTAGCTCCTTCCTTACATTTCACTCTACAATACAAGTACATAACGGAGCTTACGTTAACCACTAGTTACCGTACAAGTGTACAAGACGACAACAAGCTATATGACTGCCATACAACGTCATCTCGCCCTTTACAACACAATACGCTGCGTTATCATACCAACAATACCATAACATTCCACACATTGACCAAAACATCATACATCAATAGCATTTCACACCAAGGTTACCCTTTATATGTCCACATTAACGCTACGTCACAATTACCCTATCAAGTCATCTCAGTACCTTTCGTAACAACACATGAAAAACAATACATACTTGATACCATTAAAAATACCTCCGGGATACTCCTTTAAAGTCATTCAAAAGGTACCATAAGTTTATAATTGCATCCATGAAGGGTATAGGGGCTTCGGGGGGCCAAAGGGATGTAAAAACAAGCAATTTGGGGTTCTGGGCCGACCTGCTAAGCCACCTGCGCTCACAGGTGGCTGAGGTACACCCTCAGGTGACCTTTGGTAGTATCCAGAGGCACCTGCGAAGTCACCTGCGCCCGCAGGTGCTTCGTCTGCGATGGAGGGTGCCCGTTTTGGCCAAAAAGGGTCTCTTTGGGGTCTTTTTATGCAATGAATGGTCCATGATCATAAATAAACTCCTCTTGAGATATTTTAGATCATCTTGGATGCCAAAAATCAGCCATGGTTTCACAACACACATGAACATCACCAAAACCACACTTTTCCTTCAATACACCACCAAATCTATGCACAATTTTGCAATAACAATTCCAAACATTATGTACAAGAATAAAACAATTTAAGTCTATAATCACATCTCACATGTCAATATTGAACCCATCAAGTTCACCTCCTTCAATACCACAAGTTCATTTTCAAGTTTACAAGGCAAAAACCTTCACCGATTAAGCAAACATAAATTGTTTCACACATAGTGAACTTCTCACACTTCACCAACATAACCAACATGATCTACATCATCTTCCATGAATATAATATATTAAATCATATTATAAAAACTTACCAAAGCTTACCAAAGATTGATCTTGCCCCAACAAGTAGTTGCCTTAGGGTTTGTGGGAGAAGAGAGATATTTGGACAATTCTAGAAAATGGCATGAGAGTATTTGTGAATAAAATCTGATTTTATTGACTTATATAGTCCCATATTCTTATCCACATATTAAATTTGTTTACTTGGTCAATAAAAGAATGGGTCAAATTCCATTTTGGGCCATGTCTTTTGATGATTTTTGGGCCTCATTTGGCCCAATGGCACATGATTCACTTAAGCCCAACCAATTAATGCATAATGCACCAACTCTCTCATGTTCAAATAATTCCATGACTGTTACGGGAATTAACTAGGTTAGGTTCGGAAACATATGGGGTGTTACAGTCCGTTCGAATTGACCATTCATCTGAGGGTGAAAAGTTGTGCTCATATCAAGCTGAGTACCCAACTCTCTCTGCATAGAACTCTAAAAATTTGAGGTAAACTGCGTACCTCTATCAGAAGTAATAAAGATAGGCACCATATGCAACTGAACAATCTCACGAATGTAGATCTTGGCCAACTTATCCGCATTGTAGTTCACCTTCACATGTACAAAATGCACTAATTTAGTCAACCTATCCATGATCGCCCAAATAGAATCAAACTTCCCCAAAGTTGAGGGTACGCCAATAATAAAATCCATAGTGATCCTCTCTCATTTCTACTCGGGAATAGGCATTTTCTGCATAGTACCACCCGATCGCTGATGCATATACTTCACTTGCTGGCAATTCAAACAGTTGGCCACAAATTCAATGATGTCCTTCTTTATACCACACTACCAATAGTTTTTCTTCAAATCATTATACATCTTAGCTGCTCCTGGGTCAATAGAATACTTTGAATAATGAGACTTCTCCAAGATCAGTCTAATCCAGCCACCAACTCTTGGCACATAAACACGACAACCAATTCTGAAAATACCCTTGGGATCAAGAGATGCAGTCTTTACCTCACCACTCAATACTTTATCCCGAATCACCCTCAATTCTCATCATTAAACTGGCGAGCTCGAATCCACTCCATTAATAAAGATTTAGCCTCAACATAGGCCAAAATATGCCTGGGGGTCAAAATATCGAATCGAACCAACTGGTTAGACAAGGACTAAACATCTAAGGATAAAGACCACTCCCCTACTAAAAGATGAGCCAAAATCCCTATACTCATCGCATTCCAACTCAAGGCATCCGCTACCATATTAGCCTTGCCCGAATAATAAAGAATAATGAAATCATGATCCTTAAGAAACTATAGCCATCTACGATGTCTCATATTAAGATCTTGTTGTGTGAAGAAATACTGAAGGCTATGATGATTTGAGAAAATCTAACAATGCACTCCATATAAGTAGTGTCCCAGCCATTTAAACACAACACAACCGTGACTAACTCTAAATCATGAGTAGGGTAATTCTTCTCATGAGGCTTTAACTGTCGAGAAGCATAAGCAATCATCATACCCTTCTACATCAACACACTACCTAAGCCAACTCCAGAAGCATCACAAAATACGATAAAACCCACACCCTCCCCAGGCAAAGTTAAGATAGGAGGTAAAGTCAATAACTCCTTGAGCTTTTGAAAGCTCTCCTCACAAGCATCCGACCACTGAAAGATAATCTTATTCTGAGTCAATTTGGTCAAAGGAGATACAATAGAAGAGAAACCCTGTATAAAGCATTGATAATAGCTCTCTAACCCAACAAATCTCTGAATCTCAATCGGAGAAGTAGGTCTTGCCTAATCACGAACCACCACTACTTTGGTCGGATCGACCATAATACCATCATTGGTCACTACATGACCCAAGAAAGAAACAGAATCCAATAAAAACTCACACTTAGAGAACTTGGTATACAACTTCTCCTCTCTCAATCTCTGAAGAGCGGTCCTCAAATATTTCACATAGTCAACCTGATTCTTGGAATAAATCAAGATATCATTGATGAATACAATCACAAAATAATCAAGATAAGGGTGGACTACCTTATTCATCAACTCCATAAATACTACTGGAGCATTAGTCAGCCCAAAAGACATAACCAAGAAATCATAATTTCTATACCACATCTGAAAAGCGGTCTTTGGAATATCTGAAGCTCTAATCCTCAACTGATGGTAATCAGATCTCAAATCAAACTTAGAAAACACCAAAGTACCCTGAAGCTGATCAAACAAATCATTAATGCGAGGAAGAGGGTACTTGTTCTTGACAATCACTTTATTCAATTACGGATAGTCAATACACATGCGCATAGATCTATCTTTCTTCTTCAAAAACAAGATAGGAGCACCCCAGGGAAATATACTCATTCTAATAAAACCCTTATCCAACAAGTCCTGCAATTGCTCCTTAAATTCCTTCAACTCTGTCGGGGCCATCCTATAAGGAGGAATGGAAATGGGCTTGGTACCCTACTCAACATCAATGGAAAAATAAAATATCCTGATCTAGAGGCATACCGGGCAAGTTCATAGAAAAAACATCCATTAACTCTCTAACAACCCATACAGAATCCAAGGGAGGTAGTGAATCAACACTAGTATCAAGAAACATAATGATTTGGTAACATGAGAAGTGTTTTAGATATGAATTAAGGGCATATGTAACTCCTAGCTCATAGTTAAATTGAAAGCTTTCTTACCGATTGAATTCTTGTATAGGATCTTTCTAGAGTTAAATTCAAACATGTATAACTCCTAGATTATGAGGAGTTCTGAAGCTCAAGATCCACTAAATGAAAGTTCTTTGAGTCTTCTTTCCAATGCATCTAATTTTTCATTAATCTAGTTCCAAAACTAAGAGATATGGCCATTTTAATGAAGCACTATATAGCAGTGAGATACCACGACCAATCCAGCGACCATTGAAGGTGCTCATCTGTAGGTAACAGCCCCGAAATCCTAAAGGTTGACAAAAATACCTCCTTGGCATGAAAAGAACCAACGACTATTGGTATAACCAATGATTATTGGTAGGAATCATGGTCACTAATTAGCCCGAGAAAGAGGATCCAACGACCAACTAAGGAACGATCGTTGGAGGATCCAACGAGCCATTCCTTGGCTTGTCAGATGAAGTACTACAAATCACCACAATCAGCTCTCAAACAATGACCCAACCAATTTTCATTGGTAGATCCAATGACCTTGGTGGGTTCGTCTGTCATGATACCTAGATTTTTCAGTTACATTTATTTAGGGGCACATCTGTCTTTTTCTATTATTTAACCTCCTAAACTATATTGTTTTAACTATCCTTATGCTGAATATTAAGCCTAAACTACCCTAATCCCTTATTCCCTCAAAATTCAGTCGACACTTAGAGAGAAAATAGAGAAACAGGCGATTCTATCCTCCAAAGCAAGAATTAGGGTTCATCAATTCCAGACTTCAAATTCAAAGATTTTACCAAGGTTTTCACCTCCAGGTATATGGTATTTTATCAGGTGGTTTCCTTTCACCCATTGAGTCCCTCAGTAAACTCAACTTCTCAGTTTAATTCATTCTTCAGAGCTTAGGGTTTTCGTGAAAAGTATGAATTTCTTTGTACTTCAGTTTCTTATCATGAATAAGCTATGAATACATATTTCCCATGAAATATAGCACTTTCACATATATAATTCATGAACCCTCAGTATTTTGGTCTTTCATGATTGTTGGACTTGTGTTGTATGAACTCACATTCTCTTCAGATTATGAAAACTGTCATGAATAGTTGCATTCTTTAGAGATGACAGGTTATGAGCAACCGATGACTTAGTTTCTCATGCATGAATGGTTGAATGTTTATTCTATCAGTTTCATATGTTTTAGAATGCTTTCAGATAAAGTTTCCACTATATCAGTCTCCGATATCAGTACTATGAGCTTGTCAGTTATTCAGTATAATTTAGTAGGGAGTAGTACTTAGCACCGAGTAGACACAAGGATGAAGGTTCATCTATCAGTTAGGCTGAGACCTTTAGTAGAAGTTCCTAAGTACCAGAACTACGACAGCACCATAGGTTCTAAAGGGTCACCCGTCAGACTAGGCTTGATACCTTAGTGCTTTTGGACAACAGTTTAATAGATCCATGTCAGACAGTGTTCGTACCCTTTGTAAGGTACAGAGCACCCTTCCAGCTGGGGATACAGGTTAGACTCTATTTAGCTCAAATGGAGTATATTGGTTAACAGTAGCTCTCACAGTTTAGACTCAGATATTGCATGACCTTGTATTTAGTTTATTTAGCATACTATTATGTAGTTACATGTTTATTTACTTGTTCATTGCATTAGTTTACATGCCCCTGATTCCATGTTCAATTTATCCGATCCTCTCATGTTCAGTATTCATATAATAATGCATATCTCACATGCTCAGTACATTCAAAGTATTGACTACATACTTTTTTTATGCTATATTGTATTATAATATAGGTTCAGATGTTCAACATTCAGTTCACAATTAGAATGATACCGCATCATCTTAAAAGTAGAGTTTGGTGAGTCTTCATCATTCGAGGACTAGTTTTCAGTATCATTATTTCATTATAACTATAGTTTCAAGCAGTTAGAGTTAGTTGGGGGCTTGTCCCAGCAAATCATCTTAGTAGAGGCTTTTAGACAATAGATTAGCGTTTTCAGCTTTACGCTTTATTAGATGTTTCCCATTTAACTTCAGGATAGGGATTTGTTTTGATATTATTATATTTTTTAGTTTATCTTGTGCTCGATGATTATCAATTTTATACAACATTCTTAGTGTCATGTCAGACCATGGGTTAGCTTGGGGTCACTTGTGACTCTAAGCATAGTGTTATGACCTGGGGATATTCTTGGGTCATGACAGGTTCACCCGATCCACCACTAATGAATCGCCCATGGGGGTGGGTACAAGAATAGACATAGCAACTGACTCACACATAACATCAATTCCAGTAGCAAAATATACAAACACATATGAAAATATTGACCCGAGATCAAATAGTATTGTAGCAGAATGATGGCAAACAAGGATGATACTAGTAATCAATGAATCAGAGGCCTCTCCCTCGGGTCTCCTAGAAAAAGCATATCACTGACCACATCTGCTACCATACTAAGTGACTCCTTGTCCACTACCACGAGCTTACTAAGTCCCACTTCTGGTACCTCTAGAACCAACTCTACTACCCTATGTACCACCTCTAACTACTGAAACTAGAGTCGAACAAAGCTGAAGCTGAGATCCCTATTGGGAGGAACCAAACACATGTCGAGGATAATCCCTTGCTAAGTGACCAAACTCATCACACACATAACATCTTATGCTAGATGAGTTATACTGAGAGGGTCCAGAAGAATCAAAAAAACCCTTCATGACCTGATGAACCAGAATGAAACCATTGGCCTACATAACCCAATCTCTAACTACCCAAAGCATCAGGACCCGTAGACCTATCATCTAAACCCTATAAAGCTTTCTGAACCAGTCTGCCATGGTAACCATGAGAACCTATGTCGAAGAAGTTCCTACCTTGAGATGGATGATTGTTGTGTCCAAACGTAACTACAAGTATACACAATTGTACAAACAATACAGTGGCTCTTGCAAGTCGGATGTCCAATTCACAAGGACTTGTTGACTTAGAAAATTCAATTCAAGTAATATTATAAAATTAGAACCAAAGAAGCTGTGGGTTTTTATATTTTTAAAATTAACAATGAAATCTAATATTTAATTGAAAGTGTTGTAAACAATATTGAGGATGATTACAGGGTCAAGGCATAATTCTTAATCATGTATAGCAATAATTTCTCATCGGCTAAGTTGTTTATCTTGGTTGTTGATCCATGGGGTTGATAATATGATTATGGTCTTTCGAGACTCTAATCGTCTACCTAAACTAGCCTCACAACTACATCATTGAGCGGGGATGTGAGAATTTAATTCAAATACATTTATATGTCTTCCCGTATTTGAATCAAACAAGGTGTTCTAAGTATATTTCTATCTTAGACGCTAATCAAATCTTTACTTTGTTAAAGATAAGAACTCATCCCTCACATTCTTCGTTCTATCTTAGTATTTCTCCTTTTGCAAGAATGTAAGAATAACCAAATATGATAAACAACATAAACCATATTTAAATTAAGTTATACAATCGTGTTTATAGTAATTGCAAGAATGTAAGAATAACCAAATATGATAAACAACATAAACCATATTTAAATTAAGTTATACAATCATGTTTATAGCCCCAACCCTAGAATTAGGGTTCTTGGCCACTCATACTAATAACAAAAACACAATAGTTTGATTTTTTCATCAAAAGAAGAGACTAAGAAATTAAAGAGAAAAGAAACCTAATGGTGACCTTGCTCTCCATTTTTTGCCTCCAAAAATAATGAACCACCCTAAAAAATGTGGGAAAGGAATATATATATATATATAGTAGTAGGAAAAATACCCCTAATCCGATTGGGTTTCGGACTAGAAAATAAGTGAAATTCAGACTGGGCACACCCTGGCGGCATGCGCCACCCATAGCACCAACTTCGGTGTTTTGAATTTTTGTCTCTGAGGCTATGCTCCACCCATAGCACCAACCTTGGTGTTCTGAAGTTTTGGCTCTGGGGCCATGCGCCACCCATAGCACCAACTTGGTTTTTCCCTGAAACTTATCCAAAGTTGCTCTAAAAGCTCTGAACCTTCCTTCATGCTTCCATGGGTCTATTTCCACCACAATTACCTAAAAAATGCCTAATCATATTTATTAGCTTTCTATACAGAATATTCAATCAAAACAAGCAAGTAAATATCATTATCATTCTTAAAACTTGGCCAAATACGGGTAAAACACGACAAGCGAGCGTACAAATACACCCAATATCACCACCCCACACTTAAATTCTTGTTATTCCTCGAATAACTCTTTTTGTATTTCATACTACATGGAAAGCTTTAACATCACAATCAACACAAGATCACTCAAGCTAAGGCTATAATGACTAACATAGATGACAAGTTCTTAGTAAGCATGTTTTATTCAACAAATTCGAACTTATGAACAACTACTTTAAGATCTCCTATCCTCAAGAACTGACTCTATGATATTGGCAAACTCATGCAAGTCACCTAACCAAGAAATCAAATACGTCACCTTTCTTTCATCAACCGTGTGCCCTTACAACCAGAGAGTTACCCATATTTATTCACGAGTATACAATTTATCACAAGAATGGGTATAAGAATAAAATTATGTTCACTCTCACAAAGAATTTCACATATTACCATACAATGAACCATAAGCTTGCCTTTAGTGCACTACTCCACTAATATAAGAATATCAAAATTTAAGATCAAGTAGGACTTTTTGGATTGTAATGTAGGCTAAGGGATGGGTAGGTACTATTCTGGTCAGTAATAGTGACCGTCTTTCCTAAGCTCTTTAATACATCACAATTTTCTCATTAAGCACCTTTTCCAATCAACTAACTTCTTCCTCTACTCTTCTCATCCATAAACTTTTGTTGTTTTCCCATCTCTTTAAGCAAGTTCACATATCACTAGTAAGGAGTACCCAATTATCAACACTTATTCACTTCTTTTATTTTTTTCCTACTCCCTACTAATAACACATGAATTTTTAATCACTTGCACCCTTAATCTTTTCTACATGCTTCCAGAATCAACTCTCTCCCTTTTTTAATTTTCACTCCCTTTAACTCATATTTTTCAATTAAAGCGCTTAGGAGTTTTGGATCAAATTAACGGTCAATTGAAAGAAAAGGAATAATCTTCATATGTGGCTACCAAAGAATAGACTAAAGGATCAATGGGGCTAACTAGGATCATTTTTTAGGATAGATAGAATAGAGTATAAAAACATGTCTAATCAAAGAAATTCTTATATCACCTTCT
Source organism: Capsicum rhomboideum (assembly GCA_031232105.1). NCBI lineage: Eukaryota > Viridiplantae > Streptophyta > Magnoliopsida > Solanales > Solanaceae > Capsicum > Capsicum rhomboideum. The sequence goes on from CP124716.1 coordinate 136,732,187, forward strand.
AAATTTAACATTCTTTATTTTGCTTTGCAAACACACCGGGCAAGTCTAGACATCAATATGAAAGAATGGAATATCAAAAATGCCTAACACTCATGGAACATGTTCAAATCAAGAAGGATCAATATAAACTCTCAATCAAGCAAACACAAGAGTTCAAATTTAAGCCAACAAAATATAAGCGTCAGATAAAAGAGCCTAGGTGTCTCAACCGAAGTCATTCAATTTTCACAGCATGCTTTTGAATTTAAAAACCAACTGGTATCAATCAGTTATGTGTAGCACCTAACAAGAGCACCTTAATTTATTCCTAATGACTAATTGTCCCTCAAGACGGTCGTCATCCATCCATCATTGGGAAAAGTCCCTAACTATGACTAAAAATATTTAAATTTACTCGTAAAAATAAAAAAGGATAGTCGGTTCAAAGGGCGTCCCCTGGAAAAAGAACCAAAAAGAAAAACTAAGGGGTGAGTAAAGTGTGAAGACTAAATAAAAAAATTAAAACCAACTAAAACTATTCTAATCTAAAGAACCAAAAGAAAATCTTTTTGTATTTTTGAACTTTTTTTAAAAAAAATCTTTCAATACAAGTAGCTAAAGAAGTAAAAGAAAATCCTATAGCACACTTTACCCTAAACAACTTGGAAGATATCCCACCTCACACTTGAAATAATGTTATGTCCCCAAAGCATAAATCAAAATTAAGAACATGGGTTAGGAATACTTCATGAGGCCTCAAGGCCTAGCTAACAATATGTTACTTTCTAAAATTTCCATCATAGGGGCTGTTGGACCCCACACTTAAGCTTTTGCCTTGCTTCTTAGCTTAGATTTCGGGTACTCAGACTTCCCCTAATCTGCAAAACAAACAAACAAAAACAAAAAATAAAGGCGATACTATAAAAACAAATGAAAAACTACCTCTATTACAACTTGGGTTGCCACCCAAGCAGCACCTGATTTAACGTCGCGACACGACTCATATTATAACCAACCTGAAGAATCTCTCAACCTCTTTTTCCCTTTCATAAACAACTTTCTACTTTTCTTCACTCTAGATGGACACCTTCAAGATTTCCCCTCTTTCTCATTTTCTCACCCCATTCAGGCTCCTCTAACAGCTTGTAAGTTTCATCTTGTCGCACCTCAGGCCATTTGATAAGAAATTTCAAAGGAAAAACATTTGATAGCTCACACTCCTCTACCCCACACTCATCTTCTTTCACCTTTATGATCATGTATAAGTTTTGGTAGTGTGAAGGGGTGTTGAGTGCTTTGTACACTCTAAAAGTGACCTCTTCATCATTCACTCTCATCTTTAAGTTGCCCTCTCTCATATCAATTAAAGCTCCACCAGTGGCTATAAATTGATGTCCCAGTATAATTGGCACCTTGTCATCTGCTTCATAGTCAAGAATGATAAAATCAGCAAGAATTACAAACTTACCAACTTTAATGAGCACGTCCTCAAAGATTCCCTAAGGAGCTACTCTCGATCTATCCACTAGCTGTAGAACTACTTTGGAAGGCCTAGGTTTCCCCAAGCCAAGAGTATTAAACACAGATAGGGGCATCAAATTTATACTTGCCCCCAAGTCACACAAAGCCTACATCAACTCACTTTCACCACCTTGTATAGGGAGGGTAAAACTCCCAGGGTCTTTGAGGTTTTTGGGAAGTTTGCTCATCACCCTAGAACTGCACTCTTTAGTGAGTGCCACAGTTTCCAAATCTACCAGCAGCTTCTTTTTTGTTACCACATCCTTTAAATACTTAGCATATTTAGGCATTTCTTATAGAACATCAAGTAGAGGAAGATTTATGTGTAGTTCTCTAAATATGTCAAAGAACTTCATAAAACATACATCCTTTTTGCTTTTCTAGAGCCTTTGTGAGAACGGTGGTTATGGTCTCTTATTTTCTGCTGGCTGAGTTGTATTCTCTGCAACTGCCTTCTTTATAGTTGGACTCGATCTATTCAACTTTGCTTGTACCTCATGTTTTTTCTGCTTATGAGGTACGTCATCTAATTCTTTACCACTCCTTAAGGTGATTTCCATTACTTGACTTTGATTTGGTTTAGTGTCACTTGGTAAGCCCCCCTATGGTCTTGTATTTTGTGCTCTAGTTAGCTATCCCATTTGTTTCTCTAAGTTTTTAGTGGCAAGTTGCTGATTTTTAAGGTCTACAACTATTTGATCCTGATCAGCTGCCATCTGTGGTTGGTTGGCCACAATCTTTTTCAGCATCTCTTCTATAGTGCTAGACTAAGAACTAGCATTGCTTCCCTGAGCTTGTTGCTGAAAGTTCTGACTCTGCCCTTGATTGCCACCCTATGAGAAATTTGGATTACTCTTTCTGTTACGATTGTATGTATTACCAAAGTTCTAATTTTCTTTAAGTGTATTACCCAATAAATTAACTGACTCTGAATTCACTCTACACAAGTCTATAGAATGGCAAATACCTCTATAGATTTCACAGCAAGTCTGAACCTACTGAACTACATACACTGGGGCCTGAGTTTGAGATACACTCAACTTATTAAACCAGGTCATCATCTAATTCTGAAATAAAGCCAACTGTGCAGCCAATGTGGTGAAGCTATCAAATTTTAACACACCTGCAGCCTTCTTTACCATACCTCTAGATGCATTACCATGCCACTCAGGATTACCCTGTGCAATATGATTCAAAAGAGTGTACAACTCATCATATGTCTTCTCCAAAGCTTGACCACCTGTCGTTGAATCTAACAAAATCTTTGTATTCGGGTCAAGACTTTCAACCAAAGTGTGGGCCAGCACATCATTCGTCTGCTGGTGATGTGGGAAATCTATGAGAAGACCCTTGAATCTCTCCCACGCCTGATATAAATTTTCCTCAGGATTCTGTTGAACTTTAATATTTCACTTCTTAACCTTATACTTTTGCCAAAAGGGAAGAATTGGATGAGGTACTTCCTAGCAAGGTCGTATCAAGTAGTGACAGAATTTGAAGGTTTTAACTTCAACCATCTCTTTTCTTCTCCCATAAATGAGAATGGGAAAATAGTGAGCCTCACGTAAATAGTGGAGGCTCCTGTGGGAATAAAAGTGTCATTGATCTCTAGAAAGTTCTGCAAATAATGTTGTGGATTCTCATATGACAAGCCTGTAAACTACCCATTGGTGTGCAAAAACTACACGATATTTTATTTCAATTCAAATCTACCTCCCGGATATGGTTAGCACATACTGGAGGTAATATTAGTTGTGAATGGGATTTCCACTTCGTACACTGTCCTTCGGGCTGGTTGCTCATTGCCCATATTAGTAGGAATAGTCTCACCTTGCTGAACTTACAGGATTGGATAGAGAAGGGTTGCTTCTGTTATCAACTGATGCAAGCGACGCTCAGGTTCAGTATGTGGTTTAACCAAATCTCTTTTGCTTGCTAGTTTGCTATAGATTCAAATCTATACCTGTAAATTCAGTTGCTAAGACCATGTTGTTAGCACTTGTCAGTTAAAATAGAAAAACTAAAAATTAGAAATTTGCTAATTTTTCAAGTCCCCAGCAATGGCGCCAAAAACTTGTTGTATCCAAACATACATGTAAGTGTACGCGGTCATACAAGCAATATAGTTGCAAGCCGGATGTCGAACCTACAGGGACTTGTGGACTTAGAAAATTTAATTCAAACAATTCTATAAAATTAGACAAATGGAATTTGTTACCAAAGAAGTTTTTGGTTTTTATAGTTTTAAAAGTAACAATGAAAGCTAATATGTAATTGAAAGTGTTGTAAACAATATTGAGGATGATTCCAGGGTCAAGGCATAATTCACAATCATGTATAGCAATAATTTCTAATTGGCTAATTTGTTTATCTTGGTTGTTGATTGACGGGGTTGATAATATGATTATGGTCTTCCGAGCCTCTAATCGTCTATCTAAACTAGACTCACAACTACATTATTGAGCGGAGATGTGAGGATCTAATTCAAACACATTTATATGTCTTTACGTATTTGAACCAAACAAGGCGTTCTAAGTATATTCCTATCTTAGATGCTAATCAAATCATTACTTTGTTAAATATAAGAACTTATCCCTCACATTCTTCGTTCTATCCTAGTTTTTTCTCCTTTTGGACTCACACGAGAATTAAAGATGTATTTTAATGGTCGCTAATTATTAAAATAGAAATTGCAAGAACATAAGAATGACCAAATATGATAAACCACATATACCAACTTTAAATTAAGTTATACAATCATGTTTGTAGCCCCCAACCCTAGAATTAGGGTTCTTGGCCACTCATACTAATAACAAAAACACAATAGTTTGATGTTTTCATCAAAAGAAGAGACTAAGAAATTAAAGAGAAAAGAAACCTAATGGTGAACCTTGCTCTCCATTTTTTCCCTCTAAAAATAATGAACCACCCTAAAAAATGTGGGAAAAGGATATATATATATATATAGTAGTACGAAAAACACCCCTAATCCTATTGTGTTTCAGACTAGAAAATAAGTGAAATTTTGGCTTGGGCACACCCTGGTGCCATGCGCCACCCATAGCACCAACTTTGGTGTTCTGAAGTTTTTGCTCTAGGGTCATGCGCCACCCATATCACCAACTTGGTTTTGCCCAAAAACTTATCCAAAGTTGCTCCAAAAGCTCTGTACCTTCCTTCATGCTTCCATGATCTATTTCCACCACAATTACCTACAAAATACCTAATCACGTTGGTTAGTTTGCTATCTAAAATATTCAATCAAAACAAGCAACTAAATATCATTATCATTCTCAAAACATTGCCAAATATAGGTAAAACATGACAAGCGGCTGTACAAATATACCCAAGATCAATGACCACTGAAATCAACATATCAACGTATCCTTTTGGCACCACTACTATGAGTAACCTGGCGAATAGTCTCAATCAACTTAGCATGGTCCACTATACTCTTAAAAAAAACCACTAGAAACCACTAACTGAGTCATTGCCAACGAATAATAACTGGTCAGACCCTTAACAAACTTCCTGATCCTCTCAGGCTATGTGGAGATTCTAGCAATGGCATATCTAGATAAGGTATGAAAATGAGCCTCATACTCAGCAATAGTCATAGAGCACTGCTCCAAATGATCAAACTCATCCCTCTTCTGGTCCCTCAAACTAAAGGGCACAAACCGTTCAAGAAAAGCCTCAAAAAATTAGGTTCATGTCAACTGAGGAAAACCCACTAGTCTATAGCTAACAAGGGATCTTCACCACTGCCTAGCCACAACAATTAACTAGTAGGTAGTGTAAGCAACACCATGAGACTTAAGCGAACTGAGGTTATGCAACCTCTCCTGACATTCAATCAAAAACTCACAAGCATCCTCACCAGTGGCACCACTAAACTTTGGAGGAGATAGTCTGATGAACCTCCTGAATCTCTTTTTCTCCTTAGAAGATAAAACAGAACCTAGAGCTACAGGAGGAATACCCAAACTAGTAGGCAAATCTCAACATGTGAGGCCACCATAACAGCTGATTGTGCCCCTAGAGTCTGAAAACCATGAGTAGTAGCCTGACTTGGCAGCTATACATCTCCTATAGTCTGAGATCCATTCAATATACTCGATAGAATACTTGTCTAGGGAATGCCATCCAAATGGTTCAAGAGATGAATCAACAAATCCTGCAATACTAAAGTAACCATGAAACCATGAGGAACTTGAGTTGGTCCTACATTCTTTGGTTGATAAGATAACTCTTCACTCTCAATCTCAGGCTCAGGAGAGACCACTTTAGCCTGTCCATTAGCTGGAGCCACTCCTAGAGCCCGACCCCTACTTCTATCTCAGTCGTAACCCCTACCTCACCCTCTGACTGGGGCTCCAACAGGGTGTGCTAGTTAAGTGTCCTCAACAACTTGGGATCTATTCCTCATCATCTGTGCAGAAAGAATCAAAAAAAGGTTAGAATTTTGGGCATGAACAATACGCATAATAAGGAATCAAATTAGAGAAATCTTTCTAAGAACATCATATAGCCTCTCGAAGATATATACAAACGTCAATGTACCAATCCACGAGACTCTATTAGAGATCTTGCTCTTTTACTCATAAGACTGGTGAACCGAGCACTCTAATACCAATTTGTCATGATCCAAAAGTTAAGGTCATGGCACCTACCCCAACTCAACCATGGTAGGTAAGTCCAACACTAAACAAAATGAAAACATACACAAAGGAAGTAAATAACCCAATATGACTTCAAAAGAAAGTCAGGCCATATATATATCAATAACAACAATATCTGAAAAACTGAACAAAATACAACTCAAGTCCCAAAATATAATTCATGAATAAAGAGCTCTAATACAATAAAGAGTGTGGGAAATACATAATCTAGCTCTAATAAGTAAATAAATAAAAAATAAGGATAGGATAGAGTCTGGAATATGCCCAAAATGTTGGAGCTCACTAGTATTTTGAGACTACCTCTACTCTACATGAACTCAAGCTCCGTGGGTAGCACTCATACTGGGATCTGCACCAAAAGGGTAACAAAAGTAAGAGTGAGTATGGTCCACTTGTATGCAGTAGGTATCATAGGACGACTGAGCAAAGCAGAAAAGAAAACAAATAAAAAATACTATGAGCACGCTTCCATCTACATATAGAAAAGTTTCCAATGGTGGCTCAAACTGTATCTCCTAACAACTCTACAAGTATAAGATAAATATAGTACTACACATAAATATATATACATAAAAAAAGGCTAAATACATGAAAATGACTGCATAAAATAGATTCAAATGATGCAATGCAATGCAATGGCCATATGGTAATGTCTTAATATCACTTTGTATACACCTCCAAGCTAAAGCTTCAAGTATAGGATACCATGGGGGTTTGCAATCCGTATACTATCACAATCACAATCTTATATCTCATCTCCACCTTGTCGGTATGTCCTTCGGCCAAGGGTTTTTATCAAATATCTAATTTTCTTTCAAAATCAGTATTTCTCGGTGGTACCAATTCCATGGATAAGGATGAATATGAAATGAGGATTCATGCTTATAACCAAGTCAATATCATGTAATGCATTTAATTTAATGATGGTATTAAATGAGCTCAATTCTCCTCAAATTTCAATAAACCATGATATAAATTATAGCATAGAACCACAGTAATGAATAGTCATGTAAGACATCAATAATATCACTTTAAGCCTCCATTCAGGCATCACAATATTTAAATAAGCTAGATAATGCTCAAATAAGACCAAAACTAACCCCCATTCGGGTATCATCATAATACACACCTCTCAGGTCAAAATATAATATTTACATAAGACCCCATACAGGCAACACAATAATAAATAATGATTACATAAGCCCCCAAACAGGCAATACAAATAAAATACTATATCAAAATATGAATCTCATGATAACTCCCCAACCCATGGCATACTTTACATGAATGGTTAACTACCCAACCCTGTCTGAAGAAAGTTAAGTCATAACCTACCTCAAGAAGCCAAAACTCTAACCTGGACCCATCAACACGGAGTTTTTCCCTACCGCTCGGCCTCGGATCAAATCCACTCTATCAAAAACACGATCTAGAAGTAAAAAGGAGTCTAAAAATACCTATATTGGCCACTTTTAATTTGGATCCATAAATTATTTGAAAATCGATAATAAAAGAAAAAGGTTAGAATCAAAAATTTTATTTAAAAATAATATTTCCCATGCTTTGACGAATTTAAATATGAATACCCATCGAAAAACAAGTTGTAATCAATCTTGAAATTGAAGAAAAACCCATTTTTACACTTTATCAGGTAAAACCCCAAAAATCCAAGTTTATAATCAAGGTTTTAAAGATTTTTTTGAGATAAAATCAATGAATAATTATTGAAATCAAGTTTAGAATCTTACCCAAACACTTTTTGATGAAAATCCCCCTTCAAAATCGTCTTTCCTGAGGTTTCACAGTCCAAAAATAGTGAAAATGGAGAACTTATACTATTCAAGTTAATAGTCCTCGCAATCATGGTCCCCATATTTCAATCACGAGGGTCAATGTTGACCAATACCAAATTGTTCATTGCGATCATGGAAGGTGGGCCTCACGGCCGCGATTAAGAAACCGACTCGGTCCACTTGAATTACACTTTATGATTGTGGTGTCATGTCGGGAGATTTCATGTTTTAGGCCTACGAGCATGGTGTTTGAATATATATAATGATAAAGAGAACTAAGATAATGAATTAATGGTGTTGCTTGTTGAGTTGTTTAACTGTATTGCTCCTTTGATTGCCAAAAGGAGTAAGCTTATATGAACTAGAAGTAGGTTGGTAAACAGGAGTGTCTTGCAGGCTAGATAAAGGGTTAGGTCGACTATAAGTATGATGAGAATGAAGTTAGGGCCCAGAGTATGCATTCTGGTGGGTCAAAGGGACTGGTAGAGTCTAAACTGAGAGTAGAATGATGTGGTCAAAAAATTTTCTAAATGTCCTTGGGAAGTTGGAGAGGAGTCGAAAGAGGCTGTGGGGGTGGTGAACTATGTTGGGGGTAGTTGTTCTTGATAGAATGGGTATAGATGTAGTAGTAAAGAAGGGAAGGGAGATATAGAGTATAGTATCATTGGGTAGAGTGTTAGTTAGTATAAGTATATGTGGTGAATGGTGGGTATGACTTTTGTGTTGGGTAAGTATGAGTCGTCCGAGTATGATATTGAATTGAGTGACTCTGTGCTTATATGTATGTAAGTTGAATGCGGTGACTAGATCTCGGGCACTACTTGAGATTATTGAATTATTATTATGCATTAAGAATTAGCTTGAGATTATGTACTTTGAGGTGAGGTTGTATGGATCAAGTGTCACACTGACACTATCTTATGGATCATGTGTCACACCAACACTATTGTATGGATTGGTACCACACCGGTACTGGTACATAGACTAAGTTTGTCCCCTGCTGACCCTAGTATATGTGTACACCTTGCATGTATGCATTCATATCATTACATTATTTTTTTATTTTTTTGTGTGTGTATATATATTATGGTGCTGGTTGTGTAAATAACTTGTAGAGTATGTGTGTAAATGACTTTAGTATGCAAGATTTATATATCTATAGATATAGATATAGATACATGTGGGTGTGGGGAAATCTGATCTAGTCCTTGTGGTAATCTAGAGGATAAGACTAGTAGACTTTTTAGTAGACTCAGGTGTGGAATAATGGGTCATAAATATATTGGGTGCAGGGTCGTAGGTGTTGTTAGAAAGAGCAAGGCAAAAGTTAGTGAACTTAGCAAAAAGGTCTTGGGGAGGGTTGGTTGTCCAAAAATATCATTTACTTCTTGATTTTCTTCCTATTTTCTATTGTTGTTATTTGTTTCTAACCCTGGTCAGCCAATGATTCCTACCAGTATGTGTAGTTGTACTGATACTACAGTTACTACATCTCCATTTAGGGATGTAGCCATGTTGCAGGTAAGTTGGAGTTTCTATAGGTACGATGGTGGTTATTTTTCAATAGCTCATATCATCTTACTCTTACATGCATGATGTGTCTTAGGTTGTCCCTTCCATTGCTTAGCACTATTGTTCCCGTTTAGATTAGGTTCTGGAAAACAATTAATTATTTTTCGCAATGTAATTATGTAATAAATGTATTTGAGCAGGAAATCTTTCTTTCTTTTAAAGGATTGTTCATTTCAAAAACTAGTTAATATATCTTCCACTCTTAATTAAATGGTTGGGAGGGTTTTTCTATCTAGGTTAGAGCCGGGTTGGTGCCTGCATGATCTGTGAATTGGGTTGTGACAAGTTGGTATTAGAGCCCAGGCTATCGGTCTCTTAGTACAAGAGCAAATATCGAGTAGAGTCATATGGATTGGTGTGTTGACATCCAAAACAAAAATATAGGGAGCTACAAGGCATCTAGGAATCTATCTCACTTTTTTCTCTCTTATCGTGCTAGTTTGGTGTTGCCTCCCTGAGTTGAGTCTAATTGGTATCTGGCAGATTCTAATTGGTACCTCAACAATCATAATTGGGATTAGTTGGTCCCAATTGATATCTAGGTAATGTCCAAAAGGTTGGAATAGTGTTACTCTAATCGGTAGAGGTCAATAAAAGGTGCAGTACTTGTATGCTAATGCTGTGAATTATGTTTCGAATAAGTGATATGTGCATTCTTTAGGCATTTCTGTTATTTGATGTAGTGAATAACAGACTTTTTAGTATTTTTGGTAAGAATAACTCTTTTTTTGGTTGATTGGTTATGTTTTCCATGTTTTAACTGTTTTCATACTGTTACGATAAAATGCTACATATTTCATTTTGTGGTCTATTGTTATTTTGATTGCATTATTACTTTACTGTGTGTAGGCCAATTTTCTTAAGTGTAAGTGATGTTCTGAAGTGTCATGAGATTAGTAGTTTCGATGGGGAATCCTGATATCATAAGGGTTAGGTGTGATTTTGAGGTATATCTTCATTTTCGTAATCTGAGACACGTTTTAATTTTTCATGATTTTAAGTATTCCCTAATTTCCATCTGCATCCTGACAAAATACTTGGATACCTTGCTAGATCAGTCTAAGTTAGCATGGAAAGAAACCACTTAAAACGAGTGGTATTTTGAGACATTTTTGGTGTGTAAATCAGTCAAGGGATTTGAAAACTACGTGTAAAATAGACTTAGAATAATAAAATTGAGTGTACTTGGTTAAAAACTGCTAAAAGTGGGGGATGGGAGTAATAAAATATTCATAGGATAACATCATGTTAGAAAAGACCTGGAAATGGTTAAACTCAGAGTCACTATTGTGCGTTGTTGCAATGACGAATTTACCGTTGTAGTAATATCGTCACAGTGTCTCCTTGCCACTTCTATGATACCACTGCAGTGACACTTTTATTGCTACAACGGTGAATTCATTGCTGACGCGATGCCCAAGCAGTATTTATACATCCAACCATTTCATTTTACCCATACTTTAGCTAAGTCTTAAGAATGAATTAGTATACTTTTGTGTCCTTTGCGATGTGTTCAATGTAAATGAGCTAATATACATAAGTAGTAGTTTTTTAGGTGGAAATACAGCATGAAGTGAACCAAAACAGTGGAGGAAACATGAGATGATCTTGACATATGATCGAAGGGGAATCGAGATGCTGAAGAAGCCCATGTACCGCACAGCTGAGCCACCTATGTTGGCCTCCGTGTCATACAGTCAAAGAGAAAAAGGCTACTACCTAGCCTGCGCTAAGGGTGGTGTGCCGCATGGCTCAGTCTGCATGTTGCCCTCCATGTCGCAGAGCCCTGTGTTGATTGTACTTCATTTTTAATGAGCCCAATCTCAATGGGCTTGGGATTAAATTGGTCCACCTCTATAAATACCCCAAGGACGACCTTCAATTGATTATCATGGATTACTTTGGAGAAAAAGTAGAGAGCAAGGGTTTACAATAGGGTTCTTATTCTTTAACTCTTCAACTCATTATTTTGGGATGAATAATATTAATTTTGTATTTCTATTCCCAGATATTAGCTAAACACCCTTGTTCTGGGGTTGAGGCAACGAACATGGTTGTATAGCATTGTCTTTAGTTTGTTTGGATCTGCTTATCAATTATTGGTTTTGCTTAAGATTTTACTTTTACTATTTTAAAGATTCGCGACCTTTAAAATAAATATATGAGCCCAAAGTAAACTGACTAAAGGAACAGAGGGTTAGAATTAAGAACGTAAGAAATGAGATCTCATCCTTAGAATTTAAAGGATGGAATTGCGTTTACGACAGTAATATACCTAATTCACCTCATTTGGTTCCTACACGGGAAGAAATATAAATCCATTTGAATTAGATCCTCACATTTCTGCTCAAAGATGTAGTATTGAGGCTAGTTTGAATAGACGATTAGAGAATGACCATTTCCGAATTATGTTATAAACCCCGTGAATCAATAACCCAGATAGACAATTAAACCAGCAAGAAAGATTTTCTATACATGATTTTGAATTATGCCTTGACCCTGGAATCCTCTTTAATATTGTTTACAAGCCATTTTATTTTGTCTTTGTTTTTATTGTTCATTTAGAAATATATAAAAACCAACATATCCTTGGTTGCAGATTGCACTAATATAATCTTATAGTATTACTTGAATTGGAAATTTGCTAAGTCCATAAGTCCCAGTGGGTTCGACATCCGGATTGAAACGGCCATTGTATTACTTAAATGACCATGTACACTTGCGTGTGCATTTGGATGCAACATTTCTACACTTCAGATGACATATTTCGGTAATACTTTACATGAGATGGTTAATTTTATGAAAAAGGTGGAGAGAGTGAGGCAAGATGGTTACGCCAAATTAGGGGGAAGAAGGCCCACAAGATGGGCAATTATATTGGTTCTTATTCTCGAGGCCAGAGTTTGCAGGTCTACCCTACCTATCCCATTCTATCTATGATGTAGGTATCTGCTGAGGGTCTATCAGGGGCCAGCCTGTTGTCTTCAGACATTGGGGGTTATGTTCTTTCGTCATCATCAACTCAAAGACCTACCCTGGACCGTATTCTGCTATAAGTGTAATAGAGTTGGACACATTCGAAGAAATTTTCCTAATTATAGATACTCTAGTTAGTCATGCCAATTGCATACTTTCTGATTCTTGGGTCCAGCAGGTAAGGAAGGTGGAGGTAATGGTAGGGATCATCAATATGGCGGGCATGGTGGTCACCAGGCATATAGGGTGGCAACCAGGCCAATTGAGGTGCTGGACATACAAATCAAGGTGGGGCTCAGGCTATAAAGGGTGGCGCTAAGATGGGTGATAAGGCACACTTCTATGCTTTTCCACGTAGGCTCGAGGTCGAGGCTTCAAATGCTAACAGGTACTATTCTTGTTTGTAATATTTTGTTTAATTCGAGTTCAACATTCTAATTTATTTATGTTAAATTTGCTTTGGCTTTGGATATGGTATGTGAAATGCTTGATACTGCCATGCATATGTCTACACCAGTTGAGGATTCGGTAGTTGTTGATCGGATTTGTTAGGCTTTTTCTATATTTTTCATGGGATATCAGACTTGGGATGATTTGGAAAAACTAGACATGGTAGATTTTGACATCATCTTAGGGATGAGTTGATTATCTCCATACCATAAGATTCTTGACTGTCATACCAAGACAATAACTACGACCATGGAAAGAATGGATAGATTAGAGTGGGGGTGATTATAAGCCTGCTCCGCAAAGACTTATCTCTTTTATTCATGCCAAGAAATTAGCTGGGAAGGGGTGTTAGGCTTTTCTAGCTAATCTTTGGGATTCTAGTGTTGAGATTCCTCCTATTGCATCAGTTTTGATAGTATGTGAGTTTTTAGAGGTATTTCCCAATGATTTTCCTGGTATGCCACTAGATTATGACATTGACTTTTGCATAGATCTAGAGCCAGGCACTCATTCCATCTCTATCTTTCCTTATAGAATGGCACCAGTTAAGGTGAGAGAGCTAAACGCTCAATTACAGGAAATTCTACGTAAGGGATTCATTCATCCTAGTATTTCTCTATGGGGTGCTACTATTTTGTTTATTAATAATAAGGATGTTAGTCTATATATATGCATTCACTTCCAGCAGTTGAACAAGGTTACAATTCGTAACAAGCACCCATTGCTCAAGATAGATAAAAAAATTTATCAGTTATAGAGTGCTTAGGTGTTTTGTAAGATAACTTGAGGTATGTGTATCACCAACTTAATATTCGGGTCGAAGACAAAACTAAAACTGCTTTTCAGACCCCGTATGGGTACTATGAGTTTTTGGTGATGTCTTTTATTTTGACTTATGTCCTGACTGCTTTTATGGGATTGATGAATGGGGTGTTCAAGCCATACTTGGATTCCTTTGTAATCATTTTTATCGATGATATTATTATGTACTCTAAGAGTAGGGAGGAGCATGAGGCTCAGTTGCGTATTGTGTTGGGGTTGCTTAAGGAGAAGAAACTCTATGTGAATATTCTAAAGTATGAGTTTTGGTTGTCTTTAGTGTCCTTCTTGGGGAACATGGTTTCAAAGGAAGGGGTTATGGAAGACCCATAAAAGTTTGAGGTGGTTAAGAATTGGACTAGGCCTACCTCTGTGATCGAGATTCATAGCTTTATGGGGTTGGTCAGTTACTACCACAAAAGTGGTTTGCTTCTATTGCTTTGCATTTGACTTGGTTAACACAGAAAGAAGTGCCTTTTGAGTGGAATGATGAGTGCGAAGAGAGCTTCCAAAAGGTCAAGACTTTGCTGACTTCAGCTCCTGTCCTTGACTTGTCGGTGGAGGGTAAGGACTTTATTATAGTTTGTGATGCCTCACGTTATGGTTTAGGTAGCATTGGACTACTTATGTGAGATGATTAAGTGATGAATGGTTTAGAATTGTTTACACTTGTAGTATTTAGAGGATTCATAGAACCCTCCCTTTTGTGTTGGAACTTATACTTGATTGTAATTGTGAAATCAATGATAGGGTGAAAGTTGGTCTTGTTGAGGTTATTAGTTTTTTAAGTGGTTATCTGTGGATGGTAATTTATTGATTGAAATTACTTGTTATGTGTTGATTGCTAATTTACTCATATTTGATTTATGTTTAACTGTGGGTCTGAGTTAAGTCAATCGATAATGCCTACCAGTACATAGTTTTTGTACTGCTACTACATGTGCTTTTTTTTGTTGAGTTCAAACAATGTTCTAGAGATTGAGATGAGACCTCAGATATAGTGTGTGACCAGCAACTTTGATCCAAGGGTGAACATCTACTTTCAAGCAACGATGGATAATTCTTATTAGATTATGTCCATTCTTTGGGACAGTGATACTCTTTTGTTATTAGTTTTTGGATATTTATATTATACATTAGTATTTTTACAGAAGTTCTTGTATAGTGACTTTCGGTTCCTTGAAATATTTGTATTAGGTAGTTGTTTTCATACATTATATCTACCTACTGTTTTATGGAGTTTATTTATTCTTCTAGTCGAGATTTTTCTTATTACTATTGAAAATGACTAAGTAATTGGGTTAAGGTTTGGGTTAGATGGTTCTCCCATGTCACAACTCAAATCATGGGATCGTGGGGGCACCTACTCAACTCTGCCCTAGATAGAAGAACCCTTACCACCCAACCATTAACCACTGTAAAAAACCATTTCTAAGACCTTAAGCATTAGTAAATATGTTCTTACCACCCAACCATTGACCACTGTGGAAAAACATTTCTAAAACCTTAAGCATTAGTAAATAATAAACCTTTTATTTGAACAAAATTTTTAATACAATACATACATTGAGGAATTCAACTAAACAACTTCCTAGAACCCAGTCTAAACAGGTACAAGAGCACTAAATACAAGAAGAATGACTCAAGACACAACCTACATGTAAGAGTAGAATGACAGGAGAAGCTGAAGAATGATCAGTGTTGCACTATAGAAACTTCAACTGACCTACAACCATGGCTATACCCCCAAAAGGAGATATAGTAAGTGTAGTATCAGTACAACCACACATATTGGTAGGTATCATCACTCGACCAGGGTTATAAAGCATATAACAGCATATAGCAATAAAGAAAAAATCATGACAACATATACTTAACATTTTAACATACTTAACATACTTCAGCTCCCAACCTTACCACCTTTCCTTTATTCTAGCATTATTAATTTATCCTCAGAGCGTGAATAAATAACACTTCCATGGAACAACCGAACCCATATCTCTTATGCACTCACCTTGTCAAAAACAACTTTACATTTTTCTCTCTTTCTCATTAATCCTCTTTCATAACAGCCCTCGCTCGCTATACTACTATTATTACCCACCAGTAATGCAACCACTAAGACAAGTAATAAGCAAAAAAATAATTCACATGAAAAGACACTACAGTACACTTCACGTAGACAACTATGCACACAGGTCGATAAACTTTATACACAATTCAAGACATACCTTATATTCACACCTTTCTATAATACACAATCACAAAACCATCAACTTACAAACCACTGGTTATCTTCTTTGTATCATGCCTTTACAAGTTATTCATATCAAATCACTTACACATAAGTAGACTGATTATCAATCAATCACGTATAAGATGATATACAACAATGCAATAACAACAATGCATGCCTAAAAATAGTGTACATACATACTAGGATCAACATGAACCCTTAGTCATGACCTGCATGGGACAATCTTAGTCTATGTACCGTACTGACATGGTACCTGACCCTATTTAATAATCTTTACCAGTATGGTACCTAATCCCAATATCAATTTGTACCGGTGTGGTACCCGACTCTCCTAATATCATAATGTATGAATATCATCATCAAATATCAACCCTGATGAAATGCAGTGCACCAATTATGCAAGTACAATATTTTCTGGACATTTAATCAAAATCAAGTCCACCATTCCAGGTAAAAAAACAATTATCCACTAATATATAAAATCACAAGTATGCCCAAAGTCCAATTCCAACAACTTGTAATACAAGCTTATCAAACCATACTCGTCAATAATAGTATGTTCGAAGATCAATCCACCACTTATTCAAATAAAAATTATCAAATCCAATCATTAATCACAAATATATCTAAAGATCAATCAATCAAGTATCCATTTAGGAGTGCACATTCCACCAAAATTAATGTCTACACTCTAATTCAACATACCTAATTCATCCACCAATCTAACCCTCTTTTATTCCTACTGAATTGGTAATTCAGTTACTAACTAGTAACCCTTACATTCAAATCATCACTAAGTTCACGACACTAATCCATTTACTGATTATTCAACCACTCGGCTCTATTCAGCTTACAATTTTAGCTTGAGTCATACACCTTTATACATCTTACTTCCTAGCACTTAGCCAAACTTGACTTTAGGTTCATAAGTTATGACACCACATCCTCTTATCACGATCCATTCTCCTAACTATCTTTTAGCAAGAATAGCTCATTTTCCAAACACACACAACATCGGATTCACCCTTTTTAAGGCATTAAAGATGACTTTTATAGATTACAAGCTCGCCTAATTTCTTTATTGTTACCCAATTCACCTATTAAACTTGTAAATCATCAAGTAAGTCATACAAATAAAAACACCCATCAAGGGATCCACACAAAAAACATAACAACACCCAATTAGATCTTTATTACATTAATTCCATATTTTATCCATCCAGACTTCGTGCCCGTAGGCCTAGACATGAATTCTCCTGTCAAAACTATAGTTATTACATGTATCTAACCCAAATATGCTACATATATAACCATAACCTACCTCGGCCAAAGATCTTGGAACAAGCAAGCCACACCATGGTTTCTTTTTCCTTTTCTTCATGCCTCCATTAGTCCATTCATTTAGAAATCAAAAAATTATAGGAGTAATTAACTAATTACTCTTCAAATAACTACTTTAGCAAAATCAACCCACTAATTCTATCCTTATTCATGGTCTAAATTATTACCCAAGGATCAATTAACCATTAACTAATTCTATCATACTCAAATCATCTCCATTAACTAACTACAAGTTGTGCATGATTTAGTAAGTTTTACCATGATCTAAGCCATAAGAATGATTTGAAAATACATGATTTAGAAAGATATTTTAGCATCTAATTTTAGAAAGAAAGATTTGAGCTTAGTCTCAAGCAAGATAATTTCAAGAAAGTGATTTTTAGCAAGACCCACGATAAGCTTATTAGATATATTATGTGCCATATAGATAGTATATTTTGGGAAGGATTATTTAGCACTGAGCGGATACGGGTTCTAGATAACCCAAGTCTCAAAACTACATTGCTACCATAGGATAAAGGTCTTTCGCTTGTTGAGATTAACACCTTTAGCCCAAAAGGGTTACATTAGTGGATCCACATATATAGATAGGTTCCATACCTTGGTAAGTATAGGGAAGTCCTATCCAACTAGAATTGTAAGTTGGTGCATTATGAGCTAACATGGCGAATGTCGATTATGAGAAACTCCCACCAAGTTTATTGCCCTTGTGATTTCATTATATATATTTATGCACCAAGAAAGGAAGTTTCAATGCAGAATCTATAACTTATGATTCTCTTCAGATTTTTAGCATGTTTAAGATGTTTTAATGACTTTTCTCATGATTTACGTTTTGAGCTCCACTTATGATTTTAAGATACTATCACGCTCTCACATTCAGTTTCAGTTTATTGCTTTATATAAATATATATAACTTGTGTACCAGTACATTTCATTGTATTGACTGCATTTTGCATTACATTTTTTATGCGATGTAGATATAGGTTCTCGAGCTCAAGATCACTACTAGACATTCGGTAGCATCTACACTTGAGCTATTTGGTGAGCTCTCCCATCATTCAGAGATGCATTGTTTTATATCCATCTTTCTACTTTGCTTAGATTTCTTTTTTCTTTTCAATAAAGGTTATGATGCCTTGTCTCAGTTTATTTCATGTCTTAGTAGTAGAGTGTCACGATACAACTACCCGGATCGTCCGAGCACCTACTTTAATCCACCTAGATAGGAGAACCCTTACTACCCATTTCAAAACATATGCGAAAGTTAATAAGAAATTATAAAATACCGCATTTATTACAAACGGTTATCAAAACTTGAAGTACAAAACACAATATTTTCCCCAAGGAACTAATCTAAACAGGTACAAGAGCTACTAAAGGAAGACTTAACTGTACACATGACCCAGCTTCCACCATAGGAGCAAAAATAGAAGCTGCTGGAGAACTTTATCGCGTCAAGTATGAAACTCCTATTGATCCAGCAACTAGACTGTACCCCAGAAAAGGGTATAGCAAGAGTAGTATCAATACAAACAACACATACTGGTAAGCATCATCAGTTGATTCAAATAAAATCACATAAACATCACATAGATATTCGAAAAGAAACACGTAACTTAAGAGTGACTGTTTAGTCAAGGGCGTTCCTTCATTAATCCCTTAATTCGAGATAATGAGACTTAACCTTATTCAACAACATCATAGGATTTAGCCCTAAGGTACTAAGTTCCCACCATATTATCAATACAGGCCTAAACATCTCTTTAATTAAGAACTCTATTAGGCCTAACTTTAATGGTTCCCAACCTTAACCACCTACCTAGCCAAAGATTCCGACAAGGCTAAAAGAAACTAAATAATGAGATAGCCACCATAAACACTTTCAAGTAGCTCATATCCCTTGAGAACACTTATATCTTATTTACCATGCTACTGAGTTTAATCAAGTATGAGTCATTTAAAGACAACATCTTAAGTCAAGACAACCACTACCAACATGACTCCAGTCCAATGTAATTAATACATGCATTAGACAAAGTCAACAATCCTAACTCAAACACAATATACTACATCTTGTGTCAATTAAAAAAGTGCATAGGCAATAGCAAGGACATGTCAATTATTCTCCATTGAACTCGGACTGCTCAAGGATCTATTTCTATAACAACAATGGTGATAGTTATAAGTCTCAGTTCTTTCAAGAAACCAATTATGTCAAGTCATCACATAAGCTTGGTCCACGCAAGAGAACAATATAACAAGTAAAAAGATAAGTCCGGTCCATTCAAGGAACCCACATGTATAATAAGTAAACAGATAAGCCCGATCCACTCAAGGAACCAACATGTATAATAAGTAAACAGATAAGCCTGGTCCACTTAAGGAACCAACATGTATAAAAATTAAACAGATAAGTCCGGTCCACTCAAGTAACCAACATGTATAACAAGTAAATAGATAAGCCCGGTACACTTAAGGAACCAACATGTATAACCAGTAAACACATAAACCCCGTTCACTCAAAGAACAAATATGTATAACAAGTAAACACATAAACCCCTATTCACTCAAGGAACTATCATACTCACTTGTACCTTGTACATACATGCTAAAGGTCTTATGGTCGCCCACTAGCCATGACCTGCAGGGGAGCTCTAATCCATGTAATGAATCCCAAACATCAAGTGTCTACCAACCTTATATCAACCATTTTCATGAAAAAATCACAACCACAATGATAATAGAACAACACTTGTAAAAATCATCAACCTTTTCATATAAGTCCGTTGCATACGATGAAAATTTAGGATATCAAAAAATCATTCACATTCCTTGAACATGCATTCTAACAAGCAATACAAAGGAACAGTTATAATGCACACATAAAACAAGTTGGATTTCAACTACATTAAACCATCACCTACCAGGTAACCTTACCCCAAGTTCACAACAATTATTCTTCAATACACAAAGTCACATGTATGCTAGAAGGCCAGTCATCAATTTATAACTAAGGACTTATCAAATCATGTTCATTACTTTCAGGAATTCCTTATTGGGGATCTAACCTATACGTAAATGGTCTAAGGTGTACAACCACCCATCATAACAACAATTCCAAGTCCATGACTATCATTCCTCTGGTTACCACCCTATATTCTTCAGAATCCACTAACACTAACTTTCTTCAACTAGGCAAATGATAGGCTCTAAACCTAATTCCAGGTGCAATACTAGCTTTTAATCACACAGGGATGAACAATAATAAACAGACATTTTAATTACTTGACAAATACAATATCACCCAATAACAGCAAATTTCCACCCAATTAATCGGGTTTTGATCCATTTTATCCATCCCAACACTGTGCCCGAAGGCCTAAGCATGAAATCTTCCATCAATCTACGTAATACCCATGCTTTCTAATCCAGGTCTAAACTACTCAGTTAAACCTATTCTACCTGAATTCCAAGCAGCTGCTACATAGGCATGAATACAAATTTCTGACTCTATGCTAGTGAATTCTGGTGGGAAATCTGTAAGAAAACCATGAGACCGTATTTCCAAAAATCCCTGTAACTCGTACCCATAACAAGGTGACTTTTAATAATGACGAAATAGGTCGTTACATAGAGGCATCATTAGATATGTTTATTTTAGTCTTCCACTATAGATCAATTACCTTATTTGGCTTAGTTATGTTGTACCAAGACCCTATTTGGGTCACATATGTCGACTAGTTTATTGTTGTGGCTCGGGGGTAGTCTCAGGTCATGACAGACTACTAGTAAAGGTAGCAAGACAATGCACTCCTACCTACTAGAAAGGATGCACTCCTACCTACTAACCTTCTACTCTAATACGTGTCCACCATACATTTCTATCTAAGTTCATGTCCTCAGTAAGATACAACTGCATCATGTCCTATCTAATCACCTCTCCCTAATATTTCTTTGGTCTACCCCTAACTCTCATGATCTATCTATAACTAACCTATCACATCTCTGTACTAGGGCATCTTTGCATATCCTCATCACCTGTCTGAACAATCTCAACCTCACTTCTCACATCTTTTCTTCCACTAAAGTCACGCCAACCTTATCTTGTACATTTTCATTTTTAATCCTCTCTTTGTTAGTATACCCATACATCTATCATAACATCCTCATTTCTACCACTTTCATCCTCTGAATGTGAGATTTCTTGACTAGCCGACACTCAGACCCATACAACCACAGAACTCGCCTTTAAGTTTAGGCGGTACATTCTTATCACATAAGACTCTGCATGCGAGCCTCCATTTCATCCACCCTACACCAATACAATGAGTGGCATCCTCATCAATCTCTCCATTTTCTTAGATAATATACCTAAGATACTTAAAACAACTTTTCTTTTGGATGAAATATGTATCTAGCCTTATTTCCACATCAGCCTCATGTATCATAACACTAAATTTGAACTCCAAATTTTCAGTTTTGTTCCTGCTCAACCTGAACCCTTTAGACTCTGATGTGCAATGAATTTTACGGCACTTGAGACGCTTAAAACAAGGAATAATTGTTAGTAGAAGGGTACTTTTTGTGGATTTAATGTGTTTGTTAAGTATTTGCAGGATGTAAAGGACTTAGAGAGGAAAAAGAAAAAATTGGACCAAAGTGGCATCAGACTAGCCTTACCACGATCGTGGAATCTCACCATGATCTTGCCTAGGCTGTCGTACATTGAAGCAGAGATGTCAAGTGCAATAGTTAATCAGACAAAGAGGTTGTACCACTGTAAGAAGGCATGTCGTACATTATGATCGTACAATGTCAAAGAAAATCAACCTGCAGGAGTTAAGTATGCCATCATCAGACGATGGATCATACGATCGTATGATGATTGCACGACCGTACAATGTGGTCATGGGATGGATGATCTGAAAAGCAAAAAAATCTAGTATGAAGGCATGATAGGGAAGGCACAGTCGTATATTCAACACACGACCATACAATCCTCTCGTACGAAGCAGTCGGCATCAATTTCCTGTTTTAGATAGAATTTGGATTTCAAAGTCTATAAATACTCTTTTTGGATTATTCTTATGTGTGGGACAGTATTATTGTTCTGTTACATTGTTTTGTGGGATTCTAAGAGACAGTTTTATTGGAATTTTACAAGTATTGACTTTACGATTTTAATTCAAGTAGAGATTTTGGAGTTTATTCATCTTTGCATGATTCAATTTATGTTTTCTTTCATGAATTCTTCTTGTGTTCTTGCAATCATGAGTAGCTAAATCTCTCAACTAGGGTTGTGTGAACCAGGAGGAATTAACAAAATGGGGAACTGCGAAGCAATTCTGAACCGTTGGGAATGTATATATTGTTATTACCTTCTTTATAATTGATCTTCTAATGATTGCGAACGTTAGAAACTTGCCTGTATTCTAGACTTGCTCGAAAGAGAGGTAGAGATTGGGAACAAGGAATAACAATAGAGATTTGAAGCTATCAACCTTCATATAATAACTTGAGCCATAACAGGGATAGTTATCTGAGATCAAGCATAAGGGTTAGTAGTGCAACACTCGGAGACCGAGAGGAGAAGAGTGAAATTCATCTAACCAAGGTCGAGAGACATTTAGATGAACCTATCTTGTTAGATTTTATATGTAACGCAGCGGGACAGTTTGCCAGCACAAGTAATCGGTGGAGTTAAGGAATCATTGGGAATCACAGTCCTAGTGTATTTCTCATATTGATCACAAATCCGACAATCAACAATTGTTACTATTACTGTTTGCTAACAACAACAGCCCCCCCCCCACACACACACACACACTTTTTTTTTACTTATTTGCCAATTACTCAGACAAATAATCGATAAAATTTTGTCATATTCCCTGTGGGATCGACCCCAACCTAGTTGGGTTCTATATTTGGTATAGCGATTGTGTTATACTTTTCTGGAGGTGTAATTTGGCAACATCAGACTCCAGAATCTATTTTTAAACCTCCAGCTTAGTGTTAGCTCCATTATGAGTCTCCTCAATCAAACTATGTCATCTGTACATAACATACACCATTACCCTGATGTAACCCCATCAACATGGAAAATTGATCTGAGTCACCTCTTACTGTCCACACTCGAGTCTTGGCTCCATCATACATGTCCTTGATTGACCTAATGTACATCATAAGTACACCTCTAACCTCCAAGAAATTCCATAGAACCTCCCTAAGAACTTTGTTGTAAACCTTCTCTATATTGATGAATACCACGACTAAATCCTTCTTTCTCTTCCTATACTGCTCCACCAGTCCTCGAAAGAGATGAATGGATTCTATAGTCAAGCTTCCTAGCATAAATCTGAACTAATTCTCAAAAATATTCATAGAAATGGGCATACCATACAATCTAGTCGTCTCTCTGATACTGTCACGCCCCGAATCCCATCGAGACATGATTGGCACCCGTAGCCGATAAGGCCCGAGAGAACCAACCTTTGCCTATGCTCAATCATATGCATATAATATTCATAACCACCATTGCATAATATTACGAAATACGAATAAAGGAGAACATGGGACATATTTAGGCATACATATGAAACTTGGCCGTTGAGGCCATCCAATCAAAACAACATGTGTCTTTTGCACTGATGCACCCACATCGGTCTACAAAAGCCTCTAACAAGAGCATTGACCAAAATGAACCATAAGTCGGGACAAGTCCCCGCTTTATACAACATGTACAATACCAAAACATATATACACTTTGACTCGGAGAAGCCCCGAATGAGCTGGAGCTCACCAAAGAACCGCTAACACTGGCAGTCTATTGAGAAGGCCTACTGGGACCTGCGCCTGCAGCAAGTAAGGTAAATTCCCCGAGAGGGGTCAGTACGAAATAAGTACTGAGTATGCAAGGCTCAGATGAAACTGTACAACACATGAATATTTCAATGAACTCAAAACATATGAATAATCAATGTGAATAAGTCACCATGTTACGCTTTGGAAACCATGTGGATTGCTTTCATTATTTTCATTACTTTCTTTATCTCAATGCTCACATGTCATTACATATCACAATGTACCCGGGCCCCGACTGATCAGTGGGTCTTTCATATCATCATATAGGGATCGAGTCGAGCTAGGCTTATGCCCCTAGACTTGCCACCCTTGGGATCGAGTCGAGCTAGGCTTACGCCCCTAGACTTGCCACCCATAAATCCATATCTCGGGATCGAGTCGAGCTAGGCTTACGCCCCTAGACTTGCCACCCGTACTTGATCATTGACCACATTTGCATTACTTTGATCTTTACTTTGAGATTGATACTTTGATAGTCATACCATCACTTTGGAACATAACATTGTTGGAAACTTTGAATCATTGACCAATAAGTGAAGGACAAGTGAATAAATATCAATGAGAAATATAACATGACTAGCACCATGATACCATTGGAACCATTGGACAATAATCCATGAACAAGAGACATAAGTATAGTCACTATGGAAACATTGGAACATAGCCGTATTTGAGCTTTTGGAACATTAACCATGAATATGAGAAATGGGATTCACAAATGATCCATGAGTAGAAAATATATGACAATGACTAGTGATAAACGGATATCGGATACCTTAGCACATTTTGGGATAGAACTAGTGACATGTCAATATGGACACTATTTGTCGTAGAAAGATACGGACAAAGTAACCTTACATACCTTGGATTCACAATACGAATAGACAACCTTCGATGCGTATACAATGATCCCTCTCCTTCACTCTACAACATACATACATAACGAATTCACGTTAACCACGAATTACTTTACAAATGCATACAATGTCAATGAATTACATGTTTGCCTTTAAACATGTCATTTTCCTTCGACAAAACTATTGATATACCATTCTTCCAAAAATTCCATAAAATTCCCAACATTGACCAATACATGAAAATCAATACATTTCACCACAATACTTCTCCTTTACACTTTCTTATCCATAACACATCACAAATAATCCTTCAAAGCACCTTAATTCAACTCATAACACATATCGGCCAAAATCCCATAATTTCCACTTTTAGCCAAGAACAAATTTAATGCCAAAAATAACACCATACATGTTCATATTTTGTCCATACCATGCTTTTTCATCAAAGGCACAAGGCCTAATTCACACTTGAATTCCATACACCACAAATCTCATACAAAATCACCAAGTACCATGACCAACTTTTCCAAGCACAACCAACATGATATACATATTCTTTTATGCATATAAGATATTAATCCATGAAAATAAATACTTACCAAGGCTTGGAATATGTTGATCTTGTCCAAGAAGTCCCAAGGAATTGTTTTGCTTTAGGGTTTGGAAATGAGAAATGTTTGTGAAAAATATCCAAAAGGCATGTGAGGCTTTGATGATAAAAAATCTGATCTTGGGGCCTTTATATAGACCCCAAGTCAAGCTTAGCCTTTTATTTGGCATTTAATATGGTCAAAGTGGAAGAATGGATATTTTTGCCCTTTGGGCCAATTCTTTCATTTCCATTTTGGGCCTAACTTTGGGCCCAAGAACTCATATCCATGCAACCCATACAATTTCATGTATTAATCACCATATCTCTCATGTTTATATAATTCCATAAGGTCACGACAATATTCCCTTAAAAGATTCTCATTCGTCCTTTCGATCGCAAAAATAGGCATTCTAGTTGCCTTTGGTTTCATTGGACATTTTGGATCACTATTCACCTTTCGTGATTTGATCATGTAGGAGTATGTAGGAGTGTATTGAAGTGTTTGACTCTTTAACAATGCTCAAATAACTTCAAAGAATCAAAAGAAACCATCTAGAAATCGTCGTAGAATTGCGTTACGAAACGACTCCGGAAAGGCCTAGTTTTTGTTCCTTGCGCCACACCCCCTGAAACAGGGTAGTGGCGCAAGAATTGGGCCTGCTCTGAAGTTTATGCAGGCTGGTGGCTTGCGCCACACCCCTGAAACAGGGTAGTGGCGCAAGTTTCAGCATTTTGCTGAAATTGCCGGCCACTAATCCGACGTTTTTGTATCGTCCAATCCTTTATCCAAACACTACAAAATACTTACTTAGTGATCTTAACCATCAAGTAAACATGACTTAAAGTCACCAAATGAGGTTAGAATGTGTACGAGTTCTTGCCCAAATGCTCCACGAAATCACAACACACCTCCTACGACGATCTAATCGCACATGTTACGTCCGATATCAAATGTTTCCCCAATGACACTATAAAACACATATGCATGGCATCTCAACACCTATGTAGATATGATCCCAAGGTATCAAGTGAGGTTATAAAGTACGGGGTGTTACAGATACAACTGACAGTCTTATCCCACATCCCTATTATTAGCCTAAGCTCCCATAGCCACCAACTTCTCCCCTATTTCTAAGGAACTGGTCATAGTCAAGCTATATATTTGATCATTGGCCAGTCATCCACACCCTTCTTCTTTCTCTCTATCTTTATCTCTAAATCCATCACTAAGAGCTTATGTTGGGTTGAAAAATTCCTACTTGAGATAACCTTACAATATTTACTAAGACCTTTATCACCTTTCCTAAGGAGAAAAAAGTCTATCTAGGTCTGGCCACCAAACTACGAAAGGTAACTAAGTGTTTCTCCTTCTTTCGGAAACTCTAATTGCTACCATCAACCTAAAGGCTCTTGTAAAATCCAAAAGTGTTTCTCTTCATTGAGTATGTAAGGACAAAGCTAAATATATAACTAACATCATATCTACATCATAATGTGTGAAAAGGGCTAAAATAGGGCTTTCATAGATAGAGTTATCAAAATGAAAGTAAATGCAGCTAAAAATCCAAAATAAGGATTTCTAAAAATGTATTTGAAATCATATAGTGATTATTTCAAGTAAACTATCAAATAGAGTAAAGTCTTTAGGTGGGAGTTTGAAACAAGTGAAAAACTGAGGTAGAAATCATAAGAAATAAAGCATGCATAGAAATAGTTCATGAGTGTATATAAATAGAATTTTCATGAATTCATGCAAAGTTGAGGGGTTTCTCATAATCAACAAATATTACCTGAGCTAGTGATACCCAGTGTCATACACCGACACTGGAAAAGGTTATTCTAACCGGCTAAAGTTAGAACCATATACATAAGGATCTTGTAATCATGCCTCTTGGGAGAACCTACTGTGGCAACGTAGTTATGAAACTTGGGTTATCTGAACCCTTGTTCTCTCGGTGCTAAATAATCCTCTCAAAACATACTAGTGCTCATATCATATCATGTGACATAACTGAATATTAAAATTATTCATAAATCATAGTGGACATATCTAGATGTCATAATGTTCATAAATCTTATTGTGGTGAGCCTAAGCTCCATATCATGTCATAAATCGTATGTTGAAAATCATGTATCTAAAACATGTCTTTTAAATCATGCTTATAGCATAAATCATGGAAAAATTTACTTAAAACATGCATAGCTTTATAGAGACTAGAAATAGAGTTTGAAATTCATAATATCATAAACTCTAAAATCATACTTTGAAATATAAGCTTCAAGAAACAGTTTACAAGATCATATAAAAATTAATATGGCAATAAGGAAACTTTGCTAGTCTTAAAAATAAATGCAATATACATAAAATCCACAATCACAATTAAAGACTTCAAGAAACTTATGCAATTTGCTAAATGAAAGAGGAATTTGAAAGTAGATTTATAAATCTTAATTGTGAACTTAATTTCATGAAAAACTTAGAGTTTTGGACATGAGGATGAAAAAAAATCCTAATTGAAGTCCTACATATCTGAATTTGGAGAATTCTTGGAGAAAATCTTTGGGCTTGGAACTTTGGAGCTTGAACTTGAGAAATCCTTCTATGAAGTTCTTGAAATAGGAGATGAAGAAAATGAGGAATTAATTTAAAGATCTTGATTTCTCAAAAGCCCTAACTCTATTCATGGATTGAAACTAAAATTAAATTTGATTATGGGGAGGATGGGTTCTCACACTTGAAAGATTACTTTTCATACCTTGGAGATAGTGTTTGAGGAAGAATCTTGATTGAAATCCCTAGGATTCTTGAAGATTTTGCCCTTTGGAGTGTTGGGGAAGAAGAAGAGAATTTTTTTATCGTAACTTATGAAATTCTCATTGAATTTAGCTTTGGGGAAGTTATAAGTCGTGATTTGGGATTTAGAGAATGAGGAAAGGATGAAAACACCCCTCTTGGAAGGTAAAAAGATTTTAAAAAAAATTGAACTTTCGTTCTGGTTGCATGTTGGCGTGCCATGCCTCCCAATACACCAAACATGGCTGGCTGAAGTTTAGGGTCTGGCTCGTTGTGCCTCCCAACATGGAAAACATGGATGGCTGTATTTTTGGCTCTAGTGCACCACACCACTCAAAGGACCAACTTGACAATTTGCCCGGAAACTTGTCTTAAGTTCTAAAACTTATCTCACTTGATTTCTAAGTTTTAGTGAATTTATGGGATGACATTAAACGACTTGATACATGGGAGTGTTACATGTACATAGATTGGCAGTACAGAATGGTCGAATGGAAGTACACAAGGGAAAGGTTCAGTAGTAAGGATGTGTCAACTAAAAATACAACAAGAGTTTAGACAGAACCTGTATAGCACTTCAAATCTTGAAGAAAATGTGGAACCTGATTTCTGTTGTTGTTGCCGGAGTTGGCCAGACTTCGTTGAAAAAGGCTCCATGCATTGTTGTCTGGTTCTATTCTTGTCAAATCTGACCTCTACCAGAGATATTTTTCCAGTCAGGCCCACTCATTTCTGCTAAGAAAAGCAGTAGTGGACCTTCGATCGAAAAGACAAAAAGACCGGAGAGGGAGGAACGATGGGGAGAGAGAAAGAGAGTCCACTTACTTGCTGCCCAAGTATTAGTTGACCGGCGTAGATCGTGACAAGTTGGGTATTAGGAGAGAGAGAGAGGGGATTTGTGTGATGTATCAAATCGCTCTTTTTGAATCTTGTTATTGGGTGTAAAGAATATTAAATAGTAAAAGTAAAATTTATTTTTGAACAAATTAAAAAAAAAAATAAGGCATAGTACAAATTAAAACGAGAGAGAAGTATATTCCAACTTCTTTTGCTACTACCTATACTTAAAAGGCAGTTTTCTTTTTTTTGAGATATCAAATAGCCACGAGTTGATACTATATTTGTCTACTTCCCTTTGTTAATTTGTTCCGCCTCACAACTACCATGAATTAAGCTAGGTCTTTTTTTTGTTTCCTCATGTGACATAAAGTTTGAGATGAGTTCCAGTAGGTCCGAGCTAAACTAGAAATTTACACGATAGAGCCAGAAAAAGTTATAGAATATCATATTTGATATTGGAAGTTTGGAACCTATAGACCTAAAGCAATTTTTGAACTTCTTTTGTTTTACTGATAAAAAATTCTTATATCAAGGGGATTTAAAAAATTTAGGTAACAAAAAATTTAGTGTTTCCTCTACTCAAACAGTGTAATTTTTCGATATAGAGAAATTAATTGAACTCCTTTCTTTCAACTTAATAAGGTTTTTAATCATAATTAAGTGAATAAGTTTTGAAAAAGGTATTAACCACAACTTTAGGGTAAGAGGTGAAAGGTGATTACCATATGAGCAACTCTCTATTTGTGTTGTTTGGCTTGATAAATAGTAGTCTACAAAATACGTTTTGGCACTAGAACATGATTTTCTTTAATTTCACACACAAAAGAAAAAAAAGATTAAAAAAAAAATTTAAAAAACCAAATTTCTCTTTTTTGCTTCAAACACAGAGTCGATATATGTTTTAATTTGAACCATACAAGTCACAATTTTTTTTTAGAGCTTTGGAGATATTTTGAAAATGATTAACCCAAAATTTTGATCTTATCTTAATGCTATACAGTTTAAACATGTAATTTATATATTAAAATATATTATGACATTAATTGGTACAAAAATTTGTGGGAATATCTTTTCCTTACATAAATTGGAGGAGTATATTCCAAAACTTATTCACTTAATTATGTTTAAGATACTTGTTAGTGTGATATAATCTGGACTTTTTAAAATTTAAATAATACATAGGTCTTTCATCTAAATATGCACTTGAGAAGATGAAGAGAAGATGTAATGAAAAAAAGTTAGGTCCGAATCTTTTTAATTTCTGGTCTTGGTCCATCCTGACAGAAACAAATACCTTTATTAAGAGAACAACTTAATCATATAGGCGTATACAAATAAAGTCGAGCTGACATGTGCATATTTCATGAATCGTGTAAGTAATTTGTGCCACTATATGTTATCTTTTTCAATATGTTTGTTCCCTGATCCTTCGAAGATGCACTAATGATATGTAGGAGGAAAAATTCATACAACATACGCATATGGGTGGTATATATACATTTGCATATTAGTATAATAATAGAAGGAAGACTTTTTAATTGAATTATGAAACTTTCTTCTCAAACTGCAGAAATAACGATTTTATTGAAAAATCAAATTAGCAGCTTTTACACGAATTCTCGAGTGGATGAGATCCTACTAAAATTTTAAGTAATATTAAATTCTGAACTCATAATTTCGACAGTACAAAAATAGTTCAATACTAAAAAAATCTAGAGGTTGAACTCATTAAATTAACTCCTAAATCTGCCTGTGAGACAGAGATATGTGGTTTGTTGAGAAGTCCAATAGCATCTGCAATATGCAAATGTAAAGTGGGGTCTGAGTGTGGTTGGGATAGAATTCAGCAGAAGAGCACATGAAGTTATTTTGTATCAGTCAGCTGTTTCAGAAGTAGCTTTGCTGATTCTATTATCTATATGGTACTCTTTGTGCCTGGTGTTGTCAAACATGTAGTCTCTCCTTTCCTTTGTGACACTTTATATTTAGTCGGTTCTAAAAAAAAAAATATTATATTTCTTTATTTAGTGATAATTTAATATTAAACTTTTTATTTTATCCTTAATGAAATAATTTATAGCCATAGAAATTTCTTAAATTTGTTTTAGACCACAAGTTTAATTAATTTTTTTTTCTCTTAAGCTCCGTGCCCCTTCAAATATTAGTAGCTAAGATGAAGGACGGTGGCATTTCTGGCATATAGTAACAGAATTTGTACCCTTTTCTTGAACTTTTGTTGTTCTCTGGGATTCTTTCGTGCTAAAGCAAGATTTCTGTATACTATTATGACTTGTAGATATGGTCCCTCCTACTATTTACAACTCTACATGGAATATGCTTTAGCAGGAGTTATGAGGAGTCTCCTAGGCTCTACAGGCTAGAGACGGATCTAGGACGGGTATTGTGGATTGAACTGAACATATTGCTTACAGCTCGAATAATGCATACATCTACAAAAATATTTTAAGATACATACACACAATAAAATTACACTTAGTTTTCTACCGGGAGTAACTTCCCATATCCATAAGCAGCAGAGAAAAAATGGCCTTTCAAGCATAATAAGGATTGAGTGTAGTTAAGCTAACAAATACTATCTGCAGGACCTTCTTATGGACAGGCAGTACAGAGACATCAAGAAGGACGGTAGCTTGGGAGACAGTGTGTAAACCTAGAAGTGCAGGAGGTCTGAATCTGATTGATTTTCATCAAGTGTGGAGCAAGGCAGCTATTAGCAAGCTTCTATGGGCTGTGTCCTTCAAAAAAGATACTCTTTGGGTGCAATGACTATATATTTTTTACATAAAGAGACAAGATATAAGCACAAGGAGACTCCCAAACAAGCTTGCTGTCTTGTGAGGAAAGTACTCGATGCTAGAACATGGTTTAGTCACGACACGTTATTCATTGATCTGCGACAATTAGCCAGAAAGGGAAGTATAGTATTGAAGAAGCTTACATGTTCTTTATGCCTCAATCCCAAAAAGTGAGCTGGAAGAGTCTGACAATGATCCAAGGGATAATGCCAAAACACCCGTTCATTTTATGGTTAGCATTGCAGGGAAGATTAGAAAGATGGGCAATTCATGTGCCACTAGATTGTGTTCTATGTAATACAGGAGAAGTGGAATCTCTCACACATCTATTCTTTAACTGTGGATAGACAAGGAATTTGTGGAAGATACTGTTCGATTGGTTGGGGATACAAGACTGATTTTAGACTGGGAGTCTGAGATCCAATGCCTTTCACACAGGGTGAAACAAAGGAAATCTGAATCACAGATACTAGGATGGTTGTTTAATGATTGCATATACCCTGTTTGGACTGAACGAACGATAGAAGATTTCAGCAGCAACAACAAGAATACAAGTATAGAGACAGAGAAATCATCCTCCAACTCCACACAAAAGGACAACAGCAGGCCAAATAGAGGAATATGTTTGTAGAGTTGATTAGAGTTTTTAGAGTTGTAGAGTTCTATAGCGTTATGATGTCTATAAAGAAGTGGGGAATTAGCTAAGAGTCCAAATAGCTAATTGGTGTAATAAGTAATACTGGTTGAATAAAAGTTAACCTTTCGACAAAAAAAAAAAGGGATTGAGAGAGGATATTGAATTATCTTCCTTGCAACTTTTGTTGAAGCCAAAACAGATTTCTAATGGGTTCCTGAATTCTTTTGAAAAATATTTTTTTGTTTCTTAAAAGGGAAAAGACATCGTTTCCACCCTAAACTATACCTGAAAAGTCGATGTCACACTTAAACTTGGGATGACCTATTACACACCTATACTATATAAAAGAGAATTTATTTAACCCCCCGCGACATCCATGCGCAGGCGCGTTTGTTACACTCAAAAGGGGCACGTCTGACCATTTAAAACATAAAAAAAAAGGGGAAAACCTTTTATAAAAAACCCCAACGGCTAAATCTACCCCCATCTTCCCTTATTTTAACCCAACCTAATTGATAGAGAACTCATTGAAGAACCCTAATTTCCAATTTCGAAATTTCTCACCCAAAATCAAAATACAAGCCTCCTTTTCTTTAAGAATTGGTAACTAATTCCTTTGACTCATTTGATTACTTACTCAATTGAGAGAAAGTTTCATCCTTTTCTCTATAATTTGTTCTGCAATTTTGAATAATTTTTTCTTCGATTTTGGATTAACTTTTTCATGATTGAGCAGTTGTATTGTTTTTGTTGATGTAGGTACTTTAATGACTAGAATAAGCTTGAGTAGACTTTGTAAGCTAGAAGAAGATCATGAGTTGGAAGAGGTGCGATGCAACCAAGGACATGTTTTGCCTTTGCTGACTTCATGGGCCCCAAGAAATCCAAGTAGAAGATATTGGAGTTGTCCTTACTATAGGGTAAGTGGATTTTTATTGGAAAAAGGCATTGTTTCCACCCTAAAGAGTCTATACTAATTTAATTACTTTTCATTTTAGAGTGCTAGATCATGCGATTTCTGGCTTTGGAAGGATGGAGATATTGATCCAAGATCAAAATTTGTTATTCCTAAACTTTTGGGAAGAATTGGTGAGCTTGAGCAAAGAGTTGAAACTTCTGCAAGATTGGGAACTTATAGAGTTGATGACAAGCCTACTTCTAGGATGACCAAATCTGTAGAGAGCAAAATAGATATGAACAAAATAGAGTTTCAGCTGGATAATTTTGAAGATGATTTGAAGAAGATGAAGATAAATGAGAAGAAATGGAAGATCAAGTTGGCTAAGTCCAAGAAAAGGGTGAAACAACTTTGGATTACTCTCATTTGTATTTGTATTGTAGGTGTTAGTGTTCTATTTCAATACATGTACTTGAAAAGAGATCCAAGAATGCTGCCATAATCTGTTAGTGTAGTTGTTTTTGTCATGCCTTAAGGGGTTGCAATTGTTAGTTTTGTACTGAACCTTGACAGCTTTTTGTGTAGTGAAATGGTAAGGTTTCCTTAGCTTGATGTGTCTCTTTATGTGGTGCATAAACTGCATAATCACAACCAACGATTTACCAAACTAATTTAAGCACAACCAACAACATCACACAACCAATAATTTACACCCAACATTATATAAATATAGTCAAAGCTGCATAAGCACTACCATTCTTTTAAAGCACCAAACATTAAATAAAAGGGACAGTCATAGCTGCATCATCATTAACCAAAAGAGAGTGCATTTACAGATCTGCCAAATGCATTTACATATAAAGGACAAGAAGTTACAACTAACAAAACTATTGCAGTTATAACTTCTTCTACCAAAATATTATCATAAAATGCAGTCAAAACCACAAGTTATAGCTATCAATAAATTGTCTTAAAATGCAGACACAGCTGCCAACATCAGTGAACT
The DNA here is from genome assembly GCA_031232105.1 of Capsicum rhomboideum. NCBI lineage: Eukaryota > Viridiplantae > Streptophyta > Magnoliopsida > Solanales > Solanaceae > Capsicum > Capsicum rhomboideum. The sequence continues at coordinate 136,766,881 of CP124716.1, forward strand.
ATCAAAAATTGTCTTAAAATGCAGACACAACTGCCAACATCAGTGAACTACCAAAAATTATCTTAAATGCAGTCACAACTGCCAACATTTACACCAAACTAACATGATACCAACAACTTATATGTTGTGAGACTGAGCACTAGAGCTTTCTTGGCTCAAGTGTGCAACCTTGGACCTTGTCTCCATTTGCTTTTTTCCTCTCATTTCTTGTAGTTGCCTGGAGGTCATAGCTTCTTTTCCTCTCCATTTCACACCAGTTTTTGGTGTATATCCAAGATTTCCAGTCACAACTGTTGAAGACTTAGCACTTCTGAACCTGTCACTAGGCATTCCGGGCTGCGAAAATGAAGGAAGTGTTAATATTTGTAGTAAATGAAATTTAGATAGTACATCAAAGGATCTCAGAAAATGAAACTTACATTAAGGATTGTGCATCCACTTTGTGTGTGAAGTATTCCCATACCAACCATTCTTGGTCTACTAGTACCAGTACCCTAAAAAAGAAAGAAAGAAAAATATTAAGTAAAAGGTATAACTAGTTTACAACTAACACAATTAGTATTATACCTTTTCTGTAGAACCTTTTGGTCTAACCCTTCCTTTTTCAATTGGAGCAATCTTTGGCACCCTTGTTCCACCCCTTCTTCTTCCCACAGTAGGTGTTGCAGCAGAAGTTGGGCCTACACTTAGGCCTGCACTTAGACCTACACTTGGGCCTGCAGTAAATGATGAACTTGGGCCAGGATTTGCACTAGTTCCAGCAGCAGGTGCACCTCTTGGACATTTTCTTTTATTGTGACCCTTGTTATGACAAGTGCTACATGACATATCAATCCCCCTCTTGGACAGCTTACCAGTTTTCTTGTTGGTTTCACCTTGCTCTTTCTTTCTATTCTTGCTAGGCCTACTAGGCATCTTCCTAACAGAAGGTGGCATAACAGAGATGTTTTGAGATTCTTGCCACATCTTCATATTCAATACTGGCTAAATGAAGTAGTTGTATGTGTTCATGTAAGTTTCTCTGTTATACCATTGAAAGAAGTAGTTAACTGGTTCCAATTTTTTATGGTGAAGAGCAGCTATTGCATGAGGACAAGGTATATCCTTCAACATCCATGCTCTACAACTACAATATTGCCTGGGAAGATCCACAATATGCTTGTATCCTCTATCAAAAACCTCATATTCTGTATCAGAATTCCATTCAATGCTGCACTTCATTGACCTAGTTGTATTATCATTTAGAACCTTCATAGCCATTGGAGAAATGTCACTTATCCAAGTTTCACAAAAATCCCTCATCTGTCCTACTCTTTTCATCATTTTCACCCTTGTGATAATTGTCTTATGCCTTGCTCCTAATATCCATGCATTGAAACATTCTGTTATGTTGTTGTCTACAATGTCACAGCTAGTGGCAAAGCTAAAATAAAGCTTGCTTCATCTGTCTGGATTAAAATACATCAGCTTAACCAGTATCTTTTCACCACCCAATATCTTCATATAACTAATGTTGTTCCTCAACTCAGCCTCAAAGGTAGACCTTGCACACCTCCAAAAATATTTTTTCTTCTCAAGGCCTCTACATATGGAGTTTTTTGACCAGTTGACAAGGACATGCCTTGCACACATCCTATGTTCAGCATTAGATAGGTGTTCTGTTACAGCAATTTCCAAACCCTGAAAGAAATAAAGAAACAGTGAACATATCATATAATTTGACAAAATATACAGTTGTATGAAGTAAATTAAGTAATTAAAATCTTATCTTTTGCATGTCTGTTATTACTACCAAATCTGTCCCATCTCTTAGCTGAAGATTTTTCTTTACAATCCTGATAAACCAACTCCAAGTGAACTTATTTTCAATATCAACCACTGTCCATGCCAGTGGCAACATCTGATTGTTTCCATCTTTACATACAACAACTAATAACTGCCCTTTAGAGACTCCCTTCAAAAAACAACCATCCAAACCAATGCACTTCCTACAACCACCCAAGAAGGACTTCTTCATTGCATCAAAACATATGTAGAAGCCTTGAAACACTTTTCTACCACCTTCAAATGTTTCATCATGAAGCTTAACTACACATATACTACCTGGATTGGATCTTAGCAACTCATCCCTATAATCTAAAATCCTCCCAAATTAAAGATTATAATCACCCATTAGTTCTATAATCACCTTATTCCTGGCTCTCCTACACACTGTTCTTCCAACATGTAAATCCAATTCTTTCTTAATAAGTAGTTGAAACTCAAAAACTCTAATGTTTGGTTGTTCCTTTATCCTCTCATTATAGTGGGTGGCTAAGAACTTGGCATTGCAAAATTTGTTTCTATTAGTAGGATCACACTTGTGAATTGGATTGTAGGTCTTCACAACAAAATTCATGGTCCTAGAATCAAAGCTAGCATATAGAAGCCATGGACAACCAGTTGTACACCTAACCCTTACCCTTGTAGATTCATTAACACATTTTTCAATTGCAATATATTCAGCAACAGCATATTTAGTAACAGCAGCTCTAAATTCATTAACACTCTCAAAAATCATTCCTAATTCCCACACAACTTTCTGACAGTCTGAATCATATACAACTCTATTTACCTTTTTTCTTCTTCTAGCCTTAACTCTCTGTTCAACCTGTTCAACCTCCTCTTCTTCATCAGTTATGTCTTCTGAATCAGTTTCAAAGCTGGCAGCTTTATCTGATGGATAAAAGGGTTCATCACCAGCTAACTTACCCTCCAAACTATTTCTATCACCACCTGCAGATTCATCATAGCCAACATCTGGCCCCTTTCTTCCAGTTCCTAACTTAACATGATCAGGAATTATTGGTCTTTCTCCCCTCTTTCTTCTCTTTCTACTCTTTTTTTCTTCCCTAAGACCTCTTAACTCTTCATCCACATATTCATCCACATCACTCCCAATCTCTACACCTCCATCAATTGATTATGCATTTGAATCTACATCAGATTCAACCCTATCAGTCTCACTCCTAATTTGTAAAGATTCAGCAATAAAAGGAGCAGTAGGAGGAGAAGGGACATGACTACTAGGAGGAGCAGTAGGAGCAGCAGGCGAAGTAGAAGGAGCAACAGTAGGAGAAGGGACATTAGTAGTAAGAGGAGGTATAAGAGCATTAGAAAGGGTATGAGCAGTAGGTTGGACAACAGGAGAGGTATTTGGATCTGCAGAAGGTTGGGAGATAGTAGGGGTAAGTTCACTATTTTCAGATGCCCTCTCAACACTCCTAATGTATTTATCAAAAGACACCACTTTCCCCCTCCACATGACTTACATATTCCAATAAAGGTAGGGCCAAAAGAGGTTCAGCAACCATGTGATACACAAAAGCTTCCAAAGTGTCCCCATTATTCAAACATTGTGAAATTTCAGTTGTGTCCTTGTCTGACCGAATTTCTATTAAAATAGAACTCTTAGGGAGTCTCACATACAGTAAGCATTGTCCAGGGTCATATCCTAAATGCTTCACATAATTCCTAAATTCAAAATAGGACAACCTGTCTGTATCAACATCTAAAAACTCAGTAATTTGTCCACCAATATATGTTTTTCCTTTTTTTCCCTTCCTTTTACCCCTGTTAAGAACCCCACCATGATAAACTCTCAAAGTGATCAGTTTAAAACTCATTTTAACAATCTGAAAGCAGTATAAAAATGACAATTCAATAATTATTGATCATGAAAATATTGTAAAGTAAGATCCTTGACATCGACCAAAATAGCATCACACAACACACAACATATTATACTACAAATGAGGTGTCACACCTTCATTTATTACATATTGAAGCATATCCCCAATAATTAACACATTAATTTTGAAGATAAATTAAAGACGTGAAAAAATCCTAGCTCAAATCGCAACAGAAAAACATATTACGCAACAATTATAAGTGTCACAACTTCATTTGTTACATATTGAAGCATATCCCCAATAATTAACACATTAATTTTGAAGATAAATTAAAGGCGTGAAAAAATCCTAGCTCAAATCGCAACAGAAAAACATATTACGCAACAATTATAAGTGTCACAACTTCATTTGTTACATATTGAAGCATATCCCCAATTATTAACACATTAATTTCAAAGATAAATTAAAGACGGGGAAAAACCCTAGCTTAAATCGCAATAAAAAAACAAAATTTTAAAATACTGAGATCTGGGGCTAACCTTTTAGTTTATGCTTGTAATTCTAGCTTGTAACCTTTTAAAATCGACTGAAAGTCAACTACTTGTAACCTTCGATAGGAACCCTAACTTCGAATTAGGAACAAAAACGTAGTTGGGGGTTGGGTTTTAGATTTTAGTAGCAACGAAGGTTGGGTTTTTGATTGTGAAGAAGAAAACACTAAGAAATCTCTTCCATCGGATTTTGATTGTGAAGAAGAAAGCTCTTTGTTCATATGTGATATAGGTTCCCCTTTGTATTTTGTTGGTTGTCCATTGATATTCTCGGGTCGGGTCGGGTAACAGGTTGACGGTAATTTAAATGGGTATGAATAAATTAAATGGGTTGGATAATAATTTAAAAGAAATTATTTTCACTAAACACGTGGCAACACGAGAGGGCGAGTGTACTCCACTACACTCATTAAACCTGGGCATGGGTGTCGCGGGGGGTAAATAAATTCTCTTTTATATAGTATAGGTGTGTTATAGGTCATCCCAATAGTTTAAGTGTGACATCGACTTTTCGAATATAGTTTAAGGTGGAAACGATGTCTTTTCCCTTCTTAAAACTTAAACTCTTTATACCATAGTAGAAATGGTCAACGTCACCCCTCTAAGCAAAAACTTTGTTTGTTTCAATGTGCAACGTGAGAGAAGAAAGATGTTGCAAGATATAACTAAATACTGTGACACGAGATACTCTTGCTCACTCAACACACACAACACGAACATATGAGATCACAAGTCATCCCACACGATCATTACGTGAACAAGAATTGGAGATCAAATGCGGGCAAATTTCTGGTCAATAATCAAGATGTTTAGTCGACTCCCTGCATAATTGATTAATTTCTCCTCTCGAGCAGTTTCACTACAACAACAACAAACCCAGCATATTCCCACAAAGTGGGGGAGCAGTTTTACTAGTTCAATAGAATTCAAAGTTTCCTGGAACATCTTGAAATCATCACCAACTAATTAAAATTGGGCTTAGTATCGATAGGTTAATGCTGATTAGACAGACATCAACACGATGAACTTCTAAATTAAAAAGACCCTCCAATTCCACTGACTACCAAGCTTGATGCATCACCGCGAAAAGCCACCATCATAGGATTGCCAAGATATACCCGCAGAGTGACTCAGTCCTGCACTTTATCTGGAACAGATCGCCTCCATATGCCAGCCAAGGCACTGCCAAATATCGAGTGACAAACACTAGAAACTGCACATGGTACTGCAGTAAGTGGATTACCAAAGTGCTGAGTGGCTAGAACTACTCCAAGAACAGAGTTCTGCAACAAACGGAGTAGTACAATTTAACGACCACACAGAGATTTACTAAAAGACATGAAATATCAAGGGCTTATCTAATTATCGAAGCGTCATCTTTCCCCTGGTTGTTTTTCAGGTTGCATTTTGGCAATACATTATGAATATTTTCTTCAGTCAAATACTCAGGATTGAAAGTGAACAAATATTTTCTTGATGAATGTGGGAGAGAGAGAAAGCGCTCCTCTCAGAGTCTATTTCTGCAATAATTTCCTTACCTTGAAAGTGAACAAATATTTTCTTGATGAATGTGGGAGAGAGAGAAAGCGCTCCTCTCAGAGTCTATTTCTGCAATAATTTCCTTACCTGCATGCCGACTTCAATAGATATTGTCCTTGAGGATGATACATCAACTCCAAGCATCCTCGAGAGCACATAGCCAAAGAAGAAGCCAGACGCATGAAGAAGAGAAGTAGCTAAGACGACCTGTTGACCTGACATAAGGATTGCAGAAGAACTCTGTGCAATTGCATTTCCACAAAGAACTGCAACAGTTGCTACAGCAATAGGTGGCATCAACGGAGACACAATTTTGACAAGGCTTTTGAAATACTGATTCAGAAATGCCCCAGCTAATACAGGAAGAAGAACCACCTGAATTATGGCACGGTCTTTTATTGTTTATGACAAACTACAATACTGATAAGCCAATAACTAGATTAGGAAATGGACCTGTAAAGTGGACATGAAAAGTCCAGCTGCATCTACTGCAACAAATTGCCCCGCAAGTTTTTCTGTTAGAAACGGGGTCATCACCTGCACGTGTAACCAGAAAGGTCAATCAACTTAGGGAGCTCTCACACCATCAAATAGGACGAGAGTATATATCTTCAATGATATTAAGGGAAGCGTGAGATACATTCAACAATAAAAGGAAGTGTGGGAACTATTTCCACAATGCTTAAGAATATGAGTGCACTAACAAAGAACGGGCAACCAGTCTTAGACAAAAGTGTTCTGGTTGCCTACTAATTGGCAAGATGATGTAATGTTTGTTTATTACATTTAAATATAAAGATAGCCATTTGTGTCTTTTTTAAGCAGTCCCAAACACAGATTTGCCTACCAAAAATTTTGTTGTTATAATTTTGAAGGGGAGCCTTGGAGTAACCGGTAAAGTTGCTTCCATGTGACCAGGAGATCACGGGTTCAAGCCGTGAAAACAGCCTCTTACAGAAGTGCAAGGTAATGTTGCATACAATAAACCCTTGTGATTCGGCCTTCCCCGGACCCCGCGCATAGCGGGAGCCTTAGTGCACTGGGCTGCCCTTTTTTTTTAGTTTGTTGAGTTTTGCATTTAATTACTGCAGTAATTTTTAGATTAATAAGTTTAGTAGTTTTAGAATGAATTTGAATTTTAAATGTTTGTTAGTTTGTTTAGTTGTTGCAATATTCTAGGTTATTTTAAATTTCAAATTATGAAGATCTTTGTTTTAAGTTTGGCTATTTAAAGCCCCCAATGCTTAATAAAAATTATTGAAAGCTTATTGAAAGCCATTTCAATCCAAAGAGGGTCATTTTAACCTCTTTTTGTTGCCCCATCTTTTTTAAAAAAACCAACAGTGGATTCAAGAGCTTCATTGATCTTACGGGATCTGTGAGTTATTCCAAAGCGCTACCAAACCATTTTTAACCCTCCAGGGCTACCCATTTTAACCCGTCAGAGCTACCATTTTCAACCCAAGCTTAATTTCAAAGCTAAGGGCTATTTTCAACAAATACAGATGTGTCAAGCAACAATCTCTCTTTGAATGCCCCAAAAAATTTCACTGACAAAAAATGATCAGAGTGAAAATGAAATCATATTTTATAACCCATGTCATATATGTTGTTGTGATCGAAGAAAAATACTTACAACAACATTTTGCAAATCCTATAATTGTCCACATGAAAGCACTTTCAAAAGAGCTTTCAAATAAGACAAGATCATTGATGGTGTTTTTTAAGCACAAAATCAAAAGAAGAAAAAGAAAGAAGAAGAGAAAGATTAATAACCAAAACATGTGCAAGTTCAAAAACAATCAAGGAAACTTTAGAATCAACTGCCAGAGCAAAACTTGAGGAGGAGCAGTTTTTTATATTGCAGTAACTAAAACAAAGGAGGAGTGTTGAGTTTTGCATTTAGTTACTGCACTAATTTTAGAATAATAAGTTTAGTAGTTTTAGAATGAATTTGAATTTTAAATGTTTGTTAGTTTGTTTAGTTGTTGCAATAGTCTAGGTTATTTTAAATTTCAAATTATGCAGATCTTTGTTTTAAGTTTGGCTATTTAAAGCCCCCAATGCTTAATAAAAATTATTGAAAGCTTATTGAAAGTCATTTCAATCCAAAGAGAGTCATTTTAACCCCTTTTTTGCTGCCCCATCTTTTTAAAAAAAATCAACATAGTTCAACACGGATCAACTAAGAAAAATATGTATCAAGAGAACAGTTGAAGACCCAAAATCTTCTTATATTCCTGACCATCCAGAAACAGTTTCATGTTCTGGACTTGACACTTTTGTATGACCATTCAATAATCAGTTTTACGCTTTCTAACCCTGCACCTTATTTGCAGTCTAGAGGTAAATTAGTTGGACCTGTTTGCACAACTACTCTGATGGTATGCCGTAGGGGTTGATTGAATTTTTTTAAATGATTGTAACTAGCGATGAAGTCTACACTACACAAATATTTCTCACTTGAATTTCAAATTTATCCCATCTATGTCTGATGTCGACCCTGACGTTTCATCTTTGTCTTTGACTATGGCAACAATTGACTGCTTTGACATTCCTATTGCGTTTGTATTACTCTTAGGAGAAAATAGACCAACTCCTCTAAATGCTTATATGCTTTAGCGAGTCGAGAGAATTAAAACTCAAATTACCTTGAAAAAGAAGCTCCCCGAGTTTATTTTTGTTGCTTGTTGATTATTCTGTCAATAATGCATTTCTTTGTTGGCTAAAAGCTTTTTCTCGAGTTCAGAGGCTGCACATTTCCCAATAAGAACTATCTCGTGAAAGTTTCTTTTAGGAACAAACTGTTTTAGGCCAATTGTTCTTGGGATGCATAAAACACAAGACACACTATATGCACAGATATAAACGTTATCAACCAAATAATGAAATAAAAGCTACCAACCACAGCGGATAGGGTACTTGCAGCAGTCATCAAAACTGAAAGTGCCACATTCCCACTGCAATAAAATGAAGTATCAAGACCTAGTAGGTATTATAATGAAACTAACAGCAAAACATGATAATAATAAATAATGATGATATAAAAGAATCTACGAAAGGTTTACCTACCGTGCAATATAAGTGACAATGTTACTTGCCGTCCCTGCAGAATAATGCATGAGATGCTTAGTGAACGCCTATAAGTAGAAGGCTTGAAAAGGAGTTTCGCTGAGCATACCTCCAGGACAGCAGCCAACCAATATCAAGCCTGCTGCATAATGGGATGGCAAATTTAACAGCTTACTAACAAAATATCCTGATAAAGGCATCACCTACACCAGAAAACAGCCTGTTAACTTATCTATGCCAAAGAATTTGAGTGGGACATATACCTCCTTAGATGTTTGTGGGATTAACTGCAAATCTAATGCAGGTAATCATAATTGACAACGAAATGACTAATTAATGTCAAGGTAACCAGAACCATGGACAAGTTCAATTAATACAGAACACATTTTCTGACGGACATCAGAAGAAGTGAAATATTTTGAACAAAAAAGAAGATGACAAATAGAACAAACAATTAGTTTCACAAGAAAAAACAAGGTCCAGGGGAGCATAGATTTGTGTTGCAATCAAAGAGCTAAAATTCAAGAGGAAGAAAATGCATAATCCAAAGCTAACAAATTTAGATATATAAAAAATCGCCAGAGTTAGTAACATAAAATCAAGGCAATATTAGTTGGCATCCTAAAGGGATAGTATCTGTGGAACTTTTTTCATCCATGTCACCCTAAATAACTCTTCATCTATACTTCATATAAGATTTGCGTTTGGTATTTGGTTATGTAGTGGCTTACAAGTTGTCAGCGTACTTTGTCCATATCACTTCATCATCTTGCTCATGAAGCAGGAGGGAGTTGGATGGTATCAAACTTCAGTTCTAGTCAGAATGCAAATAAACAATTAGCTTCTAAATTAGAGAAAAAACGTGCCACTCCTTCTCCCCCCTTCCAACCACAGCGCTTTGATTCAATGCTGAAGGTAGTACATATGGTAGGCGGGGCATCATGGGTACGAATACTAGTGGGGAACCTATTCTGGTATTTAAGTAGAGAATAGTAAAAAGGCAGGTCCATAATTTTTATTTTGATAATCATGGTGTCCGGGCCAACTTGCATGCACGACTAATTCCACGGGATACTTGCCTCCTCCTCCGGCAACAGGGGTATAAGGTAACTTTGCCCACCAAGGCTAGGACAAGGGTCCATTATTTTATTGAGTTTTGAAGCTGAAAACAACTGATTTCTCGGTTATCAAAAAATTAGAGGGAAAAAATTACTGTTCTTCCACAATTAGAGTCTATAATGCAGAAGGCTTCATACATCAAAACAATACACTAGAAATGAATCATCCACTATTCAATTTAAGCAGTATGCATAAAAAATAAATCTTTCAGTGGGATTTATGTGACATCTATATTTCCTTACCTTACCCATTGTCACTTATTGGCCATTCCATTGAGAGCCATCTTAATTCACATTTAATAGTTAGCTACAGATGTCCCCTCTAAATTTCTCCTTTAAAACAAAGAAAAATGATTGAAAATTTTCATTTCAAATCACCTTAAGCCTAATTCTTACTCCCTTTGTCCCAATTTAAATTGTAACTTCGAGATTCAAACATTTATACTTTGACCATAAATCCGGACATAGAAACTTTAATTTTTGTTAAATAAAAATTATATATTTGTAAAATACAGTAAAAGTACTATAAATCTAGGCCGAACTTAAAATACTTAAAAGAGATGAAGAAGTCAAAGAAAACCTTTGTTGACTCTTGAAATTTCAACTGTGTCACATAAATTAGAAAGAGTAAGTATTACTTTGGCTAGATTCTTTATAAATGAACTTGGACCTTCGATTGATTTACTAACACTATTCATTGTCATTTCATATATACATATATGCAAAAAAGTTAATGTTGTCTAAGAAATCACTATACCGAGTACTGAAGTACGAAGCCGCAGAATAACTCTTTGGGCATAGCTAAAGCACCACGAAGATCATCGAAAGTGAGAGTCATTCCCATGCCAAGCATAGTAAGTGTGATACCCATTACAGTCCATTGAGGTTTAACCCAATTGTAGGAACTAGGTTTAAGCAGCCCAATCAAACAACCCAAAGCTACCCATAAAGGAAACAACACAGAAATTGCTTCACCAATACTTTGGATCCAATCACCCAAGTTCTTTTTCTTGGTGTTATCATCATCAGGGCTAGTAATGGCACTTGATGAATTTGCACATAGAAGAGGTCTGCTGGATATTTGGGAAATGGTAAGATTTGGTGATGGAAATGAAGGTAAATAGGAGCTTGACAAGTGAAGTGATTTAGATGGTGAAGAAAAGGGGAAATTTGTGGAGGTGTGATATTGATTATTGAGTATGAATCTTCTTTTTGTGGTGTGATTGATGTAGCAGCTACTTGGTCCTGACGCAAGAGCCTGCATTTTTGACACTCACTCCAGCAATAATGAGGCTGTTGACTGTTGTACTAGTCACTCATCGTTCCATTATTACAAATTAATCGGTCAAGAGGACTACAGCAATCCATGTAGTTCATATTAATTAAATTTGTGAGGTATTGTACATATATTTTTTTTAAAAAATAATACATAAATTAAATATTATATTTTTTATTTTTATCTTTTTAGTTATTTTCAAATTAGTCTTGAAAATATAAATAGTCGTTACTTAAAATGATTATAAAATTATAAATATGAGTAATTAACTCTTTTGAACTTATAACCTAGAAAATATAAATGAAGGACAAAAAAAAAAAAAAAAAAAATTCTAACAAACTCTCTTGAATATTGAACAATTAATTTATTTTTAACATTAAAATAAAGCTCAAAATTCAATTATTATGGATTAGAGTGAGTACATATTTGGAGACTAACGTTAGCTGCTACCTCATCGTTCGGAATCTAAGCTAGATTTTGGATAAATCATTTTTTAATGAAATTTCAATGTTGTATTTGAGCAGAGTTTTTGAGAAATATACTTCACTCTTTTTTTAAAATAAAAAAAATAAAAACATGATTTATATTCATAAGTTATAAAAACTATTAAAAATACTCATAAGTGTGACACAAAACTATCATTTTTATAATGAACAAGATTATTCAGTATCCAAAAATACAATTACCAGCTATTATACTTTGTTAAATTACAAAATTTATTACGAAGATCCATCGATGTAAAAAGATAAATAATAACAATAATAGTAACTAACTATTCTTTAATATAATCTTCTTATATTTTAAGAACACTCTCTTTAATAAAAATGTGTTTGATGATGGGTTTGGTAGATAACATTATTGTTTGAGTAATAATTGATGGGTTTTTTATATAAAATATAAAAGTATGGGGTTAGTTTTAAAATTTTAAAAAATCTAAAAATTAGATTTTGATTCAAAAATCACCTTTTTCTAGATTTTGGGATCTTGATTTTTTGCCAAATTTTTTTTTGTTAAAACTTGACAAATTTTATGGCCAAGCAATTTTTTTCTAAAATTACTTGCAATATCAATGGCCAAAAGTAAAAGGCGGTAAAATCAAACCTAACTCGTCCAACCCATTCAAGTTTGGGTTGGTTATTGACACGCCCATTTATTAGCTCAACTCATGTCAACCCAACCCGTTAAAAATTGGGTTGATATATAACCCGAATTAATTTTTGAGAAATCTTGTTAAAATATTTTTAAAAAGACTTTTTTTTTATTTGATATGTTATATACAGTCATAATAAAGAAAAAAAAAATTTCATTCGGTACTAAAAATTTATAAAAGAACAAATAAAGCAATTAAAACTTAGTAAGAATTGGGCGGGTTGAATTTTAACCCATTTTGACAAATTTGGGTCGGATTGGATCTTGACCCGTTTTGACCCAATCCGCCCGATTGACAAAAGGATCCTAAATGACTAGATAAAAAATGAGAAAATTTCAGAAATGAATATTTTATCCGATTTTGGGGGGGGGGGGGATGGTGAGTTCAATTATTTCTTAAAAAACTTAAAGAAATTTTTTGAAAATAAATAGAATCATAACTTAATTTTTATAAAGAAATTAAAAAAATGTAAAGAACTTACAAAGACTTAAAAACATATACAAAATCCCAAATCTATATATCTATATAAATATATAAAAGCAAAAGTAGGAGCACCAGAAGAAGCCAAGTGGCAAGCTATTTAGAAGCCATGTGGCAGTTTTAGGACAAAGCTTAATAGGGTTGTAATAAAATTTTTGAATTAAAGGATATTAAATATTTGAATTCGAAAATAATAATGCTTTAGAAGAAAAAAAAAGATTTTCATTAACTTAAACCTAGAAGCCATAGTTGAAGAGTCCTAAATACACTCTAACTATTTCATAATAATAATAATAATAAATTAATAAATAATAGTACAAGTCATAATATTACGTTAAGGATGGTATATTTAACAAAAATTTTCATTTTTTAAATCTGAATAGTAAACACATTATCATAAACTTATCCCTCTCAATATTATAAGATATATTTAAATATTAAATAAAAGATAATAATATTAATAATAATAACAATAAACAATAATAATTGTAGGAGTAGTAGTAGAAGACACTTGTAGTAGTACTTTTTTTAATTTAGGGAAAAAAACGTTGTGTTAATAGTAGTAGTACTACTACTAATAATAATAATAATAATAGGTTATTGAAGAGAAAATATTATAATTATTATGATAATACTTTTTAAAAAATTATTTGAATGTGAAAATACTAGGGGGGTAGAAGAGAAAAAATATATTTTCATTAGCTTAAAACTAGGAAATCATGATTGGAGAGTAGTAAATAAAATTTAACTATTCATAAATTTATCCTTTTTAAATGTTATAAAATATATTTATATATTAAACATATAATAATAATAATTTAAAAATTATTATTATTATCTCATTAATTTCAAATATTTATCTCAGTTTAAATATATAGATAAGATAAATATATATTAAATTTGAGAAAAGTAAGGAATAGGAAGAATAATAAACTAATCTTCTTTTAACAAATTAATAGGATAGTATTTGAATTTGAATTTAAATGGAATTTGAATTGGAATGAGATTCTAGCTTCCTAGGCTCTCTTATATATACTCCTACATCATTAGCTTTATTCATGAATTTATTTACTGCATTCTTTAATTTTTCATCTTTTAAAAACTATTTTTGATTTAACATTTATCTTTTTTATATGCAGGAAGAATATGTTATTTTCATCTTCATCTTCCTCCATAAATGTTCAAGGTCCACCAATTTAATCAATTTGTTTTTTCTTAAATTGGTAAAAGTCAACATTTTGTTATTTTGAACAATGTATATGCATGCATTACATGCTTTGTTGTGTATTAAGCTATCTGAAAATTACAATATATGGGTGTTCATGGTTCTATCAGAAATATATAATATTTTGTATAATAGTTATATGTCGTACTTTTCATCTATTTATACATTCTAGATTCATTGATCTTGATCATTTTAAGTTATAAAATAAATAAGTTTTTGGTTTTACAAAATAGTACTATTGATATTTTATTTCTGTTTGATAAATATTATTGTTACAAAAGTACTGTCATTTATATAATATTTCCTATTTACCCCAAAAAAAAAAAGTTCAAGATTTGTGTACCATCATTCTTATCTTTTATCACTGCATTTTTTCAGTAGTTTTTATGGGTGTGTTTAGTATGGAGGAATATAATTTTCATGGAAAATACTTTTTAAGAAAACAAACTGTTTGTTACTTTTTTTTTTATGTTCACTTCGCAAATAAAAGATATTTTCATAAAAGCATTTGTTTATTACTAATACTAAACAATAAGAATGAATAGGAGTAGAATGATGAATATGGGTGGGGTGGGGTGGGATAGGTTAGGTGGGGAGGGGTAAGGGGGTGATCTAGGTGGGTGGGGGTAGGAGTGGTGGTGAATGTAGGTGGGAGTTGGGGTGGGGGTAGGAAAAAAGATTCTTAAAAAATATAAATTAAAGAGTTTAAAAAAAATTGGGCTAGAAAAAAAAATTTAAAAAAAGTTTTCTAAGAATAAAAATAAAATAATTTTTTTTTGGGGGGGGGGGGGGAGGGGGGTTTCATGGTGAGATGGGTGATGTAAACAAAAAAAGTTTTTTTAAAAAAAATAAAACAAAAATAAAATAATTTTTATCTGTTGGGGGAGCCAGGAGGCCGAGTTTGGGGGTAGGGATTAAAATTTATTTAGAAGATATAATAATAAGTATAAATAAAATACTTGAAAATATTAATGATAAAATAAAATAATTTAATGAAAAAATTATGAACAATTGAACTTTATTTAAAAATTTTAAAAAAATGAATTGTATGTGTTTTTTTTTTATTGAATTGAGAGTGGTGAAAATTAAATTTTGGAATTAGAGGTTTTGTAATGACACAATTAATTACTTTTAGTGTTTTTGAAATGAAATTGAAATATAAAACCTTTTTAAGTGTAGTTAGTTGTTGAAGTTGAATTGATAGATAAAAAAATTTGAAATTTGAAATGAAGATAGGGAATGTAATTACATGTCTTAATTTATTTAATATTTCATAATTTATTATTTTTAAAATTGAAAAGGGGACGGGAGGGGGGGAGGTAGATTT
Organism: Capsicum rhomboideum; assembly: GCA_031232105.1. NCBI lineage: Eukaryota > Viridiplantae > Streptophyta > Magnoliopsida > Solanales > Solanaceae > Capsicum > Capsicum rhomboideum. The sequence continues at coordinate 136,782,290 of CP124716.1, forward strand.
GTTTTTTTTAATTATTTTTTTATTGAGAAATAACAGGATACTTATTTTTTTTAAGGTAATATGATTTAACATGCTGGAATGAGATATGTAAATATAAAATAATTAAAAATAATATTTTAATATTATCCGTGCATCGCACGAGTACGTATACTAGTCTTTTATTATAGAGAAACTGAGTAAAGATTGTTTAGGCACTTAATAGAATATCCATAAAATGGTTGGCCAACATTTTGACTAACTTTATTAGGCTAATTAAAGTAGGAAATTACATAGAATGTCCTCCATAGTGGGTGACTTTGTATTTTTATCCCCCATAAGAAAAGTCTTTAAAGATTAGTCTTCCTTCATTTTTATGTATACAACAAGTACATTTTTGCTCCTCTACACCTCAAATGTTGTGTTACTCTTTACATGCTCATTTGTCTCTCAACTTTTTTTTCTTTTTTACTATTACTTGATTTTTATTTTTTATTTTCTCTTTTTTTTCTTGTTTTAATTCATTTGTCTCAACTTTTTTTTATTTTTTTTTCTTCTTTTTTTTTTTCTTTTATTTCTCAAACATTATTTATTTTTCATTTCTCTTTTTTTAATTCATTGTCTCAACCTTTATTTTTTTTATTTTTTGTTTTTTTCTTTTCACATTTTTTTTAATTTTTCTCAAACTTTATTTTTATTTTATTTTTTCCTCTCATTTTTTTCTCAACTTTTATTTTTTTTATTTTTTTATTTTTCTCTTTTTTTTATTTTCTTAACCTTTATTTTTTTTTCTTCTCTTTTTTTTCTTTTTTCTCAATCTTTATTTTTTTCCTTCTCTTTTTTCTTTTTTCTCAGGTTCTATTATATTTTGCTAATGAATAGAAAGTTGGATAATCCGCAAAAAAGATCTTCTTTCTTTGACATCAAAGGAAACATAAGGGCGTGACTTGCCATTTGGAAGTCCTTTGGGATAAGTCTTGTCTCTAAGAAAAGATTTATAGAACATCAACTTATTGTTTGTAAACCCTTGAGCTAAGTCTTGCCTCTAGGGCAAGAATTATAGAGTATCTTATAAATTAAGACATAATGAAATAGTGTTAACTCTTGCCCATGAGGAGTAATTTATTTTTTTGGGAGATTCTTGGGCTAAGTCTAGTTTTAGAGGCAAGACTTATAGAGCATCTCATAAATCAAAGACACAATGTGGTAGTCCTAACTTTTGTCCATGGGGGCGTATAACTTGTTTTTTGAAAGTCTTTGGACTAAGTCCTACCTCTAAGGGAAGAGTTATAGAACATCTCATAAATCAAGACACAATGTGGTAGTTTCAACTCTTGCCCATGAGACGTAACTTGTTGTTTGAAAGTCCTTGGGCTAAGTCTTTCCTCTAAGGTTAGAGTTATAGAACATTTCATAAATCAAGACACAATGTGATAGTGTCAACTCTTGCCCACGGGGCATAACTTGTTGTTTGAAACTCATTGGGCTAAGTCTTGCCTCTAAGGCAAGAGTTATAGAGCATTTCATAAGTCAAAACATAATGTGTGTAACACCCACACCCCGTACATTCCCAACCCTACTTGATGACATTGAATAATGCTTACTTAGGTGTCGAGGACTAGAAGTATGTATTTGGTAGTGTGAAAGATGAGAAAAATTGAAATTTGGCCTTGTACATGTGACTAGCCTTTCATAGGAAGTGTTTTGTGATTTCGTGGAGCATTTGGGTAATACCCCGTGCACATACTAACCTCATTTGGTGACTTGGAATTATGTTTACTTGATGATTAAGATCACTAAGTAAGTATTTTGTAGTGTTTTGATAAGGTATTGGACGATATGCAAGTATTGAAGAAATGACCGAAAAATTCAGCAAGGTGCTGAAACTTGCCCCACTACCCTGTTTCAGGGGGTGTGGCGCAAGCCCCTGAATTCAGAGAGGGTGTATTTCTTGCGCCACTGCTTTGCTTTGCAGCAGTGGCGCAAGGCACAAAAAATGTGCCCTTCCCGCGCTCGTTTCGCAACGCAATTCTACATCAATTCTTATATGGTTTCTTTTGGTTCTTTGGAGTTCTTTGAGCATTGTTAAAGCTTCAAATACTTCAATACACTCCTACATACTCCTACATGATCAAATCATGAAACATGAATAGTTATCCAAAATATCTAATGAAGCCATCGGCGACTAGAATTCCTATTTTTGCGATCGAGACGACGAATGAGAATCTCGTAAGAGAATATTGTCGTGACATTATGGAATTATGTAAAAATGAGATATATGGTGAATAATACATGAAAGCTGATGGGTTAAATGGATATGTGTTATTGGGCCCAAATTTAGGCCCAAAATGGAATTAAAAGACATGGCCCAAAGGGCAAAATGACCCATTCTTCCACTTTGACCACATTTAATGCCAAAGGAATGGATAAGTATGACTTGGGGTCTATATAAAGGCCCCAAAATCATATTTTTATTCACACAAACTCTCATACCTTTTTGGATATTTATCAAACATTTCTCTAGTTCCAAACCCTAAGGCAAATAATTCCTTTGGACTCCTTGGACAAGATCATCCTATTCCAAGCCTTGGTAAGCATTTATTCTCATGGATTAACATATTATATGCATGAGAGATTATGTGTATTATGATAGTTGTGTTGGCAAGGTGGTGAATAGTATATTTTTGCTTTTGGTGAAAGATGTGCTATCTTGGTTATTTGAACTTGAAGGGACTTAATGTCTTAATGAAAGAGCATGGTATGGATAAAATACGAACATGTATGGTGGGATTTTGTTATTAAACTTGTTATTTTTCTACAAGTGTATATTGTGAAATTTTGGCCGATATGTGCTATGAGGTGTATTAAGGTAATTTGATGGATTATTTGTGATGTGATATGGATAAGTAAGTATAAAGGAGAAGTGTTGTGGTGAAATGTATTGATTCTCATGTATTGGTCAATGTATGGAATATTGGGGGATTTTTGGAATAATAATTTTATCAATGGTTTTGTCAAGGGGAAATGACATGTTTAAGGGCAAACATGTGACTCATTGATGTTATATGCATTTGTAGAATAGTTGATGGTTAATGTGAATCCCGTTATATATTTTTGTTGTAGAGTGACACATAAAGAAGGAGCGGGACTATTGTATACGCCTCTAGGATTATATATTCGTATTGCAAATCCAAGGTATGTAAGGTTACTCTGTCCGTATCATTCTGCGGCAAATAGTATTCATATTGACTTTACGCTTGTCCTATTCCGAAATGTGCTAAGGTATTCCATATCCGGTTATCCATGGTCATTGTCATATATTTCCTACTCATTGATCGATTGTGAGTCTTATGTCTTATATTCATGGTTAATGTCCCAAGGTTCCAATAGTGACTATACTCATGTCCCTTGTTCATGGATTATTGTCCAATGGTTCCAATGGTGTCATGGTGCTAATAATGTTATGTTCTCGTGATGTTTATTCACATATCTCTCACTCATTGGTTAATGATTCAAAGCTTCCAACAAAGTTATGTTCCAAAGTTCAAAGTGATGTTATGACTATCAAAGTATCAATCTCAAAGTAATGAATAAAGTAATGCAAATGTGGTTAATGTTTGAGTACGAGTGGCAGCTTTGGGGGCAAAATGCCTAGCTCAAGCCGATCCCGAGATTATTGGATCAAGGGGCAGCTTTGGGGGCGAAAGCCTAGCTCAATTCGAACCTGACAGGGGGCAGCTCTAGGGGTGAAAACCTAGCTCGAGACGAACCTGATATGTTGATTTATGGGTGGCAGGTCTAGGGGCATAAGCCTAGCTCGACCCGATCCCGATGCATTAATTTATGGGTGGCAGGTCTAGGGGCATAAGCCTAGCTCGACTCGATCCCAACATGATGATATGTTATGTAAAGACCCACTGATCAGTCGGGGCCCGGGTACATTGTGACATATGTATTGATAAGCAAGCGTTGAATGTAAAGAAAGTAATGAAAGTAATGAAAGCAATACACATGGTTTCCAAAATGTAGAGTGGTGAATTACTCACATTGATTAATCATTTGTATTGAGTTCATTGATATGTTCATGTGTTATATAGTTTCATTTGAGCCTTACATACTCAGTACTTATTCCGTACTGACCCCTCTCGGGGAATTTACCTTACTTGCTGCAAGCGCAGGTACTAGTAGGCCTCCACAGTAGGTCGCCAGTTGTTGCAGATCTTTGGTGAGCTCCAGTTAGTTCGAGGCTACTCCGAGTCACAGTTGTACATATGTTTTGGTGTTGTACATGTTGTATAAAGCGGGAACTTGTCCCGACTTACAGTAAATTTTGGTCAATGCTCTTGTTAGAGGCTTTTGTAGACGGATGTGGGTGTATCAGTGTAAAAGGCATAAGTTGTTTTGACTGGATGGCCTCAACGGCCAAGTTTCATATGTATATATTGTCCCATGTTTTCTGTTATTCGTCTTTCAAGTTTTTACGTAATGGTGATGATGCTTATTTTATGCATATGATTGGACATAGGCAAATGTTGGTTCTCTCGGGCCTTATCGGCTACGGGTGCCAATCATGTCTCGACGGTATTCGGGGTGTGACAATTTGGTAGTGTCAACTCTTGCCCATTGGGCGTAACTTGTTGTTTGAAAGTCCTTGGGCTAAGTCTTGCCTCTAAGGCAAGAGTTATAGAGCATCTCATAAATCAAGACACAACGTGGTAGTGCCAACTCTTGCCCATGGGGCATAAATTGTTGTTTAAAAGTCATTGGGTTAAGTCTTGCCTCTAAGTCAAAGTTATAGAGCATCTCATAAATCAAGACTCAATGTGGTAGTGTCAACTCTTACCCATGGGGCATAACTTGTTATTTGAAAGTCCTTGGGCTAAGTCTTGCCTCTAAGGCAAGAGTTATGGAACATCTCATAAATAAAAATACAATATGGTATTGCCAACTCTTGCCCATGGAGCGTAACTTGTTGTTTGAAAGCCCTTGGTCTAAGTTTTGCCTCTAATGCAAGAGTTATAGAGCATCTCATAAATCAAGACACAATGTGGTAGTGTCAACTTTTGCCTATGGGGCATAACTTGTTGTTTGAAAGTCATTGGCTTAAGTCTTGCCTTTAAGGCAAGAATGTAGTAGTGACAACTCTTGCCCATAGGGCATAACTTGTTGTTTGAAAGTCCTTGGGCTAAGTCTTGCCTCTAAGGCAAGAGTTATAGAGCATTTCATAAATTAAGACAAAACGTGGTAGTGTCAACTCTTGCTCATGGGGCATAACTTGTTGTTTGAAAGTCCTTGGGCTAAGTCTTGCCTCTAAGTCAAAGTTATAGAGCATCTCATAAATCAAGACTCAATGTGGTAGTGTCAACTCTTGCCCATGGGGCATAACTTGTTGTTTGAAAGCTCTTGGGCTAAGTCTTGCCTCTAAGGCAAAAGTTATAGAACATCTCATAAATAAAAACATAATATGGTAGTGTCAACTCTTGCCTATGGGGCATAACTTGTTGTTTGAAAGCCCTTGGTCTAAGTCTTGCCTCTAAGGCAAGAGTTATAGAGCATCTCATTAATCAAGACACAATGTGGTAGTGTCAACTCTTGCCCATGGAGCATAACTTATTGTTTGAAAGTCATTGGGCTAAGTCTTGCCTCTAAGGCAAGAGTTATATAGCATTTCATAAGTTAAAACATAATGCGATAGTGTCAACTCTTGACCATGGGACGTCACTTGTTGTTTGAATGTCCTTAGGTTAAATCTTGCTTCTAAGGAAAGAGTAATAGAACATCTCATAAATCAAGACACAATGTGATAGTGTCAACTCTTGCCTAAGGGACTTGACTTGTTGTTTGGAAGGAATCGAAGAAAAGAAAAGAAAAAAAAATAAAGGTTACGAAAAAATAAAAAACAAAAGAAAAATGAAGGTTGATAAAATTAAAAAAAAAAAATCAAAGAAAATGAAAAAGAGAAAAAGAAAAAAAAAATAGAAGTCGAGAGAAGAAAAGGAAAAAAAAAAAAGGTTGAGAAAAAATAAAAATATAAAGAAAAAAAGTCAAAATAAAAAATAAAAGAAAATTAAACGTTGAGAAATAAAAATAAGAAAAAAGGAGAAAATAAAAAATAAAAACCAAAGAAAAATTAAAAAGAAAAAAAAAATAGAAGTTGAAAGGAGAAAAAGAAAAAAAGAAAAAAGTAAAGGCTGAGAAATTTTTATTTTTTAAAAAAGAGAAAATAAAAATAAAAAATCAAAGTAAGATAAAACAGAGAAAAAAAAATTGAAGTTGAAAGATAAATGAGCATGAAGAGCTGTTTGAAAATATTTGATATATAGAAGGGCAAATATGTATTTGTTCCATACATAAAAAAGAAGGAAGGATAGTTTTGTAGCACTTTTGCTATGGGGGCAAAAAAGCAAAGCCACCCACTATGAAAGCTATTTATGTAGTTTATCCTAATTAAAGAAAGTGTTTTAATAAAACAATCAGGCTATTTAGAAATTTAATTCAAGGAAAGGATTTTGGAAAATGACTTATTTAAATAAGGAAAATTAGAAATTCACCTTTTGACTAACCATTATTTTTATAAAACAATCAGGCTAATTAGAAATTAAAACACTCAATTTTTATTTTATACTCCTTCTTTTATTTTTTTCTCATTTATTTCATTATTCATTATTCATTTTTTTCTCTACTTCTTTTTTTTTCTGCTTTTATTTCTCTTTTTTTCCTTTATTAGTTCCTTTTATTTTTGTGTTTTTTTATTTTCTCTTTGTTTTTTAATTTCTTCATTTCTTGTTCCTTTTCTTTCTTTTTTCTTTTTTTTTGTTATTTCTTTATTCTTTTTTTTTTCTACATCTTTTTTTCTTTTTTCCCTGCTTTTATTTTTGTATTTTTAATTTTTATTTTCTCTTTTTTTTTCTTGTTCCTTTCTTTTTTATCGTTTATTTCTTTATTCTTTATTTTTTTCTCTTTTTTTCAATCATTTTTTTCCTCAAATCACAATATTCTTTATTTTTCATCACAAGCTAATTCATATGTTTGGTCATTTTTTTATTTATTTTTTTCTTTAGTAATTTTATTTGATTCTCTTTTTTTTTATTTGTTTCAATCCATAATGATATCATCACAGTATATCTATATACTGTCATGGTATCACTGATGTTTGCTTCAATCATTAGTGGGACTTCCATGATACCATAGCAGTATAACTATATACTGTCATGGTATCATTGATGTCTGCTTCAATCTTTCAGTCAGACCTCCATGATACCATCACATTATATATATATATATATATATATATATATATATATATTGACATGATATCATTGTGGTTTGTTTCAGTCTATAATGATACTACGACAATATATCTATATACTGTCATGGTATCATTGATGTCAGTTTCAATCCTTCAGTGAAACCTCCATGATACCATCACAGTATATCTATATATTGTCATGGTATCATTGATATCTGTTTCAATCCTTAGTGGGACCTCCATGATTTCATTACAGTATATCTATATACCGTCATGATATCATTGATGTCTGCTTCAATCCTTCAGTCAGACCTCCACGATAACATCACAGTATATACATTGAGATTTGCTTCAGTCTATAATGATATCATAATATTATATGTCTATACTGTCATGATATTATTGATGTCTGCTTCAATCCTTAATGGGACCTTCACGATACCATCACAACATATCTATATACTGTCATGGTGTTATTGATGTCTACTTTAATTCTTCAGTCAGACCTTTATGATACCATCACAGTATATATATATATATATATATATATATATATATATATATATATATATATATATATATATATATATATATATATATATAAGACATGGTATCATTGGGGTTTGCTTCAGTCTTTAATGGTATCATAACAATATCTATATATACTGTTGTGGTATCATTGATGCTTGCTTCAACTCTTCAGTTAGATCTCGATGATACCATCACAACATATTTATATATTAACATGGTATCATCGATGTCTGCTTCAACCCTTCAGTGAAACCTTCACGATACCATCACAGTATATCTATATACTAGCATGATATCATTGAGGCTTACTTCAGTCCTTCAGTGAGACCTCGACCTCCATGATACCATCACAATATATTTATATACTGTCATGATATCATTCATGAGGTTTGTTTCAGTCCTTCTATGAGACCTCCATAATGTCATCACAGTATAGTTGTATATTTTCATGATATCATTGAGTTTTGCTTCAGTCCCCAACGATACCATCACAGTATATTTATATACTGTCATGGTATTATTGAGGTTTGCTTCAGTCCTCAATGATGCTATCACAGTGTATGAATATATTGTGATGGTATAATAGAGGATTGTTTCAGTATTGTTTCAGTACTTCAATGAGATACTCCTTATTCCTCCATGATACAATCACAAAATATTTGTATACTGACATGGAGTCATCCTTTAATGAGACACTCCTCAATCCTACATGATACAATTATAGTATATCTATATACTGGCAAGGTATGATGGAGGAATGATTCAGTCCTTCAATGAGACACTCCTCAGTTCCATGATATCATCACAATATATTTATATATTATCATTGTATCATGAAATACTGCTTCGGTTCTTTAATGAGACTCTTCAGTCTCCCATGATACCATCACAACATATCTATATATTATTATAGTATCATAAAGTACTGCTTCATTTCTTTAATGAAATACACCTCAATCATTTTTTAAATATTTACTAGTATTAGTACTAGCGTGATGCACGATATATTTAAAGAAAAATAATTATTGCAAATTCTGCTCTTGTTTGTTGATTATGTAAAATATAATTTCATGTTTGCAGAATCTCAAATGTCATCTTGCTTCTTTTCAGTGTATCTAAAAAGAACAACTTTATAACAATATGTATCTTTGAACAACAACTCTATAAAACTATCATGTAGTCGTGGAATATGTTCAGAATCAAATTCAAACATCATAATCATATATAGTACTTGATACAAATAGTCAGGAGTTGAAATAGGTTCATTATGAGCTTCAAACTCATCATATAAACAATTAAGATTATATATATAAATATATTCTCATTTTGTCCTTTATTTATAATTCAAAAAACAATTGACTCCAAATTAACTAAGTACATTACTCTAGCCAAAAGAGATTATGCGATTTGTTCTTTTTCTTCCCTAATCGAACGAACCATATATTATTAAAACACCAATAAAAAAAAGTCCCCTTTAAAACTTTATCAAAAAACAAAAAACACCACAACCAACTATGAAACTCTCTCTCTCTATCTATTGTTATTACAATTAACAATCTAGTTCTTTATGTACAGTTTTTCTAACAGTATCTTTCTATCCATCTTCTATCTTTGTATGTGTATCTTGTAAAAAATTATGTATTTGCTTTCCAGTAGTACTTTTATATTCCAAAGAGATCCATTCCTTACCATCTAAGTATGATATATAATTATATCAACCACAACCCTAATGAATGTCTTGATCATCTTTCTTTTTGCCCTTGTTGTCACTCTATTCCACATTTTCAAGTGATTCCGCCTATGTATATTCATCTGTAATCTGTCCAGAGCATCAGCGAGATAGGCTTGTGAGAATACACAAAAAAAAGAACAGGTGTTTTATTATTTTAGCAGAAGAATCACATAATAAGCAGGTACTGTCTTGACTATTTATTCTTATTTGGATGGGAGAAAATATTGAAATCAAGACATAGTCCATCACCTATTGTTTCTATATTAATATTTTTTTATTTTTGTAATAACCGTGATGTTCCGGGACAACTTGCGCTCACCTCGACTAATTGATGAAATACTTGTCACTTCCTACCAGCAACAGGTACTTGATAACTCTATCCACCAAGGCTAGTCCACTTGGCTAAAAAAACCTCTCTTATTAATAATATATAGATATAGATTTTGTGTCTTATACTATATATTAAAGGATGCATCTCTCACAATAATCTGTCAAGACTATCTCTGTTAATGTTGAGTAGGTGTCTTAATCAAATATATTTCCTAAAAACTTACTAAGATAAAAAGTCAAAGAATTTAATACCTCAAGCGTAGATAAACAAATGATAGTGTAAATAGCGCACATCTTAAATTCCTTGTTATTTGAGTTGTCACTATAAACAAAAAACAAACGTAACATTCCAAAATCAAGATCAGAGGTAATGAAGGACAATTACCCTATTCATTTTTTATCAAACAAAAACTTATTTATCGCCTCTTAATCATAAATTTTATCATCTTATTTCTTCTAGATTACACAATTTAAACAAAATAACAAATGATACACGCATCAAATGCTCTGAAAGGTTCAGCCTCTGATATGGTGAGCAGTCAGCTTTAGAATAGTATACATTCAGAAATCTGCTAGTTAAATAATAATATGATTCTTAATCGTATTATAACTATTTTTCTTGATGTTTCTTTAATGTAAGGAATCTTTCCTAGATCCAAATAAATCTTAAGCTCCATCATGTTGTATGATTTTTTCTTGTATTATTTCAAGTCATTATTACACAAAAAGAGAAGACAATGTCAAGCTTTCATGTAAACTGTTAAAACATCTACCATATATAAAGGTATACAATTATTAGAGATATTTTATCTTTATGATGTTTTACATCATAACACCCTTAACTTCTAAAATCTGGGCTTTCACTATGGTGAGTTTGCTGATTTTCTCAGGATATTCAAAATAATAATACATATGCTCCTTCAACTTAGTGTTGCACTTAAGAGAGTACTGCAATTAGATGACTCAAAAAAAATTTGCCTTCAGATGCTATAAAAGTAAACTTTTAATATTAAATTACCCGAATTCCTTATTCAGGCTATTTAGAGGAGCTGACACGATCTTTTCACCAACATAGTTTTACACAGAATCATCCTAAACAAGCTCCAAAAAGACTATTAGAACTTGTCTTCAAACTGACTCCTCCAGCAACCACACAATATGCTGTAAGGTTAATGATAAAGGTAGCATAGGTAGTCCATTAATCAACTAACTATGCAACATTGATATATTTCTCAAAATGCATGAGAGAAACATAACAAATAATTTTTCAAGAAAACTATCCTACTTAGTTGCCTTCAGGCTTTTTCCTGTTCTTTTTTCCTCTTTTAATTTCTTCTTTTACTCAAAGAACCTTCATATTTACGCTTCCAAAAATGTAAGAAGCTTATCTAATTTACATTATTTCTCATTCTCCTCCCCGTAAGAAAAATAAATCCTCACCAACTTATCATATAACTTAGCCTTTTGTTTTAAGGCAACGTAGCTTACTAATTTGCTATTTTTGATTGCTTTAGCTCAAGCTTGTCCCTTAAATGAAAGAGGAGATAAACATGAATTAAGCCTTTATATACTGTCACAGGATCATAATAATAACATCTCATAGCAAATTATGTGTAGGCCTAAAGACCCTGAAGGTTGGTGTTTATTTATTAGAGTCAACTTCTCCCTGTAAGGTTGTGCTTCTCTAATTTAATAGTATACTTAAAGGTGAAAAAGACTACCATGCATAAAAGGAACTTGATATGGGAGGATAAAGCAACTTGTAAGGGAGAGAATACTGATACATCAAACATGATCGATTTCTTATAGGCCCCTGTTTCGGTGTATAGCTAGACCACCAATGAACGAATCCCGTGCCTTTATCTTTCCAAAGCCTGACAGGAAAAATTGAATTATGAGAAGAAGAGAATTTTTACAATTTTGTTGCAAGAGGTATTTGTATTTGAATTGAACTTTCTTGAGTAAGAGATAGAATCATAGTTTTTTTAAAAAATGAGATAACAGACCAAATACAATACTATAAATTTAACATGCATTTTATCAACTCTAATAAAAGTTAGCTTAGAATAATAGAGAAATTTCTTCATTGATACATACCTATTATAGAATGAATGAATTGTACTGGATTCTTTACACCTTTATCTTGACACATACCTACTATAGAATTAATGGATTGTAGGTGCTTTCGAACTCCATCTTGTCCTAAAATTCATTAGAATGTGCAATTTGGTTGTTCATCAATATATGCAAGTTGGCTCCTCTTTCTCTTTTTCTACTCACTTCAAACAATCTATCTTTCTCTGCATCAATAAATAAGCACCAACTTCTAAGCCATAACCAAATGCAAATAGACTTTTTAACCATATTAGAAGAAATGATTTTTCATAATTAAACTTTTAGAGAATATATAGTTTTGAACATTAAATGAGATGAAGAACTTTGAAAAGGTTATCACCACATTAGTTAGTTAACAACACATAGAGGTGACCATTTACAAAAGAGGAGACTACATGGCTGTAATTGAATGCATAAAAATCAACATTCGGCTGTAAGTTGATATTTTGACATTAGACATGTAATAATTATCAAATGCGAAAATTCATTGAAATAGATGTCCAAGATGTCTGTTGGAAATCTCTTTGTGTTGGTAAATCACAACTGTATTGATAACCTGTTCAAGAATCTTCTTCAAGATAAATTATGAGGCATGTAGTCAGCAAAGCTAATTTCAGGGAGATTTGAGATAAATTGAACATGGTACGATTTAGAAATATAGAAAGGAGACAAAATGAGAATAATACATTAGCAATCGAGTTTTTATATTTATATAAAGAATGAATGTTGGAAGACATGAAGGGTTTTGGAGGGAAGTGATTAGGCATTACATGGAGTAGTTACAGCTTACAGAAGACATGACCCTTGATAGAAAGGTGTGGAGGACACGGATTAAGGTAGAAGGTTAGTGAGTAGGAGTGCGTTCTTACTTGTAGGGAGGGGTGCTTTGTTTGTTGATGTACTTATAGTCATAGGGTTATGCCTATGTCTTGTAGTTTCCTGTTTGCTGTGTTTTGGTATTGTGTGTAATTTCGGATAGAAAGTTCATAGCATTACGCCGTGTGTGTTTTGTTTCTTTTATCTAGTGGTGTGTTACCCCATTTTGTTGTTTGTTTTTATGTTTTCTACTTGTTATACTGTTATTTGTCCTGAGCCGGGGGTCTATCGGAAACAACCTCTCTACTTCATCTGAGGTAGTGGTATGGACTGCGTACAATTTACCCTCCCCAGACTCCACTTTGTGGGAGTACACTGGGTATGTTGTTGTTGCTGAATGTTGGCAGACCTTTGTAGAAATTTTTTTATACTTGAATCTTAGTGTATTTAAATTCTGATCGTCAAAGCAAATGAGCAAAACGCATTTAAAAATAGGGAGAAAGAATAGGAAAATGATAAACATATATTTTTTAAGATTTGATAGTAACTTTGTACTTGAAAGGGTGTTAATCATCAAAATGAAAGACAGAAAATCAATATGAAAGTCCATATCGAAGTCAATTAATTTGTATACACAACTCCTTTGTTTACTGCATTACCCAATTTGTTGTTGTCTGTGCCTCAAATTCACAATTGATATAACAATTAAAATCATAAAGAAGATATGAAAATGGAGAATAAGAGATAATTGAAAACGCACAAGTAAAAAAGTTGTTGATAACCAACCCAATTATTGGCCACCATGTCCTCCTAGTTGAATTCTATTTAGATCCCATCAATGGATTCTTTTAATAATAAACAAAACTTCATTGTCCTGTTGATTTGTACATGTTGATGAAGATTTGCATCGAAGAGAAATTTTAGGCGAAAGTTGTGGAATTCTGCACTCTACTCACTTTGAATTTAAAATTTGTATTGTAAAAGTTTTTTCGGCCATTAATGAAATCATACGTTGTGGGTATGTCACTGCTAAGTAGACTCGAATTTTAAAGTTAGAATTCAAAATGTGTATTGTAAAGACAGTTTCTTTCGGGTAAAGATAGTTTTTTGGGTCATTAATGTGGGCAACGTGGATATGCCACAACTGAGTATTTATTTTCAAAATTTTTAATTTGTTTTTAAAGCTTTTTTATAATTAATTTTTTAATGTTAAAGTAATAACCAATAACTAACCTTACTAAATGTTTGCCCTAATATGCCAAATGGCTAATTCAGAGGATGTCATTTGGCTTATTGAGGAGGCTGCATCCTCTCCTATTAATAATATATAAATATAGATTGTTGTGATTTGTTTATTAATTTTAAAAATATTTTTATTAGTCTAAAAATAGTTAGATGATATTTTTATCTTTATATTTTATTTGATCTTTATGAAATGAATATAAAAGAAGATAATCTAAACAAAAGAGAAGAAAAAATAAGATAAAATAAAATAAGACAAAAAAGGAGCCAACAAGAGAAAATCAAAAATAAAAAGAAGAAGCTAACAAGAAATAACAAAGAAAGAGAATAAAGAGGGCCATTAAAAAATATATTTTTTATTAATTTATATTTTAATAAATAAGTTAATTCTTATTAATTTTTCTTACTATAGTCTAATTAATTAATTTTTCTGTTTTTATTAAAAATAAAAACTGTTAGTTCATATTTTTATTTGCATTTTATTTTTTATTTTTTTGTACAAAGGAAAAAAATATAAAAAGAGACAAAAAAGAGATAATCTAACCAAGACAACAACAGTGTAGGCAAAAAGAGAAATAAAATAAATTTATCAAAAAAAAGAAGATAACTGACGTAAAAGGAAAAAAAGAAAGGAGTAAGAAAAGAAGTTGTTGCACAATTTAAGGAACATGAAAATTGGCACAATTTAAGGCCACAATTTATGAAAATTCGCTGTTATTTAGGGGGTGTGCTCAGGTAAATAGTTTCAGCCGACTGGGTGTTTGAAAAATTTGTTAAGGAAGGGGTAAATCAGTGTAATTAATTTGTTTTATGGGGTATTTTATGTACTTTTCCTTTTTGAACTTAGTTTGGGGCTTGAATTAAATAAATTGGGCCCGGCCCAACAGAAGATGCAAGAGAGGAGTCCATTTGAAATTGATAGTATGATGCAAAAAAAACAAAATAGAGGATAAGTATCAAAGAAGAAATCTTATTCAATAATAATATAATAAAGCAAATCAAAATTAATCGGCTACGTATTTAACATTCATGAGAACATATAACACATAGTCTAATTAATGCAAATCGAAGAGAATGTAATCTAGCATTTAACAATCCTCATACATATTATATTAACATTAGGCAATTTCAACTACTTAAACCTAATTTCAGATGTTCAATCAAGCAAGCCAGCACTAAGAAGAAAATCAGACAACCTTAAAATTATAAAGGGGGATGGTGTAATCAAGATGGTAAAAGAGAACAAAAGAAAAAGAATTGCGAAAACATTTAATCTTCTGAAACTTTAAAGACAATATAAATCAAATCTTTAACATACTTAGAAATGAGAAAGATGCAGATTTATAACCAGTCCCATTCAAGTTCGTATATTGCCAAGTGATATTAATGCTCAAACAAAGAAATGGACTCAATGCTGATACGAACAAGTCACATGTTCTACTTACATTGATGTGTTATTATTAGAAGAGGTAAAGTTCAAGTACAGAACACGCGAAAAATTAATGAGCAAAATCAACAACGTCATTAGCTTTAAAAAAATATCATAAAACAGGAAAACCATTGGGGCATATTTCAATTTTCAGTTTAAAAGAAAGCTACATAAAACTTCATGAGTAAAATCTAAAGTTCCACATATGAACAATTATTATGATTAAAGATCCAAATTTCTTTGGACATTTATGAAGGATACGAGTTGAACTCATGGTTAAAAAAAGAGACCCAACAGAGCCAAGTTCTTTAATTCTTAAAGTTATTAAAAATACCTTTTCATATACAAAAAATGGAGATTCAAACTATTCTCCTAACAGATCACTAATTCAGTCATACGCGAAAGAAAAAAAAATTCACAAACTAGCTAATTTATGACGCTATACAGGACACCATAACGATTCAAATATATAGTCATTAATCACAAGTTCCATACAATATAAAAAAAGAAATGCAGATTCGTGAAGAGAGTTAAATGTATAGAATCATAATTTATAGATTTCCTGCTTATTAGTCAAGGATTAGATTATTAAGAAAACAATCAACTTAACTTGTTCTTCGTTCTTCTGCTTCTGCCTGCAAGAACTTCCTTCTTCACTATTTTCTTGAGAATGTTACTTCTGCATATGCAATAGATGCACATTTCGAACAAAGGAGTTTCTTTTAAATATGTGGAGATAATAAGGGATGTAACCCTAATTACGTCTTACAAGGTTTTACGCTCCTCTTCAGTATAGCTTCCATAATTAAAATCATAAGAAATTTTATTTCATTAATAAAGTACTTTTAGCCGTGATATCAATTCTTTTGTGCTTCTGGTATTTTTTTTTTCCTTGATGCTCAACTTCATTCTCATTTGAATTGCATCAGTTCAGTTGTATAAAAGAACCCGATTCTCCTATATCTTGTCTATCATCAAAATAACCATTAACAAGAGCATGCACATATAGTTAATTTGTTATCAATGGTAAAAAACATGACAATTTTCTTATGAAAATTAATCTTTTTTAGTTTATGACTTATTTGGTACGAATAGAGATTAGTCTCTTGTCACGACCCAAATGGACGTGAGTAGAACCCACCCTATTCTCCTGTGGGAGAATCAATAACCTCAAAACCATTAACCAATACTTAGAGAAATAAAGAACTATCCGATTAATATTTTTAAAGATTATCCAGTCTAAACAAACTAAGAAGTGCGGAACATAGTACTAACCAATAAACATCCCTAGAATCCAAAAGTTTGTGTACCAAAACATACTAAAGATTGTCAAGAAGGGAATGCAACCCCAAAACTAAAGAAATATGCATAAGTCCAAAACAAGGACAATTTCATCAAAGAGGATTTCATGGTAGTCCAAAAAATGTTGCTCACCCTTGAAATTCGGATCACACGCTAGAGTCACAAGTGAGGTCTTGCAGGAGCCGCTGGACTATGCGCTGCACTCAACAAAAAGTAAGAGCAGTTGTAGTATCAGCACATAAGAACAACAATATACTGATAGGGTCATTTGGCCAACCCAAGATGAGAATATGAACACTTAACCAAAACGTAGTACAACAAGTTAATATACTTAAAGCAATAAGGATTCCTAGCAATAAGTCAAAGACATCAACAATTAATGCCAATTAGTCAAGTCGAGTCAAGACAAGTCAAGTCCAGTCAAATCAAGTAAGTATCACTACATTTAATTACATTATTCGATTCACTCATGGAACCATCAAACTCACCTGTTGTCACGAAACTCACCCACACTTCTCACCCAATAGGAGAACCATCTAATCTCAAACACCATTTCAAAATTAACACTTAGAAGAGTCAAGAACTAATCCATCAATAAATAAATATCAAACTAAACCAAATATAAGCACAACTAGAAGCTGAACTTGTACTTAAGCAAATAAAAACCATCCCTAGGAATCGAAAGTCGTCCGTACCAAAACTACTAAAGAATGTCAAGAAGGGGATGCAACCCCAAAAACTTAATGAAAACATAAGTTCAGAAATAAAGAACTATCCCAACGAGGAGAGATCTCATGGTAGCCCAGATATGTCGCTCACCCTGAAATCTGAAGTCAACTACTGGAATCACAAGTGAAGTCTCGTAGGAACCTCTGGAATATGCACTATACCCACAAAAGTAAGAGCATGTGTAGTATCAACATACAAGAAAATAACAGTGTACTAGTAGGGTCATTTGGCCAACCCAAGATGAGAATATGAACATTCAACCAAGGTGCAGTACAACAAGTTAATCCGTGCTAAAAACTAACATACACTTAGCACAACGAGCATCAAATAAGCAAATTAGGATTTCAACAACAAGTCAACATATACAACCAACTAAGTCAAGTTCAATCAAGCCACATCAAGACAAGTCAGGAAAATTTATCAGGCATATAAATATTTTTCTCGGCTTACTCATGGAGCCTTCAAACTCACCTGACCCTCGTACATACATGCTATGGGAAATACGACCACCCTCTAGCCATGAACTACAGGGGACAATTATGGTCCATGTACTAAACCCCAAACACAAGTGTCTGCCAACCTTGTTCACCATTAACCCGTGAGAATGTCCCAAATACCAAAACATTCCACATTTAGCAATACGGTAGGTCAAAATCATACAACAATGTAAATTCCTTTGCATTGACCACACCAAACAACATGCCCTAACAAGCCACACTACAAATTAGTTAACATGCACATGTAGCATAAATTGGATTAAACTACAATACCATCACCTACCTCGAACCAAGCTTGCTCCACTCCTCTAAGCCGAGGTTTTGTCCTTTCGTGCAATTTTCGTTTGCTCTTGGTCTAGAACACACATATAAACACATAATTAATGAAATGACCTACCATGTTGGGAATTATAACTCACACCCAACCCCTAAGGTCAAGTTCATGACCATTCCCTTCCCGTTCTAGGGCTTTTTTACCGTAATCCACCTAAAACTATCAATTTCATGGATAAATTAGTGAATTAATTGTTAATAATCAAAACCCATTAACTTATTACTTAATTTCCCTCTTGCAGCATAAAATAACCAAAATTAGCCCTTAAACCCTCCCCAAACTCCGAAAATTAGAAATTCTAAGGCTTAATTATCAAATACAAGTTAACGGGGATGAATTCCTCCCTTTACGAAGCCAAATGATAAAAATCCAGTGGAAATCACCCTTCCTTTACCCCCAAAATTAGTTTTAGAAAAATAAACTATTTTGGAGGAAATATTTAATGAAACTGCAATTTTTGCAGCTATAGTGGCATACGCCGCTATAGAGGTACCTTTTGCTATAGCGGGCGTTACCGTCACTATAGTGGGAATTTCTCCACTATAGCGGTGGTCGTTATAGCGTCATGCCGTCCGCTATAGTGGGGTGTATGGGACAGAATGTCCAGTTTTGCCCAGAAATTCCATTTTTACAACACACCTTAAACCCGAGATATTCCAAACAATGCCCTTTACGCTACGATCAATTTCGGGAGTTCTACTTACCCAAATTGATTCCTTATAATCCTATGGGTTCTTTATCTTCTTAGATAACTAGAAATCAAAACAACTACCACCAAAACCACCCAAATCATTCCCGAATTTCCCTAGATCATACCTCACTCCGATTTTGTTCGAAACTAGCCTAGCCTGAAATTTGTAACTTCAAATCCGAGAGGAATTTTAACATGGGACTTTCAATAGCAGGTTCATACATAACGATAGAAATGATCGTTACAATAGATACCAATTTACCTATCGTTCGTCCCCAAATGATCAAATGCAAAAATAGTCTAAAATGAGAAGAAAAGAGATTACTTGTATCCTCAAACAATTGAGAGTAATTATCCCGCATGTCCTTCTTGGTTTTCCAAGTGTCTTCCTCAATCAGATGGTGCTTCGTTTGAACCTTAATCGAACGAAATTCCTTCGTCCTCAATTTTAGAATATCTCGATCTAAAATCATTACCGGTTCCTCCTCGTAAGCTAAATCCTTATCTAGAAGCACTGAATCCCACTTAATGATGTAGTCTCTATCCCCATGATACTTTTTTAGCATAGAAATATGAAATACCAGATGGACTTCCGACAATCCCGATGGTAGAGCTAACTTGTAAGCAACTGGGCCTACAACTTCAAGAACCTCAAAGGGACTAATACACCGAGGGATGAGCTTTCCCCTCTTGCGGAAACTTATGACTTCCTTCATGGGAGACACTTTAAGAAAATCTTGCTAACCAACCTTAAAGTCCATGTCTCTTACCTTACGGTCTGCATATCCCTTTTGTCTATTTTGAGAATCCAACAACTTGGTTTGAATGAACCTTACCTTTTCTTGAGCCTCCTTCACCAAGTCAGTGCATAAATGTTTAACATCTCCAGCCTCAAACCACCTAATAGGTTACTACACTTTCTTCCGTAGAGTGCCTCGAATGACGCCATATCAATGCTGGAGTGATAGTTATTATTGTATGGAAACTCACACAACGGAAGGAACTAGTCCCAATGACCACCAAACTCAATCACGCAGGCCCTCAACATGTCCTCTAACACCAAAATCGTCCTCTCTGACTGCCCATCTGTTTGAGGATGAAAGGCCGTGCTAAATGTGAGCTTAGTGCCCAACTCCTCATGCAACATGTCCCAAATTTTGGAAATGTATTTTGCATCTCTATCAGAAATAATGGTAAGTGGCACCCCATGGAGTCTCACAATCCCCTTGACATAAATCTTAGCGAACTGCTGAGAGCTGTAGTTTACCCAGATCAATAAGAAGTGAGAGGATTTCATCAACCGATCCACTATCACCCAAATGGATTCATATATTCCAAAGGTCTTATGAAGACCCACTACAAAATATATGGCAACATGCTCCCATTTCCACAGAGGTATAGTCATCCTATGAAGGAACCCCACAGAAATTTGGTGTTCATACTTTACCTGCTGGTAATTGTGACACTTGAACACATAATCCGCTATGTCCCTCTTCATCTTGGGCCACCAATAAAGCTGTCTCAAGTCACGAACATCTTTGTCGTACCCAAATGAATAGAATAACGCGAACCATGGGCCTCCGAAAGTAAATCACTAATCAATTCACCAACCTAAGGAACACATAACCTTCCCTTAAACCACCCCACCCCACTCACGTCAAGAGTAGCGTCCGCCACCTACCCACGTACTATCTTATTTTGGAGTGCACTCAACTTCTTGCCCTCAAATCGCTTGACTTTAATCTGAACCTGAAATGTTGACTTCACCTCAATGCTAGCCAACACTCCACCCCTGTATGAGATCCTAACCTGCAGTCTCTGAGATGCTAGAGTTTGAAACTCTCTAGCTAACGGTCGTCTGGACACCCTCAAGAATGACAAGCTACCCATACTCACAGCCTTTCAACTCATTGTGTCTGCCACCACATTGGCCTTACCCGAATGATACTGAATAGTCACATTATAATCCTTCAATAATTCCATACATCTCAGCTGCCTTAGATTCAAATCCCTTTGAATAAACACATGCTATAGGCTATGGTGGTCTGTGAAGGCCACACACTTGACACCATAAAGATAGTATCTCCAAATCTTTTATACGAACACCACCGCTACCAACTCCAAGTCATGGGTTGGGTAATTCCTTTCAGGAGGCTTCAACTGCCTCGAAGCATAAGCAATGACATTTCTATCCTACACTAAAACAACACCCAAGCCCAAAAGTGAAGCATTACAAAACACTATAAAGTCCTTACCTTCAACCGACAACGAAAGGATAGGCATCGTAGTCAAGAGAGTCTTGAGCTTTTGGAAGCTCTCTTCGCATTGATCTGACCAAACAAATGGCACTTCTTTTTGAGTCAGCCTTGTCAAATGCGTTGTAATAAATGCAAAGTTCTTGACAAACCTTCGGTAATAACTAGCAAGATCCATGAAGCTCCTTACCTCGGTCACTAAGCTAGGTCAAATCCAATTCTCCACTGCCTCAATCTTCTGGGGATCCACCATCACCCCTTTTTCAGAAACCACATGCCTCAAGAAGGAAACTGAAGACAACCAGAATTCACACTTCGAAAACTTAGCAAATAACCATTTTTCCCTTAGAATCTCCAAAACTGTGCGAAGATGACCTGCATGCTCCTCCTTACTCTTGGAGTAAACTAGAATATCATCAATAAACATGATAACAAAAGAACCCAAGAACGACTTAAAGATACCGTTCGTCAAACTCATAAAGGTTGCAGGTGCATTAGTTAGCCCGAAAGACATCACCAAAAACTCATAATGACCATACCTAGTTCTAAAAGCTGTATTTGGTATGTCCTCTGGTCTTATTTTCAATTGATGATAACCCGACAGCAAGTCTATAACACCCCGTACCTTCCCAACCCTACTTGACAACATTAAATAATGTTTACTTAGGTATCGAGAGCTATAAGTATGTCTTTGGTAATGCTATTGATGAGATAATTGAATTTGGCCCTTGTATGTCTTTGGTAATGCTATTGATGAGATAATTGAATTTGGCCCTTGTATATGTGATTAAACTTGCATAGAAGGTGTTTTACAATGTTCATGGAGCATTTGTGGGATTCAAAATGAGGCTAAGAGGACCTCTAAACAAAGTATATTAAGGCTAAGAAGTAAGTTAAAGAATAGGACTTGAAGTATCTAACCAAACCCGCGAAGAAAAGTCGAAAAACAAAATTTTTGAAAAATTTAAGTGAGGGGCGTGTTAGGGACCGTGCCAGGCCGCTCTGGGCCAAAATTTTGTACCCAGAGGCATCAAGATGGCATGACCTAGGGCGTGCCAGGATGGAATTTTCAGTTTTCGAAAGTTGGAAATTTTCTAAGTTCCAAGGGTTCCTGGGGATGTATCGAGCCAATTTTTGCCACGTTTCTTCTACAACCATGGGTATATATATGAAATTAATGAAATATTATATTGGTATGATAAAATGACTCGAGAACGAATTTGGCGTCAAAATGACGGTTTTACCCTTTGGGTCCAAATAGGCCATACGTGGCTAGAATCACTTGTTTTTGGGATTGAGGCTACGGATATGAATAGCGTGAGTGGGAATATTGTTGTAACACGTATGAGATGATTTAAAAACGAGGAATCATTGATTTTATTGGGTTGAGTGAATTGGGCCCAAAAAGGACCCAAAAATGAAAAGAAAACATGGCCCAAAATGGGTCAAATGACCCATTCTTTCAAAGACCTTCTAGAAATAGCAATTAATGCTATAAATAAATGGATAAGGATGGATTGAGGGCTTATATAAAGGGCCAAAAATCAGATTTTTAACACACAAAAGTCTCATGCCAAGTCTAGAAATTTCCCAAAATCATTTCTCTCAACTTCAAACCCTAAGCTTTCTCTTGGAGCAAGATCATCATTTTTCAAGCTTGGGTAAGTGTGTATTACTATGGTTTAACATATTATATGCATGGGAGATTATGTATATCAAGTTGGTTATGCTTGGAAATGGTGGACATGGTACTTTGTGTCTTTTGTGAAAGATGTGAAATCCATGAGATTCAAGCTTGAATTATGACTTGTACCTTTGATGAAAGATCATGGTATGGATAAAATTTGAACGTGTATGGTGTTATTTTTTTATTAAACATGTTATTTTTCTATAAGTCTAAATTATGGGATTTTGGCCGATTTGTTGTTGTGAGGTGTATTGAAGTCATTTGATGGAATAATTGTGATGTGGCGGTGATGGAGAAGTGAAAAATATGAGCTTGGTGTGACATCTATGGAATTTAAACTTGAAAAATGACTTGTTGTCTTGATGAAAGAGCATGGTATGGATGAAATAACAACATGTATGGTGTTATTATGGTCCTAAACTTATTATTTCTCTATAAGTGTAAATTATGAGATTTTGGCCGATTTGTTGTTGTGAGGTGTATTGAAGTAAATTGATAGCATAATTGTGATGTTGTGATAATAGAGAGTGGAAAGTATGAACTTGGTGTGACATGCTATTGGTTATCCTGTGTTGGTCAATGTATAAAATATTGTGGGATTATTGGTATGATGATTTCATACATGGTATTGTCAAGGGGGAATGACATGTTAAAGCTAAACATGTGACTTATTGTTATTGTATGACATTATAAGGTAATTGGTGGTTAATGTTGGTTTCATTATGAACTTGTGTTGTAGAGCGAAACACAAGGACGGAGCGGGACTATTGTATGCACACTTAAGATTGTAGAATCGTATTGAGAATACAAGGTATGTAAGGTTCCTTTTTTCATATCCTTCTGCAACATGTTGTTCACATTGACATTAGACTCGTTTCAATTTCGAGAGGCTTAAAGTATATCAATTCAGGTTGACGTATATTGTGATTCATACGTGTCCTATTCTTAGATGAACGATGATTCACTTATCTCTTAGTCGTTGATGGAAGTTCCAAAGATGTCATAACGTTGTAAATTCTAAGAGAACTATCTCAACGAGAGTAATGAGGTAAAGAGAGCTTGTTTAGTTTGAATAGCATTATTCCAATCATGTCTTGTTCCAAAGTCCTATAGTATGATGATTATCCTTGTACCAATCTTTCATAAGTAGAATTACCAATCTCATAAGAGTAGTAAGAGAGGTGATGTGCAAGTTAATATAATTATTCCTCATAAGTGAAGATGCCAATCTCATGAAGTAAAGGAGTGAAGTAATATATATATAAGAGTGTGCTCCAAATAATGTCATGATTTTTAACGTGTTACTCTCATAACTAAGTGAAAGGTATAAGATTGTAAAGAGGTAATGCGCATGGTTGCTATATGTTTCATGGAGTATGGATTGCATTCTAGAGGGTTTAAGTTCAATATGGAATAGTCTCAATATTATGCTTTATTATTTAGTATAGCCCACCAAAGGTGGAGGTCCGGTATCATATACTTACTTATATAAGATCTCATAAGAATAGTGAAGGAGGTAAAGTCCGAGCTAATATATCTATCCCTCACAAATTAAGGTGTTACTCTCATTAAGTGTAAGAGTAAGGTAAAGCATATTTGTGTTTCAATTAGTGTCATGATCCTTAATGTATTAATCTCTCATAAGTTGATATATCAATCTCTCCCATGTATGTTTCCCACCATGAGAGTGGATGTATGTTTACCCACCATGAGAGTGGATGTATGTTACCCCACCATGAGAGTGGATGTATGCCACCATGAGAGTGGATGTATGTCTCCCCACCATGAGAGTGGATGTATGTTTCCCCACCATGAGAGTGAATGTATGTTACCCCACCATGAGAGTGGATGTATGTTAGCCCATCATGAGAGTGGATGTATGTCTCCCGACCATGAGAGTGGATGTATGTTTCCCCACCATGAGAGTGGATGTATGCTAAGCCACCAATAGTGTGGATGTAGGTTAAAACCACCAATAGAGTGGATGTACGTTAATAGAGTAGACGCATGTTATATTATTACCCCCACCACTAGAGTGGATGTATGTGGATGAAGTGTCATTCTTTTATAACCTACTAACCAAGTAGATGAACAATAGCGGTAATGAATATAGAAGCAAGAACGAATCTCTTGGGTATAGAAGAATCCATTAGAGGCAAGTCTCTTGAGTGAAGTTAGTTTCCCTTGAAGGACTATAATTATAAAATGATGGTTTATCCACATTGATTATTCCCTCATATTGTATTCTATTGACATTCTCATGTATGATGCTATTTATTATGAGCCTTACATACTCAGTACATTCTTCGTACTGACCCCCTCGGGGGAACTTACCTTACATGTTGCAGGTGCAGGCATTAGTAGACCTCCTCAGTAGATTGTGGATCATTTACAGAGTTTTGGTGAGCTCCACTTGGTTCGGAGCTTTCTGAATCTTAGTTGCATATCTATTTTGATGTTGTAAATATAATATAAAGCGGGGACTTGTCTCGACTTTAAGTTGGTCTTGTTAATGCATCTGTTAGAGGCTTTTGTAGACATATGTGGGTATATAAATGTAAGACATGTACGTTCAGTTCGCCGTAATGGCTCCAACGGCCAAGTTTGGTATATATATAATTATGGCATATGTTTCCATTTTCATGTCTTCTGCATAGTTGCATGAGGTATAATGAGATTAATATGGAGATATACACACGAAGGTTCATAAGCAAAGATTGGTTCTCTCGGGCCATATCGGCTTCGGGTGCCAATCATATCCCGATGGGATTCGGGGCGTGACAAAGTCAATTTTTGAAAACACCATCGTACCTTATAACTGGTCAAACAAATCATCTATGGGAGGCAAAGGATATTTATTCCCGACAGTAACCTTGTTCAGCTATCTATAATCAATGCACATTCTCATACTACCATCCTTCTTCTTAACAAAAAGGACCGGAGCACCCCAAGGTGAAGCACTTGGATGAATAAAACCCTTGTCAAGTAGTTCCTACAATTGAGTTTTGAGTTCTCTCTACTCTGCTAGAGCTATTCGATAGGGTGGAATAGATATAGGGCGAGTGCCTGGTTTAAGTCAATACAGATATTGATATCTCTATTTGGAGGCATACTAGTAGGTTTGAAGGAAACATATCCTGGAATTTGGAAACTACCAAAACTGACTCTATAGAAGGGGACCCCACACCCACATCCCAGAGATGTTCTAAAAATGCTAAACACCCCTTCTCTACTAACCTTCTATCCTTGATAAATGATATAATTTTCATTGGTTCGACCTTATACACTCCCTTCCACTCTTGTTTATCCATTCCCGGCATCGCTAGAGTCACTGTATTAGCATTACAGTTTAAAACAATGTGATATGAAGATAACCAGGTTATACCCAGAATTACATCAAAATCTAACATATCCAGAATTATCAAGTCTACCCAAGTATGAAAACCCACAAATAACACATAACAAAAATGGTAAACATGGTTACTACCATAGACTCACCAACAGAAGTAGAACATAAACAGGATGATCAAGTATTTTCCAAACCTGATTCAAACCCACCGCAAACTGAACAGATACATAAGAATAAGTAGACCTCGGATCAAATAAAACAGAAGCCATCCAGTCACAAATAGAAATAGTACATGTAATCACCGTATCAGAAGCCTCGGTATCAGTCTTTCTCATAAAAGCATAATAATAAGCTCGGTCATCAATTTGAGCTAACTCCTTCCCCGGCTGTGCTGCTCCCACCAAGTCACCATTTCCTCGACCACCCCGACCACCTATTTGGTTTCCCCATCCAACTTGTGGACGACCCCCACCATTACCTCTTCCTCCTCTACCCACTGGAACTATAGCCCGAGTCTGCTGCTATGAACTCTCTCTTAAAATGACCAACAACACCACAACAATAACACCCTCACTCGAGAGAAGGCCAACTGGCAGAATAATAAGAAGCCCCTTGGCCCCTAACAACCTGCGATTGAGAAGAAACCTTTAGTTGGAACCACAGTAGAAGATAGCAAGGCTAACTGAATAGGGTGAGCTGAATAGGCATGCTGACCGTGGCCCTTAGAATAAAATCCACTGAAATTCCCAACATTGCGGGACTTCTTGGATAACATCTTAGACTAACCTGCTTGCGTAACCCGCTTCACCTTCTTCATATAATCTGACACTTCATTGAACCCCTTCTCTGCAGAAATCATATGAACAATCAAAACTTGAAGATCATAGTCAAACCCTTGACATACAGTCGAATCCTCTCCTCCTCAGAAGTCAACAACTGAGTAGCTAGAACTTAGACTCATAGGCCATAACTGACATATCTCCCTATTCCAATGCCAAAAAACTCATCCTTCTTACTATCATGAAGAGTCTGTGGCACATACTTCTATAAGAACAAAACATGAAATTGCTCCCAAGTCAATGGAGGTAAAATCAGTGATAGACATTCAACATATGCCCTCTACCATTGCTTAGCATCCTTCTCTAATAGAAAAGTCACATACTCAACTCCATGCTACTGAAAAATACCCATCTTGTGCAACCTCTCATAACAGTCAATAATGAACTCAAAAGCGTCCTCAAACTCAGTACCCTGGAAGGTAGGTGGTTTCATCTTCAAAAACTTAGTCAGTAGATCATGCTCATACCTGTCATCACAAAACCCAAAACCGAACGAGGAAAAACATCAGTCCCTAAAGCCTCATACATCCTTGGAGCCATGATGCGCCATGGTTACATGGCACTTTTGATGCTTAAAATAAGAAAAATATGCAATAACTTGGGTGTATTTTATTGGTATGATGTGTTTTCTATCCTACTTTGCAGGAACACAGGTTTTAAAGGCAAAATGATCAAAAAGGAGGAATCAAGCCCGAGAACAAAGTGTCGGAGGAAGAAAGAACAAGAACCTGCACCAGAGATGGACCCATGACACAAGTCACGTGGCGTGACTGCCACTCATGTGACCTGAGTGGCTGGCGTGAGTCCACTCCATAGATTTAGGAGAAAGCCTGATTTCCACGCCAGCAGTCACGTGGCGTGGAATAGTGCCGTAACTCAACTTCTGAAGACGTCTGATTGAGACTGATTCCCACGACACCAACCTACGTGGTGTGACTTGGTTCCACGTTTCCAAGTCACGATACCGTGGAAGTTGCCGACTCTGTTCTCCTATTTTGTTTTGGATAGGATTAGTTTTGTGTCTTTAAATACCCCTGTATAGTCCTATGTGAGGGAGTTAGTCATTACATTGTTTTGAGAGCTATTTCATACTATTTCTGAGTTCATAAATACTTTCTTGGTGTTGTAGTTACAAACCCTACTTCGAGTTTTATTGATAATTGAGATTTTGGTTTTTCGTCGTTGTTGTGAGATCATAATTATGTTTTCATCTTTGAATTCTTCTTGTGTTCTTATGATTATGAGTAGCTAAACCCATTAACTAGGGTTGTATGAACCACGAGGAATTAATGAAACAGGTTAAGTGCCAATTAATTCTGAATCGCTGTGAATGCATGTATTGTTGTCTTCTTCATTGTGATTGATTTTCTAACGGTTGCAAATGTTAGGAACCCGCCTGTATTCTAGACTTGCTTGAGAGAGAGGTAGAGATTGGGAAAAGGAGATAACAACAGAAATTTGAAGCTATCAACCTTCATCTAATAACTTAAGCCCTAGCGGGAATAGTTATCTGAGATCCAGGACGAGGGTTAGTATTGCGACACTCGGAGACCGAGAGGAGAAGAGTGAAATTCGTCTAACCAAGGTCGAGAGACATTTAGACGAACCTATCTTGTCAGATTTTGCATGCCAAATAGCGGGATGGTCTTGTTAGCACATATAGCCGGTGGAGTTAAGGAATCATTGGGGATCACAGTCCTAGTGAATCTTTCTTATTAATTACAATCTCAATTTGTTACTGACACAATTTATTCACAACCCCCCTCCCCCCCCCCCCGCCCAGTTTTACTTACTTTCCAATTACTCCGTCTAGTATTCTAAACAAGTTTGACCTATTCCCTGTGGGATCGACCCCAACCTTAGTGGAGTTCTATATTTGACAGCGACTACTTTATACTTCTTAGGAGGCATATTTTGGGCGACATCAAGCCATAACAATAGTAAGGTGAACAACCAAATACTGAAAAGATGGCACAGTAGGAGTGGCTCCAATTCCAGCCAACCCATTTAGAAAGGCTAACACCTATTGAACAACCTCAATAGACATATAAGGTAAGGCTGTTAACCCAGTTAGTGCTGCTACCTCGGGCTCCATTCCCTGCTGTTCTAGTACTTCTCTCTCCTCAAAATGATCCTAAGATGGGGGAGGGGATACTGACCTTTCATAAGCTTGGTCAGCAGCTGCTCGAGCTCCACCTATGGCGGGTGTGGCTCGTCCCCTTCCTCTCCTACCCCTTCTTCTCACACATCCTCATCTCTTTACTGTTGGCTCCTCAACTGGAGCGGCCGGTGCATGGGCTGCTGATTGGGTTCCGTTGGACCTAGTATTCACTATCTGCGGACAAAAGAGTGAAGAAATCAGATACCAATTTGGATCACTAAATACCAATTGGAATAGAGTTATAACATGAAAGAAGCAAGAATGACAGATTTTCTAAATTCCTATAGCCTCCCATAGAAAAGTGAAGATGTCTCCGTACTATTTCGTAAGACTCTACTGGTTCCATTTTGGTACGACAAGATCAATGAACCTAGGCTTTGATACCAACTTTGTCATGACCCAAACCCATCGTGAGTGGCATCCATACTTCTCACCTGGTAGGAGAACCATCTAACCCCAAACACCATCTCAAAATCAATACTTAGAAGAGTCAAGAACTAATCCATCAATAAATAAATATCAAACTAAACCAAATATAAGCACAACTAGAAGCGGAACATTGTACTTAAGCAAATAAAAACTATCTCTAGCAACCAAAAGTCGTCCGTACGAAAACTACTAAAGAATGTCAAGAAGGGGATGCAACCCCAAAAACTGAATGAAAACATAAGTTCAAAAATAAAGAACTATGCTAATGAGGAGAGATCTCATGGTAGGACGGATATGCCGTTCACCCTGAAATCTGAAGTCAACTACTGGAATCACAAGTGAGGTCTCGGAGGAGCCGCTGGAATATGTGCTGCACTCACAAAAGTAAGAGCAAGTGTAGTATCAACACACAAAAAATAACAGTGTACTGGTAGGGTCATTTGTCCAACCCAAGATGAGAATATGAACATTCAACCAAGGTGCAGTACAACAAGTTAATCCATGCTAAAAACTAACATACACTTAGCACAACGAGTATCAAATAAGCAAATTAGGATTTCAACAAGAATTCAACATATTACCACCAACTAAGTCAAGTTCAATCAAGCCAAGTCAAGACAAGTCAGGATAATTTATCAAGCATATAAATATTTTCCCCGGTTCACTCATGGGAAATACGACCACCCTCTAGCCATGACCTGCAGAGAACAATTACCGTCTATGTAATAAACCCCAAACACAAGTGTCTGCCAACCTTGTTCACTATTAACCATGAGAACATCCCAAATATCGAAACATTCCACATTTAGCAATAAGGTTGGTCAAAATCATACAACAATGTAAAATCCTTTGCATTGACCACACCAAACAACATGCACTAACAAGACGCACTAAAAAGTAGTTAACATGCACATATAGCATAAATTGGATTAAACTACAATACCATCACCTACCTCGAACCAAGTTTGCACAACTCCTCTAAGCCGAGGTTTTGCCCTTCCGTGCAATTTTCGTTTGTTCTTGGTCTAGAGCACGCATATAAATACATAATTAATGAAATGACCTACCATGTTGGGAATTATAACTCACACCCAACCCCTAAGGTCAGGGTCATGATCATTCCCTTCCCGTTCTAGGGCTTTTCTACCATAATCCACCTAAAACTACTAATTCCATGGATAAATTAGTGAATTAACTGTTAATAATCAAAACCCATTAATTTATTACTTAATTTTCCCCCTTGCACCAGAAAATAACCAAAATCAGCCCTAAAAACCTCCCAGAACTTCAGAAATTAGAAATTCTAATGCTTAATTATCAAATACAAGTTAACGGGGATGAATTCCTCCCTTTACGAAGCCAAATGATAAAAATCCGGTGGAAATCACCCTTCCTTTACCCCTAAAATTAGTTTTAGAAAAATAAACTATTTTTGAGGAAATATTTAATGAAACTGTGATTTTTGTACCATCGCTATTGCGGGAATTTCTCCACTATAGCAGTGATTGCTATAGCGGCGTGCCGGCCGATATAGCGTGGTGGATGGGACAGAATATCTTGTTTTTCCCAGAAATATCAGTTTTTTCCATACATCTTAACCCGGGACATTCCAAACAATACCCTTTACGCTAAGATTAATTTCAGGAGTTCTACTTACCCAAATTTGATTCTGTAAAATCCTACGAGTTCCTTATCATCTTAGCTAATTAGAAATCAAAATAGCCACCACTAAACCGCCAAATCATTCCTGGATTTCCCTGGACCATACCTCGCTCTGATTTTATTTGAAACTAACTTAGTTTGAAATTTTTAACTTCAAATTCGAGAAGAATTTTAACATGAGACTTTCAACGGAAGGTTCATACATAACGACGGAAATTACCGTTACACCTGTACCTTGTACATACACGCTAAGGGTATCATAACCACCCGCTAGTCATGATTTGCAGGGGATAAATTTCGTCCATGTACCTAAATCCCATACACAAGTGCCTGCCATCCTTATTCCACCAATAACCGTGAGAATGTCCAATTACTGAATCATTCCACATTCAACAATAGAGTATATCAAATCATACAAATAAAGGTTTCAACCAACACTTGTAGTATCCATAAGCTTGACATAAAGTTCATTTAAAAATGATAACACCAAACAACATGCACTAACAAGCAATAATAATAAGTAGTTAACATGCATATATAACATAAGTTGGATTAAACTACAATAGCATCACCTACCTCAATCCAACCTTGCACAACTTAACTAAGCTTGAACCTTGCCTTTTCGTACAATTTTCGCTTGATCTCGGTCTAGAAATACATACAAACACATAATTAATGAAATGACCTACCACGTTGGGAATTATAACTCATTCCCAACCCCTAAGATCAAGTTCATGATCATTCCCTTCCCGTTCTAGGGCTTTTCCATCATAATTCACCTAAAACTACCAAATTCATGGATAAATTAGTGAATTAACAACATGTAAGGGTAATTTAACGATCATTAACCAAAACCCAATGATTTTATACTTAAATTACTCCCTTGCACCAGAAAATCAACTAAAACCAGCCCTTAACCCTCCCCGAACTACGTAACCAAAACCCAATGATTTTATCCTTAAATTACTCATTTGCACCAGAAAATCAACTAAAACCAGCCCTTAACCCTCCCCGAACTAAGTAAACTAGCAATTCTAAGGCTAGAGTATCAATTTACTAGTTAGCGGGGATGAATTCCTTACCTTTACGAATAAAATTGATGAACAACTAAAGATTTTTGCCCAAAATCGCCTCTCCTTTGCCCAAAAACGTGTTTTAGATAAATAAATAATTTTTGGGTGTTTTTAGAATAAAACAACGATTTCTGTCGTTGCTATAGCGACACATGTTGCATGTCGCTATAGGTTGACCGCGTTGACTGGGAGCTATAGCGGGATTTTCTTCGATTTTGGGCATATCGCTATAGCGACATGCACGTCGCTATAAAGATATGGATTAGGCAGAATGTTAATTTTCCCCTAAAACTCCCCTTTTTCATAACACACCTTAATTCCAATACATACTAAATAATACCCTTAACGATAAGATCGATTCCGGGAGTTCTACTTTCCCAAATTTAATTCCGTAAAATCCTATAGGCTCCTTATAGTCTTAGATAAATAAAAGTTAAGTCAAATCACACCACACTTACCCAATTCATTTCCAGATTGCCCTATATCATACCTCGCTCATATTCCATCCGAAAATAGCCTAGCCTGGATTTATAACTTCAAATCCAGGAAGAATTTTAGCATGAAATTTTTAACGAGGGACCTATATGTAATAATGGAAAGGGTCGTTACAACAGATACCAATTTACCCATCATTCATCTCCGAATGATCAAACAAGAAAATTTGGCTAAAATAAGGAAAAAAAAGAGTACATATATCCTCAAACAAGTAAGGGTACTTTTCCCACATGTCCCTTTAGATTTCCCAAGTGGATTCTTCAACCGGGTGATGCTTTCATTGGACCTTGATCGAAAAAATTTCCTTCATCCTCAACTTTCTGACATCCCGATCTAGAATCGCCACCAGTTCCTCCTCGTAAGACAAATCCTTATATAATAGAACTGAGTCCCATTTAATGATATAATCCCCATACCCATGGTACCGTTTCAGCATAGACACATTAAAAACCAAATGGACTCCCAAAAACCTCAGTGGTAATGCTAGTTTATACGCAATCGGACCCACATTCTCAAGAATCTCAAAGGGACTAATATACTGAGGGCTAAGCTTGCCCTTCTTACCAAACCTCATGACTCCCTTCATAGGGTGATCTAAGGGGTATTTATATGCCTTATTGCCAACTTTGACCCATGTTTACCTTAGTTTTGAGATCAATAAGTATGTATTTTGTATTATTTTGATGGAATATTTGATATTGTGCTAATAAATGTGATTAGACCCTTGTAGGTGAAATTTATGACTATTTGGAGCGTTTTTGTAGTGGAAAGCGAGGCTTGGAGGAGCTACGAGCGAAGGATATTGAAGATAAGAGGCAAGCCAAAGATTTGAACTTGAAGAATCCAACCAAATCCGCGAAGAAAAGTCAAAAAAAAGAAGAAAATTGGAGTTTAAGGGCCAAGCGCGCCCAGGAACATGCCGGGTTGCTTTTGACAGAAATTTTGCTCAGATGGACAGCAGAGGGGCGCGCCCAGGGGTGTGTCGGGCTGCTCAGGCATACCTTTTCAGAGGCAAAACTTTCCTAAGTCCCAGGCTCGCCCAAGGGCGTGCCGGGCTGCTTTTTGGCAAATTATTGCCTCGAATTTCAGTCTATAAATAGGGCTCTTGGGTTATTGTATCAAAATTCCATATTGGTAAGACTACTCTTGGGCAATTTTGGCATCCAAATTAGGGTTAATTCTTCTTCTTTTTTATTTTTGTTTCTTTTTTTATTTTTTTTAATGAATTTATGTTAAATTAAGCCATGATTGGCTAAAATCGCTTATTATTGGGGTTGAGGCGATGAACATGAATCTCGTGAGTTGAATATTATTTTATTTTTTTGGAAGTATATCAATTTATTAGTTATTCTTATATTCTTTATTTTACTATTTTAATGCTTAATTACCATTGAAATAAATCTATTGTCTTGAGGGGAGCTCGAGAGAGAAACTGAGAGATAGAACATGGAATATAAGGAGCGTGATCTTTACTCAGGGAAGGGATTCCGAGAGATTGATATGTGGTTAGGACCGAGAGGTACCTAATTCGCCGCGCTTGTTCAAATATGGGAAGATAACTTAAAGGCGTTAGAATTGGTTAAATCTATTCCCGCTCAACGATGTAGTTAGGTTTCCAATTTCTAATAGAAGGTTATAGTTTGGAGACGAATATAATCATATTATCAATCTCGTGATCAATAGCCACGATAAACAGCTAAATTTGCTTAAACCATTAATATTCATGTGCTCGAGATGACATTCGGGATGCCTTGACCCTAGGAATTCAACTTGCCATTGTTTATACCCCCAGTTAATCATGTTAGTTTAGTTTATACTTATTCTATACTTTAAAACCATCATATCTCTATATTCCACCGCTTAAATAAATAATCAAGAACTAGTTTAGTCTAGTGAATAGTTAAACGACAAGTCCCTGCGGGTTCGATATTCGGCTCTTTTAAAGGAGTCACTTTATTACTTAAACGATCACATGCACTTGTATGTATAGCTGGGTCGCAATAAGTTTTTGGCGCTGTTGCCGGGGACTTCGGTTTTAATTATTTATCTAGATTGGACTTTTTCTTTTTATTTGTTTGAGTTGTATATAATTTATTTTTGTACAAAGTTTTATTTTACTTTTCTACCACTCTTGTTGATATGTCAGCCTGGGATATATGGTCATTGAATGATGAAAATTCTTGTTGTTTTTGTGGAGGACCACACTTGGATGGTAATTGTCATGATGTTCAAGAGAGAGGGTTGTGCGCACCTGCCCAATCTTTTGAATTGAATAGATGTCATATGTGTGGTGGTCAGGATAGCCATTGGAGTGACTGTCCAAACTATTATTCCCCTCCCCTGAATGCCTATTATGATCAGTCTATTGGTTGTGATGTTGGCATGTCTAATTGTCACGCCCCGAATCCCATCGGAACGGATTGGCACTCGTAGCCTACAAGGCCCGAGAGAACCAAGCTTTGCTTCTATTCAATCATATGCATGCCATAAGAAACCCCCCATTACGTAAGAACATGAAAGGCAAAATACGAAAAACATGGAACATGGGACATAGATATATACATATGTGTACCTTGGCCGTTGAGGCCATCAAGTAAAAAACGTCATATACCACCTTATATTCATACACCCACATACGTCTACGAAAGCCTCTAACATAGACATTTACCAAAACCAACTGAAAGTCGGGACAAACCCCTGTTTTAAACAACATGTACAACACCAAAACATATGAACAACTGTGACTCGGAGAAGCCTTGAACAACTGGGGCTCACCAAAAGCTGTAGATATCCTGCAACCTACTGCGGAGGTCTACTAGAACCTGCGCCTGCAGCAAGTAAAGTAAATTCCCCAAAGGGGTTAGTACGAAGAATGTACTGAGTATGTAAGGCTCAAATGAAACTGTATGATATGTAAATATGTCAATAAAATCAAATTCAAATGCATAACCAACATGGATAATCACTGTGCTGTACTTTGGAGACAATGTATATTGCTTTCATTACTTTCTTTGTATCTTTGCTTCTATGATTATTCATCTTTGCCTGTGACCTGTGATACCCGAGCCCCGACTGAACAGTGGATTTTAAACATAACATATCGTTATGTTGGGATTGGCTCGAGCTAGGCTTATGCCCCTAGAGCTGCCACCCTATGAATCAATATATATATATATATTGGGATCGGCTCGAGCTAGGTTATTACCTCTAGAGCTGCCACCCATACCAACACCTCAGGTTCGACTCGAGCTAGGTTATTACCTCTAGAGCTGCCCCCTGTCAGGATCGGTCCGAGCTAGGCTTATGCCTCTAGGACTGCCCCCTGATCCAACAATCTCGGGATCGGCTTGAGCTAGGCATTTCGCCCCCAAAGCTGCCACCCGTACTCAATCATTAACCACATATATGCTTTACTTTGTTCTTTACTTTGAGATTGGTACAGTGATAATTATAACTTCACTTGAAGCTTTGGATCATTAACTAATGAGTGAGAAACTTATGAATAAACATTGTTGGAAACATAGCCTTATTGGAAACATAACACTATTAGAACCATTAGACAATAATCAATGAACGAGATACATGAGTATAACCACTATTGGAACTGTGAAACATAACCTTATTGGACTTTTGGAACATTAATCAATAAATATGAGACATGATATTCACAATTGATCAATGAGTAGGAAACATATGGTAATGACCATTGATAACCGGAAATAGGATACCTTTGGACATTTCAAAATGAACTAGTGCAACATCAATGTGAATACTATGAGCTGCAAAAGGGTACGGAAAGAGTAACCTTACTTACCTTCACTTACAAGTATGAATTCACAAGCCTATGTATGAACACAATAGTCCAGCTTCTTCTTTACGTCTTACTCTACAATAAAAGTACATATCGGAGCTTACATTAGCAACTAGTTACTATACGGGTGTACAAGACGACAATGAACTATATGACTGCCGTATAACATCATGTCACCCCTTACAATACAATCCACTGCATTTCCATATCAACAACACCATAACATTACACACATTGACTAGGAGATCACACATCGATAGCATTTCACACCACACTTACCCTTTACGCTTTTGTCTTTATCATTCCATCACAATTACTCCTTCATAACAACATATGAACAACCATCCATACTTAATATAGTCCATCAAACCTCCATACGACACTTTAAAGTCATTAAAACGACATCACAAGTTGATAATTACATTCAAAAAGGGTATAGGGGCCTTCGGGGACCAAGACGATACGAAAACATTCAAAACCAAACCTGGGGCTGACCTGCGAATCCACCTGCGACCGAAGGTGGCTGAGGTTCACCTGTAGGTGGCTGGTGGAGGATGCCAGTGGCACCTGCATTGGCATCTGCGCCCGCAGGTGCCCTCGTCTGCGGGGGCGGATGCCCGTTTTGGTCCGAAATGGCCCCTTTTGGGTCTTTTAATGACATGAATGGTCCATGATCATAACCAAAATTATTTTGACATATTTTTGATCATATTGAACACCAAAGATCATCCATGGCCTCACAATACACATAACAACACCCAAAACGACACTTTACGGTCAATACGTCACCAAATCCATAACCAATTTCACAACAACAATTCCAAACATTATTCACAAGGATAAAACAAAGCAAGACTATAATCACATATCACATGTAAATATTTAATCCATCAAGTTCACTTCCTTCAAGACCACAAGTACATATTCAAGTTTACAAGACAATACCATTCTCCGATTTAACAACCATGTAACATTTCACACATTGTGAACTTCTCAATACTCCACCAACATAACCAACATAATATAAACCATATATCATGCATAAAATATATTAAACCATCATAATAAACACTTACCAAGTCTTACAAGTTGATGATCTTGGCCAAAGGAATGACTTAGGGTTCTTGAGAGACAAAAAGAAAATTTTGGTAAAGTCTAGAAAGTGGCATGAGAGCTTAAATGAAATAAAATCTGATTTTATCTCTTTATATAGTCCCTCAAGTCACTCTTATCTCTTTCTTAGAATTAAATTCAAGGGTTGATTGGTCAAATGGAGAAATATTGGAAGAATGGGTCAAATTCCCATATTGGGCCATGTCTTCCTTATGATTTTGGGCTTCATTTAAGGCCCAACGGTGTAAGACTTATTAATGCCCACAATATTAATGCATAATTCATCACATATCTCATGTTCCCATACTTTCATGAATGTTACGGTAGCCAACTAGACTCGGAAACATGCGGGGTGTTACACTAATGGAGCTAATGAAGCAGAAGCTCACTTTATGGATATGCTGAAGCGAATAATGGAGATACAGAGACAACAAAAGAAATACATGCATAGAGTGAGAGAAGCCACAGAGAAGATGCAATCCCAAGTCACAAAGTTACAGGCTAGGGCTGAAACTTGTGTTGATCAGCAGGTTACAGTCTTATCAAAGGAATCTCGGATTGATGAAAAAAGGGAGACACTAGTAGAAGAAAGTTGTGATGAAGAAGACATAGTGATCTAGGAATCGCTAATGGAGCAAGCACAACAATTAAAAATTCATGAGTGGCTCCAGGATGGTCTCACAACCATCGTAACCCAATTAAAATGGGGTGAGATGAGCTTATTTCAGAGACAGATCAATTTTTCTTAGATATTTGTGACTTGAATGTTCAGTTGATGAAAAAGATTGAGATGTCTGATGTCCAATCACCAATAGTTGTGGAGACTAGCCATTCTGTGGAGAAAGAAGAAGAATATCAACAATTCGACTATTATTCTTTGATTGAGGATGACGTTGAGAGGGAGTATAAATGTGAGCATGTTACAGCTAGTGCAAGAGGAAAAGTGGGATGTATTGGATCTCATTCAACGCATTTTTCTACATTATGTTTAGATGATGACATGTATTTTGAGTCATCTAAACTTGAGGAGGATTGTGTAGATGAGGAACAAGAATCCTACATTCTTAAATTTGCACTAGAAAAGCAACAAAACAACATGTCTCATCTCAAGGCCAAGTGATTTAACATGCACCATCCATCACTTGGTCCCTTTATATGTGCACCATCACCCTATGAGCGAAGCAAAAAGAAGGATGAGATGCTGGGGGTGAAATTTATATCCTCAAGGTAGAGGAAAAAGTTGATAGGTCGTGCCGTGATGTTAAATTAGGCGCTTGTGGGAGGCACCCCAACGTTTAGTATGTAGTTTATTTTTTTTTTTTTTTTTTTTTTTTAGTGTCACCTTTGTTTTTGTTTTTTGTTTAATTTGCTTTGCAGATTAGGGGAAGTCTGAGTACCCAAAATCTAAGCTAAGGAGCATTGAAAAAACTAAGTGAGGGATCCTCCGGACCTCTTTGATGGATAAGATGCTACTAGCTAGGCCTAGAGGCCTCAGGGAGTATTTCTCTTTCTTTATTCTTTGAGTTATACTTTGGGGACAAAGTATGATTTTAAGTGTGGGGTGAGAAATCTTCCTATTTGGTTAGGGTGGAGTGTGATATAGGAGTATTTTGGTTATTTGTTTTTTTCTTATGTTGCTGAAAATGTGAAAAATGCAAAAAGATTTTCTTTTAGTAATTTTTAGTTTTATTTAGGAGCACACTTCATCCACCCCTCGGTTTTTCTTTTAGATTCTTTTTCGAGGGGAAGCCCTTTGAACCCAGTATTCTTTTTATTTTTAGGAGTAATTTTAAAATTTTAGAGATGCTCTAATTAGATTCTACATATGATTGCATGATGCAAGTTGGTTTTGAATGTTGAAGCATGTGTAGTGAATTGAATGACTATTGTCGAGACACCTAGGCTCATTTGTTTGACTCTTTTGTGATGTTGGCTTAATGTTGAATTCTTGCTATTGCTTGGCTGAGATTCAATAGGGATCCTTCTTGATTTAGGCATGTTCCATGTGTGAGTGAGGTTTTTGTGATATTCCATGTGCATATTGATGTCTAGAACTTGCCCGGTGTGTTTGCAAAGCGAAATAAAGGGTGTTGAGTTTAGAAGATGGTATAGGAATTTCTTTGATAGCCATGTTTTATACCTACTTTATCTACCCTATTTGCATGATCTTAGTTAGCCCTATTGAGCCTTTAGTCTATTCTTTGGTAGCCTTATATGTAGCTTAATCCTTTTCTTTTAATTAACCGTAATTTGATCCAAAACTCCTAAGCTCTTTAGGTGAGAAATTAAAATGTGTAAAAATTGAAGAAGGAAAAACTGAAGTTGAAGCCCCAAGTAAATAGCTTTTGGTGTATGAAAAAAGTTTACGTGTTTTGGTAGGGAGTAATGTAATGAAAATAAAAATTGACAAAAGAAGTGAATCATGTGTTGATAGCAAGTACTCCTTGTCTAATATGTGTAAGCTAGCTTAAAGAGATGGGGAAAAACAAAAGAGAGTTGAAAAGACAAAAGTGGTGTAAAATAGGTTTGTTGGAGGTGATCTTAATGTAAATTTTTGTGTATTAAAGCGCTTAGGGAATAGTGACTATATTATTGACCAAATAGTTCCTACCCGTTCCTTAGCCTACATTATAACCCTTAAAGTCCTACTTGATCTTGAGATTTGACATTCTGATACTAGTGGAGTACTACACTAAGGGCAAGCTTATGGTTCATCTTATGTGACATGTGAATTTTTTGTGAGAGTGAGCGGAATTTGATTCTTACACCCATTATTGTGATAAATTGCATATCTGTGAGAGAATGTGGGTGACTTTATTGTGGTGAGGGCACATGTATGAGGATAGATAGGTGACTTATATGATCACTTTGTTGAGTAATGTGCATGAGTTGGAAAACTTGGTAGAGTCAATTCTTGAGGCTAGGAAGTTTTGAAGTAGTATTCATGTGTTTCAAGTTGTAATATAACATGCCAAATGTAGAGCTTGCTATTCATGTGGTCGTTGTAGTGCTAGCTTGAGTGTCTTAGTTGTAGTAGTAATTATAGAGTCGCCTTGAGTTGATTGTGGTTGTTGTTCGAGGACGAACAAAGGTTTAAGTGTGGGGTGATGATCTAAGGCGTATTTATATGCCTTATTGCCGACTTTGACCTATGTTTACCTTAGTTTTGAGAGCAATAAGTATGTATTTTGTATTATTTTGATGGAATATTTG
This sequence comes from Capsicum rhomboideum, assembly GCA_031232105.1. Lineage (NCBI taxonomy): Eukaryota > Viridiplantae > Streptophyta > Magnoliopsida > Solanales > Solanaceae > Capsicum > Capsicum rhomboideum. Next base: position 136,823,350 of record CP124716.1, read on the forward strand.
ATATTGTGCTGATAAATGTGATTAGTCCCTTGTAGGTGAAATTTATGACTATTTGGAGCGTTTTTGGCCTGGAAAGAGAGGCTTGGAGGAGCTACAAGCGAAGGATATTGAAGATAAGAGGCAAGCCAAAGATTTGAACTTGAAGAATCCAATCAAATCCGCGAAGAAAAGTCGAAGAAAAGAAGAAAATCGGAGTTTAAGGGCCAGGCGCGTCTAGGAGCATGCCGGGTTGCTTTTGACAGAAATTTTGCTCAGATGGACAGCAGAGGGGCGCGCCCAGAGGCATGCCGGGCTGCTTTTTGGCAAATTTTTGCCTCGAGTTTCAGTCTATAAATAGGGCTCTTGGGTTATTGTATCAAAATTCCATCTTGGTAGGGCTACTCTTGGGCGATTTTGGCATCCAAATTAGGGTTAATTCTTCTTCCTTTTTATTTTTATTTCTTTTTTTTAATTTTTTATGAATTTATGTTAAATTAAGCCATGAGTGGCTAAAATCGCTTATTCTTGGGGTTGAGGCAATGAACATGAATCTCGTGAGTTGAATATTATTTGGTTTTTGCTGAAGTTTATCAATTTATTGGTTATTCTTATATTCTTGATTTTACTATTTTTTGCTTAATTACCATTGAAATAAATCTATTGTCTTAAGGGGAGCTCGAGAGAGACACTGAGAGATAGAACGAGGAATATAAGGAGCGTGATCTTTACTCAAGGAAGGGATTCCGAGAGATTGATATGCGGTTAGGACCAAAAGGTACCTAATTCGCCGCGCTTGTTCAAATACGGGAAGATAGCTTAAAGATGTTAGAATTGGTTAAATCTATTCCCGGTCAACGATGTAGTTAGGTTTCCAATTTCTAATAGAAGGTTATAGTTTGGAGACGAATATAATCATATTATCAACCTCGTGATCAATAACCACGATAGACAGCTGAATTTGCTTAAACCATTAATATTCATGTGCTCGAGATGACATTCGGGATGCCTTGACCCTGGGAATTTAACTTGCCATTGTTTATACCCCAAGTTAATCATGTTAGTTTAGAGTATAGTTATTCTATACTTTAAAACCATCATATATCTATATTCCACCACTTAAATAAATAATCAAGAACTAGTTTAGTCTAGTGAATAGTTAAACGACAAGTCCCTGTGGGTTCGATATCTGGCTCTTTTAAAGGAGCCACTTTATTACCTTACGATACGCAGACTCTTTCTGTCTACTTTGAGTAGTCAACAACTTGGTTTGTATAGCCCTTACCTTTTCTTGAGCCTCTCTTATCAAGTTAGTACCAAACGGTTCAACCTCTCCAGTTTTGAACCACCTAATAGGTGACCTATACCTCCTCCTATAGAGTGTCTCAAATGGTGCCATGCCGATACTAGAGTGATAACTGTTATTGTATGAAAACTCATACAATGGTAGAAACTGGTCCCAATGACCACCAAAGTCGATAACACAGGCTCTTAACATGTCCTCTAGCACCCAAATAATCTTCTTCGTCTGCTTATAAGTTTGAGGATGGAAGACTGTGCTAAAGGTGAGCTTAGTGCCCAACTTCTCGTGCAACCTGTCCTAAAATTTAGAAGTATATTTCGCATCCCTATCTGAAATGATGGTAAGGGGGACCCCATGGAGCCTTACTATCTCCTTAATGTAGATCTTGGCTAATTGCTTGGAACTATAGTCAACCCAAACTGGCAATAAGTGAGCTAACTTCGTCAACCGATCAACTATCACCCAAATGGAGTCATACTTCCCCAAAGTATTAGGAAGACCCACCACGAAATCCATAACAATGTTCTCCTATATCCATATAGGTATATGCATTCTCTAAAGCAGTCCTGCGGGCCTTTGATATTTATACTTCACCTGTTGGCAGTTGAGACACTTGGACACATACTCCACTATGTCCCTCTTTATCCCATTCCACCAATAAAGCTGCCTCAAGTCATGATGTAATTTTGGTTGCATCCGAATAAATAAAATAACGCAAACCATGGGCTCCAAAAAGTACATCATGAATCAAATCACCAGCTCAAGGAACATATATCCTTTCCTTAAACCACAGCATCCCACCTACGTCAAGAGTGGAGTCTGCCACCTTTCCACGCACCACCTTATTTCGGAGTGCATTCAACTTCTTGTCCTCAGATTGCTTGGTCTTAATCTGATCTAGAAATGTTGACATCACCTCAACACTAGCCAACACTCCACCCCTATCTGAAATACCGAACTACATACACTGAGATGCTAAAGTTTAAAACTCTCTAGCTAGGGGTTGCCTGGTCACCCTCAAGAAGGAAAAACTACCCATGCTTACAGCCTTTCAGCTCAATGCGTCTTCCACCACATTGGCCTTTCCCGGATGATACTGAATAGTCGCATCATAATCCTTTAATAATTCCATCCATCTCCGTTGCCTTAATTAGGTTCAAATCCCTTTGAGTAAACATATGCTGTAGGCTACGGTGGTCTGTGATGACCTCACACTTCACACCATAAAGATAGTTTCTCCAAATCTTCAATACAAATACCACCGCTGCCAGCTCCAAATCATGGTTTGGGTAGTTCTTCTCATGAGGCTTCAACTGCCTCAAAGCATAGGTAATGAGACTCCTATCCTGCATTAACACAACACCCAAGCCCAAAAGTGAAGCATAACAAAACACTGTAAAGTCCTTACCTTCAACCGATAAGGAAAGTATAGGAGCTGTAGTCAAAAATGTCTTGAGCTTTTGGAAGCTCTCCTCACACTGATCTAACCAAATAAATAACACTTCCTTCTGAGTTAACCTTTTCAAATATATTGCAATGGATGTAAAGTTTTTGACAAACCTGCGGTAATAACTAGCAAGACCCACAAAGCTCCTTACCTCGATCACTGAACTAGGACGGATCCAACTCTTAACTGCCTCAATATTTCGGGGATCCACTATCACCCTTTTTCCAAAAAAATGCACCCCAAGAAAGCAACCGAAGACAACCAAAACTCACACTTTGAAAACTTGGTATATAACTATTTCTCCTTTAGAATTCCTAATACTATATGAAGATGACCTGCATGCTCCTCTTTTCTCTTAGAGTAAACTAGGATATCATCAATACACACAATAACAAAGGATTCAAAGAATGACTTAAAGATACCGTTCATCAAGCTCATAAAGGCTACCGGCGCATTAGTTATCCCAAAGGACATCACCAGAAACTCGTAATAGCCGTACCGAGTTCTAAAAGCTATCTTTGGTATATCTACTGGTCCAATCTTCAGTTGATGATAATCTGAACACAATTCAATTTTGGAAAATACCGTCGCACCCTGTAACTGGTCAAACAGATCGTCTATGCGAGGTAAAGGATATTTATTCCTGATGGTAACTTTATTCAACTGTCTATAATTACTACACATCCTCATACTACCATCTTTTTTCTTAACAAATAGTACTGGAGCACCCCAAGGTTAAGCACTTGGATGAATAAACCCCTTGTCGAGTAGTTCCTGCAATTGAGTTTTGAGTTCTCTCAACTTCGCTGGAGCCATTCGATAGGTAGAAATAGAGATAGGGCAAGTGCCCGGCTCTAACTCGATGCAGAAATCAATATCTCTGTCTGGAGGCATACCTGGTAAATCTGAAGGAAACACTTCCTGAAATTTAGAAACCACCTAAACTGACTCTATACAAGGGGACCCCACACTCACATCCCGGAGATGAGCTAAAAACACTAAACACCCCTTCCCCACCAATTTTCTAGCCCAAAAAAATGATATAATCTTCACTAGTTTGGCCTTGTACACTCCCTCCCACTCTAGTTTATCCATCCCAGGCATATCTAGAGTCACTATCTTAGCATAATAGTTTAAGACAATGTGATATGGAGATAAGCAGGTCATGCCCAAAATTACATCGAAGTCCAACATATCTAGAATGATCAAATCTACCTAAGTCTGAAAACTCACAAATGACATGGAATAAGAACGATAAACATGGGTTACTACCACAGACTCACCAGCCAAAGTAGATACATAAACAGGACAACCAAGTACATCACATACCAAATTTAGACCCATAGCAAACTGGACGGATGCATAAGAATAGGTAGACCCCAGATAAAATAAAATAAAAGCCATTAGGTCACAAAATATAATGGTACATATGGTAACCGCATCAAAAGCCTCAATATTAGCCTTCCCTAAGAAGGCATAACAGTGAGCCCGATTATCAATCTGAGCTAACTCCTTACCTGGCAGTGCTCCTCCCCCTACACCGCCATTTCCTCAACCTCCCCGATCACCTGCCTGATTTCCCCATCCACTCTGCGTACGAACCCTATCGTTACTTCCTCTCCCTCTACCTACTGTAACTATGGCCCGAGTCTACTGCTACACCTAGCTATTCGCCTATCTCAAAGGACACTCTCTCTTAAAGTGGCCAACAACACCATAATAATAAAATCCCCGCTCGAGAGAAGCCCGATAGGTAGAAGAGTAAGAAGCCCCTTGGCTCTTAGCCTGTGACTGAGAAGAAACCTTAGCCAGACCCATAGTAAAAGCTGGCAATGCTAACTGAATAGGGTGAGCTAGGTAGACCTGCTGCTCGTGGCCCTTGGAGTAAGATTCGCTGAAATTCCCAACATTGCGAGACTTCTTAGATAACATCTTAGCCTGACCCGCGTGCGTGACCCCTTCTAACTTCTTCACATAATCTAAAACCTTATTGAGCCCTATCCCTACAGAAGTCATATGAACGGATAAGACCTGAATATCATAATTCAAACTTTTGAAATAACGTCGAATCCTCTCCTCCTCGGTATCCAACAACTGAGTAGCATAGCGAGACAAGGCATGGAACTTAGCCTCATAGGCTACAACTGCCATATCACCCTACTCCAATGCCAAAAAATCATCATTTTTAAGATCGCAGAGGGCCCTAGGCATATATTTCTCTAAGAACAAGGCATGGAATTATTCCTAAGTCAATGGAGGTAAAACCAGTGACTGACATTCAACATACGCCCTCCACCATTTCTTATCATCCTTCTCTAACAGAAAAGTCACAAACTCAACTCCATGTTGCTGTACAACACTCATCTTATGTAACCTCTCATAACAGTCAATGAAAGTGTCTTTAGACTCAGTACCCTGGAATGTTGGAGGTTTCATCTTTAGAAACTTGGTCAGCAGATCATCTTCAGTACCCGTCATCATAGAACCCAAAATCGGACGAGAAAAAGCATTAGTCCCTGAAGCCTCATCCATTCTAGGAGCCATAACAACAGTAGGATAAGCTCCTAGGGCCTAAAGAACTGATATAATTGGTGTGGCTCCAATGCCAGCCAACCCACTCAGAAAAGCTAACACCTGTTGAACAACCTCAGTAGACAAGGAAGGTAAGGCTATAACTCCAGCTGGTGCCACCACCTCCGGCCCCATTACCTACTCCTCCATTGCTTCTATTTCCTCCAAATGATCCTGAGGTGGGGGAGGTGATACTAACCTTTCATGAACCTGTCTAGTAACTGCTTGAGCTCTTCCTTGGCGGGTGTGGATCGTCCCCTTCCTCTCTTGCTTTTTCTTCTCACTTGTCCTCTTCCCTTTACGGCTGGCTCCACAGCTGGGGCTACCAGTGCGGGGATTGCTGCTTGGGTTCTGTTTGACCTAGTAGTCACCATCTGTTGACGAAAGAGTGAAGAAAAATTAGATACCAATTTGGATTGCCAAATACCAATTGGAATCAAGCTACAACACCAAAGAAACAAGAATAATAATTTTCCTAAAGTCCTATAGCTTCTCAAAGAAAAGTACAGACGTCTTCGTACTGTTCTGCGAGTCTCTATTAGACATATTTTGGTACAACGAGATCGATGAACCTAGGCTCTGAAACCAACTTTGTCATGACCCAAATGGACGTGATTGGCACCCGCCCCATTCTCCGGTAGGAGAACCAATAACCTCGAAAGCATTAACCAACACTGAGAGAAATAAAGAACTATCCAATTAATAGTTTTAAAGATTATCCAGTAAAAACAAACTAAGACGTACAGAACATAGTACTAACCAATAAATATCCCTAGAATCCAAAAGTCGGTGTACCAAAACATACTAAAAATTTTCAAGAAGGGGATGCAACCCCAAAACTAAAGGAAGATGCATAAGTCCAAAACAAAGGACAATGTCATCAAAGAGGATTCCATGGTAGTCAGAAAAATGCTGCTCACCCTTGAAATCCGGATCACACGCTAGAGTCACAAGTGAAGTCTTACAGGAGCCACTAGAATATGCACTGCACTCAATAAAAAGTAAGAGCAGGTGTAGTATCAATACACAAGAACAATAGTGTACTGATAGAGTCATTTGGCCAACCCAAGATGAGAATATGAACACTCAATCAAAACGTAGTACAACAAGTTAATACACTTAAAGCAATTAAGGATTCCTAGCAACAAGTCAAAGACATCTACAATTAATGCCAATTAGTCAAGTCGAGTCAAGAAAAGTCAAGTCCAGTCAAATCAAGCAAGTATCACTATATTTAATTGTAACACCTCAGAAAATTTTGAATTAAATTGACTCTTTAAAACAAGTACAACTCCGGGTCCATAAAGAGAATTATGGTATATTTGTAAATGGTGTAGAGTAAATATATATAATATATATTAGTATAGTGGCTGGTGGTAAAAGAAAAATGTTTGGGAAGTTTTATTAATATTTTTGCTATATGTGGAAGTGGGGGCCATTTTAGTTCCTAAATTATATAAGTGACAAAGAAGAAAAAAAGAAGAAAAGAAAGGATTTTGGGTTTTGGGGAATCACGTGCAGTGCTAGTACTAGTACTTAGCAAAAAGAAAAGAACAAGGAAAGAGGGCAAGTAGAAAAGGAATAGGGGTGGACAACAGCTGTAGTACTAATACTGTACTCTGATTCTTCTCCTTTCTCTCTCGATTATCAACGAAAATAATAGAGGAGTAAGAGAGAAATATTACCCAACTCGTTAAGGATCGTACATGGTAGAAGATTTTGTGGTAATTTTGACAGGAACTTCAAGAAATTGATTTAAATCTATAGTCGGAATTTGAAGTCCAAGAGGTAAATTCTCTACCCTTTTCTTGAATTTAATTATAGATAAGTATTTTGGGATATCTAATTTGAATCTTTGCCCTACTTTTCGAAGTGGGTTCATGAGAAAAGAGGGAAAAAGGTGAAATTTTGATAAAAGGTGAGTTTTTAGGAATTCCTATCATTTGGGTGAATTTAACGTTGAATTTTATAAGTTGGAAACTAAAGAATTCATTTTGGATTCTCAGTAAGAAATTCGATTATTTTAGAATATAAGTAAAGTCTATTGGAATAAATTGTTAAATGCATATATGGGTTATTGATGGACGTACTTTATCCTTGTAATTAGTAGGTTACCTATCAGATAACGGGTACTAGTAGTTAGAAGGATAAGGACTACACTTGTGCGAGTTTTATTGTTTGAAGCTCGGAGTACCATCGTAGCTAGTAAAGCACTAACGTATGTAAAGCTAAACCTTTCCTCGCCATTAAGGCACCACCCTACGTCATGTGCTCCTTTTTATAAACATCAATATAGTTTTCATAGGATATAAAGGTAGGTTTTCAATTGTTTTATATATCGTTCCCTCGTACTACTATCAAGCCCATAAGAATCCACTTTTCTCTCTTTATGTCAAATCTTTACAATATTCAATATTATCGTAAGTTCCTTTACTTGAAATTCTTAGGCCACATGGTATATATATATGTCACAGGTTACGAATGAAAGTAAATATCTATAGCATAGTTACACTTGTATGTAGTATCTAAATGACCATTACTGTAATTCACATGCCATGGGCTTTTGAGGCATTATTTGACAAACGTTAACGATGGGAGGGTACATAGGTTTTACTTGGCCTATGTGCTCGACGTGATTCTGTACACAAGATCAGGACTAGACCATTATAGTGGGCCCAAACATTGGGGCGTACCCACCTTTGTGGCATCATTTGTATTTGTAGTCAGCTGGAACGTCATGCACTGTTTCCCATGACTGGGGCCAACTTATATCATATATGGCCTGCAGATACCTTGTATCAGACTGCGATTATAGTTATACGTATAAATCATAGTCATATGTATTTGGGGCGACGTACGCCTTATATGTGATTCCGATCACCTTTGGTAGGCCATCCTATGATTATTTGTACTACTTATAGTTTAAGTACACCACCTAGGCAAATTATAGGTTCTATATTATAATGAATGCCCTCCTGGACATTATACGACGAACTAATAAGGTTGGTGCATAGTTTATAGTTTCATGTCATATATGTTGAACTTGTATGCTCATAATTCTTTCACTTTAATACTTGATTCATATGAGCTTCCACACTTTTCTAGTTGTTATTCTGTCTGCTTTCATACCAGTACATGTTGTATATGTACTGTTGTCTCCACATTGCCACATACTATTGATGCAGGCTCAATTTCACAGGATAGCAGAGTCCATGTTAGGCTCTATTGCCGTTTTCAGCCGATCTTTTGGTGAGCTCCATCTCTCTCTGGAGCCAGTCTATGTCTAGTATTTTTGATTATATGTACAGGTCTCTAGTTGGGTATGTCGGGCCCTATGCCAACTAGTTATTATAGTAGAGTGTGTTAAACTGACTAGAGGCTTCATGGATATGATGCGGTCTCTAGTTGTACAGTTTTTGTTAATATAACTTCCTCGTATATATATACAACTCATATTGGATATCCTCCTCGTTATTATCTCATAATCTCGTATATGTCATTGAGTTCTTGTAAAGTAGGTGCATACGGTTCTTGTCCGTCATTACTATTTTGGGGAGTGACAAACTTGGTATCAGAGCCTAGGTTTAATTGTCCCAGGGAGTCTATAAAGCCGTGTCTAGTAGGAACTTACTTATAGATGTATTGCGCGCCACATTTATAATTAAGGGACTGCATGGACATTTAGGAATTTGACCTTTATTTATAATCTAGATCATGCAATTTAGCTAAATCACAACAAGTTACTTCTGACTCATATTCTACTTATCTGTGACACAGATCATGTCTGCTACAGAAAAGGACAAAGTAGCCCAACAGGCCACTACCAACACCACTTAAGGGGCAACCATTACAGGGCAATCTCCCGTATTGGTGGATCTGAATAGGACTCAAGAGAGTTTGATAGGTTCGATACTTCCAGGATCTCAAATACCCAAGACAGAAAGACCTGCAGGGGTTTCTGCCCCTCCAGTGGTACCAACAGTAGTTCCTACCCCGCCACCAAGTACCTCAGACCAGGATCTCAAAGGAGCGATAAAGTTGCTTACATAGTTGGTAGCCGCTCAGGCCTAGAGACAGTATATGGATGTACCTGTTGCTGCTCAGGGTGGGGTAACCTAATCTAAGATCAAAGATTTCCTCCGTATGAATCCACCAGAATTCACAGATTTTAATCTTGTAGAGGACCCTCAGTAGTTTATTGATGAGACTCATAGAATTTATAGGGTGATGTGGGTATCGGACACAGATGCAGTTAAATTAGCCACCTATTGATTGAAAAAGGTTGGTGATGATTGGTATGATATTGGGTAGCCTCAAAGGGTCAGGATGCTCCTCTGACAGTCTGGACGGACTTTACAAGGGTCTTCATGGATCATTTCATGCCATTAGAGCTCAGAAAAGCAAGGGTAGATGAATTTTTTTCTCTAAGGAAAGGTAATCTTAGTGTCAAAGAATACTGTTTGCAGTTTACACAGTTGTCCAAATTTGCTCCAGAATTGGTTAGCACACAGACATCACAGATTCATCGCTTTGTGAATGGCCTCACGGGTCCTTTGAAGGACCTTCTTTCTGTTGCTGCTATGAATAAAGATTCGAATACAGCGAGAATCATGGCATGAGCTCTGCAGTTAGAGGAGGATCAGCGTAATCGTGAAGTATATAGCGAGAGGGAGCAAAGTAACAGAGCCAGGCTGGCCAGCCAGTATCAGGGGAGCAGTGGAGCTTTCACTAGTAGAGGGCCACCTACGCATGCCCAGTCAGCTGTGCAATATATATCTAATGCTCCAGCTCCATTCTCGAGACGCATATATGAGCAGGGTCAGAATTTTAGAGCACCAGACTTACGGCCTTAGAGAGGCACCAGTCGAGGATTAACACCTCGACCTACATGCAGATAGTGTGGCTCAAATTCCTGTTATTGGTATGGTGTATAGGGTCATATGGTTCGGGATTTTCCTCAGCTCAAAGATAAAGGTAGAGGTGATCGATCACAACCTACAAGGTCTACATCAGCCTCATCATCATCAGTACCTTCTTCTTATTGCAGTCCTCAGGTACCAACAGGTAGAGGATCTGGTAGAGGCAGAAGGTTTGGTTTGAGTGCTGGCCTAAATCGTATGTATGCACTAGCTGGTCGGCAAGATTCAGAGGCATCTCCAGATGTGGTCACAGGTACTTTAGTTGTCTTTTCACATGATGTATATGCCTTGATAGACCCAAGATCTACCTTGTCATATGTTACTCCATTTGTTGCTAAGAAGTTTGGAATAGATCCGAAGTTTTTATGTGAACCATTTGCAGTATTTAGTCCAGTAGATGAGTCTATCATAGCTAGACGGGTTTATTATGATTATGTGGTGACAGTATGTGGTCGTGCAACATTGGCTAATCTGATTGAACTTGATATGGTCGACTTCGATGTCATTATGGGTATGGATTGGTTATCCTCTTGTTATGTTACAGTTGATAGTCGAGCCAAGATGGCCCTATTCCATTTCCCAAGAGAGCTAGTCCTGGAGTGGAAGGCTGAATCTATGATGCCTAGAGGGAGGTTTATTTCCTATCTTAAGGCACGAAATCTTATTGCAAAAGGGTGCTTATACCACCTAGTCCAAGTGAAAGACCTTGAAGCCAAAAAATAGGTACAGACTCTCCAATCTGTACTAGTGGTGGATGAGTATCCAGATGTGTTTCCTAATGAACTTCCTGGATTACCTCCCATCAGAGAGATCAATTTCGGTATTGATGTAGATCTCGGTACTCAACCGATATCGATTCCAGCTTATAGGATGGCGCCTGCAGAATTGAAAGAGCTAAAAGGGCAGTTGAAAGATTTACTTGATAAAGGCTTCATTCGACCCAGTATATCACCTTGGGGTACGCCAGTGTTGTTTATACGCAATAAAGATGCACGTTACGAATGTGTATGAATTATAGCCAGCTAAACAAAGTGACAAAAAAGAATAAGTATCCTCTTACCCGAATAGATGACTTTGTAACACCCCGTACCTTCCCAACCCTACTGGATGAAATTGAATAATGATTACTTCGGTGTCAAGAGTTATAAGTATGTATTTGGAAATGTTAAAGATGAGAAAAATTGAAATTTGGCCAAGTACATGCAATTAGATTTTCATAGAAAGGGTTTTGTGATTTCGTGGAGCATTTGGGTAATACCTCGTACACATTATAACCTTATTTGGTGACTTGGAGTCATTTCTACTTGATGATTAAGATCACTAAGTAAGTATTTTGAAGTGTTTTGATAAGGTATTGGACGATATGCAAGTATTGAGGAAGTGGCCGAAAAATTCAGCAAGGTGCTGAAACTTGCGCCACTACCCTATTTCAGGGGGTGTGGCGCAAGACCCTGATTCATAGGGCAAGGAAAACTTGCGCCACTGCCTTGCTTTGCAGCAGTGGCGCAAGGCATAAATATTTTGCCTTTCCGGGCTCGTTTTGTAACGCAATTCTACGACGATTCTTAGATGGTTTCTTTTGGTTCTTGGGAGTTCTTTGAGCATTTTTAAAGCTTCAAATACCTCAATACACTCCTACATACTCCTACATGATCAAGTCATGAAATATAAATAAGTATCCAAAATGGTCAATGAAGCCATGGGCGACTAGAATTCCTATTTTGGCGATTGAGACTACGAATGAGAATCTCCTAAGAGAATATTGTCGTGACATTATGGAATTATTTAAACATGAGAGATATGGTGAATTATATATGAAAATTTATGGGCTAAGCTACATGTGCAATTAGGCCCAAAATGGAATAAAAGACATGGCCCAAAGGGCAAAATGACCCATTCTTCCACTTTGACCACATTTAATGCCAAGGAATGGCTAAGCATGACTTGGGGTCTATATAAAGGCCCCAAAATCAGATTTTAATCATCCAAAAACTCTCATGCCTTTTAGGATATTTTCTCAAAGTTCCAAACCCTAAAGAAAATATTCCTTTGGACTCTTTGGTAAAGATCATCCTATTCCAAGCCTTGGTAAGTATTTATTCTCATGGATTAACATATTATATGCATGGGAGATTATGTATATTATGATAGTTATGTTGGCAAGGTGGTGAATAGTGTATTTTTGCTTTTGGTGAAAGATGTGATATCTTGGTGATTTGAACTTGAAAAGAGACTTGATGTCTTAATGAAAGAGCATGGTATGAATAAAATATGAACATGTATTGTGTGATTTTGTTATTAAACTTGTTATTTTTCTAAAAGTGTAAATTGTGGGATTTTGGCCGATATGTGCTATGAGTTGTATTAAAGTAATTTGATGGATTATTTGTGATGCGATATGGATAAGAAAGTGTAAATGAGAAGTGTTGTGGTGAAATGTATTGATTTTCATGTATTGGTAAATGTTGGGAATATTGTGGGATTTTTGGAATAATAATTTCATCAATGGTTTTGGCAAGGGGAAATGGCATGTTTAAAGGCAAACATGTAACTTATTGACGTTACATACACTTGTAAGGTAGTTGGTGGTTAATGTGAATTTCGTTATGTATTTGTGTTGTAGAGTGATACATAAAGAAGGAGCGGGACTATTGTATTCGCGTCTAAGATTGTGTATTCGTATTAAGAATACAAGGTATGTAAGGTTACTCTTTCCGTATCCTTCTACAAGATATTGTTCTTATTGACATTGGGCTTGTTTCAATTCCGAGAGGCTTCAAGTATATCAATTCAGGGTGACGTATATTGTTATTCATATGTTCCCTATTCTTAGATGAATTATGATTCACTTATCTCTTATTCATTGATTGAAGTTCCAAAGATGCCATGACGTTGTAATTCCTAAAAGAACTATCTCAACGAGAGTAATGAGGTAAAGAGAGCTTGTTTAGTTGAATAGCATTATTCCAAACATGTCTTGTCCCAAAGTCCTATAGTATGATGATTATCCTTGTGCCAATTGTTCATAAGTAAGAGTACCAATCTCATAAGAGTAATAAAAGAGGTGATGTGCAAGTTAGTATAATTATTCCACATGAGTGAAGTGGGATGTGTATATAAGTGTGAGCTTTAGTGTGATGATCTTTAACGTGTCATTTTCATAACTAGGTAAGGGGTATAAGATTGTAAAGAAGTAATGTGCATGGTTACTATATGTTTCATTGAGTATAGATCACATTCTAGAGAGTATAAGTTCAATATGGAACAATCCCAATATTGTGATATGTCATTTATTAAAGCCCACCCAAGGTGGAGGTCCGGTACCATATACTTACTTATGTAAGATCTCATAGGATTAGTGAAGGAGGTGAAGTGCGAGCTAATATATCTATCCCTCATAAGTTAAGGTGTTAATCTCATGAAGTATAAGAGTGAGGTAAGGCATATTTGTGTGTTCAATTAGTGGCATGATCCTTAATGTATTAATCTCTCATAAGTTGATATATCAATTTATCCCACTATAGAGTGGATGTATGTTCTCCCACCATAGCGTGGATTTATATTCTCCCACCAATAGAGTGGATGTATGTTCTCCCACCAATAGAGTGGATGTATGTCTCCCCACCATGAGAGTGGATGTATGTCTCCCCACCATGAGAGTGGATGTATGTTGCCCCACCATGAGAGTGGATGTATGTTGTCCCACCATGAGAGTGGATGTATGTTACCCCACCATGAGAGTGGATGTATGTTGCCCCATCATAAGAGTGGATGTGTGTTGCCCCACCAATAGAGTGGATGTAGGTTAAAACCACCAATAGAGTGGATGTACGTTAATAGAATAGATGTATGTTATATTATTACCCCCACCACTAGAGTGGATGTATGTGGATGAGTGTTATTCTTTCTAACCAAGTAGATGAACACTAGTGGTAATGAACCTAGAAGCAAGAAATAATCTCTTGTATATAGAAGAAGCTATTGGAGGCAAGTTTCTTGAGTGAAGGAAATTTCCCTTGAAGGAAAGTAAGTATAAATGATATTATCTAAAATGATGGCTTATCCCCATTGACTATTCTCTCATATTTTATTCTATTTACATTCTCATGTATGATGCTATTTATTATGAGCCTTACATACTCAGTACATTCTTCGTACTGACCCCCTTGGGGGACTTACCTTACATGTTGCAGGTGCAGGCATTAGTAGACCTCCTCAGTAGACTGTGGATCATTTGCAGAGTTTTTGGTGAGCTCCATTTGATTCGGAGCTTCCTGGGTCATAGTTATACATTTGTTTTGATGTTGTAAAGATAAAGCGGGGACTTGTCCCGAATTTTAGTTCATTTGGTCAATGCATTTGTTAGAGGCTTTTGTAGGCGGATGTGGGTGTATAAATGTAAAAAGGGATATGTCGTTCTTGACTTGGTGGCCTCAACGGCCAAGTTTCGCATATGTATATATATATATCACATGTCCCATGAGTTCCGTTTTTAGCATTTTAAAGTCCTTACTTGGTAATGGTGTTTCTTATGACATGCATACGAACGAATAGAAGCAAAGCTTGGTTCTCTCGGGCCTTGTCGGCTACGAGTGTCAATCCGTCCCGATGGGATTTGGGGCGTTACAGACTTATTCGATCAATTACAGGGAGCTAAATGCTTTTCAAAGATCGATTTGAGGTCTGGTTATCACTAGCTAAGGATTCATGAAGTACACATTTTCAAGACAACATTTCAAAAAAGATATGGGTACTTCGAGTTTCTTGTCATGTCATTTGGACTGACAAATACCCCAGCAGCCTTCATGGACATGATGAATAGGATTTTTAATCCCTTTCTTGATATGTATGTGATTGTATTTATAGACGACATTTTGATATATTCACGTAATAAAGCTGAACATGCAGATCATTTGAGGTCAGTATTGTAGAAACCCAGAGAGCACCAGTTGTATGCTAAATTCTCTAAATGTGAGTTCTGGTTGACCTCAGTAGCTTTGCTTAGTCATGTGGTATTTGGAGAAGGCATCAGAGTAGATTTTCATAAGATAGAAACAGTGAAGAATTGGCCTCGACCAACCACTCCTATAGAGATGCGTAGTTTCTTGGGGTTAGCCAGTTACTACAGGAGATTTGTGGAGGGATTTTCCTCTATGTCTACCCCATTGACTAAATTGACACAAAAAGCAGTTAAGTACCAATGGTCCGATGCTTGTGAAAGAAGTTTCCAAGAGCTGAAACATAGATTGACTACAACGCCAATATTAGTCTTACTAGAGGGCACAAAAGAGTATGTTGTGTATTGTGATGCTTCAGGTATTAGCTTGGGTTGCGTTCTTATACAACATGGAAGAGTTATAGTGTACGCTTCTCGGCAATTGAAGAAGCATGAACAGAATTATCCCACTCATGACTTAGAGCTTGCAACAGTGGTAGTCGTACTTAAAATATGGTATCATTATTTGTATGGAGGGCATGTTGGTATCTTTACAGATCATAAGAGTCTCCAATATCTATTTAAGCAGAAAAAGTTGAATCTGAAGCAGAGTATGTGGCACGGTGCTCCAATTTACGATGAACTAATAAGGTTGGTGCATATGTTACAGTTTCATATCATATATATTGTACTTGTATGCTCATAATTCTTTCACTTTGGTACTTGATTCATATGAGCTTCTGCACTTGTCTAGCTGTTATTCTGTCTGCTTTCATACCAGTACATGTTGTATATGTAATGGTATCTCCACATTGTCACATACTATTGATGCAGGCTCAGTTTCACAGGATAGCAGACGTCCACGTTAGGCTCTATTGTCATTTTCAGCTGGTCTTTTGGTGAGCTCCATCTCTCTCTGGAGCCAGTCTATGTCTAGTATTTTTGATTATATGTACAGGTCTCTAGTTGGGTATGTCAGGCCCTATGCCAACTAGTTATTCATAGTATAGTGTGTTAAACTGACTAGAGGCTTTATGGACATCATGCGGTATTGTATTGTACAGTTTTTGTTAATATAACTTCCTCGTGTATATAGATAACTGGATATCTTGCTCGTTATTATCCCATAATCTCGTATATGTCATAGAGTGCTTGTAAAGTAGGTGCATACGGTTCTTGTCCATCATTACCATTTTGGGTCGTGACATTAATTACATTATCCGATTCACTTATGGAACCGTCAAACTCACCTGTACCTTGTATATACACGCTAAGGGTATCATAACCACCCTCTAGTCATGAACAGCAGGGGACAAATTTCGTCCATGTATCTAAATCCCAGACACAAGTACCTGCCATCCTTGTTCCACCAATAACTGTGAGAATGTCCAATTACCGAATCATTCCACAATCAACAATAAAGTATATCAAATCATGCAAACAAAGGTTTCAACCAACACTTGTAGTATCCACAAGCTTTACATAAAGTTCAATTGAAAAATGATCACATCAAACAACATGCACTAACAAGCAATACAAAGAAGTAGTTAACATGCACAGATAACACAAATTGGATTAAACTACAATATGATCACCTACCTCAATCCAAGCTTGCACAACTCAACTAAGCTTGAGCCTTGCCTTTCCGTGCAATTTTCACTTGATCTCGATCTAGAAATACATACAAACACATAATTAATAAAATGACCTACCACGCTGGGAATTATAACTCATTCCCAACCCCTCAGGCCAAGTTCATGATCATTCCCTTCCCGTTCTAAGTCTTTTCCACCATAATTCACCTAAAACTACTAAATTTATGGATAGATTAGTGAATACAACATGCAAGGGTAATTTAACGATCATTAACTAAAACCCAATGATTTTATACTTAAATTACTCCCTTGCACCAGAAAATCAACTCAAATCAGCCCATAACCCTCCTCGAACTACGTAAACTAGCAATTCTAAGGCTAGATTATTAATTTACTAGATAACAGAGATGAATTCCTTACCTTTACGGAGCAAATCGATGAACAACTGAAGATTTTCGCTCAAAATTGCCTCTCCCTTGCCCAAAAATGTGTTTTAGAAAAATAAATCATTTTTGGGAGTTTTTAAAATAAAACAACGATTTACGTCGCTATAGCGACATACATCGCTATAGTGACACATGTCGCTATAGCGGCCGTCGATCGCGTTGACTGAGCGTAATAGCGGGATTTTCTCCGCTTTTGGGCATGTCGCTATAGCAACATGCACGTCTCTATAGTGACATAGACGAGGCAGAATGTCTGTTTTTCCCCAAAATTTTCCTTTTTCACGACACACCTTAAATCCAAGACATTCCAAACAATACCCTTTACGCTAAGATCGATTATGGGAGTTCTACTTACCCAAATTGAATTCTGTAAAATCCTACGGGTTTCTTATCGTCTTAGCTAACTAGAAGTTAAGTCAAACACCACCACACTTACCCAATTCATTCCCGGATTTTCTTAGACCATACCTCGCTCAGATTCCATCCGAAACTAGCCTATCCTGAATTTATAACGTCAAATTCGAGAAGAATTTTAGCATGAAATTTTTAAACGAGGGACCTATACGTAACGACGGAAAGGGTTACATCTCTTGCACATGAGTTGGTGAACTACGGGTGGATTTTACTTCCATTTTGCTGGAGAAATAACTAACAACTATTCACTGGGTACAAAAATCTCAGGCAAATTATAAACCATAAATGTGCGTGTAATTATAACAAACTCCAATATATTATAGTCAAGCAAACGAAACATAGAAAAGAGAAATAAAAAAATTATGAATATGATTCTTAATTCGAAAGCCACTTTTATTTAATCAAAGATTATCAAACCAAAATTAGATTGATGCCATGAATACTAAGCCTATGCTTGAACGAACTCATGATATTATTAGTAATGCCTGCCAATCTCCCAGTAGACTTACTATTATATTTCAATCATATGGCATATTTGGTAAAAAAGAAAATGAAATTTGATGGAGAACATATGTCTTCCAACAAAACTTATGCAATTATACATTAGAGATTATGCTAGAGAAATTGTTGAGGCCTTTCCTCGGCAAGCTTCTATAGTTACACAAGCCAAATTAATCTTTTGGTCTACTCTCTTTGTGCATGAAAATTTAAATTGAGCTGATGGAAAAGTGAAGACATAAATTGGGGATGCTGCTTTTGGTAAAATTTTAAGAAATGATCAAGGAAAGGAGATATTGAGATATTCAGGTAAAATAAGACCTACTTCAAGACTCACCACAAAATTATAGAGCATCAAGCAATAACTTATACAATTAGCAAAAATTATGGGATATAGAAAATTAGAAGTTTAAACGGATTGCCCATTGGTTGTCAAGATTATTAAACAAGACGACACACAACTTTATCCTTTAAAAACAATTATTGAAAATTGCAGATACTTCCATGGAAGTTAACAATGCGACTATTATAAATATTTGAAGAGAGGCAAACAACTGTGCCAATTCTTTTGACGAATGAAGATCACAGACATGCACAAGTTTTTTTTTTTTTTTTTTTGTTAACAAAAATATTATATTAATATAAACTTAATATGCATACTTGGCAACGCGGAGGAGCCGCTAAATAGTTTGCGGGGGAGGGAAGTTAACAGTAACCAGTACAACTATCCAATATAGTAATTGGCTTTTGAAGCCTAACAAAAAAAAAAGGTTTCTTCTTGGTATGCTTTAGATTTCCTAGACACAAACAAGGGGGGGGGGGGGGGGGAAGTTAGTCTCGCTCCCTCCTTAGCTAGCTCATCTACCATTTGATTTTCCTCATGAAGTCTATGCGGGAGGGGGGGGGGGGGGGGGATTCCCCAACTGGTGAAGCAATGCCAAGCAATCACATAAAATATTTGTATGAGCAGGATAATCATGCCGTAGCTAATGAATGATTTCTTTGCAATCTATATCGACTTGTAATGGTGTCAGATTGTTTGTTTAGCAATAACTAATAATCCTAGTAATGTTCTGCTTGTAGATTCGAGGCTTCGATAATGTTCCCCATATGACCTGTAATCCAGTTACCACAAAATTAGTGGGATAACACAATTAGACTTTTTGCTTCTAGCAGAATTAAATAGTGTAAGTTATGAGCAATCTTAATTTTTTTTTTTATAATTTTTCCTTGTGCCATAAAGATAATACCATGGACTGCCCGACTCGAAAGAGTCTCGCTCGGAGGCCGTGGACGCCTGGAAGCTTAGTCAGCATACTATTCACAAGATGGCTCAGCCTAACACCAACAGGCAATTGGGCAACAGACAGTTTCCTCAATAGCAACATTACATGTAAAAAACTCACGTGCATTTGAGCTTACAAGGATTTCATATTTTTGTTTGTTTATTATCTTCAATTGTATATCCATAATCCATGGGATTCTTCAGTACGAAGATATTTTCAACATTTCCAACAAGTCACCCCAAGCACTTGTGACTCTACTAGAGTATGTGACACTGATAATTATCCCCTTATAGTCCGCACCAGCTCAGCACTTCACTACCTCAGTAACTGACACGTATATAACCGCCTTCCTACTAAACAACTTTAAAAAATCCAACATTTATTTTTCGGGAAACATAAGCATAGACATCATTCAGAACAACATTACTCTATAGTCTACACCCTTTCTGAAACCCCTTATGTTTTGGGCGGTGGTGGCAGACACCAAATTTTGCTCTTACTTTTTTTAGTTCATACTACTTTTACACACATATAACCTCTTTTAGTTTGGTTCCATCACCCCTTTTCACCATATCACTTGCAGATCTTTTGCTTCTTGTTTAAAAAACCATATAGAGAGGTCTTGCTTGTGTGTTTTTGGAGGGTGGAAAGTTGGTCTTTTTTGTGTTATTTGTAAGGATGAAGATTCAGTGTAACGCATGTGAGATAGCAGAGGCAAAAGTATTGTGCTGTGCTGATGAAGCAGCTCTTTGTTGGTATTGTGATGATAAAGTTCATGCTGCTAATAAGCTTGCTAATAAACATCAGAGAGTTCCTCTTTCTGCGTCATCTTCACCCATGCCCAAGTGTGACATCTGCCAAGTATGGCTTACTAAGTTGTTTTTTCCTAGTTTTATGAGTTTTTTACTAGAGATCTTCATTTTTACATGTATAATATCTTTATTTCAACACTATTTATATTGTAAAAGTAGGAGAGATCTCATTTTCTCGAGTCGGTAGTAGTTTGGAGATACCCATACGCCATATATATCTTCTTCATTCTTTTTTTGGATAAATAGGCATAGATATCATTTTTTATTTATGTAAGCACTATATGTTTTATGACAAGAGAGGACAACGCGCATTCAGCTGGTTGATAGTATTAGTATTTGACTTACCCGTTTATAGTATTTGTATTTGACTTACCAGTCATGAAAATCAAAAACATATTTGGTACTTTTTAAGTTGAAAATAGAGTTGAAATTGTGTTTGATCATAATATTTATTTTTGAATTAAAAAAAATATAAAAAGTAAAAATAAATTTAATTTTTTTTAGAGTTTTGTGAAAATTGGGTTATTTTATGAAAATAAAAAATTTAGAAAAAAATTAAAAAGTGCAAAAAGTGAATCCAAAAATAGTGAAAACATCTCTTGAAAACACCTATTGAGGTGTTTTTTAAAAATTCAAATATTGTGAAAATGTATTTCGGAATATCTATGGAATATTTATGACCAAACAAATATTCCGGAATATTTATGAAATATTCATGGCCAAACGCCTACTTAAATTGTGGCTCTCTCTTTTTTTCTTTTAATGCCGAATGATAATAATTAAGAATTAATGCTCCTTATTCTTCAACAAAGTTGTCTTTTAATAGCAAATTAATCGTTGGTGCTAAACCAATAGTACTTTCCACTGAAATCAGAAACTTTACTAGAGCCTGCTCGTCCCCACACCCCCTTATCATGCGGTGGGAGCAGTTTCTGCTAGCGTTTTGGCGCTCACCTTATGATTCTCAGTCCTATGTCTAGAACAGTAAAAAATAGAATACTCTTGTCAATTTTGAAGTATATGTTCAAATGAAGGTGCAACTTGTATGTGCATTTCTTCTCTCTCTTTTCTACCTTAGTATTAGACCTTCCAAAACATAATATTCCATTGTCCAAGTTTCGTTACACCTAATATTGCTCAGCTATGAAATCTTTGTGGCAGCCATGTCAAGTTCAATGTGTTACTTTAGTATGTTCTGCACTTAATGCCATGTTCTCTTTTCGAGTAACGGAGGAAGGTAGAAGGTGTTTATTCTTAATGATGGATCCCTTACTTTTAGGGGCCAGCACTGTAGAGCATCACCAATTATGTTGGTTACTTTCATTCAAACAGAGTAAGAATAGAAAGCAACCAAGGTCACTCTATGGGGTTATTGTAGCTTCTTTTGTCAAAGTTGCAATGCTTGACATTAGTTGAAGGATAAGAGAAATATATGAAAATTTCTCTCGAGAGCCAGAGACGTGGCAGAGCACGTAGTGTGTCTGGAGAAAGTGAAAGAGAAGAGGGAAACATATAATAATAACAAGAAAGTTGTGCATCACTAAAGGTAGGGTCTATCGTACAGTACCGTGATAGACCCTGATCTTATTTAAGGGATCTATACAATAGCAGGTCGGATTCACAGTTTACTTTTCTTAGCTGGTATACAAAGATTATACACTTATTGTACAAGGTTATACACATTTCACATGGATTTTGTATATATTATACATCTTATTTTTTAGATAAGCGGTTGGGTGGGCAGCTATTTAGGTTAATTTTATTCTTATATTAATCTATGCTTGCACTATGAATGATACAGAAGGAAAGGTAGTAATGGTGGAGGAGGAGGAAAGAAAGGTAGGAATGGAAGAGAAGGGGAGAGGAGTGAAGCGAAAATTTACTCTGGACAGGAAAAGAAATCTAAAGCTGAATGCACCAACCCTTGTCTCCAAATTACAACGGTGAAAATTTCATACTTCGCAACATATGGTTAGATTTTGCAAATCAAAATCCTCCTGGACCCTTGTTCTCAACAATGACTCACCTCTAAATCAAAAGAAAAAAAATACATGCCGAATGTTTTAGGATCACATCTGACTACATGCCCCTATGTGAATATCTATATATGCTTTTCTAATATTCTCATCCGTATATGTTCGTTAGCGACTCAAGTATGTGCTTTGCAAACTGAGTGCTGCCAAAGACTGCTAAACTTCCTCTGTAGCTAGGATTTTGAATTACCTTTCATGGTCACGTGATGCAAAGTTACCGATATAGCTAGAACAAGTGTTCTTGTTTTGTTGTTTCTCTTGAGAGATGTGTTTTCACATGTGCTTTCTTGTTACCTTCTTTTCATGGAGCCAAAGTAGTTGTCTCTCATCAAGCAAATGCTATGCTCTTTTGTTTTCCAGATTCTTTATTTCACTGGTTATGATTTGCTACTAGCTTGTGGTGCCAGAGCAGTAATGTTTTATCAGATCTATCAGAGTTGTCCTCCTCTTCCCATTTTGATATGCCTTGATCACAAAATGAAAAAAAAATATATTTATCCATGCTTCATGCCTATTTACCAGCTTTTTCCATTTTTATACTTGTGGTAATAGATTTATTTGTACAGGAAACTGTTGGCTATTTCTTTTGCCTCGAGGATCGGGCTTTGCTCTGCCGGAAATGCGACATTTCTATTCATACTGTCAATGCTTATGTCTCAGCTCACCAGAGATTCTTGCTGACCGGAGTCAAAGTGGGACTTGAACCTATCGGTCCTTCTGCATCAGCATCCTCAGGAAAGTCGCCTCCTATCCAGAAGGTTGTGGAGCAAGAATCTCCTCCAATTCCTAAGAGTATTGCTCCTGTGTCATCAGTTGCTCCATCTAACGGCGTATTACCTGTCCATACTAGCGGGACTGGGGATTTTGCACCTAGTAGACTTCCATCGGTTGGAGGTTCTGCAGCTGGAATCATTCCACAATGGCAATTTGATGAATTTCTTGGAATGGGTGATTTCAATCAGAATTATGGGTACATGGATTATGGACCATCTAAGGTATGATTTATGTTTCATCCCTATTCTTCATTCTTTTGATAAGTAGGGTTGCATTTCTTTTTATGTTGTGCTTTTATCATATATCATCGTATTTTGTCCATCATCCAAATGTAGAGTTGTGCACTGTGTATGTCAATAGCTGCATATACAGGTCTCCTTCTGGGGTATGGCCTGCATGCTTCTGCTACATGCACTTCATTCTGTGTACATGTAGCAACAAGGTATTTGCATGATTTTCATTTCCATATGGAGACGTGGAAGCGTCAGGATGAGCTTTGTTGGTGTGACATTCATGCTTCGGTTGTATCCATTGTTGTCTGTACCTATGTGTCTGCCTCAATGAGGACTTGGCGAACTGTGAGGAGTTCATTTTCATATGGAGGCAGGGAAGTATCTGATGGCAAGTGTCTGGTCACACAATCTGTTTGTTCTCCCAGCTAAGTTGAATAGAGCTAAACCTTATACAGAAGGTGTGAACCCCCACATAAAATCTTGGAGGGGGAAGGCAGGTCTAGGTACAAACATGCTGGCCTTATGCCAAATTCGGCAGTCACCAAGTCCACAAGCACCAACATCATAGAATTTGTGACTGATAATGTTGTATTTGTGGATGTCCGTGTCTCTTTAGCAAACTGAGGCGCTCGGGGATTCGACTCTTGATAAGAGTCGAGATAGAGTTGCAGAATTCTGGTTACATCTGGAAAAGATGCGTCACTGTCAAAAAATCATCCCTATGCTGGTTAGGAATGAGGAAATATACCTTAATTCTTACATATGCAGAGTATTTTCTATATTTACATCTGTGGTGTCATATTGGCAGATGTAGCCTTATTTGAAAGTGAAATTTGAGTTTCATCTTGACATCTCTTGGCGAGGATTACACTGGTGGGAGTTGAAAACATTTTCATGTATCATATTTGTTATTTCACCTATCTGCGATTTCCTGATAGCAAAATTGTCACTTTGATGACTGCCTGTACTCTAGATTGGGTTTCATTCTTTTATGAGTCGGATGGTCTTTTCAAATGTCTATCAATATGTTTTACCGGATTAACGGAATTCGTTGTGGTACCTAATTTTACTTTTTCCTTCATTGAAATCTATCAGGCCGACAATGGAAAGCTTGGAGAATCAGCTAGCTCTCCAATCTTAAGAGATGCTGACGCTGTAGTTGAAGGTGATGATTGCTTTAATACTGAGATGCCAGATACATGTTGGGCAGTCCCGCAAATTCCTTCGCCACCAACAGCTTCTGGACTACACTGGCCGACGAAAACTATCCAGAATCCGTTTGATGCTGCATTGTTGGAATCTGATGCTAGTTGCTTCCCTTTGCAGAACATTCAAGATCAACAATTAAATGGTTCTGGTTTCAAAAGGAGTAGGCATTTCTAGCATATTCCCAAGTTTCTTACGTTATGTACTGAATAAAGTGTTTCAGGTACTGATCTTGTTAGATATAGCGGCAAGCGTAATTTTATGTTTTTGTTTGAGCAAGTGCCTAATCTCGTCCCTTCCTGCTTTAAGTTGCCTTCCATACGAGATGGGTGCTATAGATGATCTGATTACTGCTGAACATGTCGGTGTTTACCTCGACACCCAGTGGTCGTTCAAAGGTTCTCTGTTACAGAAGACACCAGTGGGTTTTTCAGGGCATCAGGAAACCAGCACAACATCTTCAAGCTCTCCTCGGATGGAAGGAGGTACGTAGTTGCTCAGACTTCATGGTAAACCAAGTGGCACACGTGTGGAGGTAGTGTCTTAGTTTTTGCTATCACGTGGATGATGGAGTAGGTCCAGTTCTGATTACCTGCTGTAGCTAAATAGGTTTATGATACTTCCAGATATTACAAGTTCTGTATCTAATAGTTTAGCCGCAGAAGAATAGCTCCATAATTCACGTAAGTTACAGAATGATGCAACGGGTAAAGCTTTTCGTGTCCACTTGAATATAAATAACACACTAATTAGCTTATGAACCGTCATCTGTTTTGTTTCTGGTCTCTTCATATGCATTTCGAAATTGAATTTACTTCAATCTCTTCCATCCCTTTGTCGTTTCCTTCTCTTTTGTGGACTTGTCGATGAAGAATCCGTCAAAGCTTGGAAGGAGAGCTGAAGGAGCAAGACACTCGACTCCAGCATTATGCCATTTGAAGAGCGCTGAAGGAACAAATTGAAGGTCTTATATATTGAAATGCAGGCCAACTAGAGGTGATCAAGACTTGGCATTATTTGTTCTTATGCAGCTGTAGCTAAACCACTCGATCGTTAAGGGATAATGTTGTTTCCAGCTCGTGTTCGTGCTTGGCTCAAATACAAACTCGGTTCCTCCGGTGAATATATACGTAATGGTGAGGTGACTTCCATACTGTTAAATTCAGTTTTATCAGGCCCCGCAAAGCTGAGATGACAGTCTAGTTTGCCGCAAATAACGGAAAAAGGTCGTGTAAGGTGCATGGGACTAATATTGGGACCAAACCTTAGAGACGAGGCCACAGTCTTTTTCCGAGAACTATTATATCAAATTATCAAGAACTTAATATATATTAGATGCGGAAGCGTATTTGGATCCACGAGTATCATAGTAATTCTTCGTCTTGCTGTTATTCGTCTTCCAAATCAAGATGTTAGTTGTTCTCTCTTTCCAACGACAGGTGACTGACGACATATTACAAAGAAAACCCTATGTCTCATATGGAAGCATAATTCAATATTTAATGGAGCAAAAATACTCTCTGTTTATTTTTTGACTCAGAAATATCTCTCAATTTAACTTTTGGTTCAAAAATATCCATTACATTAACGAATTGTCATCAACCACATCACGTGGAAAAAAATTGTCACATGATCAGTCCACGTTAGCATCCCATTTAATAATCAATCAGCCTACTTAACCATTCAACTTAACAGTTCATTTAATACCCGTACCTGATCCTTCTTCAAAAAATTCGACATGTCCTCATAAGTAAAGGATAAAGATAGATCCATCCTTCATTTCACTTGAACTCTTCAAAAGAAAAATCAATGCAGACTAGGGATTATAAGGGACAAGAAAGCTCTTAGTACATGTGTTGAAACTTGACCTATTTTTATCACGTAAAAGAATATGAGAGAATTCTATTCATGTACAAAGGGTTTTTTTTCTCCTCAGAATTCCTAGTCTGCATCGTTTTTTTTTTTTGAGAGAGCTTAAGTGAAATGAATGGTGGATTTATCTTTAAGCTTTACTTATGAAGACGGATTGAATTTTTTGAAGACGGATCGGGTACGGGTATTAAATGGGTTGTTAAGTTGAATGGTTAAGTGGTTTGGCTAGCTATTAAATGAGATGCTGACGTGAGCTGACCATGTGGCAATTGTTTTTCACGTGGTGTGCTTGGTGACACTCCGTTAAAGTAAGGGGTATTTGTGAGCCAAAAAACAAAATGAGGGTATTTTTTCTCAATTTCGAATAGTTCAGGGATAGTTTTGGCCTTTTTCCGTAAATGAGATGTTGATGTGGACTGGCCATGTGACAATTTAGATAGTTTTGGCCCTTTTCCGTAAATGGGATGCTGATGTGGACTGGTCATGTGACAATTTTTTTCACGTGGTGTGATTATTGGTACTCCGTTAAAGTGAGGGGTATTTGTGAGCCAAAAAACAAACGGAGGGATTTTTTGAGCCAAAAAATAAACGGAGGATCTTTTTGCTCCATTTCAAATAGTTCATGGATAGTTTTGACCCTTTTTCGTTATAAGAGCAATTGTATTTCTAATTTAGTCCATCATTAAGTTAGAAATTACAATCGTTAAAAAAATTAATTTGTGTCAACCTTTTAACGACAACAACCAATAGTATTATTCTTAATACAATATATGTGTAAGTTAATAACAAATTCTAACAAAGAGCCCGTTTGGCCGTTTGGATAGACTATTATTAGAGATGGCAGCGAGGCCCTGGCGGTGCAAAGACTTCCAACTAGTATTGCATTGTTGGTTGCTCCATATAGCAAAATCTCTTCTTTTGAACCTGTTCTGCAACCACTTGTTCTCATGGAATAGTTTTACCTGTGCTAATTATGCACGGTGATTCCTCCGTTTTAATTTTTGTGGCATCGTTTGACTGATATTGAATTCAAGAAAAAAAGATTTATAAAATTTGTGGACTGAAATATTGAGCATTTGTATGGCTATAAATTATTTGATTAAAGAGAAATTTTAAAGTTAAAATTCTTTTTAATTATAGAAAGGTGTCATTCATGTTGGATGGATTAAAAAGAAAGTGTGTCTCATAATTTTTTTTAAAAAAGTAAATGTTATTAGTGATCGTAATTCAAAAGTACAAATACACAGCCAGTCACTTCGAGCTTTTATAAACATGCTTAAACCCGCACTGTTTCGCATAAGCAAAAACCTACCGTCTTGCATAACCTCAAACACAAGCTCTACTCCCTGCGTCGTCCTGTTGGGATTCCTAATAAAAAGAAAAGAAAAATATTATGTAACGATTTTTTTCTGTTGAAATGTGACACTAGCTAACATATAGTTCTGGACTGAGTGGCCACTATCAGGGGCCAAATCAAGATTTTTATATTAAGGGCTTTAAATTTAATATATATGTATAAATGTGATTTTTGACTCATATATATATATATATATTGTAAATTTTTTTATAGAGATAAAGCACTATTGCGCTCTCACTATAGCTCTCTCCCCCCCCCCCCCCCCCTCCCCCCTCCCAAATTATAGCAGAATGACAATCTAAACTTCACGGGGTTCTATTATCCCCCTAAACTAATTTAAAGTATAATAAATACAAATTTAAACAAAAATCTGCAAGTTGACATCTTGTAATAACTGTAGATGAACAAGGCAAGCTTGTTCACTCACGACTGGGTGTACGAAGGTACCAACAAAATCCCACAAGCTAAGTAACCTTTTACTAGCTTTTAAAATTGAAAATCCTACCCTTATCTAGAAATATAGACTAAGGGCTGAGATCTCAATTTTAATTACTAATACTTGGACTATTACAGAACAAAATCAGAGGATTTGCAAGTCAAACAATCTCATCTGGAGCATCGGTGTACAAACTGTTGCCAATCTTTGAGTCTAGGTAAAAAGCTGAATCCTATTCGAAGCTTTCAATATCCATACCTATTCTTCAATGGGTTGAATCCCAAACAGAATTAATACCACCATTCAAAGCCTAGATACTTCAACTAAAAATACTTCGAAATTTTTTTTAACTAAAATTGTGACTGGAAAATGACAAGTTTCGCTTAGGTGACAAACTGTTTGACCCCTTAAGTTCTTTTTTAGTACCACTTGAACACCTCAAATGCTCTCACCAGGTGCAGGTACTGTCAACTAATGAAATTGCTTGAGACTTCAATAGATACCAAACAACTAACCTGTCACGACCCGAAATCCCATTCGGGCCGGACTGACACCCGAAGTCGATAAGGCCCAAGAGAACCAATCTTTACTCATGTCCAATCATATGCACGCCATAAGATTCATCACCACCTCGTAAAGACATAAAATGCTAAGTGCGAATATCATGGAACATTATATATACATTAAAGAAACTTGGCCGTTGGGCCCTCGAGTCAAAAGGACATAAATCTCTTTCTTTCACCATCATACACATACCCACATATGTCTACAAAAGCCTCTAGCTGAAATACATAACTATGACAAACTTAGAGTCGGGACAACACCCCGCTCTATACTCATATACAATACCAAAATAAATGTACATAGCAACTCAGGAAGCCCCGAACCAACTGGAGCTCACCAAAAGTCCGCAAAAGATCCGCAACCTACAGTGGAGGTCTACTAGTACCTGCGCCTGCAACAAGTAAGGTGAATTTCCCAAGAGGGGTCAGTACGAAGAATGTACTGAGTATGTAAGGCTGTATGAAACTGAATCAGTATATAAGAACTTTCATGGAAAAATAATCACAAGGGACATGCCCATTATGGATAAACCATCAATCTATATATTTGGAACTGCGTGCATTACTTTCGATACTTACTTCATTTTTGTACCTCTTCTTACTTGCTTGCCAGTCATTAATTATATATTGCCCGGGCCCAACTGATCAGTGGGAAAAATAATACCATCATGAAGGTGTTCATGCCACCCCATCCATGGATACACCCAAAATGTTGGGATAGTCATCATGAAGGTGTGTTTTTTCACCCCATGGATATCATGATGAAGGTGTTTATTTCACCCCATGGATACACTCATAATTTTAGGATCGTCATCATGAAGGTGTTTATTTCACCCCATGGATACACTCAAAATTATACCTTACTTCATTCTTTAACCCTTATGAGAGACATATATGCATTACCTCATTCTTTATATTTGAGGTTGAAACCTTTACTTGCGAGAGATTGATTCATCCACTTATGAGAGATTGATACAATCAGTTATGAGAGGTTAATGTATATAGATAAGGCCCCAACATTATTGGAAGCTTATGAACACAACATTATTGGGAGTTTTGGAGCATGTCCATAATTATGTAACTCATGAACAACAATGACTAAAGAATGAGGAGTATGTGACATAAGAATGAATAGATTCTCCTTACGTCGTCACTTTCCTTGAAACAGTTTCCTTTAATAGTGACAACATTATTGGAACTTGGAACCATGTTCATAATTATGTTATTCATGAATGACAATAGACCAAGAGTAACGTATATGTGATTAACAATAGATGATAACCTGAAACAAGATGCCTTAGGACATTTCGAAAATGATTAAGTACCACAACAAGGTGTTTAGTATATGCTGCAGAAAGATACGGAAAGAGTAACCTTACATACCTTGTGTTCTCAATACGACTATACAACCTTAGTTGTGCATACAACATCCTGCTCCTTCCTTATGTTTCACTCTACAACACAAATACATAACGGAATTTACATTAACCACCAACTATCCTTCAAATGCACATAACGTCAATGAGTTACATGTTTGCCTTTAAACATGTCATTTCCCCTTGACAAAACCATTGGTGAAATTATTATTCCAAAAATCCCACAATATTCCGAACATTAACCAATACATTTCACCACAACACTTCCCCTTTACACTTTCTCATCCACACCACATCACAAATAATCCACCAAATTACCTTAATACACCTCATAGCACATATCGGCCAAAATTTCATAATTTATACTTATATGGAAACAACAAGTTTAATAACAAAATCACACCATACAAGTTCATATTTCATCCATACCATGCTCTTTCATCAAAGTCACAAGTCATACTTCAAGTTACAATTCCATGGATTCACATCTTTTAAAAAAAACACACAAAGTGCCTTATTCAACACTTCCAAGAGTAACCAACATGATTTACATACTCTCCCATGCATATAATATATTATTCCATATGAATAAATACTTACCGAAGCTTGGAAATTGATGATTTTGCTCCAAGGAGTTGGCTTAGGGTTCTTGAGAGTTGAGAGCAATTTTGGGAAATTTCTAGAAAAGTGTAGTGTAAGCCTTTGAATAAAAATCAGATTTTTCATGTATTTATAGTCCCTCAAGTCTCCTTGGCATTAAATTCCACGTACAAGGGTCAAAGGGTGAAGAATGGGTCATTTGACCTATCTTAGCCCATGTCTTGTTTCCATTTTTGGGCCTTTTATTGAGCCCAATTCACTCAACCCAATAAATCAATAATTTCTCATGTTTAAATCATTTCATATGTGTTACGATAATATTCCCACTCACGTGATTCATATTCGTAGCCTCAATCCCAAAAACAAGTGATTCTAGCCACGTATGACCTATTTTGACCATAAGGGTAAAATCGTCATTTTGATGCCAAATTCGTTCTTGAGTAATTTTATCATACCAATATAATACTTTACTCATTTCATGTATATACTCATGGTTGTAGAAGAAACGTGGCAAAAATCGGCTCGGTACGACCCCGGACACCCTTGGAACTTAAGAAAATTTCCAACTTTGAAAAAGTGGCAAAACCAGCGTGGCACACCCTTGGGCGCACCAGATTGCTGCCTATGTACTAAATATTTTAGCCCAAAGCAGCGTGGCACTCCCTCTAGCGCGCCCCAGCCTTGAATTTTTTGAAAATTTCATTTTTTGACTTTTCTTCGCCGGTTTGGTTAGATACTTCAAGTCCTATTCTTTAACTTACTTATTACCCTTAATATCATTTATTTGGAGGTCCTCTTAGCCTCATTTGAACCCCAAAAATGCTCCATGAAAATCAGAAAACACCTTCTACGAAGGGTTAATCACATGTACGAGGCCAAATTTCAATTTTCTCATCGTTAACATTACCAAACACATACTTATAGCTATCGACACCTAAGTAACCATTATTCAATGTCTTCAAGTAGGGTTGGGAAGGTACGGGGTGTTACATTCTTCTCCCCTTAGAAACATTCGTCCTCGAATGTTAGTAACATCGTCTCATGTATATCCCATGCATCTCTATCTTAACATATATATGCATATACACATAATACTTATGGATACTTCCTTGTTATTGTCCCAACTCCATACCTGAACTTTCTCCCCCGTTTGAAATAGTCACGGGTACTTTGACTTCATCATTTCCTTGGCTCCCTACGTGATTCGGTTTCTCCACTGTACTTTTGCCAAGGCTATATATTTTTTTCCATCTTTCCCACTTATCTATATAGAATGGCAATATATACCCCTTCATAAGTGACATCCCGCATAGCTTGTACATTTAATAAAATAATGGATCTCAGCATATGTCTTGTTTTAGCTTGTAGCTACTGTCGTACTCCCTTAACCTTCTCTATAGCGTAGTGAACCAAATCTAGCCCCAAATAAGGCAGTTCCACTCGGTGTAAACCACCCAATTGATGATTTAAACTTTCTTCTATATAAACCTTTGTAAGGTACTATTTTGATACTTGTCTAATAGCTATCATGTTGAGCATATTCAATAAGGGGTATATGATCATCCCCAACTACCTTTTAAGTCTCTCGTACAGGTTCGTAGTATACCTTCAAGTGTTTGGATAGTATATTCCATTTGTCCGTTCGTCTGAGGGTGATAAGTTGTACCCAAATTCACTTATGTACCCAACCTTTTCTTGAAAAGAAACTTCAAAAAAATGTGTAGTAAATTGAGCTCCCCTGCCTGTTGTAATAGATTTTGGAGCTCCGTATAGTTGTACTTCCTCTTTAATATACAACCTCACATATTCTTCAGCCATGTAAGTGGTCTTGAAAGGCAACATGTGTGATGATGTGTAGGTAAACCTGTCAGCTATCTCTTACGTGGAATCACATTCCTAAAACATATGAGACAACCCTTATGTGTATGAGGCAAACTTGTGATAAAATCCATGTCAACTATGTCTTATTTTAAACTGGAAAAATGTATACATGGCATATAACCTCCAGGTTTCTGATGATCTGTATTACTTATTGACAATTTGGTCAAGGAGCTACAAATTCTATAATGTTCTTCGTCTTTATATTGCCTCACCAATGCCTTTTTACCAACCCATGGTACACTTTGGTTTCTCCCGAATAAAATAGAATACCGTGAATGATGTGCTTCGGTTATAATTCATTTCCTTAGTTCATCTATATTTGGTATACCTACTCTACCTTGATATTGACATATTCCCTCTTGCGTAAGGTCAAATTTCATCAAACCTTGTGGTACGTTCCTTTTTCAGCCGAACTAGAAATTAGATAAGCATGTTGCTTTTTCTTCACCTCTACGAATGAAGACTTTATCGCATTTTGTGCCATAACCCTTTGATCTGGAGTTTCAAGTAAATGCACTACCAAACTGTTTAATTAATATGTAGATCCTCAACTATACCTTGTGTCCCCACGAACCAAACATTAGTACTTCGTAGTGCTTTGCGGCTTAACGCATCAACCACTGCATTTGATTTTCCCGAATGTGATCTCAGTATCTTATCTTAATCCCTTAATAAATTGAGTCATCTTCCCTACCCCAGATTTCAATCCCTCTACTTTAGGACATATTGCAAACTCTTATGATCAACATTTGTATATCAATACAAATCCATCTTTCAAATAAATACCACAACTGTTACCTCAAGATCATGTGTGGGATAGTTTCTCCCTAATGGCTGCAGCTGTCATGAGGCACATACTGTTATCTTACCATGCTGCATTAACATATATCCGAGGTCAACCCCGGAAGCATCACAACACATTGCATAACCTTTTGTGCCTTCGAGAAATAATAAAATTGGTGTAGAAGTTAATTTATCTTTCAGCCCTTGAAAACTTTTCTCGCATGCATCGTTCTACTGAAACCTACTTGTCTTGTGTGTACATCTCTTCCCCCCCCCTTTTTTTTTTTTTCCGACGCTTATATATTTTGCGTACCGACTTTTATTCCTTCATCCTATACAATGTAACTCAAGAACGCTATGGATATAATCAAAATTCATACTTAGAGAACTTTGCATTCAACTTATGATCCCGAAGAATCTTGTAACACCGGCCGTACGTAATTGGCATGGTCCCTTTTGTGATCTTGATTAAACCAGAATATCATCCAAGAATGGTTTGAACACCCTACGCATCAAATCCATAACAACAACTGGTACGTTTGTTGGTCCCAATGACACAACTAAGAATTCATAATAGTCATACCATGTTCGGAGAGCTGTCTTGGGTATATCTTTGTTTCTAACTTTAACTTTAGTGATAACCCGACCTCAAGTCACTCTCGTTCCAGAGAAATTGGTGTAAGAAAAGTGGATATAATCCTTTTGATAACAAGGAACAACACACTTGGCACCCTGTAACTGATCAAACAAAGTGTCAATTCTTGGGAGAGGATATTTGTTCTGGATCGTTACTTTATGCAGTTGCCAATAGTCAATACACGTTCTCGAGTACCATTTTTTTCCACACGGGTGCACCCCAAAGGGCATACTAGATCTCATATACCCCTTGTCCGCCAAACCTTTTACTTGCTCTTTTTGCTTCCCGCATCTATGCTGGAGCCATTTTATATGGAGGAAGAGAAATGGGCGGAATGCCTGGAATCACATCCATAGTAAACTCTACTTCCCATTTCGGGGGTAAGCCTAAAAATTCGTCAGGAATTATATGAAGAAAGTCATTGACCACCGGAACCTATTGAGGATTTGGTGGTTTCACATCAATACTGTGCTCTCAGACTAACTGACATACATATCCCTTGGCTATCAATTACTTCGCATTAAGATAGAAAATAAAATTCTCCTTGGTGCCCCCATATTATCCTTCCACTCAGGAACATGTTCGTATGGACAATGAAAATATACCTTCTTAGCCCGGCAATTCACCGTGGCATAATAAGAAACCCACCAATCCATTCCCATTATAATCATCAGGATCCACCATTTCCAGCTTAATAAGATTAACCAAAACAGTTACTATACACTTGCGGTATAGTCTTTTAATTACCATATATTCGACTCCAATGGCGTGACTGGTAATTCTGGTGCTCTTTCAAATTGGTCAACAATCCACGAAGTAACATATGATAGGGAAAAATTTGAATCAATTAATGCATATACTTAATATGAAAAGACGGATAATATACATGTCACTCCATCAGGAGGAGCTTCTGAATTTTGCCGGTCTACTGGAGCATTGGTGCAATGTGGAGCTCCGCTAGAGCTAGATGCTCCTTTAGAACCTCTGCCATGTCCCGTAGGCTGTACACCTAACGAGAAGGATGCCATGGCTAATCCCGTAGGTCGTGTCGTGCTACCCATGCCTTTCTATGGACACTCTTTCATTTTATGCCCCGTTGTACCACACCAAAAGCAAAGATTTGTTCCCAACCGACATTCACCCAAATGATATCTTCTGCAGCGCTGACACGGCTGTCGGGGAGATTTTGATTGGTTCATACTTCCTTGTGCTTGATACCCCATTGTTCGTGAATCCTGAATCTCACTTCTTTGCCCAAACTGGTTGCCTCTAATCCCTTTGGATCGAGGTAGAACATGTACTATAGAATTACGGAATAATGGCCTTGGCGGTCTATTAAAAATCTGAGGTCCAAATCCTCCTCGGGATTCCATGGGCTGTCCCCCAAATCGAGCCCTCTTAGACGGCCCTCTTTCAAATGCTTGTTCCATTCCCCTTTACATTTGACTACCCCTCTTTTGTGCAAAGACTGGACCAACTTGTCCTTGATTTTGTGCAACGACTATCTGAGTTAACAAGTGCACCACATTTCTTATCTCCTGAGCAGTCGCATTTACAAGAGGTTCTGTCGGTACTTCTCTACCTCTTGGCTCTTCCGAAGCTGGAAGAGTAGAAGAAGTCCGCGATGCAATTTCAGCGTCAGCTCCACCTTGACTAGCTTGTTCAGGTGGTAATCTACTCATTCCTTCTTCAGTAGGCATATCCACCTGCTTCCCCTTACCTCTACCTCTTCTCGTCATCGGCAGTTTCTATATCAAGAAAACCAATCGCCATGGTCAGATATGATTTAACTTACAACACTGGCTCTATTGCACGATCTAGAAGTGAAGAAAAGAAATAACATCCTAAATGTCCCGTAGCCTCCTACTTATAAATGTGGTGCACAACACATCGATAAGTAAGACTCTACTCAGACACGGATTTGTAGACACCCTTAGACCGACCTGCTCTAATACCACTTTTGTCACGACTCGAAATCCCATTTGGGCAGGACTGGCACCCGAAGCCGATAAGCCTCAAGAGATCCAATCTTTACTCATGCCCAATCATATGCATGCCATAAGATTCATCACCACCTCGTAAAGGCATAAAATGCTAAGTGCGAATATCATGGAACATTATATATACATTAAAGAAACTTGGCCGTTGGGCCCTCGAGTCAAAAGGACATACATCTCTTTCTTTAACCATCATACACATACCCACATATGTCTACAAAAGCCTCTAGCTGAAATACATAACTATGACAAACTTAGAGTCGGGACAACACCCCGCTCTATACTCATATACAATACCAAAATAAATGTACATAGCAACTTAGGAAGCCCCAAACCAACTGGAGCTTACCAAAAGTCCGCAAAAGATCCGCAACCTACAGTGGAGGTCTACTAGTACCTGCGCCTGCAACAAGTAAGGTGAATTCCCCAAGAGGGGTCAGTACAAAGAATGTACTGAGTATGTAAGGCTGTATGAAACTAAATCAGTATATAAGAACTTTCATGGAAAAATAGTCACAAGGGACATGCCCATTATGGATAAACCATCAATCTATTTATTTGGAACTGCGTGCATTACTTTCGATACTTACTTTATTTTTGTACCTCTTCTTACTTGCTTGCCAGTCATTAATTATATATTGCCCGGGCCCAACTGATCAGTGGGAAAAATAATACCATCATGAAGGTGTTCATGCCACCCCATGGATACACCCAAAATGTTGGGATAGTCATCATGAAGGTGTGTTTTTTCACCCCATGGATATCATGATGAAGGTGTTTATTTCACCCCATGGATACACTCATAATTTTAGGATCGTCATCATGAAGGTGTTTATTTCACCCCATGGATACACTCAAAATTATACCTTACTTCATTCTTTAACCCTTATGAGAGACATATATGCATTACCTCATTCTTTATATTTGAGGTTGAAACCTTTACTTGCGAGAGATTGATTCATCCACTTATGAGAGATTGATACAATCAGTTATGAGAGGTTAATGTATATAGATAAGGCCCCAACATTATTGGAAGCTTATGAACACAACATTATTGGGAGTTTTGGAGCATGTCCATAATTATGTAACTCATGAACAACAATGACTAAAGAATGAGGAGTATGTGACATAAGAATGAATAGATTCTCCTTACGTCGTCACTTTCCTTGAAACAGTTTCCTTTAGTAGTGACAACATTAACGGAACTTGGAACCATGTTCATAATTATGTTATTCATGAATGACAATAGACCAAGAGTAACGTATATGTGATTAACAATAGAGGATAACCTGAAATGAGATGCCTTAGGACATTTCGAAAATGATTAAGTACCACAACAAGGTGTTCACCATATGCTGCAGAAAGATACGGAAAGAGTAACCTTACATACCTTGTGTTCTCAATACGACTATACAACCTTAGTTGTGCATACAACGTCCCGCACCTTCCTTATGTTTCACTCTACAACACAAATACATAATAGAATTTACATTAACCACCAACTATCCTTCAAATGCACATAACGTCAATGAGTTACATGTTTGCCTTTAAACATGTCATTTCCCCTTGACAAAACCATTGGTGATATTATTATTCCAAAAATCCCACAATATTCCCAACATTGACCAATACATGATAATCAATACATTTCACCACAACACTTCCCCTTTACACTTTCTCATCCATACCACATCACAAATAATCCACCAAATTACCTTAATACACCTCATAGCACATATCGGCCAAAATTCCATAATTTACACTTATATGGAAACAACAATTTTAATAACAAAATCACACCATACAAGTTCATATTTCATCCATACCATGCTCTTTCATCAAAGTCACAAGTCATACTTCAAGTTACAATTCCATGGATTCACATCTTTTAAAAAAAAAACACAAAGTGCCTTATTCAACACTTCCAAGAGTAACCAACATGATTTACATACTCTCCCATGCAT
Organism: Capsicum rhomboideum; assembly: GCA_031232105.1. Classification (NCBI taxonomy): domain Eukaryota; kingdom Viridiplantae; phylum Streptophyta; class Magnoliopsida; order Solanales; family Solanaceae; genus Capsicum; species Capsicum rhomboideum. Next base: position 136,861,265 of record CP124716.1, read on the forward strand.
ATAATATATTATTCCATATGAATAAATACTTACCGAAGCTTGGAAATTGATGATTTTGCTCCAAGGAGTTGGCTTAGGGTTCTTGAGAGTTGAGAGCAATTTTGGGAAATTTCTAGAAAAGTGTAGTGTAAGCCTTTGAATAAAAGTCAGATTTTTCATGTATTTATAGTCCCTCAAGTCTCCTTGGCATTAAATGCCATGTACAAGGGTCAAAGGGTGAAGAATGGGTCATTTGACCTATCTTAGCCCATGTCTTGTTTCCATTTTTGGGCCTTTTATTGAGCCCAATTCACTCAACCCAATAAATCAATAATTTCTCATGTTTAAATCATTTCATACGTGTTACGATAATATTCCCACTCACGTGATTCATATTCGTAGCCTCAATCCCAAAAACAAGTGATTCTAGCCACGTATGACCTATTTTGACCATAAGGGTAAAACCGCCATTTTGATGCCAAATTCGTTCTCGAGTAATTTTATCATACCAATATAATACTTTACTCATTTCATGTATATACTCATGGTTGTAGAAGAAACGTGGCAAAAATCGGCTCGGTACGACCCCGGACACCCTTGGAACTTAAGAAAATTTCCAACTTTGAAAAAGTGGCAAAACCAGCGTGGCACACCCTTGGGCGCACCAGCTTGCTGCCTATGTACTAAATATTTTAGCCCAAAGCAGCGTGGCACTCCCTCTAGCGCGCCCCAGCCTTGAATTTTTTGAAAATTTCATTTTTTGACTTTTCTTCGCCGGTTTGGTTAGATACTTCAAGTCCTATTCTTTAACTTACTTATTACCCTTAGTATCCTTTGTTTGGAGGTCCTCTTAGCCTCATTTTGAACCCCAAAAATGCTCCATGAAAATCAGAAAACACCTTCTATGAAGGGTTAATCACATCTACGCAGCCAAATTTTAATTTTCTCATCATTAACATTACCAAACACATACTTATAGCTCTCGACACCTAAGTAACCATTATTCAATGTCGTCAAGTAGGGTTGGGAAGGTATGGGGTGTTACATAACCCACCAACTACCTCACTTGTAAATCAGTTAATAGGACTTGAAAAATTGCTCACTCGTAGCTTATTGATGAAACATTGAAACTTTTAATCCTCAATCGGACTTGTGAGCAAAAAATACATGTCTAATTCTTATGATAGGAGTACTACACTTGTCAAGATTAGTTATTTTCTTTCCTGCACTTTAAAATTCCTGAAATGAGTTGAATTCAAAAGAACATGCAAAACTAAAAACTAGGTTAGCAAAAAGATTAGCAAGAGTATTTCCCCCCCTTAAGAAGTGTTGTACTCTTACTGTAATGGCACTTCTGATCCTGATAATAAAATTGAGCTCCATTGAATCTCCCAAACACCATTAATAATATTAACCATAGCCAAAGAACCAGTCTCTAAAATGATGTTAGAAAGCTGCTTGTCTAAACAAAATTGAAGACCCCCTCTTATAGCCCTAGCTTCAGCCACCAGATTAGTTGTATCGCCAAGTTGAAAACCTTTAGCTCCTATTAGAACCTCTTCATGATATCTCAAATGAAAATCAGCAGTACTAGGACATGAATTTCCTTTAAAAGCACCATCAACATTACATTTCAACCAACCAATAGAAGGAGGTCTCCATCTAACTACTATTCTATGAAACACAGGTCTGAGATTTTCCAGAAATGCTATCATCCAGGGCCAAATATTAGGAAAATTCATGTAATTAAACTTTATCCTAACAAACTTATGGATGATAGCATTAATATCCCACATAACCTTATTTCTGGAATAAGAACCTCCATAAAGCACAACATTTCTCCTTTTCCATAAAAACCAGGCAATAATACTAGGAATTACGTGAAAAAGCATTCTCAATTTAACATTGCCTTGAACATTCCGCCATTTCTTCATAGTCTACTTAGCCTAAAACTAAGGACCTAGAAGACTAGAAACCATAGTATAGTAACCCCAAATAAAGGATGCAACTTCACCAGATAAAAATAAGTGACCAATTGTTTACCTCACAAGAGCTTTACAACATTGACATAGATGAGAAATATTAGGATTCCATGAGGACATGATAGAAGCCACATGAACTCTATTTGTCCAGACCCTCCATTCAAAGAAAGATATTTTAAAAGGAAGCTTTTTCAACCACAAATTCTTAAAATCCTTATTAGGAGTAGACCTATTTATGAGAATTTCCCAGGCAGACTTAACTATAAATTTCCCAGTACTGGATTTTATCCACCAAGGCTTGTCTACTACTCCTGAATATCTAATGTTGCCCATAGTCAATCTTACATTCTCGATAATGTTGCTAGGCAACTGATCCTTCATAATTTCAAAATCCCATCCAGCTTTTTTCAAAAAAATATCAATATCAGCTAATGAATGACACCTTTGAATTTTAGTAGGTTGGAGATACAAAGGACCAAGGTTAGTAAAATTATCAAACCAAACACTACGAGATCCTTCTTTAGGTTCCCACCACAAGTTCTTCTCAATAATTTCCCTATTCTTCAACATATGGTTTCATACCTGTGATCCACCTTTCCATTGAACAAGTGTAGGTATTTGTTTCTTGCAGTACTTGTTCCACATGAAGTTAGATCATAGAGAACTTTGATTTCTAAATTTTCACCAAAGTTTAGCAAACATAGCTTGAGAAACATCAGTCGTAGGTCTAAAACCCAATCCCTCTTCAATTTTTGGTAAACAGACCTTATCCCAAGCAACTCAGTTGCTCCTACCAGAAATGTTACTACTCTAAAAATATTTTGCAAATATTCTATGCAGCTCTTTCAAAACACACTTTGGAGGGACAATTGCAGATAGTACATGTATAGGGATACTTTATAATACACTAGTAATTAGAACTTTCTTACCAGCAAAGGATAAATATTATCTTTCCAAGGTTGAAGCTTGTCCCTCACCCTTCTAATGAGATATGAATAATGCTTCTTCCTTTTCCTAGCATGATTAATGGGGTAAGATATTTGAAAGGAAAATGACTACTAGAAGTTTCTGTACATTCTTCCACAACATTCCTCAACTCTGTAACACTCTAATAAATAAATAAAGAAATTTTCTCTTTATTGACTTTTTGACCTGATTGAGTTTCATAATCCTACAAAATAGATACAATCTTCTTCAAAAAATATGAGTCAGCAGAGGCAAAAATAATAGCATCATCTGCATATGCAGTATGATTGATTTGTGCACTCCACTTAGAAAAAACATACCCAATAAATTGCATATCATCAAATAAAGCATTCAAGACCCTGAATAAAACCTCTGCTGAAAGAATAAAAAGATCAAGAGACAGGGTATCTCCTTATTGTAGAATGAAATAATTCCTGAGCTTTTCCATTAACCAGAACTAAATATCAGTTATTAGAAACTAATCTGCAAATGAAGTTAACAAACATATCAGAAAAGTCTATTTTTTATTAGAACTTTCATCAAAAAGAATGAAGATACTCTGTCATAAGCTTTGGACATATCAATCTTAATGATGACATTAGCAGGTTTACCTCTTTTTCTGATATCTGTAACAATCTCTTGAGTCCGTCGAATTTTTCAATGATGCTTCTTCCTTTCACAAAATCAAATTGGTTACTTGAGATCAAATTGGGCAACAAAGACTCATGTCTATCATGAACTATTCTGGAAAGAATCTTGTTAATAAAGTTACTCAAACTAATAGGTCTAAAATCAAAGAAAGACTATACATTTTCTTTCTTAGGTAAGAGCACCAAACTAGTATGAGTAATGTACTTAGGCAAAGAATTACCTTAAAAGAAGTCTGTACCGTTGATAAAACATACCTTCCAACAATGTCCCAATAGCATTGATAAAATCTCCTTGTCAATCCATCAGGACGACTGGCACTATCTCCATTCAAGCTAAACACAACCTTCTTTACTTCCTCTAAATCTTGAACTTTGCATAATAGAAAATTCTTATCAGTAACATAATTAGGAATGTGACTCAAAAGAGAAAAATCAGTGGCATCCCTCTCTTGACTGAATTACTTATGATAGTAATCAATTGCTTCAGTGGCTATATCTCCTTCTTCTTCCAACCAGGCCCTTTATGGATTTTAAATTCTATTCAAATAAATTATTTTCCTTTTGCCCTTCACTATGCTATGAAAAAATCTTGTGTTTCTATCCCAATTTTTGGACAATTCATATCCAGCCTATTGTTGCAAAAAGATTTCTTCATATTGAAGATACCTTTAAACTTAGCTTGGGGACCCTGTACAGTACAAATCTATTCATGGTATTTGGCACTTCTTCAAAAAGATTCTCTTTGATCCTAACTATATCAGTCTGATAATCAACTGCTTAAAAATATCCCCATAAGTATCTTTGCTCCATTTGGTCATGCGGTCTTGACCCTCTTGATATTCTCCTTCAAAGCAATAAAAGGATTTTTAGAACAATTGAAAGCCTAATTTTGTCTATTAATCTCTTGAAAACCCTCATAATCTGTCCAATATTTTAGGAACCTGAATGGTTTCATATATCTTGTATTGTTTTCCTTACAAGATAACAACATAGGAGCCTAATCAGACTTAGTTCTTGGTAAGTGTTCAACTTCAGTATGATTAAACCAATTTTGCAGCTCCTAATTAATGAGAATCCTGTCTAGCCTGTAAAATATACAATCATTGCCAGCTTTGCCATTCCGCCAACTGAATGGACTACTTTTGAAAAGAACTTCTATCAAATCATAATTTGAGATGCAACATTAAAAATCTTCGTAGTCAGTATCTAAAACTTGAAAACCCCATATCTTATCCTCTACATTCATCATCATATTAAAATCTCCTCCAACTAACCAAAGCCCATTAATACCATTTGACACTTGATTAGTATCATTCCACAACTCTAATCTTTGATCTGCACTACACTTAGCATATACAATAGTGACATAAAAGCTGTTTGGCATGGTCTGATGTTTCATATTAATAGTCAACTGTTGCTTAGTATTACTAATAATTATAATGAAAAAATCATGGTTTGTGAAGATCCATATTTTTCCATTATAATTAGTAGTAGCTAAAGGCTTTTTTAGCCTTTTTCTGTACCTGCTGATGAATCTGCTATCTTGAAAGGGCTCTAATAGGGAAATAAAACAAAAATTTTGAAACCTATGTAGCATTTGAACTCTTTGAAAAGCTTGTTGTGACTTCACCAATCTTATGTTCCAAATAAATGACTTCATCATCTTTGATGGACTGATTTATTTCTCTTTGGTTGAATTCTGATAGGTTGTACGCGATCTAGGGTATATTTATATGCCCTATTTCCATCTTTGACCCATGTTTACCTTAGTTTTGAGAGCAATAATTGCATATTTTGTATCGTTTTGATGGAATATTTGATATTGTGCTAATAAATATGATTAGACCCTTGTAGGTGGAATTTGTGATAAATTGGAGCATTTGTGGAGTAAAAATTAAGGTTTGAGGGATTTACGAGCAAAGGATCTTAAATATAAGAGACAAGCCGAAGATTTTTACTTGAAGAATCCACCCGAATCCACGAAGAAAGGTCAAAGAAAGGAATAAAATTGGAGTTTAAGTATTTGGCGCGCCAACTAGCGTACCGGGCCGCTTTGGACCAATATTTTGTTTGGATGGACAGCATAGGGGTGCGCCAAGGGGTGTACCGGGCCGCTATTGCCCAAATTTTTGGAGGCAGAAATTTGGCTAAGTTTCTGGCGCGTTAGGTAGCGTGCCGGGCCGCTTTTTGGCAATATTTGACTCCGAATTCTAGTCTATAAATAGGGCTCTTGGATTATTGTATCAAGAATTCCATCTTGTTGGAATACTTTCTTGGCGATTTGGAACATCCAATTTAGGGTTAATTCTTCTTTTCATCTTTTATTTATTTTTATGAAATTTTATCAAAGTAGGATGTTAATTCAAGTTATGAGTGGCTAAAATCCTTCATTCTTGGGGTTGAGCCTACGATCATGAATCTCGTGAGTTGAATATTATTGGTTTTTGCTGAAGTTTATCAATTTATGGCTATTCTTATATTCTTCTCTATACTATTTTAATGTTGATCATCATTGGAATAAATCATTTGTCTTGAGGTGAGCTCGAGAGAGAAACTGAGAGACATAATGGGGAATATAAGGAGCGCAATCTTTACTCGAGGAAGAGATTCCAAGAGATTGATATGCGGTTAAGATCGAGAGGTACCTAATTCGCCGCGCTTATTCAAATACGGGAAGACAACTTAATGGCATTCGAGTTGGTTAAATCTATCCCCGCCCAATGATGAAGTTAAGTTTCCAATTTCTAATAGAAGGTTATAGTTTGGAGACAAATATAATCATAATATTAACCTCGTGATCAATAACCAAGATAAACGACTCAAATTGCTTAAACTAGTGATATTCATATTCTAGAGATGATGTTCTGAGTGCCTTGACCTTAGAAATTTACTTTTAATTGACTTTTATATCATATTTGTGAAAACTGAAGCTACGGTAGCAAAGATAGTAGTTTATATTCCGCAATAATTTAATTTTTAGTAACAAATCCCTTGTTCTTTTCACAATACTTGTTTTTAATTATTGTTTGACGTCTAAAATTGACTTCTGTTGACGAAAGTCCCTTGGGTTCGATATTCGGCTCTTTTAAAGGAGCCATTATATTACTTGCACGATCACGTGCACTTACGTGTATAGCTTGGTCACAACAGTGCGCTTTCACCATCTCCTTATTGTTTTGCCTCTTCTTACAGATTTCATCACTGTTGGGGACAAGTCAACATCATTGGCTATATAAGCCAAAGAATCTTCAGTGACTTCACCTTCTTCTTTCACCATCACTTTATGAAACTGCTGTTCAGGTACTTATATTTGTAGAAACTCCTTCTCTTCCATATTATGAGGTATGATATCATGTAACACTTTATTAGGGGACGCTCTTTGCAAGTACATCATTTGGAATTCTTCTTGTTGTACTATTGTAGGAACCAACAACACTTCCATACAACCACCATTAGCAGTATCCACCATATTATTATCATTAGTGTTATAGTCAGTACACAAAGGATTGAACATATCCTTTTCTGGAACAACTTGTATGGCCATATTGCTATCAACTTTATTTTTTCCTTCATGTTCCATGTGATAAATATGTTAGATAGTAAATACTAAAGAACCTTATGTATTAGTAGATCCTGAATTTCTGCTATCCTCCTCTTTGTCCTCTAATTACTGACTTTCTTTAACTTGTTTTGTGTATTAGGTGTTGCTGGAACTAATGTCGCTGCTGCAGATAAGGATCCAGTTGATAGAATCTTCCCAAAAGAGTTTGATATCCATTCTTTTGTAGAAACGGTCTTCTCATTTTCATTTCCTTTATTTTGATTATGATCTATAATAATCTCCTTGACCGGATTACTGGATGTTGTTTCTTGTAAAGTTCCTTCTGTTTCCTTTTCCTCTTCATTTAGTGCAAGAACATCAAATTTGATCTTGACTGCTATAGGCAACTGATATTCAAGACGTCTTAAATCCTTTACGACATCCTGCTGTCCAGGGTCTACAAGCACCCATCCACTTAACAAGACTCTAGCCTTACTTTTTTGAAATCTGTGCATATGAAGAAGATTAGTGGGAACAGGTTCAGGAACCTAAATTTTTATACCACCACCTTTATCATATTGAACATTTTCCCCATCATTGTGTTGTGGTATCTTGTGCATTTTGCACACCTATTTGCTATTCCTTTGCATTTTACAATCAAAACAGTATTTGGGGACATAGTCATATTTAATAGTAACCATGTGAGACCTCACTTCCCCGGTAGCTTCATTCACTATGTTCATATAAACAAACTTAGGGAAATCCTGTTTCAAATACACTGGCACATTCACACGAGTACAACTAGTTCTAGATTTATTAATAGTGGTTTCATCTAGTTGTATAGGTTTTCCCACAACTGCAGCTAAAGAGAACAAACATTCTTTGATAAAGAAAGCGAGAAATATGTTAGGAAAAGAGATCCACACCATGGCCATCGAGGTTTCTTCATTAACCTTAAACCTAAAATCATATATCAATCTATGCATTAGGTAAGAATACCCATCTTTACATTTGACATAGAAAGCTCCCTTTGAAATCAGATCAACAAAGTCCTCTTATTTTGTCAAACGGATGAGGATATGTTTGCTACAAAATAGTCCAATTTGACAACTTCCCTTAACATCACATTGTTGAGGAATTATCCTCCTTAATTCTTCTAAATCACTCCATTTATGCATAAATTTTCCAATCACCACGAATTGAAATTTTTTAGTTTGGCTCATTCTATTAACCTTTTCCTCTGTCCATTTGATTTGTAGGAAACCCCCCACCACAATAACTTCTTTTCTAAGACCGTCATGACTTTGTTGAATCAATTGGTTAAGAGAATCTTCAAATGTGATCTTTTTAGGTAAACTAGGGTTTACCAAATTAGGAGTAACAGTATAATTAAAAGGTAAATGTAGAAATTCTAATGTAGATGTCGGTAGACCAGCCACTGAATGTCACGCCCCAAATTCCAACGAGACGGACTGGCACCCGAAGCCGTTAAGGCCCGAGAGAACCAATCGTTATCCATGTACACTCATATGCATGTTTCCGTATGAATATCATTCTATCCCATGTAACCAATAAATACTAAAGGCGGAAGTCATGAAAAACATATACAATATATGAAACTTGGCCGTTAGGGCCATCAAGTCAAAGTGGGCATACATCTCTTACATTCATCATCCCACATACGTCTACAAAGCCTCTAACAGATACATGTACATAACCAACCTATAGTCGGGATGATTCCTCATTTTATACAACAATTACAATACCAAAACAATGTACACATGTGACTCGAAAAGCCCCGAACCAACTGGAGCTCACCAATGATCCGTAGAGGACTCGTAGCCTACGGTGGAGGTTTACTAGCATCTGTGCCTACAACAAGTAAGGTAACTCCCCCCAAGGGGGGTCAGTACGAAGAATATACTGAGTATGTAAGTCTCATATGAAACTGTATGATACGTAAATACTTCAATGAACTCAAATACAAATGAATAACCAATATGGATAAGTCACCATTCTGTATGTTGGGAACCATGTGTATTGCTTTCATTACTTTCTTTGCTTCTTTACTTCTATGTTTGTTCATCATCACTTGTGTCACTATGTACCCAGGCCCCGACTGATTAGTGGGTCTTAACATAACATAAAGTTACGTTGGGATCGGCTCGAGCTAGGCTTATGCCTCTAGAGCTAACACCTATAAATCAATACATAGGGCTCGGCTCGAGCTAGGTTATTACCTCTAGAGCTGCCACCCATAAACCAATATATCAGGTTCGGCTCGAGCTAGGTTCTTACCTCTAGAGCTGCCCCCTGTCAGGTTCGGTCCGAGCTAGGCTTATGCCTTTAGGACTGCCTCCTGATCCAATAAATTCAGGATAGGCTCGAGCTAGGCTTATACCTCTAGAGTTGCCACCCGTACTCAATCACCAACCATATATGCATTACTTCATTCTTTACTTTTGAGATTGATACATTGATAGTCATAACATTATTTGAACTTTGGAACATAACATTATTGGATCTTTGGAACATTAGTCAATGAACATGAGATACGTGAAACACAATTGATCAATGAGTAGGGAACATATGATTAATAACAATTGATAGTCGTAAATAGGATAACTTCGCACATTTTGGAATGGAACAAGTACAATGTCAATGTGAATACTATGTGCTGCAGAAGGATACGGAAAGAGTAACCTTACATATCCTTGTCTTCCCAATATGAATATACAGTCCTATATGTGAATACAACAATCCAGCTCCTTCCTTACATTTTACTCTACAACACAAGTACATCACGAAGCTCCTGTTAACAACTAACTAGATTACAAGTGCATAAGACGACAATGAATTACGTGACTGCCATATAACATGATTTCGCCCTCTTACAATACCATTTATTGCATCTACATACCAAAAATACCATAACATTCCACACATTGACCAAGACCTCATAAACCAATAGCATTTCACACCAAGTTTAAACTTTACACTCCCTCATTAACACTACGTCACATTTACTCCATCAAGTCATCTCAATAGCTTTCATAATAACACATGAACAACAATCCATAATTGATACCATTCAAAATACCTCCGAGAAACTCCTTTAAAGTCATTCAAAAGGTACATAAGTTGATAATTGCATCCATGAAGGGTATAGGGGCTTTGGGGGGTCAAAGAGATGCAAAAACATGCAAAATGGGGTTCTAGGCTGACCTTCGAAGCAACCTGCACCCGCAGGTGGTTGATGTGCACCCACAGGTGGTTGAGGTGAGCCCTCAGGTGACCCTTGGAAGTGTCCAGAGTCACCTGGTTGGCATCTGCGCCCGCAGGTGCCCCACCTGCGAGGGCAGGTGCCCGTTTTAGCCTCCGGGGGTCATTTTAGGGTCCTTTTTTGCAATGAATGGTCCATGATCATAACTAAGCTTATATTAGCATATTTTAGATCATATTAGATTCCAACTAACATCCATGGTTTCACAACGCACATAAACATCACCAAAACTATATTTTCCTTTCAATATGCCCCCGGTTCCATGTACAATTTCACAACAGCAATTCCAAATGTTATACACAAAGAGAAATCAAGTCAAGAACATAAAAACATATTAAATTTTGATATTTAATCCATCAAGTTCATTTCCTTCAAGACCATAAGTCCACTTTCGAGTTTATAAGGCAAAACCCTTTTTCGATTGCAAAAGTAGACAGTTTTACACATAGTGAACTGTCCAACACTTTGCCAACATAAAAAAATTAATTTATGCACCATATTAAGCATGTAATATATTAAACCATAAGAATAAATACTTATCAACACTTTCAAAGGAGTGATCTTGTCCAAAGAGAATGATAGCTTTGGGTTTGGTTGAAGAGAAAAAAGTTGTGGAAAAATCTAGAATGAGACATGTGGGTTTCAATGAATGAAAATCTGATTTTTGACCTTTTATAGTCCTCATGGTCATCCTTATCCACACAAGAAATCAATAATTGATGGTTTACTTGGTCAAAAGGAAGAATGAGTCATTTTACCCATTTTGGGTCATGTCTTTTGGTCAATTATTGGGCCTTTATTGAGCCCATTAACACATGACTACAATTCAGCCCAATAACCTTCATGAATAATATTCCATTTATCATAAGTTAATTAATTCCATGAACATTGGGGTAGTCACGTGAGTTCAAAAATGTACGGGGTGTTACACTGAAGATGGCTAGCCACCGGCGGTGTGAACCATAGTTTAGGTTAAAAGCAATGCTCCCTCCACATGAATGGGGAATGACTATATGATGAAAAACATGAATGAAAAAAATTATGTAATTCATATCGCATCTGGATAAGTAGGTTTCAATTAGACCCTCAATTTGATGTTTCAGATGGTTCGAGCATGTTTAGAGATTTACATGATGAACCTTTCCATGAACTAATGACTATATTTAAGATCAATTTTAGTTGAGGCCATTCTGCTGGCATGGGCATTTCGGTTGGCCATGGCACGTGTTGGCAAGGCATGAAAAGACCTTGGCTGTAGCATGGCTAAAACATGCAAGGCAAGGCGTGGCTAAGGCATGACAATGGCTAAGTAAGCTGAGGCAGATCAAGGCAAAAGTAGGTCATGTTGTAAAAACCTAGCTAGGACAAACCAAGCTGAGTTAAAGTGTCGAGGCAAGGCAGATAGAAGTTGTCAATGCAGTGGCATAGACGCGTACCCAGGGCCCTAATGAGAAATTGACATGATTGCTGCCAAGAGTGTTTTGGCACTAGGAGTGTTCCTTACACATGCCCTCATTGGGTAGTTAAAACCAAATTGGCCATGTGGGCAGACTTAGTTGTTATTGTAATTTTTAATTCATATTTTGAATTTCAATTAGCCTATGCATTTAGGGATGTCAATTACTTATAGATAAGACATATTCCTGACAGATACTTGGCATATGGCTGGGTTGTGTCCTATAAGTAGGCACATGCAGGCAGTCATAATCCAGATTTAGTTGTATTGACTAAATTTTGTAAAGGCTAATTTGTGTGTTTTCTTTGTGGCATGAGTTTAATACAAAGTTGAGAAGCGATTCCTGTATATACTTGTGTCCTTAATTTCATAAGCCTAGGTAAGCTAAGTATTGACGGAAAAAAGAGAGGGTTGAAACCATAGGTGCATGGTTGTTGGGTGGTTTCTAACTAGAAAAAGTTAACCCCATTATAATTGGTATCAGAGCTTCATATTGCCATGCCTGACGCAAGTAACCAAAATGATTTACGTAAGAAATTTCAAGACTATAGGCCATGGTTGGTCTGAAAGATGATGCAAATGAACCGGTCGATATATTGACTCAAATTCATGGAATTAACACAAACTAGCAAGTTATTGTGCTATTGTTGATTGTTAATTGGCTGGTCTTGTCACTTTTAGTGAGATTGTGGGTACATGAATTAAGGTCCTATTATGGGAAAATACATATCTTAAGGCAGATGTGGTGGTACTTCCTCGAGCTATTGTAAGTTCGTCTAGTGGCGGCGAAGAACATGTCAAAATTAAGATCCCAGAACTGAAGTACTTTGATAGTGTTCGTGGTGTTACAAAATAGGAATTTTTTTTGTGGGACTTGGATAACTATTGTGCTATTGCTCATGTGCATACGACTGACAAGTTAACCATAAAAGTTTGCTATTTCAGGAACGATGTAGTGTTGTTGTGGCATACAAAGAATGCTGATAACAAAAGTGCTTGTAAACAAGTGTGGCACGTGGGAAAAACTAAGGGACGTACTTTGTGAAAAGTTTCTACCTAACTATTCATCTTAGGTTGATAGGGATAGATTGAAGCAGTTGTAACAAGTTGGTTTCACTTAGGACTATGTGAAGGAATTTCCATCCTTGGTGCTTGATATTCAGAACAAGTCAGATGAAGATAAGTTGCACAACTTCATTTCTGGAATGCAAGGCTGGGCACAAAATGAACTATGTTGGCAAAATGTTCAAGATCTGCATAGTGCCATTACGGAGGCAGATACCTTGATAGATTTTCATTATAATAGTGATGTCCTTGATCTTATTCCTTCTACAACTAAGAAGAAGGAAAAGGGCAGAGACTTGAAGAAATTGAAGGCAAAAAGGAAATGACAATGGCAAGTAAAAGATGGACGCTGCTGCGTCTAAAAAAATTAAGAAGACTGGTGAAAAAGTTTGTTTGGCTTGTCAAAAACCAAGACATTAAGTAAGAAATTGTCCAAAGTAAGGGAAAATCAATGCTATTTATGACGAAGAGGAGAAACAGGGCAAGAAATAGGAAATTATTACCTATGTGAACCCACTGCATTCGCTGAATATACTGTCTAACATGAATGTGGTAGATATAGATGAAGATAATGCTACTGGGAAGGTTGCCTACATAAAAACTACTAAAAAGGTTAATGATCTATCAGATGCCTACTATACTTTGATGTACATTGACATGAAAATTGGGGGAAAACGTGTGGTGAGAATGGTTGATATTGGAGCTACTCACACTTTTGTTGGCCTTAAAAATTATGAAGGAGTATGGTTTGAAGGTGACTGATTGGACAACAAGAATAAAGGCTGTAAATTCTGTAGTGCAGTCAAGCTATGGAATACTTACTATAGGACATTGGATTGGAATGCACAACTTGACTATGTTGCTGCTTGATGATTTCAATCTTCTGCTTGGGATTGATTTTATAAGAAAGTTCAAGGTTTCTCTGATTCCTTATTTTGATGGTTTCATATTTATAGGGGAAAACAAACCCAGATTTGTGAAAGGTATTAATACCTTTGATGAGAGAAAGAGGAGGATGAATACCATAATTGTTGTAATATTTTCATCCATGACCTTTGAAAAGGGATTGAAGAAGGGCGAGCATGCTTATTTTGCTTCCTTAGTCGAAATAAAACCAGATGTGTAGATTGCAGTTTCATACAGTATTGCTAAGTTGCTGGCAGAATTCAAAGATGTGATGCCACCAGAACTACCTAGAGAGTTACCTCCATACAGGGAAATTGATCATAAGATTGAACTAATTCCTGGTTTAGTGCCACTTGCACACACTTCTTATCGCTTGTCTCCATTAGAATTAGTAGAATTGAAGAAGCAATTGCCATAAGGTACTTAAGAGCTGCGTGATTAGTGTACAGAATCAATTTTTGTGCCAAGCAAGTAGGACCTACACTTCTCAAAAGCAAAAAACAACAACAAGCAACTCTTGTTCTGTCACTGTATAACTTTTTGAGCTGAATTAAGTGCCTTACTAGCATAATAAATAGGATGAAGTATCTTCTCACACTTTTGGCCTAAGATTGCTTCTAGCACCACTCTACTAGCATCACACATAAACTCAAATGACATGGTCTAATCAGGTGAAACAATGATAGGGGCTGATATCAATTTCTCTTTTAGACACTTGAATGCATTCAGACACATATCATCAAAGATGAACTTCACCTCCTTATCCAATAATTTTACACAAAGGATCCATCATGCCCCAAAAAATCATCCATGAATACCTCAATAGTGTCCTCCACTATGTCTGAGAAGATAGACATTATACAATGCTAAAAGATTGCTAGAACATTACATAATCTGAAAGACATTCTCTTAAAAGCAAATGTCGTATATGGACAAGTAAAAGTGCTCTTTTCTTGGCCTTCGAGAGCAATTGAAATATAATTGTATCTCGAGTAACCATCAAGAAAACCATACCATCCTCCACCAGTAAGACGATCTAATATCTAATCCATAAATGACATAAAAAATGATCTTTTTTAGTCTATACATTCAGCTTTATATAATCCATGCACACTCTCTATCAGAATATGTTCATTCTTAGCATTTGGAAAAACAGTAATTCCATCCTTCTTTGGCATACATTAAATCGAGCTCACTCATTTGTTGTCTGCAATTGGGTAAACCACACTTGCATTCAACCATTTAATGATCTCCCTCTTGATCACCTCTTGCATAGATGGATTAAGCCTGCGTTGATGCTTAATACTAGGAATACAATTTGGCTCGAGTTGGATTTTATGAGTGTAGATTCTAGGCGGAATACTAATAATGTCAGTAATGGACCATCCAATGGTTCTCTTGAACTTTTGCAAAATCGATACTAGAGTCTCAACTTGCCATTAGACCAAATTTGTTGTTATAATGACTGGCAACGTGTTTTTGGCCCCCAAGAAAGCATAGCGAAGGTGGGATGGAAAATCTTTAAGCTCCAAGACAAGAGGCTCTTCAATAGAAGGCTTGGCCAGTAGAGTTGCCCTATTCTTCAAATCCAAATCTAACTTTTTTGGAGCATAAGAGTAGAACCCATACTAGCAAGTGCACTCATCATCTCATCATATTCATTAATATCATCACCCTTAAAGTTTATTAATACTGTCGCTAGTTTATCAACATCAAGCCTCTCCTCAAAAGGAACTATCAAGGACTCCTCATAAATGATATCAATAATTGAGATCACACATATGTCATCTGGTTGCTTCATAGATTGGCAAACATTGAAAGTCACTTCTTAATTATTCAATAGAAACTTCAACCGACCAGTTTCCATATCAATTAAAGCTCATTCAGTCGTGAGGAATGGTCTCTCCAAGATGATGGGAACCTCAAAATAAACTTCACAATTGAGGATAAAAAAATCAGCCAGAAAGATGAATGACTCAGCTATCACCAAAACATCATAAAAAACACCCACATTCTTTTTTATAGTGCGATCCACCATAAAAAGTCTCATTGAAGTTGGTTTGGGTACTCCCAACCCTAATTGTCTAAACACAACTAGCGACATTAGATTAATACTGACATCCAATTTACACAATGCTTTTGCAAAGTTGAAGGCCCCAATGGTACATTGAATAGTGAATGCTCTAGGATATTTCTGTTTATGAATAAGAGACCAAGAAGCTATTGCACTACAATGGTGAAAGTTATCAATAGGCTCAAAACATACAACCCTTTTTTTTATCACAAGATCCTTCATAAATTTAGCATAGCCAGGCATTTGTTCAAGTGCCTATACTAAAGGTATGTCCACAGAAAACTACTTCAGCATCAAAATAAACTTGTGATACTTCTCTTCTTCGGCTCTCTTTTTCAGTATTTGTGTAAAAAGTGGATGAGGTCATGGAATGGGAGTCAAAATCTATGGGACCTCCTTTTCCTTCCCTTTTCTATCCTCAGTCTCCTTTTTATGAACTGGATATAGCTTTTTAAGCACCTTAATAACTTGATCTTCTGATTCGGCTACCTTTTCATCATTAATCATCATGGGCTCAACCTCATTAGCTACAACTATTGGCATATTAGGATCGATAGTCATCTTACCACTTTTAGTGGTTACAACTATGCAGTGATTGTTATTTTTTTGGATTCTGGACAGTATTTCTCAAAAGTGTACCTTTTTGATATTCCTTCAAAGCTACATAAAACTGGCCAAACTACCACTCGAGTTGCTTGATAGCAATAGAATGTGACTCCACCATTTGACTTATCCCCAAAATATCTACTCAAATCTCCTCAAGGCTGTCATTATTTTTCTCTACCTATTTCAATTCTTGGGAAAACAGCTCCTGCTCTTCCACCCTAGCATTACTCGACTCAATTTCAAGACTATCGGGAGGGACGTACAAACCAGTTTTGTCTTTCTTATAACCATGTCTGTTCTTTCAATCACCGTCTCTACCTCTACTCCTATATCCATACCTCGATCGATTGTAGTTGTTATCCTTGTAATAGTTCCAACCTTAATTCCCTTGACCTTGGTGCCAAGTGTCTTGATTATACCTTTGGGGTTTTGACTGGAAACCTACCACCTGATCATATAAATAGTTTGCCTCCTCATCAAAATTAGAGTCATTATGTCTAGGCACTTTACCTTAAGAACCGGCTGCATGGACTTTTTCTGACCCCATTTTTGCAAACTATTTTGCAATCAAGCTCAATTTGGTTCTTATCTGAGATACTTCTTGAATGATCCCTTCATCCATCCTCTATTTCTCTATTGATGCTTCTATCGCATAAGTACCTACGGGAACCTCAGAATCCTATGTGTACTAACCCTTGTTGGTTTTTTTAATTCTATCCAGTATTGCTGAAGCCTGTCCCAAGTTAGAATCATAAATTCACCACTTGTTATAGTGTCAGCTACAACCTTGTTGTTAGCTTTCAAAGATCTGTAGATGATTTCAAACAAACTATTATTGGGTATTCTATGATTTGGGACTTGTTTCAGCTTCTTCATGAACCTTAACCATGTTTCATACAATGACTCCGAATGTAGCTATCTGCAGTTATAAATCTCATCTTCTTGCTACAACATTCGAGACATTGAGAAAAACCATTCTAAGAAAGCTATCTTCAACTCCTTCCAGGTAGTGATTGATCTGCTTGGTAACTCTATCATCCATAGAGTAGCTTCACCAACCAATAAGGAAGGAAATAACCTAGTATCTTGTTCCACACCAGGTATCTTATAGGATTTGAAAATCCTTGCAAAGTTTGTTATATGCAGGTTTGCATTATTAGTAGCGTGACCAGTGAATACTCCTTTTAAGTTCAACAACTGTCTCATAGCATTATTGATGTCGAACTTAGTCCCAGTTGGAATTGGGGGCGGAACAATAACGCTTGTTTCACCTGTATCATCCAAGTCAGCGTAATCATCTTCATCATTAAGCTAGAAGATAGGACAATAGGGTTGCTGATTAAGACCTTGATTCCTCTTTTGTCTAGGTTGTTCATCTGCTGCAACCTGACGATCTGCTTCTTCTTGTCTAGCTTTTTCTTCCAATTAAGCCTGTCGAGCTAGTTCATTTTGTCTAGCCTATTCTTCAGCTATCATCTGGGTTATGGCTTACATCGCGGTTTTGTGCTCTCCATTTTTAACCATTTTTCTCAAAATTCTCAGTGTCCTTTCAATTTTAAGATCAAGTGGAATTAGGGGATTGCCTTGACTCCAAGTACTGGGCATGCACCGGTGTGCAACCTAGAAACAAAACAAAAACAACAAAAAAAGTAAAATTAAGAAATAAGGATTAACAGTTAAATAAACACAATCGATCTAATCCTAAACCGTATTCCCCGACAACAACACCAAAATTTGATGTCGGCCAAATTACACCTTGATATTAGATAAAAAAGAGTCATTGAATCAAATATACAACCCAGCCAAGGTTAGAGTTGATCCCATAGGGAATATGGCTAAGAGCTCGGTCAATACGGGTATTTAAGCTATCAGTCAGTTATTTCTAAGAAGGGGGTTTGTGTAACAAATAATATTTGTAGACAGTAAGGAACCAAGTAACAAAACTTTTGTTAATGTTGTTTTTAATTAATGAGAGAATTGACTAGGATTGTGTTCCCAATGATTTCATAACGCAGTAGGCGTGTCATACTAGTGATCTATCATGGTGCTTAACATACAAAATTGGTAAATTAATTTCACCTAAATGGTTGGTACCCCAGATAGATGAATCTCACCACACAACTTAGTTCATCTATGGGTGCTTGCTTTACTAACCCTTACCTTTGACCCATATTAACTATTTGCCAACAAGGTCAAGTTATTAGATAAGGGTTAGTAGCTTCAAATCTCTGTTGTAAATTCTTTTTCATATTCTTTACCTCTTTAGTCCAACAAGTAAAGAATTAAGGCGAGTTCTAACATTTGCAATTATTAAAAAGCAATCAATATGAAGGGAAGAATAATACATGCATCAACAATATTCAAGAATGACTGATGCGCCATGGTTACATGGCACTTTCAATGCTTAAAACAAGGAAAATATGCAATAACTTGGGTGTATTTGGTTGGTATGATGTGGTTTCTGTCCTACTTTACAGGAAAATAGGTTTTGAAGGCAACAAATGATCAAAAAGAAGAATCAAACCCGAGAATGAAGTATCTGAAGATGAAAGAACAAGAATCTGCACCAGAGAGAGAGTCACGACACCACCCACCTGACATGGAGGCCACTCACGTGACGTGAGTGGCTATCGTGACTCATGTTCAGAGATGTTGAATATGGTCTGATTTCCACGGCAGGCATCCACGTGGCGTGAGTGCATCTACATGGCGTGAAAGAGTGGCGTGAGTAAACTTTTAAAGATGTCTAATTAAGCCTGATTTCCACGACACTCACCTACGTGGCGTGACTTGGTCCCACGATACCAAGTCACGATACCGTGGAAGTTACCGACTTTATTCCCCTGTTCTGATTAGGATAGGATTAACTTTGTATCTATAAATACCCCTGTATAGTCCTATGTGCGGGAGTTAGTCAGTACATTGTTTTGAGAGATATTTTCTACTGTTTCTGAGTTCATAAACATATTTTTGGATTTGTAGTTACAAACCCTAGCTTCGAGTTTTATTGATAATTAAGATTTCAGTTCTTCTTCATTATTGTGAGTTTACAATCATGTTTTCATCTTTGAATTCTTCTTGTGTTCTTGCAATTATGAGTAGCTAAACTCATTAACTAGGGTTGTGTGAACCATGAGGAATTAACGAAACAGGTTAAGTTCAAAGTAACTCTGAACCGCTATGAATGCATGTATTGGTATTTCCTTCGTTGTGATTGATCTTCTAATGGTTGCAAACTTTAGAAACTCGACTGTATTCTAGACTTGCTCGAGAGAGAGGTATAGATTGGGAAAAGGAGATAAAAACAGAGATTTGAAGCTATCAATCTTCATATAATAACTTCAGCCTTAGCGGGAATAGTTATCTGCGATCCAGGACAAGGGTTAGTAGTACGACACTCGGAGACCGAGAAGAGAAGAGTGAAATTCATCTAACCAAGGTTGAGAGACATTTAGATGAACATATCTTGTTAGATTTTGCATGCAACATGGCGGGACGGTTTTGTTAGCACAAGTAACCGGTGGAGTTAAGGAATTATTGGGGATCACAGTCCTAGTGTACTTCTCTTATTGTCTACAAACCCGATATAATCAGCAATAGTTACTGTCACTATTTACTTACAAAACCCCCCAGTTTTTACTTATTTGCCAACTACTCGAACAAGAACTTAACCTACTCCCGTCCTATTCCCTGTGGGATCTACCCCAACCTAGTTGGGTTCCATATTTGACAGTGACCGATTTATAATTCTCAGGAGGCATATTTTGGGCGACATCAAATTTTGGCACCGTTTTTGGGGAAAACGATTACGGAGTTGATTAGTTCTGGTTGGAGTTGATTGGTTTTGTTTTTACATACTTTTGAGGGTACACGCCGGTGTATGCCCAATACTAGGAGTCAAGGCATTTCCCTGATTCCACTTGATCTTGAAATTGAAAGAACTCTAAGCGCTAATCGGAGAATGGTAAATACTGACGGAGTTCAGGATCCCGCAGCTGCGGGAGACATTCATCACCAACCAATTCAGCCAGTTGGTCATAAAACAGCGGATCAAACTACCACTCGATTGACACGGGAAGGGAAAGCTAGGCAAGCTAATCTTAGACAAGCAGAAAGAGATAATCGAGCGATACAAAAAGTAGCACAGCGTCAGGCTGATTCTGAAGAGCGACAAAGAAGACTTAGAGCACAGCAGAGACCATATGTGCCTATTTATGATGATCCTGAAGACGAGGATATGGCTTATCTCGAACCGGTTGAGACTGGTGCCATCATTCCACCAGAGTTACCTCCGGGCACGAAGTTTGACATTACCAGTGCCATGATTCATTTGCTAAATTTGAAAGGTGTGTTCGCTGGTCTTTCTTCAGATGATCCAAACATGCACGTGATGAATTTTGTGGGGGTCTGCACTTCCTATAATCTGCCTGGAGTTAACCAAAAGGCGGTTCGATTGAGACTGTTCCCATTCTCCCTAACCGGAGAAGCATCATTGTGGTTGGCAGAATTACCACGAGGTTCCATCACTACTTGGCAAGACTTAAGGAATCAATTTCTAGAAAGATTTTTTCCACCTTCTAAGATGCTGCATTTGAAGGATGAGATCCACAATTTCAGACAACTAAATTTTGAAGCACTTTATGAGACATGGCTCAGATTCAAGAAGAAGCTGTAGAATGTGCCGAATCATAGGATGAGTGGTAGAAATTTACTTGAAATTTTCTATAGGGCTTTGAACGCAAACACTAAGGCTGTAGCAGATACTATCACTGGTGGAGCATTCATGAGTCTGATATGGGAACAAGCTTCAGAGATATTAGATCGTATCACTAAGACCAACCGAGGATGGCATACTCGGGAGGCAGATACGCCTAATGGTACATATGCTATTGGAGCCTCAGTTGCACAACGGGCATTGGATGAAACAGTGGCTCAAGAGGTCGTGCAACTAAGGACATAAATTGGTTTGCTAGCTAAACAAATTACAGCCAGAGATGCTGAGAAGGTGCATGCTATAGGTGCACAAGGTAAAACGCATAGACATGATGATAGTGAGTCTAATGAAGAGGCTAAGTACCGAGATCGAGAAGTGGTGGGTTTCCGAGCCTAGGTCCAAGGGTCTAATCAAGACTCTTAGAAATCAAGGCAAGGGAATCAAGGTCGAAACTATTATGGAGACAATTACAACAAATTGGGAAACAGAGATCGGGAACGAGACTATGATGGTGATTGGAGATGAAAGGATGATTATAGAGAGAAGAATGGCCTTTATGTACCCCCAGGGAGCTATGATGATGAGTCTGGTGATTCAAGAATGGAGGTCCTTCTTAATAAACTGGTCAAAGGGTCAGAAAGCCATGAAAATTGCTTGAAGGAGATTAGGTCAGACATTTCGAGAATAAGTCAGAAAGTGGAATCTCATTCAAATGCCCTTAAACAGTTGGAGCAACACTTTGGGCAGATTAAATTTTGCACTGAATCAACATCAGCCAACCACCCTTCTAAGCAATATCGTCCAAAATTCAAAGAATGATAGCCATTGTCTAGCCATTACTACTAGAAGCGGGAAATGCACAACCGATCCACCTATACCTGCCGACAGTGGTAAGACCAAAAAGCTGATGGTTATTGATGTATAAACTAAGTTAGAGCCAGATAATTCAAAGGGTGAAATAATTCTAGAACATCATGATACTAGCGAAAAGGTAAAATCTGAAAAGAGAAAGGAAAAGAAGGTACCGCAAGTGCTGAAAACTATCCCATGACCTCCTCCTCCCTTTCCTCAAAGTTTGGAAAAGAAGGTTGAGGAAGGCAAATTTAGAAGTTTATTACAATGTTAAAGGAGCTGTCAGTAAACATCCTCTTGTTGAGGCATTGGAGCAGATGCCAGGTTATGCGAAGTTCATGAAAGACTTGGTGAAAAAGAAGAGAACTCTCAGTTTTGAGCCAGCAGATAACTTACATCATTGTAGTGCAGTTGCTTCACGTTCCCTAGTAGAAAAGAAGGAGGATCTAGGAGCTTTCACAATTCCTTGTACTATCGGGTCCTACAATTTTGCTAAAGCACTTTGTGATTTAGGTGCTAGCATTAACTTAATGCCGTTAGCCATGTTCAAACAGTTGGGGTTGGGAGCACCAAAACCAACCTCTATGAGATTTCTCATGGCCGATAGGACAGTGAAAAAGCCGGTGGTCATTCTGTATGATGTCTTGGTAAAGTTTGCATCTTTCATCTTTTCGATTGACTTTGTGATTCTTGATTGTGAAGTTGACTTTGAGGTTTCTATCATATTGGGAAGACCATTCCTTGCCACTGGTCGTGCACTGGTCTACATGGAAATAAGGCAGATGAAATTCAGGTTAAATGAAGAACAGGTCACTTTCAATGTTTGTCGTTCCATGAAGCAACCAAGACATAAGCGAGTGATTTTGGTGATAGATGCAGTTGATGATAGTGATGTTGTTGTGTCTCTTGAAGAAAGGTTAGGAGTAGAAGCTCTTGCGGCCGTGATTATGAATTTTAATAGTAACAGTATTGAGGAATATGATGAGATGGTTGGTGCACTCACTGGTAAGGGAGCATACACTTATGCTCCAAATAAACTTGATCTCGATTTGAAGAATAGGGTGACCCCACCAGCTCATCCGTCTATTGAGGAACCTCCAGTTTTAGATCTTAAGGCTCTTCTGGCTCACCTTCGCTACACATTTTTGGGAGCCAACAATACTTTGCCTGTGATTATTTTTGCTAAATTGGTGGATTGGCAAGTAGAGGCTCTGGTTTCAGTATTAAGAAGATTCAAGAGGACCATTGGTTATTCCATTGCTGATATCATAGGAATTCCACCCGAAATTTGCACTCACAAAATTTAACTTACTCCTGAGTGTGTACCGAGCATTGAGCACCAACGTCGTCTAAACCCACCTATGCAAGAGGTCGTAAAGAAAGAGATCATTTAGTGGCTAGATGCAGGAGTGGTTTACCCTATTGCTGATAGCAAGTGGGTGAGCCCAGTTCAGTGTGTGCCGAAAAAGGGGGGAATCACTGTGGTACCAAACGGAAAAAATGAGTTGATTCCAATGAGGCCAGTTACTGTATGGAGACTTTGCATGGATTATCGAAAGCTGAATTCTTGGACAGAAAAAGATCATTTTCCTATGCCCTTCATGGATCAGATGTTAGACTGTCTTGCTGGTAGAGGATGGTATTGTTTTCTTGATGGCTATTTGGGGTATAATCAGATCTTCATAGCCCCCGAAGACCAAGAAAAGACCACTTTCACTTGTCTATAAGGGAAATTCGCATTTAAAAGGATGCCTTTCGGTTTATGTAATGCACCAGCCACCTTTCAACGTTGCATGATGTCTATTTTCTCCGACATGGTGGAAGACACTATTGAGGTTTTTATGGATGATTTTTCTATTGTGGGAGACTCATTTGATGATTGCTTGGCACACCTTGCCAATGTGCTGCGAGGAGTGCAACTTAGTGCTGAATTGAGAAAAATGTCACTTCATGGTCAACGAGGGTATCATCTTGGGGCATCAGATTTCAAAGAAGGGTATTGAGGTTGATAAGGCAAAAATTAAGGTGATTGAAAAGTTACCTCCACCTATCTCTGTGAAAGGTATTCGAAGTTTCTTAGGTCATTCTGGCTTTTACAGAATATTCATCAAGGACTTCTCTAAGATTGCACATCCATTATGCAAATTTTGGAGAAAGAGGTGAAGTTCGTGTTCAATGAGGCATGTCTAAAAGCATTTGAGTATCTTAAAGAGAAGTTGGTTTCAACCCCTATTATTGTGTCATCAGATTGGATGATGCCTTTTGAGATTATGTGTGATGCTAGCGGAGTGCCTTTGGGTGCAGTCCTTGGCCAAAGACGTGAGAAGATGTTATATCCGATTTACTATGCTAGCAAAGTGCTTAATCCATCTCAAAATAATTATACTGTGCCTGATTGGTAGTGGTATTTGCTTTTGAGAAATTCAGATCTTACTTGATAGGTACGAAGGAGATTGTGCATACAGACCATGCAGCTCATTGGTATCTTATGTCAAAAAAGGATGCTAAGCCAAGATTGATTCGGTGGGTACTTCTATTACAAGAATTTGACTTTGAAGTCAAGGATTGTAGGGAACCAAAAATCAAGTGGCTGACCATCTATCACACCTTGAGGAGGAGGCCATGCTTAAATTAAGGGATGATCTTGAGATTGATGATATTTTTCCAGATGAGCAAGTACTAGCAGCATCTCAAGACTTAATCCCTTGGTTTGCTGATTTTGCCAACTTTTTGGCAAGTGATCTAGTTGTGGAAGATATGTTGTATCAGCAGAGAAAGAAGTTCATGCATGAGGTAAGAAAATTCTTCTAGGATGAGCCCTATTTATTTAGGGTGTGTTCTGATGGCATAATTTGAAGAAGTGTTCTAGAGGTCGAGATGATAAGTATTTTAGAAGCATGTCATTCATCTCCAGTTGGGGATCATCATGGAGGTGTGCGGACTGCCCATAAAATCTTGCAATGTGGGTACTACTGGCCCAGTATTTATAAAGATGCTCATGATTATGCTCGCGCTTGTGACCAGTGTCAAAGGCAAGGGAATATCTCACGCAGACATGAACTTCCTATGACAACTATACTTGAGCTGGAATTGTTCGATGTGTGAGGAATTGACTTTATGGGCCCTTTTGTGAGCTTGCATGGAATGAAATCAATCTTGGTAGCTGTAGACTATGTTTCTAAGTGGGTGGAGGCAATTGCGCTTCCTAATAATGAAGGAAGAAATGTCACAACATTCTTGAAAAAGAATATTGTCACGCCCCGAATTCCAACGAGGCGTGATTGGCACCCGTAGCCGATAAGGCCGGAGAGAACCAAACTGTACTTATGTTCATTCATATGCATGCCATTAGAAACACCCTTATCACGTAGGAGCTTATATGAAACTTGGCCGTTGAGTCCATCAAGTAAAAAACGATATGTACCTTTTACATTTATACACCCACATCTGTCTACAAAAGCCTCTAACAAGTGCATTGACCAAAATGAACTAAAAGTCAGGACAAGTCCCCGCTTTATACAACATGTACAACACCAAAACATATGTACAACTGTGACTCGAAGAAGCCCCTAACTAATTGGATCTCACCAATGATCTGTAACAACTGACAACCTACTGTAGAGGCCTACTAGTACCTGCACCTGCAGCAGGTAAGGTAAATCCCCCAAGAGGGGTCAGTACGAAGAATGTACTGAGTATTTAAGGCCATATGAAACTTGTATGATATGTAAAAATGTCAATGAACTCAAATACAATAAATGATCAATATGGATAAGTCACTTTACTGAACTTTGGAAACCATGTATATTACTTTCTTTGTATCTTTGCTTCAATGATTATTCATCTTTGCCTGTGACCTATGATACCCGGGCCCAACTGAATAGTGGGTTTTAAACATAACATAACGTTATATTGGGATCGGCTCGAGCTAGGCTTATGCCCCTAGAGCTGCCACCCTAGAATCAAAGCATTGGGTTCCGCTCAAGCTAGGTTATTACCTCTAGAGCTTCCACCCATAAACAAACATATCATATCATAATATGATGCCCTCATCTGCGGGGGCAGATGCCCATTTTGGTTCGAAATGGCCTCTTTTGGGTCTTTTAATGCCATGAATGGTCCATGATCATATCATAACCAAACTTATTTTGACATATTTGTGATCATATTGAATACCAACATTTAGCAATGGTCTCACTAACAACACCCAAAACTACACTTTACGGTCAATACGTCACCAAATCCGTAACCAATATCGCAACAATAATTCCAAACATTATGCACAAGAATAAAACAAAGTAAGACTATAATCACATCTCACATGTCAATATTTACTCCCCCAAGTTCACTTTATTCAAAACCACAAGTGCATATTCAAGTTTACAAGACAAAACCATCCTCCAATTTAGCAAACATATAACATTTCACACATTGTGCACTTCTCAATACTCCACCAACATAACCAACATATTATACACCATCTATCATACATAAAATATATTAAACCATCATAATAAACACTTACCAAGCCTTGTACAAAGGTGATCTTGGCCCAAAGAATGACTTAGGGTTCTTAAGAGACAAAAAGAAATTTTGGTAAAGTCTTGAAAAGCATGAGAGTCCAATATGAAATAAAAATCTAATTTTTCTCTCTTTATATCGTACCTCAAGTCTCTCTTATCTCTTTCTTAGCATTAAATGCAAGGGTTGATTTGTTCAAATAGAGCAAATTGGAAGAATGGATCAAAATCCCATGTTGGGCCATGTCTCCCCTTATGATTTTGGGCTTCATTTTGGTCCCAATTGTGTAGGAATTATTAATTCCCACATGTTAATACATAATTCATCAATTCTCTCATGTTTTCATTTTCCCATAAATGTTACGGTAGTCAGCTAGACTCGGAAACGTACGGGATGTTACATTCTCCCCCCCTTAGAAACATTCTTCCTCGAATGTTAGTGTTATTATTAAAAGTAAAAAATTACAAGTATAGGAGCATTCTTCATGTCATCATAGAGATATATACGCAAAGCTTATAAATACTTACTTGTCATTCTTCCCTTTGGAACAAATGAGGGTACTTGGATTTCATCATTTCTTTAGCTTCCCATGTGACCTCTTCTATTTGCTGATTTCTCCAAAGTACCTTTACGGATGCTATATCTTTATTCCTCAGCCACTTCACTTGTCTATCCAGAATGGCAATAGGTAACTCCTCATAGGTAAGATCCTCTGTAACTTGGACATCTTCACTTGGAACAATACGAGATGGATCTCCTATGCATTTTTGAAGCATCGAGACATGAAATACCGGATAAACTGTGGAGAGTTCTTGGGGTAGTGCTAACTCATAAGCAACCTGCCCAAATCTCCTGATAATTTCATATGGGCCTATATAACGTGGACTCAATTTTCCTTTCCTTCCGAATTGCATTACCCCTTTCATTGGTGACACCTTCAGGAATACCCAATCACCTATAGCAAATTCAAGCCCTCTTCTTCTAACATCGACAAATGACTTGTGTCGACTCTGGGCCGTTAAATTTCTCCATAGCCTGATGAACAAGGTCTGGCCCAAGTAAAGCAGTTTCACCCGCTTCAAAGCATCCAATTGGTGATCTACATTTTCTTCCGTACAAAGCTTCATAAGGTGCCATATTAATACTTGAGTGATAGCTATTGTTGTAAGCAAATTCAATAAGAGGCAAATAGTCATCCCAACTTCCCTAAAAATCTAACGTGCATACTCGTAGCATATCTTCAAGTGTTTGGATGGTACGTTCTGCTTGTCCATCAGTCTGAGGATGGAAAGCCGTACTCAGATTCACCTGTGTACCCAAACTCTGCTAAAAAGATCTCTAAAAATGCACAGTAAACTGTGCCCCTATGTCTGATATAATGGAAAGTGGAATACCATGTAACCGTACTATCTTCTTAACATATAATTTTGCATAATCCTCAGCTGTATAAGTGGTCTTGACTGGTAGAAAATGTGCAGACTTGGTAAGCCTGTCCACTATAACCCATATAGAATCAAATTTTCGCAGTGTACGAGGCAAACCTGTGATGAAGTCCATATTGATCATATCCCACTTCCATACTGGAAGATTGATACATTGCATGTAACCTCCTAGTTTCTGATGTTCTACTTTCACTTGTTGACAATTTGGACATTGAGCGACGAATTCTACAATGTTCTTCTTCATATTTCCCCACCAATAGATTTCCTTTAAATCATGCTACATTTTAGTAGCACCCGGATGAATAGAATAGCTTGAATGATGCTCCTAAGTCATAATTCATTTTCTCAACTCATCTACATCTGGTACGCATAATCTGCCTTGGCATTGTAGCACCCCTTCTTGTGTAAGATCAAATGCCTTTGTCAAATTCTGTTGTACATTTTTCTTTAGCTGCAATAGCATAGGATCTGCCAACTGCTTCTCTTTTACTTCAGCTGTCAATAGAGATTCAGCTGTATTTTGTACAATAACTCCTTCATTCGAGGATTCATGAAGACAAACCCCCAAGCTTGCTAATTAATATAAATCTTTGATTATCTCTTTCTTTTTCGTCAAGTGGTCATCAATGACTCCGGTTGCCTAGCGGCTCAATGCATCATCTAATAACTCAAGCCACCTTCTTTGACTTAAATTGAGTTCTTTCTACTTAAAGATATACTGCAGACTTTTGTGATCAGTATAGATAGCAACATGAACTCCATACAAATAATGACGCCATATCTTTAAAGCAAAAACCACCGCTGCTAATTCAAGATCATGTGTAGGATAGCTTCTTTCATGTGGCCGCAACTGTCGTGAGGCATATGCTATGACATTACCGTGCTGCATCAATACACATCTGAGGCCAACTCCGGAAGCATCACAATACACTGCATAACCTTCGGTACCTTCAGTAAGTACTAAAACTGGTGTGGAGGTTAGTTTATCTTTCAACCTTTGGAAGCTTTTCTCACACGCATCATTCTACTAAAATTTTACTGCCTTATGTGTAAGCTTTGTTAACGGTGCAGCAATAGAGGAAAAACCTTCCACAAATCTTCTGTAATAACCTATCAGTCCAAGAAAACTACGAATCTCTGTGGGTGACGTAGGTCTTGGACAATTTTTCACTGCTTCAATCTTTTGTGTATCAACCTGTATCCCCTCATCTGATACAATGTGACCCAAGAAGGCAACTGATTTTAACCAAAACTCACACTTGGAGAACTTTGCATACAACTTACGCTCACGGAGTATTTGCAACACCTGCCGTAAGTGCTTAGCATGGTCCTCTGGTGATCTTGAATAAACCATAATATCGTCTATAAATACTGTGATGAACACGTCCAGAAATGGCTTAAACACCCTATTCATCAAATCCATGAACACAGCTGGTGCATTTGTTAGTCCAAATGACATAACTAAAAATTCATAATGGCCATACCATGTTCGAAATGCTGTCTTGGGTACATCTTCTTCTCTAACTCTGACTTGATGGTAACCCGACCTCAAGTCGATCTTTGAAAAACTCTTGGTACCCTGTAACTGATAAAACAAATCATCAATTCGAGGGAGGGGATATTTGTTCTTGATCGTTACCTTATTAAATTGCTGATAGTCGATGCACATTCTCAACGTGCCATCTTTCTTCCGTACGAATAATACCGGTGCGCCCCACAGGGATATACTAGGCCTGATGAAGCCTTTGTCCAGTAAATCTTTCAATTGCTCCTTCAATTCACGCAATTCTGCTGGAGCCATTCTATATGGAGGAATAGAAATAGGCTGAGTTCCTAGAATCACATCAATGCCAAATTCTACTTCTCGTTCTGGGGGTAATCCTGAAAGATCCTCTGGGAATACATCTAGAAATTCATTTACCACTGGAACCGACTGCGGAGTTAGTAGTTCGACTTTCGTATCTTTCACCCGTACTAAATGACATATGTAACCCTTAGCAATCATTTTCCTGGCTTTCAAATAGGAAATAAATCTTCCTCGTGGTGCCCCTACATTACCCTGCCATTCAAGAACATTTTCTTGCGGAAAACAAAATTGCACCTTCTTGGCCCGGCAATCTACCGTGGCATAACAAGAGGCCAACCAATCCATTCCCATGATCACATCAAAATCCACCATGTCTAATTCAATGAGATCGGCCCACGTATCATGACCACACACAGTTACCACACAGTTATGATATACTCTTTTTGCAACAATATATTTACCAACCGGTGTAGACACTTCAATTGATTTAATTAATAATTCTGGTACCTTTGTAAATTTCACAGCAATCAATGGAGTAACATAGGAAAATGTAGAATCAGGGTCAATCAATGCATATACATTATTTGAGAATATGGATAATGTACCTGTGATGACATCAGGAGAAGCCTCTGAATCCACCAAAGCATAAGTACGATTCTGGACCCCACAAGTACTGGTTGCTCCTCTGGCACCTCTATTCCAGCCCACAGGCTACACACCTCAGCCCAAAGAAGGAGCCGATGCTGATGACGCAACGGTCGATCCTGCCGGTCGTGCTATACCACCCATACTCCTCTGGGGACACTCCCTCATCATTTGTCCTATCATGCCGCACCAGAAACAAGCATTTGTCCCCACTCTACATGTACCTGCATGAATACGCCCGCAGTGCTGACACTGCTGATGAGGAAAACCTACTGCCTGTGATCCGTGAACTCCACTACTCTGCCTAGATGAACCACCTCTAAACCCTCAAAACTGAGAGTGAGAACCTACTATGGAATGAGAAAATGATGGTCTAGGTGGTCTTGGAAACATATGAGGCCTAGATCCTCCTTGAGACATCGCAGATGATCTCATAAGTCTAGCCCTTTTGGACTGTCCCTTGTCAAATTCATGTACCCTTCGTCTCTGTCTTTGATCTTCCATTTTCTGGGCAAAGGCTTGTATTCTATCTATGTCCATGTCTTTGTTCAAGGCAGCAATGGTGCAATCCCTTACCAAATATGGCTCTAGTCTGTCCACATATCGATGGACTCTATCTGTCATCGTAGCCACAACATTTGGCGCATATCGAGCCAAGGAATTAAATTGCAAGCTATATTCCCTGACACTTAGATTTCCTTGACGGAGATTTAGAAACTGATCCTCACGTGCCTCGTGGATCTCATAAGAAAGATAATGATCAAGAAAAACCATTTTAAATTCTTCCCAAGTAGGTGGATTTGCACCAATATCATGGGATTTCTTCCAATCCTCGTACCACAATATTGCCTCTCCTTTCAATCTGTACGCAGCAAGTTCAACTGTTTCTACCCCCGTCACATGCATGACTTCCAAAGCCCGCTGAATTTGATCCACGAAGTCCTGTGGATCTGCTTTCGAATCTGACCCAGTGAATATAGGAGGGTCCAATTTCAAGAAATCCTGTGTTCTACGACTCGCCACCCTAGCCACATCATCATCATGTGTAATTGGACCAGCTCATCCTTGACTCTGGGCTGCCACTAACTATGTCAACATATGAATTGCATTTCTAATATCCTGATCTGTGGCATTCATTGGTGGTTCTGTGGGCACTTCTCTACTAATCGGCTCTTCTGGAGCTGGAAAAGTAGACGAAGACCGCGATGAAATTTCAGCATTCTCTCCACCTTGACTAGCTTGGTCAGGTGGTAATCTACTCATTCCTTCTCCAGCAGGTATATCCACCTGCTTGCCTTTACCTCTACCTCTTCGCGTGATCGGCATGGTTGCTATATCAAAGAGAAAAATTTTCCATGGTCAGATATCAATTCAACTTACAACACTGGCTCTATTGCACGATCTAGAATCGAAGAAGAGAAACAATAGCCTAAATGTCCCGTAGCCTCCTACTTATAAATGTGGTGCACAACACATCGATAAGTAAGACTCTACTCAGACACGGCTTTGTAGATAGCCTTAGAACGACCTGCTCTGATACCACTTTTGTCACGCCCCGAATTCCAATGAGGCGTGATTAGCACCCATAGCCGATAAGGCCCGAGAGAACCAAACTGTACTTATGTTCATTCATATGCATGCCATCAGAAACACCCTTATAACGTAGGAGCTTATAATTCTAACAACGAAATTCATGGAACATGTGACATATATACATATATGAAACTTGGCCGTTGAGGCCATCAAGTCAAAAATGACATGTACCTTTTACATTTATACACCCACATCTGTCTACAAAAGCCTCTAACAAGTGCATTGACCAAAATGAACTAAAAGTCGGTACAAGTCCCCGCTTTATACAACATGTACAACACCAAAAGCTATGTACAACTGTGACTCGAAGAAGCCCCGAACTAACTGGAGCTCACCAATGATCTGCAACAACTGGCAACCTACTGTGGAGGCCTACTAGTACCTGCGCCTACAGCGGGTAAGGTAAATCCCCCAAGAGGGGTCAGTACAAAGAATGTACTAAGTATGTAAGGCCATATGAAACTTGTATGATATGTAAAAATGTCAATGAACTCAAATACAATAAATGATCAATATGGATAAGTCACTTTACTGAACTTTGGAAACCATGTATATTACTTTCATTACTTTCTTTGTATCTTTGCTTCAATGATTATTCATCTTTGCCTGTGACCTGTGATACCCGGGCCCCGACTAATCAGTGGGTTTTAAACATAACATAACGTTATGTTGGGATCGACTCGAGCTAGGCTTATGCCCTTAGAGCTGCCTCCCTGGAATCAAAGCATTGGGTTCATCTCGAGCTAGGTTATTACCTCTAAAGCTGCCACCCATAAACCAATATATCAGGTTCGGCTCATGCTAGGATTATACCTCTAGAGCTGCCCCATGTTAGGTTCGGTCCGATCTAGGCTTATGCCTCTAGGACTGCCCCCTTATCCAAATCCTTGGGATCGGCTTGAGCTAGGCATTTCGCCCCCAAAGCTGCCACCCATACTTGATCATTAACCACATATGCATTACTTTATTCATTACTTTGAGATTGTTACATTGATAGTCATACTTTACTTTGAAACTTTGGATCATTAATCAATGAATGAGAAATATCTGAATAAACGTTGTTGGAAACATAGCCTTCATGGAAACATAATACTAGTGGAACCATCAGACAATAATCAATGAATAAGAAACATGAGTATAATCACTATTGGGACATTGGAACATAACCTTATTGTTCTTTTGGAACATTAACCAAGAATATGAGACATGAGATTCACAATTGATCACTAAGTAGGAACTATATGATAGTGACCATTGATAACCGGATATAGGATACCTTAGCACATTTCGGGATGGGACAAGCGTATCGTCAATGTGAGTACTATATGCTGCAGAAATATACGGGCAGAGTAACCTTACATACTTCACGTCCAAGTATGAATTCACAAGCCTATGTATGAACACAATAGTCCAGCCTCTTCTTTACGTCTTACTCTACAATACAAGTACATATCGGAGCTTACATTAGCAACTAGTTACTATACAAGCGTACAAGACGACAATGAACTATATGACTGCCGTATAACATCATATCATCCCTTACAATACAATCCACTAAATTTTCATATCAACAACACCATAACATTCCACACATTGACCAAGATATCATACATCAATAGGATTTTGACACTACACGTACCCTTTATGCTTTCTCATCACCATTCCGTCACAATTACTCCTTTATAAAAACATATGAACAACCATACATACTTAATATAGTCCAACACACCTCCATACGACCCTTTAAAGTCATTAAAATGACATCACAAGTTGATAATTACATCCAAACAGGGTATAGGGGCCTTCGGGGATCAACTAGAGACGAAAACACACAAAATGAAAAACTGGGCTGACCTGCACTGCCACCTGCACTCGCAGGTGGCTGAGGTGCACGTACATATGGCCTCTGGAAAATTCCAGGGGCATCTGCATTGGCATCTGCGCCCGCAGATGCCCTCGTCTGCGGGGGCGGATGCCCGTTTTGGTTCGAAATGGCCTCTTTTGGGTCTTTTAATGCCATGAATGGTCCATGATCATATCATAACCAAACTTATTTTGAAATATTTGTGATCATATTGAATACCAACATTCATCCATGGTCTCACAACACACATAACAATGCCCAAAACTACACTTTACGGTCAATACGTCACCAAATCCGTAACCAATATCGCAACAACAATTCCAAACGTTATGCACAAGAATAAATCAAAGTAAGACTATAATAACATCTCACATGTCAATATTTACTCCCCCAAGTTCACTTTATTCAAAACCACAAGTGCATATTCAAGTTTACAAGACAAAACCATCCTCCGATTTAGCAAACATATAACATTTCACACATTGTCCACTTCTCAATACTCCACCAAAATAACCAACATATTATACACCATCTATCATACATAAAATATATTAAACCATCATAATAAACACTTACCAAGCCTTGTATAAAGGTGATCTTGGCCCAAAGAATGACTTAGGGTTCTTGAGAGACAAAAAGAAATTTTTGGTAAAGTCTTGAAAATCATGAGAGTCCAATATGAAATAAAAATCTGATTTTTCTCTCTTTATGTAGTCCCTCAAGTCTCTCTTATCTCTTTCTTAGCATTAAATTCAAGGGTTGATTTGTTCAAATGGAGCAAATTGGAAGAATGGATCAAAATCCCATGTTGGGCCATGTCTTCCCTTATGATTTTGGGCCCAATTGTGTAGGACTTATTAATGCCCACATATTAATACATAATTCATCAATTCTCTCATGTTTCCATTTTCCTATAAATGTTACGGTAGTCAGCTAGACTCGGAAACATATGGTGTGTTACAAATATATTTTCACAATTCGGTACACCCCGAGTTATTATTAGTGATGGAGGATCCCACTTCTGTAATCATCTGTTCAAGGCCCTGCTTGAAAAATATGGTGTTAAACATATGGTGGCAACGCCTTACCATCCTCAGACAAGAGGGCAAGTTGATATGTCAAATCGTGAGATCAAGTCAATTTTGGCAAAAATAGTGAATGCCAATAGGACTGATTGGGCTCGAAGATTGGATGATACGTTATGGGAATATCGAATTGCTTTCAAAACGCCAATTGGTGCATAACCATATCAGTTAGTTTTTGGAAAATCTTGCCATTTTCCTGTCGAACTTGAACATAAGGCTTTATGGGCTTTGAAAAGGTTGAATTTGGACTGGAGTGAAACAGCTAAATTGAGACTTGAGCAGATGAATGAGATGGATGAATTTCATCTACGAACTTATGAAAGTTCAGCTATATATAAAGAGAAGATGAAATTATATCATGATCGTCGAATTGAGAATCGAGATTTTCACTCGGGAGATTTGGTGCTACTTTATAACTCCAAGCTTCACTTGTTTGCTGGAAAATTAAAGTCCAAATGGTCTGGACCATTCACGGTGGTTAGGGTATTCCCACATGGAGCAATTGAGCTAAAAGGAGCAGATAATGTTCTATTCAAGGTCAATGGATAGCGTGTTAAGAATTATGTGGGAATCACGGAAGAAATAAAGACATGTGAGGAACTTGAGCTTGATGAAGTCTAAGTAGTCAAGCTAGCCATGTCGTGCCGCGATGTGAAATCAGGCACTTCACGGAAGGCAACCCATGGGCTAGTTGGTGAAGTCTGAGTATCCAAGCTAGCCGAGTCGTGCCGCTACCTTAAATCAGGCGTTGTATGGGAGACAACCCATGGTATTGTTATGTGTGATATGGTAAAGACTGAGCAATGGAGGATATGCTAACTGGAATCTGAAATAGTGAACGGAGTATATCAGTTCCACTCAAAACACATAATCACATCACGTAGGTTTACCCACGTCACGTGGATGGTGCCGTGAAAATCAGAGGCAAGTTTCAGGTTTCAGAATCTTATTTATAGTATAGTACCCACGTCACTTGGGTTGTATCGTGAAAATCAGAGGCAACTTCAGAGATCAGAATCTCACCTATGACAGAGGACCCACGTGATGTAGGCAACCCACGTCACGTGGGTTGTATCATGAAATTAGAAAAACTCAGATATCCGAGACCTGACCCAACCCAACCAATTTTTTTATAAAATCGGTTCCCTTCTTCTTTACCCTATACAAATTCCGAACACACCCCATTATTTCTCTACTTACAATTCATCCAACTAAACCCTAAATTCTCAATTTCTCTACACTATCAATCATAAATCCGTCCCACCCACCCCAATTTTTGATCACCACAGGCCATCACGACCCAAATACCATCCAACCCGACCCCCATATTCAAAAATTCGACCCACCCACCCCAAAATTCGATCCCCACAGGCCAACCTGACCCAGATACCCACAAACCCGACCCAAATCCGACCCAAACCCTCTACCATGCCTCCCAAATCAAACCCCAAAAGTGACCACCTTGATTTCTCATCCAGAATTCGCATCAAAAATCCAGAATTACCAACCCGTTTGTGTGATGAACTGACTGAATCCATACAAAGTGGGTCCGTGGAGGAGTTTTCAATTGGAGATGATGATACTGAATTAGTACCTCATACCACGAAGTTACATACTTGGGCCCAAGCTGCTGCCCAGGCGATACTTCAGCCCGTTCCACCTCCTGTCGTATTGATTATTTCGGATCAGTCTTTTGAGTTTTTCCCCCAGTCTAAAAAGGGGGAGAATACTTCGAATTCAGGCTCTGTGGATGATGCTACAAGTCAGGGTACCTCCGCGACGAAGGTTACAACCTCTATTTCAGGTACTGGTGCCCAGAGTGCTCTGACCCCAGCACAGAGCAGGGAGGTTCAGCGATGGTGTGTTCAGGGCATGCATGTATTTTATGAAAGGGATGTCGAGCTGATGGAGCAGGGTGTCTGTCGGAGGATCCCCGGTATAGGCTTGAGGAGTTGAAGGCCTTGCCTGATATTTGGGCTGTGTTTGAGCGGTATGGATTTGGTTGGATGGCGCAGCCTTCTAGTCTCTATAGCTCGGAGTTGTTCTGAGAATTTTATCCCTCATATGCTGCATCGGTTGACTTGAGTACACCTATCGGGCAGCGGTACAGGGACCAACCCTTATTGACACACATTGTGGTTTGAGGTACCCCAGTAGATATATCGGAGCAGACCACCCACT
Organism: Capsicum rhomboideum; assembly: GCA_031232105.1. Taxonomy (NCBI): domain Eukaryota; kingdom Viridiplantae; phylum Streptophyta; class Magnoliopsida; order Solanales; family Solanaceae; genus Capsicum; species Capsicum rhomboideum. Next base: position 136,898,477 of record CP124716.1, read on the forward strand.
ACTTCTTATTTGGTGCAGACCGTCCACTGCCAGCAACGACTGCTGAGTTTGATCACCACATGGACACTATCAGAGATCGGATTAAGATGCGGGATGCGGACTAGAAGTTAGAGCTGCTGAAGTGGATTGTGGGGTATATAGCGGAGGATGGTGTGGCTGCGAGTTGGGTGACTGGTAAGATGGATATCAAGAAATCCACGCTACATTTTGTAGAAAGATTTTGTTGGTCAGTGGTTCGACATCGGTTGGGTCCAACTAATGTTGATAATTCACTTACATTAGACCGAGCCATGTTGGGAGCCAGCATCCTTGCTGGTTATGACATTCATAGTGCCAGATACATCATCCAGGAGATTCATGAGCGGAAATTTCATGATCATACCAGTATACCATTCCCCTACCTGATCCAGGGTCTATGTGATAGGGCGGGTATGGCTCGGCTACCTACCCTCGATCATTATATAGAGGTAACCCGTATAGAGGATATTGGTTTGATACAGCAGTGGGGATCTCACCCCATTCTTCTACAGGGGTCACAGCCGTTCGAGTCGTTAGGAGCATCCCTTTAAAGGGCTTGGAGATAGAGATGAGCTGGGTAGTGCACCTATGCCTATTCCAGTATCGGTTCGGGTACCCGAGACTATTCCTGTACCGGCTGAGGGAACTGGCCCTATTGATTATACAGTACCTAGTACTACAGCTCCACTGCCTCCCTCTGGTATGGTTTCAGTGTCGAGGGACTTTATGCAGCAGTTGATTGATAGACAGATACAGATGTTGAAGCTACAGACCCACACTGAGACCCAGATGGCTAAGTTGGTATCCCAACTATGCCTGCTCAGGCACCGATACGACCAGCCTTTGAGGTGGATTTGTTTGCCGATGAGGAACCTCTGATGGATAGAGGCAAGAGACCACACAGTCCAGAGGAGCAGGTTGACAGTGGTGATGAGTATGAGGGTGATCTCCGGAGAGCAGTTAAGGCCTGTAGAATGGAGTACCATACTAGCCAGATAGAGGAGGAGTAGAGGGCATGTGGTGCATCCTCCAGTCAGGCACCACCTCCACCGGATGCACAGATCAGAGGTATGAAGAAGAGGGTAATAAAGGAAAAAAGAGAGAAACCAGATTTGGGTGTGAAGAAAAAGAAAAAAAAATTAAAAAAATAGTTGTTTGTGTTGTGAAGTTTGAGAAAAATCACACCCAAAATCTGAAAATAAAAAAAAGGATAATAAGGGAGAATAAAAAGGAGAAAGGTTGGAAGTTGGAGCCAAAAATAGTGTAGTGTCAAGGAGGGTTGAGTCACCATATCCATATGTACCATACCCGTCTCCAAGCCTACATTACAAGCCGAGTAAAGTCCTTTAGTGATCCTAGTCCAACTGTCCGTAAACTTAAGGCATAGAAAATAAGGGCAAGCCTATGGTATTTCATGCACACTGTATGAGCTTCTTTGTGAGAGAGAGTGTTTTGACCGAGTCCCTAATTTGAGATTCATTAGCATACTGTGAGTGCATGGGACATCTTTGATTGTAAGAGTACATGGGTTGCATTGTTAACTGCTATTTGTTCGAATAATGTCATTTGCATATATGCTTAGTTGTTCATAATCTGGTGCCATCACTTGATCCCTTCTGTGTCATGATAATATGTTGCCTGTATACACACTATGGTTTTGAGTTTCAAATAGGAGGGGTCGAAAAAGTTTTTTGTGCCAAAGGCAATAAGTTGACTGCCATAGGTCCCTTAGGTTTCTCTTAATTAAGCATCGTATATATCTGTTTTTGTTTTGTTCGCCTGAGGACATGCAAACGTTCTAAGTTAAGGGTGTTGATGAGCCATGGTTACACGGCACTTTCTATGCTTAAAATAAGGAAAATATGCAATAACTTGGGTGTATTTGGTTGGTATGATATGGTTTCTATCCTACTTTGCAGGAAAACAGGTTTTGAAGGCAACAAATGATCAAAATGAAGAATCAAGCCAGAGAACGAAGTATCTTAAGATTAAAGAACAAGAATCTTCACCAGAGAGGGAGTCACGACACCACCCATGTGACGTGGAGGCCACTCACATAACATGAGTGGCTGTCGTGACTCATGTTCAGAGATGTTGAATATGGTCTGATTTCCACGGCAGGCATCCACGTGGCGTGAGTGCATCTACATGGCGTGAAAGGGTGGCGTGAGTCAACTTTTAAAGATGTCTAATTAAGCCTGATTTCCATGACACTCAACTACGTGGCGTGACTTATTCCCACGACACCAAGTCACGATACCGTGGAAGTTGCCAACTTTGTTCTCCTTTTCTGATTAGGATAGGATTAGCTTTGTATCTATAAATACCCCTGTATAGTCCTATGTGCGGGAGTTATTCAGTACATTGTTTTGAGAGATATTTTCTACTATTTCTGAGTTCATAAACATATTCTTGGATTTGTAGTTACAAACCCTAGCTTCGAGTTTTATTGATAATTAAGATTTCAGTTCTTCTTCATTATTGTATGTTTACAATCATGTTTTCATATTTGAATTCTTCTTGTGTTCTTGCAATTATGAGTAGCTAAACTCATTAACTAGGGTTGTGTGAACCATGAGGAATTAACGAAACAGGTTAAGTGCAAAGCAACTCTGAACCGCTGTGAATGCATGTATTGGTATTTCCTTCGTTGTGATTGATCTTCTAACGGTTGCAAATGTTGGAAACTCGCCTGTATTCTATACTTACTCGAGAGAGAGGTATAGATTGGGAAAAGGAGATAAAAACACAGATTTGAAGCTATTAACCTTCATCTAATAACTTGAGCTTTAGCGGGAATAGTTATCTAAGATCCAGGACAAGGGTTAGTAGTGCGACACTCGGAGACCAAGAGGAGAAGAGTGAAATTAATCTAACCAAGGTCGAGAGACATTTAGATGAACGTATCTTGTCAAATTTTGCATGCAACATAGCGGGACAATTTTGTTAGCACAAGTAACCGGTGGAGTTAAGGAATCATTGGGGATCACAGTCCTAGTGTACTTCTCTTATTGTCTACAAACTCGATACAATCAGCAATAGTTACTGTCACTATTTACTTACAAAACCCCCCAGTTTTTACTTATTTGCCAACTACTCGAACAAGAACTTAACCTACTTCCGTCCTATTCCCTCTGGGATCGACCCCAACCTAGTTGGGTTCTATATTTGACAGCGACCGCTTTATACTTCTTAGAAGGCATATTTTGGGCGACATCAATCACTAAGTACTTTACCTACTTTATTAATTCATCATGATTCCCACAACCCTAGTTGCGGTATTTAGCTACTCATATTCATAAAATTACAATAAGAATTGGTTAATAATTCATAATAATAAACTTACAAATAAAGTAGAAGAATTTTGGATACTAGAATTATCAAAGAAGAATTAATAACTAAGTATCAATGTGTGAAATCTCTCAAATCTCAGAACAAAACAATACTTGTTGTTTCTAAGAATAAAAAGTCCGTATGAATGCATAAAGTATAAAGAAAAACCAGGAAAGGTATTTATAGACAAAACAAAACCTATCCTAAACACAATAGGATTCCAGTGTCGGTATTTCAGACGATGGATAAGATGACTTGTTGTAGCTTACAACAGTTTGTTCTTTCTGCTCCTTGGTGACTGACTGCTTCTTGCTTATCTTCTGGAATTTCTAGGATGACATTCATGATAAGCCCATTCTTTTTAAAGATAGCTTGTTATTTGTATTCATTGGTTCAACCTTACTGTTTGCACTTTTTAGGATCTCTTTCCGCAACCCTTAGGATAAACTTATTGTATCTCACAATTAGTCGTGGGATGCAGTTGTCTGATCAATCTCCATTCTTTTATATTCTGGATCTCCTCCAACGACAGCCTGGGATGATTCGTCCTTAGGTCCTGTGGGTCATCCCAAGGCTCGTCTGATGCACCTGGGCTCCATATTCTGTGTTTTATGAATTTTAACTCTCGAAACTTGTTTTATCTGTAAATTCCACAAAAACACATCATACCTATATAAATGTACCTTATAACTAGCATATTTTCCTTGTTTTAAGCGTCAAAAGTGTCGTAAAACCACAACACATCAATGTGTCATCGCATATATACACTATTTGATATACCTTATATCAAACTTAGACATCATTAAAAAGTCTAACAACTTTATCCTTGATATTGAACACTGCCTCATCATGAGAATAGACCAAAATGTTATTGTGACAATGTTGAACCATTATCGATGATTTTATTTGATCTTCTTAAACCTAAATTTTGGGATATCCTATCTTCTAGGTAGAGTTACCTTCACGATGACTTGTCCTTGGACATAGTCTCATTCTCTTTGATGATCTTTCAACTACCTCTCTATTTAGGCCTTATGTAAGTGAATCTGCACATTACTCTTGATTTTACATATTCAATTGTAATAATTCCCTAGGTAATAGTTGTCTAACAGTATTATGTTTTTATCATATGTGATGAGACTTTATGCTATACATAATGCTCCTAACTTTTAAATTATCGTTTGACTATCTTAATGTATGTATACAAGTGCCACCAACGGTTTGAGTCATTTAAAAGTCATTCAACTTCTTTACCGTATTTGCCTAAAGCTATAATTTAGATTCCATTGTAAAGTGGGTGATATATGTCTGTTTGAATGATTTTCAAGACACAACTCCTCAACCATGATAAAAATGTATCCCACTCGTGGATATAATTTCTATTGATCTGGTGATTCAATTTGCATCACTACATTCCTCATTAACTGCAAAATATTTATTGTAGTGCAACTCACACTTGAGAAATAGGATATATCATAGATTGATGACTATACTTAAAGTGACGTTATCATACTGATACTTCTGGATGATTGACCTCAGTTGTGGCCACAATCTTTTAACAATATAGATTTCTCAACCATTCCACTTCTTCAAATATCCAACTAATAGCATATTCACAAATTTAAAAATCCAAGCTATTATCAATTTTTACCATTATCATTAATTGGTTCTTCATATTGTAGACCGATGAATTTATTTGTTTAATGAATTGTATTATCCTTTACAATGATTATCCTTCAACAAACTCATCTTATCATGAAGAGTTACAACCTTTCAAATAACATCCATACACAAAATTAAAGAACACGTCTTATCATGAAGAGACAAAACTTTTCAAGTAACATTCATTCATGATATTAAAGAAACTACTTTTAATGAAAAGACATATGATCAACCATCAAATGACTAGTTCAATCAACTAGTTTTTACTATTAAAGAACTAGTTATGTGAAGAATTTCACTAAGTACCATAACAATATCCACCAATGGCATATACCATGTGTGGTTGACATAATACACTGACATCAATAAATCAGTATTTTCTAATTCTATTTAAAATTAATATCCTTTATTATTGGTGGCATGTCATATATAGAGAACAATTTTTCAGTTCAATTTTTATCATTTTTGATTTAGGAAGTTTCATTTTAGCCAAACACCCCTACACTTTGAAGCAATTCAAATTGAACTTTCTTCCTTTCTATTTTCATATGGAATAGATTGTGTTTTCTAAGGGGCACTCGATTGAGTATTATGCTATAGTGTTAGGGTAACTTCCCCCTATAAGTTCTGGCGTAAATCAAAACTTATCAACCAACGCTAATTGATTCGAACAAAAAATGGATAAAGAATCAATTAGTAATATGCCTTCTATTATTAATGATTAAGTGATCGTCATTTTTATCAGCCAACAAAAGGCGGTAGCCTTTGACCAACATTCATGTCTATACAAATAATTGTATTTAATAGACATACCTTTTCAAAAAAATTCACGACACCTTTGATGAACGAACATAATTCCTTTTAACACTTGTTCAAATGAAATATATTCTTTCATCAAAGGTGTCATGCATTTTTATGAAAAGATGTGTCTATTAAATATAATTATTTGTATTCCAAGAATATTGTGGTTTTGACATAATACAAGAATTTCATTAGATTTCATATTTTGTTCTTCCAAATTAAATTAGACAATAAATCTAATATTGACTTTGTCATAAACAAAGAACCCCAATATTTTAAATATTATTGAGCACGTAGGTACTTGTTCCCTAGAATCGGTACCTGTCATGACCCAAAATAGAGTATGTGGTGGAACCTGTCACCCTCCCCTCTGATACAGGTAGGCCTATCCAAATACAACTTAATAATCAAGTAAATCAGAAGCGGAAAAGAATAATAATAATCTCAAATGATAGAGAAATGAAAATACAATCTCAAAGATGCATTCCAGGTCTAGTTGTCACTAGTACAAGCCTCTAATACATAATAATATCAAATAATATAAAGTATCTTAAATGTGGATAAAACATACGATAAAACAAGGAGAGATCCGAGTAAGCTCTGAGACCCTTCAGCAGCTAACTCGATCTTCGTTACGCCAACATTGAGGGAAACACAATCTACGCTGTACTACTCAAACCAATACCTGCACAGGGTATATAAAAAGGAAAGAAAAAGCAAGGATGAGTATGAAACACATGTACTCAACAAGCATCATCAATAACCGATCCTAATCCAAAGTGATGGCGAAGACCACCAACCCAAGTATCCAAGTTACCCCAAATAAACATACAACCAATAATTATACCACCTCGACCTAGCAGGATGACCTAACCGATATAGTTATAGGAATGTCAATAAATAGGGTAGGCAAATTAGTCTAGGTGTGACAACACTTAACATTTTATGATCAAAAAAGTAGAGAAAGTAATTTTACGAGGGAGACTAACCTATACAGTATATTGTGATCAATCGCCAAGACTAGCCAATAATCTAGGATAGGATAGTGAGAGTGTATATTAATGTGTATATCATGCGACCAAATGGTGCTCCACAATAGTCTCATGATAAAACCATAGCCATACCCCATGTCTCATAATATCTCAACCTCCAAATCACCCAAGATATGGTACAATATGATGTAATGTAGTGAAATGAATGCAAAATACAAAATACCATAAACAAGGTTCGATCGCGATAATACATTACGAAAGGAAGTAATTAGACATAATGTCAATCATACAAAGGAATACAATGAAAATGATGCAATGCAGTGGAGTGATGATGATATAAGCCATTACATGGAATAGGTTAATGATATAAGCCATCGTGTGCCAGTCACCACATGACATCTCATATACAACTTCCGAGCATAAGCTTCTAGGCTAGGACCCATGGAGGGTAGTGACCCATATACCACATACACCTTCCGAGTGAAAGCTTCTAGGACAGGACACCATGGGGGGAGCGACCCATATACTAACATAATCTCATATCTCAATCAACCTTGACGGCAGAATCCTCCGTCAAGGGTTTTATAAAAGGTTTCATTTTCTTTTAAAAATCAGTGTTCTCAGTAGTGCCAGTCTTATTAATCCGAATGAATGAAGTGATGATGTGTACTCATGACTAAGTTGATATGAAGATAATGAATCAATTTGATAATGGTATAAATGAGCTCAAAATCTACTCACTATGCCAATAGTTCATGATATAAGCCATCGCATGGCACCACTAGAATAAAGTCTCATGTAAGACATCAATAATATCAATCAAAGCCCCTCTCTCGGGCATCATAATAATGATAAAGGCAATTAATGCATAAATAAGGCCCATGATGTCAAATCAAGTCCCCACGTAGACATAACAATAATAATAATAATCTTTCAAGTCAATAGTATAATTCACATAAGCCCCCATAGGGGCAACACGAGAATAGTAAATAATCCAAACAACACAAGTATAGTGAACTTATCCAAAACCTAGCTTCTTTCATACAATAAGTCCCATATTTCTGAAAAATGACACCATTAGAATAAATTACTAAAAGAAGAATTATACTAGTTAACAACATACCCCAATGTTCATCTGCATTATCTTACCTATCACTAAGCCAAGATTTTTTTCTTAACTGCTTAATTATACTATCATCAGTTATATTCTAAGAGATTACTAACTCCAGTAATTGCATCAACTACTACTACCTATTCATACTCTAAGTATTTACTAAATCAAAATCATTCCATCGATTATCAATAATAGAATAAATATCCCCTAAATGGTAGCTAAAACCCAATCATCACATCAAAATCCACTAAACAAGATGCAAGCTCTTAAATAGATACCCACTATCAATTTAGTCAAGAACAATAAGTTACCTATCTACAATCTACTATAGGCGTATTTGCAAGTAGAAAGAATAAACAAGATAAACGATTATATAATTACAACCCATCAATAGACTCCGGTACCCATGGAGATGCTCACCATTTCATTTAACCAGGACACCCAAACTCTTAGCGATTCACAAAATAAAAGAAAATAAGCATACAACACATAAATACCTCAAAAAAGAGTCAAGGTACATCTCAACTTGCCGTAAAGATGATTCGCAAGCTAAAACACAGTCCAAATCATCAGTCGGAAGCTCTACTCCCTTCAATAATCACCAAATACATCCAATCTAGTCAAATATAACATATGCATGTCAAAAGGAGTCCAATGATACCCATATTAGCACATTTTGGTTCTGGGTCTAAAATAATTTTGAAAATCGGTTCTAAAAATAAAAGGGTAAAATTGGGATTTTATTTAAGAATCAAGTTCCCCGTACTTTAAAGGTTCTAAATCTTAAAACCCATTAGAAAATGAGTTGAAATCAGAGAAAAACTCATTTTGTACTCTATCGGGCATGTTTAAAATCTATGATTTGGAGATGGAAACACAAGTTAATCAATGGAAAGTGATGAAATACTAGTTTAGAAACTCACCTAGAGTTCACATTTTGAAAATCCACTTTAGCTCTCTCAAAAATGACCTTGGAAGCTTGGAAAATGGTGAAATGGGATTTTGTCCCAAAAAAGGAAATAAATATTCTGCCTGGATACGCCCTTCATCGCTATTACGGGCCACATGTTGTGATTGTGACTTGATCCAAACTGAGAACTTCGTGAATGCGGGTCTTTAGTCAGAAATGGGATGAGAAAACTGACCCGACCCACAAACTTCGCTTTGCAATTTCGGTACCCACCATTGCGATAGCGATGGAGGAATCATTTGTTTTTAGCGAATGCGATATAGTGGTCGTGAACAAGAAGAAGGGAATATTTGTTCTTCAGGAACGTGACAGGGAGATCACAAACGCGAAGAAAGAAGCATGCACCAACAAATAGCTGAAACCAACAAAACACATAAGTCAAAAACTCTTTGAACGGTCCCTCAAGATTTGTTCGAGACACCATACAAACAAACTGATAATGCTACTAGGTTAATTTCGACGTTCCAAACTCAACGAAACAATCAGATTTACCAAACAAGGTTGTTATCAACAAGTTACATACAAAACCAGCCTTAAGCAATTAAAACTAGAATACCAACTAAACACTCAAAAATCACAAAAAGGATCTCAAAACTCAAACCAACTATGTTATAAATCCAAATTTAGATCTAATGGAACTGACAGAATCACCATCCAACACTTGGATCGCAAACTATTGACCAAGGTCAAACTAATCACTTTTTAGGCTACTCAAAACAACTACCATATAAATCACTCTCAAATGTTTCGAGTACTGTGCAAACTATTCGTTGCAACGTATAAATGATATAAAGCAATAACAAAATAGTCCAAATATAGAAAATTCTAAAAATCACAATGAGGGTTATTACATTATCCACCAGTAAGACTTATGTTCGTGTCACGACCCAACCCACCGAATAGTACCGGGCACCTACCAACACCTACCCCAAATAGGAGAACCTTGAATATCCCACCGTTCAACCAATGCAGACGTTACCATGATATACAATTAGTCAATTTAATGTCCACCATATGAATAACTAATCAAAGTTGAAATACGATTACTCATTTAATATGTTCTATAATTTGTTTTCATACATCAAATATGAAAATTAAATGCCAAAAATAATGACAAGTGATTCCCCAGAACCTAACCTAAATCGATACTAGATCACTAGATGAGAAGTAGGGACATCCATGATACAACATCCATGCAAATAGAGAGGACAAGAGCTGCTGCTGAGTGATCGACATCGCTGCTGTAGAAACTCCAACTAACCTGCACCATGGCTATACCCCGGATTGGAGCTATAGTAAGTGTAGCATCAGTACAACCACACTTACTGGTAAGTATCATCGGCCGATTAGAGTTAGAAACAAATAACATCAAGTAAAGTTTGGGTTTTGAATCCCAAATCAGTCAACTCCTATTACCCCATATCTAGCATTTCTATGACCTATACTTAACATTTGTATGACTTACACTTAGCAACTCTATGACCTACACTTAGCATCTCTATGACCTGCCTGCCATTTAATATTTTCATATATCTTTTTTCTTTGACCACCTATTCTAGCCTATACCTCTTTCTCCAATACCGACTCATTCTTATGATACCTACAATTCCTTAATCCACATCTACCCAAGTCCCTTTAGCACTCAATATTACAGACATCACAACACCACATCCTATGAAATTTCGGGTCCTACCAATCATATTCTACCATAACTGATCATCTCAGGGGGGCAGTAGAATCTAACATATATTTGTAGCCTCTTTCACCACTCACCACAACAAGAACACGTATAAAAGCATAATAAAATATAAATATATTCAAATAAATACGTGAATGCATGTATTCAAGATGTGTGGATAATCTCTCATTTTCCCTTCTTACTTTATCATCAACAACATCACAACGTACCGATGCAGTACCCGACCTATATCACAATATATCATATCGGTACCGGTGTGGTACCCAACCCATATCACAATATATTATATTTGTATCAGCGTGGTACTTGACCTATATCACAACATATCATATTTGTACTGGCGTCGTACGTGACCTATATCACAACCTGTCATCCCAATGCATATGAATGTGTGCATGAAATCAATAAATCAAAACTCATACAAATGATAATCACTAATTTTCAGCCCATAACTCAACATGGGTCAATCCAATCTAATGTTACATCAATCGTCTTATTTATTTAATTCGGTGACCTTAGTCTTCATACATATATTCACAATCATGACTTACCATTCACCCCTACAGGGCAGCCGTCACCCAAGTTCAAAATATTATGCACTTTTTATCTAACCGCGTCCCAACCTCGAGTTTTCACGTTACCTTCTAAACTATGGGAAGCATTGATCATGACTCTATGACAAGCAATGCCAACACTATAAACTAGCTAACCTCAATACCTTTTTACTCATTATCTCATCTTCTAAACTCTCTAAAGCATCGATCACGACCATATACTTTCTAATCTTCCCCAACTACTTTGAAATGGGAATTTATATTCTTATTTCACAGTATTGTTCTTTTACATGCACTCGTTAGTCACGGGATGCAATTATACAATTCATGAACTCGGCTTACCACACTTTACACTTTAGCCACTTTCCTTAATACAATTCGAACAATTATATATTTATGATTTAGTCGAGTCACCTTAATTTTCCTTTTTACCAGTTCACACTATCTTATTTAACTTTTCACTATACTCAAACCTTGGAAGATAATAAGCTATGTATCTTCTCTCCATCTTCCTATCCATCTCTTATCACAATTAAAACATTAATATAATGTATAACTATTCTACATATTAGAGCCTAACCGGATTTTAACCTGTCCATCCATTCAACTCCGTGTTCGAAGGCCTAATGCATGATACTCCGGCATCACTATTGATGTTAAATGCATCTATCCCAAGTCTAGTTGCTATAAAATAAACCTTAGCTTACCTCTTAGACAAAACATCCTGTTACGGAGAGAAGTGAGCTATCCCGTACGTGCTAAGCGTATTCCCATGCCTTGTTCCCTCTAGGTGTGCTTCGAAACCTCTCTCATGAACCTTAGCCTTTGAAAACTCATGGTTGGAGGAGTAGGGTTTTTCAGAGTGTTTTTGGAAAAAGGAGGCGACCTAAGGAAATAAAGACAAAGAGGGTTGGTTTTCAAAAATCCCTTGGCTAGGATACTGCCTCTTACCACTGCAATGGTTTTTTTACCACTATAGTGGTTCCCCAACCACTATAGCAATTACCGATAGTCCGACCCAATCCAGTTTCGGCCTCTTGGCCAATTCCCTCAGGCCTCGATTTTTCTCCCCAATTAATTTTTCCTGGGTCTATTTTGAGCTTATTATTTATCGTAAATTATTCTTGGGGTTCTTTTACTTATAACGATGATTAGGGTCATTACATTAAATACCAATTTACCCATCATTCATCCCTAAATATCCCTAACAGTTAGGTTTGAACATCTGCACGAGTTCTCGATGGATGTTTAACTATAATAAGACATTACGAGAATTATTTAAGATATGATAGCTCATTATATATCCATGCTCCTTAATGAGCAACCGAGCCCTATGGTTATTCCCACATTTTCCCTGATATGGAGCACATAATGAATTATTGGAACAACTACCCAAACATAATGTGACATCTTAAAGAACAAAAAATCGAGATGAAGTTGGTCTCAGAAAATTTTTTACCGCTGCAGCGGTACGCGACAGTTTAGTAGGGGGAAAACTTCATTTTCCTCCATTTTGCACTTCCAACTCTTAAAATCTCTCAACTATCTCTATAAAAATTCCTCTCCGATGATGAATTCAAGGTATTTTCTTTATCTCTTTCACTTACTTTATTTATTTCTCATTATAGAATTGTAGGACTACGTTAGAATAGAGGGAATTCAGGTGGTTTAGGTTGCAACTTTTTGAACTTGAATTTGGTGGTGTTCTTGAGTGTATTGGTTGGCATGCTAAGTTTTCTAATGTTTTCACCGCTCCTATAGCATTTAGGACGTAAGATTAACATAGTTCATGGTGGTTTTCAGCTATGAGAGGGGTGACAGATGAAAAATCATCTTCTCCAATGATTTTCTTTGATTTGGGTTTGATTTTAGGTGTTTCACACCCCCATTTTTGTGTAAAAAGGTTCACCCACACTTCCCCAATCCCGATCTATGCATAATTTTTAAAATTATGGAGAAAAGTGAAAAATTTACCATGGAAAGGGAGGTTGGCGGGTTGAGGATGATGAACCGCTACAACAGTAACTTTTTTACTGTGGCGATATCACTGCCATGGTAAGTACCACCGCTGTGGTACCGTTGCAGTGGTTAATTAATCGCTACAGTGGTACTGGGCAGTAAGTCCCCAGTTTTTGCATTTTCTTAAAACTTTGAATTCTCCTTCCCTCCACTGGTGTTTTGAGATGGTTATAACTATTTTTGTTGCATTTATAGGATCATCATGGCCCAACAACCCACCTACCACCGATTTTTGAATAATACCAATTGTACTAGATTCAAGGAGGGGCGACACAGTAGGAGTTTTCTCCATGAGAGAGGCTTCGTGATGGATGAAGTAGAGGATGGGCTGCTTGATTTCAGCAATCAACTAAAAGTTCTTAGTTGGGAGATACTGACCGAGCCGATTCTGGACTGCAACCTAGCTTGGGTTGGAGAATTCTATGCTATACTCCCTACGATGGAGTGGGCAGTAACCTTCCTTACTATCCAAATTTGATAAAAGTATGTGCTCGTGGATGCCACAACTATTAATGAGGTCTTAGGGGTTCCCAACCCCTTTAATGCAGCCTTTGAGGCAAAGATTCAGGAGTCAGACTTGAGGTGGGTGGCTTGATGTTTAGCACCAAAGGGCAAGGCTAACGAGGTGAAGTGGTCCAATCAGAAGGGAACTAAGAGTACATACTTGTCGGTCGAGGCCAAGATTTGGTTACAACTAGTGTCTCCGAGGATTCTTTCTTTGAGAAATGTTACGGATGTGGTGTTCCATCGAGCTATGGTAGTGGAAAGTATTATGCCAGGGGTCGAGGTGAATGTGGGAGCACAGATCATGGATGAATGGAAGTACTTCTATGTTAGGGAAAGGTCAGCAAGGGATCTGTTCCTACATTCCCTGATCACGAAGCTATGCAAGAAGGTGGATGTCCCAGGGAGGACTATGATACCTTAGAAGAGTGCGATGTACCGTATAATCCCCTGAGAGGAAGGAGTACCCGAGGTGGAGGTAAGAAGAATAGGAAGATGACGAAGAAGGGTGAGAGAGGTGTCCCCCATTCCCGAACACCTGCTCCTCCTAGCGACTGGGTGGCTGGACTTGCTTTTATATGAGGCTACATAAAGAGGACCCAGATGTCCTAGCCGAGGTTGGTTTTTTCAATTTCTATTGCCCTAATGGACCCGTCTAGAGCCTATGCTGAGCTCTGAAGGGAGCTAAATAAGGAGAGAAAGAAACACCGCTCCCAAGACCGCATGCTAGTGAGGATGTAGAAGGTTGTGCGGGTCATATTTATATGCACCTTCCCAGATAAAGAGCTCCTGAAGCTGACTGCAGAGGACACCGAGGAGTTCTCCTTCCTCAGTGTCGTAAATGAGGAGGGCCCAGATGCCGCAAGCCTCGGAGATAATGACACCAGCTAGATGTTCCCCTTTCCCCTCTTGGTTATAATTTACTATTTTTGGGTTTGGGTTGCCCCTATTTGGGGCATGTAACAAACAATTACTTTTCTTTATTTCTTGCACTTTGCAGACTTTTTTCTTTCCCTCCCACTTAATAATAATCACTTTAGATTATAATGCGTGTTGGATGGATTTATGCCATTTTATTATTTCAAAACAGGGTTGCCTTAGCAAAATTACTAAAGTGTAACAACAGGAAACTAACTGGCAGGGCACTGCCTGGAGCCGTTGTAGTGGTTAATCTTACCGCTACAATGGTAGCCTCCAGTAGTTATGCTTTTGTTTTCTTTACCCAGTTTCAGGTTCTTTTCTATGCCTTACTTTTTTTATGCCTGCTATAGCAGCGTCATCACCTCTTGTTTATACAAAATGTACATTAAATTCACATTTTCCATTGCTTCTAAATTAAAACCAATACAATCTCCACTTGTCAAACCAACAGTGCTACACTTTCATTAATCTTTTTACATTACTCAATTCTTTACCCTCAAAAGTCTTCCACCAAAAGCCAAGCTCCTAGGTAATATATACGGGATCGAATAGAAGACAAGTAGTACTCCAAATCACAAGGAGATGAGTTGTAGCTCAAGTGACAGAAATAAAGACACTCTCAAGATCACACCCAATCTTTACGTCCACCGGTCTACTTGGCTACACGCCATCCAACCACACACACCCTAAATAATCATATTCGAGAGTTTAAACATCACAAAGTAAGTTATCATACGCTACCATTAACAACAATACATATAGCATATTTTTAACACATCATTGCCTCATCACAAATACTTAACACCATAACAAACAAAACATAACAGTCCCCTTCCTATATTTCTTGTTGACCTTTATTAATTGAGTGTTTTACCCCAATCTTTCCACGTTAAAAAATACTAATTGGGACCATCTAGTCCCAATTACGATGATTGAGTTACCAATTGGAATCGACTAGATACCAATTAGACTCAACCTGAAAATACGACATTGAGGGGGCACGATAGAAAATAAAAAAGTAATATAGATTCCTCGATGCCTTGTAGCTTCCAACAGATTTGATGTGGATATCAACACACCAATATGTAGGACTCTACTCAATATTTACTCTTGTATTGGGAGAGGGGTAACTTGGGCTTTGATACCATCCTTGTCATGACCTAACCCCACCAGATCATACCGGTCACCTACTTACACCTACCCCAGATAGGAGAACCCTAAATATCCCACCATTCAACCAATGCGAAATTTATTATGATGTACACTCAGTTAATTTAATTTCCACAATCTAAATAACTAATCAAATTTGAAATATGATTACTCATTTAATTTGTTCCATAAATTATTTTAATACATCAAATATAAAAAGTAAATGTAAAAATAACTACAAGTGATTCCTCAGTACCTTTCCTAAACCGGTATAAGAGAACTAGATAAAAAGTAGGGACATCTATGAAAAAGCATCCATGCAGAATAGAGAGGACAAGAGCTTCTGCTGAGTGATCTGCTGAGTGATCGACATCGCTGCTGTAAAAACTCCAACTAACCTGCACCATGGCTATACCCCTAATTGGAGATATAGTAAGTGTAACATTAGTACAACAACACGTACTGATAAGCATCATCGATCGATCAGGGTTAGAAATAAATAACATCAATAATAATAGGGAGAAATTATAACATCAAGTAAAGTTTTGGTTTGAATCCCAAATCAGTCAACTCCTATTACCCCATATCTAGCATCTTTATGACCTACACTTAGTATCTATGTTACCACACTTAGCATCTCTGTGAGCTGCTTGTCATTTAATATTTTCGTATATCTTTGTCCTTTGACCACCTATTCCAGCCTATACCTCTTTCTACAATATTGGCTCATTCTTATGATACCATCAATTCCTTAATCCACATCTACCCAATTCCCTTCGACACTCACTATTACAAACATCACAACACCACATCCCATGAAATTTTAGGTCCTACCAATCATCTCTAACTCGGCCCATACTAGGGACCTAATGTACATTCATGCCCTTTTTCACCACTCACCACAAGAAGAACACTTATAAAAGCATAATAAAATAGAAATACATTCAAACATATGCGTGAATGCATATATGTAAGATGTGCGCACATCTCTCCTTATCCCTTCTCACCTCATCATCAATAACATCACAACATACTGGTGTGGTACTCAAGCTATATCATAACATATCATATCTGTACTAGCGTGGTACTCGACCCATATCACAACATATTATATTTGTACCAGTGTGGTACCTGACCTATATCATAACTTATCATGTTTGTACCAGCATGATACTCGACCCATATCACAACCTGTCATTCCAATGCGTATGAATGTGTGCATGAAATAAATAAATCATAACTCATGCAAAAG
Source organism: Capsicum rhomboideum (assembly GCA_031232105.1). Classification (NCBI taxonomy): domain Eukaryota; kingdom Viridiplantae; phylum Streptophyta; class Magnoliopsida; order Solanales; family Solanaceae; genus Capsicum; species Capsicum rhomboideum. The sequence continues at coordinate 136,915,465 of CP124716.1, forward strand.
ATAATCACAAATGTTCATCCCACAACTCAATATGGGTCAATCCAGTCTAATGTTACATCAATCATATAATTCATTTAATTTGGTGACCTTAGTCGTCACATATCTATTCACAATCACGACTTACCATTCACCCCTACGGGGCTGCAGTCTCCCAAGTTCACAATATTACACACTTTTTCTCTAAACGCATCCCAACCTCGAGTTTTCATGTTACCTTCTAAACTCTGGGAAGCATTGATCATGACCATATGACAAGCAATACCAACACTGTAAGCTAGCTAACCTCAATACCTTTTTACTTACTATCTCAACTTCTAAACTCTTGAAAGCATCGATCATGACCATATACTTTCTAATCTTCCCAAACTACTTCTAAATGGGAATCTCTATTCTTACTTCATAGTATTGTTCTTTTACATTCACTTTCTAGTCAAGGGATGCAATTATGCAATTCATAAATCTCGGCTTACCACACCTCACCCTTTAGCCACTTCCCTCAATACAATAACAATTATACATTTATGATTTAGTCGAGTCACATTAATTTCCCTTTTTACCATTTCACACTATCTCATTCAACTTTCCACTATATTCAAACCCTGAAAGATAATAAGCTACGTACCTTTTCTCTATCTTCCTATCCGTCCTTTATCACAATCAAAACATTAACATAATGTACAACAATTCTACATATTCGAGCCTAACCGGATTTTAACCTGTCCATCCATCAAACTCCATGCCCAAAGGCCTAATGAATGATAATCCCGACATCATTATTAACGTTAAATGCATCTAACCTAAGTCTAGTTGCTACAAAATAAACCTTAGCTTACCTCTTAGGAGAAACATACTTCTACGAAGAGGAATGAGTTGTCCCACATATGCTAAGTGTATTCCCATGTCAGGTTCCCTCTGGGTGTGCCTCTAAACTACTCTAATAAACCTTGAACTTTGAAATCTCATAGTTGGACGAGTAGGGTTTTTCAGAGTATTCTTGGAGAAAGGGTGCGACCTGGGGTAATAAAGAGAAGGAGGGTTTTTAAAAATCCCTCAACTGGGCTACTTCCTCTTACCACTACAGTAGTTCCCAACTGCTATAGAGTATGTGATTTACAGTATGTGTTATTATTTTATAGCGGCTTGTGAAATATTTTGCTCATGAGTTGTGATTTAAAGTATGTGTTATTATTCCATGGTTCATGTGTTAAAGAATACTTAATGGGAATTGAGTTAAGAAAAAGATAAGGAATTTGTATATAAGTAATTTGATATATATTCAAAATTTATCTAAAGGTTCGAGTGGGGAACTTGAAGTCCTAACACTATGGTCCATCGGTGACTTATGAGGAGATTAGTAGTCACTTTTTTGAGATTTGATTTATGATTTGGGTATCCATCAGTGAGATATAGTGATTGTCGCACTTCTTCTATGTGTTGCTTGTCTCTGATATGATGGGTTGCTTATGTGCGTATGATCCAAAGGTCTCTTTTTTTTGGCCAGATTATTGAGGACTTCAGGTTGATTGATATCGCTTAGGTGTTGGGGACTGCATGGGTTATTGTGACAAGTCACATGAGAATTTGGTGCCATTTAGAATGTTCATATCTATGGTATACAAAGTTTTACGATGATTCTCCGGTTCCCTCCAAGGGTTGAGCATGAGGATAATACTATTTAAATAGTAATCTAAGTATACTAAGTGTGAATTTTGAGATTTTGTGTGGCACTGATATGGATTTCTAGCCTAGTTGCTTCAACTTGAGGATATAGTGTTGTCTGATTTGACAGTTATGATATCAGCCTTGAGTATATCGATTTAGTACTATAGAGAGTTTCTATGTGGCTATATGCGTTCCTTAGTATGTTGTTAGTACAGGGATGATATTAGTTTGGTTGTATAGTCAGTGACTAGTGGTGTCTTTGACAGTTTCAAGTTAGCCGGATGTGTTTGGAACTCCTATTGTGTTCGACTCAGTTTTTGTGTATAGAGGAAGTTCGAAAGTCTTTATTGAGAATTTTGGCTTCTAACACTAGAATTGTGACCTTAAGGGTTAGAGTGTGAAGAATTTCTGGTTCTATAGTGAAACTGCTAGTTCTATATATATGAATCCGCTTGAGAGTGCTTGCACGACGTTTACGAGGGTATTTTTATCCTTTGTCAGTTTTGGCATTTTTCTGACTTGTATGTTTGAGGGCAAACTGTAATGATCCAAATCGTCGTTATGTGTAAAAACATCCCAAGAATAATTTACGATGAATAATGGGCTCTAAATGAACCCGAGAAAAATTAAACCAGGGAGGAAAATTGGGGCTTGAGGAAATTGGGCAAAGAGGCCCAACAAAGGATTGGGAACTGCTGCAGCACTAAGAGGCAATAGTTTAGTCGTGGAGGCTAGAGAAAATTCGTGTATTCTTTTCTTCTCCATCTTTATTAAAAAAAAAATTAAGAATCCAGATTTATTCTACTCAATTTACATTCATAATTATGATTTTGTGTATAATTTGTAATTGTAATTTTCAATCCATGAGCAGCTAAATCCTGCAACAAGAATTGTGGGGACCATGATAAGTTAATGAAGTAGGGTTCGTAGTACGAAGTGATTCTTGAATGCTATTTATGCATGTATTGTTGTTCTGTTCAGTTTGATCTTTTTTTTAATGATTGCAAATGTTATAACTCGCCTTATCCTTACTTGCAACGAAAGAAGGTGTAACAGATGGAAAAAGGGAATTAACAAGAAGACTTGGAGCTATCAACCTCCACTTAATAGCTTGAACTGGTACATAGGATAGCTAATTTTGGGATCCAAGATAGGGGTTAGTAGTCAAAAAATCATGAGACAATACTACATGATTGAGGATAGTGGTTTAATAGGGGCATAAAGTCTTTTAGATGAACACAACCTATCGATTCTGCATACCAAGCACCGAGAGAGATCACTAGTACAAAGAATCTATAGAGTTATGAAATAATGGGGAACACAATCGTAGTTCATCATTCCTATTGATTTTCTCAACATAAACTGATCTTTGCTTACTTGTTACTTCAATTTAAAAATTGTTTACTAGTTCTTTTAAATCTCCCTATTGGAAATAAATAACTAAAAGTTTAAATAACCGCATTGATCTAGATCCTAACCATATTCCTCGTGAGATTGATCCCAATCTTGGTTGGGTTCTATATTTGACAACGATCACTTTATACTTTATTGCGAAGTGTAATTTGGGTGACATCAAATTCTGGCGACGTTGCTGGAGAATACTATTTAGGATTAGATCAATTGTGTTTATTTGACTATTTGTCCTTATTCTTTAATATATTTGATATTTATTTATTTATTTATTTTTGAATATTTTACTACTTTTCTTGATATGACATCTTTACAAGATAAAGTGTGGAGTGATGAGGACTTCTATTTTATCGATCCTTTTCCTTTTGATATAGTGCATTATTGCAGGGTAGTGATAGATTTATTATGGGATCACAATGAGAGCATGATGGAAACGCTGTCAGGCCTCGCAAAAGAAAAACATGACTTCATTCAAGAGGTTGATATGTTTGGATCGGATATTCACAATGTAAAAGAAGATTTGAGTGCAAAGGTTGATGCGTGTAACATCCAATGATTTAGTTATGAGTTGTGTGAGGCTCAAAAAATCCTTATAAGCAAAATTGAGGAGCTAAAATTGGAGGGCTAATTACTCAATCATACTTTTATTGATGTTGTCACTGTTGAGAAGGGTACACTAGAGTTATGTGAAGAAGTAGATAATATTATTTTTAAAAACTCTAGTTTTGTAAATATGAGGATGTAAAGAGTAATACAATTCATAAGTTAGGGTGTATTGGACCTCATTCCAATTATTTTTTCACATTTTGTTTAGACAGTAAGATATTAATCGAACCATCTGAGCCTATGGAAGAGTGTAAGGAGGAGGAAAAATATATCTATATTCTTGAATTTATTGTGCCAAAAGAAAAAATTACATTTCTCATTTAGGGGCCAAGAATTGCATCATGTGACCTCCATTGCTTGGTTCTTTTTTATTTATACCACCGTTCCTTGAGCATAGTAGAAAATTAGAAAAAAAAATCAGGGGTGCAATTTATAAGTTCAAAGTGGAAGGAAAAGTGGGAGGTAACCCAACTAGTAGTGTAACTTCTTATCTTCTATTTTTTTATAGTGTCTCATTTTTTTTGTTTGTTGTTTTGTTTTATTTTTGTAGATTTAGGGGAAGTCTAAGTACCCAAATTTGAAGCTATGAAGCATGTTGAGTTTAAGTGTGGGATGCGCGCGACCCTTGATGAAAATTGAAGAAACATGTTTCTAGCTACGCCCTAGAGGGCTTCAGGGAGTATCTTTAACCCTCGTTTTGCTTTGCTTATTGCTTTGGGGACAACACATGATTTTAAGTGTGGGGTGAGATATCTTGTTAGGGTGAAGTATGCTATAAGATTTTCTTTTATTTATTTATTTTTAGTTGAAAAAAAAAAGAAGAAAAAAATTGAAAAAGTTCAAAAATACAAAAAGATTTTACTTTTATTCTTTAGATTAAAATAGTTTTTGTTGGTTTTTAGTTTTTTAGTCTTTAATAGAGCATACTTCATCCGCCCCTTGATTTTTCTTTTCGGTTCTTTTTTTTTTTTTGGGGGGGGGGGGGGGGAGGGGAGGGGGGAGGGGCCTTTGAACCTAGTTATTTTTAGGAGTATTTTTTAATTTATTTTTGTAATTTTTTTTGGAGTCAAAAGAGAAGACTTTTTTTTATTTGGTTGATACTATCAATTTACGCCTAATCTTGAGTAATACTTTTCTGTGAGTATTTGAGTATAAAATAAAATAATAGACTATTTGACACCTAGACTCATGATTGTGACTCTTTATATAGCTTATTCTTATTTTGTAGTTTTCTATGACCCTGTCTGTCTTAAAAGTGGAATTGATCCATCTTTATCGATACTTGTGCCATGTGTGGTGAGAATTTTTTGCATATATTTCATGTTTTGCATCTTAGTCTAGAACTTGCCCTGCATGTTAGTGAAGTAAAATAAAAAAGTATTGCATTATTTAGAATATGATAATAGGCTTTATTTAATATATCTTGTAAATTTTAGCCTTCTCAGTTATTATACCACTAGTTAGCCTCTTTGAGCCTGTAGCCTTTTTTTTGGTAGCCGTATTTGTACCTTGATCCATTTTTTTCAAATCCCTAATTTTTGCACCCTGCTTCCTTGAGCACTGTAGCATAAAATATGTTGAAATTGTTAAATCTAAAGAAAAGGGATGGTTTAGTTTAGAAGGAGACCAATGCTAGCTACATAGCGATGAAAAGGCCCTCTTTAAAACAATGTGAAAAAAAGAGAGAAAATAAAGAAAAAAAAAATACTTGAGAAAAAAAAATAATTGAAGCGTTCTTGATATGATGAGAAATACTAGTGAAAACAATTGATGAAGAGAGGACTGAAAAAAAGTGATGAAAATAATGGGTGATGAAGTTTAGAAAGTGCAAAGTGCTTAGGGAAGTGTAAGTCGCTAATATTATATAGTTTTCCTACCCATCCGCTAGCCAATATTACAACCCGTCCTATTAGATTCTATCCAAGCATGCTATATTAGTGGGGATGTACATAATGGGCAAGCCTATAGTTCTTTATGCATACATGTGAATGCTTTTGTGAGTATGAGAGTTGTTCTTTGATGATACGTCCTTAAAAATTGTATTCGATCTTTTGAATTGAATGTGTGGATTATTTTTTCTTATAAAGGCACTTGTTTCATGATAGATAGGTGATGCCATTAGATTTCTTTGACAAGAATAGGCAAGCGAACTTAAATTTGGTGAGTTAGAGTCCATCTTTGAGGTTAGGAAGTTAGAGGGTTGTTTGTTTGTATTTCTTGCATAATGATCGGGAAGTGTACTTGATGTTGTGAATTTCTATATGGTCTAATTGTGTGTATCAACCAAAGTGGTGGCATTCCTAGGTGTGATTAATTGAGATAAGCTTTCATGCTTGCTCGAGGACGAACAAGAGTCTAAGTGTATGTGAGGCTAAAATTTCATCTATTTAGTTATCATTTACCTCATATTTAGTATTTTTATTTGTCCTTTTTGAGCATTGATTTTATGGATTGTGCTTAGTATTATATTTTTATTTGTAGGATTAGATTGGTGTGAAGATGAAGAAATTTGAAGCAAAAATGGAATTAGAATTGAGAAGTTATTTAAGGAAATCAATCAGGCAACTTAATGGATTAAATGTAATATTATATTAATATTTACATACATTCCTACGGAATGCACAGAAATAGAATTGAAAAGAAATTGGACACATGGCAATAGGTGAACCGTTAACAATCAAAAGCGGTGTGGCAAAATTCTTAAGCGGCTAAGCAGTATCTGTGTTGTCTAAACCAGTTCGAATTTTTATTTTCCAAGTCTGTTTTGGAATCAGTTATTTTATTTGAGATTTTTTCTACACCTATAAATATTCCATAAAATAATTTGTACATAAATCTTAAAATTTTTAAAATTTTAATTTAGATAGAGCTAGGAGTCGTCGTGGCGGAGAAAATTGGTGTATTCTTTTCTTCTCAATCTTTATTAGTTTTACTTTGAGAATTCAAGATTCCAAATTTATCCTGCTCAATTTGTAAGTTCATAATTATGATTTTATCTATAATTTCTAATTGTGATTTTCAATCCATGAGTAGCTAAATCCCGCAACTAGGATTGTGGGAACCATGATGAATTGACGAAGTAGGGTTCATTGTACGAAGTGATTCTTAAACGAAATTTATGCATGTATTGTTGTTCTCTTTGGTTTGATTGTTTTTTAACGGTTTCAAATAGTAGAAATTGCCTTATCCTTACTCACAATGAAAGAAGGTGTAATGGATGGGAAAGGGAATTAACAACGAGACTTGGAGCTATCAACCTCTACTTAATAGCTTGAACCGATAAATGGGATAGCTGATCTGGGATCTAAGATAGGGGTTAGTGGCGCAAAACCCATGAGGCGATAATATGTGATTGAGGATAGTCATTTAATAGGAGTGTATGTCTTTTAGATGAACATAATCTATCGATTTTGCATGCCAAGCATCGGGAGAGATCACTAGTACAAAGAACCTACAAAGTTATGAAATAATGGGGAACATAATCCTAGTTCATCATTCTCATTGATTTTCTCAACAAAAACTGATATTTGTTTACTTGTTACTTCAATTTAAAAACTGTTTACTTGTTCTTTTAAATCCCCCCCATTGGAAATAAATGTAACACCCCGTACCTTCCCAACCCTATTTGACGACGTGGAACAATGTTTACTTACGTTTTGAGATGCCATGAGTATGTGTTTTATAGTGTCATGGGTGAAACATTTGATATCGGACCTAAAATGTGTGATTAACCTTGCGTAAGAGGTGTTTCACGATTTTCATGGAGCATTTGTGGGGTTCAAAATGAGGCTAATAGGACCTCTAAACAAAGTATGTTAAGGGTAAGAAGTAAGCTAAAGAATAGGATTTGAAGTATCTAACCAAACCCGCGAAGAAAAGTCGAAAAACAAAATTTTCAAAAACATATAAGTCTGGGGAGCGCTAGGGAGCGTGCCAAGTTGGTTTGGGCTAAAATTTTTAGTCCAAAGGCAGCAAGTTGGGCGCGCCACGCCGGTTTTTTCACTTTTCAAGGTTGGAATTTTTCTTAAGTCCCAAGGGTATCCGGGGACATACCGAGCCAATTTTTGTCACGTTTATTCTACAACATACATGAAATGATTAAATTATTATATTGGTATGATAAAATTACTCGAAAATGAATTCGGCGTCAAAATGACGATTTTACCCTTTTAGTCAAAATAGGCCATACATGGCTAGAATTGCTTGTTTTTGGAAGTGAGGCTATGAGTATGAATCCCGTGAGTGGGAATATTGTCGTAACGTGTATGAAATGTATGAAACATGAGAAATTATTGATTTTATTGGGTTAAGTGAATTGGGCTCAAAAAGGGCCCAAAATGAAAAAGAAAACATGGGCCAAGAATGGGTCAAATGACCCATTCTTCCATTGACTAAGCCACATATAGCATTTAATGCCAAGAGTGGATAAGCATGACTTCAAAGATCTATAAAAAGGGCACAAAAATCAGATTTTTAATACAAAGAACACACATGCTTTTTCTCTCTTTTTCTAGACTTTTCAAGAAAGTTTCTTTGGGGGCTCTCAAACCCTAAGCCATATTTGGATCAAGCTCATCATATTCCAAGCTTAGGTAAGTGTTTATTCTTATGTATTAACATATTATATTCATGGGAGAGTATGTATATCATGTGGGTTATGCTTGAAAGTGTTGAATATGGCACCTTGTGTTTCTGTGAAAGATGTGTCATCTATGGAATTTAAACTTGGAATATGCTTTGTGGTTTTTATACAAGAGCATGATATGGATAAAATACCAACATGTATGGTGTGATTATGGTCCTAAACTTGTTATTTTCCCATAAGTGTAAATTATGGGATGTTGGCCGATTTGTTGTTGTGAGGTGTATTGAAGTGAATTGATGGAACCATTATGATGTTGTGGTGATGTAGAAGTGCAAAGTATGAATTTGGGGTGACATGCTAGTGGTTTATGATATTGGTCAATGTTTAGAATATTGTGGGATTATTGGTATGGTAGTTTTGTAAATGGTATTGTGGGTGTGATAGGTTCACACATGGTATAATCAAGAGGAAATGACATGTTAAAACCAAACATATAACTCATTGTCGTTGTATGCATTTGTACGGTAGTTGGTGGTTAATGTAAACTCCATTACATATTTGTGTTGTAGAGTGAAACAAACATAAGGAAGGAGCGGTACGATTGTATTCACGTATAGAATTGAGTGTTCATTTTGATTCGAGAAGGTATGTAAGGTTACTCTGTCTATATTTTTCTGCAGCACATATTGTTTATGTTGTCATTTTCCTTGTTCCATTCTGAAATGTTAAAAGGTATCTCATTTCAAGTTGTCATATGTTATTATTATCATGTATCACATAATTATGGACATGATTCCAAGTTCCAATAATATTATGTTCCAAAGCTCCCAATAATGTTACAACTTCAAAAGTATCAATCTCATGAACGCAAAAGATTGAAGTAATGCACTTATGTGTTTCCAAAAAGGTTATGTTCCCCCACTGTATCAATCTCATAAAAGTAAAAGGGAGAAGTAATGCAATGAAGTAATGGAAGAAGTAATCCCCTCATGGTTACTTTATATATATCCCCTCATGGTTACTTTATATATATTCCCTCATGGTTACTTTATATATATCCCCTCATGGTTACTCTATATATATTCACTCATGGTTACTTTATATATATTCCCTCATGGTTACTAGATATATATTTCCTCATGGTTACTTTATAATTTTCCTTATGGTTCCTTTAACATTATTTTTTTATAAGTACTTTATAATTACTTTATCACTACTTTATGGTTCTTTGAGTGCGGGTGATAGCTTTGGGGGAAAAAGCCAAACTTGATGCCGAACCTGCTTTCTTGTTTTTCGGGTGGTAGCAGGGAGGAAGCTCAGTGGGGCAAAATCCAAGCTTGACGCCGAACTTTATTATATTCACTGGATCAAGAGGGAAGCTCAGTGAGGTAAAAGCCAAACTTGATGCCGAACCTGCTTCCTTGTTTTTCGGGTGGTAGCAGGGGGGAAGCTCAGTGGGGCAAAAGCCTAGCTTGATGCCGAACTTGAGATGGTTGCATATTGACGGATGCATTGTATATTGACGGTTGCATATTGACGGATACATTGCATATTGACGGATGCATTGCATATTTAAGGTTATACATTATTGACGGTTCTAACTGTTAACGGTAATGGTCATAAAGGCAAATGAAGTAATGAACATAAAGTACCTATTTCCACACATACTAAAAGATGATTGATCCACATTGACTATTCTCTTGAAATCAAGTTCTTTGAGGTGTTTAAGTTTCATGAAGTTTCTTATAGCCTTGCATACTCAGTACATTCTTCGTACTGACCCCTTTGGGGGAATTACTTTATCTGCTGCAAGCACAGGTGTTAGTATACCTCCACAATAGGCTACGAGTTATCCGCGGATCATTGGTGAGCTCCCAGTTGGTTCGGGGCTTTTCGAGTCACATGTGTATATTGTTTTGGTTTTGTAATTATTGTATAAAGCAGGGACTTGTACCGACTATAGGTTGTTGTATTTATGGATCGGTTAGAGGCTTTGTAGAGATATGTGGGTTATGGATGTAAGAGACAAATGTCCGTTTTGACTTGATGGCTCCAACGGCCAAGTTTCCTAAATATATTTATATAGCGTATGTTTCCATGTTCATGTTTTCTGCATAGTTGCATAAGGTATCCTAAGATTCATACGATGATATGAATACGAAGGTTCATAAGCAAAGATTGGTTCTCTCGGGCCATATCGACTTCGGGTGCCAGTCCGGCCCGGATGGGATTTCGGGTCGTGACAAAAGTGGTATCAGAGCCAGGTCGTTCTAAGGGTGTCTACAAAGTCGTGTCCGCATAGAGTCTTATTCATGGATGTGTTGTGCACCACATTTATGAGCAGGAGGCTATGGGGCATTTAGGATGTTGTTTCTTTTCTTCACTTCTAGATCGTGCAATAGAGCCAGTTGTAAGTTGAATTGTATCTGACCATGGGAATTGTTTTTCTTTCGTATAAGAAATGCCGAGTACAAGAAGAGGCAAGGGAAAAATGAAGAAGCTAGATAGGATTGGTGGATAAGGACCTAGTCACTTACCACCCGAATGGGTTGAGCAAGATGAAGCTGAGAGTGAATTTGCATCGCGGGCTTCTTCTACTTTTCCAACTCCAGAAGAGCCGAGAAGGAGAGAAGAACCTGTTGAGACACCTGTTAATGTCACTGACCAATATTTAAGAAATGCAGTATATATGTTGATTCAGATAGTTGCAGCACAGAATCAAGGACAAGCTGGTCCAACGACAAGTAGTAACAGTGAGGCTAGGGCAGCTAGTCGAAGGACGCAGGACTTCCTGAAACTAGACCTTTCTATATTCACTGGGTAGGATCTTAATGAGGACCCGCAAGATTTTATTGATCAAATCAGAAGGGCTTTGGACGTTATGCATATATTTGGTATAGAAACAGTTGAACTCGAGGCGTATAGATTGAAAGAAGAGGCGATATTATGGTATGAAGATTGGAAGCGAGCTAGGGGAGTTGGTGCACCCCCAGCTAGTTGGGAGGAATTTAAAATGGCATTCCTGGATCACTACCTTCCATATGAGATTCGGGAGGCACGCGCAGACCAGTTTCTTAATCTCCGTCAAGGGAATATGAACGTTCGGGAGTACAGTCTTCAGTTTAATTCCTTGGCCAGATATGCTCCCCATATGGTGGCCACTATGGCTGATAGAGTTCATCAGTATGTGGATCGATTGGATCCATCATTGGTCAGAGACTATACCATTGCTGCTCTGAATAAAGATATGGATATAGCTAGAATACAGGCTTTTGCACAAAAGATGGAGGATCAGAGGGAGAGAAGAAAGATGCACAAAGTAGAAGAGGGCCCGTCAAAGAAAGCTAGACCTATGGGACAGTACATGGTGTCCCAAGGAGAATTTGGGCCTCGAGATTTTAGTATACCACCAAGACCATCACTTTCTTATCCCACACTAGGCACTCAACCCCAGTTCCAAGGGTTTAGAGACAGTCACATTGGGCAAAGTAGTGGAATGCAAGGTTTCCAACCAATGGGGTTAGAGCAAGGAAGTATGAACCAATCGGGGTTTCCTCGCCAGCCGTGTCCACACTGTGGAAAGCTTCATTTAAAAGAATGCCGGTTTGGGACCAATATTTGCTTTTGGTGCGGTATGTCCGGGCACATGGTAAGAGATTGCCCAAGAAGGGGCACGGGCATTATTATGCGACCTACGAGATCAACCATTGCACCGTCATCATCGGTTCCTTTCTTAGGCCAGGATGTGCAACCTGTTGGTCGGTAACGGTACTCGAGGAGCAGCTAGTTTTGGTGGAACACAGGACCATACCTATGCTCCAGCGGGTCAGTAGAATGCGGAAGCCTATCCTGATATAGCTACAGGTACATTATCTCCCTTTTTATAATGCATCTACATATACATCGATTGATTCGGGTTCGACAGTATTGTATGTTATTCCATTAACCGCTACGAAATTGAAATGCGAAGAACATTGCCGAACTTGTAACTCATGATTCAAATTGTCAACACTTAACATGTAGAGTATCAAGAATCTAGAGGGTATATGCAATATAGAAATCTCCTAGTGTGGAAAAAAAGATTATGATCAACATAGGCTTCATCACAAGTTTCCATGTTATATAGATCATATGAAAGTATCGAAAGGATTCCAGATCGGCAAGTAAAGAGGTTGAGGAATAAAAATGTAGCATCCGTAAAAGTCCGTCGGAGAAATCAACAAGTAGAGGATGTGATAAGCTGGAAAAATAATGAAATCAACGTACCCATATTTATTTCATACAGAAGGAAAAATTCAACATGCGGAAGTGGACCAATAGCAAGTAAGTATCTATGAGTATTAAGCGTCTATGTCTACGTATGCTACTATAGAGATGCATTTGTGGTAATTGAAGCGACATCGTTAACATTCGAGGATGAATGGTTCTAAGGGGGGGAGAATGTAACACCTCGTACCTTCCCAACCCTATTTGACGACGTGGAACAATGTTTACTTACGTTTTGAGATGCCATGAGTATGTGTTTTATAGTGTCATGGGTGAAACATTTGATATCGGACCTAAAATGTGTGATTAACCTTGTGTAAGAGGTGTTTCGTGATTTTCATGGAGAATTTGTGGGGTTCAAAATGAGGCTAAGAGGACCTCTAAACAAAGTATGTTAAGGGTAAGAAGTAAGCTAAAGAATAGGATTTAAAGTATCTAACCAAACCCGCGAAGAAAAGTCGAAAAACAAAATTTTCAAAAAAATTAAGTCTGGTGAGCGCTAGGGAGCGTGCCACGTTGGTTTGGGCTAAAATTTTTAGTCCAGAGGCAACAAGCTGGCGCACCCAAGGGCGTGCCACGCTGGTTTTTTCACTTTTTCAAGGTTGGAATTTTTCTTAAGTCTCAAGGGTATCCGGGGACGTACCGAGCCAATTTTTGTCACGTTTATTATACAACATACATGAAATGAGTAAATTATTATATTGGTATGATAAAATTACTCGGAAATGAATTCGGCGTCAAAATGATGATTTTACCCTTTTGGTCAAAATAGGCCATACATGGCTAGAATTGCTTGTTTTTGGAAGTGAGGCTATGAGTATGAATCCCGTGAGTGGGAATATTGTCGTAACGTGTATGAAATGTATGAAACATGAGAAATTATTGATTTTATTGGGTTAAGTGAATTGGGCTAAAAAAGGGCCCAAAATGAAAAAGAAAACATGGGCCAAGAATGGGTCAAATGACCCATTCTTCCATTGACTAAGCCACATATAGCATTTAATGCCAAGAGTGGATAAGCATGACTTCAAAGGTCTATAAAAGGGGCACAAAAATCAGATTTTTAATACAAAGAACACACATGCTTTTTCTCTCTTTTTCTAGACTTTTCAAGAAAGTTTCTTTGGGGGCTCTCAAACCCAAAGCCATATTTGGATCAAGATCATCATATTCCAAGATTAGATAAGTGTTTATTCTTATGTATTAACATATTATATGCATGGGAGAGTATGTATATCATGTGGGTTATGCTTGAAAGTGTTGAATATGGCACCTTGTGTTTCCGTGAAAGATGTGCCATCTATGGAATTTAAACTTGGAATATGCTTTGTGGTTTTTATACAAGAGCATGATATGGATAAAATACCAACATGTATGGTGTGATTATGGTCCTAAACTTGTTATTTTCCCATAAGCGTAAATTATGGGATGTTGGCCGATTTGTTGTTGTGAGGTGTATTGAAGTGAATTGATGGAACCATTATGATGTTGTGGTGATGTAGAAGTGTAAAGTATGAATTTGGGGTGACATGCTAGTGGTTTATGATATTGGTCAATGTTTAGAATATTGTGGGATTATTGGTATGGTAGTTTTGTAAATGGTATTGTGGGTGTGATAGGTTCACACATGGTATAATCAAGAGGAAATGACATGTTAAAACCAAACGTATAACTCATTGTCGTTGTATGCATTTGTACGGTAGTTGGTGGTTAATGTAAACTCCATTACATATTTGTGTTGTAGAGTGAAACAAACATAAGGAAGGAGCGGGACGATTGTATTCACGTATCGAATTGAGTGTTCATATTGAGTCGATAAGGTATGTAAGGTTACTCTGTCCGTATTTTTCTGCAGCACATATTGTTCATGTTGTCATTTTCCTTGTTCCATTCCGAAATGTTAAAAGGTATCTCATTTCAAGTTGTCATATGTTATTATTCTCATGTATCACATAATTATGGACATGATTCCAAGTTCCAATAATATTATGTTCCAAAGCTCCCAATAATGTTACAACTTCAAAAGTATCAATCTCATGAACGCAAAAGATTGAAGTAATGCACTTATGTGTTTCCAAAAAGGTTATGTTCCCACACTGTATCAATCTCATAAAAGTAAAAGGGAGAAGTAATGCAATGAAGTAATGGAAGAAGTAATCCCCTCATGGTTACTTTATATGTATCCCCTCATGGTTACTTTATATATATTCCCTCATGGTTACTTTATATATATTCCCTCATGGTTACTATATATATATATATTCCCTCATGGTTACTTTATAATTTTCCTTATGGTTCCTTTAACATTATTTTTTTATAAGTACTTTATAATTACTTTATCACTACTTTATGGTTCTTTGAGTGCGGGTGATAGCTTTGGGGGACAAAGCCAAACTTGATGCCGAACCTGCTTTCTTGTTTTCCGGGTGGTAGCAGGGGGGAAGCTCAGTGGGGCAAAATCCAAGCTTGACGCCGAACTTTATTATATTCACTGGATCAAGAGGGAAGCTCAGTGAGGTAAAAGCCAAACTTGATGCCGAACCTGCTTCCTTGTTTTTCGGGTTGTAGCAGTGGGGAAGCTCAGTGGGACAAAAGCCTAGCTTGATGCCGAACTTGAGACGGTTGCATATTGACGGATGCATTGCTTATTGATGGTTGCATATTGACGGATACATTGCATATTGACGGATGCATTGCATATTGACGGTTATACATTATTGACGGTTCTAACTGTTAACGGTAATGGTCATAAAGGCAAATGAAGTAATGAACATAAAGTACCTATTTCCACACATACTAAAAGATGATTGATCCACATTGACTATTCTCTTGAAATCAAGTTCTTTGAGGTGTTTAAGTTTCATGAAGTTTCTTATAGCCTTGCATACTCAGTACATTCTTCGTACTGACCCCTTTGGGGGAATTACTTTATCTGCTGCAAGCACAGGTGTTAGTATACCTCCACAATAGGCTACGGGTTATCCGCGGATCATTGGTGATCTCCCAATTAGTTCGGGGCTTTTCGAGTCACATGTGTATATTGTTTTGGTTTTGTAATTATTGTATAAAGCAGGGACTTGTCCCGACTATAGGTTGTTGTATTTATGGATCGGTTAGAGGCTTTGTAGACATATGTGGGTTATGGATGTAAGAGACAAATGTCTGTTTTGACTTGATGGCTCCAACGGCCAAGTTTCCTAAATATATTTATATAACATATGTTTCCATGTTCATGTTTTCTGCATAGTTGCATAAGGTATCCTAAGATTCATACGAGGATATGCATACGAAGGTTCATAAGCAAAGATTGGTTCTCTCGGGCCATATCGGCTTCGGGTGCCAGTCCGGCCTGGATGGGATTTTGGGTTGTGACAATAAACGACTAAAAGACTAAATAACCGCATTGACCTAGGTCCTAACCATATTTCTTGTGGGATCAACCCAATTTTGGTTGGGTTCTATATTTGATAGCGACCGCTTTATACTTCATTGCGAGGTGTAATTTGGGCGACATCAATCCCTTATGGGGTAGTAATATCAATAGGCACAGTAAGGAACTCACAAATCATATCCAAACCAAATGTTGAATAAGTAAACATATAGGAGAATGTAGATCCACAGTCAAATACTACTAAGACAGATCAAAGGCGTACTAAAACCATACTTATGGCTACTGTACCAGAAGCTCCTGCCGAGCGTCAATCCCGTGGAACATAATACTAAGACATATCATCTCTTTGAGCAACTAATGAGGCATCTATCTGTTTATTCTGTGGGCAATCCCTCCTATAGTGCTCGATATCTCCACATATGAAGCAACTAAAAAAAGTAGGGGTCCGCTGAACTGGACCTGGAGAACCTAACAAACCACCATGATCTAAACCTATCTAAGAATAACTATGTGGATCTAAGCCTCTACTGTACATGCCGTTATCGTCATCAAGTCTATGGGGCCTCTTGCCCGTAAGTTTCTTATGTCTCCAGACAAACTCCTCTAGAAACTCTTGAGAAAATTGGTCCTATGAGAGAGAAGGTAACTCAGCTGATCTACTCTCTACAAAAGACCTCCACCACCATCTGGCTGGTCCAAATAATTGAAAGGCAGTGAAATCGACTTCATTATAGTCTACCAGGACCATCCAGTGTAAGAACAAGCCGTTATACCTCGTCAACACTAAGAGAATCTGTAGTCAAATGTGCATCCGGAGTGTGAAGCCCCAGAGTAGCATGTCAAATGAAAGTAGGAGTCATCCTCTTGAGAATACCCAACACTCGTACCAAGCAATCCTCAAGCATAGATATGGACATGATCACAAGTGGTCTCTGAATCGGCCTCAACCCCTCTATCTCAATAGACCCACCATCACTAGAAACTCTAGAACCTGAAGAGGCAATCCCAACCTACGTCTAACTAGTCCAGATGTTCCAATCCAACCTCTGCCCTTTCCGTGTACCGAAGGCAAAAGCTCTGAATCTCTAGCCAAGGAAGAACGTGTGCTCATCATCTGTGAAAGAGTGAATAAGAGGTTTTTTGAGTTACACAAATCTATGAACGCTCGACACAGATGAAGTAATGGATTTCTCCTAAAGTCATGTGGCCTCTCAAAGATAGATAACGAACGTCTCCGCACCGATCCGCAATACTCTACTAGACTCAGCTTGTACTAATGAGAACAATGAACCTGGGGTTGTGATACCAATATTTCATGACCCAAACCAGAGTACGTGATGGCACCTGTCACACCCCCGGTACATATAAGCCTATCCTAACCCAACTCAATAATCAAGAAAATCAGAAGTGGAAGAAGAATAATCCCAAATGATATAGAAATGAAAATACAATCTCAAAGATACATTCAGGTCTGGTTGTCAATAGTACAAGCCTCTAATACAGAATAATATCAAATAATCTAAAGTATCTTAAATGAGGATAAAGCATAAGATAAAATAAGGAGAGATCCTGTCAGCGACTACCTCAATCTCCACAATGCCAACATTGAGGGAACACAATCTACGTTCTGCTACTCTAACCAATACCTGCACAAAAATCACCGATAACTAACCCTAATCCAAAGTGATGGCTAGGATCACCACCCCAACTATCCAAGTTACCCCAAATAAACCTACAACTAGTAATTATACCACCTCGGCCCTGCAGGATGACCTAACCAATACAGTTATAAGAATGTCAATAAATAGGGTATGTAAATTAGTCCAGGTAAGTCAACATTTAACATTTTATGATCAACAAAGTAATGAAAGTCATATTACAAGGGAGACTCACCTACATAATATATTATGATCAATCATCAAGACTAGTCAATAATCTAGGATAGGATAGTGAGAGTGTATATTTATGTGTATATCATGCGACCAAAGAGTGCTCCACAACAGTCTTACTGACCAAGCCATAGACATACCCCACGTCTCATAATATCACAACCTCCAAATCACCAAAGAGATGGTACAATATGATGTAATATAGTGAAATGAATGTAAACTACACAATATCACAAATAAGGTTCACTTGTGGTAATACAATACAAAAGGAAGTTATCAGTCGCAATATCAATCATACAAAGGAATGCAATGCAATGCAATGAAGTGATGATGATATAAGCCATCGTATTACATGGGATGATAATAATAAAAGCCATCACATGGAAGCCACCACATGGCATATCGTATACACACCTTCCGAGCATAAGCTTCCAAGACACGACCCATGGAGGGGAAAGACCCATATACCACATACACCTTCTGAGTGAAAGCTTCAACGAAAGTACACCATGGGGGAATTTAATCCTATACTAACACAATCTCATATCTCAATCAACCTTGCTGGCAGAATCCTTAACTAAGAGTTTTATAAAGTGTTTCATTTTCTTTCTAAAACTAGTGTTTCTCAGTAGTGCCAATCTCATGAGTATTAATGAATGAAATGAGGATGTATTCTCATAACCAAGTCAATATGAAGATAATGAATCGATTTGATAATGGTATAAATAGGCTCAAAATCTACTTAATATGTCAATAGTTTATGATATAAGCCATCGCATGACACTTTAGAATAAAGAGTCATGTAAGACATCAATAATATCAATCCAAGCCCCTCTCTCGGGCATCATAAGAATGACAAAGGCAATTAATGCACAATTAAGGCCTCTGAAGTCAAGTAAATCCCCCACACTGGAATCAGAATAATAATAATCTTTCAAGTCAACAGTATTATTCACATAAGCCCCTACACGGGCAACTTAAGAATACTAAACAATACAGACAACACAAGTATAGAAAACATACCTAAAACCTAGCTTGTTTCATACAATAAGTCCTGTTTTTCTCAAAAATAAAACCTTTAGACTAAATTACTAAAAGGAGAACTATACTAGTCAACAACATACCCCAAGATTCATCTGTATTTGCTTACCTATCACTAAGCTAAGATTTTTTCTTAATTTCTTAACTATACTATCATCAATTATATCCTAAGAGATTACTATCTCCAGTAATTGCATCAACTACTGCAATCTATTCATACTCTATGTACTTACTAAATTCCAATCATTCCATCGATTAACAATTATAGCATAATTATCTCCTAAATGGTTGTTAAGCCCCGATCATCACATCAAAATCCACTAAACACAATGCAAGCTCTTAAATACATACCCACTATCAATTTTCTCAAGATTAATAAGTTACCTATCTACAATCTTCTCTACGCATATTTGTAAGTAGCAAGAATAAAGAAGATAAATGATTATATAACTACAACCCGTACCCATGGAGATGCTCGCCATTTTATCTAAGAGTGACCCTCAAACCCTTATCAATTCACAAAACCCAAGAAAATAAGCATACAATACATAAATACCTCAAAAAAGAGTCAAGGTATATCTCAACTTGCCTTAAGAAGATCTACATGCCAAAACACAGTCCGAAGCATCAACCAGAAGCTTTACTCCCTTGAATCATCACCAAATGCATCCAATCTATTAAAATATAACATATGCACATCAAAAGGAGTCCTCGTACTTTAAAGGTTCTAAATCTTAACACCAATCAGAAAATGAGTTGAAATTAGAGAAAAACTCATTTTGTACTCTACCAGGTAAACCCCCCAAAATTGATGTTTAAAATCTAATATTTGAAGATGGAAACACAAGTTAATTAGTGGAAAGTGATGAAATACTAGTTTAGAAACTCACCTAGAGTTCACATCTTGAAAATCCACTTTAGCTCTCTCAAAAACTTGAAAATGGTGAAATGGGATTTTGTCCCAAAAAGGAAATAAATATTCTGCCCGGATACGCCCTTCATCGCGATTGTGGGCAACATGTCGTGATTGTGACTTGACCCAAACTAAGAACTTCATGAATGCTAGTCTCTGGCCGCTAACGGGACGAGAAAACTGAGTTGTCCCACTAACTACGCTTCACGATCGTGGTACCCACCATTGCGATTGCGATGGAGGAAGCATTTGTTCTTAGAGAAAGTGACATAGGGGTTGTGAAAGCGAAGAAGGGAATATTTATGCTTCACGAACATGACAGAGAGGTCACAAATGCGAAGATGGAAGCATGCACCAGCAAATAGCTTAAACCAACAAAATGCATAAGTCAAAAACTCGCCTAATGGACCCTCAAGATTCATTTGGTCCCTCACTGAAACAAACCAATAATGCTACTTGGCTAATTTGGACGTTCCAAACTCAAGGAACCATTATATTTACCAAACAAGGTTGTTATCAACAAGTTACATATAAAACCAACCTTAAGCAATTAAAACTAAACTATCGACTAAATACTCAAAAATCACAAAAAGGATCTTGGAACCCAAACCAACTACTCTCTAATCCAAAATGGATGTCTCGGATTTAATGAAATTGAAAGAATCACCATCCGATGCTTGGATCACTTAATGTTGACCAAGGTCAAATTAATCACTTTCCAGGCTGCTCAAAACCACAACTCATATAAATCACTTCCGTACGCTTCAGGAACCGTGCAAACCATTCCCGAAACTCATAAATAATATAAAACAATAACAAAGAAGGGAAAAATGGTCAAAATATAGAAAGTTTTAAAAACTGTGATGAGGGTTATTGCAGTACCACAGCTGAAACAATCAACAACAATAAAGATGACCGCTTCAAGTACATCTCTTAGCATGCTATGCTACTTTTTGTTGCCAAGCAAGTGTTTCCACTTACTTTAATTATGCATTCTTCATGGAAAAACTCATATCAAGACATTGTCTTGGTACAACGAAGTAAGGATTAAAATATTACAAAAGCTTCACTTAATTTCTTCACTTCAACTTTTGACATGTGTTGCCAACAATTAATCATATGGTGTGTGTCCAAAATAACACCCTTTAAATTGTTACCGTTCCTCACAAACAGTGCCTTTTGGGTATCAGTCAAAAACCAATATCATTCTCAAATTAGAAAATTAAAAAGAAAGCTAAGTGAAGAAAAATAAAACCTGATTTTAGTGTTATTTCAATCTTCTCCCAATAACAAACTAGTTAGGCTCAAAAAGTTGTGTCGCCTGTAGACAACTTTACATATACGCTACTGCAGATGTTATGATGCCATCTTTGCAAAGTATTAGCCATTTGATGATATAATCTGACAGTTGACATTCTCAATGTTTTAGGCAATGTCATTCCTACCGATTAACATTCTATGAAAAGGGTTTTAAAGACACACATCAGAGAAGTATTCAAGTACATTAGTTCCTTTCTCAACATTTGACTTTTCCAAGATTTCCTCGAAAATGGACACAAAAATAAACATTTTAAATTTCTTAAGATTGTTGGTATCCTGAATTCAAAATACTAAACCAGAAAACCAAAGTAAACTAGAAATCAAAACGGTAAAAAAATTAATTAAAATTCAAGTCCACATAATTCACTATGTTTACTTAAGGAATTTAATCCTCTCACTATACTCAAAGGTTTTGGATTACTTCCTCCCATCACTAAATGGATATACCTATCGCTGGAGTAGCAGTACCTCAAACGCCAATGACTTTGTCTAATGCAAAGAAGGCAACAAATCACATAGAGACTATATATTTTTGGTTTGTAAGAAATATGTAGAATAAGTCTAGAAATTCAATCCAGAAAATTTAGGCTAGTCCTCTGAATTTATAGCCAATGAAAATATAGTATGAAGAGGTATTTATTGTGTCATATCGAAAAAGTCTCAAATTATTGAAAATTTCATTAACTTATCGAAAGTCACAACTCATCGAGAAGGTAACAAAAATTCAAAGTGAAAAGGTACCTATTCAGAATGCGTCCTTTCTATTGGTGTATTTTTCAAAAAAACACCTATACATTTTTTATTCACACTTTTTAAAAATCCAACAAAGAGGGAGGAAACCCAAGGATTTTGTACTTGTTTTACTTTTATCTGTTATAGGGTAATGTATGTCGAAGTGTGCAGGGCACCGCAGACTAGAACTGGATCAGAAAATTTTCTTGTACCCATGCCCAACGGACCACCCAACGAGTTGTAGGGTCACCCCACGACTCGCAGGGTAGTTCATAGCCAAATGGTGACACTCAAGTGAAAATCATAGGTATCCCAATGACTCTTAGAATGAGTCGTAGCCCTAGGCGATGACCCGTCTCCTTGAGTCATAGGGACTGGTGAAGGTAACCCAGGTAAGTTCTCTAAGCTATACCATATAGAGGGAGACAATGACTCATAGACAGTGGAAATGATTCGTAGGGTCAATCGTTGCCACTGACCAAATTTTAGTCCTACTTTAAATAAGCGCGGCCCAACCCGACTCCGAGTTACAAAACCTAATTCTCACGCGATCCGACCCCCACTTTCAAATAAAAAACTATAAATCCCTCCATCTTCCCATAACCATCCCTCCACATTCAATTTCTCCCTAATATCACGCATCCTCCCTTTAATAAATCATCAAATCAACATTCTTGCTACCCACTTGCTCCTAAAAGTTGAATTCAAGTGATTGTATTGCAAAATTCTCTTGCATTCATGTTTCATTATCCTAATCAAAGTAAGTTTCAACTTCCATTGAACTATTTTGAGTATTGGTAGTGAATCCTATAAGGGTGCACTAGCATAAATTTGTGGGTACTGAACCCTAGTTTTTAAATACTTAAAACTTGATTGAATTTTCTAATAACTTAAACTTGATTTTACTGGAAAATGGATGTAAAGTATAGTGTATGACTGTTGATTGATGAAAAAATGCTAAAAAAATATGTGTTAGAGTTTGATCTGGGGTGAATTCTGAGTAACCCCAGTGTTTTTGGTTAATTTGTGCACGCGAGGAGTGGTTTCTTTATCACTCCAATGATTATAAATTTGGTCTCCATATGAATTATATTGGGTATGTTGTGATTACGAATGAGACTATTTAGAGACTACCACCTTGCAATCCATATGACTCTCGCAATAATTAGTACCTTAAGGCAACGAGTCATCATGTGAGTCGTAGTCATTGGCACCTTGGCCTGAATTTTCAAAGTCTGAGACATGGTGAAAATTCATAGAATGAGTCACCCAACGACTTATAGGGTCACGCAATGAGTCGTAGGGTGTACTCATACTGGGAACCCTGCATTCCACTTCGCAGGAATTAGCCCAATGACTCACCTAACGAGTCATAGGATGACCCAATGACCTCTAGAGTGGAGTCATTGGGATAGTAGTGAATGCTAAAATAATTGGGACTCAACCCTATGAGTCGTAGTCTAAGGCAACGACTCATTGCCTAAATCATAGGGACTGGTTTACAGAAATTTTTGCATATTTTTTTATGATCTTTGTTAATACTAACGTTTACTCCCTCACAGGTACTATGGCACCAAATAATAAGACACCAAAAAGAGCCAAGAAAGGGGGCCAACCTACACCCAAGAAATAGGCTTGATCTACTAGACAATTGAAAGACGATCCTATAGATAAAGAATCCAGTGGCTCAATGGAATAATACCCACTGCTGACTCCTGTTGAGCCACGAGAGAGCTTACCTCAGGGTAGTCGATCAATGCCCTAAATAAAGAGCACAAGGGCATCTCTTCCACGCACTCCACCACCTACCAGTCTAAAAAGAGAGGAGAATCTGCATTTTTAAAGAAGAAGGTGGAGAAGAGAGTGACTCTGTAAATGAAGATGGGGATGCATCTGGCAGTCAATCCAAAGAACTGGTTGGTTTAGGGTTTGGCACCAATTTGTCTTGTAGTGAGATTGATGATGAGGACTCCATAGAGAGTCCCCCACTACAAATCCAATGTCCACCTTTAGCTCTACTTGATCTTCAGGTTGCAGTGGCCCCGCATGTCAACAGATGGGGTATTCGAGGTATGCGAGAACTATATGATCGGGATAGTGCCATCATCCCAAGCACAGGTCGACTAAAGAGAGGGTTCTACATAGAGCTAAGATTGTTGACAATAGGTATGTATGAGATGCCCGAGTTTGAGAGGCTATTTTGCAATTAAAAATTTGAATGGATGGCTATGGAACCTGGAAGATATAGCCCAACATTTGTTTGGGAGTTTTATGCAGCTCATTAGATATAACTAAAGGTGTTATCTCCACAGGGCCTATTGTGGAAGGTTCATGATCCTCTCCAAACTGTGTTGATTAGGAGGGTAAATATGAATATATCAGCATAGACTATTTCGCATTTCTTATATGCTGTTGATTTTGTGCCTCAGACAAACACTTGTGAGATTGATTTTAACATCGACAAGATGAAAAAGGTGAAGTCGAAGAAAATTTCCACTGAGAATAAAATGGTTCACTTTCATTGGATGGCAAATATTATTTCTATAGACTAAGAGAATGATTCGTTGGTTGCTGGTAGTTCTTTATCGATCAATAAGAGAAATTTGAATTTTGCGGCAAGGTCGTGGTGGATATTGGTTCATCACAGGTTCGAGCCCATATCAGGTGACAGTATTTTAATCCCCGACCGAGCTGCTCTAGTGGTTGTCATTATAGAGGGGTACGAGATCGACATTACTAGGATTATTACCCAAGAAATTCGGGATAGAGCTGTAAATTTAGAGACTAGCATTCTGTTCCCATGCCTAGTCGCTAAGATATGTTTGGAGGTGGGGTTCTAATTATACCAGAGGTTGATAATTTCATAGTGGTTCATCATACTACAGACTTGGGACTAAATCGAGATTCGATGAACCCAATTTCAAGGGTAAAGGTTATAGCGGGTGCTGCGTTGCTATATAGTGCTTTTCAGGTGGGTACACAAATGGATATTGATACCCCCAGATTTACTGATATTAGGGAGATGCAGGTTGACTCCCATACTGAGACTACAATGCCCGTGCCTCATGCT
This sequence comes from Capsicum rhomboideum, assembly GCA_031232105.1. NCBI lineage: Eukaryota > Viridiplantae > Streptophyta > Magnoliopsida > Solanales > Solanaceae > Capsicum > Capsicum rhomboideum. Next base: position 136,940,350 of record CP124716.1, read on the forward strand.
ACAGCTGTGGCTACTACTTTTTTCGCCTTCAATCCAGCATCAGTCCCTATTATACCCACAACCACTCTAAGTTCAGCCACACCTCACCCACCTTTCGATGGGTACGCTTTGGTACTACAACAATTTTTGAACCAAGTACTGAAAAGGTTTTCCAGAGTTGAGACAAAAGTGGATAGCATTGAAAAGGGCATTAAGCCTTGTGTGAAGAAAGAAATTTGGACAGAGATAAGCGGGATGCAAACCCATTTTGATAGTTTTGAGTAGAGGATCAAAGACAGAGTTGAGGGTGTGAAGACCCCAAATCTAAAGAAGATGAAAACAGAGTTGGCTGCTTTACGAGCGACAGTTAAGGTGATGAATTCCAGGCCATACCCAAGATTCCCGACTCCCACTATACATATTATCAAGAAAATAGAAGAGGTTGAGGTGACCAACATATGGGCCACAAAAGGTATTGAAAAGAGTGTTGATGAGGTTTCTGAGCCTGAGAGAAAAAGGTTAAAGCAGAGAAGAGACAAGAAGGAATTGAATAAAATGATGGTCGAGAGAGAGCAGGCTTCCCAGGATCACTTATCTGAGATACATGAGAAGGGGCATGGAGCCAGGAACTCCAGAGTTCATGAAGCCTCTGTTGATGTTGATGCTGATATTGTTGCTGTTGGAGGTGGGGGTAAGGAGGTTGTCCCCACTAGTTTGATACTATTGAGTACACCGAACACTACTAGTACCAACATTGAGTTGAGTGCCACATCCATTGTTGAGGCCACAATTGCTGCAACTGGGGTGACTTCTGAGACCCCAACTAAGGATAAGACTAGATCCGACACCTAGAGCAGCACAAGTATATCCTTACCCCTCATTTTTACTTTATCTTGATATGTATGTAGTGAGGACACTACATGTTCTCAAAGGTGGGGTAGGGTGTACCACCATTCGGGGGGTTTTATTGCTGTATTTCTTTTTCCCCGAGTGTCCTATCATAGTAGAACTGGAATGATTAGGTTTCATTTTTTTATATGTTTTGTTATGATTAATTAGGACAAAATAGGGGAACCTTAATGTAGTCAAGTGTTGAATACTTTTATTTTGGGGTGAAGTCTGAGTAAGCATTGTGATCTTTGCAATTGTTTAAACGATACCCCTCTAAAAAAATTGTTTTGACTGTGTTTTGTGTTTGTATTGTGACCATTATGGATCTTGTTATGGAATTAGTATTATAGGAAGAATGACCGTCGCTTAGCAATGCATGAATTGGATATGTAGTAAGTGACAGTGTAACCCTGTGCTATGTGTGTGTGAGAAGCTTACCTAGTTCACTTTGTGTGTGTGATCCAAACTTGCCCGATTAGTCTTGCCTAGGTTGGAAGATAGTTGATTAGAAAAAGGATCATAGGTCGTTTTTGAATTAGTCCACTTTTAGCCTAAATGCCCGACCAAACAGAAAGTGTATCCCTTGATCCTGAGTTTGAGCCTAAATTAACCTATTTATTTCATTAGCCTACTCACCTTCCCATTTTTAGTTACAATAAACTTATTTTGGCCCTTGCCCCTTCTTGGACACTATGTACCTCAACTCAGGCTAATCGCCTAAGTTGAGGGTAACTATCATAGGGGTGCATAGCATGAAGTGAGTATGAAGAAGAAGTTAGTAAAGGATAAAGAAAACAAGATTTGGGTGCAGTAAGTAAGAAAATAAAAAAAATGTGTTTGAATAAAGTATGAAAAAGAAAAAAAATATAGAAGTCGTGAAAAGAAAACCGCATTCGAAATTTGAGGAAAAAAACAAAGAAGAATAAGGGAAAGAAAAATAAAAGAGGTCAAAATGCGGAGCCAAAAATAGTGTAGTGCCAAGGTGTGTTGAGTCACTATTTTCATATCTACCATACCTGTCCCCAAGCCTACATTACAAGCAGAGGAAAGTCCTATAATGATCCTAGTCCGACCATCCGAGAAACTAAGGCATAGAAAATAAGGGCAAACCTATAATATTTCACGAACATTGTTCGAACTTCTTTTGGAGAGTGAGTGTTTTAGACTCAGTCCCTGGTTATAATTATATATTTAAACTGTGAGCACACTGGACCTCTTTATTGTGAGGCCACATGGGTTGCATTGTTGGTTGTTATTTGTTTGGTCAAATGTCATTTGCACATATTGCTTGGTTATTTGTTTATAATCCACTGCCATCTCTTGATCCTTTTGTGTTATGGTAATGGACGATGTATGTACATATAGTGATTTTTTAACCTGAGTAAAAGAGGGGGTTGAAAATGTTGATTTAAAAGATGCGGATTGACTGTTGTAGCTCCCTTAGGTTTCTCTTAGTTAAGCGTTATGATTTTTGTGTTGTTTTATTTGCCCGAGGACATGCAAATATTCTAGGTTGAGGGTTTGATGTGCCTTAGTTTCACGGAACTTTTGATGCCTAAAACAAGAAAAATGTGCTAAGTCAAGGGCTCATTTATGTGGATATGATGTTTTGTGTTAGTTTTGCAGGAAAATAGGGTTTGGAAGTGATAAAAGGAAAAATAATGAAAAAATGCACAAGTGTGGGAAAACGAGGTTGGCTACAACTCGTTGGGTCACACTACGAGTCGTAGCCCAAACCGTTGTGTTACCAGTGAATTTGGTCCTTGAGGAGTTGAAGTATGAGCTGGCTATGAGGGTAGGCAACTACCCGTAGGGTCAGGCAACGAGTCATCACGAAGACTTGTCCTGAGAAAAATAGCAAAAGTTCTAAAGATGTCAAATCCTTCCTAGTGTCGATGTGTGTACCCTACGAGTCGTCACAAGAGGCAACGAGTCATTGCCAGGAGTCATTTTGAGCAGAAGGAACCAAATACTTGAGAGTAGGAAAATTTGACCAGTGCCACTTGAAGACCAAGACATGAGTGCCCAGAGACACGTGATGAGTCAGAGGCAGACCCGACGACTCATCACCAGAGTCATCGCCACTGTCGACCTTTCAATCCTATTTTATTTTGGACAGAATTCTTTGATGACTATAAATACTTTTAATAGGTCTTTTGTTTCATTTTACATTCTATTACTACTTTTGAGACCCATAGTTGTTCTTGCAAGTTGTAAACATCGATTTTTAGGGTTTTGATTCATAATTGAGATTCATGGTTGTTCATCTTATTCTTTGTAAGTCATAATTATGCTTTCTTTCCAGAACAATGGTTGTGTTCTTATGATCATGAGCAGCTAAATACTACAACTAGGGTTGTGGGAATCATGATGGATTAACGAAGTAGGGTTCGTAGTACGAAGTGATTCTCAAAGGGTGTTTGGGCGTATATTATTTTTCTCTTTGGTCTGATTGCTTTTTAAATTTGCAAATATTAGAACTAGCCTTATATTTACTCTGGGCGAAAGGAAGGGAAACATATGGGAAAAGGGAATAAACAATAGAGACTTGAAGCTATCAACCTTCAATTAATAGCTTGAGCCGATAATCCGAAAAGCTAATCTGGAATCCAAGATAGGGGTTATTAGTGTAAAACTCAGAAGAAGAGAAAACATACTTGAGAATAGTCATCTAAACAAGTGCGGAAAGCCTTTAAGGGGAACTGAACCTATCGATTCTGCATTTTAAGCACTAGGAGAGATCAATAGTACAAAGAACCTATGGAGTTATGAAGTGATGGGGAACGCAGTCCTAGTGCCTCTCATATATTAAATACAAACTCAACAAAATCAACAATTGTCACTATTTGAAATCAGAATTCCAAACCCCCCAATTACTAGAAATTATCTACTAGCTGATTAGATAAATGGATTGATTGAGATTTTGACCTGTTCCTCGTGGGATAGACCCCAACCTAGTTAGGTTCTATATTTGACAGCGACCATTATATACTTCTTTTGGGAAGTGTAATTTGGGCGACATCAGCCGGCCTAATCATGATTCTCCCATCAATTCTATATTAAGCATATATTTAATAATCATAGTGTACTACTCATAGATCATATCCTACCTCAACGTCAGCCTGCTGCTACAGAATGCATGCAACCGTGTTCCTCATTCCCAGTCTAGCAATTTAGATGACGAATCCACATGGAAAATGATGGGACACATTCCTTGTCACAACCCAAATGATGGTGAGTGCCCCCTGCACTAAATCTCTAGTGGGAAAAGCTTCAAACCCAAATCATTCTCCAAAACTTAGCCATTTTTAAGACAAGATAATAGCAAAACTCTACTTAAATGATTAATATCTCCAATTACAAAACAGTTAATAAAAGAATGCAGAATAATCAAACTACCTATTACAATATGCAAAACCCAAAAGTCATCTTACAAGAACTCTAAAACAATAAATATCTAAGAAATATACAACTAACAAAATACTAAATAGTCTCATTGCCCAGAAGAAGGACAAGAATCAATCATGAAGATCAATGACAGCTTGAAGGACCAACGCTCACCCTTAGATCGGTATCAACTATCAAATGCTAGATGAAGGTTGCGTCTGAGCCTCTGGAATACTTTTGGAACTCAACAAAAGAAAAACATAGGGTAGTATTAGTACAAGCCATTATGTACTAGTAGGTATCATAGTCCAACTTAACTCAACAATATGCATGCAATATAAATCAGATACAAGTAAATAGGCTTCAACACACTATAAGTAATTCAATGAAATCAACAAGTCTATCAACTATGACCACCAATGCCATAAACAAACCATGTAAGCAATAAGAACCACATCACAAATAGAACGCCCTTAGTTCAGTATCGATTATTAACCATATAACCTCTCTCAATCCCAATAATATTTACACACACGCCATGGGACTTATTTCTGCTTACTAGTCATGACCTCCTGGGGACACCCTTAATTCATGTATTGTACCGGCTCATGGTGCCCGATCCATCAAAATCAATAACATCAATATCCATATCGGTACCGTTGTGGCACTCAATTCCCATAATCATATTTTATGCATTTTATGAAATATACAATCTCTCATGATTCATTACAATGCACTACATTTACTAGTACATATTACAAACATAATTCAAGTTATTCAAGTATCAACAACTCACCTATCACCAAATACAAGTATATCTAAAGACAAATCAACAAGTATCAAATTTAGGAGCATACATGCAATCAAACTGAGTATAAACTCCAAATAAGCCATAACCTACCTCAATTCAACGAATCCAAAAGCAAGTTAGTCTGTACGAGCCTTGCCTTTCCTCAACACCTTAGAACGATCAAAGTTTAAAAATACACAAATAAGAGTACTTAACCACTTACTCTTCTATTCTAAGCCTTAGGGGTTAAACCCCATAGTAATTCTTAAGATTAAATGGATTAATCTATGATAAAATGGTGTAAGAATCTTACCTCAATAGTAGAAATTGTCCAAGCTAGGATAAAGTTACTTCACCCAAGCACTTGGTCAAAAATTTGGATGTTTTGGGAGAAATCGCATCAAAACTCAGAGAATCAGGCATTTTGTCTGCCGATGACCGCTACAATGGACACCTGCCTGCTACAGTTGTCCCTCTGTGGTGAGCAACTGCCCGCTATGGAAGTGAGAGATCTTTTGCAGTGGTGGTTGATAGAGGGTTAGGGGAACATTTAGCTTCCCCCATTTAGCAATACCCACCTAGAAATATGACAACTCAAATTCATCCTATCATGACAAATGCCATGACTGGAGTTCTACAAAAATGTTCCCTATTTTGAAAGTTTCCATGGACCACTCTATCCATCATCTATCACACTATCACCTCAAAACCATCAAATCTACACTACAAGACACCAATAATCTCTAAACCATATAACACTAAATTTTTATTAGAAACCACCCTAGCCTAAGATTTTACAACTCTCAACCTAGGGAAAACTCTACCGAGTAGTTACACCCTAATCAATGCTATAACAACCATTCGTCCCCGAATGATAATAAGAAGGATAAAGGAAAAAACAAGCAAGGAGTTACCTGAGTCAACAAACAATTACAAAAACTAGGATGGGTTGTTATATCAGGTACCAAATAAACAATTATTCATCTTTGAACGACAATAAGAAGGAAAAAGGCAAAAACAAGTAATGAGTTACCTAAGTTGGCGAACAACTGTGGATATCAGCTACGCATGTCTGCTTCTATCTTCCAAATGGCCTTCTCAATAAAATGGTTCTTCCACTAGTCCTTCACAAATGCAATTTCCTTAGTCCTCAATTTACCGATAACTCTATTAAGAATAGCGATCGGTTCCTCTTCGTAGGAGTGGTTCTCATCTAGAAAGATTGAATCCCAATAAATAATATAATAGACATCACCATGGAACTTCTTCAACATCAAAACATGGAACATGATATAAACTCCTGACAAACTCGGAGGCAAGTCCAACTGATAAGTGTCGGCCTCACACCCTTCAAAATCTCAAAAGGTCAATGTACCTTGGACTTAACTTATTACGCATTGAGAATCACATAACACCCTTCATGGGTGAAACCTTGAGCATTACTTGATCACCCTCTATGAAATGCATGCCTCTCACATTTTTATCCACATACTCTTTTTGTTGGCTTTGAGCTGCCACAAGGTTTTCCTGAACAAATCTCACTTTCTCTATCAAATCCTTCAAAAGATATGTACTTCAAGGTATTATCTTAAAAGCATCAAACTATCCAATAGCAGATCTACACCTCTTTCCATATAAAGCCTCAAAAGGAGCCATGTCAATGCTCGAGTGATAACTATAGTTATATGCAAATTTGCATCACAAAAGGAACTGATCCCAATAACCCCCAAAATCCATCACACACGTTTGAAGCATGTCCTCCAACACCTAGATCATCCATTCGGACAGTCCATTGGTCTGAGGGTGAAAAGTTATGCTAAGATCTAGCCTCATTCTTAACTCTTCCTAAAATTTCTGACGAAAATAAGACGTAAATTGCATACCTCTATTCGAAATAATAGTTATGGAATCCCCATGCAGTAGAACAATCTCCTTAATATAAATTTTAGCCAACTTTGTTGCATTATATGTTATCTACACTGGAATGAAGTGTGCAGACTTGGTCTGCCTATCAGAATGACTCATATCGATCCACACTTCCCCAAAGACCAACAATGAAATACATGGCTATCCTATCCCATTTTTATTCAGGAAAGAGCATTCTCTGAAGAGTACCACCAGGTTTTTGATGTTCATACTTCACCTATTGGCAATTCTGACTCATAGCCATAAAATTGATTATGTCACGCTTCATGTGACCCCACTAATAATGTTGCCTCAAGTCTGGTATATATGGAGTATCTTATGCAATGAGCCTCGACAAGAATGGTAGGAGTCAAATCACCAACACAGGGCACACAAACTCACCGCCTAATCCTCAACATACCTTTATCATTAAGAATGGACTCTTTGGCTCACCTTGCAACACCTTGTCGAACATCTTACTTAACTTTGCATCTTCAAACTTCCTGGCTTTAATTTGATCAAGAAAGTAGACCTAACCTTTGCATTAGCTAGCAATCCTTCTCTATTGGAAACCTAAAGTATCAAAAAATTGTTAGTTCGAGACTGAACCTCTCTAGCCAACAGACGGCTAAAAATATCCAAACAAGCCAAACTACCTATGTTTTTTCATCTTCCTACTCAAAGCATCAACTACCATGTTAGCCTTACCCAAATGATAAATGATAGTCACATCATAATCCTTGAGTAACTCCATCCACCTACATTGTTTCAAGTTTAAATCCCATTGAGTGAAAATATGCTGCAAGCTATAGTGGTCAGTAAACACTTTACATCACACCTCATACAAGTAATACCTCCATATCTTAAGCGTAAATATCACAACCGACAACTCTAAGTCATGGATAGGATAGTTCTTCTCATGAACTTTCAACTATCTAAGGCATAGGCAATCACATTCTTTTTCTGCATCAAAACAACACCTAAACTAGACTGCAAGGCATCACAAAACACAATAATGTCCTTACCTTTCAGCAGCAAGGCAAGAATAGGAGAAGTGGTCAACAAAGTCTTGAGATTTTTGAATCTCTCCTCATATTTATTAGGCCAAACAAAAGAAACTTCTTTCTGAGTCAGACGGTTCAGATGTGATGCAATAGTAGCAAACCCCTTCACAAACCTGAGGTAGTAAGTAAACAACCCTACAAAGTTATGAACCTCGGTCTTGGAGGTAGGCCTAGCCTAATTAATAACCACCTCAATCTTTTGTGGGTCCACCATAACCCCTTCTTTTGAAACTACATCCCAAAAAGGACACCGAAGACTACTAGAACTCACACTTAGAAAATTTGGCATACAATTTATTTTTCTTAAGCAACCCCAACACAATGCATAAGTGATCTCCATATGCCTCCTTACTCTTAGAGTACATAATAATATCATCGATGAAGACAACTATGAAAGAATCCAAATAAGGTTTAAACACTACATTCATTAACCCCGTGAAAGAAGATGAGGCATTAGTTAAACCGAACAACATCACCAAGAACTCACAGTGCCTATAACTAGTATGAAAAATAGTCTTGGGAATATCTTTGTCCTAGATCTTTAGCTACTAATAACCAAACCTCATGTCAATCTTAGAAAATACCAAAGTACCTTATAACTAATCAAACAAGCCATCTATCATGGGCAAATGATACTTGTTATGAATCGTAACTTTATTCAGTTGTCTGTAGTCTATTCACATACACAGACTATTATTCTTCTTTTTAACAAACAACACAGGAGCACCTCATAGAGAAGCACTAGCACGGATGAATCCCTTACCTAGGAATTCCTGCAACTGAGCCTTTCGCTCCCTTAACTCATCTGATGCCATCTTAAAAGGAGGGATAGAGATGGTTTAAGTGTCTAAATCTAGATCTACACAGAAGTCGACGTCATGATCCGGTGGCATACCAGGAAAATTAGCAGGAAATACCTCTAAAAATTCATATACCATATGAACTGACCAATAGGAGGGACCTCAACACTAGTATCCCAAAGATGAACTAGAAAATCCTCATATCCCTTCCCAACAAACTTCTTGGAACAAATAAGAGAGACAAGTCTCAGAGGAGCAGGCTTATAATTACCCTCCCAATCTAATCTATCTATTCTTGGCATAACCACAGTTATTGTCTTAACATGACAGTCAAGAATCGCATAGTATAAAGATAACCAACTCATCCTTAAGATGATGTATAAATCCACCATGTCTAATATCATTAAATTAGCCCAAGTCCAATATCTATGAATAAAATAGAATAAGCACGATAAACCTCATCAACTATCATAGGAACCCCAATTGGAATGGACACATGCACAGGAGTGTCAACCATTTCACTAACCATATCCAACCCCACAACAAATCTAATAGACACATACAAAAATGTAGAACCATGAATAAAGAAAATAGTGGCCATCCAATCATAGATAAGAATGGTACCTGTGATAACGGTATCAGATGCCTCCACCTAGAGTCTACTTGGAAAGGCATAGAATTTGACCCTATAGCCCATCTGGGTGCCAGCTTTAACATCCTGAGCACCCCCTTGATTGGTTTAGTTGCCATACCTATTTGCCTGGTGGCCACCATACCCACCCTATGGATAACCTCCACCATTACTATTTTTTCTCCCGCCTGTCAGAAAGGGAGCTCGAGGAGCCTGTTGTTGGCCTGACAGACCAGACTATCTAAAATTAGGACAATTCTTTCAAATGTGACCTACCCCACTTCACTCATAGTATGAACAGTCCAGGATGGGTCTCTGAGCTGAAGAAGATAAAGCTAGATACCATCAAAGTCTAAAGATGCTTGGCGGCCCCTGATGAACCCCCCAACAGATATATGCATCATTGACTGAATGGGGAAAGTAGGGTGTCCCTATGAACTCTAAACCCTAGCATAAGAACCATCAAATTTGCCCGCACTATGGGCCTTCTTTCTTTCCTTCATAACAAAACCTTTTTGCTTCAAACTTTCCACCTTATTAACAAAATCAACCATCTCTTGGAAGGACTTACCTAAAGATGTCATCTGAAGAGCAAAAATTTGGAGACCATTGTTCAAACCTTTCACAAAATAATAAATATGCACCACCTCAGTATGCAACAACTGAGATAAGTACTAGACAAAGCATAGAACTTGGTCTTATTGCGCATATTCCCCTGCTCAATATTAGTGAACTCATCTTTTTCTTGTCTCTCAGATGATGAGGCACATATTTCTCCAGAAATATATATTGAAATTGAGTCCAACTTAATAGACGCAAACCTGTAGCCCTACACTCAATGAATCCCCTCCACCATATCTTGGCATCTCCATACAACTGAAATTTGACAAACTCCATGCCATACCTCTCGACCACTCCCATTTGTGAAGTCTCTTGTGGCATTTGCTTATGAACTCATAGGCATCCCCAGACTCAGTGCCATGAAAAAAATAAGGTTTTATCTTCAGTAACTTGCAAAACAAATGATGCTCACCTCTAATCATCACCGAACCTATTATCTGACGACGAAAAACATCTATCTCTAACGCGTCATCCATCATGGGAGCCATAGAAGTAGAATGTTGCACCCCCAAATTCTAACTAGTAGGCAATGTGGGTATAGTCCTAGTTCCAACCAAATATCTCAAGAAACCCAACACCTACTGGATTAACTTAGAAGACATCTGAATAGGACCAGCACCTCCATTAACTAGTGTGGCATCATATTGAATTGACACATCCTCATTCTCAACTACATTTGGAATATCCTCACATGGAAGAGGTGATTCTGATCTCTCTTTTATTGGCTCAGTGGTGGCTCGAGCTCTACCCCTGGCGGGTGCTGCCCTTTGGTTTCTTCATCTCACCCTTTCTCTGACTCTATCTCTAACTCGAACCACGACTCCAATAATTGGTTCGGGTACTACTGCTGCTTTAGCTTCTTCTGCATATGTTCTTACCATCTGTGAGAAAAGAGTGATAGAGTTACATACCAATTTGGATTACCATATATTAATTGGATCAAGTAATAGCACAAAATAAAGAAAAAGTTGAAGTTTCCTAAAGTCATGTAGCCTCTCGAAGAAAAGTACAGATGTCGATGTACCATTCTATAAGACACTACTAGATATGTTTTTATATGATGAGATCGATGAACATAGGGCTCTGATACCAACTTTGCAATGACCCAAATGGTCATGAGTAGAACTCACATTAAATCTCCGATAGAAGAACCATCTAACCTGAATCATTCCCCAACACTTAGCCATTTTAAAGACAAGATAATAGGAAAACTCTACTTAAATGATTAATAACTACAATTATAAAACAGATAATAAAAGAATGCAGAACAATCAAACTACCTATTACAATCCCCAAAACTCAAAAGTCATTGTTCAAGAACTCTAAAACAAAACATGTCTAAGAAACATGCAACTAACAGAATACTAAATAGTCTTATTGCCTGGAAGAAGGTAAAGAATAAATCATAAAGATCCATGACAACCTGAAGGAGTAATGCTCACCCTTGGATCAGTGCCAACCGTCAAATACTAGATGAAAGTGTAATCTAACACCCTAGAACCATTACTAGGTTAAATTAGGAGTACCAATAAGTTTTTCCCACTAATTAATCAAATTAGGGCTTAAACCCAAGAATTTAACTAAACCCCTTTGTTTTAGAGATTCTAAATATTAAATGGATTAATTTATGATAGAATAGTGTAAGAATCTTACCTCAACAGTAGAAATCACCCAAGATAGGAGAAAGTCTCCTCACCCAAGCCATTGATAAAAAGTTGGATTATTTGGGAGAAATAACATCGAACTTGGAGAATCAAGCATTTAGTCTACCGATGACTACTGCAGTAGACACCTGCCTTCTATAGCAGTCTCACTATGGTGAGCAGCTGCCTGCGATAGAAGTCCCGTAACAAATCCTCACCAACCACTATAATGGTCCTACTATGATAGTGAGGGACCCGATATAGTGGTGGTTGGCAGAGATTCGTGGGAACTTTTACCTTTCCCTTATTTCATAACACCCGACTAGAAATATGACAACTTAAATTTATCTTATCACGGCAAATTCCATAATCAGATTTATACATTTTTGTTTTCCATTTCAAAAGTTTCTATGGACTACTATATCCCTCATCTATCATGATATCACCTCAAAACCATCAAACACCACCATGAGACACCGATGATCTCGAAACCACACAACACTTAATTTTTTTCATAAACTACCCTAGCTTGAAACTTTAACAACTCTCAACCTAGGGAAAACTCTACCCGAGCACTTACACCCTAGCAACCTATAAAAATGGGATGAGTTATTACTTTTCTTGAGAGCCTTGCATCTCTGTTATGGTTGTTCCATCTTAGGAATAGCCCTAGAGGCATATTTAGGAGAGAATGCTTCTTTTAAAAACAAGTGCTGAGAAAAAAATAGGTTTTAATTTGCAGGATCACTGACCCAACACTGCTGCAGAGGTCAGACTACCACTAAAGCCTTGATTTTTAAGACAAATTTATTCATATTACTATGTTTTCAGACTTTCTTGAGGTTTAAAATTAAATTCAGCTTATAATCTTAGATAGTATGATTTAGTCATTGAGTTCTTCGATTATTCAGATTCAGTTTCAGTATGTATTTTAATTTCTTCAATTGGTTAGCCCTTATCTTATATACTCAGTACCTTCCCTATACTGACACATACTTTTCTTGCACTACATCTTTTCATTGATGTAGCTTACATATATGGAGGTACATAATTAGACTCTTCAATAGGCCTTGTATATCATCTTTAAGTTAGTCCTCATTGTTCCAGAGGGTCTGTTAGTAGTCCAAGTTATTAGTTTTGTTTATTTACATAAAGTTAGTAATATTAAGTTGCAGTGGAGGCTTCCTAGACCGATAGTCAAGTTGAGTCATATATAAACAGTTTTTCAAAGGATTCTTTATTATATTTATTCAAAAGGTTTATATCATTTTGCTTTATCTTTATTTTCAAAGAACTCAGCTCATATTTTACTTTCGGCATCAGTATTAGTCATTCCATTTTATAGTTATTCCAAAACAAATTACAGTTGCATCCAGGATGTAGACTCAAGGTGTGACATATAGCAAAAGCTTTAGTGCACCGAAATGTCCTTTTTTGCAAAAATTAATAAATTTAAAAAGGAAAAGGAAAAGGTAAAGTCTTCTCAAATTGAATTAGGAAAGTACATACTTTCAATCATTTCTATGCTGCCATTTCTCTTAGGTCTTTGACGATTCCAGCATGCTCCTTCTGTCCAACTAAGTTTTTTGTTGCTGTCTTTTTCCATTTATCTTGAATTAGAAACCCATGATTTTGGTGGATTGTTGAGATTTTGCTCCATTTTTCTTTAGTTTTGCACATCCTGTCTCTTATGTTTCTTCATTCATTTCTAGATTGCTTGTGAATTGTTATGTTGAATAAAGATATAGACATAGTGCTTCTAGTTTTTTAATGTCTCATTTGTACTATTGTTATCTAGGTATGTATATTTTTACTTTTTTTCTTGACCCATATTGATATTCCACTATTGTATTCCCCTTCATTTGTTTCTTCAAATTCTTGTTCTTCCATTGATTTTATGCTTCTTGAGCTCTGGTCGTGTGTGTTTCGTCATGTTCTCTTGTGTTTGGGATTATGCTGTTTTGCATAACAATTGTACTTTTTTGCATAGCTTTTTGAACCATGAGTTTGTTGGGTTCTAGTAATGAAATGTGAATGGTAAATAGAGGGAATAAAAATGGAGGGAAAGTGAAATATGTCTTCACTTTATAAAAGGAGTATTTCTCCCACATTCGTGAGAGAAAGGAACATTTTTGTGCTTAAGTATAGAAGCACTTCTCCATGTTGTTAGTGAGGTAAGAAGAATACAAGCCTTGTGCGGTCATTGTCGCTCACTCAGCTCAGTTTCAACTTCATCTTCGGATTTGGATTTGGATTGGATTTGTCAAATTGAGAGATTATCTTTTTGGAAAAAAATCATTTGAAACTTAATTGTTAATGATTATTTAATCCAAAAATCTGATCTAAAATATTTTCTCCATTTGAAGATACATATTAAAATGCACATTGAGGGGACGCGATCCTTCAGTTCACTATTTAAATGACAAAAAACTGAATTGTGGGTGAATATGGCCATCTTACGGACGCATATGGCTCCGCAGATATCAATACAAATCAAGTGGAAACTTTCTGTTTTGAGTGTTGTTTAATGTGCGGCCACATGTGGCCATATGCTCTCGTAAATGGGTCCGTAGATGGGCCTATCGGTTCAAAAAAGTGCAACTCTTTGCGAAACATTACTTCTTTTCTGAAGCAACACCTTTTGGCTATAAACGTCTGACTTTTTCTCAGATATTGACACAAAATTTTGAAGTTAAAAACTCCTCTTTCTTACAAAATACTCAAGTGTGATTTGCTACTGTTGAGTGAGTTCGTTGTTCGGTAGAATTTGAGGTACCACTATTCTACTGAAGTGAATCATTTTATCCTGGGAGGATATATACCATAACTTCGGGTACTTGAGGGGAATAATTTCCTTAAGGACACACTATGAATTCAGTGGACTTGATTCTTCTATCTTTATCTCTTTCTAAATTTGTTTATTATTTTCAAAAATAGTTTGAACTTTATTTTTGTTGTTCATAAGTTGGGTTGAATTTATTGTTGAAGTTCATATTTGTGAATAAAGAGTTAGAACTTTTTCTGGTTTTTCATAATTCAATTTGAACTTATTGTTGAAGTTCACAACATTAAATACAGATTTTATTTAACCCGAGAAATAACACTCTTAAGGAAATTATAAGTACTTGTTTAAATTGTATTGTGTCTGGTTTTTTGGAGACTAAAATCTTTTGATTTTCTACTCCCTCTGTTGGAAGATTAGAAAAACTTCACCAAGAAATCAGAGTGTGTATTTAGTTCAAAGAATATAAAAACTTCACTGATTCATTGAACTCTCTGTATTGGTTTCTTGAGATTAAAACCTATGTTTTTCTACTCCATTTGAATTTTATTTTGATTTGAGCAACAAAAAAACTTCATCAGGATTCAAAGTTCATTCGGTTGGTGATTTGAAGAACATAAAAACTTTATCATCAACTAGAAATAAGTTGTATAAAGATTAAGTCTTTATTGTTAGTATTTAAGATACTAAATTATTCAGTAAAATGATGAATGAAACTGAAAAATAAATTGGTTCGGTTATGAATAGTGTTGTGTTAATTGCAAATAATGTTGCGTCATCAAGTCGTTCAGATGTTGCTCTGGCAATGGCATCGTCAAAGAAACTAGAGAAATTTTCTAATGTGAACTTCAAAGATTGGCAGGAAATGATGTTATTTTGGCTAACCACACTTGGAATGCAAAGGTTCATAAGTAGAGATGCTCATATTCCTGAAGAAGGAATGCTTGACAACCAATTTTTGAGTTTGAAAAATCTTGTGATTCATCTCAAGCTAGAAGAGGACAATAATTTGAGTGATAAATTTGCAATGATGGGTACAAATCTTATTAAAGATGATGCTCCAAAAAATAAGAAGAGGAAGAATTCTTCTGGACAAGAGAAAGAATAGAACAAAAAATGGTTCACAAGCAAGTGCTACAGTTGTAGTTAAGTTGGCCACAAAGCTCCAAATTGTCAAGTTCTAAAGAAGAACAAGAAAAAGAATCAGCTAAACATGGTGGAAGCAACTGAAGATATTGAAAATCTATTTATTATACCCACTGAATGCAATCTAGTATGAAATCCAAATGAATGGTAAAAGAAGTTTTTGCTACTTATGAAACTGTTGGTCCCAAAAAAGTGATCTTCATGGGAAATACTGCAACAACCAAGGTTGAAGGAAGTGGGAAGATATTCCTGAAAATGACTTCTAGTAAGGTGTTGACTCTCAACAATGTTCTTCATGTTCCTAATATTAGGAAGATCTTAGTATCTACAACACTTCTCTAAAAACGGGTTCAAGTGTATATTTGTATTGGAGAAATTTGTAATAAGTAAGAATGAAATATATGTAAGAAAGGGATACCTTAATGAGGGTCTTTTCAGACTTGATGTAATAGCTGTTGAAATGAATAAAGCTGGGATTTCTTCTTACTTACTTAAGTCAAATGATTTGTGGTATTATCGTTTAGGACATGTCAATTACAAAACCTTGCAAAAACTAATTAGTTTAGAAGTATTACCTAATTTTTAGAGCGATAAATCACAATGTCAAACATGTGCTGAATCTAAGTTTGTAAAGCATTCTTTTAAATCTGTTGAAAGAAATTCTAATCCCTTAGGATTGATTCACACAGATATTTATGATATGAAGTCAACACCATTTCATGGTGGGAAAAAGTATTTCCTAACTTTTATTGACAACTACACTAGATATTATTATATTTATTTGTTGAACAGTAAGGATGAAATAATAGAAGCATTTAGGCAATATAAAACTGAAGTTAAAAATCAGTTGGATAAAAAGATAAAAATGATAAGAAGTAATAGGGGTGGAGATTTTGAATCTCCTTTTGCAGAGATATCTTTCAAAAATAAAACTATCCATCAAACTACTTCTCCTTACTCACCTCAATCAAATAGAATTGTGGAAAGGAAAAATTGAACGTTAAAGAAAATGATGAATGTCTTACTTATAAGTTCAGGTTTACCAAGCAACTTATGGGAGGAAGCTAGTCTTACATAAAATCGAATACTCAATAGAGTGCTCCATAGCAAGACACAATATATTCTATATGAAAAATGGAAAGGAAGAAAACCCAACTTGAAATATTTCAAAGTGTAGGGGTGTCTAGCCAAAGTCCAAGTTCCTATATCCAAAAAGTCAAAATAGGACCAAAGATTGTGGACTATGTCTTCATTGGATATGCTACAAATAGTAAAGTATGCAGATTTTTGGTTCACAAATCTAAACATTTGGATATTCATGACAACACGGTAATTGAATCATATAACTCTGAGTTTTTTGAATATATTTATCCATATAAAACTAGATATGAGTTGTCTAGTAAAGGTTCTAAATGACCTTGAGAAGAACAAAAGGAGTATGTACCTAATGAAGAGAATCCAAGGTATAGTACATGTCAAAAGACATCTACTTCCTTCGTATCTAATTTTGTAACATTTTTTCTTGAAAATGAGCCTCAAACATTCAAAGAAGTCATGTCTTCTTCTGACTCATCCTTTTGGAAAGAGGCTGTCAATAGTGAGATTGATTCAATCTTGAACAACTATACATGGGAGTTGGTTAATCTTACTCCAGGAAATAAATCTTTAGGTTCAAAATGGATCATCAAAAGAAAAATGAAAGCTGATGGAATTATTGACAAATACAAGGTAAGACTTGTCAGTAAAGGCTTTAGACAAAAAAAAGGTCTTGACTATTTTGACACATACTCACCAGTAACGAGGATAACATCCATTCGGATGTTGATTGCACTAGCTGCAGTATATGGTCTTGAAATCCATCCAATGGATGTGAAAACAACTTTCTTAAATGGAGAATTGGATGACGAAATTTACATGGAACAACCTGAGGGTTTTGTAGTTCCTAGTAAAGAAAGGAAAGTGTGTAAACTTGTTAAGTCACTTTATGGACTAAAACAAGCACCCAAACAGTGACATGTAAAATTTGACCTAACCATGTTGGCAAATGGATTTAAGATTAATAAGTGTGGCAAATATGTTTACATTAAAGACACTCCAAATTATAAAGTCATTGTTTGTTTGTATGTTGATGACATGTTGATCATCAGTAGAGATATTTCTGACATAAATGCTACTAAGCGAATGCTAGCAAGCAAATTTGATATGAAAGACCTTAGAGTTGCTGATGTGATCTTAGGAATAAGAATTCATAGAACTCCACAAGGCTGAACATTGTCACAGTCTCACTACAATGAAAAGGCACTTGAAAAGTTTAAGTACTTGAATTTCAATATTGTGAAGACACCAATAGATGTGAGCTTTGCACTTCAAAAGAATGTAGGTGAAAGTGACTCACAATTGGATTATGCAAGAGTGTTGGGAAGTTTGATGTATATCATGAATTGTATGCGACCAAATATAGCATGTGCTATTAGTAAACTGAGTTGGTTCATAATTACTCCCAATCAAACTCATGACAATGAAAAGAGTTTTGGAGTATATAAAACATACTCAAAACTATGATTTGTATTATAACAAATATCCAGCAGTAATTGAAGGATATAGTAATGTAAATTGGATCATCGGGTCAAATGAACTAAAATCCATAAATGGGTATGTATTTAATCTTGATGGAGGAGTAGTCTCTTGGAAATTATCTAAACAAACATATATCACTCACACTATGATGGAATCTGAATTTATCACTTTAGATAAGGCCGGTAAAGAAGCTGAATGGCTCCAAAATTTATTAAAAGATATTCCTTTTTGGCCCAAATAGTTGGCACCTGTATGCATAAACTGTGATAGTCAAGCTGCAATAGGTAGGACAAGGAACATGATGTGTAACAAAAAATCTCATCACATACGATGGAGACATAATACCGTTACGCAACTACTCTCTAGTGGAATTATCACAATTGACTATGTGAAGTCAAAAGATAATGTGTTGGATCCACTTACAAAAGACCTAACTAGAGAGGGAGTTAAGAGTCATCAAAGGAAATGGGTTAAGGCCTAGGACAAGTCATTATGCCAGTAACTCTACCTAGCAGATTAGAGATCCCAAGAGCTAGGTTCAAAGAGATCAAACAAAGTTGTGACTGACGGTTCAACATTGTCAAATAACTCAACCTATTCTCATTATGACGACAATGTTCAGGAAACAAGGATGAAGCTTAAGATTTGAAGCTTTTTAATGGTTTCTAAGTTTGGCATGTATGACCAAATAGTTTATTTATAGGACTAAATATTTAGCAATCACCTATATAACTGTGAAGTGGAAGCTGCTTTAAGGAGAATGATAGTAAAGGCCTATTCTCTAAGCTCTCATGAAACCAAGTAGTGTTCATGGCTGAAACAAAAAAAACTGTGAGAACCATAAACGGTAAATGGGTAGTTGTGTGACTTATACTATTTAGGTGTACAATAAAATTTGATTGTGCAAAGATATCACATCTACCAATTGACCGAGTGCATTCGATATAAGTTCATTGTGGAAAGTTCAAAGGAAAACCTACTTATCCAGATGCAATTAGTTTTTGCTTGTAAATCACACACTTTTTCATATATATTTTGGTATTATAGCCATTCCCCATTCATGTGGGAGATTATTGGGTTCCAGTGATGAAATATGAATGAAAAATTGAGGGGAAAAAATGGAGAGAAAGTGAAATATGTCTTCACTTTATAGAAAAAGTGTTTCTCCCACATTGGTGGGAGAAAGGAATATTTTTATTCTTAAGTATAGAAGCACATCTCCATGTTGTTAGTGAGGTAATAAGAAGACAAGCCTCACTCCATCATCATCGTCACTCGTTCGGCTCGATTTTGGATTTGGATTCAGATTCGAATTTTGGATTTAGATTTGGAATTGGATTTGTCAAATGATCGATCGAGAGATTATCCTTTTAGAAAAAAATTCATTTGAAACTTAATTGTTAATGATTATTTAATCCAAAAATTTGATCTAAAATATTTTCTCCATTTACGGATGCATACGAGCACATGCGGATGCATATCAAAATACACATTGAAGGGACCCGATCCTTAAGTTCACTGTTTGAATGATGAAAACCTGAATTGTGGGTGCATATATCCATCTATGGAGGCATATGACTCTGCATATGTCAACACAAATCAAGTGGAAACTTTCTGTGTTGAGCGTTGTTTAATGTGCAGCCACATGTGGCCATCTGCTCTTGCAGATGGGTCCGCAGATAGGCCCTTGTCAGTCCAAAAAAGTACAAATTTTCACTAGCCATTGATTCTTTTCTGAAGCAACACCTTTTGGCTTTAAATGTCTGATTTTTCCTCAGATATTGATTTGAAATTTTGAAGTTAAAAACTCCTTTTTCTTTTAAAAACTCAAGTGTGCTTTGCTACCATTGAGTGAGTTTGTTGTTTGGTAGAATTTGAGGTACGGTTATTCTATTGAAGTAAATCATTTTATCCTGGGAGGATACATTCCATAACCTCGGGTACTTGAGGGGAATAATTTCTTTAAGGACACACTATGAATTCAGTGGACTTGGTTCTTCTATCTTCATTTCTTTCTAAATTTATTTACTAATTTCAGAAATAGTTTGAACTTCATTTTTGTTATTCATAAGTTGGGTTGAACTTATTGTTGAAGTTTATATTTGTGAATACAGAATTAGAACTTCGTTTGGTTGTTCATAATTAAATTTGAACTTATTGTTGAAGTTTACAACATTGAATACAGATTTTATTTAACCCAAGAAATAACAAAATTGATTTTGTTCAAGCCTTAGTATCTTCCGTATCATCCCCATTGTTGGTTGTTTGTTCTCGATTTTTGCCTTTTCTTTGTTGTGATCTCTTATTATTGGAGTTCTACTATTTTCCATCAAATTTTGAATAGTGGATTGAGAATCATATGATGCTAATACCACACATTTGTCAATCATCCATGTATTCAGTGTTGCCCCAACTGCTTGTGTTGCTTGATTTTGTATCTGCTTGTTTCCTCCATTTTCTTGATATTACTTTTTATATTTATTTATTATTATGTTGTTATTGTTGATATGTGCCTTTTTCTTCCCTTGTATTATGTGAGGTTTCCGCTCCTGGATTGTTTCACATGTGTATTTTGTTCCTGCAAAATTGAAAAAACTGTTAATAAAACACAATTCCTCATAGTTTTCCTCCCAAAGGATTTGAACTTGAGGATCCTTCCTCCATTCCTGCTCCTACACCTCCTTCACCTTTTGCATGGTCTAATCCTTAGATAGAGTTCTAAAAGCTTATCACTGCTCAATATTCTCCTGCCTTGGAGATCCAACTCCTAAAAACTGTTAATCGTAATAGGACCCTCTTCTAGTACTAAAATTCTAAATGACCATCCAGTTTATTCCCTTCTCTAAGTATGTGAGTAATAATCATTGTTCTTACTTGCATAACTCTCTACATCTCCTCCAAAGTAGTCACCACTTTCCATGGTACCTTCCATACCCTTTCTACAACATTTTTAGTAATGGAGAATTAGTTTCACTAGTCACCCTTTCTAAATGTGTTGCCTCTATATACTTTAAATCATGTAGGATTGCTATTGCCTCAACTTGAGTATTGGTGATAAAAAGTTCCACAATCTTTTTTGTCTGAGCCAGTATTATATCCCCTTTGTTATTCTTTACACAAAAACCCCAAGAATTCTTTCCTAAGTTTCCTTTTGATGCTCCATCAGTGTTCACTTTAAATATTGATTTTTATTGGTCAGGAACAATGTTATTTTTTTTATACTCTTTAAATTTATATTTTCGTGAAAAATGTCGACCTCCCCAGGTCTATTTTTTGTAATATTTAATTTTAGTGAAAATCAACCCCCGAAGGTCTCATTTGGCAAGAATAATTTTTTAAAAGAATCAAATATCGACGTCTTTGTGAAAATCAACCCCCGAAGATCTCATTTTGCAAAAATAATTTTTTTAAAAAAATCAAATATCGATGTCTCAAGGTCGGTATTTTGGAAAAAAAATCTTTTCTTTTTTTGAAAAATGGACTGGCGAGATTGGTTTTGCAAATTCTTTGTTAGTTTTAAAAAATCTAGCTTCATGAGTTCGGTTTGCATTTTTTTTATTTTTGGTGCTAAAAAACGCACCTATAAAGGTCAATTTTTTCTGACTTCTTTTGAGGTCTGTTTTAGGCAATTTTTTAGTAGTGTGGTGGAAAACACGATTGTGTGTTACATTCAAGGTCCGTTGATCAGACGAAAGATAATACAATGAAGATAACACACTGAAGGTTTCACAGACCTTAGATCATTTCACGGTCCATGGAAATACATGGTGGAGGTCCAAAAACCCTAAGTAGGAACCCACAGAAGAGAAGAAGAAGTTTCATGGAGTATATGTCTATTTTACAATCCATGGATGATGTCGGCGAGTAATTTGCTATTTTTAGAATTTCAAGTTTA
Source organism: Capsicum rhomboideum (assembly GCA_031232105.1). Lineage (NCBI taxonomy): Eukaryota > Viridiplantae > Streptophyta > Magnoliopsida > Solanales > Solanaceae > Capsicum > Capsicum rhomboideum. The sequence continues at coordinate 136,962,461 of CP124716.1, forward strand.
ATTTGTAGGTCAATATAAGTATTTTTTATAGGGTTTTTGTAAAACGGTTAGAGAAATTTTCATAGTTTAGCGTGAAGAACAATATTTCTCTCTCTAATTACTCAGTTTTGTGGGACGTTCAGAAAAATCTTGAATTATTTTCTTCTTTAATTCTAGGTAAGAAATTGTGTTATCATCTCTCTTTCTGATTGTTTTTCTTGTTATGAGTAGCTAAATCCTCCACTGAGTTATGAATCCTATGTGGGTGTAGCTATTGTTCATAGGGTTTTCATGATTGCATAATTTGCTGGCTTTAAAGATATCAAACTATTTCTTCTTTTTGTTGTTGGTTGGTGCGTGGTTGCAAACATTAACCTACATCTAGCACTTTATTTTTGCTTGAAAAAGAGGGATTATGATTTGATAGAAATAGTCAGCAAGAACTCGAGAAGCTAACTCTTCGACATTGCATTCTTCTATAACTGTATCCAATAAATGTTATTGAAGAACATAAATAATTTAAATCATATATAAATAGCACAAATAATATATTCTGACTTATAGAGGAGAAATTGCTTTGAAGTATTTTCATTTCATAAGAGAAATGAGAGCCACCACTAACAAATTCAAAAGATCAAAAGGCACTACACTTTAAATGATTGGAAGTTGTTTTTTCTTAAGTTATGCGCCACAAATTGGTCACTGCTTGCAAAATCAAATTTAGCTCAATTTGGCGATGATATTGAAAGGAATTTAGATACTCATGTTGATAGCGTGTTATAGAATGAGAGTAAATAACTAACAATATAAATAAAAAAGTAGACAAAAATAAAAAGGACAAGAAAGAAAAAATTTTGCATTCTTTCAAGCGAATTCAAATATTTCACCAGTATCTATAATAAGAACTCTTATGCCTCTATTCATAATATTATCTAGAGGCATATAATATTGTTAATACAGATTTTGTCCCTTCGAGGTGCGTTGTGACATGCATCTGCAGATGGAGAAATTTCAAATTGAATTTCAAACGAATTTTGTCCAAAAAGATAGTGTCTCGATCGATCATTTTCCAAATCCAAATTTGAATCCGAAGCCGAAGCTGAGTGTGCGACGACGATGGTGCGAGGATTGTCTTATTTTTTCCTTACTATCCACATGAAGGAATGCTTCTTAATTTAAGCATAAGAATGTTCCTTTCTCCCACCAATGTGGAAGAAACATTCTTCTATAAAGTGAAACCACAATTCACTCATTTTCCCTCCATTTGTTTTCCCTCTATTTTCCATTCACATTTTCACTTAGAACCCAACAATCCTCCACATGAATGAGAAATGGCTATTTCATCAAAAAAAATTATGGATAAGTGTGTGATATACAAGCAAAGACTAATTGCATCTGGATAAGTAGGTTTTCCTTTGAACTTTCCATAGTGAACTTGCATCGGATGCACTCAGTCAATCGGTAGATGTGATATATTTGAACTATCGAACTTTAGTGTACAACTAGACAACACAAGTCACACAACCAGCCTTTTACTGTTTATGATTCTCACGATTTTGTTCGTTTTAGCCATGAACACAACCTGGTTTCATGAGAGCTTAGATAATAGGCATTTTCTATCATTCTCCTTGAAGGGGCTTCCACTTCACCCTCACATAGGTGATTCCTAAACATTTAATCCTCTAGATCAATCTATTTGGTCATACCTGCCAAACTTAGAAACCATTAAAAAGCTTCAAACCATAAGTCTTATCCTTGTTTCCTGAACATTGTCTTCATCATGAGAATGATTTGAGTTAATTTACAATGTTGAACCGTCAGTCACAACTTTGTTTTATCTTCTTGAACCTAGATCTTGGGATCTCCAGTCTGCTAGGTAGAGTTACCGCTGTGATGACTTGTCCTAGGCCGTAAACTCATTCCCTTCGATGATCTCTCAACTCCCTCTCTAGTTAGGCCTTTTGTAAGTGGATCCAATTGTAGGACCCCGGAAGATTTTGAATCCAAGTTAATATTATAGAGGAGTATAATATTAAGTTTATGAAGAGTAGTGTAAATATAATTATTTATCTCAATATTTGATGCCTAGTAGGATAAAATAGTTAAATGATGTCCCCTTATATTTTTATGCCTGTTATTAATACTAAAAATATGTGGGGACCACTTTTTAATTATTTTCCTAAGCTATCAATAAGTGACAAATGAGGGAGTATTTCCATTTCACTGGAAATGGGTTTCCAGGAAACAAGAAATAACGTCACTTCCTTGTTCCTTTCTTTCTTCCTCTTTTCTTTTTTTTTTTCTTTTCCTTTCATATCAACAAGGAGGATTAATTTTAAGGATCAAGAAAGGATTATAAACGGAAGGGAGATAGTCGTGTTCTTAGCAACATATGAGCTAAGGAATTGTGTAGCAACCTCAAGGGATTTCAAGAATTGATTTATAAAACTTATAGTTGGAATTTGAACTCCAAGAGGTAAATTCTCTAACCCTTCCTTGAATTTAAATATGAATAATTATGTGGGGATATCTAATTTGAATCCTTGTATTAGTTCTTCATAGGTTGGTTAATTAGGGTTCTTGAGGAAAAGGGGGAAAAAAGTAAAATTTTGATAAAAATGAGATTTTTGAAATTCCAATCAATTGGATGGATTTAGCATTTAATTTTATAAGTTGGAAACTAAAGAATTCAGTTTGGATTATTAGTAAGAAATTCGATTAATTTTGAATATAAGTGGAAGCCTATTGGAATAATTGTTAAATGCACATATGGGCTATTGATGGACGTACGTTATCCTTGTAATTAGTAGGTTGCCTATCGTATAGTGGGTACTAGTAGTTGGAAGGATAGGGACTACACTTGCACGGGTTGTATTGTTTGAAGCTCGGAGTATCATCGTAGCTCGTAAAGCACTAAGGTATGTAAAGTTAAACCTTCCCTCACCACTAAGGCACCACCTACGTCATGTGCTTCTTTTATAAACATCAATATAGTTCTCATAGGATATAAAGGTAGGTTTTAAATTGTTTTATATATTATTCCTTCGTCCTACCATTAAGCCTATAACCATTCACTTTTCTCTCTTTATGTTAAATCTTTACAATATTCCATATTATCGTAAGTAACTATATATATATATATATATATATATATATATATATGTCACATGTTATGAATGGAAGTAAATATCCATAGTATAGTTACACTTGTATGTAGTAGCTAAATGATCATTATCGTAATTCATATGTCATAGGCCTTTGAGGCATTATTTGTTAAACATTGATGACGGGAGGGTACATAGGTTTTACTTGGCATATGCGCTCGACGTGATTCTGTGCACAGGATCGAGACTAGACCATTATAGTGAGCCCAAACATTGGGGCGTACCCGCCTTTGTGGCATCATTTGTATTTGGAGTCAGCTGGAACGTCATGCACTGGTTCCCCCTGACTCGAGCCAACATATGGCATATATGGCCTGCGGGTAGACCCTCATAGTGAGCCCCTGGAAGGCGTACCTTGTATCAAACTACGATTATAGTTATACGTATAAATCATAGTCATATGTATTTAGGGCGACATACGCCTTATATGTGATTCAGATCACCTTCGGTAGGCCATCCTATGATTGATTGTACTACAGATAGTTTAAGTACGTCACTTAGGCAAATTATAGGTTCTATATTATAATGAATGCCTTATTGGACATTTTAGATGAAGTAATAAGATTGGTGCCTAGGTTATAGTTTCATATCACATATGTTGTACTTGTATGCTCATAATTCTTTCACTTTGGTACTTGATTCATATGAGCTTCCGCACTTGTCTAGCTATTATTCTATCTGCTTTCATACCAGTACATGTTGTATATGTACTGACATCTCCATATTGTCACACACTATTGATGCACGCTCAGTTTCACATGATAGTAGACGTCTACGTTAGGCTCTATTGCCATTTTCTGCTGATATTTTTGGTGAGCTCCATCTCTCTCTGGAGCTAGTTTATGTTTAGTATTTTTGATTATATGTATAGGTCTCTAGTTGGGTATGTCATACCCTATGCCAACTAATTATTCGTAGTATAGTGTGTTAAACTGACTAGAGGCTTCATGGACATCATGCAACAGTGTATTGTACAATTTTTGTCAGTATAACTCCCTCATGTATATATACAGCTCATATTAGATGTCATGCGCGTTATTATACCATAATCTCATCTATGTCATAGAGTGCTTGTAAAGTAAGTGTATATGGTTCTTGTCCGTCATTACCATTTTGGGGTGTGACACCAATACATTATCCTTTGACTGCACATAGTCAATTGTGATAATTTCATTAGTGTAACACCCCATACTTGTCTAACCTCACTTGATACCTTGGTATCATATCCACCTAGGTGTTGAGATTCCATGAGTATGTGTTTTATAGTGTCATTGGTGAAACATTTGATATCGGACTTAATATGTGCGATTAGACCTTCGTAGGAGGTGTTTTGTGATTTCGTGGAGCATTTGGGTAATACCCCGTATGCATTCTAACCTCATTTGGTGACTTGAAGTCATGTTTACTTGATCATTAAGATCACTAAGTAAGTATTTTGTAGTGTTTTGATAAGGTATTGGACAATATGCAAGTATTGAAGAAAGGACCGAAAAATTCAGCAAGGTGCTGAAACTTACGCCACTACCCTATTTCAGGGGGTGTGGCTCAAGCCACTGATTCAGAGGGCCTTGATTTCTTGCGCCACTGCCTTGCTTTGCAGCAGTGGTGCAAGGCACAAATAATGTACCTTTTCGGACTCGTTTTGAAACGCAATTCTACGACGATTCTCATATGGTTTCTTTTGGTTCATTGGATTTCCTTGAGCATTGTTAAAGCTTCAAACACTTCAATACACTTCTACATACTCCTACATGATAAAATCATGAAACATGAATAGTTAGCCAAAATGTCTAATGAAGCCATGGCGACTAGAATTCCTATTTTTGCGATTGAGACGATGAATGAGAATCTCGTAGGAGAATACTGTCGTGACATTATGGAATTATTGCAACATGATATATATAGTGAATTATACATAGAAGTTGATGGGTTAAATGGATATGTGTTATTGGGCCCAAATTTAGGCCCAAAAATGGAATTAAAAGACAAGGCCCAAAGGGCAAAATGACCCATTCTTCCACTTTGACCACAATTAATGCCAAAGGAATGACTAAGTATGACTTGGGGTCTATATAAAGGCCCCAAAATTAGATTTTTAATCATCCAAAGCTCTCATGCCTTTGAGATATTTTCTCAAACATTTCTCTAGTTCCAAACCCTAAAGCAAAATAATTCCTTTGGACTCTTTGGACAAGATCATCCTATTACAAGCCTTGGTAAGTATTTATTCTCATGGATTAACATATTCTATGCATGGGAGATTATGTATATTATGATAGTTGTGTTGGCAAGGTGGTGAATAGTGTATTTTTGCTTTTGGTGAAAGATGTGCTATCTTGGTGATTTGAACTTGAATTAGGACTTGTGCCTTTGATGAAAGAGCATGGTATGGATAAAATATGAACATGTATGGTGTTATTTTTGGTATTAAACTTGTTATTGTCTATAAGTGGAAATTGTGGGATTTTGGCCGATATGTGTTATGAGTTGTATTAAGGTAAGTTGATGGATTATTTGTGATGTGGTATGGATAAGAAAGTGTAAAGGAGAAATGTTGTGGTGAAATGTGTCAATTATCATGTATTAGTCAATGTTGGGAATTTTATGGAATTTTTGGAATAATAATTTTATCAATGGTTTTGTCAAGGGAAAATGGCATGTTTAAAGGCAAACATGTAATTCATTGACATTGTATACATTTGTAACGTAATTGGTGGTTAATGTGAGTTCCGTTATATATATTTGTGTTGTAGAGTAACACATAAAGAAGGAGCGGGACTATTGTATGCACCTCTAGGATTATATATTCGTATTGCGAATCCAAGGTATGTAAGCTTACTTTGTCCATATTTTTCTGCGGCAAATAATATCCACATTGACATGTCATTAGTCCTATCCCAAAATGTGCTAATGTATTCCATATCCGGTTATCAATTGTCATATATTTCCTACTCATTGATCATTTGTGAATCTCATGTCTCATATTCATGGTTAATATTCCAAAAGTTCAAATAAGGTTATGTTCCAATGTTCCGATAGTGACTATACTTATGCCTCTTGTTCATTGATTATTGTTCCAATGGTTCCCATGGTGTTATGGTTCTACTAATTTTATGTTGCCAGGTTTCTCATGTCTCTCACTCATTGGTTAATGATCCAAAGTTTCAAATAAAGATATGGCAACCATTGTACCAATCCCAAAGTAAAGAACAAAGTAATGCATATGTGGTCAATGATCAAGTATGGATGGCAAGTCTAGGGGCATAAGCCTAGCTCGACTCGATCCCAATGTATTAATTTATAGGTGGCAAGTCTAGGGGCATAAGCCTAGCTCGACTCGATCCCGATGTATTGATTTATGGGTGGCAGGTCTAGGGGCATAAGCCTAGCTCGACCCAATCCCGATGCATTGATTTATGGGTGGCAGGTCTAGGGGCAAAAGCCTAGCTCGACCCGATCCTAACATGATGATATGTTATGTAAAGACCCATTGATCAGTAGGGGCCCGGGTACATTGTGACACATGTATTGACAAGTATGCATTGAGATAAAGAAAGCAAAGAAAGTAATGAAAGCAATTCACATGGTTTCCCAAAATACAAAATGGTGACTTATTCACATTGATTATTCATATGTTTTATTATTCATATGTTTTGAGTTCACTCAAATACTCATGTATTGTACAGTACCATCTGAGCCTTGCATACTCAGTACTTATTTCGTACTAACTCCTCTTGGGGAATTTACCTTACTTGTTGCAGGCGCAGGTACTGGTAGGCCTCCTTAGTAGACTGCCAGTGTTAGCGGTTCTTTGGTGAGCTCTAGCTAATTCGGGGCTTCTCCGAGTTAGAGTGTATATATGTTTTGGTGATGTACATGTTGTATAAAACAGGGACTTGTCCTGACTTTTGGTTTGTATTGGTCAATGCATCTGTTAGAGGCTTGTGTAGACGCACGTGGGTATATGTATAGAAGGTGACTCATGAAGTCTTGTTTTGATGGCCTCAACGGCCAAGTTTCATATGTACATATATGTCCCATGTTTTCTGTTATTCGTCTTTCAAGTTCTAACGTAATGGTGGTGATACTTATGTTATGCATATGAGTGAACATAGGCAAAGGTTGGTTCTCTTGGGCCTTATCGGCTACGGGTGCCAATCATGTCTCTATGGGATTCGGGGCGTGAAAAAAGTGGTATCAGAGCAGGTCTTTCTAAGGGTGTCTACAAAACCGTGTTTGAGTAGAGTCTTACTTATCGATGTGTTGTGCACCACATTTATAAGTAAGAGGCTATGGGACATTTAGGATGTTGTTTCTTTTCTTCATTCTAGATCGTGCAATAGAGCCAATGTTGTAAGTTGCATTGTATCTTATCTTGGTAATTGTTTTTCTTTGGTATAGTCAAAATGCCGAACACTAGAAGAGGAAAAGGTAAAAGTAAGCTGATAGATAGAATTGCTGGTGAAGGAACCAGTATACCACCACCTGATCAAGTTAATCAAGGTAACACTGAGCCTGAATTTGTGTCACGAGCTTCCTCCACTACCTCTGTACCAGAAGAGTCGAGTAGGAGAAGAGCACCTGCAGAACCATCAATGAATGCCACAGATCAGGATCTTAGAAATGTTGTACATATGTTGACACAGTTAGTGGCAGTACAAAGCCAAGGACGAGCTGGTGCAATGACACATGATGATGATGCGGCTAGAATGGCAAGTCGCAGAACACAGGATTTCTTGAAATTGGACCCTCCTATCTTCACAGGGTCAGATCCAAAAGCAGATCCACAGGACTTCGTGGATCAAATTCAGAGGGCCTTGGAAGTTATGCATGTGACAGGGGTAGATACAGTTGAACTTGTTATGTATAGGTTGAAAGGAGAGGCAATATTGTGGTATGAGGATTGGAAGAAATCTCGTGACATTGGTGAAAATCCACCTACGTGGGAAGAGTTTAAAGTGGCTTTCCTTGATCATTATTTGCCCTATGAGATCCGTGAGGCACGTGCGGATCAGTTCCTAAATGTCCGTCAAGGAAATTTGAGTGTCATAGAATATAGTTTGCAATTTAATTCCTTGGCTAGATATGCACCAAATATGGTGGCTACGATGACAGATAGAGTCCACCGATACGTGGACAGATTAGAGCCATGGTTGGTAAGAGATTGCACTATTGCTGCCTTGAACAAAGACATGGACATAGCGAGAATCCAGGCCTTTGCTCATAAAATGGAAGACCAACGACAGAGGAGAACAGTGCATGAATTTGACAGGGGACAGTCCAAAAGGGCTAGACCTATGGGACCACCTGTGATGTCCCAAGGAGGATCTAGGCCTCGTATGTTCCCTAGACCACCTAGACCATAGTTTTCTCATTCTATGGAAGGAGCTTATTCTCAATTCCGAGAGTCTAGGGGTGGTCCATCTGGGTAGAGTAGCAAAGTTCATGGGTCCCAGGCAGCAGGTTTTCCTCGTCAGCAGTGTCAGCACTGCAGGCGTATTCACACAGGTACATGTCGGTCAGGGACGAATGTCTGCTTTTGGTGTGGTATGCCGGGGAATATAGCGAGGGATTGTCCACAGCGGAGCATAGGTGGTACAGCACGACCGGCTGGGTCGTCTATTGCATCATCAGTATCGGTTCCTTTACTAGGTCGAGGTGTACAACCTATTGGCCGTGGTAGGGGTGCCAGAGGAGCAGCCAGTACTAGCGGTGTCCAAAATCGCACTTATGCTTTGGTGGACCGCCAGAATTCAGAGGCTTCCCCTGATGTTGTCACAGGTACATTATCCATATCCTTACATAATGTATATGCATTGATTGACCCTGGTTCTACATTTTCCTATGTTACTCCATTGGTCGCGGCGAAATTTGCAAAAGCACCAGAATTATTAATTAAATCAATTGAAGTGTCTACACCGGTTGGTGAATATATTATTGCAAAGAGAGTATATCGTAACTGTGTGGTAACGGTGTGTGGTCATGATATGTTGGCCGATCTCATTGAATTAGACATGGTGGATTTTTATGTGATCATGGGTATGGATTGGTTGGCCTCTTGTTATGCTACAGTAGATTGCCGGGCCAAGAAGGTGCAATTTTGTTTTCCGCAAGAAAATGTTCTTGAAAGGCAGGGTAAGGTAGGGGTACCACGAGGGAGATTTATTTCCTATTTAAAATCCAGGAAGATGATTGCGAAGGCTTATATATGCCATCTAGTACGGGTCAAAGATAATGATGTGGAACCACTAACTCCGCAGTTGGTTCCAGTGGTCAATGAATTTCTAGATGTATTCCCAGAGGATCTTCCAGGCTTACCCCCAGAACGGGAAGTAGAATTTGGCATTGATGTGATTCCAGGCACTCAGCCTATTTCTATTCCTCCATATAGAATGGATCCAGAAGAACTGTGTGAATTGAAGGAGCAGTTGAAAGATTTGCTGGACAAGGGCTTTATTAGGCCTAGTATGTCCCCGTGGGGTGCACCGATATTATTCGTACATAAGAAATATGGCACATTGAGGATGTGCATTGACTACCGAAAGTTGAATAAGGTAACGATCAAGAACAAATATCCCCTTCCTCGTATTGATGATTTGTTTGATCAGTTACAGGGTGCCAAATGTTTTTCAAAAATTGACTTGAGGTTGGGTTACCATCAAGTCAGAGTTAGAGAAGAGGATGTACCCAAGATAGCTTTTCGAACACGGTATGGTCATTATGAATTTTTAGTTATGTCCTTTGGACTAACAAATGCACCAGTTGTGTTTATGGATTTGATGAATAAGGTGTTTAAGCCATTCCTAGACGTGTTCGTGACAGTATTTATAGATGACATCCTTGTTTATTCAAGATCACCAGAAGACCACGCTAATCATTTACGGCAAGTGTTGCAGATTCTCCGTGAGCGTAAGTTGTATGCAAAATTCTCCAAATGTGAGTTTTGGTTAAAATCAGTTGCATTCCTGGGTCACATTGTGTCAGACGAAGGGATCTAGGTCGATACACAGAAGATAGAAGCAGTGAAAAATTGGCCAAGACCTACGACACCCACAGAAATTCACAGTTTTTTGAGTTTGGCAGGTTATTACCGAAGATTTGTAGAAGGGTTTGCTTCTATTGCAGCACCATTAACAAAGTTAACTCACAAGGCAATTAAGTTTCAATGGAATGATGCATGTGAAAGAGGGTTTCAAAAATTCAAAGATAAGTTGACTACCACACCAGTGTTAGTACTTCCTGAAGGCACAGAGGGCTATGCAGTGTATTGTGATGCTTCCGAGATTGGTCTCGGATGTGTGTTGATGCAGCATGGTAGGGTAATAGCATATGCCTCACGACAGTTGCGGCCACATGAGAAAATTATCCCACTCATGACCTTGAATTGGCAGCGGTAGTGTTTGCTTTAAAGATATGGCGTCATTATCTGTATGGAGTTCATGTTGATATTTATACGGATCACAAAAGTTTACAATATATCTTTAAGCAAAAGGAACTCAATTTGAGGCAACGAAGATGGTGAAAGACTATGATGTTGATATTCTATACCATCCGAGGAAGGCAAATGTAGTAGCAGATGCATTGAGCCGTAAGGCAATGGGAGTCACTAGTGATCAATTGATGGAAAAGAAGGAGATAATCAAAGACTTATATCAGTTAGCCAGCTTGGGAGTTTGCCTTATTGAATCCTCAGATGAGGGAGTTATTGTGCGGAATGCAGCAGAATCCTCCTTAATAGCTGAAGTGAAAGAGAAGCAGTTTGCGGATTCTATTTTATTACAGCTAAAGGAAAATGTGCAGCAGAATTTGACCAGGGCATTTGATCTTACACAAGAAGGAATACTTCAATGCCAAGGGAGATTATGCATACCAGACGTAGATGAGTTGAGGACACGAATTATGACAGAGGCACATCATTCGCGTTATTCTATTCTTCTGGGTGCTACTAAAATGTACCATGAATTGAAAGAAGTGTATTGGTGGGGAAATATGAAAAAGAACATTGCGAAATTTGTCGCGCAATGCACAAATTGTCAACAAGTGAAAGTGGAACATCAGAAATCGAGAGGTTACATGCAATGTATCAATCTTCCAGTCTGGAAGTGGGATATGATTAATATGGATTTCATTACGGGTTTGCCTCGTACATTACAGAAGTTTGATTCTAAATGGGTCATAGTGGACAGGCTTACCAAATCGGCGCATTTCCTACAAGTCAAGATAACCTATACAGCTGAGGATTATGCGAAGTTGTATGTGAAAGAGATAGTACGATTGCATGGCATTCCACTTTCTATTATATCAGACAGAGGAGCACAGTTCACAGCACACTTTTGGAGATCTTTTCAGCAGAGTCTGGGTACACGGGTGAATTTGAGTACGGATTTCCATCCTCAGACTGATGGACAAGTAGAACGTACTATTTAGACACTTGAAGATATGCTACGAGCTTGTACGTTAGATTTTCAAGGCAGTTGGGATGACCATTTGCCTCTTATTGAATTTGCTTACAACAATAGCTATCATTCAAGTATTAAAATGGCACCTTATGAAGCCTTGTACGGAAGGAAATGTAGGTCACCAATTGGATGGTTTGAAGCGGGTGAAACTGCTTTACTTGGACCCTATATTGTTCATCAAGCTATGGAGAAAGTTAAAGTGATCCAACAACGGTTACAAATGGCTCAAAGTTGTCACAAGTCATATGCAGATGTTAGAAGAAGAGGGCTTGAATTCGCCATAGGTGATTGGGTATTTTTAAAGGTGTCACCGATGAAAGGGGTAATGCGGTTCGGAAAGAAAGGGAAATTGAGTCCACGTTACATAGGCCCATATGAAATTATTAGAAGATGTGGGCAAATTGCTTATGAATTAGCACTACCTCAAGAACTTTCCTCAGTCCATCCGGTATTTCATGTTTCGATGCTTCGAAAATGCATAAGAGATCCATCTCGTATTGTTCCAATTGAAAATGTTCAAGTTACAGAGGATCTCACGTATGAAGAGGTACCCATTGCTATCCTAGATCGACAAGTAAAGAGATTGAGGAATAAAGACATAGCCTCCGTGAAAGTCCTTTGGAGAAATCAACAAGTAGAGGAGATCACATGGGAAGCGGAAGAAATGATGAAATCCAAGTATCACCCTTTATTTCAAATGGATGAAGAAGTTCACAGTACGGAGGTGGAACAATAACAAGTAAGTATTTAAGAGCATTATGTGTATGTGTATATGTATGTTAAAGTAAAGATGTATTGGTTGTAGATAAGACGATGTTATTAACATTCGAGGACGAATGTTTCTAAGGGGGGAAGAATGTAACACCCCGTACATGTCTAACCTCACTTGATACCTTGGTATCATATCCACCTAGGTGTTGAGATTCCATGAGTATGTGTTTTATAGTGTCATTGGTGAAACATTTGATATCGGACTTAATATGTGCGATTAGACCTTCGTAGGAGGTGTTTTGTGATTTCGTGGAGCATTTGGGTAATACCCCGTACGCATTCTAACCTCATTTGGTGACTTGAAGTCATGTTTACTTGATGATTAAGATCACTAAGTAAGTATTTTGTAGTGTTTTGATAAGGTATTGGACGATATGCAAGTATTGAAGAAAGGGCCGAAAAATTCAGCAAGGTGCTGAAACTTGCGCCACAACCCTGTTTCAGGGGGTGAGGCGCAAGCCACTGATTAAAAGGGCCTTGATTACTTGCGCCACTACCTTACTTTGCAGCAGTGGCGCAAGGCACAAATAATGTGCCTTTCCAGACTCGTTTTGAAACGTAATTCTACGACGATTTTCAGATGGTTTCTTTTGGTTCATTGGATTTCCTTGAGCATTGTTAAAGCTTCAAACACTTCAATACACTTCTACATACTCCTACATGATAAAATCATGAAACATGAATAGTTAGCCAAAATGTCTAATGAAGCCATGGGCGACTAGAATTCCTATTTTTGCGATTGAGACGATGAATGAGAATCTCGTAGGAGAATATTGTCGTGACATTATGGAATTATTGCAACATGAGATATATAGTGAATTATACATAGAAGTTGATGGGTTAAATGGATATGTGTTATCGGGCCCAAATTTAGGCCCAAAAATGGAATTAAAAGACAAGGCCCAAAGGGCAAAATGACCCATTCTTCCACTTTGACCACAATTAATGCCAAACGAATGGCTAAGTATGACTTGGGGTCTATATAAAGGCCCCAAAATCAGATTTTTAATCATCCAAAGCTCTCATGCCTTTGAGATATTTTCTCAAACATTTCTCTAGTTCCAAACCCTAAAGCAAAATAATTCCTTTGGACTCTTTGGACAAGATCATCCTATTACAAGCCTTGGTAAGTATTTATTCTCATGGATTAACATATTTTATGCATGGGAGATTATGTATATTATGATAGTTGTGTTGGCAAGGTGGTGAATAGTGTATTTTTGCTTTTGGTGAAAGATGTGCTATCTTGGTGATTTGAACTTGAATTAGGACTTGTGCCTTTGATGAAAGAGCATGGTATGGATAAAATATGAACATGTATGGTGTTATTTTTGGTATTAAACTTGTTATTGTCTATAAGTGGAAATTGTGGGATTTTGGCCGATATGTGTTATGAGTTGTATTAAGTTAAGTTGATGGATTATTTGTGATGTGGTATGGATAAGAAAGTGTAAAGGAGAAATGTTGTGGTGAAATGTGTCAATTATCATGTATTGGTCAATGTTGGGAATGTTATGGAATTTTTGGAATAATAATTTTATCAATGGTTTTGTCAAGGGGAAATGGCATGTTTAAAGGCAAACATGTAATTCATTGACATTGTATGCATTTGTAACGTAATTGGTGGTTAATGTGAGTTCCGTTATATATATTTCTGTTGTAGAGTGACACATAAAGAAGGAGCGGGACTATTGTATGCGCCTCTAGTATTATATATTCGTATTACGAATCCAAGGTATGTAAGGTTACTTTGTCCGTATTTTTCTGCGGCAAATAGTATCCACATTGACATGTCATTAGTCCTATCCCGAAATGTGCTAAGGTATTCCATATCCGGTTATCAATTGTCATATATTTCCTACTCATTGATCATTTGTGAATCTCATGTCTCATATTCATGGTTAATGTTCCAAAAGTTCAAATAAGGTTATGTTCCAATGTTCCGATAATGACTATACTTATGCCTCTTGTTCATTGAGTATTGTTCCAATGGTTCCCATGGTGTTATGGTTTTATTAGTGTTATGTTGCCAAGTTTCTCATGTCTCTCACTCATTGGTTAATGATCCAAAGTTTCAAATAAATATATGGCAACCATTGTACCAATTCCAAAGTAAAGAACAAAGTAATGCATATGTGGTCAATGATCAAGTATGGGTGGCAAGTCTAGGGGCATAAGCCTAGCTCGACTCGATCCCGATGTATTAATTTATGGGTGGCAAGTCTAGGGGCATAAGCCTAGCTCGACTCGATCCCGATATATTAATTTATGGGTGGCAAGTCTAGGGGCATAAGCCTAGCTCTACTCGATCCCGATGTATTGATTTATGGGTGGCAGGTCTAGGGGCATAAGCCTAGCTCGACCCGATCCCGATGCATTGATTTATGGGTGGCAGGTCTAGGGGTATAAGCCTAGCTCAACCCGATCCCAACATGATGATATGTTATGTAAAGACCCACTGATCAGTAGGGGCCCGGGTATATTTTGACACATGTATTGACAAGTAAGCATTGAGATAAAGAAAGCAAAGAAAGTAATGAAAGCAATTCACATGGTTTCCCAAAATGCAAAATGGTGACTTATTCACATTGATTATTCATATGTTTTGAGTTCACTCAAATACTCATGTATTGTACAGTTTCATCTGAGCCTTACATACTCAGTACTTATTTCGTACTGACCCCTCTTGGGGAATTTACCTTACTTGCTGCAGGCACAGGTACCAGTAGGCCTCCTCAGTAGACTGCCAGTGTTAGCGGTTCTTTGGTGAGCTCCAGCTAATTCGGGGCTTCTCCGAGTTAGAGTGTATATATGTTTTGGTGATATACATGTTGTATAAAGCAGGGGCTTGTCCTGACTTTTGGTTTGTATTGGTCAATGCATCTGTTAGAGGCTTGTGTAGACGCACGTGGGTATATATATATAAGGTGACTCATGAAGTCTTGTTTTGATGGCCTCAACGGCCAAGTTTCATATGTATATATATGTCCCATGTTTTCTGTTATTCGTCTTTCAAGTTCTTACGTAATGGTGGTGATACTTATGTTATGCATTTGAGTGAACATAGGCAAAGGTTGGTTCTCTCGGGCCTTATCGGCTACGGGTGCCAATCATTTCTCGATGGAATTCGTGGCGTGACAATTAGAGAGTAGTTCTCTAACAATATTATATCTCTATCTTATATAATGAGATTTACCATTATACATCATGCTCCCTGCCCCACCTATCACAGCTTGACTATCACAGTGTATACGTACTGGTGCCAAAGGTTTGGGCCAATAAGGAATATCTTTCAAGAAATTCTGAAGTCATTCATCTTCTTCACCGGCTTTATCTAATACGATAAATTCAGATTCCATGATAGAGCGGGCAATACATGTCTGTTTGGATGATTTCCAAGAGATTGCTCCTCCACCTAAAGTAAATATATATCCACTTGTGGATTTTACTTCATTCAATCAGGTGATCCAATTTTCATCACTATATCATTCAATTACCGCAGGATATTTGTTATAATGCAAAACATAGTCTTGAGTATGTTTTAGATACCCAAAAACTCTTTTCATTGCCATCCAATGAGTTTGATTAAGATTACTCGTGTACCGACCCAATTTGCTAATATCCCATGCTATATTTGGTCGCGTAAATTCATGATATACATCAAACTTCCCAACACCTCTTGCATAGTCCAATTGTGAGTCGCTTTCACCTTCATTCTTTTGAAGTGTAAAGCTCATGTCTAATGGAGTCTTAGCAAAATTGAAATCCAAATACTTGAACTTGTCAAGTACCTTTTCAATGTAATGAAACTGTGACAATGTCAATCCTTGTGGAGTTCTATGAATTCTTATCCCTAAGATCACACCATCAACTCGAAGGTCTATCAAAATTGCTCGCAAGCATTCATTTTGTAGCATTTATATCAGAAATTTCTCTACTGATGATCAACATGTCATTCACATACAAAAAATAATGACTTTGTGATTTGAAGTGTCTTTAATGTAAACACATTTATCACACTCATTTATCTTGAATTCATTTGCCAACATGGTTTGGTCAAACTTTGTATGCCATTGTTTGGGTGCTTGCTTCTGTCCATAAAGCTACTTAACAAGTTTGCACACTTTTCTTTCTTTACCAGGAACCACAAAACCCTCGGGTTGTTTCATGTAAAGTTCTTCCTCCAATTCTCCATTTAAGAATGCAGTTTTCACATCTATTTGATAGATTTTGAAGACCATATACCGCAGCTAATGCAACCAACATCCGTATAGACGTTATCCTTGTTACTAATGAGTATGTGTTGAAATAATCAAGACCTTCTTTTTGTCTAAAGCATTTCACAACAAGTTTTGCCTTGTCTTTGTCAATAGTATCATCAACTTTTATTTTCCTTTTGAAAATTCATTTAGAACCTAAAGATTTATTTCCTGGAGGAAGATCCACCAACTCCCAAGTATGGTTGCTCAAGATTGAATCAATCTCACTATTGATTGCTTCTTTCCAAAAGGATGAGTCCACAGACGACATCGCTTCTTTGAACGTTTGAGGCTTATTTTCGAGATGAAATATTACAAAATTGGATCCGAATAAAGTTTAAGTTCTTTGATGTTTACTAGGCCTTGGATTCTCTTTATTAAGTACATTCTCCCTTGGTTCATCCCTAGGTTATTTAGACCTTTCATTAGACAACTCATGTGTAGTCTTATACTGATAAATGTGTTTAGAGAACTCTACATTATCTGATTCAATTACCGTATTATCATGGATATCTGGATGTTTGGATTTATGAACCAAAAATTGACATGCTTTACTGTTTGTAGCATATTCGATGAAAACACAGTCCACAGACTTTGGTCCTATTTTCACTCTTTTGGGTATAGGAACTTAGACTTTCGCTAGACACTCCTACACTTTGAAATATTTCAAGTTGGGTTTCCTTCCTTTCCATTTCTCATATGGAATAGATTGTTTCTTACTATGGGGCACTCGATTGAGTATTCGGTTTGCTGTTAGGATAGCTTTCCCCCATAAATTTTTGCGGTAAATCTAAACTTATAAGTAGGGTATTCATCATTTCATTCAATGTTTGGTTTTTCCTTTCCGTAATTCCATTCATTTGAGGTGAGTGCAAGGACGTAGTTTGATAGACAATTCCATTTTTCAAACATATCTCCACAAAAGGAGATTTATACTCTCCACTCCTATCACTTCTTATCATTTTAATCTTTTTATCGAACTGATTTTCAACTTCAGATTTATATTGCCTAAATGCTTCTATTGCTTCATCCTTACTATTCAGCAAATAAACATAACAAAATCTAGTGCAATCGTCAATAAAAGTTATGAAATATTTTTTCCCACCACGAGATGGCGTTGACTTCATATCACAAATGTCTGTGTGAATTAAGTCTAAGGGATTGGAATTCCTTTCTACAGACTTATATAGATGCTTAGCATACTTAGATTCAACACATGTTTGATACTTTGATTTACTGCACTCAAAGTTAGGCAAAACTTCCAAACTAATCAATCTTCGCAAGGTTTTATAATTGACATGTACTAAACGTTCATGCCATAAATCGTTTGACTCAAGTAAGTAAGAAGAACCAGAATTTATATTCATATCAATAGTCATTGCATTGATCTTAAAAAGGCCCTCGGTAAGGTAACCTTTGCCTACATACACTTCATTCTTACAAATTACAACTTTGTCAGAAACAAATACACATTTTAATCTTTTCTTAGTCAGAAGTGAGGTAGAAATAATTGACATGTACTAAACGTTCATGCCGTAAATCGTTTGACTCAAGTAAGTAAGAAGAACCAGAACTTTTATTCATATCAATTGTCATTGCATTGATCTTAAAAAGGCTCTCGGTAAGGTAACCTTTGCCTACATACACTTCATTCTTACTAATTACAACTTTGTCAGAAACAAATATACATTTTAATCTTTTCTTAGTCAGAAGTGAGGTAGAAATTAAGTTTTTTCACTATTTTGGAACATGAAGGACAATGTTTAGTATCACCACCTTGCGTGATGTCATCTTTAAGCAAACCTTGCCTGCTCCTTCAACCTTTGCGATATCTTCTCATTATCTTGAGCCGGAGCATATGATGCAAATAGTTCTTTGTTGGCACACACATGGTGGGAGGCACCTGAATCAATCCACCACCCTCTAGGATTTTCAACTAGATTACATTCCGAAAGCACGGCACACAGATTTTCCATTTCTTCTTTGGATTTAGCCATGTTGGCTTGATCCTTTTTCTTGCCCTTCTTTGGAGCCCAACAATCAGCAGACTTGTGGCCAACTTTGTCATAATAAAAGCAATTTCCTTTGAATTTCTTCTTAGGAGGATTGCCTTGTTGTCCTTGTGCTTTTTTCCCTTTTTTGATTTGTTTGAATCATCTTACACAATATTTGCTCCATTTATTGCAGAATTCCCATGAGACCTCTTCTCGGGTGCCTTATTGTCCTCTTCAATCCTCAACCTCACAATGAGATCTTCAATAGACATCTCCTTGAGTTTATGCTTTAAATAGTTTTTGAAGTCCTTCCACAAAGGTGGTAACTTCTCGATTATTGCTGCTACTTGAAAAGCATCATTTACCACCAAACCTACATCAAAGGTTATGTGAATATCAAGAACAAACTTCATGTGTTTAGTCAAGGTATTATTTAAAGTCCAAGAATTTGGCAACAATGAATTTCTTCATTTCGGCGTCCTCTGTTTTGTACTTTTTCTCTAAAGCATCCCAAAGTTCCTTCGAGGTCTTCGTGTTGCTATAAACGTTGAACAAATCGTCTTGTAGGCCACTCAAAATGTAATTTTTACACAAAAAGTCCGAGTGCTTCCAAGTTTCTGTTACAAAGAAGCGATCTTTTTACGAAGTTTCTTCCGGCAATTCAGAAACGCTTTCCGTGATGAACCTTTGCAGACTCAAAGTAGTCAAATAAAAGAACATCTTCTTCTGCCATCTTTTGAAATCAATACTAGAAAATTTTTCTGGTTTTTCGACAGGTGCCATGGCAGGGGCAACATTCAAACGGCTTGAAGTAGCAATGTTAGTTGTTGCAACATTCGTCGTTCCATCATTGACTTGATTTTCATTAGTCATTTTTTTTTTCACAAATAGACAAACAACTTAATATCACAAATACTAACAACAAAACCTTAAACTTTAAACAATTTGTTTCTAGTTTAACGACGAAGTTTTTATATTCTTCAAATCGTCAACCGAATGAACTTTGACTCGTGATGAAGTTTTTATATCTTCAAATCACTATCAAATTCAAACAGAGTAGAAAATCAAAAGGTTTTCATCTCTAGAAACCAAAATACAGATTATAATAAATTTCTTAAGATTGTTGTTTTTCGGATACAAAATCTGTATTAACAACAAGAACTTCAAACACAAGTTCAAACAACTTATGAACTATCAAAATGAAGTTTAACAATAAGAACTTCAAACACAAGTTCAAGAACAACTTCAAGAACAACAAATAAGTTCAAACTATTTTTTGGTCGCCTTTATTATTCTCGATGCTACTTACATTATTTACTATCACCATCTATTCATATTTACTGATTAAACTCACTTGAGTAAAATCCTGGGTCTGTCACTAGGAGAGTTGATATCATAATAGTGAGGAGTAGTGGAGAAGTGTATGTCTAAAATTGTGGACATCCAACTACCAATTGTTTCATAACAATGGGATTCTTTTCGATCAATTTACGACTGTTTTTGACTCCCCAAAAAAGTGTTGTGGTGGTTTCCAAAACAGTTATCATTGTCTCGAGTATTATTGCAGCGACTTACAAATAAAATAGATATTCTGCTATAACTCGTTAATTATTCATAATGAGTGAGATTAGTAACTAAAAACTAATATATGTACCTTGCAACTACATGTTAAAAGTCTACCTTGATCCATCATTTATGTGGCTTTAATACCTGCAGTGCATTTTTAAATGATAAAATTGGTACATTGAAATTCAAAAAAATAATAATTAATGATCCCTATGATAATAGGCTGTTTCTCACATGGTTTCATTAGTTTATATTATGCAAATTAATCATTTCTTAATGGCTTGAACCTGCAGTGCATTTTTAAATGAAAAAAAATAATTAATAAATTGAAATTCAAGATCAAATCTTTAATTGTCCCTAGTATCACGGATCGTTTCTCACATGGTTTCATTAGTTTATCCTCAAATTAATCGGTTCTTGGTTGCTTGGGTACCAGCAACGTATTTTTTATGATAAAAATGGTACAAGTAAATTCAAATCAAAATGAGTTGTTTTTCACATGATTTCATTAGTTTATATTCTTGATTCTCTCTTCATGTTTGAACCACCTAGATGCTATATATATATATAATAACATGGTTAACTTTTGTACACTAACGATGTAATTTTTTTATTCTATCAGATCACTTAAGATACTTATTAACTATTCATGTACAAATAAGATTAGTAACTTAAACATAAAATAGGTATCCCTACTATAACATGTTAAAATTCTTACCTTGATCCATCATTTATGTGGATTTGTACCTTGTTTTAACGTACATTAGTTAAGTGTACCTGTTTTATACGTGTGTATCACGTTAATTAATAATAAATATATTTATATATATAAAGAATAAATTGTTGTGGGTATGTTGTAGTATTAAGTACAATAGATAGATAGATAGATGAAACATGAAAGTGTTCAAATACAATATGAAAATCTATTATATAGATGGATAAATAAATGTCTGGCATAAATAGATGGATAGTTCTAATTTATAAAGTTTCTTTTCTAATTTTTGGAAATTAAAAAAATTAAGATAAATTTTAATTTGTCAAGATTCAAAATAGACTCTAAAACTTTATGTCGTAAAGTGAGTGTAAGTAGGGTCAAAACAATTATAATTTATGTACAAGCAGTACAAATTATGTAAAATAGAAATATAAGTTAAAGTAGAAGCATAGTTTTTTAGTTTATCATTGTAAAGCAAACAAATAAGAAAAAAATAGGAGAACATGGAATGGATTATAGTTATATTGGTTCAAATAATTAAGAAAATAATTTATTTTAATAAATAAATGATTGCTATACGATAATAAAATGTGATTAATTTTTAAAGTTTTAAATGGTAGGATTTTTAATATAGTTCAAAAAAGAAATAATTAAGAAGCAAAATTTTAGTCAATTTTAAAGTACTACATAGTGATTTACTTATTGAAATAAAGAAAGATTTAAGAAGTAAAATTTATTGGTATTTTTGAATTACTAAATATTAAGAGTTCTTACCCCTTATAAATAAGTAAAGATTTAATTGCTATAGTTTTAATTAATTTTAAAGTCCTAAATATTAGAAAAATAAAGAAATGGCAATTATTTGACAAAAAATAATAAATAACAATTTTATCTATTGTAGAATCTTTTATTGAAAGACAAAAAGTTCCATCAACATTCTAAGAATGTTCATGCTTTTAATAAAGAAAACATCAATACATACATGTTAAGATGTAAAAATATGCATACACATTTACGTCAGAAAACCTTTGAACTTTTATCATATATTTTAGTACTACTTAATTTTTAAAATATATTTTCCTCTTATCATATATTTTAGGACTTCTTAATTATTAATTTTCCTAATACCTCTTACCATATTATTAATTTTGGACATTATATTAAAACCTTTAAATACAAATGAAGTTTAATTTCAAAGACCTTAAAAACCAGCTGAACAAATTGCCTTTTATTTGGTGTTTTATTTACATGTTCAATCGACATGATGATTTATGACAACTGTTGACCTACAAAATGATATTAGATTTAAATGGAACATTAATTCCCTCGAATAACATGTTCTTGCTCTTTATTATTCTTTTCAAAACATTCCTTAATTATTAACTGTACTATATATTTTTCTCTTATCATATATTTTATGACTTCTTAATTTTAAATATTATAAATATAACTAAAAAACTATTTGAGAAAAATAGTAAATGACAATTTTATCTGTTGTAATGAACGGTAAAAGGTTTAATCAACATACTCTAAGGACCTTCACGCTTTTAATATAGTACTAGTATATGAGAACGTGCATTGTACGTTTATTTCATGTTATTTAATACAAAACTTGACTTGCTAATGATATATTTTAAATGGTACATATATTGAATTGCTAATGATATATTTTAAATGGTACGTATATTTTAACAAAATAAAAACCAAACAATACAAAAAAGTAACAACTCTTAATTTAAGTTAAATATGCTTGTAAACTTGATGATGTTTTAGTGATATATATAGTACTCTAATTTAAGGACAAATTAAATATATATTTGAACATACATAATAAATTAGTTACCTTGTAAAATTAGGTATTATTCATGAAAAATAAAAAATTAAATTGACAAAATAGGTTTAATCATATTTAAACTATCCGATTAAACTAACAAATACACAAAAATTCGATTAAGTCTGATCGAACATTCATCTAACATATGTATTAAGCAGAAAAAATAGCAAATCTACAACAAACAATATGATAATCTCAAAAAAAGCAAAGTTAGTAAGCAAAAGGCCTAGACAAAAGAATTTTGTATATATAAGTGCGAAAAGTGTTATTCTAGAAACACTCAACTTTTAGATTTATTGAATAACATTCAACAACAACAGCAATAGACTTAGATACTCAAAAACAATAAACATAAGAATTATAAGAATTTTTACGTGAAAAACGTCGTTGTTGAACACGAGTTTCCTTAATAAGTATTTTGATTTCAGCCCATTAAATAAAATCTTCAAGAAATACAACGGCTACTTTATCTTGCGGCAATATGCTTCTGTCGTCTAATTTCTCAATGAGAAATTTTCAACTGAAAAAGAAACATGAGAAATTATAAATAGGAGAGAATTCATTGTCAATTCTTGATTATGTATAACTCTTGTATAATCTTTAAAGCTATAAACTAAAAGAAACAAAGAAAGGCATAAAGAATATGATAATGAATGCAAGAAGACGACTTTAATCAAAATCCAAAATAAGACAGGGGCGGATCAGGGAATAAAGTGGGAATTCCTGGGAACCTAGTAAATTTTGCCCAAACTTGATAATAATATTAAGAATCCGTTAATTATATAACATGCACTTGGTGCAGTGGCTAAGAAGAGTGTTTTTCTCTCTCGTGCTTGATTCCCCCATCTCGTACTCTTGAGTGTTCTATTTTTCTTTTTAAAAGTTAAGTTAACAAAATAATTATTTTATCCAAATATCAAAATTTTAAACTAACTCTGAAAAAAGAAAAAGAAAAAGAGAGTCTGAAATAAGAATTTAGGATGCTAAAAAATTGCTTGGAGACCAGATTTTTTGTTTGAGGCTATATTTACACGGAACCCACAGGCTTATAATTCTGAATCTGCCTCTGATAAGAAGAAGAGTATAGGTAGGTGTTTGGTCATGAAAATCAAATTTTTTGGGTGTTGGAATTGGAGTTGGAGTTGGAGTTGAAGTTGAAGTTGACAATGAATATAAATTGGAGTTGTTTTTGCCTTTTTGTGAGAGAAGTGAAAGTGAAAATAAGTTTCACTTGTTTTTAATTTTTCAAATATAATTTCAAATTATATTTGGGATTTTTATGGCCAGACACTACAATTTTCACTAAAGTGAAATAATTTTTCGAAAAAAGTGAAAAATTCTCATGGCCAAACACACCCTAAATTGTCACAACCTAATATTTGAGTCATGATGACGCCTATCGTAACCCACCAATAGGCAAGCCAAACCCTATCCTGGAGCGACAAGCGACGGGCTAACGGGTGGAATCTCAAAAGAACAGGGATGAGGTGGAAGGAACCATACTAATAAACATGCTAGAAATATAAACACAGAATCAAAATATATATACATACCAAGACTGAGAATGAAGAGGACCGTGTATAAAGTCAAGAACCCCTCTCAAGACCTAGTGAGGTCGGTATAAGAGCCGCTACTAGACATATCCAGAATACAAGACAAAAACCAAATATATGTAACAAGTACAATAGTCTCGAGTGCAAAAGACTATACAGTAGAGATGGAGTAGGATCTGACGATCAATCGTCAGTAAGCTCACCCTGCTCCGAATTCAGTGCTAAGAAAGGAGGATCACGTCACTGCCATCAACTAGTGCCCTAATCTGCATTGGGGAAAAAGATGTAGAAGTGCAGCATAAGTACCGGGCAATGGGTACTCAGTAGGCATCATCGGCCGACCGAGCTCAATGTAATATAAGTAGGCTAAAATACGAGGGTGCATGCTAAGTCTGGGGTATAAGTAATAAATACATAAGTAACTGCCGAGGCGTATATATATGCTCAGGAAATAAATAAATGTGATACCGAATGATGAGTAAATAAATGCATAAGTAAACACACAAGTCAAACATAACCTATCTAGGTCTCCATAAACCCGATAGGCACACGAAAGAAAATAATAATCCAGCCTAGCCCCCATAAACCGGCGGGACACACAAGAATAGTAAATGCATAGTCACCAGGGTCTCGAAGCTGTACCAGTATCCAATAATCACAATAACCAATGGGGCGCACCGGGCATGAACCGACACCAATGGATAATAACAAGAGGCCAGACGACAGAATCGAAATGGACACAGTGGGAAATAACAATAGGCCACATATATATCATATTTGCCGAACTCAAACCGAAACTCATAGAACAATAGTATCATAATCACGGTACCCAGTACCAGAACTCATAGTGTACCACAATCCGGGGCCGGACTCGAACTGGGATACCTAATGGTCAATAACCAAAATCATCATACCTGAATTAGTAGCCGGACTCGAACCGAAACTCATCATAGCCAGTAACCAGAACAGAGCCAAATGTCACATCATAACCAATAAACGAAAAACATGCTAGTCCCAGGCCGAAGCCGAAGTATAGGTAAAGGAGTTAACCCATCATCTGCTACAAGGTAAGTCCCCAAGTCCTCCTAGGTCCATAGTCTACTATCATGCAATATCTAAGTCAGTCTGGGTATCTAGAGTACCTCATGGCAAGGCGGGTCCCAATTCTAAGCCAAAGCCAGTAATCTCGATCAAGTGCGATGCTATCAGGGACTAAAAGGCTAAACATGCCAACTGGGTATAATCAGGGTGACTCAATCCCGTCAAAAGCCTAACAGGTCATACTAGGGCTTAACTAAGCCCAAAGATGTTAGAGTTCTAACAAGTCGACAAACAGGGTAACGGAGCCCACTACCGGATCCCCAAAACTAAGTCTGGTTATACCTGTCTAAGTCTGGGCTAAGTCTATCTAAGCATGGACTAAGGTCCAAAAATAACACTCCCCAACCAGCAATCATCAACAACAATACTATCCGACCCCAAATAGGTCATCTGTGGTGTACCACGAGGATAACAAGCCTGGAATGTGTTCGAATAGCCCTATAAGGCCTAAATCACAGCAACCCACCACCAAGTCTATAATACCAACCCACAACACCAGCACAATCGCATACATATATCACATATAAGCCCAATCTAAGTGTAAAGGAAATCTAGCCTACCTGGACGCCGCCGCAAGCCTGCCAAAAGAACCAGCTATACAAGAGCCTTCCCCTTCCGAGAGGCCTTTGATTGTTGTCAAGCTACCAAAATAATAAACTACATGTCAAAACATGACTATTGATACCCATATTGCATTAGTTCGAAAAAGATCAAAAATCTCATGTGGGGCCCACTTGCGAATCGCGAAATCAAAACCGTTACAACGTCCCAAATAGCTCAATGACCAATAGTCACAAGAGATATCATCGAATCCGAGTTCAAATTCAGCTCCAAATAGCCCAAAATATCAGCACCATCAACAATACAACCAATCATATATATAAAAATATACTGTAATAACGATGAAACTATCCGAAATAACGACGATTACATGTCCATAAACACTTCCCCACTAGAATCTTAGCTTGAATAACTTGATGTAGATAATTTTACCTTCGGGGGTCGAATATAGAATCAAAATATATTCTATCTTTTTCCACACGATACCAGAATCGAGAAATTAAGGGAGAAATAGTGGAACTTAACTAGAAATGGGTATATTTTTACACTTAGTGAAAATAGATCCACATATATATACACACACATATAGAGGCGGTGGAAAAATAGTGATAAGAAAACAATTTTAACACTTAGCATCTATAGATATTTATTAATAATTTCTCCAAAACCTACTTAATATAATAATGAAAATAGTAGTAATAGTGCCACCTTTAATCACATATGTTGCTGCCAATGTCTACCATTCCCACGTAGGTGACTTGGTGTCAATATCCCAATCCTTTCTTATCCTCTTTATTTGTGTACTCGGATATTGTGTAGGTTCATGGTAAAATAAATATAACTTTTTGAATATACCATAATTAATAGAAAATTATTTCGGATAAAATCTCTATAAAATAATAATATTATTTTAATATATTTAGATTCACTATCTCCGCTTAAAAATTAATAGGTTATAAAACTATTATAAAGTAGTATAGATATATGATAACTAAAGAATTTTATAAATATCAAAAATATTTTCGAAAGGTAACTAACTATATCTTTTTACCAAATTTTAATTTAACTTAAATATTTCGCAACACGCTCGGTATAAATAATATTCTCAAACAGACTGCCCGAAAACTGAACTGTCAGTCTCAGCAAGTCATAATTAACTTGGGACAGTTATAAAAAGGCTCTAAACGCCGAGAACGCACGAAAACGAGAAAAATGTCGGGAGGATCATTACATAAATATAAGAAGCGTAAGAGCAACGACGAAAAGAACCAAGAATTCACCAAACAAGTTAAATTAAAAATAAATAAATAAATAAATAAAAATCCCTATAAAATGATCGCAAAAAAATTGTAACCATGTATAAATCACATGCAAATTCTATTTACGGGATGTGCCAATAAAAAAGGTTTACAAGTATTTAGGAACGGAGAAAGTATAAACTAAATCAATAAAATTCGTATCCAAAAAAAAAGTTACCTTTTCCTTCTCATATATTTACATACGTAGAGAAACAAAAAGAAAATCTACCAATATTAATTTTTATTCTCATATATTTTAGGAATTTTTTTCTAATTTTTTTCTATGTATTTTAAAACTCTTTAATTTTTTATGATTTAGAAGTGAGGCAATATTATAAAGATTTTGAGTCATATAGTGGATGCTTAAAGTTCAAAGATGTGTAATTTCATTAATATATGATATCTCCAACTCTTACTTTCATGAACTTTTTGTTAAGTTCATCTCTTGATTATTTCTGCATCTTGACTATAATTAACCTATGTTGCTTGGATTCTCCAAAATTATTGTCGCATAAATCGACACACATATAACGATATTTTTAAAGAAGCCAAACAACATAAATTATTATAACAAGATATTACGCGAAAAGTAAGAATGAGACAATAAAAAAAACAGACAACACAAATATCAGTGATCAAACATGAGGGTTAGAATAAAAATTCACAAGAAATAGAAAAAGACAAAATCATTTCAAAATTTGGGAGCAATAAATAAAACACCCTACAATCTTCAAGTGAAAATTGCACCTGTAGGAAGAAAAGCAACACAAATATTCCACATCCTTCCACTTTATTAATATAATAAGGGAAAAATCCCTCACCTGGTCATCCACAACTCATGAGTATTACATAGATATAATTATTATGTTGACATTTACCTCTCTATAATAACTTTTGTCGTATAACAACAATCTTTATAATAATACATTGTTTGTAAATATTTTCAAAGCTATAAGGAAAATTTAAATAAAGAGATGACAAAATTAAAGGAAAAATTAACTACTAGTACCTTTTATTCTCCGTAACAATTTAATCACCTCACAAAGCAAGAGAGATATAAAGGATGATAATAATAAATGCAAGAAGACGACTTGAATCAAAATATAAAATAATGACTTAATTTTAATTTACATAGATAATTATTATGTTGACATTTATTTGTCTATAACACCTCTTTACGTATAACAACAACTATCTTTATAACAATAAATTGTTCATAAAATAGACGCAACATCAGTTAAATGAAAAAAATAATGTTATTATATTGTGTTTGTAATAAACTTTAAAGTAATGAAAAATAAATTGAAATTATAAATAAAATATGACAAAACAAATATTTTATTAATGAATACTTATGAGTACAATTAGATACCTCCCTTAATTTTTTTCTCTGTAATTCGAAAGTCATTAATAACGTACTTTAAAAATAGAATGACCGATATATATGTCAAATGACGGTTGTATCTAGTGCGCGCCGTGACAAAACTCCAACATATGACATAGCATCAATCACAGAAACCCAACAATAAATTCATGGATCTTAATGTATATATTATGAGCATATAAAATTTGTCAACATACATAACTTGTTACTCAAATAAGAGGAGAAATTAAGCCTACCACAAGAAACGCTAAACGATTTGTCCAAAACAAGAATAAAAGAATGACAAAATTAGTGAACTTTTTGTCCTTCACAAACGATTCTGAAAACTTACAAGACATAGACCTTTGCGTTTAATAGACCTAGACTGCTTATGATTGAGATAATGGCGTATAATTTTATATAGCTTTATATTTAGAAGTCCTAGCTATTTAGAATTCTAGTTGCAAATTTTACAAATTAAACAACATGCTTAAGGGGATTTGGCTCCCCTCCATTACTCCTTCTCTTCATTTCACCAAGTACACGTCTAGATGAGAGACATGTGTCATCTTTAATTTTTCAAGGTCAAGATTATATTACATTAACAAGTATCATAATCATAGTTAAGTCAATAAGTTTTGAAAAAGTACTTTTTTAACTTCATCTTATAGTTTTATATTTTGGTAAGAAAAAGATATTACCCACAAATTTGATTCCCATTAATATCATTAACTTCATATTATATTTTTATATTTAAATATTAAACGACACGATATTTAAGTTGAGAATCAACTAAATAATTTTTTGTGTCAATAAACTTTATTCTTGAAATATTATGTTGAAAAACAAAAAAAAGTAGGTGAAGAATTATCAATGTCGACAAAACTTAAAAAATAAAATAAAAGGAAATTAAAAAAAACAAAAAACGAAGGGTTGTCAGAATTACAAATGTTAAATATCAAAATTCCAAAAGTTAAGGAGAAAGATACTGTGTCTGGGGGGCGGGGAGTGGGGGAGAAGAAATACGTTTTTCTCAAAACATTATTTTATCTTTTTTTTTTTTTTTTTTGTGAAATAAAAGAAAACTTTATTCTAAAGCCAATATGTTTTTGAAGACTATATCAGGCTAAATAAAAACGTTGTTAGATTCATGTTATACAATTTTAATATTTGAATATAAAAATATAATATAAAATTAATGAATACCAAAATTTATGGTCAATATCTTTTTCTTATCAAAATTAAGAAAGTACTTTTTCAAAACTTATTAACTATAGTTACAATATTTGTTAATGTAATATGATCTTGACCTTTAAAAATTAAAGATGACATATGCCTCTCATCTAGACATCTAGACGTGTACTTGACGAAATGGAGGAAAGGAGTAATAGAGGGGAGCCAAATCCCGCTTTTAAGGAGGAGTGGACCATATTTTTAAGAAGCTTTTTTCATGAAAGTTTATTAATTTTCCAAATATTTAATCAGGGAAAGTTAAAGAAAACCTTCCATATATTTACCAATATTAATTCTCTCATGTATTTTAGGAGTATTAATTCACATATATTTTAATATTCAATATTAAATAGTAATTGGTGAAAAAAGTAAAAAGACGATTTTATTTATTACAGAGTTTTATAATAGTGGACAAAAAATTCAAACAATATTTCTAAGTTCCTTCACACTTTTAATAAATTGTAGATTGTAGATGTAGATAGATATAGATATAACTATAGATATAGATGTAAATCAATATAAATAGATATAGATGTAGATATAGATAGATAAATAAATATAGATATAATTATCCTTTCTTTTATGTATTAAAAACTCATCCTACTAGTTTCGTTGCATATATGTTTCAAGAATTGACGTCTAGCTTTAGGAAGTGTCCTTGAGGAGAATATTTTCTTTTGGAAAACAAATATCCAACCATCACACCCACCCACGCACGCTTACCTCCCACCTTCATCCCGTCGCACCCTCAACACCCCGCTCACCCCTTCCCAAAACTTCCCCTTCCCCTCCCACCCAGAACACCCATCACTCTTTCCTCTTCCTCATTCAGTTGTGTGTATATATACAAATATTTTTAAGATAATTTTTTTTTACTTTCATACCAAACATATGAAAATACAAGTAAGAAATCACTTATTTTCCTAAAATATGTTTTCCATAGAAAAATTCTACTCATACCGAACCCACCCTTAGTTTGTGTGTACTTTCATTGTTTTTGTCTATTGTATCTAATTTCCCAAGCAAAAATTGGTATTTTTTTTCTTTTTGAAATGGTAAAATTAACCAAATTAATTTTATCCTACGTCCTAAACATCATAGCCACAAAATTTGGGATTTCTATTATCTCTCTGTTTTGATTTGTGTTATAAAATATTTAAAAATTACTTAAACTTTTCGAGAGTTAAAGTGAGATCGCATTTGGAAAGTTTAAATGGATTTTTGGCGGAACTGAAGATGTGAATGAGATAATGTTCAAGATTACTCATTGGTCTTAATTGGGCCGGGAAGAAGGAAAATCAGGTTCTTCTTTTTAATTTTTAATTTTTTTTTTTCGATTCAGGTTGAACCTATATGAGTTTCAAGTGAAGTTTTGGTGTCCTTTTTTTTTTTTTTTTTTTTTTTTTGAAGTTTGGTTTTATTGGCATTTGGTTTTTTAAGAAAACAAAGACGAATTATATGTTTTCTACTTATCAGTGGTACTATATTTCTATTTTTTTAGACTTCAATTATTATTATCCGTTGTTTCTTTTTTCTTCAATTATCGTATTATTTGTTGTTGTTAATAGTATATTCTTTACTATATTTTTTTTTTTCTGGTAACAACTGTAAAAGATTACCATAACAAAAAACCGTCACAATACAAATAAAGAGCACCTCATCCTAGCATCAAGAATAAGGCCTCCAACAAACAGCAACAAAACAAAATAACAACTACACTAACTAACTAGGTGCTGAATCCAATTCCTACACCTCTGAGCTTTCTTTGAATTGCTGTACAAGTTAATTCTCTCAATGAGTTCCTTCTTAATCAGTGTAACTACCTCATCTATATTTACAGTTCTGCCTTTGTACCTCCTCCAGTTTCGAGCCCTCCACGTGTGGTAGATTATGGCACCACATAAAGCTGCAATCACCTTTTTTCTAAATTTCTTCCAGTGCTTTCTTTGTATATTGAGTAGGACTTGCTGTATATCTTTGTGTTGCATTGCCACTCCAGTCTATTGGCTAAGTTGTTGCCACACTTCCTTTATCCATAAGCACTCTACAAATAAGTGTGTCTTTGTCTCTATCTCATGTGTCTCACAAAGACAGCAGTCAGAATTTTCCACCTGAATGTTCAGCCTTAGCTTTCTTGCCTGAGTGAGTAATCTACCTTGAACTGCCAACCACACTATGAACCTATGTTTTGGCAAAGCAACAGAGGTCCATATCAGTTCTGCAGTTCTTATTTTAGCTCTTTGCCCTATGATTTCCAGATAACTCCTTGTTATTGAGTAGGTTCCATCCTTTGTCAATCTGTACCTTCCTTGCACATACCAAGTCTGCATTTGTGTCTTTATGTCATTTAATTTTCTCCAATACCAGCTGTTGTCTGGAGGAGCCCTGTGCACCCAAATACTTGCATCATCCTTGAGGTACAACCCATGTATCCACCTTACCCAGAGTGTCTCCTTATCCATTGAAATTTGCCAAATCAGCTGGCCTACTGATGCAACATTCCATGATCTACTACCTTTTATATTCAGCCCACCCTGTCTCTTAGGATAACAGACTCTTTCCCATGATACCAGAGCCACCTTCCTCCCTTCATCAGTGCTCCCCCACAAATAATCTCTACATCTTTTATCAACTTCTTTAAGTACACTTTGGGGAAGGATAAAAATAGCTCCCCATAAACTATGAATAGAAAACAGTACTGCATTTATCACCTGCAACCTCCCAGCATAAGACAAATATTTAGAGTAAGTCACATTGATCCTCTGTGTAATCTTTTCCACCAGTGTATGACAATCAACCTTTTTCCATTTTTTAGGAGAAAGAGGAAGACCAAGATATTTGATAGGAAAAGCACCTTCTACAAAACCAGTTCTTGCCAATATCTGATCCTTCATTGTATCACTTACTCCAGCCAAAAACACACTTGATTTATCCATATTAGCTTCCAACCCTGTAACTGCACTAAAGTGTTGTAATGCCTCCATTACTCTACTTACAGAATCCACATTCCCTTTACAAAATATCATCAAATCATCCGTAAAAATCAAGTGAGTTAGTCTTAACTCCTTACACATTGGATGGAATCTGAAATCAGGTAACATGCTCATAGTTTTCAGTGTTCTAGATAAGTATTCCATCACTAATACAAATAAAAGAGGAGACATAGGATCTCCTTGCCTTAGACCCCTTCTACCAGGAAAGTAACCATGATTAGTACCATTAACTTTCACTGAGAACTTGGTTGTTGACACACAGGTCATAATCCTTTGTAAAAACTGCTGTGGAAACTGGAAACCTTTCAGTACTTCTTCCAAGAAATCCCAGTGTACCATATCATAGGCTTTCTTAAGGTCTATCTTCATAATACACCTAGGAGAAGCATTCTTCCTATTGTAGTGCCTTAGTAAGTCATGACATATTAACACATTATGCATCATTGATCTTCCCTTAGCAAAGGCGGACTGGTTCTCTGCTACTAAGTAGTTTACTGCATGCTTTAACCTTTTACATATGAGTTTAGAAATGCACTTGTAGATTACATTGCAACAAGATATAGGCCTGAATTGGCTAGCAATTTCAGGCCTGTCCACCTTAGGAACAAGTGCAATACTAGTAGAGTTAATCTGTGTTAGCAGTTTTCCATTATGAAAGAACTCCAGTACTGCCTTTGTCACATCTGTCCCAACAATTGCCCAAGCAGCTTTGTAGAATTCACTACCAAATCCATCAGGGCCAGGACTCTTGACACTGTTAATCTGGAAAATAACTTTCTTCACCTCAGCTGTTTCAAACTATAATAACATATGCCTTTAGTGCTCCTCATTAAGGACTACACCTTTGTTTATAACTGCAAGTAGTGTTGATGCTCTAGTCTGTGATCTCTCACCTAGCAGTGCTTTATAATAGTCAACAAATAATGTTGCAATACTATCAGGGTTTGTTTGCCAAACACCTGCCTGATCTTTCAGCTGTGTAGTAGCTTGTTTCAATTTCCTATGTTTGATGACTGAAAAGAAATATCTGGAATTATCATCCCCCAATCTGATCCAAGTTGCCTTGCTTCTTTGTTGTAAGAACACCTCAGCCATATAGGAAGAATTCCTGAATTTTTGATATGCTTGTCTTCCTCTTTCCTGCAGTAGTGCATCAGCAGGGTTCAGATGTAACTCATCCTGTATAAGTTTCAAACTATTCCAGTCCGCTTGTGCCTCAGTGTCTATGTTTTGGAAGGCTTGAACATGTAGCTTCCTCAACCCCCTCTTTAACAATTTCAATCTCTTCACCACTTTAAACATCATGCATCCTTCAATATCTACCTCCCATCCCTCTTTCACCAAAGATATGAAATGAGGATGTTTGGTCCATACATTACAGAACTGGAAAGACCTCTTAATCTTAGGATTGTCCATTAACATCACCTTAGCAGGGCAATGATCATTTATGCCCTCATTTAGGAATAGTGCTTGACAAGAAGGCATTGTATTCAGCCAAACTCCATTAATGAATATCCAGTCAATTCTGGAAAATATTCTTTGGCTAGCATGCTTATCACTCCATGTGTATTTATTACCTATGGTTGGAAATTCCAGCAGCCCACAGTCATGCACACAACTTTTAAAATCAACTATTTCAGACCATACTACAGGAGCTCCACCAATTCTATCCTCAGCTTTTAGAATGGAATTAAAATCACCAAGTACCATCCATGGTTTTGTACAAATTCTACTGTGTCTCACTAGACTTTCCCATAAGTCATGTATTTCCTCCTTAGTATTGAAGGCAT
The DNA here is from genome assembly GCA_031232105.1 of Capsicum rhomboideum. NCBI lineage: Eukaryota > Viridiplantae > Streptophyta > Magnoliopsida > Solanales > Solanaceae > Capsicum > Capsicum rhomboideum. The sequence goes on from CP124716.1 coordinate 136,997,094, forward strand.
ATACAAATATGATATCAAAGGTCAGTTGTAAGGGAATGAACATCACCTCACAAGTGATTTGTTGAGCAGTTTGGCAAACGTTTGAGACCTTATAATAATCAGGCCTCCATGTGATCCATATCCTACCATTGTAGTGCTCCTCCAAGTTAGTTATATAGCTCCAACCAGCAAACATATTAGCAGCCACAGTATCAATCTTCTCCCTTTTTATTTTTGTTTCAAGCAAGCCTATAAAACTCACATTTTCTTCATTACAAAGGAGTTTAATCTCCTTTTGTTTATTTGGAGCATTTAGCCCCCTCACATTCCAGCTAATTAGGTTTACCATTCCTAGGACTAGGATTAGTAGAGCCACCCTCAGTCCTTGCATCTCCAGTAGTATCATGTAATTCTGCACTATGCTGCAGCACTTGAAATGAATTAACATTTGTTGTCTGATGAGTCTGCCCAACAGCTGCTCTGTATGGGGTTTTACCCAGCCTTGCTGGAGTCTGCCAGCCATCTATACTAGCACTTGCTACCTCTCTATCTTGCTGAGTGTTCCTTTTAGCCATCTGAGTTGTCAACACCCTATCCTGATTATCAGTTTTCACCTCATATAGAGGACCCTGTTGAACATGTCCTTTTTTTTTAGCTACTCCTGCAATAGGAGCTGTCTTGGGACCGTTCTTCTTAATTCTACATTCATTTTCTTCATGACCATACCTCTTACAAAAGTTGCACAATGAAGGTTTCCAATCGTATTGTACAACTTGCATCACCACCTTCCCTTTTTCATTTTTAAACTGCACTTCATCAGGTAACTGAGCTCCCAATTCTACTTCTACAAGCAGTCGAGCAAACTTTAATCCATTCCTTTCCTCAGTATTGTGATCCACCATAAGAGGCTTTCCTATCATACTTCCAAGTTTACTTAGCACTGGTTTGCTCCAATATTTAAAATCAAGCTCAGGAAACTTGATCCAAATTGGTACAGTTTTCAACTCCTCCTTGGTAAATTCCAGTTCCGGAGACCACTCCTTGACAATAAACGGCTTATTGTCAAAATGGTAGATACCCCCTTGTAACACCTCTTGTTTCCCTATCACAGTTTCAAATCGTACTACAATAACTCCATTATTTAACATAGCTACACGATCTATACCATATTCACCCCAAAGCCTCTGAATGTAACATTGAATTACCTGGAATGGAGGGTGTGCCCCCAAAACATAACAAACCACTGCTGTACTCCAGTATTCCACCTCTGATTTGATGTCCTCCATTCCAATTTCTACTATCTGCTTATCTCCAACCTGTGATGGAGCAACATACTCCAATTTGTACCCTGCATTAGCCAATTTTGAGATGTTGAAATCATCCCAAATTGACTTCTTCTTGTTCATCAATTCAGTCTCCTCATCTACTTCATCAGCCCAGGATCGTTTCCTGGTACTTGATGATGCCTCCAGTAAAATATTAGTTGATCGCGTCACTACTGCACTCCAAATAGATGCTGCCTCTCTCTGCTGCATTTTGTCAGTTACCTTACTAGCAATCATTGTTCCATTGATTTGCTCAGGTACTATTCCATTAAGTTCCTCCGAATTGTTCCTTTGCACCTCAATTTGCGATGAACTGCTCATCTCTAAGTTAGGCAAAGCTAATACTTGCTTTGTTGTCCTCAATTCTCCCGTGCCTTTCGAACCTACCGATTTCATACTTGAATCCGCTAATCGTGATTCCAACTCCACTTGTTTTCCTCGTTTTTGCGCTTGCATCCTCCCTCGCTGAGCTGCGCCCTTCGTAATTTGTGCTTCCTTCGCCATTAAAGCTTTCTGGGAGGGTAAACGAGCTCTCTTACCCATGGTGGGCACAGGTTAAGCTAACGTGCACCGAGAGAGAAAGCATACCCCTTTTTAGAGTCTTTTACTATATTTTCTTATACTACTTATTTGATATATTTTACTTAAAATGAAGATCTATCGAAAATAGTATCACTACTATTATAAGGCAAAGATAAGAGTACACCACCCTTCCAATACAGCACTTGTTAGAAGGTGATGTGTTTGGTGAGATTTCATGGTAACTCATCCTGATAGAAAAGAAAGTAAAGGAGGGGATGTGGCCGCTGGCAAGATCTATACAAAATTAAGGTCTCAATATGAACAGAATAATTTTCCATAGAGATATTGCACAATCTCAAGTTGACATTTAAAAATTTATATATAGAGCTTATTTTTGTAATATATAAATTATGATTAGCTGGATTGTTTCTCGTTGAATGCAATATGAGTAAAAAAGTATACATATATATGGGCATGTTATCCAGTTGACATAATAACACTTAATTTTTTTTATATATAGAGACTGATTAGCTGCATTGTTTAATTTCTCATTGAATGTATTATCAGTAAAAAAAAAATGCATATCGTATCACATTCTCTAGTGGACATTAAAAAAGTTTATACAAGGAACTTATTTTTGCTATATATACTTGGGAGCTAGATATACGAAAAATACACCGTACCTCAATAGCACCCTTGTTTAGTTCTTTATCATTGCTTTCTTTGTCCATTTTAGCCTTCCTGCAAAAAATGGAAATAGGGTTTGTCAACCAAAAGGATTGCATAAAAGTTGAAATCTTATGGAGGAAGCTCATAAAGCCATCTTCACGTACTCCCCCTCATCTTCAGTGTTATAAGCTTTCTTTCTTCGACCAAATAGCTGAGAGAGAACATCTCCCGACTATTCTTTTCTATTCTAATAATAATTTCAACAGTTCCACCATTGATGAGCGATTTGAGAAATCCCTCTCAAAGGTATTAACGCATGTTTATCCAGCAGCAGGAAGGTACGACAAAGATGAATGTTCGATTCTTTGCCTTGATCAAGGCGTCCCCTACACTAAGGCCGAGGTCAATTGTAAGCTTAACAATTTCTTAGAGAAAGCACGCAAGGACTTTAGCCTTGCATCTTTATTTTGGCCACATGACAACAAGAATGTCGATCAAACTAATTTGATGGTATCACCAATTGTTACTATACAAGTAACCAAGTTTGAATGTGGTGGCCTAGCTTTATCACTCAGTGGTTCGCACCCCGCAATGGATGGTTTCACAGTTTCAAATTTTCTTTTGGGGTGGGCAAAAGTGTGTCGATTGGGGACTCCCGTCGAAAAGATTAATTTTCTAAGCTTCGATTTGGGTAATATTTTTCCGCCAAGAGATATATCGGGGTTTTTCAAGTCAACCGATATTACCAACATAGCAAATAGAGAAGAAAATATTGTTGTTAAGAGATTAATCGTCCATAAGGCTGCTATATCAAGGCTCAGAAAAAAATTCATTGAATCAGGAGCTTTGAGTTTTCTACCTTCAAGAGTCGAGATTATTACAGCACTCTTGTGGAGGACTTTAATCCGCATTTCAGCGGCTAGAAATGGGTATTTCAGGCCTTCTCTAATGGACTTTCCACTGAATTTGCGATCTAAAACATCTTTACCTCAGGTGAACAATTCTATGGGAAATTTTAGAATTGATGTTCCAGTAAAATACATACCAGGAGAGACCCAGATGGAACTACACCACTTTATAATATTAATCAGGGACGCCGTGAATAGAATTGTTGCTTCATGTGCCAAAGCTTCACCAGATCAAATAGTGTCAACATTGGTTAATATATATAATGAAAGTTTTGAAGCACCAGAGTGGGGAGGTAATGATGAAGTTGACAAAGTCGCATGCGCAAGTCTGTGCATGTTCCCTTTGCACGATATTGATTTTGGTTTGGGTAAACCATCTTTCTATTTTTTTGGTTTGAAAGATATGCAAATGTTTTGGTTGCATGATACAGATTGTCGTTCGGAAGTTGGTGTGCAAGTGGATTTGAAGGAAAGTTGCATGCAGCTATTTGAGCGCGACCACGACATCAAAGCACTCACATTTATACGCGATGCAAAACTTTGATATCAATTTAATTCCATTATGGTGTTGGCACTTGTTTTGCTTGTAATATGTTGCGCCAATTATTGTTTCCTCTATCCCAATTTATATCATCACGGTTTTCTTACCTATTAAGATTCCTTTTAGTTTTTTTTTTTTTTTTTATAAAGGGTAAAACATTTAGAGGATTTTTACACTCTATTTCTCTTTGATCAAGTTTATCAAACTGAGCTCATATTTTAATTGTAACACCCCGTACATTTCAGCATGTATACGACTAAGTTAACATCGATGAAGGTATTTAAACTTGAGAAATAAGGTGGTTTTTGAGCTTAAAGTTTAGAGGTGTGTGTTAAGTTTAAATAAAAGGATTAAGATTTGAAAAATGGGATAAAATAAGTGAGGTGCTTGCTTGACTAAATTAAGCTAGTAGGTGCATCACCTACTTAGACTATTTGACCAACTTAAGAGAGCAAGTAGTTGCATCACCTATTAAGTTAAATAGACTAAATAAGGGGAAGTAGGTGCATCGCCTACTTTGACATTTGACCAGCTTAAAAATGGCCAAGTAAGTGCATCACCTACTTAGATAATTATGGCCATAGTGTTTTTCTCGATTACGCTCGGGCATAGCATCGACTCTCTCAGATTTACTTACTTTACTTATTTACTCTGTTTCACTCATAATTGTTTGCTTCCTTTCTTCACCTAGTAATGTAATAGCTAGAAAAATGAATCTAAAATAAGGTTAAATCATAACCCGTTCTCTTGACTAGCGGTGGGCATAGTATAGTACGGTATTTGAAACTTAGGTAAGGTAATTTTGGTATTCGGTTTCTAAAAATACTATCCCATTATCATGCCATATTAATTCGGTATGGTTCAATATTTTCAAGTTTGGTTTGGGTATTTTGCGGTATGATAATTGATAATCATAGTTTATTCAACTTTGACAATAAATACTTGTTTAATAGAGTATTATGACTTGACTTCTTAAAAATAGGTCTCAATTGTATCGTACTAACACATTACACATGTAGAAATATGTATTCAAAAGAAAGCACAAACAACTCCTTTTATTAGTCAATTACATAAAAAAGACATTTCAATCAAGATAGAGTAGCCAAAATTTTAACGTTTAAACATTTAGTTTGTCACGACCCAATATTTGAGTCATAATGGCACCTACCGTAATACACCAATAGACAAGCCAAACCCTAGCCCGGAGCCACAAGCAACAGGCTAACGGACGGAATTTCAGAAAACAGAGATGAAGTGGAAGCAATCATACTTATAAACATACTACAAATATAAAAACAAAATCAAAATATATATTCATACCAAGACTGAGAAGGAAGAGGACAATATATAAAGTCAAGAACCTCTCCCACAACCCGGTGAGGTCGGTACAAAAGCCACTACTAAACATACCTAAAGTACTAGACAGAAACCAAATATACACAATAAGTACCACAGTATCGAGTGCAAAATACTATACAGTAGAGATGGAGTAGCATCTGCCACGGACGTCAGTAAGCCCACCCTACCCCGGAACCAGTGCTGAGAAGAGAGTCACGTCAAAACTATCGGCTAGTGCCCGGATCTGCATCGGAAAAAAGATGCAAAAGTGCAGTATGAGTACCGAGGCAATAGGTACTCAGTAGGCACCATCGGCCGACTGAGCTCAATGTAATATAAGCAAGCTAAAATGCGAGGGTGCATGCCAAGTCAGGGGTATAAGTAATAAATACATAAGTAACTATCGAGGCGTATAAATATGCTCAGGAGATAAATAAATGTGATACCGAATAATTAGTAAATAAATGCGTAAGTAAACACACAAGTCAAACATAACCTATCTGGGCCCCCATAAACCCGATAGGCACACGGAAGAAAACAATAACCCAGCCTGGCCCCCATAAATCTGCGGGACACCCAAGAATAGTAAATGCATAGTCACTAGTGTCTCGAAGTTATATCCGTATCCAGTAACCACAATAACCAACAAGGGTGCACCGGGCTTGAACCGACACCAACGGGTAATAACAAGAGGCCAGACGCCGGAATCGAACCGGGCACAGTGGGTAATAACAATAGGACACATATATATCATATCTGTCAGACTCAAACCGGAACTCAGAGAACAACAGTATCATGATCACGGTACCCAGTACCAGAACTCATAGTGTGCCACGATCCGGGGCCGGACTCGAATCGGAACACCTAATAGTCAATAACCAAAATCATTATACCTAAATCAGTAGCCAGACTTGAATAGGAACTAATCATAGCCAGTAACCAGAACAGAATCAAATGTCATATTATATCAGATAAACGGGGAACGCCCTAGTCCCAAGTCAATACTAGTATATAAGTGCAGAAGTTAATCCCACAACATGCTACAAGTCAATCTCGGGGTCCTTCTAGGCCAACTATCTACTATAAGCAAATGCAATATGTATATACAAGTCTGGGTATACATTATAAGTCATGGAAAGGTAGGTCCGCATTCTAAATCAAACTAGTCGATCCTGGTCAAATACGGTACTATCAGGGACTAACAAGGCTAAACAGGCCAATAGGGTATAATCAGGGTGACTCAATCTCGTCACAACCCTAACAGGTCATAGATGGCTTAACTAAGCCCAAAGATGTCAAAGTTCTGACAAGTCGACTAAAAGGGTAACTGGGCCCACTAACGGGTCCCAAAAACCAAGTCTAGTTATACTTGTCTAAGTCTGGACTAAGTCTGCCTAAGCCTGGACTAGGCCCAACAATAACATTCCCCACCCAACAATCAACAACAACAAAACTATCCGACCCCAAATAGGTCGTCTGTGGCATACCACGAGGATAACGGGCCTGGAATGTATCTAAATAGCCCTATCCGGCCTAGAAGGCCTAAATCACAGCAAACCACTACCACCAAGTTTATAATACCAGCCCATAACACCAGCACAATAGCATACATATATCACACATAAGCTCAATCTAAGTGTAAATAAAGGTAAACCTAGCCTACCTAGACGCCGGCGCAAGCCTGCCAAAGGAACCAGCTATACAAGAGCCTTCCCCTTTCGAGAGGCCTATGATTGGTGACAAGCTACCAAAATAATAAACTACATGTCAAATTATGACTATTTATACCCATATTGCATTGGTTCAAAATTTTTTCGAAAATCCCACGTGGGGCCCACTTGTGGAATCGCAAAACCAAAATCGTCGCAGTGTCACAAATAACTCCGTGACCAATAGTCACAACAGATTCTATTCAATCTGAGCTCATATTAATCTCTAAATAAGCCCCAACAACAACCTCGCCAAATAACAATTCAAATACGTGACTTTAAGCTAAAATTGACCGAAAAACTTACGATATAAAGACGCTATACCATCAACCATGCGATCCCCGAGCTTGAACTACTTGGTAATATAAGCAAGCTAAAATGCGAGAGTGCATGCTAAGTCCGGGGTATAAGTAATAAATATATAAGTAACTACCGAGGCATATAGATATGTTTAGGAAATGAATAAATGTAATACCGAGTAATCGAGTAAATAAATGCGTAAGTAAACAAACAAGTCAAACATAACCTATCTGGGCCCCCATAAATCGGTAGACACACGAAAGGAAACAATAACCCAGCCTGGCCCCCATAAACCGGCGGGACACACAAAAATAGTAGATTCATAGTCACACCACAATAACCAACAAGAGTGCATCGGGCTTGAACTGGCACCAATGGGTAATAACAAGAGGCCAGACGCCGAAGTCGAACCGGAAGCAGTGGGTAATAACAATAGGCCACATATATATCATATCTGCCGGAACTCAGAGAACAACAATATCATAACCACAATACCCAGTACCAGAACTCATGGCGTACCTCAATCCGGGGCCAGACTTGAACCGGAACACCCAATAGTCAATAACCAAAATTATCATACCTGAATCAGTAGCCGAACTTGAACCAGAACTCATCATAGCCAGTAACCAGAGCGGAATCAAATGTCATATCATATCAGATAAATGGGGAACGCCCTAGTGTCAAGTCAATACTATTATATAAGTACGGAAGGTAACCCTACAACATGCTACAAGTCAATCTCGGGGTCCTTCTAGGTCAACTATCTACTATAAAAAAAATATGTATATACAAGTCTTGGTATACATTATAAGTCATGGAAAGGTGGGTCAGCATTCTAAGTCAAACTAGCCAACCCCAATCAAATACGGTGCTATCAGGGATGAACAAAGCTAAACAGGCCAACCGGGTATAATCGGGGTGAATCAATCCCGTCACAACCCTAACCGTCTTATAGGGCTTATCTACGCCAAAAGATGTCAAAGTTCTGACAAGTCGATAAAAAGGGTAACGGGGCTCGCTATCGGGTCCTGAAAACCAGGTCTGAGTCTAAGCCTGGACTAAGGTCCAACAATAACATTCCCAAACTATCAACAACAACAACAATACTATCCGACCCCAAATAGGTCACTTGTGGTGTACCATGAGGATAACGGACCTGAAATATATCCGATTAACCCTATCCGGCCTAGAAGGCCCAAATCACAGCAAACCACCACCTCCAAGTTTATAATACCAGCTCACAATACCAGCACAATAGCATACATATATCACACATAAGCCCAATCTAAGTGTAAATGAAGGTAAACCTAGCCTACCTGGATGCCGCCACAAGCTTGCCAAAAGAACTAGCTATACAGAAGCCTTCCCCTTTGGAGAGGCCTCTGACTGCTACCAAGCTACCAAACTAATAAAATGCATGTCAAAACATGACTATTGATACCCATATTGCATTAGTTCGAAAAATGCCCAAACAGTCCACGTGGGACCCGTTTGCAGAATCGCAAAACTGAAACCGTCACAGTGTCCCAAATAACTCTGTGACCAATAGTCACAATAGATGCTATCCAATCCGAGATTATATTAAGCTCTAAATAAGCACCACCGACAATACCACCAAATAACAATTCAAATACGCGATTTTAAGCTAAAATTAACAGAGAAAACTTACGATATAAAGACGCTATACTATCAACCACGTGATCCCCGAGCTTGAATAACTTGATGTAGATAATTGATCGGTGATCAAATATAATGCCAAGTATATTTTTCTAATAGTTTCCCTGAACGTTATTTATACAAAATTGAAGATATACTTACAAAGAACATGTAAGTTTTTTTATCCTTGAAAAGTGCCAATTTAAATTTCATATGGTAGAAGCAAAAGTGTTTTCATGAAAATTTGCCAATCTTATCACATTTTATGTAATAATAGACACGGAAAGTGGCAGCCACTTTACACCTTGCCAAGTTTTTGTCCACCCACCTCACCTCTACGTGGAGTTGAGGTGGCAACACCAATATTAATCTTATCTCATTATATATGTATTTGGGTATTACATAGGTTCGTGGTAAAATAAATATAATATTTTGAATATACCATAATTAATAGAAAATTATTTCTAATAAAACCACTATAAAATAAAAATATTATTTTAACATATTTAAATTCACTATCTCCACTTAAATTATTAATAGGTTATAAAATTAGTATAAAGTAGTATAGATATATCATAACTAAAGAATTTTATAAATATCAAAAATAGTTTTGAAAAGTAATTCACTGTCTTTTTATCAAATTCAAATTTAATTTAATATTTTACAACGTGCTCGGTCTAAATAATATTCTCAAACGAACTTCCCGGGAACCGAACTGTCAGTCCCAGCAAGTCATAAATAACTTGGGACAGTTATAGAAAAGATCTAAACACCGAGAACGCATGAAAATGAGGAAAATGACCGGGAAGGTGATTACAATATGCACTACTAAAAGGACTTTCGTCCGTGAAAGTCAAGAATAAGCACATACCTGAAGACGTGAACAAGTAGGGATACTGGGCTCGCATGTCACGTTCAAGCTCCCAAGTAGCCTCCTCAACTGGACGGTGACGCCACTGTACCTTAACCACTGGAATGTCCCGGGAGCGTAATCGTCTGACATCTCTGGCTAAAATGGACACAGGCTTCTCCGTTGTTAACTTATCGTCTAACTGAACTGAGTCCCACCGAAGCACATGCGACTCATCCGGAATGTATTGTCGCAGCATAGAAACATGAAACACTGGGTGGATAGCTGAAAATGCCGGAGGTAAAGCTAGCACATAAGCCACCTCTCCAACTGTTCGCAAAATCTCAAAGGGTCCAATATATCTGGGGCTAAGCTTATCCTTCCTACCAAACTACATCACGCCCTTCATGGGCGATACTCGTAAGAAGACCCTATCACCCACCCTGAATTTCAATGGACAACGTCTACGGTCAGCATAACTCTTCTGTCTACTCTGAGCTGTCCGCAGCCTATCTTGAATCACTCGAACTCAGTCCAAAGATTCTCGGAGCAAATCTATGCCACGAGGACTGACTTCTGAATTTTCGAACTAGCCAACTGGAGATCGACACCGTCTGCCATATAAAGCCTCAAACGGAGCCATTTGAATGCTGGAGTGGAAGCTATTATTATACGCAAACTCGACTAAAGGCAAGAATTGCTCCCATTGACCCCCAAAGTCTAACACACAAGCGCGGAGCATATCCTCCAATACCTAGATAGTTCGTTCAGACTGCCCGTCGGTTTGAGGATGAAATGCAGTACTAAGGTCCACTTGAGTACCCAAATCTTCCTGAAAAGTTTGAAAAAAATTAGAGGTAAATTGAGACCCTCTGTCGAGATAATAGATACTGGCACTCCATGTAGGCGAACCACCTCCTGAATATATACACGAGCTAATCTCTCAGCACTGTAGGAGACTCGAATAGGGATAAAGTGTGTGGACTTAGTCAACCGATCTATAATAACCCAAATACTATCAAAGCCACGAGAGGTGGGAGGTAACCCACTAACGAAATCCATAGTGACTCGTTCCCACTTCCACTCGGGGATAGGTAATTGCTGAAGTAAACCACCTGGTCTCTGATGCTATGTCTTAACCTGATGACAACAGAGGCATCGAGCTACAAACACTGCTATATCCCTCCGTATACCACTCCACCAATAGTGCTGCCTCATATCCTGATACATTTTAGCTGTCCCAGGGTGAATAGAATATCTGGAACTGTGCGCCTCGTGCAGAATCAACTGAATCAAATCTCCAACCCTCGAAACACAAATACGACCATCAAACCTCAGAACAACATTAGAATCCAAGGTAGCTCTCTCAGACTCAACCCTCAATACCTGATCTCGAATGCTACGGAGACCACTATCCTCAAACTGACGACTCTTAATATGTTCCAGCAAAGTGGATCTTGCACCAACACAAGCGATAACCCTCCCGGGGTCAAAAATATCCAAATGCATCATCGAGTTAGCTAAGGACTGAATGTCCAAAGCCAATGACCGCTGAGAGACTGGAATGAAGGCTAAACTACCTATACTCACTGCCTTCCGACTCAAAGCGTCCGCTACCACATTCGCCTTGCCCGGATGATAGAGAATACAAATATCATAGTCTTTCAGTAACTCAATCCACCTGCGCTGCCCCGAATTAAGATCCGTCCGAGTCATAATATGCTAAAGACTGCGGTGGTCTGTAAAGATCTCACAATGAACACCGTATAGATAATGCCTCCAAATCCACAGTGCAAACACTACCGCTGCTAATTCTAAGTCATGAGTGGGATAACTACGTTCGTGTACCTTCAGCTGCCTCGATGCGTTAGCAATGACACGACCTCATTGCATTAGAACACATCCCAAACCAATACTAGACGCATCACAATACACGGTGAAACCCTCACTCTCAACTGGAAGAGTCAACACAGGGGGAGAAGTAAGTCGATCCTTAAGCTTCAGAAAGCTCGCCTCACAATCCTCAGACCACTGAAACGGAACCTCCTTCCTGGTCAGTCTGGTCATAGGAGATGCAATAGACGAGAACCCCTCAACAAATTGCCTGTAGTACCCTGCCAACCCAATGAAACTGCAAACTTCAGTAGGCGACGTGGGCCTAGCCCAACCTCGAATAGCCTCGATCTTCGTTGGGTCTACTATGATACCGTGTCTGGATACAACATGCCCTAAGAAAGCTAGCTCCTCGTTGCTCTTTGAATAAACAAAGATGTCGTCAATAAACACAAACACAAAGGAGTCCAAGTATGACCTGAATACACAATTCATCAAATCCATGAAAGCTGCTGGGGCATTAGTCAACCCAAAAGACATCACCAGGAACTCATAATGGCCGTACCGAGTCCTAAAGGCTATCTTTGGGATGTACTCAGCCCTAACTCTCAACTGATGATATCCATACCTCAAGTCTATCTTCGAGAATACTGCTGCACCCTGAAGTTGATCAAACAAATCATCGATATGAGGCATGGGATACTTATTCTTCACCGTCACCCTATTTAGCTGTCTGTAATCGATACACATTCGCATAGACCCATCCTTCTTCTTTACAAACAGAACTGGATCACCCCACGATGACGCACTCGGCCTGATAAAACCCTTCCCCAAAAGGTCTTGGAGCTGAGTACTCAACTCTCTTAACTCAGCAGGAGCCATACGATAAAGAGCTGTAGAAATCGGTCGGGTGCCCGGCTCGAAGTCAATAATGAACTCTATATCACGCTCAGGCGGAAGGCCAGGTAGGTCAGTCGGGAATACATCAGAAAACTCACAAACAACAGGGACAGAGTCAAGCGATGGACTCTCAATACTAGCATCCCGAACGTAAACAAGGAATGAATCACATCCCCTCAACATCAATCTACAAGCTCGAACATATGAAATAATCCCTGTTGGTGTACGGCTAAAAGAACCCTTCCACACCACCGGGGGTACACCAGGCATGGATAGGGTCACGGTCTTGGCAAAGCAATCCAAGACTGCATGATAGAAAGGCAACCATTCCATGCCCAGAATTACATCAAAGTCTACCATGGACAATACAACAAAATCAACCCGAGTCTCAAACTCTCGAATAGTTACCAGACAAGATCTATATACCTGATCCACTACTAAGGCATCACCAATGGGGGTTGATACACGTAAGGGAACAGATAAGAACTCAGAACATAAACCCAACCGTGGTGCATAATAAGTAGATACATAAGAAAAAATGGATCCAGGATCAAATAATACAGAAGTTGGCTGGTGGCATACAGAAATTGTAATTGTAATCACCGCATCCGAAGCCTCAGCCTCTGGCCTAGCCAGCCCAGCATACAACTGATGCTGGTTACCACTAGTCTGAGCACCGACCTGACTACCAGTCCGACCTCCCTACGCTCCACTTTGAGAACCCTAGGGACCACGCCGATGACCCTGTACACCACCTCTGCCTGCTGGCGGTATAGATCTGATAGGCTGTGCCATCTAAACTAAAGGCTCAATCTCCCTACGCTGAGGACACTCACGCACAAAATGACCGACAACCCCACAAGTAAAACATGCTCCTGGCTCCCTGCTCGGCCTAGAAGATCCAGTATGACCACCATTAGTTAATGAACTGGACTGATCACGTCCCTGAGGATGATTACTAGAACCACTATAGGCGGGCTGACTCCTATCAGAAATTTGCAAGGCTGACTGTACGGGCCTACTAGGCTGACCCTGTCGCTGAAAGGACTGTTGCTACTGCTGTGGGTACCTACCCTTAAATCCTCAGCCTCTGAACTGCGAGCTGCTGTGACTGCCACTGTAACTACCCTGGAATAAGGGTCTCTTATCGCTGCCCCCTTGGGCCTTGCGATCCATCTCCTCTATCAAATATACATGCTCAACTATCTCAGCAAATGATTTCCCCAAAGTCACTAAACTTTGTGTGGCTCTGTGGAGTGTTAATCGCAACCCTCTGACAAAGCATCTAATCCTCTCGTACTCATCAGGCAAGATCATAGTAGCATGTCTGGAAAAATCATTGAATCTCGCCTCATACTCAGCTACTGTCATAGACCCCTGTCTCAACCTGGAAAACTCATCTCGAAGACGCTCACGCATGCTGCGAGGCATATACTTCCCCAAGAACACCTCGGAGAACTGTGCCCAAGTCACGGGTGGAGATCCAGTTGGCCTGGAATCAATATAACCTCTCCACCATCTCCTCACGACTGTATCAAACTAATAAGTAACAAAATCTAACCCGCGCGACTCCACTAATCCCAAATTTCTCAGCTTCTCCTCGCAGCTGGATAAGAACTCATAAGCGTCTTCTCCTGGTGTACCCGCAAACCTGGGTGGAGTTAATCTTAAAAAATGACTCAACATTTTATGCTCCTCGGCAGACATAACTGGCTGAGCTACTACCGGCTGTGGAATTATCGGTACAGGCGGAACCTCTACTCTAGGTGCTGCAGCTGCAGGCTGCGCACCAATACCAACTCCATGTACTGCTTGCTAGGCTCCCTCGGCTGATGGTCCTCCAGCTAATCCCAGCAATTGCACTAAAGTATCTCGGAGCACTGAAGCATTAATAAATCCAGGTGGAGCCTGGGCTGCTCCTTGGCCCACCGGCTGTTGTGGCGGCGAAACATCTAAAGCTATAATGGGATCCGGTGACTGATCCCTAGCATGATATCGGCCTGGGGCTGCTGCTCTGCCCTGCCCCCGACCTCTGGGTCGACCTTGGCCCCTAACAGGAGCCCTCACTGCAGGTTCGGGGTCCCAACCCCCGACTCTCACACCATGCGTCCTAGCCATCTGCGTAAAGAGTGAATCAAATGAAGATCATTAACCAACATAGACTTAACACACAGACATGAGTCAATAAAATGAGAGACTCCCCTAAGAATGCTCCGTAGCCTCTCGAGGATAGGATACAAGCGTCCCCGCACCGATCCGCAGGATACTACTACACACTGGCTCATGTACCGACACTATCCGTACAACCTAAGCTCTGATACCAAGCTGTCACGACCCAATATTTGAGTCATGATAGCGCCTACCGTAACCCACAAATAGGCAAGCCAAACCCTAGCCTAGAGCGACAAACAACGGGTAACGGGCGAAACCTCAGAAGAACAGAGATGAGGTAGAAGTAACCGTACTAATAAGCATGCTAGAAATATAAAAACAAACAGAATCAAAATATACCCATACCGAGACTGAGAAGGAAGAGGACAATATATATAAAGTCAAGAACCCCTCCCAAGACCTGGTGAGGTCGGTACAAGAGCCACTACTAGACATATCCAGAATACAAGACAGAAACCAAATATATGTAACAAGTACAATAGTCTTGAGTGCAAAATACTATACAGTAGAGATGGAGTAGGATCTGCCTCGAACGTCAGTAAGCTCACTCTGCTCCGGAGTCAGTGCTGAGAAGAGAGTCACGTCAAACTCACCGACTAGTGCCCGGATCTGCATTGGGGAAAAAGATGCAGAAGTGCAGTATGAGTACCGGGGCAACGGGTACTCAGTAGGCATCATCGACCGACCGATCTCAATGTAATATAAGCAAGCTAAAATGCGAGGGTGCATGCTAAGTCTGGGGTATAAGTAATAAATACATAAGTAACTGTCGAGGCGTATAGATATGCTTAGGAAATGAATAAATGTAATACCGAGTAATCGAGTAAATAAATGCGTAAGTAAACACACAAGTCAAACATAACCTATCTGGGCCCCCATAAACCCGATAGGCACACGAAAGAAAATAATAAACCAGCCTGGCCCCCATAAATCGGCGGGACACACAAAAATAGTAAATGCATAGTCACCAGTGTCTCGAAGCTGCATCAGTATCCAGTAACCACAATAACCAACAAGAGTGCACCAGGCTTGAACTGACACCAATGGGTAATAACAAGAGGACAGACGTTGGAGCTGAACCGAAAGCAGTGGGTTATAACAATAGGCCACATATATATCTTATCTGTCAGACTCAAATCGAAACTCAGAGAACAACAGTATCATAACCACGGTACCCAGAACCAGAACTCATGGCGTACCTCAATCTGGGGCCGAACTCGAACCGGAACACCCAATAGTCAATAACCAAAATCATCATACCTGAATCAGTAGCCGGACTTGAACCGAAACTCATCATATCTAGTAACCAGAGCAGAATCAAATGTCATATCATATCAGATAAATGGGGAACGCCCTAGTCCTAAGTCAATACTAGTATATAAGTACGGAAGCTAACCCCACAACATGCTACAAGTCAATCTCGGCTTCCTTCTAGGTCAACTATCTACTATAAAAAAATATGTATATACAAGTCTTGGTTTACATTATAATTCATGGAAAGGAGGGTCAGCGTTCTAAATCAAACTAGTCGACCCCGATCAAATACGGTGCTACCAGGGACGAACAAAGCTAAATAGGCCAACCAGGTATAATCAAGGTGAATCAATCCCGTCCCAAACCTAACCGTCCTATAGGGATTATCTACACCCAAAGATGTCAAAGTTCTGACAAGTTTTCAAAAAGTGTAACAGGGCCCGCTATCGGGTCCCGAAAACCAGGTCTGGTTATACTTGTCTAAGTCTGGGCTAAGTCTGTCTAAGCCTGGACTAAGGTCCAAAAATAACATTCCCAAACTAGCAACAACAACAACAATACTATCCGACCCCAAATAGGTCACTTGTGGTGTACCATGAGGATAACAGACCTGGAATATATCCAATTAGCCCTATTCGGCCTAGAAGGCCCATATCACAGCAAACCACCACCTCCAAGTTTATAATACCAGCCCACAATACCAGAACAATAGCATACATATGTCACACATAAGCCTAATCTAAGTGTAAAGGAAGGTAAACCTAGCCTGCCTAGACGCCGCCGCAAGCTTGCCAAAAGAACCAGCTATACAGGAGCCTTCCCCTTTCGAGAGGCCTCTGACTGCTGCCAAGCTACCAAAATAATAAACTGCATGTCAAAACATTACTATTGATACCCATATTGCATTAGTTCGGAAAATGCCCAAACAATCCACGTGGGGCCCACTTGCGGAATCGCAAAACTAAAATCGTCACAGTGTCCCAAATAACTCTGTGACCAATAGTCACAACAGATGCTATCCAATACGAGCTTAAATTAAGTTCTAAATAAGCACCAACAACAATACCACCAAATAACAATTCAAATACACGACTTTAAGCTAAAATTAACCGAAAAAACTTACGATATAAAGACGCTATACTATCAACCACGTGATCCCCGAGCTTGAATAACTTGATGTAGATAATTGATCGGTGATCAAATATAATGCCAAGTATATTTTTCTAATAGTTTCCCTGAACGTTATTTATACAAAATTGAAGATATACTTACAAAGAACATGTAAGTTTTTTTATCCTTGAAAAGTGCCAATTTAAATTTCACATGGTATAAGCAAAAATATTTTCATGAAAAGTTTCCAATCTTATCATATTTTATGTAATAATAGACACGGCAAGTGGCAGCTACTTTACACCTTGCCAATTTTTTGTCCATCCACCTCACCTCCACGTGGAGTTGAGGTGGCAACACCAATATTAATCTTGTCTCATTATATATGTATTCAGGTATTGCATAGGTTTGTGGTAAAATAAATATAATATTTTGAATATACCATAATTAATAGAAAATTATTTCTAACAAAACCACTATAAAATAAAAATATTATTTTAACATATTTAAATTCACTATCTCCGCTTAAATTATTAATAGGTTATAAAACTATTATAAAGTAGTATAGATATATCATAACTAAAGAATTTTATAAATATCAAAAATATTTTCTAAAGGTAATTAACTGTCTTTTTTATCAAATTCAAATTTAATTTAATATTTTACAACGTGCTCGGTCTAAATAATATTCTCAAACGAACTGCCCGGAAACCGAACTGTCAGTCCCAGCAAGTCATAAATAACTTGGGGCAGTTATAGAAAATCTCTAAACACTGAGAACGCACGAAAATGAGGAAAATGACCGGGAAGGTCATTACAATTATACGCTTTATAAAGAAAATAGTAGAATTCCTTATTGCATATTACAAATTCGTAAAACTGAGAAAAAAATTAAGAAACCATATTATTTCAAGACTTATATATAGTATATATTCTAGAATTTAAAAATATATAAAACAACATCTTTATTCAAAATACATTTCATATCATTATAACGAAATATATAGCTTTAGAAAAGACTTAAAAATAGCAAAATCCTTAAAACCAAAAAGTAAAGAACAATCGATAAGAATACAGAAAGAAATAGTTAAGCTAGAAAACTATATACAATACTTAAAAATAAGAATAAAAGACTTGCCTTTAGGCTAATTTATGTGAGACAAAATAAGTTTGTAAGAAATATTAGAAACACAAATAGTATTATTAGACTACTGTTTAAAGCTATAAAAGAGATAAAAAGATTTCAGAACACTCTACAATCAAGATTAGACGAATTAAAACACATAGCCGTTCTCTTACAACAAACCCTACCAGAACAAGAAATTAAGAAATATATAATAATAGAATTATATAGACTAAATACCGATACACAAGAACATAAGGCTAGGATAAATTATTTTACATAAAAAATTATAGAGTGTGAGTTTTATTTTCCATCTTTATTTCAGAGCAGCTCGGGGACTCCCGAAAGGAAAAACGCTATCTGCTCTACACCATGTAAGTAGGTTATGTTGCTTACTAGACCTACGTAAATTTCTCCCCATGTTTGTACAACATGTTTATGTTTATATATTAAACATGTTCATATGTTTATAAAAGCATGTTCATAGTTATATTACAAATGTTATCTTTAATTAATAATTAAGCTCCGTAACTATTTTTAGTCGTCCATATCTATCCTTAGTATGTGGTTAGTCTTTTAAACTGCTTAAGAATTCCGATGGATCAACCTGTAAATTCCTAGGATGTTAAAAGTCCGCCAAGGCCTGAGAGCCGAAGGACGTGTGTTTGTGCAGGGTGAGGTTGAAGAAACAGTTCTTAGGTATAAAAGTTTAAGAGAAAGAAACGAACAGGGTAAGACTATCGATGGGCTAAATAGGATAAGGGCTTAGGTATCAAGAAAAATAGTTTAAAAAAAACTAAAAAAAAACTACTTTAATTTTGGCAGAAAATACTTAGAAACTAGTAATTAATCAACCTATAGTACAGAAGTAGAATTCGGAAGAGAAAGTACCAAGTAGGAATTTACAACCATAAGAAATCAACCCCAATTATCTAGGTGTCCAAAATCAAGTGTCCAAAATTTAGCTAAATCAACATAATTATCTAAGTGTTCATTTAATTTGGTATCAGAGCGAGAAGTTTTTAGGACTTAGTATATGAGAAAACCTTATAAGAATACTTTAGACTATAAGAATTGTAGAAAAAATATAAAAATATTATACTCTGAGTTAGAAAGGTTATATTATAACATTGATAAAGAAAATAGTAGAATTCCTTATTGCATATTAGAAATTCGTAAAACTGAGAAAAAAATTAAGAAATCATATTATTTCAAAACTTATATATAGTATACATTCTAGAATTTAAAAATATATGAAACAACATCTTTATTCAAAATACATTTCATATCATTAACGAAATATATAGCTTTAGAAAAGACTTAAAAATAGCAAAATCCTTAAGACCTAAAAGTAAATAACAATCGATAAGAATACAGAAAGATATAGTTAATCTAGAAAACTATATACAATACTTAAAAATAAGAATAAAAGACTTGCCATTAGGCTAATTTATATGAGTCAAAATAAGTAAGTAAGAAATATTAGAAACACAAATAGTATTATTAGACTACTATTTAAAGCTATAAAAGAAATAAAAATATTCCAGAACACTCTACAATTAAGATTAGACAAATTAAAACACATAGACGTTCTCTTACAAGAAACCCTACCAGAACAAGAAGAACTAAAGAATAACATAATAATAGAATTATATAGACTAAATATTGATATACAAGAACATAGGGATAGGATAATGTCACGACCCAATTTCATAGGTCATGATGACACCTACTATAACCCACCAGTAGGTAAGCCAACCCGTAGTGCGGAACAGCTAGTAACGGACTACCAAAAGGAATAAAGGGAAACAACGGAATAAATATAATCACAAGGCTAATATAATGCCAGGACCTGGTGGAGCTAGTACAAAAGCTTCTAATACATCAGGAGTACAAGTGAACTACATGAAAATATATGTATACAAGCTGTCTCTAACACAACATAGAGAACAGTCTAACAATAAGAGGGAGAGTAGGGATACTCCAAAACGTCGGGAGTTCACCCAAAATCTCCAATCCATAGCTGCTCCGCACGATATACACACATCAACGGTGATAACTCGTACTATAACCTGCAGGCTGCAGAAGTGTAGTATGAGTACCAAACACATGGTACTCAGTAGGCAACGGCCTACTGAGCTCCAGAAAAAATGTAAGCATACATAACATGAAGGCATGAAAGTAACTACAGGCAACTATCCACGAAACTAGGCATAATAATGCTAATGGGGCAATAGGGATAACTATCCTATCCTGACAACATTCAGGAACTAAAGTGCACTGTATATTACTGGCCAATATACAAATCAAGAATGAAAGAAGGATATATAATAGTAGTACAAGGCCAAAGGATGCATATACAATGTAAATAGATAAGGAAAGAGAGGGATATACAGTGATACCATACATATAAGTATACATATAGGGCTAACTCAAAGGTAACTACCTGAGGGAGTCAACCTAACATCTCAAGGTCCATAGCCAAGTAAAGGAGCCAACCCTAGCCTCATCAAGCCTATACCCAAAGGGCGACAAATCCTGGGGTAAACCAACCATAATATAATCTACCGAAAGGATAAAGGAATCAGAAACGTACCTCTAATCTCAGGTACCTGTCCACAACCAACCTGCCATGAACTAACCATAATAAACAATAATAAATTAATCGGCTAGTCCAGGCAAACAAGTACCTAATCGGACCCCCATAAGCCCGGAAGGTTCACAGAAACACTCAGCAAACAACAACCATAACTCGTACCTATACAGGCCCCCATAAGACCGATAGATACAGGTGACAAACAACTATAATGGTGATAGGCAATGCATATGAATGCATGAATGCAACATAAACCGAAATTCTATAACAATGTTGGGGACACCGGACTCGAACCGGTTCCACAATCTCAAAGCATACAGGGGACACCAGACTCGAACCGGTTCCATAATCTCAAACCATACCATACCAAGTGTATATACCTCCTCCAGCTCACCTAGCTCGCAAAGGTAGGACCTACGGCGACCAAGTTTCTCCGGCTCGATGGCTCTCGGACGAAGGGGCCTGCTAAGGGATTCGGGAAAATCCATATACAGTGCCTGGTCCCGATCCAGGACTTCCAATAACCATGAAGATCCATCTACTCCGTCCAGTACCGTATATATATATATATATATATATATATATATATATATATATATATATATATAAAATCAGTGCACTGACTCGAACTGTGGCTAAAAGAATATAAATCCATAAATCCATTGCCCGAGATCATGCTAGAGACTAAATCATGTACAAAGGGTCGGAATATCCCTAGACTGAAGTAAATAGTAATGGTAAAATGAGTGGATAAATGATGGACCGAAATCATCCTCGGTCGGAGTTCTAAAACATAATTTTCATTTCCAAAAGCTCATAATCCAGTAAATAAGGTGGTACGATTCCTGTTATAAAATAACCCTTTTAAAAGTGAAAAGTGAGAATAAATCCCCTTTTTGGAAATAGTAGTAAAATCAAGGTTTTGGTTAGAATCGTACCACTAAATGAGTATGAATGCACCAGGTAGTATACATGCCATCACCAGTATCCAGACAACATAACCATAAACGCCCAAGTGTCTATAAATAATAATCTTACCCTTGCTAAGGGCAGAATACTCACCAAAGTCCAACTAGCCTCATAATCACGGTCTCGGGTCCAATAGCATATAACCAATATAGCAAGGTCTCATAACCCGGGCAACCACAATAATCGAGGGCATAAAGCCACCACAAGGATCTAATCGGGGAAAAACCTCCTAAATCACTAAGTCAAATGGTAAGTCTCATACCAAAGGATACCTTAATCATCAGCTGTGGTTAACATGCTTATATTAAAGGGCAATAGGGAACTATGGACATAACAAATATTTATCCTAGGGTTCGGGTCACATCTCTACCCCAAATTCCATGAAATAGGCTAAGTCATGCTATACTAGCCATAGTCGTATCCTATATTCCCTACCTAGCATGTAGTCTATATTATACACAATCTCATGGAGAAAAGTAGATTGAAGCCTACCTCGATGCCGAACCGCAATTCTTGAAGTGTCCACAAATTGATCGACCCTGTTCCACAATCCCGAATCGATGCCACACTATCAAAATAGTAACCTACACGTCATTATGAGTAAAACGATACCCATATTGTAATATAAAACTTCGCACCCAAAATTGGGTCAATGATGGGACCGTGGGGTCCGCTAACAAAATCCCAAAATTGAATATGTCACGAGGTCCCCCGAACGATAATGAATATGTGCTTAAAAGTTGAGTACAAATGGAGCTTAAATCGAGGCTCAAATCAGTCCCCAAAGATTAGGATTTCAAAGACCTAAATTCTAAGAATTAACAAGGAAAAGAGCGGAATTCTATGAGTAAAATAATGGGAATGATAAAGGGACATTAAAACAACTTACCTTAATCTCAAGAATGATTCCCCACACTTCCCCACGCTTTAAGCTCCAACAATGGCAGAAAAAGGGTTTTTGAATCACAATTTTAGTCGGAAATCAGGAAAAACAAAATGTATATTCTTTGAAAATGGGGTAAGTGAAGGTAAAATCACATAGACAATGATCATACGATACCAACACATCAAGAATTGGCTAAAATGGAGCTTCTTAGCTCCCGAAATGACAAAAATACGAAATGGGTTCAGTTTTTGTCTTATACTCAGCGATGGCCGCTATAGCGGCACTTTGACCACTAAAACGGCCTGATTAGAGGGTAAAAGTACCGCTAAAGTGGTCAAATGATAGCTTTAGCGGTCATTCAAATGGTCAACAACTGCTAAAGCGGCCACACCAGCACCAACAACTTCCAAAACTTGTTTTTGACCCGTGGAACTCATTCGGAACACTATGAACATGAACCAATAGTGCAAATTGATCATAAAACACGTTACGGATCCAATAGAATCATCGTAATTTCCATTTGAGGTCATTTTGATTAAATGTGGGCCCCACACCTATAGTTCCATTTTAACTAATTTCCAACCAATAGTCCAAAATGAGTCTGAAAGCCTTGGGACCTGAACCAAGGGTCCCTCTAGCCTAAAATCAACATTCCAGAGCTGATGTGTCATGGCCCAATATTTGAGTCATGATGGCGCCTACCGTAACCCACCAATAGGCAAGCCAAACCCTAGCCTGAAGCGACATGCGACTGGCTAACTGGCGGAATCTCAGAAAACAGAGATGAAGTGGAAGTAAACATACTAATACACATACTAGAAATATAAAAACAGAATAAAAATATATATACATACCAAGAGTGAGAAGGAAGAGGACAGTATATAAAGTCAAGAACCCCTCCCAAGACCTGGTGAGGTCGGTACAAGAGCCACTACTAGACATACCCCAAAATACAAGACAAAAACCAAATATATATAACAAGTACAACAGTCTCGAGAGCAAAAGACTATGCAGTAGAAGATGGAGTAGGATCTGCCTCGGACATCAGTAAGCCCACCCTGCCCTGGAATCAGTGCTGAGAAGAGAGTCACATCAAAATTGTCGGCTAGTACCCGAATCTGCATTGGGTAAAAAGATGTAGAAGTGAAGTATGAGTATCGAGAAACGGGTACTCAGTATGTATCATCGGCCAACTGAGCTCAATGTAATATAAGCAAGCTAAAATAAGGGTGCATGCTAAGTCCGGGGTATAAGTAATAAATACATAAGTAACTGCCGAGGCGTATAGATATGCTTAGGAAATAAATAAATGTGATACCTAATAATCGAGTAAATAGATGCGTAAGTAAACATACAAGTCAAACATAACCTATCTGGGCACCCATAAACCCGATAGGCACACGAAAGAAAATAAAAACCAAGCTTGGCCCCCCATAAATCGACGGGACACACAAGAATAGTAAATGCATAGTCACCAGTGTCTCAAAGCTGTATTAGTATCCAGTAACTACAATTACCAACAAGAGTGGACCGGGCTTGAACCGACACCAATGGGTAATAACAAGAGGCCAGACGCTGGAATCAAACCAGACGCAGTGGGTAATAACAATAGGGCACATATATATCATATCCTCCAGAATCGAACCAAAACTCAGAGAACAACAGTATCATAATCATGGTACCCAATACTAGAACTCATAGTGTACCACAATCCGAGGCCGAACTCGAACCGGAACACCCAATAATCAATAACGAAAATTATCATACCTGAATTAGTAGCCGGAATCGACCTGAAACTCATCATAGCCAGTAACTAGAATAGAATTAAATGTCATATCATATCAGATAAAAAGGGAATGACCTAGTCCCAAGTCAATACTAGTATATAAGTAGAGAAGCTAACCCACAACATGCTACAAGTCAATTTCGGGGTCCTTCTAGGTAAACTATCTACTATAAACAATATGTATATACAATTCTGGGTATACATTATAAGTCATGGAAAAGCAGGTCAACCTTCTAAGTCAAACTAGCCGACCCCAATCAAATACGGTGCTATTAGGGACTAACAAGGCTAAACAGGCCAACCGGTTATAATTGGGGTGAATCAATCCCGTCATAACCCTAATAGGTCATATAGGGCTTAACTAAGCCCAAAGATGTCAAAGTTTTGAAAAGTCGGCAAAAAGGGTAACGGGGCCAACTGATGGGTCCCGAAAACCAAGTCTAGTTATACCTGCCTAAGTCTGAGCTAAGTCTGCCTAAGCCTGGAATAAGGTCCAACAATAACATTACCCAACCAGCAATCAACAACAACAAGACTATCCGACCCCAAATAGGTCATCTGTGGCATACCACAAGGATAACGGGCCTGGAATGTATCCGAATAGCCCTATCCGTCCTAGAAGGCCTAAATCACAGCAAACCACCACTTCCAAGTTTATAATACCAGTCCACAACACTAGCACAATAGCATACATATATCACACATAAGCCCAATCTAAGTGTAAAGGAAGGTAAACCTAGCCTACCTAGATGCCGGCGCAAGCCTGCCAAAAGAACCAGCTATACAGGAGCCTTCCCTTTCCGAGAGGCCTCTGACTGTTGCCAAGCTACCAAAATAATAAACTACATGTCAAAACATGACTATTGATACGCATATTGTATTAGTTCGAAAAATGTCCGAACAGTCCATGTGGGTCCTGCTTATGGAATCGCAAAAATTGAAACCATTACAACGTCCCAAATTACCTCGTGACCAATAGTCACAACTAGCACCGCTCAATTTGAGCCCAAAATATAGCTCAAAGATCAATACCACCAAATAACAATTCAATACAAGACTTTAAGCTAAAATTTGCCGAAAAACTTACGATATAAGGATGCTATACTATCAACCACGTGATCCCCAAGCTTGAAGAACTTGATAAAGGGAATAAGTGAGCAAAAGGAACCGTGATGCAGTAGCATATATACATATACACGTACAAGGAGCAACTGGAATTAATGTTTGTTATATACTTTCTCTTTATGTGCAAATGACATCAAATGCTTAACTTTTAATTTGTAAGTTATCTCCACCATGATGAAAGGTGTTGGAAGCATTTATATGAAAAGATTAGTGGCACTTAACATGTGGTGTACAACTCCACCAGTCCCACGTGTAAATGGGATAGGCCACTACTTTATCAATCTTTATCACAATAAATACACACTCGGGTATTGCATAAGTTCGTGGCAAAATAAATACAATATTTTGAATATACCGTAATCAATAGAAAATTATTTCGAATAAAGCCTCTATAAAAAAATAATATTATTTTAACATATTTAAATTCACTATCTCCGCTTAAATTATTAATAGGTTATAAAACTATTATAAAGTAGTATAGATATATCAGTGCTAAAATTTTTTATAAATTTCAAAAACGTTTTCGAAAGGTAATTAACTATGTCATTTTACCAAATTCAAATTTAATTTCATATTTTACAACGTGCTCGGTCTAAATAATATTCTCAAACGAACTGCCCGGGAGCCGAACTGTCAGTCCTAGCAAGTCATAAATAACTTGGGGCAGTTATATAAAAGCTCTAAACGCTGAGAACACACGAAAATGAGGGAAATGACCGGGAAGGTCATTACAATATCCACTACTAAAAGGACTTTTGTTCGCGAAAGTCAAGAAGAAGCACATACCTGAAGACGTGAACAAGTAGGGATATTGGGTTTGCATATCACATTCAAGCTCCCAAGTAGCCTCCTCAATCAGACGGTGACGCCACTGTACCTTAACCACTGGAATGTCCCGGGAGCGTAACCGTCTGACTTCTCTGGCTAAAATGGTCCTAGGCTCCTCCACAAATGTTAACTTATCTTTTAACTGAAATGAGTCCCATCGAAGTACATGCGACTCATTCGAAATGTATTGTCACAGCATAGAAACATGAAACACTGGGTGGATAGCTGTAAATGTCGGGGGTAAAGCTAGAACATAAGCCACCTATCCAACTGTCCGCAAAATCTCAAAGGGTCCAATATATCTAGGGCTAAGCTTAGCTTTCCTACCAAACCGCATCACGCCCTTCATGGGCGATACTCGTAAGAAGACCCTATCACCCACCCTGAATTTCAACGGACGACGTCTACAGTTAGCATAACTCCTCTGTCTACTCTGAGCTATTCGCAGCCTATCTTGAATCACTCGAACTCGGTCCAAAGATTCTCGGAGCAAATCTGTGCCACGAGGACTGACTTCTAAAGTCTCGAACCATCCAACTGGAGATCGACACCGTCTACCATACAAAGCCTCAAACGGAGCCATCTGAATGCTGGAATAAAATCTATTATCATACGCGAACTCTGCTAAAGGCAAGAACTGATCCCACTAACCCCCAAAGTTTAACACACAAGTGCGGAGCATATCCTCTATTACCTAAATCGTTCGCTCCGACTGCCCATCGATGTGAGGATGAAATGCAGTACTAAGGTCCACCTGAGTACCCAACTCCTCCTGGAAAGTTTACCAGAAATTAGAGGTAAACTGAGATCCTCGGTCTGAAATAATAGATACTAGCACTCCATGTAGGCAAACCACCTCCTGAATATATATACGAGCTACCTTTCAGAACTGTAGGAAACTCGAATAGGGATAAAATGCACCGACTTAGTCAACCGATCCATGACGACCTAAATACTATCAAAACCACGGGAGGTGCGAGGCAATCCAACAATGAAATCCATAGTGACCCACTCCCATTTCCACTCGGGAATGTGCAACTGCTGAGGTAATCCACTAGGTCTCTGGTGCTTGTCCTTTACCTGCTGACAACAAATACATCGAGCTACAAACCCTACTATATCTCTCCACATACCACTCCACCAATAGTGTTATGTCAGATCTCGATACATCCTAGGATGAATAGAATATCTGGAACTGTGCGCCTCATGCAAAATCAACTGAATCAAATCCCCAACCCTTGAAACACAAATACGGCCGTCAAACCTCAGAACAACATCAAAACCCAAGGTAGATCTCTCAGACTCACCCCTCAATATCTGATCTTGAGTGCTACGGAGACCGCTATCCTCAAACTGACGACTCTGAATCTGCTCTAGCAAAGTAGATCTCATACCAACAAAAATGATAACCCTCCCAGGGTCAGAAATATCCAAATGCACTATTGAGTTAGCTAAAAACTGAATGTCCAAAGCCAACGTCCGCTGACAGACTGAAATGAAGGCTAAGCTACCCATACTCACTGCCTTCCATCTTAAGGCGTCCACTACCACATTTGCCTTGCCCGGATGATAGAGAATAGATATATCATAGTCCTTCTGCAACTCAATCCACCTGAGCTGCCTCGAATTAATATTCCTCTGAGTCATAATATGCTGAAGACTGCGGTGGTCTATAAAGATCTCACAATGAACACCGTATAGATAATGCCTCTAAATCTGCAGTGCAAACACTACCGCTGCTAACTCCAAGTCATGAGTGGGGTAATTACGCTCGTGCACTTTTAACTGCCTCAATGCGTAAGTAATGACACGACCCTGCTGCATCAGAACACATCCCAATCCAATATCAGATGCATCACAATGCATGGTGAAACCCTCACCCTCAATGGTAAGAGTCAACACAGGGGCAGAAGTAAGTTGATCCTTGAGCTTCAAAAAGCTTGCCTCACAATCCTCAGACCACTGAAATGGAACCTCCTTCCTGGTTAGTCTGGTCATAGGTGATGCAATAGATGAGAAGCCCTCAATAAATCGCTTGTAGTACCCTGCCAACCCAATAAAACTGCGAACTTCAGTAGATGACGTGGTCCTAGCCCAACCTTAAATAGCCTCCATCTTTGCTGGATCTACCATGATACTATGTCTGGATATAACATGGCCCAAGAAAGCTACAGACTCAAGCCAGAACTCACACTTTGAGAACTTGGCATAAAGTCGGTGATCTCTTAAAGTGTGGAGCACTCCTCAAATGTTGCTCGTGCTCCTCGCTGCTCCTTGAATAAACCAAGATGTCGTCAATAAACACAATCACAAAGGATTCCAAATATGGCATGAATACATAATTCATCAAGTCCATGAAAGCTGTTGGGGCATTAGTCAACCCAAAAGATATCACCAGGAACTCATAATGGCCATACCGAGTCCTGAAGGCTGTCTTTGGGATGTCCTCAACCCTAACTCTCAACTGATGATTTCCAGATCTCAAGTCTATCTTCGAGAATACCACTACACCCTGAAGTTGATCAAAAAAATTATCGATATGAGGCATAGGATACTTATTCTTCACCGTCACCCTATTTAGCTACCTGTAATCGATACACATTCGCATAGACACATCCTTCTTCTTTACAAACAGAATTGGAGCACCCCACGGGGACATACTCGGCCTGATAAAACCTTTTTCCAAAAGATCCTGGAGCTGAGTACTCAACTTTCTCAACTCAGTAGGAGCTATACGATAAGGAGCCATAGAAATAGGTCGGGTGCTCGACTTGAGGTCAATAATGAACTCTATATCACGCTTATGAGAAAGGCCAGGTAGGTCAGTCGAGAATACATCAGAAAACTCATGAACAACAGGGACAGAGTCAAGCGATGGACTCGCAATACTAGCATCCCAAACATAAATAAGGAATGAATCACATCCTCTCGATATCAATCTACGATCCCGAACATATGAAATAATCCCTGTCGGTATGCGGCTAACAGAACCCTTCCATACCTCCGGGGGTATGCCAGGCATGGATAAGGTCACGGTCTTGGCAAAGCAATGCAAGACTACATGATGGAAAGACAACCAGTCCATGCCTAGAATCACATCAAAGTCTACCATGAACAGTACAATAAAATCAACCCAAGTCTCAAACTCCCGAACAGTCACCAGACAAGATCTATATACCCGATCCACTACTAAGTAATCACCAACGAGGGTAGATACATGTAAGGGTACAGATAATAACTTAGAACATAAACCCAACTGTGGTGCATAATAAGTAGATACATAAGAAAATGTGGATCCAGGATCAAATAATGTAGAAGCTGGCTGGTGGCATATGGAAATCGTACCTGTAATCACCGCATCCTAAGCCTCAGCCTTTGTCCTAGCCGGCACGGTATACAACTGACGCTGGCTACCACTAGTCTGAGCACCGACCTGACTACCAGTCCAACCTCCCTGCGCTCCACCTCGAGAAACCTGGGGACCACCCCGATAACCCTGTGCACCACCTCTACCTACTGGCGGTATAGATCTGATAGGCTGTGCCGTCTAAACTGAAGGCTTAATCACCCTGTGCTGAGGAAACTCACGCGCGAAATGACCGATAACCCCACAAGTATAACATGCTCCTGGCTCCCTGATCGGCCTTGAAGATCCAGCATGACCACCTCTAGTCGATGAACTGGACTAACCACATCCCTGAGGCTTACTACCAAAACCACTATAAGCAGGCTGACCCCTATCAGAAATCTTTAAGGTTGACTGTACGGGCCTACTAGGCTGACCCTGTCGCTGAAAGGACTGTTGTTGTTGCTGAAACTCGCGTCCTCTGAACTGCGAGCTGTTGTGACTACCACTATAACTACCCTAGAATTGGGGTCTCTTATCCCTGCCCCCTTGGGCCTCGTAACTGTCTCAGCAAAGGACTTCCCTGAAGTCACTAAATTCTGTGCGGCCCTGCGGAGTGTTAATCGCAACCATCTGACAAAACATCTAATCCTTTCATACTATTCAGGTAGGATAATCGTAGCATGCCTAGCTAAGTCATGGAATCCATCCTCATACTCAGCTACTGTGATAAACCCCTGCCACAACCTATAAAACTCATCTCGAAGACGCTCACGCGTGCTGCGAGGCATATACTTCCCCAAGAATACCTCAGAGAACTGTACCTATGTCACGGGTGGAGATACAGCTGGCCTGGAATCAATATAACCTCTCCACCATTAGCTCGCGACTGTATCAAACTGATAAGCAACAAAATCTACCCCACACGACTCTACTAATCCCAAATTTCTCAGCTTCTCGTCACAGCTGGATAAGAACTCATAAGCGTCTTCTCCTGGTGTACACGTAAATCTGGGTGGAGTTAATCTTAAAAAATGAATCAACCATTTCTGCTCCTTGGCAGATATAACTGGCTGAGCTACTATCGACTATGGAATTATCGGTACAGCCGAAACCTCTACTCAAGGTGTTGCAGCTGCAGGCTGCGCACCAATACCAACTCCATGTACTGCTGGCTGGGCTCCCTCGGCTGATGATCCTCCAACTAATCCCAGAAACTGCACCAAATTATTTTGGAGCACTGAAGCATCAATAAATCCAGGTGGAGCCTAGGCTGCTTTCTGGCCCACCGGTTGCTGTTGCGGCGAGCATCTGGAGCTATAATAGGATCGAGTAACTAATCCCTGGCTCCGACCTCTAGGTCGACCTCATCCCCTAATAGGAACCTTCGCTGTAGGCTCGGAGTATCGACCCCCAGCTCTCGTACCACGAGTCCTAGCCATCTGCTTAAAGAGTGAGCCAAATAAAGATCAGAAACCAATATAGACTCGACACACGGACATGAGTCAAGAAAATGAGAGACATCCCTAAGAATACTCCGTACCCTCTCGAAGATAGGATACAGGCATCCCCGCATCGATTCGCAGGACTCTACTACACACTGGCTCATGTACCGACACTACCCGTACAACCTAGGCTCTAATACTAAGCTGTCACGACCCAATATTTGAGTCATGATGGCATCTACCGTAACCCACCAATAGGAAAGCCAAACCCTATCCCAGAGCGACAAGTGACGGGCTAACAGGCGGAATCTCAAAAAACAGAGATGAAGTGGAAATAAACATACTAATACACATACTAGAAATATAAAAACAGAATCAAAATATATATACATACCAAGACTGATAAGGAAGAGGACAGTATATAAAATCAATTATCTCTAGGTTTGACCCCGAGATTGACTTGTAGCATGTTGTGGGGTTAGATTCTGTACTTATATACTAGTATTGACTTAGGCATTCCCCGTTTACCTGATATGATCTGACATTTGATTCTGTTTTGGTTACTAGTTGTTATGAGTTCCATTTCGAGTCCGGCTACTGATTCAGGTATGATGATTTTGGTAATTGACTATTGGGTGCTCCGGTTTGAGTCCGGCCCCGAATTGAGGTACACCATGAGTTCTGGTACTGGGTACCGTGATTATGATACTGTTGTTCTCTGAGTTTCGGTTCGAGTCCGACAGATATGATATATATGTGGCCTATTATTATTATCCACTGCTTCCGATTCGATTTCGGCATCTGGCCTCTTGTTATTACCCATTGGTGTCGGTTCAAGCCCGGTGCACTCTTTTTAGTCATTGTGGTTACTGGATACTGATATAGCTTCGAGACACTGGTGACTATGCAGTTACTATTCTTGTGTGTCCTGCTGGTTTATGGGGTCCAGGCTGGGTTATTGTTTTCTTTAGTGTGCCTATTGGGTTTGTGGGGGGCCAGATAGGTTATGTTGGACTTGTGTGTTTACTTACGCATTTATTTACTCAATTATTCGGTATCACATTTATTTAATTCCTAAGTATATCTACACGCCTCGGTAGTTACTTATGTATTTATTACTTATACCCCAGACTTAGCATACGCCCTCACATTTTAGCTTGCTTATATTACTTCGAGCTCAGTCGGCCGATGATTCCTACTGAGTACCCATTGCCCCGGTACTCATACTGCACTTTTGCATCTTTTTCCTCGATGCAGATCTGGGCACTAGCCGACGATTTTGACGTGACGCTCTTCTCAGCACTGATTTCGGAGCAGGGTGGGCTTACTGACGTTCGAGGCAGATCCTACTCCATCTTCTACTGTATAGTCTTTTTCTCTCGAGACTGTTGTACTTGTTATATATATTTGATTTCTGTCTTGTATTCTGGATATTTCTAGTAGTGGCTCTTGTACCGACCTCACCAGGTCTTGGGAGGGGTTCTTGACTTTATATATATTTTCCTCTTCCTTCTCAGTCTCGGTATGGGTTTATTTTGGTTCTATTTTTCTTTATATTTCTAGCATATTTATTAGTACGGTTACTTCCACCTCATCTCTGTTCTTCTGAGATTCCGCTCATTAGCCCATCGCTTGTCGCTCCGGGCTAGGGTTTGGCTTGCCTATTGGTGGGTTACGGTAGGCGCCATCATGACTCAAATATTGGGTAGTGACAGCTTGGTATCAGAGCCTAGGTTGTATGGGTAGTGTTGGTAGATGAGCCAATGTGTGGTAGAGTCCTGCGGATATGTACAGGGATGCCTGTATCCTATCCTCGGGAGGCTACGGAGCATTCTTAGGGGAGTCTCTCATTTTCTTGACTCATGTCCGTGCATCTGGTCTATATTGGTTTTTGATTTTCATTTGGTTCACTCTTTACGCAGATGGTTGGGATGCATGGTGCGAGAGCGGGGGGTCGGGACCCCGAACCTGTAGCGAGGGCTCCAGTTAGGGGCCGAGGTCGACCTAGAGGTCGGAGGTAGGGCAGAGTAGCATCCACAGGCTGAGATCATCCTAGGGATCAGTCACCCGATCCCATTATAGCTCCAGATGTTTCACCGCCACAGCAGCCGGTGGGCCAGGGAGCTGCCCAGGCTCTACCTGGATTTTTTGATGCTTCAGCACTCAGAGACATTTTGGTACAATTGTTGGGATTAGTTGGAGGTCCGTCAGTCGAGGGAGCCCAACCAGCAGGACAAGGAGTTACTGTGATAACCCATGCTAGGCTTTTATGTCACCCCTGGGATGTTAGATTAACCCATGCTAGGTATTTTAACCCCTGGAATGTCATTAACCCATGCTAGGCTTTTATGTCTCCCCTGGGATGTTAGATTAACCCATGCTAGGTATTTTAACCCTTGGGAGGTTGGAGTAACCCAAGATTATTTAAACCATTATGCATTACTTCATTCCTTTACTTTTGTGAGATTGATACATTGATAGTTATAACATTTGGAAGCTTTGGAATTTCAGTCAATGGTTAAGAGACATATGAATCACAATTGGTACTATGAGTAATATGATACGACAACCTGAAATGCGATACCTTTGGACATTTTGGAATGGAACAAATACAATGTCAATGTGAATAATATGTGCTGCAGAAGGATACGAAAAGAGTAACCTTACTTACCTTATCTTCCCAATATGATCACACAGTCCTATATGCAAATACAATAATCCAGCTTCTTCCTTACATTTCACTCTACAACACAAGTACATAACAGAGCTCACGTTAACAACCAACTACCTTACAAGTGTATAAGACGACAATGAGTTGCATGATTGCCCTATAACGTCATTTCACCTTTTACGATACAATTCACGGCATCATCATACCAATAATACCACAACATTCCACACATTGACCACAACATCATAAACCAATAGCATTTTGATACCACTTTTAACCTTTACACTTTCTCATTAACACCACATCACAATTACTCCATCAAGTCACCTCAATACATTTCATAACAACAATCCCACAAGTTATACATATAGAAAAAAACAAGTTAAGGAACATAACCACATCATATATGTTGATATTTCATCCACACCATTCACTTTCATCAAAACCTCAAGTCTCCTTTCAAGTTCAAATCACAAAGATGACACATCTTTTAGAAAAAATCAAAAGTGCACTATTTAACACTTTGCCAACATAACCATCATGATATACTCACCATCTTAAGCATATAATATATTAATCCATGAGAGTAGAAACTTACCAAAGCTTGAAAAATGATGATCTTGTCCAAAGAGATGGCTTAGGGTTTAAGAGCTAAAAGGAAAATCTTGGAAATGTCTAGAATGGCATGTTTGTTTATGTGAATAAAAATCTGATTTTTCCTTGTCTTATATAGCCCCTCAAGTCATCCTTATCCAAACATTAATTTCTATGCTTACTTGGTCAATGATAGAATGGATCATTTTCATTTGGGCCATGCATTTTGGCTTCATTTTGGGCCTCAAATTGAGCCCATTAACCCATATTAACTTAGCCCATAAAATTCAATGCATGATCCACAAATTATCTCATGTTTAAATAATTCCATAAATATTAAGACCATATTCAACTCACGAGATTCATGTTGGTAGCCTCAATCCCACGAATAAGCGATTTGAGCCACTCATGGCTTAATTTAACATAATTTGATAAAATAATTATGACGACGAATTAATCCCAAATTGGATACCAAACATGCTCAAGAGTAGTCCTACTACGATGGAATAATGATACCATCACCCAAGAGTCCTCTTTATAGACTAATAATCAGAGAAGAAATTTGGCAAAAAGCACCCCAGCACGCCCCTGGGCATGCCTGGGACTTAGCTGAATTTCAGCTCTGAAAAGGGGGAGCCTGAGAAGCCTGGAACGCTGCCTGGTGTGCCCTTCTGATGTCCAGGCCATAAAAACTTTGGCCAGAAGCGGCCTGGGATGCCCCTGGGCCCGCCCCACACTTAATTTTTGATTCCAACTTTTCTTTACGGATTGGTTGGATCCTTCAAGTTCAAATATTTAGCTTGCCTCTTATCTTTAATATCCTTTGCTTTGAGGTCCTCCAAACCTCACTTTTCACTCCACAAATGCTCCAAAAAGTCGTAAACTCCTCCTACAAGGGTCTAATCACATTTACTAGAACAATATCAAATATTCCATATGTACGGGATGTTACATCATCCTAAGGAGTCTACAAAGCCGTGTCTAGTTGAGCCTTACTTATGAATGTGTTGTACACCACATTTATAATTAGGGGGATTTTCGGACATTTAGAAAATATTATCTTCTTTTAGAATGTAAATCGTGTGATAGAGTTGTTAAAAAATCTGTTCCCACACATACTATGATCCATGTCATCTTGGTTAAGCCTAATATGGTTAGGGTCAAAGGTGGTAAAGGGATAGTATTTCCTGAGAGGAAATCTTCATAGAAAGGTCTCATGTTATCAAAATTCAGAGAAAAACTTGTAGAGGTTTCTGTGTTACTTGCATCTACATCTGCATTTGTATCACTTGTATTATTTTTTTTTATCAAAGAAGGATATAATAGGATTATTCATGTGCTACACGGTAAATTGTTACCTAGTGACAGAGATGGTTGCGACATTTCCTAATATAACTTCTTGAGAGAATGTGACTAGTGCTTGAGTTTGAGATTTCCTCCACCTAACTCCTCTAGTAGTTATAGGATTAATCCTATAGAGGACATTTAGTACTTTATCAGTAATAGACATAAAATATTTGGGGCTATGCATGTATTGGAAATAGAAGTTGTTGATTTATCCTTGTAAATGTTATAAGATGTGGCAGTAGCATATTTTAGTAGGTGAATATACTATTATGGTATTGGTTAGAGATACTCCTGGTTGGCCGATAGAACCGAGATGCTTACTCATCATCCCGAGTATGTTAGTAGCTAAAATTATAAGATATGTGCATATGACCACCCCAAATAAGTTAAAATGGGTGATCCTTTTTGTGGTTAGTAAACTCATAGGATATGTGTTTTAATTGTCTCATATAAGAGTATCTGTATATTAGTGTCCGATTGTGATATATGTTTTGGTTATAGAACAGAATATGACTAAAGATTAAGGTTGAAAATGGTGAGGGATTAAACATAATTTGTGATATGTTAGAATAAGAAGTATAGAGGCATAATGTTAACTAATCACTAGTAGGAGAGTATTGGATTATATGTAAAATAAAGATGAATGATATTGAATATCATAGATTGGAGAGATGAGTTGAGTAAAGTTCCCTGTTCGTATAAGAAGGTGAAATATATGACTATTAGAAGAAAATATGACATATGTTGTCCCCTTATTATAGAAAGTGCTTATTGAGCATGTGATAAAAAAAGAGAGAGATATTAACTCAATCCTAACCAATTGTAAAGTCATTCCAGAAGAACTCCCTAGACAACATTTTGAACTTTTTTTAGACAGATAAATCATTTTAGTATCGATGTGAATTCTGATACCCAATATTAATAGCTACAAGAACATAGAGGGCAATTGAAAGATCACATTGATAAAACATACATTGACTAGTGTGGTACCCTAGAATGCATCTACATCATTCATATGAAATAAGGATGGGTCATTATGCATATGTATGGAGCCAACTAAATAAAGTTGCAATCATAGTTCGACTAAGGAGAGGAAAGTTGATTATATGCTAGTTGTTCTTATTGATTCCTTTGCATATAAAGGGGTTAGAGCATCCTCACTTGTTATATCGTTATAGAAAATCTATTAGCATGGATAGACCTTACTTGTTAAGATAAAAATGTCTATTCCTTACATGCTACATAATCACGGGATGAGTTCTCATGTACTTGGAATTATGTGTATTTGGAAAAGTGTAAAAGATCATTGGTTATGATGCCCTTAAACTTTATTTGTTAATTTGCTTATTGGAAGATATAGTTTAATTTTGTATCGCCGGCCTATAACAAAGAAAAATCAGCCTCGATCCCTCATTATTATACATGATTTATAGGGGGCTTCTCTTACCATTATCCTAATATATGGGTATACTCAGAAAGCTGTCTATTTTTAATGGTCGGACCACTTGTGATAAGAATTCTTGGAAGCGAAAGACAACATGGGAAATCAATTGTATATGTTTCAAGGTGAGTGAAGAAACATGAGCAGAACTAGACTACCTGTGATTTAGGAATAGTGGCAGTATGCTTGAAATAAAGATATGACGGAGTGTTTCTATAAGATGTCTCATAGTTTTCAAAGGCTCGGGTTGCTTATATATTTATACATGCTACATATTCCATCTATTTGTAGGTAATATGCCCTTTGTGGATTATTTTCACACATGTTACATATGTCATAGAACTCTTGCATGTTGGTGTTATTTGCTTCATAAAACATCACTTATTCCTATATGTTTCACAGGACCTTTCCCTATTTCACCAATTACTTGCCACATATCACTTGTCCATATTTTATGTACATCATAGATTAATGGATCATATGTTATAGGCACTATAATTATTTGCTTATGGGTTAGATGCACCACAAGTCACTTGTCTATATCATTATATGCTTCATAGACCTTATTCCTAAATGTCACATGCCTCACGACCTACTTGTTTAAGCATTACAATCCCCACAGTTTACTTGTCCATGTATCATATACTTACTTGCTTATATCTCACAAAGTATACTTATTCATGTGTTAGTCCACTTATGCATGTGATATAGTCTGCTCATGTGATACATATTTCATATCCACTTTATTTAGACTCTATATATAGGAAACTCACTTATATGTTATAGGCTATTATAGCCGTAGTTCTCACATGTTATGTGCTCATCTAGTCTATTTGCTCAACATGTTTTACAGTTCACTTGCTCATGTAATAACATTTTATAATTCATCTTTGCATAAGCTATATGTCCTATAGTTCAATTTCTCACATGCTACCTAGTTCACATGATCATATATTATAGGATGTTACAACTTACTTGCATATAGATCATATGGCCCTATAGCTCAAATGTCTATATCCCTCTTATGTTCACTTATTCATATGGTAAATGCATTTATTTGTGGCTCATTGCTTATATATTAGGCTATCTTCTGTGCATGCATGCTTATGTATCGTAGGCTCTATGTGTATTATTTGTTCCTATGTTATCGTCACGGCCCAGACGATCATGATTGGCACCCACCCTAATGTATGGCGAGAGAACCATACTAGTCTCACCTTTACTCACTTAATTGTTACTCTAACATTCATTTACATTAAACCTCAAACTTTTAAACAAATTCAATGAATTTTACTCACTAAAGTATAATCATCCAACAATATTAACATCCACAAATGAATAGAGTGTGAAAACCTATATTTATTTCAATCCCTGAGACTTGAAGTCACTGTACAAGAACATCTAATAAAAGAATAACTAAGTCTGAAAAACATCTAGCAACATCCAAAACATAATCATGAGGAATCATCTTAGGTACAATAACAAGGGACATCAGCAACATAAGAAGATCTAAAGGATGCCCGAACATTGTGCTCACCTTCAAAATCATATCCGGACTACTAACTAGAGCCGAGGTCGATGGTTAACCTCTGGAAGATGTTTTGAACTCAACAAAAAGAAGAGTTCAGGTAGCATCAGTACAAAAACATGTACTGGTAAGCATCATAGGTCGACTAATGTAATATTGAACAAGTAAGCAAGTCAAACAAGTATGAAAGAGGTCATAACAAGATTCATAATCAATGATATCAATCAACAACATATCATGGATCACCATATAATTACACTCACAAGTTCAATCGTAAAAGCTTTCATACTTAATCATTTTCATCAACCATTCATCATCACATATATTCATCAAATATCACTCACTGCATATATAAGAGTGCATGTATGCAAGATGTGCACATCATATCTTACCCTTATTATCCCTCTCATCAACATCA
This sequence comes from Capsicum rhomboideum, assembly GCA_031232105.1. Classification (NCBI taxonomy): domain Eukaryota; kingdom Viridiplantae; phylum Streptophyta; class Magnoliopsida; order Solanales; family Solanaceae; genus Capsicum; species Capsicum rhomboideum. The sequence goes on from CP124716.1 coordinate 137,036,263, forward strand.
TAATGTACCGGCGTGGTACCCGACCCATTATCACATTATACGGGCTTGGTACCCAATCCATTATCACAACATATTATCACAATGAAATGAAATACATCAGGCTAGAAGACAATCACAGATGTTTAAATCACAAACAAGCACAAAGTCAAGAAAGTCTAAGTGCTACACAAAACCATAGCCTAACTCAAATACTTTGCTTAAATTCATCTTTAAGCCACACTTTCCCCTTTTTGTTCTCGTTCAATTCATTCTTGATCTATACAACCAAAAAATATACACACATTTCAACAATTCATCCTTTTTCAGCTACTAGAGATCAAAATCACTAAATTTAGTGACAAATTTACCCTATTTCATCATCTTAGGGTTTTGTTATCATTTAAACTTCATGAACACTACTCAAGGTAGCATATTTAGTCATAATTCAAGTCTCATTAGTGTTTTCTAACACCCTAGGATCGTTATATGCTGAATTTATTCACTTTCCTACCACTTTTCATCAATTCTCCATAAACTAGGGTTTTCCCACTATTAATCCATTTTCTAGTGATTTTCTAAGGTTAAACGAAGTAAATTCAAGTCTAGAACGTAATTACTTACCTCCAAAGATAAAAAGCTTCAAATTTTTGCTGAAAATCACCTCTTCCTAGAGTTATATTGTGTTTTTCAAAAAGTGGACAATGAAAATATTTTCTGGGTTTTTTAACTGAAAATTTTAACTACATGTTACCGCTGCAGTGGATAATTATCGTTGCAGTGGTTTATGTCCCTTTTCACGAATTTTGCCGCTGCGGTTGGAGTTACCACCGCAGCAGTACCGCTGTAGCTGTTACTTTTTACACTGCATGGTCCGAGGCAGAAACTTGGAACCTCTCTTCAATTTTTCTTATATCAAAACACACACCACGAATTTTGACAACGCAAACCAACTCCTCCATGATAAACGCTATAACTGGAGTTCTATAACTCCATTTCAGGTACTGGAAGTGCTACAACTTACTATGCGCGTTGGCTATTCAACTATCATGTCAAACCTGGCTATTACCCATCATATCAATACCAGATTTCACTCATCTACCATACCCTCAAATTTGAGCCAAAATTAGACTAGTCCTGAATTTCTCAAAATTTAGCTAAGGGAAGTCTAGGTACCACTTTTACCTTCTAATTCGGCGTAACGACATTTTGTGTCGTTACATTAGATACCAATTTACCTCTTGTTCATCCCCGAATGAATATTTTCCTGAAAAGACATAACAACTGGGATAGAGAGCACCTGATTCAATGAACAAGTGTGGATATTACTTGTACATGTCTGCTTCGATTTCCCATGTAGCTTTCTCAATGGTGCAGTTCTTCAACTAAACCTTCACAAAAGGAATAACTCGTATCCTCAACTTCCTCACATCATTAGATAGAATAGTAATCGATTTCTCTTCATAAGATAGTTCCTTATTAAACAATTCCAGGTCCCAATGAATAATGTAGTCACCATCTCCATGGTATTTCCTTAAACATAAACACATGGAATACAAGGTGAACCTAGGACATAGTAGGGGGTAAGGCCAGCCTGTAAGCTACTGACCCCACTTTCTTCAAAACCTTAAAAGGTCCTATGTACCTTGGTATCAACTTGTCTTTCTTGCCGAATTGCATTACACCTTTCATGGGTGACACTTTCAAAAGTACTTTCTCCCCCTTCTCAAACTTCATGTCTCTTACCTTTTTATCTGCATACTCCTTTTGTCGGCTTTGAGCTACTATAAGCTTCTCCAATATGAATCTTACTTTTTCCATAGAGTCCTTAAGCATATCAGTACTCCAAGGACTCAACTCGAATGCGTCAAACCCCCCAATTGAGGACTTATACCATCTACCATATAAGGCCTTAAAAGGAGCCATGTCAATACTAGAGTGGTAGCTATTGTTGTAGGCAAACTCACACAATGGTAGGTATTCATCCCATTGACCCCTGAAGTCCATAATTCAAGCCCAGGGTATATCTTCAAGTACTTGGATAGTTCACTCAGATTGACCATCTGTCTGTGGGTAGAAATCTATGCTCAAGACCAATGTAGAACCCAACTTCGATTGAAATCTCTTTTAAAATTTGGAAGTAAACTGGGTACCCTATCAGACATAATTGATAACGGTACCTCGTGTAGCCTTACAATCTTATTCACATAAATCTTGGCTAACATGGACGCATTATAATCAACCCTTACTAGAATGAAATAAGCCGACTTAGTGAATCGGTCAATGATGACCCAAATGAAGTCACATTTCCTCAAGGTTTTTGGATGACCAACCACAAAATCCATTGTTATCCGTTCCTACTTCCACTCCGGAATGGGCATCCATTGGAAAGTACCACTAGTTTTCTAATGTTCATATTTGACTTGTTGGCAGTTTTGACACTTAACCACAAAATCTACAATGTCACGCTTCATCCTTCGCCACCAATAGTGTTGCCACAAGTCTCTATACATCTTGTTGGATGAACGGAGTACTTGGAGTTATGAGCCTCTGTCAGAATGGTGGAAATCAAATTACCTACTCAAGGTACACATAACAGCCCTTGGATTCTCAAAGCCCCTTCGTCATCAAGAATGACCTCCTTCTCCTTCCCTTGTAACACCTTCTCTCTGAGGTTGTTCAATTTGTTATCCTCAAACTATTTTCTATTAATATGATCATAGAATATGGATCTAGCCTCTACGTGTGCCAACACCTTCCCTTTGCTAGTTTCCTACATTCTCAGAAAATCATTAGCCAAGGACTATAAGTCCCTCGCTAATGGGCGCCTAGACACCTCCAGAAATGCTAAACTTCCCATGCTCACTAGTTTATGGCTTAGGGCATCTTCCACCACATTGGCGTTGCTTGGGTGATACAGAATTGGGATGTCATAATCTTTAATCAGCTCTATCCATCTCCTCTATCTTAGATTCAAATCCTTCTAGGTAAACATGTGATGGTCTGTGAACACCTCACACTTCACCCCGTAAAGGTAGTGCCTCTAAATTTTTAAAGCAAAAACCACGGCTGTCAATTCTTAATCATGTGTGGGGTAATTCTTCTCATAGGGCTTTATTAGTCTCAACGCATAAGCAATTACATTTTGTTCCTGCATCAACACAACACCTAAACCAAATGTGAGGCACCACAAAATACAATAAAATCCTTACCTTCGACAGACAAGATTAATATTGGGGCAAAAGTCAACACAGTGAGCTTTTGAAAGCTCTCTTCACACCTGTCATCCCATTCAAAAGGAACTTCCTTCTGAGTCAGATGGGTCAGGTGCAAAGCAATGGCAGCAAACCCTTTAACAAATCAGAGGTAGTAATTGGCGAACCCCACAAAACTATGGATTTCTATCACATTCATCGATCTGGCTTAATTTTTAACCACCTCAACCATTTTTGGGTCCACTATAACCCCTTCCTTAGAAACTGCGTGCCCCAAAAAGGACACCGAAGAAGCTAAAATTCACACTTCGAGGACTTAGCATAAAACTGCTTCTCTTTCAACAACTTTAACACAGTAGACAAATGGGTTTCATGCTCTTCTTTACTTTTATAATAAACAAGTATAACATCACTAAAAAAATAGAGAACGAGTCCAAAAAGGATTTAAACACTTCATTCATCAAGCTTATGAAAACAGCTGGGGCATTGGTCAAATGAAAAGACATAACCAAAAACTCGTAGTGTCCGTAATGAGTTTGGAAGGCATGCGGCATGTCCTCAGCCATAATTTTTGATGATAACCCGACCTTAAATCAATCTTAGAGAACACTGCAGCTCTTTGTAATTGGTCAAACAGATCATTTATTCTAGGCAAAGGATATTCGTTACGAATAAATACCTTATTTAACTAGCGGTAATCTATACACATCCTCATACTACCATCTTTTTTCTTCACAAACAACACTGGTGCACCCCCAGAGGGACACTAAGGAGAATGAAGCCCTTTTCTAACTACTCTTGTAATTAGGATTTCAACTGTCTTAACATTGCAGGAGCCATACGATATGGGGGAATAGAAATGGGTCTAGTTCCAGCTCTAAGTCTATACAAAAGTCAGCTTCACGATCTGGAGGAATACCTAGAAGATTATCTGGAAATACTTCTAAAAATTCACACACCACTGGAATAGACGCTATAGGAAGGGCTACAGATTTATCCTCCCAAATATGGGCTTAGAACACCCTACAACCTTCTTTACTATCTTCTAAGCACGAATTGCGGACACAAACCTTATAGGATTAGGCTTAAAAGTTCCCTTCCACTCTAATTGCTCTCTCCCGGGCATTGCCACTGTAATAGTTTTGGTAAAGCAATCAAGAACAGTATGGTAAGGGTATAACCAACTCATCTCTAAAATAACATCAAACTCTTCCATGAATAAAATAACCAGGTCCGCTAGGCTCTTAAGCCCTATGAACATCACATGACATGCACAATATACCTAATCAACACATACAGAAATCCCAACCAGTATAGACACATACATAGAAGTATAAAGATATTCGCAATCCAAGTCCCAACCAAAAGTAAATTTCACAGACATATAAGAAAAGATGGAATTGAGATCAAACAATACAGAAGCCATATGATCAAAGATGGAATCAAGATCAAATAATACATAAGCCATACGATAACATATATGTAACACCCCGTACATTCCCAACCCTACTTGATGATGTTGAATAATGTTTGCTTAGGTGTTGAGAGATATAAGTATGTATTTGGTAATGCTAATGACGAGAAAATTTAAATTTGGCCACGTACACGCGAGTAGACCTTCGTATGAGGTGTTTTGTGCTTTCGTGGAGCATTTGAGTAATACCCCGTACACATTATAACCTAATTTGGTGACTTTAAGTCATGTTTAATTGATGATAAAGCTCACTAAGTAAGTATTTTGTAGTGTTTTGATAAGGTATTGGACTATATGCAAGTATTGAAGAAATGGCCGAGAAATTCAGCAAGGTACTGAAACTTGCGCCACTCCCTATTTCAGGGGGTGTGGCACAAGCCACCTGATTCAGAGGGGGTTCATTTCTTGTGCCACAGCTTTCTTTTCAGCTAGTAGCACAAGTCACAATAAATGTGCCCTTCCGGGCTCGTTTTGCAACGCAATGCTACGTCGATTCTTATATTGTTTCTTTGGGTTCTTTGGAGTTATTTAAGCATTGTTAAGGTTTCAAATACATCAATACACTCCTACATACTCCTACATGATCAAATCATGAAACACAAGAATTTATCAAAAATGTTCAATGAAGCCATGGACGACTAGAATTTCTATTTTTGCGATGGAGACGACGAATGAGAATCTCGTAAGTGAATATTATCGAGACATTATAAAATTAATTAAACATGAGATATTTGGTGTATTATACATTGGATTTAGTAGGTTAAGTGGATATATGTTATTGGGCCCAATTTGAGGCCCAAAACAAAGCCAAAATGCTTAGGCCCAAGGGGAAAAATGATCCATTCTTCTACTTTGACCAAGCCAATATGGCATTTAATGCCAAAGTGTGGCTAAAGATGACCACAAGGCCTATATAAAGGTACCCAAATCAGATTTTTATTCAAGGAGCCACACATCACATTTCTAGATTTTTTTTTCTACAAAAAGGGCTTTTTCTCTCAACTCACAAACCCTAAGGCAACCATTTCTTGCAGACAAGATCATCACTTTGCAAGCTTGGGTAAGTGTTTATTATTGTGATTTATTACATTAAGTACATGTGAGAGTATGTAAATCATGTTGGTTATGCTTGGAAGTGTTGAATATGGTACTTTGTGTTTTTGTGAAAGATGTGTAATCCATGGGATTTAAACTTGAAATATGACTTGTGGGTTTGATGAAAAGGCATGGTATGGATGAAATACCAACATGTATGGTGTGATTATGTTAATAAACTTGTTATTTCCATATGAGTGTAAATTATGGGATTTTGGCCGATTTGTTGTTGTGAGGTGTATTGAAGTAATTTGATGGCATAATTGTGATGTTGTGGTGATGGAGAAGTGTAATGTATGAACTTGGTGTGACATGATCTTGGCTATCATGTATTGGTCAATGTATGTAATATTGTGGGATTATTGGGATAATAAATTCATAAATAATATTTTGGTCAATGTTGGGCATGTTGTGGTATTATTGATATGACCATGCCGAAAATGGTATTGTAGCGAAAGACACGACATTTTTTAAAGCCAAACATGTGACTCATTGTTATTATATGCTATTGTAAGGTAATTGGTGGTTAATGTTGGTTTCGTATGTACTTGTGTTGTAGAGTGAAACATAAGGACGGAGCGGGACTATTGTATGCACTTAAGATTGTAGAATCATATTGAGAATACAAGGTATGTAAGGTTACTTTGTCCGTATATTTCTACAACAAATAGTATCCACATTGACATGTCATTAGTCCTATCCCGAAATGTGCTAAGGTATTCCATATCCGGTTATCAATTGTTATATATTTCCTACTCATTGATCATTTGTGAATCTCATGCCTCATATTCATGGTTAATGTTCCAAAAGCTCAAATAAGGTTATGTTCCAATGTTCCAATAGTGATTATAATTATGCCTCTTGTTCATTGATTATTGTTCCAATGGTTCCCTTGGTGTTATGGTTCTAATAATGTTATGTTGCCAAGTTTCTCATGTCTCTCTCTCATTGGTTAATGATCCAAAGTTTCAAATAAAGATGTGGCAACCATTGTACCAATCCCAAAGTAAAGAACAAAGTAATGCATATGTGGTCAATGATCAAGTACGGGTGGCAAGTCTAGGGGCATAAGTCTAGCTCGACTCGATCCCGATGTATTGATTTATGGGTGGCAAGTCTAGGGGCATAAGCCTAGCTCGACTCGATCCCAATATGTTGATTTATGGGTGGCAGGTCTAGGGGCATAAGCCTAGCTCGACCCGATCCCGATGCATTGATTTATGGGTGGCAGGTCTAGGGGCATAAGCCTAGCTCGACCCGATCCCAACATGATGATATGTTATGTAAAGACCCACTGATCAGTAGGGGCTCGGGTACATTGTGACACATGTATTGACGAGTAAGAATTAAAGTAAAGAAAGCAAAGAAATTAATGAAAGCTGTACACACGATTTCCAAAATGTAAAATGGTGACTTATTCACATTGATTATTCATATGTTTTGAGTTCATGGAAATATTCATGTATTGTACAGTTTCATCTGAGCCTTGCATACTCAGTACTTATTTCGTACTGACCCCTCTCGGGGAATTTACCTTACTTGCTGCAGGAGAAGGTACTAGTAGGCCGCCACAGTAGGTTCCCAGTTTTTTACGGTTCATTGGTGAGCTCCAGTTCGTTCGGGGCTTCTCCGAGTCGCAGTGGTTCATATGCTTTGATATTGTACATTGTGTATAAAGTGGGGACTTGTCCCGACTTTCAGTTGGTCTTGGTCAATGCATCTGTTAGAGGCTTTTGTAGACGTATGTGGGTGTATGTGTATAAGATGATAGATTAAATCTTGACTTGATGGCCTCAACGGCCAAGTTTCTCATATGTATATATGTCACATGTTCTATGCTTTTCGATTTTAGCCTCTCATGTTTCTATGTGATAGTAGTGTTTCCTATGACATGCATATGAATGAATAGAAGCAAAGATTGGTTCTCTCGGGCCTTATCGGCTTCGGGTGCCAATCACGCCTCGTGGGGGTTCGGGGCGTGACAATATAAGAATAGTACCTGTGATCATCGCATCAAAAGATTCTACCTCAGGATGAACCAAAATTGCATAAAGGTGTGCCTTATCAGCACCCTGACCTCTTCCTCTACTACCCTGCACTCCATTTCTACCAACCTGTACTATACCTAGATTAGCCTGGTTAACACCCCTAGCCTGGCCACCATGCCCACCTTGTGGAAGACCTCTACTATTTCTTCTTTCACCACGCCCTTCCAGAACTAGAGTTATAGAAGCTGGTTGCTGTGTCAACTGGCCTGCCGATAAGAAATTAGGACAATTTCTCCTTACATGTCCTATACTTCCATATTCAAAGCATTTGGGCACCAAAGTAGGCCACTGAACTGAAGAAGAAGAGGGCATGTAGCTATCGGCATGGGAAGGCTTATAACTGACCCCAGATGCCCCCCAGCTGATACTGGCATAGCTGAATAGTAGGGGTTAGAAGAACCATGCTCCTTTGAGAAAGTACCACTAAATTGGCCCGAGATTCGAGCCTTCTTCTCTTCTACTTTCACCTAGCCTAGTTTCTCAAGTTCTTTAGCCTTCTTGACAAATTCAACAACATCCTAAAAAGACTTACTAGACATAACCACAGATAAGCTAGCCAACTGAATCCCCGAATTCAGACCCTTCACAAATAACCTAATCCGCTCCTTTTTTGAGGAATTAACTATAGTGCATAATGAGATGGGGCATGAAACTTGGCCTCATAGGCCGCCACAGACATGTTACCCTGCTCCAACCTCAGAAACTCATCTTTTTTCTGGTCAATATAAGTGTAGGAAACATATTTCATAAGGAATACATTTTAAACTGAGCCTAAGTAAGTGGAGGCAAGGCAGTTTTGCATTCCACAAATAACCTTCACCATTATTTGGCTTCATTCTGTAGCTGAAAAGAAATGAACTCCACACCATACCTTTCAACAATACCCATCTTGTGCAGACGTACATGGAAATCTATCAGAAACTCAAATGCATCCTCATACTCTGTACCTTAGAATACCGAAGTTTTCATCTTCATGAGTTTACAAAATAGTCCATGCTTATCATCAGTCATTAATAGTCCAAGTACCTATTGGGGATATATCTCATCCTCATAGCTTGCATCCATCCTTGGTGCTACAGTAGCGGCATGTTGTACGGATGTGGACAGAAAGGTTAGAATAACTTGAGTGTAGCCAGTTCCATCCAAGCCTCCCAAAACCCTCAACACTTGTTGTATCACCTCGGAATATAAAGGCACCTTTGCTTCCCCATTTGGTAATGGTACCACATTCTCTAGAGCTATTATTTCTTCTTTTATACCACCTCTTCTACATCCTAAGCATGATCTGGAGCTTCCTGTAGTAGGGGAGGGGTTGGTGATCTATGTCTTGTCAATTTCCCGACTGCCTGTACTTCACCTCTAACGGGTGCTGCTCTTTGTTCTTCCCTCCTTGTTCTACCCCTAACTCGAGGTTTGCCCCAGACTATGGTTTTGATGGTTGGTGCGGGTATGGGTTCTACTGCTGCTGCTCTGGTGGAATGAGTATTCACCATCTACGAACAAGAGTAAAAGGATTAGATATCAATTTGGATCGCCAGATACCAATTGAAATCAAGTAATAGCACGACAAAAAGAAAGAAAGGAAATTCATTTCCTAAATCCCTGTAGCCTCCCAAAGAAAAGTACAGACGTCTCCATACCATTTTGCAGGACTCTACTAAACTTATTATTGTACGACAAGACCTATGAACCCAGTGCTATGACACCAACTTTGTCACGACCCAACCGATCATTACTGGCATCCACCCTAACCTATGGCGGGAGAACCATACTAGTCTCACCTTTACTTACTTAAGTGTTACTCTCACATTCATTTATATTAAACCTTAAGCTTTTAAACAAATTCAAGAAATTTTACTCACTAAAGTATAATCATCCAACAACATTAACATCCGTAAATGAATAGAGTGCGGAAACCTCTATTTATTTCAATCCCTAGGACTTGAAGTCACCATACAAGAACATCTAAAGAAAGAATAACTAAGTCTGAAAAATATATAGCAACACCCAAAACATAATCATGAGGAATCGTCTTAGTCTCAAAAATAAGGGACATCAACAACTTAAGAAGATCTGAAGGTTTCCCGGACATGGTGCTCACCCTCAAAATCATATTCGGCCTAATAAATAGAGCCGAGGTAGCGTGGCAAAAGCTGGAAGATGTTTTGAACTCAACAAAAAGAAGAGTACAGGTAGCATCAGTACAACAACACGTACTGGTAAGCATCATAGGTCAACTAACTTAACAATGTGCAAGTAAGAAAATTAAACAAGTATGAAAGCAACCATAACAAGATTCATAATCAATGATATAAATCAACAACACATCATGGATCACCATATAATTACACTCACAATTTCAATCGTACATGTTTTCATACTTAATCATTTTTATCAACCATTCATCATCACATATATTCATCAAATATCACTTTATGAATATATAAGAGTGCATGTATGTAAGATGTTCACATCATATCTTACCTTTATCATCCTTCTCATCAATATCATAATGTATCGGTGTGGTACCCGACCCATTATCATATTATATGACATGGTACCCGACTCATTATCACATTGAATCGGCGTGGTACCAGACCCATTATTATAATACCTCTTCGCGATTCAATAAAATACAATGCATTTATCAATAACAAATCAGGCTAGAAGACAATCACAGATGTTTAAATCACAAACAAGCACAGAGCCAAGAAAGTCTAAGTGCTACACAAAATCATAGCCTACCTCAACTCCTTTGCTCAAAGTCACCTTTAAGCCACACTTTTCCCCTTTCGTTCTCGTTCAATTATTTCTTGATCTATACAACCACAAAATATACACACATTTCAATAATTCATCCCCTTTTCAGCTTCTAGGGATCAAAATCACTTATTTTAATCATAAATTTACTCTATTTCATCATCTTAGGATTTTTGTATCATTTAAAATTCATGAACACAACTCAAGGTAGCATATTTAGTCATAAATATAGTCTCATTAGTGTTTTCTAACACCCTAGGATCGTTATAGGCTGAATTTATTCACATTTTTACTATTTTTCATCAATTCCCCATGATCTAGGGTTAAACCCCAATTTCCATCATTAATTCATTTTCTAGTGATTTTCTAAGGTTAAACAAAGTAAATTCAAGTCTAGAGCGTAATTACTTACCTCCAAAGATGAAAAACTTTGAATTCTTACCGAAAATTACCTCTCCCAAGAGCTATATTACATTTTTCAAATAGTGAAGAATGAAAATATTTTCTGGGTTTTAAAATTAAAATTTTTATCTGCACGTTACTTCTGCAGAGGATAATTACTACTGCAGTGGTTAAAGTTTTGCTGCAGCGGTTCGCGTGCCTTTTCATGGTGGTCGCCGCTGCGGTTCCAGTTACCACCGCAGTGGTATCGCTGCAGCAGTTACTTTTTCCACTACAACAGTTCAAGCCTGAAACTCAGGACCTCTCTTCAAATTTTCTCATTTCCCAGCACACACCATGAATTTTGGCAATGCGAACCAACCCCTCCATGGTAAACATTATAACCAGAGTTCTATAACTTTGTTTCAGGTGCCAAAAGTTGCTATGACTTCCTATACTCATTGGCTATACAACTATTACATCAAACCCAGATACTACCTATCATATCAATACTAGATTTCACTCATCTACCGCACCCTCAAAGTTGAGCCAAAACTAGACTAGCCCTGAATTTGTCAAAATTTAGATAAGGGAAGTCTAGGTTCCACTTTTACCTCCTAATTCAGCATAATGACATTTTGGGTTGTTACAGTTATATGCCCCTCCATGCTTATGGACTTAAGTATTAAATATGTTGGGGTGAAGTTTCCCCATACCATGATGAAGTGAGGATTTTACCCAAAATAAAAAAAAAGTTTGGGCACATAGTAAATTTCAGCGTAGCCCTTATCCATAGATAGATGGATAAGTAAAGTTCCCCATTCCAATGAAGCCTCCATCAGAGTATTGTGAAGAAGTTAGAGTGTTTAAAAGGCACGTGAAAATCCAAAGACTCCATTAAGTTCAAATACCCATATTTGTTCCAAGAAGCTGTAAGAGGTTCTTCTTACACAATTATAAATTCCACATGCACCTATTAACTTGTTCATATGTTAGTAGCTCATTAGTTCACTTGTTATCTTGTTCATGTGTCAAATATTCAAATGTATAGTTCATACTTGTAATTCCCAAATTCCTAATGTTCCACATCAAGCTAGTGTCTAAAAAAAAGTAAAGGCAAGCCATGTTATATAGAATTGTTTCACTTGATTATATGTGGTAGAGAGGAGCCTTACTTTTGATTTGATTATTTAATATGCTACACCTGTTAAAAATATCATGTGAGGCTTGTATATATGTATTATGGCCAGCTAACATATTTTGAATAGTCTTGGTTACAAAGGAAACTATGGCAATATTTTTGGAGAAATTCTAGAGTCAACATTATTTTGAGATTCACCTCTCATTCGAGGAAAAATGATCCAAAAAAATGGATGATGTAACACCCTATACGTTTCAACATGTATACGACTAACTGACCTCGACAAAAATATTTGAACCCGAGATAGTAAAAGGTGGTATATGAGGTTAAAGTTTAAAGTGGACAAATGTATATCAGTGTTAAGTGATGAAGATTTTGAATATGGAATAAAATAAGTGAGGTGCTTGCTTGACTTAATTAAGCTAGTAGGTGCATTGCCTACTTAAGGTATATGGACTAAGTTAAAAGGTTTGTACTAATGGATCAATTGAGGCCCATATGAGGTGAAGGAAAAGGGAAAGAAAAAGGAAAATAATGGGCAGTCAAGGACCAAAAAGTCCAAGCACACAAGAGTTAAATTAGAATGTCCTAGTAGGTGTATCACCAACTTGGACTTTTGACCAGCTTGTTTTTTCAAGTAGGTGCATCACCTACTTGATCATTTTGTAATCCTAATTAAAAGAGAAAATGAGAGGCGGCTGAAGGGTACTATTAAACCTATCCTTGGCTTATTATCTCATGTTATTATTCATAAAAAATGCAGATTTCTCTCAAGCTCTCTTTCTTTCTCTCAAAGTTTCTTCTAGAAGCCCTAAAATTCTTGTTAGGTTTCTTGGGATTTCTTCTTTTTCCAAGTTAAAAGTAAGTAAATCTGTTTATGGTTTTAGATTAATTTTTCTATGGAGGGTTATGAAATTATTTTCTTTATGCTTAAAGTGTAGGAAAACCCTCTTCAAGCTTGCCAGTCCCACCTTATTCAACTTCTAAATTCCTCCTCTTGTTTAGTTCAAGTTGAAGGAAAGTGTATGTTCTTGAAGAATTAGAGATTTATAGTCTAATAATCCTCACCAACAAGGTAAGGTTACTGCTCCATTTTGTCTCCCCTTGGTCATGATTATGAGTAAGAGATTTAAGATGTGTTTCTACTATAAACTCATAGGATGGTGATCGAAAGCCGTGAATTCAATAATTTTCTATTATGTTGAGGGATTTTGGGACTGTTTAGAGGTTGTCTATATGTATTGTTGTTGGAGGAAGTGGGTGATGTTATAGAATGGCTAAGTGAAGTTACAATGAAGTATTGAAGGAGGGTGTGGTGATACACCAAGTGTTTGGGGGCTGGACTATCTTATCGAGTGTTTAGATACTATTTTACAAGGATTTCATTTTTTTTAGTTGATAATATTAGCTTCATTATGTACTTATATTATAGATTAACGCCTCAAAGGAAAGAAGGCTAATTTGTTTTAATATTCGGGTTGTGCAACAAGGTATGCAAGGTTATTCTAGTTTGTATTCTTTGGCATGAAGTCTTATACCTATGTGCTAACAAAGTGAGCCTCTTAGATGATTTTCAAGGTAAAAGATACATTGTGAAGGTGTACAATTTCCTCTGTAGTTAATGGCCCTTTTCCCTACTGCTTATGGTCTCAAAAAAAAAAAGTTTCAAAGTGTCACATATTTCTCCTACAAGTCAATAAGATCCTAGTTACACATTTTAGAGTGTTCATAAGTTGGATATACAATCTGTCCATGAACTACAAAGTTTCTCCAATTGTCTATTTGGTCATATGCTTCATTGGCTCAAATGTTCCTTTTATTGGAATATCACTTCCATCGTGTTAGGATATAATGTTACCTCATAGAGATCTTACTTGTTCAATTATATAGTTTATATGTCCCTACTTGAGTTGTGTATTTGTCCTAGAATTGAATCTTCCACGTGCTTCACATATATCCTTTCATTTGGCATAGCCTGTGAAGTAGCTATTATACAGTCCTTATCTCTTTATTTGAGGAGTTACATATCCCCACTTGATATGCACGTATGCCCCACTTGAAATGTCCAAATGGCTCATCTGCTATATCTCTTCATGTCCTCACTTGTCGCATGTCTTCATGGCTCATTTGTGACTTATTTTGTGCCTAATGAGTTTCATTGAGTCATACAAGTTCCTAAGTATCACATTAAAGTAATATTTTGCTTCATATGTCATTGTTGTTGCCTTAAGTATTTTATTCACATGTCTTCACTAATGGTCCATAGTACCAAAGCTTAAATGAGTTACGACCACTAAAATAACAATCTCAAATATTAAAGGAATAAGGTAAAGGGAAACTATATAATTATGGGTGGCAACCCAGGGACCAAGAGCCTAGCATGGGTCGATCCCAAAAGTGAATTTACATATATATGGGTGGTAGCCCAGGGGCAAAAGCCTAGCATGGTCTAATCCCAATTGATGTATTTATGGGTGGCAGCTCAGGGGTTATGATACCTAGAATGAGCCGATCTTAGTTGATGTATTTATGGGTGGCAGCTCAGGGGTTATAATACCTAGCATGGGCCGATCCCAGTTGATTTATTTATGGGTGGCAGCTCAGGGGTTATAATACCTAGCATGGGCCGATCCCAATCTATGTATTTATGATGACCGGATCCCAGGGGTTAACATGCCTAGCATGGGTCATCCTCTTCTACCACTGATCAGCTGGTCATTGCATCACATGCTACAAAGTTTATAAAGCAAAGAATAGCAAAGTAAAGAAAAGAATGTAATGTATATGATTCCACATGTATCAGCAAAGGTGATCTTTTATCCTTATCTATACATTTGTACCTGATTTCACATGAGCTCTTGTTTTAATGTGGTTACTTGATGCCTTATATATTCAGTATATTCTTTCATACTGACGTCCCTCATGAGGGCGCTGTGTTTGATGCCGCAGGTACAGTTACTCCAGTCAATATATCTCTCCAATAAAAACACGTGATACTCAACGGCTTTTGGTGAACTCCTAGTTGATTCGGGGCTTTTCCTGATTTTTAACCTATATTTTGATATTGCATTACAGTTAAGGGTATGGAAGGGTCCTATCCCAATCTAAGCTAAGTTGTTTATCATTTAGAGCCTTTGTAGACCAATGCTAAAGTAAAGAACAATTGTGTCTTGTTTCCTAGTAAATAAGGCCTCAACGGTCAAGTCATGTACATCTATTTTGGGCCTATCCATGGTTGTCTTTACTCATCAAGATTTATAATTATCCTAGTTACACGTATAGTAAGCCTTGTCAGTTTGTTCTCTCGTGCCCTTAGGGCATCGGTTGCTTGTTCGTCTTAATGGGATTTGAGGCGTGATAGTTTATTTCAACTCCTGTAACATTAAAGGAGGGATATATAGTATGGAAGAAATATTGAATTTGATTGAGAGTGAGGGAATACTCCCTCTTGACAAAGGATTAGGACAATAATTCTTCTTCTCTGCAAACAATTTGGGACTCACCCCAAATGTATTCCTGGCCACCTCCAAAGGTAACTCATTGCTATCTCTGTTTATAAGACTTTTAGTTTTGGTGTTTCAAATTTCTTTTACATATATTTCTAACACAAATTAGATGTTTGAGAAAATGTCAGTGACAAGACCAGACTTCCTTACACTGTTGAGCAGGAAAATCTATGTTTTACTAACGATGTTCATTTAGATGGAAAGTAATAAAATTGTGCTTCTTTAGCACCTCTACTTGACTGGTTTGCGAATTAAGTGAGGAATAGGATTTATTGGTGTATAAATTGGGTTCATTTGTGTGTGTTCTTCATATTCCTGCCCCTAAGAATTTATATAAATTGCAGTCAAAGAAATTTATATTTTCACCTAAATGTAAGAAAGTTATGTCTTTCCCTTTGTTGTAGCGGCATGAAAAATAGTTTCCTTTATAGCCTATTTTTCTAAATCCTAGGAGACGCATCCCCAGTAAATGTGACTTTTTTTGTTTGTTTTTTATTGATAGTTCGAATTCTCCTTCAGTAATGTTCAATTAGCTATTTATTAAATTTTAAAGTTATTGTTATAGAGTAAGATCTCATCAGCCTTGACCGCGAAACTAGAAAGATTGAGGGTGTGTTCGGTATGGAGGAAAATGTTTTCCATGGAAAATATTTTCTAGGAAAAAAAGTTGTTTCTTAGTTATTTTCTTGTGTTTGTTACGCAAGTAGAGAAAATGTTTTCTAAAAACATTTGTATATATTTAACACAAAACAATGAGTTCGAATAGGGTAAGGAGATGGGGCAAGAAAAGAAATTTGAATTTTTTTTTGGGGGCTTATTAGGGTGTGTTGGGTCGGGGGGGTCGGGGTAGGTGATAGGGGGTGGGCTAAGAAAAAAAATTGAATTTTTTTTAAAAGACAAATTAAAAAATGTTTCAAATTTTTTTGGGGGGTGCCGGGGGGGGGGGGGGGGAGGAGGCTTGTAGGGGGGGGGGGAGGGTAAGTAAAAAAAATTGAAATTTTCTAAAAATAAATTTAAAACATTAAAACAAAAAAAAATTTTTTTTTTTGGGGGGGGGGGGGGAGCTGGTAGGTGTAGGGGTCAGTGTAGGGTGGTAAGGGGTAGGGTAAAAAAGATTTTGATTTTTTTTTTTAAAAAATAAAATTAAAAAATTAAAATAAAAAATTATTTGGGGGGGGGGGGCTGGTAGGGGCAGGGGTAGGGGTTAGGGTAAGAATTTTTTTTGAAATTTAAAAAAAACACAAAATTGGTAGGGGGGTCGGGATTGGGGGCGGGTAAAAAGTTTTTATTTTGGGGTGGGGTGGGGTGGGTGATTTTGCGAGTGAAATGAACATTGCAACTTGTTTTCCCCACTTTGATTAAGGAAGTTATTTTCCTTAGTATGAAGGAACATATTTTTCTAGGGAAAATATTTTCCAAAACTTTTAGCCAAACGAACAAGAGAAAATAGGAAAATATTTTCCTTCAAACACACCCTGAGATATCATGATTTTTTCCTTTTCATGTTTTTTGTTCATCTTCTAAATCAATGTATTTTTCAGTGATGATTTGTTGTTTTTATGTCTTTTTCAATTTTAATTATGTCACGACCCAATATTTGAGTCATGATGGCGCCTACCATAACCCACCAATAGGCAAGCCAAACCCTAGCCCGGAGCGACAAGCGACTGGCTAACGGGCGGAATCTCAAAAGAACAGAGATGAGGTGGAAGTAACCGTACTAATAAGCATGCTAGAAATATAAAGACAAACAGAACCAAAATAAACCCATACCGAGACTGAAAAGGAAGAGGATAATATATATATATAGTTAAGAACCCCTCCCAAGACCTGGTGAGGTCGGTACAAGAGCCACTACTAGACATATCCAGAATACAAGACAGAAACCATAATTATATAACAAGTACAACATTCTCGAGAGCAAAAGACTATACAGTAGAAGATGGAGTAGGATCTGCCTCGGAAGTCAGTAAGCCCACCCTGCTCCGGAATCAGTACTGAGAAGAGCGTCACGTCAAAACTGTCGGCTAGTGCCCGAATCTGAATTAGTGAAAGAGATGTAGAAGTTCAGTATGAGTACCGGGGCAATGGGTACTCAGTAGGCATCATCGTCCGATTGAGCTCAAAGTAATATAAGCAAGCTAAAATGCGAGGGTGCATGTTAAGTCCGGGGTATAAGTAATAAATACATAAGTAACTTCCAAGGCGTGTAGATATTCTTAGGAAGTAAATAAATGTGATACCGAATAATCGAGTAAATAAATGCGTAAGTAAATACACAAGTCAAACATAACCTATCTGGGCCCCCATAAACCCGATAGGCACACGAAAGAAAACAATAACCCAACCTGGCCCCTATAAACCGACGAAACACACAAGAATAGTAAATGCATAGTATCTAGTGTCTCGAAGTTGTATCAGTATCCAGTAACCATAATGACCAACAAGAGTGCACCGTGCTTGAACCGACACCAATGGGTAATAACAAGAAGCCAGACGCCGGAATCAAACCGGACGCAGTGGGTAATAACAATAGGCCACATATATATCATATCTGCAGGAATTGAACCGGAACTCAAAGAACAACAGTATCATATCCACGGTACCCAGTACCAGAACTCATATTGTACCACAATCCGGGGCCAGACTAGAACCGGAACACCCAATAGTCAATAACCAAAATCATCATACCTGAATTAGTAGCCGGAATCGAACCGAAACTCACCATAGCCAGTAACCAGAACAGAATTAAATTTCATATTATATCAGATAAACGGGGAACGCCCTAGTCCCAAGTCAATACTAGTATATAAGTACAAAAGCTAATCCCACAACATGCTACAAGTAAATCTCGGGGTCCTTCTAGGTCACTATCTACTATAAACAATATGTATATATAAGTCTGGGTATACATTATAAGTCATGGAAAGGCGGGTCAGCGTTTTAAGTCAAACTAGCCGACCTCGGTCAAATACGGTGCTATCAGGGACTAACAGGGCTAAATAGGCCAACCGGGTACAGTCGGGGTGACTAAATCCCGTCACAAGCCTAACAGATCATACTAGGGCCTAACTAAGCCCAAGAATGTCAAAGTCCTACCAAGTCGACTAAAAGGGTAACGGGGCCCACTATCGAATTTCGAAAATCAAGTCTAGTTATACCTGTCTATGTCTGGGCTAAGTCTGTCCAAGCTTGGACTAAGGTCCAACAATAAAATTCCCCAACCAGCAACAACAACAACAATACTATCCGACCCCAAATAGGTCATCTGTGGTGTACCACGAGGATAACGGGCCTGGAATATATCCGAATAGCCCCATCCGGCCTAGAAGGCCTACATCACAGCAAACCACCACCACCAAGTTTTTAATACCAGGCCACAGTACCATCATAATAGCATACATATATCACACATAAGCCCAATCTAAGTGTAAAGGAAGGTAAACCTAGCCTACCTGGACGCCGCCGAACGCCTGCTAAAGCCAACAAAATAGGAGTCTCCCCCTTCCGAGAGGCCTCAGACTGCTGCTACGCTACCAAAATAATAAACTACATGTAAAATTATGACTCTTTATACCCATATTGCATTAGTTCGGAAAAATGTCTGAACAGTCCACTTGGGGCCCGCTTGCGCAATCACAAAACCAAAACCGTCACAGCGTCCCAAACCACCCCGTGATCAATAGTCACAACTAACACCGCTCAATTTGAGCTCAAACATCAATACCAATCCCAAAAATACCACCGTAAACGAAAACTACCGTAAAAATAAGAAAACATACCATAGAAATGACGAGAACGAGTCCACGGACTCAAATATATAAACTCCTAAGCTCAAACCTCAATGGATTAGCTCAATATTGAGCTTATATGATAAGAAATGGTGAGGGAATACGATGGAAACATTTGAGCAAATGTAATGTTATACATTTAATTAAAAATGTCTATAGCATGCCAATGTGTTCCCACATGCTAAGTGGCAACCTTTACCTAGCAACAGTCACCCTGGTGTGCACCTCCCCATTTTCCATGTAGTGGTGGAGGTGGCCCATCGGTGTAATGTTTATCCCACTATATATATATTCGGGTACTGCATAGGCTCGTGGTAAAATAAATACAACTTTTTGAACATACCATAATTAATAGAAAATTATTTCTAACAAAACCTCTATAAAATAAAAATATTATTTTAACATATTTAAATTCACTATCTCCGCTTAAATTATTAATAGGTTATAAAACTATTATAAAGTAGTATAGATATATCATAACTAAAGAATTTTATAAATTTCAAAGACATTTTCGAAAGGTAATTAACTATATCATTTTACCAAATTCTAATTTAATTTAAATGTTTCGCAACGTGCTTGATATAAATAATAATCTCAAACGAACTGCCAGAAAACCGAACTGTCATTTCTAGCAAGTCATAAATAACTTGGGGCAGTTATAGAAAAGCTCTAAACGCTGAGAACACACAAAAATGAGGGAAATGACCGGGAAGGTCATTACAACATCCACTACTAAAAGGACTTTCGTCCGCGAAAGTCAAGAGTAAGCGCATACCTGCAGACGTGAACAAGTAGGGATATTGGGCTCACACATCACATTCAAGCTCCCAAGTGGACTCCTCAACCGAACAGTGACGCCACTATACCTTAACCACTGGAATGTCCCGGGAGCGTAACCATCTGACATCTCTGGCTAAAATGGACACAGGCTCCTCCACAAATGTTAGTTTATCGTCTAACTGAACTGAGTTCCACCGAAGCACATGCGACTCATCTGAAATGTATTGTCGCAGCATAGAAACATGAAACACTAGGTGGATAGCTGAAAATGCCGGAGGTAAAGCTAGCACATAAGCGACCTCTCTAACTGTCCGCAAAATCTCAAAGGGTCCAATATATCTGGGGCTAAGCTTACCCTTCCTACCAAACCGCATCATGCCCTTCATTGGAGATACTCGTAAGAAGACCCTATCACCCACCCTGAATTTCAACGGACAACGTCTACGGTCAGCAGAACTCCTCTATCTACTCTGAGCTGTCCGCAACCTATCTTGAATCACTCAAACTCGGTCCAAAGATTCTCGGAGCAAATCTGTGCCACGAGGACTGATTTCTGATGTTTCAAACCAGTCAACTGGAGATCGACACCGTCTACCATATAAAGCCTCAAATGGAGCCATTTGAATGCTGGAGTGGAAGTTATTACTATACGTGAACTCGGCTAAAGGCAAGAACTGATCCCATTGACCCCCAAAGTCTAACACACAAGCGCGGAGCATATCATCTAATACCTGAATTGTCCACTCTGACTGCCCGTCGGTTTGAGGATGAAATGCAGTACTAAGGTCGACCTGGGTACCCAACTCTTCCTAGAAAGTCCGCCAGAAATTGGAGGTAAATTGAGACCCTTGGTCTGAGATAATAGATACTGGCACTCCATGTAGGCGAACCACCTCCTGAATATATACACGAGCTAATCTCTCAGCACTATAGGAGACTCGAACAGGGATAAAGTGTGTGTACTTAGTCAACCGATCCACGACGACCCAGATACTAGCAAAACCATGGGAGGTGTGAGGTAATCCAACCATGAAATCCATAGTGACCCGCTCCCATTTCCACTCAGGAATGGGCAACTGCTGAAGCAATCCACCAGGTCTCTGGTGCTCGGCTTTTACCTGCTGACAACAAAGGCATCGAGCTACAAACCCTGCTATATATCTCCGCATACCACTCCACCAATTGTGCTGCCTCAGATCCCGATATATCTTAGCTGTCCCAGGGTGAATAGAATATCTGGAACTGTGCGCCTCGTGCAGAATCAATTGAATCAAATCTCCAACCCTCAATACACAAATACGACCGTCAAACCTCATAACACCATCAGAACCAAAGGTAGCTCTCTCAGACTCACCCCTCAATACCTGATCTCGAATGCTATGGAGACCGCTATCCTCAAACTGACGACTCTGAATCTGCTCCAGCAAAGTAAATCTCGCACCAACACAAGCGATAACCCTCCCGGGGTCAGAAATATCCTAATGCACCATCGAGTTAGATAAGGACTGAATGTCCAAAGCCAACGGCCGCTGAGAGAATGGGATGAAGGCTAAGCTACCCATACTTATTGCCTTCCGACTCAAGGCGTACGCTACCACATTCGCCTTGCCCGGATGATAGAGAATAGAGATATCATAGTCCTTCAACAACTCAATCCACCTGCGCTGCCTCAAATTAAGATCCCTCCGAGTCCTAATATACTGAAGACTGCGGTGGTCTGTAAAGATCTGACAATGAACACCTTATAGATAATGCCTCCAAATTCGCAGTGCAAACACTACCGCTACTAACTCCAAGTCATGAGTAGGGTAATTACGCTCGTGCACTTTCAACTGCATCGATGTGTAAGCAATGACATGACCCTGCTGTATCAGAACACATCCCAAACCAATACCAAATGCATCACAGTACACGGTGAAACCCTCGCCCTCAACTGGAAGAGTCAACACAGGGGCAGAAGTAAGTCGATTCTTGAGCTTCAGAAAGCTTGCCTCACAATCCTCAGACCACTGAAACGGAACCTCTTTCCTGGTTAGTTTGGTCATAGGAGATGCAATAGACGAGAAGCCCTCAACAAATCGCCTGTAGTCCCCTGCCAACCAAACGAAACTGCGAACTTCAGTAGGCGACGTGGGCCTAGCCCAACCTCAAATAGCCTCAATCTTCGTTGGGTCTACCATGATACCGTGTCTGATACAACATTCCCTAAGAAAGCTACAGACTCAAGCCAAAACCCACACTTTGAGAACTTGGCATAAAGCCGATGTCTCTCAAAGTGTGGAGCACAATCCTCAAATGTTGCTCGTGCTCCTCGCTGCTCTTTGAATAAACCAAGATGTCATCATTAAACACAATCACAAAGGAGTCCAAGTATGACCTGAATACACCATTCATCAAATCCATGAAAGCTATTGGGGCATTATTCAACCCAAAAGACATCACTAGGAACTCATAATGGTCGTACCGAGTCCTGAAGGCTATCTTTGGGATGTACTCAGCCCTAACTCTCAACTGATGATATCCATACCTCAAGTCTATCTTCGAGAATACTGCTGCACCCTGAAGTTGATCAAACAAATCATCGATACGAGGCATGGGATACTTATTCTTCACCGTCACCCTATTTAGCTGTCTGTAATCGATACACATTCGCATAGACCCATCCTTCTTCTTTACAAACAGAACTGGATCACCCCACGACGATCAATCAGAACAACATCATCCGTAAATAGCATACACCATGGAATCTCACCTTGAATTTTCCTCGTCAATACATCTATCACCAAGGCAAATAAAAAGGAGACAAGAGTCGATCCCAGGTGCAATCCCATCAATACGGGAAAGTGCTGCGAATCAACTCGTACAGTTTTTACACGAGTCTTGGCTCCATCATACATGTCCTTAATTGTATCTAGTTTGCCAATGTAAAACATGAACAAATAAAGATGAACAAAGAAATTATATTTTGTTTAAAATACCAATGAAATTCCAAGAAAAGAGGTACACACTTCTAGCCAGGGCAAGTTGCATACTTGACTGGTCGGTCAAAATAATTATATTCGCTAGATAAATATGTGTGTATATATATATAAATAAATAATATACTATTTTGACAGGTGGTTATTTAGTGCAGTTTGCAAAGAAAATCCTTTATTCACCTTTTAAGTACTGCTCTTGATTTTAGATACCTCAAGACAGGTGCTTCCGCCTGAAGGAAAACATGAGACTAGTACTCTTTCTAAAATGCAATAATTTTTATGTGAATGTATTTGATTAGAATAGTGTTTAAAAAATGAAGAGAATATTTTTAACTTATAAATCAACGAATGCAAAGCACCAAAAATCAACATTTAAATGAGTCATGGTATGAGTTCCAGATATTTTTTCTTCTTTTTTTTCCTCTTAAAAGGAGAAGGCAAAATGTATCTCACTAAGGTACTGGACGTATATCCATAACTCGTAAATTCTCAATTTGTCACGATTCAAATTACATGTATCATGAGTGCACCTACTATATTTTAACTAGATAGGAAAACCCTTACCACCGACCAGATATGCGTAATTAATCACATCTTTTATACAAAATAACTCAAGAACATTAAATAAAGCAGAAATTAAGTAGCAAGATCTATTTCAACAATTCTCACTATCCAAGACCTAGTCTAGACATGTGCAAGAGCTCTACTACAATGAAGGCAAACAAAAGACACAGCTTCCACCATAGGAGTAAGATAAGTAGAAGCTGCCGGTGAGTACTTTTTGCTTCAACTAAGAAACCTCAATTGATCCTGCAACATATCTACATCCCAAAAGGGGATATAGCAAGAGCAGTATCAGTACAACCACACGTACTGGTAAGGATCATCAGTCAACCAGGGTTAGAAACAGATAACAACATATAGGAATTAGGGAAACTATACATGGCACCTTCAGTTTGATACATCACCTATATTAACATTCAACCATTCCCTTAGAACACTTCTGATTACCTTAATTCTTACACCACCCCAACCAATACCTATTAATTCTACGAATGTGGTTCTTCACAACAACCCAGTCCCCTATCCATATGACACCAAACGTTCTTACTAATGCCTTCATAGACCCTTCTAATTCTCTACTTAATACATCTACCTCGTTATTTATGTGACACTTTTTAGATTAGCTATTCAAGAAATGCTAAACACAACTAAGCGATTTCACAACATTTATTATCCACAAATAGCTCACCACGTCGGTAGATAGCTCACCATGTTGACAGATAACCACCTTAGGATCTTTTATTTCCTATCTATACCCTAATGTTTACAATCGCAAGCATGGGTTTAACCACCAAAGAGGAAGACCTATGACTTCTTACTCATTACAAGTTAATCACACCAAGAAACATTACTCATTACAAGTGAATCACACCAAGAAAAATTCATCTACACATCTCACAAGTAGTTTCATGCCACTCCAATTAGTTACAACACTTATACAATACAATCAAACAATCAATATATCGATGATATGAAACAATACATCAAAACCTGTCAAATCAATGATAAAATGTGTACACACATATTAAAGGTCTTATATGCCCATTAGTCATGACCTGCAAGGGAAGTGCTCAGTTTATGTACCGCATCGGCGATGTACCTAACCCTCTGAACATTAATCTATAAGCAACATGTACCGGCGAGGTACCCGACCCAAATATCACAATATATAAATATCTCAATCAATATCAACCAGAATATGATGAAGTACATCAAATATGTAATTACACAATTTATCTAAATACTTAATCGACTTCAAAGTTCATCATTTCGTGTATACAACAACTACGAAGTCAATTCACCAATCACAAATATGTTCGAAAGCCAATCACAATCATTCAACTCATGGATAGGTATGAAATTCAAATTAAGTTTATAACTCCAATTTAATTATACAAATGGTTGTTAACCAACCCAATCCTTTTTTGCACATGAAAATCTTCTTATTTCCCAGGCTACCTAAAGGTTTCCCCGAAATGCTGACATTTTTCATTTACGAATAAATGCATTATCCAATCAATATTGTTACTCCCTCGACCTCATACCTTACTCCACCCACCTTCTATGCATTTTTAGCACTACCCTAAGCACCACTGCATTACGATACACTTTTTTCCATATCAACTACAACCCGACTATACCAGACCATACTAAGGTCAAGCGCTCACAAGACCACTACATGAACCTACCCTCTTTCGTAAACCCATTACACTACTCTTACAACTACGCAGTCATGCGATATTCTATCCTCACTCAATTTCATCTAGTTCACATAATCTTAACTAAATATTAACATTATAATACCAACTACTTTAGGCGACACTCACATATAACACATGGAATGACAATCCTCATTTATCCCATGATTTTTACGTTATTTAACCATCCAAACTTCGTGTTTGTATACCTAAATATGATATCACCCATTGAAACTATATTCTACATATGTAACAAACCAAGTCTACTACTATTTAATCATAAACTACCTCGATGTCGAGTTGCTGCTGCGGAGTCTATGGATCTCCCTTCCTTGCTCCTATGTTAGCGATTTGTAGAAGATTTCTCAAAAATATCATTGGGATACTTCCTCTCAAAGCCTTGACTCTTTGTCCAAGATGTTTTTAGCTTAGGGGTAACCCTAGGTTATTTTTAGGAAGAGGAAAGTGGAATTAGAATCAAGAGCTGGTGGAAAAAGGGTTTAAAATATGCGACTGACTGCTCGAGCACTGCTACAGCGGTCCAAGCATCATTGCAGAGTAAAAATTGTTGCTGCAGTGGACGCGGGGCAGTCCAACTTTTTTAATTTTTTCATAATTATTCTCATTTTATGGACTTTTACCGAGGTTTTAAAATTTTAACTGGGTTAATTAGGAAATATCTCATTCCCGGCTCCCCTGTCACAGTGTTCATAGTAACAATGAGACAGGTCGTCAAACAATTGGAAAACATTTCTTTCTTTTATTTCTTGAATTTTTCCATGAGAAAATCAGGTAGAGATCTTTTAATTTGCTCCACTATGTTAAGCAATAAACTACTAATTGCTTATAGTTTGTTCGATGGTTGGTTCATATCATGGTAGTTGGTAGTCTATTTTGGGAGGTAAGAACAACGTGATGAACAGAAGCAACTAGAATTCAAACTAGAGTTACAATATCTTCTATTTTCTAACTTCTTCATCATGAAAATCGATGCTATTTTCTTAAATTCTTCTAGGCGTAGCTAGATTTTTTTTCTAGGATATTGATAGAGCCACTAGTTGCATGAACTAGTGATTTTGTTTGACTACAATTTAGTCATTCTTTTTATATCTATTTGTTCACCTATACTGTAATGACCCTCTAGGTCATTTTCTGCATTTCCACATTATTTCGGCCCATTTCTCTAGGTTATTATTTTTATTACGATATGTATTAAATGACAGGTGCCATTCACTTATCTACCCTTAATATTAGTACATACTACTACACACGTATATATATATATATATTTCAAAGTTAGTGGATTGTATAAGGTTAGTACAAGAATGTTACAATTTGTTTAAAATAAGTGGTCATGCTTAGAGAAATACTTGTGGGAAAAAAATTTATGTTTTGATGTTATATTCGACCCCGAAGAAAATTAATTATCTATATCAAGTTATTCAAGATCGGAAATCACGTGGTTGATAGTATAACGTCTTTATATCGTAAGTTCTCCGGTCAATATTAGCTTAAAGTCGCGTAATTTAATTATTATTTGGAGGTATTGTTGTTGGGACTGTTTTAGAGCTAATATTGAGCTCAGATTTGAAGATAGCTCTTGTGAATATTGGTCACGGGGTGATTTTAGACTCTGTGACTGTTTTGGTTTTTGCGATTCCACAAGTGGGCCCCATATGGATTGTTCGGACATGTTTCGAACTAATGCAATAGGGGTATCGATAGTCATGTTTTGACATGTAGTTTATTATTTTGGTAGGTTGACAGCATTCATAGGCCTCTCTAAAAGGGAAGGCTCCGATATAGCTGGTTCTCTTGGCAGGCTTGCGCCGGCGTCCAGGTAGGTTAGGTTTACCTCCCTTTGCACTTAGATTGGGCTTATGTGTGATATATGTATGCTATTGTGCTGGTGTTGCAGGCTGGTATTATAGACTTGGTGGTGCTGGTTTGCTGTGATTTAGGCCTTCTACGCCGGATAGGGCTATTCGGATATATTCCAGGCCCGTTATCCTAGTAGTATACCACAGAGGACCTATTTGGGGTCGGATAGTATTGTTGTTGTTGTTGCTAGTATGGGAATGTTATTGTTGGACCTTAGTCCAGGCTTAGACAGACTTAGCCCAGACTTAGACAAGTATAACCAGACCTGGTTTTCGGGACCCGGTAGTTGGCCCCGTTACCCTTCTTGTCGACCTGACAGAACTTTGACATCTTTGGGCTTAGTTAAGACCTAGTATGACCTGTTAGGGTTGTAACGGGGATTGAGTCACCTTGATTATACCCGATTGGCCTGTTTAACCTTGTTAGTTCCTGATAGCACTGTATTTGATCAGGGTTGTCTAGTTTGACTTAGAATGCGGACCAGCCTTGCCATGACTTATAATGTATACCCAGACTTGTATTGTTTATAGTAGATAGTTGACCTGGAAGGATCCCGAGATTGACTTATAGTACGCGGTGGGTTAGCTCCTTTATTTATGTTTCGAGTTCGTTCTGGGGCCGGTATGTCCCCGTTTACTTGTGTTTGTGTGGATTCTGGCACTACTCTGTCACTTGGTTACTGATCATTATGAGTTCCGGTTCAAGTCCGGCCACTGATTCAGATACGATGGGTATTGATTATTATGAGTTTTGGTTCGAGTCCGGCCACTGATTATTATGAGTTCCGGTTTGAGTCCGGCCACTGATTATTATGAGTTTCGGTTCGAGTCCGGCCACTGATTATTATGAGTTCCGATTTTAGTCCGGCATCTGGTTGTGATATGATTGGAGAGTTTTGGTACTGGGTACCGTGGTTACTGGATACTGATACAACTTTGAGATACTGGTGACTATGCATTTACTTTTCTTGTGTGTCCCGCCGGTTTATGGGGGCCAGGCCGGGTTATTGTTTTCTTCCGTGTGCCTATCGGGTTTATGGGGACCCAAATAGGTTATGTTTGACTTGTGTGTTTACTTACGCATTTATTTACTAATTATTCGGTATCACATTTACTTATCTCCTGAGCATATCTATACGCCCCGACAGTTACTTACGTATTTATTACTTATACCCCGGATTTAGCATGCACCCTCTCATTTTAGCTTGCTTATATTACATTGAGCTCAGTCGGCCAATGATGCCTACTGAGTACCCGTTGCCCCGATACTCATACTGCACTTCTGCATCTTTTTTCCCGATGCAGATTTGGGCACTAGCCGACAGTTTTGACATGACTCTTCTCTCAGCACTGGTTCCGGAGCAGGGTGGGCTTACTGACGTTCGAGGCAGATCCTACTCCATCTCTACTATATAGTCTTTTCCACTCGTGACTGTGGTACTTATTGTGTATATTTGGTTTCTGTCTAGTACTTTAGGTATGTTTAGTAATGGCTTTTGTACCGACCTCACCAGGTCTTGGGAGGGGTTCTTGACTTTATATATAGTGTCCTGTTCCTTCTCAGTCTCGGTACGGGTTTATTTTGGTTCTGTTTTTTTTTTTTTATATATTTCTAGCATGTTATTAGTACGGTTACTTCTATCTCATCTCTATTTTCTGAGATCCCGCCCGTTAGCCCGTTGCTTGTCTCTCCGGACTAGGATTTGGCTTGCCTATTGGTAGGTTACGGTAGGCGCCATCATGACCCAAATATTGGGTCGTGACAAGTTTGCAATATTTTACAAATAAATTATCTCTTGAACTTCAAGTCACATTTTTTTTTGTAAGGATTTAGATAATTCATTCCACCCATTTCAGCTGTTACTCATATCTCCCCCTAATGTTAGAAATCTAACATTTACCCCAACCTTATTTGGGGATCCATCTATATGCGTGGTGGAACAATTAAATCAGATGTCGCACATTCAAACTTTTAGATAGATTTAATTTGGCTCCTGACCTTGAACCAACCATATAGGGGAGCCTTGTTGGCATGATGCGTACAAATATTGCTACATTTTAAATAAACACGTCTCATACAAAATTTTATTTTTGAGAGATTTATTTTCATAATCAATGATTCAGTTATAATTGGCAGCACACAATTTCTGCTAAATCAACCAACATTAAGTTTAATAGTTTGAAACCATGCTCATAATTTAACAATTTGAGCAAACAGCATTGCAAAAATCAAATTGCAAGTTCAAAATAAAGCACATGTGACCAACCATAGATGCATCTCATTTCATAGGTCCACATGGAAGGTGAATGGGCCCATGTTCACCTTGTTATACGTTCTAAAATTTTAGGAGATACAATCCCAACTTTAGCTGGTATAATATTTTATCGAGAGAACAATCAGCACAAGAGAATTCTTGAAGAATCTTTTATTTCTTCAATGCATAAGCACATGAATTCTCAATTATTTTTGCATCACATTTGAACCGGAATAGTCAACCGATCATGCCAACTTATATATTTCCTGTAAACTTTTAGTTTACTACCGCATGTGATTCCATCACCATGCCCATATTTGTATCAATAAATAGGAGGGAAAAAAAGGTAATCTTTTACATAAATATTTATAACCCATTTCGATTGTAGTAATGAAGATATAAAATCTTTCCATAATTTATAGCCTCAAAATAATAATAATTTTTATTCTTTTCAATCCTTGAAACTCAAAAAGTTTCTTGGAGACTTACTACAATCCTAATCTCATGAATAATTTTATTCTTCTGTGTAGTAATACATTAGCTTTTTCGAAGCTATCAAATACTTGTATACTATTTCATCTTCCAAAACACCACACCTGTGGTGAACATCTCCTTTTAAGAAGAAAATTATATATATTCAACCAATGACAAATTTGTGTAGTCACACAATAACATTCATTTTTGGTTATGGTCACAACCTTTATATGAAAGAATTATTTATTTCTTTTGCCATTCGAAATTTCATAATAAAACATATCATATCATGTTTGACAAGACCTATTTCTTGCTTTTACCGTTGATAATCAAAGGCTCAAACCTCCCGTAGAGGTGAACTGTGGTATTTATCCAACTCATGATCACATTCTTATTCACAATATTTATCACACATTTACACATTCATTTTCAAGACTGGTCTAGCATTTACAAAGCTTATCACAAGTCACATTCTCTTCAAGAAATGGATTATAATCATATGTGTTTCATAATTTATTTTATAAGCTCATTGTAGTGCCTAGACATTTGTCATATTTATATGACCCATCTCAACATTACTTTGAAAGATCAAGTATTCTTATTCACAATATTTATCACACATTTACACATTCATTTTCAAGACTGGTCTAGCATTTACAAAGCTTATCACAAGTCACATTCTCTTCAAGAAATGGATTATAATCATATGTGTTTCATAATTTATTTTATAAGCTCATTGTAGTGCCTAGACATTTGTCATATTTATATGACCCATCTCAACATTACTTTGAAAGATCAAGTGTACCATCACTTTATATTTCTTTATTTTGATGAAGGATTTATAAAACTTATCAAATTAGGTCGCACAATAATTGTGTGCCCAATGACCTTTTTATACCAAATTGATGGCAAGCGATTTTCTTCACTTTTGAAGAACCATTTTGAGAACCCACAATGTTCTTCCTTTTATTATTACCACAATGATGACATATTATTAATTTATCCTTCCATGCGCATATTCATATGTTCAACAACTTGTCTTCTTTCAGACATATTATATACTGCCACCATATTCACATAAGAGAATAGAGCAAATCATTTGGGCAAGATCCATGACTTTTCATCAAAGTCTATTATTTTGCCTTGGTCACCATTTCATCAATATATATTGCATTGGGACTTGAACCCAACGTCTTACCCATAAAAAAAATGTGTTAAGCCATAATTCGATGAGTTGGATCCACTGTCTTATCCTCAACCAATAATATAATAGGCCAAATTGTAATGGTAATCCCTTGAGCCATTAAAATAATATCATTATTTGATAACCATTTATATAAACACAATTAGTGATAACATGCATTTAGAAGTCAATTATAACGGTCACACATGTTTCAAAAAAAAAAACACTCACGGTCATTCGATTTTTTGCAATAAAGTAATTTCCAAATAATAGAATTGGTAAATAACATAGGCAAAAGACAACAACATTGTTATCTCACACTTGACTGGATATAACATCAACCTATTGTGCACACTTTAATAAGAAAATAGTTCTGTTTATTTATCCAATCAATACATACTCACATTCACAAGTAATTCACAAAACACAAAGTACACTTACCAGAATCAAATATTTAATTCATTTCATGCCTTGAAATATTATAATGAATCAACTTTTTGTAAATTAGCATTTTAATATCCATCACAATTAGTCGGTTACCAAACAACTTAACAACATAGTAGAAGAAATTGTAACATTATATATTAGTAGCATATACACAAAACACACTCGGTGCTCATGGTTCACATGACTAAGTTAGTCCAGAAAAAATTTATTTTATTTATAAAAAAAATAACACTACCTGTTCAAATTCCTTACAGATAGTTGTGAATACATACCATAATCTCATCTTCGAAGAATTGGAATGATGTCAGAGTTTCGTGCTGATAACGTGTTAAAATTAATCTAAAAGAGTAGCAATATGAAAGAAGAAGTAGACAAGAAAACAAGGAGATAAGACAAGAGATGAGAGATTTTCATTCTTCCAATTATCAAGTGTACAAGTCTTTTAAGTGTATACAAAGTGGTTCTCAATACATCTATTTATAGGGTTATATCGAGGAATATCAAAGGATGTCATAAACATGACATTAAACCTTGATCATTATGGGGAAAGAATGTGGAGGTGTGGAAGATCAATGGGAGGTAGTGGAGGTATGACTAGTACTACACATAATGGTGGAGTTACACCTTAGGATTAATGGTTATCCACACATAAAGGGGTTAGAACATGATAAATAACAATGATATTTAAGAGATTATAAGGAATATTAGAACATGATAAGGATAATGATACCTAAAGAGGTTAGAAGGGAATATGTTTAAAAGCAACAATATGGATAAACACATAGACACTCCTAGCACTAGTATAAATACAAATAACAACGAATCTAGAACTGAAACAGATACTTATAGATTAAGTTCTTACACATACATAATAGATGAAGATGATAATTATAAAATAACCTTACTATACGCACTAAGACACCTAGATAATGATACACGAAAAATAATTTACGACCTATTAAAAACCTATGAGATAATGAAATTAATGCAAGATGGTTAGATTTTAACATTTCATACTATGATGATGATAGTAATGATTATTTAGATTGGTATTATTATTCAGATTAAAATGATTAACTACGAAGCACTTCAAAATTGGACACAAACTAGGCAAGAAAGAAAAACAACACAAAATTTATTAATATCTACTATCTTAAAATACCACCAAACTCGCAACACACAATACGTAGAACAAATGACAGAAGTTATGAGAACACTTAACCGCTTAATTACACTAGAAAAACAATATTACAGTGAAGCATTTGAATCATAAGATGATCCTTGATCCGCACCCCCCTATTGGTATCAAAGCTATGTATAAAAATTATATGTATAAAAATTATATAACGAGTTATATCTTATAAATATATTAATGGACAAACTAGTACAAGATTATCAAAAATATGGAATTACCTTAGAACAACATATTAACAATCAACATGCTTACATAAATGATATACTCTATAATAAAGATACTGAAGAAAACACAAAAGCAAATCGATGTACAGAAAATAAATAAACAACAATGAAAACAAAATAAGAATTTACGAAAAATTAGAAGGAAATTAAAAATATTATATCCAGAATATAAAACTTTACATACTAGTAAGAAGGATAATAATAGACTATCTTACCTGATAGATAAAATATCTAAAACAGAGTATAAATTAATCCAACAACTGAAAATTAAACTATGAATACAGATATAGAATACAGACAACAACTGTTAGAACAAATCACAAAAATACGACAAGAATTAAAAGAAAGACAGGATAGATTACACTACAATATATTTGCCGGAGTAAATTCAAACTCTTTAAAAGCACAAAGAAAAATTATATTTAACTTAGAAATACAATTGTTTCATTTAGAATATAAATACGAACATCAATTATAATGAATAAGGAAGAATATGCAATAGATGAAAAAACATACACAAACCCAGATGGATTACAAATAGCAATAATCTTTTCAAATTTAGGCAGAAGATATAAGAAAATAGGAAACACTTTGTACTTGATGCTAGAAAAAGAAACAGTTAGACTAGAAGATAGTTTAGCCGCTATGGTCCGGATTACTAAAGAAAATGAAGAAATTGATCGCAAATATGAAATTGACAAAATAAAAACGCAAGCTAAAGAGGAATTACAACATTTAGAAGAAACAAAAAATACTAAAATATTAGAGTTAGAAAAAGAATTAGAAATGTTTAAAAAATTATATACTGACAGACAAAAAGAAAAGGAAAAGAAACGTGAACATGAACAAGAATTAAAATTAACAAAAGAAATAGAACAATTTAAAGCCAAAATGCAAATGGAAGAAGCAGAACAAAGTAATATTGAACCAGATATTAGAATAGACACTATAAATACTGACAATAATAGTGATACACTTAACAACGATACTTATTCTAAAATTAGTGAAACCTACACAGAGCTATTAGACCAAATAAATAATACATAAATAGAAGTTAATGCAGGAACAATAGATAATAAACCAAGCACCTCTAGAACAAATAAACAATCACCTAGTTATACTAAATATACATACGAAGCAGGAGAAAGGGCTAGAACATTATGGGAACGAAGACTAAACACAAAGTGGCAACCAAAACAAACAATTGAACAGCATAACTTTTTAGACTTAGACTGTGTCACTGACACAAATAAAGCAATTCAATTATGGATAGGATATATTGCTAAACAATTAGTAGATAATAAAATATCAATGACAGAAACACCAGCTTATATAGAAAGAACACTAATAGGAACATTTAAATTATGGCTACAAAACTCAAGTACAGCAAGCTTAGCAGTATTAAGAAATAATAGAAATAGTGAAGAAACAACAGCTATAACTAATACAGAAATTTTAACTAAATATGAAATTGCTATTCGAGATGAGTTTAGTAGTATGACTACAGAAGTAGAGGAACAAAATAA
Source organism: Capsicum rhomboideum (assembly GCA_031232105.1). Taxonomy (NCBI): domain Eukaryota; kingdom Viridiplantae; phylum Streptophyta; class Magnoliopsida; order Solanales; family Solanaceae; genus Capsicum; species Capsicum rhomboideum. Next base: position 137,070,853 of record CP124716.1, read on the forward strand.
AGAAAAAGTAATACATAGGAATTTAATGCAAAAATTAGCTATATGTAATATGTGCTATATAGAAGAATATACTTGCGCCTTTAAGGAATATTATTACAGAGGAATGTACTCAACAGCAGAAAGCAGTGAAATAAGAAAACTATATTTTACAAAATTACCAGAACCTTTTGGATCAAAAATAACAAAAGATTGGGCTGATGCAGGATTAACAGATACCTTAGGAGCTAGAATAAAATATTTACAACATTGGTTCATAGACTTATGTGAAAAATATAAAGAAAATATTACCCTAGATAAAAAAATAGTAAAAAATTTATCTTGTTGTAGGAATAAAACAGCACCCCAATTTGGATGCATAGATAAGAATAAAAACTTTTATAATAAGAGAAGAAAGAAATACACTAAAACTACATATAAACCAAACAAAACACGATATAAATATAAAAACCCAAGAAGACGATATTATGTAAAAAAACTCTAGTACAAAACGACCATATAAGAAAAAGAAAACATTAGCAGAATGCACATGCTATAACTGTGGAAAGTTAGGTCATTTAGCAAAAGATTGCAAAATACCTACAGACCCGAAGAAAAAACAAATATCGGAAATAACGATAAATGATGATGAATATACACAAATTGACTATATAGATTATGACTTAGAAAGTAATGATAGCTTATATGACTTTTCAGATACTAGTATAAGTGAAAATGAATCAGAAACAGAATATGACTGAAAAAGATATCCAAATAATTGACAAAGAAGAATACCAGGATGCAGAATCATCAGAACAAAAATTAATATTTGATAATCATATATTTGACCAAATAAAAAAGAAAGAATTAGACTTAAGTATAACCAAAATTTTAGATGTACCTATAATTAAACAATGGTTCAAACCACCAAAAGAAGAATATTATGTAATAAGTCAAAAGGAACATATTATAGATTGTAAATACATAAAAGGAAAAGCAAAGATTCCTATATTAAACAAAAAATTAGTAAATAAAGAAATACAAAATATAAAATCAAAAATTCCAATAAAATATGTACACCTAGGAGCAACAGAAATATTAATCAAGGCATGTTTTAGAGAAGGAATAGATACCCCAATTGAAATATACTTAGCAGATGATAGAATCATACACCCAATTGAAAAAAGTGTTATCAGTGCAGTAAAAGGAAATTTAATATATCAAAAATTCAAATTTATTATATGTGCTAATTATTCGGTAGCAGTAACAGATACAAACATAGATAAATCATTAGTCTTATACTGGAAAATGTCAGGAATTGAATTAGCCCCAGGAAGTAAAATATTTACCGACAGATGTAAAAATTTATATATATATACTACAAATCATGCAGTAAAAGCAAAAAACAAAATAAATAGAATTAAGATAGAAAACCCCTTTGAACAAATTGTCACAGTCATAGATAACAACGATTATAATTACCAAGAATAAGATATAAACACTGATCTAGATATAGTAAAAGATAGACTTAGTACCTCAAAAAGAATGATTACTGATACACCTACGTCATCATCCAAACTTAGTACTTCTAAAAAACTAAATTATGTATCCCAAGACTCAATTAATTATATTACTAATAATACAAAAATAAATCATTATTATATAACAGGAATCATGGATCAACAAATATACTTAATATTAATAAACACAGGACAGGAAGAAAACTATATTGCAAAAGACTTAGTAATGGAAAACGAAGTTATTACAAATACACAATTAACTGGACTACCAAAAATACTAGCAAACATGGAAAACGTAGTAGAAAAAGAATTGATAATTGGAGGCATACCAATAACAATCCAATTTAAGATATGTCAAACAGGCAATAATATCACACTAGGAATAAATTGGTTAGAAGATTTAAAACCATATAAATTAGAAGACAAACAGTTAACTATAACTTACAAAAACAAAAACATAATAATTAAACGAACAATAACATAAAAATATAATGCCCAAAATATATATACTTGCAAAGATAATAGTAGAAGGATATCATAACAGATATTATACACCTATGATTGATACAGGCGCAGAAGCAAACTTATGTAAACATAATTGTCTACCAGATGATAAATGGGAAAAATTAAAAACCCCAGTAATAATAAGTGGATTTAATGATGAAGGCAGTATGATAACTTACAAAGCAAAAAATATAAAAATCCAACTATGGGATAAGATATTGACTATCAAAGAAATATATAGTTTTGAATTTTCACAAAGAGATATGTTATTAGGAATACCATTCATAGATGATTTATATCCACATGTATTAACAAAAACACACTGGTGGTTTACAACCCCATGTAAACAAAAAATAGGAGCTAAGAGAGTACCAAATAAAGTAAGAAAAATAACACCATGGATAAAAGGAAGTGAAAAAATTACACAAAAATTAGAATCCGAATATACGACACAAAAAATAGAGCTAATCATATTCTCCATAAACAAAGTTAAACCAATTCAAGATAAGTTAGTACTTTTGTATAACGAAAACCCCTTACACGGATGGGAAAAACATAAAACAACAGTACAAATTGAATTAATAGACGAAAATAGTATAATAACCCAGAAACCCTTAAAATATAATTTTAACGATTTAAAGGAATTCGATCTACACATAACTGACTTACTTAAACACAATTTTATACAAATTAGTAATAGTAAACACTCGAGTCCCGCATTTATAGTCTCTAAACATAGTGAACAAAAAAGAGGAAAAAGTAGAATGGTTATTGATTATAGAAATCTAAATGCAAAAACTAAAACCTACAATTACCCAATACCAAATAAGATATTAAAAATCAGACAAATACAAGGATATAATTATTTCAGTAAATTTGATTGTAAATCAGGATTATACCACCTAAAATTAACAGATGAATCTAAGAAACTAACAGCATTCACAGTACCACAAGGATTTTACGAATGGAACGTATTACCATTTAGATATAAAAATGCACCAGGTAGGTACCAAAATTTTATGGATAAATACTTCAACCAACTAGAAAATTGTATAGTATATATCGATGATATACTTTTATATTCAAGAACACAAGATGAACATATTCAATTATTAGAAAAGTTCATACATTTGATCGAAACTTCAGGAATCAGCTTAAGTAAGACAAAAGCAGAACTAATGAAAAATCAGATAGAATTTCTAGGAATACAAATAGATAAAAATGGAATAAAAATGCAGACTCATATAGTACAAAAAATAATTGATACCGAAGAAACAATAGATACAAAAAAGAAGTTACAGTCATTTTTAGAATTAGTTAACCAAGTAAGAGATTATGTACCTAAACTTGCAGAATACCTAAAGCCATTACACAAAAAATTAAAGAAAGATACTGAATATCATTTTGATGAAACTGATAAAAAACATATACAGAAGATTAAAACCATGTGTAAAAAATTACCCAAGTTATATTTTCCTGATGAAGATAGAAAATTTATATATATATTGTGGAAACAGATTCTAGTGATCACAGTTACGGAGGAATACTCAAATACAAATATGATACTGAAAAAATTGAACATCATTGTAGATATTATTCAGGGACCTATACCGAACCACAATTAAAATGGGAGATAAATAGAAAAGAATTATTTGCTTTATATAAATGTTTATTAGCATTCGAACCCTATACTGTCTATAACAAATTTATCGTAAGAACAGATAATACCCAAGTAAAATGGTGGCTTACAAGGAAAATACAGGATTCAGTAACAACAAAAGAGATACGAAGACTTGTATTAAATATACAAAATTTTACTTTTACAATTGAAATAATTAGATCTGATAAGAATATCATTGCAGACCACTTATCAAGACAAAGCTACACAGACAGAACAAGATAGTACAACAATGGAAGATATACTCAAAACCCTTACTACACTTTGTACAAAAGTGGAAATTATGGACATAGACAAAAGTTACAAATCACTGAAGCTAGATTGAAATCAGCTAGCACAAGTCAGCCGCATGACTATAAATCTGCTGAGATAAGTCGATCGGAAGACTCTAAACATCCAGACGTAGAAGGAGACATTGGGAAACTCCGTAAAACCCATAACAAGTTTGTTAATGATGCAGGTACCAGCGAACCAGTTACAAAGAAGCCTTATACAAACAGTAACCTCAATAGCGTATTTGCAAAACCTTTCATACCAAAAACACATACTACTCAAAATACTACAACCCCATAAACATCCACATATACCGAAAGCTTAAATAGTGATAAAAGAACTTACAACCATATTTCTCAAAATTACATCAGAAATATCCACGAAATACAAACACACTTAAATTTACAACCAAGATCTACAACTACTAAAGACCCAACCCAAGATTATATTACCCAAAAATTACAAGGATACAATAATTTAATTGCACAACCCAAGACTAGTGCAAATTTAATCAGATCATGTTATGCATACGGACTAATTAATACCATATACACATATAATGGAGAAGAATTATCCGGAATACCAGACCTACAAAGTGCATTCACAAGATACAAAAGGATTACCAAAGGAGATCTATATTACATCAAGTTTTATACAGCACCAGCGGAAATATTGTACAATGAAGTAAAACCAGTTATACAAGTCATAAAAATTGGAATGACAAGAGATATGATTATCCCAGAAGAGATAGAACAACAACCAGAGATACCAATGAATGATATACCAAGCTTCTATGCAAACAAAAGAGCTATTGGCATAGCCACAATTATTCAGGAATTAGCCAACAACTACTTAAATAGAAATGCTATATGGAGTTAGACTATTAGAAATCAAGTCATGATTTATTCCAATTCACGAGAGATACGCCAAGGAGTTATGGAGGAAGTCCAGATATGGATACTATCCTTACTTAAACCAGAAGAGCAACCATTGACAAGAGCCTTAAAAACCAATTTTATTTCACAAAATATATTGACCAGATACTGCAAATTAGTTAGTAAGTACCCAGACCACAAATGCACTCAATGCAATGGAGGAGATACTATTGATATGCCAACCGTCCAGCTGGAGTAAGCAATCAATGATACAGACAAGATAAAGCAGAAAAGATAAAGCAAAAGAAGATAAAAAAGCAAAAGATGGCAGACAAAGAAGAAAAACATATGTAATTACGTTTATCTTTCTTTTTTAAAGTCTTTTGTTTTATAACTGCTACCGAATAATTAGCACTTATAATAAATTTGAATTTTTGATATATTAAATTTTCTTTTACTGCACTGATAACACTTTTTTCAATTGGGTGTATGATTCTATCATCTGCTAAGTATATTTCAATTGGGGTATCTATTCCTTCTCTAAAACATGCCTTGATTAATATTTCTGTTGCTCCTAGGTGTACATATTTTATTGGAATTTTTGATTTTATATTTTGTATTTCTTTATTTACTAATTTTTTGTTTAATATAGGAATCTTTGCTTTTCCTTTTATGTATTTACAATCTATAATATGTTCCTTTTGACTTATTACATAATATTCTTCTTTTGGTGGTTTGAACCATTGTTTAATTATAGGTACATCTAAAATTTTGGTTATACTTAAGTCTAATTCTTTCTTTTTTATTTGGTCAAATATATGATTATCAAATATTAATTTTTGTTCTGATGATTCTACATCCTGGTATTCTTCTTTGTCAATTATTTGGATATCTTTTTCAGTCATATTCTGTTTCTGATTCATTTTCACTTATACTAGTATCTGAAAAGTCATATAAGCTATCATTACTTTCTAAGTCATAATCTATATAGTCAATTTGTGTATATTCATCATCATTTATCGTTATTTCCGATATTTGTTTTTTCTTCGGGTCTGTAGGTATTTTGCAATCTTTTGCTAAATGACCTAACTTTCCACAGTTATAGCATGTGCATTCTGCTAATGTTTTCTTTTTCTTATATGGTCGTTTTGTACTAGAGTTTTTTACATAATATCGTCTTCATGGGTTTTTATATTTATATCGTGTTTTGTTTGGTTTATATGTAGTTTTAGTGTATTTCTTTCTTCTCTTATTATAAAAGTTTTTATTCTTATCTATGCATCCAAATTGGGGTGCTGTTTTATTCCTACAACAAGATAAATTTTTTACTATTGTTTTATCTAGGGTAATATTTTCTTTATATTTTTCACATAAGTCTATGAACCAATGTTGTAAATATTTTATTCTAGCTCCTAAGGTATCTGTTAATCCTGCATCAGCCCAATCTTTTGTTATTTTTGATCCAAAAGGTTCTGGTAATTTTGTAAAATATAGTTTTCTTATTTCACTGCTTTCTGCTGTTGAGTACATTCCTCTGTAATAATATTCCTTAAAGGCGCAAGTATATTCTTCTATATAGCACATATTACATATAGCTAATTTTTGCATTAAATTCCTATGTATTACTTTTTCTTTATTTTGTTCCTCTACTTCTGTAGTCATACTACTAAACTCATCTCGAATAGCAATTTCATATTTAGTTAAAATTTCTGTATTAGTTGTAGCTGTTGTTTCTTCACTATTTCTATTATTTCATAATACTGCTAAGCTTGCTGTACTTGAGTTTTGTAGCCATAATTTAAATGTTCCTATTAGTGTTCTTTCTATATAAGCTGGTGTTTCTGCCATTGATATTTTATTATCTACTAATTGTTTAGCAATATATCCTATCCATAATTGAATTGCTTTATTTGTGTCAGTGACACAGTCTAAGTCTAAAAAGTTATGCTGTTCAATTGTTTGTTTTGGTTGCCACTTTGTGTTTAGTCTTCGTTCCCATAATGTTCTAGCCCTTTCTCCTGCTTCGTATGTATATTTAGTATAACTAGGTGATTGTTTATTTGTTCTAGAGGTGCTTGGTTTATTATCTATTGTTCCTGCATTAACTTCTATTTGTGTATTATTTATTTGGTCTAATAGCTCTGTGTAGGTTTCACTAATTTCAGAATAAGTATCGTTGTTAAGTGTATCACTATTATTGTCAGTATTTATAGTGTCTATTCTAATATCTGGTTCAATATTACTTTGTTCTGCTTCTTCCATTTGCATTTTGGCTTTAAATTGTTCTATTTCTTTTGTTAATTTTAATTCTTGTTCATGTTCACGTTTCTTTTCCTTTTCTTTTTGTCTGTCAGTATATAATTTTTTAAACATTTCTAATTCTTTTTCTAACTCTAATATTTTAGTATTTTTTGTTTCTTCTAAATGTTGTAATTCCTCTTTAGCTTGCGTTTTTATTTTGTCAATTTCATATTTGCGATCAATTTCTTCGTTTTCTTTAGTAATCCGGACCATAGCGGTTAAACTATCTTCTAGTCTAACTGTTTCTTTTTCTAGCATCAAGTACAAAGTGTTTCCTATTTTCTTATATCTTCTGCCTAAATTTGAAAAGATTATTGCTATTTGTAATCCATTTAGGTTTGTGTATGTTTTTTCATCTATTGCATATTCTTCCTTATTCATTATAATTGATGTTCGTATTTATATTCTAAATGAAACAATTGTATTTCTAAATTAAATATAATTTTTCTTTGTGCTTTTAAAGAGTTTGAATTTACTCCGGCAAATATATTGTAGTGTAATCTATCCTGTCTTTCTTTTAATTCTTGTCGTATTTTTGTGATTTGTTCTAACAGTTGTTGTCTGTATTCAATATCTGTATTCATAGTTTATTTTTCAGTTGTTGGATTAATTTATACTCTGTTTTAGATATTTTATCTATCAGGTAAGATAGTCTATTATTATCCTTCTTACTAGTATGTAAAGTTTTATATTCTGGATATAATATTTTTAATTTCCTTCTAATTTTTCGTAAATTCTTATTTTGTTTTCGTTGTTGTTTATTTATTTTCTGTACATCGATTTTTGCTTTTGTTTGTTCTTCAGTATCTTTATTATAGAGTATATCATTTATGTAAGCATGTTGATTGTTAATATGTTGTTCTAAGGTAATTCCATATTCTTGATAATCTTGTACTAGTTTATCCATTAATATATTTATAAGATATAACTCGTTATATAATTTTTATACATAGCTCTGATACCAATAGGGGGGTGCGGATCAAGGATCATTTTATGATTCAAATGCTTCACTGTAATATTGTTTTTCTAGTGTAATTAAGCGGTTAAGTGTTCTCATAACTTCTGTCATTTGTTCTAAGTATTGTGTGTTGCGAGTTTGGTGGTATTTTAAGATAGTAGATATTAATAAATTTTGTGTTGTTTTTCTTTCTTGCCTAGTTTGTGTCCAATTTTGAAGTGCTTCGTAGTTAATCATTTTAATCTGAATAATAATACCAATCTAAATAATCATTACTATCATCATCATAGTATGAAATGTTAAAATCTAACCAACTATCTTGCATTAATTTCATTATCTCATAGGTTTTTAATAGGTCGTAAATTATTTTTCGTGTATCATTATCTAGGTGTCTTAGTGCGTATAGTAAGGTTATTTTATAATTATCATCTTCATCTATTATGTATGTGTAAGAACTTAATCTATAAGTATCTGTTTCAGTTCTAGATTCGTTGTTATTTGTATTTATACTAGTGCTAGCAGTGTCTATGTGTTTATCCATATTGTTGCTTTTAAACATATTCCCTTCTAACCTCTTTAGGTATCATTATCCTTATCATGTTCTAATATATTATTCTGAATAGTCTCTTCTAGTCAATACCATGCATTTCGGCTTCAATCATTTACCCTAACAGCGCCTCAACTCTGTGTACTCCCCTAAACGGCCTCCTTGCCTATCGGTTTCCACTTTAGGATGGCATAGTCTGGGCTTAACTACTCTCAGCCTATTTTCATGGCAAACTTTCTCAAGATCTTCAATATAATGGTACTATAACATGATAAATAACAATGACATTTAAGAGATTATAAGGAATATAAGAATTTAGCTATTCATGGTTATGAATATATATACCTGAGTTGGTTTGTCAGATTGCTCCATATCTTAAAAGATTTAAATAACTTTTTTTTTTTTGTAATTTGGAAGAGGGGATTTTATTTATGAAGGCTGTTGCTCAACACATGAGACTTGCCTTTCATCTTACTTACAATCTGCCTATTTATAGAGAAAAGAAGTGCCAATAGACGGCTCTTCAAAAACTGAAAGAATAAAAGTAAAATTATTGTGCGACTCTTACTATTTGCACAGTTATGACTCTTACTGTATACTTTACGACTTTTCTAAAAAGGAACTATTCATATGTTACATCCTACTTTTCTTTACATATAAAAGAAAAGACTTTAAAAAAGAAAGATAAACGTAATTACATATGTTTTTCTTCTTTGTCTGCCATCTTTTGCTTTTTTATCTTCTTTTGCTTTATCTTTTCTGCTTTATCTTGTCTGTATCATTGATTGCTTACTCCAGCTGGACGGTTGGCATATCAATAGTATCTCCTCCATTGCATTGAGTGCATTTGTGGTCTGGGTACTTACTAACTAATTTGCAGTATCTGGTCAATATATTTTGTGAAATAAAATTGGTTTTTAAGGCTCTTGTCAATGGTTGCTCTTCTGGTTTAAGTAAGGATAGTATCCATATCTGGACTTCCTCCATAACTCCTTGGCGTATCTCTCGTGAATTGGAATAAATCATGACTTGATTTCTAATAGTCTAACTCCATATAGCATTTCTATTTAAGTAGTTGTTGGCTAATTCCTGAATAATTGTGGCTATGCCAATAGCTCTTTTGTTTGCATAGAAGCTTGGTATATCATTCATTGGTATCTCTGGTTGTTGTTCTATCTCTTCTGGGATAATCATATCTCTTGTCATTCCAATTTTTATGACTTGTATAACTGGTTTTACTTCATTGTACAATATTTCCGCTGGTGCTGTATAAAACTTGATGTAATATAGATCTCCTTTGGTAATCCTTTTGTATCTTGTGAATGCACTTTGTAGGTCTGGTATTCCGGATAATTCTTCTCCATTATATGTGTATATGGTATTAATTAGTCCGTATGCATAACATGATCTGATTAAATTTGCACTAGTCTTGGGTTGTGCAATTAAATTATTGTATCCTTGTAATTTTTGGGTAATATAATCTTGGGTTGGGTCTTTAGTAGTTGTAGATCTTGGTTGTAAATTTAAGTGTGTTTGTATTTCGTGGATATTTCTGATGTAATTTTGAGAAATATGGTTGTAAGTTCTTTTATCACTATTTAAGCTTTCGGTATATGTGGATGTTTATGGGGTTGTAGTATTTTGAGTAGTATGTGTTTTTGGTATGAAAGGTTTTGCAAATACGCTATTGAGGTTACTGTTTGTATAAGGCTTCTTTGTAACTGGTTCGCTGGTACCTGCATCATTAACAAACTTGTTATGGGTTTTACGGAGTTTCCCAATGTCTCCTTCTACGTCTGGATGTTTAGAGTCTTCCGATCGACTTATCTCAGCAGATTTATAGTCATGCGGCTGACTTGTGCTAGCTGATTTCAATCTAGCTTCAGTGATTTGTAACTTTTGTCTATGTCCATAATTTCCACTTTTGTACAAAGTGTAGTAAGGGTTTTGAGTATATCTTCCATTGTTGTACTATCTTGTTCTGTCTGTGTAGCTTTGTCTTGATAAGTGGTCTGCAATGATATTCTTATCAGATCTAATTATTTCAATTGTAAAAGTAAAATTTTGTATATTTAATACAAGTCTTCGTATCTCTTTTGTTGTTACTGAATCCTGTATTTTCCTTGTAAGCCACCATTTTACTTGGGTATTATCTGTTCTTACGATAAATTTGTTATAGACAGTATAGGGTTCGAATGCTAATAAACATTTATATAAAGCAAATAATTCTTTTCTATTTATCTCCCATTTTAATTGTGGTTCGGTATAGGTCCCTGAATAATATCTACAATGATGTTCAATTTTTTCAGTATCATATTTGTATTTGAGTATTCCTCCGTAACTGTGATCACTAGAATCTGTTTCCAGAATATATATATAAATTTTCTATCTTCATCAGGAAAATATAACTTGGGTAATTTTTTACACATGGTTTTAATCTTCTGTATATGTTTTTTATCAGTTTCATCAAAATGATATTCAGTATCTTTCTTTAATTTTTTGTGTAATGGCTTTAGGTATTCTGCAAGTTTAGGTACATAATCTCTTACTTGGTTAACTAATTCTAAAAATGACTGTAACTTCTTTTTTGTATCTATTGTTTCTTCGGTATCAATTATTTTTTGTACTATATGAGTCTGCATTTTTATTCCATTTTTATCTATTTGTATTCCTAGAAATTCTATCTGATTTTTCATTAGTTCTGCTTTTGTCTTACTTAAGCTGATTCCTGAAGTTTCGATCAAATGTATGAACTTTTCTAATAATTGAATATGTTCATCTTGTGTTCTTGAATATAAAAGTATATCATCGATATATACTATACAATTTTCTAGTTGGTTGAAGTATTTATCCATAAAATTTTGGTACCTACCTGGTGCATTTTTATATCCAAATGGTAATACGTTCCATTCGTAAAATCCTTGTGGTACTGTGAATGTTGTTAGTTTCTTAGATTCATCTGTTAATTTTAGGTGGTAAAATCCTGATTTACAATCAAATTTACTGAAATAATTATATCCTTGAATTTGTCTGATTTTTAATATCTTATTTGGTATTGGGTAATTATCACCTTATTCGTGACCTTGTCGTCGCAAGCAAATTGCTCATTCAACTAGTTCATAGCAACAACCAAGTTGTGGACACTTGCATTTGCATGATAATAGAATTGACTGTTTTGTACAATAACTTGATATGACAATATTTTCTTGTGCAAATAGATAACTCCATGTCATCCAACTTTGTGTAGATCAAATAACCTTTCTGCATGTGCATAAGCATAACCAACAATCCTTTGGCAACATTGATTAGAAATAATAAATCCATATCAATATTTGATATTACTCAAATATTTCCACTTAAAAGTGAAATTATGTCTTTCTATCATATTAACAAAAAAAAAATTACTTCATAAATAGAAATAGCAGGATACATAAGTACACTAGATGGTACTTCCTAACTATTTTCATGAGATCAAAATTGATATTTTTTTATAGTAAGTGATCCCACAATCATTGGGGTATTAAATGGATTGAATCTCTTTTAAAACCTTTTAAATACTTTAAGGATTTTCATCTAGCATTTACCATCTAGCTAGACATGACAATCATTCGTTATATGCATTCAAGTTTTTCATACATTGCCAGATTTAAAGAAACTTTATTGCATCCACCATAGGAGAACACATCTCCAAATAATAATGTCAAGATTTTTGCGAATAACCTTTATGCCTCAAGGCACAAGTCATACTTTGTATCTTACGATTTTACTTTTCGCATAATCACCTATTTGTACCCCACTAACATTATACCTTAGTCTATGGACTAATTCCAAAACATCATTTTTCAAGTGAAATACTTGAATTGCGTATTTTATCTGTCTACACTATTTGAAAGATTTAAATTCAAGATCCCCATTATCATTTATAATGGTGAGCCCTACATTATACCAAAAATATCAAAAATACTGTCGACGGTTATTTGATATCGGTTTCATTACGACATGACATATCTAGATCGATCTCTTCTTTTTCATCATATTCAGGTACCTGAACCTTTGCCAAGGTTTTATGAAGAGTTATGTCATTGTGCTTTTTTAAGTCATTTGTCTCTCTATCATGAACATCTTATCATGACCATCTTTATCATTTACTCCTCTCCTTCTTCAAGGAGTTTTTCTATTTGAAACCGATGATTGGTCTATCATGCTTTAGGCGTGCCATAGACTCTGTCCTTTAAGGACTTTTCATTTGAGCATTCACAGTTGAATTATAACATATGGTCAGTAAATACATCTGGCAATAGTTTTGTAATGACCTTCCCGGTCATTTCCCTCATTTTCGTGTTTTTCAGTGTTTAGAGCTATTCTATAATTGACCCAAGTTATTTATGACTTGTTGGGACTGACAGTTCGGTTCCCGGAAAGTTCGTTTGAGAATATTATTTAGACCGAGCACGTTGTAAAATATTAAATTAAATTAGAATTTGGTAAAAAGATATAGTTAATTACCTTTCGAAAATATTTTGAAATTTATAAAATTCTTTAGTTATGATATATTTAGACTACTTTATAATAGTTTTATAATTTATTAATATTTTAAACGGAGATAGTAAATCTAAATATGTTAAAATAATATTATTATTTTATAGAGGTTTTGTTAGAAATAATTTTCTATTCATTATGGTATATTCACAATTTTGTATTTATTTTACCACGGACCTATGCAATATCCGAAAATACACATAGTGAATAAATAATTGAGGGAAGGGTGTTGCCACCTCCACTTTCACGTGGAGGTGGAGGAAGATGTGTAATTCATATAGGATATGTGGCACTTATATAGGACAAAACCTATGTATTAAATGACAGGTGCCATTCACTTATCTACCCTTAATATTAGTACATACTACTACACACGTGTATATATATATATTTCAAAGTTAGTGGATTGTATAAGGTTAGTACAAGAATGTTACAATTTGTTTAAAATAAGTGGTCACGCTTAGAGAAATACTTGTGGGAAATTTTTTTTTGTTTTGATGTTATATTCAACCCTGAAGAAAATTAATTATCTATATCAAGTTATTCAAGCTCGGAAATCACGTGGTTGATAGTATAACGTCTTTATATCGTAAGTTCTCCGGTCAATATTAGCTTAAAGTCGCGTAATTTAATTATTATTTGGCGGTATTGTTGTTGGGACTGTTTTAGAGCTAATATTGAGCTCATATTTGAAGATATCTCTTGTGAATATTGGTCACGGGGTGATTTGAGACTCTGTGAGGATTTTGGTTTTTGCGATTCCGCAAGCGGGCCCCACATGGATTGTTCGGACATGTTTCAAACTAATGCAATAGGGGTATCAATAGTCATGTTTTGACATGTAGTTTATTATTTTGGTAGCTTGACAACAGTCAGAGGCCTCTCTAAAGGTATTAACGCATATAAGTACCCATTGCCTAGCATGGGTAGAACGATAAAGATGAATAAATGTAAAGGCAAAAGAAGTAAAGATTGTAATGTACATGGTTCCACATATGAAAATCGGTGGTTTATCTGTACTGACTATTCTCTTATATTTGCTTCCATTGAAGTCCTTACATATCATGCAGTTCATATAGCCTTACATACTCAGTGCATTCTTCGTACTGACGTCTCTTGTGGGACTTACCTTACTTGCTGCAGGCGCAGGTACTAGTAGACCTCCACAGTAGGTTGCAGGTCATTTACGGATCATTGGTGAGCTCCAGTTGGTTCGGGGGTTTTCGAGTCACATGTGTATATTAGTTTTGGTATTGTAAATGTTGTATAAAGTGGGGACTTATCCCGACTGTAGGTTGGTTATGTACATGTATCTGTTAGAGGCTTTGTATACGTGTGTGGGAACATGAATGTAAGGGAGGTATGTCCATTTTGACTAGATGGCCCTAACGGCCAAGTTTCATATATAGCATATGTTTCCATGACTTCCGCCATTGGTATTTTATAGTTACATGAGATAGAATGATATTCACACAGAGACGTACATATGAATGTACATGAGCAAAGATTAGTTCTCTCGAGTCCCAACGACTTCGGGTGCCAGTTCGCCCTGTTGGAATTTGGAGCGTGACAAAAGTGGTATCAGAGCAGGTCGTCCTAAGGGTGTATACAAAGCCGTGTTTGAGTAAAGTCTTGCTTATGGATGTGTTGTGCACCACATTTATAAGTAGGAGGCTATGAGACATTTAGGAGTTGTTTATTTTCTTCATTTCTAGATCGTACAATAGACCCAATGTTGTAGCTGATATCATATCTGACCATGGTGATTGGTTTTCTTTGTTATAGAAAAATGCCGATGACAAGACGAGGTAGGGGAAAAGGTAAGTAGGTCGTTGTGCTTGCCGGAGAAGTAACGAGTAAATCGCCACCTGACCAAGCTTGTCAAGGTGGAGCTGACACTGAATTTGCCTCGCGGGCTTCTTCTACTTTTCCAGTTCCAGGAGAGCAGAGAAGGAGAGAAGTATCTTTGGAACCGCCCGTTAATACTATTGAGCAGGATTTAATGAGTGCGGTGCAAATATTGAACCGTTTAGTTGCTTCACAAGCTCTAAGACAAGCTCTTGCATAGAAGATGGAGGGACAGAGGCAAAGGAGAAGGATGCGCGAATTTGAAGGAGGATCGTCAAAGAGGGCTAAACCCATGGGACAGTTCATGGCATCCCAAGGAGGATTTGGGCCTCGGAGTTTTCACAGACCGCCTAGGCCATCCTTTCCTCATTCTACAACAAATGCTCCTCCTCTATTCTAAGGGTTTAAAAGCAACCAGTTTGGGCAAAGAAGTGAGATTCGAGATTTACGAACAGTGGGGTATCAAGCACAAGGAAGTATGAACCACTCGAGGTATTTTTATAAACTGTGCCAGTGCTGCGGGAGTTTTCATTCAGGTGAATTCCAGGTTAGAATGAATGTTTTCTATTTTTGCGGAATGCCAGGGCACATGGTAAGAGAGTTCTCACAAAGGGGCATGGGTGGTATAGCACGACCTACGAGATCAACCGTTGCATTATCCTCATTGATTCCTTCCTTAAGACGAGATGTAAAGTCTATTGGTCATGGTAGGGGTTCCATAGGTGTAGCCAGTTCTAGTGGAGTTCAGAACCGTACCTCTGCTCTAGCGGATCGGCAGAATTCGAAGGCATCTCTTGATGAAGTTACAGGTATATTGTCCATATTTTCACATAAGGTATGCATTGATTGATCTGGGTTCTACCCTATCATATGTTACTCCAGCGCTTACAGAAAAATTTGAAAGAATACCAGAATTACTAGTTAAGCCATTTGAAGTATCTACACCAACTGGTGAATCTATTATAGTTAAAAGAGTATATCATAATTATATAGTAACTGTCTGTGGTTATGCTACACTGGTTGATCTTATTGAGTAGGAAATGGTAGATTTTGATGTTATAATAGGTATGAATTGGTCGGCTTCTTGTTATGCCACAGTAGATTGCCGAGCTAAGAAATTACATTTTCATTTTTCCACAAACGAATGTTCTTGAATGGAAGGGTAATGTGGGAGCACCGAGAGGAAAATTTATTTCCTATCTTAAGTCAAGGAATATGATAGCCAAGGGTTACATATGTCATTTAGTACGAGTGCAAGATACCGATGTGAAGTCACCAACTCTTCGATCGGTTCTAGTAGTAAATGAATTCCTGGATATGGTTCTTGAAATGAAAAGTAGAGTTTGGTATTGATGTGATTCCAGGCAATCCGCCTATCTCTATTCCTCTGTATAAAATGGATCCGCAGAGCTACGGGATTTAAAATGAGAAATTAAAAGAGTTGTTGGACAAGGGATACATAAGATCTAGTATGCCCCCTTGGGGTGCATCCGTGTTAATTTGGAATAAATAAATAAATAAAATGAAATGGCACATTGAGAATGTGCATTGACTATCGGCAACTGCATAAGGTGACAATTAAGAAACAATACCCCCTCCCCAGAATTGATGATTTGTTTGATCAGTTACAGGGTGCCAAATGTTTTTTTTCAAAGATTGCCTTGAGGTCGGGTTACCATCAAGTCAGGGTTAGAGAAAAAGATATACCCAAGATAGCCTTCCGAACACGGTATGACCATTATGAATTTTTAGTATGTCGTTTGGACTAACAAATGCACCAGCTGTTTTTATGGATTTGATTAATAGGGTGTTTAAGCCATTTCTAGACGTGTTCATGACGGTGGTTATAGATGACATCCTGGTTTATTCAAGATTGCAAGAGGACCATGCGAGTCACTTACGACAGGTGTTACAGATTTTTCGTGATCGTAAGTTATATGGTAATATCTCTAAATGCAAATTTTGATTAAAGTCCATAGCATTCTTGGGTCATAGTGTGTCGGATGAAGGAATAAGGGTAGATACACAAAAGATTGAAGCTGTGAAAAAAATTGGCCAAGGCCTACGACACCTACAGAGATTCGTAGTTTTCTTGGATTGGAAGGTTATTATAGGAGATTTGTTGAAGGGTTTTCTTCCATTGCTGTACCTTTAACGAAGCTAACACACAAGGCAATCAAGTTTCAGTGGAATGATGCATGTAAGAAAAGTTTCCAAGAGCTGAAAGATAAATTAACTTCCACGTCAGTATTAGTACTTCCCGAAGGCATAGAAGGGTATGCGGTATATTGTGATGATTTCGGGGTTGGCCTCGAATGTGTATTGATACAGCATGGTAATGTAATAGCATATGCCTCACGGCAGTTGCAGCCACATGAGAGAAATTATCCAACACATGATCTTGAGCTAGCATCTGCGATATTTGCTTTAAAGATATGGCGTCATTATTTGTATGGGGTTCATGTTTATATTTACACTGATCACAAAAGTTTGCAATATAACTTTAAGAAGAGAGACCGAAATCTGAGGTAGCGGCGGTGGCTGGAACTCTTAAAAGATTATGATATTGATATCCTATATCATCCAGGGAAAGGGAGGGTAGTAGCTGATGCATTAAGCCACAAAGCAATAGGAAGCACTAATGGCCAATTGATGGAAAAGAAAGATATTGTTAAGGATCTACATCAACTAGCCAGCTTGGGGGTTCGTCTTCTTGAATCTCCAAATGAAGGGGTTACTGTGCAAAATGCAGCAGAATCGTCTTTAATAGCTGAGGAAAAGGAGAAAAAATATGCGAATCCTATTGTATTTGAGCTGAAATAGAATGTACAACAAGGTTTGACAAATGCATTTGATCTTACACAAGAGGAAGTACTTGAGTACTTTAAGGCCAAGGTAGATTTTGTGTACCGGATATAGGTGAGCTAAGGAAATAAATTATGACAGAAGCACTTCATTCACGGTATTCTATTCATTAGGGAGCAACCAAAATGTACCATGGTTTGGAAGAGATGTATTGGTGAGGCAACATAAAGAAGAAGAACAAAGCAGAATTTGTATCTCATTATTCGAATTGTCAATAAGTAAAAGTAGAGCATCCGAAATTTGGGGGTTATGTGCAATGTAGGAATCTTCCAGTTTGGAAGAAGGATAGGATTAACATGAGTTTCATCACAAGTTTACCTCGTACATTTTGGAAATTTGATTCCATATGGGTAATAGTTGACAGACTTACCAAGTCAGTGCAATTCCTACCAGTCAGGACCACTTATACAGCTGAAGATTATGCAAAGTTGTATGTTAAAGAGATAGTACGATTACATGGGATTCCAATCTCCATTATATCAGACAGGGGAGCTCAATTCACTGCACATTTTTGGAAATCTTTTCAGAAGAGCTTGGGTACACAAGTGAATTTACGTACGACTTTTAATCCTCAGACAGATGGACACGCAAAATATACTATTCAAACACTTGAAGATATGCTACGAGCTTGCACATTGGACTTTAAAGTAAGTTGGGATGATCATCTACCTCTTATTGAGTTTGATTACAATAATAGCTATCATTCAAGTATCAAAATGACACCTTACGAAGCTTTATATGGAAGAAAGTGTAGATCGCCAATGGGGTGGTTGGAAGCCGGTGAAACTGTTTTACTTGGGCCAGATCTTGTTCAGCAAGATATGGAGAAAGTTAAGGTGATAAAACAGCGACTACAAATGGCCCAAAGTCGACATAAGTCATATACTGATGTTAGAAGAAGAGGGCTCGAATTTGCCATAGGTGATTGGGTATTCTTGAAGGTGTCACCAATGAAAGGGGTAGTGAGATTTGGAAAGAAAGGAAAGTTGAGTCCACGTTATATAGGTCCATATGAAATTATTAGAAGATTTGGGCAAGTTGCGTATTAATTGGAACTACTCTAAGAACTCTCCACAGTTCATCTAGTATTTCATGTTTCGATGCTTTGAAAGTGCATAGGAGATCTATCTCGTATTGCTCATATTGAAGATGTACAAGTTACAGAGGATCGCACCTATGAGGAGATATCTGTTGCTATTCTGGATAGACAAGTGAAGAATTTAAGGCATAGAGACATAGCTTTCGTAAAAGTCCTTTGGAGAAATCAACAAGTAGAAGAGATCACATGGGAAGTCGAGGAAATGATGAAGTCCAAGTACCCTCATCTGTTTCAAATGGAAGAGAAAGTTCAAGATGCGGAATCGGAGCAATAGCAAGTAAGTATCTATAAGCATTATGTGTATGTATATATGTTAACATAAGGGTACATTTGTTGTACATGAGAAGATGTTGTTTACATTTTAGGATGAATGTTTCTAAGGGGGGAAGTATGTAACACCCCGTACATTTTCGACCCAAGATGGAATATTTGATATTGTTCTAGTAAATGTGATTAGACCCTTGTATGAGGAGTTTGTGACTTTTTGGAGCATTTGTGGAGTGAAAAGTGAGGTTTGGAGGACCTCCAAGAAAAGGATATTAAAGATAAGAAGCAAGCTAAATATTTGAACCTGAAGGATCCAACCAAATCCGCAAAGAAAAGTCGAAATCAAAAATTAAGTGTGGGGCGCGCCCAGGGGCGTGCCAGGCCGCTTCTGGACAAAACTTTTATATCCTGGACAGTAGAGGGGTGTGCCATCCGGCGTGCCAGGCCGCTCAGGCTCCCCCTTTTCAGAGCTAAAATTCAGCTAAGTCCCAAGCGCGCCTAGGGGTGTGCCGGGGTGCTTTTTGCCAAATTTCTTCTCCGATTATTAGTCTATAAAGAGGACTCTTGGGTTATGGTATCATTATTCCATCGTAGTAGGACTAATCTTGAGTGCGTTTGGCATCCAAGTTGGGGTTAATTCGTCATCATAATTATTTTATCAAATTATGTTAAATTAAGCCATGAGTGGCTCAAATCGCTTATTCGTGGGATTAAGGCTACCAACATGAATCTCGTGAGTTGAATATGGTCTTAATATTTATGGAATTATTTAAAAATTAGATAGTTGGTGGATTATGCATTGAATTTGATGGGCCAAGTTAACATGGGTTAATAGGCTCAATTTGAGGCCCAAAATAAAGCCAAAATGCATGGCTCAAATGGAAACGATCCATTCTATCATTGACCAAGTAAGCATAGAAATTAATGTTTGTCTAAGGATGACTTGAGGGGATATATAAGACAAGGAAAAATTATATTTTTATTCACATAAACACACATGCCATTCTAGATATTTCCAAGATTTTCCTTTTAGCTCTCAAACCCTAAGCCATCTCTTTGGACAAGATCATCATATTTCAAGCTTTGGTAAGTGTCTACTCTCATGGATTAATATATAATATGCTTAAGATGGTGATTATATCATGATGGTTATGTTGACAAAGTGTTGAATAGTGTACTTTTGCTTTTTGCTAAAAGATGTGTCATCTTTGTGATTTGAACTTGAAAGGAGACTTGAGGTTTTGATGAAACTGAATGGTGTGGATGAAATATCAACATATATGATGTGGTTATGTTACTTAAATTGTTTTTTTTTTCTATATCTATAACTTGTGGGATTGTTGTTATGAAATGTATTGAGGTGACTTGATGGAGTAATTGTGATGTGGTGTTAATGAGGAAGTGTAAAGGTTAAAAGTAGTATAGAAATGCTATTGGTTTATGATGTTGTGGTCAACGTGTGGAATGCTGTGGTATTGTTAGTATGACGATGTCGTGAATTGTATCGTAAAGGGTGAAATGACGTTATAGGGCAATCATGTAACTCATTGTCGTCTTATACACTTATAAGGTAGTTGGTTGTTAACGTGAGCTTTGTTATGTACTTGTGTTGTAGAGTGAAATGTAAGAAAGGAGATGGATTATTGTATTTGCATATAGGACTGTGTGGTCATATTGGGAAGATAAGGTATGTAAGGTTACTCTTTTCGTATCCTTCTGCAACACATATTGTTCACATTGACATTGTATTTGTTCCATTCTGAAATTTCCAAAGGTATCACATTTCAGGTTGTCGTATCGTATTACTCATAGTACCAATTGTGATTCATATGTCTCTTAACCATTGACTGAAATTCCAAAGCTTCCATAATGTTATAACTACCAATGTATCAATCTCACAAAAGTAAAGGAATGAAGTAATGCATAATGGTTTAAATAATCTACCTAGCATGGGTTAATCTAACATCCCAGGGGCGACATAAAAGCCTAGCATGGGTTAAATACATCCCAGGGGTTAAAATACCTAGCATGGGTTAATCTAACATCCCAGGGGTGACGTAAAAGCCTAGCATCGGTTATCACAGTAACATCCCAGGGGCGACATAAAAGCCTAGCATGGTTTATCACAGTAACATCCCAGGGGCGACATAAAATCCTAGCATGGGTTAATCACATCACAGGGGTTAAAATACCTAGCATGGGCTAATCTCATCCCAGGGGCGACAGAAAATCCTAGCATGGGTAGAACGATAAAGATGAATAAACATAAAGGCAAAAGAAGTAAAAAATGTAATGTACCTGGTTCCACATATGCAAATCGGTGGTTTATCTGTACTGACTATTCTCTTATATTTGATTCCATTGAAGTACTTACATATCATGCAGTTTATATAGCCTTACATACTCAGTACATTCTTCATATTGACGTCCCTTGTGGGACTTACCTTACTTGCAGCAGGCGTAGGTACTAGTAGACCTCCACAGTACGTTGCAGGTCATTTACGGATCATTGGTGAGCTCCGATTGGTTCGGGGCTTTCTGAGTCACATGTGTATATTAGTTTTGGTATTATAAATGTTGTATAAAGCGGGGACTTGTACCGACTGTAGGTTGGTTATGTACATGTATCTGTTAGAGTCTTTGTAGACGTGTGTAGGAACATGAATGTAAGGGAGGTATGTCTATTTTGACTTGATGGCCCTAACGGCCAAGTTTCGTATATAGCATATGTTTCCATGACTTCCACCATTGGTATTTTATAGTTACATGAGATAGAATGATATTCACACAGAGACATGCATATGAATGTACATGAGCAAAGATTAGTTCTCTTGAGCCTCAACGGCTTTGGGTGCCAGTCCACCCCGTTGGAATTCGGGGCGTGACAGATGACCTGCTCTGTTACCACTTCTGTGTCGCCTCAAATCTCATTAACACGGTCATGCACTCGATGCCCTCAGGTCCCGAGAGAATAAACTTATAAGGCTAACTGTACATGTAACTAGGATAATTATAAATCTTGATGAGTATAGGTAATATGACCTGATAAAATGACCAACATGGATAGGTCCAAAATAGATGTACATGACTTAGCCGTTGAGGCCTTATTTACTAGGAAACAAGACATAACTGCTCTTTACTTTAACATTAGTCTACAAATCCTCCAAAAGATAAACAACTTAGCTTAGGTCAGGATAGGACCCCGCCATACCCTTAACTGTAATTCAATATCAAAATATAGGTTAAAAGCCCGGCAAAGCCACGAATAAACTGGGAGCTCACCGAAAGCCGTTGAATATCTTGTTCTTTTATTAGAGAGATCTATTAGCTTTAGTAACTGTACCTGCGACATGAAACATAACTCCCCCATGAGGGACGTCAGTATGAAAGAATGTACTAAATATGTAAAGCATAAAGTAACCACATGTAAAACAAGAGCTCAAGTGAAATCAGATACAAATGTATAGATAAGGATAAAAGAGCATATTTGCTTATACTTATGGAATCATGTACATTACATTCTTTTCTTAATTACATTATTTCTTAACTTTGCTCCTTTTTTCTTTATCAACTTTGTAGCATTTGCTGTAATGAACAGCTGATCAGTGATAGAAGAGGATGACCCATGCTAGAGATTTTAACCCCTGGGATACGATCATCATAAATACATAGATTGGGATTGGTCCATGCTAGGTATTATAACCCCTGAACTGCCATCTATAATTATATCAACTAGAATAGGCCCATGCTAGGTATCATAACTCCTGAGCTGCCACCCATAAATACATCAACTGGGATCGTCCCATGTTAGGTATCATAACCCCTTAGCTGCCACCCATAAATACATCAACTGGGATCGGCCCATCCTAGGCTTTTACCCCTGGTCTGCCACCCATATATATGTAAATTCACTTTCAAGATCGACCCATTCTAGGCTCTTAGCCCCTTGGATGCTACCCATGATTATATATATTAACTTTACCTTGTTCCACTAATCTTTGAGATTATTCTTTTGGTGGTTGTAACTCTTTTGAGCTTTGGTAATATGGACCAGTAGTGAAGACATGTAAATCAAATACTAGAGGCAATAAAAATGACATAGGAAGTAAAATATTATTTCAACGTGATACTTATATACCTCAATAAAACTCATTGGGCACAAAATATAGTCATAAATGAGACACGGAGACATGCGACAAGTGAGGACATAAAGACATATAGCAGATGAGCAATTAAGGTGTGTAATTAGTAAGCAAGTAATCTCACATAGCATACCACAATTGTGGCAGATTCAAGTGTAGAGATATGGACATTTCAAATGGGGCATACGTGCTATAAGTGGGGATATGTAACTCCTTAAATGAAGAGATAAGGACTGTATAATAGCTATTTCATAGGCTATGCGAAATGAAACGATATATGTGAAGCACTGATGTCGCCCAAAGTATACCTCCAAAAAAGTACAATGCGGTCGCTGAATCAAATATAGAACCCAACTAGGTTGGGGTCGATTCCACAGGGAATAGGTCGAAGTATGAGTAGACTACCAGATGGAATAATTGAAATGTAAATAAAACTGGGGGGGTTTGCTAGTGAATAGTAACAATGACTATTGCTGGTTGATATTGAGTTTGTAAACAATAAGAGAAATTCACTAGGACTGTGATCCCCAGTGATTCCTTAACTCCACCAGTTACTTATGCTTAACAAGGTTACCCTGCTGCGCTGCATGTAAAATCTAACAAGTTAGGTTCATCTAACTATCTCTCGACCGTCATTAGATGAATTTCACTCTTCTCTTCTCGGACTCCGAGTGTCGCAATACTAACCCTTGTCCTGGATTTCAGATAACCTTTCCCGCTAAGGCTCTGGTTATTAGATGAAGGTTGATAGCTTCAAATCTCTGTTGTTATCTCCGTTTCCCAATCTCTACCTCTCTCTCAAGCAAGTCTAGAATACAAGTGAGTCTCTAACGTTTGCAATCGTTAGAAAAGCAATCACAACGAAGGAAACAACAATACATACATGCACAGCAGTACAAAGTTGCTTTGCACTTAACCGGTTTTGTTAATTCCTCATGGTTCACACAACCCTAGTTGATGGGTTTAGATGATCATAATTGCAAGAACACAAGAATAATCCAAAGATGAAAGCATAATTATGATCTCACAAGAATGAAGGAAAATCGAAATTTCAATTATCAATCAACCTCCAATTAGGGTTTGTGAATACAAAACCAAATATATGTCTGAAACAGTATGAAATAACTGTCAAAGTAGTAACTTGTCCCACCCTCGCACTTAGGACTACATAGGGGTATTTATATATACAAAACTAGTCCTATCCAAAACCAAATAGGAGAACAGAGTTGGCAACTTCCACGGTATCGTGACTTGGTATCGTGGAACCAAGTCACGCCGTAGGTTGATGTCGTGGGAATCAGGCTCAACTTGTGGTCTTCAGAAGTTGGATCACGGCAGGATTCCACGTCACGTGGGTGTCAGTCACGCCACGTGACCCCTGTTGTGGAAATCAGGCTGATTTTTCAGTCTCTAGGCTTCACTCACGATAGCCACTCACCTAGCGTAAGTGGATCTCTTCTGCAGTCTTTTATTATTTCTTCATTTGAAACTTTGTTCTCGGGATTGATTCTTTCTCTTTTGCTCATTTTGCCTTTAAAGCCTATTTTCCTGCAAATTAGGACAGAAACCACATCATACCAACAAAACACACCCAAGTTATTGCATATTTTCCTCGTTTTAAGCATCAACAGTGCTATGTAACCATGGCACATCAACACCCTCAACTTAGAACATTTGCATGTCCTCAGGCGAACAAAATAAAAATACACAAACACAATGCTTAACTAAGAGAAACCTAAGGGACCTATGGCAGTCAACTTGTTGCTTTTGATACAAAACCTTTTCGACCCCTCCTATTTTTGAAGTAAAACCAAAGTGTGTATGTAAGCAGCATAGGATCATGACACAAAAGGGATCAAGCGATGGCACCAAATTATGCACAAACAACTAAGCTGATATGCAATTTGGCATGTCTCGAACAACTAGTAGCTAATTATGCAACCCATGTGCTCTCACAATCAAAGAAGTCCTATGCACTCTCAGTATACTAATGAATCAACATAGGGACGAGGTCAAAATACTCACGCTCACAAAGGAGTTAAGACAGTGTGCATTAAATACCATAGGCTTGCCCTTATTTTCTACGCCTTCATTTTTGGACAGTCGGACTAGGATCACTATAGGACTTTACTCGGCTTGTAATGTAGGCTTAGGGACGGTTATGGTGCATATGGGTATAGTGAATCAACCCTCCTTGACACTACACTATTTTTGGCTCTAACTTCCAACCTTTTTTATTTTTATTCTCCCTTATTCTTCATTCTTTTATTTTCAGATTTTGGGTGTGATTTTTCTTCTCAAACCTTAAACACATATACAATTTTTTTTATTATTATTATTTTTTATTATTATTATTTTA
This sequence comes from Capsicum rhomboideum, assembly GCA_031232105.1. Taxonomy (NCBI): domain Eukaryota; kingdom Viridiplantae; phylum Streptophyta; class Magnoliopsida; order Solanales; family Solanaceae; genus Capsicum; species Capsicum rhomboideum. The sequence continues at coordinate 137,096,604 of CP124716.1, forward strand.
TTTTTTTTCTCTTTTTTTTTTCTTCACACCCAAATCTGTTTTCTCTTTTTCTTTTATTAACCCTTCTTCATACCCAACTAAATCTACGCATCCCTATAATATCCACCCTCAACTTAGGTAATTTGCCTGAGTTGAGGTACACAGTGTACAAGGAGGGACCAGGACCAAGACAGGTTCATTGTGATTAAAATGGGAAGGTGAATAGGCTAATGAAAAAAATAGGACAACTATGGCTCAAAGTCGGGATCAAGGGATACTTCTTCCTTTGGTTTGGCATTTATGCTAAAAGTGGACTTTATTTAAAAATGACTTATGATCCTTTCCTAATCCCTATCCTTTAACTTGGGCAAGACTAACCGGGCAAGTTCTGGATCGTACACACACAACTAAGTAGTGACCTCACACACACATAATACAGGGTTGTATTACCAACTACTACCTATCCGTTCATGCAATGCTAGCTACGGTTATTTGCCTATAATTCTAGTGCCATAACAAGATCCAACAACAGTCACACACAAGCATGCTATTCACACAATTCAAAAACCAAGATTTAAGGAGGGGTATCCTTAACAGTCAAAACACATAAAAATCATCCAAAACTGGACTGTACTATAGTTCCCTCATTTTTCTCCTAATTTAGCAAGAAACATAAAAATATCAACAATAACATCCTAAACATGCCGGTTCTACTATGATAGCACACTCGGGGGAAAAGAAACACGGCAACAAAAATCCCCAAGTGGTGGTATACCCCCACCCCCAACTAAACCTGGTGCAATGCTCTAAATGCACTGATATCAACTAAATACAAGTGAGTGAAGACATACTTGTGGTGCTCTAAGCATCAAAAGTGGGCCCGCTAGCTGCGAAATCATCAGAATGTACAGTAGAAGTCGCGTCCGGTGGGGGGATCGCCTGACTGGCAGTTGCACCAAGCGCCCTCTGCTCTGCCTCAATCTGGCTCGCATGGTACTCTACCCAGGAGGCTTTAACAGTCCTCTTCAATTCACTCTCGAACTCCTCATCAGCAGCACCCCCATCCTCCGGACTGCGGGGTCTCTTGCCTCTATCCATCGGCGGCTCCTCGTCAGTAAACAAATCAATCTTAAATGCTGGTCGTACGAAGGTCGGGATAGGCAAAGGTGGTATAATGGGAGTGCTAGTCGATGCCAGTTCCCGAACCTCCACTCTCAACGCAGCTACCTCCTACGTCAAGACGACTATCAGGGCTCGGTGCAGCACTCAAACGGGAGGCTATATGTGCCTATGTAAGCCCCGCATAAACTGGTCCATTGCCGCATTCATTCGAGCCTCCACCCTAGTCTTCGCATCCTTTACTGTTGATCGAACCCATGGCTTAAGCTGGGATACCAACTTAGCCATCTGAGTCTCAGTGTGAGCCTGGTGCTCAAACATCTCCGTCTTTCTATCAACCAGCTGCTGCAGAAAGTCTCGTGAGACAGAAACCATCCCAGCAGGAGTCGGAGGGGCACTAGTACTGGGTACCCCATCATCAATATGGCCAGTGCCCTCAGTATGTATAGGTACCTTAACTGGTGCAAGAATAGGAAAAGGTGCACTACTCGACTCATCCAGGGCTGCACCCGATGACTCAGACGGTTGTGACCCTCGTGGAAGAATGGGATGTGAATCCCTCTGTTGCATCAGCCCAATGTATGCAATGTGGGTCACCATGATATAATGGTCTATGGTAGGTATCCTAGCCACCCCTGCCCTATCACACAACCCCTGGATCAAGCATGGAAAGGGGATACTCGTGTGATCTCTGAATGCCCACTCGTGGATCTGCCGGACTATGTATCTAGCAAAAGGAATCTCATAACCAGCTAATATGTTGGCTACTACTACTGCCCGCTCCAACGTGAGTGAGTTGTCAGCATTTGTTAGACCTAACCGATGCCGCACCACGGACCACCAAAATTTACCAGCAAAATGAAGCATGGACTTTTGGATGTCCAGCTTTCCAGTCACCTAACTAGCCGCCACACCATCTTCGGCTATGTACCCTGTAATCCATTTAAGCAAATCCAATTTCTGCTCTGCATCTCTCATCTTAACCCTATCTCTGACTGTGTCCATCCTATGATTGTATTCAGCAGTCGACGCAGGAAGTGGACGGTCAGCCCCAAATAAGAAGCGGTGAATGGTCTGCTCTGAAATATCCACACGAGTACCACGAACCATGACATGGGTAAAAATGGCTGCAATATAAATTTTTGCCCAATAGGAGTGCCCAAATCCACTGACGCAGCGTACGTGGTATAAAACTCTCGGACTAACTCCGAGCTATATCGACCAGAAGGCTGCGCCATCCACCCCAGACCGTATCTCTAAAAAACAGGCCATATATCAGTCAAGGTCCTAAACTCATCCACCCGATACCGTGGCTACTCCATAATGCTCCTCCTACACACCTCTCTCTTAGTCAATTCGGCATTCCTATCATAGAAGGCATGCAAACCCTGCACACACCAACGCTGAATCTCAGTACTCTGCGCGGGAGTCGGAGCACTCTGGGTACCAGAACCTGAAATAAAAGCTATGGCCTCCGCCGCAGAAGTACCCTGGCCCGTAGCATCATCAGCAGATTCTGATGCAGAACTATCCTCCTTCTTCTAAGACTAGGGGGCGGACTCAGAAGACTCAACCGAAATAACTAGCTCAAATGTGGTGGGTTCGGCTGACGTGCTGCTCGGGCAACCGCTCGAGTTCGTGTTTGTAACCTCGTAGCCTGAGGAACTAAAGCAGTATCGTCATGGCTACTATCGAATTCCTCCACAGAACCACTTGGCTCAGACTCAGTTGGTTCATCCCGCAGACGGGTCGGTAAATCCGAATTTTTGGTCTGAATTCGTGATGAGGCATCAAGGTGGTCACTCTTAGGGTTGGATTTTGGAGGCATGGAAACGGGTTTGGATCAAATTTTAGGGTATTTGGGTCGGATTTGGGTCAGGTTTGGTGCCTTGGATTCGGATTTTTGGACTTATTTGGTAATGGAGTTCGGATTTTTGAGCTTTTGGGAGTCTAGGGTTCGGATTTGGTTAGTTTTTGGGAAAGCGCTTTTGGATTTTTGGAGTTTGAGAAGGAGGGGATTCAGATTTAATGGGGAGAAGTAGAGAAAATTGAAATTTTAGGGTTTTAGTTGAAGGATTTGAAAGTGGGGGAAAGAAGAGAGTGGTTCGGGTATATATCGGGTAAGGAAGACAATATCAGGATTTATTTTGGAAAAATGGGCCTGGGTCGGGTCGGATTTAGATTTCTAAAAATTTTATGTTTCACGACACTACCCACGCCACGTGGGTGTGACCTACGTGACGTGGAGTCTATCGTGGTTGATGGTTCTGAGACTGCCTTTTGGCTTCTGATTTTTATGACACAACTTACGTGGCATGGATCACATCCACGTCACGTGAATGCCTTCTATGGAAAAGATTCAGAACCTGGAATTTTCCTTTGATTTTGACGATACCTACCACGTGGCGTAGAACACCCTCACGTGACGTGATTTATGTCGCGGATGAAATTTCAGCCCTTCAGGTGAATGCTGTGATTTTCAGCTACTTGTTCCTCAATAATCCGATCTCCACATAACAAAATCTTGGGTTGCCTCCCAATCAGCGCTTGATTTAATGTCGCGGCACGACATGGCTAACTTGGATACTCAGACTTCCCCAACTAGACCATGGGTTGCCTCCCATGAAGCGCCTGATTTAACGTCGCGACACGACATGACTGACTTGACTACTCATACTTCATCAAGTTCAAGTTCTTCAATCGTCCTTATCTCTTCTGAAACTCCTACATAATGCTTAACACGCTGTCCATTGACTTTGAATAGGACATCATCTACTCCTTTTAGCTCAATAGCACCATGTCAGAATACCCGAACGACAGTGAATGGTCCAGACCATTTGGATTTTAGTTTTCCAGCAAACAGGCGAAGCTTAGAATTATACAATAAGACCGAGTCGCCCGGGTGAAATTCGCGATTCTCAATCCCACGATCATGGTACAATTTCATCTTTTCTTTATATAATGCTGAACTTTCATATGCCCGGAGACGAAATTCATCTATCTTATTCATCTCCTCAAGTCGCAATTGGGCCGCTTCACTCCAGTCCAAATTCACCCTTTTAACCGCCCACAAATATTTATGTTCTAGTTCAACGGGCAAATGAGAAGACTTTCCAAATACCAACTGATATGGTGATGCACCAATTGGTGTTTTGAAATCCGTTCGATATGCCCATAACGCGTTATCCAGTTGTCGAGCCCAATCAGTCCTATTTGCATTAACTGTTTTTGCCAGAATGGACCTAATCTCTCGATTTGACACCCCCACCTACCCGCTTGTCTGAGGATGGTAAGGTGTTGCCACCTTATGTTTGACACCACATTTTTCAAGCAGGGCTTTGAACAATCGGTTGCAAAAGTGGGATCCGCCATCACTAATAATAACTCGAGGTGTCCCAAAACGTGAGAATATATTCTTTTTCAAGAAAGTTGTGACACTTCTCCCTTTGTTATTAGGAAGCGCTATTGCTTCCACCCACTTAGACACGTAGTTAACGGCTACCAAGATGTATTTCATTCCATGCAAGCTCACAAACGGACCCATAAAGTCAACTCCCCACACATCGAACAATTCAAGCTCAAGTATAGTTGTCATGGGAAGTTCGTGTCTGCATGAAATATTACCTTGCCTTTGACACCGATCACAAGCACGGGCCTAGTCATGAGCATCTTTGTAAATACTGGGCCAGTAGTACCCACATTGCAAGATTTTATGGGCTGTCCGTGCACCTCCATGATGACCCCCAACTAGAGATGAGTGACACGCCTCCAGAATACTTATCATTTCGTACTCCGAGACATATCTTCAAATTATACCATCAGCACACACCCTAAACAAATACGGCTCATCCCAGAAGAACTTTCTTACCTCATGCATGAATTTCTTTCTCTGCTGATATGTCGTATCTTTCGGGACTAGATCACTTGCCAAAAAGTTGGCAAAATCAGCAAACCAAGGGATTAAGTCTTGGGATACTGCCAGTAATTGCTTATTTGGAAAAGTGTCATCAATCTCAAGATAATTCTTCAATCTAAGCATGGCCTCCTCCTCAAGGCGTGAAAGATGGTCAGCCACTTGATTTTCTGTCCCCTTTGGATCCTTGACTTCAAAGTCAAATTCTTGCAACAGAAGTACCCACCGAATCAGTCTTGGCTTAGCATCATTTTTCAACATAAGATACCAGAGGGATGCATGATCTGTATGCACAATCACCTTCGTACCAATCAAGTAAGACCTGAATTTCTCAAAAGGGAATATTGTGGCCAACAACTCCTGCTCAGTCACAGTGTAATTCTTTTGAGCGGGATTAAGCACTTTGCTAGCATAGTAAATCGGGTGCAATATCTTCTCACGTCTCTGGCCAAGGACTGCACCCAAAGCCACTCCACTAGCATCGCACATAACCTCAAAAGGCTTAGTCCAATTCGGTGACACAATAATAGGGTCTGACACTAACTTCTCCTTAAGACACTCAAACGCTTTAAGAAATGCTTCATCAAACACAAACTTCACCTCTTTCTCTAAAAGTTTGCACAAGGGATGAGCAATCTTGGAGAAATCCTTGATGAATCTTCTATAAAAACCAGCATGGCCTAAGAAACTTTGAATACCTTTCACAGAGATAGGTGGGGGCAGCTTCTCAATTACTTAAATTTTTGCCTTATCTACCTCAATGTCATTTTTCGAAATCTGATGCCCCAATATAATACCTTCATTGACCATAAAGTGATATTTTTCCCAATTCAGTACTAGGTTGCACTCTTCGCATCTTTGTAGCACATTAGAAAGGTGTGCCAGACAGCCCTCAAATGAGTCACCCACAACAGAAAAATCATCCATAAAAACCTCGATAGTGTCTTCCACCATGTCGGAGAAAATAGACATCATGCAGCGTTGGAAGGTGGCTGGTACATTACACAAACCGAAAGGCATCCTTTTGAATGCGAACGTCCCATATGGACAAGTGAAAGTGGTCTTCTCTTGGTCTTCGGGGGCAATAAATATTTGATTATACCCCGAATAACCATCAAGAAAACAATACCATCCTCTACCTGTAAGACGGTCTAACATCTGGTCCATAAAGGGCATAGGAAAATGATCCTTTTCAGTCCATGAATTCAGCTTCCGATAGTCCATGCAAACTCTCCATCCAGTCACCGGCCTTATTGGAATCAACTCATTTTTGTCATTTGGAACCACAGTGATTCCTCCTTTTTTTGGCACACACTGAATCGGGCTCACCCACTTGCTATCCACAATTGGGTAAACCACTCCTGCATCCAACCACTTTATGATCTCTTTCTTTACAACCTCCTGCATAGGTAGGTTCAGACGACACTGGTGCTCAATGCTAGGTATGCACTCAGGAACAAGCTGTATTTTATGAGTGCAAATGCCGGGTGGAATACCTATGATATCAACAATGGACCACCCGATGGCCCTCTTAAATCTTTTCAAACTGAAACCAAATCCTCTAGTTGCCAATCCACCAATTTAGCAGAAATAATCACTGGCAAGGTATTGTTGGCTCCCAAGAAGGTATAGTGAAGGTGGGCCGGAAGAGCCTTAAGCTCTAACACTGGAGGCTCCTCTATAGATAGACGAGCTGGTGGAGTTACCCTATTCTTCAAATCAATATCGAGTTTTTTGGGAGCATAAGTGTACGCTCCTTTACCCGCTAGTGCACCCACCATCTCATCATAATCTTCTATACCATTGTCTTCAAAGTTTATGATCACGGTAGCCAGAGGTTCTAATCCCAGCCTTTCTTCAATGGACACAACAACCTCAATATTATCAACCGCATCTATCACTGAAATCACTCGCTTATCTCTTGGTTGCTTCATTGACTGATAGACATTGAAAGTAACTTGTTCATCATTCAATCTAAATTTTAGCTGTCCAGTTTTCATATCAACCAATGCACAACCCGTGGCAAGGAATGGTCTTCCTAATATGATGGGAACCTCAAAGTCCACTTCACAATCGAGAATCACAAAATCGATCGAAAATATGAAAGAAGCAACCTTCACCAAAACATCGTACAGAATACCAACCGACTTTTTCACAGTTCTGTCGTCCATGAGAAGTCTCATGGATGTTGGTTTTGGTGCTGCCAATGCCAATTGCTTGAACACGGCTAATGGCATTAGGTTGATGCTAGCACCCAAATCGTACAGTGCTTTAGCAAAATTGTAGGACCTAATAGTACATGGAATTGTGAAAGCTCCTGGATCCTCCTTCTTTGAGCACTTTTGGTACCTCTTTTTCCTTCCTCTTCTCAGATTTTTCATTATCACTATCATGATGATGATTTGGACCCATGTCACCCTTTGCATTATCCGGCTCTAACTCAGCTTCTACATTAATAATCACTAGATATTTAGGCACACTACTGTCGGCATGCATAGGTGGATCTGTCGTGCACTTCCCACTTCTAGTAGTAATGGCGAGGCAATGACTATCATTTTTAGGATTCTGGACGGTATTGCTTGGAAGGGTGACTGGCTGACGTTGATTCAGTGCCAATGAAATCTGCCCAAACTGTTGCTCCAACTATTTAATGGCAGTAAAATGGGACTCCACTTTCTAACTTATGCCCAATATGTCAGTCCTAATTTCTTTCAAGCAATTCTCCTGACTTTCTGCTCCTTTAACCAATTTATTGAGAAGTGCCTCCATCCTCGAATTTTTCTTATAGACAATCAGGAAAAAAAAAATTGCAGGGAAAAAGTCAAAATGAGAACTCTGGATAGGAAGATGTGCCACATGACTGGGTCTATGGCCCTCTTATATATATATATATATAGAGAGAGAGAGAGAGAGATAGATAGATAGATATAGATTGGAGGGTACCTTGAATAATAGCTTCACATTCATCTCTTCTAGATATGTTAAATGCACATCAGTGGAGAGATAAGATATTTTGAATAGTTTGGAGTCCACAAGAATAATTACTAATGACTTCTGTATCAAAGGGGATGTAAATGTCATTATTAACTAGGGAAAAGATTGGTGGAAAGCCTCACAACATGCATAAGAGTATTGAATTCTTGAACTGGATGGTAGCATATACGCAAGTGTATGTATTCAGAACTAATATAATGATTGTAAGAAAAACTGAGTTTGTTGATCTTTTGTGGACTTCATTGCTGACAAGTTAGTAATATACTATTATGGTTGTGAGAACAAGTGTATCCCCAATTTACATGTTAATTATTTAGTTGAACTATTTATTCTACTAATACAATAAAAGTAAATGTGATTAAGAGTTTAAGAGTTGTTCACAGAGTTATTAAGACCTAGGATTATTACACTTTTTTAAAAAAATATTTAGGTCCACAGATCGGATTTTATTAATAATCAGATATGTTCAACAAAAAGGAAGAGGCCAACGGCCCAAAAAATACAAAATAGAAATGACGCAATCTTAAAAAAGATCCAGACCAAAACTAATTTTCTATATATAACAAATATCAACATACTTTACAAAAGTGTATCCATCACACTAACTCTTTGTCTTCTCTGTTTCACGGTGATGTTTTCGCCTTGTTGTAGCCTGAGTCACTAGCTCTGAGTTGTACTTTTGTAGTATTATGACACTATCTAGCATAATACGATTATATTTTATCTATATTGTTTAAGCCAAATCAAGATATCTACCAAATTACGGAGTAACAGAGTTAATATTATGGTCATAGTCTCTCAATTCTCAGAATTAGTCTTTTAAAAACATTATTGAGTAGGAATCGTCGAACTAATCTGAATGCAATAAGTTATCTTCTTGTATAGGGCCAATGTAGAGCAATCTATGTATTTCTCCGTCCTAGCAAAAAATCCATCTGTAAATGCATCCTACTCTCTTTGATCCGCACTCTATTTCTAGTCTCTTTCTCTTGAGTTCCTCTAGAAATTATTTATTTATCGTATTGATCGTGAAGCAATGGAATAGTAAGCATAATATTAAGAGAATACAACATAATGGTACATTCTACAAAAACAATCTATATATAAACTCTAATGTTTATACAATAACCACAACCCTAGATGGAGGGCTTTTAAACTAATTATAAACAATATATAATGCTAACTAAAGAAGTAACCTTATGAAAATTTAGACTTTGATTAAGCTCTATGCTAAAAAAACCTTCTTTTTCTACAAAAAAAATATCTAGGAGGGGTATTAATAGTATTCAAAAACATCAAGATATACCTTCTAAGTCCAACTGATATAAGGAAAAAGTTTACCTATTTTTTTTGTGGCTCAAATTGCCGTTACGATTATAGAGGGGGTAAAAATTACACTTAGACTTTCCTTAACTAATTTTCGAGATTTTCAGGGCCAGTCTAGGATTGGATAATTTTAGAGGGAGTTTTAATCAAATGGAATCTAGTAAAAAATTTATGGTTGGTAGTGATGTTTGATGTAATAGCTAGATAGACAACGAGTTTAGAAAGTCGTAGCAATTTTCTGCACCAAAAATGGAGTTATAGAACTCGGGTTATAGAGTTTACCATAGAGGGGTTGGTTCACAATGTTATAATTCATGGTGTGTGTTGTAAAATGAGCAAAACTAAAGAGAGATCCCGAGTTTCTGCCTCAGACCAGTGCAACAGAAAAAGTAACCACTGCACCGGTGTTGCTGCAGCAGAAAAAGGTACCAAAGTAGCGGGCCTCTATTTTAAGGTGCGAACCACTGCAGTTGAACTTTATTCATTGTAGCGGTAATTAACCGTTGCAGCAATAACAAGCAGGATTTGACAGTTTTAAAAACCAACAAACATTTTCATTTCCCACTTCTTCAAAAAATACAAAGGAGTTTTGGGGAAGGCAATTTTAGAGGGTTATTGTGGTTTTTCATCTTTGAAGTTAAGTCATTATAGTCTAGACTTGAAATTACTTCTTATAACCTCAGAAAATCATTAGAAACAAATTCATGCTAGAAAATTAGAGTTTAGCCTTAGTTGTAGAAATTGATGAAAAGTGGCGGGAATGTGTATAAATTCAGTAAAGAATGATTCTAGGGTGATAGGAAATATTAATGAGGGTGAAATTATGGTATAATCCTTGTGGTTTAAGATATAAGAAACCCTAAAATGACAAAATGGGTGAATATATGATTAAAATCAATAATTTTTTATCCCTAGTAGTTAAAAGAGTGTAAATTATTGAAATGGGTATATATTCTTGTTGTTATAGATCAAGAATGAGTTGAACGAGAATAAAAGGGCTAATGTGTGGCTTAAAAGTGACTTGAGCAAGGAATTGATCTAGGCTATGGTTTTGTTGTACCACTTAGACTTTCTTGGCTTTGAGCTTGTTTGTAAACCAAACATCTTTGATTGTCTTCTAGCATGACTTGTGTTTTATTGACTGCATTCCATTTCATATGCATTGTGATGATATTGGGTGATGAAGGATTGGGTACCAGGCTGATACGGATATGATCTATTGTGATAAAGGATCGGGTACCACTCTGTTATGATATGATGTTGTTGATGATGATGAGAAGAGTAAGAGATGATGCGCACATCTTGCACACATGCACTCACGCATATGCATTGGGCGTCTTTATGATGATTATATGAGGTGATGAATTGTTGATGAAATTGACTAAGTGTAAAAGCCTACAAAAGAAAACTTGTGAATTATATTTATATGATGTGTTTAGTTATTGATGTCTTTGATTATGAGTTATGTTATGTTCGTTTTTATACTTGTCTGGATTAATTACTTGTACATTGTTGGGTTAGTCATCCTACGATACTTACTAGTACTTGTTGATGTACTGATGCTACATGTACTCTTCTTTTGTTAAGTGCAGAACATCTTCCAGCGGCTGACACGCGACCTTGGCTCTAGTTAGCAGTTCATACTTGATTTTAAGGGTGAGCACCATGACCGGGCAACCTTCTAATCTTCTTACTGATGTTGATGTCCCTTGTTTCAGGACTAAGACAATTTTTCATCACTTATGTTTTTAGATATTTTTAGTTATTTCAAACTTAGTTTATTCTTAGATGTTCTTGTATGGTGTTTTTAGGTCCCAAGGATGTAATAAATAGAGGTTTCCATACTCTATTAGTTTGTATTAATATTGGTTTGATAGATAGTTTAAGTTATTGAATGAATGCTATCTTATTCTGGTTTAAAATCGAGGATTAATAAAAAGTGAATATAAAAGTAACACTCGTGTTAGAAAGGGTGAGATTAGTATGGTTCTCTCGCCATAGATTAGGATTGGTACCAATCATGATCGGTTGGGTCATAATAGAAATAGAATAAGAGCACTGAGTTCGTAGATCTCATTGTATAAGAACAGGTCTAGTAGAGTCCTGCAGAATAGTACGGAGACATTAGTACTTTTTTTAGAGGCTTTAGGACCTTAGGAATGAATACCTTTCTTCATTTCTTTCGTGCTATGACTTTATTCCAATTGGTATCTGGCGATCCAAATTGGTACCTAATCCAGTCACTCTTGTTTGCAGATAGTGAATACTCATTCTACTAGAGAAGCAACAATAACAAACACACCAGCAACAATAGCCGCACCAACAATAGTAACCACACTAGCAGTAGTGCCCACAATAGGACACCTCAGGCCATGCTCTACACAAAGAGAAGGTAGTTGAAGAAGAGGAGATGGTAGCTCTAAAAAATATGGAGCCAGTACCAAATGTTGCAGCTCCAGTGCCTTTGTTTACTAAAGTAATTCAACAATTATTGGGGTTCTTGTGTAGCTTGACTGGTATTGGCTACGCTCTTGTTATTCCAATTGTTCTGACCACAGCCCTGTAATATGCCACTGTTATAGCACTAAGGATGGATGCAGAATCTGAAACAAGGGTGTATCCCCAACAAGTATTTGGGCCAGCGATGACTAATGATAAACATAGGCTATTCTGTAAGTTCATGAAGCTGAAGCCCCCGGTATTCCAAGGTACAGATTCTGAGGATGCATTTGAGTTCTTAATAGAATGTCATGAATATCTGTATAAGATAGGTATTGTTAAGAGGTATGGTATGGAGTTTGTTTCTTTTCAGCTATAGGCCGAAGCTAAGCAATGGTCGAGGTCATTTGTAGAGTGCAGGGCTGCCTTGCTTCCACTTACTTAGGCCTAATTTCAAAATGTGTTCCTTGAGAAATATGTTCCCCATACTTATCATGATCAGAAAAAGGATGAGTTTGTATGATTGGAGCAGGTTAACATTTCTGTGGCGGCCTATGAGGCTAAGTTTCATGCCTTGTCCCGCTATGCGCTGTAATTGATTACCTCAGAGGAAGATCGAATTAGGTACTTCGTGAAGGGTCTGAACTCTAGGATTCAATTGGCTACCTTGTCTGTGGCTGTGTCTGGGAAGTACTTTTAGGAGGTAGTTGAATTTGCCAAGAAGGCCGAAGCACTTGAGAAACAGAGAGAGGTAAATTTTGAAGACAAGAGGGCTCGATCCTCAAGTAAATTCAGTGGTACTTTCTTGAAGGGGTATGGTACTTCTAATAGTTACCATTCATCCATACCAATATCTGTAGGGAGCTCGTCCAAAGTCAGTCATCAGCCTTCTCAGACCGGCATCCATACACATTCATCCTCTTCAGTTCAGAGGCCTTCTTTGGGCATATGGTTCCATAAGTGTGGAGGTTTAAGTCACATCATATGTTATTGTCCTAATTTCTTATCTGCAGGTCAGTTGACTCAACAATTAGCTACTACTTCTCTAGTTCAGGTAGGCTGTGGTAGTGGAGGAAATTGCAGGGGCCATCCACAGGGTGGGTGTGGTGTCCAAGAAAGGGGTGGAAACTAACAGGTTGGTAGGAATGGTGCTTAGGCTGGAAGAGGTGGCAATCAGGGTGGTGATAAGGCTTATCTTTATGTTGTTTCAGCTCATCCTGAAGCAGAAGCTTCTGATGCTGCAAGCACAGGTACTATTTTTATCAGTGATCGAATGGCTTATGTACTCGGTTCCATTTTCTCTTATGTGTCTGTGAAATTTTAAATGGGTTAGGACTTAGATGGTAAATATCTTGATACTTTTATGTATGTGTCCACGCCGATTGTGGTTTATGTATGTGTTGATCAAGTGTATCGTACATGTCCTGTGATGTTCAGTGGGTTTAATACCCTAGTATACCTAGTTATTCTAGATACAAAGGAGTTTGATATTATATTGGGTATGAGTTGGTTGTCTCCTTATCATGCTTCTCTTGATTGTTATGCTAAAATTGTTAAGGTACTGATACCCAGGATGGATAAGTTAGAGTGAAAGGGTACTTTCAAGCTTTATCCTGTGAGGGTTATGCCAAAAATTCGTGCCTAGAAGTTAGTATAAAGGGGTGTAGGGTAATTTTGGCCCATCTTCGAGAAGATAAATCTGTAGTTCCTTCTCTAGCAAAGTTCTAGTGGTATGTGAATTCTTAGAAGTGTTTTCGGATGATCTCCCAAGTATCCCTCCAGACTGAGAAGTTGATTTTTTTTTATAGATTTAGAGCCAGGGACCCATCCCATTTCTATCCCTCCTTATCGTATAGAACCAACAGAGTTGAGGGAGTTGAAGTATCAGTTGCAAGAGTTGTTTTTTATTCGCCCAAATATTTCTCCTTGGGGTGCACCTATTTTATTCGTGAAAAAGAAGAATGGTAGCATGAGGATTGCATAGACTACAACCAGTTGAATAAGGTGACCATTCACAATAAATATCCCTTGCCTAGGATAGACGACCTATTTGGCTAGTTGTAATAGGCTTTCATATTCTCCAAAATTGACTTGAGGTCGAGTTATCATCAGCTCAAGATTAGGGAGGAGCATATCCCAAAACTATTTTTCGGACTCGTTATGGGCACTATGAGTTCCTAGTTATGTCTTTTTGTTTGACCAATGCCCTAGTTGCTTTCATGAGCCTGATGAATAGAGTTTTCAAGTGTTTCTAGATTCATTTGTTAGTGTTTTTATTGATGACTTATTGGTTTACTCTAAAAATGAAGAAGAACACGAAGCTCATTTGTATACGGTGTTAGGGTTGCTCAAGGAGAAGAAACTATATACTAAATATTCTAAGTGTGAATTCTGGATTTCTTTAGTGTCCTTCTTAGGGCCCATGGTTTCTAAGGAAGGAGCTTTGGTAGACCTGCAAAAGGTGAAAGTTGTTTGAAATTGGACTAGACCGACAAATGTGATAGAAATTTAGAGTTTTGTAGGGTTGACTAGCTATTACCGTTGATTTGTTAAGGGATTTGTTGCTATTGCTTTACATATGACCCACCTTACTCAGAAGGAAATCCCATTTGTGTGGGATGACAAGTGTGAAGAGACTTTCCAAAAGCTCAAAACCTTATTGACCTCATCCTCGATTCTCACATTTCTCATTGAGGGTAAGAATTTCATTGTATATTATGATGACTCACGGTTAGGTTTTAAGTGTTGTTTAATACAGTATCAGAACCTTATTGCTTATGCTTCAAGACAAATAAAGCCTTATGAGAAAAACTACCCCACACATGACTTAGAATTAGCAACTATGGTGTTTGCTTTAAAAACTTTGAGGCACTATCTCTATGGGGTGAAGTGTAAAGTTTTCACAGACCAGCGTATCCTACAACACATGATCACCCAGAGGGATCTGAATCTAAGACAATGAAGATGGATGGAGCTGATATGGTGGTAGATTTACCCAAGTAAAGCCAATGTGGTAGTAGATTCACTGTGCTAGAAACCACTGAGTATAAAAAGTCTAGCATCGCTAGAGGTGTCCAGGCACCCATTGGCGAGAGAGGTACAGTCTTTGGCTAATAGTTTTCTGAGATTGCAAGAGACTAGTGAAGGAAGGGTGTTAGCATATGTGGAGGTCAGTGATGTGTCATGATCACATGACACTTTCGATGCTTAAAACAAGGAAAATATGCAATAACTTGGGTATATCTTGTGGGTATGATGTGTTTTCTATTCTACATCACAGGAAAATAGGTTTTGAAGGAAAAATGAGCAAAAAGAAAGAATCATTCCCGAGAATGAAGTAGTTGAAGACGAAAGAACAAGGATCTGCACCAGAGAGTGACTCACGGCAGGACCCACATGCCATGAGTCCACTCACGTGGCATGACTGGGTGGTGTCAGTCAACTCAAGAGATGACCCAATACTGTCTGATTTCACCGAGGGGACCCATGTATCGTTAGTCCACTCACGTGGCGTGATTGGGTGGTGTGAGTCAACTTCTGAAGATGTCTAATTGTGCCTGATTTCCACGGATCTAACCTATGTGGCGTGACTTGGTTCCACGACACCAAGTCACTATACGGTGGAAAATTACCTACTCAGTTCTCCTACTTTGTTTAGGATAGGATTCATCTTTATCTATAAATACCCCTGTATTGTCCTATGTGTGGAAGGGAGTCAGTACATTGTTTTGAGATAGTTTTTCATTATTTTGAGTTCAGAAACACATTATTATTTTGTATTCTTGGAACACCGATTCCAGGGTTTTATTCATAATTGAGATTTCAGAGTTTCTTCATTATTGTGAGTTTACACCTATGTCTTCATCTTCGAATTCTTATTGTGCTCTTGCGAACATGAGTAGCTAAACTCATTAACTAGGGTTGTGTGAACCATGAGGAATTAATGAAATGGGTTAAATGCAAAGCAATTCTGAACTGGTGTGAATGCATGTATTGTTATTTCTTTTGTTGTGATTGATCTTCTAACGGTCGCAAACGCTAGAAACTCGCCTGTATTCTATACTTGCTCGAGAGAGAGGTAGAGATTGGGAAAAGGAAATAACAACAGAGATTTGAAGCTATCAACCTTCATCTAATAACTTGAGCCTTAGCGGGAAGAGTTATCTGAGATCCAGGATAAGGGTTAGTAGTGCGACGCTCGAAAACCGAGAGGAGAAGAGTGAATTTCTTCTAACCAAGGTCGAGAGACTTTTAGACGAACATATCTTGTTAGATTTTGCATGTAACGCAGCGGGACAGTTTTTCCAGCACCAATAACCAGTAGAGTTAAGGAATCATTGGGGATCATAGTCCTAGTGTATTTCTCATATTAGAAACAACTTCAAAGAATCAACAATTGTTACTATCACTTCTTGTTACAAATATTTCCCCCTTTTTACTTATTTGCCAACTACTCGAACAAGAACTCAACCTACATTCGTCCTATTCCCTGTGGGATTGACCCCAACCTAGTTGATTCAGCGACAACTTTATACTTCTTAGGAGTCATATTTTGGGCGACATCTGTCAGGTCCATATTCTATGATCAAATCAAAAGCAGAAAGTTTGAGGATAAGAAGTTAAACAAGAGTAGATAAAAGGTGTTACATGGTGGAGCAAGAGAGGCCATTCCGTTCTCTTTAACAGGAGAAGCTACTTTGTGGTTGGCTGAGTTACCACAAGGTTCCATCACTACTAGGCAAGAGTTAAGAAATTAATTTCTAGAACGATTTTTCCCACCTTCTAAGATGCTGCTGTTGAAGGATGAGATTTATAATTTCAGACAACTATATTCTGAATCACTTTATGAGACATGGCTAAGATTTAAGAAGAAGCTTCAAAATATTCCAAATCATAGGATGAGTGGTAGGAACTTACTTGAATTTTCTACAGGGCTTTAAATGCAAATACTAAGGTTGTAGCAGATACTATCACTGGCGGAGCATTTATGAGTCTGAGGTGGGAACGAGCTTTGGAGATATTAGATCGTATTACTAAGACCAACCGAGGATGGCATACTCTGGAGGCAGAAACCCCTACTGGCACATATGCTATTGGAGCCTCAACAGTACAATGGGATTTGGATAAATCTGTAGCCCAAGAGGTTGCACAACTGAGGACATAAATTAGTCTTCTAGCCAAACAGATTGTGGCTAGAGATGTTGAAAAAGTGTATGTTGTAGGTGCACAAGGTAAAACGCCTAGACATGACGATTATGAATCTGATGAAGAGGCTAAGTACTTGGATCGAGAAGTGGCGGGTTTTCGAGCCAAGGTCCAAGGGTTTAACCAAGACTCCTAGAACTCGAGGCAAGGGAATCAAGGTCGGAACTACTATGGTGATAGTTACAACAAGTCGGGTTATAGAGATAGAGAAAGAGATCGTGACAGTGATTGGAGGCGGAAGGATGATTGTAAAGAGAAGAGTGGCGTATATATTGCACCAGGAAACCGCGATGCTGACTCTGGAAATTCAAGAATGGAATTCCTTTTCAATAAACTGGTGAAAGCGTCAAAGAGTCAAGAACAGTGCCTGAAGAAGATTAGGTCAGACATCTCGGGAATAAGTCAAAAAGTAGAATCCCATTCGACTGCTATTAAATAGTTGGAACAACAATTCGGGCAGATATTGGTGGCACTGAACCAACGTCAGCCAGGAACCCTTCCAAGCAACACCGTCCAGAATCTGAAGAATGATAGCCATTTTATGGCCATTACTACTAGAAGTGGGAAATGCACAACAGATCTAACTATACCTGTGAATAGTGGTAAGACAAGTGAGCCGATGGTTGTTAATGTAGAAACTGATATAGAGCCGGATAATTCATAGGTAGAAACAGTTCTAAATCTTCAAGATACTAGTAAAATGGAGAAATCTGAAAAGAGGCAGGAAAAAGAGGTCCCACAAAAGTTGACGACTATCCCATGACCTCCTCCTCCCTTTCCTCAAAGGTTGAAGAAGAAGGCTGAGGAAGGCAAATATTAGAAGTTTATTACAATGTTAAAAGAGCTATTAGTAAACATACCTTTTGTTGAGGCATTGGAGCAGATGCCAGGTTATGCGAAGTTCATGAAAAACTTGGTGACAAAGAAGAGAACTGTCAGTTTTGAGCCGGCAGATAACTTACATCATTGTAGTGCAGTTGCTTCGAATTCCCTGGTTGAAAAGAAGGAGGATACAGGAGCTTTCACAATTCCTTGTACTATCGGGTCCTACAAATTTTCTAGAGCACTTTGTGATTTGGGTGCTAGCATTAACTTAATGCCGTTAGCCGTTTTCAAATAGTTGGGGTTAGGAACACCAAAACCAACCTCTATGAGACTTCTCATAACGGATAGGACTGTGAAAAAGTCGGTGGGCATTCTGTATGATGTTTTGGTAAAAGTTACATCTTCCATATTTTTGACTGATTTTGTGATCTTTGATTGTGAAGTTAATTTTGAGGTTCTCATCATATTAAGAAGACCATTCCTTGACACTATTCATACATTGGTCGACATGGAAATAGGGTAGATGAAATTCTGGTTAAATGATGAATAATTCACTTTCAATGTTTGTTGTTCCATGAAGCAACCAAAAGATATGCGGGTGATTTCGGTAATAGATGCGGTTGAGGATAGTGAGGTTGTCGTGTCTCTTGAAAAAAGGTTCGGGGTAGAAGCTCTTGCGACCATGATCATGAATTTAGATAGCAACGGTATTGTGGAATACGCTGAGATGGTTGGTACACTCACTGGTAAGGGAGAATACACTTATGCTCCAAAGAAACTTGATCTCGATTTGAAGAATAGGGTGACCCCACCAGCTCGTCCTTCTATTGAGGAGCCTCCAGTTTTAGAGCTTAAGGCTCTTTCGGCTCACCTTCGCTACATATTTTTGAGAGCCAACAACACCTTGCCTGTGATTATTTCTGCTAAATTGGTGGAGTGGCAAGTAGAGTCTCTGGTTTCGGTATTGAGAAGATTTAAGAGGGCCATTGGTTGGTCCATTGCTGATATTATAAGGATTCCACCCGGTATTTGAACTCACAAAATTCAACTTACTTCTGAGTGCATACCGAGCATTGAGCACCAACATCATCTAAAATCACCTATGCAAGAGGTTGTGAAGAAAGAGATCATCTAGTGGTTAGATGCAGGAGTGGTTTACCCTATTAATAATAGCAAGTGGGTGAGCCCAGTTCAGTGTGTACCAAAGAAAGGAGGAATCGTTGTGGTTCCAAACAACAAAATGAGTTAATTCCAACGAGGCCGGTTACTAGATGGAGAGTTTGTATGGATTATCGAAAGCTGAATTCTTGGACAAAAAAAGATCATTTTCCTATGCCCTTCATGGATCAGATGTTAGACCATCTTGCTGGTAGAGGATGGTATTGTTTTCTCGATGGATATTCGGGGTATAATCAAATTTTCATTGCTCCCGAAGACCAAGAGAATACCACTTTCACTTGTCCATACGGGACATTCGCATTTAAAAAGATGCCCTTCGGTCTATGTAATGCACCGACCACTTTCCAATGTTACATGATGTCTATTTTCTCCGACATGGTGGAAGACACTATTGAGGTTTTTATGAATGATTTTTCTGTTGTGGGAGACACATTTGATGATTTCTTGGTACACCTTGCTAATGTACTGCAAAGATGCGAGGAGTGTAACTTAGTGCTAAATTGGGAAAAATGTCACTTTATGGTCAACGAGGGTATCGTATTGGGGCATCAGATTTCAAAGGAAGGTATTGAAGTGGATAAGGCAAAGATTGAGGTAATTGAAAAGTTACCTCCACCTATCTCTGTGAAAGGAATTTGAAGTTTCTTAGGTCATGCTGGCTTTTATAGAAGATTCATCAAGGATTTCTCTAAGATTGCACATCCTTTATGCAAACTTTTGGAGAAAGAGGTGAAGTTTGTGCTCGATGAGGCATGTCTAAAAGCATTTGAGTGTCTGAAAGAGAAGTTGGTTTCAACCCCTATTATTGTGTCACCAAATTGGACGATGCCTTTTGAGGTTATGTGTGATGCTAGCGGAGTGGCTTTGGGTGCAGTCCTTGGTCAAGGACATGAGAAGATTTTACATCTGATTTACTATGCTAGCAAAGTGCTTAATCTAACTCAAAAG
The DNA here is from genome assembly GCA_031232105.1 of Capsicum rhomboideum. NCBI lineage: Eukaryota > Viridiplantae > Streptophyta > Magnoliopsida > Solanales > Solanaceae > Capsicum > Capsicum rhomboideum. The sequence goes on from CP124716.1 coordinate 137,116,531, forward strand.
AATTATACTTTGACTGAGCAGGAATTGTTGGCAGTGGTCTTCGCTTTTGAGAAATTCAGATCTTACTTGATTTGTACAAAGGTGATTGTGCATACAGACCATGCAACTCTTTGATATCTTATGTCAAAAAAGGATGCTAAGCTAAGATTGATTCGGTGAGTGCTTCTACTGCAAGAATTTGACTTTGAAGTCAAGGATCGTAAAGGAATCGAGAATCAAGTCGCTTACCATCGATCACGCGTTGAGTAGGAGGCCATGCTTAAATTAAGGGATGATCTTGAGATTGATGATACTTTTCCAGATGAGAAAGTATTGGCAGCATCTCAAGACTTAATCCCTTGGTTTTCTAAATTTGCCAACTTTTTGGCAAGTGATCTAGTTCTGAAAGATATGTCATATCAGCAACGAAAGAAATTCATACATGAGGTGAGAAAATTCTTCTGGGATGAGCCGTATTTATTTAGGGTATGTTCAGATGGCATGATTCGAAGATGTATTCCAGAGGTCGAGATGATGAGATTGTGGAAGCATGTCATTCATATCCAGTTGGGGGTCATCATGGAGATGCACGGACTGCCCATAAAATCTTGTAATATGGGTACTACTGGCCCAGTATTTATAAAGATGCTCATGATTATGCTCGAGCTTGTGACCAATGTCAAAGGCAAGGGAATATCTCACACAGACATGAGCTTCCCATGACAACTATACTTGAGCTTGAATTGTTTGACGTATGGGGAATTGACTTTATGAGCCCTTTTGTGAGCTCACATGGGATGAAATACATTTTGGTAGCTGACGACTATGTTTCTTAGTGGGTGGAGGCAATTGCACTTCCTAATAACAAAGGAAGAAGTGTCACAACATTATTGAAAAAGAACATATTTTCATGATTCGGTACACCCCGAGTTATCATTAGTGATGGAGGATCCCACTTCTGCAATCGTCTGTTCAAGGCCCTGCTTGAAAAATATGTTGTTAAACATAAGGTGCCAATACTTTACCATCCTCAGACAAGTGGGCAAGTTGAGGTGTCAAATCGTGAGATCAATTTTATTTTGGCTAAAACGGTGAATGCAAATAGGACTGATTGGGCTCGAAGATTGGATGATGCATTATGGGCATATCGAACTTCTTTCAAGACACCAATTGGTGCATCACCATATCAGTTAGTTTTTGGAAAATTATTCCATTTGCCTGTCGAACTTGAACATAAGGCTTTATGGGTTTTGAAAAGGTTGAATTTAGACTGGAGTGAAGTGGCTAAATTGAGACTTGAGCAGATGAATGAGATGGATGAATTTCATCTTCGGGCTTATGAAAGTTCAGCAATATATAAAGAGAAGATGAAATTATATCATGATTGACGCATTGAGAAATGAGAGTTTCACCTGGGAGATTTGGTGCTACTTTATAACTCCAAGCTTCGCTTGTTTGCTGGAAAGTTAAAGTCCAAATGGTCCGGACCATTCACGTTGGTCAAGGTATTCCCACATGGAGCAATTGAGCTAAAAGGAGTTGATCATGTTCTATTCAAGGTCAATGGGCAGCATGTTAAGAATTAAGTGGGAATCACGGAAGAAATAAGGACATGTGAGGAGCTTGAGCTTGATGAAGTCTAAGTAGTCAAGCTAGACATGTCGTGCCGCGACATTAAATCAGGTGCTTCATGGAAGGCAACCCATGGGCTGGTTAGTGAAGTCTGAGTATCCAAGTTAGTCGTATCATGCCGCGACATTAAATTAGGCTCTACTTGGGAGGCAACCCAAGATCTGATTATTTTATGATCAAAAGATAACATCTGCAGAATTCGACCCACGATAGGGGTACTCACGTGATGTAGGTGGACCCACATCATGTGAGTTGTGCAGTGAAATCAGAGAATCTATTTCACTTTTTGAATCTCACCTATGACAAGGTACCCACGTCACGTGGGTGGTATCATAAAAATCAGAGGACATTGACACCTGCAGAAGTGAGTTATGCCATAGACCCACATGACGTGAGTGCAACCCATGTCACGTGGGTGGTTCCGTGAAAATCAAAAATTTAAATACTCCGATGACCCGACCCAATCCGACCCTTTTTTTTTATAAAAGTTCAGTATCCTTTTTCATAACCCGACTGAAATCCGCATCTCTCTCACATTCCAATACTCTTATAAACCCTAAATTCCATAATTCTCCACATTCCCATATACCAATTCCTAAAGCATCACCTTCTCCCTTACCAATTTTTGGATTTCTCACAAATCTTCATCACCTATATCTCTACAGACCCAAATCCGAACCCCCACCCTAAAAATTCAAACCACCAGACTCAATTACCCTAAGATCTAAACCATATCCAATAATCTGAACCAAACCCAACCCAAATACCCAAAATTCGACCCAAACCCGACCCGCATACCTAAATTTTGACCTAAACCCGACACCCTGCCTCCCAAACAAAACCCCAAACATGACCACCTTGATCTTCATCAAGAATTCAAACCAAAAATTCAGAATTTTTGACTCATTTGTGTGATGAACCGACTGAATCAGAAAAAGTGGGTCCGAAGAGGTTTTTGATATTGGCACTGATGATACTGCACTAGTGCCTCATACCACGAGGATACAGACTCGGGCATAAGCTGTTGCCCAGGCTACACTTCAGCCCATTCCACAGCCTATAGAGCCGGTTATTCCTGAGCAGTCTTTCGAGTCCGCCCCCAGTCTGAAGAGGGGGAGGATGAGTCGGTATCAGGCTCTGCGGATAGCGCTACAGGACAGGGTACTTCTGTGGCAGAGGCTACAACCTCTATTTCAGGCACTGGTGAGCAGAGTGCCCTGACTTCCTCACAAAGAAGGGATATCCAACGATGGTGTGTTCAGGGAATGCGGGATATTTATGACAGGGATAACGAGCTTACTGAGCGGGGTGTGTGTCAAAGAAGTTTTATGGAGGAGCCCCGATATCGGCTATAGGAGTTGAAGGCATTGCCAGATATTTAGCCTGTGTTTGAGCAGTATGGGTTTTGATGGATGGAGGATCCCCCTGGTCGCTACAACTCAGAATTGGTTTGAATTTTATACATCCTATGCTGCATCCGTTGATTTGAGTACACCTGTTGGGAAGCGGTACCGAGACCAACCTTTATTGACTCATACTTTGGTTCGAGGAACCCGAGTCGATATATCTGAGCAGACTATCCACCATTTTTTATTTGGTGGAGACGGTCCATTGCCAGCCACGACTGCGGAGTTTGATCACCGTATGGAGACTATCAAAAATTGGATTAAAATGTGGGATGCTGATCAAAAGTTAGAGTTACTGTGGTGGATTGCTGGTTATATCGCGGAAGATGGGGGTGATGCTAGTTGGGTGACTGGCAAGATGGATATCAATAAGTCCACACTCTATTTCGCCGGCAAGTTTTGGTGGTTGGTTGTTAGGCATAGGTTGGGGCCCACAAATGTTGATAATTCACTCACCTTGGATTAGGTTATTGTGATAGCTAGCATCCTTACAGGTTATGATATTCATATCGCCAGGTACATTATTCGGGAGATCCATGAGCGTGCCTTTTGATACCATACCAGCATCCCTTTCCCTTATTTAATTTAGGGCCTGTGTGATAGGGCGGGTGTGGTTAGGCTACCTACGATTGATCAGTATATCTAGGTGACCCGTATAAAAGATATTGGGTTGATACAGTAGCAGGGTCCTAACCCCATTGTTCCACGAAGGTCTCAACCTTCTGAGTCATCAAGAGCAGCCCTTTTTGAAAGGCCTGGAGATAGAGTCGAGTCGGTGAGCACCCCTATGCCTATTCCTATATCGGTAAGCGTTCTTGATACTGTTCATGTACCTGTTGAGGGCACAGGCCCGATTGACAAAGAGGTACCCGACACTACAGCACCACCACCTCCTTCTGGTATAGTTTTGGTTTTGAGAGACTTCCTGCAGCAGCTGGTTGATAGGCAGACGCAGATGTTTGAGCGTCAGGCTCACACCGAGGCACAGATGGCTAAGTTGGTATCCCATCTTAAGCCATGGGTTAGGACTACAGTTGAGGATGTAGAGGCTAGGGTGGAAGCCCATATGTCTGCATCCATAAATACATTCATGCGAGAGCTGCATGGCCGGATTGATAGCTTTGAGGCACGGATGGCTACTCAATTGGGTTCGGCACAGCCTCCTGGTATAGCAGTATTAACACAGGAGGCAGCTTCATTGATATAGGAGGTCCAAGCTTTAGCACCGAGCAGTGCCCCTGTTATTCCACCTATGCCTGTTCAGGCCCCGATGCGGCCAATTTTTATGGTGGATTTGTTTACTGATGAGGAGCCTCAGATTGATAGAGGCAAACATCCACGCAGTCCAGAGGAGAAGATGGATAGTGGTGATGAGTTTGAGTGTGATCTTCGGAGAACGGTTAAAGCCTCTAGGATTGAGTACCATACTATCCAGATAGCGGAGGAGCGGAGGGCACGAGGTGCTTCCTCTAGGTAGGCACCCCCTCTACCGAATGTACCTAGCGGAGAGCCCATAGGGCAGACTGATGATCCAGCTATAGGCAGGCCCACATTCGATGCTTAAGGCGCTACAGGTATGTCTTCACTCCCTTGTATTATATTGATAGTTGTGCACTGAGGGTAGTACACCATTGTTAGTTGGGGTGGGGGTGTACCACCACTTGGAGATTTTTGTTGCCGTGTTTCTTTTCCCCAGAGCGTGCTATCATAGTAGAACCGGCATGTTTAGGTTGTTATTTATATTATTTATGTGTTTTTATATTTAATTAGGAGAAAAATAGGGGAACCTTAGTGCAGTCCAATTTTGAACGTAGTTTGAATGTTAAGAATTCTTTTTGATAATCTAAAGGATACCCCTCCTGAAAATCCTGAAAGTTTTTGTTTTTGAATTATATGTGTAGTATGTTAGTTTGTGACAGCTGTTGGATCTTGTTATGGCATTAGTATTATAGGAAGAATAAATGTAGCTAGCATTGCATGAACCCAGATAGGTAGTAGTTGATAATGCAACCCTATGTTATGTGTGTGTGAGTTCATTACTGAGTTAACTGTGTATCTGCGATCCAGAACTTGCCCGGTTAGTCTTGCCTAGGTTAGAGGGTAGTGGTTAGGAAAGGATCATAGGCCATTTTTGAATAAGTCAACATTTAGCCTAAATGCCTGACCAAATGAATTATCCCTTGATCCCGATTTTTAGCCTTAATTGACCTGTTTCTTTCATTGGCCTATTCACCTTCCCATTTTGACATATAATGAACCTGTCTTGGCCCTGGTCCCTCCTTGGACATTATGTACCTCAACTCAAGCAAATCGCCTGAGTTGAGGGTGACTCTTATAGGGGTGTGTAGATTGATTTGGGTATGAGAAGAGGTTAGTAAAAAAAAAGGAGAGAAAACAAATTTGGGTGTGAAGAAGAAGAAAAAGAGAAAAAAAAAGTGAAATAAATAGAAATTGAAAAAAAAAAAACAGAAGAGAAAATTGTGTTTTAAAAGTAAAGAAAATCACACCCAAAATCTGAAAATAAATGAAGGAAAATAAGGGAGAATAAATAAGCATGTTTGAAAAGTAGAGCCAAAAATAGTGTAGTGTCAAGGAGGGTTGAGTCACCATATCATACCCATTCCCAAGCCTACATTATAAGCCGATTAAAGTCCAATATTGATCCTAGTCCAACTGTCCGATAATCTAAGGCATAAAAAATAAGGGCAGGCCTATGGTATTTCATGCATACTGTTTGAACTTCTTTGTGAGCGAGAGTATTTTGATTGAGTCCCTAATTTGAGATTCATTAGTAATACTGTGAGTGCATGAGACTTATTTGATTGTGAGAGTACATGGGTTGCATTGTTAGCTGCTATTTGTTCAGCTAATGTCATTTGCATATATGCTCAGTTGTTTTTTCATAATCTGATGCCATCACTTGATCCCTTCTGTGTCACGATAATATGCTGCATGTATACACATAGTGGTTTTGATTTGTAAATAGGAGGGGTTAGAAAAGTTTTGAAGTCAAAAGCAATAAGTCGACTACCGTAGGTCCCTTAGGTTTCTCTTAGTTAAGCATCGTATATGTTTGTTTTCTTTTGTTCGCCTGAGGACATGCAAACGTTCTAAGTTGAGGGTGTTGATGTGTCATGATCACATGACACTTTCGACGCTTAAAACAAGGAAAATATGCAATAACTTGGGTATATCTTGTGGGTATGATATGTTTTCTGTTCTACATCACAGGAAAATAGGTTTTGAAGGCAAAATGAGCAAAAAGGAAGAACCATGCCCGAGAACGAAGTAGCTGAAGACAAAAGAACAAGGATCTGCACCTGAGAGTGACTCACGATAGGACCCACATGCCACGAGTCCACTCACGTGGCGTGACTGGGTGGCATGAGTCAACTCCAGAGATGATCCAATACTGTCTGATTTTCACGAGGGCACCCACATACCGTGAGTCCACTCACGTGGCGTGACTGGGTGGCATGAGTCAACTTCTGAAGATGTCTAATTGTGCCTGATTTCCATGGATCTAACCTACATGGCGTGACTTGGTTCCACGACACCAAGTCACGATACCGTAGAAAATTGCCGACTTAGTTCTCCTACTTTGTTGAGGATAGGATTCATGTTGTATCTATAAATACCCCTGTATTGTCCTATGTACGGAAGGAAGTCAGTATATTGTTTTGAGATAATTTTTCATTATTTTGAGTTCAGAAACACATTATTATTTTGTAATCTTGGAACATCGATTCTAGGGTTTTATTCATAAATGAGATTTCAGAGTTTCTTCATTATTGTGAGTTTACAATTATGCCTTCATCTTCAAATTCTTATTGTGCTCTTGCGAACATGAGTAGATAAACTCATTAACTAGGGTTGTGTAAACCATGAGGAATTAATGAAACGGGTTAAGTGCAAAGCAATTTTGAATCGGTGTGAATGCATGTATTGTTATTTCTTTCATTATGATTGATCTTCTAACGGTTGCAAATGTTATAAACTCGCCTGTATTCTAGACTTTCTCGAGAGAGAGGTAGAGATTGGGAAAAGGAAATAACAACTGAGATTTTAAGCTATCAACCTTCATCTAATAACTTGAGCCTTAGCGGGAAGAGTTATCTGAGATCCAAGACAAGGGTTAGTAGTATGATGCTCAAAAATCGAGAGGAGAAGAGTGAAATTCATCTAACCAAGGTCAAGAGACATTTAGACGAACATATCTTGTCAGATTTTGCATGCAGCGCAGCGGGACAGTTTTGCCAGCACCAATAATCGGTAGAGTTAAGGAATCATTGGGGATCACAGTCCTAGTGTATTTCTCATATTGGAAACAACTTCAAAGAATCAGCAATTGTTACTATCACTACTTGTTACAAATATTTCCCCTTTTTACTTATTTGCCAACTACTCGAACAAGAACTCAACCTACCTTCGTCATATTCCCTGTGGGATTGACCCCAACCTAGTTGGGTTCTATATTTGATTCAGCGACAACTTTATACTTCTTAGGATTCATATTTTGGCCGACATCAGTCAGGTCCATATTCTATGATCAAATCAAAAGCAGGCAGTTTGAGGATAAGAAGTTAAACAAGAGTAGATAAAAGGTGTTACAGGGTGGAGCAAGAGAGGCCATTCTTGATAATGAGGGAGCATTAAGATTTAAGGAAAGTTATGTATGCCCCGAGTAGGCAATTTAATCCCGACTATTCTGGTAGAGGATTATAATTCTAAGTACTCCATACATATGGGTGTCAACAAGATGTATAGGGGACTTGAAACAACAATATTGGTGGTAAAGAATGAAATGGGATATTATGGATTTTGTAACCAAGTGTCAGAATTACCAATAGGTGATGTATGAACACTAAAAACCTGGTGGTACGTTTTAGACGATTCCCATTTTGGAATGGAAATGGGAAAGGATAATAATGGATTTTGTAGTTGGCCTTCCACAAACATTGAGGAAGTGCAACTACATATAGATCACTGTAGATCGGTTGACTAAGTCGGCTCATTTCATACCTATTAGAGTAGACTATAATGCGGCTAAGTTGGCTAAAATTTATGTGAATGAGATTGTAAGGCTACACGGGGTGGCGATTTTGATTGTGTCAAACAGGGGTACTCAGTTCACCTCCAATTTTTGGGAGAAATTACAGTCAAAATAGGGGTCAAGGTTGGACTTGAGTACAGAATTCAACCCACAAACTGATGGTTAGTCGGAGCTTTCTATCCATGTGCTTGAGGATATACTTTGGATTTATGTTATGGATTTCGGGGGAAAGTGGGCTCAATACTTACTGCTATGTGAATATACCTACAACAATAATTACCACTCTAGTATTGACATGTTCCATTTTTGACCTTATATGGTAGGAGGTGTAGGTCTCCAATTAGGTATTTTGATGCATTTGAAGTGAGACCTTGGGACACTGACATACTCAAGGACTCGATGGAAAAAATGAGATTCATACAGAAAAAACTCATAGCGGCTCAAAGCCGACAGAAAGAATATGTGGACAATAAGGTGAGAGATGTGAAGTTTGAGAATAAGGAGAAGGTACTCTTGAAGGTGTCACCCATGAAGGGTGTAATACGGTTTGGCAAGAAGGGAAAATTGAGCCCAAGATACATTGGACCCTTTGAGGTTTCGAAGGGAGTGGGGTTGGTAAATTATATCCAGGGTTCACCCAAAATTCCACAAGTCTAAGCTAAAAAAGTATCATGGGGATGGTGATTACATCATTCGTTGGGACCCTGAATTAGTTGAAAATGAGTTGTCCTACGAAGAGGAACCAATAACTATATTAGCTAAGGATGAGATAAAATTGAGGACCTGAGTCATTCCTTATGTGAAGGTTCGATGTAGGAACCGTACTATTAAAGAAGCTACTTGGGAGATAGAGCAGACATGCACAAGTGATATCTGTACTTATTCATTTATATAGGTACTTTTCCTTTGTCTTGCTATCTTATTTGGGGATAATTGTCATTCAGGGATGAATGAGTGGTAAATTGGTATCTAATGTAACGACCCAAATTGTCTTTCTGATGAAAGAGGGGGTAAAAATTGCACTTAGACTTCTCTTATATGATTTTTAAGAAATTCAGGACTACTCTAGGATTGGATAATTTTAGAGGGGGTGTTAATCAAATATAATCTGGTAATAATGTGTTGTTTGATAGTGATGTCTGATCTAATAGGTAGATGGACAATGAGTTTAGAAAGTCATAGCAATTTTCGGCACTAGAAACGGAGTTGTAGAACTTCAGTTATAGAGTTTATCGTGGAGGTATTGGTTCGCAATATTATAATTCATGGTGTGTATTTTAAAATGAGCAAAACTAAAGAAAGGTATTGATTTTCTACCTCAGACTACTACAGCAGAAAAAGTAACCGTTGCACCAATACTGCTGCAGCGAAAAAAGGTACCACTGCAGTAGGCCTATGTTTTAAGGTGCGAACCTCTAGTGGTAACACACAGGATTTGACAGTTTTAAAAACCAACACACGTTTTCATTTCCCACTTCTTCAAAAAATACAAAGGAGTTTTTGGGAAGGTTATTTTTAGAGGGTTATTGAGATTTTTTATCTTTGAAGGTAAGTCATTACATTCTAGACTTGAAATTACTTCTTATAACCTTAGAAAATCATTAGAAACAAATTCATGATAGAAAATTGGAGTTTAGCCCTAGTTATAGAAATTGATGAAAAGTGGTGGGAATGCATATAAATTCAGTAAAGAATGATTCTAGGGTGTTAGAAAATATTAATGATGGTGAAATTACAGTTGTTTATGCTAATTCAAGTAGAATCTATGTGGTTTAAGAGATAGGAAATCCTAAAATTATGAAATGGGTGAATTTATGATTAAAATCAATGGTTTTTGATCCCTAGTAGTTAAAAGAGTGTAAATTATTGAAATGGGTATATATTGTTGTTGTTATGGATCAAGAATGAGTTGAATGAGAATGAAAGGGCTAAAGTGTGGCCTAAAGGTGACTTAAGCAAGGAATTGATCTAGGCTATGGTTTTGTAGCAGACTTAGACTTTCTTGGCTTTGTGGTTGTTTGTAAACCAAACATCTTTGATTGCCTTCTAGCATGAGTTGTGTTTTATTGACTTCATTTTATTTCATATGTATTGTGATGATATTGGGTGATGAAATATCGGGTGCCATGCCAATATGGATATGATATGTTGACCACTCCGGTACGATATGATGTTGTTGATGATGATGAGAAGAGTAAGAGATGATGCGCACATCTTGCATACATGTACTCATTAATATGCATTGGGTGTCTTTATAATGATTATATGTGGTAATGAGTTGTTGATGAAAGTGACTAAGTGTAAAAGCCTGCAAAAGTAAACTTGTGAATTATACCTATATAATGTGTTTAGTTGTTGATGTCTTTGATTATGAGTTCTATTATGATCGTTTTTTATACTTGTATGGCTTGCTTACTTGTACATTGTTGGGTTAGTCATCCTACGATGCTTACTAGTACATGTAGATGTACTGATGCTACCTGTACTCATCTTTTGTTGAGAGAAGAACATCTTCCAGCAGCTGACACACGACCTCAACTCTAGTTAGTAGCTCAAACTCGATCTAGAGGGTGAGCACTTTGAACAAGCAACCTTTGAATTTTCCCATTGATGTTGATGTCCATTGTTTTAGGACTAAGACGATTCTTCATTACTTATGTTTTTAGATATTTTTAGTTGTTTCATACTTAGTTTATTCTTAGATGTTCTTTTATGGTTACTTCAGGTCCCGTAGATGTAATAATTAGAGTTTTCCATGCCCTATTAGTTTGGATTGATGTTGGTTTGACAATTAGTTTAAGTTATTGAATGAATGCTATCTTATTCTGGTTTAAAACTGAGGATTAATAAAAGGTGAATATAAAAGTAACACTCATGATAGTAAGGGTGAGATTAGCTAACACTTAGACTACATGGCTACATGGCTACATGGCTCATGACAGACCCTATGTCCATTTTTGATGGGAAAGCTAAAATGGAAAGAGAAAGCAATGATAATAGGGAACTCAACAAGGGTACAATATATTTTTCCTATAGCTAAGAAGTTCCCAATTATATATAGCAAAAAGTAGTTCTACGTATAAACTTCTTTTATTGTCCATTATTGTCCACTTCAAGTTCTATGGACCACATACGAACGTGATATGATATGTATTTTTTTTACTCATGATGCATTCAGTGAGAAACAATCCTGCTAATCATAATCTATATATAAACAAAAACGAGTACTATATATTAACGTTTTCTAATATCAACTAGAGAACGTGCATTAAAAAATACGTAACTTTTTTTCTCATAATGCATATATTAACGTTTTTTATGTAGTCTTATTTTACTCATAATGCATTCAACGAGAAACAATCCAGCCAATCATATTCTATATATAATTAAAAAAAAGTTCTATGCATAAACTTTTTAGGTGGTGTTTCAACAACAACAACATACCCAGTATATTCCCACCAAGTGGGGTCTGGGGAAACTTTTTAGGTGGCGTTTGATCGTGAAAATTCTTTACCTTTTCTCAGAGTTGAAATTCAAAATTATATTTAGCCAAAAAATTTCGAAATACAACTTGAAGTTGAATTTGAAAATTTTCAGAAACTTCAAAAACAACAAAGAATTTGTTTTCACCTTTTTTCACTTCAAATTACTCACAAAAAATAAAAAAAACAACTCTAACTTGTTTGATCATCAAATACAACTCCAATTTTCAAATATTATTTTTCACTTACAAAATAAAAAGTACTTTTCTCAATTAAACATGGTCAAACGTCACATAAATATCAACCGAAGAACATGCAATATCTCTACGAAAACTGTTGATATTGAGACCTTATTTTTGTACAAGATATAGGAATTCGTGTCAGTACAGACTCAATAATATATGTTAATTTTTTGTCTCAATTTATGTGATACAGATGAAATCTGGAGAGCCAATCAAATTTTTTGTTTGGTCTTTAGATATTTTAAGTTGTTAATTATTGTGATTTACAAAAATTTTCACATAATTTTCAGATAATTTATGTTACTCTCTTTGCCCGAATTTTTGTGGCACTGATGAAATTTGGAGAACCAATAATTTTATATATATATATATATATATATATATATATATATATATATATATATTTTAAGTTGTTAATTATTATAATTTATAGAACTTTCTACATAATTTTCAAGTAACATGTGTTATTCACTCTGTACAATTTATGTAGCATTGATCAAATTTGGAGAGTCAACCAAATCTTTTATATCTCTTTTAATATTTTATGCTTTTAATTATTGTAATTTATAGTATTTTTTACGTCATTTTCAAATAATATATGTTACTTCTTTTGACCCAATTTATGTGGCACTGATAGAATTTTGAGAGTCAATCAAATTTGTTATGTCTTTTAAATATTTTAGATTGTTAAATATTGTCATTGATGGTACTTTTTATGTATTTTCAACTATATAACAAATTAATAAATATATGACAATCATATTTAAACAGACAAAGTATAAAAATTCCAAAAATATTCTCGATCAAAAGAAGACATGTAGATCGACACCTGCTTCGGCAGCTTCTATATAACTAGTGAGAAGAAGGTTGTGCTATTTTCATATTTTTGATCATCTTTATTGCCAACAATCAGCCATGGTCTCACAACACACATAAACAACACCCAAAACTACACTTCTCGGTCAATACGTCGCCAAATCCATAACCAATTTCACAATAACAATCCCAAACATTATACACAAGGATAAAACAAGGTAATACTATAATCACATCTCACAGGGCAATATTTAATCCATCTAGTTCATTTCCTTCAAGACCACAAGTCCATGTTCAAGTTTACAAGACAAAACCATTCTCCGATTGCAAAAATAGACAGTTTTACATATAGCACACTGTCCAAGACTTTGCCAACACAACCAACATGATTTATACACCATCTTAAACATATCATATACTAAACCATAGTAATAAATACTTACCAAGTCTTGTACAAAGGTGATCTTGTCCACAAAGATGACTTAGGGTACTTGAGAGCCAAAAAGAAAATGTTGTGAATATTCTAGAAAAGGCATGGGTGTCACAATGAATAAAAATCTGATTTTTGAGCCCTTTTATAGTCTGTCACTAATGATCCTTATCCACATATTTAATGGTTTACTTGGTCAATGAAAGAGCATTGGAAGAATGGGTCAAATTTCCATTTTGGGCCATGTCTTTCTTATGATTTTTTGGCCTCATTTGGGCCCAATGGCACAAGACTCATTAATGCCCAACAAATTAATGTATATTTCATCAAATATCTTATGTTTCAATATTTCCATAAATGTTACGGTAGTCAACTAGACTCAGAAACTTACGGGGTGTTACATTCTTCCCCCCTTAGAAACATTCGTCCTCGAATGTTAGTGACATTATTAAAAGTAAACAATTACAAATCTAGGAGCATTCTTTATGTCATCATAGAGATATATACTCAAATCTTATAAATACTTACTTATCATTGTTCCGATCTTATATGGTGAGCTTGTTCTTCCCTTTGGAACAAATGAGGGTACTTGGATTTCATCATTTCTTCAGCTTCCCATGTGACCTCTTCTGTTTGCTGATTTCTTCGGCTTTGTGGTTGTTTGTAAACCAAACATCTTTGATTGCCTTCTAGCATGAGTTGTGTTTTATTGACTTCATTTTATTTCATATGTATTGTGATGATATTGGGTGATGAAAGATCGGGTGCCATACCAATATGGATATGATATGTTGACCACTCCGGTACGATATGATGTTGTTGATGATGATGAGAAGAGTAAGAGATGATGCGCACATCTTGCATACATGTACTCATTAATATGCATTGGGTGTCTTTAAAATGATTATATGTGGTAATGAGTTGTTGATGAAAGTGACTAAGTGTAAAAGCCTGCAAAAGTAAACTTGTGAATTATACCTATATAATGTGTTTAGTTGTTGATGTCTTTGATTATGAGTTCTATTATAATCGTTTTTATACTTGTATGGCTTGCTTACTTGTACATTGTTGGGTTAGTCATCCTACGATGCTTACTAGTACATGTAGATGTACTGATGCTACCTATACTCATCTTTTATTGAGAGAAGAACATTTTCCAGCAGCTGACACACGACCTCAACTCTAGTTAGTAGCTCAAACTCGATCTAGAGGGTGAGCACTTTGAACAAGCAACCTTTGAATTTTCCCATTGATGTTGATGTCCATTGTTTTAGGACTAAGACGATTCTTCATTACTTATGTTTTTAGATATTTTTAGTTGTTTCATACTTAGTTTATTCTTAGATGTTCTTTTATGGTTACTTCAGGTCTCGTAGATGTAATAAATAGAGTTTTCCATGCCCTATTAGTTTGGATTGATGTTAGTTTGACAATTAGTTTAAGTTATTGAATGAATGCTATCTTATTCTGGTTTAAAACTGAGGATTAATAAAAGATGAATATAAAAGTAACACTCATGATAGTAAGGGTGAGATTAGTAAGGTTCTCCCATCATAGATTAGGGTGGTGCCAATCTTGACTAGTTGGGTCATGACACTCGTATGTGGTGCTATGAAATAATTATTCCACAAGCTTGTTTTGATTGCCCTAGAATTTGGAGTCAAAGGTAAACATTAGAGGGGTTGAGCCTTCTCCTTGAAACTCACTCCATGACCCTCTGCCTTTGCCTCAGGTTTCTCTTCATAAAATTTGGCCAATTAGTGTAACACCTCCAAAACTATATCATGATTTAGTAGTTTTCGAGCACTTTCAAGCTTAGAGTTGATATTATTTGACCTTTAAAAGGAATGGAGATCAGTTGGAAAGTGTTGCAGTGTTTAAGTGGAAGTTTATGACTTTTAAAATAGCTCGTACATCATGTTTAAGGGTACCATGCATTGAAACCCATTCCATAGATGACAAGAAACCCAGTGGGGTAATTCCTACAGCCTTACAAACTAGAAACATACCACGAAGTAGCTGAGGGGGCCCCCCAGCCTTGTGCCATAATGGTTGGCTGGTGTGCTAAATAGCGTGCAATGATGGTTGGATGGCATGCCACGACGGCTGGTTGGTGTGCTTGTCAGTGTACCATGCTAGGCCCTCCTATACATGAACTCTTTCCTTTTATTCTATTTTCATGGGGGTATTTTCAACTTTTTCTTGTCTTTTTACGCAATAATGCCTATGGTTTCAAGAAGATTCCTTCAGAATCTTCACCAAGTTCATATCTTCTTCTTAGGTATGTAAAAATTTAGTGATGTATTCCTTTCATCCTCACGCCCAAGTATTTTGAAGTTATATTGAATTATGTTCAAAGCGAGGGTTTTATGCCCAATTTTCTTGATTTGATTTCTTAGGTTTTATGCTGATATTATGAAGGATTTTGTATGAAAGTTATGAAAATTTATGAAGATTATGGTCATGCTATAATATTAATTCTAAACTCTTGTTTTAAGATCATTTTATGAAATTTTGAGGCATGCTTAATTATCTACAAGATATGATATATTTTCAATAATTATTCATGTTTTTAAGCTATATGCACAGACGAAAAAATATGTTTTACAAATAAATTTCAGCACATATTTCATGATATGATGTTTGAGCATAGGTTTACAATAAGATAGTTTCAAGAAAAGCTAATTCGAGCAAAGGCTCATGATAAGCTCTCGAACAACTTTATAAGCTAAGATATGAGTCTATGTATATATAATGATGGTCTTGGAAGGATTATTTAGAACCAATAGGACATGAGTTCAGATAACACATGTACCATAACTATGTTGCTATCATAGGTTTTATTTAGCCCAAGAGGCTCAGTTTTGGATCCATAAATTTAGTTTTATTCTATATTCTAGCAAGGTTTAGGATGGATCTTTTAAGCGTGGGCAAGAAGTTGGTCATCATGAGCTCACATGATGGTTGTTAATTATAAGAAACTCCCACATATTTATGACTTTATGACTTTATTGCTTTATATATGAAAGATCATTTTATGCAAATTTCAGCTAATATGATTCTCTTTGAATTTTCAGTTCTTAAAGACATTTTAAATGATTTTCTCATGATTCATGCTTCAGAATTTATTCTTTTTTTTAAGGATTTTACTATCACATTATCATGCTCGCTAATAGGAGTTTAGGGGTTTGCGATAATCATTAATTTCTCATACCCACTACAAATTGTTAAGTAGTTGAATTAGGGTCAATCGATGATGATGCTGGGTACATTTTATAGTACTCACCCTTTCTTTCTTCACCTTACATGCAGGTACCGAGTAGGTAGCCCTAGAGCATTGATTTTGATACTCAGTGATCGCATTCTAGAGATCGAGGTAATAGTTGTTGGCCTCAGAGCCCACCAAAATCTCCTCTTTCTTTACTTTTATGCACATTTTGCATGATCGAGACATTTTGATTATTTTTCTTGTACTCAGTATTATAGGCTTGTACTAGTGACATCTAGACATAAGATTGTGTATGGCTTTAGATTTATTCCTTTTTACGCTTAGTTTGGGGATTTTATTGTTTCTATACTTCTTTTATTTTTCTTTTATTTAGGTTGTTGTTTTTGGGTTGTAATAGGCTTACATGTACCGGTGGTGTAACATGTTCCATCTTGACCCCAATTTTGGGTTGTGACAATTGGTATGAAATCCCCAGGTTTATTGGTCTCATAAATACAAGTCTATTCTAGTAGAGTCTTGTGCATTGTGTAGAGACGTTTGTTAACTATCTTCTGGAGGCTATGGGACTTCAGGAAAATTTATTTCTTCTTCCTTATCATGTGATATTGATCTTTACTTGGAATACTAATATTCTTGTCTTACTCACTCATAAATGGTGAGGACTCATGCATCTAAGGATGGTGGTTAGAAACCCTTACTGGCCCTGGAGTTGGCTGCCCATGATAGAGCATGCAGATAGAGTAGGAAATACGGTATAGGTTGTGGCAAGGGATGTTGTGGAGTTAGAGCTCAGATGTCTTCTTAGATTCATGTCAAGGAAGGTACCCCTGAGTTCAAGTATGAGGTAGATGATAATTAGATCTTAGATGAAAAGGTGGGCTCGGAGTAGGCTCTACAAGATCTTGGTACTACTTTAGGACTATAGGATATGTTGGCTCAAATGTTATGTGTTTTACATGATTTGGCCTAGGGTAGTGGATTTGCAGGTATACCTAATGGTTTCTAACTAGAGGATTAGCAACCTTACCTAGTCTACCAGGGTCCAATAGTTTAGTCAGTGCTTAGGTATAATGGTTTTTCTTTACTAAGAGTAGAAACTATAGGTGGGATTAGGGTTGCTATGTCTGATAAGGAGAAACAATGGTTCAAGCGCTTCAGGAAGATCTACCTAAGTTTTAGGGTGGCCAACTAGAGGACGCATATGATTTCTTTATCAGCTATTATGAGCGATTTCAGAGTGTGGGTCTAGTTGAGTCCCATGGGGTTGATTATATCTCATTACAGATGTTTGGCCTCGCTAAGCAGTGGTGGCGCTCCTATGTTGATTCTAGGCCAATAGGTTCTCCTCAATGACTTGGTCTTTATTTGCAGAGGCTTTTCTTGAAAGATTCATCCCTCGCAGGATAATTGAGGTGCATAGAATTCAGTTCTATCACTTGAGACATGATGGTATTTCTGTGACAGAGTATGAGACTCGCTTTTATACTTTATCTCATCATACAAAGGTGATTCTTCCTGAAGAGGTTAAGCGGATTGAGATATTTATGAGGGGTTTGTCACTCAAAATCAGAGAGGCAGTATTCTCTATAGTTCAGTTTAGAGCTCCTTTCCAGAAGATATTTGAGGTATCAACTGAGTTTGAGTTATTGTGCCATGAGGAGTTTGAGGATTTGAGGGACAAGAGGTCCTGTACTTCCAATCAATTCAGTGACACCTCGTTAGGAGGTAGGGGTTCTTTTATGAGAGATTTTTAGGATCAACACCATAGACCAATCTAGGAAGATTTACAGGCATCTAAGGGTGGGTAGTTTGATTTTTTTAGTTTAGGGCATACATCATATAGTTCTTCTTAGATTTTTTTATTCCATGGTGGTCATTCTAGTTATTCAAGGCATTTATGTCATTCTAAGTATTCTGGTCATATGGGTTCATCTCAGCATAGCATTGTTCATATTAGTTGCTTCACTTAGGGTGATCTCGAACATTATAAGAAGGATTTCCCATAGCTCATGCGGAGGGGTCCTCAATAAGTTCATCATGCTCCAGCCAAGCTTACAGCACCCCAGATAGGGGTTGGGATGGATCTTAGGGATGTAGAGGTGTACCACCAGCGACTCATATGAATGGCAGAGATGTGGTACAGGCGATAGATGATAGAGCTCATTGTTATGCTTCTCAAGGGGGTCCTGAGGTAGAGTCTTCTGATGCAGTCATTACATATATCATCTTAGTTTTCCATCAACCTACTTCAGTGTTATTGATCTTGGTTCTACTTTCTCCTATGTGTCTACATACTTTTCTTTGAGCCTTGATATGATGTGTGAGTGTCTTGGTGTACCTATTCATGTATCTACTTAGGTAGAAGATTCCTTAATGGTGGATTGGCTGTACCTATCTTGCGTGTCTTTATTTTGATGCGTGACACCTAGGTAGATTTGATTATCCTTGATATGGTTAATTTCAACATGATTTTGGGCGTGGACTGGCTTTCTTCCTATTATGTTATCTTTGATTGTCATGCTTAGATGGTTACCAATTTTATGCCTGATACTTTAAGGATGGAGTGGAGGGGTGGGTGTTCAGAGTTAGTATCCTAAGAAGGTAATTTTGGTTCTTCAGGCTCAGAATTTGGTTGAGAGAGGTGTCTATCATCATATTCAAATATGTTCATAATACTAGCACCGAAATGCTTTTTTTGGAGTTAGTGAGGGTGGTTAGGGATTTCATAGTGTGTTCCCTACCAATCTTTTGGGTTTTCATCATGACAAGGACATTGATTTTGGTATTGATTTGGAGCTGAGAACTAAGCCTATTTCTATACCTCCTTATAAGATAACACGAATAGAGTTGAAAGAATTGAAGGAACAACTTCAGGATTTGTTGAGTAAGGGGTTAATTCAGGATAGTATTTCACCTTTGGGTGCTCCGATATTGTTTTTGAAGAAGAAAGATGAGACTATGAGGACGTACATCAAATATCGTGACTATCAGTAGTTGAACAAGGTGATCATCAAGAATTAGTATCCTCTAAGCATAGTGATGACTTTTTTTATCAGTTTTAGGGTGCTTTAGTGTTCTCAAAGATTGACTTTAGGTCGGGGTACCATCAGTTGAAGATTCAAACTTTGGACATTCCCAAGATAGCTTTTCAAACTAGGTATGGCTATTATGAGTTCTTGGTTATTTCCTTTGGGTTCACTAATGCCCTGACCACATTTATGAGTTTATGAACAAGGTGTTCCAGCCTTACCTTGATTCATTTGTTAGTGTGTTGATTCATTTGTTAGTATGTTTATTAATGACATCTTGGTGTATCCCAAGAGTGAGGATGAGCATGTATAACATTTAAGGATCGTAATCCAGAAGTTGAGGGATGAGTAGTTGTATGCCAAGTTTTCAAAATACGAATTTTGGCTCAGTTCTATGTCATTCATGGGATGCCTGGTATTTAAGAATGGTATTATGGTTGATTTGTCTAAGGTTGAGGTGGTTCAGAATTGGTCTAAGCCTACTTCACCTTAAGAGATTCGGAGTTTTATTAGGTTGGTAGGTTATTATAGGTGGTTCATGCAGGGTTTATCTTCTATTGCAGGTCCTTTGACTAGAATGACTTGGAATAATATGCCTTTTCAGCAGTCAGATGAGTGTGAGGAGAGCTTCCAAAAGATCAATACATTATTGACTTTAGGTCCTATCTTGATCCTACCTGTAAAAGGTGATTGTTTTACTATGTTTAGTGTTGTTTTTGGTATTGTCTTGAGTGGAGTGTTGATGTAGAATAATAAGCTGATTACTTATGCATCGAGACAGTTAAAGGCCCATGAGAGGCATTACCCTACCCGTGATTTGGAGTTGGCGATGTTTGTGTTCTTATAGAAATTATGGTGGTATTACTTATATAGGGTTCATTGTGAGGTGTACACTAATCATCATAGCCTTCAGTCCATCTTCAAGCAAAAGGAGTTGAATATTAGATAGCATAGGTGGTTGGAGTTGTTGAAAGATTATGACATGAATATCTTATATCATTCCGGCAAGGCCAATTTAGTGGCAAATGCCTCAAGTAAGAAGGAGGTTAGCATGGTTAGTCTAGATTTTAGGGTGGAGGAGCGGCCATTAGCTAAGGAAGTTCAGTGGTTAGCTAACAGTTTCATGCATCTTGATATTTTAGAGCTGGGTAGAGTTCTTGTCTGTGTGGAGGCGAGGTCTTTGTTGTTAGAGCAGGTTTGAGATCGTTAATTTGAGGATGGGAAGTTGCTCATTATAAGAGATAAGGTGTTACAGGGTGAGGATAAGAAGTCAATTTTGGACTTGAAGGGTGTCATAAGGCTTAAGGGACGAACCTGTGTTCCCAGAGTGGGCGATTTGACTAGATCCATTATGGATGAATCTCCTCAGGGACCATGAGTCAAAGTATAACTCGTGAAAGCATAGTACGACCCATAATGATGAGTTGAGATCAGCTTCCTACAATAGTACAATTCTTCCTAGTCTCCACGAGTCCAACCATGAGTCGTGGATGGGGTAGTACAACTCGCGGGATGACTCGTGACGACTGTTTCCCAAAACTTTTAGTATATTTTCTTAGGGGTATTTTCGTACCTTCCTTATTTCCTAAGTCTAAACTATGTAGTTTTGAGACCTATTAGGGGAAGATCAAAAGACCCTTAGTAGATTAATCCCCCTTCACTTCTCCTAAACATCTCAGACAAATAAACTTAAAGCGACTCAAAGTTCTAGAGGCTAAAGCTAGTGTTCCTCCCAAATCCTTCAAGAACTCAAGAGATGGTCCTAATTTCTTCCAAGTATCAAGTATGTGGGGTTTCAATTAGGGCATCCATCCATCCTCCTGCCCAAATTTATTTTTAAAACTACTCTTTTATGAATTCAATGATTAGGCAAGAACCTAATTACTTAAATTATGATCTTTCTAAGTATTTATGATTTAGACTATGGCTATAACCATGAATTTTACTTTTATGCATGATTATAATTACTCTAATCCTCTTCGTATTATGCTAGTAATGATATATGATTTTGTTAGAACACACGATTCTAGATTCTTTTGAATATAACATGATTAGTTTATTATTTTCAACATACAGTTGTCTAGTGTTAAAATCAATTCATGCTATTTTTCATACTATAATTATTATTTGAGGAGCTAGTATATTATCTCTTGGCAGTATGAATTAGCATTGAGCGGACATGGGTTCTAGATATTTACATGATTGAACTAGACAAGACCAAATGGTGAGGGTAAAGCTTAGGTTTGCTTGAGGCCAGTCTGTCAGCATGGGTATGTCAGCATGGTATGGCACGTGTCAGCAGGGCATGACAAGACCTTGTCAGTGGCGTGGCTAAGGCATGCAAGGCATGGCTAAGGTATAACAAGGGATGGCAAGCTATGGTGGAACAATGCTAAGTCAAGTCATGTTGCGAAGGCATAGCTAAGGTAAGACAAGCGGGGCTAGACATGGATAGAACGGGGTGGCTTGAGTATTGATAAGGTAGTGGCATGAGCGAGTGCATAGACGCTCAGGGCCCAGGTGAGAAATTAGCATAAGTGCTGCCAAGGATATGCTGGCACTGGGAATGTACCCTGCACATGACGACAGTTGGGTAGTTACAACTACCATGGACATGTGGATTGGCTTTGGTGCTGATTGTAATTTGAATTTGTAATTCAAATTTTGGATTAGGCCTATCAGTTAGGAATGTCAATAGAATTAGGATAAGGGCATATGATATGCATATGTTGTGCATATGCCTGCCATATGACAGAAGTTGTGGCCTATAAATAGGCACAGACAGGTTGTCTTTATGGCAAATTTGGTTGTGTTAGTCAAATTTTTGTAAGGCTGGTTTGTGTGCTTCTTTGTGAAACGAGTTAAATACAAAGTTGGTACTTATTCATGTATGTGATTGTGTCTTTCTAAATTCATAAGCCTAGGCAAACTAAGTGTTGAGTGAAAAAAGTAAAGGGCTAAAGCCATATTACGTGTGGCTGCCATAGTGGGTGCGAACAAACAGGTTGACCCTCTATCAATTGGTATCAGAGCTTGGTGTTGTGATGGCTGGAGGAGCGAATTACAATGATTTACGTGAAAAAGTTATAAGGATAGAGACGCTGGTTGGCTTGACAGACGACATAGATGAACTGGTTGATGTCATGACTCAGATTCATGACATTAACACAAAACTGTCAAGTTATCGTGCTGCTGTAGACAGTCAATTGGCTGGGCTTGTCACTTTTAGTGAAAATATGGGTACACGAATTGAGGGCTTTTTGAAGAAAAATAAAGATTTGAAAATGAAGGTGGTGGTCCTTCGTCGGGTTGTTACTGGTTCATCGCATAGCGGTGAAGAACATGCCAAAATCAAAATTCCAAAACCAAAATACTTTGATGGTGTTCGTGGTTCTTAGAAATTGGAAAAAATTTTGTGGGACTTGGAACACTACTTTTCTACTACTGATGTGCCTGAAAATGACAAAGTGACCATGACGGTTCATTATTTCAGGAATGATGCAGTGCTGTGGTGGCGTATAAGGAATGCTGATGACGAAAGTACTGGCAGACCCATGTGTGGTACGTGGTAAAAACTGAGGGATGCACTTCGTGAGAAATTCCTGCCTAGCAACTCGACTTGGGTTGCTAGGGACAGACTGAAGCGGTTTAAACAAGTTGGATCCATTTGGGACTATGTAAAGGAATTTTAGTCGTTGATGCTTAATATTCAGAACATGTCTGATGAAGATAAGTTGTACAACTTCATTGCTGTAATGCAAGGCTGGGCATAGAATAAACTGCGTAGGCAGAAAGTTCAAGATCTACCTAGTGTCATTGCTGCGGCAGATGCTTTGATTGATTTCCTTTCTAACAGTGCTACCCTGATCCTACTCCTTCCAAAATAAAGAAGAAGGAGAAGGGCAGAGACTGGAAGAAAGATAATTGCAGGCAAGAGGGGAATGACAAGGGAAAATGAAAGGTAGATGCTGCTTCATCTAACCAAAACAAGCAGGCCAGTGAGAAGGTATGTTGGACTTGTCAAAAACCTATGCATCAAGCCAGGAACTGTTCAAAACAGGGAAAGATCAATGCTCTTCTTGCTGAAGAGGAGAAACAAGCCAAGGGACATGATATTTCTACCTATGTTAACCCACTACGTTTATTGAACACTTTGTCTAATGTGAATGTGGTAGACATAGAGGCAAATGACGATGCTGATGCCTTAGTCAATACTGCTGAAAGTGTTGATGATTTGTCGCATGCCTATGGTTCTTTGATATAGTTGATGTGAAAATTGGGCACAAAAGTGTTGTGACAATGGTTGATACCGGTGCTACTCACACTTTTGTGGCCTCAAAAATTGTGAAGGAGTATGGACTGAAGGTGACTACTTGTGCAACAAAGATGAAGGCTGTAAATTATACACCACAGTCATGCTATGGAATTGCATTGGATGTTCCACTAACCATAGGTCATTTGTCTAGACTGCACAACTTGACTGTGGTACCGCTTGATGACTTCAATCTTTTGCTTGGGATTGATTTTATGAAAAAGTCCAGGGTTGCTCCCATTCCTAATTTGGATGGTCTAATGTTCATTGTGGAATCTAACCCTGGATAAAAAGAGGAAACACTCTGAAATTGCTGCAATGTTGTCTGCTATGGATTTTGAAAAAAGCATGAAGAAGGTTGAGACTGGTTATCTTGCTGCCTTGGTTAAAGTAAAGCCCGATGTGCAGGTTGATGTCTAGGACAGTGTTGCTAAGTTGTTGGAAAAATTCAAGGATGTCATACCACAAGAACTGCCTAAAGAGTTGCCTCTAAGGAGGGAAATTGACCATAGGATCGAACTGATTCCTGGTTCATTGTTGCCGACAGGCCCTCCTTATCGTATGTCTCCATTAGAGTTGGCAGAATTTAGAAAGTAATTGTCTGAATTACTGAAGGCGGACTGATCCAACCTTCGAAGGCTCCCTATGGTTCCCATATTCTGCTCCAAAAGAAACAAGCTAGTATCCTGCGCATGTGTGTTGACTATCGTACACTGAATAAAGTAACTGTGAAGAACAAGTATTCAGTGCCACTAGTTCAAGACTTCATGGATAGGCTGTGTAAGGCTAGTTTATTTTCTAAATTGGATCTAAGGTCTTGCTATTGGAAAGTGCGTATAGATGAGTGGGATACCCCAAAGACCACTTGTGTGACTAGATATGGTAGCTATGAATTTCTTGTAATGTCGTTTGGGCTGACTAATGCCTCGGCTACTTTCTGCAACTTAATGAATAATGTTTTTTACGAGTACCTTGATGACTTTGTTGTTGTTTAGTTAGATGATATAGTCTTTTACAGTAGAACACTAGAAGATTATTTGCTACATTTGAGAATAGTGCTGCAACGACTTAGAGAATATCAACTCTATGTCAAGATGGAAAAGTATGAGTTTGCTTGTTGCGAGATTAAATTTTTGGAACATTTGGTTAGTGAAAACCAGGTGCGAATGGACCCTTAGAAAGTGCAGGCTATTATAGATTGGAAAGCACCGAACGGGGTTAAAGAATTGCGATCCTTTATCGAATTGGCAAACTATTATCGAAAGTTCACTGCTGGCTATTCAAAGAAGGCTTCCCCATTGACAGATTTGTTAAAAAATAATGTTAAGTGGGGTTGGTCTGAAGCATGTGATAAGGCTTTCAATTTATTGAAAAAAGTCATTGCTTCTGAACCAATATTGCAGTTGCCTGAGTTTGACTTGCCATTTGAAGTACATACTGATGTTTCTAATTATATTGTCGGTGGTGTGCTGGTGCAAGAGAATCATCCGGTAGCATTTGAGAGTAGAAAATTAAATCCTGCTGAATAAAGGTATTCTTCTCACGAGAAGGAGATGGTGGCAGTCTTTCATTGTCTTCAAATTTGGTGGGTGTATTTGCTGGGAACGAAGTTTATTGTCAAGAAGGACAATGTGTCTAATACATACTTCAAAACTCAATAGAAATTGAGCTTAAAATAGGCCTAATGGAAGAATATTCTTGCTGAATATGACTTCTTTTGGATACACAAACCTGGCAAACAAAATCAAGTTGCGGGCGCTTTGAGTCGCAAAGAGGTGTTTACAGTAGTTTATGCAATCACTAGACTTGAATCTGATTTATTAGATAAGATAAAGTTTAGTGCTACATATGATTCACTATATGTCAAATTGATGGATCAATTCAAAGAGGGGACAGTTAGACGATATTGGATCGAGGACGATCTATTGTATTTTAAGGAGGGAGAATCGTTGTGCCTCAAAATGATGGGTTGCATTGAAAACTCCTTAAAGAAACATATGATCTTGTCTATGTTGGTCATCCAAGTGTTGAAAGAATGATGACATTGTTGTCCCAAAACTATTTTTGGCCAAAAATAGAAGATGACATTGAGGCCTGTGTGAAGTCTTGCCTTGTTTGTAAACTTGACAAGACTGAAAGAAAGAATGAAGCAGGGTTGCTGCAACCTCTACTTGTTACGGAATGTCCATGGGCTTCCATTTCTATGGATTTCATTAGCGGATTTTCCAAAGTTGATGGCAAAGCGTCAGCCATGGTAGTGGTTGATAGATTTTCAAAGTATGCTATTTTCATTGCCATTCCTACCCTTTGTTCTTTTGAGATAGCTGTTGAATTATTCTATAAGTTTGTGGTAAAGTATTTTGGTGTTCCACTTGATATTGTGAGTGATTGAGACACTAGGTTCATAGGCCGATTTTGTACTGCATTGTTCAATATGATGGGTACTGAACTGAAATTCTCAACAGCAAATCATCCACAAACTGATGGATAGACCAAAAGAATCAATCATCTGCTTGAAGAATATTTGAGGCATTATGTGACTGTAAGTTAGATGAATTGGGTGAAATTGTTAGACAGTGCACAGTTTTGTTATAATTTGCACGGGTCGTCGGCAAATGAGGAGTCCTTTTGAACTAGTATTGTGCATGCAGCCTAATACGCCCCTGGAAGTCGCTAGATCTAAAATAGAAGGCAAATTCCCTTTTATCTACAAGTATGCATGATACAAGCAAGAGTTTCTAGATGAAGCGTATGATAGCTTGAGAAAGGAAGCAAAGCGAATGAAGAAGTATCCTGACAGGCATCAGCGTGCTTTAGAGTTCCAGGTTGGGGAAAAAGTGTTACTGAAGCTTACTCCCCAAATATGGAAGAAAATCAGTAGCAAGACAATTCATCGTGGACTAATTTTGATGTATGATGGACCCTTTGAAGTGATAGAACGGGTGGGTGAAATTACTTACCGATTGAATCTGCCGGAAAGACAAAAAATCCACCCTACTTTCTATGTGAGTTTTCTGAAGACTTTTCATCAAGATGTTGAAGATCCAGCAAGTTCAGCTACAAAATGTGCTTCTTCTATTATGCAGCAACAGTATGAAGAGGAGATTGAAAAGATCTTGGATCACCAAACTTTGTGGTAAGGCAAGAAGAACAAGCGAACAAAATTTCTGATTCAATGGAAGGGTAAACAAGTGTGTGATGCTACTTGGGAAAAAGGTTCATCATTGTGGTAGTTTGAAGACTAGATCAATGCCTACTTAGATTCTATCTCATCGAGAACGACGAGTCATCTGGTGGGGGAATTTTGTTAGACCCCCATCTTGATGGTTCGAATGACTTGGGTTGGATAGAGATTTGCATGATCGACCTAGACAAGACCAAATAGTGAGGAAAAAGGTTAGGTTTGCTTAAGGCCAGTCTACCGGCATAAGCATGTCAGCATAGCATGACGTGCATCGGCAGGGCATGGCAAGACCTTAGCAGTGGCATATCTAAGGCATGCAAAGAGTGGCTAAGGCATGACAAGGGTTTCCAAGCTAAGGCAAAACAATGCTAAGGCTAATTTAGGCTATGGCAAGTCATGTTGCGAAGGCATGGCTAAGGCAAGACAAGCTAGGCTAGACATGGCTCGAACAGGGCGGCTTGAGTACTGACAAGGTAGTGGCATGGGCGAGTGTACAGACGCCCAGGGCCCAGGTGCGAAATTGGTACAAGTGCTGTCAATGATGTACTGGCACTGAGCATGTACCTTGCACATGATGGTAGTTGGGTAGTTACAGCTGCCCTGAACATGTGGCTTGTCTTTGTTGCTGATTGTAATTTGAATTTGTAATTCAAATTTTGGATTAGGCCTGTCAGTTGGGGATGTCAATTGAATTAGGATAAGGGCATGTTTTGTGTATGTGCCTGCCATGTAATAGCAGTTGTGGCCTATAAATAGGCACAGGTAGGGTTGTCTTAATGGCAAGTTTGGTTGTGTTAGTCAGATTTTTGTAAGGCTGATTTGTGTGCTTCTTTGTGGCACGAGTTAAATACAAAGTTGGGACTTGTTCCTGTATGTGCTTATGTCTTTCTAAATCCTAAGCCTAGGCAAACTAAGTGTTGAGTGAAAAAAGTAAAGGGCTGAAGCAATATTACTTGTGGCTGCCATAGTCGGTGCGAAAAAACAGGTTGACCCTCTATTAGTAGGGGTGTAGCACTCGTAATTATTTAGTAGCGCATGGACATTCTCAAAATTTCTATGGAAGGGGGTATTTGGATGTAAATACTTTAGGTTTTTGGTTTATTTAGTGTACTTTTTCCTATTTTTTTTTTAATTTTCATTAGTTATTCATTTATCCTCAATGGGATTGTATTATCATATAAAATATAATTTATTTTAGACCATAATTTTAAAATCAACACCACTTAAAAATAAATAAATTATAAATACTATTAGGCTTGTGCATAGTTGTAATACCCCGTAAGTTTCCGAGTCTAGTTGACTACCGTAACATTTATGGAAATATTGAAACATGAGAGATTTGATGAATTACACATTAATTTGTTGGGAATTAATGAGTCTTGTGCCATTGGGCCCAAATGAGGCCCAAAAATCATAAGAAAGACATGGCCCAAAATGGAAATTTGACCCATTCTTCCAATGCTCTTTCATTGACCAAGTAAACCATTAAATATGTGGATAAGGATCATTAGTGAGAGACTATAAAAGGCTCAAAAATCAGATTTTTATTCGTTGTGACACCCATGCCTTTTCTAGAATATTCACAACATTTTCTTTTTGGCTATCAAGAACCCTAAGTCATCTTTGTGGACAAGATCACCTTAGTAGAAGACTTGGTAAGTATTTATTACTATGGTTTAGTATATTATATGTTTAATATGGTGTATAAATCATGTTGGTTGTGTTGGCAAAGTCTTGGACAGTGTGCTATGTGTAAAACTTTCTATTTTTGCAATCGGAGAATGGTTTTGTCTTGTAAACTTGAACATGGACTTGTGGTTTTGAAGGAAATGAACTAGATGGATTCAATATTGCCCTGTGAGATGTGATTATAGTCTTACCTTGTTTTATCCTTGTGTATAATGTTTGGGATTGTTATTGTGAAATTGGTTATGGATTTGGTGACGTATTGATCGAGAAGTGTAGTTTTGGGTGTTGTTTATGTGTGTTGTGAGACCATGGCTGATTGTTGGCAATAAAGATGATAAAAAATATGACAAAAGTGATATTAGAGCGGGTCGTTCTAAGGGTGTCTACAAAGCCGTGTCTGAGTAGAGTCTTACTTATCAATGTGTTGTACACCACATTTATAAGTAGGAGGCTACAGGACATTTAGGAGTCGTTTCCTTTCTTCACTTTTAGATCGTAAAATAGAGCCAGTGTTGTAAGTTGAATTGTATCTGACCACGGTAATTATTTTTCTTTGGTATAGTAAAAATGCCAATCACAAGAAGAGGTAGAGGTAAAGGTAAGCAGGTTGATATGCCTGCCAGAGAAGGAACGAGCAAATAACCACCTGACCAACCTAGTCAAGGTGGGGCTGATGTTGAGGTTGCATCGCGGGCTTCATCTACTTTTCCAGCTTCAGAAGAGCCAATCGGTAGAGAAGTAGCCACAGAACCACCAATGAATGCCACTGACCAGGAACTAAGAAATGCAGTACATATGTTGACTCAGTTAGTTGCGGCACAAAGTCAAGGACAAGCAGGTCCAACGACAAATGAGGATGATGCGGTTAGAGTGGTGAGTCGCAAAACACAGGACTTCCTAAAGTTATATCCTCCCACATTCACTGGATCAGATCCAAATAAAGACCCGCAAGATTTTATAGATCAAATCCAAAGGGCTCTGGAAGTGATGCATGTATCGGGTATAGAAACGGTGGAGCTTGCGGCCTATAGATTGAAGGGCGATGCTATATTGTGGTATGAGGACTGGAAGAAAGCTCGTGGTATTGGGGAAAACCCACCTACATGGGAAGAATTTAAAGCGGCACTCCTGGATCACTATCTTCCCTATGAGATCCGTGAGGCTCGTGTGGATCAGTTTTTAAATCTCCGTAAAGGGAATCTGAGTGTCAGGGAATACAGTCTGCAATTTAATTCCTTGGCTCGATATGCTCCAAATATGGTGTCCACAATGACAGATAGAGTACATCAATATATGGACAGATTGGAGTCATATTTGGTACGAGACTGCACTATTGATGCCTTAAATCGAGACATGGATATAGCTAGAATACAGGCCTTTGCGCAGAAAATGGAAGATCAGAGGCAACGGAGAAGAATACAAGGGGATGAAGAAGGTCCGTCCAAGAGGGCTAGATCTACGGGACAGTCTACGGCATCCCAAGCAGAGTTCAGGCCTCAAAATTTTAATAGACCGCCTAGGCCTTCATTTTCTTATTCCACGGCAGGCACTTCCTCTCACTTTCGAGGGTCCAGGGGTTTTAACCAAGTCGGGCAAAGCAGCGAGAGTCGTGGTTCATAGACAGTGGGATCTTTTCGCCCGTTGTGTCAATATTGTAGACCATTTCATTCAGGTGAATGCCGGCGGGGGACGAATGGTTGTTATTGGTGCGGTATGACGGGGCATATGATGAGAGACTGCCCACGAAGAGGCTTGGGTAATATGGCGCGACCTGCGGGATTAACCGTTGCATCATCATCATCGGTTCCTTCCCTAAGCAGAGGTGTAAAGCCAACGGGCCGTGGTAGAGGTGCCAGAGGAGCAGCCAGTACTAGTGGGGTCCAAAATTGCACTTATGCTTTAGTGGACCGACAGAATTCAGAGGCTTCTCCTAATGTCGTTACAGGTACATTATCCATATTTTCATATAATATATATGCATTGATTGACCCGGGTTCTACATTGTCCTACGTTACTCCATTGATTGCTGCAAAATTTACAAAAGCACTAGAATTATTAATTAAGTCAATTGAAGTGTCTACATCGGTTGGTGAATATATTATTGCAAAAAGAGTATATCGTAATTGTGTGGTAACTGTGTGTGGTTATGATACACTAGCCAACCTCATCGAACTAGACATGGTGGATTTTGATGTGATAATGGGGATGGATTTGTTGGCTTGTTGTTATGCCACGGTAGATTACCGGGCCAAGAAGGTGCATTTTTGTTTTCCACAAGAAAATGTTCTTGAATGGCAGGGTAAGGTGGGGGAACCAAGAGGAAAATTTATTTCCTATTTGAAAGCCAGAAAAATGATTGCTAAGGGTTACATATGTCATTTAGTACGGGTGAAAGATACTGAAGTGGAACCACTAACTCCGCAGTCGGTTCCAGTGGTCAATAAATTTCTTGATGTATTTCTAGAGGATCTTCCAGGCTTACCCCCAGAACGGGAAGTAGAGTTTGGCGTTGACGTGATTCCAGGCACTCAGCCAATCTCTATTCCTTCGTATAGAATGACTCCAGCAGAATTGCGTGAATTGAAGTAGCAATTAAAAGATTTGTTGGACAAGGGCTTTATCAGGCCGAGTATGTCTCTGTGGGGTACAACGGTATTATTTGTACGGAAGAAAGATGGCACATTGAGAATGTGCATCGACTATCGACAATTAAATAAGGTAACGATCAAGAACAAATATCCCCTCCCTCGAATTGATGATTTGTTTGATCAGTTACAGGGTGCCAAGTGTTTTTCCAAGATTGACTTGAGGTGGGGTTACCATCAAGTCAGAGTTAGAGAAGAAGATGTACCTAAGACAGCTTTTCGAACACGGTATGGCCATTATGAATTTTTAGTTATGTCATTCGGACTAACAAATGCACCAGTTGTGTTCCTGGATTTGATGAATAGGGTGTTTAAGCCATTTCTAGACGTGTTCGTGACGGTATTTATAGATGATATCCTGGTTTATTCAAGATCACTAGAGGACCATGCTAATCACGTACGGTAGGTGCTAGAGATTCTCCGTGAGCGTAAGTTGTATGCAAAGTTCTCCAAGTGTGAGTTTTGGTTAAAATCAGTTGCATTCTTGGGTCACATTGTGTCAGATGAAGGGATACATGTTGATACACAGAAGATTGAAGCGGTGAAAAATTTGCCAAGACCTACTACACCTACAGAGATTCATAGTTTTCTTGGATTGGCATGTTATTACCGAAGATTTGTGGAAGGTTTTTCCTCCATTGTTGCGCCGTTAACAAAGCTTACACATAAAGCAGTTAAATTTTAATGGAATGATGCGTGTGAGAAAAGCTTCCAAGAGTTGAAAGATAAATTAACCTCCACACTAGTTTTAGTACTTCCTGAAGGCACCGAAGGTTATGCAGTGTATTGTGATGCTTTTGGGGTTGGCCTCGGATGTGTATTGATGCAGCACGATAACGTCATAGCATATGCCTCGCGACAATTGCGGCCACATGAGAAAAATTATCCCACACATGATCTGGATTAGCAGCGGTGGTTTTTGCTTTAAAGATATGGCGTCATTATTTGTATGGCATTCATGTTGATATCTATACTGATCACAAAAGTTGCAATATATCTTTAAGCAGAAGGAACTCAATTTGAGGCAACGAAAATGGTTGGAGCTCTTAAAGGACTATGATCTTGATATTCTCTATCATCCAGGCAAAGCAAATGTGGTAGTTGATGCATTGAGCCGCAAGGCAATAGAAGTCACTAGTGTCTAATTGACAGAAAAACAGGATTTAGTCAAAGATTTACATCAATTACCAGTTTGGGGGTTCGTCTTCTTGAATCCTCAGATGATGGAGTTATTGTGCAAAATGCAACAGAGTCCTCCTTAATAGCTGAAGTAAAAGAGAAGCAGTTTGCGGATTCTATGTTATTGCAGCTGAAAGAGAATGTACAACAGGGTCTGACTACAGCCTTTGATCTTATCCAAGAAGGGGTACTTCAATGTCAAGGAAGATTATGTGTGCCGGATGTAGATGAGCTGAGAAAATGAATTATGACTGAGGCGCATCACTCGCGCTATTCTATTCATCCGGGTGCTACTAAAATGTACTATGGTTTAAAAGAAATGTATTGGTGGGGAAATATGAAGAAGAACATCGCAGAATTTGTCGCTCAATGCCCGAATTGTCAACAAGTAAAGGTAGAGCATCATAAACCAGGAGGTTACATGCAATGTATCAATCTCCCAGTCTGGAAATGGGATATGATTAATATGGACTTCATCACAGGTTTGCCTCGTACAATGCGGAAATTTGATTCTATATGGGTTATAGTTGACAGGCTTACCAAGTTAGTGCATTTCCTACTAGTCAAGACCACCTATATAGCGGAGGATTATGCAAGATTGTATGTGAAAGAGATAGTACGGTTACATGGGATTTCGATCTCCATTATATCAGATAGAGGAGCACAATTTATTGCGCATTTTTGGAGATATTTTCAGCAGAGTTTGGGTACACAGGTGAATCTGAGTACGGCTTTCCATCCTCAGACAGATGGACAAGCAGCACATAATATTCAAACACTTGAAGATATGTTACGAGCTTGCATGTTAGATTTTCAAGGCAGTTGGGATGACCATTTGCCTCTTATTTAATTTGCTTACAACAATAGCTATCATTCAAGTATTAAAATGGCACCTTATGAAGCTTTGTACGGAAGGAAATGTAGATCACCAATTGGATGGTTTGAAGGGGGTGAGACTGCTTTACTTGGGCTAGATCTTGTTCATCAGGCTATGGAGAAAGTTAAATGATTCAACAGCGATTACAAACGGCCCAAAGTCGACACAAGTCCTATGCTGATGTGAGAAGAAGAGGGATTGAATTCGTCATAGGTGATTGGGTATTTTTAAAGGTGTCACCGATGAAAGGGGTAATGCGGTTTGGAAAGAAAGGGAAATTGAGTCCACGTTATATAGGCCCATATGAAATTATTAGAAGATTTGGGAAAATTGTGTATGAGTTGGCACTACCACAAGAACTCTCCACAGTTCATCTAGTATTTCATGTTTTGATGTTTCAAAAGTGCATAGGGGATCCATCTCGCTTTACTCCTATTGACGATGTACAAGTTACGGAGAATCTTACCTATGAGGAGATACCTATTGCCATTATGGATAGAAAAGTGAAGAGGCTAAGGAATAAAGACGTAGCATTTGTAAAGGTACTTTGGAGAAATCAGCAAACAGAAGAGGTCACATGGGAAGCTGAAGAAATGATGAAATCCAAGTACCCTCATTTGTTCCAAAGGGAAGAACAAGCTCACCATATAAGATCGGAACAATGATAAGTAAGTATTTATAAGGTTTGAGTATATATCTCTATGATGACATAAAGAATGCTCCTAGACTTGTAATTGTTTACTTTTGAAAAATGTCACTAACATTCGAGGACGAATGTTTCTAAGGGGGGGAAGAATGTAACACCCCGTAAGCCTCTGAGTCTAGTTGACTACCGTAACATTTATGGAAATATTGAAACATGAGAGATTTGATGAATTATATATTAATTTGTTGGGCATTAATGAGTCTTGTGCCATTGGGCCCAAATGAGGCCCAAAAATCATAAGAAAGACATGGCCCAAAATGGAAATTTGACCCATTCCTCCAATGCTCTTTCATTGACCAAGTAAACCATTAAATATGTGGATAAGGATCATTAGTGAGGGACTATAAAAGGTCTCAAAAATCAGATTTTTATTCATTGTGACACCCATGCCTTTTCTAGAATATTCACAACATTTTCTTTTTTGGCTATCAAGAACCCTAAGTCATCTTTGTGGACAAGATCACCTTAGTAGAAGACTTGGTAAGTATTTATTACTATGGTTTAGTATATTATATGTTTAATATGGTGTATAAATCATGTTGGTTGTGTTGGCAAAGTCTTGGACAGTGTGCTATGTGTAAAACTATCTATTTTTGCAATCGGAGAATGGCTTTGTCTTGTAAACTTGAACATGGACTTGTAGTCTTGAAGGAAATGAACTAGATGGATTCAATATTGTCCTGCGAGATGTGATTATAGTCTTACCTTGTTTTATCCTTCTGTATAATGTTTGGGATTGTTATTGTGAAATTGGTTATGGATTTGGTGACGTATTGACCGAGAAGTGTAGTTTTGGGT
The DNA here is from genome assembly GCA_031232105.1 of Capsicum rhomboideum. Lineage (NCBI taxonomy): Eukaryota > Viridiplantae > Streptophyta > Magnoliopsida > Solanales > Solanaceae > Capsicum > Capsicum rhomboideum. The sequence goes on from CP124716.1 coordinate 137,151,219, forward strand.
GTTGTTTATGTGTGTTGTGAGACCATGGATGATTGTTCGCAATAAAGATGATCAAAAATATGACAATAGGACAACCTTCTTCTCACTAGTTATATAGAAGATGCTGAAGCAGGTGTCGATCTACATGTCTGCTTTTGATCGAGAATATTTTTGGAATTTTTATACTTTGTCCGTTTAAATATGTTTGTCATATATTTCTTAATTTGTTATATATTTGAAAATACATAAAAAGTACCATTAATGACAATATTTAACAATCTAAAATATTTAAAAGACATAACAAATTTGATTGACTCTCAAAATTCTATCAGTGCCACATAAATTGGGTCAAAAGAAGTAACATATATTATTTGAAAATGACGTAAAAAAAACTATAAATTACAATAATTAAAAGCATAAAATATTAAAAGAGATATAAAAGATTTGGTTGACTCTCCAAATTTGATCAATGCTACATAAATTGTACAGAGTGAGTAACACATATTACTTAAAAATTATGTAGAAAGTTCTATAAATTAGAATAATTAACAACTTAAAATATATATATATATATATATATATATATATATATATAAAATTATTGGTTCTCCAAATTTCATCAGTGCCACAAAAATTCAGGCAAAGAGAGTAACATAAATTATCTCAAAATTATGTGAAAATTTTTGTAAATCACAATAATTAACAACTTAAAATATCTAAAGACCAAACAAAAAATTTGATTGGCTCTCCAGATTTCATCTGTATCAAATAAATTGCGACAAAAAATTAACATATATTATTGAGTATGTACTGACACGAATTCCTGTATCTTGTACAAAAATAAGGTCTCAATATCAACAGTTTTCGTAGAGATATTGCATGTTCTTCGGTTGATATTTATGTGACGTTTGACCATGTTTCATTGAAAAAAGTACTTTTTATTTTGTAAGTGAAAAATAATATTTGAAAATTGGAGTTGTATTTGATGATCAAACAAGTTAGAGTTGTTTTTTTATTTTTTGTGAGTAATTTGAAGTGAAAAAAGGTGAAAACAAACTCTTTGTTGTTTTTGAAGTTTCTGAAAACTTTCAAATTCAATTTCAAGTTGTATTTCGAAATTTTTGGCTAAATATAATTTTGAAGTTCAACTCTGAGAAAAGGTAAAGAATTTTCACGATCAAACGCCACCTAAAAAGTTTCCCCAGACCCCACTTGGTGGGAATATACTGGGTATGTTGTTGTTGTTGAAACGCCAAGTAAAAATTTTGTGCATAGAACTTTTTTTAATTATATATAGAATATGATTGGCTGGATTGTTTCTCGTTGAATGCATTATGAGTAAAATAAGACTACATAAAAAACGTTACTATATGCATTATGAGAAAAAAAGTTACGTATTTTTTAATGCACGTTCTCTAGTTGACATTAGAAAACGTTAATATATAGTACTCTTTTTTGTTTATATATAGATTATGATTAGCAGGATTGTTTCTCACTGAATGCATCATGAGTAAAAAAAATATATATCATATCACGTTCGTATGTGGTCCATAGAACTTGAAGTGGACAATAAAAGAAGTTTATACGTAGAACTACTTTTTGCTATATATAATTGGGAACTTCTTAGCTATTGGAAAAATATATTGTACCCTTGTTGAGTTCCCTATTATCATTGCTTTCTCTTTCCATTTTAGCTTTCCCATCAAAAATGGACATAGGGTCTGTCATGAGTGTTACTCATGATAGTGGAATCATACCCTATATTCCCTACCTAGTATGTAGTCTATACTATACACAATTTCATAGAGAAAAGTAGACTGAAGCCTACCTCGATGCCGAACCGCAATTCTTGAAGTGTACAAAAATCGCTCAACCTTTGCTCCACGATCCCGAATCAACATCACACTATCAAAATAGTAACCTACACGTCATTAAGAGTAAAACGATACCCATATTGCAATATAAAACTCCGGGCCCAAAATGGGGTCAATAATGGGCCCGTGGAGCCCGCTAACGGAATCCCAAAATTGAATCCTTCACGAGTTACCTCGGATGATAAGGAATATGTGCTCAAAATTTGAACACAAATGGAGCGTAAATCGGGGCTCAAATCTATCCCCAAAGATTAGAATTTTAAAGACCTAATTTTTAAGAATTTACAATGAAATGGGACGGAAATCAACGGGTAAAATGGGTTAATCCCCACTCTTTCTCACTCCACATGATCTCAACAATAGGGAAATGGGTCTAAAACCCAAACGGACTATCCGATAACCGAACCGACAGTTCCGGCAAGTCATAAATGACATGTCGCCACTTCGGGGAGGCTCGAAATGCTGGAACGCACGAAAATCGAGGAAATGACCTGGAGGGTCATTACACTTTACATAATGTTTATATGTATTATGGGTTCCATCCATTTGCATGGCTATTTGTGGTTCTTTGAAACTATTTATAAGGTGTTTTGGTAAAATATTTTGATTTATTATACACAGTATACATCCTGAGTCTACTATTCCTAAAGTTTCTATTTCATAATCTTGTATTACAATTTTAGTCATTACTTTGATAGAACTTAACTTTTTATCTTCATTACATACTAATCCATCAAAATTTTCATTTAATAATTTTGTGTCTTCTGTTTCTTTTAAGCGGTCTTCTATTAGTATTCCTTTCCTTTTTTCAGTACCATTAGTCTTTCTTCCAACTTTTTTACTTTATATTCAAGCCGATTTATTCTATTTTCTAAATCCATGTTGTCTTTATTATTTATTATTCTTGTATTTTCATTATAAACTTGTGGTTTGTCTTCTATTTGTATTACATTTCTTCCTATGAATTTTTCTATACAGGGTATACATCCTTCGATGTAACAGAATTTACATTTTGCTCTTCTTGTCTTACTGGGGTACTAATTGCATATATAACATTGTATATTATCTAGTCCTTTATGTCTTTCAAATTCATGTATACATTCTTCTTTAATTTACTAATGGGAAATTCGTTATTTCATTAAAATTTTTGAATCCTATATCTTCTTCTGAATCTGAAGAGTCTTGTTCTTTATCATTATTAATACTAACTATAGAGTATATACTTTCGTTATCTGACATATATTCATCCACATTTATTAATGTTTCTTTAAAATCTTCTATTAATTGTGAGTTTCTTGTTCTAGTATTATTCCTTTTAGGGAAAGTATTAGCTAAGTGGTCTGCACTTCCACATGTGAAGCATTCTAAAGTATTTCTATAACTTTTATCATTTTTATATTTCCTTACATTTTTGTCTTTGTTTAAGTATGGCTTCCTAGCTAATGATTTTCTTAAATAATAACTTTTCCTTCTATAATCATTTTTTTTTGTACGGTTTCTTATATTTCTTGTATTTACTTTTCTTTTGATAATAATCGTCATAGCTTTGGGTAGTATATATGGTTTTACAGAAATTAGTTTCCCCTTTCTTTAATTGTTGTTGTATCTGTATATTAGTACATTTTTCTTGTAGTATGTCCATTATATGTTGTACTTTATGTTCTATTGACCATTTTGCATCGGGGTTTTGTATTACTCCGTCTCTCTTTCCCATGTTTCTTCTATTTCTCTTCCTAATGCTCCTGGTAATTTATTAAATAATTTCTTTCCTAGATTCTAATCAAAAACATTACCACTTATGCTACTATAATAAAAAATAATCTAATAGAAAAGGTTTTACATGATACAAACTTTTTAAGCTTAGTTGTTCTAACTTAATTAAAGATTTTTTTTGTAATACTAGTAATCCACTATTTGGGTCTTCTCCAGTTATTAAGCTATACATTTTATTTGTAAAGTTCTATGGGTTTGGTCCCATATCTACTAACATTTTAAATTCGTGTGGGAATTCTGATTTATATGCTTCCCATATTCCTTTAGCTGATTCTCCTAGAAATGTCCCCATATATCTATACATTGTTTCTGCATCTGTTTCGTTATATGTTTTAATATAGTCTGCTACTACTATATTTTTCTATAGGTCTATAACAGTATTCCATATTTATGGATCATGTGCTGATATATTTAATATTTTTCCTTTACTTCCTCCTTCTTGAAGGGTAACTGGTTCTTCAATTGACATTCTTTTTCCTATAGGTCTAACACTATCCATTTATGTCTCGGGATTAATTATGTATACTCTATGTCTGGGTACATTTTCTGTATTGGTTTCTACTGTGTGTATTTTAGAAGTTCTTTGAAAAGGGCTTGAGCTTGTTGAAGCTGATTCCATAAATTCTTTTATACTTTTAGTGGTCTCTTCTTCGGAAATATTGCTAATTTCTTCGAGTTTATTATCTTGATATCCTATATTATCATTTCTTAAGTCGAATTGTCTAAAGTGGTCATCTACATCAAAAATGTCTAAATTTCCTAATTTACATCCTGTACATTTAAAACGCTTTTTATTATTAGTTCTATATATTTCTCTAGCTTTTTGTATTACTATATCTACCTCAAATTCTTCTACGTTTAGTTCTTCAGTTATATTCATAAACTCTGCTCTTTCAGATTCTTCTTGTATTTCTTCTTCTAATCCATCTTGATTTGTAGTCTCATAGTCTATAAATCTTACTGAAGTTTGTCCTTTTTTGTTTGTATACATTAAATGATCTGTTGGTTTTACTGTTTCTTGTTTTTTAGAATTTTCTAAATTACATTCTAAACCTGCATATATTTCTGGGTCTATTTTTAAAGGTTGCATTAATTTTATTCCTTTATTTCCCATTAAACCTACAACGTCTTCTACTTTTAGCTTAAATTTAGTACAACTATTATTTACTAGTTTTCCTATAAATCCTACACATACTAAAAGATTGTTACCACATTCATGTCTTCATATCCTTTAGTATGAATTCCTATCTTTAGATATATTCCAAATTCTGATGAATTAATCATAAAGTCTGAACTATAATAGAATATTCCTCTGTTATTATTCATGTCTACTTCTGTTAAACCAATAAGGGATCTTTTAGGATCTGACCATCGATCATCATAAATTGTTATTAATACTTTAGTTCCTAGATTCTTTCTAGTTAATCCTTTTAATCCTATAATTATTAAACCCATATGCATTAAATTCATATTTGTTCTTTTTATTTCATTTAAAGATTCTGAACTTATTAAAGTAATGTTTCTTTTATTGTCTCCGGTAACACATAATTGTTCTTCTCTATAATGTCTATATAACTGAGCCTTTTGTGAAAATATTCCTGCACTATATAATAATTTGGGATTTAATAGGTTTAATCTATTTTCTTGAAAAATTTGAATGTCTTTATCTATACCAATTACTTCATCTAATTGTTGAATAGGATTTTGTCTTGAGGGATTTATTATTGTACTTAATAAGTTTTTCCTAGTCTGTTTTGTGTGTAACTATGTCTTGGTCTGTCAAGGTATGTTCTCCTACTTGAAAAAAGGTTCATGGGTTTTGTTGTTTTCTAATCACTGGTGCCTTATCTTTATTTGGAGTTACTTCTACTTTCTTAAGTTGTTCAATTAGATCGTTAAAAATGTCTTCAGGGACTGGCGAATATTTTATTTTTATAAGTTGTTCTATATACTGGTTTAATTCGTCTTTATTATATTGCGGATCTTTTTCTTTTATTAATTTTTTTAAATTCTCGTTTAATTTTATTAGTAAAAGTATAATAGTATTATTCTGTTTCATATTTATTTGATCTGTTTTGCTTTGGGGAATGTGATCACTTAGTCCTTCTGGGTTAGGGCCAATTACTTCTCCTTGCTTAATTGCTTCTTTGTAAAGCTTACTGTTCATGAAAGGATTATAGTCTTAATTTGTTCTATACTAGATTTTAATTCTTGTAGTTCTTTATGAATTATCTTAATATGTTTTGGAGCTTCTTTAATAGAGATTTGTCTTTTTTCTATTTCTGATTGTTGAGTTTTTAAGAAGTCTAAATTTTCTTCTATGTGATTAAAAATTCTTATCTCCTTAACTTGTTGTCACGACCCAAACTAAAGGACCATGCGGGAACCTTCGCTATCCTAAGTAGCTAGGAGAACCCGTATTAACCAACCAAAAATATGCGGAAGACTTCTATTTTTAAGAGAATACTGGACTAAATATAACAAATTAAATTAAATATCAATAACTAAACTTTTCAAAAATTTCTTACAATTGTCCTTCACTACCCCAAGACTTGGTCTGACATGTACAAGAGCTATCTATTACAGAATAGACTGACAATAAAATAAATAGCACAAAGACTCCAACATCTCCCAAGAAGGAAGTGCAGAAGTTAGTACTGAATATCACCATCCATCTAGTAACTGCAAAATATCCTGCATCCAGTCTACACCCCAATAAGGGATGTAGAAGAGTAGGGTCAGTACAAACACACGTACTGGTAGGCATCATCGTCCGACCAGTGTTAGTCCACATAATCATAAAATAGAATCAAAGTAAAGAAATCATGACATCTTAAATAGAGTATAATTAAACTAAGGTTGTATTATCAATATAACACTTTGCCTATATTACAATTCTCCAACTCTATTAATGAGATTATATTCACCACTAGCATAGTATAACCTCATTAATTCATACCATCCACCACAATCCAACATTAAACCATCACTATTACCCCTTTATTTGCATTGCGGTTTCCATTACCCACATCTATAGGATCAACCCAGTAATCATAAACAACTCACACTAAACTCTTGGGCTAACAACCAAACACTCTCTTATAATATTAAAGAATAATAACTAGCCAATCGGATAAGCCACAATTACACCAAGTATAAATAAAGTAAGTTGACCAACCTATAGCAAGTAAGCACAGAGTTTCACTTTTCCAAGTACATGTCACACAATCAATCTCAAGGATATAATCAAATAGGGAATACATATCAACTCATATCTCAGTAAAACACACAAGAGAACTCAAGTTTCATTAGCAAACCTTATAGATACTCTTGGAGAAGGATTAATTCAATTATTGAAACTTTGGGATCGTTTCTTTGATATTATTCATTGGATTAATCACTTTAGATCACTTCATTATCAATTCTTTATTATTAATAGTACCATGCCATCTCGTGGCACCCGATCCAATCACGTCTTACAGCAGTACTGAAATTTAACGTCGGCCGCATTGCTTGAGAAATCAATAAGGTAAAAATACCAAAATTTAACGTCGGTCATATTGCTACTAACAATCTTTTCACTTTTCTATTCTTAATAAATATTCATCATTCACTTTTCAACCTGTATGAAGGTATATCACAAGCCTTCTTTACTCAAGGCATTCTTTTCAATATCATTATCATTATGAATCAAGATTTTTTCATTTATCAACAATAGTCTGTACACACATGCTAAGGGACTTATTTCTACCCAACTAGTCATGACCTGCAGGGGACAATCTAAGTCCATGTACCGTACCGGCGTGGTACCGATCCTCCATAAATAAGTAATATCAACATTCATATCCGTATCAGCGTGGTACCCGATCCTCCATAACCATATTATGTATATTTTATCAACTTCATACTATCTCTCAGGATACAACACGGCGTACTAAATTTACAAGTACACTTATTATCATAAGGCAATTCGATCAAGTTCAATTTTTCATAATTCTTCATGCAAGTATCAACAATCCAAATATCATCAAATTCAAGTATGTCCGAAGACCAATCAACAAATATCTAATTTAGGAGCATACACACAATTAAATTGAGTCTAAACTCCAATTAAATCACAACCTACTCAAATACCACAACTTGGGTTCTAACATCACCACCCGTAACTAGCACATTCAATCCTATCATTATTCTCTACCTCTCTCCGCATAATACAATGCACACAATGATTCAAGTCATCTATCCCTTAGGCCTCACCATTATCATGGCACAATATGCAACTTATACCTTTATAACTTAATTAGGTTCATCATAAGAACAACTAAGAAACATCATGTCCACATACTTCATTCACAACAATCCCCTTTCGGGCACATAACATATTATATCATAAATATCACATAATCAATCAATAACATAGTTTTCGAGATTAAAGTAAAGTTCTTATGTCTTTATCCACCTCAACTCCGAGTCTGCAAGCCTAGACATGCTTTCTCCCATCAATTATAAATTATGAAAATATGAAATAACACCGTCTTCTACTCATTAACCTAGGCTACCTGGACGTAAAGCTTTTTGAAGCAACAAGCCATATCAAGGATTCTCCTTCCTTTTTTTTCATGTTTCGAAATGATCAATCATCTAAAAATCAAACAATCATAAGAGTAATTAATCAATTACTTTTTAAATAAATATCTTTGGGAATTCAAAACCCACCAATTCTACCCTAATTCAAGGTCTATATCATTCTCCAAGGCTAATTAACTATTAACTAGTTCTTTCAAGCTTAACCCATCTCCATTAATGGAGTTTTTATGCTAAAGGTCTCATCTTTAGGGAATTCAAGATTTCCAACCAACAAAATACATAATCTAGTTTACCAAGTTCATGCTAGGAATCATTAATTTATAATCTAGAATTAGTTCTAGGTGATATTAAGAACACCCATAAGTTTTTCCCAAAAATCCACCATTAAAGGTTCTAACCCAAAATTTCACCATTGAAGGTCTTTCTAATAATTCTAGGATGTTAAAGGATTAAAAGACGAAGAAGATGATGGAAAAACTTACCTCCACGAAGGACTTTCACCCTAAACCTTGGGAAATCACCTCTCTAGGGTTGGGGAATAAAGTTTTGGGGTTTTGGACCTGAAAATTGGCTAAAACTGATTTAAATACCACAAGATTTCTCGCTACAGCAAAATTCCCATCTCAACCCGAACAATGTTTGGTAAAACGGTCATAACTTTTTACTTCGAACTTGGATTGATGAACTGTTTATTGCGTTGGAAAGAAGATTCAGAGATATTTGATTTGTTGCATATTGGGACCCCTAAATCCTTATATTCTAGGTGTAACGACCCATTTTATCATTACTAAATTATCCATTCCTCAATATTAACTTGAGTCCAATATAGCCATCATTTTGTTCATTATGTCACCTCAAGTTTTTCGGCGATGATTTTAGCCTTTCGATGTGTCTAGATAGACTCAAGCCGAATGAATTTAATTATTCATGAGTACTAATATCAATCCTTTAATTTGTAAGTTCTTTAGATATGAATTAAGGTCGTACAATATACCTAGCACAAAGTTGAAAACATTTTTAACCGATAGAGTTTCGATATTGGTTTCTATTAGGGCCAACTTCAAACGATCATATCTCCTAGAATATAATGAGTTAGGGGTCCCAATACCCATCAAATCAAATATCTCTGAGTCTTCTTTCCAACTCAATAAACCATTTGTTAATCCGAGTTCGGAGTAAAACGTTATGATCGTTTTACCAAACACTATCCGGGCTAAAACCGGAATTTCGCTGTAGCGAAAAATCTGGTGGTATTTAAATCATATTTAGCCGATTTTCAGATCCAAAACTTCATTCCCCAACCCTAGAGAGGTGATTTCCCAAGGTTTAGAGCGAAATTCCTTCGTGGAGGTAAGTTTTTCCATCATCTTCTTCGTCTTTTAATCCTTTAACATCTTAGAATTATTTGAAAGACATTCAATGGTGAAATTTTGGGTTAGAACCTTTAATGGTGGATTTTTGGGAAAAACTTATGGTTGTTCTTAATATCATCTAGAACTAATTCTAGATTATAAATAAATGATTTCTAGCATGAACTTGGGAAATTAGATAATGTATTTTGTTGGTTGGAAATCTTGAATTTCACAAAGATGAGACCTTTAGCATAAAAACTCCATTAATGAAGATGGGTTAAGCTTGGAAGAACTATTTAATAATTAATTGACCTTGGAAAATGATATAGACTTTGAATTAGGGTAGAATTAGTGGGTTTTGAATTCCCAAAGATATTTATTTAAAGAGTAATTGATTAATTACTCTTATGATTGTTTGATATTTAGATGATTGATCATTCTGAAGCATGAAGAAAGCGAAGGAGAACCCTTGATATGACTTGTTACTTCAAAAAGCTTGGCGTCCAGGTAGGCTAGGTTAATGAGTAGAAGACTGTGTTATTTCATATTTTCATAATTTATAATTGATGTGAGAAAGCATGTCTAGGCCTGCAGACATGGAGTTGAGGTGGATAAAGACATAAGAACTTTACTTTAATCCCAAAAACTATGTTATTGATTGATTATGTGATATTTATGATATTATGTGTTATGTGCCCGAAAGGGGATTGTTGTGAATGAAGTATGTGGACATGATGTTTCTTAGTTGTTCTAGTGATGAACCTAATTGAGTTATAAAGGTATAAGTTGCATATTGTGCCATGATAATGGTGAGGCCTAAAGGATAGATGACTTGAGTCATTGTGTGCATTGTATTATGCGGAGAGAGGTAGAGAATAATGACAAGGTTGAATGTGCTAGTTATGGGTGGTGATGTTAGAACCCAAGTTGTGGTATTTGAGTAGGTTATGATTTAATTGGAGTTTAGAGTCAATGTAATTGTGTGTATGCTCCTAAATTGAATGCTTGTTGATTGATCTTCGGACATACTTGAATTGATGATATTTGGATTGTTGATACTTGCATTAATAATTATGAAAAATCAAACTTGATCGAATTGTCTTATGATTATAAGTGTATTTGTAAATTTAGTACATCGTGTTGTATCCTGAGGGATAGTATAAAGTTGATAAAATATACATAATATGGTTATGGAGGATCGGGTACCATGCCGGTACGGATGTGGATATTGATATTACTTATTTATGGAGGATCGGGTACCACGCCGGTACGGTACATGGACTTAGATTGTCCCCTGCAGGTCATGAATAGTTGGGCAGAAATAAGCCCCTTAGCATGTGTGTATAGACTATTGTTGATAAATGAAAAATCTTGATTCATAATGATAATGTGATTGAAAAGAATGCCTTGAGTAAAGAAGACTTGTGATACACCTTCATATAGGTTGAAAAATGAATGATGAATATTTACTAAGAACAGAAAAGTGGAAAGATTGTTAGTAGCAATGTGACCGGCGTTAAATTTCGATATTGCTGTAAGACGTGATTGGATCGTGTGCCACGAGCCAGCATGGTAATATTAATAATAAAGGAATTGAGAATGAAGTGATCTAAAATGATGAATCCAATGAATAATATCAAAGAAACGATCCCAAAGCTTCAATAATTGAATCAATCCTTCTCCAAGAGTATCTATAAGGTTTGCTAATGAAACTTGAGTTCTCTTGTGTGTTTTACTGAGATATGAGTTGATTTATATTCCCTATTTGATTGTATCCTTGAGATTAATTGTGTGACATGTACTTGGAAAAGTGAAACTCTGTGCTTACTTACTATATGTTGGTCGACTTACTTTATTTATACTTGGTGTAATTGTGGCTTATCCGATTGGCTAGTTATTATTCTTTAATATTATAATAAAGTGGTTGGTTGTTAGCCCGAGAGTTTAGTGTGAGTTGTCTATGATTACTGGGTTGATCCTATAGATGTGGGTAATGGAAACGGCAATGCGAATAAAGGGGTGATAGTGATGGTTTAGGGTTGGATTGTGGTGGATGGTATGAATTAATGAGGTTAGACTATGCTAGTGGTGAATATAATCTCGTTAATCGAGTTGGAGAATTGTAATTTATATTGGCAAAGTGTTAAAATGATATTACAGCCTTAGTTGAATTATACTCTATTTAAGATGTCATGATTTATTTTCTTTGATTCTTTTTTATGATTATGTGGACTAACACTGGTCGGCCGATGATGCCTACCAGTACGTGTGTTTGTACTGATCCTACTCTTCTACATCCCTTCTTGGGGTGTAGACTGGATGCCGGTTAGTTTGCAGTTACTAGATCAATGGCGATATTCAGCACTAACTTCTGCACTTCCTTCCTGGCAGATGTTAGTCTTTGTATTATTTATTTTATTGTCAGTCTATTCTGTAATAGGTAGCTCTTGTACATGTTTGACCAAGTCTTGGGGTAGTGAAGGACAGTTGTAAGAAGTTTTTGAAAAGTTTATTTATTGGTATTTAATTTACTTTGTTATGTTTAATTCAGTATTCTTTTAAAAACAGAAGTCTTCTGCATATTTTTGGTTGGGTAATAAGGGTTCTCCTAGCTACTTAGGATAGCGTAGGTGCCCACACAGTCCGTTAGTTTGGGTCGTGACAGTTGGTATCAAAGCCTTAGGTTCATCGGTCCCACAAGTACAAGAGCAATGACAAGTAGAGTTCCACCGATTGGTGTGTAGGGCCCCACACCCAATCTTTGGAAGGCTATAAGGCATGTAGAAGTCGTTTCCTTTTTTTTTTCCTCTCCATCGTGGCGTACTATTCTTTGACTAGTGGCTTGGATCCAATTGGTATCTAGATGATTCCAATTGGTTTCTCAACAAAGATCAATTAAAATCCAGTTGATTCCAATTGGTATCTTAGTGAGTTTGCTTTGAAATCTAGGAGATTTCAATTGGTATCTGTTAATAATGGCTAAGAATTAATATCATAATATGAAGATGTATGAAAGTAGTGAATTTATTTGGTTGCCTGTTGTTTGATATTTGGCTGAACTTGGATTGTTAAACTGTATGATTATTGTAAAGTATTTTTGTTTGAATTGTGGTGAAATAAATTGACTAAGTTACTTTTGTTGAAAATTGTAATGGAACTATGTGATCTTGTTGTTGTGAAATTAATAAATTCTTTGGTGCTTCCTTGTTCTTGATACTATTGTTATGCTGATGAAATTGATGATACTAGAATTGAGAGGATGATACGAGGACATGATGTCAAGGAAAGATAATGAAAAAGCCATTAACAAAAAACTGAGATGATATGTGTTTCCCTTAATGACGGGCTCTTGCAATTGATATTGTGAATGAATTAAATTGTATGGTTTAGTTATTTGATATTGTGAATGGATCCTTGTATTGTCTGGTTATTGAGACTTTATTTGGATTCTTTTGCAATCCTATTATTTGAAATTTTAATTAGTTCCTTGTGAGGACTGGCTAAGTGATATTATCTTTGAGTTTCTTGTATGTACTGACTTTTAAGGTTTGACAAAATAATGAGTTTTAAATAAAAGTGGCAAAAACTAGTGGAGGTTGTTGATACCTAAGGAATTTGATTGATAACTTATCTGAAATGTGATATTGGTAATGAGACTGTTAATGACCTGTAATCGGTGATTTTGTTTGACCTTGCTCGTATGCTTATTTTATAGGGATCAATCTCGAAGTGGTTAAGAGTTAGTGAAGCCTGTAATAAAAATATTGTAAGGTAGAAATAAGAATGACATTGTATACGTTAGTTTGGTGTTGGTGATGGAAGGGTAATTGGGCTTGACAATGAAGATTTTGTCGTGTGATAAGTGTTGAAGTTAATGATTGCTTGGGCATAAGTTTTAGTTATGGATTGGTGTATTAAGGGAGGCCTTGAGAAGATAAGTTGATTGTTGACTTGGTCTTCTGATTGAATTATGTGATTAACGTCCTATAGAATTGACTGATAGATGACAATTTTAGAGGATAGTAATCCCCATGATGGTGTTAATGCAAAATTAAATGGCGTAGTTACACCCATAAAATAATTAAGAATGGTCCTAAATGGGAGAATATAAGTGAATTATTAAATAACATGATTGATCTTTCCTTGGGTAATACTTGATGGATATTGCTTATTGAGTGATTAAAGTATGATGATTAGATGAGTATTAGCAATGTTATGGAGGAGAGTGTGTTGTAGTCTCTAATTATGTAGGATCTCTATGGTTAATAGTTGTAAGTCTGTGTAATGAGTGAGAAGTTGTGTTGTCACCCATGTATAGTAATAAACCGTTAGCTTGAATCGTGGGTGATCTTGAGGTGAAAAGAATAGTGGTTGTGAGATGTTGAAGCTAGATATATAGAATGAATCTAGTAGTCTTGATTAGGCGCATGCAAGTATCTAAGTTATGTGCCTTGTAAATGGAGTGGTGACTTAAATATGATCAAGGTGTAGATTTTCCAGGGGTAGTCTTGGCTAGAAACTTACTCGGGTGTCTCAGGGTGAGCCTGTGTGTTGGGTGGATTAGATGTGACTTGTCTGGTATTGAAATTTGAGTAGTAGACTCACGTAGCATCCCGTAGCACTTTTTGAAATTAAATTCGGGGCTCTAGAACTCCGATAATGATAATTATCGTGATAGGCTTGCAATTTTATGTCCAAATATTAATTTTGTGTTGTATAATAGAAGCATCTGTGAGCTAGGCGGAGCTCACTGGTTTGGTCAAGGGAATTAGCATCGTGGTTCCACTATGGCGGTTAGCACTGCAACGACAATCGCGCCTCAGTAGTGGTAAAGAATGCAGGTTTTCAGTTTTTATTTCGTTTTTCGGAGTTCATTCCCCATTCTTCCGTTGTAAGAAGAGATAACGCACCTAGGATGAAAAAGAGGTGATTTTGGGTGATTATCTTCTTCAAGGTGAATCTTTTAACCCTCTTTATCTTGCTTTGACTCATAACACTCAAGTTTGAGACTTGGACCGTTGTAAGGAGAATACGTGATTCATGCGTATATGTTTGGCTCGGCCTCTTCGTGTTTTGAAAAGCCTTGATAGAACGATTGAGTATAGAATGTAGGATAATTATTGATGATATCAAGTAAGTGAGATATGGTTCAATATAAGAAACTCTGTTAGTAATGTCTCTCTAATTTCAATATCGTGCTTCACTCCACCAAATGCCCATTCGAGGACGAACGAATGGTAAATTGGTATCTAATTGTAATGACCCATTTTATCGTTACTAAATTATCCATTCCTCAATATTAACTTGAGTCCAAAATAGCCATCATTTTGTTCATTATGTCACCTCAAGTTTTTCGGCGATGATTTTAGCCTTTCGATGTGTCTAGATAGACTCAAGCCGAATGAATTTAATTATTCATGAGTACTAATATCAATCCTTTAATTTGTAAGTTCTTTAGATATGAATTAAGGTCGTACAATATACCTAGCACAAAATTGAAAACATTTTTAACCGATAGAGTTTCGATATGGGTTTCTATTAGGGCCAACTTCAAACGATCATATCTCCTAGAATATAATGAGTTAGGGGTCCCAATACCCATCAAATCAAAGATCTCTGAGTCTTCTTTCCAACGCAATAAACCATTTGTTAATCCGAGTTTGGAGTAAAACGTTATGATCGTTTTACCAAACACTGTCCGGGCTGAAACGGGAATTTCGCTGTAGCGAAAAATCTGGTGATATTTAAATCATATTTAGCCGATTTTCAGATCCAAAACTTCATTCCCCAACCCTAGAGAGGTGATTTCCCAAGGTTTAGAGCGAAATTCCTTCGTGGAGGTAAGTTTTTCCATCATCTTCTTCGTCTTTTAATCCTTTAACATCTTAGAATTATTTGAAAGACATTCAATGGTGAAATTTTGGGTTAGAACCTTTAATGGTGGATTTTTGGGAAAAACTTATGGTTGTTCTTAATATCATCTAGAACTAATTCTAGATTATAAATTAATGATTTCTAGCATGAACTTGGGAAACTAGATAATGTATTTTGTTGGTTGGAAATCTTGAATTTCATAAAGATGAGACCTTTAGCATAAAAACTCCATTAATGGAGATGGGTTAAGCTTGAAAGAACTATTTAATAATTAATTGACCTTAGAGAATGATATAGACTTTGAATTAGGGTAGAATTAGTGGGTTTTGAATTCCCAAAGATATTTATTTAAAGAGTAATTGATTAATTACTCTTATGATTGTTTGATATTTAGATGATTGATCATTCTGAAGCATGAAGAAAGGGAAGGAACACCCTTGATATGACTTGTTTCTTCAAAAAGCTTGGCGTCCAGGTAGGCTAGGTTAATGAGTAGAAGACTGTGTTATTTCATAGTTTCATAATTTATAATTGATGTGAGGAAGCATGTCTAGGCCTGCAGACATGGAGTTGAGGTGGATAAAGACATAAGAACTTTACTTTAATCCCGAAAACTATGTTATTGATTGATTATGTGATATTTATGATATTATCTGTTATGTGCCCGAAAGGGGATTGTTGTGAATGAAGTATGTGGACATGATGTTTCTTAGTTGTTCTAGTGATGAACCTAATTGAGTTATAAAGGTATAAGTTGCATATTGTGCCATGATAATGGTGAGGCCTAAAGGATAGATGACTTGAATCATTGTGTGCATTGTATTATGCGGAGAGAGGTAGAGAATAATGACAAGGTTGAATGTGCTAGTTATGGGTGGTGATGTTAGAACCCAAGTTGTGGTGTTTGAGTAGGTTATGATTTAATTGGAGTTTAGAGTCAATGTAATTGTGTGTATGCTCCTAAATTGAATGCTTGTTGATTGATCTTCGGACATACTTGAATTGATGATATTTGGATTGTTGATACTTGCATTAATAATTATGAAAAATCAAACTTGATCGAATTGCCTTATGATTATAAAGTGTACTTGTAAATTTAGTACACCGTGTTGTATCCTGAGAGATAGTATAAAGTTGATAAAATATACATAATATGGTTATGGAGGATCAGGTACCATGCCGGTACGGATGTGGATATTGATATTACTTATTTATGGAGGATCGGGTACCACGCCGGTACGGTACATGGACTTAGATTGTCCCCTGCAGGTCATGAATAGTTGGGCAGAAATAAGCCCCTTAGCATGTATGTACAGACTATTGTTGATAAATGAAAACTCTTGATTCATAATGATAATGTGATTGAAAAGAATGCCTTGAGTAAAGAAGACTTGTGATACACCTTCATATAGGTTGAAAAATGAATGATGAATATTTACTAAGAACAGAAAAGTGGAAAGATTGTTAGTAGCAATGTGACCGGCGTTAAATTTCGATATTGCTGTAAGACGTGATTGGATCGGGTGCCACGAGCCGGCATGGTAATATTAATAATAAAGGAATTGAGAATGAAGTGATCTAAAATGATGAATCCAATGAATAATATCAAAGAAACGATCCCAAAGTTTCAATAATTGAATCTATCCTTCTCCAAGAGTATCTATAAGGTTTGCTAATGAAACTTGAGTTCTCTTGTGTGTTTTACTGAGATATGAGTTGATTTGTATTCCCTATTTGATTGTATCTTTTAGATTAATTGTGTGACATGTACTTGGAAAAGTGAAACTTTTTGTCTTTTGTATTATTTTTCTTTAATTCTATATATTTATTTTTTGCTTTTATTAGTCTTAGTTTTTGTATATTAT
This sequence comes from Capsicum rhomboideum, assembly GCA_031232105.1. Taxonomy (NCBI): domain Eukaryota; kingdom Viridiplantae; phylum Streptophyta; class Magnoliopsida; order Solanales; family Solanaceae; genus Capsicum; species Capsicum rhomboideum. The sequence continues at coordinate 137,168,523 of CP124716.1, forward strand.
ACATCCAATTATTAGCTTGTATTTGTCTTCCTAACGGGTGTGTTCTCATTAAGTGTTTAGCCTAAAGGATAATATTTTATTTGATTTTGCATATACTGTCTGTCACTTATTATACTTTGTATTTCGTAAGAGATGAGTAGTAGTGTATTTATAATTCTTATTCTTTTACCTAATCTTTTATGATATGCTTGAACAGGTACGTTTCTATAATTTGTATTTGTGTTTTTATCAAATTATATTAATTCTTTTTCTAGCGTACTTCTTTTATGTTAATAATTATGTTAATTTAGCTAAATTTTGGACACCTAGATAATTGGGGTTGATTTCTTACGGTTGTAAATTCCTACTTGGTACTTTCTCTTCCGAGTTCTACTTCTATACTATAGGTTGATTAATTAGTAGTTTCTAAGTATTTTCTCCCAAAATTAAAGTAGTTTTTTTTTTAAAACTATCTTTCTTGATACCTAAGCCCTTATCCTATTTAGCCCATCGGTGGTCTTACTTGTTCACATCTTACTCTTAAACTTTTATACCTAAGAACTACTTCTTCAACCTTTCCCTGGACAAACACACGTCCTTCAGCTCTCAGGCCCTGGCGAACTTTTAACATCCTAGGAATTTACAGGTTGATCCATTGGAATTCTTAAGCAGTTTAAAAAACTAACCACATACTAAGGATAGATATGGACGACTAAAATAGTTACAGAGCTTATTTAGCAAATAAAGATAACATTTTATAACATAATTGGGAACATGCTTTTAACATAACTCTGAACATGCTTTATAATATAAACATAAACAAACATGCTTTATAACATATACAAACATGCTGTACAAACATGGGGAGAAAAATACCTAGGTCCAGTAACCAATATAACCTACTTACATGGTGTAGATCGGATAGAGGTTTCCCTTTCGGGAGTCCCCGGTGTTGTACTAAGTGACTGGAAAATAAAATTCACACCTTTGTACAAAACACTCTATTTATACAAACACTCTTTTTTTTTATCTCACTCTTTATGCTATTGAATATTCTGATATTCAAGTGCTAATGCTCGATTGCTAGATCGATCTTACTTCTTTGAATGAAATGAGGTCTATTTATAAGAGGAGTCTTCGGACTTCAAAATGTATTTCATTTCTGTAAGGCAATCTCTAGGATGATTTTTTCTTTTGCCGTTCTTTTCCTTCTTTCTTTATGTCACTTTCTTTCTTCTTTTTCCTGTTCACTTTTTGACTTTTTTCCTCTTTTTCTTTCTAACAATTGAGTCTCTTCCACTTTGTTTTGTCTGTTGATGAAGTCATTGCATTCGTCTTGAAGTAAAAATCCAAAGTGTCTTATGTCATTGATGTCGTCTTTAGCAGATAGTGTCTAACTTGTGTAGAGCATCCAAATCAAAACTCATTCCAGAATCATCATCGGCATTCGGGTCTTGTGCAAATTGTTCTAGAGTCGGGTCATAATCTGAGTCTGAAATTGGTATTTCTGAATCTTCATCTTTCGGCTTAGGCTTTATCATGTCCTTTGTTTCTTCTTTAGATGAAGTAGGTCGAGATTCTATTAGTAATTTCAATAATTTATTACCAACAATATTCTCTAGTTTTTTAGTATTTATCTTCTATCTAGTTTGTCTTTTTATCTTAGATGTCTTTGAGCTAGATGTTCCTTCTAGGTAAAAACTGGCTGGAAGTCTTCTTACACTTTTGGCAAACTGTCAGCCATTAACGGATTTGATAAGTCTTTACCGGCTATCATTTGAACCAGACTAGCTACACCGTTACCTGATGTTGTAGGTCTGTCTGCATTCGTTGAGGAATGCACACCCATCTGATCCATTTTAGATAAAGATGGATAACTTTTTTGAGGTGTCTGAGGGTTTATCTGAGAATAAGTGTCTTTAGGAGGTTGTACTGAACTTTGTCTTTGGTTTAATGCAAAATGAAGATCTTTTATATGATTTTGCAGTATTTGGTTATGTTTAATCAACTCGTCTCGCTCCTTTTCAAATAGTTCATTTTTCTGATTTAAACGTTTAAACCTGTCGGTCATAGAGCTGCAATGGTTACAAAAAATAATTTATTAGTGTCTTTTTGGATATTATACTGAGGGTAATTTACTGGGTTTCATAATTCTGGAGTTGTATAAAAATTTGGCCCTAATTTTCCTCGGGCATAGTCTAATGCTTCTGTAAAATTATTGAATCCCTTGTATAAAGGATCTTTGAAGTCTTTAATGGAGTGTATTACCTGTATCCAAGTTTGGAAAATACCTGGCATCCTTCCCTGTATAACTACATAAAATTTAAATTTGTTACTCAAATTTTTGTCTGTGAAATATTGAGCTAGGGCATTCATCACAGCTAAAAAATAGCTGACATCCCTTGGAGTCTTGTTATATGCAATCCATAAATTGTCTAATAAACATTTCTGATTTTTATCAACTCTTGCTTCAGGTTTTGTCTTGAAACTGAAGTTTGATTCTGGATAACAAACTAAATTTTGTCTCCCAAAATAAATTCTTTCAATAGTCTGATCTGTCGATGTCTGAGATATTTTCAACATCGGCTGAGGTCTGAAATGGGTATTTCTTAATAAGGTCTGAAGATAATTGTCTGCACTTGAATCTGAAGTGGAAGCCTTAGCTTTCCCCTTGTCTGTACTCATGCTGCAAAGGAATTTAGTTAGTAGTTCGCGAAATTAATCTACTAAGTTTATCTGCAAGACTATTCTCTTTACCTTTGATATGTTCTAGTTTAAAGGTATAGATGGAAGTAGCATCAATGAAATTTAACCATCTTCTTTTACTATTATTCTTTTCACTTATTCTTTCATGTAATTTAACTATAGCTTTACAGTCTGTTCTTGCTAAAATCTTTAGTTTATTTAAGATATATATCTTGAAACTATTTAAACCGTATATTACTGTTAATATATCCATGTCTATACTACTCATATTTCCTTTCTCTCTATATGTTCCACTTTGATATGCACAAATTCTCTCATCTTTTTTAGTACTATATTTATTTTTCCTTGCTTTTAATATGGCTCCCCATCCTTCTGAGCTACCATCTGTTTCTATGATTAAATAATTTGTCTCTAGTGGTAAAGCTAAGTCTGGGATTTGTCTAACCATTTCTTTTAGCTTTAGTACTAGTTTAATGTCTTCAGTGTTGAAAGATATTTGTCCTTGTGAACCAGTCTTCCCATATAATGGTCCGGCTATTTTTCCTAAATCTTTAATAAATGGTCTAGCATAATTTAAAATTTCTAAATATATTTGTAAATCCTTTGTTTTATCTAACTTGTCTGGTATTTCTAAAGCTTTTGTTGCTATGTGGGGTTGTAATTTTATCTTTCCTTCTCCAATAGTTATGTCTAAAAAATTAATATATTGTTTACATAATTCCATTTTCTTTTTGCTAATTATTAAACCATTATCTTGAAAAAGGCTAAAAACAGTCTGTAAATGTCCTAAGTGTTCTTCCATGTTATTGCTAAATACTAAAATATCGTCTATATAGACTAAAACAAAATTCTTATATTTACCAAACATATTATCCATTTTTCTTTGAAAAATAGGAGGGGATGTCTTTAATCCAAATGATATTACTAGCCATTCAAAATATCCTTCTGGACATGTAAAAGTTGTCCATTCAATATTGTCTTTGTGCATTTTTACTTGCCAATATCCTGACTTACAATCAAATTTACTAAATAGTTTTCTTCCTTGAATTCTATTTATTAATCCTATCTTATCTCGTAATTTATATGCATCCATTACTGTATTATCATTCAGTCTTTTATAATTTATTACCATTCTAGCTTTTCCTCTAACTATTTCACTATGATTTCTTACCATAAAAGTTGTGGATCTATGTCTGGACGTAGATCTTCTAATCACTCATAAATTTAATAGTTCTTTAATTTGGATTTCAAAATCTTTTAAGTCTTCATTTGTTACTTCTATTGCTGCTATCTTCAGAAGATATTCGGGGTTTATAATGTCTAATTTACATCTAATTGATTTGATCCCCAATGTTCTAGAGGCTTTTCTCCTATTATTTCTAGTTTGTCTAATTTTTGTATAATCTTTTGTAAGTCTTCTTGATTTTTTATTGTTCCTATCTGCTGAAAACCATTCCTAAGATTATAACCTTGTATATCCACATCAATTAAATTGTAATTCTTTTCTATTTCTTCATCTATATCTATCCATTCTTCTTTTATTACTTCTGAAAGTAAATTTTCTTTTATTTTACAGGTGCAATCTGTGCCTTTATCGCAGATGGTGTTTTGGGCTATTTGTTTATTTCTAGAGTCTTTTATTACTTTTGTATTTCTTTGTACATTTCTTTCGAAAAATGATGACGTTATTGTAATATTCTTTGTAAAAACTACTCCGTCTCGAGTTATAAAACATCCTCCATTATTTTTTACCATGAAGTCTAATCCGATTACAAAGTCTGCTTTTATGTTTAAATCCCTTGTCAACATATATCCTAGTTTATACACTGTTTTATAGTTAAAACAGGCGTTATTAAAATGAATTATAGCATTCTTTACATAATGTTTATGTGTATTATGGGTTCCATCCATTTGCAAGGATATTTGTGGTTCTTTGAAACTATTTATAAGGTGTTTTGGTAAAATATTTTGATTTATTATACACTGTGTACATCCTGAGTCTACTATTCCTAAAGTTTCTATTTCATAATCTTGTATTACTATTTTAGTCATTACTTTGATAGCACTTAACTTTTTATCTTCATTACATACTAATCCATCAAAATTTTCATTTAATAATTTTGTGTCTTATGTTTCTTTTAAGCGGTCTTCTATTAGTATTCCTTTCCTTTTTTCAATACCATTAGTCTTTCTTCCAACTTTTGTACTTTATATTCAAGCCGATTTATTCTATTTTCTAAATCCATGTTGTCGTTATTTATTATTCTTGTATTTTCATTACTAACTTGTGGCTTTCTTCTATTTGTATTACATGTCTTCCTATGGATTTTTCTATACAGGGTATACATCCTTCTATGTAACAAAATTTACATTTTTCTCTTCTTGTCTTACTGGGGTACCAATTGCATATATAACATTGTATATTATCTAGTCCTTTATGTCTTTCAAATTCATGTATACATTCTTCTTTAATATTTACTAATGAGAAATTCGTTATAATTTCATTTAAATTTTTGAATCCAGTATCTTCTTCTGAATCTGAATTGTCTTGTTCTTTATCATTATTAATACTAACTAAAAAGTATAAACTTTCATTATCTGACATATATTCGTCTACATTTATTAATGTTTCTTTAAAATCTTCTATTAATTGTGAGTTTCTTGTTCTAGTATTATTTCTTTTAGGGCAAGTATTAGTTAAATGGTCTGCACTTCCACATGTGAAGCATTCTAAAATATTTCTATAACTTCTATCATTTTTATATTTCCTTACATGTTTGTCTTTGTTTAAGTATGGCTTTTTAGTTGATGATTTACTTGAATAATAACTTTTTCTTCTATAATCATTTCTTTTGTATGGTTTTTTATATTTCTTGTGTTTACTTTTCTTTTGATAATTATCATCATAGCTTTGGGTAGTATATATAGTTTTACAGAAATTAGTTTTTCCTTTATTTAATTGTTGTTTTATCTGTATATTAGTACATTTTTCTTGTAGTATGTCCGTTATATGTTGTACTTTATGTCCTATTGACCATTTTGCATCGGGGTTTTGTATTACTCCATCTCTGTTTCCCCATATTTCTTCTATTTCTTTTCCTAGTGCTCCTGGTAGTTTATTAAATAATTTCTTTTTCTAGAGTCTGATCAAAAGCATTACCACTTATGCTACTATAATAAAAATAATCTAATAAAAAAGGCTTTACATGATACCAACTTTTTAAACTTAGTTGTTCTCACTTAATTGAAGATTTTCTTTGTAATACTAGTAATCCACTATTTGGGTCTTCCCCAGTTATTAAGCTATGTATTTTATTTGTAAAATTATATGGATTTGGTCCCATATCTATTTCGTGTGGGAATTCTGATTTATATGCTTCTCATACTTCTTTAGCTTATTCTCCTAGAAATGTCTCCATATATCTATACATTGTTTCTGCGTCTGTTTCGTTACATGTTTTAATATAGTCTGCTACTACTCTACCTTTCCATAGGTCTATAACGGTATTCCATATTTGAGGATCATGTGCTGATATATTTAATATTTTTCCTTTACTTCCTCCTTCTTGAAGGGTAACTGGTTCTTCTATTGACATTCTTTTTCCTATAGGTCTAACACTATCTATTTCTGTCTCATGATTAATTTTGTATACTCTATGTCTGGGTACATTTCCTGTAGTGGTTTCTACTGTGTGTATTTTAGAAGTTCTTTGAAAAGGGCTTGAGCTTGTTGAAGCTGATTCCATAAATTCTTTAATACTTTTAGTGGTCTCTTCTTCGGAAATTTTGCTAATTTCTTTAAGTTTATTATCTTTATATCCTATATTATCAGTTCTTAATTTGCATATGCATTAAATTCATAATTTTTCTTTTTATTTCATTTAAAGATTTTGAACTTATTAAGGTAATGTTTCTTTTATTTTCTCCGGTAATACATAATTGTTCTTCTCTATAATGTGTATATAACTGAGCCTTTTGCTAGAAAATTCCTACACTATATAATATTCTGGGATTTAATAGTTTTAATCTATTTTGTTGAAAAATTTGGACGTCTTTATCTATATCAATTACTTCATCTAATTGTTGAATAGGATTTTGTCTTGAGGGATTTATTATTGTACTTAATAAGTTATTTCCTAGTCTGTTGTGAGTGTAACTATGTCTTGGTCTGTCTGGGTCTGTTCTCCTATTTGGAAAAAGGTCCATGGTCTGTTTTTTCAGATTACTGGTGCCGTATCTTTATTTGGAGTTACTTCTACTTTCTTAAGGTGTTCTATTAAATCGTTAAAGGTGTCTTCAGGGACTGGCGGATATTTTATTTTTATAAGTTGTTCTATGTATTGGTTTAATTCGTCTTTATTATATTGCGGATCTTTTTCTTTTATTAATTTTTCTAAATTCTCGTTTAACTTTAATAGTAAAAGTATAATAGTATTATTCTGTTTTATTATTATTTGATCTGTTTTGCTTTGGAGAATGTGATCACTTAATCCTTCTAGGTTAGGGCTAATTATTTTTCCTTGCTTAATTACTTCTTTATAAAGCTGACTATTCATGAAAGGATTATAGTCTTAATTTGTTCTATACTAGTTTTTAATTTTTGTAGTTCTTTATGGATTATCTTAATAGTTTTCGGAGCTCCTCTAATATAGATTTGTCGTTTTTCTATTTCTGATTGTTGACTTTTGAAGAAGTCTAAATTTTCTTCTATGTGATTAGAAATTCTTATCTGCTTAACTTGTAATTCTCTAATTATTTCTATTATTATTGTGTTGTCTTTATAAATACTATCTCCTAAGTTTAATAATAAATCTACTATACTATTTAACTGAGAGTCTTTTATATTTTGTATTTGTGAGTTTATCAAATTGTATTAATTCGAATTCTAGAATACTTCTTTGCTTTTAAGCCTTTTAATTTCTGAGTAAGAGCTGCTAATTAGATTATAATGGACTCTTAGGTAGTTACAATATGAGTCGTTTCTTTTCATATACTATAAGTGTTTATTAAGGGAAGTTAAAATTACTTTTATTAAATATTCTTGGGCTTGGATTTCTTTTTTAACTTGTTTAATTTCTTGTTCTATATACTTATAATAAGCAGTTATTTGATTAATTAAATGAGTCTCAATTTCTAGTTCTGAAGATATTTTAAATCTTACTATAACTTCTACTAATTTTTGTTCTAGAAAATGAATATAATTTTTCCCGTGTTGAATAAATTTTAGTCTTTTACTAAGTTCTTTATATGTTTTTCCATATCTTTTAATTGCTCTTTTAGGTTGTTGCATATAATTTTAACCTAACGGTATGTCTTTAAGTTTTTCTGTTAAATAGTTTATTCTATCCCTATGTTCTTGTATATCAGTACTTAGTCTATATAATTCTATTATTATATAATTCTTAAATTCTTCTTGTTCTGGTAGGGTGTAATGACCCTCCCATTCATTTCCCTCATTTTCGTGTGTTCTTAGCGTTTAGAGCTTTTCTATAACTGCCCCAAGTTATTTATGACTTGTTGGGACTGATAGTTCGGTTTTCGGGCAGTTCGTTTGAGAATATTATTTATATCGAGCATGTTGCAGAATATTTAAATTAAATTAGAATTTGGTAAAATGATATATCTATACTACTTTATAAAAGTTCTCTAATTTAGTAATATTTTTAAATGGAGATAGTAAATCTAATTTTGTTAACATAATATTTTTATTTTATAGAGGTTTTGTTCAAAATAATTTTCTATTCACGATGGTATATTTAAAATATTGTATTTATTTTACCACGAGCCTATGCAGTATCCGAATATATATATATATATACGGAGAGCGAAAATGGATAAGGCCATGTGCATGTTAACATTAATTAGTAGTTGACTATAAGATTACTTTCTTTTTGGTTTTGTACGTGTAGTATATATATATATACTATAGTATTATTTTCTTTTCTCATTTTGTTTTCTTTATCAAGTGTTACATATATTCCACCATTCTTAATCAATATAAGCTCAACTTTAGGCATTTCTAGAGAGATTCAAGGTTAGGGGTTGGTATATTTGAGTTCGTGGACTCGTTCTCATCGTTTTTACGGTACGTTTTCTTATTTTTACGGTAGTTTTAGTTACGGTGGTTGTTGGGATTGGTGTTGATGTTTGAGTTATATATTGAGCTCAAATTGAGCGGTGTTAGTTGTGACTATTGGTCACGGGATGATTTGGGACGCTCTGACGATTTTGCTTTTGCGATTCTGCAAGTGGGCCTCACATGAACCGTTCGGATATTTTTTTCCAAACTAATGCAATATGGGTATCAATATTCATGTTTTGACATGTAGTTTATTATTTTGCTAGCATGGCAGAAATTTGAGGTCTCGCGGAAGGAGAAGACTCCTATTTAGCAAGCTTTGGCAGATATTCGGCGGCATCCAGGTAGGCTAGGCTTACCATATACCTAGACTGAGTTTATTTATAGTATTTGCATACTATTATGCTAGTGTTTTGTAATGACCTTCCCGGTCATTTACCTCCTTTTCGTGCGTTCTCAGCGTTTAGAGCTTTTCTATAACTTCCCCTAGTTATTTATGACTTGCTGGGACTGACAGTTCGGTTCCCGGGCAGTTCGTTTGAGAATATTATTTAGACCGAGCTCGTTGTAAAATGTTAAATTAAATTAGAATTTGATAAAATGACATAGTTAAGTACCTTTCAAAAATATTTATGATATTTATAAAATTCTTTAGTGATGATGTATCTATACTACTTTATAAAAGTTCTATAATTTATTAATATTTTTAAACGGAGATAGTAAATCTAATTTTATGTTAAAATAATATTTTTATTTTATAGAGGTTTTGTTCAAAATAATTTTCTATTCATGATGGTATATTTAAAATATTATATTTATTTTACCACGAGCCTATGCAGTATTCGAATATATATATATATACGGAGAGCAAAAGAATGGATAAGGCCATGTGCATGCAACACTAATTAGTATTTGACTTCAAGACTTTGTGTCTTTTTTTATTTTTGTACGTGTAGTACATATATATATATATACTCTAATATTAATTCCTTTTCTTATTTTGTCTTGTTTAAAGAAAAAAAAAAAACTACATATATTCCACCATTTTTTTAGCACTTTAAGCTCAACTTTAAATATTTCTAGAGAGATTCAAGGTTAGGGGTTGGTATATTTGAGTTCGTGGACTCGTTCTCGTCATTTCTACGGTACGTTTTCTTATTTTTACGGTAGTTTTAGTTACGGTGGTTGTTGGAATTGGTGTTGATATTTGAGCTAGATATTGAGCTCAAATTGAGCGGTGTTAGTTGTGACTATTGGTCACGGGGTGATTTGGGACGCTGTGACGGTTTTGGTTTTTCGATTCCGCAAGTGGGCCCCACATGGACCGTTTGGATATTTTTTTGAACTAATGCAATATGGGTATCAAAATTCATGTTTTGACATGTAGTTTATTATTTTGCTAGCGTGGCAGCAATCGGAGGTCTCTCGAAAGGGAAAGACTCCTATTTAAAATCAACCTGAGTCTCAAACTCCTGAATAGTCACCAGACATGATCTATATACCCGATCCACTACTAAAGAATCACCAACGGGGGTAGATACACGTAAGGGCACAGATAATAACTCAGAACATAAACCCAACCGTGGTGCATAATAAGTAGATACATAAGAAAACGTGGATCCGAGATCAAATAATGCAGAAGTTGGCTGACGGCATACGGAAATCGTACCTGTAATCACCGCATCCAAAGCCTCAGCCTCTGGCCTAGCTGGCACGGCATACAACTGATGCTGGCTACCACTAGTCTGAGTACCAACCTGACTACCAGTCCGACCTCCCTGTGCTCCACCTCGAGAACCCTGGGGACCACCCCGACGACCCTGTGCACCACCTCTGCCTACTGGCGGTACAGATCTGATGGGCTGTGCTGTCTGAACTGAAGGCTCAATAGCCCTGCGCTGAGGACACTCACGCGCGAAATGACCGAAAACCCCACAAGTATAACATGCTCCTGGCTCCCTGCTCGACCTAGAAGATCTAATATGACCACCTCTAGCAGATGAACTGGGTTGACCACGCCCCTGAGGCTGGCTAACAGAACCACTATAGGTGGGCTGACCCCTATCAGATATCTGTAAAGCTGACTGTACGGGCCTACTAGGCTGACCCTGTCGCTGAAAAGACTGCTGCTGCTGATGAGGGTACCTACCCTGAAACTGGAAACCACGACCTTTGAACTGCGAACCACTATGGCTCCCACTGAAACTACCCTGGACACGAGGTCTCTTATCGCTGCCCCCTTGGGCCTCGCGATCCATCTCCTCAATAGAGTATACATGCTCAATAATCTCTGCGAATGACTTCCCTGAAGTCACTAAACTCTGGGTAGCCCTGCGGAGTGGCAATCTCAGTCCCCTGACAAAACATCTAACTCTCTCGTACTCATCAGGCAAAATAGAAGTAGCGTGCCTAGCAAGATCATGAAATCTCGCCTCATACTCGGCGACAGATAATGAACCCTGAGTCAACCTGGAGAACTCATCCCTGAGTCGCTCCCGCATAGTACGGGGCATATACTTTCCCAAGAAAATCTCGGAGAACTGTGTCCAGGTAATCGGTGGAGATCCCACTGGCCTGGAATCAAGATATCCCCTCCACCATCTCCTCGCTGCAGTATCGAACTGATATGCCACGAAATCAACACCACGAGACTGTACCAATCCCAAATTCCTAAGTCTATCCTCGCAGCTGGACAAGAACTCATATGCATCCTCACCCGGAGTACCAGCAAATCTCGGTGGAGCTAATCTCAGGAAGCGACCCAACATCTTCTGCTCCTCGGCAGACATAACTGGCTGATCTATAACTGGCTGTGGAGCTACTGGTACAGGTAAAACCTCAACTCTCGGTGCCACAGCTACAGGCTGCGCCCCAGCACCAACTCCCTGTGCGGCTGGCTGTACTCCCGCAGCAGGCGGACCTCCAACTAATTCCAACAACTGAAGCAATGTACCTCGGAGCAAAGAAGCATCAATAAATCCGGGTGGAGCTTGGGCTGCCCCCTGGCCCACCGGCTGCTGTGGCAGCGGAACATCTGGAACTATAACGGGATCGGGTGATGGATCCCTAGCACGATCTGGTCCTGGGGCTGCTACTCTGCCCTGCCTTGGACCTCTAGGTCGACCTCGACCCCTAACTGGAGCCCTCGCTGCAGGCTCGGGGTCCCGACCCCCGGCTCTCGTATTATGCGTCCTAACCATCTGCGTAAAGAATGAACCAAATAGAGATTAGAAACCAACATAGACACCAACGCACTGAGGCGAATCAAAGAAATAAGATTTACCCTAAACATGCTCGGTAGCCTCCCGGAGATAGGATACGGACGTCTCCGTACCGATCCGCGAGACTCTACTAAACATCGGCTCATGCACCAACAATACCAGTGAAACCTAGGCTCTGATACCAAGCTGGCACGACCCAATATTTGAGTCATGATGGCGCCTATCGTAACCCACCAATAGGCAAGCCAAACCCTAGTCCGGTGCAACAAGCGACGGGCTAACGGGCGGAATCTCATAAAACAGAGAAGAAGTGGAAGTAACCATATTTATAAACATGCTAAGACTGAGAAGGAAGAGGACAATGTATATAAAGTCCAAAACCCCTCCCAAGACCTGGTGGGGTCAGTACATGAGCCACTACTAACATACCCAAAATACAAGACAGAAACCAAACATGTATAATAAGTACAATAGTCTTGAGAGCAAAAGACTATACAGTAGAAGATGGAGTAGGATCTGCCTCGGACGTCAGTAAGCTCACCCTACTCTGGAATCAGTGCTGAGAAAAGAGTCACGTCAAAACCGTCGACTGGTGCCTGGATCTGCATCGGGGAAAAAGATGCAGAAGTGCAGTATGAGTACCAGGGCAACGGGTACTCAGTAGGCATCATCGGCCGACTGAGCTTAATATAATATAAGCAAGCTAAAATGCGAGGGTGCATGCTAAGTCCGGGGTATAAGTAACAAATACATAAGTAACTGTCGAGGCGTATAGATATGCTCAGGAAAATATAAGTGCGATACATAATAACGAGTAAATAAATGCGTAAGTAAACACACAAGTCAAACATAACCTATCTGGGCCCCCATAAGCCTGATAGGCACACGGAAGAAAACAATAACCCAGTCTGGCCCCCATAAACCAGCGGGACACACAAGAAAAGTAAATGCATAGTCACCAGTGTCTCGAGGCTGTATCAGTATCCAGTAACCACAATAACCAACAGGAGTGCACCGGGCTTGAACCGGCACCAATGGGTAATAACAAGAGGCCAGACGCCGGAGTCGAACCGGACATAGTGGATAATAACAATAGGCCACATATATCATAACCGCCGGACTCGAACCGGAACTCAGTACCAAAACTCTCCAATCATATCATAACCAGATGCCGGACTCGAACCGGAACTCATAATAATCAGTGGCCGGACTTGAACCGGAACTCATAATAATCAGTAACCATCATGCTGAATCAGTGGTCGGACTTGAACCGGAACTCATAATAATCAGTAACCAAGTGACATAATAGTGCCAGAATCCACACAAATACAAGTAAACGGGGACATACCAGCCCCAAAATAAACTCGAAACATAAGTAAAGGAGCTAACCCACCACGTACTACAAGTCTGGGTATACATTCTAAGTCATGGCAAGGCGGGTCCGTATTCTAAATCAAACTAGCCGACCCCGGTCAAATACGGTGCTATTAGAGACTAACAAGGCTAAACAGGTCAAAAGGGCATAAATAGGGTAATTTAATACAAATGTTATCCTAAAAGATCGTCTCGGGGATTAACTAAGCCTAATAAGGTTTAAAGCTAACTACACCGACTGTGAAGAGTAGCAGGGCCCACTACGGGGTCCCGGAACCAAGTCTGGGCTAAGGTTCCCCAAACCCCTACTAACAGCGGTACAATATTAACCAACCCTATAAAAGTAATATCTGGCACACCACGAGGATAACAGGCTCGAAACACATCCGCACAAGGCCCTAACCGGCCCAAAAGGCCTAATCATAGCAAGCCAATGCCAATCTACAACTACCAGCCCAAACACTAGCATAATAATATGCAAATACTATAAACAAACTCAGTCTAGGTATATGGTAAGCGTAGCCTACCTGGACGCCGCCAAACGCCTGCCAAAGCTTGCTTATTGTATTGGCCATGGTAGATTTTGATGTGATTCTGGGCATGGACTGGTTGTCTTTTCATCATGCAGTCTTGGATTGCTTTGCCAAGACCGTGACCTTAGCCATGCCTGGTGTACCCCCGGTAGTGTGGCAGGGTTCTGTTAGCCGTACACCGATGGGGATTATTTCATATGTTCGGGCTCGTAGATTGATGGTGAGGGGTTGTGATTCATTCCTTGCTTATGTTCGGGATGCTAGCATTGAGAGTCCGTCACTTGACTCTGCCCTTATTGTTCGTGAGTTTCCTGATGTATTCCCGACTGACCTACCTGGCCTTCCTCCTGAGCGTGATATAGAGTTTATTATTGACCTCGAGTCGGGCACCCGACCTATTTCTATGGCTCCATATCGTATGGCTCCTGCTGAGTTGAGGGAGCTGAGTATTCAGCTTAAGGATCTTTTGGGGAAGGGTTTTATTCGTCCGAGTGTATCGCCGTGGGGTGCTCCAGTTTTTTTTGTAAAGAAGAAGGATGGGTCTATGCGAATGTGTATTGATTACAGGCAGCTAAATAAGGTGACAGTAAAGAATAAGTATCCGATGCCTCGTATTGACGATTTGTTTGATCAGCTTCAGGGTGCCGCGGTGTTCTCAAAGATAGATTTGAGATCTGGATATCATCAGTTGAGAGTTAGGGCTGAGGACATCCCAAAGACAGCCTTCAGGACTCGGTATGGCCATTATGAGTTCCTGGTGATGTCTTTTGGATTGACTAATGCCCCTGCAGCTTTCATGGATTTGATGAATCGGGTATTCAGGCCATACTTGGACTCCTTTGTCGTTGTGTTTATTGACGACATCTTGGTTTATTCGAGGAGTAGCGAGGAGCACGAGCAGCATTTGAGGACTGTGCTCCACACTTTGAGAGATCATCGGCTTTATGCCAAATTCTCAAAGTGTGAGTTCTGGCTTGAGTCTGTAGCTTTCTTGGGGCATGTTGTATCCAGACAGGGTATCATGGTAGACCCAGCGAAGATTGAGGCTATTCGAGGTTGGGCTAGGCCCACGTCGCCTACTGAGGTTCGCAGTTTTGTTGGGTTGGCAGGTTATTACAGACGGTTTGTTGAGGGCTTCTCGTCTATTGCATCTCCTATGACCAGACTGACCAGGAAGGAGGTTCCGTTTCATTGGTCCGAGGATTGTGAGGCAAGCTTCCTGAAGCTCAAGGATCGACTTACTTCTGCCCCTGTGTTGACTCTTCCAGTTGAGGGCGAGGGTTTCACCGTGTATTGTGATGCGTCTGGTATCGGTTTGGGGTGTGTTCTGATGCAGCGGGGTTGTGTTATTGCTTATGCATCGAGACAACTGAAGGTGCACGAACGTAATTACCCCACTCATGACTTGGAATTAGTAGCGGTAGTATTTGCACTGCGGATTTGGAGGCATTATCTATACGGTGTGCATTGTGAGATTTTTACAGACCACCGCAGTCTTCAGCATATTATGACTCAGAGAGATCTTAATTCGAGGCAGCGCAGGTGGATTGAGTTGCTGAAGGACTATGATATCTCTATTCTCTATCATCCGGGCAAGGCAAATGTGGTAGCGGACGCCTTAAGCCGGAAGACAGTGAGTATGGGTAGCTTAGCCTTCATTCCAGTCTCTCAGCGGCCATTAGCTTTGGACATTCAGTCCTTAGCTAACTCGATGGTTCGATTGGATATTTCTGACCCCAGGAGGATTGTTGCTTGTGTTGAAGCTAGATCTACTTTGCTGGAGCAGATTCAGGGTTGTCAGTTTGAGGATAGCGGTCTCTGTAGCATTCGAGATCAGGTATTGAGGGGTGAGTCTGAGAGAGTTACCTTGGGTTCTGATGGTGTTCTGAGGTTTGACGGTCGTATTTGTGTCCCGAGGGTTGGAGATTTGATTCAGTTGATTCTGCACGAGGCACACAGTTCCAGATATTCTATTCACCCTGGGACAGCTAAGATGTATCGGGATTTAAGGCAGCACTATTGGTGGAGTGGTATGCGGAGAGACATAGCAGGGTTTGTAGCTCGATGCCTTTGTTGTCAGCAGGTAAAGGCCGAGCACCAGAGACCTGGTGGTCTACTTCATCCGTTACCCATTCCTGAGTGGAAGTGGGAGCGGATCACGATGGATTTCGTTGGTAGGTTACCTCGCACCTCTCGTGGCTTTGATAGTATTTGGGTTGTTGTAGATCGGTTGACTAAGTCCGCGCACTTTATCCCTGTTCGAACTTCCTACAGTGCTGAGAAGTTAGCTCGTGTATATATTCAGGAGGTAGTTCGCCTACACGGAGTGCCGGTGTCTATTATCTCAGACAGAGGGTCTCAGTTTACCTCCAGTTTCCGGCAGGCTTTCCAGGAGGAGTTGGGTACTCAAGTGGACCTCAGTACTGCGTTTCATCCTCAGACCTACGGGCAGTCAGAGCGGACTATTCAGGTGTTAGAGGATATGCTCCGTGCTTGTGTGTTAGACTTTGGGGGTCAGTGGGATCAATTCTTGCCTTTGGCGGAATTCGCGTATAATAATAGCTTCCACTCCAGCATTCAGATGGCTCCGTTCGAGGCTTTATATGGCAGACGGTGTCGGTCTCCAGTTGGTTGGTTCGAAACTTCGGAGGTCAGTCCTCATGGCACAGATTTGCTCCGAGAGTCTTTGGACCGAGTTCGGGTGATTCAGGACAGGCTGCGGACAGCGCAGAGTAGACAGAGGAGTTATGCTGACCGTAGACGTCGTCCGTTGAGATTCAGAGTTGGTGATAGGGTCTTCTTACGAGTATCGCCAATGAAGGGCGTGATGCGATTCGGTAGGAGGGGCAAGCTTAGCCCCAGGTATATTGGACCCTTTGAGATTCTTCGGACAATCGGGGAGGTAGCATATGTACTGGCCTTACCTCCGACCTTTTCAGCTATCCACCGAGTATTTCATGTTTCTATGCTGCTACAATATATCCCGAATGAGTCGCATGTGCTTCAGTGGGACTCGGTTCAGTTAGACGAGAAGTTAGCATTTGTTGAGGAGCCTGTGTCCATTTTAGCCAGAGATGTCAGACGGTTACGCTCCCGGGAAATTCCAGTGGTTAAGGTAAAATGGCGTCACCGTCCAGTTGAGGAGGCTACTTGGGAGCTTGAACATGACATACGAGCCCAGTATCCCTACTTGTTTACGTCTTCAGGTATATGCTTATTCTTGACTTTCGCGGACGAAAGTCCTTTTAGTAGTGGATATTGTAATGACCTTCCCGGTCATTTACCTCCTTTTCGTGCGTTCTCAGCGTTTAGAGCTTTTCTATAACTGCCCCAAGTTATTTATGACTTGCTGGGACTGACAGTTCGGTTCCCGGGCAGTTCGTTTGAGAATATTATTTAGACCGAGCTCGTTGTAAAATGTTAAATTAAATTAGAATTTGATAAAATGACATAGTTAAGTACCTTTCAAAAATATTTATGATATTTATAAAATTCTTTAGTGATGATGTATCTATACTACTTTATAAAAGTTCTATAATTTATTAATATTTTTAAACGGAGATAGTAAATCTAATTTTATGTTAAAATAATATTTTTATTTTATAGAGGTTTTGTTCAAAATAATTTTCTATTCATGATGGTATATTTAAAATATTATATTTATTTTACCACGAGCCTATGCAGTATTCGAATATATATATATATACGGAGAGCAAAAAATTGATAAGGCCATGTGCATGCAACACTAATTAGTATTTGACTTCAAGACTTTGTGTCTTTTTTTATTTTTGTACGTGTAGTACATATATATATATATATACTCTAATATTAATTCCTTTTCTTATTTTGTCTTGTTTAAAGAAAAAAAAAAAACTACATATATTCCACCATTTTTTTAGCACTTTAAGCTCAACTTTAAACATTTCTAGAGAGATTCAAGGTTAGGGGTTGGTATATTTGAGTTCGTGGACTTGTTCTCGTCATTTCTAAGGTACGTTTTCTTATTTTTACGGTAGTTTTAGTTACGGTGGTTGTTGGAATTGGTGTTGATATTTGAGCTAGATATTGAGCTCAAATTGAGCGGTGTTAGTTGTGACTATTGGTCACGGGGTGATTTGGGACGCTGTGACGGTTTCGGTTTTTCGATTCCGCAAATGGGCCCCACATGGACCGTTTGGATATTTTTTTGAACTAATGCAATATGGGTATCAAAATTCATGTTTTGACATGTAGTTTATTATTTTGCTAGCGTGGCAGCAATCGGAGGTCTCTCGAAAGGGAAAGACTCCTATTTAGCAAGCTTTGGCAGGCGTTTGGCGGCGTCCAGGTAGGCTAGGCTTACCATATACCTAGACTGAGTTTGTTTATAGTATTTGCATATTATTATGCTAGTGTTTGGGCTGGTAGTTGTAGATTGGCATTGGCTTGCTATGATTAGGCCTTTTGGGCCGGTTAGGGCCTTGTGCGGATGTGTTTCGGGCCTGTTATCCTCGTGGTGTGCCAGATATTACTTTTATAGGGTTGGTTAATGTTGTACCGCTGTTAGTAGGGGTTTGGGGAACCTTAGCCCAGACTTGGTTCCGGGACCCCGTAGTGGGCCCCGCTACTCTTCACAGTCGGTGTAGTTAGCTTTAAACCTTATTAGGCTTAGTTAATCCCCGAGATGATCTTTTAGGATAACATTTGTATTAAATTACCCTATTTATGCCCTTTTGACCTGTTTAGCCTTGTTAGTCTCTAATAGCACCGTATTTGACCGGGGTCGGCTAGTTTGATTTAGAATGCGGACCCGCCTTGCCATGACTTAGAATGTATACCCAGACTTGTAGTACGTGGTGGGTTAGCTCCTTTACTTATGTTTCGAGTTTATTTTGGGGCTGGTATGTCCCCGTTTACTTGTATTTGTGTGGATTCTGGCACTATTATGTCACTTGGTTACTGATTATTATGAGTTCCGGTTCAAGTCCGGCCACTGATTCAGCATGATGGTTACTGATTATTATGAGTTCCGGTTCGAGTCCGGACACTGATTATTATGAGTTCCGGTTCGAGTCCGGCATCTGGTTATGATATGATTGGAGAGTTTTGGTACTGAGTTCCGGTTCGAGTCCGGCGGTTATGATATATGTGGCCTATTGTTATTATCCACTATGTCTGGTTCGACTCCGGCGTCTGGCCTCTTGTTATTACCCATTGGTGCCGGTTCAAGCCCGGTGCACGCCTGTTGGTTATTGTGGTTACTGGATACTCATACAGCCTCGAGACACTGGTGACTATGCATTTGCTTTTCTTGTGTGTCCCGCTGGTTTATGGGGGCCAGACTGGGTTATTGTTTTCTTCCGTGTGCCTATCGGGCTTATGGGGGCCCAGATAGGTTATGTTTGACTTGTGTGTTTACTTACGCATTTATTTACTCGTTATTATGTATCGCACTTATATTTTCCTGAGCATATCTATACGCCTCGACAGTTACTTATGTATTTGTTACTTATACCCCGGACTTAGCATGCACCCTCGCATTTTAGCTTGCTTATATTATATTAAGCTCAGTCGGCCGATGATGCCTACTGAGTACCCGTTGCCCTGGTACTCATACTGCACTTCTGCATCTTTTTCCCCGATGCAGATCCAGGCACCAGTCGACGGTTTTGACGTGACTCTTTTCTCAGCACTGATTCCAGAGCAGGGTGAGCTTACTGACGTCCGAGGCAGATCCTACTCCATCCTCTACTGTATAGTCTTTTGCTCTCAAGACTATTGTACTTATTATACATGTTTGGTTTCTGTCTTGTATTTTGGGTATGTTAGTAGTGGCTCATGTACTGACCCCACCAGGTCTTGGGAGGGGTTTTGGACTTTATATACATTGTCCTCTTCCTTCTCAGTCTTAGCATGTTTATAAATATGGTTACTTCCACTTCTTCTCTGTTTTATGAGATTCCGCCCGTTAGCCCGTCGCTTGTTGCACCGGAATAGGGTTTGGCTTGCCTATTGGTGGGTTACGATAGGCGCCATCATGACTCAAATATTGGGTCGTGACATGTTTGGGCTAGTAGTTGTAGATTGGCTTGCTAAGATTAGGCCTTTTGGACCCGTTAGGGCCTTGTTCGGATATGTTTCGGGCCCGTTATCCTCGTGGTGTGCCAGAGATTACCTTTATAGGGTTGGTTAATGTTGTACTACTGTTACTAGGGGTTTGGGAAACCTTAGCCTAGACTTGGTTTCGGGACCCCCTAGTGGGCCCTACTCTTTACAGTCAGTATAGTTAACTTTAAACATTGTTAGGCTTAGTTAAGCCCTGAGATGATCTTTTAGGATAAAATTTGTGTTGAATTACCCTAGTTATGCCTTTTTGACCGGTTTAGCCTTGTCAGTCCCTAATAGCACCGTATTAGACCGGGGTCGGCTGGTTTGATTTAGAATGCGGACCCGCCTTGCCATGACTTATAATGTATACCCAGACTTCTATATACATATTGTTTATAGTAGATAGTTGACCTAGAAGGATCCCGAGATTGACTTGTAGTATGTGGTGGGTTAGCTCCTTTATATATGTTTCAGGTTCATTCTGGGGCCGATATGTCCCCGTTTACTTGTGTTTGTGTGGATTCTGGCACTACCCTATCACTTGGTTACTGATTATTATGAGTTCCGGTTCAAGTCCGGCCACTGATTCAGATATGATGGGTACTGATTATTATGAGTTTCGGTTTGAGTTCGGCCGCTGATTCAGATATGATGGTTACCAATTGTTATGAGTTTCGATTTGAGTCCGGCATCTGGTTATGATATGATTGGAGAGTTCTGGTACTCGGTACCGTGGTTATGATACTATTGTTCTCTGAGTTTCGATTCGAGTCCAGCGGTTATGATATATATGTGGCCTATTGTTATTATCCACTATGTCCGGTTCGATTTCGGCGTCTGGCCTCTTGTTATTACCCATTGGTGCAGGTTGAAGCCCGGTGCGTACCCTTGTTGGTTATTGTGGTTACTGAATATTGATACATCTTCGAAACACTGGTGACCCGCTGGTTTATGGGGGCCATACTGGGTTATTGTTTTCTTTCGTGTGCCTATCGGGTTTATGGGGGCCCATATAGTTTATGTTTGATTTATGTGTTTACTTACGCATTTATTTACTTGTTATTCTGTATCGCACTTATTCTCTCCTGAGCATATCTATACGTCTCAGCAGTTACGTATATACTTATTATTTATACCCCGAACCTAGCATGCACCCTCGCATTTTAGCTTGCTTATATTATATTGAGCTCAGTTGGCCGATGATGCCTATTGAGTACCCGTTGCCCCGGTACTCATACTGCACTTTTGCATCTTTTTCCCCAATGCAGATCCGGGCATTAGTCGACGGTTTTGACGTGACGCTCTTCTCAACACTGACTCCGGAGTAGGGTGAGCTTACTGACGTCCGAGGCAGATCCTAGTCCATCTCTACTGTATAGTCTTTTGCTCTCGAGACTGTAGTACTTGTTGTATATATTTGGTTTCTTTCTTGTATTTTGGACATGTCTAGTAGTGGCTCTTGTACCGACCTCACCAGGTGTTGGGCGGGGTTCTTGACTTTATATATTGTCCTCTTCCTTCTCAGTCTTGGTATGAATATATATTTTGATTTTGTTTTTATATTTCTAGCATGTTTATTAGTATGGTTACTTCCACTTCATCTCTGTTTTCTGAGATTCCACCCGTTAGCATGTCGCTTGTTGCTCCGGGCTAGGGTTTGGCTTGCCTATTGGTGGGTTACGGTAGGCGTCATCATAACTTGAAAAATTAGGTCGTGACAGCTTGGTATCAGAGCCTAGGTTTCACTGGTATTGTTGGTGCATGAGCTGATATTTAGTAAAGTCTCGCAGATCGGTACGGAGACATCCGTATCCTATCTTTGGGAGGCAACAGAGCATGTTTAGGGTAAATCTTATTTCTTTGATTCACCTCCGTGCGTTGGTGTCTATGTTGGTTTCTAATCTCTATTTGGTTCACTTTTTATGCAGATGGTTAGGCCGCATGGTGCGAGAGCCGGGGGTCGGAACCCGAGCCTTCAGCGAGGGCTCTAGTTAGGGGACGAGGTCGCCCTAGAGGTCGGAGGCAGGGCAGAGTAGTATTCCCAGGCCGAGATCATGCTAGGGACCATTCACCCGATCCCGTTATAGTTCCAGATGTTCCGCCGTCATAGCAGTTGGTGGGCCAGGGGGCAGCCCAGGCTCCACCTGAATTTATTAATGCTTCAGTGCTACGAGATACTTTGGTACAGTTGTTGGGATTAGTTGGAGGTCTGCCTTTTGCGGGAGTACAACCAGCCACACAGGGAGTTGGTGTTGGGGTGCATCCTGTAGCTGCGGCACCCAGAGTTGGGGTTCTGCTTGTACCGATAGCAGTCCAGCCAGTTATGTCTAACGAGGAGCAGAATATGTTGAGTCGCTTCCTGAGATTACCTCCACCAAGATTTGTTGGTACTCCAGAAGAGGATGCATATAAGTTCTTGTCCAGCTGCGAGGATAGACTGAGGAATTTGGGATTGGTACAATCACATGGTGTTGATTTCGTGGCATATCAGTTTGATACTGCGGCGAGGAGATGGTGGAGGGGATATCTTGATTCCAGGCCAACGGGATCTCCACCGGTTACCTGGACCCATTTCTCCAAAATTTTCTTGGGAAAGTATATGCCCCGTACTATGCAGGAGCGGCTCAGGGATGAGTTCTCCAGATTGACTCAGGGTTCGTTATTTGTTGCCGAGTATGAGGCTAGGTTTCATGATCTTTCTAGGCGCGCTACTTCTATTTTGCCTGATGAGTATGAGAGAGTTAGATGTTTTGTTAGGGGACTGAGATTGCCACTCCACAGGGCTACCCAGAGTTTAGTGACTTCAGGAAAGTCATTAACAGAGATTACTGAGCATGTATACTCTATTGAGGAGATGGATCGCGAGGCCCAAGAGGGCAACAATAAGAGACCTCACGTCCAGGGTAGTTTCCGTGGGAGCCATAGTGGTTCGCAGTTCAGAGGTCATGGTTTCCAGTTTCAGGGTAGGTACCCTCAGCAGCAGCAACAGTCTTTTCAGCGATAGGGTCAGCCCAGTAGGCCCGTACAGTCAGCCTTGCAGATATCTGATAGGGGTCAGCCCGCCTATAGTGGTTCTTTTAGTCAGCCTTAGGGACGTGGTCAGTCCAGTTCATCGACTAGAGGTGGTCATATCGGATCTTCTAGGCAGAGCAGGAAGTGTTGTGACCCATCTATACACGCAAGTGTACATGATCGTTCAAGTAATAAAGTGGCCCTTTCGAGCCGGATGTCGAACCCACAGGGACTTGTCGTTTAACTATTCACTAGACTAAACTAGTTCTTGATTATTTATTTAAGTGGTGGAATATAGAGATATGATGGTTATAAAGTATAAAATAACTATGAACTAAGCTAACATGATTAACTAGGGGTATAAACAATAGCAAGTTGAATTCCCAGGGTCAAGGCATCCTGAACGTCATCTCGAGCGCATGAATACTAATAGTTTAAGAAAATTGAGTTGTCTATCTTGGTTATTGATCATGAGGTTGATAATATGATTATATTCGTCTTCAAACTATAACCTTCTATTAGAAATTGGAAACCTAACTACATCATTGAGCGGGGATAGATTTAACCAATTCTAACGCCTTTAAGCTATCCTCCTGTATTTGAACAAGTGCGGCGAACTCTCGGTCCTAACCATATATCAATCTCTTGGAATCGCTTCCTTGAGTAAAGATCACGCTACTTATATTTTACGTTCTATCTCTCAATTTCTCTCTCGTGCTCCTCTCAAGACAATAGATTTATTTCAATGGTAATTAAGCATTAAAATAGTAAAATCAAGAATATAAGAATAACCAATAAATTGATAAACTTTAGCAAAAACCAATAATATTCAACTCACGAGATTCATGTTCATCGCCTCAACCCCAAGAATAAGCGATTTTAGCCACTCATGGCTTGATTTAACATAAATTGATAAAAAATTATAAAAAAGAAAGAAGAATTAACCCCAATTTGGATGCCAAAATCGCCCAAGAGTAGTCCTACCAAGATGTAATTATGATATAATAATCCAAGAGCCCTAGTTATAGACTGGTGGTCGGAGAAGAAATTTGGCAAAAAGCGGGTCGGCACGCCACAAAACACACCTAACACTTAGCCAAATTTCTGCCTCTGAAAATTTGTGCAAAAGCGGCCCGGCACGCCCCAAATCGCGCCCCTCTGCTGTCCATACAAACAAAATATTGTTCCAAAGCGGCCTGGCACACCAGACCCAAAAATTCCGATTTTCATCATTTTTTCGATCTTTCTTCATGGATTCGGGTGGATTATTGAAGTCCAAATCTTGGGCTTGTCTCTTATCTTCAAGATCCTTTGCTCGTAAGTCCTTCAAGCCTCAATTTCCACTCTAAAAATGCTCCAATTTATCACAAATTCCACTTACAAGGGTCAAATCATATTTATTAGCACAATATTAAATATTCCATCAAAACAATACAAAATACATACTTATTGCTCTCAAAACTAAGGTAAACATGGTTCAAAGTCGGCAATAAGGTATATAAATACGCCTTAGATCACCACCCCACACTTAAACCTTTGTTCGTCCTCGAACAACAACCATACTCAACTCTGGCGACTCTAGATTTACTACTACAACTAAGACACTCAAACTAGCACTACAAAGACCACATGAATACCATGCTCTACATTTGGCATGTTAAATTACAACTTGAAACACATGAATACTACTTCAAAACTTCCTAGCCTCAAGAATTGACTCTACCGAGTTTGCCAACTTATGCACATTACTCAACAAAGTGATCATATAAGTCACCTATCTATCATCAAACATGTGCCCTCACCACAAGAGAGTCACCCACATTCACTCACAAATATGCAATTTATCACAATAATGGGTGTAAGAATCAAATTCCGCTCACTCTTACAAAGAATTCACATGTCACATGAGATGAACCATAAGCTTGCCCTTAGTGTAGTACTCCACTAATATTGGAATGTCCAAGCTCAAAATCAAGTAGGACTTTAAGGGTTGTAATGTAGGCTAAGGGATGGGTAGGAACTATTTGGTCAAGAATAGTGACTATCTTCCCTAAGCGCTTTAATACACTACAATTTACATTAAGATCACCTCCAATAAACCTATTTTGCACCACTTTTGTCTTCCCAACTCTCTTTTGTTTTGCCCCATCTCTTTAAGCTAGCTTACACATATTAGGCAAGGAGTATTTTCTATCAACACATGATTCACTTCTTTTGGTCAATTTTTGTCTTCATTACATTACTCCTACTAGCAACACAAACTTTTTCACACACCAAAAGCTATTCACTTGGGGCTTCAACTTCACTTTTTCCTTCTTCAATTTTTACACTCCTTAACATCTTAATTTCTCAACTAAAGCGCTTAGGAATTTTGGATCAAATTGAGGGGTGGATGAAGTGTGCTCCTAAATAAAACTAAAAATTACTAAAAGAAAATCTTTTGTATTTTTCAAATTTTCAGCAACATAAGCAAAAAAACAAATAACTAAAAGACTCCTATAGCACACTCCATCCTAACCAAATAGGAAGATTTCCCACCCCACACTTAAAATCATACTTTGTCCCCAAAGTATAACTCAAAGAATTATAACTCAAAGAATAAAGAAAGAGAAATACTCCCTGAGGCATCGAGGCCAAGCTAGTAGAATTTTATCCATCAAACACGTTTGGAGGACCCCACACTTAGTTTTTTCTATGCTCCTTAGCTTAGATTTTGGGTACTCAGACTTCCCTTAATCTGCAAAACAAAACAAACAAAAACAAAAACAAAGGTGACACTAAAAAAACAAAAAATAAAAACAAACTACTTACTAAACGTTGGGGTGCCTCCCACAAGCGCCTAATTTAATGTCGCGGCACGACCCATCAACTTTTTGCTCCACCTTGAGGATATAAATTTCACCCTTAGCATCGCATCCATCTTGTTGCTTCGTTCATAGGGTGGTGGTGCACATATGAAGGGACTAAGTGATGGATGGTGCATGTTAAATCGCTTAGCCTTGAGGTGAGGCATGTTGTTTTGTTGCTTGTCTGGTTCAAATTTAAGAATGTAGGATTCATGTTTCTTATCTACACAATCCCTCACCAGTTCAGATGACTCAAAATACATGTCATCAACTAAACATAACGTATAAAAATGCTTTGAATGAAATCCAATACGTCCCACTTTTCCACTTGCACTAGCTGCAACATGCTCATATTTATACTCCCTCTCAACGTCAACCTCAATCAAAGAATGATAGTCGAATTGTTGATATTCTTATTTCTCCACAGAATGGCTAGGCTCTGCAACTATTGGTGATTCGGCATCATACATCTCAATCTTTTTCATCAACTGAATATTCAAGTCACGAAAATATAAGCCAAATTGAGTTATCTCTAAAATAAGCTCATCTCTCCCCTCTTTTAATTGGGTTTCCATGGTTGTGAGACCATCCCGGAGACACTCATGAATTTTTAATTGTTGTGCTTGCTCTATTAGCCATTCCTGGCTCACTATGTCTTCTTCATCACAACTTCCTTCTACTAGTGCCTCTCTTTCTTCATCAATTCAGGGTTCATCTTGAGTGTTGGATAAGACTGTAACTTGCTGATCAAAACAAGTTTCAGCCCTAGCTTGTAACTTTATGACTTGTGAATGCATCTTCTCTGTGGCTTCACTTATTCTTTGTATGTCTTCCCTTTGTTGTGTCTGTATATCCATTATTTTCTTCAGCATATCCATAAAGTGAGCCTCATGCTCTTCCTCATTAGCTCCATTAGCCCTGTCAACATCACAAACAACAGACTGATCATAATAGGGGTTCAGCGGAGGGGAATAATAGTTTGGAAAGTCACTCCAATGGCTATCCTGACCACCACACATCTGACATCTATTCAATTCAAAAGATTGGGCAGGTGCGCATAACCCTCTCTCTCTTGAACATCTTGACAATTACCATCCAAGTGTGGTCCTCCACAAAAACAACAAAAATTTTCATCGTTCAATGACCATCTATCCCATGCTGACATATCAACAAGAGTGGTAGAAAAGTAAACAAAACTTTGTACAAAAATAAATTATATACAACTCAAACAAATAAAAAAAGAAAAAGTCCAATCTAGATAAATAATTAAAACCGAAGTCCCCGGCAATGGCGCCAAAAACTTGTTGCGACCCATCTATACACGCAAGTGTACGTGATCGTTCAAGTAATAAAGTGGCCCTTTCGAGCCGGATGTCGAACCCACAGGGACTTGTCGTTTAACTATTCACTAGACCAAACTAGTTCTTGATTATTTATTTAAGCTGTGGAATATAGATATATGATGGTTATAAAGTATAAAATAACTATGAACTAAGCTAACATGATTAACTAGGGGTATAAACAATAGCAAGTTGAATTCCCAGGGTCAAGGCATCCTGAACGTCATCTCGAGCGCATGAATACTAATGGTTTAAGCAAATTGAGTTGTATAACGTGGTTATTGATCATGAGGTTGATAATATGATTATATTCGTCTCCAAACTATAACCTTCTATTAGAAATTGGAAACCGAACTACATCATTGAGCGGGGATAGATTTAACCAATTCTAACGCCTTTAACTATCCTCCCGTATTTGAACAAGCGTGGTAAATTAGGTACCTCTCGGTCCTAACCACATATCAATCTCTTGGAATCGCTTCCTCGAGTAAAGATCACGCTCCTTATATTCCACGTTCTATCTCTCAATTTCTCTCTCGAGCTCCTCTCAAGACAATAGATTTATTTCAATGTTAATTAAACATTAAAATAGAAAAATCAAGAATATAAGAATAACCAATAAATTGATAAACTTCAGCAAAAACCAATAATATTCAACTCACGAGATTCATGTTCGTCGCCTCAACCCCAAGAATAAGTGATTTTAGCCACTCATGGCTTGATTTAACATAAATTGATAAAAAATTATAAAAAAGAAATAAAAATAAAAAGAAAGAAGAATTAACCCTAATTTGGATGCCAAAATCGCCCAAGAGTAGTCCTACCAAGATGGAATTATGATATAATAACCCAAGAGCCCTATTTATAGACTGGTGGTCGGAGAAGAAATTTGGCAAAAAGCGGCCCGGCATGCCACAAAACGCACTTGACACTTAGCCAAATTTCTGCCTCTGAAAATTTGTGCAAAAGTGTCCCCGGCACGCCCCATATCGCACCCCTTTGCTGTCCATACAAACAAAATATTATTCCAAAGCGGCCCGGCACGCCAGACCCAAAAATTCTGATTTTCATCATTTTTTCAACCTTTCTTCATGGATTCGGGTGGATTCTTCAAGTCCAAATCTTGGGCTTGTCTCTTATCTTCAAGATCCTTTGCTCGTAAGTCCTTCAAGCCTCAATTTCCACCCCAAAAATGCTCCAATTTATCACAAATTCCACCTACAAAGGTCTAATCATATTTATTAGCACAATATCAAATATTCCATCAAAAAAATACAAAATACATACTTATTGCTCTCAAAACTAAGGTAAACATGGTTCAAAGTTAGAAACAAGGTATATAAATACGCCTTAGATCAGGGAGCAAGGAGCATGTTATACTTGTGGGGTTGTCGGTCACTTCGCGCGTGAGTGTCCTCAGCACCGAGCGGTTGAGCCTTCAGTTCAGACAGCACAACCCATCAGATCTATATTACCAGTAGGCAGAGGTGGCGCACAGGGTCATCGGGGTGGTCCCCAGGGTTCCCGAGGTGGAGTGTAGGGAGGTCGGAAGGGTAGTTCGGTCGGTGCTCAGACTAGTGGTAGCTAGCATCAGTTGTATGCCATGCCAGCTAGGTCGGAGGCTGAGGCTTCGGATGCGGTGATTACAGGTACGATTTCCATATGCCACCAGTCAGTTTTTGCATTATTTGATCCTGGATCCACGTTTTCTTATGTATCTACTTATTATGCACCATGGTTGAGTTCTGAGTTATTATCTATACCCTTACGTGTATCTACCCCAGTTGGTGATTCCTTAGTAGTGGATCAGGTATATAGATCTTGTCTGGTGACTATTCAGGAGTTTGAGACTCAGGTTGATTTTATTATATTGGCCATGATAGACTTTGATGTGATTCTGGGCATGGACTGGTTGTCTTTTTATCATGTAGTCTTGGATTGCTTTGCCAAGATCGTTACCTTAGCCATGCCCGGTGTACCCTCGGTGGTGTGGCAGGGTTCTATTAGCTGCACCCCGACGGAGATTATTTCATATGTTCGGGCTTGTAGATTGATGGCGAGGGGATGTGATTCATTCCTTGCTTACATTCAAAATGCTAGCATTGAGAGTCCATCACTTGACTCCGTCCCAGTTATTCATGAGTTTCCTGATGTATTCCCGACTGGCCTACCTGGCGTTCCTCCTGAGCGTGATATAGAGTTCATTATTGACCTCGAGCTGAACACTCGACCTATTTCGGTGGATCCTTATTGTATGGCTCCTGCTGAGTTGAGAGAGTTGAGTAGTCAGCTTGAGGATCTTTTGGGAAAGGGTTTTATCAGGCTGAGTGTGTCGTCGTGGGGTGCTCCAGTTCTGTTTGTAAAGAAGAAGGACGGATCTATGCGTATGTGTATCAATTACAGGCAGTTGAATAAGGTAACAGTGAAGAATAAGTATCCTATGCCTCGTATTGACGATTTGTTTGATCAGCTTCAGGGTACAGTGGTATTCTCGAAGATAGACTTGAGATCTGGATATCATCAGTTGAGAGTTAGGGCTGAGGACATCCCTTAGACAACCTTCAAGACTTGGTACTGCCACTATGAATTTTTGGTGATGTCTTTTGGGTTGACTAATGCCCCAGCAGCCTTCATGGATTTAATGAATCATGTATTTAGGTCATACTTAGACTCCTTTGTAATTGTGTTTATTGACGACATCTTAGTTTATTCGAGGAGTAGCAAGGAGCATAAGCAGCATTTGAGGATTGTGCTCCACACTTTGAGAGATCATCGGCTTTATGTCAAGTTCTCAAAGTGTGAGTTTTATCTTGAGTCTGTAGCTTTCTTGGGGCATGTTGTATCCAGACACGGTATCATGGTAGACCCAACAAAGATTGAGGCTATTTGAGGTTGGGCTAGGCCCACTTCGCCTACCGAGGTTCGTAGTTTTATTGGGTTGGCGGGTTATTCTAGATGGTTTGTTGAGGGCTTCTCGTCTATTGCATCTCCTATGACCAGACTGACCAGGAAGGAGGTTCCATTTCAGTAGTCTGAGGATTGTGAGGCGAGCTTTTTGAAGCTCAAGGATCGGCTTACTTCTGCCCCTGTGTTGACTCTTCCAGTTGAGGGCGAGGGTTTCACTGTGTATTGTGATGCGTCTGGTATCGGTTTGGGATGTGTTCTAATGCATCGGGGTCGTGTTATTTCATATACGTCAAGAAAGTTGAAGGTGCACGAACGTAATTACCCCACTCATGATTTGGAGTTAGGAACGGTAGTGTTTGCACTGCAGATTTAGAGGCATTATTTATATGGTGTTCATTGTGAGATCTGTACAGTCCACCACAGTCTTCAACATATTATGAATCAGAGGGATTTTAATTTGAGGCAGCGCAGGTGGATTGAGTTGTTGAAGGACTATGATATCTCAATTCTCTATCATCCGGGCATGGCGAATGTGGTAGCGGACGCCTTGAGCCGGAAGGCAGTGAGTATGGGAAACTTAGCCTTTATTCTAGTCTCTCAGTGTCCATTGTCTTTGGACATTCAGTCCTTAGCTAACTCGATGGTTCGATTGGATATTTGTGACCCCAGGAGGATTGTCGCTTGCGTTGAGGCCATATCTACTTTGCTGGAGCAGATTCAGCATTGTCAGTTTGAGGATAGTGGTCTTCGTAGCCTTCGGGATCAGGTGTTAAGGAGTGAGTCCGAAAGGGATACCTTGGATTCTAATGGTGTTTTGAGGTTTGATGGTCGTATTTATGTTCCGAGGGTTGGGGACATGACTCGGCTGATTCTGCATGAGGCGCACAATTCTAGATATTCTATTCACCCTGGGATAGCTAAGATGTATAGAGATCTGAGACAGTACTATTGGTGGCACGGTATGCGATAAAATATAACATGATTTGTAGCTCGATGCCTCTATTGTCAGCAGGTAAAGGCTGAGCACCAGAGAGCCGGTGGTCTACTTCAGCAGTTACCCATTCCCGAGTGAAAGTGGGAGCGGTTCACAATGGATTTTGTTGGTGCACCTCTCGTGGTTTTGATAGTATTTGGGTTGTTGTAGATTGGTTCACTAAGTCCACCCACTTTATCTCTCTTCGAGTTTCTTACAATGCTGAGAGATTAGCTCGTGTATATATTCAGGAGGTGGTTCGCCTACATGGAGTGCCAGTGTCTATTATCTCAGACCGAGGGTCTCAGTTTATCTCCAATTTTTGGCAGACTTTCGCGTATAATAATAGCTTTCACTCCAGCATTCAGATGGCTCCGTTTGAGGCTTTATATGGTAGGCGGTGTCGATCTCTAGTTGGTTGTATTGAAACTTCAGAGGTCAATCTTTGTGGCACAGATTTGCTCCAAGAATCTTTGGCCCGAGTTCTGGTGATTCAGGACAGGCTGCAGATAGCTCAGAGTAGACAGAGGAGTTATACTGACCGTAGACGTCGTACATTGAAATTCAGAGTTGGTGATAGGGTCTTCTTACGAGTATCGCCAATGAAGGGTGTGATGTGGTTTGGAAAGAGGGGCAACCTTAGCCCCAGGTATATTGGACCCTTTGAGATTCTACGGACAGTCGGGGAGGTAGCATATGTGTTGGCTTTACCTCCAGCCTTTTCAGCTATTCACCCAGTATTTTATGTTTTTATGCTACGACAGTACATTTCGGATGAGTCGTATGTGCTTCAGTGGGACTCGGTTCAGTTAGACGATAAGTTAGCATTTGTAGAGGAGCCTGTATCCATTTTAGCTAAAGATGTCAAATGGTTACGCTCTCAGGATATTCCAGTAGTTAAGATTCAGTGGCATCATCGTCCGGTTGAGGAGGCCACTTGGGAACTTGAGCATGATATGCGAGCCCAGTATCTCTACTTGTTCACATCTTCAGGTATGCACTTACTGTTGACTTTCGCGAATGAAAGTCATTTTAGTAATGGATGTTGTAATGACCCTCCCAGTCATTTCCCTCATTTTCATGTGTTCTCAGCGTTTAGAGCTTTTCTATAACTGCCCCAAGTTATTTATGACTTGCTGGGACTGACAGTTCGGTTTCCAGGCAGTTCGTTTGAGGATATTATATATATCGAGCGTGTTGCAGAATATTTAAATTAAATTAGAATTTGGTAAAATGATATATCTATACTAATTTATAAAAGTTCTCTAATTTAGTAATATTTTTAAATAGAGATAGTAAATCTAATTTTGTTAACATAATATTTTTATTTTATAGAGATTTTGTTCAAAATAATTTTCTATTCACGATGGTATATTAAAATATTGTATTTAATTTACCACGAGCCTATGCAGTATCCGAATATATATATATATATATATATACGGAGAGCAAAAATGGATAAGGCCATGTGCATGTTAACATTAATTAGTATTTGACTATAAGATTACTTTCTTTTTTGTTTTGTACGTGTAGTATATATATATATATATATATATATATATACTATAGTATTATTTTCTTTTCTCATTTTGTTTTCTTTATTAAGTGTTACATATATTCCACCATTGTTAATCAATATAAGCTCAACTTTAGGCATTTCTAGAGAGATTCAAGATTAGGGTTGGTAGATTTGAGTTCGTGGACTCGTTCTCGTCGTTTCAATGGTACGTTTTCTTAGTTTTATGGTAGTTTTAGTTACAGTGGTTGTTGGGATCGGTGCTGATGTTTGAGCTATATATTGAGCTCAAATTGAGCGGTGTTAGTTGTGACTATTGGTCACGGGGTAATTTGGGACGCTGTGACGATTTCAGTTTTGCGATTCCGCGAGTGGGTCCCACATTGACCGTTCGGATATTTTTTTCTGAACTAATGCAATATGGGTATTAATATTCATGTTTTGACATGTAGTTTATTATTTTGCTAGCGTGGCAGAAATCTGAGGTCTCGCGGAAGGGGAAGACTCCTATTTAGCAAGCTTTGGCAGATATTCGGCGGCGTCCAAGTAGGCTAGGCTTACCATATACCTAGACTGAGTTTATTTATAGTATTTACATACTATTATGCTAGTGCTTGGGCTGGTAGTTGTAGTTTGGCATTGGCTTGCTATGATTAGGCCTTTTGGGCTGGTTAGGGCCTTGTTCGGATATGTTCCGGGCCTGTTATCCTCGTGGTGTGCCAGAGATTACCTTTATAGGGTTGGTTAATGTTGTAATACTATTAGTAGGTGTTTGGGGAAACTTATCCCAGACTTGGTTTTGGGACCCCGTAGTGGGCCCTGCTACTCTTCACAGTCGGTATAGTTAGCTTTGAACATTGTTAGGCTTAGTTAAGCCCTAAGATGATCTTTTAGGATAAAATTTGTGTTGAATTACCCTAGTTATGCCCTTTTGACCTATTTAGCCTTGTTAGTCCCAAATAGCACCGTATTTGACCGGGGTCGGCTAGTTTGATTTAGAATGCGGACCCGCCTTGCCATAACTTATAATGTATACCAGACTTGTATATATATATTGTTTATAGTAGATAGTTGACCTGGAAGGATCCCAAGATTTACTTGTAGTACGTGGTGGGTTAGCTCCTTTATTTATGTTTCAGGTTCAATCTGGGGCCGGTATGTCCCCGTTTACTTGTGTTTGTGTGGATTCTTGCACTACTCTGTCACTTGGTTACTGATTATTATGAGTTTCGAGTCGAGTCCGGCCACTGATCCAGATATGATGGGTACTGATTATTATGAGTTTCGATTCGAGTCCGGCCACTGTTTCAGATATGATGGTTACCGATTGTTATGAGTTTCGGTTCGAGTCTGGCATCTGGTTATGATATGATTGGAGAGTTCTGGCACTGGGTACCGTGGTTACGATACTGTTGTTCTCTGAGTTTTGGTTCTAGTCCGGCGGTTATGATATATATGTGGCCTATTATTATTATCCACTATGTCTGGTTCGATTCCAGCGTCTGGCATCTTGTTATTACCCATTTGTGCCGGTTCAAGCCCGATGCACACCCTTGTTGGTTATTGTGGTTACTGGATATTGATACAGCTTCGAGACATTGGTGACTATGCATTTACTTTTCTTGTGTGTCCCGCTGGTTTATAGAGGCCAGACTAGGTTATTGTTTTCTTCTGTGTGCCTATCGGGTTTATGGGGGCCAAGATAGGTTAGGTTTGATTTGTGTGTTTACTTACGCATTTAGTTACTGGTTATTCTGTAGCGCACTTATTCTCTCCTGAGCATATCTATATGCCTCGACAGTTACTTATGTACTTATTATTTATACCCCAGACCTAGCATGCACCCTCGCATTTTAGCTTGCTTATATTGTTTTGAGCTCAGTCAGCCGATGATGCCTACTGAGTACCCGTTACCCCGGTACTCATACTGCACTTCTGTATCTTTTTCCCCAATGCAGATCCAAGCACTAGCTGACAGTTTTGACGTGACCCTCTTCTCAACACTGACTCCGGAACAGGGTGAACTTACTGACGTCCGAGGCAGATCCTACTCCATCTCTACTATATAGTCTTTTGCTCTCGAGACTATAGTACCTTTTGTATCTATTTGGTTTCTTTCTTGTATTTTAGACATGTCTAGTAGTGGCTCTTGTACCGACCTCACCAGGTCTTGGGAGGGGTTCTTGACTTTATATATTGTCCTCTACCTTCTCAATCTTGGTATGAATATTTATTTTGATATTGTTTTTATATTTCTAGCATGTTTATTAGTATGGTTACTTCCACTTCATCTCTATTTTCTGAGATTCCGCCCATTAGCCTGTCGCTTGTCGCCACGGGCTAGGGTTTGGCCTGCCTATTGGTAGATTACAGTAGGTGCCATCATGACTTGAAAAATCGGGTCGTGACATAGGGTTTCTTGTAAAAGAAAGTTATGTGTTTTAATTCGTCTAATCTTGATTGTAGAGTGTTCTGGAATATTTTTATCTCTTTTATAGCTTTAAATCGTAGTCTAATAATACTATTTGTGTTTCTAATATTTCTTGCTAACTTATTTTGTCTCAGATAAATTAGCCTAAAGGCAAGTCTTTTATTATTATTTTTAAGTATTGTATATAGTTTTCTAGATTAACTATTTCTTTCTGTATTCTTATTGATTGTTCTTTACTTTTAGGTCTTAAGGATTTTGCTATTTTTAAGTCTTTTCTAAGCTATATATTTCGTTATAATGATATGAAATGCATTTTGAATAGAGATGTTGTTTCATATATTTTTAAATTCTAGAATGTATACTATATATAAGTCTTGAGATAATATGATTTCTTAATTTTTTTCTCAGTTCTATGGATTTCTAATATGCAATACGGAATTCTACTATTTTCTTTATCAAGAGTATAATATAAGCTTTCTAATTCTGAGTATAAAATTTGTATATTTTTTCTATAATTTTTATAGTCTAAATTATTCTTTGTAAGGTCTTCTCATATACTAAGTCCTAGAAACTTCTCGCTTTGATACCAAATTAAATAAACACTTAGATAATTATATTGATTTAGCTAATTTAGGACACTTGATTTTGGACACCTAGATAATTGGGGTTTATTTCTTATGGTTGTAAATTTCTACTTGGTACTTTCTCTTTCGATTTCTACTTCTGTACTATAGGTTGATTAATTACTAGTTTCTAATTATTTTCTTCCAAAATTAAAGTAATTTTTTTAATTTTTAATTTTATTTTATTTTTAACTATCTTTCTTGATACCTAAGCCCTTATCCTATTTAGCCCATCGGTTGTCACGACCCGATTTTTTGAGTCATGATGGCACCTACTGTAACCCACCAATAGACAAGCCAAACTCTAATCCGAAGCGACAGGCTAACGGGCGGAATCTCAGAAAATAGAGATGAAGTGGAAGTAATCATACTAATAAACATGCTAGAAATATAAAAACAAAATCAAAAAATATATTCATACCAAGACTGAGAAGGAAGAGGACAATATATAAAGTCAAGAACCCCTTCCAAGACCTGGTGAGGTCGGTACAAGAGACACTACTAGACATGTCAAAAATACAATACAGAAACCAAATATATAAAACAAGTACTACAGTCTCGAGAGCAAAAGACTATACAGTAGAGATGGAGTGGGATCTGCCTCGGACGTCAGTAAGCTCACCCTGCTCCGGAGTCAGTGTTGAGAAGAGGGTCACGTCAAAACTGTCGGCTAGTGCTTGGATCTGCATTGGGGAAAAAGATACAGAAGTGCAGTATGAGTACCGGGGTAACGGGTACTCAGTAGGCATCATCGGCTGACCGAGCTCAAAACAATATAAGCAAGCTAAAATGCGAGGGTGTGTGCTAGGTCCGGGTTATAAATAATAAGTACATAAGTAACTGTCGAGGCGTATAGATATGCTCAGGAGAGAATAAGTGCAATACAGAATAACGAGTAACTAAATGCGTAAGTAAACACACAAATCAAACCTAACCTATCTTGGCCCCCATAAACCCGATAGGCACACGGAAGAACACAATAACCTAGTCTGGCCCCCATAAACCAGCGGGACATACAAGAAAATTAAATGCATAGTCACCAGTGTCTCAAAACTGTATCAGTATCCAGTAACCACAATAACCAACAAGGGTGTGCATCGGGCTTGAACCGGCCCCAATGGGTAATAACAAGAGGACAAACACTGGAATCGAATCGGACATAATGGATAATACCAATAGGCCACATATATATCATAACCACCGGACTCGAAACGGAACTCAGGGAACAACAGTATCATAACCACGGTACCCAGTACCAGAACTCTCCAATCATATCATAACCAGATGCCGAACTCGAACAGGAACTCATAACAATCGGTAATCATCATATCTAAATCAGTGGTCGGACTCGAACCGAAACTCATAATAATCAGTAACCAAGTGATAGAGTAGTGTCAGAATCCACACAAACACAAGTAAACGGGGAAATACTGGCCCCATAACGAACCCGAAAAATAAATAAAGGAGCTAACCCACCACGTACTACAAGTCAATCTTGGGATCCTTCCAGTTCAAATATCTACTATAAACAATATGTATATACAAGTCTGGGTATACATTATAAGTCATGGAAAGGCGGGTCTGCATTCTAAATCAAACTAGCCGACCCCGATCAAATACGGTGCTATCAGGGACTGACAAAGCTAAACAGGTCAAAAGGTCATAACTGGGGTAATTCAACACAAATTTTATCCTAAAATATCATCTCAGGGCTTAACTAAGCCTAACAATGTTTAAAGCTAACTATGCCGACTGTGAAGAGTAGCGGGGCCCACTACGGGGTCCCAAAACCAAGTCTGGGCTAAACCTAACCGAGTCTGGACTAAGGTTCCCCAAAACCCTACTAACAGTAGTACAACATTAACCAAACCTATAAAGGTAATTTCTGGCACGCCACGGGGATAACGGGTTCGGAACATATCCGAACAAGGCCCTAACAGGCCCAAAAGGCCTAATCATAGCAAGTCAATGCCAATCTACAACTACCAGCCCAAACACTAGCATAATAGTATGCAAATACAATAAATAAACTCAATCTAGGTATATGGTAAGCCTAGCCTACCTGGACGCCGCCAAACGCCTGCCAAAGCTTGCTAAATAGGAGTCTTCCTCTTCCGCGAGACCTCAGATTTCTGCCACGCTACCAAAATAATAAAATACATGTCAAAACATGAATATTGATACCCATATTGCATTAGTTCGGAAAAAAAATCCGAACGGTCCATGTGGGGCCCACTTGCGGAATCGCAAAATCAAAACCGTCACAGTGTCCCAAATCACCCCGTGACCAATAGTCACAACTAACACCGCTCAATTTGAGCTCAATATATAGCTCAAACATCAACACCAATCCCAACAACCACCGTAACTAAAACTA
This sequence comes from Capsicum rhomboideum, assembly GCA_031232105.1. Lineage (NCBI taxonomy): Eukaryota > Viridiplantae > Streptophyta > Magnoliopsida > Solanales > Solanaceae > Capsicum > Capsicum rhomboideum. The sequence goes on from CP124716.1 coordinate 137,206,527, forward strand.
CAATAAAAATAAGAAAACGCACCCTAGAAACGCCGAGAACGAGTCCACGAACTCAAATCTACCAACCTCTAATCTTGAATCTCACTAAAAATGCCTAAAGTTGAGCTTAAATTGATTAAAATGGTGGAATATATGTAGTATTTAATAAAGAAACAAAATGAGAAAAGAAAATAATATTATAGTATATATATATGTACTACACGTACAAAATCCAAAAAAGAAAGTAATCTTATAGTCAAATACTAATTAATGTAACATGCACATGGCCTTATCCATTTTTGCTCTCCGTATATATATATATATTCGGATATTGCATAGGCTCGTGGTAAAATAAATACAATATTTTAAATATACCATCATGAAGAGAAAATTATTTTGAACAAAACCTCTATAAAATAAAAATATCATTTTAACAAAATTAGATTTACTATCTTTGTTTAAAAATATTAATAAATTATAGAACTTTTATATGTCATTTTACCAAAGTCTAATTTAATTTAAATATTCTGCAACACGCTCGATATAAATAATAGTCTCAAACGAACTGCCTGGAAACCGAACTGTCAGTTCCAGCAAGTCATAAATAACTTGGGGAAGTTTTAGAAAAGCTCTAAACGCTGAGAAAATACGAAAACGAGGGAAATGACTGGGAGGGTCATTACAACATCCACTACTAAAAGGACTTTTGTCCGCGAAAGTCAACAATAAGTGCATACCTGAAGATGTGAACAAGTAGGGATATTGGGCTCGCATATCACGCTCAAGTTCCCAAGTGGCCTCCTCAATTGGACGGTGACGCCAATGTATCTTGACTACTGGAATGTCCCGAGAACGCAATCGTCTGACATCTCTGGCTAAAATGGACACAGGCTCCTCCACAAATGCCAACTTCTCGTGTAACTGAACCGAGTCCCACTGAAGCACATGCGACTCATTCGGGATATCCTATCGCAGCATAAAAACATGAAATACTGGGTGAATAGCTGAAAAGGTCGGAGGTAAGGCCAGTACATATGCTACCTCCCCGACTGTCCGCAGAATCTCAAAGGGTCCAGTATACCTGGGGCGAAGCTTGCCTCTCCTACCGAATCGCATCATGCCCTTTATTGGCGATACTCGTAAGAAGACCCTATCACCAACTCTGAATCTCAACGGACGACGTCTACGGTCAGCATAACTCATCTGTCTACTCTGAGCTGTTCGCAGCCTGTCCTGAATCACCCGAACTCGGTCCAAAGACTCTCAGAGCAAATCTGTGCCACGAGGACTGACTTCTGAAGTCTCGAACCATCCAACTGGAGACCGACACCGTCTACCATACAAAGCCTCAAACGGAGCCATCTGAATGCTGGAGTGGGAGCTATTATTATACGAAAATTCCGCTAAAGGCAAGAACTGATCCCACTGACCCCCAAAGTCTAACACACAAGCACGGAGCATATTCTCTAACACCTGAATAGTCCGATCTGACTGCCCATCGGTCTGAGGATGAAATGTAGTGCTGAGGTCCACCTGAGTACCCAACTCCTCCTAGAAAGTCTACCAGAAACTGGAGGTAAAATGAGACCCTCGATCTGAGATAATAGATACTGGAACTCCATGTAAGAGAACTACCTCCTGAATATATACGCGAGCTAACTTCTCAGCACTGTAGGAAACTCGAACAGGGATAAAGTGCTCGGACTTAGTCAACCGATCTACAACAACCCAAATACTATCAAAGCCACGAGAGGTGTAAGGTAACCTACCAACGAAATCCATCGTGATTCGCTCCCACCTCCACCCAGGAATGGGTAACTGCTAAAGTAGACCACCGGGTCTCTAGTGCTCGGCCTTTACCTGCTGACAACAAAGGCATCGAGCTACAAACCCTGCTATGTCTCATCGCATACCATGCCACCAATAGTGTTGTCTCAGATCTCTATACATCTTAGTTGTCCCAGGGTGAATAGAATATCTAGAACTGTGCGCCTTGCGCAGAATCAACTGAGTCAATTCCCCAACCCTCGAAACATAAATACGACCATCAAACCTCAGAACACCATTCGAATCCAAGGCAGCTCTATCGGATTCACCCCTTAACACCTGATCCCAAAGGCTATGAAGACCACTATCCTCAAACTGACAACGCTGAATCTGCGCCAGTAAAGTAGATTTGGCCTCAACGCAAGCGAGAATCCTCCTGGGGTCAGAAATATCCAATCGAACCATCAAGTTAGCTAAGGAATGAATGTCCAAAGCCAACGGCCGCTGAGAGACTGTAATAAAGGCTAAGCTACCCATACTCACTGTCTTTCGACTCAAGGCATCCGCTACCACATTCGCCTTACCCGGATGATAGAGAATAGAGATATCATAGTCCTTCCGCAACTCAATCCACCTGCGCTGCCTCGAATTAAGATCTCTCTGAGTCATAATATGTTGAAGACTACGGTGGTCTGTAAAGATCTTACAATGAACACCATAGAGATAATGCCTCCAAATCCGCAGTGCAAACACAACCGCTGCTAACTCCAAATCATGAGTGGGATAGTTACGCTTGTGAACCTTCATCTGTCTCGATGCATAAATAATGACATGACCCCGCTGCATCAGAACATACCCCAAACTGATACTAGATGCATCACAATACACGGTGAAACCCTCGCCCTCAACTGGAAGAGTCAACACAGGGGCTGAAGTAAGTCGATCCTTGAGCTTCAGGATGATTGCCTCCCAATCCTCAGACCACTGAAATGGAACCTCCTTCCTAGTCAGTCTGGTCATAGGAGATGCAATAAATGAGAAACCCTCAACAAACCATCTGTAATAACCTGCCAACCCAATAAAACTGCGAACCTCGGTAGGCGAAGTGGGCCTATCCCAACCTTGAATAGCCTCAATCTTTGTTGGGTATACCATGATACCGTGTCTGGATACAACATGCCCTAAGAAAGCTACAGACTCAATCTCGAACTCACACTTTGAGAACTTGGCATAAAGTCGATGATCTCTCAAAGTGTGGAGCACAATCCTAAAATGTTGCTCGTACTCCTCGCTACTCCTCGAATAAACTAAGATGTCGTCACTAAACACAATCACAAAGGAGTCTAAGTATGGCCTAAATACACGATTCATTAAATCCATGAAGGCTGCTGGGGCATTAGTCAACCCAAAAGACAACACCAGGAACTCATAATGGCTGTACCGAGTCCTGAAGGCTATCTTTGGGATGTCCTCAACACTAACTTTCAGTTGATGGTATCTAGATCTCAAACTCTATTTTTGAGAACACCGCTGCACCTTGAAGCTAATCAAATAAATCGTTAATACGAGGCATAGGACACTTATTCTTTATTGTCACCCTATTTAGCTGTCTATAGTCGATACACATACACATGGAGCCATCCTTCTTATTTGCAAACAAAATTGGAGCACCCCATGACGATACACTCGGCCTGATAAAACCCTTCCCCAAAAGATCCTCAAGCTAACTACTCAACTCTCTCAACTCTGCAGAATCCATACGATAAGGAGCCATAGAAATAGGTTGAGTGCCCAGCTCGAGGTCTATAATGAACTCTATATCACGCTCAGGAGGAAGGACAGGTAGGTCAGTCGGGAATACATCAGAAAACTCACGAACAACGGGGATGGAGTCAAGTGACGGACTCTCAACACTAGCATCCCGAACATATGCAAGGAATGAATCGCATTCCCTCGACATCAGTCTATAAGCCCGAACATAAGAAATAATCCCCATCGGTGTGCGATTAACAGAACCCTGCCACACCACCAGGGGTACATCAGGCATGGCTAAGGTAACGGTCTTGGCAACGCAATCCAAGACTGCATGATAAAAAGACAACCAGTCCATGCCCAGAATCACATCAAAGTCTACCATGGCCAATACAATAAAATCAACCTGAGTCTAAAACTCCTGAATAGTCACCATACATGATCTATATACCCGATCCACTACTAAAGAATCACCAATAGGGGTAGATACACGTAAGGGAATAGGTAACAACTCAGAACATAAACCCAACCGTGTTGCATAATAAGTAGATACATAAGAAAACATGGATTCAGGATCAAATAATGCAGAAGCTGGCTGATGGAATATGGAAATCATACCTGTAATCACCGTATCTGAAGCCTCAGCCTCCGGCCTAGCCGGCATGGCATACAAGTGACGCTGGCTACTACTAGTCTGAGCACCAACCTGACTACCAGTCTGAACTCCCTGCGCTCCACCTCAGGGACTCTGGGACCACCCCGACGACCCTGTGCACTACCTCTGCCTACTGGCGGTACAGATCTGATGGGCTGTGCTGTCTGAACTGAAGGCTCAATCTCCCTGCGCTAAGGATACTTACGTCCGAAATGACAGACAACACCACAAGTATAACATGCTCCTGGCTCCCTGCTCGGCCTAGAAGATCCGATATGACCACCTCTAGCCAATGAACTGGGCTGACCACGTCCCTAAGGCTGACTAACAGAACCACTATAGACGGGCTGACCCCTATCAGATATCTACAAGGCTGACTGTACGGGCCTATTGGGCTGACCCTATCGCTGAAAAGACTGCTGCTGTTGCTGAGGGTACCTACCCTGAAACTGGAAACCACGACCTCTGAACTGCGAACCACTATGGCTCCTACTGAAACTACCCTGTACACGAGGTCTCTTATTGCTGCCCCCTTGGGCCTCGTGATCCATCTCCTCAATAGAGTATACATGCTCAGTAATATCTGCGAATGACTTTCCTGAAGTCACTAAACTCTGGGTAGCCCTGCGGAGTGGCAATCTCAGTCCCCTGACAAAACATCTAACTCTCTCATACTCATCAGGCAAAATAAAAGTAGCGTGCCTAGCAAGATCATAAAACCTCGCCTCATACTCGGCGATAGATAATGAACCCTGAGTCAATCTAGAGAAATCATCCCTGAGCCCCTTCCGCATAGTACGGGGCATATACTTTCCCAAGAAAATCTCGGAGAACTGGGTCCAGGTAATCGGCGGAGATCCCGCTGGCCTGGAATCAAGATATACCTTCCACCATCTCCTCGCTGTAGTATCAAACTGATATGCCACGAAATCAACACCACTAGACTGTACCAATCCCAAATTCCTCAGTCTATCCTCGCAGCTGGACAAGAACTCATATGCATCCTCACCCGGAGTACCAGCAAATCTCGGTGGATTCAACCTCAAGAAATGCCCCAATAACTTCTGCTCATCGACAGACATAATAGGCTAATCTATATCCGGCTGTGGAGCTACTGGTACTAGCTGAACAGTAACTCAGGGTGCTACAGCTGCTGCTTGCGCCCCCATATCAGCTACCTCTGCTGTAGGCTGACCTCCAACTATCCCCAACAACTGAAGCAATGTACCTCGGAGCAAAGAAGAATCAATAAAACCGAGTGTAGCCTGGGCTAATCCCTGGCCCATCGACTGTTGTAGAGGCAGAATATCTGGAACTATAACGAGATCGGGTGACTGATCCCTAGCACAATCTGGGCCTGGGGATGCTACTCTGCCCTGCCTTAGACCTCTAGGTCGACCTCGGGACCAACCAGGAGCCCACGCTACAGGCTCGAGATTTTGACCCCTGGCTCTCATACTATGCGTCCTAACTATCTGCGTAAAGAGTGAACCAAATAGAGATTAGAAACCAACATAGACACCAACGCACGGAGGCAAGTCAAAGAAATAAGATTTACCCTAAATATTCTCTGTAGCCTCCCCAAGATAGGATACAGACGTCTCCGTACCGATCTACGAGACTCTACTAAACATCGGCTCATGCACCAACAATACCAGTGAAACCTAGGCTCTGATACCAAGACTGAGACGACCCAATTTTTTGAGTAATGATGGCACCTACCGTAACCCACCAATAGACAAGCCAAACTCTAATCCGAAGCGACAGGCTAACGGGCGAAATCTCAGAAAATAGAGATGAAGTAGAAGTAATCATACTAATAAACATGCTAGAAATATAAAAACAAAATCAAAATAAATATTCATACCAAGATTGAGAAGGAAGAGGACAATATATAAAGTCAAGAACCCCTCCCAAGACCTGGTGAGGTCGGTACAAGAGCCACTACTAGACATGTCTAAAATACAAGACAGAAACCAAATAGATACAAAAAGTACTATAGTCTCGAGAGCAAAAGACTATATAGTAGATATGGAGTAGGATCTGCCTCGGACGTCAGTAAGTTCACCCTGCTCCAAAGTTAGTGTTGAGAAGAGGGTCACGTCAAAACTGTCGGCTAGTGCTTGGATCTGCATTGGGGAAAAAGATACAGAAGTGCAGTATGAGTACCGGGGTAACGGGTACTCAGTAGGCATCATCGGCTGACCGAGCTCAAAACAATATACGCAAGCTAAAATGCGAGGGTGCGTGCTAGGTCTGGGGTATAAATAATAAGTACATAAGTAACTGTCGAGGCGTATAGATATGCTCAGGAGAGAATAAGTGTGATACAGAATAACGAGTAACTAAATGCGTAATTAAACACACAAATCAAACATAACCTATCTGGGGCCCCATAAACCCGATAGGCACACAAAAGAACACAATAACCCAGTTTGTCCCCCATACACCAGCGGGACACACAAAAAAAGTAAATGCATAGTCACTAGTGTCTCAAAGCTGTATCAGTATCCAGTAACCACAAAAACCAACAAGGGTGTGCACTGGGCTTGAACCGGCACCAATAGGTAATAACAAGAGGTCAGACGCCGGAATCAAACCGGACAGAGTGGATAATAACAATAGGCCACATATATATCATAACCGCCAGAATCAAATCGGAACTCAGAGAACAACAATATCATAACCACGGTACCCAGTACCGAAACTCTCTAATCATATCATAACTAGATGTCGGACTCGAACCGAAACTCATAATAATCGATAACCATCATAACTGAATCAGTGGCCGGGAATGATTCGAAACTCATAATAATCAGTAACCAAGTGACAGAGTAGTTTCAGAATCCACACAAACACAAGTAAACGGGGACATACTGGCCTTAGAATGAACCCAAAACATAAATAAAGGAGATAACCCACCACGTACTACAAGTCAATATCGAGATCCTTACAGTTCAACTATCTACTATAATAAATATGTATATACAAGTCTGGGTATACATTATAAGTCATGGCAAGGCAGGTCCGCATTCTAAATCAAACTAGCCGACCCCGATCAAATACGATGCTATTAGGGACTGACAAAGCTAAACAGGTCAAAAGGGCATAACTGGGGTAATTCGACACAAATTTTATCCTAAAAGATCATCTCAGGGCTTAACTAAGCCTAACAATGTTTAAAACTAACTATGCCGACTGTGAAGAGTAGCGGGGCCCACTACGGGGTCCCAGAACCAACTCTGGGCTAAACCTAACCGAGTCTATACTAAGGTTCCCCAAACCCATACTAACAGTAGTACAACATTAACCAACCCTATAAAGGTAATCTCTAGCACGCCACTAGGATAACGGGCTCGAAACATATCCGAACAAGGCCTTAACCGGCCTAAAAGGCCTAATCATAGCAAGCCAATGTCAATCTACAACTACCAGCCCAAACACTAGCATAATAGTATGCAAATACTATAAATAAACTCAGTCTAGGTATATGGTAAGCCTAGCCTACCTGGACGCTGCCAAACGTCTGCCAAAACTTGTTAAATAGGAGTCTTCCCCTTTCGCGAGACCTCAGATTTCTGCCACGCTAGAAAAATAATAAACTACATGTCAAAACATGAATATTGATACCCATATTGCATTAGTTCGGGAAAAAAATTCGAACGGTCCATTGGGGCCCACTTGCGGAATCGCAAAATCAAAACCGTCACAGTGTCCCAAATCACCCCGTGACCAATAGTGACAACTAACACCGCTCAATTTGAGCTCAATATATAGCTCAAACATCAACTCCAATCCCAACAACCACCGTAACTAAAACTACCGTAAAAATAAGAAAACGCACCGCAGAAACGTCGAGAACGAGTCCACGAACTCAAATCTACCAACCTCTAACCTTGAATCTCACTAAAAATGCCTAAAGTTGAGCTTAAATTGATTAAAATGGTGGAATATATGTAGTCTTTAATAAAGAAAACAAAATGAGAAATGAAAATAATAGTATAGTATATATATATATGTACTACACGTACAAAATCCAAAAAAGAAAGTAATCTTATAGTCAAATACTAATTAATGTAACATGCACATGGCCTTATCCATTTTTGCTCTCCGTATATATATATTCGGATATTGCATAGGCTCGTGGTAAAATAAATACAATATTTTAAATATACCATCATGAATAGAAAATTATTTTGAACAAAACCTCTATAAAATAAAAATATCATTTTAACAAAATTAGATTTACTATCTCCATTTAAAAATATTAATAAATTATAGAACTTTTATAAAGTAGTATATATATATATATCATTTTACCAAAGTCTAATTTAATTTAAATATTTTGCAACACGCTCGATATAAATAATAGTCTCAAACGAACTGCCCGAAAACTGAACTGTCAGTTCCAGCAAGTCATAAATAACTTGGGTCAGTTATAGAAAAGTTCTAAATGCTGAGAACATACGAAAATGAGGGAAATGACTGGGAGGGTCATTACAGTGGTCTTACCCTGTTCGTCTCTCTCTTAAACTTTTATACCTAAGAACTGCTTCTTCATTTTTTCTTGCTTTTAATATAGCTCCCCAACCTTAGAAACTTCCGTCTGTTTCTATAATTAAATAATCTGTTTCTAAGGGTAACACTAGGTCTGGAATTTGTTTAACCATTTCTTTTAGCTTTTGTACTAATTTAATGTCTTCTGTGTTGAATGATTTTTGTCCTTTAGTTCCAGCCTTTCCATATAATGGTCCATCTATTTTTCCTAAATATTTAATAAAAGGTCTAGCGTAATTTAATATTCCTAGAAATTTTTGTAAATCTTTTGTTTTATCTAACTTGTCTGGCATTTCTAAGGCTTTTGTTGCTATGTGGGGTTGTAATTTTATCTTTCCTTCTCCAATAGTTATGCCTAAAATATTAATATATTGTTTACATAATTCCATTTTATTTTTGCTAATTATTAAACCATTGTCTAGAAAAAGGCTAAAAACAGTCTGTACATGTCCTAAGTGTTCTTCCATGTTATTGCTAAATACTAAAATATCGTCTATATAGACTAAAACAAAATTCTTATATTTTACCAAACATATTATCCATCTTTCTTTGAAAAATAAGAGGGGTTGTCTTTAATCCAAATGGCATTACTAGACATTCAAAATGTCCTTCTGGACATGTAAAAGCTGTTCATTCAATACTGTCTTTATGCATTTTTACTTGCCAATATCCTGACTTACAATCAAATTTACTAAATATTATTCTTCCTTGTATTCTATTTATTAATTCTATTTTGTCTGGTAATTTATATGCATCCATTACTGTATTGTCGTTAAGTCTTTTATAATTTATTACCATTATAGTTTTAGCTCTAAATATTTCACTATGATTTCTTACCATAAAAGCTGCAGATCTATGTCTGAATGTAGATCGTCTAATTACTCCTAAATTTAATAGTTCTTTAATTTGGATTTCAAAGTCTTTTAAGTCTTCATTTGTTGCTTCTATTGTTGTTGTCTTAATGAGATATTTGGGGTTTATAATGTCTAATTTACATTCTAATTGATTTGATCCCCAATGTTCTAAAGGCTTTTCGCCTATTATTTCTAATTTATCTAATTTTTGTATAATCCTTTGTAGGTCTTCTTAAGTCTTTATTGCTCCTATATGTTGGAAACCTTTTCTAAGGTTATAACCTGTTATACCTACATCAATTAAATTGTAATTCTTTTCTATTTCTTCATCTATATCTATCCATTCTTCATTTATTACTTCTGAAAGTAAATTTTCTTTTATTTTGCAGGTACAATTTGTGCCTTTATCACAGATGGTGTCTGGGGCTATTTGTTTATTTCTAGAATCTTTTATTACCTTGGTATTTCTTTGTACATTTCTTCCAAAAAATGATGGTGTTATTGTAATATTCTTTGTAAAGATTACTCCGTCTCTAGTTATAAAACATCCTCCATTATTTTTTACCATGAAGTCTAATACTATTACAAAATCTACTTTTATATTTAAATCTCTTGTCAACATATATCCTAGATTATACACTGTTTTATAGTTAGAACATGTATTATTAAAACTAATTATGATATTCTTTAAATAATGTTTATATGTATTATGAGTTCCATCCATTTGCATGGATATTTGTAGTTCTTTGAAATTATTTATAAGGTGTTTTGGTAAAATATTTAGATTTATTATACACTGTGTACATCCTGAGTCTACTATCCCTAAAGTTTTTATTTCATAATCTTGAATTATTATCTTAGTCATTACTTTGATAGCACTTAACTTTTTGTCTTCATTACATACTAATCCGTCAAAATTTTCATTCAATAATTTTGTGTCTTCTGGTTCTTTTAAGGGGTCTTCTATAATTATTTCTTTTCTTTTTTCGAAAACCATTAATCTTTCTTCTAACTTTTTTATTGTATATTCAAGCTTATTTACTCAATTTTCTAAATCCATGTTGTCTTTATTATTTATTATTCTTATATTTTCATTATAAACTTGTGGTTTGTCTTCTATTTGTATTACATGTCTTCCTATGGATTTTTCTATACAAGGTATACATCCTTTGATGTAAAATGATTTACATTTTGCTCTTCTTTTCTTAATGGGGTACCAATTGCATATATAACATTGTATATTATCTAGTCCTTTATGTCTTTCAAATTCATGTATACATTCTTCTTTAATATTTACTAATGAGAAATTCGTTATAATTTGATTTAAATTTTTGAATCCTATATCTTCTTCTGAGTCTGAAGAGCCTTGTTCTTTATAATTATTAATACTAACTATAGAGTGTATATTTTTGTTATCTGACATATGTTCGTCTACATTTATTAATGTTTCTTTAAAATCTTTTATTAATTGTGAGTTGCTTGTTCTAGTATTATTCCTTTTAGGGCAAGTATTAGCTAAGTGGTCTGCACTTCCACATGTGAAGCATTCTAAAGTATTTCTATAACTTCTATCATTTTTATATTTCCTTACATGTTTGTCTTTGTTTAAGTATGGCTTCCTAGCTGATAATTTTCTTAAATAATAACTTTTCCTTTTATAATCATTTCTTTTGTACGGTTTCTTATATTTCTTGTATTTACTTTTCTTTGATAATTATCGTCATAGCTTTGGGTAGTATATATGGTTTTACAGAAATTAGTTTCTCCTTTCTTTAATTGTTGTTGTATCTGTATATTAGTACATTTTTCTTGTAGTATGTCCATTATATGTTGTACTTTATGTCCTATTGACCGTTTTGCATCGGGGTTTTGTATTACTCTGTCTCTATTTCCCCATCTTTCTTCTATTTCTCTTCCTAGTGCTCCTAGTAATTTATTAAATAGTTGTAATGACCCTCCCGGTCATTTTCCTCATTTTCGTGCGTTCTTGGTGTTTAGAGTTTTTCTATAACTGCCCCAAGTTATTTATGACTTACTGGGACTGATAGATCAATTTCCGGGAAGTTCATCTGAGAATGTTATTTAGACCGAGCATGTTGTAAATGCTTAATTAAATTAGAAATTGGTAAAATGATGTAGTTAATTACCTTTCAAAAATGTCTTTGAAATTTATAAAATTCATTAGTTATGATATATTTATACTACTTTATAATAGTTTTATAATTTATTATATTTTAAGTGGAGATAGTAAATCTAACTATGTTAAAATAATATTATTATTTTATGGAGGTTTTATTCGAAATAATTTTCTATTAATTATGGTATATTTAAAATATTTTATTTATTTTACCACGGAGCTACGCAATACCCGAATAAGGAAATAAGGAGATAGTGGAAGGAGACACCTCCACTCCCACGTGGAAGTGGAGGGAAACCTCAATACCACTAATAGGTCAAGGTGGGAGCAAATGGAGTATTGGGCATGCATGAGTCATAAGGATTCATGCAAAATTAAACTTTCCTTTATTTAACCAAATCACACACACACACACACACACACACACACACACACACACACACACACACACACACATATATATATATATATATATATATGCTATGTTATCTATTCACTTGTCATTAAGATACAAATTAAGCTCCAATTGTGAACGTTTAACCACGTTAAAAATCTTAGAAAATATTGTGATGTCATATTTTATCCCAACGGAAATTAATTATCTACATCAAGTTATTCAAGCTAGGGAATCACGTGGTTGATAGTATAACATATTTATATCGTAAGTTTTCCCGATTAATTTTACCTTAAAATCGCGTATTTGAATTGTTATTTGGTGGTATTGTTGTTGGTGCTTAATTCTTGAGCCGGGGGTCTTTCGGAAACAACCTCTCTATCTCACTTCTGAGGTAGTGGTATAGATTGCGTACACTTACCCTCCCCATACCCCACGTGGTGGGAATATACTGGGTATATTGTTGTTGTTGGTGGTGGTGGTGCTTAATATGATCTTGGATTGGATAGCATCTGTTGTGACTATTGATCACAGAGTTATTTGAGACACTGTGATGGTTTCAATTTTACGATACCACAAGCAGGACCCATGTGGACTGTTTGGTCATTTTCTGAACTAATGCAATATGGGTATCAATAGTCATGATTTGACATGTAGTTTATTATTTTGGTATCTTGGCAGTAGTCAGAGGCCTCTCGGAAGGGGAAGACTACTGTATAACTGGTTCTTTTGGCAGGCTTGCGGCGGCGTCTAGGTAGGCTATGTTTACCTTCCTTTACACTTAGATTGGGCTTATGTGTGATATATGTATTCTTTTTTTCTAGTGTTGTGGGCTGGTATTATAGACTTGGTGGTGGTGATTTGCTGTGATTTAGGCCTTCTAGGCTGGATAGGGCTATTCGAATATATTCCAGGCCTGTTATCCTCGTTGCATACCACAGATGACCTATTTGGGGTCGGATAGTATTGTTGTTGTTGTTGCCAGTTAGGGAATGTTATTATTGGACCTTAGTTCAGACTTAGCCCAGACTTAGAAAAATATAATTAGACCTGGTTTTTGGGACCCGATAGCGGACCCCGTTATTCTTTTTATCGACTTGTTAGAACTTTGAAATCTTTGGGATTAGATAAGACCTATATGACTGTTAGGGTTGTGATGGGATTGAGTCACCCCGATTATACCTGGTTGGCCTGTTTAGCTTTGTTCGTCCCTGATAGCACTGTATTTGATCACGGTCGGCTAGTTTGACTTAGAACGCTGACCCGTATTTCCATGACTTATAATGTATACCCAGACTTGTATATACATATTGTTTATTGTAGATAGTTGACCTAGAAGGACCCCAAGATTGACTTGTTGCATGTTGTGGGGTTAGCTTCTGTACTTATTTACTAGTATTGTCTTGGGACTAGGGCGTTCCCCGTTTATCTGATACGATATGACATTTGATTATGTTCTGGTTATTGGCTATGGTGAATTCCGATTTGAGTCCGGCTACTGATTCAGGTATGGTGATTTTGGTTATTGACTATTGGGTGTTCCGGTTCAAGTCCGGCCCCGGATTGTGGTACACTATGAATTCTCGTACTGGGTACTATGGTTATGACACTATTGTTCTTTGAGTTCCAGTTCGAGTCTGGCAGATATGATATATATGTGGCCTATTGTTATTACCCATTGCGTCTGGTTTGATTCCGACATCTGGCCTCTTGTTATTACCCATTTGTGTCGGGCCCGATGCACCCTTGTTGGTTATTGTGGTTACTGGATATGATACAGCTTTGAGACACTGATGACTATGCATTTACTATTCTTGTGTGTCCCACCGATTTATGGGGGCCATGCTGGGTTATTGTTTTCTTTCGCGTGCCTATCGGGTTTATGAGGGCCCAGATAGGTTATATTTGACTTGTGTGTTTACTTAAGCATTTATTTACCCGTTATTCAGTATCGCACTTATTTTTCTCCTGAGCATATCTTTACGCCTCGGCAATCACTTATGTATTTATTATTTAATACCCCGGACCTAGCATGCACCCTCACATTTTAGCTTACTTATATTGGATTGAGCTCAGTCGGCCGATGATGCCTACTGAGTACCCATTGCCCGGTACTCATACTGCACTTCTGCATCTTTTTCCCCGATGCAGATTCGGGCACCAGTCAACATCAATGACATGATTCTCCTTTCTTAGCACTGACTCCGGAGTCGGGTGAGCTTGCTGACTTTCGAGGCAGATCCTACTCCATCTTCTACTGTATAGTCTTTTGCTTTCGAGGCTGTTGTACTTGTTGTGTATATTTAGTTTTTGTCTTGTATTTTGGGTATGTCTAGTAGTGGCTATTGTACCAACCTCACCAGGTCTTTGGAGGGGTTCTTGACTTGATAAACTGTCCTCTTCCTTCTCGATCTTGGCATGGATATATATATATTCTCATTTTTTTTTTATATTTATAGCATGTTTATAAGTATGGTTATTCCACTTCATCTCTGCTATCTGAGATTCCGTCCATTAGCCCATCGCTTATCACTCTGGGCTAGGGTTTGGCTTACCTATTGGTGGGTTACGATAGGCGCCATCATGACTCGAATATTGGGTCGTAACAATAATTTTTTTCCTAAAGTATGATAAAAAGCATTACCAATTATGCTACTATAATAAAAATAATCTAATTGAAAAGGCTTTACATGATACCAACTCTTTAAGCTTAGTTGTTCTAACTTAATTAAGGACTTTCTTTGTAACACTAGTAACCCACTATTTGGGTCTTCTCCAGTTATTATGCTATGTATTTTATTTGTAAAGTTATGCGGGCTTGGTCCTATATCTACTAACATTTTAAATTCGTGTGGGAATTCTGATTTATATGTTTCCTCTACTCCTTTAGCTGATTCTCCTAGAAATGTCTCCATATATCTATACATTGTTTCTGCGTCTATTTCGTTATATGTTTTAATATAGTCTGTTACTACTCTACCTTTCCATAGGTCTATAACAGTATTCCATATTTGAGGATCATGTGTTGATATATTTAATATTTTTTCTTTACTTCCTCCTTCTTGAAGGGTAACTGGTTCTTCTATTGCCATTCTTTTTCATAGAGGTCTAACACTATCCATTTCTGTCTCGAGATTAATTTTGTATACTCTATGTCTGGGTACATTTCCTGTATTGGTTTCTACTGTGTGTATTTTAGAAGTTGTTTGAAAAGGGCTTGTGCTTGCTGAAGTTGATTCAATAAATTCTTTAATACTTTTAGTGGTCTCTTCTTCGGAAATATTGCTAATTTCTTCGAGTTTATTATCTTTATATCCTATATTATCAGTTCTTAATTTGCATTGTCTAAAGTGGTCATCTACATCAAAAATGTCTAAATTTCCTACTTTACATACTGTACATTTAAAACGCTTTTTATTATTAGTTCTATATATTTCTCTAGCTTTTTGTATTACTATATCTACCTCAAATTCTTCTACGTTTAGTTCTTCAGTTATATTCATAAACTCTGCTCTTTCAGATTCTTCTTGTATTTCTTCTTCTAATCCATCTTGATTTGTAGTCTCATAGTCTATAAATCTTACTGAAGTTTGTCCTTTTTTATTTGTATACATTAAATGATCTGTTTGTTTTACTGTTTCTTGTTTTTTAGAGTTTTCTAAATTTCATTCTAAACCTGCATATATTTCTGGGTCTATTTTTATAGGTTGCATTAATTTTATTCCTTTATTTCCCATTAAACCTACAATGTCTTCTACTTTTAGCTTAATTTTAGTACTGCTATTATTTTCTAGTTTTCCTATAAATCCTACACATATTAAGAGATTGTTACCATAATTCATGTCTTCATATCCTTTAGTCTGGATTCCGATTTTTATATATTTTCCAAATTCTGCTGAATTAATCATAAAGTCTAGACTACAATAGAATATTCCTCCGTTATTATTCATGTCTACTTCTGTTAAACCAATAAGGGATCTTTTAGTATCTGACCATCTATCATCATAAATTGTTATTAATACTTTAGTTCCTAGATTCTTTCTAGTTAATCCTTTTAATCCTATAATTATTAAACCCATATGCATTAAATTCATATTTGTTCTTTTCATTTCATTTAAAGATTCTAAACTTATTAAAGTAATGTTTCTTTTATTGTCTCTGGTAACACATAATTGTTCTTCTCTATAATGTCTATATAACTGAGCCTTTTGTGAGAAAATTCCTGCACTATATAATACTCTTGGATTTAATAATTTCAATCTATTTTGTTGAAAAATTTGGATTTCTTTATCTATATCAAGTACTTCATCTAATTGTTGAATAGGATTTTGTCTTGAGGTATTTATTATTGTACTCAATAGGTTATTTCCTAGTCTATTTTGGGTGTAACTATGTCTTGGTCTGTTCTCCTATCTGGAAAAAGGTCCATGGTCTGTTTTTTCGAATTACTGGTGTCGTATCTTTATTTGGAGTTACTTCTACTTTCTTAGGTTGTTCTATTAAATCGTTAAAGGTGTCTTCAGGGACTGGCGGATATTTTATTTTAATAAATTGTTCTATGTACTGGTTTAATTCATCTTTATTATATTGCGAATCTTTTTCTTTTATTAATTTTCTAAATTCTCGTTTAATTTTAATAGTAAAAGTATAATAGTATTATTCTTTTTAATAATTATTTGATCTATTTTGCTTTGGGGAATGTGATCACTTAATCCTTCTGGGCTAATTACTTCTCCTTGCTTAATTACTTCTTTGTAAAGCTGACTGTTCATGAAAGGATTATAGTCTTAATTTGTTCTATACTAGATTTTAATTCTTGTAGTTCTTTATGAATTATCTTAATATGTTCTGGAGCTTCTTTAATATAGATTTGCCTTTTTTCTATTTTTGATTGTTGAGTTTTTAAGAAGTCTAAATTTTCTTCTATGTGATTAAAAATTCTTATCTGCTTAACTTGTAATTCTCTAATTATTTCTATTATTATTGTGTTGTTTTTATAAATACTATCTCCTAAGTTTAATAATAAGTCTACTATACTATTTAACTGAGAGTCTTCGCTATGTAAACTATGTTCTTCGTTACTAAAATTACACCTAATTAGTGCATTGTCTTTTAAACGTTTATATTTCTTTTCGGGTGTTAATTGTAAATCTAAATATTCTAATTTTTTAAGGTTAGTTATTTTATCTATCCTAGAGCTATCCAGATTGGTCTATTTTTTATACCACTTTAACCAATTTTCGTAATCTTCAATATTAAGTTCTAATCCTCTTAATTCCCAAGTGTCTTTTGTATTATTTTTCTTTAATTCTATATATTTATAATAAGCGGTTATCTGATTAATTAAATGAGTCTCAATTTCTAGTTCTAAATATATTTTAAATCTTAATATAACTTCTACTAATTTGTTTTCTAGAAAATGAATGTAATTTTGTCCTTGCTGGATAATTTCTTGTCTTTTGTTAAATTCCTTATATATTTTTCTATATATTTTAATTGTTCTTTTAGGTTGTTGCATATAATTTTAACCGTTAACCTAACGGTATGTCTTTAAGTTTTTCTGTTAAATAATTTATCCTATCCCTGTGTTCTTGTATATCGGTATTTAGTCTATATAATTCTATTATTATATATTTTTTAAGTTCTTCTTATTCTGTTAGGGTTTGTTGTAAGAGAACGTCTATGTGTTTTAATTCGTCTAATCTTGATTGTAGAGTGTTCTGGAATATTTTTATCTCTTTTATAGCTTTAAATCGTAGTCTAATAATACTATTTGTGTTTCTAATATTTCTTACTAACTTATTTTGTCTCATATAAATTAGCCTAAAGGCAAGTCTTTTATTCTTATTTTTAAGTATTGTATATAGTATTTTAGATTAACTATTTCTTTCTGTATTCTTATCGATTGTTCTTTACTTTTAGGTCTTAAGGATTTTGTTATTTTTAAGTCTTTTCTAAAGCTGTATATTTCGTTATAATGATATGAAATGTATTTTGAATAAAGATGTTATTTCATATATTTTTAAATTCTAGAATGTAATAAGTCTTGAAATAATATGATTTCTTAATATTTTCTCAGTTTTACGAATTTCTAATAAGCAATAAGGAATTCTACTATTTTCTTTATCAAGGGTATAATATAAATATAAATAAATAAATAAAATATATATGTATATAGATAGATAGAAAATGATGGTAGGAGATTATTTCTTAGCAATAATAGGCTATAGTGTTTTTTTTTAAGAAAAAAATATTGAGTACTATTTGTAGAAAAAGTATGCTTATTATATAAAATGAAAGAATTATTAGAAAAAGTTTGACACATTTGAAGTATTATATCTCATGAAAGATTACATGGATTGATTATATTATCATATTAAAATTTGTAAAAAAAATTAAGACCTCTATTTGATTTTAACTTTAGGCCACTAGTGTGCTTGAGTTGCGCCTAAAGATCATCTCCGGGAGATATATATAAAAAAAAGGATAAGATGAGAAAGGGGACTGATGATGAGATTTCTTCCACAATTTTAGTTACAATACGGTCATCACAGTATTTTGATGTGAGGTGAGACATTTTACTTAATTGGGCGAGGCATTTTACTCAATATCTAATAATTTCGAGATAAAATACAGGATGAATTTATTCTGTGTTTGGTTAGAGGCATTAATTAGCCCCGATATTATTTATCCCACCATTTATATTTTAGTGATGAGATAAGTTATCTCATATATATGTGTGTGCAAAAAATTTTATCCGTACGAAAGTCGGATTATATTAAATTCAAAATATGTCAGTCCAAATAAATAGTGTGGGTTGATATAATTGAATTAATTATTAATTCCTAGAAATACGAATTTAATTAAATCCCAAAATCCAATTCTTATTGGGCTAGCCCATTAATTTGGGCTACAAATAATGAGCCCACTTTGCAAAGCTCAATATGTCATTTTATTCTAGAAGCCCAATTTGGTGTCACATATCCAATGATGTGGCATGCCAAGTCAAGTGAAGGAGTCAATCAGACCGTGCCACATGTCAAAATGATGTAGCAAGCCTAGTGAAATCAAAGGCCCATAAAAATGCGCCATGTCATTTAAATCTGATTGGCCAAAAGAAGTCCATCTTTACCATGACTCTTTCCTTTCTACAACTATAAATAGGAGTCTCATAATTTAGAAAAAAAGGACGAACAATTCTAACAAAAAGAAAGAGAGAGCTCGTGGATTAAACACTGCAGATTTCTCTACAAGCTACAAATCAAGCATTCAAGTTCATACACAACTGAAGATCAAGACGAAGATTTAAGATCAAGCTCAAAGGCACTTGAATCCATATTCACAAGTCAAGATCAAATCTATCAGTTTCACAAATCAAGTTCAAGTTCATCAAATTCAAGATCAAGCTCGAAGCCCTTGAATTTATATTTGAAAAGGTGAATCAGAGGATTCATACAGATTGTAACACTCACTATTTGAAATCAAATAAAACGATTGTTGCAATATTTTTCTGTCCCGATTAATATTTTTTCGTCTTAAATTTTATTGTCTACAAATTCTCACACGCCCAGTAGGACAATCTCAACCTCTCATCTCAACTTTCCAACTTCAAAGTTCAAGAATACCGGAATGACTTCCAAAAAGGTCAACTCTCAATCCACTGCCATTAAGGCTACTGATTCCAAGTTCTCCGCCGAGGTAGAAAGCATCCTTGATGTTACTTTTGGAAGCTTTGGGGTTGTCACAAGGAGCAAGGCCAATATGATGAGGCAACAAACACATCAAGTGTTGACGACATCAACTCCAGTTTTTGGATCTTCAACCCCAAAAAGAACAAGGTCCTCTACAAGTGCTTCATAAGAAGGAAGCAGTGTGGCAGAGAAAATCAAGAAGACTACGGCTCTACTTGATCTCTCTGGTTCAAAAAAATCTGGCACAAAGAACGATGGTCATTCAACCAGCATGTCATCTCCACTTACTCCATGAGAGACACGGACTTCAGAGATTAACTTATATTACAATCCGTGCTACTCTCCGACATCTCCAATAATTATGCAAGCAATGGTAACTGATGTCTCATCCATGGAGGAGCAACTTGCGAATATAGCGAAGGCGATTGATGGTTTGACCAAGTATGTGCAAACTTAAGACTCTAGGATCAATAAGTTGGTGGATCGAATGGAAGGATTAATAGATGGAGATTCTAGCCATGCACTTGGAAAGGCTCCAGAAGTTCAAGAGATAAATCCTCGTACCAAACAGACACCACCTACTAAGGAAGTGTCAGTCTCTTATAATGGAATGATCCCAATTGATCAATTGAAAGAGTTCATGTAAGGGACCCTCAACGACAAGTACGAAGTTGCTACCAAGTCTTCCTTGACGTACGCCAAGCCTTACACTACTAGGATTGATAGCTTCAAGATGCCTACTGGTTATCAACCCCCCAAATTTCAACAATTTGAGGGTAAAGGAAATCCAAAGCAATATGTCGCCTACTTTGTTGAGACATGTAACAACGCCGAAACATACGGTGACTATCTTGTCAAGCAATTTGTTCGCTCCCTAAAGTGAAACTCCTTCAATTGGTACATGGACCTCGAGCCCAATTCCATTGATAGCTGGGAGCAATTGGAGCATGAGTTCCTGAATCGCTTCTATAGCACGAGGCATACAGTGAGCATGTTAGCGCTCATAAATACTCATCAAAGAAAGGATGAGCCAGTTATCGACTTCATCAATCGATGGAGAAATGCCAGCCTAAACTGCAAAGATAGGTTCAGTGAAACTTTCGCAATAGAAATGTGTATCCAAGGAATACAATGGGAGATTCTCTATAATTTACAAGGAATTAAGCCAAAATCCTTTGAAGAGTTAGCTACCCGTGCTCACGACATGGAGTTGAGCATGTCTTCTGTCGAAAAAGGAGTGGCGCCTATCCATGACCCTCGAAAGGGAAAGGACAAGCAAGAACCTAGGAGATGGACCAAGTTTGTACCCAAAAGCAACAACAAATAATCCATGAATATTAATGTGTCTCCTGTGACGCTCACCACAAAGGTGAGTAAGAAGCAAAACGTGAAGACAACTTCTCAAGCACATCCAAACCAGAAGTTGACTTTCAAGGAGATGTAGGAAAAAGAATACCTCTTCCTTGATTCTGACGTTTTCAAAATTTTTGATGAACTTCTTGAGCTGAAGCTCATTGATCTACCAGAGATAAAGCAGCCCAACGAAGCTAGAAAAATTGATGACCCAAACTATTGCAAGTATCACAGGCTTGTGGGTCACCGTCTAAAGAAATATTTCTTCTTCAAGGATAAAATCACGCAACTGGCTAATGAAAAAAAGATCGTTCTTGATGATGAAAAGGCTAGTTCTCATCAAATCTCCATCACTTTTGGCTCACTCGATCCGATCCAAATATGTAACTTCAAAGAGCATAATAAGAAGCTATTGGAGCATGACAAGTCTCTAATTGATGAAAGTGATGATGAAGGTTGGACTTGGTGTCTAAGCGGAGACGTCACAAGAGGATGAGTCTACGAAAAGACTCATCTAAGCAGCCAACTAGAAGGAGAATGGTAAGGAAACCGAGGAAATAGAGGTTAGTTGAGCTCCCAAAGAGGGTGAGAGTAGTGTATCATCACCACCAAAAACCACGGCGTCCTGTGACTTTGGAAGAATTCTTGTCGAGTTGGCTCTGTGCAAAGAATGCTCAAGTCAACCTTGAGGTATCTTGTTTTAATACTGGCAAAGGAGAAACGAAAGATGAAAGCCTACTAATAGAACCTCTTTCATTTTTTGAAAAGCCTAAATCCCTTCTCCAAGAAGCACATGTATGTGATACAAAAATCACATTTATAGACAATGATCTCTTGTTTGGCGAAACTCTACACAATCGTCCCTTGTATATGGTAGGTCATGTTCTAGAGAAGAAGATAAATAGAATCCTGATAGACGAAGGGTATGGAGTGAGCATCTTGCCTATTCGCACACTGAAGGAACCTGGCATCACAACTGATGAACTTACTGAAAGCCATTTGATGATCCAAGGGTTCAATCAAGGGGGTCAGAGGGCCATAGGATCCATCAAGTTAGAAATCCATATGGACGATTTACGATCAAATGTATTGATACATGTGATCGATGCCAAGATTTCATATAATATATTGCTTGGTAGGCCTTGGGTACACGAGAACAAAATTATTTCATCTTCCTACTATCAATGCTTGAAGTATCTTGACAACGGAGTGGAGACAAAGATAGTGGCCTATGATAAGCCATTCACTAAAGTTGAATCACATTTCGCAGATGCAAAATTCTACTTGAAGAATTATGTCATAAAGGAGAAAAAGGTTGATGATGTCACATCAACCAAGTGTGATGATCTTGCAGCTAATAAGGTCGAGGTGGCTGTTGAAAAAGTCATCATTAAAAAGCCTCCCTCCACTTCAAATAAAGGGAATATCGCATCCTCGAAGAAGAAGGCAACTCATGTGCTCCGCTATGTACCAAATGTGTGGAAAGAAGGAGGACACTCATCCGATATCCAAGATAATGTACTAAGGGGGCTAACTCTTCTGATAAAGTGAATCGATGCAATAAATTTATCCTTGAAGCTACTTGGCAAATTTGTGGCTCAAAATTCACCACGAGATATGACACTCCCTTCAAAGCGTATGAAAGAAGGCTTTGATCCAAATGCTTACATGTTATTTGCAAAGGCTAGATACAAACCTAATGAGCCATAAAATTTGGGGAAAATCCCATCAGAAGCCACTACCAGGCAAGCGCGCGAAGGCTTAGGGTGCTACCACCGCCGGTTTGCATCTCTATAAGAATGGTGGTTATCAACTGCATCACTGTGGATAAGGTGTCTACTACTTCCAACAAAAGACCTTCTGTCTTTGATCGACTTAGAGAATCAACCATAAGAACTTTTGTGTTTGACAGGTTGGGTCCACTGAAGAAAAAGAAGAGTAATAAACCTCAAAGAAGTTATCAAGGCACTATAAGACACTCTTCACATAGAATCTAGAAGGATTTCTAAAGTTTGATTCCTTCTAGAATGAGGCGACAGACGAAACTTGTGGTTTCGTACAAGGAGGTGTTAAAGGCAAAGACTCAGACTGTGGTTTATACCAAGGAACATGAGGAAAATGAAGAAAGTATATGCTCTTCATATCATATTACAACCAAAAGTGAGAACGATACATCATCTATAATAAAGGTTGAAGAGTTGGAAGATATTTCCTGGTGTTACCATATATCTGTCACTAACAATGATCCTCAAGGAGAGAAACATGCTGGAGATGCTCCGCTAGAACTTGAAGAAAGAGTAAATACGATAATAGATACCCTAAAGAAAGTTAATATTAGCAGTGATAAAGACCTAAGGCCAACTTTCCTAAGAGTTTTTCTAGAGATGGGTGAAGAAATAGCTTACATGGATATACTCAAAGAATATAGGGATGTCTTCGCTTGGAGTTATAAGAAGATGCCTAGCTTAGATCCAAAAGTAGCAGTTCATCAGTTGGCAGTTAATAATGGTGCTAGTCCTGTTAAGCAAGCCCAAAGGCGCTTCAGACTCGACTTGGTTCCATTGATTGAAAATGAGGTTAACAAACTCATTGAAGCTGGCTTTATTCGTGAAGTTAAGTACCCCACATAGATATCAAGAATTGTTCCTATACGGAAGAAGAATAGTCAAATTCGAGTTTGTGTCGACTTTAGGGATCTAAAAAATGCATGTCCTAAGGATGAGTTTCCAATACCTATTCCAGAGTTGATGATTGATGCTAATACTGGTTTTGAGAAGATGTCTTTCATGGATGGATCATCTGGCTATAACCAAATTCGCATGGCACCAAAGGATGAAGAGGTCACTGTATTTCGTACGCCTAAAGGTATTTATTGCTACAAGGTGATGCCTTTTGGTTTGAAGAACACTGGTGCCACTTATCAAAGGGCCATGCAAAACATATTTGATTACCTACTCCATAAAAATGTTGAATGCTATGTGGATGACTTAGTGATAAAGTCAATAAAGAAGAATGACCACTTGAAAGACTTGAGAATGGTATTTGAGTTGCTCCAAAGATATCATCTTAGGATGAATCCGTTGAAATACACCTTTGGAGTTACTTTCGAAAATTTCCTTGGCCTTATTGTATGACACTGAGGAATTGAAATTGATCAATACAAGGTTGATGCAATTTTGAAGATGCCCGAGCCCCAAAACATTCATGAATTAAAAAGTCTTCAAGGGAAGCTAGCATATTTAAGGAGGTTCATCTCAAATTTGGCAGGAAAATGTCAACCATTTATCCATCTAGAAGGGTGCCCTTTTCGAATGGGACTAAGCTTGTAGTAAGGCCTTTGAAAATATTAAATCTTACTTAATGAAGCCTCCAGTTCTTGCGGCACCTATACCTGGAAAATCATTGATTCTCTACATCGCGGCACAAGAAAGGTTAATTAGAGCACTATTGGCCCAAGAAAATTATGAAGGTAAAGAGAACTCTCTTTATTACCTGAGTAGAATGATGACACCAAATGAGCTGAATTATTCACATATTGAAAAGTTGTGTTTGGCGTTGGTTTGCTCAATCCAAAAGATTAAGCACTACTTTCAAGCTCATGTTGTTCATCTGGTGTCTAGAGCAAATCCCATTAAGTTTGTAATGTCGAAACTAATCCTCAGTGATCGACTTTCAAGGTGGTACCTTTAGTTTTAATAGTTTGAGATCATATACATCCCTCAAAAGACCGTAAATGACAGGCATTAGCAGAGTTTTTGGCAGACTAACCTGATACCTGATAATTGGGAGCCAACTGATGAACTTTCTGATGAGGATGCAATGGTTATTGAAGTTCGACCTCCATGGAAGATGTACTTTGATGGTGCGGTACATCGTGGTGGAACTAGTGCCGGCGCAGTATTTGTCACTCCGTAGAAAGAGGTTATCCCATACTCCTTTACTTTGACACAATGTTGCTCCAACAATGTCGCTGAATACCAAGCATTGATACTTGGACTTGAAATGGCCGTCGACATGAACCAACTATAATTGCAAGTCTTTGGTGACTCCCAATTAGTGATCAAACAGCCCTTGGGAGACTATGAAGTCAAAACTCTCGAGCTACGCCCATATTATAGTTATGCTCAGAAGTTGATAGGATGGCTTGGAGAAGTTACCCTCCAACAAGTACCAAGAGAGGAAAATAAGCAGGATGACACATTGGCTGCTTTAGCTTCAACCCTAACTCTTCTGAATCAAACACGAGTTACTATCCGCCAAGAATGGGTAGTACCACCACCAGATGAGGAGGAATATATAAAAAAAAAAACTTGAGCATCTTGTCGCTGTGTTTGAAGCCGTAAAGAAAGATTGGCAGCAATCAATTATTGACTACTTGTGTTATGGAATACTACCAGAAGATCCAAAGAAAAATACTAACATCTGTTGTCGTACACCTCGCTTCCTTTACTACAAGCACACGCGATAGAGAAGATCATTTGAAGGAGTTGATGTGTCATGTTTACATGGTACTGTTGATGCTTAAAACAAGGAAAATATGCAATAACTTGGGTTTTTTTTTTTGTTAGTATGTGGTTTCTGTCCTACTTTGCAGGAAAATAGGTTTTAAAGGCAAAAGGATCAAAAAGGAAGAATCAAGTCCGAGAACAAAGTACCGGAAGATGAAAGAACAAAAATCAGCACCGGAGTGGGAACCAAGACAGCACTCACGTGATGTGAGTGGTACCGTGAGTCACCTCCCCAGTGTGAAAATTGTGCCTGATTTCTACACCAGGCATCCACGTGGTGTGGGTCCACCTACGTGACATGGAAAGGTGGCGTGACTCGACTTCTGAAGACGTCTAATTGAGCCTGATTCCCACGACATCAACCTACGTGGCATGACTTGGTTCCACGATACCAAGTCACGACACCGTGAAAGTTGCCGACTCTGTTCTCCTATTTTGATTAGGATAGGATTAGCTTTGTATCTATAAATACCCATGTATAGTCCTATGTGCGAAATTAATTCAGAGTGAGACAATTTACTTTTTTGAGAGTTATTTCATACAGTTTTAGACAGATTATTGGTTTTGTAGTCATAAACTCTAACTTGAGTTTTATTGAAAATTGAAATTTTGATTTTTCTTCATTATTGTGAGTTCATAATTATTCTTTCATCTTTGAATTCTTCTTGTGTTCTTGCAATTATGAGCAGCTAAACCCATCAACTAGGGTTGTGTGAACTATGAGGAATTAACGAAACCGGTTAAGTGCAAAGCAATTTTGTATCATTGTGAATGCAGGTATTGTTGTTTCCTTCGTTGTGATTGCCTTTCTAACGGTTGCAAAAGTTAGAAACTTGCCTGTATTCTAGACTTGCTCGAGAGAGAGGTAGAGATTGGGAAAAGGAGATAACAACAGAGATTTGAAGCTATCAACCTTCATCTAATAACCGGAGCCTTAGTGGGAATGGTTATCTGTGATCCAGGACAAAGGTTAGTAGTGCGACACTCGGAGTCCGAGAGGAGAAGAATGAAATCCGTATAATGAAGGTCGAGAGACAGTTAGATGAACCTAACTTGTTAGATTTTGCATGCAGCACAGCGGGGAAATCTTGTGAAGCACCAACAACCGGTGGAGTTAAGAAATCATTGGGTATCACAGTCCTAGTGTATTTCTCTTATTGTCTACGAACTCAATACAACCAGCAATCGTTATTGTTACTATTCATTAGCAAAACCCCCAGTTTTACTTACTTTCCAATTGTTCCATCCGGTATTCTACTTACACTTTGACCTATTCCCTGTGGGATCGACCCCAACCTAGTTGGGTTCTATATTTGATTCAGCGACCGCTTTATACTTCTTAGGAGGCATATTTTGGGCGACATCAGGAGTACTGTTGCAATGTTTGGGAGAGGAAGAAACAGTTCAAGCTTTTCAGGAAGCACACTCGGGAGTATGTGGATCTCATCAGTCTTGACCGAAGCTCCAATTTCACATAAAAAGGATGGGATATTATTGGCCAACGATGGTGAAATATTGCTTGGACTATGCTAGAATATGCATGGCCTGTCAATTTCATGCTAATTTCATACATCAGCCTCCTGAAATATTACACTCCACTATTGCATCTTGGCCATTCAATGCTTGGGGATTGCATGTTATTGGACCACTACCAAAATCGTCTGGTAGACACTTGTACATCTTGACTGCGATAGATTACTTCTTAAAATGGGTTGAAGCTATTGCTCTCAAAGAAGTTAAGAAGGAGAATGTTGCAAGCATTATCTGAGTAAATATCATCAACCACTTTGGAATTCCCCATTACATAATAACTGACAATGGCAAGCCATTTGATAACAAGAAGATGACCAAGATTTGTGATTTCTTTGTTTAAATCTTCAACATACCATGCTGCTGCCAATGGTCTAGCTGAAGCATTCAATAAGACTTTATGCAACTTGTTGAAGAAAGTCGTCTCCAAATCCAAACGAAACTGGCATGAACGAATGGAAGATACTTTGTGGGCATAGGATGACTCACCGCACACCGATGCAAGCAACCCCATACTTACTTGCTTTTGGAGTTGAAGCAGTCCTACCACTTGAGCGTTAAATACCGTCTTTAAGACTTGCTATTCAAGAAGGGCTCACTAAAGAAGAAAGTGCTAAGTTGCGTCTTGCGGAGTTAGAAGCTCTTGATGAGAAGAGGCTAGAGTCTCAACAAAATCTTGAATGTTATCAAGCCCGTCTATCTTGTTCCTTTAACAAAAGGGTTCGCTTGAGGTGCTTCCATGTTGGAGATCAAGTCCTAGCAGTAAGGAGACCCATTATCACTTCTCATAAATCTGGGGGCAAATTCACCTCTAAGTGGGATGGACCATACGTCATACAAGAGGCATATTCAAATGGTGCTTAGAAGCTTGTCGATGCATATGGCGTGAAAATCGGTCCTATCAATGCCAAGTTATTGAAGAAGTACTATCCTTGAAGGTAGATGACGCTCCTTAAGGCATGAGCTTAAACTGCATATCCCTCCTGTCCCGCAAGAGTATAAACTGTGTACGGCTCAAAAAAAGAATTCGCTAGGTTGAAAATCTCAAAAGAGGCAGCCTAGGCAAAAGTTAGGACCAAAAAAAAAAAAACTCTTCCAGAACTACGTTGTAACTTGATCCTCTTCACTGAGGTACGTAGGCACTTAGAAGTTTCATTCTAAGTTCAGTTGCATGAGTCTCAAAAAATACATGTTCCCGCTTGATCCACCACACGAAAGCTAAGTCTGCAAATATCCTGATTAAACCAAAATATTCATGACTCAATGGGGACAGAGCTCCATATAAAAGGTAAGCTTCTGGGATAGGATTTGAGACCCTAAAGTTCTACGAGCCTACAAGTTGAAGTTGTAAGTGTTCCAAGCCTGCGAATTGAAGTGTGCATGTTGAAGTCAAAATTCACCAAGTCAGTGATGTTGAAGTCTCAAGTTCACCACATCTGCATGTTAAAGTCCTCAAAGTTAAGTAATCTACAAGATGAAGTCTCAAATCTACCAAGTCTGCAAATTAAAGGTGTCAAAATTGCCAAGTTTGCAAGATGAAGTCTCCAAATCCACTAAGTTTGCAAGTTGAAGTCTCCAAATTCGCAAAGTTTACAGGGTGAAACTGTCAAAACCTCCAAGTTTCAAGTTGAGGCCTTCTAAATTTTCATGCCTTAAAGTGGACAAAATTTGTCCCTTTGGAACTTAAGTTGGCATTTTTACGAGTTTATCCTTAAAAGGATCTATAAATCTCCATGCCATAAGGTGGACAAAAATTTATCCCTTTACACCTTAAGCTGTCATTTTCATGAGTTTATCCTTAAAAGGATCTATAAATCTTCATGCCTTAAGGTGGACGAAGTTTGTCCCTTTGCACCTTAAGCTGGCCGCCTTTTCACGGATTTATCCTTAAAAGGATCTATAAATCTCCATGCCTTAAGGCGGAAAAAAATTTGTCCCTTTGCACCTTAAGCTGGACTTTTCACGAGTTTATCTTTAAAAGGATTTCTAAACTTCCATGCCTTAATGTGGACAAAAATTTTCCCTTTGCACCTTAAGATGGCCTTTTCACGGGTTTATATTTAAAAGGATCTATAAATTTTCATGCCTTAAGGCGGACAAATTTTTTTTCCTT
Source organism: Capsicum rhomboideum (assembly GCA_031232105.1). Lineage (NCBI taxonomy): Eukaryota > Viridiplantae > Streptophyta > Magnoliopsida > Solanales > Solanaceae > Capsicum > Capsicum rhomboideum. The sequence continues at coordinate 137,235,817 of CP124716.1, forward strand.
TGAACCTTAAGGTAGCCTTTTCACGAGTCTATCTTTAAAAGGATCTCTAAACCTCCATGCCTTAAGGTGGATAGTATTTTCCCCTTTGCACCTTAAGTTGGCCTTTTCATGTATTTGTTATGTAAAGCATCCAAACTTGAAGCCGAACTTGTCAGGTCTTAAGGTGATGAAGGCGAAGTTAAACTCTTGCGCCTTAAGCTGATTGTTGCATAGGGACCAAACTTGAAGCCAAACTTGTCAGGTCTCAAGGTGATGGAGGCGAAGTTAAACTCTCGCACCTTAAGTTGATTGTTACATAGGGACCAAACTTGAAGCCGAACTTGTTAGGTCTCAAGGTGACGGAGGCGAAGTTAAAATCTCGCAACTTAAGTTGATTATTGCATAGAGACCAAACTTGAATCCGAACTAATCAACTCTCAAGGTGACGGAGGCGAAGTTAAAGTCTAGCACCTTAAGCTGATTGTTGCATAAGGACCAAACTTGAAGTCGAACTTGTCAGGTCTCAAGGTGATGGAGGTGAAGTTAAAATCTTGCACCTTAAGTTGACCCTTCATGAATGCTATATGTTTGAGGTCTACCTACAAAGAAGAAAGGAAAATACAATATAGAAAAAAAAAAAAGGCTCAAGAAGAAGAGAGGTTGTTACTAGTCAGGACGTTTCAAACTCGGAAGACATACATCACCAACTCAGATAGTCTTGAGACAAGATGTTTTATTGAGAATGAATCCCTTGAAGTATGGTTTCTAGTAATCAAAACACTTTTTGATAGTGACTGTCCGACATCATGATATAAATTATTTGGTGAGACAACGCAAATCTGAAATTCTCTGCTAGACAGAATTTAAAGTCAACTTCAAAATTTTATCTAGAACAATCAGGGGGATTTTCAATTCTAAATTTTGGATATGTCGTATATTAATGTGTATGGTTTCTATAGAATTAAGCGGATCATGATTTCGATACTCCCACATTGAGATACAATTTTTTGGTGTCATCGCGCAAATCTGAAATTGCTGGTGCGTCAAAATCCAAAGGTAATTTCGGGATAATATATGAAATATCCCAAAAGTATTAAATCATAAATTTTGGATATGTTATATATATTTGTGTATAGTTTTGTAAGAATCAAGCGGCTTGTGATTTAATCATTCCTACTTCGAGATATCAAGGTTCTAGTAAAGACGTGCAGATCTGAAATTTTCAGCATGATAAAAGTTAAGGATAATTTCAAAAAATTGTCTAGAATGATATTGAAGACTTTTAAGTCTAAATTTTTTACATGTTGTAGATATCGAAGTCTAGTTTCTGGAATATCAAACCGTTCATGATTTCAATATTTTTACATTGTTTTATGAATTTTCTACCACTAGCATGCTGGGCTGAAAAAAAATGACGAAAATTAAAAGAGAAGAATATATTACCTAGCATTGTGCTCCTTTGTGTGACTCCCGATGCTGCAATGTCAAAATAATAGAGAGCGTCCATATATTTATAGATACAACAAGGCATTAATAATCTCCTTGTTGAAATAAAACTAAGAGAAGTTTTCAAGTCCTTGAGGAGGTGGCATACTCCTAATTGTAGTGGAATTGGGACAGTTCAAGTTTGTAGGAATATAGATATGCTAATTCTAATTGGAGAATCGTTGGTTATGGAGTAGAAGAATTTCATTCCCAAAATGGAAAGGAATATCCTAAAGACATGCAATTTCATTCCCAAAATGGAAAGGAATATCCTAAAGACATGCAAACAAGGAAAGAAAAAAAGAAGAGGTTCTTCTCAATGTATAACAAGTGAATCAAGAAAAAAATATTTCTCAAAGATATATAGCAATATTTAATTAAGGTCTCATTTGGTATCACGTGTATTGGTTCATGATGATTTGTACACAAATAAATTAAAACATCAAGCTTATACTTCAAGTCTAGTCTTGGAAAAATTAAATACTCCGACAAGTTTGAAGTGGGGGCAATTTGTGTGCAACAAAATTTTATCCGTACGAAATTCGAATTATATTAAATTCAAAATATGCCAGTCCAAATGAATAGTGTGGATTGATATAATTGAATTAATTATTAAGTCCAAGAATACGAATTTAATTAAAGGGAAAATTACACAAAACTACAACTTTACTTATGTATATTACTTAAAATACCAAATCCCCAAACTAATTACAAAATATCTCATATCTCACTTTTTCTCTCCTTATTCCTTATACATTACTCAAATCACTCCATCTTCCCACTTTTTATGCCTAATTCTATAAAAAGAAAGCCTATTTTGCACAAAAAACACAAAAATCAGACCCTTTCTTCCTCTCTTCTTCACCTCTCTTCCACAGCCATCAAAATACAAAAACCCTAACCATAGCCGCATCACCCTCGTCTGTCGCGAGCCTGTGGGATTCACCCATTTTTGCACTTTCCCAACCCGTGAATCCACAAAATCAGAGAAATCAGTCCCCAAATTCATACAACAAAAAAAAAAATGAGTTCAAATCCATCATTTAATGGCCTGGAAAAGTCAAAATTTTGGAGAAGAGAAAGAGATTCTTGTCAGGACTTCAAAAATGTATATGTGGGTTTCTGTTACTGCACATACATAGATCTAATGTATATGTGGGTTTATGTTACAACACATACATAGATCTAATATATATGTGAGATTCTGGTACTGCATATACATAGATCTAATTACACTGTGGGTTTCTGTTACTGCCCATACATAGATTTAATGTATATGTAGGTTTATGTTACTTCACATACATAGATCTAATATATATGTGGGATTCTGGTACTGCATATACATAGATCTAATGTATATGTGAGTTTCTGTTACTACATATACATAGATCTAGTGTATATGTGGGTTTCTGCAATTGCACATATGTATACAATTTTGGTGATACATATGATCGCGGAAACAAGATAATGTATTGTATTTGTTTATAGATAGTGCAGTGCATTTGTTTATTCTAAGACATATATATAATTTACATATAACAATTATGTATATGAAGTATGTGGCATATACATACAAGCTAATAAATCCATAATTGTGTTAACTATTGTATTGGATTAGACTTATGTATTTGAGTAGCATATACAATGCATATGCATAGAACAGAATGTTGTTTATTTGTCTGTTAATGTAGGTATTGGATTTGAACTATATTTTAATACTTATATGAAATATGTAGCGGGTACACTGTAGAACAACGTGGCAGTACGTGGAGGACTAGAAAGTGCACTCATGTAAGAAGTAGTACAATCACTGTCGAGATTGAAATCAACCGGCGCCGGAGATGGCATCATCACTTCTATCTCCATTTAGAAAAAGAAAGAGAGAATAGTGAATGTTTGAATTTTGGAAAAATAGGGGAAGAGAAAGAACGCTTATATAGGTAAAGAGGAGAAAGGAAATAGGAAGGAAATTAGGGGAATTGACTGGAAGCATTATCTTGTTTCCTAATATCAATTCATTTTCCTTTTATGTCGTTAAACAGTTTTGTACTTATGTCTATGTTAGTGATGTATATGGTCGTTTAGTAATGTATATGCCGCGTAAAGATAAGGAATTTGATGTAATTTAAGCAAATGTCGGGAGAGAGTGTAATTAGCTAGTAAACTACTGGTATTTATGTTATTTACACTTAATTAAATCCCAAAATCAAATTCTTATTGGGCTAGCCCATTAATTAGGGCTACAAATAATTAGCCCACTTTGCAAAGCTCAATATGTCATTTTATTCTAGAAGCCCAATTTGGTGTCACATATCCAATGATGTGGCATGTCAAGTCAAGTGAAGGAGTCAATAGGACCGTGCCACATGTCAAAATGATGCAGCAAGCCTAGTGAAATCAAAGACCCATAAAAATGCGTCATGTCACTTAAATTTGATTGGCCAAAAGAAGTCCATCTTCACCATGGCTCTTTCCTTCCTACAACTATAAATAGGGGTCTCATAATTCAGAAAAAAGGGACAAATAATTCTAACAAAAAGTAAGAGAGAGCTCGTGGATCAAACACTGCAAATTTCTCTACAAGCTACAAATCAAGCATTCAAGTTCATACATAACTGAATATCAAGATGAAGATTCAAGATCAAACTCAAAGGCCCTTGAATCCATATTCACAAGTCAAGATCAAATTTATCATTTTCACAGATCAAGTTCAAGTTCATCAAATTCAAGATCAAGCTAGAAGACCTTGAATTTATATTTGAAAAGGCGAATCAGAGAATTCATAGAGATTGTAACACTCATTATTTGAAATCAAATAAAACGATTGTTGCAATGTTTTTCTGTCCCGATTATTATTTTTCCGACTTGAATTTTACTGTCTACAACATGATAGAAAAAACTTATCCAGAAATAACTAATTCCGGATAACTTGTTCCCAATCAAACGACCCTAATAGTAGAGTGTCTGTTCTCTCATCATTAGATATTGCACACATTTTGCATCTTGTGGCTTCTACAAATTAAATTCACACTCAACTCGATAGAAATCAAATTTACCAATATTTATTAGTAGCAATTTTTAAAAATAAAAAAAAGTGGGGCCTAAAAATCAAATGGCCAATTGGCATAGGCCCTGAAGGACTGTCATGTCGCCCAATAATGGAAGACATATCCATTTGGGATTCTGAAATTTTTTTGGCAATTTCTTTAATCAGTTTATTTGAAAAACATGCCTTTTGTTACGTGAGTGGATGTCCACTTCGTACTTGATGCCTAAGTAAATAAGCTACTTTGTGCCCAAGTTAATGGGTCAAAGTTTATCCCAAGTTCATTTACTTTGTGCACAAGTTTGGCCACTTTTGCCCATGTTTTTTGCCTATATGTATACCCCCTACTCTTGTAATTTATATACATACGAAAATAGAGTAATAAGAATATTAGAAGTTATCCTCTCTCCTTTGTTACTTGCTTTGGTATTAGTCTACATACTAGCTTATATATAACACGTTATCAGCACAAAACTCGGTCATCTCGAGCAAATACTTTTTCAGGTTATAAAGGTAAGAACTTTTTTTTTCTTAAAATAATGTCGAATCTATCTAAACGTGAATTTATTGCCCTGGATATATCGGACAAAAAACCTACTTATCTTGGGCACTTGATGTCGAAATCCATTTGAATGCGATAGGTCTGGCAGACACCACCAAAGATAAGAACCAGGCTTCAAACCAAGACCGTGCCAAAGCTATGATATTTCTCCGTCATCACCTCTATGAGGGCCTAAAAATGGAATATCTCACTGTTAAGGATCCTCTTATATTGTGGAATAATCTAAAAGATGGATATGACAACCTGAAGATGGTCATTCTTCCACAAGCACATTATTAATGGACCCATTTGAGATTACAAGATTTTAAAGATATAACTACATATAATTCTGCCATGTTTAGAATTAAATCATAGTTAAATTTATGCGGATAAAATATCACAAATCATGATATGCTGGAGAAAACATTCTCTACCTTCTCATTCTTGAGTATGCTTCTACATCAATACCGAGAAATGGGATTTAAAAAGTATTCAGAATTAATTTTGCATCTTCTTGTTGCTGAACAACATAATGATCTTTTAATGAAAAACCATGAAAGTCGACCTCCTGATAATGCTCCATTCCCTGAAGTGAATGCTGCAAATTTTCACCAACCCAAGCGTGAAAGAGGTCCTGGCCCTAGTCGTGGTCGTGGCCGTGGTTGAGGAAGAAATTTCAATCATGATGATTGTCTTGAACTGAATAATAACCCTCAGCAATAACAATGTAAAAGGAAGGGTGAAAATCCTGAAGCGGTGCAAAGAAAAAAAAACAAAAACTAGTTGTTATCAGTGTGGAGGAAAAGGGCACTGGTCACTTACCTATCGTATGCCAAAGCACCTGGTTGATCTTTATCAAGCATAAGAAGATGGATAAAAATGCATAAGAAAACTTTATCTCAGAAGATAATGTTGAGCCTATGCATTTAGACGTTACAGATTTCTTTGAATTCCCTGAAGGAAATATAGATCACCTTGTCGGTGAAGGATCTGTAATAGTCTAAGTATTTTACTTTTCTGTTGATTGTATTAGTTTACGTTCCTGTCAGTTGTCTTTGTCTAGCCTTGTAAATAAATAAAGTTAGCGTAATATGTGGTTTTCTAGTAATACTATAGTGTTTACTTTGCTTATATTTTCGTCTTGAAGAATCTATGGACACTCCTCAAATTTTATTTGGATCAATGATTGATCATAAGGATATTTGTGTAATTGATAGTGTAACAACTCACGCCATATTTAAAGATGAGAAATACTTTTCCCACTTGCTTAGAAGAAAAGGAAATGTTACAATAATTTCTAGTAATTCAAAATTAATTGAAGGCTCTAGAAGAGCTACTATATTTCTGCCTAAGGAGACGAAACTTGTTATAGAAAATGCACTGTTCTTTTCTAAATCCCCGAGAAATTTGTTGAGCTTTAAAGATATCCGCCGAAATGGATATCATGTTGAGACAATAAATGAAATGAATGTTGAATATCTTGGCATTACCAAGAATGTGTCAGACCAGAAATGTGTGTTAGAGAAATTGTCAACTTTTTCTTCTGGCTTATATTATACAGAAATTAGTACAGTCGAAGCACACTCTATCGTAAACCAGAAGTTTACTGATCTAAATACGTCTGTGCTTTGGCATGACAGAATGGCTAACCCTGGATCAATAATGATGAGACGAATTATTAAAAATTCAAATGGGCATCTGTTAAAGAACCTGAAAATTCTTGCAAGTGATGAATTTTTGTGTGCTACTTGTTATCAAGGTAAATTGATAACTAAGCCATCGCCACTGAAGGTTGGCGTCGAATCACCTCTTTTTCTAAAATGTATACATAGGGATATATGTGGACCTATTCACCCATCTAGTTGGTCATTCAGATACTTTATGGTCCTAATAGACGCATCTTCAAAATGGTCTCATGTGTGCCTCTAATCGTCTCGCAACCAAGCGAATGCAAAATTATTGGCACAGATAATACGATTAAGGGCGCGATTCCCAGATTACCCCATTAAGACTATTCGCCTCGATAATGCTGGAGAATTTACATCTCAAGCTTTTGATGATTACTGTATATCACTTGGGATAAGAGTTGAGCATCCTATCGCTCATGTTCATACTTAAAATGGCCTTGCTGAGTCATTTATTAAGCGCCTAAAATTGATAGCAAGACTACTACTTATGAAAACGAAATTGTCCACTACTATTTGGAGTCATGCTATCTTACATGCAACATCACTCGTTCGTCTCAGACTAACTCATTATAATAAACACTCTCCGTCACAGTTAGTCTTTGGTCATGAACCAAATATGCTCATCTACGAATATTTGGTTGTGCTATATACGTGCCAGTAGCACCACCACAACGCACTAAGATGGGCCCCTAGATAAGGTTAAGAATATATGTTGGGTTTGAGTCAAACCCCATAATTCACTACCTTAAACTATTGACGGGAGATTTATTTACTGCTCGATTTGTAGATTGCCGATTTGATGAAGCAAATTTACCGTAATTAGGGGGAGAGAAACACGAACTCAAAAGAGAAATTGCGTGGAGAGTTTTATCATTATCTCATTTAGACCCACGTACCCCCATATGTGAACATGAGGTCCAGAAGATCATTCACTTACAGAAAATAGCAAATCAAATGCTAGACGCATTTACTGATGTGAGAAGGATAACTAAGTCACTGATGTCGCCCAAATTACACCTCGCAATGAAGTATAATGCGGTCGCTGTATCAAATATAGAACCCAACTAGGCTGGGGTCGATCCCACAGGGAATAGGTCAAAGTTATGTAGAATGCTAGTCTGAGTAACTGGTAAGTAAGTAAAATTGGGGGGGGGGGGGGGCAGGGGGTTTGTAAGTAAGTAATAACGGTAATGATTTCTGATTCTAGAGGGTTTGTAAACAATATGATAAATGCACTAGGACTGTGATCCCCAATGATTCCTTAACTCCACCGGTTAATTGTGCTGACAAAACTGCCCCGCTATGTTGCATGCAAAATCTGAAAAGATATGTTCATCTAAACGTCTCTCGACCTTGGTTAGACGAATTTCACTCTTCTCCTCTCGATCTATGAGTGTCGCACTACTAACCCTTGTCCTGGATCTCAGATAACTATTCCTACTAAGGTTCAAGTTATTAGATGAAGGTTGATAGCTTCAAATCTCTGTTGTTATTTCCTTTTCCCAATCTCTACCTCTCTCTCTCGAGCAAGTTTAGAATACAGGCGAGTTTCTAACGTTTACAACCATTAGAAGATCAATCACAACGAAGGAAATAACAATACATGCATTCACCGCAGGTCAAAATTGCTTTGCACTTAACCCATTTCGTTAATTCCTCATGGTTCACACAACCCTAGTTGATGAGTTTAGCTACTCATGTTCGTAAGAGCACAATAAGAATTCGAGGATGAATACAGAATTGTAAACTCACAATAATGAAGAAACTCTGAAATCTCAACTAAGAATAAAACCCTAGAATCGGTGTTCCAAGATTACAAAATCAATAATGTGTTTATGAACTCAAAATAATGACAAAACTATTTCAAAATAATGTACTGTCTAAATCCTGAACATAGGACAACAAAGGGGTATTTATAGATACAAAACGAATCCTATCCTAATCAAGGGATATTTATTTCATTTGGTCAGGCATTTAGGCTCCAAGTAGACTTATTAAAAAATGGCCTATGATCCTTTCCTAACCCCTATCCTCTAAACTAGGCAAGACTAACTGGGAAAGTTCTGAATTGCACACACAAAGTGAACTAAGCAATGACCTCATACACACATAGCACAGGGTTACACTACCAACTACTCTCTATCCAGTTCATGCAATGCTAGCTACAGTTATTCTGCCTATAATACTAATGCCATAACAAGATCCAATAGTTGTCACAAACTAACATACTACACACATATTCAAAATATGTTCAAATTATAAAAAGCATCCTCAACATTCAAAATACGTTCAAAATTGGACTGCACTAAGGTTTCCCTATTTTTCTCCTAATTAAACATAAAAACACATAAATAATATAAATAACAACCTAAACATGCCGGTTCTACTATGATAGCACACTTGAGGGAAAAGAAACACGGCAACAAAAACCCCCAAGAGGACATCAAAACCCACAAGTAATTCACACCCTCAACTTATAAGCATGCATTGTCCCCAATGCACTAGACCAAAGTAAAACAAGGGAGTTAGGAACATACTTGTGGCACCCTAAGTGCGTGGGTCTAATATCGATCAAAATAACAAAAATCAAATTAAATGTAGGAATAGCAAGACACCTTGGGTTGCCTCCCAAATAGCGCCTGATTTAACGTCGCGGAACGACACGGGTGTATTGATTACTCAGACTTCATCACGATATCCCTTGGGTTTACCTCCAGGATCATCTAAAATATTTAATTCTGAAACCACCCTCATGTCCTTTGGTTGCTTCATAGTTCTGCAGACATTGAACATGACTTCCTTATTATTCAACCTGAATTTCAGCTCACCCAGCTCCATATCTACCAATGCTATGCCGGTGGCTAAAAATGGCCTCCCCAAAATTATGGGCATCTCAAAATTGACCTCACAGTCCAAGACAACAAAGTCAGCAGGAAAGATGAAGTTTTCAACCTTGACTAAAACATCAAATAATATGCCTACAGGCTTCTTGATCGTACAATCCACCATCAACAATCGCATCTTTGTTGGCTCAAGGATTTCCAAGCCTAATTTCTTGAATACTGCCAGTGGCATCAAGTTAATGCTTGCACCTAGGTCACACAAAGTTCTGGCGAAGTTAACTGACCCAATTATGCATGGAATTGTGAAGGCATTGGGATCATCTTTCTTTTGCACAAGAGAACGGGATGCAATTGTACTACAATGGTGTAAATCACCAACAGACTCATAACTGACAGTTCTCTTATTTGTCACCAAGCCTTTCATGAACTTTACATACGCTGGCATCTGCTCCATTGCCTCAACAAGAGGGATTTTTATTGAAAGTTGGTTCAATATGGACATGAACTTATGAAATTTTCCATCCTTCTTTTTCTTCTTCAAGAGCTGAGGGAATGGATGTGGTGGCTTAGGAATGGGGTTTAGCATTTGTAGGGCTTCCTTTTCTTTCTCGTCTTCCGTATTTATCTTATTTTCATCAGTCTGAGGCTTTTTAACTTCTTTCATGATATCTCCACTAATAATTTTATTTTCATCCACGTTTTTCTTTAGACATTGAGGGAAAAGTGGAGGAAGTTTTGGGAATGGAACATACTTCTTTAGAGCTTCCTTTACCTTTTTCGTGGCATTCGTCTGCTTTTCCAGTGTAGCATGATCACTCTCAACTTGTTTGGGTGCCTCAATGAGAGTCTTTCCACTTCTTGTTATGATATCCATATAATGAGCATCATTTTTTGGGTTCGGGATGGTTTTTCTCAGAAGTGTACCTAGTTGACGCTGGTTCAATGCCACTGATAACTGCCCGAACTATTGCTCCAACTATTTTATGGCAGTAGAGTAAGACTTAACCTTTTTACTTATTTTCGAAAAGTCTGTCCTAATCTCCTTTAGACAGTTTTCTTGGCTCTCTGACCTCGTGACCAGTTTATGAAGAAGCTCTTCAATCCTTAAATTTCCAAACTCAGCATCGCGGTTTCCTGGTGGTACATAAAGACCAATCTTCTCTCTATAATCATCCTTTTACCTCCAATCACCTTCACGATCTCGTTCTCTATCTCTATAACCCAACTTGTTATAATTGTCTCTATAATAGTTCCGACCTTGATTCCCTTGCCTTGAGTTCCAAGAGACTTGATTAGACCTTTGAACCTTGGCTCAGAAACCAGCCACTTTTAGATCAAGGTACTTAGCCTCCTCATCAAATTCACTATCATCATGCCTATGTGTTTTACCTTGTGCACCTACAGCATGAACCTTCTCATCATCTCTGGTTGCTATCTGTTTAGATAATAAACTAATTTTTATCCTCAGTTGAGCGACCTCTTGAGCTACAGATTCGTCCAAAGCCCATTGTGCTGCTGAGGCTCCAATAGCATATGTGCTAGCAGGCATTTCTGCCTCCCGAGTATGCCATCCTCGGTTGGTCTTAGTGATACGATCTAATATCTCCAAAGCTCGTTCCCATCTCAGACTCATGAATACTCTACCAGTGATATTATCTTTTACCGCCTTTGTGTTGGCATTTAAAGCCCTGTAGAAGATTTCAAGTAAATTCCTACCACTCATCCTACGATTTGGCACATTCTATAGCTTCTTCTTGAACCTTAGCCATGTCTCGTAAAGTGCTTCAGAATGTAGTTGTCTGAAGTTGTAAATTTCATCCTTCAACTGTAGCATCTTGGAAGGTGGAAAAAAATCTTTCCAGAAATTGATTTCTTAATTCTTGCCAAGAAGTAATGGAACCTCATAGTAATTCTACCAACCACAAAGTAGCCTCTCCTATTAGACAGAATGGAAACAACCTCAATCAAATAACCTCTTGGTTAACTCCAGGCAAATTATATGAAGTGCAGACCCCCACAAAATTCATCACGTGCATGTTTGGATCATCAGTAGGAAGACCGGCGAACACACCCTTCAAGTTTAACAGGTTAATCATGGCACTGGTAATGTCAAACTTAGTGCCCTGAGGTAACTCTGGTAGAATAATGGCACCAGTCTCTATTGGCTCGAAATAGGCCACATCTTCTTCCTCAGGATCATAATAAACTGACACATGCAGTCTTTGAAGTGGTTGGTGAGCTCTCAGTCTTCTTTGTCTCTCTTCAGCCTCAGCCAGTAGTTGGGCTGCCTCTTGCATAACTCGATTATCTCTCTCTTCTTGTCTAAAAGCAGCTTGTCTAGCTTGCTTTTCTCATGTTAACTGAGTCATAGTTTGATCTACTGTTTCATGACCAACTGGATGAATTGGTTGATTATGAATGTTTCCTAAGGCAGCAGGATCCGGAACTTCATCGGTATTCAGCATTCTTCGATTTGCTCTCAGAGTCCTTTCTATTTCAATATCAAGCGGAATCGGGAGATTGCCTTGAATCCTAGTATTGGGCATACACCGGCGTATTCCCTTAGAAGTATAGAAAAACAATACCAATCAACTTCAACAAATAAACTAATCAACTCCGTAACCATATTCCTCGGTAACGGCACCAAAATTTAATATCGCCCAAATTACACCTCGCAATAAAGTATAATGCAGTAGCTGTATAAAATATAGAACCCAACTAGGTTGGGGTTGATCCCACAGGCAATAGGTCGAAGTAATGTAGAATGCTAGTCTGAGTAACTGGTAAGTAAGTAAAACTGGGGGGCGGTTTGTAAGTAAGTAATAACGGTAACGATTTCTGATTATAGAGGATTTGTAAACAATATGAGAAATGCACTAGGACTGTGATCCACAATGATTCATTAACTCCACCGGTTAATTGTGCTGGCAAAACTGTCCCGCTATGTTGCATGTACAATCTGACAAGATATGTTTATCTAAACGTCTCTCGACTTTGGTTAGACGAATTTCACTCGTCTACTCTTGGTCTCCGAGTGTCGCACTGCTAACCCTTGTCCTGGATCTCAAATAACTATTCCTGCTAAGGCTCAAGTTATTAGATAAAGGTTGATAGCTTCAAATCTCTATTTTTATTTCCTTTTCCCAATCTCTACCTCTCTCTCGATGAAGTCTAGAATACATGCGAGTTTCTAACGTTTGCAACCGTTAGAAGATCAATCACAACGAAGGAAATAACAATACATGCATTCACCGCGAGTCAAAATTGCTTTGCACTTAACCCATTTCGTTAATTCCTCATGGTTCACACAACCCTAGTTGATGAGTTTAGCTACTCATGTTCGCAAGAGCACAATAAGAATTTGAGGATGAAGACATAATTGTAAACTCACAATAATGAAGAAACTCTGAAATCTCAACTAAGAATAAAACCCTAGAATCGGTGTTCCAAGATTACAAAATCAATAATGTATTTCAGAACTCAAAATAATGACAAAACTATTTCAAAATAATGTACTGAATAACTCCTAAACATAGGACAACAAAGGGGTATTTATAGATACAAAACAAATCCTATCCTAATCAAAATAGGAAAATAGAGTCAGCAACCACCCACGATTACATGACTTGGTGTCGTGAAATCAAGTCACATCACGTGGATCAGTTCCGTGGAAATAAAGCAACATTGCACATCTCTGAAGTTGACTCACGTCACCCACCCAAGTCACGTGGGTGGACTCACGTCACTTGAGTTGTTATCATGGAAATCAGTATCTTGTCTAGGCTGTAGAAGGTGACTCACGAAAGCCACCCACGTCACGTGGGTGGACTTATGGCAAGTGGGTCCCTACCATGGGTCACTCCCTATCTTCGACTTGGCTCTTTTCTTCTTCATATGCTCCATTCTAGTGCATACTTCTTCACTTTTCCTCCATTTATCCTCCAAAACCTATTCTCTTGCAATATAGGACAGAAAACACATCATACCCACTAAACATACCCAAGTTGTTGCATATTTTTCCTTGTTTTAAGCATCGAAAGTTCCATTAAACCATGGTACATCAGTCACATATCCCTACAGTGAATATGCCTATCCGAATTGATGTCCCAAAAGGACCATCTACTAGTGTCATAGCTTCTGAATCCCAAGCATACCTGAAGTGTGGTAGACCATTGGGTTCAAAGGATAAAAATCCTAGAAAAAGAAGCACGAAAAATGATAAAAGTGACACTATAAAAGAATCTCATAAAGAGACTCAAGATCTGATTAATCCTGATATTCCTGAAGAAATTAGTTGTAACACCCCGTACATTTCAGAACTTATTTGACTACCTTGAAATTTATGAAAATTATTTAAACTTGAGATAGTTGGTGTATTACCCACTAAGTTTGTTGGGCTGAATTAATATTATGCTAATGGGCTCAATTGAGGCCCAACAATAAAGCAAAGAAGACATGGCCCAAAATGGAAAATGATTCATTCCAATTTGACCAAATAAACATACCATTTTTGGTCAAAAAGTGGGGCTAAGGATAGACTTGAAATGGGAGTATTTAAGGCTTAAATTCAGCCTAAATCCACCATAATACACTTGCCAAAAAATCAGATTTTATCACATATTCTCTCCTCTCTCAAAACCCTAGCCACCCTAAGCTTCCTTAAGGATTTTTGGACAAGATCTTCCACTTGCAAGTCTTGGTAAGTGTTTCATATTGTATATTACTATATTATATGAATAAAAGGGTGTGTAAATCATGTTGGTTATGTTTATAAAGTGCTGACCAGTCCACTATGTGTAAAACAGTCCACTTGTGCTTCTTTGCTAAAGGATTTGCCTTCTATGTGGTTTAAACTTGAAAGGGGACTTAAGGTCTTGAAGGAATTGAATTATATGGACTAAATTTCAGTATTTTTAAGTGTGTTTATGTCCCTAATTCTTTCCCCTTGTGTATGTCTTGATGGAAATGTTTATACGTGTTTGTATATGGAACGTTTGACGTAGTGAAAAGAGAATACTTTCTTGTTATGTTAAAGTGAAATCTGAAACTGTGTGAACTGTTTTTGATATATTGTTGTGGAAGGTATTTATGTGACTGTATGGAATAAATATGTGGAGTTGCATTGAGGTAAAAATGTGAAGTATGCACTTGGTGGAAAATCTTGTCAGTTTGTGACGTCTATGTTGGTTTGTGGACTGTTTTGGCATTGTTGATATTGTGAGGCAGTAAATTGTGTTGTATAAGGGTGGAATGAAGTTATGTGGTAGTAGTAAAGAAGGTGTAATGATATACCTATGTGTTTGGGATGTTGGATAGTTTTACTTCCCGTTAAGTGACTAATTACCGTCTTGTGAACTTGTAATGTAGTTAGTTGTTAATGTTAGCTCCGTTATATACTTGTGTTGTAGATTAACACATAAGGAAGGAGCTGAATTTTTGTATTCACATTTTGGAAAGATAAGGTATGTAAGGATACTCTTTTCTGTATCCTTTGGCCGCACCTATTGTTCTCATTGTTACCGAACTTGTTTCCACTCCAAAAATGTTTATTCACGTGTCTCTTATTCATTGATTATTGCTCCAAAGTTTCAATAATGTTATAACCACCAATGTATCAATCTCATAACAAAAGAATTGAAGTAATGCATATTTGCTTGAGTACGGGTGGTATCTCAAAGGGGCGAAATCCTAGCTCGAGACGATCCCAAATGATTATTGGACACAGGGGGCAGCTCAAAGGGGCGTAAGCCTAGCTAGAGATTAACCTGTTTTATTGATTTATGGGTGGCAGCTCAAAGGGGCATAAGCCTAGCTAGAGACGATCCCAATGTTATTTACCACTGATCAGTTTGTCCCGGACATTATATGATTGATGATTGATATTGATATGAAACGTAAAAATAAAGTAATGAAGGCAATGTACAAGTTTCCACATATACAGTACGGTGGTTTACCAATATTTTCCATTAACTTGTATTTGAGATCATTGAAATTCTTATGTTTCATGCAGTTATTTATGGCCTTACATACTCAGTACATTCTTTCGTCCTGATGTCCCTTGGGAGACTTACCTTACTTGCTGTAGGAACAAGAGTTAGTAGACCTTCTCAGTAGGATACGGGTCATCAGCGGACTGTTGGTGAGCTCCAGTTGACTCGGGGCTTTCCGAGTCATTTGTACACACTTGTTTTGGTATTGTATAACAGTTGTATAAAGCGGGGACTTGTCCCGACCTTAGTCATGGTTATGCATGTCTTTTAGAGGCTTTATAGACCATTGTAAAGTCAAACGTAGAAATGTCGTACCTTTTTGACGTTGTGTCCCCAACGGCCAAGCCTCGTATCTATTTTGATCGACTTTACATAATTTTTGTCACCGATATATTCTATTTACATGTGGCAGAATTTTAGTTCATTTAGTGACATGCATATGAATGTACATGATCATAGGTTGGTTCTCTCGGGCCTTAACGGCTTTGGGTGCCAGTCCGCCCCAATGCAATTTGAGGCGTGACATTATCTATCCCGAGATTCAAGTGAATGAAAAACTTTAAATGAGTTCCACTGGTGATGAGAAAAATTTAGATCTATCAAAAATTACGGTGGATAATATTTTTGCATATAATGTCGCACTTAACATTATGCAAGACCATGAGGATCTTGAACCTCTATCTGTCGAAGAATGTCGACGAAGAAATGATTGACCAAAATGGCAAGAGGTAATTCAATCAGAATTGAATTCACTTGCTAAACATGGGGTTTTTGGACCTGTAGTCCAAACCCTTGAAGGTGTAAAACCCATTGGATATAAATGGGTCTTTGTGCGAAAAAGAAATGAGAGAAATGAAATTATAAGATACAAGGTACGCCTTGTTGCACAAGGTTCTCTCAAGGACTTAGAGTCGACTACGAAGAAACATATTCACCTGTTATGGATGCAATAACATTTTGATATCTCATCGGTTTAGTTGTACATGAAAACCTTGAAATACATCTAATGCATGTGGTTATAGCTTATCTTTATGGTTCACTTGATAATGAAATTTATATGAGGATACCAGAAGGATTAAAAATTCCTGAAGCATATAGTTCAAAGGCTCGGGCAATGTATTCAATCAGATTACAAAGATCGTTATACGATCTAAAACAATCAGGGCGTATGTGGTATAATCGCCTTAGTGAGTACTTGATAAATGAAGGTTATATAAATGATGTCATTTGCCCTTATATGTTTACTAAGAAAATAACATCAAAGTTTGTTATACTTGTTGTTTATGTTGATGACATAAATCTCATTGGAACTCCAGAAGAGGTCCAAAAGGCAATTGATTAACTAAAGAAAGAATTTTGAGATGAAAGATCTTGGAAAGACAAAACTTTGTCTTGGTCTGCAAATTGAGCATTTAGCAGACAGGGTCTTCATCCATCAATCTTCCTATACTAAGAAGGTTTTGAAATGATTTTACATGGACAAAACACATTTACTAAGTAATCCAATAGTTATTTGATCACTTGAAATGAGTAAAGACCTGTTCCGACCTCCAAAAGAGAATGAAGAGATTTTTGGTTCTAAAGTACCATATCTCAGTGCTATCGGTGCACTTACGTATCTGGCTAATGTTACAAGGCCTGATATAGCATTTTCTGTTAATTTACTAGGAAGGTATAGTTCTTACCCTACACGTAGATATTAGAACGGAGTTAAACATATATTGCGATATCTAAAGGGGACTATTGATATAGGTTTGTTTTATACTAACAATGATAGTGCAGATCTTGTTGGTCATGCATATGCAGGTTATTTATCTGTCCTACATAAAGTTCGATCTCAAACAGGCTATGTGTTTACATACGGAGGTACTGCTATATCATGGCGATATACAAGCAGTCTATTGTTGCTACTTCTTCAAATCATTATGAGATAATAGTTATTCATGAAGCAAGTAGAGAATGTGTATGGTTGAGATCAGCGATACATTTCATCAAAGAGAGATGTGGCCTGAAGTGTGATATTAAGATACCCACATTCATATTTGAAGATAATGTTGCATACATAGCTCAATTAAAAGGAGGCTTCATAAAAGGAGATAGACGAATCATATCTCGCCAAAGTTATTCTTCACACATGATCTTCAGATGAATGGTGACATTGATATACAACAAATCCGTTCAAGTGACAATCCAACAGATTTGTTCACTAAAGCTTTACCAATTTCAACTCTTGATAAGATGGTACACAAAATTGGAATGCGAAGACTGAACCATTTGAATCGAGGTCATCATGGGGGGGTAAAAATACGCATTGTACTCTTTTTTCCTTAACCAAGGTTTTATCCCATTGAATTTTCCTGGTAAGGTTTTTAATGAGGAAGCACACAAATGTGTATTCATTAGACATCCAAGGGGGAGTGTTACGTGAGTGGATTTGCACTTCGTACTTGATGCCTAAGGAAATAAGCTACTTTGTGCCCAAGTTAATGGGTTAAAGTTTATACCAAGGTCATTTACTTTGTGCACAAGTTTGGCCACTTTTGCCCATTTTTTTTATCTATATATATACCCCCTACTCTTGTAATTTATATACATACAAAAAGAGAGTAATAAGAATATTAGAAGTTATCCTCTCTCCTTTGTTACTTGCTTTGGTATTAGTCTACATACTAGCTTATATATAACACCTTTTACATTTCGTATTTTTTTGAACATATACAAAAAATATTGAAAAAGAGAAAAAAATTGTCATGAGCCAAAAAGGAGGTATGACCGACTCGCCGCACCAACAACACACATAACACATTGTTATTTTATTTTTTATTATACTCTTAGGGTTTTTTGGTTTGAATACAAGTTATGCTGGGATTAATTATGCTGGAATAAGTTATTCCGAAATTAGTTATGCTCGAATTATTTCTTATTGAGTGTTTGATTTGTTGTATTCAAAATAATATGTATTGCATAGTTTCTAAGAATAAGTTAATTGTTTACAAAAATACCCTCCACCTTATTTCGTTTTTTTTATATCTTCTATTCAAGCTTTAGTTATTCATTCTTAAAAATAAAATTTTTATCTTATTTAGCTTTTTTTTGTGTGTGTGTGTGCATTCCCATGATTATGCCGTGTGTTTTTATAAATAAATACTTTTATCTTATTTAGCTTAAAATTTTTGTGTGTGCCTTCCTATGAAAATAAATATTTCATCTTATTAAGCTTAAAATAAAGCTTCCATCCTAAGTTTGTTAAAGTAAAAGAGGATTCATTGTTTATGTCACTTTGTCTAAACACATATCACTCATATATTATAAAATATTAAAACTATCATCATTTTGATTGATATATAAAATATAAATTTTAAGTGATTAAAAAACTATTTAATTTTAAATATGTAATTCAACAACGGAGTCAACATTTTTATTACTCTGAAGAGAAATCAAAATATAAATAAACATAAGAATTAGTCAAATAAATTTAGCGCATAATATATTCATAAATAAAAAAATATATGTATATAGTTTAATTTTTAATAAAAAATAGGAAGAATTATCATAGAATAACGAGTAGTGGAGGTTGTGAATGTTATTATAAATTGTATAAAAAATAATGTGAAAATGCATGAATGTGAAAAGTGATTATAAAAAGGGTTTCAGGGTTTCTTTTGTCATTTTAATTACTTTATCCCAAGATAACTTATCCTAATATTATTATACCACCAAGAGGAAGGGATAACTTATCCCAGTACTAATTAGTAATCCTGGAATAAGTTATCCCAGGTTGTGCAGCCAAACAAGAAATTAAGAGGCACTAAAATTTTATCCCGGGACTATTAGCTCTTATCCATCATACCAAACGACCCCTTACTATCTAATAAGAGTGAATATCCTAAGCAGGCATGAGGGCGTCAACATGCTTGCTTAGGATGGGCCTCATGAAACTTATTTGCTTTTCATATGTTTTCAGAGAAACTTTCTATTTTTATTGAGGTTAGGAAATGAGTGACTGTCACGATCCAAATCACGGATTGAGTGGGCACCTACCCAACTCTATTTTAGATAGGAGAATTCTTACCACCCAATCATTCAATTATTACGGAAGACATTATTAAACCTTAAGCATAAATAAATCCATGAATAAATAACCTTTCTTGTTCAAAACATATTTATTACATAAGAACATTGTTGAAGTAAATTAAGCAATTTCTCAGAACCTAGTCTAAACCGATAAAAGAGCACTAACAAATAGAGTAATGACCCGAGACACAACATCAATGTATGAGTAGGATGACAGGAGTTGATGAAGAATAAACACCGTTGTACCTATAGAAACTCCAAATAACCTGCAACATGGCTATATCCCCAAATGGAGATGTAGTAAGTGTAGTATCAGTACAACCACACGTACTTGTTGGTATCATCGGCCGATCAGGATTAGAAACATATAACAACATATAGCAAACAAGAAGAGATCATGTAATGACCCTCCCAGTCATTTCCCTCGTTTTCGTATATTCTCAGCGTTTAGAGTTTTTCTATAACTGCCTGAAGTTATTTATGACTTGCTGGAACTGACAGTTCGGTTTTCGGACAGTTCGTTTGAGACTATTATTTATTTCGAGCATGTTGCAAAATATTTAAATTAAATTAGAATTTGGTAAAATGATATTTTTATTTTATAGAGGTTTTTTTCAAAATAATTTTTTATTCATGATGATATATTTAAAATATTGTATTTATTTTACCACGAGCCTATGCAATATCCGAATATATATATATATATATACGGAGAGAAAAAATGGATAAGGCCACGTGCATGTTACATTAATTAGTATTTGACTATAAGATTACTTTCTTTTTTGAATTTTGTACGTGTAGTACATATATATATATATATATATATATATATATATATAATATTATTTTCTTTTCTCATTTTGTTTTCTTTATTAAAGGCTACATATATTCCACCACTTTAATCAATTTAAGCTCAACTTTAGGCATTTTTAGTGAGATTCAAGGTTAGAGGTTGGTAGATTTGAGTTCGTGGACTCGTTCTCGACGTTTCTACGGTGCGTTTTCTTATTTTTACGGTATTTTTAGTTACGGTGGTTGTTGGGATTGGTGTTGATGTTTGAGATATATATTGAGCTCAAATTGAGCGGTGTTAGTTGTGACTATTGGTCACGGGGTGATTTGGGATGCTGTGACGGTTTCAATTTTGCGATTCCGCAAGTGGGCCCCACATGGACCGTTCGGATTTTTTTTCTGAACTGATGCAATATGGGTATCAATATTCATGTTTTGACATGTATTTTATTATTTTGCTAGCATGGCAGAAATCTGAGGTCTCGCGGAAGGGGAAGACTCCTATTTAGCAAGCTTTGGCAGGCGTTTGGCGGCGTCCAGGTAGGCTAGGCTTACCATATACCTAGACTGAGTTTATTAATAGTATTTGCATACTGTTATGCTAATGTTTGGGCTGGTAGTTGTAGATTGGCATTGGCTTGCTATGATTAGGCCTTTTGGGTCGGTTAGGGCCTTGTTCGGATATGTTTCGGGCCCGTTATCCTCGTGGTGTGCCAGAGATTACCTTTATAGGTTTGGTAAATGTTGTACTACTGTTAGTAGGGGATTGGTGAACCTTAGCCCAGACTTGGTTCCGGGACCCCGTAGTGGGCCCCGCTACTCTTCACAGTTGGTATAGTTAGCTTTAAACATTGTTAGGCTTAGTGAAGCCCTGAGATGATATTTTAGGATAAAATTTATGTTGAATTACCTTAGTTATGCCCTTTTGACCTATTTAGCCTTGTCAGTCCCTAATAGCACCATATTTGACCGGGTTCGGCTAGTTTGATTTAGAATACAGACCCGCCTTGCCATGAATTATAATGTATACCCAGACTTATATATACATATTGTTTATAGTAGATAGTTGACCTGAAATGATTCTGAGATTGACTTGTAGTACGTGGGTGGTTAGCTCCTTATTTATGTTTCGGGTTCGTTCTGGGGCCAGTATGTCCCCGTTTACTTGTGTTTGTGTGGATTCTGGCACTACTCTGTCACTAGGTTACTGATTATTATGAGTTCCAGTTTGATTTCGGCCACTGATTCAGATATGATGGGTACTGATTATGAGTTCCGATTTAAGTCCGGCCATTGATTTAGATATGATGGTTACCGATTGTTATGAGTTTCGGTTCGAGTCCAACATCTGGTTATGATATGATTGGATAGTTCTGGTACTGGGTACCATGGTTACGATACTGTT
The DNA here is from genome assembly GCA_031232105.1 of Capsicum rhomboideum. Taxonomy (NCBI): domain Eukaryota; kingdom Viridiplantae; phylum Streptophyta; class Magnoliopsida; order Solanales; family Solanaceae; genus Capsicum; species Capsicum rhomboideum. The sequence continues at coordinate 137,257,660 of CP124716.1, forward strand.
GTTCTCTGAGTTTCGGTTTGAGTCCGGCGGTTATAATATATATGTGGCCTATTGTTATTATCCACTATGTCCGATTCGATTCCGGTGTCTGGCCTCTTGATATTACCCATTGGTGCCGGTTCAAGCCCGGTGCACCCTTGTTGGTTATTTTGGTTACTGGATACTGATACAGCTTCGAGACACTGGTGACTATGCATTTACTATTCTTGTGTGTCCCGCCAGTTTATGGGGGCCAAACTGGGTTATTATTTTCTTTCGTGTGCCTATTGGGTTTCTGGGGGGGCAGATAGGTTATGTTTGACTTGTGTGTTTACTTAGGCATTTATTTAGTCATTACTCTGTATCGCACTTATTCTCTCCTGAGCATATCTATACGCCTCGGCAGTTACTTATATACTTATTATTTATACCCCGGACCTAGCATGCACCCTCGTATTTTAGCTTGCTTATATTATATTGAGCTAAGTCGGCCGATGATGCCTACTAAGTAACCGTTGCCCCGGTATTCATACTGCACTTCTGCATCTTTTTCCCCTATGCAGATCCGTACACTAGTCGATGATTTTGAAGTGACTCTCTTCTCAGCACTGACTCCGGAGCAGGGTGAGCTTACTGACGTCTGAGGCAGATCCTACTCCATCTTTACTGTATAGTCTTTTGCTCTCGATACTGTAGTACTTGTTCTATATATTTGGTTTCTGTCTTGTATTTTTGACATGTCTAGTAGTGGCTCTTGTACCGACCTCACCAGGTCTTGGGAGGGGTTCTTAACTTTATATATTGTCCTCTTCCTTCTCAGTCTTTGTATGAATATATATTTTGATTTTTTTTTTTTATATTTCTAGCATGTTTATTAGTATGGTTACTTCCACTTCATCTCTGTTTTCTGAGATTCTGCCCGTTAGCCTGTCGCTTGTCGCTCTAGGCTAGGGCTTGGCTTGCCTATTGGTGGGTTACAGTAGGCGCCATCATGACTTGAAAAATTGGGTCGTGACAGCTTGGTATCAGAGCCTAGGTTTCACTGGTATTGTTGGTGCATGAGCCGATGTTCAGTAGAGTCTCGTAGATCTGTACGGAGACGTCTGTATCCTATCTTAGGGAGGCTACAGAGCATGTTTAGGGTAAATCTTATTTCTTTGTTTCACCTCCGTGCGTTGGTGTCTATGTTGGTTTCTAATCTCTATTTGGTTCACTCTTTACGCAGATGGTTAGGATGCATAATACGAGAGCCAGGGGTCGAAATCCCGAGCCTGCAGCAAGGGCTCCTGGTTGGGGTCGAGGTAGACCTAGAGGTCCAAGGCAGGACAGAGTAGTAGCCCCAGGCCCAGTTCGTGCTAGGGATCAGTCACCCGATCCCGTTATAGTTCTAGATGTTCCGCCTCTACAGCAGTTGGTGGGCCAGGGAACAGCCCAGGCTCCACCCGATTTTATTGATGCTTCTTTGCTCTGAGGTACATTACTTCAGTTGTTTAGGATAGTTGGAGGTCAGCCTACAGCAGAGGTAGCTGATATGGGGGCGCAGGAAGCAGCTGTAGTACCTCGAGTTACTGTTCATCCAGTACCGGTAGCTCCACAGTCAGTTATAGATCAGTCTGTTATGTCTGTCGATGAGCAGAAGATGTTGGGGCGGTTTTTGAGGTTGGCTCCACTGAGATTTGTTGGTACTCCGGGTGAGGATGCATATGAGTTCTTGTCCATCTGTGAGGATAGACTGAGGAATTTGGGATTGGTACAGTATCGTGGTGTTGACTTCGTGGCATATCAGTTTGATACTGCAGCGAGGAGATGGTGGAGGGGATATCTTGATTCTAGGACAGTGGGATCTCCGTCGGTTACCTGGACCCAGTTCTCCGAGATTTTCTTGGGAAAGTATATGCCCCGTACTATGCGGGAGCGGCTCAGGGATGAGTTCTCCAGATTGACTCAGGGTTCATTATATGTCGCTAAGTAAGAGGCGAGGTTTCATGATTTTACTAGGCACGCTACTTCTATTTTTCTTGATGAGTATGAGAGAGTTAGATGTTTTGTGAGGGGACTGAGATTGCCACTCCGCAAGGCTACCCAGAGTTTAGTGACTTTAGGGAAGTCATTCGCAGAGTATACTTAGCATGTATACTCTATTGAGGAGATAGATTGTGAGGCCCAAGGGGACAGCGATAAGAGACCTCGTGTCCAGGGTAGTTTTAGTGGTAGCCATAGTTGTTCGCAGTTCAGAGGTCGTGGTCTCCAGTTTAAGGGTAGGTACCCTCAGCAGCAGCAGCAGTCTTTTCAGCGATAGGGTCAGCCAGTAGGCCCGTACAGTCAGCCTTGCAGATATCTGATAGGGGTCAGCCTATCTATAGTGGTTCTGTTAGTCAGCCTCAGGGACGTGGTAAGCCCAGTTCATCGGCTAGAGGTGGTCACATCGGATCTTCTAGGCCGAGCAGGGAGCCAGAAGCATGTTATACTTATGGGGTTGTCGGTCATTTCGCGCGTGAGTGTCCTCAGCGCAGGGCGATTGAGCCTTTAGTTCAGACAGCACAGCCCATTAGATTTGTACCACCAGCAGGCAGAGGTGGTGCACAGGGTCGTCGGGGTTGTGCCCAGGGTTCTCTAGGTGGAGCGCAGGGAGGTCGGACTGGTAGTCAGGTTAGTGATCAGTCTAGTAGTAGCCAGCGTCAGTTGTATGTCGTGCCGTCTAGGCTGGAGGCTGAGGCTTCAGATGCGGTGATTACAAGTACGATTTCCATATGCCATCAGCCAGCTTCTGTATTATTTGATCCCGGATCCACGTTTTCTTATGTATATACTTATTATGCACCACGGTTGGGTTTATGTTCTGAGTTGTTATCTATGCCCTTAGGTGTATCTACCCCCGTTGGTGATTCTTTAGTAGTGGATCGGGTATATAGATCATGTCTGGTGACTATTAAGGAGTTTGAGACTCAGGTTGATTTTATTGTATTGGCCATGGTAGACTTTGATGTGATTCTGGGCATGGACTGGTTGCCTTTTTATCATGCAGTCTTGGATTGCTTTGCCAAGACCGTTACCTTAGCCATGCCTGATGTATCCCCGGTGGTGTGGCAGGGTTCTATTAGCCGCACACCGACGGGGATTATTTCATATGTTCGGGCTTGTAGATTTATTGTGAGGGGTTGTGATTCATTCCTTGCTTATGTTCATGATGCTAGCATTAAGAGTTCTTCACTTGACTCCGTCCCGATTGTTCATGAGTTTCCTAATGTATTCCCGAATGACCTACCTGGCCTTCCTCCTAAGCATGATATAGAGTTTATTATTGACCTCGAGTCGGGTACTCGACCTCTTTCTGTGGCTCTTTATCATATGGCTCCTGCTGAGTTGAGAGAGTTAAGTAGTCATCTTGAGGATGTTTTGGGGAAAGGTTTTATCAGGCCCACTGTGTCACCATGGGGTGCTCCAGTTCTGTTTATAAAGAAGAAGGACGGATCTATGCGTATGTGTATCGATTACAGGCAGTTGAATAAGGTAACAGTGAAGAATAATTATCCTATGCCTCGTATTGACTATTTATTTGATCAGCTTCAGGGTGCAGCGGTATTCTCGAAGATAGACTTGAGATCTGGATATCATCAATTGAGAGTTAGGGCTGAAGACATCCCTAAGATAGCCTTTAGGACTCGGTACGGCCACTATGAACTTCTGGTGATGTCTTTTGGGTTGACTAATGCCCCAGCAGCCTTCATGGATTTAATGAATTGTGTATTTAGACCATACTTAGACTCTTTTTTTATTGTGTTTATTGACGAAATCTTAGTTTATTCGAGGAGTAGCGAGGAGCATGAGCAGCATTTGAGGATTATGCTCCACACTTTAAGAGACCATCTGCTTTATGCCAAGTTCTCAAAGTGTAAGTTCTGTCTTGAGTCTGTAGCTTTCTTGGGGCATGTTCTATCCAGACACAGTATCATGGTAGACCCAGCAAAGATTGAGGCTATTCGAGGTTGGGCTAGGCCCACGTCGCCTACCGAGGTTCGCAGTTTTTTTGGGTTGGCAGGTTATTACAGACGGTTTGTTGAGGGCTTCTCGTCTATTGCATCTTCTATGACCAGACTGACCAGGAAGGAGGTTCTATTTCAGTGGTCTGAGTATTGTGAGGTAAGCTTCCTGAAGCTCAAGGATCGACTTACTTCAGCCCCTGTGTTGACTCTTCCAGTTGAGGGCGAGGGTTTCACCGTGTATTATGATACATCTAGTATCGGTTTGGGGTGTGTTCTGCTGCAGCGGGGTCGTGTCATTGCTTATGCATCAAGACAGCTGAAGGTGCACGAGTGTAACTATCCCACTCATGTTTGGAGTTAGCAGCGATTGTGTTTGTACTGCAAATTTGGAGGCATTATCTCTAGGGTGTTCATTGTGAGATCTTTACAGACCACCGCAGTCTTTAGCATATTATAACTCAGAGAGATCTTAATTCGAGGCAGTGCAGGTGGATTGAGTTGCTGAAGGACTATGATATCTCTATTCTCTATCATCCGGGCAAGGCGAATGTGGTAGCGGATCCCTTAAGCCGGAAGACAGTGAGTATGGGTAGCTTAGCCTTCATTCCAGTCTCTCAGCGGCCATTAGCTGTGGACATTCAGTCCTTAGCTAACTCAATGGTTCAATTGGATATTTCTGACCCCAGGAGGATTGTTGCTTGCGTTGAGGCCAGATCTACTTTGTTGGAGCATATTCAGTATTTTCAGTTTGAGGATAGTGGTCTTTGTAGCCTTTGGGATCAGGTGCTAAGGGGTGAGTCCGATAGGGATACCTTGGATTCGAATGGTGTTCTGAGGTTTGAGGGCCGTATTTGTGTTCCGAGGGTTGGGGACTTGACTCAGTTGATTCTGCGCGAGGCGCACAATTCTAGATATTCTATTCACCCTGGGACAGCTAAGATGTATAGAGATCTGAGACAACACTATTGGTGGTGTGGTATGCGATGAGACATAACAGGGTTTGTAGCTCGATGCCTTTGTTGACAGCAGGTAAAGGCCGAGCACCAGAGACCCAGTGGTCTACTTCAGCAGTTACCCATTCCTGAGTGGAAGTGGGAGCAGATCACGATGGATTTCATTGGTAGGTTACCTCGCACCTCTCGTGGATTTGATAGTATTTGGGTTGTTGTAGATCGGTTGACTAAGTCCGCGCACTTTATCCCTGTTCGAGTTTCCTACAGTGCTGAGAAGTTAGCTCGAGTATATATTCGGGAGGTAGTTCGCTTACATGGAGTGCCAGTATCTATTATCTCAGACCGAGGGTCTCAGTTTACCTCCAGTTTCTGGCAGAATTTCCAGGAGGAGTTGGGTACTCAGGTAGACCTCAGCACTGCATGTCATCCTCAGACCGACGGGCAGTCAGAGCGTACTATTCAAGTGTTAGAGGATATGCTCCTTGCTTGTGTGTTAGACTTTGGGGGTCAGTGGGATCAGTTCTTGCCTTTAGCGAAATTCGCGTATAATAATACCTTCCACTCCAGCATTCAGATGGCTCCGTTTGAGGCTTTGTATGGTAGATGGTGTCAGTCTCCAGTTGGATGGTTCGAGACTTCAGAAGTCAGTCCTCGTGGCACAGATTTGCTCTGAGAGTCTTTGGACCGAGTTCGGGTGATTCAGGACAGGCTGCGGACAACTCAGAGTAGACAGAGGAGTTATGCTGACCGTAGACGTCGTCCGTTGAGATTCAGAGTTGGTGATAGGGTTTTCTTACGTGTATCGCCAATGAAGGGCATGATGCGTTTTGGTAGGACGGGCAAGCTTAGACCCAGGTATATTGGACCCTTTGAGATTTTGTGGACAGTTGGGGAGGTAGCATATGTACTGGCCTTACCTCCGACCTTTTCAACTATTCACTCGATATTTCATGTTTCTATGCTGCGACAGTATATCCCGGATGATTCACATGTGCTTCAGTGGAACTCGGTTCAGTTAGACGAGAAGTTGGCATACGTGGAGGAGCCTGTGTCCATTTTAGCCAAAGATGTCAAACGATTGCATTCCCGGGACATTCCAGTAGTTAAGGTACAGTGGCATCACTGTCCGGTTAAGGAGGCCGCTTGGGAATTTGAGCGTGATATGCGAGCCCAATATCCCTACTTGTTCAAATCTTCAGGTATGCACTTATTGTTGACTTTCGGGGACGAAAGTCCTTTTAGTAATGGATGTTGTAATGACCCTCCCAGTCATTTCCCTCGTTTTTGTATGTTCTTAGCTTTTAGAGATTTTCTATAACTGCCCCAAGTTATTTATGACTTGCTGGAACTGACAGTTTGGTTTTCGGGGAGTTCGTTTGAGACTATTATTTATATCGAGCGTGTTACAAAATATTTAAATTAAATTAGAATTTGGTAAAATGATATTTTTATTTTATAGAGGTTTTGTTCAAAATAATTTTTTATTCATGATGGTATATTTAAAATATTATTTTTATTTTACCACGAGTCTATACAATATCTGAATATATATATATATATATATATATATATATATATATATATATATACGGAGAGCAAAAATGGGTAAGGCCATGTGCATGTTACATTAATTAGTATTTGACTATAAGATTACTTTCTTTTTTGGATTTTGTACGTGTAGTGATATATATATATATATATACTATAATATTATTTTCTTTTCTCATTTTGTTTTCTTTATTAATGGCTACATATATTCCACCACTTTAATCAATTTAAGCTCAACTTTAGGCATTTTTAGTGAGATTCAAGGTTAGAGGTTGGTAGATTTGAGTTCGTGGACTCGTTCTCGACGTTTCTACAGTGTGTTTTCTTATTTTTACGGTAGTTTTAGTTACGGTGGTTGTTGGGATTGGTGTTGATGTTTGAGCTATATATTGAGCTCAAATTGAGTGGTGTTAGTTGTGACTATTGGTCACTGGGTGATTTGGGATGCTGTGACGATTTTGATTTTACGATTCCGCAAGTGGACCCCACATGGATCATTCGGATATTTTTTTCCGAACTAATGTAATATGGGTATCAATATTCATGTTTTGACATATAGTTTATTATTTTGCTAGCATGGCAGAAATCGAGGTCTCGCGGAAGGGGAAGACTCCTATTTAGCAAACTTTGGTACGTTTGGCGGTGTCCAGGTAGGCTAGGCTTACCATATACCTAGACTGAGTTTATTTATAGTATTTGCATACTCTTATGCTAGTGTTTGGGCTGGTAGTTGTATATTGGCATTGGTTTGCTATGATTAGGCCTTTTGGGCCGGTTAGGGCCTTGTTCGGATATGTTCCGGGTCCGTTATCCTCGTGGTGTGCCAGATATTACCTTTATAGGGTTGGTTAATGTTGTACTACTGTTAGTAAGGGTTTGGGGAACCTTAGCCCAGACTTGATTTCAAGACCCCATAGTGGGCCCCGCTACTCTTCACAGTCGGTATAGTTAGCTTTAAACATTGTTAGGCTTAGTGAAGCCCTGAGATGATCTTTTAGGATAAAATTTATGATGAATTACCCTAGTTATGCCCTTTTGACCTGTTTAGCCTTGTCAGTCCCTAATAGCACCGTATTTGACTGGGATCGGCTAGTTTGATTTAGAATGCGGACCCGCCTTGCCATGACTTATAATGTATACCCAGACTTTTATATACATATTTTTTATAGTAGATAGTTGACCTGGAAGGATCCCGAGATTGACTTGTAGTATGTGGTGGGTTAGCTCCTTATTTATGTTTCGGGTTCGTTTGGGGCCAGTATGTCCCCATCTACTTGTGTTTGTGTGGATTCTGGCACTACTCTGTCACTTGGTTACTAATTATTATGAGTTTCAATTCGAGTCCGGTCACTGATTCAGATATGATGGGTACTGATTATGAGTTTCGATTCGAGTCCGGCCACTGATTAAGATATGATGGTTACCGATTGTTATGAGTTTAGATTCCAGTACGGCATCTGGTTATGATATGAGTGGAGAGTTCTGGTACTCTGTACCATGGTTACGATACTGTTGTTCTCTGAGTTCCAATTCGAGTCTGGCAGTTATGATATATATGTGGCCTATTGTTATTATCCACTATATCCGATTCGATTCCGGCATCTGGCCTCTTGTTATTACCCATTGGTGCCGGTTCAAGCCCGGTGCACCCTTGTTGGTTATTTTGGTTACTTGATACTGATACAACTTTGAGACAGTGGTGACTATGCATTTACTATTCTTCTGTGTCCCACCGATTTATGGGGGCCAGGCTGGGTTATTGTTTTCTTTCGTGTGCCTATCGGGTTTATGGGGGCCCAGATAGGTTATGTTTGATGACTTGTGTGTTTACTTAGGCATTTATTTACTCGTTACTCTGTATCGCACTTATTCTCTCCTGAGCATATCTATACGCCTCAGCAGTTACTTATATACTTATTATTTATACCCCGGACCTAGCATGTACCCTCACATTTTAGCTTGCTAATATTATATTGAGCTCAGTCGGCCGATGATGCCTACTGAGTACCCGTTTCCCCGGTACTCATACTGTACTTCTGCATCTTTTTCCACGATGCAGATCCAGGCACTAGTCGACGATTTTTACGTGACGCTCTTCTCAGCACTGACTCCAGAGCAGGGTGAGCTTACTGACGTCTGAGGCAGATCCTCCTCCATCTTTACTGTATAGTCTTTTGCTCTCGAGACTGTAGTACTTGTTCTATATATTTGGTTTCTTTCTTGTATTTTTGACATGTCTAGTAGTGGCTCTTGTACCGACCTCACCAGGTCTTGGGAGGGGTTCTTAACTTTATATATTGTCCTCTTCCTTCTCAGTCTTTGTATGAATATATTTTGATTTTGTTTTTATATTTCTAGCATGTTTATTAGTATGGTTACTTCCACTTCATCTCTGTTTTCTGAGATTCCGCCCGTTAGTCTATCGCTTATTGCTACGGTCTAGGGTTTGGCTTGCCTATTCGTGGGTTACGGTAGGCGCCATCATAACTTGAAAAATTGGGTCGTGACAGATCATGACAAGCATATAAGTTAATATCTGAACATACTTAACTTACTTCAACTTTCAACCTTACCGCCTTTCTTTTATTTAAGCAATTTTACTTTACCCTTATGACATGATTTACTAACTATATTCTATGGATTAATCTTATCCACAGTTCTTACGCACTTACCTTATTGCAACAACTCTATGTACTTCTCTCTCTCTCTCTTTCTTATTAATCCTTTTTCTTAACAATCCTCGCTCCCTATTGTACTATCCTTAACCATCGGGATTGAAACAACCAAGACAATCGATAACATCAATAACTTTACAAGAAAGGGCACTGCAATATACGCCACATATTTAACTACATACACATGGGAGCAAGATTTATATTCAATCCAGAACATACCTTGTATTCATATTTTTCTACAATGCACAATCATAACCATTAATATAATTGGTCCACTCAAGGAACCATAATATCTCATCAAATAACTGGTTCACACAAGGAACCATGATATATCATCAACATAACTCGGTCCACTCAAGGAACCATCAACAACATATAAATATAAATACACATTCAAATGCATATGATGTATGTATGTATGCAATATACACATATCATCTCTTTCTCATCTCAACATCATTAATATCATCTCAACATCATGATCTCAATATCATCATCAACATCATCTCATCATCATCATTATCATCATCAATATCATTCTCAACATCATGAACATCATGATCTCAATATCATCATCAATATCATCAACTCATCATCATCAATATCATCTCAACATCATGAATATCATGATCTCAATATCATCATCAATACCATCAATGTAAATGCAAGATGCAAACAATAGTTATAAGTAATACCTGAAGACGAATCACAAACACCCAATTGAAATCACATACAAGCAACAATGATCAAAACAGACTTATAATTAATGGCAATCAAGTAAATGCAGTCAACAATTAATAAGTTCATCAATCCAAGTAAAAAAATAAATATCCAATAAAATGTGAAATCACAAGTATGGCAAAGAAAAATTCACCACTTACTCAAATGAGCATTATCAATCCAATCATCAATCACAAACATATTCGAAGACCAATCAATCAAGTATCCATTTTAGGAGTGCACATTCCACCAGGATTTATATCTACACTTTAATTCATCATTCTATTTCATAAATCAATCTAACTCTCTTTTATTCATATTGAAATAGGTAATTTGAGTAGCTATCAATAGGTTCTATTCAACTTACAATTCTAGTTAGAGTCATACACCTTTACATATCTTACTTCCTAGCACTTAGCCAAACTTAACTTTAGGTTCTTAATTTATATCATCACCTCCTCTTATCACAATCAATCCTCCTATCTATCTTCTAGCAAGAATATCTCATACTTCAAATATACACAATATCGGGTTTACCCTTTTCAAGGTAGTAAGACTAGCTTTATAGATTAGAAGGTCACTTAATTCTTCTATTATTACACACCTTCACATATTAAACTCTATCAATCATCAAATAAGTCATATAAACACAAACACCCATCAAGGAATCCACACAAAACACAATAACACACAATTATATTATTGTTAGATTAATTCCATGTTTTATCCATCCAAACACCGTGTCCTAGGCCTAAATATGAAATCTCACGTCAACTACGGTTATTACATGTAACTAATCCCAGTCTACTAAACATTAAACCATAACCTACCTCGATCAAATATCCTGGAATAAGCAAGCCACACCAAGGATGCTCCTTCCTTCTTTCAAGCCTTAGAATGATCAATCATCTAAGAAACAAGTAGTTATAAGAGTAATTGATTTCAAATAAATACTTTGGGAATTCAAACCTGCTAATTTTACCTTTATTCATGCTCTAAACATTATCCAATTACCCATTAATAAGCTCTATCATATTCAACTCATCTCCATTAATGGAGTTTCAAGGCTAAAGATTCTATTTTTATTGAATTTAAGGTTCCCCAATCATCAATTTTATGTTTTAGAATCACTAATTCATGCTAGGAATCGTTAATTAACAATCTAGAAGTAAGTTCTAGGTGATATTACCCCAGCCCATGGGTTTTTCCAAAATATTATGAACTTTGGGTTCAAATAGCCAAGAATTCCACCATTGAAGATCGTTCTAATGACTCTAGGATGTTAAACGATTGAAATACGAAGAAGATGACGGAAGGAACTTACGTCAACGAAGAATTTTAACCCAAGGAGTTGGAAAATTGCCCCCATAAAACTTTGATATGAAGCTTTTGAGTTAAAATCCACAAAAAGGTCAAAATTGTCAATAAATATTGCCCAGTTACCGCTGCAGCGGTTAACTTCTCAGCTTGGACAGTGTTCCATAAAATGGCCATAACATTTTACTCTGAAGGCGGATTAACAAACGGTTGGATGCGTTGGAAAGAAGACTCAAACATCTTTCATTTGGTGGATATTTATATCCGTAAATCGTTATATTCTAGGAGGTATTCTTGTTTGAAGTTGACCCTAGTTTAAATTTAGCCCGAAACTCAATCGGTAAGAACACTTCCAACTTAACTTTGTGTTAGGGGTATTGTATGACCTTAGTACATATCTAATGAACTCCCACACTAAAGAATTGACCCTATAACTTATGGTGAAAGAGGTTCTCATGATTTTACCACAGATATTTTCAGTAACGACGGAACAGATCTTTACAATGACCGACACTCAGTATTATCGACACACATTGATACATTATTTGTTTTTATTATTATACTAGTTATTGATAGCCTGTACTGTGCACGGTCCCAATAACATAAATTTAATAGTTATAATTTATTTTATTTAAGTTGTAATAGTAAAAAATGTAATAATATTTCATCAATAATAGTGAAATAATAGGAAAAATAATTAATTATGCTCCAATTTTTGCTATTTAAGGACCTAATTTATTCCAAATATTTTTATTTGTTTAACTTTTTGAGGTTGGAGCTGTGTGTGTTTATACATTTACAAAAGAATATCGAACATAACATTCCTATTTAAATGTACTAGGAATGATATTTTTTTCTTCTAGAGAAAAGATTGGTTTTATTTTTAGAAGTAAAAGTCAATTATATATAATAAATATTTTACCCCATCTTCTTCTTAAAAAAAAAAAAAAAGAAACTAATAAGATAAGAAAATCAGGACAAACCTAGTATTAATGGTCTAGCTAATTTTAGAATTAGATTAAGAAAAAATGCTAGTTTTAATTTTTATTTTATTTTAGTTACATTATATGAATTCTTGTGATTAATAATGCTTATGGTAGTATTCTTTCATTTATAGCAATAAATTTTTGGAGTTTAGCTACATATATATTATCGAAAATATGATTATACATTTTTACGTTTCATACCAAATTTAAAAAATAGCTATAATTAATGTATTTCATGACAAAAAGAATGAATTTTTAGCCATGTACAAAATGTTTGTGGCAAATACTTTAGCTGATAGCTATAGAACTTTAGCTGATAGCTATAGATTTTCTAACTCGTAGCTAAATACAAGTATTATTATCAGGAGTCTCAAATATAAAATAACCACAATTCTTTTAGTTTTCGTAGCAAATAAATCTAATCTTTTTCCACAATAGAACATATTGTGGCTACGATGTAAAGATTGCTATAGATTTTATTTATTGTGGTAAAAGAGTAAAATTATATGCTATAAATATATATTTCGTAGCAAGAATTTTCTACTATTACAGCTACAACATAATAATTTTTGTAGTTGTTAGTATCAATCCTTAGCCAAAGACAATGTAAAGTCTGTAGCTAACTTTAATTACGCCACTTCTTGCTACGGAAAGAAAATTTGTGGCTAAAGTGTTTAGTCACGTACTTTTTTATATTTAGCTACGACATGTTCTGTAGCTATATATGCATTATGTTGTGGTGTCTTTTGATGTTCATTTGGATAACATAAGTCGGATCGATGGATAACAACATTTTATAAAGCTTTATGATTAAAAGAAGTTAGGGCTGGGATAACTTTTATCTATTTTTACAATGTTTGATTAATTATATTGTACACAAGAATAGCTTATAGTATTCTTCACCTTGTTATTGGAGGCAAATGTTTATGTCCCCCACGGTGTGATTGTGAATTTCTATATATCTAGATAGTAGCCTAACCCCAACAGCCTGTTTTGATAGTTGTGACATATTGGCTTACTCATATTGTATTGTATGTACTGTATTATTGTTTTGGACATTTTATTTTTTTGCATCGTTATATAATGTCACACATGAGTAATTTGAAAGATAAACCTATAATATTATGAAAAAAGAATAGGGTACGAAATAGAGTTATTATAAAAAAGATAGAATAAAGAATCAAATATGATTAATAAAAAATGAAAAAAAACAAAACAAAACATAAAGATGCGACCATATTAAATCAACCATTACATAAATGAGACTTTTTTTTAATCACATAACAATGAATTTGACGATCGGATATACGATAAAATTTAAATAACAATCAAAATTAATACTGATTTAAAATAATAATACAATACGATAGATAAAAAGGAAAAGGGCCAAATTTACCACTCTACTTCCAAAAATTGGCCAATTTTACCCTCGTCATACTTTGAGGCCAAATTTACCCTCGCTTAAGAAATTTTTCACCTGTACCCTTCCTTTAATAGAAAAGCCCAAATCAACGTTAAATGCCCCATTTTTTAAACATAAAACACACCCTAATCTAACCGCCCACCCAACCAGATCCACAAACAAATATACCCCTCCTTCACATAGAATTACATACCAAATTTTTAAATGTGAACATAACTGGAAATGATCAGAGTTTGTACAGGACATTTTCTCTAGTTCCATGCTTCTGCGTTATACCATTCCATTTACGTTTTGTTCATTTGCAAACAACCTACTAGCACTGCACGTTGAAAGAAAAGTATATTTGTTCGTTGGGAAAATTCGACCAACAGAACTGAGGGAGGGGTATATTTGTGTTGTGTTTTTTTGTGGTCGCGTCGGATGGGGCGGATTAGATTAGGATGTGTTTTATTTTTAAAAAATAGGGCATTTAACGTTGATTTGAGCTTTTCTGTTAAAGGAAAGGTACAGGGGAAAAGTTTTTTAACAGCGAGGGTAAATTTGGCTCCAAAGTATGACAACGAGGGTAAATTTGATCCCAAAATATGACGAAGAGTATATTTTGCCAATTCTTCAAAGTAGATGGGTAAATTTGGTCCTTTTCCCTAGATAAAAACCACTCAAACAAACTGGATAAGCTGCAACACGAAAACAAAACAAGTGCCAACGAAAATGAATCAGACTTGCATGACTCATTAACATTAGAGCTTTGATATCGTAGTCACATTCAAATAGCTGCATGCAGTTTTCCTTCAAGTCCCCTTGCACACCAACTTCACTATGACAATCCGTATCATGCAACCAAAACATTTGCGTATCTTTCAAACCCTAAAAAAAATTAAAATAAGGATGGTTTTGCCAAACCAAAATTAATATCCTGAAAAGGGAACTTGCACAGACTTGAACATGCAACTTCATCATTACCTCCCCACTCTGGTGCTTCAAAGCTTTCATTATATATATTAACCAATGTTGACACTATTTGATCTGGTGAAGCTTTGGCACATGAAACAACTTTATTCACGGTAACTCTAATCAATTTGATGAAGTAGTGTAGTTCCATTTTGGTCTCCCCTGGTATGAATTTTATTGGAACATCAATTCTAAAATTTTCCATAGAGTTGTTCATTTGAGATAAAGAGGTTTTAAAAAGCAAATTTAATGGAAAGTCCATTAGAGAAGGCCTCAAATACCCATTTATATCTGCGGAAGTACGGATTAAAGTCCTCCATAGGAGTGCTGTAATAATCTCGACCCTTTAAGGTAGAAAACTCAAAGCTCCAACTGATTCATTAATGCACTTTTTTCTGAGTCTCGATATAACAGCCTCACGGACGCTCTTAGCAACAATATTTTCTTCTCTGTTTTTCTATGTGGGTAATATTGGTTGACTTGACAAAACCCGGTATGTGTCTTGTTGGAAAAATATTACTCAAATCAGAGCTTAGGAAATTAATTTTCTCAGTAGGAGTCCCCAATCTACACACTTTTGCCCACCAATTAAGAAAATTTAAAACAGCGAAACCATCCATTACAGTGTGTGTAGCACTGAATGAAAGCTAGCCCACCACATTCAAATTTGGTTGATGTGCAGCGACAATTGGTGAAACCATCCAATTAGCTTGATCTACATTCTTGCTATCATGTGGAGAAAATAAAACTGCAAGACTAAGGTCCTTGCGTGCTTTCTCTAGGAAATTGACCAGCTTACAATTGACCTTGGCACTAGTGTAGGGAACGACTTGATCAAGGAAAAGAACCAAACATTCTGTTGGGTTCTAGTGAAAATGTGAATGAAAAATGGAGAAAAGAAAATGGAGGAAAAATGAAATGTATGTTCACTTTATGAAAAGAGTGTTTTCCCACATTGGTGGTAGGAGGAAACATTCTTGTGCTTAAGTATGGAAGCACTCCTTCATGTGGATAGTGAGACAAGAACAAGTCAAGCCTCGCGCTGTTGTCGTTGTCGCTCGCTCGGCTTCGGCTTCGAATTTGTTAAATGGTCGAGAGACTATCTTTTTAGACAAAATTCATTTGAAACTTGAGAGTTAATGATATTTTAATCCAAAAATCCGATACAAAAATATTCTACATTTACGGACTCACATGACGAAGTGCGGACGCATATCACAATGCACCTCGAAGGGACGTGACCCTTCGAGGCACTGTTTGAAAGCGGGAAGGTGACCTGCGCCATTATGGAACCTGCGGGCGCAGATGGCCAGCGCAGGTCGGCGACGGTCTGAAACAATGCATCCGTTTGAGAACCATTACTTCCTTTTTGAAGCACCACCTTTTGGCTAAAAATACCTGAATTTTTCCTCAAGTATATGCACCAAATTTTGAAGTGAAAAACACCTTCTTCTTGATAAAAACTCAAGTGTGATTTACGAATCGACGAGTGCATTCGTAGTTCAACATAATTTGAGGTAGTGCCATTCTGTCGAATTGATTCAATTTATACAGGGAGGATATATTCCGTAACCTCGGGTACTTGAGGGGAATAATTTTCTTAAGGACATGTCACGCCCCGAATCCCATCGGGACGTGATTGGCACCCGACGCCGATAAGGCCCGAGAGAACCAATCTTTTCTCGTGCTCATGTACTCTCATATGTATATTCGCGTATGAATATCATCTTATTTTATGTAATTAAATATCAATAGCGGAAGGCATGACAACATATGAAATATATATGCAACTTAGCCGTTAGGGCCATTTCGTCAAAATGAATTTTCCTTCATGACACCCCACATATGTCTACAAAGCCTCTAATAGATACATGACCATGTCTATACAATATTTACAAATGTCAAAATCTACTATACACATGTGACTTGGGAAGCCCCGAAGCAACTGGAGCTCACCAATAATCTGCGGATATCACGCCACTTACTGCGGAGATCTACTACCTCCTGTGCCTGCAGCATGTAAGGTAAGTCCCCCAAGAGGGGTCAGTACAAAAAAAGTACTGAGTATGTAAGGCCATATGAAACTAGAATAGCACATAAGTACTTCCAAGAAATGAAGCGTAAGAGAATAATAATATGGATATACCTCAGTCATGAATATGTGGAACCATGTTCATTACATCTATTATTTCATTACTTGGTCATTCAGTCGCCTCGTCATCATTCTTATCATAACATCCATATTTAGAGATACACGCAAGGGATATATTCTCATCTCTTTTACAACCATCTTTACTATTATTCACTCAACTAGTTAGTGATTCATAACACCTTACGGATCATCATCTTATATTAGTACCGGGCCTCCACTTTTGGTGGGATATGATGTATATATATATTTAGTACCGGGCCTCCATCTTGGTGGGATATATAGTACCGGGCATCCACCTTGATGGGATATGATAAATAAGTATATAGTACCGGGCCTCCATCTTGGTGGGATATAGTACCGGGCATCCACCTTTGATGGGATTTAATATATATATATGTATATAGTACTGGGCATCCATCTTGGTGGGATATATATAGTACCGGGCCTCCACCTTTGATGGGATATCATATATATATGTGTATATGTATAGCATTGAGATTGTTCCCTCTTAACTTGTACCCTTTTAGTTTGTGATTCATACTCAAAGAAACATAAAGGAACCATATGCACATCTTTTCCTTTCCACACTTATAAGAGTGACACATTAGAGTTCATGACCTTAATTGAGGCACACACTTACATGAGATTGACATCTTCACTTATAAGGAATAATTAATTAACTTACACCTCACCTTCGTATTAGTCTTATGAGAGTGATACTTCAACTTATGAGAGATTAACACATCCTCTCTTATGAAACCTATGAGATTGGTACAAATATAGTCGTGACATTATTAGAACTTGGATCATACATCATCGGAGTTTGGAGTCATAGTATTATTGGAACTTTGGAATTGTGTCCACCCCCTATTATCTTCCTCCATTCTTGCAACCAACAACATGTATAACCTAATTTATTTCATTTGAGAGATTGATACATTGAGGATCGTGATACTTTTGAAAACACAAACACTTTACCTCATTCTTCACTTCTCATGAGATTGGTACTTTTACTTATAAAAAAATTGGTACAAGGATAATCATCATATTAAAGGACTTTGGAACAAGGCATAATTGGAAAATGCCATCCAAGATTGAATAGATTCTCTTATGTTCTTATTCTCTTGAACTAGGTCCTTTAGAGATTTTGACGTTATGACAACTTTCCTCGAAGCTTCGGATCATTAACCAATGGGTAAGAGATATATGAGTAAACAGTGTGAGAAACATCCCATTATGAGAAACATACCACGATTGAAACCATTGGACCATAATCCATAAAACAAGGGACATGAGTATAATCACTATTGGAACATGGAAACATAACCTTATTGTTTTTGGAACATTAACCATGAATACGGGACAAGAGATTCACCAATAATCAATGAATAGGAAATATATGACCATGACCATGGATAACCGAATATGGGATACCTTAGCACATTTCGGGATGGAACATGTACGGTGACAATATGAACAATATGCTGCAGAAGGATACAGAAAGAGTAACCTTACATACCTTATCTTCCCAAATGTAAATACACAATCCAATGTGTGAGCACAACAATCCCGCTCCTTTCTTACTCTACATCACAAGTACACAACGAAACCAACATTAACCACCAACTACCTTACACATGCATACGACAACAATGAGTTACATGTTTATCTTTAAAACGTCATTTCCTTTTCAACAATACCATTTACGGCATTGTTATACCAACAATACCCCATTCATGCCATACATTGACCACAAGTTACATTCCAAGCATTTAAGATGACCATGAATTACATGAGTCCCTTATAATATTATTTCACCCTTTACAATACCATTCATGGCATTATCATACCAAAAATACCACAATATTTCATACATTTACCAACACATGATAACCCAACAACATTTCACCACAAAGCTTCTCCTTTACACTTTCTCATTCCCACCATATCACAAATAATCCATCAAGTCACCTTAATACACTTCATAGCACAAATCGGTCAAAATCCCATAATTTACACATGTAGAAACATAGAAAGTTATGGGCATAACAACACCATATAAGTTGAGATATCATCAACACCATTCACTTTCATCAAAACATCAAGTCCTTTTTCAAGTTTAATTCACAAGGATTACACATCTTTTTGTAAAAACCCCAAGTGCCATATCCAACACTTTCTAGCATAACCAATATGATCTACATAGTCTCTCATGCATATAAGATATAAAAAAATCATAATATACACTTACCAAGACTTTCCAAATGATGATCTTGTCCAAAGAGTTGGCTTAGGGTTCTTGAAAAATGAGAGAAATATCTTTGGGAAATTTCTAGAATAGCATGAGAGTTAAAATGAGAGAAATCTGATTTTTTCCCAAATTTTATAGCCCCTTAATGACCCTTTTTACTCACACACTTGGTCCAATAATAAGTCTCTACTTGGCCAAGATGAATGGGTCAAATTTCCCATATGGGCCATGTCTTCTTTCCATTTTTGGGCCCTTTTGGGGCCCAATTCACTTAACCCGATAAAATCAATAATTTCACATGTTTAAGTCATCTCATACGTATTACAATAATATTTCCACTCATGCTATTCATATCCGCAGCTTCAATCCAAAAACCAAGTGCTTCTAGCCACGTATGACCCATTTTGACCAAAAGGGTAAAATCGTCATTTTGACGTCAAATTCGTTCTCGAGTAATTTTATCATCCCAATATATTATTTCACTCATTTCATGTATATTCTCATGGTTGTAGAAGAATCGTGGTAAAAATCGGCTCAATACGTCCCCGGGAACCCTTGGGACTTAAACAAAACTTTCAACTTTTGAAAGGTGCGCAGGGGAGGCGTGGCACGCTGCCTGGCGCGCCCCTTTGATGCCTATGGACTGAAAATTTCAGCCCAGAGTGGTTTGGCACGCCCCTGGGCGCGCCCCTCCTTATTTTTTTTCCAAAATTTTTGTTTTCGGCTTTTCTTCGCGGGTTCGGTTAGATACTTCAAGTCCTATTCTTTAACTCACTTCTTACCCTTAACATACTTTGTTTAGAGGTCCTCTTAGCCTCGTTTTGAACCCCACAAATGCTCCATGAAAATCACAAAACACCTACGACGCAAGGTTAATCACATTTCCAAGGCCAAATTTCAATTTTTTTAGTTTCGTGTGGCTCTCGACACTCAAGTATACATTGTTCAACATCGTCAAGTAGGGTTGGGAAGGTACGGGGTGTTACAGGACACACCGTGAATTCGGTGGACTTGAATCTTCTAATTTTCATATCTTTCTATAAGTTTGGTTTTGCTATTTTTCCAGAAAATAGTTTGAACTTCATTTTGTTGTAGTTCATGAGTTGGGTTGAACTTATTAAAGTTCAAAGTTGTGAATAAAGAGTTGCAACTTCATGTGATTGAAGATGTTGTTGGATAATACAGATTTTACTAATTCCGATAAACAACAATCTTAAGGAAATTATAAGTACTTGTTAATCTGCGTAGTGTCTGATTTTGTGGAGACTAAATCTTTTGATTTCTATTCCCTCGGTTCAAAGAATATAAAAACTTTACCAAGAAATTGGATTGTGAATTCGGTTCAATGAATATAAAAACTTCACCGATTCGTGGAACTCTTTGTATTAGTTTCTAGAGTTTAAAATCTATGGGTTTTTACTCTGTTTGAATTTTTTTCTGATTTGAAGAATATAAAAAAAACTTCACCAGATTTCAAAGTTCATTCGATTGACGATTTGAAGACATAAAAACTTCATTGTTGACTAGAAACGAGTTGTTTAAATATTAAATTCTTTATTGCTAGTATTCTAAAATACTAAATAAATTGGCAAAGTTTGATAGGAAAATGATGAATGAAACTGAACAATAAATTATTTCGGTTGTGAATGGTGCTTTCCCAACGACAACCAATGTTGCGTCATTAAGTCATTCAGATGTTGCAATAGCAATGGAAATGATAAAGAAACCGAAAAAATATTCTGGTGTGAACTTTAAAGAATGGCAGCAAATGATGTCATTTTGATTGACCAAACTTGAAATACAAATATTCATAAGTAGAGATCCTCATATTCCTGAAGAAGGAATGTTTGAACACCAATTATTTAGTTTGGATGATCTTGTGATTAATCTCAAGATAGAAGAGGATATTAAGTTGCGTGAGAAATGAGCAATGATGTGTGTAAATCTTGTTAAAGATAATGCTACACATAATATGAAAAGGAAAAATTCTTCTAGACAAGAGAAAGAGCAGAACAAGAAAAGGTTCAAAGAAAAGTGTTACAATTGTAGTAAAGTTGGCCACAAAGCTCTAAGTTGTCAAGTTCTGAATAAGAACAAGAAAAAAAATCAAATAAACATGTTGGAAGCAACTAGAAAGATTGAAAATTTGTGTGCTATGATCACTGAATGCAATCTAGTTGAAAATTCAAATGAATGGTGGTTTGATTTAGGAGCCACTAGACATGTTTGTGCGGACAAAGAAGCTTTTGCTACTTATGATACCGATGGTCCCAAAGAAATGATCTTCGTGGAAAATAATGCAACAACCAAGGTTGAAGGAAGTGGGAAGATATTCCTAAAAATGACTTCCGGCAAGGTGTTGACTCTCAACAATGTTCTCCATGTTCCTACCATTAGGAAAAACTTAGTATCGACAACAATTCTCTTTAAAAATGGGTTTAAATGTGCATTTTTTTCGGAGAAAGTTGAAATAAGCAAGAATGAAATGTACGTAGGAAAAGGCTACCTCATTGAGGAGCTTTTCAAACTTAATGTAATGGTTGTTGAAAAGAATAAAGCTGAGGCTTATTCTTACTTGCTTGAGTCAAATGAATTATGGCATGAACGTTTAGGACATGTTAATTACAAAACCTTGCGAAAAATGATTAGTTTGGAAGTTTTGCCTAACTTTGAGTTCAATAAATCAAAGTATCAAATATGTGTTGAATCAAAGTATGCGAGGCATACGTGTAAGTTTGTTGAAAGGAATTCAAATCCGTTAGACTTAATTCACATAGACATTTGTGATATGAAATGGACACCATCTCGTGGTGGGAAAAAGTATTTCATAACTTTTATCGACGATTGCACTAGATTTTGTTATGTTTATATGCTTAATAGTAAGGATGAAGCAATAGAAGCATTTAAGCAATATAAAACTGAAGTTGAAAATCAATTGGATAAAAAGATCAAAACGATAAGAAGTGATAGAGGTGGAGAATATGAATCTCCTTTTGCAGAGATATATTTGGAAAATGGAATTGTCCATCAAACTAAGGCCCCGTATTCACCTCAATCAAATGGGATTGCAGAAAGAAAAAAACAAACATTAAAGGAAATAATGAATGTCTTACTAATAAGTTCAGGTTTAACGTAAAACTTATGGGGGGAAGCTATCCTTACAGCTAATCGCATACTCAAGAAAGTGCCCCATAGAAAGACACAATCTATTCCATATGAGAAATGGAAAGGAAGGAAGCCCAACTTGAAATATTTCAAAGTGTGGGGGTGTCTAGCCAAAGTCCAAGTTCCTATACCTAAAAGGCTGAAAATAGGACCAAAGACTGTGGACTGTATTTTCATTGAATATGCTACAAACAGTAAAGCATGTCGATTTTTGGTTCATAAATTCGAACATCCGAATATCCATGAGAATACGGTAATGGAATCAGATAATGCTGAATTCATTGAACACATTTATCCGTATAAGGCTAGAC
The DNA here is from genome assembly GCA_031232105.1 of Capsicum rhomboideum. NCBI lineage: Eukaryota > Viridiplantae > Streptophyta > Magnoliopsida > Solanales > Solanaceae > Capsicum > Capsicum rhomboideum. Next base: position 137,280,074 of record CP124716.1, read on the forward strand.
ATGAGCTGTCTAGTGAAGGGTCTAAATGATCTAGGGATGAACCAAGGGAGAATGTACTTAATAAAGAGATTCCAAAGCATAGTAAGCGAAAAAAACGTCGACTTCCTTCGGATAGGATTTTGTAACATTTCTTCTTGAAAATGCACCTTTATCATTCAAAGAAGTGATGTCTTCTACGGACTCATCCTTTTAGAAAGAGGTTGTCAATAGTGAGATTGATTCAATCTTGAGAAACCATACTTGGGAGTTGGTTGATCTTCCTCCAGAAAATAAACCTTTAGGTTCTAAATGGATCTTCAAAAGAAAAATGAAAGTTGATGGTACTATTGACAAATACAAGGCAAGACTTGTTGTGAAAGGCTTTAGACAAAAAAAAGGCCTTGACTATTTTGACATATACTCACCAGTAAAAAGGATAACATTCATTTGGATGTTAGTTGCATTAGTTGTGGTATATGGTCTTGAAATCCATCAAATAGATATGAAAACTGCATCCTTAAATAGAGAATTGGAGGAAGAAATTTACATAGATCAACCTGAGGGTTTTGTGGTTCCTAGTAAAGAAAGAAAAGTGTGAAAACTTGTGTAACACCCCGTACTTTATAACCTCACTTGATACCTTGGGATCATATCTACATAGGTGTTGAGATGCCATGCATATGTGTTTTATAGTGTCATTGGGGAAACATTTGATATCGGACGTAACATGTGCGATTAGATCGTCGTAGGAGGTGTGTTGTGATTTCATGGAGCATTTGGGTAAGAACTCGTACATATTCTAACCTCATTTGGTGACTTTAAGTCATGTTTACTTGATGGTTAAGATCACTAAGTAAGTATTTTGTAGTGTTTGGATAAAGGATTGGACGATACGTACACATTGGATAAGTGGCTGAAAATTTCAGCAATGTGCTGAGACTTGCGCCACTACCCTGTTTCAGGGGTGTGGCGCAAGCCACCAACCTGCATAAACTTCAGAGCAGGCCTAATTCTTGCGCCACTACCCTGTTTCAGGGGGTGTGGCGCAAGGAACAAAAACTATGTCTTTCCGGTGTCGTTTCGTAACGCAATTCTACGGCGATTCCTAGATGGTTTCTTTTGATTCTTTGGAGTTATTTGAGCATTGTTAAATAGTCAAACACTTCAATACACTCCTACATACTCCTACATGATCAAATCACGAAAGGTGAATAGTGATCCAAAATGTCCAATAAAACCAAGGGCGACTAGAATTCCAATTTTTGCGATCGAAAGGACGAATGAGAATTGTTTAAAAGAATATTGTCGTGACATTAGGGAATTATGTAAACATGAGAGATATGGTGATTAATACATGAAATTGTATGGGTTGCATGGATATGAGTTCTTGGGCCCAAAGTTAGGCCCAAAATGGAAATGAAAGAATTGGCCCAAAGGGCAAAAATATCCATTCTTCCACTTTGACCATATTAAATGCCAAATAAAAGGCTAAGCTTGACTTGGGGTCTATATAAAGGCCCCAAGATCAGATTTTTTTATCATCAAAGCCTCACATGCCTTTTGGATATTTTTCACAAACATTTCTCATTTCCAAACCCTAAAGCAAAAAAATTCCTTGGGACTTCTTGGACAAGATCAACATATTCCAAGACTTGGTAAGTATTTATTTTCATGGATTAATATCTTATATGCATCAAAGAATATGTATATCATGTTGGTTGTGCTTGTAAAAGGTAGTCATGGTACTTGGTGATTTTGTATGAGATTTGTGGTATATGGAATTCAAGTGTGAATTAGGCCTTGTGCCTTTGATGAAAAAGCATGGTATGGACAAAATATGAACATGTATGGTGTTATTTTGGGGCATTACACTTGTTATTGTCTAAAAGTTGGAATTTTGGGATTTTGGCCGATATGTGTTATGAGTTGAATTAAGGTGCTTTGATGGATTATTTGTGATGTGTTATGGATAAGAAAGTGTAAAGGGGAAGTATTGTGGTGAAATGTGTTAATTTTTATGTATTGGTCAATGTTGGGAATATTATGGAATTTGTGAAATAATAGTATGATCAAGGGTCAAGGGGAAATGACATGTTTAAAGGCAAACATGTAATTCATTGATATTGCATGCATTTGTAAAGTAATTCGTGGTTAACGTGAATTCGTTATGTATGTATGTTGTAGAGTGAAGGAGAGGGATCATTGTATACGCATCGAAGGTTGTCTATTCGTATTGTGCATCCAAGGTATGTAAGGTTACTTGTCCGTATCTTTCTACGGCCAATAGTGTTCACATTGCCATTTCTCTAGTTCTATTCCGAAATGTACTACGGTATACCATATGCACTTATCTATGGTCATTGTCATATATTTCCTACTCATTGGTCAATTGTGAATCTCATTTCTCATATTCATGGTTAATGTTCCGAAAGTTCAAAGAAGGCTATGTTCCAATAGTCCAATAGTGCCTATACTTGTGTCTCTTGTTCATGGATTATTGTCCAATGGTTCCAATGGTATCATGGTGCTAGTTATATTATATTTCTCATTGATATGTATTCACATGTCCTTCACTTATTGGTCAATGATTCAAAGTTTCCAACAATGTTATGTTCCAAAGTGATGTTATGACTATCAAAGTATCAATCTCAAAGTAATGAACAAAGTAATGCAAATGTGGTCAATGATCAAGTACGGGTGGCAAGTCTAGGGGCGTAAGCCTAGCTCGACTCGATTCCGAGATATGGATTTATGGGTGGCAAGTCTAGGGGCGTAAGCCTAGCTCGACTCGATCCCAAGGGTGGCAAGTCTAGGGGCATAAGCCTAGCTCGACTCGATCCCTATATGATGATATGAAAGACCCACTGATCAGTCGGGTCCCGGGTACATTGTGATATGTAATGACATGTGAGCATTGAGATAAAGAAAGTAATGAAAATAATGAAAGCAATCCACATGGTTTCCAAAGCGTAACATGGTGACTTATTCACATTGATTATTCATATGTTTTGAGTTCATTGAAATATTCTTGTGTTGTACAGTTTCATCTGAGCCTTGCATACTCAGTACTTATTTCGTACTGACCCCTCTCGGGGGATTTACCTTACTTGCTGCAGGCGCAGGTCCAAGTAGGCCTCCTCAATAGACTGCCAGTGTTAGCGGTTCTTTGGTGAGCTCCAGCTCATTCGGGGCTTCTCCGAGTCAAAGTGTATATATGTTTTGGTATTGTACATGTTGTATAAAGCGGGGACTTGTCCCGACTTATGGTTCATTTTGGTCAATGCTCTTGTTAGAGGCTTTTGTAGACCGATGTGGGTGTAATAGTGTACAAGACACATGTTGTTTTGACTGGATGGCCTCAACGGCCAAATTTCATATGTATGTCTAAATGTGTCCCATGTTCTCCTTTACTCGTATTTCATCATATTATGCAATGGTGGTTATGAATATTATATGTATATGATTGAGCATAGTCAAAGGTTGGTTCTCTCGAGCCTTATCGGCTACGGGTGCCAATCACGTCTTGATGGGATTCGGGGCGTGACAAAAGTGGTATCAGAGCAGTCGGTCTAAGGATGTCTATAAAGCCGTGTCTGAGTAGAGTCTTACGTATCGATGTGTTGTGCACCACATTTATACGTAGAAGGCTACGAGACATTTAGGATGTTGTTTCTTTCCTTCATTCTAGATCGTGCAATAGAGCCAATATTGTCAGTTGCATTGTATCTGATCTTGGTAATTATTTTTCTTTGGTATAGTCAAAATGCCGAACACTAGAAGAGGAAGAGGAAAAGGTAAAAGTAAGCTGATAGATAGAATTGCTGGTGAAGGAGCAAGTAGACCACCACCTGAACAAGTTGATCAAGGTGGGGCTGAAACTGAGTTCGCAGCGCGAGCTTCTTCTACTTCTTCAGCTCCAGAAGAGCCAAGAAGAAGGAAAGTGCCCGTGGAACCACCGACAAATGCCACAGATCAGGATCTGAGTAATGCTGTATAGATGTTGACACAGTTAGTGGCGGCACAAAGCCAGAAAAGAGCTGGTGCAATGGCACATGATGATGATGCGGCTAGAATGGCAAGTCGCAGAACACAGGATTTCTTGAAACTGGACCCTCCTATATTCACAGGGGCAGATCCAAAAGCAGATCCACAGGACTTCGTGGATCAAATTCAGAGGACATTGGAAGTTATGCATGTGACAGGGGTAGAGACAGTTGAACTTGCTGCGTACAGGTTGAAGGGAGAGGCAATACTGTGGTATGAAGATTGGAAGAAATCCCATGACATTGGTGCAGATTCACCGACATGGGAAGAGTTTAAAGTGGCCTTCCTCGATCATTATCTTCCATATGAGGTTCGGGAAGCACGTGCAGATCAGTTCCTGAATTTGCGTCAAGGAAATATGAGTGTTCGGGAATATAGTTTGTAATTTAATTCCTTGGCTCGATATGCGCCAAATGTTGTGGCTACGATGACAGACAGGGTCCATAGATACGTGGACAGACTAGAGCCATATTTGGTAAGAGATTGCACTATTGCGGCCTTGAATAGGGACATGGACATTGCTCGCATACAAGCCTTCGCCCAGAAAATGGAGGATCAGAGACAAAGACGCAGGGTACATGAATTTGATAGGGGACAGTCCAAAAGGGCTAGACCTATGGGACCACCTATGATGTCCCAAGGAGGATCTAGGCCCCGCATGTTTCCTAGACCACCTAGACCGTCGTTCTCTTATTCCACAGGTGGTGCTTATTCGCAGTCTCGAGGGTTTCGAGGTGGTTCAGCAGGGCAAAGTAGTGGGGTTCATGGATCACAGGCAGCAAGTTTCCCTCGTCAGCAGTGTCAGTACTGCGGGCGTATGCACACAGGTACATGTCGAACAGGGACGAATGCCTGCTTTTGGTGTGGTATGCCGGGACATATAGCGAGAGAGTGTCCACAGCGGTGCATGGGTGGTATAGCACGACCAGCTGGGTCGGCTGTTGCGTCTTCAGCATCGGTTCCTTCATAGGGCCGAGGGGTGCAGCCTATTGGTCGTGGTAGAGGTGCCAGAGGAGGAGCCAGTACTAGTGGGGTCCAGAATCGCACTTATGCTTTGGTGGACCGCCAGAATTCAGAGGCTTCCCCTGATGTTGTCACAGGTACATTGTCCATATTCTCACATAATGTATATGCACTAATTGACCCAGGTTCTATATTTTCCTATGTTACTCCATTGGTTGCTGCCAAATTTGCAAAGGCACCGGAATTATTAATTAAATCAATTGAAGTGTCTACACCGGTTGGTGACTATATTATTGCAAAAAGAGTGTATCGTAACTGTGTGATAACTGTGTGTGGTCATGATACGTTGGCCGATCTCATTGAATTGGACATGGTGGATTTTGATGTAATTATGGGAATGGATTGGTTGGCTTCCTGTTATGCTACGGTAGATTATCGGGCCAAGAAGGTACAATTTTGTTTTCCACAGAAAAATGTTCTAGAATGGCAGGGTAAGGTAGGGGCACCACGAGGAAGATTTATTTTCTATTTGAAAGCCAGAAAAATGATTGCCAAGGGATACATATGTCATTTGGTACGAGTGAAAGATAATGACGTGGAACCATTAATTCCACAGTCAGTACCGGTAGTCAATGAATTTCTAGATGTATTCCCAGAGGATCTTCCAGGTTTACCCCCAGAACGAGAAGTGGAATTCGGCATTGATGTGATTCCAGGCACTCAGCCTATTTCTATTCCTCCATATAGAATGGCTCCAGCGGAACTGCGTGAATTGAAGGAGCAGTTGAAAGATTTGCTGGATAAAGGCTTCATTAGGCCTAGTATGTCCCCGTGGGGTGCACCGGTATTATTTGTGCGAAAGAAAGATGGCACCTTGAGAATGTGCATCGACTATCGTCAACTGAATAAAGTAACGATCAAGAACAAATATCCCCTCCCTCGCATTGATGATTTGTTTGATCAGTTACAGGGTGCCAGGTGTTTTTCAAAAATTGACTTGAGGTTGGGTTACCATCAAGTCAGAGTTAGAGAAGAAGATGTACCCAAGACAGCTTTCCGAACACGGTATGGCCATTATGAATTTTTAGTTATGTCACTTGGGCTAACAAATGCACCGGCTGTGTTTATGGATTTGATGAACAGAGTGTTCAAGCCATTCCTAGACGTGTTCATGACAGTATTTATAGATGACATCCTTGTTTATTCAAGATCACCAGAAGACCATGCTTATCACTTACGGCAAGTGTTGCAAATTCTCCGTGACCGTAAGTTGTATGCAAAATTCTCCAAATGTGAGTTTTGGTTGAAATCAGTTGCGTTCTTGGGTCATATTGTATCAGATGAAGGCATACAGGTTGATACCCAAAAGATAGAAGCAGTGAAAAACTGGCCAAGACCTACGACACCCACAGAGATTCGCAGTTTTCTGGGTTTGGCAGGTTATTATCGGAGATTTGTAGAAGGGTTTGCGTCTATTGCAGCACCATTAACAAAGTTAACTCACAAGGCAATTAAATTTCAATGGAATGATGCATGTGAAAGAGGGTTTCAAAAATTGAAAGATAAGTTGACTTGCACACCAGTGTTAGTACTTCCTGAGGGCACAGAGGGCTATGCAGTGTATTGTGATGCTTCCGGGATTGGTCTCGGATGTGTGTTGATGCAGCATGGTAGGGTGATAGCATATACCTCACGACAGTTGCGGCCACATGAGAAAAACTATCCCACACATGATCTTGAATTGGCAACAGTAGTTTTTGCTTTAAAGATATGGCGTCATTATTTATATGGGGTTCATGTTGACATCTATACGGATCACAAAAGCTTGCAATATCTTTTTAAGCAGAAGGAACTCAATTTGAGGCAACGAAGGTGGTTAGAGCTGTTACAAGATTATGACATTGATATTCTTTATCACCCAGGCAAAGCAAATGTAGTAGCTGATGCATTGAGCCGTAAGGCAGTAGAAAGCACTAGTGGTCAGTTGAATGAAAAGCGTGAGATAATCAAAGATTTGAATCAATTAGCCAGCTTAGGAGTTCGCCTTATTGAGTCCTCCGATGATAAAGTTATGGTGCAGAATGCAGCAGAATCCTCTTTGATAGCTGAAGTGAAAGAGAAACAGTATGCAGATTCTATTTTATTGCAGCTAAAGGAGAATGTGCAGCAGAATTTGACCAAGGCATTTGATATTACACCGGAAGGGGTGCTTCAATGTCAAGGGAGAATATGTGTACCGGATGTAGATCAGCTGAGGACACGAATAATGACAGAGGTGCACCATTCGCGCTATTCCATTCATCCAGGTGCTACTAAAATGTACCATGAATTGAAAGAAATGTATTGGTAGGGCAACATGAAAAAGAACATTGCAGAATTTGTCGCGCAATGCCCAAATTGTCAACAGGTGAAAGTGGAACATCAGAAACCGGGAGGTTACATGCAATGTATCAATCTTCCAGTCTGGAAGTGGGATATGATTAATATGGATTTTATTACGGGCTTGCCTCGTACATTGCGGAAGTTTGATTCCATATGGGTCATAGTGGACCGACTTACCAAGTCAGCTCATTTTCTACCTGTCAAGACGACCTATACAGCTGAGGATTATGCGAAGTTGTATGTGAAAGAGATAGTACGATTGCATGGTATCCCACTTTCTATTATATCAGACAGAGGAGCACAGTTCACAGCACACTTTTGGAAATCTTTTCAGCGGAGTTTGGGTACTCAGGTGAATTTGAGTACGGCTTTCCATCCTCAAACTGATGGACAAGCAGAACGTACTATTTAGACACTTGAAGATATGCTACGAGCATGTACGTTGGATTTTCAAGGTAGTTGGGATGACCATTTGCCTCTTATTGAATTTGCATATAACAATAGCTATCATTCAAGTATTAAAATGGCACCTTATGAAGCCTTGTATGGAAGGAAATGTAGATCACCAATCAGATGGTTTGAAGCAGGTGAAACTGTTTTACTTGGGCCAGATATTGTTCACCAAACCATGGAGAAAGTTAAAGTTATCCAACAACGGTTACAAATGGCTCAAAGTCGTCACAAGTCATATGCCGATGTGAGAAGAAGAGGGCTTGAATTTGCCATAGGTGATTGGGTATTTTTAAAGGTGTCACCAATGAAAGGGGTAATGCGGTTCGGAAAGAAAGGAAAATTGAGTCCACGTTACATAGGCCCCTATGAAGTTATTAGAAGATTTGGGCAAGTCGCATATGAATTAGCCTTACCGCAAGAACTTTCCTCAGTCCATCCGGTCTTTCATGTGTCGATGCTTTGGAAATGCATAGGAGATCCATCTCGTATTATTCCCGTAGAGGATATTCAAGTTACAGAGGATCTCACTTATGAAGAGGTGCCCATTGCTATCCTAGATCGACAAGTAAAGAGATTGAGAAATAAAGACATAGCATCCGTAAAAGTCCTTTGGAGAAACCAACACGTAGAGGAGATCACATGGGAAGCGGAAGAAATGATGAAATCCAAGTATCCCCATATATTTCAAATGGACCAAGAAGTTCACAGTGCGGAGGTGGAACAATAACAAGTAAGTATTTAAAAGCATTATGTTAATGTGTATAGGTATGTTAAAGTAAAGATGCATTTGTTGTATATAAGACACTGTTGTTAACATTCGAGGAAGAATGTTTCTAAGGGGGGAAGAATGTAACACCCCATACTTTATAACCTCACTTGATACCTTGGGATCATATCTACATAGGTGTTGAGATGCCATGCATATGACTTTTATAGTGTCATTGGGGAAACATTTGATATCGGACGTAACATGTGCGATTAGATCGTCGTAGGAGGTGTGTTGTGATTTCATGGAGCATTTGGGTAAGAACTCGTACATATTCTAACCTCATTTGGTGACTTTAAGTCATGTTTACTTGATGGTTAAGATCACTAAGTAAGTATTTTGTAGTGTTTGGATAAAGGATTGGACGATACGTACACATTGGATAAGTGGCTGAAAATTTCAGCAATGTGCTGAGACTTGCGCCACTACCCTGTTTCAGGGGTGTGGCGCAAGCCACCAACCTGCATAAACTTCAGAGCAGGCCTAATTCTTGCGCCACTACCCTGTTTCAGGGGGTGTGGCGCAAGGAACAAAAACTATGTCTTTCCGGTGTCGTTTCGTAACGCAATTCTACGGCGATTCCTAGATGGTTTCTTTTGATTCTTTGGAGTTATTTGAGCATTGTTAAATAGTCAAACACTTCAATACACTCCTACATACTCCTACATGATCAAATCACGAAAGGTGAATAGTGATCCAAAATGTCCAATAAAACCAAGGGCGACTAGAATTCCAATTTTTGCGATCGAAAGGACGAATGAGAATTGTTTAAAAGAATATTGTCGTGACATTAGGGAATTATGTAAACATGAGAGATATGGTGATTAATACATGAAATTGTATGGGTTGCATGGATATGAGTTCTTGGGCCCAAAGTTAGGCCCAAAATGGAAATGAAAGAATTGGCCCAAAGGGCAAAAATATCCATTCTTCCACTTTGACCATATTAAATGCCAAATAAAAGGCTAAGCTTGACTTGGGGTCTATATAAAGGCCCCAAGATCAGATTTTTTTATCATCAAAGCCTCACATGCCTTTTGGATATTTTTCACAAACATTTCTCATTTCCAAACCCTAAAGCAAAAAAATTCCTTGGGACTTCTTGGACAAGATCAACATATTCCAAGACTTGGTAAGTATTTATTTTCATGGATTAATATCTTATATGCATCAAAGAATATGTATATCATGTTGGTTGTGCTTGTAAAAGGTAGTCATGGTACTTGGTGATTTTGTATGAGATTTGTGGTATATGGAATTCAAGTGTGAATTAGGCCTTGTGCCTTTGATGAAAAAGCATGGTATGGACAAAATATGAACATGTATGGTGTTATTTTGGGGCATTACACTTGTTATTGTCTAAAAGTTGGAATTTTGGGATTTTGGCCGATATGTGTTATGAGTTGAATTAAGGTGCTTTGATGGATTATTTGTGATGTGTTATGGATAAGAAAGTGTAAAGGGGAAGTATTGTGGTGAAATGTGTTAATTTTTATGTATTGGTCAATGTTGGGAATATTATGGAATTTGTGAAATAATAGTATGATCAAGGGTCAAGGGGAAATGACATGTTTAAAGGCAAACATGTAATTCATTGATATTGCATGCATTTGTAAAGTAATTCGTGGTTAACGTGAATTCGTTATGTATGTATGTTGTAGAGTGAAGGAGAGGGATCATTGTATACGCATCGAAGGTTGTCTATTCGTATTGTGCATCCAAGGTATGTAAGGTTACTTGTCCGTATCTTTCTACGGCCAATAGTGTTCACATTGCCATTTCTCTAGTTCTATTCCGAAATGTACTACGGTATACCATATGCACTTATCTATGGTCATTGTCATATATTTCCTACTCATTGGTCAATTGTGAATCTCATTTCTCATATTCATGGTTAATGTTCCGAAAGTTCAAAGAAGGCTATGTTCCAATAGTCCAATAGTGCCTATACTTGTGTCTCTTGTTCATGGATTATTGTCCAATGGTTCCAATGGTATCATGGTGCTAGTTATATTATATTTCTCATTGATATGTATTCACATGTCCTTCACTTATTGGTCAATGATTCAAAGTTTCCAACAATGTTATGTTCCAAAGTGATGTTATGACTATCAAAGTATCAATCTCAAAGTAATGAACAAAGTAATGCAAATGTGGTCAATGATCAAGTACGGGTGGCAAGTCTAGGGGCGTAAGCCTAGCTCGACTCGATTCCGAGATATGGATTTATGGGTGGCAAGTCTAGGGGCGTAAGCCTAGCTCGACTCGATCCCAAGGGTGGCAAGTCTAGGGGCATAAGCCTAGCTCGACTCGATCCCTATATGATGATATGAAAGACCCACTGATCAGTCGGGTCCCGGGTACATTGTGATATGTAATGACATGTGAGCATTGAGATAAAGAAAGTAATGAAAATAATGAAAGCAATCCACATGGTTTCCAAAGCGTAACATGGTGACTTATTCACATTGATTATTCATATGTTTTGAGTTCATTGAAATATTCTTGTGTTGTACAGTTTCATCTGAGCCTTGCATACTCAGTACTTATTTCGTACTGACCCCTCTCGGGGGATTTACCTTACTTGCTGCAGGCGCAGGTCCCAGTAGGCCTCCTCAATAGACTGCCAGTGTTAGCGGTTCTTTGGTGAGCTCCAGCTCATTCGGGGCTTCTCCGAGTCAAAGTGTATATATGTTTTGGTATTGTACATGTTGTATAAAGCGGGGACTTGTCCCGAATTATGGTTCATTTTGGTCAATGCTCTTGTTAGAGGCTTTTGTAGACCGATGTGGGTGTAATAGTGTACAAGACACATGTTGTTTTGACTGGATGGCCTCAACGGCCAAGTTTCATATGTATGTCTAAATGTGTCCCATGTTCTCCTTTACTCGTATTTCGTCATATTATGCAATGGTGGTTATGAATATTATATGCATATGATTGAGCATAGGCAAAGGTTGGTTCTCTCGGGCCTTATCGGCTACGGGTGCCAATCACGTCTCGATGGGATTCGGGGAGTGACAACTTGTTAAGTAACTTTATGGACTAAAACAAGCACACAAACAGTGGCATTTAATGTTTGACCAAACCATGTTGGCAAACAGATTCAAAATAAAAGAATGTGATAAATGTGTTTACATTAAAGACACTCCAAATCACAAAGTCATTGTTTGTTTGTAGGTGAATGATATGTTGATCATCAGTAGAGACATTTCTGACATAAATGCTATGAAACGAATGCTTGAGAGTAAGTTGATATGAAAGATCTTGGAGTTGCGAATGTGATCTTAGGGATAAGAATTCATAAAACTCCATAAGGCTTAACGTTGCCACAGTCTCATTGCATTGAAAAAGTACTTGACAAGTTCAGGTATTTGGATTTCAATATTGTCAAAACACTATTGGATGTGAGCGTTGCACTTCGAAAGAATGAAGGTGAAAGTGACTCACAGTTGGAGTATGCAAGAGTGTTGGAAAGTTTGATGTATATCTTGAACTGTACGCAATCAGATATATCATGTGCTATTAATAAATTGAGTTGGTACACGAGTAATCCCAATCAAACTCATTGGATGGCAATGAAAAGAGTTTTGGGGTATTTAAAACATACTCAAGACTATGATTTTCATTATAACAAATATCCTGTGGTAATAAAAGGATATAGTGATGCAAATTGAATCTCCGGATCGAATAAAGTAAAATCCACAAGTGGATATGTATTTACTTTAGGTGGAGGAGCAGTCTCTTGGAAATCATCCAAACAGATATGTATTGCCCGCTCTACAATGGAATTTGAATTTATCGTGTTAAATAAAGTCGGTGAAGAAACTGAATGGCTCTAAAATTTCTTGAAAGATATTTCTTATTGGCCCAAACCTTTGGCACCAGTATGCATACACTGTGATAGTCAAGCGGCAATAGGTAGGGCAGGGAGCATGATGTATAACGATAAATCTCATCATATAAGATGGAGAAATAATACCGTTAGAGAACTTCTCTAGTGGAATTATCACGATTGACTATGTAAAGTCAAAGGATAATATGTCGGATCCACTTACAAAAGGCCTATCTAGAGAGGGAGTTGAGAGATCATCAAAGGGAATGGGTTTATAGACTAGGACAAGTCATCACGGTGGTAACTCTACCTAGTGGACTGGAGATCCCAAGAGTTAGGTTCAAGAATATAAAACAAAGTTGTGACTGATGGTTCAACATTGTCAATTAACCCAACACATTCTCATGATGAAGAAAATATTCAGGAAACAAGGATGAGACTTATGGTTGGTAGTCTTTTAATGGTTTCTAAGTTTGGCAGATTTGACCAAATTATTTGATCTATAGGATTAAATGTTTAGGAATCACTGATGTGAGGGTGAAGTGGAAGCCGCTTCAAGGAGAATGATATTAAAGGCCTATTCTCTAAGCTCTCATGAAACCAGGTATTGTTTATGACTGAAATGAATAAAATCGTGAGAACCATAAATGGTAAAAGGCTGGTTGTGTGACTTGTATTGTCTAGCTATACATTAAAGTTCGACGGTTCAAAGATATCACATCTACCGATTGACCGAGTGTATTCGATGCAAGTTCACTACAGAAAGTTCAAAGAAAAACCTACTTATCCATATGTAATTAGTCTTTGCTTGTAGATCACACACTTATCTGAATATTTATTTTTTTTTTGAAATAACCATTCCCCATTCATGTGGGGGATTGTTGGGTTCTAGTGAAAATGTGAATGAAAAATAGAGAAAAGAAAATGGAAGAAAAGTGAAATGTATGTTTACTTTATGAAAAGAGTGTTCTCCCACATTGGTGGGAGAAAGAAATATTCTTGTGCTTAAGTATGGAAGCACTCCTTCATGTGGATAGTGAGGAAAGAAAAAGTCAAGCCTCACGTCATTGTCTTCGTCACTCGCTCGGCTCTGCTTTGGCTTCGGATTTGAATTTAGATTTGTCAAATGATCGATCGAGAGACTATCTTTTTGGACAAAATTCATTTGAAACTTGAGAGTTAATGATGTTTTAATCCAAAAATCCGATATGAAAATATTTTCCATTTGTGGATGCACATTACGAAGTACAGACGCATGTCACAATGCACCTCGAAGGGACATGACACTTCGAGGCACTATTTGAAAGCCGAAGGGTGACTTGCGGGCGTAGGTTGGCATCTGCGGACATAGATAACCACCGCAGGTCAGTGGAAAACTTTCTGTTTTGTGTCATTATGGAAACTGCGGACGCAGATGGGCCACCTGCGGGTGCAGGTGACCAGCGCAGGTCTGCGACGGTCCAAAATAGTGCATCCGTTTGAGAACCATTACTTCCTTTTTGAAGCACCATCTTTTGGTTATAAATACCTGAATTTTTTCTCTAGTATACACACGAAATTTTGAAGTGAAAAACACCTTCTTCTTGATAAAAACTCAACTGTGATTTACGAATCGATGAGTGCATTCGTAGTTCGATAGAATTTGAGGTATCGTCATTCTGTCGCATTGATTCATTTTATCCAAGAAGGATATATTTCGTAGCCTTGGGTACTTGAGGGGAATAATTTTCTTAAGGACACACCGTGAATTTGATGGACTTGAATCTTCTAATTTTCATCTCTTTCTATAAGTTTGGTTTTGTTATTTTTCCAGAAAATAGTTTAAACTTTATTTTGTTGTAGTTCATGAGTTGGGTTGAACTTATTAAAGTTCAAAGTTGTGAATAAAGAGTTGCAACTTCATGTGATTGTTCTTATTTTATTTTGAATATGTGATTGAAGTTATTGTTGGAAAATACAGATTTTACTAAATCCTATAAACAACACATTCATCACTACTGTACCTTCCCGCTGTTGGATAAACATGGGTTAATACCTTAGAAAGGGATTGAACAAATTGCTCATTGGTTGTGGAGTTGTTGAAATTATCATAAGGATAGAAAAGAACCATAGGGAAGTTTTTCTCTCAGCTATTTGATTGAAGAAACAGAACTTGTAATATTGAAGGTGTGGGACAGTAGGTGAAGATGGCTTTATGAGTTTCGTTCACAAGATTTCAATTTTATGCAATCCTCTATTTCCATACTTGTTTTACGACCCGAACTAGGATCCGGCCGTGAATGGCATACCCAACCAATGAAGGCCCGAGAAGACCCCCTTAGCATATAATCATAAGCATAGTCAAAATAAACTACGGAAGTAGACCCATAAAATAAGAGATTTAACTTTAATAGAAATTCGGAATCCAACTCTTGAAAATATAACATAAAACATTTTTCAATACCAGTCTACGAAGCCTCTAACATTATGAATAAAATCCTAAGTCAGAACATGGCTCTGGCGATCATAAACCAAATAGTCAATGTCTAAGGAAATGAAAACAAGATGCCTTCCGGAAGATGGATGGCTCACCACTCATAATTCGTTGTCCCAAGGAGCTCCTAGTGCTATACAGTATCACGAGAAAATGACTCTGAACCTACATCATGAAAAGATGTGGCGTTCGAGGACGGTCTGTACGATGAGTACTGGCATACAACCCAAGGAAGAGAGGATAACACATTTAATAAGGTACAATAATAAGACGCATAATGTAAATCACGAGTGTAAGAAATCACTGAATAATAATCTTAAGATATAAAAACATAATTATCCTTTAATTTTATTTCATAGACTAAGTAGTTTCACCAACCTTAGGCAACCCACGGCTATATGGGTCCGATATTCGCCCAACTGGCGGGGCCCTAATCTATGTTTGCCGCGTGAATTGAGATGAACATAACTTGGTCATCATAACATATTGTCTTCGTAGAGGAACGTGATAAGGTTGTCCCGTTTGGGAGCGAACCACCCCTATGTCGGCAAAACATAGGTTTTAGGCGTTGGTCACTAGGACTTACACCTTCTCGGTGAACTACATAATCATCATTAAGCCTGATTAAAATCCATTTTCATAAACATTTATCCATAGAGTCTTTCATTAAGGCATTCACATTTTTGTACCGTCATACCAAGACTTGCAAGCCATTCATATCATGCCAAATAATTATCATCTAACATTATAGACTCTTAATTCCATCTTTAACTTTATAAACATAGCCATAATATGATTTTCATAAGAGTCATTAAACATCTCGTCATTTCATACCATACATTGCTCAAAAGCTAGGATAAACATCACAATCCTCATTGAAAAACAAGCTTTTGAAAAGGGTTGAAGGTCATAGTTTCTTTATAAATAGCATTTAATGGTGCAAATCCATATAACGAAATTCACCTTTTCAAATAGTATGTTCGAATCTCAAAACCCTCTAACAGTGATTAGAAAATAATTTATAATAGGAGGAAAATCAATAGTAAGCTTTTAACAAACGAAACCCTCAACCCTAGTTTCAAACCGTCAATATAGTGTACGTAAATACTAAATAAATAAACACTTAGTAAAAATAGTTGAACTAGGGAGTGTTCAACATGCCTTTTGATGGAACAATCTTGAGGAAAGCTAGAGATTCGAGCCTTGAACTTGGAACCCTAGCTTCTATTGCTTCTAAGTGTTGTGGGGAAAAGAGTAATGAGTTTATGATTGAAGAATGTCATATTTAGGGACTTAGGAAGGTTTAGTATTGATTGGGAACGGTTTTCATAGGGTACAAAGACCTAATTTTCCCTAAAATAGCATTAAAAGATGAAATACCATCGACAAAACAGGAGGGGTGCAGCGCACACCCCATCGCGTGGCCGACCCCTGTGCGATGCGAGCCAATTGCGAGGCTAGGACCTTGCGGTGCATGGGACACCACGGGGTCGCAGCAGTGGACAGTTGCGATGGTCTGGACGATATGGGGCCAAGGCATGCCTCCTAGTGTGCGACACTAGGTCCCATCCCGTTTCATGTCCCAAATCTTCCCAACACTACTGAACTCATCCCCAATCGATTTCCACTATATCTAAGGGTCACTTAGGATCATTTCTAGATCTAAAAGGACATCCAAACTTACGGGTTATTACATTATCCCCTTCTTGGGATCACTCATCCCTGAATGATGATTATGGACACTTTTAACACGGCATAAGGATGAGCGTAGAACATTAATGTATTAATACAAATAATTGAATTGAATAAAGGACTAGTACCTTAAACAACTTCCTTCGAAGATGAGAACAAAAAGGGATATCTAGCCTTTATGTCCTCCTCCAATTTCCAAATAGCTTCACCTACCTTTTGATTACTCCACAACACTTTTACTGAAGCAATCTCGTTAATCCCAACTTCTGAACTTGACGATCCAAAATTTCTATAGGAACTTCTTCATAGGACAAGGAATCTTTCACACTAATAGTCTCTATGGGGACTACAAGAGAAAGGTCACCCACACACTTTTTGAGCATAGAAACGTGAAACACTTGATGCACCGAAGCTAAACTCACGGGTAAGTTCAACTCATAAGCAACCTTCCCAAACGTTCTCAAAATCTGGTAAGGACCAATGTAACGAGGGTTGAGCTTGACCTTCTTCCCAAAACTCATCACCCTTTTCATGGGAGAGACTTTTAAGAACACCCAATCATTAATGTCAAACTCCAACTCTCTTCGCCTCACAGCGGCGTAGGACTTTTGGCGACTTTGAGTTGTCTTAAGCCTTTCATGAATAATCTTAACTTTCTCCATTTCTTGGTATACAGGGTCAGGTCCAAACAACCTAACTTCACCCATTTTATATCACCCAATTGGCGACCTAAATCTCCTACCATAGAGGGTTTCAAAAGGAGCCATTTGGATACTAGAGTAATAACTATTATTGTAGGCGAATTCGATAAGAGGCAATTGATCCACCCAACTACCCTAAAAGTCAATGACACAAGCTCTCAACTTATTCTCCAATATCTAAATAGTGCGCTCTGCTTGCCCATCCATTTGAGGATGGAAAGCGGTGTTAAGGTTCACCTGCGTACCCAAACCTTTCTGAAAAGCTCTTTAAAACTGGGAAGTAGACTGTGTACCTCTGTCGGATATAATAGAAACAGGTGCCCCATGCAGCCTAAAAATCTCTTGAATATACAATTTTGCATAATCCTCTCCCACGTAAGTCCTTCTTACAGGCAAGAAGTGAGCTGACTTGGTCATCCTATCCATAATGTCCCAGATAGAGTCATACTAATTTCAAGTACGAGAAAGGCCTGTGAAAAAATCCATATTTACCATCTCCCATTTCTACAATGGGATAGCTATGTCATGAGAGGTACCACCAGGCCTTAAATGTTCATCCTTCACTTGTTGGCAATTAGAGCACTTAGCCTCAAAATTTGCAGCATCCCTCTTCATATTGTTCCACCAATAAATTTCCCTCAAATCATGATACATCTTAGTAGCACCAGGGTAAATAGTATACCTGGAAATATGAGCCTCAGTCAAAATCCTCTCATGCAAATTATCAATATTAGGCATACACAATCTCTCTTGGTACCACAAAATGCCATCACCTCCAATCTCAAAAGTCCCACTGAAGGACATTCTCGCTAAAAATTGTTGTGTTTTCCACAAAAATAACATACACCTTTAACCATGCGACAAATCCCACTATGACGCTTTCCATAAGTACGGCAAGGAGAATAGGATGGAGCTGACTGAGCCATACTGGCCTGAGACTATGTACCCTGCACCCTGGGGCCATTATTTGGCTGGAATAGCTGATCACCCAAAGGTTTAGGGGTTGGTGCACTAGCTGATGAATGAGTATTACCCCAAAACTTCTTCTTGGTCCATTTCTTGCCCCCTTTACCACCATCCTGCTGGTTCGTATCCTGATATGCTGGCTTAGCCCTTTTATTCTGCAGCTCATCTACCTCAACCTACATTTTCTTTTCATCCTTAACCGGCCGCATGTGAACCACTAACCTAGATATATCCATATCGTTGTTCAGCATCGCCCCCTTACACTTTAGAACCAAATTGCCAAAGATACCAAAAGCAAACTTCCTCATTCGAGCCCTCATACTAGATACCAACTCTTGATCATATCTAGACAACTGGGTAAACTTCATAGCATACTTCTTAACACTCATCTTTCATTGTTTCAAGTTCACAGACTCCTCAGCCTTAGCCTCTCTCAACTCCTGAGGAAAAAAGTGATCAAGAAAGGCCGCAAAAAAAATTTCCCAAACTGCTGGTTCAGTATCTTCACCCCTGTTCTCCTCCCACTGGTCATACCACTGATAAGCCACCCCTTTCGGCTGATAGGCAGCAAACTCCACTCCCTCAGCGTCACTAGCATGTATAACCCTAAAAATTTTCTCCATTTCATCAACAAACTCTTAAGGATCCTCCTCAACTTGGATCCAGTGAAAGCATATGGGTTTAGCAGCATAAAATGACCAACCCTAGTAATATTTGAGGAACCTAAGGTGGAACCAGTATCATCTGACCGACGAGACTGAGACAACACAATCTGGGCAAGCATCTGAATGGTCTGTCTGAACTCAATGCTAGAAACCTCACCCTGTGGAGGCCGATTACGGTTGGCACCGATCTTGGGAGCTCGTGGAGGACAAGTTGGGGCTGGTGGAACCAGCAGGAGTAGTCGGGCCAGAAGTTTGGACTCCATTACTAGTTTGTATCCCATGAGTAGAACGAACTTCTTCAGCATTTGCCCCAACGGGGACAGAGGTTCCAACTTGAAGTTCCTTGGCCGTTAGTCCTTCTTGGAGGCATGAACTGAAACGTGGAAAAATAGGAGTCAGAAGAATTTTGTTAGAACTAGACTTTCGAGCACGAACTTAGAACATGAAGAAAGGGAAACATTCCTAAATGTCTTGCAGCCTCCCCTTTATAAGTGTGGTGCGCTAAACACCCATAAAAGGACTCTCCTTGACATGGATTCACAGACACCTTAGGACCTTGAACCATGCTCTGATACCAAGTTTGTCACGACCCGAACCACACCCTAGAAATGATGGTCATGCCTGACCAATGAAAGCCCAAAAATACCACCTTAGCATAACATTATAAGCATAGTCAAAATAAAGTCCGGAAGTGGACCCATAAAATAAAAGATTTAACTTTAATAGAAATTTAGAATCCAAGTCTTGAAAATATAACATAAAACATTTGCCAATACCAATCTACGAAGCCTCTAACATTACGAATAAAACCCTAAGTAGGAACATAGCCCCGGCGATACCATAAACCAAATAGTCAATGTCTAAGAAAATAAAAACAAGATGCCTTTCGGAAGATGGATGGATCAACACTCGTAACTTACTGTCCCAAGGAGCTCCTAGAGCTGCACAGTATCATGAGAAAATGCCTCCGAACCTACATCATGAAAAGATGTAACGTCCGTGGACGGTCAGTATGGTGAGTACTGGCATACCACCTAAGGGGAGGGGAAAAAGCATTTAATAAGGTACAATCATAAGACGCATAATGTAAATTAGGAGTGTAAGAAATCATGGAATAATAATCTTAAGATATAATAACATAATCATCCTTTAATTTTATTTCATAGACTAAGTAGTTTTACTGACCTTAGGCAATTCACGGGCTATATGGGTCCGGTATTTACCCAACCAGCGGGACCCCTGTAACACCCCGTAAATTTCCGAATGTATACAATAAAGTGACGGAATTAATTGAACATGTAATAAAGGATATATTATGTATGCAAAGTGTTGGACTTTATTTCTTTGGATTGTTGGGCTCAAAAATTGGCCCAAAATTCCAAGAAAGACATGGCCCAAAAAGGGAATAAAATGACCCATTCTTGACCCAAGAATTAATGACCACTTGGACACCTCATCTTTGACTTAAGAGTGGATAAGTATGATATAAATAAGGGTCCAAAATCAGATTTTAATCATATCTTACACCTTGCCATTTCTTGTATTTTCTAGACATTTCCAAGAAGCATAAGAAACCAACATAAACCCTAAGGAAACTTCACTTGTTTTGGACAATATCATCATCTTGTAAGTATTGGTAAGTGTTTATTATTGTGATTTAATATATTATGTGCATGGTAGATTGTATGGATTTTGATGGTTATGGCTAAAAGTGTTGGTTGGTGCACTTTTTCTTATGTGATACAAGATGTGTCATCTTGGTAGTTTTGAACTTGAAAGTGGCCTTGTGGTCTTGAAGGAAGTGAGTTGATGGATTTAACATCAACATTTATGATGTGGTTATGTCCCTAATTTAATTTCTCTTTGTATGTCATTTTTGGAAATTTGTTGCTATGGAAAAAGTGTGTGGAATTAGTGACGTATTGGAAGAAAAATGTGATTTTGGTGATGTTTATGTGTGTGGTAATTGCTTACTCTTGTATATTACTATATTATATGCATAATAGGGTGTTTAAATCATGTTGGTTATGTTGACAAAGTGTTGAGCAGTCCACTATGTGTAAAACAGTCCACTTTTGCTAAATCGGTAAAGGATTTGCCTTCTATGTGATTTAAACTTGAAAGGGGACTTAAGGTCTTGAAGGAATTGAATTATATGGATGAAATTTCAGTATATTTAAGTATGGTTCTGTCCCTAATTCTTTACATTTGTGTATGGCTTGATGTAAATGTTTTTACGTAATTGTGCATGGAACGTTTGGCGTAGTGAAAAGAGAATACTTTCTTGTTATGTTAAAGTGAATTATAAAATTGTGTGGGCTGTTTTTGGTATATTGTTGTGGAAGGTATTTATGTGAATTTATGGGATAAATATGTGGAGTTGTATTGAGGCAGAAATGTAAAGTAGAAACTTGGTGTAAAATCCTATCGGTTTGTGATGTCTACGGTGATGTGTGGACTGTTTTGGTGGTGTGTGGACTGATTTGGTGTTGTTGTTTTGATAAAGTAGTAAGTTATAGTGTAATGTGGTGGAATAATGTGATTTGTTAGTATAATGAAGGGGGTAGTGATGCACCATGTGTTTTGGAGGTTGGACGGTTTTTACTTTCCGTTAAGCACCTACTTACCGTCTTGTGAACTTATAATGTAGTTAGTGGTTAACGTGAGCTCCGTTATGTGATTATGTAGAGTAACACGTAAGGAGAAAGCTGGAGTGTTATATTCACGAATAAGATTGTGTATCCATATTGGGGAATTAAGGTATGTAAGGTTACTCTTTCCGTATCCTTCTGCAGCACATAGTATCACATTGTCATTATACATGTTCCATTCCGAAATGTCCAAAGGTATTCCATTCCCGGTTGTTAATCATTGTTACATACATGTTCCTTATACATTGATCAAATGTAATTCATATGACTCATGTTCATTGATTAATGTTCCAATAATGTTCCAAAGTTTCCATAACATTGTAACCACTAATGTACCAATCTCATAACAAAAGAATTGAAGTAATAAACACTTGTTGAGAACGGGTGGAAACCCAAAGGGGCATAAGCCTAGCTAGGGGCGATCCCGAATGATTATTGGATATAGGGGGCAGCTCAAAGGGGCATAAGCCTAGCTAGAGAAGAACCTACTTTATTGATTTATGGGTGGCAGCTCAAAGGGGCATAAGCCTAGCTAGAGACGATCCCAATGTTATTTCCCACTAATCAGTTGGGCCCGGGCATTACATGATTGATGATCACTTGATTGAGGACGAAGTAAAGTAAAGTGAAATGAAAGTAAAGAAAGTAATGCACATGATTCCACATGTATACCTATGGTAATTTATTCACATGATGTGTTCACTTGTACTTAATTTTATCAAAGTTTCTATATCTCATACATTTACTAATAGCCTTACATACTCAGTACATTCTTCGTACTGACGTCCCTTGTGGGACGTCCCTTACTTGCTGCAGGCACGGGTACCAATAGGCACCCACAGTAGTACTTGGATTCATCTGCGGTTTTGTTGGTAAGCTCCAGTTTGCTTCGGGGCTTCCCGAGTCCTATGCACATATTGGTTTTTGATAATGTATCACAGTTGTCTAAAGAGGGGACTTGTCCCGACTTTAGGATGGTTATGTTCATGTATGTACAGAGGATTTGTAGACGATGTTGGACAAATGAAAAATGTATGTCATGTCATGATGGCCCTAAAAGCCAAGTTTCACATATGTATATATAAATCACCTGTTTTGCCATGATTTCCGCCATTGGTGTCTTGCGTCTATACATGGTAGTGATGGTCAATGAATGACGTGTGTATGAATGTACAGGGTGATAGTTGGTTCTCTCGTGGCCTCAACGGCTTCGGATGCCAGTCCGCCTCGTTGGAACTCGGGGCGTGACAGCCCCAATCCATGTTTGCAGCATGAATTGAGATGAACATAACTTGGCCATCATAACATACCGTCCTCGTAGAGGAACGTGATAAGGTTGTCCCGTTTGGCAGTGAACCAACGCTACGTCGGCAAAACATACGTTTCAGGCGTTGGTCACTAGGACTTACACCTTCTTGGTGAACTACATAATCCTCTTTAAGCCCCATTAAATACTATTTTCATAAACATTTATCCATAGAGTTTTTCATTAAGGCATTCACATTTTGGTACAGTCATACCAAGACTTACAAGTCATTCCTATCATGCCAAATCATTATCATATGACATTATAGACTCTCAATTCCGTCTTTAACTTTATAAACCTAGGCATAATAGGATTTTCATAAGAGTCATTAAACATCTCATCATTTCATACCATACATTATTCAAAAGATGGGATAAACATCACAATCCTCATTGAAAAACAAGCTTTTGAAAAGGGTTGGAGGTCATAGTTTCTTCATACATAACACTTAATGTTACAAATCCATATAACGAAATTCACCTTTTCAAACAGTATGTTCGAGACTCAAAACCCTCTACTAGTGATTAGAAAACAATTTATAATAGGAGGAAAATCAATATTAAGCTTTTAACAAACGAAACCCTCAACCCTAGTTTCAAACCATCAATATAGTATACATAAATGCTAAATAAATTAACACTTAATAACAATAGTTGAAGTAGGGAGTGTTCAACATGCCTTTTGATGGAACAATCTTGAGGAAAGCTAGAGATTCGAGCCTTGAACTTGGAACCCTAGCTTCTATTGCGTCTAAGTGTTGGGGAAAAGAGTAATGAGTTTATGATTGAAGAATGTCGTATTTGGGGACTTGGGAACGTTTAGTATGGGTGGGGAACGGTTTTCATAGGGTAAAAAGACCCAATTACCCTTAAAATAGAGTTAAAAGACGAAGTACCATTGATGAAACAGGGGGGTGCGGCGCACACCCCGTAGCTTGGCCGACCCCCGTACGGCGCGAGCCCATCGCGAGGCTAGGCCCTTGCGGCTTATGGGCCACCGCGGGGTTGAAGTAGTGGACCCTTGCGATGGTCTAGGCGATGCGGGGCCAAGGCACACCTCCTAGTGTGCGACGTACGGTCCAATTTCACGTCCCAAATCTTCCCAACACTACCGAACTCATCCCCAATCGATTTCCACTCAATCTAAGGGTCACTTAGGCTCATTTCTAGCTCTAAAAGGACGTCCAAACTTACGAGGTTTTACAGCTTGGTAGGCTAAAATGAAAGAAAACAAATACAAAGGACTGAACAACACTACAAGAGGTACTTGTTCCTTTACCTGAGAAGCTCCCAACTATTAATAGATTAGATGGTGGTTACCCATGCAAGCACGGGCCTAATATTATATTATAAAAGCTTAACTTTGTTCTTATATGAAATTGTACAGGAGAAAAATTGATGCATAATACTATTACATGCTAAAATGTGACACTCTTTCATATCTGAAAGTATTATTTACATTCATACCATCTCACTACATATCGGCACAACACACCTTCAATCTTGCACCAACTCACTACATTCTTTCACCGCATTTTCCTGCGGTTATTAGTGGTTTTCACCGTCTTTGCTCAAACACAACTGTAAAATTATGAAGTATCAATGAAATGTTAGTTCCCATATCCCACACAGACTATAGACATTGGAATGAGCAGCAAGATAACTTTCAAAGAGATGACAAGGAACAGTAAAGGACTGGACAAAAAAGGGACTTAATGTTTTAATAAAATCCACCTTAAGGGGGTGAAGGATTAGGAAAAGGACCTTTACCTATTCATTGATAAAGAAAGTCATACCTAATAGTTAGTTCATTTTTTTAATTGTGCAGTCTTATCTGTTGGACTAACGTCCATCATGTTTAAATTTAAGGATATAAATTCTGAAAAGCTATACTCGTTTATGTACTTGCAATATTATCATGAGAGTATTTATTTATAGCTGAGCAATTAACTAAAGTAGTATATGTCTAGCACCCACAAGTACGATCATCATATTTTGTTCGATAGCCACAGGTAGAAAACCAGCCTAGTACGTAGTATCTTTTATATGTTCAAGAATAATTTGATTTCACTTTTTTTGAGTCGAGGTCTATTCGAAACAATCTTTGTACCTCATAAAGATAGGGATAAAGTCTGCATACATCGGATCCTCCATAACCACCGACGGGATTACACTGAATATGTTGTTGTATATGTTCACATATAATGTATAAGTTGAAATCAAATAGTTGATATGACATAAATTTTTAATATTTGTTTTTGGCAATTGAAATAAATATCATTGAACATCTTTACTACAATTCCACAAGAAAATAGTTACTTGAATAATCTTTTAACTTCAATGAAAGACAACACCACAAAATAAATCACTATATGTTTCATTTTAATAGAAAACGGAGAGGGGAAAGAGAGTATATTTGCATATACCATGTTAGCCAAAATTTACAACCTCCCTCTGTATTTTAATATGGTTAAAAAAAATTACAACCTTTTACTCTAAATAAGTCCCCAAACCCCAAATGTCACCGGAGCCTCAAAGTATTTTAGCGACGTTGCAACACTATGGTATTTAAAAGTAACAGATATATTTCTTGTTTTCTACATCAGTTCAAATACTTGATGTTTTTTTTTCCTCAATTAACTGTAACTGTTGCAAACAGTAATGTTCGTGGCAACAATCCAACAAACATTTTCTACATGCTAGAATCAAAATTTAATTTCTAAAAGGAAGTTATTTTCAATCTACATGATATCGCATTTATATCCAATTTGGTTTTTTCTGGGAAGTGACACTGACCGCAGCTCTGCACTCTGTCAAATCTCGGAGCCATGATGTTAGAATCATATTTGGTTCCAGTTGTCGGGAAATCTCTTGAATAAAGAACTTTATCAGTCAGCAAGTACTTGTACTGTATATGTTAAGTGATGTTACGTAGACACATTTTTACTTTAAAATTTAAATCAATAGACAATTATATTGTTTTAAAAGTATGAACAAGACGTTTATCGAACACACGTAATGTGCAAAATAAGTACAATTCTAAAAGCAAATAGCATACTCTTATGAATATGCTAGAGAAGATGCCGATAGCAGCCAGACAAACCAACATTAGAGAAGGAATAAATTAATAGCAATCACCATAAATTTATTCAAGGCAAAAAATATGTAAATTGTAAAATACCAACGTTGATCAGAACCTGAAAAGAAAGTGAAACGATGAACTCTCCAAAAAAAACATGCATGTGCAAAGAAGGTAGAAAAACCTTACATGTATGAGTACAATACAGTAAATAAATTCCATCAGAGAACACCAACGAACAGAGAAATTTCAAAGTAGAAAATGATGGAATTAAAGGAAAGATGATGACATTAAAAATTTCCGGATAGAAAGCAAACGTTGATATAGACTGTAGCTATTCAATTTTAGCGAGAGGGTGAATTTTAGAGAGAGCAGCTAACAGTGGAATGGCGACTTCATGCCTTGCAAAATTAGGCACCGCCTTAGGCCCCCATATTTTGTTAGTTTTAAAAGTCTCGTTAGTAAATAAAATGCCTACTGTTATGTTTGTCATAGTCTTTAGGAAGTAATTTTAAATGTGGGCAGTTATCTAGTTTTTAGGAGAAAATCTTGTGGAGTAGCTTCAAACTTTTAGCTTTGCTATGTAATTGCTTATAAAAAGAAGACTGCCGCAATATTGTGGAAATCAGTTAAGCAATTTCTTTTTCTTGTACTACCTCTCTTCTACTCTATTTTTCACTTACATCTATATATTCCTTGAATATGTTTTTTCCTATCAGTGGTATCAGAGCAAGCTTGAGATTTTTGAGTGAAAAAAATAAATATATAGCAACGGCTAAACCTCATGGCATCAGACAGTAATTTTGTACAAGCAGCAATTCCTCGCTATGATGGTCATTATGATCATTGGAGCATGTTGATGGAGAATTTTTTACGGTCAAAGCACTATTGGCCACTACTAAAAAAAGACCAAAAAACGACGGCCAAAAGCGATGGACAACATCGTTTTTTTGGTCAAAATCGACTGAAAAGCGATGCAGTCACTTGCATCGTAAAAAAGGCTCGTTACTTTAAGACGGACAACATCGTTTTTTGGAGAAAAAAAAATTTAATTTTTTTCCGCAAGTTCTTCATATGAAGAACAAATGATGAACAAAAAACGACGGACAGCGTTGCTTTTGCAAAAAAAAAAAAAAATCCAAAAAAAGCGACGTTGTTAGTTGCTTTTTGTTCTTCAGAATGAAGGAAAAAAGCGACGGACTGCGTCGGTTTTTGAAAAAACAAATTTAGAAAAGTGACTGACAAAAGCGACCCTGTCCATCGGTTTTCTGCATTTTTTTTGGATGCAGAATTCTGCATTTTCTGCATTCCACCTACCAAATAAAAATGCAATTCAATATATACAATCTCAAGCAACACACATTACTGCTAAAACAATCATCTAACACATAATACACTACATTATCAAAACACTTAAGCAATCCAAATCAGCAACACTTAACAATCAATCCAACATCCAAAACACTTAAACAATTAATCCAACAACATCCAAAACACTTAAACAATCCTAAAGATTTTCCAAAAGTTAAGTTCAAGAATGTCTAAAAAGTATCTAGAAGCATCAAATCCAACAACACTAAGGAGAAGCCCCAACTAACTCCTCGTCACTCTCTGTGTCTAGTGACATTGCATGATCGATAAAACCTCTAACACCATTAAGATATTCGGGTTTTAAATCCCCACCAGTTTTATAATCCATATAATACATCCACAAATGAAGATCCATCTACAAAACTATAGATATTCAATTATAAATTAGTAAGATTCATTAAAGTCGCTACTTAACTATTTCAAGTCACTACTTCACAATTTTAAAGTCACTAGTTAGCATTTTTTACTAGTTAACATTTCCAAGTCAATAGTTTACAAGTTTAAGTCATTAGTTAACATTTCCAAGTCAATAGTTCACAATTTTAAGTCATTAGTTAACATTTCCAAGTCAATAGTTCACAACTTCAACAATTACTAGTCCACAACTTCAATTTCCCTAAACACTTTATATTTATTAAGTCACTAGTTAGCATTTTTTAAGTCACTAGTTAACATTTTCAAGTCAATAGTTCACAATTTGAGTTCACTAAATACTTCACAATTTCAAGTCACTTCATCACTATTTCAAGTCATTAAACACTAAATATTTTTGAAGTTACTTCTTCACTATTTCAAGTCATTAAACACTTAATATTTTTTAACTCACTGGTTCACAATTTCAATTCACTAAACACTTAACATTTTTTAAGTCACTAGTTAACATTTTCAAGTCACTACTTAACATTTTAAGTCATTAGTTAATATTTCCAAGTCACTAGTCCACAACTTTAATTTCACTAAACACTTCATATTTATTAAGTCACTAGTTAGCATTTTTAATCACTAGTTTATATTTTCAAGTCAATAGTTCACAATTTTAATTCACGAAACACTTCACAATTTTAAGTCACTACTTTACTAATTCCAAGACAATACAAAGTCATGATTTCTTCACTAATTAAATTCTAGTACAATTCGAACAATCAAATAAGTAGAGGCATCGCATGTCCCTCTCACACCACATAATCACAAGAAAATTTTTAAAATTTCAATTATTTACTAATTCACAAGTCAAACAAGTATTCTAATTATTCATATCTGAACAACTCAAACAATTCAATCAAATAAGTAGAGGCGTCGTATGTCTCTCTCACACCATAAATTTCAAACAAGACCATACCCAAGTGAGATTCACAATACTATAATGTACATTTATAATCCATGATCAAATATAAAAAACTAGAGCGAAATTAACTTACACGGAGTTGAAGAGAAGAAGACGGAGAAGTCGGAGTTTCAATTCAACACCAATTCATTTACCCAAAAATCTATACAACAATCTATACAAGTGTTAAAGTATACAAGTGTTGAAATCTATACAACAATCTACACTAATATTTTGGTTAATTGAATTAAAGCACATCTCTATGTGACATTTTATCAAATACTTCGTAGGCTTCTTAAATTTTTCCTCTAAAAGCAACCTCTAAAGTAATGTTGTATAGACAGATGAATCAAAATTAAAACTCACAAGTGTAACCATAAACTTCCCTGTAAAGATCAAATGATTAAGTGAACAATATTGTACATTGTATATCATGTTAGTTTATAAAGTTTGTATTTTTTATAATATGTTTATGTTAGGTTGTTAGTTTAGAGTAAACATTTTTAAGATGAGAGGAGAGGAGACTTACCAGCGGCGGCGAAGGCAGGCGGAGGAATCAACGACTACGGCGGCGGTCGAAGGAAGCAGCGGTGGGAGCAGCAAGTGGAGAAGAGAGGAGAGAGGAAAAGAGAGAGAGACGCGGCTGAGGGGAGGGAGAAAGGAAAAGAGAAAGTTGGAGTGTTGCCCTAATAAATATTGACTAAAAAGCGACGGACAAAATCGACTATGTCCGTCGACTTTTAAAAAAATTATATATATAATTTATTTTTTAAAATATAAAAATTATTTATTTATTAATAAATTAAAAATGTAAAAAACGAAGGACAGTGTCGTTTTTATAAAATTAATTTTTATTTATTTTTAACAAAATCGCCCCTGTCCGTCGCTTTAAGTAAAAAAAAAAAAAAAAATTAAAAAGCGACGGACAACGTCGCTTTTCTAAAATTAATTTTCTTTTTCTAAAAAAATAAATAGCAATGCTGTCCGTCTATTTTAGTAAAAATAAATAAAAATTAAAATTAAATTAAAAAAATGACGGACAGCGTCGCTTTTCAAAAATTAATTTTATTTTTTTAAAATAATAGTGACGTTGTCCGTCCCATTTATAAAATAAATAATAAATTATTTATTAATTATTTCGCACAATAATCCGTGAAAAAAGCGACTGCCATTGAGATGTAGTCCGTCGATTTTAATAAAAAGTAAAAATAAATTAAGAAAGCGACGGAGTCGTTTTTTCTAGAGCGACGCTGTCCGTCGCTTTTTGTCCGATTTTTTTTGCCTTTTTTTAGTCGTGCAATTGTAGAGGATGACATCGGCACTCCATCGGAAGGTGAAATTTTGACGAATGCTCAAAAAGGAGAGTTGGAAGCAGAAAAGATGAAAGATTTGAAAGCGAATAATATCTTTTAGAATATCGATCGTCCCATCCTAGAAACTATTCTTTGCAAAGAAACTTCAAAGGATATTTGGATTCCATGAAGAAAAAATATCAAAACACTGTCAGAGTGAAGTGCACACAGCTTCAAGCCTTGATAAGAGGATTTTTAGACTTTGCAAATAAAGGAAGGAGAGTCTGTAATGAGTTACTGCGTTAGAAAAATGGAAATCAGAAACAAAATGTGATTCTATGACGAGAAGATGAATGATGTCACAATTGTTGAGAAGATATTGCGCTCTTTGATGTTGAAGTATGATTATGTCATTGGTTTATTGAGGAGTCAAAAGCTATAGATGAGTTTTCATTGGATGAATTATAAAACTCTTTATTGGTTCATGAATAGAAGATGAATCGCAATTCAATTTCTAAGGAGCAGGCCTTAAAGGCTTCTACTTTTATTTCTTCCAATTTCAGAGAAAGAGGTAGAGGCAAAGGTAGAGGAAGAGAGAGAGAAGAGATAGACGAAATAGAGATTGAGGCAATAAAGATGGCAGCAGAAATTTAGAGCCAATGATGACGAAAAAGGCAACGGAACAAATTTTACAAATCACAGCTAGAATGCTATCAATGTCATAAATTTGATCATTATCAGTTTGATTGTTATATTAAATTGCCTAGTGATAAGGACAAGAAGTCAAATTTTTTTAAAAGCGAGGAAACCAAGACCTTGTTGATGGTAATACAAGCACACGAAAAAACCATTCAAGATGATTAGTATTTGGACACAGGCTGCAGTGATCACATGACTGGGAGTAAGTCTTGTTTTTCTTATTTAAATAAATGCTTTTGTTCTAAAGTTAGTTTTGGTGATAGTTTTGATGATTGCTTTATAGTGGATGCAATGAGAAAAGGTGACACTAATAATCAAAAAAATCCAAGAATGGCTTTGAAGAAATGATATCAAATATGATGTATGTTCCTGCTTTAAAAAGCAACTTATTGAGTGTTGGACAGTTGCCAGAAAAGCGATATTTTATTCTCATTGGGAAAGGTGGTGAGATTTATAGTCCAACTAGAGGAGCTATTGTTGCTGTGAAAATGAACTCAAAGAGGTTATTTTCCTTGAATATTGAGAGTATTCAATCTTGTTTAAAGATGAAAATAAAAGATACTTCATGGTTGTGGCCTTTTAGATATGGTCACTCTGGTTTTGGTGGATTAAAAACTCTCCAACAGAAAAATATGGTGATAGGCCTTCCTTAAATTTTCATCCCTTCTCAAGTTTGTGAAGAATGTGTTGTTGGCAACAACAGCGTCCTCAATTTCCAAAAGGGAAGTCGTTGAGAGAAAAGGATATTTTGGAGCTCATGCATTCAGATATTTGTGTCTAATTAAACCAATTTCTAATGAAGGTAAAAGGCATTTCATTACCTTTATGGATGATTATTCTCGGGGAACTTTGGTGTATTTTTTACATGAAGAATCAGAAGCTTTTGGAGCATTTAAAAGCCTCAAGACTCATGTAGAAAATGAAACTGGAAGGGCCATAAGACTCTTAGAACTGATCATGGTGGCGAGTATTGCTCAAAATCTTTGAATATTTTTATGAATCTAATGGAATACTAATAAATCTCATCACTTCTTATACACCACAACAAAATGGTGTATCATAGAGAAAGAACAAAACCATTCTCAATATGGTGCTGAGTTTGCTATCAAGAGGAAGAATAGAAAAGACTTTCTGGCCGGAAGCGATAAATTGGAGTGTTCATGTATTGAATAGAATTCCAACATTTGTCGTTCAAAATATGACCCTAAAGGAGGCTAGGAATGGAAGAAAATCAACTCTCAATCACTTACGAATTTTTCGCTTCATTGCCCATGCACATTTTCCAGATAAGAAGAGGAAAGCTTGATGACAAAAGCAAAAAGTCTATCTTTCTCAATGTTAGAGAAGCATCAAAGGCATATAAATTGCTTAATCCACAAATGAAGAAGATTGTAATTAGTAGAGTTGTTATATTTTATGAAGAAAGCACTTGGGACTGGAGTATGCAATAGTCTACTCAAATCGTATTTAATGCTGGAGTCAAAGTAGTTGCAATGCCTGAAAATACAGAGAATTCAAATCCTATAGATACTGAAATTCTACCAACTCTTGCTAAAATTTCACCAACTATTGAAACTTTACCAGCAACTTTAGAAGAAACTGATGCAACAGCTCAGCCTCTTCGTCGTGCTCCTAGAAAGTCCACGTGGATGGTGGACTATGAGATAACAGGAATTAATGTTAATGATGATTCAGTTAATCATTTTGCATTGTTTGAAGACTGTGATGTCATGCCCCGAGTTCCAACGGGACGGACATGGCACCCGAAGCCGATGAGGCCCGAGAGAACCAATCTTCATCCCTAAACACCCATACACAGACCTCGCAATAGTTATTACCACCACAAATAGAAATAAGAAGCCAATAGTGGAAGTTATGAAAAATATAGAAGAAATATGAAACTTGACCGTTAGGGTCATCAAGACAAAACATATGTCCATTACACTCCTTTCATTTGACCCACAATATCTACAAAGCCTTTACAGATGCAAAACCAAAACCATCCTAGAGTCGGGACACACCCCGCTCTATACATATACACAAGACCAAAACAAATATACATATAAGACTCGGAAAGCCCCGAACCAACTGGAGCTTACCAAATGTCCGCAAATGATCCGCAACCTACAGTGGAGGCCTACTAGTACCTGTGCCTGCAGCAAGTAAGGTAAATTCCCCCGAGGGGGTCAATACGAAGAATGTACTGAGTATGTAAGGCTATAAGAAACTGTACCAATAAGTGAGAACATCAAAGTAACTCAAAGATAAGAGAATATATATAGGTAACCAACCTGACATGAGATACTTTGGAACATTTCGACATAGGTACAAGTACAATGGCAAAGGGAGCAATATGTGCTACAGAAAGATACGGACAAAAATAACCTTACATACCTTAGCTTCTCAATAATAATCCACAATCCTAATGAATATAATGATCCAGCCCCTTACTCTACAATACAAGTACATAATGGAGTTTACGTCAACATCTAACCACCTTACAAGTGCAAAAGACGACAAAAGTTACATAATTGTCTATAACGTCATTTCCCCCTTTACAATGAAATTTCGGCATGACCATTCCAAAAATACTACAACATGCCATACATTGACCAAACATCATAACCAATAGCATTTCGCATAAAAGCTTCTTCTTTACACTTTCTCATTCACACCATATCACAAAGAATCCATCAAGTCACCTTAATACACCTCATAGCACATATCGGCCAAAATCCCATAATTTACACTTATGGAAAATAACAAGTTTAGAAATATAATCACACCATACATGTTGGTATTTCATCCATACCATGCACTTTCATCAAAACCACAAGTCACTTTTTCCAACACAACCATCATGATCTACACAATACTTCATGCATATAATATGCTCAATCACAAGAATAAATACTTACCCAAGCTTTCAAAGTGATGATCTTGTCCAAAGTGTTCAAAGGGAATAGTTGCCTTAGGGTTTTGGCAAAGAGAGAAATGTTTGAGAAAATATCAAAAAGTTATGAGAGTGTGTAATGAATAAAATCTGATTTTTCCTTGTCTTTTATAGCCTCATAAGTTATCCTTAGCCACTTCATTAGGCATTAAATGCCATGTCTCTATAGTCAACAAGAATGGGTCATTTTCCTTTGGGCTTTTCATTTTAGCCTTGTTTTGGGCCTTAATTTGGGCCCAATAACACATATTAGCTTAGCCCACTAAATTAAATGTATAATCCATCATATATCTCATGTTTAAATAATTCCATAATGTCCAACAATATTCACTCACGAGATTCCCTTTCGTAGCCTCAATCGCAAAACTAGACATTCTAGCCGTCCATGGCTTAATTGAACATTTTTGGTAAATTCTTGTGTTTCATGGTTTGATCATGTAGGAGTGTATTAAGGTACTTGGAGCCTTAATAAGGAGTAAAGAAACACCAAAGAACCAAAAGAAACCATGGAAGAATCGACATTGCATTACGTCGCAAAACGAGCTCGGAAAGGTCAAAACACTTGAGCCCTGCGCCACTGCTGCAAAGCAGGGCAGTGGCGCGAGATTTGCAGCCCCTCTGAACCTGGAGGCTCGCGCCACACCACCTAAAGCAAGGGGTGGCGCGAGATTTTCTGCTTCTCTGAAGTTTTTTCGTTCTTTGCAAATACTAGCCTACCCTCCGATACCATCCAAGATACATACTTTTTGTACTTAATACTAAGGTAAACATGTCTCAAAGGCACCAAATAAGGTCGGAAATGTACGGGATATTACATGTGACCTGATAATTTTTTAGAGTGTTGTTAGTGAAGAAAAATAGAGAAAGGGGATAGATGCTGAAATTGAAGCTATTAAAAGAAAACATACTTGGGAGTTTATTGATCTTCCTGAGAAACACAAAATTATTGGTTTCAAATGGGTCTATAATATGAAACTGGAAGAAAATGGTGAAATCGATATGTATAAGGCACAATTGGTGGCTAAGGGATACAATCAAAAGTATGGTGTAGGCTATACTGAAGTTTTTTCTCCAATTGCAAGGCATAGCGCTAATAGAATGCTAATTGCCTTGGCAACACAAATTTGTGGTTGACCTTCCAATTAGATGTCAAATCAACTTTCCTACATAGATACATGAAGGAAGAAGTATTTATCGAATAATCCCCTGGTGCTAAGATTGGAAATGAACATAAGGTTTATTGATTAAAGAAATCCCTTTATGGACTAAAACAAGCCCCACGATCTTGGTATAGATTAAAGAAATCCCTTTATGGACTAAAACAGGCCCCACAATCTTGACATAGTCGCATTGAGACTTATTTTCAGAAAATGGATTTTCAAAAATATCCATATGAGCCTACATTTTTTTGTGAAAATTGGGGAGAATGAGAAAAATCCCATTGCATTCTTATATGTTGACGATTTCATTTTTATGGGAAATAATAGTGCCACGTTTTCTGATTTTAAGATGTCATGCCCCGAGTTCCAACGGGACGGACATGGCACCCGAAGCCGATAAGGCCCGAGAGAACCAATCTACATCCATAAACACCCATACATATACCACGCAATAGTCATCACCACCACAATTAGAAATAAGAAGCCAATAGCAGAAATTATGAAAAATATATAAGAAATAAGAAACTTGGCCGTCAGGGCCATCAAGACAAAACATACGTTCATCACCTTCCCTTCATCTATCCCACAACATCTACAAAGCCTCTACAGATGCACAACCAAAACCCACCTAGAGTCGGGACACCCCCCGCTCTATACATAAGACCAAAACAAATGTACATATAAGACTCGGAAAGCCCCGAACCAACTGGAGCTCACCAAATGTCCGCAAACGATCCGCAACCTACAGTGGAGGCCTACTATTACCTGTGCCTGCAACAAGTAAGGTAAATTCCCCCGAGGGGGTCAATACGAAGAATGTACTGAGTATGTAAGGCTATAAGAAACTGTACCAATAAGTGAGAACATCAAAGTAACTCAAAGATAAGAGAATAGACAATATAGATAAACCAACATTCCATACGTGTGGAATCATGTACATTACATTCTTTATTTCTTGTATCATCTCAATATCAACAATAATCATATCATGCCCTGGACCAACTGATCAGTGGTAAAAGAGGATGACCCATGCTAGGCATTTTAACCCCTGGGATACGGTCCTCATCAATATATATATCGGGATCGACCCATGCTAGGCTTTCCTTTCACCCCTGGGATACCACCCGTAATATTGGGATCGACCCATGCTAGGTGTTCCTTCCACCCCTGGGATACCACCCAAGAACACATAACTTCTCTTTACAACATTACTTTAATCTTTAGTTATGAAATTGAAACATTGTTGGTTATCGCATTATTGGAATTTTGGGACAATGTTCAATGTACAAGAGACACATGAATAAATATATATATATAGGTAACCAATGAGATACTTTGGAACATTTCGACATAGGTACAAGTACAATGGCAAAGGGAGCAATATGTGCTGCAGGAAGATACGGACAAAAATAACCTTACATACCTTAGCTCCTCAATAAGAATCCACAATCCTAATGATCCAGCCCCTTACTCTACAACACAAGCACATAACGGAGTTTACGTCAACATCTAACACCTTACAAGTGCCAAAGACGACAAAAGTTACATAATTGCCTATAACGTCATTTCCCCCTTTACAATGAAATTTCGGCATGACCATTCCAAAAATACTACAACATGCCATACATTGAACAAACATCATAACCAATAGCATTTCGCAACAAAGCTTCTTCTTTACACCTTCTCATTCACACCATATCACAAAGAATCCATTAAGTCACCTTAATACACCTCATAGCACATATCGGCCAAAATTCCATAATTTACACTTATGGAAAATAACAAGTTTAGTAACATAATCACACCATACACGTTGGTATTTCATCCATACCATGCTCTTTCATCAAAACCACAAGTCACCTTTCAAGTTTAATTCACAAAATGGCACATCTTTTACCAAAGGGCAAAAGTGTCCTATTCAACCTTTCCAACACAACCATCATGATATACACAATCTCTCATGCATATAATATGTTAAATCACAAGAATAAATACTTACCAAGATTACAAAGTGATGATTTTGTCCAAAGTGGCCAAAGGAAATGGTTGCCTTAGGGTTTTGGAAAAGAGAGAAATGTTTGTGAAAATATCCAAAAAGTTATGAGACTTTGTAATGAATAAATCTGATTTTTGTTCCCTTTATATAGACCCTCAAGTCAATCCTTAGCCACTTCTTTGGCATTAAATGTCATGGTCCCTTAATTAATATAAGAATGGGTCATTTTCCTTTGGGCTTTTCATTTTGGCCTTGTTTTGGGCCTCAATTTGGACCCAATAACACATATTAGCTTAGCCCACTAAAATAAATGTATAATCCATCATATATCTCATGTTTAAATAATTCCATAATGTCACGACAGTAGTCACTTACGAAATTCCCGTTCGTAGCCTCAATTGCAAAACTAGACATTCTAGCCGTCCATGGCTTAATTGAACATTTTGGTAAATTCGTGTGTTTCATGGTTTGATCATGTAGG
Source organism: Capsicum rhomboideum (assembly GCA_031232105.1). Taxonomy (NCBI): domain Eukaryota; kingdom Viridiplantae; phylum Streptophyta; class Magnoliopsida; order Solanales; family Solanaceae; genus Capsicum; species Capsicum rhomboideum. Next base: position 137,317,304 of record CP124716.1, read on the forward strand.
AGTGTATTAAGGTACTTGGAGACTTAATAAGGAGTAAATAAACACCAAATAAACGAAATAAACCATGGAAGAATCAACATCGCATTACGTCGCAAAACGAGTTCGGGAAGGCCACATTTTTGTGCTTTGCTGAAATTTTTCCTACTCCGTCTAATACTAGTATATCATCCAATGCCCCATCGAAATACTACAAAATACTTACTTAGTGACCTTAATCATCAAGTAAACATGACTCCAAGTTACCAAATAAGGTTAGAAACGTACGGAGTGTTACATAAGAGGTCTATGATAGATGAATTCGAGATGTCTGATCATGGTAAGATAATGCATTATTTTCTTGGTTTAGAAGTAGTGCAATCTGATGATGGCATATTTGTTTCCCAAAAGAAGTATGAGTGAGAAATCTTTAACAGGTTTAAGATATAGAATTACAATCCAATCAATATTTAAGTTGAGTTTGGCTTGAAACTATACAAACCTGGGAGCGGAAAGAAGGTGAATAGCACGTTTAACAAGCAAATTATGGGTTTAATGTATATAACTTCTACAAGACCAGACATCATGTATGTTGTTAGTCTTGTAAGTAGATATATGGAGTGCCCAATTGAAATGCATCTCTTAGCTGCGAAGAGAATTCTTCGTTACTTACAAGGAACCAAGGATTTTTTAATTTTCCACAGAAAGGGACAAAGTCAGATTTGACTGGCTTTACTGACAGGATTATGCAGGAGATCAAGATGGTAGAAAATGTACTTCAAGTTATGTCTTTATGCTAGGCACAGAGGTTGTGTTGTGGTCCTCCAAAAAGCAAATAATTGTCACATTATCAAGTACAGAAGCTGAATTTGTTACTGCTACAACTTGTGCTTCTCAATCTATTTGGTTTAGGAGAATCCTTGAAGAGCTGGAGTTCAAGACGGAAGAGCCACTATAATATTTTTGAACGGAAGAGCCACTATAATATTTTACGACAACAATTCTATCATCAAGTTGTCAAAAAATTCTGTAAAACATGAAAGAAGCAAGCACATTGATGTGAATTATTATTTCTTGGATACCTCATTAATGAAGGAACAGTGGAACTACAGCATTGCCTAAGTGAAGATCAATTGGCGAACATTTTTACTAAACTTCTCAGGTTTCTTCCTTTTCAAAATCTGAAAAGGTTGATGGGTATCGACACTATGAAAGAGTTCAAGAAGCTAAAGTTAAACTGAAGCTTGAAAGTTTTCAGTTTAAGGGAGGGTGTTAGTTTCAAAAGTCCCATTAGTAAATAAAATGCCTACTGTTATATTTGTCCTAGTCTGTAGGAAGTAGTTTTAAATGTGGACGTTATTTAGTTTTTAGGAGAAAATCTTCTGGAGTAGTTCTTAACTTTTAGCTTCAGTTTTGCTATGTAATTTGCTTATAAAAACAAGACTACCGCAACATTGTGGAAATCAGTCAAGCAATTTTTTTCTCTTATACTGTCTCTGCTCTTTTCTATTTTTTCACTTACATCTATATATTCCTTGAATCTGTTTTTTTCTATCAACTTTGAGGGGCCTCATTTTTTAGCAATTTTTTTTTTTTTGGATTAAAGGCGGCCTCATGGGCCTTTATTAAAAAATTCAAAAGCTGAAAGACAAGGGGAAAGGACATAAATGTCACTTCGCCCAAAACTATTTCCACGAAATAACCATTGATTTTGCAATTCCAAAAGGTAGCCATTTTAGGCCTTTTTGTCGCTGCTAGTGCCTTTTTTTTTTTCCAGTTCATATATCATAATGATACAGTTCTCATGCCACATTCATATAGTTTAGAAAGAAAAACATATGCATATATAGTTCATAGACTATATTGATACAATTTTTATACCATTTTGATGCAGTCCCTGTACCATATTAATACACTCCTTATACCATATTGATACAACCCATATACCATATTGATACAGTTTCGACTAGACATTTTTGAAATTAGTTTGGGCCGACTGGCCATTTTTTGGAATTAGTTTGGGCCGATTGGCCACTCCATATCCAATAGCCCAAACATGGGCCATTTTTATTTTTTGATAGGCCATGTGGTGTCCTTTTCACGAAAAACAAACCATGCCAAAAGACCCAGCCCAATTCTAGTCCTACAAACAAAAAACAAGAGAAATAAAACAAAGAAAAAAATCAAAAAGACAAACAAATATCATAGAATTCTAGAATTAGGAAAGTTCTCTTCATCTTCTTCCTTGTTTCAGAGCCAAAGTGCTCCGGTGTCGATTGAACTGCCGAAGACGAAGATGGAGAAGGACCATAACTGTGTCATCATATAACTAACATATCTGCTTCACACCGAGTTGTGTTTTATTTGTGTTTAAATACTATTAGAGTTGAAGTTGATTTTTGTAGTATCTGGTGCTATTTTATTTTTATTTCCGCTTTGAATATTATTATTATTGTGTTTGAGAGTTGAGCCTACTATGATTGGATCGGGGTAGGTACCATCACTATCCTAAATTTTGGGTCGTGATAAAGCTAATCAGTGCATGGTGGAAGTCATTAAGACTAAGATGTGATATAGGATTTCAAATCGCGATTCAAATTTTTTTAAAACTAAAACTTGACCCATAAGTTTTTATATAAAAAGACCCATCATTATAAATTTCGTAAAAAAAGAGTCATGCTCAGCTTGAAAAGATTATCTATATCATGTAAAAGGATTATATATAAAGAATAAATAGTTACTACTATTGTTGAGTACTAGTGGATCTTTTATAAATTATGTGTATTTAAAAGTTTGTAATTGTAAATATTTATTTACAAAAGGAATATGGAGATATGCGATTTATCAATGCGGCGTCATAGGATATTTCAGTATCTTGTTTATTAACTATGATTTGATCATATGGTAAGATTGTATAAGAATTAGAGAAATTTTGATAGTTTTCACAACTTGTGAGGTTTATATTATTGTGAGAAAAGATAGAACTTAAGAAATTCAAATTTTATTTCTAAAAAATCTTTAACTTCAAATCAATCTGACTTAAAATCATAATATCATATCTCACGTCCAAAAGGACCCTAAATAAAAGTACAGACAAAACAAGTAGGAATAACTAAATGGAAGCAAAATGATACTAACAAAGATTTGCATCACGTATAAACGTCAGAGCATTGATGCCATCGTCACGTTCAAATAGCTGCATGTAACTTTCCTTCAAGTCCACTTGCACACCAACTTCAGAATCACAATTCGTATCATGCAACCAAAACAATTGGGTATCTATCATACCAAATAATAGTAAGGCTGGTTTTCCCAAACCAAAATCAGTATCGGGCAAAGGGAACTTACACATACTTGAGCATGACTTTGTCAACTTCATCATTACCTTCCCACTCGGGTGCTCGAACACTTTGATTATATATATTAACCAATGTTGACACTATTTCATCTGGTGAAGCTTTGGCACATGAAGCAACAACATTATTCACAGTATCCCTGATTAATATTATGAAGTGGTGTAATTCCATCTTGGTCTTCTCTGGTATGAATTTTATTGGAACATCTATTCTAAAATTCCCCATAGAGTTGTGCACTTTAGGTAAAGAGGTTTTAGAACGCAAACTCAGTGGAAAGTCCATTAGACAAGCCTACAGACAAGGCCTGAGGTACCCATTTTTAGCTGCTGAAGTGCGGATAAAAGCCATCCATAGGAGTGCTGAAAAGTCCCGATATATCTCTGTTCAGAAAAATATTACCCAAATCAAAACTTAGAAAATTTATCTTCTCGACGGGAGTCCCCAATCTACACACTTTTGCCCACTCAAAAAGAAAATGAAAATCTGTGAAACCATCCATTGCAGGGTGTGAACCACTCAATGATAATGCTAGGCCACCACATTCAAACTTGGTCACTTGTGCAATGACAATTGGTGAAACCATCAAATTAGTTTCATCAACATTCTTGTTCTCAAGTGGCCAAAATAAAGCTGCAAGACTAAGGTCCTTGCATGTTTTCTCTAGGAAATTGTTCAGCTTACAATTGACCTTAGCCTTAGTGTATGAAACGCTTTGATCAAGACAAAGAATCGAACATTCATCTTTGCCATACCTTCCTGCAGCTGGATAAACATGGGTTAATACCTCTTTGAAAGGGATTGCTCAAGTCGCTCATCAATGGTGGTGGAGTTGTCGAAATTATATTAGGATAGAAAAGAACAAATGGGACATGTTCTCTCTCAGATAATTGGTCAAAGAAAGAGAGCTTGTAACGCTGAAGGTGAGGGGGAGTAGTTAAAGATGGTTTTATGAGTTTCGTCCATAAGATTTCAACTTTTATGCAATCCTTCTGGTTGACAAATTCTATTTCCATTATTTTGATGAGACGGCTCAAATGAAAAAGAAAGCAAAGATAGAGAATTGAAGAAGGCTACAAGAGGTACAATTGTTCCTCTGTAAGCTCCAGATCATATATAGCAAAAATAAGGTGTATGCCAAAGCTCGTAAAGATTTCCTTAAAGCAAAAGAAGGGAAAAAATTAATTATATTTTGACCGTAAGTAAGAATTTACACATCAGGAAAGGAAAAAATTTGACTGAGTAGATCCAAATAATCTCTTTAGAACAATGTGATTTGAGTTAATGAAGTGATAAAAATATTTTGACTGTGAACAGATTCAAATAATATCTTTAGAACAATATGTGAAGGGATTCAAATAATATCTTTAGAACAATATGATTTGAGTCAATGAAGTGATAAAAATATTTTGACTGTGAAGATATGCCAATAATATATTTAGAACAATATGCTTTGAGTCAGTGAAGTGATAAAAATATTTTAACTATGAAGAGATTCAAATAATATCTTTAACACAATCTAGTTTGAGTCAATGAAATGACAAAAATTGTAATAGCCCAATTTAATTAATTTTTAATGAAGGGTTAATTGGTAATTTTTAACCAATTATAATTATTAATTAAGAGGATTTAAAAGGAGTGGGCCACACCCACTCCCTTATTCAGTTTTCATGGCTCAGTAACAACAGGATAGAAAATTAGGGCAATTGTTTCTATTAGCTATATTTGTTTATACTAGAAGAAGCGGTGTTTTTGGCTTGTTTACGGGCAGCCATAGGAACTAGCAAAAACACTCCGATTTCACATTCAGGTATTGTGAATTACTTTATCTCCTTAAAATCAAAACTTGCTCTGAATAGCTTCTGGTCATAACGTTTATTGGTTTAGTTGGTGTATATGTTCGTTAAAGTGGGAGTAGCAGTAGTGACTCAATAGTGGGAAGGCATCTAATCTAGTTGTAGTAATGAAAGGGCTAATTATTGAAGTAATGATTGGGGTGTTAAATTGTTAATTATTAGTACCTTGTTAATTGGATGAATAGGAAATTGGGTCTTGTTGTTTTTGTTGGAAATCGTGGAAAGTGCTAGTGGACACCATGAAAAGTCAATGAAAATTAATTTTTTGCTATGCACTGCACAGTGAACAATTCTTTTACCCACTCCCACCCTTTCCAGTGGTGTATTTAGAGGAATTCAGTGGAGTAGTACTTCGATAGTGGCTACACTAATTGAGGCTTGACCCCAATTAGCATAATTGATATCATAAATTATTATTTTTGTATAGATTGAAGCCATTGGAGGTTGTTTGGTTGGTGTTCTACGTGTTGCAAGGCTAGAGAACTTGTCATTAGCAAGGTAAGTGAGACTTTAAGCTTTGGATGCTTGCTTTTCAAATTTGTTTTAAAAAAAAAAAATGTATTTTTCTGCCTAGTCCATGTGTTGGGACAAGCGTGTGCTTGGTAGAATCGGGGTCTTTGACTAGCAGCGAATATGTATTTTAGTGAAGTATACTGGAAATTATTTAAATGGTAATATGTGAGGTGACTTTGGGGTGTTGAATATATTTTCTTCACTGCCGTGATATGGTTACTAGGGGCATACATAGCTGCCGTAATATGTTAGGGGCATTGTGTATGCTGCCGTAATATGTTAGGGGCCTTGTACATGCTGTCGTAGTATACTTTTGGGGCATTGTGTATGCTGCCGTGGACTTGTCGGGGTGCTAGGCTGATCACCTTCAATGCCGTTTATGACAAGCCGTGAGAGTGGTTTGAGTTGAGATACAGAGTGGCTTTTCGAATCTTCATTTGGATTTTACTAAGCATTATATTATAAGAGATATTTTGTGCATATCATTTATCTAGTTGTTGTGTCTTGTATTTTCTAACACTTGTTCCAAGGGTATTAAAGTAGCGGGTCGAGGATCTTACTGAGTTATATTTATATATAGCTCACTCCTCACTTGCATATCTGCAGATACTGTGGTGGAAGGTGAGACTAGTGGCTGACGGTCTGTTCGTGAGGATTCCGTTGCTGAGGTGAGCCTTCGCATTGTTCGTGGAGGCTGTCATGTCAGCTCTAGCTAATTTTAGATTATATTTCTTTTCATTGGGTTTGCATGCCCGAAGTTGAACTCATGTAATTCTATTTAGATGCTCCATGGTCTTAGTGTGGGATTCGGGCTAGAGATTTATCATTTAAGCGATGTTTGTTTTCCTAAATCGATATACGATATTTGGTTGGATAATTATTATTGCTTTAATGACTATTTTGGAGTTGCACATGTTTTATCTCAGTGCTTACGGACATTGTGAGTGTATGGAAGATTGGTTCTCCCGACAGGTGGTGTTAGCGGGTGCCAGTCACGTTTAGGGGGTATTTTGGGACGTGACAAAAATATTCGAATGTGAATAGACCCAAATAATATCTTCAACATAATTTAGTTTGTGTTAATGAACTGGTAAAATATTTTGAATGTGAATTGAGACAAAAAATATATTCAACACAATTTGGTTTGAATTAATAAAAAGACAACATATTTTAAATGTGAATAGATCCAAATAATATCTCCAACATAATTTAGTTTGAGTTAATGAAGAGATATAAACATTTTGAATGTGAATAGATCCAAATTCAACATAATATGTTTTGAGTTAATAAAGTGATAATTGAATAGATCTAAATAGTATCTTCAACATAATTGTTACGATTCAACAATCCTATTAAGTCATGAGGGCCTACCCTTCTCCGTAGGCGAACTTCATTCATTATCAAACCATTTAGATGAATAAAAAGAAAAAATATGTGAAAATAGAGCAAACGGCAGCAAGTCTAAAATCTGAGTCACAGAAATCAAAATGTACGCGGAAAACAAGTACACCCCGAAGAACTATTGACACAAGTACTAGAGCGACTAAGATCCGAAAATACAAGTCTGAATGCTACAAACTTGTCTAGAAAGAAAAAATTAAAGACAATAAATATAAATAATGTTAGAATCAGTGCTGCCTAAGCTAAGCAGCTCATCCTAAACTCCAGCAAGACTCCACAAAGTCTGATGATGATTCAAATGCAACTCGAACTTGGAATTGAGCCGACACACAAAAGGTGTAGCAAGTGTAAAGTGAGTACAGAAAAACATATATACAAAATAGCATCGTCAAAGTCACGACCCAAAATTTGAGAATGCGACAACCTCTACTCCAATCTCACCTCAGTACGTAAGCCAGCTCTCAAATACAACAAGAATTCAAGTAAAAGCAAAAAGTAAGAGATTTGCACGCGAACATCTCAAAATTCTTCAAAGTCTCATAAATAAAAGATGAAAAGTATGCATAAGTCATTCTACGACTCAGAGTCACGTGTACAAGAGCGAACAAACTAATAGAAACGTAACAAAATCTATATATAAGACTGCCTAGTACTAAAGACAAAAAATAAAATAGAGGAAACTAGGTCTAGTCTTTAAAGTTAGGGAGCTCACCACAACTTCAAAATATCTAAACTTTGCAAGATCAAGGGTCGTGTAGACAACTGATATCAAGATTTATATTAGAAAGATGTAGAAGAGTAGGGTGAGTAAAGCCGACTAGTACTCATTAGGCATGATAGGATGGCCGAACTTAATTATTAACTATATTAAATAAAAATGTTAAAGAAACCCTGCATGCAAAAAATCCTGACAGCTCAATAATAATTGTCAATAAAGAACACCACAAGGCATAACAATGATAAATTGTACAATTCAATGCAATGTTATGTGATGTAATGCAATGGCCAATGATTCTACAGATATGCACCCTCTCCATAATGATAAGCTGAGAGGTGGGACTCATGGGAAATCACGAATGTCACGCCCCGAATCCCAACGAGGCATGATTGGCACCCGAAGCCGATAAGGCCCGAGAGAACCAAGTTATGCTTCTATGCATTCATATGCATGCCATAGGAAACACCACTATCACATAAGAACATGAACCATTAGTATTGGAAATCATAGATATTGGAAATCATGGCATATATATACACATTTGAGAAACTTGGCCGTTGAGGCCATCAAAACAAGACTTCATGAGTCACCTTATATACATATACCCACGTACGTCTACAAAAGCCTCTAACAGATGCATTGACCAATACAAACCAAAAGTCGGGACAAGTCCCCATTTTATACAACATATACATCACCAGAACATATATACACTCTGACTCGAAGAAGCTCCGAATTAGCTGGAGCTCACCAAAGAACCGCTAACACTGGCAATCTACTGAGGAGGCCTACTGGTGCCTGCGCCTGTAGCAAGTAAGGTAAATTCCCCAAAAAGGGTCAGTACGAAATAAGTACTGAGTATGCAAGGCCCAGATGAAGCTGTACAATACATGAATCTTTCAATGAACTCAAAACATATGAATAATCAATGTGAATAAGTCACCATTTTGCATTTTGGGAAACCTTGTGAATTGCTTTGATTACTTTCTTTATTTTCTTTACATTCAATGCTTGCTTGTCAATACATATGTCACAATGTACCTGGGCCCCGACTGATCAGTGAGTCTTTTCATATCATATCATCATGTTGGGATCGGGTCGAGCTAGGCTTATGCCCCTAGACCTGCCATCCATAAATCAATGCATCGGGATCGAGTCGAGCTAGGCTTATGCCCCTAGACTTGCCACCCATAAATCAATACATCAGGATCGAGTCGAGCTAGGCTTATGCCCCTAGACTTGCCACCCATACTTGATCATTGACCACATTTGCATTACTTTATTCATTACTTTGAGATTGATACTAGGATAGTCATAACATCACTTTGAACTTTGGAACATAACATTGTTGGAAGCTTTGGATCATTAACCAATGAGTGAGAACCATGTGAATAACTTGACAACATAACATTCTTAGAATCATAACACCATGGGAACCATTGGACAACAATCTATGAACAAGAGGCATAAGTATAATCACTATTGGAAACATTGGAACATAACCTTGAATATGAGACATGAGATTCACAAATGATCAAAGAGTAGGAAATTTATAACGATGACCATTGCTAACCGGATATGGAATACCTTAGCACATTTCGGGATAGGACTAGTGACATGTCAATAAGAACACTATTTGCTGCAGAAAGATACGGACAAAGTAACCTTACATACCTTGTACTCTCAATACGGATATACAATCCTAGATGTGCATACAATAGTCCCGCTCCTTCTTTATGTGTCACTCTACAACACAAATGTATAACAAAATTCCCATTAACCACCAATTACTTTACAAATACATATAACATCAATGGGGTACATGTTTGCCTTGAAACATGTCATTTCCCCTTGACAAAACCATTGATCATACTATTATTCCAAAAATTTCATAATATTCCCAACATTGACCAATACATGATAATTGATACATTTCACCACAACACTTCTCCTTTACACTTTCTTATCCATAACACATCACAAATAATCCATCAAAGTACCTTAATACAACTCATAACACATATCGGCCAAAATCCCACAATTTCCACTTATAGACAAGAACAAGTTTAATACCAAAAATAACACCATACATGTTCATATTTTGTCCATACCATGCTTTTTCATCAAAGGCACAAGTCCCAATTCAAGTTCAAATCACCAAGATAGCACATCTTCCACCAAAAGCAAAAATACACTATTCATCACCTTGCCAACAAAACTAGCATAATATATATAATCTACCATGCATATAATATGTTAATCCATGAGAATAAATACTTACCAAGGCTTGGAATAGGATGATCTTGTCCAAGGAGTCCAAAGGAATATTTTGCTTTAGGGTTTGGAACTTAAAGAAATGTTGGAGAAAATATCTTAAAGGCATGAGAGATTTGAATGGTTAAAAATCTGATCTTGGGTCCTTTATATAGACCCCAAGTCATACTTAGCCATTTCTTTGGCATTTAATGTGGTCAAAGTGGAAGAATGGGTCTTTTTGCCCTTTGGGCCAATTCTTTTATTTCCACTTTGGGCCTAACTTTGGGCCCAATAACAAATATCCATGTAACCCATAAAATTTCATGTATTATTCACCATATATCTCATATTTACATAATTCCATAATGTCACGACAATATTCTCTTACGAGATTCTCATTCGTCGCCTCGATCGCAAAAATAGGAATTCTAGTCGCCCTTGGCTTCATTAGACATTTTGGATCACTATTCATGTTTCATGATTTGATCATATAGGAGTATGTAGGAGTGTATTGAAGTTTTTGAAGCTTTAACAATGCTCAAAGAACTCCAAATAACCAAAAGAAACCATCCAAGAAGCGTCGTAGAATTGCGTTACAAAATGGGTCCGGAAAGGCATAAGATTTGTGCCTTGCGCCACTAGCTGCAAAGCAGGATGTGGCGCAAGAAATGAGCCTTAGCTGAATTCTATGAATGCAGGTGGCTTGCGCCACACCCCTGAAACAGGGTAGTGGCGCAAGTTTCAGCACCTTGCTGAATTTTTTGGCCACTTTTCTAATACTTGCATATCGTCCAATACCTTATCAAAACACTACAAAATACTTACTTAGTGATATTAACCATAAAGTAAACATGACTCCAAGTCACCAAATGAGGTTAGAATGTGTACGGGGTATCACCCAAATGCTCTACGAAATCACAAAACACCTCCTACGAAGGTCTAAGCGCACATATTAAGTCCGATATCAAATGTTTCACCAATGACACTATAAAACACATACTCATGGCATCTCAACACCTATGTAGATATGACCCCAAGGTATCAAGTGAGGTTATAAAAGTACGGGGTGTTACATTCTTCCCCCCTTAAAAACATTCGTCCTCGAATGTTAACAACATCGTCTTATATACAACAAATGCATCTTTACTTTAACATACGTATACACATACACATAATGCTCTTAAATACTTACTTGCTATTGTTCCACCTCCGTACTGTGAACCTCTTGGTCCATTTGAAATAGATGGGGATACTTGGATTTCATCATTTCTTCCGCTTCCCATGTGATCTCCTCCACTTGTTGGTTTCTCCAAAGGACTTTTACGAATGCTATGTCTTTATTTCTCAATCTCTTTACTTGTCGATCTAGGATAGCAATGGGCACCTCTTCATAAGTGAGATCCTTTGTAACTTGAACATTTTCAATTGGAACAATACGAGATGGATCTCCTATGCATTTTCGAAGCATCGACACATGAAATACCAGATGGACTGAGGAAAGTTCTTGAGGTAATGCTAATTCATAAGCAACTTGCCCAAATATTCTAATGATTTCATATGGGTCTATATAACGTGGACTCAATTTTCCTTTCTTTTCGAACCGCATTACCCCTTTCATCGGTGACACCTTTAAAAACACCCAATCACCTATGGCGAATTCAAGCCCTCTTCTTCTAACATAGGCATATGACTTGTGATGACTTTGAGCCGTTTGTAACCTCTATTGGATCACTTTAACTTTCTCCATAGCCTGATGAACAATATCTGGCCCAAGTAAAGCAGTTTTACCTGCTTTAAACCATCCAATTGGTGATCTACATTTCCTTCCGTACAAAGCTTCATAAGGTGCCATTTTAATACTTGAATGATAGCTATTGTTGTAAGCAAATTCAATAAGAGGCAAATGTTCAACCCAACTGCCTTGAAAATCTAATGCGCAAGCTCGCAACATATCTTCAAGTGTCTGAATAGTACGTTCTGCTTGTCCATCAGTCTGGGGATGGAAAGCCGTATTCAAATTCACCCGTGTACCCAGACTCTTCTGAAAAGATCTCCAAAAGTGTGTTGTGAACTGTGCTCCTCTGTCTGATATAATGGAAAGTGGAATACCATGCAATCGTACAATCTCTTTCACATACAACTTCGCATAATCCTCAGCTGTATAGGTCGTCTTGACCGGTAGAAAATGCGATGATTTAGTAAGTCGGTCCACTATGACCCATATAGAATCAAACTTCCGCAATGTACGAGGCAAACCCGTAATGAAATTCATATTAATCATATCCCATTTCCAGACTGGAAGATTGATACATTGCATGTAACCTCCCGATTTCTGATGTTCCACTTTCACTTGTTGACAATTCGGGCATTGCGCGACAAATTCTGCAATGTTCTTTTTCATGTTGCCCCACCAATACACTTCTTTCAATTCATGGTACATTTTAGTAGCACTCGAATGAATAGAATAGCGCGAATGGTGCGCCTCGGTCATTTTTCGTGTCCTCAGCTCATCTACGTCCGGTACACATAATCTCTCTTGACATTGAAGCACCCCTTCTTGTGTAAGATCAAATACCTTGGTCAAATTCTGCTGTACATTTTCCTTTAGCTGCAATAAAATAGAATCCACAAATTGCTTCTCTTTCACTTCAGCTATCAAGGAGGATTCTGCTGCATTCTGCACAATAACTCTATCATCTGAGGATTCAATAAGGCGAACTCCCAAGCTCGCTAACTGATATAAGTCTTTGATTATCTCCTTCTTTTCCATCAATTGATCACTAGTGACTCCCGTTGCCTTGCGGCTTAATGCATCCGCTACTATATTTGCCTTCCCTGGATGGTATAAAATATCGACATCATAGTCTTTCAAGAGCTCTAACCATCTTCGTTGCCTTAGGTTGAGTTCCTTTTGCTTAAAGATATATTGTAAACTTTTGTGATCCGTGTAAATATCAACATGGACTCCATACAGATAATGATGCCATATCTTTAAAGCAAACACTACCGCTGCCAATTCAAGGTCATGAGTGGGATAATTTTTCTCATGCGGCCGCAGCTGTCGTGAGGCATATGCTATCACCCTACCATGCTGCATCAACACACATTCGAGACTAATTCCGGAAGCATCACAATACACTGCATAGCCCTCTGTGCCTTTAGGAAGTACTAACACTGGTGTGGAAGTCAACTTATCTTTCAATTTTTGAAACCCTCTTTCACATGCATCATTCCATTGAAACTTAATTGCCTTGTGAGTTAACTTTGTTAATGGTGATGCAATAGAAGCAAACCCTTCTACAAATCTTTGGTAATAACCTGCCAAACCCAGAAAACTGCGAATCTCTGTGGGTGTCGTAGGTCTTGGCCAGTTTTTCACTGCTTCTATCTTCTGTGTATCAACCTAGATCCCTTCATCTGACACAATGTGACCCAAGAATGCAACTGATTTTAACCAAAACTCACATTTGGAAAATTTTGCATACAACTTACGCTCACGGAGGATTTGCAACACTTGCCGTAAATGATTAGCATGGTCTTCTGGTGATCTTGAATAGACAATGATATCATCTATAAATACTGTCACAAACATGTCTAAGAATGGCTTAAACACCCTATTCATCAAATCCATAAACACAGCCGGTGCATTTGTTAGTCCAAATGACATAACTAAAAATGCATAATGGTCATACCGTGTTCGAAAAGCTGTCTTGGGTACATCCTCCTCTCTAACTCTGACTTGATGGTAACCCGACCTCAAGTCAATTTTCGAAAAACATTTGGCACCCTGTAACTGATCAAACAAATCATCAATGCGAGGAAGGGGATATTTGTTCTTGATCGTTACCTTATTCAACTGTCGGTAGCCAATGCACATCCTCAATGTTCCATCTTTCTTGCATACGAATAATACCGGTGCACCCCACGGGGACATACTAGGCCTAATGAAGCCCTTGTCCAGCAAATCTTTCATCTGCTCCTTCAATTCACGCAGTTTCGCTGGAGCCATTCTATATGGAGGGATAGAAATAGGCTGAGTGCTTGGAATCACATCAATGCCGAATTTCACTTCCCGTTCTGGGGGTAAACCTGGAAGATCCTCTGGGAATACATCTAGAAATTCATTGACTACCGGTACTGACTGTGGAGTTAATAGTTCCACATTATTATCTTTCACTCGTACCAAATGACATATGTATCCCTTGGCAATCATTTTCCTTGCTTTCAAATAGGAAATAAATCTTCCTCGTGGTGCCCCTACATTACCCTGCCATTCTAGAACATTTTCCTGTGGAAAACAAAATTGTACCTTCTTGGCCCGGCAATCTACCGTAGCATAACACGAAGCCAACCAATCCATTCCCATTATCACGTCAAAATCTACCATGTCTAGTTCAATGAGATCGGCCAGTATATCATGACCACACACCGGTACCACACAATTGTGATAAACTCTCTTTGCAATAATATATTCACCCACCGGTGTAGATACTTCAATTGATTTAATTAATAATTCTGGGGCCTTTACAAATTTCACAGCAACCAATGGGGTAACATAGGAAAATGTAGAACCTGGGTCAATTAGTGCATATACATTATGTGTGAATATGGATAATGTACCTGTGACGACATCAGGGGAAGCCTCTGAATTCTGGCGGTCCACCAAAGCATAAGTGCGATTTTGGACCCCGCTAGTACTGGCTGCTCCTCTGGCCCCTCTACCACGGCCAACAGGCTGCACACCTCGGCCCAGTGAAGGAACCGATGCTGATAACGCAACAGCCGACCCATCCGGTCTTGCTATACCACCCATGCTCCGCTGTGGACAATCTCTCGATATATGTCCCGGCATACCACACCAAAAGAAGATATTCATCCCTGACCGATATGTGCCTGTATGAATACGCCTGCAGTGCTGACACTGCTGACGAGGAAAACCTGCTGACTGTGACCCATGAACTCCACTACTCTGCCCAGCTGAACCACTTCTAAACCCTCGAGACTGAGAATAAGCACCCCCTGTAGAATAAGAGAACGACGGTCTAGGTGGTCTAGGAAACATGCGGGGCCTAGATCCTCCTTGGGACATCATAGGTGGTCCCATAGGTCTAGCCCTTTTGGAATGTCCCCTATCAAATTCATGTACCCTTCTCCTCTGTCGTTGGTCTTCCATTTTCTGGGCGAAGGCTTGTATTCGCGCAATGTCCATGTCCTTATTCAAGGCCGCAATGGTGCAATCCCGTACCAAATATGGCTCTAGTCTGTCCACGTATCTATGGACCCTGTCTGTCATCGTAGCCACAACGTTTGGCGCATATCGAGCCAAGGAATTAAATTGCAAGCTATATTCTCTGACACTCAAATTTCCCTGACGTAGATTTAGGAATTGATCCGCAAGGCATAGGGCAAGTAATGATCAAGGAAAGCCACTTTAAACTCTTCCCATGTAGGTGGATTTGGACCAATGTCACGGGATTTCTTCCAATCCTCGTACCACAATATTGCCTCTCATTTCAACCTGTACGCAGCAAGTTCCACTGTCTCTACCCTGTCACATGCATAACTTCCAAGGCCCTCTGAATTTGATCCACGAAGTCCTGTGGATCTGCTTGTGGATCTGACCCTGTAAAGATAGGAGGGTCCAATTTTAGGAAATCCTGTGTTCTGCGACTTGCTACTCTAGCCGCATCATCATCAGGTGTCATTGGACCAGCTCGTCCTTGACTCTGGGCTGCCACTAACTGTGTTAACATATGAACTGCATTTCTAAGATCCTGGTCTGTGGCATTCATCGGCTGTTCTACGGGTACTTCCCTTCTTCTCGGCTCTTCTGGAGCTGAAGAAGTAGAAGAAGCTCGCTTTGCAAACTCAGTCTCAGCCCCACCTTGATCAACTTGTTCAGGTGGTGGTCTACTTGTTCCCTCTCCAGCAATTCTGTCTATTCTCTTACTTTTACCTCGACCTCTTCTTGTGTTCGGCATTTTGACTATACCAAAGAAAAATAATTACCAAGATCAGATACAATGCAACTTACAACATTGGCTCTATTGCATGATCTAGAATGAAAAAAAGAAACAACATCCTAAATGTCCCGTAGCCTCCTACTTATAAATGTGGTGCACAACACATCGATAAGTAAGACTCTACTCAGACACGGCTTTGTATACACCCTTAGAACGACCTGCTTTGATACCACTTTTGTCACACCCCGAATCCTAACGAGGCATGATTGGCACCCGAAGCCAATAAGGCCCGAGAGAACCAAGCTATGCTTCTACATATTCATATTCATGCCATAGGAAACACCACTATCACATAAGAACATGAACCATTAGTATTGGAAATCATAGATATTGGAAATCATGGCATATATATACACATTTGAGAAACTTGGCCGTTGAGGCCATCAAAACAAGACTTCATGAGTCACCTTATATACATATACCCACGTACGTCTACAAAATCCTCTAACAGATGCATTGACCAATACAAACCAAAAGTCGGGACAAGTCCCCGCTTTATACAACATATACATCGCCATAATATATATACACTCTGACTCGGAGAAGCCCCGAATTAGCTGGAGCTCACCAAAGAACCGCTAACACTGGCAATCTACTGAGGAGGCCTACTGGTGCCTGCGCCTGCAGCAAGTAAGGTAAATTCCCCAAAAAGGGTCAGTACGAAATAAGTACTGAGTATGCAAGACCCAGATGAAGCTGTACAATACATGAATCTTTCAATGAACTCAAAACATATGAATAATCAATGTGAATAAGTCACCATTTTGCATTTTGGGAAACCTTGTGAATTGCTTTGATTACTTTCTTTATTTTCTTTACATTCAATGCTTGCTTGTCAATACATATGTCATAATGTACCCGGGCCCCGACTGATCAGTGGGTCTTTTCATATCATATCATCATGTTGGGATCGGGTCGAGCTACGCTTATGCCCCTAGACCTGCCACCCATAAATCAATGCATCGGGATCGAGTCGAGCTAGGCTTATGCCCCTAGACTTGCCACCCATAAATCAATACATCGGGATCGAGTCGAGCTAGGCTTATGCCCCTAGACTTGCCACTCATACTTGATCATTGACCACATTTGCATTACTTTATTCATTACTTTGAGATTGATACTAGGATAGTCATAACATCACTTTGAACTTTGGAACATAACATTGTTGGTAGCTTTGGATCATTAACCAATGAGTGAGAACCATGTGAATAACTTGACAACATAACATTCTTAGAATCATAACACCATGGGAACCATTGGACAACAATCTATGAACAAGAGGCATAAGTATAATCACTATTGGAAACATTGGTACATGACCTTATTTGAGCTTTTAGAACATTAACCATGAATATGAGGCATGAGGTTCACAAATGATCAAAGAGTAGGAAATTTATAACAATGACCATTGCTAACCGGATATGGAATACCTTAGCACATCTCGGGATAGGACTAGTGACATGTCAATGTGAACACTATTTTCCGCAGAAAGATACGGACAAAGTAACCTTACATACCTTGTACTCTCAATACGGATATACAATCCTAGATGCGCATACAATAGTCCCGCTCCTTCTTTATGTGTCACTCTACAACACAAATGCATAACGAAATTCCCATTAACCACCAATTACTTTACAAATACATATAACATCAATGGGGTACATGTTTGCCTTGAAACATGTCATTTCCCCTTGACAAAACCATTGATCATACTATTATTCCAAAAATTCCATAATATTCCCAACATTGACCAATACATGATAATTGATACATTTCACCACAACACTTCTCCTTTACACTTTCTTATCCATAACACATCACAAATAATCCATCAAAGTACCTTAATACAACTCATAACACATATCGGCCAAAATCCCACAATTTCCAATTATAGACAAGAACAAGTTTAATACCAAAAACAACACCATACATGTTCATATTTTATCCATACCATGCTTTTTCATCAAAGGCACAAGTCCCAATTCAAGTTCAAATCGCCAAGATAGCACATCTTCCAGCAAAAGCAAAAATATACTATTCATCACCTTGCCAACAAAACTAGCATAATATATATAATCTCCCATGCATATAATATGTTAATCCATGAGAATAAATACTTATCAAGGCTTAGAATAGGATGATCTTGTCCAAGGAGTCCAAAGGAATATTTGCTTTAGGGTTTGGAACTTAAAGAAATGTTGGAGAAAATATCTTAAAGGCATGAGAGCTTTGAATGATTAAAAATCTGATCTTGGGTCCTTTATATAGACCCCAAGTCATACTTAGCCATTTCTTTGGCATTTAATGTGGTCAAAGTGGAAGAATGGGTCTTTTTGTCCTTTGGGCCAATTCTTTTAATTCCAATTTGGGCCTAACTTTGGGCCCAATAACACATATCCATGTAACCCATCAAATTTCATGTATTAATTACCATATATCTCATATTTACATAATTCCATAATGTCACGACAATATTCTCTTACGAGATTCTCATTCATCGTCTCGATCGCAAAAATAGGAATTCTAGTCGCCCTTGGCTTCATTAGACATTTTGGATCACTATTCATGTTTCATGATTTGATCATATAGGAGTATGTAGGAGTGTATTGAAGTGTTTGAAGCTTTAACAATTCTCAAAGAGCTCCAAATAACCAAAAGAAATCATCCAAGAAGCGTCGTAGAATTGCGTTACAAAACGGGTCCGGAAAGGCACAAGATTTGTGCCTTGCGCCACTAGCTGCAAAGCAGGCTGTGGCGCCAGAAACGAGCCTTCTATGAATTCTCTGAATGCAGGTGGCTTGCGCCACACCCCTGAAATAGGGTAGTGGCGCAAGTTTCAGCACCTTGCTGAATTTTTCGGCCACTTTTCTAATACTTGCATATCGTCCAATACCTTATCAAAACACTACAAAATACTTACTTAGTGATCTTAACCATAAAGTAAACATGACTCCAAGTCACCAAATGAGGTTAGAATGTGTACGGGGTATCACCCAAATGCTCCACGAAATCACAAAACACCTCCTACGAAGGTCTAAGCGCACATATTAAGTACGATATCAAATGTTTCACCAATGACACTATAAAACATATACTCATGGCATCTCAACACCTATGTAGATATGACCCCAAGGTATCAAGTGAGGTTAGAAAAGTACGGGGTGTTACAGCGAAGTCCATATACCTGCCTAGAATAAATTCCATCGGTCATACAACCGGAGTTTATCCTCGATATCATAAATAAATACGTCCACCCACCCCTCGTACATGTAAGTCATAAATCAGTAAAATACATATGGGACAGATCCCCCCTAGCATGCAAGTGAAATACCAAATTCGTAAGTCCATGAAATGAGTATGAGCGAGTATACATGATCACAACAAGAAAATGAATTTGAATACAACAGATATATAAATATAATGCAATGCTCAAATCTTAAGCACATGTTACAAGCCCAATATCAATAACTTCCTCAATTTTACCCATAGGCCACACCTTTTCATTCTATCTCATTTAATTTTACCCATAGGCCACACTTTTTCATTCTATCTCATTTAATTTTACCCATAGGCCACACTTTTTCATTCTATATCATTTGGTTTTCATATCATGCCCATCATGGTAAATCAACCTCTCATATAATCAGCCGCTACTCTATTCTCTCTCACTAGGGTGACTTGAATGGCGAAGCAAAGCCTTCCATGGCTTCTTCGTCCTCTCCCCAACCTTTGGTTGTGGGAGAGCCAAACCCTAATTTGAGTCTTCAAGATTCTTATGCAACGCTACCGAATCTAAAAGAACAAGCTCAAATCTTGACTAAAATAATACTAAAACCTATTAAGTATAATCATGGGGAACCTACAGTTAAATTCACGATGGAGGAGATAAGGGGATATGCAGTGGAGGAAGGCTTACACCAAGCGCTTCTAATAAAGTTTTCATATGAACAAATTGATATGCAATAAATGAGAAAGTTGTTCCTTACAAAACTAGAA
Source organism: Capsicum rhomboideum (assembly GCA_031232105.1). Taxonomy (NCBI): domain Eukaryota; kingdom Viridiplantae; phylum Streptophyta; class Magnoliopsida; order Solanales; family Solanaceae; genus Capsicum; species Capsicum rhomboideum. The sequence goes on from CP124716.1 coordinate 137,337,399, forward strand.
AGTCAAGGTCGTTGCCTTATCGGATGGCTCGCGTGTGACATATATTGCTTAGATTTGATAGGTATGATGATTACGTTTTAGGTCTAGCTAAATCTTTTAACTACCTGCTAAACAATGGTACACAACACCAATTTAGAGTCTTGCTATGTACAATTGGTTTCAATTCCAAAGAAGAAACTTCAAGAGCTTTTGTTTGGATATTTTTTCCTAATTTATTGTAGTAGTTGTTTGCAAAACAGTCCTTACTATCCATTGTGTTGGCAGCGGGTAAGACAATTATTGTTAATAATGCCACCCAAGAGAAGTTGAGACCTAGCACAGCAAGGGCTAAAGTCGAACTGAATTTATTAGCAAAGCTGCCACAACGAATGAAACTTCAATATGTCGATGAGAAATCTGGAAAAATTATGAATCACTTTTAGAAGTTTGTGTATGATAATTTGCCAAGTTATTGTACCTTTTGTAAGTATCAAGGCCATGAGGAAAGTGAATGTTGATTGCTTTTGATAAAGAATGCAACAAAAATCCAACAAGAAGCATCGGAAGATGGAACTTATATTGAAAAATATCAAAGTGATGAGAGGGGGATATTAGAAGCAAAGCGAGCTGGTAATGAACTCATACAAGTTGGTAATAAGGTTCAGCTTGTTGTTCAGAATCAAGATAATAATTTTGTGCAGCAAAATCCTCAGCAACAACTAGATGATGTTATTAGGGACGTCTCACAATCTGATAGTAATGTAGCTTTAGCTACTGGCACAAAAAAAAATGGTATGCAGATTGGGAAAGAATTAATTTTGGCAAAGTTTAATGACTTGGGTTTGTCGAAAAATAATTCTAAAAAGCTATTAAAGGAAGGAACAAGCGCTGGTAATAAACAACTTGAAGCTGTAGGTCATGGACAAGCTAAAAAATTCAACGATGAAAATAATGCTTCTAGTCCTAACCAATCGAGGAATTTTTTACAGCAAACAAATGATAGAAACAGAGGTGCTAGTGGGAATGTTGATTAGCGTGATTTGATATCTGTTAGTTAATCGGAGCAAAATCAACAACAGATTATGTACCTTGAATACGCAGCGGAAGTTGTTGATTTTGCTGCCAAAAGGATTATCCCCAAATTGACTTCGAATCACTAGGAAACAAAGCTTAATGTAATCTACAAACTAAATGTATATTTGGTGTTGTTGTTAATATGAAGAAAGAAATTCGTTTTCTTTTTCATCCCTTTTTTTGTATTCTGTTTTCGCGTCTTTCTAGTGAAAGAAGAAGAGGAATATAAAGGGGAGTTCATCAGTTACTAAGGTAACTCAGTTACTAAAGTAACTGTTCCCCCCAATTTTTCAAATATGTAGATAACCTCCATCTTAGCTTCTTCTCATACAAATAAAATGGGTCGGGTCGGGTCGGTACACATGGGCGACCCATGACCTGCGAAATCTAACATCTCCCACTTAGCACATAGTGGACAAGACCTGAGCCTGTTCGATATCAACAATAAACACCAATTCATTCAACAAATAGTTCGTGCGACCAGCGAGCATATGTTGCACTTAGAGATGAGTTTAGAAATGCTACCTTTTTCTGCTCGGGACAATCACGATCAAAATGCCCCAGAACTTGGTAATTGTAGCACTTCATCTTGCTCTTGTCTTTCTTCTTGAAAAAACAATTTCCCTTCTTGGAATTTTGCTTGTTCTTTTCTCAAAGGGTCCTCTTTTGGGTCTCCTTACCCTTCCAGTTCTTTTTCCAATTTTTCTTACGCTTGAAGCCTGAAGACTTCTTACCACTTGATTCATCCATAAAGGCATTAGAAGCAGCTTTAGAACCACCAAACCGCTCGTCTTCAAGTTCAACATGACGGGAAACATCAGAAAAAGTTTTGATGTTATCATTGTGGGTTAAGCTAACCTTCAAATATTCCCAACTGTTAGGAAGAGATCGAATCACTTCCTGAACCTGTTTCTCGTCTGAGAGAACATGACCAACACTTTTGAGTTGAGCTATCATATTTGACATCACCCTAGGGTGTTGTTTGATGTTCTGATCATGACGCTTCTTATAAGTGTCAAACTTGATAGTCAGCTGTCTGAGGTGAGTGACAGATGTACCCCCATATGTCCTTGCAAGTGTACCCAGATGGTATGAGCAGTAGGAAATTTCTTAACCTCATGAATGAGGTCATCAACCATAGAACTAACAATGATTCTATGTGTAATGGAATCAGCCTTTTCCCAAGCCTTATAAACTTCAAGGTCTCTTCTGTGTTGTGCAGAGTTACCCTCTTCCGATTGACTTAAAACATGGTTGATACCTTCAAGAGCATTTTGCTCTTCTAGTACATACCATATTTTACGACTCCAGATGTCGTAATTGTCACCATTTAGTTTTTCACCTTTGTTCAAGTCGGCAATAATGCTTTTTAATGCCATGTCTATAATTGAGAGACAATCATGCAAGTACATTTATCAATAATGCATGCGACTTACACATTTAAGCAAATCAATTCACATAAAGGTTTCATGTTTAGTGTAAAATCAAAAGGACACATAAGAATCCGATCATCATCTACGAACTAAACATTTGACCAAAATTAGAAGTTAATTTCTTAATGTGTATTTTAATGATAGCTTTAAATTAAGTCTTAGTAAACTTAAATAAATAAATGAAATTCATATCAAAAGAGAGAAACAACTTAATTAATATAATAAAGTTAATAAACAACTTTAAATTACAAGTCAATTCAAAGATGAAAATCATCCCACAAATATTCGAGACGACGTATATACACCCTAAAAGGCTCGTTAGGCCAAATCTCGTGATAAACTTTAACTAATCTCTCACCCCAAGGATCACGGAGAGAGTCTACTAAAATAGCTAAAGCTTCCTGATCCGATATTTCAACATATTTTTCCAGTTCTACACGTTTTAATTCAAAAAATTGAATAAATTAGCAACTGAAATACTAGGGGTCATCTTAAAAGACCAAAACTCTTTTAGTTTCTTCTCTCTTCCCCTTCGTATAACCCTCTCATTCCGTAGCAGATTTTGTCTTCCCTTGGGACATCATTTCGTATGATCTCACGACCTCGAAAACATGTCCTTCGACGACGTACTCTTCCACTTTATTTCTTTGCTCGACATTCAGAACTTCCACTTGGAGTGATTCGAGTTTTTTCCCATTCAGCCATATCTGAAATAGGAGTAAAGAAACAATAAGAATGGTTGAACCACTCAATGTGACAACTTATACAACAATTAATTGTAGAAGGAAAAATTTGTTAAAGAAACTTAAGGGACTAAATAAGATAAAAATAATATCAGCCCAATTTATCCACAACTGAACCAAAATATATTAAGGGGTCGAAATCAGTTATGAATATTAGAACATTTTTATCAATAAATATTCCTCATTTTAAAAATTAATAATTCTAGAGTTTTCACATTTTTCCAACAAAGCATAACTGGAACGTTCTTCTCTATATAAGAAAAGTAAATAGCCAAACATTACTTTTTCTCAAAATGGTTTCATATGTTCCATAGTACTACTCCCTCTTTCTCAATTTATATGAAATACTTTTTTTTTTAGTCAGTTTCAAAAAAAATGATACATTTCTATATTTAGTAACAATTTAATTTTAAAATACCCACTTTATCAAACTACATCACATAAATTAAGACGAATAGAATAATACTTTAGGATTAAGAGAAGTACTAGTATACTTTTCCTTTCTTCAAGAAAGGAAGTGCAGACCACTTTTACCATTTCCCAAAAAAAATAATAAAGAATTACTATTTCTCCTTGTAAAAACAAGGAGACTACACGTTTCTCCATCCTTTTTTTTTTCTCCACAGAAATTAAATAAGAGGTAGAAATACATTCACACCCTTTTTCAAGAAAATTAAAGTCAGTCTGGTACTCATTCCTTTTTAGATAATAACAATGTATCAATCCTACTCTTCTTCTCCAAAAAGAATTCTAGGGAGGAACGGAAAGGAAAATCACAGATCTGATATACTCACTATTTAAAAAAAATCCATTTTAGGAGAAGGAGAAATTGATGAGTAACTCTACAGTTCAATATCATACATGCTTCCTAACAGGTAAATAACAATCTCGATTTAATTACTTGAGAATCTCTTCATCTACGAATTTTCTTCCGACGTTATTGACAATAGTCATTCTCAAAAGATTTTCATTCTGGTTTTGTTTTAAAAAAAAAAAAACAAGAACAAATAAGCAGCCACTTAATTCAAGCATTAACATGCAAATATGGAGCAAATTAACCACTACTATGATATCAATGTTAGTTAATCGGAGCAAAAACAACAACAGATTATGTACCTTTAATACGCAGTGAAAGTTGTTGATTTTGCTACCAAAAAGATTTTCCCCAAATCAACTTCGAATCACTAGGAAACAAAGCTTAATGTAATCCACAAACTAAATTTCTATTTGGTGTTGTTGTTAATATGAAGAAAGAAATTCATTTGCTTTTTCTCTCCTTTTTTTGTATTCTGTTTTCGTGTCTTTCTAGTGAAAGAAGAAGAGGAATATAAAGGGGAGTTCATCAGTATAACAGTTCCCCAAATTTTCCAAATATGTAGATAACCTCCATCTTATCTTCTTTTCAGAAAAATGAAATGGGTCGGATCGGGTTGGATCGGTACACATGGGCGACCCATGACCCGCGAAATCTAACAATATCAAAATCTGGAAATGATCAGGTCTAATCAGTAGGTGATGGCCGAAGGGATCAGGTGTCTATGGTTTCTGCTCCACCAGATGAAAGGGTAGGTGAAGAGCATGCTATCTTGGCTGATACTAGTGTAATTAATCAAGGTTTAGTTGCCTTGCCGCTTCTCAAAAATTTTGGGCAACGAGAACATCAATTCTCCGGGTGTTAGAATTGGTTCACCAATTCGCAACACAATGCAACAAATTGTAGGCAGTCAAACTACGAACTCAAGTGCTAGAGAAATTGTTACAAAGGAGGTTCCGTGTCTTAACACTTTTAATGCTCTGACGGATATTATTGTGCATGTTCCTTCACAATCATGTCAATCGTCTGGTGAGCAACATGGGTATTCGAGGCAGCAACTAACATCTTCAAGGAGTGATCAAAATTAGGGGTGTACAGACTAAACCGCCAAGTCAAACCGAACCGACGAACGAAATCAAACCGAAAAAAAAAAATCGACTTGTGGTTTGGTTTGATTGGTTTGGCGTTAGAAAAAAAAATCGACCATTCTTGGTTTGGTTTGGTGTTAAACAAAAAAAAGTCAAACCGAACCCAAACCAAACCGATATAATATATACATATAATTTTAACTTTTTATACATAAACAATATTAATTATAATCTATTTTCTAAATACTTTTTAAATCAATTTTATTAATTTTTAATATTTAGAAAGTAGATGTAGATATATATTCAGATTTGGGCCTTTAAGTTGTAATATTTATCCATTAATTGATAACTAAATGATCCGAAACCCAATATAAACTTAAAACCTAAAACTTTTCACTCTTCAGTCACTTTTCATCTTACTTTTTAGTTTTCGAAGAGTTCTCCGCTCCTCCTTTTCACTCCTCGTTTTCCATAATTATGGTTTTCTACTAGCACATGAGTGAAAATATACTTGATCTTGTCTACAATCACAATATAACTGTAAAAACTAAAGATTATAAAAAAAAAATGAGAAAAACCGAAAAACCAAAAAAACTGACTAAAACTTAAATCGAAAAAATCGATTTTATGTTGGTTTGATTTGATTTATAGATTTAATAAACCGACATGATTGGTTTGATTTTTTTTTAGTATAAAACCAAACCAACCCGACTTATGTACACCCCTAATCAAAATGTTGAGAAAGGTAAGATCTAAATTTCTCAAACTAACTCTAAACATGAATTGATTATTTCTAATAAGGAGCAACAAGGTGCGACAAGTGCTCAGAGTTGGGCATATTTAGTAGACGAAGAGGATGAGCAGGTCACTTTGCCTATGATGCACAGTAATTTGAGCTCTACAGCTCCTATTTTTGTCCCTAAAAGTGCCAAATCAGTTAACGTCTTGGAAAGTTTTGCCAGCGACAGATGTTGCAATTTTCAGTGATCATTTGGTGAGTCATGTGATGTTGAAAAAGTGACTTCTCTATCACCTATCAACACTAGTAAACAACTACAAATTGGTGGTAGTAGTAATTTCTCTCCAAATAGATTTGATAACCTACAAGATGAGGACATCTTTGAGGAAAGTGAAGAAGAAGAAGAAAATATGTTGGATCATTGTTTTTCAAATGCAGCTAGGAATGTGGATATTTCCCCTAGGCAACAACGTAATAACAAAAAGAAGCATGAAATAAAGAAGAGTTGGGATGGTAAGATGACTGCAAAATTTGTTCCAAGGTACCTACCGATGCGACTGGCAAAACAGAATCATATGACAGTGTCAATAACTTCAATAAGATCCAATAAACCGAAGAAGAAGTGATGAACTATGAAGAGTTTTTGGACAAATTTGAAGAAGAAGACAAGAGAAAAATACTCCAAGTTACTTTAGAAGGGCAATGTTCTTTTTAAGTACATCCATTTGCAAAAGAAAGTTTGAGGTTGATAACTCAACTTTCGTCTTGGCTTTTATAATTTTGCATTACCTAAGCATCCTCCTGTGTAATATCATCATAGAGTTTATTAAAAATTATGTGATGATCATAGAATACCTAATTTTTTCTAGCTCTTATTTTCTTCATGGTAGTTTAATTAGTAGAGGTTCATAAACTCATTATAATTAGTATGGTAAGGCCTAGCCCCCTTGGATGTAGTTATCCCTGTTGAGGATTTTTATTTTATTATTAATAAAAAACTGCTAGACACACTGTCTAATGGTATGAATTCAATTAAAAAAACCTTTAATATGTGCAATAATGGATGAAATCGCCTAAAACATAATATGAAAAATAGTCCTTTTGAATCTCAAGTCATACCTTGGCAAAAACCCCATTTCAGGTATGATAATATCGAATCATCATAATAAATACTTTAACACAATAATTTGTTCAACATATAACATGCTTTACAAAATAATTCTCATCCAAGCTTGAAGAAAAGTAAGTCATAACCTACCTGGAAACCAAACCGCAAGCCCACAATGGCCTTTCATTTTATGATGACCTCAGAACACTCTTAATCTACCAAAAACAAGTTCTATATGTGAATACAAATCCACTGCTACTCATATCTTAGCTTAAGAGTTTGGGTCAAACTTGTGTCAAAAATTCAACCCTCAAATCCAGCGATGAAACTGGAAAATTCCTTCAAAATTACATTACCCTCAAATATAAAATTTCATTGACAACAGAGCTCAAATCAACCTCAAATATTTAATTTACACTCTCTTAGGTTTTGGAAAAAAGTTCCAAAAATACATTTCTTATGCACGATAATTCAATGAAATTAATAAAGAATATCATTGGAAAATTACCAAAATAAAGGTTAAAAACTTACCTCACTAAGAATCTTCAAAAACTTTATAAAAAACACGAAAAATCTATTTCTCGCAATTCCTTATCCGTGACCACGAAGTCGTAGTTGCGATCAAGGACCAACCCAACCAAGAGCATCACTGTCATGATCCTACTTAGGGGTGGCAAAATTAACTCAAACCCATTTAACCCGCCCAACCTGCCCAAGGTTTGATGGGTTTGGGCTAAAGTGGTTTTGAAGATGGGCTGATTTGGGCTAGCCCAAGTGAATCCATCACAATCATCAACCCAAATGGGTTCATGATGACGCCCAACTTCGACCCATAAAGATACTCAATCCTAACTCTTATAATTCCACCTTTAATATTTTTTTAATTCTTATGTAGTTGCTTCAACTATATGCTTTTTCTTTATTAAAAAATTATAAAAATAATAAATTTATAACTCCATTTTTTTCAAATAATGTAAAAGGTTCGAGAACAGATGTATTACGTGTTGAGCTTTGAATCATGTATGTGCGTCATTGACCTTTATAAATTTGATGGGTATAGAGAGAATATAAGAGAATAAAATGCTAAATGATTGACGGTTATTAGAGTAGACTTTCAAACCAAGGAAAGTTTCGTATTATTATGGGCATACATTTTAAACGTATTTAAACTAAAATACTATCATATTTTTGGCTAAATGAACACATTAATGTCATCTTTACTATTCAAAGATCAAAATGAACAAAACATTTTATCTTGCATAAACATATTTATCTAAAGTTGTACACAGACACAGTGATAGCACAATGATTGTTTACAGTTTACACACACCATCAATATAATTTGATTTATAAAAATAGGTTAGTCATTATTTTATCATGCTATAGATTATTTAATAACTATTTTAGGATTAAATTGATTTTATAATATTTATCTAGAACTTATACAATTTTGTTCAATAATGGGTTAAGTTGGGCGGGTTGGGCCATAACCCATCGTTTAGCCCATCTTGACCCAACCCATCTTAGCCCATCTATATTTTGGGCAGGTTAGGCAATGACCAATTTATTTCTTCAATCCATTTTGACCCGTCTAAATTCAGCCCAACCCGCCCATTTGTCACCCCTAATCCTACTCCTCATGAATGCAAATAGTGATCTGAACAGGCACAAAATTCCCTCTTGGCGAATGCAAGGCCCAATCTCAAGCGTGAAGACCAACTGATAATGTTCCACCCCTCACTTGAGAAGGTGCAAGGTCTTTTACCAACTAGGTTAAGGTCGTATTCCAAGGAAATAAGATTAAGAAATTGACAAAATCAAGTGTAAAAACCAACTTGTATCTTTGATTTTGAGGTAACATAGGGAACAAAGAATGAAACTATGTTGACAACTAAAATTGCAAGGATTTATTTAATTAAAAGGGGTTGTGTTTTCAATAGGGTCAAGCGTAGATGATTGGATTTTAAACTTGCTTCCTATTTAATGTTGTAATGGTTAGAGGTTTGACTTTGAAGTCTCTCAACCAAACAAGTGAATTTCACCTTAGGCTTTCTCAAGCCCTTAGGTGTGGTAAACTAAACTAATCAAACCAATTCTCAAGTTATGTATAAAGATATTAAATGGAATTTAAAGCTCCAAGTCCTTGCTATTTATCCCTTTTCCTTCATTCTCAAGCAAAACAAAGATTTAAGGCATAATTAATGTTTGCAACCATTAATCAACATTAGAAATTGAAGGAATAAATACACCCATTAAGAACTTCAAACATAGAAGCAAATTGTCACAATCCAATCACATGGCTAACCCCATAGTCCCACAATCCTAGTCCCACAATCCTGGATCTCAAATTAGCTATGCTTTAAAGTAAAAGAGAAAATCATACCCAAAACTTTGTTTTCAATATCATTCATTAGTGAATTCAAGAAGAAAAATTCCCAAAACAATAATACTTTTCAATGTATCCTTTATTAATCTATATAACTTGCCGAAAAAGGAAAAGGATATTTTAAAAACTAGCTGACTATGGTTCAAATCAAACATCTAGAAATGTTTTTTATAGGCTCACAAATATGGAGTATAAAAATAATAAAAATATCACCATAACACCATGGATATGTTCAAATGCACCAATCGAAGACTTTCTATGTGCTAGTTACAAGCAATTATTGTGTCCTCCCAACAGGAACATATCTTTACTCGTTATGATATTAAATGGAAAAAAGGGATGATAGCAACTATCATTCACACTCTCAAAAAAAGATAAAGTATTGTACATGTCATGCCTTAGGCTTGCCTGTATTTTCTGCCATCATAATTCAAGGAGTACTTGGTTGAAAGTCTCAAAGGGCTTAAAAGGCTTATAATGTAAGGAAAGGGTAAGGTAGATTGTTCATTTAGGTTCATGTGACTACGCCCTCCCGAATCACAATATGTGGCTATTCAACGCCCTTCTTTTTTTGCTCAACCATCTTGTCAACTTTCCTTTGTGTGTGGATTTATTTCCTTATTGTTCCTCTCATCTCATACTTCCTCTCCTTAAAGAAAAAGTAAACTACTATTTTTAGACTAGTAATCAAATAGACTGAAGAAGGATGTCATTAACTCCTATTCCCCTTTACTTTAACTTTACACTCCCTTCTTCCCATCTATCAACTATTACCCCCAACATAGGCTTTTGGCATCACTATTGAGCTTCGAGATGGATTGGTTCAAAATAGGGAAATTATTCAAAAGGGATTGTGGCTTGTAATGTGGTTGTCTAGAGAAAAGGATTATAAGGCACAAATGGGGCAAATTTGGATAACTCAACTCGCGGTAGGTAGGGAAGGCTTTTCACAATGGATTACTCTCTATTCAAGGCCTAAGTTCATCTCCTCAACTTCATGCATCCCAAACTAATAGTGATAGACCAACCAGGAAAGTTCTGGATCCAACCATAACACAAGATCAAAACCAAAGCATAACCACCCATGGCACAAAACTACACTAAAGACTACATATCAATCCTCAAATTGGGAACAATGAAATCATCGCAAGATCCCAAACTAGTGTTTAGAAAGTCAAGATATGAGGTATATTTCACAACAAAGATCATTCATTTATATTCGCATTCCATGAATTTTTAAAATCAGCGCATTTGTGAAGGGTATCCATTAATCAAAGATAAACTATTCATGCAAGAATCTAAGCAAAAGTACCAACAAAGTCAAAGTACTTTATCCATAATATCATCCATTATTGGCATTATTGAAATGAATCATCCAACTCTTATTCAAAGCCCATCTACGCACCTAGGCTGCTTCCTTTTGAGCAATAGTCCATGGTTACTAACAATATACCCTTGGAAAATAACCCAGGCGAAGAAAAACCAGGGGAATCTAACAAAATAAGAAGTTATAGTACCACAAACATTAAGCAAAACAAAAGAACACACTTAAAAAAAAATAACTTGAAAATAAAAACCAACAAAAGAGTTCCAAAAACAATCACACAACCCCTAACTTAAATATATTCTTTGTCCTCAATGCATCAATAAACAAAAAGAAGAACAAGACAAAGTTGAGGGTCCCCCTATAGCACTTTAAGGAGGAGACTGAGTCTAGCCGGCTGAAGCAGCCTCACTTGGGGCATCAATGCCCTGGTCTGGTCTAGTGGGTGCAGGTGATGGTGTGGCACCAGTCTCGAGCTCTGCCCCAGGTGTACTAATAATAGTGGCCTTAGTATCCTCTGTTCACAGGAAACCATCTCTTCTAGTACCAACCATTGAGGTGTCTTTTTAGGATAACTCTAATTTAGACCGCACGAGTGCCTCATCTAAGTCTTGTAAAGAATCATAGCCACTTTGATGTAGCACTAAATCAGCTCTGCGACTCTTTTCTATTATTTTTTATTCAACTATCTCAGTCTCTATATCTATCTCATTAGTTGGAGACTCTCCAAAACCCCATGTCTATCCTCTGAAAGGATCTGTACTGCAGTGGGCTCTGTATGATCAATAGAAGGCACCCTAATTATCAGCTCAACAAGTAAAAAGTCAATATCTGGGGACTTCAACTGGTCTACCTCGGTTCTCAAAGCAACAATAATTGTTCTCCATTATCATCTAACTTAGAAACCCGATCATCTAATTTAACTAATACCTTAGAATAGGAATACTGTTGCATAATAATGCTCACAACTGCTTTAAGAGGCTCCAATGCGACCCTAATAATGTCAAGAATTTGCTACTCTAGTCTGGTCACCTTGGCATCCATAGACTGTGCCAAGTTACCCAACTTTATAAGTTCAACTTAGGTAAGAACAAGTATGGGCCTAGTAGGATCACTAGTAACTGAGGCTCTGACACCGGACTAGGGTTAAGTCTGGAATAGAAGAAGTAGTTGGTGCAACAGACTCAAAGTGGTAGTCAATGTGACAGCCTGTGAATGCTCAACTGCATTATCCTTAAGTGTCCCTACATCAACTGTTGGGGAAGTGTCAATATGAGCCTCTATCCTCCTTCTCTTGACCTTATGCTCTACTTGAGCTTGTATCCGCCAGATGTCACAAGTAGAGATGGCTGAAATTTTTGTGTCAATACTAGGAATTGGATGGATTTTTCCCCTCCGATACAACTCTATGATAAGACACGGGAATGCTTAGCGATGTTTTATCCTAATGCACTCGCTTAACCATCTCTAGATGAATGAGAATAGTTGTGTCAATCCTAGGAATTGGATGGACTTGACCCCTCCGACACAACTCTACGATAAGACATGGGAATGTTCAGTGATGTTTTATCATTTTGTGCTAGCTTCGCTATCTCTGGATGAATGAAATCCCCAAATTTATCTGAGATTTGTCCATAATACATGCTATGAGGAACACCTTCTCTATATTTATCATAGGACCCATCAAGCCATGAATATTATTCACTCTTTTCTGAAAAATTGTTTCACTTTATTTGAAAACAGTGTTTGGCCATGAAAATTTCATATACAACTTGAAGTTTTATTTGGACTTTGGAATTTCGAAAACAACCAAAACCTTGTTTTCACTTTATTCATTTTGACTTTTTTCACTTTTTAATTTTTTCTTCAAAAAATCCTAAATTTTATATTTTCATAAAATAACTCCATTTAAAGTACATGCCATGCTCAAATCGTATTTTATATTTTTTTAAATTCTAAATATTAACTGCAAAAACTATGGCCAAGCATAACTCCAACTTTAAAAATTCCAAATAAAGTGAAATTTTTTTTTGGTTTTCATGGCCAAAAGCCTACTTAGTCTCATTAGGTGAAGGAATGAGCTGACTACTCATAAACCCAAGCCATAATCAAGCTTGAACAATGAGGTCTTTTATCTGAATCTCAACCCCGGCTTTAGCTACTGGCACTAATACAAATGTTGTGCATATTGGGAAAGAATTAATTTTGGCAAAGTTTAATGACTTGGGTTTGTCGAAAAATAATTCTGAAAAGCTATTAAGGGAAGGAACAAGTGCTGGTAATGAACATCTTGAAGCATTAGGTCACGGATAAGCTGAAAAATTTAGCAGTGAAAATAACGCTTATAGTCCTAACCAACAAAGGAATATTTTACAGCAAATAAATGTTAGAAACAGAGGTGTTACTGGGGATGGTGATTAGCGTGATTTGATATCAGAATCAGGAAATGATCAGGTCCAATCAGCAGGTGATGTCCAAAAGGATCATGTGTCTATATTTGTTGCTCCGCCAGGTAAAAGGATAGGTGAAGAGCACGCTATCTTGGTTGATGGTAGTGTAATTAATCAAGCTTTAGTTGCCTTGCCGATTCTCAAAAATTCTGGGCAACTAGAACATCAATTTGAAAATATCACAGAAAGGAAATTGGTACAGGATTCAAATTGGACTGTGGTAACAAAGAAAAACACTCCGGGTGTGAGAATTGGTTCACCAATTCATAACACAATGCAACTAATTGTAGGCAGTCAAATGACTTGTTGTTTCCGGGGTACAAAATTTGTATCACAACATCAACTTCTACACTAAGTTCAAGAATAACTTCAAGAACAACAAAGAAGTTCAAACAGCTTCAAACAACAATGAACTATCAAAATGAAGTTTAACTATTTACTGAAAAATAGCAAAACCATAAAGAGAAGAGATAAAACAAAAAAGAATCAAGCCCACCAAATTCACGGTGTATTCTTAAGGAATTTATTCCCCTCAAGTAACCGAGGTTAATGGAATATATCCTCCCAAGATAAAATGATCACTTCAGCAAATAGTGGTACCTCAAATTTGTTGAACTTCGAACTCACTCAACGATTGAAGATCACACTTGAGTTTTTAGGAAGAAGAGAGTGTTTTTACTTCACAAATTTCATGCAAAACTTGAGGAAAAAATAAGGTATTTATAGCCAAAATGTGGTACTTCAGAATAGAAGTAATGGTTCATGAAAAATTGTAGCTTTTTGAAACAACGCGACCACCTGCGCCCAAAGGTTGCCCACCTGCACCCACAGGTGGCCCACCTGCGTCTGCAGGTACCTATTTGGCACAAAACAGTATCTTCTACCCTGCCTGCATGGCACCTGCTCTGGCACCTGCATCAGTAGGTCGCCAAGTGCGCGCGCAGGTCACTGTTCCTTTCCAAACCAGTGCCTCGAAGGGTCGTGTCCCTTTGTGGTACGTTGTGACTTGCGTCTGCACATGCCAGTGTAACCACAAATGGAGAAAAATTTTATATTGAATTTTTTTGGATTAAAAACTTCACTAATTCTCAAGTTTCTCTCAATCATAATCCAAATTCAAATCCAAATTCGAAACTAAATTCGAAGTTGAAGTCAAAGCAGAAGCAGAAGCCGAGCTAGCAACGACGACGACGGCGTGAGGCTTGTATTGTTCTTGCCTCACTATCCACATGATGGAATGGTTTTCAATATAAACATAAGAAAGTTCCTTTCACCCACCAATGCGGGAGAAACCCTCTTCCTTTAAAGTGAACTACATATTTTCACTTTTCCCTCTATTTTCCATTTACTTTCACTTAGAACCCAGTAATCCCCCACATGAATGGGGAATGTTTATTTTATCAAAGAATTTACGGACAAGTGTGTGATCTACAAGCAAAGACTAATTGCATCTGGGTAAGTAGGTTTTTCTTTGAACTTTCTATAGTGAACTTGCATTGGATGCACTCGGTCAATCGGTAGATGTGATATCTTTGAACCATCGAGCTTTAATATACACCTAGACAACACAAGTCATACAACCAACCTTTTACCATTTATGGTTCTCACGATTTTGTTCGTTTCAGCTATGAACATAACCTGGTTTCATGAGAGCTTAAATAATAGGCCTTTACTATCGTTCTCTTTGAAGTTGCTTCCACTTCACTCTCACATAGGTGATTTCTAAACATTTAATCCTATAGATCAAATAATTTGTTCAAACCTGCCAAACTTAGAAACCATTAAAAAAGCTTTCAACCATAAGCCTTATCCTTGTTTCTTGAACATTGTCTTCATCATGAGAAGGGATTGAGTTAATTGACAATGTTGAACCATCATTCACAACTTTGTTTGATCTCCTTGAACCTAAATCTTAGGATCTCCAGTATGCTAGGTAGAGTTACCACCATGATGACTTGTCCAAGGCCTTAAACCCATTCCCTTCGATGATATCTCAACTCCCTCTCTAGATAAGCCTCTTCTAAGTGGATCTGACACATTATCCTTTGACTTCACATAGTAAATCGTGATAATTCCACTAGAGAAAAGTTCTCTAACGGTATTGTATCTGTCTTATATGACGAGATCTTTATACATCATGCTCCCTGCATTACCTATTGTCGCTTGACTATCACAATGTATGCATGATTTGGGCCAATAAGGAATATCTTTCAAGAAATTTTGGAGCCATTCAGCTTATTCACCAAATTTATCTAATGCAATAAATTTAGATTCCAAAGTAGAGAGGGCGATACATGTCTGTTTGGATAGACTGCTCCTCCGTCAAGAGTAAACACATATCCACTCGTGGATTTACTTCATTCAATCTGGTGATCCAATTTGCATCACTATATCCTTCAATTATCACTGGATACTTGTTATAACGCAAAGCAAAGTCTTGAGTATGTTTTAGATACCCCAAAACTCGTTTCAAAGCCATCCAATGAGTTTAATTGGGATTACTCATGTACCGGCTCAATTTACTAATAGCACATGCTATATCTACAATTCATGATATACATCAAACTTTCCAAAACTCTTGCATAATCCAATTGTCAGTCACTTTCACCAAAGGTTGTTTAGACCCTTCAATAGACAATTCATGTCTAGTTTTATATGAATAAATATGTTCAAATAACTCAGCATTAGCTGATTCCATTACCGTATTATCATGGATATCCAGATGTTTGGATTTATGAACCAAAAATTGACATGCTTTACTGTTTGTAGCATATCTGATGAAAACGCAGTCCAGAATCTTTAGTCCTATTTTCTAGGAACTTGGACTTTGGCTAGATACCCCCACACTTTGAAATATTTCTAGTTGGGTTTCCTTCCTTTCCATTTCTCATGTGGAATATATTGTGTCTTACTATAGGGCACTCGATTGAGTATTTGGTTTGCTATAAGGATAGCTTCCCCCCACAAGTTTTGCGGTAAACCTAAACTTATAAGTAAGGTATTCATCATTTCCTTCAATATTTGGTTTTTTCTTTCCACAATTCCATTTGATTGAGGTGAGTAAGGGGTCGTAGTTTGATGGACAATTCCATTTTTCAAACATATCTCCACAAAAGGAGATTCATACTCTCCACTCCTATAACTTGTTATTATTTTAATCTTTTTATCGAACTGATTTTCAACTTCAGTTTTATATTGCCTAAATGCTTTTATTGCTTTATCCTTACTATTTAGCAAATAAACATAACAAAATCTAGTGCAATCGTTGATAAAAGTTGTGAAATATTTTTACCCACCACGAGATGTTGTCGACTTCATATCATAAATGTCTATGTGAATTAAGTTTAAGGGATTTGAATTCCTTTCAATAGACTTATACGGATGCTTAGCATACTTAGATTCAACACATGTTTGATACTTTGATTTACTGCACTCAAAGTTAGGCAAAACTTTCAAATTAATCAGTTTTCGCAAGGTTTTATAATTGACATGTCCTAAACATTCATGCTACGATTCAGTTGAATCAAGTAAGTAAGAAGAACCAGTACTTTTATTCATATCAAGATTCATTACATTGATCTTAAAAAGGCCCTCGGTGAGGTAACCTTTACCTACGTACTTCACCCTTACTTATTACAACTTTATCAGAAACGAATACACATTTGAATCCATTCTTAGTCATAAGTGAAGTAGAAACTAAGTTCTTTCACAACTCCGAAACATAAAGGGCATTGTTTAGTGTCACCACCTTTCCTGATGTCATCTTCAAGCAAATCTTGCATGTTCCTTCAATCTTTTCCATTGCGGAGTTCGCCATGAATATCTTCTCATCATCTTGAGCTGGAGCATATGATACAAATATTTCTTTATTGGCACACAAGTGGCGGGAGGCATCAAAATCTATCCACCACTCTCTAGGATTTTCAACTAGATTGCATTCCGAAAGCATAGCACATAGATTGTCCATTTCTTCTTTGGACTCAGCCATGTTTGCTTGGTCCTTTTCCTTGCCCTTCTTTGGAGCCCGACAATCAGCAGACTTGTGGCCAACTTTTCCACAATTAAAGCAATTTCCTTTGAACTTCTTCTTAGGAGGATTGCCTTGTTGTGCTTGTGATTTCTTTCTCTTCTTTGATTTGTTGGGATCATCTTCCACAATATTTACTCTATTTATTGCAGAATTCCCATGAGACCTCTTCTCCGCTGCCTTATTATCTTTTTCAATCTTCAACCTCACAATGAGATCTTCAATAGACATCTCTTTGCATTTATCCTTTAAGTAGTTCTTGAAGTCTTTCCACAAAGGTGGTAACTTCTAGATTATAGCAGCCACTTGAAAAGTATCATTCACAATCAAACCTTTATCAAAGAGATCGTGGATTATGACTTGCAATTCTTGGACTTGAGTAACTACAACTTTGTTGTCTACCATATTGAAGTCCAAAAAATTTTCAATAATGAATTTCTTTATTCCAGTATCCTCTGTTTTGTACTTCTTTTCCAAAGCATCCCAGAGTTCTTGCAAGGTCTTCATATTGTTGTACACATTGTACAAATCATTTTGTAGGCCACTCAGAATGTAATTCTTACATATAAAATCTGAGTGCTTCCAAGCTTCAGTTACTACGAAGCGATCCTTTTTTGAAGTTTCTTCCGACAATTCAGGAAAGATTTCTGTGATGAACTTTTACAGACATAGTGTAGTCAAATAAAAGAACATCTTTTGCTTCCATCATTTGAAATTAGTACCAAAAAATTTTCCTGGGATTTCTGTGGGTGTCATGGTAGGAACAACATTTGAACGACTTGAAGTAGCAATGTTTGTTGCTGCAACATTCGCCATTCCATTATTGACTTGATTTTCATCAGTCATTTTGTTGTTACAATAAGACAACCAATTTAGTATCACAAATACTAACAACAAAGTCTAAAGCTTTAAATAACATGTTTCTACTTTAACGACGAAGTTCTTATATTCTTCAAATCGTCAACCGAATGAATCTTTGACTCGTGATGAAGTTTTTATATCTTCAAATCACTATCAAGTTCAAATAGAGTAGAAAACCAAATGGTTTTAATCTCCAGAAACCAAAAATACAGATTATAATAAATTCATTAACATTGTTGTTTTCGGGGTACAAAATTTGTCTTACAACATCAACTTCTACACTAAGTTCAAGAATAACTTCAAGAACAACAAATAAGTTCAAATAACTTCAAACACAAGTTCAAATAACAATGAACTATCAAAATGAAGTTTAACTATTTTTTGGAAAATAGCAAAACCATAAATAAAAGAGATGAAACAGAAAAGAATCAAGCTCACCGAATTTACTATGTGTCCTTAAGGAATTTATTCTCCTCAAGTACCCGAGGTTAATAGAATATATCCTCCCAGGATAAAATGATTCACTTCAGCGACTAGTGGTACCTCAAATTTGCTGAACTTCGAACTCACTCAATGATTGAAGATCACACTTGAGTTTTTAGGAAGAAGAGAGTGTTATTACTTCATAAATTTCATGCAAAACCTGAGGAAAAAATCAAGTATTTATGGCCAAAAGGTGGTGCTTCAGAAGAGAAGTAATGGTTTATGAAAAATTGTAGCTTTTTGAAATGACGCAACCACTTGTGCCCGCAGGTGGCCTACCTGAGTCCGCAGGTGCCTATTTGACACAAAATAGTAGCTTTGCCTGACCTGCATCCGCATGTTGCCAGGTGCACGCGCAGGTCACTGTTCCATTCCAGACCAGTGCCTCGAAGGGTCGCGGCACATCAAGGTACGTCGTGAAATACATCCGCACATGTCATATGCATCCGCAAATGGAGAAAAATTTTTTGTCCAAAAAGATAATCTCTCAATCGATCATTTTCCAAATCTAAATCTGCATCCGAGCCGACCACGACGACGATGCGAGACTTGTCTTGTTCTTGCCTCTCTATCCATATGAAGGAATGTTTCTTAATATAAACATAAAAAAGTTCCTTTATCCCACCAATGTGGGAGAAACACCCTTCCTTTAAAGTCAACTACACATTTTCACTTTTTCCTCCATTTTCCATTCACTTTCACTTAGAAACCAACACTATGAACTCAAGTGCTAGAGCAATTGTTCCAAAGGAGGTTTTGTGCCTTAACACTTTTGATGCTCTGACGGATAATATTATGGTTGTTCCTTCACAATCATTGCAATCATCTAGTGAGCAACATGGGTATTCGAGGCAGCAACTAGCATCTTCAAGGAGTGATCAAAATATTGAGAAAGGTAAGGTCTCAATTACTCAAACTAACTCTAAACATGAATTGATTATTTCTAATAATGAGTAACAAGGTGTGACAAGTGCTCAGAGTTGGGTAGATTTAGTAGATGGAGAGGATGAGCACGTCACTTTGCCTATGATGCACAACAATTTGACACCTAGAACTCCTATTTTTGTTCCTAGAAGTGCCAAATCAGTAACGTTTGGGAAAGTTTAGCCATCGATAGATGTTCCAATTTTCAGTGATCATTTGGTGAGTTATGATGTTGAAAAGGTGACTTCTCTATCACTTATCAACATTAATAAACAACTTCATGTTGGTGGTAGAAGTCATTTCTTTCCAAGTAGATTTGATAACCTTCAAGAGGAGGACATCTTTGAGGAAAGTGAAGAAGAAAAAGATATGTTGGATCATTATTTTGCAAATACATCTAGGAATGCGTATATTGCCCCTAGGCAACTATGAAATAACAAAAAGAAGCATAAAAGAAAGAGGAGTTGGGATGGTAAGGTGACTACAAATTTGAAGAAGAAGACAAGAGAAAAATACTCCAGGTTACTTTAGAAGGGCAATATATCTTTTTAAGTACATCTATTTGTAAAAGAAAGTTTGAGGTTGACAACTCAACTTTCTTCTTGGATTTTATAATTTTACATTACCTAAGCATCCTCCTGTGTAATATCATCATAGAGTTTATTATAAATTATGTGATGATCATAGAATCTCTAATTTTCTCTAGCTCTTATTTTCTTCATGGTTGTTAATTAGTAGAGGTTCATAACCTCATTAGGATTAGTAAGGTAAGGCCTAGCCCCCCTTGCATGTACTCATCCCTGCTGAGGATTTTTATTTTATTATTAATAAAAGACTTCTAGACACACTGTCTAATTGTGTAAATTCAATTAAAAAAACCCTCTCATATGTTCACTAATGGATGAAATAGCCTAAAACATAATATCCAAAATAGTCCTTTTGAATCTTAAGTCATACCTTGGCAAAATCCCATTTCGGGTATGATAATATCGAATCATCATAATAAATACTTCAACACAATAATTTGCTCAACCTATAACATGCTTTACACAATAATTCTCATCCAAGATTGAAAAACAGTACGCCATAACCTACCTTGAAACCAAACCTCACGCCCACAATGGCCTTTCCTTTTATGATGACGTCAGAACACTCTTAATCTATCAAAAACACGTTCTATATATGAATACGAATCTATTGCTACTCATATCTTAGCTTAAGAGTTTGGGTCAAACTTAAGTCAAAAATTCAACCCTTGAATCCAGCGATGAAACTGGAAAATTCTTTCAAAATTACATTACCGATAAGATAAGGAACTCAAATATAAAATTCCATTGACAACTGATCTCAAATCAACCTCAAATATTTAATTTACACTCTCTTAGGTTTTGGAAAAAAGTTCCAAAAATACATTTCTTATGCACAATAATTCAATGAAATTTATAAAGAATATCCTTGGGAAATTACCATAATGAAGGTTAAAATCTTACCTCACGAAGAATCTTCAAAAACCTTATAAAAACCACCTTAATTTGTGCCCTAAAACTCCAAAAATTGAATTATGAAGCTTAAATTCAAAATTGGGGATTTAAAATCTATACCTCATAATTCCTTCTCTGCGACCACGAAGTCATGGTTACGATTGAGGACCGACCCAAGAAAGAGCATTACCAGTCGTGATCCAACTCCTCGTGAACGCAAATAGTGATCTGAAGAGGCCCAAAATTTCCTCTTGGCGAATGTGAGGCCCAATCTGGATCATGAAGATCAACTGATAATGTCCAATTTCACCCCTCACTTGAGAAGGTACCAGTATTTTACCCAACTAGCTTGGGTCGTATTCCAAGGAAATACGATCAAGAAATTGAACAATCAAGTGTATAAACCAACTTGTATCTTGTATTTTGAGGTAAAATGGGGGGAATAAAGAATAAAATTAACTATGTTGACAACTAAAATAGCAAGGATTTATTTAACAAAAAGGGTACCTAGGGTTGTGTTTTCAATTGGGTCAAGCGTGTATGATTGGGTTTTATACTTTCTTCCTATTTAGTGTCGTAATGGGTAGAGGTTTGACTTCGAAATCTCTCAACCAAACGAGTGAATTTAACCTTGGGATTTCTCAATCCCTAAGGTGTGGTAAACTAAACTAATCAAACCAATTCTCTAATCATGTATAAAGTTATTAAGTGGAGTTTAAAGCTCCAAGTCCTTGCTATTTATCCCTTTTCCTTCATGCTCAAGCAAAACAAAGATTTAAGGCATAATTTATAGTTGCAACCATTAATCAACATTAGAAATTGAAGGAATAAATACACCCATTAAGAACTTCAAACATAGAAGCAAATCGTCACAATGCAATCACATGGCTGGCTAATCCATAGTCCCACAATCCTAGAAATCAGATTAGCTATGCATTAAAGTAAAAGAGAAAATTATACCCAAAACTTTGTTTTCAATATCATCCATTAGTGAATTCAAGAAGAAAAACTCCCAAAACAATAATACTTTTCAATGTATTCTTACTCAATCTAGATAACTTGCTGAAAAAGGAAAGGAATAGTCTAAAAACTAGCTGACTATGGTTCAAATCAAAGATCTAGAAATGTCTTTTACAGGCCCATAAATATAGAGTATATAAATAACAAAAATATCACCATAACACCATTGTGTGGTCTAAATTAGGTTGTACAATAGTTGTGCGGTCTATACTTTAGGACTTAAGACTGCACAAGGGTCTTGATTTTTGGATCTTCAATCCCCCTACTTGATTGTATGGTGACAAAGTAGGATCGTACATCAAATATACGATCCACACTTCTGATATAGGAGACTGTATTTTGGTCTTCAAGTATCACCCTGTTCTTGAGCTTTATATCTTGTTGAGGCCGGTTGTGCGGATCGCATACCTGTTGTGCGATCGCACTATAGGATATTTTCCTCTTCGTCCATGTTTTTGCCCCTTTTTGGTATCTTTATGGTCCTTTTGTAGTTTCTTGGTTTCACCACCTAAACTAAAACAAACCTATGTAAAAACACTACCTAAAAATGCATTGAGGACATCAAAAATCTATGCAAATGGTGTCAAATGAGTCGTAAAACCATGCCTCATCAACACCCCCAACTTAACCATTTGCTTGTCCTCAAGTAACTAAAACAAAAAACAAATCCATAATGAGTAAAGTTGGTACTTCTTGCGAGCTTACAAACATACAGTTTTTGAACTCAATATCTCCCTTCAATTCAAAACAAATCAAGAATGTCTCAGCTATCAAATAATCTAATCATGAACATGAGGCCGATGACTAAATACTACTAAACTATGGATATGTTCAAATACACCAATCGAAGACTTTCTATGCGCTAGTTACAAGCAATTATTGTGTCCTTCCAACAGGAACATCTCTTTACTTGTCATGATATTAAATAGAAAAAAAGGTATGATAGCAACTATCATCCACACTCTCAATAAAGATTGAGTATTGTACATGTCATGTCATAGGCTTGTCCATATTTTCTGCCATCATAATTCAAGGAATACTGGCTTGAAAATCTTAAAGGACTTAACAAGCTTATAATGTGGGGAAAGGGTAAGGTAGATTGTTCATTTTGGTTCAAGTGATTATGAGCTCCCGAAGCACAACATGTGGCTATTCAATGCCTTTATTTTGTTTCTTAACCATCATGCTAAGTTTTCTTTGTGTGTGGATTTATTTCCTTATTGTTCCTCTCATCTCATACTTCTTCTCCTTAAAGAAAAAGTAAACTACTATTTTTAGACTAGTAATCAAATAGACTGAAGAAGGATATCATTAACTCCTATTCCCCTTTACTTTCACTTTACACTCCCTTCTTCCCATCTATCAACTACTTTACCCATAATTTAGGCTTTTGGCGTCACTATGGTGCTTCTGGAGGGATTGGTTCAAAATAGGGAAATTCTTCAAAAAAGATTGTGGCTTGCAATGTGGTTGTCTAAAGAAAAGGGTTATAAGGCACAAATGGGGCAAATTTGGACAACTCACCTCTTAGGTAGGTAGGCAAGGCTTTTCACGATAGATTACTCTTTATTAAAGGCCTTAGTTCTTTTCCTCAACTTCACACATCCCAAAGTAACAGTGACAGACCAACCAGGAAAGTTCTGGATCCAACCATCACACAAGATCGAAATCAAAGCATAACTACTAATGGCACAAAACTACACCACAACTACATATCAATCCTCAAATTGGGAATAATAAAATCATCATAAGATCCCAAACTATTATTTAGAAAGTCAAGATATGAGGTATATTTTCACAATAAAGATCATTCATTTATATTCACATTCCATGAATTTTTAAAATCAGCACATTTGTGAAGGGTATCCATTAATCAAGGATAAACTATTCATGCAAGAATCTAAGCAAAAGTACCAACAAATTCAAAGTACTCTATCCATAATATCATCCAATGTTGGCAGTATTGGAAATAAATCATCCAACTCTTATTCAAATCCCATCTACACACTCAAGCTTCTTCTTTTTTATCATTAGTCCTTGGTTACTAAAAATACACCCTTGGAAAAGAACCTAGCTGAAGAAAAACCAAGGGGAGCCTACCAAAATAAGAAGTTATAGTACCACAAACACTAAGCAAAATAAAAGAACACACTTAAATCAAAAATAACTTGAAAATGAAAACTAACATAAGAGTTCCAAAAACAATCACACAACCACCAAATTAAATATATTCTTTGTCCTCAATGCATTAATAAATAAAAAAAAGAACGAGACAAAGTTGAGGGTCCCCCTATAGCACTCTAAGGAAGAGACTGAGTCTGGCCTGCTGAAGCAGCCTCACTGGGGGCATCAGTGCCGTGGTCTAGTATAGTGGGTGTAGGTCATGGTGTGGCACCAATCTCGAGGTCTGTCCTAGGTGTACTAGTAATAGTGGCCTTTGGATCCTCTGTTCCCACTATGTTGGAAACCATCTCTTCTAGTACCAACCATCGAGGTGTCCTTTTAGGACAACTCTAATTTAGACCGCACGAGCTCCTCTTCCAAGTCCTGTAAAGAATCATAGCCATTCTGAAGTAGCACTAAATTAGCTTTCCACCTCTCTTTTATTATTTCCTCTTCAACTGTCTCAATCTCTATATTTGTCTCATTAGTCGAAGACTCTCCAACACCCCATGTCTATCCCCTGAAGGGGCCGTATAATCGATAGAAGGCACCTTAATTATCAGCTCAGCAAGTTAGAAGTTAATATCTGTGGACTTCAACAGGTCCACCTCGGCTCTCACAGCACCAATAATGGTTATGAGATCACCACATCTACCATTATCTAACTTGGAGACCCGATCATCTAATTTAACTAATGCCTTAGAATGGGACTACTGCTGCATAATAATTCTCACAACTGCTTTAAGAGGCTTCGCTGCAATGCTAATAATGTAAGGAATCTGCTTCTCCAGTCTGGTCACCTTGGTATCCCTAGACTATGCCAAGTTACCCAACTTTATAAGTCCAACTTGGGTAAGAACAGGTATGAACCTAGTAGGATCACTACTAACTGAGGGTCTGACACCAAACTGGGGCTAAGTCTGGACTGGTGGAATGGATATAGAAGAAGTAGTGGGGGCAACAGACTCAGAGTGGCAGTCGATGTGGCAGCCTGTGAATGTTCAATTGTCGCAGCCCTAAGTATCTCTACATCAACTACTGGGAAGTGTGAATAGGAGTCTCTATCATCCTTCTCTTGACCTCATGCTCTACCTGAGCATGTATCCGCCAGATGTCACTAGTGGAGATGGCTGAAATTGTTGTGTCAAACCTAGGAATTGGATGGACTTGACCTCTATGACACAACTCTATGATAAGACATGGGAATGCTCAGTGATGTTTTATCCTTATATGCTTACTTCTCCATCTCTGGGTGAATAAGAATAGTTGTATTAATCCTAGGAATTGGATGGACTTGACTCCTCCAACACAACCCTATGATAAGACACGGGGGTGCTCAGTAATGTTTTATCCTTTCGTGCTCGCTTCGCCATCTCTTGATGAATGAGTATCCCCAAATTTACCCGAAATTTATCCATAATACAAGCTATGAGGAGCGCCTTCTTTTTAGATATCTTAGGACCCATTTGGCCATGAATATTATTCACTCTTTTCTGGAAAATTATTTCCCTTTATTTGAAAAACTGTGTTTGGCCATGAAAATCCAAATACAACTTGAAGATTTAATTGGAATTTGGAATTTGAAAAACAACCAAAACTTTGTTTTCACTTTTTTCATTATGACTTTTTTAACTTTTTAATTTTTTTTCAAAAACCCTATATTTTTTATTTCGATAAAATAACCCCATTTAAAGTATATTCCATGCTCAAATCGTATTTTATTTTTTTTTCTTAAAAAATATATTAAAATTCTAAATATTAACTACAAAAACTATGGCAAAACACAACTCCCATCTCCAACTTTAAAAATTCCAAATAAAGCGAATTTTTTTTGTTTTCATGGCCAAAAGCCTACTTGGTCTCATTAGGTGACGGCATGAGCTGAGTACTCACAAACCCAAGCCATAATCAAGCTTCAACACTGAGGTCTTTTGTTTGAATCGCAACCCCGGCTTCAACACTGAGGTCGTCTTGACCATTGTTGATCGTGGTTAACTCCAAATTTAAAAATTACTAAAATCTCAACCTATGAACCAAATCACTCTCGAGTGTCTCGTTATCCATGCAAAGTATCCAACTGGTTCATAAATCAACTTCCAAACCTAATAGAATCATAAAAACTTGGATCAATCTTGTTAACCCAAAGTCCAAACTTTATAAATTGAAAATCTTCCACAAAATGCATTCGATTACCTCAAAAATTATGACACCCATCCCCGCAAGTCATAAAAAGCTAAATTAATCTATGTGGGAGGGTCAAATAAAGGAAAAGAGAAAAATCACAAAACGACCATGAAAATTATTACATCATTTATCATTAAAATACACATTTATCCTCGAACATAAAGAAAAAGGAAGTACCTAAACTATCGAAAAGATGGGAGTATATGCTCAACATATCCAATTCAGCCTCCTAGGTGGCTTCCTCCACTAGATTGTGTCTCCACTACACCCTTAAAAATGTCATCTCTTCTAACCTCAACTTTTGAATCAGCCTTCCCAAATAGCTATAGGTATTTCACCAAATGTCTGATTATGATACAAGTGTTCTGAATCCGACTGATCATATAAGAGCCATCATAATGGTAATCCTTCAACTTAGATGAACACTTGTTAGAATAGAGGTAAAGCCAACACATAGACAACCGCACCGATACATTATAATACCTCCAATTGAAGAATGAATTTCTTGACTAGTGTGCACCTTAAAAACATCGAACCAACCAATGAAGGATTACACCACTTACAATTTAAAGCCTCAAATGGAGATATTTGAATGCTAGAATAATAAATGCTATTGCTAAGAGTATTCACCATAGGCAAGAATTTGTCCCAATAACACACATGCCCATTGTACATCCTTAATAACTTGAATAGTTCGTTCATATTGACAGTTAATCAATGAGTGAAATTTTGTACTTATCTCAACCTGAGTACCCAAATCCTTCCACACAGACTTCTATAAATGAGATATGAACTGATTACATATGTCTCAAATGATGAAAATAGGCATATCATGCAAATGAACTATCTCTTGAATGAAGATTCTGGCTTATCTTCTAAATTGCAGATATTCTGAACTGAGATAAAATGAGCAACTTTTTTCAATCTATTCGTGATGACCCAAATAGCGACAAACCTCTTTAAAGCATGTGGTAGCTCTACCACATGATCCATAGTAATACGCTCAAACTTCCACTCAGGTATAGGTATCCTATGAGTCATACCACTCGGTGTTTGATGCCCATACTCAACCTAGTCATAATTTAACTACCGAGACACATACCCTATAATGTCTCCCTTTATACTACACTGCCAATAATGATACTTCAATTAGCAGAATACCTATAACTCTCAGCCTCTTTCATGATCAACTTGGTCTAATCATCCACTCTAGGAAAATAATTATAAGTCTTGATCCTCGAAACACCTTCTAATCAAAACTTGCTTTCTTAGACTCTCCTTTCAATACTTTATCTCAAATTGTGCGCAACTTCTCATCTTTAAATTATCGAGCCTTAATCTAATCTACCAAAAGAGACTAGGCAATCAACACACGCTAGAACTCTTCCAAGCTCCAAAATATTAAGTGTCACGAGATAATAGTGTTTTATCCCTTTTCGGCTAGAAGGGTTGGAAAAACATGGATTTTTGACTTTTAAGATTATTTCAAAACTTAATAGAAAAATTTTAAAATAATTTAAGAAAATACAGAGTCGCCAATTGATTTTTTGAGAAAATATCAAGGAAAACTAAAAAAAAAATTCAAACGCTTAAAAACAGAAATAAACCTTTGAAATAGAGAAACTAGGTAAGGATTCTGATAACGCCTTGAGAAGGTTTTTAAGGCACTCAAGAAGCGTCTGTTAAAACGGTTGACTAAAAGTTAATTTGACTGATTTGTAAAAATGACTAATTTAAAAATATGGCTAAACTTTGTAAAATCTTAAATTCATTTGCAAATAAGGAATTCATTCTATTCAAGTGAAATATAGTTTATTTAATTTAAAGGAAAGCTTTCCCAAGAGAAAAGTAAAATTATATTTACAAAAATGTTTTCATTATGCTTGAGAGAAACCACGTTATTTTCTCATTTTTTAGGAAGAGTTTATTTTAATCAAAGTTGATAAAAATGACCTCTTGAAAATAGAGTTTTTTTAAGAAAAATGAAAGTAAGACAAGTTAAACAATGTTTGGCTATTTATGGAAAATTTGGATTTCTTCGAGAAAAGTTTCAAAGTTTTTTAAGTTAAAGAAAATTCCTTCAACCTAAATAACTATTAATCGCATGAATAAAAGCAAATGCCATTTTATAAACTTTAAAGACTTGTTCTTCAGAAACTTAATAAGGAATCCTTTTATTCGAAGCTTAAACTGGACAAGCTAAGTGATGAATTTTGAATATATGAAAAATAAAGATAAAAATAAAAAAATGACAATACACGGGGAATTTATTAAGATGAATCAAATTTAAGAGTTAATACACATAATCAAATATGAATTACATTAATAAAGGGAGAAAAGTTTAGGATTTGGGCCCCTGATTTGGCTCATCAGAATCTGTCCAATTCTTGGACTTGCAAAGTTATGGACTTTAAGTCCATTTTCAGCCCCTGTATATTACAACACTTCATTCTTGTGTTTTTTGTGTGTCTGGTTTATACATGACTATATATGAGTCATATGTACACGTATTTTAGTCTTCCACCTATATACTAGCCTCCATTTCTCATTTCCAGCCATATATCCTCTGTATACTATTGTATATCCATGTATACAACCTTGTATTAGTCCATTTGGGACTTTGGCATGGAGTTGGACTCAAAGAAAATGCAAGAGGGGAGTCCATTTGGACTCAAACGAGTTCATGCATAAGAGAGACAAGGATAAGGATTAGTAGACTGTTCAAATAATCATGCCTTTGCAATTTCGCTACAATTTAAAAGAAAAACATAATGTCTAACCGATTACCAATAACATATTATAATATTAAAAATTCATAGAATAATGACATGAGCTATCATGCCTTTCATCCTAAGTGGTCATATTGGTAATGAAGAATGAGTAGCAATGACACAAAACAAAGAAGAGAAAACGAAATCAATTTTTACACTATTTTTCCAAAGACTATCCTGTTCAATAATTTTATAGGAGACTAGCAGCCATTTAGCAACAAAAATGAATCAAGAAGTATGATCAAACCAAAACAAATCTTATCTAATCTAGTCTAACAAACTCAAAAAGACCATCCACATACAATTAACTAATAGTGCAAGGACTTATGACCACTTAGACGAATTTAAATCAAATAAGAAAAAGAATAGTCATGGGAATAGTTTAACAAGTTATCATGCTTTTTTTATACTAAACAACCATAAGGATAACGGAGTGATTCCACAGACAAATGACATATAGAAGAACTAAAAGAAATGGCGAATACTACAACATGTTGTCCCATTTTCAAGAAAAAATACGATAACAATTTCATCCTCTCTTACTAGACATTATAGGTCAACAGACAAGTCCTCGAGGGATCCTCAATAAGGGAAAACAAACTCGAATCATGATATTGTCTTATCAACCATTCCCCGATATTAAACAGATTTCAAAGACAAGTCTATGTACTTCAATTTCAGCTACAAATAAAAATCAAAATGCCAAATATCTCGATTTACTCACCCAGAATCTAATCTAATCACATTCAGGAGAATAAGAAAAAGAACATATAAGTAGAGACCTCGTATATTTTAACCATACAAAAATAAAAGAAATGTATCAACCATATTTTCGTTCAAATCTGTTCTAGGATGTCGGTAAGGTCTCAAAACAAACAAAATCTCATTTTTAGGCTGTTGACCATAAAACAGTATTGCAATCTTGAAAGGTCATCAAACAAATGTACAAACACATAAAGTCATGGCTTTTTAACTACACACTAATAAATCAAAATCCCATCAATTACATACAACCTCATGCAAGACCAATGCCATGTAAGAGTCGATATGACTTGATACGTCTAACAATGAATCATAATAGAAAAATCCACAGCCACATCACATTTTCTCGTAAGCTACAACTAGATTCGAGAAAGAATGGTATAAAAGATGAGTTCTTTACCTACTTTGGAGCAACGAACTGAGGCTACAAACTTCAATCGAAGGATCTACCACTGCCAGAGTTCGACTTAGTTCGTTGAAATTCAAGATGAGTTCGTTGGAATTGAATTTTTTGAGTTGTGCTCTTCGAGAATTTTGGTAACGTGAGATTAGAAGCATGCACCTCCAGAATCTCCAATTTTTCCCCAAAAATCCTCCCTTCTAACCCCTATCCCTCAATGTCAATTTATAAGGGAAATGGGGAGGGGGGAAATTAGGATTTTGGATTTGAAGAATAGATTTCAAATCCGAATTTGAAATCCTTTTTTTTTCTTGAACATTTGAAGTCCATAGTAAGACAAAGACTATTAATGGTCTTTGTCCTTGAATTGAACTCGAACCAATGAGAGAGATGGGGAAAAGAGACGTTGCCTCTGGAGTTCAAAGATGAGAGTTAATTCTTTGCCCGAAATGGAGAGCATAGACTGAAGATAATGAAAGCGTCTGATTTTTAGACATAGATGGTTGTATGAAGAGGGCAAAATAGTAAAAGAGTGGAGGCGGCTAGGGTTTGCTGGTGCATTTGTTGTTGTCGTGTTATTGATATTGTCGTTGTTGTTTATGTATACTAGAGAAGAAAGGTGAAGGTTAGTGGGACGGGTCAGTGGGCATTAGGTTTGGGCCAATTTGGTTGAAAAATAAAGAGAAGAGGAGGAAGAAGTCCAAACCAAAATAATTTTAATTTAAAAATGGGATAAAATTCGGTCAATCAAATTAAGAAAAATCAAATCCTACACTAATTAACAAGCTTCTAATTTCCACAATAATTATTTTATAGATCACCACAATTTTATTTAAAATGAAGAAATTGGCTACACAAATTAATTCCCAATTTTAAATCGATTTTGAGGAAAATTAAAGCATTTTCACTTTAAACCTGATTTTCACTCAAAATAATTTCTAAAATATTTTTGTAAGTGAAACCTATATAACTCTGTATAATTATATACAAAATATATTCATTTCACTTTAAAAAAAAAAATAACCTCGGATTAATTCAAAATCACCTTTTTTTCTTTAATAAAATAATTATTTCAAAATTATTTAGAATTAAAAGAAACTCAAAACTAATTCAGAATGTGGAGGGAAAAAATTAGGTGTCAACTACTATCCCTCCCTTTAGATAGGGTGGATGCAAGTAACCCTGGGCAAAGGGAGTTTGTCATTCCTGATTTTGTCCGACCATAAATTTATCTCCCAGAAATGGGTAGGCTTTGCATGAATTTCAAGGAATCATAGCCAAAATCTGGAATCAGGTTTCCTACATATCTCAGGTTACATGAGAATTCAGGTCACTTGTAGTTCATAACGCTTGATTTTAAGTACGATTTTCAAAGAGTTCAAAAGTTATTCCAATTTTGAATTATGGAGCAAACGAAAAGCCAGGGAATGAGGATATTGGGGGGGTTTGGAATGCAGTCGAGTTTTCAATATAGATTCCATCTTACATATCCCCTAAACTTGTAGAATCATACTACTTGTAGTTTGACTCAATCTATAGAAAAGGTAGTCTTTTATGCTAAGAAAACCTTTGGCTCAGGATAGGTGATGAACGAATAAGCTAAGGAGAAAAGGCTTGTAATTTTGTCAATTACAAAATATGGGTCCCTCACACCTATAAATATGAGCTACATGGACATAGTTCCCATAGTTCTAGGTGTGTATGTCACCCAAATTTGAAGAAATGGAAGGTTGATTTCCAGTGTGAGTTTTGAAATACTCTGGATGAAAAATTGAAACCAAAAATATCCTTAAATACCCACATGCCTTATGATAGGGATGTGTTTTGATGGTGGTAGAATTCATCCTTCAGCTCGCTTCCAAAGAGTTTGATATTCCTCTTTGAACTATGTCCCAGTTTGCTGCTAAGAATACGTTTCATGTTGTGTTGCGTCCTTTTTGGAGTTGTCCGCACCTGTGGCTTTGGTTTGAGATTTTCATCCTTCTAGGATGCTCTCGACAATATCTTGAAACAAGATCATTTATAGTAAAAGTAATTAAACGTGGAGAGATAGTTTTTTTCACCTCAACTCCACATTGTGCTATGTCTCTTTTGGTGTAGTATGAATCATACTTTATGTATGATACTTTTGTTGATTTGATTTGTCTTCTTAGATGATCATTTTCTTGTATTGACCTGTGGTTTTGGTTTTGAGAATTTCATCCTCTCGGATGCTCTCAACAAAATCTGAAATGAAAATGTTAGTAGAAAACGTAATTCACGAAGGGTAGATAGTCCTTTTACCATTCCTTTACATGGGTTAATTTCCAAAGAGTGATGTTATCCTTTCCTGTCCCTATTTTAGAAGATAACACTATCCACAACATTAGACCCGACAGCCCTCTCAGTTATCGAATTGAATGGCTCTCTCAGCCACCCGTGAGGCTTTAGGTAGAACAGTCTCTGCAACCGTCTGTTGTGATCTCTTATGTTTGATGTGATAACACTCTCAGCTACCAATGATGAGCTTCTATGTTTACTGGGATAACCCTTTCAGCTACCGATAATATATGGCCTCAAGTAAGTCTCGCGCATCTTTTGTACTGATATGACTTACAAAGATCCCTGGAATTGTCAGCATTCTAGAAATCTTGCACATAATTTGATATTGGATATAAGGTGACTTATAGATATCCTTCAAATTGCCAGCCCTTGCATAATCCGGCACACATCCGACCTTGGATAAGAAATGGCTTACAGATATTCCTCGAATTGCCAACTGTTGGGTGATCTTGCACATCATCCGACCTTGGATATGATGTGGCCTACAGATGTCCCATAAATTACCAGTCTTTGGGTAATCCTACACATAATCAATCTTGGATATGGTATGACTAATAGAGAACCCTCGAACTATCAATTTTGGTAGTCTTACACATTATCTGGTAAGGATATTGTTGTGGCATATGGATATCTTTTGAAATGTCAACTTTTTGGGTTATCTTGCACACTATCCGATTAGGATATCATTGAGACTTATAGATGATGCTTGAACTGTCGACTTTTAGGTAATCTTGTACACTAACCTATCTCGGATATTGCGACTTATCGATGATCTGTAGACTGTCAATTTTGAGAAATCTGGTATGTCTTTTGTCTTTGGATAGCGACTTATAGACATCCTTCGAACCATATGCTTCTTGAGCTCTAGTAGTGAATGCTAATTGATCTTTGATAATTGATGCACTTGAAGACAATAGATATCTCTCAATGCCAAAAAAAATTTCCTTTGCATGATTTGATCAAATATGAATGCTTTAAAAATATCCTTCAGCGCCAGACTCCTCTACCTCTGCGTAATTAACGAATATATAGAAATGCTTCAAAATATCCTTCAGTGCTAGAATATTCCGCCTTTGTGTGATTAACATATATAGAAGACTTTGAGTCAATCCTGCGCATTCAAATGAGACTTTGGGATGCCCTTGGATTGTCATCTCTTTGAAACTAGTCGGAGATGGCAATATGGTCTTTGCAGCATGGCCTTCCTGGCATGGACCTCTTGTTATGTCCCTCTTGGAATTACCCTTATGACATGGACCTCATGGCATGACCCTCTCGACATGGCCCTCTCAGCATGGCCCTCTCGGCATGACCCTCTCGACATGGCCATCTTGGCATGGCCCTTATGGCGTGGCCCTCTCGGCATGGCCTTTATGGCGTGACCCTCTCAGCATGATATGATGCAATAGGAAGAGATGGATGAATGTAAATAATTGTGCAGCGATTGTAGAAAACATCACCTTGACCATTCCATTGGCATATTGGCCCTTCTGCATATACCTACGCTCAAGGAGATGATTAGTAGCCACAGTGTCACTTTAGCTAGCGACTTCAGACAATTTTGAAAAAAGTTTCATAATATAAATTAGATGACTTTGCTTGTATTTTTCATTATCTCTTCGAGGTGAATAGACAATAAAAAATTCATCTGTAAATGTAAGTGAAGTGCTGCAATGTCATATCTGAGGACAGCTACGAATATAATTTTTGACCATCGCATGTTCGTTTTGATCCTTGATTTACTGGGGATTTGAGTAGGTAGTCATTTCGCCTTCCTGTAACCACAAAAAACTTGTTAGTTCTGAAAAACTCAACTACTTTTGACTTTTTCGACCATTTTGGCTCATTCTTATCAGCCTTTAGATATTCGACTTATGTTGTATTCCTTTAAACCAAAGGAATATACTGAATAGCTGGTACTTCTATTGGTTCTTTGTTGGTTTTAGGATAACCTGCATCCATAGAAAAGTTGTTAGTTTTTGGTGAAACTGATCTGTGTTGACTTTCTTGGTCTTCCGCTCTTGTCTTGATGATCCTCAAGTTCTTATTTTATTTAGGTGTTTATCATCCTTTAACTCCTGCTTTGACTCCCCAGGTTGGTAAGTGTAAGGTAAAATCAATTTATCATAGTATAAATTAATTTAGAGTATGTACTTTTGCAAGCAATTGAATTTTGAAAAATATTTTTTTTTATTATTTTTTGAAATAAGATTAGGAGGGATCTCCTCCAATTAATTCATGTCATGTACTAGCTTTAATGAACATCCTTGGCTCGAGGTTTTGGCACATCTATCATTCTGTCGGTGAGCTCTGGAGATCTTTCAGCATTGTGGCTGAGGAGTTTTGGAGATGAGTCTTTGAGAAATCTAATGTAGCTGAAGGTTCATGAAGTTGACTTTGCTCCTTCGACGGTGAGGAATCCTTGGAGTCCTGTCTTTGAACTCTTTAGTATGGTATGGTGGAAATTAG
This sequence comes from Capsicum rhomboideum, assembly GCA_031232105.1. Taxonomy (NCBI): domain Eukaryota; kingdom Viridiplantae; phylum Streptophyta; class Magnoliopsida; order Solanales; family Solanaceae; genus Capsicum; species Capsicum rhomboideum. The sequence goes on from CP124716.1 coordinate 137,372,404, forward strand.
GAGGCCTTCTTTAAAATTTCTGCCCTAGTAACAGGTTTCAAGTTAAAATTGATAAAAGATTTTGATAGTCTGTCTGGATCTTGAGATTTTTCTAAGAATCTGTTCCTGCTGTATCCTTGGTATGATTTTTTATTCCGAATTCTAGAGGATGATCTTCTTCTTCTGAATTTTTGAGATTCCTTCTCGAAAATTTTGCCCTAGTTTCCATTTCCTGGGTGATATGATCGAGCCATTGTGGCGACTACGTATCCCGTTGAAATAGGAATCAGGTCAAACGTAGTTCCCACAAACATAGAAGATATCAAAGAGATAATTAAAGGTAAAGGGGTGACCGAAGCCGACAAAGGCCACCTACGTATCCCATTCTTGGGAATTCAGGTCATCACGTAGTTCAAAAATAAAGGGAAAAGATAAAATTTTCTAAGGGATTGACTGAAGCCGACATAGGCCGCCTACGTATCCCTTTCTTGGGAATTCAGGTCAAATGTAGTTTCGTACAAAAAGGTGGGGAATTTTTAAGCTATTTCAAAGCATAAAAGCATAAAAATAATTACAAGAAGAAAAGGCAATTACAAGGAAATAAGCATAAAGAAACACCATCTTCAGACATAGTATCTCTTCACTGTATCAGAGTTAATTGGCTTGGGCCACTCCTAGCCATACATTTCAGACAGAATCAAGGCTCCTCCGAAAAATACTTTGTGAACCATGTAAGGTTCTTACTTCCCTTTGTACTCCTCTTGATGAGGAAAGATATGCTTGAGGACCAGCTGTCCGATCTCAAAAATGAAAGCTCTTACTCTTTTGTTGAAAGCACGAATCATTCGTTGATGGTATAACTGGCCATGGCATACAACGCTCATCCTCTTTCATTGATCATCATAAGTTGTTCATAGAGGGCGCGAACCTATTCTTTGTTACTCAATCCTGCTTCTTGGATGATTTTTAAAGATGGTATTTCATCTTCAGCGGGTATTACCATTTCAGTTCCATAGACTAGCACATAAGGAGTTTCCCCGATTGAAGTTCTGACTGTTGTACGATATCCCAGCAAGGCATAAGGCAACTTCTCATGCCATGATCGGTGACTATCGACTATCTTTCTTAAAATATTCTTGATGTTCTTATCGACAAATCAGGTTGTTCTTGATAAAATCTGCTACTACCTTCTTTGTCATAGCTTTGTAAAAGGCAGCTTCCACCTACTTGGTAAAGTAATCGATAGCCACCAAGATGAATCTATGCCCATTGGAAGCCTGTGGCTCAATCTGGCCAATGACATCTATGCCCCAAGCCACAAATGGGCAGGATGAGCTCATAACATTAACTTTATGTGAGGGCACCCGTATCAGATCCACATGTATTTGACGCTTATGAAAGTTTTGCACAAACTTGCTATAGTTATTTTCCATGGTCATCCAGAAATATCCGGCTCTTAGGATTTTCTTGGCTAGAGTGAACCCATTTATATGAGGCCCACACATTCTAGCATGCACTTCTTTGACTATTTTTGTAGCTTAAATAGAATGTACACATTGCAGAAATCCTAACTATGAGGACCTCCTATAAAGGACTTCCCTATTCAAAAAATATTGTTAGCCATCCAAAAAATTGTCTCCTTCTGATTCACGATCGTATTGTTAGGGTATGGCCCAGCTTCTAGATACATCTTGATAATGAAGTACCATGGCTTCCTATCTGGTTCTGCTTCGACTTGTGCATAATGTGCATGTTCCTTCTTTAAACTTATCTCCAACGAATTGATGTAACAATGATTCGGATGTTGAATCATGAAGGATATAGTGGCCAAAGCATCGGTGAACTCGTTTTGTACCCTCAAAATATGCTTGAACTCAACCTCTTTGAAACCTTTGCATAAATCCTATACCAATTCTACGTATAAAGTGATTTTAGAGTTCTTCACAACCCATTCTCCTCGAACATGGTGCACCAATAGATCAAAATCTCCAATGACTAGTAATTCCCCAACATTCATATCGAGAGTCAATCTGAGATCGAGAATGCAAGCTTCATATTCAGCCATATTATTAGTGCATGGAAAGCAAAGTTTAATTGTTACCGGGTAATGCTAACCAGTTTCAAATATCAAAACTGCTCTGACTTCTAAGCCCTTGAAATTAACTGTACCATCAAAGAACAATCTCCAACCGAGGTATACTTTAGCAATGTCCTCTCCTATGAACAATACCTCTTCATCCGAAAAATAAGTTTACAGTGGCTCATATTCTACATCAATTGGATTTTCCATCAGATGATATGTCAGGGCTTGCCCTTTGATTACTTTTAGAATCACGTACACAATGTCGAACTCACTCAATAACATTTGCCACTTGGCCAATTTTCTCGTGGGCACAACATGTATGGAGTGAAATTTCCTTCAATGCATAACACGTCCTTTCCAACAAAGTGTAACGAGCCTTGTATGGAGTGAACTTTTTACTCAAGTAGTAAATTAATCTTTCATTCTTTCCAGTTTCATCGTGTTGCCCCAGAACACATCCGAATACATTGTTTGAGATTGATAAGTACAACAACAAAGGACTTTATTCTCTTGGAGGAACTAACACTAGTGGATTAGACAAATAATCCTTGATTTTATCAAGTGCTTTCTAGCATTCTTTGGTCCATTTATTTGGTGCATCTGTCTTTAACAACTTAAGGATAAGATCGCAAATAATTATTGATTGGGCTATGAACCTACTGATCTAATTCAATCTTTCTAAGAAACTCATAACTTCCTTCTTGGTTTTCGGAGGAGGAAGCTCTTGGATCGCCTTGATTTTTGAGGGGTCAAGCTCAATGCCCCTTCTACTAACTATGAAACCCAATAACTTCCCAGATGGTACCCCAAAAACACACTTGGTAGGATTCAGCTTCAAATTGTACTTTTGCAATCGATCAAAAAACTTTCTCAAGTAAGTTAAGAGTCTGAACTCTCGTGGGATTGGATAATCACATCATCCATATATACTTCAATCTCCTTGTGGATCATATCATGAAATATGGCGGTCATGGCTCTCATGTACGTAGCATCATCATTCTTGAGACTGAACGATATTACCCTATAGTGATAAACACCCCAAGGTGTGATGAAAGTCATTTTCTCTTCATCTTCTTCGTCCATCGGTATTTGATGTTACCCAGCAAAACAATCCATGAACGATTGCATTTCATGCTTCGCGCAGTTATCAATGAGAATATGGATGTTGGGTAATGGAAAATTATCTTTGGGACTAGCTTTGTTCAAATTTGTATAATCGACACAGATCTTTATCTTGCCATGCTTCTTTGGCACTGGAACAATATTGGCTAGCCATGTTGGATACTTCGCGACTTCAACCACATTGGCTTGGATTTGCTTAGTGACTTCTTCCTTGATTCTTAAACTCAGTTTTGGCTTGAATTTCTAAGACTTTTATTTCACAGGATTGAACCCTGGATCAATTGGCTAATTGTACGATACAATATCTATACTCAACCCTAGCATGTCATCATAGGACCAAGAAAATATATCAATATATTCTTTAAGCAACCTGATGAGTTCTTTTTTCTGCATTTTGTTAGATGAATACTAATTCTGGTTTTTTTAACTTCACCGTCATTACCTAGATTAACGACCTCGGTATCCCCTAGGTTGGGCTTTTCCCCATTCTCAAAATCTTTTAGTTCCTCGGTTAATTAGTCTAAAACCATTATTTTTTCATCATACTCTTCCCATCCATCATTATCTGGTGTAATTTGTTCATTTAACTCTTGACATGACATGACATTGGCAGGTTTTAAATTATTATTACTGAAATTATAAACCACACAAGTTAGATTATAATAATCAAATAATGACAACAAGAATAAATGTCAAATATTTTCACAATAGGGGAGACTTTCATTGAATTTAGGAAATTATAAACTTTGGCTATGACCCGCACAAGTGCGGGTCTGGGCCTTTTGAAAAGCATAAAAAGCATAAACGAGGTAAATAAAACTTAAAAGGGTGGGTCTCGGGCCTCATCCGAACTACCACCAATGTTGCAAAAGTTAAATTCCATCGTTTCATCTACCACATTGACCGGGGAGTCATGATTAGGTGGACATCCAGTTCAGTAGCTTCTCCCCTGGTTCAGTTTTCTTGATCTCAACCTTCTCATGGAAATCTTCTATAATAGCATCACATTCTTTGAACAAGTTCCCCATTACATCCTTGAGACAATCGCTTGTAGGCTTTACGGATATAGAAAATGATTGGTAGAGCATAGGTAATTTCTTTGGCAATTCTGGAACTTCTTTCTTTGGCCGCTTCTCAGCATAACACTGGCCAACATCTTATAGATCAAAGGAATTTGCTTATAGGGAGTTGGGTCTTTCTCAGCTGCATTCACAATCTCCACTGTGTAAAAATCACTCCCTCTATGGACTTCTTCAATTATAGGCACAAAATCGTTAAGGTGACTAAGATGGCTCCCTTCTCCATGGATGACAACTTCATCATTTCCCAAACAAATTTCACCAACTAGCGCAATGTTGAAGAAACAGCCCCCACTGCATGAATCCAGGGCCTTCCTAAGGGTAGACTGTAACTCATGGCAATGTCCATTACTTGAAACTCAACTAGGAATTTTGCAGGCCCCATTTGAAGATACAACTTAACTTCCCCAATGGTGTTTCTTTGACCACCGTCGAAAGCTCTTATGTTGATTGTGTTCTGATGAATTTTCAATATATCATAGTTCAACTAAGTTAGGGTAGACAACGGGTAATATTCAGACCCGATAATTAATACCCTATTAAAAATCTTATCCTGGAATTTGATAGTGACATGTAATGCGTTGTTATGCATCACTCCTTCGAAAGGTTATTCATCTTCACCAAAGTTAATGCGAAGGTATCCTACCACTCTACTTATCATGGCCACCAAATTTTTAGTATTTGTACCTACAAGTATGTAGGCTTCATCAAGGACTTTCAACAAGTCTTGTCTATGATATTGAGAACTCATAAGCAATGCCCAAATGGAAATTTATACCAGGGCTTTTCTAAATGTTTCACAATATAGTATTCTTTCGGCTACATTCTTCTCCAAAATTCCTCAGCTTTTCCTTCAATGATTGGCTTTGTTGAGAACTCTTCTTTTATGTATCATTAGTAAGCTCTTTCGGAGTGTAACATCTTTCTAATCTAGTCATTCCTTGTGTGGCAATGACTTTTACCATAAAGTCTTCTCTTGTGGGCACCAAAGCAAAGGCTTGATGAGGTGTTTTAAATGCGACAAATTTAGGCTTCTCGGTAACACTCAAGGCAGCCACTACCTTTTCTACTTCTTTCACTTTATTCATTTATTTAGGGATGGCCTGCACTGTGGACTTGTTCACCACCCATTCCTCATGCATTTCTATCATACTGAAAGTGTCCCCTTCATGGTTTGGAAGTGGCTTGGTGGTAACATTTGGTGGCACTATTTGAAGCAAAATCACCTTGTGATCGATCAAATCTTGAATCTTGTGTTTTAAGTTAATGTAGTCCTCAGTCGTGTGTCCAGTACCCTCTAAATGATATGCACAGTACTGATTAGTATGAAAGAATCAGGAATTGATATTGACGGGTTTTGGTGGGACAGTTTGGATGAGCCCTACGGTTTTTAACCTTTCAAACAACTGAGTCCTAGTTTTAGCCAAAGCTATGAAGCTCCTGGTAACTTTCTATTCATGATTCGGGCGAGGTAGATTATGGCCATTCTGCTTGGCAGGAGGAGGGACTTGATGGTAATTTTGGTTAACTGAAGCTTTTGGGTATGCCTGGAAATTTGGGAGTGGAGCTTGGTAAGTGGGCTGATAATTCGGGAATGGAGCTTGCTAATTTTGTTGATTGATTGGGTAACTTAGCTGTGGAGCTTGGGTTGGGTATAGAACACGGGTTGAGGATTTTGTAGAGCTGGAGGGTACGTTGATGTAAAGGTGTTTTTATGGAATTAGACCTAAACGATTTCTTTGATTTTTGGTTTGGACTGGAGGACACGAAAGACACGTCCTCTCTCTTTTTCTTTGAGAAACCCAAAGATCCATACTGTACAAAAGTTTTGTTGATATTTCTCGTCCTGAATCCCTCCTCAACCATTTCACCAATCTTAACCAAATCAGCGAAGGTAGCACAAACCGCTGATATCATTTTATCATAAAACTCTCCCTCCTGGGCTTATGTAAATACAATGACTATTTTTTCTTTTATCATAGGAGGCCTTACCTTTGCTGCCTCTTTCATTGGGCATATTCAAGAAAGAATTCATTAGATTTTTGCTTGATACGGTTCAAAGAATATCTGTTAGGAGCCATCTCTACACTGTAGGCAAATCTATTGGCAAAATCCTTGGCCAGAGCACTCTATTCAGGCTACTTCTTTAGTTCTTGTGACACAAACCATTCTAACGCCTCTCCACTTAGGCTGCGACTGAAGAACCTCATCAGTACTGTTTCATTCCTACCAGTGCCTACCATTTGGTCACAATATCCTCTCAAATGGGTGGTAGGGTTTCCAGTGCAATTGAACGTTTCAAACTTAGGAACTTTAAATCCTTCAGGCAAATTCAAGTCGAGGTGGATACAAAGGTCAGCATAACAGAATCCCACCACATTGGGCAAATCTTGTACCTTTTTCATCTTAGCGATATCCTCTTATCAGTAGTAGCTCCTTAGCATGCTGATCTTTAACCGTCTTACACTCCCTTTCTATCTCTCCATAATGGTCAATTTCTGGGTTTTGGGGAAAGGTATGGTAAGGTTTGGGTATTACAGTGGCCTGGAGGGTGGCAGGAGGCATATTTTAGGTTAGTAACGGATTTTGGGCAGTAGGAGTGGAGTTTTAGTAGGCAGGAACTGAGCTTAAGGGAGCATTGGTATTGGGATTAAAAGTGAGGGGAGTGTTTTGGGAAGTGAAGGAATTTGGGGAGGTATTTTTGTAATTTGGAGTGTTGTTTTGAGGATGGTAAGCATTTGGGTTATTGTCACGGTTGGTGTTATAGGTGGGAGAAGTATGGGATTGGCATAATGGATTGATGGGATTGGCAGGAGGTCTAGGCATAGAAGCGGAGGGTATGTCGTTTGGTTGGTTCCAGTGGCTAGGGGAGCTAAGAGGAGGGAATTGGAGTGGAAGTGCGTGGTTATCAAAGACTGGAGTATTAGCAGTGATTGCCAGATTAGCCATATCTTTTTCCCGTTATACTTCTTCTTGAAGCCCCTCCATTCTCCTAGTTAGTTCAGCGATCATCTCACCTTGTGTTGTTATCACACCATCCCTAATAGTAATTTTGGTAAGAGTATTTTCATCGTTAATACTAGTCATTCTTTCCTTTTCAATAACTAAGCAATGGTCAAGGGAGGAATCTTTATTTTCTTTAGATCTAGTGAATTATTGATGTTCAGCCAGCTTTTCGTCAACACAGATCAATTTCTACTTACTTGATTACCTGATAAAATAAAAATAACTCCAAAGGCAAATATGTTAGATCCTATTAGTGATAAACAATGTAAGATATCCAACATAAAATAAACACGTAAAGTTGCTTTCATCTTAGGTAAAATGATCCACGGGTGGACTTTGACTCGAAAGGAATTAACAGGCAGGATTTTGTCTATTGATTTTGGATAAGTGGGCCTTTAATAGGAAGTTTACAGAGTCTCTATCTTTGGGTGTCTCCATCTGTTGACTTTTAATCCATGTGACCTTCTCAACAATATGGGGAAAATAAAGATTTTAAAGGATAGGGGTCGGGCCAGAAGGATGCCTACGTATCTCACAAAGGAGAAATTAGGCCCTATGTAGTTCAAATAGGTAAGGATAAAACTTTTTTTTTCATTCTCATTAGAGTTCATTACATTAGGAAAACATGAAAGAAAAATGACAACATAAAGGACAAGACTAAAAACTAGATCCTAGATAAGCGCGGGTATTCCCGCTCCATTTTGCTTCTTCCATATCTCAATCTTCTACGGGTGGAATGGTGGAAATTCCAATTTGACCCTTCCAGTCTCCACCAGGCTCTCTATATATATTTTAAAAGCATGGAAAGTCTCTAAGTTATGCCTTCCGATTCCTCCATGATAGTGACAGACTTCTTTGAATTTCCTCCAAGCTTTAGATATTGTATCCGACTTCCTTTCCACTGGTTCAAGGATCTTGGCATGGATAAGCTTTGAATAAATGTCATGATAGGTTTCTTCAAACTTTGTGAAGTCATATTTGTAAATTTACACCTTTTCAGTGATGGGCATGCCTGGATTAACACGATCTCATGAGAGAATGATCTGTGGCCTCCACAAGCTACATATCTGACCGTTGTAGATCATGTTGCAAGTTTTAGCTCTTAGATCAATGCACTCATCAGTGGTACGGCCAGGTTGATTTGGATGGTAAGATCATCTCTTGTGAGCATCTTTGGGAAAGCATCCAGATCCTTCTGTTTGGTCAGGATGGAGGACTCCCATATCTCTTAGAGTCTGAAAAACTTTCGAGCATGTCATGACCTTGGGGCTCCGAGAGTATCCTCTGAAGTGAGCTCTGAGGATGATCTTTTCATTTCCCGACCTAATCCTAGTTGTCCAAATAGCGTCCCCTTTGAGCTTAGCCCAGTGGTCTTCCCTTATATTTGGAGGTGGGGATTGTTCCACGCTTTCTTTCTCATTGCCTTCAGTCGTCTTCAGTTTTACGTTTAGAATTCTTCTTTTCTTGATAGATCAATTGTTTGACTTTAGCAATTTTCTTGTCAGTCTGATCGATCTTCCTAATAACTCTCTTAGTCTCTGCTTTTAGCACTTTCTCTACTTGGACTAACTCCACTATCCATCTTTTCACTTGAGTGGTTCTTGAGTCCATGACCGATCTTCCTGAAATAGTAGGAACGCATTTTATAGGAAGTTAATGGAGAATGGTTATGTAACACCCTTTTAGTCGTTTTGTGAACTTTTCCATTTTAGCTCTCCCCATAGTTTGTATATGTGATTTATGACTTACGGGGATGGGTAGTACCAATTTTCGAGGTTCAGAAGTGATTTAAGTCATTGGTTGGGTTCTTGAGTTAAATAAGGTTAAGCTTGATCACGGTCAATCTTCGGTCAAGACGACCTCTATTTGGTATTTTAGTGTTATCAATAGGCCCGGAACTTGCTTTTTAGTCAATTTACATAATTGGTTTGTTTTCACAGGGTTCTGAACAAATTATGAGGACTTATTCGAAATTTTGGGTATTTTAGATAATTAATTTAATTAGTAATTTAATGGGCCAAATCCACAATTTATTTACTCATGTGTCCAATACAAGAGTGAATTTAAGTGGGTAGGGTTTACCATATATAACATTAATAGCATCAGAAATTTAGAAGGAAGAGGGGCACGACAGTTAGCATCGCTATTTTTCTTATCTGCAGCTTCGAAGAGGGTTTCTCGATTAAGCTTCAGGCAAAACACTTTTATGTGAATTAATCTCCTATTTCCCTATCTACCTAATGCTAAATCCACGATAATGATTCTATTTGAATTGAATCTACAAAGTGGCGTTAAGTGTAAATTGACGGGATAAGAGTAAATTGCTAACCAAGTCACGTCTTATACCATGATGTGTAGGTGGACTGGTGTTAAGGGTGTTAATTGGTTATGGTTCAGTGGTATTAGGTAGATTAAATAGATTACATTCTTAATTTTATGACTATTGGGACGTGAGGCACAAGGGTTGTCACTGCCAATGTACTACTGGCAGTGAAGGCAAGGAACAAATTGTTCAATTTTCTTTTAATTTCCTTTAAATAGTGGACAAAGTAATGATTAGGAATTGATGACCTAATCATTGAGAATGTATGGTTGGAAGTAGACGATTTCTATGTAGTCACTTCTCGTGATCCTCTGTTAGCTTTGGTTCTTTAATATTTCCATGTGGTCTCCGATCGGTTCTCTAATATTTTAGGCCTAGGATTTTAGAGTAAGAATTTATAAAATGAGTGTCATTAGATTCATGTTCTTATGGGAATTATGTATTTGAACAGATTTTGACCATTCAGAGACTTTACGGAAGGGCAAGGCCCTTGCAAATTAGCTTGAATTCGGATTCTTCGATTGAGGTAGTTTATGGTTTAATTGGAGTTTAGACTCGATTTAATTGAGTGTATGCTCCTAAATTGGATGCTTGTTGATTAGTCTTCGGACATACTTGAATTTGATGTTATTTGGATTGTTGATACTTGTATGAATAATTATTGAAAGTTGAACTTGATCGGATTGCCTTATGACTATAAGTGTACTTGTAAATTTAGTACGGCATATTGTATCCTGAGGGATAGTGTGAATTTGATAAAGTACACATAATATGGTTATGGAGGATCAGATACCACGCCGGTACGGATGTGAATATTGACATTACTTATTTATAGAGGATCGGGTACCACACCGGTATGGTACATGGACTTAGATTGTCCCCTGCAGGTCATGACTAGTTGGGCAGAAATAAGTCCCTTAGCATGTGTGTATAGATTAGTGTTGGTTTTGAGAGATTATGTGGTTAATAAGTTGATAACGAACTAACGGTGTTCTAATTGCGAGGTTAAGAAGGACATAGTGTTACTTATGGTACTATTGTTGATTTCGTGGTTGGTTACGGTAGGGTTGATACTCTTGATAATTATGTAGCTTGTTTGTAAGCATTGTTTGGCCCGTCATTGATGTATTTGCTAATTCATTGAATACTTGCTATGCGTTGATACCTGTGTACTTGTTATTTGATTTATGCTATATACATGTTATTAAATTGAGTTGGCCTATGATACCTACCAGTACATAGTGGCTTGTACTGATACTACCCTATACTCTTCTTTTGTTGAGTGCAGAAAGTGTTCTAGAGGCTCATACACGACCTCATCTCTAGCGTTTGATAGCTGATCTCGATCCAAAGGTGAGCACTTCATCTCCAGGCTGTTTGATAGCTGATCTCGATCCAAAGGTGAGCACTTCATCTCCAGGCTTTCATGGATCATCATATTAGTTCTTGTCCTTCTTTCGGACAATGAGACACTCTTTATCTTTTGTTATTTTAGATATTTATTTTAGATATGGTTTTTATTTTACAAGTTCTTGTACGATGACTTTCGGGTCTTGGGGATTTTAATAGGTAGTTGTTTGACTTTCCGCATTAATTAAAGATTAGTTTTGGATTTATTATTATTAAGTTGGTTTTTATGATAGCCTCGACTTAATATGGACATAAATGATTGGGTAATTCTTTGGGGTAGATGGTTCTCCCACCGAAGTATTAGAGTGGGTGCCACTCATGGCCATTTGGGTCGTGACAGGTTAAGGACTTTTTTGGGCGACTTGGAGACCTGGAATATTTGGGTGGACTTTTGTATAGTGGGCGTATATTTTTGCCTAAGGGTTTCTAAACTTTGTTGAAGAGTAGATCAATTTACCTTTGATTCAAACAACGCACATAAGCACATAAAACAATTATATCACATAAAATAGTTATATCACACAACAATATGATAATAAGCGCGTGTTTTAGTGGGTGACCCTTTTGAGCCAAGGGTTGGCCTAGCAAATTGAATGAAGTATATGTCTTTAAGTCAATCCATTATCCCCAAAATATGCTTTCATTAATATCAAAAGTCATGAGTGCTTACAAAATAAGATAGCAAATGGGGATACAATTTAGGCAAAGGGAGCAAAATGCAAGAAGTGAACAGTCCCACGCAAGGGACAATAATAATAGAAAAATTTAGTATCCAAGTGATCCCTCATCGATCTTCAATTTCTTGGCCTTGTTCACCTCGTGCCATATGTAATACCGGTTGGTCATCAAATGACTTCCACATAATTGTGCTTTACTCTCGTAGTTCATTCTCCATATGCTATCAATCTGAAAAACCATGCAATCATCCAACTTGACCAAACACTATCTGGCATCACCCAACTCTCGCCTAGCTCTTTTCAACTCTTCCTTTAGTTGATGTATGGTCGAGGCATCTTTCCTATGCTGGTGTGCAATCTCGCTTGTTTGGAATATATCTTGAAGTTGATGAAGCCGTATTTTATGTTTAGATTCTCTATCAATGATTTGTGTGGGCACATTCAGACTAGGGACCAATGTTCCCACAAGATTCCCTTTTAACCATGCTTTGTAGGTGTCCCTACACTCGGGTTTGGTCTCAACATTGAAGGAGAATTTTCTGATCTTCCTTATTCTCCATTCTTTTATGATCAAATTCTTGAGTGATACATCGCCCTCTTCATATTTGGTGATGAACCTGACTATGGGCGCTGTCTGAGATAATTCTTGCCTGATTTCGAATTGCTAAGGACTCTATTGGGCGCATAAGGATGAGTCCCCCTAAGGCCTGCAAGTACTATGAAAGGCCTTTCATCTCCTCGAGTGGTATATTTCCCCGGATGGAGGTCCCTAATTGACTATTGGACATTGTCATCTCCTAATTCCCCAAACTGCATAAACCAAAACTCTGGAGTATCTTCCCTTGTAAACTTATTTATAGTCAACCACATTTCATGGGGCGCAAAGTGGTCATACATCATTTTTTCATCTGATTCCTCGAGTCTTGGGACTTTTAGCAAATGTTTCATCATCCACCATTGTAAAATGAGATTACACCCTTGGAAGAAGGGGGCCTCCTTTTGATAATTTCCTAAAGCCTGATATATCTCGACAACGATCATAGGAGCTAAGGTGTGGAATATTGTGGAAATGTCTTCTTTCTTCCCCATAGAAGAGGGTATGTGTTACCATGACGATGCTTGAGTGAATAGTACCTATCGATCTTTGTGGGAACACCATAGTTCCGAGTAAACTCACTGCAAAAGCAAATTCCTTCTACTCTTCCAATTCGATTCGGAGGCGAATTCATGTCCGTATTTTCTAAAACCACTATATCTCCCAAACCTGTGGTATAATTCACGAAAGGGGATATTTGGTCCCTTAAGATCCCCTAAACAAGGTTTCATAGTAGCTTGTCTGGAGTCCAGCGGCTCTCTAAGGCTTCGACTTCAATCAAAAAGGCGTCTTTGATTTTTTGACGATTCCATACAACCGGGATTAAACGTCATTATCGGGTGAATGCTTCCTCTTTTGATACATCAACCCAATCTCATAGCTATCCACTACTTCCTCAATAGTATGGTTTAATTCAATGTCACCGAAGCGGAACACCATGTTGTCATCATCCCAGAATTTTGTCAGTACGTGAATCATATCAGGCCAAACTTCCATGTCAATAAGAGAAGGTAAGTAACCTATATGCTTCCTAAGGATCTTTTTATCCTCTGGGTTCATGAATTTCCACTAAACCTTAAGGAAGTCATACGGCTTGGTCATCATTTTGAATCTTCTGACAGGTACTGATTGAGCCATTCCTACAAAATGGCAAACAATGTTAGCCTTCCCCCCCCCCCAACCCAAATGATAATGGAACAAGTTATTGACATATACTTCCTTCAATTACAACACATAAACATGATCGTCTGTAATTGACTTGTGGCTAATAGACGTAGGGTAGGTTTACTAATGGGACCAATACCCCCTCGAGTAATGGGTCGTCCTAGGCTCATTCCTAAAGAAGGGTTTTGGTTTCGCTCTATCCTAGGAATGTTGAGTGGGCTTTTGAAAAAGGACCAGATCCCAAGTAAACTACTTGGGTTGGAAATATGGTAGCCATTGGTCGCCTAACGTCAAATAAACTATCAATATTCCAAGAAATTATTTGGTATTGATAAATAGGGGCCTCGACTACCGCGAACCTCAAACAGTTAAACATAAATGAGGAAGTATGCCATGAATGCAAACGACAAATATAATCACAAGATATTACTAAATTAACACGTTATTCAAAATAAATCAGTCAAACAGTCTAAAATTTTGTTAGAATCTTAACTAAATCCCCAGTGGAGTCGTCATTTCTGTTTATCCCTTTTCGGTTCGAAGGATTGGAAAAACATGGGTTTTTGACTTTTAAGACTATTTCAAAACTTAATAGAAAAAATTAGAAATAATTTAAGAAAATACAGAGTCGCCACTTGATTTTTTGAAAAAATATCAAGAAAAACTATAAAAAAAAAATATTTCAAAAGCTTAAAAATAGAAATAAACCTTTGAAATAGAGAAACTAGGTAAGGATTCTGGTAACCCCGTGAGAAGGTTTTTAAGGCACTCAAGAAGCGTTCGTTAAAACGATTGACCAAAAGACAATTTGAATGATTTGTAAAAATGACTAATTTGAAAATATGGCAAAACTTTGTAAAATCTTAAATTGATTTGCAAATATGACATTCATTCTATGCATGTGAAAAATAGTTTGTTCAATTTAAAGTAAAGTTTTCCCAAGAGAAAGGCAAAACTATATTTACAAAAATGTATTCATTATGCTTGAGATAAACCACATTATTTTTCTTATGACACAGAAAGGGGATAGGAGAAATCATTTTTTAAGAAGAGTTTATTTTAATCAAAGTTGATAGAAATGATCTCTTGAAAATAGAGTTTTTTAAAGAAAAATGAAAGTTAGACAAGTTAAAGAATATTTGGCTATTTATGAAAAAATTGAATTTCTGCGAGAAAAGTTTCAAACTTTTTTAAGTTAAAGAAAATTCCTTCAACCTAAATAACTATTAATCGCATGAATAAAAGCAAATACCATTTTATAAACTTAATAGACTTGTTCTTTAGAAACTTAATAAAGGATTCCTTTTATTCGAAGCTTAAACTGTACAAGCTAAGTGATGAATTTTGAATATATGAAAAATAAAGATAAAAATCAAAAATGATAATACGCGAGGAATTTATTAATATTAATCAAATTTAAGGGTTAATACACATAATCAAATATGAATTACATAAATGAAGGGAGAAAAGTTTAGGATTTGGGCCCCTGATTTGGCCCATCAGAATCTGTCCAATTCTTGGACTTGCAAAGTTAAGGACTTTAAGTCCATTTTCAGCCCTTGTATATTACAACACTTCATTCTTGTGTTTTTTGTATGTCTGGTTTATACATGACTATATATGAGTCATATGTACACGTATTTTAGTCTTCCACTTGTATACTAGCTTCCATTTTTCATTTACCACAGTATATCCTATGTATACTATTGTATATTCATGTATACAGCCTTGTATTAGTCCATTTGGGACTTTGGCATGGAGTTGGACTCGAAGGAAATGCAAGAGGGGGATCCATTTGGACTCAAACGAGTTCATGCATAAGAGAGACAAGGATAAGGATTAGTAGAGTGTTCAAATAATCATGTCATGACTTTGCAATTTCGCTACAATTTAAAAGAAAAACATAATGTCTAACCGATTACCAATAACATATTATACTATTAAAACCTCACAGAATGATGACATGAGCTATCATGCCTTTTATGCTAAGTGGTCATATTGGTAATGAAGAATGAGTAGCAATGACACAAAATGAACGAACAAAACCAAGAAGAGAAAACAAAATTATTTTTACACTATTTTTCCAAAGACTATCTCAATAATTTTATAGGAAACTAGTTGCCATTTAGAAACAAAAATGGATCAACAAGTATGATCAGACCAAAACAAATCTTATCTAATCAAGTCTAACAAACTCAAAACGACTAGCCACATATAGTTAACTAATAGTGCAAGGACTCATGACCACTTAGAGGAATTTAAACCAAATAGGAAAAGGCATTGTCATGGGAATAGTTAACAAGTTATCATGCTTTTTTTTTATACTAAACAACCATAAGGATATCGGAGTGATTCCACACACAAATGACATAGAAAAACAAAAAGAAACGGTGAATACTACAATATGCTGTCCCATTTTCAAGAAAAAACCTGATAACGATTTCATCCTCTCTTACTTAACATTATAGGTCAAGAGACAAGTCCTCGAGGGATCCTCAATAAGGGAAAACAAACTCGAATCATGATACTAGCTAATCAACTATGCCCCGATATTAAATAGATTTCAAAGACAAGTCTATGTACTTTGATTTCAACTATAAATAAAAATAAAAATGCCAAATCTCGATTTACTCACCCAGAATCTAATCTAATCACATTCAGGAGAATAAGGAAAAGAACATATAAGTAGAGACCTCGCATATTTCGACCACACAAAAATCAAAAAGAAGTATCAGCCATATTTTCATTCAAATCTGTTTTAGGATGTCGCTAAGGTCTCAAAACAAGCAAAATCCTATTTTTAGGTTGTTGACGCGCATAAAACAGTATTGCAGCCTTGAAAGGTCATCAAACAAATGTACAAACACATAAAGTCGTGGCTTTTCAACAATATGCTAATAAATCAAAATCCCATCAATTACACACAACCTCACGCAAGACTAATTCCATGTAAGAGTCGATACGACTTGATACGTCCAACAACGAATCATAACAAAAAAATCCATAGCTATATCACATTTTCTCGTAAGCTAAAACTAGATTTGAGAAAGAAGGGTATAAAAGACAAGTTCTTTACCTATGTTGGAGCAACGAACTGAGACTACGATCTTCAATCGAAGGAGCTACCACTGTCAGAGTTTGACTTAGTTCGCCAGAGTTCAATACGAGTTCGTCGAAATTGGATTTTTTGAGTTTTGCTCTTCGAGAATTTTGATAATGTGAGATTAGAAGCATGCGCTTCCAGAATCTTCAATTTTTTCCCCAAAAATACTCCCTTCTAAACCCTATCCCTCAATGTCTATTTATAGGGGAAATGGGGGGGGGGGGGGGAGGGGGGGGATTAGGGTTTCGAATTTGAAAGAATGTATTTCAAATCCAAATTTGAAATACTTTTTTTTCTTGAACGTTTGAAGTCCATAGTGAGACAAAGACCATTAATGGTCTTTGTCCTTGAATTGAACTCGAACCAATTAGAGAGATGGGTAAAAAAGACGTTGCCTCTGGAGTTCAAAGATGAGAGTTAATTTTTTGCCCGAAATGGTGAGCATAGACTGAAAATAATGAAAGCTTCTGATTTTTAGCCATAGATAACTGTACGAAGAGGGCAAAATAGTAAAAGAGCGGGGGCGGCTAGGGTTTGTTGGTGCATTTGTTGTTGTCGTGTTATTGATATTATCGTTCTTGTTTGTGTTTGCTGGAGAAGAAAGGCTAAGGGTAGTGCGCCGGGTCAGTGGGTATTAGGTTTGGGCCAATTTGGCTAAAAAATAAAGGGAAGAGGAGGAAGAAGCCCAAACCAAAATAAGTTTAATTTAAAAATGGCGTAAAATTCGGTCAATCAAATTAAGACAAATCAAATCCTGAACTAATTAACGAGCTTCTAATTTCCATAATAATTATTTTATAGATCACGACAATTTTATTTAACTCTGTATAACTATATACTAAGTATATTCATTTCACTAAAAAAAAAATAATAATAACCTCAGATTAATTCAAAATCACTTTTTTTCTTTAATAAAATAATTATTTCAAAATTGTTTAGAATTAAAAGAAGCTCAAAACTTATTCAGAACGTGGAGGGCAAAAATTAGGTATCAACAATTAGCAGAAGTCTTAACATTCATGATTGAAGGTCGTCCACCCACCTGTAATTCAGCCTAGCTACACTTATTGTCGGTAGTACGACTCAAGTTATCATCTACTACACTTCTGTTTGCGACTTTGATTGAAAATATACCGAAGACTATGATGATCCCCGAAAATCTCACAATGCATACCATATAGGTAATGCATCTAGATCTTCAACGTAATTATTACCATTGCCAACTACAAGTCATGAGTGAGTTAATTCTTCTCATGGATCTCTAACTACTTTCAACCATAAGCTATCACCCTATCCTTTTGTATGAACACACAATCAAGGCCAACTCTAGAAGCCATACAATGGACTGCAAAATTTTCACCTTTCACAAGTAAGGTCAAAATAGAAGCTAAAATCGATAAGGTCTGGAGCTTTTTGAAGCTCGCCCCACAATCACCATACTACTAGAACACTATATTCTTCTAAGCCAACCTTGTCAAGATAGATGAGATATATGGTGAACCTTCATAAAACGTTGATAATAATCATTCAATCCTAAAAAACTCTAAATCTTTGTAATTAATATGTGCCTAGCATAAACTTAAGAGGCATCTATCTTCTTAGGATCTACCATAAAACCATCCTTAGACATCATCACCAAAATTCCACATAACAAGGCCAGAACTCACACTTTGAAAATTTTGGCATAAAACAACTCATCTTTTTAAATCTAAAGTGTAATCCTTAAATGTCTCTCATGATCCTCTTTGCTTTGAGAGTAAATTAGAATGTCATTGGACAGAAGCAATTACAAAAGAATCCAAGTACGACCTTATTCTTATAGTGTAATGCTTTTGATTTCCATCATCATATGTGTTTATTGTGTTTCGATTATCGCACTATGTTGTTGTTGTTGTTATTTTCTTTAACTAGTGGCTATATTTTTTCACTGTCGTTTTTTCCTTCAGACCTACTTTGATTTATTATACTCGAGTCGAGGTTCTTCCGGAAACAACCTCTCTACCTCCGCTTGGTAGAGGTAAAGTTTGTGTACACTACCCTTCCCAAATACCATTTGTAAAATTTCACTGAGAATGCTATTGTTATTGTTATTTGCAATAAAAAAGAACATTAGGATTTATTTCCACATGCATTAACAGTTCTATACCACCACCACTATCAAATAGTAACTAAAAAAAATTGATCTCGACTACAAATCGAACTCAAGTTAAAAATTATGTATTCATGTTTATATCGAAACCATATACGTAATGCAGTGCCGAAGTCAAACATTTGATTCAGAGTATTCAAGATTTAATATATATGTAGGAAAAATAATTTTAACCTATATATTTCATATAATTTTCTATATATATAAATTAGTTTTTCGATGAAAGATGTTCAACTGACCATTTTTTACTACATGTGGCCACACCAATGCACACATATATCATATTATCTAATGTAAAGTGTGACTCATGATGCCAATTGTTGAAATACACATGCACAACGGAAGCATTCCTGATATAGACTACTTACATAAATAATACTCCCTCCGTTTAAAAAAGAATGACCTGCTTTTCTTTTTAGTCCATTTCAAAAAGAATGACCCTTCCTTTTTTGGCAATACTTTAATTCCAACTTTCCACATAGCATGTTTAAGTCCACAAGATTAAAGGACATTTTGATACATTTGACACAACTTTAATTTAAGACCACAAGATTTAAAAGTCTTCTTTATTTTCTTAAACTCCGTGCCAAGTCAAAATAGGTCATTCTTTTTTAAACGGAGGAAATAGGTAACACATAGGATCATACAGCCAGAACATATAAATTTGCTGAATTTTAATTCAAAAAATACCTCTCGAAGTGTGAGTCAATGTCTCCAAGCAAGCCCATAGTCCAAATCCAATTTTGTAGCCTTTTATTGTGATCTCTAATTAATCGTCAAACTCGTTCAATACTTGGGTAGACAAGTATTGTATAGAAACTTCTCTTCTTTTCTAGGTTAGAAAGAGTCTATAAATAGGCACATTTTTTCTTGTCTATAATCTAGACACAGTTTCTTTCCTTCTCTACCAAGAAATAAGATTCGGAGTCATAATTCAATATGGGCACAATATTGACCAAATAATTAATTATTAAGGCTCTTTATCATGAAAATAATTTGAAAAAAATCTTATTTGAATTATTCTTACCATAATAAATTATAAATCTCCCATTGGAAATTTATAATTGCACTCCTCTTTATTAATATTTTAAAATTACTCATTCAACGCTTATGTAATTCTTCATGCTAAGATTACATGTACTAATCAAGAAATTAAATTATTGACTATATTAATTCAATGATTAATTTCCTTTTATAGCACTACATAACTATATCATGTGTTGAATTCATAAATTCAATTGTAAGATTTGATACAATGAAAACTTATAAGCTTCTCAAAAAGGCACATCATCAATCTCTATACCGAATTATGAATTTCGTCAACTAACTTATTATTTCACCAATATATATTAGCATCATTCAATCTATCAGACATATATATTGATTCACTACAAAAAAAAATGGTGAATTGCGGAGGTTAACACTGTAATTTGCAGAAGTTTAAAACCTCTGCTATTTGCTGACAGCAAATAGCGGAGGCTTGTAACCTCCGCGAATTGCAGTTTTGATCTCCCACAATTTTTGTAGTGATTCATCTTAGAATCTTTCCTTTTAATAAATTAAAATTGTAATTAACATATACAACCCATAATAGTTATAACTAGATTGAAAATATAAGTACATATAATTAATGGTATAGAATTATATTTTTGTCATTCAGTCTAAAACATATATCTCTACATGGTCATATTCAATACATACAAAAGCAGTACCACGAGAAATAGGAACACCACACTCACATAATCAAGATAAATCATATTTAATCTTGTGATACAGTCATATCGACAACTTGTCCAATTTTAATCTTAGATTGTGAGCAGAAAACCTTATAATATAAAAATCAATGATTTAATCCTCTGTGTATAAGCTAAAACTTTATTCACTAAATCATCTACTAAATAAATAAACAAACATATAAATGAATATATAATTTATTAAATATTTATTAAAATTAAATAAATAATTATTCTATAATAAACAATTTATTTAAATACATGATTAATAATATATATCTCATCGATTAATAGTGTCCTGGTCCACGATGCTATATTAATGGATCATAACGAAAGTCGAAAACCATAAATTGAAAAGCTTCTAATTCAACTATGACATTAGTAAGGGTAGATTTCACTTGAAAAAGAAAATGTTTCATACTAAAGATCCGGGTCTAAATTTCTTTTTTTCGGATTCATTTTTTTCTTACGAGAGAATTTGATAGTAAGCCTCAAATGAAGTAGTTGCGTGAGTTGGTAGGAAAAAGAGTTATTTGATCAAATCCATTATTGCTCTACGTACTAATTATAGAGTGCATCATACAAAGAATTAGCAATGGACCATATAGCCACAACTAGTTGACTTGAAATTCCTAATTAGCCTTTACTTATTCTCATGTTATTGATTATTGCTAGCCGGTGGAGAAAGCACACTGTGGACGCGTTTGCTAAAGTTGTTTCAATTTTTAGTGCTCTCTCCGTCCATTTTGTTTATTCATCATATTAAAAATAAATGTTCTTACTTACTAGACTAGTTCATGGTACTCGCTATCTCCTATTAGTGCAGTTAGCGCATAATTTGGATTAAACTTAGCTTAGGTACTTCCTTCGTTCATATAGTTGTCCAACTTTATTTGTACAGTTAAAACAATCCAGAGATAATTTATTATTTTGTATTTTTTTTAACCCTGTTATTAAATATTATATTTATTTATCAATAGTTAAATGACTTATAATTAATAGGGGTGATATAGTAAAATTATACTTTTATTTATTACTTCTTCCGTTCATCTTTACTTGTCCATATTACTCAAAATAGATGCTCAAGAATATTTGTTCAGTTTGAAAAATCAATGGATAATTTATTTATTTGGGTTCATTTTATCCTTAGTTATTAACTATAGTCATTACCCAATACATTTTTCAAAGATTTAACTTATTATATTCAAAAGATGATATAGTAAAATTACTCATATTATTTATTATTTTCTAAAGTATGTGTCAAGTCAATAGTAGACAAGTAAGATAGAGAGAGTATCTCTTAAAAAGTGGACCAAATCAAACGTGGACAAGTATAGATAAGCGAAGAAAGTAAAGAAAAAAATCACGTTAATTTTCTCGGATGTTGGAATTTATACTTTCTGAATGAATTCAGTGTATATGATTTTTTTCTTCCCTTGTACAACACATAAAACCAACATATCCCCATATCGTGCAAGAGATGTTTTGTCAGGAATTAGCTGAGGCACTTTTGATTTGTTTGGTGCCACAATCATGAAAATTAGAAAACAAAAGATCAAAAAGGAAAAATAATAAATTGAAGAAAATTATTACTCCTAACATTTTATATTGGAAAAAAGCTCAAATATGTCATCAAACTATGAGAAATGGTTCATCTATGTCATTCGTTATAAGTTTGGCTCATTTATGCCACTGTCATTAAAAGTTTGGCTCATCTATGCCATTGCCATTATAGAGAGGTTCATTTGTGCCATTATTTTGTAACGGTGATTTTTGTAAAATTATTTTTGCCACGTGGCCTCTTATTAGAGGTCCACATTACCAAATCCAAATCAACCAATATTACTTAAAATTAAAAATTAAAAATTGGACCCATTAAAATAAAATTTATCCACACAGTTAAAATAAAAATTAGACTTATTAAAAATAAAAATCGGACTAATAAAAAATAAAAATGAAACTCATTAATTGTGTCGGGTTTTATTTAATAGGTATGATTTTTTATTTTGATTTAAGTAATATTGGTTGATTTAGATTTGGTGACGTGGACTTCTAATGAGAGGTCACGTGGCAAAACTAGTTTTTCAAAATCACCGTTGTAAAAAAATGGCACAAATGAACTTTTCTGTAACGGCAGTAACATAGATGAGCCAAACTTTTAAAGACAATGGCATAAATAAGCCAAACTTATAACGAATGACATAAATAAACTATTTTTAATAATTCGATAACATATTTGATCATTTTCCCTTTTATATTTGCACCAAACCAAAAACAAAATTATCTAAAAACGAATATAGATACGGCGAACCTAAATGCCCATTCACACGGGGAAATAAAGAGGGGTACCCCTATGCATAGGCAAAGATCAAAGAGTAAGACTGAGTTGACCACAAGAAGCTTCTCATCTTCTACCTCCTTGCTTTAGTGATCTATATAGATTTAGGGTGTGTGTTTGGTATGGAGAAAATATATTTAAAAAAAAAAAAAGATTTTAAGTAATTTATTAATTTCTTTTTTGGTGTTTGATAAATAAATAAAAAAAATATTTATGTATAATTTATTCAAATTAAACATTATGGGAGTGGAAGTGGAGTAGAGGTATGGCGGTGGAGTCCGTACCGAACACCCATATAATATGAATAGCTTTAGTGATTTGAAATATCGATTGTTGTTGACTTGCTGTACAGAAGAACGAGGTGATGTCAATTTAAAGCTATCAGATAACGAGTACTGGTCTGTATTTCCTCCATTTAAAAATAACTGATGTTTTTATATTTTTATTTTATTTAAAAATAAATAATATTATACATAATCAAAAAGAAATTAATGATATTCTTTCAATTTTATCCCTAATTAAATAAAGAGGGTTTTATATAACTAAGAGACCAACTATATTTTGTAAAGGTAGTTATTAAGGTCAAATTAATAAAAATTATATTTCACTTTTTAAGAATGAACATTTTACTTTAAGGAATATGCATACTCAATCTAAAAACACCACTTATTATAAAATGGAACGACCAGGATATAATTTCTTCACTACACTGAAAAATGTTTTCTAACTTTTTTTGTCTAGTTGGTAATAATTTTTGGAGAACACTTTTTCTAAGAATATATATATATATTATATTTACTTTTTCTTTACCCCTCACCCTAGAAGCTCCCATCTTCTTTGCTTCTTTGATGACTCAAACTCACAACTTTAAAGTTGAAAGTGAAGAGTGCTAACACTTTTTCTTAAAAAATAAATTTCTTAAAAATAGAGAAGTAAGGAAAATAAGTTTCATGAATAACATCCTACGTTAATAAAATTGTCCCTTCCCCACCCTTCATACATCTCCAAGAAAATATTTTTCATGATATTTTTCAGAAGATAAATAGACTTCTTATTTATTATCTTGTATTGCATATATAAATAAAAAATACTATACTAAAAGTATTTTGCTTTAAACAAGATAAAATGATCTACTGGACCCTTGTACTTGTATAAGTTTGTATTCTGAACCTTCCTACTCACCCTTTTATCAACGAAATACTTAAACTCAATAAAACACAATATTTTAAATCTTTTTTATGACTATTCAGTGTGCGTGTAATACAATCGCTTACACATGAAGTCCACGTAAAAAATTAAATATTTTAAAAAATAATTAAATCAAATAACCATCACCACCACCACCCTATCTTCTTCTTCATCAGATCCCTCCCGCCCCCTCTTTTCTCTCTTCTTCTTCTTCTTCAGATCCCTTCTCCCTCCCTATTTCTTCTTCTTCAAATTCCTTTTTTTGCAAAATCACTAAAAATTGAGGAAGAAATTATAAAAAGTTTCGAAGAAAAAAAAATTTTGTGGTGTTCTTCGATGTTCGTAGTATTATCCGGTGGTGGAAGAAGGGGTTGCGAATTTTTGTGATTTTATTTTATTTTTTTCCTTAATTTAGCTTTAAAGTGTACCTATTTGTTTTAAAAAAAATCTGGTGATGAAGATTTGTAGTTTCTACTTAAAGTACATGGAGGTAGTGAAGAAGAAAAATAATGGTTGGGCTGGTGAAGACGGGCTGGGGTGGGTGAGTTTTGTTTGGGTTGGGTTGGCGGGGGGGGGGGGGGGAGGGGAAATGGCTGTAGGAGAAGGTGCTTTTTAATTTTTTTCCCTTTTTAAAATTTATTAGTATGTGTCTTTTATAATTTTTGAGTTGAAATTAGAGATATAAATTGGTTGAATTAGATATTGGGTTAGGTCATGACCTGTTTAAATTTATTTTGGGTTGAAATGGATTGGGTCTTGACCCGCCTAATTTGACCCGCTTAGTCTAAAGAATATTAACATATTAATAATTACCCCTTGTAACCATAATTTAAATACCAACTCAAGAAAATAAATTTTGGGTGGGGGTGGGGGTGGGTGGATGGGGTAAGAATTTTTTTAAAAATAAATTTTATTTTTTTTGGAGGGTGGGGGGTTAGGGGGTTGGGGTAAGAATTTTTATTTTTTTAATAAAAGAAATTTATTTCTTTTTGGAGAGGGGTTGTGTCGTATACGGGGTGAGGGTGCAGGGGTAGGGAGATATGGGGGTTGGGGTAAGAACTTTTTTTTTTTTTTAAAAAAAGAAATTTAATTTTTTGGGGGAGGGGATATGTCGTATGGGGGTAGGCTGCAGGGGGGAGGGGGAGGGGTGCAAGGGAGAGGGGTTGGACCGCAAGGTAGGAAAAGATTTTTAAATTTTTTTCAAAAAAAAAAATTGAAAGAAGCTCTTTAAAAAATAAAAATAATTTAATTAAAGGAGACGGGGTGGGGTAAGTTGAGGGTGTCGTAGGGGTGGGGTGAGGTGAGGTGGGTGATTTTGAGAGTGGTACAAGACAATTTGTCACTTATTTTCCCTACTTTCATTAAGAAAATTACTTTCCTATTAAAAGGATTGAAGTGGAGATTGAATTGGGCTTAGTTGAACCCAATTTAGGAATGAGTTGGAACTTAATGGGTTGAGATTTACACATTAGTAAATTATCTTGAACTCAATCCATATAATTTTGGGCCTGTAGTCACTTGCTCCAATAAATTTTAATATTATTTTAATATAAATATGATGTTCACTTGCTCCAAAACTCGTGTAGTCACACGCTATTCCAACTCAGCTATCTTAATGTCACATAAGCTCGGTCAATGGTTGGAGGGATTTAAAATGTTAAGTTTTACTAAGCTTAGGGGTTCAATTGACAAAAGAATAAGTAGGATGTAACACCCCGTACCTTCCTAACCCCACTTGACGATGTTGAGCAATGCTTACTTAGGTGTCGAGAGCTATACATACGTATTTTGTAATGCTATGGATGAGATAATTGACTTTAGGCCTCGTAAATGTGATTAAACCTTCATAGGAGGTGTTTTATGATTTTCGTGGAACATTTGTGAGGTTCAAAACGAGGCTAAGAAGACCTCTAAACAAAGTATATTAAGGTTAAGAAGTAAGTTAAAGAATAGGACTTGAAGTATCTAACCAAACCTGCGAAGAGAAGTCAAAAAATGGAATTTTCGAAAAATCTAAGTGTTGGGCGCGTTGAGGACCGTGCCACGCCGCTATGGACTAAAATTTTTAGTCCAGAGGCAGCAAGTTGGCGCGCCCAAGGGCGTGCCACCTTGGTTTTTCCACTTTTTCGAAAATTGGAAATTTCTAAGTCCCAAGGGTATTTGGGGACGTACTGAGCAGATTTTTGCCACGTTTCTTCTACAACCACGAGTGTATACATGAAATGGATGACATATTATATTGGTATGATAAAATTACTCGAGAACGAATTTGGAGTCAAAATGACAGTTTTGCCCTTAAGGTCAAAATAAGCCAAACATGGCTAGAATCACTTATTTTTGGGATTGAGGCTACGGATATGAATAACATGAGTGAGAATATGATTGTAATACGTATAAGACGACTTGAACACGAGAAATTATTGATTTTATTGGGTTAAGTGATTTGGGCCCAAAAAGGACCCAAAAAGGAAAAGAATACATGGCCCAAAAGGGGTCAAATGACCCATTCTTTCAAAGACCTTCTAGAAGTAGCAATTAATGCTATAAGTAATGGCTAAGGATGACTTGAGGGCTTCTATAAAGGGCCAAAAATCATATTTTTAAACACACAAAAGTCTCATGCCAAGTCTAGAAATTTCCCAAAATCATTTCTCTCAACTCCAAACCCTAAGCTTTCTCTTGGAGCAAGATCATTATTTTTCAAGCTTGAGTAAGTGTTTATTATTATGGTTTAACTTATTATATGCATGGGAGATTATGTATATCAAGTTGGTTATGCTTGGAAATGGTGGACATGGTACTTTGTGTTTTTGTATAAGATTCATGATCCATGAGATTCAAGCTTGAATTAGGACTTGTGCCTTTGATGAAAGATCATGGTATGGATAAAATATGAACGTGTATGGTGTTATTTTGTTATTAAACTTGTTAATTTTCTATAAGTGAAAATTTTGGGATTTTGGCCGATATGTGCTATGAAGTGTATTAAGGTGAATTGATGAAATATTTGTGATGTGGTGTGGATAAGAAAGTGTAAAGGAGAAGTGTTGTGGTGAAATGTATTGATTATTATGTATTGGTCAATGTTGGGAATATTGGGGGATTTTTGGAATAATAATTTCATCAATGGTTTTGTCAAGGGGAAATGACATATTTAAAGGCAAACATGTACCTCATTGATGTTATATGCATTTGTAAAGTAGTTGATGGTTAATGTAAATCCCGTTATCTATTGGTGTTGTAGAGTGACACATAAAGAAGGAGCGGGACATTATATGCACATCTAAGGTTGGATAGTCGTATTGAGAATACAAGGTATGTAAGGTTACTCTTCTATATCCTTCTGCAACATATGGTGTTTGCATTGTCATAGTACTCATTTGATTCCAAAATGCCCTAAGGTATTCCGTATTCGGTAGTTGGCTAGTGTTACTCACATGTTCCTTACTCATTGGTCAATGGTGATCGTATGACTCCTGCCCATTGGTTGACCCATGTTCATTGGCTAACATGTCAAATGTTCCAAATGTTCTAAGGTATTGCATCTCAGGTTGGTGAATAGTTGATATCCACATGTATCGTATTTAGTATCATTATCCTAAGGTTCCAAAAGTGTTACATTCCAAAGGGGTCCTATAATATTTTGATTAAGGTAGACATATATTGTTATTCACAAGTGTGCTACTTCTAGATGAATTATGACTCACTTATCTCTTATTCATTGACTGAAGTTCCTAGACTGTCATAATGTTGTAAATTCTAAGAGAACTATTTCAACGAGAGTAATGAGGTAAAGAGGGCTTGTTTAGTTTGAATAGCATTATGCCAATCATGTCATGATCCAAAGTTCCAATGTCTCATATTCATGAGTAATGTTCCAAAAGTCCAATGAGGTTATGTCCAAGGTTTTAATAGTGGTTATACTCATGTATCTTGTTCATTGATCATTGTCCCAATGGTTCCAATAGTGTTATGTGTCCATGAAGGCTATGTCTCCAATAATGCTTATTCACATGTTTCTCACTCATTGATTTTTGATCCAAAGCTTCAAAGAAAGTTGTGACTCTCATTGTATTACTCTCTCATAAGCAAAAGTACCAAATCTCTCACAAGTTAAAGTATCAATCTCAAAAGTAAAGTAAAGTCAAGATACCAATCTTACAAGAGTAAAGATGTGAAGTAATGTATATTTGTGTTTCAAGTTTCAAGAATGTTTCTATCATCAAGGTATCACTCATAGTATGAAAGAAAGAGAAATGAAGTAATGTATAATGAAAGAAAAGGAAGCAATGTTATGTTATGTTATGTTAACCCTACCCATGGAGTAGATGTATGTTGACCTACCCATGGAGTAGATGTATGTTATTGCCC
This sequence comes from Capsicum rhomboideum, assembly GCA_031232105.1. Classification (NCBI taxonomy): domain Eukaryota; kingdom Viridiplantae; phylum Streptophyta; class Magnoliopsida; order Solanales; family Solanaceae; genus Capsicum; species Capsicum rhomboideum. The sequence continues at coordinate 137,400,724 of CP124716.1, forward strand.
ACCAAAGAGTGGATGTATGTCATTGCCTACCATAGAGTGGATGTATGTTATTGCCCACCAAAGAGTGGATGTATGTCATTGCCCACCATAGAGTGGATGTATGTTATTGGCCACCAAAGAGTGGATGTATGTCATTGCCCACCATAGAGTGGATGTATGTTATTGCCCACCAAAGAGTGGATGTATGTCATTGCCCACCATAGAGTGGATGTATGTTATTGCCCACCAAAGAGTGGATGTATGTTATTGCCCACCAAAGAGTGGATGTATGTCATTGCCCACCATAGAGTGGATGTATGTTATTGGCCACCAAAAAGTGGATATATGTCATTGCCCACCAAAGAGTGGATGTATGTTATTACCCACCATAGAGTGGATGTATGTTAACCCACCGAAAGAGTGGATGTATGTTGAATGACTAATAATTGATAATGAGCGTTAATCAAAGGAAGAATCCATTGAACAAAGGTATCACGTATAAGTGATCAAAAATAGTTTCTCTTATAATTATTTCCATTAAAGTTCTTATGTATTGATGAAATTTTCTTATGAGCCTTACATACTCAGTACATTCTTCGTACTGACCCCCTCGGGGGACTTACCTTACATGTTGCAGGTGCAGGCACTAGTAGATTTTTAAACAGACAGTAGGTTGACAGTTAGTTGTTGATCTTGGGTGAGCCCCAGTTGCTTTGGGACTTATCACAGTTGTACATTTGTTTTGATGTTGTAAAGATAAAGCGGGGACTTGTCCCGACTTTTAGTTCATTTGGTCAATGCATCTGTTAGAGGCTTTTGTAGACGGATGTGGGTGTATAAATGTAAAAAGAGACGTATGTTCATTTTGACTTGATGACTCTAACAGCCATAGTTTCATATTGTACATGTTTTTCATGACTTTCGCCATTGGCATTTTATACGTTATCGGTTACATGAGATAGTATGATGTTCATACGAGGATATGCATATGTACATGAGCAAAGATTGGTTATCTCGGGCCATATCGGCTTCGGGTACCAATCACGCCTCGTTGGGATTTCGGGGCGTTACAAAAGTGGTATCAAAGCCAGGTTGTTCTAAGGGTATCTACAAAGTCGTGTCTGAGTTGAGTCTTACTTATCAATGTGTTGTTCACCACATTTATAAGTAGGAGGCTATGGGACATTTAGGATGTGGTCTCTTTTCTTCATTCTAGATCGTGCAATAGAGCTAGTGTTGTAAGTTGAATTGGATCTGATCATGGTGATTGTTTTTCTTTGGTATAGTAAAATGCCAAACACAAGAAGATGTAGAGGCAAAGATAAGCAGGTAGATATGCCTGCCAAGGAAGGAATGAGTAAATCACCACCTGACCAAGCTAGTCAAGGTGGGGCTGATACTGACATTGCATCACGGTCTTCTCCTACTCTTCCATTTCTTGAAGAGCTGAGAGGTAAAGAAGTACCGACAGAACCTATTGTAAATGCGACTGCTCAGGATATAAGAAATGCGGTGCACTTGCTGACTTAGATAGTCGTTGCACAAAATCAAGGACAAGTTGGTTCAGTCTTTGCACAAAAGAGGGATAGTCCAATGCAAGGGGGAATGGCACAAACATTTGAAAGAGGGCCGTCTAAGAGGGCTAGATTTAGGGGACAGCCCATGGCATCCCGAGGAGGATTTGGGCCTCAGATTGTTAACAAACCTACCATGCCATTATTTTCTCATTCTACAGTAAATGCTCTATCTCGATCCCAAGGGGTTAGAGGCAGCCAATTTGGGCAAAGCAGTGAGATTCAGGATTCACGAACAGTGGGGTATCAAGTACAAGGAAATCTGAGCCAATTAAAATCTCCCTGTCAGCCGTGTCAGCGTTGCAGAAGGTATCATTTGGGTGAATGTCGGTTGGGGACAAATCTTTGTTTTTGGTGTGGTACAGCAGGGCACAAAATGAGAGAGTGTCCACAGAAGGGCATGAGTAGTATGGCAGGACCTATGGGGTTAGCCGTGACATCCTCCTCGTTAGGTGTACAGTTGAGAGGACATGGCAGAGGTTCTAGAGGAGCATCTAGCTCTAGCAGAGCCCCGAATTGCACAAATGCGCCAATAGATCGGCAAAATTCAGAAGCTCCTCCTGATGTAGTGACAGGTATACTATCCGTCTTTTCATATCAAGGATATGCATTAATTGATTCAAGGTTTGCCCTATCATATGTTACTTCATGGATTGTTGACCAATTTGAAAGAACACCAGAATTACCAGCTACGCCATTGAAGTCGAATATATGGTAGATAAAAGAATATACCGCAATTGTATAGTAACTGTTTTGTTTGATCCTATTAAACTGGAAATGGTGGATCCTGATGATTATAATGAGTATGGATTGGTTGGTTTTTATGCCACGGTAAAGTGCCACGATAAGAGGTTACAATTTCATTGACCACAAAAGAATGTTCTTGAATGGAAGGGTACATATGTCACTTAGTTAGAGTGAAGGATACATTATTAATGTTAAAGCTACTAATGTGAAGTATGCTAGTCTATTCTCGTAAGGTGTACCAGTATAAATTGTACCAACAAAAGATGACATGTCGAGAATGTGCATTAACTATAGGAAATGGCATGAAGTATCAGGTAGCTTTTATGTATCGGGCATATATATGAGCTAAAGAAATGCATTATGGTAAGAGCACATCATTCACGATATTCCATTTAGTAGGGAGTAATCAATATGTACCATGATTTGGAAATGATTTATTGATAAGAGTACATGAAAAGAATATTGTAAAATTTATGCTTCAGTAATTGAAGTAACAACAAGTACAGGTAAAGTGTTTGGAATCTGAAGGTTATAGGCTATGTAGAGATTCTTTTAGTTGGAAACCGATGTGATGCCATATGGGTAATAATTGATGGGCTTATTAAGTTAACACATTTGTGGACATATTTTTTTTGAAGATATTGGGAACCCAAGGGAATGTAAGTATGGTTTTTCGTTTTCAGACAGATGGACAAGCAAACCGTACTATTTCAACATGGAAAGTTAGTCCTATATCGCGTACCTTATAAGGTTAAGCGAAGATATGGTCAAGTCGTATATGACTTTGAGATATTCCAAAAAAAAATTCTCCACAGTTCATTCAGTAGTTCACTTGCGATGCTTTGAGAGTGTTCTGTGAAGGCACTATTGGAGATACTAGCACGTACAAGGAGTCACAAGGGATACCAAAGAAAAAAAAAAGTGTTCGTGATCATAGATGATTAAGTACTCTTAAAAACGTTACTCATGAAGGGTATAGTGGAATTCAGAAAGAAGGGAAAAATTGACCCTATACAACATGCCATGTGAAATTGGTGAAAATGTATAGAGTTTCCTTTCATATGTTCCCATTGGAAAGATATACAGTTCGGGGGATCTCACTAGTCAAGTGTGAAGGTTAATAACTAAAGACGTAACTTCCATAAAAGTTCTTTGAAGAAATCAAATAGTCGAAGCGATCGCATGGGAAGTTAAGAAAACAAAAATGATGAAATCGACGTACCCATACTTGTTGTAAATGGAGGAAAAGGTTCAAAATGGGGGAGTGGACCAATACTAAGAAAGTATCCATGATCCTTAAGTGTTTATGTGTGCGTATGTTAATATAGAGATGCATGTGTTGTAATTTAAGTGACATCGTTAACATTCGAGGACGAATGTTTCCAAGGGGGGAAGAATGTAACACCTCGTACCTTCCTAACCCGACTTGACGATGTTGAGCAATGCTTACTTAGGTGTCGATAGCTATACATACGTATTTTGTAATGCTATGGATGAGATAATTGACTTTAGGCCTCGTAAATGTGATTAAACCTTCATAGGAGGTGTTTTATGATTTTCGTGGAACATTTGTGAGGTTCAAAATGAGGCTAAGAAGACCTCTAAACAAAGTATATTAAGGTTGAGAAGTAAGTTAAAGAATAAGACTTGAAGTATCTAACCAAACCCGCGAAGAGAAGTCAAAAAATGGAATTTTCGAAAAATCTAAGTGTTGGGCGCGTTGAGGACCATGCCACGCCGCTCTGGACTAAAATTTTTAGTCCATAGGAAGCAAGTTGGCGCGCCCAAGGGCGTGCCACCTTGGTTTTTCCACTTTTTCGAAAATTGGAAATTTCTAAGTCCCAAGGGTATCCGGGGACGTACCGAGCGGATTTTTGCCAAGTTTAATCTACAACCACGAGTGTATACATGAAATGGATGACATATTATATTGGTATGATAAAATTACTCGAGAACGAATTTGGAGTCAAAATGACAGTTTTGCCCTTAAGGTCAAAATAAGCCAAACGTGGCTAGAATCACTTGTTTTTGGGATTGAGGCTACGGATATGAATAGCATGAGTGAGAATATGATTGTAATAAGTATAAGACGACTTAAACACGAGAAATTATTGATTTTATTGGGTTAAGTGAATTGGGCCCAAAAAGGACCCAAAAAGGAAAAGAATACATGGCCCAAAAGGGGTCAAATGACCCATTCTTTCAAAGACCTTCTAGAAGTAGCAATTAATGCTATAAGTAATGGCTAAGTATGACTTGAGGGCTTCTATAAAGGGCCAAAAATCATATTTTTAAACACACAAAAGTCTCATGCCAAGTCTAGAAATTTCCCAAAATCATTTCTCTCAACTCCAAACCCTAAGCTTTCTCTTGGAGCAAGATCATCATTTTTCAAGCTTGGGTAAGTGTTTATTATTATGGTTTAACTTATTATATGCATGGGAGATTATGTATATCATGTTGGTTATGCTTGGAAATGGTGGACATGGTACTTTGTGTTTTTTGTATAAGATTCATAATCCATGAGATTCAAGCTTGAATTAGGACTTGTGCCTTTGATGAAAGATCATGGTATGGATAAAATATGAACGTGTATGGTGTTATTTTGTTATTAAACTTGTTAATTTTCTATAAGTGAAAATTTTGGGATTTTGGCCGATATGTGCTATGAAGTGTATTAAGGTGAATTGATGAAATATTTGTGATGTGGTGTGGATAAGAAAGTGTAAAGGAGAAGTGTTGTGGTGAAATGTATTGATTATTATGTATTGGTCAATGTTGGGAATATTGGGGGATTTTTGGAATAATAATTTCATCAATGGTTTTGTCAAGGGGAAATGACATATTTAAAGGCAAACATGTACCTCATTGATGTTATATGCATTTGTAAAGTAGTTGATGGTTAATGTAAATCCCGTTATCTATTGGTGTTGTAGAGTGACACATAAAGAAGGAGCGGGACATTGTATGCACATCTAAGGTTGGATAGTCGTATTGAGAATACAAGGTATGTAAGGTTACTCTTCTATATCCTTCTGCAACATATGGTGTTTGCATTGTCATAGTACTCATTTGATTCCAAAATGCCCTAAGGTATTCCGTATTCGGTAGTTGGCTAGTGTTACTCACATGTTCCTTACTCATTGGTCAATGGTGATCGTATGACTCCTGCCCATTGGTTGACCCATGTTCATTGGCTAACATGTCAAATGTTCCAAATGTTCTAAGGTATTGCATCTCAGGTTGGTGAATAGTTGATATCCACATGTATCGTATTTAGTATCATTATCCTAAGGTTCCAAAAGTGTTACATTCCAAAGGGGTCCTATAATATTTTGATTAAGGTAGACATATATTGTTATTCACAAGTGTGCTACTTCTAGATGAATTATGACTCACTTATCTCTTATTCATTGACTGAAGTTCCTAGACTGTCATAATGTTGTAAATTCTAAGAGAACTATTTCAACGAGAGTAATGAGGTAAAGAGGGCTTGTTTAGTTTGAATAGCATTATGCCAATCATGTCATGATCCAAAGTTCCAATGTCTCATATTCATGAGTAATGTTCCAAAAGTCCAATGAGGTTATGTCCAAGGTTTTAATAGTGGTTATACTCATGTATCTTGTTCATTGATCATTGTCCCAATGGTTCCAATAGTGTTATGTGTCCATGAAGGCTATGTCTCCAATAATGCTTATTCACATGTTTCTCACTCATTGATTTTTGATCCAAAGCTTCAAAGAAAGTTGTGACTCTCATTGTATTACTCTCTCATAAGCAAAAGTACCAAATCTCTCACAAGTTAAAGTATCAATCTCAAAAGTAAAGTAAAGTCAAGATACCAATCTTACAAGAGTAAAGATGTGAAGTAATGTATATTTGTGTTTCAAGTTTCAAGAATGTTTCTATCATCAAGGTATCACTCATAGTATGAAAGAAAGAGAAATGAAGTAATGTATAATGAAAGAAAAGGAAGCAATGTTATGTTATGTTATGTTAACCCTACCCATGGAGTAGATGTATGTTGACCTACCCATGGAGTAGATGTATGTTATTGCCCACCAAAGAGTGGATGTATGTCATTGCCTACCATAGAGTGGATGTATGTTATTGCCCACCAAAGAGTGGATGTATGTCATTGCCCACCATAGAGTGGATGTATGTTATTGGCCACCAAAGAGTGGATGTATGTCATTGCCCACCATAGAGTGGATGTATGTTATTGCCCACCAAAGAGTGGATGTATGTCATTGCCCACCATAGAGTGGATGTATGTTATTGCCCACCAAAGAGTGGATGTATGTTATTGCCCACCAAAGAGTGGATGTATGTCATTGCCCACCATAGAGTGGATGTATGTTATTGGCCACCAAAAAGTGGATATATGTCATTGCCCACCAAAGAGTGGATGTATGTTATTACCCACCATAGAGTGGATGTATGTTAACCCACCGAAAGAATGGATGTATGTTGAATGACTAATAATTGATAATGAGCGTTAATCAAAGGAAGAATCCATTGAACAAAGGTATCACGTATAAGTGATCAAAAATAGTTTCTCTTATAATTATTTCCATTAAAGTTCTTATGTATTGATGAAATTTTCTTATGAGCCTTACATACTCAGTACATTCTTCGTACTGACCCCCTCGGGGGACTTACCTTACATGTTGCAGGTGCAGGCACTAGTAGATTTTTAAACAGACAGTAGGTTGACAGTTAGTTGTTGATCTTGGGTGAGCCCCAGTTGCTTTGGGACTTATCACAGTTGTACATTTGTTTTGATGTTGTAAAGATAAAGCGGGGACTTGTCCCGACTTTTAGTTCATTTGGTCAATGCATCTGTTAGAGGCTTTTGTAGACGGATGTGGGTGTATAAATGTAAAAAGAGACGTATGTTCATTTTGACTTGATGACTCTAACAGCCATAGTTTCATATTGTACATGTTTTTCATGACTTTCGCCATTGGCATTTTATACGTTATCGGTTACATGAGATAGTATGATGTTCATACGAGGATATGCATATGTACATGAGCAAAGATTGGTTATCTCGGGCCATATCGGCTTCGGGTACCAATCACGCCTCGTTGGGATTTCGGGGCGTTACAAAAGTGGTATCAAAGCCAGGTTGTTCTAAGGGTATCTACAAAGTCGTGTCTGAGTTGAGTCTTACTTATCAATGTGTTGTTCACCACATTTATAAGTAGGAGGCTATGGGACATTTAGGATGTGGTCTCTTTTCTTCATTCTAGATCGTGCAATAGAGCTAGTGTTGTAAGTTGAATTGGATCTGATCATGGTGATTGTTTTTCTTTGGTATAGTAAAATGCCAAACACAAGAAGATGTAGAGGCAAAGATAAGCAGGTAGATATGCCTGCCAAGGAAGGAATGAGTAAATCACCACCTGACCAAGCTAGTCAAGGTGGGGCTGATACTGACATTGCATCACGGTCTTCTCCTACTCTTCCATTTCTTGAAGAGCTGAGAGGTAAAGAAGTACCGACAGAACCTATTGTAAATGCGACTGCTCAGGATATAAGAAATGCGGTGCACTTGCTGACTTAGATAGTCGTTGCACAAAATCAAGGACAAGTTGGTTCAGTCTTTGCACAAAAGAGGGATAGTCCAATGCAAGGGGGAATGGCACAAACATTTGAAAGAGGGCCGTCTAAGAGGGCTAGATTTAGGGGACAACCCATGGCATCCCGAGGAGGATTTGGGCCTCAGATTGTTAACAAACCTACCATGCCATTATTTTCTCATTCTACAGTAAATGCTCTATCTCGATCCCAAGGGGTTAGAGGCAGCCAATTTGGGCAAAGCAGTGAGATTCAGGATTCACGAACAGTGGGGTATCAAGTACAAGGAAATCTGAGCCAATTAAAATCTCCCTGTCAGCCGTGTCAGCGTTGCAGAAGGTATCATTTGGGTGAATGTCGGTTGGGGACAAATCTTTGTTTTTGGTGTGGTACAGCAGGGCACAAAATGAGAGAGTGTCCACAGAAGGGCATGAGTAGTATGGCAGGACCTATGGGGTTAGCCGTGACATCCTCCTCGTTAGGTGTACAGTTGAGAGGACATGGCAGAGGTTCTAGAGGAGCATCTAGCTCTAGCAGAGCCCCGAATTGCACAAATGCGCCAATAGATCGGCAAAATTCAGAAGCTCCTCCTGATGTAGTGACAGGTATACTATCCGTCTTTTCATATCAAGGATATGCATTAATTGATTCAAGGTTTGCCCTATCATATGTTACTTCATGGATTGTTGACCAATTTGAAAGAACACCAGAATTACCAGCTACGCCATTGAAGTCGAATATATGGTAGATAAAAGAATATACCGCAATTGTATAGTAACTGTTTTGTTTGATCCTATTAAACTGGAAATGGTGGATCCTGATGATTATAATGAGTATGGATTGGTTGGTTTTTATGCCACGGTAAAGTGCCACGATAAGAGGTTACAATTTCATTGACCACAAAAGAATGTTCTTGAATGGAAGGGTACATATGTCACTTAGTTAGAGTGAAGGATACATTATTAATGTTAAAGCTACTAATGTGAAGTATGCTAGTCTATTCTCGTAAGGTGTACCAGTATAAATTGTACCAACAAAAGATGACATGTCGAGAATGTGCATTAACTATAGGAAATGGCATGAAGTATCAGGTAGCTTTTATGTATCGGGCATATATATGAGCTAAAGAAATGCATTATGGTAAGAGCACATCATTCACGATATTCCATTTAGTAGGGAGTAATCAATATGTACCATGATTTGGAAATGATTTATTGATAAGAGTACATGAAAAGAATATTGTAAAATTTATGCTTCAGTAATTGAAGTAACAACAAGTACAGGTAAAGTGTTTGGAATCTGAAGGTTATAGGCTATGTAGAGATTCTTTTAGTTGGAAACCGATGTGATGCCATATGGGTAATAATTGATGGGCTTATTAAGTTAACACATTTGTGGACATATTTTTTTTGAAGATATTGGGAACCCAAGGGAATGTAAGTATGGTTTTTCGTTTTCAGACAGATGGACAAGCAAACCGTACTATTTCAACATGGAAAGTTAGTCCTATATCGCGTACCTTATAAGGTTAAGCGAAGATATGGTCAAGTCGTATATGACTTTGAGATATTCCAAAAAAAAATTCTCCACAGTTCATTCAGTAGTTCACTTGCGATGCTTTGAGAGTGTTCTGTGAAGGCACTATTGGAGATACTAGCACGTACAAGGAGTCACAAGGGATACCAAAGAAAAAAAAAAGTGTTCGTGATCATAGATGATTAAGTACTCTTAAAAACGTTACTCATGAAGGGTATAGTGGAATTCAGAAAGAAGGGAAAAATTGACCCTATACAACATGCCATGTGAAATTGGTGAAAATGTATAGAGTTTCCTTTCATATGTTCCCATTGGAAAGATATACAGTTCGGGGGATCTCACTAGTCAAGTGTGAAGGTTAATAACTAAAGACGTAACTTCCATAAAAGTTCTTTGAAGAAATCAAATAGTCGAAGCGATCGCATGGGAAGTTAAGAAAACAAAAATGATGAAATCGACGTACCCATACTTGTTGTAAATGGAGGAAAAGGTTCAAAATGGGGGAGTGGACCAATACTAAGAAAGTATCCATGATCCTTAAGTGTTTATGTGTGCGTATGTTAATATAGAGATGCATGTGTTGTAATTTAAGTGACATCGTTAACATTCGAGGACGAATGTTTCCAAGGGGGGAAGAATGTAACACCTCGTACCTTCCTAACCCGACTTGACGATGTTGAGCAATGCTTACTTAGGTGTCGATAGCTATACATACGTATTTTGTAATGCTATGGATGAGATAATTGACTTTAGGCCTCGTAAATGTGATTAAACCTTCATAGGAGGTGTTTTATGATTTTCGTGGAACATTTGTGAGGTTCAAAACGAGGCTAAGAAGACCTCTAAACAAAGTATATTAAGGTTGAGAAGTAAGTTAAAGAATAAGACTTGAAGTATCTAACCAAACCCGCGAAGAGAAGTCAAAAAATGGAATTTTCGAAAAATCTAAGTGTTGGGCGCGTTGAGGACCATGCCACGCCGCTCTGGACTAAAATTTTTAGTCCATAGGAAGCAAGTTGGCGCGCCCAAGGGCGTGCCACCTTGGTTTTTCCACTTTTTCGAAAATTGGAAATTTCTAAGTCCCAAGGGTATCCGGGGACGTACCGAGCGGATTTTTGCCAAGTTTAATCTACAACCACGAGTGTATACATGAAATGGATGACATATTATATTGGTATGATAAAATTACTCGAGAACGAATTTGGAGTCAAAATGACAGTTTTGCCCTTAAGGTCAAAATAAGCCAAACGTGGCTAGAATCACTTGTTTTTGGGATTGAGGCTACGGATATGAATAGCATGAGTGAGAATATGATTGTAATAAGTATAAGACGACTTAAACACGAGAAATTATTGATTTTATTGGGTTAAGTGAATTGGGCCCAAAAAGGACCCAAAAAGGAAAAGAATACATGGCCCAAAAGGGGTCAAATGACCCATTCTTTCAAAGACCTTCTAGAAGTAGCAATTAATGCTATAAGTAATGGCTAAGTATGACTTGAGGGCTTCTATAAAGGGCCAAAAATCATATTTTTAAACACACAAAAGTCTCATGCCAAGTCTAGAAATTTCCCAAAATCATTTCTCTCAACTCCAAACCCTAAGCTTTCTCTTGGAGCAAGATCATCATTTTTCAAGCTTGGGTAAGTGTTTATTATTATGGTTTAACTTATTATATGCATGGGAGATTATGTATATCATGTTGGTTATGCTTGGAAATGGTGGACATGGTACTTTGTGTTTTTTGTATAAGATTCATAATCCATGAGATTCAAGCTTGAATTAGGACTTGTGCCTTTGATGAAAGATCATGGTATGGATAAAATATGAACGTGTATGGTGTTATTTTGTTATTAAACTTGTTAATTTTCTATAAGTGAAAATTTTGGGATTTTGGCCGATATGTGCTATGAAGTGTATTAAGGTGAATTGATGAAATATTTGTGATGTGGTGTGGATAAGAAAGTGTAAAGGAGAAGTGTTGTGGTGAAATGTATTGATTATTATGTATTGGTCAATGTTGGGAATATTGGGGGATTTTTGGAATAATAATTTCATCAATGGTTTTGTCAAGGGGAAATGACATATTTAAAGGCAAACATGTACCTCATTGATGTTATATGCATTTGTAAAGTAGTTGATGGTTAATGTAAATCCCGTTATCTATTGGTGTTGTAGAGTGACACATAAAGAAGGAGCGGGACATTGTATGCACATCTAAGGTTGGATAGTCGTATTGAGAATACAAGGTATGTAAGGTTACTCTTCTATATCCTTCTGCAACATATGGTGTTTGCATTGTCATAGTACTCATTTGATTCCAAAATGCCCTAAGGTATTCCGTATTCGGTAGTTGGCTAGTGTTACTCACATGTTCCTTACTCATTGGTCAATGGTGATCGTATGACTCCTGCCCATTGGTTGACCCATGTTCATTGGCTAACATGTCAAATGTTCCAAATGTTCTAAGGTATTGCATCTCAGGTTGGTGAATAGTTGATATCCACATGTATCGTATTTAGTATCATTATCCTAAGGTTCCAAAAGTGTTACATTCCAAAGGGGTCCTATAATATTTTGATTAAGGTAGACATATATTGTTATTCACAAGTGTGCTACTTCTAGATGAATTATGACTCACTTATCTCTTATTCATTGACTGAAGTTCCTAGACTGTCATAATGTTGTAAATTCTAAGAGAACTATTTCAACGAGAGTAATGAGGTAAAGAGGGCTTGTTTAGTTTGAATAGCATTATGCCAATCATGTCATGATCCAAAGTTCCAATGTCTCATATTCATGAGTAATGTTCCAAAAGTCCAATGAGGTTATGTCCAAGGTTTTAATAGTGGTTATACTCATGTATCTTGTTCATTGATCATTGTCCCAATGGTTCCAATAGTGTTATGTGTCCATGAAGGCTATGTCTCCAATAATGCTTATTCACATGTTTCTCACTCATTGATTTTTGATCCAAAGCTTCAAAGAAAGTTGTGACTCTCATTGTATTACTCTCTCATAAGCAAAAGTACCGAATCTCTCACAAGTTAAAGTATCAATCTCAAAAGTAAAGTAAAGTCAAGATACCAATCTTACAAGAGTAAAGATGTGAAGTAATGTATATTTGTGTTTCAAGTTTCAAGAATGTTTCTATCATCAAGGTATCACTCATAGTATGAAAGAAAGAGAAATGAAGTAATGTATAATGAAAGAAAAGGAAGCAATGTTATGTTAACCCTACCCATGGAGTAGATGTATGTTATTAACCCACCATAGAGTGGATGTATGTTGACCTACCCATGGAGTAGATGTATGTTATTGCCCACCAAAGAGTGGATGTATGTCATTGCCCACCATAGAGTGGATGTATGTTATTGCCCACCAAAGAGTGGATGTATGTCATTGCCCACCATAGAGTGGATGTATGTTATTGGCCACCAAAGAGTGGATGTATGTCATTGCCCACCATAGAGTGGATGTATGTTAATGCCCACCAAAGAGTGGATGTATGTCATTGCCCACCAAAGAGTGGATGTATGTCATTGCCCACCATAGAGTGGATGTATGTTATTGGCCACCAAAGAGTGGATGTATGTCATTGCCCACCAAAGAGTAGATGTATGTTATTACCCACCATAGAGTGGATGTATGTTAACCCACCGAAAGAGTGGATGTATGTTGAATGACTAATAATTGATAATGAGCGTTAATCAAAGGAAGAATCCATTGAACAAAGGTATCATGTGTGAGTGATCAAAAATAGTAATGCTAATAAAAGAAAGGTACATGGTTTCACATATGGAGTTTTCTCTTATAATTATTTCCATTAAAGTTCTTATGTATTGATGAAATTTTCTTATGAGCCTTACATACTCAGTACATTCTTCGTACTGACCCCCTCGGGGGACTTACCTTACATGTTGCAGGTGCAGGCACTAGTAGATTTTTAAACAGACAGTAGGTTGACAGTTAGTTGCGGATCTTGGGTGAGCCCCAGTTGCTTCGGGACTTATCACAGTTGTACATTTGTTTTGATGTTGTAAAGATAAAGCGGGGACTTATCCTGACTTTTAGTTCATTTGGTCAATGCATCTGTTAGAGGCTTTTGTAGACGGATGTGGGTGTATAAATGTAAAAAGAGACGTATGTTCATTTTGACTTGATGGCTCTAACGGCCATAGTTTCATATTGTACATGTTTTCCATGACTTTCGCCATTGGCATTTTATACGTTATCGGTTACATGAGACAGTACAATGTTCATACGAGGATATGCATATGTACATGAGCAAAGATTGGTTCTCTCGGGCCATATCGACTTTGGGTGCCAATCACGCCTCGTTGGAATTTCGGGGCGTGACATAGGAGGGTACAAAATACAAACTCATACAAATAGAAAAGTCCAATAAACCATTTTGCCTTTTAAACAATCACTTACTATTCAAGGTCTCAGTTTATCTGTGTTCTCTCATCATGCGTTCCAAAATAATTAGTCCTTTTCTACATGTAAAACACGACTGTACTATTTGCCATTGACATAACATGTTGTAGGTAGGATGCAGAACATATGGTTTGGTAGAAGGTGGATCGTATATTTTATTCATTACGTAATGTTTTATCAATTTTTCTTTTTTCAAACTTTATGTCCAATCAATATGATCTTTTAAATTCTTTGCTAAAATTGACTAGTAAATTGTCTGTGGGTGGAGCACTTTTTGGTTGAGTCAATGCTCTTTCCTTCTTAAAAATTAATGAGACGTTAATTTTATCGGTATTAATAATCTTTTTAGTAACGAAAATATATTATCAATTGCAATTTTTAATATCTTTTTTCACAAATGAGTTCATCAAAAATACTATGAATTTATTGGGAACGAAAAAGAATTTCGTAGTTAATGTAATTTTTTTTGAAAACGAAACACTACATTAATTGTCTTTGTATATATTTAGTAACTCATGATTTAGAGACGAAATATTGATGATTTATTTTTTTGTCACGAAAGCTTTTGTGATGGAATAATATGATTCTAAGTGAAAATAATTCGTCACTGATAATCAAATTTGTTGTAGAAAGCTCTTTATTTATTTTTATTTATTTAATAAAAATCACTAAAACATGAAACGTACAGTAAAAGCATAAAATATAAATATCATTACATAAATAAAAAAAAACATAATCTATAACAAAATTCTTTTAAAATAACAAAAATCACATTTAACTTTTGAGCATATTTCATTTGTGCCTTGAAGCATTTTTGATACACCTCACTCCAAAAAAGCCTTTTAAAGTACTGATCGTGATCGCTAGGTCACTATTTTAGATGATGTTTTAGTTCATTCTCTGCTCTTTTGGTTTTGTTTTATCTAAAATGAGAAAAGAAAAAGAAAGACCTTCAATGAAATTCAGTATATATGATTTTTCCCTCGCTTGTACAACATCTAATCCAACACACCCATGAAGGTATTCTCGGAAAATAATTTCAATCAACCATGAAAATTTTAGAATATATTTCCCTCCATACCAAACACACCCTTATAGTGCAATTATCATCCAAAAAATCATGTGCAAATTTGAATTTTCTTCGTTCACTTTTATTTGTTCATTATACTAAAGATAAATGTCCACTTTTACTTGTCCAGTTTAAAAAATTAAGAGATAATTTATTATTTCATTTCTAATTTACCCCTTATTATTAACTACTCTCTCTAGTTCATATTAAATGAATTTTTGAGACTTTTTCATTGTTCAAAATAAGTGGATTGTTCAAAGTTCAAGAGAATTGTTAGGACTTTTTCCCATTTTTGTCCTTCCTTTGAATGAGATTCTTAACTACCACTCCCTTTGTCTCAATTTATATGGCGGCACCTTTCAGATTTCGAGCTTCAAATAAGTATATCTTTGACCGTAAGTTCTTTGTACATTTTAAATATTTTAAATTATCAATTATTGTAACTTATAGTATTTTTTACTTAGTTTTCAAATATATAAATTATATTTCAAAAAATTTAAAGATTTTATGTCCAAATTTACGATCAAACTTAAACTGTGTGACTCTCGGGAAGCAAAAAATGTCATATAAATTAGAACATAGGGAGTACTTTACATTTTCTTGGTGATAAATTACACTACTTACAAAATCATATTCATGATTATCTCTACTTTTAAGAATAATTTGAAAATAATCAAAAAAAGGGTATTAGTGAAAAATAGTATTTAAATTATGTCCTAAAATATTTTTTTTAAAGGTGTGCATTACCCAAAAAATTCACTTAATATAGACTAAAAATAATATAATTATTTCTCAAAACAATTTTTAAAGCATTAATTTATTATAATCAAAAAGCCACATTAATAAAATTGTCATTCCATTTAAAAATACTGTCAAGTCATCAATAAACCGAGCAAATAAAAATGGACCGAGGAGTACTACATACTTTCGTTATTTAATAGCCTTAAATCAACATCACCTCGTTCTTAGAAAACAACAAATCAATAATTCAAATGATTATAGCTATTCATATTTTAGTTATGATTTCATGTTTTCCATCATACCGACGTTATTTTTATTTTCCTTTCACTATTACTTACTTTTTCCGTTGATTTTTATTTGTCCATTATATTAAAAATAGATATTAGATAATACTTATTCAGTTTAAAAAATCAACGGATAATTTATCATTGATCGTCCATTTTACCCTTGCTATTAAACACTCTATTCATCACCCAAATGCATTTTTCAAAATATTAATATTATTATATTCAAAGAGTGATATACTCCCTCTGTTCGGATCTACTTATCACATTTTGACTTGACACACCTATTAAGAAAACAACAATTGGTATAATGATTTTACTATATTACCCCTATTAATTGATGTTTAGTAATAGATATTGGAAAATGATTTGAAGAATTGTAGTTAATGTTAAGGGTAAAACATGTAAAAAAACTTTAGTCTTTTCTTGATTTTTCAGAAATGACAAGTAAAAATAAAAATTAAATTAGAAAAATAGTGACAGGTAAATTCAAACAGAGGGAGTAGTAAAATTATTGTATTATTTATTATTTCTTTAAGTGTGTATTAATTCAATAATGAAAAAGTAAAGATGAACGAAGAGATTACTATTCAAGTTCTCAGTTTGTCTGTGTTCTCTCATCATCCATTCCAAAATAATTAGTCCTTTTCTACATGTAAAACATGTTTATCAGTTTTTCTTATTCTAAACTGTGTCCAATCATTATGATACTTAAATTTCGTAAAGTTTAATGAACATTTTAATGTGGTGGGTTAGTCAAACCAACCGTGTATTGGGATAAAACTCTTTACTTTTCTATATGTCCTTTCATGTAGTACTCCCTCTGTTTAAAAAGAATGACCTATTTTGATTTAGCATGAAATTTAAGAAAATAAAGTAAACTTTAAATCTTGTGGTCATAAATTAACGTTGTATCAAATGTATCAAAATGCTCTTTAATCTTGTGGTCTTAAACATGTCATGTGGAAAGTTGAAATTAAAGTATTGCCAAAAAAGAAAAGAATCATTTTTTTTGAAACAAACTAAAAAGAAAAATAGGTCATTATTTTTTAAACGATGGAGTATAATAGCATACACTTGACACAATTAACTAAACAATTCATTTTCCTACTACGTTCTAATGATTAGGTGGTAGTATTTTAGAAGTACAATTTTTTTCTTCTTTACAATGCAATCTTATGGAATAGAAATGGTCTATTTGTCTGTAGGTGGTTGAGTCCATGCTCTTTCCCTTCTCATTTCTTTATATGTTTTATGTGTGTGGGGTTCTTTTCTTCTTTCCCAGTAGCTTCAGCGCCTAATATGCTTGTGTCCACCCACCATTAGCCATTCTGATCCACCGTCACTTCCCCTTTTTATATACCCACACGCACGGGCAGTGGATAACAACTTTCTTAAACACAAGCACAACAACTTCATCATTCACTACAGAGCTCCCATTGTATTTAGCCCTGCCTTGTGTTTTTTCTGATTTAACTATCCGGTTTTCGTAGTCGGCCTGACTAATTTGGATTCGTGTCAAGTAGGCAATTAAAGGGAAAACCGCTCCTTCTCAAACTCAAAGTCAGAACTTCATGTTAAGGATAGAGAGATTCCAACCATCATCCTACCAAGCCTTGTGTTTTGATTCCCTTTAAGTATCCGGTTTTTGTAGTGAGCCTGACTAATTTGGATTAGCACCGAGTAGACCAATTAAAGGCAAAAAACACTCCCGTCTGAGGCTCAAAATCAAAACTTTTGGTTAAGGATCGAGAGAACCATCCCACCAAGCCTCGTGTTCTGTTTCCGTTTTAACTATCCGGTCGGCCTGACTAATTTTAACTAAGAAATTCTCCATTTTCAGCTCGAATTAAGAGATATCTAGTTAAGGATTGAGAGATCTCTAACCATTACACCAAGGAGAGACACGTTGGTGCTCTGCCTTGTTCTCGTGTATATTATGACTTTCCTCAGGTGCTTTGGGTACAATGTAAGGCGCGCTGGAGTTGCTGATGTCTGTGTTTTTGCGGAAGGTGAAACAGATGATCAATTGGCTAGCACAATGATTGCTGGTGTAAAGAGATATACAACTGACGAATTGAAGAAATTCACCATGAATTTCTCAAATTCCAATTTAATTGCCTGTGGAGGATTTAGCACAGTCTATTTAGCTAAGTTCCCTGATTCATCTCTCAGAGCTGTCAAGATCATGGACCGCAGCAGCGAGCGTCTCAACAGAATCTACAAGCAAGAATCCTACATCTTGGTTCAAATCCAACATGACAACATAGTTAAGCTTCTTGATCATTCTGATGACGATGAATTCGGAAACATGTTGGTATTTGAGTATGTCCCTAATGGTACTCTGCTGGACAAACTCCACGGAAACAAAGACAAGATTCTTCCTTGGAGAAACCGTATGGCAGTGGCATTTCAACTTGCTCAAGCCATTGAGTATCTCCATGAAAAATGTCCTGTACAAATTGTCCATGGTGATATCAAATCTTCTAATATATTGCTAGATGATCAATTCAATTGCAAGCTTTGTGATTTTGGGTCGGCGAAAATGGGATTTTCTTCTTCCGTTTCACCACCAACGAATCGGGTGATGCTCGGTTCTCCAGGTTATACTGATCCTCACTACTTGAGAACTGGCATTTCCTCCAAGAAAAATGACATATATAGCTTTGGAATCATTATTTTAGAACTCATTTCGGGGGTTGAAGCCTTTTCCTCAGACAGTGGGGAGAGACTAATATCGAAAGCTGCTCCGATTTTGAACGATGCGTCTAAGGTAGCGGAAATGGTGGATCCACGCCTCGATAGGAGTTACATATTGGAGGAAGCTAAGGTCATGGTGTCACTTGCAGCATGGTGCCTAAGTGATTTCCCAGGTCTCAGACCCTCTGCTTCTGAAATTTTGGAGACTATGAGAAGTAGAATATCTTCCATCTCCTTACTGTCTTCAGTAGGTAAAAAGGTTTGAGTATAATCCTCAGTAGTGTGTATCAAAAGGATTAGTTACAACAATGTTTATGTGTGATACTAGGTGAGGGTTCATGTAAGTTTGTATAGGGATCCTTCACAGTTGAAAGATGCCATAGCTAGGCAAAGAATTATTTCAAGAAACTCCTTACAAATTGAGAGTTGAAATTTTGAATGGTCAGTTTTTACTATTTTTTTAGTTGAATTTGATTTTAAATATGCTCTTATCTTAGTGGACGGACTCAGATTTGCTATTCAACTATGATAAATAGAGCAGATTTGCCTTCATTTGAATTTGGTCCCAAGTATTACCCTTATCATTGTAGAATCTGATCAAATTTGTCCCTCAAACTAGCAGACGTCTGACATCTTATTTTTATTTATTTAAAATGTATTTTATTATTAAGATGGAATATGATGGTTTATACGAGTCCACCACAGCAGCAAGAACCTGTTCGATACCTAGTCCTTATACGAAAAAATCGAAGAACTACAAGAACACAAAATAAAATAGAAGAAAAGTAAAGACATAAGATCTTTATGTGGAAACCTCCTTACTCAAGGGAGTAAAACCACAACCTACCCCACTAGGATCTTACCAACCATTTCACTAATCACCAAGCAATAAATTCGATTACAACTCTATGCAATCTAGGAATTAAACTCTTAATCCCTACTCACTAGCAATAATTCTATTGATACACCTCTTTCACGGTAACTCTACTTGAAAGACTCCATTTAGCTAACTCTAGCTAAAACAGCTCAACATATACTTAAATGAAACTACCCACAATAATCTCTAAAACGAGAAGTGGGTTGACAATTGTAAGACCAAGAACAAGGACTCAATCAACCTAGAAACGAAGACATGTTTCACTATGAGCAAAGAGTTTCTAAATTTCTGAATCCTTGCAATATAAGAACCAAGTACAACTTTTGCTTGAGAGAATGCTTCTTGAGAATTTGCAAAACCTGAGCTTCTCTCGACAAGATGATGTATATATGTGAAGAGCAATGGGAGAGAAGCCTTCTCATTGGTGGTCACTAGCAAGGATCACTGCAGTGCGCATCCCACTATTCTGCTGCCACTACCAGAACAGTACTGGACAGATGACACATAAGACAATACTTGTACGTATTAATTAGAGGACACTAGTTTACACAGCTATTCCTTTTACAAGGTTTGTCAATCATCAAAACATTGAAAGACAAGAGGGATCAAAATCCAATATTTCCCCCCTTTTTGATGAGGACAAACTTGAGGAACAAATTTGCACTTCCCCCTGTAGACGAGGACATTCTCCTAGACCAGTTCCCCTCACACCAAGATAACCCTTGCATGAAGAAAATTCAGAATTTCATCAGTTCCCCCTCACACCAAGAACATATCAATACATAACAGTTCCCCCTAACACTAATCCAAGTCACACTCTATTTTTCTCCCCTTTTGGCTTCATTAAAGAGAGAAGCAATAAAATAAGGCAAAGTTTAAAGCAATGTATAACCCAAGACCAGCAAGGGTAGCACACACGGAGAAACACAAATTCAAATAAGAATAGAGAAATATGATTAATTACTCACAAGAACAAAAAGAGCAGCTAACACAGTTAATATCCAAGTTTTACTAAGAGGAAATTAAACAGTGCACATGTCCAGGACATAATAAGAGTCAACAAAAAGGGATTTAACTAGATGGGGAAATTTTAGAGGACTTAGGAGGAGGAGGAGGAGGATAGGTTGGACATGAAGTGATCAATGCGCCTCAGAGCAGCACGATTATCATCAATTATTTGTTGAGTTATATCAACAACCTTCCTTTTGAGCTCTGTATTCTTAGCTGCAAGTTGATCATTCTGCGCCTTGAGTTCTATTGAGGCACCTAAACCTGCACCTGGCGCCTGAGTGGTTTGAAGAAGTTGAGCCTTCAAGATAGTAATTTCTGCTTCCTTCTCAGCCACGAGATTAGACATTTTCTCCAATTCCATATTACTCTTCTCTTGAGCAGTAATCAGGCTGGAAACAGTAGAAGTTGGCCTCACTCTACCTTTCTTAGGTACACACTCACATTCTTCCAGAGTGGTGAGAGTGAAGGTTTGTTTCTTTGTATAGAAGGTCCTTGAGTTGGGTTTTACCCCAAAATGATCAAACACCTTTGAAAGAAGAAAACCATACCCAAGACCATGATTAGGTTCCTTCGAATCACAGATCTTCACAATATGCTCAATCATTATCTTTAGGAGATTGATTGGAGAACAAGAGTTGAGAGCCTCTACAAGGAACAGGTCTGCAATTAAGGCAACAGATCTTCCTTCTATTCTTAGAAGTAACACTTTGTTCACTAACTCAAACAACAACTAGTGCTCAAATTTCATCTCTTTCTTCATTAGCCTTTCACTACCTAAGGTTCTCTTAAACCTCGCAATATTATCAAGAAATTCAACAGATGCATACTGATCCACTACTGTGTTAATTCCAACCATAGGTACCCCTAGAATTTCTCCAAAGATTGACTCAGTTAGAACAAAATTAACATCATTCACTGTTGCAGCAAGAGTGTCTTTCTTTTCAGAGATCAGTAGATTAGCATAGAAGTCTTAAAATTCCATATCGTACAAGACACCAGGTTTCTTAAATAGCTTCTTCCACTCTTGAACCTCCACCATGGCTATTAGGGACTCCATTCCAACCATATCAGCAATTTTTGGATCAAACACACGACCATTTAGTACTTTTTGACTACGAAGTTTCTCACTCTTCTCCTCAAACTTAGGATCTTCTAGAGGACGTTGTACACCTTTCTTCTTCTTAGATTTTGTAACAATTACTTCTTCAGAGACCTCAATTCTTTTCCTTTTTGTGGACTTGGCAGTCAGAGTCTTTTCAGAAGATTTTCCAGAGACTTTTCCCTTTGTAAGTTTTCTTTTTTTGCATATTCTTTCCCCTCTTTTACTCCTTTCTAGGAACCAAAACTTCATCATTAGTCCTAGAGTTGGCCCCTTCTTCTACTTTAATTACTTTAGCAGAAGAAAATTCTTTCTCCACAACACTCTTTTTCAGTTTTCTCCTCTTGGTAGTTGACTTTTGATTCTCCTTCAGAGCATCTTCCATAACCTTATTCACTGTGGACCTAGTAGTGTAAACAGGTCCCTTCTTGAGGTCTTCAATTGTAGGAATAAAAGAAGATGTAGATTTCCTCTTAAAAATGACAACCAATGATAACTCTTCTTCTTCATCAAAATTATTTAGGGGAGAAGGAGTAGACACATCATCCATGGTCTTAGATGGATTCCAAGACATTGGGATCCCATCTCGTCTAGGAGGAGACACATGGGTAGAGGGCCCAGATTTGGATTGCTCTTCAACAGGTTCACTAGGAACACTCTCCTTTTCCTTAGTCAAGACCATAACAATAGCAAAATCTTCCACTAGTTGAGTATCCTGAGTATGAATCTCACTAGCATCAGAATCTTCCACCACATTTTTAGTAATTTGTCCCTGATCCTAGGTTTTCTCAACTTAAGTAGTGAATGCTTCAGAGGGACCAGAAAACTCACCAGGTTTTTTATTGAATCACCATCAGTAGGAGAGTTCATATTTTTAGGATCTTTCTCATCTGACACAATAGCCTCTGACACCACCTTTTGATTAAAAGTTTCAAACTCTAGGTCCTCGTCATTCATTTCCACAGTATCACCAGATAATTTCTCATAGGTTTATTTCACTAAAATAGAAGGAAATACTTCACCACAAAGAGAGGTGGATATGGAGACATTTTTTTATGCGATGAAAGTTCAATAGATTTACAAAGAGAGGTGGATATGGAAACATTTTTTTATGCGATGAGGGTTCAATAGATTTGGATGCCAAAGACAAGGTTGAGAGACCGACAGATGGCAAAGAGGTGACTGGAGATAGGGTATCATTTGTAGGTAAGATAAGAGTCGAAGGAGCAGTGATGGGTTCAAAAGAGAGAGGAGAGGTATTTTTCTCATAAGACATTTTGGTAAGAGATTAGGAGTGATGGACAACAAAGGTATGAGAAATTTAGAAAGAACAAAAGCAAAGAACAGAAGGCCGATGAGGGTTTTGGATTTTTAAGAAGGTTGTCAAAAATTTGGAGATGGTAAATAAGTAGTTGGATTGAATGAAGAGATGATATTGAATATAAATAAGGCTTGAACGATCTGTCGTCTCAGGAGAGAGAGAGAACATTTCATATAAAAGTAAGAAAGGATAACATGTTTTAGGGAGGAGGCGGGAAAACTTATATGACCTGGCACACGTGCAATATTTATTTTCTAAAAGTAAAATAGAGATACTAACCTGTATGAAAGACTATGTCTCTCATTGATCTGTCTGATTGACTCTCAGAGCATTTAAATGCATATTCCTGCTCTAGTTTAGGAATGTGTTCTCCATATTTGTATACCTAAAAAGGTACATAAATTGAGTTAAAAACTACACAAGACTTATCTTTATATATCTGCCTTGTTTTCATAGCCACACTATGGGTGATGATTCAATGCAATTTGATCAGACCAAGCCTTGCCCTGATTCTTTGAAAGTTTTCCATTCCAAGAGCCTTAGTGAAAATTTCAGCAACCTGGTCCTCTGTTCAACAAAATTGCATACATATTAACCCCTTCTCAATATTGTCCCTTAGAAAGTGATGTCGAATATCAATATGCTTGGTCCTCTTATGTTGAACAAGATTCTTTGCCATATTAAGGGCACTAGTGTTGTCACAAAACAATGGTACACACTCAGTCACAACTCCAAAATCCTCAAGTTGTTGCTTGATCCATAAGAGTTGAGCACAAGATGAAGCAACAACTACATATTTAGCTTCAGCTGTAGAGAGGGCAACTGAATTTTGTTTCCTGGTTCCCCAAGAGATAAAGGAAAATCCAAGAAAGTAAGCCATTCCAGAGGTGCTCTTTCTATCAGTAAGAAATCCAGTATAATCAGCATCAGCATAACCAATTAGATCAAAAATATCTCTATAGAGATAGAAAGAGCAATATCAGTTATTTCCTTCAAATATCTCAAAATTTGTTTGGCTGCCATCAAATGAGACTCCTTTGAACATGCTGGAAATCTCACACACCTCCCAATACTGAACATAATGTCTGACCTACTAGTAGTCAGATATAAGAGAGAGCCAATAATGTATCGATACATAGTTTCATTCACAGAGGGACTAGGTTCATCTTTGTCCAATTTGGTAGCAGTGCCAATTGGAGTGTTTATTGGCTTAGCATCCTTCTTATTGTACTTCTTCAGAAACTCATAGATATACTTTTGCTGGCTAATTAGAACACCATTAGAGACCTACTTCACTTGTAACCCAAGAAAGAAATTGAGCTCACTCATCATGCTAATTTCAAACTTACTTCCCATGAGTTTGGCAAAGTCATCACACAGAGAATTTAGAGTTAATACAAAAATGATAGTATCTACATAAACCTACACAATGAGTATATTCTTGCCTCCAGATTTCAAGAAGAGGGTATTGTCAATCTTCCCTCTCTTAAAGTCATTTTCTAACAAAAACTTGGACAACTTTCCATACCATGCTCTCGGTGCCTATTTTAACCCATAAAGAGATTTGTCTAGCTTGAACATATGATCTGGAAACTCATGACTTTCAAATCCTAGAGGCTACTTCACGTATACTTCTTCCTTCAGGTTCCCATTTAAGAATGCACTCTTTACATCCATTTGAAAAAGCTTAAACTCTATGTAGGATGCAAAGACAATGAAGATATGAATAGTTTCCATCCTAGTAAATGGCTCAAAGGTTTCATCATAATCTATGCCTTCTTCATGATTGTATCCTTTTATAACCAACCTTTCTGTGTTTCTGGTTGTGGTTTCGAACTCATCTAGCTTGTTTCTATACACCCACCTAGTTACTATAATAGTTCTATCAGCTGGTTTAGGAACCAGACGCCATACCCTGTTCCTTTCAAACTGATGAAGATCCTCTTGTATTGCAATTATCCAGTCTTCATGCTTTAGTGCTTTCTTGATATTTTTGGGCTCAATTTAAGACAAGAATGCTGAGATAGCAACCATATTTCTTATTTTAGATCAAGTGTGCAGTCCTGAATTAAGTTAAGATACCAGGTTGTTTAGAGGGTGAGACTTATTATGTTTCTAGTTTGAAACTTGTATTTCTGCTTGTTGCTGATTGGTACCTAGTTCCTCAGAAAGGTCCCTTTCACATTTTTGAATTATTGGCGTGTGATTATTATTGTCATTCTCTGAGGTAACAGGCTCTGGAGTATCTGGAAGTTGAGTTGAGGTAGGAGTGATCACATGTAATTCTTCCTTATATTTTTCATCAGGAGTTGAATTTTCATCAATTGAGTCAGAGAGATCAACTGACTCTCTATGGTTCTGTAAGAGTTCTTCAAAGTCTGTTTCATTAAGGCTTCCATTTTCCCCAAGTTCATTCATCTTATTAAAAATCATATGAATACTTTCTTCAACATATTAAGTCCTTTTATTGAAGACTCTGTAAGTTTTTCTTTGAGATGAATAACCAAGAAATACTTTTTCATCGCTCTTAGGATTAAATTTTCCTAAGTTGTCCTTACCAATATTCAGGACAAAGCACTTGCACCCAAATACCCTAAGATAAGATACCTTAGGTTTCTTTCCAAATATTAGTTCATAAGGAGTTTTGTTCAGAAGGGAACTGATCAAGCACCTGTTCGTTACATAGCAAGCAGTGTTCACTACTTCAGCACAAAAATTCTTGCACACAGTACTGACATCGGGATTGTTCTAACAATATATTCAAGAGTCCTATTCTTATTTTCCACAACACTATTTTTTTGAGGTGTTCAAGGAGCCAAAAAATTATGACTAATTCTATGTTCAGCACAGAATTCATCAAAGTTTGCATTTTTAAATTTTGTTCCATGATCCGATGTGATGCTAAATATCTTATTACCAAGCATGACTTGAATTTGCTTGGCAAAGGTAGTGAAGAACTAAAAGGTTTCATCCTTACTTTTCAGAAATAAGGTCCAAGTAAACCTTGAGTAGTCATCAACATTCATAAAAATATACTTCTTTCCTTCACGATTGGGATTTTTCATTGGTCCACAAAGATCTATGTGAAGAAGATCAAGTGGCCTATAGGTGCTGCCTTCTTTCTTTGACTTGAAGAAGGAATGAACCTGCTTTCCCTTAACACATGCATCATATACCTTACAATCCACAAACTTTCTGTTAGGCAAACCACGCACCAGATCCTTCGACATTAACTTGTTGAGCAGTCAGAAGCTTACATGGCCCAGCCTTCTGTGCCATAACTCATCATCATTACTGACAACACTTAAACATTTTAATTCTTCACTATAGATAGAATCAGGTCTACTACATACATATTTTTCACTTCTTTGCAGTCAAAATTACTTCACCAGATTTAACATTTGTGATAGTGCAAAATTTAGATAGAAACCTCACTTCATTTTCTTTATCACATATTTGAGAAACACTTAACAGATTATACTTCAATCCATTCACATAGTAGACATCTTCAATAGCATGAGCAAGAGACTTACCAATTTGACCAACACTAAGAATGTACCCTTCTTTCTATCCCTAAATGACACACTACCTCTTTGGAACACTTTGAGTGAGAGAAAATCCTCCATTCTACCAGTCATATGTCTTGAGCAACCACTGTTCATGAACCATTTTTTATTTTTTTGACTGCTTTCTTTCACTTCTACCTGCAAGCATAGTCATTTGTTAGATTTAGGAACCCATACAAGCTTGGGTCCCTTCGAATGACAAAAAGGGTGAATAAGACTCTTCCTTTCCCATGCAGGCAAAGTGAATTTTTCTCCTTGGGACTAGGTCCCTTGGAGCTTCTAGTGGTTTGATCAAAATTTAGATTTCCCCTTTTTGATTTGAGAAGATCTTGAAATTTTTCCTTGTAGTGACCATTCTTCCCATAATGTGTGCATAAGCAATTAGCTGGAATAAATACATACTTACTATGAGGATTGTATGGAGCATTATTTTTATAAAATCCAAGAACTTCTCTAAAGTTGGACTTCATGCTACTCAACGTAGTGAGAATTTCTAATAAAGCAGTCCAACAAAGAGATTTTTCAAGCTCATTCTTAGTTCTATTCAAATTCTCCCCTAGTTCCCTATTACGTTCAAGTGAGGCTGTAAGATCTAAACTAATCTTTTTGAATCTTTATTCAAGACTAATATAAGTCTCATTGGCCTCCACCTTGGCAAAAACTCTTTTGAGTTTGTCATTCAACATTTTGTTTTCATTCATAACCTTACTAACTTCTACTTCAAGCTCATAAATCCTAGAGGATAAAGAAACTCTTCTTATTTCAGATTCATTCAGATCATTAGATAGTGACTCCTTTTCAATAACATGATTGTGAAAAGCATCAATTAAGACATTTGCTAAAGACCTTAACTCTTTCTTAGAGTAGTTTCTTAAGTTCTCTTGAATGTCAAAAAAGCTTAACTCATCTTTTGCTTCATCATTGGATTTTACCATGAAAGCGAACAATGAGTCAGATCTTGATAGCTCATATTCAATCACGAACATAGATGTATCATCACTATCCATGTTTTTATCAGATTCACTTGAAGAATCTCCCCAAGCTGCCAGAGCTTTCTTAATAATCTTTTCAGTTGTTTCCCTTCTTCTGACTTTATCAGGGACCTAGTTTCTTTTCTGTGCTTTATCTAAATTATGATTGGTAAATTCCTTGTAGTCCCACTTATGAAGAGGACAATGTTTGGTATAGTGAATGAACTTCCTATATTTGTGACACAAATCATTCCCCCTGAAACCCTTACTTGAGTTTCCTCTATTTTAAAAGCCTCTACTTCTCACCATCTTCTGAAACCTTCGAGTAAGATAAGCCATGTCCTGTTCATCCTAACTTGTGTCACTTTTGCTTGCCTTTAGAACCATATTGCTTTCCTTCTTGGGATCCTTTCTCTCAGAATATTGTTGACATTTAAGCTCATATCGTCTTCAAATTCCTAATGAGTTCATCCATCATCATTGTTTGTAGGTCCTTTGCCTCCGAGATAACATTCACTTTACATTCCCAGGATGAAGGCAAGATGATGAAGACCTTCTTGACCATATTTTACACCTTAATGTTTTATCCAAAGCACTTGAGTTCATTCATAATGAATGTAAATCAGGTATGCATATCTTGAATGAATTCTCCTTCACTCATTTTAAAGAGTTCGTACTGAGTGGTAAGCATGTCAATCTTTGATTGCTTAACCTGACTAGTTCCCTCATGAGTATTTTGCAAAGCCTCCTATAGCTCGTTAGCAGATTCATAAGCAGAGACCCAATTGTACTTATCAGGTCCTATCCCCCAAATGAGAATTTTCTTTGCCTTGTTATTCTTCTCAATCTTCTTCCTTTCAACGTCATTATAGTATTTATTTCTCTTGGGAACTGATTGAGAGACATCTCCTTATTTCGTGACCTTCATTCGTACATAGGGAGCATCACAGATGAAATCTTATAGTTCTTTATCCTCCACCATGATAAAATCATATATTCTAGTCTTCCACCAACTGTAGTACTGGCCATTGAATCATGGGGGTCGAGTAGTTGATTGTCCTTTCTCTAGACTAGGTAGAGATGCCATTGAAATAGGATATTTATAGGTGTTAAACTTTTAGGAAGTACTTCTCAGATACCAATTAATGGTTTATACGAGTCCACTACAGCAACAAGGACCTGATTCGATACATGGTCCTTGTATGGGAAAAATGAAGAACTGCAAGAACACAAAATAAAATGGTAAAAAAGTAAAGACACAAGATCTTTACATGGAAACCTCCTTACTCAAGGGAGTAAGACCATGACCTACCCCATTATGATTTCACCAACCACTTCACTAATAACCAAGCAAAAAATTTGATTACAACTCTATGCAATCTAGGAATTAAACTCTTAAACACTACTCACTAGCAATAACTCTATTGCTACACCTCTTTCAAAGTAACTCTACTTGAAAGAATTCATTTATCTAGCTCTAGATACAACAACTCAACATAGACTTAAATGAAACTACCCACAAGAATCTCTAAAATGAGAAGTGAGTTTACAATTGTAAGACCAAGAGTAAGGACTCAATCAACCTAGAAACAAAGACATGCTTTACTATGAGCAAAGAGTTTCTAAATTTCTGAATCCTTGCAATATAAGAACCAAGTGTAACTTTTGTTTGAGAGAATGATTCTTAAGAATTTGCCAAAACTGAGCTTCTCTCCTCAAGATGATGTATATATGTAGAGAGAAATAGGAGAGAAGCCTTCTTATTGGTGGACACTGGAAAGGACCAATGCTAGAATGGTACTGGATAGTTGGTACATAAGACAATACTTGTATGTATGAATTAGAGGACACCAGTTTTACGCAACAGGTCCTTTTACAATGTTTGTCAATCATCAAAACTGTACCTCCCCAAATTTCTAAAATAAGATCTGAACTATTATTCAAATGTATGTAGAACTAAACCCAATGATTTCCTAGTGTGATAAGTTCTTTGGATATGTATTAAGGTCATAAGGAACTTCTAACTCAAAGTTAAGTTGAAAGCTTCTTTACAGATCAAGTTTTCGTAAAAAATTTTACTAGGCTCAACTTTAAATGAGCATAACTCCTATATTATGAAGAGTTTTGTAGCTTAAGACCCATTAAATTAAAGATTTTTGAGTCTTCTTTCGAACGCCACCAATCGTTTATCAATTTAATTCCATAGCAAGAAGTTATGGCCATTTTAGTGAAGCACTGTCAAGCTGTCAGATACGACAAACCATTATTTCTTAGGACGAGGCGTCCTATATGCTCTCTGAAAAGCAGCCAAAAATCCTAGAAATGGGCAAAACACCTCAATGACCACGAGAGGAACCAACGAGCTTTCCATTCGACCATATAATAAAGTATCATAAACCATTAGTAGTAATGACCAGAACGAATAAATCGTTGGTTCATAGGATGGGCTATTGGTTGGTCCGTCCGTTGTTTACACCAGTCTTTAAGTTATGATTTTTAAATGGCAATCTTGTCTTTTTCTATTATTTAACCCCCTATACTATGTCATTTGGGTATGTCAAAGAGGAATACTTATGTCTAACCTACTTCCAATATCTCATTCCCCACAAACTCACGTAAACACTCAAAGTAAATTAGAAACAGGTGGTTAAACTTTCTCGTCTACCAAGAAACTAGAGTTCTTCACTTTCAAGTTTAAGGTCTAAGTTATAGTAAGGATTTCACTTACAAGTATGTGGGATTTCATCAATGGGTAGCATTTCACCTATTGAGTCCCTAAGTAAACTCAGTTTCTCAGTTAATCCATTGTTTAGAAAATGGGGTTTTCATTAAGGGCATGATTCTCTTTATATTTTAGTTCCCCATTATTAATAGTCTTTAAATACATGTTTCCCATGAAATTCAGTACTTTTACAGACTTGTCATTTTATGACCCCCCAATATATTGACATTCAGTATTTTGGGACTTGTACATTATGAATCCTTACTCTATCAAGGATATAGAAAATTGTCCTGAATAATTGTACTTTTTGAAGATGGCAGACTATGAACACCCGATGACTTAGTATCCCAGGAATAGTTAGTTCAGTATTCAGTCCTTTAGTTCCACAGATTTTAGAAAGCTTTCAGAAAAAACATTTATGATTCAGTCTTAGAACATCAACATTATTGAGCTATTCAGTATATCATTTTAAAATTCGGTTGGGAGTAGTACTTAGCACCAAGCGGATGCAGTGATAAAAGATCACCTGTTAGTTAGGATGAGACCTTTTGTAGAAGTCTCTAAGTCCCAGAACTACATTGCCATCGTAGGTGCTAAAGGGTCACCCGCCAGATTAGACTGACACCTTAGTCCTTTTTGGTCATCAGTTTAGTGGATCCAAGTCAGTCAATGTTCTTGGCAAGGTATAGAGCATCCTTCCAATTGGGGTTATAGGTTAGACCTTGTTTAGCTCAAATGGGGTATGTCAGTTAATAGTAGCTTCCACAATTCAGACTCAGTCATTATCTGACCACAAATTTAGTCTATTCAGTTATTATATTTACCAATTTTATACTTATTTACTTGGGTCATTACGTCAACTTATATTTATCATTTCCATGTTAAATTCATTCTCATATATTCAACATGTTCAGTTATGTATATTATAGTGCTTATTTTACATACTTAGTACATTTAAAGTACTAATCACATACTCTTTTATGTTGTATTATTTTATAATATAGGTTCAGATGCTCAACATCTATCTAGTGGTTTGCATAATCCCGTACTCATCTTAGAAATAGTGTGTGGTGAGTCCTCATCGTCCGAGGATGAGATTTATTATCATTACCTTCTTTTTCAGTTATTTTAGTTTTTAGATAGTTAGAGTTAGCTGGGGACTTGTCCTAGTAACACAGCAGCATTAAAGGTTTTCAGACAATCAAGTAGATATGTTTTCAACTTTATGATATTGTCAGACTTATATTCATTGGATTATTCATTATTACTAGTCAGTTAGTTTCCACGCTAAGTTATTCAGTCTTACAAAAGACATAGTAGTATAAGCCTAACCATGGGTTAGCTTGGTGTCACTCTTGATGCTAAGCACCGTGGCACGACTAGGGTGTAGTCTCTGATCGAGAAAAATTTGGTATTAGAGTATCTGGTTTAAAGTGTCCTTGGGTGTCAAAAAACCCCGTTAAGTAGAGTCTTATTCATGGGTGTGAAGCGCGCCACACTTATAAGTGAGAGGCTACGAGATGCTTTAGTATAATTTCATTTCTTTCATGTTCATATCGTGTGAGCTCTGTTAAATCTTCTTTGAGCTCGTGCTCTACATATTTATAGTAAAAATACAACTAGAAAAAGCAAACGGAAGGAGAAACGACAATGGAAACCAGCAAGCACCACCAGTTCCAGTTGATCCCTTGAATAAGCAAGTTACATATGCTGAATTCAGGGCTGCCTTTCAGGTTCTTGCTCAGGCAATGACCACTCAGGTCAATCAACAGGTTATTGCACCAGTTAACTGAAATGGGAATTCAGCAGCGACGAGAGTCTGGGACCTCACTCAGATGAATCCTCCAAAGTTCCATAGTTCTGAGGTAGAGGAGGATCCACAGGATTTACTTGATGAGATTTAGAAGATCGCCTAGATTATGGGCATCACTCTAGTGGAAATTTTAGATCCGCCTATCAGTTGAAGGGAGTGGCTCAGATTTGGTGTAAATAGTGGAAGGAGGATAGAGGTTTAGATGCAGGTTTAGTGGACTAGGTTAAGTTTATGACTGCTTTTCTAGATAGATTTTTTTTCCTTGAGTTGAGAGAAGCTAAGGTTAGGAGTTCATCAATTTGAAACAGGGTAACATGATCGTGAAGGAATATTCTCTAACGTTTATTCAACTCTCTAAGAATGCTCCAGCAATGGTGGCCGATTCAACGGCCCGTATGAGTAAGTTTGTTTTGGGTGTCTCTGAGTTAGTGGTCAAGAAGTGTAGGCTCTCTATGATGGTAAAGTAAATGGACATCTCCAGGCTTATGACTCACACTCAATAGATTGAGGAAAAAAAGATTAAGGAGAAAGAAAGGAAGACTAAGAGAGCCACAACAAAAAATTTTGACTACTCTCAGCAGAGGTCTGGTGGTGGTAATCATTCTCAGTTTTGTCAGAAGTCTTCATCTCTAGCCCCATCCTCTGTTAGTTCCCCAGGACCCAAGTTCAGACAGTAGTATCTGGATAGGGCAACAAGCTCTAAGTCCCAAGCATCGTTACTAGTGGGCGTACTTTTTTGGTTTGTAAGAAGTATGGTAAGAACCACCAAGGGGAGTGTATGGCCGGCAGTCGTGGTTGTTTTGGATGTGTAAAGCCAGGTCATAGGTTTAGAGTGCCCACTAGCCTCACAGAGGGCAAAGATGTTCGCCAGTAGACCCAGTCAAATTTCTCAGCAGCCATATCAGGTCTCCCAACTCAATAGGGTGCTTCATCTAGTGTAGGTGGTGGATAGCATCAGAATAGATTCTATGCCTTCCAGACTCAGTAGGATCAGAAGGGTTCCCCTGATTTAGTCACTGGTACATTACAAGTCTTCCATATTGATGTATATGCCTTGTTAGATCCTAGAGCCACACTTTCCTTCGTGACTCCCTATATTGCAGTAGACTTCGGTGTCAGTCCTAAAATCCTTTTAGAACCTTTCTCAGTCTCTACTCCCTTTGGTAACTTAGACATAGCTAAACAGGTTTATAGAAATTTGCCAGTCACAATTTCCCATAAAATCACCTCAATTGATCTAGTAGAGTTAGATATGACTGATTTTGACGTCATTCTTGAAATGGATTGACTACATTCGTGTTATTCCTCAGTCGACTGTAGAAATAGAGTCTTCCAATTTTAATTTCTAAATGAACTAGTCTTAGAATGGAAAGGTGTCACTTCAGCACCTATAGGTCGGTTTATCTCATATCTTAAGGCCAGAAAAATAATATCAAATGGTGTATCTATCATCTTGTTTGGGTTATGGATTTGAAGTCCAAGGCCCCATATCTTTAGCCAGTTCTATTGGTTAATGAAGTCCCAGAAGTTTTTCCAGAAGATCTTCCTGAAGTTCCTCCCGAGCGGGAAATTGACTTCAAATAGATCTCCTTCCATATACCCAACCTATTTCAATTCCTCCTTACAAAATGGCTCCAGTCGAGCTTAAGAAATTAAATAAATAGTTAAAAGACCTCTTAGATAAAGGTTTCATCAGCCCCAACTTCTCTCCATAGAGTGCTCCAGTTCTTTTGTGTGTAAGAAAGACGGTTCCCTCAAAATGTGCATCTACTACCGACAGTTGAATAAAGTCACAAACAAGAATAAGTATCCCATTCGTAGGATTGATGACTTGTTCAACCAGCTACAGGGTTCCTGTTGGTTTTCAAAGATAGACCTTAGATCCGGCTATTATCAGCTCAGATTTAGAGAATATGACATTTCGAAGACAACCTTCAAAACTTGGTATGATCACTTCGAATTTGTTGTTATGTCTTTTGGACTAATGAATGCTTCTGCAGCTTTTATGGACTTGATGAACAGAGTGTTTAAGCAGTACTTGGACATGTTCGTCATTCTCTTTATAGATGACATCCTCATTTATTTGCAGAATGAGGATGAACATGCGGACTATTTCAGGATTGCCTTGCAGACTCTCATAGATCGCCAATTGTTCGCTAAGTTTAGCAAGTGTGAAATCTGGTTGAAAGCAATGGCATTTCTTGGTCACATCATTTTCTATTAGGGCATTCAGGTTGATTCTCAGGATACCAAAGCAGTTAGGAATTGGCCTAGACCCATCTCTCCATCAGACATTAGGAGCTTCTTGGGTTTAGCCGGCTACTACAGACGGATTGCTGAAGGATTTTCATCTATCTCCCATATTGACTCAAAAAAATTCAAATTTTAGTGCTCTGACGCTTGCGAGTAGAGTTTTCAAGAGTTAAAGAATTGACTCACTTCTACTCTAGTTTTGGCTCTGCTAGAGGTTCCATATGGGTTTGTAGTTTACTGTGATGCTTCAGGACTTAGCCTCGGTTGTTTGTTGATTAAGAAGTAAGGTGATAGCGTATGCCTCTAGACAGTTCAAACCTCATGAGAAGAATTACCCGACTTATGTTCTTGAGGTTGCAGCAGTTGTGTTTGCCTTAAAGATTTGAAGGCATTATCTTTATGGAGTTTATGTGGATGTGTTCACAAATCCAGTGAGCATTCTATCTAGTGGTTTGCATAATCCCGTACTCATCTTAGAAATAGTGTGTGGTGAGTCCTCATCGTCAGAGGATGAGCTTTATTATCATTTCCTTCTTTTCAGTTATTTCTGTTTTCAGATAGTTACAGTTAGCTGGAGGCTTGTCTCAATAACTCATCAGTATTTGAGGCTTACAGTCAATCAGTTTAATACGTTTTCAGCTTTATGATATTGTCGAACTTATATCCATTGAAATATTTATTATTACTATTCAGTTAGTTTCCTCACTCAGTTATTCAGTCTTACAGCAGAAATCATAGTATAAGTCAAACCATGGATTAGCTTGGTGTCACTCGTCATACTAAGTACCGTGTTGCGACTAGAGTGTAGTCTCGGATCGTGAAAAATACATTGAACTACAAGACACCTGAACCCAACAAAATGTCACTTTAAAAGATAGTAATAATCTCAATAACAAAAACTTCTTTGTGAAAAACTTTAAACAAACAATTACTCAAACCCAAAATGGTTAAACAAGTGAAGTGAACAACATTTAAATTAAAGTGCGCCCAAATATAGTCAAAATAAAATTAGAAATATTATTTGTGAAGTCGTATGAGTGCTCATGATCCAAATCAATAATAATACAGCTTTCCGGGAATCTTAGTAGCTCAGTTGGTTGACTACCTGAACTCTCACCTTATTGGAAAGGTTTGATTCCCCACATTATAGACCCTTCCCCGCTTCCCCTTCCCCTACCCCTAATTTTTTATTATTTTTTTGATAATAATAATAATAATAATAATAATAATAATAATAATAATAATAATAATAATAATAATATAATAATAATAATAATAATAATAATAATAATAATAATAATAATAATAATAATAATAATACAGTTTGCCTACGACCAGGGGTGGCTCAAAGATAAAGCTAGTAAAACGTTTGCTCCTAAGTATTAAGGCCCCAAGGTAGAGCTAATAAAATATTTGCCACTAAAATATTAAAGCCCCAAAATTTTTTAATGGTGAATTTAATGATTTTATTTAAGTTAAAACAATATTGAAGATTGTAAGAAAAAAAAGGTTCAAAAATTTGTATAAAAGAAAACTATCTATCTTTTACCAAAAATATTTTAGAACTTTCAATTAAATAACTTCAATCTTCGTATTAATAAATAAAATTTTTACAACAAAATCCAAGTTAATGTATTGCAAACACATCACTAACATCTTATTAAGTAGAATTACTCCTTAATTTTATATTATTATGTGAGTTTAACTAAAAGTTTTATGTCATTTAAAAATATATATATTAAAACTAACAGGTATGTAAAAGAATGAGATAAGGCACAAGTATCCCCTTAATTTATACGCGAAGTTTTTATGACACACCTAAACTTTACGGGGGTCCTAATACCCCCCTAAACTCATTTTTTTTGTATTTTTGTGCTCTTTTTTGCTGATGTGGCTGCCAAGTAGCAAAATATTTTTGTGCTCCTTTTGTGCTGGCTTGGCAGCCATGTCAGCATAAAAGGAACACAAATATATAGAAAAAATGAGTTTAGGGGGGTTAGTAGGACCCCCGCAAAGTTTAGGTATGTCATAGCAACTTGCGGTATAGTTTGAAGGGGTACTTGTGCCTTATCTCTAAAAAATTTAAAAAGACAACTGTAAATTATTTTTTTATGTGTATTTGTATGTACTTAAGACTTCTGATTAAAATTTAATTTTAAGCCACTAATTTTATTAAGATGCCTTGGCTATGACCCAACGAATGGATACACAAAATAACAAGACTGGTCTGCAGTACACAAAAACAATAAAAATACTTTAAGGACTGACCCATGATCCTAAAGTGCACTAACAAAATAGAGAGGGTCTAGAATGCGAGAAATTTTACTTTGTGAATCGCATAACTAACATTACTTATGCGAGACAGTTTATTGATTGACACGTGGACTCAAGGATCACAAGCTTATTCAAAAATACATTATAAAATAAGCTTGTGGGACCTTTGATTCCATATGTCAATCAATAAACTGCCTCACATAAGTAGTGACTCATAAAGTAAAATTTCTCGTAGAATGCTATGTTGCATGTGAACCGCCTAAATCTTGCAACTGACATCATGAACACGATGCCTAATATTAGCCTACATATTTTGATGACGACAGTTAACCAATTCCCTATTGTGGGATAATTATGGAAGAAGACAGATATCAAAAAGAAAAAGATCTTCCACAATTCTCACATGGAATGAAAACGCCAAGAAGGCAAGAAGTAGAATAATCTAGGTCAAACTCATACAAGGAAAGTAATCAAGCATTCAATAGATTTCCAATTCACACAAGGAAAGAAATCAAGCCACCTCAAGTCAAGGAAAGCCACACTGTCGAAGGAAAGAAACACAGACGTATCTGATACGAATGTATAACATCAAGTCTAGAAATCCCAAATACCTCTAGACTGATGCACATTCCTTGGGTTACCCATAAGAGCTACTTAGAATTAGAAGTAGGAAATTCTAATTCCTAATATCAAGGCATCAATCAAGTCTATCTCAACGGCCACAAGAATGAAATTTGAATCACGTTATCAATGTTGCTTCAACGGTCAAGCCTCAAGTCCCTCTATAAAAATAGATTATAGAAATAGAGTATAGCTTGTACTACTTCATCCAATCTTTTAATTTAAGCATTTAATTCTAGCAATAACACTGTAAACTCTATTACTAGTGAGCACAAAAGAAAAAGAGAAAAAGAGAAAGCTATACGAGTAGAGGTTGTATCTATTCAGGAACTAAGATTAGTTCCATTGAGCACGAAATACCCAAGACCCTGTAATCAAGATTCTTCAAAGCTCTAAGGGAACCTTATAACCCAAGAAAACTAGAAGTAGGCACCACAACAGTGTTTCAAACTAATATAAATTCATGTGTTATCATTTATTTCTGTCATTAGTTTTTATATTATAATTATTTTCAAACTAACACCCTTGCAGGATCAAAGCCGACTAAGTACCTGTCATAGTCGACTAAAAGATTAAAAAGAAATTTTTAATTCATCCCTCCCCTTCTCTTGACTTTCAATTGGTATTAGAGCAGGTCTTATACTTTGTTACTAAACCACACGTGAGTAAGAATATCAAATAAAAATTACCAAATCCCAAGTGTTATTCTACAAGATGGACACTCATCAAACTGACCTCCCTACTTTAATGGACAATAATATTCACATTGGAAGGAAAGATTTAGAATCTTTGTCCAAGAAACTGACTTTCAAGCTTGGGTCGTTATCAAGAAAGGACCAAAACCCATTCCAGGAATCACTGTAAAAGATTCTGGAAAGGAGTTCAGCAGCAAAGCTGATTTGGAAACCTTTGAAGTGACAAAGGAACTGTTGCAAGAGGTAATTTAAGCTAATGCTAGGGATATCCGTTTGCTTTATTATGCAGTTAGTGGATCGAAATATGATAAGATCTCCACTTGTGACACTGCAAAGGAGATATGGGATAGACTCGAAGTTACCTATGAAGGAATCACCAAAGAAAAAGAAGCAAGGATAGGTGCTCTCATTAACGAGTACGAACTATATAAAATGACTAATGATGAAATCATGGAATTCATGTTTTCTCAATTTAATAAAATTATCGGTGAATTAAATCCTAGGGAATGATCTACTCAAATAGTTTGTAAGTAAAGAAACTCATCAAACGTATATCTAAAGCATGGGAAACAAAATTAGCTATACTTAAAGATGGAGATCTGATTAATATGACCTACGATGAATTTCGAGGCAACTTTCTAACTTATGAACAAAATCATATAAATAGGTACAACAAGAAAGAGAAAAAGAAAATAGTAGCTTTCAGCGCTGTAGCCCCTGAAGATAAAGAAGATATAGATGAAATAAAGTGTGAAGGCATGATTCTCATAAATCGTGGAAACAAGCATATGTTTAAAATAAGAAAGTAGAGGCCACAATAAAATTTCAAAAACAACTACTATTCAAAAACGATAATCATTGCTACCGTTATGGAAAGCCAAGATATATCAACAAAAATATTCAGAGATCAGGAGAAAACCATTCTAGAAAAATAATTCAAAAACTTTAGAGCATGGAGCGATGAAGAAGGAATTGATAATGAAGTAGAGACAACAAGCATATGTTTTATGGCTATGGGTGAATCCAGAGAGGTAAGACTCTTAAAATATTAAAATTGTATAGATCTTCAATCCACTCTAGACATGGTTATAGATGAGCTTCAAAATATAATTAATGAATATAATAAAATTTCTCAAGAAAAGAAAGATTGACAGATTCTTTTGGAAGTAAGTCACATAGAAGTCGACTTGCTTTTGAAAGAGCTTAGTCAAGTTAAGATTTAATTAAATGTAGTGACTCAAAATATTGATATGTGTGAAAACCCCCCCAGAAACAATTTACAATAAATAATATACTCAGTTTGCACCCAAAAAAAATTAAATCAGAAGATAAAATGAGGCCCAAAAGAAATTGGGTTGGTTTGCAGTCTACTGCAGCAATGGTAGGTAAACCGCAGTAGCGGTACCACTATAACAGTTATATAACCGCTATAGCGGTACCTGACAGTAGCCAACCCGAGGTATTTTTAAGAATCCTCTCCTTTATTATTTCCCTAGGTTGCCCCCTTCCCCCAAAACACTCTAAAAAATCCCACCTCCCCAACTATGAGATTTCAAAAACTGGGTTCATAAGAGTTGTTTCAAAGCACACCAGACAGGAACTCGACTTAGGAAGATGCTTAACACTCGCGGGACAACTCTCTCCTCTTAATCGCATCTTGGTTTGTCCACTAAGTAGGTTATGATTTATGTATTGTAGCAATTAGAATTGGGCTAGATTCATATAACATTGATAGTAATATCGGGAGTTCTCATTCATTAGGCCTTGGGGTATGGTGTTTGGAAGGACAAAAATGAAAATAAATTGGTTAGGCCTTAAAAATACGCTTAATTGTTATTGTACCCCATTTATGTGACATTCATGGTGTGGAATGGGTTGAAATCTTATGAGAATCTTGATTAGAGGAGCGAGTACTATGGTTTGTAAGCATGGTGTAAGTTAAGTATGGTAAAAAGGGGGAGTAGTATTAAACTAGGGTGTGATTGAGGGTGCTCTTGGTGAAATGTATAGTTACGTCTTGCATTGAGGAAGGTTAACAAAACATAAATAGGAAGTAGGAGTTAAAAGTAACCTAAGAGAGTTTTAGGTGACTTATGCACGGACTTTAATAGGAAGGATGGTTGAGAGGCAACCTAATGGTAGGGCGTGTGGCAAAATAGGTAAGTGGGTAAGAGAAGTTGGATGATTGAGGTGAGGTTGTGGGGTTAAGTATGAGAATTCCAATCAGGGAATTAAGGAAGAGTTTGAGTACTACATCAGGAATAAGAACGAGATGTGGGATTAGACAAGGTTAGTAATGGCAACTAGGTGGAAAAGCTTGCATTTTGATAGGAGGTGTAGAGTAAACGAACCTTAGTAATGTATGCACCTAATTATATGTATGAAATTAAGATTGATTCCTTTATGTTCATGTATGGGATGGTGAATGTGATTTGCTTTCTGGTAATGATTGTGATTATAAGTTGTATTGCATATTCATATATTGATGATGGAGAGGTGAGATAATAAGAATATTGATATATTGCAATCATGATGTTCATGATGATGTTGATGATATGCAACCCATGATATACATGAGGTTGGAAATGATTGTTATGTTAATGAGGTTGAGAAGGGAAAGAGATGATGCACACATCTTGCATACATGTATTTATTCATAAGCCTTGACATTTTATTATGTGTTATATGTATTGTTGTTGAATCTTGAGCGGATTGGTCTGTTGTTAGTATTGATGGAGTATAGTGGTACACTGTGAGTCCGAGGTACGTCCTAATTCAACCTTAATGTTAATTATTGAAGTGTATAGTTATGGAGATGCAATGTATGGTATTGTTCCTTCTTGTAGGGTCGTTATAAATCTAAGTCTTGGTGATGGAAAAAACTGTAGTACATTATAGTAGCAAATTATCGAAAAGATCCTGTCTAGTGTAAGCTAGGAGTTGCGAAAATCAGGTTAATAAGTTAGTTAAGGGTAAAGAGGGTGTGAGTTAGAGTGGATGATCAAAGGACAAAGATATACAAAAATATTAAATGACAGGTAGGTCAGAGAGATGCTAAAAGTATGGTACTAATAATTTTATAAGTTGGGGATTATAAATTGTAATCCGTATTTGATGTTATGATTTTTTCGTATTTTATATTGATGTTATTTGTTTCTAATCCTAATCGACAGATAATGCCTATCAGTATGTGCGGTTATATTGATGCTACACTTACTATATCTCTTACTAGGGATATAGCCATGGTGCAGGTTAGTTGGGGTTTCTATAACAACGACGATGATCACTCTGCAACAACTCCTGTCATCTCTATTCTGCATGTATGTTGTGTCTTGAACTTTCTTGTTCCTTGTCTAGTAATTTTATATAGGTTTAGGCTAGTTTCTGGGGATTTATTGTTGATTATCTTCCGTATTACTTTTACGTATTAATTGTATTAAGCTAGATATGTACGTATGATGTAACTGGATTAGTAGGCTGAATGAAGGATTATTTTAACTAAATGACAGAAATTATCGATAAATGAATTGTTTAAACTTCCATATTAAATGAATGGTTGCTTAGTAAAGGCTCTCCTAGCTGGGTTAGTTGTTAGGTAGGTGCCCGCATGATCTGTGGATTGGGTCGTGACAAGATGGTATCAGAGTCCAGGTTACTGGTCTTCCAGTACAAAAGCAAATATTGAGTAGAGTCCTATGGATTAGTGTGTTGACGTCCACATTAAATCTATGGGAAGCTATAAGGCATCTATGAATTTGTTTCACTTTCTTCTCTCCTATCATGCTATTCCAGTGTTGTCTCCTCGAGTTGAGTCCAAAATGCATCTAGCAGATTCCAATTGGTATCTCAACCATCTCAATCGAGACTAGTTGGTCCCAATTGGTATTTGTCTTACGATTGAAGGTTGGAACAGGGTATTCTAACTAGTAGAGGTCAATAAGGAACGTAGGGGTTGAATTGATATGTTTGAAATTCACTTGATATAGTATTAAAATGTTGGTGCTCTAAATGTGTTGTTTTGGTATGATAGAATACGCCGTGTATTACTTGTATGGATGTTTATTTTTTGATCATACAATTACTGGGCTGTTGGATTTTCAAACTCCTTGAGTACAAAAGTCTATTGTGCATGTTGATTGTGTAATTTGATTTGTATGATGTGTGGCTAAGGGACTCGGGGATCGCGAGGATCGGCCTGATCTCGAAGTGTATCTTCATTTTTGCAACTTGAGGTAAGCCTCATCAATCTGTGATTTGGAACTTGAGGTAACTGTCATCTCTCCGAATCATGGCGAACTGCCCAGTTGCCTAGCTATTTTGGGAGGAATATCATGTGGGATGTGGTACTTGAGAGAAAAAAAAGGTAAAAATGTGCTAGAATTAATTAGGTTGGAGGATTAGTTGCAATTATGATAGTTTGAGTCGCGGCATTATCACGCTAGACCTTAAAAAAAACTATGGGACGTGAGAGTTAGAAACTGCAATAATGTTTAGGAGATGGCGTAGTATGAGAAAGGACATGGGAACAGTTAGCCAAAAAGGGAAAAATGGAACCACTGGAGGTTACTGCTGTAATGGTTGCTATTACCACTACAGCGGTTGCTATTACCACTGCAGCGGTTAAAATTAACCGATGTAGTGGTTCCAGGCAGTAACCTACCAAACTTTTCCCCTGTTTGTGATTTTGTAAATGTTGCAAAGCAACCCTGTATTCACGACAGTTTAAGATAAGATTTATTTCCGTCAAGCAATATAAGCTAAAACGGGTATTATTAAAAGTACGAAAATGATAAATGTCTTAAAAATACAAGAAAAATAAAAAGAGTTATTTTTTGTTACATGCCCCAAATGGGGAAACCCAAATCAAAAACAATAAAATATAAATGGGGGGTGGGGGTGGGGGGACATCTAGCTAGTGGTGTCATCTCCGAGGGTTGAGGTGTCCGAACCTTCCTCCTCCATCCCTTTAAGGAAGGAAAACTCCTCGACAACCTTTCTTGTCATCTTCGAGAGCTTCTTGGTGAGGAAGGCACACTTGAACATCACCTGAACCACCTTTCACATCCTCACCAGCCTGCGGTCACGGGAGCGACGCTTCTTGTTTTCTTCATTCAGCTCCTCTCGGAGCTCTGCATAGGCTCGGGCCAGGTTCGATAGGGCAGCCAAGCTCGAAGGAGTCAACCCATGAGAGGGTATCTGAGTCCTATCTAAGTAGCCCCGCATAGTAGCAAGGTCGGCCTCCCAACTATCGAGGGATGCAGGAGCCTGAG
The DNA here is from genome assembly GCA_031232105.1 of Capsicum rhomboideum. NCBI lineage: Eukaryota > Viridiplantae > Streptophyta > Magnoliopsida > Solanales > Solanaceae > Capsicum > Capsicum rhomboideum. The sequence goes on from CP124716.1 coordinate 137,443,872, forward strand.
TAGTAGGAGCAGTGTTAGGCTCCTCGTCCCTGCCAGCCCTACTTCTTCCACCCTCCTCCGCCACCTTTCTCTTATTTTTGTTACCACCCCATATTCCCCTAGTCCTTATAGGGTTGAATCGCATATCACACTCTTTATAGGTATCTTGATCCTCCGTGGGCACATTTATCCTCTTGCACAACTCGGTGATCAAGGAAGGTAAGAAAAGATCCCTTGTCAACCTCTTTCGCGTATAAAAATGCCGCCACTCGTCCATAATCTGCATCCCCACATTCACTTTGATCCCTACAAGGGCACAAGCCACCACCATAGCCCGGTGAAAGACCATGTCAGTCACATATCCCAAAGGACGAACCCTCTGGGACACCAACTGCAACCACACTCTAGCCTCCACTAAGAAGTAGGTACTCTTGGTCCCTTTAAGACCAGACTATTTCACCTTCCCTTCCCAACCCTCCGGTGCTAAGATTCTAGCCGTCCACTTCAAGTCTGACTCTCAAACTTTGGCCTCAAAAACAGAAATGGAGGGGCTTGCGACCCCTAAGGCATCATTAATGGTGGCAGCATCTACTGGAACCTTCTTACCCTGAATGAGTATGGTGGGGTGGGGAACGGACAAATCGATGGTTGGGAGAATAGAATAAAACTTCCAAACCAACTCCATGTTGCACCACGGGACGAACTCAGTTAGCATGCCCCACCCAAACACCCTTAGCTAGCTGTAGAACTTGGGCACCTCATCCTGTATGTCCTTCATCATAAAATCCCGCTCATGGAGGAAACCCCTCATGTTCAAGCCTTCCTCATAAATATCGCGGCTGGCAGTGCTGGGGAATCTACGGTAGTGGGGTTGTTGGTCCATGATAAACTTGAAAACACCACAAAACCAGGTTAGAAATCAAGACGGGGTACTAAGAGAGGGAAAGAAATTCAAAATTGCAGAAAAATGAAAAAGTGGAAAGCTACTGCCCAGTACCGCAACATTGGTTAATTGACATTACGACGATACCGCTGCAGTAGAAAAAGTTACAACTGTAGCAGTTCATCATCTTCAATCCGCCAACCTCTCCTCCCATGACAGATTTTTGACTTTTCTTCATATTTTTGAAAATTAAGGGTAGATCTGACTTAGTGAAGTTCCCATGAACCTTTCTACACTAAAATGGGAGTGTACAACACTCGAATTCACCCTCAAATCACTCAAATTCATTGGGGAAGATGACCCTTCACCTTCTACCTTATCCATGACCAGAATTCACCATGAACTATGTCAATTTTATGCCCAAGACGCTGTAGGAGCATTGTAGATGTAAGAGAACCTAACATGCTCATCATTTCATTCAAAAACACCACCGAATCAAAGTTTCAAGATTTCGACCAACAACCAACCAAAATTCTTTATTTTAACGAAGTTTCTATGATTCTACAATGGAAAATGCATAAAGTAAGTAGTAGGGGTGAAGAATTACCTTGAATTGGTCGTCGGAGGGGGATTTTGCATAGAAAGTTAAGAGAGTTTTTGAGAGTTGGAGTGAAAATGGGGGGAAATTTTTATTTCCCCCTATATGGACTGTCGTAAACCGCTGCTACAGTTGGTTACCGCTGTAGAGGTAAAATAATTCTGAGGTTAGTTTCATCCTGACCTTCCGTGTATTAGGGTGTCATACCATGTTCGAGTAATGATAGTAGCTATTGATCATGAGTATTAATTATGTACACCTTCTCTAGGAACGTAGGAATAACCGTCATGCCTAAACTAGACAATGCGTTAGCTATCACTAATTGTAGAGCAAAAAGGTGCGTAAATGAGCTAGCGAATATTGAAATATTTCTCTTAATGACATATTATAGTCGAAAATTCCTTGAGTGTCCAGACCTCACCCTAAGACCATTCGGAGATGAACGGTGGGTAAATTAGTATCTAATATAATGACTCAAAATATTGTTACTCGGGAAAAAGCCTCGAAAATAATTTACGATAAATAATATGCTCAAATTAGACCCCAAAAAATTAAATCAAAAGATAAAATGAGGCCCAAAGTGATTGGGCCAAAAGACTAAAAAGAAATTGGGTTAGTATGTAGCCTACTACTGGGTTAGATAACCGCTGCAGCGGTACCCACCAGTAGCCAACCCGAGGTATTTTTAAAAACTCTCTCCTTTAATATTTCCCTAGGTCGCCCCTTCCCCCCAAAACACTCTAAAACCCCCCATCTCCCCAACTATGAGATTTTGAGACCAGAGTTCATGAGAGCGGTTTCAAGGTACACTCGGTGAGAATCCAACTTTTGAGACCAGGGTTTATGTATTGTAACAATTAGACTTGGGTTAGATTCATATGACATTGATAGTAATATCAGAAGTTCTCATGCATTAGGCCTTCTTGCATGGTGTTTGGAAGGATTGAAATGATTAAAATCCGGTTAGGCCTTAATAATATGCTTAATTGTTATTGTACCCCATTGATGTGACATTCGTGGTATGGAATGGGTTAGAATCTTGTGAGAATCTTGATTAGATGAGTGAGTACTATGGTTCGTAAGCATGGTGTAAGTTAAGTACGGTAAAAAGAGGGAGAAGTATTAAACTAGAGTGTGATTGAGGGTGCTCTTAGTGAAATGTATAGTTACGTCTTGCATTGAGGAATGTTAACAAACATAAATAGGGTGTAGGAGTTAAAAGTAACCTAAGAGATTTTTAGGTGACTTATATACGGACTTTAATGGGGAGGACAGTGACAAGGCATGTGGTAGAATAGGTAAGTGGGTAAGAGCCATCGGATAATCGGGTTAAGATTATTGGGTCAAGTATGAGAATTCCAATTAGGCAATTAAGGAGGAGTTTGAGTACTACATCAGGAATAGGAACGAGAGTTGGGAATAGACAAGGTTAGCAATGGCAACTGGGTGGGAAACCTTACGTTTTAGTAGGAGGTATAGAGTAAACGAACCTTAGTAATGTATGAACCTAAGGATATGTATGAAATTAAGCTTGATGTCTCTACGTTTATATGTGGGATGGTGAATGTGATTGCTTTTGGGCAATGCTTCTAATTATTAGTTGCATTGTATAATATTGATAACGTGGAGGTTAGATGATGAGAATGTTGGTGTTATTATTGCAATCATGATGTTCATGATGATGCTGATTTTGAGTTGATAGTGATGATAATGATGTTGATATGCAACCCATGATATTCATGAGGTTGGAAATGATTGTGATGTTAATGAGGTTGAGAAGGGGAAGAGATGATGCCCACATCTTGAATATATACATTTATTCATAAGCCTTCACATTTTATTATGTGTTATATGTATTGTTGTTGAATCTTAAGCGAATTGGTCTGTTGGTAGTATTAATGGAGTATAGTGGTACACTGTGAGTCTGAGGTATGTCCTAATTCAACCTTAATGTTAATTATTCAAGTGTATGGTTATGGGGACACATTGTATGCTATTGTTCCTTCTCGTATGGTCTTTATAACTCTAAGTCTTGGTGATGGAAAAATCATAGTACATTGTAGTAGCGAATTACTGGAAAGATCTGGTCTAATGTAAGCTAGGAGTTACAGAAATCAGGTTAATAAGTTGGTTAAGGATAAAGAGGGTGTGAGTTAGAGTGGATGGTTAAAGGATAAAAATATACGAAAATATTAATTGGTAGGTAGGTCGCAGAGATGCTAAAAGTGTGGTACTAATAATTTCATAAGTTGGTGATTAGAAATCGGAATCCTTATTTGATGCTATGATTTCTTCCTATTTGCTATTGATGTTATTTATTTGAAACCCTGGTCAGCCGATGATGCCTACCAGTACGTGTGGTTGTACTGATGCTACACTTACTATATCTCCTATCAGATATATAGCCATGGTGTAGGTTAGTTGGGGTTTCTATAGCAGCAACGACAATCACTCTGCAGCAGGTCTTGCCATCTCTACTCTGCATAGATATTGTGTCATGGACTTTCCTGTTCCTTATCTAGTGCTCTTGTACTGGTTTTGGCTAGTTTTTGGGGATTTATTATTGATTATCTTTCGCATTACTTTCACGTGTCAATTGCATTAAGCTAGATTTATACTTATGATGTAACTGGATTAGTAGGTTGAATAAAGGATTATTTTAACTAAATGACAGAAATTGTCGATAAATGAATTGTTTAAACTTTCGCATTAAATGAATGGTTGATTAGTAAGGGTTCTCCTATCTGTAGTAGTGTTAGGTAGGTTCCCCCATAATCCATGGATTAGGTCATCACATTAAATGGCATTTAGAAATCACTAAGTCATAGCTCTGTCACATTAAATGGATCTAATAAGACAAATTTGAGATAAACAATTTTCAAACTCTTCATCTAACTCATTTGTCTCATTTAGATCCTCTCTCTTATTATAAACTTACTTGCTACTTTTGTGGAAAAATAAGTCACAAATCCTTTAAGTGCAGACAAAATTCTCACAGAAAATGGATTTAGAGACCCGAAGACACAAGTTCTAACCCTTAAGGACCCAAGAATGCTTGGGTACCTAAAAGAAACTAAATTATTTATTTTGAAAAAACACACCAAAAGGGCATATAAATAGGAAATGTGGGTAATAGACAGTTGGTGTCCCAAACATCTAACAAGAAAGAAGTAGAATTTATGCTCTATAAAGAAAATAGATGATGGATATGTAAGATTTAAAGACAATGCAAAGCGGGAAGTTATGAAAGTTGGCTCAATAAAGATCAGACCCTCATGCGATCTAATTGAAGTATATCTGGTTGACGATCTCAAGCATAATCTGGTAAGCATCAGTCAACTTTGCGATGATGGATTTGATGTACTATTCAATGTAATCAGATGCATAATCAGTAACATAGCTAAAAATATTGCCCATATTGGTGATCAGGTTGAGAATATTTATATTTTAAAGAATATTGATCTACCTGTTGTAACTTGTCTTACTGATTTATCTTGTGATCCATGGTTGTGGCATAGAAAGATTGATCATGCTAGTATGTATGCTCTGGAAAAGCTATCTAAACTCGAGCTAGTGCTTGGATAACAAAGCTTAAGTTTGAGAAAGATCACATTTGTGATGCTTGTCAGCTTCGTAAGCAGACACAACAATCATTCAAAGTAAGGACATTGTAAGCACATCTAAGCCACTTAAACTTCTTCACATGGATCTATTTGGACCTACTAGAACTGCTAGTATTAGTGGTAAAAGATATGCATTCATTATCATAGATGATTACTCTCAGTTTAAATGGGTTATCTTTATTACTCATAAAAATGAAGCATTTGCTAATTTTGAAATCTCTTGTAGAAGAGTACAAAGAGAAGCTGGATACTTTAATTCTAAAATTCATAGTGATCATAGAAGAGGATTCAAAAACAGTGCCTCTGAAAAGTTTTATGTTCAAAATGGATAAACTCAAATTTTCTCTTCACCATACTCTCCTCAACAAAATGGAGTCATTGAGTGCAAGAATCCATCTCTTTAGGACACTGAACAAACCCTTCTTTTAGAATAAAGCTTGCCTAATCATTTTTGGGCAGAAGTAGTTAGCACAACCTATCATATCCTAAATAGATGCTTGATTATACCTATTCTAAAGGAAACTTCCTACGAGTTGTGGAATGGGAAAATCCTAACATCAGCTATTTTCATCCCTTTGGATGCAAATATTTCATCCACAACAATGATAAGAATAATTTAGGTAAGTTTGATCCTGAAGTGATGATTTGATCCTGAAGTGATGAAGGTATATTTCTAGGCTATTCTCCATCAAGTCGTGCTTACAGAGTTTTCAATAAAAAAATTCTTAGCGTTGAAGAATCTATGTATGTTGTTTTTTATGATTCTAACCCCTATGATTCATAATTCTAGGATTATCAGTCTTGATGGAAGAACAGGTTTCAAAACCATTCTCAAATGAAGTTCATAAGACAGTCATTAAAGTCTTTCAACCTAAATCGAATGTTATTAAACAAGAGTAAGCTATAGTTCCCAACTCACCTAAAGTCAGTGTTCCTATAGAATGGAGGCACAATGGAAGCTTTTCAAATGAATTCATCATTAGCGATCCAAAAGAAAAAATGCAAACTAGAGTCTCACTAAAAAGTAGGCACCTGTGGCATTCATATCATAGGATCAAACCTAAACGAGTTAATTAAGCACTTGAAGATGAATCGTAGGTGCGAGCTATGACAGAAAAATTGGACTAGTTTGAAAGAAACCAAGTATGGACCTTAGTCAAAAGACCTAAGAATTGTTCTATTATTTGTATAAAATGGGTTTTGTGAAACAAGCTAAATGAGAGAGGTAAAGTCATTAGAATAAAAGAAAGGTTAGTCGCTCAAATCAACAGAAAGATATTGATTATGATGAAACGTTTTCCCCTGTGGCAATGTTAGAATCTATTCACATCCTGTTAGCATATGCATCCTTCAAACGTTTTATGCTTTTTCAAATGGATGTAAAAAGTGTTTTTCTGAATGGTTTGAAAATCCTTCTTGTTCAAATTATGTTTTTGAACTCTCAAAAGTTCTCTATGGTCTCAAAAAAGCTCCCAAAGCTTGGTACAAACGTCTAAGTATTTTTCTATTGAATAACAATTTTCAATGAGGAAAAATTAATACAACCCTTTTATACAAAAACTCGACTCCAGCATTCTTATTGTTCAAATTTATGTTGATGATATCATTTTTGGTGGTCTTAACTCTTCTCTTTGTGAGAATTATGCAAATCTTATGAAAGGAGAACTTGAAATGAATCTTATCAGAGAACTCACCATCATACTTGGACTACAAATCAAGCTATAGACTAAAGAAATTTTTATTAGTCAGAGCAAGTATTCAAGGATCTTATAAAAAAGCTTGGCATGGAAAAGGGCAAGGTATTTGAAACCCCATGCGAGTCATTCTACTTGCCTATAAATTGATTCTCAAGAAAAGGATGTAGACGAGAAAGTATATTGAGGAATGATTAGTTCTTTAGTATATCTAGCTGCAAGTCATTTGGATATTATGTTCAGCGTATGCAAATGTGCAAAATTTCAAGGTCTTGGAATTATCAATTTTGACAGTGATTTGTAAAACAATTTCTTTTTATTTAGTTACCTTTTTTAAATATATGCATCCCATCGTTTACCATGTGTATCATTACCTTTTGTTGTGTTTTATTATACATAAATCTCCTCCCTTAAACTTCTCTTCAAACGTCCTTTCACTCTGTATCTAACCCCTCATCTTCTCAATACGCTTCTTTAAATAACTGCTTTTCCCCCACTTTTTCTCACCATGATCAGAACTAGGTCGATGGCTACAATCTCAAGAACTCCCAAAGATTTTATCTCTAAATTTCCCGAAGCTAATGTTCTAAATCTCTCTTCTAACTCTTTAGAAGAGGAATCCCACATTTCTGCTACAATGACACCCTCTAAGAAAAGGACTTAATTTTGGAGGAAAAAGTGCTAAAAGCAAGAAAATTAAGTTTGATCACTCAAGAGTACATGCATAAATTTTGGGGAGCCAAACAGAAGCAAAAGTTTGAAAACTTCCAGAATCGACCAGTAGTTTTAAGAAGAGTCATTAATCTAAAGCAGTTAAAAGAGGTTAAATGCCCTGTAAGTGACATCTTTGAGGCTCAAAATCTTTGTATGTTTCTTAAGTTGTGTGGTTTGGAACTTTTTGAAGAACTCATTCATATTTTCTATGCAAATCTTTGAATCTCAAAAGACGGTGGAGAACTCAAAACTCTAGTTTTGGGAAATAGGATTATTGTTAATGACTTTCTGTTCGAGCGTGCATGTTGTACAAAGTTTGATGGAAATATACCCTCTATGAATGGGGTATGGCCTGAGTCTTTTGAAGTGTCTTTTGAAGTAGAAATGTTTTATTGTTGAGCCTGGTTCTTATTTATCTAATTTTAGTCCTTTGTCCCTATGTTTTATAAATCGTATTTTGGCTCACATGATTTCCACCACCCTTGTTTCAAGAAAAAGATCTCTTAGCAGCATCTCCACAAGAGATGTATTTGTGTTGTATTGTCTTCTTAAGAAATATCGTATAAATTTGGCAATATGGTTTAGAGATATGATGGAGAGTGTGAAGGACTCCAATGCTCACGCTAGCCTACCCTATGGTCTAAGTTCAAAATGATTGATGTTTCTGGGACATATGACTCTAGAGCTTTTTCTTGCATGGGATATGTGTTGGTGACTAGTGGTGTAAAAAAAGACTCTATTACATCCAGAACAGAAAATCCAAAGTTACTAAGATTTCCACAGATTCAGCCTCTATCATTTTCAAAGAAGTAGAGGAAATTAAGTACAGGTTAATCACTATAGAAGAAGGTATGTTGACCCTACAGGAATCAATTCACAAGTTTCTTCAGCTGATTAAGAAGACATGTAGTGATGTTAGAAAGTTACGTATTGCTATGGACAATATGAGGCAAAAAGGTGTCAAAACAGTGAACAAATAAATCAAGTGGTTGACTCTATCAAGACAGGAGTTGACTCCTCCCATAATGAACTTGTTGTTGTTGTCCATACCTCCTATTCAAAATCCACTCGTAATATGGTGCGGTCTACAATACTTTCTGTAGGAATATGATAAACACTCTCAAATACTTTTTTGATCGTTTATCTCTTGCTCTCTTCATTTTGGATGACTCTGAACTTTATTCAATAGGCGTGTGTCCCTATCAACAATGTTTTTAGCTCTGTATCAGGAGTTGCCTAACACTTCTGCTAACTCTTACTCTCTATCCATTCTATGTGAATGTTTTTATTTTGTTACCTATATTTGCCTCTTTGCTCTTTGTTTTTCTTTCTAATTATGACAAAGGGGGAGAAACTAAAGAGAAATCAAACATATCAAGACAGGGGAAGCAGTTCATTAGTGCATCGCGATAGGGGGAGCAGGTTCACTACTCATGCCAAAGCTGACTTACAGGAAAGTTGAATACATCTAAGTTATCTTTTATTTCAACCTTATCTAATTATCATCATCAAAAAAGGAGATTGTTAGCCTTCATTATTTTAATGACGACAATTAACCAATTCCATATTGCAGGATAAATATGGAAGAAGACAGATATCAAAAAGAAAAAGATCTTCCACAATTCTCACATGGAAAGAAAACACCAAAAAGACAAAGAAAAATAATCTCGGTCAAACTCATACAAGGAAAGTAATCAAGCATACAGTAGATTGTCAATTCACACAAGAAAGGAAATCAAGCCACCTCAAGTCAAGGAAAAGCCACACTGTCGAAGGAAAGAAATATAAACATATCTGATAAGTCAAGAAAAACTCTATCTCAGTTAGTAACACAATCGTAGAAGGAGTGAATTCGTATTACGTTATAGGAATGCAATAACATGAACTCCAAAAGATTACAAGTGTTGTAAAATGGGAACCTCTTGAAATAGGAGGTTTTAAACCCAACACAAATAGTTCTTCTATGGGAAATTTTGGAGTAGGTGAAATATGGCGTGTCATTAAGAATAACTATGGTGATAAGATCATTGACTTCATGAAGGGATTTCTCATGTACTAACAAATTATTATTTTTGTATGTAGGTTATTGACGTACGGACTGGGGAATCCAATAATCAAATGTGACTATTAGGAATAAAATAAGGTGGTGTACCTTCTAGCTAAGGAAGGAGGCAAAAAGATATTTTTGACAAGTTAAGGATTTTGATAGTTTCTTCGATGTTTATAAATGACATAGGATGAATAAATATTTAGGAAACACTTTTGAAAGAAAAATTATGACATGTAATATTAATTTGGTAGACACCAACCATTACTTGTAATATGACACCTATCCAATAAATTAGAAAAAAAAAATTAACATTCCAAAAAGGGCTTCAAAGCTTTCAATGAAAGAAAAAAAAAAGAGAGAGAGAAGATGATTTTTTAGCTACTATTGTTCCTTATCTATTATAGGAGGTTTATTTGTTACTTTAAATATGACCCTGGACATTTTTAATTCCTTAACTTTTTTAAAGTGCAACATCTTTGGTCAAATTAACAAAATGGACTTAAAAACTAATGATGACTATAAAAACACCTACTAGACAAACAACAAAAAATCATCTAAAAAAAACTAACCGGCTTTTGGATTTGTCAAAAAATTGATCATGCTAGATCCATTTTTTCTTGAAAAATCGCCTGAAAAATCAAAAATTGATTTGTTTTCTTAAAATAGAAACAAATTCTTTTTGGTTGATTTATAATAAAAGTTTGATCGGGTTTTTGACCAATAAATCGACCGAGCTTATCCGTGTTTTCAAAGTAATTTTTTTTAAAATAAAGTGGAAAGAGCCTAGATGGTTATACATACTAAAATATTTTTCTGAAATATTTAAATGATTGATTTTTTATTTCCCGATTCTTGTGTAAAAAAAATCTGATCGAGTAGGTCAGTTTTTTGCAACCGATTTTATCATACTGTTAGTAGTATTTTATGGTAATCACCCTTAAATTTTAAGTTCATTATGTTAGTTGGATCAAAGATGCTTCACTTTAGATAATTTAAGGGACTAAACAGGCCGAGAGTCATATTTACAAGAGCAAAACAGACCTACTTTCATAGTTATTGAACAATTTTGGCTAAAAGCTCTGTATATAATATATTAGTAACTTGGGGTGGCAAAACTAATCTAAACCCATTTAATCCGCCCAACCCTCCCAAGTTTTAATGGGTTCGGGCTAGACTGATTTTGAAGATGGACAGATTTAGGCTGGCCCAAGTTAGCCTATGTCACTACCCAATTTTCTCAGGTCATGATGTCACCTACCATAACCCATCAGAAGGTAACTCACTTAACCCTCCCAAGTTTTAAAGGGTTTGGACTAGACTGATTTTGAAGATGGGTTGATTTGGGCTAGCCCATGTCACGACACAATTTTCTCTGGTCATGATGGAACAACTAGTAACAGACTAATAAGAAAAATAGAAGCAAAACTAAATAAAAGAGAAGAAGAGATAATAAGGAAGTAAATACATCCCCAAAACCTGGTGAGGTCAGTACAAGAGCTTCTAATACAATAGGATTACAAAGTAGAATACATAGTAAATATATACAAAGTCGTCTCTGAAATACAAAAATAGAGATCAATCTAACAGTAAGAGGGAGTGCAGGGACAACTCCGGACGTCAGGAGCTCACCTCGAATCTTCGATCCATGGCTGCTCCGCACAATGTACACATCAACGGCGCGAACTCGTACTATGATCTGCAGGGTGCAGAAGTGTAGTATGAGTACCAAACATGAGGTACTAAGTAGGCATCGGCCGACTGAGCTCCAAAGATAATGCAAGTATAAATAACATGTAAAGCAGGAATATAACTACAGATAACTACTCAGGAAACGAAACATAAAAGTTCTAATGGAAAAGTAAAGGTAAACTATCAGGTACTACCAGTAATCAGGGACGAAGCACGGTTCGTAAGTAACAAGTCCATAAATGATAGTATAATGAAGAAAGAGATATATAATATACGATTGTAGTAGAAAGGAAGGAACTGATATACAAATAGTAGCCAAAGAAGAATATATATATAACCGCACTATACGGATAGCCAAATACAACGATACTACTATGAGGGAGCTAATCTAACATCACCTAGGTCATAAGCAATAAGCGGTCTAACACTATCATAATCAGGATCTCTAACTAAAATATGCATAGGCATGAGATAGTCTAATGATAATCAATTCTTACTGTAATAAAGAATAAGGGAACTCGAAAGCATACCGACAACCTCGGGTACTAATCTGTAACCAACCGCCATGAACTATACAATAATAATTAGTAAATATGTAACCGGCTAACCCAGTCAAATAATAACCTAACAAAAGCGAAGCCCCATAAGCTCAGAAGGCACAAGCAAACATTCAGCAAAGAGCAACCATAACCTGTACCTATACAACCCTCATAAGACCGATAGATATAAGAAACCAACAATTATAGTGCTGGTAAGAAATGCATAGTAATGAATGAATGCAAGGATAATCTAGTACCATCAACCAATCGAGTGCCAGAATATACCGAGTGTCTATACCTCCTCCAGCTCCGTAGCTCACAAAGGCAGGACCTACGACGACCATCCTTCTCCGGTACCATGACTCGTTGAATGAAGGGTCCCATAGGGGACTCGAGATATCCATATATGTTGCCTGGTCCCGAACCAGGACTTCCAGTAACCATCATAACCAGTCTAATTTGTCTAGTACCAGAGAGAAATAAGAGTGTAATAATTGCTCGGACTTGAACCGAGGCTAAATGAGTATAAATCAGTAAACCCATTGTTCGAGATCGAATCTGGGACTAAAATGGTGTAATAACATAAAAAGGGTTGGAATCTCCATCATCCATAGTGAAATAAGTATTGGTAAAATGAGTAAATCAACAATGGATAGGAATCAGCCTCGGTCGAATTTTTAATTAGTATATTTAGTTTAAAATATCATAATCCAATAATATGGGTGGTACGACTTCCATTTTCAAAGAATCAATTTTAAAAGTTAAGAAAAAGTGGGAATAAATCCCTTTTTAGAAAACAGTAGTAAAATCAAGGTTCTAACCAGAATCGTACCACTAAATAAGTGTAAATGCATCTAAATGTATGAATGCCATCACCAGTATCCAAACAATACAACCATAAGCGTCTACGCATCCATAACTATATCCATGTCCTTTCAAAGGATAGAGCACTAATCTGGTATCCAACTAGTATAGTAACCACAGCCTCGGGCCCAATAATATATAACTCAATAAGATGTTAGTACCATAAACTAGGAAACTAAGGTAAGCAAGGGCATAAAGCTACTAAGAGGATCTAATCAGGGAATATCACTCAATTCACTAAGTAACATGGTAAGTCTTATACTAAAAGGGGCCTTCATGTCAATCTATAGCTAAACATGTCTATAATCTGGTGCAATAGGGTCCTACAACCATAACAGGTATTCTAGGCTATGACTCGAGTTACATTTCTATTCTAAATCCCTTAAATAGGTCAAGTCATGATTTTACTTGATATAAACCTACCCTATAATCCCTAACTAGCATGCTATCTATACAATACACAATCTTGTAGAGAAGAGTAGACCGTAGCCTACTTGGAGACCAAATTCCATGCTCGCAAACACCGCACCGAAGCCTGGCCTTATCAAAAAGTCTCCAAATGGTGTTCCACTAGAACCCGAGTTTCGATAAAATGATGTGGATAATTGAGTATATTTCGGGATTCAAATAAAATGTCAAAATATAAATTTTTTTCCCACAATTTTTCCTTCGATGTATATGTAGAAAGTACACTGGCATTTTAACAATTGAGTTGAACTTCCTCTTAATGTAATAAATGAAGTAAATAGTACCTTTACACATGTAAATACATATATGCTATGTGTCATAAAAGTTTGCCCCTGCCAACTATTATTAATTATGACTACTATGTCTAATGGTTATATCCTACCAAAGCGCAAATGGCAACCTCTTAATTGCCTTAAAGAGGTGTTGTCCTCCATCTCCTCCTCCACGTGGTGTAGCAATACAAAAATGTTTTTATCCCATTAGATATGTATTCAAATATTGCGTTGGTTCGTTGTAAAAGTAAATATAATTATTTGAACATACCACAATTAGTAAAAAATTATTTTGAAAAAAGCCTTTATCATATACTAAAAAAATTTCAACATAACAATACTCACTATCTCCATTTAAAATATTAATATAACTATTATAAATTAATACGATAATATCATACTAAATTTTTTTCATAAATATCAAAAACATTTTAGAAAGGAAATAAAAATAAATATTATGAATTTACTGAACTCTAATTTAAATTAAACATTTCAGAATAAACTCGGTATTACTGACATTCTCAAGTGATTTACCCAAAAACCGAACCACCTATCCTGGATAGTCATAAATAACAAGTAGCAACTATTGGAAAGCTCGAAATGCCGGAAAACACATGAAAATTGAAAAATGACCTAGAGGGTTATTACAACATCCCCTACTAAATGGACTTTCTTCCCCGAAAGTCAATGAATCGAAAGAGCCCGAAAGTTCGAAAGGACGAGGCACTGGGCCTGCATTCCTCGAGCAAGACTTCCCAGATAACCTCTAAGGCAAACCAAGATTTTCAAAAGATTTCACCAACGGTATCCCTTTTTATTCAAAACCTTACTTCACCTTCCAAATAGCCACAACTCAACCTCAACAACCAACTGGCCTTCAACTAAACCAAGAAAGACTGATGCACGCAAATCCAAACCACGACACGCAGACATCATACCGATACAAGCATAACCAAGCAAAAACCCAGCCAAGCTAAAGGCCACCGTAGGGCAGGAGCCATACCACCAATTCCAAATTCCAAATCCTATATTCCTCTGCCTCTCCAAACTGGATGTCTACTCTGCACCGCACAGAATATCATCCGAGTCCTGTCCGCATAATCACATCATACTAACTTCGAAAGGCAGAAGTTGATAAACTAAAAATCCATAATGGCAAGCATAAAAATAAGCCCATAAGGTGCTACCTGGACATACAAATGGAGACGATCAAAGCCTGTGATCTCTGGCCAAAGCTACAACTGGTCCGGATGACCTTTGAAACTGATAGTTAGGAGTTTGAAGCACAAACTATTGAAACTGAACGATCCACTACAGGGTGCCCCACCAACTGTGGGTGAAACCATGCTAAGCCCAACTCGAGCACACTTCTTCCGTTGATTAGGCATTTAAAATTTCTGATGACAATTGAGAATCCAAGGTCAAAAGAAGTAGAAACCAATACCATGTGCCGACAGACTAACCTTCGAGCATCTATCAAGTATGACCCATCCGAACTGAAATAAATTGAATTGATAGGCAATGAGTAGGCTTAGTCAACCTGTCGACGAAGTCTTAATGGAGTCAAATTCAAAATGAAGGTTGTAACCATGTTAAGCAATCAATAACTGTAATCTTAACACCGAAGCCAAACTACTCGATCTCAACTATCCAAACCAATCCTGTTGATGAGTAAGCATTCATACTCCACAATCTATCACAATTTTCAAACCATCATTCAAAGTAGTCAAAATCATAAGTAGAGCCAATAAGTTTTCACTGACGTCAAATACCCAAATCAACCTTACTTTCAGAAATCAAGCATATACCCCAAAACCAATCTCACCTTCAATAACTAAACATATATCCAACGGTTTTCGCAAGGTCTAAAACTGAAATATTGTTGAAGAATATAGCCACAACTGAGGCAACAACATGCTAAAGATACAGGCAATCAAATCCACATTTGCTGAAGGGCATAATGCATCAAGGCATAACTAAGAACTCATCAATACTGCAAACAGTACTAGTGATAGCCAAAACTTGAGCAACTCAGAGAAATACTACCTCAGCCAAAATTTGGTTAACCTGATACTCGATCTACTGCCACAAATACCCATAAGTACATATCATCAAGCAGAAGCACTCTACGAAGTCATATTAGGTCGAGCAATATCGAAATGAGAAATTTTTGAATTTGCCCATTTGAACCAAACATAACTCAACTGAACCATAAATCACATCGCAGAAAGAACGAAGTACCTATCTCAACACCAACACCAAAGTCAAGACTACCATCGGGAGACAAACCCGATACTTTGGAAAAACAAGCCTCAAAATTATCAACAATAGGAGCGGGCTATAGAAAAAAGATCTCCAATGCTAAAATCACAACAGAACTAGGAAAGGCCAAACTTTCCTATACTTTCACAATCCGCTCAAAAACTGACCTTGCTAACAGAAAAGGAAAACCAACCAACCAAGGTAGCCGTCTAAGCCAAACGGGCAAGAATCTCAAGGAAGGAGATACTAAAGATAACTCTAGTCTAGTCGTCTATCATGTAAGAATCAATAAATGTCAAAATAATGACAATAATAACAAGAATATAAGGGCAAGTGGCACCAAAAATAAAAACACTAACCAATACAGCTCTACCGCTCTAAGATAACAACAAGGCTAATATGCCAAATGAAAGGGACTTTAACCAAAGTGCTACACCCTAAGGAAATCACAACACTGATCCACTCAATCCACTGCTAAAAGAAAATATCTACGGGGGTAATAAAACATGCATAAAATATACACAAAGGCTTACAACAATCAATATAGCAACATCAAGGCATATAAACACCGATGGGTATGAAAACCACAACTCAATTCAAATAGAAACTAAAAGATAGTAAATAAAAATTGTACCTATACGATGGAATCCAAAGTTATGGTCCTGACTGCCCAGAGAAGTAAGAATCTGAATGCGTCTGATCTTAGGCTAAGCATCGGAACGACCAACTAAAATACTAAGTGCACTGCCTCTAGTTGAAGATGTCATAACTCTAAGAGACTAATCTGGCTGCGCGGACTGACTAATAATCCCACAATGGGAACACTCTCTGAACCAACGATCGATCTTTCTGTAGTCGTAACAAACCCCTAAAGCTCTAACCTGGAAAGAAACATGAGCTGACCCTAACTGGTTAACCGACTCATACCTGAGGCTACCCTAGACCAAGGACCAATCTCACCACAATCAAAACATTCCCCTGGAACTCTTGGATGCACTGTACCTGCTGACCTAGAATGGCCGCCCCGGCCTGAGGACCTAGACCAAATACCCAGTAATGTCTTACCAGAACTCTGTTAACTGTGACCACCATGATCTATCTGAGAGCTACCCATAATCCGAGGTGCTACCTGTAAAGATTGGATAGGCTGCAAGTGATTCTGTCCTCTACTGGGAGAATCCCTACCTCTAAACGGAATACCAATATCACTGAACTGTTGATATGGCCTCTTACTGCCACCTCCATATGTCTCAAGAAAGGCCCTCTTTGTAGTCTTCGTATGATCAACAACCTGAAGGAAAGTAGATCCAGCTGATATCAAATGCTCCGATGCCAAATGGAGTGGTAATGCTAGTCTCCTGATAAACCAACACACCATCTCCTGCTCTGTAGGATATAACATAGAAGTATGCCTGGCCCATGCAAGAAGCCCTATCTCATATTTTAAAACTAGTAAGGAGCAATGTTGAATACCAACAAACCCAATGCTGGCCTGAGAACCACTCGACGTATCAGACACCACCTCTACCTATGGAGTATCCTCGAAAAGGCTCGAAACCCCTAATATTAAATCCTAAAGAACTGAGGTGGTCACCAACCCTATCAAAAACTAGACTGGCCCCAGACCCTATGGATGACACTAACGATCCTCAATACTAAGCTCTAACTCTCTAGTCTGACTCTGAACTAAAACTCTAGCAATACGTGTAGAAGTCCCATCTGCATCTATTGAAAACCTCGTGCTATCTATCTAAGAAAGTGTGGAGTCAAGAGAAGTACTTAGAAGTTCATACAAGTACGGACACACAATAAGGAATCGAGGAATAGAATTTCTTAAGGATGCCCTATAGCCTCCTGAAGATAAGATACAGATCAGCACTGATCTCTAGGAATCTACTAGGCATTTAACTCTTATACCAACAACACTGGTGAACCTGACTCTGATACCAATTTGTCACGGCCCAATTTTCTCAGGTCATGATGGCACCTACCATAGCCCATTAGTAGGTAAGTCAACCCATAGTCCGAAATAGCTAGTAACAGACTAATAAGAAAAACAAAAGGAAAACTAAATAAAAGAGAAGAAGAGATAAGAAGGAAGTAAATACATCCCCAAAACCTAGTGAGGTCAGTACAAGAGCTTCTAAAACAACAGGAGTACAAAGTAGAATACATAGTAAATATATACAAAGTTGTCTCTAAAATAGAAAAATAGAGATCAGTCTAACAGTAAGAGGGAGAGCAGGGACAACTCCGGATGTCAGGAGCTCACCCCGAATCTCTGGTCCATAGCTGCTCCGCATAACGCATACCTCAAAGCGCTTATGTGACAAAGGCACAGACTGTACCTGTGAGACAGGAACATTACTGTTAGAAGAATTAGACTTAGATGAAGAAGTTAATGAAATAGAATTATTAAATCAAATCATAGACAAGAATTATGATTTAATGGAGATAAACATAGACAACTACAATTTTAAGAAAGGAATTCAACAAATAGGAATAATAAAGAATCAAGAAGACTTGCAAAAGATAATTCAAAAATTAGATGACATAGACATAATAGGTGAGAAACCTTTAGAACACTGGAAGAATAATAAAATAGAGTGTAAGCTAGAAATCATAAATCCAGAATATATGTTAAGAACAGCAGCAATACAAGCTACTAATGAAGATTTAAAAGACTTTGAAGTACAAATTAAAGAATTACTTGACCTAGGAGTAATTAGAAGATCTAAATCACGACATAGGTCAGCAGCTTTTATGGTTAGAAATCATAGCGAGATAGTTAGAGGAAAAGCTAGAATGGTAATAAATTATAAAAGACTTAATGACAATACAATAATGGATGCTTATAAACTACCAGACAAGACAAAGTTAATTAATAGAATTCAAGGAAGAACAATGTTTAGTAAATTCAACTGTAAGTTAGGATATTGGCAGATAAAAATGCACCAAGACAGTATAGAGTGGACAACATTTACTTGTCCCGAAGGACATTTCAAATGGTTAGTAATGCCATTTGGATTAAAAACTGCTCCACCAATTTTTCAAAGAAAGATGGATAATATATTTGGTAAATATAAGAATTTTGTACTAGTATATGTAGATGACATCTTAGTTTTTAGCTATAACATGAAAGAACATTTAGGAAATCTCCAAACAGTTTTTAAATTATTTGTAGACAATGGAATAATTATAAGTAAGAAAAAGATGGAATTATGTAAACAATATATTAATTTTCTAGGAATCACTATAGGAGAAGGAAAAATAAAATTACAACCACATATAGCAAAAAAGGCCCTAGAAATGCCAGACAGGTTAGAAAAAACAAAAGACCTACAAAAATTCTTAGGAATATTAAATTATGCTAGACAATTTATTAAGAATTTAGGAAAGGTAGCAGGACCTTTATATGCGAAAACTAGCTCTAAAGGACAAAAGACATTCAATACGGAAGATATAAAATTAGTTCAAAGACTAAAAGAAATGGTTAAGGACATACCAGACTTAGCCCTACCTTTAGAAACACACTATTTAATAATAGAGACAGATGATAGTTTTGAAGGATGGGGAGCCGTCCTTAAAGCTAGAACCAATAAATATAGCAATAAGAAAGATGAAAGAATATGTGCTTATCAGAGTGGAAAATATAAAGAACAAGGCAATATGAGTAGTATAGATGCAGAAATATTAGCAGTCATATATGGTCTTAATAGTTTTAAAATATAGTTTTAAAATATACATTTTAAATAAGCCAGAAGTATTAGTAAGAACTGACTGTGAAGCCATAGTCAAATTTCATGAGAAAATTAGCGAGAAGAATAGTAGTAAGAGACGATGGTAAAATTTTATTGACGCTACTTCAATATATAATATTAAATTCGAACATATTAAAGGTAAAGAAAACACCTTAGCTGATAAACTTAGTAGATTAATATCAAAAACTACTAACTAATCTTTTTTACAGCATGACAGACAAAGGCAAGGCGAAAGCCTCCGACCCAAGTGCAGACAATTATTTAAAGACTTTATTAAGCAATACTCATTTTCGGCCACAGACAATGCTAAATACATCTCAGACATCTAGTGATCAGACGATCGAAAGAATACATTTTGGAAGACAAAACTTAGTTTATTATCCAGACTCAAATTTCAGTTTTAAGACAAGGCCTGAAGCAAGGGTCGACAGAAATCAAAAATTTTTATTAGACAACTTATGGATTTCATACAACAAGACTCCAAGGGATGTCAGCTATTTTTTAGTTGTTATGAATGCCCTGGCACAATATTTTACAGACAAAAATTTGACTAACAAGTTTAATTTTTATGTGATCATACAGGGAAGGACTTCAGGAATTTATCAGACATGGATTCAGGTAATAGATGCGATTAATAATTTTAAAGACCCCTTATATAAAGGATTTAATAATTTTAATGAAGCTTTAGACTACGCAAGAGGAAAATTAGGACCAAACTTTTTTATTACCCCAGAACTAAGAAACCCGGTAAATTACCCTCAGTACAATATTCAAAAAGATACAAACAAAATTATTTTTTGTGATCACTGCAGTTCAATGACCGAAGGTTTTAAAAGATTAAATCATAAAAATGAACTATTAGAGAAAGAACGAGATGAATTAGTAAGACAAAATTTATTACTACAAGATTATATAAAACATCTTGAATTAAACCAAAACCCAAATTCAGCACCCTTTCAGACACAAAGACCAGTTCAAATTTTTAAGAATTCTTTTACTCAGACTGATTTTCAGACACCACAAAAAAGTTCTCCATCTTTACTTAAAATGGATGAGATGGGTGTGCATTCCCCATTGAATGTAGACAGACCTACTGCATCAGGTAAGGATGTAGCTAGTCCGGTTCAAACGACAACCGATAAAGACTTATCAAGTCCGTTAATGGCTGACACTTTGCCAAAAAGTGTAAGAAGACTTCCAGCTAGTTTTAATTTAGAAGGAGCCTCAAGCTCAAAGACTGTAAAAATCAAAAGACAAAATAAAAAGAAAGTGACTACAAAAACAATAGAAAATATTATTGGCAATACACTGATGAGATTATTGGTAGACTCTACCTCTAACACTCCTAAAGAAGAGACGAAAGACATGATTAAACCAGCAAAAGAACGATCAGATATTTCAAATTCAGACTCAGATCTACCTAGTTCAGACAGAGAATATGACCCGGCTCTAGATCAATTTGCTCAAGACCCTAACGCAGATGATGATTTTCGTATGAGTTTTGACTCCGAAGCCTTGCACAATTTAGACACTATTTGTTAAAGACATCAGCAATGACATCGGATATTTTGGACATTTTCAAAGACGTAAGCAGTGACTTCAACAGACTTAATATTCGTAAGCAATGACATATATATAGATAAGACAGAAAGACAGAACGAAAAGAAAAATTCGTAACATTACAAAATGTTACAAGATTTTCAAAGGAAATTAATAGCGAAAGCGATATAAAGCAGACTTGAAAGCGACCTGCAGCAATATGTTTCCGTTCAATTTCATTTGAAGTCCGCAGCCGCTCCTCTATAAATACCTTTCATTTCCATACTGCAAGACATATATAGATAGAGAGCATCAAGCAACCATAGTAAGAAGCAATTAGCTTAGAGTTTACAAATAAATATTGTGAGAAAAGAGTGTTTGAAAAATAAAAGAGGGTGTTTGTACAAAGAGTGCTTGTGAGTGTTTAATTTTCCAGTTCACTAGGAGCAACTTCGGGGACTCCCGAAAGGGAACCCTCTATCCGCTCTACTCAATGTAAGTAGGTTATAAGCTTTACTAGAAGTAGGTATTATTCCCCATGTTTGTATGTTTATGTTTATATTTTATGTTAAAATCATGAATATATGTTGATATTTTATCATGTCTCTTATGTTGATATATTATCATGTCTATGTTCAAACTTTATGTTTAGTTGTCCAAATCTACCTTTAGTATATGGTTATTCTCTTAAATGTCTAAGCAACTCCGATGGATTAACCCATAAATTCCTAGGATTTGAGTCCGTTAATGGCCAAGAGAGCCGCAGGACATGTGTAATCCAGGGTGCGGTTAAAGAAGCAAGTACTTAGAAAAGGAGTTTAAGAGAAGAGATGAAAAAGGTAGATATATCGATAAACTAAATAACAAGTAGAAATAATCTATTATGTCTTATTAAAGCGTATCTAACTAATTCTTTTTGATATAATCTCAGTTCAGTTATACAATAAGGGATTCTGTCGTTTTGTATTATTCCGTCTTTTATTTCAGGGTTATAATATAGATTTTTAAGTTCGGTATATAGTTGGTTTATCTTTCTTTTTGTTTCTAGATATTCTTGAAAAGTAGTAATTGGTCTATTCATATACTTAGCCTAAGGGATAATAATCTAACCATTTTTTTTAAGTCTTTTAGCTCTTTTTTGTAATATTTTTACTTGCTCACTGTATTCTACTGTTCTTTGTGCTAGAAATTGTACTTTTCTTTTTATCTTTGGATCGGTTTTAAATTCGTTTTCAAAATAATTAGTGTAGTATCTAAATTTTTCTTCTAATCTATCGTGTGCCTTTTCTAAGTCTCTACAATTTATTTTAGTTGTTATTAAGTGATTTCGGAGATATTTTATATATCTAGCAAAAACAGTTCTTTTCATATAGTAGTTACCCTAAAGGATAATAATTGATTGTATTAGTTATTCTATTTATTATCTTTTGTCTATATTTAATTTGAAGGAAGAGTTCTAAAGTTGGTTCTTCTAAATTGTTGTATTGTCTTATTAAGTCTTGTAATATTAATTTATTATCTAAACGGAATGATCTTAAAACTTTAATATATCTAGCTAATTTTGTCTTTTTCATAAACTATGGCCTAGAAACTTCTCGCTCTGATACCAATATAAAGAGCTTCTAAAACAACAGGAGTACAAAGTAGAATACATAGTAAATATATACAAAGTCGTCTCTAAAATAGAAAAATAGAGATCAGTCTAACAGTAAGAGGGAGAGCAGGGACAACTCCGGACGTCAAGAGCTCACCCCGAATCTCTGGTCCATAGCTGCTCCGCACAACGCATACATCAAAGGCAAGAACTCGTACTATGATCTGCAAGCCGCAGAAGTGTAGTATGAGTACCAAACACGAGGTACTTAGGAGGTATAAATAACATGTAAAGCAAGAATATAACTACAGACAACTACTCAGGCAACGAAACATAAAAGTGCTAATGGAAAAGTAAAGGTAAATTATTAGGTACTACCAGTAATCAGGGACGAAGCATGGTTTGTAAGTAACTAGTCCATATACGATGGTATAATGAAGAAAGAGATATATAATATATGATTGTAGTAGAAAGGAAGGGAATGCTATACAAATAGTAGCCAAAGAAGAATATATATATACATATATATATATATAACCGCACTATACGGATAACCAAATATGAAGATACTACTCTGAGGGAGCTAACCTAACATCACTGGGGTTATAAGCAATAAGGGGTCTAACACTAACATAATTAGAGTTTCTAACTGAAATGTGCATAGGCATGAGATAGTCTAATGATAATAAATTCTTACCGTAATAAAGACTAAGGGAACTCGAAAGAACACCTACAACCTCGGGTACCAATCTGTAACCAACTGCCATGAACTATACAATAATAACCAGTAAATATGTAACCGACTAGCCCGAACAAATAATAACCTAACCAGGCCCCCATAATCCCAGAAGGCACAAGCAAACACTCAGCAAAGAGCAACCATAACCTGTACCTATACAACCCCCCATAAGACCAATAGATACAAGCGCCAAACAATTATACTGGTGGGAGGCAATGCATAATAATGAATGAATGCAAGGATAATCCAGTACCATCAACCAATCGAGTGCCAGAATGAATCAAGTGTATATACCTCCTCCAGCTCAGTAGCTCGCAAATGAAGGACCTATGACGACCATCCTTCTTCGGTATCATGACTTATAGGATGAATGGGCCCATAGGGGACTCGGGATATCTATATACACTGTCTGGTCCCGAATCAGGACTTCTAGTAACCATCATAACTAATTTACTCCATCCAGTACCGGAGAGAAATAAGAGTTTAATAATTGCTCGGACTTGAACCGAGGCTAAATGAGTATAAATCAGTAAACCCATTGCCTGATATCGAATTTGGGACTAAAATGGTATAATAATATAAAAAAAGGTCGGAATCTCTCTTGACCTTAGCTAAATAAGTAGTGGTAAAATGAGTGAATCAATAATGGACTCGAATTAGCCTCGATCGAATTTTCAAGTAGTATATTTAGTTTAAAATATCAGCCTCTCTACTTCATCTGAGGTAGTGGTATGGACTGCGTACACTTTATCCTTCCCAGACCCCACTTGGTGGGAATACATTAGGTATGTTGTTGTTGTTGTATATTTAGTTTAAAATATCATAATCCAATAATAAGGGTGGTATGACTTCCATTTTCAAAGAATCAATTTTAAAAGTTAAGAAAAAGTGGGAATAAATCCCTTTTTAGAAAACAGTAATAAAATCAAGGTTCTAACCAAAATCGTACCACTAAATAAGTGTAAATGCGTCTAAATGTATGCATGCCATCACCAGTCTCCTAATAATACAATCGTAAGTGTCTACACATCCATAACTATATCCACGTCCTTTCAAAGGATAGAGTACTAACCTGATATTCAACTGGTATCATAACTATGGCCTCGAGCCAGATAATATATAACTCAACAAGATGTTAGTACCATAAACTAGGAAACTAAGGTAAGCAAGGGCATAAAGCTACTAAGAGGATCTAATCAGGGAATATCGCTCAATTCACTAAGTAACATAGTAAGTCTTATACTAAAGGAGTCTCTCATGTCAATCTATAGCTAAACAAGCCTATAATCCGGTGCAATAGGGTCCTACAACCATAATGGGTATTCTAGGCTAAGGCTCAAGTTATATTTCTGTTCTAAATCTCCTAAATAGGTCAAGTCATGATTTTACTTAGTATAAACCAACCCTATAATCCCTACCTAGCATGCGATCTATACAATACACAATCTCGTAGAGAAGAGTAAATCGTAACCTACTTGGAGTAATGCTAAGCTTGCGAACACCGCACTGAAGCTTGGCTTTACCGAAAAGTCTCCAAATGGTGTCTTACTAGAATCCGAGTTTCAATAACATGATGTGGATAATTGAGTATCTTTCGGGATTCAAATAAAACGTCAAAATATAAAAAAAAATCGCACAATTTTTCCTTCGATGTATATGTTGAAAGTACATTGGCATTTTAACAATTGAGTTGAACTTCCTCTTAATGTAATAAATGAAGTAAATAGTACCTTTACACATTTATATACATATATGCTATGTGTCATAAAAGTTTGCTGCCAACTATTATTAATTATGACTACTATGTCTAATGGTTATATCCTACAAAAGAGCAAGTGACAGCCTCTTAATTGCCTTAAAGATGTGTTGTCCACCATCTCCTCCTCCACGTGGAGTGGCAATACAAAAATATTTTTGTCCCATTACCTATATATTCGAATATTGCATTGGTTAGTTGTAAAATAAATATAATTATATGAACACACCACAATTAGTAAAAAATTATTTTGAATAAAGCCTTTATCATATACTAAAAAAATTTCAACATAACTATACTCACTATCTCCGTTTAAAATATTAATATAATTATTATAAAATAATACAAAAATATTGTACTAAAGAATTTTCAAAAATATCAAAAATATTTTAGAAAGGCAATAAAAATAAATATTATGAACTTACTAAACTCTAATTTAAATTAAACATTTCAAAATAAACTCGATATTAATGACCTTCTCAAATGAATTATCCAAAAACTAAACCACCTGCCCTGGAAGGTCATAAATAAAAGGTAGCAACTATTGAAAAATTCGAAATGCCGGAAACACATGAAAATTGAAAAATGACCTAGAGGGTCATTACAACCCATCACAAATCATTAGCCCAAATGAGCTCATGATGATGCCCAACTTTGACCCATGAAGATGCTCAATCTTAGTCCCTAAAATTTACCTTTATTTATTTTTCAATTCTTATTTATTCACTTCAATTATTAATTTTAGTTGAACTTTTTTCTTGAAACATCTGTCAAAAGAGTAAATTTATAACTCTATTATTTTTATCCAAATAATTTTTTCTAGCTAAGATAATGAATTTGAAACATCTTTTTTTTTATTTCATCTTTAAATACAATAACGATGTGTTTCAACTGTGTTTTTTCTTATGTGTGTGTGTTTTTTAGAACCAAATTTTTTTAAGGAATTAAAATATATTCTAATCCTATCTAAGGTATAGTTCGATGATAATTCAGAAAGAAATTCCCATAATAAGATTTCTGGGCATTAACAAAAAATAACCCCTTAAGAACAATTTCAAACAACTGATATATTACTATAATTTTGTGATTCGTTAAAAGGCAAAAGAAAATATTAAAAGGAGAATTACAAAATGTCGTTCCAACATAACTGCTATTAGAATGATATTGTAATTTTTTTTCAATGATGGATCATGTTGGGCTGGTTGGTCTAAACCCATTGTTTAGCCTATCTTAACCCAACCCATCTTAGACTATTTATATTTGGGTCGGGTTGGGCAATGACCCATTTATTGCTTCAACCCATTTTGACCCGCCTAAATTCAGTCCAAACCGCCCATTTGTCACCCCTAGTAGTAGCATGGAAAAATTACGTTGTGTGGATAAAAAGACTCTATAATTACCTATCATGGTCAATGTTTAAAATAATTACTGTGCATGATTACTTTTTTCTTTAACTATTTTTTTTAATGTGGGCCCTCATATATAAATAAAAGAAGTGTATATATATTTCTAATTAAAAGCAAAGATTTTTCTCTCATCTAATTGGCTAACTTTTTTCTCTTACCTCTCTCACCAAATTAAAAATAAAGATTCTTCTCTCACCCCTCTCACTTAATTAAAAGCAAAGAGAAAGACCCTGTGAAGCAATTGCTAGAGAGATAGCTTGTACATGCCACACGAGGGCTGCCACAACCCTTTCCCTATACCTCCAGCAATATAGATTTCCTTAGTATTTAGATAATGACATAGGAGTATTAGAGGCCCAGAAGCTTGAAGGTGTTTTGTTCTTTAAGATACAATAGACAATGTTTGTTCTGATTGGTTTTGTACATATACACTTGGTAATATGATTAATGAAAGTTGATAGTTACTAAGATTTTTCTCTCATCTCTCTAACCTAAAAGTTGCGTCTATGATTCCTTTATTCTTTGGATATTGTTGTATTTTCTAACTTCTTCTTCATCAATTTGTCTTTAATTTTTGTCTGATTTCTTCATATTTGCATTGTTGATTAGAGTTTCAAGTAATTGTTATGCTTGATTCAAATGGGTGACAAAACTTAATCTAAAGGTATTTTTTTATTTGTATATTTATATATACATATATATATATATATATATATATATATGTAAACAAGTTTGTTCTGTGTTGGTACACATATACATATGTATATATGTTTGTTATGTGTTCGTTCATATATACATTATACATATACGTATGTGTATACATCTGTTCTGTGTTTGTACATATATACATATCCATATCTGTATATATGTATATACATCTATGTATAAATGTTTCTATATACATACGTTGGTTTTTATACATTGTGTATTACAAATCAAAATGAGTATCAACGTATTCTTGATACTCAGATTTGCTCACACACGTAATCTTCAGGATTTGGATTTTAATACTCAATAATAATGGGGGATGTTGGAGAGAATAAAGGGAGTGAATCTGTCACGTCCCGATTTCTCAAGTCATGATGGCACCTACTCTAATCCACCAGTAGGTAAGCCAACTCGTAGTTCGGAATAGCTAGTAACGAACTACCCAGAGGAAAGAAGAAACTGTGGAATAAATATAACAAATAGGCTAGTATAATCCCAAAACCAGGTGGAGCCAGTACAAGAGCTTCTACTACAACATGAGTACAACTGAAATACAGGGTAATATATACAAAGATGTCTCTGAATACAACATAGAGATCAGTCTAACAACAAGAGAGAGAGAGAGAGTAGGAGCACTCCGAGAGTCAGGAGCTCACCCTAAATCTCCGATCCATGGTTGCTCCGCACGATGCACACATCAATGGAGATAACTCGTACTTTGATCTGCAGGCTGCAGTAGTGTAGTATGAGTACCAAACATGTGGTACTCAGTAGGCATCGGCCAACTGAGCTCCAGAAATAATGCTAGAACAAATAACATGTAAGACATGAATATAACTACATGCAACTACCCAGGAAAGCTAAGCATAATGAGGCTGATGAAGCAATAAGGGTAAGCTACCCTATTCTAACAGTGCTCAGGAGCTAAAGTACACTACCATAGATCACTAATCAATATACTAATGAGGAGTGAAAGAAGTATATATATGGTAGTACACAAGGCCAAAGAATACATATACAATATGAATAAACAAAGAAAAAGAGAGAGATACGATAATACCATATATATATATATATATATATATATATATATATATATATATATATATATATATATATATATATATACATACATGTAGGACTAACTCAAAGGTGAATACCTGAGGGAGTCAACCTAGTATCTCGAGGATCATGACCAAGTAGGGGAGCTAATACTAGTGTAATCAGGGTCCCTAACCATAATGTCTTACTGTGAGGTAGCTATCAATAGTGTAATTTGCCATAATAATGAAGGGAATCAGAAACGTACTGCCAATCTCGGATACCAGTCCATAATCAACCTGCCACGAAATAACCATAATAATCAATAATAAAGTAACCGGCTAGTCCGGACAAACAAATATCTAACCGGGCTATGGGGGTTCACAGAAGCACTCAGCAAATAGCAATCATAACCTGTACCTAGACAGCCCCCCATAAGACTGATAGATACAGGCGCCAAACAATCATACTAGTGATAGGCGATGCATATAGATGAATGAATACAACATAACCATAAATACCATATCCGATCCAAGTGCCATAAAGTACTAATTATATACACCTCCTCAAGCTCTGGAGCTCGCAAAGGCAGGACCTACGACGACCATCCTTCTCTAGCATTGTGGCTCGCAGATGAAGGGCCTCCTAGGGAATTTGGAATATCCATATACATTGCCTGGTCCCGAACCAGGACTTCCAATAATCATCATAATTCATCTACTCTATCCAGTACCCCAGAGAGACATAAGTATAATAAGTGCACGGACTCGAACCATGACTAAAAGAGTGTAAGTCTGTAAATCTATTGTCCGGGATCAAGTTCGGGACTAAATCAATGTAATAATATAGAAAATGTTGGAATCTCCCTCGATCGAAGTAAATAGTAGTGGTGTAAATAGTAGTGGTAAAATGAGAGTATAAATAATGGACCGGAATCAGCCTTGGTCGAATTTCCAAAACATCATTTTTAGTTCCAAAAGCTCAAAATTCACTAAATAAGGTGGTACGATTTCCATCATAAAGTGAAAAGTGGAAATAAATCTCTTTTTAAAAAACAGTAGTAAAATCAAGATTTTGGTTGGAATCGTACTACTAAGTGAGCTTGAATGCGCCTAAAAGTATGCATGCCATCATCAGTATCCAAACAATACCACTATAAGCTCCTAAACATCTATAAACTAGAATCATGTCCTCCGCAAGGATAGAGTACTCACTTGGAGTCCAACTAGTGTCTAACCACGACCTTGGGCCCAATAATACATAATTAACATAATTAAGCCTCATAACTCGAGAAACTACGGTAATCAAGGGCATGAAGCCACTACAAGGATCTAATCGGGGAAATACCACCCAAATCACTAAGTCAAATGGTAAACCTTATACTAAAGGATCCATATTGCCAATCTATGACTAAACAAGCCTATAATCAAGGATAATAGGGTTCTAAGGCAATAACAAGAATCCTATGCTAAGGTTTAGGTCACAATTCTATACAAAATTCCCTAAATAGACTAAGTCAAGATATACTAGTCATAATCTCATCCTACAATCCCTTTCCAGCATGTAATCTATACTATACACCATCTCATAGAAAAAAGTAAATCGAAGCCTACCTTGTTGCCGAATCGCCAATTTTGAATCGTCCACGAATCACTTGTCTTTGCTCCACGATCCCAAAATGATGTCACACTATCAAAATGATAATCTATGCATTAGTAGCAGTAAAACGATACCCATATTGCAATATAAAACTCCAGGCCTAAAATCGGGTCAATAATGGGCCTGTGGGGTCAGCTAACGAAATGCAAAAATTGAATCAATCACAAGGTCCCTCGAAGGACAAGGAATGTGTGCTCAAAATTTTAGCAAAAATGGGGCACAAATCGGGGCTCAAATCAGCCCCCAAAGTTTATGGATTTTAAGACCTAAATACTATTAATTAACAAGAAAATGAACGAAATTTGACGAAGAGAATAAGGAAAAACAACAAAGGGATGATGGATTAACATACCTGAGCTTATTGGGATGAAATCCCAATAATTTCCAAGCTCTAAGTGTCCTTAATGGCGGAAAAAGGGTTGAGAAATGAAGAGAAATCGGGAAAGAGAGTATATATACTGTCAGGCAACTGGCCTTTGCAAACGCGAGGGCCAAAGGACGCGAACGCGACGAATAAGGAAATTGCCCTTCGCGAACGCAGCCAAATGCTTGGGAACACGAAGGTAAAGGAATTAGGCTATCGCGAATGCGAACTACCAGCTGCGATCGCTAAGAAGGGAGTTGACGGGTCTAGGCTGACCCGCATTGTGAATACGAAAGGTGAGGCTCGTGATCGTGAAGGTCAAGAACTTGACCCTTCGAGAATGCGACCCTAGCCTCGCGAATGCAAAGAGAAAAAAGTGGCTGCACCAGATTCTGGAAAACCAGCAAAACTACTAAGTCCAAATGGACTCCGACTAAGTGTACGGGGCAAGCAAACAAACTATGCAACCATACCAAATTCAACATTTCAAACTCAATAGAACCATTGAAACTTTCATCCAAGATTGTTTTGATTAAATGTGGGTCCCACACCTAATTTTATTTTTTTAATTAAATCTACCTAATAGTCCAAAATGAGTTCGAAAGCCTCGAGACCTGAACTAAGGTTCCTCATAGCCTAAAATCAACGTTTTCGAGCTGATGGCACTGTCGGAATTCTTGACTGAGCTCATTTACTAGGAGTTTTGGTCCAAGACCAATTCCTTATCAGCGAAAGCTCCAAAATAGGGAAATGAGCCTAAAATCCAAATGAACTGTTTGATAATCAAACCGACAGTTCCAGCAAGTCATAAATGACCTGTAGCCGCTGTGGGAAGGATCAAAATATCAGAAACATGCGGAAATCAAGAAAATCACCTAGAGGGTCATTACAATATCCACTACTAAAAGGACTTTCATCCCCGAAATTCAATGGATAGAAAGAGACCGAAAGCTTGAGAGAACGAGGTGCTGGGCCCATATGCTCCGAGCAAAACTCCCCAGATAACTCTAAGTAAAGACAACGCTTCCAAGGGACTTCACCAAAGGGATTCCTTTTTCAACCAACTTCCTTACTTCTCTTCCCAAAAAGCCCAAACTCATCCTCAACAACTACCTAGCCTTCACCTGAACCGAGAACGACTGATGCACGTAAATCCAAACCATGACACGCCAACATCACACCAATCAAGTACAACCAAGTGGATACTCAACAAGCTAAAGGCCATCCAAGGCATGAACCATACCACTAATTCCAAATTCTAAATCCAACATTACTTTGTCTCTCCAAACTGGAGGTCTACTCTAGACTGCATAGAATATCATCTGAGTCCTGTCTGCGCCATCACATCACACTAACCTCGAAGAACTGAAGCTGACCCATAGAGAATCGATAAGGACTAGTGTATGAATAATGCCCAATTAGGCCTACCTGAATATTCAAACGGTGATGACCAATGTCTGCAATCTCTGCCAAGCGACTAACTGATCCGGATGACTTTCGAAACCAATAACCACGAGTCCAAAGCACTACCTCTCAAAACTGAACAATCCGCTCCCAAAATACCCTACCTACTGTGGGTGAAACCATGCTAAGTCCAACTTAAGCACATTTCTTCTACTGAGTAGACATATAAAATTTCTGATGAAAACTGAGAGCTCAAGGCCAAAAGCAGTAGAAACCAAAATTTTGTGCCAACGGACTATCCTCCGAGCATCTATCAATCACCTTCTACCTGGACTGAAGAAAACTGAGCCGGTAGGCAATGAGTAGGCTTAGTCAGCCTATAAACAAACGCTCAACTGAAACAAATTTGGTAATGGATACAGCACCCAAGCTACGCAATCCATATCTATAATCTCAACACCGAAGCCGAACTACTCAAACTCAAACATCCAAAACTAATCCTGTTGACGAGTAAGTATCCATATACCAAGATCTATCGCAACTTTCAAGCCGTCATTCAAAGGCATCAAAATTCAAAACTGGAGTCAACAAGCCTTCACTAGGGTAAATACCCAAATCAAACTCACTATCAGAAATCAAGCATATACTCAATGGTGGTCCTCGCAAGGGCTGAGACAGTAATGCTACCGAAGAATATAATCACAATGGAGGAAAACTGCATGCTAAAGATACGAGCAATCAAATCCAAATTCGCTGAGAGCATAACACATCAAGCATAACCAAGAACTCACTTGTGCGACAAACAATACTAGTGATAGTCAAAACTTGAGCAACTCGGAGAAATATCATCAAGTAGGAGCACTCCACGAAGTCATATAAGGCAGAACAAACGCCGATATGAGAATTTTTAGAATTCTCCCAATTACACCCACTTTATCTCGGCTGAACCATGAACCATATCGCAGGGAGAACGAAGTACCCAACTCACTATCAACATCAACATCAAGACTACTACCGGGTGATGAACTATCTAAATCGAGAGAATAAATCTCAAAATCTCCAACAATAGGAGCGGGCTATCAAAAAGGGTCGCCGAAGCTAGAATCACAACAAGGCCATGAAAGGTCAAACTACCTCCGCTTCCTCCTCGAGAACTAATATAACTTTACTAACCGAGGAGGAAACAACCAACCTCACCTCATAAAAGAGAGAGAACCAACCAACCGAGTTAGCCGTCGAAGCCAACGAATAAGAGTTACAAAGAAGGGGATTCTAACTAGATAATGCCAGTCTAGCCATCTATCAAGAAAGAATCACTCAACGTTAAATCATGGATATGATATCAACAACATAAGATGTAGGTGGTACCAAAAATGAAAATCAACAAAAGTACAACTCTAGGGCCATAACAAGGCCAATATGCAAAGGAAATGGGACTCAAACCCAAATGCTACACCCCCAAGGAACCCATAATACTAAACCACTCATCCACTACTAAAAGAAATCATCTACGGAGGGTAGTCAGATAAGCATAAATCTACACCAAGACATACAACAATCAATATTTAAATGTCAAGGCAGGTAACCACCGATGTGTATGAAAATCCCAACATAATTCAAATAAAAGCTAAAAAAATAGTAAATCAAAATTGTACCTATATGGTAGAATCCGAAGTCATGGTCCTGGCCTGCCCAGAGAGGTATGAATCTGAACACATCCAAACCTGGACTAAGCGTCTGAATGACTAGCTGAGGCACCAAGGGCATTACCTCTAACCGAAGGTGCCACAACTCTATGAAACTAATCTGGCAGCACTGACTGTCCAATAATCCCATGCCGGGGACACTCCCTAGGCCAATGACCGATCTCTTTGCAGTCATAACAAACCCCTGAAGCCCTAACCAAGCAAGAAACACGAGTTGATCCCAACTGGCTGACCAACTCAGGTTTGGGGCACTTCCTAGACCAATAAACGATCTCACCACAATCGAAACATGCCCCAGGGACTCTCTGATATACTATACCTGTTGACCCAAAACGGCCACCACTGCCTGACAACCTAGATCGAATAACCCATACTGCCTGACCAGAACGTTGTCCACTGAGACCACTACAATCTGTTTGAGATCTACCCATAAGCTGAGGTGCTACTTGTACGTGCCTAATAAGTTGAAAGTGGTGTTGACCTCTGCTGGGAGGATCCCGACCTCCAGATGAAATACCACTAACACTGACTGGCTGACATGGCCTCTTACTGCCACCTCCATACGTCTCAAAGCAAGCCCTCTATGTAGCCCTCGCATGATCAACAACCTCAGAAAAGGAAGACCCAGCTGCTATCAAATACTTCGACGCCAAACGGAGTGGTAAAGCCAAACTTCTAATAAATCTCTGCACCATCTCATGCTCAGTAGAATATAACATAAATGTGTGACAGGCCCACTCGAGAAACCCAACCTCGTACTCTAAAACTGATAAAAAACCCTGCTAAACACCAACAAATCCAACTCTGGTGTGAGATGCACTCGATGTACCGAACATCATCTCTGGCTGGAAGGTATCCACTAAAATACTCAGAATTCCTAACACTAGAACCTGAGGAACTAGGAGGTCACTAACTTTGTTGGAGCCTGGGCTGACCCCCAGACCCTCTGACTGATGTTGAAGATCCTCGATATCAAACTCGAACTCCCTAGTCCATCGTTGAACTGAATCTCTGGTCAGACGCACAGAAGTACCGTCCGCATCTATCGATAACCTCATGCCATCCATCTAGGAAAGAATGGAGTCAAAGAAAGTATTAGAGGTTCATAAAAATACGGACACACGACAGAGAGTCAATAATAGAATTCCTAAGAATGCCCTATAGCCTCTCGAAGATAGGATACAAACGTATCTGTACCGATCCATAGGACTCTACTAGACACTTAGCTCATGTACCAACAACACCGGTAAACCTGGCTCTGATACCAATTTGTCACGTCTCAATTTCTTAGGTCATAATGGGACCTACTCAAACCCACCAGTAGATAAGCCAACCCGTAGTCCGGAACGACTAGTAACAGACTACCCAGAGGAAAGAAGAAACTGCGGAATAAATATAACAAAAAGGCTAACATAATAAACCTGGTGGAGCTAGTACAAGAGCTTCTAATACAACAGGAGTACAAGTGAAATATAGGGTAATATATACAAAGATGTCTTTGAATACAACATAGAGATCAGTCTAACAATAAGAGAGAGAGAGAGAGTAGGAGCACTCTGAGCATCAAGAGCTTACCCTAAATCTTTGATTAATGGTTGCTCTGCACGATGCACACATCAACGGCGATAACTCGTACTATGATCTGTAGGCTGCAGTAGTGTAGTATGAGTACCAAACACGTGGTACTCAGTAGGCATCGGCCAACTGAGCTCCAGAAATAATGCAAGAACAAATAACATGTAAGGCATGAATATAACTACATGCAACTATCTATGAAAGCTAAGCATAATGAGGCTAATGAAGCAATAAGGGTAAACTACCCCAGTCTAACAAGGCTCAGGAGCTAAAGTACATTACCATATATCATTAATCAATATACCAATGAAGAGTGAAAGAAGTATATATATAGTAGTACGCAAGGCCAAATAATACATATACAATATGAATAGACAAAGAAAGAGAGATATATACGGTTATACCACATATATAGATATATACATATAGGACTAACTCAAAGGTGAATACCTGAGGGAGTCAACCTAGTAACTCGAGGATCATGACCAAGTAGGGGAGCTAATACTAGCGTAATCAGGGTCCTTAACCATAATGTCTAATTGTGAGGTAGCTATCAATAATGTAATTTGCCATAATAATGAAGGGAATAAAAAATGTACCGCCAATCTCAAATGCCAGCCCATAATCAACCTGTCATGAACTAACCATAATAACCAATAACAAAGTAACCAGCTTGTCCAGACAAATAAAAACCTAACCGGGCCCCCATAAGCCCAGAAGGTTCACGGAAGCACTCAGTAAACAACAATCATAACCTGTACCTATACAGCCCCCCATAAGACCGATAGATACAGGCACCAAACAATCATACTGGTGATAGGCGATGCATATAAATGAATGAATGCAACATAATCATAAATACCATATCAAATCCAAGTCCTATAAAGTACCAAGTGTATACAACTCCTCCAGCTCAGGAGTTTGCAAAGGCAGGACCTACGACGACCATCCTTCTCCGACACTGTGGCTCGCGGACGAAGGGCCCTCTAGGGCGATATATATAAGACCGATAGATACAGGCTCCAAACAATCATACTGGTGATAGGCGATGCATATAAATGAATGAATGCAACATAATCATAAATACCATATCAAATCCAAGTGCCATAAAGTACCAAGTGTATACACCTCCTCCAGCTAAGGAGTTTGCAAAGGCAGGACCTACGACGACCATCCTTCTCCGGCACTGTGGCTCGCGGACGAAGGGCCCCCTAGGGGATTCGGGATATCCGTATACACTGTCTGGTCCCAAACTAGGACTTCCAATAATCATCATAATCCATCTACTTTATCCTGTACCGAAGAGAGATATAAGTATAATAAGTGCACGGACTCGAACTATGTCTAAACGAGTGTAAGTCTGTAAATCCATTGCTCGGGATCAAGTTCGGGACAAAATTGATGTAAGAATATAGAAAGGGTCGGAATCTCCCTCGACTGAAGTAAATAGTAGTGGTAAAATGAGTGGATCAATAATAGATCGGAATCAGCCTTAGTCGAATTTCCAAAACATCATTTTTAGTTCCAAAAGCTCATAATTCATTAAATAAGGTGGTACGATTCCCATCGTAAAAAAATCTATTTTAAAAGTGAAAAGTGGGAATAAATTGGTATCGTACCACTAATCGTACCATCACCAGTATCCAAACATTATCACTATAAGTGCCTAAGCGTCTATAAACTAGAATCAAGTCCTCCTCAAGGATAGAATACTCACCTGGAGTCCAACTAGTATCGTAACCACGACCTCAGGCCTAACAATACATAATTAACATAATTAAACCTCATAACTCGAAAAACTACGGTAATCAAAGGCATGAAGCCACTACAAGAATCTAATCGGGGAAATACCACCCAAATCACTAAGTCAAATGGTAAAACCTTATACTAAAGGATCTATAATGCCAATCTATGACTAAACAAGCCTATAATCAAGGATAGTAGGGTTCTAAGGCCATAACAAGTAACCTATGCTAAGGTTTGGGTCACATTTCTATCCCAAATTCCCTAAATACACTAAGTCAAGATATACTAGTCATAATCCCATCCTATAATCCCTTCCTAGCATGCAATCTATACTATACACCATCTCATAGAGAAAAGTAGACCAAAGCCTACCTCGTTGCCGAATCGCCAATCTTGAATCGTCCACGAATTGCTCGTCTTTGCTCCACAATCCCGAAATGATGTCACACTATCAAAATGATAATCTACGCATTAGTACCAGTAAAACGATACCCATATTGTAATATAAAACTCCTGGTCTAAAATCAGGTCGTGGGGCCCGCTAATGGAATTTAAAAATTGAATCCATCACGAGGTCCCTCGAAGGATAAGGAATATGTGTTCAAAAGTTGAGCACAAACGAGGCACAAATTGGGGCTCAAATCAGCCCCTAATGTTTAGGGATTTTAAGACCTAAATCCTAAGGATTAACAAGGAAACAGACGGAATTTGACGAAGAAAATAAGGAAAAACGACAAAAGGACGATGGGTTAACATACATGAGCTTATTGGGATGAAATCCCAATAATTTCAAATATCCAGGGGTCCCTAATGGCGAAAAAAAGGTTGAGAAATGAAGAGAAAACGGGAAGAGAGTAATACTGCCAGACAATTGGCCTTCTAAACGCAAGGGCCAAGGGTCGCGAACGCGACGAACGAGGGCATTGCCTTTTGCGAACGAGGCCAAATGCTCGCCAACGCGAAGGCAAAGGAATTAGGCTATCGCGAACGCGAACAACCAGCCGTGATCGCAAAGAAGGGAGTTGACCGGGTCAGGGCTGACCAGCATCGCGAACACGAGAGGTGAGACTAGCGATCGCGAAGGTAAAGAACTTGACCCTTCGCGAACGCGACTCTAGAATCGCTAACGTAAAGAGCAAATGGTGGCTGCACCAGATGATGGACAACCAGCAAAACTACTAAGTCCAAATGGACTCCGATCGGGTGTTCGGGATTCGTTCGGAACCCCATATGCGCAAACGAACTATGCTACCATAAGAAATTTGACATTCCGTACTTAATGGAATCATCGAAACTATCATCCGATATCGTTTCGATTAAATGTGGGTCCCACACCTAGTTTTATTTTTTATTAAATCTATCCAATAGCCCAAAATGAGTCCGAAAGGTTCGGGACCTGAACCAAGGGTATCCCTAGCCTAAATCAACGTTCCGGAGCTGGTGGCTCTGTCAGAATCCTCGACTGAGCTCGTTTACTGGGAGTTTTGGTCCGAGACCAATTTCTTATCTGTGAAAGCTCCAAAACAAGTAAATGAACCTAAAATCCAAACGAACTGTCCGATAATCGAACCGACAGTTCCAGCAAGTCATAAATTACCTGTACCCGCTGTGAGAAGGCTTGAAATACCAAAACGTGCGAAAATCGAGAAAATGACCTGGAGGGTCATTACAAAATCACTCTTTTTTTTTTTTTATCTCTAAATGTAACTGAAATAGTAACAAAATATGTTAGTTAATATTTATATATTACGGTCCTAAATACATTTAATCACTAACTGAAATCTATAAAATGTAATTATTAAGACTTAAACTAAGAAGTTAGTTAAGAGGAGTTTAAGTTAGCTATATGTGATGTTTTGCCAAGTAACATTCTATGAGTTCCAATTTATGTGACAAAGTTAAAATTTCGAGAATCAAAACTTTTAAAGTTTGACCGTGCATTCGTACACATATAAAAGCTTTAAGTTTTTTAAATAAAATTTATATATATATATGAAAACTACGTACAAAGTATAATAAATCACAATAATTAACAATTTAAATATTTAAAAGGTATATAAAAAAATTTCAATTAAAAGAATTTGGTTGCCTATCGAAATTCTAATTATGTCACATAAATTAAGGGTCCATTTGGCCATGAAATTTTCACTTTTTTTCTAGAGTTGACCTCCGAAAAACACTTTTGGTCATAAAATTTTGAAAAATCCTATTTTGCCTTTCTCCACAATTTCAAAAATTCAAAAAACAACAACAAAAAATTTTCATTTTTTTTTACTTCAAATTTCCCATAAAAAATAAAAAATAACTTTAATTTGTTAATGATCAAACACAACTCTAATTTTCAGATTTCATTTTCACATTAAAAACAAAAACTTCTTGTTTTTTTTTTTTTTTTTCTATTTTCACAAATTTCAGTGTGGTACATAGCCAAACGCCTACTAAATTGGGAGCAAGGGAGTATAATCATTATTCCTTTTGCCCCCTTATCTACTTGGAGCTGGAGGTGTTACCATTAGCTATTAGGAGTAGATAGAGATAACGGCAATGGCTGTGCGCTGCTGTTCTACCTCTTCGTTAATGTTCACTTCTCCTTCACCAAAATCCTTTTCTTCTTCTTCGAACAAGACTCCGTTTCTTGGTTTCTCCATGGCTGCTTTATCGAAACCGTCGTGGTTTCAATCAGTACGCTTTTCAAGAATTAATCGGACGACCCAAATTCGCTTCCAAGATAAAGCTGCTGCTTATATTCCTCTTGACCAACGATGGATGTTTGAAGAATCTGAAATTGATGGCCCTGTAACTTAAATTCTCCCTTTTATCTTTTTTCTTCATTTCTTATCATGTTTTGTTTGATTATTTTTTTTCCAGTTTCTGGGTACAATTTATTACTAACTCTACGATAATTGGGAACTCTAGTTGTAGAATTCAAATGTAGGTTTATTTGCATATGCTTAAATTTTGGGAAAATCAAGTCTTGAGCTAAGCTTCCTGTGTGTTATACTCCTCTGTCGATTTTATTTGTCATATTTGACTTGATACATCCCTTAAGAAGTATTCCCTCTATTTCAAAAAGAATGACCTATTTTGACTTGACACAGAATTTAAAAAAATAAAAAAAGATTTTTGAATCATGTGGTCATAAATTAAAGTTGTGTTAAATGTATTAAAATGCCCTTTAATCTTGTGGTCTTATTGCCAAAAAAAGAAAGGGTCATTTTTTTTGAAACAGACTTAAAAGAAAAGGAGGTCATTCTTTTTGAAATGGAGGGAGTAATTAATACTCGCTCTATTTCAATTTGTTTATCTGGTTTTGACTTGACATGGAGTTTAAGAAAATAAAAAGGACTTTTGAATCGGGTGGTCTAAAACTAACGATATGCAGAGTGTATCAAAATGCCCTTTCATCTTATGGTTTTAAACATGTCACGTGAAAAGTTGGAATTAAAGAGTTGCCAAAAAAGAAAGAGACATTCTTTATGAAACAAACTAAAAAGGAAAGCAAGACAAACAAATTGAAACGGATGGAGTAAAATATAAGTTTACTATATCACCTTTTGAATATCATAAATTTTATGTTTTGGTAATGCATTGGGAATTAAGAATAAAGGCAAGTTAGGAACTAAGTGATAAATTATCTCTTGACTTTTAAACTAGACAAGTAAAAGTGGACTCAGGTAGTACTTTCTAGTTTATTCTTCTATAGATTTGTTTCATTTTATGACACTTTTTTCCTTTTGTTTGTTCCAAAATGACCACATTTCTATTTTAGGAAACCTTTTAAATCTATCATTCTCATTTAACCCTTGATAACATGCTCTTGTGATGATATGACATGTTGAAGATCACAAGTTTGTTTGGATTGTTTTTGTTAGTTAAATATACTTAGGCTTTGTGTCAAAAGTTCGTCTTTTTTTTTTTTCCATAAGCTTCGTGTGCTATCGAACAAAGTCATATATAAAATGAAAAGGAGAAAGAAAGAACTTTCCTGTGGCAGATACTCTCGGGAGTTTCTTTCTTTTCTCGCCCCAGTTGAATAAGAAACTGTCGAACAGCTATAAAATTTCATCATGCAATGTTTTCTCAATCCCCCTGAATCTACACACTGCCATCACAGCTTTCTTTTAAAAGAAAAGAGATCAAAAAGCAAAAAAGATAAATTTTGTAGGGGAGATTGTTGCTAGCTTATCTGCAGAAGTACATGAGGAGCTAAGCTTCAAGTTAATTCTATGTGTCTCCAGGATAGATTATCTGCTTTGGCAGTCAACTTGAAAATCTTATTGGCTTTTTATTTAAGCATTATGAAAGACACTGAGTCGCATTTAGTGCTGCTGCTGGGTCAAAAGATTTGATGGTGCTTCTAATATCTGCTTTAATATTGAGAGAGACGGGTCATTAATTAAGGGGATGAGTTGAATGACTAGGGTCATATGACTCATATCGATCTAAAGTATTGCAACTATCACCCATATTATGAGAATAAATGCTTGGCAGTAACACTGTCTTGAGGTTTAATGATGTCCGTAGTACTTGTGGTTCAGCATGACTACTTTCTTAATTAATGAATGTAACACGAGTTTTATGTTATAATTTTGCTAGAGTTGCTGAAGCAAGATTATGAACGTTCTTGCGTGATTGAATGGATAAGATTGGACAAATAACTTTTTCTTCTTTCCTTCTGTAGGACATTTGGAACGAGACATGGTATCCCAAGGCTGCTGACCATGTGAACACTGACAAACCTTGGTATATTGTTGATGCCACTGACAAAATTCTTGGAAGATTGGCATCAACAATAGCGATACATATGAGAGGGAAGAATCTGGCCACATACACTCCAAGTGTTGACATGGGTGCATTTGTCATAGTGGTAAGTTTCTGTATGAAAAACATGTTAACTTATCTGCTTTCTTTAGGAGGGCATTGGGGTCTACTTTTTCCTTTTTTGAATTTTAGGTCCTATGAATTACATAACCTCAATTCTTAAAAAATGTTGGACCATGTAGTCTTAAGATACTTTGATAGAAGATTATTGAAAGATGAAAATGGGAATTTAATGTGCCCCCGGGACTTTGGACTAGTGGTGAGAGAGTAGCGCATGATGTAACAATGGAAAAAAGAAGAGCAGCATGTGATGTGTGGGTTAGGCGCATGTAACGAATATGAACCTTGCTACAGACACGAGCCTGGTATTTAAGTTGAGAAGTGTAGAGGTGCGGTCTGTTATCCACCGAGTTTTAAATCGTGCGCCATTGATTCTCGAAGATTTCTCTGTTGTTAAATAAAGGAGCTAATGCTATCTTTCCTAGTGATTATTTCTGATGAGTGGTCATATTTAAACGAAAACCTTTTGCTAGTACGTGCAGTTTTAGAAGCTTCTTTCATTTTCCATCTCATGACTTCGAGGTCCCTGAGGTGATGCAGGATCATCGACTTTTAACTGTTTGAGCATATATAGTTCATTTAAGAAAATTGAATAGCTTTCTTTCTTCATTTTCTAATAATAATCTAAACATAAATTTTTTAGACCATCATCCAATCTTTATATTGATATAATTAACGTCGTTATGCACCAGTAAGCTATGTAGATTCTTGCTTTTCGAAGCTTCTTAAGAATGAAATAATTTTTCATTTAGAAGTTTTCTGCATCTCCTTCATTCTTTCTCTTTTCGTTCTTTTTGTCTGAAGACTGTTGGTTAGTAAAATGGAAGTCATTGCACCCAAGGATGTGACCTTATGATTGATGAAGATAACGAAGACCATGGAAAATCAGATTCCAATCCAAATAAAGAATAAAAAACATAGGTGATTTCTTTTTCATCTCCTGAAAACTTGGTAGACAGAGTTATCATGTACATGTACCTGATGGGAAGATGGAGGTATCCTGTGGAATAATAGACAAAGTTATCACTTACGGACGTACCAACATTATAAGAAAAGAAGTTAAATGAATTCATCATGCATGGTTGTTTGTTCAACTTCGATGAAATCTTCTGTGTTACATAAGAAACTTTGGGTGATGCTTACTTCCTGACCACTCCTATTATCATTTAGCTGGGCTGAAATCTATAGCACTTC
Organism: Capsicum rhomboideum; assembly: GCA_031232105.1. Taxonomy (NCBI): domain Eukaryota; kingdom Viridiplantae; phylum Streptophyta; class Magnoliopsida; order Solanales; family Solanaceae; genus Capsicum; species Capsicum rhomboideum. The sequence continues at coordinate 137,486,580 of CP124716.1, forward strand.
TGTTTGTTCAACTTTGATGAAATCCTGTGTTCATAGGAACCTGTGGTGCTGCTTACTCTCTGACCAATCCTCGTAGTATCAAGCATTAAACTTGAGTTATGCAGTTCAAATTATACCTTACTTAATCCACATGAGCATTAAATATGTCAATTAGGCATGCCCCAATGCCATATTAGTTGGGTAAATAAGAAAATTAGATTGATTGACCCCACGTCTAGGCAGGGGACCTGGTGTGTGAGATAGCATTGTATAACTTTGACACTTTCCAGCTATCTTTAACTGTAAATTATTTGCTAGTCTGCAGTTTGATATCTGAGCAATTCTCTTTTTGCTTGAACACCAAAAGGTTAATGCTGAGAAGGTTGCTGTATCTGGGAAGAAGAGGACCCAAAAACTTTACAGGAGGCACTCCGGGAGACCTGGTGGGATGAAAGTAGAGACTTTTGATCAACTGCAACAGAGAATTCCTGAAAGAATCATTGAGCATGCTGTCCGTGGAATGCTTCCCAAAGGGAGGGTCAGTATGCTTACTATTTGTGGAGTTTCACTCCATGCTTGACCTATATGAGTTTTCTTAATTATATTGATTTACCTAAAGAAGATGTTAGGCAATTTACATATAATCTTGGGGAGAAAGTATCACTTATTATATAGTAGGGACTTCATTACAACTCTCATCTGCCATAGTGGTAGCATCCATGGAACATACAATAGACTCGTCTGTGTGTGTGCGCACATTATTTATTTCTATACACACATATACTCAAATATAAAAGAGTTCCAACCCCAGTTGGAACTAGTGATTTTAAATCCTAGATTCGCCTCTGCATATAAGAGAGTATCACTTCTTTGAATGGTGAGTTGTGCACAGAGAATGGGGTAACGGATGTCTTACCCTTAATCCTACATTATTTCTGCATGGCTATGGTTCACTTCTAAATAGAGGCAGATGGGAATTATGTAACAGTGGTCTTCTCATGCTTTTGAGATTTCTTTATTGTGTGCATGTACCCCCCTTTAATGAAATTGACAAGTTCATTTATTGGATCTCAGAATTGGTGTTGATTGCACTTTCTTTGCCTTGAATCACTGATTACAATCAGTATAGATTTTCTATTTCTGCATTTTATACATTTTATATACTCCCAATTCTCAGTAGATTCAGTTTTCTGTTTATGCAGCTTGGTAGACAACTATTTACCCATCTGAAGGTGTATGAAGGTCCTGAACATCCTCATGAGGCACAGAAACCTATTGAATTGCCCATTAGAGACAAGAGGATTCAGAAGCAGCGGTGAACTCCAACCGATGCCATTGAGGGCAGTTCTCATTTTTGGCTGTTGATATTCCTCTGAGTTGTTTTTTTTGTTTAACAGGTGTAACTTCATATTTCAACTCCAATATTGTACCTGGTCTCCTGCTATTCTTCTTTATGCTTTTTGTAGAGGTTTTCCGTTGCAAGTGTATTTGTCTCTGCCTTGACATTGATGTTCTTTAGGTTTCAGTTCTAATGAATTTGTCTTCACCTTTGGTTAATCTGCATGGTGGATTCAATTTTTTTTTTTCACTCCCTTCGTTCTGCATCGTTGCCGCGCTTGAGGTCTTATAAGTTATTCAGTTTGGCGTTCTAAGTTCCATGTAGTATGGTGGTCCTATTGGTCTCATTGATTTCTGCTTCTTTGTCTAGTTTCTGGAAAGAATAAACAGAAGTTGGCTCATTTGTTTGTCTATCTTCATATTCATGAACGAAGATCGTAGGTCCCGAAGTTCTCTTTCGAGTTGGTCTACTCATATTTTCAAGTTAAATTCAGGTAAATACGAGGAGGATTATTGATGTATAATAGCTGCAATTCAAGTTGATGAATCTAACCCATAATGTGTGATTATATCTCCCCTTGGCTTTCTTTACTGTTTTATTTGTTTTGATTGGAAAGGCCCTCATAACTTATGTATGTTGTAAATCTCAAACAAAGAAATTACAATGTGTCATCTGCAATAGTTTAAGTCAAGTCTAGAATGGGACGATTTAGACAGTTCACTATGATATCAACGTTCAATGCAATTAGATGCTCGTCTTGAAATCAAACACCGCCAATTATCAACAAATATTTCGATGTGCTTGGTAAATATAATAATCAAGTTTGCACATAAGGGACATATGACAAGATTTGAAGTAATATTTCACGTCTCTTCGCTATTCATCAATAAAGTATTTCTAAATGCGACCCAAAATTAGTTAATTAGACATGAAATGCATGTGAGAATACATGTATATATATTGCATATTAATTAAATAAATAAATAAAAAGTCTTATTATTCATCTCTATCTTCAATAAAGATTAAAAGTGTTTGTTACAAATATTGCAACACATGCCAACGTATAGGACCAATATTTTCTCAACTCTTCACATGGTAACTTCTATTAATACTTGATAACAATAATCAATTCTTCAGTTGTCTCTCTATATAAGAGACTATTGAAGATTGAAGTGCATACTTGAACAACTAATTTAAAAAATGGCCAGCCAATGCATTAAAGTGTCCGTTTTGCACGGGTTCTGGGGAAGGATAGGACTACAAGGGTCTATTGTATGCAGCCTTACTTTGCATTTTTTGCAATATGCTGTTTTCACGGCATAAACCCGTGACTTCCTGATCACATGGAGGCAACTTTATCAGCTACTCCAAGGCTCCCCTTCGAATGCCGAATGTTCAATTAAGTTACTATAAAGTTGAATAATATTTCATTCCAAATATCAGGAACTCCAGCTAGACACCAATGACTGCAATCCATTCCATTTAGCCCATAAATTGAAGGATGTCCATCTTTACGCAATAGGCAAAGATTTGTGACATCAAGCAATGTCACTGGCTTCTCAATTGTGGCCAATACTTTCTTCAGCACTGTCAATGCTGGGGGCAAACCTCCTGGATATGTCGAACCACTTATCGGTTGCCTCTGCCCTAAGCAAGTTTTCACGCCAGGTTGATTCCAATCGGTACCACTGTTGGTTTCACAAAGAAAAAATTAGTGCAAATGATCAAGATGAAATATGAGTATTAACTTAATTTATCATAGATCTTAGGATTAATTTGGAAGATGGTTATCTAACTTTCAATTTATTGTACTAAGTCGCAAAATTAATTTTTGTAACGAAAAAATATAACTTAACCATGTCTATATAAAAATGTCGATTTTGTTTTAATTGTATCCTAGAAATACAATCAGGTTTTTATTATAGCAACCTAAATAATATCCACGTGACAACACTTAAAACATAAAGCGATTTTTTACCCACGTAAAAAAATTAGAAACATGTGACATTCCACATGGTTAGATCAGAAGACAAGTTTTTTTTTTAAAAAATTCAGTGATGATATGCGTTACGATAGGTATAGTTGCAATGTGAATATGCTTGCATGACAATTTAATACATCTGCTAGTCTATTTGTGTTTTTGGGGACCAAATTAAGCAGTAGTTTCTGGCATTTTGTACTTCCAGTGATATATATAAATATAGTTGAGTTATTTTTTCATTATAAAAGTAAATTTTTGACTTTAGTGTAATAAAACTAAGTATAATGATCATCCATGAAAGTAATCCTGCACGTACTTGTAATGTGATGGGGAAATTCCTTGAAAGAACACCCTAGTTTTTGCAGGATTAATATTAGTATCAATCCACTTAGCCCATGTAAATAATGCTCTCTCAAAAGCAGCCACACGGTCCATGTCTTTATAGTATTCGCCTTCTATTTCAATGTAATCCCATCTACAAAATAAAGGTGAGAAAATGAGAATGCGACACTTTTAACTTAGAACAGTAATTACCTTCATATAATATGTTAGCAAAAAAAAAATAAAAAACTTTGAATAGTAATTGTGTTAAAAATGAAATTAAGCGAGTAATTAGAGCTAACGGTTGAGTGGCTCCTCTGCGGTTCCACCAATGCCAAGTGTTGAAGATGAGCATGTCAATTCCTTTCCACAACTTACCACCTTCAATTGAGTCTAATTTTAAGATTCTGCCCTTTTCTTCCCTCACAACATCCACCAAATATACACTACGATCCAACACCACGTCAATTCCAAAATCCTGAAAAATACAAAAAAAATTTAGCCTAACAATTTAAATTGAGTTTAAATGCAACCGGAAAGAAAAGGAAGTTCATACTATAGGGAAAGATGTTAGCAATTTTTTATTTTATGGACTCACATATTAATATATTTATAATAGATATATTATCATTAAATGAGCATGTTTTATGATCTAATAAAGTATTTAAATAATTAGGCCTAAAAAGTAAAAATAAATTAGGCGGAATACATTGATAGCCCCATAAATTTGTATGAATTTTTCATTTAGACACCTAAATTAACGGTTGTACCTATTGAACACTTTATGTGGTTAGAAAATGTGGCTATTGAACACATATTTGGCAGTGCCAAACAAAGGACCCGTTTGACCATAGATTTCCCAAGTAAAATTTGGGAAAAAACTTGGCAAATAATGTTTGGCCATACAATTTGCCATTATTTGGTAAATAATTCAAATTCCCAAATACTAGAAAAAAACTAGTATTTGGGCCAAATTTTATTTTTTGGGAACTTTTAAAAATTCAAATTTTACACCAAACTTTTATCTTTTATAAGAACACCCACTATTTATTGACCCCAACTAACGTGTGCATGTACATAACAATACAACTTATATCTTGCTATGTATATATAGGTAAATATTGTATTAGTATCGTAACTACTTTACACAGATATAATCTAGAAATATATTTTCTCGAGCAGACGTGTGCATGTACATAACAATAAAGCTTATACAAATGAAATTTTAGTATACTTGGTTTTCTTTTGTTTCTCAAATTCTAAGAAAATGTTAGACATATTTCTTATTTTTGATAATACAAACTTATGGTTAGTTTTAATAATTTCTAAAACTTATGGGTATAAATCATATTTCTTAAAAAAGTGAAATATGTTTCTCAAATACTCTGACCAAACACATGGTGAAATTTTACCCAAATATTACTTGTCAAAAATATTTGGGAATCTATGACCAAATGCTAGCAAAGTGAAGTGTGTTAATGGTACTCGTTCCTTATGTTAATGGTACTCGTTCCTTACATGGCAAATGAAACCAATGATTTCATGACATATCAACTAAGAAAGAAATCAAAATCTAAAAGAAAAATATTGACTGGTCAAAAATAAACTTCCGGTGGAAATTCTATCTTCCTAAAACCAACAACAATTCCCCTTCCCCATTTTTTTTCCTCATCTTCATCAATTAACTATTATTTTGTCCCACTTCATCGGATTTACCTAAAGCTTTCGTTTTGCCCAATTCTCAATATACAAGGCTTGCTTTGATTTGATCCCAAAAAATTCATATCGGGTTCTATGAATTTGAATTTGAATGTCACAGCTTTCTGTGAATTTGAAGGACATAATTTTTTCGTCTTCTCCGTTGAATGCCATTGACTTCAATTTTGGAGGAAAAAATTGTGGAGAAGAGGTAATAGGAGGAGGAGGCTAGAATCTATTGGAAAAACTAGCCAAATTTTGAAGAGAAATAGTGGCCTAATCTTTCGAATAAAATGGTGAAATGGAAGAAGAATAGAAAGGGAAAGGGGAATCGTGAGTGGTGCCAGGGTGATGGAAAGGGTGGTGATGGACGGCGGAGGAGGTGGTGACATGGATAGAGAATTTTTTACTAAAAGAAAAAGTTAGGGCTAAATAGTTAAAAGGGGAAAATATTATTGTTGCCAAATCCACATCAACACTTTTTTATGTTTTCACGCGCTCAACAAATGTGAAACACACGATATGTGCTAGGTCAGATAGGTGGGCTTAATAGACACACTTCATGAGCGGTTCAAGAGTTCAATAGGAACATGACCTTATGAAAGTGCCAATACGAAAAAAACTTACAAGTTTAGGGGGCCGTATTCCGCCTATCAATTAATATGAAGGTTAATTTAAATAAATAGAAACCCATTTACTTTTTCTTTACTGTCTCATATAGAATTATTGATAAGGTACCTTTTAAACATGAAAATACACTTAAACAGATCATATAAGAATGTGGTCCCTAAGTCATGTACTACCTTTTTTCTTTTTGATCCATATATGAGAAGAACAACATTAGAGCAGTATCAAAACTTAGAAAATGTTAATTTCCTTCAATTGAGTCTTGCAATGAAATAAGGTTAGTGTTCTTACTTTTTCTAAATCCATATCTTATCTAATGATTTACTTGCGATCTTGTGCGGATTATATATTAAAAAAAAAATTCAACAAAGGATTTCACCATATATAGTGGGTGTGCTTCACAGTACGATGCTTTTGTTTAGTGTAACGACCCTCTTAGTCATTTTGTAAACTTTCTCATTTTATCTCTTCCCGTAGTTTGTAGACGCAATTTATGATTACGGGGATGGGTAGTATCGATTCTCGAGGTGCTTGGAAGTGATTTAAGTCATTAGTTGGGTTCTTGAATTTAAATAAAGTTAAGCTTGATCACGGTCAATCTTCGATTAAGATGACCCCGGATTAGTATTTTAGTGATTCCAATAGGTTCGGAACGTACTTTTTAGTCAATTTACATATTTGATTTATTTCTATGAGGTTCCAAATAAATTTCGAGGATCTATTCGAAATTTTGAATATTTTAGACAATTAAATTAGTTAGTGGTTAATGGGTCAAATTCATAATATATTTAATATTCTTTTTAGTATATGGAAAAAGGACAAATGCCCTAGTTTATTTAATGGTATAAAAGAAAAGAAACCAGTGTTGCTGGCAACCTAAAAAAGTGACAGAAACTGAGCAAACAAAAGCACGAACGTCCATCCATGGTGCATAGAAAAGCTCTCAGGTATTGCTAAGTTTTGGTGATTCTTTCAATTCTTAGTAATTTAATAAAGATTACAAGGAGAGTTAGGTGAGAATCCATTATTTTGACATTATTGCAATAATGATTGGCATGCATAATGACTAAGTAATGGTGGCTAATCATTAGGTAATAATGATAGAATGATAGTTGCCAAAGTAATTACTTCTTAGGTAATTAAACAATGTGCAGATCCCCTCCAACTCTAACTTTATATACCCATCACCACTGGCAGCGTATTTAGCGTAGGTTGGGTATCGACATTCGACAATGTAACTTAGAAATAAGCCGAACAACAACTCTAGACATATACATATCCAATTATCAGTTCATGTGTGCAACTATTTTGCTTCGAGAAATTTTAGATGGTTATCAATTACAATTTTGATAAATTGAGATTTAGATCTAGGATTTTTAGAGTAAGAATTTATAAGATTACTCTTATGGGGATTGTGTATTAGAATAGATTTGGACCATCTGGAAGCTTTTCGAAAGGGCAAGATCCTTGCAAATTAGCTTGCATTCAGATTCTTCGGTTGAGGTAGGTTATGGTTTAATTGGAGTTTAGACTCGATTTAATTGTATGTATGCTCCTAAATTGGATGCTTGTTGATTGGTCTTCGGACATACTTGAATTTGAGGATATTTGGATTGTTGACACTTGTATGAATAATTATTGAAAATTGAACTTGATCGAATTGTCTTATGATTAATTATAAGTGTACTTGTAAATTTAGTACGTCGTGTTGTATCCTGAGAGATAGTGTGAATTTGATAAAATATACATAATATGGTTATGGAGGATCGGGTACCACGCCGGTACGGATATGAATATTGATATTATTTATTTATGGAGGATCGGTACCACGCCGGTACGGTACATGGACTTAGATTGTCCCCTGCAGGTCATGACTAGTTGGGCAGAAATAAGTCCCTTAGCATGTGTGTACAGACTAGTATTGATTTTGAGAGGTCGTATGGTTTAATAAGCTGATAACGAGCTAATGGTGTTCTAATTGTGAGGTTGAGAAGGGCATAGTTGTTACGTATGGTATTATTGTTGATTTCATGGTTGTTTACGGTATGGTTGATACTCTTGATGGTTATGTAGCTTGTTTGTAAGCATTGTTTGGCCCGTCATTGATGTATTTGCTGATTTATTGAATACTTGCTATGTGTTGATGCTTGTCCACTTGTTATTTGATTTATGTTGTATACATGCTATTAAATTGAGTTGGCCTATGATACCTACCAGTACATAGTGGTTTGTACTGATACTACCCTGTACTCTTCTTTTGTTGAGTGCAGAAAGTGTTCCAGAGGTTAAGACACGACCTTATCTCTAGCTTTTGATAGCTGATCTCGATCCAAGGGTGAGCACTCCATCTCCATGCTGCCATGGATCATTATATTAGTTCTTGTCCTTCTTTCGGACAATGAAACACTCTATATATTTCTTTATTTTTGGATATTTCTTTTAGACATGATTTTTGTTTTAGAAGTTCTTGTACGATGACTTTCGGGTCTTGGGGATTTTAATAGGTAGTTTATTTGATTTCCGCATTAATAATGATTAGTTTTGAATTTAATCTCATTAAGTTGATTTTTATGATAACCTCCTCTTAATATTGACTAAATGATTGGGTAATGTTTCGGGTTAGATGGTTCTCCCACATGAAGATTAGTGTGGGTGCCACTCATGGCCATTTGGATCGTGACATTTAGTGTTACATAATTTTAAGACATATATTCATGTTAAGTGTAGAATTCTCAAGAACAATGAAGAGAAACAAAGTATATTTCTGATGATTAAGGAGTCGAATACATGCTCCTACTTATAGGAGTTGAATACAATGTAGCTGTACAGTCCTAGACTACTTATAAGAGTCCTAGCTATGTCAATACTGAAGACTTAAAGTTGTATCTCTAGGAAACTACATATACAAGTAGATGTTTACTATTACTACAATACTAATACAATTACAGAGGCAAATCATAGGCTAACTCTAACTCTACTAACTATGACAGAATCAGCTAATGTACACTGTCCTTATCTTCTTCTTGATCGTTATCTTCAACACTTCCCCTCAAGCTAGTGAGTGGTGGAACACTCACTCCTAGCTTGCTTCTGAAATCAATAAACACATGCTCTGTCAAGGCACTTATATGAATGTCAGCTAGCTGATCTCTAGACCTTACAAACTATGTGAGTAGCTGTCCTCTGGCCACTTTTTTTTGAACAAAATGGTAGTCCATTTCTACATGCTTTGTTCTGACATGCATCACTGGATTAGGTTTCAAGTATAAAGCACTTAAATTATCATAATACAGTATAGGCATTGTCTTGAGATATACTCCAATGTCATGAAGAAGGTAAATGATCCATGTCATCTTAGCTGTAGTAGAGGCTAAGGCTCTATATTTAGCTTCAGCACTGGACCTTGCCACTGTGGTCTGTTTCTTAAAGGTCCAAGAGATAAAATTCGCACCTAAGTAGATGTTGTAACCTGTAGTTGAACTCCTAATTGTAATGCATCCTCCCATTCAGCATCTGAATAGCCATATAACCTGTAGGGTGATTGTGAGATAATTCTGAGCCCATGATGTAATGTACCTAAGGATCCTTTTAACGCCTTGAAGATGTTCACTATTGGACTCTGCATGAATTGACTAGCTAGATTTACTGCATGAGTGATGTCAGGCCTTGTGAGTGTCAAATACTGAAGACTTCCCATAATCCTTCTATACATAGATGCATCAGTAGGGCTTCCAACAGCTTCATGTAAGCCATGTTTCTGTGCAACAGGTGTATTAATTGCTTTTGCCTGAGTCATATCAGTCTTATCAAGCAAGTCAACAACATACTTCCCCTGACTCAAGTGACGCCCACCTGGGAAGTACGTGACCTCAATTCCTAGAAAGAATGTAGAGGACCAAGATCATTCATAAAGAATTCTCTCCTAAGTTTAGCAACCACCTCTGAGACATGTTTTGATCACTTCTTATGATAATTATATCATCCACATATAGTAATAATAAGATAGTCCCTCTGTTACCATGTAAAGTAAACAAAGAGGGATCTGCGTTACTACAAGTGAAACCAAGGTGAAGCAAATACATGTTGAATCCATCAAACCAGGCTCTAGGTGTCTGTTTAAGACCATACAATGCCTTCTTTGACAAACATACATGAGTTGGATACCTGGGGTCAATGAATCCTGGAGGTTAACTCATGTGTACTTCTTTCTGCAAGTGGCCATGTAGAAATGCCTTTTTGACATCAAGTTGTTTGATATTCCATTTTGAAGGCATAGCTACTGATAGAACCAGTCTAATAATTGTAGCCTTAACCACAGGACTGAATGTTTCTTCAAAGTCTATTCCTTCAAGCTGAGAGAAACCCCTAGTAACAAGCCTTGTTTTGTACCTGTCAACTTCTCTATTTGCTTGCAGTTTAGTCTTAAACACCCATTTGGAGCCAACCAAGTTCATACCTGTATGTTTACTAGTATCCAGATCTTATAGTTGTGTAGAGTATTTATCTCATCCTGCATAGCTGCAAACCAATGTGGTGACTTTAGTGCTTCATTTTTTGATTTTGGTTCTCTCATGATATATTCTTTGCATGCAACAAGAAACCGGTAAGGCAAAGCAGTTGATTTTGCCTTGTATCTGGTGATCATGTGATGCCTCTGTGGTTTTGGTGATGTCTGAGCTGCACTATCTTCTGTAGGTGTTGCAACTGCTTTTGATTGTTGGTTCTCAGCATTGAACCATCTTGAGGGATTAACATCTAGTTTTGTCCCTTATGGATTAGACACTGAGAGTGATGCAGGTTGTGGCATGCTAAGTGGCTCAGAAACATCTCTTATTGCTTCAGTATTTGAGATGTCAAGCATTTCAGAAAACTCAGCTACAAATATGGAACTAGAATCACTGTCATCATTTACAAGAGTGGCTAAAATAGGCTCAGCTGGTGTTGTTTGGTCAGCAACAGTTGGCAACACAGGCTCAGCAGGTGATAGTTGATCAACTATATGAGTAGGTTGATCCACAACAGCTGGCAACATTTCCCATGGAGTGACTTTATCAGAATCATGTGCCTGCAAGTTAGTAAAAAACTCAAAAAAGGTATCTAGGTGAGGTGAGACATCAACTTTAGCTTGGGACTGCACTGGTTGCACATAACGTAATATACACTCATAAAAAATGACTTGCCTTGACACATAGACTCTCCTTTTTGGAGGATGATGGCATTTATATCCTTTATATAGACTGTTATATCCTATAAAAACTCATGGATAAGTCTTTGGGCTGAACTTGCTATCACCCTTAATGTATGGAAAACATCTACATTCGAACACTTTCAAGTTGTTATAGTCAGGTTATGCACTATACAACTTGACAAAAGGAGTTACCATTTTCATTACTGAGGAAGGTAGTCTATTAATGAGGAACACAACAGTTAAGAAGGCCTCTACCCATAGAAAGAGAGGTAGGTTAGCATGAAGTAACATAGTAAGTCCAGTCTCAACTATGTGCCTGTGTTTTCTTTAAGAAATTCCATTCTGTTCAGGTTGTGTCTGACAATATCACAACTTTTCAGATGCTTAATGAATTCTGTTTTGATAAACTCACCATCTCCATCATATTGAAAAATCTTAATAACTTTTGAGAACTGCCTTTCTACCATTTTCTGGAACTTGAGAAATACATCAAAAAATTCAAATTTATTTTTCAATGGATAAAGCCATGTGTATCTTGTGTTATCATCTACAAACACTACATAATATCTTATGTGTTGTGTAGATTCAACAGGTGCAGGACCCCAAAGATCATAGTGAATTTTCAATAAAGGTTCCTTCTCAATTTTATTCCTCAAGCCAAATGGTAGTTTACAACCTTTGCCCAACTGACAACTAGAACAAACAGTATGCATTTTATTCCAACTACTAACATTAATGCAACTATTACTACTCAAAATCTTTAAAATCTTCAAACTAGGATGCCCTAATCTATTATACCAAATCTTGTCTAAGGTCTTCCAATCCTATGTGGCAGTCAATGCATAGAGATTGTTATCTTCCAAGGCATAGAGTTTATCTCTTTTAGATCTCTTGGCCAGTAGTGTCCTTGTCTTATTGTCCTTTACAACAAAGTCAGTTTCATCAAATTCAAGAGTGCAGGAATTACCTTTTGCAATTTTACTAACTGAGAGAAGATTTTTAGCAATCTTAGGTACTACAAGAACTTCTTGTAATTTCAGCCCTGACCTGACTGTATTGCCAACATGTGTAATATCTAACTGAGATCCATTTCCAATAATGATCTTATCAGAACCTTTATAGTGTTTAAGATCAGATAGCGTACCAGAGTTATTTTTCATGTGATTAGAAGCACCTGAGTTCACATGTAAATTATCATCACCACTTGATATATTCTGTAAATTCACGACATCAAGTGCTTGTGGAAGTTCATATGCAGCCTGGTGAGAATAGTCCCACATGTAAAAATACTTAAGAGCAGTGTGGTTATTCCTACCACAAATTTGACATGACTCAGTTGCATTCTTCTCCTTATTCTGATTTCCATTTTGATTTCCACCTTGATAGCTTTGGTTAGTCTGATTATATGATGCAACAGGTCTAAAACCCCTTTCTCTGGAGTTAAGTTATTATTTCCTTTTCCTCTGGAGAATTTTTTTTTCCCCTACCTCTTTGACTAGAGACAACAGAGAATGCCATGTTGGAGTTTGGCTGTGGCACCTCTTCTTCATCCTCCCTCATGTCAAAACCCCTGAGTGTATTGACAAACTGATTTAGTGTAGGATAGGGTGCCTTACCTAAGATGACAGTCCTGGATGTCTTGTATTTGAGACCTAAGCCTCTAGCAAAGTTGATAACTTTACTATCCTTATTAACAGGCTTGTGTACAGCTGAAAGTCCATTACAGATGCCTTTGAACTTCTTGATATATTCATCAACCTTCATGTTTCCCAAACTAACACTATGTAATTGTTGTTTGAGCTGAAATTCCTTGTACTTATTGCTTGAAGATAGGCTTCTTCTAAGCATTCTTATATCTCCTTGGCAGTGGAACAACCTACTATGAGGTACATGCGTTCTTCTGTCAAGGTATCTGAGATCCATCTCCTCAGCAGTACATCTTTCTTTTCCCATTCATCAACATTTTTACCATCTTCTTTATTCTTCTCAGTACATGTGACCACAACTTTCTCAGTAGCTTTGCCAGTTGTTAGCTCATTCACAGTTGGTTCCTTCTACTTGATGAGATAAGTTAATATCATGACTTGGATCAACTGTATCATTTATGTCCTCCATATGACATAATTTATTGGCTTAAGTTTAATAGAACATGAAGCATGAGGTGGTGAAGAAAAGAAGTGGAAAAAGTATTGGTAGAGGATGTAGAAAGAATCATATCAGGATTTGAGATATTTAGTTCTTGGTTTAAATATGTTTAGTTCTTGGTTTAAATACTTAATCAGCAGAAAGAGCTTAATGCTCTAATGCCATGTAGAATACTCAAGAACAGTGAAGAGAATCAAAGTATATTTTTGATGATTAAGGAGTTGAATACATGCTCCTACTTATAGGAGTTGAATACAATGTAGTTGTACAGTCCTAGACTACTTACAAAAGTCCTAGCTATGCCAATACTGAAGACTTAAAGTTGTATCACTAGGAAACTACATATACAAGTAGATTTTTACTACTACTACTACAATACTAGTACAATTACAAAGGCAAAGCATAGGCTAACTCTAACTCTGACAGAATCAGCTGACGTACACTCTCTTTATCTTCTGCTTGATCATTATCTTCAACATTAAGTCCGCACCAAATTTTAACAAGGAGTTGCAAATGCCATGATATTATGCTTTCATTGGTTTAAAAATCTAGATTAGTAAGCACAAAAGTGGTGAAATTTTACAAATAAAGACATGATCTTTATCGAACTATCGAGATTGCATTGTTAATATGACTGGAAATTGGCAGTTGTAGCATGTTGTGCTGGAGGGTTCACATGCATTTGCTCTAACTATTGCTTGGTCAATAGCAAAAGGACATTTTCCATCAGATAAGATAGGTCGACTTTCATTAAAAGAGCCAAATCCTTCATTATCAGAAAGTGGACTTACACTAAAAGAAGCAAATGGAACAACACATACTTAAACATAATATTTCGTTTCTTTCCTACTAGTATTATAATTTTCCTTAATTGTACCAAAATTTTGAGTATGAACTAAGATGTAAACAACGATGGAGCGAGAATATGAAATTTACAGGTTCGGGATTCTAGTCTTTTGATGTCACTGAGTTTTGAGTTAATAATTTATATATATTCAGTGAAACAAATATATATAGGTTTTGAATCAGAGTTACTGAATTCAACCTAAACTGTAATCAAAACTCTAGCTCCACCCATGATCTACGAGAAATGATAAAGAAAAATATTTACCGAGAAGGTGAATATAGAGACATCGCCAACTCTGGTTTTATTGTATTTGGTCTTAGGGACTGATGTGTAAAGAAGGCATACAAGTGACTGCCACTGGTTTCGGCTGAGAGAATCTCCCACAAACATGATGCTTTTCCCTTTGAATTTCTGCAAGAATGTTCGTCCATCAAATCTGCATAACATGAAAAAGAAAAACAAATTGATCTTTTGATCAACTCACTAGAATTAAGGCGGAGTCCAGATTTGTAGTTTATGAGTTTTAATTAGTAGTTTAAACATATTAAATAAATTTTCAAGACAAACACATAATTTGAATTAAAGCTATTGATTTCAGCGGGACCGTAGTTGACATACTAGCTTAACAAACACAAGCAAGAAAAGCCTGCATTATAGAGTGTTAAGTGGTGTTTTTAGTTTGGCACACCATTTGACAAATTACTCATTCTTAAGAAACAAATAGTGTTTTTAGTAACTTACACTTAATAAATACCTTAAAAATAAAAACTGTTATGAAATATAAAGTAAGAATAATGGAAAATAGAGAGAAGAGAGGAGATATCTTATTGATTTGAGGGATGATTTACAATGAAGAGAGCCCCTCTATTTATAGGAGAAATTCTTCCTAATTCTTCTCCAAAAGATAGACATATATCTTGATAGATATTCACTAAATCTTTGATAGATACTCAATATATCTTAATAGACATTCACTACAAAATGCTATATATCAATATCATTCATAACACTCCCCTTTGAATGTCTAAATAGATAATGTGCCTCGTTAAAACCTTATTAGAAAAAAACTCAAAATAGAAAAAAAAAATCTATTGAAGGAAAAAGAGTACACAAATCTAACCATAAGCATTTAGGCTGCCTCATTAAAAATCTTACAAGAAAAACCAACTGGGACAACACCTCGTAAGGGAAAAAGGATACAACGTGTATCAACTCCCCCTAATGTGGACATCGTTGAATCTCTACATCCCGATCTTATGCACCATCTTCTTGAAAGTTGCAGTTGGAAGAGACTTGGTGAATAAATCAGCCACATTGTCACTTGAACGAATTTGTTGCACATTAATATCACAATTCTTTTGGAGCTCATGTATATAGAAAAGCTTTAGCGAAATGTACTTCATTCTATCTCCTTTTATGAATCCTCCCTTAAGTTGTGCTATGCATGCTGCATTATCTTCATATAAAATTGTGGGTACTTTGTCACATTTCAAACCACATTTTTCTCAAATGAGATGTATCATGGACCTCAACTACACACACTCTCGGCTAGCTTCATGAATAGTTATTATCTCAGCATGGTTCGATGAAGTAGCTACGATAGACTGCTTTATAAATCTCCAAGATATAGCAGTACCCCCACATATGAACACATAGCCTGTTTGAGACCGAGCTTTGTGTGGGTCAGATAAATACCCTGCATCAGCATAACCAACAAGATCGGGACTGCAATCACTAAAATAAAATAAGCCCATATCGGTAGTCCCTTTTCGATACCGCAATATGTGTTTGATCCCATTCCATTGTCTCCTAGTAAGAGCAGAACTATACCTTGCTAAAAAATTACTCGAAAAGGCTATAGAAGGCCTTGTAGTATTTGTAAGATACATTAGTGCACCAATTGCACTAAGATATGGTGCTTCAGGACCAAGGATTTCCTCATTCTTTTCTTGAGGTCGGGATGGATCCTTATTCACATCAAGTGATTGAACAACCATCGGAGTACTTAATGGATGTACTCCATCCATAGAAAATCTTTTCAACACCTTTTCTGTGTAGGTAGATTGATGGACAAAGATACCATTTGTCAAATGCTCAATTTGTAAACCAAGACATAATTTTGTCTTTTCAAGATCTTTCATCTCAAATTCTTTCCTTAAATAATCAATCGCCTTTTAAAACTCTATTGGAGTTCCAATAAGGTTTATGTCATCAACATAGACAGCAAGTACAACAAACTCCGATGTTGTTTTCTTTATAAAAACACATGGAAAAATTTCATCATTTGTATAACCTTCCTTAGATAAATACTCACTAAGACAGTTATACCACGTGTGTCCAGATTGCTTCAAACCATACAATGATCTTTGTAATCTAATGGAATACATTTCTCGAGGTTTTGAATTGTATGCTTCAGGCATCTTAAATCCTTTGAGAATTTTCATGTATATCTCATTATCAAGTCATCCATATAGATAGGCTGTAAGCACATCCATCAAATGCATTTCAAGTCTCTCATAGACAGTGAAACTAATAAGATAATGCAATGTTATTACATCCATAACTGGTGAATATGTCTCTTCATAATCGACACCAGGTCGTTGTGAAAATCCTTATGCAACAAGGCGTGCCTTATACCTTTGTATTTCAATTTCTCATTTTTTTTTGCATAAAGACCCATTTGTAGCCAACAGGTTTAATACCATTAGGCGTTTGAGCTATAGGTCCAAAAACTTCATGTTTGACAAGTGAATTCAATTTTGATTGAATTGCTTCTAGCCATTTCGGCCAATCATTTATTTGTCGACATTCTGTGACAGATTGAGGTTTAAGATCCTTACTATCTTGCATGATTTTTGTTAAAAAATTATATGCAAAGACATAATCTACCACTATTTCAGATTGATTCAAATTAGTTCCAACATCACTTGAATTTATGGATAGTTCCTCATTTTCTGGAGTCTCAGGCTCATTGATTCCTTCAGGGATATCAAAATTGCTCAAATCTTGAACTTCCATATAAGAATCTTTTGTAGTGTCATCTTGACCATTTTTTCTAGAATTTCGATCCTTAGAACTCAATGGTCTACCACGCTTCAGGCGTGCTTTGGACTTATTAGCTTTGATGTTAGTGGATGGTCCTTTAGGGACATCAATTCAAATTGGGACATTCTCTACAAGAATATGTGATTTGGTGATCCTTTTCAAATCTGTAAATACGTCTGGCATTTGATTTATAAATTTTCTGCAGATGAATAATCTTTTGTACTTCTTGCTCACAAATAGAAGTACGTGGAACAAGATGAGATAGTGATGGATTTTCCCATAAAATTTCTCTTCTGATGTCACTATTTTCTCCCCCTAATTTTGGAAAAACTATCTCATCAAATCGATAATCTGCAAATCAAGCAGTGAATATATCTCCCATTAATGGTTCAAGATAGCAAATAATGGAGGGCGATTCAAACCCAACATAAATTCCTAACCTTCTTTGGGGGCCTATCTTGGTGCAATTTGGTGGTGCTATAGGCACATATACAGCGCACCTAAAAATTCTCAGATGAGATATACTAGGCTCTTGACCTAAAACCAATTGTACCCGAGAAAATTTATGATAATTTATAAATCTGAGACGAACAAGTTTTGCAGCATGCAAAATTGCATGGCCCCAAACAGAAGTGGACAACTTAGTTTTCATAAGCAATGGTCTTGCTATCAACTGCAGACGCTTAATTAATGACCTAGCAAGGCCATTTTGAGTGTGAACATGAGCTACAGAATGTTCCACTCTTATCCCATCGCCAAGCAATAATCATTAAATGCTTGGGATGAAAACTCTGCAGCATTGTCAATGCGAATAAACTTAATCTGATTATCAGGAAACTATGCCCGTAATCGTATTATTTGTCCCAATAATTTTGCAAATGCCAAGTTGCGAGATAACAATAGGCACACATGAGACCATCTAGAAGAAGCATCTGTTAGGACCATAAAGTATCTAAACGACCCACTAGGTGGTGAATAGGTCCACAAATATCCCCATGTATGCCTTCCAAGAACGCGGGGGACTCAATCCCAATTTTTGTTGGTGATGGCCTCACAATTAACTTTCTTTGATAACAAACATTACAAGAAAATTCACCATTTGAAAGAATCTTCAAGTTCTTTAATGGATGCCCATTTGAATATTTTATAATTCGTCTCATCATTATAGATTCAGGATGTCCCAGAAAATCATGTCAAAGTACCAAAGTATTAGAATTAGTAAACTTCTGGTTTACTATAGAATGTGCCTCAATTGCACTAATCTTTATCCAATAAAATCCAGAAGATAAAGAAGGAAACTTTTCTATAACACATGTCTGCCCAGATACATTCTTGGTGATACCAAGATATTCAAGATTCATCTCATCAATTGTCTTGTTATGATAACCATTTACACGGATATCCTTAAAACTCAACAAGTTTCTCTGAGACTTAGGAGAAAACATAGCATTATTTATGATAAGTTTAGATCCTTAGGCAAGATTATAATGGCTTTTTTGAAGCCTTCAATCAAATTGGTACTACCAGAAATTGTAGTAACATTTATCTTACCCATGTTCAAATGAGAAAAATATTTCTCGTCTTTGAATATCATATGTGTTGTGCCAGAATCAATCAAACAAATATCTTCATAATTGCACAACTTACTTTGAAAATTATCCATATCTTCAAATATAATGACATACATAAAATATTAAAACTTTGTACCAAGAGGAAAATAATATAATAAATTATTGATTGTCTTCTACTAAGCAATTAATAAAGTAATGGACACTTACACGTCGTATATCAAACTTATGTGCTTATGCAGATAGCTATTCAATATTAGCTATACAGTACATTAGTTTTCAATGCACTTAATATTTTAATAATTTTAAAACATTCTTAGTGTTACAAATAATATTTTACCATTGGATCATTATCACAAGGAAAACGGCACTGGTGCTTTCATATTTTAAAAAAAAGTCATCATCTTAATTAAAATAGAGGAGAAAAAGGAATGGTAAATCCTATTAGGACACAACAACTATTACCTTTGGTCAACGTATAAAAAATATAAGTCATACTTAGGAGATATCAACTCACTTTATAAATTCATATAGCATTTTATGTCAATACAATAACGTGAGTATAGTTATAATATACACAAAGTATTGTACTTGTTTTGCGCAAAATGGCATTACTAACAAAAGTAGAATGAGACAAAAAAAATTGCAGATAACCATAAGAGGCAAACTCCTTTTCTTTTTCTTCTTTTATCTCTTAGTATAGTGGCATCTATATATACTGAGCAAAGATGCAAAATTAAGAAGTAGTATCTCTTTATACCCATTAATAATGACGATCTCTATACGTGTGTTCTTTTTTTTCTTTTTCAGTAAGCAAGCAGATGATGATAATATTAAAATATCAAATCAAAATCTAATTAAATTTGATGTATTAATGAACTATGATTGTATCGGCAAAACTAATTAAAAAAAATAGTACTCATGCAAACAACTACTTTTACATGATCTTTTATTCACTAACTATTATCACTAGGAAAAAAAATAAAAGTTGCTCATTCTTCCATATTCACGGAACAATCACCAATCAAGTGATCAATCTTTCCTTCAGGGTGCTCGAAGAAATCTGCTACATCCAAACATGTGATGTCAACATGATTTTCAGAGATAAAATTAGCCTCAGAATTTTTCTCTTTCTTCTTTAGTGATGCTTGATAAAGCTCAACCAAGTGTTTGAGGTCATGACAATCACGTGCATAGTATCCTTTTCCACTACATCGGAAGCAAGCAATTGCTCAATGTTTCTTATCTTTTCCTTTTTCCTTTTGATAGTGCTTTTTGTTCGATGAATGATTAATATCAAGAATAAGATTTCTTTCTTGATCATCACGACCACGACCATGTCCATGACCACGTCCAGGATCACGACCTTTTCCACGCCTAGCATTGTGAGTATACACCTCATTTTCAAGGAATGGTGCAGATCCAGTAGGTCGATTCTCGTGATTTTTCATTAATAGGTCATTATTTTGTTCAACCATGAGAAGATGAGAACTCAGTTCAGTATACTTCTTGAAACCTTTCTCTCGATATTGCTGTTGCAAGAGCACATTCGAGGCATTAAAGGTAGAGAACGTCTTTTCCATCACATCATCATCATTGACAGTCTCTCCACATAGTTTCAACTTAGAAGAAATTCTGAACATGGCAGAATTGTACTCATGAACAACTTATAGTCTTGAAACCTCAGATGCATCCATTCATATCGTGATTTTGGGAGGGTGACCATCTTCAAGTGGTCAAACCTTTCTTTTAGGCTATTCCACAAAACAAATGGATCCTTACTAGAGAGATATTCAATTTTTAAAATTTGATCAAGATGATGATGCAAGAACATTTTAGCCTCAGCACAATTTTGGTTATATGCTGTATTTTCTTTCTTAATGGTGTCTCCAAGATTCATTGCATCTAAGTGGATTTCAACATCTAGTACCAATGAAATGTAGTTCATGTCCAAACTTTGAAGGGCAACGAACTCACGTTTCACAAGATTATTAGCCATATGAAAACAAAAAGAAAAATAATACCTTAGCCTTCAAATTTGAGACGGTAGAGTCTCGTGCTGATAACGTGTTATGAAATATAAAGTAAGAAAAATGGAGAAAAGAGAGACGAGAGGAGATATCTTATTCAGTTGAGGGATGATTTATAATGAAGAGAACCCCTGTATTTATAAGAAAAATTCCTTCTAATTCTTCTCCAAAAGATAGACATATATCTTGATAGATATTCACTAAATCTTTGATAGATACTCAATATATCTTGATAGAAATTCACTACAAAATAATATATATCAATATCATTCATATCAAAAACTCTTTATTAGTTAGTACTCCCTCCATTCTTAAATATTTGTCACCTTTTTGATTGCACGCTCCTTAAGAAAAATATTAACTTGAGAGTAATTTGAATAAATTACCCTTATTTATTACTACTCTCTATTTAATATTTCTCTCTTGTACACTATATTAATAGATCTGTTGTTTTCGGGGTACAAAATTTGTATTACAATATAAAATTCAACACTAAGTTCAAGAATAACTTCAAGAACAACAAAGAAGTTCAAACAACAATGAACTATCAAAATAAAATTTAACTATTTTCTGGAAAATAGCAAAACCATAAAGAAAAAGAGATGAAACAGAAAAGAATCAAGTCCACCAAATTCATGGTGTATCCTTAAGGAATTTATTCCCCTCAAGTACCCGAGGTAAATGGAATATATGTTGTATTCCCGTGTTTGGTAAAATCTGTATTTTTCCAACAATAGCTTCAATCACATGTTCAAACTAAATAAGAACAATCACATGAAGTTGTAACTTTGTATTTCTCAACTTTGAACTTCAAAATAAGTTCAACCCAAATTATGAACATCAACAAAATAAAGTTTAAACTATTTTTCTGGAAAATAGCAAAACCAACGTTTAGAAAGAGATGAAAAATGAAGATTCAAGTCCACCGATTCACGGTGTGTCCTTAAGAAAATTATTCCCCTCAAGTACCCGAGGTTCTGGAATATATCCTCCCAGGATAAAATGAATCACTTTGACAGAATGGCGGTACCTCAAACTCGATCGAAGAACGAATGTACTCAACGATTCGTAAATCACACTTGAGTTTTTTATGAATAAGAAGATGTTTTTCACTTCAAAATTTCGTCACTATACCTGAGGAAAAATTCAGGTATTTATAGCCAAAAGGTGATGCTTCAGAAAGGAAGCAATGGTTCTCAAACGAATGCACTGTTTCAGACCGTCGAGACCAGCTGCGCCCGCAGGTGCCAGTTTGGCACAAAACAGAAAGTTGCCAGTGGTTTGCGTTGGGAACCTGCACTAGCAAGTGCCACCTACGCGGGCAGGTTGGCTTTTTCATTTTGAAACAGTGCCTCGAAGGGTCACGTCCCTTTGAGGTGCGTTGTGACAAGTGTCTGCACTTGCCATGCGCGTCCACAAATGGAGAATATTTTTGTGTCAGATTTTTGGATTAAAACCTTCACTAATTCTCAAGTTTCAAATGAATTTTGTCCAAAAAGATAGTCTCTCGATCATTTGACAAATCCAAATCCAAATCCAAATTCGAAGTCAAGCGAGCGACGACGACGACGGCGTGAGGCATGTCTTGGTCTTGCCTCACTATCCATATGAATGGGATTTTTCCAATATAAACACTAAGATATTTCTTTATCCCACCAATTTGGGAGAACTTAACTTTCTTAAAGTGAAATATCACTCTTTCACTTTCCCTCCATTTTTCTTCCCTTTTTTTTTCCATTCACAATACACTTAGAACCCAACAATCCCCCACATGAATGGGGAATGGCTATTTCATTTAAAAATATTCGGACAAGTGTGTGATCTACAAGCAAAGACTAATTGCATCTGGATAAGTAGGTTTCCCTTTGGACTATCCGTAGTGAACTTGCATCGAATGTACTCGGTCAATCGGTAGATGTGATATCTTTGAACCGTCAAACTTTAATATACACCTAGACAACACAAGTCACACAACCAGCCTTTTATCGTTTATGGTTCTCACGGTTTTGTTCGTTTCAGCCATGAACACGACCTGGTTTCATGAGAGCGTAGAAAATAGGCCTTTACTCTCATTCTCCTTGAAGCGGCTTCCACTTCACCCTCACATAGGTGATTCCTAAATATTTAATCCTATAGATCAAACTATTTGGTCAAATCTGCCAATCTTAGAAACCATTAAAAGACTTTCATCCATAAGTCTTATCCTTGTTTCCTGAACATTGTCTTCATCATGAGAATGGGTTGAGTTTATTGACAATGATTAACCATCAGTCACAACTTTTTTTTATCTCTTTGAACCTAGCTCTTGGGATGTCCAGTCTGCTAGGTAGAATTACCGCCATGACGAATTGTCCTAGGTCGTAAACCCATTCCCTTCGATGATCTCTCAACTCTCTCTCTAGATAGGCCTTTTGTAAGTGGATCCGACATATTATCCTTTGACTTCACATAGTCAATCGTGATAATTCCACTAGAGAGTAGTTCTTGAACGGTATTATGTCTTCGTCTTATACGATGAGATTTACCGTTATACATCATGCTCCCTGTCCTACCTATCGCAGCTTGACTATCACAGTGTATGCATACTGGTGCCAAAGGTTTAGGCCAATAAGGAATATCTTCTAAGAAATTCCAGAGCCATTCAGCTTCTTCACCGGCTTTATCTAATGCGATAAATTCAGATTCCATTGTAGAGCGGGCAATAAATGTCTGTTTGAATGATTTCC
The DNA here is from genome assembly GCA_031232105.1 of Capsicum rhomboideum. Lineage (NCBI taxonomy): Eukaryota > Viridiplantae > Streptophyta > Magnoliopsida > Solanales > Solanaceae > Capsicum > Capsicum rhomboideum. The sequence goes on from CP124716.1 coordinate 137,510,074, forward strand.
AAGAGACTGCTCCTCCAACTAAAGTAAACACATATCCACTCGTGGACTTTACTTCATTAGATCCGGTGATCCAATTTGCATCACTATATCCTTAAATTACCGCTGGATATTTGTTATAATGCAAAGCATAGTCTTGAGCATGTTTTAGATACCCCAAAACTCTTTTCATTGCCATCCAATGAGTTTGATTGGTATTACTCATGTACCGCCTCAATTTACTAATAGTGCATGTTATATCTGGTCGTGTACAATTCATGATGTACATCAAACTTCCCAACACTCTTGCATACTCCAATTGTGAGTCACTTTCACCTTCATTCTTTCGAAGTGCATAGCTCATATCCAATGGAGTCTTGGCAATATTGAAATCCAAATACTTGAACTTGTCAAGTACCTTTTCAATGTAATGAGACTATGACAACGCCAACCCTTGTGGAGTTCTATGAATTCTTATTCCTAAGGTCACATCCGCAACTCCAAGGTCTTTCATATCAAACTTGCTCTCAAGCATTCGTTTCGTAGCATTTATGTCAGAAATGTCTCTACTGCTGATCAACATGTCATCCACATACAAACAAATAATGACCTTGTGATTTGTAGTGTCTTTAATGTAAACACATTTATCACATTCATTTATCATGAATCCATTTGCCAACATGGTTTGGTCAAACTTTGCATGCCACTGTTTGGGTGCTTGTTTTAGTCCATAAAGTAACTTAACAAGTTTGCACACTTTCTTTTCTTTACCAGGAACCACAAAACCCTCGGGTTGTTCCATGTAAATTTCTTCCTCCAATTCTCCATTTAGGAATACTGTTTTCACATCCATTTGATGGATTTCAAGATCATATACCGCAACTAATGCAACTAACATCCGAATGGACGTTATCCTTGTTACTGGCGAGTATGTCTCAAAATAATCAAGGCCTTCTTTTTGTCTAAAGTTTTTCACTACAAGTCTTGCCTTGTATTTGTCAATAGTACCATCAGCTTTCATTTTCCTTTTGAAGATCCATTTAGAACCTAAAGGTTTATTTTCTGGAGGAAGATCAACCAACTCCCAAGTATGGTTGCTCAAGATTGAATCAATCTCACTATTGACAGCCTCTTTCTAAAAGGATGAGTCCGCAGACGACATCGCTTCTTTAAACATTAGAGGTTCATTTTCAAGAAGAAATGTTACAAAATTTGATCCGAAGGAAGTCGACGTTCTTTGTCGCTTACTACGCCTTAGATTCTCTTCATTATGTACATTCTTCCTTGGTTTATCCCTAGGTCGTTTAGACCCTTCGCTAGACAACTCATGTCTAGTCTTATACGGATAAATGTGTTCAAAGAACTCAGCATTATCTGATTCCATTACCGTATTATCATGGATATCCGGATGATCGGATTTATGAACAAAAAATCGACATGCTTTACTATTTGTAGCATATCCGATGAAAACACAGCCCACAGTCTTTGGTCCTATTTTCACCCTTTTGGGTATAAGAACTTGGACTTTCGCTAGACACCCCCACACTTTGAAATATTTCAAGTTGGGTTTCCTTCCTTTCCATTTCTCATATGGAATAGATTGTGTCTTTCTATGGGGCACTCTATTGAGTATTCGATTAGCTGTAAGGATAGCTTCCCCCCACAAGTTTTGCGGTAAACCAGAACTTATAATTAAGGCATTCATTATTTCCTTCAACATTCGGTTCTTTCAATCCCATTTGATTGAGGTGAGTACGGGGGTGTAGTTTGATGGATAATTCCATTTTCCAAACATATCTCCGCAAAAAGAGATTCATATTCTCCACCCCTATTACTTCTTATCATTTTAATTTTTTTATCCAGCTGATTTTCAACTTCAGTTTTATATTGCCTAAATGCATCTATTGCCTCATCCTTACTATTCAGCAAATAGACATAACAATATCTAGTGCAGTCATCAATAAAAGTTATGAAATACTTTTTCCACCCACGAGATGGTGTCGACTTCATAGCACAAATGTATGTGTGAATTAAGTCTAAGGGATTGGAATTCCTTTCAACAGACTTATACGGATGCGTAGCATACTTCAATTCAACACATGTTTGATACTTTGGTTTACTGCACTCAAAGTTAGGCAAAACTTCCAAGTTAATCAGTTTTCGTAAGGTTTTGTAATTGACATGTCCCAAATGTTCATGTCATAATTCATTTGACTCAAGCAAGTAAGAAGAATCCTCAGCTTTATTCTTTTCAACAGCCATTACATTAAGTTTGAAAAGACCCTTAAAGAGGTAGCCCTTTCCTAATAGTAGGAACATGGAGAACATTGTTGAGAGTCAACACCTTGCTGGAAGTCATTTTTAGGAATATCTTCCCACTTCCTTCAACCTTGGCTTTTGCATTATTTCCCATGAAGATCATTTCTTTGGGACCAGCGGTATCATAAGTAGCAAAAGCTTCTTTGTCCGCACAAACATGTCTAGTGGCTCTTGAATCTAACCACCATTCATTTAGATTTCCAACTAGATTATATTCTGTGATTATTGCACATAGATTTTCAATCTTTCCAGTTGCTTCCAACATGTTTATCTTATTTCTTTTCTTGTTCTTATTCAGAACTTGACAGCTTAGAGCTTTGTGGCCAACTTTACTACAATTGTAGCACTTGCCTTTGAAATTTTTTCTTTTCAGCTCTTTCTCTTGTCTAGAAGAATTCTTCCTCTTCATATTATGTGCAACATTATCTTTAACAAGATTTACACACATCATTGCTGATTCCTCATGCAATTTAATGTCCTCTTCTATCTTGAGATGAATCACAAGATCTTCTAAACCAAACATTTGGTTTTCAAACATTCCTTTTTCTGGAACATGAGGATATCTACTTGTGAACATTTGCATTTCAAGTTTGGTCAGCCAAAAGAACATCATTTGCTGCCATTCTTTGAATTTCAAACCAGAATATTTTTTTGATTTCTTTATCGTTTCCATTGCTTCAGCAATATCTGAACGACTTAATGACGCAATATTGGTTGCCGTTGGGACAACACCAATCACAACCGAATAAATTCTTTGTCCAGTTTCATTCGTCATTTCCTTGTCAAGCTTTGACAACCACTTTAGTATTTCAGTATACTAACTCTAAAGACTTTAATCTTTAAACACTTGTTTCTAGTTTAACGACGAAGTTTGTATATTCTTCAAATCGTCGACCGAATGATCTTTGACTCGTGATGAAGTTTTTATATCTTCAAATCACTATCAAGTTCAGACAGAGTAGAAAACCAAATGGTTTTAATCTCCAGAAATCAAAAATATAGATTATCAAGTACTAATAATTTCCTTAAGATTGTTGTATTCCCGTGTTTGGTAAAATCTGTATTTTTCCAACAATAGCTTCAATAACATGTTCAAACTAAATAAGAACAATCACATGAAGTTGTAACTTTGTATTACTCAACTTTGAACTTCAAAAATAAGTTCAACCCAAATTATAAACATTAACAAAATAAAGTTCAAACTATTTTTCTGGAAAATAGCAAAACCAACGTTTAGAAAGAGATGAAAAATGAATATTCAAGTCCACCGAATTCACGGTGTGTCATTAAGGAAATTATTCCCCTCAAGTACCCGAGGTTCTGGAATATATCCTCCCAGGATAAAATAAATCACTTCGACAGAATGGCGGTACCTCAAACTCTGTCGAACAACGAACGCACTCAATGATTCGTAAATCACACTTGAGTTTTTTATGAATAAGAAGATGTTTTTCACTTCAAAATTTCGTCACTATACCTGAGGAAAAATTCAGGTATTTATAGCCAAAAGGTGATGCTTCAGAAAGAAAGCAATGGTTCTCAAACAGATGCACTGTTTCAGACCGTCGAGACCACCTGCGTCCGCAGGTGCCAGTTTGGCACAAAACAGAAAGTTGCCAGTAGTCTGCATTGGCCACCTGCGCGGGCAGGTTGGCTTTTTCATTTTCAAACAGTGCCTCAAAGGGACACGTCCCTTTGAGGTGCGTTGTGACATGTGTCTGCACTTGCCATGTGTGTCCACAAATGGAGAATATTTTTGTATCGGATTTTTGGATTAAAACCTTCACTAATTCTCAAGTTTCAAATGAATTTTGTCCAAAAAGATACTCTCTCGATCATTTGACAAATCCAAATCTAAATTCGAAGCCGAAGCCGAGCGACGACGACGACGACGGCGCGAGGCATGTCTTGTTCTTGCCTCACTATCCATATGAATGGGAGTGTTCCAATATAAATACTAAGAAATTTCTTTCTCCCACCAATGTGGGAGAACTTAACTTTCTTAAAGTGAAATATTACTCTTTCACTTTCCCTCTATTTTTCTTCCCTCCTTTTTCCATTCACAATACACTAACAACCCAACAATATATCCTCCCATGATAAAATGATTCGCTTCAGCAAATAGTGGTACCTCAAATTTGCTGAACTTCAAACTCACTCAACGAGTGAAGATCACATTTGAGTTTTTAAGAAGAAGAGAGTGTTTTTTACTTTCACAAATTTCGTTTCTTTATCTGAGGAAAAAGTCAGGTATTTATAGCCAAAAGGTGGTGCTTCAGAAAAGAAGCAATGGTTCTTGAATAGACGCACTGTTTCAGACCGTCGTCGACCTACGAACCCCACCTGCTCCCGCAGGTCACTGTTTCATAAAAAAATAGTAAGTTTGGGCTTGACCTGTGTTGGTCATCTGCGTCCGCAGATGCCAACCTGCGCCCACAGGTCACTATCTAACTTTCAAACAGTGCTTCGAAGGGTCGCATCCCTTCGAGGTACGTTGTGACATGCGTCCGCACATACTCGGGTGCATCCATAAATGGAGAAATTTTATATTGAATTTTTGGATCTTTAACTCTCAAGTTTCAAATGAATTTTGTCTAAAAATATAGCCTCTCGATCGATCATTTGACAAATCCAAATCTAAAGCTGAATTCAAGCCGAGTGAGCGACGACGATGACGTCGCAATACTTGTCTGCTTCTTGCCTCTCTATCTACATGAAGGAATACTTCTTAATTTAAGCATAAGAATGTTTCTTTCTCCCACCAATGTGGGAGAAATATTCTTCTATAAAGTGAAACCACAATTCACTCATTTTCCCTCCATTTGTTTTTCCTCAATTTTTCATTCACATTTTCACTTAGAACACAACAATTCCCCACATGAATGGTGGAATGGCTATTTCATCAAAAAATTTATGGACAAGTGTGTGATCTACAAGCAAAGACTAATTGCATCTGGATAAGTAGGTTTTCCTTTGAACTTTTCGTAGTGAACTTACATCGGATGCACCCGGTCAATCGGTAGATGTGATATCTTTAAACCGTTGAACTTTAGTGTACATCTAGACAACACAAGTCACACAATCAACCTTTTACCATTTATGGTTCTCACGATTTTATTCGTTTCAGCCATGAATACTACCTGATTTCATGAGAGGTTAGAGAATATGCATTTACTATCATTCTCAGTCTTATCCTTGTTTCCTGAACATTGTCTTCATCATAAGAATGGATTGAGTTAAATGACAATGTTGAACCGTCATTCACAACTTTGTTTGATCTTTTTGAACCTATCTCTTAGGATCTCCAGTCTGCTAGGTGGAGTTACCGCCGTGATGACTTGTCCTAGGCCTTAAACCCATTCTCTTCGATGATCTCTCAACCCCCTCTCTAGATAGGCTTTTTGTAAGTGGATCCGACACATTATTCCTTGACTTCACATAGTCAATCGTGATAATTCCACTAGAGAGAACTTCTCTAACGGTATATATCTCCATCTTATATGACGATATTTACCATTATACATCATGCTCTCTGCCCTACCTATTGCCGTTTGACTATTACAATGTATGGATACTGGTGCCAATGGTTTGAGAAAATAAGGAATATCTTCCAAGAAATTTTGGAGCCATTCAACTTCTTCACCGACTTTATCTAGTGCAATAAATTCAGATTCCATAGTAGAGCGGACAATACATGTCTATTTGGATAATTTCCAAGAGACTGCTCTTCCACCAAGAGTAAACACATATCCACTAGTGGATTTTAATTCATTAGATCCGGTGATCCAATTTGCATCACTATATCCTTCAATTACCGCTGGATATTTGTTATAATGTAAAGCAAAGTCTTGAGTATGTTTTAGATACCCCAAAATTCTTTTCATTGTCATCCATTGAGTTTGATTGAGATTACTCGTGTACCGACTCAATTTAGTAATAACGCATGCTATATCTGGTCGCATACAATTCATGATATACATCAAACTTCCCAACACTCTTGCATAATCCAATTGTGAGTCACTTTCACCTTCATTCTTGTGAAGTGAAAAGCTTACGTCTAATGGAGTCTTGGAAATATTGAAATCCAAATACTTGAACTTGTCAAGTACCTTTTCAATGTAATGAGACTGTGACAATGCCAACCTTTGTGGAGTTCTATGAATTCTTATTCCTAAGATCACATCAGAAACTCCAAGTCTTTCATATCAAACTTGCTCTCAAGCATTCGTTTAGTTGCATTTATGTCATAATTGTCTCTACTGATGATCAACATGTCATCCACATACAAACAAACAATGACTTTGTAATTTGGAGTGTCTTTAATAGAAACACATTTATCACATTCATTTATCTTGAATCCGTTTGCCAACATGGTTTGGTCAAACTTTGCATGCCACTATTTGGGTGCTTACTTTAGTCCATAAAGTGACTTAACAAGTTTGCACATTTTTCTTTTTTTACCAGAAACCACAAAACCCTCAGGTTGTTTCATGTAAATTTCTTCCTCTAATTCTCCATTTAAGAATGCAGTTTTCACATCCATTTGATGGATTTCAAGACCATATACCGCAGCTAATGCAACCAACATCCCAATGGACGTTATCCTTGTTACTGGTGAGTATAAGTCAAAATTATCAAGGCCTTCTATATGTCTAAAGCCTTTCACAACAAGTCTTGACTTGTATTTGTCAATAGCACCATCAGCTTTTATTTTCCTTTTGAAGATCCATTTAGAACCTAAAGGTTTATTTCCTGGAGGAAGATCAACTAACTCCCAAGTATGGTTGCTTAAGATTGAATCAATCTAACTATTGACGCCTCTTTCCAAGAGGATGAGTCTGTAGAAGACATCGCTTCTTTGAATGTTTGAGGCTCATTTTCAAGAAGAAATGTTACAAAATCTGATCCAAAGGAAGTAGACGTTCGTTGATGTTTACTACGCCTTAGATTCTCTTAATTATGTACATTCTCCCTTGGTTCATCCCTAGGTCGTTTAGACCCTTCACTAAACAATTCATGTCTAGTTTTATACGGATAAATGTATTTAAAGAACTCAGCATTATCTGATTCAATTACCGTATTATCATGGATATCTGGATGTTCGAATTTATGAACCAAAAATCGACATGCTTTACTGTTTGTACCATATTTGATGAAAACGCAGTCCACAGTCTTTGATTCTATTTTCACTCTTTTGGGTATAGGAACTTGAATTTTTGCTAGACATCCCCACACTTTGAAATATTTCAAGTTGGGTTTCCTTCCTTTCCATTTCTCATATGGAATAGATTGTGTCTTACTATGGGGTACTCGATTAAGTATTCAGTTTACTGTAAGGATAGCTCCCCCCCCACAGGTTTTGCGAAAAAACTGAACTTATAAGTAAGGCATTCATCATTTTCTTCAATGTTTGGTTTTTTCTTTCCTTAATTCCATTCGATTGAGGTGAGTATGGTGGGTCGTAGTCTGATGGATAATTCCATTTTCCAAACATATCTCTGCAAAAAGAGATTCATACTCTCCACCCCTATCACTTCTTATCATTCTAATCTTTTTATCCAACTGATTTTCAACTTCAGATTTATATTGCCTAAATGCTTTTATTGCTTCATCCTTACTATTCAGCAAATAAACATAACAAAATCTAGTGCAATCGTCAATAAAATTTATGAAATACTTTTTCCCACCACGAGATGGTGTTGACTTCATATCACAAATGTCTGTATGAATTTAAGTCTAAGGGATTGGAATTCCTTTCAACAGACTTATACGGATGCTTAGCATACTTAGATTCAACATATGCTTGACACTTTGATTTACTGCACTCAAAGTTAGGCAAAACTTCCAAACTAATCAGTTTTCGTAAGGTTTTGTAATTGACATGCCCTAAAGGTTCATGCCGTTACATTAAGTTTGAAAAGGCCCTCATTGAGGTAGCCCTTTCCTACATACATTTCATTCTTGCTTATTACAACTTTCTCTGAAACAAACACACACGTATACTCATTTTAATAAGAAGTGTTGTCGACACTAAGTTCTTCCTAATACTAGGAACATGGAGAACATTGTTGAGAGTCAACACCTTGCCGGAAGTCATTTTCAGGAATATCTTTTCATTTCTTTCAACCTTGACTGTTACATTATTTCCCATGAAGATCACTTCTTTGAGACTAGTGGTATCATAAGTAGCAAAAACTTCTTTGTCTGCACAAACATGTCTAGTGTCTCTTGAATCAAACCACCATTCATTTGGATTTCCAACTAGATTGCATTCAGTGATCATTGCACACAGATTTTCAATTTTTCCAATTGCTTCCACCATATTTATCTAATATCTTTTCTTGTTCTTATTCAGAACTTGACAATTTAGAGCTTTGTGGCCAACATCACTATAATTGTAGCACTTGCCTTCAAACATTTTCTTGTTCTGCTCTTTTTCTTGTCCAGAAGACTTCTTCCTCTTTTTATTATTTGGAGCATCATCCTTTAAAGGATTTGCTACCATCATTGATGATTTCTCATGCAACTTATTGTCCTCTTTTATCTTGAGATGAATCACAAGATTTTCCAGACTGAAAACTTGGTTTTCTAACATTCCTTTTTCAGGAACATGAGGATCTCTATATGTGAACCTTTGCATTTCAATTTTGGTCAGTCAAAAGAACATTATTTGCTGTCATTCTTTTAAGTTCACACCAGAATAATTTTTCAGTTTCTCTACAGTTTCCATTGCTAGAGCAACAGCTGAACGACTTACTGACGCAACAACGGTTGTCGTTGGGATAACACCATTCACAACCGAATCAACTTATTGTTCAGTTTCATTAGTCATTTTTCTGTCAAGCTTTGACAAACACTTTAGTAGTTCAGAATACTCACAATAAAGAATTAATCTTTAAACCACTTATTTCTAGTCAACGATGAAGTTTTTATGTCTTCAAATCGTCAATCGAATGAACTTTGAAACCTGAAAAGTTTTTATGTCTTCAAATCAGAATCTAATTCAAATAGAGTGAAAACCCATAGGTTTTAAAACTCTAGAAACCAATACAGAGTGTTCAACGAATCGGTGAAGTTTTTCTATTCTTCGAACTGAATTCCCATACTGATTTCTCGGTGAAGTTTTTATGTTCTTCTAACTGAGGGAGTAGAAATCAAAAGATTTTAGTCTCCACAAAATCAGTCCCAATACAGATTAACTAAGTACTTAAAAATTCCTTAAGATTGTTGTTTTCGGGGTACAAAATCTGTATTACAACATCAACTTCAATACTAAGTTCAAGAATAACTTCAAGAACAACAAAGAAGTTCAAACAACTTCAAATAACAATGAACTATCAAAATGAAGTTTAACTATTTTCTGGAAAATAGCAAAACCATAAAGAAAAAGAGATGAAACAGAAAAGAATCAAGTCCACCGAATTCACTGTGTGTCCTTAAGGAATTTATTCCCCTCAAGTACCCAAGGTAAATGGAATATATCCTCTCAGGATAAAATGATTCACTTCAATAAATAGTGGTACCTCAAATTTGGTGAACTTCGAACTCACTCAATGATTGAAGATCACACTTGAGTTTTTAAGAAGAAGAGAGTGTTTTTTACTTCACAAATTTTGTTCCTTTATCTGAGGAAAAAGCTAGGTATTTATAGCCAAAAGGTGGTGCTTCAGAAAAGAAGCAATGGTTCTTGAATAGACGCACTGTTTCGGACCGACACCTGCCTACAAACCCCACCTGCGCCCGTAGGTGGCCCACATGCGGCCGTAGGTCGCTGCTTTGTCAAAAAATAGTAAGTCGGGGCTTGACCTACGTTGGTCATCTATGTCCGCAGATGTCGACCTGCGCCTGTAGGTCACTATCCCGCTTTCAAACAGTGCCTCGAAAGATCGCATCCCTTCGAGGTGCGTTGTGACATGCTTCCGCACATGCTCGGGTGCGTCCGCAAATGGAGAAATTTCAGATTGAATTTTTGGATCATTAACTCTCAAGTTTCAAATGAATTTTTTCCAAAAAGATAGTCTCTCGATCGATCATTTTCCAAATTCGAAGCTGAGCGACGACGACGGCGCGAGGATTGTCTTGTTCTTGCCTCACTATCCACATGAAGGAATGCTTCTTAATTTAAGCATAAGAATGTTCCTTTCTCCCACCAATGTGGGAGAAACATTCTTCTATAAAGTGAAACCACAATTCACTCCTTTTCCCTCCATTTTACATTCACATTTTCACTTAGAACCCAACAATATCTCTATATTTATGACTAAGGGTAAAAATGAAAACAAACAACTAATTATGTCTTGATTTTCTAAAATGACTATTATGAAATATATATTTTTAGTAAGGATAGACAAGTATTTAGGAACGGAGGGCGTAGATTCTTGGTTATGTAAAACTCTCTTTATTTAAAGTATGATCAAATTGGAAGAATATTATTAATGTTTTTTCTTAATTATCTACAACATCACTTGTTTAAGAACAAAATAAAAAGACTAAAATACCATTTATTTAGTATTGGAAAGTATGGAGTTATTTTACATGCGTTGTCTGAGAGTCATCGTTTGAGATTGATTAAGCTTAATTCTCCGTATATTGTCTTAACATTTTGGTTTGAATGCTCAAATTATTTGACATGATATCAGAACTAACACGATTTAATAAGCACATTTTTATACTTGTAACTTGTAAGTCCGCATTAAAGTTAATTCCTAAGTTAGCACTAAATTATGTAACATAGACTGATTTTGTGCCGCTCCACCCATTATCTTAGACTATGTTGCTTGGAGTCGTACTCTTCAAAAATGTCATGGGGTACGTGTCGAATCCTTCAAAAATAGTGTATTTTTGGAGAATACAATATGGATGCGGCAATTTTTTTTTAGAAAACCCGAGCAACTTAGATCTTAGATATTCGGGTTGGACATTAGATTATCATTGGAATTGGAGCATAGATGGATTTAATTTTGAATAAACTTTGGCTATTCTAGTAAAAAAGTTGTGTGTCCATCAGTGTTTTAAAAGGCGGGGGCGTGAGGCGAGACATTTTAAATAGCACGAGGCGAGGCATAAGTCCCGAGACATGGGGCGTAAGTCCTAAGGATCTACGGGACGTATATCTCATGTATCTTTATTTTTATAATTTTATTACTAAAAATATAAGTAACAACAAAATTTCCAATGATTCTACAAATAATTTCTTAAAATATATGACTATCATACTATGCAATTTATCTCCCTAAAAGAAATAATCAATAAACTATTAATATTATAATTAAAACATAAACTCTTTCATGAATAAAAATAAAATACTTTCAAATAACAAAACAAAATATGATAATTTTGAAATATAGGACAAAAACATAACGATCAATGACAAGTGAATATGTAAAATTCGGATATGTATTTTAAACAGAAATGTTAAGTCATATTCACCCTCACGACGTTCTCAATTAGTACATAAGCAAGTTACTTTTAATTTTCTTATTTCAACAGATGAAAAAAAACTACTAAGCATCATTTACTTAATAGAGAATTATGAGTATCAACAGCGTTGCTTAAGAAATTTGACACAATTTGTATAAGAACTATTAGACGAGTCTCGAACGTTGGGCGTTAACAATCGGACGCTTAGGACGTAAGCCTCACAGAACTAAATACCACACATGAGCCCCAAGGCGTTTTGTCAGTGCCTCGCTCCGGAGCGAGTTCGGACTCTACCTTTTAAAACACTGGTGTCCATTACAATTCAAAAGAGATCACATTCGAATAAGAACAACTGTGTGAAACAAAAGTCAACATCTTTCATTATTTAGTTTAAATTTAATTAAGATTCCAAAGCTAATTAAGTTTATAGTGACAGTTCAGCCACCACAATGAAATTTGATTATTTTACAACTGGAAATCTGATAAAGAAGTGAGAGGGACCCTTCACCTTGTAATAGTACTGTTAAAAAGCAACACCCAATGGCCCCTTGACACTGATAACAAATTTCATGTAATATTTTCTTATTAGCACATGAAGGGGGGCGCCGGGGGGGGGGGGGGGGACCTATGTCATGTTACCTTTGTGGTTATTTCCAATATAAGTGACTAATATATGCCAAGTCTAATTAAATTTAGGGATCTAAAATCTACTTTAAACAGCACATGTCTTGATGTTGATCTTCATCAAGTGGTCAAGATCTTAATTAGATTCTTCTTTCTTTAATGTTTTCTTTTGGTGGAATATAACCGCATATCTTTAAACTTATTAGTAAAATTCATTTAAACACTACAATTATAATTATGACATGTTCCAATTGAGTACATGAATGATAAAGTATTTTAATCAGACACTTTTAACTCATATTTTGATAAAGTTTATGTGCATATTTGCAAGTTTTCATTATGCAGATGAGTTAATTATATAAAATATTTTTCATTCTTTATTAATGCATATCAATATCAACTGGAACATGCATGAGGTTTTACAGTATATTGAGGTTAAAATGTATGATTAAAGAAGGTGATATATTTTAAGTGGTTAACCTATTTACGTAATGAGCACTCGAGAGACACTTAGGAAATTATACACATAGTAAACATCTAAATAAATTTAAGTTAGTCAATGTATTCTGCTATTCTTTTTTTACTTTGTAGGAATTGTACATTTGTATTACTTTAATTTTAGATCAAGAATGTAATATTTGCCGTAGAAACTCCAACAATATACATATGATTAAAATACATCCAAAGAGAGAAGGTGACATTTACCTTTTGCAAGCAATGAAACCGCCGGATAAAGTTTTAGTTGGTACTTTCCAACAATGTCCTCATTAATTGGTAATTTTAATTTTAAAAAGTTCATAAACAGAGGTCACCTTTTCTTTTAAAAAAACGTCGAATATTTAATAAACAAATTCAATTAGCTAAAATTATTAATATGCATTAAAGCTTGACAATAATGACTTGTAGAAAAGGGAAAAACGGGAGCACTTTTTGGGGCAGAAACAGAGAAATGAATGACCCAATATACAAGGATTGTGAGGGGAAACAGGAACATTCACACTTAATCAACAGTCTGGGGCTCGAACTTTTGAAATGCAGTATATCATGTTAAGAAACGCTTCCAATTTGAATGAACTTTATGCGGTATAATGTCATGGTCCAAGGTATCAGATTTGAGTTTCATAATAAAATGAGTATACAAATGTGTTGATGTGAAGTTTATATAACTTTAGGTTCTTTCACTTTAATAGCTAGCTTTAGAGGTATGATAAGTTTTGAGTTATATCAATGGTAGCAAAGTCACCCGATATCCTCCACGTCCATTGTGCCACAAACAATTATGCCGTTATTACAACTTTCGCCCAAGACTAGCAATGTCTAGCCCATAGCCAGTTGTGACTGCCTAGGCAGCTGACTTGAAAATGGCAATCTGGGAAAGAACTGCATACTTGTGGTAGAGTGAAAGTTACCCAGTATGGAGTCATCGAGAACAATGGATGTTGAGCATAATGATTTGTTATGGTCCTTTGCAAGATATGAAATTTAAATCTTACATGATATAAAAATGTGGTGATGTAGAGTTTATATATTTTAGTTCTCTAATCTTAGTAGTTATCGTTTGGAGGTATGATTGTTCTTGAATTGTATAATATAAATTCGAATTAATCGACATCCCAGCAGAACAAAACTCGAGGTGGAAAAAAAAAATACAAGCCGTGAAAATTATTATTATTACAGGCAAACAAAGATTATATTATAGGTTTTCGAGATTTCCCATTGAGAAATCATTATTAAAGCTGCCACTTTTCTGGGGGTGGTCAGTGGTCACGGGTCACCATACTATTACATAACATTTATTCCACAGCTCACACCCCACCTCCACCTATTCTTTCAATCTACCCTCTATAATCAGAGAATTTTGAAGTAATACGTAAAATTATTATCACGTGATTAGAAAGTTAAGAATTTAAACCGTGAAAATTGTTTTTTATAAAAATATAAAATAAAATCGTGTAACAATACACCCTTGTGATTTGATTATTTCTTAAATCTTATGCATAACAGAAACATTAATGCACGAAGTTACCTAAGTACCCCCTATAACCTCCATCACTTTCATAAATCATTGCACATTACTTATTTTAATATAGATTTTAATTAAACATCTTTATAATTGGAAATATTCAAAAACAAGAATCAAACAACATTGTATTTGCAAAATTTATAACAAAAACCATTCACTAGTAAAAAAACACAAAAATTTTAACGACAAACAAATTCTGTTGTTAAACAGTAAAATTCGTTGCTAGTCTTATTTAACAACAGATTATTAAAAAATTCCGTTAGCTATAAGTAATTCTGAGACAGGTTAAAAGCGAAGTTCATAGCTAATTTTAATTGTCATTTTGTAGTGATAGAGATAGGGAGTTATTAGAGTACCTGTTTAAAGAGCAGCCATGGGGTTGCCATCTATACTTAAGGTAATCTTGATCAGGACGGCCATTTCTTTGACAATTGAATTCATGTTCAATGAAAGGACACTTGGTTGAATTGTAAAGAGGATAAGTTTCATCTTCAATCCAACTTCCTTCAAAAAAGTTGCAACTCTGCTTTGGATTATAAATTGGATTTGCATTTGCATTTGCATTTGAGTGATGAAAAAGTAGCACAAAAAAACTCGTCAAACTACCAATGAAAACAGTAAAGAGATTCCAGCCACCCCCTAAGCCCATGGCTACTTATTCTTGAAGAAAAATTGCCTTTAATATGAGTGTTTCTTTGTGTCTGTCATGAGAGATTGATTGCTAAGATCTAGGAATAGGGGGAAAGATTTTTTAGATGTCACAACTTTTGTGAAAAGAAAGTGAGTTGTATGTATGATTTATGAATAACTTACAAATTGTCAGAAAGAAAAGTTTTTCACGTTTCTTCACATATTTATTTACCACACCAGATACCGCAAGGGATGTTGGGAGGGAGCGTTTTCCCCTTAGTGGACCCTATGTGCACGAATTTAGTTAGGTCGGATCAGTTGGTTACTTGGACGGGAGCAGAGTTGGAATCAGAATTTAAAAGCTTATGAATTTGAGATTTAGTCGAACATTTTAAGTAATTAAATTCTATTGCAACAACAAATCCAATGAAGTCTCATAAAGTGAGATCTTGGGAGGATAGAATGTGTGCAGATCTTACCTCTACTTCGTGAAGGTAAAGAGATTGTTTTCAAAACACACTCGGCTCAAGTAAAGCAAATCAAAGTGGCAATGGAAAGGAAAACGATAATGAAGAAAAACATGACAACTAATAAGAAAATGGTGTGGAGCGTATGTGCAAAGAACCGTAACATCAACAACAAACTAAATAGTAATACGATAATCAAAGTGCAAGAAACAGTAAATAGTAACTGAATGAAATGACAAGAAACTCCTAGTATGAATACGAATAGTAACAGAATTGGTAACCTCATTAGAATTGGTAAGTTAAGATCTAACCCTCCTTACTTGTACTTATTCACATTGGGATTATCATTTTATTGTTAATAAAAGACCGCTAGAACTCTAACTAGTAGTATAAATTTAGCACCATAAAAAACCCAAATAAAGTGAGACAACTCTGACTATCTAACTAACCATCTACTTAAGTAATTAAATTCTAATTTAATAATTTATATATATTCAGTAGATTTCTTAAGACAAATACAAGGTGAAATTTCTAGCTTCGCCCTCAAACCTAGTATAATTGACTTTAACTTTTAATTGTGTTAAAAAATTGTTTTGTACCTATAAACAATCCATTCCAAATCCAATACATAAAAATAATTATAATTCAATATTGGTAAACTAAAAATTATGATTCCACCTTTGATAAATTATGAATACAAGATGCCTTTAGATCTGTTTATCTGTTTTTTTCACGCATTTAACCAGAGTAGTACAAACTAACTGTGGACAGCAGGGATTACTCCGTCCACTTGGAGATGTTACATTTATCCTGTTGTCTTTAGTCGGTTAAAACGCCTTAAATTTGCATTATAATTCTTCCTAAGTGTGCAAGCATGGGCGGATTTAGAGTGTCGCGAGGGATATGTTTAACCTCATAAACATAAACATTAGGTGTTGACTTTGTGGTTGAGGGGCTTCAAAAGTCACCTTAAGATTCCAAATTCAATTATCAAGCACTATATTATTATTTTTTGAATCTCATTAATGAAAATCCTGAATCCGTCACTGTGTATGAATTTGATTACCATTTGTCAATACTCCTTGACAACACTGAGCTAGTTAGACCTTTTCCTATCAACCTTATGAAAAAAAACTTATTCAAATTGGATTTGTTATGTAAATTGTTTGTGTAGATGTCGTGTTATCTAAGCCAAAGATGTTTTTGTTCCAAATAAAAGTCCGATTTTTAGGACATTTTATTGAAAAAGGGAAAATAATCCCTATTAATAGAAGTATCGAGTTTGCTTCAAAATTTTCTGATATTATTATTGATAAAACTCATCTTCAAAGTTTTTTAGGAAGCTTGAATTATATATCGCCTTTTATAAAGGATGTGGCAGGAGACACTGCTATTTTATATGAAAGACTTAAGAAAAATTCTAAAGCCTGGACCGATGATCATACTCAAGCAATCAAAAATATTAAGGCAAAGGTTAATAACTTGCCATGCCTTACCTTAGCCAATCTGAACTGGGCAAAAATAGTCCAGACTAATGCTTCGAATATAGGTTATGGGGGAATCCTGATACAGTATTCCCCAGAAGACAAGAAGCAAAAATATCTTGTCCAATTTTATTCTGGTAAATGGACTAATAGTCTAAAGAATTAGGCTACTGTAGCTAAGGAAATCCTTGCTATACTAAAAAGTGTTATTAAATTCCAGGGTGATTTATATAATCAGAAGTTCTTTATAAGGACTGACTGCCAAGCAACCAAATTTATCTTTAATAAAGATATTAAACATGATGTTTCTAAACAAATGTTTGCAAGGTGGCAGGCGGTATTAGCCCCATTTGATTTTGAAATACAATATTTGAAAGGATCGACCAATAGTCTTCCTGATTTTCTCACCAGAGAACATTTGAGTTAATAACTCTTATCTTGTTATTTCAGGATGATACCAGGGGTCAGACTGACCTATTCACCCGCCTTTAATAGAGGAAGGTGACGAGGACAAGGAAGAAGCAGAGATAATATCCTCGCTCAGAAACGAAACTTGAAGCTAATAGCTTCAAATATATATTGCAGAAACTTCTGATCTTAATACAGATCATCCTATGTATAAGGAGTTCATGGAATTCATGCAATCCAAAAAAGAAAGGGAGGATAATATGCCCCCATCTTATTCCTCAGTACTGTCAAAAGACAGCAATGAAAATACTGAGGTTTATGAGTTAAAAGAAAAAAGAGAAGTTATACTTCTTTTGGAACATACGGATCTTAAATGGAAAGATGATCCCTAGAAAATAATGACCAGATATTTCAATACAACATTATATGTTGCTCCTACTTATAAATACAGGAGGCACTATGAGATTATACTCTCAGATACAGAATCTGTTGAAGTCCAACATTTTTATTCTACTAATAGTAGAACTGTGTATAATTTTTCAAAAATTATCATTAAAATTTTTTTGGCTCTGGAAGATTGGAGTCTTAATACTTTTCATGAATGAGAATATACTCACCTAGATAATAAAGTCTCAGTTAAATATAACTATTGGGACTATTTAGACAGTTTTTATATAAGTCTTTTATACTAGAACCTTGGTAAGAAACATTCTTGGTTTATAAAAATTTGTAGCCAAGTTTTTTCACAAACTATTCCCGTATGGTTTTGCAAATGGTGGATTCTATATGGTTCAACTATCAATATTTTACCAGAATCATATAAAAAACTTTATACCCAATGGGTTGATGTCTCTCCAAAATTAATGGAGTTGCAAAAACAGAATATTTTCTTTGAAGGCATGTCAACTATCTATTTTTTCATAGAATTTTCGATACTATGAATAATGAAATGGTCTGTCGAAGTTGATACAACAACAGAGTTCCCTTGCTTGGAAAGAACTTTTTATATAAAGTTCTGAAATAAAATGACTCAGAAAGACAAGGAGGGAAAAATTCATGGGCAACAAAACATAGATATCATTCATGGAGCTATCAATAATTATACAATGATACAGGAAGCAGCAGCCAGACAGAATGACGCTAGCCCCTTCAAACATATCTCCTGAAAACTTCAAATGAAGAAGGGAATAATGTCCAAATCAGAAATCCTAGCTTCGTATATGGAAGAAATCAAAAAAGATCTTCTAAAAAATTTAGACATAGAAATACCAGATGATGTTTCTATGGCATCCATCAGTCATACTAAAGATGGAGATGAGCTGGCAGGAGAAGCACAGAGTGAAAATAGCATAGGAGATATTGATTTAGACAATCTGGACCTACTTCTCCAACAATTCTTGGATTTGTTATGCAAATTGTTTGTGTAGATGTCGTGTGAAGGAAAATATTTTATTCAATAAACTCAAATAATACTCCTTACATTTCTCCTTACATAAAATATGTGACAGAGCACCCCTATTTATAATACTAGACCACCAAATTAAACTACGACTAGAAAACATATTTTTATATGAACTAGGACAAACAAATCCTAATCCTAACTAGATATGAATTAAAATAATACCAAATATTAAATCCTAAACAACTAAAGATTCCTACTCCAACTTTGAACTATTATTTCCAACATTCTCCCTTATTTCAAAGTTGTATAACTCGTGCCTTTTCCTTGTCGTTGTGGTTGTTGTTGTTCTATTGGAGCACTTCTTTTCAATCTTCAATTTCTTGTTTGTTTTGAAGAATTTCTCTCCAATCTTCAATTTCTTGTTTGTATTGGAGAATTTCTCTCCAATCATCAATTATTGATGCACTTTCTCATTAACCTTCAATCGTTGAAGCATTTCACTTCAATCTTCAATTATCGAAGCATTTCACTTCGATCAACTTTCAATTATTGGACCACTTCTCTGCAACTCCCGATATTTTTTTCTTGGTTGTGTTGGATTATTTCTCTCCAACTTTCAATGGTTGAAGCACTTCTCTTTAACATCCAACATTTTTTTTCTTGGTTGTGTTGGAGCACTTCTCTCCAACTTTCAATAGTTGAAGCACTTCTTCAACATCCAATATTTTTTTCTTGGTTGTATTTGTCACGCCCCGAATCCCAACGAGGCATGATTGGCACCCAAAGCCGATAAGGCCCGAGAGAACCAAGCTATGCTTCTATATATTCATATGCATGCCATAGGAAACCCCACTATCACATAAGAACATGCACCATTAGTATTGGAAATCATGGATATATATACACATTTGAGAAACTTGGCCGTTGAGGCCATCAAAACCAGACTTCATGAGTCACCGTATACACATATACCCACGTACGTCTACAAAAGCCTCTAACAGATGCATTGACCAATACAAACCAAAAGTCGGGACAAGTCCCCACTTTATACAACATGGACAATACCAAAACATATATACACTCTGACTCGGAGAAGCCCCTAACTAGCTAGAGCTCACCAATGATCTGCAACGACTGGTAACCTACTGTGGAGGCCTACTAGTACCTGCGCCTGCAGTAAGTAAGGTGAATTCCCCAAGAGGGGTCAGTACGAAATAAGTACTGAGTATGCAAGGCTCAGATGAAACTGTACAACACATGAATATTTCAATGAATTCAAATACAAATGACTAATCAATGTGAGTAAATCACCATGTTGCATTTTGGAAACCATGTGGATTGCTTTCATTACTTTCATTACTTTCTTTACATTCAATGCTCAATCATCATTACATGTGTCACAATGTACCCGGGCCCTTACTGATCAGTGGGTCTTTCCATGACTTATCGTCATGTTGGGATCGAGTCGAGCTAGGCTTATGCCCCTAGACTTGCCACCCATAAATCAGTGTATTGGTGTAATATCCCGTACATTTCCGACCTTACTTGTTGACTTTAAGACATGTTTACCTTAGTATTGAGTACAAAAAGTACATATCTTGGATGGTATCGGATGGTAGGCTAGCATGTGCAAAAGCTGAAAAAAATTCAGAGAACCATTAAAACTTGCGCCACTCCCTGTTTCAGGGTGTGTGGCGCAAGCCTCAGGTTCAGAGGGCACTACATTTTCGCGCCACTGCCCGTATTGCAGCAGTGGCGCAAGGCACAAGTGTTTTGGCCTCTCCGAGCTCGTTTTGCGATGTAATGCAATGTCGATTCTTCCATGGTTTCTTTTGGTTCTTTGGTGTTTATTTACTCCTTATTAAGGCTTCAAGTACCTTAATACACTCCTACATGATCAAACCATGAAACACAAGAATTTACCAAAAATATTCAATTAAGCCATGGACGGCTAGAATGTCTAGTTTTGCGATTGAGGCTACGAAAGGGAATCTCGTAAGTGAATAATGTCGTGACATTATGGAATTATTTAAACATGATATATATGGTGGATTATCCATTTATTTTAGTGGACTAAGCTAATATGTGTTATTGGGCCCAAATTGAGGCCCAAAACAAGGCCAAAATGAAAAGCACAAAAAGGAAAAAGACCCATTCTTGTGATTGACCAAGGGACCATGGCATTTAATGCCAAAAGAGTGGCTAAGGATGACTTAAAAGACTCTATAAAACAAGTAAAAAATCAGATTTATTTCATTACAACTCTCATAACTTTTGGATATTTCTCAACCATTTCTCTCTTTTCTAAACCCTAAGGCAACCATTCCCTTTGGACACTTTGGACAAGATCATCCCTTTGCAAGCTTGGGTAAGTATTTATTCTTGTGATTTAGAATATTATATACATGAAGTATTGTGTAGATCATGATGGTTGTGTTGGAAAGGTTGAATAGGACACTTTTGCCTTTTAGTAAAAGATGTGTCATTTTGTGAATTAAACTTGAAAGGTGACTTGTGGTTTTGATTAAGAGCATGGTATGGATGGAATATCAACATGTATGGTGTGATTATGTTACTAAACTTGTTATTTTCTATAAGTGTGAATTATGGGATTTTTGGCCGATATGTGCTATGAGGTGTTTTAAGGTGACTTGATGGATTATTTGTGATATGGTGTGAATGAGAAAATGTAAAGAAGAATCTTTGTTGAAAAATGCTATTGGTTATGATGTTGGTCAATGTATGGCATGTTGTGGTATTTTTGGTATGGTCATGCCGAAATTTCATTATAATGGGGGAAATGACGTTAGAGGCAATTATGTAACTTTTGTCGTCTTTGCACTTGTAAGGTGGTTAGATGTTGACGTAAACTCCGTTATGTGCTTGTGTTGTAAAGTAAGGGGCTGGATCATTATCTTCGTTAGGATTGTGGATTCTTATTCAGAGGCTAAGGTATGTAAGGTTATTCTTGTCCGTATCTTTCTGCCGCACATATTGCTCCCTTTGCCATTGTACTTGTACCTATGTCGAAATGTTCCAAAGTATATCATGTCAGGTTGGTTACCTATATATATTTCTTCATGTGTCTCTTGTACATTGAGCGTTGTCCCAAAGTTCCAATAATGCGATAACCAACAATGTGTCAAGTTCATAACTAAAGAATGAAAGTAATGCATACTTGCTTGAGTACGGGTGGTAGCTCAAAGGGGCAAAAGCCTAGCTAGAGACGATCCCGATGTATCACGGGTGGTAGCTCAAAGGGGCGATGTCACGACCCGAATCCCATCGGGACGTGATTGGCACCCAAAGCCGATAAGGCCCGAGAGAACCAATCTTTGCTCATGCTCATGTGCTCTCATATGTATGTTCGCGTATGCATATCATCTTATTTCATGTAAAGCGGAAAGCATGACAACATATGTAATATATATGCAATTTAGCCGTTAGGGCCATTTCATCAAAATGAACGTACATCTTTTACATCATGATACCCCACATATGTCTACAAAGCCACTAATAGATACATGACCATGTCTATACAATATTCACTATACACATGTGACTTAGGAAGCCCCGAAGCAACTAGAGCTCACCAATAATCTGCGGAGATCTCGCCACTTACTGCGGAGATCTACTAACTCCTGTGCCTGCAGCATGTAAGGTAAGTCCCCCAAGAGGGGTCAGTACAAAAAAAAGTACTGAGTATGTAAGGCCATATGAAACTAGAATAGCACATAAGTACTTCCAAGAAATTAAGCGTAAGAGAATAACCAATAAGGACAAATATCCGTTCTGAACGTAGGAAACCGTGTACATTTCTTCTATCATTTACATTACTTGATCAATTACTCAAATCATTATCATTCTTGTAATACCCTCATGCTTATACATTCATGCTAGGAATCTACTCTCATTTCTTTTACAACTATCTTCCTCAATGATCATCCAACTAGCTAGTAGTTCACAATGCCTTATAGAACGTCACCTTATGAATAAGCATATAATACCGGGCCTCCACATTAGTGGGATAATATATATTTCAATGTATAATACCGGGCCTCCACATTAGTGGGATAATATATATATATTTCAATGTATAATACCGGGCCTCTACATTAGTGGGATAATATATATATATCAATGTATAATATCGGGCCTCCACATTAGTGGGATAATATATATATATCAATGTATAATACCGGACATCCAGCTGATCAGTGGGCTATAATATATACCGGACATCCAGCTGATCAGTGGGCAATAATTATATATATCATAATAATACCGGACATCCAGCTGATCAGTGGGCTATAATATATACCGGACATCCAGCTGATCAGTGGGAAATAATTATATATATCATAATAATACCGGACATCCACCTGATCAGTGGGCTATAATATATACCGGACATCCAGCTGATCAGTGGGCAATAATTATATATATCAATGCATAATACCATCCTGAACTTATACCCTTTGACTGTGACCCATGCTCAATGAAACCTAAAGTAACCACATAAACCTTACTTCTTTGCATTGCCTCTTTCCTTTACTTTTGTTATGAGACATAACACATTAAAGATCATGACCCTAAAGCTCGTACTCATATACTCATATCACCTCACTATCTTACTTCATGGGATTGACATCCTCACTTATGAAGAATCATTATACTAACTTGCACATCACCTCTCCTATTACTCTTATGAGTTTGATACTTCAACTTATGAGAGATTCACACATCCACTTAGGAGACACACACCTCTCTTATGAGACTTATGAGATTGGTACAAAGCTAGTCATAGCATTATTAGAACTTGGAACATACATTATCGGAGTTTGGAGTCATAATATTGTTTGAACTGTGGAGTTGTGTCCATCCCCCTATTACCTTTCTTCATTCTTGCAACCAACAAACATACATAACCTAACTTAACTTATTTCTTTTGAGAGATTGATACATTGAGGATCGTGATGCTCTTGAAAACACAAACACTTCACCTCACTCTTCACTTGTCATGAGATTGGTACTTTTACTTATGAAAGATTGGTACAAAGATAATCATCATATTAAAGGACTTTGGAACAAGGCATAATTGGAAAATGCCATCCAAGAGTGAATAGATTCTCTTATGTTATTATTCTCTTGAACTAGGTCCTTTAAAGATTTCAACGTTATGACAACTTTCCTTGAAGCTTCGGATCATTAACCAATGGGTAAGAGATATGTGAACAAACAGTGTGAGAAACATAACATTATTAGAAACATAACACTATTGAAACCATTGGACCATAATCCATGAAAAAGGGACATGAGTCATATCAAACATTGGAACGTAACCTTATTGCTTTTGGAACATTAACCATAAATATGAGACATGAGATTCACCAATGATCAATGAGTAGGAAAGATATGACAATGACCATGGATAACCGGTTATGGAATACCTTAGCACATTTCGAGATGGAACATGCGTAATGTCAATGTGAAAACTATTTGCCGCAGAAAGAGACGGACAGAGTAACCTTACATACCTTATCTTTCCAATGTAAATACACAATCCAATACGGCTCAACAATTCCGCTTCTTCCTTACGTTTCACTCTACATCACAAATACATAATTGAACCAACATTAACCACCACTACCTTACAAATGCATATGACAACAATGAGTTACATGTTTATCTTTAAAATGTCATTTCCTTTCTTACAATACCATTTACGGCATTGTCATACCAACAATACCCCATTCATGCCATACATTGACCACAAGTTACATTCCAAGCATTTAAGATGACCATGAATTACATGAGTCCCTTATAATATTATTTCCCCCTTGACAACACCATTCATGGCATTAGCATACCAAAAATACCACAATATTCCATACATTGACCAACACATGATAACCCAATAACATTTCGCCACAAAGCTTCTCCTTTACACTTTCTTATTCCCACCATATCACAAATAATCCATCAAGTCACCTTAATACACTTCATAGCACAAATCGGCCAAAATTCCATAATTTACACATGTAGAAAAATAGAAAGTTATGGACATAACAACACCATACAAGTTGAGATATCATCAACACCATTCACTTTCATCAAAACATCAAGTCCTTTTCAAGTTTAATTCACAAGGATTACACATCTTTTCGTAAAAACCCCAAGTGCCATATCCAACACTTTCTAGCATAACCAATATGATCTACATAGTCTCTCATGCATATAAGATATTAAATCATAAGAATATACACTTACCAAGACTTTCCAAATGATGATCTTGCCCAAAGAGTTGGCTTAGGGTTCTTGAGAAATAAGAGAAATATCTTTGGGAAATTTCTAGAATAGCATGAGAATGGTAAAATGATAGAAATCTGAAAATTCCACCTTTTATAGCCCCTTAATGACCCTTTTTACTCACACACTTGGTCCAATAATAAGTCTCTACTTGGCCAAGATGAATGGGTCAAATTTCCCATATGGGCCATGTCTTTTATCCCAATTTGGGCTTTAAATTGAGCCCAATTTACTTGACCCAATAAAATCAATAATTCCTCATGTTTAAGGCATTTCATACACTTTACGACAGTAGTTCCACTCACAGGATTCATGTCCATAGCCTCAATCCCAAGAACAAGCAATTCTAGCCCCATATGGCCTATTTTGACCAAAAGGGTAAAATCGTCATTTTGACGCCAAATTCGTTCTCGAGTAATTTTATCATACCAATATAATATTTCACTCATTTCATGTATATTCGCATGGTTGTAGAAGAATCGTGGCAAAAATCGGCTCAATACGTCCCCGGAAACCCTTGGGACTTAAACAAAATTTTCAACTTTTGAAAGGTGCGCAGG
This sequence comes from Capsicum rhomboideum, assembly GCA_031232105.1. NCBI lineage: Eukaryota > Viridiplantae > Streptophyta > Magnoliopsida > Solanales > Solanaceae > Capsicum > Capsicum rhomboideum. The sequence goes on from CP124716.1 coordinate 137,535,696, forward strand.
GGCGGCGTGGCACGCTGCCTGGCGCGCCACTTTACTTCCTCTAGACTGAAAATTTCAGCCCAGAGCAGCGTGGCACGCCCCACCCAAATTTTTTTTTTTTTTTTTTTTTTTTTTTTGCTCTCAAAACTAAGGTAAACATGTACGGGGTGTTACAGGCGAAAGCCTAGCTAGAGACGATATCGATTGATTATTGGACACAGGGGGTAGCCCAAAGGGGTGAAAACCTAGCTAGGGCCGAACCTGCTTTATTGATTTATGGGTGGTAGCTCAAAGGGGCATAAGCCTAGCTAGAGACGATCCCAATATTGTTATTTACCACTGATCAGTTGGTCCCGGGCATGATGTGATTATTGTTGATATTGAGATGAATGATAAAGGGAATAAAGAATGTAAAGTACATGGTTCCACACATATGGAAATGTTGGTTTATCTATATTGCCTATTCTCTTATCTTTGATATACATTGGTGTTCTCACTTATTGATACAGTTTTCTTATGGCCTTACATACTCAGTACATTCTTCGTACTGACCCCCTTGGGGGAACTTACCTTACTTGCTGCAGGCACAGGTTCCAGTAGACCTCCACTGTAGGTTGCGAATCATTTGCGGACATTTGGTGAGCTCCAGTTGGTTCGGGGCTTTCCGAGTCTTCTATGTATATTTATTTTGGTCTTGTGTATATGTATAGAGCGGGGTGTTTCCCGACTCTAGGTTGGTTTTGGTTATGCATCTGTAGAGGCTTTGTAGATGTTGTGGGTCAGATGAAAGGAATGTAATGAACTTATGTTTTGTCTTGATGGCCCTAACGGCCAAGTTTCATAGCTCTTATATATTTGTCATAACGTCCGCTTTTGGCTTCTTATAATTATTTGTGGTGGTGATGACTATTGAGTGGTATGCGTATGGGTGTTTATGGATGAAGGTTGGTTCTCTCAGGCCTTGTCGGCTTCGGGTCCCAATCATGTCCCGATGGGATTTGGGGCGTGACAAAAGTGGTATCAGAGCGGATCGTCCTAAGGGTGTCTACAAAGCCGTGTCTGAGTAGAGTCTTGCTTATCGATGTGTTGTGCACCACATTTATAAGTAGGAGGCTACGGTGCATTTAGGAGTTGTTTCTTTTTCTTCATTTCTAGATCGTGCAATAGAGCTACTGTTGTAAGTGGAATCGTACCTAACCATTGGTTTTCTTATATTATAGAAAATGCCGATTGCACGAAAAGGGAAAGGTAAAAGTAAAAGAATAGACAGGCTGGTTGGAGAGGGAACTAGTAGACCACCATCGGAATAGGTCAATCAAGGCGGTGTTGAACAGGAGTTTGCATCGCGGGCTTCTCCTACTTTACCCACAGACCCGCCTATGAATGCTACTGACCAGGACTTGAGAAATGCAGTGCACATGTTGACACAGATAGTTGCTGCACAAACACAGGGACGAGCTGGTCCAACGACAAATGAGGATGATGTGGCTAGAATAGCGAGCCGCAGAACACAGGATTTTCTGAAACTAGATCCTCCCATATTCACGGGGTCAGACCCACAGGCAGATCCACAGGACTTCGTGGACCAAGTACAAAGGGCCCTAGATGTTATGCATGTGACTGGTGTAGAAACGGTAGAACTTGCGGCCTACAGGTTGAAAGGTGAAGCGATATTGTGGTATGAGGACTGGAAACGGTCGAGGGGCATTGATGCACTTCCAGCTAGCTGGGAAGGATTTAGAACGGCCTTTCTTGATCACTATCTCCCTTATGAGATCAGGGAAGCACGTGCAGATCAGTTTCTAAACCTTCGACAAGGGAATATGAGTGTTCGGGAATACAGTCTTTAGTTTAATTCTTTGGCTCGGTATGCTCCGAACGTAGTGGCTACAATGACCAACAGAATCCATCGATATGTGGACAGATTGGAGCCGTATTTGGTAAGGGACTATACCATTGCTGCCTTGAATAGAGACATGGATATTGATAGGATCTAGGCCTTTGCACAAAAGATGGAGGATCAGAGGCAACGGAGGAGAATACAGGAATCTGAAAGAGGGCCGTCAAAGCGGTCTAGACCTATGGGGCAGTCTATGGTGTCCCAAGGAGAATTTAGACCTCGGATGTTTCCTAGACCGCGTAGACCATTATTTTCTCATCCCATGGCAGGTGCTTCCTCCCAGTTTCGAGGGTCTAGAGGCGGTTATGCTGGGCAAAGCAGTGGGGTTCAGGGCTCGCAAATAGCAGGGTTTCTTCGTCAGCCATGTCAGCACTGTGGAAAGTTTCACTCAGGGGAATGCCGACGTGGGGTGAATACTTGTTTCTGGTGTGGTATGCCAGGGCACATAATGAGGGAATGCCCACGAAGAGGCTCGGGTGGTGTGGCACAACCTATGGGGTCAACCGTTGCATCTTCATCATCGGTTCCTTCCGTAGGCTGAGGTATGCAGTCTGCCGGTCATGGTAGAGGTGCTTCTGGAGCAGCTAGTTCCAGTGGAGCCCAGAATCGTACTTATGCACTAGTGGACCGACAGAATTCGGAGGCATCTCCCGATGTAGTCACAGGTATATTGTCTATATTTTCACATGGTGTATACGCATTGATAGATCCGGGCTCTACTTTATCATATGTTACTCCATTGATTGCTGCAAAATTTGAAAGAACACCGAAATTCTTAGATAAGTCTATTGAAGTGTCTACACCGGTTGGTGAATCTATTGTTGCAAAAAGAGTATATCGTAATTGTGTGATAACTGTGTGTGGTCATGATACACTAGCTGATCTTATTGAACTTGACATGGTGGATTTTGATGTTATAATGGGGATGGATTGGTTGGCTTCTTGTTATGCTACGGTGGATTGCCAAGCCAAGGAGGTACATTTTCATTTTCCACAAAAGAGTATTCTTGAGTGGAAAGGTAATGTGGGGGCACCGAAAGACAAATTTATTTCCTATCTTAAAGCTAGGAAAATGATAGCTAAGGGATATATATCCATTTGGTAAGAGTGCAAGATCTCGACGTGGAACCACTAACTCCTCAGTCGGTACCAGTGGTCAATAAATTTCTCGACGTATTTCCTGACGATCTTCCAGGTTTACCTACAGAACGGGAAGTGGTGTTTGGCATTGATGTGATTCCAGGCACTCAGCCGATCTCTATTCCTCCGTATAGAATGGCTTCAGCAGAATTGCGTGAATTGAAGGAGCAATTAAAAGACTGGCATTGATGTGATTCCAGGCACTCAGCCGATCTCTATTCCTCCGTATAGAATGGCTTCAGCAGAATTGCGTGAATTAAAGGAGCAATTAAAAGACTTGTTGGACAAGGGCTTTATCAGGCCTAGTATGTCCCCGTGGGGCACACCAGTATTGTTTGTGCGGAAGAAATATGGCACCTTGAGAATGTGTATCGATTATCAGCAATTGAATAAGGTAACGATCAAGAACAAATATCTCCTCCCGAGAATTGATGATTTGTTTGATCAGTTACAGGGTGCCAAATGGTTTTTCAAGATTGACTTGAGGTCGGGTTACCATCAAGTCAGGGTTAGAGAAAATGATGTACCCAAGACAGCTTTTCGAACACGGTATGGCCACTATGAATTTTTAGTTATGTCATTTGGACTAACAAATGCACCGGCTGTTTTCATGGATTTGATGAATAGGGTGTTTAAGCCATTTCTAGACGTGTTCGTAACGGTATTTATAGATGATATCCTGGTTTATTCGAGATCACAGGAGGACCATGCTAATCACTTACGACAGGTGTTACAAATTTTCCAGGATCGTAAGTTATATGCAAAGTTTTCTAAGTGTGAATTTTGGTTAAAATCCATAGCATTCTTGGGTCACATTGTGTCGGATGAAGGAATTCGGGTTGATACGCAAAAGATTGAAGCAGTGAAAAATTGGTCAAGACCTACGACGCCTACAAAGATTCGTAGTCTTCTTGATTTGGCAGGTTATTACAGGAGATTTGTGGAAGGGTTTTCTTCTATTGCTGCACCATTGACGAAGTTAACACACAAGGCAATCAAGTTTCAGTGGAACGACGCATGAGAGAAAAGTTTCCAAGAGCTGAAAGAGAAATTAACTTCCACGCCAGTATTAGTACTTCCCGAAGGCATAGAAGGTTATGCAGTGTATTGTGATGCTTCTGGGGTTGGCCTTGGATGTGTATTAATGCAGCATGGTAAGGTCATAGCCTATGCCTCACGACAGTTGCGGCCACATGAGAAAAACTATCCCACACATGATCTTGAATTGGCAGCGGTAGTTTTTGCTTTAAGGATATGGCGTCATTATTTATATGGGGTTCATGTTGACATCTATACGGATCACAAAAGCTTGCAATATCTTTTTAAGCAGAAGGAACTCAATTTGAGGCAACGAAGGTGGTTAGAGCTTTTAAAAGATTATGACATTGATATTTCTTATCACCCAGGCAAAGCAAATGTAGTAGCTAATGCATTGAGCCGTAAGGCAGTAGAAAGCGCTAGTGGTCAGTTGAATGAAAAGCATGAGATAATCAAAGACTTGAATCAATTAGCCATCTTGGGAGTTCGCCTTATTGAATCCTCAGATGATAGAGTTATTGTGTAGAATGCAGCAGAATCCTCCTTGACAGCTGAAGTGAAAGAGAAGCAATTTACGGATTCTATTTTATTGCAGCTAAAGAAAAATGTACAGCAGAATTTGACCAAGGCATTTGATATTACACTGGAGGGAGTACTTCAATACCAAGGTCGATTATGTGTACCGGACGTAGATGAGCTAAGGAAGAGGATTATGACAGAGGCACATCACTCACGGTATTCTATTCATCCGGGAGCTACAAAGATGTATCATGATTTGAAAGACATATATTGGTGGGGAAATATGAAAAAGAACATTGCGGAATTTGTAGCTCAATGTCCAAATTGTCAACAGGTGAAAGTGGAACATCAGAAACCGGGAGGGTACATGCAATGTATCAATCTTCCAGTCTGGAAATGGGATATGATTAATATGGATTTCATTACGGGTTTGCCTCGTACATTGCGGAAGTTTGATTCTATATGGGTCATAGTGGACAGGCTTACCAAGTCAGTGCATTTTCTACCAGTCAAGACGACCTATACAGCTGAGGATTATGCGAAGTTGTATGTGAAAGAGATAGTATGATTGCATGGCATTCCACTTTCTATTATATCAGACAGAGGAGCACAGTTTACCGCTCATTTTTGGAAATCTTTCCAAAGGAGCTTGGGCACACAGGTTAATTTGAGTACGTATTTTCATCCTCAGACAGATGGACAAGCAGAGCGTACTATCCAAACACTGGAAGATATGCTACGAGCCTGCACTTTGGATTTTAAAGGTAGCTGGGATGAACATCTACCTCTCATTGCATTTGTGTACAACAATAGCTATCATTCAAGTATCGGGATGGAACCTTATGAAGCTTTATATGGAAGAAAATGTCGATCACCAATTGGATGGTTTGAAGCGGGCGAACCTGCTTTACTTGGGCCAGATCTTGTTTATCAAGCTATGGAGAAAGTTAAAGTGATCCAGCAGCGGCTACAAACGGCCCAAAGTCGACACAAGTCATATGCGGATGTTAGACGAAGAGGGCTTGAATTTGCCATAGGTGATTAGGTATTCTTAAAGGTGTCGCCGATGAAAGGGGTAATGAGGTTTGGAAAGAAAGGAAAATTGAGCCCACGTTATATAGGTCCATATGAAATTGTCAAAATATTTGGACAAGTTGCGTATGAATTGGCATTACCTCAAGAACTCTCCACAGTCCATCCAATATTTCATTTTTCGATGCTTCGCAAGTGCATAGGAGATCCATCTCATATTACTCCTATTGAAGATGTATAAGTTACGGAGGATCTTACCTATGAGGAGATACCTATTGTTGTTCTGGATAGGCAAGTGAAGAGGCTAAGAAATAAAGACGTTGCTTCCGTAAAAGTACTTTAGAGAAACCAACAAGTAGAAGAGATCACGTGGGAAGCGGAAGAAATGATGAAGTCAAAGTAACCGTATTTATTTCACACAGAAGAAAAAGTTCACAGTGCGGAGGTGGAGCCATAACAAGTAAGTATTTACAAGTATTGCGTGTATGTGTATATATGTGTTAAGATAGGAATACATTTGTTGAACATGAGACGATTTTACTAATATTCGAGGACGAATGTTTTTAAGGGGGGAAGAATGTAATATCCCGTACATTTCCGACCTTACTTGTTGACTTTAAGACATGTTTACCTTAGTATTGAGGACAAAAAGTACATATCTTGGATGGTATCGGATGGTAGGCTAGCATGTGCAAAAGCTGAAAAACATTCAGAGAACCATTAAAACTTGCGCCACTCCCTGTTTTAGGGTGTGTGGCGCAAGCCTCAGGTTCAGAGGGCACTACATTTTCGCGCCACTGCCCGTATTGCAGCAGTGGCGCAAGGCACAAGTGTTTTGGTCTCTCCGAGCTCGTTTTGCGACGTAATGCAATGTCGATTCTTCCATGGTTTCTTTTGGTTGTTTGGTGTTTCTTTACTCCTTATTAAGGCTTCAAGTACCTTAATACACTCCTACATGATCAAACCATGAAACACAAGAATTTACCAAAAATGTTCAATTAAGACATGGACGGCTAGAATGTCTAGTTTTGCGATTGAGGCTACGAAAGGGAATCTCGTAAGTGAATATTGTCATGACATTATGGAATTATTTAAACATGAGATATATGGTGGATTATCCATTTATTTTAGTGGACGAAGCTAATATGTGTTATTGGGCCCCAAATTGAGGCCCAAAACAAGGCCAAAATAAAAAGCCCAAAAAGGAAAAAGACCCATTCTTGTGATTGACCAAGGGACCATGGAATTTAATGCCAAAAGAGTGGCTAAGGATGACTTAAAAGACTCTATAAAACAAGGAAAAAATCAGATTTATTTCATTACAACTCTCATAACTTTTGGATATTTCTCAACCATTTCTCTCTTTTCTAAACCCTAAGGCAACCATTCCCTTTGGACACTTTGGACAAGATCATCCCTTTGCAAGATTGGGTAAGTATTTATTCTTGTGATTTAGAATATTATATGCATGAAGTATTGTGTAGATCATGATGGTTGTGTTGGAAAGGTTGAATAGGACACTTTTGCCTTTTGGTAAAAGATGTGCCATTTTGTGAATTAAACTTGAAAGGTGACTTGTGGTTTTGATGAAAGAGCATGGTATGGATGAAATAGCAACATGTATGGTGTGATTATGTTACTAAACTTGTTATTTTCTATAAGTGTGAATTATGGGATTTTTGGTCGATATGTGCTATGAGGTGTTTTAAGGTGACTTGATGGATTATTTGTGATATGGTGTGAATGAGAAAGTGTAAAGAAGAAGCTTTGTTGAAAAATGCTATTGGTTATGATGTTGGTCAATGTATGGCATGTTGTGGTATTTTTGGTATGGTCATGCCGAAATTTCATTATAAAGGGGGAAATGACGTTAGAGGCAATTATGTAACTTTTGTCGTCTTTGCACTTGTAAGGTGGTTAGATATTGACGTAAACTCCGTTATGTGCTTGTGTTGTAAAGTAAGGGGCTGGATTATTATATTCGTTAGGATTGTGGATTCTTATTGAGAGGCTAAGGTATGTAAGGTTATTCTTGTCCGTATCTTTCTGCCGCACATATTGCTCCCTTTGCCATTGTACTTGTACCTATGTCGAAATGTTCCAAAGTATCTCATGTCAGGTTGGTTACCTATATATATTTCTTCATGTGTCTCTTTTACATTGAGCATTGTCCCAAAGTTCCAATAATGCGATAACCAACAATGTGTCAAGTTCATAACTAAAGAATGAAAGTAATGCATACTTGCTTAAGTACGGGTGGTAGCTCAAAGGGGCGAAAGCCTAGCTAGAGATGATCCCGATGTATCACGGGTGGTAGCTCAAAGGGGCGAAAGCCTAGCTAGAGACGATCCTGATTGATTATTGGACACAGGGGGTAGCCCAAAGGGGTGAAAACCTAGCTAGGGCCGAACCTGCTTTATTGATTTATGGGTGGTAGCTCAAAGGGGCATAAGCCTAGCTAGAGACGATCCCAATATTGTTATTTACCACTGATCAGTTGGTCCCGGGCATGATATGATTATTGTTGATATTGAGATGAATGATAAAGGGAATAAAGAATGTAAAGTACATGGTTCCACACATATGGAAATGTTGGTTTATCTATATTGCCTATTCTCTTATCTTTGATATACATTGGTGTTCTCACTTATTGATACAGTTTTCTTATGGCCTTACATACTCAGTACATTCTTCGTACTGACCCCCTTGGGGGAACTTACCTTACTTGCTGCAGGCACTGGTTCCAGTAGACCTCCACTGTAGGTTGCGGATCATTTGCAGACATTTGGTGAGCTTCAGTTGGTTCGGGGCTTTCCGAGTCTTCTATGTACATTTGTTTTGGTCTTGTGTATATGTATAGAGCGCGGTGTTTCCCGACTCTAGGTTGGTTTTGGTTATGCATCTGTAGAGGCTTTGTAGATGTTGTGGGTCAGATGAAAGGAATGTAATGAACTTATGTTTTGTCTTGATGGCCCTAACGGCCAAGTTTCATAGCTCTTATATATTTGTCATAACGTCCGCTTTTGGCTTCTTATAATTATTTGTGGTGGTGATGACTATTGAGTGGTATGCGTATGGGTGTTTATGGATGAAGGTTGGTTCTCTCGGGCCTTGTCGGCTTCGGGTGCCAATCATGTCCCGATGGGATTCGGGGCGTGACAATTTGGATCGGGTCGAGCTAGGCTTATGCCCCTAAGACCTGCCACCCATAAATCAATACATCGGGATCGAGTCGAGCTAGGCTTATGCCCCTAGACTTTCCACCCATACTTGATCATTGACCACATATGCATTACTTTGTTCTTTACTTTGAGATTGATACTTGGATAGTCATATCTTTATTTGAAACTTTGGATCATTAAACAATGAGTGAGAGACATGAGAATAACTTGGAAACATAACATTTGTAGAACCATAACACCATGGGAACCATTGGACAATAAACCATGATCAAGAGACATAAGTTTAGTCACTATTGGAACATTGGAACATAACCTTATTTGAGATTTTGGAACATTTACCATGACTATGAGACATGAGACTCTCCAATGATCCATGAGTAGGAAATATATGACAATGACTATTGATAAACGGATATAGGGTACCTTAGCACATTTCGGGATAGGACTAGTGAAATAGCAATGTGGATACTATTTGCCGCAGAAAGATACGGACAAAGTAACCTTACATACCTTGGATTTGCAATACGAATATATAATCCTAGAGGTGCGTACAATAGTCCCGCTCCTTCTTTATGTGTCACTCTACAACACAAATACAATACGGAATTCACATTAACCACCAACTACTCTTCAAATGCATATAACATCAATGAGTCACATATATGCCCTTAAACATGCCACTTCCCCTTGACAAAACCATTGATAAAATTATTATTCCAAAAATCCCCAAATATTCCATACATTGACCAATACATGAAAATCAATACATTTCACCACAACACTTCTCCTTTACACTTTCTTATCCATACCACATCACAAATAATCCATCAAGTTACCTTAATACAACTCATAACACATATCGGCCGAAATCCCACAATTTTCACTTATAGACAAGAACAAGTTTAAGACAAAAAATAACACCATATATGTTCATATTTTGTCCATACCATGCTTTTTCATCAAAGGCACAAGTCCTAATTCAAGTTCAAATCACCAAGATAGCACATCTTTCACCAAAAGCAAAAATACACTATTCACCATCTTGCCAACACAACTATCATAATATACATATTATCCCATGCATATAATATGTTAATCCATGAGAATAAATACTTACCAAGGCTTGGAATAGGATGATCTTGTCCAAAGAGTCCAAAGGAACTATTTGCTTTAGGGTTTGGAACTTGGAGAAATGTTGAGAAAATATCATAAAGGCATGAGAGGTTTTGATGATAAAAAATCTGATATTGGGGCCTTTATATAGACCCCAAGTCATACTTAGCCTTTTCTTTGGCATTTAATGTGGTCAAAGTGGAAGAATGAGTCTTTTTGCCCTTTGGGCCAATTCTTTTAATTTCATTTTGGGCCTAACTTTGGGCCCAATAACACATATCCATGTAATCCCTCACATTTCATGTATTATTCACCATATATCTCATGTTTACATAATTCCATAATGTCACGACAATATTCTCTTAAGAGATTCTCATTCGTCGCCTCGATCGCAAAATTAGAATTCTAGTCGCCCTTGGCTTCATTGGACATTTTGGATCACTATTCACATTTCATGATTTGATCATGTAGGAGTATGTAGGAGTGTATTGAAGTGTTTGAAGCTTTAACAACACTCAAAGAACTCCCAAGAACCAAAAGAAACCATCTAAGAATCGACGTAGAATTGCGTTGCGAAACGAGCCCGGGAAGGCAAAATCTTTGTGCCTTGCGCCACTGCTGCTTTGCAGCAGTGGCGCAAGAAATGCACCCTCTCTGAATCAGTGGCTTGCGCCACACCCCCTGAAACAGGGTAGTGGCGCAAGTTTTCATACCTTGCTGAATTTTTTGGTCGTTTCTTCAATACTTGCATATCGTCCAATACCTTATCAAAACACTTCAAAATACTTACTTAGTGATCTTAATCATCAAGTAAACATGACTCCAAGTCACCAAATGAGGTTAGAATGTGTACGGGGTATCACCCAAATGCTCCACGAAATCACAAAACACCTCCTACGAAGGTCTAATTGCACATATGAGGTCCGATATCAAATGTTTCCCCAACGACACTATAACACACATACTCATGGCATCTCAACACCTAAGTATACATTGTTCAACGTCGTCAATTAGGGTTGAGAAGGTACGGGGTGTTACAGTATTGGAGCACTTCTATCCAACTTTCAATAGTTGAAGCACTTCTTTTCAAAATACGACATTTTTTTTCTTCGTTGTGTTGGAACACTTCTCTCCAACTTCCAATAGTTGAAGCACTTCTCTTCAACATCCGATATTTTTTTTCTTGGTTGTGTTAGAGCACTTCTCTCCAACTTCCAATAGTTGAATCACTTCTCTTCAACATTCTATTGTTGGAGCACTTCTCTCCAACTCTCATTGATGCACTTGGTCACCAACATTCAACTTTGTTGATTATAATAAACTTTTAATTTTTCTTCGTTCTCACTTTTATCTGGCCCGGCGTTTGTCATTGGCCAGACGGGCGGCATATATTTGTCATAGCCGTTCGCCGGCAGCGGAAGCTCTTTAATTCTTTACCAAGATCATAGAAGCTCTGATATCAATTTGAAGAAAAATATTTTATTCAATAAACTCAAATAATACTCCTTACAATTCTCCTTACATAAAATATATGATAGAGCACCCCTATTTATAATACTAGACAACCAAATTAAACTACGACTAGAAAATTTATTTTTATATGAATTAGGACAAACAAATCCTAATCCTAACTATACATGAATAAAATAATACCAAATATTAAATCTTTAATAACTAAGAATTCCTCTTCCAACTTTGAATTATTATTTCCAACATCATGGAAAACAGAATTTGGTTGTTTTCGTAAGTGATAGCCAATAGTCTTCAGCAGTAGGTTTCAACTTTAGTTGGGAAAACTAAAATTGTAATCTATGTGTATTTCCTTATAAAAAGGAACTGTCCTATGACTTAATTAGATCATATACATCAAAAACATTGGACTCAAGTGTAGTACTTGCTTCTCATTTTTGTTCCTCTATTATTTTACTATAAGTGTATTTACTTTCAGTATATTTACTTTCTGCAACTTAATTTACGTGATAATCATTCTCTATAATTTTACGAAATTGAATTTGGCTCTAAATCTGGTAGCTGAATTGATAGTAAATCGTTTCGGCCAAAATTCTCTCATAGTCCATGTGGATTCGACCCTCAACCTAGTTGGATTACTATTTCTGCATATGGTCGTGTTACATCTGAAAGTGTATCTTGAGCATATCATCCACCTCATTAATGTGTTGTAAGACCTCAAATGGACCAATGGACCTAAGCTTGAGCTTGCCCTTCTTTCCAAACTTATTAACACCTTTCAAGGGTGATACTTTTAGCACTTCCTTCTCCCCTACAATGAACTCCAAATCTTGAACCTTCTGATCCATATAATTCTCCTGACTACTTTGAGCCGTAACATACCGCTCTTGAATCAGCTTCACCTTATTTGTGAAATCTCTCAACAAGTTTTATCCCATGGACTGACTGCAAAAGTATCAAATCAACTCATTAGATATCTACATCTCCTGCCATATAGAGCCTCGAAAGGAGCCATCTAAATGCTTGAATGGTAATTATTATTATATGCAAATTCTGTCAATGGTAGCAACTGATCCCAACGACCTCCAAAGTCAATAACACATACTTGTAGGATATCCTCAAGAACATGAATAGCCCACTCAAACTGACCATCAGTATGTGGGTGAAATTTTGTGCTAAGGTCAATCCGAGTATCCAACGACTTTTGTATAGATCTCCAAAAATGAGATGTGAACTAAGTATCCTTGTCTAAAATGATAGAAATAAGCACTCCATGCAAATGGGCTATCTTCTTAATGTAGATTCTACCCAATCTCTCTGCATTGTAGGCAGTCTGAACCCCAACAAAATGAGAAGATTTAATCAATCTATCCAGAATGACTCAAATAACATCAAACTTCATCAAAATTTGTGGTACCCTTATCAAAAACACATAGAAATGCACTTTCACTTCCACTCAGGTATAGGCATCCTCTCAGGCATACAACATAGTCTCTCGTGTTCATACTTCACATGCTGGAAATTCGAGCACATAGCCACATACTCCACATACTTAAGCCAAAAAAAAAATTCAATTATGTATGCATTATATTTGTCGACTCAGAGTCGTTTATGTCTTAATTATTATGAGTTTTATAAAAATCTATTTTACAAATAAGCTTTTTTACTTTGTTAGTGTTGAGAAGCTTAATTAATTAATTGGATAATCAATTTTGTCTCAATTTTATTTCAAATCAGTTACAATCCAAATGCCAACGCTCACTACTCCACAAAAGGTAATATCTGAAATTGTTGTATTTTGGTTCATAAAAATATGTGGTAATAATTCTCTGTTTAGAAGTCATTTTTCTTATAAATTTTTTTATCCAGTTTAATTCTGTATTTCCTTTGTTTTAGCACGTCATTTATGTCAAGATTTCATGTCGAAGTTCTGTCTTGAAGTGTTTTCGATATGATCTAGATATTTAAATCTATGGAACAACTTTCTTGATATCTTTTCCTTTACTTTAGTTTGAAGAGTGCTTTGTTTTATTTTGAGGATATGATATTGAATCTTTTAACTCAACATTTTAGGTTGGGTCAATATTCTTTAAGCATGTTGTTAATTAGCTAATCGAGGTCTTCTTTTAACCCATATCTATTTAGATTTGAAGTGATTATGAGAGCAATGCAGAATCATTCATAGACAAGAGAAGATTAAAGAATAAGAGAATGTATTCATGAGAGAGTTGAGAGAGAAAGAGATGATGTATTCTTGTATTCAATGAGAATAAACTCTTAAAGTCTAATAATCTACTGATTACAAGTGTTTATAGAGTATGCAGAGGTAATTAGTCATCTAGCTATTCTACGTAGTTAACTAACTGTCTAGTAACTAACTTTTCACAAAAGTAGTTAATTACTGTAGCTACTACTAATTTAACTGTTTAGTTACTTAACAGTATTTAAGTAACATCTCCTCCAATACTTCTCCTCAAGCTAGGCACTGCAAAAATATTGTGTATGCCAAGCTCGGAGCTTAGAACCTCATGATGAACTTTGGGCAAGCCTTTGGTCAACATATCTGCTGGTTGCTCACCGGTGCTTATGTACTTGGTTAATATCAAGCCTTGCATGATGTTTTCTCTTATGAAATGACAATTTATCTCAATGTGTTTAGTTCTCTCATGATAGACTGGATTAGCAATTATTTGTAGAGCACCTTTGATATCACTAAACACATCAACTGGCAATATACTTTCCACATCAAGCTCTTTTAATAAACCAGTTATCCAAACAAATTTTGCCACAACAGAAGCCATGCTCCTGTATTCAGCTTCTGCTAAACTCTTTGAGACTGTTGTTTTCTTTTTTGACATCCACATAATAAGAGATTCTCCAAGTTTCATAATATAACCTGTAACTGACCTTCTAGAATTGGGACATGCAGCCCAATCTACATTGCAGTAAGCTGAAACCATTTTGGTGCCTTTACTAGATAACAAGATTCCTTGCCCTGGTTGTTTTTTTTCAAGTATCTAACTACTCTAAGTGTAGCATCCATATGCGATTGTTTGGGTACTTGTAAGAACTGACTTAGAGAGAACACAAAAGGAAATATCTGGTATGATCATTGTGACACACAGGAGCTTGCCAATCAATTTCTGATAAGAACCTTGATCTGCTAATGTGTGTGTCTACTTGCTTTTTGTATAGATATTCTCATCATATTCTTTTGTTGAAAATCTTACGTTTGCATCCGCAGGAGTCATAACTGGTTTAGCAGCTCCAAAACCAGTTTCTGAGATAAGCTCTAATGCATATTTTCTCTAATGCATTGGAATGCCTTTCACTGATATGGTAAATTCAATACCAAGGAAGTATCTTAATTCTCCCAAGTCTTTCATTTTGAAGGTTTCTTGCAAGACCTGTTTTGTGTCTTTAATCAGCTTAAGACTATCTCCTGTTATAAGCATATCATCTACATACACTAAGACTATAGTCATACCTTCAACACTTTTCTTGATAAATAGTGAGTGATCATACTTTTGTTGAAACTTAAAACTTAATAGACCTTCAGTAAGTTTAGCATTCCATTACCCAGGGGCTTGTTTTAGCCCATATAAGGATTTCTTGAGTCTACATACAACATTCTCCCCCTAACTCTGAAATCCTTGTGTGGAAAATCCATATAGATTTTTGGATGTGCCATTGTCTAATAGCAGCAATAGCAAGAACTGTCCTGACAATCTTCATCTTTACAACAGGAGAAAAGGTTTCTTGGTAATCTATCCCCTCTTTTTAACTATAACCTTTAGCTACTAACCTAACTTTAAATCTCTCAACTTCACCAGAGGCTTTGTACTTTATCTTATAGATCCACCTTTAGCCAATAGTTTTTTTACCATCAAGAAGAGTAACAATATCCCATGTGTGATTGGTTTGAAGTGCTTCAATCTCTGATTTCATAGCATCTATCCATCTAGGATCTTGTATAGCCTCAACATAAGTGCTAGGTTCAGTACTAACTGAAAATGTTGCAATGAAGTTTTGATATTAAGAAGACAGGTGATTGTAGCCAATGTAATCAGGCATAGGATAAGCTACAGACTTGTAAACACTCTTTGAAACAAAATCTTTGAGCCAAACTAGAGGATTTCTATCTCCGCTAGACCTTCTAGCACTAGCTGTTAAAAGTGTTGGAGTTAGTTGTAGGAGCAACCACAAGCTAAACTATTTCATTAGCTGGATTGTCATCTTTCCCTTCTTCAGTAACTGCAAACTGACTCTCAACTTGACAGTCTAGTGGTATCTCATCATAGTTAAAATCAGTAGGTATGGCTGGGAAGATTTTCATTCTACTTGATTCTGCAGTAGTTTTAAAAGGAAAGACCTCTTCTCTAAACACAACTTCCCTCCTTACAAACAAACTTTGTATATCCAGATTATACAGTATATAACCTTTTTGAGTCATAGAGTACCCCAAGTGAACTGCTTTCGTAGATCTTGGTTTCAACTTGTCCAGTTCCTTCACAACCTTAGCATAACATAAGCATCCCAGTACCCTTAAGTGTGATACAGAAGGCTTCTTTTTGTAGAACAATTCATAGGGAGACTTGTTTTGTAACACAATACTAGGCAGCCTGTTAATTAAATGCACAACAGCTAGGACTCACAAGCCCCAAAACCTTATAGGAATCTCAGCTTGAAGCCTAAAAGCCCTGGTCATCTCCAGTAGATGCCTATGCTTTCTCTTAGCTACACTATCTTGCCGAGGAGTATAGACACAACTGGTTTGATGCACAATGTTAAGACTCTTGAATAGTGGATTATAAACTGAGTTAACAAACTCATTTTTATTATTTGATCTAATAACCTTGACATTCTTATTGTTACATCCTTTTGCACACGCAAGTGTACGTGGTCGTACAAATAATAAAGGATGTAAGTTTAGATATCGTACCCACAGGGATTTGTCGAATTGAAATCCTACTTTGAATTCTTATGTGAGCTTATCAGTAGGTGACCAATGAAAAAGAGTGATTTATGTGTTTTGAATGTAAATAAAAACAATTGTAAACAAGTCGTGGATTGGTTGTGTAATAATTCAGATTTGAGAAAAGATCTAGGGTTGCGGTATTTTGACAATCCAATTGCGTTATCCAATCATACACCTAATTTGATTTCATGAGTTACTAGTTGCAGGTTAGTTGTAGCTATGTTGAGCATTTTTCCAACAACTCTAAGCCTACTTGACTATCCCTAACACCTATATTTCCATGGTCGTCGGTTAATAGTGAAGTGCCTAAAGATATCGTCTGTATCAACTAAGCTAGGTCACAGGGTATATTTCTATCCTCAGTGACGAATCGATTCCCTTTCCCTATAAGGTTCACAAACTAGACCTATTTCCTCTTTTTACACTTGTCGTTCCCTTTTTCAAGTCCAACAAACAAGCCCTAGATAATATTCGCAAGGTAATCAATCAAATGATTAATTGAAAGCAAGAAGAAATAAATAATTCAATATATGGAAATCAAAATAGATAATATGATATTCAAGCCACAACTTTCATGTTTAATCACAACCCTAGAAATTAAGAGGTTTAGCTACTCATGAATCTCTTTGGAAGAAGAGATTTCATGAGTTTACAAGGCAAAAATCAAAATAAAATAGAAGAAAAAAATTAAATCTTGTTCTTGAGCTTTGCCCTAGCTTTGGCTTCCCCAAATCAAATGTTAATAATAAAAACTGTGTAAGGGGGCTTTATATAGAGTTTAAGAACCCTTAGAATGTCAAAAACCAATTCCAATCGAGTTAGGAGAAGTTTCGACTCGCGGTACAACCCAAAAGTGGAGCTGTGGCGCGAAGAACAACTGAAAATTCAGAATTGTGCTCAAAGTTGCACCACTCCTTGCTTTAGGGGGTGTGGCGCAAGCTGCAATTTTCCAGAGAACAAGTAAAAGTCACGTCACTGCCTGCTTTGCAGCAGTGGCACAAGGCCTCCCTCCATTTGCGATTTTTCGCTCATTTTGTGAGGCGTTGCAACGTTAATTCTTCTTTGGTTCCTTGGTGCTCTTTTTCTTCTTGTTTAAGCTCCAAATACCCCAATACACTCCTATATAAGAGAATCATGAAACACAAGTACAAATCACATCATTTAAGCTCAAGACGACACCAAAAAGAGAATAAATGTGAGGCAAAAGATGGTAAAATAATGTGGTTTTTAGCCTCGCATCACTTATCAAACTGATTCTTGACATAAACCAAAAATTATTGTATTACCACACAAACATCAGATTTCAACTTCAACAAATAAATCCATGTCATTCTAAAGTAATCATCCACCACAGTAAGAAAGTACTTGTTACCGTCAAAAGTAGCAACTTTATATGGACCCCACAAATCCATGTGAACAAGCTCAAAACAATCAAGAGTTTGAATATTACTGGTAGGAAATGAAGTTCTAACTTGTTTTACAAATGGACAAATAGAACATCTATTCACAATCTTTACTATTAATCATGTTTATTACTCATAAGATGTTTCAACACACCAGAAGATGAATGTCCAAACCTCCTATGCCATAGCTCTACATCTTCAATCATCTCAGAGTTGCTGTCCTTTCCAACTACCAATACACAGTTTCTGTCAAGTTGATGCAGCTTTGTTTGTCCTTCTTAGTATGTTAAGACCATTCTCTTCCCTACCAATCTCCTTCAACTTTCCATTGGATAGATCCTGAAAGAGGAAAAAATCAGGGAAGAAGTTCACAGAGCAGCCCAATTATCTTGCGACCTTAGATATAGACATTAGATTATACTGAAACGTTGGCAAATGATACATATTAGTCAGTGTACTTTTATCAGATATGTTACTGGAACCAATAAGAGTAACTTCAGAGACACCTCCTGTAGGTAAGTGGACTTTCTTTGACATTTCAAGTTGAACAATAGTATTCTTTTCTAACATTTCAACATCACCTTCCCTGTGATTGGTAGCCCCAGTGTCTACAATCCCCTCTTGTACACTATTAATCAGAAATGCAGCATAATGATTATTACCTGCAAGGTTAGCTGCAGATGTGAAGGTTGAAGCTTCATGAGATTTTCCAGCATTTCCACCATCATTCTTCATAAGTTTCACAATATGATAATATTGCTCTCTAGTGAAATTATATGGTCCTATCTCAGACTCAACATGTTGTTTTGCTGACTTGTAACTTATGCCATAACCATTGTAACCTGCTCTAGGTCCCTCATTCATCATTGTACAGATAGAATTTCTATTTTCATTCAAATCAAGTTCATGCAGATTCTGAAATTAACCATCTGCAATCAAATTATGAGCACTAGAAGTAGTGTGGCTATTATTGCCATTAGAACCTACATTCTGAAAATTGTTAAAACCTTTCTTCTTGAATTTGTTGTAGTCTTATGAATACCCCACCAATTTGTAGCAAACTTCTTTGGTATGCCCTTTCTTTTTTGCAGAAATCACACTGCAAATTGAAGTTCTTTTAGAACTTTGAGGGACCATTTCTTGAATACATTGCCATTTCAAAACCAGAATTAGTACTAGTAGACGGATTTGCTCCCAAGATCCCTGAATTAACCATTATAGCTTTCTGCCCTTCATCACTGACAATCATACCATAAGCTTGATTAATAGAAGGCATAGGACTCTTAAATATATGAATCATTTAATCCCATTAGGAATTGAAACAGTTTTAGTTTTCGCATGTGACTAACATAATCTCTTGATTTTTCACAGTTACAACAAGGAGCTGGTACAAGAGCTTCAAATTCTTTAACCTTGACAAATAAGTATAGACAGTAGAAGTACCTTGAGTCAATGTGGCAATTTCTTTGTGTAAGTTGAAAGTTCTTGAGCCATCTATCTTATTGAACCTCTCATACAGATCTTCCCATACCATCTGAGCATTGGATGCATACATAATTCTTCCAAGTAGTCCTTTAGCCACTGAATTCATTAACCAAGATAGCATGATTGCATTGAATCTTTTCCAGTGATTTCTCATATGTTCTGGAAACACTTTCTTCTTACAAGTCCCATCAATCAGCCCCAATTTGTTTCTACCTAGTAATGCAACTCTCATTGATCTATACTAGATTGAGTAATTTTCAATTCCTGTTAACTGGAATGAAATGATTTGTGTTCTACTAACATCTGCAGGTGAAAGATACAGAGGATGATTGTAATCAATCCCATTTCCTTAACTAGAATTAGACCCATTTGATGGTCCTACACCTGGAATCTGAGAACTGTGATCTCCATCCATCGGCATGAATTTTTCAAGAAACTTTCAAGAAAATAAGAAATTGAGAAGAACTTCAGAATTAGCAGCAGTGATCACTACTCTGATACCATGAAGTGATTATGAGAGCAATACAGAGTCATTCACAGACAAGAAAAGATTAAAGAATAAGAAAATTAAAGAAACAGAGAATCAGAGAAGAGAAGAAAAAGAAGAGAATGTATTCATCAGAGAGTTGAGAGAGAAAGAGATGATGTATTCTTGTATTCAATGAGAATAAACTCTTAAGTCTAAAAATCTACTGATTACAAGTATTTATAGAGTATGCAGTGGTAATTAGTCATCTAGCTATTCTACTTAGTTATCTAACTGTCCAGTAACTAACTTTTCACAAAAGTAGTTAATTACTGTAGCTACTACTGATTTAACTCTTTAGTTACTTAACAATATTTAAGTAACATCTCCTTCAATAAGATTAAATATTAGACCTCTGTTTATCGTGATAAAAGATGATGAGAAAAGAAAAAAATATTTTGCTGCTTAATAGATATCATGAACTTAGTACCTTGATAAATTAAAAATATCTGCTTATAACAAGGAGGAAAATATTATGAATAGTCATCTAAATCTAGCCTCAAGTAGAGTCTTTTATGTGTTCTAAAAGGAAAACCATGCTTGTACAGATTTGATTATTTGAAGAAATATAATATGTTGCTACACCTCTTAAAAAAGGCCTATTTTCAGATCTGAACTAGTATGCATACCTACACTTATATAATCATGTGTTTCTCCTTTGTGAAGTACTGAAACAGTCCTAAACAATGTGCCATTTAAGGGTTATGTGAAATCTAGTTGTTTAGTACTTTTATATTATAAACAAGTGTTACTTTTGCACTTATAATTTATGTTTTAGTGTGTTATTATATGTGTTAGAAGTTGTAGAAGGACAATTCTAATGTTTAAATTGTCCCCAACACGATCCTACATGATGCCAACATTCTATCCATGTTAAAATTTCATCTAGTATAGTATATAATGACTCTATTCCAATATTGAAATTTGAATGTTAATTGGGATTCGTTTTCTGTTAGTAAGAGTCAGGTCCTTTATTACTCCGTATTATTTTTGGTTAGCATGACATGAGAAGTACTTATATTAGTTATACTAGTTTATAGGCTTGGTGTGTTTAGTTTGGTTATCTTTATTCTCTATCTCTTTGGTTTAGTAGTGTTAGATTTTCTCTCCTAACTCCTACTCATTTCTCTTTATTTTACATGAATACTGGAGTCGAAGAGTCTCAGCTAGACTCGGAACCAACATACATCCTTCCCATGTTCCTAGCTATCTTGAAACTCAACCGTGTTAGCCCCAAATATAGTTTTAATGATGACAATACTAATCCCAAATTATGTGCAGGATAATAAAGGAAGCAAGGATAATAAAGGAAGCAATGCTCAAAAAGGAAAAGCCAAATCAGAATGATTATCACGGAAGCAAAGCAAATCACCATCCAAGATAAATCGAGATCTCGAACCTATTGGAAGGATGCATCGCAAAAGGAAGGAGTATATTCAGCACATGAATATAAGGAAGAAAATACAGACGTATCTGATACGGACATATTACGTAATCTGGGTATTCAATTCACAACTAGATGACCCCGTAAATCCTTGGGTTCCCCGATATATATAATAGAGCTTGAAATTAGAAGAAAGGAAATTCTCATATCAAGACAATATCAATTACAATGACAAGAAAAGATTGGTCAAGATTATATTCTGAGGATACAATGGTCACCACATTCAAACTCTTGTATAAATAGAGCATAGCAACATAGGTTTATTTTTTTACATCTTCACTTGAGCAATATTCTAATTACTTCTTTAGCCTTATACAATTTATTGTAATTCGTTATAGTGAACACAAAAGAGAGAAGAAACTAGGTGCTATACGAGTAGAGGCTTCTACCTTTCTCATAGAAGTTTGTTTATAAGCTATCGGAGAAATATTCTATAAACATTCAAGTTTCTCTAAAGGGAACCTCTTGTAACCCAAGGGGACTGGAAGTAGGCACCACAAGGGTGTTCCGAACCAGAATAAATCTTCTTGTATCTTTTACTTAATTTCTGTTCTTTACATTTTGTCATTATCATTTTTGGTACTAAACATCGTTGTGCAGGGAAGTCGACTAACTGATAGCTTTAGTACACTTGAAGTCTAAGAATTTCAATTCAACCCCCCCCCTCCCTCTTGATTATTAATTGGTATTAGAGCAGGTCTCACAAAAATGTTGCTTAATCGCACGTGAGAAAAGATCAAATGAAAAACTATCAAATTCCAGAAGCAATTCTTCAGGATGTTTATTCATCAAACAGGCCTCCCTATTTTAACAGACAACATTACTCCCATTGGAAGAACAGATTCAGGATCTTTATCAATCAACGAATTTTCAAGCATGGGTTGTAATCAAGAAAGGACCAAAGCTGATTCCTGGACTCAAAGACAAAGAAAAGGAATCAAGCAGCACAATTGATCTTGAAAACTTTGAGAACACCAAGGAACAATAAGAGGTTATTGAAACTAACGCTAGAATAATAAGTTTCCTTTATTGTGTAGTTAACAGATCGGAGTATGATAAGATCTCAACATGATAGACAGCTAAGGAGATGTGGGACAAGCTTGAAGTGACTTATGAAGGCACTACTAAAGTGAAAGAAGCCAGGATCGGTGCGCTCGTAAATGAATATGAACTGTTCAAAATGGGTGTTGATGAGGGAGTGGAATTCATGTTTTCACAATTCAGTAAAATTGTGTATGAATTCAAATCATTGGGAATAATCTACTCAAACAGTCTGCAAGTCAAGAAGCTTGTAAGAAGTCTTCCTAAAGCATGGGAGACAAAAGCTACCATTCTGGAAGATGGAGATCTACACAAAATGACAAATGATGAACTATGGGTAACCTTCTTGCATATGAACAAAATCATATTAACAGATACAATAAGAAAGAGAAGAAGAAAATTGTGGCATTCAGTGCTATAAATCCTGAAGAAGAAGGAAATGTGGATGAAGAAAATAGTGAGGGTATGGCTCTCATAAATCGCAGAGTAAGGCACATTCTAAGACAAAGGCAATAGAGATCGCAACAATCATTCAAGAACAATGACTACTCAAGGAATGATGATCGGTGCTACCACTGCAGTAACCCTGGTCAAATCAAACAAAACTGCCCTGAATTGAGAAGAAAATCGTCAAAGAAAAATAAGAACTTCGGCGCATGGAGTGATGAAGATAAAACTGAGGACAATGCAGAAATTGTAAACATATGTTTCATGGCTATGGGAGAATCAAGTGAGGTAAGATCTTTTAATTGTCACAACTGCAACATCTTGCAATCAAATCTTGATATGATAGCTGATGAACTTCAAAAGGTCATTAACGAGTATAACAATATTTCACAAGAAAAGAAAGATTGGGAGACTCACTTAAATAACAAAATTACTTAAGAAAAAAAAACTGGCAGATCCTCTTAGAAGCAAGCCAGATAGAAGTTGACTTGCTTCAAGAAGAACTTGATGAACTTAAGATGCAACTTAATAGTATCAGAAAATCACCAAGGCACAACTTTGTCAGACTAATGATTTTTTTAAAAAAATCACCAATTCACAACTCTGTCAGATCTAATGATTTTAAAACAGAGTTTGGTTCTAACTCGTATGCATATGCTAAATCCTCTTTCTTTCATTATAAACCTACTTGTTATTTTTGTGAAAGAAAGGGTCACAAATCATATAAATGCAGACAACAGTCTCGTGGAATATGAATTTGGAGACCAAAGAAAACTGTTTCCAACGATCAAGAACCCAAGAACACTTGGGTACCTAAAAGAAACTAATCTTTTTGTTTTGCAGGAACACACCCGAAAGACCTATAAGAAGGGAATGTGGGTAAAAGATAGCGGGTGTTCCAGGCACATGATAGGAAATAAAGAAAGTTTCAGTTCTGTAAAGAAAATAGATGGTCGATCTGTTAGATTCTAAGATAATGCTAAACGAGAAGTTATGGAAGTCGGTTCTATGAAAATCAGTCCTTCCTGCGATCTAATTGAAGTATATCTAGTGGATGGACTCAAATATAGCTTGTTGAGAATTAGTAAACTATGTGATGCTGGATTTAATATATTATTCAATGTTGTAAAATGCACCATCAGCAATGCCGCAAGAAATATCACCCTTATCGGTGATCGGGTTGAGAACATATATGTTTTAAATAACGTTGATTTACCTACTTTAACTTGTCTTACTGCTCAAACCTATGATCCTTGGTTGTGGCATAGAAAGCTTGGACATGCAAGTATTCATACCATAAAAAATCTCTCTAGACTTGAATTGGTTAAAAGTCTGCCTAAACTTAAGTTTGAAAAGGATCATATTTGTGATGCTTGTTAACTTGGTAAGCAACCTCAAGCATCATTCAAAGTCAAGGAAATTGTTATAATATCCAAGCCACTCCAAACTATCCACATGGATCTGCTTGGACCCACTAAAACAACTAGTATTGATGGAAAAAGATATACTTTTGTTATTGTTGATGACTTCTCACGATTTACATGGGTAATGTTTATTACTCACAAACGTGAAACATTTAATAACTTTGAAATATTTTGTAGAAGAGTTCAAAAAGAAGCAGGATATTTTATATCTACCATTCACAGTGATCATGGAAGAGAATTTAAAAATAAAGCATTTGAAGATTTTTGTGCACAAAATCGCTATACTCAAAATTTCTCCTCACCTCGCTCTCCTCAACAAAATTGAGTAGTTTAATGAAAGAATAGATCTTTCAAGAGAATGCCAAAACTATGCTATTAGAACAAAGCCTGCCTGACTACTTCTGGGCATAAACAGTAAGCACGGCATGTCATATACTTAACAGGTATTTGATCAGGCCCATTCTGAAAAAGACTCCTACAAGCTCTGGAGAGGAAGAAACCAAATATCATCTACTTTCATCCATTCGACTGTAAGTGCTTCATTCATAACAATGGTAAGAACACTCTGGGAAAATTTGATCCTCGAAGTGATGAAGGTATTTTTCTTGGATATTCTCCTACTAGTTATGCATATAGAACTTTTAATAAAAGAACTTTAAGCGTGAAAGAATCTATGCATGTGGTATTTGATGAATCTAACCCAATTTATATGAGTATGAGTCTTGATGAGGAATAGGGAAACAACTCCCAAGTCAAGAATACTATAGAAACTGAGGCACAAATTGATACAGAGTCGACTACAACAACTCAACAGTCGACTACCTCTTTTAATCCTCCAAAACAAATGTTCCTAAGGAATGGAGACACAATGCAAGATTTCCAAATGACTTCATTAGTGGAAATCCAAATGATCAAATGCAGACAAGAGCTTTACTAAGAAAGCAAGCATTTGTGGCCCTTGTATCTCAATTTGAACCTAAGCGAATTGATGAAGCACTTGAAGATGAATCATGGATTCAATCCATGAAAGAAAAATTGGATCAATTTGAGAGAAATCAAGTCTGGACCTTAGTAAAGAGACCTAAGAACTGCTCAGTCATTGGAACTAGATGGGTCTACAAAAATAAAATAAATGAAGAAGGTAAGGTTGTCAGAAATAAAGCAAGACTTTAAGAATTTTGCTTATCTTATGAAAGGAGAATTTGAGATGAGTTTCATAGGAGAGCTGACTTTCTTCTTGGGGATTCAAATTAAGTAGTCGACTTCCGAAACTTTCATTAGCCAAAGCAAATATAAAAAGGAACTGATAAAGAAATTTGGCATGGAAAAGGTAAAGGCGTTTGGAACTCCAATGAGTCCCTCAACCTGTCTTGAAACTGATGCTCAAGGAAAAAGTATGGATGAAAAGACTTATGGTGGAATGATTGGTTCACTCCTATACCTAACTGTAAATAATCCAGATATTATGTTCAGTGTATGTAAATGTACGAGATTCCAAGTAACTCCAATAGAATCTCACCTTACAGCAGTAAAAAGAATAATTTGATATCTCATCGGGATGTAAGATCTTGGATTATTGTATCCTCATTGCTCAAATTTTGATTTAATTGGTCATTCAAATGCTGACTTTACAGGTGATAAAAATGACCGAAAATTACCAATGGAACATGTCAATTGCTAGGTGATGCATTAGTATCATGGCATAGCAAGAAACAGACTTCCGTTGTACTGTCCACTACCGAATCATAATATATGGCAGTTTGAAGTTGTGGTACTCAATTACTTTGAATTTTGCATCAATGACTTGATTATGATCTCTTTTACAAAATAATTCCTATTATGTGTGATAGTACCAGTGCGATTAGTCTTTCTAAATATATTGTTCATCATTCAAAAGCTAAGCATATTGATATTAAGCATTATTTTATTAGAGATCATGTTGAAAATGGAGATTTTGTGCTATACTTTGTTGATTCTGAAAATCAGCTAGCCGATATTTTTACAAAACCTCTCTTGGAGGAAAGATTTTGTTCTCTATGAAAAAGGCTCGGCATTACACGCATTTAATGTTTTTCTTTCTTTAAAACAAAAAAAATTATTTTATTTGATTTTCTAAATCATTATTTGTTTCATTGTTTAAATTCGTGATTTGCTCTTATTTTACTTTGAATTAAATATTTTGCATATTCCTCTGTATATAAGTCCCTCATTTCCCGTACCCTCTTTATTCCCTTCACTCTATTCCATAAATAAACTCCTTCTCTTCCCTTTATTATCTCCCCTTCGTGTCCTTTCAATCGATTTATTGAATTGTCCCTCCATCTTCCCTCTTTTCTCAGCCTATAAACCTTTCTCCTCCACTTTTTCTTTTCATCCACTCTTCTTCACAATACCCAAGACTAAATCTATGGCATATTTTCCTCCTCCCCAAACCGACTTACCAAATAGCTCCTCCACAAATATACTCAATCTCTCTTCAAATTCCTCTGAAGGAGAATCCCATGTCCCTGCAAAAGCGGCACCCAAAAAGCGCTCAAATTGCGACAAAGGCTCTTCATGTAAGAATACCCAAACTAATACTCATGGTTCACTTAGTCAAAAGGACATGCAAAGAATTTGGGGATTGAGTAGAAAGAAAGGTTTGAGGTCCTTAAGAATCATTCTATTATTGCTGGAAGGGTAATAAATCTGAAACAACTCAAGGAATCTCACTATTTGGTAAGTGATGTCTTTAAAGCTCAAAATTTGAAAATGTTTCTTAAAGTCTATGGTATTGAAGTCTATGAAGATCTTGTTCGCCTATTCTATGCTAATCTCCATATGTCTCAAGATAGTGGAGAACTTAAAACCCTAGTGTTGGGCACTAGAATAGTGTTAAATGACTTTTTATTTAAAAAAATCTTTGACATTGACTCATCTGGTGGCATTCTGTACATGAATGGTAACTAGTCTAAAAATTTTGAAGTTTCGTTTGAAGGAGTAAAGCAGGCAGTGACCGAATCTGGCACTAACCTTTCTGATTTTAGACCTCTGTCTTTATGTTTTGAAAATAGAATTTTAGCCCACCTGATTGCTACTACTTTGGTTCCTCGTAAAAGCTCACTTAGTAGTATCTCTACCAAGGATCTGTTTGTGTTATATTGTCTTGTTAAGAAATATAGCCTGAATTGGTATACTTGGTTTCATAAATTCATGCTGGAAAGTACTCAGGATCTTAGTTCAACTACTAGTCTGCCGTATGGTGCTATGATCTCTCGCATTTTAATTCATTCTCTTATTGATTAATTTGAGTTACCTGTTTTGGATGTTACTGGTACTTATGATACTTGGGCTTTTTAAACCATGGGGTACGTGTTTATTGACTTTCAATGGTGCAAGAAAGACTCTGCTAAAGCTCTTTTTGTGAAACCCAACTCTGGAAAAGCTCCAGTCAACTCTGTGGGTGTACTTCTCAAGGAAGTGAAAAGTGTACAGGAGCGTCTGATAACTCAGGAAGAAGGTATGATTTCTCTACAGGAAAGTATTGGAAAAATTTGTCAGATGACTAAGGATACAGGAACAGATGTCGAACAACTGCGACTCACAATGGATGGTTTGAAAAGTGAGGGAGTTCGCATTGTAAACAAATTGGTCAAGCAAGTCGACTCTATTAGGACAGGAGCTAGCTCCTCTCATAATGAACTTGTTGTCACCTATTAGACATCCTATGCAAATTTTTCAAAGAACGTGCAAAAATCCTATGACACCTTCTGCAGGAAGGTGATAAATACCCTGACCTACTTCTTGAAAAAGAAGTAATCTGTCCAGTTCTTGATTCAATAGGGGTGTGTCCTTATAAGACAACTTTTTTTGTACTGTTTTGCACTACTATCTTCTACTCTTATCCCTCACAGAGAATTATCCTTAGACAACATTGCCCTCCTTCTGTTAATTATATGTTTGTTGTCATGTATTATGCTATTGTCTTTTTTTTTATTATGCCAAAAGGGGAGAAAACAGGTAAAAACAGGTGGCGTAACTTAAGGGGGAGACAACACAATTTAAGGGGGAGCCAGCTCTTCCAATTCAAGAGGAAACTTACAGGGAAGTTTAATGAATACGTTTTTACTCTTGTCATGATAAAAAAGGGAGAGATTGTTAGCCCCAAATATACTTTTAATGATGACAATACTAATTCCAAATTATGTGCAGGATAATAAAGGAAGCAAGGATAATAGAGGAAGCAAGCTCAAAAAGGAAAATCCAAATAATAATGATTATCACGAAAGCAAAGCAAATCTGCATTCAAGATAAATAAAGATCTCGAACCTATTGGAAGGCTGCATCGTAAAAGAAAGGGGTATGTTCAGTACATGAATATAAGGAAAAAAATATGGGCGTATCTGATACAGACATATTACGTCATCTGGGTATTCCATTCGCAACCTAGATGACCCTATAAATCCCTTGGGTTCCCCGATATAATACAACATGGAATTAGAAGAAAGGAAATTCTAATTCCATCAAATCAAGACAATATCAATTACAACGGCAAGAAAAGATTAATCAAGATTCTGAGGATACAACGGTCACCATATTCAAACTCTTGTGTAAATAGAGCAAAGCGGCATAGGTTTATTTTTATACATCTTCACTTGAGAAATATTCTAGTTACTTCTTTAGCCTTATACAATTCATTGTAATTCGTTATAGTGAACACAAAAAAGAAAAGAAACTAGGTGTTATACGAATAGAGGTTGTTACCTTTCTCAGAGAAGCTTATTTATAAGCTATCGGAGAAATATTTTGTAAACATCAACTTTCTCTAAAGGGGACCTCTTGTAACCCAAGGGGACTAGAAGTAGGCACCACAAGGGTGTTTTAAACCAAGATAAATCATCTTGTGTCTTTTACTTAATTTTTGTTCTTTACATTTTGTCATTATCGTTTTTGGTACTAACATCATTGTGCAGGAAAGTCGACTGATAGCTTTAGTCGACTTGAAGTCTAAGAATTTCAATTCACTTGCCCCCCCCCCCTCTTGATTATCAAACTGAACGAAGAAATGGGTCTTCTCCATGCAGTTGCTATTGACGATAGTAGACAAGAAAAAGCCAAATCTAGGCTCAATTTTAACTCTCTTTTTGCTTCCTTATTACTCCCTCCGTCCATCTTTAATTTTACACTATACTAAAAATAGATGTCAACAATACTTGTCCAGTTTGGAAAATCAATGGATAATTTACCCATTTCTATCCATTTTTTCCTTAGCATTAAATACGATTCATTACTCAATGCAATTCCCAAAGCATTAAATTTATCATATTGAAAGGGTAATATGATAAAATTACCCCTATAATTTACTATTTCTTAACCTTTGTGCAACGTCAATAGTGGACAACTATTGATGGATGGAGGGAGTATTTCAATTGTTTAAATATACTAACACTCCACTTGGTTATTTTTTATATAGATGAATTCACACACTACTTGAGGATAATTTAGCTTAATACTATGGTGTATGCTTGATTTCTTGATTTATCACTTATATAAGGGTTTTTTTTTTTTTTGCAATTTAGGTGAAAGAAGCCAAAAAAGGACCAAAATGGAGAAGAAATAGCCGAAGTTCATGAAGTGAAGTCCAATTAACAAAATCAATCAATTGAAGCTCGCGGCGCGAGCCCTAGGACGAGTGAAGCTTCCTCGCACTGCGAGCTAGGCACATCAAGGGAAAAATTTGCCCTTGTTCCAATCTGGCTTGGAGGGGTCTCTTAGGTGTTTTTAAATGTTATGAATTCCCTACCTTGGTCATTTTTAGAGGAGGAAGAAGTTTTAGGATCATAAAACTTGATCAAACTTTCAACTCTTAGAGGGTTACTTCTCAAACTCTTTTCATAGAATTATTTATCATTTATACTTTAACTCTTGCTTTGTACTCAGATTATGAGTGGCTAAAAGCCCTTTATTTAGGGTAATGGTCATATTATGAACATAATAGTTTAAATATAGTTTATTTTTGTGGAATCTACCATTATATTTTATTTTCGTAATTTTCCGTTGACTATTCTATTGCTTCGCCACCAATAGGATAAATGGATAATTTCAAGGAGAACTTGAGAGAAGGAGACTAGAAATAAAATATGGGTTAAGAGGAGTAAAATGCGTCTATGAACAGATTTGTGGCTAGGATGGAGACGTACGTAGTTTATCCTACTTACACAACATAAAAGAAGATAAATAAATGTACTTGAATTAGTTTGACTATTCCTGCTCAACGATATTATTAGAAGGCTAATTCGGGTAAATGGTTAGAGGATCGAGAGATCATGACCATAATATGAACCTTGTGATTCAATTATTCGATAGATTTCTTAATCAATCTTAAACAATATATGGTAGATGAAGTTGTGGAAAAGCCACCACTAGCTCCAGTGGCAGTCCCACCCGCCGATAATGTAACTTCCAGTATTGTCAAATCAGAAATAACTAAAAGATGGGAGAAATATAAAATATGGTACAACTACTTCATTTTAGCTAGCAATTTTTAGGTATATCACATGAGGATCCATCAGTGTATCTCCAAAACTTTTTGGAGATAGCATGTACTTACATCAAAATGGGAGTCTCATTGGATTATGTGAGGCTCACCTTGTTCCCATCTCGGTGTTAGGGGAACCTAAAAGATGGATTAAAGCTAAACCACCAAATTCTATCACTTCATGGGTTGGTTTAGCCCAGAAATCATTGTAAGGTTCTTTCCATCTGGGAAAACGACTATGTTGATAAGTGAGATTTTGGGGTTCATACAAAAAGAAGAAGAAGGCTTATCTCAAGCTTAAAAATGATTTAAAATGCTATTACTGAGTTGTCCTCATCATCATCAAACCTAGGAAGTCTTAGAAAATATTGTTATTAAGAGTTTGGATATTCACTCTAAACTTTTTCTTGATTTAGCTGCAGATGAACAAGCACTGGAGAAAACTTATAATGAATTAGTGATTTTGTTAAACAGGTTAGCAGCTAGCAATCCAGAGTGCACCGATGAGTATAATAGAGGCGTTGGAAAGAAAACTGTAGGGATTCTTGAAACTAATAACATGACAAGTCTGCAAGCATAGATCGGCACTATGAACAACAACTTCAATAAGCTGAGCAATTTACTAATAGAGCAAGTGAAATCACAAGCCCAAGTTTTGCAAGTGCAGCAAGCAGCATTATTTTGTGAGGTTTGTGAAGATGATCATACAATTGATGTGTGCAAAGCAAAGCCTGATTCCATACACTTTATGGGCTACACAGGAAGAGGAGCATGAAATCAGAACTTTGTAAACACTTAAAACCCAAATTGGAGAAACCATTATAACTTCTCATGGGGTGGTAGTCAAAATAAAAAACAATACAAATAACAATGTCAATACCAGGGTTATCAATGAAATAAAGATTATACAATACAGGACTAAATTGATGAAATTAATAAAGTATTAAAAAAGCTGGTAGAGAGGCAACAAAAAGCAAAAGCTAGTACCAAAAACAATAACTTAACACTCTGATATTTTGAGAGACAAATGGGTCAACTTGATAAAGTGAACAATGTGATACCTCTCGGAGGTCTAAATAGTGATTTAAATCCTAACTAAAAGGAGTTTAATGTGATTATGACAAATAGTGGAGAATATTTGGCAGACGCAACACCAAAGAAAGTGCCAAAAGTAGAAAGTGAGGTGAAAAAGAATGAGGTACAAAGGGAGAAGGTTACAAGGATGTCTCAATCGAGATTTGAAAACCTACACATTCCATTCCTAAAAATATTCATCAAAGAAACGGAGAACGCATCTTGCCAAAAGTTCTATATAACCACTAACATTCCTTTTGTTGATATGTTACAGGGCATTTTTCGATATGTAAAGACTTGATAGAATTGATAAAAAATAAAAAAGGTTGACAAAGAATGATATAGTGCCATTTTCTGAACAATATTCATCTCAGATCCAAAATATTCTTCCTTTAAAGTAGCAAGGCTCCGAAAGCTTCAACATTGAAATTTCGATTGGGAAGCAGATGAAAGTTGAAGTATTGTGTGACTTTGGAGCTAGCATGAACTTGATGCCCCTATCTTTATTCAAAAATATGGAGTTAGGCAATATCTCACCCATTTTGGTTGTATTGTAACTGGCTGACAAGTTTTTGATTAGACATAAAGGCATAATTGAAGATGCATTAGTGCAGATTGGATCTTTGATCTTCACGGTGGATTTTAGTATCTTTGATTTTGAGTCGAATTTGAGTGTTCCATTTATTTTGGGAAGCCTATTCTTGTCTAAACAAAAAGGTAGTATTGATGTTGTTGAGGGTAAGCTCACACTTCAAGCATAATATACAATTGAGGTATTCGATGCTTATAAGCCGCTGGAGTAACCGGTGATCTTTGAAGAAGTTGTGGTTTTATAAGGTATTAAAGAAGTGCCTAGATCGGCACCATTATAATTGGAAGCTACAATAGAGAAACTTTTTAAAGATAAAGGTCTTTCGGAAATGCAGAGAGATAGAACCCATGGAACATCTAAAGAACTTCATGACAATCTGTGTGCAACTTTGAAAACCACAAATTTCAAATGAAGCACTCAAATTGCAACTATTTGTACATTCCCTCACTGGCGAGGAAAAAGAGTGGTATCAAAGTATATCATCAAACTCTATTCGATCATGAAACACTCTTGCTGATGTGTTCTTTCACAAATGGCGCCCACCATGAGGTAAAATACAAGACGATAACAATATCTTTATCTTCCAACAAATAGATCTCAGATGCCTGAGTCAATTTAAGCAATTATTGGTACCTTTGAATAATTGAATTAATAACTATAAGTTGATAGAAGCATTGTACTTTGTGTTAGATCCACTAAATTGGTCGATAGCTGACTATGTAGCCAAAAATGAATTTGTGAGATCTCTCATTTAAAGATTCCACAAAGTTTCTCGACAACGTGGCAAGACATGGTGAAGAATGAAATGAAACTCCAAAATTATATTACTAATGGAAAGATTTCAAAAGTGCAAAGAAACTTGGTGGTGTGTTGATGCAGTGAGGGAAAGTTGTAGCCTATGCTTTGAGGCAGTTGTAGATCCATGAGAAGAACTATCCATGATTTAGAGTTGGTAACAATGTTGTTTATGTTGAAGTTGTGGAGACATTATTTGTATAGGGTTCATTGTGAGGTGTTCACCGACCATTGCAGACTTAAAAAGGATTTGAATTTGAAACAAAGTAAGTGGTTAGAGTTATTGAAGGATTATGACATGACGATTCTCTATAATTTGGGCAAGGCTAATATAATGGAGGATGCCTTTAGTAGGAAAGTGGTGAGTATGGGTAGCCTTGTATTGTTGATGGCTGAAGAGAGGCCTTTGTCCATGGATGTTCAGTGGTTGACCAATAGTTTCATGCGACTGGATATTTCTAAGTCGAGTAGAGTTCTTGTATTTGTTGAAACATGGTTGTCACAATCCAAACCCGCCGTGAGTGGAACCCACACTAACCCCCGGTAGGAGAACCAACTTTCCCAATTAATCAATCCAACACTTAGCCAAAAATTGGGCAACTAAACCATTTTCCATTAAGAAAACTAAGTATTGAATAGCTAAACCAAAAGAAAATTGTGGAAATACAAAATCTAAAAAAATCCCTAGAATCTGAAAGTCATTGTACCAAAACACTAATAAGTTTCAACAAACGGGTTCAACCCAAAAACAACTGGACTGTCTAAGTCCGAAATAATGGACCAAAAACTGAATGAAGAACCTGTGGCAGCCCTGAAGATGTAGCCCATCCTTGAGTTCGAAAAAAACACTAATAATTTTCAACAAACGGGTTCAACCCAAAAACAACTGGACTGTCTAAGTTTGAAATAATGGACCAAAAACTGAATGAAGAACCCGTGGCAGCCCTGAAGATGTAGCTCACCCTTGAGTTCGAACACTATCAGAATCACAGCTGAGGTATCGAAATAGTCGCCGGAATATGCTCTGCACTCAACAAAAAGAAGAGCACGTGTAGTATCAGTACATAAGAAAATAACGGTGTACTGGTAGGGTCATAGGCCAACCCCAAATGAGAAATATGAACACAAAACCATAACTTAGTTAAACAAGACAACCATAAACACTTACCATGTATCCTTACTTCAAGTTCATAACACTTAACCTTATTTAACATATTACAAAGTTTAGTCAGTACAAGTCAACTTGGATAACTAGTCAAGTCAAAAAGACTCCAAGTCAACAACCATGACGTCAGAAATTAGATCAATCATATCTAAATTACACAAGTAAATAGACAATATAGAGTTATGCCATAACTTACAATTAGTTCGGACCACTCAAGGATCCATAAAAATAATAACAATGTCAATTATCATGCAACACAATTTACATAAAGAAAACACCTTTAGCAAATAAGCACATGAACCTAGTTCACTCAAGGAACCTATATAACAAGTTAAAACTTAAGCCCGATTCACTCAAGAAACCAATATTACAGTAAACACATAATCCCCGGTTCACTCTAGGAACCGCAACACTCACCAATACCTTGTACATACATGCTAAGGGTATTATGGTCTCCCACTAGCCATGACCTACAGGGGATGAGCTCTTGTCCATGTATCAAATTCCAGCCATCAAGTGCCTGCCAACCTTATACTAACCAAATCCTATGAAGATGTTCAAATATCAGTACATCCCACAATAATGACAGATATCACAACAATCACAACCACAATGATAACAGAAACAACACGTGTAAAAATCAACAAGCTTTCATATAAGTTCATTACATGCGATTAACACTTAGGATATCAAACAATCATTATTTTCCCTGAACATGCATTTTACAAGCAATACAAAGGAATAGTTATCAAGCACATATAAAATAAATTGGGTTTCAACTACATTAACCACCACCTACCTTAATCCAAGTATGAAATGCTCAAATGAACTTGAGCCTTTCTTTTTCTTGCAACCTCAACTTGTTTGTGGTTTAAAAGCATGAATGTAATACATAATCAACGAAATAAACTACAACATCGATAATTATAACCTAATTTTGAACCCCAAGGACAATTTCATGATCATTCCCTCAATTCTAGAGTTTTTCCATCATAAATTCATCTTAAAACTACCAATTTCATGGTTATATTAGTGAATTGTAGACATGCAAGAGTAAGTTATTAACTTTTAAACAAAAACCAAAGATTTTACACCTAATTTACCTTGTTGCGCTAGAAAAATCAGCTAGATTAAGCCAAATCCTCCCCAAAACCCATAAACTAGTGATTTTAAGGTTAGAAATCTAAAAAACTAGTTAATGGAAGTGATTATCTTACCTTTACGAAGAAATTTGGTGGAAAATCACCCAAAATTACCCAAAATCACCTAAGCTCTCCCCAAAATGAGTTTAGAAAATAATAAACTATTTTGGGGAAATTTCTACATTAAACAGCTATTACCCAGCTATAGCGGCCCGATCCTACTATAGTTGTATCACTATAGCATAAGTCACCCGCTATAGTGGGATTGATCGGCTTTGACTCCCGCTACAGCGGAAATTTATCCTCTATAGTGACAGCCTCATGGCGACCCACCACCCGCTATAGCAGGGATTGAGAGGTAAAAACTCAAGATTGCTCCCAGTTTTACCTTTTTTGCAATGCATCCTTAAACCATGACATCCCATACTAACCCATTTACATCAAGTTTGATATCAGGAGTTCTACTTACCCAAATTCACTTTTGAAATATCCTACCGATTTCTTATCGTCTTAGCTAACGTAAAAATATGCTAAACATTATTACATTTACCCAATCCATTCTCAGATTACCCTAGACCATACCTCGCTTGGGTTTCATCCAAGACTAACCTAGCTTGAAAAATTCTAACTCCTGATTTGGGGAAAATCTTAACGCGAATTTATGTACATTAGCCTTACCCGTAATGATGGAAAGGGTAGCTCATTACAACAGATACCAATTTACCCATCGTTGGTTCCTGAATGATCAAACAAGAAAAATGTTCTAGGTTAAGAAAATGAAAGAGTACCTGCGTCAAACAAGTGAGGGTACTTGTCCCGCATGTCCTTCTCGGTTTCCCAAGTTGCTTCCTAAAATGGATGATGCTTCCATTATACTTTTACCAATCAAATTTCCATTTTCCTCAACTTACGGACATCTTGATCAAAAATAGCGATCGACTCCTCTTTATAGGAAAGATATTTATTAAGTAAAATTGAATCCTAGTTAATAATATAATCCCTATCCCCATGATATCTCTTAAGCATAGATACATGAAACATCGGATGGACCCCCAACAAGCTTGACGGCAATGCCAACCAATGCTAGAGCCATATCCTGCTGACAATTATGGCATTTAGACACATACTCTACTATATCCCTTTTCATCCCGAGCCATAAATAAAGTTGTCTCAAGTCATGATACATCTTGGTTGCACCTGGATGAATAAAATATCGAGATACATGAGCTTTTGCAAGCAAAACTGGAACCAAATCACCAATCTAAGACACGCACACGCGTCCCCTTACCATCAATACCCCACACATATCAAGTGTGGCATCAGAAGCTTCACCATATACTATCTTGTTCTAAAATTTGTTCAACTTCTTATCTTCAAACTGTCTAGCCTTGATCTGATTAAGGAATGTTGACCTTGCCTCCATAATAGCAAATAATCCACCCTTTTTAGAGATACCAAACTGCATAAAGAGAGATGCTAGAGTCTGAATCTCTCTAGCCAAGGGTCGCCTTGACGCCCTCAAATAAGTCTAACTACCCATACTTACTGCTTTCTGGCTCAATGCATCTGCCACCATATTGGCCTTACTTGGATAATACTAATTGTCACATCGTAGTCTTTTAGTAATTCCATCCATATTCTCTACCTCAAATTCAAATCCCTTTGCGTTAACACATGCTGCAGACTGCGATGGTTTGTAAACACCTCACACTTGACACCATAGAGATGGTGTCTCCAAATCTTAAGTGTAAAGACCACTACCGCCAACTCCAAGTCATGGGTTGGGTAATTCTTCTCATGAGGCTTCAATTGCCTTGAAGCAAAGGAAATTACATTCCTGTCCATCATCAACACTGCACCCAATCCAGAAAGTGAAGCATCACAAAATACAATGAAATGTTTGCTTTCTACTGACAGGGAAAGAGTAAGAGTTGTAGTCAAAAGTGTCTTAAGCTTTTAGAAGTTCTCCTTACACTTATCTGACCAAATAAATGGCACATCTTTCTGGGTCAACCTTGTTAAGTAAGTAGCAATAGATGCAAAATTCTTGACAAACATGTGATAGTAACTAGCAGGACCTACAAAACTCCTTACCTCAGTCACTAAGCTAAGCCAAACCCAACTCTTAATAACCTCAATCTTCTGGGGATCTACTATTATACCTTTTTCAAAAATCACACACCCTAAGAAGGCAACCAAAGACAACCAAAACTCGCATTTTGATAACTTAGCATATAACTGCTTCTCCCTCAAAATCCCCAACATAATGCGAAGATGACCTGCATGTTCCTCCTTACTCTTGGAGTAAACCAGAATATTATCAATAAAAGCAATCATAAAAGAATCCAAGAAAGACTTAAAAATACCGTTCATCAAGATCATAAAAGTTGCTAGTGCATTAGTCAACATGAATGACATCACCAATATCTTATAGTGCCCATACCAAGTCCTGAAGGTTGTCTTGGGTATATCCTCAGGCTGAATCTGTAACTGGTGATAACCTGATCTCAAGTTGATCTTGGAGAAAATGGAAGCACCCTGTGACTGGTCAAAAATATAATCTATCCGGGGCAATGGATACTTATTCCTAATGGTAAACTTATCAATTACCTGTAGTCAATAAACAATCTTAGGATACCATCCTTCTTCTTAACAAACAACACTGGAGCACCCCAAGGAGAAGCACTAGAATGAATAAATCTCTTATCAAGCAACTCCAGCAACTGAGTCATGAGTTCCCTCAACTCAGCTGAAGCCATTCGATAGGGAGAAATAGAAATGAGGTAAGTTCCCAGCTCAAAATCAATACAAAAGTCAGTGTCCCGGACAGAGGTATACCAGGTAAATCTGTAGGAAACACCTCCTAAAATTTTGACACCACAGAGACTGACTCAATAGAAGGAGATTCTGCACTAACATCCCAGAGATGGGATAGAAAAGTGAACACCCTCTCCCAACTTACTTCTTAGCCCAAATAAAAGATATAATCTTCACTGGCTTAGGCTTATACACACCTTTCCACTCTAACTTATCTATTTCGGGCATCTCTAGGGTCACTGTCTTAGCATTACAATTTAAAACAACATGATACGGAGATAGCCAAGTTATACCCAGGATAATGTCAAAGTCAAGCATATCAAAGATTATCAAATCTACCCAAGTCTGGAAACCCATGAACAAAAAAAAACATGCACGATAAACATGGGTCACTACTACAGAGTCTCCAACCTGAGTAGACACATAAATAGGAGAGTCAAGAATATCATAAATTAAGTCCAATCCCAAGGTAAATCTAACAGATACATAAGAATAAGTGGAACCTGGATCAAACAAAATAGTAGTCATCTGGTCACATATAGTACCTGTAATGACGGCGCCAGATGTCTCGACCATGGTCTTTCTTGGGAAGGCATAGAAATGAGCTCTATTATTAAGATGAGCAACCTCCCTAGCAGGGTGTGCTCCACCGTTCCCTGCATTTCTATTACCTCGATTTCCATTATGACCTCTTTGATTATTACCCCACCCACCTTGTGGATGACCCATACCATTACCATTACCTCCACTACATCTACCAATAGGAACCACAGCCTTAGCCTGCTGCTGGCCCTGTAACCTAGCCTGTCTCTGAGGACACTCTCTCTTGAAGTGCCCCATCTCACTACAAATATAACAACCTAGCTCAATAGAAGTCCTATTGGTCAAAGAATAAGAAGCCTCTAGGCCTGCTGAATAGACCCTGATGACCACCTATAGAAACTGGCAGAGCCGACTGAATAGGGCGAGCTGAATAAGTCTGCTAGCTATGACCCCTGGAATAAGAACCACCAAAGTTACCCATATTCTAGGACTTCTTTGCTAACACCTTGGTCTGACCAACTTGCTTTACCCCTTCTACCTTCTTCACATAATCAACAACCTCGTTAAAGGTCTTTCCACTAGAAGTCATATGAACAGACAAAACTTGAAAGTTACTGTTTAGGCCTTTCACAAACAACCAAATCCTCTCCTCATCTATACCAAGTAGCTGAGAAGCATAGCGGGACAAAGCATGAAAATTGGCCTCATAGGCCGCAACAGACATATTACCTTGCTTAAGGGCCAGAAACTCATTCTTCTTGCAATCACAAAGAGTACATGATACATACTTCTCCAAAAATAGGGTATAAAACTGAGTCCATATCAATGGAGGCAAAACTGGTGATCGACACTCCACATACGCCCTCTACCACTCCTTAGCATCACCTTACAGCTGAAAGTTAATAAACTCAACACCGTGTTGCTCAACAATACCTATTTTATATAGCCTTTTATAACATTCAACAATGAACTTAAATGTATCCTTCATCTCAGAACCAACAAAATAAGAGGTTTTATCTTCAGGAACTTGGTCAGTATGTCATGCTCAGTCCAAGTCATGATAGGACCTAACACTAGACGAAGAAAGATCCAAACCCCCAAAGCCTCACCCATCCTAGGAGTAGCTGTAGTAGTCGGCTGAACACCTTGAAACTAATAAGCAAGCATAGCAGGAGTGGCCCCAGTACAAGACAATCCACTCAGAAAAAAAAGCACTTGTTGAATTATCTCAGAAGACATAGGGGGAAGTGCTGCACCTCGAACTGGCACCACCTCTTCCTCCTCCGCAACATCCTCATTAATCTCCTCAACCTCCAAATAATAATTCTGGGTTGGGGAGGAGTCACTGACCTCTGACGAGGCTAATCAGCAGATGCCCGACCTCCAACCTTGGTGGATGTTGCTCTTCCTCTTCCCCATTCCCTACCCCTACCCTTTTTGCATCCTCATCCTCGAACAGTCGGTTTTACAACTGTAGTTGCTGGTGTAGGGGCTGCGGCTGCGGCTTCATTTGCTCTAGTATTAACCATCTGCGAACAAAAGAATGAAGAAGGTCAGATACTAATTTGTAACACCAGATACCAATTGGAATCAAGTCATAGCATGAAAGAAGAAATAAATGACAATTTCCTAAAGTTCTATATCCTTTCAAAGAAAAGTACATATATCTCTATACCATTTTGTAAGACTCTACTAGAACTATTTTGGTACAATGAGATCAACAAACCTTGGGCTCTGATACCAATTTTGTCACGATCCAAACCCACCATGAGTGGCACCCACACTAACCCCTGGTAGGAGAACCAACTTTCCTAGTTAATCAACCAAACACTTAGCCAAAAATTGGGCAACTAATCCATTTTTCATTAAGAAAACTAAGTATTCAATAGCTAAACCAAAATAATAATGCGAAAATATGAAATCTAAGCAATCCCCTAGAATCTGAAAGTCATTATACCAAAATACTAATAAGTTTCAACAAACAAGTTCAACCTAAAAACAACTAGATTGTCTAAGTCCGAAATAATGGACTAAAAACTAAATGAAGAACCTATGGCAGCCCAAAATATGTACCTCACCCTTGAGTTAGAACACTATCTGAATCACAACTGAGGTCTTAAAATAGTCGCTGGAATATTCTCTGCACTCAACAAAAAGAAGAGCACGTATAGTATCAGTACACAAGAAAACAACGGTGTACTGGTAGGGTCATCGGCCAACCTCAAATGAGAAATATGAAAACAAAACCATAACTTAGTAAAACAAGACAACCATGAACACCTACCATGTAGCCTTACTTCAAGTTCATAACACTTAACCTTATTCAACACATTACGGAGTTTAGTCAATACAAGTCAACATGGATAACCAGTTAAGTCAAAAACCATGACTACCAATAAGACTCCAAGTTAACAACCATGACACCAGATATTAGATCAACCATGTCTCAATTGCATAAGTAAATAGACAATATAGAGTTTTACCATAACTTACAATAATCCCGGACTACTCAAGGATCCATAAGAATAACAACAATGGAATTATCATACAACCCAATTTAATAAAGAAACCAGCTTTAGCAAATAAGCACATCAACCCAGTTCACTCAAGGAATCTATACAACAAGTTAACATTTAAGCCTGTTTCACTCAAGAAACCAATATAACAGTAAACACATAATCCTCAGTGCACTCAAGGAACCGTCACACACACCAATACCTTGTACATATATGTTAAGGGTCTTATGATCGCCCACTAGCCAAAATCTACAGGGAACGAGCTCTTGTCCATATACCAAATCCCAGACATCAAGTGCCTGCTAACCTTATACCAACCAAATCCCATAAAGATGTCCAAATATCGACACATCCCACAATAATGATAGATATCACAATAAATACAACCATAATGATAATAGAAACAACACTTGTATAAACCAACAAACTTTCATATAAGTTCATTGCATGCGATTAACACTTAGGATTTCAAACAATCATTTACTTTCCTTGAACATGCATTATACAAGCAATATAAAGGAATAATTATCATGTACACACAGAACAAATTGGGTTTCAACTACATTAACTATCACCTACCTTAATCTAAGCCTGAAATGCTCTAACGAGCTTGAGTCTTTACTTTTCTTGCAAACTCGGCTTGATTGTGGTCTAAAAGCATGAATGTAACACATAATCAATGAAATAACCTGTAACATCGCGAATTATAACCTAATCTCGAACCCCAAGGCCAATTTCATGATCATTCCCTCAATTCTAGGATTTTTCCACTATAAATTCACCGTAAAACTATAAATTTCATGGTTACATTAGTGAATTATATACATGCAAGAGTAAATTATTAACATTTAACAAAAACCCAAAGGTTTTACATCCAATTTACCCTATTTCCCTAGAAAAATCTTTTAGGTTAAGCTAAATCCTCCCCAAAACCCTTAAACTAGTGATTCTATCACGACCCAACCAATCGAATTGTGTCGGGCACCTACCTACACCTACCCCAGATAGGAGAACCCTGAATATCCCATGATTCAACTAATACAAAAGTTACTACTATATATAAACTTAGTCAATTTAATGTCCATTATATGTAGAATCTCATCAAGTTGAAATGCGTTTACTCATTTAATTCTGTCTAAAACATATTTTAATACATCAAATATGAAAAATAAATGAAGAAAATAACTACTAGTGACTCCCCAGAACCTAGCATAAATCGGTACGAGAGCACTAGAAAAGGAGTAGGGACATCCATGACACAGAATCCATGCAAAATAGAAAGGGCAGAAGCTGCTGCTGAATGATCTGCATTACTGCTATAGAGACTCCAACTAACCTGCACCATGGCTATACCCTTGATTAGAGATATAGTAAGTGTAGCATCGATAAGCCCAAACATACTAGTAAGCGTCATCGGCCAACCAGGGTTAGAAACAAATAACATCAATAATAAATAGGGAGAAATCACATCATCAAGTAAAGTTTTTGGTTTCTGAATCCTCAATTATCAACTCCTATTTCCTCACGTTAGCATCTCTGTGACCTACACTTAGCATCTCTATAACCTACCTATTATTTAATATTTTCATATATCTTTATTCTTTGACCACCTATTCCAATCTATTCCTTTCCCTCCAATCCCAAATTATCTTTATAATATCTATAATCCTTTAGTCCACACCCACTGAAAATTTAGATCCTACTAATCATATGTTATCGCAACCGGTCCTCTTAGGAGAACCGTAGAATCTCATTCTCAACTCGTTTGACCTAGGGACCTAACCTACCTTCGTACAATATTTCACTACTCACCACAACAAGAACACGTATGAAAGCAAACAAAATAGAAACAAAATAGCAATATATTCAAACATATTCAAGAATGCATATATGCAAGATGTGTGTATTACCTCTCCTTATCCCTCTCCATCTCATCACCATCAATAACATAATGTACTGACATGGTACCCGACCCATATCATATCCTTACTGGCGTGGTAACCGACCCATATCATTTCTGTATTGGCATGGTACCCGACCTATGTCACAACAAATTATCCCAATGCATATGAATGAGTGCATAAAATCAATAAATCATAATTCATGCAAAAGATAATAACCATGTCAGTCCATAACCTAACACGGGTCGATCCAGTCTACAGCTACATCAACCATCTAATTAATCAGTTTGGTGACCTCATTCTTCACATATATAACATATCTATAACTTACAACCACCCTTGAGGGGTTTTCGTCACCCAAGTTCTCATTATTACGCACTCTTTCTCTAATCGGGTCCCAACCTTGAGACTTTCACATTACCTTCTAACTCTTGGAAGCATTGATCACAACAATATGACAAGCAATGCCAACTCTGCAAATTGGCCAACCTCAATACCTTTTTACTCACTATCTCATCTCAATACTTTTTTACTCACTATCTTGTCTCAATACCTTTTTACTCATTATCTTTTCTCAACACCTTTTTACTCACTATCTCGTCATCTAAATTTTGGGAAACGTCAATTATAACTATCAAGGCATTAGAATTATACGAGTCTACCTAATGCAATTCAGGCATTTAAAGCATTTATATATTAGTCAAGTCACCTTAACTTTCCTGTTTTACCAGTTTATACTATTTCATTCAACTTTTCACTGTACTCAAACCCTGAAAGATAATACAATACGCACATTTGCTCCATTTTTCTATCCATCGCTTAGCCTAATCAAACATTAACATAACATTAAATAATTCAATAAAATCAAGCCTATTCGGATTTTTAAACATGTCCATCCATCCAACACCGTGCCTAAAGGCCTAATGCATGATTCTCCAGACATCACTATTAATGTTAAATGCATTTAGCCTAGGTCTAGTTGCTACAAATAAACCTTTGCGTACCTCTTTTGCAAAACATACTGCTACAGAGAGGAGTGAGTTGTCCCACGCATGCTAGATGTATTCCCATGTCTAGTTCCCTTTGGGTGTACCTCGTAACCACTCTCATAAGCTTTAGCCATTGAAATCTCATGGTTGGGAGAGATAGGGTTTTTTAGGGTGTTTTTGGAGGAAGGGAGCGACCTGGGGAAATAATAGAAGAAAGAGTTTTTAAAAATCCCTCGACTGGGTTACTGCCTGTTACCACAGTAGTGGATCTTTTACCGCTGCAACAGTTAATCAACCGCTGCAGCGGTTACCAGCAAGCCGGCCTAGTCCATTATTGGGCCTCTTAGCCCAATTCCCTTAGTCCCTAATTTTCCTCCCTAATTTATTTTTTTCCAATCCATTTTGAGCCTATTATTCATCGTAAATTATTCTCAGGGTATTTTTACACAACGATTTGGGTCATTACATTAGATACCAATTTACTCGATGCTCATCCTCGTACGGCCCTAAGGGTGAGGTCGGAATATTTGTATGAGCGCTCGATGGATTTTTAGCTACAAAAAGCCACAAAGAGAATTAATTAATGCTAGCTCATTATACATCCATGCTCCTTAATGGGGACCTGTTACAACATTGTCTAATCTAGGCCCAACGGTTATTTCTATATTTTTCTCTGAGACGGATCACACAATTAATTATTGGAACAACTATCCAAATATACTATACTATCTCAAAGCATGAAAAACTAAGACGAAGTTGGTTCGGAAAATGGTTTACCACTACATCAGTTAATTA
This sequence comes from Capsicum rhomboideum, assembly GCA_031232105.1. Classification (NCBI taxonomy): domain Eukaryota; kingdom Viridiplantae; phylum Streptophyta; class Magnoliopsida; order Solanales; family Solanaceae; genus Capsicum; species Capsicum rhomboideum. The sequence continues at coordinate 137,580,663 of CP124716.1, forward strand.
TCGTCGCAGTGGTACCGCTGCAGTGGTAACTAATTGTAGTAGCGGTTTGCAACAGTTAAGTAGGGAGAAAATGAAATTTTCCCCCATTTTTACTTCACTCTCAAATCCTCTCAACTCTCTCTACAAATATCTTTCCTCATCACGAATTTAAGGTATTTTCTTCGCATCTTCTACTTACGTTAGAATAGAGGGAATTCGGGTGGCTTTGAGTAAAACTTTTTGAACTTGAAATTAGTAGTTTTCTTATGTTTTCAATGCTCCTATAGCATTCGGGATGTAAGATTAACGTAGTTCATGGTGGGTTTCGGCCATAGGAGGGTTGAAGATGAAAAGTCACCTTCTCCAACAAATTTCTTTGAGTTGGGCTTGATTTTGGGTGTTTCACACCCTTATTTTAGTGTAAAAAGGTTCACACGCACTTCTCCAAGCCCAATCTATGCTTAGTTTTAAATTTTTTGGAGAAAAGTATAAAATCTGCCATGGGATGGGAGGTTGGCGGGTTGAAGACAACTATCCGCTGTAGTGATAAGTACCGTCGCTGCGATACCGCTGCAGCTATAAATTAAACAGTGCAGTGGTAAATTAACTGTTATAGTAGTACTGGGCAGTGTGTCCCCAGTTCTTGCCTGTTCTGAAAAATTTGAATTCTCCTTCCCTCCCTTGGTGTTTTGATATGGTTCTAACTACTTTTTATGGTAATTACAGGATCATAATGGCTCAACAACCCACCTACCGCCTATTTCCTGACAATGCCAGCTGCACCCGATTTTAGGAGGGGTGACAGAGTAGGAGTTTTCTTTGTGAGAGGGGTTTTGTGATGGATGAGGTGGAGGAAGGTCTGCCTAATTTCAACGATCAGCTGAAAGTTCTTGGTTAGGAGATGCTGACCAAGCCGGTTTTGAACTATAACTTGGCTTAGGTCCGTGAGTTCTATATTGTACTCCCTATGGTGGAGCGGGCAGTACCCTTTCCTACTATCTAGATCTAGGGGAAGAATATGCTCGTGGATATCGCCAATATCAATGAGGACTTAAGGGTTTCCAACCCCTCCAATGCAGCCTTTGAGCCAAGGATCTTGGATTCCGACTTGAGATGGGCAGCTCAGTACTTAGCACTAGATGGTAAGGCCAACGAGGTGAAGTAGTCCAATAAGAGGGGGACCAAGAGTGAATACTTCTCAGCGGAGGCCAAGCTTTGGTTACAACTGGTGTCTCAGAGGATTCGTCTTTCGAGAAATATTACGGATGTGGTATTCCACCAAGCTATAGTAGTGACATGTATTATGGCATGGGTTGAGGTGAATGTGGGAACCCATATCATAGATGAGTAGCAGTACTTCTATGCCATGGAGAAGTCAGCAAGGGATATATTCTTTCCTTTCTTGATTATAGAGATGTGCAAGCGGGTGGATGTCCCCAGGGAGGACCATGACACCTGGAAGGAGTGCGACGTGTCGTATAACCCCCTGAGAAGGAGGAGTACCCGAGATGGAGACAAGAAAAAGAGGAAGGCAGCAGAGAAGGGTGAGAGTAGAAAGGTTGGTGGGAGTGGAGATGTCCTTCATTCTCGGACACCTGCTCCTCCTAGCAACTGTGTGGCTAGCCTTGCTGTCATGCGAAGCTATATGGAGAGGATTCAGATGTTCTAGCCAGGGTTGGATCCTCCAAGTTCTATTGCCCCGTGGACCCATCCCGACCCTATGCTGAGCTCAAAAGGGAACTAGATGAGGAGAAAGAGAAATGCCGCTCTCGAGACCACATACTGGTTAAGATGTGGAAGGTTGTGCGGGTCATTTCGCGTACACCCTCCCAGATAGTAAGTTCCTACAGTTGACCTCGAAGGACGTCGAAGAGTTTTCCTTCCTCAGTAGCATAGATGAGGAGGGCCCGAATGCTGCAGGCCTTGGAGATAAAGTCACCAGCTAGATGTTCCCCTTCCCTCTTCCTTTGTTACATTTTATGTTTTGGATTTGGGTTGCCCCCATTTGGGGAATGGAACAAATAATTTACTATTTTTATTTTTTGTACTTTGCAGACATTTTTCTTCCCCCTTTCCCTAATAATAATAATAACCTTATCTTATAATGCGTGTTGGATGAATTTTTATCACTGTATTACTTCAAAAATAGGGTTACTTTGCAACAATTGAAAAATTGCAAAAAATAAGGGAATGCCTGGTGGGATTCTTCCTAAAGCCGTTGCAACGGTTAATTGTACCACTGCAATGGTAAAAGATCCGCTATAGAGGTAGCCTCCAGTAGCTCCGCCTTAATTTTTCCCTTACCCAATCTCAGGTTCTTTCTTCATAAAACTCTTTTTATGCATGCTCAAGTAGTGTAATAATCTCCCATTATACTTCATATATTTTGAATTCACAACTCTATTGCACTCGAGCCACAGCCAACACAATCTTCCGTATACCAAATTAAATGACGTTACACTTTGATCAGTATTCTTACTTACTCAACTCATTATCCTTAACAGTTTTCTACCACAGCCAGGCATCTGGGTGGTTCACATGGGATCGGATAGAAGATAAGTAGTAGTCCAAATCACATAAAGATGAGTTTTAGCTAGTCATGGAAATAAAGACACTCTTGAGATCACACCTGATCCTTACGTCCATCAGTCTGCTTGAATACACACCATCCAACCACACACACACTTAACAATTATATTCAAGAATTTAACCATCAACAAGAAAGTTACCATACACTACCATCAACAACAATACACATAGCATATTTCAACACATTATTGCTTCATCACAAATACTTAACACCATATTGAACACAACATAACAGTCCACTTTTATGTTTCTTATTGACCACTATCTGTTGGGCGTCTTATCCCAACTTTTCCATGTTAAGATATACCAATTGGGACCAACTAGTCCCAATTTTGATGATTAAGATATCAATTGGAATCGACTAGATACCAATTTAACTCAACCCGGGGATACGACATTGAGAGGGTGATAGAAAAGAAGAAAATGTGATGGATTTCTAGATGCCTTGTAGCTTCCTGCAAACTTGGTGTGGATGTCAACACACCAATACGTAGAACTCTACTCAATATTTGCTCTTGTACTAGGAGACCAGTAACCTGGAATCTGATACCATGTTTATCACGACCCAATCCACTAGATTGTGTAGGGCACCTACCTACACCTACCCCAGATAGAAGAACCCTGAATATCCCATGATTCAATTAATGCGGAAGTTACTGCTATATATAAACTTAGTCAATTTAATAGCCATTATATGTAGAATCTCATCAAGTTGACTCCCCAGAACCTAGTCTAAACTAGTACAAGAGCATTAGACAAGGAGTAGGTACATCCATGACACAACATCCATGCATAATAGAGAGGGAAGGAGTTGCTGCTGAATGATCGGCATCGCTGCTGTAGAAACTCCAACTAAACTACACCATGGCTATACCCTCAATTGAACATATAGTAAGTATAGCATGAGTACAACCACATACTGATAAACGTCATCGGCCAACCAGGGTTAGAAACAAATAACATCAATAATAAATAAGGAGAAATCACATCATCAAGTAAAGTTTCCAGTTTTTGAATCCCCAATTAAAAACTCATATTGCCTCGCGTTAGCATCTCTGTGACCTACACTTAGCATCTGTGTGACCTACACTTAGCATCTTTGTGGCCTACACTTAGTATCTCTATGACCTACCTGTCATTTAATATTTTCGTATATCTTTGTTCTTTGACCACCTATTCTTACTTATACCTTTCCCTTCAATCCTGACTTATCTTTATGATATCTACAATCCTTTAGTCCACACCCACTAAAATTCTAAATCCTACCAATCATATGTTATAGTAATCGGTCCGCTTAGGAGAATCGCAGAATCTCATTCTCAGCTTGTCCCACCTAGACACCTAACCTACCTTAGTACCATATTTCACTACTCACCACAATAAGAACAAGTATGAAAGCAATCAAAAAAGCAATACATTCAAACATATCCAAGAATACATATATGCAAGATATGCGCATCATATCTCCTTATCCCTCTCCATCTCATTACCAACAACAACACAACATACCGACGTGGTACCCGATCCATATCATATTTATACCGGCGTGGTACCCGACCCATATCATATCTGTACTAGCATGGTACCCAACCCATATCAGAATAAATCATCCCAATGCATATAAATGAGTGCATGAAATCAATAAATTATAATTCATGCAAAAGATAATATCCATGTCAGTCCACAGCCTAACACGGGTCGATCTAGTCTACAGTTCTATCAATCGTCTAATTCATCAGTTTGGTGACCTCATTCTTCACATATATAACATATTCATAACTTACAACCATCCCTACGGGTTGTCGTTACCCAAGTTCTCATTATTACGTACTTTTTATCTAACCGAGTCCCAACCTCGAGATTTTCACATTACCTTCTAACTCTAGGAAGCATTGATCACGACAATATGACAAGCAATGCCAACTCTGCAAATTAGCTAAACTCAATACTTTTTTACTCACTACCTTTTTACTCACTATCTCATCGCAATACCTTTTCACTCACTATCTCTTCTCAATTCCTTTTTACTCACTATCTCATCTTCTAAATTTTAGAAAACATCAATTATGACTATCAAGGCATTAGAATTGTATGAGTCTACCTAACGCAATTCAAGCATTTAAAGCATTTATATATTAGTCAAGTCACCTTAACTTTCCCATTTTACCATTTTATACTATTTCATTCAACTTTCCACTGTACTCAAACCCTGAAAGATAATACACTATGCACATTCACTCCATTTTCCTATCCATCACTTAGCCCAATCGAGCAATAACATCACATTAAGTAATTCAATAAAATTAAGCTTATTCAGATTTTTAAACATGTTCATCCATCCAACTACGTGCCCAAAGGCCTAATGCATGATTCTCCCGATATCACTATTAACGTTAGATGCATCTAGCCCAGGTCTAGTTGCTATAAATAAACCTTAGTTTACCTCTTAGGTGAAACATACTGCTATGGAGAGGAGTGAGTTATCACGTATGTGCTAGATGTATTCCCATATCGGGTTCCCTCCAGGTGTGCTTCGTAACTACTTTCATGAACCTTGGCCTTTAAAATCTCATGGTTGGGGGTGATAGGGTTTTTCAGGGTGTTTTTGGAGGAAGGGGGAGACCTGGGAAAATAATAGAAGGGAGGATTTTTAAAAATACCTCGACTGGGCTGTTGCCTATTACTTTTGCAGCTGTACCACTGCAGCAGTTAATCGACCGCTGCAGCAGTTACCAGTAGGCCGGCCCAGTTCATTATTGGGCCTCTTGGCATAATTCCCTTAGTCCCCAATATTCCTCCCAAATTTAATTTTTCCCGATCCATTTTGAGCCCATTATTCATCGTAAATTATTCTCGGGGTGTTTTTACACGTAACGATGGTTTGGGTCATTATAGATACTAAGGTTAGAAATCTAAAAAACTAATTAATGGGAGTTATTAACTTACCTTTACGAAGAAATTTGATGGAAAATCATCCAAAATCACCTAAGCTCTCCCCAAAATGAGTTTAGAAAATAATAAACTGTTTTGAGAAAAAATTTGAATTAAATTGCAATTATCCTACTACTGAGGCCTGATCCTACTATAGCAACATCACTATAGCGGAAGCCGCCCGCTATAGCAGGATTGACCGTCTTTGACTCCCGCTATATCGGAAATTTATCTGCTATAGCAGTAGCCTCGTGGCGACCCGCCACTCGTTATAGCAGGGGTAACGAGGCCAAAACTTGAGATTTCTCCCTATTTTTACTTTTTTGGTATGAACCCTCAAACCATGACATTGTGAACTAACCCCTTTACATTATGTTTGATATGGGAGTTCTACTTACCCGAATTCACTTCCAAAAATCCTATTGATTCCTTATCGTCTTAGCTAATATAAAAATATACTAAACTTTATTATATTTACCTAATCCATACCCAGATTTTCCTAGACCACACCTCACTCGAATTTCACCCAAAACTAGCCTAGCCTGAAAATTCTAACTCCCAATTTGGGAAAAATCTTAACTCAAATTTTTGTATGTTCGACTTTCCCATAATGATGAAAAGGGTCATTACAACAGTTCTTGTTAGTAGAGCATATCAAAGATAGACAGTTTGAGGATGGAAAGTTGTGTATCATTCGAGAGAAGGTGTTGAGGGGCGAAGCTATAAGGACATGATTCTTGATTTGAAGGGTGTTTTGCGAATGAAGGGTTGGATTTGTGTTCCTAGAGTGGGTGACTTAAATAGGTTGATCATGGAGGAGGCTCATAATTTGAGGTATTCTATTCGTCTGGGAGCAATAAAGATGTATCATGACTTGAAGAGGCACTATTGGTGGCGTAGGATGAAGAGGGATATCGTGAAGTTCATGGCTAAGTATTTGAATTATTAGCAGCTGAGTATAGGAATCAGAGACTGGGAGTTTGATTTAGAGGATGCCGATGCTAGAGTGGAGGTGGGAGCCCATTACTATGTATTTCATGGTTGGGTTACCCTAAACTTTGAGAAAATTTGACTCCATTTGGGTGATTATGGATAGATTGACCAAATTATCTCAGTTCATTCCAGTGAAGGTGAACTACAATGCAGATTAGAAAGGATCTACACATGTGAGATAGTTTGACTACATGGCATACCCATTTTTATCATTTCAGATAGCGGTACTCATTTCACTTCAAATTTTTAGAGTTCCAAGTAGTGTGAGTTAGGTACACGGTTAGAGATGAGTATAGCCTTTCACCCTGAAATAGATGGTTAGTCGAAGCTGAATATTATAGTATTGGAGGATATGCTTGGGGCATGCGTGATTGACTTTGGTGGTTATTGGGACCAGTTTTGGCCTTTAATGGAGTTCTCCTACAACAACAACTATCATTTCAGTATTCAGATGGCACCGTTTGAGGCTTTCTTTGGGAGAAAGTGTAGATCTCCAGTTGATTGTTTTGATTTCTTTGAGCTTAGACCATAGGGTATATATTTGTTGAGGGACTCTATAGAGAGGGTGAGATTGATTCAGGGTCGGCTCTTGGCAGTCCAGAGTAGGCAAAAGAGTTATGCTGATAGGAGAGCTTGTGACCTAGAGTTTATGGAGGGTGAGTGGGTCTTGCTGAAGGTGTCAACTGTCACCCATAAATGGTGTGATAAGGTTTAGAAAGAGAGGCAAGCTCAGTCCGAGATTTATTGTCCCTTTTGAGATTCTTCAGAGAGTTGTGGAGGTCGCCTATGAGTTGTATTTACCTTCGAGTCTTTTATCTATGCATCTCGTGTTTTATGTTTTGATGTTGAAGAAGTATCATTCCAATGGCTCATGTGATTCGGTGAGACTCAGTAGACTTGGACCATAATTTGACTTTTTAGGAGGAACCCATAGCTATTTTGGATAGGCAAACTAGGAAGTTGAGGTCCAAAAGTATTGATTAAATAAAGGCTCAGTGGCCATCTGGTTGAGGAGGCTATGTGGGAGATGAAGTCTGACATGCGGAGGAGATATACCCAACTTTTTGACACTTCAGGTATCTTCCTTATTTCTACATTCGAGGACAAATATATATTTTAGTGGTGGATGATGTAACTGTCACACCCCTTTTTTCTATCCACGAAGAAGCGAAGGAAGAAAGAGTTTTTCCAATTGAAGTGACGATATTGAATAGGGATTATTTTTATTTATTTACAGAGTCGCCACTTGGAATTGAGTTATGGTGTTCCAAGTCACCTTTTGAATCCCTAATCAAAAGGAAGTTGACTCTTTATTTTTGGTCTGTGAAAATAAAAGACCGGGTAAGGAATTCTGTTGACCGAGGGAAAAGTATGAGGCAACCCTCGAGTCCCGTGGTTCTAGCACGGTCTCTTTTATCAACTTGCACTTAGCTTTTAACTATTTTGGCTAATTGTGCGATAGGCCATGATTTGCTCGTATATATCACACCAATAATATTTGTCTACACATCTTGGATTTGAATTAATGAAAGGTTAATTATTAGGACAATGTTTGCCAAGGTGCATAACTACATCCTTGAATTATTTTTAAATGTCTCAAAAAGATGCATAACCACATTCGTAATTGAGACAAGCATTTTAAACCTGCCTAAAGTTCATCTAGCGTTGTAGGCATTTGTTTGTTTCTTGCAAATTCGAGACAATTTATTTTATCCATTTTCACTCTTTTCTTTCCTTTTTACGACGAGTATTGGATTAATCCGCAACCCATCTCACTCTTTCTCGCAATTGGTTTTTTTCCTCTCTTTTCTTTTCTTTATGTGATGGGGTTTAGAATAAATCTGCACCTCATCTCACTCAAACTCACACTAGCTAATTTGTTTAGGCCTTAAAAAATTTGTCTAGGCCCTGAGAATATATTTACATATTTTTTAACGAAAGGATTCATTCTACATTTGTAAAGACAACCCAAAGTGACACATTAGCATTTCAATTATTACAAATTACACGTAAAATTCCAATTATAAAAAAAAGGTACACAAACTTACACATCTACTAAACACTTGGCTATTAGCTGCCAAGGTTAGCGAGGGACAAATTGTATGTCGCTATTGCGAGGGACTTTGTGACGTTGTCCCTTGCACAAGTCAAATATTATAATTTTTAATTCTTTTTAGAAGGTATAGCGGGACGTCCCTCACTAAAATATGGTTATAATAAAAAGCTAATATTAAATTTACTATGGTGAGGGATTCTCTCTCGCTAAATAATAACAAATAAATTAATATTCCAAAAAAAAATTAAATATAATTTTTATTATTTTTTTGGCTGGTACCAACGATGTATTAATAAAAAAATAAATGAAAATGAAATATAAGTTATCCAAGGAGTCCCTCGATACGGTACATATAATTATTTTATGATTTTTTTCAATGTAGTGAGGGAAGTCTCGCACCAAATTAAACATGTAAAATTGAGTATTTAATAAATAACCATGTTATAGATTTACAGAAAAACAATAGCAATGATATCAATTGTTTGATCCCTCAATAATTGCTTTAAAACTTTTTTTTTTCTTTTCATACTTCTATATTACATTACTTTTCTATACATAGCAAAAAATAATTTTATATCTATATATTACTTTAAAAAATGTTATAATTGAATGTGTAGCTTAGAAAGTGATAGTTAGAATAAGTAGAAATGTTTTAGTGGTATTCTTAATAAAAGGTGATGATTTATTAGCTTGTAATTTCATAGTGGAAAAAAGAGGTGCATTGGTGGTATAAGGAATACTATTAGTAATTGATTATCTTAAAGTTGATATTATCGTAAGTAAAAGTGAATTAATGATGTTCTTATGTAATGTTATTGATTGATCATCTCATAATTTGATAATTACACTAAGTAGATATGCACAACAAAATATTATTGATTGATTAATCTATATGACAATAATTACAGTAAAATAGAAGTGTATCATTAATATTTTTTAAAATAATACTGATTGATTAACTTATATGATAGTTAAACTAAGTAAAGTGTAGTCGTGTACAGACCCATTCCATCGTTACTGAAAATATCTGCGGTAAAGGTATATGAATCTTAGTCATCATAGGTGTTAGGATCAATTCTTTGGCATGTGAGTGTATTAGTTATGAATTCAGGTCAACAATACCCCTAGCACTAAGTTAATTTAGAAGTGTCCTTACAGATTGAGTTTCGAGCTAAGTTTAAACTAGGGTCAGCTTCAAATTATCACTCCTAGAATATAAGGAGCTATGGGGCCCAATACCAACCAAATTAAAAATATCCGAGTCTTCTTTCTAATGCAACTGATCGTTCGTTAATTCGCTTCCTGAGTAAAAGTTATGACCGTTTTACTGAAGATTGTCTGTGCTAAAAATTTGAGGTCGCTGTAGCTGGATAGCGGCAATATATAAGCCTATTTTTTATGGGTTTCAGTTCCAGAACTCAAAATTATCATTCCCCAACCCTAGAGAGGCAATTTCTTCAGTTTTCCATCGATTTCCTCCCTTAAGGTATGTTTTTTCATCAATCTAACGCTCGTTTGATTCTAAAATTCTTATAATAACATTAGATTGATCATGGTGGTGGTAGAAAGTTAGCCTAGGTTGAATTTCCTTGTGTAAAGTGAATTAACAGGTTGAAATCCCTTGAATTTGAGTTAGTATTGATAGATTATGTCTTTGGGACTAGAAATTGATCTAACCATTCCCAAATATAGAGATTTTAAGTAGATTGATGGGTAGAATTAGTGGGTTTGAATTCCTAAAGTATTTTTTTGAAGAGTAATTGATTAATTACTCTTACAATTATTGTTTATTAGATGATTTAGCTTTCGAAAACTTGAAGAAGAAGGAAGATCATCCATGGTATAACTTTCTTGTTGCAACAGCTTGGCGCCCAGGTAGGTTATGATTTATGAGTAGTAGACTGTGATTAGAAATCGTATTCGTAATATAGATTTGACGGGAGAAATCATTCTTAGGCCTGCCATGGTGGATTGTAACGTGAATTATGTGAATATAGATAGTGATAAGGAGATTGTGTGAGCCTATAATCCAGTGATTCGGCCTGAATACCATAAAAAGGGTAAACTTGATATTATGTGTGTTTAGAATATGGTTTGACATTGCTCATATGCTTATTAGATGAGAATAATTACCGGTTGATAGTATCCCTTGAAAATGGTATAAAAAGTTAAATGGTTGGCTAATGGAGTAGGGATTTAAACCTAGTGATGACTTGAAAGTAAAGGTTGCTAGATAATAGCGGAATCACAGGCCTCGACAGACATAAAGGAGGATTGGATTAGTTAATGAATTTATGATTGTTGAATTAGAGTTTGGACTCCATTTGGTTGAATAGGCACTCCTAAAATGAATACTTGAATTTAATGAAGATGAATTGATAATGCTTACTTGAATAAGCCATGGATTGGTCTTGGACATGCTGTAATTAAGGAATATGAATTGATAAGGCCTGAATTATAAGTTGTTGGTTGGCCTTCGGGCATACTTGTGATTTCGTGTGTTAAAGAATAATTGTTGTTACATGAAATGATTAACTTGAGTTCGACCAAGTGTTTGGAGTGCTTGTCTACTTGTTGCAATGCATGTACAAGAAAGTAAATTGTTGAATGATATCCTAAGTGTTAATTACATATAATGAGGTTATATTAAAGGCTTGTTGACTGTACAAGTATGATTGCTTATTCTCATTGTGGTTGTGATTGTTGTGATATTTGTTGCTATTGTGGGATGTATTGGTATTTGGACATCTTCACAGAATTATATTTATTATTGTGGAATGTCCCGATATTTGGACATCTTCATGAGATTTATATTTATTATTGTGGGATGTACCGGTATTTGGACATCTTTATGGGATTAGTTGATCTAAGGTTGGCAGACACTATATGTCCCTGCAGGTCATGGCTAGTGGGCGATCATAAGATCCTTAGCATATGTGTACAAAGTATTGGTGAGTGTGACGATTTTCTGAGTGAATCGGGTTTATGTGTTATGTGATATTATATTTGATTCCTTGAGTGAACCGGATTTATGTGTTATCTAATATTACATTTAGCTTCTTAAGTGAATCGGATTTATGTGTTATCTGATATATATTTAATTCCTTGAGTTGACTGGGTTTATGAGTTGACTTGTTATATTTGGGTTCTTGAGTAAATCGAGAATTATGATTACTGACTTGTTGATTATATTGGATCCTTGAGTGGGCCGGACTAAGGATATAAAAGAATGGCATATGTTCCATTATTGTCTACTTACTGGTGTATTTGATACAAGAGGTAAGTTATTGTTATGAGTCATGGTTCTGTTGACTTGGCTTATTGTGGTTAGTCGTGGTTTATTGACTGGGACTATTGTCGGTAGTGATGGTCTTTGACTTGGTATGTTGTCTATATTGACTTACACTTGACTGAAACCTTGGTGTTGTTGTGAAGTACTAAGTGGTAACATCACTGAAGTAATTGTTAATTGTTGGTTGTACTTGTTTAAAAGGTTATGGTTATGTGTTCTTATTTATTATTGAGATTAATTGAGGTGTAAGTGGAACAGATTGACTTTTAATAACTATTGGGGTTAAACAAGTTATAGTTATGATGGATGACATTTGATGTGAATGGTATAAGGGGAATGTCAATGGTACATATTAACTACTGGTAGCAAATTGGATACAACTGAGTCAGCAAGAATAAGAATGGAATATTCTTAGATAACATAAGTGGATGAAAGTGACGTGAATTAAATTGTTATATAAGTTGTCATGCTTAAATTCTGTGATTTTTATATTGTGTTTATGTGATCTAACCCTGGTTGGCCGTTGATACCTACCGGTACGTATTGTTTGGATTGATACTACTCTTGCTATACCCTTTTCTGGGGTATAGTCTGGTTGCAGAATCAGTAGATGTTTCATGCTTGACAAAGATCTCCAGCAGCTTCTGTCATTGTTCTTAGGTGGAAGCTGGGTCAGGTGTACAATTTCATGTCTTCTCTAGAAGCTCTTGTACCTGTTTAGACTAGGTCCTTGGGGAAAGTATTGTGTTTTGTATTTCAAGTTTTGATAAACTGGTTGTAATAAATAAGGTATTTTATTGTTTCTTATTAACTTCAACATATGTTTTAAAATTGGTGGTAAGGATTCTCTTATCTAGGTGGATTAGAATAGGTAGATTAGAATAGGTGCCCTCACGATCTGGTTAGTTGGGTCGTGACAATTCGTGATCTCTTAGAAATATTATTGACCGGCTAACTTATACATTGACAATTATACTAACTATGAGTATATTAGTGATATGATTAAGTAATATTAGCTAATGATATACTAACATATATTTTGACAACTATACTAAGTAGAAGTGTATTAATAATATTTATAAGAAGTATTATTGATTTATCAACTTATACATGATATAATAATTGTAAATAAAAAGTACATTAGTTGCATTCTTCAAAAAATATTATTGACTGTTAGCTTATCCGTCAATATTACAATAAGTAGAAGTGTATATGTGATATTCTTAACAAAAGATTACTATTACTGATTGGTTAGCTTACACGTTAATGGTTTAACTAAGTGAAGTGTACTTGTGTCATTTTTAAGAATACTATTGACAATTAACTTATAAATTACTAATGACATTAAGTAGAAGTCTATTAGTGGTATCATTAAGTAATGTTAATTATTGATTAACTTATATTTTGATAATTATGCCAAATAGAATTGTATTAATAATATTTTTAAGAAATATTATTGATTGATTAACATACCTATTATAATATCGGTATATAAAAGTACAATTTTTATGTCCTCCTCTATATATTTACTTGTTCATATCCTAATAAATAGGATAGAGATCAAAGCCGACTCCACCTCCCTTACCCACTTAAGCCGGCTTAAAAAGAATTAAAAATACAAAAGTGAATTTGTGATATTTTAAATAATGTTATTGATTGATTAACTTATATATTGATAACTACACTAAGGGCCTGTTTGGCCATGCGAGATAAAATCATGATTTGAAATTATGAAATAAAGTTGAAGTTTTGTTTGGACATACAATTTGGACTTTCTTATGTTGTATATTTTCTCATGAACATAAAAACCTGATAAGTTGTGAAAACTATCAAAATTGCCCCAATTCTTTATACAATCTTACCAAATAAGAAAAAGTTTATAACAAAGTATAATGCAATATCACAAAGCTATTATAAAAAAAAAATACAACATTTATTGATTAATCTTTAATTTAATAAAAAAGTAAAATTGAACATGAGTTATAGTGTACTACTCTTTAATATAATTCTCCCACATAGTACGGACAATCTCCTCACGTTGAGTTTGCATTTCTTGATCAGCTAATCGAGAAGATGAATCAACATTGTTACTTTGAGTCGTTTGTTGGTCAATATCATTAGTAATAGTTATATGAGATATAAATGATTTAAAGAGTAATAATATGAACTATAAATTTTATTTACATATGAAATAAATGGTTGTTAGATATAAATGGTGGGGTATGTTTTTTACAAAATATAAACTTGTGGGTCAACTATTGTATTTAAAAAAATCTCAAATCATGAGATGAAATCACATGTCCAAACACTGATTTCATCTCATGATTTCAAATTACACACTTCATATCGCATGTCCAAACACCTACTAAGTAAAAGTGCATTAATGATATCTTTAAGAAATATTATTGAATGATTAACCTTCGTCAATAACTACAGCAAAAAGAAGCGTATTCGTGATTTTCCTAACAAATGGTACTGATTGATTAATCTATAAATTGATAATTATACTAAACGAAGTGTATTAGTGGCATGCTTAAGAAATATTAGTGATGACCAACTTATATTGGCTCATTTCCTTTTTACTTGTCACATTTCGCATTACAAGAGTCAATTTGACAAATCTTCAGAGCTAAATTGATTTATATTAATTTAATTTTTAATTTAAAATTTAAAAGTTAGAAAACTATAAGAAAAATATTATAAGATTTAATGTAATTATTTTCATGCTAATATGATGAAAAAATACACCTTAAATTGTCGGTCAAAAGTCAATCCAATTTTTAGTGGTATTCTTAATAATCATTTCATTAATTAATGTTAGTGATTGATTCACCTGTACTTTAATAATTATATCAACTAAAAATGTAGTAGGAATTATTTCATTTAGTAAAAATAAAAATTGTAAGGGTTTGGGTTAAATCCTTAAAATAAAAAAAGGTGGCTTGTTTTCCCCTTCTTCCCTCCATTGTTTCCTCCCATTTTTCTCCAGATACTTTTCACAATAGAATTTGGGTTAAATTCTAATTTCATAAGGAAACCCTACATTCTCATCTTGCTCTTGTTGGTCGCTGGTTGGACTACTGCCGAAGCTCAAGAGATAACCTTGTTGGTCGCTGGTTGGACTCCGGTAAGTTCCCCTCGCTAGTTGAGACTTCACTTTTCACATTCAGAGTAATTAACAGTTATGTCCTTTTTGTTTTGGAAAAATATTTACCCAACATTTGTTTTGGGTATTTTTTTATTAACTGTAGATATGTCTTATTCTTTGTCTTCAATCTAATAAATAATGGACAGAGGAAGAATTACATGTTGAAAATGAAACAAGCGAGGAGGATTAACATGTTCATTCCTTTTTTGTTCTAGTTTTTTTTATATAAACTATTTATTTAATTTTGAAGTAACAATATTCGTACATGACAAATCTCATGTTTAACCAAAATAGAATAATGTTAAGGGTCATGCACAAGCAGACAGTGATGCATATGGATTTGTATATTTTAGTAGTTTAAGTGTTTCATTATATAGTTTATATTTCATTATACAGATGGCATCAGGTAATAATAATGAGCAACGTCGGAGTAGTAGTTCTCGTGGGAAGAGTACTACTAAGATTAAAGTGAAGTAAATCACGTCTACATCGAGTCCATCTCATTCTTCAGTTCTACCATTGCATCCACCATCACAGGGTCCATCACCATTTTGACATTCTTTCTATGGTATGCCTCCCCAGGGATATAACTCAATGCTTCCCCGGGGCTATAACTCAATGCTTCCCCCAGGCTTTAGCTCGATGCCTCCCCAGGACTACAGGATGTCATCTACTACCCCCACCCCCTGGAAGTTCCTCAATGCCTCCACCTCTTATACATACACATGGCATACATTCAGCTTATCTCGCTGCCATGGACCGACGTCCATCTCCAGTCACTACATTGTCAAAAGCCACTCAACCAGTCAGTCCACAGCTTTCTAGGTCAAATATAGGAGACAGCAATTCTGAGATGTGCAATTCTGAAGCATCTCCTAGTCCTTCTTCGACTCCATCTTCTGTTCACGGTCCAGATCTTCCACCACCTGGAGAGTTAGATCAGTTACGGAGTGAGCGCATTATAGCTGATGGGGAAGGGTAAGCTTATTCTTTATTATATTCTAATCCCTCTATTATTTTCTACTTATTGAATTAACTGTTTTTTAAAAAAATTAATTGTTAAATGGCAGGTTTTATCCTTCCAGACCGGCTGCAGATGCAGTTTCAGGAGGAATCCAGAAACTTTATGATGGTTTCTACCTGACATGGAGTGACGTGTCCTCTCGGACACAACAAGGAGTCCTCAATGAGTTTATGGTATGTATACTTCGGATAACGAAATGGATTAAATGCTCCAAAGCCTCTCAGTTAACGAAAAGGATATTTTCAGCATTTTTCATGTTACCATGTGCTGCTTATAACTTTTGAGGTTTATTCTGTGTGTAGTGTAGGTTTATTTTTCGCGAGTTCCACACCCCAGTGAGAGGATTAAATTCCTTAAGGACAGACAAGAAAATTGTGAACTCGAATATTTTAATAAGTTCTTTGCTTTTCCATTTTCCAGTTTTATTTTTCTGGTTTACTATAATTTTTTGAACACAGATTAACAACATATATTGTATGTGTATTTTAGTGGAGAGGATGCAATTGAATGCACCTAACACCAGATGTTTTTGATGTTTCTGTGAGCATTTGTGACTGTCTAGGATCTATGATGTCAAAAACTGATAGTAGAAGACATCGGCATAATATTTTACTTCAGCCTGTTCTCTTGTGAAATTACAAAGCTTTTTCATAATAGTGTAGAGGATTAGGCTTTTACACAATCAGATCAAGATACTTTTACACTTTTAGCAAAGTGAAGTATCCTGACTCTAATGCAAGATCATTGATCAAACTTGACAACAAATATAGAAATGACATGCACCTGTATTCCTAGTCATTATGCAGAAAAATATATGAAACTTTCTCAAATCTATATGTGCAATAAATCTGATAGCTGGGGTGTGGAACTCGCGAAAAAGTGATATCTAACTGATCAGGAGTGGTGATGCTTCTAATTAGTGGAGAATACTTAGTGGTGTTAGGTTTTCAGTTTGGCCAGTGGTGGGGGGTGATTGCAACTGTGAATGCGTTCTGTTGCTTAGTGTACCTTATCTATGATTGTGGAGGCAACTTAGAGGTTGCAAGTAGTAATTTGAAAAGAGTTGACAAGGAAACTAATGAAGGAAAAACTAGATATGAAGCATACAAAAGGTCAAACGTGGCTAAATCTGTTTGCATATTGTTGCTTTGTGCGTTACCGCTTTTATTAAGAATGAATTAAAAAAGATTAAGAATAAAGAATTTAACCGAGGGTCTATCGGAAATAACCTCTCCGCCCCGCAAAGGTAGAGGTAAGGTCTACGTATTGTACCAAATTTGTTTCACCTGTTGCCTATGGTACCCACTTCAGTCAAAGCTACTTATCTTGGACAGTCAATTATGTAATTCATGACTCTTAATTTTTACGGATTAATAAAGGTTGGTGATATATAGCGCATATGTTTCAATGTCTTATTAGCTGCAATATTTTCACTCGACTTTCTGATTTTAGACCATACACTTGTCCTTTTGGTTAGCTGTACTGAATTCGTATTAGTCACTGAATGGTCAGACAGAGCCCAAGATATACTATAGATCTGGGAAAAAATTGCAGATGAGATAGTGCCCTTCATTTTGGTGTTTTATATATTTCAAGTGACTTTCTTTTCATGCACTGCCTTCATAGCTTTCTACCAAAAATATGGGTTCCTGTGGTCCTTTCTATACGAGACCTATACATTCTTGAGATTGATGTGCGACAGTTCTGAATATTGAAACCTATATATTTTGTCTCTGAATATTGAAACCTATATATTTTGTCTCACGGAATTGAGACAAAATATATTTGAAGTTAAAGTCTCTTCTCCCATGCCCTCAAATCTCTATATTAAACATATCGGTTGTACTTAGCAGCAATCGAATCTGTCAGAAAAGCAGAAGTCTCATTGAACCTGATATTTTAGTGCTGAGTGTATCAAATCAGTTTGTTATTTAAGTATTTCCATTGCACTGGATGTCCTTTATAATTTTGATGTCTATAAGCCTCTGATTGCTTATTCAAAACAGTTCTTTTATTAAAAAAAAGAAGTGGTTGTCATACTAGTCACAGTTGAAATGAAATTTGTTCTTGCCTCAAAGCTATATATTTTGTTTGCAGAAAAGCTGCACATGGAGCCTTTCCGAGGATCAGGTTATGCGAAGCAATTTTAAGAAGAAGGCGTCTTCTTTATTGTCGTGCATGCTTTCTAAAGCTCGAAGTAAGGGACGGCCTGGATGGCTTGGGTCAGATTATTGGAATCAACTTACTGTATACTGGGCTTCTCCGAAGTTTCAAAAGAAGAGCGCCCAGACAAAGGCAACTCGAAAGTCTAAGAAGGGTGGCTCATTGCACACTTGTGGCTCGGTGTCCATGGAGACTGCTAAGAGGAAATTGGTAATTATTTATACATTTATATAGTAGTAAATTATTTATACACTTGTGGTTCACTATGTTTATTTCATTTGCCGGAAGCATCTCTTAGTAGACCAGCTACTCGTGAAGAGGTATGGAAGAAGACCCATATGAAAATTAGAGATGGAAAAGAAGTCTGGGTCGAGGCATGGGCAGAGGATACCTATGTAAGTTCAAAACTTACTTAGAATTTATTTTATACCATTTATTATACACTAATTTTACTTTTAATGTAGAATCGATACGTTCAAGCAATTGAGGAGCTCAAAAGGAGTCGACTGATAGATGATCAAGGCAATCCAATCATGCCATAAGAAGAAGAAACTCTCTCCCGTTGGCTGGATGTAGTTGGCAGCATGTATAAGGGAAGGGCGTATGACCTTTGTTCCGAGCAGAACTTTCACCGCCTCCAGTGGGGCTTGCAATGTATAGAGGGTTCTGCCACCATGCCAGATGAGCAGCTTGAGGAGATGCGACAGGAAGTTCGGGAGCTTGCTAGGAAGTACGAGGAGGAACGCAAAAGAAGGATAGAGGAGGAGGAGCGACATAGGACGACACTTGAGTCAGACATCCAAGAACTCAAGGCTCAAGTAAATACCTTAATCAAGCTTCCTCGTTCTCCTCCCCCTAGCTCTGATGATGATGGAGAGGATGAGGAGGATGGAGAGGATGGAATGGAGTATTAGGTGTTAGTTGTTATTTTAGTTTTGGATTCTGTTAATTTAGAGTGTTTGAATGAATTTGTTTTGGTACTTGTTTGCATACTTTTTTGATACTTGTTTGCATATTGTTTAAGTTGGTTGAATATGTATAAATGAAGTTTGGTTGCTTAATTTTAATGTTTGAATTGTTTCAAAAGTATTTTTTTATTGTTTTGCTAGTTGTTATTGGTTGTATGTTGATTTTCTATTGAAATATTGAGTTTCGGTGCAGTAAAATGTTAAAAATAATACCAGATTATCAAGGGACTTAGGGAGGGATATCCCTCAAAATATCTTAATATCAAATTATTTTTTTAATTTAATTTAGCAAGTGATATCCCTCAGTATATTTAAATTTATAATTTTATTAATTTTCACGTACCAAGTGGTCATCCCTCCCTAAATAATAAATTAATATTATATATATTTTTAATATAGCAAGGGACATCCCTCACTACATTATATTTTTCCGAGAAATTGTAACACCAAAATAGTAGGGTCCTTCACTACTTTACGAGAGTCTCCCTCACTAATTATTAGCAAGGCTCAAATTAGCAAGACACCTGGTAGCGATGGTTGTCCTCACTAAATCTTGATTAGTGCAATTTAGTGAGGGACGTCCCTCACTAAATCGCATGGCTAAAACAAGACTTTTTACGTGCTCATTATTTATTATAAACATGAAAGATCATTTAAATTAATTAATGAAGAACAACTAAGCTTGTTTCATTCTACCATCTAATTTTCACTATTATCACTATTATGAATTATCCTTCAATTTTAAATGCCTACTTAGTTAGAGATAATAGGCAAATATGACTTCTAGCTGGAAGCACATGTATATTCTTAACAAATTTTACGTCATTGATAACCAACATGAGCAAAATACAAAAAAAAAAAGATCAATAAATACAGTTCTTATTTTGTTTTGATTTTTGTAGCCTATCATGTGAGCTCCCCTTTTTATTGAACTGCAATTTCAAGAATGAAACTTCAAAGGTTAATACTAGCTAAAACAAATTTCACACGGACGGTGATACACATTGGCAATGAAAACAACTAAAACGGAGGACGAAAAAATGAATAGAAAGGTGAAAAAGGACTTCGACGGAGCACAACTTTCTTTGCTATATTAATAAAAATCTTCAAGTGTTAGATTACAGAGGAAAATTGCCGGAAAGAGAACAAGACGTTGACTGAAGCTCGACCAAAACACTTCTTCAACTAGACTCTATATGATAAACTAACTATGTGATACAATAACTGAAAATAAAAGCAAGAACATCGTCGCTGGAAACTCGAAACAGGGACCAAGATCCAAACTCCAACCCAAACAAGAAACACTTTGTTTTTGTTGTAATTTTTCTCTCTGTTTCGCTCTATTTTTTTGTTTTCTTCGTCTCCTATTCTCTATATGTTTCTCTGCCTTTTTTTAATCTAAGGGGTTGTTTCAAAAGCTACCTGGTAATTGGAATTGGTGTAATTACTAGGGTAATAATTACCAGCCTAGTAATTACACAGCCTAATAATTACGATGACCTGTTTGTTTGCCACAATATAATTAAAGTGTAATTATAAGTGTATTGTTTGGTTGCACAAGTGTAATTACATGGTTATATTCAACTTTGTTACTGATCCTGTAAATCGTGATATTAATGCTTTAATTAATATGAAACAAAAGCATGTTGATTCTTTGCAATTAGAATTGTTTAGCATGAATATTGGTGATACCATGAAATCTGCTAAAATACAAGAAAAAATTAAATTAATTTCTGAATAAATTGCCATTGATATATGTGCTGACCATCCAAGTGCTTTCTGGAACAGGAAAAAGCATATTGTTACTCTTCCATATGAAGAAGGATTTTCTGAGGATAATATTCCTACAAAATCAAAACCATGTCAGATGAATACTGAACTGGTTGAATTTTGCAAAAAAGAAATTGATAATTTATTGCAAAAAGGTTTGATAAAACCGTCCAAGTCTCCTTGGTCGTGTACTGCATTTTATGTTAATAACGCCGCAGAAAAAGAAAGAGGTGTACCAAGATTGGTCATTAATTATAAACCTCTTAATAATTTTTTAAAATGGATTCGTAATCCGATTCCAAATAAAAAAGATTTATTATCAAGATTATACGATGCCAATATCTTTTCCAAATTTGATTTAAAATCAGGTTATTGGCAAATACAGATTTTAAAAGAGCATACTTATAGAACTATTTTCAATGTCCCATTTGGACAATACGAATGGAATGTTATGTCATTTGGTTTGAAAAATGCTCCTTCTAAATTTCAGAAAATAATGAATGATATTTTTAATCCTTATATGAATTTTATTATTGTCTATATTGATGACATTTTAGTCTTTTCTAAGACTTTAGAAATGCATATTAAGCATTTAGAAATCTTTAAAAAGATTGTTATTCAAAATGGTTTGGTTATATCTAAATCAAAAATGAGTTTATTCCAAACCGATGTCCGTTTTTTAGGGCATAATATTTGTCAAGGAAAGATTACTCCCATTCAACGTGCTATTAATTTTGCTGATAAATTTTCTGATGTTATGACTGATAGGACTCAATTGCAAAGATTTTTGGGAATTTTAAATTATATTTCCCCCTTTTATAAAAATATTTCTCGTGATTCAGCTTCATTATATGACAGGCTGAAAAAGAATTATAAAGAACCGTGGACTGATAAGCATACGGTTATTGTTCAAAATATTAAAAAATGAGTTAAGATTCTACCCTGTTTAACTCTTGCTAATCCCGCTTGGAAAAAGATTATTGAGACCGATGCGTCTAATATTGGTTTGGGTGGGATTTTGAAACAAATTAATCCCAATGACAATCATGAATATCTGATAAGATTTCATTCTGGTAAATGGTCAGAAGCTCAGAAAAATTATGCTACTGTGGCGCATGAAATGCTAACCATTGTTAAATGTGTTTTAAAATTTCAGGATGATTTATTTAATCAAAATCAGTCAAATATATGTTTGACAAAGATTTTAAACATGATGCCTCTAAAATAATATTTGCGAGGTGGCAGGTTCAATTAGCCCCTTTTGATTTTGAAATTCAATACAAAAAGGGAATTGATAATTCTTTGCCGGATTTCTTATCACGTGAGTATTTGCAGGATGGATCTTCCTTGGACCAGAGGTAGAGGTCGTGGCAGAGGAATATCATCCTCTTCGCCGGGTAGATCATATCAGGCTTATAGCCAAGGATCCTTATACGAATCCTCAACAAATTCTCCGGTTATACAACATGGCAGAAAGAGTTTGATAAACTCAAAAATTTCTCAAGGAGAATCTTCCTCCTCAAAGACATCAATACATCTGGAAGATATTCCGGAAGATAGTCCGTTATACGCATTGTTTGGAAGAAATTACGGATCCGTATGAGGATCCTTGGCTATAAGCATGATATGATCTACCCAGCGAAGAGGATGATCTTCCTCTGCCACGACCTCTACATCTGGTCCAAGGATGATCCATCCTGCAAATACTCACGTGATAAGAAATCCGGCAAAGAATTATCAATTTCCTTTTTGTATTAAATTTCAAAATCAAAAGGGGCTAATTGAGTCTGCCACCTCGCAAATATTATTTTAGAGGCGTCATGTTTAAAATCTTTGTCAAACATATATTTGACTGATTCTGCATCAGTTTTTATCAAAAACTTTTGATTATATAAATCATCCTGAAATTTTAAAACACATTTAACAATGGTTAGCATTTCATGCGCCACAGTAGTATATTTTTTCTGGGCTTCTGACCATTTACCAGAATGAAATCTTATCAGATATTCATGATTGTCATTGGGATTAATTTGTTTCAAGATCCCACCAAAACCAATATTAGACGCATCGGTCTCAATAATCTTTTTCCAAGCTGGATTAGCAAGAGTTAAACATGGTAGAATCTTAACTCATTTTTTAATATTTTGAACAATAACCGTATGCTTATCAGTCCACGGTTCTTTATAATTCTTTTTCAGCCTATCATATAATGAAGCTGAATCACGAGAAAGATTTTTATAAAAAGGAGAAATGTAATTTAAACTTCCCAAAAATCTTTGCAATTGAATCCTGTCAGTCATAACATCAGGAAATTTATCAGCAAAATTAATAGCACGTTGAATAGGAGTAATCTTTCCTTGACAAATATTATGCCCTAAAAAACGGACATCGGTTTGGAATAAACTCATTTTTGGTTTAGATATAACCAAACCATTTTGAATAACAATCTTTTTAAAGATATCTAAATGCTTAATATGCATTTCTAAAGTCTTAGAAAAGACTAAAATGTCATCAATATAGACAATAATAAAATCCATATAAGGATTAAAAATATCATTCATTATTTTCTGAAATTCAGAAGGAACATTTTTCAAACCAAATGGCATAACATTCCATTCGTATTGTCCAAATGGGACATTGAAAATAGTTCTATAAGTATGCTCTTTTAAGATCTATATTTGCCAATAACCTGATTTTAAATCAAATTTGGAAAAGATATTGGCATCGTATAATCTTGATAATAAATCTTTTTTATTTGGAATCGGATACCGTATCCATTTTAAAAACTTATTAAGAGGTTTATAATTAATGACCAATCTTGGTACACCTCTTTCTTTTTCTGCGGCTTTATTAACATAAAATGCAGTACACGACCAAAGAGACTTGGACAGTTTTATCAAACCTTTTTGCAATAAATTATCAATTTCTTTTTTGCAATATTCAACCAGTTCAGTATTCATCTGACATGGTCTTGATTTTGTAGGAATATTATCCTCAAAAAATCCTTCTTCGTATGGAAGAGTAACAATATGCTTTTTCCTGTTTCAGAAAGCACTTGGATGGTCAGCACATATATCAATGGCAATTTGTTCAGAAATTAATTTAATTTTTTCTTGTATTTTAGCAGATTTCATGGTATCACCAATACTCATGCTAAACAATTCTAATTGCAAAGAATCAACATGCTTTTGTTTCATATTAATTAAAGCATTAATATCACGAGTTACGGGGTCAGTAACAAACGTACAACTAATTTCTTTATTATCAAAAGTAGCCTTAAATCCTTTAGCATCTAAGATCCAAGAATATGAATCAGAAGCAGAACAGGGTAAAATGGATGACCCTTCTATCAGACATATTGCCAGAAAAATATTATTTCAAGAAGGAGATAAAGAAGCTATGATTCATAATTATTTAGAAGAGTTTTAGACTCCCCTCTCTCTCTCTATAGTTTTCCTTCTCTCCTCTTGTAAATCTTCTCTCAGTTGTAAAGTTTTTATCTTAATAAAAAATCAAAAAAGTCCAACTTTGGACACCAACACTTGCCCTTTCATTTCCGGGCACTGACCCTTGCTTCCGGGTCTGACCCTTTGCATTCGGGTCCTAAAGGTGATACCACTTTCCTATCTTCTTCTTCTTCTTCTCCCAGCAGTGACTATGTCCGGCTAAACTCCATATCTATGTTGAATATCTAACTTCTCTTACATAATATTTTTAAAGATCTGACTTTATCAAAATATAAAGACATTATTATATAGTAGCTTGGCTTGGTTCTTAGATGGTCTTACAGTTGGATCTAGTACTATTCTTAGTGGCTTTGTCTTAGTGACTACGTCTGGTAAGCCGGTTTATTAAGCCCGAAAAAGATGTTGAAAAGGGCTATCTTTTCCGGTTAGAACCTCCAGGCACACGGGCTCATTAAGAATATGTATTAGATCCTGATAGGCCCCTTTCTCGGATAAAAAGGTAGACCCTTCCATACAGCTATACGCTATATAAGAATTCCTATATATTTCAGTTTTATGTCTCAGCATAAAGGTGCTAAATTAGCTAGATCTGTCTGGCCGCGTGGACTACCGCCCGCCTTAGAGATCCTACCAACTTGGTATCAAAGCCATGATAGTTTAAGAGTAATATGTAACAGATGTGAAGTATTCAACATAGATAGTTTGGATAAGAAATGGATTTGGGAGAATCCAGTATTAAAAATGATTGGTTAGAAGAGGTTGATATACCTCAAAATCTCAATTTTTTAAACAAATGGAAAATTCCAAGAGTTCCAATTAGAACTATTTATGACTATGATTTGTTTGATAAATTGTCTACTACTCAGTTGATTAAAACTACTGAGACTTCTTTGGCTTTAAATTCGTCAGAACAGACAATTCATTTATTAAATAAATGAGATATAGATTTATATAAACATTGGTATAATTTCTTGCATACATGCATGGTTCAAATTGCTTTTAAACCCTTAAGTCTTAAAGGGTTACCAGAGACTTTTTTAGCAGCTCTTAGAGATGCAAGAAACTTAAATTTTTGTCAATCTTTAATAGGTTCGATAGAATCTACCGTGGCCAGTGGTCCAGTATATTTTAATACACAGACTAGTTTACAGATGTCATTGTCTGATGTTAATATTCTTGATGCATTAACATTAAATGTTAAAACACAAGGTTATAATTATGCGCCTGGATCTGAACTGATATGTTTATCTTATAGAATTTATTATAAGTTGTTATCTACTTTGAATCCTAGATGTAAATTATATGATACATCTAATCAAACTATTTTATTTGAAACGAATTTTGTTAAATCAAAAATCACGACTAGAAGACCAATTAGGCGGGAAGAAATTAATTTTCCAACTACTTGGGTTTTAAATTCGGTTATATCTCCAAATCAATTAGCCGATAAGGTTACTAATTCTGAGTACTCTCATATTACACAAACCCCTGATGGGCAAGTTTGCATTCAATTTGATGAGAAATCCTCTGTTTATAATAGGCAGTCCTTTTCTGCTAATAGTAGCAATAGATTATTGCCTTCTGTGCCTTCTATGATAGCTCCGGTTGAACCTATTTATGGTCCATCTAGAGTTAACTGTGTTGCATCTTTGCATACCATTCCTTCGACTAATAGTCAAATTGAAAAATTGAAAGTTGACCCGAGAAAAAATATTGTTCAAGTAGGTGATAATGTTTCTGATAAGGATATTCCTTCTGCATCCGAAATGGATTTCAACCCTAATGATAGTTAATGATTCGGTACATCATTGATTTTAGTCCAGGATCTCTGGCAAGAAAACATATTCAAAAAGAATTTTTTGATGAAAAATGGAACTAGTTTAGAAATTGATTATTTGAAACTTTTAATAAAAATGACATGAATAATATTTCACAAGAGTTTTATGAAACTTGTGCATTGCATAATCAAATTATGTATTTTGTGCCTTGATTTATAACCACTTATTTACCTTTATACATAAATGTATTAGAAAGATCTTATCAAGATGGTAGTGGAGAAATAGTTAAAGCTGTTTATCCACCACAATCTTCTTTTGTATTACCTAATAATACGGGTATTACA
This sequence comes from Capsicum rhomboideum, assembly GCA_031232105.1. Lineage (NCBI taxonomy): Eukaryota > Viridiplantae > Streptophyta > Magnoliopsida > Solanales > Solanaceae > Capsicum > Capsicum rhomboideum. The sequence continues at coordinate 137,607,165 of CP124716.1, forward strand.
TCCACTGCTTTTCAAAGATTTATTGAAAATGATATTGGAAAAATAAGTGTTTCCGAAATTAATAAGTTAATTGCCTAAAATAATTATATGGGTTTGTACGTTAAAGTTTTAGGAGAACACATAAGTTCTCTGGATAAAAAACTTGATGATTTAACCGTTTTGATAAAACAGTTAAGTGACAATAAGGGAAAGACAGATGTTGCCTCTACTTCGGGAACATCATCTACTCAGATTGTTGCTTCTAGTATTCAAAGGCCTCCTGATATTCAGGATTTTCAATTAAAACCTTATTCGGATCTTGAAGAATTTCTTGATAAAAACTTTTTGGGATTAAATATAAAATCAATCGATTTGTCTACTCAATTTACTGAAACGCTTGACAACTCGTCTGATCATAGAAAAGAAATGTTGCCTGATCTTAATAAGCTTAGTGGTAACATTAGGCATCCAAAATTCATTGATAAGCCTAGAATACAAACGCATTATTATCCTAGACCCACTCCCCAGGATATTCTAATAGAAGAACGGGACTGGAATCAGACTAATACGTCTTATAGCGTCAATGAGATTTATGAGTGGAATATAGATGGTCTTACTGATAGGTAAATGACCATTTTAGTACATAGGATGATGATGTACGCTACCATATACAAAGCTACCAGTGTTAAAAATACTGATAAAGTCATTTGCAAAATGATTATTGCAGGATTTACAGGTCAACTTAGAGGTTGGTGGGATAATTATATGTTCGTAGAAGCTAAAACCTCTGTTATAACTGCTGTCAATCCAGAAGAAAGCCTTGATAATTTAGGTCATAAATTACCTAATGGCCGAGAAGATGCAGTCTATACTTTGGTTATGAACATTTTAGAAAATTTTAGTGGTAGATTTACCAGTGATTACGAAACTACTAGGACACTCCTTAATGATCTTAGATGTAGGACCTTAGGTGAGTTTCAATGGTATAAGGATACATTCCTTAGCCGGGTAATAGAATTACCCAAAAATAAGTATGACCATTGGAAAGTCAAGTTTATAGATGGCCTCCCTTCTTTGTTTGCCGAAAGAGTTCGAAAAGCTCTTCGAAGTAGCTACGGTGAAATTTCGTATAGTAATTATACTTATGGAAAACTCATGGGAGTATGTACTCAAGAAGGATTAAACTTGTGTAATGAACTTAAATTGTATAGACAGCTTAAGATGGATAAGCTTAAAGAAAAATCTCAATTAGGAGATTTCTGCGCACAATTTGGTGTAGCTCGGCCTTCTAGTCAAACTAAGAAGAAAAAGGGTAAACATTATAGAAACCCAAACCCAGATGGCTCATATAGAAAGAGTAGATCTAGATATAGATCAAAAGAAGAACGAGAAGCACAAAAAAGTTCTCGTAAGTCTAAGAGATTACGAAGGATAGATCCAATAGAGACCTTTCTAAGGTTAAATGTTATAGGTGTGGTAAATTAGGACATATTGCTCCTAACTATAAATTAGAAAAGCTTAAAGCTTTAGAACTTGATAATGCCTTGCATGATAAAATTTATGACATGTTCTACACTTCTGGATCAGAATTCGATTATGATCCTTATCAATCGAAATCCGAAGCCGAAGTAGATTTACTTGATTATTCTGATAGTGAAAATCATGATAATATCACTGCATGTAATACTTGCAAAGGTGATATTTGTTCTTGTGAAAATAATGAGTTTTATAAACTTCAGTCACAATTTCAAGATATGAATATTCAGACTATTACCTCTGATAATATAATAGAGCTTCTAAAGGAGGTTACTGATAATTACCTTCGAGAAAAAATCATTAATTTGGCAGCTAGTTCAAGTTCAAATACTTCAAATTTAGCCAGTCAAAAGAATGAATTAATATATTCAGCTCCTTATACATTATCAGAAGTCAATAGACGACTTTTTGAAAAACACACTCCAGCACGTGATATGTCTTTTGATTATTTAAAGATTGAAATTGAAAAAGGAGATTAAATCTCTAAAACAAAATTAAATGATTTGTGATCGCCGGATTACTCAGATTGAGAAAAATAATTCTTCAACTGAGTCTTCAAATGATAGAAAAAATGTTTTGGAAAGTGATGAAATTGAAATTTCTAAACAGATTAATTTAGATCCTAAACATGATATGTTTTTGGGAATGATGCAAATTGTTACTGCTCACAAATGGTACATTAAATGTACAATTTTGATTGATAATAATTTCTATATTAATGAAATTGCAATGATTGATAGTGGTGTCGATGTTAGTTGCATCCAGGAAGGATTAATTCCTACGAAATATTTTTTTAAAAAAACTCATTTAGTTCGTTCTGCATCAGAATATGCTTTAGATATAAAGTATAAATTGCCTAATGGTCATATTTGTCAGAATAAAGTCTGCATTTTGCATTTTTTTTTTGGTTAAAAATCAGTTATACCCTCAGATTATACTCGAAACTCCTTTTATAAATGCCATATATCCTTATACTCACATAGATGCTAAAGGATTTAAGGCTACTTTTGATAATAAAGAAATTAGTTATACATTTGTTACTGATCCCGTAACTCGTGATATTAATGCTTTAATTAATATGAAACAAAAGCATGTTGATTCTTTGCAATGAGAATTGTTTAGCATGAATATTGGTGATACCATGAAATCTGCTAAAATACAAGAAAAAATTAAATTAATTTCTGAACAAATTGTCATTGATATATGTGCTGACCATCCAAGTGCTTTCTGGAACAGGAAAAAGTATATTGTTACTCTTCCATACGAAGAAGGATTTTCTGAGGGTAATATTCCTAAAAAATCAAGACCATGTCAGATGAATACTGAACTGGTTGAATTTTGCAAAAAAGAAATTGATAATTTATTGTAAAAAGGTTTGATAAAACCGTCCAAGTCTCTTTGGTTGTGTACTGCATTTTATGTTAATAACGCCACAAAAAAAGAAAGAGGTGTACCAAGATTGGTCATTAATTATAAACCTCTTAATAAGTTTTTAAAATGGATTCGGTATCTGATTTCAAATAAAAAAGATTTATCATCAAGATTATACGATGTCAATATCTTTTCCAAATTTGATTTAAAATCAGGTTATTGGCAAATACAGATTTTAAGAGAGCATACTTATAGAACTGCTTTCAATATCCCATTTTCACAATATGAATGGAATGTTATGCCATTTGGTTTGGAATGTCCAAAAATTCAATGAAAAAAGAAAATCTGATGGAATCTTGTCCTTGAATCTATTTTCCTTGAATCTTGTCCAACTCTTTCATTCTTCGGACAAATTCTTCTGCATTTTCAATGCCTTCGTCAGAGAGTATGATCTCTGGTTCTATAGGTTGGGAATCTTCAATATCGTCGTCGTTATTACTGCTTCCACTCTTCATAGAAGTGTCAGACTTTTCAATTTGATGTAGAGAGTGGCGTAGATTCCACTTCATCTCTTTTAAATAATTATGAATCATTGCTTCTTTATCTCCTTTTTGAAACAATATTTTTCTGGCAATATGCCTGACAGAAGGGTCATCCATTTTACCATGTTCTGCTTCTGATTCATATTCTTGGTTCTTTAATTTAATTAAGTCCAAGAATTTCTGTCCATGCAATACCTTGGTTTTGGGATTAATTTTCATTAGTTTGTCCCAAAAATTGTTATAAAATGTCCGATACAGACAAGGTATCTGTTCATCAGTATAACCTAATTCTGGAGCCCACTTGTGAATCCAAGGGATTGAGAATTCGGTGAAAAAATAGATGTGATCAATTTTTTCGGGATAGTAGATATGATCTACTTTGTATAACTAGTTCAAATCAGGGGAAACCTGTTTCCTTTTTTTATATAAATTTAAAAATGGTTCCGGCAATATCTTAATTGCCAGTCCGTGGTATGACCACCAATTTGGAATTTGGCAATCAAAAATTTTTGCACATACTTTTATGAACCAAGTATGTTTATGTTTATCGTTATTATAATAAAGCACTTTATCAAAGGCTTCAATATAATCCCAATATGTAAAATTATTTTAGAATTGTTAAGGCTTATCTGCCTTTCTCTCAGCGTGGTCATTCCCCAATCTTCAACAGATATAATCTGTTTCAGAATAATTTTTGAAAAGTTATAAACAGTTTGGTCCACATTGTTTCCAGCAAAATGCTGAATATCAGCACTGCCAGTCTCGGTGAGAATAATCTCGTAATATAATCGGGTTTTGTATGAATTTTTTGAGAAATATAATATGTGTATCAAATACCGTTGGAATATCTTTCAAGGCTTATTTTTCCTTGCTATTTCAGCGTTTTCCACAAGAAATAGCATCTCTTGTTTAGGCAATTTTTCATAGGACCTGATATCATCATTGTCCTCTTTAGTCACTGAAGCAAAAGTATCACCTTGCTTTTGAGCAGCTAAATACTCTTGCATGTGTGCGTATAACGGACTATCTTCCTGAATATCTTCCAGATGTATTGATGTATTTGAGGAGGAAGATTTTCCTTGAGAAATTTTAGAGTTTATCAAACTCTTTCTGCCGTGTTGTATAATCAGAGAATTTGTTGAGGATCCGTATGAGGATCCTTGGCTATAAGCCTGATATGATCTACCCATCGAAGATGATGATCTTCCTCACCCATGACCTCTACCTTTGTTCCAAGGATGATCCATCCTGCAAATACTCACGTGATAAGAAATCCGGCAAAGAATTATCAATTCCCTTTTTGTATTGAATCAAAATCAAAAGGGGCTAATTGAGCCTGCCACCTCGCAAATATTATTTTAGAGGCATCATGTTTAAAATCTTTGTCAAATATATATTTGACTGATTGTGCATCAGTTTTTATCAAAAACTTTTGATTATATAAATCATCCTGAAATTTTAAAATACATTTAACAATGGCTAGCATTTCATGCGTCACAGTAGCATATTTTTTCTGGGCTTCTGACCATTTACCAGAATGAAATCTTATCAGATATTCATGATTGTCATTGGGATTAATTTGTTTCAAAATCCCACCAAAACCAATATTAGACGCATCGGTCTCAATAATCTTTTTTCAAGCTGGATTAGCAAGAGTTAAACAGGGTAGAATCTTAACTCATTTTTTAATATTTTGAAAAATAATCGTATGCTTATCAGTCCACGGTTCTTTATAATTCTTTTTCATCCTGTCATATAATGGAGCTGAATCATGAGAAAGATTTTTATAAAAGGGGGAAATATAATTTAAACATCCCAAAAATCTTTGTAATTGAGTCCTATCAGTCCTAACATCAGGAAATTTTTCAGCAAAATCAATAGCACGTTGAATAGGAGTAATCTTTCCTTGACAAATATTATGCACTAAAAAACGGACATCGGTTTGGAATAAACTCATTTTTGGTTTAGATATAACCAAACCATTTTGAATAACAATCTTTTTAAAGATATCTAAATGCTTAATATGCATTTCTAAAGTCTTAGAAAAGACTAAAATGTCATCAATATAGACAATAATAAAATCCATATAAGGATTAATAATATCATTCATTATTTTCTGAAATTCAAAAGGAGCATTTTTCAAACCAAATGGCATAACATTCCATTCGTATTGTCCAAATGGGACATTGAAAGCAGTTCTATAAGTATGCTCTTTTAAAATCTGTATTTACCAATAACCTGATTTTAAATCAGATTTGAAAAAGATATTGGCATCGTATAATCTTGATAATTAATCTTTTTTATTTGGAATCGGATATCGAATCCATTTTAAAAACCTATTAATAGGTTTATAATTAATGACCAATCTTGGTACACCTCTTTCTTTTTCTGCGGCATTATTAACATAAAATACAGTACACGACCAAGGAGACTTGGACGGTTTTATCAAACTTTTTTGCAATAAATTATCAATTTCTTTTTTGCAAAATTCAACCTGTTCAGTATTCATCTGGCATGGTAATCAGCTTGTAACAATACCATGTAATTACCAGCAATTCACAGCTCCCCTGTGAATTGAAAAGTGTAATTACCCCCCTGTCAATTACACTCAATTACCTGATGACCAAGTAATTACCTGACCAACCAAACATGTCACGCAGTGTAATTACACCAAATCCAATTACCACAGTGACTTTTCAAACATGCCCTAAGTGTTTTCTCTTTGAAATTTTCGTCTCTCCCCCTCTTCCTGCGTATTGTGCTGTCCTTGTGTATATATAGATATAGGTGTTGTAGTAGTGTGTGAGGTGTGTTTCCAGTGAGTGAGGATGCAGTGGAGAATTGTGCGTGTAGGTCGTGTGTAGATGGTGAGAATAAGGTGAGTGATGTGTGTTTGTGTTGTGTGTGTATATTGGGGTGTGAGTGAAGTTGTTGATGAGGGAGTTTATGGGTAGTTTAGATTAGGTGGTTTCTTTCCCTTTTTTTTTTCTTTTTTTTTTCAATTAAAAAAAATATATAATGGTAAAATATTAGTTAATTATTTTGAACTAATAAAATATAGAAAAGTTAAATAGCTAGTCCTAAAAATATAATTAAGAAAAATATTAATATCAGTAGATTATTTATTATAACCTAAACTAAAAGAACAATAACATCTTTGAAAATTTTCTTATTATTTGAAAGTAAAAGCAAAACATATCCTAAAATATAATTCTATTTTTTTGAATCTTTTTTCACAATTTTTCAAATAAAGCCTGCTAAAAATAAAACAAAAGCTAAAATAATAATCAAACATAAAAAAAATATTTAATGCTAAAAATGGGTTAAATCTCGGGGAGGGTCAAAATCATGTGTCCACAGTAACATTCCTAGTTGTGATTTTTAGCTTTTTGCATGTTTTGACCATTTCTATAGTTGCATTTTGGTGTCTATGATCTATGAGAGAGAGTGGGATGATTCTCAAAGTTTTTGGTTGAGATTTAAGTGAGTTTGTCATTTTCGAAAGATTTAGAGTTGGAATGGTTGACTTTAGCCAACATTCGGAGATCCGAGCGTCACATGAGAATTCCATCAGTTTCATCAGCTTTGAAATATAAATTTTATGGTAGTAGCATGGTTGGTTCGGATCCAGAGGCTTTCGGTGTATTTTTGAGCGTTTAGATAGATATTGAAAATTCTGGTCTAGAGTTGACTTCGGTCAACATTTGATGATAACGATCTCCATTGAAAATCATGACTTTTTCATTGAGTATGGAATGTCAAATTTGAGCTAGTAGCATAATTGAATATTTTCGTGGGATTGCGAATGCATTATGAGGATTGATTCGTTTTTGTACCATGCGTCAGCTGTTTTCAGTTGTTGTTGGGCAGCCCCAGGCCTTCTTCGCGTTCGCAGAGAAGGAACTTCATTATCCTTCACAATCGTAAGGGGGGTACTGTGATCGTATAGAGCAAATTCATCCAGGTCCAGGTCAGAGAAATTTTCTTCATGGTCCTCCTGAGATCGCGATGGTCATCAGGCAGGACCAGTCGCGATCACGGCGGAGTCTTTGTGTTCGTGAAGTGTACACATCACCTGGCAGTATTTAATTCCCTTTTCTTGATGAAAACTTTATTTTCATCATTTTTGAAGCTGGATAGCTCTTTTAGGGAGATTACAAAAAGGATTTTTGAGATCTAAACATTGGGTAAGCCTCTAAATCAAAATATTAACATTTTCCACTAATTATTTCATGATTTTTCCTTTAAGTTTTGGTTTTTAAACTTGAAAATTTATGGTTTTACAGGTAAAGTTAAAGTTTGATAGAATGATGATGTCTTGGTTGATTTCAACTCCATTTTTGATGAAATCTCAGATTTAAACTCTTTGAGTTATGAGTAACGTGAATTTTCAATAAAATTCTTGTTTTGCCCTTGTGGGATCGGGGTTGACTTTTTGAACTCGGATTCAAAGTATAGCAATATGGGTGTCTTTAGCTTCACATTCTTATGTAGAATTCATATTTGACTAGATTGGACTCATTTGGAGGCTTTTCAAAAGTGAAAAGCTTCTATTTGATTCTCGGACTTCTTTAAGGCATTTGAGACTTTCTTTGACTCTTTTTCGATGTGTTATGTGGTATTTGTGTGTAAAGAGGAGTAATGTGGATTTTATGGGTCCTATATAGTTGAGATGATAAACATCTATATGTGTACCGGTGTAATTGTGAAAGGAATAAAATCAACTAATTGACTGTTGGACTGGATTTCTGGAATCTGTGACTATTAGGGGTGGGCATGGTGTGGTATGATACGGTATTTGAAACTTCACTACGGTAATTTCAGTAATTAGTTTTTAAAATACTATACTATTACCATTCCAAATTAATTCAGTATTGTTCGGCATTTTGAAGTTCGGATTCAATATTTTATGATATGGTAAATCGGTTACAATAGTTTTGTTCAACTTCGACAAAATATACTCGTACAATAGAGTATTATGACTTTGACATTTTAAAAAATGTCTCAATTGTATCATACTAATACATTACACATACAGAAATATATATTAAAAAAAAAAGTACAAACAACTCCTCTTGTTAATCAATTGCCATAAAAAAAGATTTCATCAAGATAGAGTAGTCAAAGTTTCAACGTCTAAACTTTTATTTTTATATTAATATTACAACTACAACATACCCAGTGTATTCCCACAAGGTGGGGTCTGGGGAGGGTAAAGTGTACGTAGTCCATACCACTACCTCAGATGAAGTAGAGAGGTTGTTTTGGATAGACCCCCGGCTCAGGATTGTTTTATACTAATATTAGGTTGTAGATTTGTTAGTATTTTAATAATATATATACAAATTATTTAGTTAACTATATACTTCGATATGGTATTCATTTTCTTGGTATGGTATTTATAAATACCAAATATCTTATCAAATCCCAATTTTTTTTTAAATGTATACCATATACCATAGCAAATACCATAATACCAAAATTACGGTATCAAAAATTTTAATTTGGTATGGTAATTCAATATATACCATATCATGCCCACCCCTAGTGACTGTTATGCTATATTTGCCTAGTAATTGAGTGGTTGGTGTCCTATTTCACTTATTTTCATGCGGGTAGCATAGATTTTTGATTGCATACTACTGGAGGATATATTGTGATATGAGAAGTTATTATTGATAGTCCTGGTTTGTACCGATACTGTGATTCTATTATATTTTATCATTATTTTTCCCTTCACATGCATATTAACATGGTTCGACTGGATATTTCTCCTTGGCCTTTGGGCGGATCAGTAGGTTGAGATTTACTGAGGCACCAGGATATTTGAAAACTTTCTCTGTGGCCCTATGAGCAGATTCAGATTAAGATGATACTGATGATTTACTCCATGGCCCTAGAGGCAGATTCAAAGGGTGTATATGAACTTAGCGAGTCTTTCATGGGTATCAGTTGGCTATACTGATGCGGCGGGTGTATACAGGTAGGACAGACATGCATCATTTACATCATTATCATCATTCCTATTGATTTGCAGACATGCATCTTACTCATCATATCCATTTACTTCATTTATTTAGTATGGTGAGTGGATATTGGACTATGACACTGATTATTGTTCTCTTGATGCGAATTGTTATCATTGTAGACTTGAATTTATGTGCCTAAATGATTTAGTTTTGATGAACTGGACTCTGACTATTACTATATATGTACATTGTTAGACTAAGGTGGCTTTCCAGAGTGCAGGTTATTTGGCTATCTCGGATAGTTGGTTTATTGACTTTCGTCATCGCATTGAATTAGCTTCAATCGACGATTCTGCTAAGTACATGTTGTGGATACTAAAGCTGGTTATTTTCTGCACCTTACATGCAGGAACTGAGCCAGTGGTCCCCAAATATTGAGTGGCGTTGTGTTGATGATTACTTGTGGAAATTTCTGAGGTAGCGTCTGATAATTCCAGTCCACCTAGATTCTCCTTCTATCCTTAGCTATTATTTTCTTCCACCCTACTTTATGGACCTTTTATTATATTACTATCTTATTTAGAGGCTTGTACTGGTGACTACCAAACCTGGGATTTATATTGGTTCCTATATTTTCCTTACTTATTGGAGTTGGAGTGCTAACTTGGATTTTGGTTTATCATTTTAGTTCTTCCGCTTTAATTTAATTTAGTATATTAGTTGGGTAGTGTTTGGGGCTTAGCTGTCACGGTGGGTGTGATAGTTTCCATCACGTTTCAATTTTGGGTCGTGACATATCTGTAGTAACTCACCAAATCACCAAAACTTCAAATCTCGATAGGTGAAGTAGGCTTAGACCAATCTCGACCGCCTCAACCTAGGTCAGACCGACTATATACCCTCCTTATGCACTACATGCCCTAAGAATGCCATAGAACTGAGCCAAAACTCATACTTCGAAAACTTGGCATGCAACTACTCATCCTTCAATCTTTGAAGCACAATCCTCAAATGTTGCACATGTTCCTTCTCACTCTTATAATACACCTAGATAGCCTCAATGAACATAATAGCGAATGAATCAAGATAAGGCTGAAACACTCAATTCATCAACTCCATAAATGTCACTGGGGCAGTAGTCAATCCAAATGACATAACCAAAAACTCATAATGACTGTATCGAGTCCTAAAAGTCATCACAGGTATATACAAAGCCCTAAACTTCAACTGATGGTACCGTAACCTCAAGTCAATCTTCAAAAATACTGAAGCACCCTGGAGCTGATCAAATAAATAAGCAACGCATAGAAGAGGATACTCATTCTTGATGGTAACCTTGTTTGACTGTCGATAGTAAATATACATCCACACAGACCCATATTTCTTCTTCACAAACTATACCAAAGCACCCCAAGGAAAAAAATACTAGGCCTAATGAATCATTTACTCAATATGTCCTGCAACTGTTCCTTCAACTTTTCAACTACATTGGAGCAGTCCTATAAGGGGGTATGGAAATGGCCTTGGTGCCCGAATCCAAATCAATTCCAAATTCAATATCCCTATCTAGTGAAACACCTAGAAGGTCTGTAGGAAACACATTCTGAAACTCTTTAACCACCCTTACTAACTACAACATTGGCTTGTCAGTGCTAGCATCTCGAACATAGGCCAAATAAGAAAGACACCACTTTTCAACCAACTGATGAGTCTTAAGGAAATTAATTACTTTTTTAGAATATGAACCCTGGGTACCCTTCCACTCTAACCTTGGTGCACCTGGCATAACTAAAGTAACAATCTTGGCATGATAATCTAAGACAACATGATACAGAGAAAGACATTTTATGCCCAAAATCACATCACAATCAACCATATCCAAAATAAACAAATCTACCCAAGTATCATATCTCAAAAAAGTCACAATACAGGATTGGTACACTTGATCCACTACTAAAGAATCACCTACTAGGGTAGCAACATAAATAGGCACATAACGAGACTCACACATCATATTAAAACTCGATGCAAAATATGCAAACACATAGGAGAAAGTAAATCCAAGATCAAATAATACTAAATTAGGTCGATAGCAAATTGGGATGATATCTGTAATAACTAAATTTGAGGTCTCTACCTCAGGTCTACTCAAAAAATCATAACACTGATTCTATCACTGCCTGTCTGAGTAACTTTTCTACCACTTCTTCATCCATCCAGTGATGCACCTCTACCTACCTGAAATACTCCACGACCCTTAGATGGGAGTGCTGCTACCCTAACTGGAGTGGAGCCCGAGAACCCTGTTATTGATCCCCACCCTTAAGTCTTAGACAATCACTCTTGAGATTCTCTGGACTACCACATTTATAATAAGACTTGGGAACCATCATCCTGCTGAGAAAATTATGAGTAATCAGAATGGTCACCAAGGCCTAGGAACCTATGATAAGAACCGTGAGAATTTTATCCAGGACTAAAAAAGTCTCATTTGAAATATCCACCCTTGAATGTTCGAATAGTAGCATGTACTGGCCTATTGTGCTGAAGATGAAAACCCTTCCTGAAAGAACCCATATCTGTATATGAGGTACCACTGAACTGACCAGAAGTGTGGGACCTCTTGTCCTTCTATTCCTCAAGCTCCTTACAACACTTGATATCAATCTCATTAGCTGCCTAGACCACCCTCTAAGAAGAAGCCCCTGATTGAGTTGTATGAAAAGCCACCTCTCAAATCGGATGGTCAAACCTCTCACAAACCTTCAAATCCTCTTTGTCTCATTAGGCAAAATCACTAAGGCATGGAGAGACAATGCACAAAATCGTGTCTCATAATCTATCATAGAATCCCCTCCTATGTCAAATGCTTAAATAGATGCCTCCGCTCCTCCCTCAAACTGCGAGAACAAATTGATCCAGAAAAGCCTGGGCAAACAACTCCCAAGTCATAAGCGGAGTTCCTATGGGACTAGTGTCAACATAAGAAAGCCACCACTGCTTGGAGGGGCCACACATCTAAAGAGAGGTATAATTAACCCCATGGGAACTCACCAACCCACGATGTGAAGCATCTCATGGAAACTCACTAAAAACTCATAAGCATCCTCGCTCTATTTACCCTCAAACTGAGGTGGGTGGATCTTCTTGAACCTCTCAGACCTCCCCTATTAGACAACACTAGCAAACAAGGTTAGTAGAAAAATTTCTCATGTCTCTCATATTTAAAACTCACAACTCACCTTCCTAGAGTATCTTCCCGAAGTTAATAGAGAACTACCATTGTCCAATCAATTCACAAAGTCACTTATTCTTTGTGGAAGAATAGATTCTTGTTGACCAAACAATGGAAGACTCAAAGAACAAATGGAAAGAGCCAAGAATATTCAATGAGATAAATGAGAAAAGCTTCACAAGAATCAGCACAAAGAAATATGAACTCAAGAACCAATAAACAACTAAGTAGATCAATTACTAGTTGTAAATTAGTTTAGGAATCAAGAAAAGTGATTAGGAATCAACGGAATTGAAACTAAGGAATTAGAATATGAGATTGGTTGAAGAAGAATGTGATCACACCTTTAGAAGCACTTTAGGATTGCCCAAGTAGAGGTTTAGCTTGCCAAAGTCACTATTGGCTTGACAAACTTAAGGTTTGATCACCAAGGTACAAAGCTAGCTAGCCAAAATGGTTGTTCACTCGCCAAAGTACAGCTTCACATTGCCAAAGTGTTAATGTTATCGCCAAAGTTAACTTAGTATCACCAAACTAGACAGAACCTCAGCCTAGGTAATTTTGCATCGGCAAACAGCTTTGTCACTCGCCATGAAATTTTGCGTTGGTTACTGTTCACTAGCAAAAGTTTTATGTCGGTTACTGTTCACTCATAAAAGTTTTGCATCGATTATTGGTCACTGACCAAACATGGCAGAATGTGCACCTACAACATCCGAAAAATTATACTTTGTGGTCCCTCTGTACTTCCTTTTGACCTAGTACTTGCCCCTTTTGGTAAATTCTTTATACTAACAAGTACTCCTCCCTTTTCTCCTACCCTTTTGGATCAACACTCCTTTTTGAATATTCTTCTTCTTTAAGACATGAATTTCATGAAGAACACCAAGAATATTGATGAACTTCAAAAATTCATAACTTCTTCGTTGTAGCTCAAAATTGCACGAAATTTGAAACCTAAGTTCCCCTTGCTATGGAGAACAAACCCCAATAACTTTGAAGCCTCGATTCCAAGCCAATAAAATCAGATTTTAAAACCTATTTCAAGTTATGAAGAACATCATGAACAAGGTCAGCTTCTAAAACTTGACCCCAATAGATTTCTACTCTATTTCCTCTCAAATTTTAGATTTGAACTCCAATTAATAAGGAGAACAAACCCCAAAACAAAGCAAACTCCAATTTCACCTAGATCAATAAACCCACTTGTTCTTCCTCAAGCTTTTTCCACCTCAACAATGGTGGAAAACTCAATTCAACCCTAAACAAGATGAATTTCAAATTTAGACTCTATAAATACAAGAGAAACACAAATCTAGTGTTAGAAACTCAAACAAAACACGATTCAAATAATTTTTTGATTTTTGAAATTTTTGACTCAAAATATTTTTGTTACGATTTTCATATTTATGAACCTAGGATTGAGATTCATGAATATAAATCTCTAACCTAAGTCTGATACCAAATTATAAGATTCCAATTAGGGATTGAAAAAAATTGAAATCAAATGCGGAATTTAAGACACAAAATTAAGATAGAGGAGATATTGGAGATGAGAAGAGAAGAAAGAAGGGCTAATTGATTCCTTAATTAACAAGAAAGAAGAGAGTTGAATTCAATAAATTGAGGAATGCAAATGAATCCACAAATGAGTAACTCAATTATGAAAATCAAGAAAAAGAGGTCTAAATCAACAATGAAAATCCACCCATCACTAACCTAGATTTAGCTATACTAAACTAGACTAAAGGAATTTCAGTAACGATCCATTCCATTTTTACTAAAATCACCCTGTCCGTAGGGAACGAGGTACAGGAATTTCTTTAATATAATTGAAAAAGGTTCATAAAAAACTTAGTTAAATATATTTGGAGTAGGAAAATTTATGAGAATGGACTGACGTCATTTCGCTATATCAAAAAAATTTCTGCTACAGCGGTACCTTGGTAGCGGCATACAGGCCGATAAATCGGGGAGCCAAAACTAGTCCGCTCAATTTTTAGGACTCCTTTTTCTTTTAAGTTGTAACCTAGAACGAGGCTTTATTCTAAAAAACCCCTTATGGTTGCCTCAAGGCTTTAGAGTTATGGAGACGAAGTAGAACGCTTAGAGGGGGTAAAACTCGATGAATTCTTATGGTTTTCATGATGAAAATAACTAGAACGAAGCAAGGATTGCAAGTTCATGCCTCCATATTAGCTTCTTGGCGCCCAGTTAGGTTAGGTTTAATTGAGTAGTAAGACCTATATCAGAAAATATATGCATAACGTAGATTAATAGGAGATTCCATACGTAGGCCTGCAGGCTAGGTGATTGGATGGATAAAACTTAAAAACAAGAGTTAGTTGAATAAAAAAAATCTGTCCCTGAATTTCCGTGGTAAATTCTATTATTTTTAATGTCAGATTGTTATGATGGTACACGATAATCAGATATTTATGAACACGGTTTGGTTATACTTGTCCTCTCTTGTTGATTACTTTGAAATGCTAGTAAGATCGAAATTAGAGCCTTAATCCTTGCTTAGTGGCTGGATTGTATGATTCGAAGGTGACTTAGTGTTAAGATGGAAGTTGGGAATTTAACTAGTTGTAGATTAGAGGAGTGGTATGTGTCCTGAGTGTCGGTAGTTCGAGGGTTGTTCTAATGTAATGTTGTTTTTATATGTTTATTGGCCCCGAATATTATCATTGGTGGATAAAGGGGTAGGTGATGGTTAAATTATAGTGAAGATTCAATTTGGTTTATGTGTGAATGTTAACTACCTATTTGTCTACTTGTTACAATGCATGTTGTTGAATGTTATCTTGTTGGATAATTTTATAAGTTGTTTGATCACTTGAAATGAGATTGCGTAACAGATTTGTTTTAAAGTTCAAGTGTGGTTATATTATCTCATATTGTAATTATATATGTTGTGACATGGGTTGATACTATGAATGAACCACTAAAGGTCATCGTTATGGAATTGGTGGATCTTAAGGAAGATAAGGGTGGAAACATTGGAATAAGGGTGGTATAACACTTGGTTTAGGATAAGGGTGGTAGCCAATAGTTGTCTGGGTTATTTGGTACATGAACTGAGCTCGTCCCTTATAGGTCATGGCTAGTGGGCATTTATAAGACCCATAGCATGTGTGTATACGATATTGGTTTTTTTGATGGTTCCATGAGTGGGCTGAGTTATGTTTTTGTGCTATTTTGGTTCCATGAAAGGATCAGGTTATATTGTTATGCTATTTTGGTTCCATGAGTGAACTGGGTATATTGTTGTGTTATGATGTTCCTATATTTGATGATATATTTTACACTTTTAACGAAGAATAATCATGAGTTTTTAAGCAACCGTTGTTAGATTTGATGTCTTTTGTGTCTAAATGCAGGAACTTGATCCAGGCCAAGAAAAGAAGGAAACTGTACTTAAGAGACTTGTGATGACTCACTTAACGTGCCGTCAAGTGGGTGATGAGCCATCACAGATGTCGTCAAGCTAATGCAGAAACACCAGTTGAGAGACTCAGTGTGATGGCTTACATGATGGACAGTCAAAGGCCTGGCAGACCATCACACCGAGTCGTTAGATCCAAATAAAATTGATGTCAAGATGAAGTCAAGTGACGGTTTGGCATGATGAACCATCACGATCCTAGCGAGCAGTCACAGTGGAGGCTGCAGTCCTTTTTTAAATTTAGATTCCCAAATTTCTAGAGCCTAAAAATATCTAGTCTAGGCTTTAGAATAAGCACCTTTCATTGCTTAGAATATTTTTATGTTATTTTCCCTGGGATTGCACTTTTTGGGCTTTTGAAACTACTACTATGGTTTTTGTCAAGGATTCAAGGCTTGATTTTCATCTTTGTAAGAATTCATCTTTTAATTATGAAATCTATTGCTTTTTTCTTCTCAATAACCATGTGTGGCTAAAATCTTGTAACTAGGATTGTGGGATCCATGACTAAAAAGTGATTCTAGGGTTAATTTAGGTATGAATTCGAATTATACTTGTGAATGTATTGTTATTCCTTTCATTTTCACAGATTTCTAATGGTTGAAAACTTTAAAAAAAAGCCATAAGTTTCATTTGCTTGAATTAAGAGGTTAAAACTGGGAAAAGGGTTTAACAATGAGGATTCAGAGTTTCTAACCTCCGTCTAATGAGGAATGCTCTAGCGAGATTAATCAACTTGAGGTTAAAATTAAGTTTACTATTTTCATCACTTTAAGTTTGAAAGTGTTAAAGGTATAATCATCTAATTAGGTTGAGAAATGTTTAGGCGTACATTTGAATTCAATTGCCTGACATTACTTGTATTAAAACAAATTCATTATCAATATTAACCCAAAAGTGAAAAAGAGAAATGGTGAATGCAATCCTAGTTCATTTTCTCTACTGAGTCATATCTCTTAAATTTAACGCTCATTACTTGGAACAGGTTAGATGTTGAGAGTCAAAATCACTTATTATAACCCCCCCCCCCATTTCATGAAAATTGTAGACTAATAATCACTTAAATCGCAAATGACTTAATGTTCACCATATTCCTTGTGGGATTTGACACCAACCTTTGTTGGGTTATATATTTGACAACGACCGCCTATACTTCTTAAGGGAGGTGTAATTTGGGCGGCATATTAAATTTTAATGCCGTTGTCGGGGAATACGGTTGTCTATTAAGTTGTTGTGTTTATTGGACTCTTAGTCCTATTTCCTAATTTTACTTTTGTTTGTTGTTTTTGTAATTACAGGGTACTTACTTTTGCATGCCAAGTACCCAAAGCTCGGGTGAACCATTGCTACCTTATGATTTGGGTGATCATGTTGAGGAGCAATATGCTGACAATATTGCCCCAGCCAACCAAAATCTGAGACAGAGAGCCAGAGGTCCACCACAACCTGCTATGAACTTTGACCTCGATGATGAAGATGAGGCTGATTTAGATGGGGTTAGTGCCACTGGGGCCATTGTTCTACCACCACTAGCTCTTGGAGTGAAGTTTAATATCACTATCAGCATGATCCAGTTGTTGAATCTTAATGGTTTGTTCAGAGGGATGGTTGGTGATGATCCAAATATGTGCTTGATGAACTTTATTAGAATCTGCAAATCCTTTGACTTTTTGGTAGTTAGGCAGAATGCCATCCGATTAAGGTTGTTTCCATTGTCATTAATCGAAGAGGCTACATTATGGATAATTGAGCTGCAACCCGATTCTAATACAAACTGGAGGCAATTGAAAAGAGCTTTCTTAGAAAGGTTCTTTCTGCCTTTCAGGATGTTACAGTTGAGGGATGAAATCAGCAATTTTAGGCAGCAATCGAATGAAGCATTACATGAGACTTAGCTAAGGTTCAATAAGAAGTTGACCCAATGCCCCAATCATAAGTTGATATATGAGCACTTGGTGGAGACCTTCTACAGGTCTCTGAATTTGAATACCAAACCAGCGGTCGATAACGCAGCTGAAAGGGGCTTTCATGGCACTTACTTTTGCAGAGGCCTCAGTGATACTGGATAGGTTGAATAAAACAAATAGAGCTTGGCATAACAGGGATTCTGAAGTAGCAAGTAGTACTTATGCTATGGGAATGTTGGCCGAACAACGTCGAAGGGAACAAGAGCGTGACCAGGATATGTCTCACATAAAGACGCAGATGGATTTTCTAACAAAGAACTTGTTGGTAAGAAGTGTTGAGAAGGTAAAAGTTGTTGTTTTGTAGGGTAAATCACTTGAATCTAATTCTGAAGAAAAGGCAAACTCTCTGAATAACCAGATAGGGGGTTTTCGGGCCAATGGCCAAGGAAATAAGGTCGGAACTATCAAAGGGACAACTACTATGACAAGGATGGTTATAAGGATTGTGATCAAGGGAATTGGAAAAGAAAAAATGATAGAGGTGGTTTGCATGTACCCCCAAGAAATCATGATAGAGCTAGCAATGATTTGGGAAAGTCCCTTATGAAAGAAATGATAGCGAAGGTGCTGAAAAGTGTGGAAACTACTGATGCAGGAGTGAAAGAAATTAAAAATGATTTATCTTCAATAAGTCAGCTTGTGTATTCTCACTCCACTTCCATCAAGCAATTAGATTACCAAATGGGTCAGTTGTCCATAACTTTCAATTAGCAGAAGAGTGGCACTCTACCTAGCAATATTGTTCAGAATCCTAAGAATTATTGGAGTTGTATGGCTATCACCACAAAGAGTGGTAAAGTTTTTCATGAATCATATCCAATGGTTCAGACCCAAGTAGAGGATGTCGCCTTCGATTATGAAATGGCGGCTGATGATATTTGTGTTGATAATAGAAAGGTAAATGCTGAAAATTTGACCAGTGTGAAGGATGACGTTGTTGTGATCAAGGAGAAAGGAAAAGAGGTTGAGAAGTCTCTAACTCAAATTCCTAGGACTCCTCCTCCATTCCCATTCTTCCCCAGTGGGAGGACATCATGTGGGTGTCGTACAACTCGAAAGATACTAAGGTGTGGGTATTACTGGCCCACCATCCACAAAGGCGACCAAGATTTTATCAAGGCATGTGATCAATGCCAACGACAGGATCTATTTCTCAGAGGCAGGAATTACGTCTGTCGACAGTTTTGGAAGTTTGAGTTATTTGATATATAGGGCATCGACTTTATAGGCCCATTTGTAAGTTATTATGGCCACAAGTAAATCTTGGTGGTGGTGGATTATGTGTTGAAATGGATGGAAGTCATAGTCTTGGCAAACAATAAAGGTAATAGTGTGGTTATGTTCTTGAAAAAAGAACATTTTCTCTTGGTTTGGGACTCCACAAACGATCATAAGCGATGGGGGATCACACTTTTACAACAATGTGTTTGATATAATGTTGTCCAAGTATGGAGTTAAACAACACAAGGTAGCTACTCCCTATCACCCATAAACCAGTGGGCAAGTAGAGGTATCAAATCGAGAAATAAAGATGATATTGGCAAAGTTGGTGAATGCTAATTGGTCTCAAAAACATGATAAAGCTTTCAAAACACCAATATGTATGTCTCCTTACCAACTTTTTTTTGGTAAAGCTTGTCACTTGCATGTGGAGCTTGACCATAAGGCCCTCTGGGTGCTCAAAAAGCTAAATCTTAGTTGGAGTGATGCTGCGAATTTTAGGTTGGAATAACTGAACTAGATGGATGAATTTCTACTACGAGCTTATGAGAGGGCTGCCCTCTATGAGGATAAAATAAAATTGCACCATGATAAGAGAATTGAGAAGCGAGAGTTCAAGGTAAAAGACTTGGTATTGTTTCTCAATTCAAGGTTCAAGCTATTTCCAGATCTAACTAGTCAGGACCATTCAAAGTTACTCAAGTATTTCCGTCTGGTGTAGTTGAATTGGAAAACAAGGACGAGGAGCATTTCAAAGTGAATGGACAATGAGTAAAATAGTACGTCAGAATCCTAGAAATGGTAAAGGTATTATCATTGGTGTATCTTGATGAAGCCTGAGTAATCAAGATACCTGAATCATGTTGCAACGATAAATCAGGAGCTAATGGGAGGCAACCCATATCTTGTTATTGTAAAATGAATTTTACAGTAGGTTTTTTATTCTTGAGCATGTTTGATGTGAATGTGTAAATGTGCAGGAAAAGAAAGTACAAGTGAAGATATGAGGGATCACATTATGGATGAGGTTGACGATTTGCCTGACGAAACACCAAGGCTCTGAGAATAATCAACTTGAGTCGTCATAAGAGGCAAGTAAAGGGGTGATTCTGGTTAAGGGCTGACGGCTTACGTGACGAACTATCATAGGTCTAACAAGCCATCATCCTGAATCGTCAAATGGGGTATGGAAAGACAATATTCTAGATAAGGGTTGACGGTTCGCATGACAAGATGTCACATGTATGATGACTTGTCTCCATGAAACATCAGCTACAACATGTCAAGGGAATATTCTATTTAAGCATGACGGTTCATGAGGCAAACTGTCACGGGTTTGGTGACCCGTCATGACTTGGCAATTCAGGTAAGTTTAAATTTTAATTTTTAATAACCTAATTTGACCCAATGCCAAACCCTAATCCTAACCAAAACTAATAACTCTGACCCATCCCAAACACCTTAAAGAGTCATTTCAAAACTTTTAATTGGTTTCTCTTCCTCTTCTTTCCTTATATAACTACAAATCCCACTAAACAAAATCCCACATCTTCTTAAACCCACAATCTTAAATTGTTACCATCTTCACCCAAGTTTCATTACTACTTAAATTCCAATTGTCGACTATCCAAGCCTCCCCAAACAACCAAATCCTTCACAACTTAGAAAGCTTTCGTGTTAGTGTCAGTGTATAGTGCAAGAACACTCTTCTTCATTAGTTTCTTCCACCAAGGGATGTGTATGATTTATTCTAATTTACATTATGTTGTGTGCTAATGGTTTGCTCAAAATGTGAAATGGAAACAACAAAAGTCTCAAATTAAAATGTTCAAATTCTAAGTGGGTGTTGTTGTTTTCCAAGTCATTTTATGAGTTGAATAATTGGGTGAAGTATGAGTAGCCCAAACGTGACTTGAAATTAGTTCTACTTCTAAACCACTACTAGACTCATGTCTTGTTTTTATTAGTCTAAGTCAAGGCATTCTGAAGAAATTAACTAATCTAGCAAATTGGCACCAAAGGTGTTCGAGGAAATGCCTTAAAGAAAGGTTGTTAACTGGTTAGATATGATGGGTCGATGTGACAAAACGTCACAAGTGTGAAAAACCACCAAGGTGAGTCATCACAAGAAAAATGTTTCCTCCCTCTTCTTTATTCAATAATTGTTCACCTTCCCTCTTTTATCTTTGAACCTCTATTTTGGCCCTGGTCCCTCCTTGGACATTGTGCACCTCAACTCACGTAAATTGCCTAAGTTGAGGGTGGCTAATGTAGAAGTTTATGATAAGTGAAATGGGGTATGAAAATATTGAGTATTGATAAAGAAGATCCAGTGGGTGTGAGCGATAGAAAAGAAAAAAAATAATGAAAAAGATAGAAAAAGGAAAGAAAAGAGAAAGTCGATCCAAAAGAGTTGCTACACTCGAGAATGGTAATTGGTATAAAAGGGTGAATAAGGGCGGAGAATTTAGTCTTAAGTGGAAGTAAAGTTCGTTAATGTCAAGGAGAGCTTAGTCACTGACTCCCAGATGTATCCTACCTGCACCTAATCCTTCATTACAAGCCTAGAAAAGTCTTGTAGTGATCCTGGTAAACTTTCTAAAGAACAGCAATAGGATAGTAAGGGAAAGTCTATGGCATCATATGTACATTGTTTGAAATTCTTTGTGAGTATGAGTGCGCTATTTCTAGTTCCTAATTAATTTTCTATGTGTGTGTGGTATTTTTTTGTAGTGAGGGCACCATAAGGTAGTGTTGATTACTGACTGTTAGAATAGTGGTTATGGCGTATGCAAATTATTCAGTGATATCATAATGACATGCTTAGATCCATTTTTGTTGACATATTAATTGATTGTTAACTGCCTGGTTGAAAAATGATTAAAAAAAAAGGGTAAATTTTGGAATGAGCTGGAAAGTGTAAATTGATTGATACAGTTTAGCTTAATTTTTTGTGTGTTTCAAGCATTGGTCTAGTTTAAGTTTATTTGTTGCTTGAGTTCAAGCGAACATTCTAAGTTATGGGTGTTGAGGTGTCGGTATTTGATGACACATTTTATGCTTTTAACCAATAATAATCGTGAGTTTTTAAGCAACCTTTGTTAGATTTGATGTCTTTTGTGTCCAAATGCAGGAACTTGATCAAAGGCCAAGGAAAGAAGGAAACTGTACTTAAGAGACTTGTGACGACCCCCTTGATGTGCCATCAAGCGGGTGACGAGCAGTCACAGATGCCATCAAGCCAATGTAGAAACACCAGTTGAGAAACTCAGTGTGATGGCTTGCCTAATGGATCGTCAAAGGCCTGACAAACCATCACACTGAGCTGTCAGAGCCAACAAGATTGATTCATAGAAGAAGTCAAGTGACGGTTCGGCATGACAAATCGTCATGATCCTAGCGAGCCGTCAAGTGAGCAGTCACAGTAAAGGCGGCAGTCCTATTTTAAATTTAGATTCCCAAATTTCTGAAGCCTATAAATACCTAGTCTAGGGTTTAGAATAGGCATCTTTCATTACTTAGAATATTTTTACGTTATTTTCTCTAGGATTGCATGTTTTTGGGGTTTTGAAACTACTACAGTTTTTGTCAAGGATTCAAGGCTTGATTTTCATCTTTGTAAGAATTCATCTTTTAATTATGAAATCTATTGCATTCTTATTCTCAAAAACTATGCATGGCTAAAAACCCTGTAACTAGGGTTGTGGGATCCATGGCTAAAAAGTGATTCTAGGGTTAATTTCTATATGGATTCAAATTATACTTGTGAATGTATTGTTATTCCTTTCATTTTCACAGATTTCTAATGGTTGCCAACATTAGAACAAGACATAGGTTTAATTAGCTTGAATTAAGAGGTTAAATCAGGAAAAAGGTTTAACAACGAGGGTTCAAAGTTTGTAAACGTCGTCTAGTGAGTATTGCTCTAGCGAGATTAATCAACTTGAGGCTAAATTGAGTTTACTATTTTTGTCACTTTAAGTTTGAAAGAATTAAAGGGATAATCGTCTAATTAGGTTGAGAAAAGTTTAAATGTACATTTGAATCAACTGCCTGACATTACTTATATTAAAATGAATTTGTTATCGATATTAACCTGAAAGTGACAAAGAGCCATGGTGAACGCAATTCTAATTCATTTTCTCTACTGATTCATATCTCTTAAATTTAACGCTCATTACTTGAAACAAGTTAGACGTTGAGTCTAAATAACTTATTATAACCCCCCCCCCCCCTATTTTATGGAAATTGTAGACTAATAGTCACTTAAATCTCTAACAACTTAGTGTTCACCATATTTCCTGTGGAATTCGACCCCAACCTTTGTTAGGTTATATATTTGACAACTACCGCTTATACTTCTTAAGGGAGATGTAATTTGGGTGTATCATGTTATTTTCGGGCTATTGATATGCTGAATAGAGTTGATATTATTGAAGTTCAATAAAGAGGAAATTGTGCCAAGGTTGAGTTAACTGTTTATAAGTCATGGAATTTGAGTTGTTTGAATATTTGCACTTGTCCTATGCTTTTCTATTTTACTTGGTATAATTGCTAAGTGTTATATGGTTTATCTTGTTTGATGAATTGGTGGTTGAGTGTTGCTATTAAACGATGTGCTTTCATCGGTTTTAGGAGTTAAGTGGTAATGAGTGACATTGAATTGTGTAATAAGTGTGCATAAAATAACTCATATGTCATCCTGATTTAGGTAGTTCTTGAACAACTATCATTATGGATGAGTTAAGACTAGAATGGTAGATAAGTTACCTTAATATTCCCGAATAAGTATATAACTATGGATCATAGATTGAATGGGTGATAGATATGTAGTTAAGGGTGGGAAGTAAGGAGGAGAGTGGTGACTAGAAAGTGGTTAAGAGATACAAGTTAAATTGTTATTTTATAAGTACATGTTTGATTTTGGATATATATGTGGTGTCTACATGATTTAAATTGGTTCGGCCGTTGATGCTTATCAGTATGTATGTTTGTACTGATTCTACTCTTGCTAATACCCTTTTTGGGGTATAGCTTATTGCAGGATTAGTTCAGGTTTACTTGCTTTATGCGGATAGAGATCTTCAACAGATTTTGTCTTCTTATTCCTATGGTGGAAGCTGGGTCTTGTTATTTTCCTTGTCTTTTAGTTGCTCTTGTGCCTGTCTAGACTAGATCTTTGGATAAAAGGATTCTCTTGTTGTATTTGTTGTTAAAGGAAATTGTAATAAGTTTTATAATACTTTTGAAGAGTTAATGATTTTCTTTTACGACTTTCGCATGATTCTAATAGAGGTGGTAAGGGTTCTCCTATCTAGGTGGATTAGAGTAGGTGCCCTCACAATCTGGTTAGTTGGGTTCTGGCAATTCCACCCTAAAAATACTCTTCAAGAGTAATATTCTTCATCAACAAAATCTAAGGAAAAAAATAACTAAGGCATCTATTTATAATTTTGCCTATTACAAACATAGCCCAAAACTGGCTATTTAAGATATAGCCCAAATGTGGCTATTTCACCAAGGACACTTGCCCAACTAGGGCTCTTGATCGCCAAACTCTCCTCCATTTTGGTAGTGGAATTGTGTTTCGCCAAAGTGGATAGAATGTGTCTGGGCCTTCCTTCCAAGCTATCTCCCATAGCTTGATTTGATCCACATGTGAGTATTTGGTCTCTTCCGTCCAAGCTATCTTCCATAGCTTGAGAGTTCCCATATGTGTGTCTTCCATGGCCTCCAAGGACTCCCATCTTCTCATTCAAGGAGTGTATATCTTGAAGATGTGCACTCTAGGCTCTTTAAAGTACCTTCCGAACTCATCTTTATATCATCATGGCTTGTGTAGCTCGGGGTATAGGTCAAGCATGAATTGAGCTAACCATGGTCATATCATCTAGTCTATGAACCTCACGAAGCACCAGCCAAACCACTACTTTGAGACATACCCTCTAATATACCTAACACAAACTAAGGTATCCTAAAGCACTAGAGTAGCTACATAAACCAGGTGGAACCAGAATTGGGCCCACCTTCACCGGGCCCTAGTTATCCTAAATCAGATAATCACCTTAAGGAGAATCTACTCTAGCTAGGACCTAAGTAGCTTCCTGAGCCCTACCCTTAGCACGACCTTTGCCATGGCCCCTACCACATCTCTTGCCATGTCCGTAAATCCTGACAAGGG
The DNA here is from genome assembly GCA_031232105.1 of Capsicum rhomboideum. Taxonomy (NCBI): domain Eukaryota; kingdom Viridiplantae; phylum Streptophyta; class Magnoliopsida; order Solanales; family Solanaceae; genus Capsicum; species Capsicum rhomboideum. The sequence goes on from CP124716.1 coordinate 137,632,614, forward strand.
CAAAAGGCATGGGTGCTGGAATGGGCTCTTGATCTATCTCCATAGTAGCACGAGTCCTCACCAACTGTGAGAGAATGAAACAAGAATCTCAGTAAGTGATGAAATCAATTTTGCAGATAATAAAGAAGAAGAGAATTATCCTAACGTCTTACAGCCTCTCGAAGAGAGATAATAGATCTCTTTGCATCGATCCGCAAAACTCTACTAGACTCGTCTTGTACATGTGAAACCAATGAACCCAACGCTCTAATACCAACTTGTCACGACCCAAATTTTGAGTCTTGATGGAACATATCTCAACCCCCATAATAGGTAATACAACCCAACACACAACAGTAAAAACTAAGTAATTACATGAAAAAAATATAATAATTCTAAATCTCAAACATATTGCATAAAGAAATCGATAAAGGAGTACGCGAACATCAAAATCTTCCAAAATATGGAAGTCACTAGTACAAGACTCTAAAACAAATTTGGTGCAAGTCTGAAAGGCTACAACATTAATAAAAAGGAATCAAATAAATAAACATATGAGAGATCAGATAACGTTGTGAACTAGCCAAAAAGCAACCTCAAATCTTAATAACTCAACTCCGAACAAGGACAAATCAACGAACCAGAGTTCTAAACTCAGAAATGCAAAAGAAATAAGAGTGAGTATTAAAACACATGTACTCAACAATACCATCGGTCGACCCTAATTCAAAATGATGGCAAGAACCACCTAAACATTCAACTTACCTAACTACCAGACAAACCTGCAAATACAACAGCCACACCAAGTCTAATAGTTAAATCACGATAACAAGCATGTAAATTAGCTCAACAATACTCATGCACCTCAAATAAGTTCAAATATAGAAATTCAATCAGCCCTCTATCATATCAAATACAGTCCAAGTATAAAAATTATAAGTGAATAAATGAGATGCATATGTTGTGTAACACCAGCTTCTCTATATAGCTAGCTGGGACCTATGAGGGACTCGCGAGGTTCAAATACTAGACAAGTGTGTCCTTAATTCCTAAAAATATAATATAGGAAGACGTATCATCTGATCCACAATATAGCACAGGACAATGTGCCCTCCGATCCATACTATATTGGGCAGGGGTGCCACACCGATCCCAATGAAATTGAATACAAAATATGTAAACGTGTCACACTGATCCCAAATATCAAGTATAATATGAATTAGTTCAATTTCCAGTTTGAGTTCATCTCATTTAGCTTTCACAACCAACAACATTTTTGTGCTTTAATTAACCAAATCTTAGTATTTTACCAATAACACTATAAATTGACTCAAGTCATTAAATGAGAGTATAATCATCAACTAACATGCTTAATTTACTTCTAAATAAAACTCACAACAACCATGCTGACAAATAAGGGAAATGGTCCAAACAAGTCAATTAATTTCTTTTAACCCTTCACATTATGTCGGTACCCGAATAGATGCTCGACATTTCATCTATACAGAACCCCCATAGTGCATTTACTTCCAATACAAACAACTATAATATAAACACTTTGAAAAAGAATAAAAAAAAACCTCAACTTATCCTAAAAAAAGACTCACAAAGTCAAACCAAAGCTTTTCCATTCCGAAGATCCTCTGAATAAGCCTAATATGATCAAATATGTATTTTACATAAGAAAATGAAACCATAGACACCCATATTTCTATACTTAATTTCTGGTTCTAAAAATTCAATCCCAAGCCTACAAGGAAAAAACTTAAATTTTTTTAAAAAAATTATGTTACCCTGAACTTATGGAGTTCAAAAATGGAATTTTATCAAAAATAAAGCTAAAATCAGCTTCTAAATCATCAAAATATTATTTCTTAACTTTTCTCCAAAATTCCCAAATTTTCAATTAGAAAACCAAAACTTGAAGATGAAATGATGATTAAATTATTGGGAAATGTGTAACAATAGTTATAAGAGTCATACCCAACAAAGAATTATTGAACCATACCTTTTGAATCTCCCAAAATTGACATACGGAAAATATAATGGAAAAGGGGGAAAATTGCTATTTATCTACAGAGATATCCACACATACGGAGATCTGGTCGCAAGTGCAACACCGTAGGTGCAGTCAAACTTTCACAATGGCGGAAGTCACTTAAGAGACTGGAATTTATTGAAAAGACTGGACTTTGTTGAAGTGGAACCGTAATCATGGCATTGGGGAGTACGAGAGATGGAAGCAAGCAAGTGTGACCTTGCGACGGTAGAAGCCTCACCATAGTAGCAAACCAATCCCACCAGGTGCAGCTCTGCATAAGCGATAAACAAGCCTCAGGTACAGCTTTGCTGTTGTGGCTAAAGCATTACATGTGCTGTTGAACTAGTACCAAAAACCTCAATAGCAACAACCAAACAAACAAGCTCAGAAATGACCTTCAAAACTCACCCGGAACCCCGTGAACACAAATCGACTATGCTACTAAACTATAATTGATATTCTAGATTCAATGGAATATTTAGATCATTGAATAGAGGTCGTTATCAATAAATATTGATCTAAGTCAACATTAAGCCTTAAACTTCCATCTTTCAACCAACTACTTAAAATACATCAAAATGCCTAGGGACCCGATTCAGAGGTCCTACTAAACCAAAAATGGCAGCCAAGAAGCTACCTCAAATCTAAATAAATCAACTCTGAATGAGGATAAATCAACAACCAAGAGCTTCAAACTGAGAACCCACACATAAAAGTGCAGAAGAAACAAGCATGATTATCAAAATATATATACTCATCAGCATCGTCAACTAATCCTATTCAAAGTGATAGCGAGAATCAACTAAACTTTAAACTTACCCAACTCAACAACACACACCTATAAACAAGAAAGCCAAAACTATTTTAATAGTTACATCACGATAACAATGGTATAAATAAGTTCAACAATACTTATGCACCTCAAATTAGTTTAAATATAGCAACTCAATCAACCCTCTATCATATCAAATATAGTCCAATGATCTAAGGCGTATTTATATGCCTTAGTAGCGACTTTAACCCATGTTTACCGGAGTTTTGAGAACAATACGTATATGTTTTGTATGGTTTTGATGGATTATGTGATGTTATGCTAACCAATGTGATTAGACCCCTGCAGGTGGAATTTGCGGCTATTTGGAGCATTTTTGGCATGGAAAGTGAGGCTTGGAGAAGCTACGAGCAACGGATGTTGATGATTAGAGGCAAGACGAAGAGTTGATCTTGAAGAATCATGCCAAATCCGCGAAGAAAAGTCAACGAAAGAAGAAAATAAAAAAATTAAGGGCCTGGCGCGTTTAATGGCGTGCCAGGCCGCTTGTGTGCAAATTTTGGTTTTGAGAGGCAGCAGTGGGGCGCGTTTCATGGTGTGCCAGGCCGCCTGGAGCACACCTTGGCTGAGGCAAAATTCGCCTAAGTGCTAGGCGCGCCCAAGGGCGTGCCGGGCCGCTTTTTGGCTAATTTTTTCCTCGAATTCACTCTATAAATAGGGCTTTTGAGTTTTGTTATGGGGATCCATCATCCTTAGAATATTTTGGGCGTTTTGGGGCATCTAAATTAGGTTCCATTCCTCTTCTTTTCAGTTTTTAAGTATTTTTATGGTATTTATTGTCTTTTGGATGTTGATTGACATTATGAGTGGCTAAAATCCCTCATTCTTGGGGTTAAGGCCAAGAACATGAATCACTTGGGTTAATTTTATTGGTTTTTGCTGTAGTTTATCATAAATTGGTTATTCATATATTCTAAATTTCATTATTTTGATGCTTGATCACCATTGGAATATATTCCTTGTCTTGAAGTGAGCTCGAGAGAGAAACTAAGAGATAGAACGTGAATATATGAAGTGTGGTCTTTCTCGGGGAAGGAATTCTAAGGGATTGACAGGTGGTTAGGACCGAGAGGTACCTAATCCACCACACTTGGTCAATTACGAGAAAAAAACTTAAATGCTCTAGAATTGGTTAAGCTTATCACCACTCACGGATGTAGGTAGGTTTCTAAGTTCTAGTAGAAGATTATATTTTGGAGACGAGTATAATCATAAAATTAACCTCGGGATCAATAACCACGATAAACAACTCAAAGTGCTTAAACCAATAACAATTATGCTCAAGAGATGACGTTCGGGGTGCCTTAGCCCTGGGAATTCACTTTTTATTGATTTTCAAGCGTATTTGCGAAAACCAAAGTTACGGTAGCGAAGATAGGAGCTCATACTCCGCAATCATTTAATTTTCAGCATCAAATCTCTTGTCGTTTTCGCAACACTAGTTTTTAATTATAGTTTGACGTCCAGAGTTGATTTCTGTTGACGAAAGTCCCTTGGGTTCGATATCCGGCTCTTTAAAAGGAGACACTTTATTACTGGAACGATCACGTACACTTGCGTGTATAGCTGGGTTGCAACAAGTTTTTGGCGCCATTGCCGGGGACTTTCAAATATATAGATTTCAATTATTGACGTTTGTACTTTAATTTTCAGCTACGTGTTGACAACTTGATCTTAGCTGTTCTATTTTGCAGGCTTACTTCATCGAAACACTGGAAAGGAACAAAGATTTGGTAGCCTCGCAGTCTGAACCTGAAAGATATTTCAATAGATTAAGGAGATAGGCTGCAGACTACCCAATCCCACAAGTCGAACTGGCTGGCGAAGGAATACGGGGTAATCCCGTAAGAATTGAAGAACTAGCTGCAGAGAGACGCGAGCCGAAAGTAATGGCAGCTAGAACAGTTCGCGATGTGGCAATCCCACTCGCCACTAATGTGACCTCCAGTATTCTCAAACCAACGGCTGGAGGCAGATTTGAGCTTAAACAGAATATGGTGCAACTCTTGCACTCAAGTGGACAGTTTACAGGTCTTGCTCATGAGGACCCGTAGAGGTATATCCGTAATTTTCTGGAGATCAGTGACACATATATTCCTGTGGGTGTGTCTTCAGATTATGTGAGACTTACTTTGTTTCCCTTTTCTCTGTTGGGGGAAGCAAGGAGGTGGTTAGATGCAGAGCTGGCTAATTCTATCACTACTTGGGATGATCTTGCTCGAAAAATCTTGATAAGGTTCTTTCCGTCTGGAAAGACAGCAAAGCTGAGGAGTGAGATACTAAGTTTCAGACAGAGAGATGATGAGAATTTGTACCAAGCTTGGAACCGATTCAAATCCATGCTACAATATTGTCCTCATCACCACCAAGCTCATGAAGTGTTGGTGTATACTTTCATTGAGGCTCTCGACCCCAATACAAAAATTCTACTTGATTCAGCTGCAGGTGGACAAGCTTTGGAGAAGACTTATGATGAATTATATGCTTTGTTGAATCATATTTCACAGGGAAATCCAGACTGGCATAGTGATAATTCGAGGAATTCTACAAAGAAGGTTGCTGGGAAACTAGATGTGGATGCAGTCACGTATATAGGTAGGTTTCTAAGTTCTAGTAGAAGATTATATTTTGGAGACAAGTATAATCATAAAATTAACCTCGGGATCAATAACCACGATAAACAACTCAAAGTGCTTAAACCACTAACAATTATGCTCAAGAGATGACGTTCGGGGTGCCTTAGCCCTGGGAATTCACTTTTTATTAATTTTTCAAGCGTATTTGCAAAAACCAAAGTTACGGTAGCGAAGATAGGAGTTCATAGTCCGCAATCATTTAATTTTCAGCACCAAATCTCTTGTCGTTTTTGCAATACTAGTTTTTAATTATAGTTTGACGTCCAGAGTTGATTTCTATTGACGAAAGTCCCTTGGGTTCGATATACGGCTCTTTAAAAGGATCCACTTTATTACTTGAATGATCATGTACACTTGCGTGTATAGCTGGGTCGCAACATCTAAGTACAAAGAATATAAGTGAATGAATGAGATGCATATGACGTGTATACACATACTGTTTTGTATAACTAGCTAGGATCTATAGGGTAATTATGAGGTCCATATATTAGACATGCATGTCCTTTATTTATAAAAATACAATATAGGAAGGTGTGTTATCTGATCCATAATATAACATAGGATGGAGAGTCCTTTGAACCATATCATATTGGGCAGACGTGTCACTCCAATCTTAATAAAAAGCAATACAAAGCAAAATGAGCAGGTGTGTCACACCGATCCCAACTATCATGTCAAATATCAAGCAAAGCATTCCATATCATGCCTTAATTTAATTTCTAGTTTGAGTTCAACTCTATTAGCTTTCACAATCAATAAAACTCCCTTTTGTGTGTTAAATAACTAAATATCAGTATTTCACTAAATATCATCATAAACTAACTCGAGTCCTCAAATAAGAATACAATCATCAAGTAGCATGCTCAATAATTTACTTTGGCGTAAAATTCACAACAATCATGCTACCTGTAATGACCCATCACACCATTACGGTGTTGTTTAGCATGCAAAATTCTGAGTTAAGTTTCCCTTTGAATAAAAATTTTGAAATCTCAGGCTAGGTTAGTTTTGAATGAGTTTCTAGTATTATGTGGGTTTAGTGAATTCTGGTGGCTTGTGGTGTAGTACTTGATCAATTTACGATAATATTATATTAGCTAAGAGCTTTAGTAATCCAAAAAAACTTTCCGAACAGAAATTAGGTTTGTAGAACTCCAGTTATAGTAATTGTCGTAAAGAGGTTATTCCATAATATCAAAATTTGGGGAGTGTGTTGTGAAATGGACTAGGCCTGGGAAACATCTTGACATTGTGCCTAGTTTCCTCTGCAGCGAAAGGAGGTTTCGTTATAGTAGAGGTCCATGCACCAGCAGTTCTACCGTAGCAGACAATTATCATTGCAGCAACGTCGCTGCAATGAAAAAGTGACCGTTGTAGCGACATTGGGATAGTTTATATCCAGAAATCTGAGACTTAGCGTTATTTTTCCCAACTTTCAAGTTTCGATCTAAGGCTAAGAAAGAGGCAATTTTCTGCATTCTTAGGTGTTTCCTACTAATAAGGTAAGTTTATGTTACCATTCTAACGTGTGATTACTTTCTTTAATCCTTAGAATCATTAGAACATATTCATGGTAGAATTTAAGGGTTAAACTTAGGTTGAATGAACTGGTGTGAATTGCTTATGGGTGGCTTTAAATAACTTAGTAATGTCTTGAGGTTTCTTGAATACACTTTCTAAAGTAGAATTTGTTCTGTTAATCATAAATTATGGTGAATTAGAGTGGATTAAAGGGTGAAAAACCCCTAGAATGGAGATTTAGGCTATGATTATGGGTTCAATCAGTGGGTATAGGTTCTTAATGCCTAGAGTTGAAGAATGAAATGCTAAATTGTTTCTTGTTGTTATTTCTAGACCAAGAAAAAGCTAAAATTACAAGTAAAGGCAAGGATCACATGAAATAGTACATTTCGGGGCTTGATTTGAGGTAGGATATGGTTTGAATTATATTTATAGACTTAATTTGAATTCCATACCTATTCATGAGTTGAATAATCATGAATTAACCTTCGGACATACTTGTGATTGGTGAATTGACTTGGTAGTTAATTGTATGCATGAAATGATGAATCTTGAATTTGACTAAGTTTCTAGATAAATTGTGTAATTGTATATTTGGTGCACTTCATCATATTCTTGTTGATATTGATTGAGATATTCTTATAATATGATATTTGATGGGTCGGGTACCGGGCTGGTACATGTTACTTACATATTGATATTTGGAGGGTCGGGCACCACGTCGGTCTGGTACATGAATTAAACTTGTCCCCTGCATGTCATGACTGTTGGGCCTATAAGACCCTGCAGTATGTGTATACATATTTGAGGAAAGGTTTTAGGGTTCTGATTCATTGTTTCATATTATTGATGCATTGACTATTTAATTACATTGCATAAGTGTTGTGACAAGTAGAAGTAGCATGAGACTACTTGTGAGATGATTAGGTGAAAGTGACTTGGTGTGTTATATTTGTGATATGTAGAGGGTCATAGGCTCCTCCCTTGTTGTGGTTGAACTTATGCTTGAAAGGGTAGTACAAATGTGTTGATAGGGTGAAGATTGTTATTGTTGTGTTATTGGTTTCGTAAGTGCTTATTTGATGGATAGTGATGTTTTGGTGCAATTACTTATTATGGAAAGATTTCTAGTTGTTCTCATTTGATTTATGATTATGTGTGGGTTATGAGTTAAGTCATAGTATTTATACAGATAATACATATGCTCTTGTTTTGTTGAGTGCAGAATGTGTTTCGCCAATTGAGGCGAGACCTCGAATTTAGTTCGTCACCAGCAACTTTTTGATCCAAGGGTGAGCACCTACTTTTGGGCAGCCATTGGGTCTTCTCATTGATAATGTCTATTCCTTCAGAGAATGACACTCCTTATTTATTTATTTTTGGATCTTCATTTTAAACATTAGTTTTTGGCGTAGAATGTTCTTGTATGGTGACTTTCGAATCCTTTGAGAATTGTAATAGTTAGGTTGAACTTATTTCCGCACGACATTTAGCATTCTCAAGATATTTACAGTTATCATTATTTTATTGAATAGTGTTCCTTAAAATGGTTAAGAGATGCATAATGGTTCGGACTAGATGGTTCTCCCACTAGAGAATTAGTGTGGGTGTCACCCATGACCATTTGGGTCATCACACTACCAAATAGGGGAAACAGTCCAAACAAGTCAATTAATTTATTTTAAAAAATCAAATAACATCGGTACCTCCATAGATGCTCGTTATTTCATCTATACGGAACCTCCAGATTCCCATTACTCTCAATACAAACAACTAACACATAAACACCTCAAAAAAAGAGTCAAAGAAACCTCCTCAACTTGCCTTAAAAAAGACCCATAAAGTCAAATCAAAGCTTTTCCTTTTCAGAGAGCCCACAAATGATCCTAATCTGATCAAATATGTATTCTACATAGGATGAAATAATAGACACTCATATTTCTATACTTATTTTTGGGTCCAAAAAGTCAACCCAAAAGTTAACCCCAAGCCTACTTGGGCAAAACTGAAATTTTATTTAGATAATACATTACCCATAACATTGGGAGTTTAAATCTAAAATTTCATTTAAAATGGAGTTAAAATCAGCTTCCAAATTATCAAAACATCATTTCATGACTTTGCCCCAAAATCCCCAAGTTTTCCCTATTAAAAAAATAAAACTTGAAGATAAAATCATAATTAAATCATTGAAAATGTGTAAAAATAGTATAAGAATCATATCCAAAGAAGAATCATTGAAAAAAAAAACTTGACTCTCCCAAAATTAAGTTCCCAAGCTTCAAAAATTGAGATATGAAAAATACAATAGAAAAGGGAAAAAGTTATTGTTTATTACAGTAATTTTCACACCTACAGAAATCTGGTCGTAAGTGAGACCCCACATGTGTGGTCAAACTTTTGCAATGGCAGAAATCACTTAAAAGAGTGGACTTTGAAAAAGCGGGACCATCATCGCAGCAGCGAGGGCGCAGGAACAATGGAAACTAGCAGGCGCAACCCCACCGCTGCAGAAACCTCTCCATAGTAGCGAACCAATCCACCTGGCCCGGCTCTACACTGGCGATACTCTAGATGCAGGTGCAGCTTCACTGGTATGGCTAAAGTACTGTAGGCATGGTTGCACTAGTAACAGCAACCTCATCAACAACAACCAACCAAACCAGCTCGTAAACGACCCTCGAATCTTATTCGAAACCTCGTGAACACAAATTGACTACTCTACTAGACTAAAATAAATATTTCATACTCAATGAAATCATGAGATCATCAAACATAGGTCATTATCAACGGATGTTGATCGAAGTCAACAATAAGACTTAAACTTTCAACTTTCCAACCAACTAATCGAAATCCATTCGAATACTACGGGACCCAAACCAAATGTCCTACTAATCTAAAAATGATATTTCTGAGCTAACAAAAATGAAGGAATTCTCATACGACCCCATTATCACCAAATATTGACAAAGGTCAATCATGCCAACTTCAAAACTTTCCAAAGTAAAAAAACTTCACAAGACGGAACCAACCACCTCGAGAACTATATCACCCATATTCATAAACTAAAAATATCATAAAGCAACTACGGGAAGGTTTAAAATGATAAAAATACACTAAAATTCAAATATCACTTTAAAGGTTCATTATTTTTTAGAATGGAAGACACACATGTTTGGTGTATGGACCTCGCGAGTCAGCCATGGGTCCTAGCTAGTTATACAGAGCAGCAGGTGTATACACAACATATGTATCTCATTCATTCACTTATACTCTTTGTAGTTGGAACGTATTTGATGTAAAAGTGGGTTGATTGAGTTGCTATCATTGAATTAATTGAGGTGCATGAGTATTGTTGAGCTTATTTATACTATAGTTATAGTGATTTAACTGTTAGACTAGGTATGGCCTTCCTATTTACAGGTTAGTGTGGCTGAGTTGGGTAAGTTGAAAGCTTAGGTTGTTCTCGTCATTCTCTTTGAATTAGGATCGACCAGCGATACTGCTAAGTATATGTGTTTTAGTACTCACACATGTCTCATCTACACTTTTATATGTAGATTTTTAGTCTCGAGCTCTGGACCATTGATTTTTCCTCATACGCAGTTGAGTTATCGAGATTTGAGGTAGCTTCATGATTGGTTCGCAGTGTTATCAGATCTCTCTATGTTTATTCATTAGATTCCTTTTTATTGATATTGTAGCCTTTCAAATTTGTACCAAATTTATTTTAGAGGCTTGTACTAGTGACTGTCAGAGTTTGGGAGATTTTGATGTGCTCATACTCCTTTATCGAATTCATTATATGATTTAGTTGAGATTTATCTTTATTCTATTTCTTCTGCTTAATTATTTAGTTATTACTATTGCATGTTGGGCTGGCTTACCTATCATGTGGGTTGAAATAGGTGTCATCATGACTCGAGTTTTTAAATATGATGTTTTCAAGTTAAAAAATTGATTATTTTACATTTGCCTTGGAATATAATTTTGGAAACAAAATTATCTAATTTCCAACTTCAAAATTAAGTTTAAGGATTTTAACTACATATATTTAAGAACATAATTTATAAATATCTTAAAGACCAGATTGTCTAATTAATTTACTCCTTAATTTGGTCAAATTATGTGAATTGACTTTCAGTTATTTCATTTTGTGGTTCTATCAGGCTTCTATATATATATATATATATATAAAGCCAACCATTCTTATTTTATATCCAAAGAGAGGACTCACTTAAATACACTTTTGCTTTTCGTGTACCTAAATATGACAAAAAAGAGGGTTAGGAGCATTTGGAATTTTGAGCAGAGAATGAAAAAAGTCGTTGTAGATAAATGATTAGAATAACTATGTGAGAAAGCAAGAAAGTTGTTTATTCTATGTGACATAGAAATTGGTCTAGTCGTTTTTACTTCTATAAAAAATTAATGACTTGCTTGGCCATCTCTAATATAGGGTAAACATAGAGTAAAGGACTTTTTCCAGGCTAAACACCTCGATCTAAATAGTCCTTTACTCTATCTTTGGCCTGGATTAGAGATGGCCAAGCAAAAGCATTAATTTTTTTTCAAGAGTAAAAACAATTATACCTATTTCTGTATCACATAGAATAAAAAACTATTTTACGTTCTTACATATTGATTCAAATCATTTATCTGTTGACACTAAATTTTGTCCCTCTTTTTTGTCATTTTACTCATTCTAGTGTATATTTTGTTCATGATGCCCAAAATGCTATTTTTATTTATTTTTATAAGATTTTATGCTATTAAATATTTTTTGCATTATCATCATCATCATCATCATCATCATCATTATTGTTATTATTATTATTAATACTATTACTATTATTTTCAATTATCATTATTATTTATTATCAATTTTCACTTGAGAAGGAATTTTATTTTTTTTGCTTAGTAATTTAATAATTACCCATGTTATATATTTTCCGTAGAATTTTATTTAGGCCCAAATAATCTCAAATTTCAAATCTTAATCTTGGTCAAATTTTTTCATATGCATAAAATTATCCTAAATATTTTCTTTAGTTGGAAGAATATATTTTCTCGTAAAAAATTACTCCTAAAAGAGAATTGCCTTTTTTAGGATAAATTACATAAATCCCCAAATATACTTATCATATTTTTATTTTATTTTTTTACTATTATCATTATTATTATTATTCGATTATCATTATTATCATTATTAGTTACTATCAATCTTCATTTGCAAAAGAATTTTATTTAATTTACTTACTCTTTTATTCAACTATCTATTTTTTCACATAGTAATTTAATAACTATCCAATTTATATATTTTGCATAGAATTTTATTTGGACCCAAATAAACTCAAATTTCAAATTTTAGGCTTGGTCAATTTTTTTCATATGCATAAAACCTCCTAGATATTTTCTTTAGATAGAGGAATATATTTTCTCCTCAAAAATTACTTCGAAAAGAGAATTACCTTTTTTTAGTGTAAATTACCTAAATCCCCAAACACCCTTGCTATATTTACTTATTATTATTATTATTATTATTATTATTATTATTATTATTATTATTGTTATTATTATTATTATTATTATTATTTTTATTATTATTATTATTATTATTATTATTATTATTATTATTATTATTGTTATTATTATTATTGTTATTTTATTATTTATTATCAATCTTCATTTGAAAGGAAATTTTATTTATTAATTACTCTTTTATTTTATTTAATTACCCTATTATTTATTATCTAACTTTTTTACTTAGTAATTTTATTTTATTTAATTACTCTTAGGAATTTTCATAGACTTTTGAACGACGAGGGGGTTGAAGGTTTAGTGTTGGGGGATTTGGAGCACTCAGAGAGGTGTCGCGATTATGGTTATTGTAGGCGTATTAAGGTTGATAGGGTCAAGGGGGCTATACGTAGGATGCGTAGGGGTAGGGCGACTGGGCCAGACGAGATTCCAATGGATTTTTGGAAGAGCACTGGCGGGGTAGGTATGGAATGGCTAACTAAGTTATTTAACATCATTTTTAGGACGATGAAGATGTCGGAAGCTTGGAGATGGAGTACGATGATTCCTTTATATAAGAACAAGGGGGAAATTCAGAGTTGCAACAACTATAGGGGTATCAAGTTGTTGAGTCATACTATGAGGTGTGGGAAAGAGTGGTAAAGGTGAGACTGAGGAGGATAGTGACTATTTTCCAGAATCATTTTAGTTTCATGCCAAGTCACTCAACTACCGAAGCCATTCATCTTGTGAGGAGATTAGTAGAGCAGTATAGGGAGAGGAAGAAGGACTTACATATGGTGTTCATCGATCTTGAGAAGGCGTATGACAAAGTCCCCAGGAGGTTCTGTGGAGATGCTAGGAGGCTAGAGGTGTGCTTATGGCGTACACTAGGTTGATTCAGGACATGTAAGACAGAGCGAAGACTCGTGTGAGGAAAGTAGGAGGAGATTCAGAGAACTTTCCTATTTTGACTGGGTTGCACTAGGGATCGACTCTTAGTTCATTTTTATTTGCCTTAGTGATGGTTGTATTGATACAGCATATTCAAGGAGAGGTACCTTGGTGTATGTTATTTGCGGATGTTGTAGTGCTTATTGATGAGTCCCGGGGAGGAGTTAATGATAAGTTGGAGGTTTGGAGACAGACCTTAGAGTCTAAAGGGTTTAGGCTGAGCAGGACCAAGAAAGAGTACTTGGAGTGTAAGTTCAATGATTTGATGCATGAGGCTGACGTGGTAGTGGAGTTATATTCTCAGGCAAGATTAGGGGAATGGCAAGATTGACGAGGATATCATGCACCGTATTGGTGCAGGGTGGTTGAAATGGAGGCTCGCTTTGGGAGTATTGTGTGATAAGAAGGTGCCTCCTAAGCTTAAAGGTAAGTTCTATAGAGTGGCAGTCCGGTCGTCTATGTTGTATGGAGCTGAGTGTTATCCAGTTAAGAACTCCCACATTCAAAAGTTAAAGGTGGTGGAGATGAGGATGTTGAGATGGATGTGCGGACTTACTAGGAGGGGTAGGGTTAGAAATGAGTTTATTCAAGAGAAGGTGGGAGTAGCTTCGGTGGAAGATAAGATGCAGAAAGTGAGGTTGAGATGGTTTGGGCGTGTGATGAGACGGTGCATGGATGCCCCAGTACGTAGGTATGAGAGGCTCGCTATGGATGGTTTCAAATAGGGTAGAGGTAGGCTAAAGAAATATTGGAGAGAAGTGATTAGGCATGACATGGAGTAGTTACAGCTTACAGAGAACATGACCCTTGATAGAAAAGTGTGAAGGACGCGGATTAGGGTAGAGGGTTAGTGGGTAGGAGTGCGTCCTTACTAGTAAGGAGGAGTACTTTGTTTGTCGAGGTACCTGTAGTCATAGTGTTATGCCTGTGTCTTGTAGGTTCTTGTTTGTGGTGTTTTGGTGATGTGTGTGATTTTGGATAGATAGTCCATAACATTACTCCGTGGGTGTTTGTTCCTTTTATCTAGTGGTGTGTTATCCCATTTTATTATTTATTTTTATATTTTCTGCTTGTTATACTGTTATTTGTCCTGAGCCGGGGGTCTATCGAAAACAGCCTCTCTACTTCATCGGAGGTAGTGGTATGGACTGCATACACTTTACCCTCCTTAGACCCCACTTTGTGGGAATACACTGGGTATGTTGTTGTTGTTGTTGTTGTCGGTCCAATATTTTCATATGCATAAAAATCCCCTAAATATTTTCTTTCGATGGATTTTCTCCTTAAAAATTACTCCAAAAGAAGTTACCTTTTTTTAGGGTAAATTACATAAATTCCCAAACATATTTATCATATTTACTTGTTCTCACACTACTTTAAATTAATTACATAATATTCCACTTCTTAACAATAATGCCAGATACATGCGGATACATGTCGTGACCCCTCATATACATGCAGATACATCCCGCAACCCCACATATACACGTGGATGCATGTCCTAACCCCATATATACATGTGGATACATCTGACTAACCCCGAATCATGGCTTGTCCAGCTCGGGGTATAGGTCTAGCACGAATTAAGCCGATCAAGGTCAGATCATCCTCCCCTTCATCAAAAGGATTCATCCGCGAATCTAAATCCTGCAAAACATTGAAGAGAATGAGTACAAAACACCATCTAACCAAAACAAGGTGAATATCATATGGAAAATGATAACACCTATATTAAGCATAACAAGAATTGAAAATCCTAAAATGCTCACTTTTGTGATCTAACCAAGCATTAATATGATCTAGAGGTAACACATATCCAAGAAAATCAATGGATCCTCGGCTACTTAAGATATCTTGACAAAAAGGTGCAATGAAAGAACCAAGGTATATAGGAAACCTAACATACAAGTACTCATAGGTTCTATAATTCAAGAAGCACATCCATTCCCTTAAGTCAAAAATCAAGTTATAACCCACAAGGCTAAGTGCAATGCATAAACAAGGGCAAACAAAGTTAAAACTCCATTTAATGCACTAAGTCATTTCACGAATAGGATTACTCCTACTTCATCACTGGGGTCAAACACAAAAGGTCTCCCCAATCAATTTGGCAAACATTTCTCATGTAAGCCCATAATTATCCCAAGTAATAACATTATGAAAGAATCACATGAAGGCTTAGAAGTGCTACTTCTATACTCTCTATAATAAGATGTTACCTCCATGGCTTTAGAAAGTCCAAGAATAAGCATGAGCCATTAGTACATACCATCCTTAGGCATAGGAAGATGTAACGCACCAAACTGGATAGGTTGCCAAGGTGGATTTCTCCATTGATTGTCCTCTTCAAATCCCCTTCCTTGATAAGACTTCACAAGCAAGTTAGCCACATAATCAAGTATATCAAGAGAAAGAGTTTTACCTTTAAGACCATCACTCCTAAGCCAAGCTTCAAAAGGCATCCCTTCACCTCTTAGGTTAGAAGCTTTTGTGAAGCTCACATCAAAGGAATGCTCATTGCTCCCCTTCTTTGAAGAGAATTCATTGTTGTTAGAGATTTTACCCATATATAATATAGGTTTATCAAATGGATTGTAAATCCTTACGAAGGACTTTCCATCATAGGGAAAGGTGCAAACAACCTCACCCAAATCTCGCTAGTCACCTTGACCAAGCATCATCACATAAGTGCCACCATTCAACTTATTACCAGGTAAAATGGAAAGAAATCCCATACACATGGGTAAGCAAACACCCATTTGCCCCATTGGCACTTGTATTTACACATAACATACTTTTCACACAAACACAAGTATCATCATATGCAAATAGATAATAAAGAAAGGTGTCACACAAATCAACTTCATCTAATGTGTCCTCATGAGGAGGTTCACCCATTGATTCAAGCACATTAAAGTCTTGACCAAAGGTGGGATACACAATGATGAAGGGATAATTGTAGCATATACATCACCTTCCATTTGACTACCATCCTTTCCAATAAACATACTATCATCTTTTAAAAAGAGATTTTCATCATCAAAAAGTGTGTCATCACATCAAAGTGGATTATTAAACAATTTGTAGCCTTCAAGAGTGGCTACATTTCCAACATTATAAGACACTCCACTATGCATACCCTCAATAGTCATGCCATTATCAAATAAGATAATTTCCTTAAAATCACACTCCATCTCAAGGGGTTTATTTAAGAAGAAAAAGAAATGGAATCACAATTCAAGGAATCGTGATCTAAATGCATGGAATCTACATGGAAATTTACATGACCAATCATATCAACACCATAACTAAATTGAGGTCCTCTTAAAACATCATAAATTCCCTCATTTAGTGGGTCATCTTTACAAATTACTTGGTCATCACAAAAAGCAACACTAGTTGGTAGCATTCCAAGCTCACAAGAATCAGACATATGATTGCTAGCCTTAGGACCAACTAACTTGGTACAAGTTTCATCCTTAAGATAGAGACTCCCTATTTGACAAATGTTACCACCACAATTAAATGAATTAAAACTCAAGTCATTACATGAATCAAGTAATTCATCAACATATTTATCAAACAATGATGGGATATCATAAAAGGGGGTCACAATTACTACCAAATAATAAGGGCAATCCTTACTCGGGCTACTCAAATAAGCAAGCAAGTCTATGTTATATTCACCCAAAGGATCATCCCTTTCACATGATAATGCATTTTCATTTAAAGAACAAGTGCCAATAATAGATGGACACAAATTTATCTCACTGGGAGAAATAATTCGATCATAAAAAGGATCAGCTAGTGTAGGATCTCTTTCACAATTGACATTATCAATGTGCACTAAGGAGTCATTAATAACTCCACAAAGTAAAGGCTTATTTAGCCCACATAAAGTTAAATTATCACTCACACTCAAGTCACTATCACGTACATTCACAATGCTTGGAGTGTTAAGATTAGCTATTATATCTTTAAGCTCATAGGAAGTATTTCCTTCACCTTGGTTACTAATATTTGAGCCCAATTGCTCCTTTGAAAAGCATTCAAGTTTTTCATGGTTTGTCATATTTTGAGGATCCTCATTAGGCTTGCCTCTAAGTACACCTAAAAAAGTATCAAGACAACTAGAAAAGGAAGAGAAGTTACAGGAGTTAGTTTATAATTGTGACAACCTTATCACATCACTCCATGTAACCTCTCCATTTTTCACACTAGAGTTGTCACTTATCACACCCTTACTCCTCTCAATTTTTGTCTCACAATTTTATTAGAGTTAGGAAAAGAGTCAAGGATTCTTTGTGAAGGGTTTAGAGATCCCTTCACATCTAGCTTTCATTTTGGTGCACAAGGAGTGGATGTGCTGACTTGTATGTTCAAGTCCTTAGTGCCAACCTCATGAGGAGTAGCTTGCTATGCCGACAAAGTCAACTCCTTAGATTTATGTTCACGAGGAGTAGTACCATTTAATAGCCTTTCCAACTCCTTGAGTATCATCTCATACCAACTGGGTGATCTTTTTAATTTCCCTTTGCATTGATGAAAACAAGTCATTTGTACTCAAAGTATTAAGATCCTCAATTAGAAGTGGTCCACTTGTGTTCACTTCTTGTCATGACCCAAATCATAGATCATATGGGCACCTACCCAACTCTACCCTAGATCGGAGAATCCTTACCACCTAACCTTTAATCACTGCTAAAAACATTATTAAAACCTTAAGCATTAGTAAATAAAAACTCTTTCATTTAAAACAAAACTTATTACAAAGTACATTACTGAATTTAATCACACAACTCCCCGAAACTTAGCCTAAATAGGTATAAGATCACTACACAAATAAGGATGACTCAAAACATAACATCCATGTAAGAGTATAATAACAGGAGTTGCATGAGAATGAACATCGATGTACCTACAGAAACTCCAACTGGCCTGCAAAATGGCCATATCCCTAAAAAGAGATATAGTAAGTGTAATATCAATACAGGCACACATATTGGTAGGTATTATCGACCGATCAGGGTTTGAAAGCATATAACAATATATAGCAAATCAAGAAGAGATCATGATAATATAAAGGCTTAATAACTAAACATACTAAGCATACTTCAGCACCCCACCTTATCGCTTTCCCTTTATAAAAGCATTATTAATTTAACCTTAGAGCATGACTAACCAACACAATTCCATAAATCAACTTAATCCACGTCGCTTATGCACTTACCTTGCTACAACAACTCTACACTTCTCTCTCTCTCTCTCTCTTTCTCTCATTTATCCTCTTTCATGACAACCCTCGCTCCCTATTCTAATACCATTAACCATAAGAATTATAACAACCAAGATAATTAATAAAATATTCACAACTTTTGAAGAAGTGACACTACAATACATATAAAGTATACAACTGTAACGACCCAAATTATCGTTATGCTAAAATAGAGAGTAGAACCTTCGCTTAGTTTTTCCTTAGACAAATTTTTGAAAATTCAAAACTAGCCTAGTCTTAGGCGTATTTTGAGAGTATGATGGTCTAAGGAAATTTGGTAGTAAATTGAGCATTGGTGGGTTTATTTGCTTCAATTTTGTGACAAATAACTAGTGTAGGAAGTTGTAGCAACTTTCGGTACATAAAATGGGTTAATAAAACTCCAAATATAGAGATTACCATAAAAGGATTAGTTCGTGATGTCAGATTTTGAGAATATATTGTGAAATAGACTGAATTGGTGTGAGGTATCGAGCTAATACCTTAAGACAGGTGTAGCGGTAAAAGTGACACCGCATCGGCAACTTAATTCGCACGCGGGCCTATTTAGTGGAAAAAGTGTTGTTGCAGTGGTGAAAAAATGCAATTTTTAATTTTTAAAAATCAGAAACACATTTTCATTCCCACTTTTTTGAAAAACAAGTAAGGTCTTAGAGGGAGGCAGTATTTTACCAATTTTGGGAGTTTTCATCTTTGGAGGTAAGATTTCTTTACATTCTAAACTTGGCTGCTTTGCCTCCACTTACTTAGGCTCAGTTCCAAAATGTGTTTCTTAAAAAGTATGTTCCTCACACTTATTATGATCAGAATAAGGATTGGTTTCAAAAGTTAGAGCAAGGTGATATGACTGCAGTGACCTATGAGGCCAAGTTTCATGTCTTGTCCCGTTATGCACTTTAGTTAATTACTTTAAAGGAGGACCGAATCATGTACTTTGTGAAAGGTTTGAATTCAGGGATCCAGATGGTTACCATGTCAGTGGCAGCTTTGGGCAAGTCTTTACAGAATATGGTTGAGGTTGCTAAGAAGGCTGAAGTGATTGGGAAGTAAGAAGAGGTGAAGGTAGAGAAAAGAAGGCCCGCATATCTAGTCAGTTCGGTGGTACTTATTCAAGAGGACATAATTTATGGGGTCATTTTTCTCGACCCTACTATTTGACCATGCCTATGTCTGCAGGAGGCCCTTCTAGGGTCAGTTATCAGCCTTTATAGACAGGCATATATACATCTTCAGTTCAGCGACCTGCCTTGGGTATTAGGTGTCATGAGTAAGGGGGTTTAGGCCATATCAAAAGGTTTTGTCCAAATTTCTTATCTGCAGGTCAATTGACTCAGCAACTAGTTTTTAGTACTCTAGTTCCAATAAGTCGTGGTGGAGGAGAACATGGTAAGGGTTATCCACAGGGTGTGCGTGGTGGCCACGCTATAGGAAGGGGTGGCTACTAGGCCAAAAGGGTAGAGGACAGGTTGGTAGAGGTTTTTCTCAGACTGGTAGAGATGGCAGTCATGGTGGTGATAGGGCTCAACTTTATATTGTTCCAGCCCATCCTAGAGAGGAAGCTTCTGATGATGTGATCACATGTAATATTTTTGTCTATGATCGTATGGCTTCTATATTGATTAATTCCATGTCTACTTTCTCATATGTGTCTATGAAATTTGCCATGGGTTGGGATTCAGACTGTGAATATCTTGATACTCCTATGTATGTGTTTACACCAGTTAGGGTTTTTGTATGTGTTGATCAAGTTTATCAGGCGTGTCCTGTGATATTTATAGGGTATAAAACTTTGGCCGACTTAGTGATCTTAGATATGGAGGAATTTGATACTATCTAAGAGATGAGTTGGTTGTCTCCTTATCATGCTATTCTTGATTGTTATGCTAAGACTTTCACTGTAGCTATGCCTGGGATGGAAAAGTTAGAGTGGGAATGCACTTTTAAGCCTACTCCTATGAGAATTATGTCAGCTATTTGTTCCCAGAAGTTAGTTAAGTGGGGGTGTAGGGTGTTTTTAGCTCATCTTTGGGAAAAAAGTTTGATAGTTTCTCCTATAGATTCAGTATCGGTAGTGTGTGAATTCTTAGAAGTATTTCCTGATGATATTCTTGATATGCCTCCAGACCGTGAGTTTGACTTCTGTATAAACTTAGAATTGAGAACTTACCCCATCTTTATCCCTCTTTATCTGATGGTACAGTGTTAAAGGAATTGAAATCCCAGTTATAATTGCTATCAGAAAAGGATTTATTCGTCTAAGTGTTTTGCCTTGGGGTGCTCCTATTTTATTTGTAAAAAAAAGAAAGGCAATATGTTGATGTGCATAGACTACCGTCAATTGAATAAGGTGACTATTTGTAACAAAAATCCTTTGCCTAGGATAGATGATTTGTTCGACCAATTGCAGAGAGTTGTAGTGTTTTCCAAAATTGATTTAAGGTTAAGATACCATCGGCTCAAGATTAGGGTGGAGGACATCTAATAGACTGCTTTTCAAACTTATTATGGGCATTATGAGATTTTGGTTTTGTCTTTTGGTTTGACCAATGCCCCAGCAGCTTTTATGATTCTGATGAATGGGGTTTTAAAGTCATTTTTAGATTCTCTTATTATCATTTTCATTGATGATATTCTAGTGTACTCCAAGAGTAAAAAAGAGCATGAAGCTCACTTGTGCACAGTATTGGGGTTGATTAAGGAGAAGCAACTATATGCAAAATATTCAAAATAAGAATTCTAGTTGTCTTCACTGTCCTTCTTGGGGCACATGGTATCTAAGGAAGGGGTTATGGTAGACCTGCAAAAAGTTGAAGCTGTTAAGAATTGGGCTACACCGACAAATGTTATAGAAATTCATAGTTTTATTGGGATGGCAAGTTACTGTCGCCGATTTGTCAAGAGGTTTACTTCTATTACTTCACATATGACTTGCCTGACTCATACAGAGGTAACAGTTTGTGTGGGATGAAAAGTGTGAGAAGAGCTTCCAAAATCTCAAGACCTTGTTAACTTCAGCTCTAATTCTTACCTTGCATGTTGAAGTTAAGGATTTCACTATATATTGTGATGCTTCACGATCTGGTTTAAGTGTTGTTTTGATGCAGGGTCAGAATTTGATTGGTTATGCTTTGAGACAGCTAAAGCCTTATGCGAAGAACTATCCTACTCATGATTTATAGTTGGCAGTTATGGTCTTTACTTTGAAGATTTAGAGGCACTACCTCTATAGGGTGAAGTGTGAAATGTTCACTGACCACCATAGTTTGTTGCATGTGTTTACTCAAAGAGACCTGAACTTGAGATAGAGAAGGTGGATGGAATTTATCAAAGACTATGACATCTCAATCAAATATCATTCGGCCAATGGCAGTGTGTTGGCAGATGCATTGAGCTGGAAACCGGCAAGTATAAGGAGTTTGGCATGGTTGGAGGTGTCGAGACACCTATTGAATAGAAAGGTACAGACTCTGACTAATGGTTCCATGGGATTGTAGGTGACCATAAGGAAGGAGTATTAGTCCATGTGGAGTCTAAGTGTACTTTCTTCCAAAATATTAAGAGCAAGCAGTTTGAAGACAAGAAATCGAGCAATCTAAGAGAAAAAATAATGCAAGGTGAGGCTAAAGAAGCCATTCTTGAAGAAGAAGAAATGTTGAGGATTCGAGGGCACATGTGTGTGCCTTATGTGGGCGATTTAATTCCTACTATTCTTGTAGAGGCTTACAACTCTAAGTACTCTATACATCTGAGCGTACCCAAAATGTATAGAGACTTGAGACAGCATTATTGGTGGCGAAGAAGAAAGTGTGATATTGTAGACTTTGTGACTAGGTATCAGAATTGTCAACAGGTCAAGTATGAACATTGGAAACCTAGTGGCACCTTCGAGAGAATGCCCATTCTGAAATGGAATTGGGAAAGAATAATCATGGATTTGGTTGTGGGTCTTCCTAAGACCTTAAGGAAGTGTGGCGCTATATGGGTGATTGTCAATCGATTGACTAAGTCAGTTTATTTTATTTCGGTAATGGTTGATTATAATGCAGCTAAGTTGGAGAAGATTTATGTGAAGGAAATGGTAAGGCTCCATGGGGTACCTATTTCTATTATGTCAGACAAAGGTACTTAGTTTACCTCCAACTTTAGGGAGAAGTTTTAGTCAGAATTGGGTTCTAGATTGAACCTAAGTACAACTTTCCCTACACAGACCGACAGGAAGTTAGAGCAAACAATATAAGTACTTAAAACTATGTTTCGAGCTTGTGTAATGGACTTCAAGGGACAATGGGACCAGTACTTACCTCTGTGTGAGCTTACATATAACAATAGCTACAACTCCAGTATTGACATGGCTCATTTTAAATCCTTATAAGGTAGAAGATATAGGTCACTGATCGGATGGTTTGATGTATTTAAGGTGAGCCCTTGGGGGATTGACATGCTTAGAGAGTCAATAAAAAAGGTAAGGTTCCTTCAAGAAAAGTTGGTAGTAGCTCAGAGCTAACACAAATAATATACGGATAATAAGGTAAGAGTTGTGAAGTTTAAGAAAGGTGAGAAAGTGCTATTGAAAGTGTCACCCATGAAGTGTGTGATGCATTTTGGTAAGAAGGGCAAGTTAAATCTGAGGTATATCGGACCCTTTGAGATTTTAAATGGAGTAGGGTCAGTGGCTTGTAAGCTTGCCTTCCCTCCTACCTTATTTGGGATTCATCTGGTGTTCCATGTGTCCATGCTTAAGAATTACCATAAAGATGGGGATTACATCATTCGCTGAGATTCTGAATTGTTCAACAAGGAGCTCTCTTACGAAGAGGAGTCAATTTCTATATTCGACAGGGATGTGAGAAAATTGAGAACCATGGTCATCCCATTCGTGGAATTTTGATAGAGGAACCATCCAATTGAGGAAGAAACTTGGGAGACGGAGGCGGATATGTGCAAGCGATATCCACATATGTTCACGGACTCAGGTAATTACTCTTGCTTTTGTTTTATCATTTTGGGCTAGTTGTTGTTCAAGGATAAACAAGAGGTAAATTGATATCTAATTTAATGACCCAAATCATTGTTACGCTGAAATAGAAAGTCAAACCTTCACTTAGTTTTCCCTTAGATAATTTTTTAAAAATTCAGGTTTGGCCTAGTCTTAGGCATATTTTGAGAATGTGGTGGTCTAAGAAAATCTGGTAGTGAATTGAGTGTTGGTTTATTTGATTCGATTTTGTGATAGAGGACTAGTATAGGAAGTCATAGCAACTTTTGGTACGTAAAACGGGTTAATAAAACTCCAGTTATAGAGATTATTGTGAAAGAGTTAGTTCGTGATAACGGATTTTGAGAGGTATGTTGTGAAATGGACTGAAATGGGGTGAGGTTCAAAGTTACAACCTCGGGGATGCTGCAGCAGTAAAATTTCCACCACAGCAGCAACCTCAATTGGCCTGTGGGTCGCTGCAGTGGCAGATTCACGGCTGCAACAGTGAAAAATATAGTTTCCAGTTTTTAAAAATTAGAAACACGTTTTCATTCCCACTTTTCTGAAAAATGAGTAAGGGCTTAGAGGGAGGAAATTTTCTACCAATTTGGGAGTTTTCATCTTTGGAGCTAAGGTTTCTTTACGTTCAAAACTTGAATTACTCCATTAAATCCATAGAAATTGCTAGAAATTTATCAATGGTAGAATTTAGGGTTTAGCCCTAATTTATAAACTGAAGGGAATTGGTGGGAATTTGGTTAATTCTAGTTGGTAATGATCCTAGGGTGTTAGAAACACTTACTTTGGAAGAATTGTTGTTGTTCATGCTAAAATATGTAGAATTCATGATGTTTAAAGGGTAGAAAACCCTAAGATAATGAACAAGGGAAAGTTCATATTTTAAATTGATAATTGTAGGTTATGGTTTAATTGTAGCAAAAAGACTTGCTTGACTCTGTGCTTATAGATGAATTAAGTGTTCGTGATTGCTTTTGAGTCACTACTTGTGATTATTGACTGTATTTGCATTTACATTGATGATAATTATGTTGAGAATGATATTGAGATGAGAAAGAGATGATACATACATCTTGCATACATACATTCATCATATGCATTGAATGTACATTTATACATACATGTTGTGATGAACCTTGTTGAAGAATTTGACAAGGGTAGGAGGTGTGATTGTGTACTTGTATTCTTGCTGATGTGGAAAGTCATATCTGCAGTTGGTCGTCTCTAATTGTAAGTTCTATTGTGATCGTTGTTACTTGCATTTGGTTTGCCTATTTGTATAGTGTTGCATTGAGTCGGCCTATGATTCCTACCAGTACTTTATTGATGTACTGATTCTACCTGTGCTCTTCTTTTTGTTCAGTGCAGAGGGTGTTCTAGTGTTTGAAATGAGACCTCGACTCTAGCCAGCATTCACAGACTTCAATTCAAGGGTGAGCACCATGATCGGGCAGCCATTGGATCCTCTTATTTCGTTCATGTCCCTTTCTTCGGGACTAAGACATTTCCCCTATTATTTCATGTTTTTGGATAATCTATTAGATTAGTTTTTGGACACTCTTAGTTATTCTTGTAAGGTGACTTCAGGTCTCGGGGTTGTAATAAATAGAGAAATTTTGCACCCTATTCTTTAGTTATGCTATTTATTTAAGTTCAAATTTTATTTTTGTTTATCATTACTGTGTTTAGTGACTTCGTAACATAGGATCTATGAAAGTAATTTGTGAGGTGCCAGACTTAATTAGCATGGGGTGGGTTAGATGGTTCTCCAACTATAATATTAAGATAGGTGCCAATTATGATTGTTTGGGTCGTGAAAATAACTATACACGCAGGAGAATAAGATTTATACACAATCCAGTTCATATCTTATATTCACACTTTGCTGCAATGCACAATCACCACCGTTAACATAATTGGTCCACATAGGGAACCATAATATCACATCAAATAATCGGTCCACACAAGGAACCATAATATATCATCAACATAACATGGTCCACATAAGGAACCATAATATCTCATCAAATAAATGGTCCACCTAAGGAACCATAAAATATCATCAACATAACTTGGTCCACTCAAGGAACTGTCAAGTGCTCCAAATCATGGTGTACACACATACTAGGGTCAGCAGGGACCCTTAGTTATGACCAGCAGGGGACGAGCTCATTCCATGTACTAGTACCGGCATGGTACCCTATCTAAATATCAGTATCGATGTGACACCCGATCCAAATATCACTGTCGATATGACACCTAATCCCATACAACTAGTTCCTGCCACTCTTATCTCAAACCAAGTATTATACCACCCTTATTCTAACGTGCCCAAACTTATCCTCCCTGAAATCCACCAATTCCTTGATGATCAACCTTTACCGGTTCATCTCACAACAAGAAACAACACCATAAATAAGTACAATTACAAAATGAGATAAATCAACCACACTTGTATATAAAACAAGGTCATTTTTACCAATCTCATTATAGGTTATCAATTTCCAAACATGAATTCAATAATTAACAAGTTCATCATTCCAAGTAAACAATGGATATCTACTAACACATGAAATTACAAATATGCTTGAAGGATAATTCACCTTTATTCAAATGAGCATTATCAAGCCCAAACATCAATCATAAACATGTTCGAAGACCAATTAACCAAGTATCCATTTTAGGAGTGTACGTTCCACCAAAATTGATATCTACACTCTAATTCCACAACCTATTTCATTTACCAATCTTACCCTCTTTTATTCCAATCCAAATCGGTAAATTTAGTTACTAACTAGTAATTTTTACACCCAAGTCGTCACTAAGTTCAATTCATTATTCCATTAGTCGATTATTCAACCACTTGGCTCTATTCAACTTATAATTCTAGCTTGAGTCTCACATCTTTACATATCTTACTTCCTAGCACTTAGCCAAACTTGACTTTAGGTTCTTAAGTTATGACACTACATCCTGTTATCACGATCAATCCTCCAAACTATCTTTCAACAAGAATATCTCATATTCCAAACACACACAACATCGGATTCACCCTTTTTAAAGTATTAAAGACTAGTTTTATAGATTACAAGTTCACCTAATTCCTCTATTGTTACACACATTCACATATTAAACTTGTAAATCATCAATTAAGTCATTCAAGTATAAACACCCATCAAGGGATCCACACAATAACACTTAATTAGATTTTTATTACATTAATTTCATGTTTATCCATCCAAACTTTGTGTCTGTATGCCTAGACATGGAGTCTCCCGTCAAAACTATAGTTATTACACGTATCTAAGCTAAGTTTACTACACATTAAACCATAATCTACCTCGATCGAAGATCTTTGAACAAGCAAGCCAGTCCAAGGTTGCTTTTTCCTTTCCTTCATGCTTCCATTGGCCCAATCATCTAGAAATCAACAATTATAGGAGTAATTAATCATTTACTCTTTGAATAACTACTTTGGGAATTCAACCTACTAATTCTATCCTTATTCATGGGCTAAAATATTACTCAAGGGCCAATTAACAATTAACTAGTACTATCATACTCAACCCATCTCCATTAATGGAGTTTTAAAGCTAAAGATCCCTTCTTTAAATTCCATATCCCCAACCATCAATTTCATGTTTTAGAATAACTAATTCATGCTAGAAATTGCTAGTTAAGAATCTAGAAGTAATTCTAGGTGATATTACCCAAACCCATAGGTTTTCCCAAAAACCTCATGAACTTTAGAGTTCTAATCCCTAAGAATTTCACCATTAAAGATCATTCTAATGATTCTAAGATTTATTGGATTGAAAGATGATGAAGATGATGGAAGAACTTACCTCAACGAAGAATTTCCACCCTAGAACATGGAAAATTGCCCCCTTAAGGATTTGGAATGATGTTTTTGAGGTAAAAAACAAAAACCGTTCAAAATAAGGTTATGTACTATTAGTTCATCGCTACAGCAATGACCAACTTTTCAGCACGAATAATTTTCAGTAAAATGGTCATAACTTTTTACTCCGAAAGCAGATTAACAAACGGTTAGAGGCGTTAGAAATAAGACTCAAAGATATTTAATTTGGTGGGTATTGGTCCCTATAAATCTTTATATTCTAGAAGTATTGCTCATTTAAAGTTGCCCCTAGTTTAAACATAGCTCGAAACTTAATCAGTGAGAACACTTTCACCTTAACTTTGTGATAGGGGTATTGTAGGACCTTAGTTCATGTCTAATGCACTCCCATACTAAAGTATTGATTCTATAACCTATAACAAATGAGATTCTTATGCCTTTACCGTAGATATTTTCAGTAACGACCAAATGGCTCATTACACTTCTCTAAGAGGTGTTAAGGGAAAGAGAGACTTCCCGTTGTAGTCCATGATATACTTGTACCAATCATGCACATAAGTGACCTTATTATTTCGGAAACACGCAAACCCCAAATGCACATTACAAGCATCCATCAAGCCTATATCACACCAAACCTCCCCTTGATATTCTCCAAGTGAAATGTGTACCTTTACTTGTTGATCAATCCACAACCCTTTTTCATCAAGAATAGGATCTTAAATCGGATGTAAAGGTGACCCAAGCTATTATAACACTTCACGGGATATGACACTGGAAAAACATTGATCATTAAGTTCAAGATCAAACCCCCATGACACCATTTATATTCACTTTTGTTCCAAGAATTCACCTCTACGGGTCATGCCTACCTTGGAACCTTGGATTCCAAATAGTAGTGAATGTACTTCTCTTATAGTCCATTCGACGTCTTTGCATTGGTCCCTCCCATACATATACACCTCGTTGACTAGGATAGAAAGTAATACAAGACGAGGAAGGAAAATCAACCTCATCACTTTCCCTTCTATCATAACCTTCTTCGAAGGGTTCGTAAGACATAAGGGAGAGCAAATTGTACCTCACAACATCTTCATGACTATGGTGTGAAGCTTGATAACCTTCATGACCTTCATCTTCACTACAAGATTCACTACAAAGCTCTTTTACCCCATCAACATCACGACAAAAGCCATAAGCCCCATTCACCTCATGTTCGTCTCCGGAGTAGTATATCTCACCACCATGTTATTCATTATCATACGGACCATCATAACTCTCATAGGACACATCATCACACTCAGAAACCCCATCACCATGCTCATAAGGACCATCATAGCCCTCACAAGACTCATCATCACCATACTCATAGCTTACATGGCTACAAGTGTATTCACTAATATCATCACCACAATATTTCAAAGTTGTGGATGACATTCTTCCTTATTAATCATTTGTACCTACCTGCAAAACTAGCAAACAAGGTTAGTAGCAAAATTCCTCATGCTTCTCGTATTTGAAACTCACAACTCACCTTCCTAGAGTGCCTTTCCGAAGTTGATAGAGAACTACCTATGTCCAATCAATTTACAAGGTCACTTATTATTTATGGATGAATAAATTCTTGTTTACCAAACAACGGATGACTCAAAGAACAAATGGAAAGATCCAAGAATATTTAATGAAATAAATGAGAAAATCTTCAAAACATTCAGCACGAAGAAACACGGACTCAAGACCAATAAACTACTAAGTAGATCAATTAATAGTTGTAAATTAGTTAGGAATCAAGAAAAGTGATTAGGAATCAAAGGAATTGAAACTAAAGAATTAGAATATGAGATGTCACACCTTTAGAAGTACCTTAAGATTTCCCAAGTAAAGGTTTAGCTCGCCAGAGTCACTTTTGACTCGCCAAACTTGAGGTTTGATCGCCAAAGTACAAAGCTAGCTTGCCAAAATGGTTGTTCACTTACCAAAGTACAGCTTCACATCGCCAAAGTGTTAATATTATCGCCAAAGTTGGCTTAGTATTGCCAAAATAGACAGAACCTCGGCCTAGGCAGTTTTGCATTGCCAAATAGTTTTGTAACTTGCCGTGTGGTTTTGCGCTGGTTACTGTTCTCTCGCAAAAGTTGTGTCGGTTACTATTCACTCATAAAAGTTTTGTGCCTGTTACTTTTCACTTGCAAAAGTTTTGTGTTGATTATTGTTCACTCACAAAAGTTTTGAATAAATTACTATTCACTCGCCAAACTTGGCAGAATGTGAACCTGAAGCCTTCGAGAAACTGTACTTTGTGGTCCCCCTGTACTTCCTTTTGACCTAGTACTTTCCCCTTTAGGTAAATTCTTTGAACCAACAAGTACTCTTCCCTTTTTTCAACCCTTTTGGATAAAAGACTCTTTTTTTAATATTCTTCTTCTTCAGGACATGAATTTCATGAAGAACATCAAGCACATTGATGAACTTTAAAAATTCATAACTTCTTCATTTTAGCTCCAAATTCCATGAAATTTGAAACCTAATCTCCCATTGCTATGAAGAACAAACCCTAATAACATTGAACACTCGATTCCAAGCTAATAAAGTCAGATTTTAAAACCTATTTAAAGCTATGAAGAACACCATGAACAAGGTCAACTTCTAAAATTTGAGCACAATAGATTTTAACTTTGTTTCCTCTCAAATTTCAGATTTGAACTCCAATTAATAAGGAGAACAAACTCCAATACAAATCAAACTTAAATTTCACCTAGATCAACAAACCCACTTGTTCTTCCTCAAGCTTTTTCCACCTCAACAATGATGAAAAACTCAATTCAACCCCAAACAAGATGAATTTCGAATCTATACTCTATAAACACTAAAAAAAAATACAAATCTAGTGTTATAAACTCAAACAAAACACAATTCAAACAATTTTTTTGATTTTTGAAATTTTTGACTCAAAATTATTTTTTTACGATTTTCATATTTATGAACCTAGGATTGAGATTCCTGAATACAAATCTCTAGCCTAATCTCTGCTACCAAATGATAAAATTTCAAATAGGAATTAAAACAAATCGAAATCAAATGTGGAATTTAAGACACAAAATTAAGATAGAAGAGAAGTTGGAGAAGAGAAGAGAAGAAAGAGGGGTCAATTGTGCACTTGAGGCTCTTTGAAGTACCTTCTGATCTCCTCTTTGTATCATCATGGCTTATGTAGCTTGGGGTATAAGTCTAGCATGAATTGATCCAACCAAGGTCGTATCATCTAGTCTATGAACCATATAAAGTACCAGTCAAACCACCACTCTGAGCCATACCTTCTAGTAAACCTAACATAAACTAAGGTATCCTAAAGCACTGAAGTAGCTACAAAACCAGGTAGAGACTGAACTAGGCCCACCTCCTACACCGTGCCCGAGTTATCCCCAATTGGATAATCACCCTCAAGAGACTCTACTCTAGCTAGGACCTAAGCAGCTTCCTAAGCCCTACCCCTAGCACAACTTTTGCCACGGCCCCTACCACGTCCCCTGCCACGTCTGCAAGTCCTGACACTAGCAGAAGCCATGGGTGCTAGAATGGGCTCCTAATCTCTATCCATAGTAGCATGAGTCCTCATTATCTGTGAGAGAATGAAATAAGAATCTCAATAAGTGATGAAATCAATTTTGCAGATAAGAAAGAAAAAGGGAATAATCCTAAAGTCTTACAACCTATTGAAGATAGATAATAGATGTCTATGCATCTATCCACAAGTCTCTACTAGACTCAACTTGTACTTGTGAAACCAAAGAACTCAGTTTTCTGATACTAACTTGTCATGATCCTAATTTTGAGTCTTGATGGCACTTATTTCAACCCTCATAATAGGTAAGACAACCCAACACACAACAGTAATATAAGTAATTACACAAAAAATAAGAATAACAATAAATCTCAAGCAAATCACATAAAGAAATCGATAAAGGAGTACGCAAACATAAAAATCTTCCAAAATATATAAGTCACTAGTGCAATCCTCTAAAACAAATTTGGTACAAGTCTAAAAGGCTACAATATTAATAAAAAGGAATCGAATGAATAAACATAGGAAAGATCTGATAATGCTGCGAACTAACCAAGAAGCTACCTCAAATCTAGATAACTTCACTTCGAAACAAACCAACGAACCAAAGCTTCGAACTCAGAACATGCACATAAAAGTGCAAAAGAAATAAATATGAGTACAAAAACACATGTACTCAACAATATCATAGGCCGACCCTAATTCAAAGAGATGGAGAGAACCACTTAAACATTCAACTTACCCAAATAAACCAAGAAATATAACAGCCACACCTAGTCTAAGAGTTAAATCATAATAACAAGGATATAAATCAGCTCAACAATACTCATGCACCTCAAATAAGTTCTAATATAGCAATTCAATCAGCCCTCTATCATATCAAATATAGTCCAAGTACAAAGAGTAAAAGTGAATAAATGAGATGCATATGTTGTGTATACACATGTTGCTCTATATAGATAACTAGGACCCATGGAGGACTCGCGAGGTTCATATACTAGACAGGTGTGTCCATAATTCCTAAAAATATAATATAGGAAGATGTATCCTTTGATCCACAATATAGCACAGTACATTGTGTCCTCCAATCCATACCGTATTGGGCAGGGGTGCCATTCCGATCCCAATGAAATTGAATGTAAAATGTACAGGATGTCACACCGATCCCAAATATCAAGTACAATATTAATCAATTCAATTTCCAGTTTGAGTTCAACTCTATAAGCTTTCACAATCAACAAAACTCCCTTTTTGTGTCGTAATTAACCAAATCTTAGTATTTTACCACTATCACCATAAATTGCCTCAGGTCCTCAAATGGGAGTACAATCATTAACTAACATACTCAATAATTTACGTTCGAATATAACTCATAATAATCATGATAGAAAATAGGGGAAATGGTCCAAATAAGTCAATTAATTTGTTTTAACCCATCACATAATAGCGGTACCTGCATAGATTTTCAACATCTCATCTATACGGGACCCCCACATTGCCATTACTCCTAATACAAATGACTTATCACGACCCAAAATTTGAGGTCATAATGGCACTTATCTCGGCCCAGCCTTGATAAGTAAGCCAAGTTCCCAAAAGTTAAGAAAAATCAAAAACAGTAATAAATAAGACAAGACGAGACTTCTAGAACGAAGTCAGGTCAAACATATGAAAAATTTAAAGGAAGTCTGAACAAAATACTATAAAAAACCCAAAAATAGTGTCACAAGTGTAAGAGCATCTAATACAACTCAGAATCCTGAATAATACATAGTCTGTCTCCAAAATAGAAATAAAGTCAACTAAATGATAAGAGGAGGTCTGGGTTCGATTCTAAAAAGCCTAGAGCGGGCCAGTACCTCAAAATCAACAACTAAAAATCATGAAATCAGCCTCTGATTGTCATACTCATGCTAGGATCTTCACCAAAAGGGCACAGTAGAAATGAGTATGGTCCACTTGTACTCAGTAGGAATCATAAGCTGAAAGAACAAAGTAGAAAATAATACAATAAAAAAAAATACTATGAGCACGTCCCCTGCAAATAGAAAATTTTTCAAATGGTAGCTCACACCGTCTCCACTAATAGTTCTAGTATAATTATGGAAAGTAAAAAAGGGGGAAAACAAGCAATCGCAGAAGTAAGCATAAACAGAATAAGCACCAAGAAACATGTAGATGAAACTAAAAATGTATATACATATGGAATGCAATGATGATGATGATGATGATGTAATGATTTGAAAGTTATTACATAATTTTCTATATACACCTACCGAGCCTCAATGCTCCCAAGATAGGACCCATGGGGGTTTGTAACCCATATACTATCTCAAAGTTTCCATCAATTTCAATCTCATGTCTTAATCTACCCGACCGGTACATCCCTCAGTCTAGGATTTTTTAAAGTGTCTTATTCTCTATAAAAAATTAGAGTTTCTTAATGATACTGATATCTCATGAATGTGTATGTATGAAATGAGGATGATATGATCACAATCACATCAGTATGAAGATAACCAATCCATTCAATACTTGTATAAGTAAGCTCAGAAATCCACTCAATATGTCAACAATTCATGATATCAGTTCTAGTTAGGCACCATTGGAATAAATATGCATGTAAGACATCATTAATATCATATAAACTCATAACTCGGGCGTCTTATCATGATAAGGGTAACAATTCTCAATAAAGCCTATAATATCTATTCAAGCCCCTGGCACGGGCATCACATTAAGAATGAAGCATATAAATACACAAATAAAGCCACTGATGTCAATCAAAGCCTCCGCACAGGCAACACACAATATATGATAATTTAGTCAACAACAACAAAAATATAGGCTCCCATATGGGCACACAATAATAATAACGATATCGAAACCATAATTTCCATAGTTATTTTCCCAAGCCCATAGCATGCTTTACTTATTTATTAACTACCCAGCCCAGTCTGAAGAAAGTTAAATCATAACCTACCTCAAAGCATCAAAATTCAAGCCTAAAGTGCTTCCACATGTATCCTTCCCCTTTCAAATGGCCTTAGAATTAACTTAAACATTCAAATATAGGATCTACGCATTAAAAGAAAGCTAACAATACCCATATTTACATATTTAAGACGGATCCAAAATGACTCAAAAAATGAGTTTAAAAATGAAAGAGCTAAAACTGGAATTTTCTTTTAGAAATACATTCCCCAAGGTTATAGGAGTAAATAGTTGAAAATCCACTTGAAAATGATTTTAAAAAGAGGTCCAAATCAAAGAAAAAACATTTTAAAGCTTTATTAGTAAAAACCTCAAAAATTCATTTCAAAATCGAGATTAAAAGGTGTTTTTGAAGACATAATCAATGAGAAATGATACGAATATGAGTTTAGAGGCTACCCACACAAAAATCAATGAAGAAACCCTCAAAAATTGCCTTTTCAAGCTTGAAAGTAGGGTTGTGCATCGGTCGGTTTGGTTCGATTTTATGTATTATCGGTTCGGTTTATCGGTTTTTGATTTTTAAATATGATAAACTAATAACCAAACCAATAAGATATTTTTTATGAATTTTTGATTTATTGATTTTTAGTCCTTAACGGTTTGGTTTTTGGTTTAACCGATAAGAAAATGCTCATAAAATAAATATCAATTTGACACAATGATTTTCAATGTTGTGTAACAGTAGCATCTAACATGACACCAATAAGAATGCTCACAAAATAAAAACAGTAGCAGCTGACATGAAATATGCCTTGCAATGCCAAATTCCACAAAATAAGAAGTTCACCATCATGTTCACAAACTATGCAGCAAGTCGGTTTAATGATAAATGTCAAAATTCCTTAAACATCCTCTTCATATTATAAAATGAAGCAACACATATGCCTTGTAGCGCCAAATTCCACAATGAAGTGAATATGTTTTCAGGAAATTGAATAGGTTTGCAGAAATTAAAGAGAAATTAAGTGAAGGTAAGTAATTGATATATATAAGTAGGGTAAAGTAGTAATTTAATATATTCTTATTGGGTTATTGGTTTACCCAATAACCCAATATGAAAAAACCGAAACCGAACCAATAACAAGATAAATATTTTTATAAAACCTTTAAAAAATTGTCAAGCCAATTACCCAATAACAATAAATCAATAACATTTTTATCGGTTCAATTTATTGGTCGGTTCAATTTTTAGACACCCCTAGCTTGGAGGTCCAAAAATGGTGAAAAATCGCAAAATAGGGTATTTATACTATTATGTGAACAGTGCCCCGTGATCGCGGACCACCTCGCGATTGCGAGGGACAATGTTGACCAGGCTAATTAAATGGCCTTCGCGTTTGTGGCCAGGGATTTGCGTTCGACAAGGTCCATGACCCAAAACTCGCATCCACGACGGCCCTGTCGCATTCGCGAAGAGGGAGGGGACCCGACCCAGACTCAGTTACCCTTGGCGATCACGGCCACCAGCACACGATCGCGATGAAGGGGAATTCCTTCTTCGTGTTTACGGCTAGTGTCCCGCGTCAGTGAAGAAGAATTTGGCATGCACTAGATATCAGCAAAATGCTGAGTTTTACTTGCCTTCAAAATCTCCGAAGGGACCCTCGGGATTCATTCGGGACCCCACAAAAATAAACCATATATGATACTAGGCTTTTCTCAACATTCCGGACTCAATGGAAATGTTGTATTTTTGAAAAGGATTGTTTTCAACAAATTAGCCTCCGAGATCCCTTTTTGGCAAATTTCACTAGTTTCCAAACAAAGGATCGAAATACAAAATAAAGGTTTTGATACCACACCAACAAGCTACTAACCCAAATTTGATGTTTCGGATCTAATGGAACTGTCCAAATTTCTATCCGGGACTCGAAACATCAAATTTTGACCAAAATCAACTATAGGACTCTTAAAGCGTCTCAAACCTCAAACTCTCCCAAAACCTTTCCGAAGGCATTGCAAACCGTGCCAACTATCCCCACACCTCAAAATAAACATGTAACAATTATCCATCAATTTCAATCTCATGTATTAATCTACCCGACCGGCACATCCCTCAGTCTAGGCTTTTTTAAAGTATCTCATTCTCTATTAAAAATCAGAGTTTCTTAATGATACTGATATCTCATGAATGTGTATGTATGAAATGAGCATGATATGCTCACAATCATATCAGTATGAAGAAAACTAATCCATTAAATACGTATATAAGTGAGCTCAGAAATTCACCCAATATGTCAACAACTCATGATGTTAGTTCTAGTTAGGCACCATTGGAATAAATATGCATGTAAGACATCATTAATAGCATATAAACCCATAACTCGGGCGTCTTAACATGAAAAGAGTAACAATTCTCAATAAAGCCTATAATATTTATTCAAGCCCCCAGCATGGGCATCACATTAAGAATGAAGCATATAAATGCACAAATAAGGCAAATGATGCCAATCAAACCCCTGCACGGGCAACACTCAATATATGATAATTCAAGTCAACAAAAACAAGAATATAGGCCCCCACACGGGCACACAATAATAATAATGATCTCTAAACCACAATTTCCATAGTTAATTTCCAAGACCATGGCATGCTTTACTTATTTATTAACTACCCAGCCCAATCAGAAGAAAGTTAAGTCATAACCTACCTCAAAGCATCGAAATCCAAGCCTAAATTCCTTTAACACAGAGCCTTCCCCCTTCAAAAGGCCTTGGAATCAACAAAAATATTCAAATATAGCATCTACTCATTAAAAGGAAGCCAACAATACCCATATTGGCCATATTTAAGACGGGTCCAAAATGGACTTGGAAAATGAGTTTGAAAATGAAAGAGGTAAAACAAGAATTTTATTTTAGAAACACATTCCCCAAGGTTATAGGAGTCTACAGTTGAAAACCCACTTGAAAGTGAGTTTAAAACAAGCTCCTAATCAAACAAAAACTATTTTTAAGCTTTACCGATAAAAACCTCAAAATCCATTTCAAAATCGAGATTAAAAGGTGTTTTCAAAGACATGATCAATGAGAAATAATGGGAATATGAGTTTAGAGGTTACCCACATGAAAATCAATGAAGAAACCCTCAACAATCGCCCCCCTCGAAGCTTGGAGGTCCAAAAATGGTGGAAAATCACGAAATGGGGTATTTATACTATTTTGTGAATAGTGCCTCGCGATTGCGGACTCCATCTCACAATTGCGAGGCTCAACGTTGATCAGGAAAATTAAATGGACTTCGCATTCATGTCCAGGGCTTTGCATTCATGAAGGTTCATGATCGTACCCTCGCGTCCGCGACAGCCCTGTCGCATTCACGAAGAGGGAGGGGACCCGACCCAAACTCAGTTATCCTTCGCGATCATGGCCACCACAATGCGATCGCGATGGTCAATTCACATAAAAGTAAAATTTTCAAAAATCAGGTGATTACACAACTATAATATACACACTTTGAAAAAGAATTTAAAAAAAACTCAACATGATCAAATACCTAATTTACGTAAGAAAATAAAATCATAGACACCCATATTGCTATACTTAATTTCGGGTTCTAAAAAGTCAATCCCAAGCCCACAAGAGAAAAACTTGAATTTTTTTTAAAAAATCATATTACCCTAAACTTATGAAGTTCAAATATGAAATTTTACCAAAAACAAAGCTAAAATCAGCTTCCAAATCATCAAAATATTATTTCTTAACTTTTTCCCAAAATTCTCAAATTTCCCAATTAGAAAACCAAGACTTGAAGATGAAATGGTGATTAAATTACTGGGAAAAGTGTAAAATAGTATAAGAATCATACCCAATGAAGAATTGTTGAATCATACCTTTTGAATCTCTCAAAATTGAGATATGGAAAAGGGGGGAAATTACTATTTATCTGCAGAAATTTCCGCACCTGCGGAGATCTGGTCGTAAGTCCAATCCCGCAGGGTAGTCAAACTTTCACAGCGGCAGAAGTCACTTAAGAAAGTGGATTTCATTGGAGTAGAACCATCATCATAACAGTGGGGTGCAGGAGATATGTAAGCAAGGAGGCATGACCTTGTGACTGCAGAAGCCTCACCATAGTAGCAAACCAATCCCACCTGTCCCAGCTCTGCATAAGCGATAAACTAGCCTCAGATGCAGCTTCGTTGGAGTGGAAAAAGCATCACATGTGTTGTTGAACTAGTACCAAAACCTCAATGGCAACAACCAAACAAACAAGCTCAAAAATGGCCCTCAAGACTCAACCGGAACTGCGTGAACACAAAACAACTATGCTACTAAACTAAAATGTATATTCTAAACTCAATGGAATTTTTAGATCATTGAACAGAGGTCGTTATCAATGAATATTGATCTAAGTCAACATTAAGCCTTAAACTTCCATCTTTTAACCAACTACTTGAAATACATCAAAATTCCTCGGAAGCTGAACCAGAGGTCCTACTAACTCAAAAATGGCAGCCAAGCAGCTACCTCAAATCTTAATAACTCAACCCTAAATGAGGATAAATCAACAACCAAGAGCTTCGAACTGAGAACCTACACATAAAAGTGCAGAAGAAACAAGCATGAGTATTAAAACACATATACTCAACAGTAGTAGCAACCGGCCCTATTCAAAATGATAGCGAGAACCACCTAAACTTTCAACTTACCCAACTCAACCACACACACCTACAAACAGGAAAGCCACAACTATTTTACTAGTTACATCATGATAACAAGGGTATAAATAATTTCAACAATACTCATGTACCTCAAATCAGTTTAAATATAGCAACTCAATCAACCCTCTATTATATCAAATATAGTTTATGCCTGGCACTAAAGAAGAAAGATCAGATGCATTATTTACGATGTGAATAGAGGTTAGGTACAACGAACTAGAATTCCATAGTAGAAAGAGTTATATGCACCAGCCTTTAACATTAGTGCATCTATGCGTACTTTTAACATTCTATATCTTAGTGCAGAAATGCCCCCTTAAGTTCTTTAGTGGGAATGCAGAGGATTGATTGCTTCGTAAATGTACAAGTACAAAGAGTATAAGTGAATGAATGAGATGAACACGACATGTATACACACGCTACTCTGTATAGCTATCTAGGATCTATGGGGGATTTGCGTGGTCCATATATCGAACATGTATTTCCTCCGTTTATAAAAATATAATATAGGAAAGTGTGTTCTCTGATCCATAATATAACATAGGATGGTGAGTCCTTTGATATATTCATATTGGGAAGACGTGCCATTCCAATATCAATGAAATGAAATACGATGCAAAATATGCAGGTGTATCACACCGATCCCAAATATCATGTAAAATATCAAGCAAAGCATTCCATATCATGCCTTAATTTAATTTCTAGTTTGAGTTCAACTCTATTATCTTTCACAATCAATAAAACTCCCTTTTGTGCCTTAAATAACTAAATCTCAGTATTTCACTAAATATCATCATAAACTAACTCGAGTCCTCAAATAGGAATACAATCATCAACTAGCATGCTCAATAATTTACTTTGATATACAACTCACAACAATCATGCTACCTGTAATGACCCATACCATTGTTATGGTGTTGGTTAGCATACAAAAGTTCAAGTTAAGTTTCCTTCGAATAAAATTGTAAAATCTCAGACTAGGATGGTTTCGAATGAATTTCTTATATTGTATGGTATAGAGAATTTTGGCTGTTTGTGGTCTAGTATTTGACTGATTTAAGATGATATTATGTTAGCCAAAAGGTTTGGAAATCTTAAAAAGTTACAGAATGTAAATTGGACTCGTAGAACTTCGGTTATAGTGATTATCGTAAAGGGATTATTTCATAATGTCAAAATTTGGGGAGTGTGTTGTGGAATAGACTAGGCCTGAAAAACATCCTGACATTCTGCCTATTTGTCGCTACAACGAAAGTAGGTTCCACTATAGTGGAGGTCCATTCACCAGCATTTTTGTCGCATCGGACAATTATCACTGCTGTAACGTTGATGCGGCGACAAAATAACCGCTGCAGTGATGTTAGGATAGTTTATACCCAGAAATCTGAGACGTAGCCTTATTTTTCCCAAACTTTCAAGTTTTGATCTAAGGATAAGAAAGAGACCATTTTTCTATATTCTTGAGTGTTCCCTACTATTAAGTTAAGTTTATTTTACCATTCTAACGTGTGATTACTTCCTTTAATCCCTAGAATCGTTAAAACATGTTCATGGTGGAATTTATGGGTTAAACTCTAAGTTGAATGAACTGGTGTGGATTATTTATGAGTGGCTTTAAATCACGCGTTAATGGCTCTAGGTTGCTAGAATGCACTTTCTAGAGTAGAATTAATTCTGGTAATTATGAATTACGGGGAATTGGAGTGGATTAAAGGGTGAAAATCCTAGAATGGTGATGTAGGCTATGATTATGGTTTGAGTCAGTGGGTGTAGGTCCATAATGCCTAGAGTTGAAGAATGAATTGCTGAATTATTTCTTGTTGTTGTTTCTAGACCAAGAACAAGCTGAAATTGCAAGGAAAGGTAAGGCTCACGTGAAATAGTATATTTAGGGGTTTGATCCAAGGTAGGATATGGTTTAAGTATTTTTGTAGACTTAATTTGAATTTCATGTCTATTCATGAGTTGAATAATTATGAATTAAACTTCGGACATACTTGTGATTGGTGAATTGACTTGGTAGTTGATTGTATACATGAAATAATGAACCTTGAATTTGACTAAGTGTTAAGATAAACTATGGAATTTCATACTTGGTGCACTTCATCATATTATTGTTGATATTGATTGAGATATTCATATAATATGAGATTCAGTGGGTCGGGTACTGCACTTGTACATGTTGCTTACATATTGATATTCAGAGGGTCGGGTACCACGTCGGTACGGTACATGGACTGAGCTCATACCCTGTAGGTCATGATTATTAGGCATATAAGACCATTTAGTATGTGTGTACACATATTATTGGTTCTAATGCATTATTTTATATTATTGATGCATTGACTATTTAATTGCATTGCATAAGTGTTGTGATAAGTAGAAGTAGCATGAGTACTTGTGAGATGGTTGGGTGAAAGTGACTTGGTGTGTTATACTTATGATATGCAGAGAGTCATAGTCTCCTCTTTTGTTGTGATTGAACTTATGCTTGAAAGGGTAGTAAAAATGTGTTGATAGGGTGAAGATTGGTATTGTTGTGTTATTGGCTTCTTAAGTGGTTATTTGATGGATAGTGGTGTTTTGGTGCAATTACTTGTTATATATTAATTGTTAATTGATCTTTTTTTGATTTATGATTATGTGTGGGTATGAGTTAAGTCATAGTGTTTGTACTGATACTACATGTTCTCTTCTTTTGTTGAGTGCAGAAAGTATTCCAGCAATTAAGGCGAGACCTTGAATTTAATTCATGACCAACAACTTTTCGAACCAAGAGTGAGCACCTCCTTATTTATTTATTTTTAGATCTTCATTTTAAACATTGGTTTTTGACTTAGAATATTGTTCTATGCTGACTTGCGGGTTCTTAGAAATTGTAATAGTTAGGTTGAACTTATTTCCGCACTTTATTTAGCATTTCTCGAGATATTTATGGTTATCATTCCTGCCTTAAAAATGGTTAAGTGATGGGTAATGGTTTGGATTAAATGGTTCTCCCACTAGAGGGTTAGTGTGGGTGTCACTCATGACCATTTGGATCGTGACACTACCAAATAGGGGAAACAATCCAAACAAGTCAATTGATTTATTTTAACCCACCACATAACATCGATACCTCTATATATGCTCGTTATCTCATCTATACGGGACAGACCTTTAGATTTCCATTACTCTCAATACAAACAACTAACATATAAACATTTTGAAAAAGAGTCAAAGAAACCTCAATTTGCCTTAAAGAAGGCCCATAAAGTCAAATCAAAGCGTTTACTTTTCGGAGAGACTACGAATGATCCTAATCTGATCAAATACGTATTCTACATAAGAAAATCAAACAATAGACATCCATATTTCTATACTTAATTTTTGGATCCAAAAAAGTCAACCCTTAACCCCAAGCCTACAAAGGCAAAACTAGAATTTTATTTAGAAATCACATTACCCATAACTTAAGGAGTTTAAATATGAAATATCATTAAAAATGAAGTTCAAATCAGCTTCCAAATTATCAAAACATCATTTCACGACTTTGCGAGATAAGGCACAAGTACGCCCCTCCGCCCAAACTATACCCGAAGTTGCTATGACATACTTAAACTTTACGGGGGTCCTATTACCCACCTAAACTCATTTTTTATGTATTTTTGTGCTCATTTTGTGCTGACATGGCTGCCAAGTCAGCATAAAAGGAGCACAAAAATATTCTGCAACTTGACAACCACGTCACCAAAAAGGAGCACAAAAATGTCAAAAAAATGAGTTTAG
Organism: Capsicum rhomboideum; assembly: GCA_031232105.1. Lineage (NCBI taxonomy): Eukaryota > Viridiplantae > Streptophyta > Magnoliopsida > Solanales > Solanaceae > Capsicum > Capsicum rhomboideum. Next base: position 137,675,217 of record CP124716.1, read on the forward strand.
TGGGGTACTAGGATCCCCGTAAAGTCTAGATATGTCATAGTAAGTTTGGATATAGTTTAGGGGGTTACTTATGCCTTCTCTTTGACTTTTCCCCAAAATCCCCAATTTTTCCCAATTAAAAAAAAAACTTGAAGATAAAATCATAATTAAATCATTGAAAAATGTGTAAAAATAGTATAAGAATCATATCCAGAGAAGAATCATTGAAAAACATCTTTTGAATCTCCCAAAATTGAGTTTCCAAGCTTCAAAAATTGAGATATGCAAAATACAATACAATTGAAAAAAGTTACTATTTATCTACAGTGATTTTCGCACCTACAGAGATCTGGTCGTAAGTGAGACCCCACAAGTGTGGTCAAACTTTTGCAACAAATGAAATCACTTAAAAGAGTGGGCTTTGTCAAAGAGGGAACTTCATCGCGGCAACGAGGGTGCAGGAGCGATGGAAACCAGCAGGCAAGACCCCACCGTTGCGGAAGCCTATCCATAGGAGCAAACCAATCCACCTGGCCCGGCTCCATAGGGGCGATACTCTAGCTATAGGTGTAGCTTCACTGGTATGTCTAAAGCACCGCAGGCGTGGTTTCACCAGTACCAGCAACCTCATCAACAACAACCAACCAAAAAAGCTCGGAAACGACCCTCGAATCTTATTCGAAACCTCGTGAACACAAATTGACTACTCTACCAGACTAAAATTAATATTTCATACTCAATGGAATCATCAGATCATCAAACATAGGTCATTATCAACGAATGTTGATCGAAGTCAACACTTAGCCTTAAACTTTCAATTTTTCAATCAATTACTCAAAATCCATCCAAACACCTCTAGACCCGAATCAAAGGTCATACTAATCCAAAAATGATATTTTTGAGCTAATGAAATTGAAGAAATTCCCATACGGCCCCGTTATTGCCAAATATTGACTAAGATCAATCATGCCAACTTCAAAACCTTTCAAAATAAAAAATTTACATAAGACTGAACCAACCACTTCGAGAATTATACCATCCATATTCACAGACCAAAAATACCATAAAGCAACTATGGTGAGGGTTAAAATGATAAAAATATACTAAATATCAAACATCACTTTGAGGGTTCATTATTTTTTGCAATGGAAGACGCACATGTTTGGTGTATGGACCTTCCGAGTCAGCCATGGGTTCTAGATAGTTATACAGAACAACAGGTATATACACAACATATGTATCTCATTCACTCACTAATACTCTTTGTAGTTGGAATGTATTTGATGTAATAGAGGGTTGATTGAGTTGCTATCATTGAACTGATTTGAGGTGCATGAGTATTGTTGAGCTGATTTATACCCTTGTTATAGTGATTTAACTGCTAGACTAGGTGTGGCCTTCCTGTTTGCAGGTTTGTGTGGTTGAGTTGGGTAAGTTGAAAGCTTAGGTGGTTCTCGCTCTCTGCTTTGAATTAGGATCGACCAACGATACTGCTAAGTACATGTGTTTTAGTACTCACACGTGTTTCGTCTGCACTTTTATGTGCATGTTTTGAGTCTCGAGCTCTGGACCATTGATTTTTCCTTATCAAAGTTGAGTTATCGAGATTTGAGGTAGCTTCATGGTTGGCTCGCAGTGTTATCGGATCTCTCCTATGTTTATTCATTCGATTCCTTTATATTGATGTTGTAGCCTTTCAAATTTGTACCAAATTTATTTTAGAGGCTTGTACTAGTGACTTTCAGAGTTTGGGGGATTTTGATGTCCTCGTACTCCTTTATCAAATTCTTTATATGGTTTAGTTGAGATTTATCATTATTCTATTTCTTCTGCTTAATTACTTAGTTATTATTATGGTGTATTGGGCTGGCTTACCTATCATGTGGATTGAAATAGGTGTCATCATGACTCGAATTTTGGATCGTGATGTTTTCAAGTTAAAAATTGATTATTTTTCATTTGCCAGCTCGGAATATAATTTTGGAAACAAAATTATCTAATCTCCAACTTCAAAATTAAGTTTAAGGATTTTAACTACATATATTTAAGACCGTAATTTATAAATATTTTAAAGACCAGATTGTGTAATTAATTTATTCCTTAATTTGGTCAAACTATGTGAATCGACTTTCAGTTATTTCATTATGTGGTTCTATCATGCTTCTATATGTATAAAATGCCAACCATTCTTATTTTATATCCAAAGAGAGGACTCACTCAAATATTATATTCTTTTGCTTTTTGTGTACCTAAATATGACAAAAAAGAGGGTTAGAAGCATTAGGAATTTCGAGCAGGGAATGAAAAAGTCGTTGTAGATAATGATTAGAATAACTATGTGAGAAGGCAAGAGAGTTGTTTATTCTATGTGATATAGAAATCGGTCTAATCGTTTTTACTCCTACAAAAAATTAATATTTTGCTTGGCCATCTCTAATACAGGGTAAAGATAGAGTAAACGATTTTTTTCTAGGCTAAGCACCTCGATCTAAATAGTCCTTTACTCTATCTTTGGCCTGGATTATAGATGACCAAGCAAAAGCATTATTTTTTTCAAGAGTAAAAACAATTATTCCTATTTCTATATCACATAGAATAAAAAACTATTTTGCGTTCTTACTTATTGATTCAAATCTTTTATCTGTTGACACTTAATTTTGTCCCTCTTTTTTGTCATTTTACTCATTCCAGTGTATATTTTGTTCACGATGCCAAAAATGCTATTTTTATTTATTTTTATAAGATTTTATACTATTAAATATTTTTTGCATTATTATAGTATTGTCATTATTATTATTATTATTATTATTATTATTATTATTATTATTATTATTAATAATAATAATCATTATTATTTATTATCAATCTTCACTTGCAAAGGAATTTTATTTTATTTACCTACTCTTTTATTTTACAATCTATTTTTTTTACATAGTAATTCAATAATTATTCATTTTATATATTTTGCGTAGAATTTTATTTGGACCCAAATAAGCTCAACTTTCAAATTTTAGACTTGATCAAATTTTTTCATATGCATAAAATCCTCCTAAATATTTTCTTTAGATGGAAGAACATATTTTCTCCTCAAAAATTACTCCAAAAAGAGAATTACCTTTTTTTTTAGGGTAAATTACCTAAATCCCCAAACATCCTTACCATACTTACTCATTATTATTAATATTATTATTATTATTATCATTTTTATTATTATTATTATTATTTTCAATTATCATTATTGTTTTCAATAATTATTATTATTTATTATCAATCTTCACTTGCCCAGAAATTTTATTTTATTTACTTACTCTTTTATTTTATTATCTAAATTTTTTACTTAGTAATTTAATAATTATCCATCTTATATATTTTCCATAGAATTTTATTTAGACCCAAATAAGCTCAAATTTCAAATTTTATACTTGGTCTAATATTTCCATATGCATAAAATCCTCTTAAATATTTTCTTTAGATGGAAGAACATATTTTCTCCTCAAAAATTACTCCAAAAAGAGAATTACTTTTTTTAGGGTAAATTACATAAATCCCCAAACATCTTTATCATATTTACTTGTTCTCCCACTATTTTAAATTAATTACATAATATTTCACTTTTTAACAAACCCAAGATACATGTGAATACATGTCGTAATCCCTCAGATACATGCGGACACATCTCGCAACCCCCCATAAAAATGTGGATACATGTCGTAACCCCATAGATACATGTGGATACATGCGACTAACCCTGGATACATGCGATATATCTAAGACTGAACCATGTATATCGGGACTTCTTAACCATGTAGCTGGACACCTTAACATGTATTCGCATGTATCTGGAGGGTTACTTGTCTACAATGTATCCGCGACTAACCATGTATTCATGAATACATAATGTATCTGTGTCATTTTCTAATGGTACATTGTGTAATAATGAAAACTTATGGGAGGAGTAATGAAAACACGCGTAGACTGTCTCGGCTTCCTCTGTTCTTTATTTATGTCTTCTTTACTTTCTTAGACAATGTTGTATCTCAGTTATGACATTCTGTTCGATTAAAAATTATACACTAAGTTTCATGGTTTTCATCAATCGTATGATTTTAAATCTTTACCTTGTTTAAATTTTTTTGTTGCATATATTTGTAGGTAAGTGTAAAGCTATGTACACATATCCTCCTCATACTTCACTTGTGAAATTATATTAGGTATGTTATCATTGTTTGTTGTATATTTGTAATTATTAACTTTAAAATTTACTTTTATAAATTTATTTTGCATCTCATGACAAAAACAAAAGTTGTAATTTGCATGAAATCTTTATTTGAATTAGTAAATGCTCCTCCATTCAGTTTTACTTGTCTCCTATTTTAAAAATAAATTTTGACTTTTACTTGTCCATTATAACATATTAAGAAAAGACGAATAGTTTTTTCATATTTTACCCTTAACATTAGCTACTTATTCCCTAAATTATTTTTCAAGACCTAATACTCCCTCCGTTCCTAAATACTTGTCTTTTTTTTTTTGCACACCCCTCAAAATAAATAATAACTAGAAGGAAATTTGATTATATCATCTCTATTATTACTTCTTTCAATTTAATATTTTCTCTTTTTTGCACCACATTAATATCTTTCCATATTTATGACGAAGGGAAAAGGTGGAAACAAATAACTACATACTCCCTTTGTTTCATTTTACTAGATCCTTGTTGACTTGGCATACCCCTTAAGAACGGAGAGAGTAATTAGGTTTTGGTTTTATAAAATGACAAGTATTGTGGATCATATATTTTTAATAAGGATGACAAGTATTTAGGAATGGAAAGAGCTAAATATTAATTAATAGGGGTAGTGTGGTAAAATAGTCATGTCAATTTTATTTTTTTTAATGGTGTGTGGTATGTCAAGTTCAAATATGACAAGTAAATGTGAACGAAGGAAGTATATTCTATGACTAACATCCGATTTTTGTTTGATTCTCAACTTTGAGTATAATATCATATTCAATTTCTCCTAATAAAATTTTCATAATTACAATATGTGCAAGTTTTTTGAATTTGAAAAATTGATGAAAGCATATGAAACCGATTTGAATCGAAATAAAGACTAAACTCAAAGTTGAAAATTATGCAAGAATCATGTCTTATCTCATTCTAAGTGTCAAAGAAAAGCTTGATTTGTATTAGTATATTGTTAATTGTAATTAATAAAACATTATAGTAAAATATTCCATGATAAATTAGTTGACCATGCAAAAAGTGTCGGCCAGAATTACTGTTGCCTAGTGTACTTTGACTTTGACCTTTCATCACAGGCCCATTGAAATTTCAAAAAAAGAAAATTAATCTCAATATTCTCTTTTTTCTTTTGTTGGTACCAATTTTCTAGACAATGAATCTGGCATTCTGGTGTAATTCCATAAATAAAGTTTAGGGAAAGTGGTGTGTACGCAATCTTATCACTATCTTGTGCATAAAGACTTTCGTTTCAAGTAATACATAACAAAATCAATATGAAACTGAAATGCAGTAAGAAGTCATGTTAAAATAATCTAAAAAAAGAACAGTAACAAATGAAACGACAGATAATAATAAAAATGAAAACTAAGATAATAAGAGAATTATAGTAATAATAACAACATTAAAAAAGAAAATAAGACGATGTTCGATAATTATCAATAAACTTTCTTCTCTAATCCTTGACATTCATATCTTTCTGCCTAGGAAATTATGTCCCTCAAGCAAATTTCATCTTTCTTTTACGGAGTAGTTCTTCTCCAAATAGGCTCCTTGAAGTTCCTTGAAGTTTTGATTTGAGCATCGAATTGGACATATTGTCAAAATGGTAAAAGTAGATATTAAAACTCAGGGATTTTCATAATATACATTGGAATACCAATGATATGTTGGGACTACGTCGCATTGCTATTCTTTCTATGTTTTTTTAAAAGAAACTTATATTGAAAGGACTAATCAAAGTTGGCGTACGACGCAAACTAATTTTAATTATATTGATATTTTCTCGATTTCAATTTATTTCTCTTATTTTCTTTTTTAGTTCGTTTAAAAAAGAATCTTTTTTTTCTATTTTGACAACTCTTTAATTATAATTTTCTATATCACTTTCTTTATTAGTTTATTCAGAAAAGAATTTATTTTTGGCAACTCTTTAATTCTAACTTTTTACATGATATATTTAATACCACAAAATTAAAGGATATTTTGATACATGCTACATATTAAGACCATAAAATTAAAGGTTGGTACATTCTACATATCTTTAGTTAAGGCCACAAGATTCAAAAGTTTTCTTTACTTTCTTAAACTTTGTGTCAAGTTAAAATCAGACAAACAAACAGAAAAAAAAAAACCTACCTTTGTGGATGATAGTTTATGCAAACCTTACCCCTACCTTTATTAAGGTAGAGACACTGTTTTTGATAAATCATCGAAAAGAAAAACAATTTAAAGCAATTTTGGACATAGACAATACAAAAGTGAAGAAGGCAATACAAATTAAATAATAAGAAAAACACTAGATAACATGCTGAAAAAAAAAGAGCACACAGTAACAATAGCTAAACAATATGATAATTGAAGTATAGAAAATACCAAATAGTAATAGAAATAAAAAAAAATAAGAATATACGAGAATAATACTAATATTACTAGTATGACGTATTAAAAAACAATATCCGGGGCATTAATTTTGAGATAGGATGGGAAGCCCATGACAAAGTTTAAAACAATTCCTTGCCAACTGTTTAATTGTAGGTGATAGGTTGTGACTTGTGAGGCTGAGGGCTCTACTAGCTGCACAATATTCTGCATATTTTTGGAAAATCGAACAATAGTTTCTATATGACAATAATTGTCTAATTTTGGGTCCTTATTATTACCTATAAGTCTTAATAATTACTATAGGTCTCTTCATCTTTCTAGTAGTATCATAAATTGATAATGTATAATTAGACATATAGTATAAAATATTCTAGATTCTTATAATAGTAACAAAATATTACCCCTTCTTTCGTTTTTATATGACATATTTCTTTTAGTCTGTTACAAAAAAAAAGAAATACATTTAGAAATAATTTAGCTCTAAAACTTTTATTTTACAAATGATTTATAATCACTATGACTTGTTTGAATTCAAAGTTTCAAGAGTCTCTATTTTTCTTTCTTAAATTTCATATTCAATTAAACATTCTCACATAAATTTATATAGAGGAAAGCATGATAATTTGGAATCAGTTTGATAGCAAAAGATTATCATCAAAGTTAAAATTTGAATGGTAAAATGAATTACTTGCAAACTGAAAAAGTTATCCTATAAAATATTGGTATTACTTATCAAATTGTTTAAAATATTTTTTAAGTTACAAAATGAAAATAGTGTCATATAACATTGGATGGAATGACAAATTTATTAAGAAAAAGAATACTACAAGTTTACATACTTTGAATAAAGATTATCTTAAATCATTTTCTGTAGCTCCAAAACAGAAAACAATGTACCTACTTGTGGATTTTTACGTTTTTTTGAAAAAAATAATTAGAAATACTCTAGTTCGTAATCAGAATTAAACCCCTCTTAATAACAGAATCAAATTTAAATGACAAAGAGAATATGATATCTCCTCTTTTTACCAGAACTCCCACCTGGTTGATGAGAGTTTGATTTCTCACATTGTAATTCTCACCTTATTTTCCTTTCCCCTACACCCATTTTTTAAATAAATAAATAAATAAATATATATATATATATGTCCTCTTTTTTACGAGTTGATTTTTATTTATCAATTGTTCCTCATCAGTTAAAAAGATAAATATTAATGAATTTATAGGTTAAATGAGTTCTATCTATTAAAATCATATATCTCCTATTTAATACATGAATATTGATATTAGAGTCAGTTGACCTTCACATGGGGCCGCAACTCAAAATGATAGCTTGTACTCAAAATGGATCCTAGCCATGATCAATGAGGTCGTTAATTCTCAATTAGAGACACTCGTTATATTTTAATTATTTTTCATTAATTAAAAAGAAAAATGATAATGAATTTAAAGGTTAAGTGAATTCTCGTACCTACCTGAGAATAGTCTTTTGAATTGAACCATCCTATTTGATCTATAATATAACGATGAAATTCATCAAATATAAATTCCACGAAGTGAAAAGGTAGGATGAAAAGATCATGAACTGGTTAGGCATTTAAGTGTGTAGCCTAGTAGTCAATAAAGTGGGTTGAGAACATGAGGTCTCACGTTCAAATTCTAGCAAAGACCAAAAACACTTGGTGGATAAAGTTACTTAATATCTCTTGCTAGTAGAAAGTGATAGGTATCTCATGAATTTAATCGAGGTGTGCAATAACTGACCTGAACATCACGATTATATAAAAAATAAAAAATAAAAACTAAATCATGAACTAGTCAGGGAAAAAGCCAATAAAAAGAGGTCCCATAAGTCATGTTGTTTGTCCAATTAGCCCCAAGTATTTTCCAGGGGGCAGGTGGGCTCCTAGGCTTTCTGGCTGAATGATTTTGACTGGGTTTTCTTCTTCTGTATGGGTGCATTTATTTGTTCGAAGTCAGACGTGTAGGCCTTTAACATCCCAATAAATTACTCATTAGAGATCTTACCAATTTCCACACATGGAGATTGAATTTCCTGTCTTCCCTCCCAACCAAATAGGCACCCAATATTCATATAGAAAAAAAAATTACTTTATTAATTCATTTTTACTTATTTATTATATTAAAAGTAAATATTTATTTTTCTATGTCCAATTTAAAACAAGGGACAAGAGATATCAGATAATAGTACTAATTATTTTGAATTTATTTCTCAATATCTAATGATTTATAATAATTAAACGTGATATGCTTCTTAAGTGAAGTACTAAGTCAAATATAGATAACTAAACATGGACGGCGAATACTTAAGAGAAAGGGGAAAAATATTACAGAAAAATAAGCATTAAAACACGATAAATTCAGATACTTTCATAATTCCATCATAGGTCACACTTCTCTACCGCAATTCATGTGAAAGGATTTGAAGCATGAGCTTAAAATACTTAATTTTCTTAGTAAATTTATATATAGATTTGTAGTATTTGATAAAATTTACTAGTTAGAAGACGTACAACTTGTTTTTAAAAATGAATTTGCAATAATAACGACTTGTGCCATCGATCGTTAGAATTTCTCATAAGACGAATGAATTCCTTATCTACGTACGCTATTTAACTACATTTTTAAGTGGACCCAACCTAATAGCTATTTCTGTTGTTCTTCGGGTACAAAATCTATATGTAACAATAAAAACTTCAAATTTAAGTTTAAGGACAACAAAGAAGTTCAACAATTATGAACTATCAAAATGAAGTTTCTACTATTTTTTGGAAAATAGCAAAACCGTAAGAAAAGAGATGAAACAGAAATGTAGAATCAAGTCCACCGAATTCACGGTGTGTCCTTAAGGAGTTTATTCCCCTCAAGTACCCGAGGTTATGAAATCTTTCCTCCCAGGATAAAATGATTCACTTCAGTAGAATAGTGGTACCTCAAATTCTACCGAACAACAAACTCACTCAATGATTTGATGATCACAGTTGAGTTTTTTCAAGAAGATTAGAGTGTTTTTACTTCACAAAATTCGTACCAAAACCTGAGGAAAAAAAATCAAGTATTTATAGTCATAACGAGTTGCTTTTGAAAAGAAACAATGGTTCTTGAAAAATTGCATCTGTTCTTGAACCGTTGCCAGACCTGCGCCAGCTTCTGCGTCCGCAGACGGCCACCTGCGGCCACAGGTCAGTATTTGGCACAAACCAGTATGTTCTGGTTTAACCTACGCTAGTCACCTGCGTCCGCAGGTGCCAGGTGCGCGCGCAGGTCACCATTTTGTCCTCAAACGGTGCGTCTCTTGCCTCGAAGGTCGCGTCCCTTTGAAGTGCGTTGTGACATACGTCCGCACATACCATCTGCGTCCGCAAATGGAGAAGAATCATTTCTTATCGGATTTTTGGATTAACATATCACTAGTTTCAAATTTTGAATGAATTTTGTCCAAAAAGATAATCTCTCGATCGATTATTTGATAAATCCAAATCCAAATTTGAAGTCGAAGCCAAGCGAGCGACGAAGACAATGGCGCGAGGCTAGTCTTGTTCTTGTCTTACTATCCACATGAAGTAGTGTGTTTCAATAATTATACAAAAATGTTTCTTTCTCCCACCAATGTGGGAGAACTTTACTTTCTTAAAGTGAACTTCATCACTTTCATTTTCCTTCATTTTTCCATTCACAATATCACTTAGAACCCAACAATCCCCCACATGAATGGGGAATGGCTATTTTATCAAAATATTTAAGGACAAGTATTGATCAACAAGAAAAGACTAATTGAATCTGGACAAGTAGGTTTTCCTTTGAACTTTTCGTAGTGAACTTGCATCGGATGCACTCAGTCAATCGGTAGATATGATATCTTTGAACTGTCGAACTTTAATGTACACCTAGACAACACAAGTCACACAACCTGCCTTTTACCATTTATGGTTCTCAAGGCTTTGTTCGTTTCAGCCATGAACGCAACCTGGTTTCATGAGAGCTTAGAGAATAGGCCTTTACTATCATTCTCTTTGAAACGGCTTCCACTTCACTCTCACATAGGTGATTCCTAAACATTTAATCCTATAGATCAAATAATTTGGTCAAATCTGTCAAACTTAGAAACCATTAAAAGACTACCAACCATAAGTCTTATCCTTATTTCCTGAACATTGTCTTCATCATGAAAATGGGTTAAGTTAATTGACAATGTTGAACCGTCAGTCACAACTTTATTTTATCTCCTTGAACCTAGCTCTTGGGATCTCCAGTCCGCTAGGCAGAGTTGTCGCCGTGATGACTTGTCCTAGGCCGTAAACCCATTCCCTTCGATGATCTCTCAACTCTCTCTCTAGATAGGCCTTTTGTAAGTGGATCTGACACATTATCATTTGACTTCACATAGTTAATTATGATAATTCCACTAGAGAGAAGTTCTCTAACGGTATTATGTCTCCGTCTTATATGACGAGATTTATCGTTATACATCATGCTCCCTGCCCTGCCTATTACCGTTTGACTATCACAGTGTATGCATACTGGTGCCAATGATTTGGGCCAATAAGGAATATCTTCCAAGAAATTTCGAAGTCATTCAGCTTCTTCACCGGCTTTATCTAATGCGATAAATTCAGATTTTATAGAAGAGCGGGCAATACATGTCTATTTGGATGATTTTCAAGAGACTGCTCCTCCACCTAAGGATTTTACTTCATTTGATCCGGTGATCCAATTTGCATCACTATATCCTTCAATTACCGTTGGATATTTGTTGTAATGCAAAGCAAAGTCTTGAGTACATTTTAGATACCCCAAAACTCTTTGCATTGCCATCCAATGAGTTTGATTGGGATTACTCGTGTACCGACTCAATTTACTAATAGCACATGCTATATTCGGTCGTGTACAATTCATGATATACATCAAATTTTCCAACACTCTTGCATAATCCAATAGTGAGTCACTTTCACCTTTGTTCTTTTGAAGTGCAAAGCTCACGTCCAATGAAGTCTTGGCAATATTGAAATCCAAATACTTAAACTTGTCAAGTACCTTTTCAATATAATGAGACTGTGACAATGCCAACTCTTGTGGAGTTCTATGAATTCTTATCCCTAAGATCACATACGTAACTTCAAGGTCTTTCATATCAAACTTGCTCTCAAGCATTCGTTTCATAGCATTTATGTCAGAAATGTCTCTACTGATGATCAACATATCATCCACATACAAACAAATAATGACTTTGTGATTTGGAGTGTCTTTAATGTAAACACATTTATCACGTTCATTTATTTTGAATCTATTTGCCAACATGGTTTGGTCAAACTTTGCATGCCACTGTTTGAGTGTTTGTTTTAGTCCATAAAGTAACTTAACAAGTTTGCACACTTTCTTTTCTTTACCAGGAACTACAACACCTTCGGGTTGTTCCATGTAAATTTCTTCCTCCAATTCTCCATTTAAGAATGCAGTTTTCACATCCATTTGATGGATTTCAAGACCATATACCGCAGCTAATGCAGCTAACATCCGAATGGATAACATCCTTGTTACTGGCGAGTATGTGTCAAAATAGTCAAGACCTTCTTTTTGTCTAAAGCCTTTCACAACAAGTCTTGCCTTGTATTTGTCAATAGTACCATCAGCTTTCATTTTCCTTTTGAAGATCCATTTAGAACCTAAAGATTTATTTCCTGAAGGAAGATCAACCAACTCCCAAGTATGGTTGTTCAAGATTGAATCAATATCATTATTGATTGCCTCTTTCCAAAAGGATGAATCCGCAGACGACATCGCTTCTTTAAACGTTAGAGGATCATTTTTAAGAAGAAATGTTACAAAATTTGATCCAAAGGAAGTCGACGTTCTTTGACGCGTACTACACCTTGGATTCTCTTCATTATGTTCATTCTCCCTTGGTTCATCCCTAGGTCGTTTAGACCCTTCACTGGACAATTCATGTCTAGTCTTATACGGATAAATATTTTCAAAGAACTCAGCATTATCTTATTCAATTACCGTATTATCATGGATATTCGGATGTTAGGATTTATGAACTAAAAATTGACATGCTTTACTGTTTGTAGCATATCCGATTAAAATGAAGTCCACAGTCTTTGGTCCTATTTTCACCCTTTTGGGTGTAGGAACTTGGACTTTCGCTAGACACCCCACACTTTGAAATATTTCAAGTTGGATTTTCTTCCTTTCCATTTCTCATATGGAATAGATTGTGTCTTTCTATAGGGCACTCGATTGAGTATTCGGTTTGCTGTAAGGATATCCCCCCTTACAAGTTTTGCGATAAACCTGAACTTATAAGTAAGACATTCATCATTTCCTTCAAGGTTCAATTTTTCCTTTCCATAATTCCATTTGATTGAGGTGAGTACGGGGCAGTAGTTTGATGGACAATTTCATTTTTCAAACATATCTCCGCAAAAGGAGATTCATATTCTCTACCCCTATCACTTCTTATCGTTTTGATTTTTTTATCCAACTTATTTTTAACTTCAATTTTATATTACCTAAATGCCTCTATTGTCTCATCCTTACTATTCAACAAATAGACATAACAAAATCTAGTGCAATCGTCGATAAAAGTTATGAACTACTTTTTCCCACCACGAGATGGTGTCGACTTCATATCACAAATGTCTGTGTGAATCAAGTCTAAGGGATTTGAATTCCTTTCAACAGACTTAAACGAATGCTTAGCATACTTAGATTCAACACATGTTTGACACTTTGATTTACTGCACTCAAAGTTAGGCAGAACTTTCAAACTAATCAATTTTTGCAAGGTTTTATAATTGACATGTCCTAAATGTTCATGCCAAAAATCATTTGACTTAAGTAAGTAAGAAGAACTAGAACTTTTATTCATATCAAATTCATTACATTGATATTAAAAAGACCCTCGGTGAGATAACCTTTGCCTACATACACTTCATTCTTAATAATTACAACTTTGTCGGCAATAAATACACATTTGAAACCATTCTTAGTCAGAAGTGAAGTAGAAACTGAGTTCTTTCGCAACTTCAGAATATGAAGGACATTATTTAGTGTCACCACCTTGCCTGATGTCATTTTCAGGCAAACCTTGCCCGTTCCTTCAACCTTTGCCGTTGCGGAGTTCGCCATAAATATCTTCTCATCATCTTGAGCTGGAGCATATGATGCAAATAGTTCTTTATTGGCACACACGTGACGGGTGGCACCTGAATCAATTCACCACTCTCTAGGATTTCCAACTAAATTGCATTTCGAGAGCATAACACACAGATTGTTCATTTCTTCTTTGGATTAAGCCATGTTGGCTTGGTCCTTTTTCTTGCCCTTTTTAAGAGCCCGACAATCAGCAGACTTCTTGTGCTTTCTTTTTCTTCTTTGATTTCTTGGAATCATCTTCAATAATATTTGCTTCATTTATTGCTGAATGCCCGCGAGACCTCTTCTCTGCTGCCTTATTGTCTTTTTCAATCCTCAACCTCACAATGAGGTCTTCAACTGACATCTCCTTACGCTTATGCTTTAAGTAGTTTTTAAAGTCCTTCCATAAAGGTGGTAACTTCTCGATTATCGCAACTACTTGAAAAGCATCGTTCACAACCAAACCTACAATAAAGGTTAAGTGAACATTAATAACATTCTTAAAATGTTTAACAAAGGTATTATCTAAAATTATACCTTATGCAAGGAGGTCATGAATAATGACTTGCAACTCTTGGACTTGGATAATTACAGCTTTGCTGGCTACCATTTTAAAGTCCATGAATTTGGCAACAATGAACTTTTTCATTCCGGTGTCCTCTGTTTTGTACTTTTTCTCTAAAGCATCCCAGAGGTCCTTTGAAGTCTTCATCATATTATGCACATTGTACAGGTCGTCTTGTAGGCCACTCAATATGTAATTCTTACATAAGAAATCCGAATGCTTCCAAGCTTTAGTTACTACGAAGCGATCCTTTTTCGGAGTTTCTTCCGGCAATTCAGGAACGCTTTCTGTGATGAACTTTTGCAGACTCAAAGTAGTCAGATAAAAGAACATCTTCTGCTGCCAACATTTGAAATTTTTTTTTGGTTTTTCTGCCGTTGCCATGGCATGAGCAATATTTGAACGGCTTGAAGTAGCAACGTTTGTTACGGCAACATTCGTCGTTCCATCATTGACTTGAATTTCATTAGTCATTTTGTTGTCACAAAGAGACAACCAATTTAGTATCTTAAATACTAACAACAAAGTTTTTAAACTTTAAGCAACTTGTTTCTAGTTTAACGACGAAGTTTTTATATTCTTCAAATCGTCAGCCGAATGATCTTTGACTCGTTATGAAGTTTTTATATCTTCAAATCACAATCAAGTTCAAACAAAGTAGAAATCAAATGGTTTTAATCTCCAGAAACCAAAAATACAGATTATTAAATTCCTTAAGATTGTTGTTTTTCGGGTGCAAAATTTGTATGTAATAACAAGAACTTCAAACTTAAGTTCAAGAACAACAAAGAAGTTCAACAACTTCAAACACAAGTTCAACAACTATGAACTATCAAAATGAAGTTTCTACTATTTTCTGAAAAATAGCAAAATTGTAAGAAAAGAGCTGAAACAGAAATGTAGAGTCAAGTCCACTGAATTCACGGTGTGTCCTTAAGGAATTTATTCCCCTCAAGTACCCAAGGTTATCTAATCTTTTCTCCCAGGATAAAATGATTTACTTCAGTAGAATAGTGGTACATCAAATTCTACCGAACAACGAACTCACTCAACGATTTGATGATCACACTTGAGTTTTTTCAAGAAGATTAGAGTGTTTTTACTTCACAAAATTCGTACCAAAACCTGAGGAAAAAAATCAGGTATTTATAGCCATAAAGAGTTGCTTCTGAAAAGAAATAATGGTTCATGAAAAATTGCATCTGTTCTTGAACCGTTGCCTGACCTGCGCCAGCTTCTGCATCCGCAGACGGCCACCTGCGGCCGCAGGTCAGCATTTGGCACAAACCAGTATGTTCTGGTTTGACCTGCGCTGGTCACCTGCGTCCCCAGTTGCCAAGTGCACGTGCAGGTCACCATTTCGTCCTCAAACGGTGTGCCTCTTGCCTCGAAGGGTCACGTCCCTTCGAGGTGCATTGTGACATGCGTCTGCACATGCCATGTGCGTCCGCAAATTGAGAAGAATCATTTCTTATCTGATTTTTGGATTAACATATCACTGTTTTTCAAGTTTTAAATGAATTTTGTCCAAAAAGATAATCTCTCGATCATTTGACAAATCCGAAGCCAAAGCCAAAGTCGAGCTAGCGACGACAACGACGGCGCGAGGCTAGTCTTGTTCTTGCCTCACTATCCACATGAATAAGTATATTTCAATAAATACACAAGAATGTTTCTTTCTCCCACCAATGTGGGAGAACTTAACTTTCTTAAAGTGAACTTAATCACTTTCACTTTCCCTTAATTTTTCATTTACAATATCACTTAGAACCAAATAATTTCCAACTGATTTTCAAAAAATTTAGGATAAAATTTATATATTTTAAAAAATTACATAGAAAATTACTATGAGTCAACATATAATTAATTATATACGTTTAAAAAAGATTGAAAAACTATAGTCAATGTAAAAGTTTTGACAAATGAGACAAAGAAGATATCCTTTCTATTTTCCTTTTATAGAGAGGTTTGGAGATTGGATACATCATTACTACAAAATATCTACAGAAAATTTATGGATCAAGTCTATATGGATGGTACAGATTCTTTAATATACATATGGAAGCCCCCCACCTCCAAATTAAAAAAACACATATTCATTTATGAACATTTGCTTTTGTGGGAGAAAAAGCTTGCTGGAAAAAAGTACAACAGTGATTAGAAAACTAAAATAAAGAGTAAAAAATTAAATTATAAATCGACTAATTCGTTATAATTACATTTTAGTCCCTCATTTATTAATGAATTACGTTTTTTTTATCCTCATAATATTTAGTTAAACACATTGAACTTCTTATATCCCGAACATGAGGGTTGCTTAGGGCGCGTTTGAGATTGCTGGTAGAAAAATACTTATTTGAGAAGTACTTTTTTAAAATAGCTTTTCAGAAAAGTGCTTTTGAAAAAAAGTAATTTGTGTTTGGTAAATTCATTTGAAAAGTGCTTTTGATAAACAAATTGTGTTTGGATAATCTTTTTCAAAAAGTGCTTTTGAGAGACAAATGACCAAAAAGGACATGTATGAATAAATTTTTACTACTAAAATCATTTTATAGAGAAAATTTATTTTAAATATCTATTATAATATTTTTAATTAAAATTTTATTTTTATTTAACTAAAATCATCAATGATATTTTCAATTTTATTTTAAAAAAATGAGTGAAAAATAAAATAATAATATATAAATCATAGAATGAAATAAAGAATTATGATGTAAATATGAAGTATAAAATTTTAAAATATAACTTTAATCAAACTTATAAGATATGCTAATTAATTAATAAGAGATATTTTGATATATATATATATATGTGTGTGTGTGTGTGTGTGTGTGTGTGTATATAAGTGATAGGGATATTTTTGTCATGAAAAAAATAATTTTCTGCTTCTGCTTTTTTTGAAAAGTAGAAATTTTCTGCTTCTTCCCAACAACAGAAAAACTGCTTCTGCTTCTTTTTAAAAGCACTTTTGCAAGTTTACCAAACACCCTTCTTTTTAGAAAAAGTGTTTTTTTCTCAAAAAAAGTACTTTTTTTGAGAAAAAAGCAATCCCAAACAGGCTCTTAGTTGGTTGATGCCGCCGTTTATTACTTGTGGGAAGGATCGAATCTCATTTCCCTCTAAAGAAAAAAAATCAATTAATTAAAATATGTTAGAAAATATGCGATATTTAGATTATTTTTTAAATTGTATTATCTTTAAGTATAAAATCATAATTAACATAACATGATACATCAACAATTAAATATTTTAGTATTTAATAATTTATTAATTTATAAAAATTCATAATTAGATAAATCAAAAAATTAATATACTAACTAATTAAATGTTAAATGTGCAATGATTATAAATTACAAGGACTAAAATCAAAATTGACTTTGACTGATGTTTGAAAGACTAAAAAGTTAAAAATATATTATAAATATATATAATAAAAAAAAGCTTATCATAAGAATATTCTGACGTTGGCTAGTGAATAAAAAGGGACGAGCCTTACGCTAGCAATAGTTGAAATGTCGGAAAAAGGACCTTTGTACATAGAATGAAGGAGTCGACGTCAAAAACATTTTTTTGGAAGGACCATTTATTCTTTTTAGAGAAATTGACAGAATGGTGGTTTATATATCTTTGAGAGTAGATTTAAAATAGTCTCTTAAGAATTAATTGAGTAGTTTTAATTTTATAAGTTTACAAAAATGAGTACTTTTAATTTCTATTAAATATTTATCAAATTTTGATTATTAAATCTAATATGTGGAAACTATTTAACCAAAAACACAAAAACTTTCTGCTCCAAATTTCAAAATTCGCAACATAAAAAGCTATACAAAAAATAACAAAAATTGTACACAAAAAGTTGCAGTAGACTCTTAAAATAAATAAAAAAATAACATGAACTGCAAAATCCATACTTTCAAATGTGAGTTTCTGTTAAATAATTTCTATTTTCACATTTCCAATTAAATTTAAAAATTAGTTAACAACACGACATATTAAGTAGGCGTTTGGCCATGAAATTTTTTTCACTTTTTTTCGAAAAATTATTTCACTTTAATAAAAATAGTAGTGTTTGACCATAAGAATTATTTCACTTTAGTGAAAATTATTTTTGGAAAAAACTTGTTTTCACTCCTATTTCTCTCACGAAATTTTAAAACCAATCCAATTTATATTCATGGTTAAACACAACGCCAACTTCAACTTCAATTTCAACTCCGAAAAATTATTATTTTCATGATCAAACGGGGCCTAAGTGTGATTCCGTAAAAAGAGTCTAAAAAAAGTAGGTGTACACAGACCTTACTTTGTGAAAGGTAGAGAGATTATATCTATTAGAGTTTGATAATATCTGATGGGACCAAAATACTCACTTTAAACAAATTTAAAAAAGCAAAATTGCTCAAATGATAATTAAAGAACTACTTTCAACGTACCACAAAATATAAGTACCATATCTTTCATTTTCTCTACTTAAAATTGGTCTACAACACAACATATCCAATGTAAATTCATAAATGGAGTCTAGGAAGAAGTGTGTATGCAGACCTTATTTTGCATAAGGCAGAGAGGTTATGCCTGATAGAATTTGATAAATATTTGACTAGGATCAAAATACACTTTTAACAAACTTAAGGGCCGAACTTTCTCAAATATGGAGTAATAATTAAGAAACTATTTTCAACCACCAAATATAAGGACCAATTTTTGTAATATTCTCTACCTAAAACTCCTTCCTAATTCTCTCCATTATTATTATCTCAACACTCATCTCCCTTTCTCCCTATTCCCGCCTTCATCTCAAGGCTTTAACCTCTAACCACCTTTGGTTGACCCTATCAGACAAAATTAATACAACTTACAAATTCTTCATTTATGGTTAGTAATTTCTACCCATTTTATGTATGTTGTTTCGATTAATTATGAACAATATCTATATTCTAATGTATCTTCCTTTTTATACAGCATTTGTAATTAACAGAGGCTAAAACAACAACAAGAGAGAAGTTCAATTCAATGGATACTTGTGTTATCAGATTTTGTGCTTTATTTCTCTTTATATCTTTGCTTTCTCACTTTGGATCTGTCGATGCTAAACTTTTGCCTGAAGATGAAGGTAGTTACCATTTCCTCTTCTTTTTACGGTTTCTGCTAAAAAAACTAGTACTCTCTCCGTCTTAATTTATGTGACATCTTTCGAATTTTGAGATTCAAACAAATCTATTTTCAACTGTAATTTTTTCATATATCTTCTAATTAAGTACTTTATATTGTCAATTATTGTGAGTATTTTCACATTGTTTTCAAATATATAAATTTTATTTCAAAAATTTGAAGATTTCATGTTCTAATTTATGATCAAATTTAAATTATTTTTAAAATCTAAACTGTGCTACGTAAATTGGTACAGACGGATTTTTTTATATTTCCACTCTTCTTATCTATAAGCAGTTAAACAGTCTCTTTTTTCTCTTCTTTGATTTCATCTTTGAGGTATTTGATTCCAATTTTCTTCGACAAAAAATGATTTTCTGAGATAATAACCGCTAGTTGAGTGATCATACGAGAAATCAACTCGGTATTGATCTGTTATTTTTTTTGCTAAATTTGACTTTTTTCTTCTTCCTGTGTGTTCTTCGTGTGCATAAACATATCTTTACTTTTGCAATCTGAAAGGTAAAACTGCTCTTCACATTTTCCTGTTCCAGATTGCTTCGTATTATCCGTGTCAGCTTTTTTCTTTCTTTCCTATTAATTAATAAGTTTTTTTTTTCGTTTCGTCTGCTTTTGCTACAGTTGTGGTGGGCTAATGTGAAATTGATTTCTTGCATGATCACTCCTAAATTATTTGGTGCATAATTACTATCTCGAAAATCAATTTTCTTCCTGATTAATGACACTCTCTGACAAAACAACTTTGCATATTTGTTTGTTTGTGTTGATTGATTATTTAACATTATTAATAGGTTAACATCAAAGATAGTAATAAAGTAGTCTTGTGTTATGAAAAGAAATTCCTACCTAAATAAGGGGTCGTTTGGTTTGAAGAGAAGTTATGATAGGATTAGTTATGCTGAGATTAGTTATGTTGAGATAAGTTATCATGTAATTAGTTATGTTGGGATTATTTTTTATTGAGTGTTTGGTTTGTTGTATTCAAAATAATATACATTGCATAATGTTTAAGAATAAGTTGTTTGTTTACAAAAATACCCTTCACCTTAATTATTTAATTTTTTATATTTTTCTTCCAAACTTTAATTAAAAAATGAAGAATTATTATAAAAATAACTGAGTAGTGAAGGTTGTAAATGTTATTATACATGGTATTAAAAATGATGTGAATATACATGTATGTAAAAGTGATGTATAAAAAGGGGTTAAGAGGGTACTTTTGTCATTTCTCCTATTTTATCTTGGGATAAGTTATCCCGATATTACTATACCACCCAAAGGTAGGAATAACTTATCCCATCACTAATTATTAATCTTGAGATAAGTTATCCCAGACTTTGTAACCAAACAAGGAATTAAAGACTACTAAAACTTTATCCCGGGATTAACTTCCCTTATCCATCACACCAAACGTCCCCTTTCTTTCAATTATTGATCTTTTTATGAGTGTAAGTTTTGTGGGCAATGGAAGTGAAAAAAATATTTTAAAGTTAAATTGGCCTAATCAAAAGCCAACTTTCTGCCTAAAGCTATTATTACAACCTAAAATAGAATAATGTCCTTATATAATTTCTTAAACTGCATTTATTATATATACTCCTAAAAAATAGTATTACACTATCATTAAAAAATGTTAACTCTCTTTTTTATTGAATTGATGGGCGCGTTGAATGTCTACTTTGAGAAAACCAATCACATGTTGCATTTTTTTATTAATTTGATCTGGACTGCTCTGACTATTCAATGCCAATCACATGTTGCTTTTAACTAGTTGTTTGTTGATTTTATTAATCATTAATGCAATTTACTTTTCTCTCTCCCCCCACTGGCCAATTGGCCATCCCCCAACTAAATTTACTGTTTCTTTTTTATTTTTATTTTTATATTTTATTTATTTATTTTTACTTGTCTAATATACTAAAAAAAAAAGGCAGTTTGGTGCACTAAAGCTACCGTTATGCGTGGTGTCTGGGGAAAGGCCCCACCCACAAGGGTGTATTGTACGCAACCTTACCTTGCATTTCTAATATACTAAGGACCCGTTTGGCCATAAAAAAAATTCACTTTTTTTCGGAAATTTATTTTACTGTAGTGAAAAAAGTGAAATTTTGTGGTGTTTGACCATAAAATCTATTTCACTAAAATAATTTTTTTTCCGAAAAACTTCTCTCACAAAAAGTCAAAAAGAACTCTAATTTTTTTCATGGCCAAACATAACTTCAATTCCAACTCCAACTCCAACTTCCACTCCAACTTCCACTCCAACTCCAAAAAATTTAATTTTCATGACCAAACGTCTACTAAAAATACTAATTGCCAAGTTTTATTTTTAATTTGAAAAATCAAGAGACAATTTACTATATTGTGACTATTTTATCTTTGTTATTAAGTACTATTTATTTTTCAATATTTAGATACCTTATAATTAATATAGTGATATAATAAAGTACTATTTTATTTAGTGTGTTAAGTAAAAAATGGAAGGTGAATGGAGAGAGTATCAACATCAATCTCTACGGAAAATGACAGGAAAAAACAAAATAATACTCGTTGAGCCCAAATATTGGAGTAATTGTTTTACTCCCTTGGTGCATCTTTACTCGTTTATTATTGACTTAGCACATATCTTAAAAAATAATAAATAATAAAGTAATTTAACTATATCATCTTCTTAATATAATGAATTTAATACTTTTTGAAATGCATTGAGTAATAATAATATTTAATAGCAAGGGTAAAATGAATACAAAATGACAAATTATTATTAGTTTTTCAAATTGAACTTGTAAAGATGACGAAGGGAGTAGTAAATTAAATTTGTCTCAAGATACTTGGCGTCTGTAAAAGTATAATAGTTCATTTTATCTACTTCTATCACCAACATGGGTTGTGAATTGTTATGGTCGAGTGAGATAAATTATGGTTTTATGGGCTAATTTTATGCTAGATTCGACTATGTTTTATAGGCTTAAATTAAACTAAATAACAGCAACTAATCACCCTATTCTTCACCTTTTATAATACCAGTAAGGGGATTAATGCTTATCGTTTTGGGGTATATTTCCCAGAAATGGCTAGCCTTTTGGGTGTGCTTTGGACTGGAGGAAAATATATTTTTCAAAAATGCTTTCTAATTTTCTCAAGGTTTAGCTCATCAAAGTGTTTTGAAAAGTACTTTATTTTTAGAAAATAATTTTCTCAATGAAAGTAGAAAAAACAAGTTTTATATATGAAATTTCACACTTATCGTCTCCTCAAGTTCCCGATATTTCTTGACTTTTAGGTAGGAAGTAGTTAGGCTTTTAGCAATGATGCTATATGTGACACCAAGATGGATGAGTTAAGAGCAGGGCCGACTCAACAAGATTATGGTTCTAAAGTGAAACTCTAGAGAGACCCTAAATATATATATATATATATTTTTTTTTTTTATTTATTATTATTATTTAAAATCTACTTTTCTAGCTTTTTTTGATGTGAAATCATTAACTTTTTTTTTATAACCGATTTGTTCTAATAGTTTCTTTTCAATTGAAAATATAGTTGATCCATTCAATTTCTTCAAGTTTTCTCTCTCTCTTTTTGCAAGACCGAAATTATATTTTCTAGTCGACATATTTAAATTGAATAAATTGTAATCATAACTAAAACAAATATATACTTATGAACTAAAAATATCAACAATAATAAATTTTCAAGAAACAGAAACAACAACATACCCACTGTATTCCCATAAAGTGGGGTCTGGGGAGGGTAAAGTGTACGCAGTCCATACCACTACCTCAGATGAAGTAGGGAGGCTGTTTCCGATAGACCCCTGACTTAGGATTCCTTGTCTAAGTGTTGAAAAGAAATATACCTCTTCAGCGAGGTAAACTATGTTTCTAACTCAACTGCAGAAATAAGGTAATATCTTTTACGGAAAAGGGTCAGAAATACCCCTTAAGTATTGAAATTGGTTCAAAAATACCCCCCGTTAACCTATTGGGCCAAAAATACCCTTCTACCCACCTTTATGGCTCAAAAATACCCTTCCATCCACCTTTATGGCTCAAATATACCCTTATAACTAACGGTCCTTTTTTAAACCATAATTAAAAAAATTATTTATTACGTGTCAGTTTTCTATTGGTTGCAAATTAAATTAATTAAAATGTTATTATTTTATAATCAAACCCAGACCCAACTAAAACTACCCGATCCAAACCAGACAAAACCGCTCCCAACCAATTAAATAAAGAGGCAAATCCATTTCTTCTAAACCTAATTTCATTCATATTTTACGTCTGTTGAAAGCTGGGTCTTCTTCTTCTTCAATTTTTAGGGTTCTTGAAAACTATTTCGTGTTCTAAACTCATTTTTCTTCTCACTGCGAATGAGACTTGCAAGTAAGTAGGTTGTTGCCAATGAGACATAGTTTTACCTCCCTAACTAGGGGTGGGCATTCGGTTCTTCGGTTTGATTTTATCAAATTTCGGTTCGGTTCGGTTCTTCGGTTTTCGGTTTTGTAAAAGTGTGCACCGAAGAACCGTTACCCCTAAACCAAACTCCGAACCGAAGCACCGAACTACCGAAATAAAAACGGAAACCGAACCGAAGAACCTAAACCGAAGAACCGAACTAATTCGGTTCGGTACGGTTTTTTGGTTCTCCGATTTTTATGCCCACCCCTATCTCTAACGTATTTGCAGGCAGACACAGAAAGTAGAAAATTATTCACCTTTGAGGTATGGTGTAACTGATATAAACCAAAAAACTATGGGTCACCGTTATTTAATTGGTTGGGACGGATTTTGTCGGATAGTTTTAGTTGGATCCAGATTTGGTTATAAGATAATAACATTTTAATTAATTTAATTTGCAACCAATAAAAAGCTGACACGTAATAAATATTTTTTTAAATTATGGTTTAAAAAAGGGTTGTTAGCTGTAAAGGTATATTTGAGCCATAAGGTGGATGGAGGGGTATTTTTGGCCCAATAGTTAAACGGGGGGTATTTTTGAACCAATTTCAATACTTGAAGGGTATTTTTGGCCCTTTTCCGTTTTTTTAATTATGGTTTAAAAAAGGACCGTTAGTTATAAGGGTATATTTGAGCCATAAAGGTGGATGGAAGGGTATTTTTGAGCCATAAAGGTGGGTAGAAGGGTATTTTTGGCCCAATAGGTTAACGGAGGGTATTTTTGAACCAATTTCAATACTTAAGGGGTATTTCTGACCCTTTTCCCTATCTTTTATTACCTGAAGTATTCCAACAGCTGCAAATTTGTCTAACAAGGTTTTCGACTGTATTGGATGAAACTTTAAATCTTGTAGAAACGACCGACATTCTTAGATGTCAAGAAAAAACTATAAAATAAAGTTAGAATAATAAAACATGGCTCAAGAATTTGATAAGTTGATATTCATATAACGATATCGAAAGAGTGTTGTCCTCCTTCAATTGCTTGTTGTAATTCTTAAAATTTTGGAGAAGACACTAAAAAACAAATTTTGTTCTTTTGTAATTGTAAGCAAGAATAACAACTAAGTTGTTAGTAAGTTTTGAAGAGAGAGAGCTCAATATTGATAATAAAAATAATTAAAGAGAATATAATTTATAGAATAAATGAATATAAGGTGATAATAATGTAGCTCAAGTTATTAGGAGATAATTAAGGAAATTTAGTTCCCACACTAGAAAACTATCCCCAAATGATGTTTCATTCCCCTAAAAATCAATGGTACCCACATTAAATATTTTACTTACTTATTAGAAATGTCTTTTTAAATTTATAAGTAAATATATATTTTTTTTTAATAAACATGTACAAATACATTTTTTTTTAAAAATAGGGCCCCAACTTTTTGGGAGCCCTAAGCGGTTGCTTTAGTGGCCTAGTGGTTAAGTCGGCCCTGGTTAAGAGATTTCGTAGTTGAGACTTGGAAATAGAGAAATCCTTAATAGGAAACGCTTTCCATTTTAAGTGCCCTGCAACGTGATTCTAAATTAGTTCAGCCACTAAAGACGATTAAATACCACATGATTATTTAAAAGAAAATGATATTGTTGGTTAGTCTAAGGACAAACTTATCCTATTGTTGGTTAGTCTAAAGACAAACTTATCCTATTGTACGTATTATTTTCAAGACTATCCATTCCACCTTCTAGCACAAAATAATATTGCCAATGACTAGTATGATGCATTATGTGTAAACTGACAATATTACCAGTGGCCAATATGATGCATTATGTGAAATCTGCTATCAATTTCCTTGCTAATCCGTCGGTGAATTGCTCGTAGCCAACCAAACATCTTTTTATAATCGGTTGTTGATCCAGCGCTAAATAGAAGTAGTGAATGATTTTGCTGTTTAGCTACAGAATTTATTCGTCACTAATATGAGACTAACAATAGTATACTTGTATATGATTTCTCAGTTATAATTGTGATATAATTTTAACTTTGATGTGACAGTAAATGTTCTGAAATTAATATCATCGAAACTTGAGAACAAAATTTGGAATGTCAGCCGAGCTTCTTGCACGCAGGGGAGGAGTTTTAACTGGACAGACCCTACTTATGATAAAGTTATCAGCAATGTAACATGTGACTGCTCATTCAATAGAAGCTCAATTTGCCATGTTGTAACAATGTAAGTTCTTCTTCTTTCTTTAAAACTCCATATTTTACTCTTAATGCAAAACTTTTATAGCTAAACAAATGAAATGAAATATTGATTACTATAAACTTCAAAAATCAGCGATACAAATATCATAGCATTTATTATGACCACAAGTTTCTAAAATCTTCCCTCATTTCTTGAATTTCATGCATATTTTAACTTCAACACATGAACTGGAATGGAGGGAGTAATCATGAATAGGTCCTTGTTCTTTTTCTTTGAAGTATCTTTTGTGTCTGTAAATGATTACCTCAAAGGGAACTCTTGAAATATATTTCGATTGATTAACTGCACTTATTACCGGTATTCAGAAACTTGACGTTTACCATTGTGGCCGAAGCAACAAGATGTGAAGAGGGTAAAAATTTATCCACATCAGGTGTTTACACTAAACGAATAAATGCATGATACAGTATGTGTTTGCACATACAATTTTATCACTTAACCATGTTTAATTGATACACATTTTTATTTATTTAATCACTTAGATATGATAAATTATTAGTTTGATATAAACACTCTGTGCAGGTGCCAGTAAAGAGAGTGCAAGAACAACGTACTCTTGTGATTTATATCCATTGAGTCTTAGATCTACAAAATGAATGCATATTTTAAATCCTGTTATATATATTTTTCTAACTGAACTCCCTTTACCAATAGGTGTTAAGAAATTCAATTTGATTTATTCTGCTTTTTTTTTGTTGATACAGCCAATTGAAGGGTCTTAATATGACAGGAATTCTGCCTCCAGAATTTTCAGAGCTTACACATCTGCGAGAATTGTGAGTATCAGTTAATAGAGATACACACAGGATTTCTCTCATTTGTTTTCATGTAAATATCAAAATTCTACCAGGACGTTAAAAGAAGCTATGTTGCTCGGACTCTCCAAAATACCGCCGCATCCATGTCGGATTCATCAAAATTTGGCAGTATTTTTGAAGAGTTTGCTTAAATCGTCAAGAGCTTAATGACTCCTTTCCTATGTTGCTCGGACTCTTTTTGAAATCCATTTCATTGCATTTCAAAAAGAGTCCGAGCAACATAGGAAAAGAGTCATTAAGCTCTTGATGATTTAAGCAAACATGTAGCGAGTGGCATGTAGTATGAAAGAATGGAATTTCACCAGCATATAATTGCTAAAAAATAGAGTATTTCTTAACAGTAATCGACTTGGTTAAATCTCTGAACAACATATACTCTTGGAATTTTCGTGAACTTACCTGTAACAAACTATCAAACTTGGGCCTTTCTATTACTTGTTTACCTCTGATTACAGAAACTTGTATGTGTTTTATTCACTTGTTGTTTATAAATCATATCAGTAACGAGTTAATTATTTGTTTCTTTCTATGAAACAAAGTCTATTGAATTGTGTAAACCATATCCTTAAAAAATGTGAAATCTAAAAGTTTAAAGTGGATCATAACATGCACATTTGGAGGCTCAATCAATTTTTGCATTTCCAGGGATCTTTCTCGCAATTACTTAAATGGATCGATTCCCCCAAGCTATGGCCAGCTTCGCGTCACTATTTTGTAAGTTCTTTTCTGTTTAATCTTTTAAAAGATTTTCAGTGAAGAAGGTTCTTCCTTTTCTTGTCTTTTGACATTTTGTTCAAACTCATATTTATAGGTCACTCTTGGGCAACCGTATCAGTGGGACGATTCCCAAGGAGTTAGGTGACATCGACACACTGGAACAACTGTAAGTCTAAGATATTGCATACTTCCTTATTATTTTCTACATACTTTTGGTGTACCTAATTGGATGTCACATTGATGAATTGGATATTTTCAGAAATTTGGAAAACAATCTACTTGAAGGACCTCTTCCTCCAAACCTTGGTAGTTTGAGCCGCCTGTTTGAAATGTAAGACATAGTAACCAGATATTCGATGTCTAATATTTACGTATTGTTACTTCTGTTCCAAATTATTTGCCACCTTTCGCTTCGCAATAGTCAAACTAAAATGCGTTTTTTCACCATTTTAATATTAATAGAAATGTAACGTATAGTACTTTTATATAGTTTCTGGATATTTTTAATATAAATAAAGAGTTAATCGAGTCCAGTTTAGCTCCAAAAGTTGGTCCAATTGACTCAACATAAGCAAAAAGTGCCAATCAGATCGGGATGAATTGTGTGATTTTTCAGTTATCATGGTTAATTTATGGATCATTTTGCAGGTTTCTTTCTGCCAATAATCTCACTGGAACTATACCTGAGAACTTCAGCAATCTGAAGAACATGACAGACTTGTAAGCACAAAAATGTTACAAGAACATTTGACTTTTGTGCTTCAATCTCCTAACTCTTTCGCCTGTTTGCAGTAGGATAGATGGGACTATGATATCTGGAACCATACCAGATTTTATCGGCAATTGGACCAAAATGGATAGATTGTAAGTATGCATCTGATAGTTGTAAATATTGATGCAATTTTCTTCTGATAAATTCTAAACTTTTTTAAAAAGCAAGAATATGGTAGCTGTTGGAGAGAAATTCAGATCTTGACTAAGAAAAAGAAAAAACAGAAGGCTAGGTTAAGTTCATTGTTTATTGAAATAATCACTGCCATATTTATACATGATATCATAACTGAAAATGCTTAATAAAAGGAGTAAAATAAGCTATCATTATTTCTAACAATTATAGCCTAAGAATCAGCAATTGAAATAAATCAGATTCTGCAAGATTGCAGCCTTATTTAGCTAAACTTAATCCTACTTTTAAGCTGTATTTTGAATTACAGCAGCAGGTGCAACTAATCTCCAGCTTTTGAGGCACTAGTCTTAACACTCCTCCTTGACTCAAGAGCAGCAACACCAAGTCTTTCTCTGAGAAAATCGAATCTTGCTCTAGGTAGAGACTTAGTTAAAATATCAGCATTCTGGAAATCAGTTCTGCAGTGCACCAAGTCTATGTCTCCATTCTTTTGCACCTCCCTCAAGAAATAAAACTTGATCTTGAAATGTTTTGTCTTTCCATGAGAAACAGGATTATTTGCAATTGAAATTGCAGCTTCATTATCCACAAGGATTTCAGTGCTCTTCTTTTGCTCCATGTACAAGTCTGCCAGCAGCTTCTGAATCCAAAGGGCTTGATTCACAGCTAAAGCAGCTGCAATGTACTCTGCTTCAGCTGTAGATTGAGCCACAGTATCTTGCTTCTTTGAACACCAAGAGAATATTCCAGAACCAAAACTAAAACAGTAACCTGAGGTGCTTCTCATATCATCTGAGCAACCAGCCCAATCACTATCAGAAAATCCATGAAACTGAAAATCTGATGTCCTTTTGAACATTATGCCAAAATTAATAGTACCTTTGACATATCTAATTACACGTTTAGCTGCTTGATAATGAATTTCGCTAGCACAATGCATATATCTTGAAAGTAAACTCACAGCATAAACAATATCCGGCCTCGTTGCAGTCAAGTACATTAGGCAACCTATCAGGCTCCTGTAAAGTCCTTCATCAACCTTTTCTGTTCCATCTTCTTTGCAAAACTTCTCCTTTTGATTCATAGGAGTTGCAGTAGACTTGCAATCTTCCATTTTGAACTTTTTGAGAATTTCTTTGGCATATTTCTGCTGGCATATGAAGATCTCATTTCTTTTTTGTTGAACTTCCATTCCAAGGAAATAAAACATTTCACCAAGGTGTGTCATCTCAAAAACTTTCATCATTTCAGTCTTGAACAGATTGATCAAGTCCAAATTGCTACCTGTAACTAGCAAGTCATCTACATACAAAGAGACAATGGTTAAATCAGAATCTTCTTTTCTAATATAGAGCGTACACTCGCTGAGGCTTTTTTTAAAACCTAAGCTAAGAAGATGAGCATCAATTCTGCTATACCAAGCTCTAGGAGCTTGTTTCAAACCATACAATGCCTTCTTTAGCAGGTACACTTTGTCTTCTTTGCCTTTGATAGAAAAACCTTCAGGTTGTTCTACAAAGATTTCTTCTTCAAGGTAGCCATTTAGAAAAGCTGATTTCACATCAAGCTGGTGGATCTTCCATCCTTGTTGAGCTGCTAACGCTAACAACATTCTTATCGTATCCAAACGGGCGACAGGAGCAAAAGTTTCTGAAAAATCTACTCCAAACATTTGCGCGTACCCTTTTGCAACCAGCCTGGCCTTGTACTTGTTTATTGAACCATCAGGATTGAGCTTAGTTCTATAAACCCACTTGACTCCAATAGCCTTCTTGTGTGATGGTCTGTCAACCAGCTCCCATGTTGTTCTTTTCTATCATTTTGAGCTCCTCCTGCATTGCATATCTCCATTCCTCATCTTTCGCAGCCTCTATAAATCCTGCAGGTTCTATAAATGCAACATTACACCTTTGATATATATCAGAAAGTGTTCTTGTGCCTCTAACAGGTACATCATCATCTAGAAATTCTAGATTCTTTTGCTTTTCATCATCTTGCCATCTCCAGGTGTCATTCTCTACGAACTTGACGTCCCTGCTAACAATCAGTTTATCATTTTGAGGCTGATAGATCCTGTAAGCTTTTGATAGACTGCTGTATCCTATAAAGATTCCAGGTTCAGCCTTCTTATCCAGTTTATCTCTTTTCACCTGAGGTACATAAGAAAAACAAAGAAAACCAAATATTTTCAGATTTGTTAACAAAGGTTTCTAACCAAACCAAGCCTCAAATGGTGTCTTCTTTTGCAAGGCCTTAGTTGACAATCTGTTTAGCAAAAATACTGCAGTATTTGCACCTTCAGCCCAAAATTTCTTTGGCAACCCTTTCTCATTGAGAAAACACATGGTCATCTCCATTAGCGTCCTATTTTTCCTTTCCACTACTCCGTTTTGTTGAGGAGTATAGGGTGCCGTTAGCTGATGCTCAATTCCTGCTTCATTACAAAAATTGTTGAACTTTTCTGAAGTATACTCAGTTCCATTATCTGTTCTTATCACCTGGATTCTGTAACCACTCTGATTTTCCACAAAAGCCTTAAATTTCCATAATACATCAGCGACCTCAGATTTAAAATTCAAAAAATAAATCCAACAATATCTGGTACAATCATCAATAAAGGCAATACAGTACTTACTACCCTTTAAAGATGGTGTTTTCTGAGGTCCGCCTACATCCGTGTGAATAAGTTGCAGCTTATTCTTTGCCCTCCATGATGAACTCTGAAAAGGAAGCCTTGTTTGCTTCCCATACTGACAAGCTTCACAAGCAGGAAGATTTTTCTCAAGGCTTGGGAGACCTTCTGCTAGTTGATTTTCTTTCATGAAGAGTATGGCATCATGATGATAATGTCCGAGTCTTTTGTGCCATAATTCTGAATCATTTTCTAAGTGGACAACTGTTGCTTGCTCCTCGTCCGATAGATTCAAGGCAAAACTTCTTCCTCTCATCTTGACCTTGAACATCTCCTTATCAACAGAATCCTTGATGCCACATGCTTTTTCTTCAAACAACACTTTGAAACCATTTTCAAGTAGCTGCCCAACACTTAAGAGGTTTTGATCAAGATCAGGAACAAAGAAAACATCAGTTATAAGTTTCAAACCTGTAGGGCTTTGAATTGCAACTGTTCCTTTGCCTTTTGCGCCAAGATATTCTCCATTTCCAATTTTGACTTTGGAAATAACAGAACTATCTAGCTCTTTAAAGAGCTCTTGATCACTAGTCATATGATTTGTGCATCCGCTATCAATTAACCAATTTTCAGAAGTGCTTTTGCTAGCAAAACAAGTTGCTACAAACAGTTGCTCTTCTTGATATTGATTTACAGCAGCCTTGGCTTCTTCTTGTTGCGTTTGTGACTTGCATACCCTCTCCACATGGCCTAGTTGTCCACATTTGTTGCACTTGACATCTGGTCTCCACCAACATTTCTGTTGAGAGTGGTTTGTCTTTTTGCAATGAGGGCTGGGTGGATTACTTCCTCCCTGATTGTTGTAATTATTGTCTGGCCTTTGCTTCTTGTTCTTTTTCTTTCCCTTGTATGACTCGTTCTGTGATTTAGCTTGAAAAACACCTTCAACAAAACCTTCTTTCCTCATTATTCTCCTTTGCTCCAATGCCTGCAAAGCTTTAACAAGTTTTGCCAAGGTAACACTTGACAGATCTTTAGAATTCTCTAAAGAAGAGATTGTGGCTTCATATTTCTCAGGAAGTGTGACAAGAATTTTTTGAACAATTCTTTCATCAGCAAAATCCTTACCAAACAATCTCACCTTGTTGGCCAAGTCAAGTAGCTGATCTGCATAATCCTTTATAGTTTCTGATTCTTTCATTCTCTTCATTTCAAATTCCCGAATCAGATTCATCACTTGCATATTCTGAACTCTTTCATTTCCTTGGTATTCCTTTTCGAGATACTCCCAAATTTCTGCAGCAGACTTCATTTGCAATTCTGGTAAGAATTGAAGGGGATACTGCAGAGAAAAGGCAAGCTTTGGCTTTGGCTTTCCTTGTCTTTTTCTCCTTGTGAATTTTCATCTGATTCATTGTTGGATTATTTCCAAGAGGAGTTACTTCATAGTCCTCTTCTACTGCTTCCCAGAGATCCAGCGCTTCAAGATGAACCGTCATTCTAATTGCCCAAGCTTGATAATTCTCACCATTGAAGATTGGTGGAGTTAGAAAGCTTGTTTCAGAATTCATTTTCTATAAACTATTTAAGATAACAGTTTAAAGAATGATTGTATAGAAAGAACAAGTGTTTTTGGTTCACTCTCTTCTCACAGGTCCCTCAAGATGGCAATGCTTTGATACCAATCTGTTGGAGAGAAATTCAGATCTTGACTAAGAAAAAGAAAAAACAGAAGGCTAGGTTAAGTTCATTGTTTATTGAAATAATCACTGCCATATTTATACATGGTATCATAACTGAAAATGCTTAATAAAAGGAGTAAAATAAGCTATCATTATTTCTAACAATTATAGCCTAAGAATCAGCAATTGAAATAAATCAGATTCTGCAAGATTGCAGCCTTATTTAGCTAAACTTAATCCTACTTTTAAGCTGTATTTTGAATTACAGCAGCAGGTGCAACTAATCTCCAGCTTTTGAGGCACTAGTCTTAACAGTAGCATACATAGTTTGTGATTGCAATTATCATGAAACTTTTTGCAGAGACATTCAAGGAACATTAATGGAAGGACCTATTCCTCCTACAATATCCCAGTTGAGAAACATGACCGAGTTGTAAGTACACACTTCTCTTGTACTACCTGCTTTTACAGTCGATAACTGTTAAATTCACTTTCAAACTCCCTTTTCTTCTATTATAACAGAAAGAATAAATTAAAATAGAAAATCTCTTGAGAAACGAAAATTGAAGGATATAGGGCTATAGCATAAGTTCTCATGTGCATTGTTGTTGTCAGGAGAATATCTGATTTGAGAGGAAAACCAATGCAATTCCCAAATCTTGGAGGCTTGACAAATATGAAAAGGCTGTGAGTAGTTTATGCTTGTAGTTGGAAAATTAGCTATTTACATCTATTCATCATAATTTCTTAAGTGCACCGTTCTATAATTTGACTTTAATGATGCAGGACTTTGAGAAATTGCTCAATTTTTGGTCCAATTCCGACATACGTAGGTGCCATGCCTTTGAAACTTTTGTAAGTTTGTCTTCTTTTTACTATCATTCTTTTTTAACTCTTTTATGGGAAACTCTTTTTCTAGCAAGTGCTGTGTCTCTTTCATATTTTAGTTTATCAAGAGTACTAGAACATAGAAGTCCTGGTGAGATGTATTCATGGATGGGCATAGATTTTGATGATTCCCAGCGATGATACTTGAATAGCAAATATTCTTGTGTTAGACTACCTTTCTCTATGTTGCTCGGACTCGTCAAAAATGTTAATGGGTGCATGTCGGATTCGCCAAAAATAGTGTATTTTTGAAGAATCTGACACGGGTGCGGCATTGAAAGTGAAGAGTCCGCGCAACTTAGACCTTTCTAATTGTGAATAGGACTGCCAAGTGTAACACTAGACTTGGAGGTTGTTACACAGGATTTGTCGATTTTTCTGGTCAGAACAATAAGATCCTTTCTATATTCATAAGAACAAGTAGTCAATTGAAAATGTGAAGTCCGGTCCAAGGTAATACCAATTATTTAACAACTGGTGCTAGCGAAAGTTGAGTTAACAGGATGCAGATTTTCTAGTTTGTCATCTCCTCTTTCTGCAACAAATTGTATACACTCATCGAAATTTGTAAAATTTTTATTTGTCTATAATACAAGCCTGGAATTACTTTTCATTGTATAAAAGGAAATTTTTCTATATACCAATGTTGTCCTCGTCACAGATTTTTACTAACTGTTCGGGTATCAATGTGGTTTGCTTTGCTATCTGGTTTGATGCTGATAAGAGTTATTTATTTGCAGGGACCTAAGCAACAACATGCTGAATGATACAATCCCAGATATGTTTCAGCAGTTGGATTTTGATAACATGTAGTTACCTAGCAGTGAAATCTTTATGAGTTGAAGCATAAATCTTGTACGTGTTTTTCTCTCTCAAAGTTTTCATTTGGTTATAACAAGCCAAAGCTTTATCTGCAATGTAGGTTTCTTGGTAACAACACATTAAGCGGAGCAATTCCCAGCTGGATGCTTAGAAGTAGAGAGAACATGTTGGTATTTGTTCAATTTGTTCCATTTTCCTCATCTTAGTAGTAACTTTTGGTTATTATCATAGTTAGCTACGAATAGTACCTTGTAACATGCCACACTTCAAACTTAACAATTGTTCCCCAAAACGTTTTGTTTGCTGCAAGGATGCATTTACAAGAATTTGATGTCTTCTAAGTTCATGACAATTACAATATTTTTTATGTAGTGATCTATCATACAACAATTTCACACAAACATCTACTCCAGGATGCCAGCCCTCTACCGTGTAAGCATTTTTCCTCTTTGTTTGAAAACCTACATTCATATATTATTTCTTTTTTACAAACTTTTGGTCCTTTAACTACATAACTTACAAACCTTCTTTCTTTAACAGGAACTTAGCTTCCAGTTACTCAGATACAATGAACAATTCCAACAACACGTAAGTCCTAGATGTTGTCTTATGCAATAGGGGTGCTAATTTGTTTGATGCTTTCTGTCTGTTCTCTATAATTGTGTGGCTTAATCTATCCGAAATTGCAGGGATGCCTGGTGTTCCATGAAAGGCCTCATTTGTCCAACAGAAGCGAAACGTAAGAGTTACAGCTTATTAACCTTATTTTTTCATAATCCGAATTTCTTAACTTGGCCCTTCAGAGGGCCTGAAGTAGCAGTTTGTCACAGGATCTCAGGGGTTATGGCTGGATTATTACCACTGAACCAACTCTTGGAGTGGCAGCCTGTGGACTTTTAAGTACAAAAGCATAACTTTGGAGTTGAGAGATAATTTCACAATCCTTCTTCATGTTACGTTCTTTATGTCATTTGCAGATCATTCGCTATTCATAAACTGCGGAGGAACTAGAACTAAATTTGATGGAAATGATTATGAGGAGGACAAATCCAGTGGTGGTCCATCATATTTTTTTTCGTCCTCCGATAATTGGGCTTTCAGCAGTTCAGGAGTGTATGTGGGTCTTTCAGCTGCCAGTTATATTGCAACAAATATATTTAAACTGGACGTGTCTGGTGCTGACTTTTACAAGACAGCACGCCTTGCCCCTAATTCTCTCAAATATTATGGGCTTTGCCTTCGAGCTGGTAGCTACAAAGTGCGACTTCACTTTGCTGAAATAATGTTTTCTAATGACTCAACATATAGCAGCCTTGGAAGGCGGATATTTGACGTAGCAATACAAGTAAGTTTGAGACCTAACTTCTTCTGTAAATAGTAAATACATAACTTATATGTCGATTTACTCAGTTATATGATTTGGTAACTTTCTGGATTATGCTAGAAAGTACTTGAATGTTGATATACTGAGTTCTGATATGACTGGCAACTTTCTGAATTAATATTGAAGGTACCAATTTGTTGGAGATAATGTGGTATATTTTGACTTCATACACAGGGGAATGTAGTTTTGAATGATTTCAACATCATGGAGCATGCCAATGGTGTTGGAAAAGGCATTTTCAAGGACTTTGACGATATTTTTGTTAGTAGCACTCTGGAGATTCACTTGTATTGGACCGGGAAGGGGACTAATGCTATTCCAGACAGAGGTGTATATGGACCATTGATTTCAGCTATCACGGTTACACCAAGTCAGTATATCTCTGCCTATATACTTTACACTTATCTTCCCACAATCTTATCTTAATAAAATCCCGCTTTCTTCTTGCAGACTATGATATTGATACAGGCCGCGGGTTACCTGTTGGAGCTGTTATTGGCATTGTACTCGCTTCAATTGCGGTGGTTCTGATAGTTTTATTTGCTCTGTGGAAGAAAGGCATTTTTGGAGGGAAAAATAATGAAGAAGAATTAGGTAAAACATACCTCAAAAGAATTTATTCACTCTCTGTGTGCTTAGACAAACAGAGATGGTGAATTGATACAAGGACAAAATCTTCCTATTCCTTTCTATCGGTGAAATTATTTGATAATATGGCGATATTTCTGTTGTGATAATCAGAATTGTTTACGAGATTTCTAGCCACGATATACAAATAATTATCTTCCTGTAATTGACCAGCATTGAGATGATGATTGTTCTGGTGGTAGATCGACATCATGACATATCATAAATAGTTGGCACAGAACAAAATGCTAACTAACTGTTTAAACTGTCTTTGTCATACGGATGTTCTGTTTTTGAAAAAGTGTTGTCCATCATACAGATGTTTTAGAAGATCTATATATACTGACGTTTGCAATATTCTTCTTGTTTACAGAACTCAGAGCCCTTGATTTACAAACAGGTCATTTTAGACTTAGACAAATTAAAGCTGCTACAAATAACTTTGATCCTGCCAACAAAATTGGTGAAGGAGGGTTTGGACCAGTTTACAAGGTATCTAATCTCTTATCTCTCTATCTGCCTCTATCCGTACTGATTTTGCACGAGGACTGCTTGCAGATCTGTGGTGATATTTCCTACTAGTTATCCTTGACTAATGTTTATAGCAAAATATAGTAGTAAAAGTTAAGTAACCCTTATCCTACGTTCTTCAGTCTGCAATATGATCGTCGTGAATTAATCTTGCTGTCTGTAGGGTGTACTCGCCGATGGTGCTGTCATAGCTGTTAAGCAGCTCTCTTCCAAGTCGAAGCAAGGAAATCGTGAATTTGTCAATGAGATAGGCATGATTTCAGCTCTACAACACCCAAACCTTGTGAAGCTTTACGGTTGTTGCATAGAAGGGAACCAGTTATTGGTGATATATGAATACATGGAGAACAACTGTCTTGCTCGAGCTCTTTTTGGTAGTTCTCTGCAACATCATTCTTAACATCATTTATCATTCAGTGATAATTTTATGCTTTACATTCCTCTAATTCCCCTTTCGTAGGTCGTGATGACCAGAGGTTGAACCTAGACTGGGCAACCAGGAAAAGGATATGCTCAGGAATAGCAAGAGGGTTAGCTTACCTTCATGAAGAGTCGAGGTTGAAAATCGTCCACAGAGATATTAAATGTACCAATGTGCTTCTTGATAAGGATCTGAATGCTAAGATTTCAGATTTTGGATTGGCTAAATTAGATGAAGAAGAGAACACTCATATTAGCACCCGAATTGCTGGAACAGTGTGAGCCTTCTTATCATCACCTGTCTCTATACTATCTAGATATTAGCATGTAATGAGAGAGTAACAGATCTACGTGCTTTGAATTTGTTCTACATCAACAGTAACATGATCAGTTTGAAGTGTCTTACGTTTGTTTTTCCTTTTTTGAAGAGGTTATATGGCTCCCGAGTATGCAATGAGAGGCTACTTGACAGATAAAGCCGATGTCTATAGCTTCGGAGTTGTTGCATTAGAAATTGTCAGCGGGAAAAGCAACACAAACTACAGGCCAAAAGAGGAATTTGTTTACCTTCTTGACTGGGTAAACTCTTTTTTACACAACTGTCTTTCCTACATACTACTATCTTAACAACTGCAACATCATGTATTATTACGGATGCATTTTCGCATTCTTAGTTTTTCTTTCCTCCAATTTCATCTTGCTACTGATATCAATTTTTGTTTCTCCTCGGAGTGCAGGCTTACGTCCTACAAGAACAAGGAAATCTCTTAGAACTAGTTGATCCACGTCTCGGTTCAAACCTCTCCAAAAAAGAGGCAATGCGGATGATCAATATAGCTCTAGTGTGCACCAATCCTTCTCCTACTCTCAGACCATCCATGTCTTCTGTCGTGAGTATGCTCGAAGGAAAACTTCCTGTGCAAGCACCAATAATCAAGCGTACTACCTCAGACGACGAAATGAGATTTAAATCATTTGAGAAACTTTCACATGACAGTCAAACAACACAAGTTTCAACATACTCTCAAGACAGTCAAGTGCAAAGTATGAATGCACCTTGGAGTGATTCCTCAATCCATAGTAAAGAGGAAAATGGTACTTCCACAAGCAGGCTTCTTCCAGATCTTTATAGTGTAAACCTACTTGATTGAGAATTTTACAAGTAGCTTTTGATTTCCATCATGTAATTATCTAACTGTATTTTCACACAGGTCCAAATATTTTTTGCTTTACTCCAATTTGTTGCAGCTCAATTCTGCATTCTCTTTGATTCTAGAATTGATAAATTACTTTTTATCATACATTTGAACAACAAAGTACTGAAATTGTGATTGTAAAATATTTTTTGTCAGATACTTCCTAGCATTGCTATCTTTTTCCACATAATGATTTCTTTTCTCCTTCTTGTCTTTCAATTTGATATACTCCCTCCGTTTCTAATTACTTCTCACATTTTTGGTTTGCATGTTGTGTGCAACGATATTTTATTAAATTTAAATCCGTACAAAATTCGGATTATATTAAATTCAAAATTTATTAGTCCAAGAAATATGGTGGATTAATATAATTGAATTAATTATTTAAGTCCAATAAATATGAATTTAATTAAAACTCAATTTTTATTGGGCTAACCCATTAATTTGGGTTACAAATAATGAGCCCATTTTGCTAAAACCCAAGATGTCATCATATTCTAGAGGCCCAATTGAGCGCCACGTGTCAAATGACGTGGCGTGCAAGTCAAGTGAAGGAGTCAATAGGATCATGCCACATGTCAAAATGATGCAGCATGCCAAATCAAATCCAAGGCCAATAAAAATGCGCCATGTGTACAAATAACATGTTTCAACCAATCAAATATGGTCATGTCACTTCAATCTGATTGGCCGGAAGGAGTTCAGATTTATCATTACTCTTTCCTTTCCACAACTATAAATAGGGGCCTCATAATTCAAAAGGGGACCAAGAATTCTCACACAAAAGTAAGAGAGAGCTCGTGGATCAAACACCACAAATTTCTCTACAAGCTACAAGTTCAAGCATTCAAGTTCATAAACAACTGAAGATCAAGACGAAGATTCAAGATCAAGCTCGAAAGCCCTTGAATCCAAATCCACAAGTCAAGATCAAGTCCATCAGTTTCAAGCTTTCAAGTTCAAGTTCATCAAATTCAAGATCAAGCTCGAAAGCCCTTGAATTCATATTTAGAAAGGCGAATCAGAGGATTCATAGAGATTGTAACACACACATATTTGAAATCAAATAAAACGATTGTTGTAATATTTTCTTGTCCCGATTATTATTTTCTCGGTCGCGAATTTTATTGTCTACAAATTCTGGCACGCCCAATGGGAAAATCTCTACC
This sequence comes from Capsicum rhomboideum, assembly GCA_031232105.1. Classification (NCBI taxonomy): domain Eukaryota; kingdom Viridiplantae; phylum Streptophyta; class Magnoliopsida; order Solanales; family Solanaceae; genus Capsicum; species Capsicum rhomboideum. The sequence continues at coordinate 137,715,188 of CP124716.1, forward strand.
TCTCATCTCAACTTTCCAACTTCAAAGTTCAAGAATACCGAAATAACTTCCAAGAAGGTCAACTCTCAATCCACTGCCCCTAAGGCTGCTAATTCCAAGTTCTCCGCCGAGGTAGAAAGCATCCTTGATGTTACTTTTGGAAGCTTTGGGGCTGTCACAAGGAGCAAGGCCAACATGATGGAGCAACAAACATATCGAGTGTCGACGACATCAACTCCAGTTTTTGGGTCTTCAACCCCAAAAAGAACAAGGTCCTCTACAAGTGCTTCAGAAGAAGGAAGCAGTGAGACAGAGAAAATCAAGAAAACTCTGGCTCTACTTGATCTCTCTGGTTCAAAAAACTCTGGCATAAAGAACGATAGTCATTCAACCAACATGTCATCTCCACTTACTTCGCGCAAGCCAAGAACTTCAGAGATCAACTTATGTGACAATCCGTGCTACTCTCCGATGTCTCCAATAATCATGCAAACAATGGTAACTGATGTCTCATCCATGGAGGAGCAACTTGCGAATATGGCGAAAGCGATTGAAGGTTTGACCAAGTATGTGCAAACTCAAGACACTCGGATCGATAAGTTGATGGATCGAATGGAAGGCTTAATAGATGGAGATTCTAGCCATGCACCTGGAAAGGCTCCAGAAGTTCAAGAGATAGATCCTCCTACCAAACAGACACCACCTACTAAGGAGTTGCCAGTCTTTTCTGACGGAATGATCCCAATTGATCAATTGAAATAGTTCATTGAAGGGACCTCAAGGACAAGTACGACGTTGCTACCAAGTCTTTCCTGACGTATGCCAAGCCTTACACTGCTAGGATTGATAGCTTCAAGATGCCTGCCGACTATCAACCCTCCAAATTTTAACAATTTGAGGGCAAAGGGAATCCAAAGCAACATGTCGCCCACTTCGTTGAGACATGTAACAATGCCGGAATATATGGTGACTATCTCGTCAAACAATTTGTTCGCTCCCTAAAGGGAAACGCCTTCGATTGGTACACGGACCTCGAGCCCAATTCCATTGATAACTGGGAGCAACTGGAGCATGAGTTCCTAAATCACTTTTATAGCACGAGGCGTACAGTGAGCATGGTAGAGCCCACAAATACTCGTCAAAGAAAGGATGAGCCAATTATTGACTTCATCAATCGATGGAGGAATGCTAGCCTAAACTGTAAAGATAGGCTCAGTGAAACTTCCGCAATAGAGATGTGTATCCAAGGAATGCACTGGGAGCTTCTTTATATTTTGCAAGAAATTAAGCCAAAATCCTTTGAAGAGTTAGCTACCCATGCTCACGACATGGAGTTGAGCATGTCTTCTGCCGGAAAAGGAGTAGCACCCATCCATGACCCTCGAAAGGGAAAGGACAAACAGGAACCTAGGAGATGGACCAAGTTTGTCCCTAAAAGCGACAACAAAGAATCCATGAATGTCGACGTGTCTCCAGTGAAGCTCACCACAAAGGTAAGCAAGAAGCAAAGCGTAAAGATGATTTCTCAAACGCGTCCAAACCGAAAGTTGACTTTCAAGGAGATGCAGGAAAAAAAATACCCCTTCCTTGATTCTGACGTTTCCAAAATTTTTGATGAACTTCTTGAGCAAAGCTCATTGATCTACCAGAAATAAAATGGTTTGACGAAGCTGGAAAAACTGATAACCCAAACTATTGCAAGTATCACAGGCTTGTGGGTCACCCTTTGGAGAAATATTTTGTCTTCAAGGATAAAATCATGCAACTGGCTAATGAGAAGAAGATCGTGCTTGATGACGAGAAAATCAGTTCTCATCTAATCTTCATCACTTTTGGCTCACTCGATCCGATCCAAATATGCAACTTCAAAGAGTGTAATGAGGAGCCATTAGAGCATGATAAGTCTCTAATTGATGAAGGTGATGATGAAGGTTGGACTTTGGTGACTAGGCGGAGACGCAACAAGATGACAAGTCTACGAAAAGACTCATCCAAGCAACCAACCAGAAGGAGAATGGTAAAGAAATCGAGGAAACAGAGGTTGGTTGAGCTGCCAAAGAGGGTGAGTGTAGTGGAGCATCACCACCAAAAACCACGATGTCCTGTGACCTTGAAAGAATTATTTCCAAGTTGGTTCTGCGCCAAGACTACTCAAGACAAAATTGAGGCATCTTGTTTCAATACTGACAAAGAAGAAGCAAAGGGCGAAAGCCTATTGATGGAACCTCCTTATCCTGAAAGGCCTATTAAATCTCTTCACCAAGAAGCACATGTATGTAATACAAAAATCACATTTACATACGATGATCTCCTGTTTGGTGAAACACTACACAATCGTCCCTTGTATATGGTAAGGTCATGTTCTAGAGAAGAAGATAAATAGAATCCTGATAGATGAAGGGTCTGGAGTAAACATCCTGCCTATTTGCACACTGAAGGAACTTGGTATCACGACTGATGAACTTACTGAAAGCCATTTGATGATCCAAGGATTCAATCAAAGAGGTTAGAGATCCATAAGATCCATCAAGTTAGAAATCCATATGGACGATTTACGATCAAATGTATTGATGCATGTGATCGATGCCAAGACTTCATATAATATATTGCTTGGTAGGCCTTGGGTACAAAAGAACAAAATTGTTTCATCCTCCTACTATCAATGCTTGAAGTATCTTGAAAACGGAGCGGAGAGAAAGATAGTGGCCGATGATAAGCCATTCACTGAAGCTGAATCACACTTCGCAGATGCAAAATTCTACTTGAAGAATTATGTCGTGAAGGAGAAAAAGGTGGATGATGTCACATCAACCAAGTGTGATGATCTTGCAACTAAGAAGGTTGAGGTGTCTGTTGAAAACATTGTCATTAAAAAACCTCCTACCACTTCAAATAAAGGAAATGTCGTGTACTTAAAGAAAAAGGCAACTCCTGTGCTCTGCTATGTACCAAAAGTGGGGAAAGAAGTACGACACTCATCCGATGTCCAAGGTAATGTACTAGGGGGCTAACTCTTCCGGTAAAGAGAATAGATGCAATAAATTTGCCCTCAAAGCCACTTGAGGAATTTGTGGCTCAAAATTCACCGCGAGATATGATACTCCCTTCAAAGCGTACGAAAGAAGGTTTTGATCCAAACGCTTACAAGTTATTCATAAAGGCTAGATACAAACCTAATGAGCCATCAAATTTAGGGAAAATCCCATCAGAAGCTGCTACCAGGCAAGCGCGCGAAGGCTTAGGGTACATGCCGCCACCGCCGGTGTGCATTTCTATTAGAAGGGTGGCTAGCAACTACATCACTATGGAAGAGGAGTCTACTACTTCCAGCAAAAGGCCTTCTGTCTTTGATCGACTTGGAAAATCAACCACAAGAACTTCTGTGTTTGAGAGGTTGGGTCCACTAAAGAAAGAGAAGAGTAACAAACCTCGAAGAAGTTATCAAGGCACTATGACACACTTTTCACCTAGAATCCAAAAGGATTTCCAAAGTTTGATTCCTTCTAGAATGAGGCGACGGATGGAACTTGTGGTTTCGTGCAAGGAGGTGTTAGAAAAGACTCATACTATGGTTTATACCAAGGAACATGAGGAAGACAAAGAAAGTGTAGGCTCTTCATATCATATTACAACCTAGAGTGAGTACAATACATCATCTCTAATAAAGGTTGAAGAGTTGGAAGATATTTCCTGGTGTTGCCATATATCTGTCAATGACAATGATCCTCAAGAAGAGGAAGATGCTGGAGATGCTCAGTCAGAACTTGAAGAAGGAGTAAAAACGACAATAGATACCCTAAAGGAAGTTAATCTTGACACTGATGAAGACCCAAGACCAACTTTCCTAAGCGCTTTTCTAGAAATAGATGAAGAAATCGCTTACATGGACTTACTCAAAGAATATAGGGATGTTTTCGCTTGGAGTTATAAGGAGATGCCTGGCTTAGATCCAAAAGTAGTAGTTCATCAGTTAGCAGTCAAGAATGGAGCTCGTCCTGTTAAGCAGGCCCAAAGACGTTTCAGACTCGACTTGGTTCCATTGATTGAAAATGAGGTTAACAAACTCATTGGAGCAGGCTTTATTCGTGAAGTTAAGTACCCCACGTGAATATCAAGCATTGTTCCAGTACGGAAGAAGAATGGTCAAATTCGAGTTTGTGTCGACTTTAGGGATCTCAATAACGCATATCCTAAGGATGAGTTTCCAATCCCTATTCCAGAGTTGATGATTGATGCTACTACTGGTTTTGAGGCGATGTCTTTTATAGATGGATCATCCGGCTATAACCAAATTCTCATGGCACCAAAAGATGAAGAGCTCACTGCATTTCGTACGCCTAAAGGTATTTATTGTTACAAGGTGATGCCTTTTGGTTTGAAGAACGCTGGAGCCACTTATCAAAGGGCTATGCAAAACATCTTTGATGATCTACTCCATTAAAATATTGAATGCTATGTGGATGACTTAGTGGTAAAGTCAAGAAAGAAGAACGACCACTTGAAAGACTTGAGAATGGTATTTGAGTTGCTCTGAAGATATCAACTTAGGATGAATCCGTTGAAATGCGGCTTTGGAGTTACTTCCGGAAAGTTCCTTGGCTTTATTGTACGACACCGAGGAATTGAAATTGATCAACACAAGGTTGATGCAATTTTGAAGATGCCCGAGCCTCGAAACATTCATGAATTAAAAAGTCTTCAAGGGAAACTAGCATTCTTAAGGAGGTTCATCTCAAATTTGGCGGGAAAATGTCAACCATTTAGCCATCTCATGAAGAAGGGTGCCCCTTTCGAATGGGACCAAGCTTGTAGTAAGGCCTTTGAAAATATCAAATCTTACTTGATGAAGCCTCTAGTTCTTGCGGCACCTATACCTGGAAAATCGTTGATTCTCTACATCGCTACATAAGAAAGGTCAGTCGGAGTACTATTGGCCCAAGAAAATAGTGAAGATAAAGAGAACTCTCTTTATTACTTGAGTAGAATGATGAAACCAAATGAGCTGAATTATTTACCTATTGAAAAGTTGTGTTTGGCGTTGGTCTTCTCAATTCAAAAGATGAAGCACTACTTTCAAGCTCATATTGTTCATCTGGTGTCTAAAGCAAATCCCATCAAGTTTGTAATGTCGAAACCAGTCCTCAGTGATCGACTTGCAAGGTGGTATCTTCAATTTCAATAATTTGAGATCGTGTACATCCCTCAAAAGGTCGTAAAGGGACAAACATTAGCAGATTTTTTGGCAGACCACCCGATACCTGATAATTGGGAGCTAACTGATGAACTTCCTGATGAGGATGCAATGGTTATTGAAGTTCGACCTCCATGGAAGATGTACTTTGATGGTGCGGCACATCGTGGTTGAGCTGGTGCTGGCGTAGTGTTTGTCACTCCGCAGGAAGAGGTTATCCCATACTCCTTTACTTTGACACAATGTTGCTCTAACAATGTCGCTGAATACCAAGCGTTGATACTTGGACTTAAAATGGCCATCGACATGAAGCAACTACAATTACAAGTCTTTGGTGACTCCCAATTGGTGATCAAACAACTCTTGGGAGACTATGAAGTCAAAAAGCCCGAGCTACGCCCGTATCATAGTTATGCTCAGAAGTTGATAGGATGGCTTGGAGAAGTTACCCTCCAACACGTGCCAAGAAAGGAAAATAAGCAGGCCGATGCACTGGCTGCTTTAGCGTCAACCCTTACTCTTCTGAATCAAGCACGAGTTACTATCCGCCAAGAATGGGTAGTACCACCACCGGATGATGAGGAATATACAGAAAACAAACTTGAGCATCTCGTCGCTGTGTCTGAAGCTGTAAAGGTAGATTGGAGACAACCAATTATTGACTACTTGTGTTATGGAATACTTCCTGAAGATCCAAGGAAAAAGACTGACATCCATCGTCGTGCACCTCGTTTCTTTTACTACAAAGACACGCTATATAGAAGGTCATTTGAAGGAGTACTCTTGCGATGTTTAGGAGAGGAAGAAGCAGTTCAAGCTTTGCAGGAAGCATACTCGGGAGTATGTGGATCTCATCAGTCTGGCCCGAAGCTCCACTTTCACATAAAAAGGATGGGATATTATTGGCCAACGATGGTGAAAGATTGCTTGGACTATGCTAGAAGATGCAAGGCCTGTCAATTTAATACGAATTTCATACATCAGCCTTCTGAAATATTACACCCCACTATCGCATCTTGGCCTTTCAATGCTTGGGGATTGGATGTTGTAGGACCACTACCAAAATCTTCTGGTGGACACTTGTACATCTTGGCTGCGACAGATTACTTCTCAAAATGGACCGAAGTTGTTGCACTCAAAGAAGTGAAGAAGGAGAATGTTACAAACTTCATCCGAGTAAATATCATCTACCGCTTTGGAATTCCTCATTACATAATAACTGACAATGACAAGCCATTTGATAACAAGCTGATGAACAAGATTTGTGATCTCTTTGGTTTCAAGCAGCGTAAATCTTCTACGTACAATGCTGCCGCCAATGGTCTAGCTGAAGCATTCAATAAGACTTTATGCAACCTATTGAAGAAAGTCGTCTCCAAATCCAAACGAGACTGGCATGAACGAATGGAAGAAGCTTTGTGGGCATATAGGACGACTCACCGCACACCGACGCAAGCAACCCCATACTCACTTGCTTTTGGAGTTGAAGCAGTCCTACCACTTGAGCGTCAAATTCCTTCTTTAAGACTTGCTATTCAAGAAGGGCTCACCGAATAAGAAAATGCTAAGTTGCATCTTGCGGAGCTAGAAGCTCTTGATGAGAAGAGGCTAGAGGCTCAACAAAATCTTGAATGTTATCAAGCCCGTTTATCTCGTTCTTTCAACAAAAGGGTTTGCTTGAGGTGCTTCCAAGTTGGAGATCAAGTCTTAGCAGTAAGGAGGCCCATTATCACTTCTCATAAATCTGAGGGCAAATTTACCTCTAAGTGGGATGGACCATATGTCATACAAGAGGCATATTCAAATGACGCTTACAAGCTTGTCGATGCAGATGGCGTGAAAATTGGTCCTATCAACGCCAAATTTTTGAAGAAGTACTATCCTTGAGGGAAAATGACGCTCCTTAAGGCACGAGCATAAACTGAATGTCCACTCCTGGCTCGCAAGTGTATAAACTGTGTACGACTCAAAAAAAAAAATTCGCTAGGTTGAAAATCTCGAAAGAGGCGGCCTAGGCAAAAGTTAAAAAAAAAAAAAAAAAAAAAAAAAACTCTTCCAGAACTACGTTGTGACTTGATTCTCTTCACCGAGGTACGCAGGCGCTTAGAAGTTTCATTCTAAGTCTGCAAATATTCTGATTAAACTTTGGGCTTACACAAAATGTTCATGACTCAATAGGGGCAAAGCTCCATATAAAAGGTAAGCTTCTGCAACAGGATTTAAGACCCTCAAGTTCTCCGAGCCTACAAGTTGAAGTTGTAAGTCTTCCAAGCCTGCGAATTGAAGCGTGCTTATTGAAGTCAAAATTCACCAAGTCAGTAACGTTGAAGTCTCAGGTTCACAACATCTACATACTAAAGTCGTCAAAGTTCAACAATTCTGCAAGATGAAATCTCAAATCTACCAAGTCTGCAAGTTGAAGTTGTCAAAATTGCCAGGTTTGCAAGCTGAAGTCTCCAAATCCGCTAAGTTTGCAAGCTGAAGTCTCCAAATTCGCCAAGTTTGAAAGGTGGAACCGTCAAAACCTCCAAGTTTAAAGTTGAGGCCTTCAAAATTTTCATGCCTTAAGGTGGACGAAATTTGTCCCTTTGCACCTTAAGTTAGCCTTTTCACAGGTTTATCCTTGAAAGGATATATAAATCTCCATGCCTTAAGGTGGACAGAAATTTGTCCCTTTGCACCTTAAGCTGGCCTTTTCACGGGTTATCCTTAAAAGGATCTATAAATCTCCATGCCTTAAGGTGGACAAAAAATTGTCCCTTTGCACCTTAAGCTGACCTTTTCACGGGTTTATCCTTAAAAGGATCTATAAATCTCCATGCCTTAAGGTGGACAAAAATTTGTCCCTTTGCACCTTAAGCTAGCCTTTTCACGGGTTTATCTTTAAAAGGATCTCTAAAATTCCATGCCTTAAGGTGGACAATATTTGCCCCTTTGCACCTTAAGCTGGCCTTTTCACGGATTTGTTATGTAAGGCATCCAAATTTGAAACAGAACTTGTCAGGTCTCAAGGTGACGGAGGCGAAGTTAAACTCTCGCACCTTAAGTTGATTATTGCATAGGGACCAAACATGAAGCCGAACTTGTCAGGTCTCAAGGTGACGGAGGCAAAGTTAAACTCTCGCACCTTAAGCTGACCATTGCATAAGTACGTCGGTGATAGGGACCAAACTTGAAGCCGAACTTGTCAGGTCTCAAGGTGACGGAGGCGAAGTTAAACTCTCGCACCTTAAGCTGACCATTACATAGGTACATCGATGAAAGGGACCAAACTTGAAGCCGAACTTGTCAGGTCTCAAGGTGACGGAGGCGAAGTTAAACTCTCGCACCTTAAGTTGATTATTGCGTAGGAACATCGGTGAAAGGGACCAAACTTGAAGCCGAACTTGTCAGGTCTCAAGGTGACGGAGGCGAAGTTAAACTCTCGCACCTTAAGCTGACCATTGCATAGGTACATCGATGAAAGGGACCAAACTTGAAGCCGAACTTGTCAGGTCTTAAGTTGACGGAGGCGAAGTTAAACTCTCGCACCTTAAGCTGACTATTGCATAGGAACATCGGTAAAAGGGACCAAACTTGAAGCCGAACTTGTCAGGTCTCAAGGTGACGGAGGCGAAGTTAAACTCTCGCACCTTAAGCTGACTATTGCGTAAGTACATCGGTAAAAGGGACCAAACTTGAAGCCGAACTTTTCAGGTCTCAAGGTGACGGAGGCAAAGTTAAACTCTCGCACCTTAAGCTGACCATTGCGTAAGTACATCGGTGAAAGGGACCAAACTTGAAAGCCGAACTAGTCAGGTCTCAAGGTGACGGAGGCAAGTTAAACTCTCGCACCTTAAGCTGACCTTTCATGAATGCTATTTGTTTCAATCCTACAAAAGAAGAAAGGAAAAGACAACACAAAAAAAAGGGCACAAGAAGAAGAGAGATTGTTACCTGTCAAGACGTTTTAAAATCGGAAGCCATACTGTTAGGGTATTTGCCCTGATTTTCTTACCAAATTTGAGTTTTATTTTTCTTGAAAGGAAAATAAACGTAATACCATAATTACTTTTACTTTTCCTAAAAGGAAAATATAAAACTCTTCCATATTTGGCTAACCTCTTTTTTGGAGGAAAGGATTTGAACCTTTATAAATAGAAGACCCTCCTTCTCCTATCACAACACAATAGCATCCACAATGTAGTCTTTAAAGAGTCTTGTTTAGGGAGAGATTTCTCCCAATAGTTTTTATGTTTTTTTAATATTAGGTTTTTATATGTAGGTCGTTTGACCAAATCATATAATAATATTAAGTTTTTAGTATTGTTTTATGTGTCATCTGATTTGTCACATTGATGGTTTGCAACTAATAGCTTCCGCATGACGCCCTCTCGATTTCGAACCCAACACATACATCACCAACGTGGATAGGCTTGAGACAAGATGTTTTGCTGAGAATGAATCCCTTGAAGTCTGGTTTCCATCAATCAAAACACCTTTTTTATGGTGACGGTCCGACATCATGATATATTTAGTGAGACAATGCAAATCTGAAATTCTCTGCGAGACAGAATTTAGGGTTAACTTCAAAAATTTGTCTAGAACGATCCGAGAGGTGTTAAATTCTAAATTTTGGATATGTTATATCTGCATGTTTATGGTATCTATATAATTAAGCAGATCATGATTTTGGTACTCCCACATTGAGAAACAAATTTTTTGGTGTCGTCGCTCAAATCTGAAACTGCTGGTGCTCCAAAATCCAAAGTTGAATTCGGGATAACATCTGAAAAGATACCGAATGTATTAAATTATGAATTTCGGATATATTATAGATATGGATGTATAGTTTCGTAAGAATCAAGCTTCTTGTGATTTCTTCATTCCTACATCAAGATATGCAAGTTTTGGTAAAGCTACGCAGATCTGAAATTCTCAGCATGACAGAATTTAAACCTAAGTTTCAAAAAATTGTATAGAATGAAATTGAAGGAATTTAATTCTGAATTTTGGATATGTTGTAGATCTCGAAGTATAGTTTCTGGAATATTAAACCGTTTAGGATTTCGATATTTCTACAATGAGATATGAATTTTATACCACTAACATGCTGGGCTGAAAAAAAGTGACGAAAATTAAAAGAGAAGAATATATTACCTGACATTGTTCTCCTTTGTGTGACTCCCGATGCTGCAATATCAAAATAATAGAGAGAATCCATCTATTTATAGATGCAGCAAGGCATTACTAGTCTCCTTGTTGAAATAAAACTAGGAGAAGTTTTCAAGTCCTTGAGGAGGTGGCATACTCCTAATTGGAGTGGAATTGGGACAGTCCAAGTTTATAGGAATATAGACATCCTAATTCTAATTGGAGAATGGTTGGTTATGGAGTAGAAGGATTTCATTCCCCAAATGGAAAGGAGTATCCTGAAGACGTGCAAACAAGAAAAGAAAAAAAGAAGAAGAAGAGGTTCTTCTCAATGTATAACACGTGAATCAAGGAAAAAAAATATGTCTCAAAGATATATAGCGATATTTAATTAAGGTCTCATTTGGTATCACGTGTATTGGTTCATGATGATTGGTACACAAATAAATTAAAACATCAAGCTTATACTTCAAGTCTAGTCTTCGAAAAATTAAATACTCCAACAAGTCTTGAAGCAGGGGGCAATTTGTGTGCAACAATATTTTATTAAATTTAAATCCGTACGAAATTCGGATTATATTAAATTCAAAATATATTAGTCCAAGAAATATGGTGGATTAATATAATTGAATTAATTATTTAAGTCCAATAAATATGGATTTAATTAAAACTCAATTTTTATTGGGCTAACCCATTAATTTGGGTTACAAATGATGAGCCCATTTTGCTAAAACCCAAGATGTCATCATATTCTAGAGGCCCAATTGAGCGCCACGTGTCAAATGACGTGGCGTGCAAGTCAAGTGAAGGAGTCAATAGGATCATGCCACATGTCAAAATGATGCAGCATGTCCAATCAAATTCAAGGCCAATAAAAATGCGCCATGTGTACAAATGACATGTTTCAACCAATCAAATATGGTCATGTCACTTCAATCTGATTGGCCGGAAGGAGTTCAGATTTATCATGACTCTTTCCTTTCCACAACTATAACTAGGGGCCTCATAATTCAAAAGGGGACCAAGAATTCTAACAAAAAAGCAAGAGAGAGCTCGTGGATCAAACACCACAAATTTCTCTACAAGCTACAAGTTCAAGCATTCAAGTTCATAAACAACTGAAGATCAAGACGAAGATTCAAGATCAAGCTCGAAAGCCCTTGAATCCAAATCCACAAGTCAAGATCAAGTCCATCAGTTTCAAGCTTTCAAGTTCAAGTTCATCAAATTCAAGATCAAGCTCGAAAGCCCTTGAATTCATATTTAGAAAGGTGAATCAGAGGATTCATAGAGATTGTAACACTCACAAATTTGAAATCAAATAAAACGATTGTTGCAATATTTTCTTGTCCCGATTATTATTTTCTCGGTCGCGAATTTTATTGTCTACACACGTCCCTTAAGAAAAACATAACTAGAAGGTAATTTGACTAAGGGTAGTGACAACAAACAACTAATAATGTTTTGATTTTCTAAAATGACAAGTATTACGGAATATTTATTTTAAGTTACAATGATAAGTATTTAGGAATGGAAGGAGTACTAGTATACATTTTTATAATAAAATGCTATCCAAATTTCTACAGTACTGATATCAATTTCCAGAAGCCATCAGAAGTTCTCCCAATATTGTTAAATTCTTCTTTCGAAACAATACCACAAAAGAAATTTATGCCTTCTAATGCAACTGATTTCTGAAAGGTACGTATTATCGAACTTTTTATTGTGGTTGATCCGGATTGGCCGAGTTATACGTCAATTATTGTTTGTGTTTATCAATTAAGACTGTAATAAAGTAGTAAGTACTCAATCATTAACTAAAGGTCTCAAATTTAAACCTCTACGGATGATAGAATCGCCTTTGTGTGATTTTGTCATAATATATAGTGGTGATTGTGAGAAGAGTTTGTTTTGGCCTTTTATGTAAATTAATTGGTCATTTTACTTGCTCTAAAGTTTCTACTTTTCTTTTTCTTCCTCAATATTTTGGGTGGAAGGAAAAAGGATTGGAAAATGATCACCTATTATCCATCGTAATTTAAAAAAAAATTCAAAATCGAAAAATTACCTATTTGAGTACTTTTTATAAAATATTTACTGCTTTTAAATATACTTTTTATTTATTGTCTAGATATACCATATTTAGAAAATATTTACCATCTATAGCAACTATATTATGTATTAAGAGTGAATTATGTATGCAATATAGATGTATTAGAAGTGTATTAAAATGTATTGTACTTGTTTTTGGTAAAAAAATATACTATATATTAAAAACGAATTATGCATGCAATATAGATGTATTACACTATGTACTAAAAGTGAATTATGCATGCAATATAAATGTGTTATAAATGTTTTAAATGTATTATGCTTGTTTTGGTAAAAGGTCTACACTATGTATTAAAAGTGAATTATGCATGTATTAAAATTATTTAGCTATAAATGATAAATATTTTCTAAATAATAAATATGATATATTTAGGTAAGTTTCCCTTTAAAAATCACCTAACAAAGATTTCATATGTTTTATTTACTTTTATATATATATATATATATATTTTACTAGTCTCTTGTGAAAAAGATGATATAACGAAAAGAACATTTGTCATAGGCCATAAAATCAATGTTCTCATCGATTACTCCTAACATCTAAGACCATTCGACTTGACATAAAATTTACGATGTTAATTAGATTTAAATATTCTTTTTGTGATAGTGAATAGAAATTTTATCAAGGTAATTGCTAAAAAGTTAAGTTGAAAGAAAAACATCAGTTTAAGGTTAAATATACTAATCTAATAAAGTTGAGTTCGTGTTTAAAATATACTAATCTAATAAAATTGAGTTCGTGACAACAAATCCACTAAAGCGTCTTCTACTTCTAATCGATCATGAACTAAATCATAATTATTCTGAACGAGTTCATAAAAAGTAATCCCATTTTTTCATCAAGTTTGAATAAAGTCCAGTTTCATAAGTGGCAATTCCACCATAATCCCTTTGCCTGGATTTAATTTTTTGAGGAATGTATTGATAAAGAATTGAATTTGATTAGATAATGTATGGTTGGTAAACATGGATTGCAAAAAAATATGGTCGAGAATTTAGAAAACATCCATGTACAACATGGAAAGAGTCCTGTAAATTCGTAGAGAGAAACTACTAGCTATTAATTATATCATAGTCGTACCAAATATTCATTCTATATTTTTTTGATAATTTTTTAATTATAACTTTTTACATGATATATTTAAGACTATAATATTAAAAGAAATTTTGATATATTTTACATATTTTTAATTTAAGATCATAAAATTCAAATTTTTTTTTTACTTTCTTAAATTTCGAATTAAAATTAGAAAAATAAATTAAAATGGAAGGCGAAATATATTTTCAACAACAGGGGACAGTCGACAAATGTTAGGTAGTATTTGGTATAAATTAATATGGCTTTTTGCGCAAGACTTGAACTTTACGAATTAGGCAAGAAACTATATATCTTCATTCAGAATTAAATACTCCCTCCGTTTAAAAAGAGAATGACCTACTTTTATTTTTAATCTGTTTAAAAAAAAATAATTCTTTTCTTTTTTTGCAATACTTTAATTTCAACTTTCCACATGACATGTTTAAGACCACAAAATTAAAGGATATTTTGATACATTTGACACAACTTTAATTTATGACCACATGATTCAAAAGTCTTCTTTATTTTCTTAAACTCCGTACCAAATTAAACTAGGTCATTTTTTTTTAAAACGGAGGGAGTAGTACTTTTCTTATGTTAGACAATGGGAACTTATAATGTTCTTTCGTCAAATCTTTCCTTTCTCAATATTATATTCAGTAGAATACACTAGGAAATTTCTAAATTCATGTCCCATAAGTAGTATTTTATATTTGATACAAAGAATTTGTGATTTTGTTATTGTTATGTCAAAGGGTGTCTTTTGAGTTTTGATTTTTTGGTTTAGTTGAGATACTCTCACTTTGTTCTGTTTTTTTCAAAGGATCAAAACTGTCAGTTATTATTCGAATCTTTATAAGTTCTCTGTAAAATACTCGTTCGGCCGTGGGCGTAAGGAGCAGATTGGTCGCGAATCTTCAATTCGTACATATTATACCCAATATTACCAGCAAATCTTGATTTTTTTCTTCTTCTTTAGATGGATTCAGTAGATCGACGTGTTGTGACCCCGAGTAAGAGCAGATTGGCTCGTACTTTTGCTAAGGTTTTGCATATTCGAGCTATGACAGGAGGGAATCGAAGGCCAAAATCTCAAGATAAGTTCAAAAATGAAGCAGTAAAGAATCACATACCAAATCGAGCAGCTATAGAAGCTTTTCTAGCCAAGCTATTCGCGAATATTTCAGCTATTAAAGCCGCATATGCCCTGTTGCAATTCGCTCAATCGCCATATGACCCTCATTTTATTCAATCTGCTGATGAAATGATCATGTCCGAGCTGAAAAATTTGTCTGAATTAAAGCAGTGCTACTTAAAGTATCAATTTAATGATCGTTCCCCGGAGACCACTCGGGTTCTAGCAGAAATTAAGGAGCAGAAGAGTGTCTTGACAACGTACGAAATCATGGGAAATAAGTTGGATTCTCAGCTTAAACTCAAAGATTCCGAAATTGTATTTCTCAGAGAGAAATTGGATGAGGCTAATAAAGAAAACAAGTTGCTTGAAAAGAAATTGAGTTTAATTGACAACTTTCAGTTGTCAAAATTAAGCATCAACGATTTTACTATGTTCCTTCGACAAACAATTAAATCGATTCGGAGCTTTGTTAGGTTGCTCTATCAAGAGATGGAGTATGCAGGGTGGGATTTAGATGCTGCTGCCTCGTCTATTCAACCGGGTACTATGTCCTTAAAACCTAATTACAAATATTACGCGTTCGAATCATTTGTTTGTCAGGTCATGTTTGATGACTTCAATTATCCATACTTCTCTGTTTATAACGAGTCCATGACAGAGCAGACGAGACGACAAAATTTATTTTTCAACAGATTCTTGAAAATGAGATATGTTACCCCAGCAGATTCTTTAGCCAGGAGGCCAAAATCGGCATTTGCAAGATTTTGTCGTGCAAAGTACTTGAAACTAATCCATCCCAAAATGGAAAGATCCCTTTTTGGCAATTTGGATCATAGGAATTTATTGAATTCTGGTGAATACCCAAAGACACTTTTATTTTGCACATTCAGTGAAATGGCGAAGCATATTTGGCTACTCCATTGTCTTGCCTTTTCTTTCAGCCCCAAAGCTTCTGTATATCAAGTGAGGAAAGGATGTAGATTTTCCGATGTTTACATGGAAAGCGTTTACGAAGAAAAAGCATTCTTG
Organism: Capsicum rhomboideum; assembly: GCA_031232105.1. NCBI lineage: Eukaryota > Viridiplantae > Streptophyta > Magnoliopsida > Solanales > Solanaceae > Capsicum > Capsicum rhomboideum. The sequence continues at coordinate 137,730,848 of CP124716.1, forward strand.
ATGTCCAACAGACCATCAGAAACTGAACTCCGTGTGGGATTCACAGTGTTTCCAGGGTTTAGAGTTGGTAAAACCGTTGTTCAGTGTCAAGTATATTTTTGTTGACGATAAAAATTTAAATGAAGGCGGATTTAGGATAGATTTTGTGGGTTCAACTGAATTAATTGTTGGATTTTTTTTCATTTTGGCTCATCGACTGAAATTAATTACCGGTACTATCTAAAATATACAAAACATATTGGGTATATAATATGTATATTTATATTTAATATACAAAACACATACTTTTGCAGGTTATTATTTCTTAGTAATTATCCCTTATTAATTTGTTTTCATCTTGATCCACATGCAAAAAGAAAAATTTAAATGAATACACTTAATAAGGTGTTATAGTCATTCTAAACCTACTAACTCTAGATTTTGAATTCGTTTTGATGGAAAGCCAACACCTTCACATCTTGGTACTTTTATATTCTGAATGAAAAAAAGATGGAAACTTAGTAGGCATTTGGTCATAGAAATAAAATATTTTCACTTTATTTAGAATTTTTGAAGAGTTAAAGCTGGAGTTGTGTTTCGTAATAATTTTTGCAAAGAATATTTGATTATTTGAATGTATTTTTTCCTAACAAACATGAAATATAATTTGTACTCCCCAGTTCATAAAACTAGAAAAACCAACCAACTTAACTAATTTACCTGAAACGCACAACCAAATATGCTCTTAAAGAGTACTCCCTCCGTTCCAAAATAAGTGATTGTTTAGCCTTTTCATTTTGTTCCTAAATAAGTGGTGTTTTAGATAATCAAGAAGATATTAATAATGTTATTCCAATTTTACCTTCATATTGTAACCATCGTAAGCATCAAGGATTTGATGAAGTGTGTATCATTTGATATTGAAGAGAAATCAAATTTCAAGCCAAGACAAAGCTGTCCATGATCAAGATGAGCAGGCTGCAGGGGAAAAATATGCAGGAGATTTGGGAGAGATTTTAAATGAGAAAAGGGGAATAGCTACTGTTTCTAATCATCAAGAAGCCGAGAAATCTGATGCTACAGGTGTTGGAATTGATCGAACTACTTGTGGAAACAAAGAACATCATAATGTACCATAAGGTAGTGTTTCTGGGTAGAAAACTAGTGTGGAAGTTGATAACTAGCAGGCTCTGATAGATGCAGCGCAAGTCGAACATAATGGACATCAATTAACATGTAAGCAACCTCGAGATGAAATTTTGAAACGTGATGAAAATTTGCCGACTCAAGCGGGGCACTCTAAGGACGTAACACCTAAAAGTAATTCTAGTAGATCAAAAGAAAAAAAATATGGGTATGAGCTGGTGCAATAGATTGCCAATTCCAGTAGCACTGAGAATGTTGCAGGGAATTTTGATGCTTTTATGTCTAGGTAGAATGCAAGTGACTCAGGCAAAGGTTTGGAGATGGCTAATGAGAAAGGATGGACTACTGTGTCACACAAATAGAATGTAGTAACTCAAATGGGTTCACAGGGTCACAACAAGGTACAACAAAGTTATCAATCTAGTGTTTCTAAGGATCTACTTAGCACAAACTTGTATGACGTTTTGATGAAAAAAGAAAGAGTTGGAGCTATCAGTATGGAGGATGATTTGCGAGCTAAGGAGATGCAACTTACGGTGATTAATGATGGTCACAAACCCTCTACTTTTTACCTCACGTCAATTGGAGTTTAACTTCTGGATAACATGAATCCCCTCCATGCACTGCCTCAAAATTCATTTACTAATCATCATACTGGTCAGCCCAAAGGGAATTTAAAGGCAACTGGGACGCCCATTCCAGTTTTTACTTTAGTCACAATTAACACCTTGGCACAAGAAATTCCTTCACAATCTTTGAAATTATTGGCAGAAAAAAATACACCTTTGAAGGAGGCAAACAAGAGGCAACTTGGACAACAAGATCAAGTTATATCTATGATGTCTTTGGCAACAAAAAGTTCAGCAGTTCCGGAGGCTGCCATGTCACTCAACTCCAATTTAACGACCAAGCCACTCATGGTCAGATTGAACACCTCGACTCATGAGGTCCTTTTCCAATCTTTGTAATTGCTTGGTGAACATCAAGGTGAATCTGGGTAGCTCGTATCGTCCACAGGAACTGATAAAGACTTGATAAAAGGGGAGATGAGTGCTCCTGAATGGGCTGATTTGGCTTGACGGAGAGGAGCAGGTTTCACCTCCTTCTTTAAATAGCAAATTAAGTCCAGAAGCTTTCATATTTGTGCCTAAAATTGCGATTATAAAGAAAAATGGGTCAGGGGAATTAGCATAAGGACTTAGTCCAACTAATACTTATTCTAGTGATTTGGGCGAGAATTTTTTTAATGAGGAAGAGGAAGAAAATATGTTGGACACGTGCTTTGATAAAATGTCTAGGGATGAAGATAACTCACCTATGCAACAAAGAAGTGGAAGCAACAAAAGCAAAAAAAAAGACACATAGAAGACATCATAGGTGGGATGGTAAAGTGACCGGGGAGTATGTTCCAAGGCACCTACCGATGCGACTGGCAAAACAGAATCATACGACAGTATCGATAGTTTCAACAAAATCCAACTAAGAAGATATGATGAACTATCAAGTGCTGTTGGACAGATTTGAAGAAGAAGACAAGAGTCTTTCTTTTTTAATTTATGCATTTGCAAAAGGAAGTTTGAGTTTGATAATTCAATTTTGCTTCTTGGGTTTTATATTTTTGCACTATTTAAGTATCCTCATTTGTAATATCATTATAGAGTGTATTGCAAACTTTGTGATGATCATCAGCTACCTAGTTCTCTCTAGTTCTTATTTTCTTCATGCTTGTTAATTAATATAAGTTCATTACCTCATTAGGATTGGTAAGGTAAGGCCTAACTCCCCTTACTTATACTATCTTTGTTGGGGATTTTTAATAAAAGGGTGCTAGACACTCTCTCTAGTGGTATATATTCGCAAAAAATAAAAATAAAAATTACCCTTCTTTAAAAGAAAATTTTATAAAATCAAAAAGCTACTTGTCACGACCCAATATTTGAGTCATGATGGCGCCTACCGTAAACCACCAATAGGCAATCCAAACCCTAGCCCAGAGTGACAAGCGATGGGCTAACGGGCGGAATATCAGAAGAACAGAGATGAGGTAGAAGTAACCGTACTAATAAGCATTCTAGAAATAAAAAAAACAAACAGAACCAAAATATACTCATACCGAGACTGAGAAGGAAGAGGACAATCTATATAAAGTCAAGAACCCCTCCCAAGACCTGGTGAGGTCGGTACAAGAGCCACTACTAGACATGTTCAGAATACAAGACAGAAACCAAATATATATAACAAGTACAACAGTCTTGAGTGCAAAAGACTATACAGTAGAGATGGAGTAGGATCTGCCTCGAACGTCAGTAAGCTCACCCTGCTCCGGAGTCAGTCCTGAGAAGAGAGTCACGTCAAACTCGCCGACTAGTGCCCGGATCTGCATCGGGAAAAAGATGCAGAAGTGCAGTATGAGTACCGGGGCAACGGGTACTCAGTAGGCATTATCGGCCGACTGAGCTCAATGTAATATAAGCAAGCTAAAATGCGAGGGTGCATGCTAAGTTCAGGGTATAAGTAATAAATACATAAGTAACTGCCGAGGCGTATAGATATGCTCAGGAGATAAATAAATGTGATACCGAATAATTAGTAAATAAATGCGTAAGTAAACACACAAGTCAAACATAACCTATCTGGCCCCCCATAAACCCGATAGACACACGAAAGAAAACAATAACCTAGCCTGGCCCCCATAAATCGGCGGGACACACAAGAATAGTAAATACATAGTCACCAGTGTCTCGAAGCTGTATCAGTATCCAGTAACCATAATGACCAACAAGAGTGCACCGGGCTTGAACCGACACCCATGGGTAATAACAAGAGGCCAGACGCCGGAATCGAATCGGACACAGTGGGTAATAACAATAGGCAACATATATATCATATCTTCCGGACTCGAACCTAAACTTAGAGAACAACAGTATCATAGTCACGGTACCCAGTACCAGAACTCATAGTGTACCACAATTCGGGGCCGGACTCGAACCGGGACACCCAATAGTCAATAACCAAAATCATCATACCTGAATCAGTAGCCGGACTAGAACCGAAACTCATCATAGCCAGTTACCAGAATAGAATCAAATGTCATATCATATTAGATAAACGGGGAACGCCCTAGTCCCAAGTCAATACTAGTATAAAAGCACAGAGGCTAACCCACAACATGCTACAAGTCAATTTAGGGGTCCTTCTAGGTCAACTATCTACTATAAACAATATGTATATACAAGACTGGGTATACATTATAAGTCATGGAAAGGCGGGTCAGCGTTCTAAGTCAAACTAGCCGGCCCCGATCAAATACGGTGCTATTAGGGACTAACAAGGCTAAACAAGCCAACCGATTATAATCGGGGTGACTCAATCCCGTCACAACCCTAACAGGTCATATAGGGCTTAACTAAGCCCAAAGATGTCAAAGTTCTGACAAGTCGACAAAAAGGATAACGGAGCCCACTAACGGGTCCCGAAAATCAAGTCTAGTTATACCTGTCTAAGTCTGGCCTAAGTCTGCCTAAGACTGGACTAAGGTCCAACAATAACATTCCCCAACCAGCAATCAACAACAACAATACTATCCGACCCCAAATAGGTCATCTGTGGCGTACCACAAGGATAATGGGCTTGGAATGTATCTGAATAGCCCTATCCGGCCTAGAAGGCCTATATCAAAGAAAACCACCACCACCAAGTTTATAATACCAGCCCACAACACCAGCACAATAGCATACATATATCACACATAAGCCCAATCTAAGTGTAAAGAAAGGTAAACCTAGCTTACCTGGCCGCCGCCGCAAGCCTACCAAAAGAACCAGCTATACAGGAGCCTTCCCCTTCCGAGAGGCCTCTGACTGCTTCCAAGCTACCAAAATAATAAACTACATGTCAAATCATGACTATTGATACCCATATTGCATTAATTCAGAAAATGTCCGAACAGTCCACGTGGGGCCCGCTTGCGAAATCGCAGAACCAAAACAGTCACATCGTTCCAAATAGCTCAGTGACTAATAGTCACAAGAGATATACCTAAATACGAACCCAAAATAGCTCTAAACAACACCAACATCAACCTCGCCAACAATACATAAGAATATACCTTAAAAACGATGAAACTTACCGTAATAATGACGATTACACGTCTACGGACTCACCCCCACTCAATCCCAACCTTCCCTTGATAGAACCCGAGCTTAAATAACTTGATGTAGATAATTAATTTTCCTTTGGGATAAAATATGTCATCACAACATTTTGTGAAGTACCACTTCTTCAATGCGTTTAAGTATACATGTTTGGAACAATTGATATCTCAATTGTATAGGAGCAGAAAAATGAAAGAATTAAAATAGTTGGCAACCCACCTACCCGTATAGGAAGAAATATTTATAGGATTAGATAACAATGAAAAGTTAATTGCATGATATCTAGTGACTCACATCTAATCCCCTAATTGCTGCCACCTTAACTATTTATGTGTTGCACCTTTTCCTCCACTTCCACGTGGAGTGGAGGTGGCACACCATTATTATTAATTTTATCCCATTGCATATATATATTCGGGTATTGCATAGATTCGTGGTAAAATAAATATCATATTTTGAATATACCATAATTAATAGAAAATTATTTCGAACAAAACCTCTATAAAATAATAATATTATTTTAACATAATTAGATTTACTATCACCGTTTAAAATATTAATAAATTATAAAACTATTATAAAGTAGTATAAATATATCACAACTAAAGAATTTTATAAGTTTTTAAAATATTTTCGAAAGGTAATTAACTATGTCATTTTACCAAGTTCTAATTTAATTAAATATTTTACAACGTGCTCGGTCTAAATAATATTCTCAAATGAACTATACGAAAACCAAACTGTCAGTCCCAGCAAGTCATAAATAACTTGGAGCAGTTATAGAAAAGCTCTAAATACCGAGAATGCACAAAAATGAGAAAAATGACCGGGAAGGTCATTACAACATCCACTACTAAGAGGACTTTCGTCCGCGAAAGTCAAGAGTAAGTACATACCTGAAGACGTGAACAAGTAGGGAAACTGGGCTCGCATATCAGGCTCAAGCTCCCAAGTGGCCTCCTCAACCGAACGGTGGCGCCATTGTACCTTAACTACTGGAATGTCCCAGGAGCGTAACCATCTGACATCTCTGGCTAAAATGGATACAAGCTCCTCTGTTTACTCTGGGCTGTCCGTAACCTGTCCTGAATCACCCGAACTCGATCAAAAGATTCTCGGAGCAAATCCGTGCCACGAGGATTGACCTCCAAAGTCTCAAACCATCCAACTGGAGACCGACACCGTCTAACATACAAAGCCTCAAACGGGGCCATGTGAATGCTAGAATGAAAGCTATTATTATACGCGAACTCTGCTAAAGGTAAGAACTGATCCCATTGACCCCCCAAAGTCTAACACATAAGCGCGGAGCATATCCTTCAATACCTGAATTGTCTGCTCTGACTGCCCGTCGGTCTGAGGATGAAATGCAGTGCTGAGGTCCACCTGGGTACCCAACTCTTCCTGGAAAGTCTGCCATAAACTAGAGGTAAACTGAGACCCTCGGTCTGAGATAATAGATATTGGCACTCCATGTAGGCGAACCACCTCCTAAATATATATACGAGCTAATCTCTCAACACTGTAGGAAACTCGAACAGGGATAAAGTGTGCAGACTTAGTCAACCGATCTATAATAGCCCAAATACTATCAAAACCACGAGAGGTGCGAGGCAATCCAACAATGAAATGCATAGTGACCCTCTCCCATTTCCACTTGGGAATGGGCAACTGCTGAAGCAATCCACCAGATCTCTGGTGCTCAGCTTTTAACTGCTGACAACAGAGGCATCGAGCTACAAAACCTGTAATATCTCTCCGCATACCACTCCACCAATATGCTGCCTCAGATCCTGATACATTTTAGCTGTTCCAGGGTGAATAGAATACCTAGAGCTATGCGCCTCGTGCAAAATCAATTGAATCAAATATCCAACCCTCAAAACACAAATATGACCGTCAAACTTCAGAACACCATCAGAACCTAAGGTAGCTCTCTCAGAATTACCCTTCAATACCTAATCTCAAATGCTATAGAGACCGCTATCCTCAAACTGGCGACTCTGAATCTGCTCCAGCAAAGTAGATCTCGTACCAACACAAGCGATAACCCTTACGGAGTCAGAAATATCCAAATGCACTATTGAGTTGGCTAAGGATTGAATGTACAAAACCAACGACCGCTGAGAGACTAGAATGAAGGCTAAGCTACCCATACTCACTGCCTTCTGACTCAAGGCGTCCGTTAACACATTCGCCTTGCCCGAATGATAGAGAATAGAGATATCATAGTCCTTCAGCAATTCAATCCACCTGCGCTGCCTCGAATTAAGATTCCTCTGAGTCATCATATGCTGAAGACTGCGGTGGTCTGTAAAGATCTCACAATGAACACCATAGAGATAATGCCTCCAAATTTGCTGTGCAAACACAACCGCTGCTAACTCCAAATCATGAGTGGGATATTTACGCTCGTGCACCTTCAGCTGCCTCGATGCATAAGCAATGACACGACCCCACTGCATCAGAACACATCCCAAATCTATACCGAACGCATCACAATACATGGTGAAACCCTCACTCTCTACTGGAAGAGTCAACACAAGGGCAGAAGTAAGTCGATCCTTGAGCTTCAGAAAGCTCGCCTCGCAATCCTCAGACCACTGAAATGGAACCTCCTTCCTGGTTAGTCTGGTCATAGGAGATGTAATAGACGAGAAGCCCTCAATAAATCGCCTATAGTACCCTGCCAACCCAACGAAACTGCGAACTTAAGTAAGCGACGTGGGCCTAGCCCAACCTCGAATAGCCTCGATCTTCACTGGGTCTACCATAATACCGTGTATGGATACAACATGCCATAAGAAAGCTACAGACTCAAGCCAGAACTCACACTTTGAGAACTTGGCATAAAGCCGATGATCTCTCAAAGTGTGGAGCACAATCCTCAAATGTTGCTCGTGCTCCTCGTTACTCCTCGAATAAACCAAGATGTCGTCAATAAACACAATCACAAAGGAGTCCAAGTATGGCCTGAATACACGATTCATCAAGTCCATGAAAACTGCTGGGGCATTAGTCAACCCAAAAGACATCACCAGGAACTCATAATGGCCATACCGAGTCCTGAAAACTGTCTTTGGGATGTCCTCAGCCCTAACTCTCAAATGATGATATCCAGATCTTAAGTCTATCTTCGAGAATACTGCTGTACCCTGAAGTTGATCAAACAAATTATCGATACGAGGCATAGGATACTTTTCTTCACCGTCACCCTATTTAGCTGCCTGTAATCGATACACATTCGCATAGACCCATCCTTCTTCTTTACCAACAGAACTGGAGCACCCCGCGGCGACACACTTGGCCTGATAAAACCCTTCCCCAGAAGGTCCTGGAGCTGAGTACTCAACACTCTCAACTCAGCAAGAGCCATACGATATGGAGCCATAGAAATAGGTCGGGTGCCCGGCTCGAGGTCAATAATGAACTCTATATCACGCTCAGGAGGAAGGCCAGGTAGGTCAGTCGGGAATACATCAGAAAACTCACGAACAATCAGGGCGGAGTCAAGTGATGGACTCTCAATGCTAGCATCCCGAACATATACAAGGACCGAATCACATCCCCTCGACATCAATCTACGAGCCCGAACATATGAAATAATCCCTGTCGGTGTGTGGCTAACAGAACCCTGCCACACCACCGGAGGTACACCGAGCATGGCTAAGGTAACAGTCTTGGCAAAGCAATCTAAGACTGCATGATGAAAAGACAACCAGTCCATGCCAGAATCATATCAAAGTCTACCATGCCAATACAATAAAATCAACCTTAGTCTCAAACTCCTAAATAGTCACCAGACAAGATCTATATACCCGATCTACTACTAAGGAATCACCAACGGGGGTAGATACACGTAAGGGTACAGATAATAACTCAGAATATAAACCCAACTGTGGTGCATAATAAGTAGATACATAAGAAAACGCGAATCCAGGATCAAATAATGCAAAAACTGGCTGGTGGTATATGAAAATCGTACCTCTAATCACCGCATCTGAAGCCTCAGCCTCCGGCCTAGTCGACACGGCATACAACTGGCTACCACTAGTCTGAGCACCAACCTGACTACCAGTCCGACCTCTCTGCGCTCCACCTGGAGAACCCTGGGGACCACCCCGACGACCCTGTACACCACCTCTGCCTACTGGCAATATAGATCTGATGGGATGTGTCATCTGCACTGAAGGCTCAATCACCCTGCGCTGAGGACACTCATGCGCGAAATGACCGATAGCCCCACAAGTATAACATGTTCCTGGCTCCCTGCTTGGCCTAGAAAATTCAACTGATCCGGTATAACCACCTCTAGTTGATGAACTGGACTGACCATGTCCCTGAGGCTAACTACCAGAACTACTATAGGCGGGCTGACTCCTATCAAAAATCTGCAAGGCTGAATGTACGGGCATACTAGGCTGACCATGTCGCTGAAAAGACTGATGCTGCTGCCGTGGGTACCTACCCTGAAACCAGCGACCTCTGAACTGCGAGTTGCTGTGACTGCCACTGTAACTACCCTGGAATCAGGGTCTCTTATCGCTGCCCCCTTGGGCCTCGCGATCCATCTTCTCTATCGAATATACATGCTTAGCTATCTCAGCAATTGATTTTCTCGAAGTCAGTAAACTCTATGTGGCTTTGCGGAGTGTTAATCGCAACCCTCTAACAAAACATCTAATCCTCTCGTACTCATCAGGTAAGATCATAGTAGCATGTCTGGCCAAATCATGGAATCTCGCCTAATACTCAGCAACTATCTAGATGTCACGCCCCGACTTTCAACGAGGCGTGATTGGCACCCGAAGCCGACATGGCCCGAGAGAACCAATCTTTGCTCATGTACGTTCGTATGCATATTCTCATATAAATCTCAATAAACCTTATGCAACTATGCGGAAGACATGATCATGGAACATATGCTATAGATATATTAATGAAACTTGGCCGTTGGGGCCATTAAGTCAAAACGAACATTTATCTCTTACATCCACATACCCACATATGTCTACAAAAGCCTCTAACAGATGCATTTATAAGACCAACTAACAGTCGGGACAAGTCCCCGCTTTATACAACATTTACAATATCAAAATCAGATATACGACTATGACTCAGGAGGCTCCGAACCAAGTGGAGCTCACCAAAACTCTGCAAATGATCCACAGCCTACTGAGGAGGTCTACTAATACCTGCACCTGCAACATTTAAGGTAAGTTCCCCCGAGGGGGTCAATACGAAGAATGTACTGAGTATGCAAGGCTCATAATAAATAGCATCATACATTAGAATGTCAATAGAATAAAATATGAGAGAATAATCAATGTGGATCAACCATCATTTTATGTAACATCTTTTTATAATTATAGTCCTTCAAGGAATTTACCTTCGCTCAAGAGACTTGCCTCTCATAGGTTCTTCTATACTCAAGAGATTCGTTCTTGCTCCTATATTCATTACCGCTATTGTTCATCTACTTGGTTAGTAGGTTATAACAGAATAACACTTCATCCACATACATCCACTCTAGTGGTGGGTGTAACAACATAACATACATCTATTCTCTTAAAGTACATCCACTCTATTGGTGGTTTTACCCTACATCCACTCTATTGGTGGGGCAACATACATCCACTCTCATGGTGGGGTAACGTACATCCACTCTCATGGTGGGGTAACGTACATCCACTCTCATGGTGGGGTAACGTACATCCACTCTCATGGTGGGGTAACATACATCCACTCTCATGGTGGGGTAACATACATCCACTCTCATGGTGGGGTAACATACATGGGAGAGATTGATATATCAACTTATGAGAGATTAATACATTAAGGATCATGACACTAATTGAAACACACAAATAGGCTTTACCTCACTCTTATACTTCATGAGATTAACACCTTAACTTATGAGGGATAGATATATTAGCTTGCACTCTACCTCCTTCGCTAATCTTATGAGATCTTATCTAAGTATATGATACCGGACCTCCACCTTCAGTGGGCTATACTAAATAACAAAGCATACTATTGAGACGATTCCATATTAGACTTATACCCGCTAGAATGTAATCCATACTTCACGAAACATATAGCAACCATGCGCATTACCTCTTTGCAATACATTAAAGATCATGAGACTAAAGCACAGACTTATATACACGTCTCACTCCACCCTTTTACTTCATGAGATTGATATCTTCACTTATGAGGATTAATTTTACTAACTCGCACATCACCTCTCTTATTACTCCTATACGATTGGTACTCTTACTTATGAACAATTGGCACAAGGATAATCATCATACTATAGGACTTTGGAGCGAGACATAATCGGAATAATGCTATTCAAACTAAACAAGCTCTCTTTACCTCATTACTCTCGTTGAAATAGTCCTCTTAGAATTTACAATGTTATGACATCTTTGGAACTCCAATTAATGACTAAGAGATAAGTGAATCATCATTCATCTACAATAGGATACATATGAATAACAATATACATCAACCTAAATTGATATACTTCAAGCCTTTCGGAATTGAAACAAATCCAATATCAATATGAACAACATGTTGCAGAAGGATATGAAAAAAAGAACCTTACATACCTTGTATTCGTAATACGAATACACAATCTTAGACGTGCATACAATATTCCTGCTCCTTCCTTATGTTTTGCTCTACAACACAATTTCATAACGAAACCAACATTAACCACCAATTACCTTATAATGACATACAACAACAATAAGTCACATGTTTAGCTTTAACATGTCATTCCCCTTTGACAATACCATTTATGAAATCATCATACCAATAATCCCACAATATTCCATACATTGAACAACACATTATAACCAATATCATGTCACACCAAGCTCATATTTTACACTTCTCCATCACCACCACATCACAATTATTCCATCAAATGACTTCAATACACCTCACAACAACAAATCGGCCAAAATCCCATAATTTAGACTTATAGAAAAATAACAAGTTTGGGACCATAATAACACCATACATGTTGTTATTTTATCCATACCATGCTTTTTCATCAAGACCACAAGTCATAATCCAAGTTACAATCCCATGGATTTCACATCTTTTACTAAAACACAAAACACCATATTCAACACTTCCAAGCATAACCAACATGATATACATAATCTCTCATGCTAATAATATGTTAAAGTACAAGAATAATCACTTACCCAAGCTTGGAAAATGGTGATCTTGCTCCAAAAATGACTTAGGGTTTGAGAGCCCAAAAAGGGTGTTCTTGAGAGTTCTAGAGAAAAAGATAGAAAAGCATGTGTGTTATTGTGTATTAAAATCTGATTTTTGGTCTCCTTTTATAGAAATTGGGAGTCATACTTAGCCAGTCTTGGCATTTAATGCTAATTGTGGCTAAGTCAATGTAAGAATGGGTCATTTGACCATTCTTGACCCATGATTTCTTCTCATTTTGGGCCCCTTTTTGAGCCCAATTCACTTAACCCACTAAAATCCATAATTCCTCATGTTTAATTCATTCCATAAGCATTATGACAATATTCCCACTCACGGGATTCACACTTGTAGCCTCAATTTCAAAAACAAGCACTTCTAGCCACGTATGACTTATTTTGACCATAAGGGTAAAATCGTCATTTTGATGCCAATTTCGTTCTCGAGTAATTTTATCATACCAATATAATACTTCACTCATTTCATGTATATTCTCATGGTTGTAGAAGAAACGTGGCAAAAATTGGCTCAATACGTCCCCGGGCACCTTGGGATTTAAGAAAAATTCCAACTTTTGAAAGGTGCGCACTAGCAGCCCGGCACGCCCTTGGGTGCGATACCTTACTGCCTGTGGGCTAAAAATTTTAGCCCAGAGCGGCCCGGCATGCCCCTGGGCGCGCCCCACCTCTTTTTTTTCAAAATTTTCGTTTCTTCGACTTTTCTTCGCGGATTTGGTTAGACACTTCAAGTCCTATTCTTTAACCTACTTATTACCCTTAATATCCTTTGTTTATAGGTCCTATTAGCCTTATTTTGAACCCCACAACTACGCCATAAAAGTCACAAAACAACTCTTATGAAGGGCTAATCACATGTATGAAGCCAAATTTCAATTTCCTCAACATTAACATTACCAAATGCATACTTATAGCTCTCGACACCTAAGTATACATTGTTCAACGTCTTCAAGTAGGGTTGGGAAGGTACGGGGTGTTACATTCTCCCCCACTTAGAAACATTCGTCCTCAAATGTTAACGATACTGCTTCAATTACAAATGCATCTCTCTATTAGCACATGTATGCATAAACACTTAAGGCTCATGGATATTTACTTGTTATTGGTCTACTTTCACACTTTGAACTTTTTCTTCCATTTGAAATAATATGGGTACATCGGTTCCATCATTTTTTTTATTTTCTCAACTTCTCATGCGATCTCTTCGACTTTTTGAGTTCTCCAAAGAACTTTTACAAAATTTACGTCTTTAATTCTTGGCCTTTTCACTTGTCGGTCTAGAATGATAATGAGTATTTCAATGGGAACAAATATGAAAGGATACTCTTATATACTGTCCACAATTGCACATCCTTTCTTTCCAAATCCTTTACCCCTTTTATTGGTGACACTTGCAAGAGTACTTAATCATCTATGATCACATTACGATATGTTCCTTTAACTATACGAAACTCACCGACAGGTGGAAATATTTCTATTGACTTCACTCATAACCCCAGTATACTATTAAATTCACGGCGGTCGATGGAGCAACGTACGATAGAGTAGAGCTCTAATCAATCAATACATATACATCATGTAAAATATGGTAATATACCTAAATACCTGTACCGTCATCAGGAGGTGCTTCCTCATTCTGCCGGTCCACTAAAGCGTAAGTACGATTTTGAGTTCCACTGGAACTGGCTGCCCCTCTGGCACCTCTACCGTGACCAGCAGACTGTACACCAGCTGCCGATGCCACATCGGTTGATCCGGTAGGCCGTGTCATACTACCCGTATGCCTCTGTGGGCATTCTCTCATCATGTGTCCTAGCCTACTGCATACAAAGCAAACATTCGTCTCAAACCGGCATTCGCCTGCATGAAATCTCCCACAGCGCGGGCACAACTGACGAGAAGATCTCGTTGCATGTGATCCATGAATCCCACTACTCTGTTTCGATCGACCACCTCTAGACTCTCGAAATGGAGAATGAGCACCTACTGTGAAATAAGAGGATGAGGGTCTAGGCGGTAACATTCGAGATCCAGATTCTCCTGGGGACACCATAGACTGCCCCATAGGTCTAGCCCTTTTTGATGACCCTTCTTCCGCTTTCTGTATCCTCTTTCTTTGCCTTTGATCCTCCATTTTCTGCGCAAAGGCCTGTATTCTAGCTATGTCCATATCTCGATTTAAGGCAGCAATAGTGCAGTCTCGTACCAAATAAGGCTCCAATCTGTCCACATATCAATGGACTCTATCTTTCATAGTGGCTACCACATTTGGAGCATATCTAGTCAAGGAATTAAACTGCAAACTGTATTCTCTAACACTCATATTTCCTTGACGCAAATGGAGAAATTGGTCTGCACGTGCCTCCCGAATCTCATATGGGAGGTAATGATCAAGGAATGCCATTTTAAATTCATCCCAATCAGCTGGGAGTGCATCCATACCCCTTGATCTTTTCCAGTCCTCATACCACAAGATAGTCTCGCCCTTCAGTCTATAAGCTGCTAGCTCAACTGTTTCTACACCTGTTACGGGCATCACCTCTAGTGCTTTTTGAACTTGGTCCACAAAATCCTGTGGATCTGCTTTCGGATCAGACCCTGTGAATATAGGAGGGTCTAGTTTTAAAAAGTCCTGTGTTCTGCGACTCTCCACCCTAGCCGCATCATCCTCATTTATCATTGGGCCAGTTCGTCCCTGTGTCTGTGCAGCAACTAGCTGTGTCAACATATGTACTGTATTTCTCAAATCATGATCAGTGGTATTCATTGGTGGCTCTGCAGGTACTTCTCTACCTCTTGGCTCTTCTGGAGCTGGCAAGGTAGAGGAAGATCGCGATGCAATCTCAGCGTCAGCTCCATCGTGACTAACTTGGTCAGGTGGTAATCTACTCATTCCTTCTTTAACAGGCATATCCACCTACTTCCCTTTACCTCTACCTCTTTTCGTGATTGGCATGTTTACTATACCAAAGAAAAACAATCACCATGGTCAGATACAATTCAACTTACAACACTGGCTCTATTGCACGATCTAGAATGAAGAAAAGAAACCACATCCTAAATGCCCCATAGCCTCCTGCTCATAAATTTGGTGCACAACACATCCATGAACAAGACTCTACTCGGACACGGCTTTGTAGACACCCTTAGAACGACCTGCTCTGATACCACTTTTGTCACGCCCCGACTTCCAACGAGGCGTGATTGGTACCCGAAGCCTACATGGCCCGAGAGAACCAATCTTTGCTCATGTACGTTCGTATGTATATTCTCGTATAAATCTCATTA
The DNA here is from genome assembly GCA_031232105.1 of Capsicum rhomboideum. Lineage (NCBI taxonomy): Eukaryota > Viridiplantae > Streptophyta > Magnoliopsida > Solanales > Solanaceae > Capsicum > Capsicum rhomboideum. Next base: position 137,746,668 of record CP124716.1, read on the forward strand.
AACCTTATGCAACTATGCGGAAGACATGATCATGGAACATATGCTATATATATATTAATGAAACTTGGCCGTTGGGGCCATTAAGTCAAAAGGAACATTTATCTCTTACATTCACATACCCACATATGTCTACAAAAGCCTCTAACAGATGCATTTATAAGACCAACTAACAGTCGGGACAAGTCCCCATTTTATACAACATTTACAATATCAAAATCAGATATACGACTATGACTTAGGAGGCTCCAAACCAAGTAGAACTCACCAAAACTCTGCAAATGATCCACAGCCTACTGAGGAGGTCTACTAATACCTGCACCTGCAACATGTAAGGTAAGTTCCCCCAAGGGGGTCAGTACGAAGAATGTACTGAGTATGCAAGGCTCATATTAAATAGCATCATACATGAGAATGTCAATAGAATAAAATATGAGAGAATAATCAATGTGGATCAACCATCATTTTATGTAACATCTTTTATAATTATAGTCCTTCAAGGAATTTACCTTCGCTCAAGAGACTTGACTCTCATAGGTTCTTCTATACTCAAGAGATTCGTTCTTGCTCCTATATTCATTACCGCTATTGTTCATCTACTTGGTTAGTAGGTTATAACAGAATAACACTTCATCCACATACATCCACTCTAGTGGTGGGGGTAACAACATAACATACATCTATTCTCTTAACGTACATCCACTCTATTGGTGGTTTTACCCTACATCCACTCTATTGGTGGGGCAACATACATCCACTCTCATGGTGGGGCAACATACATCCACTCTCATTGTGGGGTAACATACATCCACTCTCATGGTGGGGTAACATACATCCACTCTCATGGTGGGGTAATATACATCCACTCTCATGGTGGGGTAACATACATCCACTCTCATAGTGGGGTAACATACATGGGAGAGATTGATATATCAACTTATGAGAGATTAATACATTAAGGATCATGACACTAATTGAAACACACAAATAGGCTTTACCTCACACTTATACTTCATGAGATTAACACCTTAACTTATGAGGGATAGATATATTAGCTTGCACTCTACCTCCTTCGCTAATCTTATGAGATCTTACCTAAGTATATGATACCGGACCTCCACCTTTGGTGGGCTATACTAAATAACAAAGCATACTATTGAGACGATTCCATTTTAGACTTATACCCGCTAGAATGTAATCCATACTTCACGAAACAAATAGAAACCATGCGCATTACCTCTTTGCAATACATTAAAGATCATGAGACTAAAGCACACACTTATATACACGTCTCACTCCACCCCTTTACTTCATGAGATTGACATCTTCACTTATGAGGAATAATTTTACTAACTCGCACATCACCTCTCTTATTACTCCTATACGATTGGTACTCTTACTTATGAACAATTGGCACAAGGATAATCATCATACTATAGGACTTTGGAGCGAGACATAATCGGAATAATTCTATTCAAACTAAACAAGCTCTCTTTACCTCATTACTCTCGTTGAAATAGTCCTCTTAGAATTTACAATGTTATGACATCTTTGGAACTCCAATTAATGACTAAGAGATAAGTGAATCCTCATTCATCTACAATATGATACATATGAATAACAATATACATCAACCTGAATTGATATACTTCAAGCCTTTCGGAATTGAAACAAATCCAATATCAATATGAACAACATGTTGTAGAAGGATATGAAAAAAGAAACCTTACATACCTTGTATTCGTAATACGAATACACAATCTTAGACGTGCATACAATATTCCTGCTCCTTCCTTATGTTTCGCTCTACAACACAAGTTCATAACGAAACCACCAATTACCTTATAATGGCATACAACAACAATAAGTCACATGTTTAGCTTTAACATGTCATTCCCCTTTGACAATACCATTTATGAAATCATCATACCAATAATCCCACAATATTCCATACATTGAACAACACATTATAACCAATATCATGTCACACCAAGCTCATATTTTACACTTCTCCATCACCATCACATCACAATTATTCCATCAAATGACTTCAATACACCTCACAACAACAAATCGGCCAAAATTCCATAATTTAGACTTATAGAAAAATAACAAGTTTGGGACCATAATAACACCATACATGTTGTTATTTTATCCATACCATGCTTTTTCATCAAGACCACAAGTCATAATCCAAGTTACAATCCCATGGATTTCACATTTTTTACTAAAACACAAAACACCATATTCAACACTTCCAAGCATAACCAACATGATATACATAATCTCTCATGCTAATAATATGTTAAATTTCAAGAATAATCACTTACCCAAGCTTGGAAAATGGTGATCTTGCTCCAAAAATGACTTAGGGTTTGAGAGCCCAAAAAGGGTGTTCTTGAGAGTTCTAGAGAAAAAGATAGAAAAGCATGTGTGTTATTGTGTATTAAAATCTGATTTTTGGTCTCCTTTTATAGACCTTGGGAGTCATCCTTAGCCACTCTTGGCATTTAATGCTAATTGTGGCTAAGTCAATGGAAGAATGGGCCATTCTTGACCCATGATTTCTTCTCATTTTGGGCCCCTTTTTGAGCCCAATTCACTTAACCCACTAAAATCCATAATTCCTCATGTTTAATTCATTCCATAAGCATTATGACAATATTCCCACTCACGGGATTCACACTTGTAGCCTCAATTCCAAAAACAAGCACTTCTAGCCACGTATGACTTATTTTGACCATAAGGGTAAAATCGTCATTTTGATGCCAATTTCGTTCTCGAGTAATTTTATCATACCAATATAATAATTCACTCATTTCATGTATATTCTCATGGTTGTAGAAGAAACGTGGCAAAAATTGGCTCAATACGTCCCCGGGCACCCTTGGGATTTAAGAAAAATTCCAACTTTTGAAAGGTGCGCACTAGTAGCCCAGCACGCCCTTGGGCGCGCTACCTTACTGCCTGTGGGCTAAAAATTTTAGCCCAGAGCGGCCCGGTACGCCCCTGGGCGCGCCCCACCTCTTTTTTTTCAAAATTTTCGTTTCTTCGACTTTTCTTCGCGGATTTGGTTAAACATTTCAAGTCCTATTCTTTAACTTACTTCTTACCCTTAATATCCTTTGTTTAGAGGTTCTCTTAGCCTTATTTTGAAACCCACAACTGCGCCATAAAAATCACAAAACAACTCTTATGAAGGGCTAATCACATGTATGAAGCCAAATTTCAATTTCCTCAACATTAACATTACCAAATGCATACTTATAGCTCTCGACACCTAGTATACATTGTTCAACGTCATCAAGTAGGGTTGGGAAGGTACGGGGTGTTACACTAGACCCCTGTCTTAACCTGGAAAACTCATCTCGAAGACGCTCACGCATGCTGCAGGGCATATACTTCCCCAAGAATACCTCGGAGAATTGTGCCCAAGTAATGGGTGGAGATCCAGCTGGCCTGGAATCAAGATAACCTCTCCACCATCTCCTCCCGACTGAATCAAACTGATAGGCAAAAAAATCTACCCCGCGCGACTCTACTAATCCCAAATTCCTCAGCTTCTCCTCGCAACTGGATAAGAACTCATAAGCGTCCCCGACAGACATAACTGGATGAGCTACTACCGACTGAGGAATTACCGATACAGGCGGAACCTCTACTCTGGGTGCTGCAGCTGCAGGCTGCGCATCAATACCAACTCCATGTACTGCTGGCTGGGCTCCCTCGGCTGACGGTCCTCTAACTAATCCCAGCAACTGCACCAAAGTATCTCGGAGCACTGAAGCATCAATAAATCTAGGTGGAGCCTGGGCTGCTCCCTGGCCCACCGGCTGCTGTGGCGGCGGAACATTTGTAACTATAACGGGATCGGGTGACTGATCCCTAGCATGATCTTGGCCTGGGGATGCTACTCTACCCTGCCTCCGACCTCTAGGTCGACCTCGGCCCCTAACTGGAGCCCTCGCTGCAGGCTCAGGGTCCCGACCCCCGGCTCTCGTACCATGCGTCCTAACCATCTGCGTAAAGAGTGAACCAAATGAAAATCAGAAACCAACATAGACCCGACGCACGGACATGAATCAAGAAAATGACAGACTCCCCTAAGAATACTCCGTAGCCTCCTGAAGATAGGATACAGGTGTCCCCGCACCGATCCGCAGGACTCTACCACACATTGACTCATGTACGGACACTACCTACAAAACCTAGGCTCTGATACCAAGCTGTCACGACCCAATATTTGAGTCATGATGGTGCCTACCATAACCCACCAATAGGCAAGCCAAACCCTAGCCTAGAGTGACAAGCGATGGGCTAACGGGCAGAATCTTAGAAGAACAGAGATGAGGTGGAAGTAACCGTACTAATAAGCATGCTAGAAATAAAAAAAAAAAAACAGAACCAAAATATACCCACACCGAGACTGAGAAGGAAGAGGACAATATATATAAAGTCAAGAACCCCTCCCAAGACCTGGTGAGGTCGGTACAAGAGACACTACTAGACATGTTCAGAATACAAGATAGAAACCAAATATATATAACAAGTACAACAGACTTGAGTGCAAAAGACTATACAGTAGAGATGGAGGAGGATCTGCCTCGAACGTCAGTAAGCTCACCCTGCTCCGGAGTCAGTGCTGAGAAGAGAGTCACGTCAAACTCGCCGACTAGTGCCCTGATCTGCATCGGGAAAAAGATGCAGAAGTGCAGTATGAGTACTGGGGCAACGGGTACTCAGTAGGCATCATCGGCCGACTGAGCTCAATGTAATATAAGCAAGCTAAAATGCGAGGGTGCATGCTAAGTCCAGGGTATAAGTAATAAATACATAAGTAACTGCCGAGGCGTATAGATATGCTCAGGAGATTGAGGACATGTCAAGGCGATTTCAAAACAAGTTGCGACCAATTTGACGATATTGAAGAATTTTTTTTTTGTCGAAAAAAAAGGTCATACTACATGTGGAGAAGAAGTTTCAAATAAATTTTCAACAATCCTGCTGCTAATCCATCTTTAAAATAAAATCAATTTTCAACCCATGTTTATGGGCTCCAATTTTCAACCCCTGCTTACTTTTAACACTTGGGCCCCTTTCAACTCGTGCATATACTTTTAATGCATGAGCTCCACTTTTAACCTGCGCTCACTTTCAATATACAAGGCTCCACTTTCAACTGTTCACTTATAACATAGGGCTCCAATAATATTAACCCATGTTTTTATTTTAACGCATAGGGCTCCAATTTTTAACCCATATCAACTTTATATCATGGTAAGCAGCAATGATATATGAAGATTGTGTGAAGAAAGAAGATCAGGATTATTTTTCCAGAAAATTAAGCCAAAAAGGGGAGATTTGTTAGGGTTTTTGCCCTGATTTTCTTACCAAATTTAAGTTTTACTTTTCTTGGAAGGAAAATAAAAGTAATACCATAATTACTTTTACTTTTCCTAAAAGGAAAATATAAAACTCTTCCATAATTGGCTAACCTCTTTCTTGGAGGAAAAGTTTTGGACCTCTATAAATAGAAGACCCCTCTTCTCATACAACAACACAATAGCATCCACAATGTAATCATTAAAAGAGTTTTGTTTGGGGGGAGATTTTCTCTCAATATATTTTAAGTTTTTTGATTTAGTTTCAATATGTAGGTCTGTTGGCTAATCATATCAAATAATATATTTTTTAATATAGTTTTCTTTGTCATCTGAATTATCGCCTCTATGGTTTGCAAACAATTAGCTTCTGCATGACGGCATCTCAATTTCGAACCCAACATAATGCTATTCAAACATTGCTGCATATAATTTTATCCAGACCGGCCAACGCTCATGGATCAAATTTCCAAGATATTGAGGCTATTTTGATGAGAATTGGCTAGATTTTTCTGGTCTTGCTTTACTATTATCAGTGCTCATAGTTTGATGTATTTTATATTTGTTACTTTTTGATTCTTTTGAATATAATTTCTTGCTAAAATTTCAAGTAAATGTTAACAAGTTACCTTATCTGCACATGCATTATTTCAACTTAATTGATTTTGTCTTTGTTATTACTCTATCCCGTCTATTTTATATGTCATCGGGCACAAAGTTTAAGAAATAAGTAAATACTTTCTGAAGTTTACCAAATTATTCTTTCTAGAAAAGTTAAAAAAAGAAGAAGAAAGAGTACCATCTTTAAAATTAAGTGGGACCAATAAGAATAAAAGAGTAATTGTGCTTTTAAACGATTACCAAATAAGGAAAGGCGACTTTTTTTGGGATGCACCAAAAAGGAAAGTGTGTCATATAAAATAGGATAGAGGGAGTATATGATTAATGGCATAACTTAATCTCTAGGGGAAAAAATTAAGCTATCACAAATAGTTGGAATTTAGAAGTGGATTGTGCACCCAAGGTATTAGATGTTATGCCTAAGTCATTTTATTATACTTTGTTGTTTTTAAACAGATGTGGGACGAACATTGCAAAGGCAAGTCGTGAGTCTTTCTTATTGGTTTTTGAGTAGATATTTTTCACTGTAAGATACTTTTTCATTTAGCAGTTGTAGGAAAAAAACGATCTTAATATCTCAAAAATAAGATTATATTCATTGGTATTTCTTTTGCTTTTATTAGCCTTTAATTCATTCATTAAGGTCCATTTGAGTCAACCATGAATTCAAATTCTTGAGTTAAATGGACTTAAATTACTTATTCGGTTACAATGTAATCAATGCCATTCAACAGCTATTTTTTGTTTCATTTTGAATTTTCCTTGTTAATGGGTTATAACTCTCCTTTAATCCAATTATTAAGTACCTTCAAATCCTCTTTCCATTGAAACTTTGGTATCTATCTATCTATCTATCTATATATATACTATGTCTCTTTTTATAAAGACATGGAAAATAGAAAACATTCTTCCTCTAATAGATTGTGGTGCGGGATTTTATCTATTTTTTGTTAGTTTCTGACTCCTAATTCATTATTAGAAGAACTTGTTGAATCCAGGAGAATACATCTTAAAGACAGTGATAGAAGCACACCTCAAGCTAGAGAATTTCCGTGGTTCTAATATTTTACAATAATCTTAAGAATATTTTATAATGAATCACGGAAACAAGCAATATTCCATTATTTTTTAGAAAACAAAAGTGGAGTGGGAATTGCCTGCAAATATGAAAGAAAAAAAATGGATTCTGCTCCTTGTAATTGACGTAGCTTAAATGGGTTGGAAAGGTAGAGATTTGGATTGTGGTTCAGGGTAATACAATGAGATTGAGCTCGGAAGATATATAATACAATCCTAGTGTGGTCTGTTACTCGGTTGGTCAGAACGAGAGGAGTCGTGGTGGTTAATGGAGGAGCTAGCAACGATGGTTAATGGGAGAGCGGCGATGGGAAGAGCAACGGGAAGCTTTGTTGCTCCAAATTAAGTAGGCGTTTGACCATGAAAATTAAATTTTTTGGAGTTGGAGTTATGTTTGGCAATGAAAAAAATTAGAGTTCTTTTTGACTTTTTGTGAGAGAAGTCCGAAAAAAAAAATTCACTTTAGTGAAATAAATTTTATGGCCAAACACCACAAAATTTCACTTTTTTCACTAAAGTGAAATAAATTTCTGGAAAAAAGTGATTTTTTTTTATGGCCAAACGGGTCCTAAGGATTTACAGCTTCGTTTAGGGAGCTCGAGAGTCATATTTTCAAAGGTATAATCTCTGTGATGTAAATGGTGTTTCTCGCAATATAAGGTATGTCGATCTACTATAATATTCTTTATTATTTTATGAGGAAAAGATTGGTACTTTTAACCATAATCAATAATAAAACTTTCGGGAAAAGAGTTAGGAAAATTGACAATCCTGGTAAATCAAAAATTAATTTGGATGAAGTTGATGATATTATTATTGTGGTCATTTCCCAAGTAAATATTGTGGCATGTGTGTGTGAATAAAATAATTTTATGGCTTACATTCAAGTCAATGGAGGAGAAGAGTTTATTTGGCTTGATTGAAGAACTACTCAAGTTCTTAGAAAAGAAAAGTTCTTCCTAAACTCACATGTGAAAGAACTATTGACTTTAATTGAATTTTTATGTTCTTAATATTTGAACTAATTTGATTGATGTGGAATTATTAGAAATGTTGGAGTAAAATCTTTTTTGAGAATGTTGTGATTGTTTTACTAAGATTAATATTTTTGTTGGCAAAAAATATTATAAACATGATTTCATTGTGTTAATTATTTCTAGTCATGACTGAAAATTCTGAGTAGCTTGCTTGCTTGATTTCTTTGATTTATGTAAAAATGTTTGGATGTCAATTTTGAGATCAAAGTCATTTACATAGTTAAGTGGTGAATTTATGTTATTATTTTATTATTTATATGATGAAATATTTCATGAAAAATTGGTTAAAGTTGATATTATGAGTTATGAAAATATTGTCATCTTATTTTAAAATATTTAAAATATGGGGGTAAAGTATTTTACGAAAGTTATGCCGCTTATCTTGAAATACTTAAAAGTATGGGGATGGCTTGCAAAGTTGTGCAACTTGATTTTGAAAGAAGCGAAAGGAAAGGTATAATATTTTTGATTGTATGTGTATGCTTATTATAAGTGTTGCATATAAAGTTTGTGTTTATTAAGAGTGATGTGATTGATTTTGTAAGACAACATTATAGCAAAGGAATTTTTTTTTGAGAATATATTTTCGTCGAAAAATGATAATATTTTACGTGGTTATATATGTTGTTCAAGATGTCTTCAAAAATGAGGATTTGAGGAGAAGAAAAATTACAAGGTTAGAAAAATATTTTGGTGAAGATTTTTATAGTTATTTTGTTGATAGATCCTAACATATATTAAGTTGTTATTTCTTTTCTTGGTGCATTATTTTGAAAAGAAACAACTAATGGTAATGTGTTATGGTGAATGAATATATGTTATATTGGAGGACTACATTGATGTTAATTGAATCACTAAATTCATAGGTGATGATGTGTTTACCAAAGTAGGGTGTAATAATATGAAATTAGCCATAAAGACCATTGATCTGAGTTTGTGCTTTGGTGTTGGCTGATAATGAGGATAATATAATTCTTAGTGAGTACTCAGTTAAAATAAAACCAACGTATATATATAATATAAATATAAATATATATATATATATATAGGTTATCAAACAACATTAACTGTAATGAGAAAAAAAACACGTGTTTGAGATGGAATAGTTTCCATAGAACATGTGAAGTCAAAAGTGAATTTGGCCATAGACTATAAAGACCTGATTTGTGAAATCTTATATTTTATGTGTTTTGACCATTTTGTCCTTCCCCGTAGTTGCTACATGTTGATTTTGAGATGTGGGGATGGTTGACACGGTTCCTGATGCTATCGGGAGTGATTTGAGTGAGTTTGTAATTTTTAGAGGTTTTGAAAACTCTATAGTTGATTTCGATCAACATTTGATGTTCTGAGTGTCAGTTGGTGATTTGGACAGTTCATTATATCCCCGGAATGTCGAATTTGGATTAGTAGTGGGGTTGGTTCAGGTTCGAAACTTTTATTTTGCATTTTGACCCTTCGTTTGAAAATTGCCTAAAAAGGATTTCGGGGTTTAATTTATTGAAAACAATCTTTTTTCAAAAATCTGACGTCGCCATTGAGTTCGAAACATCGAAAATAGCCTGGTAGCATATATGACTTATTTCGGTGGAATCCCGAACGAATCCCAAGGATCCGTTCGAAGACTTCGAAAACATGCAAAATCAGCAAAGTTACTGATATCTGGTGATGAAGCCACTTTCTTCACGAACACGGACCAAGGGCCGCGAATGTGAAGAAGGAATAATTCCCTTCATCGCCATCGTGAGGTGGTGGCCGCAAACGCGAAGGTGTTGGTTCGGGTCAGGTGTCTGTCCCTTCTTCGCGAACGCGACAAGGCGACAACTGTCGCGAACGGGAGGGTACGGGTCACAGACCTTAGCGAATGCAAAGCCTTGACCGCGAACGCGAAGTCCATTCAAGTGTCCTGGTCAATGTTGACCCTCACGATCACGAGGTGGGGTCCGCAATCGCAAAGTACTAGCCATAAAATAATATAAATAGCTCAAAATCACGAATTTCTTCTATTTTTAGACCTCCAAACTTTGGAAAAGGCAATTTTCGAGGGTTTCTTCATCGTTTTTCGACTGGGTAACCTCTAAACTCTTATTTTCATTATTTCTCATTAATTATATCTTCGAAAACACCTTTTAATCATGATTTTGAAATGGAATTTTGAGGTTTTTACCGGTAAAGCTTAAAAAATAGTTTTTCTTCGATTTGGACCTCATTTTAAACTCATTTTCACATAGATTTTCAACTGTAGACTCCTATAATCTTAGGAAATGTATTTCTAAAATAAAATTTTGATTTTACCTCTCTCATTTTCTACTGAGATTCGGTGTTTTGCTGGGTTAGTGGGCTATTATCGATGGTTTGTGCAGGGCTTCTCTTCTATTGCGGCTCTTTTGACTAAGTTCACTTAGAAAAATGTTGCTTTTTCAGTGGATGGATGATTGTGAGAGTAGCTTTCAAAAGCTCAAGGAGTCATTGACTTTGGCTCCTATCTTGACTTTGCTTGAGGAGGGTGTAGGTTTCACTGTATTTTTTTATGCTTTTCGAGTTGACTTGGGTGGTGTGTTGATGCAAAAGGGTAAGGTGATTGCTTATGCTTCTCGACAGTTGAAGGTCCATGAGAAAAACTACCCTACTTATGATTTGGAGTTAATCGCGGTTGTGTTCATATTGAAATTGTGGCGACACTACTTGTATAGAGTTTATTGTGAGATTTTCTCAAATCATCGTAGCCTTCCTTACTTCATCACTCAGCAAAATTTTAATATGAAACAACATAGATAGTTAGGGTTGCTTAAGGATTATGATCTCACCGTTTTTTATCATCTGGTAAGGCTAATGTGGTAGCAGATGCCCTGAGTCGAAAGGCGATGAGTATAAGAAGTTTGACTTATCTTTGGGTGAGGGAGCAACCTTTAGCTTTAGACGTTCAGTCTTTGGCTAATTAGTTGGTTCGACTTGGGAGCAACCTTTAGCTTTAGACGTTCAGTCTTTGGCTAATTAGTTGGTTCGACTTGATATTTTGACACCTAGGCAAGTTTTGGCATATGTTGAGGCTAGATTTTTATTAATGGAGCAGATTCGAGCTCGACAGTTTGATGATGAGTAGTTGAGAATAATTCATGATAAAGTATTGGATGGTGAGACAAAGATGACATCTCTTGATTAGGAGGGTGTTTTGAGGATTGGTGGTCGTTTTTGTGTGCTGAGAGTTGGTGGTTGGATTAGGTTGATCTTGGAGGAGGCTCATTATTCGACGTATTCATCTAGGAGCGACTAAGATGTACCATGACTTGAAGCAACACTATTGATGGTGTGGGATGAAGAAAGACATTGTAGAGTTTGTGGCCAAGTGTTTGAATTATCAACAAGTGAAGTATGAGCATCAACAATCGGGTGGTACGATGCAGAGGATGCATGTTCCCGAGTAGAAGTAGAAGCAAATCACTATGGACTTTGTGGTTGGTCTACCCCTGACTTTGGGGAAGTTTGATTTCATTTGGGTGATTATAGATAGGTTGACTAAATCATTTCACTTCGTACTTGTGAAGGTGAATTACAATGCCGAGAAATTGGCCAAGATCTACATTTGAGAGATTGTTTGGTTGTATGGAATGTCTATCTCCATTATTTCTGATAGTGGTACGCAATTTACCTCAAATTTTTGGAGTTCAATGCAAAGTGAGTTGGGTACTCATCTTGAGATGAGCACAACTTTTCACCTTCAGATGGATGACCAGTCAGAGCGGACCATTTAGGTGCTAGAGAAAATGCTTCGAGCATGTGTTATAGATTTTGATGGTCATTGAGACCAGTTCTTTTCCTTAGCGGAGTTTGCCTACAAAAATAGTAATCATTCCAACATTCAGATGACGCCTTTTCAGGCTTTGTATGGGTAGAGGTGTAGATCCCCTATGGAATGGTTTGATTCTTTCGAGGTAAGGCCTTGGGGCACTGATTTGTTGAGAGAATCGATGGATCGAATTAGGTTGATTCAGTAGAGGCTTGTGGCTTCTCTGAGTAGGCAGAAGAGTTACGTCGATCGACGAGTTCATGATGTGGCATTCATGGTTGGAGAGCGGATTTTGTTTAAGGTATCGCCCATGAAGGGTGTGATGAGATTTGAGAAGAAAGAAAAACTTAGTCTGATAGTTATCGGGCCTTTTGAGATTCTTGAGAAGTTTGGAGATATAGCCTATAGGCTAGCTTTGCCTCCACATTTGCTAGTTGTTCATCCGGTATTTCATGTTTTGATGTTGAAGTGATACCGTCCAGATGATACTCATGTGATCCGATGGGATTCAGTTGCATTAGATCCAAGAATATTGATTATGTGAAAGTTCAGTGGAGACATCGCTTGATTGAGGAGGTTACGTGGGAGGTTGAGTCTGATATGCAGTGTAGATACCCCTAATTTTTTACCGATTCAGGTACTTTCTTTATTTTTTCATTCGAGGATGAATACGTATTTTAGTGGTGGATAATGTAACAATCCTCATTGTAATTTTTAGCTTTTTCTATATTTTGACCATTTTGTCCTTCCTCGTAGTTGTTATAAACCATTTATGAGTTATGGGGATGATTGACACGGTCCCGAAAGCGTTCGGGAGTGATTATATGAGTTTGAGATTTTGAGTAGCCTTTAAAGAGTTATATTTAATTTTGATCAATATTTTGTGATCCGGTTATATTTAATTTTGATCAACATTTTGTGATTCGAGCATTGAATGGTGATTCTGTCAGTTCAATTAAATCCGAAATGTCAATTTTGGGTTAGTAGAATGGATGGTTTGGGTTTCGAGTTTTGATTTTGAGTTTCGAGCGCTTAGATTAGAAACTTGTTAAATAAGCCTAAAAGGAGTCCCAAGGGTTAACTTGTTGATAATGACCTCTTTTGATAAATTTGATGGTTCTATTGAGTCTAGATTGTCGAAATTAGTCTAGTAGCATTATTGGATTATTTTTACGAGCTCTTGATCGAATCCCGAGGATCCATTCTGACTCATTTTTTGGTTGCATATTTTCAGTTGTCCAAAGTTTCTGGTGCAACAGCTTTAGCAGGCCTTTGGTCACCTTAGCAGTTGCACCTAGGCGGACCGAGAGACCACCTTAACAGTAGCTGACTCGTCATGGCAACCATTACCTAAGTGATAGGCTAGTCGCCTTAGCAGTTAAAAGGCCACCAAAGTTGGTCGCCTATGTGAAAAGTGACTACCGCTTTACTAGTAGTCTGGCCGCCTAGGTGACGTCACTCAATCCATCATTTGACCGTCTAGGCGATGATTATTGATTCCATCCTAAAAATAACTTCAAAACTTAGATATTAAATTTGATTTTTTTGGGGTTTTATCCATACTACAACAAAATGTATCTCTAGCTACGAAATTTAAGCTATGAATTCAAAATTCATGGCTATTACCTAGTAATAGCCATAAAATTTCAAATTTTGTAGCTATCTAAAAATTCATAAAATTTTTTAGCTACGACAATCAAATTAACAAAGCTATAATTGCTAACAATCATGGCAATAATTACTTAAATAGCTACAAATTTATTGCTACGATAAAATTTTGTAGCTGATCATATGTGTTTGCCACGCGATAAAAATTATAGTAGCAATAGTAACTTTTTAGCCATAATATATTATATGAAACAAAATATTGTAGCTAATTAAATATTTTTCTACAAGACATAAAAAATTGTAGCAATAGTTAAATGATATAGCCACATATTTTTTGCTATAAAATTTTTTTGTAGCTAATTATTAATTTAAGCCACGAGTTGAAACTTATTGTAGCAATAATTAACTTTGAGCCAGATAAATTGTTTGAAATAAAATGTTGTAGCTAAACAAACATTTTTGCTTCAAGTTATAAAAAAATTGTGGCAATAGTTAAATGATATAGCCACAAATATTTTGTTATGATAGAATTCGTAGCTAATTACTGTTTTTTGCCACGAATTAAAACTTACTATAGCAATAGCATCCTTTTAGCCACAATAAATGTTGAAGCTAAATAAATATTTTTTCTTCAAGTTATAAAAATATAGCGGTGATAATTGTCTTATAGTTACATTATTTGTCATGACAAAATATTATAGCCATAGACTTATTATTGTGGTAAAAATTTCCAGCTAACTATTATTTTTTAATCACGAGTTGAAATATATTGTGCAATAATAATTTTTTAGTCACATTAAATAATTTTTTTCGTACAATTGAAGTTATTATAAAAATAGTACTAATATGATTACAAATAAACAAATTGTATTAAAATATAATAGTTAGATGAATATTTATAAAGCTTTCTAGGACTTTCTACATTCTGATAGATATAATAGCTTGTACAAACAAGTTCTTACATGGTATCGTAATACTTATCAAATTAATTATTAGTATCTAATGAAATAGATAAATTCATAAAACAAATGCAGAAAGTAAATTAAATAGACAAATTTTATGTTAAGACTACACAACAAGAGAAATAACTAATATACGCTTCTCCATGACTTCAACATCTTCTATCGAATAATATCTTTTACCAAATTAGTGTAGTTACAAGTATTCATTTTTTTATTTTTTTCATTTTTTAGTGTAAACAGATAAGAGGTTACATTATATATAATTAATGTTAATTAATTAATTATACCAAATTTAACAAAATCAACTTTACTAATTCAAACTTTATCTTGATCAAGTGCTTTGATAATTGTTATTTGACTCGAAGATATTCTATCAAAATAATATATATACATTCAATAAATATCTGAATATTAAGATATTGTGTTGAAATTTAACTACTAAATAATTAAGACCGTTAGTTTTCTCAATATTTGAACATATAAAATTATCTTTATTAAAAGTAATAGATATAAAATTAAAACAAAATATTAATTCATTTAATACTATTTAAAACAAGTATTTAAGTAAATTTATAAGATGGTTGGTGGTTTAATAGTAATAGTGAGGGTTGCGGGTTATGATTTGCAATAGTTAGTGATGATGATGTTAACAATTAGTAGCGACGGTGGCTGGCAATAATGACCGATGATGTCTAATGATGATATGTGTAACAACTTGGCTCTTAATTTTAATTAAAATGCTCAATTTCATGTTTCTGAACTTTGTACAAGTTATAATTATCATTTGGTACTTGTGTTGACACTTATTTTGGTCCTCCACAATTTTATTTGATAATAAAAATTTCTTCAATTTCAACAAATTGAAATAATTATTTTACCAAAATTAAATATATTTTCAAGGCAATTATATATATATATATATATATTTTACCAAAAAATAAACATTTTTAAGAAAAAATGATTGGCCAAACAAGCTATAAGACGAGCGTCTAAATTCAATTTGTATTCTAGTTTTCTTGTTTATTGTTTAAATTAGTATGTTACAATTTACAAAGTTGGTTAAAATTAGTCTATTATTTCTAAGTAATTATTTTATATTGTAAAGTTAAGAAGCTTGAGTGGTTAATTATAGAATTAATTTATCTTAATTTGGCTATGCTTTAATCTCCTAGCCATCTCTTAAAGACAAACTCAGCCAATTTTGGCCCAAATATACTCCTGACCCTGCCAAGTCCTCAATAACACACCCAGACCTATACTCTTCCTTCATTCCTCACAAACGCGAACCCTAAATCCCAAAGCGACGGTGCCCAAATGTCGCCTCGATTTTTCCTTTATCTTCCGATTTTGTACGCCCAGGCCTTGCACGAGCATTCGTACAATCGAAGCTTCCAGGAATAATCACGGTGATTATCCTCTCTTTTTTTCCTTTTTATTTTTTCATTTTTTCTTTCAGTTTCCGTACGAAATTTTACTGTTTTCAGCACACCCAATCTTTATCCAATATTTGAAAATTGACAAGCCAAGTATTGGAGTAGGATTTGAATGTGCAAAGCAGTACTTTAGAAAAACTGGACCCTCGAATGGTCTGACCTGAAAATTTGACTCTTTTCCTCTCTTTTCATCCCGATGAAACCAAGCCGGAGTCGAGGTGTGGAAGGCATTCTTCAAATCATCGTCTCATTTTGCTGCCCAAAAAAGGGTAATATTCCCTACCTTTTATAAAATTCTAGCATAGTTTAAATTTGTTGTTTGAGTAGTCAACGTTTCTCTTCGGCTTAGCTATAATTCTTGCTCGTCTTAGCTGCAATTTTAATCATCTATTTCATTTATGTATTAGAAGTTAATTTTGTTATTACTTGTTTGTATTCTTTAGTTTTGTTTGGCTCAGATTATGCATTTGATCCTGTTTGGTTGGCCTGTTAGGTTCTATATTAGAATGATAATATTATCTGATTTGTTTGTTAAATTAGCTTATCGTTGATTTCGTCAGTTGAAGTAGCTCATTCTTTCTAGTATAATTCCAATCTTTCATATATGCTAGCATAGTTTAGATTCAAAGTTCATTTCTAAAGTGTCTCCGCCTTTCGTTTTTTAGTTTGTGCTATTCTATTTCAAAGCTTAATTATTTTGTGAATATAACCATCCAACTATGTAGTGATTTAATATAAATGTAAAGAGTGAGTTTGTAGTTTTCATATTTGTTCTTTCATATGAATCAGTCCTTGATATACACTTGAATTAAGTCACAATCTTAGTAGTTGTTACTCACTTCTATTGAGACTTTTTTCTGATTAGCTAAAACTTGATAAATTTAATGAGAGCTCTATTTTCAGTACGCAACATGAGTATACACTGAGATCTATTTGTTGTTAAATTTCTTTAGAGTTTGAACTCCCGTTAAAAAGTAAAAAATTGAGTATTTAATGGCGTTTTCACTCAGAATTTGTTCTGCTCCCCTCTTCTTGTTTGTACCTAATCTACACGCGAAAATAGTCCTTTGAGGGTTTAAGACAGATTACGTGACTTCACTTGCATGTCAATATTTCTCTTATATTTGGTTTGGTCATCTGATTGCAATATTCTGTGATTAATAGTTTGAAAATTGTTCTACTTCTAGTTTATTTAGATTCAGTACAACCTGTTAATTGAATTGATTCGGATGGTTTAGTCTTTGCTTAAGTTATGATATTAACCTGTAGCCTTGCTCTAAAGTTCTGGAATTCATTTTGCTCAAGCGTTCTGTTTGCTAAATGTGTACTAAAAGCTGAGTAAACTTTTGATAAGGTTAGTTCAAAATCATCCTCATGGTGTCTTTTCAAATTTATCATAAAGATCTTGCATACATGACGTGTTAGAATAATTTTCTGGTTAGATGTTAAAGATCTGATTGCTACATTCTCTTGTACTTTGATTATCGCAATATTTTATTGTAGTTGTTTTCTTTCTCATGCTTTCTATAGTTTCTGCTTTGGTATGTCTTTTCTTGAGCGAAGATTCTATTGGAAACAACGTCTCTACCTCCCAAGGTAAGGGTATGGTCTTTTGTGGTGTTTGCAAACTTTTGCATTTCACTTTGTTTGTGGTATTTGTACTTGCAAGCTGTCTTAAAGATGTAGAATCCATCGCGTTAGCTCTTCCCCTCAACAATAATTTCAATATAATCATTCTTTCGAGACAATATACTATTGGCTCTCAATATATCATAGAAAATACTTTCTATATGTGAGAGCTTATTTACCTAGAAATATGTTATTAGATATGCATTGGATCATCTCGTCTTCAACTTCATGTAAGCTTGTTGGTCCTTCTAATTTTATTGTCTTTGTTGTAGAATAATGTTGTGTAATGCGGATGCTGTTAGTTTTAGCTGTACAATTTTTTGCATTTTGAATTTATTTTGGCAAATTGTGGATATCAATTTGAATGGAATAATTTATTTTTATATCTTCTTATGTTTCTAGTTTTCAATATAATGTGCTTGAATATTTGAAAATTTTCAAAATTTGTGGCGGAGACTGTCGTCATTACTAGCATATCGAATTTCTTTTTGCCAAATTGTAATTTAATAAAAATTTATCAAATTACAATTTAATAAAAATTTAGCTTCAATTATTGTGTTACTTATAGCTATGAAAATTCGAATACGTAGCTAAACTTGGCTTCTAAAAGCATAGCTACAGTTCAATTTTCCGTAGCAAATATCTCAATTGACAACTATGAATTTTTAGTTTATAGCTAAATATAAGTATTGCTACAGAACTAAACTATAGAAATAGCCACAAAATTTAGATATGTGTGGCTAACACTTAGCTACAAATATAACACCTTGTGGCTACGTTATGAAGATAGCTATAAATTTTGTTTGTCGTGGCAAAAGATTAAAATCACTTGCTAGAAGTGTATTATTCGTTGCAAGAACTTTTTACTGTAACAGTTACAACACAAACATTCCATAGCTATAAGTATTAGTCCTTAGCCACGAACCATGTAATGTTTTTAGCAAACTATTAGCCACGCCACATCTAGCAACGAATGCTACAAAAAAAAAATAGTGGCTAAAGTGTTAGCCATGGATATTTTCATATTTAGCTATGAAGTATTCTGTAGTTACATATGCATTATGTTGTAGTGCTGACAGAGTGAGAAAATGATTTTTCAATAATTTCAAGCTCAATTTCAACTTATTTTTTTGATAGATTTTCTATTTAGATCCCTTAAAGTATGCATAACATGATTCTTCAATTGAATTCTGATTTTATTCTTTTTATTTTAGGATTAATTTTTGAACAATTTTTGGACCCAGAACGAAAGTAGCTAATATGGGTATCATTAGACTCCTCTTGATGTATTATATTTTTGACAGATTAGGTTCGTTTCGAGACCACACGAAAAGAAAAAGCTCCATATTGAGGGGTTCAGATTCGTGTTTCAACTTTCGAGGAAGGTTATGGATTAACTTTCTTCAGATCGGGTTGGGTAGTTAACCATTCATGTAAAGTATGCTATGGGTTGGAGATCTTATCGTGAGATTCATCTTTTGAGATTATTATTTTATCGTGTTACCCGTGTGGGGGCTTATGTGAACCTTACTATTAACTTGAGAGATTATCATTATTGTAATACCCATGGCAAGGGTGGTATTGATCTTATTTGAGCATTATTTGCCTTTATCATTATTGTGATGCCCAAGTGGGGGCTTGGATTTATATTATTGATGTCTTACATGACTCTATACTATTGTGTTGCCATGCGATGACTTCTATCATGATCTACTGAAATTTGAGAAGATTTGAGCTCATTTATACCATCATTGAGTTAATTCATTATATTATGTTGATTTGGTTATGAACATGCATCCTAATTTCATTCATCCATATTCATGGAACTGGTACTACTGAGAAATACTAATTTTGAAAGAAAATGAAATACTTTATAAAACGACTTGACCAAGGGATGTGCTAGCAAGGTTGATTGATGAGATTGCGATAGTATATGGGTTGCGAACCCTCCATGGGTCCGTCCTAGAAGCTTATGCTCGGAAGGCGTATAAGGTGATATTGAGACATTTCATCCTTATCATACCATTGCATTGCATCATTTGCATTTCTATTATGTGTTTGTTATCGTGTAATTTAGTCTTCCTTTTATATATATTCGTGTGTAGTTACTTTTATACTGTTATTGTAGTTGTACTTTTTATACTGTCAGGAGATATGGCTTGATCCGCCGTTGGAAATTTCTGTATGCAGGTGGAAGCATGCCCATTGTATCATTTATATGTTTAGTTTTCTATTTTGCTTGGTCGGCCTATGATGTCTATTGAGTACAAGTGGACCGTACTCACTCCTAGTTTTTGTAACCTTTTGGTGCAGATCCCAGTTCTAGTGCGACACGCGGAGTTTGATTTTGTGCTGAGTTGAGGCCGTTTCGGTGTACTAGTGAGCTCCTCATTTGAAACATGGTTCCAGACTTCATCATATTGTTATCTTGTCTTTATTTTATATTTCATAGACAAAGCTGTGAATATCCATATTCTATGTCAATTATTAGTGCTCTTTACTCATGACACTAGAATTTTGGAGATTTAAGTTCTTTTTATTTCAGTTTCGGAGTTGTTTTATATATGCAAAGTCTCGTATTTTGGTGTATTTATCTTCTTTCTGCAATTCTATCTCTTTTAGATGTTGGGCTTACCTACCAAGATTGGGATTGTAACACCACGTATACTTCCGACCCTACTTGATAACTTTGAACCATGCTTACTTCGATTTCGAGAGCCATAAGTATGTATTTTGTAGTGTTATGGATGGAACATTTGATATTGGGCTAGTAAATGTGATTAGACCTTTGTGGGAGGTGTTTGTGACTTTTTGGAGCAGTTGTGGAGTGGAAATTAAGGTTTGAAGGACTTCCAAGCAAAGGATATTAAAGCTAAGAGGCAAGCAAAAGATTTGGACTTGAAGGATCCAACCAAATCCGCAAAAAAAAGTCGAAATCAAAAAGTTAAGTGTGGGGCGCTGCAGGTGGCGTGCCAGGCCGCTTCTGGCCAAAATTTTTCTGACCCAGGCAGCAAAGGGGCGCGCCAGGCTAGTTTTTGCAAAAAAAATTCTTCGACCATTAGTCTACAAATAGGACTCTTGGGTTATGATATCATTATTCCATCATAGTAGGACTACTCTTGAGCAAGTTTAGCATCCAAGTTGAGGTTAATTCGTCATCGTAATTATTTTATCAAATTATGTTGAATTAATCCATGAGTGACAATAATCACTTATTCTTGGTATTAAAGCTACGAGCATGAATCGCGTGAGTTGAATATTGTCGTAACATTTATGACATTATTTAAACACGAGATATATGATGGATTAAACATTGAATTTGGTGGGCTAAGATGACGTGCAATTGGGCTCAATTTAAGGCCCAAAATGAATTAAAAGACATGGTCCAATGGGTCAAATGACCCATTCTTGCTTTGAATAATCAATTATTGAGCCAAATGGCTAAGGATGACTCAAGGGCCTATAAAAGGCACCAAAAATCAGATTTTATTCATTGTAACACACATATATTTCTAGACTTTTCCAAGAAACCAAAAAGAGATATTTTCTCTACACTTTCAAACCCTAAGTCATCTCTTTGGGCAAGATCATCATTTGGCAAGCCTTGGTAAGTGTTTATTCTTATGATTTAATATATCGTATGCATGAGAGATTATGTAGATCATGTTGGTTATGCTTGGAAGTGTTGGACATGACATTTTTGGTTTTTGTTAAAAGATGTGCCATCCTTGTGATTTAAACTTGAAAGGAGACTTGAGGTTTGAATGAAAGTTAATGGTATGGATGAGATACCAACATGTATGGTGTGATTATGTTCTTTAACTTTTTGTTTTTTTCTATAAGTGTAAATTGTGGGATTGTGGCCGATATGTTGTTATGAGGTGTATTGAGGTGACTTGTTGGATTAATTGTGTTACGGTGTTAATGAGAAAGTGTAAAAGAGAAACTTGGTATAAAATACTATTGGTATGATGTTGTGGTCAATGTATGGCATGATGGGGTATTGTTGGTATGACAATGCCGTAAATGGTATTGTAAAGGGGGAAATGACATTTTAAGGCAAACATGTAACTCATTGTCGTCTTATACACTTGTAAAGTAGTTGATTGTTAACGTGAACTCCGTTATGTACTTGAGTTGTAGAGTGAAAAGTAAAGGAGCTGGACTATTGTATTCACGTATAGGATTGTGTATTCATATTGAGAAGACAAGGTATGTAAGGTTACCCTTTCCGTATCTTCCTGTAGCACATATTTCTCACATTGTTATCGTACGTATTCCATTCCGAAATACTCTAAGGTATCTCACTTCAAGTTGTCATCTATTATTAGTCACATGTTCCTTATTCGTTGGTCATTTGTTATTCATGTGTTACATAATTATGAACTTGTTCCAAAAATTCCAAAAATGATTACATCCCAAAGTTCCAATCATATTATAACTACCCAAAGTATCAATATCAAGTAAAGGAATGAAGTAATGTATATAAGTGTTTCCAATAATGTATCACTCTTATAGCTAAAGGATGGAGTAGTGTGAATAATTGTTTAATCGTTAATGTTGAGAATGGGTGGTATCTCATGGAGTGAAAGAAACACTCACATGAATGACGATCCCAATATTATGGGTGGTATCTCATGGGATGAAAAGAACATCCGTATGAATGGCGATCTCGATTATTAAAGTATGGGTGGTATCTCATGGAGTGAAAGACACACTCGCATGGATGACGATCCCAATATTACGGGTGGTATCCCATGGGATGAGAGGAACATCCGCATGGATGACGATCCCGATTATTATGTTATCTCCTACTGATCAGTTGGGGCCCGGGTATAGTATAGCACAAACTAAGATGAATGAACATAGAAGCAAAGAAGCAAAGAAAGTATTAAAAGCAAAGTACATAATTCCAAACATACAGAACGATGGTTATCCATATTGACTATGTTCTTATAATTGATTTCATTGAGGTTCTTATGCATTGATGTCGTTTCTTATGGCCTTACATACTCATTGCATTCTTCGTACTGACCCCCTCGGGGGACTTACCTTACTTGTTGCAGGCACAGGTGCTAGTAAACCTCCTCAGTAGGCTACGAGACATCCACAGATTATTGGTGAGCTCCAGTTGGTTCGGGGCTTTCCGAGTTGTTATGTACATTTGTTTTGGTTTTGTATATATCGATAGAGCGGGGTGTTGTCCTGAGTCTAGGTTGGTTATGGCTATGTATCTGTAGAGGCTTTGTAGACGGATGTGGGAAGACTAATGTAAAAGATATATGTCCATTTTTGACTTGATGGCCCTATCGGCCAAGTTTCATATATAGCATATGTCCCATGATTTCCGCCATTGGCATTTTATATTTCGTGAGTTAAACGAGACAGAATGATATTCATAAAGAGACATGCCTATGAAAGTTCATGAGCAAGGATTGGTTCTCTCGGGCCATATCGGCTTCGGGTGCCAGTCCGTTCCGAATGGGATTCGGGGCGTGACAGGGATAGGGTAGGTGTCATCATGACCTCGAATTGTGGATCGTGACAGACACAAATTATTAATTCATAGTTTCGCAATTCATGGTATCAACCCAAAACAAGTTTATTAATTCAACCCAACTCAATTGTACAAGAAAAAGGAATTTTCTTTATACGAAGAACACCAAGGGTTTGAGAATTTTTCAACTTTTAAAGAATATGTTTCTAGCCCTAATTATTCGAAGGAAACCATGATTGAATGATAAGAACAAATAATTGAAAAAATTGTAATTGACTTAGGTTAGTTTTACATACCGTAATGGAGAGATATATGGTGAATCCCTTTGGAGAACCACCCTAGCCTTGCACTTTGCTTGAGGATTGAGAGTTTGGGGTTTGAGGAAGAGAGGAGAGGTTTTTCAATCGCTAAAGTGAGTAATATGATGGGTTGGGATGTTTTAAGTATGAAAAGGGATGTTTTTAATAAGGGGAAATGACCAAAATGTCCTTTAAAATAAATAAAAACTGAAATTTCCGTCCGAGGGAGGGGGTCAATGCATATACCAATTTTTTCTCTTGAATTGATAAGTTATGATTTTTACAAGTATTTTATTCAGTATTTTTGATATTCACAATTTTCTTGGGTGTATTAATGTATAATGTATGTCAAGAACTCTTGTTGCCACAGTTTCTTTGGATGTATTGATGTTAATCAAGAACTCAAGGTTTCTGAGTGAGAAATAGACCTTCCTTCTCCATTCTCACTTTGAAAAGTCACTCTATGGCCTCTGTGGTTGTGGCTCTCTAGCGTATGTGTCGGATGCTTTTAAGAAATTTAGACCAATACCCATATTTAGAAAGAATAGTTGTAACCCATCGAAAAGTTGCATTTAGTTTTAGAGGGAGCCTTTGCTTTATTGCAAGTCAGAGACCGTTGCCATTCCTTTTTTTTTTTTCCTTGGTCGATATTCAATTTTTTCCTAACATTGTGAAATTTAAATTCTCAATCGAATATAAAAATGATGCTGTAATAAATAATCCTCTCTTCACTAGTATAATTTGTTTAGCCAACTGCTGACGAGAAATATTTGTTACTGCCACTTCTCTAAATTTTGCATTGTATATTAAAATTTATATTAAAAAATGAAAGAATGAAAAATTGTTTACCTTTTATCAAAGATGTTTTAGAATTTTGAATTAAATAACTCAAATTTTCATTTTAATAAATAAAAATTTTATAATAACATCTCAGGTAATGTATTGCAATCACATATTTAACATCTTATTAACCAGAATTAATCCTTAATTTTATATTACTATGTGTCTTAACCAAAGATTTCATGTAATTTAATAATTCCACATTTAAATAACAACTATGTAAAAGTAAAAAAGTCAACTCCAATTCATTTTGTGTGTAAACGTGTATGTACTTAAGGCCTAGTATTAAAATTTTGCTTTAGACCATTAATTTTATTGAGATATATTTGACCATCAAAGTCACTTGCGAGACTACACTGTGTATATCAATATTGTATTGTTGTCGCATCCTAATCTACATGTGAGTTGGAAAGTCGAAGAAAGAAAGGGAGAGGCGTCCGAAAATAGAGCAGAGGCGTGAAAATTTTGGTGGAAAAGCGTATTGTTTTATTAAATGAGTTTGAATGTTGTTACGACTATGTTACATATTTGTTCAGACTATTTTCGATCCATTAAGAGGCTTTATAAAAAAAATAAATGAATTCATTGAGCTGAATCTGAATAGTTAAGATTCACATCTGCATTAAGTGCAAACTAAAAGAGTTGGTTTGGTTTTTGGTGTCTAACTCATGTGGAAGAAAATCACATGTGTCAAATTACTTGGTTAGGAAGTGAACTTGGACAGGAAATAAAAAATTTGTTGAGGACAAAATTTGTATTTATTTTTTCTTTTCTCATTTTATGCTTGCAGCCTAAGTTTGGTCATCCGTACAAGGATGACTATTCTTCATTGTAAAACCATTACAAATTTCATAGAAAAATTCATTGTAAGAATAGAGAGCTGAGAGTGCAATTCTCTTAGGTGTAATTGAGATTTCTCTCCTTTCTTTGTTAATAATATAAATGCAGTTGTTCTCTGGTGTATGTAGGATCATTCGGATCCGAACCACATTAAATCTTGTGTTTTTTCTTTTGCTCTTTGTTTCACATTTTCACTAATAATTAGTATCAAAGCCAAGATTTTGTCTGAGTATGCTTTGTGGTTGCAACACAGTCTGAGTTTTCATATCAGAAAAGAATTACTTTGATTTTCTGTATTTCCAAATACCATCTGTAGTAGAAGAGGAAGAACAAGTAACGATGAGTTCCATGAAGTTTGAAATTGATAAATTGAGTGGGTGCAATAATTTCAATATCTGAAAGATCCAAATAATGGTGTTACTGTGGAGGGAAGGTTCAAACCATGATATTGACAGAAAGTATCCTGATGGCACATAGGATTTCGACAAAGAAAAAATTGAAGGGGATGCATTGAGTGTAATCCAACTGTCCCTTGTGTTGACACCTAATTTTGACCTCCCGATATTCCTCACAGGCTGCTATTTTATCAAAAAAATATTAATTTTAAATTTTTAATTATTATTTTCGTATCAAATAAATTCTGACTTTGTATTCATGATTTTAAGGTATGCAATTTATATTTAACATTTAATTTTTGTATTCTTATATAATATATGATTTACTAATTTAAATACAATATTTTACATAATTTTAGAAATATTTATTAAATTATTTTCGCAAATATGCATACTCATAATTTACAAACACATAGTTTATTGATTATTATTATTATTATTATTATTAATATTATTATTATTATTATAGTATTTTTAAATTTCATATTAATAGGTGCCTAATTTATTTCAAATTGTTATTGTCGTCGATTTTAAAATATTATGTGTCGTTAATTTT
Source organism: Capsicum rhomboideum (assembly GCA_031232105.1). NCBI lineage: Eukaryota > Viridiplantae > Streptophyta > Magnoliopsida > Solanales > Solanaceae > Capsicum > Capsicum rhomboideum. Next base: position 137,772,627 of record CP124716.1, read on the forward strand.
ACTTACATAATTTATTCATAATGATTTTTGACATTGACTAATTTTGATTTATTTATTAAAATAGTAGTCTAATTCAATTCGATTTTTCTAATTTATTTAAATTCTAGCTATTTTGTACCCAATTTTGTGTTAATTTTAGCCTAAATTGATTTAATTTGACCCCAAATTGAAATCCCCAATCCAATTCTAATTGATCCCAATTTAAATGACCCAATTTTGACCCGAATCTGACCCGTATTCTAATATTAATCTCAGCTATTAATCAAATATGATCCAACGGCTCAGATCAGGTCCCATTTCTTTCCCTTTTTAATCAAACTAACCCCAAAACCCTAATTCATTTCTCCTACCCTAGCCGCCCCCTTCTCTCTCTCTCGAGATCTCTCTCTTCTCCCTCTTGACCTCCCTTTTCTCCACCACCACAACACCGCCGGCAAGCCTATGCCGGTGAGCCGACACCCTTCTCTCTCTCACGGAAAACTTCCTCACACCACCGTGATCGCCGACCAACAGTGGGCGGAGAGCAGCACCGAAAAACTCCACCACAAGCCACCCCTGCCGCCCCTCCGTCTCTCTTCTCGCCGCCACCCGTGTCTTGCCGGCAAACCCCTCTTCTCTCTTCTCCATCTCCTTTATTTCCACCATGAACCAGCTTCGCCGCGCCGTCTTCGTCAACTCCGAAGAATCCCACGTCGCATCCCGCCACTGTCTGTCATCTCCCCTCCCTTCCATTTCATATCCCGTTTAAAATCCAAAATTCGAGAACTCCTCTCCGATAAAATTAGGGGAAACTCCAGCGAGACAAGTATCTCGTTTGGCTCGTCAATGATTTCCCATGGATGAAATCGAGTTAATTGGGAGTTGGGGTTAGCAGTGTCATTTTTGCTTCTTATCAAAGATTCAAGAGTTCAATTTAAAAAACGGATTCACGTGAATTCGTCCCCAGTATGTTCCCATTTCATTGTCATACTTGATTATTATCATTGCTACCCGATTTATGCCTGAGATGGATTTGAAATTCATAACCATTAACAAGATTTTTGTCTATTTTTTCTTGGGATTCTTGTTTGATTACCCATTTGTGTTAGCATGAGAAAAGCCCCAAATTTATGAGCTTTGAATCAACCGTTATCTGTGTTGGGAATCGATTTTTTTTTGCATAGAGGTTTTATTATTATTCATTTCGTTTAGCATAGTTCATGTTGAAAACGTTGATTCTGGACAGCTTTGGTACTTGTTTTCTTGGTAAACTTGAAATATGCCTATTAATTAACTTTAGCATGTCTCCATCTTTTTTTTTTTAATTGAATTCTTGTTAGTATGTGATCTAGTTAATGGAAACCTGATTGGTCTGATTGAATCACTAGGCTTCTAAAAAAGTCGTGGAAAATAATTCAAAAATCGTATTGTGATGCATTGGTTCAAAAATACTTGTTTTACATAGTCATCTTGATCTTTATGTTCATTTTAGTATTGTAAAATAGACTTAATAGTATATCTTTATATGGTAAGTTTGTCATCATTGTTGCTCAAGTTTGATCATAGCAACATCTTTGGGATTTTTATTAACATGTATATCCTTCATGATATAATTCCTAATACTTGTCTATTTTTGGTAGTGTATGAAAACTTGATCAACTTATTCCCTTTGATCTCTCTTGAATTTTGAAAATCCCCAACTTGCTTATTTGGTAAGCTTTTGGTTGATTCCATGCTTGATTGGTTGGGAAAAATCTTTATGGTTCATATTCTCATGCTCCCTCTAATCATTGAAGCAGCCTTGATACTTGACTAATTACAATAAGTTTGATTTGCTTCAAATCCTAATACCTATTCTTCTCTGAGAATTTATATTTTTATTTGCTCCCTTGCTTGAATTTCTCTCATAATTGGATATGGACAACTTTAATACTTAGCTATTTATGGTAGGTTTGATCTGATTGATTGAGTGATCTAATATTTATGGTAAACTTTATTTTGTTCACACTAATTTTGATTTGATTAGGCTAAGTAAAGAAAAAGAATTTTATGATTGATTCTCTTGATTATGTCTTTGCCTTTACTAATTCTCTCTTAAATTACTATATAAACAAGCCCTACCTTCACTATTCTGGGCAGTCATTATTCACACTTCCTCTTCTCTTTTACATAGACTTGAACACACACACTTTGAACATCACTACTCTCCTCTACACTTAAAAATATTTCTCTATTTTTGATCTTGAGAGACTGCTTTGGTTGCAAACTATTATCACTGGTTCTCACTTTGGAAGTGCGGTTTCTTGTTTGTGTTTTATTATTCTTGCTACCAACCGATTAGTTTTCTCTAACGATGCATTCATTCCTTTCGTGCTAATCCTGTGTGATTATGATCTTGTTTTGATTTATTTTGCAATTAAGTGTTTCTCCACCGTGGTGTTATGTATGTGAATCTGAAATGACCTTTGTTGATCTCATAACCCCTTTGGTGTGAGCCTGCCTGGGATCCTTGACATCCTTAGGATCTCGACAACACCAAGGGTTGGTTATGGGTTGCCAAAGGTATGTTTTTGGATTCTGGAAGTGTTTTGGTGTCTCTGTTTATTTTCAACAGGTTGAAGGCGAGACTTTAGATAAGACGAAGAGTTGCAGGGATTTGGGAGTAGTTAAAGACCATCCCACTTAGCCCTTCTCCATTTTCTTCTTTCTTTATTCATTGGTTTGTAATAATTATTGTACAAACTCTATGACTGTATATTAAAAATTACGGGACTGCTTAGGGGGGCGGGTTTCTGTGATTTGAATATTTTTATCACCTAGATGTCATGCCTATAGGGTTATTGAATGAATTTCAAGTTAACTTATCTTATCACTTAGGCAAACGATCTAGGGTTTTTAATTAAATTATTTTATCACCTAGAAATCATGTTTTAGGATTATCAATTTGACTCTTAGCATGATAGCACTAATTTCGAACATATCAATTTAATTTACAACATGTCTAGTCATTTTCAGCATGTTTAACAATTTTTCGGCATGTTATAATTAATTTTCAGCATGTTTATTTTTCTGCATGTTTTATTATATTAAATTATTTTCCAACATATCTAAATTAATTTTCAGCATTTAAATTTACTTCTCTTAGCACCCTAAATCAATTTCCAGCATATAAATATTAATTTTCAGCATCTAATAATTAATTTCCAGCACCTTAAATTAAGTTTTCAGCATTTTTAATTAACTTTTAGTATTTTTAATTAATTTTCCTGCATTGTTAATTAATTTTCTGCAACTTAAATGAATTTCCAGCATTCTAAATTAATCTCTAGCACTTTAAATTAATTTTTAGCATTTTAAATTAATTTTCTGCACATTTAAATAACTCTCTGCATACTTTTAATTAATTTTCTGCACAATTAAAGTGCTTCCTGCACAATTAAATTAATTTTCTGCATATTTAAAGTAAACTTCTGCAAATTAAAATTAATTTCCTGCACAGTTAAATAAGTTTTCTGCATGTTTAATCTAATGTAAACAAAATTATTTTCCTGCATGTTTAAACTATTTTGCTGCATGGTTAAATTAAGTATTTTATTAACTTAATATTAGCTAAGTAGTTAAATTAATTTTCTGCATTTTAAAACTAATTTTATGCATAGCTAAATTAATTTTTCAGCATCTTAAACTATTTTCCAGTAATTGTTAATTAATTTTCAGTAGCTGTTAATTAATTTTCAGTATGTTAATTTAATTTTCGGCACCTTGATTAATATGGATTGCCTAGAAATTATGTCTATAGGTCTTAATCACGTAAAATGAATAATTATCTTTTTTTTCAAAGCATGTCAATCACCTAATTAACTTTAATTAATCAAGAGGTTTGTTCGAAACCATTATTTGCTACTTGTTCGTTTTGTGTGTTTTATTTGACGCGAACTCCCGAGTCTAATTAGGCAACCTAAGAGTTCTTTTGTCTAGACCCAAATCCAAAATAGTAGTCCAATGCCTCTTGGACATTAAGTTGGGACGAGTAGGCATTTTAGAAAACGTTAGATTTGTCGTTTTCTATAGAACGCCTTTAGGCTTAATAAACTAATTAGATGAGGTGGGTAGAATAATCGGATATGATGTAAGTTGACCCGAGCAAAATTCGACAATGCGACATATGACATTGTCATCCGTTAATAAGTCGGGCGCTGATCCGAATAAGATAAAATTAACCTTTGTTCAAACCTTTTAAAAAACTTCAATTATATTTTAGTCTTTGTATATCCCTTTGCTTTGGGGTAGTCTAGGTTTACTTTCTAAAATAAAAATTTCTTTTATATAAATTGTGTCTTTTCTATCTTCTCGCTTATCTAATTCATTTCTTTATTTATTTACACATTTTTTATTGCTTTATCACGTAGTTAATTATTAATCAGATAATAATTAAGTTGCATGTGTAATTTGTCTAATATTTTTTATCTTTTGAACGCTTAGTTAAATGTTAAGTTAATAAAAATAATTGACCTTTGCTTATCACGTAAGATCTCCACGTAATATGTGAGTTCGACCGGGACCCACATTTGTGGACCTCGAAAGGTGCCTAACACCTTCCTTTCGAGGTAACTTGAACCCTTACCTGAATTTCTGATTGACGTAGACTAAAATTAAAATAAGTTCGTAATTAGTCTCGAATGGTGTCCTGACGCACCTTAATTCGTTAGGTGGCGACTCTTCACTCTAAATCGTTCCAAAAAGAGTGGTCACGTCGAATCCCGCTTTTCACTAGAAAAATGGGGCGCGACACCTTGCACCTAACGTGCTTTGTGAAATGAGTACAAGTACCAAGGATATGACTAAACAGTTATGTAACAAGCGGAAAGGGCTTTACCAGGACTGGTTAGTGACAACAAGGATGTTGTCACAACGGTGTCTTTACATATTTAAGATGGAGTCAGGTACTTTATTGCAAGATCATCTAGATGCATTCAATAAACTTGTCATGGACTTACGCAATGTCAGAATTAAAAAGAATAAGGAGACGCTTGCATGTGCTTTGCTATTTTCATTGACTTCAAATTATCGTGATATTGAGAATTCAATGATGTATAGCCTATCACCCTTGATCAAGTACAGCAAGCACTTAACTCATGTAATGTGTGGAGTCATTTTGAAAGAGACAAATATGATAAAGCAAGAGGGCTCTTTGTGAGAGGCCGCTCTAACCAACAGGGAAGGAGCAAATCAAAGCACAAATCAAAATCTTGTGTGAACAAAAAGATTACGGAGTGTTGGGGCTGCCACAAGAAGGGCACTTTGAACGAGATTGTTCAACGTCAAAGTTCAAAGAAAAGGCAAGTGCATCTATTATTGAAAAGGTACATGATTCTGATAATGAATATGTACGTACAACATCATGCAATAGTAGAGTCTATGACAACAAATGGGTGTTAGACTCTATTTGTACTCTGTATATGATATTCCAAAGAGATTGATTCAACAACTATGAGAAAAGTGGAGGAACCATAGTAATGGACAACAATGCAACTTATAAAATAGTTGGCATTGGCTCAGTTCGAGTATACTGCCATGATGGAATGTCATGACCCGAGACAACCCCCCTAGCCGAGACACGGTGTCCAGAGTCACAAGTGATCCCAAGCTAACCCTTGGCATAACAGAGTAAGCATAATATAAGAGATTTAAGCAGAAGCTGTAAGGAATCATAAGATAAATTCTAAAACATGTTTGAATAATCTGAAGGAACAAGTACCATGCCCGAAGGGCCAACATAAATCATATTCCAATGTCTGCAAACCTCTAATAGCTGAATGTCAAAATCTGCCCGGACAAGGCCCCCGACTAACCTTATAACAAAGTCTAATGATAAAAAAAGAGACAACTTCACTAATTCTCTGAACAATGAGGATTCACCACTACTGGAGTCTGAATTGATGGATAACTAGCCACGTGCGTGAGAATGAGCGTCGGAATCTACATCACATGAAAAATATAGTCAAAAGAAGTATGCGATTAGTACACTTGAATGCAATGAGTATATAGGGAATAACCAAATAACATGATACATGATATAAATATGTATTAATAAAAGTGACAAGAACGATACTTTTCATAAGGGTTAATATCAATTGAAAGTAAAACAGCTTAAAGACCATAAATGAGTATTTCTGAAATACAATGCACATATGAAACTATTTTTTTTGAAAATCATATTTGAAGGAATGCATATCTAAAATCATACTAAAACATGTGAGGATCATATCATGAAAACCATAAAACTAAAGCTGAATCTCATAAGTGGAAGTTTCTTATAACCGACATAAACCATGTGATCAACATGACGTCCAGTGTCATACACCCATACTGAAAAAGATTGTTCTAACCTGCCAACGTTAGAACCATAAATATGAGGATCCTGAAGTGCACCTAAAAAGGGGCAAAGGTATCAACCTCAACTAACGGAAGACCTATATTCTACGGTGAAACATATTATGAAACTTGGGTTTATTTTGAACCCTTATTCTCTCAGTGCTAAATCCTACTCCCAAAACCCTACAAATGCTCATACTGAATGAAGTTCATTACAAACTAAGCATAAATTAGTCTGTAAAATGAAAATTAATTATGCTTCTATTTCTGTTTCATGTCCATAAACCAATTTCATGTCATTCGTACCAAGTCTGAGACCGTGGAGTTGAATCATATCAAATAGCTTAAATCATGCTAAAATTCATGCAATGTTTGTTAAATCATAAAATTTCATGTCAAATTAAACTATTCGTAAACCATAAGTTCAAGCACGCGATTAAAGTCATAAATAAACTATGAATTCTTGTAAGAAAGTGTAAATAAGTTCATAGGAAAACATATGAATCAAAATCATAAAAATTGGGTATGAATCCTAGTTGTTAAATTCATAAAATTGTTTAAGAAAATGAAGTTCTTGGGCACAAGTATGAAAGAGAATCCTTTTTAAAACCCTACATACCTGAACTTGATGATTTCTTGAAGTGAAATCTTAAACTAGGGCCTTGGAATTTGAATTTTGGGAAGAAAACCCTTTCTTGAGTCTCTTTAGGTTTGAGAGGAGGGAAATGGGGGATTTGGGAGTTACGCTGTGTATTTAGGATGTTTCTAGGATATAAACGGATTTGGGGAGGTTAAAGGACAACAATACCCCTCTTGGAACAAAAAAAGAAGAGAAAACTAAAAAAATTAGAGAAACGTGTGCGGTAGTACAGCTAGAGCCTAGGTCGCTCGGTTGTTCGCACAACATTGGTGGAATCACTGTGTTACCCATGTGGTCTCATGGCTTATGTCCTCTTCGCACGACGGGCCGTATAGGCTGTATAGTGCCTAGTAAAATAGACATAACATTTAGCACATAACTCGAATTGATGAACGGTCGGTGGCATTGAGAGCTAGACTCAACGAGCTTTAACCCATATCCATAGTGTGCCCTACACTTAAGAATTGGATTTTACAACTAGGTACAAATAAAATTTCCTCAATTTCATGTCTAGTCAAAAATATAGAACGGTTCAAATCTTAGCCCGAAAGTTCAAGGTGTTACAATATCTCCCCCTTGGGATCATTCATCCTCGAATGAACACTAAAGCTGGAGTGAAAATATGCATGAAACTACTCTCTTTTTTGACTATCAAAGTTTTACCTTACTAACATAAACTAAACTTATTCATACTAAGATGGTGTTGGAGTGAAATATATAAGGCATGAACATAAGCATAGAACTACCAGATAAGAACCTTAGACATGAGAGTTGCTATGAAGAAGAAGGTCATTACCTAAAACATTATCTTCGGGAAGAATGAATAGGTGCGGATACTTAGACCTTATAGCTTCTTCAACCTCCCATGTAGCTTTCTCAACTTTTTGATTTCTCCACAACACCTTAACTGATGCTACCTCTTTTGTTCTCAATTTACAAATTTGACGATCCAAAATTTCAATTGGAATTTCTTCATATGAAAGGCTATCCTTAATCCCAAACTTCTCTAAAGGAATGAAAAAATATGGATCCCTAATATATTTCTTAAGCATGGATACGTGAAACACAGGGTGTACTACTGCTAATTCAATAAGCAACTCCAACTCATAAGCTACCATCCCAAACTTACTCAAAATTTGATAAGGACCTATGTAACGAGGACTAAACTTTCCTTTCTTACCGAATCACATCACCTCTTTCATAAGCAAAACTTTCAAGAAGATCCAATCATCAACCTAAAACTCTAAATCTCTATGCCTCACATTGGAATATGACTTTAGCCAGCTCTGTGCAATCTTCAAACACTCGCTAATCAATATGACTTTCACCATGGCCTACTGAACTAAGTCTGGCCCTATCAAAGTAGCCTCACCTACCTCAAACCAACTAATAAGAGATCTACATCTTCTCCTATAAAGTGCCTTAAATGGAGCCATCTATGTTCTAGAATGATAACTATTATTGTAAGCAAATTCAATAAGAGTCAAGTGTCATCCAAATTACCTTTGAAATCAATAACGCATGACCTCAACATATCTTTAAGGGTCTGCATAGTGTGCTACTCCTGTCCATCGATTTGTGGGTGGGAAAGCTGTACTAAGGTCTATCCTGGAGCCTAAGACTTTCTGAAATGACTTCCAAACTGAGTAACCCTATCTGAGATGATAGACAAGGGAACTCCATAAAGCTGAACTAACTCACGAATACACAACTTAGCATAATACTCTATTGAATCCATAGTTTTTATAGGCAATAAATGAGTAGATTTAGTCATCCTATCTACTATCATCTAAATAGAATCATGCTGACGAGCGTACAAGGTAAACCCATAATGAAATCGATATTTATTATTTCCCATTTCCATGTAGGAATGCTAATATCTTGAGCCTTACCATCCGGTCTTTGATGCTCTACCTTCACCTATTGATAATTTGGATACTTTGCTACAAAGTCTGCAATGTCCTTCTTCATACCACTCCACCAAAAGACTTCCTTCAAGTCTCAGTATATCTTAGTGGAGCCTGGATTAATTAAATATCTAGAGCTGTGAGCCTCACACAGAATCTGTGCCCTTAACCCATCTACATCAGGTACACATAACCTACCTTAGTATCAAAGAATACCACCTTCCCCACAAGAGAAGACTTTAACTTTTTATTTATGGACCGCATCTTTCCACTGGAGAAATATAGGGTCACTATCTTGCTTTCGTTTTACCTTAATCACCAATGAGGACTCAGAACCATTTTGTACTACAGTACCACCTTCATCAGAACCCATAAGATAGACACCCAACCAAGCAAGTCTATGCACTTTCTTCATAAGTTTCTTCTTATCTTTCTCTACATGGGTAACACTTCCCATAGACAACCTGCTAAGAGCATCGACAACTACATTAGCCTTACCTGGATAGTACAATACACTCATATCATAATTTTTGAGAAGTTCAAGACATCTTCTCCATCGAAGATTCAACTCCTTCTGAGTAAATACGTATTGCAAGTTCTTATGATCTGTAAAGACATGAACATGCAAACCTTAGAGATAATGATGCCAAATATTTAAAGCAAAAACTATAGCCGCTAACTTCAGATTAAGAGTTGGATAGTTCTTCTCATGAACCGTTAGCTGTCTAGAAGAATATGCAATCACCTTATAGTTTTGCATCAAAACACAACCAAGTCCAACTCTGCATGCATCATAATATACTACAAAGCCATTTATACCCTCTAGCAGGATCAAAACTGGAGTAGAAGCAAGTCGATCCTTTAACTCTTAAAAACTCTTCTCATAATTTTTAGACCACTAAATCTCACCTCTTTCTGAGTTAGCCTGGTCAGGCGGGTCTGAAATGGAAGAGAACCCCTCTATAAACCTCCTATAATAACTCGTTAAACCCAAGAAACTCCTAATATCTGATGGAGTTGTTGGTCTAGGCCAACTTTTGACTGCCTCGATCTTATGAGAGTCAACCTGTATTCCCTCACCAGAAATAATATGACCAAGGAAAGCAACTGACTTTCACCAGAATTCACACTTAGAAACCTTCACATATAAATTGTCTATCTCTTAGAGTTTGAAGAACAATTCTAAAGTGATCAGCATGCTGATTCTTGCTATGGGAGTAAATCAGGATGTCATCTATATACACAATGACAAATATGTCGAGATACTATTTGAACACCCTATTCATGAGGTCCATGAAATCTGCAAAAGCATTGGTTAGTCCAAAATACATGACAAGGAATTTATAGTGACCGTACCAAGTTCGGAAAGTTGTCTTCGAGATGTCATATTCTCTAACTTTCAGTTGATGGTAACCCGACCTAAGGTCAATCTTAGAGAAATAGGTGGCACCCTGAAGTTTGTTGAACAAGTCATCAATCCTAGGAATGAGATACTTATTTTTAATTGTTACCCTATTCAACTAACAGTAATCAATGCATATTCTAAGGGAGCCATTTTTCTTACGTACAACGAGGCTACTAGCACCCTACGGGGAAATACTAGGCCTATAAACCCCTTATCTAACAAATCTTTCAGATGCTTTTTTAACTCTTTCAACTCAGCTGAGGCCATTCTATATGATGAAATAGAGATAGGTTGCGTATCAGGAAGGACATCTATACCAAGATCTATTTCTCTATCGGGAGGGCTCTGGGAAGATATTCGAGGAAGAAGACTGGGAACTCATTGACAATAGAAACTAACTGAAGAGTTGGGGTTTTAGAAGTAGAATCCTTAGCCCTCACCAGGTGACAGATATAGCCCTTGGAAATCATTTTACTAGCTTTCAGATATGAGATGAAATGACCCTTAGGTACACCAGGACTATCCTTTCACTCAAGGACTGTTTATTCAAAAATTAGAATTTAACAATTTTGGTTCTACAATCAACTGAAGCATAACATGAATACAACCAGTCTATACCTAGAATGACATCAAAGTCTATCATATCTAATTCTACTAAATCAGTTGTGGTGTCCTTATGATAGACAAAAATTGGACAACTTTGGTAGATTTTTCTAGCTACTATAGATGCTCTGACTGGAGTGGAAACAATAAAGGGGACTAGGAGTTTTTTGGGACTGACTCCAAAATTTACAGCAACATAAGGAGTGACAAAGGACAATGTATCTCTAGGATCTAACAAGGCATACACGTCAAAATAAAAAACTTTTAACGTACCAGTAATGTTATCCGGGGAGTTCTCCTGAACCTGATGGGCAAATAAGGCATATAAATGGTTCTGACCACCAGTTGCACTTAAAGTGGTGCCTTTCTAAAAGTTTCGGCCTGCTAGAGTTGATGATGAAGTATCTTAGGGTTTGTTACCCCCATTTCCCTGCCTAGAAGAGGATAATCCCCAAGCTTGTGGCCTACCTGACCACACCTGAAACAACCATCTCTCCCATACAAATATTCTCCAGGATGATTCTTTCCATAAGTCTTACAAGTAGGGTAAGTTGACCCCTTTGCAATACTATCTTGAGAATGAGAACCCTGCATCTTAACCTGCTGATCATAACTGGCCTCAGGTGCAGGCGTGCTAGCTAAAGATGGTGCTGGCCCATATGAATTTTTCTGAAAGAGCGACCAATTCCCATTATCGGTCTTAGACTGACTAAACTCATTACCTGATGTTCTTTCTTTCATGTTATGGAACTCCTCCCTATCCTTTAATTTTTCCTTCTCAAACTAATGGACATGGGTCATAAGCCTGGCAATATCCATATCTCTTATCAACATAGTTGTGTTTCCCTCCTTAGCTAAAAAGCGTCCAAGTCGATGAACGAACTCACTCATCCTGTTTCTCATATCAACAACCATCTCCGGAGCATAGCGAGATAGCTAGGTAACCTTGAGGCCATACACTCTCACACTCATAGAACCTCACAAAGTAAGAAACTCTTGGGTCTTTGCCTCCCTCAGCTCTCGGGGAAAGAACCACCCCAAAAAAGCTTTCTCGAACATAGTCCAATCTGAAGGTGCAACACCCTCACCCAAATTCTTCTTCCACTGATCAAACCAAGTTGTAGCAATATTTTTGAGTTGGTAAGCAAAAAAATCAACACTTTCAACCTCATTCACATGCATCAGGTGAAGAATCCTCCGAACTTCCTTAATAAAATTCTTTGGATCCTCACCCATCTTAGACCCAAAGAACTCAGGTGGATTCATCCTGAGAAACTCACAATTCCTGATAGTGTCTGGAACACCCTGAGGAGCTGTATGAGTTAATCCTTGATGATCAATATAGTTGTTATAGACCGAGAAAGTATTTGGATCATATTACAAAATTCAACATTAGTGACATCGGCCTAAGGTGGCATTGCAGCACCTGAGGGTTTTCATTCCTAACGCGTGGACGTCTCGACGACTCTGTGTGGAGGCATAATCTGAAATACGCAATATTGGAATTAGAAAAAACTTATAGAGTTAAACATTATTGCACAAAGATAAAGCATGAAAGAAAGGAGAGTATTTACTAACACTCTGTAGCCTCCTCGTTATAAGTTTGGTACATTTCACACCCTTAAAAAGGACTCTACTGAATGCGGTTTTGTAGACATCCTAGGAATATTGAACCTATTGCTCTGATACCAAGTTTTTCATGACCCGAGACTACCCCCTAGCTGAGATACGGTGCCCGAAACCACAAGTGATCCCAAGTTAACCCTTGGCATCGCATATTAAGCATAATATAAGAGATTTAAGCTGAAGCAGTAATGAATCATAAGATAAATTATAAAACATGTCTGAATAATCTGAATGAACAAGTACCATGACCGAAGGGCCAATAATAAATCACATGCTAATGTTTGTAAACCTACCTCTAATAGCTGAATGTCATAATCCGTCGGGACAAGGCCCTAGACTAACCTTAAAACAAAGTCTAATGATTACAAAAGAGACAACTTCACTAAGTCCACGAACAATGAGGACTCACCACTACTTGAGTCTGAATAGATGGACAACTAGCCACGTGTGTGAGAGTGAGCGCTAAAATCTACATCACATGAAAAATGTAAGCAAAAGAAGTATACGACCAGTATGCTTTAATGTACTGAGTATATAGGTAATAACCAAATGACATGATATATGATATCAATATGCAATAATAAAAGTGACAAGAATTATACTTTTCATAAGGGTTAATATCAACTGAAAGTAAAACAACTTAAAGACCATAAATGAGTATTTCTGAAAGACAATGCACATGTGAAACTATATTTTTTGAAAATCATATTTGAAGGGATGCATATCTGAAATCATACTAAAACATGTGAGTATTATATCATAAAAACCACAAAACTAAAGCTGAATTTCATAAGTGGGAGTTTCTTATAACCGACATAAATCATGTGTGCAATATTGAGTCTAGTGTCATACACCCATATTGAAAAATATTGGTATAACCTATCAAAGTTAGAACCATGAACATGAGGATCCTAAAGTACACCTAAAAAGGAGCAAAGGTGTCAACCTCAACTAAAGGAAAACTCTTATCCTACAGTGGCACGTGGTTATGGAACTTGGATTTATTTTTAACTCATGTTCTCTCGGTACTAAATACTACTCCTAAAACCCTACAAATTCTCATACTAAATGAAGTTCATAATTGATGTCGCCCAAAGTATACCTCCGAAAAAGTACAATGCGGTCGTTGAATCAAATATAGAACCCAACTAGGTTGGGGTCGATCCCACAGGGAATAGGTCGAAGTATGAGTAGACTATTGGAAGGAATAACTGGCAAGTAACTAAGACTGGGTTTTTTTTCTAGTGAATAGTAACTATGACGATTGCTGGCTGATATCGAGTTTGTAAATAATAAGAGAAATTCACTAGGACTGTGATCCCCAATGATTCCTTAACTCCACCGGTGACTTATGCTTACAAGACTGCCCCACTGCACTGCATGCAAAATCTAACAAGTTAGGTTCATCTAACTGTCTCTCGAATGTGATTAGATGAATTTCACTCTTCTCCTCTCGGTCTCCAAGTGTCGCACTTCTAACCCTTGTCCTGGATTTCAGATAACCTTTCCCGCTAAGGCTCCGATTATTAGATGAAGGTTGATAGCTTCAAATCTCTGTTGTTATCTTCTTTTCCCAATCTCTACGTCTCTCTCGAGCAAGTCTAGAATACAGGCAAGATTCTAACGTTTGCAACCGTTAGAAAAGCAATCAATACGAAGGAAACAATAATACATGCATACGCAGCAGTACAAAATTGTTTTGCACTTCACCGGTTTCGTTAATTCTTCATGGTTCACACAACCCTAGTTGATGGGTTTAGCTACTCATAATTGCAAGAACACAAGAATAATCCAAAGATGAAAGCATAATTATGATCTCACAAGAATGAAGGAAAAATCGAAATTTCAATTATCAATCAACTTCAGAATTAGGGTTTGTGAATACAAAACCAAATTATATGTCTCAAACAGTGTAAAATAACTCTCAAAGTAGTAAATTGTCCAACTCTCGCACATAGGACTACCTAGGGGTATTTATAGATACAAAACTAGTCTTATCCAAAACAAAATAGGAGAACAGAGTCGACAGCTTTCACGATGTCGTGACTTGGTGTCGTGGAACCAAGTCACGGCACGTGACTTGTATCGTGAGAACCAGGCCCTTTTTGGATCTCTGAAGTGAACTCACGGCAGGCTTCCACGTCACGCCACATGACCCCTGCCGTGGAAATCAGCCTAATTTTTCAGCATCTGGACTTAAGTCATGATATCAACTCACACCACGTGAGTGTCTTCCACGCCACGTGACTTGTGGTGTGAAATCTCAATTGCAGCCTTTTGTTCTTTCTTCATCCGTCACTTCGTTTTCAGGCTTGATTCTTCCTCTTTTGCTCATTTTGCCTTTAAAGCCTGTTTTCCTGCAAATTAGGACAGAAACCACATCATACCAACAAAACACACCCAAGTTATTGCATCTTTTCCTTGTTTTAAGCATCGAAAGTGCCATATAACCATGGCACATCAACACCCTCAACTTAGAATGTTTGCATGTCCTCAGGCGAACAACATAAAACTACACCAACACAATGCTTAACTAAGACAAACCTAAGGGACTTATGGCAGTTAACTTGTTGCTTTTTGATACAAAAACTTTTCCGACCCCTCCTATTTTAAAGTAGAACCAAAGTGTGTATTTAAGCAATGCAGAATCATGACATAGCAGGGATCAAGTGACGGCACCAAATTATGCACAAACAACTAAGCGTATATGCAATTGACATTTCCAGAACAACTAGCAGCTAATTATGCAACCCATGTGCCCTGACAATCAAAGAAGTCCCATGCACTCTCAGTATACTAATGAATATCAACATAGGGACGAGGTCAAAACACTCACGCTCAAAAAGAAGTTAAGACAGTGTGCGTTAAATACCATAGGCTTGCCCTTATTTTCTACGCCTTAGTTTTCAGACTGTTGGACTAGGATCACTATAGGACTTTACTTGGCTTGTAATGTAGGCTTAGGGACAGGTATGGTGCATATGGATATAGTGACTCAACCCTCCTTGACACTACACTATTTTTGGCTCCCACTTCCAACCTTTTTCATTTTTATTCTCCCTTGTTCTTCATTCTTTTATTCTCAGACTTTGGGTGTGGTTTTTCTCCTCAACTTTAAACACATATACCCTTTTTTTCTTTTTTTCTTTCTTTTTCTTCACACCCAAATCTTCTTTTTTTTCTTCTTTATTAACCCTTCTTCATACCCAACTCAATCTACGCACCCCTATAATAACCACCCTCAACTTAGGCTATTTTCCTGAGTTGAGGTACACAGTGTACAAGGAGGGACCAGGGCCAAGACAGGTTCATTGCGATTAAAATGAAAAGGTGAATAGGCTAATGAAAGAAATAGGACAATTATGGCTCAAAAGTTGGGATCAAGGGATACTTATTCTTTTGGTTTGGCATTTAGGCTAACAGTGGACTTTTTCAACAACGGCCTATGATCCTTTCCTAATCCTTATCTTCTAACTTAGGCAAGACTAACCGGGCAAGTTCTGGATCACACACACACAGCTAACTAAGTAGTGACCTCACACGCACATAGCACAGGGTTATATTACCAACTACTACCTATCCGTTCATGCAATGCTAGCTATGGTTGTTTGCCTATAATTCTAATGCCATAACAAGATCCAACAGCAGTCACACACAAAGCATGTCAATTCCAAAAACCAAAATTTCAGGAGGGGTATCCTTAGCAACAAAAACACATAAGAAATTTTTCAAAACTGAACTGCACTTAAAGTTCCCTCATTTTTCTCCTAATATAGCAAGAAACATAAAAAACATCAACAATATCATCCTACACATGCCGGTTCTACTATGATAGCACACTCGGGGGAAAAGAAACACGGCAACAAAAACCCCCAAGTAGTGGTACACCCCCACCCCCAACTAAACATGGTACAATGCCCTCAATGCACTGATATCAAATCAAAAACAAGGGAGTGAAGACATACCTATGACGCTCTAAGTGCCAGAAGTAGGCCCGCCAGCCGCGGGATCATCAGACTGTGCAGTGGTCGCATCCGGTGGGGGAATAGCCTGACTGGAAGATGCACCACACGCCCTCTACTCTGCCTCAATCTGGCTTGCGTGGTACTCTACCCGGGAGGCTTTAACAGCCCTCCTCAGATCACTATCGAACTCATCATCACTCGCACCCCCATCCGCAGGACTACGAGGTCTCTTTCCTCCATCCATCTCCGGCTCCTCATCAGCAAACAAATCCACCTCAAATGATGGTCGTATGGAGGTCGGGATAGGCATAGGTGGTATAATCGACGTACTAGTCGATGCCAGTGCCCGAACCTCCTCTCTCAATGCAGCAACCTCCTGGGTCAAGCCGGTTAAGTCAGGGCTCGGTGCAGCACTCAAGCGGGAGGCCATACGTGCCTCGAAACTATCAATCCGTCCATGCAGGCCCCGCATAAACTGGTCCATAGCTGCAGTCATCCCAGCCTCCACCCTAGTTTCTGCAGCCTCGACTGTAGATCGAACCCAAGGCTTAATCTGGGATACCAGCTTAGCCATCTGAGTCTCAGTGTGAGCATGGCGCTCAAACATCTCTGTCTGCCTGTCAACTAGCTGCTGCAGAAATTCTTGAGAGACGGACACCATCCCAGCAGGAGTCGGTGGGGCACTAGTACTGGGTACGCTCTCATCAACAGAGCCAGTGCCCTCAGTCGGTATCGGTAGCCTAACTGGTGCAGGAACAGGTAAAGGTACACCACTCAGCTCATCCAGGGCAGCACCTGACGCCTCAGACGGCTGTGACCCTCGGGGAAGAATGGGGTGCAAACCCCTCTGCTGCATCATTGCAATATCTGCCAACTGGGTCACCTCTATAGAATTATCGATGGCAGGTATCCTGGCTACCCCTGCTCTATCACACAGACCCTGAATCAGACATGGGAAAGGGATACTTGTGTGATCTCGGAAAGCTCGCTCGTGGATTTCTTGGATGATGTACCTTGTAAAATGGATCTCATAACCAGCCAAGATGCTGGCTACTACTACCGCCCTGTCCAATGTAAGTGAGTTATCAGCGTTAGTTGGACCCAACCTATGACGAACCACTGACCACCAGAATCGACCAACAAAATAGAGCGTGGACTTTTTGATGTCCAGCTTCCCAGTCACTCAACTAGCGGTTACACCCTCCTCGGCTATGTAACCTGCAATCCATTTAATCAACTCTAATTTCTGCTCTGTATCTCTCATCCTAACTCTATCTCTGACCGTGGCCAGCCTGTGATCAAATTCAGCTGTCGAAATCAAAACTGGACTGTCAAGCCCAAACAAGAAGCTGTGAATGGTTTCTTCTGAAATGTCAACTCGGGTACCGCACACCATGACATGAGTCAGCACTGGCTGTACAATATATCACTGCCCAACAAGAGTGCTCAAACCAATCGATGCAGCATAGAAAGCATAAAATTCTCGGACCAATTTTGAGCTATACCTGCCAGAAGGCTGCGCCATCCACCCCAAGCCATAGCACTCAAAAAGATGCCACATATACGGCAATGTCCTCAGTTCCTCCACTCTATACCGGGGCTCCTCCGACACACACCACGCTCTGTCAGCTCAGCATCTCGATCATAAATAGCACGCATGCCCTGTACACACCACCTCTGAACCTTCCTATCTTGTGCAGTAGTCGGGGTACTCTCGACACCAGTACCGAAAAGAGAGGCTGTAGCCTCTGCCACAGATGTATCCTACCCCGTAGCCTCATCTGCAGACGTACCCTGACCTGTAGCATCAGCCATAGACCCTGACTCAGAACCTTCCTCCCCCTCTTCAGACTAGGGGCGGACTCAGAAGAGTCAGTCGGAATAACTAGCGCAGTAGGTGGTGGGACCGGCTGAATTGCTGCTCGGGCAGCTGCTTAGGCACGCGTCTGTAACCTCATAGCCCGTGGGACTAAGGTCGTGTCATCCTGATTAATCTCAAACTCTTCCACGGACCCACTTGGCTCAGACTCAGTGGGTTCATCCCTCAGATGTGTCGGTAAGTCTGGATTTTTAGTCCGGATCCGGGATGATGCATCAAGGTGGTCACTTTTGGGATTGGATTTTGGAGGCATGGTAATGGGTTTGGATCAAATTTTTTGGGTATGGGGTCAGATTTGGGTCGTATTTGGTATGGTTGAGTTGAATTTTTAGACCTATTTGGTAATGGGGTTTGGATTTTCGAATGTGGAATGGATGTGGTGAGTGTTAGGGATTTGGTTTTTGGATTTTTGGAGTTTGGGAGAGATGGGATTCAGATTAAATGGGGAGAAGTAGAGGGAATTTGAATTTTAGGGTTTAAGTTGAATGATTTTAAAGTGGGGAAGAAAGAGTTTTAATCGGGTATAAATCGGGTGAGGAAGAAAGGGTTTCGGATTTATTTTGAAAAAATTAGGCTCGGGTCGGGTCAGATTTTGATTTCCGGTGTTTTTATGTTTCACGACACGACCCACGCCACGTGACATGGAGTCTGTCATGACTGGTGTGCTGTAACTGGACTGAGTTTGTGATTTCAACGACACCAGTCACGTGGCGTGGATCCCATCCACGTCACGTGAACTACTTCCGTGAAACTGATTCAGAACATGGAAATCTTTCTCTGAGTTTGACGATGTCATCCACGTGGCGTAAGACCCCATCACGTGTCGTGATTCATGTCGTGGAGGAAATTTCAGCACTTCTGGTAGATTTTGTGATTTTCAACTAACTGCTACTCAATAATCCGATCTCCTCATAACAAAATCTTGGGTTGCCTCCCAATCAGCGCTTGATTTAATGTCGCGGCACGACATGGCTAACTTGGATACTCAGACTTCCCCAACTAGCCCATGGGTTGCCTCCCATGAATCGCCTAATTTAACGTCGCGGCACGACATGGTTAACTTGACTACTCAGACTTCATCAAGTTGAAGTTCTTCAATCGTCCTTATCTCTTCCGAAACTCCTACATAATGCTTAACACGTTGTCCATTGACTTTGAATAGGACATTATCTGCTCCTTTCATCTCAATAGCACCATGTGAGAATACCCAAACTACCGTGAATGGGCCAGACCATTTGGACTTTAATTTTCCAGCAAACATGCGAAGCTTGGAGTTATACAGCAACACCAAATCTCTCGGATAAAACTCTCGATTCTCAATTCACCGATCATGATACAATTTCATTTTTTCTTTATACAATGCTGAACTCTCATAAGCCCGAAGATGAAATTCATCCATCTCATTCATCTGTTCCAGTCTCATTTTAGCCGCTTCATTCCAGTCTAAATTCAGCCTCTTCAATGCCCACAATGCTTTATGTTCCAGTTCGACGGGCAAATGGCAAGCTTTTCCAAAAACCAATTGATATGGTGAAACACCGATCGGTGTTTTGAAAGTCGTCCGATATGCCCATAACACATCGTCCAATCTACGAGCCCAATCAGTCCTATTAGCATTGACTGTTTTTGCTAAGATAGACTTGATTTCACGATTTGATACCTCAACCTGCCCACTTGTCTGCGGATGGTAAGGTGTGGCCACTTTATGCTTTACACCGTATTTTTCCAGAAGAGCCTTAAACAGTCGGTTGCAAAAGTGGGATCCTCCATCACTAATAATAACTCGAGGTGTCCCAAATCGTGAGAAAATGTTCTTTTTCAAGAAAGCTGTGACACTTCTTCCTTCGTTATTAGAAAGCGCAATTGCCTCCACCCACTTAGAAACATAGTCAACAGCCACCAAGATATACTTCATTCCATGCGAGCTCACAAATGGACCCATAAAGTCAACTCCCCACACATCAAATAATTCAAGTTCAAGAATCGTAGTCATGGGAAGTTCGTGTCTGCGTGAAATATTACCTTGCCTTTGACACCGATCACAAGCGCGGGCATAGTCATGAGCATCCTTGTAAATGCTGGGCCAATACTACCCACATTGCAAGATTTTATGGGCAGTCCTTGCACCTCCATGATGACCCCCAACTGGGGATGAGTGGCATGCCTCTAAAATACTCATCATTTCTACCTCTGGGATGCATCTTCGAATAATACCATCAGCACACACTCTGAACAAATATGGCTCATGCCAGAAGAATTTTCTGACCTTATGCATGAACTTTTTTCTCTGCTGATACGTCATATTTTTCGGGACTAGGTCACTTGCCAAAAAGTTGTCAAAATCAGCGAACCAAGGGATTAAATCTTGGGATGCTGCCAGTACTTGCTCATCCGAAAAAGTATCATCAATCTCAAGATTATCCTTCATTTTAAGCATGGCCTCCTCCTCAAGGCGTGACAGATGGTCAGCCACTTGATTTTTGGTCCCCTTTCGATCCTTGACTTCAAAGTCAAATTCTTGTAACAACAGTACCCACCGAATCAGTCTTGGCTTAGCATCCTTTTTCGACATAAGATACCGAAGAGCTGCATGATCTATGTGCACAATCACCTTCGTGCCAATCAAGTACGATCTGAATTTCTCAAAAGCAAAGACTACTGCCAACAACTCCTGCTCAGTCACAGTGTAATTCTTATGAGCTGGATTAAGCACTTTGCTAGCGTAGTAGATCGGATGTAATATCTTCTCAAGTCTCTGACCCAGGACTGCTCCCAAAGCTACTCCACTAGCATCACACATAACCTCAAAAGGCTTAGTCTAATTCGGTGACACAATGATAGGGGCTGACACCAACTTCTCTTTAAGACACTCAAACGCTTTAAGACATGCTTCATCAAACACGAACTTCACCTCTTTCTCTAAAAGTTTGCACAAGGGATGAGCAATCTTGGAGAAGTCTTTGATGAACCTTCTGTAAAAACCAGCATGACCCAGAAAACTCCGAATGCCTTTTACAGAGATAGGTGGGGGCAGCTTCTCAATTACTTAGATTTTTGCCTTATCCACCTCCATGTCGTTCTTCGAAATCTGATGCCCCAATATGATACCTTCATTGACCATAAAGTGACACTTTTCCCAATTCAGCACTAGGTTGCACCCCTCGCATCTTTGCAGCACATTAGCAAGGTGTGCCAAACAGCCCTCAAACGAGTCACCTACTACAGAAAAATCATCCATAAACACCTCGATAGTGTCTTCCACCATGTCGGAGAAAATAGACATCATACAGCGTTGGAAGATGGCCGGTGCATTACACAAACCGAAAGTCATCCTCTTGAATGCGAATGTCCCATATGGACAAGTGAAAGTGGTCTTTTCTTGGTCTTCGGGGGCAATAAAGATCTGGTTATACCCCGAATATCCATCAAGAAAATAATACCATCCTCTACCAGCAAGACGGTCTAACATCTGGTCCATGAAGGGCATAGGAAAATGATCCTTTTCAGTCCACGAATTCAGCTTCCGATAGTCCATGGAAACTCTCCATCTAGTCACTGGTCTCATTGGAATCAACTCATTTTTGTCATTCGAAACCACCGTGATTCCTCCCTTTTTTGGCACACACTGAACCAGGCTCACCCACTTGCTATCAGCAATAGGGTAAACCACTCTTGCATCCAACCACTTAATGATCTCTTTCTTTACGACCTCTTGCATAGGTGGGTTTAGACGATGCTGGTGTTCAATGCTAGGGATGCATTCTGGCACAAGCTGAATTTTATGAGTGCAAATGCCGGGTGGAATACCTATGATATCTGCAATGGACCAACCAATGGCCCTCTTGAATCTTCTCAAAACCGAAACCAAAGCCGCTACTTGCCATTCCACCAGCTTAGCAAAAATAATCACTGGCAAGGTATTATTGGCTCCCAAGAATGTGTAGCGAAGGTGGGCCGGAAGAGCGTTAAGCTCTAACACTGGAGGCTCCTCTATAGATGGGCGAACTGGTGGAGTTACCCTATTCTTTAAATCAAGATCCAATTTCTTGGGCGCATAAGTGTACGCTCCTTTACCAGCTAGTGCACCCACCAACTCATCATAGTCTTCTATACCATCGTCTTCAAAGTTCATGATCACGGCAGCCAGAGGTTCCACTCCCAACCTTTCTTCAATGGGCACGACAACTTCAATATCATCAACCGTATCTATCACTGAAATGACTCTCTTATCTTTTGGCTACTTTATTGACCGACAGACATTGAAAGTAACCTGCTCATCATTCAATCTAAATTGCAGCTGCCCGGTTTCCATATCAACCAGTGCACGACCCGTGGCAAGGAATGATCTCCCCAGTATGATGGGAACCTCAAAGTCAACTTCATAATCGAGGATCACAAAATCAGCCGGAAATATGAAAGAAGCAACCTTCACCAAAACATCGTACAGAATGCCCACCGGCTTTTTCACAGTTCTATCGACCATGAGAAGTCTCATGGAGGTTGGTTTTGGTGCACCCAACCCCAATTGCTTGAACACGGCTAATGGCATTAGATTGATGCTAGCACCCAAATCGCACAGTGCTTTAGCAAAGTCGTATGACCCAATAGTACACGGGATTGTGAAAGCTCTTGGATCCTCTTTCTTTTCAACTAAGGACCGTGAAGCAATTGCACTACAATGATGAATGTTATCTGCGGGCTCAAAACTGACTGTTCTCTTCTTAGTCACCAAGTCTTTCATGAAATTGGCATAGCCCGGCATCTGCTCTAATGCTTCTACAAGAGGGATGTTAACTGACAGCTCTTTCAACATGGTGATGAACTTCTGATACTTTCCTTCCTCCGCCTTTTTCTTCACCCTTTGAGGATAGGGAGGAGGAGGTCGCGGAATAGTTTTGAGTACTTTTGGTACCTTGTTCTCTTTCCTCTTCTCAAATTTTGCATTATCGCTATCATCCTGCTGATTTGGAACCTTGTTTCCATTTGCATTATCTGACTCTAACTCAACTTCAACATCGATAACCACTGGATCATTAGGCATACTACTGTCGGCAGGCATAGGTGGATCTGTCATGCACTTCCCGCTTCTAGTAGTGATGGCGAGGCAATGACTATCATTTTTAGGATTCTGGACGGTATTACTTGGAATTCAGTGCCACTGAAATTTGCCCAAACTGTTGCTCCAACTGTTTGATGGCCGTCGAGTGAGACTCCACTTTCTGACTTATACCCGAGATGTCAGTTCTAATTTCTTTCAAGCAATTCTCCTGACTTTCTGCTCCTTTCACCAATTTATTTAGAAGTGCCTCCATCCTCAAATTTCCAGACTCCTCATCACGTCTTCCAGGCGGTACATAAGTGTCATTCTTTTCTCTATGATCATCTTTCCGCCTCCAATCACCATCACGGTCCCGTTCACGATCTCTGTATCCCGATTTGTTGTAGCTGTCCCCATAATAGTTCCGACCTTGATTCCCTTGCCTTAAGTTTCAAGAGTCTTGATTAGACCCTTGTCCCTTGGCTCGGAAACCCGCCACTTCACGATCTAGATACTTCGCCTCTTCATCTGACTCACTATCATCATGTCTAACTGATTTGCTTTGTGCACCAACAGCATGCACCTTTTCCGCATCTCTAGCAGCTATCTGTTTGGCCAGAAGACCAATCTCTGTCCTCAACTGAGCAACCTCTTGCGCCACAGATTCATTCAACGCCCTTTGAGCTGCTGAAGCTCCAATAGCATATGTCCCAGCTGGCGTATCTGCCTCCCGAGTATGCCATCCTCGATTGGTCTTAGTGACACGATCTAATATCTCAGAAGCTTGGTCCCATCTCAAACTCATGAATGCTCCACCAGTGATCGTATCTGCTACCGCTTTTGTGTTGACATTCAAGGCTCAGTAGAAGATTTCAAGTAAGTTCCTTCCGCTCATCCTATGATTTGGCACCATCTGCAGAATCTTTTTAAATCTCAGCCAAGTTTCATAGAGTGCTTCCAAATGAAGCTGTCTGAAATTATAGATCTCATCTTTCAACTGCAGTATCTTTGACGGTGGGAAAAATCTTTCCAAGAATTGGTTTCTCAATTCCTGCCAAGTAGTGATAAACCCTCGAGGCAGCTCGGCCAACCACAACGTGGCTTTTCCTGTAAGAGAAAATGGGAAAAACCTCAATCGTATCGCCTCTTGGTCAACTCCAGCCAAATTGTATGACGTGCAGACCCCCACAAAATTCATTACATGCAAGTTTGGATCATCAAAAGGAAGACCCACAAACACGCCCTTCAAGTTCAGCAGATGGATCATGGCACTAGTAATGTCAAACTTAGTGCCTGGAGGTAACTCAGGTGGAACAATAACACCATTCTCAATCGGCTCAAAATAGGCCATATATTCATCTTCAGGATCATCATAAACAGGCACACGTTGTCTCGGTTGTTCTCTTGATTGTCTTTGTCGCTCTTCAGCATCAGCCAGACACTGTGCTGCTTCCTGCATAGCTCGATTATCTCTTTCTGCTTGTCTAAGAGCAGCTTGTCTAGCATGCTCTTCTCGGGTAAATCGAGCAGTAGTTTGCTCCGCTGTTTCCTGACCAGCCGGATGCATTGGCTGATTGTGAACATCCCCCGCAGCTGCGAGATTCTGGACTCCTTCAGTATTCACCATTCTCCGATTAGCTCTTAAAGTCCTTTCGATTTCAAGATCAAGTGGAATCAGGGGATTGCCTTGACTCCTAGTATTTGGCATACACCGGCGTATGCCCTCGAGAGTATGTAAAAACACACCCAATCAACTCCAACCAATAATGTTCAACTTCGTAACCGTATTCCCCGGCAACGACACCAAAATTTGATGTCGCCCAAAGTATACCTCCGAAAAAGTACAATGCGGTCGCTGAATCAAATATAGAACCCAACTAGGTTGGGGTCGATCCCACAGGGAATAGGTCGAAGTATGAGTAGACTATTGGAAGGAATAACTGGCAAGTAACTAAGACTGGGGGGTTTTGCTAGTGAATAGTAACTATGACGATTGCTGGCTGATATCGAGTTTGTAAATAATAAGAGAAATTCACTAGGACTGTGATCCCCAATGATTCCTTAACTCCACCGGTGACTTATGCTTACAAGACTGCCCCACTGCACTGCATACAAAATCTAACAAGTTAGGTTCATCTAACTGTCTCTCGAATGTGATTAGATGAATTTCACTCTTCTCCTCTCGGTCTCCAAGTGTCGCACTTCTAACCCTTGTGCTGAATTTCAGATAACCTTTCCCGCTAAGGCTCCGGTTATTAGATGAAGGTTGATAGTTTCAAATCTCTGTTGTTATCTCCTTTTCCCAATCTCTACGTCTCTCTCGACCAAGTCTAGAATACAGGCAAGATTCTAACGTTTGCAACCGTTAGAAAAGCAATCAATACGAAGGAAACAACAATACATGCATACGCAGCAGTACAAAATTGTTTTGCACTTCACCGGTTTTGTTAATTCTTCATGGTTCACACAACCCTAGTTGATGGGTTTAGCTCCTCATAATTGCAAGAACACAAGAATAATCCAAAGATGAAAGCATAATTATGATCTCACAAGAATGAAGGAAAAACCGAAATTTCAATTATCAATCAACTTCAGAATTAGGGTTTGTGAATACAAAACCAAAATATATGTCTCAAACAGTGTAAAATAACTCTCAAAGTAGTAAATTGTCCAACTCTCGCACTTAGGACTACCTAGGGGTATTTATAGATACAAAACTAGTCCTATCCAAAACAAAATAAGAGAACAGAGTCGGCAACTTTCACGATGTCGTGACTTGGTGTCGTGGAACCAAGTCACGGCACGTGACTTGTATCGTGAGAATCAGGCCCTTTTTGGATCTCTGACGTGAACTCACGGCAGGCTTCCACGTCACGTGGGTGTCAGTCACGCCACGTGACCCCTGCCGTGGAAATCAGCCTAATTTTTCAGCATCTGGACTTAAGTCACGATATCAACTCACGCCACGTGAGTGTCTTCCATGCCACGTGACTTGTGGCGTGAAATCTCCTCAATTGCAGCCTTTTGTTCTTTCTTTATCCGTCACTTCGTTCTCGGGCTTGATTCTTCCTCTTTTGCTCATTTTGCCTTTAAATCCTGTTTTCCTGCAAATTAGGACAGAAACCACATCATACCAACAAAACACACCCAAGTTATTGCATCTTTTCCTTGTTTTAAGCATCGAAAGTGCCATATAACCATGGCACATCAATAACGAACTAAGCATAAACTAGTCTGTAAGTTTAAAAACCAATTGTGCTTCTATTTCTGTTTCATGTTCATAAACCAATTTCATGTCATTCGTTTTAAGTTTGAGATCATGGAGTTGAATTATATCAAATTGCTTAAATCATGCTAAAATTCATGCATTATTTATTAAATCATAGGACTTCATGTCAAATTCAACTATTCGTAAACTATAAGTTCAAGCATGTGATTAGAGTCATAAATAAACCACGAATTCTAGTAAGAAAGTGTAAATAAGCTTATAAGGGAACACAAGAATCAAAATCATGAAAATTAGGTATGCATCCTAGTTGTTAAATTCATAAAATTATTTAAGAAAACAAATTTCTTGGGCACAAGGATGAAAGAGAAACCTTTTTGAAACCCTACATACCTGAACTTGATGATTTCTTAAAGTGGAATCTTGAACTA
Organism: Capsicum rhomboideum; assembly: GCA_031232105.1. NCBI lineage: Eukaryota > Viridiplantae > Streptophyta > Magnoliopsida > Solanales > Solanaceae > Capsicum > Capsicum rhomboideum. The sequence continues at coordinate 137,799,701 of CP124716.1, forward strand.
GGGCCTTGGAATTTGAATTTTGGGAAGAAAACCCTTTTTTGAGTTTCTTTAGGTTTGAGAGGAGGGAAATGAGGGATTTGGGAGTTACTTTGTGTATTTAGGATGTTTCTAGGATATACATCGGGTTTGGGGAGGTTAAAGGACAAAAATACCCCTCTTGGAACATAAAAATAAGAGAAAACTAAAATAAATTGGAAAAAAGTATGTGGTCGCGCAACTGGATCCTAGGTCGCATGGTTGTTCGTACAACATTAGCAAAATCACTAACTTACCTATGCGGTCACGCGACTGACGTCCTCTTCATGCGGCAGGTCGTGCAGACTGCGTAGTGCCCAGTAAAATGGGCATAACTTATAGCACATAACTCGGATTGATGAACGGTTGGTTATGTTGGGAACTAAACTCAACGACCTTTAACCCATATCCATCGCATGTCCTATACTTAGAATTGGATTTTACAACTAGGTACAAACAAAATTTTCTCAATTTTAGGTCTAATAAAAAATATAGAATGGTTCAAATCTTAGCCCGAAAGTTCAAGGTATTACATGGAATCGTGAGGACAATTATAGAAGTCTGTCATGTTCCTAATTTGAAGAAGAATTTATTCTCCTTAGGTACTATAGATAAATAAGGCTTTAAGTTCATGACCAAAAGAGGAACTACAAAAGTGACTGAAAGTGTTTTATTCAATCTGAAGGCCAAGCTGGAGGATGACCTTTACCCACTGGCAGGAAGCAAGATTATTGGCTTTGTAAATGCCTCTACAGTACAATTATCTAATGATGATAAGGCAAGATTGTGGCACATGAAACTAGGTCATATGAGCATATGAGGATTGGAGATACTGAGCAACTGTAACCTTTTGAATAGTAAGAAGATCAGCACACTTTAATTTTGTGAGTACTACATTCTAGGGAAACAGAAGAAGGTCAGATTCAGCACTGGCAAGCACAAGAGGGAGGGATGCTAGACTACATTCATTTAGATTTATGTGGTCCTTCTAAACTTCCATCAAAGAGTGGAAAAAGGTATTTTCTCACATTTATTAATGTTTTTTCATGAAAAATTTGAGTGCATTTCTTGTCGGTAAAAAGTGATGCTTTTGAAACATTTAAAGAGTGGAAGATTTTGGTTAAGAATCCAATGGGCGGAAATCAAGTATCTTCGCATAGACAATGCCTTTTAGTTTTGAAGTGAAGAGTTTAATTATTTCTACAAGGTTTATGGGATCTCAAGACATAAGACGGTCAGGAACACCACATAACAGAATAGAGTTGTCAAGAAGATGAACAAAACTCTTCTTGAAAAAGCTTGTTGTACGCTCCTACAAGCCAAAATGTCTAAAGTGTTTTGGGCTGAAGTAGTTCACATTGACTCTCATATTGTTAATCGATCTCCAGCATCAATAATTGACTTTAAGACTTCAAATAAGGTATGGTCAGGTGAACCCTCTAATTATTCATACTAATTATGAGTATTTAGGTGTCGAACTTATTATCATGTTAATGAAGGAAAGCTTGAACCAAGGGCTAGAAGGCTATATTCATCGAGTATATGGATGGAGTAAAAGGGTACAAGCTTTGGTATTTGTCTTTACTTAAATTTGTAGTTAGTAGAGATGTTATCTTTGAAGAATTCTCTATACTTGATCCTCGTAAAGTTTCTGTGTAGTTATCAAGAAATGAGAACAGCGAGCAGTGGAGCTACCGGTGGAGCTTGCCAAGGAAAAGAATCAAACACTCAAATTGATGAGTCAAATGATGCAGATCTTGAAGAATTTATTGTCAATGAACTATACACAATTGGGAAAGAAAGGGACAAAAGGTGCATACAGAAATTAGAATGTCTTATAGAGCAAGAAAATGTAATTGCATATGCATTTGTAGTTGCTAAAGTAGAGATTAAGGATCTTGAGCCCTCCTCGTATATTAAAGCAACTTCTTGCAAGGATATTGCATAATGGCGGTTAGCTATGATAAAAGAGATGGAGTCTCTTTATAAAAATCAGACATGGGTCTTAGTTGAAAGGCCAATGAGGAAGAGGACAGGTAGATGCAAATGGGTCTACAGAAAGAAAAAGGAAATTCAATAAGTGGAAGATGCTAGGTTCAATTGCAAAGGATTTCAGTCAGAAGGAGGGAATTGACTTTAATGAGATCTTCTCTCTAGTCATGAAACATAGAACAATTTATGTGCTACTAGCATTGGTTGCACAATTTAAATTGGAGCTTCAACAACTTGATGTCAAAATTGCTTTCTTACATGGTGATCTAGAAGATATAATCTATATGTATCAACCTGAAGGTTTCCTAGCTGAGGGAAAAAAAGGTCATGTATACCAACATAAGAAATCATTATATAGTTTGAAGCAATCTCCTAGACAGTGCTACAAGAGGTTTGATGCATTCATGACTATACATGAATTCTCAAGTAGTGCATTTGATAGTTGTGCGTATCACAAGAAGATTTCTGGTAACTCAATGATTTATTTACTATTGTATGTTGATGATATGCTTATTATTGCTAACAACATCACAAATATAATTACTTTGAAGAAACTGTTGAGCAAGGAATTTGATATGAATGATGCTGCAAAGAATATTCTTGGAATGGAGATTTCAAGAGAAGACGGTGTTGTACATCTTTCTCTTAAGTGGAACATCAAAAAGGTTATTGAGAGATTCAATATGCATATGCGCAAACCTGTAAGTACATTGTTAGCTCCTCATTTTAAACTCGCAGAGTTACAAATGCCTCAGTCTCATGATGAGGTGAAAATTATGTCAAAGATTCCTTATGCTAGCATTTTCGGTAGCATTATGTATGTTATGGTGTGCACATGTCCAGATTCTGCTCAATCTGTAAGTGTGGTAAGCAAGTATATGGCCAATCCAAGAAAAAGACATTGGGAAGCTGTTAAGTGGATATTGAGATATCTTAAAATAGTTTTTGATGTTGGCCTAATTTTTCAAAAAAGTGATGGTATTTCAATTCTCAGTTATGTTGATTCTGACTATGCAAGTGATCTCGATAGAGTGAGGTCCACAACTGGATGCATCTTTACTTTTGTTAGCTGTGTCGTTAGTTGGAAATCGACTTTATAGTTGATTGTCGCTTTGTCTACAACAGAGGCAGAATATATGGCAGCAACAGAGGCAGTGAAAGAAGCTATTTGGTTGAAAGGTTTGGTGGCAAAATTGAGTTTGGTTTGACTTGAATCAACTCTTAGATGTGATAGTCAAAGTGCTACTCATTTGATTAAAGATCAAAGATTTCATGAACGCACCAAACACATTGATGTCAGATTCTATTTCATCTGATATGTCGGTGAAGAAGGAGCTATCAAAGTCGTAAAGGTTATCACAGATGATGACGCTAAGACATTTTGACCAAGATAATCCCGCTCGCCAAGTTTGTACACTGCAAAGAATTGGAGGGAATATGCATCAACTGATGCAATTCTGAGAGAACAACTACTAAGTGGTGCTATTATGTTCAACAAAGGTTTGATTCTTCTTATTTCTTACAACGGGGTTTCCCAGTAATCTTAGAAGTTTTAGCCAGAGTTTTTCCTACGCATGCTCGAAATACAAACTAAAGTGGAGATTGAAAGAGTTGGTTTGATTTTTGGGGTCTAACCCCTGTGAAAGAAAATCACATATGCCAAATTACTTGGCTAGGAAGTGAACTTGGAGAGCAAGTAAAAAATTTGTGGAAGACAAATTTTGTATTTATTTTTTCTTTTCTTTATTTTGTGCTTGGCCCAAGTTTGGTCATCAATAAAAGAATGACCATTCTTCATTGTAAAACCATTCTAAAATTCATAGAAAAATCCATTATAAGAGTATAGAGAATTGAGTGAGAAATTCTCTTAGGTGTAATTGAAATTTCTCCCTTTCTTTGTTAATAATATAAAGACAGTTGTTCTCTAGTGGATGTAGGATCATTAGGATCCGAACCACATTAAATTTTGTATTTTTTCTTTTGCTCTTTGTTTCACTTTTTTGCTAACTCAAACAAATGAGGCCTTAGAATGGAATTGTTGATATCCATGTTGTATTTGTATTTATTTTCATTATATCAACGAAAGAAAAAAAAAATAGTTTAGATTTAAAAGGTTATTTTATTTAAAGCTTTAAAAAAAATTCTCTACATTGTCTCAAGTTATATTGAGATGCATTACATAATAGTAGAATAAAATAGAAGCGTCAAGAAGGTTGCCTGTTCAAGTAAAGACACCAACAGTCACAACTTGGTCATAAATTGAATCGTGACAAATGAGGTTGTAGTAATTAAGAGAATTAGGAAAGAGAACAACTGAATGTTACTAAGACGTGGTAAATTATGTTGAATTTTTGTTTAAATGAAATTAATAATTATATGAGGTTTCTTTTAATGAAATGTCTTTTTGATGAAGTGTCTTTAATGAAAGATTGTGTACTTTCATCCTTTGGTTATCTTAGTTCTATTTAAATCCACCTTTTAGGATTTCAACGTAATCTTTTATAGAAAACTTTTCAAAAAGAGAAGTGTCTTTACAACTTTCCCCAAAAGAAATCTTTTCTTCTCCAAAAGATCAAGTTTCAAGTTCTTGCTTTCCAGAAGAATTTCTTCACTATTTGATTGGTGCAGAATTCCATAGGCTTGTCATATCCACTAAAACTATTTGTATATAATTTCATAGCAATTTCACAGAGGAGAGGAAGCAAATATCGTCTTTAGGAAAACATTTCACACGTGTTTCAAGCCTCAATTATGTGTTCGTTGTTTGTATTTTCAAGTATTTATCTTTATGTTCTCCTTCGTATATTTTGTGTTCATGAAACATATTTTCCAACAATCTAAACATGATATTTTATTACGAAAAACGTACTAATTATTGTGGAGAATTTGATTCACATATGCAAAACTGAAATCTGAAATGTCCTCACAAAGCCGATTTAGTAGATGAAGTTTGATTTTTCTAATATGGAAAAACGATAGGAGAATTGAAAAAAAAATGCTTTCCCCAGAAAAGGGATCGAACAATCGGTAGAGTACTGTTGGGATAAACTGCAGATCTCGCGAGCATGGGTCATGTTGTGGGACAATGCAAATCCATTAAACAATTCAAAAGCACTTTATCCAGAAGGAATGTTGGCAGATTGAGGAAATGCTTACTGGAATGCAGATGGCATAATCAACAAGATTGAAATTTGGAAATGTGTTCCAAATGGGTTATTGTATAAGAAGAAGATACTACACACTAAAATCTGAGAAGTCACAGCGTTCACTTGAGCCGTGAAACTCTAGTAACCTTCTTTGGTGTCCAGTCATAGAACCAAAAGTGTTCAGCAAAGCGGCAGTGGTAATCGTTTGCCTTCGATCAGTTAAAGTCGATGAAGATCAATTAGACGCGTGGTGATAGTAAAAAAAAATTTGATTGGGGCAGAGAATCATTGGTGGAAAATTCAAATAACGTCATAACAGTGTCGTATTAAATTGGGCACCAACTAATAACTTTGATGGCACTACTTTCATCACCAACTTAATTGTGTCTTTGGATAACGAATCGCAATTGGTTTTCTTTATCATGCCAAGAGTTCCTGACAAGCATGCTAATACTTGGCAAGCATTGGAGAAATGTCTTCATGACATGGTGCATGCAATCCTACAATTCTTGTCTTTGAACGAGCCAAGACATGATTTTTCAGACTCAAATTTCAACCAATTTACTTTGGTCACTGTTCGGGGATATTGAAACGACAACAAAAATCGGGTTCTATTTTCTTAACCTTACTTATTATTTATTTATGAATTTCTACCCTTTGTGATTTTGTGAATTTATTTTTCATAAATATTAGGGTAAATGATATATTTGTGATGATCATCAAGTGCTTGATAAGTCTAGAAATAATATTTTATTATGTGATCGTTGTGATTCATTATTCCTGCATAAAGATCATATGTAAAGTTTATTTTCAAGTTATACAATGATATAAAATATTATATTATTTGTAAGTACGTGTCTATAAGTACTTGAAAACTTGAAAGTTGTTATAAGTGAATCTAAGATCTAGAGAATATAAGTTAGTGAATTGAGTTTTATCTATATGTGATATGAAAAGGCACTAGATATATTCAAAGTGTGGGGGTGTTTGACATGTGATTAAAATGCAACATTAGAATGAATGCATTTAGTATATATTTGAAGAATATAAACTTGAGATAGTTATTAGTTAGTATACATTCATCTTACAATTCTTGATGGGTATGTGATATTATGTGATAGTTTATCAATATGTTGAGCATAAGACTTGATAAAAAAGTCATAATAGAAACAATGAGGTTCTATTTTCACATTTATAATGAAGGTTCTTGGAGACATTGGTACAATGTTGGGTATCAAGATTAAACAAAATAGTGGGGGTTATGTGTTGTATTAATCTCATTATATTTAGAAAGTATTAAATAAATTTAGATGCTTAAGCATAAAGGAGGCCAATACCCTATTTGATCCTAGATCAAATTAACTAATAATGATGAAAGAGTTGTGGCTTAATTAGTGTAAGCAAACACTATTGGAAGGGCCAGTAGTTGAGTTCTTGACTTTCTTTAGAGAACAAAAGATTTGAGAAACGCTAAGTTTCATACTATTTTATAAGGGTACATTGATACAAGTTGGATATTGAATATGTGAGAAAATAAATTTATCACATGGATGTTTACCTTGAGATAAGGTACAATTTCTTGAAATCAAGAAATAAACTTTCTTTAGTGGAAGCAAGGAAAGGAATTGAGTGTTGAGGGATTATATCTTTTTAGAAGATCCATTAATTTTGTAAAACATGAGCTCAATTTTGTAGATCCATTAATTTTGTAAAACATAAGCTCAATTTTGTGATAGTCAAGCCGCTCTAATTTGAGCATATAAAGATTATATAATGAGAGTCAAGACGCATAAGTTGTTGATTTGATTATGTGAGAAAGTTAATTCAAGATGGAATAACTTCTAACACATTGGTGGAGTCAAAAGAATTTGACTAATCTATTACAAGTTTCTTAAAAAAGAAGTCGTTGAATATAACTTCAAGTTTGATTGCACTAAAACTCCTTAATTAAATCCATCAATAATGGCAACCCTATCCGACACTGTGAAATGAATAGTTATGGGTTCAAAGGGTAATGATAAGTTGTAGATACGTGGATGTTTCAGTACTTAAGTAAGAGATATACTAGTACTGGTTGTCATAGATTGGAGGGTTGAGTTCTAATACTCTTAAGGAGGTTCAGTTCAAAGAACAAGTGTCTCAAAGATGACAAAGACACTGAAAGAACTTCACCTATATGAACATAGAAGTGGTGCCGCTTCGTTGGGAGTTGGAGTTGCTCTCATAAATGTTCATGAATTTTGGATAGCACGACCATAAAAGTGCTAAGCATGTTGAGTGGAAAGCAAGAATAAAATGTTTATGTGTGTAGTGTCACCGATGTTATCACAAGGAATAACACGTTCAAAGCTATTATGCTACGTGGAATTTCAATTTCGTCTTGTGGCATTACACTAAGGTACTATTCAAATCAAAAGATACATTACTCTATGCGTGAACATAACTTGATCTTTGTGTCCTAATTCATATGTAAACAAGTGGTGGATTGTTGGATTTTTATTTAAATGAAATTAATAATTATAAGAGGTGTCTTTTAATGAAGTGTCTTTTTGATGAAGCGTCTTTTAATCAAAATGTGTCTTTTAATGAAAGGTTGTGTCCTTCATCCTTTGTTTACCATAGTTCTATATAAATCCACCTCTTATGATTTCAACGCAATCTTTTACAGAAAACCTTTCAAAAAGGGAAGTGTCTTTACAGTTTTCCCCCAAAGAAATCTTTTCTTCTCCAAAAGATCAAGTTTCAAGTTCTTGCTTTCCAGAAGAATTTCTTCACTATTTGCTTGGTGTAGAATTCCATAGGCTTGTCATATCCACTAAAACTATTTGCATACAATCCCATAGCAATCTCGCAGAGGAGAGGGAGCAAATATTATTTTAGGAAAGCGTTTCGCATGTGTTTCAAACCTCAATTCTGTGTTCGTTGTTTGTATTGTCAAGTCTTCATCTTTATGTTCTCCTTCATATATTTTGTGTTTGTGTAACATATTTTCCAACAAATTATACCTACTTAAGTTGAATGAGGAAGAAGCATCATCAACCAGTAAGTATTTGACATTTGTAGAAAGAAAAAATGACTTAACAAACAAAAATTATTACGTTATGGAGTGCTTCTATTCTATTGATTAATATTAGTTAAAGTTGCTAGTATTTATTGTATTTTATTTTCAATTTATGATGTTACATGTGATTTTTTAAAATAAAATTAGTAGGTTCAATTATTAGTCGATTTTAAGGATTGCTCAATTTATGTTATTTAACATGAATTTCAAATATATTAGACTTGACAAAGGTTGTAAAAACTACATAAACATGTCATACTTCTTTAAAAAAGTCAATTAACACATTACAATGCAAAATAATACCACAGCATATATAATAAAAAAAATACTCTGGTAATACATGAAATGGTTCATACATAAAATGCAATTACAACCAAAAAAAAAAAAAGTCAAATAGCAAATAAATATAACCAACTATACAACACTTTCAAATGACAAACACCAACAATAAATCACAAAACAGTCTCATAAATTCCACTATTTTTCATCTGCATTCAACTATTCTTTCACATGATTCCTCTCGTGTTTAGTTTCACTAAGTACTGTTTGGAAAGTCACACTGTTAATTGGATTTGGTGTAATTGGGCATAATTACACTGTTTGTCCTGTTTGGTTAACTAGGTAATTACTTGGTTAGCAGGTAATTGAGTGTAATTGACAGGGGTAATTACACACTGCAATTCCCAGGGGGGGGGGGGCTGTGAATTGTTGGTAATTACATGGTGTAATTACAAGCTGGTTACTTTTTAATTTCTTTATTTTATTTTTATTTTTATTTATTTTCGTTTTAATTTATTTTTATTTCTATTATTTTTATTTTTTTTATTTTTTATTATTATAATTTTTTAAAAACATATATTTTTTATTTTACATTTTTTACATTTTGTTTCCTTACTTCTTATTTCCCAACATTTACTTCTTGTGATTCCAGGCAATTGTTCGTATTATTTATTATTTATTTTTTTCATTTAGCATAATTGTGTTAGTATTCTAATTTTTAAATTAAAATAGAACTCATTGTTGAATAAGGTTATAGAATACGTTATGTTAAAATTTGACATAAGACTATTATGTTAACTTTTTTTGTTGAATTTTGAACTTACGTTATATTTTCGGTTCCAATTATTTATTTTAGTAGTATTGACTTGATATTTCACATTGTTTTAGAAGTTAGAATTGATATATTATTGTTTTGTCAAATATTTTAATAATTTTATGACATTATATCTATAATATTAATTATTTTGTCAAGCATGCATTTCATAATGTTCTTAAAAATCATGTACTTTTAGTTTTTACGATTAATTTAATGAAAATATACTAATTTGAAATATATATATATATATATATATATATATGTTAACTTAATATATATATATATTAAGTATTTTATTTTATACTTATGCCGACATGTTTGTTTGCCACCTTATAATTACAGTGTAATTACAAGTGTAATGTTTGATTGCACAAGTGTAATTACATGGTTATATTAAGTTTTTAAAAATAAAAGTTAATCAAAAATTAAAATTTACTAATATTTGACAAATAAGGATTGTATAAAGGATATTAAATTAGGTATTTAAGATATATATTGTCTTTTGAAAATATATTAATTAACAAACATATGTTCTTAACTAATATTAAAAAATAAAATACTTAATATATATATATATATATTTCTAATTAGTATATTTCATTAAATTAATCATAAAAACTAAAAGTACATGATTTTTAAGAACATTATGAAATGCATGTTTGACAAAACACTTAATATTATAGATATAATTTCATAAAATTATTAAAACATTTGACAAAACGATAATATATCAATTCTAACTTCTAAAACAATGTGAAATATTAAGTCAATACAACTAAAATAAATAATTGGAACCGAAAATATAACGTAAGTTCAAAATTCAACAAAAAAAGTTAACATAATACTCTTATGTCAAATTTCAACATAACGTAGTCTATAACCTTATTCAACAATGAGTTCTACTTTAATTTAAAAATTAGAATACTAACACAATTATGGTAAATAAAAAAATAAATAATAAATAATACGAACAATTGCATGGAATCATAAGAAGTAAACGTTGGGAAATAAGAAGTAAGGAAACAAAATATAAATAATGTAAAATAAAAAATATATTTTTTAAAAAATATTATATTAATAAAAAATAAAAAAGAATTTAAAATAATAGAAATAAAAATAAATTAAAATAAAAATAAAATAAAGAAATTAAAAAGCAACCAGCTTGTAATTACACCATGTAATTACCAGCAATTCACAGTTCCCCCTGGGAATTGGAGTGTGTAATTACCCCTGTCAATTACACCCAATTACCTGCTAACCAAGTAATTACATGGTCATCAAACAGGTCAAACAGTGTAATTACACTCAATTACACCAAATCCAATTACCAGTGCGATTTTCCAAACATGCCCTAAGCTAATCTTTCAAGTAATCTCTTATTTTTCGAATGCTTTTAGAATGTTCTAAAAGATCCCTATCTTCTTGAGCTTATTTAAGCCTAAAGTGTAATTCGAACTTCACATTACTTGGTGAAGTCATTATATTAGCGTCAATTGGGGGCCTTCTCAACTATGGCAACACCAACTTGTTCGATTTATCTGTGGCAAATTATGCAATCTAAATTAGTTGTCTCCACCATTTTATTACAAACTATTACAAATAATTATTAGTTTTTGAATAAAAATAAGTATTACATTTTTTTGATAAAAAATATTAACTAACTTTGACACTTTACAATTCCAAAAATTATGATCAGAATCTTTGGGGATCATTGAGATCTTCAACATACAATATTGACTACAAAAATAAATATTGGGTTCGATTAATAAAAAAGAACTTTCAGATACTTGAGACATACAAATAATTATTTTTCAAAGAATCGCGAAGAAAGGAGAAAAATGAAAGATGGTGATGAAAAGGATAGACAGAAGGTCTCAACGCTTTCATAAGGAATGGGCATGTATAACGATTAACGTATGAATTTACGTGTGATATACAAGTCAAGCCTGACAATAGATAAATATATTCTCTTTTTAATACATTAGTTTGGTTCTTTAGAGGAAAAAATCATTTCATTCAGTTGGCAGGATAAAATCGGGACCCCGTGAACTTGGCGAATTATATTTAGTATACACTTAAACTTTACTTTGGCCTAATTCCCTCTTGAATTTGTAATTATTTGATAGCATCCACCCTTCTAGACGCTGACAACCCATGAAAATGTGACAACGCGTTGCGACATGGATTTTCTTGTCCATGTAGCATTTTTTTAGAATAAAATATATATTTTTACCATAAGTTCACAGGTTATTAAAATCAACTTTTGGGGCCGAATTTGTAAAAAAAAAAAAAATAGGATAAATATTTTGATTATAATTTTTTTTATTTGGCCAAAGAAAACGTATTCTAATAAAGTTTTTTTTTTTTTTTTTTTTTTTTTTTTTTTTTACATATATGTCCAGCAAAAGAAAAAATATACGCCTTAAATAAATAATCATTGCATATAAATAAATTATATAAAGAAATAAATAAAATATCAAACAAATGTTTTACGAATTTGACCTGAAAAAAGAATATTGCATAGTTTAAAGGGAAAATGGTCAAAGTTACCCTCCAACTATTGAAAATGAAGCAAATATATCCTCCATTTGATTTTAGGTGCAAAACCCTTACCGTTACACAATAGGATCAATAATACCCCTCACTAACAGAAAAGTTAAAAAAGCAGAATCCAAAATCATTTACACCCCTCAACTTTACTTTAAAAATCAAACTCCCCCCTCAATTTTGAAAATTAATCACTCTCCCCTCTTTTTCCCTAATTGACTTTTTAAAATGTCTATTTTACTCTTACATTGTCAATCTTTATTTATTTATTTATTACTTCTTTAAAATTAATATATATATATATATATATATTAATATCATCGAAAAAAGGAAAGTAGAAATATTGATTAAGTATATAAGTTGTCGTTCTTCAGTGAAACAAAAGAACAAAACAAAAAAATAATCAAAATTAATATTAATGAAATTTATAATGTGATAACCTTATAAATATATTTTGATGCAAGAAATACAAAATAATTAATTAAAAAAGGGTATAATTCATAAAAATTTCTTAAAAGATTATCTATTTATATTGTAAAGAAATTTTAAATTATAATTTAAAAAATATTTCATTAATGACAATCACAATTTGTTTATCTATGTGATAATAGAGAATAAGAGATAAATGAAACTTAAATATGCATGCACATAATATATACATAAATAGAGCCCGTTTGAATAGGATTAAACAAATAGCTTTTTAGCTTAAGTGATTAAGCTTAAAATAAGTGCTTATTAAATTAAGCAAATAAGTGTTTGGATAAAAGTGCTGAAACTAAAAAAAAAGTTGTTGATGTGTTTGGTAAAGAAGTGCTGTTAAGCACTTTTTGTTGTCAAAATGACTTAAATGTCCTTAGAGCTGCTAACACCATAAATAAGTTGAATTATATATAATTTTTAATTCTAATAATTCAAAAATAGTTTTTATTTAAATGCACTTTCAACGTAAGTGATTATATGTGAGGTCAATCTATAAATATAAGTTACTTTTTTATTTTTAAATGTTCAAAAATAAAAAATCAGCAGTACAAGAGACTACACAAAATTCTTTTAGTAATGGATGATGAGAGATCATTCTCAAGAAGCTAATTTAATCTAAAAAATGAATATATTTAAATAAATTCAGATATAAATTCGCTGAAAACAAAAGAGAAAGATGACGACGATGGAGGGAAGAGACGAAGAGAAGCGGAAAATAGAAAAAAGAAAGAAAAATCATATATTTAAGATTCAGGGTATTGTTGGAATTGGAGGAAAATATAAGGGATAAAAAAGTAAATATTTTGGTCAAACTTAAAAGAATTTTAATCTTAAAAAAAAAAAGCTGGGGCTACCCAGCTTCTCACTTTTTGCTTTTTTTAATCAGCTTTTAGCGTTTTTTAAGTACTTTTTAATTTACCAAACACCTAAAAAAGCTAAAAAAGAGATTAAAATCTGATTTGACCAGATTTTAATCGTATCCAAACAGGCTCATAATGCATGCAGTGGTGATTCTATGTACAAAAAAGGGTCACATGAACCCGCGTTCATCCAATTAAACTCGATATATTACTTGTATAATCTTAAAATATATCAAATATTATCTGAAGAAACCCATTATCAAAAGAGATTGAGTGGTGCACTGGTTGAGAGCTAGTCGTTGCTTCTTTAGGTCAAGGGATAAAATTCACTTATTACTCTTGTTAAGTTTTTTTTTCCTCCTAGAACAGTCTTGTGTCTGCATTATAATGTGAATATGCAAATTACAAATGTTGTTCTTAAAAAGTAATGGTGCACTTGTCGTTTTGAAAACATGAAATCGCCTCTGAATGCATGTAATATTAAAATAACAATCATAAAAAAAGTATCATTAGATTTTGCAACAAACATATAAAAGAATTATTCTAATTGTAATGTTAATGAACTTAAATAAAATTCTATAAATACATTGATTAAAAAAAAAAGATATATAATATTAAAAAATGTTACATAGATGGAGGATTGAAAATGATAAGGGTAGAATAGACATTACATAAGATAAAGTGTAGAGAATGATTAATTTTCAAAGTTGAGGGGGGAGTTTGATTTTTAAAGTAAAGTTGGAGGGTGTAAACGATTTTCACCCTATATATATATATATATATATATATATATATATATATATATAAAGAGGGTCATAGACCCGTACACATGGCTAAGGTTGGGCGTTCGGTGTTTGGTTTGGTATTTTCAAAGTTTGGTTTCGGTAATTCGGTAATCCGTAATTGAAAGTAGATACCACATACCATACTTTTAAACTTCGGTTTGATAATTCGATAATCGGTAAATTAAACTTCGGTTCGATATGGTATTTGGTAACACCATATTAAAGTTGGAGCTGTATAAGCTACGTTTAAACTTCAAAGAGTATATTTAATAGAAACCTATTTAATATTCTTTTTTGTGCTTTTTACGATTACATTATCAAGGTCCAAGGATTCTTTAGGCCGACTAATCCTATTGTCCATTGGGTCAGTTAGACATATCGTGTGTATATGTATATATATATATATAAAATTAAATAATTCGGTATTCGGTAAACACCGAATACCAACGTTACTAATATCTTGTATTAAACCCGAACCCGAATATTGTAATGTTGAAATTTACTCTCAAACACTGTACCAAACACCGAATTACAGAATACCAATTACCAAATTTTGCGGTTCCGTTCTATAATTCGATTTTCAATATTTTATGTTCAGCCCTACACATGGCACCTGCAAAACGCATTCTTATTTTTTCCTTTGAATTTTGACATATATTTTTCTGTTTTAAAACTAAGCTAAAAGAGACAATATGAAAGAAGAAAGTAGACAAGAAATGAGAGATCAAGAGAGAAGAGTTTTCTTATTCTTCTAAATATCAAAGTGTACAAGTATTTCAAGTATCACCAACATAATACACAAGTCTTCTATTTATAGGATTACATTGAGGATCATCAAAGGGTGTCATAAACATGACATTAATCCTTGAGATTTATGAGGGAAGATCAAGAGGAAAGGTTATGGAAGAGTGGGAGTTACTATCATAATGGTTGAGGAGTTGTGGAGGATTTATATCTAGAGTAGTGGACATCCACATGCAATGTATTTTATAACACTCCCCCTTGGATGTCCATAGATGATGTGCCTCGTTAAAACCTTACTAGAAAAAACCCTGTGGGAAAAAAAAATCCTAGTGAAGGAAAAAGAATACACATTTTATAATACGCGTTGTTTGCTGCCTCGTTAAAAACCTTGCCAGGAAAAACCCATTGGGACAAAACCTAGGCCAAGGGAAAAAGAGTGCAGCGCGTATTTTCCTCCCCCTGATGCAAACATCATTTCACTTCTCGAAGACAACGCGTCCCAATCTTATATGTCAGCTTTCAAATGTTGATATTGACAGTGTCTTTGTGATCAAATCACATTCATGAAGATGTTGTATTCTTGAACTCATCCTGATATGTAATTTTTCTTGTAATTCCTTGAATATGTTAAGCCTTTGAACTCCGCCAAATACATTCTTGACAATCACTTTATTCGTGACCTCATCGTCGCAAGCCACTTGCACATTAAACTTGTTTGTAGCAATAATCAAGTTGTTGATACTTTCATTTGCATGATATTAAAATTGACTGTAGAACAAATAATCTTCCTGCATTTGGATAACCAATAATCCTTTGACAATATTTGTTAGAAATAATAAATCCATGTCAATAATATTTGATTTCACTCAGATTCACATAAAAGTGACATTATGTCTTTCCTGCATATTAATAAAAATTATTATCTCATGTATAGAAATAAAAAGATATATAAGTGCATCAATTGCACAAATACATGGTACTTTCTAATCATTTTCATGAAATCAAAATAAATTTTTCTTTATGTTAAGCGATATTACAACCATTGGGGTACTACTCAATGGAATCGCTTTTAACATTTTTAAATCCTTCAAGGATTTTCATAGACCATTTACCGTCTAGCTAGTTTTCGTATAACCTTTACCGTCTAGCTAGACATGACAGTCATTTATACGCATTCAAGTTTTTTTCATTCATTGCCAGATTTAAAGAAACCTTATTGCATCCACCGTAGGAGAACACATCTCTAAACAATAATGCCAGGACTTTTACGAATAAATTTTATGCCTCAAGGCACAAGTCGTACTTTATATCTTACGATTTTACTTGTCACACAATTACCTATTTGTACCCCACTGGCATTATACCTTAGTCTATAGACTAAGTACATACCATCATTTTTCAAGTGAAATAAAATATACTTGAATTGCGTATTTTATCTGTCAAATCAATACTATTTGACAGATTTAAATCCAAGATCCTCGTTACCATTTATAATGGTGAGCACTACATTATACCAAAAATACCGTCTACGGTTATTTGACATCGGTTCCAATGCGACATAACTTACAGAGATCTATTCATTTTTCATCATTTTCAGGTACCTGAACCTTTTGTCAAGGTTTTATGAAGAGTTATGTCATGGTGCTCTTTTAAAGCACTTGCCTCATTATCAAGACCATTTTGATCATTTGCTCCTCTCCTTCTTTAAGGAGTTTTACATTTGGAACCAATTGGTCTATCACGTTTCAAGTGTGCCATAGACTCTGCCCTTTAAGGACTTTTCAGTGGAGCATTTACAGCTGAATTATAACATAGGATCAGTCTGGCAATGAACTTGCAACATTTTGCAAATCATGAATTATCTCTTGAACTTCAAGTTCATTTTTTTTCTTTTACGAGGATCTAGATAATTCATTCCATCCATTTCAGCTTTTAATCATATCTCCCCCTAATGTTAGAAAAACTAACATTCACCCCAACCTTATTTTGGGGATCCATCTTTGTGCATGGTGGATGTTACACATTCAAATTTTTAGATGGATTTCTTTGGTTCCTGATCCTGAACCAACAATATAGGGGGAAACTTGTTGGCTTGATGCATACCAATGTTGCTACATTTAAATAAACTCGTCTCACACCAAATTTTCTTTTTGGGAGATTTGTTCTCATAACCAATGGTTCAGCTATAATTGGAGGCACACACTTTCTGCTAAACCAATCAACATTATCAACTTTTATATTTTGGAACCATACTCTTAATTTAACAATTTGAGGAAACAACCTTGTAAAAATCAAATTGCAAGTTGATAACAAAGCGCATGTGCCCAATCATAAATGTATCTTATTTCATAGTAAAAGGTCCACATGGCAGGTGAACGGGCCCATATTCACCTTGTTATACGTTCAAAAAATTTAGAGATACAATCCCAATCTTAGCCGATATAATCGTGAGAACAAGCTACATAGGAGAATTCTTGAAGAATCTTTTATTTCTTCAATTTATAATCACATGAATTCTCAATTATTTTTGCATCACATTTGAACCGGGATGGTCAACCGATCACGCCAACTTATATATTTTCTGTAAACTTTTAGTTTACTATCACATGTGATTCCATCACCATGCCCATATTTATATCATCAAATAGGAGGAAAACGGGTAACCTTTCATATTTATAACCCGTTTCGATTGTAGTAATATGAAGATATAAAAATCTTTCCATAATTTATAGTCTCAAAATAACAATAATTTTTTTTCTTATTAATTTTCTTGAAACTTAAAAGTTTCTTTTGGAGACTTACTACAATCTCAATATCATGAACAATTTCATTCCTCCGTATAGTAAAACATTAGTTTTTCTAAAGCTATCAAATACTAGTGTACTACCTCATATTCGAAAACACCATTTGTATGGTGGTCATCTCCTTTTAGGGAGTAAATTATTGTCATTATGGTCAAAATCATTATATGTAAGACCTCTTTGTTGCTTTACTTTTGCCTTTAATAATTTATTTTTATAACATTTGGCAAAGTCCTTTTTGGCGTACCATAATTACGCGATCAATGACAAATTCATTCGATCACACCATAATATTCATTTTGGTCATGGCCAAAATTTTTATAGGCAAGAATAATTTCTTGCTTTTACCCTTTAGTAGATCATGATAAAACATACTATAACATCAATGACCTTTTTATACCAAATTAAAATTCTTTATTTCTCTCAAACCTCTCATAGAGGTGAGTTTTGGTGTTTATTCCACCACACATAAGCACATCTTTATCCATGAATTTTATCACATCTTTGACACATTCACTTTTAAAAATGGTCGGGCATCCATGATATTTATCACAAGTCACATTTTCTTCAAGAAATGGACGAATTCATTGTATGTGTTTTTATTATAAGCCCATTGTCATGCATTGTCATTTATCATATTTATATGACCCACCTCAATATCACTTTATTTTGATGGAGGTTTTGTAAAACTTATCACATTAGGTCGCACGATAACCGCGTGCCCAATACCTTTCATATCAAATTGATGGTAAAATTACCTTCACCTTTTTGAAGGACTATTTGGAGAACCCATAGTGTTCTCCCTTTTATTATTATCAAAATGATTACAATTGTAATTTTATTCCTCCACTCCCACATAAATTAACCACTTATTTTTTTTCCAGACTTATATGCACTGCTACCACATTCACATCAAAGAATAGAGCAAATTAATGTGGCGGGTTTCCTGACTTTTCAACATATCATTTTACTTTAGTCATCCTTATGTCATGATCAATATAGTGCATTGGGTCTTAAACCCAACGTCTTACCAATATAAAAGCGTTTTTAGGCCATAATTCGATGGGACTCAAACCCAACATTTTTTCATCATGGTGCATCGGGATTTCTAACCCGATGTCTTATCCTTTTGGTGAGATGAAACTTAAATCCACCGTCTTACCCTTAACCAATGACATAAATGTCAAACATGTACTAGGCCGCGATATCAAGCCTTTGAAATATTATCAATTTATAATTATATGAATAATTAAATTAAATTTCAACAAGGTATATGAAGTATAACCACATCAACTCCAATTATCGCCTTGAAGTCCATTACCTGCATAAAAATATGAGAAAATGACATGTAGTAAAAACAAATGGCAAAATAGCAAACTAGTTACAGTCAGCAAATTAGGCTCTTCAGTAGAGTGTTACTGAGACTAAATTTCCAAGAAATATCCATAATTTCCCAAACAACAAAAAGTTGTTTAACATTCTGCCTAAACTTTTGGTTGGAATTTGTTATGTTTTGCTTCTCTCTTCTTTCTTTTTTTCTAATGTTTTGAAAACTTGCAGTCTTTTCCAGAAGAGAAAAAATATGGGACATATTTGTCCAAGACATGATATGAGTAAGTTGTCATATAACACAAGGAAGTGGGATCTCTATTTAAATGAACGAAAGAAGTGTGTAGGATGACTTGGATAATCTCAATTGGTAGAGACTCGTGCTGATAACGTGTTTTAAAACTAAGCTAAAAGAGACAATATGAAAGAAGAAAGTAGACAAGAAATGAGAGATCAAGAGAGAAGAGTTTTCTTATTCTTCTAAATATCAAAGTGTACAAGTATTTCAAGTATCACCAACATAATACACAAGTCTTCTATTTATAGGATTACATTGAGGATCATCAAAGGGTGTCATAAACATGACATTAATCCTTGAGAGTTATGAGGGAAGATCAAAAGGAAAGGTTATGGAAGAGTGGGAGTTACTATCATAATGGTTGAGGAGTTGTGGAGGATTTATATCTAGAGTAGTGGACATCCACATGCAATGTATTTTATAACATTTTCCCATTTTTTTTTTTTTTTTTTAAAAAAACCCACTTAATTGCGCCTCTTCTCCTTAGCGTCTCTTCATTACCTTTTCGTCTCCTATTGCAAGTCACATCTCTTCTCTCTCAAATGTTTCTTCCACTTCTTTCTTCAAAGAGTTAAATATTCCTCCCTTTCTCTTCCATCCATAGCAGAATTTCCTTTTGCTATTTAACGCTATCTTGCAGAATTCTGTTTGGACATAAGCAGAGGCGATTCTAGGATTTCTAGAGTATGGGTGCACTAATAAAAAAAAGAAGGCAAAAATGTATTAAGTGAGAATTGATCTTTGTTCCTCTTGGTGAATAACTAAGTTTTTAACCAAGTGCACCATGAAGTCTTTTTGTAGAATGGGTGCCAACGGGTAATATTATATCAATTATAGAAAATATGTACATAAAATATCTAGTTTTACGGAAAGAGCACGGGTTCCCGTGCCCCAAAATTAGCACATAAATTCGCCCCTGGACATAAGGGCATCTCCAACCACCTTTTATTTTATTTTCTATACTTCATATTTGAAGGGGAAAAAATGGAGATGGTCATCTCCAACCATCCTTCAGATTACTCTCTATACTCCATATTTGGAGGGATGAATAGTGTTTCTCCAAATTTGGAGATGCACTATTCATCCCCTCTATTTTACTTTTTTATTATTATATTATTATTTATATTATATAATATTTTTAGTTTAACATATTATAAATTATATAAGACCATTAATTAAGTTCCTAATATTTGTAATTATTTTCTAATGTAATATCTTTATTATATTAATTTTAAATTTTTCTTAATATGAATAATATATAATATTTGCTTGCAATTTATGTTATTTAAAAATTTGGGGAAAAAATAATTTTGTATTGCATGAAGATTTTGAAAAGAATATGAATTTTATAGCTTGATTATATATAAAAAAAAATGAAAGGATTTATTTTATGAAATAAGAAAATATAAATAAAATAAAAATAAAAATATAATATTAAAGAGAGAGAGAGAAGAAGATTCTTTTTTAGAGTGAAAAATAGAGTTGTGGGTTGGAGTTGGTGTTCTCCAAATATAGAAATTCTCTATATTTGGAGATAAAAATATAGAGTGTGGTTGGAGATGGCCTTAGGTTTCCCTTTTAGAAATTTTTCTGTTTCCTTTCACGTTTGTTACGTGCTTTCTGTAACTTTATAAATGAATTCAATCCTGAGTTTGATCAATTATAGCAATTACATTCTTCTAGGTATTTTTTTCTGTCCACTTTGCCGGAAATGTCAACAAAAAATTTTAAATGACCCTGTTTCTTTCATTAGCCTTTCACTTGTGCGCCTAAAAAGTAAAAACTGGATATAACAACCCTTGGGTTGCATACCAGTGGCAGTAAAGAGAGGATTACATCAATCAGAACAAGGTCTTTCTGAGTTCAAGACTGAAGTACAAACATTGTCTCAATTTAGACATCGCCATTTAGTCTCACTGATCGGATAATGTGATCAAAAGAATGAGATGATGATCATTTACGAGTATATGAAAATGAAACTCTTAAGGATTATCTGTATGTCTCGAATCTTTCAAATTTGAATTGGAAACAAAGGCTTGAAATTGTATATGATCGGCAAAAGGATTTCATTATCTTCATACTGGTTCTCAGAAGGCAATTTATCCACCTTAATGTCAAATCTTTGAATATACTGCTTGATGAAAATCTCCAGCCTAAAGTTTCAAATTTTAGACTATCGAAAATTGGTCCAGAAATTGATCAAACATGTGTTAGTACTACAGTGAAAGGAAGTTTTTGGATATCCTGAACCAGAGTATTTGACAAGGCAAAAAATAATTAAGAAATCTGATGTTTATTCCTTTGTTTTTATGTTTGAAGTCCTCTGTGGAAGGCTTGTTATCTATTCCTCTCTTCCCAAAGAGTCGGTAAATTTTGTTGAATGTGTGATCAAATGTTTAAGGACCGGAGAATCAGAAACAATCATTGATCCTAGGATCGCACACGAGAACACCAGAATCCTGGATGGAGTTTGTATAGACTGCTGAGTAATGCTTGGTTGAATATGGTGCAGACCAACCGACCATGGGAGAACTTATGTAGAACTTGGTATATGCATGACGAAGAAACAACGCAAGAGAATGAGATCTCAGATATTAGTTGGATAGCAGTGTCTTAAGTATAGAATACAACATGGGTGGAATACAGATCTTGATGGTGTTTCAATGAGCAAAGTCTTTTGCCAAATGGTAAATCTGAAAATAAAGACTCATGCGACATATGTTAGGACAAAATGCAGGTCCATCTAATGAACTCTGCATATGGATTGTCTATTGGTATTCTCTTTTCTATAGATTCTTCGTTATAACAAGTACTTGAGTTGCTTCGATTGATTTGAAACGGCGGTTATAATATACATAGTTTTCCAGAAGGGATTTTTACCGAATTGTTCATAAGCCAGTCTACTGCACGATAGAGCAATTCAAATGTGTGTGGTTGAGAGGGATGATGACCATTTTATTTGAAATGTTATGTTTCTATTAATCATCACAAATTGATAATTCAATGTCACTATGGTATTGTGTTCATCATTTTGGCCAGCTTATGATGTTCTTCAACTGTAGTTGCACAAAACACTCCAAGATTAAGTGGAGTTTTTGCTGATATGTTAATTCCATTTGGCATCTAAAGGTCAAAAAGGGTTCTATCTATAACCCAAGGCTGGTGAGTCAATGATGCATATAGAAGATTATCCTTTTCATCAAGTCTTTTCATTTTCTGGAATAGTTAGGGAATCACTATGAATAGGATCAAACCTTATTCCATGGTATTTACATGAGGTTCCTTTTTAAGAAAGTCCCCAGAAGATTTAGTTGGTTTATGATTTATGTTTCATCTTTCATCTTTCATTTCCTTTTCGTTTATTCTGAGAAATCTGTCAATCAATTCTGATTCTTTCTTTTTCTCTTGATTCCACATTACCCAAAATGCTATAAATTGTTACTCTCTCTCCAAAACCTCTTGGGATGGCTATTTTGATCTCAATTGCTAAGTATTTCCCTGAAACATAATTTTTGGCTCACCTTTGGTATGGTAGTCTTAGTTTTATTTCAAGTTTTTATGCTTGTGCTATGCCTCCATTCCCTGGGAACGTTTGTTTTTAGGAGATCAGATGTGGTAGTCAACTCTGTGTTTGCTTGTGCCACAATTTCTGTAGGTATTTTGATTTGCGAATTGTTTCCCTGTTCCTCATGAAAACTCATGCTCACAGAAATTGGGTTAGATTCATCAAATACCACATGCATAGATTCTTCCTCACTTAAAGTTTTTTTTATTAAATGTTCTATATGCATGACTAGTGATAGAATATCCAAGAAAAATACCTTCGTCACTCCTAGGATCAATTTTTTCTAGAGTTTTCTTACCATTGTTATGAATAAAGAACTTGCAACTGAATGGATGAAAGTAATTGATTCTTTCCTCTCCAAAGCTCGTAGGGAGTCTTTTTTAGAATAGGCCTGATCAAATATTTGTTGAGTATATGGCATGTCGTGCTTATTGCTTCTGCTTAGAAGTGGCCAGGCAAACTTTGTTCCAATAACATGGTTTGGGCAGTTGTTGACACCTAGTTTTTGCCCTCCTCGACTAAGGACCCGTTTGTCCATAAAAAAATTCACTTTTTCTGAAAATTATTTCACTTTAGTGAAAAAAGTGAAAATTTATGGTGTTTGGCCATAAAATTTATTTCACTTTAGTGAACTTTTTTTTTGGAAAAGTGAAAACAAGTTTTACTTGTTTTCACTCCTACTCCTCTCACAAAAAGTAAAAAAAAACTCTAATTTATTTTCATGGCCAAACACAACTCCAACTCCAAAATGTTTTAGTTTTCATGGACAAACGCCTATTAAATTTAATCTCGAGTTGCTTCGATTTTAAATAAAATCAAAATATTTATTTTATCCGGATAAGCATTTTCTAAAAATATTTATTTTGAGTTAAATTTTCCATTTAAGTGATGAATTATATATTTTCATATTCTTGAATACGAGATCGTATAATTTTAGTCGCTTAAATAATTATTTTGTCAAAATTAGATTTTTTATTAAGAACCATCTTGAAAATTAATTCAAATGGGTGAATTTTGATGTAAACATGTAAGTTGTTCTTAAAATGAATTATTCAGAAAATATTCATTTGATTTTAGGAAACCAAGAAACTCGGGATTAAATTGGTTATTAATTTATTTTGAATTTTGATTCAATTTGGCTGATCTATTAAATTTGGCCATAATCGAAATTAAATTGGCCATAATCTCAATGCAATTGGACAATTGGTTTTCAATTTGGTTTAAAATTTAAATAGCGTTGGCTAAACCCTAATCCTATTGGCCATTTATTAAATAACCTAATCTACCCAATCTATTCCCCCTTAATTGGACCCGAAAATCATGCCCAAAACCCCTTTCCCTTTCAATTTCAGCCGCCCCAGCCCAACACACCGGTGACCCAACCCGGTCCATCCCTTTAAACCCTTCTTCTCCATATAGACATAACACCAACAGAAACCAGTACAACAACGGCAACGTCCAAACCAGCAAGCTCCATCAAATTCAAATCAAAACGCAAGTAACCACAGCTTCAAATGACGTCAGAACCTATTCAACCCTCTGTCAACTCCATTAGGTCCATCCTTGGTACAAAGGGGTGAGTTGTCCAGCTTCTAGAAATCTTTAGAAATGCCTTCGTCACCTCCAACGGATTCCCCTCTAATTCTGTAACACCCCGTATCCTACATGAACTAGTTCTACTTATATGTCACTTGATATGGTACGAGTAATGGACTCGGTTTCCTATATGACTAGCGATGGTAAGATGGGTTGAAAGGAACTGCCCGTACATTTTAATGTGATACGACTCAGTTAACGTCGATGCAGCTATTTAAACTTAGGATCGTGAGTAGGTATTTGAATCTAAAGTTTAAAGTGACCAAGTGTACACAAGCTGTAAGTTAAATTAAAGGGATTAAGAACTGAAAATGGAATTAACTATTGAGGTGCTTTCTTGACTTAATTAAGCTAGTAGGTGAATCACCTACTTGAGATATATGAACCAAGTTAATGGACCCAAGGTTATGGATCAGATTGGGCCAAGTTAAATGTACCAAAGAGGTGTATTACCTACTTAAGTTAATGGATCAGATTAAGGCCTATATTAATAGACTATTTTAAGGCCCAAGCTAAGTAAAATAAAAGGAGAGAATGGGTAGCCCAACACTTAAAATCTGCCCGAAAGCCTAATGAGTTGAAGGTCCATTTTAGACATTGATAAAGCAAGTAGGTGTATCACCTACTTTGACCTTTTGAGTATCTTGAGCCCTTAAGTAGGTGCATCACCTAATTGGACCAATTTGTGGCTGAAAATAGAGTTAAAATAGGAGGTTCTAGAGGGAGTAATATAAGACCAATATAGCTGGTCTTTTTACTCATTTTTAACACAAATTCTAGCTTTTAACTTCAGCTTTCTCACTTTTCTCTCAAGGCTTAAAACAGGAGCCTCTATATTCCTCCTAGGGTTCTTGAAGAAACCCTCACCTTTGCTAGCTAAGGTAAGTGAAAATACTTATGGATTTAGCTTGATTCTTCTATTGGAGACTAGAAAATCATGTTGGTTATGCTTAAAAGTATGGGACTGCCTTTCCTCCATGTTAGCTGCCCCATGTCCCTTGGTTATTAAGAGGTCTTATTCTCTTGTTGGTTAACTTTGAAGGATAATTCAAGCTCTTTAAAGAAGTGCAAATTTAGTGGATAAATTTCAAAAATTAAGGTAAAGCTACTGCCCATTTTTGCCCTTTTCTATATACATGTCTTGGTGGAGAATTATGTGTATATTGTTGTTAAGAATGCAAGGGATAATGAGTTCAATATTGGGTAGATATAATAAAGGATTTTTGGACTGTTTTAGGGGCTGTTTTATGTCTATATTTGGGGTCAACTTGGTTGATCTGAAAAAAAGATGTGAGTTGTTGGTATTGACATATAAAAGGAGGGTGTAATGATACACCACTTAATTAGAGGTTGTATAGGCTTGCTAACTATCATACTTTGTGGACTGTTTTGTACATGTTATGAAACCAAAGGAGTCTCCAGGATTCTTATATGAATCCGTCTGTTGTACAAATATAAATAGAGGAGAAGGGGTTGAAAAATCACCCTTGATTTGATGAATTACGGGCATTCTGCCCGGTTACTATTTTGAGTGAAGTTGAATAGCTCGAATTTGTTAATTAATTACTAATACTAGTTTTACCATACTTCATTATAGATAAGTAATCTGAAAGGAAGGAGGTTAATTCGGGGTAATACCGGAGTTATACAACAAGGTAAAGTTACAAAGTGAGCTTTCAAAGTTCTCCCATGGCAAATGATACATAGTGGCAGCGTATGATCTCCCATGTAGCTAACGACCTTGCTCCCACTCCCTAATGTGTTAAAATACCCCAATATATGCTTATTACCTAGTCTGCATGTCTACATTCAATAGTAAGCTTCATAAGTTCTCCTTTTAGTCAAATAAGATCCATGTGTTATTTCAGCTCCTAGGCATTTCATTTGTGTACAAACTTCTCCCTACCTTATTGTTACTGCATCAAGTGTTTAGTCATGTCTTTTACTGGTAGACTACTATCCCAAAGATCAATAATGTCATGCCCACCAAAGTAACAATCTCAATGGTAATAAATTAAGAAACGCAAATCTGGTTATGTACGGGTGGCAGCTCAGGGGCATAAGCCTAGCATGGGCTGATCCTAATTCGTTTATATATGGGTGGCAGCTCAGGGGAGTAAGCCTAGCATGGGACGATCCCAATTTATTTATATATGGGTGGCAGCTCAGGGGTGTAAGCCTAGCATGGGCCGATCCCAACTTATGTATTTACCACTGATCAGTTTGTCATTTGCATCACATGGCTTACAAAGATTATAAAGTAAGAATGGTAAAGTGAAGAAAATAATTTAATATACATGATTCCACAGATACAGGTAAAGGTGGTCTATTATGGTTTACATTTGTTCTGATTTCATTTGAGCTCTCACTTTACATATTAGTTACTCTTTGCCTTACATATTCAGTACATTCTTTTATACTGATGTACCTCATGAGGGAACTTGCATTTCATGATACAGGCACATGTAATTCAACTAGTAGATCCCTCCAGTAGGAGCACAAGACATCCAACGGCTATTGGTGAGCTCCAGGTTGATTCTGGGCTTTCTGAGTCTGGTATATATGTTTTGATATTGTATAGTAGCTAAGTGTAAGGCGGGGACTTGTCCCGACCTTAACTAAGTTTATATCTCTTTTAGAGTCTTTGTAGATGGTAAAGTGAAGTGTGGTTGTGCCTTGTCTTCCAGTCATTGTGGCCCCAACGGCCAAGTCATGTATATATAGTTTTGGGCTTGACTACGTGATTTATTTTCATTAAAGCTTCATATCCATATTTGGCAGCATTTTTAAATGTTCATGTCAATGCATGGTAAGTACAAGGTTATGGGTTGGTGCTCTCGGGCTTTATGGCTACAGGTGCCTGTCCGCCCCAATAGGATTTGAGGCGTGACAAAAGTGGTATCAGAGCAGGTCATCCTAGGGAGTCTACAAAGCTGTGTCTATGTAGAGTCTTGCTTATGGATGTGTTGTGCACCACATATATAGACAAGGGTGTACGAGACATTTAGGAGTTGTCTCTTTTTCTTCTTATCTTAGATTATGCAATAGAGCCAAGGTTGTAGGTGGAGTCATATTTAACCATTGAATTTTTATTTTTTTTCTCATTATAGTAGAGATGTCGATTACAAGAAGGAGTAAGAATAAAAGTAAACAAGTAGATGTGGATGCCGGAGAAGGGACCAACAAGTCACCACCTAGGCAAGCTAATCAAAGTGAGGCTCAAGATGAGTTTGCATCATGGACCTTTTCTACTCCTCCATCTCCAGAAGATCTAAGAAGGAGAGGAGTACCCTCAGAATCACCTATTAATGCTTCTGAGCAAGATTTAAGGAATATGGTGCAATTATTGACTCGTATAGTTGCTGGATAGGAAAGCTAGTCTACGAACACAAGATTTTATTAAATTGGATCCTCCCACATTTACCTGGTCAAATCTTAATAAAGACCCACAAGACTTTATTGATCAAATACAAAGGGCCTTGGAGGTCATGCATGTATCTGGTAAAGAGACAGTTGAGCTAGCAACATATAGGTTAAAAGAGGAGGCTATATCATGGTACGAAGACTGGAAATGATCTAGGGGTACAGGTGCACCTTCAGCTAGTTAGAAAGAGTTCAAAGAGGCATTTCTTGATTATTACCTTCCCTTTGAAATTTGAGAGGCCCGTGCAGATCAATTTTTAAATCTTCATCAAGGAAATATGAGCGTGAGGGAATATAGTCTTCGATTTAACTTTTTGGCTAGGTATGCTCCTAATGTAGTAGCTACTATGGATGATAGAGTTCATCGAAATGTGGATAGATTGGATCCGTATTTGGTTAGAAATTGTTCTATTGCTGCTTTGAATAAAGATATGGATATAGCAAGGATACAAGCTTTTGCACAAAAAATAGAGGATCAAAGGCAAAGGAGAAGAACACAAGATTTGAAAAGAGGGCATCCCAAGAGGGCCAGACCTATGGGGCAGTTTATGTCATCCCAAAGTGAGTTCAGACCTCGGTTTCCTAACAGACCACCTAGGCCATCATCTTCCTACTCTGCAGCAAGTACTCCACCCCGATTCCAAGGGTTTAGGGGCAATCAATTTGGGCAAAGAAGTGAGAGCCAAGGTTCACGGACAACGGGGTATCAAGAGAAAAAGAGTATGAGCCAATCAAGACCTCCTCAACAGCCATGTAGGCAATGTGGAAAGCTTCATTTAGGTGCATGCCAATTTGGGACAGATGCTTGCTTTTGGTGTGGTATGTCGGGGTACATGATGAGAGAGTGCCCACAAAGGGGCATGAGTGGTATGGCATGACCTACTGGATCAGCCGTTGCATCATCATCATCAGTGCCTTCCTTGGGTAGGGGTATACAGCCTACAGGTCGTGGTAGAGGTATTAAAGAAGCAGCCAGTTCTAGTGGAGTTCAGACTCATACATATGCTCTAGCAGGTCGACAAAATTTGGAGGCTTCTCCTAATGTGGTTATAGGTACATTATCCGTATTTTTACATAATGCATATGCATTAATTGATCCGGGTTCTACACTATCATATGTCACTCCATTAATTGCTAAAAAGTTCAAAAGAGCACCTGAATCACTGGTTAATCCATTTGAAGTGTCTACACCGATTGGTGAGTCTATTATAGCTAGAAAAGTTTATCATAATTGCATAGTAACCATATGTGATCATGACACATTGGCCGACCTTGTTGAACTAGAAATGATAGACTTTGACCTTATAATGGGTATGGATTGGTTGGCTTCTTGTTATGCCATAGTAGATTGCCAAACTAAGAGGGTACATTTCCATTTTCCAAAAGAGGTAGTCCTTAAATGGAGGGGTAATATTGGGGCGCCAAGAGGTAAATTTATTTCTTATATTAAGGCAAATAAAATGATGTCTAAAGGGTACATATTTCATCTAGTGAGAGTGAAAGATATAGATGCGGATCCACCAAATCTTCAATCGGTTCCAGTAGTAAATGAATTTCCTAAAGATCTTCTATGTTTGCCTCCAGAACGAGAAGTAGAGTTTGGTATTGATGTGATCCCAGATACTCAACCTATCTCTATTCCTCCGTATAGAATGGCTCCGGTAAAATTAAGGGAGTTGAAAGAGCAATTGAAAGATTTGCTAGAAAAAGGATTCATAAGGCCTAGTATGTCTCCTTGGGGCGCACCAGTGTTATTTGTGCGTAAGAAAGATGGCACGTTGAGAATGTGTATTGACTACCGGCAATTGAATAAGGTGACTATTAAGAACAAATATCCCCTTCCAAGAGTTGATGATTTATTTGATCAGTTACAAGGTGCTAAGTGTTTCTCAAAGATTGATTTACGGTCAGATTACCACTAAGTGAGGGTCAAAGAGAAAGATATACCCAAGACAACTTTTCGAATACGGTATGGTCATTATGAATTTTTAGTTATGTCATTTAGGCTAACAAATGCACCAGCAACTTTTTCGGATTTAATGAATAGGTGTTCAAGCCATTCTTAGATGTGTTCGTGATAGTATTTATTGATAATATTCTGGTGTATTCAAGATCGAAAGAGGACCATGCTAATCATTTGCAGCAGGCATTACAGGTTCTTCGTGATCGTAATTTATATGCAAAGTTCTCTAAATGTGAGTTTTGGTTAAAATCTGTAGCATTCTTGGGCCATATTATATCTGATGAAGGAATAAGGGTTGATACTCAAAAGATAGAAGCCGTGAAGGACTGGCCAATACCAATAACACCTATAGAGGTCCGTAGTTTCCTTGGGTTGGCAGGTTATTAGAGAAGATTTGTTGAAGGGTTTTCTTCTAATTATGCACCTTTAACAAAATTAACACACAAAGCAACCAAGTTTCAATGGAATGACATATGTGAAAGGAGTTTCCAAGAGCTGAAGAATAAGTTAAATTCTACACCCGTATTGGAACTTCCAGAGGGTATAGAAGGGTATGTGGTGTATTGTGATGCTTTAGTAGTTGGCTTAGGATGTGTATTGATGCAACATGGTAAAGTAATAGCTGATGCCTCAAGACAATTGCGGCCACATGAGAAACATTATCCAACACATGATCTTGAGTTAGTAGCGGTTGTATTTGCTTTAAAGATATGGCGCCACTACTTGTATGGGGTTCATGTTGACATATATACCAACCATAAGAGTTTGCAATATATCTTTAAGCAGAGGGACCTAAATTTGAGGTAGCGGAGGTGGCTTGAACTATTAAAAGATTATGATATTGATATTTTGTATCATCCGGGGAATGCAAATGTAGTAGCTGATGCATTAAGTCGTAAGGCAATGGTGAGAACTTATGGGAAGTCCACGGAAAGACAAGGGATGACTAAATATCTACACAAACTAGCTATCTTGGGAGTTCGCCTTCTTAAATCTCCAAACGAAGGGGTTATTGTGCAAAATGCGGCAGTATCTTCATTAGTAGCTGAGGTGAAAGAAAAGCAGTATGCAGACCCTATTTTATTACAGCTTAAGGAGAATACACAACAAGGTATGACAAAGGCATTTGAGTTTACG
Source organism: Capsicum rhomboideum (assembly GCA_031232105.1). NCBI lineage: Eukaryota > Viridiplantae > Streptophyta > Magnoliopsida > Solanales > Solanaceae > Capsicum > Capsicum rhomboideum. The sequence continues at coordinate 137,830,539 of CP124716.1, forward strand.
CAAGAGGCAGTACTTCGGTGCCAAAACAGATTATATGCACCTAATGTAGATGGGCTAAGAAAGAGGATTATGACGGAAGCGCATCATTCAAGGTATTCTATCCATCCGGGATCAACTAAAATGTATCATGATTTGAAAGGAGTGTATTGGTGGGGTGACATGAATAATAACATTTCAAAATTTGTAGCCTAATGTCCAAGTTGTCAACAAGTTAAAGCAGAGCACCAAAAACCCGGAGGTTATATACAACGTATGGATCTTCCAATTTGGAAGTGGGACATGATCAACATGGATTTCGTCACTGGTTTGCCTCGCACAATTCAAAAGTTCGATTCCATATGGGTAATAGTTGATAGACTTAGCAAATTAGCACACTTCTTTCCAGTTAAGACCACTTATACAACTGAAGAGTATGCAAAATTGTATATTAAAGAGATAGTTCGGCTACACAGAGTCCCAATCTCTATTACATCTAATAGGGTAGCTCAATTTACTGCAAACTTTTGGAAGTCATTTCAGAAGAGTTTGGGAATGCAAGTGAATTTAAGTACAACTTTTCATCCTCAAACGGATGGACAAGCAGAACGTACTATTCAAACACTTGAAGATATGCTGCGAGCTTATGTATTAGACTTCAAAGGTAGTTGGAATGATCATTTTCCACTTATTGAGTTTGCCTACAATAATAGCTATCATTCAAGTATCAAAATGGCGCCTTATGAAGCTTTATATGGAAGGAGGTGTAGATCACCAATTGGATGGTTTGAAGCGGGTGAAACTGCCTTATTTGGACCAGATCTTGTTCATCAAGCTATGGAAAAAGTTAAGGTGATACAATAGCGGCTAGAAACAGCTCAAAGTCGACACAAATCATATGTAGATATTAGAAGAAGAGGGCTACAATTTGCTATAGGAGATTGGGTATTCTTAAAGGTGTCACCAATGAAAGGGGTAATGAGGTTTGGTAAAAAAGGAAAACTAAGTCCACGTTATATAGGGCCATATAATATTATTCAAAGGTTTGGCCAAGTCGCATATGAGTTAGAGCTACCCCAAGATCTCTCAACAGTTCATCCGGTGTTTCACGTCTCAATGCTCCAGAAGTGCATAGGAGATCCATCTTGTATTACTCCTACTGAAGATGTACAAGTTGTGAAAGATCTCACTTATGAAGAAGTAACTATTTCTATTCTTGATCAACAAGTTAAAAAGTTAAGAAATAAAGAAGTAGCTTCCGTAAAGGTACTTTGGAGGAACCAGCAAGTAGAAGAGATCACGTGGGAAGCTGAGGCAGCGATGAAATCTAAGTACCCTCATTTATTCGAATCCAAAAAGAAGGTCCAAGGTGATGAATTGGAGCAATAATGAGTAAGTATATATATATAAATATTATGTTGTAACAGGAAGATTAAACTTAAGCTTGAACTTGTTTAAGTTGGATAATCATGCTAACATTCAAGGACGAATGTTCCTAAGGGGGGGAGGATGTAACACCCCGTATCCTACATGAACTAGTTCTACTTATATGTCACTTGATATGGTACGGGTAATGGACTCGGTTTCCTATATGACTAGCGACGGTAAGATGGGTTGGAAGGAACTGCCCGTACATTTTAATGTGATACGACTAAGTTAACATCGATGCAACTATTTAAACTTGGGATCGTGAGTAGGTATTTGAATCTAAAGTTTAAAGTGAACAAGTGTACACAAGCTGTAAGTTAAATTAAAGGGATTAAGAACTGAAAATGGAATTAACTATTGAGGTGCTTGCTTGACTTAATTAAGCTAGTAGGTGAATCACCTACTTGAGATATATGGACCAAGTTAATAGACCCAAGGTTATGGATTAGATTTGAACCAAGTTAAATGTGCCAAAGAGGTATATCACCTACTTAAGTTAATGGATCAGATTAAGGCCTATATTAATAGACTATTTTAAGGCCCAAACTATGTAAAATAAAAGGAGAGGAGAATGGGCAGCCCAACACTTAAAATCTGCCCGAAAGCCTAATGAGTTGAAGGTCCATTTTAGACATTGATAAAGCAAGTAGGTGTATCACCTACTTTGACCTTTTGAGTATCTTGAGCCCTTAAGTAGGTGCATCACCTAATTGGACCAATTTGTGGCTGAAAATAGAGTTAAAATAGGAGGTTCTAGAGGGAGTAATATAAGACCAATATAGCTGGTCTTTTTACTCATTTTTAACACAAATTCTAGCTTTTAACTTCAGCTTTCTCACTTTTCTCTCAAGGCTTAAAACAGGAGCCTCTATATTCCTCCTAGGGTTCTTGAAGAAACCCTCACCTTTGTTAGGTAAGGTAAGTGAAAATACTTACTGATTAGCTTGATTCTTCTATTGGAGACTAGGAAATCATATTGGTTATGCTTAAAAGTATGGGATTGCCTTTCCACCATGTTAGCTGCCCCATGTCCCTTGGTTATTAAGAGGCCTTATTCTCTTATTGGTTAACTTTGAAGGATAATTCAAGCTCTTTAAAGAAGTGCAAATTTAGTGGATAAATTTCAAAAATTAAGGTAAAGCTACTGCCCATTTTTGCCCTTTTCTATATACATGTCTTGGTGGAGAATTGTGTATATATTGTTGTTAAGAATGCAAGGGATAATGAGTTCAATATTGGGTTGCTATAATAAAGGATTTTCAGACTTTTTTAGGGGCTGTTTTATGTCTATATTTGGGGTCAACTTGGTTGATATGAAAAAGGGATGTGAGTAATTGGTATTGACATATAAAAGGAGGGTGTAATGATATACCACTTAATTAGAGGTTGTATAGGCTTGTTGCCTATCATACTTTGTGGATTGTTTTGTACATGTTATGAAGCCAAAGGAGTCTTCGGGAATCTTATATGAATTCGTGTGTTGTACAAATATAATTAGAGGAGAAGGGGTTGAAAGAACACCCTTGATTTGGTGAATTACGGGCATTCTACCCGGCTACTGTTTTGAGTGAAGTTGAATAGCCCGAATTTGTTAATTAATTACTAATACTAGTTTTACCACGTGCTTTATTATAGACAAGTAATCTGAAAGGAATGAGGTTAATTTGGGGTAATATCAGAGTTATACAACAAGGTATGTAAGGTTACTCTATTCCGTATTCTTTGGCATGAAATCCAACACTTGTGTTACAAAGTGAGCTTCCAAAGTTCTCCCATGGAAAATGATACATAGTGGCAACGTATGATCTCCCAGGTAGATAACGACCTTGCTCCCACTCCCTAATGTGTTAAAATACCCCAATATATGCTTATTACCTAGTCTGCATGTCTACATTCAATAGCAAGCTTCATAAGTTCTCCTTTTAGTCAAATAAGATCCATGTGTTATTTCAGCTCCTAGGCATTTCACTTATGTACAAACTTCTCCCTAACTTATTGTTACTGCATCAAGTGTTTAGTCATGTGTTTTACTGGTGGACTACTACCCCAAAGCTCAATAATGTCATGACCACCAAAGTAACAATCTCAAAGGTAATAAATTAAGAAATGCAAATCTGGTTATGTACTAGTGGCAACTCAGGGGCATAAGCCTAGCATGGGCAGATCCCAATTCATTTATATATGGGTGGCAGCTCAGAGGCGTAATCCAAGTATGGGCCGATCCCAATTTGTTTATATGTGGGTGGCAGCTCAAGGGTGTAAGCCTAGCATGGGCCGATCCTAACTTATGTATTTACCACTGATCAGTTGGTCATTTGCATTACATGGCTTACAAATATTATAAAGTAAGAATGGTAAAGTGAAGAAAAGAATGTAATATACATGATTCCACAGATACAGGTAAAGGTGGTCTATTATGGTTTACACTTGTTCTGATTTTATTTGAGCTCTTACTTTACATATTAGTTACTCTTTGCCTTACATATTTAGTACATTCTTTCATACTGATGTCCCTCACAGGGGAACCTGCATTTCATGCCGTAGGCACATGTACTTCAGCTAGTACACCCCTCCAGTAGGAGCACAGGACATCCAGCGGCTATTGGTGAGCTCCAGATTGATTCGGGGCTTTCTGAGTCTGTTATATATGTTTTGGTATTGTATAGTAGCTAAGTGTAAGGCAGGAACTTGTCCCGACCTTAACTAAGTTTATATCTCTTTTAGAGGCTTTGTAGACGGTAAAGTGAAGTGTGGTTGTGCCTTGTCTTCCAGTCATTATGGCCCCAGCGGCCAAGTCATGTATATATAGTTTTGGGCTTGACTACGTGGTTTATTTTAATTAAAGCTTCATATACATATTTGGTAGCATCTTTAAATGTTCATGGCAATGTATAGTAAGTACAAGGTTATGAGTTGGTGCTCTCGAGCCTTTACGGCTATGGGTGCCTGTCAGCCCTAATAGGATTTGAGACGTGACAAATTCGTACTGTAGAGGCACATAGTTGGCTGATTTTGATTGGTCGCTGAGAGAATTCATTTTCCTCCCAAAATCCCAAATGAACTTGACCCTCTATTCATCCAAATTCATTCGAATTTCAAAGTTGAAAGCCTCCAATTCTTATCCAATTTCCAATTTTAAAAAAAAATTCCTATTTGAAATCCCTGAATTACCCCTCGAAATACCCTATCCCACATCGACGGAAGCTAAAAATCAACCTCAAGTTCCTTCTATAAATAGCTCACTGTAGAGCTGAAATTTCCAAGTCTCAGAGGTTGAAAAGGAGCCTTTGAGCAAAAGTCTCGAAGATTAAAAAAATTTTGAGCAAGGGAAATTTTGAAAAGGATTTTTTTTAGTTTTAAACTTCTAGTTTTCGGTGGTGGCAGGAGAAATTCTGAAGAAAGCTCGAGTCCCTGTTTGCTGCTTTGAAAAAGGTGAACACCCCCTTTTTTTTTTTTTGGTCACTGTTACTCATTTTTCGGTCGTGTTGGTGGCATAGAATTTCTTTTGCGTCTTTTTTCTTTTAATCTGAATGGGTTTTTGTCGTGTTTGAACCCATGGTTTTCTTTGGTTCTTCTTGCTCTAATTTTTTGTAGTTTAGTTCACCATTTTAGCTCAATGATTTCTTGTTCAGTTTTTGTTCTATGGTTTCAGTTTGATATCGCTCTTTGTAGTTTAGGTCTACTGCCTCGGCTTAATATATCTTGTCTCATTTCCTAGCTTACTATTTCAACTCATATATTGTTTGTTGTAGTTCATTATCTAGCTTACTAAATCATAAACGGAGACTGCCTCTTGATTTTTCTTAGCCCTTCATGCCAAAAGACTGAGGGATACATGTCTATAGCAAGTTCTCTAGTCCTATGAATCCTCAAGGATCACCTTGACTCTTAAAAAACTCATTTTGAGTTTGTCAAGGAGAGGATGAGGATGAGAATGAGAGTGGTATGTCCTTATAGTTACTCTATTAAGTCTGTTGATTATGGTTCCTTTTGTGAAAACTTTTAATCAATTGGCTGTATTCCTTTTGTGTTTCAAGTTTTGAGCCTTGATTAGTACTTGAAGTTGGTTTTTTATGCTATGTGTCGAATAAAACCACTCTTAAAGCCCCTCTTGACTTATAATGTCAAGAAAGGATGTAGAGATGTGTTATATTGGATTCAGGTAAATCCCTTGACCCTCCTACTCTTGTGAAAAGTAAGAACTTGTGCTTTTGAATGTTGAGACAATAATTCTAGAATTGTTAACATACCCAATTTTTTTTCCTGTAAATGCTTTGCTCATTTTCTTCTTTTCATTTCTTTTCCTTTTGAAATTTTCTGTCATCTCTTAGAGTAATGATATGTTGAATTCCAGTCCTTTCTCTTCTCCTTGATTTCTTATTACTTATTTGAATGAAAAAAATCATGAAGTATGTAAATATGCTCTTCTCCTTTGTCATTGAGTCTGTTTTCTTTTCCTTTCTTTCAAAACTAGTATGTGTATTTTTTATATCTTGGCATGACTTGAATATTGATTACTGTCATTTCCTACTGTCCGTGATATTCAAGAATGGCTCATGGTAGTTTATTTTATTTTGTCATCTAGTGTTTTAGACAAATGTTAATTCTTTATCCTTTCTTGTGGCATGTGAACTTGTTGGAGTCCAATGGGACTATTTTTCTCTTACATTTCTCTAATGGGTCAAGGAGGCCCATATCCTCCGAGTCAACCTCCAGAATTTAAGGCCCCAAGAGTGCGATATACAGTGATATACTATATGTATACATGTGATACAGTAATACAATGAAGAAAAACAAAACAAGTCATAGGTGGAAGAAAGAGACAATCGGTCAAAGCCCATTAAATTTGAAGCTTTTTGAGACTTGGAAAAGTCTTGAATTTATGTTTTATGTGCTTCAAATCCCAATTTGTAATTTAATACAGGTGGAGCAGAATTTGGGCCTTAAAGGTCTAAGAAATAGTTTAGGACAGGTGCAGGTTGCAGAGATGGCCCAACCCCAACGGTCCGATATTGGACAAGTTAGGGGTTTGGGCTTAGAGTGCCTAAACCCAATTTCTTTCTCCTTTCTTTATTTTCGTTGATATTTGCTACTAATTCTTTTTCTTTAAACTTAGTTAATTCCCCATTAAGTTGTCAAAAGTCTTGTTTTGCCCAAAATTTTCAATAAGTTTTCCTTTAATCACTTTCTTTTCTAAATAAAAAATAAATCTCTTCTTAAAAGTTAGTCAAATAAAGTTGTTTTCAAATAGATTGGATAACCGCGAGTTAGCGGATACCCCAAGTGTCTTAAAAACCTTCTTGGGGTATTAATTGGAACCCTTATCCGGATTTCTTGAACTTAAAAGGATTTTGCTGTTTTAACTCTTTTAGGTTTTCATTTTTCGAGGTTTTCTTAATTTTCCTAAATCAAATTAAGTGGCGACTCTTATTTTGACTTAAATTGTTTTGAAATTTGATTAAAGTTTTGAAATGATTTTTGAAAGTCTTAATCATTTTCTCTGCAAAATAGAAATGACGACTCTGCTAGGGACTTAACTAGGTTCTAACCCCATATTTGAACTAACTTTGTTGACTAACTATTCAATTTTGTAATAATTTGTATAATTACTTTATTTGCTTACTTGTTTCAATACTTGTTATTATAACTGTTGCATTTCATGGCTATTTCACTATTTCTAGTAAAACATTAGGCATTAGGAAAAAAGGTAGTTATGTGGGTTTCTACACCCTCCCTTCAGTATAACACCTTAACTTCTTTGAACCGCCAAGTGAAGTAGTTGACTCGAGTCGGTCAATAGTCATTTGGTGTGTTACCCTGAAAAGTCCACTTCGTGTTCTCGGTCAATTTAAACAAACTATTCTAGTCAATTAGGATAGAGCGAAATCAAATCCCAAATATTAGGCATTATCCTAGGATGGCTTAATATCCCGGGGGTATTAAGTCCATTATACAAATGCCAAATGTGTCAAAAGGGTCTACGACCCGTCGACACCGCATCCAACTATGTGATATTCGAAAAGGCGTGTGTGTTGTAACTGGACTATTATTCGGGGGCGGGGCCAAACGATTTGCTCCTTTTGTAGGATGTTGCGGTTCTTGAACTTTAGTATGGTGTTAGAATCTCCGATCAAAATCCACTTGTGGCATAGGTCGTTGAAAGTGGAACAAAACCGTGAAGTGAAAAAATACCTAGGACATTTGGTGAGCATAAAAGACATGAAGGCATGGTCGGAGCTAATCCAAATATTAACAGGGTATTGGGATAACAGCAGCATGGTGTTTCGTTTTAGAAATATGGAAATCACCCCAACTATTAAGGAAATTGGGGATTGTATATCTTCTTGGGCAGATTTGAAAAGGCCTCAAAAAGGCATTTTGATTCCAAACAGACCATCTTCGAAGGATATTGCTCAAACCCTAAAGCTGCGTCAGGACCAATGCAACTGGATAGATGCTCCAAGCATTCCTTTTTGAGAATTTTACATTTGCTGGGGTGAAGGAATCAAGGGGTTCACACGGTTCCATAATGAGTTCTACACTTATTGCGAATGGGATGAAACTCGACCCATAGCTTTTGCTATAGCGTTTTTGAGACTCATGGTGTTTCGTTTGAACCAAAATCGTACCATCAGCACTCGAATCATTATGGTGGTCCAAACTCTTTTCAAGGACTTGAATGCAAGAGAATCAATCAAATATTTCTCTCTAGTCCCGATCATCTTGTCCGATATTTATAGAGCCCTTGGAAGATACAAAAACAAAAATTGCTTCTTTCAGGGTTGCAACTTGATTCTTCAATGGTGGATCCTTAGTCACTTAATGAAATTTTAGGGAACTCAAGAACTACCCAAACTAGATGAGGAAAATGAGTTCGATAACCTACCAGAAATGCTTTGCTGGGGTGACATGGGAAACAGAACCAAGATTGGGTGGTCCCAGGCATTTTGTGAATTGGGAGAAGATAACATTCAGTGGATGCTGGACAGTTTTTTCTCAAAATTCATGATCATCAAAAGTCAAGGCCTACCTTTTTTTCCTCTACTGGGAATCAGGGGAGTCTGTCCATATGCCCCCCATAGGGTCTTTAGACAGTTTGGAAGGACTCAGACTATTCCTAAGCATGCTTACATGGAGGGTTTTGTCTTCGATTATGATGAGGAAAACAAAGTTCCAAAAGCTGATGCCATTGTCCAAATTTGGAAAGCATGTGTAAGAATGGGGCCAGAAATCGTAGCTGAAAACAGGTTTAACACAGGGTACATAGACGTCTACAAGGAGTGGTTAAAAAGGGATATCCAAGACATGGATATTTCTTGGCCAAGAACCAACTCCAGATACAAAGTCCACGAACAATTTCAGAATCTACAGGAAGAAATGGTAAGACATGAATAGGAACTTTTGAAAAAAACAAGAATAAGATCGTCATACCATTGAAGAGTATCACCGCACTATAGACATCTTGAGTCAAAAATTTGAGGGTATGAGAACAGATGTGGAAAACGAAGCCGCTGATATGTTGTAAAAATACCATGGCTTTCGTCAGGTGCCAACAGAACACACAATGCTCAAAGCAGAAACAGAGTATTGGTACGCTCAGTATACATTCGGAGAGATCATGAAGAAGTACAAGAAAAGGGCAAATGGAGAGGGATCATCTTTAGGACCGCACTAGTATTTGAGCCTACATGGGTTTATTTCTATGTATTTACTGTTTTCCCTAAAATACCCATGCGTGGGTTTGTCTTATTTTGTCCCTCCGTGGGCTCCTTTTATTTCCTATTGTCTTTAAATATGAACCCCCTTTTCAGCTGACTTTGTATCCCTTTTTGGGAAAGTTTTGGTTTTATCTATACATATATATATATTGGAGGAAGTAGAATGGTGCAAAAACAACGCATACGTCTTTTTGAACAAACTTTAGGCCCACCTTTGGCTCAAAAGGTCACCTCGAGTAGGACGTGCTCTTTATTAATGCTTGTGTGATATAACTATTTTATGTGCTTATACATGTTATGTTGATTCGAATTAAAGGTGAATTGATCCAATTCCATGTTTTATAGAGACCATTCAGGCAGAAATATGCGTCCACTACACAAAAGTTCGACCAAAATACTCGAAGTCTTTCAAAGTTTCCTATAAACTCTCAAACTATTTCCTAAAGAATCATCTCTCATACTTTTAGGAAGGTTTGACTGAAGAGATGGATATGGAAATTTATTTGACAAGGAGAAGAATTGCATCAATTCAACAAGAGATCGATACGCTCCATAGGAAGAGTGAGGAAATCCGCCATCAGACAGAAGTAGCTTTGGCAAAAGACAAGGAGTTGGATAGACAGACTGCTGAAGTCAAGCAATGATTGGAGAAATAGATCGAGCTTTGAATGAAGGAAAGCCAAAAAAGAATTTTATCGAAGAAGTCAAGCGGATGGTGTTGGAATTCGAAGCATACCAAAATAAGGCTCTTGGAGATCCCGAGAAACTCATAGAAGAGATGGAAAAACGGTCAGAAAATATGGAGAAAATAACCTGGCCCACACAAGAAAAGGGGCAAGTCACACTCAAGGCAGGTACTAGAAACTACCTGAGAGAGTCAGAAGTTGTGCAAGTCTTAGAAATTTATCATTTATTGCTAGCCATGGGAACTTTGTACCCGATCAAGACCCAAGGACCCAAGTGTGATCCCCGAGATAAACATAAGAAATACACTTATCACCTTCTCCAAAAATGGCATACCACAGATGGATGTCATGTGTTGAAAGCTAAGATATGTGATATGATCAATAATGGAAAGATTGCTCATTTATATGGACCATATGCTATGCTGGCATGTGATATGGTAGAGCCAGGAACTCCCATTCCCATTGGTGTTTCAATTCATCGTATGGACTTCACGACTTTCAAGGACAACTACAAAGACATCTATGTCAAGCTGGTTTAAGCATAAATTCTGCATCCAAAGAAGGCAAAGGAAAGGGAGAATTGGCAAAATGGAAGAAAAATGATGACTCTTGTGTCTATCACAATGGAACAAAAGGGCACAACATTGAAAAATGTCACACTTCCTCTTCGAGCTGGAGCACTTTATCGAGATTGGGACAATCCATTTTGAGTTTGAGCCCGATCATCCATAGAGTGAAAGAGGTCAAAGAGAATGGAAGCATTTTTCACTATCCAAAATCAAGCTTTAAACGTAGCAAGTTTTTTGTTTCCTTGCATTTAATTTTCCCTAATGTAATGAATTTTAGTGAATAAAAGGAAAACAATCCTTACGTAGGGCCTGATTTCTCCTTTGTGAGATACATAGGCAGCCTTTTGGCCCAACCTCTATCTTCAAAAACTCTACTTATTACCCACTTCAGCGAAAGAAGACATAAGAATGGGAAGAAGAAGAGTTGAACCTTCCTGATAAATTCTACTTATCCAAAACAATGAACAAAATCCTGTTCATTGGAACTTTCAAGTCATTATTACCATATGGATCAATTCACCTGCTATAAGAAACAACTTTATATGCTCCTTGCCTGTGTGATTATCCTATATTGTTTATTACTAACGGGATCTAACACATCTGCCTTTGAGTTGTTTTTACCTTACAGATAATAGAAACTACTCTGTGTTGTTATAAGCTAGATGAACATCCTTACTTCACTTGGTCAAAAGATCACAAAATCCCATCCCCTAGTCATCATTCAAATATGACTGGAAGCGACGAGGATAACGCATTGACCATCAGGGACAATGTGGTAGCTGAACAAGGTGAGATGATTGCTGAACTCGCGAGGAAGCTAGAAATGCTCCAAGAGGAGATGAATCGTACTAGAGACTTGGCTAATCTATCCATCACTGCTAATGCTCCTGTCCCAGGAGGGCACGGTCCTCTACTTTAAATCCCTCCTCTCAACACACCTGACCTCGAAAATCATCCAAATAACGTTTCATCGTCTTTCGCCTCTCAACTTCCCACAGACCCAATCATCAATAATTCATCGGTTCATTAAACTCACACTCTGCCCGTTCAAAACACCAACCGAGACAATGACCCAAATTCTTACCATCCATAAAACCCCTCCCTAATTCAATAAATTCATCCTCAAATCCCACAGAACCACTCTCAAACACCACAAAACACCTATAACCCCCCAAAAGTCCTCTCTACTTACAACCCAACTTCCGTTCATCCTCAAAATCACACTTCAGCATACCAAAACCCTTATTTCCACTATCCCAAATCCATCTCACATCCAACCTATACCCCCAACTGCTTTCCATATTGTCACATCTCCCGATCTCTATAACCCTTTTCTTAATCCTGAGGTTGACCATTATGAGGAGAAAGGAAAAGAATGGAGGATCAAGCATGAAAAAAAGTTGCTTACAATGAATGAAGAGATTATGAGGATCAAATAGTCTCATAGAGCAGGGGATAATAATGGCCTTGGTTATGATGATTTGTGTGTCCACCCCGGTGTAGACCTACCAGAAGGATACAAGGTCCCCAAATTTGAAATATTCGGTGGTACTGGAAATCCCATGGCTCACTTAAGGAGATACTATGATCAAATGGTCGGAATTAGAAGGAATGAGGCGTTGCTAATGCGTCTATTTAGCCGAAGTTTAAGCATCGAGGCAGTGGATCCACTGTATCTATTGCTAAGTTGAAAAGGAAATTCAGACCCAGAATACCCTTTCTTCTCCGCCAACCCGAGTCCTCAACTCATCTTCTATGCTCAACCTCAATACCAAGCTCCACATCCAAAAGTCCTACCTCAATACCAAGATCCACAACCAAATGTCCTACCTGAATACCAAACTCCATAGCCAAATGTCCTACCTCAATACCAAGCTCCACAACCAAATGTCCTACCAAAATATCAAACTCCATTGCCAAATTATCAGCCTAATGTCCAAACCACCATCCCAAATCACTAGGCTAACGTCCATGTAGCTCCAAATTATCATCAAGTACCACTTCCTGCCAATCAAAATAACCTTCCTTATCCAAACCTTGAAAAAAAACTCCTTAAAACTTCACACCGCTGGCTGAAAGTTGTACTTAACTTTTTAAAAGATTAAGAGCAGCCGGCTATCTCCAGCTTGTCCAGCCAAAACCCACCAATACCAGTTCCCTATTTTATCATGCTGATCAAAAGTGCCTATCATTCTGGAGGAGTCGGCCACAGTACCGAAGATTGCATTAATTTGAAACATAAGATCCAGGACCTGATTGATCATAAAGTCATTACTCTTTAAACACCAGCTCTAAATGTAAACAATAATCCATTGCCTAACCATGAGGGGCTACGGTTAACATGATCAAAATAAAGGATGAATGGGCAGTTAGTAGGACTATCACTAAGGTTGAGTCGAAAAAGCCTGAGAAGACGAAAGGAGTAGAGAAGACAGAGAAAGTCGTGGATGCTTTAAGTGTTAATGAAAGGCCCCTGTTTGTGGTGATGTTAGCCCCGACTCAGGTATATGCTCTAACACTAGCCAGGAGAGGGTTTGTTATAAAGACTGCCGCCGCTCATGGGATGACTCCATCCAAACAATGCTATGTTCCTGAGAATTTAGCCAACGACTCTTACAAGAAAGATTCACAGAAGAGGCCGATTACTAATGTGTCATGGTTTCATGGCACTTTCAATGCTTAAAACAAGAAAAATATGCAATGACTTGGGTATGTTTAGTTGGTATGATGTGTTTTCTGTTCTATATTGCAGGAGAATAGGTTTTTGGAGGCAAAAGGGACAAAGAGGAAGAATCATGAATGAGAACGAAGTATTTGAAGATGAAAGACTCAAGTCAGGACTAGAGGAGTGACTCATGACAGGACTCTCGTCACGTGATGTCGACCTACGTGACATAGGTCTGTGTCGTGGGTCGACTCCTGAAAGTTTTTCAAGTGACCTGATTTCCACAGCTGGACGCACGTCACGTGAGTCGACCTATGTGACGTAGGTCTGTGTCGTGGGTTTACTCCTAAAGATTGTGAAAAAGCCTAATTCTCATGGTAGGGACCCACGTGATGTGACTTGGTTCCACGATACCAAGTCACGGTATCGTGGAAAAGTGCCGACTCTATTTTTCTATTTTTTTTAGGATAGGATTCACCTTGTATCTATAAATACCCTTTTATTTTCCTATGTTGAGGGTTGGTCAGTACATTGATTAAAGAGATATTTTCCATTATTTTTGAGTTCATATGATTTATTTTGCAATCTTGGAACATCGATTCTAGGGTTTTATTGATATTGAGATTTCAGGATTTTCTCCTTATTGTGAGTGTGCAATTATGTTTTCTTCATTGAATTCTTATTGTGTTCTTGCAACCATGAATAGTTAAATCCGTCAACTAGGGTTGTGTGAACCATGAGGAATTAACGAAACGGGTTAAGTGCAAAGCAATTTTGAACCGTTGTGAATGCATGTATTGTTATTACCTTCATTATAATTAATCTTCTAACGGTTGCAAACGTTAGAAACTCGCCTGTATTCTAGACTTGTTCGAGAGAGAGGTGGAGATTGGGAAAAGGGAATAATAACAGAGATTTGAAGCTATCAACCTTCATCTAATAACACTAGCCATAACAGGAATAGTTATCTTAGATCCAGGACAAGGGTTAGTAGTGTGACACCCAGAGACCGAGAGGAGAAGAGTGAAATTTGTCTAACCAAGGTCGAGAGATGTTTAGATGAACTTAACTTGTTAGATTTTGCATGCAACGCAGTGGGACAACCTTGCCAGCACAAGTAACCGGTGGAGTTAAGGAATCATTGGGGATCACAGTCCTAGTGTATTTCTCATATTGATTATAAATTCGAAAATCAACAATTGTTACTGTTATTACTTACTTACAAAACCCCTCCAGTTTTACTTACTTGCCAATTACTCAGACTAGCATTTGACATAATTTCATCCTATTCCCTGTGGGATCGACCCCAACCTAGTTGGGTTCTATATTTGATACAACGACTGCATTATACTTTTCTGGAGGTATATTTTGGGCGATATCAAATTTTGGCCGTTGCCGGGGAGTATGGTTATGGAGTTGAGTGGTTTGCTTGTTGGAGTTGATTGGTTTTATTTTTTTATATACTTTTAAGGGCACACACCGGTGTATGCCCAATACTAGGAGTCAAGGCAATCCCCTGATTCCACTTGATCCTAAGATAGAAAGAGCACTGAGAGATAATCGAATAATGGTGAATACCGATGGACTTTAGGATCCTGAAGCCGCGGGAGACATTCATAACCAACCAATCCATCCAGTTGGTCATGAAATAGTGGACTAAACTACCGCTAGATTGACATGAGAAAAGCAAGCTAGGAAAGCTGCTCTTAGGCAAGCAGATAGAGATAATCGAGCTAGGCAAGAGTAGCTCAGCGTCTGACTGATGCTGAAGAGAGACAAAGAAGGCTGAGGATGCACCAAACGCCTAAAAGACCATATGTGTCAGTTTTTGATGATCCAGAAGAAGAGGATGTGGCTTATTTTGAGCTGGTAGAGACTGGTTCCATTATCCCACCAAAACTACCTCAGGGCACTAAGTTTGACATTACAAATGTCATGATCCACCTGCTTAACTTGAAAGGCGTATTAGCCGGTCTTCCTACGGATGATCCTAACATGCATGTGATAAACTTTGTAGGGGTCTGCACTTCATATAAGTTGCCTGGAGTGGACCTAGAGGCTATTCAGTTAAGATTGTTCCCATTCTCTCTAACACGAGAAGTGATTTGTGGTTGGCCGAATTACCATGAGGCTCCATCACTACTTGGCAAGAGTTGAGAAATCAATTTCTGGAGAGATTTTTCCCACCCTCCAAGATGCTACAGTTGAAGGATGAGATTTACAACTTCAGACAACTACATTCTGAAGCACTTTATGAGACATGGATAAGTTTTAAGAAGAAGTTGCAGAATGTTCCAAATCATAGGATGACTGGTAGGAGTTTACTTGATTTCTTCTACAGGGCTTTAAACGTAAATACCAAGGCTGTAGCAAATACTATTACTGGCGGAGCATTTATGAGTCTGAGGTGGGAACACACTTCAGAGATTTTAAACTATATCACTAAGACCAATCGAGGATGGCATACTCGGGAGGCAGATACATCTGCTGGTACATAAGCTATTGGAGCATCAGCAGCTCAACGGGCTTTGGATGAATTTGTAGCTCAAGATGTTGCACAGCTGAGGACAAAAATTGGTTTGTTAGCCAAGCAGATTTTGGCTAGAGGTACCGAGAAGGTGCACAAGGTAAAATACCTAGGCATGATGAGTATGAATCTGATGAGGAGGCTAAGTACTTAGATAGAGAAGTGGTGGGTTTTCGAGCTAAGGTCCAAGGGTCTAATCAAAACTCCTGGAATTTGAGGCAAGGGAATCAAGGTCGGAACTACTATGGAGACAATTACAACAAGTCAGGATATAGAGACAGAGAATGAGATTGTGATGGAGACTAGAAATGAAAAGATGATTACAAAGAGAAGAGCGGTGCTTATGTTCCCCCAGGAAATCGTGATGCTGACTATGGAAATTCACGAATGGAAACCCTTCTTAACAAATTGGTTAAAGGATCAGAAAACCAAGAAAATTGCTTGGATGAAATTAGGGCGAACATTTCGCGAATAAGTCAAAAAGTTGAGTCTCACTCAACTGTAATAAAATAGTTGGAGTAACAGTTCAGGCAGATATCGGTGGCATGACATCAAGTAGGCACTCTTCCAAGCAATACTATCTAGAACCCAAAGAACGATAGTCATTGCTTGGCCATCACTACTAGAAGTGGGAAGAGTATGGTAGACCCACCTATTCTTGAGGATAATTGTAAGAAAGATAGACACGTGGTAGTTGATGAAGATGTTGAGTTGGAGCTAAGGAATTTAGCCACATATGACAATGCAACTCAAACCCCGATAGTATTAATAAGGAAGTTGAATCTAAAAAGAGGTAGGAGAAGGAGGTTCCATAAGTTTTGAAAACTATCCCACGACTTTCTCCTTCCTTTCCTCAAAGGTTAAAAAAGAAGACTGAGAAGGTAAATACCAAAAATTTATTTTAGTGTTGAAAGATTTATCGGTAAATATCCCTCTTATTCAGGCTTTGGAGCAGATCCCAGGTTACACAAAGATCATGAAAGATTTGGTGACGAAGAAGAGAACTGCTAGTTTTGAGCCGGTAGACAATTTGCACCATTGTAGTGCAGTTGCCTCGCATTCCTTGGTGGAAAAGAAGAAAGATCCGGGAGATTTCATAGTTCCTTGTACTATCAGGTCTTACAACCTTGCAAAGGCATTGTGTGATTTGGGTGCTAGCATTAACTTGATTCAGCTAGTCGTTTTCAAGCAGTTAGGGTTGGGAGCACCGAAACTAACTTCTATGAGGCTTCTTACGGCAGATAGAACTGTGAAAAAGTCGGTGGGCATTTTGTATGATGTTTTGGTGAAAGTTGCATCTTTCACTTTGTGATTCTTGATTATGAAGTTGATTTCGAGGTGCCCGCCATCCTGGGAAGACCATTCGTTGCTACAGGTCGTGCTTTGGTTGACATGGAAATCGAGAAGATGAAGTTCAGGTTGAATGATAAACATGTTACCTTCAACGTCTGTTGTTCCATGAAGAAACCAAGATATATGTGGGTAATTTCTGTAATAGATACAGTTGAGGAGAGTGACATAGTCGTTTCTATTGAAGAAAGGTTAGGGGTAGAAGCACTTGCAGCTGTGATTATGAATTTTGATAGTGATGGGATTAAGGAATAAGACAAGATGGTTGGTGCACTTGTTGGTAGGAGATCATTCACTTATGCTCCAAAGAAAATTGATCTTGATCTAAAGAATAGGGTAGCACCACCAGCTCGTCCTTCCATCATGGAGCCTCCAGTTTTGGACCTTAAGGCTCTTCTATCTCATCTTCGCTATGCATTTTTTGGAGTCAATAACACTATGCCCATAATTATTCATGCTGATTTAGCAGAATGGCAGGTAGAGGCTCTAGTTTTGGTATTGAAGAAATTTAAGAGGGCCATTGGTTGGTCCAACACTGATATTATAGGGATTCCACCCAATATTTGCACTCACAAAATTCAATTTGATCCTGAATGCATGCCGAGCATTGAGCACCAACGTCGTCTAAACCCACATATACAAGAAGTTGTGAAGAAATAAATCATTAAGTGGTTAGATGCGGGTGTGGTTTACCCTATTGCGGATAGCAAATGGGTGAGCCCGGTGCAGTGTGTGCCAAAGAAGGGAGGAATAACTGTGGTTCCTAATGACAAAAATGAATTAATCCCAATGAGGCCAGTAACCGGATGGAGAGTTTGCATGGATTATCGAAAGCTGAATTCTTGAATCGAGAAGGACCATTTTTCTATGCCCTTCATGGACAGACCATATGTGTCAGTTTTTGATGATCCAGAAGAAGAGGATGTGGCTTATTTTGAGTTGGTAGAGACTGGTGCCATTATCCCACCAAAACTACCTCAGGGCACTAAGTTTGACATTACAAATGTCATGATCCACTTGCTTAACTTGAAAGGCGTATTAGCCGGTCTTCCTACGGATGATCCTAACATGCATGTGATAAACTTTGTAGGGGTCTGCACTTCATATAAGTTGCCTGGAGTGGACCTAGAGGCTATTCAGTTAAGATTGTTCCCGTTCTCTCTAACACGAGAAGTGATTTGTGGTTGGCCGAATTACCATGAGGCTCCATCACTACTTGGCAAGAGTTGAGAAATCAATTTCTGGAGAGATTTTTCCCACCCTCCAAGATGCTACAGTTGAAGGATGAGATTTACAACTTCAGACAACTACATTCTGAAGCACTTTATGAGACATGGATAAGTTTTAAGAAGAAGTTGCAGAATGTTCCAAATCATAGGATGACTGGTAGGAGTTTACTTGATTTCTTCTACAGGGCTTTAAACGTAAATACCAAGGCTGTAGCAAATACTATTACTGGCGGAGCATTTATGAGTCTGAGGTGGGAACACACTTCAGAGATTTTAAACTATATCACTAAGACCAATCGAGGATGGCATACTCGGGAGGTAGATACATCTGCTGGTACATAAGCTATTGGAGCATCAGCAGCTCAACGGGCTTTGGATGAATTTGTAGCTCAAGATGTTGCACAGCTGAGGACAAAAATTGGTTTGTTAGCCAAGCAGATTTTGGCTAGAGGTACCGAGAAGGTACACAAGGTAAAACACCTAGGCATGATGAGTATGAATCTGATAAGGAGGCTAAGTACTTAGATAGAGAAGTGGTGGGTTTTCGAGCTAAGGTCCAAGGGTCTAATCAAAACTCCTAGAATTTGAGGCAAGGGAATCAAGGTCGGAACTACTATGGAGACAATTACAACAAGTCAGGATATAGAGACAGAGAATGAGATTGTGATGGAGACTAGAAATGAAAAGATGATTACAAAGAGAAGAGCGGTGCTTATGTTCCACCAGGAAATCGTGATGCTGACTATGGAAATTCACGAATGGAAACCCTTCTTAACAAATTGGTTAAAGGATCAGAAAACTAAGAAAATTGCTTGGATGAAATTAGGGCGAACATTTCGCAAATAAGTCAAAAAGTTGAGTCTCACTCAACTGTAATAAAATAGTTGGAGTAACAGTTCAGGCAGATATCGGTGGCATGACATCAAGTAGGCACTCTTCCAAGCAATACTATCTAGAACCCAAAGAACGATAGTCATTGCTTGGCCATCACTACTAGAAGTGGGAAGAGTATGGTAGACCCACCTATTCTTGAGGATAATTGTAAGAAAGATAGACACGTGGTAGTTGATGAAGATGTTGAGTTGGAGCTAAGGAATTTAGCCACAGATGACAATGCAACTCAAACCCCGATAGTATTAATAAGGAAGTTGAATCTAAAAAGAGGTAGGAGAAGGAGGTTCCATAAGTTTTGAAAACTATCCCACGACTTTCTCCTTCCTTTCCTCAAAGGTTAAAAAAGAAGACTGAGAAGGTAAATACCAGAAATTTATTTTAGTGTTGAAAGATTTATCGGTAAATATCCCTCTTATTCAGGCTTTGGAGCAGATCCTAGGTTACGCAAAGATCATGAAAGATTTGGTGACGAAGAAGAGAACTGCTAGTTTTGAGCCGGTAGACAATTTGCACCATTGTAGTGCAGTTGCCTCGCATTCCTTGGTGGAAAAGAAGAAAGATCCGGGAGATTTCATAGTTCCTTGTACTATCAGGTCTTACAACCTTGCAAAGGCATTGTGTGATTTGGGTGCTAGCATTAACTTGATTCAGCTAGTCGTTTTCAAGCAGTTAGGGTTGGGAGCACCGAAACTAACTTCTATGAGGCTTCTTACGGCAGATAGAACTGTGAAAAAGTCGGTGGGCATTTTGTATGATGTTTTGGTGAAAGTTGCATCTTTCACTTTGTGATTCTTGATTATGAAGTTGATTTCGAGGTGCCCGCCATCCTGGGAAGACCATTCGTTGCTACAGGTCGTGCTTTGGTTGACATGGAAATTGAGAAGATGAAGTTTAGGTTGAATGATAAACATGTTACCTTCAACGTCTGTTGTTCCATGAAGAAACCAAGATATATGTGGGTAATTTCTGTAATAGATACAGTTGAGGAGAGTGACATAGTCGTTTCTATTGAAGAAAGGTTAGGGGTAGAAGCACTTGCAGCTGTGATTATGAATTTTGATAGTGATGGGATTAAGGAATGAGACAAGATGGTTGGTGCACTTGTTGGTAGGAGATCATTCACTTATGCTCCAAAGAAAATTGATCTTGATCTGAAGAATAGGGTAGCACCACCAGCTCGTCCTTCCATCATGGAGCCTCCAGTTTTGGACCTTAAGGCTCTTCTATCTCATCTTCGCTATGCATTTTTTGGAGTCAATAACACTATGCCCATAATTATTCATGCTGATTTAGCAGAATGGCAGGTAGAGGCTCTAGTTTTGGTATTGAAGAAATTTAAGAGGGCCATTGGTTGGTCCATCACTGATATTATAGGGATTCCACCCAATATTTGCACTCACAAAATTCAATTTGATCCTGAATGCATGCCGAGCATTGAGCACCAACGTCGTCTAAACCCACATATACAAGAAGTTGTGAAGAAATAAATCATTAAGTGGTTAGATGCGGGTGTGGTTTACCCTATTGCGGATAGCAAATGGGTGAGCCCGGTGCAGTGTGTGCCAAAGAAGGGAGGAATAACTGTGGTTCCTAATGACAAAAATGAATTAATCCCAATGAGGCCAGTAACCGGATGGAGAGTTTGCATGGATTATCGAAAGCTGAATTCTTGAATCGAGAAGGACCATTTTTCTATGCCCTTCATGGACAGACCATATGTGTCAGTTTTTGATGATCCAGAAGAAGAGGATGTGGCTTATTTTGAGTTGGTAGAGACTGGTGCCATTATCCCACCAAAACTACCTCAGGGCACTAAGTTTGACATTTTTCTATGCCCTTCATGGACCAGATGTTAGACCGCCTTGCTGGTAGAGGATGGTGTTGTTTCCTTGATGGTTATTCGGGGTATAATCAGATTTTCATCACTCCCAAAGACCAAGAGAAGACCACTTTCACTTGTCCATATGAGACGTTCGCGTTCAAGAGGATGTCTTTCGGGTTATGTAATGCACCGGCAACTTTTCAACGTTGCATGGTGTCCATTTTTTCTGAGATGGTGGAAGACACTATTGAAGTGTTTATGGATGATTTTTTGGATGTGGGAGAATCTTTTAATGACTGCTTGTCTCACCTTGCTAAGGTATTACAAAGATGCGAGGAGTGCAACTTGGTGCTGAATTGGGCAAAATGTCACTTTATGGTGAATGAGGGTATCGTGTTGGGACATCGTATATCAAAAAAAGGTATTGAAGTTGATAGGCAAAAGATTGAGGTGATTGAAAAGTTACCTCCACTTATCTCCATGAAAGGAATTCAAAGTTTTTTAGGTCATGCTGATTTTTATAGAAGATTCATCAAAGACTTCTCGAAGATTGCACATCCATTATGCAAGCTTTAGAGAAGGAGGTAAAGTTCATGTTTAATGAGGCATGACTAAAAGCTTTCGAGTGTCTAAAAGGGAAATTGACTTCAACCCCAATTATTGTCTCACCAAATTGGATGATGCCGTTTGAGGTTATGTGTGATGCTAGCGGAGTGGCCTTGAGTGCAGTCCTTGGCCAAAGCCGTGAGAAGATTTTACATCCAATTTACTATGCTAGCAAATCACTTAATCCAGCCTAAATGAATTACACTGTGACTGAACAAGAATTGTTGGCAATGATTTTCGCATTCGAGAAATTTTGATCTTACTTGATTGGCATGAAGGTAATTGTGAATACAGAACACACAGCACTTTGGTATCTTATGTCAAAGAAGGATGCTAAGCCAAGATTGGTGGGTGATTCTATTACAAGAATTTGACTTTGAAGTCAAGGATCGAAAGGGAACCGAGCATCAGGTTGCTGACCATCTATCACACCTTGAGGAAGGAGCCATGCTTAAATTAAGGGATGATCTTGATATTGGTGATACTTTTCTAGATGAGCAAGTGCAGGAAGCATCACAAGACTTAGTCCCTTGGTTTGTAGATTTTGCCAACTTTTTGGCAAGTGACCTAGTCCCGAAAGATATGTCGTATCAGCAAAGAAAGAGATTCATGCATGAGGTGAGAAATTTCTTCTGGGATGAACCTTATTTGTTTAGGGTGTATGCATACGGTATGATTCGAAGGTGTATCCCGGAGGCTAAAATGATGAGTATTTTGAAAGCAGGTCATTCATCTCCAGTTGGGGGTCATCATGGCGGTATGCAAACTGCGCACAAAATCTTACAATGTGGATATTATTGGCCCACTATTTATAAAGATGCTCATGACTATGCTCAGGCTTGTGAGAAATTCCAAATACAAGGGAATATCTCGCGCAGACATGAACTTCCTATAACAACTATCCTTTAACTCGAATTATTTGATGTATGGGGAATTGATTTTATGGGCCCATTTGTGAGCTCACATGGGATGAAATATATTTTGGTAGCCATCGACTATGTTTTTAAATGGTTGGAGGTACTTGCGCTTCCCAATAATGAAGGTAGAAGTGTCACAGCATTCTTGAGAAGGAACATATTTTCACGATTTGGTACACCCCGAGTTATCATTAGTGATGGAGGATCCTATTTCTGTAATCAGTTATTGAAAACCTTACTTGAAAAATATGGTGTCAAACATAAGTTTGCAATACCTTACCATCCTCAGACGAGCGGGCAAGTTGAAGTGTTAAATCGTGAGATTAAGTCTATTTTGGAAAAGACAGTGAATGCCAATAGGACTGATTGGGCAAGAAGATTGGATGATGCACTATGGGCATATCAAACTGCATTCAAGACACCGATTGGTGTATCTCCATATTAGCTGGTATTTGGTAAATCGTTTCATTTTCCCATCGAACTTGAGCATAAGGTGTTATGGGTAGTGAAAAAGCTGAATCTGGAAGGAGTGATGCGTCTAAATTGAGATTAGAGCAGATGAATGAGATGGATGAATTTTGTCTCCTGAGCTTATGAAAGTTTAGCACGAGATGGATGAATTTCGTCTCCTTAGCTTATGAAAGTTTAGCACTGTATAAAGAAAAGATGAAATTATATCACGATCAGAGGATTAAGCAACGAGAATTTCACCCAGGAGAGTTGGTACTACTTTATAACTCCAGGCTTCATTTGTTTCCTGGAAAGTTAAAGTCCAAATGGTCTGGACCATTCACGGTGGTTAGAGTGTTCCCGCATGGAGAAATCGAGCTGAAAGGTGATGATAATGTTCTATTCAAGGTCCATTTGGACAGTGTGTAAAGCACTATATGGGAATCAGGGAAGAAATAAGGACATGTGAGGAGCTTATTCTTGATGAAGTCTGAGTAGTCAAGCTTGCTACGTCATGTCGCGATGTTAAATCAGGCGCTTCATGGAAGGCAACCCATGGGCTGGTTGGTGAAGTCTGAGTAACCAACCTCGCTACGTCATGCCATGACGTTAAATCAAGCGCTGCTTGGGAGGCAACCCAAGGATGGTTACCAGTCATAAGTTGAAAAGAAAAAAGTGAACTAAAAAGTGTGAAGCTTAAACCACAGGAGGGACCCACATGATGTAGGTTACCCTACGTGACATGGGTTAGTCTCGTGGGAATCAGAGAAAATTTTTTTGGTTGTGGAATCTAACCCACGACAGGGACCCACGTGACGTAGGTCAAACCACGTGGCATGGGTGGTACCATGGGAATCAGAGATTATTTGTGGCTGCAGGACCCGACCCACAATATAGACCCATATAACGTGGGCCAACACACGTGGCTTGGGTGGTACTGTGAGACTCAGACCCGTAAATAAAAACCAAGATTCGACCTAACCCAACCCTAATATCGGCCTACCCTCTATAAAACCCGATACTACCCGGTTAAAAAATCATAAAACCCGATTCTCCAAGCCTTCTCATACTCGATTTCTTTCCCCAATTCATCCAAATTAACACTTTCAATCCTATAATCACTATAAATCCCAAGTACCAACCATTCCAATTCGTACCACTACTACTACAATTATAAGAAAATTCGAAACCCATTGCCCCAATAAACCAAACTCGACCCAACCCTACACCATAGAACCCTAACCCAAATACCCATACCTAACCCAACCAAACCACAAACAACCCGACCATGCCGCCTAAAGGAAACCCCAAACGGGGATATATGGGTTTATCTTTGAGAATCTAAACTAAAAATCCTGAATTTATGACAAGGTTGCGCGATGAACCTTCGGGGCCAGATGCAAGTAGATCCGAAGAGGTGTTTGAGATTTCTCAGGATGATTCTGCACTTGTACCTCACAGAATAAGGCTACAAACTAAGGCACAAGCTACCGCATGGGCTGGACATTAATCTATTCCACAGCCCCCACAACTGGCCAAATCGGCTACTCCTGATCAGTCTTCTGATTCTGCCCCCCAATCTGAGGAGGGGACGGAGGCTTATGCAATCGGTGATAACCACGAGGATGATATATTTGGGTCTAAGGAGACTGTTGAGAGTAAAAATGAGTCTGCATTTGGTGAGAGTAGTACGGCTAATGGGACAGCTTCTATCTTCGGTACCGGTGTCCAGGATTTGACTACCTCCTCATAAAGAGCTTTGAATGCACGTCAGGCGACAGTTTCGATCCAAAGGAATAACAGGAGGTGGTGTGTTGATGGGATGAAAGACATTTATGATAGGGATGTCTAACCAACTGAGCGGGGTACATGGCCAAGAAATATCACGGAGAAGGCTCGATATCGAATCGATGAGGTGAATGCACTACCTAAGATAAAGACATTGTTTGATCACTATGGATTTGGGTGGATCACGGAGCCGTTGGGCAGCTATAGTCATGAGTTGGTCCATGAGTTTTATTCTTTGTATGCTGCGTTGGTATTATTGATTACATCTAATATGCAGAGATATCGGGACCAGCGACCACTGACATATATTTTGGTTCTTGGTACTAAAGTTGAAATATCCAAGCGGACTATCCATAGGTTCTTGTTTGGAGCGGAGAAGGAGATTCTGGCCACGACTGCTGAGTTTGATCACTGCATGGAGATGGTGAGAAACAAGACTAAGATGAGGGACGACGATTAGCGGTTGGAGTTACTGTGGTGGATTGCAGGTTACATAGCGGAGGATGGTGCAAATGTTAGTTGGGTTGTCGGGAAGCTGGACATTAAAAAGTCCTTGCTTCACTTTGCAGGATGATTTTGGTGGTTGGTTGTAAGGCACCATTTGGGTCCCACTAATGCAGATAATTCACTCATACTTGATCAGGCAGTTCTGGTAGCAAGCATTCTAGTAGGTTATGACATTAACTTCACTCGCTACATCATTGAGGAGATCCATAAGCATGCTTTCTGTGACTTGACCAGCATCCTTTTTCCATGTTTTATCCAGGGGTTATGTAATACTGCTGGTGTGGCCTCAATACCTACAGTTGATCATGATGTTGAGGTGACTCGCATTACTGAAATAGGGTTGATGCAGCAGTGGGGGGCTAACCCAATTTTTTCAAAGAGGTCTCAACCATCCACGTCATCTAAAGTGGCCCTTTTTGAAGGGCCTGGAGATAGAGAGGAGTCTGTCAGTACTCCAGCATCGGTGAGTGTGCCTGAGACTGTGCGTGTACCTACTGAGGGCAGAGGCCCTATGATTGATGATGAGGTTACAGGCACTACAGCACCACCGCCCCTGTATGGTGTGGTCTCAGTTTTGAGGGAATTTCTATAGTAGTTGGTTGATAGACAGACCCAGATGTTTGAGAGGCAGGCTCACATAGAGGCCCAGATGGCTAAGTTGGTATCCCAGCTTAAGCCATGGGTCAGGACCACGGTAGAAGCTTCAGAGGCAAGAGTTGAGGCCCGCATGATTGCGGCCATGAATAGATTTATGAGAGAGTTACATGAGATGATTAATAGTTTTGAGACACGAATGGCTAACCAGATGAGTTCGATACAAAATCCTGATATAATAGGGTTGACACAGGAGGTGG
Organism: Capsicum rhomboideum; assembly: GCA_031232105.1. Taxonomy (NCBI): domain Eukaryota; kingdom Viridiplantae; phylum Streptophyta; class Magnoliopsida; order Solanales; family Solanaceae; genus Capsicum; species Capsicum rhomboideum. The sequence continues at coordinate 137,856,525 of CP124716.1, forward strand.
CTGCATTGAGGGAGGAGGTTAGAGCTTTAGCACCGAGCAGCACCCCTGTCATTCCACCTATGCCTGTGTCAGCCCCGATGAGACCGGTTTTTTAGGTGGGTTTGTTTGCAGATGAGGAGCCGCCTAAGGAGAGGGCCAAATGGACACATAGAGTGTCAACAGACGAGTGGCAATGATTTTGACAGGGACCTGAGGAGAGCTATGAAAAACTCCCGAGTTGAATATCACCTCATTCATATCCTACATGAGCAGAGAAACTAGGGAGCATCTTCTAGTCAGCCACCTCCCCCGCTGTCATCCCCTAGCGTCGAGCCTAGAGAGCATACAGATGATCCCATTGGGGATGGGCCCACATTCAGTGCCTAAGGCGCCACAGGTATGTCTTCACTCCCTTATACTTATTATATTGATAGTTGTGCACTGGGGATAGTGCACCATTATTTAGTTGGGAGTGAGGGTATACCACCACTTGGGGGTTTTTGTTGCCGTATTTTTTCCCCCAAGTGTGCTATCATAGTAGAGCCGACATTTTTAGGTTGTTAGTTATAGTATTTATGTGTTTTCATGATTAGTTAGGAGAAAATAGGGGAACCTTAGTGCAGTCCAATTTTGAAGCTTTTTGATTGTTTAAAGGACACCCCTCTTGAAAATGTGGTTTTCAAATGTGTGTGTAGTATGTTAGTTTAGGACAACTGTTGGATCTTGTTATGGCATTAGTATTATAGGCAACATGACTTTAGCTAGCAATACATGAACTAGATAGGTAGTAGTTGATAGTGTAACCCTGTGCTATATGTGTGTGAGGTCATTACCTAGTTCACTTTGTGTGTGCGATCCAGAACTTACCTGGTTAGACTTGCCTAGTTATAGGATAGTGGTTAGGAAAGGATCATAGGCCATTTTTGAATAAGTCCACTTTTAGCCTAAATGCCCGACCAAATGAATTAAGTATCCCTTGATCCCGAGTTTGAGCCTTAATTGACCTATTTCTTTCATTAGCCTATTCACCTTCCCATTTTAACTTACAATGAACCAGTCTTGGACCTGGTCCCTCCTTGGACATTGTGTACCTCAGCTCAAGCAAATCACTTAAGTTGAGGGTGGCTGTTATAGGGGTGCATAGTTTAGCTTGGGTATGAAGAAGGGGTTAGAAAAAGAAAAAGAAAACAGATTTGGGTGTGAAGAAAAAAAAGAGTGAAATAAATAGAAATAAAAAAATAAAAAAAAGTATGTTTTGAAATTATGAAGTAAATCACACCCAAAATCTGAAAATGAATGAAGGATAATAAGGGAGAATAAAATAAGAATGGTTGGAAAGTGGAGCCAAAAATAGTGTAGTGTCAAAGAGGGTTGAGTCACTATATCCATATGTATCACACCCATCCTCAAGCCTACATTGCAAGCCGATGAAAGTCCTGTAGTGATTCTAGTCCAACTGTACGAAAAACTAAGGTATAGAAAAAAAAAAGGCAAGCCTATGGTATTTCATGCACACTGTTTGAACTTCTTTGTGAGAAGAGAGTGTTTTGACCCAGTCCATACTCTGATATTCAGTAGCATACTTTGATTGTAAAGGACTTCTTTATTGTGAGAGTACATGGGTTGCATTGTTAGCTGTTATTTGTTCGAATAATGTCATTTGCATATATGCTTAGTTGTTTGCTCATAATCTGATGCCATCACTAGATCCCGTCTGTGTTATGATAATATGCTATATGTATACACACCATGGCTTTGATTTGCAAATAGGAGGGGTAGGAGAAGTTTTTATGTCAAAAGCAATAAGTCGATTGTCGTAGGTCTCTTAGGTTTCTCTTAGTTAAGCATCGAATGTGTTTGTTTTAATTTGTTTGCCTAAGGACATGCAACTGTTCTAAGTTTAGGGTGTTGATGTGACGTGGTTTCATGGCACTTTCGATGCTTAAAATAAGGAAAATATGCAATGACTCGGGTATGTTTAGTTGGTATGATGTGTTTTCTGTTCTATATTTGTTGCGACCCATCTATACACGCAAGTGCACGTGATCATTCAAGTAATATAATGGCTCCTTTAAAAGAGTCGGATATCGAACCCAAGGGACTTCCGTCAACAGAAATCAATTTTAGACTTCAAACATTAATTAAAAAACTAGTGTTGCGAAAAGCAAAAGGGATTTGTTACTAAAAATTAGATGATTGCGGAATATAAACTACTATCTTCGCTACCGTAACTTTAGTTTTTACAAATATAATATAAAAGTCAATAAAAAGTAAATTGTCAGGGTCAAGGCATCCTGAATATCATCTCGAGCATATGAATATTACTAGTTTAAGCAATTTGAGTCGTTTATCTTGGTTATTGATCACGGGGTTAATAATATGATTATATTCGTCTCCAAACTATAACCTTCTATTAGAAATTGGAAACCCAACTACAACGTTGAGCGGGGATAGGTTTAATCAATTCTAACGCCTCTAGGCTATCTTCCCGTATTTGAACAAGCGCAGCGCATTAGGTACCTCTCGGTCCTAACAGCATTTCAATCTCTTGGAATCTCTTCTTCGAGTAAAGATCATGCTCTTTATATTCCAAGTTCTATCTCTCAATTTCTCTCTCGAGCTCCTCTCAAGACAATAAATTTATTTCAATGATGATCAAACATTAAAATAGTAAAATCAAGAATGTAAGAATAACCAATAATTGATAAACTCCCGCAAAACCAATAATATTCCACACTAGAAATTAATGTTCATAGCCTCAACCCTAAGAATGAGGGATTTTAGCCACTCATAACTTGACTTAACATCATAAATTGATAAAAAACCATAAAAAGACATAAAAAAGGAAAAGAAGAAGAATGAAACCTAATTTCAATGCCAAAAAAAACCCAAAGTAGTCTAATGATGATGGATGTTTGATACAATAACCCAAAAACCCTATTTATAGATAAAAACTCGAGGTAAAAATTGCCAAAAAGCGGCCCGGCACGCCCCTGGGACTTAGAGAAATTTCTGCCTCTGAAAGGTGTGCCTGAGCGGCCCGGCACGCTGCCTGGCGCACCCTTCTGTTGTCCATGCCATCAAAAATACTGTCAAAAGGGGCCCGACACGCTGCCTGGCGCGCCTCTCTCTTAGACTCTGTTTTTCTTCCTTTCTTCGACTTTTCTTTGCGGATTTGGTTGGATATTTCAAGTTCAACTCTTTGGCTTGCCTCTTATCTTCAATATTCTTAGCTTGTAGCTCCTCCAAGCCTTGCTTTCCACGCCAAAAACGCTCCAAATAGTCGCAAATTTCACCTACAAGGGTCTAATCACATTTATTAGCATAATATCAAGTATTCCATCAAAACAATAAAAAATATATACTTATTGCTCTCGAAACTAAGGTAAAAATGGTTCAAAGTTGGCAATAAGGCATATAAATACACCTCAGATCACCACCCCACACTTAAACCTTTGTTCGTCCTCGAGCAATAACCATACTCAACTCATGGCGACTTTAGACAACCGATACACAATAGGTATTCCTGTATAGCTACACAACCACATTCATTGCATTATGCACTTACCACACTAACCTCACTTACAAGTGAATAGAAAATTGAAATGACCTATCCTCACAAAACAACTTTACTAGTTGCGAATTCATGCACGACACGTTACCAATAGATCACCACACTTTGCTAAACCTGTGCCCTCACCGCAAGAAAATCACCCAATATTTCACAAAAATCTTTCAAAGTAACTATTGAATGGGTGCATAAATAAAAGTTCTCTCACTCTCGAAAAGAATTCACATGCAACACAAGATGAACCATAAGCTTGCCCTTAGTGTAGTACTCCACTAATAGTAGAATGTCAAAACTCAAGATCAAGTAGGACTTTACGGGTTGTAATGTAGGCTAAGGGACGGGTAGGAACTATTTGGTCAAGAGTAGTGACTATCTTCCCTAAGCGCTTTAATACACTACAAATTACATTAAGATCACCTTCAACCAACCTATTTTACACCACTTTTGTCTTCCCCATTCTCTTTTGTTTTGTCCCATCTTTTTAAGCTAGCTTAAGCATATTAGGCAAGGAGTATTTGCTATCAACACATGATTCACTTCTTTTGGTCAATTTTTCTTTCTTTTTTTTTCATGACATTACTCCCTACCAACAACACATAAACTTCAAACACCCAAAAGCTATTTACTTGGAGCTTCACTTTCACTTTTTCCTTCTTTAATTTTTACACTCCTTAACATCTTAATTTTCTCAACTAAAGCGCTTAGGAGTTTTGGATCAAATTACGATTAATTGAAAGAAAAGGATTAAGCTACATATAAGGCTACCAAAGAATAGGTTAAAGGCTCAACGGGGCTAACTAAGATCATGCAAAAAGGGTAGATAAAGTAGGTATAAAACATGGCTATCAAAGAAATGCATATATCATCTCCTAAGCTCAACACCCTTTATTTCGCTTTGCAAACACACCGGGAAAGTTCAAGACATCAATATGCACATGGAATAACATAAAAACCTCACTCACACATGGCACATGTTTAACTCAAGCAGGCTCACCATACAATTTATACGAAGTCATGCACGATTTCAATATTAAGTAACTTATCAAGTTGACTAAGTGAGCATTAGATGTCTCAACACTTGCTATCATATGACTTAGCATGTTCCACAATTATACCAGTTGTGTGTGCGTAATTACATAGCAAGCAAGAACACCCGACAACAACATGACTAATTTGCTCTTAAGACCGTCGTCATCTATCCATCATAGAGCAAAGCTCCTAATACTATGACTAAAAGAGACTCAATCTAAGAAAAAAATCTTTTTGTGCTTTTCTACGGTTCAAAGGGACTATCCTTAGTAAAAGAACCGAAAACAAAGGCTAAGAAACCCAAAATAAAATAAATAAAAACACACATATACACATATACACACATAAAAAGGAATCCCATAACACCCCACCCCACACTTAAAAGATGAGCACTGTCCCCAATGCTATAAAAATTAAACAAGGCAAGAGTAGGGTGTAAGGAGCTCCCTGGTCAGTCAATGAAATCGTCATCCTCCGACCCACGGACTGCTAGTGGTGTATCATCCGCTTCCACCTCGTCCTCATCAGAATTGGGCTGGCGATCATTCTTATCTGTGGGGACATCATCATCCACAAGCTCAACAAAATCTGGCCTAATCGACAACAATGCCATGGCATGCTCAATAAGAGGATAATCCCTCTCAACCTGGCTCAGCTCGTCTGCCGTAGAGGGCCTACCCCCAGTCCTATGCCATAGCATATCCAAACCATACATATGGGCTAAGATCCCGTCATCACGAGCATGCCGCTCTGCTAGTGTGAGAGTGGGGCTGAGTGCATCAGGTGCTTTGGTTTGGGTGACATCAACAAGTGTCGCCACCAAAGGATGATGATAATTAAATGCCTTCTCAGCCACTTCGAATGCTCTCATTAATTTAGTCAATACACCTCCAAAAGCATATCGAAGGCCACCCTGTAGACGAGCTCGGCACATAGCTGAAAGTACCACAGAACCCAAATCAATTTCCACATCGATTAGTAGAGCATACACCAAACAAACTCGGTCCCTAGTGACCTCCGTCATGTGGATACCCAAAATCAAGCAACAACACACAATCTTCAACCAAATACGCACCTCTTTATTGAAATGAGCATAGGGTAGATTCATGTGGTACCCTTTTTTGTGGTGGCGAAGCCATCTTGCTGTCGAACGTTGGCCACAAAGTGTGTTACGATTTTTTGCATAGGGAGGCCTAACATTCAGCTTGTGGAGGTAGTAGGGACTAGCCCTTGTGTGTGCTCCCAATAACCCATTTAGGCCCAGGAATCCAGTATAACATCCGAACCTCATATAACCACAGAGCTAGTAGGTGCATCTGGGTTCCAATTAGCATACAATTCCCTCACCAGATGAAGGTTGCAATCCATTGGTTTTTCAAAGATGAACCTCATACCCAATTTCATAATTCGATCTAATATTTTAGGGTGAGTCCGAGCTAGACTGGCCCTATCAATACACTCATCCGCAAAGTATTTGGCTTCGGGGTGACTTTTATACCAATTCTTGTCGGTGCTAGAGACAGCATTTAGCCCATACTTTCTTTTCTAGCCTTTAGGGACTGGGGGAGTCGCTGGAACCTTATTTCCTGACCTTCGTCGCTTGTGTGAATTTGAAGCTGCCACGTTAGATTCTGACATGGTACCTGTGACAAATTTCAAACAAGTATGTCAATTACCCATGTAAAGATAGCCAACCAACTTAATATGTGATGGCTATAAGGGCAACCCCATACTTAGTTGCTTAGAACCTATTCAAAATATATGGGTGTAAGAGTACTTAGACTTTCCCTCATCACTTAATGCCCAATTACAAAGTCCAACCCATATCCAAATTCAACATCCCCAACACAAGTTCCACATCCCCATAACTATCAATAGAATGGCTTACTTATTTTACTCAAGAATTCAAACAAGATCCATGCATTTTCAACAATATATGGGTTATATCAAGTGATTACAACAAGCAATTTTCTCAATCAGTGCCATCTAAGCTAAACCCACTTGCAAGTTATTCAACTAAAAACAAGATTAATAAGAACACTTTCACTTGCACTCCAAGTTCTCATTCATGACACCCCATAAATTCCAACTATAGTATAATAATCAAGTCAAACTAAAAAGAACCTACATGGCATCAAAAATTCAAAATTCAAGAATTCCCCAAATTTTCAACATTCTCATAACAATTTAGAGAGAGAAAGCTTAAATAAAACATACCTTGGTAGCTTTAATGTATTATTGCAATCACAATACAAATATGAGAAGGTGAGAATCGTGCTTTTTGTGGGAAGAGAAGGGAAAATTAAGAGAGAAAATTTGATGGTATGGGGGAGAAAATCGGGTTTGGGGCATAAGGTTTTTGAAGACTTAAAAGGGAATTGGGGATTTAAAAGATAGGGGGTGGGGTGGTTCGGGTAGGTTAGAGGGGTATTGGGTTACCCTTTTAAAAAAATTCAGCTAAAAACATTAAAGGGGATAGCGGCCTGGCACGCCCTTTGCCGCGCTACACCGCTGCCTGTCCCGCCAAAAATCTGGGCAGGAGCAGCCTGGCACGCTGCCTGGCGCCCCTGTCCACTGCCCATGCAGACAAAATTCTGGGCATAAGCAGCCTGGCACGCTGCCTGGCGCGCTTGCCCACTGTCAATGCTATCCAAATTTTGGGCAAATGAAGCCCGGCACGCCAGGTACCACGCCTCATACTTAACATCATATCTGAGCTATTTTCCATATTTTTCAACATAATTTGGGGTTTTTTCAAGTCCCATGACGCAAAACTTTGTTCCAAAACATGTCCTACCTTCCCGACACCTTTAAAAGATCATCAACCCTCCAATTTACCTTTTTCTCTTGGATTTCCATGGTAAAATACTCTGTGTGTCTCTGCATAAACAATAAATCCTAGAACTAAGTAAGAAAAGAAATTTTTTTAAAGGAAATGGGTTGCCTCCCATCAAGCACCTTAGTTTTGGTCGTGGCACGACTCTTCTTTTTGTATTTTTACTTTATAATTCCTATGTATTACAATACATTTATGGGTTGCCTCCCATCAAGCGCTTTGTTTAATGTCACGGCTTGACCACGCTCAGCTCAATCGTTATCAAGGTGAAACACGTCCTCCTTATGCTTCTCTTCTTCACCAAAATAGTGCTTCAATCTTTGGCCATTTACAAGAAATTTAGTACCATCACCTTTATTCATGATTTCCACCGCACCATGAAGAGTTGTACGACTTACCTCAAAAAGACCACTCCACTTAGATCTTAGCTTGCCCAGAAACAACTTAAGTCTAGAATTAAATAGTAGTACCAATTGGCCTGGCACGAAAGTGCGGTGGAGAATGTGCTTGTCGTGCCATCGCTTCATTTTCTCCTTATAAATCTTCGCATTTTCATACACATGAAAACGAAACTCTTCTAACTCATGTAGTTGCAACAACCTCCTTTGACCAGCCAACTCCGGATCTAGGTTCAACTTCTTCACCGCCCAATATGTTAGGTGCTCAAGCTCAACCGGGAGATGACATGCTTTCTAAAAGACAAGATGATATAGAGAAGTCCCTATAGGTGTTTTATATGCAGTTCGATAAGCCCAAAGAGCATCATCTAGCTTGAGCGACCAATCTTTTCTCTGAGTATTCACAGTCTTTTGCAAGATTTGTTTTATCTAGGGATTAGACACTTCAACTTGGCCACTTGTTTAGGGATGATACGCTGTTGAAACCTCGTGTCTAACACCATATTTAGCCAACACACTCTTCACCCAATAGTTTATAAAGTGTGACCCTCCATCGCTAATAATAGCTCATGGAGTTCTGAGTCTTGTGAAGATATGTTTTTGAAGGAACTTCACCACAACCTTGGAATCATTCGTAGGAAGAGCAGCAGCCTCTACCCACTTATACACATAATCCACTGCTACAAGTATGTATTGTATCCCATTTAACTTCAGAAAAGGGCCCATAAAATCTATCCCCCATACATCAAAGATTTCAACTTCTAGGATATTAGTTAAAGGCATCTCATGTCTCTTTGCAATCATCCCCATACGTTAGCATTGGTCACAAATTTTCACAAAAGCATGTGCATCTTTAAATAGAGAAGGCCAGAAGAAACCTGATTGTAGAATTTTGTGGGCTGTGCGTTCACCACCATGATGACCACCATAAGGTGATGCATGGCAACTCTCCACCACATGTTTCACCTCCGCATCCGGAATACATTGACTCACCACTTGATCAGGACCTTTCTTAAATAAATAAGGCTCATCCCAAATATAAGAACGTTCCTCATATGACAGCTTCTTCTTTTGTTGAGGACTCGAATTAGGAGGAAATAGCCCACTTACCAATAGATTTACAATGTCTACATACCATGGCAACTCATCAACCCCCAAAACTAACAATTGTTCATCTGGAAATTTCTCACAAATACGCCCATTATCAGCTACATGTGTTGAGCTCTCAAGTCTAGAAAGGTGGTCGACAATCTGATTTTTTGACCCTTTCCTATCTTTAATCTCCAAATCAAACTCTTGTAACAATAAAATCCATCTAATCAACCATGGGTTAGCATCTTTTTTATTGAACAAATAACGTATTGCAGCATGATCTGTGTATACAATGACGCTAGTACCCACTAAATATGATCTAAATTTATCAAATGCGTACACCAAAGCTAACATCTCCTTTTTAGTCACCGTGTAATTTGGTTGGGCTGCATCAAGAGTTTTACTCGCATAATAAATAGAGTGAAATACCTTGTTTTTCCGCTGCCCCAGAACCGCACCCACTGGAACATCACTCGCGTCACACATGAGCTCAAATGGTAAAGCCCAATCCGGAGCAATAAGGATAGGTGCCTCTACCAACTTCTTCTTCAAGATCTCAAATGCCTTCACACATGACTCACAAAAGGCAAATTTAACATCTTTCTCTAAGAGCATGCACATGGGGCGTGCAATCTTGGAAAAATCTTTAATGAACCGTCTATAAAACCCAGCATGTCCCAAGAAACTATGCATCCCTTTCACCGATACAGGTGGAGGTAATTTATCGATAACTTCGATCTTTGCTCTATCCACTTCGAGCCCTTGCTTTGACACTTTATGTCCAAGAACTATACCTTTCGTCACAAGAAAATGACATTTTTCCCAATTGAGAACAAGATTAGTTTCTTCACATCGAGCAAGGACTCTATCCAGATTTTGTAGACATACCTCGAAAGAGTTACCGAAGACCGAAAAATCAACCATAAAAATCTCCACGAACTCCTCCACCATGTCATAGAAAATTGCCATCATGCAACGCTGAAAAGTAGCCAGTGCGTTGCACAATCCAAAGGGCATACGCTTGAAAGCATAAGTGTCGTAAGGGCATGTGAATGTAGTCTTCTCTTGATCTTGAGGATCTATAGCAATTTGATTATTCCCGAAATACCCATCAAGAAAGTAATAATATTCCTGCCTGGCTAAACGATCCAGCATCTGATCAATAAAAGAGATTGGATAATGATCTTTCCTCGTGGCATCATTTAGTTTTCGATAATCCATACAAATACGCCACCCATTCACAGTTATTGTAGAAATCAACTCATTATTATCATTCGTGATCACCGTCATACCACCCTTTTTCGGGACACACTGTACTGGACTAACCCATGTACTGTCAGAGATAGGGTAGACAATGCCCGAATCTAACCACTTAATTACCTCTTTCCTTACAACTTTTTTCATTACTGGATTCAAGCATCGTTGGTATTGCACACTCGGTCTATGCCCTTCCTCCATGTAAATTTTATGCATACACAACCCCGGATTAATACCATGGATGTCAGACATTTGCCATCCGATAGCCTTCTTCCTTCGTTTGAGTATCACCAATGTTGCATCAACTTATTCCCTTGATAAATTTGCTGCAAGAATAATAGGAAGGGTCTCATTTTTACCTAAGAAAGCATATTGAAGATAAGATGGTAGTTCTTTCAATTCAAGCTTCGGTGATTCCTCAATTGATGGCTTGGGTGGAGGTTTGAGTGGACAATTTAAAGGTTCCCATCCACCCTCTTTGGCATAGATGCCCATAAGGTGAAGAAACTGCACCAATTCAATAGCTTCCGCATCACCAAAAATATCTTGCCTCATCAAAAAAATTTCCAAGGGATCTGTAGACAAAGTGTGGATGCTTTCAGCCGCTATATCTATAGCAGTAATAACTGACAAGTTCTCATAAATTTCTGGTAGCTTCAAAGCCCTGTATACATCAAAGACCTCAACCTTATCATGAGCTCGCATAGTCAATTTCCCTGCTGCTACATCAATGATCGCACCTCCTGTGGCCAGAAATGGACGCCCCAAAATAAATGGGACTTCCGGGTCAGGCCCAAAATTTAGCACCACAAAATCCACTAGAAAGATCAATGAACCCACTTGAACCAGAACATCCTCAACTATACCATCCGGTCTAGTCATGGATCGGTCTGTAAGCTGCAAAATAATAGTAGTAGGTATAGGACAACCCAAACCCAAATCCTTGAAAATTGAAGTGGGCATCAGATTAATACTAGCCCCTAAATCGCACAAACCACGAGTACAGACATGATCTTCCAGAGTAATTTTTACGGTGAAGCTTCTGGGATCCTTCAGCTTGGTGGGTAAACAATTTTGAATGCGAGAGCTACACTTCTCAGTAAGTGAAACTGTGGCATACTCAGTCAATATGCTCTTGTTTTCCACAATATCCTTCACAAACTTAGCATACTTTGGAATACCCTGCAAGATATCCACAAGTGGCAAATTAATGTGCACTTGTGTATGTAATTCAATGAACTTACCAAAGCATTTGTCTTCCTTCTTTCTCTTGAACTTCTAGGTAAAAGTATGAGGCAACTTTACATTCTGGACCACTTTATCACCTTTGGAGGTTTTGTTAGACTCAACTTGTTCGTTTTCAACCATAATTTCTTTCGGCTCTAACTCTTTTGCTGGTGGAACTGTATCCTTTAACTGTTTACCGCTACGAGTAACAATGGCACTCACGTGCTTTGGGTTAGGATCAGTGTCACTTGGAAGACCTCCTTGAGGCCTTGTATTCTGTGCATTTTCTAACTGACCAATTTGTTTCTCCAAATTTTGAGTAGCCAACTAATTGTTCCTCACATCTGCTGCCAGCTTAGCTTGCTCTGCCATAATCTGCTTCAACATATATGCTACGCTCAGTTTTCCCGGCTTAGCACCCAATTGATTACCTTGACCCTGCTGTTGGTTGTATTGTGGTGCATATCCTTGAGGCCTATATTGATTTTGATTACCTCCCCAAGATAAGTTCGGGTGATTTTTCCACCCAGCATTGTAAATATTTCCATAATTCTGTGCTCCACCTCCTCTTTGGGAATTACCCACAAAATTCAGATTTGCACTACACAATTCGCTGGTATGGTCCCCGTTTCTGCATACATCACACCACACTAGAACATATTGTTGTACTGCATTTACGGGATCTTGTTGCTGCCCCAAATTTAAACTGCTAAAGTGATTATTCATCATGTTTTGCATGGCTAAAATTTGGGCAGATAATGCTGTGACTGCATCCACATCTAGTTTCCCAGCAACCTTTTTTGTAGAATTTCTAGAATTATCACTATGCCAATCTGGATTTCCCTACGAAATATGATTCAACAAAGCATATAATTCATTGTAATTTTTCTCTAAAGCTTGTCCACCTGGAGCTGAATCAAGTAGAATTTTAGTGTTGGGGTCGAGAGCCTCAATAAAAGTATGCACCAACACTTCATTTGCTTGGTGGTGATGAGGACAATCCCTCAACATGGATTTGAATCGACTCCAGGCTTGGTACAGATTTTCATCATCTCTCTATCTGAAACTCAATATCTCACTCCTCAATTTTGCTGTTTTTCCAGACGAAAAAAACCTTGTCCAGAATTTTTGAGCCAGATCATCCTAAGTAGTGATAGAATTCACCGGCTCTGCATCTAACCACCTTCTTGCCTCCCCCAACAGAGAAAAGGGGAACAAAGTTAGTCTCACATAATCTGAAGACACAACCACAGGAATATATGTGTCACTGATCTCCAGAAAATTTCAGATATGCCTCTGCTGGTCCTCATGAGCAAGACCTGTAAACTGTCCACTTGAGTGCAAGAGTTGCACCATATTCTGTTTAAGCTCAAATCTACCTCCAGTTGCCAGTTTTTGAATACTGGAGGTTACATTAGTCGCGAGTGGGATTGCCACGTCGCGAATTGTCCTAGCTGCCATCACTATCGGTTCACGTCTATCCACAACTGGGTCTTCAATTCTTATGGGATCACCCTGTATGCCTTCATCCGCCAGTTCAAACTGCGGGATTGGGTAATCAGTAGCCTGTCTCCTGAATCTGTGAAAGTATCCCTCAAGTTCAAACTGTGGGGTTACCAAATCTTTGTTCCTTGCCAGATTTTAGATGAAGTAAGCTTGTAAAATAAGATAGCTAAGATCAAGTTGTCAACACTTAGATGAAAATTAAAGTAAAAACGTCAATAATTGAAATCTATCTATTTGAAAGTCCCCAGCAACGGTGCCAAAAACTTGTTGTGACCCAGCTATATACGCAAGTGCATGTGATCGTTCAAGTAATACAATGGCTCCTTTAAAAGATACGGATATCGAATCCAAGGGACTTTCGTCAACAAAAATCAATTTTAGACGTCAAACAATAATTAAAAACTAGTGTTGTGAAAACAAAAAGGGATTTGTTACTAAAAATTAGATGATTGCGGAATATAAACTACTATCTTTGCTACTGTAACTTCTGTTTTTGCAAATATAATATAAAAGTCAATAAAAAGTAAATTGTCAGGGTCAAGGCATCCTGAACTTCATCTCGAGCGCATGAATATTACTAGTTTAAGCAATTTGAGTCGTTTATCTTGGTTATTGATCACGGGGTTAATAATATGATTATATTCGTCTCCAAACTATAACCTTCTATTAGAAATTGGAAACCCAAATACATCGTTGAGCGGGGATAGGTTTAATCAATTCTAACGCCTCTAGGCTATCCTCCCGTATTTGAACAAGCGCAGCGCATTAGGTACCTCTCGGTCCTAACAGCATTTCAATCTCTTGGAATCTCTTCCTCGAGTAAAGACAATGCTCTTTATATTCCAAGTTCTATCTCTCAATTTCTCTCTCGAGCTCCTCTCAAGACAATAAATTTATTTCAATGGTGATCAAATATTAAAATAGTAAAATCAAGAATGTAAGAATAACCAATAATTGATAAACTCCCGCAAAACCAATAATATTCCACACTAGAAATTAATGTTCATAGCCTCAACCCTAAGAATGAGGGATTTTAGCCACTCATAACTTGACTTAACATCATAAATTGATAAAAAACCATAAAAAGACATAAAAAAGGAAAAGAAGAAGAATGAAACCTAATTTCAATGCCAAAAAAAACCCAAAGTAGTCTAATGATGATGGATGTTTGATACAATAACCCAAAAACCCTATTTATAGATAAAAACTCGAGGTAAAAATTGCCAAAAAGCGGCCCGGCACGCCCCTGGGACTTAGAGAAATTTCTTCCTCTGAAAGGTGTTCCTGAGCGGCCCGACACGCTGCCTGGCGTGCCCCTCTGCTGTCCATGCCATCAAAAATACTGTCAAAATCGGCCCGACATGCTGCCTGGCGCGCCTCTCTCTTAGACTCAATTTTTTTTCCTTTCTTCGACTTTTCTTTGTGGATTTGGTTGGATATTTCAAGTTCAACTCTTTGGCTTGCCTCTTATCTTCAATATCCTTAGCTCGTAGCTCCTCCAAGCCTTGCTTTCCACGCCAAAAATGATCTAAATAGTCGCAAATTTCACCTACAAGGGTCTAATCACATTTATTAGCATAATATCAAGTATTCCATCAAAACAATACAAAATATATACTTATTGCTCTCGAAACTAAGGTAAAAATGGTTCAAAGTTGGCAATAAGGCATATAAATATGTCTTAGTTCAATATTGCAGGAGAATAAGTTTTTGGAGGCAAAATGGACAAAGAGGAAGAATCATGAACGAGAATGAAGTATTTGAAGATGAAAGAGTCAAGTCAGGACCAGAAGAGTGACTCACGACAGGACTCACATCACGTGATGTCGACCTACATGACGTAGGACTATGTCATGGGTCGACTCCTGAAAGTTTGACAAGTGACCTGATTTCCACAGCTGGACCCACGTCAGGTGAGTTAAATAGGGTTGTGTGAACCATGAGGAATTAACAAAATGGGTTAAGTGCAAAGCAATTTTGAACCGTTGTGAATGCATGTATTGTTATTACCTTCATTATAATTGATCTTCTAACGGTTGCAAATGTTAGAAACTCGCATGTATTCTAGACTTGTTCGAGAGAGAGGTAGAGATTAGGATAAGGGAATAAGAGATTTGAAGTTATCAACCTTCATCTAATAACTTGAGACGTAACAGGGATAGTTATCTGAGATCCAGGAAAAGGGTTAGTAGTGCGACACTCAGAGACCGAGAGGAGAAGAGTGAAATTTGTCTAACCAAGATCGAGAGACGTTTAGATGAACTTAACTTGTTAGACTATGCATGCAACACAGCGGGACAGCCTTGCCAGCATAAGTAACCGGTGGAGTTAAGGAATCATTGGGGATCGCAGTCCTAGTGTTTCTCATATTGATTATAAATCTAAAAATCAACAATCGTTATAGTTATTACTTACTTACAAAAACCACCCAGTTTTACTTACTCGCCAATTACTCAGACTAGCATTCGACATAATTTCATCCTATTCCTTGTGGGATCAACCCCAACCTAGTTGGGTTCTATATTTGATACAGCGACCGTATTATACTTTTCTGGAGGTATATTTTGGGTGATATCAATTATAAAGGAGAGGCCGAAGAGTTTTGGAGGAGTATGCACCAAAAGAATATTCAATTGTCAAGCATCTGGAAAAGAGCCCAGCATAGATCTCTGTGTGGGAACTACTAATGAGTTCTCAATACCACCAACAAGCATTGTTGAAAGTCTTAGATGACGCAAATGTGCCTGTTAGCACGAGTTTTGAAAATTTGGCCGCAATGATAGGTAATGTTGTAGGAAGTCATCGCATATCATTCAGTAAAGAAGAGTTACCTTTTGAAGGAATAATGCATAACAAAATGTTGCACATTACTGTTATTTATCATGACCATGTGATTAATCGGGTTCTGATAGACAACGAATCTAGTCTGAACATTTGCCCTCTTTCCACACTGACTCAATTGGGTTAAAATCTAGGAAAGGTCCGTCAAAGCCATCTTAATGTGTGAGCTTTTGATGGAAGACAGAGGGACACTATAGGCGAAGTTGATCTATACATCCAAACGGGACCGGCCGAGTTCAAGACTAAATTTCATGTTATGGATATTAATCCTAGCTATAATCTGCTCCTCGAGAGGCCGTGAATCCATGGTGCAAGGGCGGTTTCATCACCTCTTCATCAATTGTTGAAATTCATTTGGGGAGGCCACGAGGTGGTCATTCAAGGTAAAGGGAGTCACTTGAGCCACCCTAATGGTTAAGTACCTGTTATTGAAGATATTCCAAAGGGCAGTAACTTTTATACGGTGGAAATCGTTAATGCTGCTGAAGAGGACCCAACATCCCAGACGCCCATGCCTTTTATCTATAAGATGATGGCAACTGTGATGCTAAGAAATGAGTTCGAACCAGGTCGAGGCTTAGGAAAGACCTTGGAGGGTATCATTGAGCTAATAGTGATTCCGGAAAGAGTCTTCAAAAATGGACTAGGATACAAGCCAACAAAAGAGGACGGGAATGAAAAAAAGACAAAGATGGGTCTGCCCAAGCCATTTCCATTTCTGTACCAGTCGTTTCCTGTACACGAGATATCGATGGATGATAGTCTAGGGGATGGGATAGGAATTCTGTTCGAAGGCTGCAATGCTATAATAGAAGATTTCCCAAAGGCTAGTAGAGTGAGAAAGGTTGCACCTGGGGAAACTTTGTAGAATTGGTCATTCACTCCGCTCATGACCCCTCGCCCTATGTGGTAGATGAAAGGCAAATTTCTAATTTTTGAAAATTGGTGATGATCCGAAGGAAGGCCCGCGATCCATTCTTTATCTTTCAAATTCTCTTTTCACATTTACTATTTTCAAAAAGGTGTGGGCTCGTACTTGTGCAGGTTATGAGCAATAGTTTGTAAATATTTCCCAATTTTCAATGAAAAGGCCTCCCTTTATCTAGAAAACTGTTTTGAGTTATGTTATTATTATTTTCTTATTTTTGTGTTATATTGTTATTATCTGACTTGGTTTGTTAATGTATTTCAGTATTAATAACTTAAAACCTGCCAATGTCATGTCATGTCAAGAGCTAAACAAACAAAGTGATGCAAATGACAATGAATTGGAAAATTATGATGAGGAACAACTAACAGAGGATTTGGAAGAATTTAAAAATCGCGAGAAGCCTAACCTAGAAGAAACTGAAGTGGTCAATCTAGGGGCCATGATGAAGTCAAAGAAACAAGAATCAGTGTTCACCTGACAGAAGCACAAAAAAGAGAACTCATCCATTTGCTACGAGAATACATCAACATATTTGCTTAGTCCTACGATGACATGCCGGGGCTAAGCACCAACATCGTGTCACAATAAGTTTCCCATCAATCCAGAGTTTGATCCAGTAAAGTAAAAAATACAGAAATTCAAGCCAGACTTAAGTTTAAGGATAAAAGAAGAAGTCACAAAGCAAATCCAGTCTAAAGTTGTGGAGGTCCCAAAATATCCAACGTGGCTAGCTAATATTGTTCTGGTGCCAAAGAAGGATGGCAAGATCAGAATTTGTGTTGACTACAGAGATTTGAACAGGGCCAGTCCTAAAGATAATTTTCCACTACCCAACATCCAAATTCTTATTGACAACTGTGTGAAGCATGAAATGCAGTCCTTCGTGGATTGCTTCGTCGGGTATCATCAGATCTTAATGGATGAGGAAGACGCAGAAAAGATAGCCTTTATCACACCCTGGGGTATTTATCACTACAGGGTAATGCCGTTTGGTCTAAAAAATATTGGTGCAACATACATGAGGGCTATGATAATGATCTTTCATGATATGATCCACAGGGAAATTGAGGTATTCGTGGACGATGTAATTATCAAATCTCGCGAGAGTTCGGATCATTTGACACACCTGAGAAAATTCTTCGATCGATTAAGGAAGTATAACTTGAAGCTGAATACAACTAAGTATGCTTTTGGTGTGCCGGCCAAAAAACTATTGGGGTTTATAGTCAGTAGGAGGGGCATCGAACTCGACCCTTCCAAGATCAAGACAATTCAGGAGTTGCCCCTGCCGAGGACCAAGAAAGAAGTCATGAGTTTCTTGGGATGTTTGAATTACATTAGTAGGTTCATTGCCCAGTCAACTGTCATATACGAGCCAATCCCTAAGATGTTGAAGAAGGATGCGTTGAATGAGTGGACGGAAGAGTGCTAGAAGGCTTTTGACAGCATCAAAGGTTATCTATCCACTCCGCCTATTTTGGTTCCACCAAGAGAAGGAAGTCTATTGTTGTTGTATTTGTCAGTCTCAGAAAACACTTTTGGATGCGTCCTCAGGCAGCACGATGAAACCGATAAGAAAGAAAAGGCGATCTATTATTTGAGTAAGAAGTTCACGTCGTACGAGGCTCAATACACCATGGTTAAGAGGACGTGTTGTGCTTCAACTTGGGTTGCCCAGAAGCTAAGACATTATTTGTCTTCATATACAACATATCTCATTTCCAGAATGAATCCTTTGAAATATATATTTTAGAAAGCCATGCCTACAGGGAAGTTGGCCAAATGACAGATGTTGTTAAGCAAGTTTGACATTGTGTATGTGACCCAAAAGGCAATCAAGGGGCATGCTCTAGCAGATCATCTGGCAGAAAATCCAGTTGATAATGACTATGAGCCACTCCGTACTTGCTTTCTGGATGAAGAAGTTTTGTTCGTGGGGGAAGACATAGCTGAAGCATACCCCAGATGGAGGATGTTCTTTGATGGAGCAGTCAACTTCAAAGGTTCAGGAATTAGAGCGGTTCTAGTGTCAGAAATAGGTCAGCACTACCCGGTTACTGCCAAACTGCGTTTCTCGTGCACCAACAACATGGCTGAATATGAAGCTTTTATCCTAGGCCTCGATTTAGCACTCGATATGGGTGTTTAATAATTATTAGTCATTGGAGACTCAGATCTATTGATTCACCAGGTACGGGGAGAGTGGGCTGTGAAAAATTCCAAAATCACTCCTTACCTAGAGCTAGTACAGGGTTTATGCAAAAGATTCAAGGAGATTGACTTCAGACATATCCCAAGGGTATAGAATGAGTTTGATGATGCTTTAGCCACTATATCCTCCATGATTCAACACCCAGATCGAAGTTACATTGATCCCTTGGAAATAAGTTTACGGGAGCAACCAGTACACTGTGCATATGTTGAAGCAGAGGCTAATGGAAAACCGAGGTACTTAGATATCAAGAGGTATTTAGAGTCTGGGGCATACCCCGAAGATGCCAGTAACATTCAAAAAAGGCAATCCATCATTTGGCAAAGAGTTACTTCTCGAGTGGGGAAATCCTTTTAGGAGGACCCCGAGCCTAGGATTTCTAAGAAGTGTCGATGCTGCAGAAGCCACGAAGTTATTGGAAGAAATTCATACTGGAGTTTGTAGACCACACATGAACGGATTTGCTCTCTCTAGAAAAATCTTGAGGATTGGTTACTTTTGGATGACTATGGAGAATGACTGTAATAAGTACGTACAGAAATGCCCAAAGTGCCAGATACACGGACACTTGATTCAGATGCCTCCATATGAGCTTTATGCAATGAGTTCACCATGGTCGTTCATAGCATGGGGCATGGACGTCATTGGTCCGACAGAGCCGACAACATCAAATGGACATAGATTTATCTTAGTTGCCATTGATTATTTCACAAAATGGGTAGAAGCTATCTCATATAAAGTCGTGACCAAGAAAGTCATTGTGGATTTTGTCAGAAATAACTTGATTTGCCGATTCAGAATACCAGAATCCATCATTATGGATAATGGAGCTAACCTGAACAATCCTAGATGAATGAAATTTGTGAAAAGTTCAAATTCACTCATCGAAATTCAACCACGTATTATCTGCAAATGAATGGAGTTATGGAAGCCGACAATAAAAACATCAAGAGGATATTGAGGAAAATGATTGAGAACAACAGATCCTGGCACGAGATGTTGTCTTATGCTTTGTTAGGATACTGAACGATGATCAAAACTTCAAACGAGGTAACTCCATATCTATTGTTTAATGGAACTGAAGTCGTGATACCTGCCAAGGTGGAGATACCTTCCTTGAAGATTATTCAAAAGGCCAAACTGAGTAATGAAGAATGGGTTCGTGCTCAATATGAACAACTCATGCTAATCGATGAAAAGCGAATGGAGGCCGTATGCCATGATCAACTATATCAGCAATGGATGATTCGTTCCTTCAACAAGAAAGTGAGAACTCGCATGTTTGAAGTAGGAAAATTAGTTCTCAAACATATAATTCCCCATCAAGAAGAATACAAAGGCAAGTTTGCTCCAAACTGGCAAGGGCCATTTGTGGTATCCAGGGTGCCATCTGGAGGAGCCCTAATCCAGTCCGAGATGGATGGTTAAGAGTGGACCAAGCCAATCAATTTCGATGTGGTGAAGAGATACTACGTCTGAAGATAGTCTTTTCTCTATATTTCCTATGATTGTAATTGCACTTTTATGAATGTAATCGTTTCATGCTTTGTAATCGCCTAGAATATTTCCCTTTTATGTACGAACTACGTTTTACCTAAATTCTCAAGAATGAGATACGTAGGCAGCCTATGTCAGCTTCGGTCAACCCTTTAAATCTCTCTACGTTTCCCTAGCGTAGTCCTAAACTACGTTTGACCTGATTCCTGCTTCAACGGGATACGTAGGCGCCCCAAGGGCTTGGTCATATCACCCCAGGAAATGGAAATTGGGGAAAAGATTTTGAGAAGGAATCTCAAAAATTCTGAAGAAGAAGACAGTCTTCCAGCAAAGAGAATGAAGACCAGCAAGGACCTTGGGAGAAAGTCTCGAGATTCCTGCAAGTCGAGATTCTCTCAAATAGTGTTTAATTAGGGGTGAAATTTTGAGGAGCTCCTCAAAATTTCCACTAACATTTTGGAATAAATTCCAAATTCCAAATTCCCCAGCTTCAAAAGGTCAAAGCCAAATTTCAAAAATCACCGGCTGAGACAAAGTCCAGATAGACTAATTCCCCAGCTATGACAAGCTTCTGCAAATTATGCTATTGATCTTCTCCAGCAACAACAAGGAGTCCCTGGATATCTTCCATTGAGTGTTGGAAATAGATAGGCCACAAGTGGAAGGCGTTTGTCGAGCTAGCACATGACATGACTGGCAGAGACTTTCCAAAAAGTTTTACAAAAGTTTTTCGAAGCTAAGCTTTTCAAAATGAAACTATTTTGAAAACCTACAC
Source organism: Capsicum rhomboideum (assembly GCA_031232105.1). Classification (NCBI taxonomy): domain Eukaryota; kingdom Viridiplantae; phylum Streptophyta; class Magnoliopsida; order Solanales; family Solanaceae; genus Capsicum; species Capsicum rhomboideum. The sequence continues at coordinate 137,877,676 of CP124716.1, forward strand.
ATATTTTCTTCTTAACTAGTTTTGTCTTACATCTTTTTAAATGGGGATTCTAGGCGGAAGTCCAAACATGACAGAGCACCCAAAAGATGGCAAGAAGCAAACCAAAGATCGAAAGAGGTCAACACGGAGTAGTTTCACCCAAAACTAAAAAAATTTAAAGAGGATGCAGGGATCACCGCACATAAATGGGGTCTCTTTTAAAAATCCCCTAAGCAAATCAAGAACCGCACCAAAATCGTATAATGCTCAAGAATGGTATTCTTGGATGTATCCAAAGTGGGTTGAATCACCCATTCGGGATCAAAGACCTCCTAATTTATCTATCCGTCTTCAAAAGATATGGATGTCAAACAAAAGCATCTTATCCTTGTTATGAATATTTTATTCAAGACTTTTCCTAATAATAGTCGCTAGCAAAAGCGACTATATGTCTACTAATCATCTACCTTGAGTGCAGGTATACTCTAAGGAGTCGGCGCAATGATGGAACGATCAAAAGGATCACCAAATAAGGAGAAGAGCAAAGTTGTCTCCCTCAAGATCCGCCATGAAGCGAAACAAACGTATAATTTTTGCAAATGATATTCAAGTTGGCCCCAGAAAGGGATCACAGACATTTACTCATATTCAATGGGCTTGTTGTTGTGGCATCCCCTCAAAGGGATCAGAACAATGAATGACTAAGTCATTCGGAGTATGATGCTGAGTATTCGTTATTTAAACTTTCATAAAATTTTGACTGTGGTCACCGGCAAGAGAGACACCGTGTCTACTAACCATCTACCTTGAGTACAGGTACATGTAGAAATCCAACACGCTGACAAACAGACTCAGATAAAGTTTCTTTCAAACTGCCAAGGGGACCATTTCATCCCATTACGTACCATCTCATTACATACTATTGAATTGTATTTTATTGCATCCCATTGCATTACATCACATTGCATCTCATTACATTTCATTTCATCTCATTGTACCCCATTACGTACCATCACATTACATACCATTGCATTGCATTTCATAACATTCCATTGCATTACATCCCATTACATTCCATTTCATTACATCGCATTGCATCTCATTGAATCTCATTACATTTCATTACATTCCATTTTACCTCTTCCCATTACACACCATTGCATTGCATCATATTGCGTACCATTGCATCGTATTTCATCACATTTTATTGCATCTCCTTTCATTCTTTGCATCTCATTCCATTTCCAAAAGGGATATGTCGAGAGGGCCATCATACCATTTAGATAGGTTTTCATAATCATTCACCATGCAGGACGATAAAGTCTGACTTTGGAAGATGCTTTGGAGCACCTATATCCGTGGACCATGCAAAGATGACACAATCTGACGTAGAGGATATCTCATCATTTTATATCTATTAACCACGCAAAAGGCGATGTAACCTGGCGTCGAGGATATTTCAGCATCTTATGTACCTATATTTCATTTCATTGCCAAGAGGGCCATTTAATTCCATTGCCAATAGGGACATTTCATTTCATTGCCGAGAAGGCCATTCCATTGCCAAGAGGGACATGCTAAGAGGGCCATCATATCATTCAAACAAGTCTCCATAATTGCTCACCATGCAAGATAATAGAATCTGGTTTTGGAAGATTCTATGGAACACCTATATCCGTTGACCACCCGAAGATAACACAATATGGCATCGAGGATATTTCAGTGTCTCATATATTTTCATCAACATATCGAAGTTGAAAAAGCACATGATCCAAAGAGACTTCCTTAAGTCGTTATCCGAAAGCGAACGATAAACTGGACTTTTCAGAAATTTATAATCTGAGAGTCATCTGTAAGTCACAATATTTGAGATAGGATAGTGTATAAGATTATCTAAGAGAGGATGGTCCATGGGTCATCCATAAGTTGCAACAATATCCTGACCAGATAATATGCGCGATTACCCCAAAAATTGACAGCTTGAAGGTTATTCGTAAGCCACAGCTAAATCCTTATCGGTTGATGTGCAAGATTATCAAAATTGATAGTCCCAGATCGTTAATTTAAGGAATATCCATAAGCCACATCACATCCAAGGTCAAATAATGTGCTGGATTACCCGAAAGGCTGACGATTTGAGGGATATCTGTAAGCTATCTCTCATCCAAGGTCGGATAATGTGCAAAATCACCCAGAAGACCATCAACTCAAAAGGCATCTCTTTGAATTCCAGGACACCTCCAAGATACCTATTACATTAAAAATTCGAGGGATATTTATAAGTCATACCGGCATGGAAGATACGCAAGAATTACCCGAGGTCATATGGAAAGATCATTGCCACTAGCCGAAGTGGTTATCATTCCACATGTAAAAAGCATTATAGGTGAACAAGAGGGTTGACATATCAACAAAAAATTACGCGGTTGCAGGGACCGTTCTACACGAAGTGTCATCGGTGTCCAAGAGGGTCACCCCACTTTGAAGAAATTTTCAATTACCAAAAGCCATCTTATCCAACAACTAAGAGGGTTGTTGTATAGGGTTGTTGTATCTATTGTTGCAAAGAATTTTTTCCCTCCAAAACAGATACACGAGAGGATGACATCATTTTTCGGATAATAATTCACGTGGAGATATGGTAAGAGACTATATACCCCTTCGTGAATTATGTTTATCACTAATAATTTTTGTTTGAGCTGTTGTCGAGAGCATCCGAGAGGATGAAAATCTCAAACCAAAACCACACGTACGGACTACTCCAAAAAGAACGCAGCACAACGTGGAATTTTTTCTTAGCAGAAAACCGGGATGTAGTCCATAGAGGGACGTCAAACTATTTGGACGCGAGCTAAAGGATGATTGCCACCACCATCAAACCACGCCCCTATCAGAAGGCATGTGGGTATTTTGGGGTATTCCAGTTTCAAATTCACTTCTAGGATATTTCTAATACTCATACTGGAAGTAACCTCCTCTTCTCTTCAAATCCGAGTGACAACATACCTAGAGCTTTAGAAATTATGTCCGAGTAGATTCTTATATATGGATGTGAAGAGCTCCACATTCATGGTTAAGAGGTTACAAGCCTCTTTTCCATAACTCAAATCACTTGTCACTCAACCTAAGCCGAAGACTGTCAAAAATTTAAAAAACTAAAAAAACAACTATCTTTTCTACCGATTGAGTCAAACTACAAGCAGTCTGATTCCTTGAATATCAGGGATATGTAGGCTAGGCTCTTTCTTGAAAACTCGACTGCATTCCAACTCCCCTCAACATCCTCTTATTCCCCAGCGTTATGGTTTAACCAAAAATTTAAAACCAGGGATAGCTTGTGAATTCTTTTAAAATCGTTCATAAAAATCAAGTTTCATGAAATATAAGTGACATAAATTCTCATGTAACCTAAGATATATAGGAAACTCAATTCCGGGAACCAGTCATAACACCTTGAAATTCATGCGAAAACCAACTTCTTCAAGAAACGAATTTGTGGTCGAACAAAATTAGGAACGTCAAACTCCCTTTATACAAGGTTACTTGCATTCACCCTACCCAAAGGGATGGGGCAATTTTTTATACCTAATTTTTTCCATCCCCGACAAAATTTAATCTCGAGTTGCTCCGGTTTTAAATAAAATCAAAATATTTATTTTATCCGGATAAACGCTTTCTTAAAATATTTATTTTGAGTTAAATTTTTCATTTAAGTGATGAATTATACAATTCCGAATTCTTGAATATGAGATCGTATAATTTTAGTCGCTTAAATAACTATTTTGTCAAAATAGATTTTTTTTATCAAGAACCATCTTGAAAATTAATTCAAATGGGTGAATTTTGAGGTAAACATGTAAGTTGTTCTTAAAATGAATTATTCGGAAAATATTCATTTGATTTTAGGAAACCAAGAAACTCAGGATTAAATTGGTTATTAATTTATTTTGAATTTTGATTCAATTTGGTCGATCTATTAAATTTGGTCATAAGCGAAATTAAATTGGTCATAATCGCAATGCAATTGGCCAATTGATTTTTGATTTGGTTTAAAATTTAAATAGCATTGGATAAACCCTAATCCTATTGGCAATTTATTAAATAACCTAATCTACCCAATCTATTCCCTTTTAATTGGACCCGAAAATCAGGCCCAAAACCCCTTTCCCTTTCAATTTCAGCCGCCCCAGCCCATCACACCAGTGACCCGACCCGGTCCATCCTTTTAAACCCTTCTTCTCTATATAGACATAACACCAACAGAAACTAGTACAACAATGGCAACGTCCAAACCAGGAAAGCTCCGTCAAATTCAAATCAAAACGCAAGTAACCACAGCTTCAAACGACGTTAGAACCCATTCAACTCTCCGTCAACTCCGTTAGGTCCGTCCTTAGTACAAAGGGGTGAGTTGTCAAGCTTCTAGAAATATCTAGGAACGCCTTCGTCACCTCCAACAGATTCCCCTCTAATTCGTAATGTAGAGGTACATAGTTGGCTGATTTTGATTGGTCGCTGGGAGAATTCATTTTCCCTCCAAAATCCAAAACAAACTTGACCCTCTTTTGGTCCAAATTCATCCGATTTTCAAAGTTGAAAACCCCAATTCTTATCCAATTTCCAATTTAAAAAAAAAATCCCTATTCGAAATCCCCGAATTACCCCTCGAAATATCCTATCCCACATCGACAGAAGCTGAAAATTGACCTCAAGTTCCTTCTATAAATAGCTCACTGTAGAGTTGAAATTTCCAAGTCTCAGAGGTTGAAAAGGAACCTTTGAGCAAAAGTCTCGAAGATTAAAAAAATTTCGAGCAAGGAAAATTTTGAAAAGGATTTTTTTAGTTTTAAACTTCTAGTTTTCGGTGGTGGCAGGAGAAATTCTGAAGAAAGCTCGAGTCCCTGTTTGCTGCTTTGAAAAAGGTGAACACCCTTCTTTTTTTTTATTTTTTGGTCATTGTTACTCATTTCTCCATCGTGTTAGTGGCATAGAATTTCGTTAGCATCTATTTTCTCTTTGTTTAATGTAGTCATAATGTAGTTGTTGTTGGAACCTCACTGAGTGAGGGTTGGAATTATGTGCAGTAGAAGGCTTTGAAGGCCTCTTAGGATTTTTGTGATGTATGGTGTCCTGTTGAGCTAAGTGTTTTGTTTAGTTGTTTTGATTCACCATTTAGATTCATATTTCTTGCTTCAGTACTTTTAATCAATGATTTCACTTCGATGATTGCTCGTCAACTCTTAATTCACTACTTGCTTTTAATCCGAATGGGTGTTTGTCGTGTTTGAACCCATGGTTTTCTTTGGTTCTTCTTGCTCTATTTTTTTTTTTGTAGTTTAGTTCACTATTTTAGCTCAATGATTTCTTGTTTAGTTTTTGTTCTATGGTTTTAGTTTGATATCGCTCTTTGTAGTTTAGGTCTACTGCCTCGGCTTAATATATCTTGTCTCATTTCCTAGCTTACTATTTCAACTCAAATATTGTTTGTTGTAGTTCATTATATAGCTTACTAAATCATAAACGGAGACTGCCTCTTGAGTTTTCTTGGCCCTTCATGCCAAAAGACTGAGGGATACACGTCTATAGCAAGGTCGCTAGTCCTATGAATCCTCAAGGACCATCTTGACTCATAAAAAACTCATTTTGAGTTTGTCAAGGAGATAATGAGGATGAGAGAGGTGTGTCCTTATAGTTACTCTATTAAGTCTGTTAATTATGTTTCCTTTTGTGAAAGCTTTTAATCAGTTGGTTGTATTCCTTTTGTGTTTAAAGTTTTGATCCTTGATTGGTACTTGAAGTTGCTTTTTTATGTTATGTGTTGAATAAAACCACTCTTAAAGCCCCTCTTGACTTATAATGTGAAGAAGGAACATAGAGATGTGTTATATTGGATTCAGGTAAATCCCTTGCCCTTCAACTCTTGTGAAAAGTAAGAACTTGTGCTTTTGAATGTTGAGACAGTAACTCTAGAAGTGTTAACATGCCCAATTTTTTTTCCTGTAATTGCTTTGCTCATTTTCTTCTTTTCATTTCTTTTCCTTTTGAAATATTCTGTCATCTCTTGGAGTAATGATCTATTGAATTCGAGTCCTTACTCTTCTCCTTGATTTCTTATCACTTATCTGAATGAGGAAAATCATGAAATATGTAAATATGTTCTTCTCCTTTGTCATTGAGTCTGTTTTCTTTTCCTTTCTTTCAAAACTTGTATGTGTATTTTTTATATCTTGGCATGACTTGAATATTGATGACTGTCATTTCTTATTGTTCGTGTTATTCAAGAATGGCTCATGGTAGTTTATTTTATTTTTCACCTTGTGTTTTAGACGAATGTTAATTCTTTATCTTTTCTTGTGGCATGTGAACTTCTTAGAGTCCAATGGGACTATTTCTCCCTTGCATTTCTCTAATAGGCCAAGGAGGCCCATATCCTCTGAGTCAACCTCCAGAATTCAAGGCCCCAAGAGAGCAATATACAGTGATATACCATCTATATACATGTGATACAGTAATACAATGAAGGAAAACAAAACAGGTCATAGGTGGAAGAAAGAGAAAATGGGTCAAAGCCCATTAAATTTGAAGCTTTTTGAGACTTGAAAAGGTCTTGAATTTATGTTTTATGTGCTTCAAATCCCAATTTGTAATTTAATACAGGTGGAGCAGATTTTGGGCCTTAAAGGTCCAAGAAATAGTTTAGGACAGGTGCAGGTTGCAGAGATGGGTCAAGCCCAATGGTCCAATAATGGACAAGTTTAGGGTTTTGGGCTTAGAGTGCCTAAACCCAATTTCTTTCTCCTTTCTTTATTTTCGTTGATATTTGCTACTAATTCTTTTTCCTTAAACTTATTTAAATTCCCCATTAAGTTGTCAAAAGTCTTGTTTTGCACAAAATTTTCAATAAGTTTTCCTTTAATCACTTTCTTTTCTATATAAAAAATAAATTTCTTCTTAAAAGTTAGTCAAATAAAGTTATTTTCAAATAGATTGGATAACCGCGAGTTAGCGGATATCCCAAGTGCCTTAAAAACCTTCTTGGGGTATTAATTGGAACCCTTATTCGGATTTCTTGAACTTAAAAGGATTTTGCTATTTTAAGTCTTTTAGGTTTTCATTTTTCAAAGTTTTCTTAATTTTCCTAAATCAAATTAAGTGGCGACTCTTATTTTGACTTAAATTGTTTTGAAATTTGAATAAAGTTTTGAAATGATTTTTGAAAGTCTTAACCATTTTCTCCGCAAAACGGCAGTCTCTTGAAGAGATCTATTGTTTCGTTCAACCACTCCATTTTGTTAAGGAGAACGAGGTGAAGAGAAATTTTGAGTATAGCCGTTTTGTGCACAAAAATATTCAAATGCTTTATTTTTAGACTCTCCTCCATGATCACTGTGAATGGTAGATATGAAGTATCCTACTTCTCTTTGAACTCTTCTACAATATTTCAAAGTTAGTGAATGCTTCATGTTTTTTAGCAAGAAACATTACCCATGTAAATCGTGAGAAATCATCAACAATAACAAAAATATATCTTTTTCCACCAATACTGGTTGTTTTGGTTGGTCCGAACAGATCCATGTGGATAGTTTGGAGTGGTTTAGATGTGCTAACAATGTCCTTGACTTTGAATGATGTTCGATTTTGCTTACCAAGCTGACAAACATCACAGATGTGATCTTTTTCAAACTTAAGTTTGGGTAGATCTTTAACCAGTTCAACTCTAAAGAGCTTTTCGATAGCATGCATACTTGAATGTCCAATCTTTCTATGCCATAACCAGGGATCACATGTTTGATCAGTAAGATAATTTAGAGTAGGTAAATCAACATTATTTAAAACATAGATATTTTTAATTCGATCACCGATAAGGGTGATATTTCTTGTGGTATTGCTGATGGTGCATTTCACGGCACTGAACAACATCGCATAGTTGACTGATACTTAGCAAGTTATGTTTGAGTCCGTCCACTAGGTATACTTCAATTAGATCACAGGAAGGCAGATTTTTACAGAGCCGGCTCCCACAACTTCTCCTTTAGCATTATCTCTGAATCTGACAGATCCACCATATATTGTCTTTACACAACTAAAACTTTCTTTCTTTCTTGTCATGTGCCTAGAACACCCGCTATCTATTACCCACATTCCCTTTTTATAGGTTTTTCAGGTGTGTTACTGCAAAACAAAAGGATTAGTTTCTTTTAGGTACCCAAGTGTTCTTGGGTCCTTGAGGGTTAGAAGCAGTTTCCTTTGTTCTCCAAATTCATATTCTGCGAGACTGTTGTCTGTAGTTATATGATTTGTGACCTTTCTTACCACAGTTATAGCAGGTAGGTTTGTAATGAGAGAAAGAAGATTTTGCATATGTAAAGGAGTCAAGGATAGATTCAGTTTTGAAAACATTTGATCTGACAGAACTATGACTTTTTGATTTTCTGATGTTGTTGTATTGCATCCTAAGATTAGCAAGTTCCTCTTAAAGCAAGTTGACTTCAATTTGGCTTGCTTCTAGTTGAAACTGCCAGTTTTTTCTTTCTTCTACAATTTTATTATTTAACAACGTTTGTCAGTTTCTTTTTTCTTGAGCAATCTTATTGTATTTATCAATGACCTTTTGAAGTTCATCGGCTATCATGTCAAGATTTGATTTCAGGATATTACAGTTATGACAATCAAAAGGTCTTACCTGGCTTGACTCTCCTATAGCCATGAAACACATGTATGCGGCTTCTGCATCATGCTCAGTTTCATCTTCATCACTCCATGCACCAAAGTTCTTGTTTTTCTTTGATGACCTTTTTCTCAATTCAAGACAGTTTTGTTTAATATGACCAGGCTTACCACAGTTGTAGTACAGATCATTATTCCTTGAGTAGTCATTGTTTTTGAAGGATTGTTGAGGTCTCTGTTGTCTTTGTCTTAGAATATGTCTTACTCCTCAATTTATGAGAGCTATACCTTCACTGTTTTCTTCATTAATATCTCCTTATTCATCAGGAGTTACAGCGCTAAATGCTACGGTCTTCTTTTTCTCTTCTTTGTTGTACCTGTTGATATGATTTTGTTCATAAGCAAGAAGATTACCTAGCAATTCATCGTATGTCATATTGTGTAGATCCCCATCTTCCAGAATGGTTGCCTTTGTCTCCCATGCTTTAGGAAAACTTTTTATAAGCTTTTTTACTTGTAGACTATTTGAATATATCATTCCTAGAGATTTGAGTTCACAGACAATTTTACTGAACTGTGAAAACATAGACTCCACTCCTTCATCATCACCCATTTTGAACAGTTCATATTCATTAACGAGTGCACCAATCCTGGATTCTTTCACTTTGGTAGTCCCTTCATAAGTAACTTCAAGCTTTTCCCACATCTTCTTAGCCGTCTCACATATTGAGATCTTGTCATAATCCAATCCACTAACTGCATAGTAAAGCAAACTTATTGCTCTAGCCTTAATCTTAATTACCTTTTGTTGTTCCTTTGTGACCTCAAAGGTTTCGAGATCAATGGTGTTGCTTGATACCTTTTCTTTGTCTTTGAGTCCTGGAAGTGGTTTGGGTCCTTTCTTGATTACTACCCAAGCTTGAAAATCAGTTGATTGAACAAAGATTCTAAATCTATTTTTCCAATGAGAGTAGTATTATCCATTGAAGTATGAGGACTTGTTGGATGAATGACCATCCTGAAGTATTGCTCCTGGAATTCGATAGTTTGCCATTTGAACATTTCTCGCATGCGGTTAAGTAACGTTTTTGTGAGACCTGCTCTGATACCAATTGATAATCAAAAGGGGAGGGTGAATTAAAATTTTTATACACTAAGTCGACTACGATGACCAGTTAGTCGACTTCCCTGCACAACAATGTTAGTACAAAGAAATAATAAGAATGGAAAGTAAAGAACAGAAATAAAGAACACAGAAAGATTTATCCTGGTTCGGAATATCCTTGTGGTGCCTACTTCCAATCCCCTTGGGTTACAAGAGGTTCCCTTAGAACAACGTCGATGATTACAATGATTTTCTCACAAGCTTTATAGAATAGCTTTATGAGAAAGGTAGCAGCCTCAACTTGTATAGCTTCTAACCTCTTCTCTCTTTTATTTTCACTATAACGTATTATAATGATTTATGTAAGAATAAGAAGTAACTAGGATTTTGCTCAAGTGAAGATGTACAAGTAAAAACCCAGACTGTATACTATATTTATACATAAAACCGAAAGATATAGCCGTTATAGAATCTTGACCGATCCTCTTCTGTCGTGATTGATCTTCCTCGATTTGGGGGAATTAGAATTTTCTTCTTCTAATTCTGTGCTCTATTTTTTGGGGGAACCCAAGGGATTTTGTATGGTCATCTAGGGCAAAATTTGAATGCCTAGACGACGTCATATGTCCGTATCAGATACATCCATATTTCTTGCCTTATGTTAGCATTCTTCCGTATAGAAGACAACAGTATATTCAGCAAATATACTCCTTCCTTTCGAGCTTCTTGTCCAGCAACTTGATTTGATTCTTTTCCTGTTGTATGAGGCTTTTCTTTTTGAATACTTGTCCAGCACTTCCAATATTTATCCTGCAAATTAGTAGGAATTAGTTTTGTCATTATTGAAACTACACATGAGGCTAACATATCTCACCTCTGAGGTAGGGGTATGAATTGTGTTTACTCTATCTAGTAGCGGAGCCACATATGCTTGAGGGGTGACACCCCTTCATCGGAAAATTACACCATGCAGCTATGTAAATATTTTTTTATGTATATATATTACGTATTGACACCTCTTGATTTTTTCTTGAATTTTCTTCTTTATATTTTGACACTCCTTAATGAAAATTCGGGCTCCGCCACTGACTCTATCCTCCCCAAACCCACTTTATGAGAATATACTAAATATGTTGGTGGTGGTGAGTACATCGCTTGAACTTTATTACCTTGGTTAAATTTTATTTTTATTTGGATAAAACTAAAATGAAGAAATAAATAATCATTTTATCTAATAAAATATAGGGCTAATTAAAGTCTAGCACCATTCAGATGTTTAGTTCACAAATTCTGGTGCGATTACTATTTCTTTATTACCCTATTTAACTAAATTTCAACATGTTAGTCGGTTCTCTTTTAACACCCTGGCCCCTCAATCCCCTTCTTATCTCTTTTACGTGATTTTTTAATTCCCAGTCTCCTGCTTTTTCTTCTCTTTTTTTTTTGTAGTGTTATTTGTTTTTTGTTTTTTTTGAAGACGTTGAATCATGCTCAAATTTGAATGGGTGTTGTTAAAATTAACTTCATAAATAGTCATTGTTGAAGCTCGAAACTTCAAAGTTTAAAAATCGAACTCCTATAAATAAGTTTCATTTCGAGTCAGTATTATTGCAAAAGATCGATAACATATTAAGGAGCCTACATCAGAAATTTTGGATGATTTGATATAGCTTTTAAGGTGTTTTTGGATGGATCTAGTCAGTGTCGGCTCTTGGGTGAAGTCGGTGAAGCACACGCTTTAGGCCCCAAATTTTTCGGGGCCCCATTTTTTAATAATAGTAGGTTTATAAATTATTTTTTTGAAAAAATAAGTATTTAAAATTTAAAAAGTATAATTTTTACTTAAAATAATAAAAGAAAATTTCAAAATATATTTTAAACAACTCAAAGTATTTGAAATATATTTTAAATTTTTATTTAGTGATAAAAAATTGAGATCATCGGGTGAAGGAACATGGAAAAAAAATATTATCTTAACCACAAAAAAATCTTAAAGCATAATGTTGCCTAGATATTAATATTTTGGACTTATTTTCAAATTAAAAGTTTTAAATGACACAAATAGAAGATAATATTTTAATATACTTAATTAAAAGAAAAGACTTGATTATTTTCAAATGCATATATTGCTTATAATGTTAACAATTTCTATAACAGTTGCATATTCGGAAACAAGTTTCAAAATTAAAATTGATAAAATCTTATCTAAGATTATTAAGGCTCAAGAGAGATTAATGAAAACAGAAAATAATTATAGAAAATCAATTATAACATTAGAAACTCCATATTTCAGAAAATAAGAAAATAGACTTCAAATAAAACTATATACAAAGATTTTTAAAAAATTATTTAATGCCTCTCATTATGATTTGGTTTTAGGCCACTATCTTCATTGAGCCGCCCCTGGATCTGATACTTTGTTTTAAGGAAGAAGACAAAGTAAATTTTTTATAACAATGTATAATAGTGTATTTGCATGTATAAACGCCTCTTATACATTATTATACAAGATTGATACATTGTTTATCGGTATTTGATGAATTCCTCAAATTTTCTTCTTCTTTTTCTCCTTCTTCTTCTTCTTTGTTTTTTTTTCTTATAATGATTTAAGTGTTGAAATTGATGTGTAATGGTGGTCAAAATGTATTTCCTATTGTAAGTGTGTATATCGTTGTTTGCACACTTATACAATGTAGCAGGGGCAAATTTACATGTTCATTTCAGGGCACGTGAACCTGTGGTCTTTTTATAAAATTAGATATTTTATGTATATATTTTTTGAAAATTAGTATAATATTATATGTTGGCACTCATGCTATAAGAAGGTTATATGGTGTACTTGGTTGAGTATTGAATTTTTTACCTTGAGAACTATGGATCAATTCTCACCAAAAACATTTTTTTCTTCTTTTTTTTTTTTAATGGTGCACTCATGTTTTATATATCCTAGATTCGCCTCTAATTGTAGCTATGTTGTTTAAATATTAGGTTTAGAAACTCACCCAATTAAGAAATCTCGAAAACTCTCCTTGAAACTCCCAAATCGAGTCCATAAGCTTCAAAATCTAGATATGAAAAAATAAAGTGAAAAGCAGAAAAAGTCAATGTTTAAGTGACAACTATGTCTCATCTGTGGAGGTATGGTCGCAGGCGTGACAAATCTTTGCAAGATCGTAACTCACTTGCCACGCTAGTCTCTGCAAGAACAGACAAGCTCCACAAGTGTGAGCTCGCAGGTGCGAGGAATCCCCGCAATTGCGGCTCCACGGGAGCGACCTTGTTCGCAGGAGCGACTACCTCCCCACCTGGCCAATTCTGCAGAAGTGACCCCTTGGTTGTAGAAGTGACCCTGTTGGTGTGGACCAAGGGTTGCAGGTGTGGCTTCACCAGACACCAGCAACCAACAACTGAAATATCAACTTCCCAAACCCAAAATTGACCCTTGGAACACTCCTGGAACCCCGTGCACACAAACTAACTATGCTACTAGATAAGAATTGACAATCCAGACTCAATGGAACCATTAGAAATATTAACGGAGGTCGTTATCAACGAATGTTGATCATAGTCAACTCTATGCCATAATTCACCAACTTTTCAACCAACTACTCAAAACTCATCAGAACGCCTCGAAATCCAAACCAACAATGCTACTAACCCTAAAATGACATTTCGGAGCTAACCAAACTAACATAATTCTCATAGGTGCAGCTGCACCAAACACCAGCAACCAACAACTGAAATATCAACTTTCCAAACTCGAAATCGACCCTCAAAACGTCGTGCACACAAATCAACTATGCTACTAGATCAAAATTGATAGTTCGGACTCAGTGGAATCATAAAAAATACCAATGGAGATCGTTATCAATGAATGTTTACCATAGTCAACTCTACGCCATAACTCGCCAACTTTCCAAACCAACTACTTAAAACGCATTCAAATGCCTCGAAACCAGAACCATTAGCGCTACTAACCCAAAAATGACATTTTGGAGCTAACGAAACTGACAGAATTTTCATTCAATGCCTCAAATATTAAATGCTGGCCAAAGTCAACTCTACTAACTTCAAAATCTTCCAAAACCATAAACTTGCATAAAACTCAATCGATTACCTCGGTAACCGAGTCACTCACTCCTGCAACTCACATATACCATGAAGCAATTATGGGGAGGGGTAAATTGGTCAAAACAAATAAATTTTTGAAAATCACTATACGGGTCGTTATATCATCCACCACTAAAACATATATTCATCCTCGAATGTAAGAGTAAGGAAGGTACCTAAATAGTCGAAAAGCTGAGGATATCTACTTCTCATGTCTGACTCTATCTCTTGTGTAGCCTCCTCAAGCGGACGATGCCTCTACTAAACTTTTACTAAATCAATACTCTTAGACCTCAACTTCCTAGACTGGCTATCCAAAATAGTTATAGGCTCCTCATCAAAAGTTAGATTCTGATCCAAGTCCACCGAGTCCCACTGAATAATATGAGAACCATCGGTATGATATTTCTTCAATATTGAAACATGAAAATAGGATGCACAGCTAAAAGACTTAGTGGTAAAGCCAACTCATAGGCCAACTCCTCAACTCTCTGAAGAATCTCAAAAAGGCCAGCAAACCTTGGACTAAGCTAGTCCCTCTTTCCAAACCTTATCACACCCTTCATAGATGACACCTTCATTAAAAGTTGCTCACCCTCCATAAACTCCAAGTCATAAACTCTCCTATCAACATAACACTTTTTTCTACTCTAGGCTGCCAAAAGTCAATCCTGGATCAATCTTACCCTCTCCATAGAAATTTGTTCGAAGGAATTGAACCAACCAATAGAGATCTACACATTCTCCCATACAAATCCTTAAACAGTGCTATCTAAATGCTGGAATGGTAGTTATTATTGTAGGTGAACTCTTCTAAGGGAAAGAACTGATTCCAATGACCACCAAAATCTAAAACACGAGCTCAAAGCATGCCCTCTATCACCTGAATAGTACACGCTTACTGATCATCTGTCTGAGGGTGAAATGCTATACTCATCTCCAACTGAGTGCTCTGCATGGAACTTTAAAAGTGTGATATAAATTGAGTACCTCTATCTGTGATGATAGAAATGGGCACACTATGTAACTGAACTGCCTCCCAAATATAGATCTTCGCTAACTTCTTCGTATTGTAGTTCACCTTCACTAGAATGACATGAGCTGATTTGGTCAATTTATCCATAACCACCCAAATAGAGTCAAACTTCCCCAAAGTCTAAGTCAAACCAACCACAAAATTCATCATAATATGCTCCCATTTCCACTCAAGTGTAGGCATCCTCTGAGTCAAGCCACCCAGACTACGGTTCTCATACTTCACCTGCTGGTAACTCAGACACTTAGCCATGAACTCCATGATATCCCTTTTCATCTTATTCCACCAATAATTTCTCTTCAAATCATGATACATCTTTGCCGCACTTGAATGCATAGAATATCACAAACTATGAGCCTCCTCTATGATCAACCTCGTCAAGTCACCAACCCTAACAACACAAATCTGACCCTTGATCCTCAAAACACCCTCTAAATCAAGACTCGCTTCCTTGGCTTCACCCTTCAACACTTTATCTTGAATGATACATAACTTTCCATCCTTAAACTGTCTATCTCAAATCTGCTCTACTAACAAGGACCGCGCCTAGACACATGCAAGAACCCTATCCGGCTCAAAAATATCAAAGTTTTATGAAACTATTGCCAACCGCTGAACATCCAAGGCCAAGGGCCTCTCCTTAGCCACCAACAAATCAAGACTACCCATGCTCACCATCTTCCTATTCAAGGCATCTGTCACTCTGTTAGCCTTACCCGGATGATAGAGGATAGTCATGCCATATATATACACACACACCAGTGTATAAGAATGTTAAAGTTATAACTAAATTTTTTGTGATGTCAATGTTCAAGGAGAAGAAAAGAAAGAAGCTCGATCTTGTCTCTAACAAGATTTAATTTAAGCCCATCCACTAGTTCGATTATTTTGCTTATTAATTTTAAGGAACAAAATTATGTCCCTATTTATTTATTTGTTGCTTCAGGGGTTAGAGGTTGGGCAAGTGGATGTACATGGAGAAAATCTCCTTTTTAAGATCTGAGCCTAATGTTATTTGGACTACAAATTTGTAATGTAAGTTACGGACTATATTTTTGCAATGTTAGTTAGAGAATTGTATCTTTTTAAAATTATCCCTAGAATATACAAGGTATATTAAAAAAAAAATGAATAGAACTACAATTAGAACAAATAATAATAATAATATTGATTACGTGGCAATTAATACTTGAAAAATATCCCACTTGAAAGCTGACTTTTCAATTTTTCTTCCCTCCCATGCGCTTAAAAAGGAGTGTATTCACGCTCATTGCCGTATCAACATTTAAAGGGATCGAGGTTATCGAATTATCAAGTTCAGTGGAGAACTTAGGCCAACATAAAGTTTAGACGTGCACTAAATAATACTCATCAAGTTTAGAGGGGTATCGATCTATTTTGCCCATTTTAGTTCGGTCCCCAAATTCTCAAACCCTATACAAAATGAAGAAGTTGATTTCCTTTTCAAGTTTGTTGTGAACTTCGTTAATTATTGGCATACTTATGTAAGTTTGGTGTGCGTACTTTTCAGTAGTTCCATCATACGTGATTGCAGGAAATGACATTTGGTCCCCTCCAATGAAAATGACATGAAAATCATCCCTGTAGTTTAAACCAATTAAGCACTAAAATGCAGCATTTGTAACGTCTTAGCACATATATTACTTTTATTTTAACGCGAAAATGTGGGGATCATGGAAACGTACCCTATAACTGTTGGGTTCTAGTGAAATTAAATGGAAACTGGAGGGGAAAAATTAGAGGGAAAAGTGAAAGTGTAAAGTTCACTTTATAGAAGAGTGTTTCTCCCATATTGGTGAGAGAAGGAAACATTCTTATGCTTAAATTAAGAAGTATTCCTTCATGTGGATAGTAAGGCAAGAACAAGACATGCCTCGCGCTGTCATCGTCATCGCTTGCTCAGCTTCGGCTTAAAATTTGTCAAATGATCGAGAGAGAGATTTTCTTTTTGGACAAAATTCATTTGAAACTTGAAAAATAGTGATGTTTTAAGCCAAAAATCCAATATCAAAATTTTTCTTCATTTGCAAACGAACACGAGCATGCTGCGGGCGCAGGTCGGCATCTGTGGACACAGATGTCCAACGAAGGTCAAGCCCCAACTTACTTTTTTTGACGAAACAGCGACCTACAGCCGCATGTGGGCCACCTGCGGGTGCAAGTGGGGTCCACTGGTTGGCAACGATCCGAAACAGTGCGTCTATTCAAGAACCATTGCTTCTTTTCTGAAGCACCACTTTTTGCCTATAAAAACCAGACTTTTTCTTCAAGTAAAGGTATGGAATTTTGAAGTGAAAACACTTTTCTTTTGCATAAAAACTCAAGTGTGATTTACAAATCATTGAATGTGTTCGAAGTTCAGCGAATTTGAGGTACCACCATTTGCTGAAGTGAATCATTTTATCTTGGGAGGATATATTTCATTAACCTCGGGTACTTGAGAGAAATAAATTCCTTAAGGACACACCGTGAATTCGGCGGACTTGATTCTTTCATTTCTGTCTTCATCTCTTTTTTATGGTTTTGCTATTTTTTAGAAAATAGTTTGAACTTCTTTGATGTTCTTAAAGTTGTTCTTGAACTTGTGTTTGAAGTTCTTATTGTTAAAATTCATTTTGATAGTCATAAGTTGTTTGAACTTGTGTTTGAAGTTCTTGTTGTTAATACAAATTTTGTACCCAAAAAATAACAATCTTAAGAAATTTATTTATAATCTGTATTTTGATTTCTGGAGATTAAAACCTCTTGGTTTTCTACTCTATTTCAATTTGATAGTGATTTAAAGATATAAAAACTTTATCACGTTTAAAAGTTCATTTGGTTGATAGTGCTTTGAAGAATATATAAACTTTGTCATTAAACTAGAAACATGATGTTTAAAGTTTAAGACTTTATTGTTAGTAGTTGTTATACTAAATTGGTTAGCTCTTTGTGACAGTAGTTTGACTATTGAAAATCAAGTCAATGATGGAACGAAAAATATTGTAGCAATTAACATTGCTACTTCAAGTCGTTCGAATATTGCACCTGCCATGGCACCGGCCAAAAAACCAAAAAAATTTACTGTTATTGATTTCAAAAGTTGGCAGCAGAAGATGTTTTTTTATTTGACTACTTTAAGTCTGCAAAGGTTCATCACAAAAAGCGTTCCTGAATTATTAGAAGAAACTCCAAAAAAAGATCGCTTTGTTGTAACAGAAGCTTAGAAGCACTCGAACTTTTTGTGTAAAAATTACATTTTCAGTGGCCTATAAGATGATTTGTACAATGTGTATAGCGACACGAAGACCTCGAAGGAACTCTGGTATGCTTTAGAGAAAAAATACAAAACAGAGGACATCGGAATGAAGAAATTCATTATTACCAAATTCTTGGACTTTAAGATGATAGACAGCAAAGTTGTAGTTACCCAAGTCCAAGAGATGCAAGTTATAATCCACGATCTTCTTGTAGAAGGTATAAATTTAAATAATACCTTGATTGAACACATTAAGTTTGTTCTTGATATTCACATAACCTTTGAAGTAGGTTTGGTGGTAAATGATGTTTTTGAAGTAGCTGAAATAATCGAGAAGTTACCACCTTTGTCGAAGGACTTCAAAAACTAGATGTTTGTTGAAGATCTCATTATGAGGTTGAGGATTGAAGAGGACAATAAGGCAGCCAAAAAGAGTTCTCGTGGGAATTCTACAATAAATGGAGCATATATTGTGGAAGATGATCCCAACAAATCAAAGAGGAGAAAGAAAGCACAAGGACAACAAGGCAATCCTCCTAAGAAGAAATTCAAAGGAAATTGCTTTAATTGAGGCAAAGTTGGCCAGAAGTATACTGATTGTCGGGCTCCAAAGAAGTGCAAGAAAGAGGATCAAGCCAACATGGCTGAATCCAAAGAAAAAATGGGCAATCTATGTGCCATGCATTCGTTATGCAATCTAGTTGGAAATCTTAGAGAGTGGTGGATTGATTCAGGTGCCTCCTGCAACGTGTGTGCCAACAAAGAACTATTTACATCATATGATCCGGCTTAAGATGATGAGAAGATATATATGGCTAACTCTGCCACTGCAAAGATTGAAGGAACAGGCAAGGTTTGCTTGAAGATGACATCAGGCAAGGTGGTGACACTAAACAATGTCCTTTATGTTCCGGAGTTGCGAAACAACTTAGTTTCTACTTCACTTTTGACTTAGAATGGATTCAAATGTGTATTTATTTCCGACAAAGTTGTAATTAGAAAGAATGAAGTGTATGTAGGCAAAAGTTACCGCACCGAGGGCCTTTTTAAGATCAATGTAATGACTATTGTGTAGCACCTTGAAAATTTTAAATTTAATTTTAATACTTTAGACGAGTATAACTTTTAATCTATAAAGAGCTACGTGGTTGATTACATAATTTTTTTAGGTATAGTGTTGTTGTAGCGTGTGTTTATGAATGTTTATTGTTAAGTGTTATTTTATTTATTGCTTAGTGGGTTAATTTAAGTAGCCTTTATTTATCTTATTAATGGTTGACTAGTGGGGACCACTTGATTTTTCCTATAGGATAATTAAAGAGAGAATTTTTAGTCTTCTATGTTATCCCTAGCTTTTCGGAGAGTTTTAGTCCTTTGCCCCTCTTTTCTTTTTCAATGATTCAACAAGAGAGAGAGAGAGTGTGAGAATCAAAAAGTTGCAAAAATCAGTACAAGGAAAGATGTCTATTGGTTCAGAATTGTTACACAAGTACTAGTTTCATTCAAGAATTTTGAGAATCCTTCAAGAATTCAAGTTGGGGGTTATTTTCAAATAGGCAATTTCTCTGCCTCAAACTTGAATTTAGTTATGAATTATGTAATTGTATAGTAAAAGGGTGGTAATCACCATTTAATTTGAATTTCGTATTAATTCTTGAAATGGGTCTTATTAATTAGGTTTTGTGAAAAAGGGGGAGAAAAGATGAATTGTGATAAAAGTGAAGTTCTTGAGCATTGATATTGACGGGATAGATGTAATAGTAAATTTTGTAAGTTGAAATAAATTGTTAGATGAATCTTTGGGTCATTGATGAACGTATATACTATTTCTTATTGTTAATCGGTTGCCTATTAGATGATGGAAGCTAGTTGTTGTCTATATGAAAGATTCACTCGTGCGGGTTGAGTTATTTGAGACTTGGAGTACTACCGTAGTTAGGAAGGTACCAAAGGTATGTAAATCTAAAACCTTCTTCTTCCTTAAGGAATGACCGTAAGTTACTTGTTTCTCCTAAAATAGTCAAATTAGTTTACTTAATATATGTGAACAAAGTCTTCCCTTTCTACATGTCAACACACGACTACATGACTAATATGATCATAATATCTATATGCTCGTTCCACTTAAACTTTCTTATCTTATGCACTCTATACGCTTACCATATTACTCCCTTGAGCCAAGAATTCATAATGTTTCACACGACCATAAGTGTTTTTACTTGAGATACTTACAAGTCATAGGGTATATATGTTATATCTTAATAAGTGTAAATAAATGGCCATAGTGTCTCTATGCTCTCTCCATTTGAAATTACTTGTACTCACACTTCTTATGTCTATTTGCAAAAGTCACAGTACTCCTATTACTCTTGCCGAGTCCAGTATCTATAAAGCTATACATAACTGTGTTTGTATTCATTAGAAATTCTTAAAAGTCACGTGCCATATCTATCTTATGCTACAAATTAGAGAAAATGACCATAGCATAATTGCACCAGTTTATTTGATCACATAACGACGTATTATAAGTTGATATAATTAAAGGACTAGCGTTTAAGTAAATGGATCTCACTAAAGAAGTTAGTTGTATATGAAAAGTACTCCCTAAATGGCTAGGTAGTCATTACTATAATTCGCTCGTATAGGCTTATAAGACATTATATGAAAAAGTTTACTATTATCGAGGGAGGGTATTAGGTTTTACTTGTCACATAAACGATGTAATTTTGTGCACAGAATTGAGACCAGACCATTATAGTGAGCCCAAACATTGTGGCGTACCCACCCTTGTGGCATCATTTATATTTGGAGTCGGCTGGAATGTCATGCATGATTCCCCTGTCTTGAGCCGTTATACGACACATATGGCCTGCGGGCAGACCCTCATAGTGAGCCCATGGGGGTGTACCCTATAAAAGACTGTAGCTAAAGTTGTACATATAAAAATTATAGTCATGAGCATTTGGGAAACACATGTTGTACACTTAACATAGATCGCCTCTGGTAGGCCATTATATGATTATATGTATCAAAAGTAGGCATAGGACATCATCCAGGCAAATTACTAGGCATTTCATAATGATGAATTATTCGTAAGACATTATATGGTAAGTAATTAGGCAAATGTGTAGGTTACAGTTTTGTGTTGTGTGTTTGTCCCTTATTCTAGAGTTCCAACATTCAGTTGTCCACAATTGCTCATTTTGTTATTTGAATCATTGAGCATACATATATGTCTTCTTGTTATTCAGTTTGTTATTTGATCACATAACGACGTATTATAAGTTGATATAATTAAAGGACTAGCGTTTAAGTAAATGGATCTCACTAAAGAAGTTAGTTGTCTATGAAAAGTACTCCCTAAATGGCTAGGTAGTCATTACTATAATTCGCTCGTATAGGCTTATAAGACATTATATGAAAAAGTTTACTATTATCGAGGGAGGGTATTAGGTTTTACTTGGCACATAAACGACGTAATTTTGTGCACAGAATTGAGACCAGACCATTATAGTGAGCCCAAACATTGTGGCGTACCCACCCTTGTGGCATCATTTATATTTGGAGTCGGCTGGAATGTCATGCATGATTCCCCTGTCTCGAGCCGTTATACGACACATATGGCCTGCGGGCAGACCCTCATAGTGAGCCCATGGGGGTGTACCCTATAAAAGACTGTAGCTAAAGTTGTACATATAAAAATTATAGTCATGAGCATTTGGGAAACACATGTTGTACACTTAACATAGATCGCCTCTGGTAGGCCATTATATGATTATATGTATCAAAAGTAGGCATAGGACATCATCCAGGCAAATTACTAGGCATTTCATAATGATGAATTATTCGTAAGACATTATATGGTAAGTAATTAGGCAAATGTGTAGGTTACAGTTTTGTGTTGTGTGTTTGTCCCTTATTCTAGAGTTCCAACATTCAGTTGTCCACAATTGCTCATTTTGTTATTTGAATCATTGAGCATACATATATGTCTTCTTGTTATTCAGTTTGTTATTTGATCACATAACGACGTATTATAAGTTGATATAATTAAAGGACTAGCGTTTAAGTAAATGGATCTCACTAAAGAAGTTAGTTGTCTATGAAAAGTACTCCCTAAATGGCTAGGTAGTCATTACTATAATTCGCTCGTATAGGCTTATAAGACATTATATGAAAAAGTTTACTATTATCGAGGGAGGGTATTAGGTTTTACTTGGCACATAAACGACGTAATTTTGTGCACAGAATTGAGACCAGACCATTATAGTGAGCCCAAACATTGTGGCGTACCCACCCTTGTGGCATCATTTATATTTGGAGTCGGCTGGAATGTCATGCATGATTCCCCTGTCTCGAGCCGTTATACGACACATATGGCCTGCGGGCAGACCCTCATAGTGAGCCCATGGGGGTGTACCCTATAAAAGACTGTAGCTAAAGTTGTACATATAAAAATTATAGTCATGAGCATTTGGGAAACACATGTTGTACACTTAACATAGATCGCCTCTGGTAGGCCATTATATGATTATATGTATCAAAAGTAGGCATAGGACATCATCCAGGCAAATTACTAGGCATTTCATAATGATGAATTATTCGTAAGACATTATATGGTAAGTAATTAGGCAAATGTGTAGGTTACAGTTTTGTGTTGTGTGTTTGTCCCTTATTCTAGAGTTCCAACATTCAGTTGTCCACAATTGCTCATTTTGTTATTTGAATCATTGAGCATACATATATGTCTTCTTGTTATTCAGTTTGTTTTATGTACCAGTACATGTTGTATATGTACTGACGTCCCTACATTCGGGGGGTGCCACATATTTTTATATACAGGATCAGGTACACCAGGTAGCAAACTTCTATATTAGGTGCTTGTTTCGATTCAGCAGAGCAGTCGGTGAGCTCTTCTCTCATCTAGAGTTATTAAATGTCTAGCATTCTTTAAATCATCTATAGTTATAGCTTAGGCATGTAGGGTCCTATTTCGATCATCTACTGTTATATAGCAATAAATGCTATTAGAGGCTTTGTAGATAAGATAAAATTATCATATGTATTCATAATGTTAGTTGTCTACTACATTAGTACAGCTATTTGGCCAATGCTACTTATGCAACATCCTTGTAATTGTTTTATGAATACTAGCTCATCCGTTTAATGTAATTCATTTGTATAGCAAGTGTTTATACAGTTCCTTGTCTGCCCCTTTCATTTTGGAGCGTGAAAAACTTGGTATCAGAGCCTAGGTTTAATTTTCTCAGGGAATCTACGAAGTCGTGTCTAGTAGAGCCTCCCTTATGAATGTGTTGTGCACCACATTTATAATTGAGGGTCTGCTTGGGCATTTAGGAACTATGACCTTCTTTCATGTTCTAGATCGTGTGACAAAGCTAAGTCATAAGGAGTTAGTTCTGATTTGTATTCTGCTTAATGGTCATGTATATTCTGCCTATTTACGACCATTTTAGGATAAGCCAAAGGCAAAATTTCTAGCATTGGCAATGTGAAGGTTTCAAGTTAATAACCACCAAGCATATAAAGACTCAGATTCCAACTTAACATAGCTCGATAAGTCTGATTTTCACATCTACCATTACTTATAGAAGAAATAAAGGTAGAGATTCATGTACTCTATATAGTTATAGTTGTCCTTACGTTGCGCCCTGGTTTGTCTAAGAAATACCCAAGAGGGAATTACTCATATGATTATACAGTTAAGGGTTGTTCAATTACACAGATGCAAATGTCATCTGCTGATTTATCTTTGCAGAAGAATGTCGTCGCCTTTAAGTTTAAAAAGTTCTTCTGCCAACTCTCTTGTTCTAATAGAATCAGGTCCTAAGGAGGATCATTAGCAGTCCTTCAGTGTCATGGTTAGAACCTTCAAGGATATATATATGTTAGAATGGCAATAGTCAGACTAGGTCTATATAAATTAAAGATGTTGTAGTAGCCTAGATTATTAGGAAAATTTTTGCACCAGTGTTAGCCCGAGACACCCACACCCTTCATTAACCGACAAAGCCTTGATGATTTATTAGATATCATCCCAGCTAATTATATAGATAATTTATATAGAAAATGTGTATTCGATTATTTCGATTAGGAAATGACCTATGAGAGTTTTTTTTATTTAATGAGGTCGAGATAGGTGTTTCAGTTGTTTTATAGGAATGTACCTGTAGAGATGTACCCTTTAGGGAATATTTGTTTATATGTTATTTGTATTACAAATTCCTTGTGCCTAGGTTACGTGTTATAGGAGTTATTATTTATATGATATGTATAGTCTAGATCATTTGTTTTTAAGCTACACGCTACATGAATCATTTATTTATATGCTACATATTTTATAAAGAGTGTACTTACATGTTATATCTTATAAGTGCGAATATATGGCCATAGTGTCTCTATGCTCTCTCCATTTGAAATTACTTGTATTCACACTTCCTACGTCTATTTGCTAAAGTCACAGTACTCCTATTACTCTTGTCGAGTCCAGTATACATCGAGCTATACATAACTGTGCTTGTATTTATTAGAAATTCTTAAAAGTCATGTGGAATATCTAGCTTATGCTATAAATTAGAGTAAATGACCATAGCATAGTCGCACCAATATATTTGATCACATAGCGATGTATTATAAGTTGATATAATTAAAGTACTAGCGTTTAGGTAAATGGATCTCATTAAAGGAGTTAGTTGTATATGGAAAGTACTCCCTAAATGGCTAAGTAGTCATTACTATAATTCGCTCATATAGGCTTATAAGACATTATATGAAAAAAGTTTACCATTATTGAGGGAGGGTCTTAGGTTTTACTTGGCACATGCGCAACGTAATTCTGTGCACAGAATTGAGACTAGATCATTATATTGAGTCCAAACATTGTGGCGTACCCGCCCTTGTGGCATCATTTGTATTTGGAGTTAGATGGAATGTCATGCATGATTCCCCTGACTGGAACCGATATACGGCACATATGGCATGCGGGCAGACCTTCATAGTGAGCTTATGGGGGCGTACCCTGTAACAGACCGCGGTTAAAGTTATACATATAAAAATTATAGTCATGAGCATTTGGGAAACACATGTCGTACACTTAACATAGATCGCCTCTAGTAGGCCATCATATGATTATATGTATCAAAAGTAGGCATAGGACATCATCCAGAAAAATTACTAGGCATTTCATAATGATGAATTATTCATAAGACGTTATATGGTAAGTAATTATTCTTTTCGTAATTCCATTTGAATCTAAGTATGCTAAGCATCTGTATAAGTCGGTTGAAAGGAATTTCAATCCCTTAGACTTAATTCACACAGATATTTATGCTATGAAGTCGACACCATCTCGTGGTGGGAAATAGTATTTCATAACTTTTATTGATGATTGCACTATATTTTGTTATGTTTATTTGCTGAATAGTAAAGATGAAGCAATAGAAGCATTTAGGCAATATAAAACTGAAGTTGAAAATCAGTTAGATAAAAAAGAGTAAAATGTTAAGAAGTGATAGGGTGGAGAATATGAATCTTCTTTTGCGGAGATATGTTTAAAAAATAGAATTATCCATCAAACTATGGCCCCATACTCACTTCAATCGAATGGAATTACGAAAAGAAAAAATCAAACATTGAAGGAAATGATAAATGCCTTACTTATAAGTTCAGGTTTACCGCAAAACTTGTTGGGAGAAACTATCCTTACAGCAAACCGAATACTCAATCGAGTGCCCTATAGTAAGACACAATCTATTCCATATGAGAAATGGAAGAAAGGAAAGTCAACTTGAAATATTTCAAAGTGTGGGGGTGTCTAACAAAAGTCTAAGTTTCTATACCCAAAAAGGTGAAAATAGGGCCAAAGACTGTGGACTGCATTTTCATCGGATATGCTACAAACAGTAAAGCATGTCAATTTTTGGTTCATCAATTTGAACATCCGAATATCCATGATAATACGGTAATTGAATCAGATAATGTTGAGTTCTTTGAACACATTTATCCGTATAAGACTAGACATGAGTTGCATAGTAAAGGGTCTAAACGACCTAGGGATGAACCAAGGGAGAATGTACTTAATAAAGAGAATCCAAGGCATAGTAAACATCAACTTTCTTTGGATCAGATTTTGTAGCATTTCTTCTTGAAAATTAGCCTCAAACATTCAAAGAAGTGATGTTTTCTGTGGACTCATCTTTTGAAAAGAGGCAGTCAATAGTGAGATTGATTCAATCTTGAGCAACCATACTTGGGAATTAGTTGATCTTCCTCTAGGAAATAAACATTTAGGTTCTAAATGAATGAATCAAAAGGAAAATGAAAGTTGATGGTACTATTGACAAATACAAGGCAAGACTTGTTGTGAAAGGCTTTAGACAAAAAGAAGGTCCTGATTATTTTGACACATACTCGCCAGTAATAAGGATAACATCCATTCGGATGGTTGCATTAGCTGCAGTATATGGTATTGAAATCCATCAAATGGATATGAAAACGTCATTCTTAAATGGAGAATTGGAGGAAGAAATTTACATGGAACAACCCGAGGGTTTTGTGGTTCCTGGTAAAAAAAGAAAGTGTGCAAACTTGTTAAGTCACTTTATGGAATAAAGCAAGCACCCAAACAGTGGCATGCAAAGTTTGACTAAACCATGTTGGCAAACAGACTCAAGATATATAAATGTGATAAATGTGCTTACATTAAAGACACTCCAAATCACAAAGTCATTGTTTCACTGTATGTGGATGACATGTTGATCATCAGTAGAAACATTTCTGACATAAATGCAATGAAACAAATGCTTGAGAGCAAGTTTGATATGAAAGACCTTGGAGTTGCTGATGTGATCTTAGGGATAAGAATTCATAGAACTCTACAAGGGTTGGCATTGTCACAGTCACATTACATTGAAAAAGTACTGGACAAGTTCAAGTACTTGGATTTCAATATTGCCAAGACTACATTAAACGTGAGCTTTGCACTTTAAAAGAATGAAAGTGAAAGTGACTCACAATTGGACTACGCAAGAGTGTTGGGAAGTTTGATATATATCATGAATTATATACGACCAGATATAGCATGTGTTATTACCAAATTGAGTCGGTACATGAGTAATCCCAATCAAACTCATTAGATGGCAATGAAAAGAGTGTTGGGGTATCTAAAACATACTCAAGACTATGCTTTACATTACAACAAATATCCTGCGATAATTGAAAGATATAGTGATGCAAATTGGATCACCAGATCGAATGAAGTAAAATCCACGAGTGGATATGTATTTACTTTAGGTGGAGGAGCAGTCTCTTGGAAATCATCCAAACACATATGTATTGCCCGCTCTACAATGAAATTCGAATTTACCATGTTAGATAAAGTCGGTGAAGAAGTTGAATGGCTTCGGATTTCTTGGAAGATATTTTTTATTAGCCCAAACCTTTAGCACTAGTATGCATACATTGTGATAGTCAAGCGGCAATAGGTAAGGCAGAGAGCATGATGTATAACGGTAAATCTCGTCATATAAGAAGGAGACATAATATTGTTAGAGAACTTCTCACTAGTGGAATTATCACAATTGACTATGTGAAATCAAAGGATAATGTGTTGGATCCACTTACAAAAGGTCTATCTAGAGAAGGAGTTGAGAGATTATCGAAGGGAATGGGTTTAAGGCCTAGGACAAGTCATCACGGTAGTAACTCTACCTAGTGGACTAGAGATCCCAAGAGCTAGGTTCAAGGAGATCAAACAAAATTGTGACTGACGGTTCAACATTGTCAATTAACTCAAACCATTCTCATGATGAAGACAATGTTCAGGAAATAAGGATAAGGCTTATGGTTGGAAGCTTTTTAATGGCTTCTAAGTTTGACAGGTATGACCAAATAATTTGATCTAGAGGATTAAATATTTAGGAATTACCTATGTGAGGGTGAAATGGAAGCCGCTTCAAGGAGAATAACAACAGTAAAGGTCTATTCTCTAAGCTCTCATGAAACCAGGTTGTGTTCATGGCTGAAACGAACAAAACTATGAAAATGATAAATGATAAAAGGCTGGTTATGTAACTTGTGTTGTCTAGGTGTACATTAAAGTTCAAAGGTTCAAAGTTATCGCATCTATCGATTGACCAAGTTCATCCGATGCAAGTTCACTACGAAAAGTTCAAAGAGAAACCTACTTATCCAGATGCAATTAGGCTTTGCTTGTAGATCACACACTTGTCCGTATATTTTTTGATAAAATATTTATTCCCCATTCATGTGGGGGATTGTTGGGTTCTAGTGAAATTGAATGGAAAATGAAGGGAAGAAAAATGGAGAAAAAGTGAAAGTGTAAAGCTCACTTTATAGAAGAGTGTTTCTCCCACATTGGTGGGAGAAGGAAACATTCTAATGCTTAAATTAAGAAGCATTCCTTCATGTGGATAGTGAAGCAATAACAAGACATGCCTCGCCTTGTCGTCATCGTTGCTCGGCTCAACTTCGGCTTCGGCTTCGGTTTTGACTTCAGATTTGAATTTGGATTTGGATTTGTCAAATGATCGATCGAGAGATTATCTTTTTGGACAAAATTCATTTAAAACTTGAAAAATAGTGATGTTTTAATCCAAAAATCTGATAGCAAAAATTTTCTCCATTTGCGGACGCACACGAGCATTGCGGACACATGTCACAATGCACCTTGAAGGGACACAACCTTTTAAGGCACTGTTTGAAAGCGGGATAGTGACCTGCGGGCGCAAGTCGGCATTTGTGGATGTAGATGACCAACGCAGGTCAAGCCTCAACTTACTTTTTTTGATGAAACAGAGACCTGCGGCCACAGGTGGGGTCCGTAGGTTGGCGACGGTCCAAAACAATGCGTCTATTCAAGAACCATTGCTTCTTTTTCTAAAGCACCACCTTTTGGCTATAAATACCTGACTTTTTCCTCAGGTAAAGGTACAAAATTTTGAAGTGAAAATATTTTTCTTCTTCATAAAAATTCAAGTGTGATTTACAAATCGTTGAGTGTGTTCGAAGTTCAGCAAATTTGAGGTACCACCATTTGCTGAAGTGAATCATTTTATCCTGGGAGGATATATTCCATTAACCTCGGGTACTTGAGGGGAATAAATTTTTTAAGGACACACCATGAATTCGGTGGACTTGATTCTTTCATTTCTGTCTTCATCTCTTTCTTATGGTTTTGCTATTTTCCAGAAAATAGTTTGAACTTCTTTGATGTTCTTGAAGTTGTTCTTGAACTTGTGTTTGAAGTTCTTATTGTTAAACTTCATTTTGATAGTTCATAAGTTGTTTGAACTTGTGTTTAAAGTTCTTGTTGTTAATACAGATTTTGTACCCGGAAAACAGCAGTAACATCATTGAGTAGAGAGCTTATCTAGCCACGAGTCCTCGACTAAACAAATAACAACAATAATATACCCAGGGAGATCCCAAAAGTGGGGTCTGGGGAGGTGGGTGTACACACATCTTATCCTTACTTTTGCGGGATAAAGATTTTGCTTCCGATAGACATTCAGCTCAGGAAAGAAAATCAGGCACGACTACATAAATAATTATTTACATATTTCAGAGTAACATTTAACATAATGACTCTGCGTTTAGAAGGAGATCGAGGCTTCCGAAATTGTCAGATGGAGTACATTTGTGTTTCTGCTAGGCGAATCCAAAATCTAGAGTTGGTGAACTCGGAATAATTACTGTGAATCTTACTATATGTATACATCTCAAAGATGTTTCACATATTTGTACATACATATTTCAAGTCAAATACAAGTAGTCCAATTGAAACCCATGAAACCGCCCT
Organism: Capsicum rhomboideum; assembly: GCA_031232105.1. Classification (NCBI taxonomy): domain Eukaryota; kingdom Viridiplantae; phylum Streptophyta; class Magnoliopsida; order Solanales; family Solanaceae; genus Capsicum; species Capsicum rhomboideum. Next base: position 137,907,671 of record CP124716.1, read on the forward strand.
AAATCCGTCTCTGCCTACATATATGCAACCAACTGAAAAATCCAGAGAAGTAGCCAATTTCAAAGTCTACACTGAGGGGTTATCGGACCCCGTAAACTTCAGTAAAAATCTTATATATGTATCATTGTATACCCTGAAAATGATTATAAATTAACTTGGCACTCTGAACACTAATAACCTTTAGGAGGGGCACTGATTGAGCAGCTAAATCAAATTTCTTTAGTGCCGCGTCATGTTAAAATTCTGAATCCGCTTCTATCATCAATTGCCGATACCAGGGCTAGGAACCGACTCCATATTGTGATCAATATTAAAATGCTTCACAGTAACAAGCTCCGCGTGGCCTTTCTTACTAGGAGAAGAAGGCGGAACTTCGCCTTTCTGAAGGGAATTCATGATTAGTAGATTGCCTTTCTTCTCCTCATGCATATTCTTCAACAATTTTCTTGCTTCAAAGCTAGGAGCATAAAAAACTAGTAGAAGAATTAAAGGAAGGCAAATTATGTTGCAATGAGCCATTAGTTGGGAGGAAAGTTTGAGAAACTATACTAGTTGAATATTGAATGTTAATTGAAGGCAAGGAGAGGAATTTATCATAAGAGCAGGGTGACTGCCTGGTTGGCAAAGAGAGGCGTGAGGGTCAAGTTAGTTTGGCTAGGTCCAGATTTAATGCTTCCAAGTATATACATTTACAAAGGAATATAAAATTTTCTTTTGTTTTACCTAACCATAACTAAACATAACTTTTTTCAAAAACCGTCAGATTATGTTGAGATCTTTGAGGACACAAAAAGATTGAAGTCAGTTTGATAATGATCGAGTGACATTGCTTCTCCAACCCAAACTGAGGAATCCCTTAGATATATGATGCAAATAGCGGCTCATATTTCAAATAAAGATCGTCGTGTGGAAAACTAGGCTTTTTTTTCTGAGGGTTGGCCCCACTGGTTTGCAAAAGAAATGGGAGTCCTGCTAAGATACCTTGCAATACGTGATACTTCCTCCATCTCATTTTATACGAAGATGTTATTTGGAGAGTAACACAGTTTCTTCTTTAACTATTCCCTCCGTTTAAAAAAGAATGACCTACTTTCAGTGGTGGAGACAGAATTTTCATTAAGAGGGTTCCAAATCGGAAAAAGTACACATACAAACTAGCCGAAGGGGGTTCAACATCTACTATATATACATAAAAAATAATTTTAACCATGTATAAATAGTATAATTTTCCGCCGAAGTGGGTTCGGATGAACCCCGGTGGCTCTGCCACTGCCTACTTTCCTTTTTATTCTGTTTCAAAAAGAATGACCCTTTCCTTTTTTGGCAATACTTTAATTCCAACTTTTCACGTGGCATGTTTAAGACCACAAGATTATAGGGCATTTTGGTACATTTGACATAACTTTAATTTAAAACCACAAGTTTCAAAAGTCTTCTTTATTTTCTTAAACTTCGTGTAGAGTCAAAACAAGTCATTCTTTTTTAAACGGAGGGAGTATAATTTTTTCAAACTATTTTAGAAATATTTGAAATCATTACTATGTTAACTTGAAATACTTTTTCTATAGTTTTAAATATGTAATTTTACTTTAAAAATTGAAGAATCTATACCCAAATTAACATTAAAAATTAAATGTTTTGAAATGTGACTCATATTTTGAATTCCTTCACATAAATTGAGACAGAGGGAATAATCATTTATAACAGGTATGATCCGGTAAACTAAAATATAGAGTAGCATAAAATAACATGTGATAATAGGTAAAATTACATGAAAATTTCCTATATTGCTAATCAATATAAGTTAATTAAGTCGTTTTTCTTATGTTTGTACTAAGTGTCTCTATATGGAAATTCCTCGTGTAATTAGTTGGGTTGGTATTTATGAACTAAACAGCCGGCCTTTGTCGTTTTTGGCACTACGTTCACTTAACTTGGTTACGGTCATGATATATCATTATTTGATAATTGGTATATAGTATAGAGAGGGTCCATCAAATATACAAATTAGTTCTTCCAGGGCACATATCATCTGCTGGTGCGTGCACGCAATCTTATCCAGTGCAGTTTGGGCATGGTGAATATAACTTTACTGAATTTCCATCCATTAATAGAGGCTAAAATTTGGAGTTTATGCTGCTTTAATAGAATTGACACTTGATAATGACTAAATGTAAGTAGAACTTAGGGATGTCAAATAGGAGGATTGAATTAAATTTGAGCGAGTTAAAATAATCGGAGTTACGTTGGTCCGCCAAAAATTATTTGAATTGAAATAAGTTTAGACTTTCAAATGGGTCATAATCATCAAATATATGTGTGATCCACACTGTCCTAAAATTTACAACTCATAAAATTTAAAGCCAAGTTCTGCTTATTTTAAAGTTGGTGAAATTGGAACAAGAGATGAAGAAAAGCCAGAAAGGTTGCAAAGGACGAGTCAATTAGTAATAAGCAGGCAGATGACGTACTAATAAGCATGCATTATATGAGAGTGCTGGTTGACATTATTTTCTTTTAATAATAAAGGAATGGACAAATCTCAATACTCTAGATTCGGCCTTAATCAATTAACTATTCACCTTTCTAACATTTCATGATCTGGATGAGTTAGGTGCTAAATTAACTGAACACTCAACTCAGATATGAGACTTTTATTTATTTAATTTGAGAAAAGCCAACTGGAGTATAGATATGTGACTCTCAAGATGTTACACGACAAAATTTGGATTAAGCAGTGACGGACAATTATACGTTTCCACGCAAATCTCGTATGATTTGTAGGTATTAGGATGTGCGATTTCATCTCGTGATATGAAATTATGAGATGAAATCAGTGTTTGAACATGTGATTTAACATTGATTTCATCTCATGATTTTATAAATCCCAAATTTTCCAAAAAGTTTGATTTGGATTTCATATCATGATTTGGGGTTTTTCAAATATAAAAATTGACGCACAACTTTATATTTTATAAAAAAAAAAAAATCCACCATTTATATCTACCAACCATTTATTTCATATGTAAATAAAATTTATAGTTCATATTGTTACTCTTTAAACCTTTTATATCTCATATAACTATTACTCTTTAAACCTTTTGTCACACCCCGAATCTCAACGAGGCGTGATTGGCACCCGAAGCCGATATGGCCCGAGAGAACCAATCTTTGCTCATGAACCCTCGTATGCATAACCTCGAATGAATAACATATTTTCTCATGTAATCGATGAAATGTAAAATTCCATACATATACATATATAAAACTTTGCCGTTGGGGCCATCACGTCGCACTGAACGTACATGTCTTACATCCATATACCCACAGATGTCTACAAAAGCCTCTAAATACATACACGACCATTTCATAACGTCTACAACATCAAAACCAATGTACAACTTTGACTCGGAAAGTCCCGAAGCAACTGGGGCTCACCAAAAATCTGCAAATACTGTCAACCTATTGTGGAGGTCTACTAGTGCCTGCACCTGCAACATGTAAGGTAATTCCCCCGAGGGGGTCAGTACGAAGAATGTACTGAGTATGTAAGGCCATAAGAAAACTACTTCAATATATATGAACTTCAATGGAAATAATTATAAGAGAAACTCTATATGTGGAACCATGTACCTTTCTTTCATTATTATCATCTCCAATGATTTGTACATAACAACAACAACCATGGAATCAATATAAGAGAAAATAGCATGTGAATAAACTCTCTTTCTGTATGTGGGAAACCATGTATATTACGTTCTTTACTTCTCTTGCTTTCATATTCATTCATCTTTATTGTCCTACCCATGCTAGGCTGTTTTGTAGCCCTTGGGATGAGATGAACCCATGCTAGGTACTTTGACCCCTGGGATGTCATATGAACCCATGCTAGGCTTATCGCCCCTGGGATGTATCGTGATAACCCATGCTAGGATTATCGCCCCTGGGATGTATCGATGTATCGGTATCGACCCATGCTAGGCTTTTCTGTCGCCCCTGGGATGCCACCCGTGTTATTGGGATCGACCCATGCTAGGTATTTAACCCCTGGGATGCCACCCATTACACATTACTTCTTTATTTCATTACTCTGTCTTTCATTGCTCTTTCTTTCATTCAATGAGTGATACTTTGATGAAGAAAACATTCTTGAAACTTGAAACATAACATGTAATACTTCACATCTTTACTCTTGTAAGATTGACATCTTTACTTGTGAGGGATAGGTACATTAGCTTGCACATTACTTCTTTCATTACTCTTGAGAGATTGGTACATTTACTTGTGAGAGCTCGGTACATTTGCTTTTGAGAGATTTATGCATTTGTAGTCATAACATTATTGGAAACATTGGACAATAATCAATGAATAAGAGGAGTATAAACACAATTGGAACTTTGGAACATAACATGATTGGAACAATGCTATTCAACTAAACAAGCTCTCTTTACCTCATTGCTCTTATTGGGATAGTTCTCTTAGGATCTACAATATCATGACAACTTAAGAACTTCCGTCCATAAATAAGAACTAAGTGGATCATAATTCGTCTAGGAGTAAAACACATATGAATAACAATATATATATCAACCTTAGGTGGAATACTATCGAACCCCTTTGGAATAGTACACTTTTGGAACCTTAGGATAATGGTTGTTGAGTAAGACACATGCGGATATCAACTGTTCACCGACTAGAAATGCGATACCTTAGAACCTTATAAAACTTTAAACATACTAGCCCATGATCATAAGTCAACGAATGGACATGAGTCAGATGATTCACCATTGACCAATGAGTAAGAAACATATGAGTAACTCTAGCCAACTATCGGGTACGGAATACCTTAGAGTATTTCGGAATCAAGTGAGTACTATAACAATGTGAACACCATATGTTGCAGAAAGATATAGAGAAGTAACCTTACATACCTTTACTTCCAAGTATGAGTACACAAGTCTATATATGAACACAACAGTCCAGCTTCTTCCTTATGTTTCACTCTATAATACAAGTCCACAATGGAACTCTCGTTAACAATTATTTACCGTACAAGTGTACAAAACGACAATGAACCATATGACTGCTATATAACTTCATTTCACTCCTTAAAATCCAACTCACTGCATCATAATGTCAATAATACCATAACATTACACTCATTGACCAAGATTTCATACAACAATAGCATTTCGCATCACACTTACCCTTTATGCCTTCTCATTTTCATCCCGTCACATTTACGCTTATCAATTTTCCTCATAACCACATATGACCAACCATACACATTTAATACAGTCCAAAATACCTTCACATGACACTTTAAAGTCATTAAAACAACATCACAAGTTGATAATTACATCCATGAAGGGTATAGGGGTTTCGGGGGGCCAAAGGGATGCAAAAACAAGCAATTCGGAGTTCTGGGCCGATCAGCTAAGCCACCTGCGCCCGCAGGTGGATGAACTGCATCCGCAGGTGACCTTTGGCAGTAGCCAGAGGCACCTGCATTGGCACCTGCGCCCGCAGGTGCTTCGTCTGCGAGGGCGGGTGCCCATTTTGGTCCGAAATGGTCATTTTGGGGTCTTTTTAATGCCATGAATGGTCCATGATCATAACCAAACTTAATTTAACATAATTTTGATCATTTAACATGCTAACAACCATCCATGGTCTTACAACACACATAACAACACCAAAACGACACTTTACGGCCAATCCGCCACCAAAACCATAACCAATTTCACAATAGAAATTCCAAATATTATACACCATGATCAAACAAGGGAAGACTATAATCACATCTCACATGACAATATTGAATCCATCAAATTCATTTTCTTCAAGACCACAAGCCCATGTTCAAGTTTACAAGGCAAAACCATCCTCCGAATTAACAAACACATACACTTCACACATAGTGAACTTCTCACACTCCACCAACATAACCAACATAATATAAATCATTTTACATGCATAAAATATATGAAACCATGATAATATACACTTACCAATACTCACCAAGTGATGATCTTTGGCCAAAAGGATGAAGGCTTAGGGTTTGAGTTGAGAGAGTCTTGTGGAAATTTCTAGACTTTGGCATGTGTAAAATGGTGAATAAATCTGATTTTTTTCACCTTTTATAGACCCTTTAAAGTCATCTTTATCCCATACCTTTGGTCAATAATTGATTTGTGGATTTGGTCTTGCAAGAATGGGTTAATTACTTTTTTTGGGCCATGTCTTGCATGCTAATATTTGGGCCTCATTTAACTCATTATAAATTGTTAATTGAGCCCACCAAGTGAATGAATAATTCCTTATATATATATATATATATATATATATATATATATAGGTCCCTCAAGTCACTCTTATCCATCTCTTGGCATTAAATGCATGGTTGATTTGGTCAAATGGAATATTGGATCATTTTTGACCCATTGGGCCTAGTCTTTTGTTCATGTTTTTGGGCCTCATTTGGCCCAATGACTCATGACTCATTAATACCCAACAATTCAATGTATACTTCATCAAGTTTCTCATATTTTACTATTCCACAAATGTAAACGTAGTCGTATAGGTTCGGAAACGTACGGGGTGTTACACCTTTTATATCTTATATAACTACTACTCTCACCAACATAAAATTTATTATTACTTCAAACCACCTCCTATTTTATCATATTATTCACCGAATTTATAATTTAGAAGTCGTCGCTTAGAATAAATATTATTTGTTTACACAAAGCTATCTCATTTTTGTCACATGTCTTTTTAGTAATTCTTTACAAAAATGTTATTTTTGTTGGTAGATAAATATTATGTTGTTGATGCTGATTTTCGAAACATGAAATGATTTTTAGCACCATACAAAGGACTACACTATCATTTGCAAGATTACAGAGGAAGTGAAAGAGAACCTCAGAACGCTAAAGAACTGCTAACTTTAGGTATTCATCTCTGCACAATGAAATTAAACGAACTTTTGGAGCTTGGAAAAATATATTCAGAATATTGAAACAAGGCATGAACCATTATGATATTGACACACAAGTGACAATTGTCATAGCTTGTGCAGTGTTACATAATTTTTTGCGGGAATACCAAAGGAGTGATGAAATGTTCACGGTATATGAACATGAAGATATAGTTATTAATGATATTGACCAACAAACGGCTCAAAGTAATAATGTTGGTTCGTCTTCTCGATCATTTGATCGAGAAATACAAGCTCAACGTGAAGAGATTGTCTGTACTATGTGGGAGATAGGATTATATTAAAGAGCAGTACACTACAACTCATGTTTAATTCTATTTTTTTTATTGAACTAATAAAGTTTGATCAATAAATATTGTATTTTTTTAGAATAACTTTGTGATAGTGAGTTATACTTTTGTTATAAACTTTTGCTTATTTGGTAAGATTGTATAAGGAATTGGGGCAATATTGATAGTTTTCATAACTTATGGGATTTATATGTTTATGAAAAAACATACAACATGAAAATTCCAAATTGCATGTCCAAACAAAACTTCAACTTCATATCATGATTTCATCTCACATGGTCAAACGAGAATAATTTCAATATGCCCATTATTATCCAGTAAAATACCAAACAAAGCACAAAATAATTCATCCAAATAGGAGGATTGAACGTGTTATTCTACTCGACCTAGATTAGTTATTTTTCACTTAATCATTTTCTATATATGAAATAAGTTGTCTAACGTGTTTCAACAAGCAGTAAAAGCAGAAGTAAAAATACAATATTTTTACGTGAAAAACACCCGGCTCACAAAAGGTGTAAAAAACCATGACCTGTACCTCTACAGTATTTAACCACAACTTCACTAAATCACAATGAGTCTTTCAACAAAAGATTAAAAGCCTATGTAACGTAAGGAATTATAAACTCTAATTCCTAAGCAATTCACAAACCCCTAAGGTATGTGATCCCTAGTCTTCGAGCTTCCCCCAATTTGAAGACAATGATCCTAAATCAGTTTACACTTCACTGAACTAAGATTACATCAACATTACAACTCGATAACCAACTCCTAATACATGAAGACTAATACTCCTTATCTAACTCAGTACTAAGACCAGGTTCAATGATGTGTTCCTTCAGTATTCAAGTAGCACACTGCCAAGTCAATTTGCTAATTGTCTTTTTTGCTTTTTGTAAGTGCGTGAGTGATTTTGAATGGTAATTTTGAATGGTACTTCTTCTATTTAAGCACAAATCTCGAGAGAGTTATTGTTCAAATCAAACTCCTCCTGGTATCCGAACTCTCATTGCACAGAGTTCTACTTCAAGTGAGAGTCCTTCTTCAATTTAAACTCGTGCCTCATTAAGTGTTATAGTCAAACTTCAACTCTTCAATTTAGCACGTGTGTCATGCCCTATTTTTCACCGAGGTTAAAACAAGCACGACTTATGGACTCTAAAAGAATTAATTTTGTATAGAGTCGCCACCTAATTTTTAAGGAAACCTATTTGATTATTGACATGTGTGACTTGTGTTTTAATCTGCGATAACCAGTTTAGATTCTAGGTAAGGGTTCAAATTATTCCGAAGGGAATGGATTAGGCACCCTTCAGAATCCACAAAAGGTGGAACCCGACTAGACTAAATTTATCAAAAGAGGGAGGAGGTAAAAAAATAGTTTTGGAAGTATAAACGTGTAAAATGTGTACTAAAATATAATACAAAATATATGTATAAAGAGTATGTATCAACTATATAAATGAAATTCATTGTTGTAAAATATATGTATAAAAATATGATAAAGATGTATAATCAATGTATAAAATGGTATAAGATACATGTGAAAAGAAAAGTACCCTCTTGAAATGGAAAACACTTTGTAATGTATGGAAAAATAGAGTATTGTTTATATTAAAAAGTATTCTCTAATAATTTTAACTTAACAAAATTAATGAAAAATAACTAATTGTGAATAATAAAAAATATAGTTGTTTTTAAAGAAAAGACTATATTATTATATAACGTAAAGAATGTGAATTAGTTGATTAGATATCTAAATCGATTTAATTCTTTGAATAAATATTAACGGCCTAAGTTTTGCCTAAAGTCATGACAATGAATATATAAGTAAAGGACTTCCCGCCCGATGCCCCAAAGTAAAGTTTCACTATAATTAATAATTGTACAATTGTAAGAATATAAAAGTAAATACAAACAATGAGTTTGAGGAGGTCTTCTTTTAAACATCGTCTTTGAAAGTGTCTCCTGGAACCTGTATACACACTTGATATAAATATTGGTAATGAATAAATAATTATCAAAATCAAATATTTGTATATGTATAAATAAAATAGATTTTTCGTTATAAAGTGGGCTCGGATTAAGTTTTAGATACGCCATGGCTACGAAGTGGTTGCTCGAATTTATCGGCCGTCCTAAATCGCCGTGCCAAGATACAAATCATAAAACTTTTATGTTGTCGTGATAATGTAAAGATTTTGTCATCGCCCAAATTTATTTATTTATTGTTATGTATTTGTATACATAATATCCCGTCTTTTTATTTGTGGAGGCCTCAAAAATCGATGGATATTTTTTCATTGGCCAGTTTGTGTAGTATTTTGTCCGATTATCAGTGTTATGAAACTTTACAAAGGGGCAAAATCAACTGGAAAACCCAAAAGTGTTGGGAACTGAACAATCACAAAATGCACAATAAGGTCAGCATTAGAACAACAACCAAACAACCAAATGTGAAAGAAAACAAAGTAAGAAAATCAGGTTCGGAGAAAAATGTAAAAAAAGAACAACAACAAAGCAATAAACAGCCATGTAGCCATAATAGTGGCTCAATGTAATGTAGCTATATTATCAAAAATAGGCAAAATAGCACAATAATTAAGATTTAGCCGTAGTAAATGTTTTTCGGACAATAACAGTAGATAAAGAGGGAAATGGGGAGAGTAGTGGTGCCGCTTCAATGACGAGACACCGGAACAACACCGGAGATGTACAAAACCCGTGTCCTCCATTAATGGAGGAAAGAGGGAGAGCGACAGGGAAAGAGGAAGGGAGCAGCGGCGGCGGTAATTGGTGTTCGCCTTGTTCGCTGGAGCTCCGGCGTTTAGCTGGTGGTGGTGGAAAGGCAGTGAAAAGAGGGACGCGGTGGTGGTGCTAGCCGGAGCTCGCCGGTCATCACCTCCGGCGAGCCAGCGACGGAAAAGAGGAATAGGGGGAAAGAGGGAAAGAGGAGAGAGAGAGAAAATCGATTTGTGTGTGTATCTGTATATGTAGTGTGTAAATATGTCTTGTGTGTGTGTGTATGTGTGTGTATGAATGTGTATATGTGTAGTGTGTGTATTTTCCTTCTTGTCTTCAAGAAAAAAAATTCACCCCCTCCCCCTCTATTTATAATAAAAATCAACCCCCTCTTTTATCCAAAAAATAAAAGAATTTTTCCTCATCCATTAAATACTACTTTAGTTTATTAGTTATTATCTAACGGGTTTTTTAATTCTATTAACCAAAATATAATGTTATTACTCAAAGAATAAAAATCTTGTGTAGTCATGTCACACATCACCTTTAATAAAGGTGACAAGTGACAAGTCACCTTTAATAAAGGTGACAAGACCTTGACTTGACCGAATTATTGCTCCGTGTATCAAAATAATTAATCCATCTTATCATTTGCGGATTGCATTAAATGATGTACAAAATTGTGTAAATGTCGATATGTAATTACAGAAAATATAAATAAAAATATAACTATCCTGAAAAATGTATTATGATGTAAATAGTTAAAAATGTAGTGTACTGCAAAAAATTGTAGTGTTATGTTGTGTACGTGTGCAGATGACTGTGAAAAATTTTAAAATGAAAATAAATTGATAAAAATCCTAGTATTTACAAAATTAAGGATAATTATCAATGAATTGTAAAAGTATGTGAAAAAAATGTATTTTGTGCTCTTTAACGATTAGGAAGCCTGAAGACGTTAATTTTAAGCACGGAGAGCCAAAATTGGGTGTCAACAACGTGGATTATTCCTTTGAGTTTATCAGAAGTAATCATTATCCATTCTTTCATTCTTGCACCCTTGTGTCTAATCGTCAGTGATCTCGTTGCCAAGTAAGCTCCTTAAGGCAGTGTATCTTTGAACCAGCTTGACTGACATGTTTCATTCACTTTGTCAACCATCAAAACTGTATAGAGCCTGAAAAATTTTCACTTTTTGATGATGACAAACTTCTTATCTTTGTGCATACAACAACTTTACCTGTAGACATTAATCATGAAATACTAGAATGAAACAGGACAGTGGGTTATAAATATTGCACATCTTTAACCTATTGGTATTATTGAAAAGCTGATTCAAGCTATTATATTAGCTAAGTGGCAGTCTTAGACTATTCATGGCCACTGGGGCTATCACAAAAACATTCAGAGCAGGACACAATGTAACATAACATTGTAATAAAAAGTGCAGAATCATGAGATAATGTAGCAAAAGAAGAACCAGTTCATTAATCCAACATAATACAAACTACATAAGATTGAGGATACTATTGAAAAGCAAAACAAGATGAGCACTTGACAAATTAAAAGGACAGGACAGTACATGAATGGACTAGAGCTAAGGGCACTAAGAAGAAGCAGTGGAGGGGGATGGTGGAACAGGTGCGATCAGTTGTGTCAATCATTGAATAGCCTTGCCATTTTCTGCCCTTTAATGAGTAAGATCAGATTCTAAGGAAAAAAATCCTAGCCTGAAGGACCTGTTTCACCTCTTCATGAACATCTTGGGTCTCCTCTAGTTCAGCAGTCTTGTCTTCTATGGCATTTCTCAGTTTTTGCAATGGGGTGTTTGCCTTTCTCATTGCACCGTGGTTAACCCGTCCAAGAACATCCTTGGTCATCTGAAATTTCCAAACCTAAATAGGAACAGCGTAATCCTCAAAGATTAAGGCCAACCAAAAACCATAAAGGAGAGCATGTACCCTTTCATGCTTAAGAAGCACACGATGCATATGCTTGATGATCAGGATAGGTAAATCCATCTTAACCTCATTATCAAGCAACTTCATAAGAGTGAGGTCCAAGTAATTTGCCTCAGTTCGTCGCTCTTTTCGAGGTGTGATCATCTTGTGGACCACATCAAAGTATAACTGATGAAGATGAGACATCTCTTGTTTGAGGACTCGATGATGCTGAAGGAGATTTGGATTTCTAGAGAACTTCCTAGTGATAGCTAGTGCAAAGGCCATGTTATCCAAAGGTGGCCACTAAAATTTGACATAATGATCCCATCCACCTAAGGGAACATTCAGAATCCTCGCAACATCCTCACCTACCAGGTGTATAGACACACCCCTCACAGTAGTAGAGAACAAGTTCCCATTCTCAGAAAAATTGGTGTAGAATTTATAAACCTCAAGTATACCAAACTTTATTTGAGTATCACCTTGAAGAAATAGTTGAACATCTAATTTGGCTAGAAAATAGTCATTTCAGGACCACCAAAGCCTGTTACAACTCTACCACTAACAAAAGCCCTCTTTTGAAAATGCAGGAAATGATGCATCTTAGGGTCAGGGATATAGAGGTCTCATCCTGCACCAGTACATCATCCTCAGTGGACTCAGAGTCAGAGTTGTCAGATGGAATAGATTGGGAGACTTGTTTTGAGGGTTGAGATTTCGGAGCAGATTTGGACTTGGATGAGGATTTAGAGGGAATGAATGATTTCTTCTTTGGTACGAACTTTAAGTATAGTGGTGCTCGAGATGAACGAAGGGAGAAGGGTTTTCGAATAGAGTGTTTGATAGTACTCCCTCGACAAACTTTACAAAAAAGTAGATCATCATCAGAAAGGATTTTCTCGGGTGGAGGAGCAGCAACATAGGAGGAATGCTTCTTTTTACTTGCCTTAAGGGCTTGTTCCAGAGTTTCATCCTCTTGGAATTTGCGATTGCAGGTATGAGGAATGGGTGGAGAAGTTGCTTCAACTGTGGGTTTGTCAGTAGGAATAGGAATGGAGGCTCCAGACTTCTTCCTAAGATGAGATCTAACTTTTTTGGGAATCATGTCAAAAATGGGAGTGTTTTCTACTAGAATATTTAAAGAGGGACCACATCAGTAACAGGGAATAACGAGGGTTGATTGCAAGAGGGGTCATTGGCAAAGAAAGAAAGCATACTCTTGAACTTGTTACAAGATTTAAAATCAAATATTTTGAGGGAAAATTGTGGAGTAATTTTTGGGTTTTGCATAGAACTTTCATGGACAACCATTTCTAGGGCTTTCGAGTAGGATTCGTCTAACACAGATAGGGTTTTGACTGAAGATGAAGAGGAAAAAGAAGCCATTACTTGACAATAGGGGAAAATAGATAAGTAATTTTGTATTATTCTTTTCATGAGGGTTTGATATTCGGTGATTTGATGGATGGATTTAATTGGGATTTTGGGTATTTATAACAAGAAAAGAGAAGGGGAAGCATGAAGGAGTGGAACTATTGCAAAAAGGGTGAACGAATGGGAGTAAGAGAGGTGACATTGATGTGAAGGTGGTGGCAACTTTTTGAAAGGACAAGGACTCTTGAGTTTTGTCGGTTTAAAAAAATTAATGCATTAGAACGACTAAACACATGAAATAGGAATGCTCACTTGTTCCAACTTTAAACAATATCAATCATTTATCAATGTAGGACATACCTTATAAGAGAAAATTTCATGGTCCCCAATGCATGTTTGTACTTATATCCCTTCACAATCTAATACAAAATTTGGTTAAAGATGTCAGTAATCTGGAATTGGGACACACAACTAAATGTGTAAGACTTAATTGAATAATATTTTAGCTAACATATACAATGAACAATTATTTTAGTCAATCAAGTGACGGGGATTCGTGCAATCTTAATCATCCCCAAGTCTAACCTATTCTTTTCAAAGTGTTCCCTACTTAGTGCCTTGCTAAAATTATCAGTAATTTATTCCTCAGTAGAACAAAACATAATTGATATATGACCCTTTTTAATATTATCTCTAAGATAATAGTGTCTTATGTCAATATGTTTTGTTCTTTTATGTTGTACAGGATTTTTAGCTATATTGATAGAACTAGTATTTTCACAGAAAATAGGAACACATCCAACATCCATACCAATGTATTTCAATTATTGCTTACTTTATATCAATTGAGAACAATATGATCCAGCAGCAACATACTCAGCCTCAGCAGTAGAGGCTATAGAATTTTGCTTCTTGGCAGACCAGAGGATCAAACATGATCTAAGGAAGTTTACCATACCTGTGGTACTTTTTCTGTCAACTAGATAGCCTACATAATCAACATCTGCATAACCTACAAGATTGAAATTGCTTTCTTTAAGATACCATAGACCCAAGTCAGTGGTTCTCTTGAGATACCTTAAGATCCTTTTGACAGATTTGAGATGAGATTCCTTGGAATTTGTCAGAAACTTTGTACAAAGTCCAACATTAAAGACAATGTCAGATCTACTTGCAGTGAGATACAAGAGAGGCCTAATCATTCCTCTATACAGCTTTTGTTCAACAGATGGACGTGTTTCATCAAAGTCTAACTTTGTGGCAGTGTCAATAGGAGTGTTTATTTCCTTGGCTTCCTCCATTGAGAATATTTTGAGTAGCTCATTCACATACTTATGTTGATGAATCAAGGTTCCAATTGGAGTTTGCTTAATTTGCAGCCCTAGAAAGAAGTTTAGTTCTCCCATCATGCTCATTTCAAATTTACTATTCATTAACTTTGCAAATTCTTGAGTCATGTTGTCATTAGTAGAACCAAAGATTATATCATCTACATATACCTGCACAATTAATAGATCTTTTCCATTAGTTTTCAAAAAGAGAGTATTGTCAATTTTACCTCTTATATGACCATTTTCAAAAAGGAATTTTGACAATCTTTCATACCAAGCCCTTGGGGCTTGTTTCAACCAATACAAAGCTTTGTCTAGCTTGTAGATATGATCAAGGAACTCAATGCTTTCAAATCCAGCTGGTTGCTTTACATAGACTTCCACTTTCAAGTACCCATTCAAGAATGCACTCTTTACATCCATTTGATAGAGAGTAAATTCTTTGAAGGTTGCAAAAGCTATAAGTAGCCTATTTGTTTCAAGCCTTGCCACTGGTGCAAAAGTCTCATTATAGTCTATACCTTCTTCCTGATTGTACCCTTGGACCACCAGTCTAGCCTTGTTCCTTGTAACTGTTCCATACTCATCTAACTTGTTTTTGTACACTCACTTGGTTCCAATCACAGTTCTTTCTTTTGGTGAAGAAACTAGGTTCCACACTTTACTTCTTTAAAATCGATGTAGTTCCTCTTGCATAAGGCCCGTAGGTCGGCGATGGTCCAAAACAGTGTATCCATTCAAGAAACATTTCTTCTTTTCTGAAGCACCACCTTTTGGCTATAAATACCTGACTTTTTTCTTAGGTAATGGTACAAAATTTTGAAGTGAAAACACACTTCTTCTTCATAAAAACTCAAGTGTGATTTACAAATCGTTGAGTGTGTTTGAAGTTCAGCTAATTTGAGGTACCACCATTTACTGAAGTGAATCATTTTATCCTGGGAGGATATATTCCATTAACCTCGGGTACTTGAGAGGAATAAATTTCTTAAGGATACACCGTGAATTCGGTGGACTTGATTCTTTCATTTCTGTCTTCATCTCTTTCTTGTGATTTTGCTATTTTTCAAAAAATAGTTTAAACTTCTTTGATGTTCTTGAAGTTGTTCTTGAACTTGTGTTTGAAGTTCTTATTGTTAAACTTCATTTTGATAGTTCATAAGTTGTTTGAACTTGTGTTTAAAGTTTTTGTTGTTAATACAGAGTTTGTACCCGAAAAACAACAATCTTAAGAAATTTATTTATAATCTGTATTTTGGTTTCTGGAAATTAAAACCTTTTGATTTTCTACTCTATTTGAATTTGATAGTGATTTGAAGATATAAAAACTTCATCACGATTCAAAGTTTATTCGGTTGACGATTTGAAGAATATAAAAACTTCATCGTTAAACTAGAAACAAGTTATTTAAAGTTTAAGACTTTATTGTTAGTATTTGTTACACTAAATTGGTTGTCTCTTTGTGACAGCAAGATGACTATTGAAAATCAAGTCAATGATGGAACGACGAATGTTGTAGCAATTAACATTGCTACTTCAAACCGTTTGAATGTTGCACCTGTCATGGCACCGGTCGAAAAATCAAAAAAAATTACTGGTATTGATTTCAAAAGATGACAACAGAAGATGTTCTCTTATTTGACTACTTTAAGTCTGCAAAGGTTTATTGTTAGTATTTGTTATACTAAATTGGTTGTCTCTTTGTGACTGCAAGATGACTATTGAAAATCAAGTCAATGATGGAACGAAGAATATTGTAGCAATTAACATTGCTATTTCAAGCCGTTCGAATGTTGCACCTGTCATGGCACCGGCCGAAAAATCAAAAAAAATTACTGGTATTGATTTCAAAAGATGACAGCGAAAGATGTTCTTTTATTTGACTACTTTAAGTCTGCAAAGGTTCATCATGAAATATATATATTCAAGTCAATGATGGAACGAAGAATGTTGTAGCAATTAACATTGCTACTTCAAGCCGTTCGAATGTTGCACCTGTCATGGCACCGGCCGAAAAATCAAAAAAAATTACTGGTATTGATTTCAAAAGATGGCAGCGAAAGATGTTCTTTTATTTGACTACTTTAAGTCTGCAAAGGTTCATCACGGAATATATATATATATATGGATTGAATACCCGGATCGAATCAGAGTTCACGCCGCCCGCCCTGAACAAATAGGAGGCGTGGGCCACAGGTCGCACATAAGCCGCCGGGTCGCACGACAGAAAAAAGTGTTTTCAATTCAAGATTCCCGCTCCTGAAAATGGGTATTAAACAAAGGACATAGTGGGTTAGGTAAAACCTATTTTGAGAGAAAAGCGGACGTGGGGACTCGGGTCGGGGCGCATCATAACTAAGAGAGCCATTCCATTTAGGGCGAGAAAAAATGGGCTGGCACGGGCGGTCTGCTGTCCGATCCGATTGGTCAGACGACGACTACTTCACTTATTATTTTAGTATTAGTCGCCTATCCCGGAATGGAATGGGATGGAATAGAAAGAACGTGAAGCGCTAGCGCTACAAGGTCGGTTTTTTTGCATAGAACTTTCATGGACAACCATTTCTTGGGCTTTCGAGTGGGATTCGTCTAACACAGATAGGGTTTTAACTGAAGATGAATAGGAAAAAGAAGCCATTACTTGACAAGAGGGGAAAATAGATAAGGAATTTTGTATTTTTCTTTTCATGAGGATTTGATATTCGGCGATTTGATGGATGGATTTAATTGGGATTTTGGGTATTTATAACAAGAAAAGAGAAGGGGAAGCGTGAAGGAGCCGAACTATTGCAACAAGGGTGAACTAATGGGAGTAGGAGAGGTGACATTGATGTGAAGGTGGTGGTAGCTTTTTGAAAGGACAAGGACTCTTGAGTAGGGGTGGGCATTTTGTTAACCAAACTAATTCGGTTCAGTTCGATTTTTTCAACTTCGGTTCTATTTAGTTCGGTGTTTTTCAATCAGTTTTTTGGTGTAAAATAAAAAATAAAATGAGAACAGAATCAAAATATGAGACACTAAACAATATAAAACATTGTAAATAGACTATCAAGTGAGTACAACTTCAAATACATATCATTGTAGTGCTCCATTTTTCATATCACAATACGGTGGTAGTATTTGTGGGAAATTTTTAGGAATTACAGTTAGAAATTAGGTGTATTTGTGTGAAAATGTTTAGGAATTACAATTAGAAATATAAGTATATTAGGAATTAAAATTAAAAATTAGGAAAATATAAAAGTAATAAGGATGGAAGGTAACTGTTGATGGGGTAATTGGGTATGGGCTTTGAGACTTGGTCTTGAAAAGTTTTAGGTCAAACTTGAGCTAAATGATAATTAAAAAAAACTTTTAATAAAACTTCGGTTCTTTAGTACACCGAAGAACCATTACCCCTAAACCAAACACCAAATCGAAGAATCAAACTATCGAAAAAAAATCAGAACCGAACCAAAGAATCAAAACCAAAGAACAGAACTAATTCAGTTAGTGCAATCTTAATCATCCCCAAGTCTTAACCTATTCTTTTCAAAGTGTTCCCTACTTAGTGTCTCGGTAAAAATATTAGTAATTTGTTCCTCAGTAGAACAAAACATAATTGATATATGACCCTTTTCAATATTATCTCTAAGAAAATAGTGTCTTATGTCAATATGTTTTGTTCTTTTGTGTTGTATAGTATTTTTAGCTATCTTGATAGCACTAGTATTGTCACAGAAAATAGGAACACATCCAACATCCATACCAATGTCTTTCAATTATTGCTTACTCTATAGCAATTGAGAACAATATGATCCAGCAGAAACATACTCAGCCTCAGCAGTAGACAAGGATATAGAATTTTGCTTCTTGGTAGACCAGAAGATCAAACATGATCCAAGGAAGTGTACCATACCTGTGGTACTTTTTCTGTCAACTAGATAGCCTGCATAATCAGCATCTGCATAACCTACAAGATTGAAATTGCTTTCTTTAAGATACCATAGACCCAAGTCAGTGGTTCTCTTGAGATACCTTAAGATCCTTTTGACAGATTTGAGATGAGATTCCTTGGAATTTGTCAGAAACTTTGTACAAAGTCCAACATTAAAGACAATGTCAGATCTACTTGCAGTGAGATACAAGAGAGGCCTAATCATTCCTCTATACAGCTTTTGTTCAACAGATGGACGTGTTTCATCAAAGTCTAACTTTGTGGCAGTGTCAATAGGAGTGTTTATTTCCTTGGCTTCCTCCATTGAGAATATTTTGAGTAGCTCATTCACATACTTATGTTGATGAATCAAGGTTCCAATTGGAGTTTGCTTAATTTGCAGCCCTAGAAAGAAGTTTAGTTCTCCTATCATGCTCATTTCAAATTTACTATTCATTAACTTTGCAAATTCTTGAGTCATGTTGTCATCAGTAGAACCAAGGATGATATCATCTACATATACCTACACAATCAATAGATCTTTTGCATTAGTTTTCAAAAAGAGAGTATTGTCACTTTTACCTCTTGTATGCCCATGTTCCAAAAAGAATTTTGACAATCTTTCATACTAAGCCCTTGGGGCTTATTTCAACCCGTACAAAGCTTTGTCTAGCTTGTAGATATGATCAGGGAACTTAATGCTTTCAAATCCATGTGGTTGCTTTACATAGACTTCCACTTTTAAGTACCCATTCAAGAATGCACTCTTCACATCCATTTGATAGAGAGAATTCTTTGAAGGCTGCAAAAGCTATAAGTAGCCTAATTGTTTCAAGTCTTGCCAATAGTGCAAAAGTCTCATCATAGTCTATACCTTCTTCCTGATTGTACCCTTGGACCACCAGTCTAGCCTTGTTCCTTGTAACTGTTCCATACTCATCTGACTTATTTCTGTACACCCACTTGGTTCCAATCACAGTTCTATCTTTTGGTGGAGAAACTACATTCCAAACTTTGCTTCTTTCAAATTGATGTAGTTCCTATTGCATGGCAATTATCCAATCTTCATCAAGAAGGGCCTTCTTCACCTTTTTAGGTTCAATCAGTGATAAAAAGTCTTTGAAGACATAATTTCTTCAATCCGGATCTAATGGTGATTCCAGAAGTGACATTTGTAAGAACATTGTCAATTAGAAGAGATCCTTGATACTTGTAACTTTTCAGGACTATCCCTCGTGAAATACCGGCAACACTATCAATAGGTTGGGCTAGTGTCGTGGGTGTACTAATTCCTTTATTTGTTGTTCCCCCTGTCAATATGCCCTCAGTCTGCTCAACAGTTGGACCAGGTGTTACAACTTGTTCCTAAAACTGTTCTTCAGTCTCAAGCACAGTGTAAGATTCATCAAAAATAGCATGCACACTTTCCTCAACACAGTTTGTTCTATTGTTCAAGACCCTATAGGCTTTACTATGTTGAGAATATCCTAAGAAGATCCCCTCATCACACCTTGCATCAAATTTTCCTAGATTATCTTTTCCATTATTATGGATGATACATTTGCAACCAAAAATCCTAAAATGAGCAATGTTATGTTTTCTACCTTTGAGCAATTCATAGGGAGTCTTCTCTAGGAGAGGCCTATTCATGCATCTATTCACAATATAGCAAGCAATGTTTATGCCCTCAGTCCAAAGATTTTTAACAAGATTTTCTGCAATTATCATTGTTCTAGCCATATCTTATAAAGTCCTATTTTTTTCTTTCTACTACTCCATTTTGTTGTGGTGTTCTAGGAGCAGAGAAGTTATGATCTATTTTATTAGATGAATAGAATTTTAAGAATTTTGTATTGTCAAATTCTATTCCATGGTCAGATCTGATGGAAATTAAGGATGTGCCTAGTTTCTTCTCCATTTTCTTGACAAAAAATAGAGAAGACATCAAAAATATCTTTTTTAGAAGCTAAAAATAGTGTCCAGGTGAACCTGGAATAATCATCAGCAATCATATAAACAGATTGTTTGCCTCCTCTGCTCTTACTTTCATTGGTCCACAAAGGTCCATATGGACTAGCTCAAGATACTTGGTTGTACTGACATGGTTCTTTGTCTTGAATGAGGATCTCAATTGCTTGCCTCTTACATAGGCACTACAAACTGTCATCTTTGAACTTAGTTCTAGGCAAGCCTACAACCATGTTTGTTCAACTGTTTCAGACTGGCATGTCCAAGTCTTTTGTGCCATAGTAGGGGGAGTCACAATCAATTGCACTAAGACATGTCAATTTTGTACTAGGAATCCCCATCATATCAGCCTTATACACATTTCTATGTCTCTTGGCAGTTAAAAGAATCTCCTTTGTATCCAGCTTCTTAATCTTGCAACCTACAGAAGTAAATGTTACCTTGTTTTCTTTGTCATAAAGCTAAGAGATACTGAGCAAATTGTGCTTCAATCCATTAACATGATATACTTCTTCCAGTTCTCTCATTTCAGATCTACCAATCTTTCCAACTCAGTGACAGTACCTTTTTTATCATCTCCAAATGACACATTCCCCCTTCAAATAAAGTAAGTGAAAAGAACTTTTGTTTGTCTCTAGTTAGATGCCTTGAGCAAGTACTATCCATGTATCAATGTCGCTTGCCTCCTTTCACTTTTACCTCAGAGTTTGCTTTCTCTTCCTCTAAGTCTGAATCTCTAATGGCCATGAATGCAGTTTTATCCACATCTTCATCATTAGATTTTTCTAAGCCTGAGCCCCAAGCAGTCATCATGGCATATTCTTCTTCTTTTTTTTTTTTTTTTGCCTTTTCCTTTAGTTCTTTCTGTGCTCTTTCTTTTTTCCACTCAATCTCCCACAGTGGACAATCCTTAATCATGTGATCAACCTTGTCACACTT
The DNA here is from genome assembly GCA_031232105.1 of Capsicum rhomboideum. Classification (NCBI taxonomy): domain Eukaryota; kingdom Viridiplantae; phylum Streptophyta; class Magnoliopsida; order Solanales; family Solanaceae; genus Capsicum; species Capsicum rhomboideum. Next base: position 137,929,174 of record CP124716.1, read on the forward strand.
GTAACATCCAGCCTTAGTTTTTTCAGTGGAACACTTCTTGCTACTTGTTCCTTTCTTGTCAAATCCCTTACCTTTCTTAAAGAACTTCTTGAAATTTTTTGTGATGAATGCCACCTGTGCTTCATCAAGATCAGATTCTTCATTGTCAGATGCTTTCAAAGCCAATGATTTTTCCTTGACAACTTCCTCTTTTTTGACATCATCCATAATCATTTCATACATCTTCAAATTTCCAACTAACTCATCGAGGGTCACATCCCATTTGGCTTTTGGTAGAACTCTTAGAACTTTCTCAACCTGTTCCTCAGTAGTGAGAGCTTTCCCTATAGATGACAACTCATTGACTAAAGATGTCAATCTAGTTATCATTTCTTGTAGCGACTCATTTTCCTTCATTTTAAAGGCTTCATATTCAGTGAAGAGTAATGCAATCCTAAATTTTCTCACCTGACTTGTCCTCTCATGAGCATTCACTAAGGCATCCCAAATCTATTTGGTTGTGGTGTAGCTTGACTCCCTATTGTACTCATCTAGACCTAGACCACACACGAGAATGTTCTTAACCTTTGCATTTTTCCTGAGTGCAACAAGGTCTTCAGGAGTGAACTCACTTCTCACCTTTTTCACCTGTTCTTCGTCTACTATTTTCATAGGAATTGTTGGTCCATCAGTGACTGTCCCATAATTCATCGTCCTCACCTTTAATGTGCATTTCCATTCGAGCCTTCCACTAAATGAAGTGAGATCCATTGAAGAGAGGTGGTTGAGTTGTTAACTGACCTTCACTGTGTCCAATAAATGGTGCAGAGTTCATCATGATCTTATCTTAGGTGTTAGCCTTTGCAAGATAACCCGATTTCATATCAATTGTTATTCTACATGACCTAGATTAGTTGCTTTTAACTTAATCATTTCCTATGTATGAAACAAGTTGCCTAATGTGTTTCAAAAGCAGAAAGTAAAAACACAATATTTTTACGTGGAAAATACCTGACTCACAAAAGGTGTAAAAAATCACAATTTGTACCTCCACAAGATTTAACCCCAACTTCACTAAATCACAATGAGCCTTTCAACAAAAGATTACAAGCCTATGTAACTTAAGGAATTATAAACTCTAATTCCTAAGCAACTCACAAACCCCCAAGGTATGTGATCCCTAGTCTTCGAGTTTCCCCCAACTTGAAGACAATGATCCTAAATTAGTTTATACTTCACTGAACTAAGATTACATCAATATTACAACTCGATAACCAACTCCTAATATATGTAGATTAAGACTCCTTATCTAACTCAGTACTAGGACCAGGTTCAACGATGTGTTCCTTGATATTCAAGTAGCACACTGCCAAATTAATTTTCCAATTGCCTTTTTTGCTTTTTGTAAGTGCGTGAGTGATCTTGAATGGCACTTCTTTTATTTAGCATAACTCTCCAGAGAGTTATTCTTTAAATCAAACTTCTCCTTATATCCGAACTCTTATTGCACAGAGTTCTACTTCAAGTGAGAGTCCTTCAATTTAAACTTGTGCCTCTTTACGTGTTGTAGTCAAACTCCAACTCTTCAATTTAGCACATGGATTATTCCTTTGAGTTTATCAGAAGTAATCATTATCCATTCCTTCATTCTTGCACCCTTGTGTCTGATCATCAGTGATCTCGTTACCAAGTAAGCTCCTTGAGGCAGTGTATCTTTGAACCAGCTTGACTGACATGTTTCATTCACTTTGTCAATCATCAAAACTGTATAGAGCCCAAAAAATTCCCCCTTCTTGATGATGACAAACTTCTCATCTTTGTGCATCCAACAACTTTACCTATAGACACTAAATCATGAACCACTAGAATGAAACAGGTTAGACAGTGGGTTATAAAAATTACACAACCCTTTATCTTTCCCTTTTGACATCATCGAAAAGCTTATTCAAGATATTATATTAGCCAAGTGGCAGTATTAGACTATTCATGATCACTGGGGCTATCACCAAAACAATCAGAGCAATACACAGTTTGACATAACATTGTATTAAAAAGTGCAGAATCATGAGTTAACGTAGCAAAACGAGAACCAGTCCATTACACCTAATTCAATATCCACACCATCTTAAAATTATGGATCTCGGTGATGTGAGGGAAAGTGTCCGCTGAACTCAATATCTCTGATTTAAATTATGTATTTGTCTTAAAAATCTATTCAATGTGCATACATTATTAATTTAGCAATTAATAACTTAAAAAGTTAAATTTCAAATCCTAACTCCGCCACTCTTAGTGTTTGAGTCAAGTGAATCGAAAATTGAATCAGAGTTTTGACAATTGAAGAAGAGTTCTTAACCTTATTCAATGAATTAGGTAACAAACCAAAATCAAGTTTAAATTTGAAAGATCTTTCTTTATTTTCAGACTAATAACTTCTATTATAAACATTAATTAATTGGGGTTACTAGATAAAAATAACTATTAACAAAAGTTTTACACTTGTCATGATATATAACTTAAATCTTTTGAATAAACCTGAAAAATGCAGGTCATTGGCATGTTAGACTAGAAAGCTTACATAATATATGTGTCTACATCTCAATAGTATAATATTAGTTACACAGAAACAACATTTCATGAGCCTGCATCTAGGAAGGATATGATTTCAAAATTGTGGGATGGGTACATTTATATTCCTGTTGAAAAAGTTAAAAGAAGCTAATAATCTGCTAAGGTTAATGTTAATTGCCAATCCCAGGGCTAGGAGCAGATTGATCAACATCGACACCAGCAAGACCTTTTTGACTTGTGGAATTCAGTAGTGAACTGGTAGCTGCTTCTCGGGAAGGATCAATCAGCTTCTTATCCTCCCGCGTGCTTTTATTCAACAATTTTCTTGATTCAAAACTCGGTGGATAACATACTAACAGAACAATTAAAGTAACGGAAATTACCACGCCGCGACGACGAGCCATTTGGTAATACAATGAGAGAATTTGGGAAGAAAATGGACACTTTGTTGAATGAAGGGAAGTATAGAGGAATTTATAGTGTCAAGTTAGTTGACATGATAAAAGGAATATTATTATTTTTTATATGTTATGTACAAGGTATCTTCAAAAATAATGCCTCGTGGAAGTTGGGTAGGTATGGATGAACTAAGCTGCCGGCTAATCTTGTTGTTTTTGAGTTCAAAAATCCCCATTTTTTATGGCTTATCTGTTTTTTTGCTCCAAATTATCTTGGTTTTGTTAATTATGTTCACATAGAGTACTGATAGTGTTGGGGGCAGGCGACATGTACTAAAGGGTGTTCAATTAAATTCCCAACGTCAAAAATTGGATTATGCAAATAAGATTATACTCCCTCTATTTCAAAAAGATTGTCTTAATTCAGAATACGAGGGTCAAACTAACTAGTGTTTAATATAAATTAGAACATAGAATCTTCAATTTTTTTTGAAATGAAATTTACATATTTTAAAACTACATAAAAAGTATTATAACTCATAATAGTGGATAATTCAAAAATATATAGAAAGTATTTAAAAAAAAATTATGATCAAAGAAAATATTCATTGATTGTCCAAATAGTAACCAAGACTCTAGGACAAATGGAGTAGTAGATCTCTTTAAATTAATGAATTCCCTTGGCTGACTCAAGATTTACTTTAGGCTGCAGGTTGAATATCAAATTTTGTATTCTTATGTTATTCTTGAATCCTCTTGTTTAAATTTTTGGCTCCTCATAGCGAAAGTAGGAAAATTGCATAAGTCACATATTATCTACAGTGACTTGTTGTGTGCACGAAAAAATCGAGGTGCATTTTTTGGCTTGTTAGTGATAATGAACGTAATCTTTTCCACTAGAGGCTAAAAGCTTTGAATTCATGTTGCTTTGACAGAGATTGACTCCGACTGATAGCTAACGGAGTAACATGCATCAAGAGGAAGGGGAAAAAAGCACCAATAATATGGAAATGACCAGAGCTCCTCAACAGGAATTAGCCATTTTACCTAATTTAGATTTGAACTTAAGACATCAATAGTTAAAATACTGTTTTGATTTTAAATCTACTTATATTCTATCATATATTAGATGCAGTTAAAAGTGCTTATTTAGAAAATTGAGGTGTTTCTTTGTCAAGTTTTTAGAGAAAAACTAAGTGCTTTTGAGCGGTAGAAGCTTTTTTTTGCTGAAGCTAAAAAAATAGTTTTTCTTAAGGTACTTTTGAAGCATTGGACAAGCACAAAGTACTGCTCTAATATACGCAAAAGTGTTTTTCAAATTAATTAACCAAATAAAAATTGCAACTCTCCAAAAGTACTTTTTCGAAAAGCATTTTTAACTAAAAATATTTTTCAACATAAGCAGATTTTGAAAGTTTGGCAAAAGTATCTTGTTTTGCTAATACAACTCTACGATCACTTTGAGAAATTGAGACACTGCATTCGAATTTTCCCTCCACCTCAACGTACTTTAGAGGAGAAGGCCAAGTGAAAATTTGTTTTAATGATATGAACTTAATGCAAGCATATGAAGTGCTTAGTTAGAAAGGTGCAATTTGGAAGAGAAGACACATGAAAGGGACAAAAGTAGGCAAAGGTCGATTTAATAACCAAAACAAAGTCAAAGACGTGCTAAGCCCAGTTTTTTTTTTTTAAAAAAAAAAAAGAAATCAAACTAATAGAAAAAGCACTGTGTTATTGCGAGTGAAACAGACAATCCTAGTACTTACATGCACAGTGTGGATTCGGCCTTAATTAACTAATAAGCACCTCCCGAATAAGTCAGGATAACATTGACAAATAGTCATTTTCAGCCCTACAACAACAACATATTCGGTATGATCAACAAGTGGAATATGAGGAAGTAGAGTGTACGCAACCCAACTGCTATCTTGTTTGAGGTAGAGAGGCTATTTCTGCAGCTCAAGAAAAAACGTTTTAAAAGCAAGTTTGAAAAATATAAGAATGAAAGAAGCTCTAATGAAAATACTAAGAAATGGAATTTCAAGTTCCAGATGTGCAACTCCACGACATTGCAAAGGAGTTTCAACGGTGAAATTTAAAATTCCATTACAATGTCTATTTTTTGAAAAAAAAAAATAAAAATTAGCAAGTCCATGTTCTGGATTAGTTCCCGAGACCCCACTTACGGATTATTAGCAAGTCCATGTTCTGGATTAGTTCCCGAGACCCCACTTATGGATTACACTGAGCATGTTGTTTGTTTGTTTGTTATGTTCTAGATTAGTTATGTAGTATATTGAGTTGCTAGGTAGTATTATTTATAACTAATCTATTAAAGATGCTGCAAAACTGAGATTTACATATTGAAAATCACACTGGGACGGATATTTAACTTTTACTTGTTATTCCAGGTAAATTTGGATCTTTTCTAAGAGCGTCTTTTCTTTGATTTTGAACTATTTCCAACTGGTTGTCAGCTGGTGACGGCTAATTTGTGTAAAGCAAATTAAATATTGGCGGCATATCTAATTAAGTACCCAACTCAATGATATGTAGTTAGATTAAGTACCTTCTGGCTGCTGCTCCAAACTTGATCTCTTTGGCCCCTTCTGCATAAACGTACCTGTATAAAAGGGCAAACCGGTGCATTAAAGCTCCCACTGAGTGGTGGATTCGGGTAAGGCTGGACCACAAGGATCTATGACTTTATTGTATGCATCCTTACCTTACATTTCTGCAAGAGGTTCTTCCTCCCTGTCTAAGATCATAAACGCAAATAAAACTCAAGGCAGAACTGAAGATCAATAAAGCTGAATGTGCATATCGTTGACTTACTCCATAACATGTAACATATAGTCATAAATACTCAGCTGATTAGTTCATAACATATAATCTGCAGTCATAAATAGTCGCAGTAAACTCCTAGCTTATATATCCTTAGCTACCTGCTATAAAGACTATGCAAAAACAGTACAGCAAATGTAAGAGTTGATATCTCAAAAGGTCACTCAACTTTGAGAATTTATCTAACAAAGTCATTGAACTTTGTTTTGTATCAATAAAATCACTTAACTTAAGACCTTTATATCAATAAAATCACTCAACCAAATTTATCGTGTCTTGATTTAATAAACGTATCAATACTGAAACAAGCTAATTCAGTTCCTCGGTTTAAGTTCCTCAGTTTGTTTTCGATTCGATTTTCAGTATGGTTTCAGTTTTGGAATCTCGGTTTTTTCGGTTAAACCAAAGAACTGAAATTTTGGACGAGTACTCAAAATTTTATGGTTCCCACAATTGTGACCTGGAAACCACTTGTAAGCTATTACAATAAACTATTAAATTCCGAATATGCAATTTGGAATTTCAAATATCTTGAAATGGAAACATAGTGTCGTTTATTTACTTGTTGAGCATGAAAGCAAATAAAGGATTTGAGTCTTTGACATATGCAATTCAGAGAGAATTTCCATTAGTTCTCACTCAATTATGCTCCTAAACCATGAAATTAGACAAAAAGTCAGTTCAAATAATCCTAAATATATTTTTGCATTGCTAAGGGGTTTAGGAACGTAGGATCATGGGCAACAAAGCTTATATTCATGAGAGAAATGGTAAGGTTGTTGCAGTTAGTAATATAACTGGAGCAGTTAACAATCAAAATGAGAAATGTCATGATATATTGGTGGCTAATGCACATTCAAATAGAAATAAAGGACCGAAGAATAGAACTAGAAAAATCGAACTGAACCGTATCGAACCAAACTAATTCGGTTAGTCCGATCCAATCTTCGGTGCACATTAACAAAAACTCAAAAATCGAATCGAAGAGCTGAACGTCCACCCCTAATTTGTTTCACTAATTAAGTTCGCCTGTAAAAACTCCTTAACGAGTTTTCTTTAATTTTAGGTCAATGTTTACATGGCATAAAAAATAATTTCTTTTGTCATGTCAGATTTTTGTAATGATAAATTTAGTTGAGTGATTTTATTGATACAAAGATCGAAGAGTGATTTTATTGTTACAAAATAAAGTTCAATAACTTTGATAAATAATTTCCCAAAGTTGAGTCACCTTTTAAGGGCCCGTTTGGCCAAGTGAGATGAAATCATGATTTGAAATCATGAGATGAAGTTAAGTTTTGTTTGGACATACAATTTGGACTTTTTATATTGTATGCTTTCTCATAAATTATAAAAAAAAAACTCATAAATTGTGAAAACTATCAAAATTTCCCCAATCCCTTATACAATCTTACCAAATAAGCAAAAGTATAATACACTATTATAAAACTATTCTAAAAAACTGACATTTATTGATCAAACTTTTAATTCAATAAAAAAGTAAAAAATTGAACATGAATTGTAGTGTACTACTCTTCAATATAATCCTCCCACAATCTCCTTACGTTGAGCTTGCATTTCTCGATCAAATGACCGAGAAGACGAAGCAACATTGTTACTTTGAATTTGATTAAAAATAATAAATTTAGTGAATAATAAATGATAAAGTAAGAGTTGGTTTGAAGTAATAATAAATTTTATATTGATGAGAGTAATGATTATATGAGATATAAATAGTTTAAAGAATAATATGAACTATAAATTTTATTTGCACATGAAATAAATGGTTGATAGATATAAATGGTGAGTTTGTTTTTTTTTTACAAAATATAAACTTGTGGGTCAATTTTTGTATTTGAAAAAACCCAAATCATGCTATGAAATCTCAAATCAAGTTTTTTGAAGAATTTGAGATTTAATCTCATGAGATGAAATCAGTTTTAAATAGCATGTCCAAACGCTGATTTCATCTCATGATTTCATATCACGAGATGAAATCACATGTCCAAACGCCTACTAAGATAGTAACTCCAAAGATAAGATGTGCAATCATCAGTTGAAACCACTCTGTTAGTTTGTTCCCGTCTCATATCATCTGTTCTTCACAAGAATCAGATCAGTATGCTTATAGCAGTTGCAACTAATTTGGCACTACTGATTTATACTCTTTGAGTCTTGAGTAAATGGCATACAAATTCAAACAAATTGATATTGCTGCTTACGACACTAATCAAAATGTGAAGAGTTGGAAGAACGTTAATCTAGCACATCCCGCATCCGGACCAAGTTTTAGTGTCCTTCCTGTGCAACAACAGCACAAAGGGGACGGAAATGTATATCACAGTAGGTAACAGATCATAGAGAATGAACTTCAGATTGCAGAGGGCGACATGGTTAAGGTGGACAGAAAGCAGAAAAGCTTATTCCGAAGATTCCATTTAATTTGATCTATAAACCTACCACCAGATAAAACCAGCTGTAATAGCAACTAACTCTTACGGTGTCCAGAAGTCTAAATTGCAAGTTTCATCTTGACTACTTGCTTAAGTCCTTCCTTTTTTCATCCAAATAATGTGTTTGAGGTAGCTTGTACAAGGAAAATAATGAGTTAATAACTTAAATATTCACTCAATTTTGGACTTTTATCCCAGAAAGTCACTCAACTTTGGACTTTACTCAGAAAGTCACTCAACTTTCGATATTTTACTCAAAAAGTCACTCAACCCATTTTATTATATTTTAAACTAAATATTGCTTATGTGAAAAAAAAATTTAATAACAAAATTCTGAAAAATATAAAATATCTATTTAATGACCCTTTTATCCTTTCCTTCATTCACCTATATTATCTTTACCATCTCTTTCTCACATTTTGTTTCTCCTTCTCGCTTGCTGAATGTAACACGTATTTCAATCATTTTTATTCCATATACACCCTTATCCAAAGTATTGACTCATGTAGGAGATGGGAATTAATTGGATTGCCTGCCTTGTCCTCATGCTTTGGTTAGTATTCGTGGAAATAGTAATAGAGTTGAAGATTATGTGAGGTTGAAATTTTTAAAAATTTGTACTCATATTTCATTAACCCAACCAACCCCGAAGATCATTGGCCAAAAGTAATGAATGGTCATGTGACCATTAATCCATTAACCCCGAAGATCATTAATCCATTTATTTTGTTTAAACTTATGGTCATGTGACCTTAACTCAATATAGGGGCAGATCTATTAAGGCCCGTGAGGGTGTCACGCCACCCGCAAACTTCGATGGAAATTCTATATATATAGGTATAATTATACAGAATGTATATAAATAAAATGCTTGCCACTCATAGTACCAAAGTGATCCTTGGTGTTAGTGGCAAATGGTCATTTATTCCACCCAAGGAGTATGGGTTCAAATCCCTTTGGCAACTTATTTTTTGCTACATAAATTCAATTATGTTCTTTTCATTTGTTTTTACTGCAACTTAACCTTGCTCACAAATTCAATTATGTTCTTTTCATTTGTTTTTAGTTATTTAGTTATTGACTTATTCATTTATTTTTGAATAATATAATTTATTAGTCTTTGACTTTTCTTTTATTTCTTATTAATTAGTATTTGTTAAATATAAAATTAAAAGATGAATAAGTTTTGTTTTCTTTTTCATCAAATTAAAAAAAAAACAAAAAAAACTGTCCAAATATTGATAATTATAAAAATAGTTGTACACAAAATTGAGGCCAAATATTGCGAAAAGTCACAATTTTTTTGCTTTTTAAAGAAAAATAAATGAGTAAAAAGCTAAAGCAGTCAAAATTTTTACTAAGAGGGTTCAAAATCAAAAGAAGTAAACACACGAGCTAGTCGAAGGGGTTCAACATCTACTATATATATAAAAATAATTCTAATCATATATAAATAGTATAGTTTTCTACAGAAGGAGGACCCTTGACCATAAGTTGGCTCGCATCCAGGATTTGGAGTCTCCGGTTGATTTAATCGATGAATCTACTTGGCACTCGGAGACTTCGAATCCTGGATCCGCCTCTGACTCAATAGTTAGAAAGTGTTAATGTGACACTAATAAAGTGTCTTATTTTGTTAAAACTTGTGTTCGTATGACCTTTAATCATTAGTTGCATGTGTTATCTTATAAGCAGTATTTTTTGTTAAAGGATGTTGTTTATTCAGTGACGTTTGAATGGTAATTTATAGACCATCTTTTATCAAGTGATGAATAAAGTTGCAAATATATGAGTCAATACTTTGGATAAGGGTGTATATGGAATAAAAATGGTTGAAATACGTGTTACGTTCAGCAAGCGAGAGGGAGGAGCAAAATTTGAGAAAAAGGTGGTAACGATAATTTAGGGGAATGAAGGAAAGGGTAAAAGGGTCATTAAATGGATATTTTGTATTTTTCAGAATTTTGTTATTAAAAAATTCCCACATAAGCAAAATTTAGTTTAAAAAATATTCAATAAAATGGGTTGAGTGACTTTCTGAGTAAAGTCCAAGGTTGAGAGACTTTCTGAGATAAAAGTGTTGGGTTTTTAAGAGGTGTGAATGGGAAATGAATAGGTGTTTTCTTTGAAAAGACACCAAGAGAAAGGATGCAATTTGAATAGGCACCTTTTCACTTTGAATGGTTATGACCTCTCCGAAGGATTGTGACTTTTCCCATAGGTTGTGACTTTCCCCATAAGGCACAATAAGCACCTCTTCATACTACCTTTTCGTTGGCTATAAATTCAGAGGACTAGCCTCAGTTTTTTGAATAAAATTTCTGAACATCTTCTACATATTTTCTAATAAACAAATGTAGAGTCATGTGTGGTTTGTTGCCGTTCTTTGCGTTCGATGAAGTTGTTGGAGTTTGAGGTACCGCTACTCCATTGATAGGTATATCCGTTTTATGCTGGAAGGAAGTAATCCAAAATCTCGGGTACAGTGAGGGGATTAAATTCCTTAAATACACACAAGAAAGTTGTGGACTCGGATATTTTAATTAAGTTCTTTGCTTTTCTGTTTATTTTTCTGGTTTACTATTTTGAACACAGGATACTAACAATCTTAAGGAATTTATCTTTTTATTTTGTGTTCATTTCAAGAATGAGGCAAAGTTATATCTGATGTCACTGGAATTTTTCTTTGTACCAATTCCATCACTGTTTGACACCATTCATTTTATCTACATGGAATGATAATTAACAAGACAATGGTGATTCCTAAATGTGTCAACGTTCTAATTGAAGGATGTTCTTTGATAAGTATACTTCGCGCATCAATCACAACCTGAAACATGTCACAACAAATATTAAAAAATGACTTGAAAAGTTGTCGAAAAAATTATCAAAGAAAATTCAGATTTTTCGTCTCCTCCTTTTCCCTCCACCGTGAAATCAGTTCTTGCACAAAGTAGATGTTAAATGGATTGATTTTGTGGCAAAGAAACTGGACCTGGAGAGTGAATCTTCATTGACAAAAGAAAGAGTTGGTAAAAGAAGAGAAAAAGCAACGATGGTTAAATAATACTAGTGAAAGGCTGTTTTCCTAGTTACTGTAACATAGGTTTCCTTTCTTTCTCCCTAACTTGCTTTCTGCATACATGATCTCAAAGCCAAAATCAAATTCTATGCCTTTTGAGCTATCTTTATCAGTGGTTCAAGAAAACAATTGTGTAACACCCCATACTTTTCTAACCTTATTTGATACCCTGGGATCATATCTACATAGGTGTTGAGATGCCATGCATATGTGTTTTATAGTGTCATTGGTGAAACATTTGATATCGGACTTAACATGTGTGATTCGATCTTCGTAGGAGGTGTGTTGTGATATCGTGGAGCATTTGGGTAAGAACTCGTACACATTCTAACCTCATTTGGTGACTTTAAGTCATGTTTACTTGATGGTTAAGATCACTAAGTAAGTATTTTGTAGTGTTTTGATAAGGGATTGGACGATACGTAAACATTGGACAAGTGGCCGGAAATTTCAGCAAAGTGCTGAAACTTGCGCCACTACCCTGTTTCAGGGGTGTGGCGCAAGCCACCTGCAGCCAAGAAGTTCAGAGGAGGCTGAAAACTTGCGCCACTACTCTGTTTCAGGGGGTGTGGCGCAAGGCACAACAATTATGCCCTTCCGGAGTCGTTTCGTAACGCAATTCTACGACGATTTTTAGATGGTTTCTTTTGGTTCTTTGGAGTTATTTGAGCATTGTTAAAGCTTCAAACACTTCAATACACTCCTACATACTCTTACATGATCAAATCATGAAATGTGAATAGTGATCCAAAATGTTCAATGAAGCCAAGGGCGACTAGAATTCCAATTTTTGCGACCGAGGCGACGAATGAGAATCTCGTAAGAGAATAATGTCGTGACCTTATGGAATTATGTAAACATGAGATATATGGTGATTAATACATGAAATTTGAGGGGTTACATGGATATGTGTATTGGACCCAATTTGAGGCCCAAAATGGAATAAAACTACATGGGCCTAAAGGCAAAGTGATCCATTCTTCCAATAATTGACCAATTAAACATATCATGTAATGACAAGTGTGGCTAAGGATGACTTGGGGTCTATATAAAGGCCCCAAGATCAGATTTTATTGTCCAAAAACTCTCATGCCTTTGTGATATTTTCTCACATATTTCTTTAAGCTTCAAACCCTAAAGCAACATATTCCTTTGGACTCCTTGGACAAGATCAACATATTCCAAGCCTTGGTAAGTATCTATTCACATGAATTAACATATTATATGCATGGAAGATTATGTATATTATGGTAGATGTGTTGGCGAGGTGGTGAATAGTGTATTTTTGCCTTTGGTGAAAGATGTGCTATCTTGGTAAATTGAACTTGAATTAGGCCTTGTGCCTTTGATGAAAAAGCATGGTATGAACAAACTATGAACATGTATGGTGCTATTTTTGGTATTAAACTTGTTCTTGTCTATAAGTGGAAATTGTGGGATTTTGGCCGATATGTGTTATGAGTTGTGTTAAGGTCCTTTGATGGATTATTTGTGATGTGGTATGGATAAGAAAGTGTAAAGGAGAAGTGTTGTAGGTGAAATGTATCAATTATCATGTATTGGTCAATGTTGGGAATATTATGAAATTTTTAGAATAATAGTATGATCAATGGTTTTGTCAAGGGGAAATGACATGTTTAAAGGCAAACATGTAACTCATTGACATGGTATGCATTTGTAAAGTAATTGGTGGTTAATGTGAATTCCGTATTGTATTTGTGTTGTAGAGGAACACATAAAGAAGGAGCGGGACTATTGTACGCACCTCTAGGATTATATATTTGTATTGCGAATCCAAGGTATGTAAGGTTACTTTGTCCGTATCTTCCTACGGCAAATAGTATTCATATTGACATGTCACTAGTCCTATCCCGAAACGTGCTAAGGTATTCCATATCCGGTTATCAAGGGTCATTGTTATATATTTCCTACTCATTGTTCATTTGTGAATCTCATGTCTCATATCCATGGTTAATGTTCCAATGTTCCAATAGTGATTATACTTATGTCTTTTGATCATTACTTTTTATTCCAATGGTTCCCATAGTATTATGATTCTAAGAATGTCATGTTGCCAAATCATTCACATGGTTCTCACTCATTGGTTAATGATTCAAAGCTTCCAACAATGTTATGTTCCAAAGTTCCAAAGTAATGTTATGACTATCCAAGTATCAATCTCAAAGTAAAGATCAAAGTAATGTAAATGTGGTCAATGATCAAGTATGGGTGGCAAGTCTAGGGGCGTAAGCCTAGATCGACTCGATCCCGATGTATTGATTTATGGGTGGCAAGTCTAGGGGCGTAAGCCTAGCTCGACTCGATCCCGATGTATTGATTTATGGGTGGCAAGTCTAGGGGCGTAAGCCTAGCTCGACTCGATCCCGACGTATTGATTTATGGGTGGCAAGTCTAGGGGCATAAGCCTAGCTCGACTCGATCCCAACATGATGTTATGATATGAAAAGACCTACTGATCAGTAGGGGTCCGGGTACATTGTTATCATTGAGCATTGAGATAAAGAAAGCAAAGAAAGTAATGAAAGCAATCCATATGGTTTCCCAAAATACCAAATGGTGACTTATTCACATTGATTATTCATATGTTTTGAGTTCATTAAAATATTCATGTGTTGTACAGTTTCATCTGAGCCTTGCATACTCAGTACTTATTTCGTACTGACCCCTCTCGGGGAATTTACCTTACTTGCTGCAGGCGCAGGTACTAGTAGGCCTCCTCAGTAGGTTGCCAGTCGTCGCAGACCATTGGTGAGCTCCAGCTAATTCGGGGCTTCTCCGAGTCAGAGTGTATATATGTTTTGGTGATGTACATGTTGTATAAAGCGGGGACTTGTCCCGACTTATGGTTCAGTTTGGTCAATGCTCATGTTAGAGGCTTTTGTAGACGGATGTGGGTGTATCAGTGTAAAGGACATCTGTTGTTTTGACTGGATGGCCTCAACGGCCAAGTTTCATATGTATATATAAATATGTCCCATGGTTTCTTTATTTGTCTTCCATGTGCTTACGCAATGGTGGTTATGAGTATGATAGGCATATGATTGAACATAGGTAAGCAAAGGTTGGTTCTCTAGGGCCTTATCGGCTACGGGTGCCAATCATGTCTCGATGGGATTCGGGGCGTGACAAATTGATTATATATTGTGATTGAAATTTTGTCATGGAAAATATGTGTTCTTTATGTGGTTACAAAAGTAACAATGAAATGGAGGGTTCCATAGTGGGAATCCTGGATAACAAATGTGTAACTCACCCTCTTTCATTCCTTTGTTATGGAATTAATTGCAAAGTATTTCATGCACAATATTGTGAAATCCTTGAAGTCATTACGAAGAGGATATGATTTGTGTGCAAAGTTTGCCATGGAAACAGATCATTTGGTTCGACCTGGTGCAGAGTAGAAAATGATCATATTATGTTTGGCAACTAAAGAGGAAAGGGCGAGCAAGGATAATGCAAAGAGTGGGTACAGGAGCAATGTTTGAAACCGACATTTCGTTCTACTAATGTAAAATGATGCAACTGTTGGTCATTGTGGATAAATCATTTCATTGCTGAGAAGTCTAATTGAAAAAAAAAAAAAAAAAGACACTTGGAAGTTCAATACAAAAATAAAATATTGATAAGTCAGGGAATATTATTATTCATGCCAATAAGTACAGAGAATGAAAGGTGGAGATCCAATATAGTGCCTTATATTATTCCTCTTTTACTCTACTAATGGAAGTGGCCAATTTTGGGGTCACTCAAGTAGTTATGAACCAGAGAGTCAAAGAAAGTTTGGCATGGCGCAACCACTGTAACGTTGCTTTGAAACTGAACAAATTAAGCAACGAATCAAGGAGACAGTGAAAAATAATAATTGGGTTTTATTTTACATAGACATTTATTAATTAATGATCTTAAAGTATACTATTCTTGTGTGCCATAAATTTATTAGTTGGTATACAATTTAGTAGTTCATGAAAATAATATTTAAAATGTGGGGGTTCTTAATTGGCTTATGATAAAGTCAATATTAGACCCAGTGTCTAATGTAAAACTCACAAAATCTTTGAAAGATATTTGATATGGTGGTCAGTGAATTTTTTATTTTTTTTTTACTAGCATATGGCTAGTTTATGAAATCACCAAATGGATAATTGAACATATACTTGTTCAAAAGAATTTTGTTCTTTCATGATAGAGTGTCACTGGAAATGTCGTTACTTTGCATGAAAAGAGGCGTCTTTTAAATGAAATTATTTGTACAAACATGAACATTGGTAAATGGCTACTTGCCTTTATTGATCAACAAAATAACGATCAATTAATCATTAATAATGATAGTATTTGTTGGTAAGTTCTTGTTCACGCTAGAACTTGTGGGGGAAAACTATCTATATAGTTAGTCGAATACTTAATCAAGTACCCCATAGAAAACACAATCTATTCCATATGAAAATGAAAAGGAATAAAGTCCAATTTGAATACTAAGTGTGGGGGTGTTTGGCGAAATATGTTCTTAAACCCAAAGGGTAAATAGAATCGAAAAAATATTGATTGTGTTTTTATAGAATATGCCACCAATAGTAAAGGATATTGATATGTCAACCATATGATATATGTCTTTGGTGGATATTGATATGGTAGTTAGTGAAATTTCTCACTTAACTAGTTCCGTCTTAGTGAAAGACTAGTTGATTGAATTAGTCATTTGATGATTGATCATATGTATTTTAATTAAAGGTCATGATCTTTAATTCGTGAATGGATGTCATTTTCAAGGTTGTGACTCTTCTTGAGAAGATGTGTTTTTTGAAAGACAATCCTTTGAAAAGACAAGACGGTTTATTGAATGTATAAGTTTATTGGTCTATAAATTGAAGGACCAATTAATGATAAGAATAAAAATTGATAATAGCTTAGATTTTCACATTTGTGAATGTGCTATTAGTTGGATATTTGAAGAAGTATACTTAAAAGAAGTGGAATGATTGAGAAATATATATTGTTAAAATGTTATGGCCACAACTGAGGTCAATAATCCACAAGTATTGGTATAATGACGTTACTTTAAGTGTAGTCATCAGTCTACGATATATCCTAATTTCTACGTGTAAGACGCAGCAAACGTCAAAAGGCATCTACTTTCTTTGGTCCCGATTTCTTGGCATTCTTAGTAGAGAATGAGCCTCAAACCTTTAAGGAAGCTATGTCTTCTTCAGAAGCACAATATTCGAAAGAGGCAATCAATAGTGAAATAGAATCATATTGAATAATCATACGTGGGAATTAGTTGATCTTCCTCCAGAAAACAAACCATTGGGTTCTAAATGGATCTTCAAAAGAAAAATGAAAGATGATGGCACTATTGATAAATATAAGGCAAGACTAGTTGTCAAGGGGTTCAGACAACGAGAAGGTCTTGATTATTTCGACATGTACTCTCCGGTAACAAGAATTACGTCAATTCGAGTATTGATAGCGTTAGCCGCCGTGTACGGTCTTTAAATTCATCAAATGGATGTGAAGACAACCTTCTTAAATGGAGAATTGAAAGAAGAGATCTACATGGATCAATCCGATGGGTTTGTAGTTCCAGGAAAAGAAAAGAAGGTATGTCGACTTGTTAAGTCGCTTTATGGACTAAAACAAGCGCTCAAACAATGGCATGTGAAATTTGACCAAACAATGTTGGCAAATGGATTTAAGATCAATGAGTGTGATAAATGTGTTTACATAAAGAACACTCCAAATCACGTTGTCATTGTTTGCTTGTATGTTGATGATATGTTGATAATGAGTAAAGACATTTCTGACATAAATGCTACTAAGCGTATGCTTGCTAGCAAATTTGATATGAAAGAGGAGTTGCAGATCTGATTTTAGGAATTAAAATTCACAGAACTCCTCAAGGTCTAGCTTTGTCTCAGACTCACTACGTCAACATGGTATTGGCTAAATTCAAGTATCTGGACTTCAAAGTCGCAAAGACTCCAATTGATGTAAATCTTGCTCTTACAAAGAACAAAGGTCAAAGCAAGTCCCAAGTGGACTATGCTTGAGTGTTAGGAAGTTTGATGTACATAATGAATTGTACCAGACCTGATATAGCTTGCGCCATAAGTAAACTGAGTCGGTACACGAGTAATCCCGATCAAACTCATTGGATGGCGATGAAGCGAGTGTTGGGTTATCTAAAATACACTCAAGAATATGCATTGAACTACAATAAATATCCTGCGGTGGTTAAAGGATATAGTGATGCAAATTGGATCACCGGATCATCTGAAATAAAATCCACAAGGGGATATGTGTTCATTATTGGTGGAGGAGCAGTGTCTTGGAAATCTTCCAAACAGACATGTATAGCTCGCTCTACAATGGAATCCGAGTTTATAGCTCTGGATAAGGCCGGTGAAGAAGCAGAATGGCTACGGAATTTTCTAGAAGATATTCCTTTATGGCCAAATCCAGTTGCTCCTATATGTATACATTGTGACAGTCAATCGGCAATAGGACGAGCTGGAAATGTTATGTATAGCGGGAAATCTCGTCATATTCGACGAAGACATAATACCGTTAGAAAACTATTCTCTAGAGGAATTATCACAATTGACTATGTAAAGTCAAGAGATAACGTGTTGGATCCATTTACAAAAGCGCTAACTAGAGAAGTGGTTAAAGATCATCGAAGGGAGTGGGACTATGGCCGAGGACAAGTCATCGTGGCGGTAACTCTACCTAGAATACTGGAGATCCCAAGATCTAGGTTCAAGGATATCAAGCAAAGTCATTAATGACGGTTCAACATTGTCAAAAATAATTTTTTGGTCCATTCTCGTGATGAGACAATGTTCAGTATCAAGGATAAAGTGTTAAGACTTTTTAATGGTTTCTAAGTTTGATACGGGGTATATCAAATAGTGTATCTACGGGATGACACATTTAGGAATCACCTATGTAAGTGTGAAGTGTAAGCCGCTTCAAGGAGAATTCTGTAAGGCCAATTCTCTACGCACTTATGAACCGGCAGTGTTCATGGCTGAAACGAACAAAACAATGAGAACCAAAGACGGTTCAAGGGTTGATTGTGTGACATATGGTTGTCTAGGTATACACCAAAGCTCGACGGTTCAAAGATATCAAATCTATCGATTGACCGAGTATATCCGACAGATGTTCACTACGGAAAGTTCAAAGGGAAACCTACTTATCCAGATGCGATTAATCCTTACTTACGAATCACACAGTTTTTCATGCATGTTTTTATCATATAGCCATTCCCCATTCATGTGGGGGATTGTTGGGTTTTTAAGAGGTGTGAATGGGAAATGAATAGGTGTTTTCTTTGAAAAGACACCAAGAGAAAGGATGCAATTTGAATAGGCACCTTTTCACTTTAAATGGTTATGACCTCTCCGAAGGATTGTGACTTTTCCCATAGGTTGTGACTTTCCCCATAAGGCACAATAAGCACCTCTTCATACTACCTTTTCGTTGGCTATAAATTCAGAGGACTAGCCTCAGTTTTTTGAATAAAATTTTTGAACATCTTCTACATATTTTCTAACAAACAAATGTAGAGTCATGTGTGGTTTGTTGCCGTTCTTTGCGTTCGATGAAGTTGTTGGAGTTTGAGGTACCGCTACTCCATTGATAGGTATATCCGTTTTATGCTGGGAGGAAGTAATCCAAAACCTCGGGTACAGTGAGGGGATTAAATTCCTTAAGTACACACAAGAAAGTTGTGGACTCGGATATTTTAATTAAGTTCTTTGCTTTTCTGTTTATTTTTCTGGTTTACTATTTTGAACACAGGATACTAACAAAAAATCCAAAGTTGAGTGACCGTTTAAGTTATTAGCTTGGAAGATAATTTGCTTCCCACCTCTGCTATACCAATTGAAACTTTCTCAAGGCACACGATTCCATTTGCCACTCTTGGGAGCTGAAGCAGATGATGCTCAGTTCGGGGATGATGATCTTCCAGACATTAGACTGCGTTCTGGTCATGGCTTATGTGCCAATCCCGAGAAAATAGTTAATCAGCTTAAAGAAAATGTCTCATTGAGTTGTTGTATGTCAATGGTAGAAAGAATAAGAAGTTCTGACAGTGAGCTTCTCATACAATAAGGCCCGGAAAAGAGATTTGAATACAAGCAAAGCTAAAAAAAAGTTTAATTTTCAGTCTTTTCCGTATTTGGTTTATCAAATTTACCTAAAGGAAGACAGAATCTTGACCATTATAGCCTTCTCTATCCAGATATGGGCCAAGAGTATAGAAACGAATTCCACAACTGGGGATAGTACAGTCTAAAAATACCTTACATCCATGATAAAAAATTATGGAGAAAAGAAAGAAAGAAAGACGACATGCTTATGTGCACATTTAGAAGGTGTGTTAAACCATTACAAGGAGAATTTGTTTACTCCGTCATTAGCATTCCTACAAGAACAGATGCATCAGACAAGTTATCATCTTGTTGGCACATCATGGAAATCACCATTTCCCACACTTCTTTACTAATACAATTTACAGAGGCCATATTATCCAGCGCTCTCAGTAATGATTCACTATCTCCTTCTTGAATTAGCCCGTCAAATAATTTAAATAAACTTATCTCACGAGGAATATACCCTTTGAAAACCATCTCATGCAAAAGAACTGCAGCTTCCTTAAACTTGTTCACTTTACAAAGCCCATCAAAATATATCCTATAACTAACCACATCGGGTTTACACCTTCGTCTAGGCATATCATCCAAGAGTTCACTAGCTTCTCTTAATTTTCCATCATCACAAAGGCCTCGAATTATCACGTTGCAACTAATTACATCAAGTTTACAACCCTTCCCTTCCATCTCATCCAAAACACGAAATGCAGAATCGAAGTCTTTCTCCTGACAATAACCATGCATTAATGCATTGAAAGTAACCGTATCACATTTACATCCATTCTTTTCCATCTCTTTCAACAAACCATAAACTTCATCCTTCCGACCAACCCTAAAATAGGCACTAATCAACGTCGAATACACAGCTGAATCCAATTCCACTTTCTTTTTCAACATCTCCTCCTTCAACTTAACCGCCGCATTCAAATCACCAACCTTACAAAGTCCTTTAATCAACGCGACATACACAAACCCATTATCCTTCACCTTGAAATCTCTCTCCATCATCTTTTTCATCCTAAACGCCTCATCTAACTCTCCATTCACGCAAAGCCAATTAATCAACGTCCCAAAACTCACCACATTCGGCTTAATCCCTCTCTTACGCATTTCATCAAACATCTCCCGTGCACTACCCAAATCACCACACAAGCAACTAGCATTCATCAATATATTAAACGTACAAACATCTGGGGTTCCATAATTCTCAAAATTCTTCAATAATTCACCAATCTTGCCGTATTCTTTACAAGATAAAAGTGCATTCAACAAACTATTAACAGATTTTACACTTCTATGGCAACGAAAAGAAGGTATTTCATTGAACATAATTAGAGCTTTTTCAGGTAAATGTGCTCTACCATAAAAGGAAACAACATTGCAGAAAACGACTTCGTTAAGAGAAATTCGAGTGTCGTGCTTTAATTTGTACATAATTTTTTCCATTTCGTCGAAGAGTTTGGCTCTGCCGAGTTTGCAGATGATGAGATCATAGCAGAGAGGAGAATAACGAAAGGGTTTTTTAGGATTGGGATTGGGATTAGGATTGAGGAAGAGTTGAAGTGCGACTTTTGGATCTTTTTGTTGGCGAAGTAGAGAGGAGAGACTGAAAGACGATATCTTTTTCACTCTCTCCATTTCGTAATCCAAATTGTTTGAGTTAGTTTGAACTTGGAAACTCGATAGAATTCTCTGTCCCAGTTTGTGCTCAAATGATTCGAGGCTTAGAGCCTGTCTGGATAGGCAGCAAAAAATTCTGACTTTCTAACTCATGGCTTTTCCTTATTTTTATCATTTTTGTTGTAAAATGTATTATGAAACTATATAAAACAAGATATACTCCATAAACAAGACATGTAGTGATGAGAGAGAACTTTTCTTTTATTGAGTGTGGGTGTGTAATCCATGAGTCAAGAGTGCTCTATTTATAATTAGGACAAAATTTGGTCAAGGAATAAAGACTACATGGAGTATTTTACTCCCCCTAGGAAAACGTTACTTGACATCTCAGAGACAACTTGGAATATATCCTATATCTCAGCTTCTCAATAGTGAGGCTGGCAATACTTAAGTGAATAAATCAACAAGATTATCACTCGAATTGATCTGTGGAACATCTATCTCACAATTTTGTTAAAGATTATGTGGGAAAAAGAAAATCGGCGAAATATGCTTTGCGCGGTCTTCTTTGATGTATTTGCCAACATGTCGATAGAGTTTTCGGGCAAAGAGAATACCAGACCAATGTTCCTCTCGACAAGGTTTCTCCGAACTTCTTCACCATCACAGACTCGACTTCCTCCTACCTGAGGTGGTTGCCATTTACGACTGTTGTGAAGAAAAACAAATGCTCTTGAGGGTCCGTATTCCCATCATACTTTGGAATATTGTTCATTTTAAACCTCTTTGGTATAGGTTTAGTCACTATGCTAGCCATGTAAGGTATTTTGGCATAGCTTTTCGAGTCTGGTGCTTTTACGACAGGCGATGCCCCTAGGATGTGATTCATGCGAGACTGTAGTTCCACATACTGAGACTTCATCTCCTTTATCAACAACTCCATCATCGTTCCTGCCGAGGAAGCAAGGGCTTCGACCTTTGTCGCTATGCGCTCCTTTGATCTATCGTCAAGTTCCAAATCATCGAGAGTGTCCCGCACGTTCCCCCTCGAGGGGTTCGGAGTTACTTGGGTCAAATCTCCCTGGAGCTCATTTATTCCCCTATCCTAAGCTTCCATCCTAGCCATTAATTTCTCTTGGGAACTTGCAAAGCTTTTGAGGACCTTCTGGAGACCTCCATGCCAGCCATTCTTTCCTCCATTTTCTCCACTTCAACGAGGGGACTACGAACCATCTTTTGTATATTCACGTCAGTTGTGTCCACATTGAGAGACAAGTCCTCCTCATTCTGGTGGGTTGTCTGCCCACTATAATCCATTAATCAAGAAGCAAAATTTTTGCCGCATCCTCAGTCGTGACATCATCGATAGTTGCATCCACAATTCAATCTTCACCGTTAGCCATATCTCATTGCCTGCAAAATAAAATGCAACTAAGAAAAGATAAAGTTAAACCCACACAATTGCTCTGACTCTATGGCATACGCCAAACTTTTTACCTATAATTGGTAAAGTTAAATTTGTAGGGAGTCAAGAACACTAGTTACGATTTAACTTCATTTTATGTCCGGTTTACTAGCGGTTTGATTATTAATAGGTGATGAAAAACAGATAGAGTGTAATGTAAATAAGATAAATAAGGCTAAGAGAACAAATCTAGGCGTATCCGAGGTGAACGCAAGTGAGCCCGAGATCCCGACCTTAGGCTGTAAGATCAGCTACTTCGGTCACTATCTAATTCAAGACAAGATGCTAACAATGAAAATGCTTGAAGCCCCAACAAATAGTATATTGCTAATGAATCACTTAAGAGAATTAAATTCAAGATGTCTTTACAAATGGGGAGAGGATTGACTATTTATAGGCAACAATGTTAAGTCCTTGGCCAATAAGAAAATGTCACTAGAGCCCTAAAATACTAAAACCTATATCCTCGCGCCACGTTTCTAATCCGTTGGAGGGTGCCAACTAATGTTCCTGCATAACTCAGATTCGTATGAACTCGTCCGCGTACCTGAGCAGCCTGACACTCTTGTCTCCTATTTGTCCTTTTGCCACGTCATTATGAGCGACGACTCCTTGGTTTGTGTCCTGTACGCGATAGCATCTCTGTCATCTTTATCTAGGTAAGGGCTTCCCGAGGTTCTGTATTCTTGCTATATTGAAACTCTATGTTGGGCTCATTGTAAGTGCCACGTGTCCCAAATCCAATTTCACCTCATACAAATTTCTTCCCATTTTTTATCTAGTACATATTGTTTGTGAGAGGTAGTAGTATCCTATGAAATTAGTCGAGTGTGCGCAAGCTGGCCTAGTTGTGGAACGATTTAGAAATTTATAGTTAACAGACGTCAGTAGCATCACAAGGAGGACCACCTTTTGAAGTACAAAAAGAGTACGATACATAATAGGTATGGTATGAGGTCCGATTTACTCATGTTCCTTATTGGCTTAGCCATTAATCCATTAAGAATTCGTTAAATTATTTTTATACCCCTTTATATATATAAGTACTTTAGACTAAAATAGACACGTCAGATGACTATGTAAGGTTAACAAGCCGCATCTTCATATTTTTTTAAGTCAATATGATCGTATGGATCAATAGTTGCTTTTACGTGTATAATTAGATCATTCTTAAGAAGGTTATATGTATGATGATGTATTATTTCCTGCTTTATATTTCTCTATTGTGTTCTTTTTAGAGGCGAAAACGTATTTTGCGGCAACAATTACATTTCTTCAACTATATCTTGTTGATTAGTTGATAAACCAACCGTTAACGAAACATTAGACTTATACTGAATTAACTAATATCTTGATAGTTGGGTTAACAATTAGTATATTAAAATCAATAATCCATAGATCAAATCATTTAAACTAGGGAAAAGGCATCTTTTCCACCCTAAATTATACCCGAAAAGTCATTTACACGCTTAAACTATTGTTGCGACCTAATACACGCCTGTACTATACAAAAGTAAATTTATTTCCACCCCAACACGTACACAACCAGTCATATGATGGAGAGTGTTTTACACTCGCGCCACATCATTGCCATGTCATTGCCACATCAAATATTATGTCAATTTTGTTTTAAAATAAATTCCATGTCACTCAATTAGTTCTTCTTCACCAAACCCACCATTAAACCACCTCCATTGCCGCCATTACCATCAAACCCACATCTCCACCACAATAATTTTAAGATCCCACCATAGAATCCATCTCCGGAATCTCAACATAATCACTGCTATCACAAAAATTACAAACAACCACCATAAATTCAACACCCACTACTAAAACTATCATCGGAATCACAATATCACCATTGTCAACATCCAAGATTACAGAAAATCACTGCCAATTTAACACCCATCACCAAATCCAACATCAAAATCGCCAAATCCAATATTCAATTTATGAAATTTGTTACATACAATCCCACTGCCAAAATCAATTATTGGTAGTGACATTTGTGATGAAATTGATAGTGGTAGGTGACGAAATTGGTGATGGTGGCTGATGATAGGTTAGGTGATGAAGGTACGCTGGAGAGGTGAAATTGGGTGATAAAGTTGTTATTTTTGGTGGTGATAGTGAAATTAATAGGGATTTGATGGTTGTTCTTCATTGATGTTTTGATTGGTGTGGAGAAATCAATGGTGGTGTGATTTTTTCCCACTATTTTTCAGTAGAATTAATAGTGAAGAAGAGGTATGGGGTGTGAAGAAGAAGAGGTATGGGGTGTGGTAATGCTCTGTGTTCTTTGTCTGATTCTAAGGGGGGATGGGGGTAGGGTGGGGTGTGGTGATTTTTTCCTACTGTTTTCCAGTAAAATTATATAGTGAAGAAGAGTTATGGGGTGTGAAGAAGAAGAGGTTTGGGTGGGTGGCTGGGTGAGAAGGATCATTTTTGACTCTTTTTTTTAACTTTAATTTTGACTCAAACGCGCCTATTTTTTGTTTTAATTTTTTTTTGCCACGTTAATTTTAGAGAGTAAATAAATTCACTTTTACATAGTATAAGTGTGTAATAGGTCACCCCAATAGTTTAAGTGTGACATCGACTTTTCGGGTATAGTTTAAGGTGGAAACGATGTCTTTTCCCTTAAAACTATAAAAAAGAAGAAAAAAAATCATTAAACTCAATCAAAATGCTGTTTTTTTTTGTTTTGACAGCCATCCAAAATGCTGTTAGGTTGATAAAATTGCGTTGAATTTTGGTACTTGGTAGCATTTCAAAAACCCATCTAAAACCCTCCTCTAATTGACCTCCCGCTTTTTTGCCTTCTCTTCAGCCCAAATCTCACACACTTTTCCCCAATCATCCCAAAAACTCTCAAAACCCCCAATTTCGAATCTAAACTTACACAAATCAAACACAAAATTGTTATCCAATTACAATGAGGGAAGAAGAAATAGAGAGACTAAGAGGTGTTGTTAGGGATTGTGTGAGCAAACATTTGTATTCTTCAGCTATCTTCTTTGCTGATAAAGTAGCTGCAATTACTTGTGACCCAGCTGATATTTACATGCAAGCACAAGCTTTGTATCTTGGTCGACATTATCGCCGCGCCTTTCACCTTCTTAATGCTTCCCAAATCGTCCTTCGTGACCTTCGCTTTCGATACCTCGCCGCCAAGTGCCTCGTACGCCCCTTTTACTATCAATGATATTCAAATTAATTCTCTAATTGTGTCTTTCGATGCCTATTTGTCTCCACTTGGACCTGTTTTGTTTCAAGGTTGTGTCTTTTTGCAATTGTATAAATAGGGTTATCGAGGAGTAAGGAGCTAATGTGTAATTTGAGACTATTCATGTTTAGGTGTTAATGGAGTAATGGCACCCGAGGGTGTGGCCTAGTGGTTAATGAAGTAGTTGAGAACCATGAGGTCTCGGGTTCAAATCCCAACAGAGACAAAAAATACTAAGTAATTAGTCGAGGTGCGCGCAAGCTGGTGGGAGGTATCCCGTGGAATTAGTTGAAGTGCGCGCAAGCTGGCCCGGACACCACAGTTATAAAAAAAGGTGTTAATGGAGTAACATGCTACTTATGCATTGTACTTTTGTGGTAAGTGGTGATTAACAAAAGTAGGTTTAGCCTCTAGTTTTTCCAGATGACATGGATTTCAGTTTTGGTATAGTAGCAAAATGGGGCTCAAAAACAACCAGAAAGAACTGTATTTTTGGGTTTATTTTATAAGGTTACACTCTATCCTCCCCATACACTACCTGTGGGATTACACGGGGTATGTTGTTGTTGGGGATTCAACATGTTTAGTGGTACCCCTTAGCTGTTAATTGAGTTAGAGTGCTTTAACATCAGAAGTGGTGATTCAGCAAAGTAGGTTCATCCTCTACCCTATAGGTCGTCATATGATATGGAATTATGTATGGTTGTGCTTTAGTTATTAGTAGTAAATGGGGCACAAACACTAGACAAAGAATTGTATTTTAAGCTGTTATTGAGCAGTGCATTGGACCCTATTATGTAAAACGTCACGTTTCTTGATTGTTTGGAGCTTGATTCAGGTGTTGAATTCCAGGGGTTGCAATCATTTGTCAGATACTTGTTAACATATGTAAGATGATTCGAGCATATGTTGGTGAGGTCGATCGAAAATGTGAAAGCTTGATGAAACCCCGTGTTTTTAGCATCAACAACTTTTTCCCATCCCAAGTAATATATGAACTTTCACTCCCTATCTATACTATAACCTTGAGCCTCTTTTCTTCT
Source organism: Capsicum rhomboideum (assembly GCA_031232105.1). Taxonomy (NCBI): domain Eukaryota; kingdom Viridiplantae; phylum Streptophyta; class Magnoliopsida; order Solanales; family Solanaceae; genus Capsicum; species Capsicum rhomboideum. Next base: position 137,956,041 of record CP124716.1, read on the forward strand.
TTCTGTGTACACAAGCATTGATTGATGGGATAAAATAAGCACACTGTGGAATCAAACCACTGTCTATTTCCTTATATGGCAAAATTTAAAGAGTAAAAATCTAGACTTGAAAGCATACGCTTGTTAGAGATGATCCCCGCCCCTGCTTTTCACCTAATCTGTTCGTTCACAACTTCACCACTCTATCGAGGATCGAACTACCACGCTCGTGAAAGCTTGTAAATTCTCTTTTATTCAATGAGAATATAAAGAAATTCTAATAAAAAAGATTATCTGAACAAGTGGATCAGATCCTAGACCTATTCTTTTTGTTTGTCTGCAGCTGTGTTATCAAAGGTGCGCTTAAAGCACGCTTAAGCTCTAAAGCGAGTCTCAAAACATGTTGAGCGCTTCGCCTCGCTTTATGTGCGCTTCATTGTCGTCATCAAGTTTCTAAAACATACTTTTCCTTGCCAATGAGTCTCTTCTGAAGGGGCGACACTAAACAATTGATATTTCACTTTATTGTAATTGTTTTTCAATTTCTTTGTTCATATATTTGTCATTCAAGCTTATAATTATTAGTCTTGGACTAAACCTAATGATTTGTATTTTTTCTCCCTTTGCGCCTTTTTTCATTGAAGCCCACGCTTTTATTTGCGCTTTAAGCCCCAACAGACCTTAGAGCTTTTTTGCGCTTTTCGCTTTTGGTAACACTGGTCTGCAGTCTGCACTAACTTGAAGTGTTACAGTTGCCACACTACCCAGCTGCAGAACACTAAAATATTTGACTCAACAACTTGGTAGATGATAGTATGCCCAGCCTGACAAGCCCCACTAACCTTCTAATGTCGTTCGAAGGCCCGCTTGATGCATGCGTAAGCCATGAAACTACTTGCAAACAGGTTGAGCAGTTAACCTTGCTTGGGGGTGCTTCAATGCAAACACAAAGGTGTTAAGGCGTGTGTCTTAGAGTCCAACTGTCTTAAAGAGAGGGCACTAAACAATAGATATTTTCACCTAGTTGTAATTTTTAAAAGGATTTATATAATTGTTATTTGTGTTTATATTTATCTTTTGAGCTACTACTTATTTTAGTTTTTTTGTTCATTAGAATCCCATGCTTTACTTGTGTGTTGCGCTTAAAGTCCACCAGACATTTGTGCTTGTTTGCTGCCTACATTGGCCAAGATGCTGCCATTTGAATGTAGCTTGCCATCTTTCCTCTTTCAGTTTTCAGCATGTCACACTCTTAGACCTTAAGTATGATTCTGGTTAGGTTTTCATGTGTAGTATATGTATATGTCCCATAAACTAGGATCTTATTATGAATCAATCAATCAACGAAGTCTCAATCGCTCTCAATCCCTAAATAATTGGGGTTAACTTTATAAATGCTAGTCGGTTCCATAATTTGTTTCACTACTAAATATGTGTCTCTCAAGACTAATTAGGGGTTGTCCAAATTAAGAGGTCATCATAGTCTTGCACTTATCTCTACACTAACATACAATTAACTAAACAGACTAAACATTAGGCTCTGCAAGTTGGATCCTATTATGTTCTAAAATATTAAAGTTCCTTTTATAATTTCTGTATTTTTAGGAAGAACTGAAGGAGTGGGATCAATGTCTTCTAATGCTGGGTGATGCTAAAGTGGATGAACATGGGAATATTACTGATACAAGGGAGTGCAACAGCATGTACTTAGACAAGGACGGCGAAGATCGTGAAATAAATGTAAGTTTATCCATTCTCCCCGACCTAGTAGGGTTTTCCGGTGGAATCTTTTATGAATCCCTACTTTTCCACAGAATCAAAATGTTCTGTGTAAATCTTTGACAGATTTTATCAGCAATATGCTTTTTGAGGGGCAAGGCATATGAAGCTTTGGAGAATCGTGCACAGGCTCGACTATGGTTAGTGATAGTTTGGATATAAGACACTGATGTTCATAGACATAATTTTGGATTACGAATTTGGCCTGAATTTCTTGTATGGATCATTAAAGGGAGAGATTGTTTGGTGCTATGTTTTCTATTTGTCTGGTAGTCATGTTTTCAGACTAGTTATGAGGGAGAAGAAATGATAGGAAGTATAGAAAGTGAAGCAAAGTGACTTTCCACATTTAATTTGAACATAGTACGTCTTAGCAAAGCAAAAAGCAAAGAATGAAGAAGTTTAAAAGTGGTATTAGATCCTTCAGATAAAAGTGGTTTAGAGTATTTAAACTCCTTACATCTGATATCTGGTAGTTTCTTAAACTCAAGAGAAGAACAACATTCAGAAGATAATTATTTCAATAATTGGTGTCAAAGTAGTTAACTTTTGACTATATCCTATCTTACGGATGAACCTTTTGTTTATGGACCCCATCTTTCCCCTCTTTTTGCCTCTTTCATTTGTTGTTTGTTAATGCAATAAAGAAGTTACCGATTCCCCTTAATATAACTCTAGGAACAAATTATCCTCTGCCTTTTTTCTTGTGTTCAGCATCTCTTGGTCATCAGTAATCCCATCTTCTTAGCTCTCATTCCTTGCTTTCTTATGCATAGAATTAGGTTAGAAAATGAACCTTGAAGGTCCTACCTGATCAGGAACGAAAGAGATGTTCTGTCTCAAGTTAACTGTAATGCAGGAGATATCATTGGATCTGAAGTTAAGGAATTACAGTTCCGTCATGTGCTGGGTTGTCTTTCCTATTTCTTAATATTGGTCTAGCGGTTAAATATTCATTTATATCATTGGAAGGAGCTGACTTGTTATAACTCCATTACACTTGTAGGTACAAAGCTGCTATCAAGGCTGATCCTTTGTGTTATGAGGTACGTAAGTTTTGCTGTACTTGTCTTGCTTCTGTAATTGATGGAAGTCTTTCTGTAGGGGTTTATCTCACCTCTGAGGTAGTGGTATGGACTGCGCACACTTACCCTCCCCAGACCCCACTTTGTGGGAATATACTGGGTATGTTGTTGTTGTTTGCTTTCTGTAGGGGTTGGTTAGTGTGTCTCTTGGTTTCTTGTTTAGCCTTTCCCCCCTCCTTTTGGGATGGCATGGGGGATAAATCTTGGCAATTACTGTATTAGAAGCCAGATTTTTACGGTAAAACTCTGGAAGATACTTAGTTATCTTACATTCATGATTTTCCTAATCGTAGAAGCCTCATAGGTCTTCATGCTTTCAATTCCATGTCAATCTTATGAATTCATCTATGCTCATTTTCTCATTTTTCAGGCATTGGAATGTCTGATAGAGAATCACATGCTCACTTGTGATGAAGGTGAGAACCTTTGCTGGTCAAGTGGACCTCCTTGGAACTATGAAATAGTACAAGCTGGTTTATAGAATCAAAATGTCTTAAAGCAATGCAAGTGCTTTTGGAGACCGATTGATTTTACTACAAAAATCCTTGGTGTGTTGTTTTTATAAGTAATGAACATTCTCTTTCTTTGAAGCAAACATTCTATTATTGTTTACTGTTCAGTAATATGCTCAAACTCTGAAGCTATGTGCAGTTGGCTGCTCAGCGTTGCTTAGGCAGCATCTATGTGGACACCAAAACTAAGGGATCTTCCTCATCACCTATAAGTTCGATCTTGTAGGGGGTGGAACTACACAGTATATATATAACTGGAGAAAGTACTCGTAAAAACGACGGCCAAGTGATATTTTAATTGATAAAGAAACGAAATAAAAAATATTTAAGTCATTGGAAATAGAAAGTTAGAAATGTAGTAGGGAAGTAGCCACTAAACCTAAATTAGAAAATCAAACCGCCTCTTGGCATTATAATTAGAAATTTTAAATAGTTTTGGAACAATTGATATGATTTACATATGCACTTAACTGTAGCTTCTTAAATTTCGCTGTCCTATAAGTATTATTCAAGCCTTGGAAACAGCCTCTGGCAGAAATGCAAGGTAAGGCTGCGTACAATACACCCTTGTGGTGGGGCCCTTCCCCGGACACCGCGCATAGCGGTAGCTTTAGTGCACCGGGCTGCCCTTTTTTTTTTTTTTAAATTTGTTTCCTTTTGCACCTATATTTATCAAGGTCTGCTCTTAAGTTGTGTTTTGCACTTAAGACCTTGATGCATTATGGCGTTTTTCATGCTTTTGCCTTTTATAATGCTGTTTATTGTTGCACTATTAAAGGAAACTGCTGAATATTTTAGATGATAGTACTATTGCGTTAATGTAATCTTTGTTGAAGGCATTATTATGAAAAATTGACCAATCCAGTTGCTAGTGAATTTCAGAGAGAACCCTGCTCTCATGTTTGCAATTTGGTCCTGAAGATGGGTGGCTCTCTTCATTCTATTCTTGTTTGATAAAGAAGGTAATCACTTCTTATAAGACTACTTTGTATTCCATATGACCTTCTTTGTGGATCATAAACACTTTTGTGTTTCACTCAATTGAAAAATAGAATATTGAATTTGGTACTTTATGTACAAATAGACGGAAAAAGCTGTACTTGAATTTTTACAGAAATGTTGAAATGAATTATCATTTGCATAGAATAATTTTAATTTTATGTTTTGCGTATCCATTTATTCTTCAATGAAATAATTTTTTTCTTTTCCTGTGCTTCCAGTATGATAAAGAAAATGCGGTGGAAGCCAAATTTAGAGAGCTGGAACAGGGTGGACCTAATACAAAGTTGTCGGACAAATCTGTTTTGTGTACGCTTAAAGCCAACACTGATCTTTTGGCCTGCAAAGCCGAGTACTATCATCAATGCGGTGAATATCAGAAATGCTTTGAACTAACATCTGAGTAAGTTGGTAACCCACCAGAAAAAAATTATGTCCTTTTTTTTCTTTTGCTTAATCTTTACGCTATACTGGGCACATGTATTTTGGTACCTAGTTTACATCACTGCTTGAAATTTGGCAATTCTTTCCTTTTCCACTTATCCTTTGGTACATGATAAAATACAGATTGCTTGAAAAGGATCCGTTCCACCTCAAGTGTACCCTGGTGCACTTAGCAGCTGCAATGGAGTTGGGACATTCCAACGAGCTGTATCTTATGGCTTGCAATTTAGTGAAGGATTATCCTCAAAAGTGAGTGAGTTTGAGTTTTGGTCTTGGAGTTTTGAAAAATATATTGCTGTGTATTTGTTCACAAGGCATAACTATTGCATGAAGATTTCTTTGCTGAATAAATCTGAAGTACAACAAATTCTTATTAATCAAGAAAAATGTGATTCTACTCATAGACTTCTTCTGGGAGTTGAGTTCTTTTCAAGGTCAATAGAGTTAAGAGTGATTATTCATGCAAAGATCTCTTTCTTGTTGACATTTAACCTACATGTTACCCTGATCATTCATTTCGATAGACATGGCAGCGAACAAAACTACAAGATCGAGGATGGGGGATCGAGTTGGGAGTTCAAATAAATTTAAATTTTTCTGATATGTTCATCAAGTGATACTTTCAAAGTTTACAACTAATCTTATATCACTTGTTTGTCTCATGTGAAATATTCAACCGTATTATTCAATAGAATGATAAAAGAAAAAGGTAACGTAGTTGAGGAATAGAAAAGGAAAACCAAATAATAACAGCATGATATACCCTGGTTCAGCAACTTGCCTACTTTGGTACTCACACCCAACCGTAGAATCTATTCAAGTTGATGTGGAATCCGCAAACCCAGACTTTTCACAGAGAGCACTCTTTCTTTTTTACGACTTTGCCTAGCGAAATTACACCAATTCAGTGCTAATACTTCACCCAATTGATCCACACTTCGAAAAGTATCTTCAGCTTAAGCATTGACGAGAATAAGTTTACTTCCCACTAAAGAATAGATTTTGTGATAAACTTGGTGCTAACTTTGTTTGAGATAGTTGTATAAGGACTAATGCAAATCTTATTGTTTCATTTTCCATTAAAAGTCATACCAAACTGAGATAGTCTGTTTTTCCAGCATGCCATTATTAACTAGTCAATTTGTGGAATCAAGAGAAATTCTAGACAAATCAATTTGAAAGATTAGCAAACTATTCAAAATTAAGCATGTTGTGAATTGAAAAATTGGCTCAAGTTTGACTTTCACGTCAATCATTTTTTGGTCTTGTTTTTAGAATGGTGGTGTTTGAGCCAGCTTACATATAGGTCTACATTCCATGGGATACAGCTATCTTCCACAGGCAAAAGTACCAGTATCAGTTGAGTAGATAACTAGCAGATAGGAATCTCCACATATAGATGTCAGTTTAGGGGATAACAATTCGAAGTCTGAAATGTATGTGATGTGGCGTTGACTTTATATTAAAAGAATAAACTCTAACCTATTGGTGGATAAATTTGCATAAGGTGGACTTGGAAAGATAGCGTTTTGCTTTGTTTGGATTGATGAGAAGTTTTATTCATTTTCTATGTACATTATTTGTGGTGAAAATTGCTATTATATCATTAATTACCATTTTACTTTAGGTTCTAGAACCTCTTCTGGATCTGATTGGCTCACTAGACCATGTTGTTTATTCAGGGCTCTATCATGGTTTGCTGTCGGTTGCTACTACTATTGTATCAAGAAATATGACCAAGCACGCCGCTATTTTAGGTATAAATATTTATGTCATCATGTCGTGAAAAAGAGGGTTTTGCAATTCTACCTCTCTCTCTCTCGTGGAACTTCTTTTGTTTCATGACAATATTTCTAGTCAAACATTTTCTTCAAGGTTTGGAATACGGGGTTTGTTTGTTTTTCTGTCCTCTTTGTCTTATGCTACTCTTTTGGTACATGCGGCAATAGTTCTAGTGAAAACATGTCTACGTAGTCTTTTGTATCCTGTACCATCTTGGTACTTTTCCTTTTTCTTTAATAACATATTACCGTATAAAAAAAGCACCTTTATGTAAGAATCTGAGTGGTGGGTAGTGATATTTAAAGTGATTATTCTGATGCTTAAAGTGATGGGAAGCAAGGGGGTCCTTGCTTTGCGTGGATGAAGCAAAATGAGTTCGAGGAATCATGAGCATTGAATGGTAAGGCGCAAAATAATTGGAACGAGAAGCGGTCACTTCTTTTAATTTGGCTTTAAAGGAGCTAAAAGACTAAAGGAGAACAAAATAGTAGTGCTATTCGCTATCTAAGTACTAGGGCACTCTCCAGATACATTTCAGTGCTCTCTTTATTGTTGTTAGTCCACTTCTTTCTGATTGTGTTTCTTCTTTTGGATGACCTATTGATCTATTCATCTTTAAAATTTTTTCTTTGTTATGTTCTATACTCCAATTCTTGATCTATAGGCTAAATATTAGGACGATGATGGGACTGTGCTATTAAATTGATTATTAGTAATATTCTATCAATAAAACTAGTTATTAGTACTGTTATTAAAACCATAAATATGTAATCAATGTTGCAAATTTTTATTTTTTGGCTGAAATATTGGAAATTAAAATTTTATGTTGAAAATTGAAATTATATTGTAATAGGCTTGTTGAAATTGCATTTAAATTTTTTTTGAGTTGTTGCATTTATATTTTCAATGTTATTTATGTATATTCAAGCTAGTAAATATAATTGCGCATTTTTGGCGTTATAAGTACTAAATTATCATATGTTAGGTAATTTTTTAATCTTTGATAAACTGTACGCCTAATACGAAGAAGCTTGCGCTTTGCTTCTCACTCGAGAGTCCAAAGGTTCTTGTCACATTTTTGTGGTTGTTGCTTTTGAATATACTGGTGAGCAAAAGTAGTGTAATGAAGGGGGGAGGTTAGCCATCTGTAATTTGAAGTCCATTGACCCGACTAATCCGGATTTTTGCCGTGTAGACCCACCATGAGGGTAACACGCTCCCTACCGAGAAGTTCTCCATTCCCAGGGTTCAAACAGAATCTTCTTGTTAAGGGTGAAGGGGTCCCGACAATTCCATCATACGTCTTAGGTGGTGGAGTGAAGTGTCTCCCCTCCTTAATAGTCGAGATCTTTTTTCTCTTGATATCAGTTTTCTGGAAGCTACTTTCTACCGAAAGTTTGACTGAATCATATGAATTTCTTCTAAGATTTTCAGGATCTCTGATTTCCCTTGTCAAATAAAATGTATCCTTTGGGTGGCGACTTTCTACGTAACTGCTCCGTCATTGAAGTGAGGAGTGGTCCTTCCATTGAGGAATATTAAATGATATGATTTCCTGAATGAATTACTCTTATCAATTTCAGTCTACCTGATATGGATAATCTTAGCAATTGTGCAAGTAAGCTTTGAGAGCTAAGTGCTATCTCATATTTCTTGTTCTTTGGATATTCTAATGTAGCTTACAAATAATTCATCCACATTCAGTTGTTGAAGGTCTTATTTTGTATTCTGATTTTTTATATTTGGCAGTAAGGCAACAAGCTTAGATGGAACGTTTGCTTCAGCGTGGATAGGATATGGAAATGCTTATGCAGCTCAAGAAGAAGGAGACCAGGCAATGTCAGCTTACCGCACTGCTGCTAGATTATTTCCTGGGTAAATCCTATCTTTTCTTGATAATTTTGTCTTGTTCTAGCTGTGAGGGACTTAGTACTTTCAAATTTTCTGATAGACGAACTTCTATTTGTACTGATTCTTTCATCCATACTAAATTGAACGAAAAAAGGGGCCAAACATTCCTCTAACTATTGAATTAGGCTAAAAAATACCCTCCTTCCCCCTATTGGACCGACAATGCCCTCAAAGTTATTTTTGGCTTATAAATGCCCCTAAAACTAATGGTTGGCTAGATGAGACTTTATAAAAGCCACATGACAGTGTATGATGGCAGACAAACTGTGGTTGGCTCACCTCAGGAAAATCTAAAACACTGCCTCAAACGAAGATCAATGATGTTCCTTGATAGCACTAGTAGAGGAATCTGCACAGAGCTGTAAGTTATTGGTTTGCCACAAGGGCCTAATAAGGTCATCGACCCGTTCCTGCATCTTACTTCGCGGAATAAGTCTTAGAAAAAAGTATGCATGTTGCAAACAAGGTACAGCACATTATATCATAACCATAGCAGGTATAACAAATGCCATCAAGCACGAAATGAAACACACATTTGCACTGAACCCTTGTGAATAGGATCACTAAAATGTATAGTGGGTACTACACAGGTGGGACTGCTTGACCAATATATGGGTCTTCACAACCCTCAGTTGCTACACCGAACCGCCCCTATGCAAATAAGATTTCTGAACCAATAAACAACTTCATATTGATATCCATACAGCTCAACGAGGCACATAAAAGTCTTAGTGCAAGACTGCAAGTATACAACACCATTTGATGCAAGTTATCATGCCATAAACATCAAGTATGTATGGCAATGTCAAATAGCCTAGTATGCATCATGTCCATGCAAAAACTAGAATACAATTCTCATTTTAACTGGAGGCATGTATAGATCATGCATACATATCTCAACAATATCATGTCATAAGCGAGTCTAACATATATTCATATAATCAAAAAGTATCTCAAACATAGTGTTTTTAGCTCAAAGTTAGCATACAGGTTCTAGTACGTGCTCGTCCTACAACATATTAGGTATTTGAAAACATTTATTCAAGTTATAAATAATGCTTTTGTAAAAGCAAAGAATCCAAAGCTTAAAGTTTCACTTACCTTGAAACCAACAAGTTCCCTAATCTTGAAGCATCCAAATCACCTCTTAACTGCCCTCAAATAGCATCAATATATGCAAAATATCTATCAATGATACCAATTATATTAGTCGGGGTCAATCCCATAGCTTTAGGTCAACAAATGATCAATCAAAAAGTCAACCCTTGGTCAAATAGTCAAACACTGGAAAAATAATGAATTGGATTACCCATGAGCTCATGATTCAAATTATGTAATAAGAGTCCTAATTAGAGCTCAAATATCCTCTCAATCAAGAAACTAGGTTTAAAATCCCTAATTTCACCTATTAAATCTCATGTTTTAAGATTCCAGCCAAAATTGAGTATAATAACCACAGGATGATATAAAATCAGTACCATGTGTTTGTAGGTCACAATGACTTCATTGGAAATCACCCACGAGCTCCACTTTTCAAAGAAGGCATGAAATATGGATTGAAATTCGTCACTTTCAATTTATACCTAGGTAATTCCTTCATTGCTATCGCAGATAAAGGCACACATTCACAGAGGCTGATCAAGTTAGACCATTGCTGTCCCAGCCAAATCCACGCGACCGCAGGGAGTAGCTGACTAAAGTCAACTTTCCTTTTAGCCCTTACCGATTGCCGAGTTCATGTCGCGATTGCAGAGGGTCGATGTTTTTTACTTCCGCACTCGTGGTCCACAGCGATGTGGTCACAGAGAATAAATATCCCCTTGACCAGTCAACTCTTCACCGTGATTGCAATAGCCCCTTTGCAATCACGGCTCGCACCAGATCTGGGCACCAGATTTCAGCCAATGGCAAAGTTGCAAACTTGTCTGACACCACCCCGAGCCCCTCGGATCTCAACCTGAACTATGTTAACAGGTCCCAACAGTGTTCAGGAATGCGCTCGCATCGTCGCATAATGTGATGATGCGAAGCGATGCAAGCTCCTCTCGCTGCGTGTGGCTGATGCGAGCCAACCTTACAGAAGCGGGTGCATCACAGGGTTATGCGAGATGAGAGCCGATGCGAGCGCATCATGTTGATTTTATTTTTAGGGTCAATTTTAAATAAAAAAAGAGTCTACTGCTTCGACTGCTACCACTGCTGCGATTTTCTAGGATCAACTTTGAAGTCCACTGCTGCGACTACCACTGCTGTGACTTCTTCTTCTTCTTCTTCTTCACTGCTTTAGAAGAACAATAATTAGATGTGAAACATTATTTTAGATTTGGTCTTCTTCTTTTTTTTTGGTTTGTTGTGCTATTGTGGTCTGTGTTGTTTTGCTGGTTTGTTTCGGTGATCAAACCTATGATTTTGGTGTTTAATTTAAACTTTTGCTTGTATATATTGTCTTTATTGTTGATTATATAGTTGTTGTGGTCTTTTCAGTTCTGTCTTACTGTTTGGATGCTCTATTTAGTCTTTTTTCTTTTAAATTGCGCTTCGTTTCAATGATGCGCTCGCAGCGCTTCACGCTTTGCGTAATGCGTGATGCGTAACCTTGTCGTTTTTTTCAGCATTTTTCTGCATCACGCTTCCTGAACACTGGGTCCCAAAACGTAACACCAACCCATACATAACATGAATTGGAACACAAATAATCAAAAAGAGGGGTTGAGTTCTTAAATGAATTAAACTGAACTCCTCAAAGAAAAAAAAAAGGAACAAACACAAAAGAAAGACGGATTTATGTAATGAAGATAAGTTTTGTACTTTGGCCTACTAGAGTAACTTCCTATCTTGGCAGTCCCTCTTATTACTTATAGGGTATATACTTTCCTTGACAGGTTGAATCCTTAATTTTCTTATTCCAGGTACCATTTGCCTACTTTGTACATTGGAATGGAATATATGCGAACTCACAGCTTTAAACTGGCTGAGCAGGTGACTATACAGTATGTGGCTTCCAATTTTCAATTCTTGGTTATGCTTGAGTTGTGATAAAACAAATTCTCTTCTCTGAGTCTGCACAAGTACGCACGCTGGTTGTTCACCCTGAAGTCTATTGACATTTGATTGTCTGGAGTTCACCCGAATAACAATGCTGATAATGTTTCCCTTTAGTTTTTTATGCAGGCAAAGTCAATATGCCCCTCAGATCCACTTGTATATAATGAACTTGGAGTTGTTGCTTATCATATGAAGGAGTAAGGATCTTTACTCTTGTGAAATTCGTGGCATTTATGATTTAGTTGCATAACCTAATTTTTTCAAAAGCTGCATAACATTTTCCTCTCATTTATCCTCTAGAAGCGATAAAACATGTATTTTCTGTGTTAACCTCGAACTGTTTACATTTTGAAAATTATGGGTATATTGTTCTGAAGTCTTGTTCAACCTAGTATAGTTGAGTATCTTGCCCCGTATTACCAAAAATATCTGTTAATCTTTCTCTTGTTATATACTTATCCGTTTTACCAACATCTTATTTTTATTTTTCTTCCAACTCTTTCAGGTATAAGAAAGCAGTGCGGTGGTTTGAGAAAACATTGGCTCACATTCCATCTTCCTTAAGTGAGATGTGGGAATCAACTGTAATCAATCTTGCTCATGCTCTCAGAAAATTGAAGTAAGTAACTTATGCTACGATTAGTTCTGTATGTACAAGTTATAGTTTGGTGATCATTTATTTTCCTTCTCGTTAGTTCCAAGAATAACATAAATTACGAGGTTACATGTCCTCAGGTTTGCTATCATTGTATTCTTCAGTGAGGTTCATATTTCTAAAAGTTCTTAAAATTGTTAAGAAAATGTATCAACATATTTGTTTCGGTTAATGTGCTAATGAGTTTACCAGCTGGAGAAAGCTGAACAGCTTCACCAGCAATGTGATTATGACTTTATTTTTTTCTTTGAAAAGCATGCAATGGAATTATTATATGAAGATGATTTGAATCAATTGAGAGATTTTTTTAGTCCTTAGTTTATTGACTATATGGCCATCCTTTAGGGAATTAACATTAGGGACATCAAATTTGCCCAGTGGCGGAAGGAGGCTTTATTTAGGCATAGTTACCAATATATACCATTCGGCCATCTAGTTTACCAAATATGGCTTAAGTATACACTACATATACCCTCAGTAGTAAGTGTATATGTTGTGTATACGTATGTATTTTATATGTATAGATACGTATATAATACGTATAGGTATGTATATATATATATGTATATGTATTTGTAGTATATGTATTTGTAGTATATGTATAAGTGTAAACTATAAATTACCTATACACTCTGTGCAGATGTAATTTTCTCCTTTATTTAATTGGTTCAGCTGAACCCAATATACTTGACACAGAACATGATAGATATATGTGAAAAATAGAATTTTAAATGCATATTAACCTTTGAACCAATAATTTTAAAAGTACAATGAGTCCAGTGTTAAGAACTTTAAAGGCTAAACCCAACAATTTAAATCTTGGATTTGCCTTTGAAGGTCAGTTGGTAAACATTTTAGCTGTGGGTAACATTAAGCTAAACTTTCTTTCAGGAGGTACAATGAGGCAATTGCATATTATGAGAGAGCCCTTGCATTGTCTACAAGAAGTCTAAGTACTTATGCCGGTCTTGCATACACTTATCACCTCCAGGTTATAAATCTCCGAAAAAAGGAATTTCTCTAATTTGATAATAGTGTCCTTGTTCGGGGATGCACGGATTAACAAAACTTGGCTTTGATAAGTTGGTCTTGCTATTTTGCAGAATAATTACACAGCAGCTATTACATACTATCACAAGGTGAGTTTCCAACTCAATATGTAAATATGCTGAATTCATTTTAGTTAAACATGAAGGAAAATGTTGATATTTGGTCTGATAGTTTTACATAGAGTCTTGCACAGATCAATATTCAGTCTGTTGTTCCATTTCCCAAACAGGCTTTGTGGTTCAAACCAGATGATCAGTTTTGCACAGAAATGTTAACTTTAGCTCTTGCTGATGAAAGCCGCCATGGAATTGACCCCATAGTTGAATCGCGTTCAGGTGGTTTATTTATCTAATGTGGAATCCGAGGAAGGGAATGCTCTGGTAATGGTATCTGTTTGTGATATTTTTTTACGATGATTTAGGAAAGGAATCTACAAGATAAACTTTTATCTTCTTGTATCATAGACAAGTAGGAGCAGGGTGTCGATAAATTTTTATCTGTAACTAGTTCTAGCAGTTGAAACCCGTATAAGGACTGTACAAGGCATCGGGTATGATGCATTATTTGTTTCTTCCATTCTTGGTTAAATAGCTAAATAGACAACATGTAATTGCATGAGATTGTATTTTACATATTAAAATATGGTGTTTTAAAACCTTTGTCGTTGATCAAGCCTGTGTGCCATTGATATGGTTGAGTTGGACCAAGTGCGTGATACGGGTTAATGCAGTGGTTTTGACTAAAAAAAGGATCAAAATAAAAAATAAGAATGGAAAAAAAGAAGAAAAAAGACAATTTCATCTCTCCCTTCTTCCCCCTCCTCGTTCCAACAAAACTCGCCAATACACTGCTATTACCACCACCACCACAAAATACCAACAAACTCTCTACAAAACCAAATTAGGTTGTTATCCGGGTTTGATCCATGTGGCTGTGATTAGGGATGACAATGAGGCGGTGTGGGTTTAACTTTATGCGGGCGGTGCGGGTTTGATCTTATGCGGGTGCAGGCGGATTGAAATAATTTTCTTGAAAATCTAATTCATGGTGGGTTGCGGAGGATCCTGAACTTCCTCCATGACCTGGATTCTTCTTTGTTGTGGCCCTGCATCTTACATTGTAGGCAATATTTTGGGACATAGTCGTAATTAATAGCAACTATATTGGTCCTTATTTCTCCAGTAGTTTGATTTTCTATCTGCATTTGCACTGCCTTAGGAAAATCACCTTTTAGATCGATCATCACTTTCACACGCGCACAACTTGGTCTCGTCTTGTTAATGGTGGCTTGATCCAGTTGGATGGGTTTACGCACTGCTGAAGCTAGAGAGAATAAGCATTCTTTATCAAAGAAGGTGGGTAATAGGTTGGGAAATGAAATCCACGCCATAGCCATCGATGTTTCCGCGTTAACCGTAAACCTAGAATCATATATCAGGGTTCTCATAAGATAAGAGTACCCATCTCTGCAAGTGATATAAAATGCTCCCTTTGATATGATATTAATGTAATCCTCTTGTTGAGTCAGCCTAATAAGAACATGTTTACTGCATAATAACAATTCAATTTGGCATCCACCCTTAATCTGACATTGTTGAGGAATAATTCTCCTCAATTCCTCCAAATCTGACCATTCATAAGTAAACTTTCCGATCACCGCAAATTGCAACTCTTCAATTTGATTCATCTTTTCTACTTCTTCCTCTATTCATTCGATTTGTGGTACGCCTCCAACTATCGATATTTTGTATTTGTGGGTTCACTACTAGTAGCATCTCTTAATGGTGGAAAGTGGAAACTCTGTAATTGAAAGTGTTGGACCACCCACCGGAGGTGGTTGGCCGCCGACCGACTTCAACATAGGTTTGGGTTACTGGTTCATTATAGGAGAGAGAAGAGACTACTTGCTTCAATTAATACCCGAACATTTATTACTAATCTCTAAAAATGAAAATTTCCATATAAATACTTTCTGATTCGTCAATAGTAATATTTAATCTTTAACATATTCTTTTCTTCGAAGCACTCAATGATGTGACTTAATGGTTCAATGAAGTTGGTTTGAGTATCATGAGGTCTCAAGTTCAATTTTCAACAGAGACAAATACTAGGCGATTTCTTCCCATCTCTTCTAGTCTTGGTGGACAGAGTTACCTGGTACCTGTTGCTGGTGGGAGGTGGTAGGTATCCCGTGGAATTAGTCGAGGTGCGCGCAAGCTGACCCGAACACTACGATTATAAAAAAAAAAAAAATCTTTTCTTCGAAATCCATCACCAATCAAACCTTGAAAAATATATTTACAAGCCAATGTTGTTGATCATATAAACATACAGGATCGAAATTTCAGTCAACCAACTATATAGTAAGGCAATTTACTGTCACTTTAAGAGATGAGACTATTGAAATACTAAATATCAATATTTAAAGAATCAATATGAACCATATTGGGAAAAACAAGTGATGGGGCCAAGGAAAGGCCAAAACTGTGAATTGTAAATTTAAATTAAATGCCTCAAAAAGAATGTCAACAAACACATGATGTAAGCAAGTACATGGGTTCAAATTAGCTAAATAATTGGAAGAACATGCCCATTTAAATAAAAAGAAATGCTCAAGGAGAGAGTGATTTAAGTTTTTGCACTCTTTGTGAAATCAACGCGAAATGCTCAAGGATAAGAGTGATTTAAGCTTTTGCAGTCTTTGTGAAATCAATGCATGTCTGGCAACTGCAGTTTGAGAAACAACATATTTCACATCCAAAACACACGCATGTACTGCAACCTCCACATGTCGAGGAGCGCAAACATCCTCTGTACACCATTCGACTTTTTCGTTCCTCTTTATCATCGCATGAAAATCTGAAACACAAAAAAATCAAAAAATAAACATGTTCACCATGAATAAAAGAAAAAGAATGATCATAAACATGATTTGCTAAAGAAATGAGAAATATAATGCACTAATTATAGCCACATTACAGTAACTTGACCGTTACTTGGACACAAATTTGGTAATCAGACACAAATAGAATGAGTCTTAAAATTACTACTTTGGAAAATTCAATGATGCAATAATTACACAAAGAACATATCACAAAAATGACATATTTAGGATCAATCGAAGCATTCTACCTACTCGGTCAAAAACAAATTCTGCTATAAAACAAGATATTATATCGGAGAAAATAATAAAATATTAGTACATGGACATATCTGGACATGATTGTCAAGACTACTGATAGATTGGAATGTCAGTGGACTGCTCTATATATCATTTAGCACCTATTTCTCCTATTCAACAGAGTGGAGAGAAGTTCGTAAGTATGAACAAATAAAAATATATGGCATGACACATTCACTAGGGTAGTTTATTTATACCATGTTCATCAACTTGAAATTTTTGACAGAATAAAGTGCTCCCTCAACTTCTTTTCAGTATTTTGGGATGCTCCTCCCTCCTTTACTTTACTTCCTTTTCAGTAAGACAATATCGTAACTTCCTAAACTAGAAACATAAAAGTGTAACCATCAAAGATATCATAAAATCATTAATACAACAATAATGATAATATTTTGATAAATTCTAGACATCACTTATGGAATAAATTGTTATTCAACAGATTACTTAATATCTCCTAGAAAATGAAGTATGATGACACTTTTCTATACATGACATCTTTCATCCAAGGTGTATCTTAAATCTAATCACATGTCCATAAAGTGTTGTGCTCGATGATGATCTATTAGGACAAAGATCCATCTTTTCTTTGAATACTTCTGCTCAAAATGCAATAAGTGAAACATAAAAAGGTTTCGGCATACAATCAAAATCCTCTAGGATTAGATGGTTAGTTAAAAAATGAAAGATCTCTAGGTAAATAATTTGTGTATGAGCTGAAGACATCTAAAATAATTTAACAGGCTATCGATGTGTTCAACCTTATTCCACTAGTAACTAGGGGTGGCAAATGGGTGAATTTGGTTAGATTTGGGCGAGTTGAAAATAGATTGAACAAAAATGGGTAATTACCCAATCCGCCCATATTCTACATGGGTAAAATATGGATTGAATAATTAATGGATGGGTTAGATATGAGTTTACTCATATTTTACCCACATTGATTGGTGAATTTAAAAAAGAATTTGTATGTTCTAAGTTTCTAATGATTTTTTTTCTACCCACCCCACCCCACATTTTTTTTTTTAGATTTTTATTTCTAAAAAAAATCTTAAATTTTTTAACTAAACCCCCACCACCCACGTCCGCCCAATTCTTAATTTATTTTTTTTTAAAAAGAAATTTTTTATATTTTCGCCACCCACGCCCAATTTTTTTCTACCCCACTCCACCCACCTAAATCCCACCCCCCACCACCTCCTCATTACACCCTTACTCACCACTCATTTTTTTTCCCCATCTCCAACCCCCCCGCCCCCAATTTCTTTATTTTTTTGGTTTTTTAAAAGAAAATTTTAAAAATTCATTTCTACCTCCCTCCCTCCACCCACCCACCCCCAATTTTTTTTTAATTTTGTTTTCTGGAATCTTTATTTCTTTAATGTAATTAGGAATTTTGAGCACAAGTGAGTAATCTGTTATGGGTCTATATGGATACTCATATTTTACCTATTTTATTCATATTTTTATTAGCTTTTTAAATAGTTTGAATTTAATATTTATCCAAATATGAGCAATCCAATTTATTAAATATTAGTTAAATGACCTCATTTTATTAATATGGGCTGAAATTGCCAGTCCTACTGGTAACTGACCGGTCATATTAATCAATTAGAAGCGATCTCCTTATATGAACAATACATTAAAAATAATAGTA
The DNA here is from genome assembly GCA_031232105.1 of Capsicum rhomboideum. NCBI lineage: Eukaryota > Viridiplantae > Streptophyta > Magnoliopsida > Solanales > Solanaceae > Capsicum > Capsicum rhomboideum. Next base: position 137,974,117 of record CP124716.1, read on the forward strand.
TGTATATGAAAAATATACTCATCATTAAAGAAATTAAGCATGAAAAGAAAACATACTTGCCAAAAGAAATATCAGAGCACCTCCACTGCGCATTCACCAAAGCATCATGATAGCTCCTGCATTCCTCCTCAGAGCGGCGACGAAACCTGCGCTTTTTTTTGCACTCGGTACATATGATAAATTCATCGCGATGAACAGATTTAGGTGACTCATTAGCATGCTTTGAAGACTGATTATAATATTTGAGCAGTGAAGTCTTTACCAATGGAACTTTATTACAATCAACAAAGGTCCAAATATTATTCTTCCATCTCCTACAAGTCTCTCTTCCAGCATGTTTCTCAAATTCAGCTGGAGTAAGTTTGCCTAATAACAAAAGATCAACTTTTATTGGTATAAAAACATGGCAACATCTAAAATAATAAGAAACGATAATATTCTGTTTCATAACAAACAACAAGTACAAGTACAATTATAACATATTAATTGACTCAGTGATGAGAAAAAAATAGTAGGATATTAAATTATTCCCGTAGGTAAGAGCATACTAATGATAAATTGATTACACCAAAATACATGTTTCAAGAAGCTATAAAAAGAGATGAATGTAGCCTCGTTTACTGGTTCAATAGAACCAATTCTTTTCCAAATGGACATGTTGCAGCCTGGAGGTTCTTTGGAAAGCAACTGAGGTCCTAATAACAAAATATTCCACATATATGGTAGAAAAATAGGTACTTTAGCCATTACAATTATTGTATGATATATATACAAGAACAACATACCCAGTGTATTCCCATACAGTGAGTGTAAGCAGTCCGTATCACTACCTTAGAGGTGAGGTAGAGAGGCTGTTCCTGATAGACCCTCAGCTCAAAACAAAATACAGTCCAGGAAAAATATATAAAAAGAGTACAAAAGACAATAAGGAGTAACACAACAATAGAGAGTGACAGAACAATACTACCACAACATAACACTACAAGTGAAACAACATATAGCAACAAGAATCCAAGAACAACTACAAGCGTAGCACTACGTATACTAGTAAGGACAACACTCCTACCTACTAGCATGGACACACTCCGACCTCCTAACCTTCTATCCTAATTCACGTTCGCCACACCTTCCTATCTAAGATCATGTCCTCGGTAAGCTACAACCTCACCATATCTTGTCTAATCGCCTCTTCCTAATATTTTTTCTGTCTACCTCTACCTCCTTTGAATCCATCCATAGAAAACTTCTCATACCTCTGTATTGGGGCATCTGTGCATCTCCTTATCACATGTCCAAACCATCTAACCTCACTTCCCGCATCCTTTCTTCCACCGAAGCCACTCCCACTTTATCTCGAATATCCCTATTTCTAAACCCATACATCCATTGCAGCATTATCATTTTTGCTACATTCATCCTCTAGGTGTGCTAATTCTTGACTGACTAACAATCTACTCCATACAACATAGTTGGTCTAAATCACACAAGACTCTAGAAATGAGCCTCCATTTCATACACCTTGCACCAATATGATGAGTGAAATCCTCGTCAATCTCACCATTTCCCTGGATAATAGATCCAAGATATTTGAAATTGCTTTTTTTTTTTGAATGACCTGAGTATCAAGCATCACCTTCACGTCAGTATCTCGTGTCACCTCAGATAACTTGCACTCTAAATATTCAGTTTTGGTCCTACTTAACCTAAACCTTTTAGACTCCAGAGTCTGCCTCCAAATTCCAACTTATCATTAACACTTTCATGAGTCTTGTCAATCAAAACCACATCATTTGCAAATAACATACACCATGGCACCTCACCTTGAATTTGCTGCATCAATACATCCATCACCAAGGCAAACAAAAAATGGGATAAGGGTCAATCCCTGGTGCAAACCCAATACGAGAAAGTGCTCTGAGTTTTCTCGCAATTCTTACTCAAATCTTGTCTCTACCATACATGTACTTAATTGACCTAGTGTACCCCATCGGTACACCTCAAGCCCCCAAGTACCTCCATAGAACCTTCCTAGGGACTCTGTCATAAGCTTTTCTAGGTCGATGAACACCATGTGTAATTCCTTCCTCCTCTCCCTATACTGATCCACCAGTCTCCTTACTAGATGAATAACTTCTGTTATTGATCGTCCTAACCTAAATCTAAACTAGTTCTCTAGAATAGTCATGATCCTTCTCAATCCCAACTCTACCACCCTCTCCCAAACCTTCATAGTGTGGCTTAACAACTTGAAACTCTTATAGTTGTTGCAATTTCGAATGTCACCCTTATTCTTGTACAATGGAATCATTATACTCCATCTCCAAGCTTTGGGCATCTTCGCCATCATAAAAATGATACTCAGTCAGCCCATCCATACCTGCCCCTATGTGCTATTCCAAAACTTCACAGGATTCTCGTATGGCCTGGTCGCTCTACTCCTACGCATCCTATGAATAGGACCCTTAACCTATTCAATCTCTATACGCCTACAACAATCATAGTCGCGATGCCTCTCTGGGTGCTCCAAATCTCTTAACACAATGCTATTGGTCCCTACCTCCTTGTTGAAGAGTTTATGGAAGTATGACAACCATCTCTTCCTTTTGAGTACCTCTTCTACCAATACTCAGTCATCCTCATCCTTAATGAACTTCACTGGTAAAGATCCCAAGCCCTACTCTCTCTATCCTTGACAAGCCTGTATAACTTTTTATCCCCATCTTTATCCTCTAACTCTGAGTATAAGCGCTCACAGGCTACTGCTTTTGCTGCTGTAACTGCCGACTTTGCCTTCTTTCTAGCCATCTTATACTTTTTCCTATTCAAACGATTCTTCTTCTCATCCTTAGTCTCAACAACCACCTTCTTCGACTCCACCTTTCTTTGTACTTCTCTATTCCACTATCAATTCCCTCTATTCCTCCTCGATCGGTATTTCGAGACTCCCAACATCTCTCTAGCTGTCTCTCTAATGCAACTGGCAGTCTTATACCACATACTATCTGTATCCCCACTACTCCCCCAAGCTCCCATAGCCACCAAATTCTCCCCTATCTCTAAGACATTGGCCATAGTCAAGCTATGCCATTTGATCCTTGGCTGATATCCACAACCCTCTTCTTTCACCCCTTATTGATCTCCAAATCCATCACTAAGAGCCTGTGTTTGGTTGAAAAACTCTCACTAGGGATAAACTTACAGTCCTTACAAAGGCATCTGTCACTCTTCCTAATGGAGCAAAAAGTCTTTTTGAGTCTTGACCACCGAACTATGAAAGGTAACCAAGTGGTCCTCCTTCTTCGGGCAACTCAAGTTGGCTACCCACATACCAAAGACTTTTGCAAAATCCAAAAGAGAGACTCCACTTTCACTCCTACTTTTGAAAGCAAAGCCTCCATGCATATCGTCATACCCCCTGGAGATGTCCCAATGTGCCTATTGAAATCTTCTCTTATGAAAAGCTTTTCAGTGCTTGGTATACCTCTCACCACCTTATCTAAAACCTCCAAAAAACTATTATTTACTACCTCGTCCAAACCTATGCATGGTGTGTATGCACTAACAATGTTCAAAGTAGACCCTCCAATGACCAACTTGATCGTCATCACCCTATCGTTAACCCTCATAACCTCTATGACTTGCTCCCTAAGTTCTTCATCTACTAAGATATCTACTCCATTTCTATTCATCACTTCTCTTGAGTATGAAAACTTATACCCATCTACCTCCCTCACCTTGGTACCTATCCATTTGGTTTCTTAGACAGAAGCTATATAACTTTCCCTCTTCCTGAGAATTTTCACTAACTCTATGGACTTTTCTGATAAAGTCTCTATGTTCCAAGATCCTACTTGCAACCTAGAATCTTTCTTAAATCCTTCACCACCCTTGGCCCTCGCCCCCCTCAACCAAGTACCTCAACTAATTTCACAGGATACCTTCCATCTCCCACCAATAACAAGGCTAGGATAAATAAGATGAAATCACTTCATTTTTTTTTTAATTTCTATTAGAATTTGAATTTGAGACACCATGATTTTCAACCAACTTCATTGACAATTAGGTTACGCCCTTTGATGCAACATTGAAAATATATATAAGCCATGAAGAGTACTTGGGCAAACGTCTACCTTTTCAAAGCCAATAGATAGAACTCATCCCATCATCAAATCACTCTCTTTCTTACCAATTAAATCATCTATACAGAAGCCGATACAAGCATAGTTTGTTTATACTATTCATCAGCCAAATAAATATAATGTACTAAAGCAAATACATACATCAAATCGTACTCAAGGATGTTACAAGTGGCCAATAAAGTGGGTTAAGAACAAAAGATACTAGTAATTTCTTTCCATCTGTTGTAGAACATGTATCTTATGGATTTAGATGAGGTGTGTGCGTGTTCAAAAATACAACACCGTTAAAAAAAAGCCATACATAAAATTTTTTAGAAAAACAATGCATCAAATTTAAATAGTATAGAAATAACAATGCTTCATGATAAGCACACGATAGAGTGAACAACATGCATTTAAAAAACACATAATATATGAAGGCAAAGGAAATAAATTAAATTATCAACTATATATATATATATATATATATATATATATATATATGGTAAGAACCTTCAAGACATCCAGGTTGACAGTCACATGTGATTTCGAGTTCACCAGAAGTTGAAATTCTAAGTTTAGCAGCAAAATCGCCATGATGGGGACTGGTGCAGCAACAAAAAACCTCCAAGTAATCACCTCCTCTCTTTAACACACTTATACCACGCAACTCTTCTTCGCTAAACATATCGTCTCCACCGCCTTTACTTTTCACTTAGTACAAAAACCAAAAAATGTTTTATATAAAGATCGAATCTCTTTAATTTTTCTCCTATAAGAGAACAAAAAAAGAGAGAAGGGATCATAAACACGAGTGAAGATATACAGAATTGTTCATATGAGCGAATGTATTGGAGCGAGAAAAATAGGGAAAGGAAATAGAGATGGAGTTGGACAAATGGGGTATTTCTTATGAGAGAAATTGCCTCAGTAAGCATGTATATTTAACAGATCTGGTATAGAAAGAGTTGAAAAGGGACGATCTTTAAGTGGAGTTTTATACACAGAGCTTGTAGGAGGCAGGGGGAGCGGGGGGAGGGTGGGAATTTCTTTGCTTCAATTTAGTATGTGATTGGCTTCATAGCTGTACAAGAGTTAAATTAATTAATTTTATATAAATTTAAATTGGTATTTTAATCTTTTTTTTAAAAAATAAATTTGCATATTTAGAAATTTATAAAATGTATTATAAATTACTATAATTATCAATTCGAAGTATTTTTAAAAAATTTTGATAAAAGAAATTATCATTTCACTCTACAACTAATAACTTGAACACATAAAGCGGAAGAAAGGGAATGCTGGTTATTATATGCTTATAATAGCATTTGGTGTTTTAATGTTATTTGATTGTTATAGAAAATTAATTTTACAAAGGATAATAATGATAATTGTTGTTGATCGAATCTCAAGGCCATTTTCACGTGTGGAGGTTTGGTTCAGTTCCTGAGGTTTATGGGGGTGTTTTGTTTAGTTGGCTGGAAATTTAAGATTTCCTTATGTTTGAGTTGAATTCGGTCAACATTTGATGTAAACAATATCGAAGTGGTGTTTCTTCGATTTCATCCGGTTCAAAATATATTTTACAACTGATTTGAACAATTCATTTATGCTTTAGGGGTCCTTGATGAATTAAAGATGTTGAAACCAAGTTTTGAACTTCACTGAGTCGCTGTCATATGGTGTGGTCCGCAATTCCGAGGGTGGCTTGCAATTGCGATATTTGACATTTCTACTGGTATTGCAACTAGAATACCTTGAACTTGCAAATGCGATACCTTAGGTTCTATATCATGCTTCAAACTCGAGGGGCGCAATTGGCACATGATGCCAAAACTTAGGCCTGAGCCAAACCTGCTAAACTATTAGCCAGCGGTGCATAACAACCACACACAATTAAGAAAACAAATAAGAATATCTATGCTTAAAAATAAGCCATCAATCGGCGAGGATCTTGTCTATAAATCTACAAAGAAAACAATTACTTCCAATAGTTTATATCGAGCAATAAACCGGTAGCACACAAGTCCTATTTGGGTCATCGAGACCATCATGGTATCTAGAAAAGCATAAATGTTATGCGGGATGCCAAGACTACCATGATCTGTATAAAAAAATAAAAAATGGGGTATACAATATAAGCTAGGCCAACATGCCACAGAACTATCAATAACAACAATAAGGCCCAACTAGCCAACTAGCTACAACTAATCAATATACAAGGCCAAAATGGTCACTATCGTAGCTATACAACCCAACATACTAGTTTGCAAGCCTTTATGAATACAATACTTGGTGGGATAGGGCCTCCACCTAAACAAAAGTTATATATAGCAAAATAGGAAAAACTCTAAGACTCTAATGACTCTTAGAAGGAAAAAAGTCAACCAATCAGTTGAAAACTCGACTGTGCTCTCCGAAGGGTCTGTCTGGTCATTGCTCAAGACCTGTAGGCATGGATGCAGCACCCCCGGTCAATGGAGCATCTATACGAAATAATGTAAAAAAGAATGTAAGGCAGATCGAAAGCTGAAGCTGAAGTATAAGGACTAAATGAAAGGGGCATGAGTAAAACAAAAGTACAACACATTACCTTCCTGCAATAAGATAACATATAAATATGTAGCAAATAATAACCTAAAGTGGCCACTCCTATAAGCCAGACAAGTATAAACAAAACACAATAACCATAAGCCCTAGCAAGCACAAACAGTCGCTAAATACCCCTACTTGCCTACTTATCTAGTGATCATCAGAACAGAACTGTCTAAATTTATAGGCATTATAAACCAATATAACTCTTAGTCTTTGTGCTACAATATCATTGTTGCAACGTAGGTACAACCTACCTGCCCTAGACCATAAATTTTGTTTGCCTGACCTGTAGACTAGGTGTAGCTTCCTGGCTCATAGGCTCGGTGTATCAGTTAGCCCATAGGCTCCCAAACCCTGTAGTGTCAGTGTCTGCTGAGGCAAAACAAACTCATAGGCAATGACCAAACGATAAAAACATTAAAACAATAACAAGTAATCATATGCGACCTCAATACAATCATAACATGCTTTTTAGGCCACTAAGTAAAGAATAGAGTGATGCTGATATAAACAACAAATATGAGAATCAATAAGGCAGTAAAAATGAGTCATGGCCAATAGGTAAGGTGTTAAGGTTGTCATTATGACCATCCCACATTAACTCAATAAATGACATCATAATCTCTACCAAAACAATAGCTAACAACAACAACAAAAAGCTATCAACATCTCACAAGAGCATCGAACTCCCAAAGAAATATAACAATGTATACTTCACGTCGTTAGGACTCCAAACCCTAGTCACTGCCCCTAAATGCTCTCAAGAACCATAAAATTTTTCTTTGTAATGATAAAAATATCAAAATGCAACTTTATACTAATTTTGACCTGACCCAATTTGCTGGCCCAGTTCTGCCCAAACAGTCCATGGTAAAACTATCATACTTTTTACTCTGATGTTAGATTATTGAACGACTCAATGTTATGAAAACTAGACTTAAAGACCTTTACTTTTATATACATGGACCATCTAAAGCTTTATAGATGGGGAGATATGCTTATCTCAACCAGCCTATCAACAAGATTACATAATAACTTTCTTGTAATAAACCCGTCAGCTAGGATTTTTATTTCAAAGCTTCCTTTGGCCTCTAGCTTTACTCTAAAAATTTCAAGTGATGTAATACATATATTTCTTGGTATAGTCATCCATTTAAAATTATTATTCCGACATCGCATCGATGGTTGACGTGAAACGTGATAATTGGCTCATCAATTGTAACTCGTTATTTTAAACATTACAAAATTATGGAGTGTTACAGTATGATAGTTGCAGGCTGAGGGAATGTCTCTATTGCAATATTTTAGGGTCATAATTGCAACATTAGTGGGTGATTTTTTTGGACAGACCTTGGGTTCTCAATTGCGATGCCACATAGGATCAGATTTTGTCTTTAAAACTCATTTCAAGCTTAAGCTTCATTGTTCATTTTTAGGAGTTCTAGAGCTCGGATTAAGGTGATTTTTGAAGATTCTTCACAGGGGTAAGTTTCTAACCTTCATTTCGGTATTTTCCTAATGATTTCCCATCTATTTTGTAGATTAATCACATTTTTGAATGGGATATTTGGGAGTTTTCCCCAAAACTTAAGAGAGTGTAAAATGGTGATTTGAGGTTCAATTTGAGTTTCATTTTGATCAAATTCATATTTGAGTTTTTTTTTATCTTATGGATAAAATAATTTTGAAAGAATTTCCAATTTTATTACCAAATTTCGAGGGTTGACTTTTTGACCAAGATTGACTCGAATTTTTTTTATCGCAATATGGAGATCGATGGACTCGTATTCGTATGTACAACATGTTTTGATAGATTGGGAATGTTTCGAGGCCATTCAAAAAGGGGAAGTCTACCTTGTGATCATTTAGTGGCTTGTAATTCGGCTTTGAGGTATGTTGTTACTTACTCTTTTTCAGACTTAACTTAGGTGTAAAGTTTATTGTGTAAAACATGCTATGAATTGAGTAAAATAGTGGGTTAGAATAATTATTAAGATGAATTGATAGTGTGATACTTGTTTGGGGGTTTATGCTGATAAATGGCTTGAGATTTGGGAAGATTGTATTGTACATGGTATTATATGTTGGAAAATGAGATTTTTATTTTGAAAACTAATTAAAGTCTCAAAATAATTAAATTAGAATCTCACTTAATTTTTGAAAAAAGAAGAAGAAAACTTTAATTATTTTTGAAAAAATGACTTTAACAAAAATATTTTTTAAAAAAATCTAAAGATATGTGTAAGGGTTCAAATAGTATCTTTAAGAAGGTTTTTAATGCACTTAAAGAATGTCCACAAACTAGTGGTTTATCGTCGATTTTTAAAACTTTGTTGTTTTTACTAACTTAGAAGAAATGAGTAAAACTTTATCCTAGTGATAAAAATGGGCCAAGTATATAAAAGAGGATTAATTTTTACAATGAAATTCTGGATAATCAATTAATGCAATGAGACTTATTAAGGAAAACATTCAAACAAAAATGGTACTTCTTTTGGGAAATTCAACTAAGTTAATTAGAGTTAGATTCAAACAACATAAACAAATTACAAATAAATAACTAATTAAACAACAAAAATGAACTAGGGCTTTTTTGGCCAAATTTCCTAATGGTCCTGGATTTTGGACTTGAATCCCAATTCTGAATTTTCGTTGGACTTCTGAAATAAATGGGCTTTTGGCCCATTTTCTGCCTGTAATCTAGCTTTCATATCCCTAAATATCATATTCCATTTTTCGTATACCAGACCTTTGGTATTGGTATATCACTTTCAATCTTCGTATATCATTCCATTGGTACTCAAAGTTGACTGACTCGATGACATTGGGCTTTGGCCGATTAGAATGCAAGGGATGAGAGTCCATTTGGACTCATTGAGGGATATCATGCAAAGAACAAAGAGATGAAGGATTAATGTCAATTCAAATATTGTCACTAAATATATATCTTAATCCAACTAAATCAAATTTCCATTTTTATTCCAATACTAGTTTAGTGTATGTGCATTGCATGTGTGCATCACATCAATATTATTAACTTGAATACTATAAATGTTTAAAAATCTTGAATATTATTGTAAGACTACACAATTTGTTTTTTTAATTTCCTATCAGGTGTCTGGAATCACGTTGGAGCCCGACTAATTCGGATTTGCACTGAGTAGAGTCCATTCGAGGGTGTTATGTCATGATCCAAAAGTTTAGATCATGATGACACCTACCTCAGAACTAGCCTTAGCAGGTAAGACAAAACTCACACAAGAGAAGACAAGCGAATAATGAAAGAAAAACCCATAAAGGCGAGAGTTCTAGAACGAAGTCAAGCTATAACATATAAAATAACGGAAATCTGAACAAAATACATAAATCCCCAGAAATAGTGTCATAAGAAGTAAGAGCATCTAATACATAATTTGGAAATCGAAAATACAAATGTTCGATTCTGAATAATAATAAAGACAGGATAAAGATAGATGGAGACTTGAACAAGGCTCCGAACGGGGAGCTCACCAGGTACTCTGAAAATTAACAGTCACCGCACAGATTAACTACTGCAGCTCTTACTCGCACTGGGATCTGCACCGAAAGGGCACAATGGGAGTGAGTACGGTCCACTTGTACTCAGTAGGAATCATAGGCCGACTGGGTAAAGTAGAAAATAAAACAAGTAAATGATACTATAAGCATGTCACCTGCATACAGAAAAGTTCTCAAACAGTAGCTCACACCATCTCCACTAACAGTTCTAAAATATATTAAGGCAAAAGGGAAACTGCACATGAAGTATATATAAGGAAGCCAAATACACATCAATGATTACATAAAAGAAACAAAGAAGATGCAAATGCAATGCAATGCAATGATGGTGAGACTTTTGTATACACCTTCCAAGCCTCAATGCTTCAGGATAGGACCCATGGAGGGTTCGCAACCCATTTACTTTTATAATCTCAATCTCATATCTCAATCAACCTTATCGGCACATTCCACTATATAGGCATTTTATAAAGTGTCTCATTTTCTTACAAAAATCAATATTTCTCAACCAACCTTATCGGTACATCCCTCGGTTTAGGTGTTTTATAAAGTGTCTCATTTTCTATCAAAATAAGTGTTTCTTATTGGTACCAATCTCATGAATATGTATAGATGAAATGAGGATGTAATGCTCATAACCAATCAGTATGAAGATAATGATCAATTCAATACAAATAGATGAGCTCAAAATCAACTCAAAATGATAATATGTCATGATAAAAACCATCACATGGCACCACCGATATAAATAGTCATGTAAGACATCAATAACATCATTTAAAACCCCCCACGCGGGTAATCTTTAATAATAAAGACAAATAATGCTCAAGTAAGACCTATATTAATAAGTCAAACCCCCACTTGGGCGACACAATTCAGTCACTTTAATGCACAATTAAGGCCTTCAATATCATATAAATCCCCACTTGGGCATCACGACAATCATAATCCCTCAAGTTAACAACAATACACAAGTAAGACTTCATACGGGCACATGATACTAATAAAGATTCCAAAATACAACTCCCACAACTAAATTCCCTAACCCATAACATACTTTACATGATCGTTAACTACGCAGCTCAGTCTAAAGGAAGTTAAGTCATAACCTACCTCAAAATATCAAAATCCAAGCCTAGACCCTTCAACGTGGAGCCTTTCCTTCACGAATGGTCTCAGAACAAGCTAAAACTATCACAAACATAATCTATGCATTAAAAGATAGCTAATGATACCCATATTCGCTATATTTAAATTGGGTCCGAAATGGGTTTGAAAAATAGGTTCAAAATTGAGAGAGGTAAAGCGGGAATTTTATTTTAGAAATATGTTCTCCTTATATATAAAAGTCTACAGCTGAAAATCCACAAGAAAATAAGTTGAACTCAATACTCAAATCGATGGAAAACTATTTCAATAGTTTACTAGTTTGAAATCAATATTTGAAGGTGTTTTTGAAGATATAATCATAAGAAATTAATGAAAATAAGAGTTTGGAGCTTACACAATCATAAATGGTGAATAAAACCCTTGAAATCGCTCCTTCCCAAAGCTCTAAGATCCAAAAATAGTGTACATCACAAAAATTGGGTATTTATACTGTTCTGTGAACAATACATCGCGAATGTGGTCAACCCTTCAAGTTCGCGAGGGTCTAAGGAGACTAGGCCATTAAGTTGGACTTCGCATTTGCAGTCAGGCCTCCACGTTTGTGAAGTCTCACAACTTGGATACATCGCATTCGCGATGGCTCGGTTGTGTTCGCAATGAATTAAATTACCCGACCCGGTCTTGATAACTCTTCGCGATCAAGGCCACCCCATCACAATTGCGATGAAGAACATTATACTTCTCCATTTTCATAGATATGGGCCCACATTCACAAAGAAGGATGCATCAGGAACAAGATATTAGCAACTTTGCTGATTTTGCATGATTCCAAAACATCTGAACAGACTCAGGATTCGTTCGGGACCCCATAAAAATAAACCATATATGATGCTGGGCTATTTTTGAGGTTTTGGACTCAATGTCACCATTGGATTTTTGAAAAGAGGTTGTTTTCAACAATTTATCTCTCGGGACTCTATTTTGGCTTATTTCTCTAGTTTTCGAAAGAAGGGTCAAAATGCAAAATAAAGGCTCCAGACCCAAACTAACTATGCTCCTAGAACAAAATCGACATTCCAGATCTAATGGAACTATCCAAATTTCCATCTGCCACTCAAAACACAAAATATTGACCGAAGTCAAACTCATGGCTTTTAAAGCCTCTAAGAGTCTCAAACTCTCCCAAATCACTCCTAAATGCATCGGGGACCATGCCAACTATCCCCATAACTCACAAATAATATGCCATAACTATAAGGAGGGGCAAAATAGTCAAACTACATAAAAGGAAAAAATAACAACTATGGTTGTTACATTATCCACCACTAAAACACTAGTTCGTCCTCAAACTAAAATGCAAAAGAAATACCTGAAGCGGTAAAAAGCTGGGGGTATCTATGCCTCATACCAGACTTGACCTCCTAAGTAGCCTCCTTAATAGGGCGATATCTCTACTGGACCTTCAATGAATTAATACTCTTAGACCTCAACTTCCTAGTTTGCCTGTTTAAGATAGCAATGAGCTCCTCCTTTAAAGATAAATCATGGTCTAAGACTACAGAATCCCACCGAATTACATATGCATCATCTGGATGGTATCTCTTTAACATGGAAATGTGGAACATAACATGAATATTTGACAAATGTGGAGGCAAAGTTAACTTATATGCGATATCACCATACTTCTCAAAGATATCAAAAAGGCATTTGAACCTTGGACTAAGCTTCTCATTATTCCTAAACCTCATCACACCCTTCATGGGTGAAATTTTCAACCGAACTCGATCTCTAATCATGAAAGCAACATCGTGGGCTCAATGATCGGGATAACTCTTCTGCCTACTCTGGGCAGCCAATAGCCTCTGCTAAATTAGTCTCACATGATTCATAAAATCCCTTAACAAATCTATACCCCAAGGCCTTACCTCAAATGAGTCAAACCATCCCACAGAGGATCGACACCGCTGCCCATACAAAGCCTCAAAAGGTGCCATCTAAATACTGAAGTAGTCACTGTTGTTGCAGGCGAACTACGCAAGGGGAATGTACTAGTCCCAATGACCACCAAAGTTCATGACACAAGCTCGAAGCATATTCTCCAATACCTGAATGGTCCTCCCTTACTGACTATCTGTCTGAGGATGAAAAGCCGTGCTCAAATGAAGATGAGTACCCAACTCACTCTAAATAGTTCTCTAAAAACCCAAGGTAAACTGAGTACCTCTATTAGATACAATAGAAACAGTGACACTATGCAAACAAACAATCTCTCTAATGTATATCTTGGCCAACTTCTTTGTATTATAATTCCCCTTCGCAAGTATGAAATGCACTGATTTGGTCAATCGATCCACAATCACCCAAATAGAGTCAAACTTCCCCAAAGTCAGGGGTAGGCCAGCTATAAAATCCATGGTGATCCGCTCCTATTTCTACTAGAGAATGGGCATCCTCTGCAATATGCCACCCAGTCACTGATGCTCATACTTCACCTGCTGATAATTTAGGAACTTAGCCGTGAACTCTATTATATATTTTTTCATACCACCCCACCAATAATGCTACTTTAGTTCATGATACATCTTAGCCGCCCCTGGGTGAATGGAATGTCTAGAACAATGAGCCTCCTCTTAGATCAATCTAACCATCCACCAACTCTGGGCACACAAACTCATCCACTAATCCTCAAAACGCCATCAGAGTCAAGAGATGCCGCCTTCACCTCGTCACTCAACACCCTATCACGAATCACTCTTAATCTATCATCATCAAACTAATGAGCTCGAATTTGCTCCATCAACAGATCTAGCCTCAATAAAGGCTAACACATGCCCGGATGTCTAAATATCAAGACTAACCAACTGGTTAGCTAAGGACTGAACCTCCAAGGCCAAAGGCCGCTCCTGAGTCAAAAGATAAGCTAAACGCCCCATACTCACCGCCTTTCGGCTCAAGGCATCCGCTACTACATTGGCCATGCCCAGATGATAAAGGATAGTGAGATCATAGTCCTTAAGCAACTCAAGCCAACATCGCTGTCTCATATTAAGATCTCACTTAATGAAGAAATACTAAAGGCTACAATGATACATGAAAATCTCCTAATAGACCCTATACAAGTAATGCACCACAACTTCAAGACAAAGATAACTGCGGCCAACTCCAAGTCATGGGTAGGATAATTCTTCTCATTAGGCTTCAACTGACGGGAAGCATACATAATTACCTTACCTTCCTACATTAACACAACACCTAAACCAACACAAAACACGGTAAAACCTACGCCCTCCTTTGGCAAGGTCAATATAGGAGTTGAAGTTAATAAATCCTTGAGATTTTGGATGCTCTTCTCACAAGCATCTGACCACTTGAAAAAAATCTTCTTGTAAGTCAACTTGGTCATATGATCCGCAATAGAAGAGAAACTCTCCACAAAATATCGATAATAACCTGCCAAACCAATGAAGCTCCAAATTTTGTTAGGAGAAGTAGGTCTAGCCAAATCACAACATATTGATATCTTGGTCGGTGCTATGCCATGAATTTATGGTACTTGAGATGCTTAAATCGATGAATAACTGTAAGTACAAGTTTTTTTTTTTTGGATATGATGGGTTTTTTGGTGTTTGCAGGATTAATGAAGTTGAAGAAGAAAACTAAAGAAAAATAGAGAAAAGGGTATCAGACGATCATTACTATGATTGTGGAATTCAACCACGATCGTACCAGTGCTATCATGACTTGAAGAAGAGAAGGGGTCCTCAAGAGTTAATTAAACGAGAGCTCTCACGACTATACCTTTATGGTACGATCGTGTGCCTTGTGGTCTTGGGAAGGAGGACCTGGAAAACAAAATTGTAGGAGTTAAGTGTGAGAATCATCAGATGAAGGCTAATCATGATTGTAGAATCTACATATGATCATAGAAAGAAGGCACAGATATGCAAGAGCTTAACCACGAGCACCAAGGACGATTATGGGTTCTAACCACGATCGTGCCTTCCTCTCATTCGAGTCAACCGACCTAGATTTCCTGTTTGTAATATGATAGATTTTTTTTTGTCTATCAATACTCTTTTAGGGATTTTTGTACGAGTAAACACTCTTTCATATTTTACAACATTATATTGTGAGATTCTAAGGGATATTATTGGAATTTTACAAACATCGTTTCTAGGGTTTTAATTCAAGTTGAGATTTTGAAGTTTAATTCTTGTTGTAAGTGCATAATCATGTTTTCATCTATGAATTATTCTTGTGTACTTGTAATTATGAGTAGCTAAACACCTCAACTAGGGTTGTGGGAACCATGAGGAATTAACCGAACAGGTTAAGTGCAAAGCAATTCTAGACCGGTGTGCTTGTATGTATTGGTATTTTCTTTGTTATCATTACTTTTCTAATGGTTGCAAACTTTAGAAACTCGCCTGTATTCTAAAATTGCTTGGGAGAGAAGTAGAGATTACGAAAAGAAAATAATAACAGAGATTTGAAGCTATCAACCTTCATCTAATAATTTGAGCCATAACAGGGATAGTTAATTTGAGATCAAGAACAAGGGTTAGTAGTGCAACACTCACAGAATGAGAGGAGAAGAGTGAAATTCATCTAGCCAAGGTTGAGAGATGTCGAGATGAACCTAACTTGTTAGATTTGGCATACAACGCATTGGGATAGTTTGCTAGTACGGACAACTTGTGTAGTTATGAAATCATAGGGATCACAATCCTAGTGCTTTTCTCATATTGATTACAAATCCAACAACCAACTATTACTATGGTTCTTCTGTTTCACATAACCCCCTCTTTTACTTATTTGCCAGTTACTTAGACAAATACTTGATAGAATTTTGACCTATTCCCTGTGGGATCTACCCCAACCTCGTCGGGTTTTATATTTGGGTGACATCAAATTTTGGTGCCATTGTCGGGGAATACATTTATGGATTTGATTGATTCTATTTGTCGGGTTGTTGGTTTTATTTTTTAATTTTCTTTTCTGCTATTTATAGGGAACACGTCGGTGTATGCCCAATACTCAGAGTCAAGGCAATCCCTTGATTCCACTTCATATAAAAATTGAAAGAATTCTGAGAGATAATCGAAGAATGGTTGACAACAGAATTCATGATCCAACAACCTTACTTGAAGGTGGTCATGGTGGTGGTGAACTTCATGACCGTCCAACACTTTATTTGATTAGCCATGAGACTGCAAAGTTAATGGCTGAAGAGAATGCCAGAAAAGAGTATACCAGGCAGGAAACTAGGGACGAGAGAACAAGGAAAAATGAGGCCTACAACATTCTGCACTTGACGATTTGGAAAGACAGAGAAGGCCAAGAGTGCTACAACTACTACAATAATATCTTCCTGTGTATGAAGATCTAGAGGAGGATTTGGATTATGTGGAGCCAATTGATACAGGTGCTATCATTCCAAAAAAATTACCTCAAGGGACTAAGTTTGATATTACGAGCGCTATGATTCACTTACTTAACCTAAAGAGGGTATTTGCTGGACTTCCAACTGCCAATGCGAACATGCATGTGATGAACTTCGTAGGAATTTGTACATAGTATAATCTACCTGGTGTGAGTCAAGAGGCAATTAGACTGAGGTTATTTCCATTCTCTCTAATGGGAGAAGCTACTCTGTGGTTGGCTGAATTACCATGTGGGTCTATTACTAACTGGAACGAGTTGAGGACCCAGTTTTTAGACCAATTCTTTTTACCCTCCAGAATGCTATAGTTGAAAGATGAGATCTATAACTTTTGACAGTTGCATTCAGAAGCATTATACGAGACTTGGTTGATGTTCAAAAAGAAGCTATAAAGTGTTCCAAACCATAGGATGACTGGTCTAAACTTGCTTAAAATGTTCTATAGAGCCTTGAATGCAAACACTAAGGCTGTAGCAAACACTATCACAGGTGGGGAATTCATGAGTCTACGTTAGGAGAAGGCTTCAGAGATTCTTGATCGTATTACTAAAACCAATCGAGGTTTGCATACTCGGGAGAAAGACAGGCCCGCTGGAACTTATGCAATTAGAGCGTCAGCAGAATAGAGAGCACTAGATAAGACAGTGGCTCAAGAGGTAGCACAGTTGAGGACTAAGATTGGGTTGCTTGTTAAGCAATTTGTGACAGTTGGGGCAGAAAAGGTGAATATGGTAGGTGCACAAGGTAAGGCACCTAGATGTGAAGATTCAGATTTGGAAGAAGAGGATAAATATCCTGATAGAGAGATGACGGGTTTTTGAGCAAGAGCCAAGGGTCTAACCAAGACAATTGGAACTCTAGGAAAGGGAATTAAGGTTGGAACTACTATGGATACAATTGCAACAAGTCACGGTATAGAGACAGGGATCGAGATCGTGATGGTGATTGGAAGAGGAAAGATGATTATAAGGAGAAGAGTGGCCTTTGTGTTCCACCGAGGAATCGTGATGCTGATTATGGCAATTCAAGGATAGAAGCTTTACTTGTAAAACTTATTAAGGGGTTGAAGAGCCATGAAAATTGCCTTAAAGAGATTAGGGCAAAAAGTTGAGTCTCATGTGACTCCATCAAGAAGCTTGAGGAATAATTTAGGCAATTGTCTGCGGCTATGAATCAGCGTCAACCGGGTAAACTTCCAAGCAACACCATCCAAACCCCCAATAATGATGTCCATTGCCTAGCCATTCTTACTAGAAATAGGAAGACTACTACTAATCCGCCTATGCCTGTGGTTGATGACAAGAAATACAGGCTTGTAATTATTGACGATTTGAATGAGACTAAAGCAGAAAATTTGGTGGTAGATGATGATACATCTCAAAGGCCTCTAGTTGCTGAAAAAGAGGCTAAATCTGACAAAGGGAAGGGTAAGGAGGTCACAAATTACTAAAACCCATTCCATGACCTCCTCTGCCTTTTCCACAAAGTTATAGAAGAAAGTTGATGAGGGAAAATATCAAAAATTTATCTCAATATTGAAGGAGTTTTCATGAACATACTTTAGAACAAATGCCAAGCTACACAAAATTTATGAAGGATTTAGTGACAAAGAAGCAGACTGTGAACTTTTAGCCCATGGATAATGTGCACCATTGTAGTACCATAGCTTTTAGATCATTGGTTGAGAAAAAAGAAGACCCAGGCGCGTTCATGCACTGTATGTTTCAATTTCGCGAAGGCATTATGTGATCTGGGTGCTAGCATTAACTTGATGCCGCTAGTAGTTTACAAATAGTTGGGGTTGGGGTCGCCTAAACCAACTTCAATGAGACTACTCATGGAAGATCGTACTGTGAAGAAGTCGGTGGGTATTTTATGTGATTTTGGTGAGGGTTGCATCCTTTATATTTCTAGCTAATTTCTTCATCCTTGACTATGAGGTTGACTTTGAGGTTCCCATTATCTTGGGAAGACCCTTCCTTGCGACAGGACGTGCTTTGGTTGATATGGAGACTGGACCAATGAAGTTTTGATTGAATAATGAGCAAGTCACTTTTAATGTATGTCTGCATATAAAGTAGCCAAAGGCTATAAGTGTGATATCTGTGATAAATACAATCGACAAAGATGAATTGGTAGCTCCTATTGAGGAGAGACTTAGAGTTGAGGCCTTCGTGACAGTTATCATGAATTTTGACAGTGATGGTATTAATGAGTATGACGAGATGGTGAGTGCTGTTATTGTTAAGGGTTCATGTAATTATGCACTAAAGAAGCTGGATCTTGATTTGAAAAATAGAGTGACCCTACCAGCCAAACCTTTTACTGAGTAGCCTCCAGTTTTGGAGCTCAAAGCTCTACTGTCTCATCTTTTGTATGCATTTTTGGGGGCCAACAGCACTTTGTCGGTTATCATCACTGCTGATTTATTGGATTGGTAAGTTGAGGCCTTATTTTCCATCTTTCATAGGTTCAAATGGGCTATTGGATGGTCCATTGCTGACATTATTGGAATCCCTCCTGGAATTTACACATAAAATCCAATTCGAGTCAGATTGTATACCTAATATTGAGCATCAACGTAGGTTAAACCCACTCATGTAAGAGGTTGTGAAGAAGGATATTATTAAGTGGTTAGATGCAGGTGTTGTTTATCCTATTGCCGACAACAAATAAGTGATCCCGATTCAATGTGCGCCAAACAAGAGGGGAATCACGGTGGTTCCTAATGAGAAATAAGTTGATTCTTATGAGACTAGTCACTAGATGGAGAGTTTGCATGGACTATAGGAAGCTGAATTCATGGACCAAGAAAGATCATTTTCCTGTGCCATTCATGGACCAGATGTTAGAATGTCTTGCTGGTAGAGGATGATATTATTTTCTTGATGGTTATTTGGGGTACAATCAGATTTCTATTGCTCCCGAGGACCAAGATAAGACCACTTTCACTCATCCATATGGGATATTTGCATTCAAGAGAATGCCTTTTCATTTATGTAATGCTCCCACAACTTTTTAGCATTGTATGATGTCCATCTTTTCAGACATGGTAGAAGACACTATTGAGGTTTTCATGAATGACTTTTCGATTGTGGGTGACTCATTTGACGATTGCTTGGCAATTCCTACCAATGTTCTATAGAGATGTGAAAAATGTAACTTGGTATTGAATTGGGAAAAGTGCCACTTCATGGTGAAAAAAGATTAGTGCTTGGTCATAGGATTTCAAAGAGAGGGATTGAAGTCGACAAGCCAAAGATTGAGATTATTGAAAAGTTACCCCCACCAATTTCTGTGAAGGATAGTCGTAGCTTCTTGGGACATGTAGGTCTTTATAGAAGATTCATCAAGGATTTTTCTAAGATTGCAATCCCTTTGTGTATGCTTTTGAATAAGGAGGTGAAATTTGTGTTTGATAATGCGTGTTTGAAAGCCTTCGAGTACCTAAAAGAGAAGTTGATTTCAGCCCCAATTATTGTATCTCCTGATTAGACTTTGCTATTTGACGTTATGTGCGATGCGAGTGGAGTGGCGCTAGGTGCAGTTCTAGTCCAAAGGCGAGAGAAGATCTTACATCCCATCTACTATGCTAGTAAAACACTTAATTCAGCTCAAAAGAATTACACTGTGACTGAACAAGAGTTACTTGTTGTTGTGTTTGTTTTCATGAAATTTTGGTCTTATTTACTTGGCAAAAAAGTTATTTTGTACACTGACCATGTAGCCCTTAGATACCTCATGGCAAAGAAAGATGTAAAGTCCAGGTTGATTAGATGGGTACTTCTGTTGTAGAAATTCGACTTTGACGTCAAGGATCAAAAAGGGACTGAGAATCAAGTTGCGGACCATTTATCACGCGTTGATGAGGAGGCCATGCTAAAACTAAGTGATGAGCTTCAAAATTGATGATACTTTCCCAAACAAACAAGTATTGGCAGTATCACAAGACTTAATCCTTTGGTTTGTGGATATTACCAATTATTTGGATAGCGATCTAATTCTGGAAGATATGTTATTTCGGTAGCAAAAGAAGTTCATGCATGATGTAAGGAAGTTCTTTTGGGATGATCCTTACTTGTTTCAATTTTTTATGAAAGGTGTGATTCGGAGATGTATTCTTGAGGTTGAGATGATGAGTATTTTAGAGGCATGTCACTCGTCACTAGTTGGGGGTCATGATAGAGGTGCGCGGAATGCACATAGGATATTACAATGCGGTTACTATTGGCCTACCATTATAAAGATACCTATGACTATGCTAGGGCTTGTGACTAATGTCAAAGGCAAGAGAACATCTCACGCAGCCATGAACTTCTAATGACGACTATCGTTGAGCTTGAGTTGTTTGATATTTGGGGTATTGACTTCATAGGCCCTTTTGTTAACTCACATGGAATGAAGTACATCTTAGTGGCTCTTGACTATGTCTCCAAATAGGTGGAGGGAATTGTGCTTTCTAATAATGAAGGTAAGAGTGTCACCGCCTTTTTGAAAAAGAACATCTTCTCTAGATTTAGTACCCTCTAGCTATCATTAGTGATGACGGTTTGCACTTTTACAATCGTCTCTTCAAAACCTTACTTGATAAATATGGTGTTAAACACAAGGTGGCAACACCTTACCATCCTCAAACTAGTGGGCCGGTTGAGGTCTCAAATTTAGAGATTAAGTCTATCTTGGCAAAGACTGTGAATGCCAATAGGAAAGACTGGGCTAGAAGATTGAATGATGCAGTGTGGGCCTATCGGATAGTTTTCAAGACCCCTATAGGTGCCTCTCCGTATCACCTTTTATACCGTAAAGCTTGCCACTTACCTGTCGAACTTGAATGTAAGGTATTGTGGGCATTGAAGAGGCTGAATCTAGCATGGAGCCATGCGGCGAAATTGAGATTGGAACAAATGAATGAGATGGATGAATTCCATCTCCGCGCCTATGAAAGTTCTGCTCTATATAAAGAAAAGATAAAATTATACCATGACCAAAAGATCGAATGAAGAGAATTCCACTCAGGAGACTTAGTCTTGCTATATAATTCACGACTTTGCATGTTTCCTAGAAAATTAATGTCCAAATGGTCTGGACCATTCACTGTGATGCGAGTATTTACGTATGGTGCAATTGTACTGAAACGAGATGATAGTGCACCATTCAAGGTGAATGGTCAGCGTGTGAAGCACTATGTAGGAACCATAGAGGAGATGAGGTCTTGTGAGAAGTTAAATGTTGGAGATGAGGTCTTGTGAGAAGTTAAACGTTGATAAAGTCTAAGTAGTAAAGGGATCTAGGTCATGTCGTGACGTTAAATCAGGCGCTTCATGGGAGGCAACCCAGGGCTAGTTGGTGTAGTCTAAATAACCAACCTAGCTATGTCGTACTGCGATGTTAAATCAAATACTTCTTGGGAGGTAACCCATGTTTTGTAATTTATATTTTATAGGGTAACGTTTGTTGTAGTACAGGGACCATGCAAGAGAAAGTAGTTGTTGAACTGAACTCAAGACTGAACCCACGAGAGGATTGTACGATTGTGGGAAGATCCCATAATCGTGGGTTTGGTCATGTGAGCATACTTGGTCAAAGTCTTGCAGGATGAAAATTTGGGAGCTATCCTATGATGGGTCACCACGATCGTACCAAGATGACACAATCATGGTGCCCATCGTCTGATCAAACTCCTAACAATCATCAGGTTAGACATCAAACTTATGATTTTAAGGAACGATTGTGACTACATACCACGACCGTCCTTAAGCTTTGTAAGTTCCCAGGTAAGTTTCCTTAAATCCTCGCCCTATGATATAACTCGATTCTACCCGACCCACCTAGGGTTTTAAGTATTTAAACCATTAAGCAAACCCAATCTGATTACCATATCCATTCCAATTATTTCCATTCATTGCAAATCATTACCTCATAATCAATTTTAAGAACAAACATCGAGTGCCATACTTGTGATCAGAAGCTACTTCACCCGATTTCCCATCCAATCCAGATACAATAAATTTTGTAAGTGTTCAAGCTAAATCTTGACATTATTGGGAAATCCATTGAAGTAGTATTTATTGAATAAATGTTCATTGCCAGTGTGTTAGAATAAAGTCTAGGTATGAGTTTTCAAGTATATAAAGGCACAAGGGAAGTCTGAAAAGGCACAAGGGAAGTCTGAGTACCCGTTTGTGCATGAAAATTGGTCAAATGTTTGTCTTGAATTGGGTATAAGGGAGTCAATAATAGGGTAAAAAATTTATGATTTTTGCTAAGTGTCAGTGCACTCCACGACTCGTAGGTTGGATCGTTGTGGCGGTATGAATGCCTATATTGTAAGTGCTCATCATATGAGCACAACCCATGATTATCCTATCATGGTACAATCTTGGTTTGTACTCGTTTGATATGACAAACTTCCACTACTTTGGGAGTGTTCCTACGATTAGACTATACGATCATACTTTCATTACTTGATTATAGGAACCAATCGTCTAATCTAGAGTTTCCCAAGTACTTTTGGGGGACCTTTCTTACGATAAGAAGGCACGATCGTGCCTTCAGAATGTGTCGTCTGTTTACTTTCCTGCACCTATTTCAAATCCTCAAATATTCGTTCTAACTTTTCCCGATATTGGTACAATGGCACCTAAGGCACAGACAAAGATGCAGAAAGAAATCTCTAAGAAGAGGGCACCCAAGGACGTACCTCTGGCCTCAGAAAGTGAGTCCAACAGTTCTAGTGGGACCAAGTGGACTTCTCTATGAGTTCATCTGACGAACAACATTCGCCTCTAACCAGAAGAGGTAAGGCCAAGGAAATCGAGAAGAAGAAGGCAAAGGCCACCAAATCTACGACCTTGGTAGAAACTTCTACATCTATTAACCTTCCCCAGGATGAAGAGGTAAGAGACCATGGGATTGATACTGAGACTGTTGATGATGGGATAAGCTCCTCGGTGGGTAAGGAAGAGTCTAACCCCGAATCCTCCAAGGGAGCAGGTGCAGCTCCTGTTCTGAGAGGGATAAATTCTAGAAGATGGAGTGTGTGACATTCCAGAGATTGTTATTTAGATAAGGTGTCCTTGAAAAACAATGGAAATCGAAAAAGAAGTATTCAAGAGGAGCCCCGTATGTCGCTTGAGTCACTACAGAAGGTCCCGGAGGTTATCTAGGTGTTTGAGAAATACAGCTTGGGCTGGATGACTAGGACCCTTTGAATCTATGGACTAGAGCTAGTGAGGGAGTTTTACTCTAATCATACCGCAACTCTCAAGAACATAACTCCCTCCGACAAGGAAAAAGATATGAAAAAGCATCCCCAATTGGATACTGTGATGGTTCAGGGCAAGAAAGTTGATATCTCTGTCAAGGCAATCTCTAATGTATTGTTTGGAGGATATCTCTATCAAGGTAATCTCTAATGTCTTGTTCAGAGAAGAGTTTGTACCAGTTGAGGAGACTCTAGAATATGACTTTTGGATGACTGATTTGAAAAGGGTAAAAAAATTATCCATCAATGACAAAGCCCTGCACTACAGGTGGTTGGCAGACCACATTACAAAAGTAGGAGAAAATGCCCCATGGATCAATGGGGTGACTATTTATAAGAACACTTTCAAGTTCACTATAAAGGCATGGTGGGCCATTGTGAGGCACCGCATTGCACCCACGCCAAATGACAACACATTGGGTGCCACAAATGAGGGCCTCGTAGCAGCTTTTTTGGTGAAGGTATATTTAAAAATTTCACAAATCATTGCAAGAGAGAATTAGGATAGGGTCTTGGAGTTCAACACAACCTTGCCTTTCTCGAGCTTGATCACACAGTTTCTATAAAATTCTGAGGTGCCATCTATTTCAATTGTCGATAAATTTATTCAATCAACAAAAACTATGAATTTGGAGATGATCAAGGACTTTGGAACCCAATAACTCTAGTCTGAGGTCCCTTTATAGAGGCACCAGAGGGTGTGAAAGGTACTCTCACTAGTGAGATCCCAGCGTCTGAAGGGTTCTACTTAATCCTTCTCACAGCCGGCTACAACACGGTTGGGTGTATACACACATATTTCTGCCAACTACATGTTGATACCGTCTACTTAACTGGAGAATATTTTGAGAATGCATGTACTGCATTATGCCCAGCTTAAGAAGTTAGAGGTAGGGATTAAGCCCTACATGGCGGATGAGATTAAGACAGTAGTGCGGGAGGTGCAGACCCACTTTGATAGGTTTGAGAGCCTAATTTCGGCTAAGGTGGACTTGATGAAGGCTCTATATATGAGATCCATTACAGATGATGTGGCTGCCTTGAAAAAAGCCATCCATACTCTCACAACACGGACCATTCTGATTGCACTTCCTCCTCTTCTTGTGATGCCTTTACTAGAATAGTTAGCTGTAGATGTAGACTTTTTAGTGCTAAATTTCTATACTCCATCCCCAGATATTGAGGAGATGGGTGGAGATTTGGAGCCTATAAATGGGAGGAGAGATGATTACACTAAAAATAAGGGGAAGAAGAGGAAGAAGAAGAAGAGTAAGAGAGAGAAAGATGCGCAAACCTCTAAGGGAGTGATACCAGAGGGAGATAAAGTACCACCAATAGTTGTGGTGGTACAACAGAGTTTGGGGGTCACACAGATGGCTCCTGCAGTTAAGACACTGAGTGCACTAGCCACCACTAGTGCCCACGTAGCTGAGAGTGCCCCAGCAGCTGTCGAGGCCATGAGAGGAGCTGAGGATAAATGGGTCCCATCTCAGACCCTAACCGATCAGAGTACAACAGACATCTAGAGTGCCCCAGGTATTTCCCTTGTCCCATGTTTTTACTTTCTGCAATTTTATACTATGGGGGATATTGTATGATTTCCAAGTTGGGGGTGGGGGTGTACCACAACCGAGGGTTTTTGTTGCTGTGTTTCTTTTTCCTCAGCTGAGCTATCATAGTTAAAACCGACATGTTTAGGTGTTTAATTATGTTTATGTGTTGTCTTTTGTTAGTTTTTATCATATGTGTAACATAGGGAAAAATTGAGAAAACTTAGTGCAGTCGTAATAAAAGAAGTATGCAATTTTTTTTAAAAAATGATATCCGAAAATTCTGTTTTGTTTTTGTGCTGAGTTGTGTGCTTAATGGAACTGTAACCACTATTTGGATCTCGACATGACACTAGTATTAGTGGTATGACAACTTGGCCAGACTTTGCATGAAATGATTAGGTAGTAATTGAAATGATATCCCTGAGACGAGCGTGTGTGAGGATGTACCTAGTCGGCGAGTGTGTGCGGTCTAGAACTTGCCTGGTTAGTCTCACTGAAAACTGTTGGGTAGAAAGTTAGGAAAGGATTATAGGCCATTCTTGAAACAGTCCACTATAGTCTAAATGGAATAGTCTAAATAGACTGCCAAATGAACATGTTATCCCTTGAACCCAAATTTGAGCCTAATTAGACCTTTTCTTTGAACTACCCCATTCACCTTCCCAATTTTTGTACAATGAACCTGCCTTGGCCCTGGTCCCTCCTTGGATACTGTGTACCTTAACTCAGGCAAATTGCCTAAGTTGAGGGTGGTTACTATTGGGGTGCATAACAAGTTGGGTGTGCAGAATGTGTAATAAAAATAAAAGGCAATTCCGGTGCGGTATGCAAGAAAACAAAACAAAAAGAGAAGAAAAAATGGACTAAAATAAAACCACCCCCGGGGCCCAAGTAAAAAAGGAGTTGAAAAAGGTTGTAATAAAAGAAGGCAGTTAAGTGTGGAAGCCACAACTAGTGTAGTGTCAAGGAGGGTTTGTCACTATATCTAGTTATACCATATCTACCCCCGAGCCTACATTACAAGCCAATAAATTCCTATAGTGATCCTAATCCGAATGTCCAAAAATTGAGGTGTAGAAAATAAAGGCAAGCCTATGGTACCAACCGCACATGATCAGACTTCTTCGTGAGAGTGAGAGATTTGATTTCATCCCAGTTTTTTTTACATTGCATATTCTGAGTGTTGGGACTTCTTTGTTGTGTGGATGTAAGGGCTAGATTTTGGTTTGAAGTTTGATTAGGTAGTGTCATTTGTCTAAATTGTTAGGTTATCTGTTGCTAATGTAAGTGTCATATCTTGAACTGTATTTTGATAAATGCATGCCTAAAAATATTGTTTTTGTGAAACTTGGACTGCCATAGTATTCTTAGTTTTCTCTAGGTTAAGTGTCTTCGCCTGAGGAAATGCAATCGTTCTAAGTTGAGGGTGTTGATGTGTAGTGAATTTACGACACTTGAGACGCTTAATCAATGAATAACTGTAAGTACAAGTGTATTTTCCTGTGGATATGATGAGTTTTCTGGTGTTTGCAGGATTAATGAACTTGGAGAAGGAAAGTGCTGAAAAATGGAGAAAAGGGCATCAGATGATTCTTACTAAGACTGTGGAATCTAACCACAGTTGTACCAGTGTTATCGTGACTTAAAGCAGAGAAGGGGTCCTCAGGAGTTAATTAAACGAGAGCTCTCACGACCATACCTTTATGGTACGATCGTACTTTGTGGTCGTGGGAAGGAGGACCTGGAAAACAAAGCTGTAGGAGTTAAGTGTGAGAATCATCAGACGAGGCCAATCATGATCGTGGAAGCTATATACGATCGTA
The DNA here is from genome assembly GCA_031232105.1 of Capsicum rhomboideum. Taxonomy (NCBI): domain Eukaryota; kingdom Viridiplantae; phylum Streptophyta; class Magnoliopsida; order Solanales; family Solanaceae; genus Capsicum; species Capsicum rhomboideum. The sequence goes on from CP124716.1 coordinate 138,001,560, forward strand.
CTTGGAGATTGTAGGAAGAAGGCCCAGATATACAAGAGCTAAACCATGAGCACTAACCACGATCGTACCTTCCTCTCGTCCGAGTTAGTCGACCCCGATTTCCTGTTTATAATAGAATAGGTTTAATTTTGTCTAAAAATACACTTTTAGAGATTTTTGTACGAGTAAACACTCTTTCATATTTTACAACATTATATTGTGAGATTCTAAGGCATATTCTTGGAATTTTACTGATATCGTTTCTATGGTTTTAATTCAAGTTGAGATTTTGGAGTTTAATTCTTGTTGTAAGTGTATAATCATGTTTTCATCTATGAATTCTTCTTGTGTGCTTAAAATTATGAGTAGCTAAATACCTCAACTAGGGTTGTGGGAACCATGAGGAATTAACAAAAGAGGTCAAGTGCGAAGCAATTCCTGACCGGTGTGCTTGTATGTATTGGTATTTTCTTTGTTATGATTGCTTTTCTAACGGTTGCAAATGTTAGAAACTCACCTGTATGCTAAACTTGATCAAGAGAGAAGTAGAGATTAGGAAAAGGAAATAACAATAGAGATTTGAAGCTATCAACCTTCATTTAATAACTTGAGCCATAACAGAGATAGTTAATCTGAGATCAAGAACAAGGGTTAGCAGTACAACACTCAGAGACTGAGAGGAGATGAGTGAAATTCATCTAGCCATGGTCAAGAGATGTCTAGATGAATCTATAATTTTAGATTTTCCATACAACGCATCGGGATAGTTTTCTAGCACGAACAACCTGTATAGTTATGAAATCATGGGGATCACAATCCTAGTGCTTTTATCATATTGATTACAAATCCAACAACCAACTATCACTATTGTTCTTTTGTTTCACATAACCCCCTCTTTTACTTATTTGCCAGTTACGTAGACAAACACTTGATAGAAGTTTGACCTATTCACTGTGGGATCGACCCCAACCTCGATTGCTTTATACTTTTGGGAGGTGTAATTTGGGCAACATCAGTCGGATCGACCATAACGCCATCCTTGGTCACTAAGTGACCTAGGAAAGAAATAGAATCCAACCAAAACTCATACTTGGAGAACTTGTCATATAACTTCTCATCTCGCAATCTCTGAAGGAAAGTCCTCAAGTGTCTCATATGGTCAGCCTCATTCTTGGAAAAATCCAAGATATCCTATATAAATACAATCACGAAGGAATCAAAATACGGTCAAAATACTCTGTTCATCAACTCTATGAACACTGATGGGGCATTGGTCAACCCAAAAAACATGACCAAAAACTCACAATGACCATATTGAGTCAAAAAAGCCGTCTTCGGCACATCCGAAGCTCTAATCTTCACTTGATGGTAGCCATATCTTTAGTCAATTTTAGAAAACACTGAAGCACCCTAAATCTGGTCAAATAGATCATCAATGCAAGGAAGAGGATACTTATTCTTAACGGTCACCTTGTTTTATTGTCGATAGTCGATACACATAATTGCTGATAGTCGATACACATGCACATAGGTCTATCCTTCATCAAAAGCAGGACTGGGGCACCCCAAGGAGACACACTAGGTCTAATGCAACCTTTACCCAACAAATCCTACAACTACTCTTTCAATTTCTTCAACTCGACAGGGTCCATCTTATAAGGAGGAATGGAAATGGGCTTGGTGCCCGGCTCAACATTAATAGAAAAATTAATATTACGATCCGGAGGCATGCCAGGAAAATATGTAGGAAACATATCGTGAAACTCCCTAACAACTCGAACAAAATCTAGAAGGGGTTGTAAAGGTGTAACGACCCAAATTGTCATTACGTTCAAAAATACCCCGAGAATAATGGCTCAAAATGGACCCGAGAAAATTTAATCGGGGAAGAAAATTGAGGCCTAAGAGAATTGGACCAAAACGCCTAATAATGGACTGGGCCAGCCTGCCGGTAACTGCTGCAACGGTCGGTTAATTGCTGCAGTGGTACCACTATAGCGGTAAAAGTTCTGCTACATCTGCAAGAAGCAGTAGCCCAGTTGAGGGATTTTTAAAAACCCTCTCTTGTATTATTTCCACAGGTTGCCCCCTTCCTCCAAAAATACTCTGAAAAACCCTACTCCTCCAACCATGAGATTTCAAAGGCCAAGGTTCATGAAAGCGGTTTCGAGGCACACCCGGAGGAAACTTGACATGGGGATACATTTAGTATGCGCTGAATAGATCACTTCCCTCCGTAGTAGCATGTTTCACCTAAGAGGTAAGCTAAGATTTATTTTTTAGCAAATAGACTTGGGCTAGATGCATTTAATAGTAATAGTGATGTTGGAGTATCATGTATTAGGCCTTCAGGTATGGATTTGGATGAATGGATATGTTTAAAATCTGGATAGGCTTGAAAATGTGAAATTATTTCATAGTATATTAATGTTTGATTGGGATAAGGGATGGATAGGAATTATGGAGCGAATGTGCATAGTTTATTATTTTTCAGGATTTGAGTATAGTGGAAAGTTGAATGAGATAGTGTGAAATGGTAAAAAGGAAAATTAAGGTGAATCGACTAAATCCTAAATGTTATAATTGTTTGAATTGCGTTAAGGGAAATGACTAAAGAGTGAGGTGTGGTAAGACGAGATTTATGAATTACATAGTCAAATCCCGTGACTAATGAGCGAATGTAAAAGAACGATACTATAAAGTGAGAGTAGAATTCCCATTAGAAGTAGTTAGGGAAGATTAGAAAGTATATTGTAGCGATCGATGCTTTCCAGAGTTTAGAAGATGAGATAGTTAGTAAAAAGGTATTCAGGTTAGCGGGTTGGTAGTGTTGGCATTTCTTATCCTATTATCGTGACCAATGCTTCGCAGAGTTTAGAAGGTAACGTGAAAAACTCGAGGTTGGGACACGATTAGAGAGAAAATGCATGATAATATGAAATTGGGTGCTGGTAGCTCCTTAGGGATGTATGGTAAGTTATTTTTGTGCATATATTTATAAAGACTAAGGTCACCAAATTAAATGAATAAGATGATTAATGTAACATTAGACTGGATTGACCTATGTTGAGTTGTGGGCTGAACATATGTGATTATCCTTTGCATAATAATGAGTTATTGATTTCATGCACACATTCATAGGCTTTGGGATGATATGTTGTGATATGGTTGGGTACCACACTGATACATGTATGATATGTTATGTTATGGGTTGGGTACCACACCGGTACAAATATGATATATTGTGATATGGGTCGGGTACCACGCCAGTTACGTTGTGATGTTGTTGGTGATGAGATAAGAAGGGATAAGGAGAGATGATGCGCACATCTTGCATTCATGCATTCTTGCATATGTTGTGAATGCATTTTCATTTTATTATGCTTTTATACATGTTCTTTTTGTGGCAAGGGGTGAAAAAGGGAATGAATATACGTTTGTCCGTATTGTGGACCGGGTTGGGGATGAGATTCTATGGTTCCTCTGTGAGGACCGGTTACCATAGAATATGATTTGTAAGATCTGGAATTTCATGGGATGAGGTGTTGTGATGGCTGTGATAGTGAGTACTGAAGGGACTTGGGTGGTTGTAGATTCAGGGATTGTAGGTATTATACGAATGAGTCGGTATTGGATGGAGAGTTATAGGTTGGAATAGGTGGACAAAGGACAAAGATATACGAAAATATTAAATGATAAGTACAGGTCACATATATGCTAGGTATAGGTTGCAGAGATGCCAAATATGGGGTAATATGAGTTGTTTAATGTGGAATTCAAATCAAAACTTTACTTGATGTATGATTTCTCCCTATTTATTATCGATGTTATTTATTTCTAACCCTAGTCGACCGACATTGCGTACCAGTACATGTGGTTGTACTGATACTATAGTTACTCTATCTCCAATCGGGGGTATAGCCATGGTGTAGGTTAGTTGGAGTTTCTATAGTAGTGATGCCTATTACTCAACAGCAGCTACTGTCCTCTCTATTCTGGATGGATGTTGTGTCATAGATGTCCTTACTTCTTATCTAGTGCTATTGTATTAGTTTAAACTAGGTTCTGGGGAGTCGCTTGTATTTATTTTCTGCATTTACTTTTCATATTTGATGTATTGAAACAAGTTTTGGAACGAATTAAATGAGTAATCGTATTTTAACTTTGATTAGTTATTCATATGTTGGACATTAAATTGACTAAGTGTATATAATAGTAACTTTCATATTAGTTAAATGGTGGGATATTTAGGGTTCTTCTATCTAAGGTTGGTGTAAGTAGGTGCCCAGCACGATCCAATAGGTTAGGTCGGGACAAGGATGGTATTAGAGCCCAGGTTACTGGTCTCCCAGTACAAGAGCAAATCTTGATTAGAGTCCTACCGTTTGGTGTGTTGATGTCCACATCAAATTTGTAGGATGATACAAGGAATCTAGGAACCTATCTTATTTTCTTCTTTCCTATCCGGCCCTCTCAATGTCATATCCTCGGGGTGAGTTTAATTGGTATCTAGTCGATTCCAATTTGTATCTCAATCGTCATGATTTGGACTAGTTTGTCCCAATTGGTATATTTTAACATGGAAAGGTTGGGACAAGCCTCTCAACTAATAAAAGTCAATAAGAAACATAGGAAGTGGACGATTATGCTTATTCAATATGGTGTTAATTACTTGTGATGTGGAAATGATGTGTTAAAAATGTGCTATGTGTATTGTTGTTGATGATAGTATATGGTAACTTGCTTGTGATATTTAACTCTCAAATATGAATGTTGAGTATATGTGTGGTTGGATGGTGTGTAGCCAAATAGACCTATGGACGTAAGGCCCGGTGTGATCTCAAGAGTACCTTCATTTCTGCACTTTGAGCTACAACTTATATTTTCGTGATTTGGAGTACTACTTGCCTTCTATCTGATTCCGTACGAACCACCCAGATGCCGGACTGTGGTGGAACACCATTGAGGATAATGAATTGAGTAAGTAAAAAGATTGACGAAGTGTTGTACTGTTAGTTTGACAATCGAGAATTGTATTGGTGGTAGTTGGAAACAAGGGAAATGCGGATTCGAGTTAATGTACATATAATTAAGAGGTTATTATGTTACGGGAGCATGCATAAAAAAAGTGTTGAGTAGAAAAAAGGGTCTGAGACTGGGTAAAGAAAACGAAAAGCGGAGCTACTGGAGGCTACCGCTGCAGCAGCTCCAGGCAGTGCCCTGCCAGATATTTTCCTATTGTTGGTGATTTCGCAATTTTGCAAGGCAACCCTATTTTCAAAGCAATAAAGTGAAAAAAATCAATCCGACCCGCATTATAAATCAAGATATTTATTACTAAGGGGACGGGAAGGAAAAAAATCTTAAAAGTATGAAAAATAAAGAAAAGTAATTGTTTGTTACATGCCCCAAATAGGGGCAACCCAAATTCAAAAACCAATAAATTGTAACCAAAGGGGGGTGGGGAGTGGGAAGGGGAACATCTAGCTGGTGGCATCATCCCTAAGGCTTGCGGCATCCGAGCCCTCCTCATCTATGATGCTGAGGAAGGACAACTCCTTGACGTCCTCCATGGTCAACTTTGGGAGCTCCTTATCTGGGAGGGTGCACACGAATATGACCCGCACAACCTTCCACATCCTAACTAGCATGCGGTCCCAAGAGCGGCGTTTCTTCTTGTCCTCATCTAGCTCCCTTCGGAACTCAGCATAGGCTCGAGTTAGGTCTACCGAAGAAGTAAGGCTCTAATGAGCCAACCCTGGATAGGACATCTGGGTCCTCTCCATGTGGTCTCACATAGCAGGAAGGCCAGCCACCTTGTTGCTAGGAGGAACAAGGGTCTGGGTATGGGGGACATCTCCACTCCCACCAGCTCTGCTACTCTCGCCCTCCTCTGCTATCTTTCTCTTTCTCAGCGGGTTATATGACACGTTGCACTCTTCCCAGGTATCATGATCCTCCCTGGGGACATCCACCCGCTTGCACAGCTCCATGATCAGGGAAGGTAGGAATAAATCCATTGCTGACCTCTCCATAGCATAGAAGTACTACTATTTGTCTATGATCTGTGCCCCCATATTCACCTCGACCCTTGCCATAATGCACTCCACTACTATAGCTTGTGGAAAACCACGTCTGTAACATTTCTCGAAGGACGAATCCTCCGATACCAACTATAACCAAATATTGGCCTTGGCCAAGAAGTATGCACTCTTGGTCCCCCTCTGATTGGACCACTTCATCTCGTTAGCCTTGCCCTCTGGTGCAAAATACCTAGCTTTCCACCTCAGGTCTAACTACTGAATCTTTGCCTCGAAGGATAAATTGGAAGGGTTGGGAACCCATAAGACCTCATTGATAGTGGTGGTATCCACTGGTCTATTCTTTCTTCAAATCCAAATAGTAGGGGAAGGGTACTGCCCACTTCACCGTAGGGAGTGTAACATAGAATTTGCGAATCCAAGACAGGTTCAATCTGGAACTGACTCGGTCATCATCTCCCAACCAAGAACTTTTAGCTGATCGCTGAAATCAGGCCGCCCATCCTCTACCTCATCCATCACGAAGCCTCTCTTATAGATAAAGCTCTTGCTGTGTCACCCCTTCTCAAATCGGGTGCAGCTGGAATTATTTGAAAATTGGCAGTAGATGGGGTGTTGGGCCATGATGATCATGAATATGTCATGAAAACATTTTATAACCATATCAGAACACAAAGGGAGGGAATGAGTGATACCACTGCAGCAAAAAAGTTACCGCTACTGCAGTTCATCGTCCTCAACCCGCCAACCTTCTTTCTCATGGCAGATTTTCAATTTTTCTCTGTAATTTCAATAATTAAGCATTGATTGGGCTTGGAAAAATGTGTACGAACCTTTTAACACTAAAATAGGGGTGTGAAACACCCAAAATCAAACCCAAATCAAAGAAAATAGTTGGAGAAGATGATTCTTCATCTTTCACCCCTCCTATGGCCGGAATGTACCATGAACTTCATTAATCTTACGTCCCGAATGTAATAAGAGCATTGAAAATGTAATAAAACTTAGCATGCCAACCAATATACGTAACACCACCACTAAATTCAAGTTTAAAAAGTTCCACCCAAAACCACCCGAATTTTCTCTATTCTAATGTAATCCTACGGTTCTATTATGAGAAATGCATAAAATAAGTGGAAGAGAAGAAAAAAATACCCTGAGTTCATCATTGAAGAGGAATTTTTGTAGAGAGAGTTGAGAGAGTTTGAGAGTTGGGAGTGAAAATGGGAAAAATGAAGTTTCCCCCCTACTTAACTGCAGCAAATCACTGCTGCGGTGGTACCACTGCAGTGATAGCCTACAACAACGGTAAAATTTTTCCAAAACCAACTTCATCTCAACTTTTAGGTAGTTGTTCCAATAATTAATGGTGTGCTCTGTCTCGGGGAAAGCATAGGAATAACCGTAGGGCTTATATTAGGCAGTGCTTTAACAGTCGCTCATTAAGGAGCATGGATGTATAATGAGCTAACATATATTAATTAATCCTCCTAGTTTCCTATTAGATATAAAAATCCATCGAGCACTCGCGCAGATGTTCAGACCTCTCCCTTAGGGCTGTTCGAGGATGAACAATGTGTAAATTAGTATCTAATGTATCGACCCAAACCATTGTTACGTATAACCCCCCCCTAAGAATAATGTATGATGAATAATGGCTCAAAATGGACCCGAGAAAAATTAAATCCAGGAGGAAAATTGGGGCCTAAGAGAATTGGGCCAAGAGGCCCAATAATGGACTGGGCCAGCTTGCCGATAATCGCTGTAGTGGTCGGTTAACCACTGCAGCGGTAAGAGGCAGTAGCCAAGCCGAGGGATTTTTAAAAACCCTCTCTTTTATTATTTCTCCAGGTCGTCCCCTTCCTCCAAAAACACTCTAAAAATCCTACTCCTCCAACCATGAGATTTCAAAGGCCAAGGTTCATGAAAGCAGTTTTAAGGCACACCTGGAGGGAACCCGACATGGGGATACATTTAGCACTCACGGGACAACTCACTTCCCTCTGTAGCAACATGTTTTGCCTAAGAGGTAAGCTAAGGTTTATTTTGTAGCAACTAGACTTGGACTAGATGCATTTAACATTAATAGTAATGTCGGAAGTATCATGCATTAAGCCTTTGGGTATAGAGTTGGATGGATGGACATGTTTAAAATTCAAATAGGCTTGAATATGTGGAATTATTTCATATTGTATTAGTGTTTGGTTGGGATAAGGGATGGCTAGGAATTATGGAGCGAATGTGCATAGTTTATTATTTTCCAGGGTTTGAGTATAGTGGAAAGTTGAATAAGATAGTGTGAAATGGTAAAAAGGGAAATTAAGGTGACTTGACTAAATCATAAATGTTATAATTGTTTGAATTGTGTTAAGAGAAATGACTAAAAAGTGAGGTGTGGTAAGCCGAGATTTGTGCATAATCAAATCCCATGATTAATGAGTGAATGTAAAAGAACAATATTATCAATTGACAGTAGATGTCACACCTCAAATCCCATTGAGATGGACAGGCACCCGACGCCCTAAATACTCGAGATAACCAACTTTAACCTGTGCTTACCATGCATATAACTATGAGAATCATGAAACTTTGACACATATATATAAGCTATAGTAATGAAAGACCAACATAGATAGACCCAAACCACATATACATGACTTGACTATTGGGGCCACAACTGTTACGAGACTAAACATATTTGAACTTCATACATTAGTCTACAAAGCCTATATAGGATAGAAAGCATAGTCTAGGTCGGGATAGACCCCACCTTACAAAACTACTATACAATACCAAAATACACATATCAAAGACTCGATAAAGCCCCGAATCAAATTGGAGTTCACCAATCACAGCTGAGTGTCCTGTGCTCCTATTGAGGAGGTATACTAGCTGGAGTACCTGTACCTGTGGCATGAAACACAGTGTCCCCATAAGGGACGTCAGTACGAAAGAATGTACTGAGTATGTAAGGCATAAAGTGACCATAGGTAAGACAAGATCTTAATAACATCGTATATCAATATATAATTGTATAGATAAGAATAAAAGACCACCTTTGATTGTATTTATGGGATCATGTATATTACATTTTTTACTTTACTTTATCCTTCTTTTCATTATGAAATTGTAAAGCATATGATACAAATGACCAGTTGATCAGTGGTAAAAGAGGATGACCCATGCTAGGTATTTTAACCCCTGGGATACAATCCTCATAAATACATAAATTGGGATCGACCCATGCTAGGCTTTTCTTTCACCCCTGGGATACCACCCGTGATATTGGGATCGACCCATGCTAGGTGTTCCTTCCGCCGCTGGGATACCACCCAACAATATACAGATTCTCTTTACATTATTTTTTTAATCTTTGAGATAGTTCTTTTGGTGGTCATAACATTATTGAGTTTTAAACTATGGACCAGTAGTGAGAGACATGTGAATACGCATTTTAGGCGATAACAATGACATGGGGAGCAAATGTAACATCAATGTATTAGATTTCATGCCAAAGAACATAGAATCGAATAGCCTTACATACCATGCTGTACAACTCCGATATTACACCAAATTAACCTACTACCCCTCAGACTACTTATCTACAATAAAGTAAGTGGTAAAACTAGTATTAGTAGCTAATCAACACATTTAAGCCACTTAACCTCACCAAAATAGTAGCCGGACAGTAAGCCCGTAATTAATTTATTCAAGGGTGTTCTTTCAACCCTTACTCCTCCAATTACATTCACATACCATACAAATCCTTATAACATCCCCCAAAACAACTTTAGCCTCATTACACCCTCAAAATGGTATACAAAGTGGAGTGGGCAGTAGGCTTACATAATATTTAGTTCGGTGGTGTATCACTGATACGCCATGGTTACATGGCACTTTCGATGCTTAAAAACAAGGAAAATATGCAATAACTTGGGTGTATTTGGTTGGTATGATGTGGTTTCTATCCTACTTTGTAGGAAAACAGGTTTTGAAGGCAACAAATGATCAAAAGAAAGAATCAAGGCCAAGAACGAAGTGTTTGAAGATGAAAGAACAAGAATCTACACTAGAGAGAGAGTCACGACACCACTCACGTGCCGTGAAGACCACTCATATGACGTGAGTGGCTGTCCTGAGTCTACTTCAAAGATTAGTAAATGTTTTCTGATTTTCACGACAGGACTAATGTGGCGTGAGTACCACCTACATGACGGCATGAGTCAACTTCTGAAGATATCTAATTGAGCCTGATTTCCATGACACTCACCTATGTGTCATGACTTGGTTCCACGACACCAAGTCACGATACCGTGGAAGTTGCCGACTCTGTTCTCCTATTCTGATTAGGATAGGATTAGCTTTGTATCTATAACTACCTTGTATAGTCCTATGTGCGAGAGAGAGTCAGTACATTGTTTGTTGAGATATTTTTTACTATTTCTGAGTTCATAAACATATTCTTGGTTTTGTAATACAAAACCCTAATTCGAGTTTTATTCATAATTGAGATTTCAGTTCTTCTTCATTATTGTGAGTGTGCAATTATGTTTTCATCTTTGAATCCTTATTGTGTTCTTGTAATTATGAGTAGCTAAACTCATCAACTAGGGTTGTGTGAACCATGAGGAATTAATGAAACAGGTTAAGTGCAAAGCAACTCTGAACCACTGTGAATGCATGTATTCGTATTTCCTTCGTTGTGATTGATCTTCTAACGGTTGCAAACGTTAGAAACTCGCCTGTATTCTAGAACTGCTCGAGAGAGAGGTATATATTGGGAAAAGGAGATAACAACAGAGATTTAAAGCTATGAACCTTCATCTAATAACTTGAGCCTTAGCGGGAATAGTTATCTGAGATCCAGGACAAGAGTTAGTAGGGCGACACTTGGAGACCGAGTGGAGAAGAGTGAAATTCATCTAACCAAGGTCGAGAGATGTTTGGATGAACATATCTTGTCAAATTTTCCATAAAATGCAGCGGGACGATTTTGTTAGCATAAATAACCAGTGGAGTTAAGGAAATATTGGGGATCGCAGTACTAGTGTATTTCTCATATTGACTACAAACTCTATAATCAGGAATCGTTACCGTTTTGCTTGCTTACAAACCCCCCCCAGTTTTACTTACTTTCCAATTATTCCGTCTAGTATTCTAAACAACTTTGACCTATTCCCTATGGGATCGACCCCAACCTAGTTGGGTTCTATATTTGATACAACGACCGCTTTATACTTCTTAGGAGGCATATTTTGGGAGACATCAAATTTTGGCGCCGTTGCCGGGGACTACAGTTATGGAGTTGATTAATGCTGGTTGGAGTTGATTGGTTTTGTTTTTACATACTTTTGAGGGTACACGCTGGTGTATGCCTAATACTAGGAGTCAAGGCAATCCACTGATTCCACTTGATCTTGAAATTGAAAGGACTCTGAGAGCTAATCGAAGAATGGTGAATATCGACAAAGTTCAGAATCCTGCCCCCATGGGAGACATTCATAATTAACCAATTCAGCCTGCTGGTCATGAAACAGCGGATCAAACTACTGCTCGATTGACACGAGAAGAGCATGCTAGACAAGCTGCTCTTAGGCAAGCAGAGAGAGATAATCGAGCTATGCAAGAGGCAGCTCAGCAACTGGCTGAGGCTTAAGAGAGACAAAGAAGATTGAGAGCTCAACAACCACTTCAAAGACCATATGTGCCAGTCTATGATGATCCTGAGGAAGAAGATGTGGCCTACTTTGAGCCAATAGAGACTGGTGCCATTATTCCACCAGAGTTACCTCAAGGAACTAAGTTTGACATTACCAGTGCCATGATTCACCTACTAAACTTGAAGGGTGTGTTCGCCAGTCTTCCTACTGATGATCCAAACATGCACGTGATGAATTTTGTGGGGATCTGCACATTGTATAATTTTCCTGGAGTTGACCAAGAGTCTATTCGATTGAGATTGTTCCCATTCTCTCTAACAGGAGAAGCGACTTTGTGGTTGGTAGAATTACCACAAGGTTTGATCACTACTTGGAAAGAATTAAGAAATCAATTTCTGAAAAGATTTTTTCCACCTTTCAAGATGCTACAGTTGACTTATGAAATTTACAATTTCAAACAACTACATTCTGAAGCACTGTACGAGACATGGCTAAGGTTCAAGAAAAAGCTACAGAATGTGCCAAATCACAGGATGAGTGGTAGGAACTTACTTGAAATCTTCTATAGAGCTTTAAATGCCAGCACAAAGGAAGTAGGAAATACTATCACTGGTGGAGAATTCATGAGTATGAGATAGTAACGGGCTTCGGAGATATTGGATCATATTACTAAGACCAACCAAGGATGGCATACTCGGGAGGCATAAATGCCTGCTGACACATATGCTATTGGAGCTTCACCAGTACAACAAAATTTGGATAAATTTGTAGCTCAAGAGGTCGCGCAACTAAGGACAGAAATCGATCTTCTAGCCAAATAGATTGCGGCTAGAGATGCGGAAAAGGTGCATGCAGTAGGTGCACAAGGTAAAATGCCTAGACATGATGTTAGTGAATCTGATGATGAGGCTAAATACCTGGATCACAAAGTGGTGGGTTTTCGAGCCAAGGGACAAGGGTCTAATCAAGACTCATGGAACTCGAGGCAAGGGAATCAAGGTTGGAACTACTTTGGAGACAATTACAATAAATCAGGAAATAGAGATAGAGAATGAGATCGTGCCGGTGATTGGAGGTGAAAGGATGATTATAGAGAGAAGAATGGCCTTTATGTACCACCAGGAAGCTGTGATGATTAGTCTGGAAATTCAAGGATGGAGGCCCTTCTTAATAAACTGGTCAAAGGGTCAGAGAGCCAGGAAAATTGCTTGAAGGAGATTAGGTCAGACATATCAGGAATAAGTCAGAAAGTGGAGTCTCTTTCATTGGCACTGAATCAAAGTCAGCCAGGCACCCTTCCAAGCAATACCGTCCAAAATTCGAAGAATGATAGCCATTGCCTAGCCATTATTACTAGAAGCGGGAAATGCACGACAGATCCACCTATACCTGCCGACAGTGGTAAGACCAATGGGCCGATGGTTATTGATGTAGAAATTGAGTTAGAGCCGGATAATTCAAAGGGCGAAACAATTTCAGAACATCACGAAACTAGCGAAAAGGAAAAATCTAAAAATTTTAAGGAAAATGAGGTACCTAAAGTGCTGAAAAATATCCCACAACCTCCTCCTCCCTTTCCTCAAAGTTTGAAAAAGAAGGCTGAAGAAGGCAAATATCAGAAGTTTATCACAATGTTGAAGGAGCTGTCAGTAAACATCCCTCTTGTTGAGGCATTGGAGAAGATGCCAGGTTATGCGAAGTTCATGAAAGACTTGGTGACAAAGAAGAGAACTGTCAGTTTTGAGCTAGCAGATAACTTACATCATTGTAGTGCAGTTGCTTCGCGTTCCCTAGTTAAAAAGAAGGAGGATCCAGGAGCTTTCATAATTCCTTGTACGATCGGGTCCTACAACTTTGCTAAAGCACTGTGTGATTTGGGTGCTAGCATTAACTTAATGCCGTTAGCCATTTTCAAGCAGTTGGGGTTGGAAGCACCAAAACCAACCTCTATGAGACTTTTCATGGCCGATAGGACTGTGAAAAAGCCGGTGGGCATTCTGTATGATGTTTTGGTAAAGGTTACATCTTTCATATTTCTGGCTGACTTTGTAATCCTAGATTGTGAAGTTGACTTTGAGGTTCCTATCATATTGGGAAGACCATTCCTTGCCACTGGTCGTGCACTGGTCGACATGGAAACAGGGCATATGAAATTCAAGTTAAATAATGAACAAGTCACTTTCAATGTTTGTCGTTCCATGAAGCAACCAAGAGATAAGCAGGTGGTTTCGATAATAGATGCGGTTGATGATAGTGATGTTTTTGTGTCTCTTGAAGAAAGGTTGGGGGTAGAAGCTCTTGCGGCGTGATTATAAATTTTGATAGCAACGGTATTGAGAAATACGATGAGATGGTTGGGCACTCACTAGTAAGGGAGCATACACATATGCTTCAAAGAAAATTAATCTCGATTTACAGAATAGGGTGACCCCACCAGCTCGTCCATCTATTGAGGAGCCTCCAATTTTGGAGCTTATGGCTCTTCCGACTCACCTTCGCTACATATTTTTGGGAGCCAACAATACCTTGCCTGTGATTATTTCTGCTAAATTGGTGGAGTGGAAAGTAGAGGCTCTGGTTTTGGTATTGAGAAGATTTAAGAGGGCCATTGGTTGGTCCATTACTGATATTATAGGAATTCCACCCGGTCTTTGCACTCACAAAATTTAACTTACTCCTGAGTGCGTATCGAGCATTGAGCACCAACGTCGTCTAAATCCACCTATACAAGAGGTTGTGAAGAAAGAGATAATTAAGTGGTTAGATGCAGGAGTGGTTTATCCCATTGCTGATAGCAAGTGGGTGAGCCCAGTTCAGTATGTGCCAAAGAAGGGAGGAATCACTGTGGTTCCAAACGAAAAGAATGAGTTAATTCCAATGAGGCCGGTCACTGGATAGAGAGTTTCCATGGATTATCGAAAGCTGAATTCTTGGACAGAAAAAAATCATTTTCCTATGCCTTTCATGGATCAGATGTTAGACCGTCTTACCGGTAGAGGAAGGTATTCTTTTCTTGATGGCTATTCGGGGTATAATCAGATTTTTACTGCTCCCAAAGACCAAGAGAAGACCATTTTCAATTGTCCATACGGGACATTCGCATTTAAAAGGATGCCCTTCGGTTTGTGTAATGCATCGACCACTTTTCAACGTTGCATGATGTCTATTTTCTCCGACATGGTGCAACTTAGTGCTGAATTGGGAAAAATGTCACTTTATGGTCAACGAGGGTATCGTATTGGGGAATCAAATTTCAAAGAAAGGTATTGAAGTTGATAAGGAAAAGATTGAGGTAATTGAGAAGCTACCTCCACCTATCTCCGTGAAAGGTATTCGAAGTTTCTTAGGTCATGCTGAATTTTATAGAAGATTCATCAAGGATTTCTCTAAGATTGCACATCCCTTATGCAAACTTTTGGAGAAAGAGGTGAAGTTTGTGTTCGATGAGGCATGTCTAAAAGCATTTGAGTGTCTTAAAGAAAAGTTGGTGTCAACCCCTATTATTGTATCACCAGATTGGACGATACCTTTTGAGGTTATGTGTGATGCTAGTGGAGTGGATTTTGGTGAAGTCCTTGGCCAAATACGTGAGAAAATGTTACATCTGATTTACTACGCTAGCAAAGTGCTTAATCCAGCTCAAAAGAATTATACTGTGACTGAGCAGGAATTGTTGGCAATGGTATTCGCTTTTGAGAAATTAAGATGTTACTTGATAGGTACAAAGGTGATTGTGCATACAGACCATGCAACTATTCGGTATCTTATGTCAAAAAAGGATGCTAAGCCAAGATTGATTCGGTGGGTACTTCTATTGCAAGAATTTGACTTTGATGTCAAGGATCGTAAGGGAACCAAAAATCAAGTTGCTGACCATCTATCACGGCTTGAGGAGGAGGCCATGCTTAAATTAAGGGATGATCTTGAGATTGATGATACTTTCCCAGATGAGCAGGTATTGGCATCATCACAAGACTTAATCCCTTGGTTTGCTGATTTTGCCAACTTTTTAGCAAGTGATCTAGTTCAGGAAGATATGTCATATCAATAGCAAAAGAAATTCATGCATGAGGTGAGAAAATTTGTCTGGTATGAGCCGTATTTATTTAGGGTATGTGCAGATGGAATGATTTGGAGATGCATTCCAGAGGTCGAGATGATGAGTATTTTGGAAGCATGTCATTCATCTCTAGTTGGGGGTCATCATGGAGGTGCACGGACTGTTCATAAGATCTTACAATGTGGGTACTAGTGGCCTACCATTTATAAAGATGCTCATGACTATGCTCGATCTTGTGACCAATGTCAAAGGCAAGGCAATATCTTACGCAGACACGAACTTTCCATGACAACTATACTTGAGCTTAAATTGTTTGACGTGTGGGGAATTGACTTTATGGGCCCTTTTATGAGCTCACATGGGATGAAATACATCTTGGTAGTTGTCGACTATGTTTCTAAGTGAGTGGAGGCAATTGCGCTTCCTAACAACGAAGGAAGAAGTGTCACAGCATTCTTGAAAAAGAACATATTTTCACGATTCGGAACCCCCGAGTTATTATTAGTGATGGAGGATCCCACTTCTGCAATCATCTGTTCAAGGTATTGCTTGAAAAATATGGTGTTAAACATAAGGTGGCAACACCTTACCATCCTCAGACAAGCGGGCAAGTTGAGGTATCAAATCGTGAGATCAAGTCTATTTTGGCAAAAATAGTGAATGCCAATAGGACTGATTGGGCTTGAAGACTGGATGATGCGTTATGGGCATATCGAACTGCTTTCAAAATGCCAATTGGTGCATCACCATATCAGTTAGTTTTTGGAAAATCTTGCCATTTACCTGTTGAACTTGAACATAAGGCTTTATGGGCTTTGAAAAGGTTGAATTTGGACTGGAATGAAGCGGCTAAATTGAGACTTGAGCAGATGAATGAGATGGATGAATTTCATCTCTGGGATTATGAAAGTTCAGCAATATATAAAGAGAAGATGAAATTATATCATGATCGTCGCATTGAGAACAGAGAGTTTCACCCGGGAGATTTGGTTCTACTTTATAACTCCAAGCTTCGCTTGTTTGCTGGAAAATTAAAGTCCAAATGGTCCGAACCATTCACGGTGGTTAAGGTATTCCCACATGGAGACTTTGAGATAAAAGGAGTGGATAATGTTCTATTCAAGGTCAATGGGCAGCGTGTTAAGCATTATGTGGGAATCACGAAAGAAATAAGGACATGTGAGGAACTTGAGCTTGGTGAAGTCTGAGTATCCAAGTTAGCTGAGTCA
The DNA here is from genome assembly GCA_031232105.1 of Capsicum rhomboideum. NCBI lineage: Eukaryota > Viridiplantae > Streptophyta > Magnoliopsida > Solanales > Solanaceae > Capsicum > Capsicum rhomboideum. The sequence goes on from CP124716.1 coordinate 138,018,529, forward strand.
TGCCACGACGTTAAGTCAGGCGCTTTATGGGAGGCAACCCATAGGCTGATTGGTGAAGTCTGAGTATCTAAGTTAGCCGAGTCGTGCCGCGATGTTAAATCAGGCACTTTATGGGAGGCAACCCATGGTCTTGTTATATGTGATCTGTTGAAGACTGAGAAATAGAGAATAAGTTAACTGAAATCTGAAAGAATGAATGGATTATATTCAGTTCAACTCACGACACCTAATCACGTGACGTAGGTTAACCCACATCATGTGAGTGGTGCTGTGGTAATCAGAGAAATATTTTGTCTTTCTGAACTTGACCTACTACAGGGTTTCCACGTGACATAGGTTGACCCACGTCACATGGGTTGTATCGTGAAAATCAGAGAAAATTACCACCTGCAGGTGTTGAGTTACGGCAAGTACCCACGTGACGTGAATGCAACCCACGTCAGGTGGGAGGTTTCATGAAAAGCAAATAGTTCAGGGTATTCGAGATCTGATCTGACCCGACCCATTTCTTTATATAAATTCTGTTAGCCTCCTTATTCACCTGATAAAATCCAAATCTGCATACAAAAGCTCATAAACCCTAAATTTCAACTTCCACCTCCATCTTCTCTATAAAATTCGACCCACCACCATAAAATCCACCACAAACTTGACCCCCATATTCGAAAATCCAACCTAAACACCTCAAAATTCGATCCCCACAGACCCATATTCAAAAATTCGATGAACCCACTACCAAACCCGACCCCCAGATCCAAAATTTGACCCAACCTGACCCAAATACCCAAAATCTGACTTAAACCCGATACTATGCCTCCCAAATCAAACCCCAAAAGTGACCACCTTGATTTCTCATCCAGAATTAGCACTAAAAATCCAAAATTACCAGCCCGTTTGTGTGATGAACCGACTGAATCTGAAAAAAGTGGGTCTGTAGAGTAGTTTGAGATTAGACATGATGATACTACATTAGTCCCTCGTACCACGAAGTTACAGACTCGGGCCCAAGCTGCTGCCAGAGCTGCACGTCAACTCATTCCACCGCCTGTCGCACCGATTATTCCAGATCAATCTTTCAAGTCCGCTCCCAGTCTGAAGAGAGGGAGGATGCTTCAGAGTTGGGCTCTGCGGAGGATGCTACAGGTCAGGGTACCTCTGCGGTGGAGGCTACAACCTATATTTCAGGTACTAGTGCCCAGAGTGCTCCGACTCTCGCACAGAGTAGGGATGTTCAGCGGTGGTGTGTTCAGGGCATGCGTGCATTTTATGACAGAAATATTGAGCTGACGGAGCGGGGTGTATGTAGGAGGAGTATTATGGAGGAACCCCGATATAGGCTTCAGGAGTTGAAGGTGTTACCTGATATTTGGGCTGTGTTTGAGCGGTATGGGTTTGGTTGGATGGCACAGCCTCTTGGTCGCTATAGCTCGGAGTTGGTCCAAGAAATTTATGCCTCATATGCTGCGTCGATTGACTTGAGTACACCTGTCGGGCCACGGTACAGGGATAAGCCCTTATTGACACACATTTTGGTTTGAGGTACCCGAGTTGATATATCAGAGTAGACCATCCACCGCTTCTTTTTTGGTATGGACCGTCCACTACCAGATACAACTGCTGAGTTTGATCAATGCATGGACACTATCAGAGATCGGATTAAGATGCGGGATGTAGACCAGAAGTTGGAGCTGCTGAACTGGATTGCGGGGTATATAGTGGAGGACGGTGTGGCTGCGAGTTGGGTGGCTGGTAAACTGGATATCAAGAAATCCATGATACATTTTGCAGGCAGATTTTGGTGGTCAGTTGTTCGGCATTGGTTGGGTCCAACTAATGCTGACAATTCACTTACATTGGACCACGTTGTGGTGGTAGCCAGCATTCTTGCGGGTTATGAGTTTCATATTTCCAGATACATCATACGGGAGATTCATGAGTGGGCCTTTCGTGATCATACCAGTATACCATTCCCCTGCTTGATCCAGAGTCTATGTGATAGGGCGAGTGTGGCTCGGCTACCTACCCTCGATCATTATATAGAGGTGACCCGTATAGCGGATATTGGTTTGATGCAGCAGAGGGGATCTTACCCCATTGTTCCACGAGGGTCTCAGCCTTTCGAGTCGTAAGGAGCAGCCCTTTTTGAAGGGCTTGGATATTGAGATGAGCCGGCTAGCACACCTCTGCCTATTCCAGTACTGGTTAGGGTACCAGAGACTATTCATATACCGGCTGAGGGAACTGGCCCTATTGATGATGAGGTACCCGGTACTACAGCTCCACCGCCTCCCTCTGGTATGGTTTCAGTTTTGAGGGACTTTCTACAGCAGTTGATTGATAGACAGATGTAGATGTTCGAGCGGCAGACCCACACTGAGACCCAGATGGCTAAGTTGGTGTTCCAGCTTAAGCCATGGGTTAGGAACATGGTAGAGGCTGCAGAGGCTAGGGTGGAGGCCCGGATAACTGCGACAATGGATCAGTTTATGAGGGGGTTGCATGAGAGGATTGATATCTTTGAGGCATGGATGGCCACCCGGTTGAGTGCCGCACAAGGTCCTGATATGACCGGATTGACACAGGAGGTGGCGGCATTGAGAGAAGAGGTTAGAGCATTGGATTTGAACAGCACTCCTATTATCCCACCTATGCCTGCTCAGGCATTGATACGACCAGCCTTTGAGGTGGATCTGTTTTTCGACGAGGAGCCTCCAATTGATAGAGGCAAGAGACCACGCAGTCCGGAGGACCAGGTTGACAGTGGTGACGAGTATGAGGGTGATCTCTGGATAGCTGTTAAGGCCTCTAGTATGGAGTACCATATGAGTCAGATTGCACAGGAGCAGAGGGCACGACGTGCCTATTCTAGCCAGACACCCCCTCCATCAGATGCACCTACCACAGCGCCCACAGAGCAGACTGATGATCCCACTGCGGGCGGGCGTATTTCCGGGGACTAGGGATCTACAGGTATGTTCTCACTCCCTTGTATTGTATTGATATTTGTGCACTAAGGAAAGTGCACCATTGTTATTTGGGGCTGGGGGTGTACCACCACTTAGAGGTTTTTGTTGCCGTATTTTTTTTCCCTCGAGTGTGCTATCATAGTAGAACCGGCATATTTAGGGTGTTATTTATATTATTATGTGTTTATGTGTTTAATTAGGAGAAAATAGGGAAGCCTTAGTGCAGTCCAATTTTGAAAATTATTATGCTTTTTGAATGTTAAGGATACCCCTCCTGAAAATTTTTATTTTGAAGTATGTGTGTGTAGCATGTTTATGTGTGACAGATGTTGGATATTGTTATGGAACTAGGATTATAGACAAAATAACTGTAGCCAACATTGCATGAATCGGATAGGTAGTAGTTGATAATACAACCCTGTGCTATGTGTGTGAGAGGTCATTACTTAGTTAACTTTGTGTGTGCTATCCAGAACTTGTCCGGTTAGTCTTGCCTAGGTTAGAAGATAGTGGTTAGGAAAAGATCATAGGCCGTTTTTGAATAAGTCCACTTTTAGCCTAAATGCCCGACCAAATGAAATAAGTATCCCTTGATCCCGATGTTGAGCCTAAATTGACCAATTTCTTTCATTAGCCTATTCACCTTCCCATTTTAATTACAATGAACCTGTCTTGGCCCTAGTCCCTCCTTGGACACTATGTACCTCAACTCAGGCAAATAGCCTAAGTTGAGGGTGGCTATTATAGGGGTGCGTAGATTGATATGGGTATGAAGAAGGGGGTAGTAAAAGAAAAAGAGAAAATAGATTTGGGTGTGAAGAAAAAATAAGAAGAAAAAAAAGAATAAGAGTTGTGTTGTGAAGTTTGAGAAAAATCACACCCCAACAACAATAACAACAACATACCCAGTATATTCCCACCACGTGGGGTCTGGGAGGGGTAACTGTACGCAGTCCATACCACTACCTCAGAAAAATCACACCCCAAAATCTGAAAATAAAAGAAAGGAGAATAAGGGAGAACAAAAATAAGAATGGCTGGAAAATGGAGTCAAAAATAGTGTAGTGTCAAGGAGGGTCGAGTCACCATACCCATATGTACCGTACCCATTCCCAATCCTACATTACAAGCCTAGTAAAGTCCTATAGTGATCCTAGTCCAACTGTCCGAAACACTAAGGCATAGAAAATAAGGGCAAGCCTAAGGTATTTCACGCACACTGTTTGAACTTCTTTGTGAGAGAGAGTGTTTTGACTGAGTCCCTAATTTGAGATTCATTAGCATACTGTGAGTGCATGGGACTTCTTTGATTGTGAGAGTACATGGGTTGCATTATTAGCTGCTATTTGTTCGAATAATGTCATTTGCATATATGCTTAGTTATTTGTGCATAATATAGTGCCATCACTTGATCCCTTCTGTGTCATGATAATATGCTGTCTGTATACACACTGTGGTTTTGATTTGCAAATAGGAGGGGTCAAAAAAGTTTTTGTGTCGAAGGCAATAAGTTGACTGCCATAGGTCCCTTAGGTCTCTCTTAGTTAAGCATCGTATATATATGTTTTTTTTTCCCTGAGGACATGCAAATGTTCTAAGTAGAGGGTGTTGATGTGCCATGGTTACATGACACTTTCGATGCTTAAAAACAAGGAAAATATGCAATAACTTGGGTGTATTATTTGGTATGATGTGGTTTCTGTCCTACTTTGCAGGAAAACAGGTTTTGAAGGCAACAAATGATCAAAAGGAAGAATCAAGGCTGAGAACGAAGTGTCTGAAGATGAAAGAACAAGAATCTGTACCATAGAGGGAGTCATGACACCACTCACGTGCCGTGAAGACCACTCATATGACGTGAGTGGCTATCGTGAGTCTACTTCAGAGATTAGTAAATGTTGTCGGATTTCCACGACAGGACTGACATGGCGTGAGTACCACCTACGTGACGTGAAAAGGTGGCGTGAGTCAACTTCTGAAGATGTCTAATTGAGCCTGATTTCCACAACACTCACCTACGTGGCGTGACTTGGTTCCACGACACCAAGTCACAATACCGTGGAAGTTGCCGACTCTGTTCTCCTATTCTGATTAGGATAGGATTAACTTTGTATCTATATATACCTCTGTATAGTCCTATGTGCGAGAGAGAGCCAGTGCATTATTTATTGAGATATTTTTTTTACTGTTTCTGAGTTCATAAACATATTCTTGGTTTTGTAATCAAAATCCCTAATTCGAGTTTTATTCAAAATTGAGATTTCAGTTCTTTTTCATTATTGTGAGCGTGCAATTATGTTCTTGCAATTATGAGTAGCTAAATTCTTCAACTAGGGTTGTGTGAACCATGAGGAATTAACAAAACAGGTTAAGTGCAAAGCAACTTTGAACCACTGTGAATGCATGTATTGGTATTTCCTTCGTTGTGATTGATCTTGTAACGGTTGCAAACGTTAGAAACTCACCTGTATTCTAGACTTTCTCGAGAGAGAGGTATAGATTGGGAAAAGGAGATAACAACAGAGATTTGAAGCTATCAACCTTCATCTAATAACTTAAGCCTTAGCAGGAATAGTTATCTGAGATCCAGGACAAGGGTTAGTAGTGCGACACTTGGAGACCGAGAGGAGAAGAGTGAAATTCATCTAACCAAGGTCGAGAGACATTTGGATGAACATATCTTGTCAGATTTTGCATACAACGCAGCGGGACAGTTTTGTTAGCACAAATAACTAGTGGAGTTAAGGAATCATTAGGGATCGCAGTCCTAGTGTATTTCTCATATTGACTACAAACTCTATAATCAGGAATAGTTACCGTTATTGCTTACTTACAAAACCCCTCCAGTTTTACTTACTTTCCAATTATTCCGTCTAGTATTCTAAACAACTTTGACCTATTCTCTATGGGATCGACCCCAACCTAGTTGGGTTCTATATTTGATACAACGACCGCTTTATACTTCTTAGGAGGCATATTTTGGGCGACATCAATCACCATATCCTTCGTCTATAATTCAATACAAGTCAGTTGCATCCTTTCCCAATATCAATCAAGATATCCCCAATATATACACATAACACAAGTACTTAAACAACCCCAATATCCTTTATCATAGCAATCAAATATTGAACTCATCATCCCTTGAGTTCTTGACAACAATATATACACAATTCTCCATCAAAACATGTATATAGGAAGGGGGAAAAAATGGGCAGTAGCCTTACCTTAATATTGTGATATTTTATTCTCTTAACTTGTATTTCTTCAATATCTTGGTTCCTTCACACACAAACCAAAGGAGAAGAGAAAAATCTCTTAATAACTAAGAAAAATGGGACTGCTAAACTTATAGAGGGCTGTCTTATAATTTAAACATGAAGAACATAATTTCCATAGTCTTTTTGAGATAATCTCATGATTTGTTCACTTACCGTTATCTTGGAAGGAAGGTAAATCCCAAGAACCCTAATGGAATTATAGGGCTGCTGTAGAAGCTACTAGAGAGAAAGAGAGAAAACCCTAGAAAGCTGATTTTTTGGCCTAAGTTAAATGAATAAAATGAGCTGTTTTCAATCCCTTTAAAGGGATCAACTCTTTCCCGACTTTCTTGCCCATTTTTTTCCCATAAAATACCAAGTATTTGGTGCATCTACTTTCCCATTATACTTGGGCCTTTGTGGATCTGAAACTATTAGGCCTTGGCTGCCCATTCTTCTCCTTTCCTCTCTTTTAACTTGGGCCAGAATTTATTCAAGTAGGTGGTAGTGTACTTGGCCCAATAAGCTTGTCAAAGGAGTCTTAGTAGGTGATGCACCTACTTGGTTCTTAGATTGTTCAATCAGTCAAAGTAGGTAATGCACCTACTTGTCACCTACTAGCTTAATTTAAGTCAAGCAAGCAACTCACTTATTTTATTCCATATTCTAAGTCTTAACCCCCTATGTTAATTTAATACTTATATACCCTTGGACGCTTTAATCCTTGATTTAGAATACCACTTTACTATCTCGCGTTAAAGCACTTCTGTTTGGGTTAACTTGGCGCATACATGCTGAAATGCTTGGGCCATTATAATATCCTTTAAATTCTCTTTAAACCACTGCTAATCACTTAAGAAACTTGGTTCTTTACCTATACAACAAGGTTATCTCAATTACTATATCAATAGACTAAGTACACATAAAATATGGGGTGTTACAGTAGAATTCTCGTTAGAAGTAGTTAGGGAAGATTAGAAAGTATATCATAATGATAGATGCTTTCTAGAGTTTAGAAGATGAGATAATGAGTAAAAAGGTATTGAGGTTAGCTGGTTGGTAGTGCTGGCATTGCTTGTCATATTGTCATGATCAATGCTTTCCAAAGTTTAGAAGGTAACGTGTAAAACTTTAGGTTGGGACACGATTAGAGAGAAAAATGTAATAATGTGAACTTGGGTGATGGTAGCCCAGAAGGGGTGTATAGTAAGTTATGTTTTGAATATATATGTGAAGACTAAGGTCACTGAATTAAATGAATTAGACTGTTAATTTAACATTAGACTAGATTGACCTATGTTGAGTTGTGGGCTGAACATCTGTGATTATCATTTACATCAATTATGAGTTATTGATTTCATTCACACATTCATAAGAATTGAGCTGATATGTTGTGATATGAGTTGGGTTCCACATCGAAATATGCATGATATATTGTGATATGGGTCGAGTACCACACTGTTACAAAAATGATATATTGTGATATGGGTCGGGTACCATGCCGGTACGTTGTGATGTTGTTGGTGATGAGATGAGAAGGGATAAGTAGAGATGATGCGCTCATCTTGCATACATGCATTCTTTCATATGTTGTGAATGCATTTCCATTTTATTTGTCTTTATACGTACTCTTCTTGTGGCTAGGGCTGAAAGAGGGTATGAGTGTACGTTAGGTCCTTAGTGTTGGCTGGTTTGGGGATGAGATTCTATGGTTCCCCTGCAAGGATCAGTTACAGTAGAATTTGATTAGTAGAATGAGAAATTTCATAAGATGTGGGGTTGTGATGGCTGTGATAGTGAGTACCGAAGGGTCTTGTGTGGTTGTAGATTAAAGGATTGTAGGTGTTATACGAATGAGTCGGTATTGGAGGGAGAGTTATAGGTTAGAATAGGTGGTCAAAGGACAATGATATATGGAAATATTAAATGATAAGTAGAGGTCACAGAGATGCTAGGTATAGGTTTCAGAGATGCCAAATGTGGGGTAATAGAAGTTGTTTAATGTGGAATTCAAATCGAAACTTTACTTGATGTATGATTTCTCCCTATTTATTATTCATGTTATTTGTTTCTAACTCTGGTCGACTGATGATGCTTACCAATACGTGTGGTTGTATTGATAATACACTTACTATATCTCCAATCGGGGGTATAGCCATGGTGCAGGTTAGTTGGAGTTTTTGTAGCAGCGATACCGATCATTCAACAACAACTCCTGTCCTCTGTATTTTGGATGGATGTTGTGTCATGGATGTACCTACTTCTTGTCTAGTTCTTTTGTACCAGTTTAAACTAGGTTCTGGGGAGTCACTTATAGTTATTTTTTGCATTTACTTTTCATATTTGTTGTATTAAAACAAGTTTTGGAATGAATTAAATGAGTAATCGTTTTTCAACTTTGATTAGTTATTCATATGGTGGACATTAAATTGACTAAGTGTATATTATAGTAACTTCCACATTGGTAGAATGGTGGGATATTCAGGGTTCTCCTATCTGGGTAGGTGTAGGTAGGTGTTCGGCATGCTCCGGTGGGTTGGGTCATGATAGAAGCAACACTAGTAGCTCGAATATAAGCCAAGTGAGATAAAAATCCCTTTTCTACCATGCGACGAGCATGTAGAAAAGATATAAATCTTTTCAAACCTGAACTAGGCATACCCTTCCATGCTAACATTAGCACACCCGGAGTAGCTAAAGTCATGGTCTTGGCAAAAAAATCCAAAATTTCATGATAGGGAGCTAACCAATCCATACCTAAGATAACATCAAAATCAACTATATCTAGGATAATAAAGTCTACCCAGGTCTTACGCCCTGCAAAGGTCACTGTACAAGATCGGTACTCCCTATCCACCACTAAAGAATCACCTACTAGGGTACAAACATGAATAGGCACAACAAGAGACTCATATGCAGCATCCAAACCTGTAGTAAAGTATGTAGACACATAGGAGAAGGTAGACACAGGGCCAAATAACACAGAAGTAGAAAAATGCAAATCGGGATGATACCTATGATAACAGAATCGGAGGCCTTTGCCTCAGGTCTCTTAGGTATAGCATAGAACTAACCATGCCTGCTCCTAGACTGAGCAACCCCATACCTACGAGCTCTACCTCGAACACCTCTAGGACCACCCCTGCCACTCTGTGATTCACCTCTAACCGCAGAAATAGAAGTAAAGCAAAGCTAAAGTTGAGAACCCTGTTGGGTAGGACCCAATACATACCAAGGGAAATCCCTCATAATTTGGCTAAGATCATCACAAAATAACACCCTCTTCCACTCAACTCACGTTGAGAAGGCCTAAAAGAGCCAGAATGACCTCCCTGTCTTGAAGAACCAAAACTGGAACCTCTACCTGCATGACCTGATCCCTGGCTACCTGAAGCCGCAGAAACCAGACACCTACTATCTGAACCCTGCAAGGTTGTCTGAACTAGTCTACCATGATAACCATGAGAATCTCAATCGGAGAAATTCCTACCTTGAAATACATGTCTATTGAACTCACCCAAATCGACAGATCCTCTTTGTTCCACCACCATTTTGAGTGCCATGATGAATAGACTCAAGCATCTTGGTATGCTCAACTATACTCTAAAAGGAAGCCCCTGACACCACCATCTGAGCTGTAGCCAACTGATAAAAGTTTACCATACCCTTGACAAACTTTCTAATCTTTTCAAACTCGGTAGAGATATTGGCAACAGAATATTTGGATAGTGCATGAAAACATGCCTTATACTCAGCAATAGTCATGGAGCCCTACTCTAGGTGATCAAAATTATCTCTCATCTGATCCCACAAACTGTAAGGCACAAACCTGTCCAAAAAAACCTTAAAAAACTAGGTCCAACTTATAGCAAGCGAATCCAATGGTCTACAACTAACCAGAGACCTCCATCAATGCCTAGCCACATCAGTCAACTGGTATATTGTATAAGCAACTCCATGGGACTCATGAGATCCGAGGTTATGCAACCTCTCTTGATAGTTAAGCAAAAACTCATAGGCATCCTCTCCAACGACACCACTAAGCTTGGGAGGAGCCAAGAGAATAAACCTCTGAAACCTCTTCTGATCATCAGAAGACATCATAGGACCCGAAGTAATAGGAGGAACAACAAGTCTAGTAGGTAGTGAATCAACACGTAGGGGTACCATAGAAGATGGTTGTACCCCTGAAGTCAAAAAATAATAAGTAAGAGCCTTCCCTAGTGGTTGACCTTCTCCTAAAGTCTGAGGATTACCCGACACACTCAAAGGAACACCAATCTGGGGAGCACTATCCAGATGACTCAATAGACAAATCAATAAATCCTATAACACCAGGGTATCAATTAAACCCTATAGGACTTGAGTTGGCCCTGCATCCTCTGTCTGATAATCATCCTCAGCATAGTCAATCTCATGCTCGAGAAAGGCCACCCTAGCACGTTCTCTAACTGGGGCAGCTCCTCATACCCTCCCTCTACCTCTGGGAAGTCCACGACCCCTACCTCACCCCCTGACTAGGATCCCAACAGTGGGTGCTGGCTCAGTGTCCTTAACATCTCTGGATATAGTCCTCACCATCTTTGTAGAAAAGATTGGAATACAAGTTTAGAATATTGGGTATGAACAACCTGCATGATAAGGAATCAAATTAGAGAAGTTTTTCCTAGAGATACCTTATAGCCTATCAAAGATAGATATGAACATGAACATATCGATCCGCAAGACTCTACTAGACATCCTGCTCTTACACTTATGAGACCGGTAAACCTAGCGCTTTGATATCAATTTGTCATGACTCAAAAGTTGAGGTCATGATGGCAGCTACTCCAGAACTAGCCTTAGTAGGTAAGCCAAAACCCACACACGATAAGACAAGTGAATAATAAAGAAAAACCCATAAAGGCGAGACTTCTAGAACGATGTCAATCTATAACATATAACTTAATAGAAACCTAAACAAAATACATAAATCCTTAGAAATAGTGTCATAAGTAGTAAGAGCATCTAATACATAGTTTGAAAATTGAAAATGCAAATATTTGTCTCTGAGTAATAATAAAGACATGATAAAGATAGATGGAGACTGGAATAAGGCTTCGAACGGAGAGCTCACTAGATACTCCAAAAATCAATAGTCACCGCATAGATTAACTACTGAGGCTCATACTCGCACTGCAATCTACCGACAAGGCATAATAGAAGTGAGTATGTTCCACTTGTACTCAGTAGAAATCATACGCCGCCGATTGAGTAAAGTAGAAAATAAAACAAGTAAAAGATACTATGAGCACGTCACTTGCATACAGAAAAGTTCTCAAACAGTAGCTCACACCGTCTCCACTAACAATTCTACAATATAATAAAACAAAAGGGAAACTGCATACGAATTATATATAAGGAAGCCAAACACACATCAATGAATACATAAAAGAAATGCAGAAGATGTAAATGCAATGCAATATGTTGGACCTTTTGTATACACCTTCCAAGCCTCAATGCTTAGGACAAGACTCCATGAGGGTTCGCAACCCATATACTTTTATAATCTCAATCTCATAGCTCAACGAACCTTACCGGCACATCCCTCAGTATAGGCATTTTATAAAGTATCTCATTTTCTTAAAAAAATTAATATTTCTTAGCCAACCATACCGACACATCTTTCAGCATAGGTATTTTATAAAGTGTCTCATTTTTTAATAAAATAAGTGTTTCTCAGTGGTACCAATCTCATGAATATGTATAGAAGAAATAGAGATGTAATGCTCACAATCAATCAGTATGAAGATAATGATCAATTCAATACAGGTATGGATGAGCTCAAAATCAACACAAAATGCTAATATGTCATGATAAAAACCATCGCATGGCACCACCGGTATAAATAGTCATGTAAGACATCAATAACATCATTTAAAAACCCTCATATGGGTAATCTTTAATAATAAAGGCAAATAATTCTCAAGTAAGGCCTATATTAACAAGTCAATAAGGCCTATATTAACAAGTCAATCCCCCAATCGGGCGACATAATAATAATTAAGGTAATTGAATGCACAATTAAGGCCTACAATATCATATAAAGCCCCCATTAAGTCATCACGACAATCATAATCCCTTAAGTCAACAATAATACACAAGTAAGCCCCCACACAGGCACACGATAATTATAAAAATTTCAAAATACAACTCTCACAACTAAATTCCCTAACCCATAGTATGTTTTACATGACCGTTAACTACCCAGCCCAGTCAGAAGGAAGTTAAGCTATAACCTACCTCGAAATACTAAAATCCAAGCCTAGACCCTTCAATGTAGAGCCTTTGCTTCACAAACGGTCTCGAAATGAGCTAAAACTATCTAAAACATAATCTACACATCAAAAATGAAGAATGAAGCTAATGATACCCATATTAGCTATATTTAAATCAAGTCCAAAATGGATTTGAAAAACAAGTTAGAGGGGTAATATTAGAATTTTATTTTATAAACATGTTCTCCATATATATAGGAGTCTACAGTTGAAAACCCACACCAAAAATAAGTCAAAATCAATGCTCAAATTGATGGAAAACCATTTAAGAGTTTACCAACAAAACCCCCCAAATTCTAGTTTGAAATCAAGATTTAAAGGTATTTTTGAAGAAATAATCATAAGGAATTAATAAAAATAAGAGTTTGGAGCTTACCCAAGCACAAATGGTGAATAAAACCCTACAAATCGCTCTTTTCCAAAGCTCTAAGGTCCAAAAATGGTAAAAATCACAAAAATGAGGTATCTATACTGTTCTGTGAATAGTACCTCACGAATGCGGTCAAACCTTCACATTCGCGAGGGTCAACGGAGACTAGGCCATTAAGTTGGACTTTACATTCATGGCTACGCCTCCTCGTTCACAAAGGCTCACGACTTGGACACATCGCATTCGCGATGACCCTATCGCGTTCGCGATAAAGTAAATTACTCGACCCGATCTCGATAACTCTTTATGATCATGGACACCCCCCTCAAGATCATGGACACACCCCTCGCGATCACGAAGAAGGAAGCATTAGGTACTAGATATCAGAAACTTTGCTAAGTTTGCATGATTCCAAAACCTCCGAACGGACCCTCGGGATTCGTTCGGGACCCCACAGAAATAAACCATATATTATACTAGGCTATTTTTGATGTTCTGGACTCAATGACACCATCAAATTTTTGAAAAGAGGTTGTTTACAATAGTTTATCCCATAGGACCCTATTTTGGCTTATTTCACTAGTTTTCGAAAGAAGTACCGAAATGCAAAATAAAGGCTTTTGGGACCCAAACTATCTATGCTCCTAGAGAAAAATCAATATTCCAGATCTAATTGAACTGTTCAAATTTCCATCCGGCGCTCGAAAATACAAAATATTGACTGAAGTTAAACTCATGGCTTTTAAAACCTCTAAGAGTTTCAAACTCTCTTAGATCACTCCCGAATGCATCGAGGACCATGCCAACCATCCCCGCAACTCACAAATAACATGTAAGAACTATGGAGAAGGGAAAAATGGTCAACATACATAAAAAGAGAAAAATCACAACTATGGTTGTTACATGGTATTTCCTACCAAGGTTTTTTTTATACCCGGGCTACACAATTCTAAGTAGATGGAACAATAATAAATGATCCTAAATATAAATTTAATTTAAATTAAAGAGTACATTTTTAAAATATATTAATAAAAATTATTATAGTCCTATTGATTTTGTAATATTATCAAAGTCCTATTGATTTTATTCTGAATCAAAATAATTATATTTTGTTTAAACATGTAAATTTGAAAATTATATTTCATTTAATGTTTTTTTGAAGCATAACATTATCACAATTCTTCAAAAAATAATTTCAATATTTTTCACACATACAACACACTCGTTCTTGTTTAATTCCTTTAAGAAAGGATGTTGACCACAATTGAGCTCAGTGACCACATCAAGCTGCGGATTTTGCTACTCGAAGGCTCCCAATTTTATTCCATCGAAGAAATGGAATATGAAGAAATTGAGGTTGTCGTTTAACTTTTTTTTATACATATATGTTGATGAGAGAAAACCTTATAAATTTTAACATATATTTTTCCCTTACCATATATTTTGTTAACTTTTAATTTTCTTAATATATCTTACCATATATTTTAAAACTCCTTAATTTTTAAAATATGTTTTTCTCTTGCCATATATTTTAGGACTCCCTAAAATTTAAATATTATAAAGATAATCAAATAATAATTGGGTAGCAACACAAATTCTTTTAGACTACATAGAATTGTAGCTACTAAAGTAAAATCAAGAAATACTAGTCCATTGAGAGTCCATGAAAAGATAGTCCATCATAATCACATAGTCTATCTAATTGCAGCCTCCAAGAACATTCTCTTTTCACAATTCTATCATTCCTTAATTCTCTCATTCATGTCCTATACTTGATCTTTAATAACACAATGATAGACCATCAGGATATTCTGGCCTAGTTCGAGAATACATTAAGTCATCCAATCCACTAAATCTTTCTCTACTTGTTATGAAATTTGCGGAAATCTCACAACCTCTTAGTCAATACCTAAAGACACAGTCATCCCATTATTTACTTAACAAATAGACGACTCTAGCTAAGTTAATTTCTATCTTCACTTTTTAGCTACTACATTCCTGACTTCACATATTGGCTTTGGCATTATTCTGCTACTTATGGCTTACAACACCTTAAATTATATTATATCTTGACTGGCGAAAATAATCAGGCCTTGAGATAAATACTCTCCTCCTTAAGAGTGTTATCTGTATCAAAGTTTCTAGAAGAATTTGGGAGTACATCTTATTTTAGACTCAAACACATAATTCATTTAAACTAGATTATAACCCTTGAAACAAGAGACTCCAATGCACCAAAGGACTTTCTATAAGCCCTTGTGCAATATCTTTCACCTCTAATGACTACATCTAAAAGTACCACATCGACAAGAATTAGTTTCTTATAACATAACTCTATTGCATGATCTACCGTATGATAGATATGAATTTTTCTTAAATACTAGTAGTCCCTGTTTATAGATGTGGGGCCCTTATAATGATAAATGAGACTCTACTAATACAGTTTCATAAACTCCCTGGGACACTTGAACCTAATGCTCTGATATCAAATTTGTCACCTCCAAGCCTAGATCCTAAGCAGGAAGGTAATCTATACCTTAACTTACCCAATCGAACCAACTAACATGACATAGATGTAGTAACATATGCTGAAAACGATGAGAAGAGTTCAAATTATAAAGTGAAACTTTTAAATCCAAATACTTCTATAAGAGAATTTAAAGAGAACTTTTCATAAAATAATAGTTTGAGTTGAATGGCATAATGACACCAAGGTCAAAACTGAAATTTCATAACTTTCTTGAAAATTCTTAACTCATCTATTTATAAAGTCTCCAACATGACTAAAAAAATTATTTACCAGGAAAAGGCCCCCAACATAATGTAACAATCCATTTTGTCATTACTAAAAATACCCGCGACAAAATGTTCTAATTTTAAATTTTTTTATATCGAGTTGAATTTAAGTTGGGATTAGCAGTTATTCGATCAACACTAATTTTGGAAATGAGATTAAAGGGCGTGGGTTAGATTGTCTTAGAATTGTTGCAGCGGTCCCTTGGTTGCTACAGCGGGTCCGCTGTTGTGAGGGTTGGGCCGCTGTAGTGGTGCCCGAGCAGTGACCTTGTGGGTTTTAAACCCTTTTGCCCAGTTTTTATCCTAATATAGTTGTCTTCTCCTAAAAATTCCCCTAGAGATATTCTAAGCGAAAAAATGATCATAACGAAGAGGCAAGGCTCTTAAGAATACGGTTTTGTCATCATCCTCGCTAATACTTCATCAAATTTGCCAAAATGGAAACATAAGACGAGGATTCATGCACTCTATAGAAACAACTTGGTGCATGTAGGCTATGATTTATGAGTAGTAGACTTTGGTTAGTAAATATATTCGTATTATATATTTGATGGGAGAATCATGATTAGACCTACGGACATGACATTTTGGATGGATAAAATATAAAATTTATATAAGAAGAGCTAATAGTGTATTGATGTGTTAATATATGAATTCCTTGATGGGTGTTGTGTGTTCATATGATCTTTATACTGAATTGTAATGTTAATTATGTGATCGTGAGTAACAATAATGAGAATGTGTGAACTTGTAATCTAAAGATCGGACATAAAGACATTAAAAAGGGGGTGACATTAACTTTGTACTTGTCTTGAATATATGATTATACTGCTGCAATATTGTTATGAGAATTGGTTTCGGTAAGGGAACACACTGTGGTAAGGAAACTAAGAATGGTGTGGCTAAGTGTGAAGAATAATATGTATAAAAACGTATAACTAAAGTTAGAATTGTAAAGACTGAATAGGGTCGAGTAGTTGAACAATCGATTAATGATGTGGCATTTTTAAAATCTAGGAATGTGTTGAATGTAAGGGTTACTAGTTAGTAAACAAACCCATCGGTGTTGATGTGAGTAGAAGAGGGTTTTGTTGAGTGAATGAATCTGTGTATGTGAATTAGGGTGTTAGACTCAATTTGGTTGCATGTGTGCTATTAAGTTGAATACTTGTTGATTGGTCTTTGGACATGCTAATGATTTATGATTATTATTGTATACGCTTGAATGAATAAGCTTTAAGTAATTAATTGATTGAAATACATCGTGTTGGTAAGTGTGCTTGTGAATTTGGGTCAGTGCACGGTGTTATATCCTAAGAGATAGTACTATTAGAAACATCTATTGATGATATTTTGGAGGAACGGATACCATGCTGGTATGGGTAGATATATTTCTACTATTATTATTATTATTATTATTAATATGGAGGATAGGATGTCACGCTGGTACGGTACATGAACTTAGCTTGTACCTGTAGGTCATGACTATTGTGCAAAAATAAGATTCTTAGTATTTGTGTACAAACTAGAGAATGATATACGAGGTGAGTATGAGTCATGAGTTGAGGTGATACATAGATGATATGTTTTGGGGTATTTATATGGACTTGAATCCACATTGTGATTGGTAACCTAGTTGTAGGGTTTGGTATCACTTGCAATGTTGATTTATGACTTGTATATTCTTAATTGATATTGTGATATAAATTATTGTGATTGTGGAGTTAGGGGTTATGCATGATACTTGTTTATGACTAGTGTATCATGATTGTTGTTGTGATGTTGTTATTAGATTGTTGAGAGGATAGAAGGATTGTTGTCAGGTGCATGGTGACATTGTATCTATTATATGCTTGTTGGGTTATTCTGGATATTGGTATTCATTGTATATATATGATGTAGAAATAGGGAATTATTGGTTGGACCCTAAATTGAATTTACGCGTGCTTGGGTTTGTCAAATAATAACCATAGAGTTAGCGGTTAGTGGAATTACTCTAATGAAAATTAGGTTGTTTGTTTGTAATTGAAATGGTTCACTAAGCTAAGAAGGAATAATTGGGAGTTTCTATAATATTGAAGGGTCCTAGTAAGGAATGTGAACATTGGTGTTAAAATATTATATAAGATTGTCATGATTATTTATGTGACTTCTATATGATATTACGTGATCTAACCTTGGTTGATTGATGATGCTTGTCAGTAAGTGTGGTGTACTGATAGTACACTTGCTTCATTATTTTTGGGATGCAGGTGTGTTGCAGGTTGACTTGGAGTTTCTTAGTGGGATGGCGGTGTACTCTTCTTCAACTTCTGCATCTCATTTAGGCAGAAGTTATGCCTTTTATTGTCTGTTCTCATTGTAGAAGCTCTTGTACATGTCTAGATCAGGTCTTGGGTAATATTGTAAATTATCGAGAATCTATACACTTGTAAAGGTTTTCGGTCATGATTTCTTGATATAGACATATATATGTATATAATGGAATTACTTAAAATATATAAAGGTTTTTATTTGAATTTCCGCAGAATTATTGGTTGGGTAGTAAGGGTTTTCCTATCTAATTAGATTAGAGTAGGTGCCCGTACGATCTTGTAAATTGGGTGGTGACACATAACCATATACTAAATCAATCAAACAGACTAACTATGCTCTAAGAACAAATGGAGCCTACCAATAGCTGAAATGTAGACACTGACTTACTGCTTTTCTGAATACCTGAGTCAACATTATTTAAAATGCAACGCTCCTAACAAAAGGGACATAAGTACATATGGAATTGGACTGTATATAAAATGGCTGAATGAAATATGACTGAAACATAAAGAAAACTACATTACTGAATACCATGAGTAAAACATAAAGTAAATCATAAGCTTTAAAATCACGAGGCTATCTCTGTCCAAAAATCATCTTTCATAGATTAATAAATTTTGTTGGGGAGTTTCTCTAATAATCAACATAACACCATGTGAGTTCATGATATCTGATCATTACCTTATCGACAATCTGTCCTATACCTTGTCAGGACGTAGGGAGTAACATGACATGTGGATCCATAATAAGCACTTTAGTAGGGGAACATAGAGGAGTCGCCCAAACAAATAGTGTGATCCTTAACCTGCACTGACATAGGTAGTTTCAAGTATTCTTTATCTGAACTCATACTTTCTCAGTTAATAATATTCCTCCCAAAATATAAATTGTTCTCAAAATCATTATTAGCTCGAAAGCTCATGAATCATAGTAAGCTCAGAAGCTCAGATATCATGGTCATATAAATCATATCATAACATCATAAGGTTTATCGTTGAAAACAAAATCATGATTCGTAAATCATGAAGGTCATATTTGTTTATCATGAAAATCATATCATAAATATTAAAGCCCAACCTTTGAGAAAAAAATATAGTATTCATACTTCTCATAGAAACTCATGGTTTTGAAAAAAATTATAGTTCGTGCTTACTAAGCCTACTTGTCCAAAAAGGATAGACTCTTGACAATAGGAACATCATCAAGAATTCATGAAGTTCGTAAGGAAACATAATGAAAACTCATAAGATCTTCATCATAACCCTAACTCATTCATGGAGGAAAACTCGTAGATATAAAAATGTAGTGTGGGGAAGAACAATGAGGTTTTTGCAAGTAGAGGATAGCCTTACACACCTTAATTGCTACAAATACCTAAGAAAAATCTGATCTTTAAAGAATAACAACAATAAAAACTTTCTTAAACCTTGAAGATGATTTTTTTTTTTTTTGTAAATCCTCGGATTGTGGTGTAGAATCTGGCTAGGATTTCATAATTAATGATTAGGAATATTATGAAATAGTTTGAAATACATGAAAGGAATATACCTTAGTGTTGGAGGGTGAAGAAAGGATAAAAAAACCATCCTGAGGATGATGGGAATAAGAAATAGAATGAAAAATTAAAAAAAAAGCATTTTAAAATTCCCATCAGCTATTCTACGGTCTATTTTACGAACAATAGAATGGAAATGATGCCTGCATTCTGGTCGCAAAAGTTGACAGAATGTTGAAAATTTCAAAAGCCGTTCTATGGACAGTAGAATGGGAATGTTGTCCGCATTTTGGTTATAAAATTTTCCATACAATTAGTCTCTGGTTTGCTACCTTCTAGTAAAACTATTATAACTTTTTGTAGGAAGGTCCAAATGACAAACATTTGATAGATAATTCACCACACAATTCTTTATATTCTAAGAAGTAGGCTTGTTTAAAGTTGGACCTTGCTCAAACTCATATGAAAAACTTCATTGCTGGGGAAGCTTTTAACCCAACTTTGTGCTAGAGTTCCATTAGGACCGTTATTTATATCTATCACACTTCCCACACTTTAGAGTTTACCTTTACACCTAGGTATAATCAAATTCACTGAATTCGAGTCTAAGTTTCATGTGTCAAACAATTCAAATGATAGTTTGAAGACACAAGGTGTTACTGTATTAGAGTTTCCATTGATCTCAATGTTTATGTGATTCATTGAATATGAAATTTCAACCACTTTTAATCCATACCTATTTACTACTCAGTTTTAACCCTTAATTTTTTCTAACACATAGGTTCTACGTATCAATTTTAACTCATGCTTATTTTCAATGCATGAGCTCCAAAATAAATTTGAACTCATGCTTATTTTAAGCGCATGATTAGTTTCAATCAATACCAAATTTTAACCATTATATACTTCAATTTAATTCTATTTTGAACCATGACAAACATCAATGTTTCTTTGAAAGTTCACAAATCCTCATTGATGAAAAACTATCAAATTTGGTCTACGGAGATGAATTTAGAATGCAATTTTACAATGTGTTAAAAAAGAAGAAGATCAAGTGTTCAAACTCAAGTTGGATACACCAACTTGAGTTTGAGAGAGAATGCTAAAATTTACTTTACTTCTACTGATTTACATTAATGGTCCAATACTTACTTTCCTTTTTAGTCTAGGTATAGTTTAGAATATTTACTTTCCTTTCAAATTTAGATTTTACATTAATTACATAATATTTAGTTTACTTTTAGTTTAGTTTCTATAAGAAAAGTAACATATTTTTCTAGTTGTATGGAAATTTCCACCTTTGTTTGTATCCCATCTTGTGGAGACAGACAAGGCGGAAAATATTTTTGTTAGGCTAAAGAGGCCAACCATGAACTCTACCACTTTTGTTTTGTATAAGTCTTCCCCGAACAATATTCGTGGCGGCCTTGCACCACTATACTATGTAATGATGCATATTAGTATAATAATATAATTTCCTTTTGTGACAAAAAAAAGTAACATTTTTTTCTTATTTTATTCTCTTTAATTATTTATAAATAGTGATATGCACTTCTATTTAAATCAATGCACGAATAAAAAATAAATAATTTTCATTCATTTTCTCTCTAATTTCTTTAATTTCATAACAAATGAATCACTACGCCTTATGTAATGATCCTCCAGGTCATTTTCTACATTTCCACATTATTTTGACGTTTAGAGCTTTTCATAGCTGCCCCAAGTCATTTATGACTCACTGGAGCTGACAGTTCGGTTACCGGACAATTCGTTTGATTTTTTAGAGCCAATTCCCTGTTTTGAAATCGACGCTTTTCAAAATTGGCTACCGAGACTAAACTCTAAGTAAATGATCTCATATGCCAATTCTGAAAATTCCATCAGCTTCAGAACATTGATTTTAGGCTAGGGGAACCCTTGGTCCAGGTCCCGAGGCTTCTGGACTCGTTTTGGGCCATTGGGTGGAAAGTGATGAAAACGACCATTTGGGTGTGGGACCCATATTTCATCAAATTGGCCTCGGATAGAAATTTTGATTGCGCCGTTGAGTCCGAAATATCGAATTTAATAGGGTAGCATAGTTCATTTGCGTTCATGGGGTTCTAAATGAATTTCGAGGACCCGCTAAGCAGAAGTTACTTTAACGGCTTGGGCACCACTTTAGCAGCTAGAGTCTTGGCCCTTGCCTGCCCGCTTAAGCGGTCAAGTGTCCTTAAGCAGCACCTGTAGATCATTTAATCCCCTTTCACCCATTTTTCTCTCATATTTTCTAAGCGTTAGAGCATAAAAGCTCTAGAGAGATAGTGGGAGAGAAGGGGAGATTCTTGGGTGTTCAAGGGAGCATGGAGAATTCGTTAAAATCATTTTCCTTGTCTAAATCTTTGTAAGTTTTGTCTAATTTCTTAGTAAATTCTCCGTTTAAGTCCAAAACCCTAGTTCATTGATGGGTTTGTTTTTTAATGTTATTGTGCTCAAAATTTATCCGTTGTTGAGGGTAAATGATTCTTGAGCCTTGAGGGACGTTTTGACAGTTTTAAACTTGTGATTCCGTAAGCAGGCCTCACATGGGATTTTTGACTCAATTTTGGATCCGACGCATTCATATGCAATATGGATATTTTTGTTCTCGTATTGATGAGTATATTGTTATTTTGAGCATGGCATCGTGCGTAAGCTTCTTGGAAGGGAAAGGCTCCACTTTAGCGGACTTTATCGAGCTTTCTTCGGCGTCCAGGTAGGCTAGGCTTAACCTACTTATAGATTTAACTTAATTATGGTATTAGTATGATATTATGCTAGTTTTGGATTGGAATTTATGGTTGGTTGCTTAGTTATTAACAGTTGGGTTATTTGGCCGATTTGAAGGCTGTTTTGAAGGTAGAATCGACCCATTTACCCTTTCCTTGGGTAAATTGATGCTTTGGGGTTGGGATATTGCTCTTAGATACTTGTCAACTCAGGATGCCTTTTTTTGCAACATTATCCTTAATCTCGAGCCTTAGACTACATATTATATACCTAGTATGGGGCTATATTGATGATCTTGAGTTTGTTTAAAGATCGGTTCGAGTCTGGCACATTCTATTGATATATGGCCTTTAAAGACTAGTTCGAGTCCGGCATACTCTATATATTTATGGCACAAAATTACTGGTTCGAGTTCGACACTTGTGGTGAGTTATGAGGAGGGAAATCTGGTTCAAGTTCGGTGTCTATGGGTTATTCCATGGCATTATGGTACCGGTTCGACTCAGGTGAGTTGTGGTTCAGAAGGGATTCATAAATATGGTAATGGTATATTCTTTGATTGCATCCATCGGGATTATGGGGGTTCGTTTTGATTAGTCTTCTCTTGTTTGTACCCTCTAGTCTTATGGGAGCCTACTTGGGTTGTAATAGCTACTTTAATTTCGGCATCGCGTGTTTCTTTATTTATTTACCTATCTCAGAGCATGTTCTCAGATTTTCCCCTCTCCTTTGACTTATTTTACATCTTCGTATTTTTTTATACTTTTATTATGATTTAGCTCAGTTGACAGATGATACCTACTGAGTACCCATTGTTTTTGTACTCATACTACAGTTTTGCATCTTTTCTGGTGTAGATTCGAGTACTAGCCACTACTATTGATACTTTATCCAGCTATCTATAGGTCTCGTAGATAGGGTGAACTTTTAGAGCCGGAGTTGATCCCCTCTCCTTCCCCTATTTTTGGACAGTCTTTCATTTTGAGACTATTTATATATCGATATCACTAGTACTCTTTTTCTTTTGCTAGTGGATCATGTACCGACCTTACCAGGTCGTGAGATTCATTTTGTTTTTCTCCCTATTTTATTTATCCCTATATTTTCGTGCATGTATAATGGGCATGATTTGTATTACTTTTGGTATCCTTCCGCCATTGCGCCCATTACTTGCCGTTCCGGGCTAAGGCTTGGCTTACCTAATGGTGGGACATAGTAGGTGCCATCATGACTCTGAAATCGGGCCATGACACCTTACTTGAATTAAAGGAAGGTATGCCCTTAATCTTTTAACGGGCATGCAATATAAATGTGTCAGGAGCATATCCAAGGACAGGTTTATTAGGCAAACATTAAGATTTGGGCGGCTTGGTTGGCAAAACGTTATGCTCATTAGATTGCTTGCATGCTTATTTTCTTTGAGTTTATCTGATTGAGTTTCTTTTTAAAATAATACGAGTCAATAAAGTGATCTGCTACGATCACAAGACTGAAGGCGTGGTTCAGACTTTTCCCTCGATCAACAACATTCTTTAACCGAAATCTCTATCGCAAACTGATTTTTGGAGACAAAAGTGTCTTAATAGGGGTATCGATTTTGAATGGTTACTTGACACAGCAAAATTCATTGTCAAATAATGACTCCTTTTTCTTTAAATAAATTTCTTTTTTGAAGTAGAATCTTTTGTCTATTTCAATACTTGAAAAACCTTTTGATCTTTAAAAATATAAATTATGCTTTTGAAGTTGGGAAAAAAAGATGCGACAGTTCTGATGATTCTGATCGAAAGTTTTTAAGAATTTGAGCTTTTCCAAGTTGGGACTCTGCTGCAAATAAATTCAACGGGATAAAAAATATGAAAAAGAAAGAACTTGGATTATATCAATAAAAACAACAATAACGGATTAACCTAAAATAAAATCTGGTCATATGATTAAGAAATATCAGAAAAGAAAGGGTAAAGGAGAATGATTAGAAACAGAATCAAATAGCTGTGTAAAATAATATAAAATCAATAAGCCAGTGAAAATATAGAGCGATTATATTTTAATCAAATAGCTTTCAAAGTATTTTAATCTTTCAGTTCCATTTCATAATTGGAATTTTATTTTTTTCTCTTGAATTAATTAGTTAAGATAGAGGAATTTCAAAATGTTATCTTCCAATTTCAAATTTAAAAACTTTACCTTTTAAATTTTAACCCTTAACCTTAAATTCAAATTAGATTTATTACATAATATTACAAATGTCCTGAATTTGTCAAGTGGCTTGATAGTTATATTATTATATGGCTTCTTGTTAGCTGGAAAAATCATTTGTTTACAATGACTGTTAAATTTGTAAAGCTGGGGGTTTAAAGGTATGTGAATTAGGGTCGATCAAATTCCTTTAATTTTGGCTAAATCATTGGGGAAGAAAGAACAGGAAAGAATAAATTGTGCTAAGAACAAAAATAAAAATCACTTCTCCGAGCTTGATAATGGAGTTCTTGTGTTTTTACTAGTGAAGATGAGGTGATTTTATTTTCCCATGTTAGGGTTTATTTATTCAGGGGCAAAAAACCTAGTGATCTAGTATGAAAAGACTATTTTCAACCTTGGTCAATATTGTAGGAATAAACCCACCATAGAAATAATATTTTGCGGTAATAAATAGCGGAATAATAACTTAGCATCGAGTTACGGTAATCAACAAGCATTAAAATAACATCAAGGACACAGATTTTCAAGCGAAAAATCCTTCTGAATAAAGAAAAAAAATCACGAGCCTGAGAGGAGAAAGGTAATTCACTATAATGAGGAATTTTACACTTTGTAGGTACGGGTAAATACTCCTGAAACTACTACACACTCAAAAGAAATAACTTTCTTTTAATTTTTCCACCTCACTATAATCCGCTCTCACTCTTTATTTTTTCTCATAGATTATTTCCAATCTGTTAAACTCACTCTCACTCACTGCTTTGGTGTGTTTGAATGAGAACCTGATGTAGCCTATTTATAGGAGAAGTAACCTAAATTTCAGCCAATCAGAAAGGTTGAATTTATTGCAAGTTGTACAACTTGATAATTTGCAAATTTTGTTCTACGAACTAAAACCTGTTTTGACTATAACTTGTTATGAAATTTGTTTTTTTCTTTTCTCATTTACTGGGGTTGAACCCAAAAATCTCTCCCTCCAGACCCAATCACCTGAAGGAGGCAACATTGGACTTCTAGTTTCAATGTATGCCGACAAGTTCCTTGCATAGCTCAAACTTGTCTCTTGATACTATCTTTGTCACGATCCAAAATTAGAACCGTGATCACACCTGTCATTTCCACCGCAATACGTAAGCCTAAAACCAAACCCCAACATATATACTCAGTTGAATTAAAGCAGAAGAATTAATATAATAAATCAAAATCCAAGATAGTACTCCAATACGAATAAATAAGGAAAACACAAGAGCCAATATCAATCCCAGGTTTGATAGTCATGGGTACAAGCTTCTAAATAAAAGAATAATACATCAAAAGGTCCATAAGGTTTGAATGCAAAAGAAAAGCATAAATAGGAATTGAAGAGATTCTAGGTCAACTAGGATCAACAACTACTACCTTAGGAATCTCCGTAAGTAATTACCAACACAACACTGATCAACATCCATGGAACACCGATTCAGTACCCGTACGTAAGGTGCAGAAAATAACAAGCGTGAGTTCTAACAACACGTACTCAACAACATCAATGACCGATATTAATTCAATATAATGGCGAGATCCAACAAACCAACCACTAAAAATTAAAATAACCTGTACTCAGGAAAGTCACCCTACTCTAACAACATTTGAAACAACAATAGAACAATAGCAAAAACTCAGTCACCACAACTAAAATCAAATTGGCACATAGTTTCAAGTTAACAAGGCAAATAGTTAACATCAAGAGCATAATAATCAATTCCAAAGTCCAAATATCCGCTCACCAAACTAAATCAATCAACCAAATGGATATGATGAGTATGATGCATGCCACACAATCCAATGGGGGGAGATGATAATGATGAATATGATGCATGTCTGTCCTACCTGTATATATCCACTGCTCTGTATAGTCATCTTGGACCCAATAAGGACTCGCGAAATCCGTATACACCCTCTGAATCTGCCTCTAAGGCCATGGAGTAATAATCAATATAAGCTCAATTCGAATTTGCCCATTGGGCCACAGGGAGAATACCAAAATATCATGGTGCCAGAATAAGTCTCAACCTTCTGATCCTCCCAAAATTCTAGGAGAAATATCTAGTAGAACCATGATAATATGCATATGATGAAATGGGAGGATAATAGAACACAAAAGAACAACAATGTCGGTCCAAACAAGAACTATCAATAACAATTCTTGATATCACAGAATATCTTCCAACAGTATATAATTTAATACCCATGCTACCCGCATGCAAACAGTAAAACACGGTATCGACAACTCAATTACTGGGAAAATATAACATAACATGCGAAGACTCCATAAACCCAATCCAAACAATCAATTTGCTAATTTTATTCCCTTCACAATTACACCGTTAACCATATAAATGCACGCCATCTCATCTATATGGAACCCCCAATATCCTCATTACTCTGCTTACAACTACCACATGAACACATAAAGTCAAATCGAAGCTGTGCCCCTTTTGAATTGGATCCAAACAAGCCCAATCAAGTTATATATGAATTCTACATAATTTTATGGAGCCAAAGACACTCATACTAGTATACTTTGAATCCGAGTCCAAAAAACCATCTTAAAAGTCAATCCCAAGTTCATAAGGGCGAAACTAAACTTTTATTTAAAATTCATGTTATCCATAATTTAAGAAGTTCAAATCTAAAATTTCATCCAAAAGTGAGTTGAAATTGACCTTGAAATCATCAAAATATCATTATTTGACTTTACAGGAAAAAACCCAAAATTTTAAGTTGAAAAAACAATATTTAAAGGTAATTTCATGAAATAATTAGTGGGTAATGTATAAATATGGATTTAGAAACTCACACAAGGTTGAAATCTTGAAAATTCCTTTTGAAATTACTCAAAATCAGGCTCTCCAGCTTCAAAATAGTGCTATGTGGTTTCTTGTTCAAAAAATTGAATTTAAACCTGTCCATGTCAATACTTCATTGTGACCACAAGAAGGTAATCATGAACGCAATCGAATTGAAACCAGGTCCATCACGAATGTGATCCAAGCCCCACGATTGCGAAGACAAAATTGACCCGAACATAAATCAACACACCTTTCTTCTTCGAGGATGTGAACATTTCCCACGCAAACGCAATAACCAGGAAATCCTCATTCTCAAATACGATCCCCTCTCAGGAACGCGAATGAGGCACCAGTTGACAGGAAAGCAATCGAAACACCAAGAACCAAAAATCCCCCGACAGACCCTCGATGCATTCAGAGCCCCATAAACATATTTTAACTATGCTTCTAGGCGAAATTCGACATTTCGATTTCAATAGAACAATCTTAATTTGTAATAAAGTTCGTTACCAATAGATGTTGATCGAATTCAACTCTAGGCCTTATCTTTCTAGTATCTCATCTAAATGCTCAAAACATACTAAAAGCTTTGGAACTGAAACCAACTACCCTACTAATCTAAGATTGGGGTTCTAAAGCTGATAGAACTGACGGAATTCTCATACGATGCTCAGATCTCTGAATATTGACCAAAGTTAACCTATCCAACTCTAAAGCTTTCTAAAATTAAAAACTCACTTAAATAGCTATAGGCTCTTCCTCAAAAGTCAAATTCTGCTGCAAATCCATTAAGTCC
This sequence comes from Capsicum rhomboideum, assembly GCA_031232105.1. Lineage (NCBI taxonomy): Eukaryota > Viridiplantae > Streptophyta > Magnoliopsida > Solanales > Solanaceae > Capsicum > Capsicum rhomboideum. The sequence continues at coordinate 138,046,626 of CP124716.1, forward strand.
CATCGAATCACTTGAGAACAATCAGAATGATACTTTTTCAACATAGAGACATGAAACATGGGATGCACAGCTGAAAGCCTCAGAGGTAAATCCAACTCATAGCCACCTCCCCACTCTCCAAAGAATCTCAAATGGTGAACCTCAGACTAAGCTTGCCTCTCTTTCTAAACCTTATCACACCCATTATGGGTGACACCTTAAGCAAAAAGTTCTCACTCTCCATGAACTCCTAGGCTTGAACCCTCCTATCAGCATAACTCTTTTACTTACTTTGAGCCGCCAAGTGTCAATCCTGAATCAATCTCACCCTCTTCATAGAGTCCCTCAATAAATCTGTACCCTAAGGCCTAACCTTAAATGAGTCAAACCAACCGACTAGGGACTATACCTCCTCCTATACAATGCCTCAAATGGTGTCATCTGATTGCTGGAATAATAGATGTTACACAAATACCGCTAAGGGAAATAACTGGTCCCAATAACCATAAAAATCCAAAACACAATCTTGGACCATATTCTCTAACACCTAAATAGTACGCTCTGACTGACCATCAATCTGAGGGTGAAATGTTATACTTATCTCCAACTCAGTACCCAACTCACGCTACATCAAACTCTAAAAATGAGAAGTGAACTATATACCCCTATCTAAGATGATGGAAATAAGTATGCCATGAAGCCAAAATATCTCACGAATGTAGATCTTTGCCAACTTCTTTGCATTGTAGTTCACCTTTTCTAGAACGAAGTGGCCTGATTTGGTCAATCTATCGTCCATGATCACCCAAATAGAGTTAAACTTCCCCAAAGTATGGGTCAACCCAACCATAAAATCTATTATAATGGGCTCCCACTTTCATTTTGTTATTGGCATTCGTTGAGTCAAACCACCCAGAATTTGGTTAATCATACTTTACTAGCTGACAATTCAAATACTTGGCCATGAACTGTATAAAATCCCTCTTTATCCCACACCACCAATAGCACCTCTTCAAATCATGATACATTTTTGCTGCACCCTGGATGAGTGGTATACCTCAAACTATGAGCCTCATCCACGATCAACTTGCTCAAGTCACCTACTCTAAGAACATAGATTCGATCCTTAATCTACAACATACTTTCTGAATCAAGAATTGCATCCTTAGATTCACCCCTCAACACCTTATCCTAGATAATACATAACTTTCTATCCTCAAACTGCCTATTTTTGTTTTTCTTCACTAATAATGATCGAGCCTCTACACATGCAGGAACCCTGCTCAACTCAAAAATATCAAGTCTCATAAAACTGTTGGCCAACCGCTGCACATCCATAGCTAAAGGCCTTTGCTCAGCCACCAACATTGCATAACTACTTATACTCACCATTTTTATACTCAAGGCATCTTCCACCACATTTACCTTGCCCGAATAATATAGGATGCTCATATCATAATCCTTTAACAACTCTAACCACCGACACTGTCTCAAATTCAAATCCTTCTGACTGAAGATGCACTAAAGGGTGGAATAATCGATAAATACCCCCAGAATGGACTCCATATAGATAATGCCGCCGCAATTTCATCACAAATGGACTCCATATAAATAATACCGCAACAGGTTCAGCACAAACACTAAGTTCGTTAACTCCAAGTCATGGGTAGGATAACTCTTCTCATGTATCTTTAGCTGCCATGAAGCATAAGCTATCACCTTCCCTTTCTGCATCAACACACCAACAAGGCCGACACCTAAAATATCACAATATATAGTAAAACCCTAACTTTCCACAGGTAATGTCAGAATAGGCGCCAAAGTCAACAAAGTATTAAGCTTTTGAAAGCTCTACTTACACTCATCAAACCATAGAAAGACAATATTCTTTTGAGTCAATCTAGTTAAAGAAGCTATAATAGAGAAAAGCCCTTCATGAAATATCTGTAGTACCCGCCCAAATCAGTAAAACTATAAATCTCAGTAGGTGAAGTAGGCTTAGACAATTTTCGAACCAATTTAACCTTGACTAGATCAATCATAATACCATCCTTAGACACCACATGCCCTAAAAATGCATGAAATTGAGCCAAAACTCACACTTTGAGAGCCTAGCATACAAATTCTCATCCTTCAATCTCTAAAGTACGGTCCTCAAGTGCCTCACATGGTCTGCCTCGCTCTTGGTATACACCAAGATGTTGTTGATGAACACAATCATAAAAGAATAGAGATAAGGCCAAAATACCCTATTCATCAACTCATCATAAGAGAATAGAGATAAGGCCAAAATACCCTATTCATCAACTCTATAAATGCCGCCAAGGAATAGGTCAAACTAATGTACATAACTATGAACTCATAATGACCATATCGAGTCCTTAAAAGTTGTCTTAGGAATGTCTGAGACCCGAATCTTTAGATGATCATACCTCAATTTCAAGTCAATCTTAAAAAACACATAGGCTCTTTGAGGCTGATCAAATAAGTCATCAATATATCACATAGGGTATTCATTCTGATCGTCACCTTGTTTGATTATTGATAATTAATGCACAGCTGCATAGACCCGTCTTTCTTCTTCACGAACAACATAGAGGCACCCCAATGTGAAACACTCGACATAATGAAACCCTTATTCATAAAATCGAGAAGTTGGCCCTTCAATTCCTTCAACTCCTCCCCAGAGCCATCCTATATCAAGGAATAAAAATGGGCTTAGTACCTGGCTCCAAATCAAAGCCAAAGTCAATATCTCTGTCAGGTGGAACGCCCAAAAGATCGGTAGAAAATACAACTATAGAATCTCAAACCACCCTTACAAAATCCAAAGGAGGAATCTCGATGTTAGTAACTCGCACATATGCCAAATAAGAAAGAAATATTTTCTTTACTAACTGCTGAGCTTGAAGGAAGAAAATCACCCCTTAGATATAAACTTTACATATCCTTTGACTCAAACCTCACGATATCTAGCATAACCAAAGTAACTATCTTGGTATGACAATCCAAGACAGTATGATATGGAGAAAGCCATTCCATACCCAGAATCATATCAAAATCAACCATATCCAGAATAGTCAAATCTATCCACGTATAATACCTCAACAAAGTCACAACATAGGATTGGTACACCTGATCCACCACTAAAGAATTACCCACTGGGGTAAAATAATGAATAGGAATAATAAGTGACTCACACATCATATCAAGACCCGATGTAAATTATATAGACACATAGGAGAATATAGAGCCAGGATCAAGTAACACTGAAGCATGTCGATGGCATACTAAGATGATACTTGTGATAACTGTATCAAAAGATTCTGCCAGGCCTACCCAAAAAAAGTATAACACTAAGCCCTGTTACTTCCTTCCTGAACAACCCCTTTACCACCTCTTTGATGGGCTAGTGGTGCACCCATCGCTCAATGAGGTCTACCCCAACCTTTAACTAGTGATAATTCAATCATGGATGGAGCCTGATGACTCTACTATGGACACCTTTGTCTGAACAGTGGGCAATCTGTCTTATAATTCTCTGGATCACGACATGTAAAACAATCGATACAAACTATAGTCTGTTGAGATAAACCCAGAGAATCAGAATAGTTTGAATAATTTTAATGACCTCCACAGAAAAAAACCCCTATAATGTGAACCATTAAAAGTCTACCCTAGACCATAAGAATATCATCTGAAATGTCCACCCTCAGACGCCTGGATCCTACAAAAATTGGACTACCATGTTGGGGTTAAAAATCTTTCCTAAAACAAACATTATCTCTAGATGATGTACCACTAAATTGGCTTGAAGTATGAGACCTTTTATCCCCACTAATCCCCATAATCTTCATGATGTATTAGCTCAAACTCCTTAGCTACTTCTACTAACCTCTAAAAAGTAGCCCCAAACTGCGTTGTAGAAAATACTGCCTTTTTGATCTTAAGGGTCAATCCTCTCACAAATCTCCAAATCCTCTCAGTCTCATCTTGTAGAATCACCAAAACATGATGAGATAATGCATAAAACTGAGTCTCATACTCTGTCACTGAGATACCATCTTGTGTCAAGTGCATAAATTGGTGTCTAAGCTCCTCCCTTAAGCTACGAGGAATGAATTTTCAAGGAAAGCTTGTGTAAATACAACCTTAATCATTGAAGAAGAACCCACTATCCTGGAGTTGTTATATGAGCATTACCACTTCTTGGTAGGGCCACGTATCTATAAGGTTGTATAATAACCTCCATAGAACTCCACTAACCCCATGCTATCTAACCTCTCATGGAAACTAACCAAAAACTCATATGCATCCTCAGTCAGTCCATCCTGAAACCAGGGTGCGTCCATCTTCCTAATTCTTTCAAACCTCCACTACTTCTCGTCTGACATGACATCCATTAACCCATTTGTAGCTTTTACTCCTGGCAAAGGATTGCCATCATATCTATGAGCTGGCTGAACTACTAGGCCCTAAAATATTAGAATGTGTTGATGGTCTTGGGTTGGAGCCCCCAATCTAGTCTGAGAACCCTAAGGAGTATCGGTCAAACTACCACCCTAAGCCAAACTCTCCAAGACACCTAAAAATTAAACCAAAAAGTCCTAAAGTACTGGTACAACAACAAAACTTGGGGGAGCCTAATTTTGGCCCACCTTATTAGCCAAAACCTAAACACTATCATTTTCATACTCTATCTCAAGAGACTCTACCCTAAAAAGAATTTTAGTGGCCTCCCGAGCTCTACCCTTTTTCAGGCCCCGAATCCCATCGGGACAGATTGGCACTCGTAGCCGACAAGGCCCGAGAGAACCAAGCTTTGCCTCTATTCAATCATATGCATGCCATAAGAAATCCATGATCACGTAAGAGCTTTAACTACCAACAACGAAATTCATGGAACATGTGATATATATATATACATATGCGAAACTTGGCCGTTGAGGCCACCAAATCAAAAATGACATATACCTTTTACATTTATACACCCACATCCGTCTACAAAAGCCTCTAACAAATGCATTGACCAAAATGAATTAAAAGTCGGGACAAGTCCCCGCTTTATACAACATGTATAACACCAAAATATATGTACAACTGTGACTCAGAGAAGCCTCGAACTAACTGGAGCTCACCAATGATCTGCAACAACTGGCAACCTACTGTGGAGGCCTACTAGTACCTGCGCCTGCAGCGAGTAAGGTAAATCCCCCAAGAGGGGTCAGTACGAAGAATGTACTGAGTATGTAAGGCCATATGAAACTTGTGTGATAAGTAAATATGTCAATGAACGCAAATACAATAAATTATCAATATGGATAAGTCACTATACTGAACTTTGGAAACCATGTATTTTGCTTTCATTACTTTCTTTGTATCTTTGCTTCTATGATTATTCATCTTTGTCTGTGACCTGTGATACCCGGGCCCCGACTGAACAGTGGGTTTTAACATAACATCATGTTATGTTGGGATCGGCTCGAGCTAGGCTTATGCCCCTAGAGCTGCCACCCTATGAATCAATATATATATCGGGATCGGCTTGAGCTAGGTTATTACATCTAGAGCTACCACCCATACCAACATATCAGGTTCGGCTCGAGCTAGGTTATTACCTCTAGAGCTGCCCCCTGTCAGGATCGGTTTGAGCTAGGCTTATGCCTCTAGGACTGCCCCCTGATCCAACAATCTCGAGATCGGCTTGAGCTAGGCATTTCTCCCCCAAAGCTACCACCCATACTTGATCATTAACCACATATGCATTACTTTATTCATTACTTTGAGATTGATACAATGATAGTCATAACTTGACTTGAAGCTTTGGATCATTAACCAATGAGTGAGAGACATGTGAATAAACATTGTGAGAAACATAACATTATTAGAACCATAACACTATTGGAACCATTGGACAATAATCCATGAACAATAGACATGAGTATAATCACTATTGGAACATTGGAACATAACCTTATTGGGCTTTTGGAACATTATTCATGAATATGAGACATGAGATTCACAATTGATCAATGAGTAGAAAATATATGATAATGACCATTGATAACTGGTTATAGGATACCTTAGCACATTTCGGGTTGGGATAAACGTAATGTCAATGTAAATACTATTTTCCGCAAAAAGATACGGACAGAGTAACCTTACATACCTTGTATTCTCAATACGAATATACAATCTTAGATATGCATACAATAGTCCCTCTCCTTCTTTATGTGTCACTCTACAACACAAATACATAACGGAGTTTACATTAACCACCAACTACCTTACAAATGCATATAACGATAATGAGTTTCATGTTTGCCTTTAAACATGCCATTTCCCCTTTGACAAAACCATTGATGAAATTATCATACCAATAATACCCCAATATTCCATACATTGACCAATACATGATAATCAATAACATTTCACCACAAAACTTCTCCTTTACACTTTCTCATCCACACCACATCACAAATAATACATCAAGTCACCTTAATACACCTCATAGCACACATCGGCCAAAATCCCATAATTTACACTTATAGAAAAATAACAAGTTTAATAAAAAAATCACACCATACATGTTCATATTTTATCCATACCATGCTCTTGCATCAAAGTCACAAGTCATATTTCAAGTTCAAATCACAAAGATAGCACATCTTTTACCAAAAGCAAAAATATACTATTCACCACCTTGCCAACATAACCATCATGATATACATGCCATATTAAGCATATAAGATATTAATCCATGAGAGTAGGCACTTACCGAGTCTTGCAAGGTGATGATCTTTACCAAAGAGTCCAAAGGAAATATTTGCTTTAGGGTTTGGAAGAGTAGAGAAATGGTTGAGAAATATCCAAAAAGGTATGAGAGTCTTTGTGAATAAAATCTGATTTTGGGGCCTTTATATATAACTAAAGTCATCCTTAGTCACATTTGGCATTAAATGATGTGTTTACTTGGTCAAATGTTGGAAGAATGGGTCATTTTGCCTTTGGGCCATGTCTTTTATTCCATTTTGGGCCCTAATTTTGGGCCCAATTGCACATGTTAGCTTAGCCCACCAACTTTAACGTATAATTCACCATATATATCATGTTTAAATAATTCCATAACGTCACGACAATATTCACTTACGAGAGTCATGTTCGTCGCCTCAATCGCAAAAATAGGAATTCTAGCCACCCATGGCTTACTTGAACTTAATTTGATAACTACTTGTGTTTCATGACTTGATAATGTAGGAGTATGTAGGAGTGTATTGAAGTATTTGAAGCTTTAACAATGCTCAAAGAACTCCAAAGAACCAAAATAAACCAAGAAAGAATCATCGTTGAAATGCGTCGCAAAACGAGCACGGGAAGGGCCAAAATGTTGTGCCTTACGCCACTGCTGCAAAGCAAGGCAGTGGCGCAAGAATGGACTGCCCTCTGAATTAGGGTATTGCGCCACACCCCTTGAAATAGGGAGTGGCGAAAGTTTGGCCACCTTGCTGAATTTGTTTCTACTCCGTCTAATTCTAGCGTATCATCCAAACACTACAAAATATATACTTAGTGATCTTAATCATCAAGTAAACATGATTCCAAGCTACCAAATGAGGTTGGATTATGTATGGGGTATTAGATTTTGAACCCCACAAATGTCCCACGAAAATCACAAAGTACCTCCTACAAAGGGCTAATCACATGTCCAAGGCCAAATTTCAATTTTCTCCTCATTAACACTACCAAATACATACTTATGGCTCTCGACACCTAAGTAAACATTATTAAACGTTTTCAAGTAGGGTTGGGAAGGTATGGGGTGTTACATTCTTCCCCCTTTAGGAACATTCGTCCGCGAATGTTAACGATATCACTTCGATTACAACAATTGCATCTCTATATTAGCATACATGTACATAAACACTTAAGGCTCATGGATAATTACTTGTAATTGTTCCACTTCCATACTTTGAACTTCTTCATCCATTTGAAATAGATGGGGGTATTTGGATTTCATCATTTCTTCTGCTTCCCATGTGATCTCCTTTACTTGTTGATTTCTCCAAAGGACTTTCACAGAGGCTATGTATTTATTCCTCAATCTCTTTACTTGTCGTTCTAGGATAGAAATGGGTACCTCTTCATAAGTAAGATCTTTTGTAACTTGAACATCTTCAATTGGAACAATACGAGATGGATCTCCTATGCATTTTCGAAGCATCGAAACATGAAATACCAGATGGACTGAGGAGAGTTCTTGGGGTAGTGCTAATTTATAATAAACTTGCCCAAATCTTCCAATGATTTCATATGGGCCTATGTAACGTGGACTCAATTTCCCCTTCTTTCCAAACCGCATTACCCCTTTCATCGGTGACACCTTTAAAAATACCCAATCACCTATGGCTAATTCAAGCCCTCTTCTTCTAACATCGGCATATGACTTGTGGCGACTTTGGGACGTTTGTAACTGCTATTGAATCACTTTAACTTTCTCCATAGCCTGATGAACAATATCTGGACCAAGTAAAGCAGTTTCACCCGCTTCAAACCATCCAATGGGTGATCTACATTTCCTTCCGTACAATGATTCATAAGGCGCCATTTTATACTTGAATGATAGATATTGTTGTAAGCAAATTCAATAAGAGGCAAATGGTCATCCCAACTGCCTTGAAAATCTAACGCGCAAGCTCGTAGCATATCTTCAAGTGACTGAATAGTACCATCTACTTGTCCATTAGTTTGAGGATGGAAAGCCGTACTCAAATTCACCTGTGTGCCCAAACTCTGCTGAAAATATCTCCAAAAGTGCGCTGTGAACTGTGCTCCTCTGTCTGATATAATGGAAAGTGGAATACCATGCAATCGTACCATCTCTTTCACATACAATCTTGCATAATCCTCAGCTGTATAGGTGGTCTTGACTGGTAGAAAGTGCGTTGACTTGGTAAGCCTGTCCACTATAACCCATATAGAATTAAATTTCCGTAACATACGAGGCAAACCCGTAATGAAGTCCATATTAATCATATCCCATTTCCAGACTGGAAGATTGATACATTGCATATAACCTCCTGGTTTCTGATGCTCTACTTTCACTTGTTGACAATTTGGGCATTGAGAGACGAACTCTGCAATGTTCTTCTTCATATTTCCCCACCAATACACTTCTTTTAAATCATGTTACATTTTAGTAGCACCCGGATGAATAGAATAGCGCGAATGATGCACCTCTGTCATATTTCATTTTCGTAACTCATCTACATCCGGAACACATAATCTTCCTTGACATTGGAGCACCCCTTCTTGTGTAAGATCAATGCTTTTGTCAAATTTTGTTGTATATTTTTCTTTAGCTGCAGTAACATAGAATCCGTAAACTGCTTCTCTTTCACTTCAGCTATTAAGGAAGATTCCGTTGCATTTTGCACAATAACCCCTTCATCTGGAGATTCAATAAGTCAAACTCCCAAGCTGGCTAGTTGATGTAGATCTTTGATTATCTCTTGCTTTTCAGTCAACTGACCATTAGTGCTTCCTACTGCCTTGCGGCTCAATGCATCAGCTACTACATTTGCTTTACCTAGATGATAAAGAATATTAATATCATAGTCTTTTAAGAGCTCTAACCACCTTCGTTGCCTCAAATTGAGTTCCTTCTGCTTAAAGATAAATTGCAAACTCTTGTGATCCGTGTAGATATCAACATGAACTCCATATAAATAATGACGCCATATCTTTAAAGCAAAAACCACCGCTGCTAATTCAAGATCATGTGTGGGATAATTTTTCCCATGTGGCCGCAACTGTCATGAGGAATATGCTATGACATTACCGTGTTGCATCAATACACATCCGAGGCCAACCCCGGAAGTATCATAATACACTACATAACCTTCGGTACCTTCCGGAAGCACTAAAACTGGTGTGGAGATTAATTTATCTTTCAACCTTTGGAAGCTTTTCTCGCACGCATCATTCCACTGAACTTTTACTGCCTTATGTGTAAGCTTTATTAAGGGTGAAACAATGGAGGAAAAACCTTCCACAAATCTTCGGTAATAACCTGCCAGTCCAAGAAAACTACGAATCTCTGTAGGTGTCGTAGGTATTGGCCAATTTTTCACTGCTTCAATCTTTTGTGTATCAACCTGTATCCCTTCATCTGACACAATGTGGCCCAAGAATGCAACTAATTTTAACCAAAACTCACACTTAGAGAACTTGGTATACAACTTACACTCACGGGGAATCTGTAACACTTTTCGTAAGTGATTAGCATGGTCCTCTGGTGATCTTGAATAAACCAGGATGTCATCTATAAATACCGTGACGAATACGTCTAGAAATGGCTTAAACACCCTATTCATCAAATCCATGAACACAGCTGGTGCATTTGTTAGTCCAAATGACATAACTAAAAATTCATAATGGCCATACCGTGTTCGAAAAGCTGTCTTGGGTACATCTTCTTCTCTAACTCTGACTTGATGGTAACCCGACCTCAAGTCGATCTTTGAAAAACACTTGGCACCCTGTAACTGATCAAACAAATCATCAATTCGAGGGAGGGGATATTTGTTCTTGATCGTTACCTTATTCAATTGCCGATAGTCAATGCACATTCTCAATGTACCATCTTTCTTTCGTACAAATAATACCGGCGCACCCCATGGGGACATACTAGGCCTGATGAAACCCTTGTCCAACAAATCTTTCAATTGCTCCTTCAATTCACGTAATTCTGCTGGAGTCATTCTAGATGGAGGAATAGAAATAGGCTGAGTGCCCGAAATCACATCAATGCCAAATTCTACTTCCCGTTCTAGGGGTAAGCCTGGAAGATCCTCTGGGAATACATCTAGAAATTCATTGACCACTGGAACCGACTGTGGAGTTAGTGGTTCCACTTCAGTATCTTTCACCCATACTAAATGACATATGTAACCCTTAGCAATCATTTTCCTGGCTTTCAGATAGGAAATAAATCTTCCTTGTCGTGCCCCTACATTACCCTGCAATTCAAGAACATTTTCCTGCGGAAAACAAAATTGCACCTTCTTGGCCCGGTAATCTACCGTGGCGTAATAAGAGGCCAACCAATCCATTCCCATGATCACATCAAAATCCACCATATCTAATTCAATGAGATCGGCCAATGTATCATGACCACACACCGTTACCACACAATTATGATATACTCTCTTTGCAATAATATATTCACCAACCGGTGTAGATACTTCAATTGATTTAATTAATAATTTTGGTGCCTTTGCAAATTTCGCAGCAACCAATGGAGTAACATAGGAAAATGTAGAATCGGGGTCAATCAATACATATACATTATATGAGAATATGGATAATGTACCTGTGATAACATAAGGGGGAGCCTTTGAATTCTGTCGGTCCACTAAAGCATAAGTGCGATTCTGGACCCCACTAGTACTGGCTGCTCCTATGGCACCTCTACCCCGGCCAACAGACTGCACACCTCGGCCCAGTGAAGGAACCGATGCTGATGACGCAACGGCCGATCCTGCCGGTCGTGCTATACCACCCATGCTCCTCTAGGGACACTCTTTCATCATGTGTCCCGTCATACCACACCAAAAACAAGCATTTGTCCCCACTCGGCATGTACCTGAATGAATACTTCCACAGTGTTGACACTGCTGATGAGGAAAACCTATTGCCTGTGATCCATGAACTCTGCTACTCTGCCCAGATGGACCACCCCTAGACCCTCAGAACTGAGAGTGAGCACCCCCTGTGGAATGAGAGAACGATCGTCTTGGTGGTCTAGGAAACATACGAGGCCTAGATACTCCTTGGGACATCATAGATGGTCCCATAGGTCTAGCCCTTTTGGATTGTCCCCTGCCAAATTCATGTACCCTTCGTCTCTGCCTTTGATCTTCCATTTTTTGGGCGAAAGCTTGTATTCTAGCTATGTCCATGTCCTTGTTCAAGGCAGTAATAGTGCAATCCCTTACCAAATATGGCTCTAATCTGTCCACGTATCTATGGACTTTGTTTGTCATCGTAGCCACAACATTTGGCGCATATCGAGCCAAGGAATTAAATTGCAAACTATATTCTCTGACACTCAGATTTCCTTGATGAAGATTCAAGAATTGATCCGCACGTGCCTCACAGATCTCATAGGCCAGGTAATTATCAAGGAAAGCCGCTTTAAATTCTTCCCAATTAGGTGGATTTGCACCAATATCACGGGATTTCTTCCAATCCTCGTACCACAATATCGCCTCTCCTTTCAACCTGTACGCAGCAAGTTCAACTGTCTCTACCCCCATCATATGCATAACTTCCAAAGCCCTCTGAATTTGATCTACGAAGTCCTGTGGATCTGCTTTCGGATCTGACCCAGTGAATATAGGAGGGTCCAGTTTTAAGAAATCTTGTGTTCTGCGACTCGCCACTCTAGCCGCATCATCATCATGTGTAATTGGACCAGCTCGTCCTTGACTCTGGGCTGCCACTAACTGTGTCAACATATGAACTGTATTTCTAAGATCCTGATCTGTGGCATTCATTGGTGGTTCTGCGGGTACTTCTCTACCAATTGGCACTTCTGGAGCTGGAAAAGTAGACGAAGACCGCGATAAAATTTCAGCATTTGCTCCACCCTAACTAGCTTGATCAGGTGGTAGTCTACTCATTCCTTCTTCAGCAGGCACATCTACCTGCTTCCCTTTACCTCTACCTCTTCTCATGATTGGCATTTTGACTATACCAAAGAAAAATAATTACCATGATCAGATTCAATTCAACTTACAACGCTGACTCTATTGCACGATCTAGAAGTGAAGAAAAGAAACAACATCCTAAATGTCCTGTAGCCTTCTACATATAAATGTGGTGCACAACACATCAATAAGTAAGACTCTACTCAGACACGGCTTTGTAGACACCCTTAGAATGACCTGCTTTGATATCACTTTTGTCACGCCCCGAATCCCATCGGGGCGGATTGGCACTCGTAGCCGACAAGGCCCGAGAGAACCAAGCTTTGCCTCTATTCAATCATATGCATGCCATAAGAAACCCATGATCACGTAAGAGATTTAAATACCAACAACGAAATTCATGGAACATGTGATAAATATATACATATGCGAAACTTGGCCATTGAGGCCACCAAGTCAAAAATGACATATACCTTTTACATTTATACACCCACATCCGTCTACAAAAGCCTCTAACAAATGCATTGACCAAAATGAATTAAAAGTCGGGACAAGTCCCCGCTTTATACAACATGTATAACACCAAAATATATGTACAACTGTGACTCAGAGAAGCCTCGAACTAACTGGAGCTCACCAATGATCTGCAACAACTGGCAACCTACTGTGGAGGCCTACTAGTACCTGCGCCTGCAGCAAGTAAGGTAAATCCCCCAAGAGGGGTCAGTACGAAGAATGTACTGAGTATGTAAGGCCATATGAAACTTGTGTGATAAGTAAATATGTCAATGAACTCAAATACAATAAATGATCAATATGGATAAGTTACTATACTGAACTTTGGAAACCATGTATTTTGCTTTCATTACTTTCTTTGTATCTTTGCTTCTATGATTATTCATCTTTGTCTGTGACCTGTGTTACCCGGGCCCCAACTGAACAGTGGGTTTTAACATAACATCATGTTATGTTGGGATCGGCTCAAGCTAGGCTTATGCCCCTAGAGCTGCCACCCTATGAATCAATATATATATCGAGATCGGCTCGAGCTAGGTTATTACCTTTAGAGCTGCCACCCATACCAACATATCAGGTTCGGCTTAAGCTAGGTTATTACCTCTAGAGCTGCCCCCTGTCAGGATCGGTCTGAGCTAGGCTTATGACTCTAGGACTGCCCCCTGATCCAACAATCTCGGGATCGGCTTGAGCTAGGCATTTCGCCCCCAAAGCTACCACCCATACTTGATCATTAACCACATATGCATTACTTTATTCATTACTTTGAGATTGATACAATGATAGTCATAACTTGACTTGAAGCTTTGGATCATTAACCAATGAGTGAGAGACATGTGAATAAACATTGTGAGAAACATAACATTATTACAACCATAACACCATTGGAACCATTGGACAATAATCCATGAACAAGAGACATGAGTATAATCATTATTTGAACATTGGAACATAACCTTATTGGGCTTTTGGAACATTATTCATGATTATGAGACATGAGATTCACAATTGATCAATGAGTAGAAAATATATGATAATGACCATTGATAATCGAATATAGGATACCTTAGCACATTTCGGGTTGGGACAAACGTAATGTCATTGTGAATACTATTTGCCGCAAAAAGATACGGACAGAGTAACCTTACATACCTTGTATTCTCAATACGAATATACAATCTTAGATATGCATACAATAGTCCCGCTCCTTCTTTATGTGTCACTCTACAACACAAATACATAACGGAGTTTACATTAACCACCAACTACCTACAAATGCATATAACGATAATGAGTTTCATGTTTGCCTTTAAACATGCCATTTCCCCTTTGACAAAACCATTGATGAAATTATCATACCAATAATACCCCAATATTCCATACATTGACCAATACATGATAATCAATAACATTTCACCACAAAACTTCTCCTTTACACTTTCTCATCCACACCACATCACAAATAATCCATCAAGTCACCTTAATACACCTCATAACACATATCGGCCAAAATCCCATAATTTACACTTATAGAAAAATAACAAGTTTAATAAAAAAATCACACCATACATGTTCATATTTTATCCATACCATGCTCTTGCATCAAAGTCACAAGTCATATTTCAAGTTCAAATCACAAAGATAGCACATCTTTTACCAAAAGTAAAAATACACTATTCACCACCTTGCCAACATAACCATCATGATATACATGCCATATTAAGCATATAAGATATTAATCCATGATAGTAGGCACTTACCGAGGCTTGCAAGGTGATGATCTTTACCAAAGAGTCCAAAGGAAATATTTGCTTTAGGGTTTGGAAGAGTAGAGAAATGTTTGAGAAATATCCAAAAAGGTATGAGAGTCTTTGTGAATAAAATCTGATTTTGGGGCCTTTATATATACCTAAAGTCATCCTTAGTCACATTTGGCATTAAATGATGTGTTTACTTGGTCAAATGTTAGAAGAATGGGTCATTTTGCCTTTGGGCCATGTCTTTTATTCCATTTTGGGCCCTAATTTTGGGCCCAATTGCACATGTTAGCTTAGCCCACCAACTTTAACGTATAATTCACCATATATATCATGTTTAAATAATTCCATAACGTCACGACAATATTCACTTACGAGAGTCATGTTCGTCGCCTCAATCGCAAAAATAGGAATTCTAGCCACCCATGGCTTACTTGAACTTAATTTGATAACTACTTGTGTTTCATGACTTGATAATGTAGGAGTATGTAGGAGTGTATTGAAGTATTTGAAGCTTTAACAATGCTCAAAGAACCAAAAGAAACCAAGAAAGAATCGTCGTTGAAATGCGTCGCAAAACGAGCACGGGAAGGGCCAAAATGTTGTGCCTTGCGCCACTGCTGCAAAGCAAGGCAGTGGCGCAAGAATGGACTGCCCTTTGAATCAGGGGCTTGCGCCACACCCCTTGAAATAGGGAGTGGCGCAAATTTGGCCACCTTGCTGAATTTTTTTCTACTCCGTCTAATTCTAGCGTATCATCTAATGCCCCATCCAAACACTACAAAATACATACTTAGTGATCTTAATCATCAAGTAAACATGATTCCAAGATACCAAATGAGGTTGGATTATGTACGGGGTATTACATTTTGAACCCCACAAATGTCCCACGAAAATCACAAAGTACCTCCTACAAAGGGCTAATCACATGTACAAGGCCAAATTTCAATTTTCTCCTCATTAACACTACCAAATACATACTTATGGCTCTCGACACCTAAGTAAACATTATTCAATGTCGTCAAGTAGGGTTGGAAAGGTACGGGGTGTTACACCCTTACTATAGCCTCTGCCTTGACTTCTACGATATACCCTACCCCCATCTGCGTATACCAGCATAGGCAGCCAGTAGGGGGGGTGGGGTGGAACAAGCTCCTAACCTCTGTCCAAAGATGCATAATGTCGCATCCCTATTTTCATAGGGCGCAACTTTGGGACTCAAAAAATAATTAATAAATATTTAAAAAGAATTTAGAGTGGCCAACTAATTTTAGAAAAACTAGGAAACCAATTAATTAAATTAAAGAAAAATAGTCTACGAAACCAATTAGATTCTAGGTAAGGGTTCAAGTTATTCCAAAGGGAAGGTATTAGGCACCCTTCGGAATCCACAAATTATAGAAGTAGCACATTATAGTGACCATCTTCAATTGTTGGCGGGGACGATTTTCCTGCAAAGAGATGAGAAAAGAGTGAAAGCAAGGAAGTCATGAAAACTATAACAAAATAAAAGAGTGTTATTGAATAGTCAAAGACTTCCCTTGTGCCTCATGGAGTCCAAGGTCACATGTTGGAAAACTCATCCAATCTTGAAGTGCAAGCTTGGTGGAATTTTTGAGTACATTCCTCAAAAATTCTGCCCCAGTTTAGAACACAAAAGAACTTTCTTGAACTTTTTGAAGCTGCTTTGAGTGGAATTTTTGAGACCTTCTCAAAAATTCTGCCCCTGTTTTGGCTTCAACAAACTCTTGTGTTGAATCTGTAACAAGATGTATTCTTTTGTAGAATTTTTTAGACCTTCTCAAAAATTCTGCCCTAGTTTCCATTATAAAGAAAGATGGAAAGCTTACGGGGAATATGACCGAGCCGTTGTGGCGCCTACGTATCCCGTTGAGCCAGAAATCAGGTTAAACGTAGTTCAAAATTTTTTGAAATGAAATGTAGGACAAATAATGTTTAGAAAAAAGCATGTACGTTAAGCACAAAAATCAAATGAACATGGATGAAACAAATTAGGCAGCATAAAACACAAATAATGTATAACGTGTCCTAATATACATGTGACCTTTTTGAGCCAAAGGTAAGCCTAACGATTGAAGGATGTGTATGTCGTTTATGAAACGTTCCATTGCCCCCCTCCCCCCCCCCCCCCCCCAAAAAAAAAAAACACATGTTATATACAAGTCGATATGAATAGATCAAATGAGGATACAAAATAAGAAAAAAGGATATACAATAAATATCAATCCCACGCAAGAGAACAACACTAGACTAATCCGCTTTGGAAGTCTTTCATTCTCGAACTTCTTGAAATTTTTGAACACCTTTCAGATGAAGACCTTCATTTGAGTATGACAAAAGAAACTAATATAAAAAATAATAAATTCTCAACCTCGAGAGACAATGGTTCATACAATCCGACATCACATCCTTCAAATTAAACACATAAGGGATGATGTCCTTTTAGGCCATGGGCCTTTTGGACACAAGGTGGTCTCTATTTGACCCAATACCTCTTGGTATCGGGTCAACTTAGGTCAATGCCTATACATGGGATTTGGCTTCACTCAAACCTAGTTGACTAGAGTGGTTTGTTTAAATTGACCGGGAACCCGAAATGGACTTATCGGGGTAACACACCAAGTGACTGTTGACCGACTCGAATCAAACTATTTCACTTGGAGGTTCAAAGAAAGATAAGGTGTTATATGGAAGGGCGGGTGCAGATACCAGCATAACCGCCCTTTTTCCTAATGCCTAATGTTTTTCCAGGGAGGCAATAAATGCCATGAAAATACAACAGTTAAAATAGTATGGAAATTTAACAAGTAATGAGTAAAATACAGAGTAACGCAAACAATATACAAGATACAAGTAATCTAAAAATATACAAGGCAATATTAAAATTGTAAAAAGTAAAAACTCCTCAATTGAAAAAATGAATTCATAATGGTTAGAGCCTTTATATCCCCAGCAGAGTCGCCATTCTGTCGCATCCCTATTTTCATAAGGCGCAACTTCGAGACTCAAAAAATAATTAATAAATGTTAGAATTTAGCGTTGCCTCCTAATTTTAGGAAAACTAGGAAACCAATTAATTAAATTAAAGAAAAATAGTCTACAAAACCAATTAGATTCTAGGTAAGGGTTCAAGTTATTCCAAAGGGAAGGTGTTAGACACCCTTCGGAATCCATAAAGGTGGGCCTGGCTGAACTCATTTTTTCAATTGTGGAGATAAAAAAATCATTTGAAAGTATAAGAAAAATAAAAAAAACATGTACAAAATAAAGCATGATAAAGAAAACGACCTAATATTTGCCTATCGTTAAATAAAATGAATAAATACAATGAGTAATTAAAAATTATCCTCGAATTCAGATTCGAGTGTCATCTTCAGAAAGAAGCTCCATGTACCTGTAAAAACACTTGGTAAAAGTGTTAGTAATGAATAAATATAAATCAAAATAAATCAATGAAATAATAAACAAAAAAAGTAAACCCCATCTTATATACATGGGAGGCCTTGGAAATCGATGGATATTTCTTCATCGGCCAAGTATGTTAATACTTGAAATAAAATAATTAAACTTAAAATAAAATTCATTTTTGTAATGGGGAGACCTCGAAAATTCGATGGATAGATTTTATCATTGGCCAAATATTTATAAAAAAAACTTGATATGACTTGGTTGCAGCTTAAAATGAAATACTTGAACAATAATTCAACAATAAGTAAACTAAGAACAAAATAAAGTCGGAAAAGTGCCTAAATCATCATTGAAACTAAAATAATATATATATATATATATATATATATCCGAGTTCCTAAATCATCCTTGAAAAAAAATAATATACATATATATATATATATAAATAAATATAAATTAATTAGAAATAATATTAGAATCAACCCAATGAGATATGGTTACTGGAGAATATCATAGTAGTAAAAAAAATAGATTAATAAGTAAATAAAAATTTAAATTAGTCAAAAATTAATCTAAATTCATAAGCAAGCATGTTCAATAATAAAATTAAATCATATAAAAAAATAAGATTTCAACAAAGAACTTGGAATGAATGAAAGAGTATATGATAGACAACAATAATGGAGTTCATCGGAAGAATAAATCCGACCAAACTTGAAACAAAATAAACATAACAATCATAACCCAATAATATTTAAATAAACAAATAGATAAGATAACAAGGATCAAATATTCATAGTCCAAAAGAACCCAAACAGTGATAGTTATCGAAAGAAACTTTCAACAAAATCAACACTAAAAAAATAAATAAAGCAAACAACTAAAATAATGCTAAAGATTCACCAGATATGGAGCTTGTGATGTCGGATATATTATCGGGGTTCTGTTTTCTCGACTTGGGTTCATCGTTGCTAGCTTCAAGCTTGTCGAAGCTGGTATCAAGCTCATCGGAGCTATGGAGCTCGTTGGAGTTGTTGCTTGGGACCACTGATTCACCGGTACTCTAATGCCAGAGTTGTTTGTTGTTATTATTCTTTGTAGTAGAGAATCGTGGGTTTAGCCGTGGTTTTGCCGGAGAAGGCTAGTTTGGATAGAGGGGAGAAGATATGGGGTTCGTTTGGTTGTGTGGTTCATGATATCGCCGGGCTTCGGTGTTGTGGCGACATGGATCTGGTTATTTGTGGTGTTTTGGTCGAGTTCGGAGCTCACCGTTAATGGAGTTGTGGTGGTGATGGTGTGTTGTTTTCCGTTGTAGGGACAGTGACGGGAGAAAGTTGTTCTGGTGGTGGTGGTCACCGAAAAAATAAAAGAGGTGACTACTTAGCCAAAAATGGAAAGATAGAAGGGAGTTTGTTTACTCTAATTTGGAATTTTTTACCACCATTAATTGTGAAGGGAGTGGATTAGTTTTATAGAAAAAATCAAAATCATTCAAGAGCAAAACCGTGTGCTTAATACCATGGTTTTAAAAAATCATGGGTCATCCAAAATCATGATTTATCCAAAACAATGACTATTTGAACTTATCCAAAACTATGGATATTCAACTTATCTGTGAAAAAAATATCTTCTTCGTCTTTTGTGAATTAACGGATTGTGATAAAAAATAAATTAACAAATGTATTTAATGTCAGATAAGAATATGATTTGAATTTAAAACAGAAATGATTATTTAACAAAACTCAAACAACATTTGTTTATATAAACGACTGTATAAAAATCAGTGATAGTCAATAATTAATTTTAAATAGTAATAAATTGATAAATATCTTAACAATTGTAAGAAAAAGGATAATTATCAATAAATTGTGTTAAATTAAACCAAAATATGTAAAAATCAAATTTTATGCTCTTTAACAAATAAAAAGCACAAAAGTATTTATTTTTAAAATGTCGGTCCAAAATTGAGTGTCAACACATAAGTTTTCACCTGTTGGGAGAGAATAAAACAAGAATCTTATTAATCAAACCAAAAAATCATTTTGCACAAAAAAAGGAATTTTTCCTGAAGTCCCATAGCCTCTTGAAGATAGATAACAGATATCTCCACACTGATCTGTGAGACTATACTAAACTTGGTTTGTACTTGAGAAATCGATGAACCTAGGGCTCTAATACCAACTTGTCTCAACCTAAAATCAGGATTGTGATGGAACCTATAACACTGATGTGAGACCAAAATTTCATATATTTAGTCATTATTTGAGAAATTATAGAAGAAAATCAAGTAGACAACTTAATGGAATAAATTTAATATAATAATGTAACCTGCAACAAAGTAGCGAATTGAATTAAAATTGAAAAGAACATTGCCACGTCGAAGCATTGGCACAAGACAAAACAATTGAGGTGGCTTGGCGGCGAGGCGGACAATTTGTCCAAATCTGTTTTGGTTTTGGCTTTCCAGTCCATTTTGGAGTCAGTTATTTTATTTTGGGGATTTTCTTACACCTATAAATATTCCATAAAAATTAATTTTATGTAATTTTCATAACTTTGAAACTTTAGAGAGATAACTTGTAAACTTTTTATTTAGAGAAAGCTTGGAGCCATCGTGAAGGCCGGAGAAAATTGGTTTATTCTTTTCTTCTCCATCTTTATATTTTTCGAGAATTCAAGATTCCGAATTTATTCTATTCAATTTGTAAGTTCATAATTATGATTTTGTCGATGATTTTTAATTCTGATTTTCAAGCCATGAGTAGCTAAATCTCACAACTAGGATTGTGGGAACCATGATGAATTAACAAAGTAGGTTAAAGTACATAGTAATTTTTGAACGGTGTTCATGCATGTATTATTGTTTCCTTGGGTTTGATTGCTTTCTAACGGTGTACAACGTTAGAACTCGCCTTATCTTTACTCTGGACAAAAGGATGAGTAACTGATGGGAAGAAGGGAATGAACAATAGAAACTTGGAGCTACCAACCTCCACTTAATAGCTTGAGCCGATAATCTGGGTTAGCTAGCTGGGATCCAAGATAGGGGGATTAGTAATGCAGGCTCAGGAGAAGAGAAAACTTACTTGAGGATATTGCTTAGACAAGAGCTCAAATCTGTTCTAAGTATACATAACCTATCGATTCTACATGCTAAGCACCGAGATAGATCACTAATACATAGAACCTACGGAGTTATGAAATCATGGGAAATACAATCCTAGTTCATCATTCTCATTGATTTTCTCAATATAAACTAATATTTGTTTACTTGATTACTTCAATTTACAAACTGTTTACTTGTTCTTTTAAATCCCCATTGGAAATAAATGTCTAAAAGCCTAAATAACCGCATTGACCTATCTCCTAACCATATTCCTCGTGGGATCGCCCTTAACCTTGGTTGGGTTCTATATTTGACATCGACCGCTTTATATTTTATTGCGAGGTGTAATTTGGGCCACATAAAATTTTGGCGCTATTGCCAGGGTGTAATATATGAAAAGGCTAAAATTTACAAGACATATCAAAGAAAGCCTATTATCATATTCTAAGCAAAGCAATACTTTTTATTTCACTTCAGTAACATGCAGAGCAAGTTCTAGACTAAGATGCAAAACATGGAATATATGCAAAAAATCCTCACCACACATGGCATAAGTATCAATCAAGATGGATCAATTTCATTTCTAAGATAGATAGGGTCATAGCAAACTACAAAAATAAGAATAAGCTATACACAGAATCACAACCATGAGCCTAGGTGTCAAAATATCTATGATGTCGCCCAAATTACACCTCTAAGCAAAGCATAAAGTGATCGCTGATCAAATATAGAACCCAACTAAGGTTAGGGTTGATCCCACAGAAAATAGGTCAAAATATCAAGCAAGATGTATGTTGAATCAATTAATAACAATTTCCAGAAAAAGAGGGGGATTTGTAAATATATAATTCAGTAGTAACAATTGTTGTTTTTTCGAATTGTAATCTGTAAGAGAGAGGCACTAGGAATGTTTTTCCCAATAACTTCATAACTCCATAGGTTTGTCGCACTTTGTAATCTCTCCCGATGTTTGGTATGCAGAATTGATGGGTTATGTATACTTAGAATAGCTTTACGCTCTTCTCTAAGCAATATCCTCAGGTAATTTTTCTCTTCTTCTGAACCTGTGTTATGAACCCTTATCCTAGATCCCAGATAGTTATCCCATATTATCGGCTCAAACTATTGAGTGAAGTTTAATAGCTCCAAGTCTCTGTTGTTTATTACCTTCTTCCCATTTGACTCATCCTTTCGTCCAAAATATAGATTAGGCGAGCTCTAACATTGCGCACCGTTAAAAAGCATTCAAAACCCAAGGACATAATCAATACATGCGAACATCGTTTGAAGATTCCTCCATACTATGAATCCTAATTCGTTAATCCGTCATGGTTCCCACATCCCTAGTTGTGGTGTTTAGCTACTCATAATTTCAAGCACACAAGAAGAATTCATAGAAGAAAACATAAGTATGAACTTACAAGAATAATATGAAAACTCCAAAATCTCACTTTGAATTAAAACCCTAAAAATCAATGTTTGTACTTGAAAAACCAATAATATGTCTTAAACATAATCATAGAATGTAAAATTACAAAATACAACAAATAAGAGTACTTATAGACAAAACAAAATAAGAAATTTGAGTCGGTCTCATCGGACGAGTTAAAGGTACGATCATGGCTAGATACCACGATCATCCTTTGGTGGTCGTGGTTTCGTCAAGGACTTTGTCATCTTCATGTCTTCAATCCCATGGCCTCACAATATGACCATCACATCAAAGTACGGTCGTGGGATCCAATCGTTTGATCCTTTTCTTACTTAGTTTTTGCATTCATGTTTCCAGGACATCCTTCCCACGATCGAATGGATGATTGTATGATAAATGTACAATCATGAAAACTCTCGTCTGAGTGACAATTGAGAGTCACTTCTTTTCTTCTTGCTATGATGCTCAAGCACAACCGTGGTCAGATCCCACGGTCGTGGTCATGGTCGTTTGATTCCCTTTTTAGTCCAAAATCCAGCACTATACTCTTCAAGACCTATTGGACCTGTAAACACCAAAGAACCCATTATATCCACATAGAAAGACCCTTGTACTTGCAAATATTCACCATTTTAATATTCTCAAGTGCCTTAATTTCACGGCACATCAACACCCTCAACTTAGACCATTTGTCTTTCCTTAGGTAAACAAAAACACTATACTGTCATGACACTTAACCAAGAGAAAACCAAAATCACTACGTCAGTCATACTTTCACAAAACCAATTTAGGCATGCAGTAACCAAAACACAAGTTCAACACTCTCTTATACCATCAAAATCATGATTAATCGTGCATACATAAACTTCTCATCATGACACAATGGGATCAAGTAATGGCCTTACATTATCAAAAAATAACCGAGCGTGCTAACAAATGACACTACACTAACAAGCAGACTGTGGTACAACTCCTATGCCCACAGATTAAAAAAATCATTCACACTCATCATATGTAATTCATATCAAGATAGGGACTAAAACGAACCACTCACTCTCACAACGAAGTCAGACAGTATGCATTTGAGACTATAGGCTTGCCCTTATTTTCTATATCTTAGTTTTCAGACAATCAAATTAGGATCACTATAGGACTTTTATTGGCTTGTAATGTAGGCTCGGGGACGGGTATGGTACATATGGGTAAAGTGACTCATTACTTTTTGGCACTACATTAGTTTTGGCTCCATTTACCTACTTTGTTTAATTTTTCTCCCTTTCTCGACTCTTCGGATCCTGGGTGCGGTTTCTTCTTCTTATTTTTTTTTTCTTTTTCACACAATACTGCACCCACAACCCTTTTTTTTTCTTTACTAACTTTTTCTTCATAACTATGCTCAACTACGCTCCCCTATGATAGCCACCCTCAACTTAGACAATTTTCTTGAGTTGAGGTATACAGTGTCCAAGGAGGGGCCAGGGCCACAACAAGTTTCTTGTAATTAAGTCTGTGAAGGTGAATCAGCAAATAAAAGAAATTGGTCTATTTAGGCTTAAAATTTAGGATCAAGGGATACTATTCTTATTTGGTAGGCTTTTAGTAGACTATTCAAGGACGACCTATGATCCTTTCTTAACCTACTATCCTACAACTTTGCCGAGACTAATCGGGCAAGTTCTAGATCGCACACACACGCTAACTAGGTAAAACCTCACACACTCTTGGCTCAGGGTTACACACATAGTTACTACTTATCCGGTTCATGCACAGTTATGCTACAATTATCAAACTTATAATCCTAAAGCAATGATGAGATCCAAACATCAGTCATAACTCAAGTCAGTACACAACACAACACAAAAACACAAACTATTTTTTGGAAGGGTATCATTAAAACATTCAAAAACCTTTAGCATACTACTTTTTATTTCGACTGCACCAAGTTCTCCTATTTTTTCCTCAGTTATACACATAACACAATGACATCACAAAACAAAATCAAAATGCCTAAACATACCAGTTCTAACTAGATAGCGCAGCCGAGGGAAAAGAAACAAGACAATAAAAACCATCAGTTGTGGTATACCCCCACCCAACTTAGAAATCATGCAATCTCCTTATTACAAGAAAACATGAAAAAATATAAAAACTACCGTAAGGTACATACCTAGGATACACTAGACACCCATCGTACTCTGATCGGCTAGGGTTTGAAATGGGACTCCTCCATCAATAATTCCTCCCGTGGCCTCGGCTGTAGCCGGGGCGCTCTCTAATATGTAGGCACCGGTGGAGGCTGGTGCACTCATGAAATAACTGTAGGGGAAGTCTACTCACCCCCTCTTGTATGGACTAATAGCTTCATAGAAGGTGGAATATCTCTCGTCTCCTCTGGTAAACCAGTCTCGGAGGTCTGTGCTGCATCCTTCGCTCTCTTTTTCTTCTTTTTCTCATCCTTCTAAGCTCTCTTCCTCTTCTTTCAGGGCTACAAATCACCCCCATCTCCTTAATCTCTGAATCATTGACCTCAACTGCCAAGGCCCTGAAGTCTGGGACCAAAGATTCCATATCAGCAGCTAACTCCGCCAGGGATGGCATATAGGGCAGTAGAGGAGGTGCAATGGGACGATCTGCTAAGTAAGCTCCCAGACCACTTCATTCAGTGCATCTAAATAAGTAGTGATGGCACTCATATTTAGAGCCTGGATTATACGAGGCTAAATACAAAAACAAGAGTTAACTACAAAAACAAGATAAAAATTTATAGAATAGATGAAGATAGACACAAGAAGGATGATGAACTAAGAACTAATGGATGTTTCAAATACAAAACCCCTAATTACATGAATCCTATGAACACCTACCTCTACATAGAACAAGAGGGAATTGTAATGCCCTCAAAACCCTCATTTCTAAGAAAATCACTCAACATAAGCTCACAAAACTCTCTTAAGAGAATGTTCATTCAATATGCAAAAACAACTAAGGAAATAAAGACCTAAAGTTATCTATTTATAGTTTATTACAAAAGAGATCCAAAAGTGGCCCTTGTAACAATTAATAAATTAGCCAAAACGAAATTGATTTAACTTGACGGCTTGGATTGATGATTAGTCAACCCCTTGATGATTCTACAATCAATCCATTACCCTTAGGCAGTGTGTTCCCCTTTTTGGCTCATGTTGATGGTTCATGGGATGGCCAATCAAGGTGGTGACTGATTACCAACTGAGTCGTCACCCTTAAGCAGTAAGGGTCCTCCTTAGCCTTTAAATTGTGGCTCTTGTGACAATTATCCAAGCTTGTGGTAGACATCATACCTTCCATCACCCTTAAGAATTGGTGTTTCCATCCCTTTGAGTTCCTAGTTCAATTTTCAACACTTGGAATCCTTTGTATGGGATCAAAACATGCTCCAACACGTCCCTCTTCATGATCATAACTTACAATCTTTGTAGTTCCCTCGCTTGGCTTCCAATAAAAGGCTTTGAGGGAATTTAGATTGTATCATCCTCTCCTTCTTGAAAAGAATTTGACCTCAAATTCGTAGGATCATCATTTTCAACCATGTCAAAGAGTGAAAGATTACAAACATTGAATGTGTTGTGCACTTGGTAATCCGGAGAAAGATCAATCTTGTATGCATTATCATTTATCTTTTTAAGCACTTAGAAGGGTCCTTACCCTCGTGAAATCAACTTGGACCTCCTATGAGTTGGGAATCGATCCTTCTAGAGGTGTACCAAAACCTAATCACCCAGTTCGAGCATAAGTCACTTCCGCCCTTTGTTCACTCTTTTTGCCACCGTTTGAATCTTCTTTTCAAGGCATAGTATCACCTTCTCATGTAGCTTCTTCATAGCATCTACCCTCTTATTTCCATCTAATTTAATCACAACATAACTAGACAAGAGAGTGATATCCAAGGAGGTAAGGGGGTTAAAGCCACAAACACATTCAAAAAGGGTTATACCACTAGTTGTATGAATAACTCTATTGTAAGCAAATTTGCCAAAGGTAAGTGATCCTCCCAAGAGGCCATTTTACCATTAACCATGGTGTGTAATGTAGAACCTAGGGTCCTACTCAAAACCTCAATTTGTCCATCTGTTTATGGGTGGAAAGACGTGGAGCAAACCAATTTAGTGCCAAGCCTACCCCAAAATGATCTCCAAAAGTTACTAAGGAACTTAGAGTCCCTATCACTAACGATGGTTTGGAGAATACCGTGGATCTTAACAACATGTTCAATAAACAAGGATGCCATATTGGATGCATCATCACACTTGTGACAAGGGATAAAATGGGCCATTTTTGAGAACCTATCAACAACAATAAAAGTATTATCTCTTCCCCTCTTTATCCTAAGCAATCCCAAAACAAAGTCCATAGAAATATCAAGCCAAGGGAGTAGGGGAATGGGAAGTGGGGTATACAATCCTTGAAGGAGAAGTTGCGATTTAGCGATTCTACAATCTACAATTGACCACATACTCATGTAACATCATCACGCATTTTCAGCCAATAAAATTGTTCCTCTAGGATTCCAAGGATCTTGTCAATTCCAAAGTGACCTATCATACCACCATCGTGTTCCCCCCTAACAAATAATTCTCACCATGAACTAGAGGGCACACACAATCTCGTCCCTTTGAATAAAAACCTATCAAACTTAGAATAAGGAATAGAAGATCTATCCCTAATCCGTCGTTACCTATCCCATTCCTTATACTCCTTGAAGATTGGGAAAAATTTGGGGTCCTCGGTGTACATTGTTTTGAAGCATTCAAAACCCATCAATTTAGAAGACAATATGTTAATTAACACATCTTTTCTAGATAATGCATCGGCTACCATAGGTTTCTAGAAATTCTATACACTTGGCATGCCATTTGTTCAATTTATCTTGGGCTCGGAGGTGTTTCAAAGACTCATGGTCAGTTTGAATCACAGACTCCTTAGGCCACAAATAGTGTTTCCAATTTCCCAAAGCTCTAATCAAGTCTTACAACTCAAGACCATACGTAGAGTAGTTCAAAGTTTCTCCTTTTAGCTTTTCGCTAAAGTAAGCAATGGGCTTATGGTCTTGCATTAAGATGGCTCCAATGCCTGCTTTGATAGCATCACACTCTATCTCAAACATTTTATCAAAATTTAGTAAATGCAACAAAGAAGCAAAGCTAGGCATTGTTTTCAAGATTTCAAAAGCCCTTACTTGCTCATCACTCTACTTGAAAAGCTTATTCTTTTGGATTACCTCGGTCAATGGGGAAGCTATAGTGCTAAAACCTTTGACAAACCTTCTATAGAAACTAGCTAATCCATGAAAAATTCTCATATCACTAATGGATTATGGAGTTGGCCAATTTCTTAAAGAGTCTATCTTGGATTCATCCACTTCAACACCCCAGGAGCTTACAACAAATCCCAAAAACACAACCTCATCAACACCAAAAAAACACTTTTTAAGATTAGCAAACAATTGTTCTTTTCTAAGCACATCAAAAACAAACTATAAATGCTTAACATAGTCATCTATGGATTTTCTATAAACTAGGATTTCATCAAAGTATACCACAACAAATTTTTCTATAAGTAGTTTCATCACATGATTCATTAACTGCATAAAGGTACTAGGATAATTAGTGAGTTCAAAAGGCATCACCATCCATCCATATAGACCAAACTTGGTCTTGAATGTGGTTTTCCACTCATCTTCAGAATTTATCTGGATTTGATGGTACCTACTCCTAAGATCAACTTTCAAAAACACACACGAATAATTTAACTCATCTAGTATGTTATCTAACTTAGGGATAGGGAGACGATACTTTACCGTTATCTTGTTGATTGCTCAACAATCAACACACATGTGCCAAGTCCTATCATCCTTTGGCACAAACAATACCGGGACCGCACATGGGCTCATGCTTTCTTTGATATATCCTTTATTGAGGAGTTCCTCAACTTGCCTTTGAAGTTCTTTGGTGTCCGTTGGGTTACTTTGATAAGTCAGTTTGTTTGGCAATTGGTTGCCTGGCATGAACTCTATTTGATGTTTAATTTCTCGAAGTAGGGATAACCCTTTTAGAAGCTCCTTCGAGAACACTTCTTCATATTCCTGCAAAACAAGAGAGATAGAATGGGGGATAAGATAATTACAGTGGTTAGTATGAAAAGCATGGGCTAGAAGGAGCATGGGATCTTTATCATTGCATTCCTTGAAAAGGTCCTTTTTTCTAGACAATATCACTATTTGTCCCTTTTCTTTCAACTTCCACCTTTCCTCTCCTTCATCAATCTTCTCTTCATGGGGTTCCTTCTCTCCTTCCTTCCTACCCTTTTCCTTCAACTCTCTTATCTTTTGATGTACCTCATTCACTTGTGATGGTGACAGAGGATGAAGGGTGAACTTCTGACCATTCAGCTTAAGAAAATACCAACTGGTTCTTCCATTATGTTTGGTTGAACGATTGTATTGCCATGGTCTCCAAAGAAAAATATGACAAGATTACATGGGAATTACATCACATAGCACTTCATCATGGTAATTTCTAATTTTGAACTGAATCACAACTTGTTTAGTCACTTTTAACTCTCCACACTCATTTAAAACCATTGGAGCTTTTACGGTGTGGTATGCTTGGTTGTGGATAACTTCAAAAAATCAACCATGGTAGCACTAGCTACATTTGCACAACTACCACTATCAATGACCAATGAACAAACACTTTCCTTGACAAGACATTTTGAATGGAATAAATTTTCCCTTTGGCTTGGGTCATCTAATGCCTTACTAATCATCACTCATCTTACCATAAATTTTGAAACCTCAAGCTCTCTATCTTGAGGCCAAGCATCCTCATTTCCTTTCTCTGCTTGCTCATCTTCCTCAACCTCTCTCTTTCTTGGGTTTCTCCTTTATTATCATCTTCTTTCCCCTACCTCTTCTCCAAGGTAATATATCTTCCCTTTTTTAAGGATCATGTTTCTCCGATTAGGTCACTCATTTGGCTTATGTCCCCAACCTTGGCACTTACAACATTGAAAACCTTTAGGATTAGGAGTTGTACACTTGTTACCTTCATTCCTTGGTGGGTACTTTGGAATAGTCTTTTCTATGGGCTTTTTGTCATAGGGCTTGTTAAAGTCCTTGTTCTTGTTCCAACCCTATGAAAATTGAGCTACCTCTTTGTTCTTTCCCCAAGAATTTGTGGATGAGTATCCTTTGGGTTTGTAAGATGGATTCTCCTTGAGATATCTCTGTACTTCCAAAGTCACTTGAAAGATTTCTTCCATGGTAGCAAACTTTTGACAAGTCATCAATGAGGAGATCTCCTTATTCAACCCAACCTTGAAATAGATGATGACATATTACTCATTCTCATGATACTCAAACTTTAAGATCAATTTTTGAAATTCATCATGGTAGGCCAAAACATTCTTATTCTCTTGCTTTAAATTATTCAACTGGAAAGTACTCATATCGATATCTCTCCGATATATACTTTTACCTCATAAGAGCCTTCAATGTATCCCATGAAGGTGGTAGTCCCTCATTAAGAACTTG
Source organism: Capsicum rhomboideum (assembly GCA_031232105.1). Lineage (NCBI taxonomy): Eukaryota > Viridiplantae > Streptophyta > Magnoliopsida > Solanales > Solanaceae > Capsicum > Capsicum rhomboideum. The sequence goes on from CP124716.1 coordinate 138,077,125, forward strand.
TTGGTATCTTTTGTCATACTACCACCATGTAATAACAAACCCTTCAAATTGGGCTATGGCATAGAAACTCTTCTTGACATCGGTGAGATCATTGACTTGCAAGATTCTCTCACAAGTGGACTCCCATTGTATATAAGACTCGAGATCACTTTATCCCTTGAAGGTTAGAAGATTAGTCTTGATAGAATTGATCCCTACATCCCGATTTCCATTGCCACCTTAGTTATCATTATAGTTCCATGGTTTTTCAACTTAGGGTTGCTTTCCCAAGTTTCCTCTCCCATGCGGTACTAGAACAAATCTTCCTCCTCAGCCTCTATCTCCTCCTTGACCCATTGGTCTATTCCTCCAATATTCCAAAAACATGGCCACTTCATCATACTCCTCGAACTCAACTTGTGGACCTTCCATGACTTGGAAGGGTTGATTTTGGTTAAGTGGTGCTTGAGGTGGTGGATTTTGGTTTGGTGGTACTTAGGGTAGACCTTGGTCATGGGGTATTTGGTGAGGTGGGTCTTGGTTTTGTGGTACTTTTGGTTGACTTGGTTGAATTGAGGTTGTAGTGGATGAATGAGATTTCAGTTATGTGGTAGGTAGTGGCTTGGGTAATGGGGTCTTGGACTTGTCTTGTTAGGTTGTACATTTGGTGGAGTGTTTACGGGGAGATAGTATTGGATGTGTTTTGAGCTTGCCCACTATAAGAGGCATTGTAGTTTTGAGGAGTGGATTGGGTGGAGTTTAGATGACTTTCCATGTTAACTAACCTTTCATCCAACCCTGACATTTGGGTTCACATCTCATTCATATCTTGCTTCACACTCAAGATGGCCGCTATTATGGATCCCATGTTAATCTCTTCTAAAGAACTTTGAGTGGCATCTCTCAGAGCTATAGTACCTAACAATAGAAACGCTAAAGAAAAAAAAACAACAAGTTAGAGTTAAGAAAATAACCTCACAATCTCTACACACCTTTGTATGCCTCACACTTGGATCTGCAAATGTTGAAGGATGGCTTATACTCCAATGGTAGATGAATTTTCGATTGCTACTCTTGTCTGGAATAGATTCTTGTTTGAAGGACTCAAAGAAATGCTTACAAACTTGAGCCAAGAAATTACGAAGAAGTACAAACTAGAAGAGCACAAAAGAAATAGGACAAAGAAAGAAATCGGACTCAAGAACTAATCATAACTAAGTAGGTTGATTACTAGATGTTAATTAGTGTTAGAATCAAGTAAAAGATGATTAAGATCAAAGAAATGAAACTAGAAATCTAAAATAAGCTTACGGAAACTTTTTCAACTTGACTAATCAAGTGACTGATCGTCAATGGGGTGACTTATCCTTAAGGGAGCCGTCACGGCTTATCCATAATGTTGCCTAAACTTTCTCTTGGTGATTGATCAGTTGACTGATTATCAGCCTAGCGATTGATCGTCAGGTGATCCGTCATCCCTTTCCAGAATAGGGTCCAAGCTTTCCTCTTGGTGACTGATCAGGTGACTGATCGTCACTCTTGTGAATGATAGTCAGAGGAGCCGTCATTCACTCCAAATGTGGATTCTTGAGGGACCTTGTACTATCTTGGGATTATTCCTTAGCACAAACAAGTACAACTCCTTTCTTTTCCCCCCTTTTTGGATCAAATCCTTCCTTTTTGAATGTTCTTCTTCAAGAAGACTTGAATATCATGAAGAACTAAAGAAAACCCAAAATATGACCCTCAAACAAGCTCAAAATTTGATGAAATTTGAAAATCAAGTTCCTTTCAAGCTCCCAAACACAACTCAAGTGTTTTAATGCTAAAAACTCAACCACAAAAATCAGATTTGAGAACCCACTTCAAATTTTCTTCAAACTCAAGCTCCAACAATGGTAGAACAATCAAATCACCTTGGATTAAGCTCAAATTTTAGATTTTGTCTCAAATAGTACTAGGGAATAATATTCTTATACTAGAAACTCAAGAAGACTTAGAAAATAAAAACCGCAAAAACATTTTGCACTACTACTTTTTGTTTTGACTTTGTTTATTTTAAATAACAAACCGAAGACTAGAATTGTTGAAATGATCCTAAGCTTGGCTCTGATACCAAATGATGCGAGGCTAAATATGAAAAAAAATAGAAATTGATAGAATAGTGAAGATAGACACACGAAGGATGATGAACAAAGAACTAATGGATGTTTCAAATCCAAAACCCCTAATTACATGAATCCTACAAACACCTACCTTTACGTGGACCAAAAGGGAATCATAACGCCCTCAATATCCTCATTTCTAATTAAATCACTAAACAGAAGCTCACCAAACTCTCTCAAGAGAATGTTCATCCAATATGCAAAAACAACTAAGGAAATAAAGACCTTAACTTATCTATTTATAGTTTATTACAAAAGAGACCCAAAAGTGGCCTTATAATAATTAATAAAATAGCCAAAACAAAAATGATTCAACTTGTCGTCTTGGATTGATGATTAGTCAACCTCTTGACGATTCTCCAACTAATCTCTCACCCTTAGGTAGTGTGTTCCCCTTTTTGGCTAATGTTGATGGTTCATGGGACGGCCAGTCAAGGTGGTGACTGACCACCAATTGAACTTTCACCCTTAAGTAGTAAGGGTCTTCTTTGGCCTTCAAATGGAGGCTCCTATGTGGTTCTCCAGGCTTGTGGTGGACCGTCACACCTTTTGTCACCCTTAAGCAGTTGGTGTTTCTATCCCTTTGAGTTCCTAGTTCAATCTTCAACAGTTGGAATCATTTAGATGAGATCAAAACATGCTCCAACATATCCCTCTTCATGAAAATAGCTTGCAACCTTTGTAGTTCCCTTGCTTGGCTTCTAGTAAAAGGCTTTGAGGGAATTCAGATTGTATCACGGGATCGCCTTAACCTTAGCCGTTATTCAACTCTCAAATATGTCAAAATAGGTTTGAACCACCCGTATGGCCTCCTTAATCTCATCAGCAACGTAGGGCTTGACCCCTACCTCTAATTTTCTAATCCTAGCATCATGCAACACCTGCGTCCTCAAAATATGCTCCAGCTGAACAATCGAGATCAATGTGTATCTGGCAGTAGCATATATATGGGCACCCAAAGTTGTTGTGGTCAACTATAATGAGGATGGGGTAGAACCTACTTCAGACACCAGAGTCTCAGGTGGTAAGTATGGTAGAGGACCCCAAGCTGGTGCCGCCACGTTCCTCAAATCCTTGATCATGGCTAAGTTCGCAGTCATTGTAAATTGGAAAAACCTGTCGATTGCCAGAATAGAGGGCATATTTGAATGTTGTAGCAACTGAGTGATTAAGTACGGGAATGGCAATGTCGTGCTGGACTCTAAAACCCTGTCTCAAATCTCTCCAGCAATGATGTGTAGAATGTTCAGATCCAGTTTTGCCAAGAAAGCTTCTACGGGGTCTGTATTGGTCTCATCCAAGCCTTGGCGGTGAACTTCAATGTGTTCTTGTAAATAGTTTCCCTAGTAACCCATGGTGCATTTTCTCCTGCTTCTTCAATGTGGTCCGCCAAACTCTTGTAATGCAGGACTTTGTCATCCATGGTTAAATTTTTCACCCTTTTCAAATCATTCATCCGGAAATCATATTCCAAAGTCACCTCAACTGGCACAAATACATCTCCAAACAAGGCCTTAGAGATATCCTTGAAGGAGATATCCACATCCTTACCCCGTACAATCATCATATCCAACTGAGGATGGTTCTTTATGTCTTTGTCTTTTCTGAAAAGATTCATATTTTTGAGTGTTTCTGTATAGTTGGCATAAAAACTCCTCACAAGCTCCAACCCATAGATGCAGAGTGGCCTAGTCATCCACCCAAAACTATATTTTTCAAACACCCGAACTACCTCCGGGACCTTCTACAGTGACTCAAGCAATATGTGAGGTTCCTCTTGGATGTTCCTCATTCGGTTCCCATTGTCCTTTAAGAACACCCCATCAGTATAGTAATCTCTGGAGTTTGGCATACTCCAACGTCTTAGATCATTATCCCTTTGTAGTGGAGCAGTATCAACCCCCTCGAAGGATTTAGGATTGGACTTTTCCTCACCCACCGAGGAGCTTATCTCCTCATCAGTAACATTGTGTTCACCCCCATCTTATTGTGTTTCTTGCCATTCCTCTTCAGATTGGGGAAGGTTGATGAGGGTAGCAGCTTTTACCAAGGCCATAGATTTAGTAGCCTTGGATTTCTCAATCTCTTTTGCTTTAGATCTAGTGGTCCAATGTAAGTGCTTCTCATCAGAAGCTCTAGAAGATAAGTTGATCTCAGAACCACTAGAACTGTCAAACTCACTCTCCGAGGAGCTCGGAGGTGCCCTCTCCTTGACAATCTTTTCTCGAAGAGCCTTGTCATACATCTGCTTAAGTGATTTTAGGGCTATAGTACCTATAGAATAAATGATTAGACTCAGATTTGAAGTATGAAAACAGTTGTAGGAATTGAATCAGATAACCCTTCCTATGATCATGGAATGAAGGTACGATCATACGTTCTGATCATGAGAAGGGTTCCCCAAAAGAACTGGAGAAACATTACGTCGGATGATCATTTACTAAGATTATACAATAAAGGTATGATCATACCTTTCAATCGTAGGAACTACCTCAATTTACTGAGGATATGTCACATCACATGATCACATACCATGATAGGACAATCGTGGGATGTGCTCGTATGATGAGCTTCTTCACTTTGGACTCTGACACCTCTCAATGACCTAACCTATGATCGTATGTAGATACCAAATTCGTATGTTGTGTCATGGAATACACTAACACTCAGCACTTTGCACACAACAAATTTTTTTAACTCCCTTAGACCATTTTAGACCATCATTGACCAGAATTTAGCACAATTAGGTACTCAGACTTCCCCTGTACCACCAATCATTCAAACACACACTCAATATTGTAAATATACCTTAATATTCTACCATTCCCTTTACATCTAGGAATTTACTCATTTATGATTTTATTTCGGCTAATAGAAACATGATTTAAATAGGGTGAGTACACTTCAATTAATTTTCAAATCGGGTGGTAGAAGCGTTTGGATGACTAAATTCACACAAATTCTAGGTAAGAAATTCTTTCTTGATCATTTGAGGGTGAAGAATATTATGTGCAAATGATTGGCAATGATGAATGGAGATAATCGGGTATGAAACATAAGGTTTAAGGTTTTAAACCCTAAGTAGGTCTGGTCGAATTAGGTTATACATATTTAAGTGGAACCATCAGATGAGTGCCTCCTATGATTGTGGTATCAAACCATGATCGTGACTCCTTATCATGTTAAGAGGATTTAGAAAAACTTACTTGAGAACCTATGAGCCTTAAGGACAATCATGATATTTATCACACCCATTCCTTAAAATTGTAGGTTCGATGCCCTGAATCTGGGTTTTCAAGAGTTTGATCAGACGATTAGCACCACAATCATGACATCTAGGTACAATCATGATGACCAATCATAGGATAACTCCTAAATCTTATCCATCTAGACTTCAATGGTTTGTATGCGGATGATTGAGCCCATGATCGTGGGATCTCCCCACATTCGTGAAATCCTCTCGTGGGTTCAGTGCTAGGTCCAGTTCTGTACTTTCTTTTAATGTAAAATCCCTGCATAAGGAACACACATTGACCTATAAAAGTAATAAGCATAAAATCATGGGATGCCTCCCAAGAAGCGCTTAATTTAATGTCATGGCACGACGTGGCTAAGTTGGTTACTAATACTTCACCAATATGCCCATGGGTTGCCTACCATGAAGTGACTAATTTAATGTCGTGGCACAACTCGGTTGAGCTTGACACCTCAAGCACCATCTAAATCCACATTACATACAACTTTTACTTCATCCATGGACCCGAGATAGTGTTTCACCCTTTGGCCATTCACCTTAAACTTTTGGTTCTTGATTTTCCAGCTCAAGTGCACCATTGGGAAACACTCTAGTCACTCTATATGGGCCTCTCCACTTTGACTTCAACTTTTCCTGAAATAACTTCAGCTTAGATTCAAAAAGCAATACCAAGCTGTCGGTGGTGAATTCTCTCTTTTTAATCTTGCGATCATGGTATAGCTTCATCCTCTCTTTGTATAAAGCTGTTCATTCATAGGTGTATAGACAAAATTCATCCATCTCATTTAACTGCTCTAGTCTCAATTTGGCTACTTCATTTCATTTCAGATTTAGCTTCTTCAAAGCCCACAATGCCTTATGCTCAATCTTGACAGGCAAGTGACATGCTTTACTATACACAATATGATATGGAGAAGTACCAATAGGGGTCTTGAATGCTGTTCGATAGGCCCATAGTACGTTATCTAACTTTTTTGCCCAATCCGTCCTATTAGCATTCACAGTCTTTACCAAGATGGACTTGATCTCAAGATTTGAGACCTCAACTTGCCCGCTTGTCTGAGGATGGTAAGGCATTGCCACCTTATGTTTCACTCCATATTTCTCAAGCTAGGCTCTGAATAGGCGATTGCAAAAATGTGAGCCTCCATCACTAATGATAACCGTAGGAGTTTTGAATCTGGAAATATGTTCTTCTTCAAGAACGTTGTGACACTCTTCCCTTCATTGTTGAAAAGCGCAACAGCCTCCACCCATTTCGAAACATAGTCTATAGCTATCAAGATATACTTCATACCATGTGAACTCACAAAAGATCCCATAAAATCAATTCCCCATACATCAAACAACTCAAGCTCCAGAATAGTGGTCATGGGAAGCTCTTGCCTTCGCGAGATGTTTCCTTGCCTTTGGAATTGCTTACATGCCTTGGCATAGTCGTATGTATCTTTGCAAATAGTAGGTCAATAGTATCCACATTGCAAAATCTTGTGTGTATTCCATGAACTACTATGATCCCCAACTGGAGAAGAATGGCATTCCTCTAAGATACTCATAATCTCAACTTTAGGAATATATCTCTGGCCATTGGCACAATTTCGAATAAAGTATGGCTCATCCCAAAAAAAATTCCTCACATCATACATAAATTTCTTACATTGGTGAAATGATAGGTCCTCAAGAACCACATAACTCACTAAACAATTTGCAAAATCTACGAACTATGGAATCAAATCTTGTGATGTGGTTAATACCTGCTCATCCGAAAAAGTGTCATCAATCTCGAGCTCATCTTTCAGCTTCAGCATGGCCTCTTCTTCAAGGCTTTATAAGTGGTCATCCACTTGATTCTCAATCCCTTTTTGATCCTTAACCTCAAAGTAAAATTCTCGCAATAAAAGCACCCAACGAATCAACCTCGACTTCGCATCCTTCTTTGCCATAAGGTACCGTAGAGCAACGTGGTTAGTATGCACAACTACTTTTGGGCCAAGAAAATAAGATCAAAATTTCTCAAAAGTAAACACCATAACAAACAACTCTTGTTCAGTTACAGTATAATTTTTTTGAGCAGGGTTAAGGACTTTGCTAGCATAGCAGATGGGATGTAAGATCTTCTCTCGCCTTTGGCCTAGGATTGCACCTAGCGCCATGCCACTACCATCACATATAACCTCAAATGGCATAGACCAATCGAGAGACACAATAATAGGGGTTGAAATCAACTTCTCTTTTAGGCACTCTAATGCCTTTAGACATGCATTATCAAACTCAAAATTCACCTCTTTCTACAATAACTTGTACAATGGATTAGTGATTTTAGAAAAGTCCTTGATGAATCTTCTACAAAATCCTGCATACCCAAAAAGCTACAAATACCCTTTATAGAAATTGGTGGAGGCAGCTTTTCAATCACCTCAATCTTTGCCTTGTCGACTTCAATCCCCTTCTTCAAAATCTTATGACCAATCCTTATTCCTTTTTTAACCATGAAGTGACACTTCTCCCAATTTAAAATCAAGTTACATTCCTCGCATCTCCTCAGAAAATTAGCAAGATGTGCCAAACAATCATTGAATAAATTACCAATAATCAAGAAGTTGTCCATAAGTACCTCAATAGTGTCCTCAACTATGTCAAAAAATATTGCCATCATACAACGCTGAAAAGTTGTGGGTGCATTACACAAACCAAAAGACATCCTTTTGAACACAAATGTCCCATATGGACAAGCGACAGTAGTCTTCACTTGGTCCTCGGGAGCAATAGAAATCTGATTATAACCCAAATATCTATTAAGAAAACAATACCAACCTCTACCAAAAAGTCGGTCTAGCATCTAATCCATGAAAGGCATCAAAAAATGATCTTTCTCAGTCCAAGAGTTCAGATTCCTATAGTCCATGCATACATGCCAACCCGAGACTGGACTCATTGGAATAAGTTCATTTTTCTCATTAGGAACAATAGTGATTCCACCCTTTTTCGGCGCATATTGGATCGGGCTTACCCACTTGCAATTGAAAATCGGATAAACTACATCCACATCTAGCCACTTGATGATTTCTTTCTTTACCACCTCTTGCATAGGCAGATTCAATCTCCATTGATGCTCGATACTTGGCACATACTCTGGATCAAGTTTGATTTTATGTGTGTAAATTTCAGGTTGAATCCTAATGATGTCAGCAATGGACCAACCAATGGTCCTTTTAAACTTTTTTAATATAAAAACCAAAGTCTCAACTTGCCAATCTACCAAATTAGCTGCAATAATAATCGACCAGGTATTGTTGGCTCCCAAAAATGCATAACGAAGATGGGATGGAAGAGCTTTGAGCTCCAAAACTGGAGTCTCCTCAATAGAAGGTCGAGTTGGTAGGGTTACTCTATTCTTCAAATCAAGATCTAACTTTTTTGGTGCATAATTAAATAAACCCCTACCTTTAAATGTGCTTACTATCTCGTCATAACTTTCAACATTATCACCCTCAAAATTTATGATTACTGTTGTGAGGGTATCAACTCCAAGCTTCTCCTTAATGGTAGCTACCAAATCATCCTCATCGACTATATCAATCAAAGAAATCACCCGTATATCTTTTGGTTGCTTCATGGACTAGAATATATTAAAGGTGACCTATTTACTATTTAGCCAAAACTTTATCTACCCAGTCTCTATATCAACTAATGCACATCCAGTCGTAAGGAATGGTCTACCCAAAATAATGGGGACCTCAAAGTCAACGTCACAGTCAAGGCTGAAAAAATCAACTGGAAAAATGAAAGATGCAATCCTCACTAAAATATCACATAAGATTCCCACTGGCTTCTTCACAGTATGGTCCACCATGAGAAGTCTCATCAAAGTCGATCTAGGTGACCCCGACCACAACTATTTGTAAAATGCTAGCGAGATCAGATTAACACCCAAGTCACACAAAGCTTTTGCAAAGTTAAAACACCCAATAGTGCATGGAATCGTGAATGCTCCTGGGTCTTCCTTTTTCTTAACCAATGATATAGAGGCTATTGCACTACAATGGTGCACATTATCAACGGGCTCAAAACTCACCATCCACTTTTTAGTCACCAAATCCTTCATAAACTTTGCGTAACTTGGCATTTGTTCAAGTGACTCAACTAGAGGGATATTCACTATCAAATCCTTCAGCATAGAAATCAACTTTTGGTACTTTCCCTCTTTATCTTTCTTTTTCAGTCTTTGCAGAAAAAGAGAAAGAGGTAGTGGAATTAGGTTCTATACTAGCGGGAACTCCTTGTCCTTGCCATTTCCTACCTTAGCCTCATGATAGTGAACTCAAGGATTTTCAGGTGCATTTGCATTTACCACCACTTTTTTTAGAGTCGGTAACTTTCTCATCATCTACTATTACTGGTTCTACTACATCATCAACAATCACAGGCATAAGAGGATTGGTGGTCATCTTACCACTCCGAGTGGTAATAGCCAAGAAATGACCATCATTCTTTGGGTTTTGGATGGTGTTGCTTGGGAGTGTACCTTGTTGACGCTAATTCAATGCCGTAGAAATCTAACCAAACTATTGCTCAAGCTGTTTGATGGCGGTAGCATATGATTCAACTTTCTAATTCAGACCTGAAATGTCTGCTTTAATCTTTTTAAGGAAGTCTTCCATCTTCTCTACCCCTTTCACAACCTTTGCAAGCATGTCTTTCATCTTTGAATTTCTCAAACCCACATCACGATTCCCAGGTGGAATGTAAAGGCGACTCTTAACTTTGTAGTCATCTTTTCTCCTCCAATCACCATCTCGATCTCTATATCTAAACTTATTATAATTGTTGTCTCCATAGTAGTTCTGACCTTGATTCCCTTATCGGGAGTTCCAATTTTCTTGGTTAGACCCTTGGCCCTTGGCTCGAAAACCCGCCACCTCTCTGTCTAGATATTTTGCCTTCTCTTCAAAATCCAAATCTTCATACTTGGGATTCTTTCCTTGTGAACCAATTGCATGTACCTTTTCAGTACCGATTGCTATAAATTATTTAGTCAACAACTTAATTTCAGTCCTCAGTTGTGCTACCTCTTGGGCCACCATATCATCTAGTGATCTCTCCTCTGCGGATGCTCCAATTGCATATGTACCTGTGGGTCTATCTATATCCCTAGTATACCAACCACGGTTGGTTGATCCTATCTAGAATCTCAGAGGCGTGCTCCCAATGTAGACTCATGAATGCCCCACCTATGATAGTGTTTGCTACAACTTTAGTGTTGTCATTTAAGGCTCTGTAAAAGATATCGAGCAAATTTATACCAGTTATTCTATGATTTGGAACACTTTACAACTTCTTCTTAAACCTCAGTCATGTCTTATACAATGCCTCCGAATGTAATTGTCTAAAATTATAAATCTCATCCTTCAACTGTAATATTCTGGAGGGTGGGTAAAATTTTTCCAAAAACTGAGTTTGTAATTTATTCCAAGTAGTGATCGATCCCTATGGTAGCTCAGCTTGATATAGTGTGGCTTCTCCTATTAAAGAAAATAGAAAAAGGCACAGTCTGATTACATCTTGGGTCATTCCAGACAGATTGTAAGATGTGAAAATCCCAACAAAATTCATTACATGCATATTTGTCTCATCAGTGGGAAGGCCTGCGAACACCCCTTTCAAGTTCAGCAAGTGAATCATGGCACTCGTGACATCAAACTTAGTCCCAAGAGGTAATTCTGGTGGAATGATAGCACCAGTTTCCATCAGCTCCAAATAGTCCAAATCCTCTTTCGAATCCTTATATTGAGGCAGCTATTATTGCAGAAGCTGTTGTGGAGGCTGCTGTTCCCTATGCCTTCTCTGTCTCTCTCGCTCATCAAGTGCAGCTCGACAGTTAGTCTCATCTTTTCTAGCCTTTTCTTATCTGGCTGCCCATCTGACAGTTTCTTGTCTAGCATTCTCCTCAGCCATTAACCAAGTCATGGTCTATTCTGCTGTCTCTTGACCCTCGTACTGGTGTAGTGGATGATTTAAGAGTGTTGGATCACCTTGAACGCCCTCCAACAAGGCTGTTGGATCATGAATTCCTTTGTTAACCATCTTTCGATTATTTCTTAGAGTTTTTTCAAGCTTTGTATTAAGTGGAATCAGGGGATTGTCTTGACACTGAGTATAAGGCATACACCAGTGTGCGCCCTAAAAACAATAGAAAATTAAAATTAGGAAACGACAACCAATAACCCCAACAAACACACTCAAATCAACTCTGTAATCGTATTCCCCGACAACGACGCCACAATTTGATGTCGCCCAAATTACACTTCTAAGAAAACCATAAAGCTGTCTCTGATCAAATATAGAACCCAACTAAGGTTGGGATCGATCCCACGGGGAATAGTTCAAAATATAAAGCAAGATATTTGTTGAGGAAATTAATGTCAATTTCTAGAAAAAGAGGGGGATTTGCTAATAGAAAATTCAGTAGTAACAATTGTTGTTTTGTCGGATTGTAATCAGTATGAGAGAGGCCCTAGGACTGTATTTCCCAATAACTTCATAACTTTGTAGGTTAGTCGCACTTTGTAATATCTCCCAGTGTTTGGTATGCAGAATCGATAAGTTATGTATACTTAGAACAACTTTACGCTCTTGTCTAAGCAATATCCTCAGGTAAGTTTTTTCGTCTCCTAAACCTGCATTACTAACCCCTATCCTAGATCCCAGATAGTTATCCAGTATTATTGGCTCAAGCTATTAAGTGGAGGTTAATAGCTCCAAGTCTCTACTATTTATTCTCTTCTTCCCATCCGTACTCATCCATTCATCCAAAATACATATTAGGTGAGTTCTAATGTTGTGTAGAGTCAAAAAGTATTCAAACCCAAGGACATAATCAATACATGTGAACACCAATTTAAGATTCCTCCGTACTATGAATCCTTCTTCATTAATCTGTTATGGTTCCAACAACCCTAGTTGTGGTGTTTAGCTACTCATAGTTTCAAGCACACAAGAAGAATTCATAGAAGTAAACATAAGTATGAACTTACAAGAATAATATGAAAACTCCAAAATCTCACTTTGAATTAAAACCCTAAAAATCAATGTTTGAACTTGCAATACTAATAATATGTCTTGAAAGTAATAATAGAACGTAAACTTACAAAATAAAATGAATAAGAGTATTTATAGACAAAACAAAGCCTATCCTAAACAAAATAGAAAATCTGAGTCGTGTCATCGGACGAGTGGAAGGTACGATCGTGTCTAGATACCATGATCGTTCTTTGGTGCCTATTGTTTAATCAAGGACTTTGTTATCTTCAGGTCTTCAATTCCACGACATTAAGGTATGATAATCACATCAAGGTAGGGTCGTGGGATCCAATTATTTGATCCACTTTTTCCTTAGCTTCTGCATGCATGTTTCCAGGACATCCTTCCCACAATCAGATGGTACGATGGTATGATCAATGTATGATCAAGGGAACTCTCGCCTGAGTGACACATGAGAGTCACTTCTATTCTTCTTCCTACAATGCCTAAGTACAATCGTGGTCAAATCCCACGGTCGTGGCCATGGTCATCTGATTCGCATTTTAGTCCAAAATCCAGCACCCCACTCTTCGAGACCTGTTTGACTTGCAAACTTCCAAAATCCCATTCTATCCACATAGAAAGACCTTGTACTTGCAAATATTCATCGTTTTAAGTATCTCAAGTGCCGTAATTTCATGGTACATCAACCTACCTCAATACGTAAGCCTAAAACCCAACCCCAATAGATATACTTAGTTGAATTAAAGTGGAAAAAGTACTCCAATACAAATAAATAAAGAAAACACAGAACCAATATCAATCCCAAGTTTGATAGTGATGGGTACAAGCCACTAAATAAAAGAGTAATACAACAAATAGTCCATAAGGTCTAAATGCATAAGAAAAGCATAGAGACGGAAGTCGACCTGGATCAATAACCGCTATCTTAAGAATCTATGGAAGTAATCACCAACACAGCACTGATCAACGATCGGGACCAATGGATCAATACCTACACAAAAGGTGTACAAGATAACAAGTGTGAGTTCTAACAACACGTACTCAGTAGTATCATTGAATGGCGCTAATTTAATGTGCTGGTGAGAGTTAACAAACCAACCATTCAAACCAACAAAATAACATGTACTTAGAAAAGCCACCCTAGTCTAAAAATAGTTGAAACCACAATAGTAAAACCCATATCACCACAACTAAAAATCAGATAGGCACATATGTTGTCATGACCCAACAAGCCGGATCGTGCGGGCACCTACCTAACAGCTACCCCAGATAGGAGAACCCTTACCACCCAACCATTTATTTGATGTAGAAGTATAAATAGTTCATTTTCAATAGCATATACTGTTAACTCATACATAATACTCTGGTTAATACATTTGATAAGTAAAAGTGATGCAAAAAATTATCAATAATGAATCCCCAGTAACTAGCCTAAACCGATACAAGACCACTAGACAAGGAATAGGAGAGTGCATAACACAAAATCCATGTAGAATAGAGAGGGCAGGAGCTATTGCTAAGTGATCACCATCGCTGCTATAGAAACCCCAACTAACCTACACCATGGCTATATCCCCGATTGGAGATATGGTAAGTGTAGCATTAGTATAACCACACGTACTGGTAGGCATCATTGGCCAACCAGGGTTAGAGACAAATAATATTAATAACAAATAGGGAGAAATCATAAACATTAAGTAAGGTTCCAGTTTCTAGAACCCAAATTATAAATTCATTAACACCAAACTTATAACATCTTTGTGACCTACCTGTCATTTGACATTTTCATATATCTTTGTCCTTTCAACACTCACGCTAACTCGTTCCTTTTTTGGTACTTAGCTAGTCTACTGACCGAATTCCCACTACTCTTAACACAATCTAAATTGGATCTACAGACCCCACTAAATTACAAGACTTAAGACAACCACGATTGTACTGAACAACCTCGGTACTCTACTGATACAATACACTACAAGGTTTACAAACACTAAGGCACTTATTGCCAGACAACCACTGTGAGGAAGGATGATGCCGTACAATATACTCCTATAATTATATACTCAGGCAGTTAACATTAGACGTGAATTAAGACGTACCTTGGATTCACGGGATACCACTATATTCCACTAGTTCTACCAATGGATTGATCTGCTTAAGAAATCAACAATAATACAATTATATACTAGAATGTCAAGGCACATGAATGAATACATGTATGCAAGATGTGCATATCATCTTTTCCCCTAATACCATAGATATAACCAACTTCATGAACATCATGGGTTACATATCAACATCATTACCATCACTATTACATCAACATCAACAACATCATAGACATCACGATTTCAATATTAACATAAATATCCCTATCATCGTATCTCCACAACTCCAAAATATATGAATATGTAATGCATTCAATAATCACAAGCATGGCTCGAAAACAATCATAGTTACCATTCCACATATAATCATAAAATATCACTTGTAGTCCAAGTATACTTAGGTACATATATCATTTAATCTTTTACTCTACACTTTCTATCCAACTGAGGGTTTACACCTAGACGCAGTTACTCACCCTGTTTATTTACAACTCTAGTTCATGTCCCCGCCCTAATACTCAACTACTACCTAAATACTTCTTTGGGACTCTCACACTTGACCTTATATCCCTGTCATGGTCATTTGAAGGCTCTTATCCACTTGCCTATTTTGTCACACCCTGCTACTAGTTTGCCTAAACTCTTTTAGGTTACTTTCAAACCAATTCCCCATTTACATTTTGTTAACCTTCTTCAATAACATACATAACTATCAGTTCACCGAGAGCACCGATATCACACACCAACTTAACACTACTCTCCCTTTTTGCCATACTTAACTTACCCTATACTTATGGGCGACAATATTCATTCAGCTAGTCCAGATTCTCATAAAATTAAACCTATTTCACACCACAAATATTGTATGAATGGAGTGCTACAACATTAATCATAATATTAAAGCCTAATAAGATTTTTATCATTTTTGTCCTTCCAAACACCGTGCCCAAAGGCCTAACGCATGATAACTCTTGGCATTACTATCAATCTTAAATGAATCTAACCAAAGTCTATTCGCTATAATGAATAAACCATAACCTACCTCATAGTCGAATCATAATACTGCTGAGAGGTAAGATTTTTCTCTCTAGTACTAAGTGTTTTCCTATGTCGAGTTCCCACATCGAGTGTGCTTCGAAACAGCTCTCATGAATGCTGGTCTTTGAAATCTTATGTTTGGAAAGTGGGGTTATTGAGAGTGTTTTGGGGGGAATTGGGGGGAGGGGGGGCGAGGAGGGGGGGGGGGGGGAGGACTTGGGGAAATAATAGAAAAGAGAGTTTTTAAAATCTCCTAGGGCTGGCTACTATCGAGTACCGCTGCAGTGGTAGGCCATCGACCAACCCAAATTCCTTTAGGCCTTTTAGCCCAATCCTTTTGGGTCTCATTTTACCTCCCAATTTGAGCATATTATTTTTTTTAAATTATTTTTAGGGTGTTTTCACATATAACAACGGTTTGAGTCATTACATTAGATACTAATTTATCCACCATTCATCCCCAAATGGTCCTAAGGTAGGGTTCTGGATGCTCGCATGATCATTCGAGGAATTTCCAACTATAATAAGTCATTAAAAAGAATACTACAATATTTGCTACCATGCTTACGTACTCAATTAGTGGTAGTTACGCATTGCCTAGTTTAGGCATGATAGTCATTCCCATGCCCCCCATAGAAGTTGTACACAATTCATCCTCGGGATCACTATCTACTATAATTATTCGAACAGGAAACGACACCATAATGCATGAAAGGTTGGGATGAAACTGACATTGGGGGTATTTTACCGCTGCAATGGTTGATGACAGTTTCAAGTAGGGGAAATGAACATTTCCCCTATTTTCACTCTCATTTCTCAGAAACTCTCTCAATTCTCTCTACTAAATCCCCCTTCCCATGACAAATTCTAGGTAATTTCTTTGCCTTTACTACTTACTTTATGTATTTCTCTCTTTAGAATCATAGGTTATGTTAGAATTGAGAAATTTTGGGTGGTTTTTGGTGCAACTTTTTGAACTTGTTTTGGTGGTGTTCTTGAACAAAATGATGAATATGTTATGTTCTATTACATCTATAATGCTCCTACAGTGTCTGGGCTTAAGATTGACGTAATTTATGGTGAGTTTTGGCCATGGGAGGGGTGAGAGGTGAATTGTCACCTTCTTTAATGAATTTGAGTATTCTACACTCCTATTTTAGTGTATAATGGTTCATGGGAACTTCACTAAGCTTGATCTGCCCTTAATCCTCAAAAATACAAAGAAAAGTAAAGAGTCTGCCATGGGAGGGGTGGTTGATGGGTTAAAGATGACTAACCACTGCAGCGTTAACTTTTTTGATGCAGTGATATTACTGTAACCATAAATTCTACCGTAGTGGTACCACTATAGCAGTTAATTATCCGTTGATATGGTACTGGGTAGTAGCTTCCTAGTTTTTTTGCTTTTCTGTAATTTTGAATTTCTTTCCCTCCCGTAGTACCCCGCCCTACTTTCTAACCTAGTTTTGTGGTGTTTTTCATGTTTATCATAGCCCATCAATAATCACACTATCGAAGATTCCCTGACAATGCTAGTTGTACCCACTATGAAGAAGGGTAGTATAATAGGGGTTTTATATAGGAGAAGGATTTTGTGATGGATGATGTAGAAGAAGAGCTACCTGAGTTCAGCGACCAGCTAAAAGTATTTGAGTGGGAGATGCTAACTGAGCTGATTCTAGAATGCAACCTGTCCTTGGTTCAAGAATTTTATGTTATACTCCCAATTGTGGAATGGTCAGTACCTCTCCCTACTAACCAAATTTAGGGAAGGAATGTGCCTGTGGATGCTGTCACCATTAATGAGGTCTTGGAGGTCCCCAATCCTTCCAATGGAGCCTTCAAGGCAAAGGTTTGAGAGTATAATTTAATATGGGTGGCTCAATATTTAGCATGGAAGAGTAAAGCTGACAAAGTGAAGTGGTCCAATCACAGGGAGACCAAGAGTGCATACTTTTTGGCAGAGGCCAAGATTTGGTTAAAGCAGGTGTCCTGGAGTATTCATCCTTCGAGAAATATTATAGATAGGGTGTTTCATCGGGCAATGGTGGTGGAGTGCATTTTGGTAGGGATCAAGGTGAATGTGGGGGCACAGATCATGGATGAGTGGCAGTACTTCTATGCTCGGGAGAGCTAAACAAGGGATCTGTTCTTGCCTTCCCATATTATGGAGTTGTTCAAGCAAGTAGATGTCCCCAAGGAGGACCCTGATACCTTGGAAAAGTGCGACAAATCGTATAACCCTCTAAGAGGTAGGAGTACCTGGGGTGGGGGAAATAAGAAGAGGAATACGACCAAATAGGGTGAGAGTAGTAGAAAACTACACTATCAGACCTGGCCTAAGCCTATACAGAGCCCTGAGAAGAGATGGATGAAGAAAAGAGTCGCTCTCATGACTACATGCTGGTAAGTATGTGAAAGGCGGTCCACGTGATGTTCAGTTGCTCCTCTCCTACTAAGAAGCTCTTAAAGATGACCCAAAAGAATGCTGAAGAGTTTTTATTCCTCAGCGGCATGGAGGAGGAGGTCTCGGATGCTTTGAGCCTCGAAGATAGTGCCACCAGCTAAATCCCCCCTTTATTTTTTAATATTATTGATGGATTTGGGTTGCCCCCGTTTGGGTCATGTAACAAACAATTACTTTTCTTTTTGTTTTTCTCACATTCTTAGGATATATATTAGTATCAGACTTTTTATAATAATTTCTTTAGCTTACTCTGCGTGTCGGAAATGATTTTTATCTTTTTTTTTTTGGGTTGAACAAACACATTTTATTATAACTAACTCCACATCTTATAAATATGATCAAATGTTAAAACCTTATGCCTAACCTAAGATCCTCCCAACCACATAGCTCTATCTATAGCAATTTTCATCTACAAGTATAAGTTTTCTATCCACAACCTATCTTTGATATTGATTCTTCTTCTAATGAAGTCAAAACTTCTGTATTTACAATCCATCTTTATCTTCTTAATCATCATTTGTGGTATTGGTACTGATTGGTTCCAAAGTGCTTCATTTATCGATTGTCATATGTGATAGATAAGTGCAACTAAAATTGCCCAAATCAAGCCTCTACTTATGTTGCCAACTGCATAAACTTCCATAACCCTTGCAGCACCCTATTCTGTAGTGTTATTCCCATCTACTCCAGTGTTGTATTTAAGTATAGTTTTGAGTTAGGACAGGAAAAAAATAAATGCTCAACGGTTTTTGAAGCACTCCCACATAATAAGCAGTTATCACTTGACAAACACCCCATTTAGCCAATTTAGTTCTGGTTTGCACTTTGTTATGCATAACCAGCCAACTAAGCTATGTTTAGGGACATTCGTCCAATTCCACACTCCTCTCCACCATGGCCAGTCCTGTAGGACCCCTCTTCTCCACATACACCCACTTCTTACTGTATATTTTCCCTCTTTCATCAACCAATCATTTTACAGATATCCACCCAAAAAGGTATCTCTCATATCACAAATTTTCCTCCAGTACCAATAGCAGTCCTGAGGTGGGGTATAATCCTTCGAATGCACCCCTTTTAAGTACACATGATCAACCTATTTAACCCTTAAATTGTCAGCCTTATTAGCTATGTTCCACACATACTTTGCTATCACAGCTTCATTCCAAAGTAATCAATCAGTGATTCCTAATCCTCCTTCTTTCTTAGTTCACACACCATATCCCAGGCTATTAATAGAGATTTACTAGTGTTTACTTGACCAGTCCACAAAAAATTCGTACATACTGAGATAATATTCTTTAACACTTTCCTAGGTAGTATAAAGATAGTTGACTAGTATGTATGGATATGCATCAATACTGAATTAACCAACTGAGTTCTTTCTACATATGATAAATTTCTGCTCCCCCATGACTTAATTTTGCTACTTAGTTTTTCAACTAAGACTTCACAATCCAGTAAAGTCAGTTTTTTAGGAGATATGGGCACTCCTAGATATCTGAATGGCATCTTTTCTTTTGTACATCCTGTCATTGCACACACATCACTTATTACCCTTGTATTTATATAAGTTGAGTATATACTAGTCTTGCTTGCATTTGGTGTGAGGCTTGTTGATGCTGAAAATGTACTCAACCCCCTTAACATGAGCACTATAGGTATGAATTCTCTTTTACAAAAAATAAGCATATCATATGTAAAGCACAAATGATTCAGCTGCAAGCTTTTGCACTTTGTGTGATAAACAAAACCATCAAGTGTAGTCACCCATTTCATCAACCTTAAAAAATACTTCATACAGATTACAAACAATAAAGGTGAGATGGGGTCACCTTGTCTTAATCCCTTGTTTTTTGTGGATTTTCCCATACACTCCTCCATTTAAAGCTATTGAATACTGCATAGTATTAACACATTCCATAACCATCTTTATATATTTGTAAGAAAAGTGCATCCTTTATAACATTTCCTCAAGGAATTTCCATTCCACTATATCATATGCCTTTCTAAGGTCTATTTTAATTAGACAATTCTTGGTTGTTTCTTTCCTATTGTATAGTCTCACCAAATCCTAACAAATCAATATATTGTGAACTATAGATCTACCAGCTATAAATCCACTTTGTGTATTAGAGATAATCTTAGGTAAAATGGTCTTCAACCTTGAACACATCTTGGAGATTATCTTATAGATGGTAATGCAATAAGAGATAGGCCTATAGTGTACTATTGAATTAGCATGAGAGGTTTTTAGGGTAAGAGTAATAACAGTATCATTGATACCTTTCAGCATTTTCCCTATCTGAAAGAACTTCAAAACACTAGCTGTAATATCTTCCCCTACCACATCCCAGCTATCCTTGTAAAACTTGCTCCCATACCCATCAGAACCTGGAGCTTTATCTCCATTAATAGCCTATAAAGCATCTTTGACCTCTTCAGTACTGTAATCTTGGTCCAGTAGGCATCTCTATTCATATGTGAGAATTAGACCATTATTAACTATATTAGCACATACAATTTGTCTCTTACCTCTACTTGTACCAAGAAGCTCTTTGTAATATTCAATAAATGCATTGTTGATTTCCCTATACCCTTCTTTTGGTTTCTATGCATATCTTTAATTGCAAATACTCTATTTTGGGTTCTTCAAGCTTTTAAAACATTATGGAAGTATGTAGTGTTTTGATCCCCATCTTTAAGCCATCTTGCTTTGCATTTCTACTGCAAAAATTGAGTCTTTGTTGTCTTGAGCTGCTCATATTCCTTTGCTAATAATGTATCTTTCTCAAATAACTCTATAGTAGGTGTTTTTGGATCCTTTCTTGACAATTCAGTAGCTTTTCTTTTGCCTCTTCAGCCCTTTGTTCCACTTTACTGAACTTTTCCTTATTGATCTACTTGAGTACATGTTTAAGCCTATTTAATTTCATTTCCCCATCACTTGAAACATCCTCCTCCCTGGTATATGCTTAGCCTAACTGGCTCTCACCTTTTGCTTAAATTCAGGGCAAGACTCCACATATTATAGTATCTAAACTGTGGTTTCATCCCTCTTTGACCTTGCTCCCAATGAATAATGACAGGTAATGATCAAATAACCCTTCTTTGAGAAATTCCACCTCTGAAGCAGGTAAATCATTGATCCATTATTGATTAATAAGAACTCTGTCTATCTTACTATATACTATGTTATTCCTCTGCTGTTTATTATTCTAAGTATAAAGATTTTAGATCCTATAATTCATACTTATCTACACATTCCTTGAACTCTCTAATATGTGTCATAGTTACAGGGCTCCCCAATCTATCTTCCTTATGTAGTACACAATTAAAATGTCCTAATACTGTCTAGGGTATTTTTATATGACCTTGAATAGTAGTAAGATCTTCCCACAGTCTTGTTTTGAGACCATGGTCATTGAACTCATGCACCATTGTTAGTGCAAAAACCATACCAGTGCTTCTAACTTGAACTGAATAGTTAATCATCTAAGCAGTAACCTGTAGAATTTATGCAGCATACAGTTGTGGTTTCCTCAATATCCATATTCTACCTCCACTATGAGCACTTAAGTTTTTTTGTAAAGGACCATCCTTCATAAAGAACAAGAGAGGCTTCATGAGCCTTAGAACTCTTAGTCATTGTCTCTAGAAGACCAAACAAATTGACCCTAGAGTTGTGCATAAACAAATGCATTTCTTTTTACTTGTTAGTTCTGTTTATTCCCCTAACATTCCAGCTACCCACACTATCCATTAGGAAAGGATTGATTTACTCCATCCACTTCCTTTGGTTTTGTACAGTATGTTCCACCCCTGCACTTGAATTAAATGGTTGCACAACCTCATTATCTTCTCTATTTAGTACTGCATAAGAATTTGCTATAGCAATAGTAGACCTCTATAAATTTTCCTTACCATTTTGTGATCCCTACTTCTTGTCTGCTTGAGTATTTTCCATCTCTTTGTTAGCCTGTTGATTCATGAGAGGTTGTTTTCTGTGTCCCTGCTCTTCCACTGTCTTTTTTCCATTCTCTGATTTTAACATCCTTCTGTATTACACAATGTCATGACCAAAGTTTTTACATTTAGTGCACATTACCGACTTCCATTCATACTTAACCAATTGCTCTACTACCCTTCCTTGTTCATTCTCAAACATCACTCCATATGGATATACCTTATCCAATGGAAATTCCATAAGGACTCTAGCATAAGTCATTTTTTCCTTATTTGTGGTTGCCCTATCTGCTTTCAGCGGTTTTCCAACTAGCCCAGCAATTTTTGTTAAGGTGCCTTTCCCCCAATATTTGATATTCAATCATGACATCCTTATCCAAACTGGCACCTTTGTTACTTTCTCCTTGGTAATTTCCACATCTGGAGTCTATGACTTGACCATAGTTGGCTTGTGATCGAACATTATTACACCTTCATCCACCATCTTCACTGCCAAATCATTAGAATTGAACCATAACAGGAAAACTCCTCGATTAGCTTGTGCTACACGTTCAATGCCCTGCCCTTTACAAACTCGGTTAAAGTATACCTCCATCACTAACTATGGTGTGTTAGACCCCATAACATAGCAAATTATAGCTGATTCCCAGAAGCTCACTTCCTCTTGAATATCCTCTAATGTGATTTTTACTGTGGTACATTGTTCAGCTTCCTCACTCAAGTCAAAACCCTCAATGTTTTGCCCCGATCCAATAATTTTGCTCTATGAATTCCCTTCATTGATGTTAAGTTTTGGATAGATAGATTTATCCTTAACCATATCCGCCCAAACTGCTTTTCCTGAACTCAATTGCTTCAAATTTGTTGCCGAATTCCCTAATTTCGATAAGGACGCCATTAGTGTACTATGTGATAGTTGAAATGGAACAATCCCTTGCAATGAATTCAAACTTTTTGTCTTTTTTGCATCTCCTTATTGTGGTACTACCTTCGTTATAGCAATTGTTGACCTGCATTCTTCTTGCCTCTGTGTATTAGTCCCTTCAAGCTTCGATTTCCTACCCATTTTGGTATTCACTGAGAGAAAATTGCCTTCTCTAGAGAGAAAATTTTTCCTTGCACTAATTTTTATCTTTGATTATAGCAAATACAGGGTTGCTTTACAACGATTGGAAATTGATAAAAATAGGGGAATTCCCTGGTAGCTCACTATCTGGAGCCGCTGCAGTGGTAACCTCCAGTGGTTTCGTTTTTCTCTTTTTGCTAACTGTTCACATATCTTTTCCCACACTACTGTCACGCCTCAAATCCCATTGGAGCGGACTGGCACTCGAAGCCATTAAGGCCCGAGAGAATCAACCTATCATCATGTACATTCATATGCATGTCACTAAATAAACCAAAATTTTGCCACAAGTAGATGTAATATATCAATGACGGAAGCCATGTAAAGACGTTCAAAATAGATACGAGACTTGGCCGTTGGGGCCACAACGTCAAAAAGGGTAAGACACTTCTACATTTGACTTTACAATGTCCACAAAGCCTCTAACAGATAGATAACCATGACTAAGGTCGGGACAAGTCCCCGCCTTATACAACTACTACACAGTACCAAAAATATATACAAATGACTCGAAAAGCCCCGAATCAACCTAGAGCTCACCAAAAACCTGCAGATGAATCGTACCCTACTATGAAGGTCTACTAGCTCTTGTGCCTACAGCAAGTATGGTTGGTCCCCCAAGGGAAGTCAGTACGAAAGAATGTACTGAGTATGTAAGGCTAAAAGTAACTGTAAGAAATATAGGAACTCAAATGGAATCAAATACAAGTGAATAGACAACACTGATATACCACCGTACTGTATATGTGGAACCATGTACATTACATTCATTTCTTTCCTTTTACCTTCATATCAATATGCATCATACAATGCCTGGGACCAACTGATCAGTGGTAAATAACATTGGGATCGACTCGAGCTAGGCTTATGCCCCCAGAGCTGCCACCCATAAATTAATAAATCAGGTTCGTCTTGAGCTAGGTTTTCACCCCCAGAGTTTCCCCCTGTATCCAATAAATCAGGTTCGGCTCGAGCTAGGCTTTCGACCCCAGAGCTGCCCCCTGTACTCAACCAAATATGCATTACTTCATTCTTTACTTTTTGTGCGATTGTTACATCGGTGGTCATAACATTATTGGAGCTTTGGAACAATAGTCAACAAATAAGAGACACGTGAATAACAATTGCTAACAAACCTGAAATGAGATACTTTAAAACATTTCGGAGTGGAAACAAGTGCGGTAACGATGTGAACAATAGGTGTTGCCAAAGGATACGAAAAAGAGTAACCTTGCATACCTTATCTTTCCAAAAAGTGACTACAACAATTCATCTCTTACTTAAAGCATTACTCTACAATATGAATACATAATGGAGCTCACATTAAAAACCAATTACGTTACAAGTTCACAAGGCGATAATTAGCTACTTGACGGGAAGTAAAAACTGTCCAACATCCCAAACACATGGTATATCATTCCACCTTCCTTTCTACTGCCATATAACTTCATTCCACCCTCCTATACCATAACTTACTGCCTTACCAAGACAACACCACCAAAACAGTCCACAAACCAACATAGACGTCACAAACCGACAAGATTTCCCACCAAGTGCATACTTCACATTTTTACCTCAATGCAACTCCACATATTTATTCCATAAAGTAACATAAATACCTTATACAACAATATACCAAAAACAGTCCACACAATTTCAGAATTCACTTTAACATAGCAAGAAAGTATTTTCCTTTCACTACGCCAAACGTTCCATGCACAATTACATATAAACGTTTCCACAAGTCATACACAAGGAGTAAAGAATTAGGTACAGCACCACACTTAAATATACTGAAATTTCATCCATCTAATTCAATTCCTTCAAGACCTTAGGTCCCCTTTCAAGTTTAAACCACATAGAGGGCAAATCCTTTAGCGATTAAGCAAAAGTGGACTGTTTCACAATAAGTGGAATGCCCAACACTTTTTAAACATAACCAACATGATATACACACCCTATTATGCATATAATATATTAATCTATAAGTTTAAACAATTACCAAGGCTTGAAAGTGGAAGATTTGTCCAAAAATCCTTGGAGAAAATTAGGTGGCTAGGGTTTTTTGAGAGAAGAGAAATGTTGATTGAAAATCTGATTTTTCCAAGTGTATTGTGAAGAAAAATGAGCTAAGTTTCAGCCTTAAATAGGCCCTCCAAACCTCCTCTCTCATGGCCAATCTTATCCAATTATTTGGTCAAAAATTCCAAGTAAACTTGGTCCATTTTTAATGGATCATCTCCCTTTTGGGGCCCATGTCTTTTTACTTAATTTTGGGCCTCAATTAAGTCCATAAACATAATATTAATTCAGCCCAATAAATTTAGTGTGTAATTCACCAAATATCTCAAGTTTAAATAATTCCATAAATGTTAAGATAGTCAAATAAGTTTGGAAATGTACGGGGTGTTACAACAACGCCATCCCCTGAACACTATTACAGGTTCTAACTCTCACGTACCAGAGTTTTTATGGTCTAAAGTGATTACATCGCAACTGAAGCCATCGTAAGTGCCATTAGTTTCTCTTACTTAATCAGTTTTTAACATACCTTTTAATTTCCTTTCCTCTTAGGCACCACATCCCATGCAATGTTTTTTGACAAATGGCAAGGCACCTAGTAGTTCATCAGGATTCAAATAGAAACTAAGGAATACTCTAAATTATGGAGATATAAGGCATGCCTCAAGTCATGGAAATGAAGATACACCTCAAGATCGCACTGATCCTTACGATTTACGGGTCCCTTGGCTACACAACATATAAATCAACATACACAATCAACATATACAATAGACTTTTGTACTTAAAGAGCTTGACAATCCCAATAACAGTATAATCAAACATAACACCACATAAGTAATACACGACATATTCTATCATGCCACCACAAATATCTAGGGCACTAGTATTTTAATACAATATTAAGCAAATTTTCAGAACATAACAATCCAACACCTAAGTTCCTTATTGACCTAGACTAGTTGGACTACCCTGTTCCAACCTTTTAACCGTGAGAGAGATACCAATTGGGACCAACTAGTCCCAATTGCAATGGTTGAGATACCAATTGGAATCTGCTAGATACCAATTAGATTCAACTTAGGAAGACAACACTGGAACAACATAATAGGAGAGAAGAAAATAAGATAGTCTCTTAGATGTCTTGTAGCCTCCCATAGACTTAATATAAACATCAACACACCAATCCACAGGACATTACTCGACATTTTATCTTGTACTGGAGACCAGTAACCTGGGCTCTGATACCATCTTATCATGATCCAACTAGTCGAATCGTGCGGGCATCTACCTAACACCTACCCCAGATAGGAGAACCCTTACCACCCAACTATTCATTTGATACAGAAGTTCAAATAGTTCATTTTCAATAACATAAGTCAGTTAACTCATACATGATACTCTGGTTTAATACATTTGATAAGTAAAAGTGATGTGGAAAACTATCAATAATGAATCCCCAGAAACTACCCTAAATCGGTACAAGAGCACTAGATAAGGAATACGAGAGTCCATGACACACCATCCATGCAAAATAGAGAGGGAAAGAGTAGGAAGGCCTTTGACCACCCCTTTCAAGTTCAGTAAGTAAATCATGGCACACGTGATATCAAACTTAGTCCAAGGAGGTAATTCTAGTGAAATGATAGCACTAGTTTCTACCAGCTCCAAATAGTCCAAATCCTCCTCCGGAACCTCATATTGAGACAAATACTATTCTAGAGGATGTTGTGGAGGCAGTTGTCCATTATGTATTCTCTGTCTCTCTCACTCATCAAGTGCAGCTAGACTGTTAGCCTTATCTTGTCTAGCCCTTCCTTCTCTGGATACCCGTCTGACAGCTTCCTATCTAGCGTTATCCTCAGCCATTAACTGAGTCGTGGTCTATTCTGCAGTCCTTGGAGCCCCGTACTAGTGTAGTGGCTAATTTAAGAGTGTTGTATTATATTGAACGCCCTCTAACAGGGCTGATGGATCATGAACTCCTTCGTTAACCAACCTTCAATTATTTCTTAAAGTTCTTTCAAACTCTGTATTAAGTGGAATCAGGGGATTTCCTTGACTCTGAGTACTGGGCGTACACCAGTGTGCGCCCTAAAAGCAACAAAAAAGTAAAATCAGGAAAAAACAACCAATAACCCCAACAAACACACTCAAATCAACTCCGTAACTATATTCCCCCACAAAGGCGTCAAAATTTGATGTCGCCCAAATTACACTTCTAAGCAAAGCATAAAGCGACCGTTGATCAAATATAGAACCCAACTAAGGTTGGGTTCTATCCCGAAGGGAATAGGTTGAAATCTCATGCAAGATGTATGTTGAGGCAATTAATAACAATTTCCAGTAAAAACGGGGGATTTGGAAATAGAAAATTCAGTAGTAACAATTGTTGTTTTGTCGGATTGTAATCAATATGAGAGAGGCACTAGGACTGTGTTTCCCAATAACTTCATAACTCCATAGGTTCGTCGCACTTTGTAATCTCTCCTGGTGTTTGTTCTGCAGAATCGATAGGTTATGTATACTTAGAACAGCTTTATGCTCTTGTCTAAGCAATATCCTCATGTATGCTTTCTCTTTTCCTGAACCTACGTTACTAACCTCTATCCTAAATCCCAGATAGTTATCCCATATTATCTGCTCAAGCTATTAAGTGGAGGTTAATAGATCCAAGTCTCTTTTGTTTATTCCCTTCTTCCCATCTATACTCATCCTTTCATCCAAAATATAGATTAGGCGAGTTCTAATGTTGCGTATCGTCAAAAAGCATTCAAACCGAAGCACATAATCAATACATGTGAACACTGGTTGAAGATTCCTCCGTACTATGAATCCTACTTCATTAATCCATTATGGTTCCCACAACCATAGTTGTGGTGTTTAACTATTCATAATTTCAAGCACACAAGAAGAATTCATAGAAGAAAACATAAGTATGAACTTACAAGAATAATATGAAAACTCCAAAATCTCACTTTGAATTAAAACCCTAAAAATTAATGTTTGTACTTGTAAAACCAATAATATGTCATCCAAGTAATAATAGAACGTAAACTTACAAAATAAAATGAATAAGAGTATTTATAGACAAAATAAAACCTATCCTAAACAAAATAGGAAATCTAAGTTGGTCTCATCGGACGAGCAGAGGGTACGATCGTGGCTAGAAACCACGATCGTTCTTTGGTGCTCATTGTTTCATCAAGGAATTTGTAATCTTTAGGTCTTTAATCCCACGACCTTAAGGTACGACCATCACATCAAGGTACGGTCGTGGGATCCAATCATCTGATCCTCTTTTTCCTTAGCTTCTGTATGCATGTTTCCAGGACATTCTTCCCACGATCAGATGGTACGATCATTTGATCAATGTACGATCGTGGGAAATCTTGTTTAAGTGACACCTGAGAGTCACTTATCTGCTTTTTTCTACGACGCTCAAGCACAACTATGATCAGATCCCACTGTAGTGGCCATGGTCATCTGATTCCCTTTTTAGTCAAAAATCCAGCAGTCCACTCTTTGAGACTTGTTTGACCTGCAAACACCCAAAAACCCATTATATCCACATAGAAAGACCCTTGTACTTGTAAATATTTACCATTTTAAGCATCTCTAGTGCCGTAATTTCATGGCACATCAACCTACCTCTATACGTAAGCCTAAAGCCCAACTCTAATAGATATACTTAGTTGAATTAAATTGGAAAAAGTAATATAATATGTCAAAATCTAAGATATTACTCCAATTCAAAAAAATAAGGAAAACATAAGAACCAATATCAATCCCAAGTCTGATAGTGATGGGTACAAGCCACTAAAGAAAAGAGTAATACAAAAAACAGTCCATAAGGTCTGAATACATAAGAAAAGCATAGAGACGGATAGAAGGAAAGTCCAAGTTGACTTGGATCAATAACCACTACCTTAAAATCTCTGCAAGTAATCACCAATAAAATAGAGACGAATAGAAGGAAAGTAATCATTGACCGATCCTAATTTAATGCCCTGGTGAGAGTTAAAAAACTACCTATTCAAACCAATAAAATAACCTGTACTTAGGAAATCCACCATAGTTTAAAAATAGTTGAAACCACAATAGCAAAACCCCTATCACCAAAACTAAGATCAGATAGGCACATATGTTTTCACGACCCAACTAGCCAGATCGTGCGGGTACCTACCTAACACCTACCCCAGCTAGGAAAACCCTTACCACCCAACCATTCATTTGATGTGAAAGTTTAAACAGTTCATTTTCAATAACATAAGTCTGTTAACTCATACATAATACTCTGGTTAATACATTTGATAAGTAAAAGTTATACGAAAAACTATCAACAATGAAAACCCAGAAACTAGCCTAAACCAGTACAAGAGAACTAGATGAGGAATAAAAGAGTCCATGACACAATAACCATGTAAAATAGAGAGGGCAAGAGTTGTTTCTAAGGGATCACCATCGTTGGTATAGAGCCCCAACTAACCTGCTCCATGGCTATATCCCCGATTGGATATATACTAAGTGTAGCATCAATACAAGTACACGTACTAGTAGGCATCATTGGCCAACCAGGGTTAGAGACAAATAATATTAATAACAAATAGGGAGAAATCATAAACATTAAGTAAGGTTCCAGTTACTAGAGCCCGGATTATAAATTCATTAACACCAAAATTACAACATTTTTGTAACTTACCTGCCATTTAACATTTTTGTATATCTTTGTCCTTTCAACACTTATGCTAACTCGTTCCTTTTTTGGTACTTAGCTAGTATATTGACCGAATTACCACTACTCTTAACTCCCTGTAAATCGGATCTACATACACCACAAAATTACAAGACTTAAGACGACCATGATTGGACTAAACCGTATCGGTACTCTACTAATACAACACACTACAGGGTTTACAACCACTAAGGCACTTATTTCCTAACAACCACTGCAAGGAAGGACGATGTCATACAATATACTCCCATAATTATATACTCGGGCAGTCAACATTAGACCTGAATTATGACATACCTTAGATTCACGAGATACCAATACATTCCACCAATTCTGCCAACGGACTGATCCACTCAAGAAATCAACAACAGTACAAGGATATAATAGAATGTCAAGACATATTAATGAATGCATGTATACAAGATGTGTGCATCATCTCTTTCCATTTTCAACCTCATCAACATCATAAACATAACCAACCTCGTAAACATCATGGGTTATGTATCAACATCATCACCATAACCATCACATCAACATCAACAATATCATGAACATCATGATTTCAATATTAACATTAACATCTCCATCATCTCACCTCCACAATGCTAAAATGTATGAATATGCAATGCATTCAACAATCACAAGCATGACTCAAAAATAATCACAGTTACCATTCCACATATAATCATAAAATATCACTTGTAGTCCACATATACTTAGGTACATAAATCATTTAATCTTCCATTCTACACCTCCTACCCAACTGAGGGTTTACAACTAGACGTAGTTACTCACCCTATTTATTCACAACTCTCGTTTATGTCCCTAACCTAATACTTAACTACTGCCTAAATACTTCTTTGGGACTCTCACACTTGACCTTACATCCCTGTCTTGATCATTCGAAGGCTCTTATCCACTTACCTATTGTATCACACCCTGCCACTAGTTTACCTAAACTCTCTTAGGTTACTTTCACCCCTATTTTCTTTTTATATTTTTTTAGCCTTCTTCAATGCAAGACATAACTATCAGTTCATCAAGAGCACCGATATCACACCCTAACTTACTACTACTCCCCCTTTTTACTATACTTAACTTACCCCATTCTTATGGGATATATCATTCGTTCAGCTAGTCTAAATTCTCACAAAACTAAACCCATTCCACACCACGAATTTTGTATGAATAGAGTGCTGCAACAATTAATCTTAATATTAAAGCCTAACCATTTTTTTATTATTTTCATCCTTCCAAACACCATGCCTGAAGGCCTAACACATGATAACTCCAGATATTACTATCAATATTAAATAAATCTAACCCAAGTCTATTCGCTACAATGAATAAACCATAACCTACCTCATAGTTAAATCATAACGCTACTGAGAGGAGAGAGTTATTCCGCTAGTGCTAATCACCTTCCCATGTTGGGTTCCCGGGATGTGCTCAAAACCGCTTTCATGAATCTTGGTATCTGAAATCTCATGGTTAGGGAAAGTGTTTTTGGGGAAAGGGGGAGACTTGGGGAAATAATAGAAGAGAGGATTTTTAATACTTCCTTCAGCTGGCTACTGCAAGGTACCGCTACAGTGGTACTGCTCTGGTGGTAGGCTGCTGACCAGGCCAACTTTCTTTGGGCCTTTTGGCCCAATCCCTTTGGGTCTCATTTTACCTTATTGATTGAATTTTTCCTGGGTCTAATTTGAGCATATTATTTATTGTAAATTATTTTTGGGGTGTTTTCACACGTAACGACAATTTGAATCGTTACATATGTTCAAGTCGAAAAGTCCAACAATTCATATCAGGAGCATAATAATTTGTACAAAAATCTAAATATCCACTCACCACACCAAATCAATCAACCAAATGGATATGATTAGTAAGATGCATGCCATACAGTCTAATGGGGGTAGATGATAATGATGAATATGATGCATTTTCATCCTACCTATCTACACCTGCCCCTCTCTATAGTTATCTGGGACCAATGAGAGACCCGTGAAGTCCATATACACCCTCTAAATTTTCCTCTAGGGCCACAAAGTAAATAACTAATATAAGCTCAACTCGGACCCGCCCATAGGGCCACAGAGAGAATACCCAAATATCTTGGTGCCTCAATAAGTGTCAACCTCCTGATCTACCCAAATATCAAGGAGAAATATCCAATAGAACCATGATAATATGCATATGAAAGGGGAAGGATGATAAAACACAACAAAATAACATTATTGGTCCAAACCAGGATTATCAATAACAATTTTTGATATCATAGAATCCCCTCCCCCCAACAATATATAATATAATACCCATGCTACCCACATGCAAAAAAGTGAAGTATGGTACCAACAACTCAATTATTGGGCAAATATAACATAACATGCACAGATTCTAGAAACCCAGTCCCAACAATTAATTTGTTAATTTTAATCCCTTCAAAATTACATTTGTTAAGCTTATATATGCTCATAATCTCATCTATATGAACCCCCAATATCACCATTACTCCATTTGCACACAACTACCACGTCAACACATCGAATTTTTTTTTTAAAGAAAGTCTTAACTTGTCTTAAGAAAGATCTGCAAAGTCAAATTGAAGATTTTCCCTTCCAAAACACCTGTGAATGTGCCCACTCTATTCAAATATGAATTTCGCATAAGATTACAAAGCCAAAGTCACCCATATTGCTACACTTTAGATCCGAGTCCAAAACTCAACTCAAAAGACAACCTCAATCCCAGAAGGATAAAATTAGAATTTTATTAAAATTTGATGTTACCCATAATCTAAGAATTTTAAATTCAAAATTTCATCAAAAAATGAGTTGAAATCGACCTTGAAATCATCAAAATATCATTATTTGACTGTACTTAAAAAAAATCCAAAATTATAAGTTGAAAAATCAGATTCAAAGGTAATTTCATGAAATAATTAGTGGGTAATGTAAAAATATAGAGTTTTTTGTGTTATTACTGGTGAAAATGAGATGATCTATTCTCCATGCTAGGGTTTATTTATTTAGGGGCAAAAATCCTAGTGATCTAGTATGAAAAGATTATTTTCAACAGTGCTCAACATTGTTGGGAATAAACCCACCATAAAAAAATATTTGTGGTGCTAAATAGTGAAATAATAATGTAGCAGTGAGATACAATAATCAACAAAATTAATATAACAACAAAGATACAAAGATTTTAATGCGAAAACCCCTACTGAATAAAGGAAAAAAAATCTCAGGCCTAAGAGGAGCAAAGTAATCCACTATAATGAGAAATTTTATAATTTTTAAGTTTGAGTAAATACTCCAGGAACCACTACATACTCCAAAGAAATAACTCTCTTTTGATTTTTTTCAACTAATTATAATGCCACTCAAACTCTTTATTTTCCTTATAGATTATTTCTCAACCAGTGAAACCTACTCTCACTCACTGCTTTGGTGTGTTTGAAAAAGAACCTGATGTATCCAATTTGTAGGAGAAGTAGCCTACATTTGAATCAATCAGAAAGATTAGATTTATTGCAATTTGTGCAACTTGATAATTTGCAAATCTTGTTCTACGAACTAAAACCTATTCTGGTTATAGCTTGTTATTGCATTTGTTATTTTTTTTCTCATTTATTAGGAATAGACTCATAAATCTCTCCATCCAAACCTAATTACCTGAAGGAGGCAACATCAAACTTCTAGTTTGAGTGTATGTCGACAAGTTCCTTGCATATCTCAAACTTGACTCTTGATACCACATTTGTCACGATCTAAAATCAGAACCGTGATGACACCTATCACACCCACCGCAATAGGTAAGTCTAAAACCCAACCCCAACAGATATACTTAGTTAAATTAAAGTGGAAGAAATAATATAATAAGTCTAAATCCATGATAATACTCCAATACGAATAAATAAGGGAAACACATAAACTAATATCAATCCCAGGTCTGGTAATCATGTTTACAAGCCTCTAAATTAAAAAGTAATACAAAAAAGCTCTATATGGTCTGAATGCATAAGGAAAGCACAAACAGGGATATAAGGAGAGTATTGGTAGACTGAGATCAACAACCACTACCTTTGAAATCTACGCAAGTAATCACTAACACAACACCGATCAACATCCGAGGACCACCAACTCAGTACCTCCATATAAGGTGCAAAAAATAAAAAGCATGAGTACTAACAACACATACTCAACAGCATCGTCGACTGAACCTAATTCAATGCGAGAGCGAGAGCCAACAAGACAACCATCCTAAACAACCAGATAACCTATACTCAGGAAAGACACCTTAGTCTAACATCATTTGAAACAACAATAGCAAAAACCCGGTCACTACAACTAAAATTAGATAAGCACATAGATCCAAGACAACTAACCTAATATTTCATATTAAGGGCATAATAATCACTACCAAACACCAAATATCAGCTCACCACACTAAATCAATCAACTAAATGGATATGATGAGCATGATGCATGTAATGCAATCCAATGGAGGGGGTGATAATAATGAATATGATGAATTTTTGTCTTACTTGTATACATGTAATGACCTAAATCATTATTATGCTGAAATAGAAGGCAAAACTTTTGCCCAGTCCTCCCTTAGATAATTTTTATGAAATTCAGGGCTAGACTAGTGTTGGACAATTTTTGAGGGTGTACTAGTCTAAGAAAATCTAATATTAATGAGAGAATTGGTGGGGATGTTTAACTTGATATTTATATAGATGACAAATTTAAAAAGTTGTAGCAACTTTCGGCATATAAAATGGAGTTACACAACTCCAGTTATAGAATTTACCATGGAAGGGTTAGTTTGTGATGTGATATTTTGAGGAATGTGTTATAAAATGAGTATAACTGGAGAGAGGCCATGAGATTATACCTCGATACCACTACAGTGAAAAAGAAAACTACTACAGTGGTAGCATGTTATAGTTGCGAACCGATGAAGCAGTAACTTTACCACTGCAATAATAACCGATGTGTTGTGGTTTCACGACACTTTAGATACTTAGATTGAGAAAATATGCTAAGTCAAGGTCTTGTTTATGTGGATATGATGTTTTTATTGTAGTTTTGCAGGAAAACAAGGTTTGGAAGTGAGCAAAAGAAAAAGGGGAAAAATTGGCACAAGTTTTGAAAATGGACACTAGGCTACGAGTCGTTGGGTCAAGATACAACTCCTAGCCATAGTCATTGTGACTCAGTAGATTTTTAGGCTTTATGAATTGAAGTACCAGCTGACTGCGACAAAAGCCAACAACTTGTTGGGTCACACTATGAGTCGTAGGGTGAGCCATCCTAAGAAAAAGTGTTAAAAGTCCTGAAGATGTGCAAGATGGAGCCAGTGGAAATGAGTGCAGCCTACGTGTCATTGTGAGACTATATGATTCATTACTTAGACTCGTCCTGAGTGGGATTGACAAAGTTTTGAAGGAGTGCAAAAGTATTCCAGTGGAAACGAGTCATCCTACCACTCGTAGGGTGACTATACGAGTTGTCATGAATATCGAAGAAAAGCAGGAAATGGATGGAAAGAAGACTAACAAAGAGTTGTCGTCAGACCCTATGACTTGTTGCCAGAGGCATAGTCACTGCCGACCTTGTAATCCGAATATGTTTAGTATAGGTTTCCTTTTTGTCTATAAATACTCCCAATGGGTCTATTGTTTTAGTTTACATTCTATTACTACTTTCAAGGCATATTATTGTTTTTGGAAGTACGAACATCGATATTTAGGATTTCAATTCAAAGAGTTATTTGTGGTTTTCATCTTATTATTCATAAGTTCATAATTATGATTTCTTCTCATAATTATTATTGTGTGCTTGAAATTATGAGTTTCTAAATACCACAACTAGGGTTGTGGGAACCATGACAAATTAACAAAGTAGTGTTTATAGTATGACGTGATTCTCAAAGGGTGTTTGGGCGTGTATTATTTGTTTTCTTTGATTTGATTACTTTTAAATGATTGCAAATGTTAGAACTCACCTAATATTTACTTGCAATGAATGTAGGGGTAAAAGATAGGAAAAGGGAATAAATAACAGAGCATTGGAGCTATCAACCTACAATGACTAGCTTGAGCTGATAATCCAGGAAAGCTATTATTGGTATCCAAGATAGGGGTTAGTAATGAAAAACTCAGGATAAGAGAATACTTACTTGAGGATAGTTTCTTAAACAAATGTGTAAATCCGTTTAAGTGAACATAACCTATCAATTTTGCTTGCCAGGCACCACGAGAGATCACCAAGTACGGAGAACCTATGAAGTTATTGGGGAACACAATCCTAGTGCTTCTCTTTTATTGACTACAAGTCAGAAAAAATCAACAACTGTCACTATTGGAATTCCAATTTACAAAACCCCCCTTTTTACTGGAAATTATTTACTAATCGCTTAGATAAACATCTTGATAGTTATTTTGACCTATTCCCTGTAGGGTTTACCCCAACCTAGTTGGGTTCTATATTTGATCAATGGCCACTTTATACTTTATTTAGAGGTATAATTTGAGCAACATCAAATTTAGAGCCGTTGTCAAGAAATATGGTTATGGAGTTGATTGATTATGTTAGTCGGGTTGTTGGCTTCTGTTTCTTGATTTTACTTTTTTGTTGTTTCTAGGGTGCACACCAGTGAATGCTAAAAACTCAGAGTCAAGGTAATCCCTTGATTCCACTTGATATGGAACTTGAAAGAACTCTGAGAGCTAATAGAAGGATAGTGAACGACAGAGTTCATAATCAAAGAGTTGTTGATACAAGAGTCCTAAATTATCTAGGATATCAGTATGGGCATCTAGAGACAACAGAGCAGACCACTGCTTGGTTGATGGATGGAGAGAATACTAGGCAAGAAACTGCTAGCAAGTAGCAAGGGAAGAAAGGGGTAGACAAGCTGAAGCAGACCGTCTAGCCATACTTGATGAGCGAGAAAGGCAGAAAAAGTATAGGGGGCAACAGCCTCAATAATAGTACCTTCTTCATTATGATTATGCAGAAGACGAGAAATATTTTTTAGAGCCAGCTAAAACAGGCGCTATCATCCCATTGAAATTGCCTCAAGGAACTAAGTTTGACATCACCAGTACTATGATACAGTTGCTGAACTTAAAAGGGGGTATTCATAGGCATTTCTACTACTGATGCAAATATGCATGT
Organism: Capsicum rhomboideum; assembly: GCA_031232105.1. Taxonomy (NCBI): domain Eukaryota; kingdom Viridiplantae; phylum Streptophyta; class Magnoliopsida; order Solanales; family Solanaceae; genus Capsicum; species Capsicum rhomboideum. Next base: position 138,114,218 of record CP124716.1, read on the forward strand.
GATAAACTTTGTAGGGGCTTGCAATTCCTACAATCTACCTAGAGTGGGCAAGAGATAATTATACTATAATTATTTCCTTTCTATCTGATAGGGAAAGGTATATTATGGTTGACAGGGTTGCCACATGGATCGATCACTACTTGGAATGAATTGAGGACTCAGTTCTTGGATAGATTTTTCCCACCTTCCAGAATGTCATAGTTGAAAGATAAGATTCACAACTTCAGGTAGCTATATTCGAAGGTGTTATATGAGACCTAGTTGAGATTTAAGAAGAAGCTACAAAATGTCCCTAACCATAGAATATCGGGCCATACTTTGTTGGAGATCTATAATAGAGCTTTGAATTTTAATAACAAGGATATAGCAGACACTATTACTGGTGGGGCTTTTATAAGGTTACATTGGGATCAAACTTCTAATATTCTTGATCAGATCACTAGAACCAACTGGGGTTGGCATGCTTAAGAAGCAAACATTTCCATCAACACTTATATGATTAGAGCATAGAGCACTAGATGACTAAGTGGCTCAAGAGGTAGCACAATTAAGGACTGAGCTTAGCCTATTCACTAAGAAGTTTGCAACAGTTAGAGCAAAAAAGGTGAATGCGATTGGTTCGCAAGGTAAGACACCTAGGCATGATGATTTGGATTCTGATGAGGAGGCTAAGTAACTAGATAATCAGGTGGAGGGTTTTCGATCCAAGTACCAAGGGTCTAATCAAGACACTTGAAACTATGGGCAAGGGATTAAAGGTCGAAGCTATTATAAAGACAACAACTATAACAGGTCTGGGTATAGAGATAGGAGTAGAAAGAGAGATGGTGACTTGAGAAGAAAGGATGATTACAAGGATAGAAATGGTATCTATGTTCCACTGAGCAATTGAGATGCTAATTTGAGTAATTCGAGGATGGAAGACATGCTTGCTAAAGTGTTGAAATGGGTAGAGAAAAATGATGAGTGCCTTAAGAAGATGAGAGCAGATATTTTTGGCATGAGTCAAAGGTTGTATTATAGACTACCTCCATCAAGTAGCTTGAGCAGCAGTTTGGTCATATGTCCACCATATTAAATCAACGTCAATAAATGACACTTCTAAACAACATCATCCAAAATCCCAAAAATGATGGTCATTGCTTAGCTATAACTACTAGGAGCGGTAAGATGGATGTTGATCCATCTATGCCCGTGGTTGTTGAGAATGAGGTTGAGCCAGTAGTTGTCAATGATGAGAAGAAAGCTGAATCTGAAAATTTGGTTGTAGATAAGCATGCATCTAAAAGTCCTCTAGTTGTTGGAAAAGATGCTAAGGAGAAAAGGGGAAGGAAAAAGAGGTCACACAACTAATGACTCCCATTCCACGACCTCCTCCTTCTTTTTCGCAAAGGCTCAAAAAGGCTGAAGAGGGAAAGTATCAAAAGTTCATCTCTATATTGAAGGAATTATAGGTGAACATCCCTTTAGTTTAGGCTCTTTAGCAAATTCTAGGTTACGCAAAGTTTATGAAGGAGTTGGTGACGAGAAAGAGGATTGTGAGTTTTAAGCCTGCTGATAATGTGCACCAATGTAGTGCAATATCTTTTCACCCTCTGGTTGAGAAGAAGAAAGATCCTTGAGTGTTCACTATTTCACACACTATTAGGTCTTTCAACTTTACAAAAGCTTTATGTAATTTGGGTGCTAGTATTAATATGATGCCGCTAGTAGTTTATAGTTATTTGGGGTTTGGGTCACCCAAATCGACATCGATAAGACTTCTCATGGCAGATCATACTATGAAGAAGCCTGTGGGAATCTTATGTGATGTTTTGGTGAAGGTTGCCTCTTTCATCTTTTCGACTGATTTTGTCATCCTTGACTGTGAGGTTGGCTTTGAGGTTTCCATTATTTTAGGAAGACCATTACTTGCGACTGGACATGTGTTGGTTGATATGAAGTCTTGGAAAATAAAATCTAGATTAAATGATGAACATGTGACCTTCAATGTATGTCAATCCATGAAGCTAACAAAGGACAGACTTGTGATTTCTATGATTGATACAGTTGATGAGGAGGCATTGGTAGCTCCTATTAAGGAGAGGCTTGAAGTGGAAGCACTTGCAGCAGTTATTATGAATTTCAAGGGTGATGATATTAAGGGCTATTATGAGATGGTGAGTGAACTTGATTGTAGGGGTTCATTAAATTTTGCACCAAAGAAGCTAGATCTCAATTTGAAGAATAGAGTAACCCTATTCCAAAGGAGCCTCCAGTCTAGGAGCTCAAGGCTCTTCTATCACATCTTTGTTACACATTCTTGGGAGCAAGTAATACATTTCCAATTATTATAGCTGCTGATTTGGTATATTGGCAAGTGGAGGCATTAGTGTCTTTGTTACAGAAATTCAAGAAGGCCATTGAATGGTCCATTGCTTATATCATTGGGATTTTGCCTAGAATTTGCAAAAAAAATTCCAAATTGAGTCAAATTTTTTGCCTAGTACTGAGCATCAACGTAGACTAAATTCACATATGCAAGAGGTGGTAAATAAGAAAACTATTAAGTGGTTGGATGCGGGTGTATTTTACCCTATTACCGACAGCAAATGGGTGAGCCCAGTTCAGTGTGTGCCTAAAATGGGTGGAATCACTATGGTTCCAAATAAGAAGAATGAGCTTATCCTATGAGGTCGGTCACTGGGTGGCGTGGATGCATAGACTATAGGAGTTTGAATGCATGGACTAAAAAGGATAACTTTCTTATTTCTTTTATGGATCAGATGTTTGATCGTCTTGTTGGTAGAGGATGGTATTGTTTTCTGGACGGATATGTGAGTTACAATCATATTTCTATTGCTCATAAAGACCATAAGAAAACCACTTTCACTTGTCCATATGGGACTTTTGCATTCAAAAGAATTCATTTTGGTCTGTGTAATACACCGACAACTTTACAACATTGCATGATGTCCATCTATTCTAAAATATTTGATGATACTATTGAGGTGTTTATGGACAACTTCTCTATTGTTGGTGATTAGTTTGAAGATTGCCTGGCTCATCTTTCTAGTGTTTTAAAGAGATGTGAAGATTGCAACTTAGTGCTAAATTATGAAAAATGCCATTTTATGGTCAAAGAGGGAATAGTGCTTGGTCACAAGGTTTCAAAGAAGGGGATTGAGGTTGACAAGGCGAAGATTGAGGTGATTGAAAAATTGCCTCCACCAATTTCTGTGAAGAGTATTTGGAGCTTTTTAGGGCATGTTGTATTTTATCAAAGATTCATCAAAGACTTCTCTAAAATTGCAAATCCATCGTGTAAATTGTTAGAGAAGGAGGTGAAGTTTGTATTTGATGATGCATGTTTGAAGGCATTTGAGTGCCTAAAAGAGAAGTTGATTTCAGCCCCTATTATTGTGTCATCTGATTGGTCCAGGCCATTCGAGGTTTTGTGTGATGCTAGTGGCGTGGCGCTTGGAGCTACCTTAGGCCAAAGGTGAGAAAAGATCTTACATCCCATCTATTATGCTAGTCAGGGGCGGACCTATGGCCAAATTTGTGGTGCTCTGGCACCCATTAAATTCGATGAAGACTAGGTATAATTATATAAAAAATGTATAAAAATTGATATGAGATTTAGAAAAGCACCCAGTAAACCAAGAAAATAGTTGGATGCTTTAATTTTCAGGCAGAACCTTAAAGGCTTTGAGAATCAATATATGTGTTCGAACCTTCTGAGCACCCATGATCCCTAAATCCTGGGTCCACCACTGATGCTAGTAAAGTGCTTAACCCAACTCCAAAAAATTATACTGTGACTGAACAAGAGTTGCTTGCTGTAGTGTTTGCATTTGAGAAATTTTGGTCCTATTTTCTTAGCATGAAAGCGATTGTGCATACTGACCATGCTACTCTTAGGTTCCTTATGAAAAAAAGGATGCAAAATCGAGGTTGATCCATTGGGTACTTCTGTTATATGAATTTGACTTTGAGGTTAAGGATCGAAACAGGACTAAGATCAAGTGGTTGATCACTTATCGCGCCTTGAAGAAGAGACAATGTTGAACTAAAGGATGAGCTTAAAATTGATGATATTTTTTTTTGTTGAGTAGTTATTGGCAACATCGCAAAATTTGATTTCATAGTTTGTAGACATTGCTAATTATTTGGTGAGTGATGTGTGATGCGACATGATTTCATGACGCTTTCGATGTTTAAAATAAGGAAATTATGCAATAACTTGGGTATGTTTGGTAGTTATGATGTGCTTTCTATTTTATATTGCAGGAAAATAGGTTTTGGAGGCAAAATGATCAACAAGGAAGAATCATGCTCGAAAATGAAGTATCTGAAGATGAAAGAACCAGGTCCTGCACCAGAGGAGTGACCCACAACAGGACCCACGTCATGTGAGTCAACCTACATGGCATGGGTATATGTACCATAGGTTGACTCTTGCAACTAGTTGAAGCAACCTAATTTCTACGACAGGATCAATGTGGCGTAACTTGGTTTCATGACACCAAGTCACGATACCGTGGAAAGTTGCCGACTCTGTTTTCCTATTTTGTTTAGGATAGGATTCATCTTGTATCTATAAATACCCTTGTATTATCCTATGTTCAGGAGTTAGTCAGTGCATTATTTTGAAACATATTTCCAATATTTTGAGCCAACAAACACATTATTGATTTTGTAATCTTAGAGCACCAGTTCTAGGATTTTTATTAATATTGAGATTTCAAAGTTTTCTTTTTTATCGTGAGTTCACAATTATGTTTTGATCTTCGAATTCTTCTTGTGATCTTGAAATAATGAGCAGCTAAACCCTTTAACTAGGGTTGTGTGAACCATGAGCACTTAACAAAATGGGTTAAGTACAAAGCAATTCTGAACCGGTGTGACTGCATGTATTGTTATTACCTTCGTTATAATTGATCTTCTAATAGTTGAAAATGTTAGAAAATCGCCTGTATTCTAAACTTGCTCGAGAGAGAGGTGGAAATTGGGAAAAGGGAATAGCAATAGAGATTTGAAGCTATTAACCTTCATCTAATAACTTGAACCATAACAGGGATAGTTATTTGAGATCCAGGACAAGGGTTAGTAGTGTGACAATCGAAGACCGAGAGGAGAAGAGTGAAATTCTTCTAACCAAGGTCGAAAGATGTTTAGATGAACATATCTTGTTAGACTTTACATGCAACGCAGCGAGACAGTTTTGCCAAGCACAAATAACCGGTGAAGTTAAGGAATCATTGGGGATCACAGTCCTAGTGCGTTTCTTATATTGATTACAAATCCAAAAACCAACAATTGTTACTGTTACTATTTGTTTACCAAGAATCCCCCAAAACTTACTTGCCAATTACTCAGACTAGTATTCGACAAACTTACGTCCTATTTCCTCATGGGATCGACCCCAACCTAGTTGGGTTCTATATTTGATACAACAACCGTATTATACTTTTCTGAACGTATATTTTGGGTGATATCAAATTTTGGCACTGCTGTCGGGGAGGTACGGTTATGAAAGTTGAGTAGCTTGTTGTTCGAGTTGATTGGTTTTATTTTTCTATATTTTTAAGGGCACACACCGGTGTATGTCAAATTTTGGCACTGCTGCACTCATTGCCATTAGCTCCATCTTGCACATCTTCAGGACTTTTAACACTTTTTCTTAGGATGACTCACCCTACGACTCATAGTGTGACCCAACAAGTTGTTGACTTTTGTCGCAGTCAGCTAGTACTTCAATTCATCAAGCCCAACCAGATTTTCAGATTCAGCTTTCTTCTCATCATTGACAACTACTGGCTCAACCTCATTCTCAACAACTACGGGCATAGATGGAGCAGCAACCATCTTACCGCTCCTAGTAGTTATAGCTAAGCAATGACCATCATTTTTGGGATTTTTGATGATGTTGCTTAGAAGTGTCCTTTATTGACATTGATTTAATATGGTGGACATATGACCAAACTGCTGCTCAAGCTACTTGATGGCGGTAGTATATAATTCAACCTTTGACTCATGCCCAAAATATCTGCTCTCATCTTCTTAGAGCACTCATCATTTTTCTCTACCCATTTCAACACTTTAGCAAGCATGTCTTCCATCCTCGAATTACTCAAATCAGCATCTCAATTGCTCAATCGAACATAGATACCACTTCTATCCTTGTAATCATCCTTTCTTCTCAAGTCACCATCTCTCTTTCTACTCCTATCTCTATACCCAGACCTGTTATAGTTGTTGTCTTTATAATAGTTTCGACCTTGAATCCCTTGCCCATAGTTTCAAGTGTCTTGATTAGACCCTTGGTACTTGGATCGAAAACCCTCTACCTGATTATCTAGTTACTTAGCCTCCTCATCAGAATCCAAATCATCATGCCTAGGTGTCTTACCTTGCGAACCAATCGCATTCACCTTTTTTGCTCTAACTGTTGCAAACTTCTTAGTGAATAGGATAAGCTCAGTCTTTAATTGTGCTACCTCTTGAGCCACTTAGTCATCTAGTGCTCTATGCTCTAATCATATAAGTGTCGATGGAAACGTCTGCTTCTCAAGTATGCCAACCCCAGTTGGTTCTAGTGATCTGATCAAGAATATTAGAAGTTTGATCCCAATGTAACCTTATAAAAGCCCCACCAGTAATAGTGTCTGCTATATCCTTGTTATTAAAATTCAAAGCTCTATTATAGATCTCCAACAAAGTATGGCCCGATATTCTATGGTTAGGGAAATTTTGTAGCTTCTTCTTAAATCTCAACCAGGTCTCATATAACACCTTCGAATATAGCTACCTGAAGTTATAAATCTTATCTTTCAACTATGACATTCTGGAAGGTGGGAAAAATCTATCCAAGAACTGAGTCCTCAATTCATTCCAAGCAGTGATCGATCCATGTGGCAACCCTGTCAACCATAATATACCTTTCCCTATCAGATAGAAAGGAAATAACCATAGTCTAATTATCTCTTGTCCACTCTAGGTAGATTGTAGGAATTGCAAGACCCTACAAAGTTTATCACATGCATATTTGCATCAGTAGTAGAAATGCCTATGAATACCCCCTTTAAGTTCAGCAACTGTATCATAGTACTGGTGATGTCAAACTTAGTTCCCTGAGGCAATTTCGATGGGATGATAGCGCCTGTTTCAGCTGGCTCTAAAAAATATTGCTCGTCCTGCATAATCATAATAAAGAAGGTACTATTATTGAGGTTGTTTCCCCCTATACTTTTTCTGCCTTTCTCGCTTATCAAGTATGGCTAGACGGTCTGCTTCAGCTTATCTACCCCTTTCTTCCCTTGCTGCTTGCTAGCAGTTTCTTGCCTATCATTCTCTCCAGCCATCAACCAAGCAGTGGTCTGCTCTGTTGTCTCTAGATGCCCATGCTGATATCCTAGATAATTTAGGACTCTCGTATCAACAACTCTTTGATTATGAACTCTGTCGTTCACCATCCTTTTATTAGCTCTCAGAGTTCTCTCAAGTTCCATATCAAGTGGAATCAAGGGATTACCTTGACTCTGAGTGTTTAGCATTCACTGGTGTGCACCCTAGAAACAACAAAAAGTAAAATCCAGAAACAGAAGCCAACAATCCGACTAACATAATCAATCAACTCCATAACCATATTCCCTGACAATGGCGCCAAATTTGATGTTGCTCAAATTATACCTCTAAACAAAGTATAAAGTGGTCATTGATCAAATATAGAACCCAACTAGGTTGGGGTCAGCCCTACAGGGAATAGGTCAAAATAACTATCAAGATGTTTGTCTAAGCGATTAGTAAATAACTTCCAGTAAAAGGGGGGTTTTGTAAATTGGAATTCCAATAGTGACAGTTGTTGATTTTGTCTGATTTGTAGTCAATAAGAGAGAAGCATTAGGATTGTTTTCCCCAATAACTTCATAGGTTCTCCGTACTTGGTGATCTCTCGTGATGCCTGGAAAGCAAAATCGATAGGTTATGTTCACTTAAACGGCTTTACACATTTGTTTAAGAAACTATCCTCAAGTAAGTATTCTCTTCTCCTGAGTTTTTCATTACTAACCTCTATGTTGGATCCCAATAATAGCTTTCCTGGATTATCAGCTCAAGCCAGTCATTGTAGGTTGATAGCTCTAATGCTCTGTTATTTATTCCCTTTTCCTATCTTTTACCCCTAGATTCATCGCAAGTAAAGATTAGGTGAGTCCTAACATTTGCAATCATTAAAAAGTAATCAAATCAAAGAAAACAAATAATACACGCTAAAACACCCTTTGAAAATCACGTCATACTATAAACACTACTTTGTTAATTTGTCATGGTTCCCACAACCCTAGTTGTGGTATTTAGAAACTCATAATTGCAAGAACACAATAATAATTATGAGAAGAAATCATAATTATGAACTTATGAATAATAAGATGAAAACCACAAATAACTCTTTGAATTGAAATCCTAAAAATCGATGTTCGTACTTCCAAAAACAATAATATGCCTTGAAAGTAGGAATAGAATGTAAACTAAAACAATAGACCCATTGGGAGTATTTATAGACAAAAAGGAAACCTATCCTAAACATATTCGGATTATAAGGTCGGCAGTGACTATGCCTCTGGCAACAAGTCATAGGGTCTGACGACAACTCTTTGTTAGTCTTCTTTCCATCCATTTCCTGCTTTTCTTTGATATTCCTGACAACTCGTATAGTCACCCTACGAGTGGTAGGGTGACTCGTTTCCACTGGAATACTTTTGTACTCCTTCAAAACTTTGTCAATCCCACTCAGGACGAGTCTAAGTAATGACTCATATAGTCTCACAACGAAATGTAGGCTGCACTCATTACCACTGGCTCCATCTTGCACATCTTCAGGACTTTTAACACTTTTTCTTAGGATGACTCACCCTATGACTCATAGTGTGACCTAACAAGTTGTTGGCTTTTGTCGCAGTTAGTTGGTACTTCAATTCATCAAGCCCAAAAATCTACTGAGTCATAATGACTATGGCTATGAAAAAGGGTGATCTTGTCCAAAGGAATGGTTGCCTTAGGGTTTGTGTTGAGAGAAATATGTTTGGAAATATCTAGAAATACATGTGTGTTATAATGAATAAAATCAGCCTTTTGTGCCTTTATATAGTCCCCATGGTCATCCTTAGCCACACTTTAATAAATAATTGATTAGTCAAAGGAAGAATGGGTCATTTTGCCCCTTTGGGCCACGTCTTCTTGGTAATTTTTGGGCCTTAAATTGGGCCCAATTTCACATGTTAATTCAACCCAACTAATTAAATGTTTAATACCCCAAAAATCTCATGTTTACATAATTTCGTAAATGTTAAGACAATCAATTAGGGTCGGAAAGGTACGGGGTGTTACATCCTTCGCCCCTTAGAAATATTCATCCTCGAATGTTTGTAACATTATCCAATGTGCACAGATGGATCATTCTTCATGTTATCATATAGATACATAATGCTCATAGATACTTACTATTGATATAATTCCGTACTTTGAACTTTTTCTTTCATTTGAAACAAATACGGATACCTTGACTTTATCATTTCTCTAAATTCCCCAAGTGACTTCTTCTACTTATCGATTTCTTCAAAGTACTTTCATGTAAGCTTCTTCTTTATTCCTTAACCTCATTATGTGTTAACCCCAAAATAGCAATGAGCATTTTTCATATGTGAGATCTTCCATAAATTGCACATCTTCAATGGGAGACATTTGAGATGGATCTCCTATGCGTTTTCGAAGCATCGAAAGATGAAACAATGAATGAACTGTGGAGAGTTCTTGGAATAGTACCAATTCATATGCAACTTGCTCAAACCTTCGGATAATTTCATATGGACCTATATAGGGCCACCTTTCCTTCTTCCTGAATTCTCATTACCCCTTTCATTTGTGGTACTTTCAAACATACCCAATCACCTATGGTAAATTCTAATTCTTTCCTTCTAGTATCGGCATATAACCTCCAGATTTCTGATGCTCTAGTATTACCTGTTGACAATTTGGACAATGAGCTACCAATTCTGCAATGTTCTTTTTCTTTATATCGCTTCACCAACACATTTCTTTCATGACATGGTACACTTTGATCGCTCCCGAATAAGCAGAATACCGTAAATGATGTGCTTTGGTCATAATTCATTTTCTTAACTCAAATATATTTGGTATATATAATCTACCTTGATATTGAAGTATTCCTCCCTTATGTAAGTTCAAGTACCTTTTGCCGAACTTCATTGTACATTCTTTTATTGCTTTTCTCTCTCTTAGCTACAAATGAAGAATCTACCGCACTATTCATGATAATTCTTTCATCTGGAGTCTCAAGAAGACGAAACCCCATACTGGTTAATTGATGTAGATTTCTTGACTACATCTTCCTTTTCTGTGAGCTGGCAGCTACCACGTTTGCTCTTCCCGGATGTTACAAGATATCATCGGCATAATCTTTTAATAGTTAAAGCCACCTTTGCTACCTTAGATTTATGTCCTTCGGCTTAAGGATAAATGGCAAACTCTTATGCTCAGTATATATGTCAACATGGATCCCTTACAAATAGTGACACCATATCTTTAAAGCAAATATAACAGCTACTAGTTCAGGGCCATGTGTCGGGTAATTTCTCTCATGTGGTTGGAACTGTCATGAGGCATACGCTATTACCTTACCCTGCTACATTAATACACATCCGAGGCCAACCCTGGAAGCATCACAATATACTGCATAACATTCTGTGCCTTCGGGAAGTACTTAAAACTGGTGTGGAGGTTAATTTATCTTTCAACTCTTGGAATATTTTTTTTTCACATGCATCATAACTTGATTGCCTTGTGTGTAGGCTTCGTTAAGGGAGCAGGAATAGAAGAAATTTTTTTAGTAATTCTACTATAATAACCAACCAATTTATACCCATTACCATATTAAAATCTATCATTTCCATCCCGATAAGATCAGCCAATCGTAACATGATCACAAACATTTACCATACCATTACGATCTATATATATATATATATATATACATATATTTAACTATAATAAATTCACCAAATGGTATAGCTACTTCAATAGGCTTCCATTTGAAACAAATACGGATACCTTGACTTTATCATTTCTCTAAATTCCCCAAGTGACTTCTTCTACTTATTGATTTCTTCAAAGTACTTTCATCTAAGCACTTAATCCAGCTCAAAAGAACTACACTGTGACAGAACAAGAGTTGTTGGCAGTGGTCTTCGCTTTCGAGAAATTTTGTTCTTACTTGATTGGCACAAAGGTAATTGTGAATACAGACCATGCAGAACTTCGGTATCTTATGTCAAAGAAGGATATTAAGCCAAGATTGATTTGGTGGGTACTTCTAATGTAAGAATTTGATTTTGAAGTCAAGGATCGAAAGGGAACCGAGAATCAGGTCGCTGACCATCTATCATGCCTTGAGAAGGAGGCCATGCTAAAATTAAGGGATGAACTTGATATTGATAATACTTTTCTAGATGAGCAAGTGCTGGCAGCATCACAAGACTTAATCCCTTGGTTTGCAGATTTTTCCAACTTTTTGTCAAGTGACCTAGTCCCGAAAAAAATTTCATATCAGCAGAGAAAGACATTCATGCATGAGGTGAGAAAGTTCTTCTGGGATGAAACTTATTTGTTTAGGGTGTATACAGATGGTATAATTTGAAGGTGTATTCCGGAGGTTGAAATGATGAGTATTTTGGAGACATGTCATTCATCTCCAGTTGGGGGTCATCATGGAGGTGCGAGGACAGCTCATAAGGTCTTACAATGTGGGTATTATTGGCCTACCATCTATAAAGACACTCATGACTATGCTCGGGCTTGTGACCAATGCCAAAGACAAGGGAATATCTCACGCAGACACGAACTTCCTATGACACCTATCCTTGAGCTCGAATTGTTTGATGTATGGGGAATTAATTTTATGGGAACATTTGTGAGCTCACATGGGATGAAATACATTTTGGTAGTTGTCGACTATGTTTCTAAGTGGGTGGAGGCAATTACGCTTCCCAATAATGAAGAAAGAAGTGTCACGGTATTCTTGAAAAAGAATATATTCTCACAATTTGGTACACCCCGAGTAATCATTAGTGATGGAGGATCCAACTTCTGCAATCGGCTGTTCAAAACCCTGCTTGAAAAATATGGTGTCAAACATAGAGTGGCCACACCTTACCACCCTCAGACAAGCGGGCAAGTTGAGGTGTCAAATCATGAGATTAAGTCTATTTTGGCAAAGACGGTGAACGCCAGTAGAACTGATTGGGAGAGAAGATTGGATGATGCTTTATGAGCTTATTGAACTACATTCAAGACACCTATTGGTGCATCTCCATATCAGCTGGTTTTTGGTAAATCGTGCCACTTGCCGGTTGAACTTGAACATAAAGCATTATGGCCATTGAAGAGGTTGAATCTAGAATGGAGTGACGCGGCTAAATTGAGGTTAGATCAGATGAATGAGATGGATGAATTTCATCCACAGGCTTATGAAAGTTCAGCACTTTATAAAGAAAAGATGAAACTGTATCATGACCAAAAAATCAAACGACGAGAATTTCACCAGGGAGATTTGGTGCTGCTCTATAACTCTAGGCTTTGCCTTTTTCCTAGTAAACTGAGGTCCAAATGGTCTAGACCATTCACTGTTCTTAGAGTGTTCACGTATGGGTCAATTGAGCTAAAAGGTGATTATGATGTCCTTTTTAAGGTCAATGGTAAGCGTGTGAAGCTTTGTTTGGGAACTGCGGAAGAAATAAAGAGGAGTGAAGAGCTTAGTCTTGATGAAGTCTGAGTAGTCAAGCTAACCATGTTGTTCCATGACGTTAAATCAGGTGCTTCATAGGAGGCAACCAATGGGATGGTTGGTGAAGTCTGAGTATCCAAGTTAGCCATGCCGTGCCGCGACATTAAATCAGGCGCTGCTTTGGAAGCAACCCAAGATCTGATTATGTTGTAATCTGAACATTGGAGGATACAATAGCTGAAATTCACAATATTGAACTGAATATGTTCAGTAATACCCACGACATTGATTCACGTGACGTATTCTCATCCACGTAACGTGGGTTGGTACCGTAGAAGTCAGAGAAAATTTTACACCTATAGAACCTGACCCACGACAGGGACCTACGTGACGTAGGTCAACTAACGTCACGTAGGTTTGTGCCGTTAGAATCAGAAAAAATATATCACCTGCAAAACCCGACCCACAATAGGGACCTACTTGGCATAGGTCAACCTACGCCACGTGGGATTCAGAAACAAATTTAACCCGAGATCCGACCCGACCCAACTCCAATTTATTTTGGTCTAATATAAACTTGACATCAAATCCAACTTAAACCTTTACAAATCCAACTCCTAACTTAAACCTTATTGGTAAAAACACATCAATTCATCAAATTCCACATACCAAATCCCAAATTCCACATCCCAAATCCAAAATTCATCAAATCCCAACCACCATTTAGCCCAAAATCCCCAATTTTTGAAACCCAAATCTATCCCAACTCGAATCTGAACCATAATCCACCCAAATTAGACCCAAAATCAACCCAAACCCGACCAAAAACCGATCCATTTGTGTCAACAATGCTGCCCAAATCAAACCTGAAACGTGGAGACATGGGTTCCTCTTTAAGAATCCATACTAAAAACCCCAAATTTATGACTAGGTTGTAGAATGAACCTTCGGGGTCCAATAAAAGTTGGTCCGAAGAGGTATACGAGATTGATACTAATGATTCTACACTGGTACCTCGTACCACGAGGCTACAAACTAGGGCACAAGCTGCTTCTCGAGCCCCACTTCAGCCTATTCCGTAACCTACCAAACCAGTTGTTCCTGATCAGTCTTCTGATTCCGTCCCCCAGTTTGAAGAAGGGGAGGATGCTTCGGCAATCGATGATGAACAGGAGGTTGATGTATCTGGGTCTGAGAAGAATGTTGAAGGAATGGATAATGCTGAGGTTGATGTATCTAAGTCCAAGGAAAATACTGCAGGTCCAGATAATTCTGCGATTGAGGCGATAACATCTATTTCTAGCAGTAGTGGGAAAAATTCAATGACTTCCTCACAAAGAAGGGAAAATAAGAGATGGTGTGTTCAGGGTATGAGGGAATTTTATGGCAGGGATGTTGAACATAGTGAGCAGGGCATGTGTAGATGAAGTATCACTGAGGAGCCCCAGTATCGGCTAGAAGAGTTATAGGCACTACCCGACATTAATGCAGTGTTTGATCATTATGGATTTGGGTGGATGATGGAGCCTCCTGGTCACTATAGCCCAGAGTTGGTTCATGAGTTTTATGTTTCCTATGTTGTGTATATTGAGTTGATCACACCTATTGAGCAGCGGTATTGGGACCAACTACCATTGACTCACACTTTGGTTCGGGAGACCTAAGTAGATATCTCTGAGTAGACCATCCACAGATTCTCATTTGGTGTTGAACGTCCATTTCTAGACACGACTGCTGAGTTTGATCACCATATGGAGACTGTCAGAAATAGGACTAAAATGAGGGACGTCGATCAGCGGTTGAAGTTACTATAGTAGATTGCGGGGTATATAGCAAAGGATGGTGTAGATGCTAGTTGGGTAACTGGGAAGCTGGACATCAAGAAGTCCACGCTCCACTTTGCGGGCCAATTTTGGTGGTCGATTGTTAGGCACCATTTAGGTCCCACAAATGTTGATAATTCACTCACTTTGGACCAGGGGCTATTTTGGTAGCGAGCATCATCACCGAATATGATATCAACATCGCCCGTTACATTATTAAGGAGATCCATGAGCTCGCCTTTAGAGATTTTACTAGCATCTCTTTCCCTTTGTCTAATTCAGGGTATATATGATAGTGCTGGTATGGTTAATAGGCCTGCAGTAGATCATTATATCGAGGTGACCCGCATTGCAGATATTGGGTTGATGCAGCAGCGGGGATCTCACCTAATTTTTTTGCAGAGGTCTCCACCTCCCGTGTCATCAGGAGCAGTCCTTTTGAAGGGCCAAGAGATAGAGAGGATTCGGTAAGTATACTTGAGATAGTGCGTGCACCTACCGAGGGCACAGGCCCGGTGATTGACGATGAGGTTACAGGCACTACAGCACCACCGCCCCCTTCTGATATGGTTTCAGTCTCGAGGGAATTTCTGCAGCAGTTGGTTGATAAAAAGACATAGATGTTTGAGAGGTAGGCTCATACTGAGGTCCAGATGGCTAAGTTGGTATCCCAGCTTAAGCCATGGGTTAGAACTACGGTAGAGGCTGCAGAGGTTAGAGTAGAGGCCTGTATGACTGCGGCTATGGATATATTTATGAGAGAACTGCATGGGAGGATTGATAGCTTTGAGACACGTATGGCCACCAGAATAATTTCTGCACAGATTCTTGATATGGCTGGATTGACACAGAAGGTGGCTGCATTGAGAGGGGAGGTGGCTACATTGATAGATTTAAGGTTCGAGGTAGATTTGTTTGCCGACGAAGAGCCTCCTATTGATAGAGGAAAGAGACCACGTAGTCCAAAAGATTAGGTTGATAGTGGT
Organism: Capsicum rhomboideum; assembly: GCA_031232105.1. Lineage (NCBI taxonomy): Eukaryota > Viridiplantae > Streptophyta > Magnoliopsida > Solanales > Solanaceae > Capsicum > Capsicum rhomboideum. The sequence continues at coordinate 138,129,808 of CP124716.1, forward strand.
AATGAGTTTGAGGGTGATTTTTGGAGAGCGGTTAAGGCATCTAGAGTAGAGTACCATGCCAGTCAGATTACTCAAGAGGAGAGGGCACGGGGTGCATCATTTAGTCAGGTACCCCCTTCACCAAAAGCACCTAGCAGAGAGCCCAGAAAGCATGCTAATGATCCCGCTATGGGCGAGCCCACATCCTTATCCTAGGTCACCACAGGTATGTTTTCACTCCTTTACACTTATTCTATTTATAGTTGTGCACTAGGGGCAGTGCACCATTTTTTAGTTGGGGTGGGGGCATACCACCACTTGGGGGGTTTTGTTTGTGTGTTTTATTTTCCCCCAAATGTGCTATCATAGTATAACCGGCATGTTTAGGTCGTTATTTATAATATTTGTGTGTTTTCATGATTAATTAGGAGAAAAATAGGGGAACCTTAGTGCAGTCCAATTTTGAATTTTTTGAATGATAAGGATGCTTTTTGATTGTTTAAAGGACACCCCTCCTGAAAATTTTATTTTGAAATATGTGTGTAGTATGTTAGTTTATGACAGCTGTTGGATCTTGTTATGGCATTAGTATTATAGGCAATATGATTGTAGCTAGCAATGCATGAACTGGATAGGTGGTAGTTGATAGTGTAACCCTGTGCTATGTGTGTGTGAGTTCATTACCAAGTTCAATTTGTGTGTGCGATCCAAAAGTTGCCCGGTTAGTCTTGCCTAGTTTATAGGATAGTGGTTGGGAAAGGATCATAGACCGTTTTTTGAATAAGTCCATTTTTAGCCTAAATGTCTGACCAAATGAAAGAAATATCCCTTGACCCAGATTTTGAGCTGTAATTGACCTATTTCATTCATTAGCCTATTCACCTTCCCATTTTGACTTACAATGAACTTGTCTTGGCCATGGTCCCTCCTTGGACATTGTGTACCTCAACTCAGGCAAATCGTCTAAGTTGAGGGTGGCTATTATAGGGGTGTGTAGTTTAACTTGGGTTTGAAGAAGGGATTAGTAAAAGAAAAAGAGAACAGATTTGGGTTTGAAGAAAAATAAATAAATAAAAAATGAGTGAAATAAATAGAAATTTCAAAAAGAAAAAGAAAAAAAATTGTGTTTTGAAAGTATGAAGAAAATCACTCCCAAAAATCTAAAAATAAATAAAGGAGAATAAGGGAGAATAAAATGAGAATGGTTGGAAAGTGGAGCCAAAAGAAGTGTAGAGTCAAGGAGGGTTGAGTCATCATATCCATATGTACCATACCCATCCCCAAGCCTACATTACAAGCCATCGAAAGTCCTATAGTGATCCTAGTCCAACTTTTCAAAAAACTAAGGCATAGAAAATAAGGTCAAGCCTATGGTATTTCACGCACATTGTTTGAACTTCTTTGTGAGAGAGAGTGTTTTGACCCAGTCCCTACTTTGATATTCATTAGTATACTATGAGTGTATGGGACTTCTTTTTTGTGAGAGTACATAGGTTGCATTGATAGTTGCTATTGTTCGGATAATGTCATTTGCATCTATGCTAAGTTGTTTGTTCAAAATCTGATGCCATCACTTGATCCCTTCTATGTCATGATAATATGTTGCATGGATACAGACTATGGTTTTGATTTGTAAGTAGGAGGGGTCAGAAAAGTTTTGAGGTCAAAAGTAATGAGTTGACTGCCATAGGTCTCTTAGGTTTCTCTTAGTTAAGCATCAATCGTGTTTATTTTGTTTTGTTCACCTGAGGACATACAAACGTTCTAAGTTGAGGGTGTTGATGCACCATGATTTCATGACACTTTCGATGCTTAAAACAAAGAAATTATGCAATAACTTGGGTATGATGTGTTTTCTGTTCTATATTGTAGGAGAATAGGTTTTAGAGGCAAAATGATCAACAAGGAAGAATCATGCTCGAAAATGGAGTATCTGAAGATGAAAGAACCAGGTCCTGCACTAGAGGAGTGACCCACGATAGGACCCACATCACGTAAGTCAACTTACGTGGCGTGGGTATGTGCCTTAGGTTGACTCCTATAGCTAGTTGAAGCAACCTGATTTCCACGACATGATCCACGTGGCGTGACTTGGTTTCACGACACCAAGTCACGATACCATGGAAATTTGTCGACTCTGTTCTCCTATTTTGTTTAGGATAGGATTTATCTTGTATCTATAAATACCCCTGTATTGTCCTATGTTCAGGAGTTAGTCAGTACATTATTTTGAAACATATTTCCAGTATTTTGAGCCAACAAACACATTATTGATTTTGTAATCTTGGAGCACCAGTTCTAGGATTTTTATTAATATTGAGATTTCAGAGTTTTCTTTATTATCGTGAGTTTACAACTATGTTTTCATCTTCGAATTCTTCTTGTGTTCTTGAAATAATGAGCAGCTAAACCCTTTAACTAGGGTTGTGTGAACCATGAGCACTTAACAAAATGGGTTAAGTGCAAAGCAATTCTGAACCGGTGTGACTGTATGTATTGTTATTACCTTCGTTATAATTGATCTTCTAATGGTTGCAAACTCTAGAAACTTGCCTGTATTCTAAACTTTCTCGAGAGAGAGGTGAAGATTGGGAAAAGGGAATAACAACAGATATTTGAAGCAATCAACCTTCATCTAATAACTTAAGCCGTAACAGGGATAGTTATCTGAGATCCAGGACAAGGGTTAGTAGTGCGACACTCGGAGACCGAGAGGAGAAGAGTGAAATTCGTCTAACTAAGGTCGAGAGATGTTTAGATGAACATATCTTGTTAGATTTTGCATGCAACGCAGCGGGACAGTTTTGCCAAGCACAAATAACTGGTGAAGTTAAGGAATCATTGTGGATCACAGTCCTAGTGTGTTTCTCATATTGATTACAAATCCGAAAACCAACAATTGTTACTGTTACTATTTGTTTACCAAGAATCCCCCAGTTTTACTTACTTGTCAATTACTCAGACTGGCATTCTACAAACTTACGTCCGATTTCCTCATGGGATCGACCCCAACCTAGTTGGGTTCTATATTTGATACAACGATCTCATTATACTTTTCTGAAGGTATATTTTGGGCGACATCAATGTGGTGCCTGAAGACCTATCATTTCAGCTGCAAAAGAAGTTTATGCATGATGTGGGGAAGTTCTTCTGGGATGAGCCATACTTGTTTTGGATATGTGTGGATGTATTGATTCAGAGATGTGTTCCTGAGACAGAGATGATGAATATTTTTTAGGCATGTCACTCATCACCTGTTGGGGATCATCATAGTGGTGGTTATACTGTGTACAAGATCTTGCAATATGGATATTATTGTCCCACTATTCATAAAGATGCACATGATTATGCAAGAGTATGTGACCAATGTCAAAGACAAGGAACCATCTCGTGAAGGTAAGAGCTTCCCAATGACCATGATTCTAGAGCTTGAGCTATTTGATGTATGGGGAATTTATTTCATGGGCCCTTTTGTGAGATCATATGGTATGAAGTACATTCTTCTTGCGGTTGACTATGTTTCAAATTGGGTGGAGACAGTTGCACTTCAAAACAATGAAGGTAAGAGTTAGACCACGTTTTTTAAGAAGAACTTATTTTGCAGATTTGGCACTCTAAGAGCAATAATAAGTGATGTGGGTTTCACATTTTCACAATCATCTATTCAAAGCGCAACATGAGAAATATAGTTGAAACATAAGAGGGAAAACCCTACCATCCATAGTCAAGTGGGCAAGTTAAGGTCTCTAATCGGGAGATAAAGTCCATTCTGGCAAAAACTGTGATTGCCAATAGAATGGACTGTGCTAGAAAGTTAGATGATGCATTGTGGGCCTATCAGACAACATTTAAGACTCCTATTGGTTTTACCCCATATCAGCTTGTGTTTGGCAAGGCCTGCCACTTGCCTGTTGAACTTGAGCATAAGGCGTGGTTTGCCCTGAAAAGGCTAAATCTAGAACGAAGTGATGCTGCAAAGTTGAGACTAGAGTAGCTGAATGAAATATATGAGTTCTGTCGTAGGGCTTATGAAAGATCAGCCCTGTATAAGGAGAAGATGAAGGCATACCATGACAGGAAGATTGAGTATAGAGAGTTCACCAGTGGTGATATGGTTCTGCTATTTGAGTTCAAGCTCAAGTTGTTTCCTGGAAAGTTGAGTTCGAGATGGAGGGGACGTTATCGAGTGGTGACGGTGTTACCTTATGGTGTTATTGAGCTTGAGAATGATGAGGTCCTGATGTTTAAAGTGAATGGCCAAAGGGTGAAGCATTATCTTTATAACACTGATAAGGTCAAGATGATATACGAAGTGGTTCTTGGTGAAGTCTAAGCAACCAAGAACACCCGAGTTGTGTCGCGATGTTAAATTGGGTGCTGCATGGAAGGAAACCCATGGGTTAGTTTAGAGAAGTCTGAGTAGCCATACTATCCACTTCGTGCCGCGATGTTAAATCAAGCACTGCTTAAGAGGCAACCCAAGAATTTTGTACTTGTTTTTATTTTAATTTATAAGGTAACATACGTTGAAGTTTATAGGGCATTCCAAAGCTGAAAAGGAACTAGAAAGTTTTTCTGGTGCCCAAGCCAAATGGGTGACCCTACGATTCATATGGTAACACAACAACCCATCATATGGGTCATAGCCAACGAAATAATTAAAAGGAAATCACTGGAGTCCTAACGACTCTCAGAATGAGTCATAGTCACACGCTACAACTCATCGCCTTGAGTCGTAGGGACTAGTGACTTTCCCCAGGTATGTCTCCTAATTTTTGCACTATAGAGGGAGATGATGACTCGTAGCCGGTAGCAAACAGTCATAGGGTAGGGTCATCGTCACTAGACGAATAGTAGTCCAAAAGTTTAAAAATCATGACCTGACCTAACCCGATATGGAAATAAATATTGGGATCGATCCCACTTTCTTTTCAAAAGCGAAAAACTCCCTCCAACTTTCATAACCATCCCTCAAACCTTAATTAAACCACTAATTTAAGTATGAATCTTCCCAAAAATTCACAACAACTATTCTACTCCTAACAAGTGCACGAGGTCGAAAATCCCAAGTACTTGGATATCAACTTTTGAAATTCTTTCAAGCATCACTACTTGAATCAAAGTAAGTATATTTTTCCAAGTATTTAGCTTTGATTTTGGGTAATGTATAATATGGGTTCATCAAACCCTATGTTTAATTATTTGAAAATTTTAAATTAGTTGACAACTTAAACATGTGTTCCTTGATTTTGTTGAAATAGAGTAGTGAAAGTTGTTATCAGTATGCTTATGTGCTTGAATGTTGTGTGTGATTGTTACTTGGGGTGAAGTATAAGTAACCTCGGTGTTTTGGTTCGCATATACATGGGAAGAGTGGTATTAGTGTCACTCCAATGATTGATTGGTTGTATTTACATAGTGCAAGAGTTGGGAAAAATGTACTTTGAATGTTAATAAGTAGGAACTACAAATTTACAGTCTCTACGACTCTCGCAATAACTCATTCCCTAAGGCTATGAGTGGTCAGGTGAGTCGTAGTGATTGGTACTTTGGTTTAAAAATTCAAAGTCCCTAAGCAATTATTCCCTGCTATCCCAACGAGTCACCCGATGACTCGTAGGGTGTAGTCGTACTGAGTGAGCCTGCCTTGCACTTTCCAGGAGTTCACCCGATGACTCCACCCAATGAGTCATAGGGTGACTTAACGACTAGTAAGGTGAAGTCGTCGATACAATAGTTAATTTTGGAAAATTAAGACTCGACCCTACGAGTCAGAATACGAGTCTTAGCCTGAGCCAACGAGTTGTTGCCTGAGCTCGTAGGGCCAGAGTACTGCATGTATACAGATAATTTTCGTATGATTTTATTTTCTTTCATTGAGTTGTTTGACTAACATGTACTCCCCACAAGTACATTGGCGCCAAAGAACGAAATCCCAAAAGGGAAGCAATAAGGGGGGCAAGCCGACTCCTAAGAAACAAGCTTGGTCCACTAAACAATTAAGAGATGAACCTACTGATGACAAGCAGGAGTCAAGTGGCTCAGTTGAGGTATACCCTATCTCAGAGCCAGTCCAACCATGCACTAGCTTACCTCGAGGTGGTCAAGCAAAGCCCCACATGAAGAACGCCCGGGAATCACCACCAAACTCACCTAATACTCTCCAATATGAAGAGAAAGTAGAGTATGATCTGAGGCTAAGGCTAAAGATGAAGGAGAAGGGGGAGACAAGAGTGTCTCCAAAAGCAGAGAAGAGGTTGCATCTGTCATCAAATCAAAAGAAGAGGGTTAAGGGTCACACTTAGAAGAGTCATTTTAGGCCGAGAAAGAGGACACTACTGACAGTCCACCACCACCTATTCACCCTACACCACCAGTCTAACTCGACCTTCAGATTGAGGCTACACTAGTCCCTCTAGTGAATAGGTGGGGTTATCAAGGCATGAGAGAGTTGTATGAGCAGGATAGTGTCGTTGTCCCAAGTACCAAAGAGGGGGTTCTATAGTGAGCCCAGATTGTTGACTATGGGCATGTCTGAGATGCCTACTTTTGAGAATTTATTCAAAAAGTATAAGTTTGAATAAATGATAAAAGAACTTGAAAGATAGAGCCCGACTCTTATTCGGGAATTTTATATAGCATATTAGATGGCTTTAAAGAGTTTGTCTCCACAAAGCCTCTCATGGAAAGTTAGTGACCCCCTATAGAAATTGATGATTTGGGGGGTTAATGTGAGTGTTTAAGCATAGACCATTTTGTGCTTCTTACATAGCATTGATCATGTACCCCCCGATTGACACTTCAGAGATTGATCACCAAATAGATGAGATGAAAATAGTGAAGTCTAAACAGATTGCAATTGAAAATAATATGGTGCATCTTTGATGGGTCATAAAAATTATTATAACTAATAAGGAGAATGCCCTTTGGTTACTGGTACATCGTCACAAATCAAGAAGAAAAGTCTTAATTTTGCACCAAATTCTTGGAAGGCATTGGTCCATCACAGGTTGGGACCTACTGCTGGTGACAACATACTAAGCCCCGACAGGGATACCTTGGTTGCGGTATCATGGAGCGGTATGAGATCGACATCGCCAAGATAATTTTTAGTGAAATCTGGGACAGAGTTGTAAGTGCTGACACTAGAATCCCCTTTGCGTGCTTGTTCACAAAGATGTGTTTAAATGATAGAGTTTCTATTTTGCTTGAGGTGGATAATTTTGTAGTGGTTTACCGCACTACAGATTTGGGCCTGATTTGAGATCAGAAAAATCCCACTTTAAGAGCGAAGGTTGGGGCAATATTGCTGCAGAGTGCATACTAGTTGGGTGCATCAATGGATATTGATACCCCTAGTTTTGTGGTACTTGGGGACACACAGTTGAGTCTCAGGCTGGGACTGAGCATCCCGACCCTTATGCTATAACTTATACCACTACTTTCACAACCTTCAGGCCACAATCAGTTCCTGTATAACCTTCTACGACTCTGAGGTCATCCTATCTATGCCCACCTTCCTATGGGTACACCTTGGTCTTACAAGAGTTTCTGAATAATGTGTTTAAGAGATTTCTCACTCTTGAGCGGATGGTGGAAAACATTGAGTCTGGTGTTAATATGAACCAAAATACGATAAAGAAAATTTAACTATGAAATCAAGATAACAAACATAATAAAGATAGAAGATAATAAGATAGACACAAAGAGATAGAAAAAGAGATAGGAACTATTGAATATATGAATTCAAAACCCCTAAATCTACTATCCAAAGCACCTAATCTATACATAAACTAAGAAGGTGTCTAAACTCCCTAAAAGCCCCCATTTCTAAGTAATTATTCAACACAAGCTTCACCACACTCTCTCATAAGAGAAGTATTCATTAATATTCAAAGATAACTAAGCAAAAAAAAACCTACTTGAACTATTTATAGTATCATTACAAGGAAGGCCCAAAAGTGACCATTAAGCATTTAAACAGGGGTCCAGGTGAACTATTTTGGTAGTTATGGCCACTGTGACTGACCATCACTGAGCTGGCAGACCGTCACCCTTGTCGTTGCCTCAAGGCAGTAGCTCATTTGGCTGGCCTTAGCTTAGTGAACCATGGGACGGTCCGTCGCAAACTTGGCGGACCGTTGCTAATCTCTTCACCATGAGGTAGCATCCAAATCCTTCACTTGAAGATCCCAATCCGACCATCAACTCATAGAACCCTCTTGATGGGGTCAACATAGACTCCAATACTTCACTCTTCATGAATAATGTTTCCTTTCCTTGAAGTTCTCGAGCTTGGCTCTTTGTGAATGGTCTCGAGGATATTTGGATCACATCATCCTCTCCATATTAAGAGGAATTTATCCTCAAATTCATGACTTCATCATCATCTTGAGCCACAGAGAGAGAGAGATCACATACGTTGAAAGTGTTGTGCACTTGATATTTCGGTGGAAGGACAATTTTGTATGTGTCATTTATCTTCTCAAGCACTTGGAAGGGCCATCACCTCGTGGAAACAACTTTGCTTTCCTTTGTGTTGGGAATTATTCCTTTTATAAGATGTACCCACACCTAATAGCTCGGTTTAAGCAAGAGTCTTTTTCTTTCTTTATTCACCTTCTTTGCTACCTCTTGATTCTTGTTCTTAAGGCGAAGTCTCACCTTCTCATGCATCTTCTTTATTGATTCGGCCCTTTTTTTTCCATCTAAACTAATCACATCACTAGACAAGGGAGTGAGATCTAAAGGGGTAGGGGTTAAAATCGTAAACACACTCAAAAGGAATCATACCAAAAGTTATGTGAATAACTCTATTGTAAGTAAATTTGACTAAAGGTAAGTGATCCTCCCAAGAAGTTAATTTTCCCTTAACCAAGGTACGTAACATAGTGCCCAAGGTCCTATTTACAACCTCGATTTGACCATCAATTTTTGGGTGGCAAGATGTGGAGAAAAGCAATTTGGTACCAAGCCTACCCCATAAGGACTTCCAAAAGTGACTAAGAAACTTAGAGTCCCTATCACTCACAATGGTCTTAAGAATTTTGTGGATCCTAACAACATGTTTAATAAACAAAGAAGCCACACTAGGAGCATCATCACTCTTGTGACACGGGATGAAATGTGCCATTTTTGAAAACCTATCAACTACAACAAAGATGCTATCCTTTCCCTTCCTTGTCCTAGGCAAACCTAACACAAAGTCCACAGAAATATCAAGCCATGGGTGTAGGGGAGTAGGAAGTAGTGTGTATAATCCCTGAGGAAGAGTACGATATTTGGGACATTTACAATCCATACATTGGCCACAAATTCGAGCAACATCAAGATGCATCTTTGGCCAATAGAATTGCTCCTCTAGGAGTCCAAAGTTCTTGACAATTCTAAAGTGACCCATCATACCACCATTATGTGCCTCCCTTACAAACAATTCTCTCAAATAACTAAAGGGCACACACAATCTCCTTCCTTTGAATAGGAAACCATCAAACTTTGAATAGGGCATAAAATTTCTATCTCTAACCCACCTTTCCCTTTCCCATTCTTCACATTCTTTGAAGATTGGAGTGAACTTGGGGTCTTCAGGATACAATGTCTTTAAGAATTCAAAGCCAATTAATTTAGAAGATAAGGTATTGAGCAAAATATGTTTTCTTGATAAGGCATCAGCCACAACATTATCCTTCCTCTTTTTGTATTGAATTACATAAGGGAAAGTCTCCAAGAATTCAATCCACTTAGAATGCCTTTTGTTCAATTTATCTTGGCCTCTAAGGTGTTTCAAAGATTCATGTCAGTTCGAATCACAAATTCCTTAGGCCAAAGATATTGTTGTCAATTGCCCAAAGCTCTAATCAAGGCATACAACTCAAGATCATATGTGGAGTAGTTCAAGGTTGCTCCTTTGAGCTTTTCACTAAAGTATGAAATGGGCCTTTGGCCTTGCATTATGACGGCTCCAATGCCTACCTTAATAGCATCACATTCAATCTCAAACATCTTCTCAAAATTGGGCAATTGTAACAACAAAGCGAAGCTAAGCATTATTTTCAAAGTTTCAAACGCCTTTGGTTGATCTTCTTCCCACTTAAAAGTTGATCCTTTCAGATTACCTCGGTCAACAGGGTGGCTATGGTGCTAAACCCTTTGACAAACCTTCTATAGAAACTAGCCAATTCATGAAAACTTCTCACATCACTAATGGATTGTGGAGTTGGCCAATTTTGTATAGCGTCTATCTTAGATTCATCCACTTTAACACCCCGATAACTCACACTCCAAAATAGATGACCTCATTAACACCAAAAGAACCTTTCTTAAGATTAGCATACAATTGTTCTTTTCTAAGCACATCAAACACACATTACAAATGCATCACATGGTCATCTAGAGACTTGCTATAAACAAGGATATCATCAAAGTATACCACGACAAACTTCCCTATGAATGGTTTCATCACATGATTCATTAGCCTTATGAAGGTACTAGGAGCATTGGTGAGTCCGAATGGCATAACCAACCATTCATAGAGACCAAATTTAGTCTTGAAGGCGGTTTTCCACTCATCTATCGGGTTCATCCGAATTTGGTGATACCCACTCCTAAGATCAGTTTTTGAGAACACACATGAACCATTCAACTCATCTAGCATGTCATCTAATCTAGGGATATGGTGGTGATACTTTATCGTTATCTTGTTGATATTTCCCATCTTTCTTTGGTACCAACAATACTGGAACCGTACATGGGCTTATGCTCTCCTGGATATATCCTTTGTTTAGGAGTTACTCAACTTGTTTTTGAAGCTTCTTCATGTCTGTTGGGTTGGTTCAATAGGCTAGCTTGTTTGGTAATTGTGAGCCCGGCACGAAGTCTATTTGATGCTCAATTCCCCGAAGCGGGGGCAACCCCTCTGGAAGTTCCTTTGGGAACACATTTTCATAACCCTGTAAAATAAGAGAAATAGAATAGGTAATAGAAGAATTAGAATGGTTAGTGTGAAAAGCAAGTGCTAGGAGTAGCATAGGCTTCTCCTCATCATGTTCCTTAAAAAGATCCTTGTTTCTAGCCAACATTGATGTGCCATGGTTATATGGCACTTTCGATGCTTAAAACAAGGAAAAGATGCAATAACTTGGGTGTGTTTTTTTGGTATGATATGGTTTCTGTCCTAATTTGCAGGAAAACAGGCTTTAAAGGCAAAATGAGCAAAAGAGGAAGAATCAAGCCCGAGAACAAAGTGACGGATGAAGAAAGAACAAAAGGCTGCATTGAGGAGATTTCACGCCACAAGTCACGTGGCGTGGAAGACACTCACGTGGCGTGAGTTGATATCGTGACTTAAGTCCAGATGCTGAAAAATTAGGCTGATTTCCACGGCAGGGGTCACGTGGCGTGACTGACACCTACGTGACGTGGAAGCCTGCTATGAGTTCACTTCAGAGATCCAAAAAAAGGGCCTGATTCTCACGATACATGTCACGTGTCATGACTTGGTTCCACGACACCAAGTCACGACACCGTGAAAGCTGCCGACTTTGTTCTCCTATTTTTTTTTTGGATAGGACTAGTTTTGTATCTATAAATACCCCTAGGTAGTGCTGAGTGTGAGAGTTGGACAATTTACTGCTTTGAGAGTTATTTTACAATGATTGAGATATATATTTTGGTTTTGTATTTCCAAACCCTAATTCTGAGATTGATTGATAATTGAAATTTTGGTTTTTCCTTCATTCTTGTGAGATCATAATTATGCTTTCATCTTTGGATTATTCTTGTGTTCTTGCAATTATGAGTAGCTAAACCCATCAACTAGGGTTGTGTGAACCATGAAGAATTAACGAAACCGGTGAAGTGCAAAACAACGTTGTACTGCTGCGTATGCATGTATTGTTGTTTCCTTCGTATTGATTGCTTTTCTAACGGTTGCAAACGTTAGAATCTTGCCTGTATTCTATACTTGCTCAAGATAGAGGTAGGGATTGGGAAAAGGATATAACAACAGAGATTTGGAGCTATTAACCTTCATCTCATATCCGGAGCCTTAGCGGGAAAGGTTATCTGAAATCCAGGACAAGGGTTAGAAGTGAGACACTTGGAGACCGAGAGGAGAAGAGTGAAATTTGTCTAATGAAAGTCGAGAGACAGTTAGATGAACCTAACTTGTTAGATTTTAGATGCAGTGCAGTGGGGCAGTCTTGTTAAGCATAAGTCACCGGTGGAGTTAAGGAATCATTGGGGATCACAGTCCTAGTGAATTTCTCTATTGTTTACACACTCGATAGCAGCCAGCAATCGTCATCATTACTATTCATTAGCAAAAAACCCCAGTTTTAGTTACTTGCCAGTTATTCCTTCCAGTGGTATACTCATACTTCGACCTATTCCCTGTGGGATCGACCCCAACCTAGTTGAGTTCTATATTTGATTCAGCGACCGCATTGTACTTTTTTGGAGGTATACTTTGGGCGACATCAAACATCACCATTTGTCTCTTTCCTTTCAACCTCATCCTTTGTTCTCCTTTATCATTCTCCCTCTTATGGGATCCTTCCTCCTCTTCTGTTCCATCCTTTCCCCCTTTCTCTTTTAACTTTCCCATCTTTTGATGTATCTCATTCACTTATGATGGTGAAAGAGGATGGAAGGTGAATTTCTTACCATTTAATTCAAAAGACTACTGATTGGTCCTCCCATCATGTTTGGCTGAACGATCATATTGCCATGGTCTTCCAAGCAAGATGTGACAATCTTGAATGGGGATTACATCACAAAGCACTTTATCATGGTAGTTCCCAATCTTGAACCAGTTCACAACTTATCGTGTAACATTCAATTCTCCACACTCATTTAACCATTAGAGCTTATAAGGTGTGGCATGCTTGGTTGTGGGCAACTTCAAGAAATTAACCATCGTGGCACTAGCAACATTAGCACAACTCCCACTATCAATGACCAATGAGCATACATTCTCCTTGATAAGATAATTGGTATGAAATAGATTTTCTCTTTGACTCGGATCATCAAATGTCTTACTAATCATGATTCATCTTACCATAAATTTTGGGACCTTGAACTCTCCATCTTGAGGCCAGGCATCCTCATCACCTTTCTCTACTTGGTCATCTTCCTCAACCCTCTCTCCTTTTTGAACTTCACCTGCATTGTCCTCTTCTATACCCACCTTATCTCCAAGGTAATACAATCTTCCTTCCCTAAGGATCACATTTCTCCTACTAGGACATTCATTTGCCTTGTGTTCCCAACCTTGATATTTGAAACATTTAAAACCCTTAGGATTAGGAGTTGGATACTTGTTACCTTCATTCCTTGGAAGGTACTTGGGAGTAGTCTTCTCTATGGCCTTCCTTTCAAAAGGCTTGGCGACTTTCTTGTTCTTGTTCCACCCCGAAGATGGTTGAGCTACTTCTTTGTTCTTACTCCGAGGGTTAGTTGATGAGTACTCTTTGGGCTTGAATAATGACCTTTCTTTGAGATCTCTCTCAACATCCAAGGTCGCTTGAAAGATGTATTCGATGGTAGCGAACCTATGACAAGTCATTGGGGAGGACACTCTTGTTCCCTTTCCTTAGATTGTACAACTTGGCAAGTAACTCATATCTATACCATTTTTGTTCGAACTTTTGTCTTATGAGGCCCTTCAAAGCATTCCATGGTGGGGGTTGTCCTTCATTTAGAACTTCTTGAAATCTCTTGGAATATTCCTACCACGTAATGGCAAACCCCATAAATTGGGTTATGGCATAGAAACTTTTCTTTACCTCGGTAAGATTATTGACTTGAAAGATTCTTTCACAAGTAGACTCCGATGTAAGATAAGACTTAGCATTACCCTCTCCCTTGAAAGTTGGAAGACTAGTTTTGATAGAATTGATCCTTACATCTCGACCTCCATTACCACCTTGATTCTCATTGTAGTTCCATTGACCTTCATCTTGGGGATGGTTTCCAAAGTTGCCTCTCCCATAAGGTACCGGACAAAATCTTCCACCTCGGCCTCTATATCCTACTCTTTGCATCATTAGCCTATTACTTATACATTCTGCAAACATGGCCTCTTCATCTTGTTCCTCAAGCTCAGCTTGAATTTTCTCTCTTTCGACTTAGATGGGTTGATTTGGTTAAGTGGGTGGTGGAGTGGTGGATTTTGGTTTAGTGGAGGTTGGGGTTGTCCTTGGTCTTAGGGAATTTGGTTTTGTGGTTCTTCTTGGTTGACTTGCTTGAATTGGGGTTGGAGTGGACGAACGGGATTACAGTTGTGTGGGTAAGTGGTGGTTTAGGCAATGGGGTCTTGTGTTTGAGTTAGTAGGTTAAACATTTGGTGCATGATTCCCGGAGAGATAGTAGCGGATGCGTCTAGAGCATGCCATCTCGATGAGGCATGGTAGTTTTGGGGAGTGGATTGGATGGATTTTAGACGACCTTCCATATTCACTATCTTTCCACCCATAGTTGATACACTTCCTTGGAGCATGGTTATGTGACCTTCCATGGATTCCAATCTACGACCCAAAGATTCAATTGCGGCCAAGATCATATTTGAAATATTGACATCCATGGATAATGGTGTTTAGCCTTCCGGGGCCATTGTATCTATTTAGAGTTACTAAACACAAACAACAAACTAGTTAGCATTAAGAAATAACCTCACAACTCTACACACCTTTGTAAGCCTCACACTTGGATCGACAAATGTTGAATGATAGCTTATACTCCGATGGTAGTTGAGGTGTAGATCACAAATCTTGTCTGGAATGGATTTTCTTTAAAACAGTCAAAGAAATCACGTATGGACTTGACCCAAGAAGTAATGACGAAAATGAAAAGAGAAAAGCACTCAAAGAAGTGGGACGAAACAAAAAAAATGAACTCAAGAACTAATTCACAACTAAGTTTGTTGATTACTAGTTGTTAATTAGTATTAGAATCAAGTAAAAGATGATTAAAAATCAAAGAAATGAAACTAGGAATCTAAAATGAGCTTACAGAGCTTCTTTTTTTTAGGTTGAAGCAGTTGGTGACGGACCTTCATGGAGTTGGAGGTCCGCCAATAATGTCGTCAAGGTTGAACCAGTAGGTTGTTGATTTGGGTTATTGGTGGAGGTGATGTTGGCGGACCGCCACCTTAGTGTAGGACTGTCCCACTTGTCGTCAAGGCCCTCGGACAGTAAGTTTGTGGGCCCTTGCACTTTCAAATGGAATATTCTTTGGCACAAATAAGTACACTTCCTTTTTCTTTGGATCAAATACCTTCTTTTGAACCTTTTTTTCAAACAAGACTTGAATATTTTGAAGAACATGAATAACATCCAAAAATTGAACCTTAAACAAACGAATGCGGAATTCGATGAAATTCAAAACCCAACCTCCATTCGACCCCACAAACTCAACCGAAGTGATATTTTTGTTTTAAAAGCTCTTAATCTTTTCAGAATATTGAACCCATTTCAATTTCTTCACACTTTGAACTCCAACAACGGTAGATCACTCAATATAGTTTGGAATTAGCTCAAATTTTAGCTAACAACTCACTAGATACTAGAGAACACGATTCTAGTATCGGAAACACAAACAAGACTAAAAATCAAAAACCCAAAATTTCAAAAACTCTAAAAATATGAATAGTACTTTTTTTCGAGATAACAAACCCAAGACTAGAATTGTGGTAATGACTAAGCTCGACTCTGATACTAGATGATATGAACCAAAATACGATAAAGAAGATTTAGCTATAAAATCAAGATAACAAGTGAAATAAAGATAGAAGATAATGAGATAGACACACAGAGATAGAAAAAGAGATAAAAACTATTGAATATATGAATTCAAAACCCCTAAATCTACTAGCCAAAGCACCTAATCTATACGTGAACTAAGAGGGTGTATAAACTTTCTCGAAAACCCTATTTCTATGCAATGATTTAACACGAGCTTCACCACACTCTCTCATAAGAGAAGTATTCATCAATATTCAAAGATAACTAAGAAAAATGAAACCCTACTTGAACTATTTATAGTGTCATTACAAAGGAGGCCCAAAAGTGACCTTTAAGCATTTAAACAAGAGTCCAGGTGGACTATTTTGTTGGTGATGGCCACTGTTACTGACCATCACTGAGCTGGAAGACCATCACCCTTGCTTTCACCTCAAGGCAGTAGCTCATTTGACTGGCCTTCACTTGTGGACCATGGTATGGTCCGTCGCACACTTGGCGGATCTTCGCTCTTCTCAGCACCATGAGGCAACATCCAGATCCTTCACTTGAATCTCCCAATCTAACCCTCCACTCATAAAACCCTCTTGATGGGGTAAACATAGACTCTAACACTTCACTCTCCATGAATAATGTTTGCGTTCCTTGAAATTCTTGAGCTTGTCTCCCTGTGAATAGTCTCAAGGAGATTTGGATCACATCAGGGGTACAACCTTAGGTGAAAAATAAAATTAAGACTGAGTTACGTAGTATGCAGACTGGCTTTGATATCTTTGAGAAAAGGATAATAATGACGATTGAAGGGGTCCTATCTTCGAATCTAGTGGGGATTAGATATGAGTTAGCCACGCTTCGAGATACTTTAGAGAATATGGCGTCTAGGTCATACCCAGAGTTCCTGGCTTCCACCAATTCTATCATATAAAAGATTGA
This sequence comes from Capsicum rhomboideum, assembly GCA_031232105.1. Taxonomy (NCBI): domain Eukaryota; kingdom Viridiplantae; phylum Streptophyta; class Magnoliopsida; order Solanales; family Solanaceae; genus Capsicum; species Capsicum rhomboideum. The sequence goes on from CP124716.1 coordinate 138,146,457, forward strand.
GGTAGATGATGTGTCAAATATATAGGGCATGAAGGGTAAGGAGAAGGTCCCCGATGGTAATGGTGAGAAGGAGAGTAGGAAAAAGAAGCAAAAGAGATATAAAGAGGATTCTAAGATAGCGATGGAGGATAGCAAGTAGACGTCATAGGATTATTTATATGAGGCCCATAATATCAGTGTGGAGCTGGGAGCTCTAGATTTTATGGGGCCCTACCCGTAGATACTTCTGTTGTTAAGGAGAGTGGGGGTAAAACATTTGCCCCAACTATTTTGCCAACATTGAGTGCACCGGACACCACCGGTGCCAACATTTCTTTGAGTGATATGGCCACTACCGACGCTATTATTGATAAGTCTAGGGTTGCTGCTAAGACCCCATTGGAGGATATGACATGATCCGGCACCTCGAGCACCACAGGTACGCCTTAACCCCTCATTCTTACTTTATTTTGATATACATATAGTAAGGACTCTACATGTTCTCAAAGTTGGGGGTGGGAGGTGTACCACCACTCGGGGGGGTTTATAACCGTATTTTGTTCCCCGGATATGCTATCAAAGTAGAACCGGCATGTATAGGATGTTTTATATTTTTTTTGTTGTGTCTTATATGTTTTTTGTAACTAGGAGAAAATTAGGGGAACCTTAATGCAATCAGGTTGATTTTAAGTTTAGGGTGAAGTCTGAGTAACCCCGAGAAATTGTTTTGCTTTAAGGATACCACTCCAAAAAAATTATTTTATTGTGTGTTTTTGTTTGCAATATGACTGTTGTGGATCTTGTTATGGCATTAGTGATATATCCATAATAAACATAGCTTTGCAATGCATGAACTAGATAGGGAGCAAGTGATAGTGTAACCCTGTGCTATGTGTATGTGAGGATACTTACCTAGTTTGCTTTGTGTGTGAGATCCAGAACTTTTTCAATTAGTCTTGCCAAGGTTGTAGGATAGTTGAATAGGAAAGGTGTTTCGACCCAGCTATACACGCAATGTACGTGATCGTTCAAGTAATAAAGTGGCTCCTTTAAAAGAGCCGGATATCGAACCCAAGGGACTTTCATCAACAGAACTCAATTCTAGACGTCAAACAATAATTAAAACTAGTGTTGCAAAAAGGGAAAGGGATTTGGTACTAAAAATTAAATGATTGCGGACTATGAACTCCTATCTTCGCGACCATAACTTTAGTTTTCGCAAATATGCTTGAAAAAACAATAAAAAGTGAATTCCCAAGGCTAAGTCACTCCGAATGTCGTCTCTTGAGCATAATTGTTATTGGTTTAAGCAATTTAAGTTGTTTATCTTGGTTATTGATCCCGAGGTTAATTTTACAATTATATTCGTCTCCAAACTATAATCTTCTACTAGAAATTGGAAACCTAACCACGTCAGTGAGTGGTGATAAGTTTAACCAATTTTAATGCATTTCAGCTTTCTTCTCATAATTGACCAAGTGCGGCGAATTAGGTACCTCTCGGTCCTAACCACATGTCAATCCCTTGGAATTCCTTCCCCGAGAAAGACCACACTTCTTATATTCCATGTTCTATCTCTTGGTTTCTCTCTCGAGCTCACCTCAAGACAAGGAATTTATTTCAATGGTGATCAAGCATCAAAATAGTGAAATTAAGAATATACGAATAACCAATTTATGATAAACTTCAGCAAAAACCACTAAAATTAACCCAAGAGATTCATGTTCTTGGCCTTAACCCCAAGAAAGAGGGATTTTAGCCACTCATAATGTTAATTAACATCCAAAAGTAATAAAATACCATAAAAAGATATAAAAACTGAAAAGATGAAGAATGAAACCTAATTTCAATGCCCAAAAACGCCCAAAGTAGCCTAGTCAAGATGGAATGTGATACAATAACTCAAAATCCCTATTTATAGAGTGAATTTCGAGGCAAATATTCGCCAAAAAATGGCCCGACATGCCCTTGGGCGCGCCTGGCACTTAGGAGAATTTTTCCTCTGCAAAGGTGTGACCCAGGCGGCCTGGTACACCCCTGGGTGTGCCCCAGTTCTGCCTCCCAGAATAAAATTTTGCACAAAAGCGGCCTGGCACGCCAGGCCCTTAATTTTTTATTTTCTTCTTTCGTCGACTTTTCTTTGCGGATTTGGCATGATTCTTCAAGTTCAACTCTTTAGCTTGCCTCTTATCTTCAATATCCTTTGCTCTTAGCTTCTACAAGCCTCGCTTTTCACGCCAAAATGCTCCAAATAGTCACAAAGTCCACCTACAAGGGTCTAATCACATTACTTAGCACAATATCACATATTCCATCAAAACCATACGAAATACATACGTATTGTTCTCAAAACTAAGGTGAACATGGGTTTAAGTCGAAACTAAGGCATATAAATACGCCTTAGATCAAAAGGATCATAGGTCGTTGTTGAATTAGTCCACTTTTAGCCTAAATGACCAACCAAATGAAATGTATGCCCCTTGATCATGAGTTTGAGCCTAAATTGAACCATTTTATTTATTAACCAATTCACCTTCCTATTTATGTTATAATGAACCTATTTTGGTCCTGGTCCCACCTAGGACACTGTGTACCTCAACTCGGGATAATTGCCTAAGTTGAGGGTGGCTATCATAGGGGTGCATAGCACTAAGTGGGTATGAAGAAGAAAGTTGATAGAAAGAAAATAGATACGACTCAGGTGCGGTAAAAAGAGAAAGAAAAGAAAAATGTGCTTGGAAAAATTTTGAAAAAAAAGAGTCACATTCAAGATCCAAGGAAAAACAAAGGATAATAAGGGAGAAGAAAATAAAACAGGTTGAAAAACTAAGCCAAAAGTAGTGTAGTGTCAAGGAGGGTTGAGTTACTATTTCCATATCTACCACACCCATCCCTAAGCCTATATTACAAACTTAGGAAAGTCCTATAGTGATCCTAGTCTAACCATTCGAAACCAAAGGCATCAAAAATAAGGGCAAGCCTATGGTATTTCATGCACATTGTTCAAACTTCTTCAAGAGAGAGTGTGTTTTGAATTCAATCCCTGATTATCATTATATTTGTAACAGTATGAGTGCACAGGACATCTTCGTTGTGAGGGTATAAGTGTTGCATAGTTCGTTGCTACCTATTCGGTTGAAAGTCATTTGTACATATTGCTTTTAAATCTAAATAACGGAGGGGGTTGAAATAGTTATTAATTGGCTGTTGTAGGTCTCCTAGGTTTCTCTTGGTTAAGCGTCTTGTGTTTGAGTTGTTTTGTTTACCTAAGGACATGCAAACATTCTAAGTTGAGAGTGTTAATGTGTCATGGTTTCATGATACTTTCGATGCTTAAAACGAGGAAAATATGCTAAGTCAAGGCTTGTTTATATGGATATGATGTTTTTATTATAGTTTTGCAGGAAAATGGGGTTTGGAAGTGAGAAAAGGAAAAAGGAAAAAAATTGGCACAAGTTTGGATAATGGACATTGGGCTACGAGTCCTTGGGTCACGATACGACTCATAGCCACAGTTGTTGTGACTCCAGTAGATTTTTGGGCCTGATAAATTGAAGTATCAGCTGACTATGATAAAATCCTATGACTCGTTGGGTCACTCTACGAGTCGTAGGGTGAGTCATCCTAAGAAAAAGTGATAAAAGTCCTGAAGATGTGCAAGATAGTGCTAGTGGCGACGAGTGCAACCTACGTGTCATTGTGAGACTATACGAGTCGTTACTTAGACTCGTCCTGAGTGGGATCGACAAAGTTCTGAAGAAGTGTTCCAGTGGAAACTAGTCACCCGAAAACTCATTGGGTGACTATACAAGCCATTAACAGCCTCGAAGAAAAGTAAGCAACGGATGGAAAGAAGACTGATATGAGTCGTCGTTAGACCCTACGACTCGTTGCTAGAGGCATAGTCACTGCCGACCTTGTAACTCAAATTTTTTTAGGATAGGTTCCTTTTTGTCTATAAATACTCCCAATGGGTCTATTGTTTTAGTTTACATTCTATTACTACTTTCAAGGCATATTATTATTTTTGCAAGTATGAACATTGATTTTTAGGGTTTTAATTCAAAGAGTGATTTGTGGTTTTCATCTTATTCTTCATAAGTTCATAATTATGATTTCTTCTCAGAATTATAATTGTGTGCTTACAATTATGAGTATCTAAATACCACAACTAGGGTTGGGAGAACCATGATGGATAAATGAAGTAGTGTTCGTAGTACGACGTGATTCTCAAAGAGTGTTTTGGCATGTATTGTTTGTTCTCTGGTTTAATTTCTTTTTAACAGTTGCAAACATTAGAACTCGCCTAATATTTAATCGTGATGAAAGTAGGGGTAAAAGATGGGAAAAGGGAATAAATAACAGAGCATTGGAGCTATCAACCTTCAATGACTAGCTTGAGCCTATAATCCGAGAAAGCGATTGTTGGGATCCAAGATATGGGTTTGTAATTCAAAACTTAGGAGAAGAGAATACTTACTTGAGGATAGTTGCTTAAACAAGTGCGTAAAGCCATTTAGGTGAACATAACCTATCGATTCTGTATGCCAAGTACCACGAAAGATCACTAAGTACGGAGAACCTACGGAGTTATGAAGTTAATGGGGAATACGGTCCTAATATTGATTACAAATCCAACAAAATTAACAACTGTCACTATGGATTTCTGATTTACAAAATCCCCTTTTTACTAGAAATTATTTACTAATCGCTAAGACAAACATCTTGATAGATATTTTGAAATATTTATTGTGGGACCGACCCCAACCTAGTTGGGTTCTATATTTGATCAGCGACCTCTTTATACTTTTTTAGAGGTGTAATTTGCGCAGAATCAGTAACATGCAGTGTTTTTATAGTTTTTAAACTAGAAATATATTTTCATTCCCCACTTTCTAAAAAACAAACCAAGGCACTGGGGAAGGCAATTTTCTGCAAGGTTTTAGGGTTTTCATCTTCAGAGATAAGTTTCTTATATTTTAAACTTGAATTACTTCTTAGAATCCCTAAAAACCATTAAAAAAATTAACCATAGTGAAATTGGAGTTTAGCCCTAATTCATGAACTTGATGCAATTTGGTTGAAATGAGTGTAACATCAATAGATAATGGTTCTAGGGTGTTAGAAAACACTAATGAGAGTAGAATCATAATAGTTCATGCTAAATGAAGTAGGATTCATGAGGCTTAAGGGATAGAAAATCCTAAGGTGACGAATTAAAGCAATTGTATGGTTAAAATAGTTGTTATTAATCCCTAGTGGTTAAAGAAGGATAACTTTATTAAAATGGGTAGGTAATCTTGTTGTTCTAGATCAAGAACAAGTTAAAAGGTAAAGGAAAGGCAAGTTAGTGGCCTAGATGTGACTTTGAGCAACGAATTGAGGTAGGTTACGGTTTATTGTAGCAATTATACTTGCTTGACTCTGCGTTTATACGTAAATTGAGTATTTGTGATTGCTTTCCATCACTACTTGTGATTACTGACTACATTTGCATATTCATACATTTTTTGATAATATTAAGATGATGGTGATGATGATGTTATTAAACTCATGATGCTATTATATTAAAATCGTGATGCTCATGATGTTATTGATGATATTGATGATGATGATGATGAAGATGATGATATACAAATCATGTTGTTCATGATATTATTGATGATGTTGATGAGATTGAGAAGACAAAGAGATGATGCGTACACCTTACATTCATACATTCATTCATATGCATTAAATTCATATGTTGTGATACAACTTATTGTTGAAATTGGCTATGTGTAAACATACATGATTGTGAGTCTGTATTTCCTACAAGGTGAAGTGTTATAATTGTATTGTTCTCTTTGATTATGAGTTCTGTGATGATCGCTTTGCATTTATTTGATTTACTTATCTGTATGGTGTCGGGTTGAGTTACCTATGATGCCTAATAGTACTTGTTGATGTACTGATGCTACCTGTACTTTTTTAAGTGCAGAGCATGTTCCATCATTTGAGACGAGACCTCAGCTCTAGTCAACAGTTCTAAATTTTGATTTAAGGGTGAGCACCATGACCGAGTTGCCTTTGGATCTTCAGCTTTTTGTTCATGTCCCTTATTTTGAGACTAAGACATTTCTTTATTTATTTCTATCTTGGAACTAAGACATTTCTTTATTTATTTCTGTCTTTTGGACAATCATTTAGTTTTAGACTTGAATATTCATATATGTTCTTGTATGGTGACTTCAGGTTCCGGGGATGTAATAAATAGAGGTCTCTGCACTCTATTAGTAATTTGATAATTTTGTTGTTTGATATTATGACTTATCGATTGAATAAAGACATTTTAGAACTTGTTAATAAAGAAGCTGGTATAAGGTGAATATGATTGTAACACTTGGATAGCAAGGGTTGGGGTAAGTATGGTTTTCCTGCAATAGTTTAGGATGGGTACCAATCATGACCGTTTAGGTCGTGGCAAAGATGGTATCAGAGCACTAGGTTCGTAGGTCTAATCATAAAAAAATAGGTTTAGTAGATTCATACGGAATGGTAGACGTCTATACTTTTCTTCGACAGGCTACAGTGCTTTAGGAACAAAATTCCTTTGATGTTATTACTTGATTACAATTAATATCTTGTGATCCAAATTGGTATCTAACTCCTTTAAACTTGTTTCATAGATGGTGAACACACATTCCTCCCGAGAAGCACCAGTAGCAGCCGCCCCAGTACTGACACCAGCAGCAACACTTGCACCAGCTGCTGAGGCTGTAGTCGGGGGCAGACCATGCATAAGGGGTAGGGCCAGGAGAGGAGGAAAAAGGGTAGCACCTGTTAGGGGTGGAGCCCGGGTAGCCAAAGGACCAACTAGGCAAAGGACTCCCTCCCCTTTCCCACCATAGGATGCTTCAGAGTTAGCTCAGGAGAAGGACGTCGCGATTAAGGAAGAAAAAGTAGTCGTCCCTAAAAATGGAGTGCCTGTACAAAATGGTGCAGCCCAGGTACCTATGACTGCAGGACTGATTCAGCAAGTGTCTAGATACTTAGGCAGTTTGGTTGGCACTAATGTTATTCCTACTATTCCAGTCTTTTCATCCCTAGCCTTACAACATACAGCTACTGTGGCACCTAAGATGGATGAGGGTTCAAAGACAGGGGTGTATCTCCAATAGGTACTTGGACCAGTAACTACAGATGATGAACATGGACTTTTTATTAAGTTCATGAAGATGAAACCCCCAATATTTTAGGTTACAGAGTCTTAGAATGCTTTTGTGTTTTTGTTGGATTGTGATAAACACATGCATAAAATGGTTAGTGTTGAAAATTATGGTGTGAAATTTGTTTCTTTTTAGTTGTAGGCAAAAGTTAAGCAATGGTGGAGGTCATTCGTTGAGTGTAGGGCTGCCTCACCTCCACTTACTAGGGCACAGTTTCAGAATGTCGTTCGAGAAAAGTATATTCTTTGTATTTATTGTGATTAGAAGAAAGATGAATTCTTTAGATTAGAGCATGGTAACATGTCTGTGGCAGCCTATGAGGTCAAATTTTATTCCTTTTCATGTTATACTCTCCAATTAATCACTGTAGAGAATGAGCAGATCAGGTATTTTGTGAAGGGGCTAAATTCGGGGATTCAGATGCTTACACTGTCTGTAGCTACGTATGGTAAGTCCGTTCAGGATATAGTGGAATTTTCTAAGAACTGAAGTACTTGAAAAATAAGGAGATGAGAAAGAAAAAGAGAAGAAGGCTCGAACCTCAGGCCAGTTCAGTGGTACTTTATCAAAAGGTTATGGTTTTTCTCGACCTTATTATTCATCTATGCCAGTATTCTCATGGGGCTCATCTGGGTCAATCATCAACTTTTATGGACAAGCAGTTATACACCTTCATCCTCTTCAGTTCAGAGGCTTGCTTTGGGTATTAGGTGCCATGAGTGTGGGGGTTTAGGCCAAATCAGAAGTTATTATCCTAACTTCTTATCTGCAAGTTAATTAACTCAATAGCTGGATTCTACTGCTTTAGTTCCACCAGGTCGTAGTGGTGGAGAAAATAATAGGGGTCATCTCCAATATGGGAGTAGTGGCCAAGCTACAGGAAGGGGCGGCAACCAAGCCAACTGAGGTGGGGGACAGGTCGGTAGAAATGGTACTCAAAGTGGTAGAAGTGGTGGCCAAGGTGGTGATCAAGCCCAACTTTATGTTTTTCTGATTCGTCCTAAAGTGGAAGTTTCTGATGTTGTAATCACAGGTGCTATTCTTGATTATATGGCTTCTATATTGTTTGATCCATGGTCTACTTTCTCCTATATGTCTGTGAATTTTGCTTTGGGTTGGGATTTGGACTGTGAATTACTTAATACTCCTATGTATGTGTCTACACCAGTTGGGGTGTCTGTGTGTGTTGCTCAGGTTTATAAGCCTTGTCCTATGATGTTTATAGGGTACTAAACCTTGGCAGAAGTAGTCATTCTAGATATGGAGGAGTTTCATATTATATTAGGGATAAGTTGGTTGTCTCTTCATCATGTCATTCTTGATTGTTATGCTAAAACCAACACTGTTGTGATGCCTAGGATGGAAAGGTTAGAGTGGAAGGGTATTTTTAAGCCTGCTGCTATGAGAATTGTGTTAGCTATTGATTCCCAAAAACTAGTAAAGAATGGTTGTAGGGCATTTTTATCCCATCTTTGGGAAGATAAGCCTGTAGTCCCTCCTATAGCTTCAGTCCCAGTCATGTGGGAATTCTTAGAAGTTTTTTTCGATGACCTTTCGGGTATTCCTATGGACCGTGAGGTTGATTTCTGTATAGATTTAGAGCCCGAAACTAGACTCATATCTATCCCTCCCTATCATATGGCACCAACAGAGTTGAGGGAGTTGAAATCTCAGTTACAAGAGTTATTAGAAAAGGGTTTTATTCACCCAAACATTTCTCCTTGGGGTGCACCTATTTTATCTATGAGAAAGAAGGATGGTAGCATGAGGATGTGCATAGACTATGCCAATTGAATAAGGTACCCATTCGTAACAAATATCCCTTGCCTAGGACTGATGACATGTTTGACCAGTTGCAGGAAGCTACGGTATTCTCCAAAATTAATTTGAGGTCAGGGTATCATTTGGTCAAGATTAGGATAGAGAATATCCTAAAGACTTCTTTTCGAACTCGTTATGGGAATTACAAGTTTTGAATCTTGTCTTTTGGTTTGACCAATGCCCCAGCTACTTTTATGAGTCTGATGAATGGGGTCTTTAAGTCATTCTTGGAATCATTCGTTATCATTTTATTCGATGAAATATCAGTTTACTCTAAGAGTGAAGAAGAGCATTAAGCTCATTTGCCTATAGTGTTGGGATTGCTTAAGGAGAAGCAACTATATGCTAAACATTCTAAGTGTGATTTCTGTCTATCTTCAATGTCCTTCTTAGGGCACATGGTTTTTAAGGAACGGGTTATGGTAGACCTGCAGAAGGTTGAAGCTATTAAGAATTGGGCTACACCGATGAATATGACAGAAATTCGTAGCTTTGTGGGGTTGGCCAGCTATTATCATCGGTTGTTAAGGGGTTTACTTCCAATGTTTCACATATGACCCGCCTTACATAAAAGGAAGTTATGTTTGCATGAGATGTCAAGTGTGAGGAGATCTTCTAAAAGCTCAAAACTTTGCTGACTTCGGCTCCAATCTTAACCTTGCCTATTGAAGGTAAGTATTTTATTGTGTTTTGTGATGCCTCACAGTTGGGTTTAGGTGTTGTTTTGATGCAAGACCAGAACGTGATTGCTTATGCTTCAAGACAATTGAAGCCTTATGAGAAAAACAACCCCACTCACGACTTGAAGTTGGCAGTTATCACTACAAAAAAAATTGGTTTTAGCGACGAACGAAATCCGTCGCTAAACCACCTAAATCCGTAGCTAAATTCATTTAGCGATGGATCAGCAACGGAATCTAGTCTGTCGCTAAAACGCTCGTAGCTAAGCCTTTAGCTACGTATTTTTGACGTCCGTCGCTACCTTTAGCGACAAAGCTTTCCGTTGCTAACACATATAAAATACGTCGCTCATTTGCTTGTTCGTTTCGTCGCTCAAAATATTAGCAACAGAATTTCCGTAGCTATTCCATTACAATTTGTAGATAATTATATTTTAAATTTTATATTTATTAAATATCTAGCACGAAAACAACCGTCGCTATTTCTTGCTTATGTATGATTCAAAATCTTCATAGAACGTATTAATGAAAAACAATAATATTCAATATGCAAGCAAGAACCTGATTTCATATAAATAGTAATTTGAAGATTAACGAGCCAATCCAAAAATACATAAATCCTAAAGCATCAATAACGTTCAAAACTGTTCAACTAATAGAATAGCTTCCAAAAAATAAAGCCAACTAATGTGGTGTTGGAGAGATGCTCATCAAGATAGAAAGTAGCAGCACCTAAGACCATGATAGTGTTTTCGTGAGACCTAAGACAATAGACTCATCTCCTCATCTCTCTACTCCCACGATCTCACAACACATCCGAGTTGTAACACGTCCATCTCATCCTACTGTAAATACTCATGTGATCACTGTTGCTCAACAATTCTTGAGTTTTATCCTGTAAATAAAAGTAAATAAAAACCTTAAATTCTGTTCAGATGATTATTTCAACTTCAAACTATTTATTTGAAGTTCAAGTTGAAATAATGAGCAATCGACAAACAAACATTGATTTGCAAGTAATATTTCAACATTTTCAAATAATATTTATGTCCAAATTGCACTGTAAGAGCTTACATCTGATAATAAATGCAGTAGGCATAACTATTCTAATAATTGCCCTATCACATTGCATATAACAAGTTAATCCAAACCATTGCATTGTACTCGTACAGAAAGGATCTATGTCCAAAGGAACACCATGAATTTACTTATATGGCGTACTCAACAAAATAGTTTCATTGTATACATTCAATAGCTTTCATAAAATGAACTTGTATATAGGCATTAGGCAGTAAAGAAAATGCAAAAGTTGATGGAAAATCATAAAGCAAGCATTGACCACCTTTTTTTAACTGATAACATTCTCACACAAAAACCATAAAGAAAGTGATACTATTAATGGAAAATAGGATTTTAGGAATGGTTTTGGTTAAAATTAGTAGCAGGGATTCAATAAAGAAGTTTCATTAGATATTAAGTTAGAAGGAGGGAAAGTTATCTCTAAGGAATGTACAGTGCTACATCAAATAAAGTATATGTTTCCCATATATACCATAAAACTGGCACAAATTTCTTGAAATTGGCGCATAACCTCATATCATAGTGTGAACATGACAATTCTTGGGTGTATTTCAATGATTTTACACGCTCCACTTCTACTTTTCTTAGATCATTTCTTCAACAATGAATTATATTATCATTAGGTGATATAAGGATACATTGACCTTGATAGCTGATCTCTAGCTCTTCTATTACACTCTTTCCTCTCAGAATTATATTAAGTTAATGTTGTGGTCTTATATTACCGGCACACTCAAATCAATGTAGAGGTTGCATCACCTATGTTTCTCGAACTCTTCAAAAATGTCAATAGGTGCGCTTGGATTCTCTAGAAGTTGTATTATTGGAGAATGTGCGGCATTGAAAGTGAAGAGTTTAAATAAATTAGTGCATCACACACAAAAAAATTATGACCATTTCGGATTCTAGAATCTAGACTACCCCGATGAAGACAATTTCTTTAGCCAATAAGATCAACTATGGCTGAGCTCTGGGTGACAAACGGGTAATTCAAACTGATGTGTTCTATGTGTAATGAAGAACCAGAAAACCCCCGACATTTATTCTTCACTTGCACTGTAGCTACTGAGATTTAGCATAAACTGTTGGCATGGCAAAACATCAACAGAGATGGTTTTGGATGGATTGAGGAGGTGACATGGGCAACTACACATTCTATAGGGAAAGACTCACAGGCGGTATGGCTGCAGCAGTATAACACATTTGGCTGGAGAGGAACCAAAGAGTATTTCAGCAGAAAGAGAGGATCATTGGGGTGATCACAAGACAGAGAGTACAAGAGATGCATTGCTGATCTAGCTTATACCCTCGAGTGGCAGGCATCACACATAATCTAAATTTTTATCCTTAACTATACTTGGTTGTAGCCAGAGGTTGGGACTAAGTCCAACTCTGTGCTTCCGTTTTGTACATACTACAATATCAGGTAATAAAATTATAGTTACCAAAAAAAGGATCAACTACGGCCATTTTGCCAAGAAACACACTTTAGATTGGAAGATTTATACAAAAGAACAAGCGCTCGAAACTCAAAGTACATGATCCCTCATATTTGCACAGCTATGAGTATATGCTCAAGTAAATGTAATGCTTCTTTTATACTCAAATTATAATATATTTCAGATATGACACAGAGTTATCATTTGAAGCACCTAATTACTACAAATTCCATTTTAAACAGAAACAAAAAAAAAAAAAAAAGAAGTTTCACACATTATATTTTCTAAACTACGTCATCTTAATTAAGGGATTGGATTGTTACAAAGGAGACTTTGTTTTGTTAGCTTAATTTGCAGAACTAGTGTTAGAGCTCTAATTACGAAGAAATACTCATACAATGATATCAAAAGAGTAAGATAAGTATTTGATTAATGTAAAGTTGATATGTATTACCTGAACTGTTAAGCAATAAGTTTTTGAAATTTCATAATCATCCTTCAAATGCAGCAGTCAACATATAAAAAAAATATTCCTCTGCATTCAAATTTATCAAAAGTATAAGATACAATCTTGCATTGAAGTTGAAATCTACATACCATTAAACTTCAGAAAATAGAGGTCACTTTTGAATGTTAACTTTTTGCAATTTTATAGTATCAATTAAACAATGTTCCCACATAATGTAAAAATACTTTAAAAAGTTAATAACAAGAGATTTAAAATATGAAAGAAAGAAGCATGTTTTTGAGGCCTCGTAATAAATCTACCTCTTAAAATTTCTCTTCATTGACATGTCAAAAACTTAGCAATTAAGAGAAGAACAAAAGTTTGGTAACAATTTATAGTTGTGTGAACATGGATATTTGACATGGCTGAAAACTTGCTAAAATAGATGATCAATTATAAGTCAATTCTATCATAAAAAACTATAGAATCTTAGATAAAGTTGAAAAGACTCATAAGAACAAAAAGCAAAAAAGGTTCATCAACATTCTTCACATTAGTTGTTGGTGTTTTATAAAAGTAAGAACAAAGAAACAATCACTTTTTTAAAAAAAATTTACTCTTTTGGATTTGAGAAAGATTAGCTAATTGAAGTAGTTAGTGTCAGCCTCTTCAATGATAAAAGCAGTCCAACTTTTTTCCAATTCCAGCTATGAACTTGTTATATCTTTATGTTTTCATGTTTAGATCAACAAATGCAAATATTTTAGTAGGACATAATAAGTACATTAGTAGGTTCAGAAGTCTCATCTTAATGTAGTTTCCCTGCATACTTGACACAAAACAGTAGACAGATTAATCTGGTAACACTATTAAGTTGGTAACAAAAACATTATTCTAAATGCTTTAAAAAATTCAAGCAATATAAAGTCAAGCTTACTATTATTTCGGATGATGATTTCATCGTTGTTAGTACTCTATCAGTTTTCGCTTAGTTAGCTTTTAAGAAAAAAATTGAAGAAAACAAAATTAGTCGAACTCTAACTTTATTAATTTTAATTAAGAGAAAATAATCAGAAGCGAGATAAGAACAAACAAATCTTAAGAATGAGCTGAAAAAGAGTAGATTCAAGGGGAAAAACATACAGAGCTAGTCATTGTTGTAGAAATACCGTCGAGATAGCCAACGCAGAACTTCAAAGTGTGAAACCATCACTTCCACTAAAAAATCTTGAAGAAGAAAGACAATATAGGAACTTGAGACCAAAAATAAAATAAGTACATATAAGAAGTTTAAGCATCAAATATTGGTGTACACAAAATGTATAGGAAACCTTTTTAAGTATCAACTTTACAAGCAATTAGCTATCAGGCTTTTTCCTATGGAACATTCTTGTTTTTTCCTATAACGTTAAGAGGGAAAGACCACTACTTCAAATTACTGGAGGCACAAGGAATTTTAAAATTGGTATGTTTCGGACCAACATGAATCAGATTTGCAAGCACTAGAGACACAGGGAATCTAATGTTTATTCTACACAAGCCCTAACAACTAATTTCTACTGAACTCTTGCCCTCACCTCGAGATCTAGCTTTTGAGATTGAGTTAGACTCAAGTACCATATCTTAACAATTCTTAATCCAACCATAACAATTCTATAAATGCGACACCTATTCAATTTTCTACAAAGATTATCCTAAAGCAGTAATGAATCAGGTAAGGAGCAAAGAGTTGGTGAACATAAATCTAGTTGATGTGAATCATCTGAGGCATCATAATGTAGAAAAACATTAAAGACGTTTTGTCTACAAAACTGTTCCTAACAAACCTGCCCTAGAGAAATTAAATTGGGAAAAATCAATAACTAATCAAATGTAAAGAAAAGTACATTACCTGAGATGGAAATAGAAAACCCTATAAAGCATGTGACGGGCTTCTGGAGAGGGACGAGCTATCATAGAAGACAGATCTGCGGAGATGGGTAAGCTGCCGGAGGGGCAGGACGAGAAAACCCTAGGATGAAGAGAGGCGAGAAAGAGAGGAGGCATATATGACTGAAACTTCTATCTCTAATGTGCCCTAAATAACTTTTACATTTTAATTTTATAAAATTATTAACGACGGATATTTCCGTAGCAATTAATCTTAAAAATATTTTCATGAATGAAATATAAATAGCGACAGATATTCTGTCGCTAGTTCCGTCGCCAACTTCTAATAAATTTTGTCCCCGTGCTTTTATCGCTAATTTTGTAGCTAAAATGAAGACGCGTAAATTTAGCGCCAAAATTTAGTAACAGAATCTAATTTCCGTCACTAATCCGTCGTTATTTTAGATGTCAATCACTTTTTTTCTTTTTTGGCCACAAATTTATAATTTGGTAGCTAATTTGTCGCTATTTAGCGACGAAAATCTGTTTGTCGCTAAAATCCGTCGCTAAACCCAGTTTTTTTTGTAGTGTATGGTCTTCGCTTTAAAGATTTGGAGACATTATCTCTATGGGGTGAAGTGTGAAGTGTTAACTGATCACCACAGCATGCAACACGTATTCACCCAGAGAGAGATATACCTAAGACAGAGAAGGTGGATGGAGTTGATCAAAGACTATAATATCTCAATTCTATATCACACAGGTAAGGCCAATGTGGTGGCAAATGCATTGAGCCAGAAATGAGTTAGCATGGGAAGCTTAGCATGGCTGGAAATGTGGCTGGAAATGTCAAGCGACCATTGGTAAGAGAGGTATAGTCTTTGGCTAATATTTTTTTTAGATTGCAGGAGACTAGCGAAGGGGGGATATTAGCACATGTGGAAGTTAGGTTCATATTCTTTGACCAAATCAAAAGCAGGCAGTTCGAAGACAAGAAGCTGAGCAACCTTCAGGAGAAGATGTTGTAAGGTGAGGCTAGAGAGGTCATCCTTGATGATGAAGGAGTGTTGAGGATTCGGGGACTCTTGTGTGTACCTCAGGTAGGCAATTTGATTTTGACTATTCTTGTAGAGACTCACAACTCTATGTACTCTATACATCCAGGTACCAATAAGATGTATAGAAAATTGAGACAACATTATTGGTGGCGAAGAATGAAGCATGATATTTTATATTTTATGACTAAGTGTCAAAATTGCCAGCAGGTCAAGTTTAAGCACTGAAAACCTGGTGGTATATTTCAGAGGATATCTATTTTGGAATAGAAATGGGAAAGGATAGCCATGGACTTTGTGGTTGGTCTTTCTAAGACATTGAGGAAGTGTGACTCTATGTGGGTCATCATTGATCAATTGACTAAGTTGACTCACTTTATCCCTGTAAGAGTAGATTATAATGCGTCTAAGTTGGTCTAAATTTATGTGAAATAGATTGTAAGGCTGCATATGGTACCTGTTTCGATTGTGTCAGACAAAGGTACTTAGTTCGCCTCCAACTTTTGGGAGAGATTTCAGTCAGAGTTGGGTTCTAGATTGCATTTAAGTATAGCTTTCCAACCACAGACCGATGGTTAGTCAGAGCAAACTATTCAAGTTCTCAAAGACATGCTCTGGCATATGTTATGGACTTCGGGGGTTAGTGGGACCAAGACTTACTATTGGGTGAATTTTCCTAAAAAAATAACTACCACTCTAGCATTGACATTGCTCCTTTTGAAGCATTATAGGGTAGAATATATAGGTCTCAAAATAGGTGGTTTAATGCATTTGAAGTGAGGCCTTGGGGCACTGACATACTCAAGGATTCAATGGAAAAGGTGAGGTTTATACAGGAAAAGCTCATAGTATCTCAGATCCAACAGAAAGAGTACGCGGACAACAAGGTGAGAGATAAAAAGTTTGAAAAGAGGGAAAAGGTACTCCTAAATGTGTCACCCATGAAGGGTTTAATGCATTTTAGCAAGAAGGGAAAATTGAGTTTGAGATACATTGGACCCTTTGAGGTTTTGAAAGGAGTGGGGTCAGTAGCATACAAGTTGGCCTTGACTCCTAGAATGTCTGGGATCCACCCGATATTTCATGTGTCCATGTTAAAGAAGTATTACGGGGATAGTGATTACATCATTCGTTGGGACCTCGAGCTATTTGGTAAAGAGTTGTCTTACAAAGAGAAACTAATTTCTATATTGGATATGGATGTGAGAAAGTTGAGAACCATGATCATTCCATATGTAAAGGTTTAATAGAGGAACCGTACTATTAAGAAAGCAACTTGGGAGACCAAGGCGGACATGCGCAAGCGATATCCGTACTTATTGATTGACACAGGTATTCTTTTATTTCCCTTTCTTAGATATATTATTTTGGGCTATTTGTTGTTTAGGGATGAATGAGTGGTAAATTGGTATCTAATATAACAACCCAAATCATCGTTACGCTTAAATAGGAGGCAAAACTTTTGTCTAATCCTCCCTTAGACAATTTTTGAGAAATTTAGGGCTAGCCTAGTATTGGATAATTTTTGAAGGTGTACTAGTCTAAGGAATTCTGTTGTTAATGAGAGTATTGGTAGGGATGTTTGACTTGATTATTATATAGATGACGAGTTTAGAAAGTCATAGCAGCTTCTGGCACGTAAACCAAAGTTATAGAACTCCAATTATAGAATTTACTGTGGAAGGATTGGTTTGCAATGTCATATTTTGAGGAATATGTTGTAAAATAAGAATAACTAGAGAAGGACCCTGATATTCTTCCTTGGTACCACTGCAGCGAAATAGGGAACCATTACAGCAGTACCGCCAAAGCGAAAAAAGTACCACTGCAATGGTAGCCTGTTATAGTCGTGAACCGCTGCAGCGGTAACTTTATCGCTGCAATGGTAAATTAACCGATGCATTGATAACACGTAATGTTTTTACAGTTTTTAAACCAAAAACACATTTTGATTCCCCACTTTCTGAAAAATAAACCAAAGCACTAGGGAAGGCAATTTTCTGCAAGGTTTTAGGGGGGTTTATCTTTGGAGGTAAGTTTCTTACATTCTAAACGTTAATTACTTCTTAAAATCCCTAAAAATCATTAAAAACTTAATCATGGCAAAATTGGGGTTTAGCCCTAATTCATGAGCTTGATGCAATTTGGCGGGAATAAGTGTAACATCAGTAGATAATGATTCTAGGGTGTCAGAAAACACTAATGGGAGTAGAATCATAGTTGTTCATTCTAAATAAAGTAGGGTTCATGAGGCTTACGGGGTAGAAAACCCTACGGTGATGAATAAAAGCAATTGTATGGTTGCAATGGTTGTTATTAATCCCTAGTGGTTAAAGAGGGATGAACTTATTGAAATGGGTGTGTAATTTTGTTGTTATAGATCAAGAACAAGTTGAAAGGGAAAGGAAAGGCAAGCTTGTGGCTTAGAAATGACTTTGAGCACGGAATAGAGGTAGGTTACTATTAATTATAGTAATTAGATTTGCTTGACTCTGTGCTTATATGTGAATTGAGTATTTGTGATTGCTTTCAAGCACTACTTGTAATTACTGACTGCATTTGCATATTCACACATGTTGTTGATGATGTTAAGATGATGGTGATGATGATGTTATTGAACTTATGATATTCATAAGGCTATTATATTAAAATCATGATGTTCATGATGTTGATGATGATATTGATCACGATGAGTTGATGATAATGATGATATACACATCATGATGTTTATGATGTTGTTGATGAGATTGAGAAGAGGAAGAGATGATGCGCACATCTTTCATTCATACATTCATTCAAGTGCATTGAATGTTTGGTTATAATTATATGTTGTGATATAACTTGTTGTTGAAAATGGTTAAGTGTAAACATACATGAATGTGAGTCTGTATTTCCTGTAAGGCAAAGAGTTATAATTGTGTTGTTGTCCTTGATTATGTGTTCTGAGATGATCACTTTGCATTTTATTTGGTTTACTTATTTGTATGGTGTCGGATTGAGTCGACCTATGATGCGTACTATTACTTGTTGATGTACTCATACTACCTGCGTTGTTCTTTTTGTTGAGTGCATAGCGTGTCTTAGTGTTTGAGACAAGACCTCAGCCCTAGTCAGCAGTTTTTGATTTTGATTTAGGGGTGAGCACCATGACCGGGCAGCCTATGGATCTTCAGTTTATTGTTCATGTCCCGTGTTTCGGGACTAAGACATTCCTTTATTTATTTCTGTATTTTGAACAATTGTCTTTGTTTTAGACTTGAGTATTTATAGATGTTCTTGTACGGTGACATCAGGTTCTGGGAATGTAATAAACAGATGTTTTAGCACTCTATTAGTAATTTGATAATTCCATTGTTTGATGTTATGACTTATCGACTGAATAAAGACATTTTAGAGCTTGTTAATTAAGCTGGTATAACGTGAATATGATTGTAACGCTTGGATGGCGAGGGTTGGGGTAAGCATGGTTCTCCCGCCATAGTTTAGGATGGGTGCTAATCATGACAGTTTGGGTTGTGACAATATATCCATCATTCTATATAGTCAGCTGGGACCCATAGAGGACTCGTGAAGTCCATATGCACCCTCTGAATCCACATCTAGGGCCACAAAGTAAAAAAATCAATATTAGGTCAAACTGGATTTACTCATAGGGCCATAAAGAGAATAGTGCCTCAATAAGTGTCAACCTTCTTATCCTCCTAAAGGTCAACGAGAAATATTCAGTAGAACCATGATAATATGCATATGATGGGGGGGATGATAGAACAATATAAAACAACAGTATCGGTCCAAACTAGGATTATCAATAACAATTCCTGATAAAATAGAATATCTCCCAATAGTATACAATTCAATACTTATGCTACCCGCATGCAAATAAGTGAAACATGATACCAACAACTCAATCACCGGACAAATATAGCATAACACATGCAGATTCTAATAACCCAGTCCAAACAATCAATTTGTTAATATTATTCCCTTTATAAGTACAATGGTACCCATATAGATGCTCACCATCTCATCTATATGAGACACCCAGTATCCCCATTACTTCCCTAACACACAACTACCATATAAATACATCAAAAAAGAGTCAAAAAAAGTCTTAACTTGCCTTAAAGAAGACCTGCAAAGTCAAATCAAAGTTTTACCCTTCTGAACTACCTCTGAGTGAGCCTAATCTATTTAAATATCAATTCTACATAAGATTACGAAACCAAAGATACCCATATTGTTATACTTTGAATTCGGCTCCAAAAGGTCAAACCCAAGCCCAAAAGGATAAAACTGGAATTTTATTAAAAATGATACTAACCATAATTTAAGAAGTTCAAATATAAAATTTCATAAAAATAAAGTTGAAATTGATCTTGAAATCATCAAAATACCATTATTTGACTTTACCCAAAAAATCCCAAATTCTTATGTTCAAAAACCAATAGTTGAAGGTAATTTCATGAAATAATTAGTGGATAATGTAAAAATATGGATTTGTAAACTCACCCAAGGTTGAAATCTTGAAAATTCCTTTTGAAATTACACAAAACCCGGCTCTCAAGCTTCAAAAATGGTGTTATGGGGTTTAATTTCTTGTTGGAAAAATTGAATTTAAGGTTGTCCAGGACAATCCTTCATTGCAAATGCGAAAAGGTAGTCGCGAACATGATCGACCCAAAATTGGTAACATCACAATTATGAGCCAAGCCCTAAATCGCAATGACCAAAGGGACACGCACCTCCTTTCTTCACAAACGTAACCTTTTCCCATGCAAATACGATTACTAGGAAAATCCTCCTTCAAACACATGACTTCCCTCTCGCGAATGCAAAGTAGGCACCTATTGAAAGAAAAATAGTTGAAACACCAAGAACCAAAAATTCCCTGACGGACCCTCAGAATGCATTCAAAACCCCGTGAATACAATGCTACTAAGCCAAATTCAATATTCCAGACTTACTGAAATAGTCAAAATTTCCAACAGAGGTTGTTATCAATGGATGTTGATTGAAGTTAACTGTAGGCCTTAACTTCCCAACATCTCATCTAAATGCTCAAAAGCACACTAAAAGCCTCGGGACCCGAACAAACCATGATACTAACCTATAATTAGTGTTTTGGAGCTGTTTAAAGTGATAGAATTCTCATACGATGCTCGGATCTCTAAATATTGACCAAAGTCATCCATTCCAATTCTAAAGCTTTCCAAAATGAAAAACTCACTTAAATCTTAACCAAACACCTCAAGAACTATGCCACCCACTCTCATAAATGACAAATACCAAAATATAACTATAAGTAGGGGTAAAATAGTTAAAACACATCAAAAATCAAAAATTGATGTAATGGATCAACATATTTGAAGGACTCTTACTTGTAGGGATCATCTTGACCCGCATAAACCATTCTCTACATTTTCCTAAATCCAGTGATATTTCACGTTAATATAATTCATCCTTGCATGATACATATTATTTTTGCGCAAAAATATTGCACTGTAATAATCACAATAGACGACATACATTTTCTGATGTAATCCAAGTTCTGGAAGAAATTATTTTAGCCATACCATGTCCTTACCAGCTTCAGTAGTTGCAATATAATTTGTTTTGATTATAGAGAGTGAAACACACTTCTGCAACCTCGACTTCTATGATATAGCTCCTCCTGGTAAGGTAAACAAATATCAGTAGTGGATTTTGTATTGTCAAGGTCACTTGCCATTTCAACACCTGTATAGCCCTTCACAATTGGTTCAGATCCTCTAAAACACAAACGGTCTCCAAAGGTACCTCTCAGGTAATTGAGTATCTACTTTACAATTTCTAGTGTTCTTTTCCAGGATTTGTAATAAATCTACTAACAACACCAACTTCATGAGTAATATCAAGTTTGGTACATATCATTGCATACATCAAACTTCTGACAACCGAAGAATAAAGAACTTTGGTCATATTGTTTTCTCCTCCTTTGTAGTATGATACATCTTCATGCTTAACTTCATATGACTAAAAAGAGGTATGGTAACGGGTTTAGCACTCTTCATGTTGAAGCATTATAGTACACATTCAATGTACTTCTCCTGTGATATCCATAACTTTCTACTTGTTCATTCTCAAACCATCTTCATCCCTAGAATTTGTTGTGTAGGGCCCTTGTCTTTGATGTCAAATAACTTGGATAAATCTCACTTTAACTTGGCAATCACCTCCTTGTCTTATACTACACTTAACATTTCAACCACATATAATAACAAGATAATAAAGTTGTTATCATAAAATTTGTTGAAGTATATACATAAATGGACCATAATAGGTTTTTGTGTAAGTTTGACTTTTTATTAATGAGTTAAACTTCTTGTACCACTACCTTGGTGCCTTCTTAAACCCATAGAGACTCTTAGTCAATTTACACACTATGTGTTTCTTTTCAGTTACTTTAAATCCTTTTGTATGAGGGAATGTACCATTCTTTTTCTTGGCCTTCTCTAATAGATCATTCACAGTTCCAACTTCACTTTCATGGAAGACTACATCTCTACTTCTAGTGATCTTCTTCTTTACATGATCCCATAGTGTGTATCCAAATTCTTTACCTCTATATACAAAGAATATACAGCAAAAGCAATTTATCATTCACTTTGTTCTTTTCTCCTTCAATGCATGTTCAAAAGCACTGCAACCAAAAACCTATAAAAATAATTATAATATCCCCTTAATCATCCAAACTCTTTCTGGGATGTAAAATTTTAATGGAACTGCTGGACTATGATTGATAAGGTAACAGGATCTGTGAACTACTTCACCCTACAATGACTTATGTAGTTTAGCCATTCTAAGCATATTTCTCACCTTCTTACCAATGGTTTGATTCATCCTCTCAATTATACCATTATGGTGTTGGATTTCAGAAAATGTCTTCTCATGTCCTATCGTATAACTTGAACAATACACTTTGAATTTCCTTAAAGTGTACTCACGTCCATTGACAATGTAGAGACACTTTAACATTTGATCCATCTACCTTTTTACCAGAGCAAGAATCTTTTGAAATACTTAAAAGTAATGACCTGTATTGTGATTTTTGGAATTTTATGTATTTTGACCATTTTATCCTTGCCCATAGTTGCTTTATGGTACTTGTAAGTTACAGGAGTGGGTGGTATAGTTCTTAAGGTGTTCGGTTGGGTTTATGCAAGTTTTTGGTTTTAGAAGGTTTAAAAAGTTAGCAGGATTAATGTAACACCCCGTACCGTCCCGACCCTACTTGATAACCTTGAACCATGTTTACCCTAGGTTTGAGAGCAATAAGTACGTATTTTGCATTGTTATTGATGGAACATTTGATATTATACTAGTAAATGGGATTAGACCTTTGTAGTAGGTGGTGTTTGTGACTTTGTGGAGCATTTGTGGGGTGAAAAGTGAGGTTTAAGGTAAATCCAAGCAAAGTTTCTTAAATATAAGAGGCAAGCAAAAGGTTGGGACTTGAAAGATCCAACCAAATCCGCAAAGAAAATTCAAAATCAAAAATTAAGTGTGGGGCGCTGCAGGTGGCGTGCGAGGCCACTTTGGCATAAAAAATTTTTGGTACAGGCAGAAAGGGGGCATACCCAAGGGATTCCTAGGCCTCCCCTGCACACCTTTCAAAAGCTGGAATTTCAGCTAAGTCTTTGGGGCACTCGGGAGCGTGCCGGGGTGCTTTTTGACCGATTTTTTCTACGATTTTAAGTCTATAAAAAGGACTCTTGGGTTATGGTATCATTATTCCATCATAGTAGGACTACTCTTGAGTAAGTTTTTCATCCGAGTTGGGATTAATTCTTCGTCACAAGTGTTTTATCAAATTATGTTAAATTAAGCCATGGGTGGCAAAAATCGCGTATTCTTGAGGATTGAGGCTACGAATGTGAATCTCGTGAGTTGAATATTGTTGCGACATTGATGAAATAATTTAAACATGAGATAATTAGAGTATTAGACATTGAAATTGGTGGGCTAAGTTAATATGTGTTAATGGGCTCAATTTTGAGGCCCAAAATGGAATAAAATGCATGGCCCAAAAGGGCAAATGACCCATTCTTCCACTTTGACCAAGGGAACATAGCATTAAATGCCAAGAATTGGCTAAGTATGACCACAAGGACTATATAAAGGCAAGGAAATCAGATTTTTATTCCAAAACACACACATGTCTTTCTAGATATTTCCAAACATATTTCTCTCAACACAAACCCTAAGGCAACCATTCTCTTTGGTAAAGATCATCACTTTGAAAGCTTTGGTAAGTGTCTAATCTCATGGATTAATATATTATATGCTTAATATGGTGTATATATCATGATGGTTATGTTGGCAAGGTGTTGAATAGGGCACTTTTGCTTTTTGCTAAAAGATATGTCATCCTTGTGATTTAAAATTGAAAGGAGACTTGAGGTTTGAATGAAAGTGCATGGTGTGGATGAGATACTAACATGTATGGTGTGATTATATTCCTTACCTTGTTATTTTTCGATGCATATACTTTGTGGGATTATTGTCGATATGTTGTTATGAAGTGTATTGAGGTGACTTGATGGACTAATTGTGATGTTGTGTTGATGGAGAAGTGTAAAGTATGAACTTGGTGTGACATGCTATTGGTTTATGATGTATTGGTCAATGTATGGAATGTTGTGGTATTGTTGGTATGATAATTTGATAAATGGTATTGTCAAGGGGGGAAATGACATTTTAAGGCAATCATGTAACTCATTGTCATTATATGCATTTGTAAGGTAGTTGGTGGTTAATGTAAAATCCGTTATGTACTTGTGTTATAGAGTGAAACATAAGAAAGGAGCTGGACTATTGTATGCACATTTAGGATTGTATATTCATATTGGGAAGATAAGGTATGTAAGGTTTCTATTTCCGTATCCTTCTGCAGAATGTCGTATTCACCTTGTTATTGTACATGTTCTATTCCGAAATGTTCTAAGGTATACCATATCCGGTTATCAATTATTGTTAATCACATGTTCCTTATTTATTGATCAATTGTGATTCACATGTCTCATGTTCATTGACTAATATTTCTAAGTTTCAAATAATGTTGTGTTCTAAGATTCCAATAATGTACAATCACCAATGTATCAAAAGTCAAGAAATGAAGTAATGTATACTTGTTTGAGTGTTCTTGGGTGGTATCCCAGGGGTTAAAATACCTAGCATGGATCGATCCCAATATCTACGGGTGGCATCCCAGGGGTGAAAATAACACCTAGCATGGGTCAATCCCGCTACTACGGGTGGTATCCCAGGGGTGAAAATAACACCTAGCATGGGTCAATCCCGCTACTACGGGTGGTATCCCATGGGCAAAAGAAAAACCTAGAATGGGTTGATCCCGACAACTGTTGATTACCCACTGATCAGCTTGGGGACCGGGCATTGTAAGAATGGAAGGATGAGTAGTGAATGAAGAAGTGAGTGATGAACGAATGAATGAGCGTAAAAGTAAAGAAAGTAATCCATCGAATGTACATATTTCCATACATATAGAATGGTAACTTATCCATATTGGTTATTCACTTATATTGATTCCATTGAAGTATTTATGTATCATATAATTTTTTATGGCCTTACATACTCAGTACATTCTTCGTACTGGCGTCCTTTGTAGGACTTACCTTACTTGTTGCAGGCACAGGTACTAGTAGACCTTCACAGTAAGCTGCGGGTCATCTACTGATCTTTGGTGAGCTCCAGTTGGTTCGGGGCTTTCCGAGTCACAGTTGTATATTGGTTTTGGTATTGTAAATATTGTGTAAAGCGGTGACTTGTCCCGAATTTAGGATGGTTATATGTGTACTTCTGTTAGAGGCTTTTGTAGACATATGTGGGTATATGAATGTAAGAGACGTATGTCCATCTTGACTTAATGGCCCTAATGGCCAAGTTTCGCGTATGTATGTATCACAGGTTCCATGATTTCCGCTATTAGCATTTTATGTCGTTGCGTGGTGGTGATGTTTCTTATGGCATGCATATGAATGGACATGAGTAAAGATTGGTTCTCTCGGGCCTTATCGGCTTAGGGTGCCAGTCCGCCCCGTTAGAATTTGGGTCGTGACAAAAGTGGTATCATATTAGGTCGTTCTAAGGGTGTCTACAAAGTCGTGTCTGAGTAGAGTCTTACTTATCGATTTGTTGTGCACCACATTTATAAGTAGGAGGCTACGGGACATTTAGGATTTGTTTCTTTTCTTTACTTCTAGATCGTGCAATAGAGCCAATGTGGTAAGTGGAATCGTATCTAACCATTGGAATTGATTTTCTTTGTTATAGTAAAATGCCAATGACAAGACGAGGTAGTGCAATGGTAAGCAGGTAGATATGCTTGCCAGTGAAGGAATGAGTAAATCACCACCTGACCAAGCTATTCAAGGTGGAGCAAACACTAAAATTGCATCGCGGTCTTCTTCTACTTTTCCAGCTCCGGAAGAGCCAATAGGTAGAGAAGTACCCGCTGAACCGCCAATGAATGCCACTGACCAGGATCTAAGAAATGCAGTGCATATGTTGACTCAGATAGTTGCTGCACAAAGTCAAGGACGAGCTGGTCCAACAACAAGTGATGATGGTGCGGCTAGGGAAGCTAGTCGGCGGACACAGGATTTTCTGAAATTAGACCCTCCCACATTTACTGGGTCAGATCTGAATGAAGATTCGGAAGACTTTATAGATCAGATTCAAAGCGCTTTAGATGTTATGCATGTAACAAGGGGTAGAAACAGTTGAACTTGCCGCATATAGATTGAAAGGAGAGGCGATATTGTGGTATGAAGATTGAAAGAGATCTCGTGGTGTCGGTGTAAATCCACTTAATTGGGAAGAATTTAAAGCGACTTTCCTTGATCACTACCTTCCTTATGAGATTCGAGAGGCTCGTGCAGATCAATTCTTGAATCTTCATCAAGGGAATCTGAGTGTCAGAAAATACAGTCTGCAATTTAATTCTTTGGCTCGATATGCTCCGAATGTAGTGGCCACAATCACAGACAGAGTACATCGATATGTGGATAGATTGGAGCCATATTTGGTAAGAGACTGCACTGTTGCTACTTTAAATCGAGATATGGATATAGCTAGAATTCAGGCCTTCGCACAAAAGATGGAGGACCAAAGGCAAAGAAGAAGAGTACATGAATCTGAATGAGGACAGTCCAAAAGAGCTAGACCTATGAAACAGTCTATGGTGTCCCAAGGAGAATCTAGACCTCGGATTTTTCCTAGACCGCTGAGACCGTCATTCTCTTATTCCACAACAGGCACTCAAGCTCAATTCCGAGGGTTTAGAGGTAGTAATGTTGGGAAGAGTAGTGGGATTCGAGGTTCGCAGACCGCTGGATTTTCTCGTCAGCAATGTGGACGATTTCATTTAGGTGAATGTCGGCTTGGGTCAAATGTTTGCTTTTGGTGTGGTATGACGGGGTATATAATGAGAGACTGCCCATGAAGAGGCTTGGGTAATGTGGCGCGACCTGTGGGATCAACCGTTGCATCATCATCATCGGTTCCTCCCCTAGGCAGAGGTGTATAGCCTGCAGGTTGTGGTAGAGGTGCCAGAGGAGCAGCCAGTTCTATTGGAACTCAGAATCGTAGTTATGCTCTAGTGGACCGGCAGAATTTGGAGGCTTCTCCTGATGTCGTCATAGGTACATTATCCATATTTTCATGTAATGTATATGCATTGATTGATCCGGGTTCTATATTATCATATGTTACTCCATTGATTGCTGTAAAATTTTAAAGAACACCGAAACTATTAACTAAGTCAATTGAAGTATCTACACCAGTTGGTGACTATATTGTTGCAAAAAGACTATATCGTAATTGTGTGATAACTGTGTGTGGTTATGATACACTGGTCAATCTTATTGAACTGGAAATGGGGGATTTTGATGTCATAATGGGCATGGATTGGTTCGCTTCATGTTATGCCACGATAGATTGCCGAGCTAAGAAAGTACATTTTCATTTTCCACAAGCAAATGTTCTTGAATGGAAGGGTGATGTAGGGGCACCAAGAGGCAAATTTATTTCCTATCTTAAGGCTAGAAAAATGATATCCAATGGGTATATATGCCACTTAGTGAGAGTGCATGATATTGATGCGAAACCACCAACTCCTCAATCAGTTCCAGTGGTCAATGAGTATCTTGATGTATTTCCAGAAGATCTTACAGGTTTTCCCCCAGAGTGGGAAATAAAATTTGGTATTGATGTGATTCCAGGCACTCAGCCTATCTCTATTCCCCCATATAGAATGGCTCCAGCAGAATTGCGTGAATTGAATGAGCAATTGAAAGATTTGCTAGACAAGGGCTTCATTAGGCCTAGTATGTCTCCATGGGGTGCACCGGTATTATTTGTACGGAAGAAATATGGCACATTAAGAATGTGCATTGACTATCGGCAATTGAATAAGGTAACGATCAAGAACAAATATCCCCTCCCTCGAATTGACGATTTATTTGATTAGTTACAGGGTGCAAAGTATTTTTCAAAGATTGACTTGAGGTCGGGTTACCATCAAGTCAGAATTAGAGAAAAAGATGTACCCAAGACAGCTTTTCCAACACGGTATGGACATTATGAATTTTTAGTTATGTCATTTGGACTAACAAATACCCCAGCTGTGTTCATGGATTTGATGAATAGGGTGTTTAAGACATTTCTAGATGTGTTTGTGACGGTATTTATAGATGACATCCTGGTTTATTCAAAGTCACAAGAGGACCATGCTAAGCACTTACGGCAGGTGTCACAGATTCTTTGAGAGCGTAAGTTGTATGCGAAGTTGTCACGACCCAAATCCCATTCGGGCCGAACTGGCACCCGGAGCCGATAAGGCCCGAGAGAACCAATCTTTGCTCATGTACTCTCGTGTTCGCGTATGAATATCATTTTATCTCATGTATTTAATTATCAATGGCGGAAGTCATGGATATATGCAATATATGAAACTTGGCCGTTAGGGCCATTGCGTCAAAATGAACGTACATGTTTAACTTTCATGATACCCCACATATGCCTACAAAGCCTCTAATAGATACATGACGATGTCTATACAATATTTACAAAATGCCAAAACCTAATGAACATATGTGACTTGGGAAGCCCCGAAGCAACTGGACCTCACCAACAATCTGCGGATATCTCGTCGCCTACTGCGGAAATCTACTAACACCTGGGCCTGCAGCATGTAAGGTAAGTCCCCCGAGAGGGGTCAGTACGAAGAAAGTACTGAGTATGTAAGTCCATATGAAACTATAGTAATACATAAGTACTTTCAAGAAATTAAGCGTAAGAGAATAATCAATGTGGGTATACCTCCGTCTTGAATATGTGGAACCATGTTCATTACTTCTATTATTTCATTACTTGGTCATTCAGTCGCCTCATCATCGTTCTTATCATAACCTTCATATTTATATATATATATATACAAGGGATATAGTCTCATCTCTTTTACAACTATATTTATTTATTATTCACTCAA
Source organism: Capsicum rhomboideum (assembly GCA_031232105.1). Taxonomy (NCBI): domain Eukaryota; kingdom Viridiplantae; phylum Streptophyta; class Magnoliopsida; order Solanales; family Solanaceae; genus Capsicum; species Capsicum rhomboideum. The sequence goes on from CP124716.1 coordinate 138,175,585, forward strand.
CTAGTTAGTGATTCATAGTACCTTATGGATCATCACCTTATAAATAAGTATATAATATCGGGCCTCCACCTTTGGTGGGATATAATGTATATGTATATAGTACCGGGCCTCCATCTTGGTGGAATATATAGTACCGGGCCTCCACCTTTGATGGGATATAATAAATGAGTATATAGTACTGGGCCTCCATCTTGGTGGGATATATATTACCGGGCCTCCACCTTTGATGGGATATAATAAATGAGTATATAGTACCGGGCCTCCATCTTGGTGGGCTATAATAAATAACATAGCATAGTATTGAGATTGTTCTATCTTGAACTTACACCCTTTAGATTGTGATCCATACTCAATTTAACATATAGTAACCATACGTACATTACTTCTCTACAAATCTTATACCCTTTCCATAATTATGAGAGTAACACATTAAAGATCATGCTATTAATTGAAGCACACTCTTATATATATTAAGCACCCTCTTATATATATATTACTTCACTCCTTTACTTCGTGAGATTGACCTCTTCACTTATGAGAAGTAATTATATTAATTTGCACATCACCTCTCTTAATACTCTTATGAGATTGATACTTCAACTTGTGAGAGATTAACACATCCACTTATGAGAGATTGATACTTTAAGGATCATGCTAGTATTGGAAGCACACCTCTATACCTTACTTCACTTCCTTACTCTCAAGAAAGTGATACGCTCACTTGTGAGGAATAGATATATTAGTTCGCACTTTACCTCTTTCACTAATCTTATGAGATTGGTACAAAGATATTCATAATAATATTGGACTTTGGAACATGACATGATTGGGAAATGCTTTTCAAGAATAACTAACTTCTCTTTACATCTTACTCTCCTTGAGATAATTATTCTAGAATCACAACGTTATGACCCCGTTGGAACATACTATTATGAGAACTTTGGACCCATGTCCATAATTAGGTAACTCATGGACAACAACGACTGATGAATGAGGGATACGTGACTTAGGAATGAATAGGTTCTCCTTACGTCGTCACTTTCCTTGTAACAGTTTCTTTTAATAGTTACAACAACATTATGAGAGCTTAGGCATTTCAGTCCATGGATAGGAGACGTATGAATACCACTCGGTCAATGAATAAGAAATGTGTGGATAGCAATATTCATCAAACCTGAATGAGATACCTTAGCATATTTTGGAATAGGACAAGTGCAATGTCAATATGAACATTATGTGCTGCAGAAAGATACGGACAGAGTAACCTTATATACCTTATCTTCCCAATGTAAGTACACACTCAAATATGTGAGCGCAATAATTCCTCTCCTTCTTTGCGTTTCACTCTACATCACAAGTACATAATGGAACCAACATTAACCACCAACTACCTTACAAATGCATATGACAACAATGAGTTACATGTTTATCTTTAAAATGGCATTTCCTTCTCTACAATACCATTTACGGCATTAACATACCAACAATGTCCCATTCATGCCATACATTGACCACAAGCTACATTTCAAGTGTATAAGACAACCATAAGTTACATGAGTTCCCTATTCACCCTTTACAATACCATTCATGGCCCTTTTCATGCCAACAATACCATAACATTTTATACATAGACCACAACATCACATACCAATAGCATTTCACCACAAGGTTTCTCCTCTACACTTCCTCATAAGCACCATATCACAATTATTCCATTAAATTGCTTCAATACACCTCACAACAACAAATCGGCCAAAATCCTATAATTTAAACTTATAGAGAAATAAAAATTTTAGGACCATAATAACACCATACATGTTGATATTTTATCCATACCATGCTTTTTCATCAAAACTACAAGTCAAAATTCAAGCTATAATCCCATGAATGACACATCTTTTTCACAAAAACCAAAAGTGTCATGTCCAACACTTCAAACCATAACCAACATGATATACATAATATCTCATGCTTATAATATGTTAAAGTACAAGAATAATCACTTACCCAAGCTTGGAAGATGATGATCTTGTCCAAAAATGTCTTAGGGTTTGAAGAGCCACAACGAGCTCTCTTGAAAATTCTAGAAAATGAGAGAAAGTGATGTGTATGCATAATGAATAAAAATCTGATTTTACCCCTTTTATAGGTCTTGAGTCCATGCTTATCCAATATTATTTGTGTATGTATTTAGTCAATGGAAGAATGGGTCTTTTTGACCCATTGGGCCATACATGTTTTGCTTATTTTGGTCTCAAAGTAGGCCCAATAACCCATATCATCTTAACTCACTCACATCAATGTGTAATCCATAGTATACACGTTACAACTATATTCCCACTCACGCAATTCATACTCGTAGCCTCGATTCCAAAAACAAGCAATTCTAGCCACGTATGGCTTATTTTGACTACAAGGGTAAAATCGTCATTTTGATGTCAAATTCGTTCTCGAGTAATTTTATCATACCAATATAATATTTCACTCATTCCATGTATATTCTCATGGTTGTATAAGAATCGTGGCAAAAATCGGCTCAATACGTCCCCGGGCACCCTTGGGACTTAAGAAAAATTCCAACTTTGAAAAGTGGCCAAAACCAGCGTGGCACGCCCTTGGGCGCACCAACTTGCTGCCTATGGACTAAAAATTTTATCCCAGAGCGGTGTGGCGCGCCCCTCCCTTAAAATTTTTGAAAATTTCATTTTTCGACTTTTCTTCGCGGGTTTAGTTAGATACTTCAAGTCCTATTCTTTAACTTATTTATTAACCTTAATATCCTTTGTTTAGAGGTCCTCGTAGCCTCTTTTTGAAACCTACCAATGCTCCACTAAAAGCGCAAAACACCTCCTACGCAAGGTTAGTCACATGTACAAGGCCCAATTCAATTTTTCCATCACTAACATTACTAAATACATACTTATAACTCTCGACACCTAAGTAAACATTATTTAATTTCGTCAAATAGGGTTGGGAAGGTGCGGGGTGTTACAGAAGTTCTCTAAGTGTGACTTTTGGTTGAAAGCCGTAGCATTCTTGGGTCACATTGTGTCAGATGAAGGGATTCGAGTTGATACACAAAAGATTGAGGCGGTGAAAAATTGGCCAAGGCCTACGACGCCCACGAAAATTCGTAGCTTCCTGGGGTTGGCAGGTTATTATCGAAGATTTGTTGAAGGTTTTTCTTCCATTGCTGCACCTTTAACGAAGCTTACACACAAGGCAGTCAAATTTCAATGGAATGGTGCATGTGAGAAAAGTTTTCAAGAGCTAAAAGATAAATTGAATTCTACACCGGTGTTAGTACTTTCGAAAGGCACAGAAGGGTATGCAGTCTATTGTGATACTTCCAGAATTGGCCTAGGGTGTGTATGGATGCAGCACGGTAATTTCATAGTGTATGCCTCGCGACAGTTGCGGCCACACGAGAGAAACTATCCCACACATGATCTTGAGTTAGCAGCGGTGGTTTTTGCTTTAAAGATATGGCGTCATTATTTGTATGGAGTTCATGTTGATATCTATACTGATCACAAAAGTTTACAATATATCTTTAAGCAGAAGGAACTCAATTTGAGGCAACGAAGGTGGTTAGAGTTCTTAAAAGACTATGATATTGATATTCTCTATCATCTAGGAAAAGCAAATGTGGTAGTTGATGCATTGAGCCGCAAGGCAGTAGGAAGAACTAGTGGTCAGTTGACTGGAAAGCAAGAGATAATCAAAGATTTACATCAACTAGCCAGCTTGGGAGTTCACCTTCTTGAATCTCAAGATGAAGGGGTTATTGTGCAGAATACAGCAGAATCCTCCTTAATAGTTGAAGTGAAAGAGAAGCAGTTTGCGGATCCTATGTTATTGCAACTGAAAGAAATTGTACAACAGGGTCTAACTGCGGCCTTTGATCTTACACAAGAAGGGGTACTTCAATGCCAAGGAAGATTATGTGTACCGGATGTAGATGAGCTGAGGGGATGAATTTTGACAAAGGCGCATCATTCGCGATATTCTATTCATCCGGGAGCAACCAAAATGTACCATGACTTAAAAGAAATGTATTGGTGAGGAAATATGAAAAAGAACATTGCAGAATTTGTAGCTCAATGCCCAAATTGTCAGCAAGTGAAAGTAGAGCATCAGAAACCAAGAGGTTACATGCAATGTATCAATCTTCCAGTCTAGAAATGGGATATGATTAACATATATTTCATCACAGGTTTGCCTCGTACACTGTGAAAATTTGATTCTATATGGGTTATAGTTGACAGGCTTACCAAGTCAGCGCATTTCCTACCAGTCAAGACCACCTATACAGCTGAAGATTATGCAAGATTATATGTTAAAGAAATAGTGCAGTTACATGGGATTTCGAGCTCCATTATATCAGACAGGGGAGCTCAGTTTACTGTGCATTTTTAGAGATTTTTTCAACGGAGTTTTGGTACACAAGTGAATTTGAGTACGGCTTTCCATCCTCAGACAGATGGACAAGCAGAACGTACTATCCAAACGATTGAAGCTATGCTATGAGCTTACGCGTTAGATTTTCAAGGCAGTTGGGATGACCATTTTCCTCTTATTGAATTTGCTTACAACAATAGCTATCATTCAAGTATTAAAATGGCACCTTATGAAGCTTTATACGAAAGGAAGTGTAGATCACCGATTGGATGGTTTGAAGCGGGTGAAACTGCTTTACTTGGGCCAGATCTTGTTTATCAAGCTATGGAGAAAGTTAAAGTGATCCAACAGCGATTACAAACGGCCCAAAGTCGCCACAAGTCATATGCTGATGTTAGAAGAAGAGGGCTCAAATTCGCCATAGGTGATTGGGTATTCTTGAAGGTGTCACCGATGAAAGGGGTAACGCGATTTGGGAAGAAAGGGAAGTTGAGTCCCCGATATATAGTGCCATATGAAATTGTTCAAAGATTTGGGCAAGTTGCGTATGAATTAGCACTACCCCAAGAACTCTCCTCAGTCCATACAGTGTTTCATGTTTTGATGCTTCGAAAGTGCATAGGGGATCCATCTCATTTTACTCCCATTGAAGATGTGCAAGTTACAGAGGATCTTACCTATGAGGAGATACCTATTTCCATTCTGGATAGGCAGGTGAAGAGGTTGAGGAATAAAGACATAGCTTCCGTAAAGTTACTTTGGTGAAATCAACAAGTAGAAGAGATCACATGGGAAGCCGAGGAAATAATGAAGTCCAAGCACCCTCATCTATTTCAAATGGAAGAGAAAGTTCAAAATGTGGGATCGAAGCGATAACATGTAAGTATCTATGAGCATTATATGTATATGTAAATTTTTGTTAATATAGAGATGCATTTGGTGTACATGAGACGATGTTATTAACATTCGAGGACGAATTTTCCTAAGGGGGGAAGAATGTAACACCCCGTACTTTCCCGATCCTACTTGCTAACCTTGAACCATATTTACCTTAGGTTCGAGAGCAATAAGTACGTATTTTGCATTGTTATTGATGGAACATTTGATAGTGTGCCAGTAAATGGGATTAGACCTTTGTAGTAGGTGGTGTTTGTGACTTTGTAGAGCATTTGTGAGGTGAAAAGTGAGGTTTAAGGGACATCCAAGCAAAGGTTCTTAAAGATAAGAGGCAAGCAAAAGGTTGGGACTTGAAAGAACCAACCAAATCCGCAAAGAAAAGTCAAAATCAAAAATTAAGTGCGGGGCGCTGCAGGTGGCGTGCCAGGCCACTTTGGCATAAAAAATTTTTGGTACAGGCAGAAAGGGGGCATACCCAAGGGATTCCTAGGCCTCCCCTGCACACCTTTCAAAAGCTGGAATTTCAGCTAAGTCTTTGGGGCGCTCGGGAACGTGCCGGGGTGCTTTTTGACCAATTTTTTCTACGATTTTAAGTCTATAAAAAGGACTCTTGGGTTATGGTATCATTATTCCATCATAGTAGGACTACTATTGATTAAGTTTCACATCCGACTTGGGATTAATTCTTCGTCCCAAGTGTTTTATCAAATTATGTTAAATTAAGCCATGAGTGGCAAAAATTGCGTATTCTTGAGGATTGAAGCTACGAATGTGAATCTCGTGAGTTGAGTATTGTTGTTACATTGATGAAATTATTAAACATGAGATAATTAGATTATTACACATTGAAATTGGTGGGCTAAGTTAATATGTGTTAATGGGCTCAATTTTGAGGCCCAAAATGGAATAAAATGCATGGCCCAAAAGGGCAAATGACCCATTCTTCCACTTTGACCAAGGGAACATAGCATTAAATGCCAAGAATTGGCTAAGTATGAACAAAAGTACTATATAAAGGCAAGGAAATCAGATTTTTATTCCAAAACACACACGTCTTTCTAGATATTTCCAAACATATTTCTCTCAACACAAACCCTAAGGCAACCATTCTCTTTGGTAAATATCATCACTTTGAAAGCTTTGGTAAGTATATACTCTCATGGATTAATATATTATATGCTTAATATGGTGTATATTTCATGATGGTTACGTTGGCAAGGTGTTGAATAGGGCACTTTTGCTTTTTGCTAAAAGATGTGTCATCCTTGTGATTTAAAATTGAAAGGAGACTTGAGGTTTGAATGAAAGTGCATGGTGTGGATGAGATACTAACATGTATGGTGTGATTATGTTCCTTACCTTGTTATTTTTCGATGCATATACTTTGTGGGATTATTGTCGATATGTTGTTATGAAGTGTATTGAGGTGACTTGATGGAGTAATTGTGATGTTGTGTTGATGGAGAAGTGTAAAGTATGAATTTGGTGTGACATGTTATTGGTTTATGATGTATTGGTCAATGTATGGAATGTTGTGGTATTGTTGGTATGATAATTTCATAAATGGTATTGTCAAGGGGGGAAATGACATTTTAAGGCAATCATGTAACTCATTGTCATTATATGCATTTGTAAGGTAGTTGGTGGTTAGTGTAAACTCCGTTATGTACTTGTATTATAAAGTGAAACATAAGGAAGGAGCTGGACTATTGTATGCAAATTTAGGATTGTATATTCATATTGGGAAGATAAGGTATGTAAGGCTACTCTTTTCGTATCCTTCTGCAGCATGTAGTATTCACCTTGTTATTGTACTTGCTCTATTTCAAAATGTTCTAAGGTATCCCATATCCGGTTATCAATTATTGTTAATCACATGTTCCTTATTCATTGATCATTTGTGATTCACATGTCTCATGTTCATTGAGTAATATTTCTAAGTTTCAAATAATGTTGTGTTCCAAGATTCCAATAATGTACAATCACCAACGTATCAAAAGTCAAGAAATGAAGTAATGTATACTTGTTTGAGTGTTCTTGGGTGGTATCCCAGGGGTTAAAATACCTAGCATGGGTCGATCCCAATATCTACGGGTGGTATCCCATGGGTGAAAATAACACCTAGCATGGGTCAATCCCGCTACTACGGGTGGTATCCCAGGGGCAAAAGAAAAGCCTGGCATGGGTCAATCCCAACAACTGTTGATTACCCACTGATCAGCTTGGGGCCCGAGCATTGTAAGAATGGAAGGATGAGTAGTGAATGAAGAAGTGAGTGATAAACGAATGAATGAGCGTAAAAGTAAAGAAAGTAATCCATCTAATGTACATATTTCCATACATATAGAATGGTAACTTATCCATATTGGTTATTCATTTATGTTGATTTCATTGAAGTATTTATGTATCATATAGTTTCTTATGGCCTTACATACTCAGTACATTCTTCGTACTGACGTCCCTTGTGGGACTTACCTAACTTGTTGCAGGCACAGGTACTAGTAGACCTTCACAGTAAGCTGCGGGTCATCTATTGATCTTTGGTAAGCTCCAGTTGGTTCGGGGCTTTTCGAGTCATAGTTGTATATTGGTTTTGCTATTGTAAATGTTGTGTAAAGCGGGGACTTGTCCCGAATTTAGGATGGCTATGTGTGTACTTCTGTTAGAGGCTTTTGTAGACATATGTGGGTATATGAATGTAAGATACGTATGTCCATCTTGACTTGATGGCCCTAACGGCCAAGTTTCACGTATGTATGTATCACAGGTTCCATGATTTCCGCTATTAGCATTTTATGTCCTTGCGTGTTGGTGATGTTTCTTATGGCATGCATATGAATGGACATGAGTAAAGATTGGTTCTCTCGGGCCTTATCGGCTTCGGGTTCCAGTCCGCCCCGTTGAATTTTGCATCGTGACAATTAACTTGGGTAACCATTTGGTATTTGAGGCATACTATGAGAATTTCATCAGTTTCATTCACTCCAAAATGTCATTTTGGGGTTAGTAGCACTGTTGATTCGGGTTCAGAGGCCTTTTGTGGTATTTTAAGCATTTGGTTGGAAAGTTGATAATGTTTGGCCTAGTATTGACTTCAGTCAAAACTCGATGAAAATGAACTTTATTGGTGATTTTGACGGTTCCGTTAATCTCAAATGTAGATTCTGGCTAGTACATAGTTAGATTGTTTCTGTGGGTTTCCAGACAAGTATTGAGGGTCAATTTTGAGCTTGTGAGTTATGTTTCAGCTGTTGAGTTACTGGTGCTAATGCAATCGCATATGTTGTAATTCGATCTCACCAATGGAAAAATAGCTACTTTGGCAGAGTGTTACCAGTTGAGGCATGACCTCTCCGGTGGTAGCTTGTCCGTATCGATAGAACCTCTTGTGCAATAATGTATTGCTTCAGTGGTATTGCTCCTATGGGACGAGGCTCGCTTAGGAAGAGGCTTGCATGCTAAGTGGCTTATGCTTCTACAAACTTTCGGTCACTGTGATGGAGCACCTAATGTGGCTTTTTTCTAATAAATTAACAACACTATCACTTAATGAATGACATATTCCCCTTTTCACTTTATTCTTCCATACCTCAAAAATTGGAGCTCTGGGACTCAATTTTGGGAGATTCCAATGGGTTTTTTTGAGATTTGAACATTGGTGAGTTCCTAAACTAATATCTTATCAAACTCTTATGATTGGTTCATGATTTCATCCTTAAATCTTGATTTTTCAACTTGAAATTTTGGGGTTTTCCCGATAAAGTTAAGGAATGGTATTTTGATGATTTCAAGCTCAAGTTTAACTCTATTTTTTATGAAATTCCAAATTTGAACTCTTTATGTTATGGATAAATTGATTTTCTAATAAAACTCCCTTTTTACCCTTAAATTCTCAAGGTTGACTTTTGGTTCACAATTTAGACCCAGTTTAGAACCTACCCAGTTTAAAACCTTAGTAATATGGTTATCATTGGTTTTCTATTTATGTGCAGAATTTGTTTTTGATAGATTAGGAGATTTCTAAGGCTTTTTAAAATGGGAAGTCTAGTTTGTGATTTTTTGAGACTTGTGTTTCGTCTTTGAGGTAGGTTATGGCTTAACTTTCTTCAAACTTTGCTTAGATGGAGACTTATCATGTAAAGTATGTTATGGATTAGGGAAATCAAATGATTTGAGTACCGAATAAGATGATTTATCATTGTGATGCCCTATTAGAGGTTTATATGGTATTGATGATATGGGACTTGGATCACTGATATTGATTTTGAGGCTTGTATCCTGTGTTCATATGTTAACTTTGATTCTAAGACATTGGATATATTTTTTGCATTTGGCATCACCCTTTTACTTGCGTGTTCATGGATACTCATTCATCTCAAGGATCTTTGAGAGTAATATTGTTAGGAAACTAATTTTGAATCGATTGATCCATTATGTTTGCCAGATGGTGAGGTTTGATATACTAAGTGGTCCTTTGCATTTGTTGAATGGTGAGGTATGATGTTATCGAGTGATTTGAGTAATTGTATATAGACATCGTGAGTCCTCCATGGGTTTTATCCTTGAGCGAATGATCTTGGAAGGTATATATGGTAGGCACTGGCTATTACATATCACCCCAGATTATTGCATTACATTGTGATACTTATGGACCACTGTCGTGTTGAGATATATCATGCTATTACTTGATATTGAACTTTTGGACTTTTCTACTTACAGGGTTATCTTTTTAGTATACTTTTCTCATTATAATTTTTTGCCTAAGCATAATAGACCTATGATACCTACTAAGTACAAGTGAATCGCACTCACCCCTACTTTTTACATTCTTTCAATGCAGATTCCGTATTGAGTGTTTGCCGAGGTGTGTGATCATGCTGGTTGATTGCATTATTGAAGTTGTTGTGAACTTCTACCTTTGGAGACCATCCAGTTTCATCTATCTCTTTACTTTTTATCTATTTTATCCTTCACAAATAGTGGTGTCTTATGTTCTTATGTCCTTCAGATTTAAAGTCGCTCTTGTATACTCGTGATAGCTAAATTTTGAGAAATTTTAGAGTTTTTGTTCTGTTTTTCTTATCTATTATCGGATTATGATATGTTGAGTTAATATTATTGATATTTCCTTAAGTATAGGATCATTTGCTTACTTTATTTTGATTTATCTGAGTTTGACCTAGGCTTTCCTACCATGCAGGAGTGGGGTACGTACCATCACAATCCATGGGGTTTTGGGACATGATAAGTTGGTATCAGAGTGCTAGATTCACCAGTCTCATGAGTATAAAATCAAATGTTAGTCTCACGAATTAGTATGTTGACGTTTGTACTTATCTATGAGGGGTTATAGGACATTTTTAGGAAGATTCTACTCTTTGATTCCATATCATGTGCATTATTCACTTTTGGAATTCTAAACCCTATATTTCACTCGTTTTCATAAATGGTGAGGACACGATCTGGTGCTATCGAGGTTGATGAGATAGCACATACTGTCAGGGCCCTAGTAATAGTTTAAGGTAAGGGTTGTGACCATGGCAGAGGTAGAGAACTTGGTGCAGTTCCAGCTAAGGGATATGTCAGGGTGGCATCTCTTGAGCCGCAGGTTGAGCTTAATGATGCAGCATATCAGCTATAGTGTCTTATTCTGGGTTTTTAGACTATAACGGGTATTTATGTCTTTCTTATTAGGAACAGTGTCCAGTTCAGGGCAAAGAATTTTTTGTTTGTGGTGAGTTGTATCACGTTCCAAGGGATTTCCCTAGGTGTGGTAAGGGTCAACCACAATAGAGTTCTCAGGCATAGATTTATCATACACCGTCACTACCGACTAGATGGGGCACACACAATGGTAGAGGTGGTTCACATTGTGCTATAGGTGAAGCCTCAACAGCTCGTAGTAGTAGTCATGGAGTTGCTCAGTCCGTAGGTGGACATGGTTAGTGTTATTCAATAGACCTAGGTAGAAGCCTCTAATACAGTCATTACAGGTATCATTTGAGTTTTCTATTAACCTACTTTAGTATTATTTGATCCCAGGTTTACATTCTTTTATGTTTCTGCATATTTTACTTTGGGTATTGATATGATGTGTGAGTCCCATGTTATGCCTATTCATGTTTCTACCCCATATGAGGTTCTTTAATGGTAGATCAGGTGTACCCATAATGTGTAGTGACTCTTTCGGGATATGTTACTTAGGTAGACTTGATTATTCTTGATATGATAGATTTTAATGTGATTTTGGGTATGGATTGGATTTCCCTATGTCATGATATCTTGGATTTCCATATGAAGACTATACTTTGGTTATGTCAGGTTTGTAGAGGTTAGAGTGGAAGGGCACTTTGAGTTTGTATCCTAAAAGGGTTATATCATTTCTTTGAGCTCAGCGGATGGTGGATAAAAAGTGTCTTTCTTACTTGGATTATGTGCATGATACTAGTGTTGACACCTCCTTTGGAATCAGTATGGGTGGTTAGGGAGTTTGTGGATGTATTTTCTTAAAATTTATCAGGTGTTCCTCTAGATTAAGACATTGATTTTGCTATTGACTTAGATCCAGACACCATGCCAATCTCTATCCCTCCTTATAAGATGGCCTCGATAGATTTAAAGGAATCAAAGGATCAACTTCAAGATTTGTTGAATAAAGGTTTCATTCGACCTAGTGTATCACTTTGGGGTGCTCCAATATTATTCTTTAAGGAGAAGGATGAATTTGTATGTATGTGTATCGACTATCGACAGTTGAAAGGTGACCATCAAGAATAAGTATCCTCTACCGTGTATTGACAACTTTATTTATCATCTCTAGGGGGCTTCAATGTTTTTAAGATTGATTGAGATTTGGTTATCACAAGTTAAAGATCAGAGCTTTGGTTGTTTGGAAGATGGCTTTGATGACCCATTGTGGTCACTATGAGTTCTTAGTGATGTTGTTTGGGTGACTAACGCACTGGTGTTTATGGAGTTGATGAATATAGTATTTTGGCCTTATCTGGATTCCTTTGTGATTGTGTATAGTGATGATATCTTAGTGTATTCCAAGAATGAGGCGGATCATGTGAAGTATTTGAGGATTGTGCTTTAGAGACTTAGGGATTAAAATTTGAATGCCAAGTTCTCAAAGTGCGAGTTTTGTTTTAGATTGGTGTCTTTCTTGGGGAATGTGGTGACCAAAGATGGTATTATGGTCGATCTGGCCAAGGTTAAGGTAGTTCATTATTCGGCTAGAACTACTTCTACTACCGAGATTCAGAGTTTTGTTGGGTTGGTTGGCTAATATAGGTGGTTTGTGCAAGGCTTCTATACTATCACAGCTCTATTAACTAGAGTGACTCAGAAGAATGTGGTATTTTAATGATCTAACAAGTGTGAGGAGAAATTTCAAAGGCTCAAAACCTTATTGACTTTGGCACCTATGTTGACCTTACATGTGGAGAGTGAGAGATTTTTGGTATATTGTGATTCTTTAGGATTTGGCTTAGGTGGTGTATTGATGCAGAAAGGAAAGGTGATTGCTTATACCTCCAGACATTTGCATAACCAAGAGAAGAACTACCTACTCACGACTTAGAGTTAGCGGCGGTAGTGTTTATTTTGAAGGTGTGGCAACATTATCTATATGGGGTCCATTATGAGATTTTCATTGGTCATCGTAGCCTGCAGTACTTCTTTAGCCAAAGGGATCTTAACCTGAGATAGCGCAAGTAGATGGGGTTGCTTAAGGATTATGATATTTTAATTCTCTAACATCTGGGAAGGCAAATGTGGAAGCAGATATCTTAAGCTGGAAGGCTATGAGTATGGGGAGTTTGGCTTTTCTTGCATTTGAGAAGCGACCTATGGCTTTAGACATTCAGTTTTCAGCCAATCAATTTGTTTGACTTGATATTTGTGAGCTTGACGGGTTCTTGTTTATGTTGAGGCAAGTTCTATGTTATTAGAGAAGATTCGGGTGCAACAATTTAAGGATGAGAGGTTCAGGATAATTCGGGATAAGGTGTTGAATGGTGAAGCTAAGGAAGCACCCCTAAATACAGAGGGTATTTTAGGGATCAAGGGTCGGGTTTGTATTCCTAGGATTGGTGAGTTGACTAGGTTTATCATGAAGAAGGCCCACAGTTTGAGTTATTCTATTCATCCAAGAGCAGCAAAGATGTACCAAGACTTGAAGAAATATTATTGGTGCTATGGGATGAAAAATATTGTGGAGTTTGTGTCTAAGTGTTTGAATTGCCAATAGGTGAAGTATGAGCACTAGATACCAGGTGGTGTATTTCATAGGATGCCTATACCCAAGTGGAAATGGGAGTGTATTACTATAGACTTCGTAGTTGGTTTGCCTCAGACATTGGGGAGATTTGATTCTATTTGGGTGATCGTGGATAGATTGAATAAATCAGTGCACTTTATACCGATGAAGATAAACTACAATTCAGAGAAGTTACCCAAGATTTACATTCGTGAGATAGTCTAGTTTCACGGTGTAACTATTTCCATCATCTCAGATTGGAGGTACTCAGTTCACTTCCCACTTTTGGAGTTTGATGCAGCGTTAGTTGAGCACTCAATTAAAGATAAGTACAACATTTCACCTCAGACCGACGGTCAGTCAGAGTGTACTATTCAAGTGTTAGAGATAAGCTACGAGCCTGTATTTTGGATTTTGGAGGTCATTGAGACCAATTTTTGCCCTTGGTGGAGTTCTCCTACAATAACAGCTACCATTCCAGCATTCAGATGGAACAATTTGAGGTGGTGTATGGTAAAAGGTATAGATCCATAGGCGATTGGTTTAATTTCTTCAAAGTTAGGCCTTGGGATACAAATTTGGTGAGGGGGTTGATGGATTAGGTGAGATTGATTTAGGATCAGTTTTTGGTAGCCCAGAGAAGGAAAAAGAGTTATACAGACCGTAGGGTTTGAAATTTAGAGTTCATGGAGGGTGAGCACATTTGTTGAAGGTGTTTCCCATGAAGGGTATGATGCATTTTGGAAAAAAGGGCCAGCTTAGCCCGAGATTTATTGGTCCTTTGGAAATTCTTTGACGATTTAGAGAGGTGGCATATGAGTTAGCTTTACCTTCGAGCCTTTTAGCTGTGCATCCTATTTTTCATGTCTCGATATTGAAAAGGTATTATTCAAATGATTCTCATGTGATTTGATAGTATTCGGTTGATTTGGATCAGAGTTTGAGTTTTGAGGAGGAGCCTATAGCTATTTTGGATATACAGACTAGTAAATTGAGATCCAAGAGCATTAATTGAGTGAAAGTTTAGTAGAAGCATCATCCGATAGAGGAGGCTGCACGGGAGATTGAGTCTAACATCTAGAGTAGATATCCCTAGCTTTTTAATAGTTCAGGTACCTTTCTTGCCTTTATGTTCGAGAATGAATGTGTGTTTTAGTGGTGGATGATGTAATGACCTGTATTGTGATTTTTGGAATTTTATGTGTATTGACTATTTACACCTTCATGTAGTTGCTTTATGGTATTTGTGAGTTGCGAGAGTAGGTGGCATGATTCTTGAGGTATTTGGTTGGTTTTATGCAAGTTTTTCATTTTGGGTGGTTTTAAAGTTAATAGGATTGACTTGGGTTAACATTTGGTGTTCATGACATGGTATGAGAATTCCTTTAGTTTTGTTGCTTCGAAATGTCATTTTTGGATTAGTAGCGCTGTTGGTTTGAGTTTTGAGTCCTTTCGTGGTATTTTGAGCGTTTGGTTAGAAAGTTGATAAAGTTTGGCCTAGTGTTGAATTTGGTCAAAACTCGATGAAAATGACCTCTGGTGGTGATTCTGATGGCTCAATATAGTAAGGAATGTCAATTCTAGTCTACTAGTATAGTTGGATTGTTTTTGTGGGTTTCTGTACATGTTTTGAGGGTCCATTCCAAGCTTGTAAGTTGTGTTTTAGCTATTAAGTTGTTGGTGCTGATGTAACTGCTTATGAGGTAATTTGATCACTCTAGCAGCGAAACTGCTTCTTCAACGGAGTAGTACCAGTGGGGGAATGACCACTCCTATGGTAGCTTATTCAAATCGGTGGAACTGCTTGTGCAATGTTGTATCGATTCAGCGGTCTCGCTCCTACGTGACAAGGCTCGCTTAGGCAAAGGTCCGCGTGGTAAGCGGTCTGTCACTGTGGCCGAGCTGCTTATGTGAACATTTCTCCACTAAAGCGACAACGCGGTCACATAAACAGTTATATATTCTCCTTTTCATGAATTCAACATAGGGTAAGTTCCTAAACCAAGATCTTATCAAACCTTAATGATTATTTCATGATTTCGTCCTCAAATCTTGATTTTCAACTTAAAATTTTGGGGTTTCTCTATAAATTAAGGAATGGTATTTTGATGATTCCAAGTCCGATTTTTAACTCTATTTTTTATTAAATTTTAAATTTGAATTCCTTAAGTTATGGATAAATTGATTTTCTAATAAAATTCCTGTTATGCCTTTGAATTCTAAGGATTGACTTTTTGGTGGACTTTTTGAACCCAGTTTGTAACCTTAGCAATATGGT
Source organism: Capsicum rhomboideum (assembly GCA_031232105.1). Classification (NCBI taxonomy): domain Eukaryota; kingdom Viridiplantae; phylum Streptophyta; class Magnoliopsida; order Solanales; family Solanaceae; genus Capsicum; species Capsicum rhomboideum. The sequence continues at coordinate 138,191,421 of CP124716.1, forward strand.
TATTGTTGGACTCTTGTTTACGTATAGAACCTATTTTTGATAGGTTGGTAACGTTCCGAGGCTGCCTGGAAGGGAAGGTTAGTTTGTGATTTTCTGAGACTTGTAATTCAGCTTCGAGGTAGGTTATGGCTTAACTTTCTTCAGATTTTTCTTGGATAGGGACTTATCATATAAAGCATGACAGGTTGGGGAAATCTAATGATTTGGGTACCAAATGAGATGATCTATCATTGTGATGCCCCGCTAGGCCTTATAAGATATTAATGATACTTGGATCAATATTGATATTGAAGCCTATAGTTTGTGTTCATTTGTTGACTTTGATTATGAGATGTTGGATATATTTATTGCATTTGGCATCACCTTTTTACTTGTGTGTTCATGCATATTCATTCATCTAATGGATCTTTGAGAGTGATATTGAGTGATCTGTTGTGTTTGCCAGATAGTGAGGTTTGATATTCTGAGTGGTTCTTTGCACTTGTTGTACGGTGAGGTATGATGCTATCGAGTGATTTCGAGTGATTGTATATGAACACCTCGAGTCCCTCATGGGTCTCGTCCTGGAGAGAATGAGCTCAGAGGGTGCATACAGTAGGCATTGACCTTTCCATATCATTCCACATCATTGTATTGCATTGTGATACTTATGGACTGTTGCAGTACTGAGATATATTATGATATTACTTGATATTGAACTGCTGGAACTTTTCTACTTGCAGGGTTATTTTCTTAGTATTCTTTACTCGTTATAGTTTTCTTCTTAAGCTTGGTCAGCCTATGATTCCTACTGAGTACAAGTTGATTGTACTCACCTTTATTTTCTGCATCCTTAGGTGTGTGATCGACTGGTTGATTGCATTATCGAAGTTGTGGTGAGCTTCTACCTTTGGATACTGCCCATCTTTATTTATCTCTTTACTTTCTTTCTATTTTATCCTTCACAGACAGTGGTGTATTATGTACTTATGTCCGTCAAATTTAGAGTCTCTCTTGTATACTCGTGACAGCTGAGTCTTGGTAAATTTTGTCCTATTTTTTCTTATCTATTATCGTATTGTGATATGTTGAATTATTATTGTTGATATTTTCCTGTGTATGGGATCATTTGCTTAATTTATTTTCAATTTATCTAAGTTTGAGCTAGGCTTACCTACCACATGAGGGGAGGTAGGTTCCATCATAACCCATGGGGTTTTGGGTCATGACATTGAAATACTTGATCTTTGTTTTCAAGATATAAAACCACAATTTTCATGAGGCACCTACCCATGGGATTTTGGGTTGTGACATTGAAATACCTTATCTTTGTTTTCAAGATATAAAACCATAATTTTCGTGAAGCATCATCAATAAAAGTAACAAAATATTTGTTACCGCCCATCGATTCTATCTTCATTAGACCATAAACATCAGAATATACCAAATCAAGTATAATCAATTTTTTTTCATACGAGACTCCATATTCCTTACCAAGTAAGCAGTAGTTATAAGGTTTTGTCGTCATATCTTTGGCAAAAGATATGAGTGATTTCTTGTCGAGAATTTGAAACCCTTTCTCGCTCATATGACCCATTCCTCTATGCCACAAATTTGTAGAAATCTCTGCTTGAGGCAGATTCAACTTAGCTTGGCATATTTCTGTATTTGTCATGTACAACATGCCACGGGTAAATCCTTTTGCAATCACCAATGCCCTTGGTGAGTCTCCATTTTTATTTGTAAAATAGTTCTCGTATCTATCTCAGTCCAAAGCAATTTTCAAGATCAATTTCAACCAAAAATCAGGTACATGGTGCACGTCTTTAGAACCATTGTGCATCCGACATTTGTCTTGATACAAATGCTTCAAATTCTCATAAATTTGAGTAACTTGTGTTATCGATTCTCATAGTGACAAAACCACCTGCTACATACGTGCAGACAAGATCTCTTACCAGTGTAGCATGGTAAGATGATATTGTGTCAACCGCCCGTTCTGACTCTGGACTTGTCAAGTATATGTATTCCTCTTCTTTGTTTATGAAGATAATAACATTATCATTGTTTTGCATTATGGTAGTTGTGTTGTCATTATTCTTTTGGCCACTATTTTCATATTTGCCCTTTTTTTTATATTTGAAATCTCTTTTGAAGTGACCTGGTTGATTGCAACTATATCAATTTCTGACTCTTGATTTAGATCGGATCTTAGACTTTCCAAGACCTCTAGATCTACCATAGTTACTTGAACTCCTTTGGTATCTCCTACCTATACTTTCTGTGATTAAAGTTTGACTATGATTTTCAGGTTTTTGTCTCATCTTCTCATTAAGTAAAAGAGTTAATGTGACATCCTTCAACTTAATGGAGTCCTTTTCGTGCAAGATGGTTGTTGCCAAATTATTCGTAGGAAGATGGCAAAGAGTTTAAGAGCATGATGGCTTTATCTTCCTCTTCGATCTTTACTCCTAGGTTAGTTAGATGCGTGATTAGTCCATTACGTACATTTAATATGTCATAAAAAATTGTACCTTCACCCATATGTAGGGTGTGCAAGTGATTCTTTAGGTACGATTTATTTATCAACGTTTTGGACATATATAGATTTAAACTCTTTCCAAATGTCACATGCACTTTCTTCATCGATGATATTATTGACCACATCATCTGTTAAGTGCAATCTGATTGCACTAACTGCTTTTTCATCCATTACATCCCTATCTTCAAGTTTCATAGATTCAGACTTTTTGAATTTCCTGTCTAGTGCCTTGTGCCTTGAATTTCCTCTCATCCTTCTCTTTCATTTTGAGAAACTGCTTTTCACCGTTGAATTTTTCTACCTCGTACTTTACTCCTGACATTTTATCTTTTATCGAGTATAGTACTATCGACCGCAAAACAATATTTCTATGAATGAGCAGTACATGCGCTCTGATACCAGTTGTTAGGAATAAACCTACCACAAAAATAATATTTGTGGTAATAAACAGCGAAATAATATTGTAGCACCGAGATACGGTAATCAACAAGAATTAAAATAACAATAACGACACAAATATTTTTACGGGGAAAACTCTTCTGAATAAAGGAAAAAATCATGGGCCTGAGAGAAGCAAAGTAAATCTACTGTAATGAGAGATTTTATACTTTGTAGGTCCGAGTAAAATCTCCAGGAACTACAACACACTCAAAAGAAATAACTCTCTTTTGATTTTTCCACCTCACTATAATATTGTCCACACTCTCTATTTTTCTTTATAAATTATTTCTCAATCTGTGAACACATTCTCACTCACTGTCATGGCTTATTTATGTGGGAGGGCAAGGGAGTCACTTCACCCAGACACTCGGCTAAAATTTCTAATATATAGAAGAGTGAATGTTTTAGGAGCTTAGGGTCAACTTTCTAAAATGACAACTAAGTTCCTCAAAGTCTCACTTATTATTATTTGAGGACTTCTCCAGAATTACTTATATTTATTTAAAATTTACGTTAAAAAAATACTATGAATCATAATAATTGAGGACGTCTCCAGAATTACTTATATTTATTTAAAATTTACTTTAAAAAAAATGTTACAAATTACAATAATTAATTTTAAAATATTTAAAGGGAATAATTAAAAAATGATTGATTCTCGAAATTCTATCGGTGTCGCATAAATTGGGACAATTATTTGAAAATGATATAAAAAGTATTATAAATCATAATAATTAACAACTTAAAATATTTAAAAGATATATAAAAATGAGAATGAGAGGAGCTTAGGGTCAACTTTCAAAAATTACAAATAAGTTACTCAAAATCTCACTTATTATTATTTGAGGAGCTTAGGATCAATCTGAGAAATGACCATTTTGTCCATCTACTTCCTCAGAATTACTTATATTTATTTGAAATTTACGTTAAAAAAAAACTATGAATCACAATAATAAATTTTAAAAATATTAAAAATGCATAATAAAAAAAAATAACTGATTCCCGAAATTCTATCGGTTCCGCATAAATTCGGACAATTATTTGAAAGTGGTATAAAAAGTGCTATAAATTACAATAATTTACAATTTAAAATATTTAAAAGACATAAAATGTTCGGTTGGCTCTCGAAATTCTATCATAATTACATAAATTGGGACATAAGAAGTAACATATATTATTTGAAAACTACATAAAAAGTACTATAAATCACAATAATTAACAATATAAAATATTTAATACGTGAGAACATAAAGTAGCATTGGGTCGAAAAACAAATTAATTGATTCGACCTTCTATTTTTATTTTGTGGCTATATATAAAGTAGTAAATATTATTGATCTAATTCATGTAATTTGACCAAAGAAATGGATAATTTTTCTCTTTATTAGTAGTTGCGCCTACTTTTTGAGATTTGTGTCTTACAATAAATCATAATACTCCCTCCGTTTCAAAAAGAATGACCTAGTTTGACTTGGCACGGAGTTTAAGAAAATAAAAAATTGGCACGGAGTTTAAGAAAATAAAGAAGACTTTTGAATCATGTGGTCATAAATTAAAGTTGTGTCAAATGTACCAAAATGTCCTTTAATCTTATGGTCTTAAACATGCCACGTGGAAAGTTGGAATTAAAGTATTGCCAAAAAAGGAAAGGGTCATTCTTTTTTAAACAGACTAAAAAGGAAAGTAGGTCATTCTTTTTTAAACGGAGGGAGTACTAATTAACAACTTAAAATATTTAAAATCATATAAAAAATTGATTGACCGTCCAAATTTCATTTGTATTGCATAAATTGGGACCAAGAAAACAACATATGTTGTCCCCGTATCTAGTATTAAAATGACCTACTTTTGTTGTAGTCTGTTTCAAAAAGAATGAGCTTTTTCTTTTTTGGAAATACTTTAATTCCAACTTTCCACATGGCTTGTTTAAGACCATAAGATTAAAGGATATTTTGATACATTTGATACAATTTTAATTTATGACCACAAAATTCAAAAGATTTTTTATTTTCTTAAACTCTGTGTTAAATCAAAATAAGTCTTTCTTTTTTAAACGAAGGGAGTAGGTGGTAGAGCAAAAATACACACTTGGAAGTTGAAAGCACCATAAAGCACAAATTCATTCCGCATACGTACTGTGCCAAAATAGAATAATTCATTAAGACAAAAGCAAAATTACTGCTATGACACCCAGAGTCTGTCAAAACGATCTCCCCAAATACTTTCTACAAACTTATAAATTTACAGCCAATTTATACTACAAAACCAGAAAACGAAAGACCTATCTTTCATCTGTATGTATCCGAGTAAACCAAAAAGACATCAAATTGAATTGAGAATAGAAAGAATTATACGAAAAATTTCAAACACCCAATATCCAACTACCGCTCAAGATCCAACCTTCAATCATATAACCATGAAATGAAAAGGAAAAATTGACAATTTCAACAACCAACACACAAAAAAGAATTGGACAAGGAACAGTGCTATAAAAAAAATGAAAGAAAAGAGAAATCTTACGGTAGGAGTAGTCGAGGCTGAAGAAGAAGAGTCCAAAAGAGGGCAATGTGTTTGGCGCTGTCAAAAGTGTCTGGTGATTCAAGATAGGCTACGAGCAGCTCAGAGTAACAGAAGAGTTATGCCGATTGCAGGCTTCGTGCCTTGAAGTTTGAAGTTGGTGAAAGGGTTTTTCTTCGGGTATCGCTTATGAAGGGTGTGATGAGGTTCGGAAAAAAGGTCAAGCTCAATCTCAGGTACATTGGGCCATTTGAGATATTTCGGATGGTTGATGAGGTGGCTTATGAATTAGCCTTACCCCTAGATTTTTCAGCTGTTCACCCAGTTTTCCATGTCTTCATGTTGCAGAGATATATTCCGAATGAGTCTCATGTGATTCGTTGGAACTCAATTCAGTTGGATGAGAGGTTGGCACCTGTGTTAACATAATCATTGCTCGTCTGTTGGCTGTTGGTTAGGGTGTCAGGGCTTGTGTGGGTTCGAATCAGCTCAGTTAGCAGCTTGTTTTGATTATTTTACTCACAAATCTCTGCCTCTATTACTCGTACCTTTTTTCTTGTTCCCCTTTTGCCTTTTCTTCATTTCTACGTAGTTTCTTTTTGTATTCTTCATTTTTGTATTTCATCTTACGTCCAATGCAACCTTTTTTGTTACTTTACTTTATTTATCTAAATTATTTCTTTACATTTTTTTTTTTCAGGATCTTCAAATTTTAATCGAATGTGATTTTAATCTTTTATTCTTTCAAGATTCATTTTATCGGTTGAATTTTATTCTTCATTTCGTAATATCATGAACAAAAGCAATGGAGGCAAGGGCTGATATGTGCTAGTTTATCGACTTCTTTTTTCATTTTCGTAAAAGTCCGTATTTTTGATTGAAAATTAATTTATTTTATTAAGTTTGTATAGATAATTTATGAATTTATGTAATAAAAATATTTCTCTATACTTGTTTTGTCGATAAGAGGGTAAATATCCTTTACAAAAGCTTCTTTGACTTTTTTTTATAGAACTCGCCATAAGTTACAAATTGTTAGCTATAAATGATTAAGTACATTATGTTTGAATTAAAGGGTTTAATAGAATATTCAAAATTTTGGGTTTCTTGTTTTTGTTTCTCATTTTTTGTTGAATAATATTTGACTAAATATTATCTCGAATCGTATAAAACTTATTTTGATTTGATGTTCATATATTATTTATGAACTAAAAATGTTATAAATCAAAATGATTTAGCCCAAAATGGGTTAACCTGACTAAATGTATGCCCTAATAATTCGATGACCGTCACTAGTAATAAATTTATGTTAACAACACTGATATCCGCAACCTTCAAAAATATTAGATCCGCCTCTACTCACTGCTTTGGTGTGTTTGAATGAGAACCTTATGCCACCTTTTTATAGGAGAAGTAGCCTACATTCAATTAAGCAGAAAGATTGGACTTGCTGCAAGTTGTCCAATTGGACAATTTACAAATCATGTTCAACGAACTAAAACCTGTTTTGGTTACAACTTGTTGAGGCATTTGTTTTTCTTTTCTCATTTATTGGAGATGAACCCCACAAACATTATATATTGAAGGTATCACTCACAAACCTCTAAATCATCGATCATTACCACTTGTTCTAAAGCATTAGTTGGGGCGGCTCAAGCGCATAAGTGGTCTAAGATCAAAATTAAACGGAGGCCTTAAAGGACTCAGTTGGTACAAGGAATAAGGGATAACTAATCCCAAGATTGTAGTGTTATTTTTATCTCATCTTTAGGGTGATGAATAATCCCGGGATAATTAATCCTAGTATAATTTGTTTCCAACCAAACGACCCCTAAGATTTTAAGAAAAAATTAACTTTTTTAATAAAGTTTATTTTTAAAATTATATAATCGATTTTTTCTAATAATTTTTTTAATTAATAATATAATCAATCCATTCAATCTTTCTTGAGACATAGTACTGTAGATATATCAAACTTCTTCTAATAGTTCTTTCTTTTTATAAAAAAAAAATATTTTTTCTATAAATAATATTTAATATTTTTTAAAAAAATCTATAATTTATTATTGCTAAATAAAAAAAATGAGGTCATCAAATTTGGAATCCTAAGACGGTCGCCTTTTCTCTATAAGGGTTGAGCCACCCCTGAGCGAGTCTGCTTCAGTGTATCCGTAAGTTGAAGAAAACTTTATTTTGCAACTTGGCAGTAGAGCCAATATCAATTTAAGGTGTGTCCCATTTTCTTTTACTGAGATCAATTCAAATAACAGTATAATTTTGTGCAGGAGTAGCTATTATATTTTTTTCTTCATAAAAAGTTACTAGTAAGTATCGAATCTGTTCAAATTTTGCATTAGGGAGTACATAGTCCATGTTGGTTAGAATTTTTCAAATATCAAATCTAATCAAAGGTATCGAATTTTTGTATTTATAAACCAAATCATACCAACAATAGTCGGCTTTTTCAACCTAGAATTTTTCAAGTTTTTCAAACTTTTTGAGTTTTTCAGGTTATTCAGGTCTTTTAGATTTTTTCGATTTCTCAATTTTTTTTGGTGGTTCGATTTGAATCATCTTTAAACAAATGTAGGACAATCAAATTCAATTATCTCAAGACTTATTTAACTTTTCAACAATCAACAATAGCCACATGTGTTCACAAAACTGAAAAAGAAAGAAAAAAATTGGTAGATGTTGATGAAGCTATATCAAACCACTTCAGTCACCACAAATGAGTCGTCAAGTGGGTTGGGGGGGTTGGGGGGGGGGGTGACTCTATCGTCCACCATATTTCAAATCCTACACCAATGATTGACAAAAATTTCTCATCCATCTCAAAGAAAAAAAAGTTAATGGAACTTTTTCAGAATTCCGTCCTGACCATAACTTCGTTGTTTGAGTTCATTATCACACTAACTCATGTACGTTCAAATTTTGGTTCATTTCCTCTACCAAACAATATTAATATAATCGAATGATTCTGCTGAAGTTATCTTTCTCCCTTTGAGAATTGTATATAATAATTTTGTATTCGTCATTGATGAATTATTCATTAAAATCTCCATTAGAAATCTAAAATCTAGTATATAATTATTTTTTATATAATTCATCATTGTATATAATTATTTTTTATTTTTGAATTATTTCAATTGAATTTATTTTCGATTATTTTTGTTTAGACTGTTTAGTAGTTAGATTTTTATGTAGAACTTTCTTTTTTTTGTTTACAAATTTATCCAAAAAAAAAAGTATACAAAAAATAGAAATAATAAGAAAGAGTAGGATTTTTCAGGGACTGATTGATTCGTCAGAAAAGAAAAAAGGTGTGAAATTCGATTGCTTTCACTTTCATTTGATTCATTGTTAAGACAAATACTTCAACAGGAGAATTAAGCTGAAAATGGAGTTGTGCACTCAAACCGTTGCGGGTGAAGAGGTTATTACACATCGCATTGGCAATCATCATCCTACTGTTTGGGGACACCATTTTCTTGCCTACGCCGAACTCTCGGTAAATATTTTTTACGTCATCATTAATGCATACAACAAATGAATATAGTAAAAGCTCGTTGATTTTTCTTTCCCTACAATTTAATTAAAGTTGCCGCCCATTAATTTATTTATTTCACCTAACTTTACTTTTTTTTTTGGTTCCAAAAATTCTAATGAAATAGTATCTCTCCCCAAAATAACATTTATTTATTTTTTTTACCGAGGCAAATTGATAGTAGGACTCTTTTTTTATGTTCCCGTGTACATATTCCGGAATGTACTCGTGTAGGAGGCCAATGAGCAAGAACAGAAGCAACATGTAAACCTAAAAGAAGAAGTGAGAAATTTCCTAGTGAAGGCTCCTTCAAAATCTTTACAAAAGCTTGAACTGATCAACACAATCCAACATCTTGGAGTAGAATATCATTTTGAACGTGAGATCGAGGAATCATTGAGTTACCTCTATTCGGGTTATGAAGAATGGATTGATGAAGTTGATTCCAATAATCTTCATGCTATTGCTCTAAGCTTTCGATTACTTAGACTACAAGGTTACTATGTCTCATGTGGTAAGTTCACCGGCAAATACACTCTTTAATAAGGGAGGAAAATAGGAATGCCAAAATTAGTTTATAAAAAGGAAAAAGGTATAAATACCCTTTGAACTATGACTGAAATTTTCGAGACACTATATTTACGTACGGGGTCCTATTACCCTTTTAAAAAAAAATTCTTTATTTGTTTGCACCTTATGTGGTGATATAGAGCCATGATCCAATTCAATTAGTTGTGGTGATATTCATGCGTCGCCACGTGTATATATTTTTTTAAAAAAAAATCTTCTTATTTTCTTTGCCTTGTATTTTAAATAAGTTAATACATGTAATTTTTTTTTACTTTTGTTTTCCTTGTATTTAAACTTTTCTCAAATACACGTAATTTTTGTATTTTTCTTTGCCTTCTTATTTTCTTTTCCTTATATTTAAAGTTTTCTCAAATACACGAATTTTTTATTTTTTTATTTTTCATTTCTTACCTTCCTTCATTGTTTTTTTCTTTTTTCTTTTGCTTTTATTTATTATTTTTATTTTCTTTATGTTTCCTTTGGATTTGATTTCAAATTTAATTTCAAATTTCTTGTATTTAATATAAGTTAATTTTGGATGGTTACCAAAAATAGTACAACAACAACATACCCAATGTATTCCCACAAAGTGGGGTTCGGGGAAGGTAAAGTCTACACAGTTCATACCACTACTTCTGATGAAGCAGGGAGGCTGTATCCGATAGACCACTGGCTCAGGACAAAAAATAGTATAAAAAGACCTAATCAACAACAACAACAACAACAAACCCAGTGTATTCCCACTAAGTGGGGTCTGGGGGGGGTAAAGTGTACGCAGTCCATACCACTACCTCATACGAAGTAGCAAGGCTGTTTCCGTCAGACCCCCGGCTCAGAATAGAAAGCAGTATAGATAGCAGTATAACAAGCAAGAAACATAAAAACAAACACAAACAAGAGGTAACATACCGCAAGGAAAAGAAACAAAACGCCCATGAAGTAATGCTAGGAACTACTATTCCAAAATCGAGCACATCGCACAAAAACAACACAAACAAGAAACTACCAGGCATAGGCATAGCACTATGCCTTCAGTTACATCGACAAACAAGGCACTCCTCCCAACTAGTAAGGACACACTCCTGCTTACTACCCCTCTACCCTAATTCGCGTCCTCCACACCTTCCTATCAAGGGTCATGTCTTCTCTAAGCTGCAGCTGCCCCATGTCATGCCTAATCACTTCCCTCCAGTATTTCTTCGGCCTACCTCTACCCCGTCTGCAATCATCCATAGCGAGCCTCTCGCATCTCCGTACTGGGGCATTCGTGCCCCGTCGCATCACATGCCCAAACCATCTCAACCTCGCTTCCCGCAACTTATCCTCTACCGAAGCTACTCCCACCTTCTCTCGAATAGCATCATTTCTCACTCTATCCCTCCTAGTAAGTCCGCACATCCATCTCAACATTCTCATTTCCGCCACCTTCAACTTCTGTATGTGCGAGTTCTTAACTGGCCAACACTCGGCTCCATACAACATAGCCGGTCGGACCACTGCTCTGTAAAACTTACCTTTAAGCTTTGGCGGCACCTTCTTATCACATAAGACTCCTGAAGCGAGCCTCCATTTCAACCACCCTGCACCAATACGGTGCATGACGTCCTCGTCAATCTCCCCATTTCCTTGGATCATAGACCCAAGATACTTGAAACTATCCCTCTTCCGAATGGCCTGAGAGTCTAGCTCCACTACCACGTCAGCCTCCTGCGTCAAAGCACTGAACTTACACTCCAGGTACTCCGTCTTGGTCCTGCTCAGCCTAAACCCTTTAGACTCTAAGGTCTGTCTCCAGACCTCCAACTTATCATTAACCCCTCCCCGGGACTCGTCAATAAGCACTACATCATCCGCAAATAACATACACCAAGGTACCTCTCCTTGAATATGCCGTGTCAATACATCCATCACCACGGCGAATAAAAAAGGGCTAAGAGTCGATCCCTGGTGTAAACCAGACGACACAGGAAAGTGCTCTGAGTCTCCTCCTACCGTCCTCACACGGGTCTTTGCTCCGTCGTACATGTCCTGAATTGACCTAATGTACGCCACAGGCACCCCTCTAACTTCCAAGCACCTCCACAAAACCTCTCTGGGGACTTTGTCGTACGCCTTCTCCAGATCGATGAACACCATATGCAAATCCTTCCTTCTTTCCCTATACTGCTCCACTAATCTCCTCACAAGATGAATGGCTTCGGTTGTCGAGCGACCTAGCATGAAACCGAACTGATTCTCGGAAATAGTCACGGTCTTCCTCAGTCTCAACTCTACCACTCTTTCCCACACCTTCATAGTATGACTCAAAAGCTTGATACCCCTATAGTTGTTACAACTCTGAATGTCCCCCTTGTTCTTGTATAAAGGAATCATCGTGCTCCATCTCCAAGCTTCCGGCATCTTCGTCGTCCTAAAAATGATGTTAAATACATTTGTCAGCCACTCCATACCTGCCCTGCCAGTGCTCTTCCAAAAATCTACCGGGATCTCGTCTGGCCCGGTCGCCCTACCCCTACGCATCCTCCGAATAGCCCCCTTGACCTCTTCAACCTTAATACGCCTACAATAGCCGTAATCGCGACACCTCTCTGAGTGTTCCAAGTCCCCCAACGTTAAAACTTCTGCCTCGTCGTCATTCAGAAGTCTATGAAAATAAGACTGCCACCTCCTCCTAATACGGGTGTCATCCAACAATACCCTGCCATCCTCACCCTTGATGCACTTCACCTGGTCCAGGTCACGGGCCCTACGCTCTCTAGCCTTGGCAAGCCTATACAACCTCTTCTCCCCACCTTTCTCCTCTAACGTCGCATACAGCCTCTCAAAAGCTGCTGTCTTAGCTGTTGTAACTGCCAACTTCGCCTCTTTCCTAGCTAACTTATACCCCTCCCTGTTCATCCGTTTCTCCTCATCATCCTTGCTCTCCACCAACTTCGCATAAGCCTTTTTCTTAGTCTCCACCTTCTTTTTGACTTCTTCGTTCCACCACCAGTCCCCTCGGTGCTTGCCAGAACGGCCTCTCGAGACACCCAACACCTCCCTAGCTGTCTCCCTGATGCAGCCAGCAGTCGTCTCCCACATACTATCCACATCCCCTCCACTTTCCCAAGCCCCCCTAGTCGTCAGCTTCTCCCCTATCTCCAAAGCATTGTCAAAAGTTAAGTTACCCCACTTAATCCTGGGTCGATCCTCCACAATCCTCTCCTTTTTGCCTTTCTTGATTTCCAAGTCCATCACCAGAAGCTTATGTTGGGTCGAGAGATTATCGCTAGGTATGACTTTGCAATCTTTACATAGCACTCTGTCGCCCTTCCTGAGGAGAAAAAAGTCTATCTGAGTCCTGGCCACCGAACTACGAAAAGTAATAAGGTGGTCATCTTTCTTTGGGAAGCTCGAATTCGCTACCACCAAACCAAAAGCCCTAGCAAACTCCAAGAGTGAGGCTCCTCCCTCGTTCCTCTCTCCGAAACCGAAACCTCCATGCATATCGTCGTACCCTCTCGATAATGCCCCTATATGCCCATTGAAATCACCTCCTATGAAAAGCTTCTCCGTGCACGGAACGCCTCCCACCACCTCGTCCATGATCTCCCAAAAGCTCTTCTTCTCCTCCTCATCCAAGCCCACATGCGGTGCATAGGCACTAATAACGTTCCAGGTAGACTCTCCAATGACCAACTTAATCAGCATCAACCTATCGTTAATCCGCTTAACCTCCACCACCTGCCCCCTAAACTCTTCGTCTACTAAGATACCTACCCCATTCCTATGCTTCACGCTACCAGAGTACCACAACTTATACCCGTCCACATTCTTCGCTTTGGACCCTACCCATTTGGTCTCCTGGACACAAGCTATACTAATCCTCCTTTTCCTAAGAACCTTAACGAGCTCTATAGACTTCCCTTGCAGAGTTCCTATGTTCCAAGACCCAACTCTCAAGAGGATACTTATGCCTTTCTCTTATAAAAATATGATTTTCTAATTTTCCCAAGTTTGTTAGTGACCAACCTATTCACTTATTAATTAGTTCTAACTCATTTTAATCCCTCCATTTTAGTCATTTAAAAATTCGATTGATATTAAATTGAAGTAGACCATTAAAAGCATTGTCAAAATACTTTTAAATACAATTTTTTATATATGTTATATATAGTCATGATAAAAAAAATATTAGATATTTAAATAAATTATAAGAACAACAACAGAAAATCGGGTAAGATTTGGGCGGACTGAGATTTGACCTATTATTTAGTCCATCTTGACTTATAGTCTGTTTAGTCAAGCTTATAGTGAAGTGACATCTTCATCAATCTCTTTGTTCCCCTGGATCATAGACCCAAGATACTTGAAACTATCTCTCTTCCAAATGGCCTGAGAATCCAGCTTAACTATCATTCAGCCTTATGCGTCAATTCACTGAATTTGCACTCCAAATATTTCGTCTTGGTCCTACTCAACCTAAAATCTTTAGACTCTAGGATTTTTCTCTAAACCTCTAACTTATCATTAACTCCTTCCCGAGTCTTGTTAATTAGAACTACATCATCTCCAAATAACATACACAAAGGAGCCTTCCCTTGAATATGCCACGTCAATACATCCATTACCAAGGCGAATAAAGACGGACTAAGAGTCGATACCTGATGCAACCCTGTCAAAACAGGAAAGTTCTCCGAATCTCCTCTCACCGTTCTCACACGAGTATTCTCTCCGTCGTACATATTCTTAATCGACCTAGTGTATGCCACCAGAACACCTTTAGCCTCCAAAAACCTCCAAAGAACCTCCCTCGGGACTTTATCGTATGCCTTCTCTAGATCAATGAACACCATGTGTAAGTTAAAAAATTAAAAATTAAAACATTAAAAAAAAATTAAAATCTTTTATAACTATTTTCTTTAAAGAGAAAAAGAAAATAAAAAGTTAAAAATGAGGAGAGAAATAAATACTTCACAAATAAAGAAAGGAAATAATTATATATATAAGTTATAATGTAGTAATTATGTGTACTAATTGGTCAAATTTTTCTCATACCATATTTTCCCCCTCTCAATTGCTTCCAAGAGTGAACACACTTTCTATACCACCTCTATACCAAAGGGTGTATTTATTACACTTTAAAATAATTTTGGGGGTAAAGGAAAGATGTATCCCTCAGATTTTGATTATGTATAGTTCAAGAGGATACTTATGCCTTTCTCTTATAAAAATATGATTTTCTAATTTTCCCAAGTTTGTTAGTGACCAACCTATTCACTTATTAATTAGTTCTAACTCATTTTAATCCCTCCATTTTAGTCATTTAAAAATTCGATTGATATTAAATTGAAGTAGACCATTAAAAGCATTGTCAAAATACTTTTAAATACAATTTTTTATATATGTTATATATAGTCATGATAAAAAAAATATTAGATATTTAAATAAATTATAAGAACAACAACAGAAAATCGGGTAAGATTTGGGCGGACTGAGATTTGACCTATTATTTAGTCCATCTTGACTTATAGTCTGTTTAGTCAAGCTTATTTTTTCCTAAAAATGCTTATTTTTTTTGTAAAAAGTGCTTATTTTAAAAAAGTGGGGTGTCCAAGCTTTTAAGAGAAAATAAGTGTTTCTAGGGAGTAACAGAAACTGTTTTTCAGAAGCTAAAAAAATAGTTTCTTCCTAAAAGAACTTATTTGAATAGCACTTTTGAAAAAAAAAATACACGTAAAAACACTTCTAAAAGTTTGGTCAAACATTAAGTGTTGCTCAAAAGTATTTTTTAAATTTAGTGGTCAAATTCAAACTGCTCTTCAACTTTTGAAATAAGCAACTTTTCAAAATAAACTAGTTTTAAAAGTTTGGTCAAACAGGCTATTAGTCCATATCAGTTCTAAGTAACTTTTTTATAGGTTAAGAGCCACTCAAATTCAAGCTAACCTGTTCATTCGACTCTCAGAAGAAATCTCATATCACTTCTAAAAAATCTGTTTTTATTTATAATTTGTAATAACTTAAAAAGATAATATGTATATCTATAACGGTCAGATATTGCTGTGAAAATAATAGAAAATAAATGTCAATTTGAAAACTTCAAAACCACATAAGTTTCAAAATCTAACTCATTTACAAATCAATCTGACATGATACAAAATCTTGCATACATCGCTGATTCTCCCTCGAAAACACTAAGCAATGGTTACTCATTAGTCATCTGAAACATTTTCCTGTCGCTCTTTTATTTAATTTTTTCTTAAATCAGATCCATTTAGGAAGTTCACGGATGACCAAGGAAATTACAAGGAAGCACTGGTTAGCGATGTGCAAGGAATGTTGAGCTTGTACGAGGCAGCACAATTCAGAATACATGATGAACAAATTCTAGATGAAGCAATGAATTTCACCACCACTCAATTGAAACTAATTTTGCCTAAATTGAGTAACTCCCTTGCACAACAAGTCAGTAGTACATTGAAGTTTTCAATCAAAGATAGTATAGTGAGGATAGAAACGAGGAAATACATATCAATGTATAATGAAGATGAATCACGCAATGAAGTGTT
Source organism: Capsicum rhomboideum (assembly GCA_031232105.1). Classification (NCBI taxonomy): domain Eukaryota; kingdom Viridiplantae; phylum Streptophyta; class Magnoliopsida; order Solanales; family Solanaceae; genus Capsicum; species Capsicum rhomboideum. Next base: position 138,207,568 of record CP124716.1, read on the forward strand.
ACTAAACTTTGCCAAATTGGACTTCAACATCTTGCAGAGGTTGCATAAAAAGGAGCTATGTGATATCACAAGGTAACTGATAACCTTGAAATTCACCAGTACTCATCACCTGGCAATTCTGAAGTTTAGTTTTGAACTACCGAGGAAATATTTTTAAAAACTTGTTTGAAGAGTATTTCAACTAAAAACATGATTTTCGCTTGCTGTTAATCTTCAAAATTTTCAAGTAAAATTTATTTCGAAACACAACTTTTACTTTCAAATATATACTCCATTTAATCAATTTCCACCAAATATTATCCTAACGTCTAATAAATTAACACACTATTTATTGGTCAACTTTGACATTTTAGGTGGTGGAAGGAATTGGAAATCATGAAGGCAGTACCTTATGCAAGAGACAGAGTGGTTGAGTTATATTTCTGGGGTTTAGGCATATATTTTGAGCCTCAATATAGCGTTTCGAGAAAAATATTAACAAAAGTTTTGTGCTTTTGTTCTATCATGGATGATACATACGATACCTATGGGACACTAGAGGAACTTACTCTCCTCACAGAGGCAATTGAAAGGTAATTTTTTGGGGGGTCATATTGATAGCTATCTTTCACTTTCATTTTATTTACTTCAGTGATGATATAAACTTAGATAAAGAAGTAAAGATTAATATAGCCGATTTCAATTTGATTAGAACTGAGGTATAGTTATTATTGTTACAACATTTTATTTTAGAATTTAAAATATTTGGGTTTAGAAAATAAGCAATTTATCTATGCTCTTTTGCACAGTAAAGTAAAATTTGACTGAATGTGATGTTTTTCATTAATTTATGCAAGTGGAATACTGATGCTTCTGAACAGTTACCATCATATATGAAGATTATTTACCATGCTCTTCTAAATGTTTACAGTGAAATAGAGGAAGAGTTTGCAAAGGAAAATAAATCATTTCTATTCAACTATTCTATAAACGAGGTAATAAAGTTGTGAACAATTACTTATGTCGTGATCAACCCCAACTACTAAAAATAACATCTATGAACCTTTTATTAACCTATCAATAAATTTTCTGTTGTATCTGACTAGAATTTTTTATAATCCATCACTAAATAGTACTGGCGACTGGTTTTTGCTATTTAATAATGAAATTTGTCTATAGCAAAAAAAATTTTGGTTGATTATTTGACTTTTCAGATGAAATTTTTTTTGAGAGCCTACTTCCAAGAGGCAAAATGGTATCATGGGAAGAAATATGTGCCAAAATTGGAGCAGTATGTGAAGAATGGAGGTCGATCTAGTGCTTACCATTTGATCGCAACTACCTTTTTGTTAGGTATGGGAGAGGTAGCAACTAAGGATGCATTTGATTGGTTAGCAACTGAACCTCCAATACTGGTTGCTTCTGGTGTCATTGCAAGATTACTCAATGACCTTGTATCACATGAGGTATATCAATGATATATTTCTATACTATGTATATGTCAACCTTTTACAATATATTTTTTACTTTATTTTCTATGCTATCATATAGATTTGCTATGAATAGTTGCCTGCTGCTATTGTATATGTAATTTAAAATTTAAGGTGTGGAATATGGTTTCTCACATGGTGTCCAGATCATTAATCTCTTGGTCTTAGAAAAGTTGCAGTGTAGGAATCAGTATATATTGCTCGTACGCAAATGACCGTATCACCCACACTATGCATTGTAGTGTACAAAAATTAAATTAATTTTTCATTTTGGCGAAATCCTTAAATACATATAAAATTATATGGTTGTCCTCTTAATATACTAACTAAATAAGTTGGACAAAAAGTATTGTGCAAGTAAAGCTCAAGCCTTAGGATGCATCTATCTTATAAGTAAGTAAGTAATTTTGTCTTGTACTTAATTTTAATTTGTCTTTCTTTTTTATTTATTTATATTGTGGGATGCAGATAGACCAGGAAACAGGAGATGCAGCTTCTGCAATCGAATGTTACATGAATGAACATGGTGTCACAAAGGAAGAAGCACACAAGGAAATAAGAAAAATAATAGCGAATTATTGGAAGGATTTGAATCAAGACTACCTCAAACACACTGTGGTTAAACCAAAGGTTCTGCTCACGGCTGTGTTCAACCTTACAAGAGTGTCAGAATTCATATATAAAGATGAAGATGCTTATAGTTTTTCCAAAAATAACTTGAAAGACGTCATTTCTATGGTGTTAGTTGATCCTATTATAGCATGAGAACTTCATAAATGGCTGAAGTTGGTGTGTTATTATCCAACTTCACACTAATGGATAAAAACACTTCTAATTTCACTCCATTCTTCTACAGAGAAACCGTTGACTTAATAAAATAAAAATAAAATTAGAGGCAAGATGTATGTAACGTATTCTATTGGCTTTTGTTGGGAATTAAGTTTATGTAACGTATTTTGTTTGCTTTTGTTGGAAATTAAGTTTAGGTAACGTATTCTGTTTGCTTTTGTTGGGAATTAAGTACACCACCACATGGTGTACGGGGTAAAATCCGAACTCGTTAGTTGGGTGAATCAGAAGACGGCGCGTGGAGATTATAGGAGAGCGTATGTGACTCGGTATTCCGGTTGTTCAGCTTCAGAGCTTGGCAAACGGGAATATGGCAATTCTTTGGATATACACTATTTTCAGCATATTTGAGCTTCGAATAACCCATGAAGTCTTTCAATGAAAGCCCCTATGTAATAACTTAATAAACAGAAAATCCATGCCTTTGATTGAACACTCAAATGCAACTATTATAAATTGAGAATTCCAGCTGGAACAAAAGGGAAAATTGATGAATTCAAATAAGAAAGACTTAACGAAAACAGAGTTGCATAAATTTATTAAAACAGGACCATTAGGACAACATAATTAGTTGTGGTATGGGCAGGATTGAGTGGTGGTATTATCAGCATGGCCCTGTTGCTCAATGTTAGATTCAGAAATTGCTGGTCCCTTAAGTAGTCCAGCAAAGAGTTCAGCTGGATCATAGTATATCTCTACATCCTCTGCTCTCAGAGATTCATCAACCTGCCAATATCGAAAAACAACTAGTTAAAACTCATAACTTTTATATTAACAGATGTTAACAACTTTTCTTTTTGATATTGGAGAAATCCTCAGTCACTCAGTGAGCTTCTGGCTCGGGTGCTTACAAGAATGGTTTGATAAATGGATGGTCTTGAACTTTTGATCTTGTTATTCTTACGAATAAAATTTAAGTTTAACAAGTCTTGTGCCACATGGGCTGTATATTTGACTTTTAACCTTGAAATTTTGCCTATTAGGCAAAGTGAGAGTCAAAAACTTAAGACCATTAATTTTCAAGGTTATTAGTATACTTATATTATTAATTATTATATTTGAAGGGAAGTCTTGAAGTAACTGGTAAAGTTATTATCCTGTGATCAAGAGGTTACGGGTTCAAGCCTTGAAAACAGCCTCTGGCAGAAATGCAAGGTAAGGCCAAGTAAAATGAAACAGAGAGAGTATTATTTTATGTAGTTATGTAATCTCTCTCTTTTTCATTTTACTTGGCTTGCACATAAAAAATAGATTATTATTTTTTATTTGTATTTAGCAAATCAAGATAAATTTATCATTTTTTTCTAATTTATTCTTATAATTAAATACCTATATAAAGTACTAGCGATTAAATTTAACCTATCAATAAAAATATATATATATATATATATTTTATCTTTAGTATTAATTACTAATTCTCTAAATTATTTTTCAATATATATTATTAAATATCAATTAATAGAGATAATATGATAAAATTATTATATCAAATTAAAATATGACAAGTAAATATGAAGTGGGAGTAACAAACAGGAAATAGAGAGAACGTGTGCCTTCCGTAGGGGGTTGGAGTCGGAAAAGTTGAAATTTTAATTGAACCCAAGATAGGGTACGTGTTCAATTTAGAGCATCAATGGTGTCATAGTTTAAGATCACCCAAATATGTTTGGTAAAAGTCAATTATATATATCAAGTGGATTAGGTTACTGTTGTACTTTTCATTAAACACTCAAAGCATAGTCATTATCTTACAAGTCCATACTTTTCTGAGATTCCATCATCTACTGTATAGTAAACATCATGGCTGACCAAGTGAATGCCACTAAATACTCTTTAGGGTGTCTTTGGTATGGAGCACGGAAATTATTTTTTTGAATAATGAGTTTTCCTTTTTTTTGATGTTTGATAAGCAAATATTATTATTTCAAAACTATTGCATATTACATAGATAAATACTATGGAGATGGAAGTGGATGGGGTGGAGGTTTGGGGAGGAGGGGATGTGTCGGGTGGGTAAGGAAATAATTAATGTCGAATGCTAATTTCTTTTTCTTATTTATAATAAGAAAGTCATTTTTTTATTTTTTTAGAATTTATTTTTCTTGAAAAAAATATTTACCAAAAATTTTAATCAATCAAACATGAAAAGATTAAAAAGTATTTTTTGAAAGATATTTTCCTTTCTGTCAAATACTCCCGTAATTACAATTTACATGACATTCTTGATTTAAAAATGTACCTTTATAAAAAAAATTTAGTTCTAAATTAATTCTTTTTCTTGTTCTACCATCAACATTAACTACTAATTTTCAAAGTTTATTAAAAATATACATTAATTAATATATGTATTATAGTAAAATATATATTTTATTATTATTATTTAGCAAAGTTTATTGTAAACAAGTAAAACTAAACGGGAAATATATAAGAGGGAGAGAAAGAGTGACCTTCATTATGCCAACACCATAGAACTGGACCATCTCACCAGTAGGAGCATGTCCTTTAAATGGTCCTTCAAAGAAACCCCAATGCCTGAATTTGTATGTCACAACTGGTGGCCCTGTATACACATTGATCACTTCCCAGGCAAATCCTCTCGGAAAAGCTGACCGAAAAGAATCGTGAGACGATTCAAAACTCTCTTCGTCGGCTTTGTAGTATTTGTATTCATCCGGCACTGAACTCTTCAATAGCGCATTGTAGCTTCCCAGCTTTAGTGTCTCTTCTGCTGATAGTCCCTCTCTTCCTGTTTATTCCGCAGCATATAATAACTAAATTAATACTAATTCCCCTACAAAATGTCTCACATGAAATTAATAAGGGTGTGTTTTGGTAATGAAAGAATTGAACTTTGCAAATAAAACCACTTGTACAAATAAATCAAAATCTAATTCAAGAAAATCAACTTCTTGGGTACTAATCTTATTGTTTATTTTTTAACTTGAATATCATTGATTATCGTAGCCTCTCTACCTTCTTAAGATAAAATTAAGGTATATGCGCAGGGGCGGATCTATGGTAGCTGGTGTGGGCTCCCGGGAACCCACAACCGCTACCGTAAGTTTTATATTTATATGAGAAAAATTATCAAGTGTATAAATATTAATAGGTGGGAACCCACAACCAAATCACGGGATGGATTAGTGGAAGGAAAGGAACCCCTGAGATCCGAGTGTCTTTGTGTTGCTGAACGCGGGTTCTAATTCCTATGGAGTTGTCTATTTTTTTCATTTAATTCTTTTCAGCCCCTTTTTTAAAAAGGTATAGCCTTTTCCGTTTTTGGTACTAATTGACACGTTTTTTGTTTTATTTTTGGCTAATCCTTTTTTGTTTTTAATTCTAAAACAAAATAAAAAGTTTAGTTTTTTTAAAGGTAAATTCTTTTCCTTTTTTAATTCTAATAAACTACTCAGTTTTCTTTACTTTTGGTTTTTTTTTAAGTAAAAACCCTTTTTTCTTAATGTTCTATACACATAAACTGATAACCCCAACACAAAATTGTTTTCCTCAGTCCTCCTTAGGGTTAGAAATTTGTGTTGATTCTTCTTCTAATTTTAAATTCCACGTAAGTACTCTTCTCCCACAATCTCTTATTATTTTTTATTTTTTTTCTTATTCTCTCATATATTTGTGTTTATTTTTGTTTTCTAATGTGTTTAATTTGTTAGTTATCAATATTTAGTTGTAGTTTGTTAGTTGTTACATTAATTTTTTTTTATTTAAATAGGTTGAAATTGTGAAGTTAGATCGAGATGACTACAAAAATTTTCAAGCCTCAAATCACTTCAGATTCTCCTTCACTAAGTTCTGCTTCACATCCTAAAATTTCCGACAATGTCAATCCTTCCCAGCCATCAGATAAAGACAAAATATTGAATTTGGGTCCGCTTGAATCTGATCCTGCTAAAAGAAAACAAATTTCAGAATATCCTCCTAATCAACGTGATAGAGTAAGGAGATATTACATTCAAAAGGGGCCCTGCAAACCTGGTGAGCATTTTGTTTTTCCAATAACAGATTTTGGTAGAAAACCGCGTCATTTTAATTCTGATTGGTTTGATACTTCATATTCGGGATGGTTAGAATATAGTATTGAAAAAGATGCAACTTTTTGCTTATGTTGTTATTTATTTAAAAATGAGATTGGTGGATATGGGGAAAAAGTTGGTGATTATTTCACAATAGATGGCTTTAAAAGTTGGAATAAAGGAATAGAACGACTTAATAAGCATGTGGGTGGTGTAAATAGTGTTCACAATCGGTGTTTCAAGATGATGCTTGATTTAAATAATCAAGCATAATCTATATTAACTTCTTTTGATAAGCAATCCGAGAAAACTAAAAGTGAATATCGGGTTCGTTTGAATGCTTCCATTGATGTTGCAAGATATCTTTTAAAAGAAGGATTGTCTTTTCGAGGTCATGATGAGAGTGAAACTTCTACAAGAAAAGGAAACTTTTTAGATCTCTTAAAGTGGTATGCGGATAGGAAGGAAGATGTGAAAAAAGTTGTGTTAGAAAATGCTCCACAAAATGATATCATGATTTGTCCAACTATTCAAAAAGACATTGTGAATTCTTGTGCTAAAGAAACGTTGAAAGCAATTGTGGAATACTTAAATGGAGATTATTTTGGAATAATGGTTGATGAGTCTAAGGATGTCTCTCATAAAGAACAAATGGCCCTTGTTCTGCGGTATGTTAACAAAAAGGGTAAGCTTATTGAGCGATTTCTTAGTATTGTTCATGTTAAAGATACATATGCACGGTCATCGAAAGATGCAATATATTCTTTGCTTTTGGAGCATAACTTGAGTTCTTCTCATATTCGGGGACAAGGTTATGATGGAGCTAGTAACATGCAGGGAGAACTCAATGGTCTTAAAACTTTGATTATGAAAGATACTCCTTCGGCCTATTGTATACATTGCTTTGCTCATCAATTGCAATTGACACTTGTAGCTGTTGCAAAGAAGCATCATGAGGTAGATCAATTTTTTGATATTCTTGCTAACGTTTTGAATGTTGTTGGAGGTTCTTTTAAGCGCAGGGAGATGCTTAGAGATGATCAAGCAAAAAAAATAGAAGAATTACTAATGCTCGGTGAAGTTCATACGCGGAGTGGATTGAATCAAGAACTTGGACTTCAAAGGGCAGGAGACACTCGTTGGAGTTCTCATTTTAAAATAGTGCGTAACTTTATTAAATTATTCTCCTCAATTATTCATGTACTAGGAGTTCTTGCTAAGGAGGGTTCAAATTATCAAGAGAAATCATTGGCAAAAAGTTTAGTAGATGACATAAGATCTTATGAGTTGGTGTATACATTACATTTTGATGTTGAAAGTGCTGGCAATTACACATGATTTGAATATGGCTTTGCAAAGAAAAGATCAAGATATCATTAGTGCTATGAATCTTGTTGGTTTTACAAAGAGACAATTGCAATCTATGAGAGATTCTAAATGGGATTCTTTGGTAAAGGATGTTTCTTTATTTTGTGCCAAGCATGATATTGTGATTCCCGAAATGGATAAGAATTATGCTCTTGGAAAGTCAAAGCATAAGAGTTCAAGTGTCACATATTCTCATCATTTGCGTGTAGAAGTTTTTAATGGTGTTGTTGATTTGCAATTTGCTAAGCTTAACAGTCGTTTTGATGAAGTGAATACTGATCTACTTCTTGGTATGGCTAGTTTGAGTCCAGATAACTCTTTCGTAAATTATGATAAAAATAGGATTATGAAACTTGCTACCTATTATCAGGATGAGTTTAGTGCTTCCATGCTTGAAGATCTAAGTTTTGAGCTTGACAATTATATTGACTATGTGCGAGAAGGAAATAATGATTTCTCCAACTTGAAAAGACTTGGGGATCTTTCAGAGACATTGGTGAAAACAAATTTGCACAAGACTTGGAGACTTGTTTATTTACTTGTGAAGTTGAGTTTGATATTGCCTGTGGTGACTACGACAGTGGAAAGAGCTTTCTCTTCAATGACGTATATTAAGAATGACCTGCGTAGCAGAATTGGTGATGAATTTTTGAATGATTGTTTAATTTGTTATATAGAAGATGAGGTATTTGAAAGTATACCTAATGAGGCGATCATTGATCGTTTTCAAAACATGACATGTCGTTGAGTACAATTATAATGATAATGTTTTTTAGTATGTCGTGTTTAATGGGTTGTTGCGTTTTAAATATATAAAAGGAATTGATTACTCATTTTTTGTAAATTATTTTTGCATATTAATTTATTTTATTGGGAACCCACAAGTTTGAAATCCTAGATCCGCCTCTGTATATGCGTACATTCTACCCTTCGCAAATCCCATTTCTGAGAATATATCGAGTCTGTTGTTGTTATTGGTGCTAGCATTTGGTTATAGATTTTGGATAAGATTTTGAAAAATTATCTTCAAATATTTGTTTGATCATAAATTTTGAAAATCTATCTTAAAAATAATTTCAAGTTCCAAAATTGGTCCAAACTGGTTTTTGAATTTTTGGTCCAAATATAACTTCAAGTTTCAAAAATTACAACTTTAAAACTTAAATTTTCAAGCTTCAATTTCAAACTCTATGTCCAAACGGGAGCATATAAATAAGTTTTTGATGAAAACAAATTTTATAAGATAATTTAAATTAGTCATAGAAATTAATATATATTATGTATATATGTAAATATAAAATTTGTATATATAATTTGTCGAATTGATTTGATTTGTTTCAATAGAATTAAAATCAAACCAAATATATTGATTTTTTAAAATTAAAATTAAACCAAACCTAAAAAAATATTAGATTATTTAATTTTAAATTTGATTTTCGATTTGAATCGATTTTTTAACCAAATCATAAACACACCTGGTAAGCGGTAACGGTAAGACTCGACACGTGAATCTCGTATTATGGTTTGTAAAGATATGCAGCTCTTGAATGCAGTATGGTATCATCATATCTACGTATAGAATTTATAAGTGTAAGTCCTATCTTCTAACAATTAAATAAATATAAGATATATGCAGAGTATCTTGATTCTTGGGAGTATTAGTCCCTCCACAAGATTCTTTTAAGTGAATGTCTTAATCATTTTAATACTCTATACTATAAGATTTGACTAGCTAATTTAGACTATAATTTTTTTTTTTTAAAACAAAAAACTTAATAAACTGAGATCTGAATATATAATTCTATCATCAAGTGATGCACAAACTACCTTAATAGATTGTTCGTTCATGAAGATTTTTCATTTTTTTTCGGAGTTCAAGTTTGGCCATAAAATTTCAAAAATTCTGTTTTCACTTTTTCACTTCAAATTATCAATAAAAGTTTTAAAATAACTTTAATTTATTTCACGGTCAAATACAATTCCAATTTTCAAATATCATTTTTTACTTTAAAAATATTTTTCTTTTTTAATTTTTACAATAAAACATAATCAAACGCCTACTTAGAGATCGAAAATGGTTTTTGGTAAGCCTTACCATTAACGAAGAGCTTGAATTTTTCAGGGTTAATGGTCCTAAAGTCCTTGACGCGAGTCTTGTGAGAAAGCTCCATTTCCCATGACTTTATAGCATTTTGTACTGTTTCTTCAAGAGATCCTTCTGGCCATACCTAATTTCAAAACCATGAAAAAAGTTGAAATAAACAAAACAAATTGTATTGACAAGAAAGATGATAAACATTACTATTCTCTTTATCACAATTTATGTGATATTTTTTGCTTTTTAAAATTTAACTTATATAAATGTTAATTAATATTTTAAAATATATTTCTTTATTATATTGATACGAGAAGAAATACAGCATATAGTACTTTTTGTATAGATTCAATAGAAAGTTTTTGAAATAAACACAAAAGAATTGTATTGTCAAGGAAAATGATAAATAGTACTCCCCCTCATATCATTTTAAATATCACTTTAGCTTAAAAAAATATCTTAAAATAATTATTACTTTAGAAATTTAAGATTAAAATTGACCATTATTTCCAACTATACTCTTAACTTTAAAAAATATTTCTTTTATTGTACAATTCTTAAAAAATACCACTATCTATTTTATTAATAAATATGCAAAAAATTAAAACGACAATTAAAATAGGACTGAGGAATAACACAAACCTTAGTCCTTCCTTGTTCAAAGAGCTTGTTAACACTGTCATAAATTGGAGGGCCACCATGTCTCCACTCAATGGTTCCTGCAGCAGCAGCCTGGTCTTCATGTAGGAACCGCCTATACTTATCACTTGCCACTTGAATGTTTTCCTTCTCACCTGCCATGTTTCAACTACTTTGAAGTTTTCAACACTTTTTACCTCTCTCTTTCTATAAGCTTATTAATTTGGTGAATTCCACTTTGTGTGGCTATGCCTTTTATAGATGAAATTGAAGATTGATTATGGTAAGCATTAATGAATTTTTTAGGAACTGTGATTTGATTGGTCATACGAGTAGTAGATAGGAGAGAAAATATTATTGTGTTGACCATATATTCAGATACTAAAATTTATCTTTAAATATTTGTATGAGCTATATACTGTGGATCATAGTTTAAAAATTGATTAACTTACATAAATCCCAACATGTTTACTCCTAATTATTCCTTATTACGAGTATTAAGTTAATTACAATAAATTCCGGATTTTGGTTGTCCAGATACGTTTCTTAATACATGATACATCTTTTGAGATACATCCTAACTGGATGATAATGTGCGTTAAAAAAGATAAGTAACGGAAATATTAAAGGAAATATTATTAATTGAGGAGAAAATCACGCAAATTGATTGCTCTTTACTGGAAAAATCCCCAAAAATAAGTAATTAGTTAAACTTTTTGGGATTCAAAATAGAAGAATCGCCATTCTTCCTCAATAAACAATTTGTTCACCTCTTCTCTCATTGTTGCATCCTTTGTTTTTTTTTTAACGATTCAACATGAATATTTCAGTGTTGTTACGGCATTCCGTTGTTTGGTTGAATGATATCAAGTATGAAGAATACAAGAGTGATGAAATTATAATCGGAGATAATGTAACGTTTGAAAAGTTGATTTTTGCAATTGTTATGGAATTGAAAATTGACGAAACAAGGAAAAAAAAATTGAAGTTCAATACATTGCTGAGGAAAATTCATTTGCATTGTTGATCCGTAATGATATGGGGGTCAAGCTATATGTAGAGAAAGATAATGTGCAGGAGTTATAGTACAGTTGTACAGATTTATGTAGAGAAAGATAATGTGCAGGAGTTATATATAGAGAAAGATAATGTGTAGGAGTTATTGTATATACTTTTGTTTAAGCGTACAGATTTATTGCAAGAGTTATAGTACAGTTGACTAAATGTTTATTTTGTATTTCTTGGTTATGTAATAGCATTTGTTTTCTGTTTTTAAAAGAGATACATAACTGTTTTTATGTATCTCTTTTAAAAACAGTGTTAATAGATTCATAACTGTTGTTTTTAATAGGTTAAGGCTTCGTCAGATTATGTGTATTCTGTTCTTGATGATGGGAGGAGGTACATCGTATGTCTAGAAAGAAGAACATGCAGTACTGGAAGGTTCCAACAAGATGAGATTACATGTCCACACGCCATAACAGTTCTTAAAAGCAAGCATGTAGATGATATGAAGCCTTATTGCTCTGAGTATTACCATCCAGAAACTTTAGTAAAGACGTATGAAGTTTCGATGTTTCCTACGCCCGACAAGAAAGACTGGATTGTACCACAAGAAGTTTAAGACGAAGTTGTATTTTCACCAAAATACAAAAGACAACTAGGAAGACCAAAGAAGGGGATGCATAAGAAATCAAGTGAAACTCTTATATCAAACAGTAACTGTTGTGGTAGATGTGGTTACGAAGGTCACAACAGACTTACTTGTAATTTCTTTCCAAAAGAAGAGTGACCTTCCGTTATGCATAAACTTTCAAATTTCCCACTTTCGTCGATTTACATGAACGTAGTTTTTATGTTAATTGAAAACATTCTTTCAACGTTTGATTAATAATTTATTTGCTATATGCAAAATTTGGTTATGTAGAATACACATAATCTGACGAAACCTTAACCTATTAAAAAACAACAGTTATGAATCTATTAACACTGTTTTAAAAAGAGATACATAAAAACAGTTATGTATCTCTTGTAATGATTCATTGTAAAATAATGTGGTACTTTGGCCAAGTTTATTTCAGTGAATTTAATGATGGTTTCACTGTCTCTTTTTACGTTGTCGGATATGTAAATTAAGGGATGCATAATTATGCTATTGAAATAACCTATTTATAAAATTATCGATAAATGCATCTGATACATGTTAAAACTTATCTAGTACATCTGTTATGTAGATAGATTTGCTTATATTAATGTTGTTGTAAGAGATATACATTAGATACATATCATACGATAATCTGATATATGTTATAGAAATACACACGAGATACATGTTAGAGATACATAACTTAATCATCTTTACAAATTCGACAAAAAATGTATAAAATGTGAATGTTAGATAAATGCAATAGATACATTAAATAATATATAAGATACAGTTAATAAGTAAGTAGTACCATCGTTATAAAAGGAAAATATATATATGCACATCTGATACATAATAAAAATTATATGATACATTTGAAATGTTTCGGATGTATATGAGATACGTTTTACACCATAAACTTTTTTTACCACATTCTACTGATGGTGTAACAATCATTGTACTTTTATAAGTTGCATCTTCGACAAACATAATTAGAAAACTTCAAACATACTTTAACATTATGAAGGAAATTCAAATGAAAAGATCCACACAAAAGGCCATCCAAAAAAAGATGATTCATCATTTGTCTTTGTGAGCAAACAACTAAAATCAGTCACCAATTTACTAACTAGACAGAGCAAAAAAAAAAACTACAAATCTAACATAACCAAACATAACTCGGACTATTCAACGGTAACCAAGTCTTTTTCATCTGGAGGTTTGAAATTGGGTTTAGGTCTCTGTCACGCCCCAAACTCCCACGAGGCGTGATTGGCACCCGAAGCCGACAAGGCCCGAGAGAACCAATGTTTGCTTCTATTCATTCATATACATGTCATAGGAAACACTACTATCACATAGAAACATGAGGGGCTCAACATAGAACATATGACGTATATACATATGAGAAACTTGGCCGTTGAGGCCATCAAGTCAAGATTTCATCTATCATCTTATACACATACACCCACATACGTCTACAAAAGCCTCTAACAGATACATTGACCAAAACCAACTGAAAGTCGGGACAAGTCCCCGCTTTATACACAATGTACAATCTCAAAGCATATGAACCACTATGACTCGGAGAAGCCCCGAACTAACTGGAGCTCACCAATGAACCGCAAACAGCTGGCAACCTACTGTGGCGGCCTACTAGTACCTGCGCCTGCAGCAAGTAAGGTAAATTCCCTGAGAGGGGTCAGTACGAAATAAGTACTGAGTATGCAAGGCTCAGATGAAACTGTATAATACATGAATATTTCAATGAACTCAAAACATATGAATAATCAATGTGAATAAGTCACCATTTTGCATTTTGGAAACCATGTGGATTGCTTTCATTACTTTCATTACTTTCTTTACATTCAATGCTCACTTGTCATTACATATGTCACAATGTACCCGGGCCCCGACTGATCAGTGGGTCTTTTCATATCATATCATCGTGTTGGGATCGAGTCGAGCTAGGGTTATGCCCCTAGACTTGCCACCCATATATCAATGCATCGGGATCGGGTCGAGCTAGGCTTATGCCCCTAGACCTGCCACCTATAAATCCATACCTCGGGATCGAGTCGAGCTAGGCTTACGCCCCTAGACCTGCCACCCGTACTTAATCATTGACCACATATGCATTACTTTGTTCATTACTTTGAGATTGATACTTTGATAGTCATAACATCGCTTGAACTTTGGAACATAACACTGTTGGAAGCTTTGAATCATTAACCAATGAGTGAAAGACATGTGAATAAACATCATGAGAAATATAACATTACTAGCACCATGATATCATTGGAACCATTGGACAATAACCCATGAACAAGAGACACAAGTATAGTCACTATTGGAACATTGGAACATAACCTTGTTTGAGCTTTTGGAACATCAATCATGAAGATGAGACATGAGATTCACAAATGATCAAAGAGTAGGAAGTTTATAACAATGACCATTGCTAACCGGATATGGAAGACCTTAGCACATTTTGGGCTAGGACTAATGACATGTCAATGTGAACACTATTTACCGCAGAAAGATACGGTCAAAGTAACCTTACATACCTTGGATTCGCAATACGAATATATAATCCTAGAGGTGCATACAATAGTCCCGCTCCTTCTTTATGTGTCACTCTACAACACAAATGCATAACGAAATTCACATTAACCACCAACTACTCTTCAAATGCATGTAACATCAATGAGTCACATATTTGTCCTTAAACATGCCATTTCCCCTTGACAAAACCATTGATAAAATTATTATTCTAAAAATCCCCCAATATTCCATACATTGACCAATACATGAAAATCAATACATTGCACCACAACACTTCTTCTTTACACTCTTATCCATACCACATCACAAATAATCCATCACTTTACCTTAATACAACTCATAACACATATCGGCCAAAATCCCACAATTTCCACTTATAGACAAGAACAAGTTTAATACCAAAAATAACACCATACATGTTCATATTTTGTCCATATCATGCTCTTTCATCAAAGGCACAAGTCCTAATTCAAGTTCAAATTACCAAGATGGTACATCTTTCATCAAAAGCAAAAATACACTATTCACCACCTTGCCAACACAACTAGCATAATATACATAATCTCCCATGCATATAATAAGTTAATCCATGAGAATAAAGACTTACCAAGGGTTGGAATATGTTGATCTTGTCCAAGGAGTCCAAAGGAATATTTTGCTTTAGGGTTTGGAGCTTTGGAGCTTAAAGAAATATTTGAGAAAATATCACAAAGGCATGAGAGCTTTTGATGATAAAAAATCTGATCTTGGGGCCTTTATATAGACCCCAAGTCATACTTAGCCATTCCTTTGGCATTTAATGGGTCAAAGTGGAAGAATGGGTCATTTTGCCCTTTGGGCCAATTCTTTTAATTCCATTTTGGGCCTAACTTTGGGCCCAATAACACATATCCATGTAATCCATAACATTTCATGTATTATTCACCATATATCTCATGTTTGCATAATTTCATAATGTCACGACAATATTCTCTTACAAGATTCTCATTCGTCGTTTCGGTCGCAAAAATAGGAATTCTAGTCGCCCTTGGCTTCATTGGACATTTTGGATCACTATTCACTTTTCATGATTCGGTCATGTAGAAGTATGTAGGAGTATATTGAAGTGTTTGAAGCTTTAAAAATTATCAAAGAACTCCAAAGAACCAAAAGAAACCATCCAAGAATCGTCGTAGAATTGCGTTACAAAACGAGCCCGGAAAGGCATAATGTTTGTGCCTTGGGCCACTAGCTGCAAATAAAGCTGTGGCACAAGAAATGAGGCCCCTATGAATCAGGTGGCTTGCGCCACACCCTTGAAACAGGGTAGTGGCGCAAGTTTCAGCACTTTGCTGAATTTTTCGGCCACTTATCCAATGGTTGCATATCGTCCAATCCCTTATCGAAACACTACAAAATACTTACTTAGTGATCTTAATCATCAAGTAACCATGACTCCAAGTCACCAAATGAGGTTAGAATGTGTACGGGGTATTGCCCAAATGCTCCACGAAAGCATAAAACACCTCCTACGAAGGTCTACTCGCATGTGCGTGGCCAAATTTAAATTTTCTCGTCATTAGCATTGCCAAATACATACTTATATCTCTCGACACCTAAGCAAACATTATTCAACATCATCAAGTAGGGTTGGGAAGGTACGGGGTGTTACATTCTTCCCCCCTTAGAAACATTCGTCCTCGAATGTTAGTAACATTGTCTCAATGTAACAACTTAAGTCAAAGTGATTTCTTCATATCATCATGTACACATATATCACTTGTAAAGACTTACTTATTATGACTCCACTTCCGTATCTTGATCTTTTTCTTCCGTGCATAACAATGATAAATACTTTAAAGTTCATTATTTCATGGGTCTCCCTTGTGACTCCTTTTACGTGCTAACTTTTCCAATAGGGCCTTTACGGAAATTACTCCCGCATCTCTTAATTCTTTCACTTATCGATTTATCATAATAATAAGTAACAATAAGTACCTTTTTCACATGTGAAATCCCCTGTAATTTGTACATTTCTACTGGCAACGATATAAGATAATCGCCTATACACTTTCAAGGCATCGCATATAAGATACTGAATGAACTGTGAAAAGTTCCTAGACTAGTGCTAATAGACATGCAATTTGCCCAAATCTTTGGACAATTTCCCTTTCTTTTCGATTCTCATTATTCTTTCCTTTTCATTGGTCACACTATCAACAATACTTAATCACCTATGGCACACTTTAATTCCCTTCTCCTAATGTCGGCATATAATTTCTATTGACTTTGGGCCATTTGTAGCTGCTGTTATATCACCTTCACTTTCTCTATAGCTTGATGAACAAAATCTGACCCGAGCGAAGCAAATTGCGTCAGCTGTAACCCATCCAATTGATGATCTATATTTATTTTTTTTACATAAAGCTTTGTAAGGTGCCTTTTGATACTTTTATTGTAAGCAATTTCAATAAACCATAGATGTTCATCCCAACTACCTTTAAAGTCCAATGTACAAACTAGTGACATATCTTCAAATGTTCGTATAATGTGTTCTATTTGTCCATCCATCTGAGGATGACAAGCCGCACTTACATCTACCTGTGTACCCATGCTTTACTGAAAGGACTTGCACAGTAAGCTCTCCTATTTGATATAGTAGTGAGTGGAATCCCATGTAACCGTACTATCTCCGTAACATACAACGTTGCATAATGTTCAGCTGTATCGGTGGTCTTAACTGGTAGGAAATACACTGACTCGGTAAGTTTGTTAACTATCACTGATATGGAATCAACCTTCGCAGTGTATGAGACAACCCTGTGATTAAATCCATATTATTCATGTTCCACTTCCAAACTGGAAGGATAATATAGCATAAACCATACAAACTTCTGATGCTATACTGTCAATTAGTGACCGCGTGGACCTTGAGCTACAAGTTCTACAATGTGCTTCTCAAGTATCCTTCCCAAGACCTCTCTGCTACACCATGGTACATTTTGGTTGCTTTCGAGTGAATGAAATACTGTGAACGATGTTCTTCTGTCGTAATTCATTTTCTTAACTCATCTATACCCAGTGCGCACAATCTACATTGGCGTTAAAGTACTCCCTCTTATGTTTGCTCAAATACTCTCGTTGACTTTGCTGTACATATTTTTTTTCAATTGAACTAAAAATGGAATTTACATATTGCTTTTCCCTTTATCTCCAATATCAATGAAAATCCTATCACATTTGACACTATAATTCTTTCATCTGGAGTTTCAAGAAACAAAACCCCATATTGCCTCATTAATATAGATTTCCTGACTATATCTTTCTTTTCTGTGAACTGGCCATTCATACTCTCTACTGCCTTGCAGCTTAATGTATCAACTACCCCATCTACTTTTCCCGAATGATACAAGATAGCAATGTCCTAATCTTTCAATAGTTCAGGCCACCTTCGCTACCTCGGACTTAAGTCCGTTGGTGTAGAAATATATTCCATTTTCTTATGACCAGTATATGTCAATACGAATCCCTTACAAATAGTGACACCATAACTTTAAGCAAATATCGCAGCCGCTAGTTTAGGGTCATGTGTTTGGTAATAATTTGTGTTCTCATGTGGCCGTCATTATCGTGACGCATATGCTATTACTTTACCATGCTACATCAATATACATTCGAGGCCAACCCCGAAAGCATTACCATACATTGCATAACATTCTTATGCCTTCGGAAGGCACTGACAATTGGTGTGAAAGTTACTTTATCTTTATACTCTTGGACACTTTTCTCACATGCATCATTTTACTGGAACTTGATTGCCTTGTGTATAAGCTTTGTTAAGGGTGTAGGGATAGAAGAAGATCCTTCTACAATTCTCATATAATGATCAACCAACCCAAGAAATCGATGGATCTCTGTAAGCATCGTAGGCCTTAGCCAATTGTTCACCATTTCTATCTTTTGGGTGACAACTTTCATCTCTTCATCCTATACAATGCATAGTCCTCTTGTGAATTTTTATTTTTTTTTGAATACCATCACCGAATATGGTCACACACATATTGAAAAGTGTCTTGAACACCCTATTCATGAAACCCATAACAACTAAAGGTGCATTCGCTAACCCAATTGACATACTAGGAATTCATAATATAACCATACCATGTTTGTAACGTTGTCTGGGGTGTATCATCATCAGTTTTATTTTTATTGTCATTCGTTTCATCATTTCATCATTCATTTCACCATTTTTTTCTAACCCTATAACTATCCCAACAAATCATCCCCTCTGGGGAGGGAATATTTATTCGTAATTGTCATCTTATTCAGTTGTCGATAATCGACACACATTCTCAGCGTACTGTCTTTCTTTTGTACAATTATCACTGGTGCACCCCAAAGGAACATACTAGGTCTTATGAATCCCCCGTTCACCCCGTCTTTTAACGTTTTCTGTTTGTTTCCCCAATTCCTATAACTTTATCGGGGCCATACTATATGAAGAAATAAAACATAGGCTAAGTACCTGACATCGCAGTAATACCAGCTCATACATCGAGGAATTCGTTTACCACCAGAACTGCTTGAAGAGTTGGTGGTCTCTTACCAAGTGACATGTGTATGCCTTAGAGTACCCTTTTTCTTGCTTTACTATAGGGAACAATATTTTTCCTCTTAGTGCCCCCATATTTCTTCTTTTGGGGCAAACGCCAATATAACTTCTTCGTTCGGCAATCTACTATGGCACAATCCCGTTATAACATTAAAATCCACTATTCCCAGCTCAATAAGATCACCCGGTGTCTCATGACCACAAACAATTACGATGCACTTAAGATATATAGATTCTCCGACTGATGTATAAACCTCATATGACATAACTAGTAATTCTGGTGCTCATTTGAATTTTCAACCATTAATGAAATAACATATGCAATTGTCAAATATGGGTCAATCAATACATATACGGTACCTGAAGCTTCATCAGGATAAGCCTAATTTTATGGCCCGACATATCACACCAATAACAACATTTGGCCTCACCCAACATTTCACCTAGATGATAACTTCCGCAGCACTAACACGGCTGACAAAGAGACTTCGGTTGGTTCATACTTTCTATGTGCTTGTCCTTAATGAATCCTGAATCTCACTTCTTTGCCAATTCGATTGTCTCTAAACCCTTGGAATCGAGGTAAAACATTTACTATCGATTAAGGGAATAATGATCTAGGCGGTCTGTTAAACACTCGAGACCTAACTTCTCCTTGGGACGCCGTAAACTGTCCCATAGGTCTAGCCCTCTTTGGCGACCCTTCTTCAAATAGTTGTGTCCTTTTCTGTTGCCTCTGTTCTTTCATTATCTGTGCAAAATGCCTATATTCGGACTATATCCATATCTCTTTTCAAGGTCGCAATGGTGCAATCCATTTGTCTATATACCGATGCATTCTATCGGTCATAATGGTTATCACTTTTGGGGCATACCTAGCCAAAGACTTAAATCGAAGACTGTACTTTCTGATACTCATAATCCGTTAGCAAAGATTTAGCAATTGGTCCGCATAAGCTTTTTGGACCCCATATGGAAGACACTAGTCAAAGATTATCGTTTAAAGTTCCTCCCAACTAGCTGAAAGTACATCACTGCATGTGTCACATGCATAACATCTCTTTTAGTGTGATCTATAAGGTCCTGTGGGTCTTCATTCATATCATACTCGGTGGACATGGGAGGGGAGTTTAATTTTTCAGAAAATCTTATGTGCGGCGACTAGCTGCCCTAGCCGCGCCATCATCACTCGTTATTGGGCCAACTTGCCCATGACATTATACAACAACTATCTGAGTCAACATATCCACTACATTTCTTACATCCCGTTCAGTGGCATTTATAGATGGTTCTGCGGATACTTCTCTATCTTTTGGATAAAGAGACCCGTATAACAAATTCCATGTCAGCTCCACCTTGACTAACTTGGTCACGTGGTGATTTACTCATTTCTACTTTGGCAGGCATATCAACCTGCTCACCTTTGTCTTTATCTTGTCTGATACTCCGCATTTGACTATACAAAATAAAACCAATGTCAATACGTACATATGTCCACCTACAACTTTGGCTCTATTGCACGATCTAGAGGTGAAGGAAAGAAACAACTCCTAAATGTCTCGTAGCCTCCTGCTTATCGATGTAGCGCGCAACACATCCATAAGCAAGACTCTACTCAGACACGGCTTTGTAGACACCCTTAGAACGACCTGCTCTGATACAACTTTTGTCACGCTCCGAACTCCCACGAGGAGTGATTGGCACCCGAAGCTGACAAGGCCCGAGAGAACCAATCTTTGCTTCTATTCATTCATATACATGTCATAGGAAACACTACTATCACATAGAAACATGAGGGGCTCAACATAGAACATATGACGTATATACATATGAGAAACTTGGCCGTTGAGGCCATCAAGTCAAGATTTCATCTATCATCTTATACACATACACCCACATACGTCTACAAAAGCCTCTAACAGATACATTGACCAAAACCAACTGAAAGTCGGGACAAGTCCCCGCTTTATACACAATGTACAATCTCAAAGCATATGAACCACTGTGACTCGGAGAAGCCCCGAACTAACTGGAGCTCACCAATGAACCGCAAACAGCTGGCAACCTACTGTGGCGGCCTACTAGTACCTGCGCCTGCAGCAAGTAAGGTAAATTCCCTGAGAGGGGTCAGTACGAAATAAGTACTGAGTATGCAAGGCTCAGATGAAACTGTATAATACATGAATATTTCAATGAACTCAAAACATATGAATAATCAATGTGAATAAGTCACCATTTTGCATTTTGGAAACCATGTGGATTGCTTTCATTACTTTCATTACTTTCTTTACATTCAATGCTCACTTGTCATTACATATGTCACAATGTACCCGGGCCCCGACTGATCAGTGGGTCTTTTCATATCATATCATCGTATTGGGATCGAGTCGAGCTAGGCTTATGCCCCTAGACTTGCCACCCATACATCAATGCATCGGGATCGGGTCGAGCTAGGCTTATGCCCCTAGACCTGCCACCCATAAATCCATACCTCGGGATCGAGTAGATCTAGGCTTACGCCCCTAGACCTGCCACCCATACTTGATCATTGACCACATATGCATTACTTTGTTCATTACTTTGAGATTGATACTTTGATAGTCATAACATCACTTGAACTTTGGAACACTTTGATAGTCATAACATCACTTGAACTTTGGAACATAACACTGTTGGAAGCTTTGAATCATTAACCAATGAGTGAAAGACATGTGAATAAACATCATGAGAAATATAACATTACTAGCACCATGATACCATTGGAACCATTGGACAATAATCCATGAACAAGAGACACAAGTATAGTCACTATTGGAACATTGGAACATAACCTTGTTTGAGCTTTTGGAACATCAATCATGAAGATGAGACATGAGATTCACAAATGATCAAAGAGTAGGCAGTTTATAACAATGACCATTGCTAATCGGATATGGAAGACCTTAGCACATTTTGGGCTAGGACTAATGACATGTCAATGTGAACAATATTTGCCGCAGAAAGATACGGTCAAAG
Organism: Capsicum rhomboideum; assembly: GCA_031232105.1. Taxonomy (NCBI): domain Eukaryota; kingdom Viridiplantae; phylum Streptophyta; class Magnoliopsida; order Solanales; family Solanaceae; genus Capsicum; species Capsicum rhomboideum. The sequence continues at coordinate 138,229,832 of CP124716.1, forward strand.
TAACCTTACATACCTTGGATTCGCAATACGAATATATAATCCTAGAGGTGCATACAATAGTCCCGCTCCTTCTTTATGTGTCACTCTACAACACAAATGCATAACGAAATTCACATTAACCACCAACTACTCTTCAAATGCATGTAACATCAATGAGTCACATATTTGTCCTTAAACATGCCATTTCCCCTTGACAAAACCATTGATAAAATTATTATTCTAAAAATCCCCCAATATTCCATACATTGACCAATACATGAAAATCAATACATTGCACCACAACACTTCTCCTTTACACTCTTATCCATACCACATCACAAATAATCCATCACTTTACCTTAATACAACTCATAACACATATCGGCCAAAATCCCACAATTTCCACTTATAGACAAGAACAAGTTTAATACCAAAAATAACACCATACATGTTCATATTTTGTCCATATCATGCTCTTTCATCAAAGGCACAAGTCCTAATTCAAGTTCAAATTACCAAGATGGCACATCTTTCATCAAAAGCAAAAATACACTATTCACCACCTTGCCAACACAACTAGCATAATATACATAATCTCCCATGCATATAATAAGTTAATCCATGAGAATAAAGACTTACCAAGGCTTGGAATATGTTGATCTTGTCCAAGGAGTCCAAAGGAATATTTTGCTTTAGGGTTTGGAGCTTTGGAGCTTAAAGAAATATTTGAGAAAATATCACAAAGGCATGAGAGCTTTTGATGATAAAAAATCTGATCTTGGGGCCTTTATATAGACCCCAAGTCATACTTAGCCATTCCTTTGGCATTTAATGGGTCAAAGTAGAAGAATGGGTCATTTTGCCCTTTGGGCCAATTCTTTTAATTCCATTTTGGGCCTAACTTTGGGCCCAATAACACATATCCATGTAATCCATAACATTTCATGTATTATTCACCATATATCTCATGTTTGCATAATTCCATAATGTCACGACAATATTCTCTTACAAGATTCTCATTCGTCGTTTCGATCGCAAAAATAGGAATTCTAGTCGCCCTTGGCTTCATTGGACATTTTGGATCACTATTCACTTTTCATGATTCGGTCATGTAGAATTATGTAGGAGTATATTGAAGTGTTTGAAGCTTCAACAATGCTCAAAGAACTCCAAAGAACCAAAAGAAACGATCCAAGAATCGTCGTAGAATTGCGTTACATAACGAGCCCGGAAAGGCATAATGTTTGTGCCTTGCGCCACTAGCTGCAAAGCAAGCTGTGGCGCAAGAAATGAGGCCCCTCTGAATCAGGTGGCTTGCGCCACACCCCTGAAATAGGGTAGTGGCGCAAGTTTCAGCACTTTGCTGAATTTTCGGCCACTTATCCAATGGTTGCATATCGTCCAATTCCTTATCGAAACACTACAAATACTTACTTAGTGATCTTAATCATCAAGTAAACATGACTCCAAGTCACCAAATGAGGTTATAATGTGTACGGGGTATTACCCAAATGCTCCACGAAAGCACAAACACCTCCTACGAAGGTCTACTCGCGTGTGCGTGGCCAAATTTAAATTTTCTCGTCATTAGCATTGCCAAATACATACTTATATCTCTCGACACCTAAGCAAACATTATTCAACATCATCAAGTAGGGTTGGGAAGGTACGGGGTGTTACAGTCTCGATGGGTCTTCTTTGTCACTAACGTAGCCTTTCTGAGACTTCACAACTCCATAATTGCATAAAAGTGATGCATATCTCATGCGAAGAAATTCTGCATCAATGCCGTTTGATGGAGCTTGTAATCCCTCACTTAGAAACTCGGCGAACACCGCAACAAATACCCCACAATCCCTATATCGTGAAACTTATGTTAACATTCTTAAATTCACTTTGACCTATGTAGTATCTTGAGGTAAAAGCCAAAGCACGTCTGACCAAACATCTCAACTAATTCTTCTCCCAGAATATTTTTAAATTCATCTATGAACTTGACATTGCATGAGCTGCCAAACCTTAAAGGATGCGGTGGAATCACATTGATAACATACTGCATACCCTAATACAAAATTGGGTTATTCATCAGATAAATGTATATGTGTGTTGAATAAAGTATCAGGTGTAATTTTTACATGAGATACATTGGACTAGTCTAAACTTTTTGAACTACCTATTACAATGAATAAAGAACGATACATACATAGTCAACACATAAACTAACATGGGAATATGTATCTTTAGCCCACATTAATGTATCTCATTGTACGAAAATTCAAATGTAAATGTACCAGTCAAGTCTTTTTAACATATAAAATGTATCTTTATACCTTAATAATGTATCTCATTGTAAAATACTACAGATAAATATCTAAAATACCTTTGCAAGGATGTCTCTTTTTGTAACTTGAACAACTTTTCTTTTGGAGGCAATAGTTTTGCTTCTTGAATTACCACCTCCTTTTTTCTTTGCAGCAGAAACACTTTTTTTCTTAGATTTAACTGCCATCTTTGCATGCAACTTCGTCATCATCACGGGATCGTTATGGTACTTAGATCTGTTCTCATGGAAATCTTCAGAGTCCTTATCAAAAGCACCAGGAACGAAATTAATCACATCTTTATTTTGGTTGATGTTTTCTAATTGAGAAAGTCCAATGCTAAAAGATGGTCCTAATTCTAGATGCATGCCAAAAAACTTGAAATTGGGATAAGATTTGTCAATTAAATCGATAATGGTTCAAAAACAGTGATAACAAACTAAAATCATAAAAAATTAAGAAGAAAAATAATCTGTGATTTGAGAGAAGTTTTTGAACCTGTTAATATGAACTTGAAGATGAAGTTGGGGAGGGAAGTACCACAATTCAAAATTCGTGAAAATAGGGAGTAACCGCAAGAACTCACCCTTGATTTGCTCTACAGTTTGGGTAATTGCTTGATTTGTTCTACAGTTTGGGTAGTTGTCGGATTTGGTGAAGGATATATCCGAATTTTTAGGGATTTGAAGGATGTATCGACTGTTGTAAGTGAAAATATGAAAATCAGGGATTTTTGTAATTTTAAAAAAGGGAAGGGATTTTAAGTAGTTTAGGTAACTTATGTTGTGGTATTAAGTAATTTATCCTTAAAAATTTATCTTTAAATATTTGTGTGACCATAAAATTTGATCAGATTTTGAAAATCTGATCTTCAAATATTTTTAAGTTTCAATTAGTTTTGTGGAGGAATTCCACCTCCACTAACAAAATGTTAAAAAAATTTCAAGTATAATGCATGTCCAACCACAACTTCAAATTCTAAAAATCACAACTTCAAAAACTCAAATTTTTAAGTTTCAAGTTTCATCTTCAAATATATGGTCAAAAGGGAGCTAAATGTTGTGCACATAATTTAAAGGAACTCTAAATTTCTACTAAATAGGAGTTTGAACATGCGATTTCATCTCATGATTTCGAATCATGAGATAAAATCTCAAAAAATTATTATTTAGGATTCCAAATCATCATTTCAACTTTTTAAATTACAAAATTTGATTCATAAGTTTATATTTTGTAAAAAAAAAAAAAAAAAATCAATTTAAATTTTGCAAGGAAAAAAAACTCATGCTTGGCCTAAAGAGATTATCTGTACCATGCGAAAGAATTATATTAAAAAATACGTAGTTACTATTATTATTGACTAGTGGATCTTAATTATAAATTATGTGTATTTGAAAGTTTGTAATCCCAAACATTTATTTAAAAGAGAAACATGGAGATACATTTATATTTTGTACAAAAAAATCTATGAGTAATTGGTAGATATTCATATTTACCCATTATTTATGAACTTTTTGTTTATTTGGTAAGATTGTATAAGAATTGAGGAAATTTTGATAGTTTACACAAAATGGAGTTTTATATTTACGAGAAAAAATACAACTCAAGAAATCCAAATTGTATATCCAAACAAAACTTTAACTTCATCTCAAATACTTTCATATCACAATTTGAATCATGATTTCATATTGCATTGCCAAACGGACCCTAGTTACTCCATTTATTTTATTTTACTTGACTTATGTTAACTTGAAACTTCTCTTAAGAAAATACTCCCTTTGTTACATATTACTTTGCTCTTGTTGACCTGATATACCCCTTAAGAAAATGTTAATTAACGGTGTATTTTGCTAAACTAACCTTATAATTAGTGATGATTTGGTACGCTAAATTTGATTACTACTACTTTATGCTATTTCATACAAAAGATAGTACGCCAAAATGTAATTAATAAAACTCTTTTTGATTTGCTAAAATTGACAAGTAAAAGAAAACATTTATTTTTACTGTAATGGCCAAGTAAAATGAAATAGAGGGAGTATTTATTAGAAGTTTATTTTACTAAACTAACAATACTAATTTGCTTTGAAAATCTTAATTTTACCATTACTATTTTACATATTTATTCAATGATAAGGATAATATTAAAAGAAAAATAATAATTTCTCTTGCTTTACTAAAATGGACAAGTAAAAACCAAAAAAATATTTTTAATATAAGGACCAAGTAAAATGAGAGAGACAAAGTACAATTTAAAATGTACTAAAAGAATGTTTATTTCCTAAGTTTAATGTCACAAAATTAAAGGATATACTGATGTATTATACATATCTTCAATTAACAACCACAAAATTCAAAAAATTTACTTACTTTTTAAAATTTTATGTTCAATCAAATTAAAATAAATAATTAAGACGAAGAAAATATTTTATTTAAAAGAATATGCATACAAGCTAAAAATAAATATATAGCGTCTTGTTAAGAACTTCAGAACCCATCGACAAATTCTTAAAATTGACACATATTTTCACTTAGACACCTTAAGTAAGCTTTGTCTATTTTAAATACTTATAATAGAGCCTCACTCTGTCATTTTGACATATTAACAATCAGCAAAAAAAAAATAACAAAAGTGTAATACACTGTAATACACATGACAAGCAACTTGTTAAATAATCACATGTGACATTTTAAGTTAAAAAAAAAAGTTTAAAACCTATTTGATAAATATAATAAAAACAATACATAGTTTTTTTAAAAACCTGGTTTACCACCCTCCCGCCCACCCACCCCGCAAGGTCGTCTTCTTCACCACACCAAAAAATTGTTTTGCATAAACTACCGCGCCCACCATATAGTGATTGGTTGAACGGCTAACACACATTGTGTTGAGCTCAGTGAAAACTTCAACAAAATTAATATTTTCTTATTTTTGATTTAAACAGAATCTAAATTTTAATCACCCACTAGTTATTTTAATTAATTTAATGATGCTGTTGTTTTTATACTCCTATATCCAAATGGGAAAAGGGTCAAAAATATCCTTCTACTTTGATAAATTGGCTAAATTTGCCCCTCGTTATACTATTGGGCTAAATATACCCCTGTTGTTATACTATAGGGCCAAATATACCCCTGTCATTAGCAAAGTTATCAAAAATACCCCTCTTTTTAACATTTCTCCATCATGGCAAGGTGTGAGTCACGTGGCGTGACATTTGGCTGAGATGGATGTCACGTGGCATGCCACCTCAGCATCAGATTTTTTTCCTTCTTCATTTGATTTTTTTTGCTTCAAATTTTAATACTTAATTATTTATTTAATCAATTTTTTTAAATAAATAAAATATGTGAGTATTTAACACAAAAAAAAAGAACTAATTATCGATCACTAATCACTATCACTGGTAGTAAAACATCCATGGCGGTGTCAACTTTTCCTCCAATTTTGCTAACCTTAAACCCCCATTTTTCCGGCACCTCTTCGACGGACTTTTCAAAATCCACCACCTTCTACGGAAGCTCAGTTCCCAAACTCGCCGCTTTTGCTCTTTACAGCTTGACATGTGGCATATCGTTTTCTTCCACCGCCTTTGGTGATGGTTCTCTTCCGTTTGGTGAGGAAAGTTCGACTTTTATTAACAATGATGGTTATTTTATTTTAAATAAATAAAATATGTGAGTATTTAATTTATCAATTTTTGTAAATAATTAATAAAAATTGAAGCAAAAAGTTTAAAAGGAAAAAGGAAAAAAAACTATATGCTGAGGAGACATCCGTCTGACCCAAATGTCATATCACGTGGCTCTCACCTTGCCATGATGGAGAAATGTTGAAAAGAGGGTTTTTTTTTATAACTTTGCTAATGACAGGGGTATATTTAGCCCTATAGTATAACACTAGGGGTATATTTGACCAAATAGTATAACGAGGGGCAAATTTAGCCAATTTATCAAAGCAGAGGGGTATTTTTGACCCTTTTCCCTATCCAAATATATTATTTTTGTGAATTTGTCCTTTTCTTCACACCTCCAATGTTGACCAAACATGAAAGTCAACCCTTAATTTTCCCCACTTTTTTATGGGAAAAGATCCACTCCAGTTACTTTCCCTGCAGTTTTGTTCAATGGTGGAGTGGATTCATGCCACGTATTCAATTCATTATTTTACGGTTGAGATTTATTTGTATGCATATAATTAAAAATGGTAAGGAAATTTTATACAATAAAATAATTAAAAAATGAATATTAGATGGAGTCCGTTTATGTATAACTGTACCACCCACTCAATTTCAAAGCTATTTAATACAACAAGTGGGACCCATTGTGTCTTTGATTAACATTAAAAAAGGATTTTGAATTATTTTTTTGTTCTTACTACTATTGAAAAGGGTCCCAATAAGCTTAGAACTATTTGTTCTTATTATTACTACTCTATTATATAAATTTATTCTGTATTGAGTAGGTCTTTTATAGGATAATAATTTCTTAAAAATAAATTTAACAAAACACATCAAAAGACACTAGGCACGGGTTGAACATATACAAGCAATTACTTTTAAATTTCAAAAATATTATGACATTTATTAAGTGACTTGTCCAAAATCATAAAATAGTACTAATAATAATCAATTAGAAATAAAATTGACATATAATAATAAAAATTATTATCTTAATTAATACTTGTTGACTCTCGAAAAAATTTTCCTCCAAAAAGTATATAAATTTTGCACATTAATAAATAATAAATAAGCATGTAAATTAAAAAAATAAAAACAAAAACTACATTTAATATTCACCTTGTCATGAGGAAGAGAATAAGAGTTTCGAACATTTGCAAAAGCATTAACATAAAAAGGTTCCTGCACAAATTATAGAAAACAAGTCAATTAGAAAATTATAGGTTTGATAATATAATCTTTTATATTTTATGTTAATATTACCATCAACATTTGAGTAAATCTAGGAGGTGCCGTTGAAAGAGAAAACTCTGAATGTTGAGATAAGCTAGCACGTCATACTTTGAGAGACACTTAAATCAGAATTGAAAAAAGTATTTTCCAGCAATGTTGACTCATACAAAGAAATTCTTAATATTATAATTATTAATGTTTATGAAATATTCTAATCATGAATTGAAAAAAAAAATGACATACCTGATTGACATGATTCACATATTTCGATTGAGTATTATCATTATGTATGGTCGATCCATCTTGGTCAACAGAACTCGACTTGTTTCCTTGAGCTCTTTTACGCTTTGACGAGTTCATTTCAAGGGAATTCTTCACCCTCTTATTTGTACGTTTCTCCTTTTTTTTAAAAAAAAAAACTTTTCACTCGTGAGAGGAGATCTTTGTCACTATTTTCTGCTGGAATTTTTTTGGTGAATCAATGATGCATATGTTGGGTTCGAAATCGAGTGGGCGTCATGCGGAAGCATATAGTTTGCAAACCATAGAAGCGATAATTCAGATGACAAAGAAAAATATACTAAAAACATAATTATTATATGGTTTGGCCATTGGCCTACATATGAAACTCATATAAAAGAAGTATTAAAACTATAGAGAGAAAAATCTCTCCCTAACTAAAACTCTTTAATGACTACATTGTGGATATTATTATGTTCTGGTATAAGAAGAGGGGTCTTCTATTTACAGAGGTCCAAAACCTTTCCTACAATAAAGAGGTTAGCCAAATATGGAAGAGTTTTATATTTTCCTTTTAAAAAAAGTAAAAGTAATTATGGTATTACTTTTATTTTCCTTCAATAGAAAATTAATACTCAAATTTGGTAAAAAAATCAGGGCAAAAACCCTAACAGCACAAAGATGGAGTTGTCACCTCCATAATTTGCTTTAGCTTTGAACTCAATTCACGCATGCTACTGCTAACTTATACCCTTCATCTGTTTCAGAAGCTTTCGCTGTCATCCTGACAAATATAGGACACATAGTCTTGTAACGGTTCATAGCGGTCAGCTTTGGATCCTTGATCTCTATATCTTGCCCATCAATTTCTCTAATGTTTTCAATCTTTACATTCTTGATCCATCTTTTCAAAATATACTCAGTTGGAATCTTGGTAGCTCCTCTTTATCACATCAAGAATTCTTATTGCATGACAACAAAGTATATCCATAGACTCAAACTTCATGCAAGTACATGATATATGATCTAACTCTGTCACATTAACAGTATGTTATCGAGCATGCCCATACTTGCTGACCTTATACATAATGGACAAATTATTACCCTCATGTCCATTCACTTTGATTGGTAGACTTCATATATTCATCTTGAAATTTTGTGAAAATATTTGGTGTATAGACCTCTCTAGCATGAGCTAAAATACACACATCTGCTTTTAAAACTGACAATCTTTGTGAAGCATCACATGTATCTTGCAATTCATTATATCTCTTATCTTCAATTGCTTGATCATAATGCTTAAAGAATTGTACCAAATTATAATCAGACTATAAGTAATTCTTTAAATCACTATTTAGGCTTTCACTCAACTGTGTGCTATTCATGCCACCAGAAAAAATTTACTTCCTATATGCTGCAAATAATTTTTCTCTCAAAGTATATATTCCTTGCAACCATTTATTTTCATGAAGGTTATATTCATCAAGCATAGCCTCCCAAGCATTTATAAATTCTCTTTCATCCTCGTACATATAAATACATTTTTTGAAATCACCACGAAAGAAGCGTACCTTTTATATACTTGATTAAGATATTCAGCCGCATTTTTCTCCATGTGCCAGACACATAACTTATGCTGAACTTCAGGCATGACATATGAGATAGCGTTACCCATAGCAATATCTTGATCTGTAAAAATTATTTTTGATTTTTTATCAGACATTGCTCGAAGAAACGTTTCAAACAACCACTTAAAGGACTCTGAAGTCTCATCATACATCAATGCACCTCCAAAAACAATCATTTTTCAATGATTATTCAATCCAAAAAAACTAGCCAAAGGTCTATACTGTTTATTTGTTTGGTAAGTTGTATCAAATGAAAGCACTGTTGGGTTCGAAATCGAGAGGGCATTGTTGACACCCAATTTTGACCTCCCGATACTCCTTTTAGGCTGCTATTTTATAAATTATTAATTTTGGGTATTAATAGTTCTTATTTTGGTATCAAATAAATCTTGACGTCTTGCATTTATAATTTTGAAGTATGTAGTTTATTTTTATACAAAATATATATTTATTTTTTATCAATTTAAATATAATATTTTTTTACATAATTTTTGTTAATATTTATTAACGTATTTCCGCAAATATGGATACTCGTAATTTACAAACACATGTTCTATTACTGATAATATTTATTAATTATATTCTTATCATTATTATTATTATTATAATCTTATTATTAAAATTCGTACTCATAATTTACAAGTACATAATTCATTTCAAATTATTATTTATCGCCAATTTTTAAATAATATATTACGCGTCGTTATTTTACTTGCGTAATTTATTCATAATGATTTTATGACATTGATTAACTTGATAATATTTTATTATATATTTACTGATTTATTACAATATTTATTAAATAGCAGGCTAATTCAATTCAATCTCCCCAAATTATTTAAATTCTGGCCATTTTTATACCAATTGTGTGCCAATTTTAACCTAATTTGGTGTTAATCTGACCCAAATTGGAATCCCCAATTCCTATGACCCAATTTCTGACCCAATTATAACCCATGATCCGACCCATCCTAATTTCAATCGCAGTTGTTGATCTCAAGAGATCAACGGCTGAGATCAAAACATTTTTTCTTTCCTTTTTAATTAAAACTAACCCACAAACCCAACCCTAAACTCATTCAGTCGCATCCTCTCTCTCAACCTTTTCTCTCCCCGATATCCCTCATCTCCTAACCTTAACCGCCACACCTCCATCGCCGGCGAACCCCGCCACCCACAACCTCACCTCCGTCGCCCTCTCTCCCTCGAATCTCCTCTTCTCCAGCCGCCACCCCCACATCCCTCTTCTCCGATCTCTCTTTCCCTCTCGCCATCACCATCAGCGGCGAGACACCATCGAAGGGCCATCTTCTCCGACCGGAGAACCACCGGTGAGGCACCACCTCCACCTCCTCCAACTGGAGAACCACAGGTGAGGCACCACCTCCACTTCTCCACTGGTCCGACCAAAACACCACCGGTATCCGCCATCCCTTTCCCTTTTCCTCTCTCCTCCGCCCATAATTCCGACCAGAGAGCACCTTGCTCCACCACGACGAAGTCACAGGATAAACCCATACCTCATTCCATTATTCAGAAACTCCATGAGTTGCTATTGATGCCACGAAATTCAATGTTTGAAGTACTAGTGGCGTTACAATCAAGGATTCGATGAACTCCACTTCGACTATTGCTTGGTTTTGATTTCTAAGTGGGTTGCTTTGCTTGCGAGTTACCGAAAACAGGTTCTTAGATTCAAAATTCGTGATATTTGGAGTATAATTTTGACTTGGTTGTGGCAATTTCTTGCTTATTAGTATTTCTAGATTGACATGTGTTAAAAGCCCTAGTTTTCATGAATTTCTTTAAGCCCTAATTTTACTATGACAATTAGCCTCGGAACGGTTAGATATTAGAAGTCTTTGTTTGGTCTTGCAATCACGTGTTTATGGACTCCTTGTTGATCATATTATACTAGTCTCGTGAACCACATTGGGCTATGTTAGAATAATTTGGTACTGGCATAGGTGACTTCCTTAATTAATATGTGATATTTCTTTTTTTTGCTGATTAGTGTTGGGATTCTATACTCGTCCAATTATGGTGAAATGCGATATTCTGTCCTTGATTGGAATTTTTGATTGGCATATGAATTTGGAACCTGGTGACAGCCTCACTATCTCCTATCTATGGTAAATTTTTAATTGTGTCTTGAAAATATCTTACCGGCTCTTTTTCTACCCCTTTTATTTGTACAGAGTGCAGACTTTATATTTAAATATATATATTTACTTTATTTAATTGATTTGGCTACCAAGAATAAGGAAAGAGTTTTATTATTTGATTCTCGAGGGTTATTCTCTTTCCCCTTTTAACTCTTGAGTTGATTTTCTAAATATTACTTTTCCTTTTGTCACATAACTAACTATAAACCTCTATGCCTATATAAAGGGTCCTTTTTCACTCATTATGGACAGGTTTTTCAAGCATTGCTCTCTAATATACTAAAAAATAGATTTTTAAGTTTTATTTACTACTTTGGCTGGCCATAAACAAAAGCTGAGGTTCTCATTCAGTTTGAGTTGTGGGTGTTTGGTTCTCAGTCTCTTCTGGCTTCACTGTTGCGTGTGGATTTAAAAGTTTTACTTCTATCTGGTTTTGCTGCTATTGGTATGTTCTCTTAATCATGTTATGTTCTACACTTAATTTAATTGTTCTAGTTGCCTCCTAAACCGTTGAGTCATTGAATATGATTGGTTCAGGTTCACTATTTGTTTTTGTGTGTTTTAAATGGATTATTATGGATCATTCGGAGGTTGTGTTTTTTGTTTTTTTTTGCATTTGGGTATTTTTTGTGTTTAACAGGCCTTTGATCGAGTTTGGTTGAAAACAAACAGTTTGCCTGGGATTGGAGGGACTTTAAAGGCTTTCCAATTAGCCTAATCCTTAGCTTCCGTTTATTTTCTTCGTTTTATTCATTATTGGCATGTAATATTTGTATAAACTCTCGCTATTGTATAATAAAATATTGGGGATGCTATGGGGGTGGGGATTCTATGTGTTAAATATTTTTTCACTTAGAAACCATGCCTATAGGACTATTTAATGAATTTCATGTATTAATTAACTTATTTTACCACTTAGGCAAATAATCTAGGATAATTAATTAATTATTATTTTTGCTTAGAAATCATGTTTTTAGGATCTTTAACTAACCTTCGGTCGTATTAGATTAATTTTGAATGTGCTAATTTAATTTGTGCGTGTTTAATAAATTTTGGCGTGTTAAAACTGATTTTCAGCATATAATAATAATTTCCAACATGTTTAGTCAATTTCCAGCATTTAAAATTATTTTCCAGCCCCTTCTTAAGTTAATTTTCAGTATTTAAGTTTATTTTAGCAATCTCAACTAATTTTCCAGCACTTTTTATATTTCCAGCATTTTTAGCTTTCTGCAAAAATTTAAATAATTTTTCAGCAACTGTTTAATTAATTTTTCAGCACTTTTAAATAATTTTCAGTATATTAAAAATCCTTTTTACAACTGTTAATTAATATCCAGCATTTAAACTGAAATTCTAGCATACTTTCAATAATTTTCAGCATATTAAACATAATTGCTAGCATATAAAAAATTAATTCCTAGCATTTAAAAATCATTTTTTTTAGCAATCTTACATGTTTTTTCTGTAATTATTAATTAATTTCCAGCATATGAAATTACTTTACAACACATAATAATAATTTTCAGCAATTAAACGATTTCCTGCAACTTTAAAATATTTTTTAGCAAGTTTTTTTGAATAATTTTCAGCATCTAAAAATCATTTTTTCAATATATTTTCAGTAATTTTCAGCAACTAAAAAATTTTTGCATTTTTCAGTATGTTTAAAACAATTTCCAGCAACTTAAAAAATAATTGTTAGCAAGTTTTAGATTATTTTCAGCATTTAAAAAATCATTTTTTTGTGTGTATTTTCAGTAATTTCCAGAAACTTAAGAAATATTTTTTAGCAATTTCTAGCATTTTTCAGTATGTTTAAAACAATTTTCAGCAACTTAAAAATAATTTTAGCAAGTTTTAGATAATTGCCAACATTTTTAATCGTCTTTTAGCAATCTAAATTAATTTCCTCTGTAATTAGTAGTTAACTTGCAGTACCTTTAAATTTTTAGCATATTTAAATCAAGCTTTAGTATATTTAATATCTAGCACTTTATTTAAATTTTCGGCACCGTAATTAATACGTTTCGCCTAGAAACCATGCTTATAGGCTTTAATCACGTAAACCAACTAATTATCTTTTGAGCATGTTAATCACCTATTTAACTTTAATTAAATAAGAGGCATATTTGAAACCTTTACGTGCTAATTGCTAGTCATATTTGTTTTTTTTTGTTTTGTTTGACGTAAATCCTAAGTCTAATTAGGCAACCTAAGTGTTCTTTTGTCTAGACACAAATCCAAACATAAAAGTCCAATGCCTCTTGGACGTTAAGTGGGGACGGGTAGGCATTTTAGGAAACGCTAGTTTTATCATTTTCTTTAGAAAGCCTTTAAGATTAATAATCAAACTAGGTGGGGTGGGTAGAATATTTGAAAATGATGGAAGTTGCCCGAGCAGTATTCGATAATACGATATGCGTCATTGTCTTCCGTTAATAAGCCGGGCGCCGATCCGAATAATATAAAATTAACCCTTGTCTAGATTCAATCGAATTTTATTTATTTTGCATGCTTGTTTGGGGTAGTTTAGGTATAATTTAATGAATTTTTCATTATAATTTGTGTCTTTCTATCTTCTCGCTTCTCTAATTTCTTTATTTATTTATGTCTTTTTTACAACTTTATCACGTAATTAATTATTAATTAGATAATAACTAAGTTGTATGTTTAATTTTGTTTATTATATTTTTCCTGTTTAAACACTTAGTTAGTATTAAGTTAATAAAATGAATCGACCTTTGTTTATCACATAGAATTTCCCACGTAATATATGAGTTCGGTCGGGACCCATATTTGCGGACCTCGAAAGGTGCCTAAGACCTTTCTTTCGAGGTAACCTGAACCCTTACCCAAATTTTTGGTGACGTAGATTAATTAAAATAAGTTCGCAATTTAGTCTAGAATGGTGCCCTAACGCACCTTAATTCATTAGGTGACGACTTTTCATCCTTAAATTAATCCCTAAAAGAGTTGTCACATCGAATCCCGCTTTTCGCGAGAAAAATAGGGAGAGACAACATGGAGACTCTGTTGGGGATATCTAGGTTCTAACCATTACGATTTTGTATATTATGTGGGATTTCTTTTAAGTTATTTGAGTCTATTCCTTTATTATTAACTCCTTATTTTTATTTGTTAATTTTTAATCATGCTATATCCCGTTCCTTTTTTTCATTATTTTATTATTTTAATTTTAATCATGTATTTATTTTTCTTTTCCTACCTGTCTATTTTTATATATTGCCCAACATGCTATTATTTGCTACGTGTTACTGCTTTATATAATTGACATTCTGTTCATATTTCTCCCACTCGGGAATCTCATACTTTCACTATACTAGGATGTTGTGCCTTCACACTTCTCCAAATTCTCTTCAAAACCCTGTTATAGAGAGTCGGCTAAGACGCGGTTGAGCGAATAGTTTTACTACCGTAAGACCACGTGCCTTCTTGCATAAGGTTACCCTCAGTCCGAGTCTACCAACTCTTAGAAAATTAAGATAGTGTCGTATCCACCCTTTGCATTTAAGTCATGCATGCATTAGCCATAGGTGACTTGACCCTCGAGGTTAATACACCAAGTATAACCAATCAATTGTCAAAAGGGTCCCACCACCCATCGACCTAAATATATATTATGTGCTAAGTGGTCGTGATAAATTCAACCCAAGCCAAATTGTAATAAATGGAGTTTAGAAATTTTATTTGTTGTCTTATTTTTCAGATTTTGCCATGGAGGATGCACCTATTTTTGCTAACACCCAAATGGTCGGCGGCGTGCCCCACAAGTTAAGGAGGTGGTGGAATGACATCAAAAGGGAGCATGGTATAGAGATTCGCCAGTCACTGGGTTTTCTGACATCTTTGATGGATGTTTTCTGAAAGCTCTGCTAAATTTCAGGGATCCAAATCGAGTGGTCTTCAAATTCAAGGACTTCGAAATAACACCCACCATAGAGGAAATTGGTGGATTCACTAATTTGCTCTATCAAGATCAAAAAATGATCTTGCCTCACAAACAATCGGGAAAGAAGTTCTTGCATTGTCTTGGGCTTAAAAATAACCTCAAATTGGCTTGCTTGGATTTTGGGTGGATCTCTCTAGATTTTCTATATGAATATTTTGGTCACAAAGAGGGACACACAATATTTCAAAGGGAATTCTCTTGCTCAGCCAAAAAATGGAAAAAGAAGAGATTAAATGCTTTTGCTATAGCTCTACTTGGTGCTTTGGTCTTTCCTAGAGAGCATGGGAAGATTGACATATGTCTTAGTTCTGTGGTTCGAGGTATAACTCGGGGAGTCGGTCATATAGAGGTCACTTTGGTTCCTATGATTGTGGCGGAAATGCTGAGGGCCCTATCTAAGTGTGCTAGAGGAGGAAGGTTCTTTGAGGCTTGCAATATGTTGCTTCAATTGTGGGCTGTGGAGAACTTTTACAAGGGCCCCAACATGATGGATGTCCTTGATGGAATGGGCAATAGAATTGATACACATTCCAAAAGGATGAGGCTATTTGGTGCTCCTATGGGTACGGAGGATTGGCACATGTATATGAAAGAGCTTTCGGGTTATCAAATTCAATGGAAGTACTCGTGGTTGTCTGCACCAACTGCTGTCATATGAGGTCGTGAGCTCTATTACATCGAGCTCATTGTCCTGAAAAGCATTCAACCTTATGCCCCAATAAGAGTACTTAGTCAATTTGGGAGGAATCAAATCGTACCTCTACGAGAACATATGGGCAAGTCAGAAGTTGAGTTCAGGCCGGTCCAAGAAGGCCCTAAGGTCAAGGAAGTGTTGCGACGATGGGATAATTTGTTGACTATCAGTGTATACGGTGAGCAGGCTTATTGCAATCCAGAGTACTATTTATGGCTTGTGGAAGATGTCGAGGATGTGGAGCTCAGCAAGCAAAAGCAGGATCACAGGTTTGAGGACGTGGAAGAATCCATCTAGGCAAGGAACTTGCTGAATCAACACTATGTCACTTCTCCAGAGATGCTGCTGCAAATCATTCCAGGCTCTTTGGATCATCAACACCATTGAGGAGTTTGAGTGATAGGATGTTCCCTTTTGTTACCCATTTCCCCTAGTTTCGTTTATGTTTTTATTTTCGCAAAAGATTGTAGTAGTTTTTAAATTTATGGATTTAATAAAATAGTTGGGTTTTATTATTATTGCTATCTAACACTAAACTCCCATTTGCGTCTAATGCGGCTTGGATTAATCATCATGAACCACAAAATTTGTCGTCTTAGGCCTACCTCTGGCTCAACGAGGATCCCTGCATTTTAGGGCGATTATTTGTTGCAAACCAATGTGTTTATTCTAACACTATGTCTCACCTTGCTAACTTTGGTTGTCTTTGATTTTGTTTTTGTCTTTCCCCTTTCCCCAAAGGTTGTTTTGTGCACTCTAGCCTATCATACACTGTCAAAAGGGGCTCCTCCTCCTCTTCCTCCTCCTACAAGTTCGAAAGATAAAGAGAAAATGGGAGACAACAACAAAGCTACAGACAAAAGCACAGAAGGAGAAAGTGTCATGGGACAACAGATTCTCGAACTGCAAGGAGAATTAGCGCAAGTGCACAACTTGGCCGATCTTTCTGTTACCCTCAATACTTCTCTCGAACCACAAGTGGATGGTCATACTGGTGGAAAATCCCAAACCTCTACCCCAAGCCATCAATTGCCCTCAGCTCAAAACATCTAAAATCTTCCTCCTCCTCAAAACATCTAAAATCTTCCTCCTCCTAAAAACATCCCAAACTTCCCTCTTTCTCAAAACATCCAAAACCTCCCTCCTCCTCAAAACCTCTAAAACCATTCCTTCCCTCAAAACATCTAAAACCTCTGTCTTCCTCAAAATCCCATATATCCCACCCAACAGGCCCAAAATACTAAATATCCCACCTACCTACATACGTCTTTCGCTAACACATCCTACAACTAAGCATCTGGTAGCAACTTTTTGAACCCCATCTATGTCGAAACAAACCCAGTCACCTACCCTCAGTATGCACCTGATCCTTCAGAAAAGGACCCCATGATGCAATCTGTGGTTGAGAGGTTGAAGCAACTTGAGGGAAGCAAAGGGTCAAGGGGGCTCAGTTACGAGGATTTATGTATACACCCTGATGTGGAGTTATCGGAGGGGTACAAACCTCCAAAGTTTGAATTGTATAATGGGACTGGAGATCCCAAGGCACATTTGTGCATGTATTGTGATAAGGTTGCTGGAGTCGGGAGAGACGAGAAGATAAGAATGAAAATATTCATGAGAAGTCTCACTGGAGAAACCTTAACATGGTATATTGAGAAGGATTTAAGAAAGTGGAAAGGTTGGATCGATATGGCATCAGATTTTATGGAACGGTTCAGGTTCAACATTGACAATGCTCCTAATTGGTTCTATATGCAGATTTTGAAGAAAAAGCCCAATGAGTCATTCAGGGACTATGCTATAAGGTGGAGGTTTGAGGCTGCAAGAGCTCGACCTCCGATTGAAGAAAATACTTTATTCACGCACAGGAACCACAATATCTAAATGAAAAAAATAGTTTATTCATGCGCAAGAGCCGCAATATCTTGAGAAAATGCTAACCGTCGTAGATAAAAGTTTTGCTGAAATCATCAGGGTAGGAGAAATGCTTGAGGAGGGTCTCAAGAATGGAAGCATTATCAATCTGGAAGCTTTACAGGCTGCCAACAAGGCTTTATAGTCTGGAGGAATTGCTGAGAAAATAAGAAAAAAGAGGTAGGTACAGTGATGTTAGCCCAACATTCAAAAAGTGTGCCCAATTACCAAACTCCTATTACAACTCCACCCCCTTACTCACAATCTCCAATGCCATACCCAATATCTCCTTACTAAATGCAAACCCCAATGCCATATCATTCCCCTCTATACCAAGCACCTACCCCATATCCACTATATCTACTATTCCAAAGCTCTATTTATCCCCTGTATAATTTCCAACCCACTCATGTCCAAACACCCCAACCTTATCCCCAACAAAATCAAAGACCCAGAGCCAATTTCCAGAAAAAACAATACACTCCCTTAGTCGAACCTATAGCCCAACTGTACGAAAGACTTAAGTAAGCATGCTATGTCACACCCATTGCTGTCGGACGTGAGAATACTCAAGCCAAACATTTTGATCCTACCAAGGTTTACTCGTATCATTCTAGGATGAGGGGTCACACCATAGAAACAAGCTATACTCTGAAGGATAAAATCCCGATGTTGATCGACACCAAGGCCATTCAGTTGAAAGATCTGACCCGAACGTCACCAACAATCCGTTACCATATCATCAAGTAAACATGCTCGATGTTGATGAACTGGTAGACCTGGAAAATTCTATCTGGTTTATCGAGAAGGCAAACGGTACACCTATCAGTACACCAAAGCGGGCACCGTTTGAGGTTGAGGTAGCAGTGCCTAAGACTCCTTTCACAGTCTTCAGAGCTCCCCCAACTGCTTATAACTCCCATTCAGTTCCTTGGAATTATGAGCAGAACACTCCAGGTAAAGCAAGAGTGGCTGAAGCAGACGTCGCCCAAGGCATCACCAGATCTGGGAGAATGTATACACCAAAAAATCTGACTCAGGGAAGTTCTAGTAAAAGCAAGCCACCCGTGATAGAAATGGAGGAGAGTGGTGCTTGGAAGAAGATACAGGCTAAAGAATACTCTGTGATAGATCAACTGAACAAGACCCCAACTCAAATATCCATCCTGACACTGTTGTAGACTTCTGAACACCATAAAAATGCTGTGATGAAGGTGTTAAGTGAAGCCTATGTACCATCTACTATATCATAGGGAGAGATGGCCCACATGGTCGGGCAGGTATTCTAGGCATACAAGCTATCCTTTCATGAGGATGAGCTGCCACCTGAAGGAAGGTTGCACAATAAAGCCTTGCATGTTACAGTGCAGCACGGAAAAAGGGTTGTATCTAGAGTGTTGATTGATCTAGGTTTAGGATTGAACATATGTCCTTTAGATACACTGACAAGGTTGGAGGTAGATTTGACTAAAATGTAAAATTGGAAGATGAACGTGAAAGCGTTTGATGGCTTCCAGCGAGATACTATTAGGGAGATTACATTGGACATGGTAATGGGCCCTGTCACTTTTTCTGTGACATTTCAAGTGATGGACATCCCCGATTCCTACAACCTCTTGCTTGGTAGGCCCTGGATTCACATGGCTGGCGCAGTCCCTTCCACACTACACCAATGTCTTAAATTTGAGTACGATCACCAAGAGGTGGTAATACATGGTGAAAGAGGATATCCCGTATATGCTGTCGAGGGAAAGGAAGTTATTGATGGAGAAATATTTCACATATTAGAGATGGTTAGAAACGTGGAAGAAGAGCTGAGTTGGAAGATTAAAGGAGAGAAAATGCTCAAATCTGGATATAAGCCAGGTAAGGGTCTTGGGGCCAGATTACAGGGAATAGTTGAACCCGTACACCCTTCTGTGAAGAATGAAACTTTCGGGTTAGGCTACATGGACTATGGTCAGGCACTTGATCCTTCGTTGTCATTGTACCAAATTTTCCACTCTGTCGGGTTTCTTGATGATGGTGAAGATGAAATATTGGATAGTCTAAAGAGTTTGTTTTTGACTGAATCTGAAGAAGAAGGTTGTAACGTCATCATCAACAAGGAGAGATGAGCCCCTATTCAGAACATTGAGCAAAAGGCTACACTTAGCAACTGGACTGCCACTCCTTCCAGGCCTCGCCGAGCACTTGGGTAGATTTGAAGATTTTGATTTTATATTATTGTTTGAAATAAATAGACTCGACTTCGAGCTAATTTACATCCTTTTAGTTATTTTGTTATATTTGAAGACATTTAAAGTTATTTGAATTAATAAAAGCTCTGTTTTCATTTTATTGATATTATTTATTTCTGTTTCTTTCAGCAAAATCACTTTTAGAAATGTTGAGCCTGAGATTGTGACACATAATGAGACTACGCAACATAATATAAATGAATTAGAAGAGGCGGAACAAAGTGAAGTGCCCGAGGAATTTGTTAGTAAGGTTGAAGATTTTGAAGATAAACTCAAGGCAAACTTTGTAGAGTCGAAAATAGTGAGCATAGGGAATTCTGAAACAGTAAAAGAAACCCGTATTAGTATTTATATGCCAAAAGATGAGAAAGAGGAATATATCCAGTTTCTGAGGAAACACCCGAATGTTTTTACTTGTTCGTATGCCAATATGACAGGACTAAGCACGTCAATTGTAGCCCACAAGTTGCCAACTGATCCATCTTGTCCTCTTATTACGCAGAAGCTGAGAAAATACAAACCCGATCTGAGTTTGAAAATTAAAGAGGAGATTTCAAAGCAAATTGAGGCCGGTATCCTCCAAGTAACTGAGTATCCAACCTGGTTGGCCAATGTCGTTCCTATTCCCAAGAAAGATGGAAAGGTCAGAGTTTGTGTGGATTAGAGGGATCTCAACAAAGCTAGCCCGAAGGATGATTTCCACTCCCAAATATACATTTGTTAATCGATAATTGTGCCAAGCATGAAACACAGTCATTTGTGGATTGCTTCGCTAATTATCATCAGATAGAGATGCATGATGATGAAGCTGAGAAAATCTCTTTTATTACCCCTTGGGGAACCTATTGTTACAAGTTTATGCCCTTCGGGTTGAAAAATGCTGGAGCTACATACATGAGAGCCATGACCGCTCTGTTTCATGACATGATCCACAAGGAAATTGAAGTTTACATGGATGACGTCATTATTAAATCCAAAAAGGGATCAAGTCATCTGGACGACCTGGAAAAGTTCTTTAACAGACTAAGGAAGTACAATTTGAAGTTGAATCCTGCTAAATGTGTCTTTGGGGTCCATGCTGGCAAATTATTGGGCTTCATTGTCAGTCGACGAGGGATAGAATTGGATCCAGCCAAGATCAAAGCTATTCAGGATCGTCCACCTCCGAAAAGCAAGAAAGAAGTAATGAGCTTCTTGGGCCACCTCAACTACATCAGTCGCTTCATAGCTCAGTCTACTATTATTTGTGAGCCAATTTTTAAGCTACTAAAGAAGGATGCGGCTATAGAATGGACGACAGAGTGTCAGCAGGCATTCAACAAAATCAAAGATTATTTATCAAATCCTCCTGTTCTGGTTCCTCCCGAACCTAGTAGGTCGTTATTGCTATATTTATCTATGATGGATAGCACTTTTGGTTGTATTCTGGGGCAACATGATGAGACAGGCAGAAAGGAGTAGGCAATTTATTACATTAGCAAGAAACTTACATCGTATGAGACTCGGTAATCCTTACTGGAACGTACGTGCTGTGCTTTGACCTGGATAGCTCAAAAATTGAGACACTATCCATCGGCATACACTACTTACTTGATCTCCAGAATGGATCCTCTGAAGTATATATTTCAGAAACCAATGCCTACAGGGAAGCTAGCTAAATGGCAAATACTATTTAGCGAGTTTGACATAGTCTATGTCACACAGAAAGCCGTAAAAGCACAAGCATTGGCAGATCATTTGGCTGAGAATCCCGTGGACGAAGAGTATAAGCCGTTGAAAACTTACTTTCCTGATGAAGAAGTGGCATTCGTAGGGGAGGACATCTCTGAAGAATATGATGGCTGAAGATTATTCTTTGATGGAGCTGTAAATTTCAAAGGAGTAGGTATTGGCTCCATTCTGATCTCGGAGACTGGTCAACATTATCCTGTGTCGGCCAAGCTCAGATTCCCCTGCACCAATAATATGGCTGAATATGAAGCTTGCATTTTAGGGATTTATTTGGCGATTGATTTGAATGTCCAGAAAATATTGGTGATTGGAGATTCGAACTTATTGATCCATCAAGTACGAGGGAAGTGGGCTATAAAAAATACAAAGCTCCTATCATACTCAGATTGTATACAAGAGTTGCGCAAGAGCTTTCTTAAGATTGAGTTCAAGCACGTCCCGAGAATCCAGAATGAGTTCGCAGACGCTTTTGCTACTTTGTCTTCCATGATCCAGCATCCAGACAAGAATTATGTTGACCCCATACCCGTTCATATACAAAAGCAGCATGCATATTGTTTTTATGTCGAGGAACAAGTGGATGGAAAACCATGGTATACTGATATACAAGGATATCTGAAGAATGAAGATTATCCAGAAAATGTAACGAGTATCCAAAAGCGCACCATTCGAAGGTTAGCAAATCAATTATTTTTAAATGGGAAAATCTTGTATAGGAGGACTCCTGATTTGGGTTTGCTAAGGTGCTCCCCTTGGCCCTTCGCAGCTTGGGGCATAGATGTCATTGGTCCTATTGAACCGGCCACGTCCAATAGGCACAGGTTTATTCTCGTCGCGATTGACTACTTCACTAAGTGGGTTGAAGCCACTTCGCATAAGTCAGTCACAAATAAGGTCGTAGCTGATTTCGTTCGAAATCACATTATTTACTGATTTGGAGTACCTGAGTCTATCATTACAGATAATAGTGCCAACCTCAATAGTGATTTGATGAGAACAACATGTGAGATGTTTAAAATCAAGCATCGAAACTCCACAGCATATAGACCATAAATGAATGGAGCCGTGGAAGCTGTCAATAAGAACATCAAGAGGATACTTCGAAAGATGATTGATAATTACAGGCATTGGCATGAAAAGTTACCTTTTGCCCTGCTAGGATATCGAACTATAATCAGAACCTCTACGGGAGCCACACCTTAGCTTCTGGTTTATGGTAGTGAAGCAGTGATACCTGCTGAGGTAGAAATACCCTCTCTCAGAATCATTCAAGAAGCAGAATTGAGTGACGCTGAATGGGTACAAGGTAGATTCGAGCAAGTGGCACTCGTAGATGGAAAAAGGATAAACGTAGTCTGTCATGGTCAACTCTATCAAAATAAAATGGCCAAAGCTTTCAACAAGAAGGTTAAACCGAGACACTTCTCGCCCGGGCAGTTGGTTTTGAAAAGGATTTTTCCACACCAAGATGAAGCAAAGGGTAAATTCTCACCGAATTGGCAAGGTCCTTATGTGGTTCATCGGGTTTTGATAGGAGAAGCACTCATTTGGAACTACGTTTGACCTGATTCCCGTTTAAGAGGGATACGTAGGTGCTCCTTTGGAGTTCGGTCCTATCATAATAAAATTCTCCTATTTCCCCTCTAAAGCATGTAACTGGGGCAGAATTTTTGAGAGGATCTCAAAAATTCCATGGGATAGCATTTGCGCAACTATGATACTGGGGTAGAATTTTTGAGAAAATCTCAAAAATTCAAATCAAGCAAACTTCACCTACCGAGGCAATCAAATCTACACTGGGGCAGAAATTTTTGAAGATCAAAATTTCTAGACAAAAGATATTCTCTTATAAGAAGTTGTGTTGTCTCGAAACGTGTCACAATCAAGGATTTAATAATATTTCCTTTACAATAATATTTTTTTTTTCATTTCTCATTTTTCAAGAGAAAACATTTTTCAAACCATGATTTTTAAACTGATTCTACCCAAGTGAAAACCCGGACGAAGCCTATTATCGGTCCACAATATCAAGCAAGGAGGAAGCATGCTAGTCATAGCAGAGGCACAAATCAACCTACCTCTTTTTACAAACTTACATTTTTTCTTTGAGTACAGAAACAACAGGTACAAATGCAACAACTACCTTACAACACCTGAACGATCATCATCAAAGAAAGCCCACTATATATCCAACGTGGGAAAACAGCTAAGCTACTCTATCTTCTTAACAACATTGCATGGCTCTTTGAAGGGTCAATACTGCATGGCTCCCGCAAGAGTCCACACCGCAGTGCATCCGCAGAAATCTACATTGCACGGCTCCTGCAAGGTTCAATATTGCATGGCTCCCGCAAGAGTCCACACCGCAGTGCATCCACGAAAATCTACATTGCACGGCTCCTACAAGGGTCAATATTGTATGGCTCTCGCAAGAGTCCACACCGCAGTGCATCTGTGGAAATCTACATTGCACGGCTCTTGCAAGGGTCAATATTGCATGGCTCCCACAAGAGTCCACACCGCAGTGCATCCATAGAAATCAACGTCGCATGGCTCCTGCAAGAGTCCACATTGCAAGGCATCCGTAGAAATCTATATTACATGGCTCCTGCAAGAGTCCGCATTACATTGCACCTGCAAAATCCACAATCAAGCATACAAATTGCATCAAGTTGCTGAACCACGCCAAACTACTACAGACCAAGCTACTCAAATCACGTGACGACACATTATGCTACTCAATACAGATACACTTTCTTTAATCATTATACAACTACCCTAAGGCGTCATAGTCCAAAGGCATCATCTTCATAGCCCGCGGACATCTTTTCATGGCCTAAGGATTTACTTTTGCTTATCATGCTCCGAAGGCGTCATGGTCTAAAGGCGTCATTTTCATGGCCTGCGGACATCATTTCATGGCCTAAGGATTTACTTTATGTTTATCATGCTCCAAAGGCGTCATAGTCCAAAGGCGCCATTTTCATGGCCTGCAGACATCATTTTATGGCCTTAGGATTTACTTCTCTCTATCATGGCCCTAAGGCATCATAGCTTAAGACATCATTTTTGTCGTCTTAAAGAAAATGCTCATAGTCTAAAGGGGAAATGACATCATGTTTAAATATCTGCAACAATTACGTATCATTTATTCACATGCTCTAATCATTTTTATCTAGTTATGCTAGAAAGTGCGCAGGTAACGAAAGAAGAACAATGTTAAAATGGGAGTAACTCTCACTCCCATTTTCGAGATATAACTCCACTTTCTCTCCGTCACTCCAATACAGTTTGAAACATATTCACCTTTTATTCTCACACTTCTCAATCAACGATTATTTTGAATTCCACCCACTCAAATCTCATTGACCCATACTACCTTTGTTGTTGCCCGTATACCGTATCATTGACATTCTTTAGGAGTATTGTTCGTTCCTAAATCTAGAACTACACACAACCTGATTATCGTAAAATCAGAGATATGTGGGCGACTTGAAACCAAAGTCTCGGCCACATAATTTTAATAAACCTCTCTTGCTTTTCGAGTCCAGCGAACCATCCTATCGGTCAGACAAAATTGGCTACTAAGTCAACGTTCGTTACTTGACAATTCTTTCATCATTACCAAGTAACGAAGGGGCAGCTGTTGACACCCAATTTTGACCTCCCGATACTCCTTTTAGGCTACTTTTTTATAAATTATTAGTTTTGGGTATTAATAGTTTTTATTTTGGTATCAAATAAATCTTGACGTCTTGCATTTATAATTTTGAAGTATGTAGTTTACTTTTATAAAAAATATATATATATTTTTTATCAATTTAAATATAATATTTTTTGCATAATTTTTGTTAATATTTATTAACGTATTTTCGCAAATATGCATACTCGTAATTTACAAACACATGGTCTATTACTGATAATATTTATTAATTATATAGTTATCATTATTATTATTATTAGTAGTAGTATAGTGTTATTATTAAAATTCGTACTCATAATTTACAAGTACATAATTCATTTCAAATTATTATTTATCGCCAATTTTTAAATAATATATTACGCGTCATTATTTTACTTGCGTAATTTATTCATAATAATTTTATGACATTGATTAACTTGATAATATTTTATTATATATTTACTGATTTATTACAATATTTATTAAATAGTAGGCTAATTCAATTCAATCTCCCCAAATTTATTTAAATTCAGGCTGGGTGCCAATTTTAACCCAA
Source organism: Capsicum rhomboideum (assembly GCA_031232105.1). Classification (NCBI taxonomy): domain Eukaryota; kingdom Viridiplantae; phylum Streptophyta; class Magnoliopsida; order Solanales; family Solanaceae; genus Capsicum; species Capsicum rhomboideum. Next base: position 138,255,871 of record CP124716.1, read on the forward strand.
TTTGGTGTTAATCTAACCCAAATTGAAATCCCCAATTCCCATGACCCAATTTCTGACCCAATTATAACCCATGATCCGACCCATCCTAATTTCAATCGCAGCCGTTGATCTCTTTTAATTAAAACTAACCCCCAAACCCAACCCTAAACTCATTCAGTCGCACCCTAAACTCATTCAGTCGCATCCTCTCTCTCAACCTTTTCTCTCCCCGATATCCCTCATCTCCTAACCTTCATCGCCACACCTCCATCGCCGATGAACCCCGCCACCCACAACCGCACCTCCGTCGCCCTCTCTCCATCGAATCTCCTCTTCTCCAGCCGCCACCCCCACATCCCTCTTCTCCGATCTCTCTCTCCCTCTCGCCGTCACCATCAGTGGTGAGACACCAGCGAAGGGCCACCTTCTCTGATCGGAGAACCACCGATGAGGCACCACCTCCACCTGGAGAACCACCGGTGAGGCACCAGCTCCACTTTTCCACTGGTCCGACCAAAACACCACCGATATCTGCCATCCCTTTCCCTTTTCCTCTCTCCTCGTCCATAATTCCGACCAGAGAGCATCGTGCTCCACCATGACGAAGTCACAAGAGAAACCCATACCTCATTCCATTATTCAAAAATTTCGTGAGTTGCTATCGATGCCACGAAATTCAATGTTCGAATTACTAGTGGCGTTACAATTAAGGATTCGATGAACTCCACTTCGACTATTGCTTGGTTTTGATTTCTAAGTGGGTTGGTTTGCTTGTGAGTTACCGAAAACAGGTTCTTAGATTCAAAATTCGTGGTATTTGGAGTAAAATTTTGACTTGGTTGTGACAATTTCTTGCTTATTAGTATTTCTATATTGACATGTGTTAAAAGCCCTAGTTTTCATGAATTTCTTTGAACTCTAATTTTACTATGACAATTAGCCTCGGAACGGTTAGATATTAGAAGTCTTTGTTTGGTCTTGCAATCACGTGTTTGTGGACTCCTTTTTGATCATATTATACTAGTCTCTTGAACCACATTGGGCTATGTTAGAATAATTTGGTACTGGCATAGGTGATTTCCTTAATTAATATGTGATATTTTTTTTTTCCTGATTAGTGTTGGAATTCTATACTCGTCCAATTATGGTGAAATGCGATATTCTGTCCTTGGTTGGAATTTTTGATTGCCATATGAATTTGGAACCTGGTGACAGCCTCACTACCTCCTATCTATGGCAAATTTTTAATTGTGTCTTGAAAATATCTTACCGGCTCTTTTCTACCCCTTTTATTTGTACAGAGTACAAACTTTATATTTGAATATATATATATATATATATATATATATATATATATATATTTACTTTTTTTAATTGATTTGGCTACCAAGAATAAGGAAAGAGTTTTATTATTTGATTCTCGGGGGTTATTCTCTTTCCCCTTTTAACTCTTGAGTTGATTTTCTGAATATTACTTTTCCTTTTGTCACATAACTAACTATAAACCTCTATGCCTATATAAAGGGTCCTTTTTCACTCATTATGGACAGATTTTTCAAGCATTGCTCTCTAATATACTAAAAAATATATTTTTAAGTTTTATTTACTACTTTGGCTGGCCATACACAAAGGCTGAGGTTCTCATCCTGTTTGAGTTGTGGGTGTTTGGTTCTCAGTTTCTTCTGGCTTCACTGTTGCGTGTGGATTTAAAAGTTTTACTTCTTTCTGGTTTTGCTGCTATTGGTATGTTCTTTTAAACATGTTATGTTCTACACTTAATTTAATTGTTCTAGTTGCCTCCTAAGCCGTTGAGTCATTGAATATGATTGGTTCAGGTTCACTATTTGTTTTTGTGTGTTTTAAATGGACTATTATGGATCATTCGGAGTTTTTTTTTTTTTTTTTTTGCATTCGGGTATATTTTTGTGTTTAACAGGCCTTTGATCGAGTTTGGTTGAAAACAAAGAGTTCGCCTGGGATTGAAGGGACTTTAAAGGCTTTCCAATTAGCCTAATCCTTAGCTTCCGTTTATTTTCTCCATTTTATTCATTATTGGCATGTAATATTTGTATAAACTCTCTCTATTGTATAATAAAATATTGGGGATGCTATGGGGGTGGGGATTCTATATGTTAAATATTTTTTCGCTTAGAAACCATGCCTATAGGATTATTTAATGAATTTTATGTATTAATTAACTTATTTTACCACTTAGGCAAACAATCTAGGATAATTAATTAATTATTTTTTTTCTTAGAAATCATGTTTTTAGGATCTTTAACTAACCTTCGGACGTATTAGATCTTTGAATGTGTTAATTTAATTTAAGCGTGTTTAATAGATTTTGGCATGTTAAAACTGATTTTCAGCATATAATAATAATTTCCAACATGTTTAGTCAATTTCCAGCATTTAAAATTATTTTCCAGCCCCTTCTTAAGTTAATTTTCAATATGTAAGTTTATTTTAGCAATCTCAACTAATTTTCCAGCACTTTTTATATTTCCAGCATTTTTAGCTTTCTGCAAAAATTTAAATTATTTTTCAGCAACTGTTTAATTAATTTTTCAGCACTTTTAAACAATTTTCAGTATATTAAAAATCCTTTTTACAACTTTTAATTAATTTCCAGCATTTAAACTGAAATTCCAGCATAATTTCAATAATTTTCAGCATATTAAACATAATTGCTAGCATATAAAAAATTAATTCCTAGCATTTAAAAATCATTTTTTTAGCAATTAATTAATTTACAGCATATTAAATTACTTTACAGCAAATAATAATATTTTTCAGCAATTAAAACGATTTCCTGCAACTTTAAAATATTTTTTAGCAAGTTTTTTTGAATAATTTTCAGCATCTAAAAATCATTTTTTCAGTATATTTTCAGTAATTTCCAGCAACTAAAAAATAATTTTAGCAATTTTTAGCATTTTTCAGTATGTTTAAAATAATTTCCAGCAACTTAAAAAATAAATTTTAGCAAGTTTTAGATAATTTTCAGCATTTAAAAAATCATTTTTTTGTGTGTGTATTTTCAGTAATTTCCAGAAACTTAAAAAATATTTTTAGCAATTTCTAGCATTTTTCAGTATGTTTAAAATAATTTTCAGCAACTTAAAAATAATTTTAGCAAGTTTTAGATAATTGTCAGCGTTTTTAATCGTCTTTTAGCAATCTAATTTAATTTCCTCTGTAATTAGTAGTTAACTTGCAGTACCTTTAAATTTTCAGCATATTTAAATCAAGCTTTTAGTATATTTAATATCTAACACTTTATTTAAATTTTCGGCACCTTAATTAATACGTCTCGCCTAGAAATTATGCCTATAGGCTTTAATCACGTAAAACAAATAATTATCTTTTGAGCATGTTAATCACCTATTTAACTTTAATTAAATAAGAGGCATATTTAAAACCTTTACGTGCTAATTCCTAGTCCTATTTGTTTTATTTGACGTAAATCCTGAGTCTAATTATGCAACCTAAGCTTTCTTTTGTCGAGACCCAAATCCAAAAGTAAAAGTTCAATGCCTCTTGGACGTTAAGTGGGGACGGGTAGGCATTTTAGGAAACGCTAGTTTTATCATTTTCTTTAGAAGGCCTTTAAGATTAATAATCAAACAAGGTGGGGTGGGTAGAACATTCGAAAATGATTGAAGTTGCCCCGAGCAGTATTCGACAATGCGATATGCGTCATTGTCTTCCGTTAATAAGCCGGACGCTGATCCGAATAATATAAAATTAACCTTTGTCTAGATTCAATCGAATTTTATTTATTTTGCATGCTTGTTTGGGGTAGTTTAGGTATAACTTAATGAATTTTTCATTATAATTTGTGTCTTTCTATCTTCTCGCTTCTCTAATTCCTCTATTTATTTATGCATTTTTTCCTACTTTATCACGTAGTTAATTATTAATTAGATAATAACTAAGTTGTATGTTTAATTTTTTTAATTATATTTTTCCTATTTAAACACTTAGTTAGTATTAAGTTAATAAAATGAATCGACCTTTGCTTATCACATAGAATTCCCCACGTAATATATGAGTTCGGCCAGGAACCACATTTGTGGACCTCAAAAGGTGTCTAACACCTTCCTTTCGAGGTAACCTGAACCCTTACCCGAATTTCTGGTGACGTAGATTAATTAAAATAAGTTCACAATTTAATCTAGAATGGTGCCTTAACGCACCTTAATTCGTTAGGTGGCGACTCTTCACCCTTAAATTAATCACAAAAAGAGTTGTCACGTCAAATCCCGCTTTTCGCAAGAAAAATAGGGAGCGACAGGCGTCATGCATAAGCTATTAGTTGCAAACCATTTAGACGATAAATCGGATGAAAAATAAAAACATACTAAAAATATATTATTGATAGGTTTTGGCCAATTGGCCTATATATGAAAACCTAATATTGAAAAACATAAAAATCTATTGGGAAAAATCTCCCCCTAAACAAGACTCTTTAAGGACTACATTGTGAATTCTGTTGTGTTGTGATATGAGAAGGGGGGTCTTTTATTTATAGAGGTTCAAATCCTTTCCTCCAAGAAAGAGGTTAGCCAAATATGGAAGAGTTTTATATTTTTCTTTTAGGAAAAGTAAAAGTAATTATGGTATTACTTTTATTTTCCTTTCAAGAAATATAAAACTCAAATTTGATAAGAAAATCAGGACAAAAACTCTAACAAATCTCCCTTTTTTGGCTTGATTTTCTTGACAAAATAATCTTGATCTTCCTTCTTCATACAATCTTCATATATCACTGCTGCTTACCATGATTAAAAGTTGATATGGGTTAAAATTTGAAGCCTTATGAGTTAAAAATAAAAGCATGGGTTAATATTATTGGAGCCTTGTGTTATAAGTGAGCAGGGTTGAAAGTGGAGACTTGTGCATTGAAAGTGAGCAGATGTTAAAAGTGGAGCTCATGCGTTAAAAGTATATGCACGAGTTGAAAGGAGCCCAAGCATAAAAGTTAGCGAGGGTTGAAAGTTGGAGCCCATGCGTTAAAGCAAGTTTGGGTTGAAAATTGATTTTGATTTTAAAGATGGATTAGCAGCAGAATTTTTGAAACTTTTTCTCCACATGTAGTTTTTTGGACATATATCTTCATTATCATTAAATTGGTTGCAACTTTCATTATAACTTATCTTCAATCTGAACTATAGGACCTTAGAACCATAGGCTCTGATACCACTTGTTGGGTTCGAAATCGGTAGGGCGTCATGCAGAAGCTTATAGTTGAAACCATAAATGTGATAAATCAGATGACAAAGAAAATTAAACTAAAACATATTATTTAATATGGTTTGACCAATTGACCTACATATTAAAACTAATTCAAAAAAGCATAAAAACTATTTGAGAGAAAATCTCCCTCTAAACAAGACTCTTTAATGACTACATTGTGGATGCTATTGTGTTATGGTATGAGAAGGGAGGTCTTCTATTTATAGAAGTTCAAATCCTTTCCTCCAAGAAAGAGGTTAGCCAAATATGGAAGAGTTTTATATTTTCCTTTTAGGAAAAGTAAAAGTAATTATGGTATTACTTTTATTTTCCTTTCAAGAAAAATAAAACTCAAATTTGGTAAGAAAATCAGGACAAAAACCCTAACAAGCACATCTCCAAAAATCTCATAATCTATTATCATCGTTGAGTCCGTCCAAAATATATTTGTGATCATATCATCAACATCCAATTGTACTGCAAAAAAGAAAGATGGTTCTTCCATTCTCTTCTTCTCAAAATATTGTAATAGTACTCCTGAAATAAATAACAAAAGAAGAATTTCTATAATGAGAAAATTACAATTTAATAAAAATAAAAAATTATTATACGAGGTTAATAAGCATATTTACTTGCTTCCCCTTCTCCCATAGATTTTTGGCGTTTGGTCCGAAGATAATTCTTATGATCTATTTTAGTATAACCCAATTTTTTTCGACTGTCAGCTTGAAGACTCATAAAATCAAACGCTGCTTTCGAAAATAATCCACACTCTCTGTCAAATTGATTTCATAAGATTGAATATCATTTATTTTTGTATGAGATCGCAACATGTGAACCATCGTCGGTGAAACGAGAGAATGGTTATGTTCCAACTCGACCTTAGTGATATGGTACTTTCCGACTGACTGGTGAGTAATAATAATATGAGCTTGACATCTGGTTCTAGTTTCTTTTCGTGGGTTTTTGACTTGATATTTTCATTTATCATCTTCGTGAAAATCTTTTTTGTAACACGTAATCTTTCATGATGTTACATAATCCAATTTTTTATTTATGTTGACGTACTCTTTGCGAATACTAAAATCGATCCGTCTTGTATACTCATTATAAAAATTAATCGCATCCTCATCGCTATCAAACTCAATACCAAGCTTTGGCTCATCAAGATCTATCGACTCTCGAAAATTACTTTGTATCCTCTTCGGAACTAGTTTCGGACATGTTTCTCCCAATATTGATTGTTATACTTCAAAAGCAGCAGAATACAAATATAACAATATTATTAAAAGTACTTCACTGCTCCACTTTTACAAAATTGATCTCACTAACAATAGAGCTTTGTTTTCTAAGGAAAAGAATAAAATAATGATACTTTATTTAAAATCTATAATATATGATTAGTTGGAAAGATAGATACATATCTTTGATTAGTATATCTTTGATTTGTATTACGTGATTTTTTACCGTTAAAATATTCCCTCAAGTTTAGTTTCCTGCCAAATTATTTATAATTCTTGTTTTTTATACAAAAAAAAAATTCAAAATCTTTTTTTAATTATTATGTTAGTCAAAGATACAATGGGTCCCACTTATTGCATTAAATAGCTTTGGAATGAAGTGGCTGGTACGGTTATACATAAACGGACTCCGTCCAATATTCATTTTTTAAATTATTTTATTGTACAAAATTTCCTTACCATTTTTAATTATATGCACACGAATGAATCTCAATCATAAAATAATGAATTGAGTACGTGGCATGAATCCACCCCACCATTGAACAATACTGGAGGGAAAGTAACTAGAGTGGATCTTTTCCCCTTTTTCATGGAGTCTGGAGCGGCTCAATAACTTTGTAGACCTAAAGCCAAAAGTTAAAGAGGGGTCGTAAATTTTTCTAAAATTTCATGATACGAAATTATTGATAATTTTTAAAGTAATTATTTTTCAATATATTGATAATATAGTCAAGCCTAATCTCTTTTGAAATATTATTGATTTTAAATAAAATTTTATCAACTTTAATTTTTAAAACTTTTTTCCGCTAGTTGATCAAACTCTTTCTTTCTAGTTCTTTTGACAACATTCTTTCTAGTTGACATATTCAAATTTTAAAGTAATAAATACTTGAGATTGAAGTTTAAGATTTTTTGAATTTCCTAGTTTAGCTTAAATCGTTACTCTACTATTTAAGTCATATACTGCACAGTTGAAAGTGAACTTTTCCTTTCCACCAGTAAGAGACTAAAAATAAAAGGCAACCTGGTATACTAAAGCTACCGCTATGCACGGTGTCCGGAGAAGAGCCCCACCACAAGGGTGTATTGTACGCAACCTTACCTTGCATTTCTGCCAGAGGATGTTTTCAAGGCTTGAACTCGTGACCTCCTGGTCACATGACAACAATTTTACTAGTTACTCCAAGGCTTCCCTTCACTAGTAAGAGACTACATATAAGTTTTTTTTAGTAACTTAAGTATTACTCCTATTACTAAAAATTAGAGGCCCGCCCCAAGAAATGTGAGGCCTAAAGCAATGGCCTCACTTGCTTCACCCTCCATCCGGCTCTGCATGGAGTTATCCCATTTTTCGATCTATATCTTCACTAGACATCGGTCCCTTTATCTCATTTTACTAGTTAACTTCATATCCATTTTGGTAACTTCACAATCTCCGGTTATCACTGAACGTGACATTCCATCAAAGATAAGCATCAATGGAAAAACTCATCATCTCTCAACTCATCAATGGAAAAACTCATCATCTCTCAACTCATGGAAGTTACTTCCTCTCTTTGTAGCTAATCGGAAATTGAGTGCGATAACAAATGAAATTTGACTTGTGAATAGATTTGAATCGAAAAATTTGACCTCCAATGAAGGAGTTTAAGCCTGGGAAATGATGGGAGGTTGTGGCTTGAGAAACGGAGAAAAAGAAGAGGGAGAAAATAAAATAAAAATTAGAACTCTCATGTGCTATTAATGAGGGTATCACACTCGGTATGTTATGTCAGCAAAAGTGTTAAAATGAAATAATGCAATCTTACTACGGATGTTTAAAATGGACAAAATCTACTCAAGGTATCTAGAAAAAAGTCGATTTCAACTTTAAGGGGTTGCCAATGGAATCTGTCTGCTAAGAACATATGATGAACATTTACCGCCCAACGTAACTTTAAACTCAAGCAAGTTGTACCGATCATCAAGATATCTCAACTCCTCAGCTTAGAAAGAAAAAATAATAATATTAGGATAGACAATTTTTTCTAAAAGTTTAAAGAAGTAATTTTAAGGAAAAGTTTACGTTTTGTAAAGAGTTCTTAAAAATTCGTTAATGCATATTCTAAACCCAAAAAACTTTTCTGAATACCTTTTGAAAAACAATTAAATCAATCAAATAAGTTTTTGGGAAAATTTATTGTAGAACTTTTGAGGCCAAAAGGATGGTAAAAAATAGATGATTCTTGTATTTATCGTGATTTTTAAAAATAATTATCTATCATTTTTAGAAGTTTAAGATAAAATTAATTATTTTTTCTATTTTATTCTTAATAATAATTGTTCTTGAAGACTACAAACACCTCAAAATGATACATAAGCAGATTAGATATTTAATGAAAAGAAATTATATATAAATAAAAATAAAATGTTCAAAAAAATTTTTTAATTAATTTTATCTTTAACAAAGGTGTAAAAGAGAAATATGATACAATAAGCCTAATAATGGAAATTGATACTATATTAGTATTCTTTTAAAACTCTACTTCCTCCGTCTAATAATACTTGTTCATATCACTAAAAATAAATGTCTAATAATACTTGTCCAGTTTGAAAAATCAATAGATAATTTATCCATTTTATCCTTAGTTATTAATTATAGTCATTATCTAATACATTTTTCAAAGCATTGAATTAATTATATTCAGAGGGTGATATAGTAAAATTATCCTTGTTATTTATTGTTTCTTAACATGTGTGTCAAATCAATAGTGAACAAGTATTGTTGGACGGAGGGAGTACAATATATAGCTTCATAACTATTGTAGTATCTGAAAGGGTTGCTAAGTTGGTGTAGCAAGAGTATTCCATAAGAGAAAACATTGATGGAATTTCACTTAGTTCTTTTTCAATCGGCTAAGTTTGGTGAAACAAGTATAATATCCCAGAACGGGATACTAGCGTGGCGCTTATATGGGGCTCTATCATACACATGCACCACCAAAGTTCTTCATAAGAACTCTAGGGCGAGGGCCAAGGTGACCCCGGATTAACGGTCTCCACTTTGGTCACTTTCTCAATTGAGTTTGTCGTACCATGCTTGCCTAGTGCGATTTATGTCTGTTGTGTGATTTGTGGGTTATTGCACAAGAAAGGATTTACCTAGTGCACACCTAGAAAGGAGTGTTTTTAAATGCGGGGGCATAAGACGAGGTATTTTACCTGGTACCGGACAAGGCATAAGCCCCGAGCCGATGGGGCGTAAGCCTCATAAATTCTTTAATTTTTAATATTTTTATAAATTAATGTAATTAGAAATAAATATTTTTAAAAGAGATAAATCACCAAAGAAAGTAAAACTACATCAAAATTATATATATATATAAAAAAAACTGAAAGATAAAAAAAAGTAAATAACTTGAAAATTAGCTAGTATGTGACTTGAAAAGAACTAAAAAAAAGAAAGGAACTAGGAAGAAGAAAGTATGTACCCCATACCTTCTTGAGTAGTGGCGCCGTCGACACCCACCGACAAATATGTTTGAAAGTGTGACTTTTAAGTTTTCTTTTTACTTTTGATTTGAGTGTTTAAGTATTAACAATCAAATATTTTAGTATTAAGTTTAAATTAGGAATTTAGTAGAAAACAAATTATTTTACTTCGGAGTTTTTGGGAAACAACCTCTCTACTTCATCTGAGGTAGTGGTATGGACTGCGTACACTTTACCCTCTCCAGACCCCACATGGTGGGAATACACTAGGTATGTTGTTGTTGTAAAGTTTTCGGAGCTTACGTCCCAATGCTTAGGCGAATGCACTAACACTTAAGCGAATGTCTCAAATAGTGGAGCCTACGCCTTTCGATAGTTTCTCCTCCCAACAACACCTTGATGCAATTTGTTTATGCCTCATCCCGGAGCTCGCTCTGCAAATGCCTTTAAAACAAGGGAAAAGGGTCAAAAGTATCCCTCAATTATTGGAAATGGATCAATTATACCCTCCTTTGATTATGGGCTCAAAAATACTCTTATCGTTAGTAAATTGACTCACTTTTACCTCTCAAAACTAACAACTGCCATCATGTCACATTATAAATACCCCTCCAAATTTTTTTTTTTGCTGACTTGGAAATTAAATCACATAGAATAATTTTTATTTGGCTGACTTGGAAATTCAATCACATAAAATAATCATTATTTTGCTGACTTTGGAAATCTAATCCTGAAAGAGCATCCTTCTAGACTTCTTCTAAGCTTTCTTCCACCTCTCTCTTCTCTCTCGGCAGAACCACAGAACCACAGAACCACAGCACTTCACAAAGTTTTATCTTCGATCTATCTTCTTCCTCTCCCCACCCACCCTACCACTTTCCCCTCCCAAAAGACTTTCTCTGTAAAAGAGAGTTACTGGGATCCACGTCAATGATTTGTACCTCAAAGTAAACATCTTACCTTTTAAGCAAGTGCATCACTAACCCCGTTTGATCATGAGAGATGAAGTCCTGATTTGAAATTATGAGATGAAGTTGAAATTTTATTTGGACATGCAATTTGAACATTTTATGTTGTATGCTTTCTCATGAACATAAAAATCTCATAAGTTGTGAAAACTAACAAAATTGTCTCAATTCTTTATACAATCTTACCAAATAAGTAAAAGTTTATAACAAAGTATAATGCACGATCACAAAACTATTATAAAAAATACAACATTTATTAATTAAATTTTAGTTTAATAAAAAAGTAAAATTGAGCATGAGTTGTAATGTACTACTCTTTAATATAATCCTCCCACATAGTAAGGACAATCTCCTCACTTTGAGCTTGTATTTTTTGATCAGATAATCGAGAAGACGAACAAACATTGTTATTTTGAGTCGTTTGTTGGTCAATATCATTAACCAACATTGTAATGGTAAAGTAGAAGTTGATTTGAAGTAATAATAAATTTTATGTTGGTGAGAGTAATAATTATATGAAATATAAATGGTTTAAAGAGTAATAATATGAACTATAAAATTTATTTACATATAAATAAATGGTTGTTAGATATAAATGGTTTTTTTTTTTTTTTATTATAAAATATAAACTTGTGAGTTAACTTTTGTATTTGAAAAATCCCAAATCATGATTTGAAGTTCCCAAATCATACTTTTTGGAGAATTTGGAATTTCATGACATGATATGAAATCATGACATGAAATCGCATGACCAAACACTGATTTCATATCATGATTTTATATCACAGACAATGAAATCGCATATTCAAACGCCTACTAAATATTTCAGTAGCACGAGTAATAGAAATAGAAGATAATACTAAATCAATTCTCTCTCTCTCTCTATAAATTTAGTTTCACAAAAAAATTTATAAATTCACGTACAACATAATTACTTATTAAATTCTCCCTAACCACGGTGATCATAGCTATGAAAAAATGGATGAAGGCAGGAAACGAAGAAAAGAAAAAAAGAAAAGAGAAAATAATAAAAAAGAAAAAAGGCCAACAAAGAATTAATTAGGATAAACAACATAAATTCCACCACTTTAAAAGCTAATTATTCTTTATTCCAATTTTTTTCAATATTACTAAAAACTTTAGAATAATTTACACGAATACACCACTGTCGTTCGGATACATTAGGACTCCATTATATTGTCATACTTTGATATGTATTGTATCTTATTTTACATATAACATGTGATGACAGATAATTTTTAATGTATCATGACACTAATTATGTTATGATACATAATTTATTAGTTTGATTGTTATGTATCGTGCTACAGATAGTCAGATACATACAAGTAATATGAGATTCCATTACAATGAATCATAACCAAAATCATCTCATGCATAATGTATCATGAACAAATTTTGTTTGTGTATCAGTAACATTAACATCGGTTTGATACAGAACTTTAGTTAGATACATTAGTTTATGTATCAACAACATGAAAATCCATTAGATGCATAAATTTCGTGAAATTCTACAAACGGAGAAAACAAACGTTTTCGACTAGATCTAATCAGATCTCCATCTGTATCGTTGGAATTCTCCTACATTCGTCGAAAAAGATGAAGCTTTGGGAGGTTTTCGTTTTAATTGGAGATGACTGGAGATGGGGAGACATGGAGGTAGAGAGAAGGAGATGAGAATGGAGTGAAGAAAGGGAAGAAGAGTGAGAGTCACAGAGATGGAAACTTTTCAGCGCCATTGGCGATGCTTTTCCAATGAGAGAAAGTAAGAGAAAAGGAGAAGTTGAGAGAAAGGTAGAGATGCAGTGGAAAAATGATAGAAATTTGGGAGATCTGAGAACACAATGGGATGAGAGATCTGAGAAGATAAAAATAAAAATATGATGTATTAAATATAATGGAGAGAAAAAATATAAAATATGAGATGAGTGTAATTAAATAAAATAGTAAAAATTTTAAATATATATAATAGGTTAAATAGTGCTATCATGTAATTTTCCAAAATTAATTATGGTAATTAGTTTCAAAATATTATCAAAAAATGATATGTGTCTAATTTAATTTACTTTTAACCTTTTTTTTTGAAATTTTTATTACAGTCCACGCGTGCTTAGAAATGAATTTGCTGTTTCTCTGACTGCCACATTACCTTTTAGGGAGGTAACAAGTACATTTCAAACAAAAATGAAAGGGTAAAGAGAGGCCCACAAAATTAAAGTGTAGAATAAGTAATTTTTTTAGGATAACTACAAAAGAACAACTCATGACTTCCCCCTATTGCGTACCAATATCACTTTGTGACATTTATTGCGGGTGTATATCGGTCGGTTCGATTCGATTTTATATATTATCGGTTCAATTTATTGGTTTTCGGTTTTTAAATATGCTAAACTAATAACCAAATCAATAAGATATTTTTTATCGGTTTTCGATTTTTCGATTTTTAGTCCTTAACGGTTCAGTTTTCGGTTTAATCGATAAGAAAATACTCATAAAATAGAAATAGTAGCAACTAACATGAAAAGAAACTGAATCTTAGTTGTAGCTAACATCCTACGTGATGTGTTATAATTTACAAGAATCTTCAAGTTTGAACTGAATGTTAGTTCAAAAAATTGAATCTTAGTTGTTGAATCCTGGTCGCTCGACCCTCACCGTCATCGTCGCAAACCCTCGCCTTCGATTTACTAAAGAGGAAATTGAAAAAGTTTAACTTTTTGTCTTTATCGGGTTATAGGTTTTTAGAAAATTGAATAGGTTTGTTAGATTGTAGAAATTAAAGAGAAATTATGAAAAATATATAATAAGTAATATATATATATATATATATATATAGATAAAATGTAAGTAGGGGTAATGTAGTAATTTAGTATACCATTAAAAACCAAATAATTTTTTTTAACCCAATAAGGAAAAACCAAAACCGAACCAATAACCCAATAATTTTTTTTATAAAACCATTAAAAAACCGTTAACCCAATAACCCAATAACAATAAACCAATAGCAATTTTATCGGTTCGATTTATCGATCGGTTTGATTTTTGCACACCCCTATTTATTGCTCATAAGCTAGCTTGGTTCCAGGTGCAATGTTGCAATCTCCATTGTGTACACATCGCATGCCGCAGGCCTTCCATTGCAATCAATATTTGTTCAATAAATAAGGCCAGGAGCTGGCCATTTTAACTAAAAAAAAAAAAAGAAACCAAAAAGAGGACCATTTTAGGAGTAGTTTAGTTAAACCTAGTATTAGTAATCTCATGGTTTCCCTGCATAAGATAAGATCCCCTATGGTGCATTAAGTTATTCATGTATTAGGTGTCTTTTCGTTAAACTTAGCAACTAAACATGATATTGGATGGACTAAATTTTAATACAAGCACTATTTTTATTAGTACATCCTACCAAACGAGTCCTTTGTAGATTGTGGCATTTATTGCTCATAGGTCGGCTTGGTTCCAGGCAACGTTGCAATCCTCATAGTACCTCGCATGTACACCTTCCATCGCAATTCATATTCGTTCAATAAATAAGGCCACCAGTTAGCCATTTTAACTAAAAGAACAATAAAAAACTGCAATCAATTTATCCATCTATCTTTTCTTTTCCGTCAATGTATCAATGTATCCACAATAACTAAATTAAGGCTGAAATTTCCTCATAATTAATATTTTGACCCTTAGATTAATAGTTCAGCACATGTTGTAGTTTTTAGAGAATTAAGAGTATGATCAAATGGTCTTAGTAGTAGAAAGAAGGAGAAATGCAGGTTCTTGATGAACCAGTCAAGGAAGAAGCTAAGAAGAAGGAGATTGAGTAGATAGAAAGATCAAGAAGGAGAAAAGAGTTCCATTAATTTTCAGAAAATTGTAATGTACTGATGTATATATATATACAGTACATAACCGACTACTTCTATAACTAACTTTGTGAAGTGACTAACTAACTTGACTAATAACTTTATGAACTAACAACTCCTAGCTGAAATTACACAATTGCCCTTCTATCAACTATATTAACCATCATTTGCATCACCTACATCAACACTCCCCCTCAAGCTTGGAAGTGAAAAAATGTTTTGAACTCCTAGCTTGGAACTGAGTAGTTGATGCAGAACTTTTGTCAAGCCTTTGGTTAGCATGTCTGCTGACTGTTCTTGAGTAAGAATGTACTTAGTGCATTTTAGTCCTTTCATGATAAACTGGATTTGCTGCTAGTTGAATTTCAGCCTTACTAGCAGTGAAGATTGCAACTGGTTGTTCCACTTCAATGCCCAAGTCTTTCATCAGTCCTACCAGCCAAATGATCTCAGATAGTAGTGGCTATGCCTCCATACTCAGCTTAAGCTGAGCTTCTAGAAATAGTAGGTTGTTTCTTTGATTTCCAAGAAACTACAGAATCTCTAATCTTAACAAAGTACCCTGTCACAGACCTTCTTGTGTTGTGACATGATGCCCAATCAGCATCACAAAAGGCTGTGATTGTAGTGTCTTGAGCACTTGATAGTAGTAGACCTTGACCTGGTTGACCCTTCAAGAATCTAACAATCCTTAAAGCTGCATCTATATGAGACCTTTTTGGTTGTTGTAAGAACTGATTCAGGTTCTGTACCCCAAAAGAGATGTCGGTTCTAGTCATGGTTAAGTAGAGTAGTTTCCCAAGCAGTCTGTGATAAGCTCCTTGGTCAGCTAATAGATCAGTATCAGTTATTTTTGCCTTAAGATGTTCGTCATACTGCTTTGTAGTTAGCTTGCAGTTCGTATCAATTGGAGTTACTACATGCTTTGCATTTCCTAAACTAGCTTCAGAGATAAGTCCAATGTATACTTTCTTTGGTGCATAAATATTCCTTGGCTTGATCTTGCAAACTCAATTCCTAAGAAGTACTTTAACTCACCCAAATCTTTCATCTTAAAGGTTTAGTTCAGCTTAGCTTTAGAAGCCTACATATTTTGTTAAAGAATCAATTTTCTCTCTTGCTGCAGCGGTGGGGAAACCTCTTCACATGAATATGGCTACGATTAACAAAACTAGACCTAGTTGTGCTAGGGTGAAAGTACAGGTGGATCTAATGTCTAAATTTTCTAAGGTAATTGAGATGGAAATTATCAATCCTATTACTAAAGAATCTAGAGTAGAAAAGGTCAAAATTCAATACGATATCCTGCCTAAGTATTTTTTGAAGTGTAAATTTCAAGGACATGATGAAACTGATTGTAGAGTTCTTCATCTGGAGTTGAGGGTTTCAAGAGAGGCAGTAGAATTAGATAGCAGGGATAAAGGTGTTCTTGATGCACCCAGGGAAGCAGGGATTACTAAGGAGTATGGTTTTGGACAGAAAAGAATGTGGAATCCAACTAGAAGAAGATTCACTATGGAGCGAAAAGTAGGAAACAAGGGTAAGACCATCAGTAAAAAGGCTAAAACCCCTGAAAAAAGTATTAGCACTTAAAATGCCTTTGCTGCTTTATCAGGGAGGAAAAGGAAAGGGATGAAAGTTCATCTTGTCAAGAGGTAACAAGGACCCCTATTTCAAAAGAAAAAAGGAACACCCCGTCAAAAACAACTGAAAAAAGCAACCAAGTAGATGCAGTTCATATTGACACTAATCAAAGTACTTCAAGTGAAAAGAAATCAATTAATCCAAATTATCCAAATCATGGAGAATCTTAGGAGGAGCACCGACCAATTAAAATAAAGGATTGGATTACTAAGGCTTTTGGTAAGTAACAAGTGAGTGGACATATTTCAAGAAGCAACACCAGCATCAATAATTGCAAGGAAAATAGAGAAGAAATTACTCCAAAAGGTGATGAACAAAATGTTAATACCAGTGGCATGGAGAAGTAAAATGCACCTGTAGTTACCAATAGCAACATCATCAACAGTAATAGCAGTAACAATAACAATAATAGCAACAGTAACAACAACAACAACAACAACAGCAACAACTGTAGTAACAGTAGCAACAATAGTTGGCAAAGCTGTAATGCAGAAATGAAAAATATTTCTGAAGTTCAGGGGGGAGAGAAAAGTAATGGAGGTGATCAGTACCCTACCAGAGAAATGGAGAATGATTTTTCAGCAGAAAACCTCACTGTAGCTAGCCTTGAACCTGCAGAAGATAGGATAAATCAAACTATGGAGATGCAAAATCAAGACAGCCATAATGAAGGGGCAATGACACAACAAGAGGATAAAAGCAAAACAATAATGGTTCTCCCAACAATAATTCAAGTGGATGAGTCCCTTTTTCAGATTGGGAAAATTGAATCCCCAAACAAGGTCTTACATAATAATTTTAACACATAACTTGGGGAAAGAAGTGGATGAATCAGACAAATAGAAAGATGATGAGAGTATGCAACAAGAAGATCAGATCTTTAAAGATGCAGACATGTCTCCAAGGGTGGTCATAACATTGAAATCTTCTAGAAAAGCGAAAAAACAAGGCAATGGGGATTTCTCTCCGCCTGTCATGGTTCAGCCAAAAAGGAAGGTGGTCTCACAACAAAGTTCTAAATGATGAAAGATATTATTTGAAATATTAGGTTTGTAAAATCATAAAATGCATTTTAAAGAGTGTAAATATTGTATAATTTTCACAAATTTGCTTTTGTGGCTTTAATGAAACCTTTTCAACATTTGACAACAATCAATAGATACAGTGAAAAATTAAAAATACCTCATGTTTTTCGCAACATTAATGGAAAGATTTGGATTTTTATTAATCATGGGTATGATTTTTTTGTTATGAGCAACTCAAAGCAACAGCTTACACTGAAATTACAGGACCATTCTACAGCCCAATCCATTGTTGTCACAGTGGTGTATGCTAAATGTGATCCTCAGTTAAGAATGGAGTTGTGGGAATATATTTATTCAATAGAGATGGGGCTAAATTGTCCTTAGATAATTCGTGGTGACTTTAATGTAGTTTTGAATGGTGATGAGAAAATTGGGGGGCTTCCAGTTTTTGATGTAGACACAGAGGACTTTAGGAATTGTATTGAATCATGTGATTTAACTCAGGTGCCTTTCAAAGGGATTCCTTTCACTTGGTGGAATGGAAGGGCTGGAGATGATTGCATATTTGCGAGATTGGATAGAATTTTAATAAATGCAGAATTTTAGGGTCTTTTTCCACATTCAGAGGTGGAACAGCTTCCTAGGAATGGGTCAGACCATGCTCCTATGCTACTGACTTGTGAAAACAGAACTGATAATTATAAGAAACCATTCAGGTTTCTTAATTTCTGGACTAAACATGATGATTTCTTGAATATTGTAAGGATGAACTGGGCTACTGATTTTTCTTCTAATCCTTTTCTGGATTATAAGAGAAAGATAAAGAAGGTTAAAAAGGTTCTATCTCTATGGAGTAGGGCATGTTTTAGTGATATATTTCAACAGATGATCATTAGAGAAGAGATACAACAAAAGCTGGTTATGAATGGTTTGTAGATGAGGACAGAAACACTAGATTCTTCACAGTCTAGTAAAAGGGAGAAGACAGAGTATCAAGGTAGTGAAGATTCAGAACTCTAGAGGATAATGACTGGAGCAACAAGAGGAAATAGCATAAGAAGTTGTGTTATTTTATCAAAAACAATTCACACAAGAAAGGGAAAACCCTAACTTTTCTCTATTGCAGATGGAGACAGTACATGTGGACCAGATGGGCTTACATGTAGATTTTTTTAGACTTGCTAAGACATTGTAGGGGCTGATATTATGAGAATGGAGCAGAATTTCTTTGTTGGTAGCTCTTTCCCCAAATCTATTGCTCATACTAACTTGGTGCTTATACCAAAGAAGGACAATGTGCAAACCTTTTCTGATATGAGACCAATTAGTTTGAGTAACTTTATTAATAAGGTTTTGTCAAGGATTATCCATTATAGATTAGAAGAGGTGTTACCAAACCTTATTTCTGCTAACCAATCTAGGTTTGTCAAAGGTAGGAGTATTATCGAAAATATTCTGCTCACTCGAAAACTGGTGTCTGATATTAGTAAGGGAAAAAATATAGCTAATGTTGTTATAAAGCTTGATATGACTAAAGCATATGAAAGGGTTTCTTGGTTCTTCCTAATGAAGGTGTTGAGAAAGATGAAATTTTCTAACACTTTTGTTGATTTGATTTGGAGGTTGATTTCAAATAATTATTACTTGGTACTTCTCAATAGATAATCTTATGGCTTTTTTCATTTTACCAGGGGAGTGAAGCAAGGTGATCCTTTTTATCTTGCTCTGTTTATCTTAACAACAGAGGTACTTACTAGGGCCCTAAATGATCTATTTGATGACAATCAATAGGTGGGGTATGGTATGCCTTAGTGGAGTCCTAATTTGAATGAGCTAGCATATATAGATGATACCATCATTTTATTCTCTACTGATGAGTATTCTTTAGGAAAGATTATGGTGTTTTACATGAGTATGAAAATATTTCTAGCTAGAAGGTGAATAAGTAAAAGAGTTACGATTATCTGCATCAAAATGTCTCAGGGAATATATCCATACAGGTGGATCAGTACACTGGTATGACAAGGGGATCTTTTCCTATGAAATATTTGGGTTGTCCCATCACACACAAAACGAAAATAAAAAAGAGAATTATGCAGAGCTGATTGATAAAGTGAAAGGGAAGCTTCAATCTTGGAAAGGGAAAATGCTTTTCTATGGGAGTAAGGAAGTTCTAATTACTAGTGTGATTCAAAGTGTCCCAATTTATGTACTCTCTACTATTGTTCCTCCTATTTGTATTATTAAAGATCTGCACTGGATCTTTGCTAATTTTTTTTTAGAGTAATAAGGAAATAGGAAGAAACAAGCATTGGTCAGCATGGAATAAGGTATATCTTCCCAAACATGAAGGTGGTTTAGGATTCAGGTCTTTGTTTGATGTGTCTAGGGCTTTATATGCAAAACTTTCGTGGAGGTTTAGGACTTAAAACAATTTATGGTCATAATCAAATACCTTCCCTTGTTCAGTGGAAAGGGGGTTCACAAGTGTGGAAATATATGTTGGAAAGTAGAGAAAAGATTGAAGAATTTGTCACGCCTCGAATTTCGACGGGGCGGATTGGCACCCGAAGCCGTTAAGGCCTGAGAGAACCAATCTTTATTTAGTCATATGTATCTCACTCAATGAGCATAGCTTATAGATACAAGAGGTCAAAGACGAAAGTCATGGAAAGATATTCATATGGATATGAAACTTGGCCGTTAGGGCAATTGCGTCAAAAGCGTACATTTATTACATTCCTTCATTTGTCCCATAATATCTACAAATCCTCTAACAGATACAGACCCAAGCCTAAAGTCGGGACAAGTTCCCACTTTATACAATATTTACACAGTAAAATAATGTACATATGTGACTCGGAAAGCCCCGAACCGAACTGGAGCTCACCAATAATCCGTAGATGACCCACAACCTACTGTGGAGGTCTACTAGCACCTGTGCCTGCAACAAGTAAGGTAAGTCCCCCAAGAGACGTCAGTACAAAGAATGTACTGAGTATGTAAGGCTATAAGAAACTGTATGAAACATAAGTTCTTCAATGAAATCAAGTACAAGAGAATAATCACTATGGATAAACCACCGTTCTATATATGTGGAACCACGTACATTACATTCATTACTTTCTTTGCTTTTACGTTTATTACCGTTACCAACCGTCAAATAATGCCCGAGCCCCAAGCTGATCAGTGGGTCATAATCATAACATAACATAACATACCATAAATCAATAAAGCAGGTTCGACCCTAGATAGGTTTTCACCCCATTGGGCTACCCCCTGTCACGTTTGGCATCAAGCTAGGCTTTTGCCCTACTGAGCTTCCTCTCTGATTCAATAATCTCGGGATCGTCTCTAGCTAGGCTTTCGCCCCTTTGAGCTACCACCCATAAATCAATGAAGCAGATTCGGCATCGAGCTAGGCTTTGCCCCACTGAGCTTTCCCCCTGATCCAGTAATCTCGGGATCGTCTCTAGCTAGGCTTTCGCCCCTTTGAGCTACCAGCCAGTCTCATAGAACCATAAAGTAACCATAAAGTAACCATATATGCATTATTTCTTTCCTTTACTTTTGTGAGATTGATACATTGGTGGTCATAACGTTATTGGAACTTTGGGAACAATAGTCAATGAATAAGAGACATGTGAATAACAGTTTATAACAAACCTGAAATGAGATACTTTAGAATATTTTGGAATGGAAATCAGTTCGGTAACAATGAGAACAATAGGAGCTGCCAAAGAATATGGAAAAGAGAAACCTTACATACCTTATCTTCCTAATATGAATACACAATCCTATATGTGAATACAATAGTGCAGCTCCTTCCTTACGTGTTACTCTACAACACAAGTACATAACAGAGCTCACGTTAACAACTAACTACATTACAAATGCATAAGACGACAATGAGCTACGTGACTGCTATATAACGTTATTTCATCCTCTTACAATACCATTTACTGCATCACCATACCAACAACACCAAAACATTCCACACATCAACCACGACATCATAAACCGATAGCATTTCACACCAAGTTTATACTTTATACTTCCCCTTCAACACCACATCACATTTACTCCATCAAGTCACTTAAATACCGTTCACAATAACACATTAACAACAAATCCATAATTGGTATAACTCAAAATACTTCTGGACTACTCCTTTAAAGTCATTAAAAGGGTATCATGAGTTGATGATTACATCCAAGAAGGGTATAGGGGCCTTGGAGGGTCAAAGAGAAGTAAAAACAAACAAAACAAAATTCTGGAATGGCCTGTGGAACCATCTGCACCCGCAGGTGCCCCATCCCCGAAGGCGGATGCCCGGTTCGGCCAAAATGGGTCTCTTTTGATTCCTTTTTGTAATAAATGGTACATGGCCATAAGTAAGCTTATATTTTCATATTTTATGTTAACTTGGATTCCAACAAACAACCATGGTCTCACAACGCATATGAACATCACAAAACTACATTTTTTCCCTTCAATACGCCACCGGTTTCATGTACAATTTCACAATAACAATTCCAAATGTTATACACAAAGAGGAAGAAAGTTAGGGACATAACGACATCCTAAATATTGACATTTAATCCATCAAATTTACTTCCTTCAAGACCACAAGTCTACTTTCAAGTTTATAAGACAAAATCCTTTACCGATTAAGCAAAAGTAGACTGTTTCACACATAGTGGACTGCTCAACACTTTGTCAACATAACCAACATGATTTACACACCATATTATGCATATAATATACTAAACCATGAGAGTAAACACTTACCAAAGCTTGCAAAAGGATGATCTTGTCCAAAGGAAATGGTTGCTTAGGGTTTGTAAGAGAAGAGAATGTTGTGGAAAAATCTAGAAATGAGACATGTGTGTTTTGTTGATTAAAATCTGATTTGTTGACTTATATAGTGCCTCATGGTCATCCTTATCCAAACACTTATTCAATAATTGATATGTTTACTTGGTCAAAGGTGGAATGGATCATTTTTTTCATTTGGGCCATGCCTTTTGCTTAATATTTGGGCCTCTTTTGAGCCCATTAGCACAAGACTAATTCATCCCACTAAAATTAATGTGTAATAAACCAACCATCTCATGTTTGAATAATTCCATAAATGTTACGGTAATCAATTAGGTTCGAAAATGTACAGGGTTTTACATCCTTCCCCCCTTAGGAACATTCGTCCTCGAATGTTAGGAACATTCGTCCTCGAATGTTAGGAACATTCGTCCTCGAATGTTAGGAACATTCGTCCTCGAATGTTAGGAACATTATCCAATTGAGACACATTTATATCTAAGTTTATTCTTCATGTTATCATATACACACAATGCTTGTAAAGACTTATTTGTTATTGGTCCAATCCTGCATTTTGAACTTTCTCGTCCGTTTGAAACAAATGCGGGTACTTAGACTTCATCATATACTTGGCTTCCCATGTGATTCTCTTCTACTTGCTGATTTCTCCAAAGTACCTTTACGGAAGCTACTTCTTTATTCCTTAACCTCTTCACTTGTCGATCCAAGATAGCAATAGGTACTTACTCAAATGTGAGATCTTTCGTAACTTGTACATCTTCAATGGGAGCAATATGAGATGGATCTCTTATGCACTTTCGAAGCATCGAAACATGAAATACTGGATGAACTGTGGAGAGTTCTTGGGGTAGTGCTAATTCATACGTCACTTGACCAAATCTTTGGACAATCTTATATGGCACGTTATATAGGGCCAACTTTCCTTTCTTTCCAAATCTCATTACCCCTTTCATTGGTGACACTTTCAAGAATACCCAATCACCTCAGGCAAATTTTAGCCCTCTTCTTCTAACATCGGCATATGACTTGTGTCGACCTTGGGCCGTTTGTAGCCGTTGTTGTATCACCTTAACTTTCTCTATAGCTTGATGAACAAGATCTGGTCCGAGTAAAACAGTTTCATCCGCTTCAAACCACCCACTTGGTGATCTACACTTTCTTCCATATAAAGCTTCATAAGGTGCCATTTTGATACTTGAATGATAGCTATTATTATAGGCAAATTCAATAAGCGACAGATGATCATCCCAACTGCCTTTAAAATCCGATGTACAAGCTCGTAGCATATCTTCAAATGTTTGTATAGTACGTTCTGCTTGTCCATCTATCTGAGGATGAAAAGCCGTACTTATATTCACTTGGGTCCTCAACTCTTCTGAAAAGATTTCCAAAAAAATTACAGTAAAGTGAGCTCCCCTGTCTGATATAATAGAGATTGGAACTACGTGCAATCAAATTATCTCTTTAATATACAACCTTGCATAATCCTCAACTGTGTAGGTGGTCTTGACCGGTAGGAAATACGCTGACTTGGTAAGCCTGCCAACTACTACCCATATGGAATCAAATTTCCGCAGTGTACGAGGCAAACCTGTGATGAAATCCATGTTAATCATGTCCCACTTCCAAACTGGAAGATTTATGCATAGCATATAACCTCCAGATTTCTGATGCTCTACTTTTACTTGTTGACAATTTGGACATTGAGCTACAAATTCTGCAACGTTCTTCTTCATGTTACCCTACCAAGACATTTCTTTCAAATCATGATACATTTTGGTGGCTCCCGGATGAATAGAATACTATGAATGATGTGCCTCTGTCATAATCCATTTCCTTAGTTCATCTACATCCAGTACACACAATCTACCTTGGCATTGAAGTACTCCCTCTTGCGTAAGATCAAATGCCTTTGTCAAACCTTGTTGTACATTTTCTTTCACCTGAAATAAAATAGGATCCGCATACTGCTTCTCTTTCACTTCAGCTACTAATGAAGATTCTGCCGCATTTTGCACAATAACCCCTTCATCTGGAGATTCAAGAAGACAATCTCCCAAGCTGGCTAGTTAATGTACATCCTTGACTATACCTTGCTTTTCCATCAACTGGCCACTAGTACCTCCTATTACCTTGCGGCTTAATGCATCGGCTACCACATTTGCCTTTCCTGGATGATATAGAATATCAATATCATAATCTTTTAATAGTTCAAGCCACCTCCGCTGCCTCAAATTTAAGTCCTTCTTCTTAAAGATACATTGCAAACTTTTGTGATCGGTATATATATCAACATGAACCCCATACAAGTAGTGGCGCCATATCTTTAAGGCAAATATCACAGCTGCTAGCTCAAGATCATGTGTTGGATAATTTCTCTCATGTGGCCACAACTGTCTTAAGGCATAGGCTATTACATTACCGTGCTGCATCAATACACATCCTAAGCCAACTCCTGAAGCATCACAACATACTGCATATCCTTCTGTACCTTCTGGAAGGACCAATACAGGTGTAGTCGTCAATTTATCCTTCAGCTCTTGGAAACTCTTTTCACATGCATCGTTCCACTGAAACTTGGTTGCCTTGCGTGTTAGCTTTGTTAAAGGTGCTGCAATGGAAGAAAACCCTTCAACAAACCTCCTATAATAAATTGCTAATCCAAGAAAACTACGAATCTCTGTAGGCGTCGTAGGTCTTGGCCAAGTCTTCACCACTTCAATCATTTGTGTGTCTACCCTTATTCCTTCGTCCGACACAATATGGCCCAAAAATGCCACAGATTTTAACCAAAATTCACATTTAGAGAACTTTGCATATAACTTACGATCAAGAAGAATCTGTAACACCTGCCGTAAGTGATTAGCATGGTCCTCTTTTGATCTTGACTAAACTAGAATATCGTCTATAAACACTGTCACGAACATATCCAGGAATGGCTTGAACACCCTATTCATCAAATCCATAAAAACTGCTGGTTCATTCGTTAGTCCAAATGACATAACTAAAAATTCATAATGACCATACCGTGTTCGGAAAGCTGTCTTGGGTATATATTTTTCTCTAACCCTTACTTGATGATAACCTGATCTCAGGTCAATTTTCGATAAACATTTGGCACCCTGCAACTGATCAAACAAATTATCAATTATGTGGAAGGGATATTTATTCTTGACTGTCACCTTATTCAGTTGCCGATAATCAATACACATTCTTAATGTGCCATCTTTCTTTCGTACAAATAACACTGGTGCACCCCAAGGGGACATACTAGGCCTTATGAATCCCTTTTCCAACAAGTCTTTTAATTGCTCCTTCAATTCCCGTAACTCTGCCGAGGCCATTCTATACGGAGGAATAGAGATAGGCTGAGTGCCTAGCATCACATCAATACCAAACTCTACTTACCATTCTGGAGGCAAACCTGGAAGATCTTCAGGAAATACATCAAGGAATTCATTTACCACTGGAACTGATTCAAGAGTTGGTGGTTTCACCCCGGTATCTTACACTCTTACTAGATAGAATATATACCCCTTGGATATCATTTTTCCTTGCCTTACGATAGAGAATAAATTTACCTCTCGGTGCTCCAACATTACCCCTCCATTTCAGGATGGTCTTTGTGGGAAATGGAAATGTACTTTTTTAGCTTGGCAATCTACCGTGGCATAACAAGAAGCTAACCAATCCATACCTATTATAACATCAAAATCTACCATTTCCAACTCAATAAGATTAACAACGTATCATGGTCACAAACAGTTACTATATAATTACGATATACTCTTTTAGCTATAGTAGATTCACCAACAGGTGTAGATACTTCAAATGGCGTAACTAATAATTTCGGTGTTCTGTCAAATTTTTTAGCAATCAATGGAGTCACATATGATAAGGTAGAGCCTGGATCAATCAATGCATATACATTATGTGAAAAGACGGATAATGTACCTGTAACCACATCAGCAGAATCCTCCAAATTCTGCCGATCCGCTAGAGCATAGGTACGGTTCTGTACTCCACCAGAACTGGCTGCTCCTCTAGCACCTCTACCACGACCAGTAGGCTGTACTCCTGAAGATGATGACACAACGGTTGACCCGGTAGGTCGCGCCATACTACCCATGCCCCTTTGTGGGCATTCTCTCATATTGTGCCCCGTCATACCACACCAAAAGCAAACATTTGTCCTAAGCCGGAATTCACCCAAATGAAACCTTCCGCAGTGTTGACACGGCTGGTGAGAAAATCCCACTGTCTACGAACCCCGCATTCCACTACTCTGCCCAACCTGACTGCCTCTAAACCCTCGAAATTGGGATGTAGTACCTGTTGTAGGATAAGAAAATGATGGTCTAGGTGGTCTATTAAAAACCCGAGGCCTAAATTCTCCTTGGGATGTCATGAATCGTCCCATAGGTCTAGCCCTCTTTGACGACCCTCTTTCAAATTCTCGCGCCCTTCTCCTATGCCTTTGATCCTACCTCTTTTGTGAAAAAGCTGGACCAACTTGTCCTTGAATTTGTGCAGCAACTTTTGATTCAGCATGTGCACCGCATTTTGTAAATCCTGTTCAGTAGCATTCACAGTTGGTTCTGTGGGTACTTCTTTCCTTCTTGTCTCTTCTGGAGCTGGAAGAGGAGAAGAAGCCCGCAATGCAAACTCAGTTTAAGCCCCACCTTGACTAGCTTGGTCAGGTGGTGATTTACTAGTTCCTTTTCCAGCCAGTATATCTACCTTTTTACCGTTGCCCCTACCTGGTCTTGTAATCGGTATTTTACTATAACAAAGAAAATGAATTTCAATGGTCAGATATGATTCCACCTACAACTTTGGCTCTATTGCACGATCTAACACATGAAGAAAAGAAAAAACTCCTAAATGTCCCATAGCCTCCTACTTATAAATGTGGTGCACAACACATCCATAAGCGAGACTCTATTCAGACACGGCTTTGTAGACACCCTAGGATGACCTGCTCTGATACCACTTTTGTCACGCCTTAAATTCCAATAGGGTGGACTGGCACCCGAAGCCGTTAAGGCCCGAGAGAATCAACCTTCATTCAGTCATATGCATCTCACTCAATGAACAACACTTATAGATACAAGAGGTCAAAGACGGAAGTCATGGAAAGATATTCATATGGTTATGAAACTTGGCCGTTAGGGACATTGCGTCAAAAATGTACATTTCTTATATTCCTTCATTTGTCCCACAACATCTATGAAGCCTCTAACAGATACATACCCAAGCCTAAAGTCGGGACAAGTCCCCGCTTTATATAATATTTACACAGTACCAAAATAATGTACATATGTGACTCGAAAAGCCACGAACAGAACTGGAGCTCACCAATAATCCGTAGATGACCCGCAACCTACTGTGGAGGTCTACTAGCACCTGTGCCTGTAGCAAGTAAGGTAAGTCTCTCAAGGGACGTCAGTACGAATAATGTACCGAGTATGTAAGGCTATAAGAAACTGTATGAAATATAAGATCTTCAATGGAATCAAGTACAAGAGAATAATCAATATGTATGAACCACCGTTCTGTATATATGGAACCACGTACATTACATTCATTACTTTCTTTGCTTTTACGTTCATTACCGTTTACCATTACCGTTACCATTACCGTCAAATAATGTTCGGTCCCCAAGCTGATCAGTGGGTCATAATCATAACATAACATAACATACCATAAATCAATAAAGCAGGTTCAGCCCTAGCTAGGTTTTCACCCCTTTGGGCTACCCCCTGTCAGGTTCGACATCAAGCTAGGCGTTTTCCCTACTGAGCTTTCCCCCTGATTCAATAATCTCGGGATCGTCTCTAGCTAGGCTTTCGCCCCTTTGAGCTACCACCCATAAATCAATGAAGCAGGTTCGACATCAAGCTAGGATTTGCCCCACTGAGCTTTCCCCCTGATCCAATAATCTCGGGATTGTCTCTAGCTAGGCTTTCACCCCTTTGAGCTACCACCCGGTCTCAAAGAACCATAAAGTAACCATATATGCATAACTTCTTTCCTTTACTTTTGTGAGATTGATACATTGGTGGTCATAACGTTATTGGAACTTTGGGAACAATAGTCAATGAATAAGAGACATGTGACTAATGATTTATAACAAATCTGAAATGAGATACTTTAGAACATTTTGGAATGGAAACCAGTTCGGTAACAATGAGAACAATAGGAGCGGCAAAAGAATACAAAAAAAAGAAACCTTACATACCTTATCTTCCCAATATGAATACACAATACTATATGTGAATACAACAGTTCATCTCCTTCCTTACGTGTTACTCTACAACACAAGTACATAACGGAGCTCACGTTAACAACTAACTATATTACAAATGCATAAGACGATAATGAGCTATGTGACTGCCATATAACGTCATTTCATCCTCTTACAATACTATTTACTGCATCACCATACCAACAACACCAAAACATTCCACACATCAACCACGACATCATAAACCGATAGCATTTCACACCAAGTTTATACTTTATACTTCCCCTTCAACACCACGTCACATTTACTCCATCAAGTCACTTAAATACCGTTCACAATAACACATTAACAACAAATCCATAATTGGTATAACTCAAAATACTTCTGGACTACTCCTTTAAAGTCATTAAAAGGGTATCATGAGTTGATGATTACATCCAAGAAGGGTATAGGGGCCTTGGAGGGTCAAAGAGAAGTAAAAACAAACAAAACGAAATTTTGGAATGGCCTGTGGAGCCACCTACACCCGCAGGTGTATGATATGCAGCCGTAGGTACCCATTTGGCCCTGTCCATGGCTACCTGCATTGGCATCTGCGCCCGCAGGTGCCCCATCCCCGAAGGCGGATGCCCGGTTCGGCCAAAATGGGTATCTTTTGGGTCCTTTTTTGTAATAAATGGTACATGGACATAAATAAGCTTATCTTTTCATATTTTATGTTAACTTGGATTCCAACAAACAACCATGGTCTCACAACGCGTATGAACATCACAAAACTACATTTTTTCCCTTCAATACGCCACCGGTTCCATGTATAATTTCACAATAGCAATTCCAAATGTTATACACAAAGAGGAAGAAAGTTAGGTACATAAACACATCCTACATGTTGACATTTAATCCATCAAATTCACTTCCTTCAAGACCACAAGTCCCCTTTCAAGTTTATAAGACAAAACCCTTTACCGATTAAGCAAAAGTAGACTGTTTCACACATAGTGGACTGCTCAATACTTTGTCAACATAACAAACATGATTTACACACCATATTATGCATATAATATACTAAACCGTGAGAGTAAACACTTACCAAAGCTTGCAAAAGGATGATCTTGTCCAAAGGAAATAGTTGCTTAGGGTTTGTAAGAGAAGAGAATGTTGTGGAAAAATCTAGAAATGAGACATGTGTGTTTTGTTGATTAAAATTTGATTTTTTTCCTTATATATGGCCTTATGGTCATCCTTATCCAAACACTTAGTCAATAATTTATATGTTTACTTGGTCAAAGGTGGAATGAGTCATTTTTTCCATTTGGACCATGCCTTTTGCTTAATATTTGGGCCTCTTTTGAGCCCATTAGCACAAGACTAATTCAGCCCACTAAAATTAATGTGTAATACCCCAACCATCTCATGTTTGAATAATTCCATAAATGTTACGGTAGTCAATTAGGTTCGAAAATGTACAGGGTGTTACAGAATTCATGTGGTGGAAATCCAAGGAAGGGAGTTCAACCTTATGGTATAATAACTGGACAGGCCTTGGTCCTCTTTTTATGCTCCAATTTGAGGTTCAGACTTGTCATGAAATGAATGAGATTGGGGAATTTTTGTTAGAAGATGGATGGGTTTGGAATAAGGTGCAAGAAATGCTTCCCGAATATGTAATAAATCACATCAGAGAGAATTTGAGTGGTGTTCAAATGTCAGATTCAAGTGATCAGCTTTGGTGGACAAAAACTAACACTGGGTGTTTCAGTGTTAAAAGGGTATGGGAATTGCTGAACGAAAAGAAAGATACAAATGAAGACCTTAAGCAGATTTGGTGTAAGAAATTGTCATTCAAGATTTCTTTCCTTGCTTGGAGAGTTATGCAAGGTAAAGTGCCTATTGCTCATATGTTGAATTCATGGAATCCTAATTATTCTCCTAATTGTAATTATTGTGCTAATACTAAGAGAGAAACTATTGAGCATTTTTTTGTAAGAGGGGAAACAACAAGCATAATTTTGAACCACTTCTCAGCAGCTGTCAATATAACTCCTTTGAATTGCTTGAGACAGTGCATAAGAAGGTGGTGGGATACAGATGGTAACCTTGGTTGAGAGGGGTTCTTCAAGTGGTGCCAATTATTATTCTATGGTTTTTATAGAAGAAAAGAAATACTATTTTACATGGTGGATTTTTTTCAACTTCAAAGGTCATCAGGGACATCAATGACATTATAAGGAGATTCATTTTGGTTAGATTCAAGGAAAATTGGGAGAATAAAGGATAGCCTGATATAGTTGCTGCATTAGAAGGGTATAATCCATCATATGAGATCAGAATTGTGAGGTGGGTTCCACCATATGACAACTAGATTAAATGCAACACTGATAGTGACTCTAAAGGCAATCTAGGCCCTTGCTCTGTAGCTTTTTATATTAGGGATTTTAGAGGCAATTTTGTAGCGGCTAAAGGTTTTTTGCTTCCAAATTCTACTAATATAATAGTTAAGGCAAGGGCAATCAGAGAAGGGCTGAATTATTATCATGAGTAAGGATTAAATCACATTATTATTGAATCAGATTCTTTGGCCATGGTTAATATCTTGGAAGGGAGATGGAAGCCCCCTTGGTGCATGGTGATGGAGATAAACACTATTAATAGACTGAGAAGGTCCATATCAGCAAGAGTACAACATTCCCTTTGGGAAGAAAATACTCTTGCTGATTTTTTTGCTAATCTTGTTTTTGTTTTTGAAAGTGATTTCACTATTAATCAGGTTCAAGAAATTCCTAGTTTGGGCAGGAAAATATTACATCTAGACAAACTAGGGACTCCTCACATTAGAAGGCAGTTATCAGACTCACTCTGATAATATGCAAGAGTAATCTACAACTATTAGCAGGGCACTAATTCAGCAGGAACAACACAACATAACACACAAGTTTTAATGAAGTATTAAAGTATGAAGCACTTCTTTTGGTTTTGTGCTCGCACCTGTGAGATTTAAGATGACATCAGATACAACTCTAGGACTTTAGTACTAGTTTGAGACACTGTGAGTTCCCTTTTATGATATTTCAATCCATGACTTGTGTATAGTTCATCTATCAGAAATAACTTATGAAATTGTAGTCATAATCAACTAATTCTATAAATCTGATAATGATTAATCTCGATAGAGATTCAACCCATCGATCAATAGAAAATATGGGTTAAACTATGAAATTATAAGCTAAATGGAGGTCTTACATTGGGAATTGGGATATTGAAGTGAAACAGTAGTGTAGCAGATCTCAGAAGCTGATTTATTGTCCTTTCTTCAAGGTTTGGTCAAAAATTCGTGTTAAGTACAAATCTGAATATCGATTAGAAGTAAAAGGAAATAATTTCAACACTTAGCTCTTGAGTTGATCTTGGTCAAGAGGGACCTTGGATCCTGGTGCTCTCATGGAAGCTGAAGAACTCCATGGAAGACTGGTGCTCTCAAGGAAATGCCTGAGTCATTCAAGAGTTTTTTGTGATATATCCAAAAGGTCAGCTGCTGGAACTCTCATGGAAGCTTGAAGTGAAGAAGATGATGAACAGTTGTTCAGCTGCTCTTTCTAGACCCTTCTCAGCCTTTCTTTGATGTTTCCTAATTTGTCCAGATATTTCTTTACTTTTTTTTGCTGGACTGGGTCACTTTCCCGATCCTTGGATGATTTTATTTAACGATTAGGGCTTTGAGCCCATATTTTATTTAAAAAAAAGTTGGATGCCATGTTATATTAAAATATATTTTTTTAATTATACATTTATTAACCTGTTTAACCCCAAAAAAGTCTCTTCAATGAGTTGAATACAGCTACCAGTAATCAGCATGTCATCAACATAAATGAGTACAAATATGGAACTTGCTGCTGTTTGTTTGATTTATAATGAGTGATCATACTCACATTGCTTGAACTGAAACTTTGTCAATGCCTCAGACAACTTAGCATTCTATAGTCTAGGGCTTGTTTCAAGCCATAAAGGGATTTATTGAGCCTGCATACTTGATTCTCCCCCTGACTCTTAAATCCCTGAGGTAACTCCATGAAAAATTCATCATATAAATCTCCCTGTAGGAACGCATTGAACATATCTATTTGATGGATGTGTCAGTTCCTTTGTGCAGCAATAGCCAAAATAGTTCTAACATTCTTCATCTTAACCACAGGACTGAAGGTTTCTTGATAATCTATGCCTTTTTTTTTTGGCTATAACCCTTAGCAACCAACCTTGCCTTAAGCCTCTCAACCTCTCCAGTTGATTTGTTCTTGATCTTGAAGATCCATTTTCACCCTACAGGTCTTTTTCCTTCAAGAAAATTTACAATGTCCCAAGTATGATTATCCTACAAGGCTTTGATTTCTGCATCCATAGCTTCTATCCATCTTGGATTAGCTGCTGCTTAATGAAAATTCTGCGGTTCAATCTCACTTGACATCTTGGATAAGTAAGCCTGATAAGTTGGAGCAAGCTTCTCATAAGATAGATACTTATCCAGGCTATAGGGACCTTCATGGATATTCAGTGAAATAAAATCTTTCATCCACAAGGGTGGTCTGGTGCCTCTTTCTGATCTTCTAGTTGGTTCTTGAGCTCTTTGTTCTAGTATAAATGGTACAACTTCTTGTTGTACTATGTCAAGAGTAGCTGTAGGTGCATCATGAATGAGCACTTGGGATACTATAAGGGGCGGCATAGATTTAGTAGAAACAGGTGTAGTGATACAACCTTGTCTTGGTTCTAGGTAATTAGGTACAAGATTTGTCCTAGTATAGTTGAATATTGGTGTAGAATCCTTTTGTTGGAGTTCGAAAAGAAAGATAGTCTCTTTAAATATCACATCTCTGTTAACGAAAAATATATTGTTAGTTAAGTCATATAAGAGATATCCTTTTTGAGTTTCTGCATAGCCCATAAGTACAGATGCAGTAGATCTTGAAGTGAGTTTATCTGATTCATGGACTTTTTTGGCAAAACATAAACAACCCATAACTCTTAGATGATGTAAAAAAGGTTTTCTACTATATAACAACTCAAATGAAGACTTATTACCAATAGTAATACTAGGTAACCTATTTATAATATAGACAACTGCTTGAACATATAAGCCCCAAAATTTTCGAGGAATAGAGGTTTGGAACCTGATGGCTCTTGTTAGTTCTAAAATATGCCTATGTTTCCTTTCAACCACCCTATTTTGTTTAGGTGTATAGGCACAAGAGGTTTGATGTATTATTCCTAGATTAGTGAATAGAGTACTGCAGTTTGAGTTGACAAACTCAGTGCTATTATCACTTTTTATGACCTTAACAGTTTTATCAAACTGAGTTTTTATTAAGACTAGGAAATTCTTTAATATCTTATAACCATCAGACTTTAGCTTTAACAGGAACACCCAATTCATTCTAAAATAATCATCCATAACAGTTAATAAGTATTTGAAACCATCCAAAGTACTCATTTTATAAGGACCCCATATATACATATGCAACAAGTCAAAATAGCTTTTACTACTAGAGGTACTACTAGGAAAAGGTATCCTTGTCTGCTTTGCACAAGGACATACAATGTATTTGTTTATAGTACTAGTAGCATCATCTATATTTAGATTTAACAATCTCTTAAGCACAGAACTAGAAACATGACCAAGTCTTTGATGTGTTAGACTAATATCTAAGTGATTATATGATTGGGTAAAATCAGAATGAGAATGCCTAGCTGTCAAACTGATTGCTTCTTTACTTGTATAACTTGATAGAATGTATAGGCCTCCCTTTCTCTACCAATCATCTTCACTTTGCCATTGAAGAGTTCCCGAAACAGGCAAAAGTTAGGAAAGAAGGAAGCTGAACAATTCAATTCCTTAATTAGTTTAGCCATAAATAATAAATTAAACTTAAACTCAGGTAAGTAAAATACTCCTGATACTGTATTATCTTTAGTAAGGGTACTTGACCCTGTGTGTGTGACTAATGCAACTCCTACATTTGAAAGGTGCACCTTTTTTTTGGTGTTGTCACTCTTGTTATAAACTGATTATCAAGTAGGCTCAGGTCAGCTAGAATTTGGTTGGTAGCACCTGTATCTACTATCCAGTCTACTTTACTCTTATGAGCTGTTAGAGCCTAGTGTATACCAGCAGTATTTGCACAATGTGACACTTCTGAGTTCTTGTTCAAGAATTACAGAACCTGATTATACTGATTTCTGGTCAAAGTGCAAGCCTGATCTATGTGAGGGTGGGAATGAGACTTGATTCCTGAACATTAACCTGCATCATATATCACTTGTCCACATGCACCATGAATTGTAGTATTTTGAGTACCATAGCCTTGACCCTGAGTGCCATAACCTTGATCACTTGACAACAGACTAGAACAGTTTTGTGAAGCCTTAGTTTCAGTAACAACATTATGTGCAGAACTGTTTCCTTTCTTCTTAAACCTTGAATCTTGAGGATATCCCACTAACTTATAACATATATTCCTACTGTGTCCTTTCATTCTATAGAATCACAGAACAGGTTGTGATTCTTCTTAAATCTCTGTTGGGTCTTATTGTTTCTTGAGTACATCACAACATCAAAAGAACCTTGAGCACCCTATAGATTAGCAGGACTAGTCCCCAACACACCATCATTCATTACAATTGATTTTTGGCTTTCATCACTCAGAATCATAGAGTAAGCTTGATTGACACTAGGTACTGGATTCATCATAAGGATCTAACTTCTTGCATGCATGTAAGAATCATTTAATCCCATAAGAAACTGAAATAACTTCAGCTTCTACAAATGAAAAAAGTATTATTTTGATCCATCACAAGAAAAACTAGGGGCTGGGACAAGAGCTTCAAATTCTTCCCAAATCCCTTTGAGTCTAGAGTAATACATTGACACAAAACTGGTGCCCTGACTCAAAGTAACAATTTTTTTGTAAAAGTTAAAGATTCTTGATCCATCCATTATATTGAACCTTTCATACAAATCATCCCACATAACTTTTGTACTTGAAGCATACATTATACCTCCAAACAGAATCTTAGCCACAGAGTTCATGATCCTTGCCAAAACAATGGCATTTACTCTCTCCCAATTACCCTTTAAACCTGGGAACTGTTCTTTCTTACATGAACCATCAACCATCTCTAATTTATTCCTTCCTAGTAAAGCAATCTTTATAGACCTATACCAGACTGAATAATTCTCAACTCCAGTTAATTGAAAGAAATGATTTGAATTCCACTTACATCAGACGAATGCAAGAATAGAGGATGATTGTGATCAATGCCACCATTGCTGCCAGAGCTTCGAGGTTGGGAATCTGTCGAATTGGTATCCATCGTTGGATCCTTCAAGAACTCAATACGAGCATCAAGATGCTTAGTAACGCAATAACTTCCAGTGAATTTCCAGATCGAGCAATGAATTTCTTGCTCTAATGCTCTGATACCATGTAGTTTTAGAGAGTTAAGAGTATGATCTAAATGATCTTAGTGGTAGAAAGAAGGAGAAATGCAGATGAACCAGTGAAGGAAGAAGAAGAAGAAGGAGATTGAGTAGAGAGAAAGATCAAGAAGGAGAAGAGAGTTCCATTGATTTTCAGAAAATTGTATGTCAATACATCAATGTACTGATGTACATATATAGTACATAATCGACTACTTCTATAACTAACTTTGTGAAGTGACTAACTAACTTGAGTAATAACTAACTTTAGGAACTAACATCTGCTAGCTGAAATTACACAATTGCCCTTCTATCAACTACATTAACTAACTTTTGCATCACGTACATCAACACATGTAATTTGCTGTTTTGTTTGGATTAGCGAAATTCAGTGGTAGGGATCAGAATTTTTTTTTTTCTTTTCCTCAAAGGTCCATCTTGTTGGTGGGGTTTAGGGATGGCAAATGGGACTCAGCAGGGCAGTGCAGGACAAACTGGTATAAACCCGCGAAGGCTTCAACCTGTCCATCTCTCCCCTCATAATAAAAACTTTTGTTTTCAACCCGTTCTGCATAATTTTCTAATTTTCTTTTTGAAAAAAAGTTTTCCTACTCCAATGATTGCTTTTTCAAAAGTAAACTTGCTTATCTTTCTTGAGTGATTAGTTGAAATCTCGAAGGGTGAGTACGAGTAGCATGTTCATTAGTAGAAGAACACATGTGAAAAACTAAAAACTAGAATTGATCAAAAAAAAATTCAATGACTATGAAAATCAAGGGAGATCTTTTTAAAGATAGCTCCAGAAAATATGATGCACGAGGTAGAAAATTATATGGAAGAGCTGGAAACGTTCTACAGTTGGAGTAGAGCATGCATTATTCTTTTGCTCTTGTTTGCAGCTGATGGAAGTAAGTAAGGGGTCGTTCTAGTAAGAGTTATGCACGAATTAATAAGGGACTAGTTAGAATTTATGTATTATTTTATGCAGATATTTGTTATGCAGGGATTAGTCATTCATGTATTTGTTAAACATGTATAACTTATTCCACTTTCTATTGTACATAAAATTATACATATATTCTCTCATAACTTATCCATGTATTAGTTGTACGGGTTTTTAAATTACAAACAAACACCGTATTAATTTTATACAAAATCCTAACCAACTATCAAACATGGAGATACTTATACATTATCTAATATTTCTCTCATTCAGCTACCAAACGACCTCTAAAAGTCTGAATTCTTTGATACAGATTTTTCTCTATTGTTTCCTATTGGGTGTTTCAATGTGCTTGCATTAATCCTAATCAGAGAATCAGATCAATGAATTAAATGCATTATGATGGATTATTGTCATTTTAATATTAACTTATATTAAATTAAAGTGCATATTTACAAAATGTTATAGTGTGGCTGCTTTGTGCGTTAGAGGTAGTAGTACATTGAGGCAATAAAGCTAATTACTCCTTTCAATTGCTTTCCAAAGTCATGCTGCTAACTATTGCACTTCTCCCATACGTGAGTGACTGTAATGGCCTTTACTCTCATTTGTTTTGGTGGAATTATATGCCAATTGCTCTTATGAATTAGTGGTAAGAATGTGGCCATAAGTTTCTTGTAACTCTTGAAACTTCTAGGCCGTTCATCTACCACATTTATCTTCCCACTACTTCCTATTCAATACAAGAATGAATACCTCACCTATAAATAGAGATGGATTTGCATATTTTTTTATGTACAAGAAAATATAGAGTGCATAAAAAAGAGTAATTATATTAGTAAAAGAGAGAGTTGAGACAAAGAAAGTATTATAAGTCTTTAACTATATTCACTATACAAAGAGAGTAATTATATGTTGAAGGAAGGTATTTTTGTGGTGGAGCTTTGGATTCTTCAACTAATCCGGAGTTGCTTGAGTTGTACATCGTGATGGGCTACTGTATCCTAGAGGGGAAAAGTCAAGAGTTGATACTGCTAGATCGGTGTAGATTATGCCTCAGTGGGCTTGAATCTCCTTAAAGAGAGCGATATGTCCGTGCCTCAACCTGAATATTATTTTAGTAAGTTTTGTTCATACTCAAAAATATTAAGTTAAAGAAGGAGACTTTGATAATGACTCTCATTAAACAGAGAGTATTTTTCATTCACACATATATATAGTATTTGCATCACATTTGAAATACATGAGATAGAGTTTACATGAGATCAAATCTCCTAAATACTAGCTAATAATATTCAAATATAAATAAAAAATAGGGTGATAAGGATACAATTATTTATCCTTAATATCAGCTGTCAAGCTCAACAGTAGTATACGAACATTGAGCTTGTCGTGGAAATGAATAAAAAGAGACGAGCCAAGTGCCTTTATGAAGATATCCGCATAGTGATCTTGAGTAGGAACATAACAAACAGACAATACACCTCGCTCAGCCTTCTCACGAACAAAATGATAATCAATCTCAATATATTTTGACTGATTGTGAAAAACTGGATTGGTACACATGTAATGTGCACTTAGTCACATAGGAGAATTGGTGGCTTGTCGTAAATCATGACACCAAGTTCAAATAATAGATTCTTGATCCAGACAACTTCAGTTGTGGTAAAGGCAACTGCTCTGTTCTCTGCCTCAGTGCTAGAGCGAGCCACAACAGTTTGCTTACGGGGAGACCAGTTCACAAGATTAACCCCTAGAAAAATGGCATAGCCATGGTGAGCGCGATGATCAAGAACGTTGGCAGCCCATCATGCATCAGAATAAGCTCGAAGAGACTGGTCTGATAATGTAAAAAATTGGAGACCAATATGCAAAATGCTTATATTCGAGAGAGTAATAGTGGCGTACTGCAACACACTAACACTACTACGATATAAAGTAGCATCCAGAGCAGGCGGTCCATCACGTGTGAGTGTGGCAGTGGAGTCAGCATGAGTTTGTTACGATTTAAAATCTTGAAGGTGGCTGTAATGGAGGAGCTCCTTGATGTATAAAGATTGAGAAAGTAGAAAGGAACCACTGTGATGCCGTACTTCAATCCCAAGAAAGAAACTCAGATTACCCAAGTCCTTAAGGAAGAAAATAGAGTCCAAAGTGGATGTAAATGTGGAGATAAAATTAGAGTCATTACCTGTAAAAATGATATCATCCACGTAGATGAGAAGGTAGGTAATAGAAGAGCCACAATTGCAAACAAATAGGGAGGGGTCATTATAACAACTTTGAAAGCCTTATTGCACCAGGAAATTTTTCAGTTTCATAAACTAAGCCCGAGGAGCTTGTTTCAAACCATAGAGTGCTTTTCTTAGACGACTAACATGATTAGGATGTTAGTATCAACTAAGCCAGGGGATGATACATGTAAACAACATCTTGAAGATCGCCATTTAAGAAAGCATTATTAACATCAAGTTGTTTAAATTTTCATCCGCGAGCAAGAGCAAGTGATAAGACCATACAAATGGTAGTAAGCTTCACAATACGTCTAAAAATATCAAGATAATCAACACCCTCTTCTTGGTGATATCCTTTAGCCATAAGACGGGCTTTATACCACTTTATTTTCCCATTAGCATGTCATTTAATTTTGAATACCCATTTGCACCCGACAATGTTGGCATAACGAGGACATAGCTCAAGGGACCAAGTATCATTATGAACCAAGGCATTATATTCATATGACATGGCCTCACACCATTCAAGAGATGAGCTTGCTTGCTTGTAAGTTTTTGGTTCCACATGAGAAAAAGACAAGGAGGTCGAGATAGTAAATATTAATACCTTGGGTTTAAGAGCATTAGTTAGGGCTTGGGTAGTCGGGTAGTCATGGGGTGTATAGAAGTTGAGGATTGGTGAAGGTAGGGAAGGGTAAAAGATGGAGGAACAAAACATGAAGAAACAGAACTAGGAGACAGAGAAGCAGAGGGGTCGGTGGTTCTAAGGGCCGAGAGATGGAAAACAAGAGAGGGGATGAAGATGATGGTGTACTGGATGAGAGAATTGGATTATCGGGGTAGGAAGAAGTGGATGAGGACACAGTAAAGGATATAAAAGGGTTTGATAAGGGCAATAAAAGGTGAGTATATCAAGATTGAGGGAGTTTAAAATGGGAGATACAAGTTTAGAGTTACTAGTCACTATGGAGTAAGGAAAGCTTTGTTCTTAACAAATTACATTACGGACAACGTAAAGACGACTTGATGAAACATGAAAGTATAGGTACCCTTTGTGTTTGCTAGTATAACATAAGAAAACACAAGGCAACGATCGATACTGAAGTTTATAATTATTATAAGGATGTAGAAAAGGATAGCATAGATACCCAAAAACCTTAAGTAACGAGTAATCTGGACTATGATTATAAAGAAGAGAAAATGGAGATTGAAAGTTAAGAGAAGGAGTAATCATTCGATTATGAAGATAAGTGGATGTGGATAAGGCATGTTCCCAACGAGTAAGGGAAGAGATGAATTTGCAAGAAGAGTTCCCATCTCAACAATTATGCGGTTATGATGTTCAGGAGCGTCTTTTTGTTCATGAGTATGAGGGAAAGTGATTTGATAAATTATACCTAATTGTTGGACAAAGGTAGAGACATTGCAATATTTACCACTCTAATAAGTTTGAATGCATTTAATTTTGCAACTAAATTGAGTTTAATGCTTAAAAATAGTGAACATTTGAGATTTAGAAGACATAAAAAAGTCCATACAAATTTGGATTGTCACCCAAAAATTGAACAAATTACTTATTTCCATTAATTGATCAATTGGAGCAGGCCCTATACATCGGAATAAACTAATTCCAAAGGAAAAGAGCTTGTCATATGAGAGGGAGCTAAATGTTGACGACAAATCTTACCAAGTTTACACGGTCCACAAACTAAGTGGAGTTTATTGCTGGAAACTGGAAGACTAACAATGATAACCAAACGACAAAGAACGGACTCATGAGGATGACCAAGTCGATCATGCCATATTTAGAGTGGAACCTTGACACCCAAAAGGCTATAGGTTGAGATGAAAGATGAGAGGCAACAAGACGATAAAGGTCATGCTTAATCATTCCTTGAAGAAGAAACTTTCCCTATAGATCCTTTAAACTCAATTAAGACGTTGTTATCACGAGTAAACGGAGAATCACTAAGGATATTGGTAGTAATTTGAGGAACAATAAAGACATTTTTTAAATGAAAAGATCGAGAAGGAGAAGGAATAATAGAAGAACCAATATGAGTTATAAGGAGTTTAGAATCATTACCAATAACAAAAAAGTCATCCCCAGAATAGTCTAGGGTGATGAAAAGATTACCAACTTCCGCAGTGACATGATTTGTAGCGTCCAAGTCAAGACACCAAGAGAGGTCTAAAACAGTCGATGGAGAGGAAACAATATTGGCTTGAGGATAAGGTGTATTAATAGGTGGGTATTGGTTGTTGAACTGATTATAGAATTTTTTTTCCACATGACCAAGTTTCTCACAGATTTGGCGAATGGGATGATTCGATGGCCATTATTGCCATTACGTTTAGAATTGTATTGGTAGGATTGATTTGCCGTTGTACTAGCATTGGAATAAGGACGAGACTAAAATCGTTGACGACAGGCAATATTAGCACCGAGAGTGACATGAGCATATTCATCTGTACATTTTTGTTCTTCTTGTAGGAGAAGACCAAAAAGTTCCTTGCAAGTGATAGGAGTGCAAATGTTGATGGTTGTGCGAAAGGGGCCATAAGCTGGATAAGTCCACATAAGATATTAACTCCAATTTAGAATTGGTGACAGGTTGAAGATCCATAGCAAGATTGTTGGCAATTGTACGTTTAGGCTGGACGGACTTCATGATGGAAATATTACCTTTGTCATTATTTGTAGTTGGAGATGCAAAGTTATCACCTAAGCAAGGGATTGCATTTGAAAGATATGATGAAGGCTTGTTCAGGCCTCACCTATGGTTTGAGACTGGATAATGTGTCCAAGGTTGGAATGATCAATAGTTGTTTTGATCCAAAGAAGGATAACTCTGTCATGAAATTTCCAAGTTTCATATTCAGAATTAGGAACAAGAGTTGATTTGTGGATGAGTTATTGGTGGAAGGCAACACAACCTTTGGTGTGGGCATTTGGCTAGAGTCAAGATATTTCTCCCAGTTAAACACTTCAAGAGCACATCTGATTGTGGTTTCCCACAATAGATGATTATCTTGGTTAAGTTTGAAACTGAAAGGAGGTAAGGAAAACTTTATTGTTTGTTCCTCCCAATAGTGCCACAAGTAGATTGTTGGCTGAAGAGGATTGATTTCTAGAGGTTGTTTGAAAAGCCATAGGGACAAAAAAAATAATGGAGCGGAAGAGGAAGAAGGAGCTGGAATCGCACACTGATCTGATACCAAGTTAAAGAAGGAGACTTTGATAATGACTCTCGTCAATCAAAAAGTTTTTTTCATTCACGTATATATCGTATTTACATCACGTTTGAAATACATGAGATAGAGTTTACACGGGATTAAATCTCCTAAATACTACTCCCTCCATTCCAAAATACATGAATTGTTGAGGTAATGTACACCTATTAAGAAAAATAGTTAAGGACATAAATTTAAGACTACTTTCCACTATTACCCTTTTGATTATTCAACCTATTCTCCTAGAAAAATGTAAAGTAGTTAAGAACATCATTAAAACAAAGGGTAAATATGGAAAAAAGTCCAAACAATTATTTTGAACTATAAAAAAAGTCTCAACAATTCATTTATTTTGGAATGGAGGGAGTAGCTAACTAATATTCAAATATAAATAATAAAATAATGATAAGGCTACCGTTTTTTATCTTTAATAAGTTATACAATCTTTTTTCTCTTGACAGTGAAAATGATGATAGCTCAATGTGCGAGTTCAATTGCCTAAGCGGAATTTGTGAAGTGAGGAAGACCAAGGCAGTGAATTGACCATTTTTTTGTGCATTAAGCTGCACTTAGAGTACCCTAATGCAACATGTATGTGACAATAAGTGTATTTATTGTGATTTTGGGAAGTGGTGAAGGAGATATATATAGACAGAGAGAGATGCCTTGTGCTTGAAGCTTGTCACTGACCGAAGAGAGAGTCGCAACGTGGCGTTAAATATACATATACTTTTATATATGGTGTGCACGTGTTTTTGTGGTTGCATTTCAGCACTTAATGTTGCCCAAAAATGCATGCAAAAACAATGTGATCATATGAATTTTAAATATATTATTCCAAATAAATATGGTGGATTAATATAATTGGATTAATTATTTAAGTCCAATAAATATGGATTTAATTAAAGTCCAAAATTCATCGGGCTAGTCCATTAATTTGGGCTACAAATAATGAGCCCACTTGGTTAAGACTCAATATGTCATCTTAGTCTAGAGGCCCAATTTGGCGCCAAGTGTCAAATGACGTGGCATGCCAAGTCAAGTAAAGGAGCCAATAGGACCATGCCACATGTCAAAATGATGCAGCAAGCCTAGTTAAATCGAAGGCCCATAAAAATGAGACATGTCACTTAAATCTGATTGGCCAAAAGAAGCTCATCTTCACCATGACTCTTTTCTTTCCACAACTATAAAAGAGGACGAACAATTCGAACAAGAAGCAAGAGAGAGCTCGTGGATCAAACACCACAAATTTCTCTACAAGCTACAAGTTCAAGTATCAAGTTCATAAACAACTGAAGATCAAGACGAAGATTCAAGATCAAGCTCAAAAGCCCTTGAATCCAAATTCACAAGTCAAGATCAAGTTCATTAAATCCACAAATCAAGTTCAAGTTCATCAAATTCAAGATCAAGCTCGAAGCCCTTGAATTTATATTTAGAAAGGCGAATCATAGGATTCATAGAGATTGTAACACCCACATATTGAAATCAATAAACGATTGTTGCAATATTTTTCTGTCCCGATTATTATTTTCTCGGTCGCAAATTTTATTGTCTTACAAATTCTGGCACTCCCAGTGGGACAATCTCTACCTCTCATCTCAACTTTCCAACTTCAAAGTTCAAGAATACCAAAATGACTTCCAAGAAGGTCAACTCTCAATCCACTGCCCCTAAGGCTGCTGATTCCAAGTTCTCCACCGAGGTAGAAAGCATCCTTGATGTTACTTTTTGAAGCTTTGGGGCTGTCACAAGGAGCAAGGCCAACATGATGGGGCAACAAACACATCAAGTGTTGACGACATCAACTCCAGTGTGGC
Source organism: Capsicum rhomboideum (assembly GCA_031232105.1). NCBI lineage: Eukaryota > Viridiplantae > Streptophyta > Magnoliopsida > Solanales > Solanaceae > Capsicum > Capsicum rhomboideum. The sequence goes on from CP124716.1 coordinate 138,300,106, forward strand.
AGATAAAATTAAGAAGACTCTGGCTCTACTTGATCTCTCTAGTTCAAAAAACTCTGGGACAAAGAATGATGGTCATTAAACCAACATGTCATCTCCACTTACTCCGCGCGAGCCAAGGACTTCAGAGATCAACATATGTGACAATCCGTGCTACTCTTCGATGTCTCCAATAATCATGCAGACAATGGTAACTGATGTCTCATCCATGGAGGAGCAACTTGCGAATATGGCAAAAACGATTGAAGGTGTTTGACCAAGTATGTGCAAACTCAAGACACTGGGATCGATAAGTTGATGGATCGAATGGAAGGCTTAATAGATGGAGATTCTAGTCATGCACCTGGAAAGGCTCCAGAAGTGCAAGAGATAGATCCTCCTACCAAACAGACGCCACCGACTAAGGAGGTGCCAGTCTATGATGACAGAATGATCCCAATTGATCAATTGAAAGAATTCATTGAAGGGACCCTCAAGGAAATGTACGACATTACTACCAAGTCTTCCCTGACGTATGCCAAGACTTACACTGCTAGGATTGATAGCGTCAAGATGCTTGCCAGTTATCAACCCCCAAAATTTCAACAATTTGAGGGCAAAGGGAATCCAAAGCAACATGTCGCCTACTTTGTTGAGACATGCAACAAATCCGGAACATACAGTGACTATCTCGTCAAGCAATTTGTCCGCTCCCTAAAGGAAAACGCCTACGATTGGTACACTGACCTTGAGCCCAATTCAATTGATAGCTGGGAGGAACTGGAGCATGAGTTCCTAAATCGCTTCTATAGCACGAGGCGTACAGTGAGCATGGTAGAACTCACAAATACTCGTCAAAGAAAGGATGAGCCAGTTATTGACTTCATCAATCGATGGAGGAATGCTAGCCTAAACTGTAAAGATAGGCTCAGTGAAACTTCCGCAATAGAGATGTGTATCCAAGGAATGCACTGGGAGCTTCTCTATATTTTGCAAGGAATTAAGCCAAAATCCTTTGAAGAGTTAGCTACTCGTGCTCACGACATGTAGTTGAGCATGTCTTCTGCCGGAAAAGGAGTAGCACCCATCTATGATTCTCGAAAGGGAAAGGACAAACAGGAACCCAGGAGATGGACCAAGTTTGTCCCCAAAAGCGACAACAAAGAATCCATGAATGTCAACGTGTCTCCTGTGAAGCTCACCACAAAGGTGAGCAAGAAGCAAAGTGTAAAGACTACTTCTCAAGCGCGTCCAAACCAGAAGTTGACTTTCAAGGAGATGTAGGAAAAAGAATACCCATTCCTTGATTCTGACATTTCTGAAATTTTTGATGAACTTCTTGAGCTGAAGCTCATTGATCTACCAGAAATGAAGTGGCCCAACGAAGATGGAAAAACTGATGACCCAAACTATTGCAAGTATCACAGGCTTGTGGGTCACCCTTTGGAGAAATGTTTTGTCTTCAAGGATAAATCATGAAACTGGCTAATGAGAAGAAGATCGTGCTTGATGATGAGAAGGCCACTTCTCATCAAATCTCCATCACTTTTGGCTCACTCGATCCGGTCCAAATATGCAACTTCAAAGAGCGTAATGAAGAGCCATTAGAGCATGACAAGTCTCTAATTAATGAAGGTTGGACTTTGGTGACTAGGCGGAAACGCAACAAGATAATGAGTCTACAAAAAGACTCATCCAAGCAGCCAACCAGAAGGAGAATGGTAAAGAAATCGAGAAAACAGAGGTTGGTTGAGCTGCCAAAGAGGGCGAGTGTAGTAGAGCAGCACCACCAAAAACCACGACGTCCTGTGACCTTGGAAGAATTCTTTCCAAGTTGGTTCTGCGCAAAGACTACTCAAGATAACATTGAGGCATCTTGTTTCAATACTGACAAAGAAGAAGCAAAGGGCGAAAGCCTATTGATGGAACCTCCTTCTTCTGAAAGGCCTACTGAATCTCTTCACCAAGAAGCACATGTATGTAATACAAAAATCACATTTATAGACGATGATCTTCTGTTTGGTGAAACACTACACAATCATCCTTTGTATATGGTAGGTCATGTTCTAGAGAAGAAGATAAATAGAATCTTGATAGATGAAGGGTCTGGAGTAAACATCCTGCCTATTCGCATACTGAAGGAACTTGGCATCACAACTGATGAACTTACTGAAAGCCATTTGATGGTCCAAGGGTTCAATCAAGGGGTCAGAGGGCCATAGGATCCATCAAGTGAGAGATTCATATGGACGATTTACGATCAAATGTATTGATGCATGTGATCGATGCCAAAACTTCATATAATATATTACTTGGCAGGCCTTGGGTACATGAGAACAAAATTGTTTCATCCTCTTACTATCAATGCTTGAAGTATCTTGAAAATGGAGCAGAGAAAAAGATAGTGGCCGATAATAAGCCATTCACTGAAGCTGAATCACACTTCGCAGATGCAAAATTCTACTTGAAGAATTATGTCGTGAAAGAGAAAAAGGTAGATGATGTCGCATCAACCAAGTATGATGATCTTGCAACTAAGAAGGTCGAGGTGGCTATTGAAAACGTTGTCATTAAAAACCCTCCCACCACTTCAAATAAAGGGAATGTCGCGTACTTAAAGAAGAAGGCAACTCCTGGGCTCCGCTATGTACCAAAAAGGGGGGGAGAAGTACGACACTCATTCGATGTCCAAGGTAATGTACTAGGGGGGCTAACTCTTCTGGTAAAGCGAATAGATGCAATAAATTTGCCCTCAAAGCTACTTGAGGAATTTATGGCTCAAAATTCACCACGAGATATGACACTCCCTTCAAAGCGTACGAAAGAAGGTTTTGATCCAAACGCATACAAGTTATTTGTAAAGGCTGGATACAACCCTAATGAGCCATCAAATTTGGGGAAAATCCCATCAGAAGCCACTACCAGGAAAGGGTGCGAAGGCTTAGGGTACATGTCGCCACCGCCGGTGCGCATCTCTATTATAAGGGTGGCTAGCGACTACATCACTATGGAAGAGGAGTCTACTACTTCCAGCAAAAGGCCTTCTGTCTTTGATTGACTTGGAGAATCAACCATAAGAACTTCTGTGTTTGAGAGGTTGGGTCCGCTGAAGAGAAAGAAGAGTAACAAACCTCGGAGAAGTTATCAAGGAACTATGACAAACTCTTCACTTAGAATCAAAAAGGATTTCCAAAGTTTGATTCCTTCTAGAATGAGGCAACGGACGGAACTTGTGGTTTCGTGCAAGGAGGTGTTAAAAGCAAAAACTCATACTGTGGTTTATACCAAGGAACATGAGGAAGATAAAGAAAGTGTAGGATCTTCATATCATATTACAACCCAGAGCGAGTACGATACATCATCTCAAATAAAGGTTGAAGAGTCGAAAGATATTTCCTGGTGTTGCCATATATCGGTCAATGACAATGATCCTCAAGAAGAGGAAGATACTGGAGATGCTCCGTCAAAATTTGAAGAAGGAGTAAAGACGACGATAGATCCCCTAAAGGAAGTTAATCTTGGCACTGATGAAGACCCAAAGCCAACTTTCCTAAGAGCTTTTCTAGAAATGGATGAAGAAACTTACATGGACTTACTCAAAGAATATAAGGATATCTTCACTTGGAGTTATAAGGAGATGCCTGGTTTAGATCCAAAAGTAGCAGTTCATCAGTTGGCAGTCAAAAATGGAGCTCGTCCTGTTAAGCAGGCCCAAAGAAGTTTCAGGCCTGACTTGGTTCCATTGATTGAAAATGAGGTTAACAAACTCATTGGAGCAGGCTTTATTCGTGAAGTTAAATACCCCATATGGATATCAAATATTGTTCCAGTACGGAAGAGGAATGGCCAAATTCGAGTTTGTGTCGACTTTAGGGATCTCAGCAACACATGCCTTAAGGATGAGTTTCCAATCCCTATTCCAGAGTTAATGATTGATGGTACTATTGGTTTTGAGGCGATGTCATTTATGGATAGATCATCCGGTTATAACCAAATCCACATGGCACCAAAGGATGAATAGCTCACTGCATTTCGTACACCTAAAGGTATTTATGCTACAAGGTGATGCCTTTTGGTTTGAAGAACGCTGGTGCCACTTATCAAAGGGCTATGCAAAACATCTTTGATGATTTAATCCATAAAAATGTTGAATGCTATATGAATGACTTAGTGGTAAATTCGGGAAAGAAGAACGACCACTTAAAAGACTTAAGAATGGTATTTGAGTTGCTCCGAAGATATCAGCTTAGGATGAATCCGTTGAAATGCGCCTTTGGAGTTACTTCCGAAAAGTTCCTTGGCTTTATTGTACGACACCAAGGAATTGAAATTGATCAACACAAGGTTGATGCAATTTTAAAGATGCCCGAGCCTCGAAACATTCATGAATTAAAAATTCTTCAAGGGAAACTAGCATACTTAAGGAGGTTCATCTCAAATTTGGCGGGAAAATGTCAACCATTTAGCCATCTCATGAAGAAGGGTGCCCCTTTCGAATGGGACCAAGATTGTAGTAAGGCCTTTGAAAATATCAAATCTTACTTGATGAAGCCTCCATTTCTTGCGGCACCTATAAATAGAAAATCGTTGATTCTCTACATCGCTGCACAAGAAAGGTCAGTCAGAGCACTATTGGCCCAAGAAAATAGTGAAGGTAAAGAGAACTCTCTTTATTACCTGAGTAGAATGATGACACCAAATGAGCTGAATTATTCACCTATTGAAAAGTTGTGTTTGGCGTTAGTCTTCTCAATTTAAAAGATAAAGCACTATTTTGAAGCTCATATTGTTCATCTGGTGTATAAAGCAAATCCCATCAAGTTTGTAATGTCGAAACAAGTCCTCAGTGATCGACTTGCAAGGTGGTACCTTCAATTTCAACAATTTGAGATCGTCTACATCCCTCAAAAGGCCGTAAAGGGACAAGCATTAGCAGATTTTTTGGCAGACCACCCGATACATGATAATTGGGAACTAACTGATGAACTTCTTGATGAGGATACAATGATTATTGAAGTTCGATCTCCATGGAAGATGTACGTTGATGGTGCGGCACATCGTGGTGGAGCTGGTGCTGGCGTAGTGTTTGTCACTCAGCAGGAAGAGGTTATCCCATACTTTTTTACTTTGACACAATGTTGGTCTAACAATGTCACTGAATACCAAGTGTTGATACTTGGACTTGAAATGGCCGTCGATATGAAGCAACTACAATTGCAAGTCTTTGGTGACTCCCAATTGGAGATCAAACAACTATTGGGAGACTATGAAGTCAAAAAGCCCGAGCTACGCCCGTATCATAGTTATGCTCAGAAGTTGATAGGATGGCTTGGAGAAGTTACCCTCCAACACGTGTTAAGAAAGAAAAATAAGCAGGCCGATGCATTGGCTGCTTTAGATTCAACCCTTACTCTTCCGAATCAAACACGAGTTACTATCCGCTAAGAATGGGTAGTACCACCACCAGATGAGGAGGAATATACAGAAAACAAACTTGAGCATCTCGTCGCTGTGTCTGAAGCTGTAAAGGTATATTAGCGACAACCAATTATTGACTACTTGTGTTATGGAATACTTCCTGAAGATCCATGAAAAAAGACTGACATCCATCGTCGTGCACCTCGCTTCCTTTACTACAAGGACACGTTGTACAGAAGGTCATTTGAAGGAGTACTCTTGCGATGTTTGGGAGAGGAAGAAACAGTTCAAGCTTTGCAGGAAGCACACTCGGGAGTATGTGGATCTCATCAATCTGGACCAAAGCTCCACTTTCACATAAAAAGGATGGGATATTATTGGCCAACGATGGTGAAAGATTGCTTGGACTATGCTAGAAGATGCAAGGCCTGTCAATTTCATGCAAATTTCATACATCAGCCTCCTGAAATATTACACCCCACTATCGCATCTTGGCCATTCAATGCTTGGGGATTGGATGTTGTTGGACCACTACCAAAATCGTCTGGTGGACACTTGTACATCTTGGTTGCGACAGATTACTTCTCAAAATGGGCCGAAGCTGTTGCTCTCAAAGAAGTAAAGAAGGAGAATGTTGCAAACTTCATCCGAGTAAATATCATCTACCGCTTTGGAATTCCCTATTACATAATAACTGATAATGACAAGCCATTTGATAACAAGCTGATGAAAAAGATTTGTGATCTCTTTGGTTTCAAGCAGCGTAAATCTTCTATGTACCATGCTGCCGCCAATGGTCTAGCTGAAGCATTCAATAAGACCTTATGCAACATATTGAAGAAAGTCATCTCCAAATCCAAACGAGACTGGCATGAACGAATGGAAGAAGGGTTGTGGGCATATAGGACAACTCATCGCACACCAACGCAAGCAACCCCATACTCACTTGCTTTTGGAGTTGAAGCAGTCCTACCACTTGAGCGTCAAATACCTTCTTTAAGACTTGCTATTCAAGAAGGGCTCACCGAAGAAGAAAATGCTAAGTTACGTCTTGTGGAGTTAGAAGCTCTTGATAAGAAGAGGCTAGAGGCTCAACAAAATCTTGAATGTTATCAAGCCCGTCTATCTCGTTCTTTCAACAAAAGGGTTTGCCTGAGGTGCTTCCAAGTTGGAGATCAAGTCCTAGCAGTAAGGAGACCCATTATCACTTCTCATAAATCTGGGGGCAAATTCACCTCTAAATGGGATGGACCATATGTCATAAAAGAGGCGTATTCAAGTGGCGCTTACAAGCTTGTCGATGCAGATGGCATGAAAATTGGTCCTATCAACGCCAAATTCTTGAAGAAGTACTATCCTTGAGGGAAGATGACGCTCCTTAAGGCACGAGCATTAACTGGATGGCCACTCCTGGCCCGCAAGAGTATAAACTGTGTACGACTCAAAAAAAAAAAATGTCCGCTAGGTTGAAAATCTCGAAAGAGGCAGCCTAGGCAAAAGTTAGGACCAACAACAACGAAAAAATTCACTCTTCCAGAACTACGTTGTGACTTGATCCTCTTCACCAAGGTATGTAGGCGCTTAGAATTTCATTCTAAGTTCAGTTGCATGAGTGTCAAAAAAAATAAAAATACATGTTTTCGCTTGATCCGCCACACGAAAGTTAAGTTTGCAAACATTCTGATTAAACTTTGGGCTAACACAATAAAATATTCATGACTAAATGGGGGCAGAGCTCCATATAAAAGGTAAGCTTCTGCAGCAGGATTTGAGATCCTCAAGTTCTCCGAGCCTACAAGTTGAAGTTGTAAGTCTTCCAAGCCTGCGAATGAAAGCGTGCATGTTGAAGTCAAAATTCACCTAAGTCAGTGATGTTGAAGTCTTAGGTTCACCATAGCTGCATACTAAAGTCCTCAAAGTCGGCAATTCTGCAAGATGAAATCTCAAATCCACCAAGTCTGCAAGTTGAAGTTGTCAAAATTGCAAAGTTTGCAAGCTGAAGTCTCCAAATTCGCCAAGTTTACAAGGTGGAACCGTCAAAACCTCCAAGTTTCAAGTTGAGGCCTTCTAAACTTCCATAACTTAAGGTGGACAATATTTTCCCCTTTACACCTTAAGCTGGCTTTTCCATGGGTTTATCCTTAAAAGGGTCTACAAATCTCCATGCCTTAAGGTGGACAAAAATTTGTCCCTTTGCACCTTAAGCTGGCTTTTTCACGAGTTTATCTTTAAAAGGATCTCTAAACTTCCATGCCTTAAGGTGGACAAAATTTTTTCCCTTTGCACCTTAAGCTGGCTTTTTCACGAGTTTATCTTTAAAGGGATCTCTAAACTTCCATGCCTTAAGGTAGACAAAAATTTGTCCCTTTGCACCTTAAGCTGACATTTTCACGGATTTGTTATGTAAAGGGACCAAACTCGAAGCCGAACTTGTCAGGTCTCAAGGTGATGGAGGCAAAGTTAAACTCTCGCACCTTAAGCTGATTATTGCGTAGGAACATCGGTGAAAGGGACCAAACTTGAAGCCAAACTTGTCAGGTCTCAAGATGACGGAGGCGAAGTTAAACTCTTGCACCTTAAGCTGACCATTGCATAGGCACATCGGTGAAAGGGACCAAACTTGAAGCCGAACTTGTCAGGTCTCAAGGTGACGGAGGCGAAGTTAAACTCTTACACCTTAAGCTGATTATTGCGTAGGAACATAGGTGAAAGGGACCAAACTTGAATCCGAACTTGTCAGGTCTCAAGGTGACGGAGGTGAAGTTAAACTCTCGTACCTTAAGCTGACTATACTTGAAGCTGAACTTGTCAGTTCTCAAGGTGACGGAGGCGAAGTTAAACTCTCGCACCTTAAGCTGACCATTGCATAAGTACATCGGTGATAAGGACCAAACATGAAGCCGAACTTGTCAGGTCTCAAGGTGACGGAGGCGAAGTTACTCTCGCACCTTAAGCTGATTGTTGCATAGGGACCAAACTTGAAGCCGAACTTGTCAGGTCTCAAGGAGTCGGAGGCGAAGTTAAACTCTCGCACCTTAAGCTAACCATTGCATAAGTACATCGGTGATAGGTACCAAAATTGAAGCCAAACTTGGCAGGTCTCAAGGTGACGGAGGCGAAGTTAAACTCTCGCACCTTAAGCTGACCATTGCATAAGTACGTCGGTGATAGGGACCAAACTTGAAGCCGAACTTGTCAGGTCTCAAGGTGACGGAGGCGAAGTTAAACTCTCGCACCTTAAGCTGACCATTGCATAAGTACATCGGTGAAAGGGACCAAACTTAAAGCCGAACTAGTCAGGTCTCAAGGTGACGGAGGAAAAGTTAAACTCTCGCACCTTAAGCTGACCTTTCATGAATGCTATTTGTTTCAATCCTGCAAAAGAAGAAAGGAAAAGACAACACAAAAAAAAGGGGCACAAGAAGAAGAGAGATTGTTACATGTCAAGACGTTTTAAACTCGGAAGCCATACATCACCAACGTGTATAGGCTTGAGACAAGATGTTTTGGTGAGAATGAAGCCCTTGAAGTCTGGTTTCGATCAATCAAAACACCTTTTTGATGGTGACGGTCCGACATCATGATATAAATTATTTAGTGAGACAATGCAAATCTGAAATTCTCTGCGAGATAGAATTTAGGGTTAACTTCAAAAATTTGTCTAGAACGATCCGGGAGGTTTTAAATTCTAAATTTTGGATATGTTATAGCTGAATGTTTATGGTATATATAGAATTAAGTGTATCATGATTTTGGTAATCCCACATTGATAAAAAAATTTAGTGTCGTCGCGCAAATCTGAAACTGCCGGTACGCCAAAATCCAAAGTTGAATTCGGGCTAACATATGAAAAGATACCAAATGTATTAAATTATTAATTTTGTAAATATTATATATATGGATGTATAGTTTTGGAAGAATCAAGTGGCTTGTGATTTCTTCATTCCTACATCAAGATATGCAAGTTTTGGTGAAGCTATGCAAATCTGAAATTCTGAGCATGACAGAATTTAAACCTAAGTTCCAAGAAATTGTATAGAACGAAGTTGAAGGAGTTTAATTCTGAATTTTGGATATGTTGTAGATCTCGAAGTCTAGTTTCTGTAATGTTAAACCGTTCAGGATTTCGATATTTCTACAATGAGATATGAATTTTCTACCACTAACATGCTGAGCTGAAAAAAAAGTGACGAAAATTAAAAGAGAAGAATAGATTACCTGCAAGGCATTAATAGTCTCCTTGTTGATATAAAACTAGGAGAAGTTTTCAAGTCCTTAAGGAGGTGGCATACTCCTAATTGGAGTGGAATGGGGACAGTTCAAGTTTGTAGGAATATAGACATCCTAATTCTAATTGGAGAATGATTGGTTATGGAGTAGAAGAATTTCATTCCCGAAATGGAAAGGAGTATCCTGAAGACGCGCAAACAAGGAAAAAGTCAAGTCAATACTTCGAGCCTAGTCTTCGAAAGATTAAATATCTCCGACAAGTCTCGAAGTGAGGGCATTTGTGATTATATGAGTTTAAATATATTATTCCAAATAAATATGGTGGATTAATATAATTGGATTAATTATTTAAGTCCAATAAATATGGATTTAATCAAAGTCCAAAATTCATCGGCTAGTCCATTAATTTGGGCTACAAATAATGAGCCCACTTGGTTAAGCCCAATATGTCATCTCAGTCTAGAGGCCCAATTTGGCGCCAAGTGTCAAATGACGTGGCATGCCAAGTCAAGTAAAGGAGTCAATAGGACCGTGCCACATGTCAAAATGATGCAGCAAGCCTAGTGAAATCAAAGGCCCATAGAAATGCGCCATGTCACTTAAATCTGATTGGCCAAAAGAATCTCATCTTCACCATGACTATTTCCTTTCCACAACTATAAATAGGGGCCTCATAATTCATGAAAAGAGGACGAACAATTCGAACAAGAAGCAAGAGAGAGCTCGTGGATCAAACACCACAAATTTCTCTACAAGCTACAAGTTCAAGCATTCAAGTTCCTAAACAACTGAAGATCAAGACGAAGATTCAAGATCAAGCTCAAAAGCCCTTGAATCCAAATTCACAAGTCAAGATCAAGTTCATTAAATCCACAAATCAAGTTCAAGTTCATCAAATTCAAGATCAAGCTCGAAGCCCTTGAATTTATATTTAGAAAGGCGAATCAGAGGATTCATAGAGATTGTAACACCCACATATTGAAATCAATAAACGATTGTTGCAATATTTTTTTGTCCCGATTATTATTTTCTCGGTCGCGAATTTTATTGTCTTACAAACATGAATAGTTTGACTGTTTTTTAGTAGCTAATGTCGCTTCAAAATGGTTTTATTAAGTTGTATTCTCAGCTACTCAAGAATCTGAAAAAGCTGCACTTTTCACTTGATAAAAAACCTGCATGGAAGAACTGTACAAAAATCTGCATAAAAAATTGCACAAAATCTACATGAAATTGGAGTCTATCTCTGCATTTGGTTTTTTTGGGGGAATCTATGAGTTAGATTGTTGTTATTTTTTGTGACTGGAAAAATATGGTTTTTTTTTTCATTATACATGTTGCACTTGTATGTAGAACACATATGTATTTAATCACCAATATATAGATTGTCGTCATTGTATCATTGTGATTTTAGGTCCGGGGAGCACTATGATAATTTTTTGGACTTAATTAAATCACTGAACTTATAGAAGGAAAGAAACTCAGCTATAATGCAGCGTGGTACTAGTAATTCTGACTTACCCATTGAAAACTATGTCGGCGGTGAAAGCATTTGTAGATCCAATTTAATTCCAAATATTGTGACACTTTTTGAAGGTACACATACTCCATATGTGCAAGGTTTAGAACAAAGGATTTCTCAACCAATTAGTCTATCTCTGCCAGCGATTGTTAGTCTGAACCAATAAAATGGTGTAGATAGCCCTTCAATAGCTTTGAAAAATAGTATCATCAGCTTTGACACACTGCAATTCTCGTTTTATAGGTCCCATCATAAGCCAGAATGCATAATATACTATTGTTGGTCATGGCCATAGAAAAGACTTAGGGTCTACGTATGGATGTTTTGATTTACTTGAATCTATGAGCACAACAAACACCATGTTTCCAAATGAGTCAACTTTGGATTTTGGTCATGTGCAAAGTATGGTCTATGCTGGATATAGCTCTAGAATTATATATAGAAGACAGGGATCTCATCTCATTGTTATGATACCTGATATTTTAGGAAATAATAACTTCTCTTATGTGACTCCAACAATTCTTTTGTGTAATGGAACTAGCAAATATCGTGTTTCTATTATTCCACGAAATCCTTTTTCCTATTAGATTCCAACAGGAATGTTGTCAAATACACTGGCTCCTGTCCTACCGATTATGAATGCTCCCAATTTCTCTGTACCATTACCACATTTTTCAGGGAACTAGACTTTTAGGTCTTTCCAGGTTCCATCTATGCATCCTATGATGAATCAACCCCAAGATTTATGTGAGTGAGCAATGGACCTTGTCGTATGCCACCGTATCCTTTCAATTTTCACATGGTTAGTTTCTTCACCTTTTCTTTTATTTATTAACTTTAATTTACTTTTTAACTATAAATTAAACAATATCAATGTTTATTGTATTTCGATTATCAAAATTTCACAACCCAACTCATATATTCCCAAAAAACCCTTGTGCAGATTTTTCTGCAATTTCTCAGTGCAGTTATTTTATCAAGTGAAAGTACAACTTTTTTCAGATTCTTGGCTAGCTCAAAATGTTCAAATTTGTTTTGACTTTTGACAAGAGAATTTAATTTTGTTGTACTTTTATGGTTTTACAATTTTTGTGTATATATTATATGTACGTATGTATTCTATGTTTGTAGGGTCACCTTGCAGTCACCTCGATTAATCTTATGATTTATCCTTCAATGTACGAGTTCAATTGCCTAAGCAGAATTTGTGAAGTAAGGAAGACTAGGAACTGAATATTTTAGTAGGGTCACCGATTTATATTTTCGGACACAAAAAACTTGAAATGCAGCAGCAAATTGGCCACTTTTTTGAGAATTAAGTTGTACTTAGAGTACTCTAATGCATCATGTATGTGAAAATGAGTGTATTTGTTGTGATAGTGGGAACTTGGGGAGGAGAGATATATAGTGAGAGAGGCGCCTAGCGCTCGAAGATTTTCACTGACAGAAGAAAGAGTGGCAACGTGGCGTTCCACATGCATATACTTTTATAAATGTTGTGCAGTTGCTTTTGTTGTTGCATTTTAGCATTTAATGTATCTCAAAATTGCCTGTAAAACCTATGAAGTTTGACTATTTTTCAGCAGCTAATGCCACTTCAAAATGGTTATATTAACCTGTATTTTCAGCTACCCAAGAATTCAAAAAATTTGCAATTTTCACTTGATAAAAAAATTGCACCGAAGAACTGCACAAAAATCTGCATGAACCTGCACGAAACTGGACAAAAATCTGCACATGGTTTTTTTTGGGGAATCTATGAGTTGGGTTGTCATTTTTTGTGACTAGAAAAATATTGTTTTTTTCATTATAATGATATGTTGCATGTAGACCACGTACGTAGCTAATCACCAATATATAGATTGACGTTATTGTATCATTGTGATTTCAAGTCCTGGGAACACTATGATAATTTTTTGTACTTAATTAAATCACTGAACTTCTAGAAGGAAAGAAACTCAACTATAATGCAACATGGTACTAGTAATTCTGACTTACCCATTGAAAACTACGTCAGTGGTGAAAGCATTGGTCGATCCAATTCAATTCCCACTATTGTGACACCGTTTCAAGGTGCACATACTCCATATGTGCAAGGTTTATAAAAAATTATTTCTCAACCAATTAATCTATCTCAACAAGCGAGAGTTAGTCTGAACCATGAGAATGGTGAAGATGGCCCTTCATCAACTTAAACAAGCAGCCCTTCATCAACTTTGACAAACTCTAGCTCTCGTTCTATATGTTCCATCATAAGCCAAAATGTATCATATACTGTTGTTGTTCATGGCCGTTGAAAAGACTTCGGGTCTATAGAAGAAAGTTTGGATTTACCTGAATCTATGAGTGCAACAAACACCATGTTGCCAAATGAGTCATCTTTTGATTTTGGTCATGTAAGAAATGGCGTATGCTGGACATAGCTCTAGAATTATATATAGAGGACTGGGATCCCATCTTATTGTTAGGGTACTTGATATTTTGGGAAATAATTACTTCTTTTATGGAACTGCAATAATTCTTTTAGCTAATGAAACTAGCACATACCGTGTTTCTATTATTCCATAAAATCCTATGTCCTTTTGGATCCCAATAGCAACGTTATCAAATACACTAGCTCCTATCCTACCAGTTATGCATTCTTGCGATTTCTCGGTACCATTATGACATTTACAAGGAACTGAACTTTTAGCTCTTTCCAAGTTCCATCTATGTATCATATGATTAATCACACCCAAAGATTTGCGGGAGTGAACCATGGACCTGGTCATATGTCACTGCATTCTTTTAGTTTTCACATGGTTAGTTTATTCGCCTTTTCTTTTATTTATTAGTTTTTGTTTCCTTTTTTACTATAACTTTAACTATGTCATATCTTAGTGTGTTTCCATTATCTCACTTTCACAACCCAACTCATAGATTCCCCAAAAAAATCCTTGTGCAGATTTTTGGCAATTTTTTAGTGCAATTATTTTATCAAGTGATAGTGCAGGTTTTTTCAGATTCTTGGCTAGCTGAAAATGTTCAAATATTTGTAACTTTTGAGAAGAGAATTTAATTTTATTGTACTTTTATGGTGTTATAATTTTTGTGTGTTTATTATATGTACGTATGTATGGTGTGTTTGTAGAGTCACCTTGCCGTTACCTCGATTAATATCATGATTTAGGCTTCAATGTACAAGTTTAATTGCCTAAGTAGAATTTGTGAAGAAGACCAGGCAGTGCATATTTCAGGAAGGTCACCGACGTATCTTTGCGGTCACAAAAAAAATTGTAATGTAGCAACAAATTGGTCACTCTTTTGTGCATTAATCTGTACTTAGAGTACCCTAATGCATTATTGTCACGATCCAAAATAGAGTCCATAATGGCACCTGTCACACTCTCCGGTATAAGTAAGCCTATCCCAACTCAAAACTCGATAATCAAAGTAAATCAGAAGAGGAAGAAGAAGAATGGCAATAACACCAAATATTATAGAAGGAAATACAATCTCAATGATACATCCCATGTCTGGTTGTCACTAGTACAAACCTCTAATACAAAATATAACCAAATAATCTAAAGTACTTTAAATGTGGATAATGCATAAGTTAAGTTAAGGAGAGATCCAGGTAACCTCTAAGACCCTTCAGCTGCTACCTCGATCTCCACAATGCCAACACTAAAAAACTCAATCTACGCTCTTCTACTCAGATCAACACCTACACAGGGTGCAGAAAAGGAAAGAAAAAGTAAGGATGAGTACGAAACATGTGTACTCAGCAACACCACACCAACCTTCTTATTTATCCCAAATCAGCTTACACTTGAAAAAGTTCCAGCCTATCCTAGCCGATAGCACATTTATCAAAATAATCAAATTAGTGTACTAAGGTAGGCATGTACAAATTTAAGATCAATAGCGAGAGAGATAAATCATATCAGAAGGGAAACTGACACCACAATATATAATATTAACTCACCATCTCAAAACAACAATCCCGACTAAGGTAGATGAGGTGTGTATCCCACAACCACTAGATGTGACACAACAATCTCAATGGATCAAGCCATAACAATACTCCAGGTCCTATAATATCTCAACCACCAAACCACCAAAGGGAAGGTACAATGCAATGTAATGAAGTAATAAGAGATGCAGAATACACAATATCACAAACAAGATTCAATCACATAAAATAATGCAAAAGGAAATAATCAAATGCAATATCAAACATACAAAGGAATGCAATGAAATGATAATGATCTAAGCCATTGCATAGCCCTCATATACACCTTCCAAGCATAAAATCCTAGGACAGGACCCATAGGGGATTCACAATCCATAAACTTTCACACTCTCAATCTTATATCTCAATCAACCTTGCCCATTGAATCCTCGGTCAAGGGTTTTATAAAGTATTTTATTTTCTTTCAAAAATCAGTATTTCTCAGTGGTACCAGTTTCCATGAATATGAATGAATGAGATAAGGATGCATCTCATAACCAAATCAATATGAAGATAATGAATCAATTCAATAATGGTATAAATAAGCTCAAAATCTCCTTAATATGTCAATAGTCCATGACATAAGCCATCATATGGAACCATTGGAATAAAGAGTCATGTAAGATATCAATAATATCAATCCAAGCCCCTTACCCAGGCGTCACAATAATGCTCAAATAAGTCCTATAATATCAACTCAAGCCCCTACTTGGGAATCACGATAATAATAAGGAAAGTAATGCACAAATAATGCCAATAATATCAATTCCAACACCCACTCGAGTATCACAATAATGTCCGAAGACCAATCAATCAAGTATCCATTTTAGGAGTGCACATTCCACTAAAGATCAATGTCTACCCTCTAATTCAACATCTTATTTCATCCATCAATAATCCTCTTTTATTCCTATCGAAACTGGTAAATTAAGTTACTAACTAGTAATCCATACACTCAAGTCATCACTAAGTTCAAAACACTATCCCCTTTAGTCGATCATTCAACCACTCGACTCTATTCAACTTATAATTCTAGCTAGAGTCATACACCCTTTTAAATCTTACTTACTAAAAATTAGCCAAACTTGACTTCAGGTTCTTAAGTAATAACATCACATCCTCTTATCACAATTAATTCTCCTAACTATCTTTTAGCAAGAATATCTCATAGTCCAAACATACAAAATATCGGATTCGTCCTGTTAAGGTATTGAAGGCTATTTCTATAGCTTCTTGTTCTCCTACTTCTTCTATTGTTTCCCATATTCCCATATTAGGCATTATAAATCATCAAGTAAGTCATAAAAAATACAAACATCCATCAAGGGATCCACACAAAACACAACATTTCATTATTACATTAGTTCCATGTTTTATCCATCCAAACTCAGTGCTTGTTGGCCTAGACATGAAATCTCCCATCAGCTATAGTTATTACACGCAACTAATCCAAGTCTGCTACACATTAAACCATAACCGACCTCGATGAAAGATCTTAGAACAAGCAAGCCACACCAAGGTTGATCTTTCCTTTCCTTCATGCCTCCATTAGCCAATCATCTAGAAATCAAATAATTGTTGGAGTAATTACGCAATTACTCTTTGAATAACTACTTTGGGAATTCAACCCACTATTTTTATCCTTATTCATGGTCTAAAACACTATCCAAGGGTCAATTAACCATTAACTAGTGCTATCATGCTCAACCTATCTTCATTAATGGAGTTTCAAAGCTAAAGGTTCCATTTTTATTGAATTCAAGGTTTCCAAAAATCAAACTTCATGTTTAGAATCACAAATTCATGCTAGGAATCGTTAGTTAACAATCTAGAAGTGATTCTAGGTGATATTACCCCAACCCGTAGGTTTTCCCAAAAATTTCATGAACTTAGGATTCTAATCCCCACGAATTTCAGAATTTTACCATTAAAGGTCATTCTAATGATTCTAGGATGTTATTGGATTGAAAGACGTAGAATGATTCTAGGATGTTATTGGATTGAAAGACGTAGAAGATGACGGAAAAACTTACCTCAACGAAGAATTTTTACCCAAGGACTTGGAAAATTTCCCCCTAGGGCTTTGGGATGATATTTTTGTGTTGAAAACCCCAAAAAACATCAAAAAATGGCTTATGTACTGCCCAGTTGATGCTACAGTGGTCCAATTACCGCTGCAGCGGCCAACTTTTCAGCCTGTATAGTGTTCAGTAAAATGGTCATAACATTTTACTTCGATATCGGATTAATGAACAGTCATCAACGTTGGAAATAAGACTCAGAGATATTTAGTTTGGTAGGTATTGGACCCCATAAATTTTTATATTTGAGGAGATATGCTCGTTTGAAGTTAACTCTAGTTTACAGTTAACTTAAAACTTAATCGGTAAGAACACTTTAAACTAAACTTTGTGCTAGGGGTATTGTATGACATTAGTTCATGGCTAATGCACTTACATACTGATGAATTAACCCTATAACCTATGATGAATGAGGTTTTTATGTCTTTACTCAGAATGGGTTGTTACAATGAATACAAATTTACCTACCATTCATCCTCGAGCGATCATTGGTGAAGAAGAGAGTTTTTAGCACGATTTTTGGAATTCAGCGTACACAATGGTTAAGAAACTAACACAACCTCCCATCCACTTCTAAAACACTTAGATAACACTTACCAAACTATCGTACCATAAATAACGCAAAATAGCTACCCAACTAACCTACGCACTACGGCCACCAAGCTCTAGGTACCATCTTTGATCACTATAATCCAAGGAATATGATACACAATAAAATTTATGTAATGGGTCATTTAAAATACCCACACAATATCATGACACACGAAAATTTAAGGCAAAAATAGAAATAATGGGTAATGACAAATGATGTTTCCTTATTTTTAACTATTGAAACCCGTATTTGTACTGCTACAGTAGAACGTTTATCGTTGCAGCGGTAAATCTACTGTTGAAGTAGCCTGTAGGCCAAGTTGGGTTGCCACGACGACGACACTTTTACTTCTTAAGCGGCTCCAAGGTAGTAACTCTGGACTTGGTCCCACTTCAGGCCATTTCACAACACACCTCTCGTGATCCGACATCACGAACTAACCCTTTCACAGTAATCGCTAAAATCGAAGTTCTATTAACCCGTTTGACGTACCATAAGTTTCTACGACTTCTTAAGCTCATCATCTAACACATTAACCAATCAAATCCACAAATCAACACACCATGTATATTTCCAACCAAAACCACACTTCTCTGAAGTCTGTTATTTCTATACTAGGAACAAGTTTCATAGGGTACTTACACCCTAACCAATGCTATAACTAACAGAACACCACCAATACACCACTATGGGTTTTCACAAACACATATATTCTCCACTATAACTCATATTAGTTTATTCAACCCTATAACGTACCTCAACCCCTCAAGGGTCAATACCAACAAAGTATTATCATGTAATAATCAGAGGGATATGAATATGCCACAACACATCTAATAACTCTACTCCTTCGATCGACCCTATACAACAGACCATCAATAAAAATCAAGCTAACTTATTTCATCAACCTTATCAACTCAACTACACCACATTCAAGGGATACTATTAACAGATAATTATTCCCATTCACTAAGAATTTATGCAATATCAAACCATAATAAGCCAATTACAAGGTCAGTCTAGTATCCCTGTCTCCTCACTAAGCCTATGAACATTATTCAACTATTACTTTATTCACATCCTTAAAACATCTCCTATTTTAAATCATTTGTTGCCACTATGGGTTTTGTACAACTAGTTAGTCTACCTTTAGGACATCAACACCTTTACCATCCTTAAATAATTCAAGTCACTAACCAAATAAGCTACATAATTGATAGACACACAATTAAGGTTTACTTACCAATATCAAGTAAAACCATTATTACTATCTCCCCTTATCATATTACATGAAATAACCAATTTTATATACCTAATTAATTTA
Organism: Capsicum rhomboideum; assembly: GCA_031232105.1. NCBI lineage: Eukaryota > Viridiplantae > Streptophyta > Magnoliopsida > Solanales > Solanaceae > Capsicum > Capsicum rhomboideum. The sequence goes on from CP124716.1 coordinate 138,319,243, forward strand.
CCTTGAATTAGTGCATTGGTGATATCAACTACACAACTTACCTCACATTCAAGTCACCAAGGTTATGGAAAACAACTAAGTTCATCTCAGTTTGACTAATTACTTCTTAAGGCATCATTAACAAGTCAATTCATTAACTGGATTATTCAGACATAGATGACCCAATAGCACTTCAGGCCGGGATATAGTCACCACAGGTCCGACCACACAAAGATCCCAACTATAATTATCAAAGTTTGGACCACACAAGGATCCGAATTATAATCATCAAAAATTGGACCACACAAGGATCCCAATTATAATCATCAAAGTTTAGACCACACAAGGATCCTGAGTATATTGTCAAAGACCAAATAGAGATCAAGACATACCTCAAATCAACACCCATCCTTTATGATTTGTGGGTATTCTTTGGTAAGAACTTAGCTTATATCACTCACAATGATCATTTGCACTTAAAAAGTTTGACCATCAAAAAACTAGGTAATAGTATGACCAAAATAATAACCATCCACAAAAGTAATGCATGTAGCATTCTATCATACCACAACAAAAATATTTAAAACATAAGTATTTTTTAGTAAGCATAACCGATCAATTAACGAAAGAGTTATGCTTACCAATGACACTGAAAACTATAATATTCACTACATCAAACAACATAACCACCTAAAAGGTGTACGTTTCACTCATGCAAAACATAATTCACAATATTAGAATACAAGTCCTATGCTCTTATAGACTTCTATCAGTTAGAATAACACTATTCCAACCTTCCAAACATTATTGAGATACCAATTGGGACAAACTAATCCCAATTGTAATGGTTGAGATATCAATTGGAATCAGCTAGATACTAATTGGACTCAACTCGGGGAGACAACTCTAAGATAACATGATAGGAGAGAAGAAAGTGACAGATTCCTAGATGCCTTATAGCTTCCTATAGATTTGGTGTGGATGTCAACACACTAATCGGCAGGCTCTACTAGACATTTGCTCTTGTACTGGGAGACCTGTAACCTGGGCTCTGATACAATCTTATGACGACCCAAATCACAAATCGTGTGGGCACCTGCCCAACTCTATCTAAGATAAGAGAACCCTTAGCAGCCAACCATTCAATAAATGCGGAAGACATTTAAAATAGCCTAAAGTATAAATTATTAAATAAACCTTTTGTTTAAAACACACTTACTAGATTAATATATTGCAGAAGTAAATTACACAATCCTCCAGAACCTAATTTAAATTGGTACAAAAGCACTGAACAATTGGAAGAATGACCTGAGACACAACATCTATGTATGAGTAGAATGATAGGAGCTACTGAAGAATAATCACCGTTGCATCTATAGAAGCTCCAACTGTCCTGGAATATGGCTATATCCCCAAATGGAGATATAGTAAGTGTAGTATCAGTACAACCACACGTACTAGTAGGTATCATCGTCCGACCAGATTTAGAAACATATAATAACATATAGAAAAAAAGAAGAAATCATGAAAAACATACATCCTTAGTATATGAACACACTTAACTTACTTCAACTTCTAACCTTACTGCATTTCCTTTATTTAATCAATATTAATTTAACCTCAAGGCATGACTAACTAACATAATTCCATGTACAAACCTAACCCACATCTCTTACGAACTCACCTTGTTATAAAAACTCTACTCTTTTCTCTCTCTCATTAATCCTCTACTGTGACAATCCTCACTCCTTATTGTACTACCATTAGCTATCGAGATTCCAACAACCAGGACAAGTAATAGCATCAACAACCTTGCAAGAAGGGGCACTACAATATACATTACATATATAACTATATACACCGAAGAATAATATTTATACATAATCCAGGACATACTATTATCAACATAACGAGTCCACTTAAGGAACCATAGTATCTCAACAAGGTTCACCACAACATATATATATATGAATTTAAATGCATATGATGAGTGCATGCATGCAAGATGTATGCATCATCTCATTCTCATCTCAACATCATCATTAATAATATCTCATCATCATCTCAACATCATTATCATATCATTCTCCACATTATCTTAACATGATCTCAATATCATCGTCAATAGCATCTCAACATCATCTCCACATCACCTAAATATCATTATCAATGTCAATGTGAATGCAAGATGCAGCCAATTATCACAACTAGTGCCCAAAAGATAATCACAAACACCTAATCCAAAACAAATACAAGTAACAACATTTAAGATAGAACTTATAATTAATGACAACCAAGTAAATGCAGTCAACAATCATAAATAATGCCCAAAGAGCCAATTCACCACTTATTCAAATGAGTATTATCAAACCCAATCATCAATTACAAACATGTCCGAAGACCAATCAATCAATTATCCATTTTAGGAGAGCATATTACACTAAAGATAGATGTCTACACTCTAATTCACATCCTATTTCACTTATCAATTTAACCCTTTTTTATTCCTAACAAAACTGGTAATTCAGTTACTAACTAGTAACCATTACACTCAAGTCATCACTAAGTTCAATAGACTATGCCCTTTAGTCGATCATTCAACCACTTGGCTCTATTCAACTTACAATTCTACCTAGAGTCATACACCTTTACACATCTTACTGCCCACCAATTATCCAAACTTGATTTTAGGTTCTTATGTTATAACATCATATCCTGCTATCACAATCAATCCACCTAACTATCTTCTAGCAAGAATATCTCATACTCCAAACATACACAATATCGGATTCACCCTTTTTAAGGTATTAAACACTAGTTCTATAGATTCAAGTTCTCCTACTTCTTCTATTGTTACCTGCATTCCCATATAAAGCTTTGTAAATTATCAAGTAAGTCATTTAAAATACAAACACCCATCAAGGGATCCACACAAAACACAAAAATAAGCAATTATATCATTATCGCAGTAATTTCATGTTTTATCCATCCAAACTCTACGCCCGTAGAGCCTAGACATGAAATCTCCCATTAACTATAGTTATTACATGCAACTAATCCAAGTCTACTATACATTAAACCATAACCTACCTCGATCATAAATTTTGGAATAAGCAGCCACACCAAGGTTGTTCTTTCCTTTCCTTCATGTCTCCATTAACCCAATAGCTAGAAATTAAACAATTGTAGGAGTAATTAAGCAATTACTCATCGAATAACTACTTTGAAAATTCAATCAACTAATTCTATCCTTATTCATGATCTAAAACACTACCCAAGGGTCAATTAACCATTAACTAGTTCTATCATACTCAATCCATCTTCATTAATGGAGTTTCAAAGTTAAAGGTTCCATTTTTATTGAATTCAAAGTTTCCCACAATCAAACTTCATGTTTAGAATCATTAATTTGTGTTAGGTACCGTTAGTTAACAATCTAGAAGTAATTCTAGGTGATATTACCCCAACCCATAGGTTTTTTCCAAAATCTCATGGTTTTCCCCAAAATCACATGAACTTAGGGTTCTAATCCCCAAGAATTTCACCTTTAAAGGTCATTCTAATGATTCTAGGATGTTATTGGATTGAAAAATGAAGAAGATGATGGAAGAACTTATCTCAATGGAGAATTTTCACCCAAGGACTTGGAAAATCGTCTCCTAGGGCTTTGGGACAAAGTTTTAAAGTTAAAAACCCCCAAAAAATCAAAATAGGCTTATGTACTACCTAGTTGCCACTGCAGCGGTCCAATTACCATTGCGGTGGCCAACTTTTCAGCCCGGATAGTGTTTAGTAAAATGTCCATACCTTTTTACTCCGCTATCAGATTAACGAACAGTCGACATTATAGTAAAGAAGACTTAGAGATCTTTTATTTGGGGGATATTGGGTCCTATGACTATTTATATTCTAGTAGATATGCTCATTTGAAGTTGACCCTAGTTTACACTAAGCTTAAGACTCAATCGGTAAGAACACTTCTAGCTTAATTTTGTGCTAGGGGTATTTTATGATCTTAGTTCATGTGTAATGCACTTCCCTACTATAGAATTGACCCTATAACCTATGATGAATGAGGTTCTTATGGTTTTACTATTTTCAATAATGATGGAATGGTTCGTTACATCATCAAAGCACTAACTCAAACCACAAATATACTTATGAAATCCCAAAAATCAAACTAAATTATGTACGAACCTTACTACTAACACTTGCAGATAATCCCACACAAATCTTCTAGTTGTATGCTTCCAATATTAACCACTATCCCACAACATAACCATCGAGAAGATCCTACCCAAATCACACCGAGTTCTATAATACCAAGAAAAATCAAATATAACACAGTGGTATACTCTAATTGAGTCCCAACACAAGATCAACTCACACAATCCACCACTAAAGGATCATCTACGGGGTAGCAATATTAATAGTCATAGAAAGAAACTTACGAATCATACCAAGACCCTATGCTAACTAAGCAAGCACATGGGAGAATGTAGAACCACAGTCAAAAACTACCAAGACAGATCAAAGGCGTACTGAAACCATACCTGTGACTACTATACTAGTTCCTACCTTGAGGAACATGATACAAAGATTTTTCATCTTCCTGAGCAACTGATGAAACATCTCTCTATCTATGTTGTGGGAAATCCCTCCTGTAGTGCCTAAGATTTCTATATATGAGAAACTCGAAGGAGTAGGAGTCAGAATCGGAACAACCCGAAAGACCACTATGGCCTTACCATCTCTGAGATTAATCATGAGGATCTTGGCCTCTACCATACATGTTGCTACCTTCATCAAGTATATGGGTCTCTTGCTTGCAAGCCTCTCATGTTTCCACACAAGATCCTCTAGAAAATCTCAAGCAAACTGATCCCATAAAAGAGATGGTGACCCATTTAGTCTACTGTTAACAAAATTCCTCCACTACTGACTTGCTGGTCCAAATAACTGAAAAACATTAAAATCTACCTCATTAGAGTCTACCAGACCCACCCTGTACAACCTCTTGCGACAACCAATCAAGAACCTGTAAGCATCAACCCTAGGATTCCCATCGAACCTAGAAGGATCTGTCCTCATGAACTCTACAAACATACTCTGTCCCTCTATGGACATAAAGGGTAAGGTTACTAAATGTAGGGTGATACCAAGCAATACCTCACTAAATCTAGGAGAATCTATAGTACTAGCCATCTATGTATTTAGAGTCTAAAACCTCTAAGTAGTACACTGAATGAACATAGGAGCCATCCCCTTAAGGAAACCCAATACCCATACCAAACCATCCACAAGCATAGATATGGACATTATCATAGGTGGTGTCTGTACAGAGCTCAATCCCTCTATTTCAATAGACCCATCCTCACGAGCAACTCCAGAACCTGAAGAGGCAATCCCAACCTGACCTCTAGTTGGCCCATATGTTCCAATACGGCCTCTGCCTAGACCTCTACCCCTGCTGCATACCGAAGACGCAGCCTCTGAACCTCTAACCAAAGAAAAACACATTCTTACTATTACCATCTGTGCAAGAGTTAATGAGAGATTCTTGAGTTACATAAGGCTATAAACCCACGACATGGAATGAAGAAATGGATTTCTCCTAAATTTATGTAGCTTCTCAAAGATAGATATCGGATGTCTCCGTACCAATCCATAAGACTCACTAGACTCGACTTGTACTAATGAGACCAATGAATCTCGGCTCTAATACCAATTTGTCATGATCCAAAATAGAGTCTGTGATGGCACCTATCACACCCTCCGGTACAGGTAAGCCTATCCCAGCCCAAACTCGATAATCAAAGTAAATCAGAACCTGAAAAAGAAGAATGGAAAACCCCCAAAATTTTATAAAAGGAAATACAATCTCAAAGATACAACCCAGGTCTAGTTTTTCACTAGTACAAGCCTCTAATATAGAATATAGTCAAATAATCTAAAGTATCTTAAATGCAGATAGTACATAAGTTAAGTTAAGGAGAGATTCGGGTAAGCTCTAAGATTCTTCAGTCGCTACCTTGATCTCTACAATGCAAACACTGAGAGAACATAATCTACACTTTGCTACTCAGATAAATACCTGCATGGGGTGCAAAAAAAGCAAGGGTGAGCATGAAACACATGTACTCAGCAAGTATGGTCGATAATAGACCCTAATCCAACTTAATAGTAAGGACCAACACACCAACCATCCAATTTACCCCAAATCAACTTGCACTTAGAAAAGTCCCAACCTATCCTTGCAGATAGCACATTTATCAAAATAATAAAATAAGTGCACTATGGTAGGCATGTACAGATTCAAGATCAATGCCGATAGAGATAAGTCACAATAGAAGGGAAACTCACACCATAATATGTAATGTCAACTCACCATCTCAAAGCAACAATCCCAACTAAGGTAGAAGATGTGCGTATCCCATAACCACTAGATGTGACACAACATTCTCAATGGGTCAAGCTATAAGTATACTCCACATAGCATAATATATCAACCACCAAACCACCCAAGAGAAGGTACAATGCAATGTAATGTAGTAATATGAGATACAAAATACAATATTCAAAAAAGATTCAACCACGATAATACAATACAAAATGAAATAATCAGATGCAATATCAAACATACAAAGGAATGCAATGTAATACAAGTGATGCAATGCCATAGCCTGATAATGAAGAAAGCCATCGCATGGCAGCCATCATATGTCCCTCGTATACACCTTCCGAGCATAAGCTTCTAGGATAGGACCTATGAGGGGTTTGCAACCCATATACTTTCACAATCTCAATCTCAGATTTCACTCAACCTTGCCGACAAAATTCTTGATCAAGGGTTTTATAAAGTATTTTATTTTCTTTCAAAAATCAGTGTTTCTTGGTGGTACCAATTTTCATGAATATGAATAAATGAGATGAGGATGCATGCTCATAACCAAATCAATATAAAGATAATAAATCAATTCAATAACGGTATAAATGTGCTCAAAATCTCCTTAATATGTCAATTGTTCATGATATACGCCACCGCATGGCACCACTGGAACAAAGAGTCATGTAAGACATTAATAGTATCAATCCAAGCCCCTCTCCAGGGTGTCACAATAATGAATAAATGCAAATAATGCTTAAATAAGGTATCTAATATCCACTCATGCCCCCACTCGGGCATCACAATAATAATGTCACGACCCAACTACCGGATCATATGGACACCTACTCTAATCCACCTAGATAGGAGAACCTTTATCACCCATTTAAAAGGTATGAGGAAATCAATAAGAAAAAAACAAAATCCTTTTAGTATTACAACCTGTTTACACAGCCTTTAATTACAACCAATTTTTTTTTTAAAATACACTATAACCCTCCCCAAGGAACTAGTCTAAACAGGTACAAGAGCGGCTAAGAGAAAATACAACAAAAGACAAAGCTTCTACATTGGAAATAATAACAAAAGTTGTTGGAGATCTTTACCGTATCAAGCCTAAAACACCTACTAATACAGCAACCAGACTATACCCCAAAAGGGTATAGCAAGAGGTAGCATCAATACAAAACCATATGTACTAGTAAGCATCATCAGTCGACCCAAATTCAATCACATAAATATCAAGAAAGAAGCATACAACTTAAAAGTTATTAACCCAAGGTATTTCATCAACCATTCCTTAACACCTTGGCTCATTACAAATCCTTATCATTGGAAAACTCCCTTATTAGCGTGTTTGGTTATAACTACCAACTACCCATTATGTCGTCAAGTCAAACCTTACCCCACAATTATAAGTAGGTTCAATAATATTTCACCCGAGGATTAATACCCTTAACATTCATCTATTAATACCCTTACGAACATGTATCCATGTTTCACAAGTTCGGTTGTGCATAGCACCCTAGAAGTTGGGATTCATCTTAAGTTTACATAGAACAATTAGCAAGACATTACCTACTACTGAGTTAACATAGACAACAACTCAATTCAACATCCATGATTCAGATGATTATATCTACTATATCTAGGTTGCCTAAGTCATTAGAAAATACTAAATTATACCACCCTTACAGTTAACCCAAACCACCTAAGGAACCAAATGTAACACTATGTATGTTAATTAAGAAAGTGACCCGGTCCGCTCAAGGAACGAATATAACATAACAATGGCAAATATCATGCATCCCAGATTACATAAAGAAATCACCCTTAACAATTAAACACGTAACCCATTTTATTCAGGGAACCCATATATAATGACAATAAGTAATCCCAGTTCACTCAAGAAAACCACATTTAATGAAAACATATAAGACCAGTTCACTCTAGGAACCCACATATAATGACAACAAGTAAGCCTAGTTCTCTTAAGGAACCCACATATAATGACAAAAAGTAAGTCAGGTTCACACAAGGAACCCACGTATATGAAAACAAGTAAGCCTGGTTCACTCAAGGAACCCATATATAATAACAACAAATAAGCCCGATTCACTCAAGAAACCACATTCCCGGTTCACTCAAGGAACCGTCACACTCACCTGTACCTTATACACCTATGCTAAGGGTCTTATGTGTGCGCCCACTAGTCATGACATGCGGGGATGAGCTCTTGTCCATGTACCAAATTTCAAACATCAAGCGTCTGTCAACCTTATATCAACCAAACCCGTGGAGATGTCCAAATACCGCTACATCCCATAATAATAATAATAGTAATAATGAAAATTCTGTATAGATGCCCAACTACCAGTGCATCACATAAAATGACATATATCACAACAATCACTACCATAATGATAGTATAACAACACTTGTAAAATCCAACAAGTGTCCATATCAGTTCATTGCATGCGATTAACAATTAGGATATCAAATAGTCATTCACCTTCCTTGGACATGCATATTACAAGCAATACGAGGGACAATAAGAAAACATCTATAATACAGGTTGTATTCAGATACACAGACCATCCCAACAACTTGAAATTAACTCGATGGCATATACCACCCCCAACCGTCTATTTCTCGGGTTACCATCTTAGATTCTTCTGAATTCACCAACACTAACCACCCTTAATGAATAAACATTTAATTTGGTTAACCCAATTCCCAAGTACTACCCTATTATTAAGAATGCAAGGATGAACAACAATACGGTAAATACATAATTTCGTAAACAATTTCAATATTACAACATAATAATAATTTCCCATGCAATTATCCGGGTTTTCATCTATTTTATCCATCCAAACACCATGTTCGAAGGTGTAAACATGAAATCTCCTAATAATTTATGTCATGCTCATGCTTTCTAACCCAGGTTTAAACTTTTTAGCTAAACCTAGCTTACCTGGATGCCAAACAACTGCTATAGAGGCATGAATGAAGCTTTTGACTCCGTGAAGGAGAATTTTGGCATGCAATCAATGGAAAAGCTATTTGTTTTACCCTTTTAAGTTGGAAATATCTCCTTTCCATTGGTCCCAGCCATGAGGTAACCCTAGGAGGGTTTTTGAATAAACCCCATCCTTTTACAACTAAAGAGAAGAAAAGAAAATATAGAAATTTATACCTAAGGTTTTTGGACCCGTCATCTCGCTATAGCGGCCTGCCGACTGTTATGGTGACACTGCTATAGCGGGATAATGTCAGCCCGACCCAAAATTTCTTATTTTAAATTTTTTTATCCTGTCACCTTATACAAATTCGAGATTGTATCTTCAAAATTATTTGTAACTCGTACCCATAACGTGGTGTCTTTTAGTAATGACAAAATATGTAATTATAATAGATACCAATTTACCCATTGCTCATCCCCAAATGACCATGATTAGGAAAGAACAACACGAGTTTAAACTAAACCTTAACGCCCATACTATGACAAAATATTTACAGACGTTACGCGGAAGACTAAACTTTTTTTTCCTTGGTACACTAAGATTTTAAACCGTACTTTTAGCACTATGCCACTCCTTCAGGGAATTTTTCTCCCTTATGAATCGTACTAGACTTATTAGAGCATAACATTTCCCTGGCACCCAAGGTATCTAGGGATCGTCAATACACCAGAAAAAAAGAATTCAAATATAACGGATGAAAATTTTCTATACTTTGAGGGACTAAATCCTGCTATAGCAGGAATATTCTCGCTATAACGGGTTAAGGCTGCTATAGGGGGAGCCAACAGTTTAAAGGGCTGAGAAATGGGTTTCTTGCCTATTTCTCCCTCTTTCACTCAAAATACTACCCTCCCCTCCCCGATCACTTTTCTCCCATCATCGAAAATAAGGTAATCATACTATTCCTCTCTTTACTTTCTTACACACATTTCTGCTAGTTTTATGCTTGAAATCGTTGAATAGAATAGGTTCTGGGCTTGTTTTTGAAATTTCAAAATTGGGGTTGATTTGGCCAAATTTTTGAAGCACGGGTGCTTCTCGTGTGTTCACAACACTTCTATAGCGTTCTGGGCCTAGGGATACCGGTTTTCATGGCCAAAATACGCTCGAAATAGTAGGGAATGTGAAGGGTTGCTCTTGATTTCATTTTAATTATTTGGGCATGTTTTAGGAGTTATCACGCCTAATTTTTTGCATAAACTAGTGTGAGGGTACTTTAGAAACACTGATCTAAGGTTGGTTAAAAATAAAACTTTTCATCAAGAGGTGCTATTGTTGTACCTCTTGATCTGCTGGGGATGATAAAGGCCGCCATAGTGGCCTTGTCCAACTATTGCAATCCTTTTATAAAGGAGAAATACCCACTATAGATACATCACCATAACGGGATGTAGCCCGCTATAGCGGGACGCTACAAGCAATAGCCTCCCAATTAGGCCAAGGCATTGGCCTTTTCTGAAATTCAATTTCTTAACACTTTTATGAGATCTAACCTACTTCCTTTTAATGATTTAACGGATCAATCACCACAATGGTTGAAAACTAAGAAAATGCTCCAAGCCTATGAGAGATTCCCTAATGAGGTTTGTCAGGAGATTTTCCTGGAGTACAGAAGGATATGGTTCTATTATGAGAGGGCCTTCACTGTGAGAGGGGTGGAGAAAAAAGCACCCGTATTTTACAATCAGCTCCAGGAGTTTGGCTGGGGCCTATTTGTGGTGGCTTCCCCATTCAGGGTCTCAGGATGGGTCAGGGAATTTTATTCCATACTTTCTATCGTTCTTTGAGAAGACCACAACCCCACCATCTGCATTAGAGGATTAGATGTCCTTGTGGACATTCAGACTATTAATAAGGTACTTGGGGTGCCACATGTCTCAAATGCAGGGTACTTAGCAAAGGGTGAGGTAATAGATATGAGGTGGCTACGGGACGCTTTAATTTTGGATGAGTTTAGGGATCAGGTCTACTGGCCCACTACTGAGGGCATCACGATCAACTACTTCTTAGTCGATGCTAGAAGGTGGTTGAACCTAGTGTCCAAGAGTTTTCATCCATCAAACAACCTTTTCAATGTGACCTACCCCTGGGTTTTGTTGGTGCCCTGCGTTATACAGAGCATTACGCTGAATGTGGGGGCACATATTCTAATGGGGTGGAGGGACTTTTATCGGGTCACTAAAAAGGTCCCTTACCTTTTTGGTCTGGTTTCTATGTTGTACCGGCACATTGGGGTGTCTGAGAACGAGGCTGACTTTGAGGTAGAGATTAATATCCCCTTCCATCCCCTCAAGGTAAAGGTGGTTTTGCCCAGGGCGAAGAAGAAAAAGAAGGTAGGTGAGGCCGAGAGAAGTCGGCCTTGCAGAGGAGGATGATAATAATGATGATGTTGCCCCTTCCTCTCAGTCCCAGACCCAGCCGCATATTTCTAGCAGCTGCCTGGAGGCAGACTTGACTGCGGCTAGAGCACCTCTTCCTCTTCTCCTCATTGAGATCTCTATAGATCCCCACCTCTTTCTACCCAGGACTATGCAGCTCTCTATAGAGAGCTCGATGAGGAGAAGAGGAAGAGGCGCTCTCGGGTTCACATACTCGCATGGATATGGAAGACCGTAAAGGTCATATTTAGGTGTGCAGTACACAACCAGGAGCTTCCTCAATTGGAGCCAGAGAATATGCAAGAGTTTCCCTTCCTTAGTGATGCCGGCAACCCGCGATGGTGACAGGGCATCCAACTATGGCTGTCAGTGCAGACCAATATCGCTTCCCCTTTTTTATTCATATAATTTGGGTTGCCCCTATTTGGGGCATGTGCTAGAAATTATTCCTCCTTTCTTTTTTCCTTTATTTACCGCACATGGATGCTAGTTCTAATAATTTTTATATTGAATGCATGCTTTACCTTTCTATATGCTACTTCAATAATTTATGCGATAGTTCGTAGCTCAACTAATGATTAAAACAGGCTTAGAATGAAAAATAAAAATAGGGGAAAATAGGGTAGGGTTCTGTCCTGCCCATCCCGCTATAGCAGCTTTCATGTCACTATGGCGATGCTGTTATTGCAGAACAATTCTCGCTATGGCGGGATCACCGTAGCCGGTCAGTACCGCTATGGCGTCCCCAATAGCAGCAATCCAAAATTTTACAATTTCTTGCAATTTCCTTCATTCCCCTTTCCCTTTTTTCAGCATTAAAACATAAAATCACATAATGGCCTTTAACATAATCCCACGACCGAACCCAACCATACATAAACAACAACTTATCATCACATTATTTAAAATCAATTATGAATCACAACAAGAAAACTTTCATAACCACAAGTCCCACCATTATGAAACAATAACCTTTTTCCCATGGTCCTCAATAAATTTTTTAACTGTCCTGAAACAAGAGTTTCCCACAGTCATAGACCATCTTTTCCTTTATCATTTTAACCAATGAAAAGACCATGCCAAGCATAAGAGCACAATTTCCATTTAAACCACATATCAATTAATTCATTTAACCATCAACACATAACCAAGTTATGACATTTTACCAACTAAGAATTTCATAGCAATTCAACAATCACATATCACATGTTCACAGCCATTCAAACAATAACCAATACACATAAGTATTAATCCCAAGTTTCATAATTAAACAAGCCATTTTTATTATCCTTTATTCGACTCATGGATAACCGTTAGCCGATTGCCTATCTATTAACATAGCCTTTATGGCCAGATACCAGTTGGAACCTTCCCAGTCCCAACTTTCCTTGCTTGTACCATTTTAACCGGAGTCAAACAACATTCATTTAACTTTCTGAGATACCAATTGAAATTCAGAAATACCAATTGGACCTAACTCATACAAGCAAGCACACATACCACACGAAAGGAAAGAAGAAGTGGAACAATTTTCTAGAATGCCTCATAGCACCCTCAAGATTATATGTGGACATAAACACACCAATCCATAGGACTCTTCTATACATTTACTCTTGTACTGGGAGACCCGTAACTTAGGCTGTGATACCAAATTGTCATGACCCAACTACCAGATCGTACGACACCTACTTTAATCCACCTAGATAGGAGAACCCTTACCACTCATTTAAAAGGTATGCAGAGAAAATAATGAAATGCTTTTAGTATTACAATCAATATACAAAACCTTTAATTACAATCGAAAAACTTTTAAAATACACTGTAACCCTTCCCAATGAACTAGTCTAAACAGGTACAAGAGAGACTAAGAGAAAGTACAACAAAAGACATAGCTTCTACCATGGAAATAATAATATAAGCTGCTAGAGATCATTATTGAGTCAAGCCTGAAACACCTACTCATTCTGCAACCAGACTATACCCCAAAAGGGTATAACAAGAGAAGTATCAGTACAAAACCACATGTACTTGTAAGCATCATTTGTCGACCCGAATTAAATAACATAAACATCACATAAATATCTAGAAAGAAGAATACAACTTAAAAGTTATTAACCCATGGTCTATCATTAACCATTCCTTACCACCTTGGTTCATTATAAATCCTTATCATTGGAAATCTCTTTTATTAATGTGTTCGGTTCTAACTACCAACAACCCACTACGTTGTCAAGTCATATCTTACCCTATAATTATAAGTACGTTTAATAATATTCTACTCGAGGTTTATTACCCTTAACATTACGTCTATTAATACCCTTATGAACACGTACCCCTATTCTTCAAGTCCGGTTGTGCATAACAACCTAGAAGTTAGGGATTCATCTTAGGTTTAAGTAGAATAATTAACAAGAAATTACCATTAAATCTTTACCTACCCAGCTACTGAGTTAACCTAGATGACAGCTCAATTCAACATCTATGATTCAGACGATTATACCCATAATGTCTCGATTACACAAGTCATTATTTGATACTAAATTATACCACTCTTACAGTTAACCCGGACCACCCAAGGAACCAAATATAACACAATGTATGTCAATTAAGCAAGTGACCCGGTCCTTTCAATGAACCAATATAACATAGCAATGGCAAATATCATGCATCCTAGTTTACAAAAAGAAACCACCCTTAGAAATTAAACACATAACCCGTTTTACTCAGGGAACCCATATATTATGACAACAAGTAAGCTCGGTTCACTCAAGAAAATCACATATAATGAAAACATATAAGCCTGGTTCACTCTAGGAACCCACATATAATGACAACAAGTAAGCCTAGTTCTCTCAAGGAACCCACATATAATGACAACAAGTAAGCTCGATTCACTTAAGGAACCCATATATAATAACAACAAGTAAGCTTGGTTCACTCAACGAACCAATAAAATCAAGAAAAACATAAACCCCGGTTCACTCACGGAACAATCACCCTCACCTTTACCTTGTACACACATGATAAGGGTCTTATGTGTGCGCCTACAAGTCATGACCTGCAGGGGAGGAGCTCTTGTCAATGTACCAAATTCTAGGTATCAAGTGTCTGCCAACCTTATATCAACCAAACCCATGTATATGTGCAAATATTGGTACATCCCCTAATAATAATAATAGTAATAGTGAAAATCTCGTGAAGATGCCCAAATACCAGTGCATCCCACAAAATGACTTATATCTGAACAATCACAACCACAATAATAATATAACAACACTTGTAAAATCCAACAAACTTTCAAATCAGTTCAATGCATGTGATTAACACTTAGGATATCAAATAATCATTCACCTTCCTTGGACAAGCATATAACAAGCAATATGAGGGAAAGTTAGCAAACATCTATAATTCAGGTTATATATAGATTACACAGACCATCCCAACAACTTGCAATTAACTCGGTGGCATATACCACCCCCAAAAATCCATCCTAATGTATCTACATTAGAATTTCCATTCCTCTGGTTACCACCGTAGATTCTTATTAATCCACCAACACTAACCACCCTTAACGAATGAGCATTTAATTAGGTTAACCTAATTCCCACGTACTGCCCCTTTATTAAGCATGGAAGAAGGAACAAAAACACAGTGAACATATAATTTCATGAACAATTTCAATATTAGAGCATAAGAGTAATTTCCCACCCAATTATCTAGGTTTTCATCCATTTTATTCATCTAAACACAGTGCTCGAAAGCCTAAACATGCAATCTCCTATCAATCTACGTCATGCTCATACTTTCTAACCCGTCTAAACTACTCAGTTAAACCTAGCCTACCTGGATGCCAAGCAGTTGCTACAGAGGCATGAATGTGACTTTTAACTCCATGAAGGTGAATTCTAGCATGCAATCAGCAGATAAGCCATGGATTTTACCCTATTAATGTGGAAATCCCTCTTCTCCACTACTCCCAGGCTATGAGGTAACCCTAGGAGTGTTTTTGAATGAACCTTATCCTTTAACAATTGAAAAAGAGAAAAGAGAATATAAAAATTCATACCCAGGGTTTCTGGTCCCGTGATCCAGCTATAGCGGCCTGTCAGCTGCTATGGCGATGCCACTAAAGCGGGAAAATTCACGTTTTAACTGGATGACGTCAGACCGATCCATAATTTTAAATTTTGAATTTTTTTGCCGTATCAACCCATACAAATTCGAGATCGTATGTTCAAAATTTTCTACAACAAAACAGGTCATTACAAATAATAAGGCAAATAATGCACAAATAAGGTCAATAAAATCAATTCAAACCCCCAACTCGGGCATCACAACAATAATAAAGCAATTAATGCACAAATAAATTCAATACCAGCCTCCCCACGAGCATCACAATAATAATAATCTCTCAAGTCAATAATAATATTCACATAAGCCCCCACATGGGCAACACAAAAATAATAAATAATTCCAACAATGCAAATATAGCAAACTTACCTAAAACCTAGCTTGTTTCACACAATAAATCCCATCTTTCCTAAAGATGACATCATTAGACTAAATTACTAAAAGGAGAACTACACTAGTTAACAACATGTCCTATGGTTCACCTTCATTCTCTTACCTTATAACTAAACCAAGATTTCCTTAACTATTTAGCTATACTATCATCGGTTACATCCTAAGAGATTACTAGCTCCAGTAATTACATCAACTATGACAACGTATTCATACTCTAAGTGTTTACTAGATCCCAATCATTCTATCCAATAACATAGTAACATAATTATTCCCTAAATGGTTGCTAAACCCTGATTATCACATAAAAATCCACTAAACATGATTCAAGCTCTTAAATAGATACCCACCATCAATTTACTCAAGAGCAATGAGTTACCTATCCACAATCTACTCTAAGTGTATTCACAAGTAAATAAGATAAACCATTATATCACTACAACCAATCAACAGACTCCAGTACCCGTGAAGATACATGTTCTTTCATCTAAGCAAGAAACCTAAATCCTTAGTAATTTACAAAGTACAAGCAAATAAGCACATAACACATAAACACCTCAGAAAAAAGTCAAGGTACATCTCAACTCGCCTTAAAGAAGACCTACAAAACCAAATCACAGTCTGAAGCATCAAACAAAAGCTCTACTCCCTCAAGTCATCACACAAAATGTCCAATCTACTAAAATATGACATCAACATGTAAATAGAAGACTAATAATATCCATATTTTATATATTTTGGTTATGGGTCCAGCATCACCTCAAATATCAACTTCAAAAATAAAAGGATAAAACTAAACTTTTATTAAAGAATCACTTAACCCATAGTTTAATGTTTTAAATCTGAAATCCCATCGAAAACTGAGTAGAAATCAAGTTTGAAAGCATCAAAATATCAATATTTTATTTTATCGATAAAACCCCAAATCTCCATTATCATACGTGGTTAAAAATGAGAAATTTTAGAAACCTTTTCTAAAAATCAGTTTACCCACGATGCAAGAACTTTAAATCTAAAAAATCAATGAAAACCCAGTCAAAATCGATCTTTAAATCTAGAATTTTTGATTTCATAACTTTGAATTTCAAAACTCAACTTTATGGATCAAAATCATAAAAAACGATATGGATAATCTTTAAAATTAACAAAATAAAGATAGACTAATGTACTCAATGATTACACGAGAATAATGCATCAAAAATTGCCTCAGATGGAGCTTTCAAAAATGAAAATAATACGAAATGGGTTCGGTTTAGGTCTTAAACTCAGCAATTTCCGCTTAAGTGGCACTTTGTATGCATAAGTGGCCTGGTAAAAGGGTCAACCCACTACTTAAGTGACTCGGTCAAATGGTCAAAGGCTGCTTAAGTGGTCAACCAACCGCTTAAGTGGCTACACCAATACCAGTAATTTCCAAAACTTGGTTTTGACCCTCAAAACTCATTCGGAACCCTATAAGAATAAACCAATAGTGAAATTGATCATATAACACGTTCCAAACCCAATGAAATCATTGGATTTCAGAAAGGAGGTCTTTATCAACAAATTTACCCCCCAAACCACATCTAGTCCAATAAACTAGTATTCCGACCAATGCTCCAAAATCAAAAAAGGACCTCGGGACCCGAACCAACTATGCCGCTAACCTAAAATGGATGTTTTGGATCTAATGAAACTGGTTGAATCACCATCCAATGCTCGGATCATAGAATGTTGATTAAAGTCAATTCATCACTTTAAAAGCTACTCAAAATAACAAACTCATATAAATCAGCTCTGAACGCTTGGGGGACCGTACAAACCATTCCCACAACTCATAAATTATGTAAAGAAACAACAGGAAAAGGTAAAATTATTAAAACACAAATAACTATAAAAATCACAACGTGGGTTGTTACAAGCATGTATGTGAAAATGAGCGTATTAGTTGTGATTTTGGGAAGTGGCGGAGGAGAGATATATATATAGAGAGAAGTCTGGCTCTTGAAGCTTGTCACTAACTGAAGAGAGAGTGGAAACGTGGAATTCCACATGCATATACTTTTATATATGTTTTACATGTATTTTTGTTCTTGCATATCAACACATATGTAGCTCAAATATGCCTGCAAAACATATGCAGTTTGACTGTTTTAAGAAGCTAATGCCACTTCAAAATGGTTATATTAAGCTTTATTTTCACCTACCCAAGAATCTAAAAAAACTGCACTTTTCCCTTGATAAAAAAACTGCACCGAAGAACTACACAAAAATAGCACAAAATCTGCACGAAACTGGACAAAAATCTGCATTTGTGTTTTTTTGGGGAATTTATGAGTAGGGTTGTAAGTTTTGGGATTGGAAAGATATGGGGGTTTTTCATTATACTGATATGTTGCATGTAGATCATGGATCTAATCACCAATATATAGATTGACGTTATTGTATCATTGTGATTTCAGGTTCGAAGAGCACTGTGATAATTTTTTGGACTTAATTAAATCACTGAACTTCTAAAAGGAAAGAAACTCAACTATAATGCAACGTGGTACTAGTATTTCTGACTTACCCACTGAAAACAACGTCAGAGGTGAAAGCATTGGTCGATCCAATTTAATTCCCACTATTGTGACACTTTATCAAGGTACACATACTTCATATATACAAGGTTTAGAACAAAGGATTTCTCAACCAATTAGTCTATATCTACTAGCGAGAGTTATTCTGAACCATGAAAATGGTGCAGTTAGCCCTTCATCAGCTTTGACAAGCAGCCCTTCATCAACTTTGACAAACTCTAACTCTCATTCTATAGATTCCATCACAAGACAAAATGCATCATAAAATGTTGCTCGTCATGTCCGTAAAAAAGACTTAGGGTCTACATATGAAAGTTTGGATTTACCTGAATCTATGAGCGTAACAAACAACATGTTGCCAAATGAGTCAAATTTTTATTTTGGTCATGTAAGGACTATAGCCTGTGCTTTTTTCACGCTCGAGACTACCACTGGACGTAACACGGTGCTTAGAATCACAAGCAATCCCAAGCTAACCCATGGTACTAGCATAATTCATGAGCAATTGAATAAAACACATGAAACTGGAAATTCTAAGTAGAAGAGATATCATAAGCTAAAATTGTTCAATACAACATTGTTTATAACATTTACAACACTAAATTGTACAAAAAGAAAACTGAAGTTAAATACATTACCTCTGACTGGTTGTCTACGAAGCCTCTACTAATATTGAAATAAGTTAATTGGGACATGACCCCCAACTACCTTAAATTAATTCATATGTACTGAAGGAAAAGACTCAGACTACTATATGACTAGAGTCCTCAAACAAAGAGAACTCATCACCTGCTGGCTGGAAGATATAATCTGAACTAGCCACGATAATGAGACTGAGCACCTGACTCTATATCACTTGAAAAATATAGGCTGAAGAGGTATGGGATCAATACTTTAAATGTACTGAGCATGTGAGTTATGCAATAATAATGAACAACACTTTAAGTTAAAAACATGCTTTAAAACTATGTTTGAATGCAATAAGTAAAGTGATAAAAAAAACTACATTTGAAATCTGAGAATGCAAACATTCAATGAATATGTTATAGAAAACTGTAAGACATAAATCATGAGCTAAAACAATTCATAACTGGAAAGCTGAGGAAATCATAAGTATTTAATATGATTTAAAACTAGTGTTGAACATGCTGTAAAACTGGTTTAACTGAGGATGCATAACTTAGAAAATATACTTAGTTAAAATACAAGACCCAAAATAAAGATTCATAAACTTCATATCTGAAGTATAACAAAAATCATATAGGAAATCTCAAAATCAATAAAAATAGGGGTCAAGCACAATACCTATGTAAAACTATTTCTGTAGGAGTTTCTCTTAACCGACATAAACCATGTGAGCAAACATGAAGTCTAAAGTCTGACCCATATTGAGGAGGGTTAATCTATACCTTTCCATCAGTATAGAACCAGAGATGATGCGATCACTAACTGATGCCTAAACTGGGAGGGAAAAACAAACCTACGCTGGCAATGTAGTTCTGGGACTTGAGTGTGCTGAACCCCAGTCCACTCAGTGGTAAATACTACTCCTAAAAATATACTAACTGCTTATACTGGAGGAAATTATCATGAAAATATGCATGGAACTATTTTTAAATTGAACTTGTGACTGTGGTCCTAACTGGTCATGCTTCTTTACTATTTCATAGATCATTGATGGCATATCTGGATGTCATATTGCATAAGCATTGATGACATACTGGACTGTCATGCTAATCATGAATAATATACTTGAAAACTTTTCTTATGATATCGTGCTTTTTCAACATAAGATAAATAATACTTTATAGGGAAAATCTTATGACAAGGACTTGATACTTAGGTGTAAATCTTGCTTGAAAATCATGGGTTCATGATAAACTGAGGCCATAAGGTCAAATTTTGTCAAACTCATGTAGTTCATGATAAATCTTGGGAACTCATATAAATAATGTGATTTGTATCAAATCATGAGAATTCGTGCCAAAACATGGGATTTCATGCCCAATCGTGTAATATAAGTTCAAATTATACAAATCATGTAATTTCAAGTAAGTCATGGATTCATGGGTCTAAATTGTGAGACATATGCTAGAAATCATAAAATTTATATGTCTAGTTCATACATAATAGTCATAATATCATGAGAAATCATATAGGTGGAAAATCATGAGAATTGGTATGAAACCCTTTTTGAAATCTTACATACCTGGACTTGACGATTTCTTGAAGGAAAGCTTGAATTTGGAGCCTTAAAAGTTGAAATTTTGGAGAGAAAACCCTTCTTGAGTTTTCTTGAGGGTTGGTAGGAGAAATATGATGATTTTCTCGTAAAATGTTGAGATATTAGGAATAGAAATAGATTATAGGGGTGATCAAGGGTTAAAAGATGAATTTACCTTCACCAAAGTTGGTTAAAAAAGAGTTTTTAATGTCTGGAGACCACCTGGCGTGGAACGGTGGCTAGCACACCATTTTAGCTCCATGGCATGCTAGAAACACTCTAGGATGGGTCCGTGGTATGATGATAACATGGAGGCCTACTCGTTTGGCAGCTGTTTGCACATACCCCCGCTGAAAAGTCTGTAACTTTTAGCTCAGGAATGGGATTGACAAAAAATCTGTGGCATTGGAAAGAATACTCAAAGACCTTTAATTTGGTGGGTGTTAGACCCTGAAATTCTTATTATTTTAGGAGTAATGATCATTAGAAGTTGACCCAAGTAAGATCGTATACTAAAACTCAACCGATAGAAATGCTCTCAACTCAACTTTGTGCTAAATGTTACTTATGGCCATGATTCACATCGAAAGCACTCACCACACTAGGGAAATGATCATGTAACTTATCTATGATTACAAATAATTACTTTTAGGCCTATAAACATATGATAAACGATTAGAAGCATAGCTAAGAGTTTGTGGGGTGTTACAATATCTCCCCCTTGGGATCATTCTTCCTCGAATGAAGATTAACATTAGGCTGAAAAGAATGGAGTTACTAACATGAAACTAAATTCTAAAACTGATCATGTATCATAACTGGAATCTCTTTTTGGTAGAGTACTGACTCAGCTGAGACATATGGAAGATGAACACATACATTGTAACAATATAGAATAACGTAGACATGAAACTAGAAGAGTACAATGCTAGGTGGGAAATATATACCTCTTACCGAAAAGATAAAACCCACTAACGTGAAACTAATTTCTAAAACTGAGTATCTACAGTGATTGGGGCTGGTTTAGACTATAAGTAATGATTTAACTAAATTACACATAGCACGATTGCACATAAGAAATTTCATGGAATTCGCATAGACATGAAATTTAGGAGAGTAAGACTTAAAGGAAAGAGGGGAAATTACTAGATCATTTTTGACTGATTTTTGAATTGACTTACTCGATTATTAGGAGCTGATTCATACTAAGAGTTTAGAACTTGACCTGATCATATAGAACTGCAAAGTGATGGTTAACGTGATGAAATTTCTTAGAGAAACTAAGAAAGGAATATTTATTTCCTCAGATGCTCCTTATCAAAATTTCTAATAACATTTGAGGGAAAGAATTTTGAGCATGATATAAGTAAGGTATTCAAATAAGGAATACCAACATGGCCTAGTTATCCTAATCTGTTGATATAGGTTTATATAATAGAGACGATATAGAATTGATCATGAGACTTCCTATGGCTGAAACTATATAACATGAAATATGGGCTTCTAGGACAGAAGCATGAATAGGATTAATATGCCTTAAGCGATGCAATTGTTAAATTTCAAGCTTAACAACAATTCGGAAACATGCTCTTTCTTATGAAACACTACACTTCACCGAATTCAACTTCGAATTCAACTTCGAATTCTCTTATGCCATCCTCGGTTGGTCTTAGTGACACGATCCAATATCTCAGAAGCTTGGTTCCATCCCAGACTCATGAATGCTCCACCAGTGATAGTATCCGCTACCCCCTTTGTGTTGACATTCAAAGCTCTGTAGAAGATTTCAAGTAAATTTTGACCACTCATCCTATGATTAGGCACGTTCTGCAACTTTTTCTTGAACCTCAACCATGTTTCATAGAGTGCTTCCGAATGAAGTTGTCGGAAATTGTAGATCTCGTCCTTTAACTGCAGTATCTTGGATGGTGGGAAAAATCTTTCCAAGAATTGATTTCTCAATTCCTGCTAGGTAGTGATAGAACCTCGTGGTAGCTCAGTCAACCACAACGTGGCTTTTCCTGTAAGAGAAAATGGGAACAACCTCAAACGAATCGCCTCTTGGTTAACCCCAGGCAGATTGTATAACATGCAGACCCCCACAAAGTTCATAACATGCATGTTTGGATCATCAGTAGGAAGACCCGCGAACACACCTTTCAAGTTCAGCAGATGGATCATGGCATTAGTAATGTCAAACTTAGTGCCTGGAGGTAACTCAGGTGGAACAATAGCACCATTCTCAATTGGCTCAAAATAGGCCACATATTCATCTTCAGGATCATCATAAACAGGCACACGTTGTCTTGGTTGTTCTCTTAATTGTCTTTGTCTCTCTTCAGCATCAGCCAGACGCTGTGCTGCTTCCTGCATAGCTCGATTATCTCTTTCTGCTTTTCTAAGAGCATCTTGTCTAGCATGCTCTTCTCGGGTCAATCGAGCAGTAGTTTGCTCCGCTGTTTCCTGACCAGCCGGATGTATTGGCTGATTGTGAACATCCCCTGCAGCTGCGGGATTCTGGACTCCTTCAGTATTCACCATTCTCCGATTAGCTCTTAAAGTCCTTTCGATTTCAAGATCAAGTGGAATCAGGGGATTTCCTTGACTCCTAGTATTTGGCATACACCGGCGTATGCCCTTGTGAGTATGTACGAACACACCCAATCACCTCCAACCAATAATTTTCAACTTCGTAACCGTATTCCCCGGCAACGGCGCCAAAATTTGATGTCGCCCAAAGTATACCTCCGAAAGAGTACAATGCGGTTGCTAAATCAAATATAGAACCCAACTAGGTTGGGGTTGATCCCACAGGGAACAGGTCGAAGTATGAGTAAACTACTGGAAGAAATAACTGGCAAGTAACTAAACCTGGGGGGTTTTGCTAGTAAATAGTAACTATGACGATTGCTGACTGATATCGAGTTTGTAAATAATAAGAGAAATTCACCAGGAATGTGATCTCCAATGATTCCTTAACTCCACCAGTGACTTATGCTTAACAAGACTGCCCCACTGCACTGCATGCAAAATCTAACAAGTTATGTTCATCTAACTGTCTATCGACTGTCATTAGACGAATCTCACTCTTCTCCTCTCGGTCTCCAAGTGTCGCACTTCTAACCCTTATCCTGGATTTCAGATAACCTTTTCCCGCTAAGGCTCCGGTTATTAGATGAAGGTTAATAGCTCCAAATCTCTGTTGTTATCTCTTTTTCCCAATCTCTACCTCTCTCTTGAGCAAGTCTAGAATACAGGCAAGATTCTAACGTTTGCAACCATTAGAAAAGCAATCAATATGAAGGAGACAACAATACATGCATACACAGCAGTACAAAGTTGTTTAGCACTTCACCGGTTTCGTTAATTCTTCACGGTTCACACAACCCCAGTTGATGGGTTTAGCTACTCATAATTGTAAGAACACAAGAATAATCCAAAGATGACAGCATAATTATGATCTCACAAGAATGAAGGAAAAACCGAAATTTCAATTATCAATCAACTTCAGTATTAGGGTTTATGAATACAAAACCAAAATATATGTCTCAAACAATGTAAAATAACTCTCAAAGTAGTAAATTGTCCAACTCTCGCACTTAGGACTACATAGGAGTATTTATAGATACAAAACTAGTCCTATCCAAAATAAAATAGGAGAACAGAGTCGGCAGCTTTCACGGTGTCGTGACTTGGTATCGTGGAACCAAGTCACGGCACGTGACTCGTATCGTGGGAATCAGGCCCTTTTCTTGGATCTCTGAAGTGAACTCACGGCAGGCTTCCACGCCACGTGGGTGTCAGTTACGCCACGTGACCCCTGCCGTGGAAATCAGGCTAGAATTTTCTGTTTCTGGGCTTAGTCACGATAGCCACTCACGTGGTGTGAGTGACTTCCACGCCACGTGACTTGTGGCGTGAGTGGTTCTCTTTTGCAGCCTCTTGTTCTTTCTTCATTCGACACTTCGTTCTTAGGATTGATTCTTCCTCTTTTGCTCACTTTTCCTTTAAAGCCTGTTTTCCTACAAATTAGGACAGAAACCACATCATACCAACAAAACACACCCAAGTTATTGCATCTTTTCCTTGTTTTAAGCATCGAAAGTGCCATATAACCATGGCACATCAACTACTCAAGTCTACTAAAGGCTATGTCTAACTGCATCATCTTACTATGTTTAGTCCTGACTTAGACGTACAAAGTGTTATCCATAATGTGAAAGCACTAGTCTCAACTAGGGGGAACTGAAGTCTATATCTACTAGGAGATATCACTCTCAAATGTACATTTCTCCTTGGCGCCTACCATAATCAACCTTAAGTTCTAAACAAGGAGTCACTAACCCTGCTAGTCCTCATCCACAAGTATTTCAATGGACACATTCTCAACTATCATTAGCTTCCATCAACACCACCATCATAACATAAAGAGGTTCACTAAAGGGCTATAACATGAGGACCTAGAGAAAGAATTTTATACATAACTTTGACACTTAATTGGGGCCTGTGGAATAGAGTATCATAGGCATGGATTCGCTCGAACGATACAACCTAAGGATATACATGACATAATGTGACTTCACTAATCATTAAGGTATATCATGAGTTCATGGAGCTGAACATATTGAGAAATCATGGGGTCATGAGTCATGAGCTTTATGATGTGGGACTGGAATTCATGGATTAGTGGAGTATGACTAGGACTGCTAAGTGAGATATTTACTTCTTATGCTAGGAATAATGGAACTAAAAATATGCATAAATCTGCATAAAGTGCATGAGTAAGAAGTATGATCATGGCGCTAACATGTAAGACATGAGTAGAGTGTCGTAATTATAGAAGCATGCTGAAGTTTTTAAGATGGGAATAGTCTATGTACTCCCTTAACTCTACTTTAGATCTCACCAACCTTGCAACTTGAGTCTCAAAACCTGACTGGTTCTACCCT
Organism: Capsicum rhomboideum; assembly: GCA_031232105.1. Lineage (NCBI taxonomy): Eukaryota > Viridiplantae > Streptophyta > Magnoliopsida > Solanales > Solanaceae > Capsicum > Capsicum rhomboideum. The sequence goes on from CP124716.1 coordinate 138,345,263, forward strand.
CTATCATCTCCCCCTTAGATCAATGTCGCCTTTCTAAGTTTGCAGATATTCTCAATAAACTCTAAATGAGCTACCTTGTCCTACTCTAACAGTCGGGGTACCTCTATACACATGGATACTAATCCCCCTCTAAAATACTGCATCGGAAGATACAAAACCTGTGTTGGGGTGCCCTTCTAAGATACTAAACCATAACTAACTACTCCATATGGCGATCACATAAACCTCAAACGTGCACCACCACAATCAGGCTGGAATTTTCTGTTTCTAGACTTAGTCACGATAGCCACTCACGTGGCGTGAGTGACTTCCACGCCATGTGACTTGTGGCGTGAGTGGTTCTCTTTTGTAGCCTCTTGTTCTTTCTTCATTCGACACTTAGTTCTCGGGCTTGATTCTTCCTCTTTTGCTCATTTTGCCTTTAAAGCCTGTTTTCCTGCAAATTAGGACAGAAACCACATCATACCAACAAAACACACCCAAGTTATTGCATCTTTTCCTTATTTTAAGCATCGAAAGTGCCATATAACCATGGCACATCAACACCCTCAACTTAGAACGTTTGCATGTCTGCAGGCGAACAACATAAAACTACACCAACGCAATGCTTAACTAAGAGAAACCTAAGGGACTTATGGCAGTCAACTTGTTGATTTTTGATACACAAACTTTTCCGACCCCTCCTATTTTCAAAGTAGAACCAAAGGGTGTATGTAAGCAATGCAGAATCATGACATAGCAGGGATCAAGTGACGGCACCAAATTATGCACAAACAACTAAGCGTATAAGCAATTGACATTTCCAGAACAACTAGCAGCTAATTATGCAACCCATGTGCCCTCACAATCAAAGAAGTCCCATGCACTCTCAGTATACTAATGAATATCAACATAGGGACGAGGTCAAAACACTTACGCTCAAAAAGAAGTTAAGATAGTGTGCGTTAAATACCATAGGCTTGCCCTGATTTTCTACACCTTAGTTTTCAGACAGTTGGACTAGGATCACTATAGGACTTTACTCGGCTTGTAATGTAGGCTTAGGGACAGGTATGGTGCATATGGATATAGTGACTCAACCCTCCTTGACACTACACTATTTTTGGCTCCCACTTCTAACCTTCTTCATTTTTATTCTCCCTTGTTCTTCATTCTTTATTCTCAGACTTTGGGTGTGGTTTTTCTTCTCAAACTTTAAACACATATATACATTTTTTATTTTTTTTATTATTATTATTTTTTTTTTTTCACACCCAAATCTGTTTTCTCTTCTTCTTTTATTAACCCTTCTTCATACCCAACTCAATCTACGCACCCCTATAATAGCCACCCTCAACTTAGGCGATTTGCCTAAGTTGAGGTACACAATGTCCAAGGAGGGACCAGGGCCAAGACAGGTTCATTGTGATTAAAAATGGGAAGGTGAATAGGCTAATGAAAGGAATAGGACAATTACGACTCAAAAGTTGGGATCAAGGGATACTTATTCTTTTGGTTTGGCATTTAGGCTAATAGTGGACTTTTTCAACAACGGCCTATGATCCTTTCCTAATCCTTATCTTCTAACTTAGGCAAGACTAACCGGGCAAGTTCTGGATCGCACACACACAGCTAACTAAGCAGTGACCTCACACGCACATAGCACAGGGTTATATTACCAACTACTATCTATCCGTTCATGCAATGCTAGCTACGGTTGTTTTCCTATAATTCTAGTGCCACAACAAGATCCAATCAGCAGTCACACACAAAGCATGTCAATTCCAAAACCAAAATTTCAGGAGGGGTATCCTTAGCAACAAAAACACATAAAAAAATTTTCAAAACTGAACTGCACTAAAGTTCCCTCATTTTTCTCCTAATATAGCAAGAAACATAAAAAAACATCAACAATATCATCCTACACATGTCGGTTCTACTATGATAGCACACTCGGGGGAAAAGAAACACGGTAACAAAAAAACCCAAGTGGTGGTACACCCCCACCCCCAACAAAGCATGGTGCAATGCCCTCAATGCACCGATATCATATCAACAATAAGGGAGTGAAGACGTACCTGTGGCGCTCTAAGCGTCGGAAGTGGGCCCGCCAGCCGCGGGATCATCAGACTATGCAGTGGTCATATTCGGTGGGGGAATAGTCTGACTGGCAGATGCACTACGCGCCCTCTGCTCTGCCTCAATCTGGCTCGCGTGGTACTCTACCCGGGAGGCTTTAACAGCCCTCCTCAGATCACTATCGAACTCATTATCACTCGCACCCCCATGTCGGTGGGGCACTAGTACTAGGTACGCTCTCATCAACAGGGTCAGTGCCCTCAGTCGGTACCGGTAACCTAACTGGTGCAGGAATATGCAAAGGTACACCACTCACCTCATCCAGGGCAGCACCGGATGCCTCAGACGGCTGTGATCCTCGGGGAATAATGGGGTAAAACCCCCTCTGCTGCATCATCGCAATATCTGCCAACTGGGTCACCTCTATAGAATTATCGATGGCAGGCATCCAGGCTACCCCCACTCTATCACATAGACCCTGGATCAGACACGGGAAAGGGATACTCGTGTACTCCCTGAACGCTCGCTCATGGATCTCTTGGATGATGTACCTTGCGAAATGAATCTCATAGCCCACCAAGATGCTGGCTACTACTACCGCCCTGTCCAATGTGAGAGAGTTATCAGCATTGGTTGGACCCAACCTATACCGAACCACTGACCACCAGAATTGACAAGTGAAATAGAGCGTGGAATTTTTGATGTCCAGCTTCCCAGTCACCCAGCTAGCCGCTACACCCTCCTCGGCTATGTAACCTGCAATCCATTTAATCAACTCTAACTTCTGCTCTGCATCTCTCATCCTAACTCCATCTCTGACCATGGCCAGCCTGTGATCAAATTCAGCTATCAAAACTGGAACTGGACGGTCAGGCCCAAACAGGAAGTGGTGAATGGTCTCTTCCAAAATGTCTACTCGGGTACCGCGTACCATGACATGAGGTAACACTGGCTGCAAAATGTATCGCTGCCCCACTGGGGTGCTCAAACCAACATATCCAGCATAGGAAGCATAAAATTCTTGGACCACCTCCGAGCTATACCTGCCAGACGGCTGCTCTATCCAACCCAAGCCATATCGCTCAAAAAGAGGCCAAATATTCGAAAATGACCTCAGTTCCTCCATTCTATACCGGGGCTCCTCCATAATGCTTCTCCGATACACACCACGCTCTGATGACTCACCACCTTTGAACCTCCCTATCCTGTGCAGTAGTCAGGGCACTCTCGGCACTAGTACCGGAAGGAGAGGCTGTAGCCTCTGCCATAGATGTATCCTGACCCGTAGCCTCATCTGCAGACGTACCCTGACCTGTAGCATCAACCGCAGAACCTGACTCAGAACCCTCCTCCCCCTCTTCAGACTGGGGGGCGGACTCAGATGACTCAGCCGGAATAACTGGTGCAACAGGTGGTGGGACCGGCTGACTAGCTGCTCGGGAAGCCGCTCAGGCCCGCGTCTATAACCTCGTAGCCTATGGGACTAAGGTCGTGTCATCCTGACTAATCTCAAATTTCAAATTCTTCCACGGACCCACTTGGTTCAGACTCAATGGGTTCATCCCTCAGATATGTCGGTAAGTCCGGATTTTTAGTCCGAATCCGGGATGATGCATCAAGGTGGTCACTTTTGGGATTGGATTTTGGAGGCATGGTAACGGGTTTGGATCAAATTTTTTGAGTATGGGGTTGGATTTGGGTCGGGTTTGGTATGGATGTTTCGTATTTTTTGGACCTACTTTGTAATAGGGTTTAGATTTCCAAATAGGGAACGGATTTGGTCAGTGTTTGGGATATGGTTTTTGGATTTTTGGAGTTTGGGGGAGAAGGGATTCGGATTTAATGGAGAAAAGTAGAGGAGATTAGAATTTTAGGGTTTAAGATGAATGAAGTTAAAGTGGGGAAGAAAGGGTTTGAATCGGATATAAATCGGGTGAAGAAGAAAGGGTGTCGGATTTATTTTGGAAAAACTGGGCTCGGGTCGGGTCGGATTTTGATATACAGTGGTTTTATGATTCACGACATGACCCATGCTACTGACTGAATCCCACCTGAAGTGGAGTCTGTCGTGATTGGTGTACTGTAACTGGAATGGGTGTCTGATTTTAACGACACCAGTCACGTGGCGTGGATCCCATCCACGTCACGTGAACTGCTTCCGTGGAACTGATTCAGAACCTGGAAATCTTTCTCTGAATTTGACGATGTCATCCATATGGCGTAGAACCCCTCACGTAGCGTGATTCATGTCGTGGATGAAATTTCACCACTTCTCGTAGATTTTGTGATTTTCAACCAACTGCTACTCAATAATTCGATCTCCTCATAACAAAATCTTGGGTTGCCTCCCAATCAGCGCTTGATTTAACGTCGCGGCACGACGTGGCTAACTTGGATATTCAGACTTCCCCAACTAGCCCATGGGCTGCCTCCCATGAAGCGCCTGATTTAACGTCGCAACACGACATGGCTAACTTGACTACTCAGACTTCATCAAGTTCAATTTCTTCAATCATCCTTATCTCTTCCGGAACTCCTACATAATGCTTAACACGTTGTCCATTGACCTTGAATAGGACATTATCTGCTCCTTTCAGCTCAATAGCACCATGTGAAAATATCCGAACTACCATGAATGGGCCAGACCATTTGGACTTTAATTTTCCAGCAAACAGGCGAAGCTTGGAGTTATACAGCAACACCAAATCTCCCAGATAAAACTCTCGATTCTAAATTCGACGATCATGATACAATTTCATCTTTTCTTTATACAATGTTGAACTCTCATAAGCCCGGAGACGAAATTCATCCATCTTATTCATTTGTTCCAGTCTCATTTTAGCCGCTTCATTCTAGTCTAAATTCAACCTTTTCAATGCCCACAATGCTTTATGTTCCAGTTCGATGGGCAAATGGAAAGCTTTTCCAAAAACCAACTGATATGGTGAAGCACCAATCGGTGTTTTGAAAGCCGTCCGATATGCCCATAACACATCGTCCAATCTCCGAGCCTAATCAGTCCTATTAACATTGACTGTTTTTGATAAGATAGACTTGATTTCACGATTTGATACCTCAACCTGCCCACTTGTCTGCGGATGATAAGGTGTGGCCACCTTATGCTTTACACCGTATTTTTCAAGAAGAGCCTTAAACAGCCGGTTGCAAAAGTGGGATCCTCCATCACTAATAATAACTCGCGGTGTCCCAAATCGTGAGAAAATGTTCTTTTTCAAGAAAGCTGTGACACTTCTCCCTTCATTATTGGGAAGCTCAATTGCCTCCACCCACTTAGAAACATAGTCAACAGCCACCAAGATATACTTCATTCCATGCGAGCTCACAAATGGACCCATAAAGTCAACTCCCCACACATCAAGTAATTCAAGTTCAAGAATCGGAGTCATGGGAAGTTCGTGTCTGCGTGAAATATTACCTTGCCTTTGACACCAGTCACAAGCGCGGGCATAGGTATGAGCATCCTTGTAAATGCTGGGCCAATAGTACCCACATTGTAAGATTTTATGGGCAGTCCTTGCACCTCCATGATGACCCTCAACTGGAGATGAGTGACATGCCTCCAAAATACTCATCATTTCGACCTCTGGGATGCATCTTCGAATAATTCCATCAGCACACACTCTGAACAAATATGGCTCATCCCAAAAGAATTTTCTTACCTCATGCATGAACTTTCTTCTCTGCTGATATGTCATATCCTCCGGGACTAGATCACTTGCCAAAAAGTTGGCAAAATTAGCAAACCAAGGGATTAAATCTTGGGATGCTGCAAGCACTTGCTCATCTGGAAAAGTATCATCAATTTCAAGATCATCTTTGGTTTTAAGCATGGCCTCCTCCTCAAGGCGTGACAGATGGTCAGCCACTTGATTTTTGGTCCCCTTTCGATCCTTGACTTCAAAGTCAAATTCTTGCAACAGAAGTACCTACCGAATCAGTCTTGGCTTAGCATCCTTTTTCGACATAAGATATCGAACAACCGCATGATCTGTGTGCACAATCACCTTTGTGCCAATCAAGTACGATCTGAATTTCTCGAAAGCAAAGACTACTGCCAACAACTCCTGCTCAGTCACAGTGTAATTCTTCTGAGCTGGATTAAGCACTTTGCTAGCATAGTAGATCGGGTGTAATATCTTCTCAAGTCTCTGACCCAGGACTGCTCCTAAAGCCACTCCACTAGCATCGCACATAACCTCAAAAGGCTTAGTCCAATCCGGTGACACAATGATAGGGGATGACACAAACTCCTCTTTAAGACACTCAAATGCTTTAAAACATGCTTCATCAAACACAAACTTCACCTCTTTCTCTAAAAGTTTGCACAAGGGATGAGCAATTTTGGAGAAGTCTTTGATGAACCTTCTGTAAAAACCAGCATGACCCAGAAAACTTCAAATGCCTTTTACAGAGATAGGTTGGGGGCATCTTCTCAATTACTTCAATTTTCGCCTTATCCACCTCCATACCGTTCTTTGAAATCTGATGCCCCAATATGATACCTTCATTGACCTTCATTGAATTACTGCATCGGAAGATATAAAACCTGTGTTGGGGAGCCCTTCTAAGATACTACACCATAACTAACTACTCCATATGACGATCACATAAACCTCAAACGTGCACCACCACAATTACTAGAAAGAAAATCAACCTCGAATCATGCATATGATTCTACTAGATCCATTCTATAAAACTAACACCATATCCCTATATAGTCATTATCTTTATCTCATTAAGGAACCACAATTCAAACGTAGAGTCTAACATTCATCATGGACAACCACTCAACTTCTCACACACTATACCAACCTCCAACTACTAGATAGGGATCAAGGAAACACTACTCCACCAAAATTCATAACAAAGCATAATCAACTTAAAATCTAACCTCCTATCTAACTTCAGTCTACACAAACATTTTTCTTTCATGGACTTACTACTCTTCCTTACCGCCACATAATACACTATACATCTATTTACTCATGTGATACCATCTTAACCTGCCAATCTTCAAACTAATTTATAAATTCTACACTTCTATACTCACACTTCTAACATTGGGGTTATTCTGCCATAAGATGCTGAGTAAGGGTCTGAGAATATATCTTACTTTGACTCAAACACACAATTTACATAGACTAAAATGCATTCTTTTGAATCACTAAACTTAGAAGCATTGACAGGCTTCTCTCAAGCCAATGTGCACCTCATAACTGTGTGTAGGCTTTACTTGAGAAAACTTTTTAACTATGAATTTGAGCGTGACTGTTTCTATTACCTCAAAAATAAGGCATAGCCAATAGGAATTGATCAATGCTTAGATCTAAATATATTTGGTAGAGAATAGCTCTACGGTACGATCTAGAATACAGCAAAAGGGAAACATTTCCTACATCCCTTGTATCCTCTCAAATAAAAGTACATACATCTCCGTACAATTCCACAAGACTCTACTAGACACAACTTCATAGACACCCTAGGACACTTGAACTCTGTTCTCTATTACCGAGTTTGTCAAGCTCGAGACTACCTCTGGAAGTAATACGGTGCTTAAAACCATAAGTGATCCCAAGCTAACCTATGGTATTGACATAATTCATAAGCAACTGAATAAAAACACATGAAACTGGAAATACTAAGCCGAAGCGATATCATAAGCTAAACTTGTTCAATACAACACTGTTTAAAATATTTACAACACTAAATTATACAAAAAGGGAATTGGAATTAAATACATTAACTCTAACTGACTGTCTATGAATCCTCTACTAATACTGAAATAAGTTAGCTGGCACATGACCCCCAACTACCTCAAATCAATACATATAAACCGAAGGAAAATACTTAGACTAGTATCTGCCTGGAGTCCTCGAACAAAGAGAACTCATCACCTGCTGGCAGGAGCTACAATCTGAACTAGCCATGAGCATGAAACTGAGCACCTGAGTCTACATCACATGAAAAATGCAGGCAGAAGAAGTATGTGATCAGTACTTTGAATGTACTGTTCATGTGAGATATGCAATAATCATGAGCAATACTTAAAAACATGCTTTAAAACTATGTTTGAATGCAATTAATAAAGTCATAAAAAAATACATCTGAAATCTGAGAATGCAAATATTGAATGAATAAGTTATAGAAAATAGTAAGACATAAATCATGAGCTAAAATAATTCAAAACTGGAAAGTTGAGAAGATTATAAGTATTTCATATGATTTAATACTAGTGCTGAACATGCTGCAAAACTGGTTTAAATGAGGATGCATAACTTAGAAAATATACTGAGTTAAAATACAAGACCCAAAATAAAGATTCATAATTTGCATATCTGAAGTATAACTAAAATCACATAAGAAATCTCAAAATCAGTAAAAATAGGGGTCAAGCACAATAACTATGTAAAACTATTTCTATGGGAGTTTCTCTTAACCGATATAAACAGTATGAGCAAACATGGAGTCCAACTTATGACCAACATTGAGAAGGGTTTCTCTATACCTTGCCATCAATATAGAACCTGAGCTAATGTGATCACTAACGGATGCCCAAACATGGAGGGAAAAATAAACCTACACTGGCAACGTAGTTCTGGGACTTGGATGCACTGAACCCAGTCCATTCGGTGCTAAATACTACCCCCAAAAATATACTAACTGCTCATACTGTAGGAAATTATCATGAAAAGAAGCATGAAACTAGTTTTAAATTGAACTTGTGATCATGGTCCTGACATGCTGAACACTAATCATACTTCTTTACTATTTCATAGATCATTGATGGCATATCTGGATGTCATATTGCATAAGCATTGATGCCATACCTGACTGTCATGCTAATCATGAATAATATACTTGAAAACTTTTCTTATGATATCATGGTTATTCAACATAAGATGAATAATACTTTATAGGGGAAATCTTATGACAAAGACTTGATATTTAGGTGTAAATCTTACTTGAAAATCATGGGTTCAAGATAAACTAAGACCATAAGGTCAAATTGTGTCAAACTAATGTAGTTCATGCTAAATCTTGGGAACCCATGTAAATAATGTAATTTGTATCAAATCATGAGAATTTGTGCTAAATAATATATTGCATGCCAAAACATGAGATTTCATGCCAAATAAGTTCAAATCATACAAATCATGTAATTTCATGTAAGTCATGGATTCATGGGTCTAAATTGTGAGACATATGCTAGAAATCATAAAATTCATAAGTCTAATCCATGGATAATAGTCATAATATCATGAGAAATCATATAGGTGGAAGATCATGAGAATTTGTATGAATGCTAGTTTATCAAATCATAGATATTTAATTAAAACTGAAGTTTTGGACACAAAGGTGAAAGGAAACCCTTGTTGAAATCTTACATACTTGGACTTGACATTGTAACACCTCAGGTGCTACGAGTACATGAACATATACAATAGTCGGGGTACAAGGCTAAATGAAGGAAAGGTGAAGAAACCTGTGTTGAAAATAAGCATGAAAAGAAGGAAAGACCTGAGACTCAGAGGTGAGTAACGGCAGGACTCACGTGGCGTGAGTCCCACCTACGTGATGTGGGTGGATACCGTGACCAACTTCAGAGACTTGGAAAAAGTCTCTGATTTCCACGGCAGGAGTCACGTGCCGTGACTCCCACTCACGTGGCGTGAGTGGTGCTGTGGAACAACTTCAGAGACATGGAAATTGTAGTCTGATTTCCACGACACAGCCTATGTGGCGTGACTGGTGTCGTAGACACCAGTCACGATACCGTGAAATTTTGCAGGTTGTATTGACCTATTTTTTACTAGATGAAATGTTTGAGTGTGGGACCCCTTAAATGTGTTGGGCTGGATATATGCTGCATTTGAGGCCCAAATATCATGTAACAAGACATGGGCCTCAATAAAGAAGGGAGTGACCCATTCCACATGGATCAAACATGTGGCCAAGGATTAACTTGACTTGAGGGGCTATAGAAAGGCCAAAAATCAGATTTTTAATTCATTCCTCACTCTCATGCCTTTCTAGATATTTCTCCAAGTCCTTCTTATCTCATAAAACCCTAAGGCAACAACACTTAGTGGGACAAGAGCATTTCTTTGCAAATATTGGTAAGTGTTTACTCTTATGAATCTTATGGATTAATATATTATGTACATGGAAGGTGGTGTAGGTCATGATGGTTATGTTCAAAAGTGTTGAGAAGTCCACTTTGTTTGTGGTAAGGTGAAATCAAGTTATATGGTAGTAGTAGGGAAGGTGGAATGATACATCCTATGTTGAGAGAGTTGGATTGTTTCATTACCATATTGTGAATTTGTAATAAGTTGTGGTTACTAATGTAAGTTCCTTTATGTATGTATATTGTAGAGTAGCATTTTACGGAAAGGTAGAATTGTTGTAGTCACATATTGAAAGGCTAAGGTATGTAAGGTTTCTCTTTCCTATGACCCTTGGTCACAATTATTCTTCATATTTTGCCCAAATTTACCATCCCTCTGAAATGTCGTAACGTGTCTCATTCCAAGTAAATGCTTAGCAATTGTTGTTTGTATGCCTCTTATTCATTGACTATGGTTTCCAAGTGTCAATAATGTCGCAACCACCAATGTATCACTCTATTAATGAACGAATAGAAGTAATGTATATAAGTGTTTATTGAGTACGGGTGGTAGCTCGAGGGGGTGTAAAGCCCAGCATAAAGACGATCCTGATTGATTATTGGACACAGGGGGTAGCCCAAAAGGGTGAAAAACTAGCTAGGGCTGCACCTGCTTTGTTGATTTATGGGTGGTAGCTCAAAGGGGCATAAGCCTAGCTAGAGATGATCCCAACGTTATGACCCACTGATCAGTTGGGGACGGAATACAATATGAGTTATTAATGATGATAATGAATGTAAAAGAAAAGAAAGTAATGAATGTAATGTACTTTGTTCCACACATACAGAACAGTGGTTTATCCATATTGTCTACTCTCTTGTCTCTGATTTCATTAGAATTCCTATATTTCTTATATTTGCTTATAGCATTACATACTCAGTACATTCTTTCGTACTGACCCCTTATGGGACCTACCTTACTTGCTGCAGGAACAGGAGGTAGTAGACCCTCACAATAGGATTCGGACTCTCTGCAGCTCCAGGCTAATTCGGGGCTTTTCGGGTCATATGGACATGTTGATTTTGATGTTATGTACATGTTTGTGTAAAGCGGGGACTTGTCCCAATTATAGACTGGTCTGGTTTCTGCTAGAGGCTTTGTAGACGTTTTACAGTAAATGAAGGGATGTCTTCTCATTTTGACTTTGCGGCCCTACCGGCCGAGTTTCTTATATATATAAATGTCTTTCCACGCTTTCTGTTTTACAATGTCGTGTTCGTATGCATACATATTGTGTTCCATGCGAATGATAGGTTGGTTCTCTCGGGCCTCAACGGCTTCGGGTGCCATGTCCGCCTCATTAGAACTCGAGGCGTGACAGACGCTTTATTGAAGGAAAGCTTGAATTTGGAGCCTTAGAAGTTGAAATTTTAGAGAGGAAACCCTTCTTCAATTTTCTTAAGAGTTGAGAGGAGAAAGACGATGATTTTTTCATAAAGTGTTAAGGTATTAGGAAAAGAAATCGATTATAGGGGTTATCTAGGGTAAAAATATGAATTTACCCTCACCAAAATGGGTGGTTAAGAAGGAGTTTTTAACTTCTGAAGATCAACTGACATGGAACACAGGCCAGCACACTGTTTTAGCTCTATTGCATACTGCCAACGCTCCAGGATGGCTCTGTGGCACACTGATAATGCGGAGGCCTATTGGTTTGCAGCTGTTTGCATGCACCCCTACTGAAAATCCCATAACTTTTATCTCAGGAATGGGATTGACGAATGGTCTATGGCGTTGGAAAGAAGACTCAGAGACCTTTCATTTGGTGGGTGTAAGGCCATGAATTTCTTCATATTTTAGGATTAATGATCATTAGAAGTTTACCCAAGTAAGATCATATACTAAAACTCGACTAATAGAAATTCTCTCAACTCAACTTTGCGCTAAATGTTACTTATGACCATGATTCGCATTGAAAGCGCTCACCACATTAGAGAAATCTTTGTGTAACTTATCTATGGTTAGAAATCATTTCTTTTTTGCGTATAAACATATGATCAATGGTTAGTAGCATAACTAAAAGTTTATGGGATGTTACATGGAAATATATCTAGAATTATTTATAAAAGACTGGGATCCCATCTTATTGTTATGGTACCCGATATTTTGGGAAATAAATACTTATGGGACTCCAACAATACTTTTGGCTGATGGAACAAGCACATAACGGGTTTCTATTATTCCAAGAAATCCTTTTTCCTATTAGATTCTAATAGGAATGTTATCAAATACACTAGTTCATGTCCTACCAGTTATGCATGCTCCTTGTTTCTCTGTACCATTACAACATTTTTCTAGGAACTGAACTTTTTGCTCTTTCTAGGTTCCATCTATCTATCCTATGATGAATCACACCCCAAGATTTGTGGTAGTGAATCATGGACCTGGTTGTATGTCACTGCATCCTTTCAATTTTTACATGGTTTGTTTCTTCGCCTTTTCTTTTATTTAATAGCTTTCATTTCTTTTTTTTACAATAAATTTAACTATATCATTGTTTATTGTGTTTCTGTTATCATACTATCACAACCCAATTCATAGATTCCCCAAAATACCCATGTGCAGATTTTGTGCACTTTTGGGCAAATTTTTGGCAATTTTTTAGTGCAATTATTTTATCAAGTGATAGTGCAGTTTTTTCAAGTTCTTGGCTAGCTGAAAATGTTCAAAATTTTTGTGACTTTTGACAAGAGAATTTGAGTTTATTATACTTTTATGGTGTTATAATTTTTGTGTATTTCATATATGTACGTATGTATTATGTGTTTGTAGGATCACCTTTCGGTCACCTCGATTAATCTCATGATTTAGCCTTCAATGTAGGAGTTCAATTTCCTAAGAGGAATTTGTGAAGTGAGGAAGACCAGACAGTGAATATTTCAGTCAGGTCACCGACGTATCTTTTCGGTCATAGAAAACTTGTAATTTAGCAGCAAATTGGTCACTTTTTGTACATTAATCTGTGCTTAGAGTACCCTATTGCAACATGTATATGAAAATGAGTATATTTGTTGTGATTTTGGAAAGTGGCAGAGGAGAGATTAGCAATGTGGTGTTCCACATGCATATACTTTTATATATGTTGTGAAGGTGCCTTTGTTGTTGATTTTCAGAACTTAATGTAGCTCAAAATTTATTGCAAAACATGTGCATTTTGACTGTTTTTCAGCAGCTAATGCCACTTCAAAATGGTTTTATTAAACTGTATTTTCAGCTGACAAAGAATCTGAAAAAGCTACATATTTCACTTGATAAAAAAACTGCACCAAAGAACAACATAAAAATCAGGGCAAACCTGCATAAGAAACTGCACAAAATTTTCACGAAACAGGACAAAAATCTGCACATGCATTTTTTGGGGGAATCTATGAGTTGGGTTGTCATTTTTTGTGACTGCAAAGATATGGGTTTTCATTATACTGATATGTTGTATCTAGACCACGGACGTAGCAAATCACCAATATATAGATTGACGTCATTGGATCATTGTGATTTCAGGTTTGTGGAGCACTGTGATAATTTTTTGAACTTGATTAAATCACTGAAATTCTACAAGGAAAGAAAATCAACTGTAATGCATCGTGGCACTAGTAATTCTGACTTACCCACTGAAAACTACATCAACGATAAAAGCATTGGTCGACCCAATTTAATTCTCACTATTGTAACACCTTTTCTATGTACACATACTCCATATGTGCAAGGTTTCGAACAAAGGATTTCTCAACCAATTAGTCTATCTCTGCCAAGGAGAGTTAGTTTGAAACATAAAAATGGTGCAGATAGCCCTTCATCAGCTTTTACAAGCATCCCATCATCAGCTTTGACAAAATCTAACTCTCGTTCTATAGGTTAAATCATAAGCCAAATTGCATCATATACCGTTGTTGGTCATGATCGAAGAAAAGACATAGGGTCTGCACACGAAAGTTTGGATTTACCTTAATCTATGAGACCGACAAACATCGTGTTTCCAAATGAGTCAACTTTTGATTTTGGTCATGTAAGAACTATGGTGTATGTTGGACATAACTCTAGAATTATAAATAGAAGACTGAGATTTCATCTCATTGTTATGGTACCCGATATTTTGGGAAATAATTACTTCTCTTATGGGACTCCCATAATTCTTTTTTGGCTAATGGAACTAGCACATACCGTATTTTTATTATTCCAAGAAATCCTCTTTCCTATTGGATTCCAACAAAATGTTATCAAATACACTGGCTCCTGTCCTACCGGTTATGCATGCTCCATGTTTCGCTATACCATTAACACATTTTTCAGGGAACTGAACTTTTAGCTCTTTCCAGGTTCTATCTATGTATCATATGATGAATCACACCTCAATATTTGCGAGAGTGAACCATGGACCTAGTCGTATGTTACTGCATCCTTTCAATTTTCACATGGTTAGTTTCTTCGCCTTTTCTTTTATTTATTAGCTTTCATTTCCTTTTTTACTATAAATTTATCTATATCAAGTAAAGGTGCAGCTTTTTCAGATTCTTGGCTAGCTGAAAATGTTTAAATTTTTTGTTACTTTTGAGAAGAAAATTTAATTTAATTGTACTCTTATGGCATTATAATTTTGGTGTATATATATTATATGTACGTATGTATTGTGTGTTTATAGGGTCACTGTCACGCCTCGAATCCCATCGAGACGTGATTGGCACCCGTAGCCGATAAGGCCCGAGAGAACCAACCTTTGCCTATGTTCACTCATATGCATCTCATAATCATATCCACCATTTCATAATAATATGAAAGACGAATAAAGGAGAACATGGGACATATTTATACATACATATGAAACTTGGTCGTTGAGGCCATCCAGTCAAAACAACATGTGTCTTTTACACTATTACACCCACATCCGTCTACAAAAGCCTCTAACAAGAGCATTGACCAAAAAGAACCATAAGTCGGGACAAGTCCCCGCTTTACACATTATGTACAATACCAAAAACATATATATATTCTGACTCGGAGAAGCCCCAAATGAGCTGGAGCTCACCAAAGAAACGCTAACACTGGCACTCTACTGGGGAGGCCTACTGGGACCTGCGCCTGCAGCAAGTAAGGTAAATTCCCCGAGAGGGGTCAGTACGAAATAAGTACTGAGTATGCAAGGCTCAGATGAAACTATACAACACATGAAAATTTCAATGAATATGTCACTGAACTCAAAACATATGAATAATCAATGTGAATAAGTCACCATGTTGCATTTTGGAAACCATGTGGATTGCTTTCATTACTTTCATTACTTTCTTTATCTCAATGCTCACTGATAACAATGTACCCGGGCCCCTACTGATCAGTGGGTCTTTCATATCATATCATTGTGTAGGGATCAAGTCGAGCTAGGCTTATGCCCCTAGACTTGCCACCCATACATCAATGCATCGGGATTGAGTCGAGCTAGGCTTACGCCCCTAGACTTGCCACCCATAAATCCAAACCTCGGGATCGAGTCGAGCTAGGCTTACGCCCCTAGACTTGCCACCCGTACTTGATCATTGACCACATTTGCATTACTTTGTTCATTACTTTGAGATTGATACTTTGATAGTCATAACATCACTTTGGAACTTTGGAACACAACATTGTTGGAAACTTTGAATCATTGACCAATAAGTGAAGGACATGTGAATAAATATCAATGAGAAATATAACATAACTAGCACCATGATACCATTGGAACCATTGGACAATAATCCATGAACAAGAGACACAAGTATAGGCACTATTGGAATATTGGAACATAGCCTTATTTGAACTTTCGGAACATTAACCATGAATATGAGAAATGAGATTCACAATTGATCAATGAGTAGGAAATATATGACAATTACCATAGATAAGTGCATATGGGATACCTTAGTACATTTCGGAATAGAACTAGAGAAATGTCAATGTGAACACTATTAGCCGTAGAAAGATACGGACAAAGTAACCTTGCATACCTTGGATTCACAATACGAATATACAACCTTTGATGTGTATACAATAAGCCCGCTCCTTCTTTATGTGTCACTCTACAACATAAATACAATACGGAATTCACATTAACCACCAATTACTCTTCAAATGCATGTAACATCAATGAGTCATACATGTGTCCTTAAACATGCCACTTCCCCTTGACAAAACCATTGTTCCTACTATTATTCCAAAAATTCCATAATATTCCCAACATTGACCAATACATGAAAATCAATACATTTCACCACAATACTTCTCCTTTACACTTTCTTATCCATAACACATCACAAATAATCCATCAAAGTACCTTAATACAACTCATAACACATATCGGCAAAAATTCCATAATTTCCATTTTTATACAAGAACAAGTTTAATGCCAAAAATAACACCATACATGTTCATATTTTGTCCATACCATGCTTTTTCATCAAAGGCACAAGGCCTAATTCAAG
The DNA here is from genome assembly GCA_031232105.1 of Capsicum rhomboideum. NCBI lineage: Eukaryota > Viridiplantae > Streptophyta > Magnoliopsida > Solanales > Solanaceae > Capsicum > Capsicum rhomboideum. Next base: position 138,361,956 of record CP124716.1, read on the forward strand.
TTCAATTTACCAAGATGACACATCTTTCACCAAAGGCAAAATACACTATTCATCATCTTGCCAACACAACTAGCATAATATACATAATCTCCCATGCATATAATATGTTAATCCATGAAAATAAACACTTACCAAAGCTTGGAATAGGATGATCTTTGCCAAAGAGTCCAAAGGAATATTTGCTTTAGGGTTTGGAAGAGTAAAGAAATGTTTGTGAAAAATATCCAAAAGGTGTGAGAGCCTTGTATGATTAAAAATCTGATTTTGGTGGCTTTTATGGACTTCAAGTCATCCTTATCCACACTTGTCACTAAATGATATGTTCACTTGGTCAAATATTGGAAGAATGGGTCATTTTTGCCTTTGGGCCTTATCTTTTGTTCCATTTTGGGCCCAATAACACATATCCATGTAACCCACCAAATTTCATGTATTATTCACCTTATATCTCATGTTTACATAATTCCACAATGTCACGACAATATGCTCTTAAAAGATTCTCATTCGTCCTTTCGATCGCAAAAATAGGCATTCTAGTCGCCCTTGGTTTCCTTGACCATTTTGGATCACTATTCACATTTCATGATTTGATCATGTAGGAGTGTGTAGGAGTATATTGAAGTGTTTGAAGCTTTAAAAATGCTCAAATAACTCCAAAGAACCAAAAGAAACCATCGAGAAATCGTCGTAGAATTGCGTTACGAAACGACGCCGGAAAGGGCATAAGTGTTGTGCCTTGCGCCACACCCCTGAAACAGGGTAGTGGCGCAAGATTGCATCCTTATCTGAAGTTTTGGGCTGCAGGTGGCTTGCGCCACACCCCTGAAACAGGGTAGTGGCGCAAGTTTCAGCAAAGTGCTGAAATTTTTGGCCACTTATCCAATGTTTACGTATCGTCCAATCTCTTATCAAAACACTACAAAATACTTACTTAGTGATCTTAACCATCAATTAAACATGACTTAAAGTCACCAAATGAGGTTAGAATGTGTACGAGTTCTTACCCAAAGGCTCCACGAAATCACAACACACCTCCTACGAAGATCTAATTGCACATGTTAAGTCCGATATCAAATGTTTCACCAATGACACTATAAAACACATATGCATGGCATCTCAACACCTATGTAGATATAATACCAAGGTATCAAGTGAGGTTATAAAAGTACGGGGTGTTACATTCTTCCCCCCTTAGAAACATTCTTCCTCGAATGTTAACAACAGTGTCTTATATACAACAAATGCATCTTTACTTGAACATACCTATACACATTCACATAATGCTTTTGAATACTTACTTGTTATTGTTCCACCTCCGCACTGTGTACTTCTTGGTCCATTTGAAATAAGTGGGGATACTTGGATTTCATCATTTCTTCCGCTTCCCATGTGATCTCCTCTACGTGTTGGTTTCTCCAAAGGACTTTTACGGATTTGATGTCTTTGTTCCTCAATCTCTTTACTTGTCGATCTAGGATAGCAATGGGCACCTCTTCATAAGTGAGATCCTCTGTAACTTGAACATCCTCTACGGGAACAATACGAGATGGATCTCCTATGCATTTCCGAAGCATCGACACATGAAATACCGGATGGACTGACGAAAGGTCCTGGGGTAGTGCCAACTCATACGCAACTTGCCCAAATCTTCTAATGATTTCATATGGGCCTATGTAACGTGGACTCAATTTTCCTTTCTTTCCGAACCGCATTACCCCTTTCATCGGTGACACCTTTAAAAACACCCAATCACCTATGGCGAATTCAAGCCCTATTCTTCTAACATCGGCATATGATTTGTGACGACTTTGAGCCATTTGTAACCGTTGTTGGATAACTTTAACTTTCTCCATGGCTTGGTGAACAATATCTGGCCCAAGTAAAACAGTTTCACCTACTTCAAACCATCCAATTGGTGATCGACATTTTCTCCCATATAAGGCTTCATAAGGTGCCATTTTAATGCTTGAATGATAGCTATTGTTATACGCAAATTCAATAAGAGGCAAATGGTCATCCCAACTGCCTTGAAAATCCAACGTACATGCTCGTAGCATATCTTCAAGTGTCTGAATAGTACGTTCTGCTTGTCCATCAGTTTGAGGATGGAAAGCCGTACTCAAATTCACCTGAGTACCCAAACTCCGCTGAAAAGATTTCCAAAAGTGTGCTGTGAACTGTGCTCCTCTGTCTGATATGATAGAAAGTGGAATACCATGCAATCGTACGATCTCCTTCACATATAACTTCGCATAATTCTCAGCTGTATAGGTCATCTTGACCGGTAGAAAATGCGCTGACTTGGTAAGTCGGTCCACTATGACCCATATCGAATCAAACTTCCGCAATGTACGAGGCAAACCCGTAATAAAATCCATATTAATCATATCCCACTTCCAGACTGGAAGATTGATACATTGCATGTAACCCCCTGGTTTCTGATGTTCCACTTTCACTTGTTGGCAATTTGGGCAGTGCGCGACAAATTCCGCAATGTTCTTTTTCATGTTGCCCCACCAATACACCTCTTTCAATTCATGGTACATTTTAGTAGCACCCGGATGAATGGAATAGCGCGAATGGTGCGCCTCTGTCATTATTCGTGTCCTCAGCTCATCTATGTCCGGTACACATACTCTCCCTTGACATTGAAGTACCCCTTCCGGTGTAATATCAAATTCCTTGGTTAAATTCTGCTGCACATTCTCCTTTAGCTGCAATAAAATAGAATCCGCATACTGTTTCTCTTTCACTTCAGCTATCAAGGAGGATTTTGCTGCATTCTGCACCATAACTCTATCATCTGAGGTTTCAATAAGGCGAACTCCCAAGCTGGCTAATTGATTCAAATCTTTGATTATCTCACACTTTTCATTCAACTGACCACTAGTGCTTTCTACTACCTTACGACTCAATGCATCAGCTACTACATTTGCTTTGCCTGGGTGATAAAGAATATCAATGTCATAATCTTTTAAAAGCTCTAACCACCTTCGTTGCCTCAAATTGAGTTCCTTCTGCTTAAAAAGATATTGCAAGCTTTTGTGATCCGTATAGATGTCAACATGAACACCATATAAATTATGACGCCATATCTTTAAAGCAAAAACTACCGCTGCCAATTCAAGATCATGTGTGGGATAGTTTTTCTCATGTGGCCGCAACTGTCGTGAGGCATATGCTATCACCCTACCATGATGCATCAACACACATCCGAGACCAATATCGAAAGCATCACAATACACTGCATAGCCCTCTGTGCCTTCAGGAAGTACTAACACTGGTGTGGAAGTCAACTTATCTTTCAAGTTTTGGAAACCTCTTTCACATGCGTCATTCCATTGAAACTTAATTGCCTTGTGAGTTAACTTTGTCAATGGTGCTGCAATAGAAGCAAACCCTTCTACAAATCTTCGGTAATAACCTGCCAAACCCAGAAAACTGCGAATCTCTGTGGGTGTCGTAGGTCTTGGCTAGTTTTTCACTGCTTCTATCTTTTGGGTATCAACCTGTATACCTTCATCTGATACAATGTGACCCAAGAACACGACTGATTTCAACCAAAACTCACATTTGGAGAATTTTGCATACAACTTACGCTCACGGAGAATTTGCAACACTTGCCGTAGGTGATAAGCATGGTCTTCTGGTGATCTTGAATAAACTAGGATATCATCTATAAATACTGTCACGAACACGTCTAAGAATGGCTTAAACACCCTGTTCATCAAATCCATAAACACAGCTGGAGCATTTGTTAGTCCAAATGACATAACTAAAAATTCATAATAGCCATACCGTGTTCGAAAAGCTGTCTTGGGTACATCCTCCTCTCTAACTCTGACTTGATGGTAACCCGACCTCAAGTCAATTTTTGAAAAACACCTGGCACCCTGTAACTGATCAAACAAATCATCAATTCGAGGAAGGGGATATTTGTTCTTGATCGTTACTTTATTCAGTTGCCGATAGCCGATGCATATTCTCAAGGTGCCATCTTTCTTTTGCACAAATAATACCGGTGCACCCCACGAGGACATACTAGGCCTAATGAAGCCTTTATCCAGCAAATCTTTCGACTGCTCCTTCAATTCACGCAGTTCCGCTGGAGCCATTCTATATGGAGGAATAGAAATAGGCTGAGTGCCTGGAATCACATCAATGCCGAATTCCACTTCCCGTTCTGGGGGTAAACCTGGGAGCTTCTCTGGGAATACATCTAGAAATTCATTGACGACCGGTACTGACTGTGGAGTTAATGGTTCCACATCATTATCCTTCACTCGTACCAAATGACATATGTATCCCTTAGCAATCATTTTTCTGGCTTTCAAATAGGAAATAAATCTTCCTCGTGGTGCCCCTACCTTACCCTGCCATTCTAGAACATTTTCCTGTGGAAAACAAAATTGTACCTTCTTGGCCCGGCAATCTACCGTAGCATAACAAGAAGCCAACCAATCCATTCCCATAATTACATCAAAATCCACCATGTTCAATTTAATGAGATCGGTCAACGTATCATGACCACACACAGTTACCACACAGTTACGATACACCCTCTTTGCAACAATATATTCACCAACCGGTGTAGACACTTCAATTGACTTAATTAATAATTCCGGTGCCTTTGTAAATTTCGCAGCAACCAATGGAGTAACATAGGAAAATGTAGAGCCTGGGTCAATTAATGCATATACATTATGTGAGAATATGGATAATGTACCTGTGACGACATCATGGGAAGCCTATGAATTCTGGCGGTCCACCAAAGCATAAGTACGATTCTGGACCCCGCTAGTACTGGCTCCTCCTCTGGCACCTCTACCTCGACCAATAGGCTGCACCCCTCGGCCCTGTGAAGGAACCGATGCTGAAGACGCAACAGCCGACCCAGCTGGTCGTGCTATACCACCCATGCTCCGTTGTGGACACTCTCTCGCTATATGTCCCGGCATACCACACCAAAAGCAGGCATTCGTCCCTTTTCGACATATACCTGTGTGCATACGCCCGCAGTGCTGACACTGCTGACGAGGGAAACCTGCTGCCTGTGATCCATGAACCCCACTACTCTGCCCTGCTGAACCACCTCTAAACCCTCGAGACTGCGAATAAGCACCACCTGTGGAATAAGAGAACGACGGTCTAGGTGGTCTAGGAAACATGCGGGGCCTAGATCCTCCTTGGGACATCATAGGTGGTCCCATAGGTCTAGCCCTTTTGGACTGTCCCTTACCAAATTCATGTACCCTTCGTCTCTATCTTTGATCTTCCATTTTCTGGGCGAAAGCTTGTATTCGAGCAATGTCCATGTCCCTATTTAAGGCCGCAATAGTGCAATCTCTCACCAAGTATGGCTCTAGTCTGTCCACGTATCTATGGACCCTGTCTGTCATCGTAGCCACAACATTTGGCGCATATCGAGCCAAGGAATTAAATTGCAAGCTATATTCTCTGACACTCAAATTTCCTTGACGGAGATTTAGGAACTGATCCGCACGTGCCTCACGGATCTCATAGGGCAAGTAATGATCAAGAAAAGCCACTTTGAACTCTTCCCAAGTAGGTGGGTTTGCATCCATATCACGGGATTTCTTCCAATCCTCGTACCACAATATTGCCTCTCCTTTCAACCTGTACGCAGCAAGTTCCACTGTCTCTACCCCTGTCACATGCATTACTTCCAATGCCCTCTAAATTTGATCCACGAAGTCCTGTGGATCTGCTTTTGGATCTGCCCCTATGAAAATAGGAGGGTCCAGTTTCAAGAAATCCTGTGTTCTGCGACTTGCCATTCTAGCCGCATCATCATCATGTGCCATTGCACCAGCTCTTCCTTGACTCTGGGCTGCCACTAACTGTGTCAACATCTGTACAGCATTCCTAGGATCCTGATCTGTGGCATTCGTCGGTGGTTCCATGGGCACTTCCCTTTTTCTCGGCTCTTCTGGAGCTGAAGAAGTAGAAGAAGCTCGCGTTGCGAACTCAGTTTCAGCCCCACCTTGATCAACTTGGTCAGGTGGTGGTCTACTTGTTCCTTCAGCAATTCTATCTATCAGCTTACTTTTACCTTTTCCTCTTCCTCTTCTAGTGTTCGGCATTTTGACTATACCAAAGAAAATAATTATCAAGATCAGATACAATGCAACTGACAACATTGGCTCTATTGCACGATCTAGAATGAAGAAAAGAAACAACATCCTAAATGTCCCGTAGCCTCCTACTTATAAATGTGGTGCACAACACATCGATAAGTAAGACTCCACTCAGACACGGCTTTGTAGACATCCTTAGACCGACTGCTCTGATACCACTTTTGTCAAGCCCCGAATTCCATCGAGACGTGATTGGCACCCGTAGCCGATAAGGCCCGAGAGAACCAACCTTTGCCTATGTTCACTCATATGTATCTCATAATCATAACCACCATTTCATAATAATATGAAAGACGAATAAAGGAGAACATGGGACATATTTATACATACATATGAAACTTGGCCGTTGAGGCCATCCAGTCAAAACAACATGTGTCTTTTACACTATTACACCCACATCCATCTACAAAAGCCTCTAACAAGAGCATTGACCAAAAAGAACCATAAGTCGGGACAAGTCCCCGCTTTACACATTATGTACAATACCAAAAACATATATATATTCTGACTCGGAGAAGCCCCGAATGAGCTGGAGCTCACCAAAGAACCGCTAACACTGGCACTCTACTGGGGAGGCCTACTGGGACCTGCGCACAGTAAGGTAAATTCCTCGAGAGGGGTCAGTACGAAATAAGTACTGAGTATGCAAGGCTCAGATGAAACTATACAACACATGAAAATTTCAATGAATATGTCACTGAACTCAAAACATATGAATAATCAATGTGAATAAGTCACCATGTTGCATTTTGGAAACCATGTGGATTGCTTTCATTACTTTCATTACTTTCTTTATCTCAATGCTCACTGATAACAATGTACCCGGGCCCCTACTGATCAGTGGGTCTTTCATATCATATCATTGTGTAGGGATCAAGTCGAGCTAGGCTTATGCCCCTAGACTTGCCACCCATACATCAATGCATCGGGATCGAGTCGAGCTAGGCTTACGCCCCTAGACTTGCCACCCATAAATCCAAACCTCGGGATCGAGTCGAGCTAGGCTTACGCCCCTAGACTTGCCACCCGTACTTGATCATTGACCACATTTGCATTACTTTGTTCATTACTTTGAGATTGATACTTTGATAGTCATAACATCACTTTGGAACTTTGGAACACAACATTGTTGGAAACTTTGAATCATTGACCAATAAGTGAAGGACATGTGAATAAACATCAATGAGAAATATAACATAACTAGCACCATGATACCATTGGAACCATTGGACAATAATCCATGAACAAGAGACACAAGTATAGGCACTATTGGAATATTGGAACATAGCCTTATTTGAACTTTCGGAACATTAACCATGAATATGAGAAATGAGATTCACAATTGATCAATGAGTAGGAAATATATGACAATGACCATAGATAAGTGCATATGGGATACCTTAGTACATTTCGGAATAGAACTAGAGAAATGTCAATGTGAACACTATTGGCCGTAGAAAGATACGGACAAAGTAACCTTGCATAACTTGGATTCACAATACGAATATACAACCTTTGATGTGTATACAATAAGCCCGCTCCTTCTTTATGTGTCACTCTACAACATAAATACAATACGGAATTCACATTAACCACCAATTACTCTTCAAATGCATGTAACATCAATGAGTCATACATGTGTCCTTAAACATGCCACTTCCCCTTGACAAAACCATTGTTCCTACTATTATTCCAAAAATTCCATAATATTCCCAACATTGACCAATACATGAAAATCAATACATTTCACCACAATACTTCTCCTTTACACTTTCTTATCCATAACACATCACAAATAATCCATCAAAGTACCTTAATACAACTCATAACACATATCGGCCAAAATCCCATAATTTCCATTTTTATACAAGAACAAGTTTAATGCCAAAAATAACACCATACATGTTCATATTTTGTCCATACCATGCTTTTTCATCAAAGGCACAAGGCCTAATTCAAGTTCAATTTACCAAGATGACACATCTTTCACCAAAGGCAAAATACACTATTCATCATCTTGCCAACACAACTAGCATAATATACATAATATACCATGAATATAATATGTTAATCCATGAAAATAAACACTTACCAAAGCTTGGAATAGGATGATCTTTGCCAAAGAGTCCAAAGGAATATTTGCTTTAGGGTTTGGAAGAGTAAAGAAATGTTTGTGAAAAATATCCAAAAGGTGTGAGAGCCTTGTATGATTAAAAATCTGATTTTGGTGGATTTTATGGACTTCAAGTCATCCTTATCCACACTTGTCACTAAATGATATGTTCACTTGGTCAAATATTGGAAGAATTGGTCATTTTTGCCTTTGGGCCTTATCTTTTGTTCCATTTTGGGCCCAATAACACATATCCATGTAACCCACCAAATTTCATGTATTATTCACCTTATATCTCATTTTTACATAATTCCACAATGTCACGACAATATGCTCTTAAAAGATTCTCATTCGTCCTTTCGATCGCAAAAATAGGCATTCTAGTCGCCCTTGGTTTCCTTGACCATTTTGGATCACTATTCACATTTCATGATTTGATCATGTAGGAGTGTGTAGGAGTATATTGAATTGTTTGAAGCTTTAACAATGCTCAAATAACTCCAAAGAACCAAAAGAAACCATCGAGAAATCGTCGTAGAATTGCGTTACAAAACGACGCCGGAAAGGGCATAAGTGTTGTGCCTTGCGCCACACCCCTGAAACAGGGTAGTGGCGCAAGATTGAAGCCTTCTCTGAAGTTTTGGGCTGCAGGTGGCTTGCGCCACACCCCTGAAACAGGGTAGTGGCGCAAGTTTCAGCAAAGTGCTGAAATTTTCGGCCACTTATCCAATGATTACGTATTGTCCAATCCCTTATCAAAACACTACAAAATACTTACTTAGTGATATTAACCATCAATTAAACATGACTTAAAGTCACCAAATGAGGTTAGAATGTGTACGAGTTCTTACCCAAAGGCTCCACGAAATCACAGCACACCTCCTACGAAGATCTAATCGCACATGTTAAGTACGATATCAAATGTTTCACCAATGACACTATAAAACACATATGCATGGCATCTCAACACCTATGTAGATATAATCCCAAGGTATCAAGTGAGGTTATAAAAGTACGGGGTGTTACAGTCACCTTGATTAATCTCACGATTTAGCCTTCAATATACGAGTTCAATTGCCTAACATGAATTTGTGATGTGAGGAAGACTAGGCAGTGAATATTTTGGTAGGGTCACCGACGTATCTTTCCGATAACAAAAAAATTGTAATGCAACAGCAAATTGGTCACTTTTTGAGCTTTAAGCTGCCCTAATACAACATGTATGTAAAAATAAGTGTATTTGTTGTGATTTTTGGGAAGTGGTGGAGGAGAGATATATATAGTGAGAGACACCTGACACTTGAAGATTGTCACTGACCAAAGAGAAATTAGCAATGTGGAGTTCCACATGCATATACTTTTATATTTGTTGTGAAGGTGTTTTTGTCATTTCATGTCAGCACTTAATGTGGCTCAAAATATTTGGTAAAACATGTGCAGTTTGACTATTTTCAGCAGCTAATGCCGCTTCAAAATGGTTATATTAACCTATATTTTCAACTTCCCAAGAATTAGAAATAGATGCATTTTTCACTTGATAAAAAAACTGCACCCAAGAACTACATAAAAATCTGCATAAGAAACTATACAAGATCTGCACGAAACTGGACAAAAATCTGCACTTGGGCTTTTTCAGGGAATCTATGAGTTGGCTTGTTATTTTTTGTGACTGGAAAGATATGGGGGGTTTTCATTATACTGATATGTTGCATGTAAACCATGTGACGTAATTGTATCATTGTGATTTCAGGTTCGGGGAGCACTGTGATAATTTTTTGGACTTAATTAAATCACAAAACTTCTAGAAGGAAAGAAAATCAACTATAATGCAGCTTAGTAGTAGTAATTCTGACTTACCCACTGAAAACTACTTCAGTGGGAAAAGCATTAGTCGATCCAATATAACTTCCACTATTGTGACACCTATTAAAGGTACACATACTACATATGTGCGAGGCTTAGAACAATAGATTTTTCTACCAATTAGTATATCTCTGCCAACGAGAGTTAGTCTGAACCATGAAAATGGAGCAGATAGCCCTTCATCGGTTTTAACAAGTAGCTCATCTTCATCTTTGACAAACTCTAACTATCGTTCTATAGGTTCCATTATAAACCAAAATGCATCATATACTGTTGTTGGTCATGGCCGTGGAAAAGACTTAGGGTCTACATATGAAAGTTTAAATTTACCTGAATCTATGACACAACAAAGATCATGTTGCCAAATGAGTCAACTTTTGATTTTGGTCATGTAAGAACTATGGCCTATGCTGGATTTAGCTCTAGAATCATATATAGAAAGTCGTGATCCCATCAATGAATGGTACCCGATATTTTGGGAACTAATTACTTCTTTTATGGTACCTCATCAATTATTTTGGCTAATGGAACTAGCACATACAGTGTTTCTGTTATTCCAAAAAATCCTTTTTCCTATTGAATTCCAACAGGAACATTATCAAATACACTGGCTCCTGTCCTACGGGTTATGCATGCCCCCGATTTCTCTGTACCTTTACCATATTTTTTAAGGAACAGGACTTTTAGCTCTTTACAGGTTACATGTCACGCCCCGAATCCCATCGGGACATGATTGGCACCCGAAGCCGATATGGCCCGAGAGAACCAACCTTTGCTTATGAACATTCGCGTACATAATCGCATATGAATCTTATTACACCTTGTGCAACTATGCGGAAATCATAGACATGAAAACATGAGTCATAGCTATGTATGTAAAACTTGACCGTTTGAGCCATTAAGTCAAAACAACATGTACTTTCACATTTATACACCCACATCCGTCTACAAAAGCCTCTAACAAAATGCATTGATCAAATGAAGTAAAAATTGGGACAAGTCCCCGCTTTATACAACATATATAACAGTGACTCGGAGAGGCCCCGAACTAACTGGAGCTCACCAAAGACCTGCAACACTGACAATCTACTGTGGAGGCCTGCTAGTGCCTGCACCTGCAACATGTAAGGTAAGTCCCCAAGAGGGGTCAGTACGAAGAATGTACTGCGTATGTAAGGCGATTTCAATGGAAATAATTATAAAAGAAAACTCCATATGTGAAACCATGTACCTTTCTTTCACTATTATCGTCTCCAATGATTTATACATAATAACAGCAACCATGGAATCAATATAAGAGAAATATCAGATGTGAATAAACTTTCTTTCCGTATGTGGGAAACCATGTATATTACGTTCTTTACTCCTCTTGTCTTCATCTTTTATTCACCTTTATTGTTCTACCCATGCTAGGCTATTCTGTCGCCCCTGGGATGAGATTAACCCATGCTAGGTACTGTGACCCCTGGGATGTTATGTGAACCCATGCTAGGCTTTCGTATCTCCCCTGGGATATCATTAACCCATGCTAGGCTTATCGCCCCTGGGATGTTATATTAACCCATGCTAGGCTTTCGTATCGCCCCTGGGATATCATTAACCCATGCTAGGCTTATCGCCCCTGGGATGTTATATTAACCCATGCTAGGCTTTCGTGTCGCCCCTGGGATGTACCATCATAACCCATGCTAGGCTTTTATATCGCCCCTGGGATGTATCAGGATCGAGTCGAGCTAGGCTTATGCCCCTAGACTTGCCACCCATACTTGATCATTGACCATATTTGCATTACTTTGTTCATTACTTTGAGATTGATATCATTACTTGTGAAAGATTGATACATTCATTTGACATAGCATTTTTGGAAGCTTTGGAACCATAACCAAAATCAAAGACATGTGAATAAACATTTTTGGAAACATAGCCTTATTGGGAACATAACACCATTGAAACCATTGGATGAGAATCCATGAACAAGAGACACAAGTATAGTTACTATTGGAACCTTGGAACATAACCGTATTTGAGCTTTCGGAACATTAACCATGAATATGAGACATGAGATTCACAAATGATCCATGAGTAGAAAATATATGACAATGACTAGTGATAAACGGATATCGGATACCTTAGCACATTTCGGGATAGAACTAGTGACATGTTAATATGGACACTATTTTCCGCAGAAAGATACGGACAAAGTAACCTTACATACCTTGGATTCGCAATACGAATATACAACCTTCGATGCGTAGACAATAATCCCTTTCCTCCTTTATGTATCACTCTACAACATAAATACATAACGAAATTCACATTAACCACCAATTACTTAACAAATGCATACAATGTCCATGAGTTACATGTTTGCCTTTAAACATGTCATTTCCCCTCGACAAAACCATTGATCATACTATTATTCCAAAAATTCCACAATATTCCCAACATTGACCAATACATGAAAATCAATACATTTCACCACAATACTTCTCCTTTACACTTTCTTATCCATAACACATCACAAATAATCCATCAAAGTACCTTAATTCAACTCATAACACATATCGGCCAAAATCCCATAATTTCCACTTTTAGACAAGAACAAGTTTAAGACCAAAAAATAACACCATGCATGTTCATATTTTGTCCATACCATGCTTTTTCATCAAAGGCACAAGGCCTAATTCAAGTTCAAATTACCAAGATGACACATCTTTCACCAAAGGCAAAATACACTATTCACCACCTTGCCAACACATCTAGCATAATATACATAATCTTCCATGCATATAATATGTTAATCCATGAGAATAAACACTTACCAAATCTTGGAATATGTTGATCTTGTCCAAATATGCCTTAGGGTTTATTTGCTTTAGGGTTTGGAAATGAAAGAAATGTTTGTAAAATATCCAAAAGTGATGAGAGACTTTTGGGGAATAAAAATCTGATTTTGGGGGCTTTATATAGACCCAAGGTCATCCTTAGCCCCATGTGGCATTAAGGGATATGTTCACTTGGTCAATTATTGCAAGAATGGATCATTTTTGCCTTTGGGCCCATGCAGTTTCTTCCATTTTTGGGCCTCAAATTGGGCCCAATAACACATATCCATGAACTTCCATGTATTATTCACCATATATCTCATGTTTACGTAATTCCATCATGTCACGACAATATTCTTTTAAACAATTCTCATTCGTCCTTTCGATCGCAAAAATTGGAATTCTAGTCGCCCTTGGCTTCATTGAACATTTTGGATCACTATTCACATTTCATGATTTGATCATGTAGGAGTATGTAGGAGTATATTGAAGTGTTTGTAGCTTTAACAATGCTCAAATAACCCCAAAGAATCAAAAGAAACCATCCAAGAAGCGTCGTCGAAGTGCGTTACAAAACGACTCCGGAAAGGTCAAAAATTTGTTCCTTGAGCCACTGCTGCAAAACAAGCCAGTGGCGCAAGAAATGCACCCTCTCTGATCTTAGAGGCTTGCGCCACACCCCCTGAAATAGGGCAGTGGCGCAAGTTTCCATGTATTGCTGAATTTTTCGGCAATTTTTCCAACACTTGCGTATCGTCCAATCCCTTATCAAAACACTACAAAATACTTACTTAGTGATCTTAACCATCAAGTAAACATGACTCCAAGTCACCAAATGAGGTTAGAATGTGTACAGGGTATTACACAAATGCTTCAAGAAGTCATATGTACAAGGCCAAATTTCCATTTTTCTCATCTTGAACATTACCACGTACATACTTATGATTCTCGACACCTAAGTAAACATTAGTCACTATCATCAAGTAGGGTTGGGAAGGTATGGGGTGTTACATTACATCTATGTATTTTATTATGAATCACACCCCCTGATTTGCAGGAGTGAACCATAGACCTAGTTGTATGTCACTGCATCCTTTAAATTTTCACATGGTTAGTTTCTTTGCCTTTTTTTAAATTTATTATCTTTCATTTCCTTTTTTACTATAAGTTTAAATATATCATTGTTTATTATGTTTCCATTATCGTACTTTCACAATCCAATTCATAGATTCCTCAAAAATATCTAGATGCAGATTTTGTGCAGTTTTGTACAATTTTTCAGTACAGTTATTTTATCAAGTGAAAGTGCAGCTTTTTTCAGATTCTTGGCAAGCTAAAAATGTTCAATTTTTTTGTGACTTTTGAAAAGAGAATTTTATTTAATTGTACTTTTATGGTGTTATAATATTTGTGTATTTATATTATATGTACGTATGTATTGTATGTTTGTAGGGTCACTTTGATTAATCTCGCGATTCAGACCATGCAATGAATATTTCAGTAGGGACACCGACGTATTTTTCGGTCACAAAAAACTTGTAATGCAGCAACAAATTGGTCACTTTTTGGGCATTAAGCTGCACTTAGAGTACCCTAATGTAGCATGTATGTGAAAATGAGTGTATTTGTTGTGATTTTGAGGAGTGGCGGAGGAGATATATATAGAGAGAGAGACACTTGGTACTTGGAGTGAATACTGTCCACTTGTACTCTACAGGTATTATAGGACTACTAAGCAAAGTATAAAAAAAAACAAGCAAAGAATATTATCAGCATGCTTCCACCTACATAAAAAAAAGTTCTCAAACAATAGCTCACACCATATCTCCGAATAATTCTACAAGTATAATATCAATACAATAATAACTACACACGAAAATATAAGGAAACTAAGGACACAGTAGCAAACTCATAGATAGAGGTGCAAATGATGCAATGCAAAGCATTGATAGTGGGATAATGATGATATAAGCCATTGCATGACTTTTTGTATACATCTTCTGAGCTTCAGCACTTTAAGACAGGACCCATTGGGGGTTCGCAGCCCATATACTTTCACAATATGAATCTCGTATCTTAATTACCTTATCGGCACATCCCTCGGTCAAGGATTTTGTAAAGTGTTTCATTTTCTTTTAAAAATTAGTGTTTCTCAGTGGTACCAAATCTCATGAATATGTATGGATGAAATGAGGATGTAATGCTCACAAAAAATCACTATGAAGATAATAATCAATTCAATACAGGTATAAATGAGCTCATAATCAACTCAATATGTCAATAATTCATGATATAAGCCCTTGCACGACACCACTAGAGTAAATAGTCTTGTAAGACATCAATAATATCATTTCAAACCCCTCACTCAAGCATCACTATAATGATAGAGACAAATAATGCTCAAATAAGGCCTATAATATCTATTCAAGCCTCCGTCCAAGCACCATAATGATAATAATGACAATTAATGCAAAAATAAGGCCTATAATATGAAATAAAGCCCCCACACGGGCATTACAATGAAAATAATCACTTAAGTTAACAACAATATGCACATAAGCTCCCACACGGGCAACACGATAATAATAAGAGAAAAGAATTCAAGACACCCCTAAACTTATCCGCCCAACTTACTTTAGACCTTTAACTTGACGGATAATTATTTACCCCCCTAAAATTATTTGAAGTGAATTAATATCACCCCTAATGCTGACGTGGTATAAAAAAAATGAAATAAACATCAAATGTGTTTATTTATCTTAAAAAAAAAAAGAGAGAGAATAGTCCCACTAATATATATATATATATATATATATATATATTATATAATTAAAAAAATTAAAAAAAAAGAAAAAAATCCACCCAGCCCCTTTCTTCTTCTTAACCCCCCACCTACCACACTTTGTATTCTCTGCAAACTCCCCATTCTCTTTTCTTTCTTCAACCCCCCTCCCTCCTCCCCCCCCCCCAGCCGCCACTCTCCCACCCCTCGCCCCCACGCACATCCCCTATCTCCTTCTTCTAACCCTTCACCAATCACCTCCTCTTTTGTCACACTTCATCAGTAGTTTGTTCAAGAAAGAAAAAATATGTATGAAGAAGTTGTAAAATCAAACACCCTTTTCTTTTTTTTGTTCTGCTTGTGGTTGCATTCAATCCGTGATTCAATCTTTTGATTTTGTTTTCCAAATTTTTTGGATAGTTAGTTGTATTAGCTAAATTTTTAGATTTTTGGATTGTGTATAAGGGGGTATTCGTATGAGGTGAAAGGGGGTGGAGGAGTTTGAAGAAGGTGAGAAAGAGAGTGGTGGTGGTGTGGTGTGTTTGGGGGGGGGGGGATTTGCATTGCAAGAAATGGGGTGGTGGGTGCCGAAGAAGAAAGGGATGGGGCAGGGGTATTTTCTGTTTTCTTTATTATTATTATTATTTGGTTTTAAATTAGTTTTTTTTTTATGTGGGTGTGACATGACAATGATGTGGCACTGATGTGGTGATGACATGGCATGTATGTAATACACTCTCCGTTATGAGAGTGATATTATGCTTTTAAGGTGGTATTTATTCACTTCAAAAAGATTTAGGGGGTAAATAATTGCTCGTAAAGTTAAAGGGCTAAAGTAAGTTGGACAGACAAGTTTAGGGGTGTTTTGATGTCTATTCTATAATAATAATAACCTCAAAATATAATTCCCATGACTAATTCCCCAACCCATAACATACTTTACCTGAATGGTTAACTACCCCACCTAGTCTGAAGAACGTTAAGTCATAACATATCTCGAAAAGCCAAAATACAAGCCTAGACCCTTCAAAGCTGAGCCTTTCCTTCACGAGCAGTCTTGGATCAAACTAAATCTATCAAAAATGTAATCTACACGTCAAAAGGGAACTAACGATACCTATATTGGCTATATTTATTTCGGGTTCAAAAATTGGCTCAGAATCAGAAAGGGTAAATATGGAATTTTATTGAAGAATCATGTTTTGCATGTCAAGAGGAGTATAAACTGAAAACTCAAGTGAAAATGAGTTGAAATCGGACTTTAAATTGAAGAAAAACTCAATTTTATACTATACCGGGAAAAAACCCCAAAAACCCAAGTTTGAAATTAAGTTTTTAAAGTTATTTGAAGATAAAATCAATAAGATATGATGAAAATGGGACCTTATAGATTACCCAAGCAAAATTGAGGAAGAATCCCCCTCGAAATCTCCTTTCCCGAGGTTTTCAAGTCCAAAAATGGTGAAAAAATTGTGAAAATGGGGAATTTATATTGTTCAGATGAACAGTTCCTTGCAATCGTTGTCCCCAAGTCGTGATCGCGAAGGCTGCTGACCCGTACCCCTCGCGTTCCCAAAGGTCTAGTCGCGCATGTGATGCCTAAGATCCGACCTGATCCCCGATTAACCCTTTGTGTATGAGGTCCCACCATCGCTTTTGCGATGAAGAACATTTTCCTTCTTCACATTTGCGTCCAAGGGCATGCATTTGCAAAAAAGGTTTCCAGCTGGCACCAGAAAATTGCACCAACAGTTTTGAAACTTGGAAAATAGTCTAGATTGGATACCCAAATACGTTTGGGACCCCACAGAAACAAACTAGATATGCTACTAGGCAATTTTCCATATTTCGGACTCAACGAAACCGTTAGATTTTTGAAAAGAGATTGTTTAGAATGAATTATCCTCCGGGACCCTTTTTAAGCTTATTTCACTAGTTTACGTCTAAGAGGGAAAAATATATAATAAAGGCTTGGGACCCAAACTAACTACGTTACTTACCTAAAATCAACATTCTGGATCTAATGAAACTGACCAAACCCCCATCCGACACTTGGATCATAAAACGTTGACCGAAGCCAAACTACCCCTATTTCAAAAGCCTCTATGGGTCTCAACTTACTCAAATCATACCCGAACGCATCGGGGACCGTGCTAACTACTCCCACAACTCACAAATAGCATATAAAAACTATGAGAAAGGGTAAAATGGTCAAAATATAGAAAAAGATGAAATTCACAACTACGGTTGTTACATGGACATAGCTCTAGAATTATATATAGAAGATCGGGATCCCATCTCGTTGTTATAGTAGCTGATAATTTGGAAAATAATTACTTCTTTTATGGGAATCAAGCAATTCTTTTGGCTAATGGAACTAGCAGATACCATGTTTCTATAATTCCAAGAAATCCATTTTCCTATTGGATTCAAACAGGAATGTTATCAAATACACTGGCTTTTGCCCTACTAGTTATGCATTCTCCTAGTTTCTCTGTACCATTACCACATTTCTCAGTGAACTGGACTTTTAGTTCTTTCAAGGTTCCATCTATGTATTCTATGATGAATCACACCCAAAGATTTGCTGGAGTGAACCATGGACCTGGTCATATGTCACTGCATCCTTTCAATTTTCACATGGTTAGTTTCTTGGCCTTTTCTTTAATTTATTAGCTTGCATTTTCTTGTTTATAATAAATTTAACTATATCATTGTTTATTGTGTTTCCATTATATCACTTTCACAACCCAACTCATAGATTCCCCCCAAAAAAAAAACATGTGCAGATTTTTTGTAGATATTTGTCCAACTTTTTAGTACAGTTAATTTATCTAGTGAAAGTGCAGCTTTTTTCTGATTCTTGGCTAGCTGAAAATGTTCAATTTTTTTTTTTTACTTTTGACAAGAGAATTTGATTTTATTGTACTTTTATAGTGTTATAATTTTTGTGCATATATATTATATGTACGTATGTATTAGGTATTTGTAGGGTCACCCTGATTAATCTCACGATTTAGCTTCAATGTATGAGTACAATTGCCTAAATGGAATTTGTGAAGTGAGGAACACCAGGCAGTGAATATTTCAATAGGGTCACCGACGTATCTTTTTGGGCACCAAAAACATGCAATGCAGCGGCAAATTGGCAACTTTTTGTTCATTAAGTTGTACTTAGAGTACCCTTATGCATCATGTAAGTGAAAATAAGTGTATTTGTTGTGATTTCGTGAAGTTACAGGGAGATATATATAGAGAGAGAGATTCCTGGCGCTTGAAGCTTGTCACTGATCAAAGAGAGAAAAGCAACGTGGAGTTCCACATTCATACACTTTTATATATGTTGTGCAGGTGTTTTTGTAGTAGCATTTCAACACTTAATGTAGCTCGAAATTTCCAGCAATATATGTGCAGTTTGACTATTTTTCAGCATCCAATGCCACTTCAAAATGGTTATATTAACCTGTATTTACAGCTAACCAAGAATCTGAAAAAGCTGCACTTCTAACTTGATAAAAAAATTGCACCGAAGAACTGCACAAAATCTGCACAAACCTTCATAAGAAACTGCACAAAATCTTCACAAAACTGGAATAAAATCTGTACTTGGGTTATTTTGGGGAATTTATGAGTTGGGTTATCGTTTTTGTGATCGGAAAGAAGTTGAGTTTTTTCATTATACTGATATGTTGCATGTAGACCACGTACATAGCTTATCACCAATATATCTATTGACGTCATTGTATCATGGTGATTTTAGGTGCGGGGAGCACTATGATAATTTTTTGGACTTAATTAACTCATTGAACTTCTTGAAGGAAAGAAAATTAACTCTTATGCAGTGTGGTACTAGTAATTCTGAATTACCCACTGTAAACTACATCAGCGGGAAAAACATTGGTCTATCCAATTTAATTCCCACTATTGTGACACCTTTTCAAGGTACACATACTCAATATGTGCAAGGTTTAGAACAAAGGATTTCTCAACCAATTAGATTATCTCTGCCAGCGAGAGTTTGTCTGAACCTTGAAAATGGTGAAGATAGCCCTTCATCGGCTTTAACAAGCATCCCATCATCAGCTTTGACAAACTCTAACTCTTGTTCTATAGGTTCCATCATAAGTAAAAATGCATATATTCAATTGTTGGTCATAGTCGTAGAAAAGACGTAGGGTCTACATATGAATGGTTGGATTTATCTTAATCTATGAGCGCGACAAACACCGTGTTTCCAAATGAGTCAACTTTTGATTTTGGTCGTGTAAGAACTATGGTCCATGTTGGACATAACTCAAGAAATATAAATAGAATACTGGGATCCCATTTCATTGTTATGGTACCCGATAGTTTGGGAAATAATTACTTCTCTTATAGGACTCCATCAATTTTTTGGCTAATGGAACTAGCACATACCGTGCTTCTATTATTACAAGAAATTCTTTTTCCTATTGGATTCCAAAAGTAACTTTATCAAATACACTGGCTCCTGTCCTACCGGTTATGCATGCTCCCGATTTCTCTGTACTATTACCATAGTTTTCAAGGATTTGGACTTTTAACTCTTTCCAGGTCCCATCTATTTATTCTATGATGAACCACACAAGATTTTTGAGAGTGAACCATAGACCTGGTCGTATGTCTCTGCATCCTTTCAATTTTCACATGGTTAGTTTGTTCGGCTTTTTAAAAAAATTATTAGCTTTCATTTCCTTTTCTACTATAAATTTAACTATAACATTATTTATTGTGTTTCCATTATCTCACTATCACAACCCAAGTCACAGATTCCCCAAAAATAACCAATGTGTTGATTTTGTGCAGTTTTATGCAGATTTTTGTGCAATTTTTCAGTGCAGTTATTTTATCAAGTGAAAGTGCAGCTTTTTTCAGATCCTTGGCTAGCTGAAAATGTTCAAATTTTTTGTGATTTTTGACAAGAGAATTTGATTTAATTGTACTTTTATGTTGTTATAATATTTGTGTATATATGTTATATTTATGTATGTATTATGTCTTTGTTGGGTCATCTCGATTAATATCATGATTTAGTCTTCAATGTACGAGTTTAATAGACTATATAGAATTAGTGAAGTGAGGAAGACCAGTCAATGAATATTTTAGTAGGGTCACCGACGTATCTTTTTTATCACAAAAAACTTGTAATGCAGTAGAAAATTGGTAACTTTTTGTGCATTAAGCTGCACTTAGAGTAACCTAATGCAACATGTATGTGAAAATATAGTGTATTTGGGAAGTAGTGGAAGAGAGAGATATAGAGAGAGACGCTTGGCCCTTGATGCTTGTCACTGACCAAAGAGATATTAGCAATGTGGATTTCCACATGCATATACTTTTATATATGTTGTGCAGGTGTGTTTGTTGTTGCATTTTAGCACTTAATGTAGCTCAAAATTGCCTGCAAAACATGTGTAGCTAGACTATTTTTTAGCAGCTAATGCCACATCAAAGTGGTTACATTAACCTGTATTTTCAGCTACCAAAGAATCTGAAATAAAGCTGCACATTTAACTTGTTAAAAAAGCTGCACCGAAGAATTGCACAAAAATCTGCACAAACCTGCATAAGAAACTGCACAAAATCTGCACGAAACTGGACAAAACTTTGTACTTCGATTTTTTTGGAGAATCTATTGGTTAGGTTGTCATTTTATTTGACTGGAAAGATATGGGGGGTTTTCATTATACTGATATGTTGCATGTAGACCACATACGTAGCTAATCACCAAAATATAGATTGACGTCATTGTATTATTGTAATTTCAGGTCCAGGGAGCAATGTGATAATTTTTTGGACTTAATTAAATCACTGAACTTCTAGAAGGAACCAAAATCAACTATAATGAACCGTGGTGCTAATAATTCTGACTTACCCACTGAAAACTACATCAACGGTGAAAGCATTGGTCGTTCTGATTTAATTGTCGTTATTGTGGCACCTTTACAAGGTACACATACCCCATATGTGCAAGGTTTAGAACGAAGGATTTCTCAACCAATTAGTCTATCTCTGCCAGTGAGAGTTAGTTTGAACCATGAAAATGGTGCAGATAGCCCTTCATCAGCTTAAACATGTAGCCCATCATTAGCTTTGACAAACTCTAACTCTCGATCTATAGGTTCCATTATAAGCAAAAATGCATTACATACTATTGTTGGTCATGGCCATAGAAAAGACTTAGGGTCTACATATGAAAGTTTGGATTTACCTGAATTTATGAGTGCAACAAACACCATGTTGCCAAATGAGTCAACTTTTGATTTTGGTCATGTAAAAAACTATGGCCTATACTGGACATAGCTCTATAATTATACATAGAAGACCGGGATCCCATATCATTATTATGGTATCCAATATTTTAGGAAATAATTACTTCTCTTGTGGGACTCCATCAATTCCTTTGGCTTATGGAACTAGCACATACCGTATTTCTATTATTCCAAGAAATCCTTTTTCCTATTGGATTCCTATAGGAATGTTATCAAATACACTGGCTCCTATCCCACAGTTTATGCATGCTCCTGGTTTTTCTATACCATTACCACATTTTTCAGGGATCTGGACTTTTAACTCTTTCCAGGTTACGCTTATGTATTCTATGATGAATCACACCCCAAGATTTGCGGGAGTGAACCATGGACTTGGTCGTTTGTCACTGCATCCTTTCAATTTTTCACAAGGTTAGTTTCTTCGCCTTTCTTTATTTATTTGCTTTCATTTCCTTTTTTACTATAAATTTAACTCCAATAGGAATGTTATCAAATACACTGGCTCTGTACCATTACAACATTTTTTAGGGAACTTGAATTTTAACTCTTTCCAGGTTCCATCTATGTATCCTATGATGAATCACACCCCAAGATTTGCTGGATTGAACCATGGACAAGGACATATTTCACTACATCCTTTCAATTTTCACATGGTTAGTTTCTTCACCTTTTATTTTATTTATTAGCTTTTGTTTCCTTTTTTATTATAAATTTAACTATATAATTGGTTATTGTGTTTCCATTATCACACTGTCACAACTCAAAAATCTGCACAAACCTGTATAAGAAACTTGATAAAATCTGAAGCCGGACAAGAATCAGCACTTGTGGTTTTTCGGGGAATCTATGAGTTGAGTTGTCGTTCTTTATGATTGGAAAGATATGATAGTTTTTCACTATGCTTATTTGTTTCATGTAGACCATGTACGTAGCTAATCAGCAATAGATAGATTGACGTCATTGTATCATTGTAAGTTCAGGTTCAGGGAGTACAGTGATAATTTTTTGGACTTAATTAAATCACTGAACTTCTAAAAGGAAAGAAAATCAACTATAATGCAGCGTGGTTAAAGCATTGGTCAATCCAATTTAATTCCCACTATTATGAGACCTTTTCAAGGTACACATACCTCATATGTGCACGGTTTAGAACAAAGGATTTCTTAACCAATTAGTGTATCTCTGCCAGCAAGAGTTAGTCTGAACCATGAAAATGGTGCAGATAGCCCTTTATCAGCTTTGACAAGTAGCTCATCACCAGCTTTGACAAACTCTAACTCTCGTTCTATAGGTTATATCATAGGCTTAAATGCATCATATACTGTTGTTGTTCATGGCCATAGAAATAACTTAAGGTCTACATATGAAAGTTTAGGTTTACCTAAATCTATGAGGGAAACAAACACCATGTTGCCAAATGAGTCAACTTTTGATTTTGGTCATATAAGAATTATGACATATGCTGGATATAGCTCTAGAATTATATATAGAAGACCAGGATCCCATCTTATTGTTAGGGTACCCGATATTTTGGGAAATAATTACTTCTCTTTTGGGACTCCAACAATTCTTTTGGCTAATGGAACTAGCACATACCATATTTTTATTATTCCAAGAAATCCTTTTTTCTATTGGATTCCTATAGGAATGTTATCAAATACACTGGCTCTTGTTCTACTGGTTATGCATGCTATTGGTTTCCCTTTACCATTACCACATTTTAAAAAGAACTAGATTTTAGCTCTTTCCAGGATCTATCTATGTATCATATGATGAATCACACCCCAATATTTGCGGGAGTGAACCATGTACTAGGTCGTATGTCACTGCATCCTTTTAGTTTTTACCTGGTTAGTTTCTTCGCCTTTTCTTTTATTTATTATCTTTTGCTTACTTTTTTGTTATAAATTTTAACTATATAATTTTTATTGTGTTTCCATTATCACACTTTCACAACTCAAAAATCGGCACAAGCCTGCATAAGAAACTGCATAAAATCTTCACGAAGCTGGACAAATTTTTTCACTTGAGTATTTTTGGGAAATCTATGAGTTGGGTTATCGTTTTTTGTGACTGAAAAGATATGGAGTTTATTTCCCACTCTTGTGACACCTTCTCAAGGTACATATACTCCATATGTGCAATATTTAGAACAAAGGATTTCTTAACCAATTAGTCCATCACTGCTAGCGAGAATTAGTTTGAACCATGAAAATGGTGCAGATAGCCCTTCATCAGCTTTGACAAGCAGCCCATCATTAGCTCAGACAGGCTCTAACTCTCGTTCTATAGGTTCCATCATAATCCAAAATGCATCATATACTATTGTTGGTCATGGCCGTAGAAAATACTTAGGGTCAACATAGGAAAGTTTGGATTTACCTGAATCTATGAGCTCAACAAACAACATGTTGCCAAATGAGTTAACTTTTGATTTTGGTCATGAAAGAACTATGGAATATGCTGGATATAGCTCTAGAATTATATATAGAAGACCGGGATCACATCTTATTGTTATGGTACTAGATATTTTGGGGAAAAAGTACTTCTCTAAAGGGACTCCAGCAATTCTTTTAGCTAATGGAACTAGCACATATAGTGCTTCTATTATTCCAAGAAATCTTTTTTCCTATTGGATTCCTATAGGAATGTTATTAAATATACTGACTCTTGTCCTACTGGTTATGCATGCTCCTGGTTTTTCCGTCCCATTACAACAATTTTCAGGTAACTTGACATTTAGCTCTTTCCAGGTTCCGTCTACGTATCCTAAAATGAATCACACCCCAAGATTTGTGAGATTGAACCATGGACCAGGACGTATGTCACAACATCCTTTCAATTTTCACATGGTTAGTTTCTTTGCTTTTTCTTTTATTTATTAGATTTTGTTTCCCTTTTTACTATAAATTTAACTATATCATTATTTATTGTGTTTCCATTATCACACTTTCACAACTCAAAAATCTGCACAAACCTGTATAAGAAACAACAAAAAATTTGCACTTGGGTTTTTTAGGGAATCTATGAGTTGGGTTTTCATTTTTTGTGACTGGAAAGATATGGGGGTTTTCCATTATACTAATATGTTGCATGTAGGCCATGTACATAGCTAATCACCAATTTATAGATTGACTTCATTGTATCAATGTCATTTCGGGTGCGGGGAGCACTGTGATAATTTTTTGAACGTAATTAAATCACTAAACTTCTTGAAGGAAAGAAAACCAACTATAATGTAGCATGGTACTAGTAATTATGACTTACCGACTGCAATGTTGTACTAGTAATTCTGACTTACCCACTGAAAACTACATCAGCGATGAAAGCTTTGGTAGATCTAATTTATTTCCCACTATTGTGACACCTTTTCAAGGTACACATACTCCATATTTGCAAGGTTTAGAACAAAGGATTTCTCAACCAATTAGCCTATCTCTGCTAGTGAGAGTTAGTCTGAACCATGAAACTAGTGCAGATAGCCCTTTATCAGCTTTGAAAAATAGCCCATCATCAACTTAGACAAACTCTAACTCTCGTTCTATATGTTTCATCATAAGCCAAAATGCATCACATACTATTGCTGGTCATGGCCGTAGAAACGACTTAGATTCTACATATGAAAGTTTGGTTTTACCTGAATATATGAGTGCAACAAACACCATGTTGCCAAATGATTCAACTTTTGATTTTGGTCATGTAAGAACTATGGCCTAAGCTGGGCTATCATGACCCAAAAGTTTAGGTAATGATGACACCTACCACGACCTAGCCTTGGTAGGTAAGTCGAGACCCCAAAAGAAAAGAAAATCAAAATAACATAGAAATATAATAAATACAAGACTTCTAGAATGAAGTCAGGTCATAATACTCAAATAACATAATATCCAAAGAAGTACATCAATCCTCAAAACCTGATGTCATAAGTGTAAAGAGCATCTAATACAATACTAGAATATGATAAGTACAACTCTCTCTCCAAAATAAAAAATAAATACATAAAGGTAAAAGGATGCTGGAATAAGACTCCAGATGGGGAGCTCATCAGATCTCTGATAAAGCTCTCTCTCTCTGCACATATCATCCACCATGGGTCGCACTTGTATTGGGATTTGCACTAAAAGGGCACAGAAGTAGGAGTGAGTACAGTCCACTTGTACTCAGTAGTTAGAAAAGTAGAAAACAAAATAAGTAAAGAATATTATGAGTACGCTTCCACCTGCATACAAAAAAGTTTCCAAATAGTTGCACACACCGTATCTCCTAATAATTTTACAAGCATAATATCAATACAAGAATAATGACACACGAAAATATAAGGAAACTAACTACACGACAATAAATACATACATAAAGGTGCAAATGATGCAATGTAATGCAATAAAATGATCGTGGGATAATAATGATATAAGCCATTGCATGACTTTTTGTATACACCTTCTAAGCCTCAATGCTTGAAGACAAGACCCATGGGGGGTTCTCAATGCTTAAAGGCAACCAGTGCACCTAATCTTTAGGCCTGTCATTACACATGTATCTCAAATAGAGTTCAACACATTTGCTAACCACCTCTGTCTGACCATCAGACTATGGATGATAGGCAGTTTATTGATGCAATTGAACCCTTTTGTCATCAAAAAGAGACTGGAAAAACTTGCTAAGGAACACCACTTCTCTGTCACTAAAAATGGTTTGAGGTAAGCCATGCAACTTGTAAACATTATCCAGGTAGATCTGAGATACTGTGGCAGCAGAGTAAGGGCTCTTTAAACATATAAAGTGAGCATACTTGCTCAACTTGTCCACCACCACCATTATAACTGATTTCTAGAAGATAAGGGCAAGCCTTCAATGAAATCCATACTAATGTCTTGCCATACCTTATCAGGTATAGGTAGTGGCTGCAGTAAGCCTGGGTTTTTCACAGGTTCACCTTTATATCTCTGGCATATCTCAGACTATTTAATATAGTTGTAAACATCTATTTTCGTCTTCTTCTAATAATACAGGTAAGATAATCTGTGATAAGTAGAAACCATTCTAGAATGACCTCCAACAACACTGTCATGCACAAAAGCAAGGATATCTGTCCTGAGAGTTTTGTCTACACCAACCATGATTTTACCCTTTATATATAGCACCCCTTCGCTAAGCATATAATGAGTAGTAGACAAGGAGTTCTGTTATAGCTGAGTAAGTAGTTGTTGCATGTAAGGATCAGCAATGTAAGAAAGCTTAACTCTCTCTAAGAAGTTAGACCTGACATGAGCTATCATCTGCAATTTACAGGATTCAGGTAGTCTAGATAAGGCATCTGCAACTATGCTTTCCTTACCTTTTTTGTAAGTTGTAGTGTAGTCATAGCCCATGAGTTTAGTCAACCATTTCTCCTGGGAAGGTGTATAAATCCTTTGTCCCATCAAGTAATTTAGGTTGTGGTGATCAGTCCTGATAGTGAAGTGTTTGCCAAGTAAGTATGGCCTCTATTTTTGTACAGCAGCTACAATAGCCAGCATTTCTCTTTCATATACAGATAACAACTGATGTTTAGGGCTCATAGTCTTGCTCATGAAGGCAAAGCGATGGCCTCCCTACATTCTAACAACACCAATGCCCACTACATAAGCATCAATCTCAAGTTCAAACTCTTTTGAAAAGTTTGGAAGTGTTAACACAGGTGTTGTAGTCATAATAACTTTCAGACTTTCAAAAGATGCAGCAGTCAATTTATTCCAACTAAACTTCTCTTTTTTTATCAAGTCAAATAGTGGTCTTGCCAAAATACCATACCTCTTCACAAACCTCCTGTAATATCCAGTCAATCCAAAAAAACCACTAAGTGACTTCAATGTCTTGGGAATTGTCCAGTCTACCATGGACTAAATTTTACCAAGATCAGCTCTCACCTTTTCTGAGTAATAATATGCCCAAATATTCAACTTTAGAGTGACCAAACTGATATTTGCCTAGTTTAACAAATAGACAGTGTAATTTCAACAACTCAAAAGCCTGTTTTAAGTGGAATAACTGATCTTCCCAAGATTGACTATACACAAGAATATCATCAAAAAACACAAAAATAAACTTCTTCAAGTATAGTTAAAACACCTTGTTCATTAGACTTTGAAATGTTGAGGGTGCATTTGTTAAACCAAATAGAATCACTACAAATTCATAGTGACCATTATGTGATCTAAAAGCAATTTTCTCAATTTCCCTTTCATACATCAGATTTGGTGATAACCAGACCTCAAATCCAATTTAGAGAAGCATTGATAACCACCAAGCTTATCTAGCAATTCCTCAATAACAGGTATGGGGAATTTAAATATTCAGTTGTCTATAGTCAATGCACATTCTCCAAGTACCTTTCTTTTTTACTAAAACTATTAGTGAAGAATAAGGACTTACACTTGGTCTGATAATACCTGAAGACAGTAGCTCCTGAATCATCTTCACAATCTTATCTTTTTGACTAGTAAGGAATCTATATGGTCTACCATTGATTTGAGAAGTGTACTTCTGTAGTATAATCTTATGATCATGAGCTATTTTTGGAGTGTAACTCATTAGGAATTTCAAATAGTGGGGAGTACTGGTGTAATGACCCTCCAGGTCATTTTCTACATTTCCATATTATTTCAGCATTTAGAGATTTCCCATACCTTCCCTAAGTCATTTATGACTTGCTGGAGCTGACAGTTGGGTTACCGGGCAGTTCATTTGGTTCTTAGAGCCAATTTCCTATTTTGAAGTCTTCGTTGTTCAAATTTGGCCATCGAGCCTAAACTTCAGGTAAAAAACCTCGTATGTCAATTCTAACAGTTTCATCAGCTCTGAAACATCAATTTTCGGCTAGGGAGACCCTTGGTCTGGGTCCCGAGGCTTCCAAACTCATTTTGGGCTATTGGGTGGAAAGGGATAAAAATGGCCAATTAGATGTGGGACCCACTTTTCATTGAAATGACCCAAGATGGAAATTTGATTGCGCTGTTGAGTCTATAATGTCAAATTCGATAGGGTTGCATAGTTCATTTGTGTTCATGGGATTTTAAATGAATCCCGAGTGCCTGTTGGAAACTTTGCAAAATATTGCCAAGTGTTAATGATGCTTCAGCTGGTGCGACCGCTTAAGCGGGCCTTTGTCCCCTTAAGCAGAATCCATTTTAGCGGTTTGGGCACCGCTTTATCGGCTAGCTTTGGTCCTCGATGGTCCTCTTAAGCGGAGACCTTACCGCTTTAGCGGACGCTGCTTAAGTGATGTGTGGTCCGCGTCCATGGATCGCTTTAGCGGTCAAGTAGGCGCTTAAGCGGCACCTGCAGTTCATTTAATCCCCTTTTCACCCATTTTTCTCTCATTTTCTCTAAGTGTTGAGAGCACTAAAGCCCTAGAGAGATAGTGAGAGAGAGGAGATGATCCTTGGGTAAGCAAGGGAGGTTGGATAGTTCTTCCAAGCCATTTTCCTCATCTTAATCCTTGTAAGTTCCGTCTAATTTCTAGATAAATTCTCCGTTTTAGTTTTAAATCCCTAATTCATTTATGGGTTGATTTTTGATGTTTTGGAGCCTGGAATTTTCCCATTCTTGAGGGTAAATGATCCTTGAGACTTGAGAGACATTTTGACGATTTCAAACTTATGATTCCGTAAGAGGGCCCCACAAGGGATTTTTAGCTCAATTTTGGATCTGAAGCATTTTTATGCAATATGGATATCATTATTCTCATATTAATGCTAGATCATTATTTTGATAATGTGGCATTGTGTGGAGGCTTCTCAAAAGGGAAAAGACCCAATTTAGCAGACTTTCTTGGGCATTCTTCGGCATCCAGGTAGGCTAGGCTTACCTTACTTATAGATTGAGCTTTATTATGGTATTAGTATGATATTGTGCTAGTTATGGATTGGAAATTACGATTTGTTTGCTTAGTAAGTGAAGTTTGGTTTATTTGGCCGAGTTGTGAGCCGTTTCAGAGGTAGAATCGACCCATTTACCCTTCCTTTAGGTCAAATGATACTTTTCAGCTTTATTTAGACTTATGTAATAACTTGTAGTGGAATTTTGGAGACTTAGTCATTTTCAAGTACTAATTGCCTTAGTATGGACTTTGGGTTTAGAAGCGAGGTTCATCGGCCCTCTTTTAGGATGTGCAATATCTTTTAGCTCCTTGTATACTTAGGAGGCCTTCTTTCACAATATTATAGTTAATCTTGAAACCTAGGCTTTATAACATTTACTTAGTTTGGGGCTAGGCTAGTTATTGTGAATTTACCTTATTATATCGGTTCGAGTATGGTATTTACTATTGTCTATTGATACTACCTTACCAATTCGAGTATGTCATCTATGATATGGTTATGGTGTTAAAGACTAGTTTGAGTCCAGCATCTATGATATGGTTATGGTGTTAAAGATCAGTTCAAGTCCTGCACTTTATAATTCACTTATGCTATTGAGGATCCGGTTCAAATCCGATATTTTATGGTTTGAAGGGACTCACAGTTATGGTATCGGTTTGCGGTTACTTTATATTTATTATGGTAGATAGTTTTCCTCTTGATTGTACTCATTCAGGCTTATAGGGGTTCATTTGGGTTGATCTTCTCTTGTTTGTGCCTTCTAGGCTTATGGGGGCCTAGTTAGGCTATAGATAGGTTGCTTTACATTTCGTTATTGCTTAATTTGGATTTATTTCTTATCAGTCAGATCATGTTTTCAAGTATGCAACTTTTCTTCCTTGACTTAGTTACATTCTCGCATTCTATTATGCTTTTATTATGATTTAGCTCAGTTAACCGATGGTATCGACTAAGTACCCGCTATTTTGGTACTCATATTGCACTTCTGCATCCTTTTCTAATGCATATTCGAGTACTAGCTACCTTCGCTTATATTCCTTCCAGCTTGCTTACGAGATTCAGCGATAGGGTGAGCTTTCAGAGCCAGAGTTGATACCCTTTCCTTCCTTGATTTTGGACAGTCTTTACACTCGAGACTACCTGTATATTGATACTACTAGTACTCTTATTCTTTTAATTAGTGGATCTTGTACTGGCCTTACTAGGTCGTGGGTTATTTCTTCTGTTCTTCCTCTTTTCGGTGTGGTATTTTAGGATCATATTCATATTTATATCGCCTTCGATCTTATTTTATGCTTATTTCCCAATATTTATCCTGTCTTCCTCCATTTAGCCCATCACTTGTCATTTTGGGCTACGGTTTGGATTAACTACTAGTGGGTTATAGTAGATGCCATCATGACTCCAAAATTAGGTCGTGACAACTGGTCTAGTAACTACTGCAAGTCATCACATCTTTCTAACTATTGTGAATTCAATTGTGTTCTTTGTTGTTCCCATGGATGAATGTGAGCCACCATCATCATGCTTAGATGGCAAGTCTTAAGTAATAACTTCTCCATCTGGTGATTATTAATCAGTTTTGGCCCTCCCAATTGACGACCCCTCAATGACACCTTCTTACCTCCAATTTGGAATTCCATTTTTAACTGCTTGAAATTCTATTTTATGTCCCCTAGTGTTACCAACAACAAGATCCCTAAGACCACATATGCTCCACCTAGAAGCATGACCAATATATCAGCCGTAAAATCAACCCCCTGTATCTTCCATGCTACTCCCTTACTCATGAGTGAACTATGCACTTTGTTTCTATTAGCTACAGATACTGGAAAGGTAGGAATGTGGCACAACTAGCATGCCAATCTTTTGGTAGTAGCTAAGTCCATAAAGTTGTGGCTAGACCCTGAATCTACCAATACATAAACCATTGTTCCTTTGATTCCCCCTTTGACTCTCATTGTTCTATAGTCAATTGTGCCATCTATAACATGTACTGACAATTGATCTTGCAAGGCTATTTCATCTTAATTCACCTCTTGTTCTATAGGCCAATTCTTTTCTATTTCCAATTCCTCCACATCTGTATCCATTTCCAAAATAAAGAGTTGTTTCCTTCTACTAAAATTATGCCCCAAAGTTACTTTTCATCGCACCAATAACTCAATCCTTTAGCCCTTTTCTTATCCATTTCTTCCCCTGACAACCTCCTAGACCCCTTTATTGCAAGTCTATGCTAAGAACCATTGTCGTGCACCTTTCCCCTTCTATTACTCTGTAACTACTTTGATTGGAACTATTACAAGATCCCCTCGCCTGTTGCTGCCATGAGTTGGTAGGATTTGGGAGTAACGACCTCGAATTTCTGAGATTCTGCCCACTTATACCTTGTCCCTTTTGTTAACTCAAAGATGTCTCTGCTAATTTTGTTAAACTATAAGCCTTCATAAGGGTTTTAGGGCTCAATATTCTCACTTGCACTGCAACTTCTGATTTTAACCCGTTCAAAAGACAACTAATGGAGTACTCCTCCGACAACTCCACTTGGTTCAGCAGGCTATAAAATTTGTCCAGAAATTCTTGCACACTACCTGTTTGATGCAAAGCTAGGAATTCTGCCATTGGATCATCAAACAGATTATGAGCAAATCTGATTTGTAAAGCTCTAACATAGTCATTCCAACTTGGTAATGCTCGTCCCATTCTATATTTCACCATATGCTAATGCCACTGTAAAGCTCGACCTTCAAAATTAATGGCTATTATCTTCACCTTCAATTCCTCCTTAGTTTTTTCATCAACCTCATAGAACTGCTCACGACAATAAATCCATCCACTTAAAAATCTTCCCCGCTAAATTTTGGAAATTTCACCCTCGAATATTGATTCACAAATGGAAAACCTCTATAGTGATTTTCCCCATTCCTCGCCAGTGAAATTGGGTTCCTAAGTGCCGCATTCGGGAGAAGGGGTTGGAATTCGCCATAGTTGCTAATAATTTGTGAATTTGTTCTAGGGCACCTTTATTACGTTCCCCCATCACTCTCATCTGTTCCCTCAGCTGGTTAATTTCCTGGAGCATCTCACTGCTTCTTGTAGCCTCCGGCATTATCTCTGTCCAAGGATTAACCTGGCTCTGATACCAATGATACGTACTTAAGAATCTAAGAACCAAAATTTGTATCCTAAGAGATTAAGAGAAGAATAACCTTTGAATAGTATACGGAACTCAATAAGCAAGAATATAGAATAGGAAGAAGAAGTTGTTATTCGTCAATCAATGAAACTGATTACAATATACCTCTATATAGTATTCATCTTCTTGCACTCTTCTAACTGACCTTTAACGACTCTACTAACCGCCTACTAATAGCTTATAACTACTTTTAACTAACTCTTAGTCATAAAAGACTATTATGCCCCTGTAGTGTATTAAGTACATAACAGTGTCATGGGTAAGGTAGTGTGCTTCTCTGTTTCATCTGAAAGTGGGATTTGTTTGGTCAGAGAAATTATTGGTTGTTGTTGTAAAGGAATCTCTGGCTAGCAATATAGTTCACCGGCGATACGACGCTGGCCAGAATGGTGGTGATATCGAGATAAAGAGAAGTGGAAGTTGTTAGTGGAGAAAGGGTAGCCAGAGATGTTAATTGGAGGAGGTGAATGGGACAGCAGTGATGTGATTAAGTGGAAAAGATGAATTTGGGGGAGACGGATTTGTTGGGTTTGTCAATGGAGGAAGCTGGTGGAGAATGGTGTGAGGTTTAGAGAATTTGTGTTAATGGTCAAGTGAAGTGGTGGTGGTGAGTATATTATTTGCAGTGGTGTATGTGAATTGTGTATTGTGTGTTAAGCAATTGAAATGGATTTAATTTTTAATGGTGTTGTGGAGGAGATGTGTGTGTAATTGGTGTTTTCATGGAGAGATTAGAGAGGTGTTAGTATTGATTAATAGAGTGTGTTGATTTGCTGGGTGTAATTGGTGATGGAGGGAGTTTTCAGGTTATCAATAGAGGAATATGTAGGGGAGTGTTTATCCGCGTATGTGTGGGTTTGTGCATGGTGGTTAGGCGGTGTAGGTGTTGTTCTCTGGAAAAATGATGTGGATGGAGTATTAGGCCTCATTTGTTTGCACTTAATAGAGGTCTGACTCTGAATGGTATTAGGCCTCATTTGTTTGCACTTAATAGAGGTCTGACTCTGAATGGTTCAGACTTTAGTTCATTAAGTGCATTTATTTTATTATGCTTTAAAATATCTTAATGGGTCTGAATAGGTCTAAATGGATCAGATTTGTGACAGAGTCTTAATCTCATTCAGATCTTATAAGCACGCTACTTTTATTGGGGGAAAATTCAAGCTCTATTTTGCAAATAAAATTAACATCTCTCTCTCTCTCGTACAACTATCAATTGATTCCCTCTTAATTGGTAAGATTTCAAAAATGAATTACAAGTATTTCGTTTATCTAATATGTGAAATTCACAATATGTTGCTGGTTTGCTTGATTCACTAAAGTGTAACTTTTTTTTTTGGAATAATAAATATGTATTGTCAAATATTTGATTGAAATCTTATGTAAAAAATTAGGGTTTCCAGTGCTCCTCCACGCTTATCAAGATGCGCCAACCTTGGAATGCTTTACTCCTAACCCTATAAGGTTTCGTAGGGGTATTTTTTTTTAAGCAAATCCAATAGGCGATGTGCCTAGAGCTAGTTTTTTATATATATAATACAAGTAAAAACTTAAAAGAAAAAGTACAAGCAAGGGAGGCTCTACCTTACCTTACTAATCTTATTGAAATCTTATGTATATGTTATCTAATTACTACTCCCTCCGTTTAAAAGAGAATGACATGTTTAGACTTGACACGGAGTTTAAGAAAATAAAGAAGACTTTTAAATCTTGTGATCTTAAATTAAAGTTATTACAAATGTACCAAAATGGACTTTAATCTCGTGGACTTAAATATATCACGTAGAAAGTTGGAATTAAAGTATTGCCAAAAAGAAAATGGGTTATTCTTTTTGAAACGGACTAAAAAGGAAAGTATGTCATTCTTTTTGAAACGGAGGGAGTAATTCATGATTATTACTCTTCATACTCATGATTTTTATTAACGATGAGTGCATGCCCACGAAAAAAATTTAGCTTATCTCATTATTCCAAGACCAAGTTGTAGATATATTGTCTACTAATTACTACAGCTTTCGTATGATTTAGATAATATTTACTAGAGATAAGACACTATTTCCCCCTCAAACTATAATCGACGTTGCTATGACACACTTAAACTTCACGGGGGTCCTATTACCCCAATAAACTATTTTAAAGTGTAATAAATACATCCTTCAATGCTGACGTGGCACCACAACCCAATTCAATTAGTTGTGGTGCTATACACGTGTTGCGACATGTATAAATGGTTTTTAAAAAGTTTTTTTAGTTATTTATTCTTATTTTCTTTGACTTTTATTTAAAATAAGTCAATATACGTAAAAAAAAAAATTATTTTTCTTTGCCTTTTATTTAAAACTTTCTCAAATACATGTCATTTTTTGTTTCTCTTTGCCTTGTATTAAATATTTTCACAAATACACGTAATTTTTTAATTTTTTCTTGTATTAATATTCTCAAATACACGTAATTTTTTTTATTTTGCTTTCCTTTTAATTTTTTCTTGTATTTAAATTTTTTTCAAATGCACGTAATTTTTTTTAAAAAAATTTACCTTCTTATTATTTTTTATTACTTTTATTTATTCTTTTTATTTGCTTTACCTTTCCTTTGAATTTGATTTCAAATTTAATTTCAATGCTTCGTATTTAAAATAAGCTAACTTTGGACAGATACCAAAAGAAAGTGAAGCAAATCAAATAAAAAATAAAATGTTAAAACAAATGAAACTTTTTTTTATTTTCTTGTTTTTTTTTTTAATAAAACGCTGATTATTAAAATTAGTCAAAATGGAAAAGATAAGAAATTAATGAAATAGAAAAGGAAAACAGAAAATACAAGCTTAAAAGTGAGGAGGGAAATAATTTCCAAAAATAAAGAAAGGAAATAATTAAATATATACAAGTTTTAATCTTTATATATAATTATGTGTACTAACTAATTGTGAAATGTCCAATTAAAAAGAGACACGTGTCCATTATTGATCAGATTTTTGCCTTATTTTTTGTTCCTCACTTGCTTTCAAGAGAGTGAACACACTCTTTGTGCCACATCAGCACTGAAAGATGTATTTATTACACTTTAAGATAGTTTAGGGCGGTAATAGGACCCCCGTGAAGTATAAGTGTGTCATAACAACTTCGACTATAGTTTGAGAGGGTATTAGTGTCTTATCTCTATTTACTAGGTTATACTATGAGGTATAATTATTTGAAATTTATTCATTTAAATATTTATTTTCTTATCAAATAATAATTTTTACTTTTTATAGTAAGTTTTTTCTAATACTTTATTAACAGAATATTTATTATTATTTTATTTAAATTTTATATTTATTATATTTTTATGTAAATAACTTATATATATTCAGATGCTTAACAAACAAACAGTCTTAACCATTCAACATTCAGATCTAGAAACAACATCTTAATCATTCAAATATACATTTAAATTCAAACATCTTAATCTTAATTAAAACAAATACAACCGTAATATGCAGGTGTGTATATTCTCTAGTGGGTGTGTAAAAAATGTGAGGTGTAGTGTTTCTTCATGTTCAAAAAAACAAGATTGTTTAGATCCGCTGGGACCAATCTCATCCATTTTTTTTTGAAAATGTTGACTTATTCTCTTTTGTCTTTTTGTGTGAGAGAGTAATATGGTGTAGGTGTGGTGTAGGCTAGAGTGTGATGAGCGGAATGAATGGATGGTGTATTCTAGCTACGATGTGCTTTGCGTATAGGAATATATCAAAATTTGGTAGACAAGATAAAATAAAGTTCAATCAAAAATATAAAATAATATTTTTGAACAAATCAAATCTTGCCAAGTGGCACTATTTATTTCGTTCCTATTTTTGATCTTTGTATTTTTCTTATAAAGAAAAGACTAAATAAAATTATTGTCATAATAAAAATAAGAATACTAATTAACTCTAGATTAAGGAAGGTTACTAATAAAATACTAATTTAATGAAAAATATTTTTTGTAATTTTTCCCCTCTCTTTTTTTTTTAAAAAAAATAAATAAATAAATAGATGTTATCAACCTATGAATATGAGTCTTTTTTAATGATTTTTCAATTTTTGGAATAAAAACCTACTAAAAATGATATAAGACTCAAAATGACCAAATTACATTGAAAAAGAAAATATATAAAATTAAAATAGTGTAAACGATTTTAGGAGGGTCAAAAATCACGTGTCTACAATGCAGGAAACAAAAAACCTGAACAGCCAGAACAAGAAAGGGTCTTGATATAAAAGCAACTAGGATGACTGTGGCAAACTGAGACATTGGATTGTTTATCATTTGCTTTCATATTAGATGAGCAAGATGTGTAGGCTAATGTAGCTCGGACTCTCCATGTTATTGCACCCATGTCAGATCCTCCATAATGCATTATTTTTATGTAGGATTTGACATGCATTGGGATATTTTTGAAGAGTTTGAGCATCACAGTATGTAGGTCCTCGAGCTCGGGATGCAGCCAAGATCTCTTGTAGACCATTCCATGCGGTGCTCGAACCCGAATTAGTTAGGTTTCTAAACTTGGAATGGATGGCAGAGAGAAGGTGGAATGAAGTTAGATGAATACCTACCGTATTATTTTTGTAGACGCTTCTTCAAATCTCGCAAGAATTGACCTAAATTCTTAATTATTTTTTTAGTAGATAATTTTATATTCAATTTGTCGAATCTATGAAATTTATCTACTACTTTAATTCTTTTTCCAAAATAGATATTTTTATATTTAACCTATATTGGTAATAGTTGAATCTATGAAATTAAGAGATTTACCAACACTTATCGACTTTATATTATCAACAGGTTCTTCGAGGACATTAAAAATTAGATTGACGGAAAGAATTAACCAAGTATCACATTTTTGGAGTCCACATCAATTGGTCCATCAACATGCACTTTGAACTAAATGTTACATGGCCTATAGATTACCATGATCTGCAAGTCAATATTTGAGATTCACGATGTGCCATTCGCACAATCGAACATTTACAATCATTGAAGTCTAGAGCTAGCTTTTCAAGTGTACGCATCTCTGATGTCGCCCAAAATATACCTTCAGAAAAGTATAATGTGGTCGTTGTATCAATTATAGAACCCAACTAGGTTGGGGTCGATCCCACAGGGAATAGGACGAAGTTATGTAGAATGCTAGTCTGAGTAATTTGCAAGTAAATAAAACAAGGGGGGTTTTGTGAATAAGTAGGAACAGTAACGATTGTTGATTTTAGGATTTGTAGACACTATGAGAAATACACTAGGACTGTGGTTCCTGATGATTCCTTAACTCCACCGGTTACTTGTGCTGACAAAACTGTCCCGCTGCATTGCATACAAAATCTAACAAAATATGTTCATCTAAACGTCTCTAGACCTTGGTTAGACGTATTTCACTCTTCTCCTCTCGGTCTTCGAGTGTCGTACTACTAACCCTTGTCCTAGATCTCAGATAACTATTCCTGTTATGGCTCAAGTTATTAGATGAAGATTGATAGCTTCAAATCTCTGTTGTTATTACCTTTTCCCAATCTCTACCTCTCTCTCGAGCAAGTCTAGAATACATGAGAGTTTCTAACGTTTGCAACCGTTAGAAGATCAATCACAACGAAGGAAATAACAATACAAGCATTCACATCAGTTCAGAATTGCCCTGTACTTAACCTGTTTCGTTAATTCCTCATGATTCACACAACCCTAGTTGATGAGTTTAGCTACTCATGTTTGCAAGAGCACAATAAGAATTCGAGGATGAAAACATAATTGTAAACTCACAATAAAGAAGAAAATTTGAAATCTCAATCATGAATAAAACCCTAGAATCGATGTTCCAAGATTACAAAATCCAATAATGTGTTTATGAACTCAAAATAATGAAAAACTATCTTAAAACAATGTAATGACTAACTCCTGAACATAGGACAATACAGGGGTATTTATAGATATAAGCTGAATCCTATCCTAAACAAAACAAAAAAACAGAGTCGGCAACTTTTCATAATATCGTGACTAGGTGTCGTGGAACCAAGTCACGCCATGTAGGTCAGTGCCGTGAAAATCAGGCAACTTTGGACATCTCTGAAGTTGACTCACGACAGCCACTAACGTCACGTGAGTGGACTCAAGGTGCGTGAGTCCTCTCATGAGTCACCTCTCCGGTACAGATCCTGGTTCTTTCGTCTTCAGATACTTCATTCTCAAGTGTGATTCTTCCTTTTTGTCTATTTTGCCTCCAAAACCTATTTTCCTTCAATGTAGAATATAAAACACATAATACCAACCAAACACACCTAAGTTATTGCATATTTTCCTTATTTTAAGCAACGAAAGTGTCATGAAACCATGACACATCAACACCCTCAACTTAGAACGTTTGCATGTCCTCAGGAAAACAAAACAAAATAAACACAGTGATGCTTAACTAAGAGAAACCTAAGGGACCTACGGCAGTCGACTCATTACTTTTGACCCCAAAACTTTTCTGACCCCTCCAACTTGCAAATCAAAATCATAGTGTGTATATATGCAACATATTAGCATGACACAGAAGGGATCAAATGATGGCATCAGATTATGAATAACCAACTAAGCATATATGCAAATGACATTATCCGAATAAATAGCGGATAATAATGCAACTCATGTACTCTCACAGTAAAGAAGTTCCATACACTCACAGTATACTAATGAATATCAAAGTAGGGACTAGGTCAAAACACTCTCTCTCACAAACAAGTTCAAACAGTGCGCATGAAATACAATAGGCTTGCCCTTATTTTCTATGCCTTTAGTTTTTCGGATAGTTGGACTAGCATCACTATAGGACTTTCATCGGCTTGTAATGTAGGCTTGGGGACGGGTATGGTACATAATGATATGGTAACTCAACCCTCCTTGACTCTACACTATTTCTACCTCCACTTTTCAACCATGCTTATTTATTCTCCCTTATTCTCCTTCATTTATTTTCAAATTTTGGGTGTGATTTTCTTCATTCTTTCAAAACACATCTTTTTTTTTTCTCTTTTTTTTTTCTTTTTTTCTTTTCTTCACCCAAATCTGTTCTCTTTTTTTTTTACTAACCCTTTCTTCATACACAAATCAATCTACGCACCCCTATAATAGCCACCCTCAACTTAGGTGATTTGCCTGAGTTGAGGTACACAATGTCCAAGGAGATACCAGGGCCAAAACAGGTTCTTTATAAGTCAAAATAGGAAGGTGAATAGGCTAATGAAAGGAATAGGTCAATTAAGGCTCAAAATCAGGATCAAGGGATATTTATTTTATTTTTGGTCAGGCATTTAGGCTAAAGGTGGACTTATTCCAAGACGGCCTATGATCCTTTCCTAACCACAATCCTATAACCTAGGCAAGACTAACCGGGAAAGATCTGGATCGCACACACAAAGTGAACTCGGTAATGACCACACACACAGAGAGCACAGGGTTTCTTTTGTCTACAAGACGTTCAGAGAATTTATTTCCAGGAATTGGTCCAACAATTGACCATTAATGATCGTACCAAGATAGAATGATCATGGAATCAATCATCTGACTAAACTCCTACAAATCAATTTCCAAGTGCTGGAGCTAACGAGTTTAAGAAATGATCATTGTAAGATACAACGATCGTCCTTAAGCATCATTGGTTCCCAAGTAAGTTTTCTTCACCCTCTTGGAATGAGGACTTACAAAGATCGTTTTACGATCTCACGATCTTAGGGATGAATCATCTGTTGGGTCCTAAATTTTTAAGATTTCCTAACCTTACCTGACTTGATTTTTAAACCCTA
The DNA here is from genome assembly GCA_031232105.1 of Capsicum rhomboideum. Classification (NCBI taxonomy): domain Eukaryota; kingdom Viridiplantae; phylum Streptophyta; class Magnoliopsida; order Solanales; family Solanaceae; genus Capsicum; species Capsicum rhomboideum. The sequence goes on from CP124716.1 coordinate 138,402,841, forward strand.
TCCCTTAAACCCTGAGACTCGATACACTCTTACTCTCATTCAAACTCAATTTGCACATTAAAAGTACGATCAAAAAAGCAAAGAAAGGAACAAAAATTCTATTCTAACATAGAATCTTGCGAATTCAACTACTCCCAATTGTATACTCTCTTAGGTTCTTGAAATCCTTCATATTCAAAGCATTTGCACTCTCTAAATAGTAAGTTTACTTCTCATGCTTTAAAATTGTGAATTATGATTAGGATCAAAGAATAGATAAGCTAATATTTACCTTCTAGAGTGTAAACTATATACCAAATTAATTTCAGAGGGAGTTATATAACTAAAAACATTCAAATGATATGCATTGTGAACTCTTTGAATGATGGGTGGGGTAGATGTGAAGTCTGAATAGCCTTAGTGGCAAAATAGGGTCAAGTTTATGAGTTTTAAACTAACTTAAAGTTAGTGCAAACTCAAGGATGCAACCAATGATAGTTGTATCTATGAACGATCGTTGGTTGGATCGTTGTGGGTGCTAAGTTGTGAGGTTGCAGGATTTCATCAGATGATAACTTCCAATGATCGTTGTATCTTGGAACGATCGTTGGTAGTAGTTGTCTGATGTGATAACCTTCAGGTAATTTTGAAAGGGATTTCCTACGATCGCAAGGACGATCGTCCTTTCCTACCTGGATCGTAACATGAGTCATCAGTAGAAAGTACTATGTACCTATTTCTATTTGACTCTGAGTATAATTATTTTTCGTACAGGTACTATGGCACCCAAATTGAACCAGAAGAAGTTGGATAAGCCATTCTATAAAGACAGAGCCAAGAAGCGGGAACCAAAAAATATGCCTTCGTCCACGGAGACCGAATTTGAAGAGACTGGTGGTTTAGAGGTTGAATAATCCACTAGTGATACTGATGAAAAATAGGAGCCTTGGACCACTAGATATAAATCTGCTAAGCCCAAGGCTACAACATCCCTAGCATTGGTGCCCGCAACCACACCTATTGAGCCTTTCCAGTCTGAAGAGGAAGGGTAAGTTGCAAGCCCAAATGGGGGTGAGCTAGAAGTTGAAAGGGTTTATGATGACCTAAGTTCGTCACAGGAGGAAGTGTTTGCGAATGGTTCCGATAGCACTATCCCAGAATCCTCCGAAGAAGTTGTTGTTGGAAACCCTCAAAAGGGGTAGACCGAAGGCAATGGGAATACCAAAGTCCTGGGACTATTACAATGATGGGGTGTACCTAAGAAACAAAGGGAACCAAAAGAGAACCATTCAAGAAAAATCCCGCACGCAGCAATGTTTAAACTGGGTATTCAAAAAATATAAGCTTAGTTGGATGACAAAATCGATGGGCAACTATGGTGTTGAGTTGGTTCATGAATTCTACGCCAACTATGCAGTAATGTTTAAGAATATGACTCCTTTAAGAAAGGAGAAGGACATGAGGAAGTAACCCCTGTTGGATACTGTGATTGGGCGGGGTGCCAAAATTGATATCTCAAAGAAAATAATTTCCCGAGCATTATTTGGTAATGATTTTGTACCAATAGCTGAAACTCTAAAGTATGACTACCAGATGACTGAGTTGAAAATGATGAAGCAACTGAGTATTGATGACAAGTTATTGCATTACAAGTGGTTGGCAGGCTAGATTGCTAAATCTAAGAAAGGAGCAGAATGGGTAAATGGAGCAACGATCTACAAGCATACATTGAGCTTCACTGCCAAGGCTTGGTGGTCCATTGTTAGACACCGAATAACACCTACCAGAAATGACAATACACTGAATGATGACAAATCAAGGATGGTAGCATCCTTCATGGTGGAATTAAAGTTTAACATTCCATGAATTATTACAGTTGAGATTCGGGAGAGAATTTTATTATTTAATACTACTTTACCATTCCATATCCTGGTGACCCTATTGTGTTGGTAGTCGAGTGTACCTTTTATTCCATCCATTGATAGATTTACTCAGCCGACTAAAACTACAGACTTATCTTTGATTAAGGTCTTTATGAACTCGGTGGCTTGAGCCCAGGGTCATTTTCCAAACTTGTCCCCATAGGTAGTAGAAGGGGATGCCTATGCTACAAAGATGACACGGCCCGAGCCAACCCCCTAGTCGTAACACAGTGCTTAAAGTCACAAGTAACCCCAAGCTAACCCATTGACTGGGATGACATTTAGAAGACTGAAATAACAACTATAATAATATGCGGAAGCTAAACTAAAAAGACACAATCATAATAAAAGCGGAATCAATACTAGATACAAAACTAAGACTGTCTAACATAACTAATATGCTGAAAATCTAACTATTTGTCTGAAAGCCTGTATATCACATATGAGTTGTTGGGACAAGCCCCCAACTAACTTCAACTGTCTGAAATAAAATAGTACTGAAAAGAAAGACTAATGATTGGACCTCGAATGATGAGGACTCACCAACACTGTTGCTGATATGGTATGGAATCGTACTAAGTGTGGCCTAGATGTTGAATGTCTACACCTATATTATAAGGCAATATAGCGTAAAACAAGTTATGCGATCAGTACTTCGAATGTACTGAGTATATGAGATGGAAAAATACTGATATAGGCTGAACATAATGCATGTGACATGGTAAACTAATGCAAGACTGAGTAATAAACATGTATTGTATGATAAGCTCAACAACTGAATACAAGGTCATGCAAGTATCTAAATCTGAACTATGAACTGTGGACTGTGGAATGTGGGAGCTACCATTAACCGACATACCGCAATCTAAGATAATCTACGTCCAACCTATAACCACAGTTGGAAGGGTGTTCAGTACCTTGCCAAGGGTACGAACACTGACTGACGTGGATCGACTAAATTGATGTCCAAAAGGACTAAGGTAGCAAACCTGGTCTGTCGGGTGAACTTGTAGAATCTATGGTGGAACTGTAGTTTTGGGACTTAGGGACTTCTACTAAAGGTCTCAAACTAACTGATGGGTGAGCCTTCATCCTTGCATCCTCTTGGTGCTATGTACTACTCCCAACTGAATGACACTGATAACTGAAATGCTCAATAATAGTAACATTCTGAAGACTGAAAATAAATGCATTATCTGAGAGCATTCAAACAAGTAAGATGGAGGATATACTACTCATAAACATATTCATGAAACCCTAGGTCATCGGGTGTTCATAACTCACCATCTTTGAAGAATGCAACTATCATGACAATTTCTATAAACTGAATAAATTAAGGAATTTCAGGGCTCAAGTCCAAAAATTCATGGACTTAACAAAATAGGTAGGTTTAATACACATGAACATGTAACGGTACTGAAATCCATGGTAAACATGGATTACAACTCATTAATACCAAGAGAATGAGATACCAAAGAATTTGCAGCCTTCATGAACCCTAAGCTCTGAAGAAGGAATTAAAATTGAGAAATTGAGTTATCTTTGAGAGTCAATGGGTGAAAGGAAACCCATTGATGAAATACCACATACATAGAGATGAAAACCTTGGAGAAATCTTTAGAATTGGAATCTTGAAGAAGATGAACCCTAGTTGCCTGAAGAGAAGAGAAATCGCCTTTTTTCTCTTGTCTTTGCTTGTTGTCGATTTTTTTTTGAGTAATGGGGGCTTAGGGAAATATTAACCTTAGTAATTAGATTTAGGAAGGCTTAAACGACATAGTTTTTATGTTAAAAGAGTGGGAAAAGACTTAGGTGCCCATATAAAAATGTACTGGAGAAACTATTGGGAGGAACCCACAAGACCTTCCCACGATCTTGGGTCCAACCTACGATCGTGGGTTGTGATCATGGTATGGGCTGAAATTTTTAGTACTCTGAAGATGATTAAACAAGCCATGGTATGATCATGTTACCCACTCACAATCGTGCTTTGGTCCATACCTTATAGGTCTCAACTGGATCAACTTTAGAAGTCAAGATCGTACCTAAGATCGTGGTTTCTAACCACAGTCGTGGTACCTTTTTGTGGTTTGAAGGTATAAAAGTCAACTTGAAGGGTTATCCGAGCTCTTTTGATCATATGGGACCATGGTATGATCGTACGTTGTAACCACGATTGTACCTTCGCTCGTAGGTTCTCACTGTTGTATAGTGCTTCACTAAAATGGTCATAACTCTTAGCTCCAACATCGGATTAAGGTGAATCGGGATGCGTTGGAAAGGTAATTCAAATATATATCATTTGGTGGGTCTTAATATTAAAATACCCCATAACCTAGGAGTCATACTCATTTGAAGTTGACTATAGCAAGATTTTTCACATGGAAACCACCGGTAAGAAAGGTTTTCACTTGGCTAGGAGCTAGGAGTTACTTGTGGCCAGAATATATGTCTAAATCACTTATAATACCACCAAAATATGGTGTTTAATTTTACATGTACTTGAAGCATGGTTCTAATCTTAGCTTTGGATTTCTGGGGTGTTATAATATCTCCCCCCTGGGGGGTCATTCGTCCCTGAATGAAAACTAACTAAGCTGAAGAGTTAGGGAGAGCTGCAATACCAACACTGAATTTCTAAGGGCTGAATACTGGCATGATAACTGAAACATAAACTAAATTTGAACTCGTGAATGCATGACTTGACATAAGAGTAACTGGGTGACATGGAATAGAAAGAATTAATTAAGGGGAAACTATTACCTTGAGCTTGAATAGAGTTCGAAGAGAAAAGATGGGGGTACTTGGTCATCATATCCGCCTCTACTTCCCAAGTATCTCCCTCAACTAGCTAATTTTTCCAAAGAACCTTTACTGAAGCGAACTCTTTATTCCTCAACTTCCAAACCTGATGATCAAGGATCTCAACTAAGACCTCTTCATAAGAGAGGTTATCTTTCATACTCACACTGTCTAAAGGTACAACCGATGCGAGATCACTAATGCATTTCTTTAACTGAGACACACGAAAGACTGGATGTACTAACGCTAAGTTTGTGGGTAAATCAAAATCATAGGCTATATTGCCAAAATGACCCATAATCTTATAAGGACCAACAAAGTGAGGAGTGAGTTTCCCTTTCTTGCCAAATCTCTTCACCTCTTTCATAGGTGAAACTTTCAAGTAAACCAAATCACTAATAGCAAACTCAAGTTCCCTTCTTCTCACATCTGCATAAGACTTCTGATGACTCTGAGCTATTTTCAGTCTTTCTCTAATCAATTGAACTTTCTCCATTGCCTCTGGACTGAATCTGGACCTATCAAGGTAGCTTCACCAACTTTGAACCAACCAATAGGAGATCGATGCCGCCGGCCATAAAGTGCTTCGAATGGGGCCATCTGAATACTGGAATGATAACTATTATTATAAGCAAACTCAATCAAAGGAAAATAATCATCCTAACTACCTTTGAAATTGATCACACATGCCCTCAATATATCCCTTAAAGTCTGATTAGTTTACTCTATATGACCATCTGTCTATGGGTGAAAAGTTGTACTGAGGTCAACTTGGGTACCAAGAACCATATGGAATGTCTTCCAGAACTGGGAGGTAAACTGAGTACCCTTATCTAAGATGTTAGTCAAAAGGACTCCATGCAACTTCACCAACTCCCTACGATAGAGACTAGCCAGCGTAGTTCTTGGCTGAACCTGAAGTGTTAACTAGCAGAAAATGGTTTGACTTAGTCATTCGATCTAAAATAACCCAAACCTAATCATGTTGCCGGCAAGAATGAGGAAACCCTGTAATAAAGTTCATATTCACCATTTCCTACTTCCAAGTAGGAATATTGATATCCTAAAGCTTACCACCAGGTCTCTGGTGCTCAACCTTAACCTGCTGGTAATTTAGACATTTAGCCACAAATTCTGCGATATCCTTCTTCATGTCATTCCACCAATAGACTTCTTGTAGGTCATGGTACATCTTAGTGGCTCCTAGATGAATAGAATATAGAGAACTATGATCCTTTATTAGCATCCACTATCTCAAGTCATCCACATTTGGAACACATAGTCTGCCCTGATAACGTAGAACACCATCTCCCTCTTAGGAGAAAACCTCAACCTTTTTGACTCTGGACCACTTTTTTTAACTTAACCAAAATGGGATCACTATCTTGCTTTTCTTTTACCTCAGCTATTAAGGAAGATTCTAAACCATTCTAAATTAAGCTATTACCTTTGGATGAATCAACCAATCAAACTCTCAATATAGCAAGCTAGTGAACCTCACAAACTAACACTTTCTTCTCGTCCTCAATATGAGCAATACTCCCCATAGACAATCTACTAAGAGTGTTAGTTACAACATTGGCTTTACCCGGATGGTACAAGACACTCATATCATAATCCTTCAACAACTCTAGCCACCTTCTCTTATGAAGATTTAGATCCTTCTGGATGAATACATATTAAAAGCTCTTGTGATTTGTGAACACATCAACATGAACCCCATAAAGATAGAGCCTCCAAATCTTTAAGGCAAAAACAACTATTGCCAACTCAAGATCATAAGTCGGGTAATTCTTCTCATGAGGCTTGAGCTATCTAAAGGCCTATGCTATAACCTTGTCATGTTGCATCAACACACACCCAAGGAAAACTCTGGATGCATCACAATAAACTACAAAACCATCTGAACCCTCTGGTAGAGTCAAAATTGAAGCGGAGTTGAGTCGAGTCTTCAACTCCTGAAAACTCTTCTCGTAAGAATTGGACCACTAAAAATTAACTTTCTTTTAAGTCAATCTGGACATGGGGGAAGCAATAGAGGAAAATCCCTCAATAAACCATCTGTAGTAACAGGCTAAACCTAAGAAACTCCAGATATCTGATGGAGAGATGGGTCTAGGCTAATTCCTCACTGCTTCGGTCTTTTGAGGATCAACCCTAATGCCTTAACCACAAATGATATGACCAAGGAATGCTACTGATTTCAACCAGAATTCACACTTACTAAACTTCACGAATAACTGGTGATCTTTGAGAGTCTGCAAGACAATCCTCAAATGGTCTGCATGTTCATCCTTACTCCGAGAATAAACAATGATGTCATCAATAAAGACAATGACAAACATGTCCAAGTATTGCTTGAACATCCTGTTCATCAAATCCATAAAAGTTGCAGGAGTATTTGTTAGTCCAAAATACTTAACAACAAATTTAAAGTGATCATATCGAGTTCTGAAGGTCGTCTTCAAAATGTCACATTCTCTGACTTTAAGCTAAGGATAGCCAGGTCTGATGTCTATCTTAAAGAAAAAATTAGCACCCTAAAATTAGTTGAGCAAGTCGTCAATCCTGGGGATGGGATACTTATTCTTGACTGTGACTTTGTTCAACTGACGATAGTCGATGCACATTCTGAGAGAACTATCTTTCTTTCGCACGAAGAGAATTGGAGTACCCCATAGAGAGATGTTGGACCTGATGAAACCTTTGTCTAGAAGATCTTTTAACTTCTACTTCAATTCTTTAAGCTAAGTTGGAGCCATTATGTAGGGTGGAATTGACATAGGTTGGGTATCCTGAAGGAGATCTATTCCACAGTCAATTTCTTGCTCAGGAGGAACTCTGGGTAGATCTTATGTAAACACTCCTGGGAACTCATTTACCACCAAAACTAACTCAAGAGTTAGGGTCTCAGACTTTGAATACTTAACCCGAACAAGATGATAGATGCACCCTTTGAAAATTATTTTTCTAGCCTTAGGTAAGAGACAAACCGACCTATAGTCACGAAAGTATTACCCTTCTAGTCTATGACTGGCTCATTTAGAAAGTGAAAATGGACTACTCTATTTCTACAATCAATAGAGGAGTAGCAAGAGTGGATCCAATCCATGCCAAAAATGACATCGAAATCTATCATGTCTAACTCTACAATATCAACTGAGGTGACTTTCTGAGAAATAGTGACTGGGAAATTTCTGTATACTCGTCTAGCTATAACTGAATCACCAACTAGAGTAGAGACTGAGAAGGGTTCTGAAAGGATTTCAGGACTAACACCAAAGTCTACAGCTATGTAAGGAGTCACAAAATAAAGTGTGGCTCCAAGATCTAATTATGCATAGACATGAATATAAAAGACCCATAACATACCAGTGACTACATCATGAGAACCTTCCTGATCCTGTCAGGTCTGAAGGGCATACCTCTCGATCTGGGAAAAATACCTATTTAAGGTATTTTCGGAGATAGCAGTTGCGGCCCCTCTTTCTCCACTCGAGTCTGAAGTTCAGTGGCTTTCATCGTTGACGAACACCTGCACTAATAAGACAAAAAAATGGAGAGTCTATGCCTTGAATGAATCAGTAACAACAGATTAGTGGAATGAAGCACCCTGCTGAGTCAAGCGACCTACTGAAGCTGCTGCAGAGTTCGACTAATTTTGCTGACGAGTATCTCCACCTTTCTATGAAGCCACTAGACACTCTCTCAATCTATGGCCTGGCTTACCACACCCAAAATAAGTATCACTGCCAGCCATGCACTCACCCTTGTTCTATACTTCTAGCAAAAAGGATTAGTACGACTACTAATAACACTGCCTTAGGACTTAGAGACTGGTGCCCTATCTCGATTATCCTGCCTGAACTTGGGCACTAGAGCACTAGCGGAAGATGGAGTTGGAGTTGAAGATTTTTGGCAGAACTAAGAACGATTACCACTATCTGACCTCCACTGAGAGAAATTAAAATTACCTGTTCTGGTACACTTGTTCTCCCTTTCCCTCTACTTAATCTTTTCTTCCTTAATATGTTGATTATGAACCATCAACCTGGAGATGTCCATATCCTTAGCCAACATAGCAGTCCTGTACTCTTTGACCACATCCTCAGAAACACCGAACACAAACTTATTCATACGGGCCCTAGAGTCAGCAACCATGGATAGAGCATACTTTGCAAGCTAAGTAAAATTAAGGGAATACTCATTCACACTCATGTTACCCAGCTTCATATTAATAAACTCCTGGACCTTGGCTTTTCTTAACTCAAGCAGGAAAAATCTATCCATGAAAACAACACCAAACTCATCCCACTCCACCGATTTTGCATCTGCCCTCTTTCCACTTTCCACTGCTTACACCAAGTGTGATCCACTCCTTGCAACTGAAAGCAACACTTTTCACTGCTCACACTAAGTGTGAGCCACTCCTTATAACTGATAAGCAGCCAAGTCAGCACTTTCAGTTGGAGTGACACCCATGATCTTAGTAACTTTCTAAATATTATCCAAGAACTCTTGAGGATCCTCTTCAGACTTAGACCCAAAGAATACCGAAGAATTAATTCAAGTGAAGTCTTGGACTCTGGTTGCTGTCGTATTCACTGTCGGGTTGGATGGTACCATACCCTGTCGATTATTTTGGGTGGTCATGGACTGGGCTAATGCTGTGAAGGCAACCTTAAATTCAGCATGGGAGACAATTTCATTCAGAAGGTTTGCTGGAGCTGGTGGAGTTTGTTGATTTCCATTCCCATTACCATTACCATTTTGTTTTTCGTTAGTTCTCTTGGGAGGCATTTGCTAAAAACTTGTAGTGCATGATTTAGAAGAAAGTATTTAAACAGAGTTTACACTCTATCGCACGATATGAGCATGAAAGAAGTGAAACCTTTCATAAAACGTTTCATAGCCTCTCACTCATAAGTGTGGCGCACTTCACACCCATGAATAAGAGTCTACTTGACGCGGCATTCAGACACCCTAGGAAACTTTAAACCTTGTGCTCTGATACCAAGTTTGTCACGACCTGACACTACCCCCTCATCGTAAAACAGTGCTTAAAGTCACAAGTGACCCCAAGCTAACCCATGGCTTGGCATGACATTTAGAATATTGAAATAGCTGACATAATATTGTGAGAAAGTTAAAGTAAAATGAAACAATCATAATAAAAGTAGAATAAATACTGGATATCAAAACTAAGACTGTCTGACATAAATAATATGCTGAAAATCTAACTGTCTGCCTGAAAGCCTCTACATCATATGAGTTATTGGGACAAGCCCCCAACTAACTCCAACTATCTGAAACTATATAGTACTGAAAAGAAAGACTGATGATTGGCCCTCAAATGATAAGGACTCATCAACACTGCTGCTGATATGGTACAAAATCGTACTAAACATGGTTCGGATGTTGTACGTCTGCACCTATATGATAAGGCAATATAGCACAACAGAAGGTATGCGATCAGTACTTTGAATATACTGAGTATATAAGATGGGAAAATAATGATATAGACTGAACATAATGCATATGACATGGTAAGTTGATGCAAGACCAAGTAATAAACATGTACTGTATGATAAGCAGAACAACTGAATACAAGGCCATGCAAGTATCTAAGTCTGAACTATGAACTGTGGACTGTGGACTGTGGGAGATACCATTAACTGACACCCTAATCTGAGCTAACCATGATCTAACCTGTAACCCTAGCTAGAAGGGTGTTCAGTACCTTGCCAAGGGTACGAACACTGACTGAAGTGGATCCACTAAATTAATGTCTAAAATTACTAAGGTGCCAAGCCTGGTCTAACAGGTGACGCTGTAAAACCTATGATGGCAACATAGTTCTGGGACCTAGGGACTTCTACTAAAGGTCATAGCCTAACTGATAGGTGAGCCTTTATCCCTACATCTGCTCGGTGCTAAGTAATATTCTCAACTGAATGACACTGATAACTGAAATTCTCAATAATAGTAACATTTTGAAGACTAAAAATAAATGCATTATCTGAGAGCATTCAAACATATAAACTGGAGGATATACTACTCATAAACATATGCATGAAATCCTAGGTCATCGGTTGTTCATGACCCACCATCTTTGAAGAATGGAACTATCATGACAATTTTTATAAACTGAATAAATTAAGGAATTTTGGGGGTCAAGTCCAAAAATTCATGGATTTAACAATATAAGTAGGGTTTATACCTATGAACATGTAATGATACTAAAATTCATTGTAAAACATGTATTACAACTCATTAATACCAAGGGAATGAGATGCCAAAGAATTTGCAGCATTCATGAACCCTAAGTTTTGAAGAAGTAATTGAACTTGAGAAATTGAGTTAACTTTGGGACTTAATGGATGAAAGAAAATCCATTGATGAAATCCCACATAACTGGAGATGAAAACCATGGAGAAATCTTTGGAATTGGAAGCTTGAAGAAGATGAACCCTAGTTTACTGAAGATGAGAGAAATCGCCTCTTTTCTCTTGTCTTTACTAAGTATCGATTGTTTTTCTGAGTAATGATGGCTTAGGGTAATATTAACCTTGGTAATCAGCTTTAGGAAGGCTTAAACGACATATTTTTGATGTTAAAATAGTGGGAAAAGACTGAGGTGCCTTTATAAAAATGTACTGGAAAAACTGCTTGGAGGAACCCACGAGACCTTCCCACGATCTTGGGTCCTACCTACGATCGGGGGTTATGATTGTGTTATGGGCTGGACTTTTGGGTTCTTTGAACATGATCAGATGAGCCATGGTAAGATCATGGGACCCACTCACGATCGTGCCTTGGTCCATATGTTTTAGGTCTCAATCGGATCAACTTTAGAAGTCAAGATCGCACCTAAGATCGTGATTTCTAACCACAGTCATGGTACCCTTTCATGGTTGAAAGGTATAAAATTTAAATTGTGGGTTTTAGGGGCTATTTTGATCAGACGGGAGCATGGTACGATCAACAGTGCTTCACTAAAATGGCCATAACTCTTAGCTCCAACATCGGATTAAGGTGAATATGGATGAGTTAGAAAAGTAATTCAAATATATGTTATTTGGTGGGTTGTGAGCTTTGTTCTGGACTTATACTCATTTGAAGTTGACTATAGCAAGATTCTTCATATGGAAACCACCGATAAGGAAGGTTACAACTTGGCTATGAGCTAGGAGTTACTTGTGGCTTGAATACATATCTACATGACGTCTAATACTACCAAAATATGATGTTTAGTTTTACATGTACTTGAAACATGGTTCTAATCTTAGCTTTGGATTTCTGGGGTGTTACAAGAGATTTCATCTTCCCAAGCTGGTGCTACTTTATCAGCCACACAACAGCCAATTGCAACTTAGAGTGCACTTAAATTTATGCATATAGGCTACACCTTGGTGCTTATAGTATTTGTAGAAAAGATGATGAGAAACTAGGTTGTTCAGGATGTAAGGATCAAGAAATTGGAGGAAGGGGTAAAACCCTAAATGGAGATGAGATTAAGGCAGTTGTACGGGGTATGAAGACCCATTTTAATAACTTTGAGGGTCGTATGATGGACAAGTTGTAAATTTTCTAGGCTCCTAATTTGATCATAGTCACGGTAGAGCTGGTAACATTGAAGATTGTTGTGAAGGATCTGTCTGAGCGGCACTTCCCAATTATGCAGCCTTCATTCCTGCCATTTATTAATGATTTTGATATTAATGTTTTAGACTTCTATACCCAGGCCCCAATAGATGGGGGCAAGGGTAATAAACTAGATGAGATAATGGATAGTACGAGTGATGATACGCAGCCCCATAAGAAAAGAAAAAGGAAGAATAAGGACGAAAAAAAGAAGGCGACAACCTTCAAGAGCGAGAGGACCTCTGAGGTGCCTATTTTGGAGAGGAGTGACGTCTTTCCTACTATTGTTACTGCTGATACTATTGTTCAAAGTTGAAGGAGTATAGAGATTTCCTTTATGAGACCATCTTTGAGTGCACCGGCCACCACCGGCGCCAACTTAGTATAAGTGTCACGGCCACTACCAAAGCCACTGGAGCTAGAGAGAATGGAAATGTTGCAATCGTGACCTTAACTTATCGGTCCACGATAGGCTTCTATAGTGCCACAGGTATGTCTCTACCCTAGTTTTTAATTTTTTACTAGTTTTGTGCATTGGGTACATTTCACTGTTCTAAGTTAGATGTGGGGGTATACCGCTATCTAAGGGTTTTTGTTGCCATGTTTCTTTTCCCTCGGATGTGCTATCTAGTTAGAACAGACATTTTTAGGTTTTTAATTTATGTTTTTGTGTTATTTTTTTGTTGTTTATGTAACTAAGAGAAAAATAGGAGAACTTGGCGCAGTTAGAATAAATAAAGCATGCAACTATTTTTTATTGAATTTTGTGTTTAAATGATACCCCTCCATAAAATATTTTGATGTGTTTGTTGTGTTGTGTGCTTACTGTGAACTATGACCAATATGGATCTTATCATGGCATTAGGATTATGAGTGTGATAACCGTAGCCTAACTATGCATTAACCGGATAGGTAGTGACTGTGTGTAGCCCTGAGCCATGTGTGTTGTGAGGTAATTACAGAGTTTGGTATGTGTGTGCAATCTAGAACTTGCCCAGTTAGTCTCACCAATATTTTAGGATAGTAGGTTAGGAAAGGATCATAGGTCATTCTTGAATAGTCCACTATAAGCCTAAAACCCTACCAAATTAAAAATAATATCCCCTGATCCCGAACTTTGAGCCTAAATAGTCCGTTTCCTTGAACTAGCTCATTTACCTTCCTAATTTGCTTATAATGAACTTTCTTTGTCCCTGGTCCCTCCTTGAAAACTGTTCACATAAACTCAGGCAAATTGCCTAAGTTGAGGGTGGCTATCATAGAGATGTATGAAAGAAATTGGTTATGTAGAAGGAGTTAGTAAATGAAAAGGGGATTAGGGTGTGCCCTTGTGCGAAAAAGAAAAAAAAAAGAAAAAAATGATGAAGTAAAGTTTGAAAAAGAAAAAAAAGAATAGAAAAAAGAGAAAAAGAAAAAGAAAACCGCACCTGAGGTCCAAAAAGTCAAAAAGGGAAAAAAATAAAGAGAGTAGAAAAGTGGAGCTAAAAGTAGTGTAGTGCCAAGGAGGAATAAGTCACTTGGTCCATATATACCATACCAGTTCCCAAGCCTACATTACAAGCCAATAAAAGTCCTATAGTGACCCTAACTCGACTATCCAAAAATCTAAGGCATAGAAAATAAGAACAAGCCTATGGTATTTCTTGTGCACTGTCTGAACTTCTTTATGAGAGTTCGTGATTAGATTCAGTCCCTGTACTGATATTCATTATGTATTTTGAGAGTGAGGGACTTCTTTGATGTAAGGTTGTAGGGTTTGTATCAAAGTTGTTGCTTGTAGGGGTAGTGTCATTGGTTTATGTGCTAGGTTGTCTATTGATAATATAATGTCATTACGTGACCCCTTTGTGTCATGGTAAGTGGTTTGTGTACATACAGGGAACTTTGGTTTTGATGATGTTGAAAGGAGTTGAACTTGTGTTTTGATTCATGCGTGGTTAAGTTGATTTTTTGAAAATATGACTGTCATAGTACTCTTGGATTTCTCCTTGTTAAGTGTTGTGTAATTTATTTTTGGTTTGGTTGTGTTTTGTTAGCCTGAGGACATTCAAGCATTCCAAGTTTAGGGTGTTGATGTGTCATGGACTTACGACACTTTTGACGCTTAAAACAAAGGAAATTGCTAGTTTAAATGCATTTTTTTACGGGTATGATGTGTTTTTATGGTATTTGCAGGTTAAAGGTCTGAAGAAGTGAAGTACAGGAATTTGGACTTAAAGGCATCAGACGAGCTAACTCACGAACGTTGGATCTGACAACGATCGTACCTAGTCATCGTGGGAAGAGCCTGAGAAGGTGAATATGAAGGAGAACAGTCGAGAGATTTAATAATTGTACCTTGAAACAATGACTTCATCCTTTAGATCGCGTGAGGAATATCCTGGAAAGTGAAAAATCAAAGATGGATGCAACGAGAGGAAGTAACGATCGTAGGATAAAAGGATGAGTTCATCCTGAAGACCGTTCCAATAAAATTTGCAAATGTACAAAAATCCACTCTCTAACCAACGATCACAAAGGACGATCATGGTATCTACCAATGATCGTCCCTTCCTTCGTCCGACACGCCGACTCAACAAACCCAATTATGTTTAGGATAGATTTTATTTTTGTCTATTAATTCTCCTATTAGGTTTATTGTATCAGCTTACATTCTATTGATACTTTTGAGGCATATTATTGTTCTTTGAAGTATAAACATTTATTTTTAGGGTTTTAATTCAAAGTGAGATTTGTGATTTTCATCATCTTCTTCGTAAGTTCATAATTATGATTTCTATTAGAATGATTCTTATGTGTATGCAATTATGAGTAGCTAAACACTATAACTAGGGTTATAGGAACCATGATGGATTAACAGCATAGTGTTCAAAGTACGACGTGATTCTCAAAGTGTGTTTGTGCATTTATTGTGATTTTATTTGTTTTGATTGCTTTCTGATGATGGCCAATGTTAGAAATCACCTTATCCTTACTCGCAATGAAAGAAGGTGTAACGGATGGGAAAAGAGAATTAACAATGAGACTTGGAGCTATCAACCTCCCTTTAATTAGCTTGAGTCGGTAAACAGGATAGCTAATATGGGATCAATGATACGGGGTTAGTAATGTAAAACTTAGGAGATGATAATACATGGTTGAGAATAGTCATCTAATAGGGGTGTAAAGTCATTTAGATGAACATAACCTATCGATTCTGCATGCCGAGTACCACGAGAGATCACTAGTATAATGAATCTATGAAGTTATGAAATTATGGGGAATACAGTCCTAGTGCCTCTCTCACATTGATTACAAATCCAACAAAATCAACTATTATTACTATTGGACTTTCTCAAATCCCCCATTACTAGAAATTGTTTACTAATTGTTTAAGATAGACATATTGATAGATATTCCGACCTATTCCTTGTAAGATCGGCTCCAACCTGGTTGGGTTCTATATTTGACCAATGACCGCTTTATACTTTATCAGTTGTATAATTTGAGTGACATCAAACACTATAAGAAAATCTATTATTATAAGTAAATTTGGAAGAACAAACAATGACTACATACATAATATAAGAGTTTGATTTTAGTACATTATGAAACAATGACTATCTTCATATGTGGTGCTTATACTATTATTGAGATTTATTTTTATATTATATAATTATTGTCGCCTGATTAGCATGGGACTTATATTTTTGCAGGCCATTTACTTAACTTGTAGCTTACTTTATTTGATTAGTTGTATATTCTAGTTAGGTCAGTCTATGATGCGTACTGAGTATAAGTGGGTCATACTCACTCCTACTTTTTGTACCCTTTTGGTTCAGATTCTGGTACTAGTGCTACCCACGAACAGTGATCATGCATTTTTGAGTTATCAAAGTCGTGGTGAGCTCCCCATTCAGATCATGTTTTCGGGTTCATCTATCCTGCATATGTCTTTATTTCATTTCATAGACAGATACCTTATGTACTAGAACTTGATGTTGATTTAGAGTCTCTTTGTATTCATGACACTACTTCTTAGGATTTTGAAATGTCTTTCCAGATATTGAGTTGGTATTGTAGTTGGTTTGACTTTATTCCAAATTCTTGAGTTTTTATTTCATTATATGATCTTTATTTCAATTTATTCTATCTTGAGTTGGGCTTACCTGCCAAGGCTGGGTCGAGGTAGGAGTCATCATGACCTTGGTTTTTGAGTTGTGACACTTGGAGCCTATGTTAAGGAGTTGAATATTATCTTGAGATATTGTACATATCTGTTGTATCTGGATTCATCTAATCATTTTGATCATGCATATTCACTAATGTCATGGATCGTTGGATTGTACTATTGGAAACACTATTTTTTAAAAGAAAATGAACCATCTTCTATTGATTTGGTCTAAGGTAGGATTTTTAACGAAGAGATATGATACATTCTATTGATTTAGTTCGACGTAGGATGCTAGACGGTTTTTGTGAGTTTGAGGTAGGATACCTAATGAGGTATATGGACTTTGTGACTCCCCATGCATTCCACCTCACAATATACCACTATGGAGGGAGTGTATACCAGTAGGTATTGGCCATTGTATATCATTACATATCATTGCATTACATCATTTTTTGATTATTGTTGTATCATGAGGTGATCTTAGGTGATTATTGATATTGAACTGCTGGAAATTTTCTGCGTGCAGAGCTATCTTAGTAGTCTTTACTCGTTATAGAATCTTCTTGACCTCATCGGCCTATGATGACTACTGAGTAATAGTGGTTGTACCCACCCCTATTTTTCTGCATCATTCTGATGCAAATCATAGTGTGAATTTCCAGTGCGGTCCTTGATTTGTGCGGTGTTTTCTGACCTGAATCTATGGTGAGCTCCTGGAACCTTAAAAGACTGTCCCAACTTCCTCTATCATTTATTTAAGTCTTTTTTATTTCTTTGAAAATTTTGTATTATTAGTTATGACATCCTGTATTAGAGTCACTCTTGTACTAGTGTCAACTGAGTCTTGGGATCTCTGGTGTATCATTTTATTTTCATTTAAGTATGCTTGGAGTTATTATTAGTTGTTTGTGTTGATAATTTACTGTTTGCCTTTATTCTAAGTTGACTTAGTTTGGCTTACCTACCATGGTTGGGTTGTGGTAGATGTCATCACAACTTTTGTTATTTGAGGTCATGACATACACTCTTTAATTTGTTTTTTTGTATCATGTGTCTAAAAATTGTGATAGATAATTAATTTAATAAAAAAATTGCTATACGTTAATAAAATTGTAATTGATTTTAAAGTCTTAAATGTTAGTATTGTTAATATAGTTCAAATAAGGAAAGATTTAATAAATAAATTTTTTGTCAATTTTAAAGTACTAAATCTTGGTTCTTATATCTTATAAATAGTTAAACATTCAATAGCTAAAACTTTAATCAATTTCAAAGTCCTAATATTAGGATAATAATTAAATGACAATTACTTGAGGAAAAATAGTAAATGACAATTTTTCTCTAGTGTAGAGTCTTTAAATGAAGACAAAAAGTTTAATCAATATTTCTAAAGGTCTTCATGCTTTTGATATAGTATAGATATGAATTTACATAAAATAGAACACTTGGATATATTAATTTAATTGAGCCAGAAAAATAATGGATCTTGTACTATCACCTTATTAGTAGATGGATATTAAATACGTCTTTTTGATGATATTTTTTTATTGTTTTAATACATTTTCAATTTTAAATGTGTTATTAGTGTAGTTTGAAAATTTATGAAAATAAAAATTTACCCGATATGTAAATTGATTTTTTAGATATTTGAAGTATAAGATATCATTTTCGGAAACCATATAACAATAACAATATTTTCAATAACGACAATATTAATAATAAAAGGCACAAATAAATATAAGAGAATCTAGTAAATTTTAGAATAAAAATTAAGCGTAGATTTAATAAGTGAGCAAAATAACATACTTTAAAAAAGGAAATACAACTGATGGACATATAAAATGAAGACAAATGGAAAGAGATGTAGAGAGACCTAAGGAACAACATAGACATGCTAAATAGAGAAAAACATAGATCGTCCAGAGGACAACATGGACATACAAAACATTACTAATTATAAAAGATAGACATTGGTTCTAGGTCCTTAGAAATTGTTGTTGTTGTTTGGATCTTGAATATTAATTTTGTTGAAATATGAATTATCAAATAAAGCCATAACATTATCATTATTCCAGTCTATCGACTCCGATAATGCTGGACTCTGTGGAAAGCCAGCAGAGTAGTTTTGGTAGTTATTCACTGGCATTGATGGAACCATTGGGGGAATATTCATTGAAGGATTCACTTGTGTTGTCACTGGAGGAAACACTGGAGAATGCATTGGAGAATCTACCACTAGTGATGGCATTGAAAACTCCATTATTGTTGGAGGTGTTAAAGGGGCTATTAAAGGATCCATTTGTTGGGATGTTGAAGAATACATTTGTGGAACCATTGTAGGAAACATTTGTGACGAAAATAGTGATAAATAAGGAACCCACAAGGGATCCACATGACAAATCATTTGAGGAGGAGTCCTCAAAGAATCCGGTAGATGAAACAATTATTGGGGAACTTCAGCAGGAGAGGATGAAGAAACTATCGGTAGAGCTACCATAGGAAGATCCCATGGTGGAGCCACATCAGGGACTAATAGAGGAGCTCTTGGACCTTCAAAGTTGGTCCCACAAAAAATATTTAATGGATCCATCAGATAAACCATTGGTACTGGACCACCAGAAGAGTCGAACAGAGGAGCCAATGGACCCTTTGAGTTAGTCTCACCAAATACCATCGGTCCAGAAATGGGTTGAGAGGCACTTGATATAGAACCCTCTCCATCAGTGTTGTTTTTCATCCTTTCATGTATCTTTTTGAGATGTTTTCTCATCACATACATCAAATCATTGACATCGGTAGGATTCATGTCAATGGTAACATCTTTTCCTTTCAACACTTCATGCATCATATTTGTGATCTCCTTGATATTGTTTTCCTTCCTTAACTTTTCTAGTTTTTCCTTCATCTTTTCAATCCTTTTTTTGGTGAACTGGTCTATTGTCATCATATGTTTTGATTAAGCCAATGTTGAAAGTTGTTTAAATTTGGTAAAAGTATTGACTGCATCATCATGATTTGGAATGACAACATGTTGTTTTTGAAAAGGACTATACATGACGCTAGCTATTTCAACCACACAAAGTTTACTGAGATCATCAGCCTTTTTCAAAAACCCCTTCTGTCTTTTCGTATATGTGTCTCTCCTCTTAGCATTATCTTCAATAAGAGAAAAAATCACTTTCTTTCTACTCATTGTTAAATAAAAAAGAGAAGGAAAAATGTGTTTGTTTGGATAAGGATGAAATAGCTTTGTTGTTGTTGTGTTTCTTTGCCTAGGGCAGACTCCTATTTATAGGAAAAATTTAGATTCTATAAATTTTTGAATAGTTTGAATTAGAGTACTCTTTGTTATCAGTAGTAACTATTTTGGAATAAAACTAAATGAGGGTGTATTAGATATCAAGTTAGATGTTATCATCTTGAAATGTATGTATTTTATGGCTCCGATCTTATCTTGACTAATATTTTTGAGTCAAACTTTTCTTATTAGGAGAATAACTTAATGTGGTTTAAATCTGAGTAAGTAATATCCACAAAAGATGATCGTAGAGTAATAACAAATGTATTTTCTTAATTAATTTAGTCATAAAAAAGTTTTAAAAATATATTTTTTAATTTACATATGTACAAAATTAAAAATTGAAACAAGCTAACATTTTAAATGATTAAGAATTTAAAGATATCAATTTTCGATAATATTTGAATATGCATAAAAAAATAATTTAATGATTATTTTATATATATATATATTAATATAATTTTAAATGATGATAGGGGTATGATTGTAGTTTTTGCAATGCTTACAGAAGCACATTAAATTTTTCTTTAATTGGGACAAAAAATATATTTAATAGAAAAATTTATATTGCTTTCAAATATATTAAAAAATTAAATCATGCTTAAATTTACTTTTGTTATTGTTTGATATTCACCAACATATCACTAAACTCAACAAAAAAAAATATTCATTTTAAGAAAAGTATTCAAGAAGAAGATGAATAATTAGTCGTAGATTGACTTACCATTTTTTTATTAAATGAAATCAGAAATTTTACTTTGATGAAATTTCCTCCCTTATAATAATTAAGTTAAACTTTAATCATCTTGTGATTCATATTTATGTTCGTTTGATCCTTTCTAGCTATTGCCTATAATGTCGATCTGTATAAATCAAAGAAGAAGAAGAAACAATAAATTCATTAAGTTTAGATTATAATTTTGTCACATTACGTTTAACAGTTAAAGATCACAATTTAAACTTGATTAGTAAATTTTCTTTCTTAGAATCAATTTGGTCAGTTAATCAAGTTCTGCTATCAAAAAAATAAAAGGTCTTAGCTTTGTAATGACCCTCGTTATGATTTTTAGAATTTTCTGTGTTTTGACCATTTTTCCCTTCCCCGTAGTTGCTTTATCTCATTTATGAGTTGCGGGAATGGTTGGCACAATTCTCGATGCAGTCAGGAGTGATTTATATGAGTTTGTGGTTTTGGATATACTTAAATGGATTAGTTTAACTTCGGTCAATATTTTGTGATCCAGTTTCAGATGGTGATTCTGACAGTGCCATTAGATCAAGAATATCGATTTTGAATTAGTAACGGGGTTGGTTTAGGTTTGGAACCTTTATTTTGCACTTTAACTCTTTGTTCGGAAACTAGTTAAAGTTTGGCCTAAGGGGGTCCCAGGGGTAATTCAAGGATCTCTTCTCAAAAATCTGATGGCTCCTTTGAGTCCGGAATGTCAAATTTATCTTAGTAGCATAGTTGAGTTGTGTTTGAGAGGTCTCAGATGAGTTTTGGGTGGTTGTTCGAAGTTTGAAGTTTAATGTTGTTGAGTTTTAATAATATCACCTATAGTTAATGAGCTATTTTGTGCATATGTATGATACCATTAGATCTGTATCATAATTTCGGAACCAAAGCAAAAAAAATGATAAATTTTGTGCCCATATGAGGGAGATATGGTCATTTTAGCGTGGACAGCTGTTGCACTCGCGATCGCGATCTTTAGTCGCCACCGCAATGAGTCTCCATGAAAGGAAATCCTGTCCGCGAGCCTTTTTTCGCGACCGCGAAGGGGCGCCATTGAAGATTCCAGCGTTTATTTAAAGCAAAATCGCGAACTTTAGTATTTTTGACATTTCGGGAGTTTGGAAGCTCCATTTTAGGCGATTCTCGATGCGTTTTTCTCATAATATCATTGGGCATATGATTATACCTCCATTTTTCCCATTTTTGAAGGTCTTCTAACATATTTTCATGATTTCGACCCAAAGTTGAGAATCAAAACACCATTTTCACCATTTTTTGGGCTTAAGAGCTCGGATTTGAGCGTTTTCAAAGGAGTTTTGAGATTTAATTTGTGGTTATGTTTATAAACCTTGTATTTATCATTTTTCCACTTATTTCATTACAAATTCATAATCAAATCTTTGATTTTAAATTTGAGTTTGGGGTTTTTGTCGGTAAAGCGTAAAAATGGTTTTTTTTGGATGTGAACCTCATTTTTGCGTGAATTTTCAGCTATAGATTCCTAATGTTATGGGGAACGTCTTTCTAAAATAAAATTTCAGTTTTATATTTTTTCCTTTGGGGTCAATTTTTAAACTATTTTTAGACCCGGATCAAATATAGTTGATATGGGTATCGTTGGACTTCTTTTGACTTATAGATATAATATTTGATTAGATTGGATGCGTTTGGTATTGATTCATGGGAGTAGAGCTTTCGGTTGATGCTTCGGAATGTGTTTTGGCTTGCGGATCTTCTTTAAAGGTAAGTTGAGATGTACCTTGACTTTCTCTGAAGTGTTTATGTGTTGTATGTTTACTTGTTCGTATTTTGTGAAATGCTTAGAATTAGGGGTCCCGTTTAGATAAAATGGCAAGCATCTCCATAGGGACCGGAGCCCTTTGATGGGTCATAGTTATTTAGTTACATATCTTAGTTAGTCTTGATACTTGTGAATGTACTTAGAATAGTTTGTAGATAGTTAGCTCATTGATCTTGAATAATATTGAGAGTGGTTACCTCATTTAGAGATTGAATATTGTTTAGTGGCTTTGACGTAATGATTGAGGCTTTAGTGACTTTTTAGGAGATGACTATGTTATTATCATTATTTGATGGAATGATTGAGGTTTAGAGGATACTTAGAGTATGAATAGACTTGTAATAGTTGACGACGCTTAATGTATGGAATAAACTAGGTTTGGGTAGTGCACAATTTATTATTATAGGGATTGTTGTTTATTTTGTATTGCCCGTGTGGGGACTTATGTGAACTTCATTATGGACTTGAATAAGTATTTATGATCGTGTGTCCGAGTGGGGGCTTATATGCATATTGCTTTTGATTTGAGAGGATATACTATTGAGATGCCCAAGTGGGGGCTTGACTTGATGTGATTGGTCATATTTGTGCATTAAATGTCTTATCTATTATTGTGCCGTACTAGTGGGGGCTTAACTTGTCATCATAGGACTTATTTGTGCATTACAATGTCGTATCCATTATTGTGTCACCCGAGTGGGGACTTGACTTGACATGGTAGGCCTTATCTGAGCATTTAATTGCATTATTATTATAGTAGTGCTCGAGTGAGGGGTTAGAAATAATAATATTGATGACTACATTGTCACACCCCGAATCCCATTCGGGACGGACTGGCACCCGAAGCCGATAAGGCCCGAGAGAACCAATCTTCGCTCATGTACTCTCATATGCATGTTTACGTATGAATATCATTCAATTCCATGTAACTAAATATCAATGGCGGAATTCATGGCAAACATATACTATATATGAAACTTGGCGGTGAGGGCCATCAAGTCAAGAGGGGATATACATCTCTTACATTCGTATACCCACATACGACTACAAAGCCTCTAACCAATGTATGTAACCAACCTACAGTCGGGACAAGTCCCCGCTTTATACAAATTTATAATACCAAAACCATGAACACATATGACTTGAAAAGCCCCGAACCAACTGGAGCTCACCAATGATCCGCGGATGACTCGTAGCCTACAGTGGAGGTCTACTAGTACCTGTGCCTACAGCAAGTAAGGTAAGTCCCCCAAGGGGGTCAGTATGAAGAATGTACTGAGTATCCAAGGCTATAAGAAACTGCATCAATATAAGAACTTCAATGGAAAATTATAAGAGAATACCCAATACGGATAAACCATCAATCTGAGAGTTTGGAACTGCGTACATTACGTTCATTACTTATCTTGCCTTTACATTCATCATCATTCTTAGTCATCCATTTTATTGGTGGGTTATAATATAATCATCCACCTTGTTGGTGGGTAGTCATCCACCTTGTTGGTAGGTAGTCATCCACTTTGTTAGTGGGTAGTCATCCACGTTGTTAGTGGGTAGTCATCCACCTTATTGGTGGGTAGTCATCCACTTTGTTAGTGGGTAGTCATCCACTTTATAGTGGGTAAATATAAAAAGTATTAGGGTCCGCTCGAGCTAGGCTTATGTGCCCCCTTCGAGTCGTCCCGGTTCTCAAACATTAAATCATAAATGCATTACTTTATTTCTTTACTTTTGCAAGATTTATACATTTTCTTATGAGAGAGATTGATACATTTGCGGCCATAGCATTATTGGAATTTTGGAACATAACATTATTAGATATGCTACTCAAGAATGAATAGATTCTCCTTACAACATTACTTTCTTTGATATAGTTCTTTTAGTAGTTACAACATTATGAGAGATTAGGAACTTCAGTCATTGGATAAGAAACCTGAGATAGGAATACTTTAGAACACTTCGGAATGAAACAAATGCAATGCTAATGTAAACACGGTGTGTTGCAGAAGGGTACGGAAAGAGTAACCTTACATACCTTATGATCTCAATATGAATATATCGTCCTAGATGTAATATACAACAATCCAGTTCCTTCCTTACGTGTCACTCTACAACACAAGTTCATAACGGAGCTCACGTTAACAACTAGTTACCCTACAAGTGCATAAGATGACAATGAGTTATGTGACTGCTATATACTGTTATTTCTTCCTTTACAATACAATCCACTGCATTATCATACCAACAACACCATAACATCCCACACATTGACAAAGACATCATAAACCAATAACATTTCACACCAAGTTTACCCTTTACACTTCCTCATTAACACTACGTTACCTTTTCTCCGTCAAGTCACTCGATAGCTTTCACAATAACACATTAAAAACAATCCATATTTTATACCATTCAAAATACCTCCAGGATACTCCTTTATAGTCATTTAAAAGGTACCATAAGTTAATTGCATCCATAAAGGGTATAGGGGCTTTAGGGGGTCAAAGAGATGCAAAAACAACCGAAACGGGGGTTCTGGCCTGACCTGCGAAGCCACCTACACCTGCAGGTGGATGAAATGCATCCTCAGGTGACCCTTGTCAGTGTCCAGGGCACATGCGAAGTCACCTGCGCCCGCAGGTGCTTCATCTACGAGGGCGGGTGCCCGTTTCTGCCAAAAAGGGTCTCTTTTGGGTCCTTTTTTTGTAATAAATGGTCCATGATCATAACTAACCTTATATTAACATATTTTAGATCATATTAAATGCCAACTAACATCCATGGTTTCACAACGCACATAAACATCACCAAACTACATTCTCCTTTCATTTCGTCACCCATTCCGTGACCAATTTCGTAACAACAATCCCACAAGTTGCACACATAGAGAAAACAAGTTAGGAACATAAAAATATAATACATGTTGGTATTTAATCCATCAACCTCACCTCCTTCAAGATCACAAGTCCATTTTTAAGTTCAAGTCACATAGAAAGCAAATCCATTAACAAAGAAGCAAAGGTGGATTTCCCAACACCTTTAAGCATAACCAACATGATATACACCATCTCTCATGCATAAAATATATTTAACCACCATAATATACACTTACCCAAAGCTTTCAAAGGAGTGATATTTCCCAAAGAGGATGATAGCTTAGGGTTTAAGTTGAGAGAATGTTGTGGAAACTTCTAGATTTTGGCATGTGTGCATAAAATCTGATTTTCCACATTATATAGCCCCTTTAAAGTCATACTTAGCCAATACTTTTGGTCAATAATTGAGGGCTTACCTTGGTCAAGGCAAGAATGGGTCATTTTCCCAATTGGGCCATGTCTTTTGTTTAATATTTGGGCCTCAATTGAGCCCAATGGTACAAGATCAATTAAGCCCACCAATTAAATGTTTAATACCCCATCAATCTCATGTTTAAATAACTCCATAAATTTTATGGTAATAAAATAGGTTCGGAAACGTACGGGGTGTTACATCCTTCCCCCCTTAGGAACATTCGTCCTCGAATGTAGTGACATCATCCAATCAAACAAATGCAAGTCTCGGGTCATTCTTCTTGTTATCATATTTATATACATAATGCTTTGTAGATATCGACTCGATATTATTTAACTTCCGCACTTGAACTTTTTCTTCCATTGGAAACAAATACGAATACTTTGACTTTATCATTTCTCTGAATCCCCAGGTGACTTCTTCTACTTATTGATTTCTTCACAGTACTTCCATATAAGCTTCTTCTTTATTCCTTAACCTCATCACGTGTTAACCCCAAAATAGAAATGAGCATTTTTTTAATATGTGAGATCTTCCGTAACTACACATCTTCAATGGGAGACATTTGAGATGGATCTCCTATGCATTTCCGAAGCATCGAAAGATGAAACAATGAATGAACTGTGGAGAGTTCTTGGAATAGTACTAATTCATACGCAACCTGCTCAAACCTTCGGATAATTTCCTATGGACCTATATAGGGCAACTTTTCCTTCTTCCTGAATCTCATTACCCCTTTCATTTGTGGTGCTTTCAAACATACACAATCACCTATGGTAAATTATAATTCTTTCCTTCTAGTATCGGCATATAACCTCCAGATTTCTGATGCTCTACTATTACCTGTTGGCAATTCGGACAATGAACTACCAATTCTGCAATGTTCTTTTTCTTTATATTGCTTCACCAACACATTTCTTTCATAGCATGGTACGCTTTGATTGCTCCCGAATAAACAGAATACCGTAAATGATGTGCTTTGGTCATAATTCATTTTCTTGACTCAAATATAATTGGTATATATAATCTACCTTGATATTGAAGTATTCCTCCCTTATGTAAGTTCAAGTACCTTTTGCCAACCTTCATTGTACATTCTTTTATTGCTTTTCTCTCTCTCAGCTACAAATGAAGATTCTACCGCACTATTCACGATAATTCTTTCATCTAGAGTCTCAAGAAGACGAAACCCCATACTGGTTAATTGATGTAGATTTCTTGACTACATCTTCCTTTTCTGCGAGCTAGCCATTAGTACTTCCTACTGCTTTGCAGCTTAATGAATCAGCTACCACGTTTGCTCTTCCCGGATGTTACAAGATACTAACATCATAATCTTTAAATGGTTCAAGCCACCTTTCCTACCTTAGATCTAAGTCCTTCGGCTTAAGGATATATTGCAAACTCTTATGCTCAGTATATATGTCAACATGAATCCCTTACAAATAGTGACACCATATCTTTAAAGTAAATATAACAGCTACTAGTTCAGGGTCATGTGTTGGGTAATTTCTTTCATGTGGTCGCAACTGTCGTGAGGCATACGTTATTACCTTACCCTGCTACATCAATATACATCCGAGACCAACCCCGCAAGCATCACAATATACTGCATAACATTTTGTGCCTTCGGGAAGTACTTAAAACTGATGTGGAAGTTAATTTATCTTTCAACTCTTGGAAAAAAAAATTTCACATGCATCATTTCACTAAAACTAGATTGCCTTTTCTGTAGGCTTCGTTAAGGGTGCAGGGATAGAAGAAAATTTTTCATTAATTCTCCTACAATAACCAACCAATTAGTACCCATTACAACATTAAAATCTATCATTTCTATCCCGATAAGATCAGCCAACGTAACATGATCGCAAACATTTACCATACCAGTACGATCTATTCTTTTTAACTACAATAAATTCACCAACTGGTATAGATACTTCAGTTGGCTTAACTAATAATTATGGTGTTCTTTCAAACCTCGCAGCAAGCAATAGAATAACATATGATAAGGTAGAGCCTGAATTAATCAATGCAGATACATTCTGTGAAAAGACAGATATTATACCTGTACCCACATCAGGAGAAATCTCTAAGTTTTGTCGATTGACTAGTGCATAGGTGCGATTCTGGGCTCAACTGGAACTAGCTGCTCCTCTAGCACCTCTACCATGACCAGCAAGTTGTACACCAGATGAAGATGCCACAATGGCTGATCCCGTAGGTTGTGCCATACTATATGTGTCCCCTTGTCGACATTCTCCCGTCATATGCCCCGACATACCACACCGCAAGCAAACATTTGGTCTATACCAGCATTCACCTGAATGATACTTCCCACAGTGCTGACACAGCTGACGAGAAAATCTTACTGTCTGTGAACCTCGAACCACACTGCTCTGCCCCGCATGACTGCCTCTAGACCCTCAGAATTGTGATGAAGTATCTACTGTAGGGGAAGAAAATGATTGTATAGGTTGTCGAGAAGAACTCCGAGGCCCAGATCCTCCTTGAGACACCATAAACTGTCTTATAGGTCTAGCCCTCTTTGAAGGCCCTCTTTCAAATTCATGTACTCTCCTTCGTTGCCTCTGATCCTCCATCTTTTGTGCAAAGGCCTGTATTCTAGCTATGTCCATATCTTTGTTCAAAGCAGCAATGGTACAGTCCCTTACCAAATATGGCTCTAATCTTTCCACATATCGATGGACTATGTCTGTCATCATGGCCACTACATTCGGAGCATATCGAGCCAAAGAGTTAAACTGTAGACTGTATTCTCTAACACTCATATTCCCCTGACGGAGCTTTAGAAATTGGTCTGTACGTGCCTCCTGAATCTCATATGGGAGGTAGTGATCAAGAAAGGCCGTTTTAAATTCCTCCCAACCAGCTGGAGGTACATCAATACCCACTAACAAAGTGGATGACTACCCATCAATATGGTGGATGATTATATTATAACCCACCAATAAAATGGATGACTAAGAATGATGATGAACGTAAAGGCAAGATAAGTAATGAACGTAATGTACGCAGTTCCAAACTCTCAGATTAATGTTTTATCCGTATTGGGTATTCTTTTATAATTTTCCATTGAAGTTCTTATATTTTGATTCAGTTTCTTATAGCCTTGCATACTCAGTACATTCTTCGTACTGACCCCCTTGGGGGACTTACCTTACTTGCTGCAGGCACAGGTACTAGTAGACCTTCACTGTAGGCTATGACTCATCCGCGGATCATTAGTGAGCTCTAGTTGGTTCGGGGCTTTCCGAGTCATATGTGTTCATGGTTTTGGTATTGTAAATATTGTATAAAGCGGGGACTTGTCCCGACTGTAGGTTGGTTACATGCATTGGTTAGAGGCTTTTTAGACGTATGTGGGTATACGAATGTAAGAGATGTATATCCCCTTTTGACTTGATGGCCCTAATGGCAAAGTTTCATATATAGTATATGTTTGCCATGACTTCCGCCATTGATATTTAGTTACATGGGATAGAATGATATTCATACGTAAACATGCATATGAGAGTACATGAGTGAAGATTGGTTCTCTCGGGCCTTATCGGCTTCGGGTGCCAGTCCATCCTAAATGGGATTCGGGGTTTGACATACATGACTATTTATTTTGGTAGTGCCAAGTGGAAACTGATATCATGAATTATTGATACATTAAGTTGATTCTCAGCTCACTTATACATGTATTGAATGGATTTTGATTTTCATACTGATTGATTGTGAGCATTACATCCTTATATCATGCATGCATATTCATGAGACATTGGTACCACTGAGACATTCTAATTTTGTAAGAGAATAAGACACTTTATAAAATACCTATACCGAGGGATATGCTGGTAAGGTTGATTTGTGACATGAGATTGAGATTATAAGAGTACATGGGTTGTGAACCCCCCATGGATCCTATCTTAGGAGCGCTGAGGCTCAATAGATGTATACAAAAAGTCATGCGATGGCTTTTAATCATTCATCATCATCATCACAATGCATTGCATGACATTTTCTTGGTATGGTTTGATATTGTCGTTGAGTTCTTACTTTTATAGTTAATTACTATGATTGAACCTTGTCTGTGATATTGTGAATTGAGCATTCATTTTACTTCATTACATCATATTATTCTACTACTTGGTTAATTTGGGAGTTGAGGTATATATGAGATGTAGGGTATGTCCATGGCTTGATTAGTGAGACATGTAGTGTCGCACCTTGTGGAAGCTTGACATACACATACTTGTACACTCTCACTACTTTATCACAAATTATTAATTTAACATGATAATTGAGCCTGATATACTTTGTTAGTGAGTCTTCCTTATAAATGTTTTCCTAGTCTTTTTTATCATAAAATGGCTAGTGTTGGCTCACCTAGACTTATGTGCCTACCCTGTTTATGGATAATGTTATGGTTGTTGGGTTGGGATACCCTTTTAGGATGAAGCGGCGAATTTAATGGCTATAGATCTATTTGGGGAAACCTTGGGTAGTTGGGGTGGTTGTTCTCGCCATCGCTTTGAATTAGGATTGGTTATCTATGATGCTTGCTAAGTACATGTGTTTCATACTCACTCTTGCTTCCCTTTCCTTTTTCTTGTTTTTTCTGCATCCCGTGTAGGTATTGGTTCGAGTAGTACATCATAGATTGCATTCTCTCAGCATTGGAGTTGTTGAGATTGAGGTAGTGATGGCAGACTTCAATCTTACCAGATCTTTGTTTATTTATCTTATTCTTATCCGTATTTAAGATATTATAGTTATTGATATCCTTCAATATTTAGAGGTTTATACTAGTAACAACCAGACCTGGGATGTATCTTGAGTTATTACTTCTCTTTTACATATATATATATTGTGGATTATTATTCTTTTTTCACTTCTAATTTACTTGATTATTGAGTTTGGGTTAGGATAGGCTTACTTGTCTGAAAGTTGTGACAAATGTCATCACGTGCCTATTTTGGGTCCTGAAAAATTGGTATCAAAGCCCCAGGTTCATTGGTCTTATTAGTACAAGCCGAGTCTAGTAGAGTATTGCGGATCGGTGTGGTGACATCCGTTATCTATCTTCGAGAGGCTACATGACTTTAGGAGAAATTCATTTCTTCATTCTATTTCGTGCGCTCATAGCTTTACATAACTCAAAATCTATAATTCCCTCTCTCACAGATAGTGAGCATGCGTTCTTTCTTAACTAGGGATTAAGAGCTTGTGTTTTTAGTATGCGGTAGGAGCACGTTTTGAGTCAGAGGTCGGACTGGGGTGTCCGAACCAGCTAGAGGTTAGGTTGGGATTGTTTCTTTAGGCTCTAGAGTTATTAGTGATGCTGGGTCTATCGAGTTAGAGGGGTTGAGGCCAGAGTAGACACTACCTGTGACCATACCTATGCTTAAGGATTGCTTGGTTTGAGTGTTAGGTTTCCTTCAGAGGGTGGCTCCTATTTTGATTCAGCATGTTACTTCGAAGCTTCAGACTCTAGATACACATGTGACTACTATTGATTCTCCTAGTGTTGATAAAATATTACTGGGGATTTCTCTATATCTGGTGACTTTACCCTTCATGCCCATGGAAGGATAGATTAGATATGTGGAGTTCAAGAAGACAGACCCTCCTCGATTTGATGGAGATCCTAAGTTTGATGCTTATATGTTCTTGCTTGGTTGTCATGAGAGGTTGCACAGGTTAGGCTTTGTGGACTCTAAGGGAGTGGATTTCACTACCTTTCAGTTCTTTGGTCTAGCTAGACAGTGGTGGAGGAATTTGGTAGAGACTAGACCGGTTGGATCACCTCCTCTCTCTTGAAATCAATTTGGTCAAGAGTTTTAGGGGAGTTTGTGTGGAGACATAAGAGGCTTGTAGACCAGAGGCTTCATAGATTTGATGATGATGCCGATATGCTTATTCAAAGCCAGAATTCTCATAGTTATGCTTGGAGAGGGTTAGATCATGGTGGTCATTCAGGTTTTTTGGGCCTATCCTGGCGGTCTCCTACTTTTTTAGGTTGCTTCTTATGGGGAGATCTCAGGAAATATAAGAGGGATTACCCATAGCTTAGATAGAGAGATGCTACCCTAGTTTCTCCAAGAGATGAAAGATCTCAGTATCATGTTCCACATGATGGACTCGAGGCAGGTGTTTATGGTACAATAGCCACATGTATGGTTTTGGTACTTCTTTGGTTTGTT
This sequence comes from Capsicum rhomboideum, assembly GCA_031232105.1. Taxonomy (NCBI): domain Eukaryota; kingdom Viridiplantae; phylum Streptophyta; class Magnoliopsida; order Solanales; family Solanaceae; genus Capsicum; species Capsicum rhomboideum. The sequence goes on from CP124716.1 coordinate 138,434,676, forward strand.
TTAGTAGTGATTGACTGTGGTTCTACATTCTTCTATGTGTTTACTTATTTGGCATTGAGTCTTTATATGATTAGTGAGCTTTGCTAGATCTGTTGATATTTGATACCTTGTAGATTTTTCCTTAATGGTGGATCGAGTGTGTTGATCCTATGTTGGGACTCGTTTAGAGTATATCACTGGACTAGATTTGATTTTGTGGGTAATATGGATTTTGGTGTATTTGGATATGATTTTCTTGATGGTTATGTTGTGAAATAGTGGTGGATCAAGTCTATGTTTTGGTATTTTTTGATTGTAGAATGGATTGGACTTGTGGTGAGTAATTTGAAAGGTTTTCAAGTAAATGATTTTGGTTGGATAAGGGAAGATCTTTGAGAGTTATTGCTTTGTAATTAGTTATTTCCTTAGTGATTAGCTTTACTTGCATCGAAAAACTTATGGATATTGTTCACTCATCAGTTAGAGTTGAAGAAATTTTGCTTATAAGGATCCTTCCTTTTTGATTTGAAAAGATATTAAATGGAAAAGGTGCCTAGTTTGTAGAATTTACTGCTTTGGAAGTAAAACAGCTTAATGAAATATTTTGCTTATGAGTTTTTATTTAGAGTATGTGTTACTATTCCATGGTTTTTGTGTTGAAGGAATACTGAATGGAAATTGAGTTAAGAAAAGAATAAGGAACTTGTACATAAGGAATTTCCATATATTCGGAACTTATCAATGGGTTCGAGTTAGAAATTTGAAGCCTTGACATGTGTGGTTCTTCAGTGGCTATGAGGAGTCTAGTTATGACTTTTTTGAGATTTGATTTATGATTTAGGAGTCCTTCAATGAGATATGGTGATTGTTGTTCTCCTTCTATGGGTTGATAGTTCCTGATATGATAGGTTGTGTATGTGTGTTGTCAAGATAGACTCTTCGCTCTACTAGATTATTGAGGATTTCAGGTTGATTGATGTTACTTGAGTGTAGAGGACTGCATGGGTTATTGCAATGAGTTACATGAAGTTTTGGTGCCTTTTTGAGCGTTCATGTCTTTGGTATATGGAGTTTTATGGTGATTCTCGATTGCCTATGAGGGTTGAGCATAAGGATTTGACTATAGTATAGTGTCTTAAGTATGATAAGTGTGGCTTTGGAGGTTTTGTGTGAATTTGATGTTGACTTCTGACTTAGCTGTGTTAGTTTAGGGACATAGTGTTATTCGAGTTAATAGCTATGGTATTGGCATTGAAATGGGTTGATTCCGTATATTAGTGGATGGTTATGTGGTTTCATGAGTTCCTTGGCTTTTTGTGGGTCCAATAATGATTTTTGGTTGTGTGGTTCAGTCAGTGTCTTATGGTGTCTTGGTTAGATTTAGGTTAGTCGAGTGCGTTCAGAACATCTAGAGTGATTGACTCAGTTTTTGGGTATAGAGAAAGTTTAAAATTAAGGGAATTCGGATTCATTGAGAATTTGGCCTTAGATGCTAGTGTTATGACCTTGTCAGTCATTGTGTGGTAGATTTTTGGTTTTGTAGTGAGATCAGTAATTTTATAGTTGTGACTCTGCTTTGGAGTACTTGCTTGAGGTTCTCGAGGATATTTTATATCCATTGTCTGTTTTGGCGCTTTTCTTACTTGTACGTTCGAGGACGAACATGAATCTTAGTGGTGGATACTATAATGACCCTCGTTATGATTTTTAGAATTTTCTATGTTTTGACCATTTTGCCCTTCCTCATAATTGTTTTATCTCATTTATGAGTTGTGGGAATGGTTGACACGGTTCTCGATGCATTCGGGAGTGATTTATATGAGTTTGTGGTTTTGGATATCCTTAAATGGATTAGTTTAACTTCGGTCAATATTTTGTGATCCAAGTTTTGGATATTGATTCTGACAGCACCATTAGATCCGAAATATCAATTTTGGGATAGTAGCGGGGTTGGTTTGACTTCGGAACCTTTATTTTGCATTTTGACTATCTATTCCTAAACTAGTTAAATTTTCGCATAGGGAGGTCCCGGGGGATAATTCATTGAAAATGGTCTCTTCTAAAAAATCTGATGGTTCTGTTGATTCCGAAATGTCAAATTTAGCCTAGTAGCATAGTTGGGTTGTGTTTGAGAGGTCTCAGATGAGTTTTGGGTAGTTTTTTGAAATATAGAGTTTTACGTCGTTGAGTTTTAATAATATCACCGGTAGTTAATGAGCTATTTTGTGTATGTTTATTATACCATTAGATCCGTCATGAAATACCATCGTAACTGCAAGCATTTAGTAGAGACCGCGAAGGGGCGCCACTAAAGGATTCAGCTTTTATTTAAAGCTAAATCGGGAAGTTTTAGTATTTTTGTCATTTTACGTGCTAGAAAGCTCCATTTTAGGCGATTCTCGATGCGCTTTTCTCATAATATCATTGGACATGTGATTCTACCTCCATTTTTCCCATTTCCTAGGAACTTCTATTTTATTTTTCATGATTTCTATCAAAAGTGGAGAATCAAAACACCATTTTCACCATTTTGGGGGCTTAAGAGCTCGTATTTGAGCGTTTCCAAAAAGGTTTTGAGATTTATTTTGTGGGTATGTTTCCAAACCTTGTATTTATCATTTTCTCACTGATTTCATTACAACTTCATCTTCAAATCTCTGATTTTAAATTTGATTTCGTGGCCGATAAAGCTTAAAAATGGTTTTTCTTCGATTAGGACCTCGTTTTTAACTCGTTTTTGCGTGGATTTTCAGTAGTAGGTTCCTAATTTTATGGGGAACTTAAATTGCAGCTTTAAATTTTTTTCTTTGGGGTTAGTTTTTAAACTATTTTTAGACCTGGATCAAATATAGTTGATATGGGTGTCGTTGGACTTCTTTTGACTTATAGATGTCATATTTGATTAGATTGGATGTGTTTGGTATTTATTTGTGGGAGTAGAGCTTTCGGTTGATTCTTCAAAATGTGTTTTGACTTACGGATCTTCTTTAAAGGTAAGTTGAGATGTACTTTGACTTTCTCTGAAGTGTTTATGTGTTGGACGTTTGTTTGTTCATATTTTATGAAATGCTTAGAATTAGGGATCCCTCCTATATGAAATGGCAAGCATCTTAGCGGGGAGTAGAGTCCTTTGATGGGTCATAGTTATTTAGTTGTTTATATTATTTAGTCTTGATACTTGTGAATATACTTAGAATTGTTTGTAGTTAGATAGCTCATTGATCTTGAATAATATTTATAGTGGATACCTAATTTAGAGCTTGAATCCTGTTTAGTGGCTTTGACGTAATGATTGAGGTTTTAGTGACTTTTTAGGAGATGATTATGTTATTATCGTTATTTGATGGAATGATTGAGGTTTAGAGGATACTTAGAGTATGAATAGATTTGTAATAGTTGACGAGGCTTAATGTATGGAATAAACTAGATTTGGGTAGTCCGCGATTTATTATTATCGGGATTGTTATTTTTTTAGTATTGCCTGTGTTGGGGCTTATGTGAACTTCATTATAGACTTTAGTAATTATATATGATCGTGTGTCCGAGTGGGGGATATGCATATTGCTTTTGATTTGAGAGGGTATATTATTGTAATGCCTGAGTAGAGGCCTGACTTGATGTTATTGGTCATGTTTGTGCATTAAATACCTTCTCTATTATTGTGTAGCCCGAGTGGGGGAATGACTTGTCTTCATAGGCCTTATCTATGCATTAGAATGTCGTATCTATTATTGTGTTGCCCGAGTGGGGCCTTGACTTGATATTGTAGGCCTTATCTGAGCATTTAATTGCATTATCATTATAGAGATACCGGAGTGAGGGGTTAGAAATAATATTATTGATGACTACATGACTATTTATTCTGGTGGTGCCAAGTGGAATACGATATCATGAATTATTGATACATTAAGTTGATTCTGAGCTCACTTATACATATATTGAATGGTTTTTGATCTTCATACTGATTGGTTATGAGCGTTACATCCTCATATCATGCATGCATATTCATGAGACATTGGTACCACTGAGACATTCTGATTCATTAAGAGAATCAGACATTTTATAAAACGCCTATATCGAGGAATTTGCTGGTAAGGTTGATTTGAGACATGAGATTGAGATTATAAGAGTATATGGGTTGCAAACCCCCCATGGGTCCTATCTTGAAAGTGCTAACGCTCTGTAGGTGTATACAAAAAGTCATGCGATGGCTTTCAAATATTAATCATCATCATCATATTACATTGCATGACGTATTTCCTTGGTATGGTTTGATATTGTCGTTGAGTGCTTACTTTATAGTTAATTATTGTGATTGAAACCTTGTTTGTGATATTGTGTATTGAGAATTCATTTCATTTCATTACATCATACTATTCTACTTCTTAGTTGATTTGGGAGTTGAGGTTTACATGAGACGTAGGGTATGGCCATGGCTTGATTAGTGAGAAGTGTAGTGTCGCTCCTAGTGGTAGCATGACATACATATACTTGTACCCTCACACTACTTTATCATAGATTATTGATTTAACATGATAATTAATCCTGATATACTATGTTAGTGAGTCTCCCTTACAAATGTTTTCCTATTCTTGTTGATCATACAATGGCTAGTGTTGGCTCACCTAGACTTATGTGCCTACCCTATTTTTGGATAATGTTATGGTTGTGTGTTAGGTAACCCTTTAGAATGAAGTGGAGAATTTAACGACTATAGATCTATTTGGGGAAACCTTGGGTTGTTGGGTTGGTTGTTCTCGCCATTGCTTTGAATTAGGGTCGGTTATCGACGATGCTTTCTGAGTACATGTGCTTCATACTCGCTCTTGCTTCCCTTTCCTTTTTCTTATTTTTATGCATCCCGTGCAGGTATTGTTTCGAGTAGTACATCATAGATTGTATTCTATCGGTGTTAGAGTTGCGGAGATCGAGGTAGTTGATAGTAGACTTCAAGCTTGTCGGATCTCTTTTTATATATCTTTTGCTTATCTGCATTTAAGATACTTTAGTTATTCGTATCTTTATGTATTTAGAGGCTTGTACTAGTAACAACTAGACCTGGGATGTATCTTGAGCTATTACTTCTCTTTTATATATTTGTATATATTGGGGATTTTTATTCTTCTTCCGCTTCTGATTTACTTGATTACTGAGTTTGGTTTGGGATAGGCTTACTTGTCTGGAGGGTGTGACAAGTGTCATCACGTGCCTATTTTGGGTCATGACAGGCTTATAATTTAGGGTAGGTTTTGCCATGACCCAAACCCATCGCGAGTGGCCCCCACACTAACACTTCGATGGGAGAACCATTTAACCCAAACTACTCAAACCTAACACTTAACCAAATTTATGAGAAACTAATTACTTCATTTAAGAATCCAATATCTCAAGTGTTCTAACAATAATATCAACTACGGAATTACACGAATGTCTAAAACTACCTCAAGAATGTGAAAGTCATTGTACCAAAACACTAAAATTGTCAACAAATGCGTTCAACTTAAAAACAACCGACAATATCCATGTCTGAAACAAATGGACAAGAACAAAATGGAGGACTCATGACTCTCCGGAAGATGTAGCTCACCGTTGACTCGAAATTAATGCAGTTTGCTCTAAAGCTAAGGTCTTGATGAAGTCGCTGGAATATTTTCTGCACTCAAAAAAGGGAAGAGCGTGGGTAGTATCAGTACAAAGCTACTAAATACTGGTATGGTCATCATCCAATCCAAAATAATGAATGTGAACACATAACCATAACTTAGTAAAATAAGTACAGTCATGACTACCTAATAATTACCTTTACCTCAATTATAAACCATTTAGCCTCTTTCAACAAACACCAAACAATTCAGTCAAGTGTGAATCAATATAGACAATAAACCAAGTCGAGACCATGACTACTAATCATTAACCAAGTCAAAAACCATGACTCAACAACAATAACTTACACCTTTTCTCAAATACACAAGTAAGTAGATAATAAGAGAATATATGCCATTCTTTTGTACCCTTAACCCGGACCACTCAAGGATCTAATATAATCAACAACAATAACAATGGAATAACAATAATCACAAACCTTGATCCATGGAAGGAACTCTCACACTCACCAATACCTTGTACACACATGTTAAGGGTCTTATAGTCACCCATTAGCCATGACCTGCAGGGGGCAAGCTCTTGTCCATGTACCAAAAATACCAGACATCTAGTGTCTGCCGACCTTATATCAACCAATCCCATGAAGATGTACAAATACCAGTACATTCCACAATAATAGAAAATAAAAAAATAATCTCAATATATGAGAATAAACAACCATACTTGTACAATTAACAAGTCCTTATTATAACCTCATCACATGTGATTAGCACTTAAGATATCATTCAGTTAATATACTTTTCTTGAACTTTCATTGTCATAAGTATATGAAGAAATAGTTAATATGCACTCATAAATCAAGATGGGTTTTCAACTACATTTAACCATCACCTACCTCATTCCAAGCTTACACCACTCTAATGAGTTTTAGCCCTGCCTTTCCGTGCAATTTCAGCTTGGTTGTGGTCTAAAAACAATAATATGATCACAATTTAGACAATAACCTAACATAATCAAGGATTCCAACCTAATCCCAATACTCCAAGGTCAAATTCATGATCATCCCTCCCATTCTAGGGTTTTCTACCATCACTTCACCTTAATTCTAACAATTTCATGAATATAATGGTGAATTCCTAACATACAATTATAAATTAACAAACTTTAACCAAAACCCAAGGATTTTCCACTCAATTCACCTAATTGCACCAGAAAATTCACCCAGGTCAAGTTAAATCCTTCCTAATAACCCAAAAACTGGTGATTCAAGGGAGTAATTATCAAAAAACTAGTTAGTGGGATGGATTAACTTACCTTAATGAAGGAAATTGATGAAAATTAGGTTGAAATCACCCAAAATCGCCTCTCTCATACCTTAGACAAATGTGGAATGAAAATAACATTTTGGGGGTATTTTTTGCATTAATAAGCACATATCCCACTATAGAGGCCATATCCCGCTATAGCGGGATTCACCCGCTATGGTGGGATTGACCAAAGCTGAATCCCGCTATAGCGGTTTAGTAATAGTAGCCTGCCTCCAGCTACAGAAGGGGTAGGTAAGTAGAAACTCAGGATTTTTCCAAGTTTCACCATTTTTGCAACACACCCTTATATTTTGACATCCCGAACTAACCTTTTTACGTCAAATTTGATATTGGGAATTTTACTAACCCGAATTCACTTCTAAAAGTTTCTATGAATTCCTTATCATCTTAGCTATCATAAAATCACCGAAAACACTTAACCCTTAACTAATCCATTCCTGTATTACCCTTGACTATACCACGCTCAGATTTCATCCAAGACTAACCTAGCCTAAAATTTCTAACTCTTAATTCATACAAAACCTCAACCCAAATATTGGCATACTAGACTTACCCATAATTTTGGAAAGGGTAGTTACAATAGATACCATTTATCCATCGTTCATCTCCAAATGATCAAACAAGAAAAACAAGCAAGTAAGAAGTATAAGAGTAACTGTATCCTCAAACAAGTGAGGGTATTGTCCTGCTTGTGCCTCTCAGTTTCCCAGGTAGCCTTTTCAATCGGAAGATGCTTCCATTGAACCTTTACATACTGAATCTCCTTGGTTCTTAATTTTTGAACATCCTGATCAAGAATTGAAACCAGCTCCTCTTCATAAGAATGATTTTTATTAAGTAACACTGAGTCCCATTTGAAGATATAATCACCATCCCTATGGTATTTCTTGAGCATTGATATATGGAATGCCGGATGGACCCCTGGCAAGCTTGGTAGCAAGGCCAACCTATAAGCTACCGAGCCCACATCATCAAGAACCTCAAACAAATCAATATGCCTAGGGCTAATCTTACGCTTCTTGTCAAACCACATAAATCCCTTCATAGGAGATATCTTCAACAATACCTGCTCACTGGGTTTGAATAATTTGTCCCTTACCTTGTGATCTGTATACTCCTTTGGCCTACTTTGGGATGCCAACAACTTGTCTTGAATTAACCTCACCTTCTCCTGAGCTTTCTTTACCAAGTTTGTGACCAAAGGCTTTACATCACCAACTTTGAACCATCCTATGGGTGATCTACACCTCCTCTCATAGAGTGCTTTGAATGAAGCCATATTGATGATAGAATGATAACTAATGTTGTTTGAAAACACACACAATGGCAAGAACTTATCCCAATGAACACCAAAGTCAATCACACATGACCTCAACATATCCTTAAGCACTTGAATAGTCCTCTCTAATTTCCCGTCAGTAAGAGGATGGAAAGCAGTGGTAAAGTCAAGCTTGGTTCCCAACTCCTCATGTAACCTATCCCAAAACTTAGAGGGTAATTGCATACCTCTATCAAAAATAATGGAAATTGGCACCCCATGCAGCCTCAATATCTCCTTAATATAAATCTTGGCTAACTGCTTCGAGCTGTAATCCAGTCTAATTGGAATAAAATGAGTTGACTTGGTTAGCTTGTCCACTATGACCCAAATCGAATCATGTTTCCCTAAGGTCTTAAGAAAATCCACCACAAAATCCATGGCTATCCTCTCCTATTTCCACTCAGGAATGAGCATCCTCTGATGTAAACTCGTAGGCCTTTGATGTTTGTATTTGAGTTGTTGATAGTTATGGCATTTAGACACATATTATACTATATCTCTCTTCATATTGGGCCACCAATAGAGCTGTCTCAAGTCACGGTACATCTTGCTTGTACCTGGATGAAAAGAGTATCAAGTACCATGAGCTTCTATAAGCAAATCCTAAATCATATCACCAACACGAGGCATGCACATGCGTCCACTCATCCTCAACACACCACATACAACAAGTGTGGCATCAGAAGATTCACCACACATCACCTTGTTCTGAATTTTATTCTATTTCACATCTTCAAAATGTCTGGGCTTGATTTGATCAAGGAATGTTAACTTTACCTCTACACTAGACAATACTCCACCCCTTTCAGAAATACCAAATTACATGAACTGCGATGCTAAAGTTTGAATCTCTCTATCCAAAGGTCGCCTTGACACCCTCAACCAATCCAAACTACCCATACTTACTAATTTCTGGCTCAATGCATCTGGCACCATATTGGCCTTGCATGTAAGGTATTGAATGGTTACATCATAATCCTTCAACAATTCCATCCACCTCCTCTGCCTAAAATTTAAATCCTTTTGGGTGAAAATGTGTTGGAAGCTATAATGATCCGTAAGCACTTTGCACTTGACACTGTAGAGGTAGTATCTCCATATCTTAAGTGCAAATACCACCGCTGCCAACTCCAATTCATAGGTTAGATAATTCCTCTCATGAGGCTTTAATTTTCTTGAAGCATAGTCAATCGCATTCTTGTCCTGCATTAACATAACACCCAAACCAGAGCATCAAGCATCACAAAATACAATAAAGTCCTTACCTTCAATTGGTAAGGAAAGAATGGGGGTTGTAGTCAAAAGAGTCTTGAGCTTTTGAAAGCTCTCCTCACACTTGTCAGACCATACAAATGGCACCTCCTTCTGAGTTAATATTTTCAAATGAGTAGAAATGGAGCAAAGATCTTGAAAAACCTGCAATAGTAACAAGCTAGACCCACAAAGCTTCTAACCTCAGTCACAGAGCTAGGCCGAACCCAACTCTTAACAGCCTCAATATTCTGGAGATTTACCATCACTCCTTTTTCTGAAACCACATTCCCTAAAAAGGCAACAGAGGACATCTAAAATTCACATTTAGAGAACTTAGCATAAAGTTGCTTCTCATTCGAAATCCTCAAAACTATACGAGGATGACCTGTATATTCCTCCTTACTCTTGGAGTAAACCAAAATGTCATCAATAAAAAATATTACAAATGAATCCAAGAAAGACTTGAAAATACCATTCATCAAGCTTATAAAGGTTGTTGGCACATTGGTTAACCCAAAAGACATCACTAAGAACTCATATTTCCCATATCAAGTCTTTCAAGTTGTCTTGGGTATATCCGTAGGCTGAATCTTTAACTGATAACCTGACCTCAAGTTTATCTTTGAGAAAACTGAAGCACCCTGCAATTGTTCAAAAAGACCATCTATTAGGGGCAAAGGATACTTTTCCTTATGGTAACCTTATTCAACTGTTTGTAGTCAATGCACCTTCTCGTGATAACATCATTTTTCTTAACTAACAACACTAGAGCACCCAAAGGCAAAGCACTTGGATGAATGAATCCCTTATTAAGTAACTTATGCAACTGAGTCTTGAGCTCTCTCAACTCAGTTGGAGCCATTCGATAAGGAGGAATAGAAATTGGGCAAGTGCCCAGTTCTAAATCAATGCAAAATCAATGTCCTGATTCGGTGGCATGCCAGGAAAGTCTATGGGAATAACTCCTAAAACTATGACACCATGGGAACTAACTGAATAGTAAGGGACTCTGCACTAACATCCCAAAGGTGTGCCATAAAGGCTGAACACCCCTTCCCAACTAACTTCTTAGCCCGAATAAAGGATATGATTTTCATAGGCTTAGGCTTATAAACACCTTTCCATTCTAACTTATCCATCTAGGTATCTCTAAGGCCATAGTCTTAGCATTACAATTTAGAAAAGCATGATGCGGAGATAGCTAAGTCATACCCAAGATTTAAAACTAAGAATCTCCAAGATTATCAAATCTACCCAGGTCTGGAAACCCATAAATAATATAGAACAAGTATGATACACATGGGTCACTACCATAGAGTCTTCAACCGGAGTAGACACGTGCACAAGAGAGTCAAGCATATCACAAACTAAGTCCAGTCCCCAGTTAAATTTAATAGATACATAAGAATAAGTGGAACTTGGATCAAACAAAATGGTAGCCATCCGATCACAGATGAGAATATACGTGTCTGGAAAGGCATAATAATGAATTCTATCATCAATCTAGGAAACCTCCGTAGAAGGTTGTACACTACCTCTTCCTGTAGTATGACCACCTTTTTTTCCACCATGACCTCCCTAATGATTACCCCCCACCCTGTGGATGACCTATACCATTACCTACACTACCTCTACCAGCAGGAACCACAGCTCTAGTCTGTTGCTGCCTCTAAAAACTACCCTGTCTATGAGGACACTCTTTCTTAAAGTGGCCCATGGCACCACAAGTGTAGTAACCTTGATCAAGGGAAGGCTTACTAGTAGAAGAATATGAAGCCCATTTGCTTCTCCTAACTGAGGACTGTTGTGTGGCTAACTGAATAGGGCAAGTCGAATAGGCCTGATGACTTCCCCTGGAGTAAGAACAACTAAATTTACCCGTATTCTGGGATTTCTTTGCTATCACCTTGTCTTGACCAACCTGTTTGAATCTTTCCACATTCTTTACATAATCAGCAACACCATTAAAGGTTTTCCCAACAAAAGTCATATGCATAGAAAAAACCTGCAAGTCTGTGTTCAAACCATTCACAAATAACCAGATCCTCTCCTCTTCAGTGCCAAGCAACTAAGCAGCATAATGGGACAAGGAATGAAACTTAGCCTCGTAGGTTGTAACAGGCATATTGTCGTGCGTAAAGTCTAAAAACTCACACTATTTATGATCACAAAGTGTACAGGGTACATATTTCTCCAAAATTAGAGTATGAAATTGAGCCATGTCAATGGAGGTAAAGCTGGTGACTGAACCATACCCCCTAAACTACTGCTTTGCGTCACCCTACAGCTGGAAGGTTACAAACTCAACACCATGCTGCTCCACAATACCTATTTTATGTAGCCTCTTGTAAAAATAAACTATGAACTCAAATGCATCCTCAGTCTCAGAACCAATAAAAGCAGGAGGTTTCATCTTCAAAAATATGATCAGTGTGTCATGCTCAGTCTAAGTCATGATAGGGCGTAACACAAGACTAGGGAAAATCTCAGTCCCCGAGGCCTAATCAATCCAAGGAGTAGTAGTAGCAATAGGCTAAGCACCTGGAATCTGACTAGCAAGCATTTATACGCCCAAATTTAAACTCTTTTAAGAAGCATAAGCGGTTGTTGTCAAATATATAACCCAACAAAGGTTGGGGTCGAATCCCACAAGAAATATAGTGATAATTAAACCGTACGTAATTCAAATGAGTGTTAGTCGATAATTTCCATGAAATGGAGGGGGTTTATGAATGATTGTAAAAACTATTTCAACATGTTTCAAGTGATTACGATTAAATTCACGAGCTTTTATCAATAGAGAGAACAAATTAGGATTGTGTTCACCTTGGCTTCATATCAATTCTGGGTCAAGTTGAGGATGAATTTATGTTAGCCTTAGAAAATGAAAATCAACGAGTCTAAATGTTCACTTAAATGTTCCCAACCTAATTAGGTGATTATCTCTTTAATTCTTTTGAACTTAAGGTGCTGAAAATAATTACTTAGTTTTAGCCTCAAGTGAGTAATCTCATTAGAGTATTAATCATTAGACAGAGGTTAGAAGCTCCAGATTCTCATTGTTAAATCCTTTTTACCAGTTTTAACCTCTTTGTTCAAGCAAGCCGAACATGGGATTTGATCTAATGTTTGCAACCATTATAAAAATGTAAACAAGAAGTAATTAACAATACATTCATGATTTGTACTTGAACTTACAACAACATGAACCCTAGAACTGATAATCCTCCAAGGATTCCACAATCCTAATTATAGGGTTTTCAGCCACTCATAGTAATTGAGAAGAGAAAAGCAATAAATTTCTTAAGTAAAAGAGTTAGTCTTACAAAGAATGAAATCAAGACATTTATTCTTCACAAATTACCAAAATAACATTTGAAATACTTCAACTTGTGTTTCTCTATAGAAAAGAGTCGTAAAAATATCTAAAGTATCAAAAGATGCCTATTCTAAACCCTAGACTAGGTATTTATAGGCTCTAAGAATTTGGGAATTTAAAACTTAAATTGGACTGCCGCCTATGCTTTGACGGCTCATCGGATGTGTGATAGTTCGTCGGCTGAACCATCACAAGTCTTCAATTTTCCATGTATTTTGTTTAGCCTTGATGAAAGAGTTGACGGTGTATCATCCCCTTGGCGGATCATCACCATGTTCTGTCTCCCATGAGGTAGATTGCATCTGCACTACTTTAGCTAGATAGTTGGAGTGATGGCTCTTCATACCCTTGGTGGATCGTTAGGCTAAGCCGTCACACTATGTACTTCTTCAGTTTGTTCTATTTTTTCTTATAACAGTTGGTGTGGCAGTCTGTCACTCTCCTGATGGTTCACCAAGTGAACCGCCACTTAGCATTTTTAGCCCAGATTCACAAATTTTGGTCCTTGGATAATTTTTTTGAAATTAAACATAAAAAGACATCAAAACTACCAAAGGTTTCTTAAAAAATTGCGACAATTCTTAGTTTAAAGCGTAAAATGTGTCGTCATTAGCCGACATATCAACACTCTCAATTTAGGATGTTTGCTTGTCCTTAAGAAATAAAATAACACCAAATCAAACAAACGCTTTAAACAAACTACGACTAAGCTAAACCATAGCAATCAATTTACAATTTTCAGTTCTTTTCAAAATTCACCCATTTTTCATCAATTTTTGATTGAGCAAATAGCAGTCATCAAACATGCCAAAAAAATTTGAATCTAAGCATGTCATTACAATATCAATGAACAGTTTACATCCACAATAATCCCTATCCTAATAGCAGGTGATCAACAGTGTCTTTATGATACCCTCGCTACAAAGAAGTCTCACATACACAAGCAAATTAAATCAGGGACTGGAAAAAATCACTCATACTCACAAAGAAAGTTTCCAACAATGGCCATATGAACCCATAAGCTTGACTTTACTATTCTAGCTCAGTTTTTTAGAATGTTGATCGAGATCACTACAGGACTTTTATAGGCTTGTAATGAGGGCTTGAGTGCTGGTAGGATGTATTTGGGGATGAGTGACTTAGCCCTCCTTGACATGAACGAGCACTTATTTCCACTTACCTTAAGATTCTTTTCTTATTCACCTAATTCTGTCAATGATTCCCATCACCGAGTGCGGCAAATCTCTAGGATCTTTTCTATTTCTTTCTTTTTCTTTTCCTCCATTTTTCTTTTTTTCTTTATTTTTTATTTGCTCACACTCATAGGATTTTTTTTATCCACACCCGCTCTTTTCATACCCTTTTTTACTTATCAAACACTTCACCCTCAACTTAGTCAATTTACCAAACTTAAGGTGCATGATGTCCAAAGAGAGACCAGAGCCAAAATAGATGTTCAACAATTAAAAAAAAAGGAAGGTGAACAGTTGTTGAATAAAAAAGTTTGAACAACTCAAACAGGGAACATCATTTGGACAGTGTTTTTAGGTTAGGTGGACTAGATTCAAATAGGCCTTGTGATCCTTTTCTAATCAACTACTTACAACTTAAGCAGCATAAACCAGGCAAGTTCTAGGAGTATACACAAAGTTAGAAAAATACAAACTAGGCTCACACGTACTTGGCATAAAAGAACACATGTTAATACCCACTATCACGAAGGCAATTAAGCTTAAGCAGTATTATTACATCCATATATGCTAATGACATTCAGAGATTCAAACAGTCAACAATATGTAAGCATGGCATCCAATTTTAAAAATAAGATAATTTTGGAGGGGTCTTCATTTTTCTACAAAATCCACAAAAGATCTCAAAATTCATATAAATGATTGCTAACAGTCTAACTTAATCAACACAAAAGCAATAAGCCTAAACATGTTGGTTCTACTAGATAGCACACCTGAGGAAAAAGAACCATGACAACAAAAACCCATGGGTGGTGAAAGACTCACAGGTATCCCCACCCCCATCATATGAAATATGCATTGTCCCCAATGCATCAAGAAAATAAATAATAACTTGGAGGAAGGAATACTCGTGTAGCCCTTAGGCTTAGGAGTCTAGCAAGTCTTTGGAGGCCATTGTGGCCTCAAAATCTACTATAGTGACCTCGGTGTCAACTGGAGTACTCTCACCATCAACCACATAGTCGATCACCAGAGTAGGAGTAGGCAACACATATGGTGTGGGCCTAACTCCAGGTGTCATGCTAAAAGGAACTCCTACAAGCTGATCTTGCTCACGCTTTTGCCTCAATTCTTCATCCTTTTTGGAGGCCTTCAGTGCCTTCTAAAAAATGTAGCTCACCCTTGAGTTTGAATGTTATCCGCTCTACAGTTGAGGTCTTGAAATAGTCTCCGGAAAATGCTCTACACTAAATAAAAAAAAGAGCAAGTGTAGTATCAGTACACAAGACAGTATAGGTAGGGTCATCGGCCAACCCAAAGTAAGACATATGAACAAGTAACCATAACTTAGTAAAGCAAGAAAAACCATGAACACCTACCAAGTAGCCTTACCTCAAGTTTATAACAGTTAACTTTATTCAATAACATTATAGAGTTCAGTTAATGCAAATCAACATGGATAACAAGTCAAGTCAAGACCATGACTACAAACAAGACTCTAAGTCAAAATCCATGACTCAATTACACAAGAAAATAGACAATATAGAGTTATGCCAACACTACAATTAAACCTAGACCACTGAAGGATCCATTCCAATAACAACTGGGGCAATAATCATGAATCCCAATTTACATCAAGGAACCAAATATAGCAAGTAAACACCTAAACCCAGTACACTCAAGGAACCAATATAATAAGTCAACACTTAATCCAGGTTCACGGAGGAACAAATATAACAAGTAAATACTTAATCCCTGGTTCACTCAAGAAAGTGTCACACTCACCTGTAACTTGTACATTTATGCTAAGGGTTTTATGATCACCCACTAGCCATGACCTGCAGGGGACGAGCTCTTGTCCATGTACCAAAATCCCAGACATCAAGTGTCCGTCAACCTTATACCAATCATCCCGTGTAAATGTCCAAAAACTAATACATCTCATAATAATCAATAGATATCATAGAAATCACAACCACAATGATAACAATAAAAACGCTTGTAAAACCAATAAGCTTTTCACTTAAGTTTATTGCATGTGATTAACACTTAGAACATCAAGTAATCATTCACCTTCCTTGAACATGCATTGTAACAAGTAATATAAAGGAACAGTTATCATGTACATATAAATCAAGTTGGGTTCAACTATATTAAGTCATCACCTACCTTAATCCAAGCCTAAAATGCTCTAACGAAGTTGAGGTTTGCCCTTTCTTGCAACCTCAGCTTGATTGTGGTCTAAAAATATAAATATAACACGTAATCAACCAAATGACCTATAATATCAAGGATTATAACCTAATCTCAAAACCCCAAGGCCAAATTCATGATTATTTCCGCCATTCTAGGGTTTTTCTACCACAATTCCACCTTAATCCTACTAATTTCATTGTTATGATAGTGAAATATCAACATGCAAGAGTGAATTAGCAATATTTAATCAAAACCAAAGGGTTTTCTACCACTGTTTGGCATCACCTTACAGTTGGAATGAAACAAACTCAACAGCGTGCTACTCAACAACACCCATTTTATGTAGCCTTTTGTAATAATCAACAATGAACTCAAATGCATCCTAAGTCTCAAAGCCAACAAAAGTAGGAAGTTTCATATTCAAGAACTTAGTCAGCATGTCATGTTCAGTCCCAGTCATAACAGGACCTAACACCGGGTGACGAAAAATCTCAGTCCCTAAAGCATCACCCATTCTAGGAGCAGCTATAGCAGACAGCTGAACACCTAGAAACTGATAAGTAGGCATAGAAGGAGTGGCCCCATTATCATCCAATCTACTCAAAAAAGATACACGTGTTGAATCATCTTAGAAGACATTGGGGGAAGCACTGCACCCCCAACTGGCGCCACGTCCTCCTGCTTTACAATATCCTCATTCATCACCTGAACATCTTTATAATGATCCTGGGGTAGTAGGTGTCACTAACCTCTGACGGGTTTGATCAGCTACTTTCTGAGCTCCACCCCTGGTGAGTGTTACTCTCCCTCTTCCCCTTCCCCTACCCCATCTTTGTCCTCATCCCAAAATAGTTGGTTCTAGTGCTAGAGCTACTGGTACGAGGGCTGCGACTCTAGTTTTATTTGCTCTAGTGTTCACCATATGCGAACAAAAGAATGAAGAGGGTCAGCTACTAATTTGGATCACTAAATACCAATTGAAATCAAGTTATAGCATGAAAGAATAAAGAACTGATAGTTTTCTAAAGTTTTATAGCCGCTCAAAGAAAATTACAGATGTCTCTATACCATTCCACAAGACTCCATGGACCCATTTTGGTATAATGATATCAATGAACCAAGGGATCTGATACTAACTTTGTCACGAACCAAACCCGTCGTGAGTGTCACCCACACTAACTCTCCGGTGGGAGAACCATTTAACCCCAAACCATTAAATCAAACACTTGGCCACTATAAGGGAAACTAGGGAAACTAGCTATTTTTCATTAAATAAATAATGAAACTAATATTCTAAACTAAAACAAATTTGGAATTAACGAATACTTAGCAATCCCCTAGAATCTGAAAGTAATTGTACCAAAACACTACAAAATGTCAATGAAAGCGTTCAACCTAAAAAACAACTGAAAATATCCAAGTCCAAAATAATGGACCCAATACTAAGTGAAGAACACATGGCAGCCCAGAAGATGTAGCTAACCCTTGAGTTTGAATTCTATTCGCTTTACAGCTGAGGTCTTGATACAGTCGCTGGAAAATGCTCTGCACTCAACAAAAAGGAGAGCACATATAGTATTAGTATACAAGAAACAACTATGTACTAGTAAGGTCATCGGCCAACCCAAAATAAGATATATGAACAAGAAACCAAAACTTAGTGAAGGTGGAGTTCAGATATCCTACCAACTTATCTAAAAGTAAAAAAGAAAAACTCGCTCTCTAGACCTTAACGCTGACTACCTAAACTTTCCCAAAACCTTAGCCTTTTCTACACCAGCATGTTTGGTCCGACCACTAGTCAGCCTAATGAAACTGGCCAAATACTCTCTCTTACATCCCTTATAAATTTTCCTGAGTTATACCACCCCAATTCTCCCAAAAAACCTAATTTGCCTATTGAGCCTACAAGTTTACCTATTGGAGACCATACTGAAAATGGACAAAGTGTTGATAATGGAATGAATAACAATAAGTTGAAATATGTTGACTTGATTAGACCCAACAGTAATTCACAAGAAGGAAAAAAGGCAATCATTGATTCAATAGGTATGGAGCCTGTAGAATATAAAGATGAAGTTCCACGAGTTACATGGACAGAGAAAGAGGTGTAAAATATGAATGTTCTTAAGGATCTACAACCTACAGTGATTGGAAAATTCTTATATGGTTGGCCAGAGTTGGAGGATCTTAGAACTCAAATACCAAAACAATGCAAGGTGAAAGGTGACTGCAAAATTGGATTACTTAGATACAAATACATTTTGATGAGATTTAACTTGATGGAGGACTTTATAAACATGATGTCCAAGAATGTTTATTATATAACTGCAAAAGATAGAGTGTCATATCAAATGAGGCCCCTCATTTATGATGCCAAGTTCAAACCGTATGAAGAGACAACTCAAGCAATAACTTGGATATTATTTCCTCAGCATCTATTGTGGGAAATCCAATTCACCTGGATTTAGCGACAACAAACAAAACTCATCATAGTGTGCAAGGGTTAAAGTCCAAGTGGACTTGGCTGCTAAACTACCGAAACATGTGGAGCCGGAGGTGTTCAATAATAAGAATAAAGAAACAAGGTCCAAACTATAAAGATTCAATATGATTTGATGACATATTACCATCACATTTGTAAACTTCAGGGACATGAGGAAGCTGAATGCAGAAGTTTACATTCAGAATTAAAAAAAGTAATGGAAGAAGAGAAGTAAGCAGAAGAAGGGAATAAGAGAGAAGATCAGTCTGATCTTTACTACAAAGGAGATATGTTAATGGAAAGGTAATATTGGTAAGATGGAATCCAACAAGTAGAAGATTCAAAATTGAAAAGGGCACTAATAAATTAATGAAGGAAGCAGACATAGATGCAAAGTAGTCAAACAAAGGGATCGGCATGGAAAATTCATTTGACATTTTATAGGGGGAAGGTGAGAATGAGAGGTAATTGAGTACCAGCAACAAAGAGGTACAAAAGGATAATAATGTACAATCAGATACACAAAATAAATAAGGTGAAATCATGAAGATGCTACAAGAGAGTGAAACAGATAAAGATAAGGCTCAAGTAAAGATTTTGAACCCCGACCAAAAATTTCATCTTGTCCATGCTAGTGATGCAGCACCAAAGATAACTAAGGAATAAAAACATATAGCTAACATACATACAACAAAAAGGAGCAACGGTACTGCCACAAAGGCTTCCTAATAGGAAAAATAAGATTCATACAAATCAAAGTCAGGTTAAGTATGCTTGAGAAAGACTGATATGCAGCAGTAACCTAAAAAGACCAGTAATACAGCATCAAAATCTTATCAGGAGGAGTCACGTACTTTTAAATCTGGTGCAGCAGTAGGCATGAAAAAGATGAAAGATCAGCTGGTGTTAAGCAACATATAGTAGTCACCTACAAATAATATGGTAGATAGTAATTTTAATAAGAAGATGGATATATATTTAAAGGATCAGGTAATACAACAACAACTGGCACAGGCTACCTATTAGGAATCATTACAGATTGATAGCTCAAATGTGTATGAGAATGAAGAAGAAATAGTGGGAAGGTTTCCATCTATATCCAATAGTTTTATGGTGGATCAAGCTCCTGTCAATGCAATTATAGCCTCTGAAGTAGCAACTCCCTGCAAGATAGCATCACCTGTTAACACTTTACATAAATTAGTATCTCATCAATTAGAGACAGTGTAAACAGAGATGAAAAAGTTAATAGAGGCAGTGGAGGATAAATAAAAAGAAGAAAGTCACAAGAATGAGATAAAAATGTTGAATGAAGTTGGGTTATCACCACAAAAATCTCCCAATACAAGAAAAAGTAGAAACAATATGGAGGCTAAACCTACTAGGGTAAATCATAAGAGGGATGTGAGATCAATTTATAAATGATGATGGAAGCTTTATTTTGGAATGTAAGATCTGATAGATATGATAAGTTCTTTATTATTGATTTGATGGAACCTTTCCAAAATGTCAGATAGATTCAAAAATACAAGAGAATGCTAGGGATGAACTATGCAAATTACAATCAGAATGGATAGACATGGGTTTTTATTCAGGATCATATACAGGTGAAGGTTCTTTCTAATACAGATAAGTATCTTTCCTTACAGTTGAATTTTTAGGAAATAGGTCACTGATTAATTACTACTGTATTGTATGCAAAGAGTGATGCTCAGGAGAGGTTGAATCTTTAGGATGGAATGTATAATATCAGTGTGAATATGAGATTGCCTTGGTTGGTTGGAATGATTTTAATGTCATTCTAAGTGATGAAGAAAAAATTTGGGGCCTCCCTATATATCCTCAGGAGTGTGAAGATTTTTCCTTTAATGTAAATTTATGTGAATTATTTGATGTCATTATTAAAGGCAGTCCCTTTACTTGGTGGAATGGAAGAGATGATAGTGAATGCATATTTAAAAGATTTGATAGACTGATGATTAATTAGGATTTTTTGGGTCTGCATGGGCTGGTAAAAGTGGAACTTCTAACTCGGACTGGTTTTGATCATACCCTATTGCTTCTATCTTATGGAAATCAATCTACTATGGTGAGGAAAACTTTCAAATTACTTAAATTCTAGGCAGAAAGAGAGGACTTTCAGGAGGTGGTGAGAGATAATTGGGTCTCTAATAAGGTTTCTGATATCTTTATCAACCTCAAGCATAAAATGAAGAAGACAAAGACTACTTTATCTAATTGGAGCATGGAAAATTTGGAGATATATTCAATAAGATTATAATTAGAGAAGATATTATCAGACTCAAGGAGGATCTTTTTGAAAAAAGTCCATTAGTTGAGAATAGAATGGTGTTGCAGAAGGAACAAGCTGAATTAAAGCAGTATATTCACTATGAGAAAGAGTTTTGGAGGGAAAAAGAAGGTATTTAATGGTTTTTAGAAGGGGAAAAGAACACCAGATTCTTTCACAAATTAATTAATAGAAGGATAAAGATATTGTCTATTAACAAGGTTCTTTATGCTGATGGTCAATGGATTGAGGGTGCTGAAGAGGTGGCTGCTGGGACAGTTTCCTTTTTCCAAAATTAGTTTCCAGATAGTAGAGATGAGGTGGAGCTAAATCTTCTATAGCACATCCCATCTTTGGTTACTAATGAGTTGAATTTGGCTATCAACGTCAGTCCAACTATGAATGAAGTGAAAAAGTGGTTTTTGAATTAAAAAAAGGACAGTGCTAGTGGCTCTGATGGATTTACTGGCTATTTTTTAGAGTTTTTGGGACTTAGTGGGTGAGGATGTTTTCTATATGGTGACTACTTTCTTTAAGGGTTGTACTCTGTCCAAGTCTATTACACATACTAATTTGGTCCTATTGCCTAAAAAGGATATTGTATAATCTTTTTGTGACAAGAGCAATTAGTTTGAGTAATTTCGTGAATAAAGTGATATCAAGAGTGTTGCATGATAGAATTGAAGAGATACTCCCTGTTCTTATTTTTTAACAATCAATAAGGATTTGTTAAAGGCAGGAGTATTACAAAAAATATGTTTTTGGCACAAGAAATAATTACAGACATCAGGAAGAAGGGAAAACCTATAAATGTGGTGATTAAGCTTGATATGTCTAAGTCATATGATAGAGTGAGATGGAATGTTCTGATTAAAAAGCTAGAGAAGATAGGTTTTGATTTTAGAGTGGTGGATAAGATCTGGAGACTGGTTGCTAATAACTGGTACTCTTTTCTTATTAATGGATAAGCCCATGGATTTCTTCAAGGGGAGTAAAGCAAGGTGATCCTTTATCTCCAGCTTTAATTATATTGTCAGCTGAAGTTCTTTCTAGAGCTTTAAATTCTTTAATTACTGGGGCAGATTATAAGGGGTTTTGTATACCTAAGTGGAGTGAAAATATAAACCACTTAGCATATGTTGATGATACAATCATATTTACCTCTACTGATAATAAATCATTGGATTTTATAATGTATATACTTAGAAAATATGAGGCATAGTCAAGGCAATTGATTAATAAGGAGAAGAGTACTTTCTTTGTGTAACATAAGACTGCTCATACACATATTAGGGAGGTCTAGGAGTGTATTGGTTTTAGTATAGGAAAGTTCCCTTTGATATATTTGGAATGTCCAATTGCCCATGAAAAAAAAGAAGGTTCACTTTTCTGAATTGATGAAGAATGTGCATAATAAGCTGCAAGCATGGAAAGGGAAGATGATATCATTTGGTTGTAAGGTTGTTCTAATAAACAATGTTTTGAATAGACTTCCCATGTATTTGTTGTCTACTATCAACCCTCCAAAGTGTGTTATTTATGAGTTACATAGAATCTTTGCAAGATTCTTATGGAATTTTAAAGAGGTAGGCAAAAACAAACATTGGGTTGCTTGGGATGATATTTGTATTACTAAAGAAGAGGGGGTTTGGGTTTTAGATCCCTATTTGATGTATCAAAATCTTTGTGTGCTAAATTATGGTGGAATTTTAGAACTTAAAACATTTTGTGGAATAAATACTGTAAGAAAGTGAGACCTCAGATGGTAGAATGGAAAGGGGGAACATTTACATGGAAATATACGCACCAGAGATAGATTTGATCAAGAGATATGGTTGGAACCTAAATGTGGCTATTCAAGTAAATGGTATGACAATTAGACTCAATTGGGTGCCTTCATTATCACATGCCAGTTAATTTGGAGCATAATAGTCAGTTGAAGGAGGTCAGTCAACTATTTTCAAATGGGAAATAGGATGTTAACTTAATGTAGTAGAATTTTAGTGAAGAGGTGTTCAACATGTTATTAGTTGTGTGAAATATGAGGATGAGTTGGAAGAATCAGACAAGCCTTAGTGGATAATGAATAGCTCTGGAAATTCATAGTGAGGTCTACCTGAGAATGTTTAAGACAAAGAGGTGAGGTGCAACGAAACTTCAAGCAAATCTGGGTAAAAGGAGTTCCTTTAAGGTGTCCTTCTTTTAGTAGAGGTTGTGGAAGAAAAGGCTACCTATTGGGGAAGTGCTTGTCAGGACAGGATAAGTAACAGTGTTTTGTGTTGTTGTTGTGGAAATGATGCACAAAGACCATTAAACACTTGTTTATTAATTACACTGTCTCTAATAGTTTAATGCAGGGATTGATGGACCTTTTCTACGAGTCAAGGATACTGTTTTCGAGTGGTGGAATGCGGCAACTGATCCAAAACTAAAGCTGATTTAAAAAGTTGTTCCCATGTTTATTCTGTGGCAGATTTAGAAGAGGAAAAGTGCTTTAAAGCATAGAGGAAGAATGTCCTATGGTACCATGAAGATGGAAATAAACAGGAACCTATACTGCAGGGCCAAGTTTCTCTACCCTTAGCCTGATCTGGTGAAATTTTTAGAAGAGTAAACACCTAGGATTGGTTGTAAAGTGGTGGTTTGGAAACCTCATAGGATGGGGTCTTATAAATGCAATTCAGATTGGGCACCTAAAGGCAATCCTGGCCCCTACTCTGCTACTTTTTGTATCAGAAATGATTTAGGGGATCTGGTCTATGTTGAAGGTAGGAGATTAGTAGATAACACCAACTTGATGGCTGAAGTTTTAGCATTGAGAATGGGACTAGAGTTCTACATTAACCAAAATTATCTACCACTAATCTTAGAAATTGATTCCCTAAGTGTCAAGAAAATCCTGGTTGGTATATGGAAAGTGCTATAGTGTGTTGTTGTGGAGATCAAGAGGATTAAATTATTAATGAGGGGGTGGAAGTTGTGGTGGAACACTCTTACAGAGAAGGCAAGAAACCGGCTGACATTTTTGCTAACCATTTTTTATGTTTTGCAGCTACAAATAGACTAACTTATACAACTACACAGGAAATACCAAGGGAAGCAAGAGTAGTTTTGAACATGGATAAGAATCAAATACCAAACCTTAGAATTAAAAAAATTCAAAACAAAAATTTTAATAATAGGGGGAGGTAAATGTAGCAAGTTTCATATTATGCATATGAATAAAGAAAATGACCTCACAGAAGACAAGGGCCTAAAGCATGGGACAGGAATAAGGCACACATAGAGAAATAACATAGCTAAATTTGCATGGAGTAGGGAATCAATCCATTAACAATACAAAGGCAACAAAGATAAATGCAAAAAGAGAAATGTAAATGTAGATCTCACATTTGATAAAAGGGATGATTTGCATGGAATTAAAGCATCTTCAAATAAGAAAATAAAAAACAAGAAAATCATGAAACAAGCAGTATTGCAGAAGGGGTATGAAAATACAAAATTGGTCAGGATTTGGCACATAACTAAGGTGGTTAGTAATGGATCTTTAAATTCATCTTTTTTAGATAGTGGTTCAGCTCCTTGTAGAGCTCAAACTAGCAAGGAAATGAAGGTAAAGTGACATTAAAAACCACAATCAGATAATTTAAGATAAAGGAGGAGGGTACGAGCTTACCGTTGTTGTAGGGACTCAGATCTGTTGTTAGTAGAGGTGAAGAAGTTTTTGTTGGTTTGATTTCACGTCATTAGTTAGAAGGTGTTAATACCCCTAGTGAAAACAACCAAACTCAGTTGGTACTTACAGATTTTAGGTTCCTTTACAACTTGGGATGATTATCGACCCTTTCTCCATACCCTTGATCGACGTCAGAGACTTGAAATTGAAGATGTGAAAAGGCGATGAGGTTAATCAAAGTTTGGCTCGGATACTCTTTGATTTTTATGTTTTTTGCCTTATTATCTTCTAGACATTTCTTTTTTTGTTTCCTTAGCTAGGTTGTTTGATATTGGCCCATTATCAGTTCTGGGGTTATCTTGACATGGTAATAGGATGATAATTCATTGTGTATATATGTTTACATTCTAATAAATTGTCCTACATGGACTCCTTTTGTTTAAAAAAAACTCATAACTTAGTAAATCAAGAACAACCATGAACACCTATCATGTAACCTTACCTCAAGTTTATGACACTTAACCTTGTATAACAACACCATAGAATTCAGTCAATACAAGTCAAGAGGGACAACCAATCAAGTCAAGACCATCACTACCAACAAGAATCCAAGTCAACAAACCATGACTCAATGACAATATATTATCCAAACCTCAATTACACAAATAAAGAGACATTTGAAAAAAAAATTACCAATTATTTGCAATTAGACCCGCTCAAGGATCCATTCCAACAACAACTAGGGTAATAATCATGAATCCCGATTTACTCAAGAAACTAAATATAGCAAGAAAACATATAAGCCCGATTCACTCAAGGAACCAATATAACAATGCAAGACATAAGCTTGGTTCACTCAAGGAACGAATATAACAAATAAATACATAACCCCAGTTGACTCAAGAAATGAACACACTCACCTGTACCTTGTACATACATGCTAAGGGACTTATGGTCGCCCACTAGCCATGACCTGTAGGGGATGAGCTCTTGTCTATGTATCAAATCCCAGACATCAAGTGTCTGTCAACCTTATACCAACCAATCCCATGAAGATATCTAAATGCCAGTACATCTCACAATAATCAATAGATATCACAACAATCACAACCATAATGATAACAGTAATAACACTTGTAATACTAACAAGCTTTTCAAATAAGTTCATTGCATATGATTAACACTTAGGATATCAAATAGCCATTCACTTTCCTTGAACATACATTGTAACAAGCAATACCAAAGAACAGTTATCATGCACACATAAAACAAGTTGGGTTTAAACTACATTAAACCATCACCTAACTCAATCTAAGCCCAAAATGCCCTAACAAACTTGAGCTTTGCCCTTTCTTGCAACCTCGACTTGATTGTGGTCTAAAAACATCAATACAACACATAATCAACCAAATGACATAACAATATCAAGGATTATAAACCAATCCCAAAACTTCAAGGCCAAAT
This sequence comes from Capsicum rhomboideum, assembly GCA_031232105.1. Lineage (NCBI taxonomy): Eukaryota > Viridiplantae > Streptophyta > Magnoliopsida > Solanales > Solanaceae > Capsicum > Capsicum rhomboideum. The sequence goes on from CP124716.1 coordinate 138,460,842, forward strand.
TTAAGATCATTCCTCCCATGCTAGAGTTTTCTTTTATCATTCAACCTTAAGCCTACTAATTTCAAGGTTATAATGGTGAATTATAGTCATGTAAGATTAAATTATCAACTTTTAACCAAAACCCAAGGGTTTTACCCCCAATTCACCCTATTGTACTAGAAAAATCAGTTAGGTTAAGCTAAATCCTCCCTAAAACCTATAAACTAGTGATTCCACGGTTTAGAAATTGAAAAACTGGTTAATGAGAGTGATTAACTTACCTTTACGAAGAATTTTGATAGAAAACAAATGGAAATCGCCCAATATCGCCTCTCCCAACCCTCAGATGACTAAAGAATAAAAATAACATTTTTGGAGTATTTTCTACATTAATTAGCGCATATTCTGCTATAATGGCCCTACCCTACAATAGAGGCCTTGCTATAGCGGGATTCGCCCGCTATAGCGGGACTGACCAAAGCTAACTCCCGCCATAGCACAAAAATAGTAGTGACCTACCACCCACTATAGTGGGTGAGACGAGGAAGAAACTCGGGATTGCTCCCTATTTTGTCTTTTTCACAACGCACCCTCAAATTTCAATATCCCAAACCAACCCCTTTACTTCAAGTTTGATATAGGGGAGTTCTACTCACCTGAATTCACTTTCGAAAGATCCTACGTATTCCTTATTGACTTGACTAACACAAAATTACCTCGAATTACATAACCTTTAACCACTCCATTCTCGAATTTTCCTAGACAATACCACACTCGGATTTTGTCCAAGACTAGCCTAGCCTAAAATTTCTAACTCCCAATTCGGGGAATACCTTAACCCAAATTTTGGTACACTAGACTTACCCTTAATGACGAAAAGGGTCATTACATAGAAGAATACATTTGTGTAACCATTGTAGGAAATATTTATGGTTGTACTCATTCCTACATTTCTGCATCATTCTGATGCAGATCTTAGTGTGAGTTTCCATTGCGGTCTATGATTCGTGCGGCGTTTGCTAACCTGAAGCTATGGTGAGCTCCTACATTTGAAGACTGTCCCAACTTCCTCTATCTTTATTTATTTCTTCTTTGTTTGATAGAAAGTTTTGTATTATCAGTTATGACATCCTGTATTTGAGTCACTCTGGTACTAGTTAAAACTGAGTCTTGGGATTTCTGGTGTATCGTTTTATTTTCATTTAAGGATTCTTGGAGTTATTAGCAGTTGTTTGTGTTATATTTTACTGTTTTTCTTTATTTTAAGTTGGTTGTGTTTGTTTAGTTTGACTTACCTACCATGATTGGGTTGGGGAGGTGTCATCACAACCCTTGTTATTTTAGGTCGTGACATACACTCTTTAATTTATTTTTTTATGTCGCGTATTAAAAAATATGATAGATAATTAGTTTAATAAATACATTGCTATACGTTAACAAAAGTATAATTAATTTTAAATTCTTAAATGTTAGTACTATTAGTATAGTTCAAATAAGGAAAGATTTTTAAAAAATTGTCAATTTTAAAGTACTAAATATTAGTTCTTATGTCTTACAAATAAATAAAGATTCAATAGTTATAATTTTAATCAATTTCAAAGTCCTAAATATTAGGATAATAATTAAATGACAATTACTTAAGGAAAAATAGTAAATGACAATTTTTCTCTAGTGTAGAGTCTTTAAATGAAAGGAAAAAAGTTCAATCAACATTTCTAAGGGTCTTCATGTTTTTTATATACACTTGGATTTATTAATTTAATAGAGCCAGGAAAGTAATAGATCTTGTACTATCACCTTATTAGTAGATGGATATTAAATAAGTCTTTTTGATAATCTTTTTTATTGTTTTAATTCATTTGCAATTTTAGATGTGTTATTAGTGTATTTGAAAATTTATAAAATAAAAATTCACCCGATATATAAAAAAATTTAGATATTTAAAGTATAAGATATCTTTTTTGAAAACCATATAACAATAACAACATTTTCAATAACGAAAATATTAATAACAAAATGCACAAATAAATATAAGAGTATCTAGTAAATATTAGAATAAAAACTAAACATAGATTTAATAAGTGAGTGACATAACATACTTTAAAAAATGAAATATAACAGATGGACACATAAAATGTGGACAAAGAAACAAAGATGTAGAGAGTCCTAAGAAGCAACTTAGACATGCTGTAATAACATATTCCATTGTTACTAAAACTATCTATAATAAAGGCATAAGAACCTCATTCGTAATAGGTTATATGATAAATTCTTTAGTATGGAAGTGCATAAGAAATGAACTAAGGTCATACAATACCCCTAGCACAACTTTATGTTGAAAGCGTTTACAAATTGAGTTTCGAGCTAAGTTTAAACTAGGGTCAATTTGAAACGAGCACTCCTCCTAGAATATAAAAAGTTATGGATCCCAATATCCACCAAATTAAATATCCTTTAACACCTCTGATCGTTCGTTAATCCACTTCCGAAGTAAAAAGTTAAGACCTTTTTACTGAAGATTGTCTGTGCTGAAAGTTGGCCATCGCTGCAGCGATGAACAGGTTGCTGCAGCAATGAACAGTCATTACTTAACCTTATTTTAGATGGTTTTTTGGTTTTTAACTCAAAAACTTCATCCCTAAGCTCTATAGAGCGATTTTCTAAGTTATAGGGTGGAAATTCTTCGTTGAGGTAAGTTCTTCCATCTTTCAATCCAATAACACCTTAGAATCATTAGAATGATCTTTAATGGTGAAATTCTTGGGGATTAGAACCCTGAGTTTATGACATTTTGGGAAAAATCTATGGATTGTGGTAATATCACCTAGTATTACTTCTAAATTGTTAACTAACGATTTCTAGAATAAATTTGTTATTCTAAAACATGAAGTTTGATTGTTGGGAATCTTGAATTCAATAAAAATGAAATATTTAGCTTTACAACTCCATTAATGGAGATGAGTTAGAGTATGATAGTACTAGTTAGTGGTTAATTGACCCTTAGATAATATTTTAAACCATGAATAAGGATAGAATTAGTGGGTTGAATTCACAAAGTAGTTATTCAAAGAGTAATTGATTAATTACTCCTACAATTATTTGATTTCTAGATTATTGGACTAATGGAGGCATAAAGTGAAGACAAGAGCAATATTGTTCCAATATTTGGTCAAGGTAGGTTATGTGTTAATGTATAATAGATATGGGTTAGTCACGTGTAATAACTATACTTTTGACGGGATACTTTATGTCTAGGACTACGGGCACGAAGTTTGGAGGGATAAAATATGGAATTAATGTAATAAGGATCTAATTGGGTGTTGTTGTGTTTTTGTGTGGATCCCTTGATGGGTGTTTGTACTTGTATGACATACTTGATGATTGTAACGATCCAAACCACTTATTTTGCGGGCACCTAGCTATCACCTACTCTAGACAGGAGAACCCTTATTATACAACTATTTATTTAATGTGGAAATCAAAACAGATCGTTTCCAACAACCTAATCCAGTCAACTCATACATACATAATTCTTGTTTAATACATTTGATACATAAAAATAATGCGAAAGATAACCAACAGTGAATCCCTAAAAACTAGACTAAATTGGTCCAAGATCACTAGACAAGGAATAGAAAAGTCCATGACACAGCATCCATGCAGAATGGAGAGGACAGGACCTGTTGCAGAGAGATCATCGTTGTTGCTATAGAAACCCCAACTGACCTGCACCATAGCTATATCCCCGGTTGGAGATATAGTAAGTGTAGCATCAGTATAACCACACGTACTGATAGGCATCATCGACCGGCCAGAGTTAGAAATAAATAACATTAATAGTAAATAGGAAGAAATCATAACAACAAGTAAAGTTTTAGTTCTACTTCCCAAATTAGTAAATTATTAACACCATGCTTTTAGCATCTTTGTGACCTACCTGCCATTTAACATTTTTGTGTATCTTTGTCCTTTGACAATCCACTCTAACTTACATCCCTTAACCTTACCTAACTCATTATTCCAATTTCTGTAATTTCTAACCCACTCTAGACCGACCTACAGACTTCACAAAAATTAGGACCTGAGGACATCCTATGACTGGACCAAAGCTCTGACTGAAGCTCCTCGGTACTCAACTAATGTAATGCACTACAGGATCTTACAACCACTAAGATGCTTATGACGTTGACAACCCGATAGGGAGAGACATTATGTTGTACCTCTCCTATATAACTATATACATTAGGGAAAACTATTATACATAACACAGGACATACCTAGCATTCACGCTTTGCTACTATGCACTCCACCATTATCAAAGGAGCTGGTCTACTCAAGGAACCAACAACAACATAAAAATATAATCGAACATTTAATGCATATGAATGATTGTGTCTATGTAAGATATACGCAATATATCTTTCTATTCACAATCTCATCAATATTATTTTCCACATCATGAACATCATGATCAATAGCAATATCACCAACATCATCATTAACTCATCAACAACAACATCACGAACATCAAGACTTATATAACATCATCATCACCATTACCAACCCATCCTCATCAACATGTATTGATATGTATATGCAATCAACAATCACACAGAGTACCAGAAGGCGATTATAATTATTTGGTTCACATACAAGCACAAGACATAAATCTTATTAATATTCATATACTCAGGCATGTATATTTATAAAATTGTGTACACCCACACCTCCTATGAGGTTGTGATGGTTCTATCGAGATACCGTTACTAACTCTCTCTAGCTACAACCCGCACTCATGTTTTCGACATTGCTCTCAAATTCCTTCCTAAATGCTTCTATCAGAATTCTCACACTTGTCCTCACTAACCTTACCCCGATTATTCTATGACTCTTACCCACTTACCTACTCTGCCACGTACCTACCACTAGGTCGTCTTCTAAACTGTCCTGACCCTTTAATTATGCTCATAGGTTGCCTAAAACTCTCTTAGGTTACTATTAACCCCTACTCCACATTTATATTTTGTTAACCTTACCCAATGCGAAACGTAACTATCTAAATTACTAAGAGCACCCTCTATCAACTCTAGTTCACTACTTACTCACCCTTTTTACCGTACTCAACTCACCCCATGCTTATGAACCATAATATTCGTTCAATTAGTCCAGATTCTGACAAGATACAACCTTTTACATGTCACTAATATCACATCAACAGGGTACAACAATAATTAACCGCATTATTAAAGCCTAACTGGATTTTTGTCATCCATCCTTCCAATACCATGCCCAAAGCCCTATTGCATGAGAACTCCCGATATTACTATCAAAGTTATATGAATCTAACCCAAGACAAAACATACTGTAATTGAGAGGAGAGAGTTGTCCCGTAAGTGCTAAGTATCTCCCCATGTTGGGTTCTCGCTGGGTGTGTCTCGAAACTGTCCTCATAAAACTTAGCCTTTGGAATCTCATAGATATAGAGGTGGGGTTTGTTTAGGGTGTTTCTGGGGGAGAAATATGACCTAGGGGAGTAAAATAAAATAGGGTTTTAAAATTTACCTCAGGCTGGCTACTGTCCAGTTAACCGCTTCAGCAGTTAGGCAGCCGCTGTAGCAGTTAGGCAGCCGCTGCAGCAGTAGGCAGCGGGCCAGCCCATTCTTTTTTTTTTAATTGCTCATCCCAATCATCCTCATTTTCCCCAAGAAATAAGTTTTCCCCGGCCTATTAAGAGTATTTTATTTGTCGTATAATTTTTTTGAGGTATTTCACATGTAACGACATGGGTCGTTACATTAGATACCAATTTACCCACTGTTCGTTCCCGAATGCCATGGACAAGAATTAAAGAGTCTCTGGCACGACTGTTCGAGTGTTTTACACTCTCATTTTAGTGTAAAAATGTTCATACGAACTTCACTAAGCCTGATCTATCCTTAGTTCTCAAAAATACAGAGAAAAATCAAAAATCTACCATGGGAGGAGAGGTTGATGGGTTGGGGATAATGGGATCGCTCTAGTAGTTAATCAATCGTTATGGCAGTACCTGTCAGTAGCTCCCCAAATTTTTATTTTATTACAGTTTTTGAATTTCTTCCCTTCCATAGCACCCCAATATGGTTTCTAACCCTGTAATTGTGATGTTTACAGGATTATTATGGATCACCAACCCGTTGCCGCAGATTTCCAGACAATGCCAGCCACGATCACTATGAGAAGGGGCGCATAATAGGGGCTTCCTCTACGAGAGGGGTTTTGTAATAAAAGATGTGGAAGATAAGGCCCCATACTTATACAAATAGCTGAAAGTCTTTGGATAGGAGATGCTAACGAAGCTTGTCCCTAAGTGTAGCCTGTCCTTAGTTTGGGAGTTTTATGTTATTCTTTCTATTGTGAAGAAGAATGTCCCAGTGGATGCGGCCACTATTAATGAAACGTTGGGGACCCTAACCCCTCAAATATTGCCTTTGAAGCTAAAGTACGGAAGGTGGACCTGAAATGGGAAGTCGGGGTCTTAGAATTGAAGGGTCAGGCAAATGAGGTGAAATGGTCCGGCCTCCAAGGAACCAAGAGTGCCTACTTTTTAGCGGAGACTAAGGTGTGGTTGCAGCTGGTGTCTCGAAGGATTCATCTTTTGGGAAGCTTGGTGAATGTGTAGGCACAGATTGTGGACAAGTGGCAGTATTTTTATGCTTGGGAGAGGTTGGCGAGGGATCGTTTCTTTCCTTTCTTGATTACCGAGTTGTGTAGGCGGGTGGGCATACCCAAAGAGGATCACGACACTATAGAGAAATGTGATGTGGCATATAACTCGTAGAGGGGCAGGGTCACACGGGAAAGAGGTAAGAAAAAAGGAAATACAGGAGAAGAAGGTGAGAGTAGTCGAGCTGGTAGGGGTAAGGATTCTGGCATCCCTTCCGCTCTTGCTCGCACATCTCTTGGAGGTTGGGAGGCTGATCTTCCTACTATGCAGGGACATTAGGAGAGGACTCAGCTGCCTTCATCGGGATTGGCTTCCTCTAGATCGACTGCCCATGTGGACCCAGTCTGAGCCTATGCTGGCTCCGAAGAGAGCTAGATGAGGAGAAGAAGAAAAGTCGCTCCCGGGACTACATGCTGGTGAGGATTTGGAAGGTTGTGCAGATGATGGATGTGGAAGGTTGTGCAGATGATGTTCAAGTGTGCCTCCTACACTAAGAAGCTTTTGAAGCTGACAAGGAAGGATGTCGATAAGTTCTTCTTCCTAAGCGTAATGGAGGAGGAGGGTTCAAACGCCCCGATCCTCGGAAACGACACCACCAACTAGGTGCTCCCCCTCCCCCCCCCTTTTTATGTTATTGATTGATTTGGGTTGCCCCCGTTTGGGGCAGGTAACAAACAATTACTTTACTTTTTATTTTTCTCACATTTTAGGACACCCGTTACTGGCGTAAATAATAATAATCGCTTTAGCTTATATGGCATGTCGAAAATGATTTTTAGCTTTAACTATCGCAAATACAAGCTTGATTTGCAATGATTGCAAAATCATAAAAATAGGTTAGAACCTGGCAGGTTACTGCCTGGAGCCGCTGCAGCGGTTAATCTTACCGTTACAGCAGTAAAAGTTCCACTGCAGCTGTAACCTCCAGTTGTTCTTCTTTTCTCTTTTTGATAACTTTTTTCAGGTCTTTTCTCACACTACGCCACTCCTTGAACACCTTTACAGTTTCTCACTCTCACGTCCCATAGTTTTTAAGGTCTAGAGTGATTATATTGTGACCCAAACTATCGTAAATGCAACTAATTCCTCGACTTGATTAGTTCTAACACATTCTTACCTTTTTTCATCTCACGTACTGCATCCCTCATGATTTATCTTACAAAACAGCAAGGCACCTGGATAGTTAGTTAGGATTCAGATAAAAATTAAGGAATACTCCAAATCATGGAGAGATGAGACATGTTTAAAGTTGCAGAAATGAAGATACACCTCGAGATCACACCCCAGTGCCATGATACCCGGGCCTTTATATAGGGTTGTCCCTACTTTTCTTATTTGGCAAATTTGGAAGAGAAGGAATATTATAAAACATGAGGGCAAGATGTCTATGTACTGTATGATGATGAAGATTAATAGAAATCTGTACTACATGGCAATTACAAGGTATCTTTGGCTGAGGAATATACCAGAAAATTGACCTATACTAATGAAGTTCGTTGAATCTTATATCCCAAGAATTGAATGCAAAGTGGTGAGGTGAAATTTTTCTATTGAAGGTTCTTACAAGTGTAATTCAGATAGAGCCTCAAAAGGCAATTCGAGATCTAGTACAAATGCTTTTTGCATTAGGAATGATGCTGGAGAGTTCATTTATGCAGAAGCTACAAGGGTGGGAAGTGTTACAAGCTTAGAGGTCTGAAGTTGTTGCTATGAGATGTGAGCTGGCATACTGCATCTTAAATAATTTATTGCTTGTGGTGCTCAAAACAGATTGTATCACTCTCAAAAAGGTTCTTGATGGGGTTGAAAAAATTCCATGACAATTGGCTACGGAAATCATGAAAATTAACAGATTAAGGAAGCATAAAAATGTGGAAGTAGAGCATACATTAAGGGAAGGAAATCTGGTAGCGAATTTCTTTGCTAATTAGATTTTCTTTTTTGCAGGTACTCAAAGATTAACATATAATTCTTTTCAGGATGTCCCCACTGAAGGAAAATCAATTATAAGCATGGAACAAATCAATTACCCAACATTAGAGTGACAAAGTGTTAAAACAGAGATTTTATGGTTCAATGATAAGACGAAGGTATAAATACAAGCTACCAGAATTAGTTAACAGATTCAGGAATATAAAGGCATATAATGAACATTTAACACTGAAAGAATTCTGTTACAAAAATGGAGGAGAAGCTATGCATACCAAGTTAAAGTTGGACTTGGACCTGAGATTTTGTTTTCTTTAGCCGTGGTATTAGCTCCTCGTGAGCTCAACCTGTTGAGAAAGTGATTTTTCAGTAAAGAGTTCAATGGCATGGGAAGAAGGCTTTTCAAAGATCAGAAAAACGCGAATGTTTACCTGATTTTCTCAAAGCGTGAACTGAATATTGGCCATCTTTTGTTGTGGTTCCAGCTTCATTTGAGCTCAACTTGCAGAGATAGTACATTTTTAAGGAAGCATACAGATGAAATTTAGTTAAATTAGCTAAGAGTAGGGAGCGATGATTCATATCTGAGTGATTCATGACCAGATCTGTCAAGGTGGGGTTCGAAGAAGTCTTCATTTGGATTGAATCTCATGGCATTCGTGAGATTCGTTGAATGTCTTGTATGAAATCAATCTAAACTTGATCTAAGATAGATTATGGATTATCAAGAACAAGGAATGAACCAATTTTTCTCTACTGTTCTCTCAAAGATTTGATATTTTGGTGAAATAGTGATGGATTTGGTTGAAGATGAAGAGTTTTCTCTTGTTGTTGTCGCTGCTTTGCTGAAGGAAGAACCTAGATATTTCACTTAGCTTTCCTTTTTAGTTTTTGCTCTTATTTTTTGTTTGGATTTAATCCTGGTTTGATCCTAATGGGCCTGTCTGGATGGGCTTTTTGTACCTACTTTTTTCCGATTCTATCAATTAATGGCCTTTAGGCCTGGCTTTAATTTAAAAAAAAAAAAGATAAATGAAATCTTAAGGGTATTCCAAAAATTATCAAGTAATTTACTCGTAAAAATCAAGTTTCATTAAATTGAATTTGATCTACCAATTTAGAAAAAGTATTAACAACATGAAGCACACGACATTAGGAAGATTAATTGCAAGAAGAAAATAGCAAGCATAACATTGTATACAAAATGAACAATTAATTATAAGTAGAAAATAACAAGCATTACATTTGATACAAAATGAACCAACTGATTTGGTATTATTTACACAACCTGAGTAGTAAAACATAATGGACCTACAAGATTTATCCTCAACTATTATCGAATTATCCGTTAACTCATTAAGAAAAAATCCTAAACAGTTATAAAATCAATAACCCGCTAAAAAATTGAAATCTTTATCGAACCGTTAAACTAATAATTTATTATTGATAAATCAATAGCATTTTTTCAATTCACATTATCGAGTTCGGTTCGATTTTGAATAGCCTTAAGTTGAGTAATTCAATGTTGTTTCACTTAGCTTTTCATTATATTTGCAATTGGCTTTGAATTTTGTATTAAAACAGCACATATTTTTTCATATAGCTTTTGAATATTTAAATTTTAATTTTAAAATATTAAGTAATCTAACCCATTTTAATCCTGAAATTAATCAAATTAACAACTCAAGAATTAAAACAGAACAAATATTTGAAACAGAGGGAATGGGTGGAATTACCACCATATTTAAATTATGTGACTATTTTTCAAAAAACTGTACAAATTAATTTAAAATCTTTTTATTGGACTTAACTATATTAATTACTTAACCTACTTACTTTTAGTGATATATTAAGTCTCTAACCATATAAAAGATATAAGAGACAATTACAAATAGTGCACGACAATCCATTATGATTTATGATAATAAGTTCATAATTTTATTTTTGAATTTTTTATTTTATTAAAATCCAGAGAGAGATTGGAAATAAAAGAAAACACTACTAATGAAATTTGAAACCTTCATTCAACTATGAAAGCTAGCTCTTAATCCATTAGTTTGTACTTTGTACTTGAAATCGAGTCCTTGAAATCTAAAACTATGAGAAATAATATTTAAATTAATTAAATTAAAATTATCTTAATTACTAAATTGAGTTATTTTTCGTGTTAGGCCCGTAATAGTTACCATCATCTAGTAGTGAAAGAATTCAAGCTCGATCGTACACTGCGATCTTCTAGTCTAGCGAAACTTCGAACCAAACTACAATACGATTGAATAGTAAGTATCCTTTTATCCATGTTAAAAGTTTGAAATTTGAGAATGATATTCTTTCCGTTTCATTTTTCTTACTCTTGTTGACTTGACACTTTTCTTAAGAAAATATTAATTAGAGGTGATTTTACTCTACTAATTTTACTAATTATGATTTGAAATTCTAAATTTAACTATTATTACTTTATATAATTTTTTAATACTAGAGATAATATATGAAAGAAGTACTAAAACTCTTTTAATTTACAATAATAAATAAGTAAAATGTAACATCTATTCTTAATATAAATGCCTAGTAAAATGAAACCGAGGGAGTGTCTTTTGATAAAGAGACTTCTTTAAAATTAGAACTATCCAACGTAAATCTTGATTGGTCAGGGACAACAAAACCATTACTACTAGATTAATAAACACCACACTGGATACAGTCCTAGTGAAGTCTAGAAAACAGTTACTAAATACTTGGCAGAAAAACCTACGGAAACAAAATTACAATTTAAAGCTTAATCCTTTGCTCGTTGACGGTCGTGGTTAATTCCCCAGCTACGAATACCAAAGAGCAAGTGGGCTGCCGCAATTAAGAACTCCACCGCTTGTTGTGTCGTTAAAAGCTGCAGCAAGTTGTCTATAGTCCTCAGCCTTAGTTGATCTGCTCTCTCCAATATTCCTACCAGCCTTTCCAACTTCCCATCCATGCTTCCAATTATATCACTTGCACTATCCTACAAGTTGCAAATATAGTGTATGTATACACGTATATGAAACACGTTAATTTAAAGGAGATCTAATAAGGAAGAAATATTTTTTTAGTTTTATGTCTTTTTACAAGAGATCTTTATTTTTGAATATAAAAAAATTTTATTTTAACAAAATCTGAAAAGAACATTTTTATTTATTTATTTTGTTAGTGTTAAGTGTTTACACAAATATATCACGTAAGATATAGCTAGAAATAACTTACTTAAAATATAGTTACAGATAAATTTTTACAAATCAAATTTAGTATAACATAAAAAAAAGACATTCTTTTGTTTAGGATAAACTTAAAAAATAGAAGACATTAGCTTAGGATAAACTATTACATGTAATTATCTTTCTAACGACATGTAGTAACTTTCATAACAGAGTAGCAATAATTCTTTTATCTTTTTTGGGTATATACAATTTTTTTATTTTGAAATACTAGCCGTAACATTTTTAACATTTTCTTGAATCACCGTACTGGAATTCCACCGCTCAGGCGAAGCTAGCACTTTGGTTATGAAATCAGGTTCACTCGAACTCAGTAGCTCTAGTCCATATTTTGTATGTATAATTAAAAAAAAAAAAAATTATCAGATATGTTTTAAGATTATTAATTAATTAAAAAACTAAAATTTTAAATTCATAAGTTTCAAATCTTTCCCGCTAGGTATTGCCGCAAAGTTTAGAAAAGTAAAAAAGGAAAATAAATTGAAGTGCTTGCCTGCCAATCTGATAGCTCTTCAGTGATAGCATTTTCTTGCTGGATAGCTTCACACTGAAGCTCACTGAACCTAGTTAGCTGATTTGGAGATAAGTCCCCAAGGTCACCGTTACGGTAGCCACTGAGAATATCAACTATGTGAGACTCAAAAAGGATGCCAGATTCGGTGTATATAATGTGGAAAGCAGTAGTTGGTCGCCAACCAGCAATCCAATACAAGGTCCGTTCAAGAGAATTGGACCATGGTGCAGTATAAACATAGAGTATGTCATTTTTTGCTGCTAATGACTTGACAGGATAATATTCGTTAATATGTGAAGTAACTTTTTGGATTAGCTTTGTGTGTAACTTGTATTGTTCTTGGTTAGTGGTAGGTTTTGGTGCTTTGGTTAATTGTTGTACTAGTTCACGAAGTTGTTCATGCCATGCTTCCTGGAATTTTTGAAAACTTGGCATTTTTTTCTTTTTGTTTGTATATTAGTATTTTACTAGGGTGTCCTCTTGTGGGTTTTGAGACTCTTGTTGAATTGAGGTTTAATTTTTGAGTGGGTTTGATTTATAGACTTTCGAATTTTGGTAGCTAGCGTATGTGCATGAGAGGTGGCGCCTGCAGACGATGTTTTGGAAGTTGGGAAATTTATATCGTCTGATAAAATGTCTTTTAATGGCGAGGAGAAATGTTCCGTGAAATATCTACAATTTTTAATTGTATACTCCCTTCGTTTAAAATTACTATTTTGACATATTCATTAAAAAAAAAAAAATTAATATAATAATTTTATCATATTACATCTATTAATTGATGTTTAGTATAAATATTGAAAAATAATTTAGAGAATAAGTAATTAATAATAAAAAAAAAATATAAAAAAATAATTATTTTTTTAATATATCAAAAATAATAAATAAAAATGAAAATTCATTTAGGAAATAATTTACAAGTAATTTTAAACGGAGTGAGTATGTAATATGATGAGGACCAATGAAGGTTGATGAGTTTCGAACTTCTAAATGTGATTTGTTGTTCGAATTGCTTTCTATTTAAGTACTCTTTTCGGTATCTCGTCCACGTTTAACATGATACACTCTTAAAAACTAATAAAAAATAATTTTATTATAATAGTATTATTAATTATAAATGACCTAAATATTAAATATAAATAATTTTTAATAATAAAGATAAAATAAATATTAAATTAAAAAATTATCTCTTAATTTTAAACTGGATAACTAAAGGTGAATATCTATTTTTAGTAAAATAAATAAGTAAAATAGACTAAATGAGTACTTCATTTGTCCAACAATACTTGTACACTATACTAAAAATAGATGTTCAATAATATTTGTTCAGTTTGAAAAATTAATAAATAATTTATCTTTTTCTACTCATTTTATTCTTGCTATTAAATACTTATTCATCACTCAATGCTTTTCACAAGGTATCAAATTTATTATATTCAAAGGGCAATATAGTAAAATTATTCTTATTATTTATTATTTCTTAATATGTATATCACGTCAATAATGAATAATTATTATTAGACGGAGGCAGTAATAACAAATGGTCTAAATTTCATAGGACAGCCAAAAGATCAACAAGGCATTATTCATAGTCCTCGATCTCTTCAATTTGTGAATATTTTCTATTTAGATACTCAAATTAAGTCAAGTTTTAATTGAATATCTCAACTTCTAATAAAGTATTTTAGTTAGATATTTTTAGTTTAAATTTTGAAAATTTAAACGTGATTTATTTATCTATTAAACAGTTAAGTTAACCATATAAAATATGTTATATAACTTTAATTATACGCATTAGTCTCAAATAAAAAACTTATAGTGTTTTACATCTTATTGAAGATAATGCATATAATTAAAGGATCACATATTTTTATGTGATTTACTTAACGACCTAGTTGAAGAACGAGAACATACTAAAAATTAAAAAATTGAACCAAAAGTGTTTTATATTTGAAAAAATTTATTAGTATCTGAGATATTCAATTAAAAAAGCTTAGTTTGAGTGTCCAATAAAATAGCATAACAAGTTATCAAGAGACTGACTATGAATTACCGCATACATCATACGTGTTGATGTACATATATTTTCTATAGAATTTATCAATTAATCATAGCTAATTACTCTATTTGTCTCAATTTATGTGGCATATATTAGATTTAGAGATTTAAATAAGTCTTTATTTAATCATAATTTTTTCATATAGTTTCTAAATATCTTGAATTATTAATTAATGTGAATTATAATACTTTTTACATAATTTTCAACTATGTAAATTTTATTTCAAAAATATAAAAATTCTATGTCATAATTCACTATCCAAATTAAACTGTTTGATTCTTAAAATTTTTAGCACGTGCCACATAAATTGAGACACGAAGTAAAATATATACTAATTACTTAGGTTTAACATTTAATCATAGTAAAATTTGATACCAACTTTTCACTCATCTTCTGCATCTTGTAAAGAAGGTTTTCGCTTATTTCCCCCTCTCAATGTTCTCCTTGCAGTGGCAATAAAATTATGTCTTAGTTTGAAGCCAAGATTTTTTTTTTTAATTATAGTAAATTTATAATAAGATTATTAATCCATGGAATTTCATGATTTTCACTGAACTATACATGGCATAGAAGTTTTACTTAACGACCCGTACCCCAATCTGGGTCGTTTGGTACACAAGATGCGACAAGCATGAATAATTCATGAGACTATTTGGCTTTATTTTTCATATGAGCTAGTAATTTCATTATGTTAGTATAAATACGGGCGCGTCTCAATTATATCGGAGGTCTAAAGCTAAACTTTAATAAGGGGCCTTATCTTAATTTTTTTTTTCATATATACTTATTTATTTTTCTAGCTTTTTGAGATACCAAATTATTAATAATTTTTTTTATAGTCAATAGTTTCTAATAATTCTTTTTCAATTGACAATATAGCTAATCCATTCATTTTTTCTTGTGAAATTATTGATCTTATATGATCCCCAATATGTTGCAGTTTTCACTTTTTTCTCAACTAATTCTTTTATTTTCCATGCCCCGAATGGTCACATCATAGTAATAATGAATTGTTCCTTCTTTTTTTTATGCTAAGGAAAATTTCATGTAAAACTCTATTTAGATTAATTTTTTTCTGAAAAGTATGAGTTTTTTTTTTTATGCTAATATAAGATTTTAATAAATCTTTTTATATATAGTATATATATAACTATTTTTACATGAAAATATGGGGTCTCATAGTTATGAGGTCCTAGATAATTGCCTAAGTGGACTAATGGACGAGATATCCCTGTACAAATAGAGTGTGGGGGTGAGGGGAATACAATAGTTTTGAGATTAGCTAATACCTCATACAAAATATGAATAAAGTTAATTTCAAATTTTATTTAAAAATTAGTTTTCTTATCCAAATTACCAAACGACCCTTAATTTCTTGAAAAGTAGAAATCCCTTTCTTCTTTATCTATATTTTCCTTTCTAAATAACATAAATATGGAGTACACGTTATTCTTTTTTTTTCGGTTAACAAATGAGGATCCAATTGGACCGGGGGATCACCGATCACGTTATGTTTAAGAGAGAATAAGTGGGTGGAACCACTCTTCATCGCGTGAGTATTGAATGACATCGATATCAATTTATCGAATCAATATTTTTCAATATTGAAGAGTTTTGAGTTATGTTAGTTTGATGATTAACAAAAATAATATAGTTGCGAGGTAATGAATGAAAAAAGGAACCATAATTGACTACCTAGTAAAGAGTAGAAGCAATAGATTAAAATAATATCATAATTGACTACCGCTACAGATGACGCCAAAGTATTTGTCAGAATAATCGTGTAGATGCAAACGAAGTAAAACTTGTGAAAAATGGGTTTAAGGCAAATAAATTAGGTTCGATCAAACCTCTTTTCTTTTTCAGCTAAGTCAAGTAAATACAAAGAATGAACTTAATATTAAACTAAGCAAAGAATAAGAAATCTAAATATTAACTAGAGCAAAAAATAAAAAGGTCTTTCCGTTCTTAGCACTCAATCGTGGAATTTGTGTATTATAATTAAAAGAAATGATATGCCTTTTTCTCCCAAGGGTTTTCGTACAAGGCAAAAACTTATGGAAACTAACATAACAATGCTACTTCTCTCGTTTAAAAATGAATGACCTACTTTTTTTTTTTAGTCTGTTTTAAAAAAAATAATTATTTTTTTTGGTAATACTTTAATTTCAACTTTTTACATGACATGTTTAAGACCACAAGATTAAAGGACATTTTGATACATTTGACATAATTTTAATTTATGACCATAAAATTCAAAAAAAAATTTTATTTTCTTAAATTTTATGTCAAGTTTAAAATGGTCATTCTATTTTAAACGGAGGTAGTACTATATTGCTAGGAAAAGGTTATTTGAATAATACTTGGGTAGTGTCACATACTTGAAATTTGACTCTGAGCTAGAGGCAAATTCCTGTCAGTTTGGAGACTTGCAAGTTATCGCCCGATGTGATGGTGGGCTTCACCGGGAGGGAAGAACCAGTGAAAGGTGCGGAGAGAAGTTCCCTGCCACGTAATTTCTCTTCACCCAGTTGTCATGAGCGAACCGGTACTTGATTTGTCATTGGTATTCGCAGGAAAGCACATATCGCAGATTTGGGGCTCTAAATGATCTGATGCTATTCACGTGTCGAATTCGTGATGGATCCACCTGTCAAAATTTAGTGTTACCCCATACGATAGGGTGTCTTTTGATAGATAGACTAAATTATCTCGGAATTATAATTCTGAGATTATAATCCTTGGACCAATTTATCTCATACGGGCGGTGGTATAAAATAATCCTATATTGGATGGGATAAGGTGAAAAATCTCAAAACTAAGTTTGGTATTAAATTTATACCATGTTTGATTGATGGTATAAATTAGTCCCGCGATAAATTTATAGCTTTAACTAAACATAGTATAAATTTAGTACCAAACTTCATCATGGATATCCACCTTATCCCGCATACTAAACTACCCCTAATAGTTCACCTTGTGTACTCCTAATCAAGTTGTGCTTATGATAACCTAGGAGAATTCTAATATAATCAAATAGGAACTATTGATCTAATTTCCGTCTTGCGAAGTAGTTTTGATTTTTACGAGGATTGATATAGGTAAGACCTCTTAAATAATTGGTAAGTGTATCGGCGTAGTTTCTCTTCAAGAAAAAAGATTTGTTAAGATTATTTGCTTGTTGGTCTTGGACTACTTTTGCTACTAACATGACATACTTATAAATTTTTGTTGTGTTCATAAGGTAGGTCACACAATTTCATTGATTTTTCAGAGCAAAGTTGAGAACAACGTGTGAATTGTCATGGCTGACATTATTTAATTAAATTGAGAACAACGTGTGAATAGCACGAATGGATTTAATTAAAGAGATAGACGGATTCACTCTTCATCACATGCTTAGTAGATTGCCTTAATACACTAGTTTATTCAATTTGTACTAGTATTATTTTTTTAATATTGGAGGGTCTTTTCCACTTTAGCTTTTAGCTACTTTAGTCGGGCTTCTTATTAAAAATATTTATTTTAATTTAGTTATTTTATTTTTAAAATTAAAATAATTTTATTATATTTTTTTAATACTACTTTTATTATTAAATAACTATTTAAAATATATATATTTAAATTTATATTTTTAAATCATAATTAATAAGATTAATTTAATAAAATAAATTTTTAATAAATATTTTTTTATTAAGTATATCAAGATCAATTATTTTAAAATGAAGAAAATATTTTTCTTTGCGTGAACCCTATTAGGCCACGTCGACTACATATCACAAAGTCAACATATGAATTTGATGCAGGTACTAAGTTCAACAATTTCTTTTTCGAAATACTATTGCCACATGCACAGACCAATCAATAATGTTATATTTCCTCCGGTTCACTTTATTTGTGGTTCTTACTCAAATTAAGCGATCTAACATATTCAATTATTATTTTAAAAAATTAAAATATAATTAATTATTAATTTTTTACTTTGTTTTTTATTTAATAAATATGAATAGAAATTAATATAGTGAAAGTAATAATAATATTAATTGAAAATTAAAGAATAAATAATAATTTAATTAAATTGCTCTGTTGGTTAATAATTTTTGTAAAGCGTGAAAAAAATATTAAGTAAGATTGAATTTGACAGTGTGGAGAATCTTAGTAGGTTAATTATCCGAACTTTCACCTTATTAATGAGGGTTTGATTCCCCATAGTAATGATATAATCCTCTTCCCGTTCTCCTTCCCCTATCCCAAATTTTAAAAAATAAAAATCTGACAGTGTAATTAATACGTTTAGAACGACCTTAATTCTATAAGCAGACGGAAAAAAAAAAAGGGACTCAACTCATTGAGGCCAATTTCAATCCACCTCTAACTACACCACATGAAACATAAAAGTGAACACTTACAATGTTTTAAATAGGCTGAATACTTTGGTAGCCAATAAATTTATCATTAAATTTCTTTTAGATACTTGACTTGTAACTTATTTTGATTGAACATTTAAATACATGATAAAATATTTTTATTAGATATTTTTTAGTTAAATTTTTTGTGCGAGTCTTCAAACGCCTATTATATTATAATTTAACCACTTAAAATATGTCATCTCTTTTAATTCTATGCATTAGCTTCAATAAATCGTAAATCTTCAAGCATATTTCAATAATGAAGATAATATATTTTATGTGATTAAATTATATATACAATAGGCGTTTGAGGATACACACAAAAACTTATAATATAAGCACCTGAAAAAAGGAACACTAAAGTCTGCCACAATTGTGGTACTCCATATCACTTTAATTAAATAGTGTCTATTATGAGAAACTTAGTGAAAAAAATAACAATCCTGACAAAGCAACGACTGAACGACATGATCAGATTTCTCAAAATAGAATATCTACGGAGTAAACAGATCAAATCTTCATGATACTACCGGCTACAATGGAAATTCCCCAAGTGGTGAAACTAATGATGAAGACAAACAGGATGATGAGTCATTCATGGCAAATGAAGAATCTAACTTCGAAATATCTTGGCACTATGGTTAACCCTATTTCCGATGTTGAAGATGATGATTCTGAGGCTAGGTAAGTGGAAGCAAAAACATGTGTACATGAACAATGTTTTCTCTAGTTACATGATAGGAGAAAAGGAAATTTCTCTTGCTAGAAGCTTATCAATGAGGGAGTGTGAGATTTGACAATGGAAAGAAAGAACACATAGTTGGCATTGGAAAGGTTGAAAAATTTCACTCCCAAGTGATTTAGATTATGTATTATGGAGGATTGAAACACAACGTGTTGAGCAATTATTTTCACACATGTGTAACAAAGGGAACCAAGTTATTTTGAGCGATTATTTTCACAGATGTGTAACAAAGCATATCAAATTATTTTCACTTCTAGTGATTATATTGTCATAAGTTTCGAAACTAAGAACCTAGTTATTATTAGACCAAAAAAGCACAAGAACACATACAAAGTTGATATCATGGGTCCTTCGAAGAATCAAGCGACAATTTTAGTGCACATGAAATTAATTCATTTTATTGTGTCATAAGTTGAGATTTGAAATCTCAAAATAATGAAATCAAAAGTTTTTCATTTTAGGATCAATTTGTGATGTGTTTGCGTTGATTTTTAAAAATTAAGGTCCTTGTAGTATGTGTAAACTTATGTTGGCATAAATTTGTCGATTTTCCTCATTTTAAATAGCGTTTGAACATGGAAATTTGGTGTTTTCCTAGTAAAGTTAAGAAATGACATTTTGATGATTTGAAGGTCGATTTTTACTCCATTTTTTTAATGAAATTTCATATTTGAACTCCTTAAGTTATGGGTAATTTAATTTTGCAAATAAAATTTCAGTTTTACCCTTGTGATCTTGGGTTGACTTTTAGATTTGGATTCAAAGAGTAGTAATATGGGTGTCACTAGTTTCATTTTCTTATATAGAATTGGTATTTGACCATAATTTGCTTGTTCGGAGACTATTCGAAAGAGTAAAACTTTGATTTGATTCTTCAGGCTTCATTAAGGCAATTTGAGACTTTCTTTTTACTCTTTTTTGAAGTGCTTATGTGTTAGTTGCTTGCATTGAGAGTAATGGAGAATGTGGGTCCCACATAGGTGAGGTAACCAACATCTATGATGGTACCGATAGTACTTGAAGGGTTAAAAGCAATTAATTGAAATATCTAGATTGTTTTCTCATATTTGCTAGCATGGTTGATGTGGATTGTGGTTAAAAATAATTTGTTGTCATGCTAGTTGATGATGGTGTTCTCATTTGATAAGTTGAGCCAGTTTTGAGTTGATATCTAATTTGAATTGTGATATAAAATGTCTTATTTAAATTGTACTGTCGATATAGAATCTGAGTTGCACGTCTGCACATCATACATTATATTTTATTGGGATCGAAGTACACGCCTGCACATATTATATATATTGAGATTGGAATGTACGCCTGCACAGTAGATGGACCTCGAGAGTCTTCTATGGATCATGATTGACTTTACATAATATCGGTATGTACACATCATATGCATTGCATACATTCATCCATTTCTTTTACTCAGGTGATATAAAGCATATTTGGCAATTATGTCTTGATTGTTGAGAATTAAGTTTTGGATATCTGATTTTACTTGCTACGTGGATATATTTAGCTGTGCAATGATACACAAATGGTTGTGGTGATTATTGTATTTTGTTAGTTTAGATGGCTTTTCTATATATAGGTTATTTAGTTGTTTTGGTTGGATGGTTTAGTGTTTTCTTGGTGTAACTTTGAATTAGGGTCGGTTGATGATACTGCTGAGTATATGTGTTCCTTATTCACGCTTGTTATTTTTTGCATCTTATGTGCAGGTACCGAGCCGATGGCCCCTGAACATTGATCTTGTAGTTGTGTGGTGATTACTTCTTAGAGATTCTGAGATAGCGATTGTTGATTCCTATTTTCCTAAATTTTCTCTATATTTTAATCGTATGCTTTTTCTCGCATTTTAGACAGTTTTGAGTTATTTCTTATATTATTTTATTAGAGGTTGTATCTTTGACTACTAGATCTAGGATTGATATTGAATTCTGTTTCTTTCATATTAGACTTTTTTGAGTTATTTTGAGATTTTAATTTATCTTTACTTTTTTCGCTTAATATTATTTTATTTGATAATATTGGATTGAGTTTAGACTAACCTATTCGGAGGATATGATAAGTGTCATCATAATTCTAATTTTAAATTATGACACCATGAATCTGATATAATTTAATTATAATATTTAACTTGACTAATACTTTGCTTTGTAATGATGCCAATAGGGAAAAGTCAAAGATGTTACTTAATACTGCGCAAAGAATCTGATCCATGTATTTATTATGTTTATTGATGTTGATATTTGCAAGAAGCATACTAAATCTATTCGGTTCACAGACCTACCCATCTATGTTGTTGCAATGAGTGAAAGGTGAGATGAGCCTCTAGACTTATGTGAGATCTGATATCTTATAAAATTAATGGTGTTGATCAAGTTGGTTTTTCTATTGAAGTTTGCACATGAGTTTGTAATCATTGAAAGGAGGACATGTATTGAGCTAAACATAAATTGATTTTGATGATTGACAAATAATTATGTAAGAATAAGGTCCTGTACAATTGGAGATGACCGTCGATTAGAAGTTGTGAAGCATATTTTAAGTGTAAGAAAAATTCATTGAGGCTTTGAGTCAATAAGTTAAATATAGGGAATATTACATAATATTAGACTTTAACTTACCATAATTATTTAAAATTTTAATTCTTTTAAATAATTATTTAAATCTTTGATTTTCCTTTCTCTCTCTAAAAGAGTCGGATACATCACCAACTCCCTCCGTCTTGCGTAATGCTCCCCCTTTCTTGGCTGCTCCTATTTCTCGCCCAAATAACTACTAATTAGCATATATATCTGATTCGTCTTCAGTTCTTCATTATCATATACTTCTTCTCGCCCAAATCTTTAATTTCGCTTTTTTTTCTTTAATTTATTCGAGAGAAATTTGACCCGTGAGATTATTGTGTGAAATATTAAAGAGATAAAGTGATTTGAGATCCCCAACTATCTCTGATATGTCACTATTGGAAATTGAGCCTATGGCAACGAACTCTATGGCAACGGTTCTAAAACCATTGCAATAGACCGTCTATCACAACGGTTAGAGCCGTTGCATAATATATCATTACATATGACCAAACAACCGTTGCAACTATGTAATGCCCGTTGTCATAGACATTGTAAAACAACGGTTATTTTAATTCATTGCAATAGACTATTTTTGGCAACAATTGTATTTCTATTGCTACGGTTGAATTATTCCATCCTTATTTTTTCCCCTAGTTTTCACTATACCGCCAAACATATTCACCCACCAAAATCTTTCACTCTCAGAAAACACTCAAACAACGCTCAAATCGCTCTCACTTACACTCTCATTACTCTCACTCTCTAAAAATTACTCACCCACAAAATAGCAACGCTCAAATCGCTCAGAAAATTATTGTCTCAAAAAAAATTTCACTAGGGTTTGGGGTTCTCAAATCGCTGCACTAGGGATCTTCTCACCCAAAATCATTGATGTGAGTTAGCTCAGAAAATCGTTGGTGTTATACTCCATTTTGCTTAGCTTTTTGGGTTTGAGGTGCGTTTATTTAGTCCAAAATAATTTCAGATTTTGTTTAGTTTACTTTGCATTTAGGGTTTGTGAATAAATTAGGATTGTGGATTTCTCAATCATCAATAAATTAGGGTTTGAGGTGCGTTTATTCATTCCAACATTGAAGAGGATTCATTAGGGCTGGTGATTGAGGATGATTGACAACCTTTTCTTTGGACGATTCATTAAAAAAACAGGTCAAACAGTCCGTCGAAGCTTGTGGTCTCCAATTTGTTGCTCTGCAAAAGGTGAGCTTTCCCTTTTCTTTTTTGTCTCAACTTAGCTTGCTTAGAATTAAATTTTATTTGCTGATAGTTTAGTGATTGATTTATCTGATTTTGAGTTAAGATATCGTGTCTATTAATAATATGTTTAGTGACGATTCTAATATCTAGTATGATAGCGCTACAGTCTACATGATTAGATTACAACCTCCTCACTTTGGTCTTATTTTTTTCTGAATTTTGCGTTAAGAATTTCTTAAGCAAGTTCTATTTTCATCATGATTTTTTGCTTCGTTGCATTCAGGCATGATTACCTAGTCCATAGGAGCTTGGCAATTAGCCGCGTCTGAACATGTTCAATTTCTGTTCTAGCTCTCTGATTTAGATTGACAAAGCTTAGAAATTTGAAAAAAGAAGAAGAAACAAATGCAATTTTTAAGTAGCACCTATGTACTCTACTTAATCTTCAGCAGATAGCAGTAGCAATAGCAAAGTTATGTTCCTGAAAGCCATCATAGTGATTGGAAAATTGCATGCTACCCTTAACTTGTGAACTAAAATGTTAACTACGTACGATATGCTTGAAGTTGTGAACCATGTTGCAGCCCACTACTCAGAAAGCACCAGATTTGTCACAGCAAGAACCTGCTGACTATTTTTTATGCACATTGAGTTTAAGTTAAATACACCAACACTAAATCATACTAATAAATTTCTCTATTCTGTAAGTTACCTCTTATACTACAAGTGTTAGAATAAGTATTTCTTATAGTAATTTTTACTACTATAAATGAGCTAGTGTCAAACTGAGAAACACACTAGTGGTTTTGCACTAGAATTCTGTGTATCTAATTCTATGTACTAATAGAAATATTGATGATACAACAAGTACAGTAAAAACATAATCTTGCTATTGAGGATTCAAATAAATGAATATTCATCCTCATTTCAGTATTGTTATTTGTTAGTTTTATATCTTTGTTTTATATTATTATTATCTATTTTGAGTACAGTTTATGTGTTGAACAACAATGTTGGAGTATGCTTAGCTGATAAAATTATTAAATTGTTGTGATATGGGAGCCTTTACTCTTGAAGTGAAGTGTGCTTAAAGTTTAAGCTCTTTTTGTGGACGTAGTTATGAGGTAGATTTACCCATATTTTAATGTTCAACACATTATGGATGTTTGATTTGACACCCCCTTAACAAACAATAAATAAAATACTCTTTTTCATTTATTTTAAGAAAAATAGAGAGAAAAAGATTGTGTGTATGTGTTGGGGTTGTTGATTGTGTGTATGTGTTGGGGTTGTTGAAGGAAGATATCAGGTGGTGGATGTAGCATAGTGTGGTTTAGGAGGGATTTGAGAGTGGAAGATAATCCTACTTTGGCTGCTGGAGTAAGAGCAGGAGCAGTGATTGCTGTGTTTATATGGGCACCTGAAAAAGAAGGACATTATTATCCTGGTAGAAGTAGAAAGGAAGAGAGTTTTTCTGAAATTGCAAGATTATTTTCACTTCACATCCATCACTGATAATGCCTGATAAATAGGCTTACAACTCAACTAAAAATGTAGAAAATAAAGGGCACTAACTCAGTAGTGTTTTCAACTAAAAAAACAAAGTTAAGGACCAAATAACAACTATCTAGAACTCTTTTAGTTTTACAATTTACTGTACCTTTTGAGGTCTTTAATTTGTCCCTTGTAACAGTTGCCATAGTTCATAAATACTTAGAATATCAAATTTGGTATCGAAATTTAGATTCCTAGTGAAGTGCTATTTAAAGTAAGCTTGTTATTGGATTTAGATAATTTGATTACTTCAAGTTGTACTGCATCAACGTTTTAGTAATATTAGTAATATGTTGTCTGAAGATCAGATGTGTTGTTTTGATTACTAAATCAAGGAATAAAATATCAACATATCATGTTATTAGACCCTCTTTTTAGTAATCTATCAAACTTAGCATCTGTGATATTCTTACCAATGTAGCTAAGGCATTTAGTTGACATTCTCATAAATATTATAGGTGTGAAGTGGCTCCATTTGTAAGTATGCGATAAAGTTATTAGGTCTCTGTTATGTTTAGTTGGTTGGTCAAAACTTTTCTTATTTTGGCAGAAGAAAGAGGCATTTAGTTTTTTGTGAATGTAGTAGATAGGACATGTGTTTACATCTGGTCTTTGGAGGAAAGGAGTTATTCACTTCAAAACTTTGAAAAAGTATTGGCTCCTCCGGGTATGATTGGTAGTCTACTTTGGCTTTCTTATTTGGGAACAAAACGAGGATACTACTAGTGCTAGAATATGGTACATTCGGCACCATGTATTAATATTAAACTGATTGGCAGAGGGATCTGTCATTAGTTCAAGTACTTCTTATTCTGTCTTGGGACAATTACTATTTATCCATGCGTAATCCATCTCTGTTACTGCTCATTTTATCTGTTTTTATTGGTTAAGAAAGGGAGTCCGGGCAAAATGGATAAAGTTGTTGTCATGTGATTAGGAGGGTCACAAGTTCAAGTCATAAAGGTGCATACAACAAATTTTTGTAGTTTGATTTTTTTTTCAAATCCCACGTACCAAAAACTTTAGTGCACGACTGTCATTTATTGTGATTGGTTGATACTTTGGAGTGCTGCTGAAGAAATTTATGGCGTACGAATTTTCAAAAGTGGAAGATAGTGCCAAAGACCACACAGAATTGTAATCGTGTTAATTGGGTGCACTTAGCTTAATTGCGATGTTTTAGTAGATATCTGATAGATGAAAATTTCAGCCTAAATAAAGACAATTTTTGTTGTTGGTTTGTTGTCGGAGTCAAGGAGCCTTGCAAATGCATCATATACTAAGAATATTTGAACAAATCTTTTGCAGTTCTGGTTTCTAAATATAGAAAATATTCTATTCTACTTGACCTCCTTCTGTATACTTTACTCTTCTTTAAATTCCTGTAAAGTTAACTAAAAGTCATCTTGTTGAATTTCTTTTACGGTCTTTTTTGAATCTCTGTAAACGTTCTTCCTTTTCTACAAAATGGTCGATTATGTTTCTATTTCACTTCTGGACCTGCATATCCTGAAATAACTGGACAATTCATATCAGGATATTAATTTCCTTAATTGCTAATGCCATGACTATGCTAATTCCTTTTGTGCTTAGTGTAAATGGAGAGCCTTTTTTTATCTGAGCCATTTGGTTGTGCTTTGCTGGACACCAGCCTCATTTTAATAAATTTAAAAGCTTCTGGTCAAAAGTACAGTGAACCTATTTTATATTTCATTTTTTGAACTTACAGAGACTTGAACAATCATGAATTAAGAAGGGAAAAGCCAGAAAGTTAAGAACTTTGTTTCAGCTGGATCACTAGCAGATTTACGAAACAAACAGATACTGAAACATAAGAACAAGCAGAACACATGCTACATAAAGGCAAAGAAAAAGCATCACAAGCAGAAGGAGAAGTCAAACTACGTCCCAGCTAGATCTCAAGTTCCAGCTCAATTTACTTGCTCTTGGATCTGATTTGTAGGTTGAAATGGAGAGAATAGAGACTCAAGAAAGTGAAAATGGTAGTCAATCAGGTGATGCATTCACAACAGTTATGGGGCCTGATCATCCAGGTCGAGTAAGACTGTACATATGTGGGGTTACCAAGTCTCTTTTGGGAGTTTTTGTATTGCATATTGTCTAGGTAGTTGATTATATGTTCTGCTGGATTTTACTATTTTTGAATTAGGAAGATTTCTCTAAGGTTTTCTTTTTTGGTATCAACTTGGGTTTTTTGTTGGATACTTATAATTAGTAATGCTGCTTAGCTCCTTGTATACGTAGACCTTCTTTGTATTTTTTCCTAAACTATTTGGGGATAAATATTATAGGATGTTCCTTTGTGTATGTAGACCTCCTTGTATATGTTGCTGGATGTTGTTTGTTCCTAGACTGTTTGGGGACCTAAAAATAGATGGTATCTTCTGGCTTTCTTGTTTGGAGACAGAACGAGGATATTACTAGTCGCTAGAATCTGATACATTCGGGGTATGTTGGTATTTTCTTGAAGTATAGCATTATGGGTATTTTGTTGTTAACAGTGAAATATGGTTGAAATATTACCTGGAATTTGTTTTTTTATGCTTCTAGTGAAAAGTTTGTGGCTTTGTAGTTGTCATGGCTGAAGAGGACTTAGTTTGCGCTAAGTTTGGCGTTTTCATGAAGTATAACATGTAGGTGTTGTATTAACATTGTAAGGTTCTTGAATCTTCTCATGTACTATAACGTTACAATTAACATCGATAAGAGGCATGTATACACGAGAAAAGGATCTATCAACCTCTCTGCTTCTCATATTTGTTTTTTTTTGCAAAGCCAAGAACATAAAAAATACACTACAACTGATCTTACTAAAATGCAATAATTTTGACCTTTAGGAACATCACCTAACAAATTTCAACTTAACAGAACTAATATAGAATTACAATTCACCTGCAAGTTACTGGTAGTTCTTCAGGTTCAATGTGATCAGAAACTAGTCTAAAAATGTTCAATGTATTTGTACTGACTTTGTTTGATACATATGGGGGTCCCCTCTAATAAATTTAGCTCCAGGACATTTCCATACACCTCCCTAATTTAGCAGAGCTTTGAAAATGAAAGGTCAGACTTTTTTTTGTCATTTGTTGTTACTTGCAGTGTTTGATACAATAGTTGTTACTTGTAGTGTTTGATACAATAGATAACCTTAAGGAGTTATGAAAACCTTTTAGATTGATCAATGGTAGTGAACTGTGCTTAGAAGGTTTTAAGTTCCATAGGTTGAATGTCAATTTGATAAATAGTCAAACTATGAGGAATCCCAATTTGTATGGTATTATTGTGTAGTTAATTGATTGATTGCATTCATCATGTATTAAATTTTGATTTGAGTGCATACTGTAGTATTATCCTTGCCTATTGTCTATTGCCTGTCAATTTGGCTTATTGGCAATATTATATTTATAGCAATCTTGCTGGAAAAGTGGACTTGTGCGTGTATGCTAGCTACTACTAGTCTATTAATTATCTCATAGCTAATATCATCTCATTTAAGTGCTAATTGAGATTATTTATTCTCTTTTTTTAGGTGTCTGAAATGAAGAAAGAGATGAAGAAAGTAGTGATGAAGACATTGACTTACTTGAGAAGATTTTTGGATTGTTGATCGATCTTTTGCTATCGAATTTCTTGAAACTTATTGCGACTTGATCTTGATACTATGTAAAAATTTAACTAATCATTTGGATTTAGCATTTTGCTTTTGGGATTAGATTACTAGCTTGTTGCATATTTTGAATGATGATTATTAATGAAAGATTTAATTTTGTGATGTGTATATAATTTTGTGTACTGTAATTGGTGTTTGAACTAGTTGCAATAGGTGGCAAAAATTGTTGCAATAGGTAGCTAAAAATCGTTGCAATTGGTAGCCGAAATAGTTGCAATAGGTAGACAAAAATCGTTGCAACAGAACAATAAAATTTTTGCAATAGAGTCTATTGCAATGGTTTTACTCGTTGCAATAGAATCTATTGCAACGGTTATAAACCGTTGCTATAGGTAAAAAGAAGCGTCCTAATAGGAGGAAAAATAATTGTTGCTATAGGTAGATCTATGGCAACGATTTTAGCCAATCGTTGCATAAACCGTTGCCATAGATCTATCCCCACGCCTGCATATGGGACACGTACTGAACCATTGCCGTAGATCTATGTCAATGATTTTCTTATATATTGCAACGGTTTTGGAACCGTTGCCATAGGGGTAATTTCAAGTAGTGATGTCCCCCACGAAATTGTTACTTGAAAAAATCAATGGAGGTGAAGAAGAGTAGTGTGTCGCGAGTTTCATGGGGTATCCGCCATTAATGGCGAGATGGTGTTGTTGTAGAATAAAGATGGGGTCTTATCAGTTTTTTTTACTCTACTAGGTACAAACAAGGTACAAAAATATGTATCTGAGTGAGATTTAAGTTACTGATACATAGATATTGTAATGTATCTAATTCATGATACATTGTGGGCGAGATTATCTTATGTATCATGGACATTATAACGTATCATGATTAAGATAACTCTGTTAATGATACAACGTAATGTATCTAATTCATGATATATTGTGGGCGAGATTAACTTATGTATCCTAGATAAATCTGATTCATGATATATTGTGGGTGAAATTAACTTATGTATCATTGCTTAATTAGGCTACTGATACATTGAAATGGCATCATATAATGTATGTTAAATGACAGTAGATACACACAAGAGTAATTGTATGTTAATATATCTTCATGATACATTATTATGTTGTGTATATAATGTTTTTGAAAGAATGTGTTTGTCATGCTATATTTAAATCTTCAGAATTAATTAGATTACCATGATTTTCTCCCTAATTAATTAGATTGTTGTTACTTTCTTTTTAAATCTACAGGATTAGTTGGCAATGTATCAGGAATACCATGTATCACGATAATAGTAATGTATCACGCTTAAAAATTTTCTAGATTTTTAGAAATTATGAAAATAGTTGGAATAGTAAGTAATTAGCTCCTAAAGTGATGGAATTTATGTTGTTTTTCATAAATGTATGGATCAAGGAATACGGGCTCAAAATGAAAATATTGCTACATCGCATAAATGAAAAAAAGCTTTGAAATTAGGAGTAAACCGTATGGAAGTCAAAAGAAATAAGGAAACAAAGTCTATAAATAGGATTGAATTATATTCCTTAACCAAATTTCTTTGAGATTTACAAAGCAAAGTATAGGAGAATTTGGTCGTCGTTATTCCTATATAAAGCCCCACAATGATATATACTATTGTCTCTCAAGTTATTCACGCTGATTCAAATTCATGCTTTGCAAATAACAGTTAAGAGTGTTTTGTGAGATTCAAACTGTTCAACAAAAAAATCAGTCCCTGAAGAAGTTATTGTTTAGTTCTTGAGTTGTTAGGTTTGAATCGTTATGCTTGTTATGTGTTAAGTTGGTTTTAGCTTTTAAGACGGGAGTTCAGTCTAAAAAGGGGCAGCGATAATTTGATGAATTGTAAAGTAGAATAAATAAATTTATAGTCCCGCTTGTTATTAATTTGTAACCTAAATTGCTCAAGCTAGTGAATTTTTTAGATAAATTCTACAACAATGTCATATTTCTTTACTTTCTTGAGTAAGAAATTTTCTAAGATAAACTTCTTTTTTGTTCTTATATTTCGCAATTACTTTCTGTTTGATGTTTAAAGAACTCTGATTCTTCAACACAGTACACAAGAGTCTAATTAACAACCATTATTGTCATCACATTTCTCTACCCTCGAGAGAAGGAGATCTAGATACGTTAACTGAATTAGTGGATAGACTTGCGGTTTCGTATCTTGCTTGACGCATGCTGACTGCTTCTTAAACGCATGCAGCCATAGACAGCCAATATGTCACCAAGTTCCAAGAACTGACGTACTTCATTTTATAACACATATTGCACAAACCGAGAAGGTGAAAGATTGAAGAGCACATGCAACCTTGTGAGAAATTTGCTATGATTGACAAGTGGAGTCTATGCATGACAAGTGGAGTATATGATTGACAAGTGGATTCTACGCATGACAAGTGGAGTATATGATTGACAAGTGGAGTCTTAAAGAGGTTTCACCAGCCAAGCAACCAACAATAAGTGGTTCTTTTGTTTGAAGTTTAAGTTAAATGAATCATGATATATAAATTGAAATTGCTTACATATACTCCTTCCGCCTCTCGCTTTAGTAACAAAAAATTATCTCAAAATAAGTAACTATTTCAATTATTTTCTTGTATTAAAAATTATTTCTTTTTTAATAGCAATTATTTTTCAAAAATATCTAATAAATAATTATTTAATAAATTATACTTTACTTTTATCATTTTTCCTAATGAACGTAATAAACCAACACGACATTACTTTGGAACGGAGAAAATAATGTTTAGAAAGGAATAAATTTTGTATAAATATGGTAATATTTGTATAATTGTATACGAAGTTTGGTTCCATTATTAAAATTTGTATAATTTATGCAATTTCTAATAATTAACGAAATATCATATTACTAACAATACTATAAAGTATACTACTCCCTCTGTCCCAATTTATATGACACACTTTTCTTTTTAGTCAGTCCCAAAAAAAATGACATATTTCTATATTTGGTAGCAATTTAACTTTAAAATACTCACTTTACTCTTAATGAAATGATTTACAACCACACAAATATCTATAACTCATTTTAGACCACAAGTTTCAAAAGTCTTCCTTTCTTTCTTAAACTCCGTGCCAAGTCAAAGTACATCACATAAATTGGGACGGAGGGAGTAGGATTTATATATTAATGTATATGAAATAAAAAGTGAAATAATTATAATTTGTAGAAATATTGGAGGGAGGTGATTAGGCATGACATGGAGCAGTTAGAGCTTACAGAGGACATGACCCTCGATAGGAAGGTGTGGAGGGTGCGGATTAGGGTAGAGGGTTAGGGAGTAGGAAGGCGTATATATTAGTAGGTAGGAGTGTTTGAAGGGATGTTTGTTTGTATTTGTGCCTGTTGCTTTTTTGGCAGACTCTTGTTCGCGTGCCTTTGGTAATGTTTGTGATTCCCGAATTAATTGCATATAGTATTACTCTGTGGGTGTCGTGTTTCCTTTAGCACTTTACCATGTGTTATCTACTTGTATCTCTTTTTTGTTGTTTGTTCTTATGTTTTTTCTGGTATGGTGATCTGTTCTGAGCTGGGGGTCTATCGGAAACAACCTCTCTACTTCATCTGAGGTAGTGGTATGGACTGCGTACACTTTACCCTCCCCAGACCCCACCTGGTGGGAATACGCTGGATATGTTGTTGTTGTTGTTGTTCCTTCAAGTTTAACCTCATAACACTCACTTTTATCACTACAAGAAAACTCTGGATTGCCAACAAATTTTGCCAACCCCCAAATCTGTTGGTAAATTACTAATGTATTACCGACGGATTAGTAACAAAAAGAAATTTAAGAATTTAGTATCAGATTACTAACGAATTACAAACTGAATTTTATCAACCATTTAATTTCGTTAGTAACTATTGCGGGAAAAATTTAGCGCTAAATATAGTGACGGAATGCTAACAAATTACCAACGGAAACTTTACCAACCAAAAGTATCCGTTGGTAAATTACTAATGCCTCAAGAATCCATTGGGAATTATTGCGGAAAAATGTGGCGCGTAATTTAATAACAAATTACTAACATATTACCAACAAGTTTTGCCAACCGAAGTTAGCCGTTGATAATTTACTAACAAAATTGGTATCCGTTGGTAATTTACCAACATAACTAGTTTCCATTGGTAAAGTTACCAATGAATTCTGAATCTGTTGGTAAACTTGCCAACAGATTCTTGTTCTGTCAGTAAAGTTTGCCAACGAGTTATGCTTTAGTAAGTAAATTACCAACATAATTATTTTTGTTGGTAATTTGCCAACTGAACTTTTATTAGTTGGAAATTTACTAACAAAAATGTTTGATCTGTTGGTGAATTTGCCAACAAATTTTGTCCTGTTTGTAAAATTTGGCAACAGATTTTGTTGTCCTTGATAATTTCTCAATGAATTCTCTTTCTTGAGGCTTGTGTTTAGTCAAGTGATACGAAGTCATGAATTCAAAACAAATAATATAATTTGGGATTTCAAATCATAATTACAAATTTTTTAAAGTATAAGACTTGACTCATAAGTTTATACTTTGCAAAAAAACGCTTATCATTTTAAATTTTATGAAAAAAAGACTCGTGCTCGACGTGAAGAGATTGTTTGTACCATGTGAAAAAAAATATTAAAGAATAACTAGTTACTTATAAAATTATGTATATTTGAAAGTTACAATCACAAACATTTATTTATAAAGGAATATGGAGATATCTGATTTATCAATGCAGTACCTTCGGATGTTTCGATATTTTATTTATGAACTATGATATGCTCATCTAATAAAATTGTATGAGAATTGGAAAATTTTTAATAGTTTTCACAACATGTGAGTTTTTCGTGTTTATGAGAAAAAATTACAACTTAAAAAAATCCAAAACGCATGTCCAAACAAAACTTCAACTTCAAATCAATCTTATTTCCGATCACGATTCCATATCGCATGCAAACGGGCCATTAGAAAACTTTGCCAACAACGTTGTTTGGTATGAAGGACAACAAAATGCAAGATTATTTTATCCTCTGTTTGATTAGGGGTATTAGTTAGTCTCGAAATTATTTATCTCGACATTTGTACCACAATGATGAGACACGTTATTTGTTGGGTGTGCGAACAAAAGACCTACATTGGTAGCTGGTAGGTGGTGGTATCACACCCTTCTCAAAGGAGCCATACGTAATACTCTCGCGTCATATGGCTCCATCTCGAAAGAAGGACGTTCCCTTTCCTTTGACTACCCTTAAACCTTTATGATTTCATGTTGAGCCTGGTCTCCATCTTTACACAATAATTAATGAGTATATTTATATACATTTGTATCCTAAACTAATAGACAAATAGTAAATACATCAGAAATAAATTTCTTGCCGGACAAGTAGACGAGCCCTAAGTACGCAAGGCAACGTTATGCATTGATACCCCCATTGCAAATTGAAGGTGGCTTGTCCACCTTGAGTTTGTCAGGCAAAACTAAAAACGAGCCTTTGAAAGAGGTTTAGTGAATATGTCTACCACTTGATCCTTTCAAGAGAGAAACTAAACTATGAGATCATGTCACGCAATCTTATCTCAAATAAATTGAAAGTCATTTTGAACATGTTTAGTGTGAGAGTGAACCAAAATTGATGTTGATGGAGAGATAAGAAGCACCAACATTATTACACCATACGATGGGAGTTAGGGGAAGTGAGACGCCAAGCTAAAAAGGAAGCGATTGTGTCCATGTTAGCTCAACAACGATGTCATCTAGGGATTTATATTAGATGATCGAGCTATCGTTCACTATTTTCTAGAGGATCAAGAGACCAGAGACGAGCCAATGTACATGGCATAATTGTCAATCAACTTATGACCATCAATGCTTTTAGCCCAATCAAAGTCGACGAAGGCTTGTAAAATGACACACAGAGCTTGCGAGATGAAGAACAAAAATGATTCAGAGTGCTAACGATAGCAGAAAATACACTTGACCACAAACTGATGGTTCAAAGAGGGACGATAAGTGTATTGAAAAACTTTATTGACCGCAATGAAGATGTCTGATTGAGTCAATGTCAAGTATTTTAGCTCCCTAACTATTAGTCGATACAACCCAAAATCATAAAAGATCGAGCTATCACTTGTATCACTTGACCACTTAGTTTGAGCACTTCTAACTTATGTTCTAGCATTAGTACTGTTATACGGTATGTTTGTTCCCAATAATTAATTCTTGTTGATCTTGCCCTTTAGGACTTCTTAAATATATACATGATCCTGTCATCCTTGCGTGTTTGCACATACTTTAAGGTTAATTGATTTATTTTTTCAGGATCGTTCATAGTTCGAATTAATTACTAAAAATTATGGGACTTTACAGAAAAACAAAAAATCGACATTTTTTTTTTCTTTTTAAAATTTGTCAATATTCACGTACTTTAATTAGACTTTTTGATGTTTTAGTGATTTTAATTTATTAATCTCGAGGTTTGTACTCAAAAATTTTCTCAAAATAATTATAGATTCTTAGGTATATGATTTGTATGAATTTTTTATATTCTTTTTATATAGGTGATTTTTTTTTTTTTTTTGGATAAGCCAATCCAAAAAGAATGAAATACACCATTAATTAACAAGAAACTATTTAGCTAATTTTTAACAAGAAAAATAATTTAAAGTTTTCTTTTTAAAAATGTATTTATCCAGAGATAATATGAATAGATAATCCCATCAAATTTTGAGCTAGAAAGCTCCCCAATTAAAATTTGGAGCGAATTTTTAAGCGGGAATAGTTATTATTTTTTTGGGTTTAAAGCGGGAATTTAATTTTGGGCAATTAAATTTATCTTTTCTTTTCTATGTTATTGTCTTCCCCATTCCTCAAGCCAAGAAGTCAAGAAAACCGTTGTCTAACCCTTTGTTCATAATTTTCTTTTGATCGACTCCAGCTTTGGCCTGAGCAGGGGTCGAGCTTTGTTCTTGCCATCGTCGTTCTCCTGAAATGTTTTAGCTGTTCTCAATTGTGGTAATTTTTATATTTTAGTAATCTGATCATTTTTTCTAAGACTGTTTCAACAATCGGTTTTAGGGAAATGAGAAGTTGGGGGAATTCTCCATAGATTTTGCAGAATATGGTTTAGAAGGGGCAAAACCAAAATCTATCAAAACAACGGCCACTCTCCAGTAAGTTATCTCCCTTATTGCGCACAGTTCACCTCATGTTAAGCAAGTATTATGCTTTGATTTTCTGTTCTCAATTTTCAGCAATTTGACCCAAATAATCACTCTAACATGCCTACAATGTACTGCTTCGATATTAGTAGTAGATGGAATTTTGGGGCTTTGCTAAGTGTAGTTTTTGTCTACTTGATTCCTTTGTTGATGCTAATTTTCTAATGATTTGGTTAATTAGTCTCTGTACAATTTTTTCCCTTGTACTTAATGCTTGGAGATTATATTAGTAGAGTTACAGACCAAACTAGTTTAAAAATGGGCCAATTAGGCCAAGTCCATCAACTGTTTGATTATAATACCAAATTATAGGAGTTGTATATTCCTTTGTTTTTCACCAATGTACTAAGACCAACTGACATATTGGGGAGAGGTTTCTTAATTCATTCAGATCAACTGACTCTTGTTGGTGATTGATCTTAACTTGGTCAACGTTATTGCACTACAAGTTAGCAGATACAACTGTACACTTTCTTGTATCTATGGTTAGAGTATTGACTTGCTATGACAATCTTGGTTGCTGAGAAGCCTTGTGTTCTGGTAATAAATAGAGTTCCCGACTGACATTTATACATCCATAAGTCATCCCAATACTTAGGTGTTTGGATGCATACTTATTCAATTCTTTCTTTCTATATGAATTAGCATTTGTTATAATTATTGGCATTAATCATTATCATTGTTATAATCTCTCTCATTCTAGATTTCATGGTTGGTCACAGTGCTCCACTTTGTTTCTCCGTAAGAGTTCTATTGTTCTATTATGGTATGTCTCATATAAATGTCTTTCCTAATGTTACATGGATTACTTGTCAGAGGATGTCATATCTATTGCATAAATCCTCAATCCTCTTCCTCAACAGAGGTGATTGGTCTTTTTACTTTGGGTGGAAACTTACTCAGCTAATAATAATAAACTGGCATTATCTTGAAGTTGAGGGTCTATCGGAACAACCGCTCTACCTCTAAGGTAGAGGTTAAGTCTGCGTGTACTCTACTCTCCTCAAACCCCCATTTGTGGGATTACACTGGTTATATTGTTGTTGTTGTAATAATATAAAGTGATAGTTTATAAAGCTAAATAAATCGAGTCCAAGATAACTTACATGAAAGAGTGTACAGTTTTCTTTCTCTTTGCATAGCTTTCAATGCATAGTAGGAAAAAGATGATAAGATATTAAAAATAGGAGGATCATAGCTCAACAAAATATTGAGAAAGAGAAACAATGTCTTAATTGATGTACGGGATCTAAAAGCAAACTCAGAAGTGAAGTATGCCAAGCATATTGCGCCTTTCGATCGTCACTCCCTTAGTCCTCAAAGTGGCCATTTTGTTATGTGATTTGATCTAATTGTTGGGTTATGAGTCTTTTTCCCTTCCTATATGGATAAATAAAGCCCAATTTGGACCAATCCACTTTTTCCCATAGGCCTAATTGGTCTTATTTCACTATCCACAAAGAGAGTTTCAGTAGCCACAAAAGAGAGAGAGTTTGCAGATTTTCGCCCAAAATTTCACCCCTAATAGCCAACTTCAAATTGCGATTTCCTCTTCGTTTCTTGTCCGTTTGAGCTGATTTTTGGACAGCTTGTTCTTCTCATCTCAATCTTTGATTAGGGACTGACAGAGTTAGATTTGGTGCCTCGCAGCTCCAGTTTTGCATTTGTGAACAGTAGCTGCATTTTTAGGTGATTTTGCTCTTTTATTTCTCTAGTTTTTGGTGCTGTGATTTATATATTGTTGCTCGTTGTTTGGCACTTCTTTGATGACCATGTTGGATAACATTATTGTAACTCTTGGTGATTATAGTGAAGGTTTTGGTCTCATGGTTTTTTACTCTTCACACTGAAGGGTTTTCCACGTAAATCTTGGTGTCTCGTATGATTGGTTTTATTTGTGTTGTCTTATCTATTTTGATTGATGTGTTTGCTGCTTTATTATCATTGTGCTTGGATTTATTTGTCTCCTCTTGGTTCAAATTGAAAGGGAAAGTTTAGATTTGGGTATTCTTCCGCTGCTATCCTGTCGTGCATTCTTTGCTAGTGTCTTGCCTTTCCCAACAAAGTGGTATCAGAGCTACAACACCACTAGGAGCAGAATTAGTCAAAGAAACTCGAAGAGTTTCGAGTTTCCCAAGAGTCTGGCAGAGTATTAAGAAGCCAAAGTCCTTGAATTTCTTCATCAAAGTTTACACCCATTCCAGACAGCTGGTCATGGACACCCTGAAAATCATTTATACGATCATAAATAAGACTGCCCTCTTTATACCTGATATTCATCAACTGTTTCAACAGGAACAACTTGTTATTGCCAGAATTCAAAGCATAAAGTGTCTCGAGCTTGTTCGACAAACTTCTGGCATGTGTCTCATTCACAATATAGTTTCTAACACTACTATGAGGAGGTAGCAATTCCATCCATGACCATACTAATGGGTGTAAATCTTGTAAGGGGTAAGTTGTGTATTGGCTGCTGAAATGCCTAACTCTTCAAATAGTAATCAGAAAATCGCTTCTTTAGTTGTTTAATTTGTAATAGGGGCCAAATGTGAGACTATATAAGTAAACTTGTTTGTGTTTGTTGTCTTGCTTTGCGGATTCCAAAAGCTTGCATTGTATTGTATATGTTATCTAATTTTCTTTTCACGTTTTCTTCCCTTTTTCATTTTCCATGAGGAGACACTTGGAGTTATCCGGTGAAATTCAAGCAAACAATTCTCATGCCACTTTTCAGACATCTATTGTTCATCTGTGGATGCTGTGAGCTTTTTCTTTTTCTGGAGGCTTGAGATTAGTTATGTAATGGAAGACATTACATTCTGCTGCATTGTTGAGATCATTTCTTGCATGTTGATTAGTATGTATTATGAAATACATTTGATGTGTTGTTGCTAATAAATGTAAACATTTATAAAATGACGAGAGTTTTGAGTTTATTTAAATTTCCTTTCAGATTTTTAAAGTAATATTTAACATATATATTAGTGTTGAAATTTGTAGTAGCTTACTTTATTGGCATATTAATTATGAAATCTAAGAAATGAATTACAATTTTTTACCAATTATTTTTTTTGCCGTTAGTAAAATAGCTAATGAATTGGTAACCGATTACTAACTCATTTAGGAACATGAATAATTCGATTTACCAACAGATTTTCAACACGTTAGTAAAATTTCTAATGAATTACTAACAATACTTTTCCGTTATTAAATTTACCAACCGATTACTAACAAAATTTAAAAAGTGAAAAACCAAATTTACTAATCATATTCTACACGTTAGTAAAGTTACTAATGGCATACTAACCAATTTTTTGTTAGTAAATTTGCCAACGGATATGTTAGAGCTCAGTTTCATAATTTACCAACAATTTTTTTTGGTATTTACTAACCAATTTTTAGTTGGTAATATTTACCAACAAATTCAAGTTGGTTGGTAAATTTACCAACGAGCCTTTTAGCAACAAGTCAATTTCCATTGGCAATCGGTTGGTAACTCGATTTGCCAACCGATTTGATCAACTTACCAACAGATATTTTTGTTGGTAATTCTACCTTTTCTTGTAGTGTATGTGATTTGCAATGATTGACTATAGGCCGAAGAGTCTTACTACAGGGATTACCACTCCTTCAAGACTGATTTGGGTTCCAGAGTTATTATAAGGGCAGGACGGCGAGAGGAGGAAGCTATTACTATGAGCGAGATGTTAGTTGAAAAGAATAAGGTTCAGAGGAGGTCACAAGCTACCATTACTACGTAATCTACTACTCTTATTATCTCTTTTACTTTGATTTTGTTCTAACAAATTTGTTATTTTATTTATTATTAATATAAAAGGTTGTAATCTGATAAATTTACCCTTCCTAATTTATTTATTTGGTTTATTTTTATTTTATAAATCATGAGATTAAAAGTTCAAAGCTATTCCTCAATTGATTGAAATGGCCTCTGTTGAGAAAACATTAATAGCTTCTGCACAATACATCAATAATAACTGCACCATCTCTGTTGTAAGTTTGAGATTGCCATGAGTTATCCATTATCACTTCTCATTTGATTCTGGTGAAGTTGTTGTAATGTGACCACGAGGTCACATCTTCAAGCTTTGGAAATAGTCTTTTATAAAAATGTAAGGTAAGGCTGCATACATAGATTCTTGTGGTCGGGCCATTTTCCGAACACTACAAATAGCGAAAGCTTTAGTATACCAGACTGCCTTTTACTTCTCATTTGATCCTAATAAATACAACGCCACCCAAACGGCC
Source organism: Capsicum rhomboideum (assembly GCA_031232105.1). Classification (NCBI taxonomy): domain Eukaryota; kingdom Viridiplantae; phylum Streptophyta; class Magnoliopsida; order Solanales; family Solanaceae; genus Capsicum; species Capsicum rhomboideum. The sequence goes on from CP124716.1 coordinate 138,500,927, forward strand.
AAACCCAATAAAAACGTTATTATGATTGCTTGATTGGTTTTCCCACGAATAAAAAATTATCCCCAAAATCCGAACGCCCACAGTATGCTGGTCTTGATGAGCATTGCCATTCTTCTTCCCCCAAATCTTTGTATAATTATCAACGGAAAATCAAAACATTTTACTCCATAATTATTTTTTGTGTATGTGAGTATGGTGAAGAACCGACGGTGAAATAAATAAAACAGTCCAAAGCAGTAAGAAAAAAGAAATAATGACTCATAGTGAAATACTATAGACAACATGACAAATCACCATGAACAATAATTAAAATAATACGATAATCGAAGTACAGAAAATAACCTATAGTAATCAAACGCTTAAAGATAAAAAACTGCAAGAGTAATACTACGATCAATAGAACAGAAGGATAAGCGAGATAACGTTCAATTATCAAATTAACCTTCTATTCTAATTTATGTCCTTCATAACCTCATATCTAAGTTCATGTCCTCAGAAAGCTGAAGTTGAGTCATGTCATGTCATGTCATGTCTAATTACCACCCTAATACTTCTTCGGCCTTCCTCTACCTCTTCTTGAAACCATTCATAGTCAACCTCTCTTACCTCAGTATTGGACATCAATGTATCTGCTCTTCACATACCAAATTCATCTCAGCCTCGTTTTCCGCATGGCCTTTATCGTGGCTACTTGTACCTTTTCGAATATTTTCATTCCTAATCTTATCTCCTCTATCTTTTTCCCAATATCTTTATTTCTAATCTTATGTCTCCTTGTATGCTCACATATCCATCTCAGTATCCTAATTTCCGCAATTTTTATCTTATGAACGTGAGAGTTTTTAACTGCCAGCACTTCACTTAATACAATATAGTCGGTCTAACCACCGTTCTGTAGAACTTTCCTTTAAGCTTTGGAAGCACACCTTCTTTACACAAGACTCCATATGCGAGCCTACATTTCATCCACTCTCCACCACTACGGTGTGTGATATTATCGTCAATCTTTTCATTTTCATAGATAATATAGATCCAAGATACTTGAAACTTCCTCCCTTTTGGATAAATTGTGTATCAAGCTACATTATTGAACTTGCACTCTAAATATTCTATCTTGGCTCTACTTAACCTGCACCCTTAAGACTCAAAGGTCTATTTCCAAACCTCCACTACCGTTAACTCCATCGTGTTTGTCAATCAGCTTTGTCATCTGCAAGTAACCCACACCATAGAACCTCTCCTTGAATATGTCGTGTAAATTCATCCATCACCAAGACAAACAAAGTTAAGTTGAGAGTTGATCACTGATGCAACTCCATCACAAGTGCTCCAAGTTGCCTCTTGCTGCCATTACCTGTATCTTGGCTTCTTTATACATATCTTTGATCATCTTAGTTTACACAACAGATACAATTCTAGCCTCCAAGCATTTCTGTAACCTTGTTAGCGTACGACGCAGATCCATGAACTTTCTTTGAGATTTTGCCGTAAGCCTTTTCTAGGTAGCTGAACATTGAACACCACATGTAATTTCTTCTTCCTCTCTCTCTCTCTAGTGCTCTACTAATCTCCTTACAAGATGAATGACTTTTGTAGTTGAGGATCATGATATAAATCAAAACCAGTTCACAATAAAATTTTATTAGATTTAAATCCGTACAAAATTTGGATTATATTAAATTCAATATATATTAATCCAAATAAATATTGTGGATTAATATAATTGGATTAATTATTTAAGTTCAATAAGTACGGATATAATGAAAGTTCAATTTTTATTGAGTTATTCCATCAATTTTGGCTATAAATAATGAACTCAGTTTGCAAAGCCCAAAATATTATCTTATTCTTGAAGTCCAATTGGGTGCCACATGTCAAATGATGTGGCACGCCAAGTCAAGCAAAGGGGCCAATAAGATCATGCCACGCGTCAAAATGATGTAGCATGCCTAGTGAAATCAAAGGCCAATAAAAATGTGACATGTCTACAAGTGACATGTTCCGACCAATCAAATGTCATCATGTTACTTAAATCTGATTGGCCGAAAGAAGCCTTTCCTCATCACAACTCTTCCATCCTACAACTATAAATAGGGGTCTCTATAATTTAGAAAAGGGACCAAGAATTCTAACAAGAAGCAAGAGAGAACTCGTGGATCAAGCGTTGCAGATTATTCTACAAGCTACAAGTTCAAGCATTAACTCAAGTTAAAGCATCCAAGTTCATAGATTCAAGATCAAGCTCAAACGCCCTTGAATTCAAGTACAAGTCAAGATCAAGTTCATCAAATTCACAAGTCAAGATCAAGTTCATCAAATTTTTAACTCAAGATCAAGACCACAAGATTCAAGAACAAGCTCAAAAGCCCTTGACTTCAAGTACAAGTCAAGATCAAGTCCATTAAATTCACAAGTCAAGTTCATCAAATCCCCAAGTCAAGATCAAATTCACTATATTCAAGATAAAGCTCAAAGGTTCTTGAACTTATATTTGAAAAGGCGAATCAGAAGATTTATAGAGATTGTAACACTCAAACATTTGAAATCAAATACAATGATTGTTGCGATAGTTTTCTTGTCCCGATTATTATTTACTCGACTCGAATTTTATTATCTACAATGAAATTAGCCACGCTCCTCCTCCCGCTGATTTCTGTCACCCTCTTTCAAATTTTTTCTAATGTTACTATTTTAAATATTATCCTTTATCTTCTACAAAGGAATCATCATACTTCATTTTCATTCTTTGCATATGTTCATCGTCTTAAGACTTAAAGATGATATTAAGCAACCCAAAAAGTTATTCCAAACCTATCCTTTCTGTGTTCTTCAAAATTCCATAAAAATCTCATCTAGTCTAATTACTCTTCCCCTATGCATGTTATGAATAGCACTCTCAAACTACTTAACCTAAAATAAAAGAAGAAAATAAAACTCACTTTAAATTTCCTTATCTGACAGCTTAATCACAAAGGAGATCAAAAATCTCCAGGACCAGAACCTTAAACCAATATAACATGCTGCTTTTGCAGCTTCCGCAGTGCAGCAATCCCGTTCCTATTTTTTCCTAAAAATAATATGATCGCAAACCCTTTTGATTTTGCTGGAGTCGACGCTGGAAAGACTTGTTCAAAGTAGGGGTGGTAAATGGGTGGATTGGATTAGATTTGGATGAATTGAATATGAATTGAGCTTAAATAGATTGAATTGTAATCCACATATATATTGTATGGGTAAATATGAATTTGGTCAAATATAAATTGGGTAAAATGGTTCCAACCCACTTTAATTCCTAAAGCCATAAAGCCAAAAACTCATAGAACTTTTATATACATATAAACTTGGGTTTTTTTATCCTACCACCCCACCCGCCTACCCCCAACCACCTACCCCCCCCCCCCAAAAAAAAAAAAAATTAATTATCTTGTTAAAAAAAATTCTTTACCCCTCCAACCAAATCTCCTAACCCCCCCCCCAATGCACCCCCCTCCCACAGTCCCCTACCCCTACCCACTCCCCCTCCCCAACACCAAAAAAAAAAAAAAAAAAAATTTACCCCCAACTCCCCATGCACCCCCTAACTCCCCCCTCCCCTCGTTAAATTTAATTTTTTTAACTAATATTTTGTAAAAAGAAAAAAAATTCTTACCCCGCACCCCACCCACCCTACAATCCCCTACCTCGAAACCCTCCCACCCAGCCCTTTAAAAAAAAAATTATTATTTTTTTAAAAAAAATTCTTTACCCCCACCCCCCACCCACCCCGCCACACACACACACACCCTACACGACTCCTCCAAAACACTACACCCCCTACCCTTGCCCCCTTCCACCCACCGAAAAAAATAAAAAAAATTTAAAAAAATCTTTTCTTACCCTCCCCCCCCCCCCACTACATCTTCCTAATCTCTTCCTGCAGCTCACAATTCCCGCACCCCAAAAAAAAAATTTAAAAGAAAACTTAAAAAAAAAAAAAAAAAATAGTTCTGCCCCCCACCCAACCTATAAAATTTTCTTAAAAGAAAAAAAAAATTCAAAGAAAAAAAATGAAATTCTGGCCCCCTATCCCTCCCCGCCAAGTCCACCCCACCCCAGCCCCAACCCCCTAATTTCTTTTTTAATTTTTTTTTTAGTATAATTAGAGATTTTGAACATAAGTGAGTGATCTATGGGCTTATATGAATACCTATTTATTACTCACCTTGTCCATATTTGTATGAGCTTTTAAAATAGGTTGAAGTCCATATATATCCATTTAAAATAGGAAAAAGGACATGGGCTGATCCTTCTTAAAATTAATAGCCCATGTTTGGGATATACGACAAGGATAGCCTGTCGGCCCAAACATGGACTATTAATTTTAAGAAAGGTCAGGCCCTTTATTTCGTTTTTTTTTGCTCCAATTTTTGTTTAACTAAAAAATCTGCTTTTTTAAAAATAAATAAATAGTATAGAAATTGTATCATTTTGTATAGAGTATATATATATATATATATATATATATATATATATATATATATATATATATAAACTATATCGATGTTGTATAAAATATATATAAAAAATGTATAGAATATGTATAGAAAATGTATAGTAGTTGTATAAAATATGTATCTCAATGATAATTGCAGCAAAAGGTTGTATAAAATGTGTATATAAATTGTATATTTGTTGTATAAAATGTGTTTAGAAACTATATAATTGTTGTATCGGATGTGTATAGGAACTGTATAATTATTGTATAGAATATGTTTTTGTATATGATCTATATAAAATTGTATCATTGTTGTATAGAATATGTATATGTGTCGGATGTGCATAGAAACTATATCATTGTTATATAAAAATGTACAATGTATCATTGGCTTCTTTTTTCCTTTTTTTTTAAAAAAATTTCACTCTTCAAGTATTGTTATTTTTTTTGTGTGCGTTGCTTTGTTTTTTCAAAAAAAAATAAATTCCAAATATGCATTGAAACATTTTTTTTTTGTTATGTTTGAAAAATACATTTTTAAAATATTTAATTATTAAAAAAAGAGCAAAAATTAGAAGAGTATATTTTTCAAAAAATTAAAGGAACCGCAAAGAAAAAGCAACAAAAAACACGTGAAAAGAAATTGGAAGAAAAGTAGCATTTTAAACATAGAAACCAAAAAAAAAAAAAGAAAAAAAAAAGAAACTAACCAAAAAAAAAAAAAAAAAAAAAAGGCAGTAAAGGTAGCGACTAACGACAAAAAAGAAAAAGAAAAGACAAGGCTACTAATTGACAAATTGAATTCAAAGGTCATTCGGGTGTCATTTGTTTGAGCCCAATGACCATTTACGTCTTTTCCCCTTTAAAATATGAGTGATCCAATTAATTAAAAGGAAAAGGACATGGGTTGACCATTTTTAAAAGTAATGGCCCATGTTTGGGCCATTAGACATATTATGGCCAGTCAGCCCAACTAATTCCACAAATTGACCATTTCTAATTTGGGAAAAGAGCATGAGCTGACCATTTTAAAAAGTAATGACCCATGTTTGGGCCATTGGACATATTTTGGCCAGTCGACCCAGCTAATTCCACAAATTGGTCATCTCTAATTTGGGCTACCGGCCATTCATTCAGGCCCTTTATTTCGACTTTTTTCTTCTTTTTTCTGGGCTAAAAATCTGCTTTCCTTTTTTTAAATAATAAATTAAACACAATTGTATAAAAACTTTATAATTGTTGTATAGAATATGTACCTATATAAGATATATGTACAGAAACTAATAGGATGTCTATAAGAACTGTATAATTATTGTATAAACTATGCATATGTATAAGATATGTATAGAAACTGTATAATTATTGTATAAAATATATATCTAACTAATTATTACAGTTAAAGATTGTATAGGATGTGTATAGAAATGTATAATTGTTTTATAGAATATGTATCTAAATAATTATTGTAGCTAAAAGTTGTAAATGGTGTGTATGAAAACTGTATAATTGTTGTATAGAATATGCATCTAAATAATTATTGCAGCTAAAGTTGTATAGGATGTGTATAGAAACTATATACAATTTTTGTATAGAAAATGTATACGATGTATATAGAAATTGTATCATTATTGTATAGAATGTGTATATATATGTACCAGATATGCATTATACTCCCTCCGTTTCAAAAAGAATGGCCTAGTTTGACTTGACACGGAGTTTAAGAAAATAAAGAAGACTTTTGAATCATGTGGTCATAAATTAAAGTTGTGTTAAATGTACCAAAATGCCCTTTAATCTTGTGGTCTTAAACATGCCACGTGGAAAGTTGAAATTAAAGTATTGCCAAAAAAAGGAAAGAGTCATTCTTTTTGATACAGACTAAAAAGGAAAGTAGGTCATTCTTTTAGAAACGGAGGGAGTATTGTATTAACATGTATCAGATTGTATATATGTATTGTATTGTATCAATATGTATAAGATATATATTGTGTTTCATATATGTATCAATACTTTAGAATACTCATATATGCATTTGTATTGTATTGTATTAGATATGTATTGTATCGTATCAATACATAGTATTTGTATATATATATATATCAACATGTATTGTATCGTATCAATATGTATTCTTCTATTTTTAATTGTACTTGAAAAAAATATACTTTTTGTATTTGATTTTTTTTTATAAAAAAAAAAAGAGCAAAAAAAATAGTGAAAAAAGAGCAATAAATTATTTTATACACTTTATATAATAATAATAATAATAATTAAAAAAAAAGTAAAAAGAGCAACAACAAAAGTAAAATAAAAAATACAAAATTAGCAGAAACCAAAAAAAAAAAAAGGAAAAGTCAAACAAAGCTGCGGCAATTAGAGAAATGGCTAAGAAATGGGATTTTGAATTCATGGGTCATTTTTGTGTCATTTCTTTCAGCCGAGAGATTGTTTTTGTCCTTTTTCCTTAATTAATAGCCTGTTTGGCCAAACTTGTAAAATCAGCTTATTTTGAAAAGTGATTTTTTTAAAAGTGCTTTTCAAAAAAGTACTTCTGATAAGAAGCAATTCGTGTTTGGCCAATCAATTTGAAAAGCACTTTTGTGCAGTAATTTGTGTTTGGCCATGCTTTTCAAAAAGTGCTTTTAAATGTCAAATTACGATAAGGGCATGAACAAAATTACTTAATGATTAATATTAATTAGTAGGTAATAAATACTTTTAAATATCTATTATGAAAGATTATAATTAAATTCTCATTTCATTTAAGTAAAATATCAAAATAAAATTGGAAATTACTTTGTTCTTTCAACATAATAAAAAATGTATCAAATATTACTCAACAAGTATTGAAAAAATCACTCCAAAAATCAGTCATTCTAAACATCTAACCTAAAAAAAATACTTATACATGAGAAGAGCTTCTAACAATATCATCCCTAATTTTATTACGCAACAACTCCATAGCATTAGTACACGCTCCTTGCACTTCTGAATAAACTTCTTGATTTTCATCTTCTTCCTCTAGCTCTGACATAATGTCTTCATTTGCATAATGATCGAACTCAATATCAATGGAAGAATGTCTTCGTATGAAATTATGTATAGCCATTGTAGTTGTAACAAGATGAACCTGAGTGCGAAACTTGAAAGATGGCATTGAACGTAAGATAGCAAACCTGTTTTTCCATACCCCAAATGTTCTTTCAATTGTACATCTCAAACTAGAGTGAAAAAAATTAAAAACCTCATTTGAATTTCTGAAACTTGAGTTACGCCCAAAATCGGGAAGATGATAGCATTCACCTTTATATGGCCCTAAGTATCCCAGCATTGTTGGATATCCCGAATCAACTAAATAATAGTTGCCTAAGTTCAGTAAAAATATTAAAATTAATTAATATGAAAGTAATTTCTACACAATAGAAATTTACAAGATATAATATTAGGGTCACTTACCTGTTGGAGGATGTGGAAAGTTAAGGTCTTGTCTTCTAAGAGCTTGATCAAATATTCTAGCATCATGAGCAGTACCTTCCCACCCAGGCCACACAAATGTAAAGCACATGTCCCAATCACATACAACCATTACGTTTTGGGAAGTGAAGCCTTTTCTGCCGATGTATTTTATTTGTTCCTTTGAAGGAACAATACAAGGTACATGTGTACCATCTATAGCACCAATGCAATTTCTAAAATATGGCCAATACCTATTATCTTCTCTTAATTTAGTGTGAACATCTGAAAGAGCTGGATCCTTTGACTTAATGATGTCCATAGTCAATTTCAGACGTGCTAGCAAAACTTTATGAAACTGTCTGCTAACGGTCTCTCCAGAGTGCTGAAATCGTTCTTGAATCATTCGATTTCCAACCCCATGTCCTACCACCATTAAGAACATGGCGACCATCTCTTCTATGGTTATATTTCTTGTTGCTTGTAGACCATGTTGTTCTCTTAATATTTTGCATAAGAGAAGAAAAATATGTTTTTCCATTCTAAACATTTCGTAGCAACGCTTATTATGTCCTTCAAGCACCTCTTTAATGAAATGTTGTATGAAGAGAAGTTCTGCATGGAGTTTTCAAACAAAATTTCAAGAAATACTCTACTGCAGGAGGTATACCATTAATTGCCAAATCAACCACATCATCAAAAACGTCATCATCATACTCATCATCACCTATAAGAACTTCTTCTTCACAATCGTCACTATTATTTATAATCAATGACATATCTGTAAAACATATTAAAACAAAAATTACTTAACTAATAAAATAAAAGGCATAAATTTATAACTCATTTAATTGAAAAGAAACAGTACTTCTGCAAATAAGATAATACTATAAAATAAAACTCAAATATAAATTTCAAGAACTAAAATATTATCCTAAAATACGAAAGAGAGTTCAAATTATAATTTGCAAAAAAACATCTAATCTAAATGCAGTGATAAATAGCATCTTTCTTTTTTATCCTTGTGAAGCTATGACATCTTCTCCAACCATTCCAATTGTAAATCTGGGTCTTTCTGTGCTATAAACATTTCTCTCATTGGTTGCTTGATCATTAACTTATTCGCTTTCCACCATAAGTCACTATGAACAACCATATCAGGTAAGTTACGAACAACATCCATAACACTTTCAATACTGAGTGAAGTATTGTTTGATCCCACACTCATTGCAGCACGAAATGCCACAGCTTCTGCAATTTTCTCCATTAATGCTGAGATCTTTAAACCTGTACTGACTTTGTTTTTTTTCTTTTTCAATTGTAATTGTTGATGCTTTTCTTTTTTTGGTTTTACCACCACTTTCTTTGATATCACTTTTTTCAGTAACTTCTGAGTCTTCTAGGTTAATCTGATCCAAACCTTCATCCGTAATATTTCTTAAGTAATCATTCACAATAACCTCTTCATTACTTGTTGGAGTTTCAAAGTCGAATTCTTTCTCATCCTGAAACCAACTACTCTGAAGTATGCTATCAGGTAAAATTCCAGATGATGGCGCCCATGCATGTTCACCGGTACAAACAACGGCTTTAAAACACATTTCCATCAAGTCTCGACATTGTAAACCTTTGTCTCTGAATTTTTCTACATTTGGATTTTCCTATAATTATGAACGAACAGTAAAATTTTAGTATTTGAAATAGATTAATAATTCATTATATTTAAATAAAAATAAATTTGATAATTCTTAGTACCTTTATCTTCCTACTCCACCATTCAGTACTCGCTTAAACTGTCTTTTTCTCGTAATCCCATCCTAAGCCAGTTTCCTTTCCAACAAGAGCATCCCAGTCTTTCCAGAGAAGTTTCAAAGCATCCCATCTGTTCTTCAATTTCATCTTATCATAATTTTTTCCAGTCTTATTATTGAATTTCTGCACCAAATTAGACCATCCTACTTTGCTGAAGTGAGTGTTAGGACGATTTCCAGCTCTAATTTCTTCCACACATAAATTTAAAAATAACTCTGTTGTCTCTGCGTCCCATCTAGCCTTCTCACTATTTATATCGTGCGTCACTTTCTTATAACCCATTATCTTGTAAATATTAATTAAAAAAACAAGTAAGATATAATAAGATATGTAACAAAATTTCTATATATCATTAAATATTTAACTAATATCAAACAAACAATTATATAATAATGAGATGTAAGCCTTGCGACATGGGATATATACATACATAAATAAGTATGTTAACATGTGCATAGATGTCAAAAAAATTGTATATAGTTGATGATTTTTATACTTAGCTAAATATTACGTAGTTAGTTTTAAAATTTTTTGTTCACCCGCTCAATCATTTTTTAAAAAAAATTATTTAGCAGTACAAATTTTGTACAATCTTAGTGAAATTTTTGATTATGTCACTATTTTGATATGCTATTGTATTCTTCATTTCTTTTTCACTTGTACTGTATTGTAAAAATTTAATGCATGTATATCTCAAAGTATATTTTATATCAAATTTTATCAAGATGAAAGTGTATATATAACACGTTCTTCATTATGGGCTTAACAAATATTATTGACAGAAAAGTTTTGATAATAATAAATATTATTCTATTGTACATCCACAAATATTCCTTAAACTTCTTGATGTTATAAAAAAACTTATTAATATCAAACAAATAGTTATATAGCAATTAAAATTTATATAAATAATATTTAATAGTAAATTTTTGATAGAGCACATGCAGAAGGGACAAAACAAACACTTGGAGAAATATTTCAGAATAACTATGACAAAAAAAGTGACATAATTGTGAACAAAGCACTGAAAACATTATGCAGAATACATATTTATTTTTTTCAAAAAGAGTATTGAACATACCTTATTGGCTGTTTCTTGATTGCTTGGCTGCTTCTTGGCTGCCGAAGGAGATGCGTGCAGAAAGTTTATGGAGGAACAAACTTTATAAAATAGGGTATATGTTATGTTAGGGTTATTTTAGTATATAAGTTATTTTGGTAAGGGTATTTATGTCATGACAAAAATTTAAAACTGCTTCTGCTTTTGCTTTTGGGGAGAAGCTACTTTTTTTAGCTTCTCCAAAATAGCTTTTTTCACTCCCTAAAAGCACTTATTTTTCTTCAAAAGCTTGGCCAAACACTTTAATTTTTTAAAATAATCACTTATTAAAAAAAATAAGCACTTTTGGGATAAAATAAGCTTGGCCAAACAGGCTATAAATGTGGGTCAAATGGACTCTTTTCACTTGTATGGATTGAAATTTCCACCCCTAGTTCAAAGTCATGCATTTTTTCTAGATCTTTAATTCAAGAAACCAGAAAATGAAAATATCTTAAGCCAAAGAGTTTTCTAGCCAAATACTCTCTCCGTTTTATTTTATTTGGTCCTTATTGATTTGACAACCCCCTTAAGAATACTTTAATTAGAGGTATGTTTTACTAAACTAATCTTATTAATAATCTTTTGAAACTTTAAATTTGACTATTTAGTTATTTAATACTAAGGGTAATTTAGGAAAGAAGTAATAAAACTCCTTTGATTTGCGTAAATAAATAAATAAATTAAAACATTTATTTTTAATATATAGGCCAAGTAAAATAAAATGAAGGAAGTACATGTTTATAGATAAAATTGTTACTTTATCATATCTGTAATGTTGCCCGCTATTGCAGTGTCCAGCATCTTGCTCCAAACTATAACCTAAAGCGTAAATCTTAAGCGTGCCAACCAGCAGGGGCGGAGCTGCTCAGAAAAATTTAATAGCCTCATGATACTCTCTCCTTTTAAAATAGTTATCACTTTCTATTTCTTTTATCTAATTTTCAAGGCTAAATTATACTTATTAGATTAAATTAATATTTCAAAATTAAAATTTGGATATTCAAAAATTATATGAAAAGTAATACAAATTGTAATTTTTCTTAGTTAATATGATGAAAAATACATCTTAGAGATTGATTAAAATTTATATTGTTTGACTCTCAAAAAGAAAAATTGTAACAAATATTTTGAAATGAAGGAAGTAATTAAGTTTTAATTTAATCAAAAAACAAAAAAAAACTATCCCTCTCGTGTATATAAAAATCATTAATTGTTCTATAATGTTCTTCTTTCAATTGATAATATCTTATATATGGTCAATTCATCTAATATTTTTTTAAGATATCGTAAGTAAGAAAAGTATTAAAAAAAACTAAATATATATATTTATGAAGTAGAAATATAAAAATATCAAATCTTAGATTGAAAAATATAAATAGAAAGCTAGAATGGTAGAACGTGATTATTGAATTTGATAAATTTATATTAAAATAAAATTTTACTTCTTCAATTTACTTGCAACATTATTCGAAATAATAAAAAGATATGCCATTTACAATGTTCGATACACTACAGTAAAAGCCAGAATAGTTAATTGGATGAAGAAGAAAACATATTTATGAAATTTTCTTGTAATAGAGAAAAAATGAGAAGGATTTTTTTTATTTTTTTTTATTTTAAGAGTGAAGTGTTGAAAACACTCTCAAATTTGGTGCAGATTATTAGTTTAATTTTCCAAACTATAGCTAGTAGTAAAAACACTACACTCTTATACTTGACTAAATGAATTTTAAAACACCCCCGTTTTGTCATATCTAATTAATGTGTATTCATTCACACTCCAACTGAATTTGTATGCTGATGTGTTATTTATGTGGCATCCACTTGGATATTTAAATTCAAAAAGAAAAGAAAAAAATATTTAAAACATAAACCCACTAAAATAACCCTATCCGGTGAAATCATCCTACAAACTCTCTCACATCTCTAGAATTTTTCCCCTCTTCCTCATAATTCTCCTTCAATTTCCTGCATAACCTTTTGATTTACATTCCATTTCCATGAAAATCAAAGGATTTTAGCCCGAAAAATATATCTTTGATAAAAGTATTGGTAATAATCTCCTTTCATTTTGATTTATGGTTTATTTAATGTAGACTGTTTTAATTAAATCTCCTTCCGAGATTGTCATCTGACCATGAAATTTTTAAAGTTGTCGGAAATCCATATCTACAAAGTATAATCATCAAAACTAAGGCTGTGCACAAATCGAATCAATTCGAGTATTCGGATCGATTCGAAGAATTTGGATAATTCAATTTGAATTATACAATTTGAATCAATTTACGAATTTAATTCTAGAAAATTTTGATTTTACGATTGAAATTTGGTTTTGGGTGTTTACAATTCGAATCGATTCGAAAATCAAAAAAATAAAATAAAAAAATAATAATAATATATATATATATAATAGTATTTATTAATTACTTACAAACCTAAAACCTAATGCAGACTCACAATAGCCCAAGCCCACATTTAGAGTATTTTAATTATGAAACCTAAAACCTACGCCTCTTTTATCAGTTACAACTTCAAGAGCATAAACATAAATCCTAAACTTGCAATGCAATGTTACTTTAGGTTACTTAAGGCCTAATTTCAAAATTTTGTTGTTTTTTATTATGTTTGCTCTAAAATTGAAATAAAATAGTTGTTTGTTGAAATTTCAAATTCGAACAAATCGATTCGTAAATCGAATCGAAATAATAAAAAGTGAATCGAATTGGACCTAGAATGACTCGAATTAAGATAAGGATTTTAACAAATCGAAATTTGAAATTTCAATTCACTAATGGCTAAATTCGATCTGGTGCACAGGCCTAATCAAAACAATTGAGGTTAAGAAATCTAGCAATTAAATAAGATGATAAAATAAAGTTTAAGTTCAAACTTGTGGTGCATTTTAATGGAGAAAACTTAAATAGAAAGAAGAAAGATTGTGATAGCAGTTCAGGTGTGATGAAAACTCAAAAGAAAAGTTAAAAATGAGTTTTTTATACCGTTTAATGCTTATGTAGCATTAATTTTTAAGCAGTTTACGCGTCCTCAAGAGTGTGAGATTATTTTTTATGCCATGTGGCATCTTGAGGGGAGGGGGCATGTTTACATTTATTTAGTCAAATTTAGGGGTGTTTTAAATTTATTTAGTCAAGTTTAGGGGTGTTTCTAATATTAGGTATAGTTCGAGGACTAAAGTAATAATCCGAGCTAAGTTTGGAGGCGTTTTCAAACACTTTTCCCTTTAAAAAAAAAACAGAAAAGTATCAAAAAAACCTCTTCCCTTACATGCAATTTCTTCTTTCTTCTCAATTAGAACCCTAACTATCATGGACCTGGCCAGTTTCTCCCTCTCTCTTCTACCTCTAATATGAACCCTACTACGATAGTAAACCCTACCCTAATTTATACAAACATGTTAAAACCCTTGATTCTTAATAACAAAGATTCCGGACAGATTAGACCTGAGATTTCTATACCTTTCAAGCTTGTTACAAAACTATATTGAGAGTACTATATCAAATGGACGGATATAGAAATGAACAAAATGGACATAATTGAAACTCTGCAGCATACAGTCATAGGCAAGTTTTCATATGGATAGCCTGACCTTGAAGAATTGCTATCAACAATTTCGCATCAATGTGAAATAAAGAGAGACTGTCAGATTGGTTGATTTTTTTTATTTTTTTTTTTGCAATAGACACATTCTAAGCAGATTGTCCATAAAGGAGGATTTTATCAACTTGACATCAAAGGTTGCATACTACATCAAGGCTAAAGATGAAATCTTCTGCCAAATGAGACCACTTATTTATAACTCCAATTTCAAAGTGGAAGAGAAGATTATGAGAGCCATGACATGGATCTCATTCCCTAACCTGTTGCCCACATATTTTGTGAAGGAATAATTGTTTTCTCTAGCCACAACAGTTGGTAATCCTTTGCACCTGGATATGGATATGGTAAATAGAACAAGACCTAGCTACGTGAAAGTTAAGGTTCTGAAATGACAGATTTACCTAACCATATACAGATGGACATTGAAGATGAGAAATCAGGTGTTATAAGGACAATTAAAGTGAACATACAATACAATTATCTTTCCAAATATTGCATTGAGTGTAAGTTTCAGAAGCATAACATGTATGAATGAAACATTCTGCATCCAGAACTCAATGACAAAAGAATAGACCAGAGCAAAGTGAAGGATTCAAAAAAAGTAAGAGAACAGGTTCAAAAGCTTCAAAAAGGGTAAAAGCTAACTATAATAAGGTGAAGTCTAACATTAACAACCAACATGATATCCAATAATCAGGTTCATTCCAAGACTCACTAGTGAAAAGATTGTTGGTAATTCAAAGGAATGGACTGTTATCAAGAGTAATAAGGGCCCAAACAAGGTAAATAGACAACAGAAGCAGCATGACTTATGAGGGGATGTGAAGGATAAAAGAGAAGCCATACAATCGTAAGATGGGAAACAAAGCAAGGTTATCAGTCAGAATAAGTTTGATGCACTGGCTAATGAGGAGGAAAGGAAAGTGAAGACAAATCAGGAACAACTAGCTCACAAACACCTAACAACAAAGGAGAAGGGCCAATCATCAGCAACACCAATAATAACACCAGGCCAATAAAAGAACATAACACCAATAAAACAGTGACAATAGGTAAAGTTGAGGGAGATTCGGACATTCAGGAAAAGAACAGTGAAAAAAGGCTAGAGAAGCACAAGAAACATCTAGAAGGAGATAACATTACTGGGAAGACTCCAAGGTCTACCATCCTAGTGAATCACAAAACTAATTATAGTAATTTCTTTACCCCTCCAATCAACTCTCCTACCCCCCCCCCCAAACCCAAATCACCCTCCTCCCACAGTCCTCTACCCCGACCCACTCCCCCTAAAAAAAAAAAATATATTAAAAAAAGTTTTTTTACCCCCACCTCCCCATGCATCCCCTAACTTCCCCCTCCCCCCTTTAATTTTTTTTTTTTAACTAATATTTGTAAAAGAAAAAAAATTCTTTCCCCGCATTCCACCCTCCCCCGCCCACCACCCCACAATCCCCTACCTCGACCCCCTACCCCCCCCTACCCTCCAAAAAAATAATAATTTTTTTTTACAAAAAATTTCAGCACCCCCACCACCACACACACAAACCCTACACGACTTCTCCGAATCCCTACCACCCCTACCCCTGCCCCCTTCCACCCATCCAAAAAAATAATATTTTAAAATAAAATTCTTTTCTTACCCTCCCTCCCACCCCCACTCCATCTTCCTAATCTCTCCCCGCACCTCATTCCCGTACACACAAAAAATAATTTTAAAGAATTTTTTTTAAAAAATTAAACTTTTTCAGCCCCCCACCCAACCTACAAAATTTTCTTAAAAGAATTTTTTTTCTCAAAAAAAAAAAAAAAGAAAAGTAATTCTGGCCCCTACCCCCCCCCCCCCCCCCCGCTATTGTTATATAAAAATGTACAATGTATCATTGGCTTCTTTTTTATTTTTTTAAAAAATTCTACTCTTCAATTATTGTTCTTTTTTTGTGTGTGCTGCTTTGGTTTTTTCAAAAAAAATAAATTCCAAATATGTATTGAAACATTCTTTTTTGTTATGTTTGGAAAATACATTTTTTAAATATTTAATTATTAAAAAAAGAGCAAAAATTAGAAGATTATATTTTTAAAAAAATTAAAGGAGACGCAAAGAAAAAGCAAAAAAAAAAAAAAAAGACGCGAAAAGAAATTGGAAGAAAAGTAGCATTTTAATCATAGAAACCAAAAAAAGAAAAGAAAAGAAACTAACCAAAAAATAACAAAGAAAAGGCAGTAAAGGTAGCGACTAGCGACAAAAAAGAAAAAGAAAAGACAAGGCTACTAATTGACAAATTGAATTTAAAGGCCATTCGGGTGTCATTTGTTTGAGTCCAATGGCCATTTATGTCCTTTCCCCTTTAAAATAGAGAAAAGTTCAGAAATAACAAATCAGGCTCATTAATTAGAAGACACATAACAATCTTCTGCTAATTATCCTAAATAGCAATATATATATATGTATTTGAGGCAAAAGACATCATTAAATACATATACAGCTACAGTTAATTATCTTGTTTTTCTTTATTGAAGATTGTATTTCTAAAAATAGGAATTTTTTTTTAATGAGTTTCAAAACTCAAAATAAGTTTGAATGATAAAAAAAAATCTTTTTCTATTTTCCTCTCTCTTCTTATTTTTCTTTTTCAGTTTTTTCCTTTTTTTTTTAATATTTTTTTTCTTTTATCGTTTTTTTACTGTTTCTTTTTTTCTTTACATTTTTTTTTGTATTTTTTTTCCCAGTTTTTCCTTCATTTTTTTTTCATTTTTTTCTTTTTTCTTTTTTTTACTGTTTCTTTTTTTTTTTTCCCAGTTTTTACTTCATTTTTTTCTTTTTTCATTTTTTTCTTAATTTTTATTATTTCTTTGCACTTTTTTTTGTATTTTTTTCTTTATTGTTTCATTTTTTCTTTTTTTCTTCTTTTTTTGTTTCTTTATTTTTTTATTTTTTTTTGTATTTTTTTCTTCTTTTTTTTTTGTTGTAGTATTTTATATTTATATGTTTTTTATATTTTATATTTATTTGTATCAAACTTTATATTTTAAATTATTTATTATTTGTATTTGAATAGTTTAGTTGTGAATATGTATAATTTATCATTTGTATTTGTATACAAATAAGTATATATATTAATTATTTTTGTTTGAGTCAAAAATATATAAATATGCAACGTATCATTTAATACAAATGTATCGTTAGTATTTGTATATAAACATGTATCATTTATATACGTATAGTTCAAGTTGTATAAATATGTATCATTTGATACAAATGTAATATTTGTATTTGTATAATTTATCATTTGTATTGTTCAATTTGTATCAATAAAATATAATTCGTATCAATGAATACAAATTCAAGTATTCATAGAAAGAAAAATAACAATTCTTTTTCACTTGTTTAAAAATACAAATAATGCAGTCAACTACAAATTCAAATACGAATAAATAAAATTACAAATACAAATACAATATACGGTCAACTTAAAAATATAAATACAAAATAGTTCTTTAAATATATAAGTGTATTGATGAAAATAGAATACAAATATAAATACAAACAAAATAAAAACACAAAATATAAATACGATATGCAATCAATAATAAAATACAAATGCAAAATAATTTTTTAAAATACAAATGCGAATTGTATAAAATATAAATGATGGTGTGAACTATAAAATACAAATACTAGTGCGAACTGTAAAATACAAATACAAGTGCGAACTATAAAATACATATACAAGTGCGAACTATAAAATACAAATACAAGTGCGAACTATAAAATACATATAAATATAAGTGCGAACTATAGGATACATACAAATATAAGTGTGAACTATAAAATACAAATACAATTGTATCAACGAATACAAAAATATAAATGATGGTGAAAATACAAATACAATAAATAATTGTGGTAATTTCATTATCATCCATGGCTTGTGCTCAACGTAGCCATATTTTCCAGAAATACAACAAAATATAACATAGAATCCAAAAAACTGAGAAAAACAAATACAAAAAAAATGAAAAAGGAAAAAAAAAAAAAAAAAAAAAGAAATAGAAGCTAGAGATAGAATAGTAAAAAAACAAAAATAGAAAAAAAATGAGAAATAGAAGCTATATATAGAAGAGTAAAAAACAAACGAAAAGAAAGAAACCGAAAAAAATAAAAAACCCAAAAAAAAAATGAAAAAGGAAAAAAAAAAAAGAAGAAAGGGAAATAGAAGCTAGAGATAAAAGAGTAAAAAAAAAAAATGAAAAGAAAGAAACCCAAAAACATAAAAATAGGAAGAAAAAAAAAAATAGTAAAGAAAAAGAAAAAGAAAAAGAAAAAGAAAAAAACGAAAAACAAAAAAAAACAAATAAAAAGAGAAAAAGGTAAAAACCCAAAAAGAAAAAAAAATAAAAGGAAGAGAAATAGAAGATAGAGATGAAGAGTAAAAAAAAAAAAAAAAAGAAACATAAAAAAAAGAGAAAAAACAAAAATAGGAAAATAAAAAGGGAAAAAATGAAAAAGAAAAAAGCGAAAAAGAAAATAACAAAAAACAAAAAAGGAAAATAAAAAAGAAAGAGAAAAAAAAAGTGAAAAAAAAAAGTGAAAAAAAAAACCCAAATAAAAAAAAAAGAAAAAAGAAAAAAAAAAGAGAAAAAAAGGTTAGAGATATAAGAGAGAGAAAGAGAGCAAAATAAGGGAGGCAAAATAAGGAGTCACTAAAATATTGATATTTTGTCATCTCACTTAATTTTTGTAAAGTATTGCTATTTAGCTTAATTATGAACTTAAATTTGCTAGTTTATATATTTTTCTGATAAAATATGAGTGATCCAATTGATTAAAGGGGAAAGGACATGGGCTGACCCTTTTTAAAAGTAATGGCCCATTTTTGGGTCATTGGACATATTATGGCCAGTCGGCCCAGCTAATTCCACAAATTGACCATTTCTAATTTTGGGCTACAGGCCATTCATTCAGGCCCTTTATTTTCGATTTTTTTTCTTCTTTTTTCTGGGCTAAAAATCTGCTTTCCTTTTTAAAAATAATAAATTAAATACAATTGTATAAAAACTTTATAATTGTTGTATAAAATATGTACCTATATAAGATATATGTATAGAAACTATATAGGACGTGTATAGAAATTGTATAATTATTGTATAAACTATGTATATGTATAAGATGTGTATAGAAACTATATAATTATTGTATAAAATATATATCTAACTAATTATTGCATCTTAAGATTATATAGGATGTGTATAGAAATAGTTTAATTATTGTATAGAATATGTATATGTATAAGATAATATGTATATGCTAAGATGTGTATAGAAATGTATAATTGTTGTATAGAATATGTATTTAAATAATTATTGTAGCTAAAATTTGTATATGATGTGATAGAAACTGGATAATTGTTGTATATAATATGTATCTACATAATTATTGCAGTTAAAAGTTGTATAGTATGTGTTTAGTAACTATACAATTTTTGTATAGAAAATGTATACGATGTGTATAGAAATTGTATCATTATTGTATAGAATGTGTATATATGTACCAGATATGCATTATATTGTATTTACATGTATCAGATTGTATATATGTACTGTATTGTATCAATATGTATAAGATATATATTGTGTTTCATATATGTATCAATACTTTAGAATACTCATATAGGCATTTGTATTGTATAGTATTAGATATGTATTGTATCGTATCAACTTGTATCAATACATATGTATTTGTATATATGTATCAATATGTATTGTATCGTATCAATATGTATTCTTCTTTTTTTAATTGTATTTGAAAAAAATACACTTTTTGTATTTGATTATTTTTTTTAAAAAAAAAAAAAGAAGAGCCAAAAAAAATAGTGAAAAAAAGAGAAATAAATTATTTTATATACTTTACATAATAATAATAATAATAATAATAATAATAATAATAATAATAATAAAAAGAAGTAAAAAGAGCAACAACAAAAGTGAAATAAAAAAATACAAAATCAATAGAAATTAAAAAAAAAAAAAAAGAGGAAAAGTCAAACAAAGCTGTACAATTAGAGAAATGGCTAAGAAATGGGATTTTGAATGCGTGGGCCATTTTTGTGTCATTTCTTTCAGTCGTGAGGTTGTTTTTATCCTTTTTCCTTAATTAAATATGGGTTAAATGGACTCCTTTCACTTATATTGATTGAAATTGCCACCTCTAGTTCAAAGTCATGCATTTTTTTAGATCTTTAATTCAAGAAACTAGAAAATGAAAATATCTTAAGCCAAAGAGTTTTCTAGCCAAATACTCTCTCCGTTTTATTTTACTTGGTCCTTATTGATTTAATAAACCCCTTAAGAATGCTTTAATTAGAGGTATATTTTACTAAACTAATCTTATTAATAATCTTTTGAAACTTCAAATTTGACTATTTAGTTATTTAATAACAAGGGTAATTTAGGAAAGAAGTAATAAAACTCCTTTGATTTACGTAAATAAATAAATAAATTAAAAAATCTATTTTTAATATATAGGCCAAGTAAAATAAAATGGAGGAAGTACATGTTTATAGATAAAATTGTTACTTTCTCATATCTGTAATGTTGCCCGCTATTGCGGTGTCTAGCATCTTGCTCCAAACTTTAACCTAAAGCGTAAATCTTAAGCATGCCAACCAGTGGGGGCGGAGCTGCTCAGAAAAATTTAATAGCCTCATAATACTCTCTCCTTTTAAAATAGTTATCACTTTCTATTTCTTTTATCTAATTTTTATTTTTTATTTTTTATTTTTTTTGGCAATTAAGGTACTTTCATTAATCACCAGAGTAAGGCATTACATATCTTAGCAGATTCAAAACTCAATCTGCTTGTCTCTCTTACAACTACTACTGCTCAACTATGTCTAACATCTACATTACACAGTGAACCTCTGAGATACAATTAGACCAGTATACTCAATTCTAATACTTATACTTGCTAAGTAGCACCTTTGTGTAACCTTCTGCCCTGATGCTAACCATGCAAACCAATTGCCTTACTACTACCTCAATTGTAGACTCTTTTTTCTCAAATACTCTAGCATTCCTTTCCAGCCAAACACTGTGGATAAACTCAACATAGATCAATTTAAGCACTCTTGCCTTATAGCTCCTTCATTTGATGTTGGTCAATAGTCAATCATGCCTTGCAGTCCAAGTATTGCCCTGTGTAGCCTTAACCTGTATCCATGCCATGATTTTGTGCCATACCTGAGTTGTGAATCTACATTCAGCAAAAAGGTGATCTCTTGTTTCTGGATATAGTTTGCACAAACTACATATAGGATCAATTGTCATACCCCACCTTATCAGTCTATCAGAAGTTAGCAGTCTACCTTGAATCTGGAGCGACATTATGTGGCTTTTGGCCTTGCTTAATTCTGACACATAAGTCCCTTCCAAAGAACTCTAGGTAAATCTCCTAGCATATTTAAGTAGACCTGCTTAATAAGACTCCTTTTACCACTGTTTTCATCTCTAATAGTGGTAGGGTTATCTCTGGCCCTTATGATCTTTCTTATCATCCAGTAGGCTTGTTGGGGAATAACCATGTTCTCCACATTCTGATTTTTTATGTAAAAGCTGTGAATCCATTTGATCTACAGCTTATCCGTTTTACTTGCAAGTTCCCAGCAAGTCTTAGTGATTGCAGCCTTATTCCACAACTTCAAATTGATCAAATTAAAACCTCCTGCTGCCTTGGGAGTACACATTTTATCCCATGCCACCAATTCCTTATTTAGACCAACAGGCTCTTGGCCTATACTCTTTTATATTTGCAGGGTTAGGGACCTTTGGGAGCAGAGTAATTGCTGTACAGTTTATTGGTCTAAATATTTTCCCTGTAGCAAAGAAACTCTGAACTGCTTGACACACATCCTCTTTAATCACTGTCCATGCTTTTTTAAAAAACACTGCATTATATCCATCCACCCCAGGTGCTTTATCATCTCCAATGGAGCACAAGCCTTCATATATCTCCTGATCATTAACTGGTGCACATAACTCCCTCTGTTGAGCATGATTTAAGACTGGACCCAACCTCATAATTTGTCTGTTCACTGCTGGAAGTGTGTTGCAAGCCTGCCCCATTAGTGATTTGTAAAAGCTGATTATCTTCTTTTGTATTTGCTCTTTGTCAGCCACCACTGTCCTATCTAAAGCTGTTAGCATTGATATAGTTTTCTTGTGCTTCCTCTCTTTCATGACAGCAGAAAAGTATTTTGAATTTGCATCACCTCGTTTTATCCGTGTTGCCCTTGATTTTTGTTGCAGAATGCTTTCTTCAATTAATGACCACTTTTCTAAGTTTTTCAGGATAATTTTCTCTTCTATGACCAGCTGATCTGCATATTGATTTAGTAGTTGAGTTTGAATGGCCTGTAAATCCTCTCTAGCCTTATCAATTCTCTCATTTATACCCTTGTATTCAGTGTTATTCAAGTGGTTGAAATTAGCCTTCAGGGCTTTCAGGTTAAACCAAATACTTCTCATATGATTTTGACCGTCTTCTGTCCCATTTCCCTTCCACTAGTTGCAAGAATTTCTCATGTGCCGCCGCCCATACATTAAAGAATTTAAAAGGGATTTTAGTACAAGTAGCTTCATCCTTCACTCTTACCAGCATTGGGGCATGATCCGAGATATATGGCAAGCCATATTCAACTTCCATTTGGCCATATGTAAACATCCACTCATCATTTCCAAAAGCTCTATCAATTCTGCTTTGAACCCTGTCATCTCCCTTCTGTTTGTTTGACCACGTATAGTAATCACCTTTCCACATCACCTCTGTGAGGTTTAAATCTTGCACACATTCTACAAAATCTTTGATGTCGTTGTTATTAACTGGAGCACCATTTAATCTATCTTGAGAACACATTACTGCATTAAAATCTCCTCAAATGATCCATGGTGTTGTGCTTGTTAGATTCTGAAGATAACTCCACAAAGGTTTTCTGTACTCCATTGTATTGTATCCATAAACTATAGTTATAACACAGTCGATCTTGGTCTGCTTCCCCTTCACTACATAGTGTATAAATTGAGCATCTTGGGCTTGGACTGCAACATCATAAGTATTTGTATCCCAGAGAATCCATATCCTTCCATTGTAGGCCTGATCATAGTTATTAACAACTTGCCAACCAGGAGCTATTCTTTGAATGACTGCAGCTGCTTTATTCTTCTTAACTCTAGTTTCTAACAATCCCACTAGTTTAACATTATTCTTCTTGATAAAGGTGACCAACTCCTTTTGTTTGAACCTTTTGTTGGCCCCTCTTATGTTCCAATTTAACCAAGACATCAATGATGAGAAGATCCTCCTTTTTCAGGAGGTTCTGTACTACTTGACTCTTGCACAACATCTTGCAGTCCTGAAAAACCATTTTTGATAGGCACAATAACAACTTTTGCATAGCTCATGATCCCTTTAGATGATGTAGCTGATTTACCTTGCACTACTTGCCATGGAGATAGCTCTGGAGTGACCTGCTCTGGGGCTGGTGCAGGAGTTGATGGAACAGGTTTTTCCCTTGCAGTGAACTTACTTGGGAGTTGTTCATTAGGCTGATCCGGTATATTAGTCACTTCTTCTGCTTGCTGCTTCTTAGTTAGCCATACTTGTTTGACTTTTGGCTGCCCTCTCTTCCTCTGTTGCTGTTGTTGTCTAGGTTATTCAATTGTTTAGCAATTATGCCCAATCTTTAAGCATTTTCCACAAAATTGCGGCTTCCAGTCGTACTCAACATGTTGTGAAAAAGCAGCACCATCTGGCCCCATGACTATTATCTCATTTGGCAAAGGTTTTGTGATGTTGACTTCTATTAGCATCTTGGCAAAGGAGATCCTAGTTTGTTTCGCAGTACACTCATTTGCAAACATAGGTACTCCAATCACACTAGCTATTCGGCTTAGTGAAGCACAACTCCAACAGTTCATGGGCAATTTAGGAAACTTCACCCAAATTGGAATCTCTGTTAAAAATTCTGCCTGGAAATCAAATTTCGGAGACCACTGCTTCAATATCAAAGGTCGATTATTCACTGTATACGGTCCTAAGTAGACTATTTCATTCAAATCCTCCATTTTTTGGAACTTAACTACATAATATCCGTCTTCGTGATAAAATAACTCAGGCATAGCAACAACACTCCACATCTGATTTATGTACCTTTTCATGTAATTATATCCTGAAGTTTCTCCGACTACATAGACAATCAAAGTACATTTCCACTTCTTTGTTTCAGCTTCTATATCTGACTTTTTCAACTTTACTACCATTTTTCCATTAACTACAGTGGGGGTAATATATGAGAGGGCCAACTGTTATGAGCTGCTCTATTGCCTACGAACAAGTTTGACCATCCTGCCTTCCCTTTAGTAGGGTCTATCTCTTCCTCTGGAGCCTTCCCTCTAGTCTCATGAGTGTGATTCTCTGGTGAATTGCAATTCAGAGCACCTGAGATCTGGATCTGTGCAGGCATCGGAATATTGGCAGCAGTTTCCTTCGGTGTGTCAAGTAGCTTTGAAGCTCGAATTTCAGTTTGTGCTACCGGTGTGTGCTCTAGTACTCGATTGTGGATCTGAATTACAGATCCCGAAGATCCAACATGCCTTATCAACACATTCGAGATTGTACTGCCTGACTTCTCTGAAGCTCCCGTATAAGCTTCCTCTAGCACCTTCGTCCCATTACCTGAAGTTGGAAAGCTCGGCGAACGTTAGCCTTAAACTACGCCGAGAGGAGCAGCAAAAGAAAAAAAATGTGAGGAACGAAGGGTATCTAATTTTCAAGGCTATTCAAAATTAAAATTTGGATATTCAAAAATTATATGAAAAGTAATACAAATTGCAATTTTTCTTAGTTAATATGATGAAAAATACATTTTAGATATTGATTAAAATTTATATTGTTTGACTCTCAAAAAGAAAAATTATAACAAATATTTTGAAATGAAGAAAGTAATTAGGTTTTAATTTAATCAAAAACAAAAAAAAACTATCCCTCTCGTGTATATAAAAATCATTAATTGTTCTATAATGTTCTTCTTTCAATTGATAATATCTTAATATTGTCAATTCATCTAATATTTTTTTAAGATATCGTAAGTAAGAAAAGTATTAAAAAACTAAATATATATATTTATGAAGTAGAAATATAAAAATATCAAATCTTAGATTGAAAAATATAAATAGAAGGCTAGAATGGTAGAACATGATTATTGAATTTGATAAATTTATATCAAAATAAAATTTTACTTCTTCAATTTACTTGCAACATTATTTGAAATAATAAAAAGATATGCATTTACAATGTTTGATACACTACAGTAAAAGCCAGAATAGTTACTTAATTGGATGAAGAAGAAACATATTTATGAAATTTTCTTGTAATAGAGAAAAAATGAGAAGGTTTTTTTTTTTTTTTTTTTTTTTTTTTAAGAGTGAAAAGACACTGTCAAATTTGGCGCGGATTATTATTTTAATTTTCCGAACTATATCTAGTACTAAAAACACTCTTATACTTGACTAAATGAATTTTAAAATGCCCCCGTTTTGTCATATCTAATTAATGTGTATTCATTCGCACTCCTGCTGAATTTGTCTGCTGATGTGTTATTTATGTGGCATCTACGTGGATATTTAAATTCAAAAAGAAAAGAAAAAAATATTTAAAACATAAACCCACTAAAATAACCCTATCCGGTGAAATCATCCTACAAACTCTCTCACATCTCTAGAATTTTTCCCCTCTTCCTCATAATTCTCCTAGAATTTCCTGCATAACCTTTTGATTTACACTCCATTTCCATGGAAATCAAAGGATTTTAGCCAAAAAATATATATTTGATAAAAGTATCAGTAGTAATCGCCTTTCATTTTGATTTGTGGTTTATTTAGTGTGGACTGTTTTAATTAAATCTCCCTCCGAGATTGTCATCTGACCATGAAATTTTTAAAGTTGTCGGAAATCCACATCTACAAAGTATAATCATAAAAAATTCAAAACAATTGAGGTTAAGAAATCTAGCAATTAAATAAGATGATAAAATAAAGTTTAAGTTCAAACTTGTGGTGTATTTTAATGGAGAAAAACTTAAATAGAAAGAAGACAGATTGTGATAGCAGTTAGGGTGTGATGAAAACTCAAAAGAGAAGTTAAAAATGAGTTTTTTTTACCGTTTAATGCTTAGGTAGCATTAATTTTTAAGCAGTTTACGCATCCTCAAGAGTGTGAGATTATTTTTTTATGTCATGTGGCATCTTGGAGGGGAGGGTGTGTGTTTACATTTATTTAGTCAAATTTAGGGGTGTTTTAAATTTGTTTAGTCAAGTTTAGGGGTGTTTCTACTATTAGGTATAGTTCGAGAACTAAAGTAATAATCCGAGCTAAGTTTGGGGGCGTTTTCAAACACTTTTCCCTTTTAAAAAAAAAAACCAGAAAAGTATCAAAAAACTGTCTTCTCTTATATGCAATTTCTTCTTTCTTCTCAATTAGAACCTTAACTATCATGGACCTGGCCAGTTTCTCCCTCTCTCTACTACCTCTAATATGAACCCTACTACGATAGTAAACCCCACCCTAATTTATACAAACATGTTAAAACCTTTGATTCTTAATAACAAAGATTCCAAGCAGATTAGACCTGAGATTTCTATACCTTTCAAGCCTGTTACAAAACTACATTGAGAGTACTATATCAAATGAAGACAAATCAGGAACAGCTAGCTCACAAACACCTAACAACAAAAGAGAAGGGCCAGTCATCAACAACACCAATAATAGCACCAAGCCAAAAAAAGAACATACCACCAATAAAACAGTGACAAAAGGTGAAGTTGAGGGAGATTCGGATATTCAGGAAAAGAACAGTGAAAAAAGGCTGGAGGAGCACAGGAAACATCTAGAAGGATAACATTACTGGGAAGATTCCAAGGTCTACCATCCTAGTCAATCACAAAACTATTGATAGTAATTTCTTTATCCCTCCAATCAACTCTCCTAACCCCCCCCCACACACACACACCAATGCACCCTTCTCCCATAGTCCCCTACCTCGACCCACTCCCCCTAAAAAAAAAAAAAGAAATAATTTTTTTTTTACCCCTACCTCCCCATGCACCCCCTAATTACCCCCTCCCCCCCTTAAATTTTTTTTTTAACTAATATTTTGTAAAAGAAAAAAAAGTCTTACCCCGCATTCCACCCTCCCCCCACCCCCACAATCCCCTACCTCGAACCCCCTCCCCCCCCAATTTTTTTTTTTTTTTTAACAAAAAATTTCTTTACCCCCCCCCCCTACACGACTCCTCCGAACCCCTACCCCTGCCCCCTTCCACCAACCCAAAAAAATAATTTTTTTAAATAAAATTCTTTTCTTACCCTCCCCCCCTCCATCTTCCTAATCTCTTCCCGCACCTCACAATTCTCGTACCCCAAAAAAAAAAATTAAAAAACTTTTAAAAAATAAAATAAAATTTCTGCCCCCACCCAACCTACAAATTTTTTTTCTTAAAAGAAAATTAATTTTTTTTTCAAAAAAAAAATGAAATTCTGGCCCCTCCCCCTCCCCCCCAAGTCCACCCCACCCCCTTAATTTTTATTTTTTTTAGTGTAATTAGAGATTTTGAGCATAAGTGAGTGATCTATGGGCTTATATAAATACCTATTTATTACTCAGTTTGTATATATTTGTATGAACTTTTAAAATAGGTTGAAGTCCATATATATCCATTTAAAATAGGAAAAAGGACATGGGCTAACCCTTTCTAAAGATAATAGCCCATGTTTGGGACATTGGACAAGAATAGCCTGTCGGCCCAAACAAATACCATATTTTGGCTATTTCACAATTGGGCCATTCATGCCCTTTATTTCGTTTTTTTTGCTCCAATTTTTTTTTGACTAAAAAATTTGCTTTTTTAAAAATAAATAAATAAATAAATGGTATAGAAATTATATAATTGTTGTATGGAGTATATATGTATATAAGATATATATATATATATATATATATATATATATATATATATAAAATTGCAGCTAAAGGTTGTACAAAATAAGTATATAAATTATATAATTATTGTATGGAATGTGTATAGAAATCGTATAATTGTTGTATCGAATGTGTATAGGAACTGTATAATTATTGTATAAAATATATTTTTGTATATGATCTATATAGAAATTGTATCATTGTTGTATAGAATATGTATATATGTAGGACGTGCATAGAAACTATATCATTGTTATATAAAAATGTACAATGTATCATTGGCTTCTTTTTTATTTTTTTTAAAAAATTCTACTCTTCAATTATTGTTCTTTTTTTGTGTGCTACTTTGTTTTTTCAAAAAAAATAAATTCCAAATATGCATTGAAACATTCTTTTTTTGTTATGTTTGAAAGATACATTTTAAAAATATTTAATTATTAAAAAAAGAGCAAAAATTAGAAGAGTATATTTTTTAAAAAATTAAAGGAGCCGCAAAGAAAAAGCAAAAAAAAAAAAAAAGACGTGAAAAGAAATTGGAAGAAAAGTAGCATTTTAATCATAGAAACCAAAAAAAAAAAAGAAACTAACCAAAAAATAAAAAAGAAAAGGCAGTAAAGGTAGCGACTAGCCACAAAAATGAAAAAGAAAAGACAAGGCTACTAATTGACAAATTGAATTCAAAGGCCATTCGGGTGTCTTTTGTTTGTGCCCAATGGCCATTTATGTTCTTTCCCCTTTAAAATAGGGAAAAATTCAGAAATAGCAAATCAGGCTCATTAATTAGAATACACATAACAATCTTTTGCTAATTGTCTTAAATAGCAACATATATGTATTTGATGCAAAAGACATCATTAAATACATATACAACTACAGTTAATTACCTTGTTTTTCTTTATTGAAGATTGTGTTTCTAAAAATAGAATTTTTTTTTTAATGAGTTTCAAATCTCAAAATAAGTTTGAATGATAAAAAAAAATCTTTTTGTATTTTCCTCTCTCTTCTTATTTTTCTTTTTCAGTTTTTTCCTTCTTTTTTTAATATTTTTTTCTTTTATCGTTTTTTTACTGTTTCTTTTTTTCTTTGCATTTTTTTTTGTATTTTCTTTTTTTTTTCCCAGTTTTTTCCTTCAATTTTTTTTCATTTTTTTACTGTTTCTTTTTTTTCTTTGCACTTTTTTTTTATTTTATTTTTTTCTTAATTTTTTTTTTTATTATTATTTCTTTTTTTTCTTTGCACTTTTTCTTTGTATTTTTTTTCTTTATTGTTTCATTTTTTTTTTGTCGTTTTTTTCTTCTTTTTTTGTTTCTTTATTTTTCCTTTTTTGTTTTTTTTTTTTGTATTTTTTTCTTATTTTTTTTTTTTGTATTTTATATTTATATGTTTTTTATATTTTATATTTATTTGTATCAAACATCCGTTGGATATAGACCCAATTTTTCACTTTTTTGGATTTCTTGGAATTTCAGGAATTTTAAATATATTTATTATTTGTATTTAAATAGTTTAGCTGTGAATATGCATAATTATCATTTGTATTTGCATACAAATAAGTATATATATTAATTATTTTTATTTGAGTTTAAAATATACAAATATACAATGTATCATTAATACAAATGTATCGTTAGTATTTGTATGTCAAATTTATCATCTTTATTTGTATATAAACATGTATCATTTATATACGTATGGTTCAAGTTGTATAAATATGTA
The DNA here is from genome assembly GCA_031232105.1 of Capsicum rhomboideum. Lineage (NCBI taxonomy): Eukaryota > Viridiplantae > Streptophyta > Magnoliopsida > Solanales > Solanaceae > Capsicum > Capsicum rhomboideum. The sequence continues at coordinate 138,531,129 of CP124716.1, forward strand.
TCATTTGATACAAATGTAATATTTATATATAGTTTATCATTTGTATTTGTATTGTTCAATTTATATCAATAAAATATAATTCATATCAATGAATATAAATTCAAGTGTTCATAGAAAGAAAAATAACAATTCTTTTTCACTTGTTTAAAAATACAAATAATGCAGTCAACTACAAATTTAAATACGAATAAATGAAATTACAAATACAAATACAATATGCGGTCAACTTAAAAATATAAATACAAAATAGTTCTTTAAATATACAAGTGTATTGATGAAAATAGAATACAAATATAAATACAAACAAAATAAAAACACAAAATATAAATACGATATGCAATCAATAATAAAATACAAATGCAAAATAATTTTTTAAAATACAAATGCGAATTGTATAAAATATAAATGATGGTGTGAACTATAAAATACAAATACTAGTGCGAACTGTAAAATACAAATACAAGTGCGAACTATAAAATACATATACAAGTGCGAACTATAAAATACAAATACAAGTGCGAACTATAAAATACATATAAATATAAGTGCGAACTATAAGATACATACAAATATAAGTGCGAACTATAAAATACAAATACAATTGTATCAACGAATACAAAAATATAAATGATGGTGAGAATACAAATACAATAAATAATTGTGGTAATTTCATTATCATCCATGGCTTGTGCTCAACGTAGCCATATTTTCCAGAAATACAACAAAATATAACATAGAATCCAAAAAACTGAGAAAAACAAATACAAAAAAAAATGAAAAAGGAAAAAAAAAAAAGAAGAAAAAGAAATAGAAGAGTAAAAAAAATAAATAAATAAAAAATGAGAAATAGAAGCTAGATATAGTAGAGTAAAAACAAACGAAAAGAAAGAAACCGAAAAAAGAAGAAGAACCCCCCCCCCCCCTCCCCCAAAAAAAAGGAAAAAGGAAAAAAAGAAGAAGAAAGAGAAATAGAAGAGTAAAAAAAAAAAAAAGAAAAGAAAGCAACCCAAAAACATAAAAATAGGGAAAAAAAAAATAGGAAAAGAAAAAGAAAAAAACGAGAAAAAAAAAACAAAAAAAAACGAAAAGGGTAAAAACCCCAAAAGAAAAAAAACGAAAAAGGAAAAAAAAAAATAAGAAAGAGAAATAGAAGCTAGAGATGAGGAGTAATAAAAAAAAGCGAAAAGAAAGAAACAAAAAAAATAGGAAAAAAAAAACTAAATAGGAAAATAAAAAGAGAAAAAAATGAAAAAGAAAAAAACAATAAAGAAAAAAAATGAAAAACGAAAATAAAAGTAAGAGAAAAAAGGTTAGAGAAAGAGAGCAAAATAAGGGAGGCAGAATAAGGAGCCACTAAAATATAGTTATTTTGTTATCCTACTTAATTTTTTTAAAGTGTTGCTATTTAGCTTAATTATGGACTTAAGTTTGCTAGTTTATGTATTTTTTCCTTAAAATATGAGTGATTCAATTAATTAAAGGGGAGAGGACATGGGCTGACCCTTTTTAAAAGTAATGGCCCATGTTTGGGCCATTAGACATATTATGGCCAGTCGGCCCAGCTAATTCTACAAATTGGCCATTTCTAATTTTGGGCTACTGGCCATTCATTCAGGCCCTTTATTTTCGATTTTTTTCTTCTTTTTTCTGGGCTAAAAAACTGCTTTCCTTTTTTAAAAAAATAAATAAAATACAATTATGTAAAAACTTTATAATGGTTGTATAGAATATGTATCTATATAAGATATATGTATAAAAACTATATAGGATGTATATATGAATTGTATAATTATTGTATAAACTATGTATATGTATAAGATGTGTATAGAAACTGTATAATTATTGTATAAAATATATATCTAACTAATTATTGCAGCTAAAGATTATATAGGATGTGTATAGAAATAGTTTAATTATTGTATAGAATATGTATATGTATAAGATAATATGTATATGTTAAGATGTGTATAGAAATTTATAATTGCTGTATAGAATATGTATCTAAATAATTATTGTAGCTAAAAGTTGTATATGATGTGTATAGAAACTGTATAATTGTTGTATAAAATATGTATCTAAATAATTATTGCAGCTAAAAATTATATAGGATGTGTATAGAAATTATACAATTTTTGAATAGAAAATGTATACGATGTGTTTAGAAAATGTATCATTATTGTATAGAATGTGTATATATATGTACCAGATATGCATTATATTGTATTAACATGTATCAGATTGTATATTTGTACTGTATTGTATCAATATGTATAAGATATATATTGTGTTTCATATATGTATCAATACTTTAGAATACTCATATATGCATTTGTATTGTATTGTATTAGATATGTATTGTATCGTATCAATATGTATCAATACATATGTATTTGTATATATGTATCAATATGTATTGTATCGTATCAATATGTATTCTTCTTTTTTTAATTGTATTTGAAAAAAATACACTTTTTGTATTTGATTATTTTTATTTTTTAAAAAAGAAGAGCAAACAAATAGTGAAAAAAAGAGCAATAAGTTATTTTATACACTTTATATAATAATAATAATAATAATAATAATAATAATAATAATAATAATAATAATAATAATAATAAAAAGAGCAACAACAAAAGTAAAATAAAAAATACAAAATTAGCAGAAACAAAAAAAAAAAAAAAAGGAAAAGTCAAACAAAGCTGCGACAATTAGAGAAATGGCTAAGAAATGGAATTTTGAATGCATGGGCCATTTTCGTGTCATTTCTTTCAGTCATGAGGTTGTTTTTGTCCCTTTTCCTTAATTAAATGTGGGTTAAATGGACTCCTTTCACTTATATGGATTGAAATTGCCACCCCTATTTCAAAGTCATGCATTTTTTAGACCTTTAATTCAAGAAACCAGAAAATGAAAATATCTTAAGCCAAAGAGTTTTCTAGCCAAATACTCTCTCCGTTTTATTTTACTAGGTCCTTATTGATTTGACAAATCCCTTAAGAATGCTTTAATTAGAGTTATATTTAATACTAAGGGTAATTTAGGAAAGAAGTAATAAAACTTCCTTGATTTGCGTAAATAAATAAATAAATTAAAACATCTATTTTTAATATATAGGCCAAGTAAAATAAAATGGAGAAAGTATATGTTTATAGATAAAATTGTTACTTTATCATATCTGTAATGTTGCCCGCTATGCGGTGTCCAGCATCTTGCTCCAAACTTTAACCTAAAGCGTAAATCATAAGCGTGCCAACCAGCGGGGGCGGAGCTGCTCAGAAAAATTTAATAGCCTCATAATACTCTCTCCTTTTAAAATAGTTATCACTTTCTATTTCTTTTATCTAATTTTCAAGGCTAAATTATATTAGATTAAATTAATATTTCAAAATTAAAATTTGGATATTCAAAAATTATATGAAAAGTAATACAAATTGCAATTTTTCTTAGTTAATATGATGAAAAACACATCTTAGATATTGATCAAAATTTATATTGTTTGACTCTCAAAAAGAAAAATTGTAACAAATATTTTGAAATGAAGGAAGTAATTAGGTTTTAATTTAATCAAAAAAAATAAAATATCCCTCTCATGTATATAAAAATCATTAATTGTTCTATAATGTTCTTCTTTCAATTGATAATATCTTATACATGGTCAATTCATCTAATATTTTTTTAAGATATCGTAAGTAAGAAAAGTATTAAAAAAACTAAATATATATATTTATGAAGTAGAAATATAAAAATATCAGATCTTAGATTGAAATATATAAATAGAAAGCTAGAATGATAGAACTTGATTATAGAATTTGATAAATTTATATCAAAATAAAATTTTACTTCTTCAATTTACTTGCAACATTATTTGAAATAATAAAAAGATATGCAATTTACAATGTTTGATACACTAATTGGATGAAGAGGAAAACATATTTATGAAATTTTCTTGTAGTAGAGAAAAAATGAGAAGTTTTTTTTTTTTTTTTTTAAGAGTGAAGTTTTGAAAACACTCCCAAATTTGGCGCGGATTATTACTTTAATTTTTGAACTGTATCTAGTACTAAAAATACCCTTATACTTGACTAAATGAATTTTAAAATGCCCCCATTTTGTCATATCTAATTAATGTGTGTTCATTCGCACTCCAGGTGAATTTGTCTACTGATGTGTTATTTATGTGGCATCCACGTGGATATTTAAATTCAAAAAGAAAAGAAAAAACACTTAAAACATAAATCCACTAAAATAACCCTATTCGATGAAATCATCCTACAAACTCTCTCACACCTCTAGAATTTTGCCCCACTTCCTCATAATTCTCCTAGAATTTCCTGCATAACCTTTTGATTTACATTCCATTTCCATGGAAATCAAAGGATTTTAGTCGAAAAATATATCTTTGATAAAAGTATCAGTAATAATCTCCTTTCATTTTGATTTGTGGTTTATTTAGTGTGGACGGTTTTAATTAAATCTACTTCCGAGATTGTCATCTGACCATGAAATTTTTAAAGTTGTCGGAAATCCACATCTATAAAGTATAATCATCAAAACAATTGAGATTAAGAAATCTAGCAATTAAATAAGATGATAAAATAAAGTTTAAGTTCAAACTTGTGGTGTATTTTAATGGAGAAAAACTTAAATAGGAAGAAGAAAGATTGTGATAGCAATTAGGGTGTGATGAAAACTCAAAAGAAATGTTAAAAATGAATTTTTTTAATCGTTTAATGCTTATGTAGCATTAATTTTTAAGCAGTTTACGCGTCCTCAAGAGTGTGAGATTATTTTTTATGCCATGTGGCATCTTGGAAGGGTGTGTGTGTGTGTGTTTACATTTATTTAGTCAAATTTAGGGGTGTTTCAAATTTATTTAGTCAAGTTTAGGGGTGTTTCTAATATTAGGTATAGTTCGAGGACTAAAGTAATAATTCGCGCTAAGTTTGGGGGCGTTTTCAACACTTTTTCCTTTTTTTTTTTTTAAAAAAAACAGAAAAGTATCAAAAAACTCTCTTCTCTTAAATGCAATTTCTTCTTTCTTATCAATTAGAACCCTAACTATCATGGACTTGGCCAGTTTCTCCCTCTCTCTACTACCTCTAATATGAACCCTACTACGATAGTAAACCCTACCCTAATTTATACAAACATGTTAAAACCCTTGATTCTTAATAAAGAAGATTCCAAGCAGATTAGACCTGAGATTTCTATACCTTTCAAGCCTGTTACAAAACTACATTGAGAGTACTTTATCAAATGGACGGATATAAAAGTGAACAAAATGGACATAATTGAAACTCTGCAGCATGCACTCGTAGGCAAGTTTTCATATGGGTAGCCTGACCTTGAAGAATTGCTATCAACAATTTCGCATCAGTGTGAAATAAAGAGAGGCTGTCAGATTGGATTTTTTTTTTTTTTTGCAATAGACACATTCTAATCAGATTGTCCATAAAGGAGGGTTTTATGCAATAGACACATTCTAATCAGATTGTCCATAAAGGAGGGTTTTATCAACTTGACATCAAAGGTTGTATACTACATCAAGGCTAAAGATGGAATCTCCTGCCAGATGAGACCACTTATTTATGACTCCAATTTCAAAGTGGAAGAGAAGATTATGAGAGCCATGACATGGATCTCATTCCCCAACTTGTTGACCACATATTTAGTAAAGGAATAATTGTTTTCTCTATCCACAACAGTTGGTACTCCTTTGCACCTGGATATGGATATGGTAAATAGAACAAGACCTAGCTACGTGAAAGTCAAGGTTCTAAAATGACAGATTTACCCGACCAAATACAGATGGACATTGAAGATGAGGAATCAGGTGCTATATGGACAATTAAAGTGAACATACAATACAATTATCTTTCCAAGTATTGCATTGAGTGTAAGCTTCAGAGGCATAACATGTACGAATGACACATTCTGCATCCAGAACTCAATGAAAAAGAATAGACCAGAACAAAGTGAAGGATTCAAAAAGAGTAAGAGAACAGGTTCAATAGCTTCAAAATGGGTAGAAGCTAACTATAATAAGGTGAAGTCTAACATTAACAACCAACATGATATCCAACAATCAGGTTCATTCCAAGACTCACTAGTGGAAAGATTGTTGGTAATTCAAAGGAATTGACTGTTATCAAGAGTAATAAGGGCCCAAACAAGGAGAATAGACAGCAGAAGCAACATGACTTAAGAGGGGATGTGAAGGATAAAAGAAAATCCATACAATCACAAGATGGTAAACAAAGCAAGGTTATCAGTCAGAATAAGTTTGATGCACTAGCTAATGAGGAAGAAAAGAGAAGTGAAGACAAATCAGGAACAACTAGATCACAAACACCTAACAATAAAGAAGAAGGGGAAATCATCAGCAACACCAATAATAACACCAGGCCAATAAAAGAACATACCACCAATAAAACAGTGACAATAGGTGAAGTTGAAGGAGATCCGGACATTCAGGAAAAGAACAGTGAAAAAAGGCTGGAGGAGCACAAGAAATATCTAGAATGAGATAATGTTACTGGGAAGACTCCAAGGTCTACCATCCTAGTCAATCACAAAACTAATGATAGTAATTCTAACAATATGGAAGAATGAGAGGTGAGAAGTCAGGATAAATAGTGGGAGACAGTAGCAACTTAGCAATGTATTTCAACCAAAGAAAAGGATACTAAGGGTAATATTACACATAAGCAGAGGGAGGAAAGTCGCTTGGAGAGCAATGATAATTGGGAAGATAGGAGAGAGGATGCAGAAGAAATAGATAAAGATAATAGTGATACTCGATGTAATTACCCTCCAGGCCATTTTTTGCATTTTCATATTATTTCAACGTTTAGAGCCTTCCCATAGCTGCCCCAAGTCATTTATTACTTGCTGGTGCTGACAGTCCAGTTACCGGGCAGTTCATTTGGTTTTTATAGTCAATTCCCTATTTTGAAGTCGACGTTTTTCAAATTTGGCTATCGGGCCTAAACTTCAGGTAGACGGTCTCGTATTCCAATTCTGATAGTTCCACCAAATTCGAAACATTGATTTTAGGCTAGGAGAACCTTTGGTTGGGTCTCGAGGCTTTCAGACTCGTTTTGGGATATTGAGTAATATTGACTAAAATGACCATTGGGATGTGGGACCCATATTTCATTGAAACAACCCCGGATGGTAATTTTGATTTCGCTGTTGGTTCGAAATGTCAAATTTGATAGGGTAGCATAGTTTGCTTATGTTCACGGGGTTTCGAATGAATCCCGAGGGTCCGATTGAAAACTTGGCAATTGCCAAGTTTAGCTGATGTAACATCAGCTGGTGCAGGCCAAGAATGGCCTTCGCATTCGGGAGGCCTTGGTCACGTTCGCAAAGGCCAAGCCTTTAGGCCATCACATTCGCGAGGCCTTGACCGCATTCATGAAGGCCAAGCCTTTAGGCCATCGCATTTGCGAGCCTGCCTTCGCGTTCCTGAAGGGTCATTCTGGTCCAGGTCACGTTCGTGGTGAGGTCCCCGAGTTTGCGAAGAAGGGACCCCTAGCAGTATATATACATGCCAAAACCTGATTTCTTCATTTTCCACAAGTCCCAAGCACTATTAAATGCTCTAGAGAGCTAAGAGGGTGAGAGGGTTGATCCGTGGGCGTTCTGGGTGAGTTGGAGAGTGTGTGGGAACATTTCCTCATCAATATTATCGTAAGTTTTCTTTAATTTATCGGTAATTTCCCCATTTTAAAGTTTTAACCCTAGTGCATTGATGGGTTGATTTTGAATGTTATTGTGCTCAAAATTTATCCATTATTGAGGAAAAATGATCCTTGAGCCTTGAGGACGTTTTGACGATTTCAAATTTGTGATTTTATAAGCGTGCCCCACATGGAATTTTCGACTCGATTTTGGACCCGTCGTATTTATATGCAATATGGGTATTGTTATTCTCGTATTGATGAGTAGATTGTTATTTTGATAGCGTGACATCGTGAGGAGGCTTCTTGGAAGGGAAAACCCCCACTTTAGAGGACTTTATCAAGCTTTCTTCAGCGTCCAGGTAGGCTAGGCTTACCATACTTATAGATTAAGCTTAATTATGGTATTAGTATGATATTATGCTAGTTTGAGGTTGGAATTTATGGTTGGTTGTTTAGTTATTAAAAGTTGGATTATTTGGCCGATTTGAGGGCCGATTTGGAGGTGGAATTGACCCATTTACCCTTCTTTTAGTTAAATTGATGCTTTGGGGTTGGGATATCGCTCTTAGCTTCTTATAGACTTAGCAGGCCTTCTTTCGTAACATTATCCTTAATCTTGAGCCTTAGACTACATAGCATATACTTAGTACAGGGTTGGGTTAATGATCTTAAGCTTATTTAAAGACTGGTTCGAGTCCGGCACATTCTATTGATTTATGGTATTTAAAGACTAATTCGAGTCTAGCATATTCTATTGATTTGTGGTATTTAAAGACCGATTTGAGTTCGACACATTTTATTGATTTATGATATTTAACGATCGATTCGAGTCCGGCACATTCTATTGATTTATGGCCTTCAAAGATCGGTTCGAGTCTGACATACTCTATCTATTTATGACACTAAATTACCGGTTTGAGTTTGGAACTTGTGGCGAGTTATGAGAAGGAAAATCCGGTTCAAGTCCGGTGAGTTGTGGTTCGGAAGGGATTCATAAGTATGGTAATGGTATATTTCTTGATTGCATCCATTGGGCTTATGGGGGTTTGTTTGGATTAGTCTTCTCTTGTTTGCACCCTCTAGGCTTATCGGGGCCTAGTTGGGTTGTAGTAGCTACTTTAATTTTTGTATCGCGTGTTTCTTTATTTATTTACCTAGCTCAGAGCATGTTCTGAGGTTTGCCTCTCTCCCTTGACTTATTTTACATCCTCGCATTTTATTATACTTTTATCATAATTTAGCTCAGTCGACTGATGATGCCTACTAAGTACCCATTATTTTGGCATTCATACTACATTTCTGCATCTTTTCTGGTGCAGATCCAAGCACTAGTCGATGTCGTTGACATTTCAGCTAGCTGCTTACAGGTCTCAGAGATAGGGTGAGCTTTCAGAGCCGGAGCTGATCCCCTCTCCTTCCCCTATTTTTGGACAATCTTTCATTTTGGGACTATTTGTATATCAATATTACTAGTACTCTTATTCTTTTGGTTAGTGGCTCTTGTACCGGTCTTACTAGGTCGTGGGATATCTTTTTGCTCCCTCTCTATTTTATCTATGTATATGTTATTTTCTGGTAATTTCCTTATCTTCCGCCATTTACCCCGTTACTTATAGTTTTGGGCTACGATTTGGCTTACCTACTGGTAGGACATAGTAGGTGCCATCATGACTTAGAAATTGGGTCGTAACAAATTGGTATCAGAGCCTAGGTTTACTGGTATTGTTGGTACAAGAGTAAGTGTCTAGTAGAGTCCCGCGAATTAGAACAATGACATCTGTATCTTATCTTTGGGAGGCTATAGGACATTCTTAGGATGACCTCACTTTATTCATTTCGTGTGTCGAGTCTGTGTTAATTTCTAAGGTTCTCGTTGTTTCACTCTTTCAAGGTTCTCGTTGTTTCACTCTTTCACAGATGGCTAGGACGCGAGCTACGACGATGGGTGATGGTGACCCAGTTAGAGGGCCGAATAGAGAGCCTTTGCTAGATCTAGATATTTCTCCCGATGCAGAGGTTGCTCCATAGGTTCATTCACCCCAGCCATTAGTGGGCCAGGGGCATCCCAGGCTCCACCGGGGTTTATCTCTTCATCGTTGCAGAGAGATGCCTTGGTCCAGTTATTGGGATTAGTTGGTGGTGCACTGTCTGATAGTGCACAGTCTGTTGATCAGAGTGGTATGAATGTAGGGGCGCAACCTGTAGCTGCAACACCCAGAGTTCAGGTTCCCCCAGCGCCAGTAGTTGCTCAGTCGGTGGTTGCCCAGCCTGCTATGTCTATTGAGGACCAGAAGATATTGGGTAGATTTCTGAGATTGACTCCTCCGAGGTTTACAGGGGCGCCAAGCGAGGATGCATTTGAGTTCCTGGATACTTACAAGGTTAGACTCCATAATTTGGGCCTAATTGAGGCTTGTGGGGTCGATTACACTACTTTTCAGTTGGACTTGGCTGCTAGACATTGGTGGAGAGGTTTACTTAATTCCAGGCCAGCTGGTTCTCCCTCTTTGACATGGACTCAGTTCTCCGAGGTCTTTTTGGAGAAGTATATGCCCTGCAATGTTTGTGAGCTTTTGAGAGATCAGTTTAAAGGGTTACAACAGGGTTCTTTGACAGTTTTCAAGTATGAGACACAATTTCATGAGTTGGCCAGACATGCTACGACGATCCTGCCTACCGGGTATGAGAGGATTCGGTGTTATGTTAGAGGACTGATACTTCCTCTTCGCATGGCTACTTAAAGTTTGGTTACTGCTGGTAGGTCTTTTGTTGAGATTTCTATTTATGCCCAGACTATGGAGGAGATGCATCGTGAGGCCCAAGGAGGCAGCGATAAGAGACCACGTCATCAGGGCAGTTTCAGTAGGAGCCATAGAGGCTCACAGTTCAGAGGCAGAGGTTCTCAGGGTAGATACCCTCCAAGTCAGTCATATTGGCACCAGGGTCAGTCCACTAGGCCTGTTCAGGTAGCACTTCAGATTTCTGACAGAGATCAGTCCAATTTCAGTGATTCTTACGGCCAGAGCAGTGGCCAGTCTCAGAGTGGTGCACCTTCTGGATCTTCTAGCCGTGGTGGCTATTTTGGGTCAGTCGGACCTTCTGGAATGAGTGGTGTTCTGGGGACTTGTTATACTTGTGGGGTGTTTGGCCATTTATCCAGAGAGTGTCCCTAGTGTGGGACAATTCATCCTGCAGCGCAGAGTGTTCAGCCTATCAGATCAGTGCCGCCTCTAGCTAGAGGTGGTATTCAGGGTCGCAGGGGTTGTCCCCTTGGTTCTTGAGGAGGTTCACATGCAGGCAGGATGGGTGGTAGGTCAGACGCCCAGCCAGGTGGCGGGAGAGGTCATTTATATGCTATACCGGGTAGATCGGAGGTAGAGTCTTTTGATGCTATTATTACAGGTACGATTTCAGTGTGCCGTCGGTCGGCTATTGCTTTATTTGATCCGAGATCCACTCATTCGTATATTTCTACTTATTATGCACCACGATTAGAGTTGTCTTGGGAGCCATTATCTGTACCATTGTGTGTATCTACTCCTGTGGGTGATTCTTTAGTAGTGGATCAAATTTATAGATCATGTATAGTGACCTTTTGAGAGTTTGATACTAGGGCCGATCTTATTGTATTAGATATGGTGGACTTGGTATGATTCTGGGTATGAACTGGTTATCCCCTTATCATGCAGTCTTGGATTGCTTCGCCTTGGATTGCTTTGCCAAGATCGTTACCTTAGCCATACCTGGCAGATCCCCAATTATGTGGCAGGGTTTTTTTAGCCGCGCACCGATGAGAATTATTTCTTATGTTCGGGATAGGATATTGGTGTCGAGGGGTTGCGAGTATTATCTCGCTTATGTTCATGATGTTAGTACTAAGAGTGCCTCACTTGATTTTGTTCCTATTGTCCGTGAGTTTGTCGATGTGTTCCCTACCGACCTGCTTGGCTTTTCTCCTGAGCGTGATATTGAGTTTGCTATTGATCTTGAGCCGAGCACTCGACCTATTTCTATGGAACCTTACCGTATGACTCGTGAAGAGCTTAAAGAGTTGAATTCTTAGCTTCAGAATATTTTGGGTAAGGGTTCCATTTGGCCTAGTGTATCACCTTGGGGTGCTTCTGTCTTGTTCGTAAAGAAAAAAGATGGCTCTCTGCATATGTGTATTGATTATAGGCAGCTGAATAAGGTTACTGTCATAACCCGAAATCTCATTCGGGCCGGACTGGCACCCGAAGTCGATATAGCCCGAGAGAACCAATATTTGCTCATGAACCTTCTTATGCATATCCTCGTATGAATCTTAGTATACCTCATGCAACTATAAGAACAACATGAACATTGAAACATATACTATATATATATTTAGGAAACTTGGCCGTTGGGGCAATCAAGTCAAAATGGACATTCGTCTTTTACATATTCGTCTCTTACATCCATACACCCACATATGTCTACAAAAGCCTCTACTAGATGTATCAACAAGATCAACTTAAAGTCGGAACAAGTCCCCGCTTTATACAATATCAAAACAAATATACAACTATGACCCAGAAAGCTCGGAACCAAGTGGAGCTCACCAAAACTCTGCAAATGATCCCCAATCTACAGAGGAGGTCTACTAATGCCTGCACCTGCAACATGTAAGGTAAGTCCCCCGAGGGGTCAGTACGAAGAATGTACTGAGTATGTAAGGCTCATAAGAAATTCATCATACATATTAACAACAACAATGGGGTCAATATAAGAGAAGTAGTAAATGTGAATAAACTCTATTTCTGTATGTGAGTAACCATGAAAAGTTCTTCTGTTATTGTAATTTACCATCCTCTATATACCCCCTTATTCAAGAGAGAGTTATTCCTACTCAAGAGACTTGCCTCCAAGAGATTCTTTACATGCAATAGATTCTTTCTTGCTTTTACTCATCATAATTATTATTCATCTTCTTGGTTAACTACATCCACTCTTTGGTGGGTTAATAACTACATCCACTCTTTGGTGGGTTAATAACTACATCCACTCTTTGTCAATAATACTTGGGAGAGATTGATTTATTCACTTATGAGAGATTGACACATAGAGGATCATAACACTATTTGAAACACACAAATATGCTTTACCTCATTTCTTCACTTCATGAGATGAACACCTTAACTTGTGAGGGATAGATATATTAGCTCGCACATTCCCTCTTCACCACTTTTATGAGATCTTATGAGATTGGTACCTTTATACTTGTGAAATTGGTACAAACATAATCATAATATTTTTGGACTTTGGAACATGACATGATTGGAAAATGCTTTTCAAGAATAAATAGATTCTCTTTATATCTTACTCTCTTTGAGATAGTTCTTTTAGGAAGTACAACGTTATGACATCTTTGAAACTTCAGTCAATGAATAAGAGATAAGTGAATCATAAGTCAACTAAGAATAGGACACATATGAATAACAATATTCGTCAACCTGAATTGCTATACTTCAAAGCCCCTCGGAGTTGAAACAAGCCCAATGTCGATATGAAAAATATGTTGTAGAAGAATATGGAAAGAGTAACTTTACATACCTTGTCTTCCCAATGCGAATACACAGTCCTATATAATAATCCAGCTTCTTCCTTACATTTTACTCTACAACACAAGTACATTACGAAGCTCAAGTCAACCATTAACCATGTTACAAGTGCGTAAAATGACAATGGATTACATGACTACCATATAACGTCATTTCACCCTCTTATATTACAATCATTGCATTACCAAACCAACAATACCATAACATGTCACACATCGACCAAGGCATCACAAACCAATAACATTTCACACCAACTTTACCCTTTATACTCCCATATTAACACTACGTCACAATTACTTCTTCAAGTCATCTCAATACTTCCCGTAAAAACACATGAACAATAATCCATGATTGATACCATCCAAAATACCTCCAGGATACTCCTTTAAAGTCATTCAAAAGGTATCACAAGTTGATAATTGCATCCATGAAGGGTATAGGGGTTTCGGGGGGTCAAAGGGATGCAAAAACAATAAATTTGGAGTTCTGGGCCGACCCGCTAAGCCACCTGCGCCCGCAGGTGGCTGACCTGAATACTAAGGTTCCCTTTTGCAGTAGCCAGAGGCACATGCGAAGTCACCTGCGCCCGCAGGTGCTTCGTCTGCAAGGGCGGGTGCCCGTTTCGGCCAAAAAGGGTCTCTTTTGGGTCTTTTTATGCAATGAATGGTCCATGATCATAACTAACCTTATCTTAAAATATTTTAGATCATATTAAATGCCTAAGAACATCCATGGTTTCACAACACACATAAACATCACCAAACTACATGTTTCTTTCAATACGTCACCAATTCCATGCCCAATTTCGCAATAACAATTCCAAACATTATGTACAAGAATAAAACAAGTTGAGGATATAATTACATCTCACATGTCAATATTAAATTCATAAAGTCCACTTTCTTCACGATCAAAAGTCCATGTTCAAGTTTACAAGACAAAACCATCCTCTGATTTAGCAAACATGTAATATTACACACATATTGAACTTCTCAATACTCCACCAACATAACCAACATCATATAGTCACCCTCTCATGCATATAATATATTAAAACATAAGCATAAACACTTACCAAGTCTTGCAAGTTGATGATCTTGGCGAAAAGGATGAAGGCCTAGGGTTTGTGTGAGAGAGAAATGCTTGAGAGAATTCTAGAAAAAGGCATGTGTGTTGTTGTTGAATAAAATCTGTTTTTATCTTGCTTTATATGGTATTTAATGGTCATTCTTATCCAATTTAATGCATGTTGTCTTGGTCAAACACAAGAATGGATCTTTTCCACATTTGGGCCATGTCTTCCATTGTGATTTTGGGCCTCATTTAAGCCCAATGGCTCATGACTCATTAATGCCCAACAAATTAATGTATAATTCATCAAATCTCTCATGTTTAACTAATTCCATAAATGTATACGTAGTCTTATAGGTTTGGAAATATATGGGGTGTTACATTCTCCCCCCCCCTTAGGAACATTCGTCCTCGAATGTTAGTAACATCGTCTCATGTACATCCCATGCATATCTATATTCATATCTATATACATATACACATACTACTTATCGATACTTCCTTGTTATTGCTCCAATTCCGCACCTTGAACTTTCTCCCCCATTTGAAGTAGTCACGGGTACTTTGACTTCATCATTACTTTGGCTCCCTACGTGATTCGGTTTCTCCACTGTACTTTTACCAAAGCTATATTTTTTTTTCCATCTTTCCACTTATCCATATAGAATGGCAATATATATTCCTTCATAAGTGACATCCCGCATAGCTTATACATTTAATAAAAATAATGGATCTCAGCATATGACTTGTTTTAACTTGTAGTTACTGTTGTACCCCCTTAACCTTCTCTATCGCGTAGTGAACAAAATCTAGCCCCAAATAAGGCAGTTCCACTCGGTTTAAATCTCCCAATAGATGATTTAACCTTTCTTTTCTATAAACCTTCGTAAGGTACCATCTTGGTACTTGAACAATAGTTATTATTATAGGCACATTCAATAAGGGGTAGATGATCATCCCAACACCCTTTTAAGTCTCTCATACAGGCTCGTAGTATACCTGCAAGTGTTTGAATAGTATGCTCTGTTTATCCGTTCATTTGAGGGTGAAAAGCTATACTCAAATTCACTTATGTACCCAACCTTCTCTGAAAAGAAAATGTGCAACAAATCGAGCCCTCATTTCTAATGTAATAGAGTTTGGAACTCTGTATAGTTGTACTCTCTCTTTAATATACGACCTCGAATATTCTTCAACTATGTAGGTGGTCTTAAAAGGTAACATGTGTGATGATGAGGTAAAACTTTCAGCTATCTTTCACTCATTTAAAATCAAATTTCCACAATGTACTAGACAAACCTGTAATAAAATACATATTACTCATATTCCACTTCCAAACTGGAAGATTGAGACACTGCATATAACTTTCAGGTTTCTGATGCTCCACTTTGACTTGTTAACAAGTTGGACATTGAGCTACCAATTCTGCCATGTTATTCTTCATATTCCCCCACCAATATATGTTTTTTCAAATCATACTACCTTTTGGTAACTTCCGGATGAATATTTAGCTCATCTACATTCAATACATACGATCTACCTTGACGTTAAAGTACTCCCTCTTGTGTAAACTCAAATTCCTTCATCGAACCTTGTGGTACGTTCCTTTTTCAGCCGAACTAAAACTTGAATTCGCATGTTGCTTTTCCTTCACCTCTACAAATAAAGACTCTATCGCATTTTGCGCTATAACTCTTTGATATGGAGTTTTAAGTAAATGCACTACCAAACTATTTAATTAATATGTAGATCCTTTAACTATACCTTGCTTTCCCATGAACCGACCATTAGTACTTCCTAGTGCTTTGCGGTCTTAACGCAGCGACCACTGCATTTACCTTTCCCGGATGTGATCGTGATATCATATCATCATCTCCTAACAATTTGGGTCACCTCCCCTACCTCGGATTTAAGTCCCTCTACTTTCAGACATATTGCAAACTCTTATGATCAATCTTTATATCTCAATATGAACCCATTTTCAAATAAATACCACAACTGTTAACTTTAGATCATGTGTGGGATAGAAACGACGAATCTCTGTGGGCGTCGTAGGTCTTTTTTTTTCCCATAGTCAAGGGTACATCATATAATAGGGTAAAACCCGAATCAATCAATGTAAATACATTACGTAAAAAGACAGATAATATACCTATCACGTCATCAGGAGAAGCCTCAAATTTCTATCGATCCGCCACGGCGTAGGTACTGCCCTGAATGACACTAGAACTAGCTATCCCTCTAGCACCTCTGCCATGACCAACAGCTTGTGCAACTCTACCTAGAGGAGGCACAGATGATGTCGATGCGATGGTTGGTCCCGTGGGTCATCCCATGCCACCCGGGTTCCTTTGTGGACACCCTCTTACCACGTGCCCTGGCATGCCATAAAAATAGCAAACATTCATTCTGAACCGACATTCACCTGCATGAAACCTCCCGCAGCGCTGGCACAATCGACGATAAAACCTCGAGTGGTTCATACTTCCTTGTGCTTGATACCCCACTGTCCGTAAACCCTGAATCTCACCTCCTTGCCCAAACCGATTGCTTCTAAACCCTTGGAATAGAGGGGGAGTAATTGTTGTGGAATGGGGAAATGATGGCCTGGGGGGTTTGTGAACAATCCGAGGCCCAAATCCTCCTTCGGATGCCATAACCTGTCCCATGGGTTTAGCTCTTTTTGACGATCCTACTTCCAATTCCTGCATCTTTCTGCTTTGCCTCTGTCCCTCCTTCTGCTGCACAAGAGCTTGTCTTTGAGCTTGTGCAGTAACCACACGGGTCAATATTTGTACCGCACTCATCAAATCCTGTTCAATAGTGTTAACGGGCAGTTCTGAAGATACTTCTGTTCTCCTCAGCTCTCCCAGGGCTGGGAAAGTGGAAGAAGCCCGCGATGCAAATTCAGTAGCAGCTCCACCTTGACTAGCTTGGTCAGGTGGTGATCTACTCATTCCTTCTCCAGAAGGCACATCCACCTGCTTCTCTTTACCTATACCTCTTCTCGTGATTGGCATTTTAACTATACCAAAGAAAAATAATCACCATGATCAGATACAATTCAACTTACAACACTGGCTCTATTGCACGATCTAGAAGTGAAGAAAAGAAACAACACCCTAAATGTCCCGTAACCTCCTACTTATAAATATGGTGCAAAACACATCGTTAAGTAGGACTCTTCTCAGACACGGCTTTGTAGACATCCTTAGAACGACTTGCTCTGATACCACTTTTGTCACGACCCAAAATCTCATTCGGGCCGGACTGGCACCCGAAGTCGATATGGCCCGAGAGAACCAATCTTTACTCATGAAACTTCGTATGCATATCCTCATATGAATCTTAGTATACCTCATGCAACTATAAGAACGACATAAACATTGAAACATATACTATATATATATTTAGGAAACTTGGCCGTTGGGGCTATCAAGTCAAAACGGACATTCGTCTTTTACATATTCGTCTCTTACATCCATACACCCACATATGTCTTCAAAATCCTCTACTAGATATATCAACAAGATCAACTTAAAGTCGAGACAAGTCCCCGCTTTATACAATATCAAAACAAATATACAACTATGACCCAGAAAGCTCCGAACCAAGTAGAGCTCAGCAAAACTCTGCAAATGATCCCCAGTCTACAGAGGAGGTCTACTAATGCCTGCACCTGCAACATGTAAGGTAAGTCCCCCGAGTGGGTCAGTACGAAGAATGTACTGAGTATTTAAGGCTCATAAGAAATTCATCATACATATTAACAACAACAATGGGGTCAATATAAGAGAAGTAGTAAATGTGAATAAACTCTATTTCTGTATGTGAGTAACCATGAAAAGTTCTTCTGTTATTGTAATTTACCATCCTCTATATATCCCCTTATTCAAGAGAGAGTTATTCCTACTCAAGAGACTTGCCTCCAAGAGATTCTTTACATGCAATAGATTCTTTCTTGCTTTTACGCTCATCATAATTATTATTCATCTTCTTGGTTAACTACATCCACTCTTTGGTGGGTTAATAACTACATCCACTCTTTGGTGGGTTAGTAGCTACATCCACTCTTTGTTGGGTTAATAACTACATCCACTCTTTGGTGGGTTAATAATACTTGGGAGAGATTGATTTATTCACTTATGAGAGATTGATACATAGAGGATCATGACACTATTTGAAACATACAAATATGCTTTACCTCATTTCTTTACTTCATGAGATGAACACCTTAACTTGTGAGGGATATATATATTAGCTCGCACATTCCCTCTTCACCACTCTTATGAGATCTTATGAGATTGGTACCTTTATACTTGCGAGATTGGTACAAACATAATCATAATATTTTTGGACTTTGGAACATGATATGATTGGAAAATGCTTTTCAAGAATAAATAGATTCTCTTTATATCTTACTCTCTTTGAGATAGTTCTTTTAGGAAGTACAACGTTATGACATCTTTGAAACTTCAGTCAATGAATAAGAGATAAGTGAATCATAAGTCAACTAAGAATAGGACACATATGAATAACAATATTCGTCAACCTGAATTGCTATACTTCAAAGCCCCTCAGAGTTGAAACAAACCCAATGTCAATATGAACAATATGTTGTAGAAGAATACAGAAAGAGTAACCTTACATACCTTGTCTTCCCAATGCAAATACACAGTCCTATATAACAATCCAGCTTCTTCCTTACGTTTTACTCTACAACACAAGTACATTACGAAGCTCAAGTCAACCATTAACCATGTTACAAGTGCGTAAAACGACAATGGATTACATGACTACCATATAACGTCATTTCACCCTCTTATATTACCATCATTGCATTACCAAACGAACAATACCATAACATGTCACACATCGACCAAGGCATCACAAACCAATAACATTTCACACCAACTTTACCCTTTATACTCCCTTATTAACA
This sequence comes from Capsicum rhomboideum, assembly GCA_031232105.1. Classification (NCBI taxonomy): domain Eukaryota; kingdom Viridiplantae; phylum Streptophyta; class Magnoliopsida; order Solanales; family Solanaceae; genus Capsicum; species Capsicum rhomboideum. The sequence goes on from CP124716.1 coordinate 138,550,409, forward strand.
TTACGTCACAATTACTTCTTCAAGTCATCTCAATACCTCCCGTAACAACACATGAACAACAATACATGATTGATACCATCGAAAATACCTCCGGGATACTCCTTTAAAGTCATTCAAAAGGTATCACAAGTTGATAATTGCATCCATGAAGGGTATAGGGGTTTCGGGGGGTCAAAGGGATGCAAAAACAATAAATTTGGAGTTCTGGGACGACCCGATAAGCCACCTGCGCCCGCAGGTGGCTGACCTGCATCCTCAGGTGCCCTTTGGTAGTATCCATAGGCACCTGCGAAGTCACCTGCGCCCGTAGGTACTTCGTCTGCGAGGGCGGGTGCCCGTTTCGGCCAAAAGTGGTCTCTTTTGGGTCTTTTTATGCAATGTATGGTCCATGATCATAAATAACCTTATATTAACATATTTTAGATCATCTTAAATGCCAACTAACAGCCATGGTTTCACAACACACATAAACATCACCAAAATACATGTTTCTTTCAATACGTCACCAATTCCATGCCCAATTTTGCAATAACAATTCCAAACATTATGTACAAGAATAAAACAAGTTGAGGCTATAATTACATCTCACATGTCAATATTAAATCCATAAAGTCCACTTTCTTCAAGATCACAAGTCCATGTTCAAGTTTACAAGACAAAACCATCCTCCGATTTAGCAAATATGTAATATTACACACATATTGAACTTCTCAATACTCCACCAACATAACCAACATCATATAGTCACCCTCTCATGCATATAATATATTAAAACATAAGCATAAACACTTACCAAGTCTTGCAAGTTGATGATCTTGGCGAAAAGGATGAAGGCCTAGGGTTTGTGTGAGAGAGAAATGCTTGAGAGAATTCTAGAAAAAGGCATGTGTGTTGTTGTTGAATAAAATCTGATTTTATCTTGCTTTATATGGTATTTAATGGTCATCCTTATCCAATTTAATGCATGTTGTCTTGGTCAAACACAAGAATGGATCTTTTCCACATTTGGGCCATGTCTTCCATTGTGATTTTGGGCCTCATTTAAGCCCAATGGCTCATGACTCATTAATGCCCAACAAATTAATGTATAATTCATCAAATCTCTCATGTTTAACTAATTCCATAAATGTATACATAGTCGTATAGGTTTGGAAATATACGGGGTGTTACAGTTACAGTGAAGAATTAGTATTCTATGCCTTGCATTGACAATTTGTTTTACCAGCTTCAGGGTACGACAATGTTCTCTAAAATTGACTTGAGATCGGGTTACCATCAGTTGAGGATTTGGGCTGTGGACATCCCTGAGACAACCTTCAGGACTCGGTACGACCATTATAAATTGCTGGTGATGTCTTTTGGGTTGACTAATGCCCCAGCAGCGTTTATGGATTTGATGAATTGAGTTTTTAGGCCCTATTTGGACTCCTTTGTTATTGTTTTCATTGATGAAATTCTTGTATATTCGAGGAGTGGGGAGAAGCACGAGCATCATTTGAGGATTGTGCTCCAGACTTTGAGAGATCATAGACTTTATGCCAAATTCGCAAAGTGTGAGTTTTGGATCAATTCTGTTACATTCCTAGGGCACGTGGTGTCTAAGGATGGGATTATGGTGGATTCAACAAAGATTGAGGCTATTCGTGACTGGGCCAGACCTATATCTCTGATTGAGGTTCGTAGCTTTATTTGTTTGATGGGTTACTACTGACGATTTGTTGAGGGTTTTGCTTCTATTGCATCGCCTATGACCAGACTGACTAGGAAGAAAGTTTCATTTCAGTGGTTTGAGGATTGTGAGTTGAGCTTTTTGTGGCTCAAGAGCTTATTCACTTCAGCTCTGATATTGACCCTTCCAATTGAGGGTGAGGGGTTTACAGTTTATTGTGATGCTTCTGGTGTTGGTCTATATTGTGTTCTGATGCAGCAGGGCTGAGTTATTGCTTATGCATCGAGGCAGCTTAAGATTCACAAGCGCAACTATCCCACTCATGATTTGAAGTTGGCGGCAGTGGTTTTTACGCTTAAGATTTGGAGGCACTACTTGTATGGTGTTCATTGTGAGATTTACACAGACCATCATAGTCTTCAACACCTTATGACTCAGTGAGAGCTTAATTCTAGGCAACATAGATGGATTGAGTTGCTAAAGGACTATGATATCTCTATCCTATATCATCCAGGCAAGGCGAACGTGTTAGCGGATGCCTTGAGATGGAAGGAGGTGAGCATGGGTAGTTTGGCTTCTATTTCAGCTTCAGAGCGGCTGTTGGCTCTGGACGTTCAGTTCTTAGCCAACTTGTTGGTTTGGCTTGATATTTTAGACTTCAGGAGGATCCTTGCTAGTGTCGAGGCTAGGTCTACCTTATTTGAGCAGATTCAGAGTCTCTAGTTTGAGGATAGTAGCCTTTGTGACATCTGTAGTCAGGTGGCGAGGGCTGAATCCAGTAGGGTTACCCTAGCTTTAGAGGGTATTCTGAGGTTTGATGGTCGCATCTGTGTTTTGAGGGTTGGAGACTTGATTCAGCTGATACTGCGAGAGGCTCATAGCTTCAGCTATTCTATTCACCCTGGGACAATAAAGATGTAAAGATATTTGAGGCAGCATTACTGGTGGAGTGACATAAAGAGAGATGTTGCGGAATTTGTAGCTTGTTGCCTTTGTTGTCAGCAGGTAAAGGTCGAGCATCAGTGACCTGGTGGATTGCTTCAGAGACTAACCATTCCTGAGTGGAAGTGGGAGCAGATTACTATGGACTTCGTGACTAGTTTGCCTCATTCTTCGCGTGGTTCTAACAGTATTTGGGTAATCATGGATAGGTTGACCAAGTCGGCTCATTTTATCTCAATTCAGATCTCCTTCAGTACCGAGGGGTTAGCCCGTATCTACATTCGAGAGATAGTTCGCCTTCATAGAGTACCCATATCCATTATTTCTGATAAAGGCTCAATGTTTACTTCTAGATTTCGGAGGACCTGTTAGGAGGAGTTGGGTACGCTGGTCGATCTTAGCACCACATTCCATCCTCAGACAGATAGTCAGTCGGAGCGGACCATTCAGGTTTTTGAGGATATGCTCCACGCATGCGAGATGGACTTTGGAGGTCAGTGGGAGTAACACTTAGCTTTGACAGCGTTCACTTATAATAATAGCTACCATTCGATCATTGAGATGGTACCATTTGAGGCATTATATGGTAGGCGTTGTCGATTTTAGATAGGTTGGTTTGAGACTTTAGAGATTAGTCCCCGTGGCTCTAACTTACTTCATGAGTCCTTGGATAGGGTGTGAGTGATTCAGGATAGGTTGCGGGCAGCTCAGAGTAGAAAGAAGAGTTACGTTGATTATAGATTTCGTGCCTTGAGATTTGGGGTTGGTGATCGAGTTTTCCTATGAGTTTCACCTATGAAGGGCGTGATGAGGTTTGGGAGGAAGGTTAAGCTCAGCCCTAGGTATATTGTTCCATTCGAGATACTTCTGACAGTTGGAGAGGTAGCTTATGAATTGGCCTTGCCCTCAGATTTCTCAGTTGTTCATCCGGTTTTCCATGTCTCTATGTTGCGGTGTTACATCCCGAATGAGTCTCACGTGCTTTGGTGGGAATCGATTCAGTTGTACGAGAGGTTGGCATTTGTAGAGGAGCCAGTCCTTATTTTATCCAGGGATGTTAGGCGGTTGCATTCCAGAGATATTCCAGTGGTTAAGGTCCAGTGGAGACACCTTCTAGTTAAGGAGGCTACTTGGGAGATCGAGAGTGAGATGCCGACCTAGTATCCCCATCTGTTTGAGCCTTATGAAACATTGATTTTAGGCTAGGGGACCTTTGGATCGGGTCTCGAGGCTTTCAAACTCGTTTTGGGCTATTGAGTAGAATTAACTAAAACGGCCATTTGGGTGTGGGACCCATATTTCATCGAAACGATCACGGATGGTAATTTGATTTCGCCGTTGAGTCCAAAATATTGAATTTAATAAGGTAGCATAGTTCATTTACGTTTACGGGGTCCCAAACGAATCCCGAGGGTCCAATCGGAAACTTGGCAAGTTTAGCTGATGCAGGCCAAGAATGGACTTCGCGTTCGCGAAGGCCAAGCCTTTAGGCCATCGCGTTCGCGAGGCCTTGGACGCATTCGCGAAGGCCATCCATTTAGGCCATCACATTAATGAGTCGTCCTTCGCGTTCGCGAAGGATCGTTCTGGTCCAGGTTACGTCCACGGTGGGGTCCCAGCGTTCGCGAAGAAGGGACCCCTGGCAGTATAAATACATGCCAAAACCCGATTTCTTCATTTTCCACAAGTCCCAAACACCATTAAATGCTCTAGAGAGATAAGAGAGTGAGAGGGTCAATCCGTGGGTGTTCGGTGTAAGTTAGAGAGTGTGTGAGAACGTTTTCTCATCAATATTATCGTAAGTTTTTTTAATTTATCAGTAATTTCCCCGTTTTGAAGTTTTAACCCTAATGCATTGATGGGTTGATTTTGAATGTTATTGTGCTCAGAATTTATTCATTATTAAGGGTCAATGATCCTTGAGCCTTGAGGGACATTTTGACTATTTCAATTTTGTGATTTTATAAGCGGGCCCCACATGAGATTTTTGGCTCGATTTTGGACCCGAAGTATTTATATGCAATATGGGTATTGTTGTTCTCGTATTGATGATTAGATTTTTTTTTGATAGCGTGGCATCATGCGGAGGCTTCTCAAAAGGGAAAATCCCCACTTTAGCTGACTTTATCGAGTTTTTTTTGGCGTCCAGGTAGGCTAGGCTTACCCTACTTATAGATTGAGCTTAATTATGGTATTAGTATGATATTATGCTAGTATGGGGTTGGAATTTATGGTTGGTTGCTTAGTTATTAAAAGTTGGGTTATTTGGCCGATTTGAGGGCTGTTTCGGAGGTAGAATCGACCCATTTACCCTTCCCTTAGGTAAATTGATGCTTTGGGGTTGGGATATCGCTCTTTTTTTCCTTGTAGACTTAGGAGGACTTCTTTCATAACATTATCCTTAATCTTGAGGCTTACACTACATAGCATATACCTAGTACGAGGCTAGGTTAATGATTTTGGGCTTATTTAAATACCGGTTTGAGTCCGGCACATTCTATTGATTTATGGTATTTAAAGACCGATTTGAGTCCGGTACATTCTATTGATTTGTGTTATTTAAAGACCGGTTCGAGTTTGACACATTCTATTAATTTATGGTATTTAAAGATCGGTTTGTGTCCGGCATATTTTATTGATTTATGGCTTTCAAAGACCAGTTCGAGTCCGGCATACTCTATCTATTTATGGAACTAAATTACCAGTTCTAGTCCAACACTTGTGGCAATTTATGAGGAGGGAAATCTGGTTCAAGTCCAGAGTCTATGGGTTATTTCATAGTATTATGGTACCGGTTCGAGTCCGGTGAGTTGTGGTTCGGAAGGGATTCATAAGTATAGTAATGGTATATTTCTTGATTGCATCCATCGGGTTTATGGGGGTTCGTTTGGATTAGTCTTCTCTTGTTTGTACCCTCTAGGCTTATCGGGGCCTAGTTGGGTTGTAGTAGCTACTTTAATTTTTGTATCGCGTGTTTTTTTATTTATTTACCTATCTCAGAGCATGTTCTCAGGTTTGCCCCTCTCCCTTGACTTATTTTACATCCTCACATTTTATTATACTTTTATCATGGTTTAGCTCAGTCGGACGATGATGCCTACTGAGTACACGTTGTTTTGGTACTCATACTACACTTCTGCATCTTTTCTAGTGCAGATCTGAGTACTAGCCTACGTCGTTGACATTCCATCCAGCTGCTTACAGGTCTCAAAGATAGGATGAGATTTCAGAGCCGGAGTTGATCCCCTCTCCTTCCCATATTTTTGGACAGTCTTTCATTTTGAGACTATTTGTATATCGATATTACTTGTACTCTTATTCTTTTGGTTAGTGGCTCTTGTACCGGCCTTACTAGGTTGTGAGATATCCTTTTACTCTCTCCCTATTTTATCCATGTATATGTTATTTTCTAATAATTTCTTTATCTTCCGCCATTTAGCCCATTACTTATAGTTTCGGGCTACGGTTTGGCTTACCTACTGGCGGGACATAGTAGGTGCCATCATGACTCAGAAATTGGGTCGTGACAATCAAGTTGATGATAAAGGCTCTTCTCATATTAATACCATGGAGTTAGATATAGAGGGATCTAAGGTGGAGAGGTTTAGGAATGCAGAACAGCTAAAGCAAGTGACATCAAATCTACTCGTTCAGTATAATGAAAATAATGAAATTACTCCCTATAGTTCCGCAAAGCTAAGGGAGAAAGGGATCTCTACAAAAGAGGCATTAGGAGAGGCATCACTGGATAGGAATAGAATTGAGGGTGAAAAATAAAAAGGCCAAGAGAATCCATATGAACAAGAAATAGTGGCAGACACAATAAACACATATCCTCTAGTACAAACAGAGAAGATCAACATAACAAAGAGTACATAGTACACACATGATAATTATGGTGACTCATGCAAACCAAGAAATAGCAGTTTATAACACAAACTCTCCTATCAAAGCAATACATAATATAGTATAACACAACTATGTGGGATATGAGATTGAAAGGGGGACTGTTAATTCAGAACAACCAATTAGACAAGAGATGAAGGAGGACGAAAATCAAAATAATATGGATTAAATAGGCAGAGAAGCAAGGTTGTCTCCTAAGTCTCAAGCTAAGGGAACTGTCACGATCCAAATTATGGGATCGTGAGGGCACCTACTCTACTCTAGCCAGATAAGAGAATCCTTACCACAAACCCAGATATGAAGAAATAATCATAGTTCTTTTTAAACAATTACTCAATAAGGTTAAAAAATCTACATAGTAACAACATTCTTTACAACTTTAGATATAAAATACTTCCCAAAACCTAGTCTATCCATGCACAAGATCTCTAAACAATGAATAAAAAAAAGACACAACTCTCACCGTAGGAATAGGATGAGTAGAAGCTGCTGGTGAATAGTTGACCCATCAAATGAGATACCACAACTGATCATGCAATATATCTATATCCCAAAAAGGAGATATAGCAAGAGTAGTATCAGTACAACCATATGTACTGGTAGGCATTATCGGCCTACTGTTGTTAGAAAACATATAACAACATATAGAAATCAAGGAAAATATAAATGACATCTTTAAATTAACTCTCAACTTATTTGCAACGTTTGTCCCTTACCTTGGACTACTTTTGATTAACTTTATTTCTTAAATATCCCAATAAGTCACCCATTAATGCTATAATTATGAAATCCTGCGACAAGCCATTTACCTATCCTTATGATATCAATGTTCTTCTTACATGCCTTTAATAGCTTTTCTAGTTTTCTCTTATTACACCCCCTTCTCGATTTTATATGAGTTCATCTAGGTAACTACTCAGATAGTGTTAGAACACAACCTAAGCAATTTCACAACAGTCATTATTTATAAGTAAGGAGAGACCCTATGGCTCTCTAATTATCACAAAGTGAAACCACACCAAACAATTCATCACTTAATCATCTCACAAGGGTCTTACGCTACTTTTATTTAATCACAACACTCATACAAAACAACCATACAATTAATTAATGAATGATATGAAATAATGCATCATGACCATCAACCCGATCATGAAAGTGTACACACATACTAAGGGATTTTATATGCCCAGTAGTCATGACCTACAGGGGATGAGCTCAGTCTATGTACCATACCGATATGGTACCCGACCATTTGAATATCAAGTTGTAAGCAGTATGTACCGGCGTGGTACCCAACCCTTCAGATATCACAATATATGAACATCTGAACCAATATTAACAATAATATGATGAAGTGCACCAAATATACCATAACACAATTTATCTAAACACTTAGTCAAACTCAAGGTTCATCACTTATATGAATGAAATCAATTACCAAATCAATTTACAAATTACAAGTATGCCCGAAGGCTAATTCACAATTATTCAACTCATGGACAGGCACAAAAATCAAATAAGTCTATAATTACATTTAAACCATAACTTACAATCTTTTTCCAACCCAATCCCCTTCGACATGAAACCATCTTAGTTTACACTAAGGGTACCTAAAAGTCCTTGACCAGATGTCACCCTTAAACTAAGAACAAGCTCCTTAACCAATTATTAACTACTACAAACTATTCATCATTACTGTTTCTTACTATAATCTCGTACCTTCCTTAACCCTCCTTGATTATGTAATACCCTTACCCTAACTTCCCAAATTATGATGCTTCCTTCCCTTGTCAAATACTATACTTAGTGTTTTAAAAGGCAGTTTTGGGGTTCGCCCCAGGGCAAGGCACTGGCAAAATGCCCCGAGGCATAGGAATGAGGCTTAGTCCTATGAGGCTTATGCCTTATAAGCCTGACTGTAAGCCCCTAAGCACGTCTAACGCCCAACGCTCGTGGCTCGTCTAACAGATCTTAGGCAAATTATGTGTCGAATATCCTATTTCTCTAATAAATAAATGATGCTTAATAGTTTTTTCATATATAGAAATAAGAAGATTGAGAATAACTCAAATAACAAGTCATTGTATTGCATATTTACTATTTGAAAGCACCGTGAGGGTGAATATCATTTAAAATTTCTTTAAAAATACTTAATTAGCCAAATTTTACATCTTCACTTATCATTGGTCTTCATATTATTGTCATATGTCTCAAAATTATCATATTTTATTATTTGTCATACGTCTCAAAATAATCTCTATTTGAAAGTAAATTATTGTATTTATTATCTCAAAATTATTGTGAGGGTACTAATAAAGTTTATTGATTATTTTCTTTTACGAATGTAAATTGCATAGTATGATAGTAATATATTTTACAAAAATGTGATTCTTTTATTATTTGAAAGTTAAGATGTTAGAGTTGATTTGCATATCATAATAACTATTATAGCATTTCTTTATTTATACTTGTAAAATTATATTAGAAGTTTTATTTTCTATGAGTTTGTTTAATCATGTTTTTAATTGTTTTAACTATTAATTTATTATTTATAAGTTTTGCTTTGTAACACTATTTTACTATATTATTAGTTAAAAATTTAAAGATCCATGAGGCTTACATCCCATCTCCTCGAGGCTTATGCCTCGCCCCGTGCTAAGTAAAATGTCTCGTCTCACGCCCCGCCTTTTAAAACACTGACTATACTGCCATACTAATCTACAATTTATTCCCAGCCCTTACGACACTATTATACCGACATGTTCACCCATAAGGAAACTACCCCTCTCCCACCATTACACACTCATTTTGATTGCTCTTTCGTTATTCCATCATTACTCTATTTTCATAGTTGCAAGGTAACTATAAGTATCATTGCTAAATCGCTAACTATACAATAATAATCCTATTATACACATTAAAAAACAATATTAAGTTCGCATCCACCCTTCTCACATTGTTTATCCAACCAAAATCCATACCCGTAGGCCTAAGCATGATATCTCCCATCAAACTATAGTTTGTACATGCAAACTAACCCAAGGTCTACTACAAATTAACCATAACCTACCTTATTTTGCCAAGATGTTGTGTTTGGAGCATGTGAATCCGAGTTTCTTGACTCCGAGGGCTGGATTCAAAGGAAGAGTCGTGAGAGAGAGCTTGGAGATGTATCACTTAAGTGTTAGCCTCCTTATTCTCATGCATTTTCCTTAGAAAAATAGACCTATGGTGTTTTTAGGGTTAAACTGCTGAAGTAGGAACAAAACAGAAAATAAAGGGTTTCCCCTACCTGGGCTTACTGCCGAGGTGCCGCTACAGCGGCTCAAGGCCTACTAAAGCGGTAACTCTATAGTGGCTTAGGGACTGCTATTGCGGTCCTTAGCCAATCTCCTGGGCCCCTTTTTTACCTTGCTTCAAAAATTTTCAAACGCATTTTTAAAACTTATCTTGGCTCGACCTTGACTCGATATAACGTTCAAAATCTAATCTTTTTAATTAAGCAAATTTTTAGTAACGACGAAATGGAACATTACATTAGATACTAATTTACCCACCATTAAAATGTCTCTTAATACTTGGAAAAAAGAAAAATATAGGAGTTAATATGCGATACTACATAAAAATGAAATGCGCACGATGATTGACAGGTGACTGTTGCAGTGGACAGAAGGCCCACTACAGTAGTCCCTTGGTAGATTTTAAAATGGGGAAAACGGTTCCCCTTCCCTCATTTCAACTTCACACTCTCAAAATGGGTTCCACATACTTAAAACCTTGTTCGTCCTTGAACAACCCTCTTATACCTCATGACACAAGTTGGGGCTCAATGCAACCTCTTAAACTAGATCACTAGCCATGATTTGCTAAGCACTTTAATCATGGAAGACACTTTATTCAATCAAGCATATTTACCACTGTCAGCATCACATAGTGGAATCATACAACCTCTAAACAAACTCTTCAAGCAAAAAATATGGCCAACATGACTATGTTTTAAAGATAGAGCTTTCAGTTTGCCAAAGTCTTACCATTATATGCCCCTCACTTTTGAGTGGTGCCCCCACTCTCACAATACACACATGTGGTATCAAATTAGGGCACATTAATACAAACTCACTCACAATCCAAGGAAAGTTTCAAACATACATCACATACCATAGGCCTGCCCATAGTGTACTACTCAATCAAATAAAGGATCAAAGTTGTAGGATCAAAAGGACTTTTTAAGGTTGTAATGACGGCTAGGGTACGGGTAGGAACCATTTGGCTAATAGTGACTACTGTCCCTATGCACTTTAGGACAATTACATTCTTCAACTTATCGATACTCTGCTTCATCACCTCATCCTTACTCATCAATTCATACTTTTCCTAGGCACACAACTACCTTTCATCCCCTTTTTATTTCATGCGAACCCACATCCATTTGCTCTCTTATTCTCACTTCCTTGTTGCTTTCTTTTTTAATTTTTCTCTCTTTTATTTTTGAGACAATTAAACATATAGGCACACATACACTATTTTTTTTCTCACCCTATTAGTTACTTTCCCCTATAACCATTTCCCGTCATCACATTTCATCACTAAAATGCAATCAGGCCTAATTGGATCAAATTAAGATGTAGGGCATTCGAACGAAGGGAATTAGGTTAATTAGTGATGTATGTTTCAAAGAATAGGATTAAGGCACGACGGGTATCACTAAGGGCAATGCATAGGTAGGGATAGATAATGGAGAAGAATTCGGCTACAAAGCAATGCCAAGATCATATCCCCACAAGTTGAAAACCACGCTCAATGTTTCACACACACGGGGCAAGTTCTAGATGCTAACATGCAAGAAACAAGGCAAATACTCACCACACATGGAACTTATGGCTCAAAATTGGATCAACTTAGACTCCGTCTATTCAACACACCCATATTGAGTGACAAGCACAATTAAGCCATCTTTTAATTTTCAAGTCAAATTTAAGGGCTCATGCGACTACACTAGTTTTCTCATTTTTTTTTTATGTTTTTTCTCAAATGAGCATCTCGTGAAGTCTAGTCTATCACTAAGTGAAGTGATTTTTATTCAATTGGTAATGGGTTTAATTCCTCCTTAACATTCTATGACTAATTTACCCTTAAGACGGTTGTAATCCATCCATCATAGGAAAAAGTCCCTAACTATGACTGTTAAGCACACTTACTCCTGAAAAACTATCATGACCCATCATGATGGCACCTACTCTAAACCACCAGTAGGTAAGCCAACCCGTAGTCCAAAACAGCTAGTAACAAACTACCAAGAGAAAAGAGAAACTGCAGAATAAATATAATAAAAAGGTTAATATAATTCAAAAACCTGGTGGAGCCAGTACAAGAGCTTGTAATACATCAAGAGTACAAGTGAAATATAAAATAAATATATATACAAAGATGTCTCTAAATACAACATAAAGATCAGTCTAACAATAAGAGAGGGAGTAGGAACAACTCCGAACGTCAGAAGCTCACCCCAAATCTCTGATCTATAGCTGCTCTGTACGATACATGCATCAACGACGATAACTCGTACTATGATCTGTAGGCTGCAAAGGCATAGCATGAGTACAAAACACGTGGTACTCAGTAGGCATCGACCAACAAAGCTCCAGAAATAATGCAAGTATAAATAACATGTAAAACAACAATGTAAACTATAGGCAACTATACATTGTAATGCTGACAGGGCAATAAGGATAAACTATCCTATTCTAGCAGTGTCCCAGAACTAAAATGCAATACCCTATATCACCATACAATATACAAGTGAAGAGTGAAAGGAGGATATATAGTAATAATACTTGGCTAAAGGATACATATAAAATACAAATAGATAAGGAAGGAGGGGATATACGGTAATACCATATGTATATACATATATGCATATAGGCCTAAATCATAGGCAACATCTTGAGGGAGTCCACCTAACATCTCAAGGATCATAACCAAATAAGGGAGCTAATACTAGCATAATCAAGCCTCTAACCAAAGTGTGACTAATCATGGGGTAATCTATCAATAATGCAACTCATCGAAATAAAGAAAGGAAATCAGAAACGTACATACAATCTCGGGTACTAGTCCATAACCAACCTGCCACAAACTAACCAAAATAACCAACAATAAAGTAATCGGCTAGCCCAAAAAAGGAATAACCTAACCGGGCCCCCATAAGCCCAGAATGTTTACAAAATCCCTCAGCAAACAACAACCATAACCTATACCTATATAGTCCCCCATAAGACCGATAGATACAAGTGCCAAACAAATATACTGATGATAGGTAATGCATGTGAATGAATGAATGTAGCATAAACCATAATATCATATCCGATCTAAGTACCATAACGTAAAAGGTGTATACATCTCCTCCAGCTCAGTAGCTCGCAAAGGTAGGACCTATAGCGACCATTCTTCTCTGGTACTATGGCTCACAAATGAAGTGGCCCATAGGGGATTTGGGATATCCGTATACTCTGTCTGGTCCAGTACTTCCAATAACCATCATAATCAAACTACTATGCCCATCATAGGATATATATATATATATATATATATATATATATATATATATATATATAATAAGTGCACGAACTCGAACCGTGACTAAGAGAGTGTACATAGTATAATAAGTGCATGAACTCGAACTATAACTAAAAGAATGTACATAGTATAATAAGTGCATGGACTCGAACTGTGACTAAAGGAGTGTACACCGTAAGCCATTGCCCGAGATCAAGTTCAGGACTAAATTATCATAAAAATGTAGAAAGGGTCGAAATCTCCATCGACTAAAGTTAATAGTAGTGGTAAAGAGTGGGTAAACCATGGACCGGATTCAATCTTGGTCTAATTTCCAAAACATCACTTTTAATTTCAAAAGCTCACAACTTATAAAATAAGGTGGTAAGATTCCTGTAATAAAAGAGTCCATCTTAAAAGTGAAAAGTGGGAATAAATTCCTTTTTGGAAAATGGTAGAATAACCAAGGTTTCGATTTGGAATTGTGACTGTGACATTAAGTGAGCATGAATGCGCCTAATAGTATGCATGCCACCACCAGTGTCCAATCAATATAACCATACGCGCATAATCGCCTATAAACTAAAAGCACGTCCTTAGAAGGATAGGATACTCACCTGGACTCCAACTGGTATCGTAACCACGACCTCGGGCCCAATAATACATAATCAACATAACAAGCCTCATAACTCGAGAATCTATAGTAATCAAGGGTATAAAGCCAGTACAAGGATCTAATTGGGGAAATACCTCTCAAATCACTAAGTCGAATCATAAATCTTATACTAAAGGATCCTTAATATTAAACTATGGTTAACATGCTTATAATAGAGGGTAATAGGATTCTATAGCCATGAAAAGTGTTTTACACTAAGGTTCGGGTCATATTTCTACCCCAAATTCCCTAAATGGGCTAAGTCATGCTATACTAGTCATAAAGATATCCTATCATCCCTACCTAGCATGCAAACTATACTATACACAATCTTTTAGAGAAAAGTAGACTGAAGCCTACCTCGATGCCGAACCGCAAATCTTGAATCGTCCATAAATCATTCGACTTTACTCCACCATCCCGAAATGACGCCACGCTATCAAAACAATCATCTACAAGTCAATACGAGTAAAATGAGACCCATATTGCTATATCAAAGGTCGAGTCAACATTCGAGTCAAGAACGGGCCTGTGGGGCCTACAAACAAAATCCAAAATTGAATCCGTCACGAGGTCCCTCGAAGGACAAGGAATGTGTGCTCTAAAGTTGAGCACAAACGGAGCGTAAATCGGGGCTCAAATCAGCCCCTAAAGTTAAGGAATCAAAGACATAATTTCTAAGAATTTACAATGAAAAGAGATAGAATTTGATGGGGAAAATAATGGAAAATTACCAAAGAGAGTTGAGCTAGCCTACCTTAGCTTCAATGGAAGATTCCCCACACTTTCTATCTCTTCAAGCTCTCAAAAATGTGGGAAAATGGTTGAGAAATGAATGGGAAATTTGGGTGAAGAAGGGGTATTTAACACCCCAGGTGCCGCTAAAGCCATCACTTGGTCGCTTAAGCGGCTACCGCTAAAACGGTACATGACCGCTTAAGCAGTCGGGAAAGAAAAGGTGGAGGCCACTAAAATGGGACTTGGCCGCTAAAGTGACGTCCGCTTAAGCGGACCTTGACCACTAAAGAGGACCTCAGCCGAGAAGCCAAGGCCGCTAAAGTGGCTCAAGGTTGCTAAAGTGACTACTGCTAAAGCGACTCTTCGACTGCTTTAGCTGTCAAACCAGATATCAGGTACCAGATTTTAGCTAAGTCCAAATGGACTCCGATCGGGTGTTTGGGATTTATTTGGAATCTCATGCGCGTAAAAAAACTATGCTATCATACCAAATTTGACATTCCGTACTCAATGGAACCATCAAAACTTTCACCCAAGATTGTTTTGATTAAATGTGATCTCCATACCCATAGTTTCATTTTTCATCAAATCTACCCAATAGCCCAAAACGAGTTTGAAAGTCTCGGGACCTTAACCAAGGGTCCCCCTAGCCTAAAATCAATGTTTCAAAGCTGATGGCATTGTTAGAATTTCCATCTAAGATAGTTTACTAACAGTTTTGGTCTGAGACCAAATCCTTAACAGCAAAAGCTCCAAAACAGGGAAATGAGCCTAAAATCCAAACGAACTGTCTAATAATCGAACCGACAGTTTTGACAAGTCATAAATGACATGTAGCCGCTGTGGAAAGGTTCAAAACACTGGAATGTTCAAAAATTGAGAAAATGACCTGAAGGGTCATTATAATAAAAAAATTCGACTTTACTCTGTTCAAAAGGCTATCCTCGAGAAAAGCACCAAAAACAAAAGCAGAGGAACCCAAAATAAAAGAAAAACAACTTAATAATTCCCAATGCTAATAAAGAAACAAAATTCCACAGAGAACTAACAAAGCAGTTTACTAACTATTATAGGCCCAACAAGTTCTACTGTGTAATTATTACATACCAAATTTTAAAAAAACCAACTTAATGAAATATCTTCAAACCAACCACATCACAAAATATCAGCCATATCACAAAATAGAAAAACATATGAGAAATTTCTCCCACCCCATACTTAAAAATTAGCACTGTCCCCATGATGCGCCATGGTTACATGGCACTTTCGATGCTTAAAACAAGGAAAATATGCAATAACTTGGATGTATTTTGTTGGTATGATGTGGTTTCTGTCCTACTTTGTAGGAAAATAGGTTTTGAAGGAAAAATGATCAAAAAGGAAGAATCAAGCCCGAGAACGAAGTGTCTGAGGATGAAAGAACAAGAATCTGCACCGGGGTGGGAGTTAAGACACCACTCACGTGATGTGAGTGGTGCCGTGAGTCACCTCCCTACTGTGTAAAAAGTGCCTGATTTCCACGCTAGACATCCACGTGGCGTGGGTCCACCTACGTGACATGGAAAGGTGGCGTGACTTAACTTCTAAAGACGTCTAATTGAGCCTGATTCCCACGACATCAACCTACGTGGCCTGACTTGGTTCCACGACACCAAGTGACACCATGAAAGTTGCCGACTCTGTTCTCCTATTTTTCTTAGGATAAGATTAGCTTTGTATCTATAAATACCCCTGTATAGTCCTATGTGCGAGATTCATTGAGAATTAATTATTACATTATTTTGAGAGCTATTTCATACTGTTTCTGAGTTCAAAAACATATTCCTTGTTTTGTAGTTCCAAACCCTAATTCGAGTTTTATTGATAATTGAGATTTTAGTTTTTCTTCATTGTTGTTAGATCATAATTATGTTTTCATCTCCAAATTCTTCTGGTGTTCTTACAATTATGAGTAGCTAAACCCATCAACTAGGGTTGTGTGAACCATAAGGAATTAACGAAATCGGTTAAGTGCTAGGCAATTCTGTACCACTGTGTATGCATGTATTGTTGTTTCCTTCGTTGTGATTGCTCTTCTAACTGTTGCAAACGTTAGAAACTCTCCTGTATTCTAGACTTTCTCGAGAGAGAGGTATAGATTGGGAAAAAGAGATAACAACAGAGATTTGAAGCTATCAACCTTCATCTAATAACTTGAGCCTTAGCGGGAATAGTTATTTGAGATTCAGGACAAGGGTTAGTAGTGCGACACTCGGAGATCGAGAGGAGAAGAGTGAAATTCATCTAACCAAGGTCGAGAGACGTTTAGACGAACATATCTTGTCAGATTTTGCATGCCACATAGCAAGACGGTCTTGTTAGCACAAGTAATCGGTGGAGTTAAGGAATCATTGGGGATCACAGTCGTAGTGTATCTCTCTTATTGTCTACAAACTTAATACAATCAGCAATCGTTACAGTCACTTTATATTCACATAAACCCCCCAGTTTTATTTACTTCCCAATTGTTCCATTCGGTAGTCTACTTAAGCTTCGACTTATTCCCTGTGGGATCGACCCCAACCTAGTTGGGTTCTATTATTGACAAGCAACCGCATTGTACTTTTCCAAAGGTATATTTTGGGCGACATCAAATTTTGGCGCCGTTGCCGGGGAATACGATTACGGAGTTGATTATTACTTATTGGAGTTGATTAGTTGTGTTTTACATACTTTTAAGGGCATACGCCAGTGTATGCCAAATACTAGGAGTCAAGGCAATCCCCTGATTCCACTTGATCTTGAAATCAAAAGGACTCTGAGAGTTAATCAGAGAATGGTGAATACTGAAGGAGTTTAGAATCCCACAGCTGCGGGAGACATTCATAACCAGCCAATTCATCTGGTTGGTCAGGAAACAACGGATCAAACTACTGCTCGATTGACACGAGAAGAGCATGCTAGACAAGCTGCTCTTAGACAAGCAGAGAGAGATAATCGAGCTATGCAGAAAGCCGTACAGGGTCTGGCTGATGCTGAAGAGCAACAAAGACGACTAAGAGAACAACCGAGACCATATGTGCCTGTTTATGATGATCCTGAAGAAGAAGATGTGGCCTACTTTGAGCCAATAGAGATTGGTGCCATCATTCCACCAGAGTTACCTCCGGGAACTAAGTTTGACATTACTAGTGCCATGATCCATCTGCTAAACTTGAAGGGTGTGTTCGCGGGTCTTCCTACTGATGATCCAAACATGCACGTAATGAATTTCGAGGGGGTCTACACGTCGTACAATCTGCCTGAAGTTAACCAAGAGGCTATTCGGTTGAGGCTGTTTCCATTCTCTCTAACAGGAGAAGCTACTTTGTGGTTGGCTGAGTTGCCATGAGGTTCTATCACTACTTGGCAAGAATTGAGAAATTAATTTTTGAAAATATTTTTCCCACCTTCCAAGTTACTGCAGTTGAAAGACAAGACTTATAATTTCAGACAGCTTCATTCTGAAGCACTCTATGAGACATGGCTGAGGTTCAAAAAGAAGCTGCAGAATGTGCCAAATCACAGGATGAGTGGTAGGAATTTACTTGAAATCTTCTACAGGGCTTTGAATGTCAACACAAAGGCGGTAGCAGATACTATCACTGGTGGAGCATTCATGAGTTTGAGATTGGAATGAGCTTTGGAGCTATTAGATCATGTCACTAAGACCAACCGAGGATGGCATACTCGGGAGGCAGACACTCCTGCTGGCACATATGATATTGGAGCTTCAGCAGCGCAAAAGGCTTTGGACGAATCTGTGGCTCAAGAGGTCGCTCAGTTGAGGATAGAAATTGGTCTTCTGTCTAAACAGATAGCGGCCAGAGATGCGGAAAAGGTGCATGCTGTAGGTACACAAAGTAAATCAGCTAGACATGATGATAGTGAGTCTGATGAAGAGGCGAAGTACCTAGATCGAGAAGTGGCGGGTTTCCGAGCCAAGGCCCAAGGGTCTAATCAAGACTCTTGGAACTCAAGGCAAGGGAATCAAGGTCAGAACTATTATGGAGACAACTATAACAAATTGGGATACAATGATTGAGAAAGAGACCGTGACGGTGACTAGAGACAGAAGGATGATTATAGAGAGAAGAATGGCTTTTATGTACCACCAGGAAGACGTTATGAGGAGTTTGGAAATTCAAGGATGGAGGACCTTCTTGATAAACTGGTTACAAGGTTAGAAAGCTAAGAAAACTGTCTAAAAGAGATCAAGCCAGATATTTCAGGAATAAGTCAGAAGGTAGATTCCTATTCGACTGCCATTAAATGGTGTAAGCAATAGTTCGGGCAGATATCGTTGGCACTGAATCAACGTCAGCCAGGCACCCTTCCAAGCAACACCGTCCAGAATCTGAAAAATGATTCTCATTGTATGGCGATCATAACAAGAAGTGGAATGACTCTCATTGAGGCACCTAATCAAGTTGAGGGTGTTCATGCTCTACTGGAAGAGTAGACTAAGGTCACGAAAAAAGAAAAGGAATCCATAAAGAAGTTTGTTCCATTCCCAAGGCTTCCTCCACCTTTCCCTCAACGTCTCAAGAAAAAGGTGGATGAAAATAAAATTATTAATAGGGAGATCATGAAAGAGGTGGAAAAGCCTCAAACTGGTGAAAACAAGGTAAATGCTAAAACTGAGAAAGAAAAGGAAGACCTACAAGTGCTATCCCCCATTCCTAGGCCTCCTTCTCTATTCCCTCAGTGATTAAAGAAGAAGAAGGAGGATGGAAAATTTTATAAGTTTATGTCCATCTTGAAGCAACTTTCTATAAACATTCCTCTTGTTGAGGCGTTGGAGCAGATGCCAGGTTATACGAAGTTCATGAAGGACTTGGTCACAAAGAAGAGAACTGTTAGTTATGAGTCTATTGATAATTTGCACCATTGTAGTGCAATTGCATCCCGTTCTCTTGTGCAAAAGAAAGATGATCCTGGTGCCTTCACAGTTTCATACACAATTGGGTCAGTTCACTTCGCCAGAGCTTTGTGTGACCTAGGTGCGAGCATTAACTTGATGCCACTGGCAGTATTTGAGAAATTAGGTTTGGGAGCCCCCGAGCCAACAAAGATGCGGTTATTGATGGCGGATCGTACTATCAAGAAACCAGTAGGCATAATATGTGATGTTTTTGTCAAGGTTGAAAACTTCATCTTTTCTGCTGACTTTGTTGTCTTGGACTGTGAGGTCGATTTTGAGATGCCCATAATTTTGGGGAGACCATTTTTAGCCACCGGCAGAGCATTGGTGGATATGGAGCGGTGGGAGCTGAAATTCAGGCTGGATAATAAAGAAGTCATATTCAATGTTTGCAGAACTATGAAGCATCCAAAGGACATGAGGGTGGTTTCAGAAATTAATATTTTAGATGACCTTGGAGGCCAACCCAGGGGATATCTTGATGAAGTCTGAGTAATCAAGATACCCGTGTCATGCCGCGACGTTAAATCAAGCGCTGCTTAGGAGGCATCCCAAGGTGTCTTACTATTCCTACATTTGCTTTGATTTTTTTTATTTTGATCGACATCAGACCCATGCACCTAGGGTGCCACAGGTATGCATGCTTACTAGTTAAGGGTGTGAGGTACTTGTGGGTCTATATGTCCTCTTGGGGGTTTTCGTTGCCGTGTTTCTTTTCCCTCAAGTGGTATCATAGTAGAACCGACATGTTTTAGGATGTTATGTTTATGTGTTTCTTGCTAAATTAGGAGAAAATTAAGGGAACTGTAGTGCAGTACAGTTAGGAAATATTTTATGCTTTTTGACTATTGAGGATACCCCTCCTAAAATTTTTTGTTTTCAAAGTGTGTGTGTAGCATGTTAGTTTATGACAGCTGTTGGATCTTGTTATGGCATTAGTATTATAGGCAAATAAATGTAGCTAGCATTGCATGAATCGGATAGGTAGTAGTTGATAATACAACCCTGTGCTATGTGTGCAATCCAGAACTTGCCCGGTTAGTCTAGCCTAAGATTTGAGGATGGGGGATTAGGAAAGGATCATAGGCCATTTTTGAAAAAGTCCACTTTTAGCCTAAATTCCAAACCAAATGAATTAGTATCCGTTGATCCCGAATTTTTGCCGTAATTGTCCTATTTCTTTCATTAGCCTATTCACCTTCCCATTTTAATTACAATGAACCTGTCTTGGCCCTGGTCCCTCCTTGGACACTGTGTACCTCAACTCAGGCAAATTGCCTAAGTTGAGGGTGGCTATTATAGGGGTGCGTAGATTGAGTTGGGTATGAAGAAGTGGTTAAATAAAAGAAAAAGGGAAAACAATTTTGGGTGGGAAGGAAAGAAAAAAAAAGTGAAAAGAAGAGAAAATGCAAAAAAAAAAAAAAAAAAAAAAAAGAGAGAGAGAGTTGTGCTGTGAAGTTTGAGAAAAATAACACCCAAAATGTGAAAATAAAAGAAAGGAGAATAAGGGAGAATAAAAAATGAGAAAGGTTGAAAGTTGGAGCCAAGAATAGTGTAGTGTCAAGGAGGGTTGAGTCACCATACCCATATGTACCATACCCGTCCCTAAGCCTACATTACAAGCCGAGTAAAGTCCTATAGTGAGCTTAGTCCAACTGTCTGAACATTAAGGCGTAGAAAATAAGGGCAAGCCTATGGTATTTCATGCACACTGTTTTAACTTCTTTGTGAGAGTGAGTGCTTTGACCTCGTCCCTACTTTGATATTCATTAGTATACTATAAGTGGATGGGACTTCTTTGATCATGAGAGTACATGGGTTGCATTATTAGGTGCTAGTTGTTCGAAAAATGTCGTTCGCATATATGCTTAGTTGTTTGTGCATAATCTGGTGCCATCACTTGATCCCTTCTGTGTCATGATACTATGCTGCCCGGATACACACTTTGGTTTTGATTTGTAAATAGGAGGGGTCGAAAAAGTTTTGTGCCAAAGGCAATGAATTGACTGCCACAGGTCCCTTAGGTTTCTCTTAATCAAGCATCATATATGTGTGTTTTTATTTTGTTCGCCTGAGGACATATAAACATTCTAAGTTGAGGGTGTTGATGCGCCATGGTTACGTGGCACTTTCGATGCTTAAAACAAGGAAAATATGCAATAACTTGGGTGTATTTTGTTGGTATGATGTGGTTTCTGTCCTACTTTGCAGGAAAACAGGTTTTGAAGGCAAAATGATCAAAAAGGAAGAATCAAACCTGAGAACGAAGTGTCTGAGGATGAAATAACAAGAATCTGTACCGGGATGGGAGTCAAGACACCACTCACGTTCCGTGAGTGGTGCCATGAGTCACCTCCCAGTGTGAAAAAAGTGCCTGATTTCCACGCCAGGCATCCACGTGGCGTGGGTCCACCTACTGACGTGGAAAGGTGGCGTGACTCAACTTCTGAAGATGTCTAATTGAGCCTGATTCCCACGACATCAACCTACGTGGTGTGACTTGGTTCCACAACACCAAGTCACGACTCCGTGAAAGTTGCCGACTCTGTTCTCCTATTTTGCTTAGGATAAGATTAGCTTTGTATCTATAAATACCCTTGTATAGTCCTATGTGCGAGATTCATTGAGAATTAATTATTACATTATTTTGAGAGCTATTTCATACTGTTTCTGAGTTCAAAAACATATTCTTGGTTTTGTAGTTCCAAACCCTAATTCGAGTTTTATTGATAATTGAGATTTTAGTTTTTCTTCATTGTTGTGAGATCATAATCATGTTTTCATCTCCAAATTCTTCTGGTGTTCTTACAATTATGAGTAGCTAAACCCATCAACTAGGGTTGTGTGAACCATGAGGAATTAACGAAACCGATTAAGTGCTAGGCAATTCTGTACCACTGTGTATGCATGTATTGTTGTTTCCTTCATTGTGATTGCTCTTCTAACGGTTGCAAACGTTAGAAACTCGCCTATATTCTAGAATTTCTCGAGAGAGAGGTATAGATTGGGAAAAGGAGATAACAACAGAGATTTGAAGCTATCAACCTTCATCTAATAACTTGAGCCTTAGCGGGAATAGTTATCTGAGATCCAAGACAAGGGTTAGTAGTGCGACACTCGGAGACCGAGAGGAGAAGAGTGAAATTTTTCTAACCAAGGTCGAGAGACGTTTAGACGAACATATCTTGTCAGATTTTGCATGCCACATAGCGGGACGGTCTTGTTAGCACAAGTAATAGGTGGAGTTAAGGAATCATTGGGGATCACAGTCCTAGTGTATATCTCTTATCGTCTACAAACTTGATACAATCAGCGATCGTTACAGTCACTTTATATTCACATAAACCCCCCAGTTTTATTTACTTCCCAGTTGTTCCATCCGGTAGTGTACTCAAGTTTCGACTTATTCCCTGTGGGATCGACCCCAACCTAGTTGGGTTCTATATTTGACAAGTGACCGCATTGTACTTTTCCAAAGGTATATTTATGGCGACATCACCCCAGTGCTTGTAAGAAACCAAAGACAAGTGCAAAAATGAGGTGTTTGAAAAACTCCCATGTTAAGCCTACATGCCATCATTATAATTGGGACCAAGGTCCTCATCACCCAAATACAAATCAGCCTCGTCCTACTATGGGATTAAAAGTCTGAGTCCTGTCTGCGTTTAACCTCATCGACGGCTACATCATCATCTATCGACTTCACAAAATCTGGCCAAATCTTCAACATTGCCATGGAATGGTCATTCAGTAGGTACTCCAACTCCACCCATTGTAACCCATCTCTTGTGGATGGCCTAGCCCAATCTGTAACTGCAACATCCTCAGTCCGTACATACGGGCAGTAATACCATCATCCCAAGCATGTGGCTCGTCTAGTGTAAGCACGTCACCATGAAAAATATCAAGTGCTTGGTTTTGGTCACATCAATCGAAGGCCTCTCTAATTATGGTTTGTAATCCAATGGCTCCTCTTTAAAATCATTGTTTCATGACCTAAACCCGCCGTGAGTGGTACCCACACTAAACCCCTAGTGGGAGAACCAACTAACCCCGTAAACTAATCAATACTTAGACATAATTAGGCAGCTAAACCAATTCTATTGAATAAAATCAATAGCTAATATCAGAACAAAAATGAGAAAATGATAACGCGGAAAAGAAACCATCCCTTAGGAACTGAAATTCATCGCACCAAAACTCGATTAATGTTAAAAGAGGGGATGCAACCCCAAAAACTAATATAATGTCTGAGTCCGAAACAAAGGGACAAGAAAATAATAGAAGAACCCATGGTAGCCCAACAGATGTTGCTCACCCTTGAGTTGGAATATGATCCAAGTCACAGCTGAGGTCTCTAAATAGTAGCTGGGATATGTTCTGCACTAAACAAAAAGAAGGGCACGTGTACTATCACCACACAAGAAACAACAGTGTGCTGGCAGGGTCATCGGTCAACCCAAAATGAGAAATATGGACATATAACCAAAACATAGTACAACAAGACAACCATGAACCCTATTATGCAACTATCTTTCAAATTCATAATACTTAACCTTGTAAGAAAGTACAACATGAAGTTTAGCCAAATAGAGTCAACAAGGACAACCAGTCAAGTCAACTAGGACCAACAATAAGACTCCAAGTTAAACACCATAACACAACTATCATAAAACCATGTCCCATCATGCAAGTAATAGACAACTTAGAGCCATGCCACAACTTACAACAATACGGAAACCTAAAGGATCCTTATACTTGTCGGTTACCTTTCCTGAGGATTGAGATCGAGCTTAAGTTGCTCTTGCTAGACGTCTAGTAGGAGTTTATTGAGAGCCAGTTGCTGTCCTTTTCGCTTATCATGCTAAGGATTTCTCGATGGTTTCAGTTGGAGGCCATTTTATTGCCTTTAATGGACTATCGGGGTTAGCAGGCGAGCCAGGTTCCCTGGATCCACGTGTTCCTAGCCGGGCCTAAATGGATGAATGAAGAAGCGCGCCCGGGTAGACTTCAAGAGCTCTTGTGAAAGATACGAACCGCCTATCCTCCTACTTCTTATTCTGGGGGTCATAGAAAGATACGAACCGCCTACTCGCCCTACCATTAGATTGTTGAAAATGAAAGCGGCTTGTCCTCACTAATAAAAAACAGCAATCCCTCCCCTTCTGTTACCTACTTTTACTAACAATCATAACAATATTATAAATCCCAATTTACACAAGAAACCATCTTAGCAATTAAGCATAGAAACTCGGTTAACTCAAGAAACTAATACAAACAAGAAAGACATAATTCCTGGTTCACTCAAGGAATCTTCACACTCACTTGTACCTTGTACACACATGCTAAGGGTTTTATGGGTGTGCCCACTAGTCATGACCTGCATGTGATAAGTCCTTGTGCATGTACCCAAATCCCAAACATTAAGTACCTGCCAACCTTATATCACCAATCTCGTGGAGATGTCCAAATACCGATACATTCCACAATAATGATAGATATCACAACAATCACAACCACAATGATAAGGAACAACACTTGTAAAATCCAACAAGCTTTGATATAAGTTCATTGTATGCGATTAACATTTAGGCTATCACACAGTCATTCACTTTCCTTGAACATGCATTATAAAAGCAATACTACGAATTATTTATCATGCACATATAACACAGATTGGGTTTCAACTACATCAAACCGTCACCTACCTCAGTCTAAAGCCTGCACTACCCAATTAAGCATGAGCCATGTCTTTCCATACAATTTCCACTCGGTCGTGGTCTAAAAACATGAGCACAACAATAATGAACCAAATAACCTACTATGTCAAGGATTATAACCTAATATCTAACCCCTAAGGCCAAATTCATGATCATTCCTCCATATTCTAGGGATTTTCTACCATAAATCACCTTAAACCTACCAATTTCATGGTTACCATTGTGAATTATTAACATGCAAGAGTAAATTAATAATTAATAACTAAAACCCAAAGGTTTTACACCAATTTTAGCCTCTTGCACCAGAAAATCCACTAAGTCAAGTTTAAACCCTTCCCAAACCCATAAATTAGTGATTCTAAGGTAAATTAACCAAAAAACTAGTTAATGGGGACAAATTACTTACCTTTATGATGAAAATCGATAGAAAACTGATGAAAATTGCCCAAATTGCCTAAGCCCTTCCCCAAAAATAAGTTTAGAATAATAAAGTATTTTTAGGGAAATTTCTTTATTTACAGCGATTCACCCCGCTATAGCGGCCTAATCTCGCTATAGCAGCATCATTTTAACAACATCACCCGCTATAGCAGGATTGACTATTATTGACTTCCACTATAGCGGAAATTTTTCCTGCTATAGCGACATGCCATCTGCTATAGCTGGAGTGGCGAGGTAGAAACTCATAAATCCTTCTAGTTTTACCTTTTTCACAATACACCCTCAAACCATGACTTCCTCGACTAACCTTTTTGCGTCAAGTTCAATATCGGGAGTTCTGCTCACCCGAATTCACTTTTGAAAAGTATTGTGGATTCCTTATCGAGTTAGCTAACATAAAATCAAGCTAAATTTTACTAACCCAATCCATTCTCAATTACCCTAGACCATACCTCACTTCAATTTCATTCAAAACTAGCCTAGCCTGAAATTTTTAACTTTCATTTCAGGGAGAAATTTAATCCAAATTTTTACACGATTGACTCACCCGTAATGACGGAGAAGGATCATTTTAACAGATAGAAATTTACCTATTATTCATCCTCGAGCGATCAAAGAAACAAAATGAGCCAAGCTAAGGAAAGGAAGAAAAGTTGCATCCTCAAACAAGTGAGGATACTTGTCCCGCATGTCCTTCTCGATTTTCCAAGTTGCTTCTTCAACCGGATGATTCTATTATTGGGCCTTTACCAATTGAATTTCCTTTGTCCTAAATCTATGGACATCTCAATCGAAAATAGAAACAGGCTCCTCCTCATAAGTAAGATCCTTATCTAACAAAACTAAATCCCACTTGATAATGTAATCCCTATCCTTATGATATCTCTTTAGCAAGGATACATGGAACACTAGATGAATCTCTGACAAGTTTGGCGGCAATGCCAACCTATTTGCAACTGGATCCACATCATCAAGAACCTTGAATGGACTGATATACCGATGGATAAGCTTGCCTTTTTTACCAAACCTCATAACTCCCTTCATAGGAGATGCCTTTAGCAAAACTTATTCACCAACCTTGAACAACATGTCTCTGATCTTATGGTCTACATACTCTTTTTGCCTACTCTAGGCTACCAACAACTTGTTTTGGATGAACCTCACCTTTTCCTAAGCTTCCCTCACGAAGTCAGTGCCTAAAAGCTTCACATCACCAGTCTCAAACCATCCTATGGGCGACCTACACCTCCTCTCATAGAGTACCTCAAATGGGGCCATGTCAATGCTAGAGTGATAGTTGTTGTTGTATAAAAACTCATACAATGGCAAGAACTAATCCTAATAGCCACCAAAGTAAATCACACATGCCCTCAATATGTCCTTAAGCACCTGAATCGTCCTCTCCGATTGTACATCAATCTTAGGATGAAAAGTTATGCTAAAATTGAGCTGCGTGACCAAATCTTCATGCAACATGTCCCAAAATTTAGAAGTGAATTATGTACGTCTATCTGAAATGATGGAAAGGGGCACCCCATGCAGTCTCACTATCTCTTTGACGTAGATCTTGGCCAACTGCTTAGAGCTGAAATTCACTCTAACCAAAATAAAATGGGATGATTTAGTCAGCCTATATACTATGACCCAAATTGAATCATGCTTTCCTAAGGTCTTAGGAAGACCTACCACAAAATCCATAGCTATCTTCTCCCACTTCCACTCGGGAATAGGTAACCTTTGGAGTAATCTCGCAGTCCTTTGATGATCATACCTTACCTGCTGACAGTTATGGCATTTAGATACATACTCCACTATGTCCTCTTCATCCTAGGCCACCAATAAAGCTGCCTCAAATCATGATATATCTTGGTTGCACCTGGATGAATAGAATATCGCAAACCATAAGCTTCAACAAGCACATTTTGAATCAAATCACCAACCCGAGGAACATATATTTGCCCTCTAAATAACAACACTCCACACGTGTCAAGTGTGGAATCTGAAGCCTCTCCAGATGTCACGTTATTCCAAAATTTATTCAATTCCACATTCTCAAACTGTTTGGCCTTAATTTTATTAGGAAGGTTGACTTTATCTCAATACTAGCTAACGCTCCACCACTTTTCGATACACCAAAATGCATGAATCGAGATGCTAGAGCTTGAAACTCCCTAGCCAGGGGTCGTCTTGGCACCCTCAAATAGGCCAAACTACCCATATTTACTGCTTTCCATCTCAATGCATTTGCCAGCACATTGACCTTACCCGAATGATACTGGATGGTCACATCATAGTCTTTCAACTACTCCATCCATATCCTCTGTCTCAATTTCAAATTCCTTTGAGTGAACACATGCTGCAGGCTATGATGGTCTCTGAATACCTCACACTTGACACCATAAAGATAGTATCTCCAAATCTTAAGTGCAAACACCACCACTGCCAACTCCAAGTCATGAGTTGGGTAATTCATTTCATGTGGCTTCAACTGCCTCAAAGCATAAGCAATGACATTCCTGTCCTACATCAACACAACATCCAAACCCAAAAGTGAAGCATCACAGAACACAACAAAATCCTTACTTTCAATCGATAATAAACGAATATGAGGTATAGTCAAAAGTGTCTTGAGATTTTGGAAACTCTCCTCACACTTATCTGACCATATAAATGGAACATCTTTCTGAGTCAACCTTGTCAAGTGAGTAGCAATAGAAGAAAAATTCTTGACAAATCTACGATAATAACTAGCAAGACCCACGAAGCTTCTAACCTTAATTACACAGCTAGACCAAACCCAACTCTTAACCACCTCAATCTTCTGGGATTCTACCATCACCTTTTTTTCGAGACCACATGCCCTAAGAAATCAATCAAAAACAACCAGAACTCTTATTTTGAGAACTTTGCATACAACTACTTCTCCTTTAAAATTTCCAAGACAATGCGAAGATAACCTGTATGTTTCTCCTTGCTCTTGGAATAAACTAAAATATCATCAATAAAAACTATCATAAAAGAATCTAAGAAAAGACTTGAAAATACCATTCATCAAGCTCATAAAGATCGCCAATACATTGGTCAACCCAAAAGACATCACTAGGAACTCATAATGCCCATACCAAGTCCTAAAAGCTGTCTTAGGTATATCCTGAGGCCGAATTTTCAACTGATGGTTACCGAACCTCAAGTCAATCTTAGAGAATATCAGAGCACCATGCAACTGGTCAAAGAGATCATCTATATGAGGAAAGGGATACTTATTCCTGATGGTAACCTTGTTCAACTGCCTATAATCAATGTACATCCTCTTGCTCCCATCTTTCTTTTTACGAATAACACTGGAGCACCCCAGGGTGAAGCACTGGGATGAATAAATCCCTTATCAAGGAGTTCCTATAATTGAGTTTTAAGTTCCCTCAATTCTTCTAGATCCATACGATATGGAGGAATAGAAATTGGGCTAGTGCCCAACTCCAAATCAATACAAAAATCAATATCCCTATCCGGAGGCATACCAGGCAAATTCATAGGAAATACCTCCTGAAACTCAGAAACCACAGGAACAGACGCGATAGAAGGTGACTCCATACTAACATCCCGAAGATGAGACAAAAAGGTTGAACACCCCTTTTCCACTAGCTTTCTAGCTCGAACAAAAGAAATAATTTTCATCAACTTAGACTTATACACCCTCTCCCACTCCAGCATACCCATACCAGGCATTTCTAGATGCACTATCTTAACATTACAGTTCAAGACAACATGATATGGAGATAAACAATTCATACCCAAAATAATGTCAAAATCAGGTTTGTCCAAAATGATCAAGTCTACCCAGGTCTGAAAACCTATAAATAATACAGAACATGCATGCTAAACATGGGTCATCACCACAGAATCTACAACCAGAGTAGGAATTTACATAAGAGATTCAAGTACATCATAGACCAAATCCAGACCCAAAACAAATCTAATAGATACATAAGAGTAAGTGGAACTCGGATCAAACAAAATAGAAGCCATCTGGTCACAGATAAGAATAGTACCTACAATAACAACGTCAGATGACTCAACCTTGGTCTTGCCTAGGAAGGTATAATAGTGAGCTCTATCATCAAGTAGGGCAACCTCTCTAGCTGGCTGCGCTCCACCCTTCCCTACATTACCATTACCTCTGTTTCCACCATGACCTCCCTGATTATTACCCCATCCACCCTGTGGATGACCCGTACTATTACCACATCTACCTCTACCTACTGGAACTACAACCTTGGTCTGTTACTGTGCCTTGATTACCTACCTGCCTCAAAGTACATTCCCTCTTAAAGTGTCCTACAGTACCACAATAATAACAACCTTGCTCAAGAGAAGGCATGTTGGCCTAAAAATAGGAAGCCCCTTGGCTCTTAGCAACTGGAGGCTGCTGAATAGCCCCTGAATGACAAAATTGTGGAGGCTGGCAAGGTTGACTGAATGGGGCAAGCCGAATGAACCTGCTGGTTGTGACCCCTAGAATATGAACCACTGAAGTTACCCATATTTCAGGACTTCTTGGCAAATTCCTTAACCTGACCAGCCTGCTGAACTCCCTCAAGATTTTTCACATAATCAGATACATCATTGAAGCTCTTCCCTGTAGAAGTCATGTGAGTAGATAAAACCTGAAGATCAGTTTTCAAACCCTTAACATATAATTGGATCCTCTCCTCCTGAGTATCCAACAACTGGGTAGCATAGTGAGACAAAGTATGAAACTTGGCCTCATAGGCCGTAATTTACATGCTGCCATAACTGCCATGTTCAAGGGCCAATAACTCATCTTTCTTACAGTCACAAAGGGTAAGAGACACATACTTCTCCAAAAATAGGGCATGAAACTGGGCCCAAGTCAATAGAGGCAGAACTCGTGAACGACACTCAAAATAGGCTCTCCACCACTACTTGTCATCCCCTTGCAGTTGGAAAGTTATGAACTCAACACCATGTTGTTGCACAATCCCCAACTTGTCAAGCCTCTCATAGCTATCAATGCTAAACTCAAATGCATCCTCCGTCTCAATACCATAATGGAGCCGTCATTTTTAGAATCTTGGTCAACAACTCATGCTCAGTCCCAGTTATAATGAGGCCTAATACAGGATGGGTAAATGCATCAGTATCTAAATCCTCATCCATTCTGAGAGCTAAAGTGGTAGAGGGATGAGCACCCAGAACCTAAAAAGTTGGCATATTGGGGGTAGCTCTAGTACTAGATAACCCGCTCAAAAAAACTAAAACCTACTGAACAACCTCAGAAGATAATTGAAGAAGAACTACACCTCTAGCTGGTGCTTCCACCTCTATTCCCAAACCATCATCATCCACTGCTTCAGCCTTCTCAAAATGATCTTAGGGTGGGGGAGGTGATACTAACCTCTGACCTGCCTGGTCAGCTGCTGCCTGAGCTCCACCCCTGGCAGGTGTTGCTCTTCCCCTGCCCCTTCTTCTTCCCTTACCTCGTCCTCATCTTTGTACAGCCAGTTTCACAGCCAGAGCTATTGGCGCTGGGGCTGCTGCTCTCGCTCTATTCGACCTAGTATTCACCGTTAGCAGACAAAAAAATAAAGAGGGTTAGATACCAATTTAGATCGCAGATACTAATTGGAATCAAGTTATAGTACGAAAGAAGAAAGAAAGGACAGTTTTCCTAAGGTCCTATAGCCTATCGAAAGAGAGTACAAACATCTCTGTACTGCTCCACAAGACTCTCCTAGACCTATTTTGGTACTATGAGATCAATGAACCTAGGGATCTGATACAAACTTTGTCACGACCTAAACCAGTCGAGTGTGGTACCCACACTAAACCCCTAATGGAAGAACCAACTAACCCTACAACCCAATCAATACGTAGCCATAATTAGGCAACTAAACCAATTCTATTGTATAAAATCAATATCCAATATCAAAACAAAAATGAGAAAATGATAATGCGGAAAAGAAACCATCCCCTAGGATTTGAAAGTCATCATACCAAAACTATATTAACGTCAAAATAGGGGATGCAACCCCAGAAATTAATGTAATGTCTGAGTCTGAAACAAAGGGACCAAAAAATAATAGAAGAACCCATGGTAGCCCGAAAGATGTAGCTCACCCTTAAGTTCAAATATGATCTAAGTCACAACTGAGGTTTCAAAACAGTCAGTGGAATATGCTTTACACTCACTAAAAAAAAGAGCACGTGTAGTATCACCGCACAAAAAACAACGATGTGCCTTGGTCAACCCCAAATAAGAAATATGGACACATAACTAAAACATAGTACAACAAGACAACCATGAACCCTAACATGCAACTATATTTCAAGTTCATAATACTAACCTTGTAAACAAGTACAACATGAAGTTTAGTCAAATAGAGTCAACAAGGATAACCAGTTAAGTCAACTAGGACCAATAATAAGACTCCAAGTCAAACACCATAACAGAACTATCATAAAACCATGTCCTATCATATAAGTAATAGACAACATAGAGCCATGTCACAACTTACAACAGTTTGGACCACTCAAGGATCCTTAATAACAACCGCAATAATATTATGAATCCCGATTTACACAAAAAACCACCTTAGCAATTAGCATAGAAACCCGATTCTCTCAAAGAATCAATATAATGGAGAAACACATAATCCCTGGTTCACTCAAGAAACTGTCACACTCACCTATACCTTGTACACATATGCTAAGGGTTTTATGTATACGCCTACTAGTCATGACCTGCAGGGGACAAGTCTTTGTCCATGTACCCAAATCCCAGACATCAAGTGCCTACTAACCTTATATCACCAATCCCGTGGAGATGTCCAAATGCCGGTACATTCCACAATAATGACAGATATCACAACAATCATAACTACAATGATAAAGAACAACACTTATAAAATCCAACAAGCTTTTATATAAGTTCATTGCATGTTATTAACATTTAGGATATCACACAGTCATTCACTTTTCTTGAACATGTATTGTATAAGAAATACTATGAATTAATTATCATGCACATATAACACACATTGGGTTTCAACTACATTAAAACCATCACCTACCTCATCAAAGTTTGCACCACCCAATTAAGCGTGAGCCTTGCCTTTCCATGCAATTTTAGCTTGGTCTGGGTCTAAAAACATGAACACAATAATAATCAACCAAATAACCTACCATGTCAAGGATTACAACCTAATATCTAACCCCTTAAGCCAAATTCATAATCATTCCCCCCCATTCTAGGGCTTCTACCATAATTCACCTTAAACCTACCAATTTCATGGTTACCATCGTGAATTATTAACATGCAAGAGTAAATTAATAATTAATGACTAAAACCCAATGTTTTACACTCTTGCACCAAAAAATTTGCTAAGCCAATCGTAAACCCTCCCCAAAACCCATAAACTAGTGATTTCAAGGTAAATTAATCGAAAAACTAGTTAATGGGGATGAATTACTTACCTTTATGATGAAAATCAATGGAAAACTGATGAAAATCGCCTAAGTACTTCCCCAAAAATGAGTTTAGAATAATAAATAGTTTTTGGGAAATTTATGCATTTACAACAATTTACCCAGCTATAGCGGCCTGATCCTGGTATAGTGGCATCTCTTGCTATAGCGGGATTGACCGTCGTTGACTTTCGCTATAGCGGGAATTTTTTTGCTATAGCGATATGCCATCCGCTACTGTGGGAGTGGCGAGGCAGAAACTAGTAAATCCTTCTAGTTTTGCCTTTTTTCAGCACACCCTCAAACCATGACATTCTGAACTGATCCCTTTGCATCAAGTTTGATATCGAAAGTTTTACTCACCCGAATTCACTTCCAAAAAGTCCTATAGATTCCTTATCGAGTTAGCTAACATAAAATCAAGCTAAACTTTATTACATTTACTCAATCCATTCTTGAATTTTTCTAGACCATACCTT
Organism: Capsicum rhomboideum; assembly: GCA_031232105.1. Taxonomy (NCBI): domain Eukaryota; kingdom Viridiplantae; phylum Streptophyta; class Magnoliopsida; order Solanales; family Solanaceae; genus Capsicum; species Capsicum rhomboideum. Next base: position 138,583,944 of record CP124716.1, read on the forward strand.
GCTCCTATTTCATTTGAAACTAGCCTAGCCTAAAATTTTTAACTTTCATTTTAGGGAGAAACATAGCCCAAATTTTTGCACGATTGACTTACTCGTAATGACAAGAAGGGTCGTTATACGTTGCTTCTCAAAAACCTCATTAGATATCCACTAAATCCATACCTTCGACCTAGATGAACTCTCGCCTTCTTCATAGCTGACTTAATGAAGGCCCCAATATTTATCTCCATATTTTTCATGAGGGCATAGACTAAACAAACTCTATACCGAGTCACATCCATCATGTGTCTATATGGTATGAGTCAAATGCAAACAATCTTCAACTAAACACGAGCCTCTCTATTCGTGTAAGCATATGGGAATGTCAAATAGTAATCATGGTCTTTATGGTGACTCCATCTTATTGTCGATCTCCTACCTCACAGTACATGGCAAATCGCAACATATGGTGGTCTAATGTTAAGCTGCCTTAGCTGAAGAGGATCAACCTTTGGAGCACCCAAAATAGTATTCAAATGGTGGGCTTTATATTTCACTACTTGTCCCCTGATGTGCACCTCGTAGTTAGGCTGCTGAAGTTATTAGTTTGTATAAAACTCTCTACTTAGGTGCATATTTCACTTTTTTGGCTCATAAAAAAAAAAATTCCATACCCAACTGCTTTATCCATTACACGATATGGGAGAAGTCCCTTGCTAGACTAGCCTTATCTATCATCTCATAAGGGAAGTTTTTGGATTCTAGGTGCCTGCAATACCACTTTTTGCCTTCATTCACCACCCATCTTGTCCTGAATCATCGTGTCTAGCTCCTTGGAACAACTGGGACTTTTGGAACACTAGCACCTGTTCTCACTCTCTTTCTTCCCGTACATGAGGAAGCAAGTCCCTTGCCTTTTTATTACCTTCCAAACATTGTTCCTACCTAAAATAATACATAAACAACCATGTCAATTCAAGGTTCAGTATAGCTAGCCAAACTAAGTGTGGAATGCTTTAGGAACCACCCCACACTTAGTTGCTAGCACAGGTGCACTAGTCTCGAAATGAGAGTACTCAGACTTTCCTTATTTATGAGTGTCATCCACTAGTGCCTATTACAAAGAGGCAGGCTCAATACACTTTTATCATTTCACAGCATTAGCGTATATAGAACAACATTATTTCACCATATTTCCATTTAATTTTCAAGTTCAAGTGTTAGTTGCTTACAAGGACCAATGAAATCCACATGGTGCTTTACTCAAACTTCAAGCACACTTCATGTGGTGTCAATACACACTTCACTTAGTTTTAAAGCATAGCAAGCAAGTGAAGACCAATTCGGTCTAAACTAGGCAACATTGAGTCTCAAACATTCACTCGTCTCAAATATCATAATTACATGCATTTTTACCTCTGCGACTTACACTCTATCCTACAAACCTATATTTCTATAACCAAGCCTAATGCATCAAGCAACACACACATACAAGCTCAAATTTTGCACTATCCAAACCTCAAGTTTACTGTTATAATGCTTAAACTCATCCAAAAATCATTATGAACACCAACCTGACCACTATGATGCTAATCACAATTCATAGTATGTTAGGGCTTAACTCTAACAACACCACATCGAATTTCATAGATTCATAAGGTTGAGAGAATAGAAAGGAATTGGGGATTTTTGTGTTTTAAAGAGGGTATGGGTCAGGTCTCACCCAAGTTTTTAATGATTTTTCCAAAATAGACAACCTCTGTGCCACTGGCTTATCATAGAGCACGGCCTCCATGGCACGTTACTATCATAGATTCCTACAGTTTTGCCCATGGGGATTTTATTTCCTCTTTGTGCCACACTCATATAATGGGTATCAGCCTCCGTGTCATGCCAGTGCACTATTTATGTGCCTTAGGGAATTGTTTTGTTCCTTTTTTGCATAATTCTGGCTTCTAACTTACTTTGGCATTTTGACATGCTACGTAGCCTCCAAAAATATCATATACCCCTCAATTACTTCCTCAAGCTTCAAGAACTACTATCAATCCTACAAAATCACCAAAAATAACAAAATGCATTAAAAAGATGGATTGCCTCCCACCAAGCACCTTAGTTTTGGTCGTGGCTCGATACTTTTTTTTTTTTTTTCATATTTTCATTTTTCTCATTTTCTTGGTTTTTTTTCTTCTTTTCGATCCTAACTATCACATTACATTCATGGGTTGCATACTGAGTAGTGCCTGATTTAACGTCGCGGCACGACGCATCTCAAGATCACTCATCCGATAATGCCACGAATGTCTTCTGCTGGTCTTTATCTTCAGCCCAATAATGTTTCACTTTTTGGCCGTTCACTAAGAATCTTGACCTTATCTTCGTCCCTCAGTTCAACAGCTCCATGTGTCGTCATCTTTACCACTTCAAACGGCCCGTACCATTTTTACTTGAGTTTTTTAGGGAAAAACTTCAATCTAGAGTTAAACACCAATAACTTCTGTCCCGACTCAAAAGTATGAGAAATAATGTGCTTATCATGCCATCTATTGGTCTTCTCTTTGTAAAGTTTTACATTCTTATAAGCATGCAATCTAAACTCCTTGAGTTCGTGCAACTATAGCACTCCTTTCTGGGCTGCCAAATCTGAATCAAGGTTCAACTTCTTCACAACCCAATAGGCTTGGTGCTCCAGCTCTACAGGAAAGTGACATGCCTTCCCAAAAACTAGCCGATAAGGTGATGTCCCAATAGGTATCTTATGAGCGGTTTTGTATGCCCATAATGCCTCAACTATCTTAACATACCAATTCTTCCGTTGCGCATTGACTGTCTTCTAGAGAATCTGCTTCACTTCCCAATTCAACACTTTAACTTGGCCACTAGTTTGGGGATGATATGCTATGGCAACCTTGTGTCTCACCCTATACTTGGCCAATAATTTTTGGAACAAATGATTGACTAAGTGTGATCCTCCATCACTAATAATCGCTCTTGGCATTCCAAACCTTGTTAATATATGCTTCTTGACAAATTTAACCACCATTTTTGAGTCATTAGTGGGAAGCAACACTGCTTTCACCCACTTGGAAACATAATTGACAGTAGCAAGAATGTACATATTCCCAAACAATGAAGAAAAAGGCCCCATGAAATCTATCCCCCATACATAAAAAAATATCCATCTCCAAGATATTATTCAAAGGCATCTCATGCCTTTTAGAAATAGTACCCATTCATTGACATTGGTCACACTCTTTTGCAAATGCAGCTGCGTCCTTGAATAAGGTGGGCCAAAAAAAAATAAATTATAGCATTTTATGGGTTGTACGCTCTCTATCGTGATGACCTCCATAAGAAAATAAATGACAACTCTCTAATACCTATTTTACTTCACATTCCTGAATGTACCTTCGGATCACTCAGTCTGGGCCTTGTTTGAATAAGTATGGCTCATCCCATATGTAAAAGCGAGACTCATAGTTAAGCCTCTTCCTCTGCTTACTAGTAGCCTCAAGTGGGTATACTCCACTCACTATCAAGTTCACAATAACTGTATACCGAGGTAGCTCTATAATGCTCAATGCTAAAAGTTGTTCGTCAAGGAACTCTTCTTGGATACTCTCATCTTCTGGAACATGTGACCAACTCTCTAACCTGGATAAATGGTCAACTACTTGATTCTCTGACCCCTTCCTATCTTTAACCTCCAAGTCAAATTCTTATAATAATAAAATTCATCTGATAAGTCGAGGCTTAGCATACATCTTAATGAACAAGTACCGAATGACCACATGATTTGTATAAACAATAACTTTGGTTCCCAACAAATACGACTAGAACTTATCGAATGCATACACCAAGGCCAGCATCTCCTTCTCTGTCACTGTATAATTAGTTAGTACTGCATCCAGATTTTTGATGGAATAATATATAAAATGAAAGATTCTTCTCTTTTTGCTGGCCCAACACTACTCCCACAACTACATCACCGGCGTCACACATCAACTCAAATGGAAAATCCTAATCGAGAGAAATCAATATTAGAGCTTCCATAAACTTCTTATTTAATGCATCAAAGTCTTTAACACAATCATCACAAAAACTAAAACTTTTCCTCCTTCTCTAGTAGCTTGCACATAGGCCTAGGGATTTTTGAAAAAAACTTAATGAATCACCTGTAAAAGCCTGCATGCCTAAGAAAACTGTGCATACCCTTCACAGATACTGGCGGTGGCAACTTCTCTATTATCTCAATCTTTGAATGGTCTACTTCTAAGACTTTTTGTGATACTTTATGACCAAGGACAATGCCTTCCCTGACCAAAAATTGGCACTTCTCCCAGTTTAGTTCCAAATTTGTCTCTTTGCAACAAGCAACACCCTATCAAGATTCTGTAAGTAGACTTTAAAAAAGTTACCAAATAGATAAAAATAATCCATGAATACCTCTACAAAGCCCTCCACCGTATCATAAAATATCGCCATTATGCAACGCTGGAAAGTAGCAGGTGTATCACAAATTCCAAAGGTTATACGCTTGAAGGCGTAGGTTAATGGACATGTAAATATTTTTGTCTCCTGATCTTCTCAAGAAATGACTATCTGATTGTAGCTAGAATACCCATCCAAACAATAATATTCCTAGCCTGTAAGCTTATCTAGCATCCTATCAATAAAAGGAATCGGGTAGTGATCTTTCTGAGTGGCCTCGTTCAGCTTGCGATATTCCATGCAAATTCTCTAACCTGTGACTATCTGGGTTGGGATTAGATCACTATTTTCATTAGTTACCACCATCATGCCTCCTTTTTTAGGTATACATTGGATAGGAGTGGCCCATTTACTATCTGAACTTGGATAGACAATTCCTGCATCTAGCCACTTGATCACTTCTTTCCACCCCACTTCTTTAATCACTTGATTTAGTCTCCACTGATGTTGCGTACTTGTTCTCTACCCTTCCTCCATAAAGATTTTATGTATGCAATAGGCAGGGCTTATTCCTCATATGTTTGACATCTGCCATCCAATCGCCTTCTTTCTCTGTTTTAAAATAGCTAATACTTCTTCCACCCGTGCCTTTGATAATTCTGTAGAGAGAATAACTGGTAAGGTATCATTATCCCCAAAGTTTTCATACTTGAGGTGTAAGGGAAAGTTCTTCATCTCCAGTTTTGGGGCTTCTAATTAGGAGGTGGCCCAAGAGGTCTCTTTAGAGGCTCAAATTCGCCCGTGCGAATGAATATGCTAGCCACATCTAAAATTTGTACCATCTCATGGGTATCTGCTTCTCTGAAATGTCATGCCCCACTAAATCTCTTTCTAAAGGATTCTTGAAAGTAATAAGTGGAAGCACTGACTCAAGATCAATAACTGTAATTGTAAATAACTCCTCATGAATAGCTGGTAGCTTCATTACTTCATAGACATCAAACACTTCAACTTTTTCATGTGCCTACATTGTCAGCTGTCTAGCAGCTACATCTATCAAAGCACACCCAGTAGCCAACGCACGGCCTAAGGGTGTGCCTCACATGGGCTAATGCACGGCCTCAGGTTGCGCCTTGCATGGCCTAACGTTTGGCCTCAGGGTGTGCCATGCATGGCTCAAGGCACAAGCACCACTGGTGAGGCGCATGGCTCTTCTTTTGCTCTCGATTTCTTGCTTCAAATCCAATTGTCTTTGTCTCACGTATCCTTTGTCATCCTAATTCTCTTAATGTTGTATTTCATCCAGAAACACTACTAATCATGTATATTAGCTCATTTTCATCAAATATATTGTGAAACACACAAAAGCATACTAATTAGTTCTCAAAACATGGCTAAAGTATGGGCAAAATGTGGCGCTTGGGTGTATAAATAAGCCCAAGATCACCACTCCACACTTAAATTCTTGATCTTCCTTAAAAACTCTTTTATATCCCATGATATGAGGAAAGATTTAATATCACCAATCAATACAAAGTCACTCAAGTGAAGGCTATGACAACTAACATAGATTACAAGTTCTTATCAAGTGTGCTTTATTCAACATCTTAAAACTCATGCACAAACACTCTGAAACCTCCTAGCCTCAAAAAGTAACTCTATGATATTAGTAAACTCATGCAAGTTATCCAGTTATGAGATCAAATATGTTACCTATCTTTCATCAACCATGTGCCCTCACCACAAGAGATTTACCCATATTCACTCACAAATATATAATTTATCATAAGAATGAGCATAAGAATAAAATTACGCACACTCTCTCAAAGAATTTCACATGCAACATACGATGAACCATAAGCTTGCCCTTAGTATACTACTACACTAATATAGAACATCAAAGTTCAAGATTAAGTAGGACTTTACGGGTTGTAATACAAACTAGGAGATGAGTAGGAACTATTCTGGCCAGTAATAGTGACTATTTTCCTAAAGAGCTTTATTACATCACAATTTTTACCAAGCACCCTTTTCAATCAATCACTTTATTCTTTCTCTACTCTTCTCACCCAAAGACTACTTTTATTTTCCTATTTCTTTAAGCAATTTCACACGTCACTGGAAAGGAGTACTCAATTGTCAAATATTTTTTTTATTCTTCTTCTACTCCCTACTATTAGCACCTGAACTTTTAATCACTTGCACCCTTAACCTGTTCTACAAGCTCCCCCAATATAAGTATCTTTCTTTTTTCAATTTTCACTCCCTTTAACCTTTATTTTTCAATCAAAGCGCGTAGGATTTTTGGATCAAATTAAAGGTCAATTGAAAGAAAAGAGTCAAGCTTCATATGTGGTTACCAACGAATAGGCTAAAGTCTCAATGGGGTTAACTAGGATCATCTTTTAGGGTAGGTCAAATAGAGGATAAAAACATGTCTAATCAAAGAAATGCCTATATCAACTCCCAAACTCAGATTCTTCATTTCACTTTGCAAACACACTGGGCAAGTTCTATACATCAATATGGAATCATGGAATATCACAAATACCTAACACTCATGTTATATGTTCAAATGAAGACAGATCCATACAGACTCTCAATCGAGAAACCAACAAAAAATAAACTTTAAGCCAAAATCATACAAGAGTCAAATAAAAGAGCCTAGCTGTCTCAAAAGTAGTCATTAAATTTCCACAACATGCTTTAGAATTCAAAATCAACTTGCATCAATTAGTCATGTGTAACACCTAACAAGAGCACCTTGCATTCAATCGGCGAAGGGTTTTATTTATTTCTAATGACTAATTTTCCCTTAAGATGACCGTCATCCATCCATCATCGGCAAATCCCTAACTATGACTGAAAAATTTTAAATCTACTCCTAAAAAATGAAAACGGACAGTCGACTCAAAGGTCTCCCCCTCGAAAAAGAACTGAAAAGAAAAATCAAGGGGTGGGTAAAGTGTGCTTCTACTAAATAACTAGGAAAAAAACTAAAAACCACAAAACTATTCTAAACTAAAAATCAAAAGAAAATCTTTTTGTATTTTTGAACTTTTCAAAAAAAAAAGATACAAAAGACTCTTATAGTGCACTTCATCCCCAAAAAATCAGAAGATTCTCACCCCACACTTGAAAAGATGCTATGTCCCCAAAGCATAAATCAAACTTAAAATAAGGATTTGGAATACTCCCTGAGGCCTCTAGGCCTAGATGGTACCATGTCACTCTCTCAAAATTTTCATCATAAGGAAAGAGGACCCCACACTTATGCTTTCACCATGCTCCTACTTAGATTTTGGGTACTCAGACTTCCCTTCATCTGCAAAACCAACAAAGTAAAAACAAAACAAAGGTGACGTTAAAAATAAATAAAAAGCTACTTTATTACAACTTGGGTTGCCTCCTAAGCAGTGCCTGATGTTACGTCGCAGCACGACATAGGTAACAACCACTTCAGGATTTCCTTCCTTACTTTCTTCCTCTTGGGTATAGCTTTCTTATTTTTTTAATTCTTGAGAGGTCACCATCAAGATTTTCCCTCATTATCAACCTCAAATCAATCCCAAGATCATATTTAAACTTTTCTACCACAGGCTCAGGTTCTCTTTGTTTCTTATGTAGCTTCTTTATTTGCCCCTCAGGCAATTCGACAGTAAGTTCTGTATGCTGCATATTTTCAATCTCACACTGCTCCAACCCATACTTACTTTCTTGTACCACTGTTATCATGCATAAATCATGGTAGTGAAAAGGTGTGTTGAGTGCTTTATACACTCTAAAGGTGACCTCTTCATTATTCACCCTCATCTTTAAGTTGCCTTCCCTCACATCAATTAAAGCTCCCCCATTCTCTAAGAATGGGTGTCCCAGTATGATTGACACCCTATCTTCTATTTCATATTCAAGAACAATAAAATCAATAGGGATTACAAACTTACCAACCTTGATGAGCACGTCCTCCATGATCCCTTCGGGATCTACTCTCAATTTATCCGCAAGCATTAGAACTACTTTGGAAGGCCTAGGTTTCCCCAAGGCAAGAGTATTGAACACCGATTGGGACATCAAATTTATACTTGCCCCTAAGTCACATGGGGCCTGCATTAACTCACTTTTACTAATTTGTATAGGGAGGGTGAAACTCCCAGGGTCTTTGAGCTTCTTAGGAAGTTTGCTCGTTACCCCGAACTACACTCCTCAATGAGTGCCACAGTCTCCAAATCTACAAGTCTCTTCTTGTTCGTTACTACCTCTTTCAAATACTTAGCATACTTAGGTATTACTTGAAGGGTGTGCCTTATATGGCCCAATACACGACCTCAGGGTGTGCCTCGCATGGCTCAAGGAACAGGCACCACTGGTGCGATACATGGCTCTTTTTTTACTCCAGATTTCTTGCTTCAAATCCAATTGTCTTTGTCTCGCGTATCGTTTGTCATCCTAATTCTCTTCATGCCGTATTTTATTATGATACACTGCTAATCATGTATATTAGCTCATTTACATCAAATATATTATGAAACACACAAAAGTGTACTAATTCATACTAAAAAAACTTAGCTAAAGTATGGGCAAAATGCACGTTTGGATGTATAAATACACCCAAGATCATCATCTTAATAAGGTGAATTGCCTGGTATATGTTGTGTATGGTGATAATATTGTAAAAAAGTGGTAATCTGGAATATGAATTGATGGCACTAAATTGGTTATTATATGTTCGTGTTTGATCCTTGATTTCAATATGATGTTTATGAGATTTAATACTGGTCAGTCGATGATGCTTATCCATACGTATGGTTGTACTGATGTTATTTTTGTTATACCCCTTTTTGGGTAGTTATAGGATCAGTAGAGGTTTCTTACATAATGCGGTTAGTGTTCTTCGACATCTTTTTTTGATTTCATTCCTATAGTAGGAGTTGCGCCTTGGTTGTCCTTCTTTTTTTATTAAAAGCTCTTGTACATGTCTAGACTAGATCTTGGGGAAAAGTTGTATTTATTGTGTACTTAAATAAGGTTGTATTATTTTGTAAGATTTCAAAGATTTAATGAATTTGTTTTATGACTTCTGTATACATTTTAAATGGGTGGTAAGGTTTCTCTTACTTAGTTGTAACAACCCTCATTGTGATTTTTAGCTTTTTTATGTTTTGATCACTTTTCCCTTCCTAATAGTTTCTATATGTCAATTATAAGTTATGGAACGATCCCCAAAGCATTTGGGAGTGATTTGAGTGAGTTTGAGCAGAAGCCCATTGCTATCCTAAACACGCAGACTAGGCAATTGAGGTCCAAGCATATTGATTGTGTCAAAGTTCAGTGGAGACATCGCCTGATTAAAGAGGCTACATGGGAGGTTGAGTTCGATATGAGGAGTAGATACCCCCAACTCTTTACCGATTCAGGTACCTTATTTGCTTTTATGTTTGAGGACAAATGTTTGTTTTAGTGGTGGATAATGTAACAATGCTCATTGTGATTTTTAGCTTTTTAAGTGTTTTGATCATTTTTCCATTTCTCATAGTTTCTATATGTCAACTATGAGTTGTGGGGATAGTTGGCACTATCCTCAAAGCGTTCGGGAGTGATTTGAGTGAGTTTGAGGTTTTGAGTAGCCTTATAAGTGATTAGTTTGACTTTGGTCATTATTTTGTGATCCGAGCGTCGAATGGTGATTCTGTTAGTTTTATTAGATCTAAAATGATGATTATGGATTAGTAGAGTGGTTAGTTTGGGTTCTGAGCCTTTATATTCAGTTTTGACCTATTGGACGAGAAATCAATTAAATTTAGCCTAAAGTGGTCCTTGGGGTTAACTTGTTGAAAAAGATATTTTTTTAATAAATCTGATGGTTCTATTGAGTTTGGAACATCAAAATTAGCCTAGTAGCATTATTGATTTGTTTATGTGGGGTCCCAATTGAATCTCGAAGGTCCATTCGGAGCACTGTTGTCCTTGGACTGATTGCTGGTGCCCAAATTTTGGTGCACCAGATGTTCTTTTATTGTGATCATGTGTCTTTAGGTGGCGATCGCGAAGGGTTAGGTCATTGTTCATTGCTGTCTGGTGGTAACTCTCTACAGTCACGTGGTTTGGGTCAGGCCTATATCGCGATTGCATTGCTCTTCAATGCGATCGCGATGGACATTTATAGGCAAGGTCAACATTGACCCTCATATGGTGAGGGCTGCGATCGTGAGGTACTGTATACCTGAATAGTATAAAACCTCTTTTTCTCAATTTTTCACCATTTTATGACTTTGTGACATCTGAAAAGATGATTTTAAAGAGAGTTTTTCATCAAAAGTGTTTGGGTATGATTCTAAGCTTGATTTCAATCATTATTCATTAATTTTATCTCAAAAACATCTTCAAAACCTTCATTTTAAACTTGAATTTTTGGGCTTTCACCCGGTAAAGTATAAAAGTGGTTTTTCTTCAATTTCAAGCTTAATTTCAACTTATTTTTGATGGGTTTTCATATTTAAACTCCTCAAAGTATAGGAAACATAATTCTTCAATAAAATTTCCAATTTTACCATTTTTCTTTTAGGGTCGATTTTCAAATAATTTTTGGACCCGGAATAAAAGTGGCCAATATGGGTATCGTTAGAATCCTCTTGACTTCTAGATTATGCTTTTGATAGAGTAGATTCGATCTGAGGCCACACAATAGGAAAAATCTCCTTATTAATGGGTCTAGGCTAGAGTTTTGAATTTTTGAGGTAGGTAATGGATTAACTATCTTTCGACTGGGATGGTAGTTAACCATTCATGTAAAGTATGCTATGGGTTGGGGAGTTATCATGATATTCATATTTTTGAGATAGTTATTTATTCGTGTTGCCCGTGTGGGGGCTTATGTGATTGTTATTATTGTTGTGTTGGCCATGCGGGGGCTTATATGAATATTATTATTATTGTGATATCCGTGTGAGTGCTTATGTGAGCATTATATTTGACTTGAGAGATGATTATTGTTGTAATACCTGAGTGGGAGTTGATTTTGATCTTTTCTGAGCATTATAATTTGAAGTTATAAGAAAGGTTTAAAAATTTTGATGCCCGAATGGAGGCTTGAAATGATATATTTGATGTCTTACATGACTATTCCTTATTGTGGTGCTATACGATGACTTATATCATGATTTATTGAGATTTGAGGAGATTTCAGCTCATTTAATACCATAATGAAATTGAATTCATTACGTGATAATGTCTTGGTTATGAGCATGCAACCTCATTACATTTATCCTTATATATATAGAATTGGTATGTAACAATCCTTGTTGTGATTTTTAGTTTTTTCTATATTTTGACCATATTGCCCTTCCCCGTAGTTGCTATATGTCATTTATTAGTTGTGGGAATGGTTGTCATGGTCTTCAAAGCATTTCGAGAGTGATTTGAGTGAGTTTGAGGTTTTGAGTAGTCTTATAAGTGATTAGTTTGACTGTGGTCAATATTTTATGATCCAAGCATCGGATGGTAATTTTGTCAGTTCCATTAAATCTGAAATGTTTATTTTAGGCCAGTAGCATAGTTAGTTTGGGTATCGAGCCTTTGTTTTGAGTTTTGACCTCTTGGATGAAAAGCTAGTTAAATTTAGCTTAAGGGGGTCCCAGGGGTTAACTTGTTTAAAATAACCTCTTTTGACAAATTCAATGGCTCCATTGAATCTGAAAAGTCAAAATTAGCTGAGTGGCATTATTGGTTTATTTCTGTTGAGTCATGAATGAATCCTGAGGGTCCATTCAAAAGATTTTGGACTATTTTCCCTTCAGCTCTTTGTTGATATCCTTCATCGCGATCAAGTGGACATGTGTCGCGATCACAGACCTTGATTGCAAAGAGCAATTCTACTAAACCAAGTCGGGTTTGACCATTGCGGCCGTGAGGCCCACCTCTTGCGATCATGATAAATTACCTTTTGTTGGTCAATGTTAACCCTCACAATCGTGATGTGGGGACCGCGATCGAGAAGTATTGTTCACCTTAACAGTATAAATTCCCCATTTTTTTGATTTTCTCCATTTTTGGACTTGGAAACCTTAGGAAAGGCGATTTTAAAGAGGTATTTTCATCCATAGTATTGGAGTAAGCTTCTTAACTTAATTTCAATCATAATTCATTGATTTTATCTCAAAAACATCTTCAAAACCTTCATTTTAAACATGGATTTTTGGGGTTTCACCCGATAAAGTGTAAAAGTGGTTTTTCTTTGATTTCAAGCTTGATTTCAACTTATTTTTTTCGATGAGTTTTCATATTCATACACCTCAAAGTTGGGAAACATGATTTTTTAATAAAGTTTTTGATTTTACCTTTTTCTTTTGGGGTTGATTTTCAAACTATTTTTGGGCTTGGAATGAAAGTGGCCACTATGGGTATTATTAGACTCCTCTTAACTTCTAGATCATGTTTTAGATAGAGTGGGTTCTATCTGAGTCTGTGAGAAAGGGAAAAATTCCTGGTTGATAGGTCCAGGCTAGAGTTTTAGCTTTTCAAAGCAGGTTATGACTTAACTTTCTTAAAGTATGTTATGGTTTGGGGAGTCATCATGAGATTTATATTTTTGAGATAGTTATTTTATTTGTGTTTCCCGTGTAGGGTTCTTATATGAATATTCTTATTATTGTGATGTCCGTATAAGGGCTTATGTGAGCAGTATATTTGACTTGAGAGATGATTATTATTGTAATACCCGAGCGGGGGTTGGTTTTGATCTTGTTTGAGTATTATTTGCATTATTTAAATATTGTAATGCTCGAATGGAGGCTTGAAATGATATATTTGATGTCTTACATGACTATTCATTACTGTGGTGATATGTGATGACTTATATCATGATTTATTGAGATTTGAGGTGATTTGAGTTCATTTAATACCATCATTGAATTGAATTCATTACGTGCTATTGTCTTGTTTATGAGCATGCATCCTCATTAAATATATCATTATATATGGAATTGGTACCATAGAGAAATACTGATTTTAAAAGAAAATGAGATATTTTATGAAACCCCTTGACCAAAGGACATGCCGGCAAGGTGGAATTGAATTATGAGATTGAGATTATGATAGTATATGGGTTGCTAACCCCCCTCCCCCCGCCTCTCAATGGTGTCCTATCCTTGAAGATTTTTGTCGGAGGTGTGTACAAAGTGATATTGAGACATTACCACAAGGCCATTGCATTACTTGCTTCCCTTTTATGTTTTTGAATTCATGTGCTTAGCCTTCTTTTATATATATATATATATACATACATATTCGTGTGTAATTTTACACTGTTATTATACTTGTAGAATTGTTTAGAGATACGTTTGAGACACCATTGAGAACTTTTTTGTATGCAGATGGAAGCGTGCTCATAGTATTCCTTACTTGTTTAACATTCTACTTTTTCACAGCTGGCCTATGATACCTACTGAGTACAAGTGGATCATACTTACTCCTACTTTTTGTACCTTTTTGGCGTAGATCCCAGTATGAGTGCACCCAACAGAGCTTGAGTTGGTGTGGAGTAGAGGCAGTCTCGGAGTACTGGTGAGCTTCAGCATTTAGGGAATCTTTCGGACTCCATCATATCTTTATTTTGTCTTTATTTACTTATCAAAGATAGATTTATGCATTTTCTGTACTCTTTATTGTATTAGAGCTCTTTATTCATAACATCAGAGTTTGGGACTTGAGTCATATTTTGTTTAGTTTTTGGATATTGTTGTTATTTATGTATATGGTCTAACTTTCTTTTGAAGTCTCGTATTGGATTTATTTACTTTCTTTGTGCATTTTTTATCTTTTTTGGTGTTGGGCTTCCTACTATGGTTGGGTTGGGGTAGGTGTCATCATGACCTTAACTTTTGGGTCATGACAAATTGATATCAGAGCGCTAAGTTCACCAACCTCATGAGTAAAGAGCAAGATATCTAATAGAGTTTTAGGGATCGATACGTTGACATCCGTATCTATCTTTAGGAGGCTATATGATATTCTTAGGAGAAACTTCTCTAATTTTATTCCTTATTATGCGAATTGTTCATGTCCAATATTCTAAACTTGCATTCTATTCTATCTACGCAGATGGTAAGGACTAGATCCAGAGTTATTAAGGATGCTGATCCAGAACCCATTGTTGGAGCCCCAGTCAGGGGGCAAGGCATGGGTCGCGATTGAGACAGAGGTAGAGGTTGGGCATCTGGAGCGGCTCTAACTAGAGGACAGGCTAGAACGGACTCTTCCAAGCCTGAGATTGAGCGTGAGGAGGTAGCTTATCATCCAGAGGATATGGGACCAACTCAGGTTTCTCAGGGTTTCATGGTTACTCTAGTACTTCAGGATTTATTAATTCATCTCTTAAGCTATTAGATGGCATTAACTAGACAGCTATTCTATAGGTACATCAGATGGATATCAGACTATAAGAGGTATAGAGCTACTAGGGTAGGCTACTACTCATGGTTTTCATACTCCAGGGGCACAATCAGCTGCTATGTTGGACCTACGTATTGAGACTATGTCTACTAGTTTGGGTATTCTGCCTATAGCTCCAGGTTTCATTATGTTTGCCAATAAGTAGAAGAGATTCGATAGGTTTATCATATTGTCTCCTCTCAAGTTCAATGGTGTCATTGGTGAGGGTGCTTATGAGTGTTTTATTAATTGTTAGGAGAGGTTGCATAACCTTAATTCGCTTGAGTCTCATGGTGTTGCTTACACTACCTACCAATTAGCTGATGTGGTTGGGCAGTAGTGGAGATATCTTGTTAGTTATAGACTAGTAGGTTCCCCTCAGTTGTCATTAACCTAATTTTCTGAGGGTTTTCTGAAGTGATTTATGCCCTTTAGCTTGAGGGACCAGAAGAGACATAAGTTTGATTATTTAGAGTAGGGCTCTAGGACTATTATTGAGTATTAGGCTCTCTTTTATGCCTTGTCTAGATATGCCATTACTAGCATCTCCACAAAACCAGAGAGTATTAGGAAGTTTGTTAATGGTTTGACCAGTAATTATCAGTTGGCGACAACTCAGTTAGTGGTTTCTGGTGGCTCTTCTCAAAGTATAGTGGACCATGCAAAGTTTATTGAGACTATTCACTAGGGTACTCATAGTAGAGGTGCCAAGAGAATACGCTGACATAATGATTTTTTTGGTCATCCATCTCCAGGTAGGAATTTCTCTGGTAGAGGTTCTCGTAGTTACCATGGCAGATTGATTTAGGCAACTTTACAGAGTTCAGGTGGTAGGTCTGCGGGTTTTGAGGCTTCGATTAGTTAGAGATTGGGTCATGCAGGTCGAGGGACTCTTTCTAGTTCATCATGTCATGGAGGGTGTTCTAGTTCTCTTGGTCCCTCTCAACATGATTCATCTAGTAGAGGATGTTATGTGTGTGATGAATTTGGCCACTTAGTGAGGGATTATCCCCAGCGTATGTTTGGTTCCTCCCAGGAGGGATCTTAGCTTTAGCTTTGTCCGACTCTAATTTCAGCAGTTAGAGGCAGTACACAAAGCAGTAGAGGTGGTTCTAGAGGTACCAGAAGTAGAGCTCAAAGAGCTCGTGGTGGTGGACGAGGAGTCACTCAGTCTGGTAGTGGATGTGGTCAGTGCTATGCTTTTCCTAGGAGACATGAAGTAGAGACCTATAATGCAGTGATTATAGGTATTATCCCAGTTTACCATCATCCTACTATAGTACTATTTGACCATGGGTTTATATTTTCTTATATGTCTGTATATTTTGCTACTGGTATTAATGCTATGTGTGAGTCCCTTTTTATGCCTATTCTTGTTTTTACCCACGTAGGTGACTCTTTAAAGGTAGATCGGGTGTACCAATCATGTGTTGTGACCTTTTATGGGCGTGAGACTTGAGTAGACTTAATTATCCTTGATATAGTTGATTTTGATATCATATTAGGTATAGATTGGTTAGCTCGTTATTATGCAATTTTGGATTGTTTGCTAAGACCATTACCATAGCTACTCGTAATATTCCAAGTTTAGAATGGAAGGGTACCCCTAGCTCATGTTCAAAGGGTGTTTTATCTTCCCTACGTGCTCATCACATGGTAGAAAAATGGTGTCTTACCTATTTAGCCTATATTCGTGAAACTAGTGTTGATTCAAAATCTCCCTTAGAGTCAGTAAGATTTTTTAGAGAGTTCATGGACGTGGTTCCTATGGACTTGCCTGGTATGCCTCTGGACATGGATATTAATTTTGCCATTGATGTTGAGTAGGGCACCAAGCCTATTTCCATTCCTTCTTATAGGATGGCCCAGACAGAACTGAAGCAATTATAAGGCTTGTTGGATAAGGATTTCATTAGACCTAGTATATCTCTTTAGGGTGATCTTTTATTATTTGTGAAGAAGAATGATGGATCTATTCACATGTGTATTGATTATCGGTAATTGAACAAAGTGACTATTAAAAACAAGTATCCTCTTCCTTGCATTGATGATTTGTTCAATCAGCTTTAGGGTGCTTCGGTGTTTTCTAAGATTGATTTAAGATTTGGTTACCATCAGCTGAGAATTAGAGCTTCGGATGTTCTGCAGATCATTTTTCTTATGCGGTATGGCCATTATGAGTTCTTGGTTATGTCTTTTGGGCTGACCAATTCCCCAGCAGCATTTATGGAGTGGATGAACAGGGCATTTTGACCTTATCTTGATTCTTTTATGATTGTGTCCATCGATGATATCTTGGTTTATTCCAAAAATGAGGCTGACCATGTGAGACATTTGAGGATCGTATTTCAGAGATTGAGAGATGATAAGTTTTATGCCAAGTTCTCCAAATGTGAGTTTTGGTTGGATTCTGTTTCTTTCTTGGGTCATGTGGGTGACCAAGAATGGCATTATGGTTTATTCGACCAAGGTAGAAGCGGTTCGTGATTGGGCTATACCTCTTTCTTCTACCGAGATTCAGAATTTTATTGGGTTAGCGGGTAATTATCGATGCTTCATGAAGGATTTCTCTTCTACTGAGTCTCCTTTGACCAAGTTTACTCATAAAAATATTAGTTTTCAGTGGTCAGATGCTTGTGAGGAGAGCCTTTAAAGGCTCAAGGAGTTGTTGACTTCGACTCCTATCTTGACTTTACTGGAAGAGGGCATGGGTTTTACCATATTTTGTGTTGCTTTTGGAGTTAGCTTGGGTGGCATGCTGATTCAAAAGGGTAAAATGATTGCTTATTCTTCTTGACAGTTGAAGCCCCATGAGAAAAACTACCCTACTCATGATTTAGAGTTAGTAGTGGTTGTGTTTATGTTGAAATTATGGTGACACTACTTGTATGGAGTTTATTGTCAGATTTTCTCCGATCATCGTAGCCTTCAGTACTTCTTCACTCAGTGAGATCTTAATATGAGGTAGTGTAGATGGTTAGAGTTGCTTAAGTATTATGACCTCGCTATTCTTTATCATCCGGGTAAGGCTAATATGGTAGCGGATGCCTCGAGTCGGAAGGTGGCGAGTATGGGGAGTTTAGCTCATCTATTGGAAGGGAACGGCCTTTAGCCTTGGACATTCAGTCTTGGGCTAACTAGTTGGTTTGACTTGATATTTCAATACCTGGACGTGTTTTGGCCAATGTTAAGGCTAGATCTTTATTGATGGATCAAATTTGAGCTCGATAGTTTGATAATGAAAAGTAAGGGTGATTTGTGATAAAGTGTTGAGCGGTGAGGCAAAGACGACATCTCTTAATCTCGATGGTGTTTTGAGGATTGGTGGTCGTATTTATGTGTCCAGAGGTGATGGATGGATTGGACTGATCTTTGAGGAGGCTCATTGTTTGAGGTACTCTATCCATCCAGGAGCGGCCAAAATGTATCATGATTTAAAGCAACACTATTGGTGTTGTGGTATGAAGAAGGATATTACGGAGTTTGTGGCCAAGTGTTTGAATTGTCAGCTAGTAAATTATGAGCATCAACGACCGGGTGATACTATGCAGAGAATGTCTATTCCTGAGTGGAAATAGGAGTGGATCACTATAGATTTCGTTGTTCGCCTACCCCTGACTTTGGGGAAGTTTGATCCTATTCTATTTGGGTGATTGTAGATAGGTTGAATAAATCAGCATATTTTTTACCTATGAAGGTGAACTATAATGCGGAGAAGCTGACGAAGATCTACATTCGTGAGATTTTTCGATTGCATGAAGTACCTATCTCTATTATTTCTGATAGAGATATGTGTTTTACCTCAAATTTTTAGAGTACTATGTAGAGAGAGTCAGGTACACAGCTTGAGATAAACACAATTTTTCACACTCAGATAGATGGCCAGTCAGATCAAACTATTTAGGTACTTGTGGACATGCTTAGAGCGTGTGTTATGGATTTTAGTGGTCATTGGGACCAGTTCTTGCCTTTAGCGGAGTTCGCCTATGGCGCATTTTGAGGCTTTATATGGGTAAAAGTGTAGATCCCCCGTGGGATGGTATGATTCATTTGAGGTTAGGCCTTGGATCACTAATTCATTGAGAGACTCGATGGACTAAGTAGGATTGATTCAGTAGAGGCTTGTTGTTGCCCAGAGTAGGTAGAAGAGTTAAGTCGATCGTTAAGTTCATGATGTAGCATTCATACTTAGTGAGTGGGTTTTGTTGAATGTATCACCTATGAAGGGTGTGATGAGATTTGGGAAGAAAGAGAAGCTTAGTCTGAGATTTAATGGGCCATTTAAGATTCTTGAGAAGTTTGGAGATGTGGCATATAGGCTAGCTTTGCCTCCATATTTGTTAGTTGTTTATACGATATTCCATGTCTTCATGTAGAAGCAATATTGTCTAGATGATTCTCATATGATTCGGTGGGATTCTGTTGCATTGGATCATGATTTGTCCTTTGAGGAAGAGCGTATTGCTATCCTAGATAGGAAGACTAGGAAATTAAGAAAGCTACTTGTGAGGTTGAGTCCGATATAAGGAGTAGATACCCCCAGCTTTTTACTAATTCAAGTACTTTATTTGGTTTTTTGTTCAAGGACGAACGCATGTTTAGTGGTGGATAATATAACAACCCTTGTTGTGATTTCTAGCTTTTTCTATGTTTTGACCATTTTGCCCTTCCTAATAGCTGTTATATGTCATTTATGTGGTGTGGGGATGGTTGGCATGGTCCTCAAAGTGTTCTGGAGTGATTTGAGAGAGTTGGAGGTTTTGAGTAGCCTTATAAGTAATTAGTTTGACTTTGGTCAATATTTTGTGATCCAAGCACTGGATGGTAATTCTGTCAGTTCCATTAGATCCGAAATGTCAATTTTATGTTAGTAGCTTAGTTAGTTCGGGTTTTGAGCCTTTGTTTTGAGTTTTGACCTCTTGGACGAGAAACTAGTTAAATTTAGTCTATAGGGGTCCCGAGGGATAACTTGATAAAAATGACCTTTTTTGACAAGTTTGATAGTTCTATTGAGTTCGAAAAATCAAAATTAGCCTAGTAACATTATTGATTTCTTTTTATGGGGTCCTGAATGAATCTCGAGGGTTCTTTCAGAAGATTTTAGACCATTTTCTCTTTAGCTCTTTTGCTAATATCTGGTGCAATCAGTCCCTTCATCGCGATCATGTGGACACGTGTCATGATCGCGGGCCTTTTTAATCTTCTTCGTCGCAATTGCAAAGAGTACTACTAGTGGACCAAATTGAGTTTGACCATTGTGGTCATCAGGCCCACCTCCCGCAATCGAGATGACTTACCTTATGCTGGTCAATATTGACCCTCGTAATCGCGAGTTACTGTTCTCCTAAACAGTATAAATTCTCCATTTTCTCAATTTTCACCATTTATAAACTTGGAAACCTCAGGAAAGATGATTTTAAAGAGGAATTTTCATCAAAAGGGTTTTGGTAAGCTTCTAAACATAATTTCAGTCATTATTCATTGATTTTTTCTCAGAAACATCTTCAAAACCTTCATTTTAAACTTGGATTCTTGGGGTTTCACCCGGTAAAGTGTAAAAGTAGTTTTTCTTTGATTTCAAGCTCTATTTCAACTTGTTTTTTTGATGGGTTTTCATAGTTAGACTTCTCAAAGTATGAAAAACATTATTCTTCAATAAAATTTCCAATTTTACCCTTTTTCTTTCGGAGTTGATTTTTGAACTATTTTTGGACTCAAAATGAAAGTGGCCAATATGGTTATCGTTAAACTCCTCTTTACTTCTAGATCATGTTTACAATAGGGTGGGTTTGATTTGAGGCTGCACGAAAGGAAAAATCTCATTGTTGATGGGTCCAGGCGAGAGTTTTGACTTTTCGAGATAGGTTATGGCTTAACTTTTTTCAGACTGGGTTGGGTGGTTAACCATTCATGTAAAGTATGTTATGAATTGGGGAGCTATCATGAGATTCATATTTTTGAGATAGTTACTTTATTCATGTTGCTCATGTGGGGGCTTATGTAAATATTCTTATAGTTGTGCTGTCCGTATGGGGGCTTATGTAAGTAGTATATTTGACTTGAGAGATGATTATTGTTGTAATACCTGAGTGGGGGTCAGTTTTGGTCTTGTTTGAGAATTATTTGTCTTATTTAAATATTTTGATGCCCGAATAGATGCTTGAACTGATATATTTGATGTCTTAATATGACTATTCTTTACTATGGTTCTATGCGATGACTTATATCATGATTTATTGAGATTTGAGGAGATTTAAGCTTATTTAGTACCATCATTGAATTGAATTCATTATGTGATATTTTCTTGGCTATAAGCATGTATCCTCATTACACATATCCTTATATATTGAATTGATACCATAGAGAAATACTGATTTTGAAAGAAAATGAGATATTTTATGAAACCCCTTGACTGAAGGACATGTCGGCAAGGTGGAATTGTGATATGAGATTGATATTGTGATAGTATACATGTTGCAACCCCCCCCCCCCCATGTTTTCCTATCCTTGAACCTGTTGTTCGAAAGGTGTATACAAAGTGATATCGAGACATTACCACAAAGTCATTGCATTGTATTGCATCACTTGCATCCCTTTTATGTGTTCAAATTTGTGTGTTTAGCCTTCTTTATATATATATATATATAAATTCGTATGTAATTTTATAGTGTTATTAGACTTGTAGAATTGTTAGAAGATATGGTTTTAGCCACTGTTGGGAACTTTTTTGTATGCAGGTGGAAGCGTGCTCATAGTATTCTTTACTTGTTTAGTTTTTTGATTTGCTTGATCGGCCTATTATACCTACTGAGTACAAGTGTACCATATTCACTCCTACTTTTTGTACCTTTTCAGTGCAGATCTAGTACAAGTGTGAGCCACAAAGCTTCAGTTCGTGCAGAATAGAGGCAGTCTCAGAGTACTGGTCTGCTTCAGCATTTGGGACATCTTTTGGGCTCATTCCAATCTTTATTTTGTCGTTATTTACTTATCAGAGAAAAATTTATGAATTTTTCATACTCTTTAATGTATTAGAGCTCTTTACTCATGACATCAGATTTTAAGACTTGAATCGTATTTTGTTCAATTTTTGGATATTGTTGTTATTTATACATATGGCCTGACTTCCTTTTGAATTCTCGTATTGGGTTTATTTACTTCCTTAGTGCATTTTTTATCTATTTTGTTGTTGGACTTACCTACCACGGTTGGGTTGGGTAGGTGTAATCATGGCCTTAATTTTTGGATCGTGACATGGTACTACAGAGAAATACTGCTTTTGAAAGAAAATGATATTTCTTATAAAACCTCTTGACCGAAGGAAATGTCGGCAAGGTTGAATTGAGATATAAGATTTAAATTGTGTTAGTATAGGGGTTGCGGACCCCCCATGGTGTCCTATCCTTGAAGCTTTCGCACAGAAGGTGTATACGAAGTGTTATTAAGACATTACCACATGGTCATTGCATTGCAGCACTTGCATCCTATTTATGTGTTTGATTTTGTGTTCTTAGACTTCTTATATATATATATATATATATTCGTGTGTAGTTTTATGCTTTTATTATACTTGTAGAATTGTTAGGAGATATGGTTTGAGCCATTGTTGGGAACTTTTCTGTATGTTAAGTGAAAGCGTACTCATAGTATTCATTACTTGTTTAGTTTTCTGCTTTGCTCAGTTGGCCTATGATACCTACTGAGTGTAAGTGGACCGTACTCACTCCTACTTTTTGTACCCTTTTCGATGTAGATCCTAATTCGAGTGCGACCTGTGGAGCGTAAGTTTGTACTGTGTTAGAGGCTGATTTGGAGTACGGGTGAGCTCCTTGTTCGGGACTTGATTCCAGACTTCATCTATCCTTATTGTGTTTATTTTATTTTTCAGAGACAAATTTGTGTATTTTTGTACTCATTATCAGTTGTAGTGCTCTTTACTCATGACATCAGATTTTGGGACTTGAGTCGTATGTTGTTCAATTTTCAGCTATTGTGGTTATTTAAATATATATGGCATGACTTCCTTTTGGAGTCTCATATTGGGTTTATTTATTTATTTTGTACATTTTTATCTTTTTGGGTGTTGGTCTTACCTATCCAGTGTTGGGATGGGGTAGATGCCCTCGTAACCTCAACTTTTGGAATGTGACACTAGTTAGAATAGAGTAGGTGCTCGCACGATCCTCCTAGTTGGATCGTGACAGCTGGTATCAGAGCCTAGGTTACCGTATCATAAGTACAAGAGAAAATGTCAAGTAGGGTCTTGTCGAGTAGGGTCCTGCAGATTGGTATGTAGACATCCACATCAAATCTTCAGGAGGCTATAAGGAATTCTAGAAATTATTCCTCTCTTCTTCTTTTCTATCGTGCCATTCTTGGTGGTTGTTTATATTGGGTTGAATCCAATTGGTATTTGGTCGATCCAAATTAGTATCTTGACCAACTAAGTTGGAACTAATCGGTTCCAATTGGTATATTAGCTAATTGAATTGAAACTTAGTTGATTCCAATTGGTATCTGGCTGTAAAGGTTGTGTTGACACATGAATGATACTCTAGTGATCATCAGAAGTGGGTTTCTTGATTTTAAATTAGAGTAATAAAGGTGTTATTAAGTTAACCATCAAAGGGAATTATTCTAATTTGAGCTTCATGATCACTTGAAAGCTTAACTGATTATTAAAGATGTCTATTGCTGATTGAATTGCCTGATAGATGACTGAAAGGTCTATTGGTGATGGTCATGTCTGGCTGAAATGTCTTATTGATGACTTAAATTCCTATTTGATGATTGGGTTGCTTACAGCATGACCTGAGTGCATCAAAGCATGTTTAATTATCCAATTGAATGGACGACTGATTAGCCTATTTAGTGACTGGAATGTTTGTGTGATAATATGACTGCTTACATAAAAAATTGAGTTTTAATTAATAACTAAGTTAACTATTGTTGAGTTGATTGTTGAGCGGAAAAATTGACGTATAATTGATGACATGTTATCTGTTTAAGATTGATAATCCCAAATTCTGGTTGTTGTATATAATTCAAAATCGATGGATGAAATTTTACGTCCTGAATTAAGAGCCTAGGTGGTAAAAGGGATTGAAAAGTGTTGTGTTGGGAAGGGTAGGAAAAAGAAAAAACAAAAATTCCTGGGGTTACTGCCAGGGACCGCCATAGTGTCCAGAAGCCCACTGCAGCAACACCCATCCGCTGTAGCGTGGCCGCTACAGCGAGTTCCTAGTAGTGAGGCTACCCTATTGTTTTCCCCTATTTTCCATACCTTTTACAAATTCTTCTGAGGCAATGGTATAGAAAAAATAACTGAAATAAGTTAGTTTACCATATTAGATTTCAATGTAATGAAAAGCAGTCAGCCATCAGGCATAAAAATATATTATTGTTACAGCCCCAAACAAAACCAATCACCAATTTATTAGCAAATCAGAAGAGAGGAATAATGGAGGGGATGTGTATGCCGAATCTAGCTAGAGGCCTTATCGTTGTTAAGGTTCGAAGCATCGGAGCCTTCTTTTTTTATTCCACTCAAGAATGAGAATTCTTGTACATCTTCAGTTCGTAACTTGGGGGGCTTCTCATTCAGAACCACACACCCAAATATAACCTTTATAGCCTTCCACATCCAGGCAAACATGCGGTCTCGAGAGAGAATCTTACTTTTCTCCTCATCCAAATACCTTAGGAGCTCTGCATGGGCCTGTACCAGGGTGGAGTAGGACACCTGAAGGTCTGATGAGGTTATGGAGCTAGATAGAGTCGACCCTTGGAGAGGCATGTGTGAATGCATCAAATAGTCCTTCACTGCATCTAAGTCACACTCCAAGTGTTTGAGGGACGCTGGAGACTGTGCAGAGTTGGTGCTAGCTCCTCTACCCACCCGAGCCTTGCTGCTCTTTTTGTGCGTCGTACCTTTCATTTCTATTTTCTACGCCCATGGGCATTCTTCACCTTAAGAGGTTTGAAGGGAATGTCTCACTCCAGATTTGTATCATCATCTTCCCGAGGCACACGTACTCGATTGCACAACTCTATAATCAAGGCAGAAAGTATTATTAGATACTAAGCAGCGAATCATAATCAAACTTACTGGCCTGGAGAAAATCTAATTGTCACATTAGTCTATGCCAAATGTGATGCTTTAAAGAGACTTGAGTTGTGGGATAGCATATACCTCCTAGCTAGTAGGTGGATCCTTAGCTGATAGATAGAGACTTCAATGTGATTCTGAATAAGGAAGAAATTATTAAAGGTTTGCCAGTATACCATTCAGAATTTTAGGACTTTGCATTTTATGTCAATTCATATGACTTAACAAAAACTAACTTCAAAGGAAGCCCTTTTATATGGTGGCATAATATATTATGAATTCATTTTTAATATACTAGACAGAATAATGATGAATCAATATTTTCAAGATTGGTTTGGCCAATTAGATCTAGAATAAGTTTCTAGGACTGTTTTGACCATTCTCTTATGTTACTAGCTTGCAGTAATCAAATCATACAGTTCCACAAACCTTTTAGGTTCTTAAAACATTGGACTAAGCATAAGGAATTCTTAGATGTTATGAGGGAGAACTGGATGGCTGAAGTTACAGATCCTTTTATTTCCCTCAAACAAAAGATAAAGAGAGTTAAAACAGCTCTATCCAAGTGAAGTAGACAATTCTATGGGGATATCTTCAAGCAGATCACTATAATGGAAGATATTGTTAGAATTAAGGAACCTATTCTTGAAGAATTCCTTATAGAAGTCAACAGATCAGTGTTGCAATATGTACTAGCTGAGATGAAGTAATATTTACATTATGATAAAGATTTTCAAAAATAGAAAGCAAGAATTTCTTAGTTTTATAGAAAGGGAGAGGAATACCAAATTTTTTCATAGTTTTGTCAATGGAAGGAGAAATATGGGGTTCCCATTAATGTTCATCAACAAAATATGAAAACTCATAGACAATAATTGGTACTCTGTCTTACTGAATAGCCAGTCATATGGTTTTTTTTCATTCTACTAGAGGGGTGAAGCAAGGAGATCCCCTCTCACCTTCTCTATTTATCCTAGTTACAGAGATGTTAAACAGAGCCTTGAATGCACTATTTGATATTACCCAGTTCAAAGGTTTTGAAATTCTTAAATAGAGTTCAAATCTAAACCACTTTACTTATGTAGATGACACAATAATGTCTATGTTTGTTGAGACGGAATCTTTGAAAATGATTAATTATGAAGGAGTTAACATATTATGAAATAGTTTCTTGGCTGAAAATTAACAAAGATAAAAGGTTTTTTAATGTGTCAAAAAGTGGTTGAATCTATCATACATGAGGTTGCATAGACTACTAGTTTCACCGGGGGTCAATTTCCATTTTAGTATCTTGGGTGTCCTATTTTCATGCTAGGAAGAGAAAAACCTTCTATAATGACATGATTAAGAAGGTTAGGAATAAGGTTTAGGCTTGGAAAGAAAAGGTGTTGTCATACAAGGGAAAAATGGTATTGATTTCAAATGTACTTCAAAGTATGCCCATTTGTCGACTCTCAACAACGAACCCTCCTAGATGTGTTAGAAATAATCTGCATAAGCTCTTTGTCAGGTTCTTCTGGAATAATAAAGAAGAAGGGAGAAGGAAACACTAGGTGGCTTAGTTCAAGATGTGTTTACCTAAGCAAGAAGGAGGACTAGGCTTTAGTCACTCTTTGATGTCTCTCCAGCCTTGTTTTCTAAGTTGTGGTGGAAGTTTAGAACTAGCAATTCTCTATGGGAAAACTTCACTTGGAACAAATATTGTAAAAGATGAATTCCAAAAATAGTAGAGTTAAAAAAAAGGTCTTAGACATGGAAGATGATGCTGGTAGCAAGGGACAATGTTGATCAAGTAATATGGTGGCAACAAAAGTATGGATATACTAATGTGTGATATAACAATTGGACAAAATTAGGCACTGCAAACTATGTCATTGCCATTAGCATTGGGTTTGATACATCTATTACTGATATTAATGAACTGATGGATCAAGGAGTATAGAATATAATGAAGCTTCAGTGATACCTGCCTCAGGAAATAGCTGAATATGTTTAAAACAGGATTACTATATCAGGGGAATCAGATGAATGAGATAAGCCTTGGCGAATGTCTACAAGTTCAGGTAAATTTACTGTGAAGAGTGCTTGGCATATTGTCAAACAACAGGAAGAGGAGCAACCAATCTATACTGACAGATGGATAAAAGAAGTTCCTTTTAAAGTCTCTTTATTTCTATGGAGACTTTGGCAATAGAAACTTTCTATAGATGAATTGTTGGCATGGATGGGGAAATTTATGGTGTCTAAGTGTTATTGTTGTACTAGACAGTTTCAAGAAACCATAAAACATGTCTTCATAACCTGCACCTTTACAGCCAGAGTATGGAACCTGTTTGCAGCTAGAGTATGCTAACAGGGAACTTTATTACATATTTATTAGACTGATCAAAAATGGTGGACTGTAGACTGTTCAGCCAAAATAAAACCTCTCTACAAATCTATTCCAGCTTTTATTTTATGGTAAATATGGAAAAGGAGAAATTATATCTATTATAAGGGAAGTATGTCTTTCTACTTAGTAGTTCATGAAATTAACAAGAAGTTATATCTTCTAGCTAAAACTAGAAATCTATGGCTACAAAATATCCTTGAACACTGGCCACTAATTGTACAGTTGTTAGAAGGTTACACTCTCCAAATAAACTGTAACGTGGCTCATTGGAGAAAGCTTGAAAAAGATAGTTTCAAGTGTAACACAGATGGTGCCTCTATGTAACGACCATCCCATTGTATATCATATGTTAGGGTGTAGTTAT
The DNA here is from genome assembly GCA_031232105.1 of Capsicum rhomboideum. Taxonomy (NCBI): domain Eukaryota; kingdom Viridiplantae; phylum Streptophyta; class Magnoliopsida; order Solanales; family Solanaceae; genus Capsicum; species Capsicum rhomboideum. The sequence goes on from CP124716.1 coordinate 138,611,643, forward strand.
TCGAGCAGAGTTTTTCCTAGGATGAGAGTTGATAAAATCTCAAGCTAGGGTGGTTTCAAATGAAAACCTGGTGTTGTATGGTTAAGAGATAATTTGTTTCTTGTGGTGTAAAATTTGGTGGAATAGTAATCATTAATGGATAGTAGAGAGGTGTAGGATTCCATAGAAACTTTCTAAATGGAATTTGGGTTAGTATAACTTTGATTATTAAGGTAGTTGCATTAGGATTAATCTATTTTGTCAAAAATCTAGGTGTGTGTTGGTGTTGAATCTCCACCAAGCTACTGGTTAATGATCGTTGTCGTGGCTAGGTCACCATTGCGGCGAGGCCATTGTGGCGGCATATGCGAGGGAAGGAAGACCATCGTGATGTGCTGCTATGTCACTATAGTGAGGCTGTTGTAGCAGCTATGTCACTATAGTGAGGCTGTTGTAGTGGCCGGTGCCTGCTGCAGCGGTCGTCAAGCAATTTAATATTCCAACTTTCATTTTTTAGTGTTTTATTTCCTAAAAATTAAAGGGTTAGTTCTTATGCTTGAGAGAGGTGATTTTCTATTACTTTAGGGCAATTTCCACCGAAAAGATAAGATTATTACTCCCTTCTAACATCTTTTAATTCATCTAATCTGTAGAATGATTAAAATAGGGGTTTATGGTGCAATTCTTGAGTTTAAGCCTTAAGTTCATTATTATGGATGAAAAATCCCTATGGGTAGACATGAATTTGTTTAATAACGATTCTAGGTTGTTAATTAACACTTCCTATTATAGAATTCCTCCCCATAAACGTGAATTATGGGGATTTGGGGAATGTTAATGAATAGAAACCCCTTAAACTATGAGTTAGATTATGAAAAAGGGTAAAAGTAGTGGGGTTTAATCCCTAAGGCTTAGAATGGAAGAGTCTACTCTATATTGTGTGTTTTTAGACTTTGATCATTCCGAGGTGTTGATAAAAAAGAAGGCTCTTACAGACTAGCTTACTTTTGGGTTTGTTGGTTAAGGTAGGTTATGGTTTAATTGGAGTCTATACTCGATTTGGTTATATGTATGCTTCTAAATTGGATGCTTATTGGTTGATCTTCGTACATGCTTGTAATGGATGATAGTTAAGTTGTTGACACTTGAATGAATTGAATTATAATTTTAAGTGTGCTAGTAAATTGAGTACACTGTGTTGTATCCTGAGAGATATTGAAATTGGTAAAATGAAAATAATATGGTTTTAGAGGATCAGGTGCCACGTCGGTACGGCTATGGATATTGATGTTACTTATTATGGAGGATCGGGTACCACACGGGTATGGTACATGAACTAAGGATGTCCATTGTGGGTAATGACTAGTTGGGAAGAAATAACTCCCTTAGCATGTGTGTACAGATTAGTGTGATTTGACAGATTATATGGTTAATAAGTTGATAATGGATTAATGATGTTCTAATTGTGAGGTTGATATGGATATAGTTTCTACATATGCTTTGATTTTTAATTTCATGGTTGTTTATAATATGCTTGATACTCTTGTTGGTTACGTTGTTTTATTATGGGCATTGTTGACCATCATTGATGTATTTGCTGATTCATTAAATTATTTGCTATGTGTTGATGTTTGTCTACTTGTTACTTGATTTATGTTGTATACATATTATTAAGTTGAGTTGGCCTATGATACCTACCAGTACATAGTGATTTGTACTGATACTACTATGTGCTCTTCTTTTATTGAGAGCAGAAAGTATTCCAAAGGCTCAAACATGACCTTCTCTCTAGCGGTTGGCAATTGATATCGATGCAAGGGGAGCACTACTTCTTCAGGCTGTCGTGGATCTTCCTGATTTATTCTTGCCCTTCTTTCGGGTAATACAACTATCTTTTTATTTTGTTAATTTTGGATATTTTTATAGACATAATTTTGATATAGAGTTCTTGTATGATAACATTCGGGTCTTGAGGATTGTAATATCTAGTTGTTTGATTTTCCACGCACTTAATATTATTCCTTAGTTTTTGAGATGCTTTATATTATCAGAGTGGATTAATTGATCATATTCTCTTAAAAAAGGTTCAGTGTTGGACAATGGTTTGGATTAGATGGTTCTCCCACCGGAGGGTTAGTGTGGGTGTCACTCACATCCATTTGGGTCGTGACACTCTAAATTGAATCCTGGGCAAGTGTTATTGCTTACTATATTAGAGACTAAGAAGAGAACTTACAATATGTTGTTGCTAAAGAGATACAAGAAAGATCTAGCATTAGAGCAGAAGCCATTAAGTTTGGGTTTGTAACGACCCAAATTGTCGTTACGCTGAAAGAAGGGCGTAAAATTTGGACTTAGATCTCCGTTAACCATTTTTTGAGAAATTCAAAGCTAGTCTAGGATTGGACAATTTTAGAGGGTGTGTTAGTCAAACAAAATCTGGTAATAATGTGACTATTAGTACTGATGTTTGATGTGATAATTAGATAGATAGAGATTACCGTGGAGGGATTGGTTTGCGATATCGTAGTTTGTGAATTATGTTGTAAAATGAGCATAACTGAAGAGAGGTCCTGAGTTTCTGCCTCGGACTGCTGCAGTAGAAAAAGTAATCACTGCAGCAGAAACAAGTACCACTGCAGTGGACCTCTGTTTTAAGGCGCGAACTACTGCAGAGGTAACATGTAGAATTTGACCGTTTAAAAACCAAAAAATATTTTCACTCCCCACTTTTTTGAAAAATGCAAGAGAGCTCAGGAAGGTATTTTTCAGAAAGTTTTTGAGGTTTTTCATCTTTGGAGGTAAGTTATTACATTCTATACTTGAAATTACTTCTTATAACCTTAGAAAATCATTAGAAATGAATTCATGGTGGAAATTGGGGCTTAGCCCTAGTTCATAGAAATTGATGAAAAGTGGTGGGAATGTGTATAAACCCAGTAAAGAATGATTCTAGGGTGCTAGAAAACTCTAATGGGAGGGAAATTATGATTGTTCATGCTAATTCAAGTAGAATTCATGAGGTTTAAGAGAAAGAAAACCCTAAGATGGTGAAATAGGGTGAGTTTGTGTCTAAAATCAATGGTTTTTGATCCCTAGTAGTTAAAAGAGGATGAATTATTAAAATAGGTATATATTCTTGTTGTTATAGATAAAGAATGAGTTGAATGAGAACGAAAGGGAAAAAGTGTGTCTTAAAGGTGACTTTGAGCAAGGAATTGAGGTAGGTTATGGTTTTGTTGTAGCACTTAGACTTCCTTGGCTTTGCGCTTGTTTGTAAACTAAACATCTATGATTGCCTTCTAGCATGACTTGTGATTTATTTACTATATTTCATTTCATATGCATTTTGATGATACTGGGTGAAGGAGAATCAGGTGCCATGCCGGTACGGATATGATATATTGTGATAAAGGATAAGGACCACATCGGTATGATATGACGTTGTTGATGAGGTTGAGAAGAGTAAGATATGATGTGCACATGTTGCATATATGCACTCATTCATATGCATTGAGTGTCTTTATGATGGTTATATGTGGTGATGAGTTGCTGATGAAAGTGACCAAGTATAAAAGCATGCGAAAGTAAACTTGTGAATTATACCTATAGGATGTATTTAGTTGTTAATGTCTTTGATTATGAGTTCTGTTATGATAGCTTTTATACTTTTCTGGCTTGCTTACTTGTACATTATTGATTTAGTCGGCCTATGATGTCTACCAGTACTTGTTGGGGTACTGATGCTACCTGTACTCTTCTTTTGTTCGGCGTAGAACATTTTCCAGCTGCTGACATGTGACCTCGGCTCTAGTTAGCTATTCAAACTTGATTTTGAGGGTGAGCACCATGACCGAGAAACCTTTGGATCTTCTTATTGATGTTGATGTCCCTTGTTTCGGGACTAAGACTATTCTTTATTACCTGTGTTTTGGATAATTTTTAGTTATTTCAGACTTAGTTTATTCATAGATGTTTTTATATGGTGACTTCAGGTCCCGGGGATGAAACAAATAGAGGTTTCCGCACTCTATTAGTTTTTGGATATGGATGTCGGTTGATAATTGATTTAAGTTATTGAATAAATATTCTTTTGCACTTGTTTAAAATTGAGGATTAAGATAAGGTAAATTTGAAAGTAACACTTGAGTTAGTAAGGGTTGTTGATATTAGTATGGTTCTCCCGCCATAAGTTAGGGTTGGTGCCAATCATGACCGTTTGGGTCGTGCAGAGATGGTATCAGAGCATTAGGTTCATAAATCTCATCGTACAAGAACAGATCTAGTAGAGTCCTGCAGAACAGTACAGAGACGTCTGTACTTTTCTTCTGGAGGCTATAGGACTTTAGGAATGAATTGATTTCTTTCTTTCTTTCGTGCTATTACTTAATTCCAATTGGTATCTCGCTATCCAAACTGGTATCTAATTCATTCACTCTTGTTTGTAGATGGTCAATACCCATTATACTAGAGTAGCAAAAGCCGCACCCGCAGCAACACCAGCAGCCTCAACCACAGCAACACCAGCAGCAACACCCACATCGGTCGTTGGGGCCGTAGTGCGGGGCAGGTTCGAGTTAGGGGTAGAGTTAAAAAAGGAGGACGGAGGACAGCACCTGTTCAAAGTGAAGCCCAGGTAGCCGGGGGACCGTCAAGATAGAGATCACTGTCTCGTCCCTCATAACAAGATACTCCAGACCTTAATCAGAATGAAGAAGTGGTAGTTGAGAAAGAGGAGTTGGTAGCTTCAGAGAATGTGGTGTCAGCACAGAATGGTGCAGCCCTGGTACCTTTATCTGCGAAAGTAATTCAGCAAGTGTTGGGGTTCCTAAATAGCTTGGCTAACACTGGCCACACTTCAGTCGTTCTGGCTTTCCCACCCCCAGCCTTACCACATATCACTGTTGTAGCATCAAGAATGGATGAGGGCTCTGTAATAGAAGTGTATCCCCAACAGGTGCTTGGGCCAATGATGACTGATGATGAACATGGACTATTTTGCAAGTTCATGAAGATGAAGCCCCCGGTTTTCCAAGGTATAGAGTCTGAGGATGCATTTGAGTTCTTGATAGATTTTCATGAACTCCTGCACAAGATGGATATTATTGAAAAATATAGTATGAAGTTTGTTTCTTTTCACCTACATGCCGAAGCCAAGCAATGGTGGAGGTTATTTGTAGAGTGCAAGGTTGTCTTACCTTTACTTACTTGGGCACAATTTTAGAATGTATTCCTTGAGAAATATATTTCCCGCACTTATTGCGATCATAAGAAGGATGAGTTTTTGAGATTGGAGCAGGGTAACATGTCCGTGGTGGCCTATGAGGCCAAGCTTCATGCCTTTTCCTGCTATGCACAACAATTGATTACCTCAGAGGAAGAGCGGATTAGGTACTTTGTGAAGGGTCTGAACTTTGGGATTCAGTTGGGTACCTTATCTATGGTTGTGTCTGGTAAGTCTTTTCAGGAGGTAGTTGAATTTGCCAAGAAGGTTGAGGCACTTGAGAAGTAGGGAGAGGCAAAGGCAGAAGATAAGAAGGCCCGAACCTCAGGCCCTGTTCAGCAAAACTTTCTCAAAGGGTCATGGTTCATCTTGGCCTTATCATTCAGCCATGCCAGTGTCTACAGAGGGCCCACCCAGGGTCAGTTATCAGCATTCTCAGACCGGCAGCTATACACCTTCATCCTCTTCAGTTTAGAGGCCTGCTTTGGGTATTAGATGCCACAAGTGTGGGGGTTTGGTCCACATCAGAAGGTATTATCCTAATTTTTTATCTTTAGGCCAGTTGAATTAGCAGTTGGCTTCTACTACTCTAGTTCCAGTAGGTCATAGTGGTGGAAGAAATGGTAAGGGTCATCTACAAGGTGGGTGTGATGGCCAGGCTGTAGGAAGATGTGGCAACCAAGCCAATCGGGATGGAGGATAGGTTGGTAGGAATGGTGCTCAAGTTGGTAGAGGTGGCAGTTAGGGTGGTGATAAGGCTCATCTTTATGCTGTTCTGGCTCTTCCTGAAGCAGAAGCTTCTGATGTTGTGATCACAGGTACTATTCTTGTCTGTGATTGTATGGCTTCTATATTGTTTGATCCCGATTCCACTTTCTCTTATGTGTCTGTGAAATTTGCGATGGGTTGGGACTTAGATTGTAAATACTTTGATACTCCTATATAGGTGTCCACACCCATTGGGGTGTCTGTATGTGACGATCAAGTGTATTGTGCATGTCCTATGATGTTTATAGGGTTTAAGACCCTGGCAGACCTAATTATTATAGATATGAAGGAGTTTGATATTATATTGGGGATGAGTTAGTTGTCTCCTTATCGTACTATTCTTGACTGTTATGCAAAAACCATTACTGTAGCGATGCTCGGGATGGATAAATTAAAGTGGGAAGGTACTTTTAAGCCTAATCCTATGAGGGTTATGTCAGCAATTCGTACCCAGAAGTTAGTAAAGAAGGGGTGTAGGGCATTTTTAGCCTATCTTCAAAAAGATAAATCTGTATTTCCTCCTATAGAGTCAGTTCCAGTGGTATGTGAATTTTTGGAAGTGTTTTCGAATGATCTCCCGAGTATTCCTCCAGACTGAGAAGTTGATTTTTGGTACAGATTTAGAGCCAGAGACTCGACCTATTTCTATCCCTCCTTATCATATGGCACCAGCAGAGTTGAGGGAGTTGAAGTTTCAGTTGCAAGAGTTGTTAGAAAAAGGTTTTATTTGCCTGAGTGTTTCTCTTTGGGGTGCACCTATTTTGTTTGTAAAAAAAAAAATGGTAGCATGAGGATGCGCATAGATTACCGCAATTGAATAAGGTGAACATTCACAATAAATATCCCTTTCCTAAAATAGATGACCTTTTAGATTAGTTGCAAGGGGCTGCTGCATTCTTCAAAATTGACTTATGGTCGGGTTATCATCAGCTCAAGATTAGGGAGAAGGGTATCCTAAAGACTGCTTTTCAGACTCGTTATGGGCACTATAAGTTTCTAGTTATGTCCTTAGATTTGACCAATGCCCCAGCTGCTTTTATGATCCTGATGAATGGAGTTTTTAAGTCATTTCTGGACTCATTTGTTATTGTTTTTATTGATGACATACTGGTTTACCCAAAAAGTGAAGAAGAGCATGAAGATCATTTGCGTACGGTGTTGGAGTTACTCAAGGAGAAGCAACTATATGCTAAATATTTGAAGTGTGAATTCTAGCTTTCTTAAGTGTCCTTCTTGGGGTGGTTTCTAAGAAAGGGGTTATGGTAAACCCGCAAAAGGTTGAAGCCGTTAAGAATTGGGCTAGAACAAATAATGTGATAGAAATTCATAGCTTTATGGGGTTATCCAATTACTATCGTAGATTTGTTAAGAGTTTTACTGTCATTGCTTCGCAGATGACCCACCGTACTAAGAAGGAAGTTCCATGTATGTGGGATGACAAGTGTACGGAGAGCTTCCAAATGCTCAAAACCTTGTTACTTTCGGCCCCAATACTAACCCTGCCTATTGAGGGTAAGGATTTTATTATATATTGTAATACCTCACGGTTGGGTTTAGGTGATGTTTTGATGCAGGATCAAAATGTAATTGCCTATGCTTTGAGACAACTGAAGCCTCATGAGAAAAACTATCCCACACATGATTTAGAATTGGCTGCTAAGGTATTTACTTTAAAAATTTGGAGATACTATCTCTACGGGTTAAAATATAAAGGGTTCACAGACCACCGCAGCCTACAGCACGTGTTCACTCAGAGGGATTTGAATTTAAGATAGAGGAGATGGATGGAGTTAATTAAAAACTATGACATCTCAATCCTATATCACCAGGTAAAACCAATATTATGGCGGGTGCACTTAGCTAGAAATTGGTAAGCATAGAAAGTGTAGCACAGCTGGAGATGTCCAGGCGCCCATTGGCAAGAGAGGTACATTCTTTGGCTAACGATTTTCTAAGATTGCAGGAAACTAGCAAAGGAAGTATGTTAGAAAATGTGCAGGTCAGATCCACATTTTATGACCAAATCAAATGCAGGCAGCTCAAGGACAAGAAGTTAAGTAACCTCAGAGAAAAGGTATTACAAGGTAAGGCAAGATAGGACATTCTTGATGATGAGGGAGCATTGAGGATTCGGGGGCACTTGTGTGTACCCCGGGTAGGCAATTTGATCCCAACTATTCTGGCGGAGGCTCATAATTCCAAGTACTCTATACGTCCTGGTGCTAATAAGATATATAGTAACTTGAGGCAACATTACTGGTGGTGAAGAATGAAGCAGGACATTGTGGATTTCGTAACCAAGTGTCAAAATTGCCAACAGGCCACATACAAACAGTTGAAGCTGGTGATACATTTCAGAGAATGCCCATTCCGAAATGGAAGTGGGAACGGATAATGATGGACTTTGTGATTGGTCTTTCAAAAACATTGAGGAAATGCGACTCCATATGGGTTATTGTAGACTAGTTGACTAAGTTAGCTCACTTCATTCCAGTGAGAGTAGACTATAATGCTGCAAAGTTGGCCAAGATTTATGTGAAGGAGATTGTAAGCTACACAGGGTGCCAGTGTCAATTATGTCAGACAGAGGTACTCAGTTCACCTCCAACTTTTGGAAAATATTCCAGTTAGAATTAGGTTTTAGATTGGACCTGAGCACAGCTTTTCACCCACAGATCGGTGGTCAATCGGAGTGAACTATCCAAGTACTTGAGGGCATGCTTCAGTCATTTGTTATGGACTTAGGGGCTTAGTGGGAACAATACTTACCGTTGTGTGAACTTGCCTATAACAATAGCTACCACTCTAGTATTGACATCTCCCCTTTTAAGGCCTTATATGGTAGGAGGTGTAGGTCTCTAATTGGGTGGTTTGATGCTTTTGAAGTGAGGCTTTGGGGCACTGACATGCTCAAGGACTCGATGAAAAAAGTGAGATTCATACAGGAAAATCTCATAGCGACTCAAAGCCAACAGAAAGAATATGAAGATAATAAGGTGAGAGATTTGAAGTTTGAGAATGGGAGAAGGTATTCTTGAAAGTGTCATCTAAGAAGGGTGTAATGTGGTTTGGCAAAAAGGGCAAGTTGAGCCCAAGATACAATGGACCCTTTGAGATTTTGAAGAAAGTGGGGTCAGTGGCATACAGACTGGCCTTACCTACTAGTATGTCCAGGGTTCACCCAGTATTCTACTTGTTTATGCTAAAGAAGTACCACAGGGATGGTGATTACGTCATTCGTTGGGACCCTGAATTATTTGATAAGGAGTTATCTTATGAAGAGGAGCCAATTGACATATTAGATAGAGATGTGAGAAAGTTGAGGACTAGGGTCATTCCATATGTAAAGGTTTAATGGAGAAACCATACTATTGAGGAAGCAACTTAGGAGACGAAGGGGGACATGAGTAAGAGATATCCACACTTATTCATTGACCCAGGTACTTTTCCATAGCCTTGTTACGTCTTTAGGGATAATTGTCATTTGAAGATGAATGAGTGGTAAATTGTTATCTAATATAACGACCCAAATTGTTGCTACGTTGAAAGAGGGGGGTAAAATTTGCACTTAGACTTTCCTTAGCCGAATTTTAGGGCTAGTTTAGGATTGGATGATTTTAGAGTGTGTGTTAGTCAAAAAATGTCTGGTAATAATGTGATTGTTCATTGTTTCTAGTGATGTTTGATCTGATAATTAGATAGATAACGAGTTTAAGGAGTCGTAGTAACTTTTGACACCGAAAATGGAGTTATAAAACTCTGGTTATAAAGTTTACAATGGAGGGATTGGTTCGCAATGTCGTAGTTTGTTAATTGTGTTGTAAAATGAGCATAACTGAAGAGAGGTCTTGAGTTCCTTCCTCATACCACTGCAGCAAAAAAAGTAACCACTACAACAGAAATAAGTACCACCTCAGCGAATCTCTATTTTAAGGCGTAAATTGTTACATCGGTAATTTAATCGTTGCAGTGGTAACACACAGAATTTGATAGTTTTAAAAACCAAAAATGTTTTCATTCTCCACTTTTTTGAAAAACCGCAAGAGAGCTCTACGAAAGGGGATTTTCAGAGAGTTTTTGAGGTTTTTCATCTTTGGAGGTAAGTTATTACATTCTATACTTGAAATTACTTTTTATAACCTTAGAAAATTATTAGAAATGAATTCATGGTGGAAACTAGGGTTTAGCCCCAGTTCATAAAAATTGATGAAAAGTGGTGAAAATGTGTTTAAATTCAGAAAAGAATGATCCTAGGGTGTTAGAAAACACTAATGGGAGTGAAATTACGATTGATCATGCTAATTCAAGTAGAATTCATGAGGTTTAAGAGATAGAAAAGCCTAAGATGGTAAAATAGGGTGAGTTTATGACTAAAATCAGTTGTTTTTTATCCCTTGTAGTTAAAAGAGGATGAATTATTGAAATAGGTATATGTTCTTGATGTTATAGATCAAGAACGAGTTGAACGAGAATGAAAGGGCAAAAGTGTGGCTTAAAGGTGACTTTGAGCAAGGAATTGAGGTAGGTTATGATTTTTTTGTAGCACTTAGACTTTCTTGGATTTGTGTTTGTTTGTAAACTAAACATCTATGATTGCCTTCTAGCATGACTTGTGATTTATTGATTGTATTTTATTTCATATGAATTTTGATGATACTGGGTGAAGGAGGATCAGGTACCATGCCGGTACGGATATGATATGTTGTGATAAAGGATCGGGTACCGTGCCGGTACAATATGATGTTGTTGCTGAGGTTGAGAAGAGTAAGAGATAATGCACACATCTTGCATAGATGCACTCATTCATATGCATTGATGTCTTTATGATGATTATATGTGGTGATGAGTTGTTGATGAAAGTGACCAAGTATAAAAGCCTGTGAAAATAAACTTGTGAATTATACCTATATGATGTATTTAGTTGTTGATGTCTTTGGTTATGAGTTCTGTTATGATCATTTTTATACTTATCTAGCTTTCTTACTTGTACATTATTGAGTTAGTCGGCCTATGATGACTACCAAAACTTGTTGGTGTAATAATGCTACCTGCACTTTTCTTTTTTTAGTGCAGAACATTTTCCAGCGGCTGACACGCGACCTCGACTCTAGTTAGCGGTTCAGACTTGATTTTGAGGGTGAGTATCATGACCGGGCAACCTTCGAAACTTCCTATTGATGTTGATGTCCCTTATTTTGAGACTAAGGCGATTCCTTATTACTTGTGTTTTGGATAATTTTTAGTTGTTTCAGACTTAGTTTATTCTTAGATGTTCTTGTACAATGACTTCAGGTCCCAGGGATGTAATAAATAAAGGTTTCCGCACTCTATTAGTTTTTAGTTATGGATGTCGATTGACAGTTGATTTAAGTTATTGAATAAACATTTTTTGCGCTTGTTTAAAATTGAGGATTAATGTAAGGTGAATATGAAAGTAACACTTGAGTTAATAAGGGTTGAGATTAGTATGGTTCTCCCGCCATAGGTTAGGGTGGGCGCCAATCATGACCATTTGGGTTGTGACAGGGCTTAAGCTCTGTATTACTAATAACTTATCTCTTGTGATGTTAGAAACTGATTCACTAGCTATGAAGAATATCCTAGCTGGGAACTGGGAGGTTCCATGGGATATAATTATGCTGCAACGACCTAAAATGTTGTTACACTGAAAAACGCTCCGAAAAAAATTTTTGACGGCTAAAATTTTCTTATTGGACCTGATGTAATTTAATTCGTGGGGATAGACCGAGCCCAAAGTAAGTGGGATGAAATTTTAAGAAGAAAGTTGGGATGGCCTGATGCCTACCGCACTGCAGCGGTACAATCAACCGCTGTAATTGAACTTGGCAGTGGCCAGCCCGACCTCCCCATAAAAAACCTTTTTATTTTAACTCTCTTAGATCGTCTCTTTCCCCCTAAAACACACTGAGTAAACCCCACCTCCTCTACCATGAGATTCCAAAGGCCTACATGAGAGTGGTTTTGAGGTACACCTGGTGGGAACCCTGTATGGGGAAACATTTAGAGCGCTTATGGGACAACTTCCTCCTCTCAATAGCAGCATGATTCTTCTAAGAGGTAGGTTATGGTTTAAGTTGTAATAGAATTGGGCTAGATTCATGTAATATTAATACTAATGTCGGGGGTTTCATGCATTAGGTCTTCGGGCACGGTGTTTGGATGGACGAAAAAGATAAAAATCCAATTAGGCTTAAATAATGTTGTAAATGGTTGTTGTACTCTGTTGGTGCGATATCCATGGAAAGAAATGGGTTTAATCTTGTGAGAATTAGACTAGTTAAATCAACACCATGGCTTATAAGAATGAAGGGGGTTAAGTACAATAAAAAAGGATAGCAAGAAGTAAGCTAGGGTTTGATTAAAAGTGCTCTTAGTAACCTAGATAATTGTGAATTTCATTAAGAAAATTTAACGAATCGTAATGTGTGAGGTAGGGGTTAATCGTTAAACTATTTGAGTTTATAGAGACCTACGAGTGTAATTAAATAGACGGGACAGCTTGGGGGACAACCTAGTGTCAAGGTACGTAGCAAACTAGGTAATTTGGTAAGGGTCGTTGAATAACAAGGGTAAGGTTAGTAAGGCCGAGTATAAGTATCCTGATTGTGGTAGTAGGAAAAAAGTTGAGGATGATGTTGGAAACATGAAAGTGCATTATAGATAGAGAGTTAGCCTGTCATCATGGTAGAACCATCACAAATTTGTAACAGTGGTGGGTGTATACACTTATGTACACGTAGCGGAAATAAGATTGATAGCTTTGTGCTTGTATATGAACCAAAGAATTGTAATCGCCCTTGGCACTCTCTGTGACTATTAATTGCATATGCATACTCATACATGTTGATGATGATGAGTGATGATGATGATGGTGATATTGATATTCATCATGATCTTCATTATGTTGAAATGATGTCGATAAGATTGAGAACAGGAAGAGTTGATACGCACATCTTGCATACATACATTCATTCATATGAATTTGAATGTTCGATTATATTTATATGTTGTTGTTGTTCCCTTGAGTGGACCGGCCCTATTGGTAGTGGTGATAGTGCACAGTACTGAAGTATGAATATAAGGTACATCCTGGATTATTTAAAATACTTAACTCCCCTAAGTGTATAAGTCATATAGGTGAGGTATATTGTAGTGTCTTTTCTCGAAAGATTGTCGATGTTGTAAGCATCTCAGTTGTCATAAATCCCACAGAACATTATATTAGTTGAATACTTGGGGGAAATAGGGTCAACCGTGCAGTGCCCTCAGGGTCCTAAGTTAGTAAGGTCCGTAAGTTATTTAAAGTGGGTTAGGAATTGTAGGAACCCAAATAATGAGTGAAGATAAGCTTAAAAGGATGTAAGTTAGATCGGATTATCAAGGAAAAGATATATGAAAATATTAAATGGCAGGTAGGTCATAGAGCTGCTAAAGGTGTTATGTTAGTAATTGCATAAATTAGGAATTTGTAACCGAAACCTTACTTGATGCTATGATTTCTACCTATTGACTATTGATGTTATATGTTTCTAACCATGGTCGGCCGATGATGCCTACCACTACGTGTGGTTATACTGATACACACTTACTATATCACTATCTAGGGATAAAGCCATTTTACAGGTCAGTTGGAGTTTCTCTGACAGTAACGGTGATCATTCTACAGCATCTCATATTCTCTCGATCTTACATGGATGCTATTAGAGTTTTTTGTTCCTTGTTTAGTGCTCTTGTATCGGCTTAGGTTAGTTTCTGGGGATTCACTTTTGATTATCTTCCGCATTACTTTTACTTATCAGATGTATTATGCAGATAGTGTCATGAATCAACCAAATAAAAAGATATTTTGAAATAAGGATTGGTTTAACTTCCTCATGTCATGAATGATAGGGTATTTAGGGTTCTCCTATTTGGGGTAGGGTTAGTTAGGTGCCCGCACATTTCGTGGGTTAGGTCGTGACAAGATGGTGTCAGAGCTCAGGTTACCGATCTCCTATTATAAGAGCAAATGTCGAGTAGAGTTAGCGGATTGGTGTGTTGACATCCACATCAAATCTGTAGGAAGCTACAAGATATTTAGGAATCTATCTCACTTTCTTCTCTCCTATCTTGCTAATTTAGTGATGTCTCCTCGAGTTAAGTCCAATTGGTATCTGAAAGATTCTAATTGGTATCCCAACCATCACCATTGGGACCGATTGGCCCCATTTGGTTTTTTTTAATGGTTGAAAGGTTGGAACGAGACATTCCAACACGTAGAGGTCAAAAAGAAGCATAGGAGTTGAATTGTCATGTTGTGAAATTTTTTAGTATTGTGTTAAAATACTTGTGTTGTAAATGTTTTGTTGTGGTATGATAGGATGTGATGGGCATTACTTGTATGGATGATTATTATTGATCATACTATTACCTGGTTGTTGGATTGTCAAATTTCTTAAGTACAAAAAGTTTATTGTGTATGTTAATTTGTATGATGTGTGGCCGAGGGAGCCGGAGATCGTGAGGATCAGTATGATCTTGGGGTTTATCTTCATTTCCGCGACTTGAGGCATGCCTTATCTCTCTGTGATTTAAAGTATTCCTTAATGTCTATCTGAATCCTTACGAACTACCCAGGTGCATTGTTGTTCTATGAGAAATGTCAGGTGGGATGTGGTAATTGAGATGAAAAGAGGGTAAGAATATGATAGAACTAATCAAGTTGAGGAGTGACTTGCATTCACAATAGCTTGGAGTCGCAATTTAAGCCTCTAGACCTTAAAAATTATGGGATGTGAGAGTTAGAAACTGTAATAGTGTTCAGGGGATAGATAGCGTGAGAAAAGACCTAGAAACAAATAGCGAAAAGGAAAAATAGAAACCACTGGAGGGTACCGTTACAGCGGTAGTTGACCGCTGCAGCAATTTCAGGCAGTGAGCTGCCAAGGAATTCCCCTATTTTGTGATTTTTCAATCTTGCAAAAACAACCCTATTTTCTCAATCATTAAATTAAAAATCAGTCCCGACACGCAAAGTAGGCTAAGAAATTATTATTATTAAAAGACGGTAGCAAAGGATGTATTAAAGTGTTGGAAAAGTATAATAAAAAGAGTTATTGTTTGTTACAAGCCCCAAATGGGGGCTACCCAAATCAATCAATAGTATAAAATTAAAAAGGGGAGTATCTAGCAGGTGGCGTCATCACCAAGGCTCAAGGCATCCGAACCCTCCTCCATCCCGCTAAGGAAGGAAAACTCCTCGACATCCTTCCTTGTCAGCTTCGAGAGATTCTTGTTCAAAGAGGCACACTTAAACATCTACTACACAGCCTTCCACATCCTCACCAGCATATGGTCTCGGGAGCGGCACTTCCTCTTCTCCTCATTTAGCTCCTATTGAGCTCTACATAGGCTCGGGCCAAGTTCGGTAGAGCAGTTGATCTTGAAGGAGCCAATCCCAGTAGAGAAAATTAAGTCCTCTCCAAATAAACCTGTACAGCAGCAAGGTTGGCCTCCCAACCACTGAGATATGAGGGAGTCTGAGTAGTATGAGGAGTGCCAGACTCTTCTCCCCTGCTAGCCCTACTGCTTTACACCCTTCTCTCCTACCTTTCTCTTCTTGTTGTTGCCTCCCTGTGTGCCCTTGATCCTCAAAGAGTTGAATGGCATGTCGCACTCCTCGTAGGTATCATGATCCTCTGTGGGAACGTCCACTCTCTTTCACAGCAAGGTGATCAAGAAAGGTAAGAAAGGGCATGAAAATATAGCCAGTCATCCATAATCTACACCCCCACATTTATTTTGATCCCCGTAAGAGCACAAGCCACCATTATAGCCCTGTGAAAGACCACATCAGTCACATTCCCTGAAGGACGAATCCTCTGGGACACCAGCTGCAACCACACTGTAGCTTTCGCTGAAAAGTAGGTAATCTTGGTCCCTTTGAGGCCAGACCATTTCAGTTTCCCCTCCTGACCCTCAGGGATCTTAGCCACCCACTTCAAGTTTGACTCCCAAACTTTGGACTTAAAAGCTTCATTGGAGGGGTTCGGGACCCCTAAGTCATTATTAATGGTGGCAGCATCCACCAAAACCTTCTTACCTGGAATATGAATGCTCGGCTGGGGCACGGACCAATCTATAGTCAGGAGGATGGCATAAAACTCCCGAACTAACTCCAGGTTGCACCGTGGGATGGACTCAATTAGCATGACCCGCACAAACACCCTTAGCTGGTAGTAGAACTTGGGTGCCCCATCCTCCATGTCCATTATCATAAAACCCCTCATGCTCAAGTGCTCCTCATAACGGTCACAGCTAGTAATGTCGGGGAATCTTCGGTATTGGGGTTAGTGTCCATGAAAATCCTGCAATGCAATGGAAGATTTAGCATTAGAAATCAAGTCGGGGTACTACGGGAGGGAAGGAATTCAAAAAATTTCAAAGAAAATAAAAATCCTGGAGGTTACTACCAGGTACCACTGCAGTGGTAAATTAACCGCTACAGCGGTACCGCTGTGGTGGTAACTTACCACTGTGGTGGAAAAGTTACTGTTGCATCAATTCCATCATCCCCAACCCATAAACCTCTCCTCCCATGGCGGATTTTTGACTTTTCTCTAAAATTTTAAAATTTAAGGGTAGATCAAGCCTAGTGAAGTTCATATGAACCTTTTTACACTAAAATGAGAGTGTTTAACACTCGAATTCACCCTCAAATCGCCTAAATTCTTGGGGAAGATGACCCATCACCTTCCCCCCTCATTCATGGCAGAATTCTGTCATGAACTACGTCAATCTTACTCCCAAAATGTTGTAGGAGCATCGGGAATGTATGAGAATCTAACATGCTCACCAAAACACCACCAAAATTCAAATTCAAAAGTTGTACCAAAAACTATTTGAAAAATCTTGATTCTAATGAAGTTTCTACGATTGTACAATGATAAGTACGTAAATAAAGTAGTAGGAAAGAGAAGTTACCTTAAAGATTGTCGCGGGAGGAAGCTTTCACAGAGAGAGTTTTGAGTGAGGGGAGTGAAAATGGGGGAAATGTTCATTTCCCCCTTTTCCCTCTATTTTGAAACTGCCATAAACTGCTACTGTGGTAAATTACCGCTGCAGTGGTATCATTGAGGCAGTAATTTAACCACTACAGCAGTAACTTCTTCCCTATCCTGAGTTCCAGTTTATGTACTCGACTTTTCGTGTGTTACGATATTTTTGGTGATATTCGGATGTTTCAGGATAATTTGTTACGTAAGCATTATAGTGAAATTTTACCCGTAGTTGACAAAAATTTAGGCTAATAATTCAAAAATTGCGGGGATATATCAATGACATATGGATCAGTTACGTTGGCTTCAGGATTAATTGACCAAGGACGGACTAGCTAAACGAGTATGAAGTTATGAGGACCTTCCTCTCTTAGGATGTCATGAATCAAAATATTTAATTCATGTTTAAAAATCCCTTTTCTCCCACCTCATAGCCGTTCGGGGATGAACGGTCGGTAAATTTGTATCTAATGTAATGATCCAAAACATCGTTACACTGAAAATGCTCTAAAAAATTTACGACGATTGAAATCCTCTTAATTGGATCTAATGGAATTTAATTCATGGGGATAGATGGAGCCCAACGTAAGTGGACTAAATTTTAAGAAGAGAGTTGGGCTGGTCTGCTGCCTACTATTGCAGTGGTAAACTAACCATTGCAGAGGTTTATTTTACTGTTGTAGTAGAACTCGGCTGTGGTCAGCCCGACCTCCCCTTAAAACCCCTTTTTATTTTAACTCTCTTAGGTCATCCCTTTCCTACAAAAACACACTGAGTAAACCCCACCTCCTCTACCATGAGATTCCAAAGGCCTACATGAGAGTGGTTTTGAGGTACACCTGGTGGGAACCCTGTATGGGGAAACATTTAGAGCGCTCGTGGGACAACTTCCTCCTCTCAATAGCAGCATGATTCTTCTAAGAGGTAGGTTATGGTTTAAGTTGTAATAGAATTGGGCTAGATTCATGTAATATTAATACTAATGTCGGGGGTTTTATGCATTAGGTCTTCGGGCGCGGTGTTTGGATGGACGAAAAAGATAAAAATCCAATTAGGCTTAAATAATGTTGTAAATGGTTGTTGTACTCTGTTGGTGCGATATCCATGGAAAGAAATGGGTTGAATCTTGTGAGAATTATGACTAGTTGAATTAACACTGCGATCTATAAGTATGATGGCGGTTAAGTATGGTAAAAAAGGAGAGCAAGAAGTAAGCTAGGGTTTGATTGAAAGTTCTCTTAGTAACCTAGATAATTGCGACTTGTATTAAGAAAGTTTAACTACTTGTAATGTGCGAGGTAGGGGTTAATCGCTAAACTATTTGAGTTTAGAGAGACCTACGAGTGTAATTGAATAGATAGGACAGATTCGGGGACAACCTAGTGGAAAGGTACGCAGCCGAGTAGGTAATTTGGTAAAGTTCATAGAATAACAAGGGTAAGGTTAGTAAGGTCGAGTATGAGTATCCTGATTCTAGTATTAGGAAAGAAGTTAAGGATGATGTTGAAAACACGAAAGTGGGTTGTAGATAGAGAGTTAGCTTGTCATCCCAGTAGAACTGTCACAAATTTGTAGTAGTGGTGGGTGTATACACTTATGTACACGTAGAGGAAATGAGATTGATGCTCTGTGCTTGTATATGAACCAAAGAATTGTATCGCCTTCGGGTACTCTCTGTGACCGTTGATTGCATATGAATACTCATACATTTTGATAATGATGAGTGATGATGATGATGGTGATAACGATATTGATCATTATGTTGAAATGATGTTGATGAGATTGAGAAGAAGAAGAGATAATGCGCACATCTTGCGTACATACATTCATTCATATGCATTTGAATGTTCGATTATACTTATATATTGTTATTGGTCCCTTGAGTGGACCAGTCATATTGGTAGTGGTGATGGTGCACGATAGCGAAGCGTGAATGCAAGGTATATTTTGGATTATTTAAAATTCTTAATTCCCCTAAGTGTATAAGTCATATAGGTGAGGTATATCGTAGTGTCCCTTCCCATAAGATTATCGATGTTGTAAGCGTCTCAATTATTGTAAATCCTGTAGTACATTATATTAGTTGAATACTAGAGGGAAATCGGGTCAACCGTACAGTGCCCTCAGGGTCCTAAGTAAGTGAGGTCCGTAAGTTGTTTAAAGTGGTTTAGGAATTGTAGGAACCCGATTAATGAGTTATGGTAAAACTTAAAAGGATGTAAGTTAGAGTGGATTGTCAAGGACAAAGATATATGAAAATATTAAATGGTAGGTAGGTCACAGAGATGCTAAAGGTGTTATATTAGTAATTGCATAAATAGGGAATTCATAACCGGAACCTTACTTGATGCTATGACTTCTACCTATTTACTATTGATGTTATATGTTTCTAACCCTAGTCGGTGGATGATGTCTACCAATACGTGTGGTTGTACTGATACTATACTTACATCTCCATCTGGGGATATAGTCATGGTGCAGGTCAGTTGGAGTTTCAATGACAGTAACGGTGATCATTCTGCAGCAGCTCTTATTCTCTCGATCTTACATGGATGTTGGATTTTAGAGTTTCCTATTCCTTCTTTAGTGCTCTTGTACCGATTTAGGCTAGTTTCTGGGGATTCACTTTTGATTATCTTCTGCATTACTTTTACTTGTCAGATGTATTAAATAGATAGTGTCATGAATCAACTTAATAAAAAGATGTTTTGAAACAAGGATTGATTTAACTTCCTATAACACCCCGTACCTTCCTAACCCTACTTGAAAACATTCAATAATGTTTACTTAGCTGTCGAGACCTATAAGTATGTATTTGGTAATGTTAATGATGAGAAAATTGAAATTTGGCCTCGTACATGTGATTAGCCTTTCATAGGAGGTGTTTTGTGATTTCGTGGAGCATTTGGGTAATAACCCGTACACATTCTAACCTCATTTGGCGACTTGGAGTCATGTTTACTTGATGATTAAGAGCACTAAGTAAGTATTTTGTAGTGTTTTGATAAGGTATTGGACGATATGCGAGTATTGAAGAAATGGCCGAAAAATTCAGCAAGGTGCTGAAACTTGCGCCACTACCCTGTTTCAGGGGGTGTGGCGCAAGCCACTGACTCAGAGGGCAAGGAAATCTTGCGCCACTGCCTTGCTTTGCAGCAGTGGTGCAAGGCACAAAACATGTGCCCTTCCAGACTCGTTTCGCAACGCAATTCTACGTCGATTCTTATATGGTTTATTTTGATTCTTTGGAGTTCTTTGAGAATTGTTAAAGATTCAAATACTTCAATACACTCCTACATACTCCTACATGATCAAATCATGAAATATAAATAGTTATCCAAAATGTTCAATGAAGCCATGGACGACTAGAATTCCTATTTTTAGGATTCAGACGACGAATGAGAATCTCGTAAGAGAATATTGTCGTGACATTATGGAATTATTTAAACATGAGATATATGGTGAATTATACATGAAAGTTGATGGGTTAAATGGATATGTGTTATTGGGCCCAAATTTAGGCCCAAAATGGAATGAAAGACAAGGCCCAAAGAGGAAATGACTCAATCTTCCAATGTTGAACAAGTAAACATTGTATTAAATGCCAAAAGTGGATAAGGATGCCTTGAGTAATATATAAAGGCCCCAACATCAGATTTTTATTCACCCAAACTCTCATACCTTTTTGGATATTTATCAAACATTTCTCTATGGTCCAAACCCTAAAGTAACTATTTCCTTGGGACTCTTTGGGCAAGATCATCCTATTCCAAGCCTTTGTAAGTATTTATTTTCATGGATTAACATATTCTATGCATGGTATATTATGTATATCATGATAGTTATGCTGGCAAGGTGGTGAATAGTGTATTTGTGCTTTTGGTGAAAGATGTACCATCTTTGTGATTTGAATTTGAAAAGAGACTTGATGTCTTAATGAAAGAGCATGGTATGGACAGAATATGAACATGTATGGTGTGATTTTGTTATTTAACTTGTTATTTTTCTAAAAGTGTAAATTGTGGGATTTTGGCCGATATGTGCTATGAGGTGTATGAAGTTACTTTGATGGATTATTTGTGATGTGATATGGATAAGAAAGTGTAAAGGAGAAGTGTTGTGGTGAAATGTATTGATTCTCATGTATTGGTCAATGTATGGAATATTGGGGGATTTTTGGAATAGTAATTTTATCAATGGTTTTGTCAAGGGAAATGGCATGTTTAAGGGCAAACATGTAACTCATTGATGTTATATGCATTTGTAGAGTAATTGATGGTTAATGTGAATCCCATTATATATTTGTGTTGTAGAGTGACACATAAAGAAGGAGCGGGACTATTGTATGCACCTCTAGGATTATATATTCGTATTGCGAATACAAGGTATGTAAGGTTACTCTATCCGTATCTTTCTGCAGCAAATAGTAGTCGCATTGACCTTACGCTTGTTACATCCTGAAATGTGTTAAGGTATCCTATATCCGGTTAGCAATGGTAATTATCACATATTTCCTACTCATTGATCAATTGGGAATTGTATATCTCATATTCGTTGGTCAATGTTTCAAAAGCCCAAAAAGGTTATGTTCCAAAGTGCCAATAGTGGTTATACATATACCTCTTGTTCATTGCCTAGTGTCTAACGGTTGCAATAATGTTATCTATTTTGAAGTCACATACTCTTCATTCATTAATCATGGTTGTTCATGAGTTGCATAATTATGGACATGCTTCAAAAGTCCCAATCATGTTGTGTTCTTGAGCTTCCAATAATGTTGTGGCTATGTATATATACGTTAATCTCTCATAATTGATTGTATCAATCTCTCATAAGAGGATGAATCCATTCCTCGCAAGTACATCTCTCAAAAGTAATAAAGAAAGTAATGCATATTTGTTAGTGGTTAATGATCAAGTATGGGTGAAAGCTTTGGGGGCAAAATGCCTAGCTCAAGCCGATCCCGAGATTGTTGGATCAGGGGGCAGTCCTAGAGGCATAAGCCTAGCTCGGACCGATCCTGACAGGGGGCCAGCTTTAGTGGTAATAACCTAGCTCGAGCCAAACCTGATATGTTGGTATGGGTGGCAGCTCTAGAGGCATAAGCCTAGCTCGAACCGATCCCAATATATATTTATTTATGGGTGGCAGCTCTAGAGGCAAAGTCCTAGCTCGAGCCGATCCCAACATAACGTTATGTTATGTTAAGACCCACTGATCAGTTGGGGCCCGGGTACGTTGTGATATGAGCGATGAGGAATAAACAATAAAGAGAAGAACTTAATTTATGCAAGCTACATGGTTCCACATATGCAAATCGATGGGTTATTCATATTGATTATCCTATTACATTTTGATTCTATTGATGTATTTATGACAGTTTCATATGGCCTTACATACCCAGTATATTCTTCGTACTGACCCCTCTTAGGGGATTTACCTTACTTGTTGCAGGAGCAGGTACTAGTAGACCTCCACAGTAGGTTGCAGGCCTTTTGCCGACTTTTGGTGAGCTCCAGTTGGTTCGGGGCTTTCTGCGTTGCTATGTACATGTATTTTGGTATTGCATATGAGTTTAGAGTGGGGTGTTGTCCCGAATCTAGGTTTATCATAGCTATGTATCTGTAGAGGCTTTGTAGAATTATGTGGGAACAGAATGTAAGATATGTATGCTCATTTTGGTTTGATGGTCCTAACGGCCAAGTCTCTTATATATATAATGTCCCACGATTTCCGCACTAAGAATCTTATGTCTTTGCGAGTTGGTGATGTTTATTACGGTATGCATACGATTGGGCATGAATAAAGATTGGTTCTCTTGGCCCTTATCGGGTTCGGGTGCCAGTTCGGCCCGAATGGGATTTCGGGTCGTGACAAAAGTGGTATCAGAGCAGGTCGTTCTAAGGGGGTCTACAAAGTCGTATCTGAGTAGAGTCTTACTTATTAATGTGTTGTGCACCACATTTATAAGTAGGAGGCTACTGGACATTTAGGATGTTGTTTCGTTTCTTCATTCCTAGATCGTGCAATAGAGCCGGTGTTGTAAGTTAAATCATATCTGACCATGGTAATTGGTTTTCTTTGATATAGAAACTGCTGATGACAAGAAGAGATAAAGGCAAGGGTAAGCAGATTGTTACGCTTACCGGAGAGGGATTGAGTAGACCACCACCTGACCAAGTTAGTCAAGGTGGAGCTGATACTGACTTTGCATCACGGGCTTCTTCCACTTTCCCATCTCCGGAAGAGCTGAGAAGAAGAGAAGTATCTTCAGAACTGCCCGTTAATACTATTGAGCAGGATTTGATGAGTTCAGTACAAATATTGACCCGTGTAGTTGCTGCACAAGCTCAAAGATAAGCTCTGATGCATAGGGAGAGGATGAAAGAATTGGAAGAAAAATCGTCAAAAAGAGCTAAACCCATGGGACAGGTTGTGGCATCCGTAGAAGGATTTGGGCCTCGGGTTTTATACAAACCACCTAGGCCATCATTTCCCCATTCCACAGCAAATACTCCTCCTCCATTCCAAGGGTTTAGAAGCAACTAGTTTGGGCAAGGAGGTAAGATACGGGGTTTACGGACAGTGGGGTATCAAGCACAAGGAAGTATGAGCTGCCCAAGGTTTTATCATCGGTTGTGACAGCGCTGCGGGAGAGTTCATGTAGGTGAATGTCGGTTCGAAATGAATGTTTGCTATTTTTGTGGCATGTCAGGGCATGTGGCAAAAGGGTGTCCACAAAGGAACACAGGTGGCATGGCACGACCCACGGGACCAACCGTCGCATCGACATCATCTGCGCCTCCTTTAGGTAAAGGTGCACAACCTGTTGGTCATGGCAGAGGTCATAGAGGAGCATCTAGTTCTAGTGGCATTCAGGGCAGTACCTACGCCATGGCGGATCGACAGAAATTTGAGGTTTCTCCTGATAACGCGACAGGTATATGATCTGTCTTTTTACGTAACGTATTGACATTGTTGCTTTGGGTATAGGGTAAATCATATGTTATTCCATTGATTGTACACAAAAAAAAAAATAGAAAAAAAAGAAATTTTGTAAAAGGACACTAGAAGTTTTAGTTAACCTATTTGGGGCATATACACCAAAAGGTGAATTTATTGTAGCTAAAAGAATGCTTCGTGACTGTGTAGTCATTGTGGGGAGTTATGATACATTGGTTGAATTTAGTGCATTGAAAATGGTGTATATTGATGTTATCATGGGTATGAACTAGCCAACTTTTTTTTATGCCGCGGTAGATAGTCGGGATAAGAAGGTACGTTTTCATTTTCCACAAGAAGATGTTCTGGAATGGAAGGGTAATGTAGGGACACCAAGAGGAAATTTTATTTTCTTATAGCCAAGGGGTACATATGTCATTTGGTCCGAGAGTAAGATACCGATGTGAAACCACCAAGTCTTCAATCGGTTCCAATAGTAGATGAATTCTGGATGGGGTTCCTGAAACGGAAAGTAGAGTTTGCATATATCTTAAAGTAGAGGGACTTAAATTTGAGGTAGGGAAGATGACTCAATTATTAAGAGATTAAGATAAGATGCTGCAATCGCATTCGGGAAAAGCAAATACAGTGGTCGATGCATTAAGCCGCAAAGCACTAGGAAGTACTAATGGTCGGTTCATGGGGACACAAGGTATGGGTGAGGATCTACATATTGATTAAATAGGTTGGTAATACATTTACTTGAAACTCCAGATCAAAGGGTTATGGCACAAAATGCGGTAAAGTCTTCGTTTGTGAAGGTGAAGGAAAAGCAACATGTTTAAGTTCGGTTGAACAAGGAACGTATCACAAGGTTCGATGAGATTTGACCTTATGGATGAGAGATTATTTCAATATCAAGGTAGATCAGGTATACCAAATATAGATGGACCAAGGAAATGAATTATAACCGAAGCACATCATTCACGGTATTCTATTTTATTCGGGAGAGACCAAAAGGTGCCATGGTTTGGTAAGAAGGCATTGGTGAGGAATATTAAGAAGAAGAACATTAGAGAATTTGTAGCTCCTTGATCAAATAGTCAATAGGTAATAGTCGAGCACCAGAAACCTGGAGGTATAAGCCGTGTATACATTTACCAGTTTCAAATAAGACATGGTTAACATGGATTTTATCGCAAGTTTGCCTCATACACATAAGGGTTGTCTTATACATTTTAGGAACTTGATTCCACATGAGAGATAGCTGATAGGTTTACCTATATATCATACATGTTGCCTTTTAAGACCACTTACACGGTTGAAAAATATGCGAGGTTGTTTATTAAAGAGGAAGTATAACTATACGGAGTTCTGAACTCTAGTCCATTAGGCAGGGGAGCTCGATTTGCAGAGAAGGTTGGGTATTTGAATGAATTTGAGTACAGTTTGTCACCCGCAGACGAACGAACAAACAGAGTATACTATCCAAACACTTGAAGGTGTACAACGAACTTGTACGAGAGACTTGAAAGGTATTTGGGATGATCATCTACCCTTATTGAATGTGGTTAACATGATAGCTATTGTTCAAGTATCAAGATGGTACTTTATGAAGGTTTATATAAAAGAAAGTTTGAATCATCTATTGGGTGATTTAAACCGTCGAGTGGAACTACCTTATTTGGGGCTAGATTTGGTTCACTACGCTATAGAGAAGATTAAGGGAGTACGACAGTAGCTACAAGCTAAAACAAGACATATGCTGAGATCCATTATTTTTATTAAATATAAAAGCTATGCGGGATGTCACTTATGAAGGTATATATTGCCATTCTATATAGATAAGTGGGAAAGATGGCAAAGAATAGATATATATATATAGCTTTGGTAGCAGTACAGTGGAGAAACTAAATCATGTAGGGAGCTAAAGAAATAATGAAGTCAAAGTACCCGTGACTATTTCAAACGGGGGGGAAAAAGCTCAAGGTATGGAGTTGGGGCAATAGCAAGGAAGTATCCATGAGTATTATGTGTATAAATAGAGATGCATGGGATGTACATGAGACGATGTTACTAACATTTGAGGATGAATGTTTCTAAGAGGGGAAGAATGTAACACCCCGTACCTTCCTAACCCTACTTGAAAACATTCAATAATGTTTACTTAGGTGTCGAGACCTATAAGTATGTATTTGGTAATGTTAATGTTGAGAAAATTGAAATTTGGCCTCGTACATGTGATTACCCTTTCATAGGAGGTGTTTTGTGATTTCGTGGAGCATTTGGGTAATACCCCGTACACATTCTAACCTCATTTGGCGACTTGGATTCATGTTTACTTGATGATTAAGAGCACTAAGTAAGTATTTTGTAGTGTTTTGATAAGGTATTGGACGATATGTTAGTATTGAAGAAATGGCCGAAAAATTTAGCAAGGTGCTGAAACTTGCGCCACTACCCTATTTCAGGGGGTGTGGCGCAAGCCACTGATTCAGAGGGCAAGGAAATCTTGCGCCACTGAACATGTGCCCTTTCGGACTCGTTTCGCAACGCAATTCTACGTCGATTCTTATATGGTTTCTTTTGGTTCTTTGGAGTTATTTGAGCATTGTTAAAGCTTCAAATACTTCAATACACTCCTACATACTCCTACATGATCAAATCATGAAATATAAATAGTTATCCAAAATGTTCAATGAAGCCATGGACGACTAGAATTCCTATTTTTGCGATTGAGACGAAAAATGAGAATCTCGTAAGAGAATTTTGTCGTGACATTATAGAATTATTTAAACATGAGATATATGATAAATTATACATGAAAGTTGATGGGTTAAATGGATATGTGTTATTGAGCCCAAATTTAGGCCCAAAATGGAATGAAAGACAAGGCCCAAAGAGGAAATGACCCAATCTTCCAATGTTAACCAAGTAAACATTGTATTAAATGCCAAAAGTGGATAAGGATGCCTTGAGTAATATATAAAGGCCCCAACATCAGATTTTTATTCACCCAAACTCTCATACCTTTTTGGATATTTATCAAACATTTCTCTATGGTCCAAACCCTAAAGTAATTATTTCCTTGGGACTCTTTGGGCAAGATCATCCCATTCAAAGCCTTGGTAAGTATTTATTTTCATAGATTAACATATTCTATGCATGGTATATTATGTATATCATGATAGTTATGTTGGCAAGGTGGTGAATAGTGTATTTGTGCTTTTGGTGAAAGATGTACCATCTTTGTGATTTGAATTTGAAAAGAGACTTGATGTCTTAATGAAAGAGCATGGTATGGATAGAATATGAACATGTATGGTGTGATTTTGTTATTTAACTTGTTATTTTTCTAAAAGTGTAAATTGTGGGATTTTGGCCGATATGTGCTATGAGGTGTATGAAGTTACTTTGATGGATTATTTGTGATATGATATGGATAAGAAAGTGTAAAGGAGAAGTGTTGTGGTGAAATGTATTGATTCTCATGTATTGGTCAATGTATGGAATATTGGGGGATTTTTGGAATAGTAATTTTATCAATGGTTTTGTCAAGGGGAAATGGCATGTTTAAGGGCAAACATGTAACTCATTGATGTTATATGCATTTGTAGAGTAATTGATGGTTAATGTGAATCCCATTATATATTTGTGTTGTAGAGTGACATATAAAGAAGGAGCGGGACTATTGTATGCACCTCTAGGATTATATATTCGTATTGCGAATACAAGGTATGTAAGGTTACTCTATCCGTATCTTTCTGCGGCAAATAGTAGTCGCATTGACCTTACGCTTGTTACATCCTGAAATGTGCTAAGGTATCCTATATCCGGTTAGCAATGGTGATTATCACATATTTCCTACTCATTGATCAATTGGGAATTGTATGTCTCATATTCGTTGGTCAATATTCCAAAAGCCCAAAAAGGTTATGTTCCAAAGTACCAATAGTGGTTATACATATACCTTTTGTTCATTGCCTTGTGTCTAACGGTTCCAATAATGTTATCTATTTTGAAGTAACATACTCTTCATTCATTAATCATGGTTGTTCATGAGTTGCATAATTATGGACATGCTTCAAAAGTCCCAATCATGTTGTGTTCTTGAGCTTCCAATAATGTTGTGGCTATGTATATATACGTTAATCTCTCATAATGGATTGTATCAATCTCTCATAAGAGGATGAATCCATTCCTCGCAAGTACATCTCTCAAAAGTAATAAAGAAAGTAATGCATATTTGTTGGTGGTTAATGATCAAGTATGGGTGGAAGCTTTGGGGGCAAAATGCCTAGCTCAAGTCGATCTCGAGATTGTTGGATCAGGGGGCAGTCCTAGAGGCATAAGCCTAGCTCGGACCGATCCTGACAGGGGGCAGCTCTAGGGGTAATAACCTAGCTCGAGCCGAACCTGATATGTTGGTATGGATGGCAGCTCTAGAGGCATAAGCCTAGCTCGAGCCGATCCCAATATATATTTATTTATGGGTGGCAGCTCTAGAGGCAAAGTCCTAGCTCGAGCCGATCCCAATATAACGTTATGTTATGTTAAGACCCACTGATCAGTTGGGGCCCGGGTACGTTGTGATATGAGCGATGAGGAATAAACAATAAAGAGAAGAACTTAATTTATGTAAGCTACATGGTTCCACATATGCAAATCGATGGGTTATTCATATTGATTATCCTATTACATTTTGATTCTATTGATGTATTTATGACAGTTTCATATGGCCTTACATACTCAGTACATTCTTCGTACTGACCCCTCTTGGGGGATTTACCTTACTTGTTGCAGGCGCAGGTACTAGTAGACCTCCACAGTAGGTTGCAGGCCTTTTGCCGACTTTTGGTGAGCTCCAGTTGGTTCGGGGATTTCTGCGTTGCTATGTACATGTATTTTGGTATTGCATATGAGTTTAGAGCGGGGTATTGTCCCGACTATAAGTTTATCATAGCTATGTATCTGTAGAGGCTTTGTAGACTTATGTGGGAACAGAATGTAAGATATGTATACTCGTTTTGGTTTGATGGTCCTAACGGCCAAGTCTTTTATATATATAATGTCCCACGATTTCCGCACTAAGAATCTTATGTCTTTGCGAGTTGGTGATGTTTCTTACGGTATGCATACGATTGGGCATGAGTAAAGATTGGTTCTCTCGGGCCTTATCGGCTTCGGGTGACAGTCCGGCCCGAATGGGATTTCGGGTCGTGACACTTCCTCATGTGATGAATGATAGGGTATTTAGGGTTCTCTTATCTGGGGTAGGGTAAGGTAGGTGCCTACACGATTCGTGGGTTGGGTCGTGACAAATACCAGTAAAGGAGATAAATAGACATGGGAGGATTGAGCAAGTCTCGGTACCATAGTTCTACGAGAAAGAAACCAACTGGCTGATTTTTTTTAACTAACTTAGATGTTAATTTTGCAAGAACAAAAGAATTCAAATCAAATCAGGAATTACCAATAGAAGGAAAATGCATTCATAACATGGATAAATCTCAAATTCCTAGTTTGATAATAAGAAGGCATCAAAATCCCTACAATGCGCACACAAGTGACAATCTAAGGGGAAGAAATCATGGATATCATACCATATAAAGCACACAATCAGGCAAGCTAGATAGGATATAATCATCATAAGCTAAGTAGATAGACAGATAAGAATGAGCATACAACACAAGGCAATTATTTCAATTATCATGGCTAGTTGTCACAAACAGTATCTTTTTTCGTAAGAACTTTAAAAGTCTAATTGCAATCTAAAAATTGGACAAGGAGATTCCTCAGTCGTGTGGTATTAGCTTCTCCAAAAGCTCAACCTATTTGAAGAGTCGAATCAGAAGTTTTTTAGGATACAAGAAGAGTTGAAAAGTATTTTGGATCCATCCTGAAAGAACACATATCTAAAGATCTGAAATCAAAGTTACCTGACAGAATGAAGTTACTTTTTTGGGTAATCAACTCCATGGCATTTGGTGATCCAAGTGTCGGGGTGTCTTGAAATGGAGATGAACCAAATCTGTTGAGTCAATGATTTGTACAGGAGTTCAAGTAGATATGGGGGTTACTCCTTCTCTGAGGTTCCAGAAGTGTTAGGGGAAAAGACTCATCGTGGGAGCTACATCTACTGTGGTGGCTCGTCGTCGCCGATTGAAGTGAGTTCGCCAGAGAAGACAATGTTCTTGATGCTTCTGGGTGCTTCCTTTTTGATTTTGTATTGTTTTGTGTTTGTTTGTTTCCTAAATTAGATGGTCTATGTATGAATTAAGCTGGCTTGGGTCTTTGTTGGGCCTAACCCGACGCCCCACTTCTTTTTTTCTTTTGGGTTTTGGCCATTTAGTGTATTTGAACTATTTTTTGATTAATAAATATGGCCATTGAACGATTTGATTTTTAAAAAAAAAATGAGAAGGTATAATTTGTGTCATTTATTTCAATGTCAAAATGTAAATGACTCAAAAAGATTTACATTCAGAGATAACGTAAGGATCTAAATGAATTATTTCTATTATCTAGTTCTTTTTCGTAGTATTATCATCCATAATTTCAACAGTCCTCTTTTTTTAGTATACTTCTCGCCATCTCAAAATAGTTGTCATGTTTCATTTCTAGAGAGTCAAATTGTATACATTTTTGCCAATATTTTTACGATGTCTTTTTTCATCATATTAATATGAGAAAAAATGCAACTACGATACTTTTCGTATAGTTTTTGAAATCTGTAACTTTTAATTTTAATATATTGCATTAATCTAATTCAATTAACTCTGAAAATAAATTAAATTGACTCTCAAAAAGTGAAAGGTGTCAATTATTTTGAAATGGAGGGAGTAAGTATTTTGTAGTTTCTACACTATACTTTCAATTTTATTAAAAATAACATATACACATACTATTATTAAAAAATGGGGCTCCCAAAAACTTGAGAGCCTAAAGCAATAGCCTTAGAGGTTTTACCCTCTGATCGACCCCCGCAAGTCCCAGCGATCAACACTTTATATTTAGAAAAATTTACGTAGTAAGGCAAAAATGTGGTATGTATTTACTATACACATACAGTAAAACCTCTCTAAAGTAATATTGTTGGGACCATGAAGTATTATTATTTTATAGAGAAATTATATAATCGATAAATTAATATTTATTAATTTAAAGAGTGCTTTCAATTCAATGAAGGTTAATTTTGATTACATCAAAATCATTGTTGAATTGTTTTTCTTGCCATCGAACATGACATCAAAAATTCAACCTTGTGATGCTGGGATAATAAGAGCTTTCAAGATGCATTAACGCAGTAGATTTTACCGTAGGATATTTGAAGGCTAAGAGCTAGGACAAACTGATCCAGAAAAGATTAATGTTTTGGATGCTATCAATCTTGCGATCCTGGCTTAGACAACAAATGTCCAACAAGAGACAATAGCAAATTATTTTCGACACTGCAAAATTCGTTTGAGGGATAAAGCCTCAGGAAATTTAAATGAACCCACTTGTGAAAACGACATTCATGAACTTGAGGTCATGATTAATGATTTCGGTTACCGCAATAAAATGGATTTCAATAGCCTGTTGGATTACCCGGGTGAAAATGATATATGTTCAGAGGTCCAGAGCTTAGAAGAAATTATAGATACCATCGGAGAAAACAGTGTTGATGATGAAGTTGAAAACTATACAACACCTTTGGAACTAGTTACTCGTAAGGAATCACTTATCGCGTCTAGAACTCTCTATAATTTTTTGGTGCAGTTCGAGAAGACAACACCAGAATTTTTGGATGTAATAAGAAAGTTAGAGATGAGCTTCAACTAGATTTAAATTTTAACAAAAAATAAAAAACACTAGAATCATATTTCACTAAATTGTCTTAGATACTTTTGTAATTTTAAAGAATTATTAATATATAATATTAATGGGACCATATATTATATATATATATATATATATATATATATATAGAGAGAGAGAGAGAGAGAGAGAGAGGGGGGTCTTCCGAAAATATATTAACTTATTATCTTATCGAAATTGATGATTTTTTCCACTGGCCCAAGTCGGGACAGGAGAAAAATATTAGCTTAGAAAGTTTATTAATTTACCGAGTATTAATTTAGGGAGGTTTTACTGTATATAGTTTAAAAGAATTACATTACATAGTTATACTTAGGATTTTATAGCAAATCTCTCCTTTCTCTCTCAAATTCTCGATTGCTTCTCTCCTCCCTTGCTCCCCTCTCTCCCTTTTTCGTCCCCTCTCTATCTATCTCTCACCTGAATTGAAATTCAATAAGCAGCAAAGGACCTGGGGATTCAGATGGGATATTTTTGGATATCATGTAAATCATACCTCTTGCTCTTCTTCATATTCCTGCTCCTCCTGAACAGGCTTTCTATGTGGTGGGGACATTTCTTCTTCCTTTCTCCTCTTCGATTTTTTACTCAGACTCTTATTATGGCTGAATGAGGGAGAGATACAATACTGTATCAATTGTATTCAGAAAGATACAATAATTATACTAATGTCTAACAAAGACAAAGTACAGTTGAATATATTGATATTATTTTTGTGAATAATTTTAAATATCCTATATATGTTTTCATCGAAATTTATTTATAATTTAAATATCTTGTATTAGATGTACGTCATGTTACTATTTTATATGGTAATCTTAGAATATTTTTTTTTCTTTTTGAATGAATTGGTATCTTTTTTTTTTCTTTTGAATGAATGATTTCGTTTATTTTCGTGTATAGTTAATAACCGAATCAAACCAACAAATATTTATTGTAATTGGTTTGGTTTGGTATATTTATTGTAATTGGTTTGGTTTGATTTTAATAATTTAAAAACTGATTATATTAGTTTGTTTTGATTTTGACCAATAATCAATCAAAACCGACCCGTGAACACCCTACCCCTTAATATTGATTGTGCAAACTAGTATTGAGGCCATCACTATTCACGTGGTGAAGAAGGTCAAACACACCCCTTCCCCTCAACCCCTCCCTCCTCTTTTTCTCCTTAAAATAGAGGGAAAATAATTGTTTTTGTTCCAATGTTATAGTCTTATTATAGTTAATCGTCCCAATGTTATAGTCTTATTATAGTTTTGATCCCTGTGATATTTAGCTTCTCACATTTAATTTTTAATTAATTAAAATAAATGATTTTAATCCTTTTACTAATAGTAGTTATCAATGTAAACAAATCTATCATTAATGTCAAGGATAATTACGGTATTAAAAAGAACACTTTTAAAAAAAAACTAAACGATTCTATGCTACTTTTTCCAAAACATGGGAACATCCACCATACATGGAACCCAACACGGGAAAATTCTTGCAAATAAAAGAAGCGGTAAACATCCAAATATCATTGGAACACAAGCAAGAAAACCTTTAACCTTCTAAGTTCGGAGTCTAAAGACTACTTTTTGAAGCTAAAATTATCACTGTCATAGCCAAGTTGAATTTTTTACAATTAATTCCCAGAAAACATGAGCTTTGCAGAATCATTCTTGTTTTATGGATTTGAATTGGCTAATTACGTGAGTGGCTTGTTGATATCAGTAGTTCACAAGAAGCAAGAACATCAGATATAGAGAATTGATTTAGCTCAATCGAAAAATCAGATAATAGATTTCAAATACCAAAACACCATTACGGCGTCTGCAAAAAAAGACCGAAAAGGAATTAAAAAGAACCTTAAGACCCCTAGCTCAAACAGAAAATATGGGGAGGAACACTCAGATTTGACAAAATCGGAGCAAAAATCACCCTGATATGAGCTCCGCCATGAATTTTCTCTTCGAAATTCAACAAATTTAGTTGAGTACTACATTTGATTGAAGAAGAGAAAATCAAAAGTTAAATAAAGAAACGGAGAGAGAACAAGAACTTTGTTAAAGTAAAAATTAGAAAGCAAATCAAGTCTTCTTGTGAGATGCACATGTCTTTCTTGAGTAAATCACGAGAGTTGTGATGTTTTAGGCTGCCAAATAAATGATAAAAGAAATTTATATATTGTAATATTATAAATACCTTCGACATTTATGACAGATCTGTTTATATGAATAAGAGATAAGTACTGAAAACATTCCTAAATTTGACTCGAATTATTACTTTAGTCCTCGAACTATTGGCATCCTTAACAATATCCTTTTACTTAACTAAGTGAATTTAAAAACACCCCACGCGTATATGTAGAATTTTCGTGATTAAAAACTGAGCATGAGGACCTTTTATTAAAAAATTCCTTCCCTACTACTCTCACTCCCTCAAAAAAAAATTTAATTTTGTGTTAGATATGTATAAATACTTTTCGAAAGATTTTTTTCTATTTGCATATTGAATACAAAAAAATAAGTAAGATTTTCTTGCAAGTAGAAAAGATTTTTCTAAAAGCATTTATCTATCTATATATATAATAAAGGAGAGTAGTTAGCCTAAAATTAAGCCAAGTGACATCTTGAGAACTAGCCACTTGGCATTTTACAACAAAAAACTATCATTTTACAACAAAAAACTATTTTTTTGATTATTTAATTATTTAATATTCTTTTATATCTATATATATTATAAAGGAAAGTAGTTAGCCTACAATTAAGCCAAGTGACATCTTGAGAACTAGTCATTTGGCATTTTACAATAAAAAAATATTTTTTTGATTATTTAATTATTTAATATTCTTTCATATTGTGGTAAAAAAATAATTAATATTATTCCATATATATATATATATTAAAGGAGATTAGTTAGCCTAAAATTAAGTCAAGTGGCATCTTGAGAACTAGCCACTTGGCATTTTACAACAAAAAACTATCATTTTACAACAGAAAACTATTTTTTTGATTATTTAACTATTTAATATTCTTTCATATCTATATATATAATAAAGAAGAGTAGTTAGCCTAAAATTAAGCTAAGTGACATCTTGAGAACCAGCCACTTGGCATTTTACAACAAAAAACTATCATTCTACAACGAAAAAACTATTTTTTTAATTATTTAATTATTTAATATTCTTTCATATCGTGGTAAAAAATAATTAATATTTTTTCATATTATGGTAAAAAATAATTAAGATTGACTTCTATTGGATGAACATTATTAAGATTGAATCGTATTAGATGAAAATTATTATGATTGTTCAATCATTTCATAGTAAGATTAGTAGTTAATTATTTCATATTTTGTTGATTATTTAATTATTTTATATTATTTCTTATTATGGTAAAAAAAAAAAACTAAGATTGACTCCTAATGGATGAAAAATTGCAATATTTTGACTACTAATTTTCTACTAAATATGTTTGGAAGGCTTCTTAAATCACTTTATCATTCTGCAAAAATTATCTGAAGATTAATGTTTATTTTCTTATCTTTCATATTTATTATATAAAATCTCAAAATAGCCTTTGTATGTTAAAAATAAGTATTTATTATTAGTTGTATAATTACTTGATATATATATATATATATATATATATATATATATGAAAACAAATTGAGTAAAGGATAATCAATTACTATCAAGAGACATATTTGGAAAAGAAGTAATTAAATTCAGATGATAAAATTTTAATTTGAATAGAAAGATATAAAATTTTGAATTCAAATAAAATAAAATTACGAATTTAATTGGAAAATAAGCATTAATACTATATTGAGACTAATACAATTAATTTAGAACAGTCTTTGTTTGAATTTCAGTAATTATTTTTTTGTATAATAGGAAATAGATAATTATCAATCTTGAAACAACTATTACCATATAAAGAATATTAAATAATATTATTTTCTATATGAAATTAGGTTAGTTGCAGCATAAATATGCTAAATATATTTAAATTAAATTCATAATAAATATATTTCTAAAATTATGCCACTTAATTGTGGTAAAAATATTAAAAAATAAGCATTCCCATTTAATATTTTATATATATATATATATATGTTATGGTGAAAAATCAACGAAGACTGAGTCATATCTTTACAATAAATATATTTTTCAACTAGGTTAAAATTATGTCACTTAATTTTGAGAAAATCAATCACGATTGATTCTTATACTCATGTAATCTAAATTCAAAATAAGAATTCTTATTTATGGGAGGATCCCTATGACCAAGAATCAGTCATAGCAATTAATTATATTAATAATCTATATAAAAAAATGTATAACTGATAATCTTGAATTTAAAAATGGATGATTGAAAATCAATTATTATATAAAAATACTTTCGGAATGAACATTGCCACACAAGGAAACATTATATAGTATTTATTAATTACAACTAATTAGTGGCTATAAAAAAAGTTAATATGATTCTAAGAATTTATATATATATATATATATAAAATATATTGTATTGTAAGTCACTCTAAACTAAAAAATATCCTACTAAGAATACTATATATTTGAGAGGATTTGTTCAATACAAGTATCATATGAGGAAAAAAATACCTTAATTATTAAGTCATTATTCCATATATTCTTTTAAAAAATTAATTTTAGGTATAATAAAAAATTACCTTAAGAGAGTTTTAATTAAAAGAGATTTATTCAGAAGTTAGTTTTGGAAAGTTACAAAAAAGATCAAGTGTAACGACCCTTCTAGTCGTTTTGTGAATTTTACTTGTCTTTTCTATTTGAGCTCTCCCCGTAGTTTATATACTTGATTTATGACTTTCAGGGATGAGTAATACCAATTCTCGAGGTGTTCAAAGGGTTTGAAGTGATTATAATTGAGTACTTTAGTTTTAATAAAGTTAAGCTTGATCCCGATCAACTTTCGGTCAAGACGACCTCGATTTGGTATTTTAATATTTTCAATAGGTTCGGAACATACTTCTTAGTCAATTTACATATTTGATTTATTTCTATGGGGTTCCGAACAAATTCTGAGAATTTATTAAAAGTTTTGGGTATTTTAGATAATTAGTTTAATTAGTGGCTTAATGGGTCAAACCACAACTTTTCCCTATATCACATAACCCTCATTCAAGTTAATTAAAACTAGTAGGTTTAACTCCTCCATATCACAACAACAACCAAAACACAAGAGAAGTCATTAAGAAGCGTGGACTGTGCGGTGTCGCGACAACAACGGTTTTAGGTGAGTTTATTTTAAGTGTGTAAGGCAATATGATGTTTATAATTATGTGGGAGGCGGATAAACTGAATGGAGGTTAGACCGTGGCATTTAATTACGAGGAAATTAGCAGTTTGTGCCTTTGTGGTTTAGAGTTAGGTTTAGTTGATGGGTAAATGGTAATCGTGCCTATATAATGACAAGAATTATTGTACAGTCATTAAATAGTGAGGTGAGGGTGTTAAGAAGTTAGGCTAAGAAGTCAGGTACGTAAATTCTTGTTTCATTCTTGTTCTTTTAAAATTAGGATAAGTTAGTGGACAAATATGGAATAAATGATTATGAAATGATGACCAAATGATAGGATGAGCCAATATTTGGCGTTAATGATAGATATAGCTATATGCCTATGTTTACTATGAACTTGAGGGTTTACAGTTTATTATTTCTTTTCGTAATTTGCTTCATATAACTAGATTTAGAGAAATTGAGGCTTCGGTCTAGAATTTTTTAGAGTAAGAATTTATAAAATGTGTGTCATTAGATTCGTACTCTTATGGAAATTATTTATTGAACAGATTTTGACCATTCGGGAGCTTTATGGAAGGGCAAGGCCCTTGCAAATGCTTGCATTTGGATTCTTCGGTTGAGGTAGGTTATGGATTAATTGGAGTTTAGACTCGATTTAATTGTGTGTATGCTCCTAAATTGGATGTTTGTTGATTGATCTTCGGACATACTTGAATTTGATGGTATTTGGATTGTTGATACTTGTATGAATAATTATTAAAAATCGAACTTGACCAGATTGCCTTATGATTATAAGTGTACTTGTAAATTTAGTATTTCGTGTTGTATCATGAGAGATAGTGTGAATTCGACAAAATATACATAATATGGTTATGGAGGATCGGGTACCACGCCGGTACGGATATGAGTATTGATATTACTTATTTATGGAGGATCGGGTACCACGCCGATATGGATATGGATATTGATATTACTTATTTATGGAGGATCGGGTACCACGCCGGTACGGTATATGGACTTAGATTGTCCCCTGCAGGTCATGACTAGTTGGGCAGAAATAAGTCCCTTAGCATGTGTGTACAGACTAATGTTGATTTTGAGAGGTCGTGTGATTTAATAAGCTGATAACGAGCTAATGGTGTTCTAATTGTGAGGTTGAGATGGACATAGTTTTACTTATAATATTACTATTAATTTTGTGGTTGTTTATGGTATGGTTGATACTCTTGATGGTTACGTGGCTTGTTTGTAGGCATTGTTTGGCCCGTCATTGATGTATTTATTGATTCATTGAATTACTTGCTATGTGTTGATGTCTGGCCTATTTACTTGTTATTTTATTTATGTTGTATACATGTTATTAAATTGAGTTGACCTATGATACCTACCAGTACATAGTGGCTTGTACTGATACCACCCTGTACTCTTCTTTTGTTTAGTGCAGAAAGTATTTCAGAGGCTCAGACACGATCTTATCTCTAGCGTTTGATAGTTGATTTCGATCCAAGGGTGAGCACTCCATCTCCAGGCTGCCATGGATCATCATATTAGTCCTTTTCCTTCTTTCGGGCAATGAGGCACTCTTATTCTTAATTATTTTGGATATTCTTTTAGACGTGGTTTTTATTCTAGAAGTTCTTGTACGATGACTTTCGGGTCTTGGGGATTTTAATATGTAGTTTGTTTGATTTCCGCATTAAAAATGATTAGTTTTGGATTTATTATTATTAAGTTATTTTTTTATGCTAACCTCATCTTAATATTGACTAAATGATTGGGTAATGGTTTGGGTTAGATGGTTCTCCCACAGAAAGATTAGTGTGGGTGCCACTCATGGCCATTTGGGTCGTGACAAAGTTGGTATCAGAGCCAGGTTTGTCAATCTCGTCGTACAAGAACATGTCTAGTAGAGTCTTGCGGAATGGTACGGAGACGTCTGTACTTTTCTTCGAGAGGCTGCAAGACACTAGGAAAATTCAAATTATTCTTTCTTTCGTGCTATTACTTGACTTCAATTGGTATCTGGTGATACAAATTGGTATCAAACTTCTTTCATTCCTATTCTCACAGATAGTGAGAACAAGAGCAAATGTCGAGGGATTCCCAGATTGATGTGTAGACATCCTCATTAAATCTACGAAAGGATATAAGGCATTTTAGGAACTGTTTCACTTCTTTTTTCTATCGTGCGATCGGAGTCAGTTGCATGGTTGGATTGAGTCCAATTGGTGTCTCACTAAAGATGATTGAGATTGACCGTCTCAGTTTATATCATAGCATTAAATTGGAATATATGTTAGTCCAATTGGTATCTACCGAAAGGTCGTACTATGTGCGAATGATTAAGTAGTAATCATTGGGGAAAAAAAAAACTAACAAACAAAACTTGTTGCCTAAATAATGATAATGAATAAAAGTATGTATGGTTGGTTGTAAAGTACTTGTGTAATTGCACTGTCATGGTAGAGTGGATTGTTGCAATGCGTAGATTTGTGTTGAATAAATATTAAGTGATGATGTGTTGATTGAAATTATAGTTTATTTTTTTATTTTTATTTTTTTCTGAAATTATGTGTTGGTTGAAACTATATGTACTATTTGAACTCCGTGTGAGACAGTGACTTGTTGAAATATAGGTTACTTGAAGAAATATTAATAGAAATTGTGGTATGATAAACTAGCTGATGATGATTCATGATGAATTGACTAGATAATTGCCGAATTATGAAATAATGTGTGAATTATGGACCAAAGAGTCTGATTGTGCTTATTATGTGGTTTGAATTGACCATGAAGTCAGAGAAATAATGAAAGCTTTATTGATGCTATAATGACCATATGAGCATCGGATAATAATATTCCTTTTAGAGTGGGTTATGAAAATATGGTTGTATTGTTGTTTCTAACAGTGGCATGAAGTTGCTTAATGTAATGATTACGAGTAATTGTAGTGTTGATTGATAATATTTGGTAATGATACTTTGATTAATAACGGTTCCTTAAGAGGACCAGGATTGTGGATGATATATAACCTTTAAGCTCCTTATGAGGGTCAGTTTATTGCTTTACATTGTTCATTGATTTTGTATGAACTAATTTTCTAAAACTGGGCAAATAATGAGATAATTTTGATGTTAATTTGGGAAGTTTCTATGACATGTTTATTGAAAATATGAAGTTATGA
Organism: Capsicum rhomboideum; assembly: GCA_031232105.1. Taxonomy (NCBI): domain Eukaryota; kingdom Viridiplantae; phylum Streptophyta; class Magnoliopsida; order Solanales; family Solanaceae; genus Capsicum; species Capsicum rhomboideum. The sequence continues at coordinate 138,651,930 of CP124716.1, forward strand.
ATGCGGTAATTGATTTCTAACCTTGTGATGAAACTATTCCAATGAAATATCTGTGTGAAATCTAGTAAATGCATTCGTAACTTCGAAAGATAACAACCGGTGGTTGTTAAATTGAATTACTAAGGAGTATGATTAGTACCAGGATATTTATCATTGTGATGAAGAGTCTAGTCCGTAAATTCGAGACATATTAAATCAAGGGGTGAAGTGCTAAGGATTCTAGGTTAAGAACTAGTTGCCTATCGAAAAAATAGGACAGGAAATTAAAAATCTTGTAGAACACTGCAGGTGTACTGCTATAGCAGTAACCTTCCACTACAGTGGAAGGTAGGCAGTGTCTGCATACCGCTATAATGGTACTTTTTTGCCGCTATAACCGTATGAAGGTAGAATCTCCCCTTGTCCTTGTCTTGTTTCGTTAATTTTTTATTTATTTATTTATTTTCTTTCAAGCTTTTTCGAGGTACTAATTTTGACTAAATCCCTATTCAATTAGTCAGAAACCAGTGTTATGAAATATTAAGGGTATCAAGTCTTAGTAGGCGTTTGGCCATGAAAATTAAATTTTTTGGAGTTGGAGTTGAAGTTGGAGTTGGAGTTGGAATTGGAGTTATGTTTGGCCATGAAAATAAATTTGACTTTTTGTGAGAGAAGTAGAAATGAAAAAAGTGAAAACAGGAAAAAGTTGTTTTCACTTTTCCGGAATTTTATTTCACTTTAGTGAAAAAAATTTCATGGCCAAACACCACGAAATTCCACTTTTTTCACTAAAGTGAAATAAAATTTCGGAAAAAAGTGAAAAAAATTCATGGCCAAACGGGCCCTTAGCATTTTCATTAAAAAAAAATGAAAAGTGCAAAAATGAAGAGATTGAGCAGTCTTGTGTTGGGAAGGATGGGGGGAATGCTGGAGACTGTCAGCCTTCCCTGTCCTTTATACCTTTCCCAATTTCTTTCAAAAACCATATAGATGAAACGATTGGGTGCTAACTAGTTTGGCACATGAGACTTTGATTTAATAAGGGCAGGTTGATCACTTAGCTTGATAACTTGACCAGTCAAAGGTTCCCAACTATATATTCTTGAAGGTTGTGTTAAGACTGTAATGACTAATTCTTGCAGTCATTGCATAGGTTGGAATCTGGTACCTTGATAGGAGGTTCTAGGAAAGGAAAGCCTAAGTTTAATATTTATTATTGTTTGACTCGTAGTTGGGGTATAATTACCTAATTATAGACATTGCTGTTGGCGATTAACTTATATTCCAGGGTTGATTCTGGTGATGTGCTAGGTGGAGATCATAATGATGGATTTACTTGATATTAGTAATTGAATACTGGAGTGTTAGCTAAGCTGAATGATCAATGAATAGGTGTGGCTATACAGGTTGGTGGATTTAGTATTGTTGTAAGAGTGTGAATAAAGTCGGTATTATAATCGTGGTTGAATCACCCATTAATGGCTGTAGGCTTGAACTTAGTGAAGTGAAAAAAGATGTCCGGTTGCTAATTCTTGTAGTTTTGTCTTGGTTGTGGAGTTTGGGTCTATCCATATTAGCTTAGGCCTTCGGATGGATTTGTCATGTTCCTGTTACAGTAATCCTTAATGTTAGAAGAGCAGTTGTAAGTGATTAAAGGAATTGTGGTTACAATTGTTTAGTGTCTAGACCTATTTATGATGATCTGAGCCTTTGTGTATAGATGTTGGTTGTCAAGTATTTTTTTTAAGATAGGTGGTAGGGGAATATGTCGTGATGAGTGTGTGATTAGGAGGAAGTAATATCCAGGGAAAGCGATTGCGGTGACGAATGAAATTCGTATGTTAAGAGCCGATGATGTTGGAGATTAGAAAGAGCTGGGATTTTGTGATGACTTATTGAATAAGTGGTGTATTTTCATCATTTTGTTTTTGGGTGATGAGTTATGATGGTTATAGTTCTATGTGGTGTTGTAAGATCAAAAATTTGTATCGTGCCTTTCTTTATCCTTTGACCGTTTGAGGACGAATGGTGGGTAAATTGATATCTATTATTACAATCCGTTTCGTCATTAATAATTTACCCATAGTGGTTCTTAGGTTTAAGATTAATTATTTAGTATGGGAGTGCATTTGGTATGATCTAAGGTCATACGAAATGCCTACCACAAAGTCGTATTGAAAGAATTCTAACCGACTGAGTTTCGATTTAAGTTTGATTAAGGGTCAACTTCAAATGAGTACTACTTCTAGAATATAATGAATTAGATTGACCAAGACCTACCAAATTAAAGGTCTTTGAGTCTTCTTTCCAACGCCACCAACCGTTTATAAATCCGTCACTAGAATGAAAAGTTATGATCATTTTACTGTAGACTATCTGTGCAGAAAAACTGTATGTCGCTATAGCGGTAAAGACGCATTATATATGTGTCAATTGACGGTTTTTGATTTCCCAAACTCAAAAATTCTGTTCTCAACCCCTAGTGAAGCAATTTGGAGCGATTTAGGTCATTCTTGGATGATTTTTTCCATAAAGTAATTCTAACTTGTTTTAACTAGTTTTCTATGAATTTATCCTTAGAATCTCTTAAATTCAGGCTTAGGGTTGAGTTAGGGCTGAACCCTAAGTTGTTAAAAAGAGAAAAATTCTAGGTCTTCCAAATAACCCTTGCTAAACAGTCTAAAATTCGTTTAAGGGTAAATTAGGTTCTGATATTCTTAGTGTTCCTTTAAGAGTAGATTTTGATTTACTCTTTTATATTCTCTTATAGATGATGGTGGGTTCGCAAAATCTTCATTGGAGAAGGTTGGGTTCATCCAGGAGAAACTTATAGCAGCCCAAGGCAGGCAAAAGGAGTATGCGGATCGAAAAGTGAAAGACATGCACTTTATGGGAGGGTGAGCAAGTGTTGCTCAAGGTTTCATCCATGAAGGGGGTTATGCGTTTCGGGAAGCGAGGTAAGCTTAGTCCAAGATATATTGGACTGTTTAAGATTCTTCAGCGCGTGGGTTCGATGGCCTATAGATTGGCTTTGCCTTCGAGTTTGTCAGGAGTTCATTCCATGTTTCATGGATCTATGTTGAAGAAGTTTCATGGTGATGGTAACTACGTAATTCGTTGGGATTCGGTATTGTTTGATGAAAACCTCTCTTATGATAAGGAACCTGTTGCTAATCTTGATAGAGACGTCCGTAAGTTGAGGATTAAGGAGATTGCGTCTGGGATGGTCCAGTGGAAGAATCGTCATATTGAGAAGGCCACTTGGGAGACCGAAGCGGATATGCGTAGTAAGTATCCGCATCTTTTTGTCGATTAAGGTAACTCCTTATTTTCCCTTCATGTTTCTTCTCTGCCCATTCGGGGACGAACGGTTGTTTAATTGGTATCTGATGTAACGACCCTTCTAGTCGTTTTGTGAATTTTACTTGTCTTTTCTATTTGAGCTCTCCCCGTAGTTTATATACTTGATTTATGACTTTCAGGGATGAGTAATACCAATTCTCGAGGTGTTCGAAGGGGTTGAAGTGATTATAATTGGGTTCTTTAGTTTTAATAAAGTTAAGCTTGATCCCGATCAACTTTCGGTCAAGACGACCTCGATTTGGTATTTTAATATTTTCAATAGGTTCGGAACATACTTCGTAGTCAATTTACATATTTGATTTATTTCTATGGGGTTCCGAACAAATTCTGAGAATTTATTAAAAGTTTTGGGTATTTTAGATAATTAGTTTAATTAGTGGCTTAATGGGTCAAACCACAACTTTTCCCTATATCACATAACCCTCATTCAAGTTAATTAAAACTAGTAGGTTTAACTCCTCCATATCACAACAACAACCAAAACACAAGAGAAGTCATTAAGAAGCGTGGACTGTGCGGTGTCGCGACAACAACGGTTTTAGGTGAGTTTATTTTAAGTGTGTAAGGCAATATGATGTTTATAATTATGTGGGAGGCGGATAAACTGAATGGAGGTTAGACCGTGGCATTTAATTACGAGGAAATTAGCAGTTTGTGCCTTTGTGGTTTAGAGTTAGGTTTAGTTGATGGGTAAATGGTAATCGTGCCTATATAATGACAAGAATTATTGTACAGTCATTAAATAGTGAGGTGAGGGTGTTAAGAAGTTAGGCTAAGAAGTCAGGTACGTAAATTCTTGTTTCATTCTTGTTCTTTTAAAATTAGGATAAGTTAGTGGACAAATATGGAATAAATGATTATGAAATGATGACCAAATGATAGGATGAGCCAATAATTGGCGTTAATGATAGATATAGCTATATGCCTATGTTTACTATGAACTTGAGGGTTTACAGTTTATTATTTCTTTTCGTAATTTGCTTCATATAACTAGATTTAGAGAAATTGAGGCTTCGGTCTAGAATTTTTAGAGTAAGAATTTATAAAATGTGTGTCATTAGATTCGTACTCTTATGGAAATTATTTATTGAACAGATTTTGACCATTCGGGAGCTTTATGGAAGGGCAAGGCCCTTGCGAATGCTTGCATTTGGATTCTTCGGTTGAGGTAGGTTATGATTTAATTGGAGTTTAGACTCGATTTAATTGTGTGTATGCTCCTAAATTGGATGTTTGTTGATTGATCTTCGGACATACTTGAATTTGATGGTATTTGGATTGTTGATACTTGTATGAATAATTATTAAAAATCGAACTTGACTAGATTGCCTTACGATTATAAGTGTACTTGTAAATTTAGTATTTCGTGTTGTATCATGAGAGATAGTGTGAATTCGACAAAATATACATAATATGGTTATGAGGATCGGGTACCACGCCGGTTCGGATATGAGTATTGATATTACTTATTTATGGAGGATCGGGTACCACGCCGGTACGGTATATGGACTTAGATTGTCCCCTACAGGCCATGACTAGTTGGGCAGAAATAAGTCCCTTAGCATGTGTGTACAGACTAGTGTTGATTTTGAGAGGTCGTGTGATTTAATAAGCTGATAACGAGCTAATGGTGTTCTAATTGTGAGGTTGAGATGGACATAGTTTTACTTATAATATTATTATTAATTTTGTGGTTGTTTATGGTATGGTTGATACTCTTGATGGTTACGTGGCTTGTTTGTGGGCATTGTTTGGCCCGTCATTGATGTATTTATTGATTCATTGAATTCTTTACTATGTGTTGATGTCTGGCCTGTTTACTTGTTATTTTATTTATGTTGTATACATGTTATTAAATTGAGTTGACCTATGATATCTACCAGTACATAGTGGCTTGTACTGATACTACCCTGTACTCTTCTTTTGTTTAGTGCAGAAAGTATTTCAGAGGCTCAGACACGATCTTATCTCTAGCGTTTGATAGTTGATTTCGATCCAAGGATGAGCACTCCATCTCCAGGCTGCCATGGATCATCATATTAGTCCTTGTCCTTCTTTCGGGCAATGAGGCACTCTTATTCTTAATTATTTTGGATATTTCTTTTAGACGTGGTTTTTATTCTAGAAGTTCTTGTACGATGACTTTCGGGTCTTGGGGATTTTAATATGTAGTTTGTTTGATTTCCGCATTAAAAATGATTAGTTTTGGATTTATTATTATTAAGTTATTTTTTTATGCTAACCTCATCTTAATATTGACTAAATGATTGGGTAATGGTTTGGGTTAGATAGTTCTCCCACAGAAAGATTAGTGTGGGTGCCACTCATGGTCATTTGGGTTGTGACATCAAGTGGCACATAAAAGGAAGTTATTTGAAATTTTATTTACCTTTTTCGCTTATTAATTTTCTTTATCATAATTAAATATATTTCCAACAGTCATTTTAACAAAAAATAATACTTGTTGCTATATTTGAGTCCAAAAATTATATCTGATAATTGTGAAGGTGATTAAGTAATTAGATAAATATAATCAAATTGTAAATTTAAGAGAAATTTTAGGGATAGTTAACTAAGAAAGATTTAATTAGAAATTATGAAGATAATTATGGTGTCAAGCAAAAGCAATAATGATATGTAATTATGGTATATTTATTTTTATTCAAATTATTAAGTAAAAAGAGAGTTATAAATACTCAAAGTCATTACTTTTCAGTCATCAATCAATTCTTCAAACATTCTATTTACTTTAACTTTTCATTGCTTGAATTTTCAGAATTATCTACTACATGTATGTGTAGTTTCATGATTATAGATTAGGCCATGCATCGTAATATAATATATAATTATTTTTTGTTGATTGTTTTAATATTAGGTTTCAACAAAGTACGAGATCAAACATGTTGATGGAATGATATTACAAATGCAAAATGAGTGTTCAGTAGAAGAAGAAGCATGCGAGGAAGTTGAATATTGTATTCACAACAAAGCTTTGAAATAATGAATGAAGTTATTTGCTGAAAATGATTTTAACTTCCTGCAGTATTTTTTTTCTTGAAAAGAAATTAGTAAGTTTGAAATGTATTATGTAACTTTCTTAGTATATGAATTTGTATTGTATAAATTGTAAAATATCTCTTATAAATAATTAGTTTGAAAAAGGTTAGAAACATTGTCTATGCCTTTTTCTTCAAGAGATTTAAAGTTAGATTTAAGTGATGTATATATTATTTTCGGTTATAAGTAACACAATAAAAGAAAAAAAAAACATTCACGTTTTACTCTTAGTATGATCGTAATTCTTCTCCCTCTTCATGCTTACATTTCTTCTTTTAATTTTTTTACAGTTTTTTAAAGGTTGATTTTCGAACAAGAAGAAAGAAAAGAAAATAATTTGGAGATAGATTAAATGAAAAAAGGATATCCAATTTTCAATAGTGACTTTTATTACAGGTTTTAAAAATTTAAATTTTGATAGTATTTAATGAAAATAATATTTATCTACTTAAGTTAATCTTTAGATAAATTTCAAATTATATATTCAAAGAAGTTGTGTGAATTAAACAAAGTTATAAGTTAGTAGCTTTACTTCAATAGAGATTAAAAAGAAATCTTACTTATCGTGAATTTTTTGGGTGTTTGAATTAATTAGGGAAAAGAGTCCAAAATATACCCAAACTTTGATGAAAAATGTTGTAACACACGTGAACTTTGCGGGGATCCTATGACCCCCCCTATACTATTTATTAGCGTATTTTAATTATATTTATACGCTAATAAATAAAATATGTTAATAAACTAATAAATAAATAAAATAGTTTAGTGCGTCACTAAAATATGCTAATAAATAGTATGGGGGGTCATAGGACCCCCGCAAAGTTCACGTGTGTTACAACATTTTTCATCAAAGTTTGGGTATATTTTGGACTCTTTTCCCAATTAATTAAAGAAATATAGCTATTTGGTTTTCCAATTTTAATTTTCAAATAACGTAACCTTATATACATAGGCAAGTCATATTCATAAACTTATTATCTATATTTGTACTTGCATAAAAGAAATGCGATTTTATCACAAAATTTTAGTTTGTTAAACTTGATAAATGCATTATTTTTATATTCAATTTTAAAAAATGAAGTAAAGACGCAGGACATTGATAGAAATAATGACATTGGCCTTCAATTTCAAATATAAGATGATAAAAAGGAAATAAGACGACATTATATTTATATTTTTTTTAACTTTTTATTTGATATTTTAAAAAAATAATTATATATATACATAATTAATAAGACAAAAGATAATCATATATATAGAAAAAAAAGAAAATAATGTGAATAGTAAATAATAAGATATATAAATCTCCACTCAATAAAATAATTTTATTTGTATGGAACATATTTTTTATATATATAAATCATAAATGTTTTGCATGACTTTCTGTCTTTGCCTTATGCATAATACTTTTAATGATTCAATTTTAAATTATAATAACTGTGCATCGCGCGGGTACGTATACTAGTATATATAATCAAGGAGAATAATTAGCCTAAAATTAAGTCAAGTGACATCTTGAGGACTTTGCCAATTGACATTTTTACAACCAAAAACTATCATTTTACAACAAAAAACTATTTTCTTGATTATTTAATTATTTAATATTATTTTATATCTATATATATAATAAAGGAGTGTAGTTAGCCTAAAATTAAGTCAAGTGACATTTTGAGAACTTTGCGACTTTACGTTTTTACAACAAAAAACTATCATTTTATAACTAAAAACTATTTTCTTGATTATTTAATTATTTAATATTATGTCATATCTATATATATATAATAAAGGAGAGTAGTTAGCCTAAAATTAAACCAAGTGACATATTGAGAACTTGGTCACTTGATATTTTTACAACAAAAAACTATCTTTTTACAACAATAAACTATTTTCTTGATTATTTAATTATTTTATATCAATATATATAATAAAGGAGAGTAGTTAGTCTAAAATTAAGCCAAGTGTGTGAACCAGCCACTTTGCATTTTACAACAAAAAACTATCATGTTACAACAAAAAATTATTTTCTTGATTATTTAATTATCTAATATTATTTCATATCTATATATATAATAAAGGAGAGTAGTTAGCCTAAAATTAAGCCAAGTGGCATATTGAGAACTTTGTCACTTGACATTTTTACAACAAAAAACTATCTTTTTACAACAATAAACTATTTTCTTGATTATTTAATTATTTCATATCTATATGTATAATAAAGGAGAGTAGTTAGTCTAAAATTAAGTCAAGTGTGTGAACTAGCCACTTGGCATTTTACAACAAAAATCTATCATGTTATAACAAAAAACTATTTTCTTGATTATTTAATTATCTAATATTATTTCATATTGTGGTAAAAAATAATTAATATATATATATATATATATATAAAATAAAGGAGAGTAGTTAGTCTAAAATTAAGCCAAGTGATATCTTGTGAACTAGCCACTTGGCATTTTACAATAAAAAATATCATGTTACAACAAAAAACTATTTTCTTGATTATTTAATTATCTAATATTATTTCATATTGTGGTGAAAAACAATTAAGATTGACTTCTATTGGATTAACACTATTAAGATATAATCCTATTGGATGAAAGCTATTATGATTGTTCAATTATTAATATTATTTCATATTATGGTACAAAAAAATTAAGATTGGCTTCTATTGAATGAATACTATTAAGAGTGATTCCAATTGGATGAAAAATAATATAATTGTTCATTTATTTCATAGTTTGTTGATTATTTAATTATTTCATATGAATATGCATTAAACTATTTTAGTGGGATAAAATGTACATTTAAATATTAATATAAAATATATTCAACTAATTAAAGTACCTCAAATTTTAAAAATTGAAATTACGTACCAATAATTCACTGTAGTTAAATTAATTAAATCAACTTAAGGCTCTTAATATATATATATATATAAAATAAAGGAGGTATTTTGACTCTTAATTTTATAATAAATATTGAATTAATAACGGTAAGAAAATACTCTTTTTAAGAAAACTAATGAATGAAACGATTTTTAAATGGTAAGTTTTGAGTATAAATAAGAAAGGAGTTTATTTTGTTGAAATTTAAAATTACTATGCGTTAAACAATCATTTTACAACAAAAAAATTATTTTCTTGATTATTTAATTATTTAATATTATTTCATATTGTGGTAAAAAATAATTAATGTTATTTCATATATATATAATAAAGGAGAATAGTTAACCTAAAATTAAGCCAAGTGCCATCTGGAGAACTTAGCTACTTGACATTTTTACAACAAAAAACTATTTTCTTGATTATTTTATTATTTAATATTATTCCATATCTATATATATAATAAATAAGAGTAGTTAGCCTAAAATTAATTCAAGTGGCATCTTAAAAACTTTTCTACTTGACATTTTTACAACAAAAAACTATCATTTTATAACAAAAAACTATTTTCTTGATCATTTAATTATTTAATATTATTTTATATTGTGGTAAAAATAATTAATGTTATTTCATATCTATCTATATATATAAAGATGGAAAGTAGATAGTGTAAAATTAAGTCAAAAGACATCTTGAAAACTTTGACACTTGACATATTTACAACAAAAAATTATCATTTTACAACAATAAACTATTTCTTGAAATATTGAATTATTTAATATTATTTCATATTATGGTAAAAAATAATTAATGTTATTTCATATCTATCTATCTCTCTCTCTCTATATATATATATATAATAAATTAGAGTAGTTAGTCTAAAATTAAGCCAAGTGACATCTTGAGAACTTTGTCTCTTGACACTTTTACAACAAAAAGCTATCATTTTACAACAAAAATATATTATTTTACAACAAAAAACTACTTTCTTGATTATTTAATTATTTCATATTATTTCATATATATATATATATATAATAAAGGAGAGTAGTTAGACTAAAATCAAACCAAGTGACATCTTGAGAACTTTGCCAGTTGACATTTGTACAACAAAAAACTATTTTCCTTATTATTTAATTATTTCATATTGTGGTAAAAAAATAATTATTGTTTTTTCATAACTTTGAATATATATAATAAAGAAGAGTAGTTAAGACAATTGGCATCTTGAGAACTTTGTCACTTGACAGTTTTACAATAAAAAATTATCATTTTACAACAAAAAACTATTTTCTTGAATATTTAACTATTTCATATTGTGGTAAAAAATAATTAATGTTATTTCATAGCTATCTATATCATAAAGGAGAATAGTTAGTCTAAAATTAAGCCAAGTGACATCTTAAAAACTTTGTCAATTGACATTTTTACAACAAAAAACTATCATTTTATAACAATAAATTATTTCTTGAAATATTTAATTATTTAATAATATTTCATATTGTGGTAAAAAATAATTATTTTTATTTCATATCTATATATATATATATATATGATAAATGAGAGTAGTTAGTCTAAAATTAAGCCAAGTGACATCTTGAGAACTTTGTCTCTTGACACTTTTACCACAAAAAGCTATTATTTTAAAACAAAAAATTATTTTCTTGATTATTTAATTATTTAATATTATTTTATACATATATATATATAATAAAGGAGAATAGTTAACCTAAAATCAAGCCAAGTGACATCTTGAGAATTTTGTCATTTGACATTTTTACAACAAAAAACTATCATTTTACAGCAAAAAACTATTTTCTTGATTATTTAATTATTTAATATTATTTTATATTGTGGTAAAAAATAATTAATGTTATTTCCTATCTACATATATATATAATAAAGGAGAGCAGTTACGACAATTGACATCTTGAGAACTTTATCACTTGACAGTTTTACAACAACACACTATCATTTTACAACAAAAAATTATTTTCTTAAGTATTTAATTATTTAATATTATTTCATATTGTGGTAAGAAATAATTAATGTTATTTCATGTCTATCTATATCATAAAGGAGAGTAGTTAGTCTAAAATTAAGCCAAGTGACATCTTGAGAACTTCGCCACTTGACATTTTTACAACAAAAAACTATCATTTTACAACAAAAACTATTTGTTGCACATTTAATTATTTAATAATATTTCATATTATGGTAAAAAATAATTAATGTAATTTCATATCGATATATACAATAAAGGAGAGCAGTTAACCTAAAATTAAGCCTAGTGACATAATGAGAACTTTGCTAATTGACGTTTTTACAACAAAAAAATATTTTCTTAATTATTTAATTATTTTATGTTATTTCATATTGTGGTAAAAAATGATTAATGTTATTTCACACACACACATATATATCCTAAAAGTGAGAAGTTTGTCACTTGACATTTTTACAACAAAAAACTATTTTTTTGATTATTTAATTATTTAATATTATTTCATTTTATTTCATATTGCGGAGAGTAGTTAACCAAAAATTAAGCCAAATGGCATCTTGAAAAGTTTACTACCTGACAATTTCACAACAAAAAAACTATTATTTTACGACAAAAATCTATTTTCTTGATTATTTAATTATTTAAAATTATTTCATATCTTTATATATATAATAAAGGAGAGTAATTAGCCTTAAATTAAGCCAAATGACATCTTGACAATTTTGCTACTTGACATTTTTTCAACAAAATACTATCATTTTATAACAAAAATTTATTTTCTTGATTATTTAATTATTTAATATTAATTCATATTGTGATAAAAAATAATTAATGTTATTTCATATCAATCTATATATAAAATAAAGAAGAGTAGTTAAGCGAAATGGCATCTTGAGAACTTTGCCACTTTTGACAACTTTACCACTTGACTATTTTACAACAAAAAACTATCATTTTACAACAAAAAACTATTTTTTTCATTACTTAATTATTTAATATTATTTCATATCTATATATATAATAAATGAGAGTAGTTAGCCTAAAATTATGACAAGTGGCATCTTAACAACTATCTACTTGACAGTTTTACAACAAAAAACTATCATTGTTAGCCTAAAATTATGACAAGTGGCATCTTGAAAACTATCTACTTCACACTTTTACAATAAAAAACTATCATTTTACAATAAAAAACTATTTTATTGATTATTTGATTATTTACTATTATTTCATATCAATATATCTATATATATAATAAAGGAGAGTAGTTGGCCTAAAATTCTGACAATTGAAATCTTGAAAAGTACCTACTTCACATTTTTACAACAAAAAATTATTATTTTATAATAAAAAACTATTTTGTTGATTATTTGATTATTTAATATTATTTCATATTGTGGTAAAAACAACCAGGTTTAATTCATAGTGGATGAAAACTATTAAGATTGATCCCCCTATTAAATTGAAAAAAAAATAGATTTTTTCTTAAAATTGTCTTCTTGAATTATATATATTTGAATTCTTTCAAATGTTTTTGTGAGGATTATTATTATTAGAATTTATGATGCCACAATTATGTATTAATCAATTAATTATAATCAATCAATTTATATATAAAGATTATAGTCATTCCAAAATAATAACTACTGAAAAAAAATGGCATCCCTCAAAATATGTAAATAATATAAATAATGATATTATATAAAAAAATATTTATAATTTCATTACAATTGTGTAAATCAAGAAAGTATTACAAGAAAAATTTATAAGTTAGTAATCAATTAGTATTTAAACAATTTATATGAAAATAATTATGATGACTAAAAGGTCATTTTAAAAAAAAACATTTTGAAAAAGATGTCATCCCTTAAAATATGTAAACAATAATAATATTATAAAAAAAATAAATTTTTATGATTTCACTATAATTGAGTAAATCAAAAAAATATTATAAAAAATAATTAGGAAAATAATAAATTAGTAAATAATAATCAAACAACTTATATGAAAAAGATTATAATAACCAAAGAGTCATTCCTAAATTAAAAATATTATGAAAAAGATGTTGTCCTCAAAATATATACACAATTAATTTAAATAATATAAATAATGATATTATTTTGTTTTTAAAAAAACATTTATGATTTCACTACAATTGAGAAAATCAAGAAAGTCATCATCATCATAATCATACCCAGTGTATTCCCACCAGGTGGGGTCTGGGGAGTAAATCAAGAAAGTATTACAAAAAATAAAAATCAGTTAGAGAATAACCAATTAAAAATCAAGCAATTTATATGAAAAAAATTATTATGACCAAAGAGTCATTCCAAAATTAAAAGTATTATGAAAAAAATGTCATCACTCAAAATATGTAGATAATTAATTACAATTATATATAAGAACATTTATGATTTCATTACAATTGAGCAAATCAAGAAAGTATCAAGACATATCAATTAAGAGAATAACCAACTAATAATCAAGCAGCTTATATGAAAAAAAATTATTATAAACAAACAGTCATTCCAAAATTAAAAGTTTTATGAAAAAGATGTCATCACTCAAAATATGTACATAATTAATTTAAATAGTAGTATTATACATACACACAAAAAAATATTTATGATTTCATCACAATTGAGTAAATCAAGAAATATCAATTAAGAGAATAATCAATTAATAATCAAGAAGCTTATATGATAAAAAAAATTACAATAACCAAAGAGTCATTTCAAAATTTAAAGTATTATAAAAAAGGTGTCATCACTCAATATATGTACATAATTAATTTAAATAATAATATTATATACAAAAAAAAGAACAATTATAATTTCATCATAGTTGAGTAAATCAAGAAAATATCAAGAAATATCAATTAAGAGAATAACCAATTAATAATCAAGCAACTTATATGCAAGAAAAATTACAATAACCAAAGAGTTATTCCAAAATTAAAAATATTATTAAAAAGATGTTATCACTTAAATTATAAGCTTGGACTAGAAAAAGAAAAGACTTTACTTCAAAATATTTCAAGTAATTTATATTTTTAAAAAATATACATTCATATTTATTGGTAGGATTTCCATTCATTATATTTCAGGTAGTCTATATTTAAAACAATATGCATTCATATTTAATGAAAATATTTCCATGGTTAAGAATAATTATCAATATGTAATTATGCTATCATTCTATATTAGCAAATGAATAAGTGATAGTCTTGAATTTAAAGGAGGGTAGATTGAAGATAAATTGCATAGTGAAATTTTCTTAAATGAATATTACTAGAAAAAAAAAATTGTATAATGTTTATTGAAAATAACTACAAATTAAGTAACATATATGGAAAAGAGTATCAATATTAAGGTCCTAATTAATATTTACAAGTCAAATGAGATTTTACCTTATAAAAATATTTCCTTAATTGACCAATTATATAACCTTATATATAGACTGTAAGAATAATTTTAGAATTTAAAATAATCAAATTTGAAAAGATACTTCTTTCTGATGAATGAAATTTATTAAAAAATTAAATTATCTTATATAAAAATCTAAACGTGTAGTTCTTACAATTATTTTGTACCATTATAATATATATGAAAATGAAATTGTAAATCAAACTAACTTGTCATTAATAGATAAATATATTATAATGGCTTCTTTGCTTTCAAAATGAAATAGGAATAAAAATTTCTTAATAATAAAAATATCAACAAGAAATTATAATAATTTTTATATGATGAAATGTAGTTGTGAGTTACTAATAAATTAGAATATGTGCAGTTTAAGTATTACCATAAAAGGAATATTATTTGACAAAATAATCATGATTTCATTCTATTTAAGTCAATTAAGGTAGCATGGCAAGGTATTGAGAAATATAAATAGAAAATGAATAATCAATTAACAATCAAGAGTGTATATGTAGGGAAAAGAATATTGTACCAACTGTCAACTAATCTAGAAGTTGTAATACCATAGCAATTTACCACTATATAAGAAGGCTACACTCAGTAAAAGATAATTAATTTCTGCTATCACATGTTGGAGAAGATGAATTGTTCAAGTTATATGTGTTGATGTTCTAACTAGAATCTCAATTTCCTTTGAGCATTGTCTTAGATCTAATATAGATATTTTCTCAAGTCAGCTAAATATACAGGTTATGATACATATTTATTTTATTTTCTATATATTTGGTGAAACTTTTATGAGCCGTTATTCATGTAGTTTATGTTTCATAACAAATATAGTAATAAGTACTCTTTGAAAATTTAAGTTAGTGATCATTTGACATATCATATGTTTTTAAAGACTTATAAAATTTTTATCTTGGAATCGAAATGAGCAATGAGAATTTGACCAATAACATAAAGTTTTACATGTTATACATTAAATATGAAGAAACTAATATTGATATTAGATTGTTAACTTTCTTACATTGCAAATATTGTTGCTTTAGATTTTAGTGTGATAATAATATATATGATTTCAAAAATTAATAGCACAAATTTTGTTAGACTCGTGAGTTGTTTATAATTACAAAAACTATGATGCTAAATTACTAATCCATTATATTTCTATATGTTAGAATTAACACTTGATTTGTATATACTAAATTACTAATATACTATATTTATTGTGTGATTTTTAGTAATATACTCAAAGTTAGTGATATTGTCTTAGGAATGATAGTTAAGTGACCTTTGTGAAAAAAATGATAGTTATATAACTATCTATGAAATTTACCCAACATTATGGCTACCATCTCAAAGACCATAGCTTCGGTGAGCATCCCGTGGCCGATGCCCAATGGGCAATGCTCAAAATTCAACATATCAAATACTTATGATTGTTAATTTTTTTCAAGTTTATTATCTTTAAATTCTTATTGCAAATATTATGCTATTTTTACATAGCATATTATACTAATGTAAAATTAAATATCATTTATCATTTATCATTTATCATTTATCATTTATTATTTATAATTATTACACTACAAAATTTCTTATTTTTTTTGTTTTAGTTTATATAAACAGGCAATGAGTAAATCATGTTTATCTTTACATTTGTAATTCCAATTTTAGAATATTGTAGATCTTTGGGTGCACTAATTATTTTGATCTGCTTTGCACAATATAAAGGATAAAGATGAATTAGATTAATGAACATAAGGTTTAAGTATTAGTTGAATGATTTAATATGGGAGAGAATACAATTCTGACAATGAATATTTATAATTTCATTCAAATTGAGTAAATTAAGAAAACATGATAGGGTTGATTGAAAATAGAATTGAAGAGTGAATATTCAAACCTATGAAGGACTTACACCATTTATTTGAGAAACTAATATACAATAAAATTCATTAATATTTGTTGGTCCATTATCATAAGAGAATAAGTGAACATTGTGAGATTGTGCAAATAAGTTAGGGATTTAGATAATGTTATAAGTTAATTGTTGAAAAAATGGTAATAAGAAAATAAGAGAGTGAAAATTGGCTTGAGACTTTGCTCAAAATATTTGCTTTGAAGTGAATTTTTTAAAAAATTATAAAAAATATAATTATTACTAAAATCATGAAAAGGAATACAAAATCTATTTCGAAAGGAAAAATCTATTAATTAAGACAAGAAAAGAGAATGGGGGACTCCTTTCTTCCCCTTGAAAGGAGGGTGCAAATTAAAATATTGAATATAAAAGAATTCAAATTTTAAGTTAAAATTTTATAAAGAAGCCTCATGTGTATAACTCTAAAGCATATCATTCATTAGTTCTTTATTTTTCTAACTACATTTAGAAGTAAGTTACTTAAATAATACTAATAATTATGTCAAATATACATTTTCTTTTGTACTTATACGATTTTTTTTTTACAAATTATAGATCAATATAGATTACAATATTATCTAATGTGCTCAAATAATTATATTCTAATATAATATTATTTGCACGAGGATACTAACTTTCAAAAAGAAATATTTATGTTTTATGTAATTAATGATATCAAGTTCAATATTTTAATAGTTCATTTTAGTATTGCATAAATTATTAATTTTAATATGTCAATGACATAAAGTAAATTTTTATTATATCAAACCAATAGTATGATAATTTCTATGATTAATTTGATTTAATAACGACCGCGCATCGCACGGGTACTAATACTAGTTGAGGTAAAAAATAATTAATGTTATTTCATATCCATATATAGGATAAAGGAGAGTAGTTAGTCTAAAATTAAAACAAGTGACATCTTAAGAACTTTGCTACTTGGTATTTTTACAACAAAAAACTATCATTTTACAACAAAAAACTATTTTCTTGCATATTCAATTATTTAATAATATTTTATATTGTGGTAAAAAATAATTAGTGTTATTTTATATCGATATATATAATAAAGGAGAGTATTTAACCTAAAATTAAACCAGGTGACATCATGAGAACTTTGCTAAATGACATTTTTACAACAAAAAACTATTTTCTTAATTATTTAATTATTTTATGTTATTTCATATTGTGGTAAAAAATAATTAATGTTATTTCATATATATATATATAATAATAAAGGAGAGTAGTTAACCAAAAATTAAGCCAAGTGATATCTTGAGAAGTTTGCGACTTTACATTTTTACAACAAAAAACTATTTTCTTGGTTATTTAATTATTTAATATTATTTTATATATATATATTCTCTACTTATGTATTTAGGCCTATTTCTTTCTAGAATTTTAAGTCTATTCCCCAAAATTTAAAGAGTGTTTTTTTTCCCTTCTTTTTAATGTTTTGGTGTCTAGGTTCTACTTGCTATTTAGTTCATCGGTACGCCTACCCCTTTCATCGCTTTCTCTTAAGTCTTTTCATTTCTTAAGTAACGGCTTCTTTGACCACACCCTGGAGGAAAACACGTCCTTCGGCTCCCTGGCCATGGTGGACTTAACAACTCCTAGGAATTTACAGGTCAATCCATCGGCACCACTTAAGCGTTTAAGAGACTAACCATATACTAAGGGTAGATCAGGACAACTAAAAATAGGGTTTGAACGCAGACATATTGAAATTTAGACATGCAAAATTATAGACATAAATATCTATATTCATACCAACATATTATATAAACATACTGTACATGGGGGAATAATACCTAGATCTAGTAAAGCAATAACCTACTTACATTATGTAGAGTGGAGAGAGGGTTCCCTTTCGGGAGTCCCCGAAGTGCTCCTGAATAAACTGGAAATGGAAAACCACATTTTTTTACAAGCTCACTCTTTTTTTACAAACTCACTCTCTTATTTTTATTTCTCACTCTTATGTTATTGAATATTCTGATATTCAAAGGCTAATGGTTGATTGCTTCATCGATCTTACTTTCTTCTTTTACAACTGAAATGTATATATAGGCAGAGAATTAAAGGGACGGACTTCAAAACGAAATTCATTTATGCTAAATGTCTGAATGATTGAAGTTGGGTCGTTGTCATGGGACCCGTTGTCTTGTGCATTTGTTGAAATTTCTGCAAAATATTCTGAAATGTCGCTTTCTTTTCTTCTTTTTTCTGTGCACTTTTTGACTTTCTTGTTTCTTTTACTTCTTTCAGTCTGTTTCTGTCTGTAGAACAATCGTCATTGCTTACGATTGTAGAGTCTGCTGATGTCATTGCTGATGTTTTTAATAAATTGTGTCTAAGTTATGCAAAGCATCTGAATCAAATTTCATGCCTGAATCATCACTAACATTGGGGTCTAGTGCAAATTGATCCAAGGCTGGGTCATATTCTCTGTCTCTGTCATATATATATATATATATATGCATGTATATAATAAAGGAGAATAGTTAGTCTAAAATTAAGTCAAGTAGCATCTTGAGAACTTTGCCACTTGACATTTTTACAACAAAAAACTATTTTCTTGATTATTTAATTATTTAATATTATTTCATACTGCAGTAAAAAATAATTAATGTTATTTCATATTTATATATATAATAAAGGAGAGTAGTTAACCAAAAATTAAGCCAAGTGGCATCTTGAGAAGTTTGCTACTTGACATTTTTACAACAAAAAACTATCATTTTATAATAAAAAATTATTTTCTTGATTATTTAATTATTTAATGATACTTCATATCTATCTATCTATATAATAACGGGGAGTAGTTAGCCTAAAATTATGACAAGTGGCATCTTGAGAACTACCTACTTGATATTTTTACCACAAAAAACTATTATTTTACAACAAAAAATTATTTTCTTGATTATTTAATGATCTAATATTATTTTATATCTATAAACATAATAAAGGAGAATAGTTAGACTAAAATTATGACAAGTGGTATTTTGAGAACTACCTACTTGATATTTTTACAACAAAAAACTATTATTTTACAACAAAAAACTATTTTGTTGATTATTTGATTATTTAATATTAATTCATAACTATATATATGAAAAAGGAGAGTAGTTAGACTAAAATTATGACAAGTGACATCTTGAAAACTACCTACTTGACATTTTTACAACACAAAAATACCATTTTACAACAAAAACTATTTTGTTGATTATTTAATTTTTTAATATTATTTCATATCTCTCTCTCTCTCTATATATATATATATAATAGATTAGTTAGCCTAAAATTATGACAAGTGTCATCTTGAGAACTACCTACTTGATATTTTTACAACAAAAAACTATTTTGTTGATTATTTAATTTTTTAATATTATTTCATATCTATATATATATAATAAAGGAGAGTAGTTAGCCTAAAATTATGACAAGTGACATTTTGAGAACTATCTACTTGACATTTTTACAACAAAAAACTATCATTTTACAATAAAAAACTATTTTATTGATTATTTAATTATCTAATATTATTTCATATTTATTTATATAATAAAGGAGAGTAGTTAGACTAAAATTATGACAAGTGGAATTTTGAGAACTACCTACTTGACATTTTTACAATAAAAAACTATTATTTTACAACAAAAAACTATTTTATTGATTATTTAATTATTTAATATCATTTCATATTGTGGTAAAAAACAAATAATATTATTTCATATCTATATATATAATAAAGGAGAGTAGTTAGACTAAAATTATGATAAGTGGCATCTTGAGAACTACCTACTTGACATTTTACAATAAAAAACTATCATTTTACAATAAAAAACTATTTTGTTGATTATTTAATTATTTAATGTTATTTCATATCTATATAAATATAATAAAAGAGAGTAGTTAGACTAAAATTATGACAAGTGACATCTTGAGAACTACCTACTAGATATTTTTATAACAAAAAACTATTTTATTGATTATTTAATTTTTTAATATTATTTTATAGTATGGTAAAAAATAAATAATATTATTTCATTTTGTGGTAAAAAATAATTAAGTTTGACTCCTATTGGATGAACACTATTAAAATTGTTCAATTGTTTCATATTAAGATTAGTATATTATTTCATATCTATCTATATATAATAAAGGAGAAACATATTAAGAGGAGTATATTATTTCATATCTATCTATATATTTAATAAAGGAGAGTAGTTAGCCTAAAAATGACAAGTGCATCTTGAGAACTACCTACTTGACATTTTTACAACAAAAAACTATCATTTTACTTCAATAAACTATTGTGTTGATTATTTAATATTATTTCATATCTATATATATAATAAAAGAGAGTAGTTAGCCTAAAATCATGACAAGTGACATTTTGATAATTAGCCGCTTGGCATTTTACAACAAAAAAAAATAATTTGTAGATTATTTAGTTATTTTAAATTTATTTCATATTATGATTAAAAAACAACTAAGTTTGATTCCTATTGGATGAAAAATATTAAGATTGACCCCTATTGGTTGAAAACTATTAAGATTAAATCATATTGGATGAAAACTACGATATTTTGAATCCTAATTTTCTAATAAATATATTCGGAAGGCTTCTTGAAATATTATATTATTCTACCAAAGAATATATCAGATTAACTTTTATTTTCATAGATTAAATTTCAAGGTAGCCTTTGTATGGTAGAAAATAAGTATTTAATATTACTTGTACAATTACTCGATATATATGGAAACAAATTTAGTAAGTTTAAATGATAAGGTAATCAATTAGCAATCAATAAAATAATAATAATAATAGATTAACAATCAAGAGACAATATATATTTTCTATTTGTGTGCCACTTGGCATTTATAGAATAAAATTTATTAAAGGGAATCTAAGTAAAAAATTTAAATTACTAATGGGAAGAATATATATTTTTTAAATCTAATCAATGAAATGATTTTTAAATAGTGAACTAGAAAATTATTTGAATAAATAAATAACTATAATTAAATTTGTAGTTAGGGAAAAAATCTATTGCTACCTTATTGGTATTTTCCAAAATTATAGAGCTAATTAAATATAATCATACAATAAAATTAGGTGAGATTTAACATATTTTATGTTTTGGAAAAAGGGTTTAGTGAACAAGATTCCACGTTTAAAAAGGTTTCAAAATTTAGTTTATCTCCTTTTTATTTTTGTCATCTCTTTTTTTTAAAAAATAAATTAAAATATTTACTATTTTACTATATAAGTAATAGTATTATATGACAAAGGATATTTTTTATTTCATTACAAGTTTACAACTAAGTAAATTAAGAAAGTATCACAAAGATAATCAATTAAGAGAATAATTAATTACCAATCATATAACTTATATGGAAAAGATTATTATAACTAAAGATTCATTCCAAAACAAAAAAAAATCCTATGAAGAATAAGATGAGTAAAACAGGAAAAAACATGATCTTAGAATCTTATTCAAATATAAATTGACTTTTTTTAACAAATTGATATAATTTTTGAATTTGAATAAAAATTAAAATTTTGCCACTTATATATATTCCTTCAATAACACATAAATTATTATTACATTGTCTTCTCCTTTCTTTTTTTTTTTTATTTGTTCATCTTTAACTATTCGTTCTATTCAAGTTTTCATTTTGTCAAATATTAACTCTAATTTTCTTCATGAATTTCAGGGTTTACAATTTTGATTAATACATGAATGGTGATGACACTGCCTTGAAAATATTACCAAAAACGAAATGTAAGAATATAATTCAACATTTGAAATTTCTTACAATCAATTCGACTATTTTTAAGGATACGAACAGTGATAAATTCACTCATCTTTAAAGTTGTTTTTTTTTAATGATGATAGGATAGGAATGGTGATGAATTTCAAAGGGTGGGATGCTCTTAGAATAAGAACTCATAAATGAATACATTGCTATTTTGTTTTTAAATAAGAATAACAAAACTATTATTAAAGGAGTAAAAATTGAAGGAACTAACATGATGTTTTAACATTTATACTATTCATTTCTTTTTAAAATCACGAATATTTTATCATTTGTAAGTAATTGCATTAAGAAATAAGATGACGATTGAAATTCTATTAAAGTAATATGATCAATATACTTAAACAAGTCATATTATATAGTTTATCATATACTTTACATTTTTACATTTTTTTTGTGCATCGGACGATACAAATGCTAGACTTTAATAATAGATGAGAATGGATAATAATATTTGTGAAAAAAAAATTGTTATATGAAAATAACTTTAAGCTTCTTGCTTTTTCCTAACTTAAATATTTTTTTAAGAAAATCACTTTATTCACCCTTAATTGATATTCCATATGTAGACTTTACAATAAACTTACAAAGAGATGATGATATAATAGAAACAATGATTAATTTCAAAGGACAAAATTTACGATGCTTTTAGAATAAGAAATCATAAATGAAAAAACATGTCAAAGTTGTTTTACTCAATTATTTTTTTATTTTTTTATTTTTATTTTTTTTAAAAAAATGAATATCAATTGATTGTAAATAAATGAAGTTAGATGTAGTCATGTAGATTTTATAGGACAAAGTCAATTTAATTTTGTGAGGTAAGAGTTATTCTCCTTCATTTAGTTATTTATTTGCTTCTCAAAAATTAGATTTGAGAGCGGTTTATAACAAATGTTGATATATAAAATAAGATAAATATATCTTAATTATTCCTATAATATTGGAAGATTCCAAGTTGCTTCACTCAACTATTTAGATCGTAATTTTTTGTTTTAGGAAAAGAACAAGAGTTGGACATCAATTGGTTGTAAATAGATGAAGTAAGATATAGCTATGACCTATGCAAATTTGAATTTGATTTTGCTCTACAATTATACATAATATATGTTAGAATGAGAAAAAGAATCATACTATTCAAAAAAGAAAACAAAACAAAAAAAAAGATTAGTAATAATATAAAAGATAAAAAGGTATTTAGAAGGCTCAACTGAGATAGAGGAGGGTGCGGGATGGGGGACGGGGGGATCGGGGATGTCAAATAAATTGCTCAAACTTGGGGAAGTTATTTAATATTTAAAGCAAAATTGAAGGAGAGAAATTATTTTCACCCATGAAAAATTACAAATGAATTTGACCAACATATTAAAAATGTAAGGAACTAACATTATGTTCTAGCATTATATATTATCTGTTTCCTTAAATTAATGTAATTTTGTTATTAAATATATTACAACAATTTGTCATATATATATTTTTTAGTATTGTTTCGTGCATTGCACTGATACATATACTACATTTTAATAATAGATGAGAATGGATGATAATATGTATGAAAGAAAGTTGTTATATAAAAACTAGACTTTAAAGCTTCCTTCTTCTTTTTTTAACTTTAATTTTTTTTTTTGTTAAACTTACATATTTTTTAAAGAATCACTTTAACAACCCTTAATTTATAAATCATATGTATACATTAGAATAAACTTACAAATAGAAATAAAATGACAAATCAACAAAAATAATAGTTTTAATATTGAAGCAATTAAATATAATGTAATATTATAAATAAAGTATGATTGTAATATATTATGATTAATTTTTTATATGCTGACTGCGCATCGCGCTGGTACTAATACTAGTATATATATTAAAGAAGAGTAGTTAGCCTAAAATTAAGTCAAGTGACATCTTGAATACTTTGCCACTTGATATTTTTACAACAAAAAACTATTTTCTTGATTATTTAATTATTTAATATTATTTCATATCTATATATATATAATAAAGGAGAGTAGATAGCCTAAAATTAAGCCGAGTGACATCTTGAGAACTTTGGCATTTGACATTTTTACAACGAAAACTATCATTTTACAATAAAAAATTATTTTCTTGATTATTTAATTACCTAAAATTATTTCATATTGCGGTAAAAAATAATTAATGTTATTTCATATCTATATATATAACAATAAAGGAGAGCAGTTAAACTAAAATTAAGCTAAGTGGCATCTTGAGAAGTTTGCTACTTGACATTTTTACAACAAAAAACTATCATTTTACAACAAAAACTATTTTCTTGATTATTTAATTATTTAATATTATTTCATATTTATATATATAATAAAGAAGAGTAGTTAGCCTAAAATTAAGCCAAGTGACATCTTGAGAACTTTGCCACTTGACATTTTTGCAACAAAAAACTATCATTTTACAATAAAAAGCTATTTTCTTGACTATTTAATTATTTAATATTATTTCATATCTATATATATAATAAAGGAGAGTAGTTAGCCTAAAATTAAGCCAAGTGGAATCTTGAAAACTTTGCCACTTGATATTTTTACAACAAAAAATTATTTTCTTGATTATTTAATTATTTAATATTATTTCATATCTATATATATAATAAAGGAGAGTAGATAACCTAAAATTAAGCCAAGCGACATCTTGAAAACTTTGGCACTTTCCATTTTTACAACAAAAAACTATCATTTTACAATAAAAAATTATTTTCTTGATTATTTAATTATTTAATATTATTTCATATTGCGGTAAAAAATAATTAATGTTATTTCATATCTATATATCTAAAATAAAGGAGAGTAGTTAACCTAAAAATTAAGCCAAGTGGCATCTTGAGAAGTTTGCTACTTGACATTTTTACAACAAAAAACTATCATTTTACGACAAAAACCTATTCGCTTGATTATTTAATTATTTAATATTATTTCATATCTATCTATCTATCTATCTATCTATCTATATCTATATCTATATATATATATATATATATATAAAAGGAGAGTAGTTAGCCTAAAACTAAGCCAAGTGACATCTTGAGAACTTTGCCACTTGACATTTTTACAACAAAAAACTATGATTTTACAACAAAAAACTATTTTCTTCATTATTTAGTTATTTAATATTATTTCATATATATATATATATAATAAAGGAGAGTAGATAGCCTAAAAATAAATTTAATTTATAAGTTGTATGTTACTAAGAAAATTAGAATTTTTTATAGTTTACATGTTACCATAATATTCGCATAGCATTATTTTTATATGGATATTAAAGTATTTACAATTCAAATCCATATAAGGAACAATATTATATAACAATTTTCTTTTTATGATTTCATTCAAATTGTGTCAATTAAGAAATTATGATAGGCATGATCAATAAATATGAATGGAAAGTGAATAATCAATTAGTGAGATATGCATGTTAAGCTAATTTCTGAAATCCCAAACGGAAAGAAATAAACAATAAAATAGGAAAGATTATAAATAATTAATGATTATTTAAAAATGAAATTTGACTCGAAAGTTAGGCTCTTAAACGAGTAACCATGAATAATGATTCATAACTGTCTTGCTCTATATAAGGGTTATTTTTGATTTATTTTTGAAAAAAGAACAAATATATATTTTAAATTAGATTTATGAGTTTTAATTAGATTTGAAAGAAATGCAACCTTATAAATGATAAGATTCTATAATCTCACAATTATGACAATTTATGATTTGAGAGATTTTTTAAAATTCAAAGAAGTTAGCATATAAATGATGGATAACGTGAGTTATTCATGTTTTGTTCTTGAAGAAAAGAAACCGTTTTGAAAGTATTCTGATTTACTCATGTTTGCATCATATAAGAAGAGTAAATATAAATCTGTATTAAATTGAAAAGAATTGCACTCTCTTTTTCTCTTCACGTTTTTATCCTGGTATATTGGTTATTCAATTTTGTCCAACAGTAAAGGAAGATGAAACATTGTGCTTGATAATCAAGTTGCTTACCATGTAACTACTTATATGTTGAAGGTCATGAAAACCTTATATTTTAATTATTAACAAGGATATATATAAATATATCATTAACATATTGTAGCATTGATTCATTGGGTTTTGTTAATTGACATTGATTTTCTCATTATGTAGGCTACTGGAATAAACTGATCCAGAAATGAATTAAAGAATTGGTTCAAGGTAATGACTTAAGTTCCTTTATTTCTGCCTTGGAGAAAATTCATTCATATATTTTTTTTAATAAAAGGATCTTATACCCAGAAAAAATTGTGCAAGTTATTTTAACAAGTTGAACAATTCTGATACTAATTTTCTATGAATTTTAATTTGAGATGCAACCATGACTAAAATATTCAGCTACTAAAGTAATAATTTGCTTCAAGTTTAGGAGTGTTTCAATACAACTCTATGAATAACTATAGTTAGCAAAAGGATTAAAATCAGTCATTTTGATTAATTGAAGGTTAAATGTGGGAAGTCAAATATTACAGGAATCAAAATCATAATAAGGCCATAATATAGTGACGAAAATAATTATTTTCTCTAAAATAGAATAATTCCTATTTCATATTTTTGTGCTTTGAGTTTAATTTTTCTGCATGATAGTGTATAAAAATTGCTTGACGATTAGCTAATTTTGAAGTTGATGTAACTTGCTTAAGTTATAGGTGATATAACTATAATTTAAGATAATGAATCATCAATGGAATCCTGATTATTCACTAAATCCTAACATGTTTTCTCGACGTTTTCATGGATTTTCCTCAATCATGTTAAAATCACTGAAGTAGTTCTTCAACACTATAAACATTGTGAATCTTTTAAGAATTAAATTTCATGATTTTTCTGAATGTTGAAGAGTGAAAAAAGTCACACATTGATGGTTAGTGAAGTGGGTAGTAAAGATTTGAGCAATCCTCCTCTTCTGAGCTAGTTTTTGGGGTGTGAGTGTAACGACCCTCCAAGTCATTTTGTGAATTTTTCTTATTTTGATCCTCCTCGTAGTTTTTAGACATAATTTATGACTTTTGGGAATGGATACTACGGACCTCGAGGTGTTCGGTAGCGATTTAAGTCATTGGTTGGATTCTTGAGTTTAAGAATGTTAAGTGTGAATACGGCTACTTTCGGTCAAGAAGACCTCAAATTGGTGTTTTAATGTTTCCAATAGGTTCGGAATGCGCATTTTAATCAATTTTCATATTTGATCTATTTCTATAGGATTCCGAACAAATTTCGAGAATTTATTAGAAGTTTCGGATTTTTAGATAATTAGTTTAATTAGTAATTTAATGGGTCAAAGCCACAATTTATTTACTTATGTGGCCAATACAAGAATGAATTTTAAGTGGAAAGGGTTTACCATAATTATTAATACCATCAGAAAGTTACCAGAAGAGGGGCATGAAACATACGGTTTTCACGATTACAGTTTCGAAAAAAGGGATCTCTCACCTCTCAATTAAGCTTCAGGTAAATCCCTCTTAAGTGAATTAATTTCCTACTAAATTACTACTGTTATTATATGTATAAAACACAAGGCGAATAGGGGGAAACGAAAGTTAGGCAGAGGTGTATTGGAGCTTTTAGAAGGAGAATTTGTAAAGATATAATAATCATGTCATAATTTCATAATGATTACTAATCATTGGGCATATGGAATAATGATTGGATAATGACAAATCATTAGAATAAGGATATAATAGGTGTGGAGTTAATTGTTTCACATGGTTTATGCGAATTTGATAGTTTTGTAACTACTGTTCCGTAATTAGCTTTGGATTTTGGAGAATTCCCGTAAGATTACGGATCAACTACTGATTTTGATACAATTTTGGTTTTTAAGTGTAGGATTCTTAGAGTAAGAATTTATAAATTAAGGATTTTGTACTTGGCTAGATTGGGCTCGTTCAGAGGTGATTCAGAAGGGTAAAGCTTCCATTTGATTCTTTCGGTATCGAGTTTACTTTGCGGGTCTTCTTTTAAGGCAAGTTGAGACTTTCTTAGACTTTTTTTCAAAGTGCTTATGTGTTAGTTATGTGTAATGGGAGTAATGGGAATGGGGGTCCCGTATAGATGAAGTGACGAGCATCTATGCGGGTACCGGTGTTATTTGAAGGGTTAAAATCAGTTAATTGTCTGTTTGAATGGTTTTTTCCATATTTGCTAGCATGATTGGGTAGATTTGCTATTGTAAATAACTTGTTGAAAATGCTAGCTAATGAGAATACTCCCGCTTGATAAGTTGGGTTGATTTTGAAATTGAAATCTATCGGGCATAAGACATGAGATGCTTTGCTTAGTTTTATTGTTGATATGGGATCGGAGTTGGACGCCTGCACATCATGCATTGCATTTCATATGGGGTATGAGTGCACGCCTGCACATTATTATTGTTATCTATTATTGGGGTCGGAGTGCACGCCTGCACAATATATTTATTGGGATCGGAGTGCACGCCTGCACAGTACATGGACCTTGAGAGTCCCCCATGGGTCCTGACTTTGAAGCCATTGCTCGGTAGGTGTGTACATAGCATGTGCATTGCATTGCATTCATTCTTTTGTCGTTCAGATTGAGTAAGGTGCTTTGTTGATTTCGTACTAGTCGTTGAGTACTTGAATATCTGTTACGTGATTTCACTGTATTGAGGGTTTCTTGGACTGTGTTATAATATCCTTATGACTGTTAGACTTGATTATTCTATTGGATTAGGGTGGCTTTCCGAGTGCAGGTTGTATGGTTGTTTTAGAGGTTTGATGTGGTGTCACTCGTCACCATTTTGAATTAGGGTCGGTCGTCGATGCTTGCTGAGTACACGTGGTTCCGTACTCACCCTTACTTTTTCTGCACCTTCTGTGCAGGTACTGATCCAACGGCCTCTGGGCATTGATTCCTGTGGTTCTTCTGTGTTAGCATCTTTGGAGATTCGAGGTAGCTGCTATTGATTTCAGAGACTACTGAAATCTCATCCACTCTTATCTTTATGCATTTTTCCGCATTTTAAGATACTCAGACTTTTTCTTGATTTCTGTATTTAGAGGCTTGTATTAGTGACTACCAGATCTGGGATTATCTATATTTCGACTACATTGCTCTATTAATCCACTTTGGGAGATTATTTGGGTTTTATTTTGCTCTTATTTCTTCCGCTTCTATACATTTGGGATATTATGGTTGATATTGTGTTCTTGGCTTACCTATCATGGAGGGTTGGATAGGTGCCATCACGGTCCAAAATTTGGATCGTGACAGTGAGTTAAGTCCAAGATTTAATTTTACATGATATCATAGCAGGACTCATCTCACCCAATGTTGGGCATCCATATTTAAAATTACTCATGCACCAGATGTCCAGTCCTAAGTGTGACGTAGGGTATTGAAGAGTGAAAAAAATCTCATAATAGTGGTTAATAAAATGGATGGTCTATTTATAAGGCTTAAACAATTCTCCTCCTTCAAGCTAGATTTTGAGTGTAAATTAGATCCAAGAACTAATTTTACACTCGAGCACTTTTCTCATTTGTTTTCCCTTGTTATTACTCCCTCCTCTCACTTTTATTTGTCACTTATTTTCTAATTAAATTTTTATTTTTACTTATTATTTTTAACATATTAAGAAAAGATAATTTTTTTTTTCTATTTTATCTTTACTATTAATTGCTTATTCTCTAAACTAATTTTAAGATACAATAATAAATATTTATTAATAAAGATATTATAATAAAATAACTATGTTAATAATTATTTTCTTAATGAATATATTAAGTTAAAATATAACAAGTAAAAACGAACAGGGAGTATCCTTTGGCTGTCATATGAGCTACGTAAACATAAAGCAATTCGACCAACAAATCACATTGAGAAGCTACTCGTCAACCATTATGGTATTAAAGAATTTAGATATTTTTACGAAAAACTTAGGTCGCTGTCACTTGCGGCCATTAAAAGACATTTTATTATACGTTATTAAATCTCCCAAGTTCCAAAGAAAGTCTGCAAGCGCCACCTCCCCAGAATCATGTACAATATGTCGGAGCAGTGACGAATTTAAAATTTTATTAAAAATATTTAAAAATAAAAATATACATCCTTTATTATATTTTTAATTCACTTTCTTTCAAAAAATAATATTTTAATTTATTTATTTAATTTATTAAATCAACATAAATTTATCATTTTCTTTAAATAATATTACTGTTATTAAATGCATATATATTGTATTGATAGTTAAATTTAAATTTCTAAAGGATAACTAATAAAATTAATTTAATAAAATAAATTTCTAAAAATATTTTTTTAAGAAGATGTTAAGTTAACACAAACCACAAACCAAATAAAATAAAACAAAAAGAATAATATTTTAAATTTAAACTTAAACCTCAAGGTAAATATTGAACCTTCAAATATCGAGCCAACCTTTCATTTTATATTTTAAAATTAATATATATGCATAAAAAAACAAAAAAAATACCTTATATACAGTATAATTTTTTATGAGGAGGATGGGCTGCCTCTTTACGCTAGCTGCCAAAATTCGAAGGCCTATAAATCGAAATCTCAATCTAAATCAAACAATGCACAAGTTAAACAAGAAGAGGGAAAAATGACAAGTTTTCAAAAATTCCACGAAGAATGGCATGAACAACTTCGTGAACTAGTACAACAACTGAACAAAGCACCAAAATCTTCTACCACAAACCAAGAACAACAACACGAGTTGCACACAAATCTAATCCAGAAAGTCACTTCACATATTAAAGAATATTACCGTATTAAATCTTTGGTAGCCAAAAATGACGCATTTTATGTTTTTATTGCACCATGGATCAATTCTCTTGAGAGGTCTTTGTATTGGATTGCTGGCTGGAGACCCACTACTGCTTTCCATATTATATATTCTGAATGTGGAATCACTTTTGCGTCACACATAACTGATATTCTTGATGGCCTCCGTAACGGTGACCTTGGGGACTTAACCCCATATCAGCTCACTCAGTTCAGTGAGCTTCAGTTTGAAGCTATCCAGCAAGAAAATGCTATCAGCGAAGAACTCTCCGATTGGCAGGCAAGCACTTCAACTTAATTTTTTTTTCATACTTTGTGTCTCAATAGCTAGGGTTTCTAACAAGTGAGTTGAGAAAATAGGAAAAATACCACAGTTTTTTTTTTTTTTGGTAATCGTAGTGTTCGGGTTAACGAGATACCTGTCACCTTTCACCAGCAACAAGTATCAGGTATCGGGTAACTCTATTAGGTATTGAGTAACTCTATCAGGTATCGAATAACTCTGCCGATTAAAACTAGGTAACTCTATGTTAGTCTGGCGATCTGCCGACCAAAGCTAGAACAAGATAGGTAACTATGTCGACCAAAGTTAAAACATATGATAAGAGATCTGTCCACCAAATTAGAACAGATAAAACAGATGGTAAGAGATGTGTATGGTAAGAGATTCACCTAGTGGTTTAGGTTTGTCTCGGTTGGAGATTGAACATATGAGACAAAAAATGTCATACTCCCTCCGTTTTATTTTAATTGGACACATTTTATTTTATACGGTAATTAAAAAATCATAAATAAAATAATAAATTTTATTATTTTACCTTTTATTCATATCAATGATATTCATTGGGCATAGAAATGGACATTGAAATTGTAATTAATTGTAGGGGTAAAATAGAAAAAAAAAATTAATTTTATTTGAATTTAGTAAGTGATCAACTAATATAAGACATTTATTTTTAGTAAGATGATTAATTAAAATGAAACGGAGGGAGTATTTAGTACTTCAAAAATAGAACTGTCGTTAGAATATGTGGAATTCATCAAATTTGCCATTAATAGTTTGGTAAAATATATCTCTGTCGGTAGTTAGTTAGACCATAAAGTATCTTTATTTCGTACAAAATTTCACAGAAGACTAATAAAGACGTAATTGGACCTATACGCATAGCGTTAGGACATTTTAACATGATAAATTTAATGAATTTTGCATATTATGCAGAGAAGATATATTGGTACTCTGTTGCACGGCTTTCGTATTAAGGGTAGTCAATTTAAATCCCCTTATTTACATGTGAGTTGTAACTATCTCTATTGATGGTGTATTGGAATTTTTAACAGTCACGTCACTTGAAAAAAAACTGTATGTAATACTCCACCATGAGCGAAGAATGCCCCTTAATCTTTTGAAGGTATTACAAAATACATCGTCCGTTCATATTTACTTGTTCATGATTGATTTGACATACCTTTTTAAAATAATAAAACTAATTTTATATTTTTGCGCTAGGCAATCACCTTTTTTGTCTGGATGGAAATTGATGGGCAAGGTTTGCTTAATCGAATACACGAAATTGGGATCTATAATCATTATAAGTCAATCTCACAATTACTATTTGATAATAAGGATAAAATAAATATAAAATAATAAATTATATCTTAATTTTTTCAAGCTTGACAAATAAAAGTAAACATTTAACTTTTAACATAGTGAACAACTAAAAATGTTTCGAGAGAAATTTTAATTTTGTAAGTTATATGTAGCTCTATTTTAAATAAATTCTTTGTACTGTACTATTTTTAAGTACTCGATTAATGTCTATAAGCGGTTGTTATGCACCTTATTAAATGTGTTTCATATAATTGTTTATTATGTAGTATATAGGTATAATACGTAATCGAGTTTTTTAACTTGGCCTCAGCTAATATTTATGTCCTCAATTTTGTAACAGTGTATATAATAGATACTTAAATTTGTATAAAATTGAATAAGTAAATATATATTGTATATGGAGTATTGGTAATTCATATCTTATGTGATATTTTACGTGTATTATATCATATAAAATACATGTGTCCACTTGACAGAAATAAGATATGTGAGTTACCTAATATTTGCAACTTGTAGTATTGTGCAAATGATATAATTGGAAGCATTGATGGGAAGATGGAAAGGCTGTTAGGAATATTGGAGAGAGCAGATCAACTAAGGCTGAGAACTATAGACAACTTGCTGCAGCTTTTATTTTAACGACACAACAAGCGGTGGAGTATTTAATTGCTGCCGCCCACTTGCTCTTTGGAATTCTTAGCTGGGGTATCAATCACGACCATCAACGACCAAAGGGATAAGCTTTAGATTGTAATTATTTTTTATTTTTGGGTTTTGTCTGATGTCTGGTAATCGTTTTGAAGTCCCAATATCAATCACGACTGTCAACGCCCAAAGGAATAAGCTTTAGATTGTAATTTTTTTTTTTAGAGGGGACGTTGTCTGTTGTCTGGTAATTATTTTGGAGTTTCAACTAGTCTTGCAGCTTAGAAAGTTTTATTTTGAAAAATAAAAACCTCTTTTTGAAGTTTTGTACGATTGAGAGTGCAGTGTACGAGCTTGAATTAGTATTAGTAGGTGTTTGAACATGTGATTTTATATTTGTGATATGGAATTATGAGATAAAATTAGTGTTTGGTCATGCAATTTCATCTCATAATTTTATATCATGACATGAAATTACAAATTCTCCAAAATTCATAATTTGGAAATTTTAAATCATCATTAAAAAAATTTCAAATACAAAAATTAACTCACAAGTTTATATTTTGTAAAAAGAATTTCACCATTTATACTTATAAATTATTTATTTCATATATAAATAAAATTTATAGTTCATATTATTATTTTTATCAATCTTTAAATTATTTATATCTCATTTAATCATTACTCTCATCAACATATAATCTCGTTTGGTCATAAGAAATATTCACCTTTTTTTATCAGAATTTTTTTTCATTTTATTAAAAAATAATGTTTGGCCATGATAAATTCAAATACAATTTGAAGTTCCATTTGAAAAAGAAAAACAAGTCTCAACTTGTTTTCACTTTTTTCTAATTTCAACTTCACCTTTATAGTTAAAAAAATCCCTCTAAAAAAAAAAGACCAAATACAACTCTGACTCTAACTTCAACTCTAACTCCAACTCTAATATCAATTTTTTTTTTATTTTCATGGCCAAACGCCTATAAAATTTATTAATACTTCAAATCAACTCCTACTTTATCATTTATTATTCATCAAATTTATCATTTGATCAATAAATATTATATTTTTTTAGAATAGTTTTGTGATAGTATATTATACTTTTGTTATGAACTGTTGCTTATTTGGTAAGATTGTATAAAAAATTGAGACAATTTTGATAGTTTTCACTATTTATGGAGTTTTTTTTTTATAAGAAAAAAATACAATTTAAAATCTCAAATTGCATGTTCAAACCAAACTTCAACTTCATCTCATATGATTTCATATCATAATTTCAAATCATGATTTCATCTCACATGACCAAACGAGTCCTTAATGTAAATTTAATAATATATTATTATTATTATTTCCAGTCATTTTATTACATGAACTAAATCATATATATTAGTAATATAACAGAAAACTATTTAGTGATCGGGTAAAAAGAGGGTAAAAAAGGCATCATATGACGGAAGTTTAAACTCTAAAAAGTTATTACAGTCACAGATCTCTATAATGTCACCTCGTTATAACGGCATTTCACTATAGCGGCTTGATTTCTATGAAACTGATTTTTCATGTTATATTTTACTTCTCTATAACGACATTCTACATGTAACAGTAATGACGTTTATTATAATGATACTCTTTGTAAAATTACCTCTCTATAACAACATATTCAAATATTATATAATAATATTTTATAAGAAATATATTATGTACAAAATAAAGTACCAAAATATTTATGGTAATCATCATTAATTTCATGCACACAGTAAATTTCAAGTACGAATATCTAATTTAAAGGAAGAAATTGTATTTAAATGGTGTACATCAATTATTTCATAACTTCACAAGGAAAAAGGCTACTAATGTTGCCTTTTTTATATTCATGTTCTTTCTAGTTTTGCATACTTTTGTTTAGAACAACTAAATAAGATTTGAACGTCAAATACCAGTATACATATATAATAGCACCTCTCTATAACAGTCATAAAATTTTCGGATAAACGCCGCCATTATAGAGAGGTTTGACCAATGGCGGACCCATGATTCTAAGGTCATGGATGCTCAAGTCTCAACTGTCATAAATGTAATGTTGTTACTGGCCAGAGACCATAAGTGCATGAGTTCTTTGAAACTTGACCATCTAAGAAACAATTTTACTGGCGAACTATAATTAATATTATATATATATATATATATATAAAGAGAGAGAAGGAGGAGGAGGATATGTATATATTCATTTTTTATGTAGTTTATGAACGCTAGACAAGACATAACGCAACTTTAATTTATCATTACATGATCTTAAATAGAAGGATATGTAATTCGCAAAAATCCCTAATTTATTAAATGCCAATTTTGAAAATTAAAATTCCAAATCTAGCAAAAGCTCCTTAATGGAAGCACCACATAGTAGTACTAAATGTCCACCTCTTTAGAGAACAAGATCCTAAATTTCAACCAAAAAAAACTATATTTGTAAGTTACCCCGAGATAAATATTTTGGGTTGAAAACCAAAACTTGTTCATTTTGGATGGTATATTTTTCATTGATGTTTTGCCATTTTGATTAAGGAAAGGAAAAAGAGAAGTGAAAATAAAGAAGAAGAAGAAGAAGAAAGTCAGCCGTGGAGGAAAAGGGAAAAAAGGCGCAGTGGAGGAAGAAGAAAATGTTCAATTGTGTATGCAGAGAATCGAACCACAGACCTTTTGTCCGCTACAGTTCCAAAACACAACCTTCTGACCAGCGAACCCACTAGTCAATTGTGTCTCTGGGTTCTTACGCTTAATTACATTATCTACAAATATTCATGAAATATACCTATTCTGCTTTGAGATTAATGGGTGCTCGAACACCCACCCAATCAACATGGGTCCATCCCTAGGTTTGACGGTATAAATGATATCGGGTACGATAGTATCAAATAACTTTCTAAAATGTTCTAAATATGAATGGTACATCGAATAAGTGAATAGAGAATAGAAATAGTGTTATATAATGAAAGCTTGAAATAAATTAAAATAACAACAAAAGGGAGAACAGATGGCTATTATTCCTTTTCTTTTCTATTCAATCTTGGTATGCCCCTTATTACATGAAACAATGGTAATTTATAAGTCCAAAAGACTTGGAGCCAAATCTTGCTACAGTATTATTACTTGGAGAGGTAAGCTTTGTGGGCCATCATCATCCACGTGCATTCACAAGCCCAAACGTGAAGAGGCAAGTTTGGTGGGCCATGAACATCCACATCATTCATAACACACACACACACACACACTTGGATGTCCATGTAAGAGGGAAATTCTAGAAAATACGCCTTTGCTGGCTGCCTCATTAAAAACCTTACTAGGAAAATTCAGTGGAATAAAACCTTGGTTAAGAAAAAAAGAGTACAACGCACCATATTTTGATCTGCCTCTTCTTCGATCCGAAATTCCCAGCAAATCCTTGACTCCTCGAATACAATGCATTTTAATACCTGGCGAATCTTTCACTCTACCTCCTCTTATTAAGACCATAGAATGTTCCTGCAAATTATGACCTTCGCCTGGAATATGAGCAAATATATCATGTCGATTGCTCAACCGTACTTTGGCTATCTTACGTAGAGCTGAATTAGGTTTTTTTTGGTATTCTCGTTGAAACACGCGGGCATACTCCTTGCTTCTGGGGACATTGATCCAAAGCTCGAGTACGGTTCGTGCGCCATTTTTCTTCTCTACCATGACGAATCAATTGATTTAATGTAGGCATCGCTCTTTCCTTTGTTCTTCCCCCCTATTTTTGCCCTATCACTAGTGGTTACTCCCGATCCGAAGCACCCCTTTTCCATTCATAGAGAGATCCAATCGTCAAAATCAATAAAAAGGCCATCATGGACCAAGATCCAAATGGATCAATCTTGTTGGGAGGTACTGCCCAAGGAAAGGAAAAGGTTACTTCCGGATCAGGAATAATAAATAAAATGGAAACAAGATAAAATCTTATATCAAAATGACTTCTGGCATCACCGAAAGGATCGAAACCACATTCGTAGGCCGATAATTTTTTTAGATAGGTCGAACTATTGGAAGAAAATAAAAAAGGAAGACCGAGTGGGATCAAAGAAACTAGCGGGCTGATAACTAAATAGATACAAATAGGTACAAATTCTGACATCACCACAGAAAACTTGGTTCTTTCGCTCCTTGCTGGAGGAGCGGCATACCGAAAAAAAAGAAGCAAGAAATAGGAATGAAGGACGTTTCAAATACTGACAACTCAATAATGTTGTAAGATACTACCAGACACGCTTTAGACTATCTTTTTAAGGATAGCTCTAATTTCACCTCAGATGTCCATACTGCCCTTGGTCTCATCCTCCGCGTTATTACGCAAAAGTGTATAACCCAAGGCTATGAACCAAAGGAGAGAGGCTAGGTCTCAATCAATAGAAAGAAAACGAAATAGATCCACTTCATTTATCACAATGAATTCTATTTGTTCGATACACTGTTGTCAATATAAATATTGAATATTGAAAAAATCGATTTCAAAAGAAATTTCATAAGAGAAGAAGATGAGGCAAAGAAGGAATTGAGAGAGGTGCGTCGAGAAGTTCAATACCTTCTTGATCGAGAAAATGTCCTTGCTTGTACTTCTTTTCTTTTTTTTAAGATTGGGTTGGTGTGAAGTGTACCGCTTGTCTAGACTAT
This sequence comes from Capsicum rhomboideum, assembly GCA_031232105.1. Taxonomy (NCBI): domain Eukaryota; kingdom Viridiplantae; phylum Streptophyta; class Magnoliopsida; order Solanales; family Solanaceae; genus Capsicum; species Capsicum rhomboideum. The sequence goes on from CP124716.1 coordinate 138,690,156, forward strand.
GCTTTGCATGAACATCTCAATGTCCAAGATAAAAGGAACTAGGGGAAGAATCGACGAGGCGAGTGTTCTCGAAGAGAAAACCGTGATGGAAAAGCGTGAGGAGAATTCTCAAGTCGATATGTTAGAAGGTGCAAAATCAATGGGTGCAGGAGCTGCTACAATTGCTTCAGCGGGAGCTGCTATCGGTATTGGAAACGTCCTTAGTTCCTCGATTCATTCCGTGGCGCAAAATCCATCATTGGCTAAACAATTATTTGGTTATGCCATGATCAGTATAGGTGTTCTTGGGTTTCTTGTTTGGGCTCATCATATGTTTACTGTGGTCTTAGACGTTGATACCCGTGCCTACTTCACCCAACTATCATGATCATACCTGTAGATACTATAGTAACTTTGTTTATGGATTTGCCTCAGTCATTGGTTGATGGCGCACCCCTGCCGGACTTAAATATGCCCATGTTTTCGGATTCCAATTTCCTGGCCGAACCCCCAGAGGATCCCTATCAACCATTATATCCTTTGATTGGTAGTCTGTCGTTAGAGGAGCAAAGGTCTGGTTAGGTCTTCACATTCCAATCTTGTGTACCATCTTCTCAAGAGTTGAAGTTGGTAAAGATTTAGTGAACAAATCTGATGGATTGTCACTTGAACGGATTTGTTGTACATCAATATCACTAATCTTCTGGAGATCATGTGTGAAGAATAACTTTGGCGAAATTGCTTCGTTCTATCTCCTTTTATAAAGCCTCCCTTTAATTGGGCTATGCATGCAACATTGCCTTCAAATAGGACTGTGGGTACCTTGTTATCACACTTAAATCACATCTCTTTTCGATGAAATGTATCACCGATCTCAACCATACATATTTTCTACTTGCTTCATGAATAACTATTATCTCAGCATGATTTGAACAAGTAGCAATAATAGACTGCTTTATAGATTGCCACGAATAGCAGTTCCTCCACATGTAAATACATAACCTATTTGCGACTGAGCTTTATGTGGGTCAAATAAAACCTGCGTCTGCATGACCAACAAGATCTGCACTATCTTTGTTAGTATAAAACAGACTCATATCAATAGTCCCCTTTAGATATCATATTATATGTTTAATTTCGTTCCAATGTCTCCGTGTTGGATAAGAACTATACCTTGTTAGTAAATTAATAGAGAATGATATATCAGGCCTTGTAGCATTAGCAAGATACATAAGTGCACCAATAGCACTGATATATGGTACTTCAGGACCAAGAATCTCTTCATTCTCTTCTGGAGGTCGGAACGGGTCTTTACTCACTTCAAGTGATCGAACAACTATTAGAGTAATTAATGAATGTGCTTTGTCCATGTAAAATCATTTCAAAACCTTCTTAGTATAGGCAGATTGGTGGATAAAGACCCCTTCTGCTAAATGTTCAATTTGTAGACCAAGACAAAATTTTGTCTTTCCAAAATCTTTCATCTCAAATTCTTTTTTTAGCTATTCAATTGCCTTTTGAACCTCTTCTGAAGTTTTAATGAGATATGTCATCAACATAAACAACGAGTATACATAAACAACGAGAATAACAAACTCTGATTATGTTTTCTTAATAAAATACAAAGATAAATAACATCATTTATGTAAGCTTCATTTATCAAGTACTCACTAAGGCGGTTATACATACACCCTGATTGTTTTAGACCGTATAACGATCTTTATAATCTAATTGAGTAAATTTCTTGAGATTTTGAACTATATACTTCAGGCATCTTTAATTCTTCTGGAATTTTCATATAAATTTCATTATCAAGCGAACCATAAAGATAAGTTGTAAACACATTCATTAGATGTATTTCAATATTTTCATGTACAACTAAATTGATGAGATATCAAAATGTTATTGCATTCATAACGGGTGAATATGTTTCTTCGTATTCGACATCGGGTCTTTGAGAGAATTCTTGTGCAACAAGACGTTCCTTGTATCTTATTATCTAAGGCGTATTTATATGCCTTATTGCCGACTTTGACCCATGTTTACCTTAGTTTTGAGAGCAATAAGTATGTATTTTGTATTGTTTTGATGGAATATTTGATATTGTGCTAATAAATGTGATTAGACCCTTGTAGGTGAAATTTGTGACTATTTGAAGCATTTTTGGCATGGAAAGCAAGGCTTGGAGGAGCTATGAGCAAAGGATATTGAAGATAAGAGGCAAGCCAAGGATTTGAACTTGAAATATCCAACCAAATTCGCAAAGAAAAATCGAAGAAAGCAAGAAAAACGGAGTCTAAGTGGTAGGCGCTCCAGGCAGCGTGTCGGGCCGCTTTTGACAGAAATTTTGCTCAGATGGACAGCAGAGGGGCGAGCCCAGGGGCGTATCGGGCCGCTTTTTGGCAATTTTTGCCCCGAGTTTGTGTCTATAAATAAGGTTTTTGGGTTATTGTATCAGAAGTCCATCTTGGTTGGACTAACTTTGGGCGATTTTGGGCATATAAATTAGGTTTAATACTCCTTCTTTTCAGCTTTGATTTATTTTTATGAATTTTTATCAAAGTATGATGTTAATTCAAGGTATGAGTGGCTAAAATCCCTCATTCTTGGGGTTTAGGCTACGAACATGAATCTCATGAGTTGAATTTTATTGGTTTTTGCGGAAGTTTATCGATTATTGGTTATTCTTATATTCTTGATTTTACTATTTTAATGCTTGATCACCATTGAAATAAATTTATTGTCTTGAGAGGAGCTTAAGAGAGAAATTGAGAGATAGAACTTAGAATATAAAGAGCGTGACCTTTACTCGAGGAAGAGATTCCAAGAGATTGAAATGTTTTTAGGACCGAGAAGTACCTAATGCGTCGCGCTTGTTCAAATACAGGAAGATAGCTTAGAGGCGTTAGAATTGGTTAAATCTATCCCCGCTCAATGATGTAGTTAGGTTTCCAATTTCTAATAGAAGGTTATAGTTTGGAGACGAATATAATCATATTATTAACCTCGTGGTCAATAACCAAGATAAAAGACTCAAATTGCTTAAACCAGTAATATTCATACTCTATAAAGGGTGTTTGGAGTGCCTTGACCCTGAGAATTTACTTTTTATTGACTTTTATATCATATTTATGAAAATTGAAGTTACGGTAGTGAATATAGTAGTTTATATTCGTAATAATCTAATTTTTAGTAACAAATCCCTTTTCCTTTTTGCAACACTAGTTTTTAATTATTATTTGACGTCTAAAATTGACTTCTGTTGACGAAAGTCTCTTGAGTTCGATATCCGGCTCTTTTAAAAGAGCCCTGATATTACTTGAACGATCACGTTCCCTTGCGTGTATAGCTGGGTCACAACAGGTTTTTGACGCCGTTGCCGGGGAGTTTTAAATAGATAGATTTCAATTATTGACGTTTCTACTCTAATTTTCAGCTAAGTGTTGACAACTTGATCTTAGCTATCCTATTTTGAAGGTTTACTTCATCTGAACGCTAGCAAGGAATAAAGATTTGGTAACCCCGCAGTCTGAACCTGAGAGATACTTTCATAGATTGAGGAGACAGACTGCAGATTACCCAATCTCGCAGTTTGAACTGGCTGACAAAGGCATACGGGATAATCCCGTAAGAATTGAGGATCGAGTGGAGCACCTAAGAAATCCAGTTGATCCTGTAGACCCAGTGGGAAATAGACTTGAGCCAGTAGTTATGATAGCTAGGACAGTTCGCGATGTGGCAATCCCACTCGCTACTAATGTTACCTCCAGTATTCAAAAACTGGAAGCTAGAGGTAGATTTGAGCTTAAGCAGAACATGGTGCAACTCTTGCACTCAAGTGGACATTTACAGGTCTTGCTCACGAGGATCCGCAGAGGCATATCCAAAATTTTCTGGAGATCAGTGACACATATATTCCTGCGGGTGTGTCTTCGGATTATGTGAGACTAACTTTGTTGCTCTTTTCTCTGTTGGGGGAAGCAAGGAGGTGGTTAGATGCAGAGCCGGTGAATTCTATCACGACTTGGATGATCTTGCTCGAAAATTCTTGATAAGGTTCTTTCCATCCAGAAAGACAACAAAGTTGAGGAGTGAGATATTAAGTTTTAGACAGAGAGATGATGAAAATTTGTACCAAGCTTGGAACAGATTCAAATCCCTGTTGAGGGATTGTCCTCATCACCACCAAGCAAATGAAGTGTTGGTGCATACTTTTATTGAGGCTCTCGAACCCAACACTAAAATTCTACTTGATTCAGCTGCAAGTGGACAAGCTTTAGAGAAGACTTACGATGAATTATATGCTTTGTTGAATCATATTTCGCAGAAAAATCCAGATTGGCATGGTGATAATTCTAGAAATTCTACAAAGAAGATTGCCGGGAAACTAGATGTGGATGCAGTCACAGCATTATCTGCCCAAATTTCAGCCATGCAAAATATGATGAACAATCACTTTAGCAGTTTAAATTTGGGGCAGCAACAAGCTCCTGTAAATGCAGTACAACAACATGTTCCGGTGTGGTGTGATGTATGCGGGAATGGGGACCATACCAGCGACTTGTGCAGTTCAAATTCAAATTCTGTAAATTTTGTAAGTAATGCCCAAAGAGGAGGTGGAGCACCAAATTATGGAAATAATTACAATGCTGGGTGGAAAAATCACCCAAACTTATCTTGGGGAAATAATCAAAATCAGTATAGGCCTTAAGGATATGCACCACAATACAACTAACAGCAGGGTCAAGGTAATCAATTGGGTGCTAAGCCTGAAAATATGAGAGTAGAAGATATGTTGAAGCAGATTATGGCAGAGCAAGCTAAGCTGGCAGTAGATATGAGGAACAATCAGTTAGCTACTCAAAATTTGGAGAAACAAATTGGTCAGTTAGCAAATGCACAGAATACAAGGCCTCAAGGAGGTCTTCCAAGTGGTACTGATCCTAACTCGAGGCAGGTGAGTGCTATTGTTACTCGTAGTGGTAAGCATTTAGAGGATACTGTTTCACCAGTAGAAGAATTAGAGCCGAAAAAAGTTGTGGTTGAAAACAACAAGTTAAATCTGACAGAAGCTCCAAAGATGAAAAAGTGGTCCAAAGTGTAAAGTTGCCTCCTCCTTTTTCTCAGAAGTCCAAAAAGAAGAAGGAAGATGATTGCTTTGGTAAGTTCATTGAATTACTTAAATAAGTGCACATTAATTTGCCACTTGTGGATATCTTGCACGGTATTCCAAAGTATGCTAAGTTTGTGAAGGATATTGTGGCAAACAAGAGCAGATTGACTGAGTATGCCACAGTTGCACTTACTGGGGAGTGCATCTCTCACATTCAAAATTGTTTACCCACCAAGCTGAAGGATCCTGGAAGCTTCACTTATAAAAAATACTCTGGGAGATCGTGTCTGTGCTCGTGGTTTGTGCGATTTGGGGGCTAGTATTAATCTGATGCCCACTTCGATTTTCAAGGAGTTGGGTTTAGGTCGTCCTAAACCTACTACTATTATTTTGGAGTTTGCAAATCGATCCATGACTAGACCGGATGGTATTGTTGAGGATTTTCTGGTTCAAGTGGGTTCGTTGATCTTTTTGGTTGATTTTGTGGTGCTTAATGTTGAGCCTGACCCGAAAGTTCCATTTATTTTGGGGCGTCCATTTCTGGCCACAGGGGGTGCGATCATTGATGTAGCAGTAGGGAAATTGACTATGCGAGCTCATGATAAGGTGGAGGTCTTTGATGTATACAGGGCTTTGAAGCTACCATAAATTTAGGAGAACTTGTCAGCTATCACGGCTATAGATTTGGCGGCTGAAAGCATCCATACTTTGTCTACAGATCTCGTGGAAAGAGTTTTGATGGGGCAAGATATTTTTAGTGATGCGGAAGCTATTGAATTGGCGCAGTTTCTTGATCTTATGGGCATCTATGCCAATGAGGGTGGATGGGAACCTTTAAATCGTCCACTCGGACCTCCACCCAAGCCATTAATTGAGGAAGCACCGAAGCTTGAATTGAAAGAACTACCATCTCATCTTCAATATGCTTTCTTAGGTGAAAATGAGACCCTTCCTATTATTCTTGCAGCAAATTTATCAAGGGAAAAAGTTGATGCAGCATCGGTGATACTCAAACGAAGGAAGAAGGCTATCGGATGGCAAATGTCTAACATCCATGGTATTAATCCGGGTTTGTGTATGCATAAAATTTAAATGGAGGAAGGGCATAGTTCGAGTGTGCAACACCAACGATGCTTGAATCCAGTATTGAAAGAAGTTGTAAGGAAAGAGGTAATTAAGTGGTTAGATTCGGACATTGTCTACCTTATCTCTGACAGTACATGGGTTAGTCCAGTACAGTGTGTCCCGAAAAAGGGTGGTATGACGGTGATCACGAATGATAATAATGAGTTAATTCCTACAAGAACTGTGACTGGGTGGCGTATTTGCATGGATTATCAAAAACTGAATGATGCCATGAGGAAAGATACATTATCCGATCCCGTTTATTGATCAGATGTTGGATCGGTTAGCCAGGAAGGAATATTATTGCTTTCTTGATGGGCATTCCGGGTATAATCAAATTGCTATAGATCCTCAATATCAAGTGAAGACTACATTTACATGTCCTTACGACACTTATACTTTCAAGCGTATGCCCTTTGGATTGTGCAACGCACCGACTACTTTTCAGCATTGCATGATGGCAATTTTCTATGACATAGTGGAGGAGTTCGTGGAGAATTTTATGGATGATTTTTTTGTCTTCGGTAACTCTTTCGAGGTATGTTTGCAAGACCTAGATAGAGTCCTTGCTCGGTGTGAAGATACTAATCTTGTTCTCAATTGGGAAAAATGTCATTTTCTTATGATGAAAGGTATAGTTCTTGGACATAAAGTGTCAAAGCAAGGACTTGAAGTTGATAGAGCAAAGATTGAAGTTATCGAGAAATTACCTCCACCTGTGTCAGTGAAAGGGGCGCGTAGTTTCTTGGGACATGCTAGTTTTTACAGCCAATTCATTAAAGATTTTTCCAAGATTTCATAGTCCATGTGCACGCTCTTAGAGAAAGATGTTAAATTTATATTTTGTGAGTCGTGTGTGAAGGCATTCGAAATCTTGAAGAAGAAGTTGGTTGAAGCACCTATCCTTATTGCTCCGGATTGGGATCTACCATTTGAGCTCATATGTGACGCGAGTGATGTTGCAGAAGGTGCAGTTCCTGGGCAGTGGAAGAACAAGGTATTTTACTCTATTTATTATGCAAGTAAAACTCTTGATGCAGCCCAAGCAAATTACACGGTGACTAAAAAGGAGATGCTAGCTTTGGTGTACGCATTTGATAAATTTAGATCATATTTGATGGGTACTAGCGTCATTGTATACACAGATCATGCTGTAATACATTATTTGTTCAATAAAAAATATGCTAAGCCTCGGTTGATTAGATGGATTTTATTGTTACAAGAGTTTGATTTAGAGATTAAAGATAGGAAAGGGTCAGAAAATCAGATTGCCGACCACTTTTCTAGACTTGAGAGCTCGACACATGTAGCTGATGATGGGCGTATCTGTGAGGAATTTCCAGATGATCAATTGCTAGTATTAGAGGATGACGAGTTTCCATGGTATGCAGACATTGTGAATCTATTGGCGAGTGGGCTATTTCCTCCTGATTTGAGTCCTCAACAAAATAAGAAGCTATCGTATGAGGCACATTCTTATATTGGGACGAGCCTTATTTATTCAAGCAGGGGCCCGATCAAGTGGTGAGACATGTATTCCAGATGCGGAGGTGAAGCATATATTGGAGAGCTGCCATGCATCTCCTTATGGTGGTCATCATGGTGGTGAACGTACAGCCCGCAAAATTCTACAATCAGGTTTCTTTTGGCCTTATTTATTTAAAGATGCGCATGAGTTTGTAAAAAGTTGTGACCAGTGCCAACGTATGGGGGCGATCTCACAAAGACACGAGATGCCTTTAACTAGTATCCTTGAAGTTAGAAATTTTTGATGTGTGGGGGATAGATTTTATGGGCCCTTTTCCAAAGTCAAATGGGAATCAATACATACTTATATCAGTGGATTATGTGTCTAAGTAGGTAGAGGCTGCTGCTCTTCCTACAAATGATTCTAAGGTTGTGGTGAAATTCCTTCAAAAACACATCTTCACAAGGTTAGGCACTCCAAGAGCTATTATTAGCGATGGAGGTTCACACTTTATAAATTATTGGGTGAAGAGTGTGTTGGCTAAATATGGTGTTAGACACAAGGTTTCAACAACGTATCATCCCCAAACAAGTGGCCAAGTTGAAGTATCTAATCACGAGATAAAATAAATCTTGCAAAAGACTCGGAATACTCAGAGAAAAGATTGGTCGCTTAAGCTAGATGATGCTCTTTGGGCTTATAGAACTGAATTTAAAACACCTATAGGGACTTCTCCATATCATCTTGTTTTTGGGAAAGCATGTCACCTCCGGGTTGAGCTTGAGCACCGAGCATATTGGGCGGTGAAGAAGTTGAACCTAGATCCGGAGTTGGCTAGTCAAAGAAGGTTGTTGCAACTACATGAGTTGGAAGAGTTTTGTTTCCACATGTATGAAAATGCAAAGATTTATTAGGAGAAAATGAATCGATGGCACGACAAGCACATTCTCCAACGCACTTTCGAGCCAGTCCAAATGGTACTACTATTTAATTCTAGACTTAGGTTATTTCCGGGCAAGCTAAGATCTAAGTGGAGTGGTCCTTTTGAGGTAAGTCACATAACTCCTCATGGTGGGGTAGAAATCATGAATAAAGGTGATGGTACTAAATTTCTTGTGAATGGCCAAAGATTAAAGCTCTATTTTGGTGAAGATGTAAAGCGTAAGGAGGACGTGCTTCGCCTTGATGATAATTGAGCCAAGCTTGGTCAAGCCGCGATATTAAATAAGGTTCTTGATGGGAGGCAACCCGTTGATGTATTGTAATAGTTAGGAATTATAACGTAAAAATACAAAAAGAAGAGTCGTGCCACGACCAAAACTAAGGCGCTTGATGGGAGGCAACCCATTTCTTTTAAAAATTTTCTTTTCTAACTTAGTTCTAGGATTTATTGTTTATGTAGAGACACACGGAGTATTTTGCCATGGAAATCCAAGAGAAAAAGGTAAATTGGAGGATTAATGATCTTTTGAAGATGCTGGGAAGGTAAGAAATGCTTTGGAGTAAAGTTTTGCGTCATGGGACTTGAAAAAGACCCAAAATATGTTGACAAATGTGGAAAACCGCTCAGGTCTGATGTTAAGTATGGGGCGCGACATCTAGCGTGCCAGGCCGCACTTGCCCAAAATTTGGATAGCATGGATAGTGGGCAAGCGCGCCAGGCCGCTCATGCCCAGATTTTTGTCCGCACGGGTAATGGGCAGGCGCTCCAGGCAGCGTGCCAGGCCGCTCCTGCCCAGATTTTTGTCCCACTAGGCAGCGGGTAGCGCGACAAAGGGCGTGCCGGGCCGCTACCCCCTTTAATTTCTTAGGCTGAATTTTTTAAAAAGGGTTACACCATACCCCTCTACCCTACCCGATCCACCCCACCCCCTATCTTTTAAATCCCCAAATTCTTTTAATTCATCACAAAGCTTATCCCAAAGATCAATTTTGCTCCCCACAAAATCAATTTTCTCTCTTACTTTTCTTTTCTCCTTCCCACACAAAGCACGATTTCCCCTTCTCATCTTTGGATTGTGATTGTAAGACTCCATTAAAGCTACCAAGGTATGTTTTCTTTAAGCTTTCTCTCTCTAGATTGCTATGAGAATGTTACAAATTTGGGGATTCTTGAAATTCGAATTTTTGATGCCCTGTATGTTCTATGTAGTTTGACTTGATTATTATGCTAGAGTTGGCTTTATGGGGTGTCATGAAGATGAACTTGAAGTGCAAGTGAAAGTGTTCTTAGTAATCTTGTTTTTAGTTGAATAACTTTCAAGTGGGTTTAGCTTAAATGGTGGTAATTGAGAAAATTGCTTGTTGAAATCACTTGATATAACCCATATATTGTTGAATGTGCATGGAACTTGCTAGAATTCTAGAGTGAAACAAGTAAGCCATTCTATTGATAATTATGGGAATGTGGAACTTGTGTTGGGGATGATGAATTTATATATGGGTTGGACTTTGTAATTGGGCGTTAAGTGAAGAGGGGAAGTCTAAGTACCCTTACACCTATATATTTTGAATTGATGCTAAGTAACTAAGTGTGGGGTGGCCCTTACAGCCAACACACATGGAGTTAGTTAGCCATCTTTACATGGAAAATTGACATACTTGTTGGAACTTTGTCACAGGTACCATGTCAGAATCTAACGTGGCAGCTTTGAGTTCACACAAGCAACGACGGTCAGGAAATAAGGTTCCAGCGAGTCCCCCAGTCCCTAAAGGCCAGAAAAAAAATGGGTTAAATGTTGTCTCTAGTGCCGAAAAGAATTGGTACAAGAGCCACCCCAAGGAAAAATACTTTGCGGACGAGTGTATTGATAGGTCCAGTCTAGCTCGAACTTACCCAAAAATATTGGAGCACATCATGCAATTGGGTATGGGTTTCATCTTTTCCAAACCATTTGATTGCAACCTGCATCTTGTAAGAGAATAGTATGCTAATTGGAACCCAGATGCACCTACCAGCTCGGTGATTGTACGAGGGTCAGATGTTATACTGGATTTCCTGGGCCTCAATGGGTTATTGGGAGCACACACTCGGGCTAGTCCCCATGACCTGCATAAGCTGAATATTCGGCCTCCCTATGCACAGATTTGACACACACTTTGTGGCCAACGTTCGACGGTAAGATGGCTTCGCCACCATAAAAAAAGGGGCACCACATGAGTTTAACCTATGCTCATTTCAATAAAGAAGCACAGATTTGGTTGAAGATTGTGTGATTTTGCTTGATTCCGGGTAGCCACATGATGGAGGCAACTAGGGACCGAGTCTGTTTGGTGTATGCTTTAATGACCGATGTTGAAATTGATGTGGGTTCTGTGGTACTTTCGGCTATGTGCTGAGCTCATCTACAAGGAGGCCTTCGATGTGCTTTTGGAGGTGTATTGACTAAATTAATGAAGGCATTCGACGTCCCGAAAGAAGCATTTGATTATCATCCTCCTTTGGTGACGACACTTGTTGATGTCACCCAAACAAAAACACCTGATGCGCTCGGCCCCACTCTCACGTTAGCAGAGTGTCACGCTCGTGATGACGGGATCTTATCCCGTATGTATGGTCTGGAAATGCTACGCCATAGGACTGGGGGTAGGCCCTCTACGGCAGATGACCTGAGCCAGGTTGAGAGGGATTATCCTCTAAATGAGCATGCCATGGCATTGTTGCAGATTGGGATAAATTTTGTTGAGCCTGTGGATGATGATGTCCCCACAGATGAGAATGACCGTCACCCCGAGTCCGATGAGGGTGAGGTAGAGGCGGATGATACACCTTTAGCAGTATGTGGCCCGGAGGATGACGATTTCCTTGACTGACCAGGGAGCTCCTTACACCCTATTCTTGCCTTGTTTAATTTTTGTAGCATTGGGGACAGTGCTCATCTTTTAAGGGGTGGGGGGGTGGGGGTGTTATGGGATTCCTTTTTATATGTGTGTTTTTAGTTATTTTATTTTGGATTCCTTAGCCTTTGTTTTTGGTTCTTTTACTAAGGATAGTCCCTTTGAACCGTAGAAAAGCACAAAAAGATTTTTTTGGATTGAGTCTCTTTTAGTCATAGTATTAGGAGCTTTGCTCTATGATGGATGGATGACGACTGTCTTAAGAGCAAATTAGTCATGCTATTGTTGGGTGTTCTTGCTTGCTATGTAATTACGCATACACGTCCGGTATAATTGTGGAGCATGCTAAGATATACAATAGCAAGTGTTGAGACATCTAATGCTCACTTAGTTGACTTGATAAGTTGCTTAATGTTGAACTCGTGCATAACTTCGTATAAACTGTATGGTGAGCCTGCTTGAGTTAAACATGTGCCATGTGTGAGTGAGGTTTTTGTGATATTCCATATGCCTATTAATGTCTAGAACTTGCCCGGTGTGTTTGCAAATTGAAATAAAGGGTGTTGAGTTTAGGAGATGATATAGGCATTTCTTTGATAGCCATGTTTTATACCTACTTTATCTACCCTTTGTGCATGATCTTAGTTAGCCCCATTGAGCCTTTAGCCTATTCTTTGGTAGCCTTATATGTAGCTTAATCCTTTTCTTTCAATTAACCGTAATTTGATCCAAAACTCCTAAGCGCTTTAGTTGAGAAATTAAGATGTTAAGGAGTGTAAAAATTGAAGAAGGAAAAAGTGAAGTTGAAGCCCCAAGTAAATAGCTTTTGGTGTGTGAAAAAGTTTATGTGTTGGTGGTAGGGAGTAATGTAATGAAAAAAAAAATTGACCAGAAGAAGTGAATCGTGTGTTGATAACAAATACTCCTTGCCTAATATGGGTAAGCTAGCTTAAGGAGATGGGGCAAAACAAGAGAGTTGGGAAGACAAAAAGTGGTGTAAAAATAGGTTGGTTGGAGGTGATCTTAATGTGATTTGTAGTGTATTAAAGCGCTTAGGGAAGAGAGTCACTATTCTTGACCAAATAGTTCCTACCCGTCGCTTAGCCTACATTACAACCCTTAAAGTCCTACTTGATCTTGAACTTTGACATTCTACTATTAGTGGAGTACAACACTAAGGGCAAGCTTATGGGTCATCTTGTGTTGCATGTGAATTCTTTTTGAGAGTGAGAGAACTTTTATTCATGCACCCATTCAATAGTTACTTTGAAAAATTTGTGTGAAATATTGGGTGATTCTCTTGTGGTGAGGGCACATGTTTAGCAAAGTGTGGTGATCTATTGGTAACGTATTTTGCATGAGTTCGCAACTAGTAGAGTTGTTCTGTGAGGTTAGGTCATTTCAATTTGCTATTCACTTGTTAGTGATGTTATCATGTTAAGTGCATAATGCAATGAATGTGGTTGTGTAGCTATGCTGGAATACCTATTGAGTGTCGGTTGTCTAAAGTCGCCTTGAGTTGATTGTGGTGATTATTTGATGACGAACAATGGTTCAAGTGTGGGGTGGTAATCTAAGGCGTATTTATATGCCTTATTGCCGACTTTGACCCATGTTTACCTTAGTTTTGAGAGCAATAAGTATGTATTTTGTATTGTTTTGATGGAATATTTGATATTGTGCTAATAAATGTGATTAGACCCTTGTAGGTGAAATTTACGACTATTTGAAGCGTTTTTGGCATGGAAAACAAGGCTTGGAGGAGCTATGAGCAAAGGATATTGAAGATAAGAGGCAAGCCAAGGATTTGAACTTGAAATATCCAACCAAATCCGCAAAGAAAAGTCGAATAAAGAAAGAAAAATGAAGTCAAAGTGGCAGGCGCGCCAGGCAGCGTGCCGGACCGCTTTTGACAGAAATTTTGCTCAGATGGACAGCAGAGGGGCGCGCCCAGGGGCGTGCTGGGTATTTGATGCACCACCTTTCAGGGGAAGAAATTTGGCTAAGTCCTAGGCGCGCCCAGGGCGTGCCGGGCCGCTTTTTGGCAATTTTTGCCCCGAGTGTGTGTCTATAAATAGGGCTTTTGGGTTATTGTATCAGAATTCCATCTTGGTTGGACTAACTTTGGGCGATTTTGGGCATATAAATTAGGTTTAATACTCCTTCTTTTCAGCTTTGATTTATTTTTATGAATTTTTATCAAAGTATGATGTTAATTCAAGGTATGAGTGGCTAAAATCCCTCATTCTTGGGGTTTAGGCTACGAACATGAATCTCATGAGTTGAATTTTATTGGTTTTTGCGGAATTTTATCAATTATTGGTTATTCTTATATTCTTGATTTTACTATTTTAATGCTTGATCACCATTGAAATAAATTTATTGTCTTGAGAGGAGCTCGAGAGAGAAATTGAGAGATAGAACTTGGAATATAAGGAGCGTGACCTTTACTCGAGGAAGAGATTCCAAGAGATTGAAATGTTTTTAGGACCGAGAGGTACCTAATGCGCCACGCTTGTTCAAATACGGGAAGATATCTTAGAGGCGTTAGAATTGGTTAAAGCTATTCCTGCTCAACGATGTAGTTAGGTTTCCAATTTCTAATAGAAGATTATAGTTTGGAGACGAATATAATCATATTATTAACCTCGTGATCAATAACCAAGATAAACGACTCAAATTGCTTTAACCAGTAATATTCATACTCTATAGAGGATGTTTGGAGTGCCTTGACCCTGAAAATTTACTTTTTATTGAATTTTATATCATATTTGCGAAAACTGAAGTTACGGTAGTGAAGATAGTAGTTTATATTCCGCAATCATCTAATTTTTAGTAACAAATCCCTTTTCCTTTTCGCAACACTAGTTTTTAATTATTGTTTGACGTCTAAAATTGACTTCTGTTGACGAAAGTCCCTTGGGTTCGATATCCAGCTCTTTTAAAAGAGTTATTATATCATTTGAACGATCACGTACACTTTCGCGTATAGCTGGGTCGCAACATCTTACAACTTTATTTCTCTCGTTTTTTTTCGCATAAAGACCCATTTATAGCCAAATGATTTTACACTATCAAGGGTTCGAATTACAGGTCCAAAAACCTCACGTTTAGCAAGTGAGTTCAATTCTGATTGAATTGCTTCTTGCCATTTTTGCCAATCACATCTTTGTCGACATTCTTCGACAGATAGATTTTCAAAATCCTCACTGTCTTGCATAATGTTAAGTGCGACATTATATGCAAAAACATTATCCACCATAATTTTTTCTCGATCTAAATTTATCTTATCACCAGTAGAACTCATTGAAAGTTTTTTATTCACTTGAGTCTCAGATTTACTGATTTATTCAGACATATCAGAATTAATCAGATCTTGAGTCTCTTCATGAGATTCTTTTATAGTGTCACTTTTACCCATTTTCGTGTTTTTTTTTTTTTTTAACTCCTTCGAACCCAATAGTCTACGACACTTCAGGCGTGGTTGGGATTCAGAAGTTATGACACTAGTAGATAGTTCTTTTAGGACATCAATTCAGACATGCACATTCGCTGTAGGGATATGCGACTTAGTTATTCATTTCAAATCAGTAAATGCGTCTGACATTTGATTTGTTATTTTCTGTAAGTGAATGTTCTTCTGGGATTTTTATTCATATATGGGGATATGTGGATCAAAATGAGATAATAATGAAACTTTTCACACAATTTCTCTTTTGAGTTCCTGTTTCTCTCCCTTTAATTGTGGAAAATTTGTTTCATCAAATCGGCAATCTACAAATCAAGCAGTAAATAAATCTCCCGTCAATGATTCAAGGTAGCGAATTATGGAGGGTGACTCAAACCCAATATATATTCCTAACCTTTTCTGGGGGACCATCTTAGTGCGGTGTGGTGGTGCTACTAGCATGTATACAACGCAGTCAAAATTTGTAGATGAGCAATATTTGAATCATGACCAAAGACTAATTGTGACAGAGAGTATTTATTATAATGAGTCGGTCTGAGATGAACAAATGATGTTGAATGTGAGATAGCATGACCCCAAATAGTAGTGGACAATTTCATTTTCATAACTGGTGGTCTTGCTATCAATTGTAGGTGCTTAATAAATGACTCGACAAGGCCATTTTGAGTATGAACATGAGCGACAAAATTTTCAACTCTTGGCCCAACTGATACACAACAATCATCAAAAGCTTGGGATGTAAATTCTCCAGCATTATCGAGGCGAATAACCTAAATGGGATAATTTGGGAATCCCACCCTTAATTGTATTATTTGTGCCAATAATTTTACAAACGCCAGGTTACGTGATGATAAGAGTTACACATAAGACCATCTTGCAGATGCGTCTATTAGGATCATAAAGTACATGAATAACCCACTGGATGGGTAAATAAATCCACATGTATCCCCATTTATACGTTCTAAAAAAAGAGGAGATTCGATGTTAACTTTCAGTGGCGACGACTTAGTTATCAATTTGCCTTGATAACAAGCAGCACATGAAAATTCATCACTTGTAAGAATCTTCAGGTTCTTTAACGGATGCCTATTTGAATTTTCAATGATTTGTCTCATCATTATTGATCCAGGATGACCTATTTGGTCATGCCAAAGTACAAACGTATTTAAATCGGAAAACTTCTGATTTACGATAGAGTGTGCTTCAACTGTACTAATTTCTGCCTAATAGATGCAAGAAAACAAAGTTGGCAATTTCTCCAACACACATTTCTGGCCTGAGACATTCTTGGTAATGCCAAGATATTCAACATTCATTTTATTTATTGTCTCAACATGATATCCATTTTAGCGGGTATTTTTAAAACTTAACAAGTTTCTCGGAGATTTAGAAGAGAACAATGCATCTTGTATAACAAGTTTCGTCCCCTTAGGAAAAAATATAATAGCTCTTTCGGAGCCTTCAATCAATTTTGAATTACCAGAAATTGTTATAACATTTGCTTTTCTTCTAAGCAAGTAAGAAAAGTATTTCTCATCTTTAAATTTATACAAATATCCTCACGATAGATCATTAATTCAAATAAAATTTGAGGAGTATCCATATTCTTTAAGATGAAAATAGAAAAAAAGTAAACATTATACTAGTTGTTGACACCCAATTTTGGACCGACATTTTTCAAATAAATACTTTTTGTGCTTTTTATTTATTAAAAAGCATAAAATTTAATTTTTACATATTTTGTTCAATTTTAACACAAGTTATTGATAATTATCCTTTTTCTTGAAAATGTTATGATATTATTAATTTATTATAATTTTTAATTATTGGTTGTCACTGATTTTTTACACAATCATTTTTATTAACAAATGTTGTTTGAGTTTTATTGAATCTTTAATTTTATTTTAAACTCAAATCATATTCTTATCTGACATTAAATTTATTTGTTCATTTTTTTTTTTTATCAAAGTTCGTTAATTCATAAAAGACGGAGAAGATAATTTTACACAGATAAGTTAAATATTCATAGTTTTGGATAAGATTAAATAGTCATTGTTTTGGATAGCCCATGATTTTTCAAAATCATGGTATTGAACACATAGTTTTGCTCTTGAGTGGTTTTGATTTTTTCTATAAAACTAACCCATTTTCTTCATAATTAATGATGGTGAAAATTTTCAAATTAGGTAAACAAATTCTATTCCATTTTTTGCCCTAAGCCGCCATTTTCTCCCTTTCCTCAACTCCGGTGACCTCCACCACCCACCGAAAAATATCACTCCATCTCCGTTCAACTTTTACCCCTCTGTTTCTTTGTCTTCTACGGCGAAGCAACGCCGGAGTTCATCAACCAGCCGAGACAGTCAACGACGCCGACCAAAAAATGGTCGGAGGTTTAGACTCCGGCGAATAACTCCAAATCGGAGCACAACCAAACAGTCCCTTTCCCCTTCACCCCGTTAAACCCACGAGTTCAAGCCAGAAAACCCCACTGCTTTACCATCCCGGCGAAGCCAACAAGCTCCCAACTCCGGCGAGCTTCGTCACTGCTTCGACCAGATCTGGACGAAGAACCCAAGCTCCGATGAGACCTGTTAACGACGACGATCCCACAATGGAGCTCCCACCACAAAACCAACAACAAACAAACCAGGCCCACAACATTTTCTCCGATGGAAACTCCGACCAAATGGTGAACCCCAACAACGCCACTGCTTGACCAACGAGTTCAAACTCGGGTAAACATTATTTTCATATTGTTTTTACGTGATTTGCTACTGATTGTATTTTTTTTTCTTTATTCATTGTGTTGATTATTTTTATACTTTATTTAGACTGATCCAATTGTTTTTTTCGCTATTTTCCGGCATCGTTACTGTTGTCATTGGCTGGAGTTGTTTTCTTGTCTTTATCTCATATTGCTATTGTTTTAGTCATCTTTTTTGGGGTCTAATTTTCCTAATATTTTGGTGTTCGGTGAAGTCAAGTTGTTGGGAACATCTTTCACCCTTTCACGTTCTAATCCATCCATGCGTTAAGATATTTTTGGACTATTTTTAGTTATTTATTTGTTTAATATTATTTTGTTGTTAATATTTTTATTGATTTGGTCTTCGGAATAGTTAACTTCGGGCAACCACTGTTATGATTTTGTCTGTATTAATTTTAGTTGTGTTATTGCTATTTTGACCCTCAAGTAAATTTTCATTATTTTAATTGTTGTTGTTTCATTATTTATTAATTGTTACTGCCTAACTTTCTTAGCATAGTTTTGCTATCTCTAATTTTGTTGATATTTCTTAAATATAGTTTTGCTATCTCTAATTTTGTTGATATTTCTTAAATCGATACTACACATAATACTTGGCCAATGATAAAATCTCTTTGTCAAATTTTCGACGCCTCCCCATTATAAAAGACAGATTTTATTTTAAGTTCAATTATTTTATTCAAGTATGAATATACTTGGCCGATGAAGAAATTTCTATTGATTTCCAAGGCCTCCCATGTATATAAGATGAGATTTACTTTTTGTTTATTATTTCATTGATTTATTTTGAGTTATATTTATCCATTACTAACATTTTTACCAAGTGTTTTTACAGGTACATGGAGCTTTTTCTCAAAGAAGACACTCGAATTCAAATTCGAGGATCATTTTTTTTTTCATTTTTGTTTAACGATAGGCAAATATTAGGTCGCCTTCTTTTTTCTTTCTTTACTGTATTTTGTACATGTTCTTATTTTTCTTATACTTGCATTTGATTTTTTATTTCCTCCTCAATTGAAAAAATGAGTTCAGTCGAGACCCACCTTTTTGGATTTCGAAGGGTGCCTAACACCTTCCCTTTGGAATAACCTGAACCCTTACCTAGAATCTAATTGGTTACGCAGACTAATTTTTCTTTAATTTAATTAATTGATTTTCTAGTTTTCCTAAAATTAGGTGACGACTCTAAATTATTTTGAAATAAGTATTTATTGATTTTTTAAGTCCCAAAGTTGCGCCCTATGAGAATAGGTATAGCGACAGAATGGCGACTCTGCTGGGGAATACGAGGTTCTAACCATTATGAGTTCATTTTTTCAATTGAGGAGTTTTACCTTTTATAATTTTATATTGCCTTGTATATTTATAGATTACTTGTATCTTGTATAGTGTTTACGTTAATTTGTATTTTACTCATTATTTGTTAAATTTTATAATATTTTAACTGTTGCATTTTCGTGGCATTCTCTGCCCCTGGCAAAGCATTAGGCATTAGGAAAAAGGGTGGTTATGCAGGTATTTGCACCCGCCCTTCCGTATAACACCTTATCTTTCTTTGAACCTCCAAGTGAAGTAGTTGATTCGAGTCGGTCAACAGTCACTTGGTGTGTTACCCCGATAAGTCCATTTCGGATTTTCCGGTCAATTTGAACAAACCACTCTAGTCAACTAGTTTAGAGCGAAGCCAAATTTCATGTATAGGCATTGACCTAAGTTGACCCGACACCAAGAGGTATCGGATCCAATAGAGACCACCTTGCGTCCAAAAGGCCCATGGCCTAAAAGGACATCATCCCTTATGTGTTTAAATTGAAGGATGTGATGTCGGATTGTACAAACCATTGTCTCTCGGGGTTGAGAATTTATTATTTAGATTAGTTTCTTTTGTTATACTCAAAGGAAGATCTTCATCCGAAAGGTGTTTGAAAATTTCAAGAAGTTCGAGAATGAAGGACTTCCAAGGAGGCCTAGTTTAGGATTGTACCCCTGCGTGGGATTAGTTTTTATTGTACATCCTTTTTTCTTATTTTGTATCCCTATTCAATTCAATCGGCTTGTATATAATATATTTTGGGGGGGGGGGGGGGCAATGGAACGTTTCACAAATGGCATATACATCCTTCAATCGTTAGGCTTACCTTTGGCTCAAAAAGGTCACATGTATATTAGGACACGTTATATATTGTTTGTGTTAAATACTTCATATTTTCATTCATTTTTATCTGGTTTTGTGTTAATACACATGTTTTATTTTAAATATTATTTGTCCATCATTTCATTCTAAAAGTTTTTTTGAACTACGTTTGACCTGATTCCTAACTCAATGGGATACGTAGGCGCCTTAAAGGCTCGGTCATGTTTCCCGTAAGCTTTTCATCTTTCTTTTTAATGAAAACTGGGGCAGAATTTTTGAGATCTTCTCAAAAATTCTACAAGAGAAACATTTTGCTACAGATTGTATACAAGAGTTTGTTGAAGCCGAAACAGGGGCAGAATTTTTGAGAAGGTCTCAAAAATTCCACTCAAAGCAGCTTCAAAAAGTGTAAGAATATTCTTTTGTGCTCTAAACTGGGGCAGAATTTTTGAGGAAGGTCCTCAAAAATCCCACCAAACTTGCACTTCAAGATTGGATGAGTTTGCAAACAAGTGACCTTGGACTCCATGAGGCACCGCTCCAAGTTTGCCTATATCTTTGCATTTATTATTTTTGTGCATATATTGTATATCATATCGGCACGAACTAAGCACACCTGATTCTCATCCTTCGGGTTGAGATACGTAGGCAGCCCTTCTCGGGTTCGGTATTCCTTATTTTAAAAAATCAAAAAAAAAAAAAAGAAAGAGTATTTGTTAGAATCATGTCTTTACTTGGTTGGTGCCAACACAATTAAAAACATGCAAATATTTAATATGATTGAGAAGGTCGATTTTGTGATGAACCTTAGGTTCTTTTGGTACCTCTCATTCGCACTTTGTGACACTTGAAAAAGTTCTCTTGCATGCATTCGAGGTAAGAATAAAACTGACCTCATTGTTTCATGTGCATTGTGTGGTGAGTTTTTGATTAAATTCAAATGCATTGCATTATTGATCTAGAACTTGGCCTGAATGTTTGTTGAAACGAAATCCTGAGTAACATTTGGTTTGGGAAAGGATCGTAGGCTCTCTTTGACCCGTTTGTGCCTTTCAATGCCTACCAAATGACACTAATCCCTAGTATATCCCCCTTTGATCCTGAAGCCTCTTCCTTGGACAACTACATCTTAACTTTTACCCTTCTAAGTGCTTAAATGCACTATCCTTCTCTTGGCCCTACTTTCTTGAGCGCACTGAACATGTGCAAATTTCAGAAGAGGATTCCAGTTTGAAGTTGCAAAAAGCAAAAGTTGCAAAGTCTCTGAAAGTCAAGGATGCAAAACGACTTCAAAGAAAAGAAAGAGAATAAAAAACTCTCCCACAAGATCAAGTCAAGGAGAAATTTCAAATAAAGAAGGGAGAACACTCCAAACAAAAGAGGAGAAACTTCAAAAGAGAAGAAAACAACAGAATTCTCCAACAAGCAAAAAAGTTCAAAAAGAAGTCGGAACAAAATAAGGGACAACTAAAAGATCGAGCTTCAACGACATGACAAATGTCAAAAGCACAAGTTCAGTTCAGCGCTCAAGGAGGGATTAAGTCACTTTTATCTCAAATTAATATCCTACCCATCCCTAAGCCAACATTACAAACCGATAGCAAGCCCTACATGATCCCATTCCAAATGTTCTCACATTCGTGGAGACTTACATGAAGGCTAAGCCTATGGTATCACAGTTGCATGCTTTGAACATTCTTCTGAGTGTGAGAGTATTTTTCAAAATGTCCTCAAATTAAAATATACTTCAAATGTGTTCAAGTGAGGACTTTTCTTGTAGTGAGGGCACTTGAAACATGAGGATAGGGTTAGTTCAAAATAATTGTTTGAAGCAAGACGTACAAATCTTGTCGACACTTAGGTACATTTGAGGTACCACTTGAAGCTACAGGAATTATCTCGAAGTCGATCTCAGTTAAAAGAGAAGCGAAAGATAAATTTTTATGCTATGCTAACTGTTGGTATCAATTACAGTCAAGACTTGATTCTTTTCTGTTAAAAAAAGAAATTGGGGCAAGCATCCATCTTTGAATATTTTTCAAAGCGACTCGTTGGTCCTTTCATTGACAAGGTTCATTTTTTTTTAATTCGTGTCATTCATTTGTCTTTGTGACACGTTAAGTTATATTGGATTGTCACTCCATCTTTGTAACACGTTAAGTTATGTTGAATTGTCACTTTATTTTGTGACACACACGTTTTGGTGGATCGTCACCTCCTATTTGTGACATGTTGGATCGTCACTCCTATTTGTGACATATTATGTTGGATTAACGTTTTCTTCATTGTGACATATTGCATTTGCTACTAATAAGTTTAGTACATGTGATTATAAAATACCTTGGGAAGTCACCCCGTTCAAAGTGACATGTTGCATAAGGTATGCACAATTCTTTGTTTCCCTTATATTTCATTTGCTACTAATAAGTTTAGTGCAGGTGATTATAACATGTTGGGAAGTCATCCCGTTCAAAGTGACATGTTGCATAAGGTATGCACAATTCTTTGTTTCCCTTATATTTCATTTGCTACTAATATGTTTAGTACAGGTGATTATGATACCAGTTGGGAAGTCACCCCATTCAAAGTGGCATATTGGGTCGTCCGCCTTTCAATGAGACAAGTTGGGTTGCCACCCATTCAAATGACATTTCTTGTTCAAGTTGGTTGTCCGCCGTTCAGAGAGACAAGTTGGGAAGTCACCCCATTCAAAGTGGCATATTAGGTCATCCCTTTCAACGAGACATGTTGGGAAGTCACCCCGTTCAAAGTGGCATATGGTATTCAAATTGACGTCAAAGAGACTCCATAGATCATGCTCAAAATGGATCATCCGCCTTTCAATGAGACAAGTTGGGTTGTCACCCGTTCAAATAACACATCAAGTTCAAAATGATCTTCCGCCTTTCAACGAGACAAGTTGGGTTGTCACCCGTTCAAATGACACATCAAGTTCAAAATGGGTGGTCTGCCTTTCAACGAGATAAGTTGGGTTGCCACCCGTTCAAATGGCACATCAAGCTCAAAATGGGTCGTCCGCCTTTTAACGAGACAAGTTGGGTTGCCACCCGTTCAAATGGCACATCAAGCTCAAAATGGGTCGTCCGCCTTTTAATGAGACAAGTTGGGTTGCCACCCATTCAAATGGCATATCCAGGTCAAATGGGTCGTCCACCTTTCAATGAGACAAGTTGGGTTGCCACCCATTCAAATGGCATATCCAGGTCATATTGAGTTGTCCGTCTTTCAATGAGACAAGTTGGGTTGTCACCCGTTCAAATAACATTTTAAGTTCAAGATGGGTCGTCCGCCTTTCAATGAGACAAGTTGGGTAGCCACTTCATTCAAAGTGGCATATTGAGTTCAATATGGGTCGTCCGTCTTTCAATGAGACAAGTTGGGTCGTCATCCGTTCAAATGACATATCATGTTCAAGTTGGGTTGTCAACCATTCAAATGGCATATCATGTTCATGTTGGGTCGTCACCCGTTCAAATGACATATCAATGTTCAAGTTGGGTCGTCACCCGTTCAAATGGCATATCAAATTAAAGTTGGGTCATCCACCCTTCAACGAGGCAAGTTCATCTGCTACCTTGTTCAAACAGGTATGCAAGCTTTGCATCCTCAGCGTCTCACAAGCTTGACACTGAGGTAATTTTGGAAGCAACGTCGAAGGTACGTGAATGTTTTATCTTCAAAAAACCCTTCCCCTTTTATCAAAAGACAATCCATCCCTTTCAACGGACGGAAAGTATTGTCAAAATTTTATCAATGTTTGACATTGTTTTGTGCACATGTCATTCTTCTTCGTCGTCTAGTCAAAATTAACTACACGTCAACGTCATCATCCAAAGACTCTTTCATCATCCTTAGATGCTGAGGGGCAGTTGTTGACACCCAATTTTGGACCGACATTTTTCAAATAAATACTTTTTGTGCTTTTTATTTATTAAAGAGCATAAAATTTAATTTTTACATATTTTGTTCAATTTTAACACAAGTTATTAATAATTATCCTTTTTCTTGAAAATGTTAGGATATTATCAATTTATTATAATTTTTAATTATTGGTTGTCACTGATTTTTTACACAGTCATTTTTATTAACAAATGTTGTTTGAGTTTTATTGAATCTTTAATTTTATTTTAAACTCAAATCATATTTTTATCTGGCATTAAATTTATTTGTTCATTTATTTTTTTTATCAGAGTTCGTTAATTCATAAAAGACGGAGAAGATATTTTTTACACAAATAAGTTAAATATCCATAGTTTTGGATAAGATCAAATAATCATTGTTTTGGATAGCCCATGATTTTCCAAAATCATGATATTGAGCACATGATTTTACTCTTGAGTGATTTTGATTTTTTCTATAAAACTAACCCATTTCCTTTATAATTAATGATGATGAAAATTTTCAAATTAGGTAAGCAAATTCTATTCCATTTTTTACCCTAAGCCGCCATTTTCTCCCTTTCCTCAACTCCGGTGACCTCTACCACCCACCGGAAAATATCACTCCATCTCCGTTCAACTTTTACCCCTCTGTTTCTTTGTCTTCTACGGCGAAGCAACGCCGGAGTTCATCAACCAGCCGAGACAGTCAACGACGCCGACCAAAAAATGGTCGGAGGTTTAGACTCCGGCGAACAGCTCCAAATCGGAGCACAACCAAATAGTCCCTTTCCCCTTCACCCCGTTAAACCCACGAGTTCAAGCCAGAAAACCCCACTGCTTTACCATCCCGACGAAACCAACAAGCTCCCAACTCCGGCGAGCTTCGTCACTACTCCGACCAGATCTGGACGAAGAACCCAAGCTCCGATGAGACCTGTCAACGACGACAATCCCACAATGGAGCTCCGACCACAAAACCAACAACAAACAAACCAGGCCCACAACATTTTCTCCGATGGAAACTCCGACCAAATGGTGAACCCCAACAACGCCACTGCTTGACCAACGAGTTCAAACTCGGGTAAACATTATTTTCATATTGTTTTTACGTGATTTGCTACTGATTGTATTTTTTTTTCTTTATTCATTGTGTTGATTATTTTTATACTTTATTTAGACTGATCCAATTGTTTTTTTCGCTATTTTCCGGCATCGTTACTGTTGTCATTGGCTGGAGTTGTTTTCTTGTCTTTATCTCATATTGCTATTGTTTTAGTCATCTTTTTTGG
Source organism: Capsicum rhomboideum (assembly GCA_031232105.1). NCBI lineage: Eukaryota > Viridiplantae > Streptophyta > Magnoliopsida > Solanales > Solanaceae > Capsicum > Capsicum rhomboideum. Next base: position 138,715,242 of record CP124716.1, read on the forward strand.
GGTCTAATTTTCCTAATATTTTGGTGTTCGGTGAAGTCAAGTTGTTGGGAACATCTTTCACCCTTTCACGTTCTAATCCATCCATGCGTTAAGATATTTTTGGACTATTTTTAGTTATTTATTTGTTTAATATTATTTTGTTGTTAATATTTTTATTGATTTGGTCTTCGGAATAGTTAACTTCGGGCAACCACTGTTATGATTTTGTCTCTATTAATTTTAGTTGTGTTATTGCTATTTTGACCCTCAAGTAAATTTTCATTATTTTAATTGTTGTTGTTTCATTATTTATTAATTGTTACTGCCTAACTTTCTTAGCATAGTTTTGCTATCTCTAATTTTATTGATATTTCTTAAATATAGTTTTGCTATCTCTAATTTTGTTGATATTTCTTAAATCGATACTACACATAATACTTGGCCAATGATAAAATCTCTTTGTCAAATTTTCGACGCCTCCCCATTATAAAAGACGGATTTTATTTTAAGTTCAATTATTTTATTCAAGTATGAATATACTTGGACGATGAAGAAATTTTCATCGATTTTCAAGGCCTCCCATGTATCTAAGATGGAATTTACTTTTTGTTTATTATTTCATTGATTTATTTTGAGTTATATTTATCCATTACTAACACTTTTACCAAGTGTTTTTACAGGTACATGGAGCTTTTTCTCAAAGAAGACACTCGAATTCAAATTTGAGGATCATTTTGAATTGCTTATTGTATTTTTTCATTTTTGTTTAACGATAGGCAAATATTAGGCCGCCTTCGTTATTCTTTCTTTACTTTATTTTGTACATGTTCTTATTTTTCTTATACTTGCATTTGGTTTTTTATTTCCTCCTCAATTGAAAAATGAGTTCAGTCGGGACCCACCTTTGTGGATTTTGAAGGGTGTCTAACACCTTCCCTTTGGAATAACCTGAACCCTTACCTAGAATCTAATTGGTTACGCAGACTAATTTTTCTTTAATTTAATTAATTGGTTTCCTAGTTTTCCTAAAATTAGGTGTCGACTCTAAATTTTTTTGAAATAAGTATTTATTAATTTTTTAAGTCCCAAAGTTGCGCCCTATGAGAATAGGTATAGCGACACTATTAAAGTAAATATTATACTATTACACAAACTTTATTTATTTACAAGACTAGAGAGACGCAACCAACAGAAACATAAATTATTACAACCAACAGAAAAGTAAAATACTTAGACTATTACAGATCCGTCTTTGACAAGGTGATCGATATTTCCTTTAGGGAATTCAAAGAAATCTGCAACATCTAAATCTATAGGCTCAACATTATCTTTAGAGATAAAGTTTGCTTCTGCATTATTATCCATCTTAGTCAGGGATGCTTGATAGAGATCAACCAGGTGCTTGACGTATGACAGGTACGTGACCAGCGCCCTTTTCCTCCACATCAGTAATATCTATTTTTTGAAATTTTTTTGCCCTGCTGCAGGTTTTACACCCTTCTTCTTATAGTGCTAGTGAGGAAGGTTATTATTTGTTGCAAGACGATCACCATGAGTGGAATTTTTTCCTCGACCACGGCCAAGACCACGACTAGGGCCATGACCTTTTTCACACCTAAATTGGTAAAAATTTGCAGCATTCACTTTAGGAAATGGAGAAGTACCAGTAGGTCGAATTTCATGGATTTTCATTAAAAATTTATTACGTTGTTCAGCAACAAGCAAATGCAAAATTAATTTAGAATATTTTTTAAATCTCATTTCTCGGTATTGCTGTTGTAGGAGCATACTCGAGGCAGGGGAGGTGCAGAATATTTTCTCCAGCATATCATGATCTGTGATATTTTATCTGCATAAATTTAACTGTGAAATAATTCTAAACATGACAGAATTATACGCAGTTATATCTTTAAAATCTTGTAATCTCAAATGGGTCCATTCATAACGTCCCTACGAAAGAACGACTATCTTCAGGTGGTCATATCTATCTTTCAAATTATTTCATAGTATAAGAGGATCCTTAACAGTGAGATATTCCACTTTTAAGCCCTCATCGAGGTGATGACGAAGAAATATCATGTCTTTGGCACAGTCTTGATTCGATGCCTGATTTTTATCTTTGATGGTGTCTTTCAGACCCATCGCATCCAGATGGATTTCGGCATTAAGTGCGAAAAATAAATAGATTTTGCTCGATATATCCAGGACAATTAATTCACGTTTAGATAGATTCGACATTATTTTAAGAAAAGCAAATTTTTATCTTTATTACCTTTAAAAGTATTTGCTCGATATGGCAGAGTCTTGTGATGATAACGTGTTATATAATGAAAGCTTGAAATAAATTAAAATAACAACAAAAGAGAGAACAAATTGCTATTATTCCTTTTGTTTTCTATTTAATCTTGGTATGTCCCTTATTACATGGAACAATGGCAATTTATAAGCCCAAAAGACTTGGAGCCAAATCTTGCTACAGTACTATTACTTGGAGAGGTAAGCTTTGTGGGCCATCATCATACACGTGCATTCACAAGCCCAAATGGGAAAAGGCAAGTTTGGTGGCCCATGGTCATCCACATCATTCACAACAAATAGGACAAGTTTTTTTTTCTTTTTAAAGAAATGGGACAAGTTAATCCTTATTAAGCAAAATACAAAAAAAAAATGAATTCTTCTTAAACACTTCTTGTACCACTTGAAATACAAATATTAGTGCTCATTTTTTTGGGAATAATTACGGAGCTTAGCAAATATTAGCACCTAATTAATCTATTCAACTTAAATTTTAATTAATTATAATTCATAGCATCTCTCCTCCTCTCCCTATCTCGCCACTCTCCTCCCTCTCCCCCAATCTCTCTCTCCTCTTCTTCCTCTCTCTCTCTCTCTCTCTCTCTCCCTCTCCCTCTCTCTTTCTCTTTTTTTTGTATCTGCTCAACTGAAGCATGATACATTTGTATCTATATAGTCAAAATATGTATAAGGTATTTGAATTTTGTTTCAATGTATCTAGTCAATATGTATGAGGTATTTTGTATTTTGTTTGAATATGTATTACATTTATATTGTTTGATATGAATTGAATTTGTTTATACAACTTGAATCATTCAAATACTATAATTATATCAAACGATACATGTATTTATATATGATAGACTCAGACAAATACAAATAATGTATATACTTGTTTATATACAAATACAAATAATAAGTTTGATATATTTAAAAAAAAAAGAGAGGTGAAAATATAAAATACAAAGAAGGAGAAAGAGAAGGGTGAAATTATAAAATACAAAAGAGAACGAGAAAGAGAGATTTGTATTCATTGATACACCTGTATTCGTTGATATACTGATACAGCGGCTAGCCAGCTAAAAAGTAGGTTACAAATTGTAATTTTGTAAAATATTGCTAACAAGACCTATTATCTACTATAATATAACTATTTCTGAAAGTTGCCCATTTTTTTATTCTGATGTTCTGTTCCTAGATAAGAGTTTTTACTTCTTTGTGAATGAAAGTGAAAAGACTCTTACTAAACATTACTCCCATCATTTTACTTTGTTCGATTATTTTTATTTGTCACGAAATTCATGAAAATAAATAAGATTTTTTATTTTTTTTGATCTTAAATTTTCTATATATTAGAAGAGGGAGTTTCGACATGTCAGTTAAATGTCCAAAAAATTTATATCAAGGGTATTGTAGTCACTTCATCGTACCAGTTGTTGATCATGTACTGTATTGTCATGACCCAATTTCGGAGTCATGATGGCGCCTACTATGTCCCACCAGTAGGTAAACCAAGCCTTAGCCCGAAACGACAAGTATTGGGCAAAATAGCGGAAGGATACCAAAAGTAATACAAATCATGCCCATAATACATGTACGAAAAAATAGGGATAAATAAAAGAGGGAGAGGAACAAAATGAATCCCACGACCTGGTAAGGCCGGTACAAGAGCCACTAGCAAAATAATAAGAGTACTAATAATATCAATACACAGGTAGTCTCGAAATGAATTACCATCCAAAAATAGGGGAAGGAGAGGGGATCAGCTCCTGCTTTGAAAGCTCACCCTATCTCCGGATACCTGTAGATAGCTGTCTAGAATATCAATGGTGGCGGCTAGTACTCGGATCTGCACCAGAAAAGATGCAGAAGTGTAGTATGAGTACCAAAGGAACATGTACTCAGTAGACATCATCGGCCGACTGAGCTGAATCATAATAAAAGTATAATAAAATGCGAAGATGTAAAATAAGTCAAGGGAGAGGGGAAAACCTAAGAACATGCTCTGAGATAGATAAAGAAAGAAAGAAAAATGTGATGCCGAAATTAAAGTAGCTACTACAACCCAACTAGGCCCCCATAAACCTAGAGGGTACAAATAAGAGAAGACTAATCCAAACGAACCCCCATAAGCCTGATGGATGCAATCAAGGAATATACCATTACCCTACTTATGAATCCCTTCCGAACTACAACTCACCGTACTCAAACTGGTACCATAATACCATGAAATAACCCATAGACACCGGACTTGAACTGGATTTCCCTCCTCATAACTCACCACAAGTGTCGGACTCGAACCGGTAATTTAGTGCCATAAATAGATAGAGTATGCCGGATTCGAACTGGTCTTTAAAGGCCATAAATCAATAGAATGTGTCAGACTCGAACCGGTCTTTAAGTGCCATAAATCAATAGAATGTGTCGGACTTGAATCGGTCTTTAAATAAGCTTACGATCATTAACCTAGCCCCGTACTAGGTATATACTATGTAGTCTAAGGCTCAAGATTAAGGATAATGTTGCGAAAGAAGGCCTCCTAAGTCTACAAGGAGCTAAGTGCGATATTATAACCCCAAGGCATCAATTTACCTAAGGAAAGGGTAAATGAGTCGATTCTACCTCTGAAACGACCCTCAAATTGGCCAAAAAATCAAACTTTTACGAACTAAGCAACCAACTGTAAATTCCAACCCAAAACTAGCATAATATCATACTAATACCATAATTAAGCTCAATCTATAAGTAGGGTAAGCCTAGCCTACCTGGACACCGAAGAAAGCTCGATAGAATCTGCTAAAGTGGGGCCTTTCCCTTGCGAGAAGCCTCCGTACGATGCCACACTATCAAAATAATACTCTACTCATCAATACGAGAACAACAATACCCATATTTCATATAAATGCATCGGGTCCAAAATCGAGTCTAAAATCCCCTGTGGGACCTGCTTAAGGAATCACAAATTTGAAACCGTCAAAACGTCCCTCAAGGATCATTTACCCTCAATAATGGGTGAATTCCGGGCATTACAACACCCAAAATCAATCCACAAAGCTAGCTAGGGTTTTTGGGCTTAAATGGAGAATTTACCAAGAAATTAGACGGAACTTACAAAGATTTAGACGAGGAAAATGATGTAAACAAACTCTCCAAGCTCCATTGAACACCCACCCAAGAATCACCTCTTCTCTCCCACTATCTCTCTAGAGCTTTTATGCTCTAACACTTAAAATATTATGAGAGAAAAACGGGTGAAAGGGGATTAAATGTGGCCGCTTAAGCGGTCACCGCTAAAACGCCATAATTAGCGCTTAAGCGCTCCATGACCCGGGGTGGACTTTCGCTAAAGCGGATGGGTGCCGCTTAAGCGCATACAGCTAAAGCAGACAAGCCTCTGCTTAAGCGGACAGGTGGGTCCAAGGCCCCAACAGCTAAAGTGGTGCCCAAGCCGATAAAGCGGCTTCCACTTAAGCGACCAAAGTCCCGCTGCACCAGCTGAAGCAGCATCAGCACTTGGTAATATTTTGCCAAGTTTCCAATGGGCCCTCAAGATTCGTTCGGAATCCCGTGAACGCAAACAAACTATGCTACCTTATCAAATTTGACATTTCGGACTCAATAGCGCAATTAAATTTCCATCCGGGATCGTTTTGATGAAATGCGGGTCCCACACCCAAATGGCCATTTTAATCAATTTCCACCCAATAGCCTAAAATGAGTCTGAAAGCCTCGAGACCCAAACCAAAGGTCCCCCTAGCTTAAAATCGACGTTCTGGAGCAGATGAAACAGTCGGAATCCGCATACGAGGCCGTCTACCTGATGTTTAGGCCTAGTAGCCAAATTTGAAAACGACAATTTCAAAACAGAAAATTGGCTCTAAAAACAAAACGAACTGCCCGGTAACCAAACTGTCAGCTCCAGCAAGTCATAAATGACTTGGGGCAGCTACGAAAAAGCTCTAAACGTCGAAATAATGTGAAAATGCAGAAAATGACTTTCATTCACAAAAGTAAAAGAGTAAATATATAAGTGAAGGCTCAAACAGGTGGGGATACTGGGTCTGCATCTCACTCTCGATCTCCCAAGTAGCCTCCTCAACTGGACGGTGCCTCTATTGGACCTTAACCACTGAAATCACTCTGGAGCGCAACCGCTTAACATCCCTGGCTAAAATAAGGACTGGCCCCTCTATGAACGTCAACCTCTCGTCTAACTGGACCGAGTCCCACAGAAGCACGTGAGACTCATCCTAGATATAACGTCGCAGCATAGAGACATGGAAAACTTGATCAACAACTGAGAAATTTGGTGGCAAGGTCAATTCATAAGCTACCTCTCCAACTGTCCTAAGTATCTCGAGTGGGCCAATATACCTGCGACTGAGCTTACCCTTCCTCCCGAATCTCATCACGCCCTTTATGGACGATACTAGGAGAAAAACTGGACCACTTACCCCAAATCTCAAGGCACGAAGTCTATGATCAGTATAACTCTTCTGCCTACTCTGAGCTGCTCTCAACCTATCCTGAATCACCCATACCCTATCCAAGGACTCACGAAGCAAGTTAGTTCCATGGGGGCTAATCTCTGAAGTCTCAAACCAACCTATCAGAGGTCGACAATGCCTACCATATAATGCCTCAAATGGTGCCATCTCAATGCCCGAATGGTAGCTATTATTATAAGCAAACTCCGTCAAAGCTAAGTGCTGCTCCCACTGACCTCCAAAGTCCATCACGCACGTGCGAAGCATATCCTCAAGAACCTGAATGGTCTGCTCTGATTGACCGTCGGTCTGAGGATAGAATGTGGTGCTAAGATTGACCTGAGTACCCAACTCCTCCTGACAGGTCCTCCAGAAGCTAGAAGTAAACACTAAGCCTCTATCAGAAATAATAGATACGGGTACTCCATGAAGGCAAACTATCTCTCGAATGTAGATACGGGCTAACCTCTCGGCACTGAAGGAGATCTGAATCGGGAAAAAATGAGCCGACTTGGTCAATCTATCCACAATGCCCCAAATACTGTCAGAACCACACAAAGAATGAGGTAAACCGGTCATGAAGTCTATAGTAATCCGCTCCCACTTCCACTCAGGAATGGGTAGCCTCTGAAGTAATCCACCTAGTCACTGATGCTAGGCCTTTACCTGTTGACAACAAAGGCAACGAGCTACAAAGTACGCAACATCTCTCTTCATGCCACTCCACCAATAATGATGCCTTAAATCTCTATACATCTTTGTTGTCCCAGAGTGAATAGAATATCTGGAGCTATGAGCCTCTCGCAGTATCAACTAAATCAAGTCTCCAACCCTCGGAACACAGATGCAACCATCAAACCTCAGAATACCCTCTGGATCTAGGGTAGCCCAACTAGACTCACCCCTCGCCACCTGATCAAGGATGTCACAAAGTCTACTATTCTCAAACTGGCGACTCCGAATCTGCTCAAATAAGGTAGACCTAGCCTCCACACTCGCAAGGATCCTCTTGGAGTCCGAAATATCAAGCCGAACCAATAAGTTGGCTAAGAACTGAACGTCCAAAGCCAACGACCACTCTGAAGCTGAAATAGAAGCCAAACTACCCATGCTTATCGCCTTCCGGCTCAAGGCGTCCGCTGCCACGTTCGCCTTGCCCGGATGATATAGGATAGAGATATCATAGTCCTTCAGCAACTCAATCTACCTATGCAACCTATAATTAAGCTCTCTCTAAGTCATAAGGAGCTGAAGACTACGATGGTCGGTAAAGATCTCACAATGAACACCATACAAGTAGTGCCTCCAAATCTTAAGCACAAGAACCACCGCCGCCAACTCTAAATCATGAGTGGGGTAGTTGCGCTCGTGAATCCTAAGCTACCTCGATGTATAAGCAATAACTCGGCCCTGATGCATCAGAAAACAACCCAAACTAACACCAGAAGCATCACAATAAACTGTAAATCCCTTGCCCTCAACAGGAAGGGTCAATATCGGAGCTGAAGTGAGTCCACAATAGCCCAAAATGAGTCCAATTTCCACACAATAGCCCAAAATGAGTTCGAAAGCCTCGGGATCCGAACCAAAGGTCCCCCTAGCTTAAAATCGACATTCCCGAGATGATGAAACTCTTCAGAATTGACATACGAGGTCGTCTACCTAATGTTTAGGCCTAGTAGTCAAATTTGAAAAACGACGATTTCAAAATAGAAAATTGACTCTAAAAATCAAATGAATTGTCCGATAACGAAACTGTCAGCTCCAGGAAAGCTCTAAATAGCCAAATAATGTGAAAATACAGAAAATGACCTGAAGGTTCATTATATGTATTTAGACTACGTGTACTTAATGCTAACAAGAAACGTGGCAATATTCGGAGTTGTGTCTACATGGTCTCATTTTTCTCCCTCCTGTGTCGAACTAGAAGAGAAAACATAAGGTGTTCCTGTTTTGTGTCTCAGGTATATTTTTTGGTCAAAGATTGTTTCATATTATGCCATTTTCAGTTTTTGACTATCGTTTTTTTAGCATTTTAGTTATATTTGCCAGACTTTCACTTCGGGTATCTTGATTCTAATGGAAGAGAAAGATCCAACTCAATTTTTCTGTTTATGGGTAGGCTAGATTGATTGTTTGGGATTTCTGTCCATCCTTCATTTTAATGGAAGAAGAAGACCCATTTGAATTTTTCTATTTCTACGTTGATTGAATTGCTTCGCAAGATCTAGATCTGTAGGGTTTTCTTTAAAATTAAGTATTAGTTCATGTTAGAGGCGATAATGAGAGATGATCCAATTCTCCAGAAATTTAATCGTTCAATTTATGTTATTTTGCACATATTTGTAATTTTGTGGGATCTGTAGCATGTTGTGCTGTCTTCACAGGTTTGAAACTTTATATTATCACTATCTACTTGTCTTTGTTCATTCTGGTTGAAGTATTGTTGATAATTTATTTTGTTGATTTGATTGTAACACTTTTTGATTTAAGAAAAAGGTCTAAAGTGTGAAGATGATCGTGGATGACTCGAGATTTGGCTTGCGTAGAGCCCCATATTATTGGTAAGTTTTCCAGCATTTCTACTTGCGCTACTGTTAATTTCCTTATGTTTCTTCTATAGAATTTCCTAATGAAGAAAATTATGTGGTAGGGAGGTTGTTATTGCTAAAACATTGAGAAGACACACCATAATAGAGGTAAAAATGAGAATTATGCATCTATGTTCCAATGCTGGCGTGGGAGCTAATCAGTACTAAAACGGCGCCACATTGAGTTAGTTTCCCGCAAAGCCGTTAGTTTCCTGCAAAGCCTTTTTTCTGATGTTGAATTTACAGAGAATGCAAGGAGAAAATAGTATGAGGAAGAAGAGAAAATAATAACTGAAGATTAGAGAGGAAGAGAGAGTGATTATTCATTTAATCATCTTGTTATGTGTACAGTGTATATGTTGTATATATAATAACTACTTAACTGACTAATGATGTCATTCAACTAACTAGTGATGTAATCTTAACTAACTAACTGAATTTAACTAACTAGCCGTTATCCTTTGAGCGTTATTATCCTCAACACTCCCCCTCAAGCTAGGTGGTGCAAATACATTTAGCATGCCTAGCTTGGAACAAAGATATTCATGTTGAGCCTTGCTTAGAGCTTTTGTCAGTAGATCAGCCTGTTGTAGATTGGTAGGTATATACTCAGTTTTGATCATCCCTTTTTGAATTTTTTCCCTTACAAAATGGCAATCGATTTCTATGTGCTTTGTCCTTTCATGAAAAACTGGGTTTGCAGCTATTTGCATAGCTGCTTTGCTGTCAATATTAACTTGAACTGGTAGACTGACTTGTACTCCTATTTCCTTGAACAATCCCAAAATCCATATAAGATCAGCTACTGTGGATGCCAAACTTCTGTATTCAGCTTCAGCTGAACTTCTAGATACTGTATTTTGCTTCTTTGATTTCCAAGATATTAGTGAATCACCAAGTTTAACTAGGAAACCTGTCACAGACTTTCTAGAGTTTGGACATGCTGCCCAATCAGCATCACAATAAGCTGATATTTGTTCCTTGTTGTTACTTGAAAGCAATATACCTTGTCCTGGTTGTTGCTTTACATATCTTATTATTCTCATTGCTGCTTCATGGTGAGATTTCTTAGGTTGATGAAGAAATTGACTGAGAGTTTGTACACTGTAAGCTATATCAGGTCTGGTTATAGTCAAGTAGAGGAGTTTTCCAACAATCCTTTGATATCCTGCTACATCTACCTCAGGATCAGTACTGTTCTTGCTAGTTCCATTCACATAATCATTAACTTCTTTGGTAGTTAAACTAACATTTATCTCCAATGGTGTAGATATGGGCCTTGCAACACCCAATCCTGTTTCTGAAATTAACTCAAGCACATATTTCCTTTGATGCATCAATATTCCTGAACTTGATCTTGCAAATTCTATACCAAGAAAGAATCTTAGTTCCCCCAAGTCTTTCATCTTGAAGGCTTGACTTAGTGCTGCCTTGGTGTCTTGAATTAGTTGGAGACTGTTGCCAGTAATTAAGAGATCATCAACATATACTAGGATTACTGTCAACTCATTTTCAGTGTTCTTCAGGAATAAAGAGTGATCATATTCACTCTGCTTGAACCAAAATACAGAATTGACTCTAGTAGTTTCATGTTCCATTGCCTCGGAGCCTGTTTTAGGCCATACAAGGCTTTGAGAAGCCTACATACTGGTCTTTTCTCCCCCTGGCTCTTAAATCCTTGTGGTAGTTCCATGTATATTTCATCATATAAGTCACCTTGAAGGAATGCATTGTACACATCCATTTGATGGATATGCCAATGTCTGATAGAAGCAAGTGCTAGGATGGACCTTACTGTTACCATTTTGACTACAGGAGAGAATGTCTCCTGATAGTCAATCCCTTCTTGTTGACTAAAACCTTTTGCCACTAGCCTGGCTTTAAATCTCTCAACCTCACCTGTATCTTTGTATTTGATTCTAAACACCCACTTGCATCCAATAGCCTTCTTCCCTTCTGGTAGTGAAACATCCTTCCAAGTGTTGTTACTATCTAAAGCATCTATCTCTGCTTTCATTGCAGATACCCATCTAGGATCAAGAATTGCTTCACTATAAGATGATGGTTCTACTTCAGTTGAGCTTGCAGCAACAAGAGCTTGATAGTTAGAAGAAATATGATCATATTGTATGTGATTAGAGATGTTGTAGGGAGTAGTAGAGCTTGTCTTCTTAGCTGTAACAAAATCTTTTAACCAGATAGGTGCAGCTTTGGCTCTGGAAGATTTTCTTTGCAGTAGTGCAGATGTATTAGTTAGAGGTTGAGTTTGAGAGACAATGGTGACAGGAAGTGAGGCCAAAGCTGGTTGTTGAACTGTTGTAGATGGTACATGATCATCAGAAAAGTGTTGTCTACTAGGTTGTGAGTTCTAAGATGAATCTACCAAGATATCACTAAATACATCAAGAAATGGAGCCTGTTGATCCATCTTGATTGTTTGAAAAGGAAATATACTTTCTCTGAACACAACATCTCTGTTGACAAAGAACAAATTATTAGTAAAATCATACAATATATATCCCTTTTGGGAATGAGAGTATCCCATATGTATAGCAGCTACAGCCCTAGACTTGAGCTTATCAATTTCTTGTACTACTTCTGCATAGCAAAGACAACCTAGTACTCTAAGATGAGTAAGAGAAGGTCTTTGTCCATAAAGGATTTCATAAGGCGATTTATTATTAAGGGAAACAGTTGGCATTCTATTTATAAGATAAGTAGAAGCTAGAACACAATGACCCCAAAACTTCACAGGGATGTGACTCTGAAACCTTATGGCTCTACACACTTCAAGAATGTGTTTGTTCTTTCTTTCAGCCACACCATTCTATTGAGGTGTGTAAGCACATGAAGTTTGGTGTAAAATGCCAAGTGCTTTAAACATTGAGTCACAGACTGAGTTGACAAACTCAGTCCCATTGTCTGATCTAACACACTTAAATTTTTTGTTGAATTGTGTACTAACATAAATCAAGAATTGTTTCAATACTACACATACATCAGATTTAAGTTTCAACAAGAAAAGCCAAGTCATTCTAGTGAAATCATCAACAACCGTTAGAAAGTATTTATTTCCATCATAAGAAGTAGTTTTATAAGGACCCCAAACATCAAGATGTATTAAGTCAAAACAAGTTGTGCTACTTATAGAACTAGTAGGAAAAGGTAGTCTTGCTAATTTTGCACAAGGACAAACACTACAGTTTTTTACAACAGAAGTACAACTATCTAGAGAAGCTGATAACATTTTATTTAACACTTTTGAAGAGGGATGTCCAAGCCTGTTATGCCACAGATTAAGCTCTGTAAAAGTAATTTTAGCAGCAGTAGAGTTATTTGAAACCAGAGAGCACAATTCTTCATTTTGCTTAGTACTTGAAGAGACTGAAGGTAGTAAGTATAGGTCATCCTTATGTCTACCAATCGCTTTCACCTTCCCATTGTAAAGATCCTGAAACAAGCAGAAGTCAGGATAAAATGCAACTAAACAATGTAAGGCCTTAGTTACCTGTGACACTGATAGAGGGTTAAATTTGAATTTTGGAATATGTAGAACATTGTCAATGGTATGACCATCAGTGAGGATGCTTGATCCAATATGAGTTACAAAAGCAACATCACCAGTAGGTAAAAACACCTTTCTAGAATTAGTTGGTTCTAGAGTTACTGGATTTTTAAGTAAAGCAGGATCAGCCACCATATGATTGGTGGCACCTGTATCAATAATCCATTCATTTTTGGACTTAAGAGTAACAAAAGCAGTGTCAATACCTGCAGAATTTGCCATAGAATTGACCTGTGCACCATTCAACATCTGCAGAATTTGATCATATTGGTCCTTTGTAAAAGTGCAAGGTGCAGACAACTGATTTTCTTGATAGAAAGATTGAGGAAATGATACTTGTGGTTGTTTAGGAACTTCCTGTGAACTACCAGTTTTAGTTTCAATCATAACATGGTGAGCATTAGCAGTAGGTGCTCCCCCTTTCTTCTTGAATCTGTGAGATGGATAGCCTATGACCTTATAGCAATGATCTTTTGTATGATTCCTCAGTTTGCAGATTTCACAGAACAAATTGTCGTTCTTTTTTGAACCTGTTGAAGCTATTTGAACCAATTCCATTTCCAGTCCTAGAACTATACAAGACAGTATTCTCAAAGTGGCCTCCAGTTGAAACAGGTGGGGCACCTAAAACACTGTTTGATATAGATGTAGACATTGCCTTTTGACTTTCATCACTTATCAACATAGAGTAAGCTTGGTTAATAGTTGGAAGTGGAATCATAAGCAAGATTTGACTTCTTGCTTGAATGTAAGAATCATTTAAACCCATGAGAAATTGATACAGTTTTTGTTTTTGCAAATGTACCAGAAAATCTCTTGATCTCTCACAATTACAACTAGGCATAGGCATTAGTGTTTCAGATTCATCCCAAAGTTTTTTCAACTTGGTAAAGTAGACAGAGATCGTTGAGGTACCTTGAACAAGGGTAGCAATTTCTCTGTGGAGATTGAATGAACGAGAACCATCAACTTTGTCAAACCTTTCCTTGAGATCAATCCACACAACATGAGCATCTGTAGCATAGGCTATACTACTGATTAAACTTTGTGACACTGAGTTCATCAACCATGAGAGAACAACTGCATTACACCTTTCCCATTGTGATCCAAATTTGTCATGAAACTTCTCTTTTCTCCAAGATCCATCAACCATACCAAATTTGTTCCTACCAAGAAGAGCAATTCTCATTGAACGACTCCATAAAGAATAGTTGTCTGTGCCTGTCAACTGAATTGAAATCAGAGAAATTCCACTTGTATCAGCATTGGCAAGATACAAGGGATGTGCTGCTTCAATCACAACACCTTGCCCAAAGCTATCATCAACATTCGATGGTTGTGCACCAGATGGGTTCTCAGTGTGTGATTCTCCATTAATAACCATTGTGAATCTTCAAGGATTGCAGAATTACAGAGTTTTCTTGAACAGAATTGCAGAGTTTTCTTGAATGTAATTCCAACTCAATTGAGTCTGGATTCAACAGAAAATAGAAGAAGAAAGGAAATGCCCAGATTCTGTAAGTAAGCTGACAACTTCGAGCTTCTATGGCTTTGATACCATGTTGAATTTACAGAGAATGCAAGGAGAAAATAGTATGAGGAAGAAGAGAAAATAATAACTGAAGATTAGAGAGGAAGAGAGAGTGATTATTCATTTAATCATCTTGTTATGTGTACAGTGTATATGTTGTATATATAATAACTACTTAACTGACTAATGATGTCATTCAACTAACTAGTGATGTAATCTTAACTAACTAACTGAATTTAACTAACTAGCCGTTATCCTTTGAGCGTTATTATCCTCAACATGAACCTTCCAACAAGTGTTTATGAATTCACTATTACATTTCGGTAGATTTTATGGCCATGGATAGCACAATCCTATTTCTTCACTATTGTTAATTTGTACCACTCAATTAGTGAAAAATTATACCGTCGTACCAAAAATTCAAGGAATGAGAATTGTTACTGGAACGTTGGTCTATTTTTCATACATTTTCTTTATAATACTAATAATATAATGTATGTTATCTTCCACCTAAAGTAATCATTTTCATGTTTATTTGCGGGAATTTTGAAGTGGACTATGAACCTATAATGTTTGATGATATACATGTGTTAACTTATTTGGGTGAAGTGCTTAAGTTAGTAGTAATAACACTTGTTTGGGATAAGTCGGTAAGATGAGAATCTCTCAATTCACATATTCCCCTGATGCTAGAATGTAATATAGCTCAAACAAGTTCATTTACCAGACGTTGCTGGTGCTTATTTCATGTGGATAAATTCTTTGTTAGATTTTTTTTAGTCGTCCACCTTCATTTTAATTCAACATTTGATAGAGACCTCCTTCTGTTATTTACTACAGGCAGTGAACCACTGTTGCGGATATATACCAGTATCAAGTAAGTATTTACTAAATTTTATTTTCATGGATTATAGTCTTTAATAAATCTTATTTGTCTGGATTATATTTTTAACTAAATACAACAACAACAACAACAAACCCAGTGTAATCCCACCAAGTGGGGTCTGGGGAGGGTAAGATGTACGCAGTCCATACCACTACCTCGAACGAAGTAGAGAGACTGTTTCCGATAGACCCCCGGCTCAGAACAAAATATTCTTAACTAAATCTTATATGTAAATTATATTCTTTCTTTCGATCTTTCATGACATTTAATAAACTTAGGAAGACAAAAGCTTTAGTAATTGTCCACCGAAAAAGAAATGGCATTGATAGCACTATCAACTTCTCATGTCGTTATTTTGTCATATTTCTTCCCAACACATTATTTTGTTAGAATTTAATTTATGAAACGATGCTCCCTTGAAATAGCTATCTTATTCCAACCAACATAACAGGCAAGTGGTGAGGATGTTAAAATCCTCATACATGACATTCAAACAATAAGTGCATTAAAGTACACCGTCTGATGATATTTAGGAATTTTTATTTTTATTTTTTACCTAGAGAATATGATTAGTGAACAAACAAAGAGAATATAATTAGTGAACAAACAACGTCTCTACTTTCATAGGGATAGATTTTATTTCGTGTCTATGGAATGGTGAGTCTCAAAGAACAGATTACTATACTTGTGAAGCAATATTTCATAAGAGATTTAAAATAATTTTCTTAATTAGTCTTTTTCTTCGTAACAAGTTTTTCACTTCTTTATGTGCTAGCTAGCCTTACAAGGGCCTTCAAGTAACAAGCTCCAAGAACTTAGTGTGGCGTTAATGTGACACTTTAACTTATGAAAAACTAATAGTCTCATAAATCGTTGCCCAACAAGATTGTACATGTTGATTTTTGTTTAGATTTTGCTATGCAGTGGACTGATAAGTATGTTCCTTGTTGATGCTTATGTTTTGGTACAGGATATTAATGGGGAAGATGCTCCACTTAGCACAAGGGGAAGGTTCTTTTGATTTCTTCCAGATGGTACTCTCTCCTCAATTTCTAGCTGCATGTTTAGGATTCAGGATAACTTTACCATTGTTTAGTGCTTCGACTGAACTGATTTTAGTACTTGGAAAAAATAAGAAAATTGACGTCTCAGAACACCCAAATTACCAGTGTTTGAAAATGAAGCTGGGGTAGATGGGTGTGTGGACGAGGAAAAAATCAAGAATTTGGGTTGTTACTTCTGCTACAGTAGGTGAAATTGAAAAATATTGGCCTTAGGTTTATTTACTAGTCAATAACTTTTTTAAGATTATTTGAATTGTTTCTGACGTTTGCTATGTTTTCGTAGGGCTGCGATTCAATATTGATGAGATAGTACAGGCATGGAATGAGATGAAGCAAAAGAGTGGGAAACAGGCATTCCTTCTTTCGAGTTGGAATCATTGCTTAGGCGACGAGTTTTCAAGCTGTATCATGTCTTTGAATTCTCACTGGAAAGGTAAATATCCTGTCTTTAGCCTACTTATTCATTATTGTTATGATTTTTTGGAGAGAAAGACGAACAATAAAATAAAAATATGAATGAAAACTTTCTCATATAAATTTTATTAATCATGAGCCTTTATATAGGCACATAAACAAAGGTTGTTGACTCCTCCTACAACAAAAGTAGTAGACTCTTATTAAAACTTAAAACTGAATATTCTACTAACTTAATTATTAAACTCCTCCTATAACTAAACTACTAATTATTCTAAAAAACTGTAGCAGTAACAGATGCAATATCCAACAATTATAATATCCCGTAGGAAGAAAGACATAGGCAGGTTAGGTGAAAGGAATAAAATAAGCTTTCACCAAGTGTGTGTGGCAACTTATGTTTGATCTCAATATCTCTTAAGTTTAGCTTATTTAGTGCTTTGAGTTCCATTTTAAAGTTTTGCCAGGGTCTATCAGAAATAGCCTCTCTACCTCACAAAGGTAGAGGTGAAGTCTGCCTACATCCTACCCTGCCCAGACCCCCACTTATTCCCTATACGGGGTACGTCGTTGTTGTTGTTACTTCTGCTATTGCTGAATGGCTGCCAGAGCACATCATGTGCTGCAATTTCCATTAAAGCTCAGTTAGCTTTGCTCAATTTCTCTGAATTAGCCCAAAAATTTCCTAACCAGCTTCGAAATGCACTAAAAATATTGAGTTTTTTCTTATGCAATCCGTAAATAGAGGCACAGGTTTGGATTGAATTTCTTGCAAGTTGCCACTGCTACAGGAAATTAATATCGTCCAGACCCACACTCTTTCTTCTCCCCCTTTTGTTGGTTCAATTTACAGAGTTTGGCAGCATCTAAAAGGGAAAAAAACCCAACTTTTAGTTAATATGTGAGTTATTTTGTGATACTCAATTAAACTGCTGGATTGGGGAAAGAGGGCCACAGAGCAGAAACTGCAATAGCACGACTAAGGGCAGCTTTAACTCGAGAAGTTTCAGTGTGGCATAAACTTGACCATCCTAATGTAAACAATCACATTAAACCTCTTCAACTTATAATCTGGAGAAGTGTTTTAGGATATTTTTGCTGCTGCATTAAATTTCATAGATATATACATGGAGTATCGTCTCATCTTAACGCTTAAACTGGTATGTAAGAGATATTTTTATTTATGTACTTCGAGTCTTCAACGTCTCTCATGTGTATCCAAATTACTTTTCTCGAGAAGATTTCACGAGGAATAAATTGTCGGGCTATGTTGATGTTTTTCAAAGGATGGTATATTAGTACAGCCGTTTTTAGCTGTTATGATATTAGTTTAGTTCATCTATTCATTAGTTTGCTATGAACTACACCTACTTAAATTTATATTTTTACAAATACTAACTTCCTACGTTGTTTACTTAATGCGACAGGGCCAAATGTTCCTCTCGAGGATCACAACAAATGAGATTACACCCTGACTGACCTTCAACTTAATACATCACATATTGTTAATCTGTAAATAGAATGTACATAGATATTAGATATCTTGTAAATCTGTGGATCTAAATTTAAATATATTGTTCACTTTTCAATTAGTATTATGTTTTCCAAATAAAGTTGATTTTATAGCTTTAAACTTCCATCATGTTGGGCCCGTGCTACACGGGCCGTTCACCTCTAGTATATATTAGAGGGAGTGATTTTGACATGTTAGCTATTGGACGTCAAATATAAAGTTTGAGGGTAATATAGTCCTTGAAACATTTTGCAGGATAAGCTTGCTGAGAAAGATTGTATTTTTTGCTTCCCTATTTGGACTTCACCAACAAGTTCAACCAATGTCCATCCTTCCCCATTAAATTACAAATCATACCCTATATTGGAAAGTCAATTGTGGTGGAGCCATTGAACTTTTCTAATTTGAGAAGTATAATATAAAGTTTGTGCTCATTATTTTAATTTTATATGATTAACTACTTTTAAAAAATTGATAATTCATATTAATTAATTATAATTAAATATTAAAATTAATAATTGTTAAAGATTTTTTTATTTGACTCTTTTTTACTTATTTATTTTCACAAATTAAGAAAAAAAATTATTTTCGTCTAATATCATTCTTATAAATTAAGTAATTTCATAAAATACTAATAATCAAATTTAAATTTTCAAAGCATATTAAAAAAATAATTTAATAAAATAAATTCTTAATAAATATTTTTATAGGACCTATGTCAAGTAAATATGGACCAAGTGAAAAACAATTGAGAAAAATATTTATTGATTCGATGTAAATATCTAATAAAATTTTACCTCCGTAGGAATTAAACATAATTTATTATTAAACAACTTGTAATAATTCACTATTCTTTTATATGCAAAAGAAATCATTCAGTATTTTTTTAAGTATACTTATTATTATTATTATTATTAAAATTATATTTATAATTTCACTTTTCATAATATTGGGCCCGTACTGACACGAGCTCTTCCTCTTTAGTAAAAATAGGGAAAAGAGTCAAAAATAACTCATTACTTTCTTTTATTGGCTAAATTTACCTTTAATTATATTTTAGGGTTAAATATATCCCTCTTATTACTAAATTTAACAAAAATACTCCTCATTTTAATATTTTTCTACCTGATTTAACATTTGGGTGAGATGAATGTCACGTGACATGAGACCTCAGCACCAGATATTCATCTCTTTTTTCATGTCAGTTTTTTTTCCTTTTCTCTTTCTTTCTTTTTCTTCTTTTTCCTTCTCTTACTTACTTTTCTTCTTCAGTTAATAAAATCACTAATCTTTCTTTGAGCTATAGTTTAATTTTCTTCAACGCTACATCTACTTCTACAAAGGTTTTTCCACCAGATACACGCAAGCACACAAGAAAAGGATGGAAATGAATACTTTCTTTTTTCAACATTAAAAATAAAATACATAAAAATATTTAGGAAAAGTATATCAAAAATGAAAGTTGGAACAGGATTTCAGGAAAAGTAGAAACATGAAAATGTGATTGACATATACTACTATTTATTGTACATTTTTGCTAGTATATCTTTGCTTTTAACATTTCAATTTTTTTATTATTTCTGAAGTACTAATTGTCAATTGCAATTTATTTTTTAAAATTAAATTTAAAAACTTTGTTCTCTGCATCTTCAAACTTTGTTTGGCCGGATATTTGCGGCAGCTGATATTTATTATGGCTAGATTATTTATCTACAGCTGAAGAAAATTAAAGTATAGCTCAAAGAAAGATTAACAACGATAATTTTATAGCTGAAGAAGAAAAGTAAGAAAGAGAAGAAAAGGAAGAATGAGAAAAGGAAAAAAAAATCTTAACTGAAAAAAGAGATGAATATCTGGTGTTTAGGTGGCATGTCACGTGACATCCACCTCACCTAAACATTAGGTCATGTGGAAAAGTGTCAAGAAGAGGGATATTTTTGTTAATTTTAATAATGATAGAGGTATATTTGATCCTAAAATATGACTAGAGGTAAACTTAGTCAATAAATTAAAATAGAGAAGTATTTTGACCCTTTTATCTTAAAAATATGTCAAATATATTAAAATGTCTTTTAATTTTGTGATTTTAAACTAGAAAATTTGAATTAAAAAATTATTAAAAAAGGAAAGAATCATTTTTAAACGATTTAAAAAAGAAAGCAGATCAAACAAACTAAAACGGAAAAATTATTACTTTCTTCGTCTCAATTTATATGAGGTTGTCTGACTTGATACAAAGTTTTAAGAAAGAAAAAAAAACTTTTAAAATTTGTGATCTTAAATAAGTGATAAATATTTGTGTGGCTATCAGTAATTTCATTAAAGACAAAATCAGTACTTTAAAACTAAATTATTAATAAATATAAATATATATTTTTTAGATAGACTAAAAAAAATAAGCCATATAAATTGAGACATATTTTTTAAATTATTTTTATCGTGACAAGAAGATTTGGTAGACTATTGTGAAGTGAAGAGTTCGTTTATTTCAAGAAGACATGGATAAGTCACATCCGATAAATGGATGAGAAACAGATTTTTTTATTTTTTAAGTATGAACGAATAAAATACTTTAATTATTTCTATTTATTCCCTCGGTCTCACTTTTTGTGTTGTGATTCGGATTCGAAAATCAAAATTTTAAATTTTAATCGTAAATTTGAATGTAGGATTTTTAAAATAAAATTTATTTATTAACAAAACTATATGTTTCTTTATTCTAATTTATATAACATAATGAACTGCACTGTTGTTATAGATAAAATAATATTATAGAAAATAAAATTTAATATGAAAAATTAATTTTGGAAAAAATTAAATCGTTATAGTGAAATGTTATTATAACAAAGTGTTATTGTGATATGTTTCCAATTCGTTCTTTTGGATATGCGACATCAATCATAATTTGAAATCGATTTGAAGTTGAAGTTTTGTTTATACATGCAATTTGAATTCCTTATGTTATATTTTTCCTCATAAACACGAAAACCCCATAAATTGTGAAAAACTATCAGAATTTCTTCAATTCTTATATAATCTTATCAAATGAGCAAATCATAATTCATAAATAAAATATCAAAATAAGGCGCCTTATTGATAAATCACATATTTTTATGTTCTTTTTATAAATAAATGTTTATGATTACAAATTTTTAAATATACATAATTTTAAAGATTAATTAGCCAATAATAGTAGTAAACTAGTGATATTTTTTTAGAAAAACTAAATTATATAGTCGCCATATAGGTTTTAAACTTAAAATAACATACTTTATTTTGATAATCCAATTATAACCAACTTCCACATGTTATTTATTTTTTATTATGATTCTATCCACATATATATAGAAATAGGGATAGTACAAATCTAAGTTACTTTTATATCCCTATAAACAAGATAAATTAAATAATTTTCTTATCAAATAGTTACAGGGCTATATTTAGTGTATAATTAATGTATCAATGTTACTTGTAAACATTATACATAGATGTATAGTGTATAATTGATGAATAATCACTACATAATTTATGTATAATCTATATGTATACCTTGTTTATATATTAATTATACACTTATTATATACTAATTGTAGATCTATAATCATTTAATTTTTTAAAAAAAAATATAAATATAAATAAGATTTATACTTATCGTTATCCCTACAAATATGTGAATAGGGTAAAAATACTACAATTACTAAAATTATGTAGACTGACTAATAAAAGTAAATAACATGAACAAGTTGATTAAAATAGGATTGTCAAAATAAAATATGGTTATTTTGAGTTTATAACTTATATTAACGGCTAGTTTACTAGTATTATTGGCTAGTTAGTCTTTATTATAGAAAAACTAACTTATATAGTCGTTCATATAAGTTTTAAACTTAAATAACATACTTTATTTTAGTAACCAAATTATAACCAATTTCCACATGTTGTTTATACAATTCTTTCACATGCTATAGACAACGCTTCACTTCGAGCATGAATATCTTTTTTGTGAAATTTAAAATAATAGCACTTTTTTCTTTACAAAATATAAATCTATGATCATGTTTTATATTTTTTAAAAAAGTTGTTGTTGTTGTTGTTGATCCCTAAACGCATGTCTAAATTAAATGTTGATTTGAAATTATGATTTCATATAGCATGTACAAACACCAACTTAGGACCTCTTTGAACATGTAATATGAAATTATAATTTGAAATCAAATTAATTTGAAGTTGAAGTTGAAGTTTTGTTTGGACATGTAATATGACTTTTTAAAGTTGTATTTTTTAATTCTCATAAACATGAAAATTTTATAACTTGTGAAAACTATCGAAATTTTTTAAATTCTTATATAATTTTATCAAATAAATAAATTATAGCCTATAAATAAAATATCCTAAAATACCGCATCAATAAATTACATATCTTCATATTCCTTATATAAATAATATTTACAATTATAAAAGATGAACGGAAGGAGTCAAGAATTGCTAAAAAGAAAAATTATTATTTTTTGAAACGATCAAAAAATAAGCTAAATAGATTAAAACGAAGGAGTACTATTTTTTTAATCTCATTTTTATCGTGGCAAGGAGTTTTGGCAGACTATCGTGAGGTGAAGAGTTCGCTTATCAAGAAGACATGGATAAGTCACGTCCCATAAAATGGATAAGTCACAGATTATTTTTTTTTCTTTTTTAAGTATGAACGAACAAAATACTTTAATTATTTTTTAAGTAAAGTATTAAAAATATACTTAAATTTTTATTTTTTTTAGTTTCACACCTAAATTAATGAAAGTGTTAGAAACACACATAAATTATTACTTTTAGTTTGAGAAACACACTTAAACTATCATTTATTAATTTGAGAAACACACCTAAAAGCTAACTAGACCAAATATTTACTTACAAACTCTTTAGGTGTGTCTAGCCATTAAAAATCAGTCTAATGATATTTTTATTCTTTTTTGTTGACATATTATTTTATTTTTTTTCATTTTTAAAATATTTTTAATTAATTTTTATTCATTTTGAGATGTGTTTATCAAACTAATGAGTGATAGTTTAGGTGTGTTTCTCATACCCTCAATAGTTTAAGTATGAAACTCAAAACAAAGATGATAGTTTAGGTGTGTTTTTGACACTTCATTCTATTTTTATCTATTTTCTCACTTTTAGTGACGTGATTCGGATTCCAAAAATCAAATTTTAAATTTTAACTGTAAATTTGAATTTAGAATTTTTAAAAATAAAATTTATTTATTAACCAAATTATATGTTTCTTTGTCCTAGTTTATACTCCCCCGTTTAAAAAAGAATGACCTATTATGACTTGACATGAAATTTAAAAAAATAAAGAAGCTTTTTGAATCTTGTGTTCTTAAATTAAAGATATGTTAAATGTATCAAATTGACTTTTAATTTTATGATCTTAAACATGTCCTGTGAAAAGTTGAAATTAAAGATTTGCTCAGAAAAGAATTAGTCTTTTTGAAATAGACTAAAAAGGAAAGTAAGTCATTTTTTTTTAAATGAAGAGAGTATAACAATATAATTTAAATTTCGAGAGTTAAACAAAAGAACTTTGACCGTGTAGATATTTTATGTGGTTTCTACAATAACAACATACTCATTATTTAATTGTACGTCTGATGAATGCACATACGATTTAAATAGAGAAGTTTAACTCTTAAAATTCAAATTATTTTATGGACAAGCCCTTCATGACGAACATGAACTTTTTTTTTTACAAAATTTAAAATAATAAAGATTCTTGTTACATAATATAAATTTATGAGTCAAATTTTACATTTAAGAAATTTTGAAATTGAAATCCTAAATTATGATTATTAATTAGCATGTCCAAACGCAAGCTTAGTTTAGATTAAAATATTGGGAAAAGTATGCTAAATAGACCAAAAACTAAAGTATTTACACTCAAATACCCTTTCCCGTATTAAATCTAAAAGCACCCCAGCGGCACAAAATAATTACCTCGCGTGCCCCCTAATTCTTTTGGCCCTTAAATTTTGTTCTTTTCCAATTACATAACTTCTTTTCTCTTCATTGGTCAAATATTGTGACTGGGACCTTTTTCTTTCTTTGATTTGACTTTCCTTTTCTTTTAATTTGGTTAATATAAAATCAAGTGTTCTAGTATTATTAGTTTATACTGAAATTTATACTAAAACAAACGGTCAGAAGGAAAATGAACGAATTTAAACTCCTGAAGAAACTAAGAGTCCGTTTTACATATCTTTAAATATATCTTTGTAAATTTGGCGTATTCTTGTTCCTCTTTTTCTTTAAATATTTTTTTTGGACTTCTCTTTTCTTTTTGTGTTATTTATTATTCCTATTTTTAAATATAAAAATAAATATAGTTGCCAATTATTTTTCGACTAAAAAATATTTAAAAATAAACAATTAATATGTAACAAGAAGTAATTAAAAAATATTAAATTTACTAATCTATTTAATAAAATATATGTTTTTATTTTTGATTAGATTATTTTATTTTTATCATTTCTTTTTAAAGATATAATAAAATACAAAGATAAGATATTATCTAACTATTTTTAGACTAATAAAAATATTTAAAAATTAATAAATAAACCACAATAATAAATAATTAACAAAAAGAGTGTCTCATTAAAGAACAAGAACAATCATCTTTGATACCATTACCGTATATTCATATACTATGGTGGTATCATTGAGGACTGAAGCAGATATCAATGATATTATGACAGTATATAGATATATTGTGATGGTATCATTACAGACAGAAGCAAATCCCAATGATACCAAGTCAGGATATACATAATGTGATGGTATCATAGAGGTCTGACTAAAGGATTGAAGCGAACATCAATGATATTGTGACAATATATAGATATACGGTGATGGTATAATTATGGATTGAAGAAAATTCCAATGATACCATGTTAAGATATATATATATATATTGTGTGTGTGTGTGTATTGTGATGGTATCATGTAGGCCTGACTGAAGGATTGGAATAGACATCAATAATACAATGACAATATCTAGATATACTGTGACGGTATCATTACGGACTGAAGCAAACACCAATGATGCCATATAAGTATATATATATATATATACTATGATGGTATCATAGATGTCTGACCAAAAGATTAAAATATACATCAATAATATCATGACAATATATAGATATAATGTGATGGTATCATGGAGGTCTAACTAAAGGATTGAAACAGACATCCATGATACCATGACAGTTCTAACTAAAAGATTGAAACAGAAATCAATGATACCATGACAGTATATAAATATACTGTAATGGTATCATGGAGGTCTGACCGAAGGATTGAAATAGACATCATTGATACCACGATAATATATAGATATACTATGATGGTATCATTACGGACTGAAGCAAACACCAATGATACCATGATAGTATATAGATATACTGTGATTGTATCATTGAGGTTTCACTAAAGGATTGAAGCAGACATCAATGATAGCATGACAGTATACAAATATACTGTGATGGTATCATGGAGGTCTGACTAAAGGATTGAAACAGACATCAATGATACCATGACAATAGATAAATATGTTGTAATGATATCATTACAGACTGAAGCAAATCCAATGATATCATGTCAGTATATATATCCTATGATGGTATCATGGAGGTCTGACTGAAGGATTGAAGCAGACATCAATGATACCATGACCATATATAGATATACTATGATGGTATCATTATGGATTGAAACAAACTCAATGATACCATGTCAGTATATATATACTGTGATGGTATCATGGAGGTCTGATTGAAGGATTAAAGCAGATATCAATAATACCATGACAGTATATAGATATACTATGATGGTATCATAGAGGTCTCATTGAATGACGAAACATACATCAATAATACCATGATAGTATATAGATATACTGTGATAGTATCATTACAAACTGAAGCAAACCCAATGATATCATGTTAGTATATATATACTGTGATGGTATCATGGAGGTCTGACTGAAGGATTGAAGAAGATATCAATGATACCATGACATTATATAGATATACTATAATGGTATCATTATGGACTGAAGCAAACTCAATGATACCATGTCAGTATATATATACTGTGATGGTATCATGGAGGTCTGACTGAAAGATTGAAGCAGACATCATTGATACCATGAAAGTATATTGATATATTGTGATTGTATCATGGAGGTCTCACTGAATGATGAAACATACAACAATGATACCATGATGGTATATGGATATGCTATAATGATATCATTACAGGGTGAAGCAAATCCAATGATACCATGTCAGTATATATCTATACTATGATGGTATCATGGAGCTCTGACTAAAGGATTGAAGCAGACATCAATGATATCATAACAATATATAGATATACTATGATGTTATCATTATGGACTGAAGCAAACTCAATGATACCATGTCAGTAGATATATACTGTGATGGTATCATGAAGGTCTGACTGAAAATTTGAAGCAGACATCAATGATATTATGACAGTGTATAGATATATTATGATGGTATCATGGAGGTCTCACTGAATGATGAAGCATGCATCAATGATACCATGAAGGTATATAGATATACTATGATGGTAGAATCGAAGCAAACCCAATGATACGATGTCAGTATATATATACTGTGATGGTATCATAGAGGTCTTACTGAATGATGAAGCAGACATTTATGATACCATGACAGTATATAGATATACTGTGATGGTATCATGGAGGTCTCACTGAATGATGAAGCATACATCAATGATATCATGAGGGTGTATAGATGTACTGTGATGGTATCATTATGGATTGAAGCAAATCCAATGATACCATGTCAGTTATATATAACGTGATAGTATCATGGAGGTCTGACTGAAGGATTAAAGCAGACATCAATGATACCATGACAGTATATAGACATACTGTGATGGTATCATTGCAAATGAAAAAAAAAAACAGAAATAAAAAAGAAAAGAGAATCAAATAAAATTACAAAATAAAAAAAATAATAAAAAAAAACACCAAAAATATGAAATTAGTTTGTGGTAAAAAATAAAGAATATTATGATTTGAGAAGACAATGAATGAAAAAAGGAGAATAAAAATAAAGAATAATGAAATAAATGAAGAAAAAGAAAACGAAAGGAACAAGAACTAAAGAAATTGAAAAACAAAGAGAAAATGAAAAACAAAAAACACAAAAACAAAAGAAAATGAGAGAAAAATAAAAGCAGGAAAAAGAAGAAGCAGGGAAAAAATTTAAAGAATAAAGAAATAAACGAAAAAAAAAAAAAAGAAAAGAAAAGGAACAAAAAAGAAAGAAATTGAAAAATAATAAATAAATAAAAAATAAAACACAAAAATAAAAGGAACCAATAAAGGAAAAAAAGAGAAATAAAAGCAGAAAAAAAAAAGTAGAGAAAAAAAAATACATGAATAAAGAAATAAATGAAAAAAAGAAAAAAAGAAGAAGAAGAGGAGTATGTAAAATAAAAATTGAGTGTGAATTAGATTATTGTGTAAAAATAAAATAAAGAATAAAATAATTTTATAAAAAAAAAATAATGAACAAAGAAGCATAAACAGAAAAATAAGAAAAAAGGAAATGAGCAAAAAAAAAAAAGAAAAAAAAAAGAAGAAAAGAAGTGGAGAAATAGAGAAACAAAAAGGAAAAGAAGTAAAATGGAGATAAATAATTAAAGGTACAAGGGAAGAGGGCATTTTATGTAATTAGTTATGGGGCATTTTATGTAAGGGAACATTTAGTTGTAAATAGTTTGATCCTATAGGGCATGAATGCAGTTTCCCCAATAAAGGAAAATCAGCAGTCCAACAAAAGTGGCCTGAACCGACCCAGGCCCAAAACAAAAATAAAATCAAACAATAAAAAATATCTATGTACAATTCAAACACAAATGTGTCTAGAAGCTCCCAAGATAGGAAAGCAGCCTCTTTGATTTCATCATCTGCTTCATCTTCGTCAAACACTTGAATCTCTCCTAATGATGAAACTTTTCTGAAGGAGATCAAAATCTGCAAGCTCCTGATCGAATTTTCCAAAAATTTCAGACCTGTAATCCACTGAGCTAGAGCTGTTGTCACTTAGGACGTTCTAACTCTCACTAACGCCATGACAATCGACTCTTTGAAGACTTCTTCGACTCACTGTGGACATATCTGGTGAGAGAAACTATCAAGAGCTCTTCGATTTTTCACTCCTCTTTTGATTTACTGAGATTGTAATTACTGTGTCTTTTTATTTGATGTGTTTGTTACCATTGCTGACTTTGTTGATTCTGAGCTCCCATTCCTTGCATTCACCGTCCAATGAGCTGGTATGGTACTTTCTTGAAATCGTGACTTGATTTTTTCTTTCTCTTTCCCTTTAAATTTGATTGTTCATTTCCCTATTCTCCTTATTTCCTTACAGATTGAGCTTCCAGAGAAGCTGATACCACTGTATAAGATTTAAGAAAATCGGGTACTCTTTACAATCAGTTCTTTTCTTGCAATTTGATTCATCCTTATTTTTTCATGTGTTGGTTTTTGTGTTTATGGAGAACCGGTTTTTTCCTATCTTTCTCATTTCCTAGCAGGTTGAACTTAATACAAGGCTGATACCACTGCTTAGAGCACAATAAAAATAAGTACTTTTCTTTCTTCTCCCTAACTTGAAACCTGTTTGTTTTCATCCTTGATGTTGAATCTGATGTCATGTAGTGTACATCATTTTTCTCCTGACTTGTTGCTATTTTTCTGCTTTTCTTCATGTCTATGTATTTTAAAATAACCCTTGAATTGTGTGATTGCTATTTTGATACTTCTTTATCCTGAGATTAGGAATTTGTGCTCTATCCATGTTAATTATGCCTCTAGCCTCCTCTGGTATGTCCTGCATTGAATTGTATATTATTCTCTATGTACCTGCAAAACAGAAAACTTGATTAGTGAAAAAATCCGCCAATTTATTGCCTTCCCTTAGTATGTGCTCCACCACCACATCCACATCTTTCATTAGTATCTTGATTCTCTTAATTTCTATCAAGATGCACCTTAGGATCTCCCATGTCCTATCTAGTATTTTCTTAATTCTAAGAGAATCAGTTTCAAGAATCAAAGGGATGAGATCTTGATTAATGCAATACTCCAAGCCAAGTCTCATTGCAACCACTTCTGCCACTAGATTGTTATTATCCTCCAACCTCCTTGCTTCTGCATACACTAGCTTTCCTTCTCCATTTCTGATACAAAAGCCTCCAGAACTTGGGCCTGGATTTCCCTTGGCTGTACCATCAGAATTGCACTTAAAAGTCCCCATGATAGGAGGGTTCCACACTATCATTTTGCACCCAACAGAATGAGTATACTCCTCTATGAATTTAACCATCAGAGGCCATTCAGCAGGTAAATTTCTCAGTCAGGGATAATTATGTTTAGAAAACAGAACCAAAGACAACCTTACTCCATTATTTATAGCATTCTTTCTCTTTCACACCTGTTAAAGAATAAATATAGGAACAACTCTATACAGTAATTTAAGTTTTGGAGCTGTCTCAGCATTCCACCACTTAAATACTGTATCTTTTAATTGAAGAAAAGGACCATTAACACTAACAGCTGCAAATCTGCACCATAGTCTTTTAGCCAAGTCACACCTAACAAAAAAATGTTCAACAGTCTCTTGTTTATTGTTCCTACAACATTTACATATCAGCTCATCATATATCTTCATTCTGATAAGAACTTCCCTAAATGGTATTCTTTGTTTCCACAGTTTCCACACAAAGAAAGAAACCTTAAAAGGCATCCCTTTTATCCACAACTATTTGTATTCATCTTGTACCTCTCTTCCTTGTCTCAACACTTCCCAGGCAAATTTTACAGAGAACTTTCCTGATGCATTAAACATCCACCAAGGCTTGTCTCATTCCTCTGAATCTTCCTCTACTAGCAGCTTCTTTGTGATGTGTTCACATAAATGTTTAGGAAACAATAACTGAAACAATTCAGCATCCCAACTTTCTTGTGTAAATAGCTGACTCACATCCTCTATTGGATGTATTTGAGTGTTAGTTATAGACAGATAATAATGCAAAGCTCCCAGCTATGTCCAATTGTCATACCATATGTTAGCATGCCCACACTTTGGCTCCCACCAAATCTCTTGATTAACATAGTTCCTGGCCTTTAACATATACTTCCATGTTTGAGATCCCCCTCCCCATTCCACCACCTGGGGTCCAAATTTCTTGCATTACTTGTTCCACATACAGATGGTCCACATTGACTTTTGAGTTCTAAAGACCCACTACAATTTGTCAAGCAAGGCTTTAGAAACATCAAATAATGACCTAAAGCCTAATCCCCTTTCCTCCTTAGGAATGCAGATATCCGACCAAGCAACCAAATGCTTATTTCTGCCTATCTCTTTGAAATTCCATAAGAATCTTGCAAAAATTTTATGCAATTCATGGATGACATAGTTGGGAGGATTTATAGAGGAGAGTAAATAGACAAGAATTTTATTCAACACATTATTGATTAACACTGATTTACCTCCAAAAGATAATATTTTTCCTTTCCAGGCCTGCAGTTTATTGTGAACTTCTTTGATTAATTCATAAAAATACACCCTTCTTTTCCTTGCATGACCAATAGGGCACCCTAAGTAGATCAGTGAAAACCTACCTCTAGGAAAGTGTTTGCTTTCTTTCGCACATGCAAGTGTACATGGTCGTACAAGTAATAAAGGAAGCAAGTCCAGATATTGTACCTACAGGGATTTGACGAATTGAAATTCTACTTTGAATTCTTATGCGAGCTATTCAGTAGGTGACCAATAATAAAGAGTGATTTGCATGTTTTGAATGTAAATAAAAATAATTGTAAGCAATTCGTAGATTGGTTGCGTTGTAATTCAGATTTGAGAAAAAATCTAGGGTTGCGGTGTTTTGACAATCCAGTTGTGCTATCCAGTCATATGCCTAATTTAATTTCCTGAGTTACTAGTTGCAAATTAATTGTAGTTGTATTGAGCATTTTTTCAACATCTCTAAACCTACTCGACTATCCCTAACGCCTATATTTCTATGGTCGTTGGTTAATAGTGAAGTGTATAAGATATTGTCTGTATCAACTAAGCTAGGCCACAGGGTATATTTCTATCCTCAGTGACGAATCAATTCCCTTTCCCTATAAGGTTCACAAACTAGCCCTATTTCATCTTTTTACATCTGTCTTCACTTTTTCAAGTCCAACAAACAAGCCCTAGATAATATTCACAAGGTGATCAATCAAACGAATAATTGAAAGCAAGAAGAAATAAATAACTCAATATATGGAAATCGAAATAGATAATATGATATTCAGAACACAACTTTCATGTTCAACCACAACCCTAGAAATTAAGAGGTTTAGCTACTCATGAATCTCCTTGGAAAAAGAGATTTCATGAGTTTACAAGGTAGAAATCGAAAATAAAACTCAACCTTGTTCTTGAGCTTTGCCCTAGCTTTTGGCTTCCCAAAATCAGTTGTTAATGATAAAAAACATGGGAGGATCTTTATATAGAGTTTAGGAACCCTTAGAATGTCAAAAACCAATCCAATCGGGTTAGGAGAGGTCCCAACTCGCGCCACAACCCAATAATAGAGCTGTGGCGCGGAGAACAACTAAAATTACATAATGGTATCATTTCTTGCGCCACTTCTTGCTTTGGGGGAGTGGCACGACCTATCTTGCAACCTTCACAATTCTGTGCCACTGCTTTCTTTGCAACAGCGGTGCAAGAAACCTTCCCCTTGGCAATTTTTCGCTCGTTTTGCTATGTGTTGTGAGATTAATCCTTCCTTGGTTCCTTGATGCTCTTTTTCTTCTTGATTAAGTTCCAAATACCTCAATACACTCTTACATATGTAAATCATGAAACAGAAGTATAAAATCACATCATTTAAGCCCAAAACGACACCAAAAAAAGAATAAATATGAGGCGAAAGATGATAAAATAATGTGGTTTTTAGCCTCGTATCAAAAAGATAATGCAATTTTCTACCTCCTATACCACAACACTTTCAGTTTTATGAAAAACATAAAAAAACACTTTTATCTTTATTAATTTTCTGCCCTGATTGGAGCTCATAATCTTTCAGAATCATCATGACAAGTTTCAGAGATCTCTTATCTGCTGAGACAAATAAGATAGTATCATTTGCATGTGCCAAATGGTTAATATCATCACTCCATTTTGGCATCCCAAAGCTCTTAAATTCCTCATTATAAAACAAAGAATTTAAAGCTCTAGCCAGAACCTCTGCTGATAGAATAAAGAGAGCAGGAGAGAGTGGGTCTCCTTGCTTCACCCCTCTAGTGGAATGGAAAAAATCATAGGATTGTCCATTTATCAGAATAGAGTACCAATTATTGTCCATTAATCTCCAGATTTTATGCACCACTTGATTATCAAAATTCATCTTCTCTAATACCTTGATCAAAAAATTCCAATCCACTCTTTCATAAGCTTTGTCCACATCAAGCTTAATTACCATGTTTTTTGGCTTTCCTCTCTTTCTGATATCAGTGATAATTTTCTGAGCTAGCAACACATTTTCAATAATGCTCCTCTCTTTCATAAAACCAGATAGGTTTTTTGAAATGAGCATGGGAAGAAAACCTTCTAACCTGTCATGTAAGACCCTTGAAATCACCTTATTGAGAAAGTTACTCAAGCTAATTGGTCTCACGTCTGAGAAGGACTGAACAATGTCTTTCTTAGACAGTAAGACCAAGTTAGTGTGAGTAATTGATTTAGGAAGAGTACTTCCAGAGAAGAAAGCAGACACCACCTGGACAATATCCTTACCAACAATTTCCCAGCAAATCTGGTAGAATTGACCAGTAAATCCATTAGGACCACTATCACTCTCTCCATTCAATTCAACTACCACCGTCTTCACTTCTTTTTCTGTAGGGATGAAATTTAACACATTATTCATCTCATCAGTAATTGAAGAAGGGACAGGATTGAGAAGTGACATCTCTCCTGCATCATTTATACTAGTGAACTGTTTCTGGAAAAAAAGAAAGAGCCTCAGTTGCCACTTGATCATTTCCCTATGCCCATTGCCCATCTTCCTTGACAATTATATTGATAGACAATCTCTTTCTTCTGTCATTTACTAGACTATGAGAAAAAATCTAGTATTTCTCTCCTTCAGAAAACCATTGTATCCCTACTTTTTGTCTCCAGAATTCCTCTTCAAAATGCAAATATTTCTTTAAATCTACTTGGGCCTTCTACAGAACAACTCTATTACTAGTTGTGGGATTTTCTTCAACTAAATCTTCTTTTAGCTTGACAATTTCCTCCCTGATTATAAGCTACTTGAAAATATCGCCAAATCTATATCTACTTCAAGAAGCAAGAGTTATTTTTGTGTTTTTTCATCTTCTGCTTAATACTAATGAAAATATCAGTCTTTTCAGAGGATACCCAACTGTTACTGACCACCTCCTTAAAATAAGCCTACTTAACCCAAAAATTCAAAAATTTAAATAGTTTTTTGAATTGGTTAGATTGTCCCCGAAAAGACAGTAATAGAAGAGCATGGTACGATCCTATTCTAGCCAGGTGCTCCATCTCTACATGGCCTACCAGGCCAAGGAACTCTTGATTAATAGCCAATCTATCCATCCTTTTAAAAATACATTCACTGTCAGCCTTTCCATTCCATCAAGTGAAAGGACTTTCCTTGAAATTAATGTCAAATAAATCACATGAGTTGAGACAAAAAGCAAAGTCTTCATATTCTCTAGGATATACAAAAAGACCTTCAATTTTCTCTTCTTCTGATAAAATGACATTAAAGTCCCCACCAACTATCCAAGGAAGATGCATGTTATGGTAGATAGAATAAATATCCTTCCAAAGACTTAGCCTTTCAATAGCCTCACACTTAGCATAGACAGCAAAAACAACTATTGTTTGGCCAGTTTCTTGAAAAGTCAGTTGCAGGGTCAGTTGCTGCTCAATATCTGATAAAAATCCCACCTGAATATGCTTCTTAATGAATATCCATATTTTCCCATTCAGATTGTAGTTGCAGTAATTCATACCTAACCTTCTCTTGTATTTATGAATTTGTCCTTCTTCCTGAAATGGCTTCATTAAAGCAATAATAGCAAAATTATGATGTCTGTGTAGCATTTGTATTTTATGGAATGAATGTTGGGTCCTTACAGACCTCACATTCCAAAATAAATCTTTTAAATTCATTTGAGTGCACTCTTGCCAGTTCTCCTAGGATTGACCTTAGTAGGCTTAGCCTCCACTTTGCCCTTTGATTTGATTCCCTTTGTAACTGATAGATGAGATATGCCTGCACCTGGCATTACTTTTCTTTCTAACTGCTGATTGAATTACTCTTTTTTATCCTCTTCTTCATCTCTTTCTTTAATATCTACATTATTTTGCTTTGTCATCTCATGTATGTTGTGAGAAACAATTTCATCAAGTGTTTTCATAGGTGTGGATACTTTACAGGTTGCAGTAACTTTAGGATTCACCACAATTTGCTTAACATTTTTTGCCTCCAGTAAACTTCTGTTTTGTGGATTGTCTACCATGATGTTATTGTTTGGTAATGCTGGGTACCTGCCTACATTATTTCCATCCATTGTCAAGGTATTTGAGTTGTCCACCTGGAGAGGTTCTTGATAGGTAGCCTTTTCTAATTGCAGTTGTATGCTCCATTCAGTTGAGCTCCTTATTTCACCTGTTGTTGTTGCTGTATTACTGTATTCAGGGATCTGTTGTGTTTTCTTTTTCTGCATGTTCTCAAATTCTGTAGTGCTTTTGCTTAGCATTGTTCTTCCTTGTGATATGAAGATTCCGAATTCACCCCCTTTTGTTGTTCTGATGTACCATTTGTCATGTTTTCCTTGATGATTTCTACACTAATGCTTGATTTCCCTTTCTCTTCTTGTTGCAACTGCATGTTAGGGTATTTCACTTCCTGCACTACTGAGTTAGCTGTTGCATCATTGTGACATGTTACCCCCCTTTTCTATCCTCCCCCCTGCTGGTTGGTGGTGTGCACTTGCATTCAATGTATTCACTTCATCACTTCCTATTATGGCTAAAGTATCATTGTTATCAGGGATCACCTCCTTTGCTTCTTCTTTTTCATCTTGCAGTAAATCAAAGGAATTCTCAGTACTGACACCTCCTGCAGATGTTTCCACCTTGTCACCATTGATTAATTTAGTTGTGCCCTTCTCCAGTTTGAACTTCCTGCTGGTCGGATTCCACTTGGCTAGCACCACCTTCCCATTAATGTGTCTTACTCAAGACACGAAGTGAACAATGATATCATGACTTGCCGGTTAACTAAATTGTGTACGAGTTTAACTTCCATATATAGAGAGGGTAAAAGAATTTATATATCATAGTATCACCTAAAAAATAACTATACCTAAAAAATAAATTCTGTTAGACCAAGTTAAAATGTAATGAAATATTTATTTAATGAAGTTCGATACCAGTAGCTTTTATGCATCTCTTGGTTGGTTATTCATACTACACTTTTGAAACATGTAATACTTTTAAAAGTGGGTATAGTTTAAAACTATCTCCGTTTCATTTGTTTTGACTTGACATGAAGTTTAAGAAAGTAAAGAAAACTTTTAAATTTTATGAGAATTGTAATTTTTTGACATTAAAGTTTTTTTTTTTTAGAGTTAACGGTCAAAAACACACCTAAAGTATTTCAATTTTTTGAGTTTCATACTTGAACTATCAGGTGTGTGAGTTTCTTACCTGAATTATTACTAACTATTTATCAAAACACACCTCAACTATTAATTGTTTGAATTTTATACCTGAACTTTAAGTAGGAAAATCGAACAACTAATACTTAAAGTGTGTTAATGATACTTCAAGTAGAAATAAGATATAAAATTCAAAAAATCAAGTTAGTATTTTCACCCATCACTCTTCTATTTACGTAACAAATAAGAACCCTAACAGCCCAACCACGATAGTATTCTTTATTTGACTTCTTCAAAGTATCCAAAAAGTAAATGAATCAAACCGAAACCCAAGATAAAACGAGATGATTAGAATAGTTTAAAAAAAGTTTTAGTTCTAATTATACACAATAAATTAATAAAAAGTTAGCATATGGTACGAATTATATTTATATTTTTTCTACTCTATATAAACGACTAAGTTGTACGAATAGCAGGGGTGGAGCCAAAATTTTCATTCGGGGGTATCACAATATAAAGAAGTACATTCACGAAGAAGTCAAGAGGTGTCAATATGTAATATATATATAAATAAAAAAATATTTTTGCCTAACTACCTAGTGCAATTTTTCGATAAAGAGGTGTTGGCTCCGCCACTGACGAACACAGCATCAAAAGTTGTACGAAATGCAACGTCAATTGTACAGTGGACCATTATCTCCTCTTATAACTTTTTGGTGTCTTCAAGTGTTTCAATACTTACACGTGCCTTCTCAAAAAATTGCCACCTCCCTCCAAGTCTATTCCTAAATCTGCCACTTTAGAATTCCTTTCGTATTCCAGTCATTGATCCGTTTCTTAGAACAAAGGGAGTAACATATATAATTTTAAAATTACATAGAACGTACTATAAATTATAATAATTAATAATTTAAAATATATAAAATATAGTTAAAAAATTAAATTGACTTTTTAAATTTCATTAGTATCATAAAAATTGATATAGAGAGAATATAATATATATAATTTAAAAATTATGTAAAAAGTATTATACATCATAATATTAACAATAAAATATTTAAAAATTAGATAAAAATTTGATTGACTCTTCAAATTTTATCTGTGTTACATAAATTAAAATAAAAATAACATATATTGGATCCGTGCTTACACAGACTCTTGTATCTAATTCTACTTAAATATAAATGCGTAAGAGGGACTAACATAGTAATAACTAATTGTACAAACAAAATGGAAAATTATACCTTATTGTGGGCCTACACTTCATTGTTAGATTGTACAAAAGAAAACTTTAGGGGTACTTTTAACTTTGTCTATTCTTACATTACACGTATTGCACTTCTTTCTTACCAACCCATTGCTAAGCCCCCGACACGTGTTAATTTTTTCACAGCTGAATTTTATTTCACCATTTCCTCCTTCTTTCAATGTTCACAGTGGAAAACACACTAATGGACATCATGGTATCGGTCTCTGTCAAAATAGAAGAAAAAGGCTACGAATCAAGCTTTAATCGATCAATTGGGATTCTAAAATATTATAAAAATTATAATCATCCACCGTGGATTCTCTAATTTGCACTATTCGTCATGAGTTTATCTTTTAAATGGAAGCTCTTTGTTTTGGTGATTTTTTTTTTTGCAGTCTTTCATTGGTTATTGTACTCACTTAATGCCCCTTCTGCAAGTTTTATGTTAGTTCCTGTTTTGGGTATCCATTAGTTTGTCTATTCTTTTGAGTTGTTTCTTGTGGGTTTGTGATTCGATTATCCTATATGCATGCAAATTGTTTTATCCTGATTTGCTCATACATCCTGAAAGATACAGAGGTATAATAAAGTATAACTTGTCTATGCATTCACAATTCTCCAATTTATACCCATCACTTCAATATAAATTATTGACTATTCTTTTTTCAGGTTCCTTAATTAATTGTGTGATGTCTTTGTAGTAGCAGTTATCAAGTGAAACATTAAGAATAAAATTCTAAATAGAAGCATGCCATCAAATGCTCATTTCTCAGTTGTTTTACGCCTAAACAGTATCTTTCCTTACACAGACAAACTCTATTTTAAAATTGAATTGTCTATCTTCCTCTAAAAAATTACAGTTGTTAGCGTTGGAACTTAGTCATTCTTTAATAAAATTGATTAAATATATAGCAGAATTTGATGAAAATTTATACAAGTCTCTGTTGATTCACTCAACTTCTGATAAAATGAGCAACTTAATTATGTTTATAGAAGCACTTTCACTTTGCATTTTCGAAAGATTTAAACCAACAAATACCTTTAATATCATTTAAAATTATGAAGAGTTATAGTCTTCAATACCATCCTTTGGTTCTATCCAAGCAAATGATATGTTCGACATATTTGTAGTATGCTGAAAACATAACATGATTATCACTTTCGTAAGATAATTTACTTCGGCAAAAATAAATGACCAGCTAAATCAAAAGAGATATATAGTTGTTCAGTTCTGTTTTCGTTTTCATCTACCTAAAGGTACATTTCTTAGCTTTATGTAATAATTTGGTGAATTGATTAATTGTTGTTTTCATAATGTAACTGAAATATTTTTTTACGATAGGGACATCAGGGTTGTGAGCTTCATGTTATCATGTTCTCCAATACTAATATGTCATGAATTTGATTAATCAGTTATTGTTTATTGAATTTTTTTGGTTGACGCTCCAAGATTATAGTAGGACTCTTTCATAAGAATCTATTCACAGCTGATAATTTCCGCCACATGATTTCAAGAAGCTGTGAAAGTTGTTATAGGAAAGGTGATAATCTTACCTCATATTACAACTATGTAGTGTTATAGCTATTAATGAATACCCCATAGATATAAGATGGTGCCACTAAATAGTTGTCAAATAAGAAAGGTGACATTATTTTTGAAAAAAACTAAAAACGAAAGGGTGCCACATAAATTAGAACGGATATATGAAAATCTTTGTGTAGCTCAAGCCAAACATGGCCAATCATTGGCTATTGTGACCATGGAGGAAAGGGTTACGACTGCTCCCATTTATAGAAATGCCTTCAGAAAATCTTAACTTATGTTCATTGCTTGGCTTGAGCCATAGGAGAATAGATGATATGATTTGGTTCGGTATCTTTAATATTGAATGCAGCGAAATAATTAACAATAGTGTTGGTGTGTTCATATCTTTGATACATGTGCAATAAAAATCACCAATGTTATTGATATGTTCATATCTAAGCGTTGGATTTAGTTCCCACTATTTGAAGTTGATTTTGATGGGAAAAAACCCCTTTCGATAGTTGTTCAGGACAACATTTGTAAAATATTCACCCTATTGAACTGCAAATGTCATGATGAAATTAATGGATGAGTGTATTTTCATGAGACAGACTATATATTGTTGTTTGGTGTATTTATTTATTTAAATCATTCAAATTTTGATGATCAATTAAACAAAGGTAGACCTTCTCGATTGCTGTTTGTGCTAAAACACATCAAATTGTTAATGTATCAAAGAAAGAACCTGATGTGAACTTGCATGAGTTTCATACATTGTACAGAATAAAAGTTTTTCTATTATGTATCTTAGTGTCATTAGATTACAAAAAAAATCATATCCAGTTACAAATAACATGATATCTACTCAATTAGCATATATGTTTAACAACTTCCTTCTATATTTCCAATAAACAAAATTCATACTTAGTAGCTTTCTCTTGGCGACCCACTATATTGGCCCCGTACGAAGCACGGGCAGCCCCTATCTAGTACTATATATAAGTGGTGAAGAGTGACTAACAAAGCTTCAACAAATTGTATCATATGCTATTGTTGCACCCTATTTCGAACAAGTAGAAACGATAGACAAAATAAATAGTTCGTAACTCTCTGGTTTTGAAAATTATTTAGAGTCGCCACCTAAATTTTTAAAAAAATTAATTATTATAAGGTAAGACTCTGTTTTGATCTTTTGAAAATGAGATTCTGGGTAAGAGTCTTGATTACTCGAGGGAAAGGTGTTAAATACCCCTCAGAGCCTATCTAAAGATAGTCCTTAAATTTTATGTTGTATGTCCTATTGTTCGGGGCAGACTTGCCCTGTCCTATTATTCGAGGCGAACTTGCCTTGTCCTATGATTCTGGGCGGACTACCCTATCCTATTGTTCTGGACGGACTTACCCTATCCTATTGTTCTAGGCGGACTTACTGTAATAACCCTCCAGGTCATTTTCTAAATTTCCATGCATTTTTAGCATTTCAAGTCATCCTATAGAAGCTACAAGTCATTTGTGACTTATAGGAATTGTTGGTTCGATTATCGGACAGTTCATTTGGATTTTAGGCTCAATTACCTATTTTGGAGCTTTCGCTGTTAAGGAATTGATCTCGGACTAAAACTCCTAGTAAACGATCTCAGATGAGAATTATCATAGTGTCATTAGTTTCGGAACATTGATTTTAGGTTAGGGGACCCTTGGTTCGGGTCCCAAGGCTTCCAGACTCATTTTGGACTATTGGGTGGATTTAATGAAAAAGCAACTAGGTGTGGGACCCATATTTAATCAAAACGTTCTCGGATGAAAGTTTCAATGATTTCGTTGAGTTTAGAATGTCAAATTTGGTATGGTAGCATAGTTCTTTTAAGCGCATGAGATTCCGAACGAATACCGAACCACCCCCGATCAAAGTCCGTGAAGACATGGTGAAATTGCTAATATACAACATCTGGTGCAGCCAAGATTTGGCGCTCACCGCGTTCACGAAGGTCAAGGATGTTGGCCTCCGCATTCGCGAGCCAGCCATCGCGTTCGTAATGGGTAAGACGGCTTGGCCAACTCAGCTTTACTCTTCGCGTTTACGGTTGACCGCCCACGTTCGAAAATGGTCTTTCCTGTTCGGTCCCGTGTTCGCGAAGGACCCCTGGCATCCCTTTTATATTTCTCTCTTGCTCGATCCTATGCCCATTTTTATGGCTTTTTCCACCATAAATGGTCCCAAGAGCTCAAGAATTCTTGGGAAATCATAAAGTGGAGTTAGGGAGGAGTAGAGGACGTGGAGGTGAGCATTCCCCATTAATCTCTACGTGAGTTTTCAGCCTAAATCCTCTGTTTAATTTTTGTTTTCTATCTTATTTTTGCCATCTCTCGGGGATAATTTGAGCCTCTATTTGTAGTCCATTTGGGCTCAACTTTTGAGTACACATTACTTGTCCTTCGAGGGACCTCGTGATGGATTCCATTAGCGGGCCCTACGGGTCCATTATTGACACGATTTTGGACTTGGAGTTTTATATTGCAATATGGGTATCATATATGGGTATCATTTTACTCGTAATAACACGTAGATTATTATTTTGATAGTGTGATGTCGATTCGGGTTTGTGGAGCAAGAAAGAGCGATTTATAGGCGGTTCAAGATTGCGGTTCGGCATTGAGGTAGGCTTCGGTCTGCTTTTCCTCTACGAGATTTTGTATTGTATAGATTGCATTCTAGGTAGGAATTATAGGAAGTGATTATGACTAGTATATTATGACTTAACCTATTTAGGGGATTTAGAATAGAAATGTGACCCGAATATCAACCTAGAATACCCGTTATGGTCGTAGGATCCTATTATACTGGATTATATGTCTGTTTGACCTTAGGTTGACATTAAGGTTCCTTTAGCATGAGACTTATGGTATTAGTAAGTGTTTTGGATCAAAATCCTCGATTAGCTCCTTCTAGTAGCTGTATGCCCTAAATTATCATAGTTTCTCGGATCATAGTGCTATTATTATGTTAATTTATACATGTTGTTGGGCTCGAGATCGTGGTTGTGATACCAGTTGGACTCCAGGTGAGTATTCTATTCTTAAAAAGGATGTGATTCTAGCTTATAGATGCTTAGGCACTTACAGTTGATTTGTTAGGATACTGGTGATGGCATGCATACTTTTAGGCACATTTATGCTCACTTAGTGGTATGATTTCAATCAAAACCTTGATTTTTTTATTGTTTTCTAAAAAGAAATTTATTCTCAATTTTTACTTTTATAATGAATTTTTTTACAACGGGAATCGTTCCACCTTACTTGATGAATTATGAGCCTTTAGAACTAGATATACTATTTTGGAAATTAGACCGAGGTTGATCCCGGTCCATTATTAACCCACTCTTTTACCACTATTATTTACTTCGATCAACAAAGATTTTGACCCTTTCTATATTATTATGCCGATTTAGTCTCGAACTTGATCTCGGGCAATGAATTTATAAATTTACACTCTTTACGGAGTAGATGGATTATGATGCTTATTGGAATTCCTGGTTTGGGAGCAAGCAATGTATACGGATATCCCGAGTCCCCTATGGGCCCCTTCATCCGTGAGC
Source organism: Capsicum rhomboideum (assembly GCA_031232105.1). Classification (NCBI taxonomy): domain Eukaryota; kingdom Viridiplantae; phylum Streptophyta; class Magnoliopsida; order Solanales; family Solanaceae; genus Capsicum; species Capsicum rhomboideum. The sequence continues at coordinate 138,757,755 of CP124716.1, forward strand.
CATAGTGCCAGAGAAGGGTGGTTGCCATAGGTTCTGCCTTTGTGAGCTACTAAACTGGAGGAGGTGTATACATTTGCTACGTTGTGGCACTTGAATTGAACATGGTATCTCTGGTTTTTGTTGCATTCATTCATTCATATGCATTGCCTATCACCAGTATAATTGTTTGGAGCCTGTATCTATCGGTTTTATAGGGCGCCGTATAGGTACAGTTTATGATTGTTGTTTGTTGATTTCCTGTTTATGCCTCTCCGAGCTTATGGGGGCCTGGTTGGGGTTATTGGTTATCCGGGATATTCCGTTATATTTATTTGGTTATTATTGCATAGCTCGTGGCAGGTTGGTTATGGACTGGTACCCGTGGTTGACATTACGTTTCTAATCCCTTTTCTCTATTATAGTAAGATACATTATTGTTAGGTTATCGCATGATTAGTCACATTTGGGTTAGGGACCCTGATTATGCTAGTATTAGCTCCCTTACTTGGCTATGATCCTCGAGATTTAGGTTGGCTCCCTCCGAATGCTACCTTGAGTTTAGTTATATATATATATATGGTATTACCGTATATCCCTTTCCTTCCTTATCTATTCATATTGTATATGTATCCTTTTGCCTTGTACTTCTACTATATATCTTTCTTTCACTCTTCAGTTGTATATTGGCTAGTGATATATGGTATTAAATGTTAGCCCCTGGTTACTGTTAGAATATGACAGTTTATCCTTATTGCTCCATTAGCCTTATTATGCTTGGTTTCCTGGATAGTTGTCTATAGTTTACATTCCTACTTTACTAGTTATTTATACTTGCATTATCTTTGGAGCTCAGTCGGCCGATGCCTACTGAGTACCACATGTTTGGTACTCATACTACACTTCTACAACCTGCAGATCATAGTACGAGTTCTCACCATTGACGTGTGTATCATGCGGAGCAGCCATGGATCAGAGATTTGGGGTGAGCTCCCGACGCTTGGAGTATTTATGTTCTCCCTCTTATTGTTAGTTTGATCTTTATTTTGTATTTCAGATACGGCTTTATATATTTGTATTCATTCTGCATTTCACTTTATACTCTTGTTGTATTAGAAGCTCTTGTACTGACTTCACCAGGTTTTGGGGTTGTTGTCCATATTAGCCTCTTTATTATATTCCTTTCTGCTTTTTTCTTCATTTCTATGGGTATTACGTTACTAGCTGTTCTGAACTACGAGTTGGCTTACCTACTGACAGGTTGTAGTAGGTGCCATCATGACCTGAGAAATCGGATCGTGACATTAACCTGATCCTATTATTCCGAGCGAACTTACCCTATCCTATTGTTCTGGGCAAACTTACCCGATCCTATTATTCAGGGTGGACTTACCCGGTCCTATTATTCTTAGCAGACTTACCCGATCCTATTGTTCGGGGCGGACTTACCCGGTCCTATTGTTCTGGGCGAACTTACCCAGTCCTATTATTCGGGGTGGACTTGGCCTGTCCAAATTTTCTAGGCCAACTACCCTATCCTATTATGTTAGAGTATATTGTGAACAACTGGTTAGTACTTGACGTCCGAGGTTTGACGGAGATATCCCTTTAACATGACCCCTAAAAATCAAGAAATTTCTTTTAGAGTTACAAAATTTAGCGAATGAATAGATGAAATGTGACTTCCTGGCTTGTGATAGCGATGCGGTGCCGAGTTCCTAATGAACTGTTGTCATGTTGTTAATTCTGATACAAGATACTTGTTACCTGTAATATTTGAGAAGATTCTTTTAGAATCTTGAAATAATTGTGGATAACTTGACGATACCTGGCTGCTCAGCTTGTGATAGTGAAGCTGCATTTTGGGCTCCCAGACTGTTTGAACTTTTATTATAGCGTCCTTGTTCCTGCGCTCAAAGAAAGTTTCTTAGTTTGGGGAAGGGTGTTGATTTTGTGTTGATCGGGAACTCAGCCTAGTGATAATGAAGCAACATTTTGGGCTCCCAAACTGTTTGAACTTTTATTATAACGTCCTTGTTCTTGCGCTCAAAGAAAGTTTCTTAGTTTGGGGAAAGGTGTTGATTTTGTGTTGATCGGGAACTCAACCTAGTATCTATCTCCTTCTTTAACCTCCTGGCAAATTTGTTTGGAAATTTAGGAGATGGAGTAGTGACTCTTTCTGATTCCAAATGACGTGCTTATACTGGTATATCCTCTTGGTGGAGACTTTCTCTATCTTGATCTTTGTACTCGAGCTTTCGTCAAAGAGATGCGATCGATGTGACTTGAGATGATAAATGAAATTTTTGAAAGGGTAGAAAGAATATTTCATTGATATGACCAAGCCTGACTCAGGCTACCTATGTAGCCTAAAAGGGGAATCAGGTCAAAATATAGTTTCATGTTAGGAGAAATAAGTAAACTTGGTTAAAAGGGTGGGTGAGTGGAGAATGATAAAATTGATAATTATGATGAGCTTTCCCTCAAAGGCTCGTTTCTGTCATTTACCAAAGCGATGTCTCTTATATGAGAGTTTTCAATATCCGATCTTTTTTTCCTTGCAGCTAACGATTAGCGTCGGAGCATTTCTTTCTCGATTGATGCTTTTGTATGTTGTTGGAATCTATCAAGTTTCGAAATTCATGTCCCAAGGTCGATTCATTCGTGACATGGTTTTGAGCGGTAGAGCAGTGAACGCGTTGTGTAAACTATTTTAATATGTAGTCTCGATGACTCAAATTTTGGTGGAAGTAAGAGGCTTGGGTATATGCACGAGTCTTCCTTGCATAAACTCTGAATATTTCATGAGCGCATCCTTGACAGTCTCCTTATCTTGTGGCCGCCTTCGTATATGAACTTTTTGGGGGGGATCCACTATGTGGTCGTATTACTAGCCAATTTGAATATTGTTACACGATTGATGTATTAGCTGTAATCCAAGCTTTGAATACTTCTTGAGCGTATCTTTTCTTTGGAAATCCACTTTGGGATTGTGGGTGTAGGTTGTCGTTTCTTGTTATCTGGATTTCTTTTCTGATTCTTTCGTAGTCATGTACCACTTGAAGATTCGGCTTACCTCCTATGACTCATATAACGAGCGTAGTCGATCGTGCGCTGATTGTCGATGTGATTCTGAAAGAATTTGGAAAGGCAGTGTCTTCCGCGTTGACTCATAAGTCTCTTCGCGACGTATTTCCTCTGATGTTTTCGTAAAGACGTCAGACCAACATTGATTATCGAGAAGTTATTTGTCACTGATGGAGAGACCTCCTTGACGATTCTTTGTAGCATATCTTAGGATGTCTTTGATGGAATGTGTCAGGTTTTCTAGATCTCGTTCGTGTTAGATTCTAGTTTCCTTTTGTTGTTAGAGGAAGTTGAATATTTTGTATTATAAAAGGATCGAGCCTTATGTAGGCTGCCTACGTATCCCGTTGAGGGAAATCAGGTCTCACATAGTTCCAATTACAAAAGGGGAAATGATTCTACTTAAATATGATCGAACACGATGAGGGATGCCTACGTATCTCACCATGAGAAAACAGGTCAGAACGTAGTTCTGTTATATGACAATTGGAAGGGAATCTTATTTAGGAATTGACTTCAAATGTCGAACTCTCTTGACTGCTTCTGAGTTGATCAACTTGGAATTCGTCCTTATCTAATTCTGCTGAAACTAGTGCTTCTCCGTAGAGTTCCTCATAAAAGAGGCTTTGTTATCTCGACACAGATGATGATGTCTCTCATGTCATCACTCCTCTACTTTCTTGGGAAATGGATCGTTATTTGTAGTTGGCAGTACTATGATGTATTGGATTGCCCCTGTTTTGATCAAATGCTCAATTTTATGCCTTAACCTATTAAAATTTTCAGTGTCATGCCCCTGAACTCCAGAGTGGAAAGCACATCGTTAGCTTTCATCTAGCCATCCAGGTAATGGGTTGGGAATCTTCTTCGGCTCGGGTTGCAATAAATTTACAGCCCTCAATTTCTCAAGCAAAAATGCTAATGGTTCAACAAATTGGGTACGGATTCAATTGCGCTTACTTTTTGAATTTTGTCGTGGTGCAAACAATGGGGAATTTTAGTGAACTGGAACTTGAATTGCTGCATATGGCCGTGGCGGATTTTGGTATGTGGGAGCTCGGAGTTGAGGGTAATTTGGTAGGATATTGTAAGCATGATGTGGTTTGTGATTTGATATTTGCATCAGTTGGTTAACAGGATTTTGAAGTGATTAGGAGGATTTAGGTATTGAGTTGTGCGGTATCACAACAGATGCTTCCTCATCTTTCTCTGCCTTAGCCGCTCCGATGGACTCTAACTGAGTAGATTCGCTCGAGTTGTTTGTCGACTTAATCTTTCCAGACTTAATTGCCTCTTCGATGAAATTCCCCATTTTGACGCAATCGACAAACTTTTGTCCTAGTAAGGACATCATCCTTTTGAAGTAGACCCTCTCCTGACTGCGGATAAAATACTTTGTCAATTCACTTTCGATAATTGGTAGTTGGACTTTTCCTGCCTCAGACCTCCATCGTCGAGCATATTCTTGAAATGACTCGAAAGGTTTCTTTTGTATACTAATAAGTGAAAGTCGATCAGGTGCGATCTCCGTGTTATACTTGAAGCGATCCATAAAGTCTTCATCCATGTCATGCCATTTACGTCAATGACGAGGGTCTTGTTTGGCGTACCAAGCGAGAGCCTCGCCAGAGAGACTTCTAATAAACAACTTCATTATGAGCTTCTCGTTTTTGCCAATCCCTACTAATTTATCATTATATGCTCTCAGATGAGTATGGGGGTCACTAGTACCATCAAACAAGTCGAACTTAGGTGGCTTGAACCTGACTGGTAAATCAATATCTTGATGGATGTATAGATTTTCATAGTTCAAACGCTCGCTACCTTGAGTTTCCTGGAGATGTTTCATCGTCCGCTTTAAATTGTGAAGCTCGTTTACGACTATGTTATCCGTATTGTCTTCCTCTTCTTTAGGGAACCTATCTTTAGCAGGCATGGTAAAATCGATTGTCTCAGTCATGCACACCAGGGGAATATATCATTCTTGAAAGGTAGCATTGTTAGTTTGTTGAATGTTATGAGCAGATATGACAATATTGGGACGCGGGGCATAGTGAAAAAGATTTTGCAAGTTGGCGGGTGTGAATGGGGTTAATGGATTTGTTAAGTCTATAGTTATAGTAGAAGGTTACATAGATGGATAGTGTTCAAGTATTGGAGTTCCTAGTGATGGGAAAAGAGGAGGGCGCGATAGAGTAGTTGTGGATGGATGAGTTGGGTCCCTTCCTCGATGCAGTTCTTCTCTTAATATCTCAAGTTGTTGCTCCAAGCGAGAAATATGTTCGTCTTTATTTGCATCATCTTGTCTTCGTGACGTTCCTGATACATTGGCTAGTATTGGAACACTTCTAGTCGGGTCAATGTCATTGGTGTTCATCCTTAGGTTATAACTTAAGGCAGCCAGTTCTATCGATCAACACAATCAACCTCTGTTGGGAATAAAGAAAAAAAAATGCAAAAAAATAAATGAAAGGCAAAGAGTTAGTTTATGTCAGTAGATAAGCATATTCAGATAATTTTGGATTTTCTTGAAGAGGGAATATATCCAACAGGCACGGCAGAGAGAGGTCGTGATGACGGTAACAAGGATGTACAATCGATATGAATTGGCAAAATTGAACTAAAATGATGCTTTTTGAAAAGAAAGTATCTCAAGTCCCATTGTTGATAAATGAGCATTTTGTGACAGAGATATCGAACGTAAGCAGAGTTTTGAAAGTACCTCATGCTCATTGGATGGAAAGAAAGAGTTGAACATTGGTGGAGATGAATAATATTCCATATCCGTTGTCATAAAGAAGGATGTCAGACAAATGCAGAGTTTTGTGCAATACTTTGCATCTGTTGACTACAAAGAAAGAATCCGATGTTGGGAGAATGTTTGATATCCTACGCTCTTTGGATCAAAAGATGTCAGTCGTAGGTGAAGTTTTAATAATACTCCATATTTGTGGATTTGAAAAGAGAGTCGAATGAAAGCAAAGCTTTTTTGAGAACACTCCACTTTCATGGACTTTAAAAAAAAGATGTTTAGTAAAGCAGAGTTTTAGCGATACTTTATATTTTAATAAAGGGATGTCAAATGTTGGCGGAGTTTAGGTAATACTCCATATCTATTGTCTTGAAAAAGGGTGTCGAATGAAGGCGGAGTTTTAAAAATACTCCACGTCTATCGACAGACTTAAAAGAAGGCCAATGCAATTGTTCTGAATCCATTAGTGTTCGGTATCTGGACTATCTGAATCAATTTTCACATAAAGTATGCCGTAAGGTACATAACCTTCTAAAAGGGTGGTTCCCTAGTTGCAGAGAAGATACCTTGGACAGTCCCGCCTAAGGTATAAGCAACATGACCTATTGCTAGAGTAGGATTTTTTTCCTAGATGTTTAAAAGTGAGACTGAATAATTGCGAGAAAGCACACTAACTTAATTGCACCAACTCTGAAACTAAGGAATTCAAAGAAGGTTTGGGGAAGTGTGAGACACTTCTCCCGCGAACCAAAGTGAGTGAAGTGTACGATCAAAGACTCAATAAAAAGTGCAATGACATTATATGAAAAACGATAACAAATAGAGTTCTCAAACAAATAAGGAACACAAGTTTGAATTTGACTTGTATACTTTCAGACACAGTATATATTTCTAAATATAAATAAAGCAAATAATGAACTGAAAATAAACAAATATCCCAAATATAAATCTTAAACTAAGTCTGCTAAGATCAAAACCTAAGTCTAATTCCCAGAAGATTCGCCACGCTGTTGCACTCTATTTCAAACAAGTTGAAACGGTATACAACATAAATGGTTCGTAACTCTCTGATTTTGAAAATTGTTTAAAGTCGCTACCTAACTTTTAAGAAAAATTAGGAAAACAAATTAGTCGAAGGTAAAAACTCTAGTTTGGTCTTCTGAAAATGAGATTCTGGGTAAGGGACTTGATTACTCGAGGGAAAGGTGTTAAGAACCCCTCAAAGCCTATCCGAAGATAGTTCTTAAACTTAGTTTCAAAAATATATTTGGAAAAAATTTGTTTATTATTTGCCAAAAATGGTGATAAGAAACCTTAATACTATTTTAGGAAGAGAAACTCAAGGTATATAAGGTACGCCAGTATGCCACTACAATATACAAAGACATAATGTAATTATTATAAAATATGTATGTTTTTCCAAAATATGAGAAAGGAAGAGTAGTATTTTTACATATATTAGAAAGTATAAAGTTTTATGGTTTTATAGGAAAATATGTTTAAAGGTACATGAATATGTTTAAAGGTACGTGAATAAAATAATTATAAAGTAAAAGAAAATATACTTTATACTTTAAAGTATGTGAGAATTTATTCATTGTAAAATAAACATAAAGATGTGTATATGTAAGAGTGTATGAGAAAGATATGATTTTTTTTTAATTTGTGAAACCTCGATAGATTGGAACTAAGTGAAAAATAAGATGTAATAGCATATATAATAGAGTTGAAGTAACATATAAGCAATACTAATAATAGTGAAAATAATAATAATAATAAAAATAATAGTGAAAATAACAATAATAGTAATTAAATATACCTTGTGTACGGTAGCATAAGAACACATATACACCTTGCATTTTGGAGGCTTTTAAAAGCTGAAAACTTGAAATAATGTTAAGAAGTAATTATATAATTCAACAAAATATCTGTGCTATATTAAAGTATATGCGCATGAAATAAGATAAAGACAACTTGTAGAAGATGACATGTTATATTTGAACTTGATAAAAAATTAATATGCAAGGAATACCTCAATTGGGATTGAAAACCTTGTTTTTACATTGAGTTAATGAAGGCAAAATGACCAAATCTTGAGCGTTAAATAAATATTATTAAAGCCACATTTCAGCTTATTAAAATAAAAAATCTGTTCATTCTCATTTTATTTTATTATTTTTAAAATAAAACGCAACCTAACAAACTAGTAGGAAATAGCCAACCTTGTAAAAGATTTTCCAATTTAACTTGTTCTCAAATGTATACATGTGTACCTAATGTAGGAAGTCCCTTGAGCAGTTGAGCTAATTTTATCAAATCTCCTTAGGTGAGCTTAGACTAAGAAAACAACTTCTAACGGGGTGAGTAAATAAATAGTTGTGCTTTGTCATAATGTGGTAGGCGAATCACAAAATTTAGAATACAAAATCAAACAAATAACCCAATTATAACCCATAAGAGAAAATGTTACTCCCTCCGTTTCAAAAAGAATGATCTACTTTCCTTTTTAGTCTGTTTAAAAAAGAATGACTCTTTACTTTTTTGACCATACTTTAATTCCAACTTTCCACCTGACATGTTTAAGACCACAAGATTAAAAAGCATTTTGATACATTTGACACAACTTCAATTTATGACTACATGATTCAAAAGTCTTCTTTATTTTTTTAAACTCCGTGTCAAGTCAAAATAAGTCATTCTTTTTTAAACGGAGAGAGTAGTAAATAACAATAAGTGATAGAAATAAGTAAACAGGAATGAGAGCAAATAGGAGGTGCTAGATTCTCAGAATCTGTCACCGTCTGAGAAGTCTGAATCAAGGAGCGGTAATAGCGGATGCGAACTCTAATTTGAACAGGGACGGAGTTCTTTTGAACTCGAAGTTTGCTCCAACAGTGTACATATAAATAAAGAGAAATAAAGATTAGGAACTAATAAAAATGTTAAGATAACATAAAAATACAGATTAAGAGAGAGTACGTCAAAGTGAGTCAAACAAAACTACATTCTTAGCCAAGAATAAGGGATTAAGTTAAACTATTATCCTAATCGCACAAACTCCGCCTTGAATCAGTCGTGGACACTAACGGGAAAGTTCAATTTCTTGCAAGAGAGAGAACAAATTCATTTCCTATGTATATCTCTTGCATAACTAGTCACGACAAGCGAGCATTCTGACCCAATATTGAGAATTCATATGTGACTTCAATTGTACAGAAAACAAAAGACAAATCATTATACAAAAATCAAAGCTAACAGATGCATGTTTTTAATGACAAATGATCCTAATGTTGGACTAGCCTTGGCCTTTATCATCATCTATGTCCTATTAGTGATCTAGGCTCATATGACTATTTCCACAACTTGTGAACTTAAAGACAAGACCAAATGACTCCATTTCACACTAGAGATTTTTTAATATCCGACGAAAGCAAACAAAACAAGATTTGAAGCTACTAGTTTCATTCCGAAATCATCTTTTTCGACCCCTCTGCTTACTATAAGTTCCGACAACATTTGGTGAGTACATATAACGTCCTTAATATCTAAGAAGCAGAAAGAAAATAGATGCAGAGATCAAACTATTAATCTTAAGGCTCATTCACATTTGTAATCAAAAGTCAGAACACTTTTTCTCATTACTATCATAAAAAAAATAGTAAACAGTATCAAACAAGAGAAAAAATTGAGCTGCCTGTTTAGGAACTAGGAATTGAATTATAACCAAAACTAACAAATTTATCCACTCAAATTGACAGAATATACAAATAAAGAGGAGCTAAGATTCTGATCTTTGGACCGTTCTTCATAAGCAACAACGATTTGACGATGACTCAAACTATATCACTTCTATGTAGTATGAAATACAGCTTAAACAGAGAAGGAAGAGTTGTGTAAATCTCACATATTTTGACGTCAAAACAACCACATAGCAGGAATAATAAACAAAATCAAGATGGGGTAATATGGCCAATTTTTCATGGAGAAACAACAATAACATCAAAACGGGATAGGATATCACTCATACAACCATTCAAGAGCCCATAACGGGAGCTAAGTTCAAACAAGAAAAGTATTTCAATTGGATTTGAATTAAGCTAGCATGTCAGTAACTTTTATGATTTTACTAATTTCCGGATAACAATGAATCTAACACACGTACATGTTCATACTTTAGCCAGAGGAGGACGTGACAGCAGAGGGATATTAAAAATACGAATCAAATTATCCTATTCGTGTTATGACCAAGTTGTGACATTTTCAAGCCACTGTTACCTTAAGGAATACTCATATTCTCACGTGAATATCAAATAAATAAGAGAAGGAAACAAACTGCCTATTTGAAATTGAACCATATTATAGTCAAAACTGACAAATTTCTTGCAAAATTTTATCCATTCCAAATTCGAAGGAGTTTGTAGATACAAAGTAGCTAAAATTCTAATTTTAGGATCTATAGGACAATAGAGTTTCAAAGCTGCCACATATCTTATTATTTATACATATCAAGCACAGTACACAATCAAGACAGATATATTGCTAATACAACAGGAAAGTCAAATCGGAGTAGGAACTAGTTCATACAGCCATTCACGATAGAATGAAAAATATGAGTAACAATAAGACAAAAGCTCACCTACTGTTGGGCAGCAAACAGGGGCTTCGACGTTAAGTTTCCATCTTGAACTCGACTTTCCGAACTCAACACGAAACCAAATAGGAGATCAGAAGAAACAAAGAGAATAAGGAGTAGTGTAGTAAAACTGATAGTCAAGAAATTTCGGTGTCTCCTCTTGGTCTATCCCTGAAATTAGTGAGTAGATTTTGGCCAGTATTTATAGGCCAAGAATTGAAAGATTTTTGGATTTCAAATCCAGATTTGACTGACTTTCAAGAGAGGGTTGAAGATTTTAAAATTCATACCCAAAAGAGGGGGGGAAATGGGTCAGAAAAAGCACAGTGAGATTTTCACCTTTTCAGACCTTGAAAGTGACCTTGGAGCCATTGGAGAGCTTGAATCGGGACTTTGAAATTGATTTGTTGAGTGAAAATCTTGAAAAGGTCTTACCTTCTCAGATCTTATGACCGTTCAACGGACTTTTTAGGTGTGATTTGATGCTTTGGTGTGATGGATTGAAGCTAGATGAGGAAACAAGAGTGAGAATCCCATGCTTGCTGATTTTGAGGAGGAAGAGAGAAAGAAGAAAGAGAAACTACCTTGGGTTTGATTAATTGGGAAGTTGAAGGAAGACGTGTTTCTTGAGAATTGATATCTTGACCCCTTTGATCCGTCCAAACAATTGATCGGACGGTTAATATTAATCCGAATTAAAATAAATAAAATGTTATATATATATATATATGAATTAATTATGGTCCGTTGATTAAAATTGGGAATAGGATTGCCAACTTTCTTACTCAATTTGATTTATTAAATTTCAATTATGGTCAATTTCTTATGCAAAATAGCTATAATTTATCAAATTGAAAATAATTTATTTGTAAAAATCATCATTCTCAATAAAATCAAATAAATTAGTAATTAATTAATTATTTAAGCTTCTTAATTTGAACAACGTAATAAAAATATTTACTTGCAAAAGATAAGAATTATAAACAATGGGTTTAACATTAAAAAATATTTATTCGACATAAATTAATTTTAAAAGTAACAAAATATGTAAGTAAACGTTCATATGCATTTTTGAATATTTAATTTAACAACGATTATAATATTTGTGAAATGATTCACCAAATGAAATGGCAAAAAATATAATTCTTTGTAAATAATTTCAAACTTTTTAAAATATATATTTTTGAAAATATTGAAGCTTAAATAATTAATTAAATATGAAGAGTCGAAATTGGGTGTCAACAGTTATATTGAGCAAACCTTCTAATTTTTCATTAACTTTTTAGCCTCAACTTTTCATATTGTTCACTTCGTATCCTTAACTTTTTTTTATATTATTCACTTTGCATCCTCGTGTCTTTTATAAGGACCATTAAGTAATTATTCTAGTTTCCATGTCTCAATTTATGTATAAGCTTTTCGAATTTCTAGATTCAAACAAATCTTTCTTGGACGATAATTTTTTTATGTATTTTTAAAATATTTTTGAATTATCAATTATTGTGTCTTATAATATTTTTACGTAGTTATCAAATATGTAAAATTTATTTCAAAAAATTTAAGATTTCATGCTCATTTTACAATCAAAACTAAACTATTTAACTCTCGAAATTCAGACTGTGGTACATAATAAATTGGGACTGATACAAAGTTTAAGAAGACTTTTGAATCTTGTGATCTTAAACTAAAGATATGCATAATGTACGAAAATACATTCCGAATTTTACTTAGAGATTAAAATCATGTGATTTTAAAAAAAATTAAAAATAACAAAAGATTTAGATAAATTTAATTTTAAAAAACACTAATAAGGGGTAAATTAGATATTAAAGAATTTCAAAGGAAAAAATATTAATTTTCCCCCGTTTCTTTTTCAATAACGAACAACTTTCATTGATACGGCAATGAGGAAAAATAAAATTGGGTTTATGACGGGTTAGACCTGATTCTATAAAAATATACTCCCTCCGTTCACTTTTACTTGTTTCGTTTCACTTCACAAGAGTCAATTTGACTAATCTTAGGAGCTAAATTGAGTTAGGTTAACTTAACATTTTTAACTTAAAATTTAAATATTTAAAAACTATTCGAAAAATATCATAAGTTACAATCATTCTTATATAAATATGATAAAAAAATACATCTTAAAATATTGATCAAAGTTTACACAATTTGACTAACTAAATTAATCATGTTGGGCCCCATGCATCGCACGGGCCTACTTTGGTAGTGTTGAAATAAGCGACAGAACCATCGACACTAGGCATTCAGATAGCTTAAAAGTTACTTCCTTCGATGTTAAATACTTGTCACATTTTTTGTTTGCATGACCTTTTAGAAAAAATTAACTAGAGAGTGATTTGATTAAATTATCTGTATTTTTTACTCATCTTTATTTAATACTTCTCACTTTTGCATTGTATTAATATCTCTTTATATCTATAACTAAGGGTAAAAGTGGAAACAAGCAATCAATTGTGACTTGATTTTATTAAATGACAAGTACTCCCTCCCCCCATTTTACTTGACCCATGTTGACTTGACACACTCCTTAAAAAAACTTTAATTGGGAGTGTATTTGTAACAACCTATTTCGTCGTTACTAATTTATCCATGATGAATTCATGAAAATTCTTAATTTTCATTCCATTCCTCAATATTAACTTGAGTCCAAAATAGCCATCATTTTGTTCATTGTGTCACCTCAAGCATTTCGGTGAAGGTTTTAGCCTTTCGATGTGTCTAGATAGACTCAAGCCCGATGAATTTAATTATTCATGAGTACTAATATCAATCCTTTAATTTGGAAGTTCTTTAGATATGAATTAAGGTCGTACAATATCCCTAGCACAAAGATAAGTTGAAAACATTTTTAACCGATAGAGTTTCGATATGGGTTTCTACCAGGGTCAACTTCAAACGATCATATCTCCTAGAATATAAGGAGTTAGGGGGCCCAATACCCACCAAATTAAATATCTTTGAGTCTTTTTTTCAACTCAATAAACCGTTCGTTAATTCAAGTTTGGAATAAAAAGTTATGATCGTTTTATCAAACACTGTCCGGGCTAGAACGGAAATTTCGTTGTAGCGAGAATTCTGGTGGTATTTAAATCCGTTTTAGCCAATTTTCAGGTCCAAAACCCCAAACTTCATTCCCCAACCCTAGAGAGGTGATTTTCCAATGTTTAGCGAAAGTTCTTCGTAGAGGTAAGTTTTTTCATCATCTTCTTCGACTTTTAATCCTTTAACATCCTAGAAATATTAGAAAGACCTTCAATGGTGGAATTTTGGGTTAAAACCTTTAATGGTGGATTTTTTGGGAAAAACCTATGGGTCTTCTTAATATCACCTAGAACTAATTCTAGATTATAAATTAATGATTCCTAGCATGAACTTGGTAAACTAGATTATGTATTTTGTTGGTTGAAAATTGAATTCCACAAAGATAAGACCTTTAGCATAAAAAAACTCCATTAATGAAAATGGGTTAAGCTTGAAAGAACTAGTTAATGGTTAATTGACCTTGGGGAATGATATAGACCTTGAATTAAGGTAGAATTAGTGGGTTTGAAATCCCAAAGATATTTATTTGAAGAGTAATTGATTAATGACGCTTATGATTGCTTGATTTTTAGATGATTGATCATTCCAAAGCATGAAGAAAGGGAAGGAGCATCCTATGACTTGTTGCTTCAAAAATCTTGGCGTCCAAGTAGGCTAGGTTAATGAGTAGAAGATTGTGTTATTTCATATCTTCATAATTTAGAATTGATGGGAGAAAGCATGTCTAGGCCTGCGGATATGGAGTTGAGGTGGATAAAGACATAAGAACTTTACTTTAATCCCGAAAACTATGTTATTGATTGATTATGTGATATTTATGATATTATGTGTTAAGGGGATTGTTGTGAATGAAGTATGTGGACATGATGTTTCTTAGTTGTTCTAGTGATGGACCTAGTTGAGTTATAAAGGTAATAAATTACATATTGTGCCATGATAATGTCGAGGCTTAAGGGATAAATGACTTGAATCATTGTGAGCATTGTATTATGTGGAGAGAGGTATAGAATAATGATAGGCTTGAATGTGCTAGTTATGGGTGGTGATGTTAGAACCCAAGTTGCGGTATTTATGGAGGTAGTGGTAATTGAATAATTAATGAGTAATGAAAGCTCCAATAGTGACTTGTATGCCTAAGTGTTGCATTGTGATTTGTTTTATGACATTCTTGATTTGGTATTGATAAACATACTTTATCTATTGGATGCCCATGAGAGGCTAAATTGGTGATAATGATGATTTATTGAATTGTGCCTATGAGAGGCTTGCTTGATAATGATAACTCCTTGAATTGATGCCATGAATGGCTTGTTGATGATCATGATGAATTGTTGAAATAATGCCCGTGAGAGGCCAAAATGTTGATACATGAAAGATCTTGATCCATAATGATAATGTGATTGAAAAGAATGCCTTGAGTAAAGAAGGCTTGTGATATACCTTCATACAGGTTGAAAAGTGAAAGATGAATATTTATCAAGAACTGAAAAGTTGAAAGATTGTTAGAAGCAATGTGGCTGACGTTAAATTTTGATATTGCTACCTTATTGTTTTCTCAAGCAATGTGACCGATGTTAAATTTCGGTATTGCTATCTTATTGATTTCTTAAGCAATGTGACCGACGTTAAATTCCGGTATTTCTGTAAGACATGATTGGATCGGGTGCCACGAGCCGGTATGGTAATATTAATAATAAAGGAATTGATAATGAAGTGATCTAAAGTGATGAATCCAATGAATAATCCCCAAGAAACGATCCCGAAGTTTCAATAATTGAATTAATCCTTCTCCAAGAGTATTTATAAGGTTTGCTAATGAGACTTGAGTTCTCTTATGTGTTTTACTGAGATGTTAGTTGACTTGTATTCCCTACTTAATTGTATCTTTGAGATTGATTGTGTGACATGTACTTGGAAAAGTGAAACTTCGTGCTTACTTGCTATATGTTGGTAGACTTGCTTCATTTATACTTGTTGTAATCGTGACTTATCCGATTGGCTAGTAATTATTCTTTAATGTTATAAGAGAGTGTTTAGTTGCTAGCCCAAGAGTTAAGTGTGAGTTGTCTATGATTACTAGGTTGATCCTATAGATGTGGGTAATGGAAGCGGTAATGCAAATAAAATGGTGATAGTGATGGTTTAGTGTTGGATTGTGGTGGATGGTGTGAATTAATGAGGCTAGACTATGCTAGTGGTGAATATAATCTCGTTAATAGAGTTGAAAAATTGTAAATTATATTGGCAAAGTGTTATAATGATATTACAGCTTTAGTAGAATTATACTCTATTTAAGATGTCATGATTTCTTTTCTTTGATTCTATTTTATGATTATGTGGACTAACACTGGTCGGTCGATGATGCCTACCAGTACGTGTGTTTGTACTGACTCTACTCTTCTACATTCCTTATTGGGGTGTAGACTGGATGTAGGTTAGTTTGTAGTTACTAGATGGATGGTGATATTCAACACTAACTTCTGCACTTCCTTCCTAGCAGATGTTGGAGTTTTTGTGTTATTTATTTTATTGTCAGTCTATTCTGTAATAGATAGCTCTTGTACATGTCTGACTAGGTCTTGGGGTAGTGAAGGATAGTTGTAAGAAGTTTTTGAAAAGTTTATTTATTGATATTTAATTTACTTTGTTGTATTTAATACAGTATTCTCTTAAAAAAATAGAAGTCTTTCGCATAATTTTGGTTGGGTAATAAGGGTTCTCCTAGTTACTTAGGATAGCGTAGGTGCCCGCACGGTCAATTAGTTTGGATCGTGACAGTATTTTACTAAATTAATCTTATTAGTGATGCTTTAGAACTCTAAATTTGACTATTACTCTCTCCGTCCAACAATACTTGTTCACTATTGACTTGTCACATAGGTTAAGAAATAATAAATAATAGAGATAATTTTACCATATCACCCTTTGAATATAATTAAATTATTGCTTTGAAAAATATATTGGATAATGAATAGTATTTAATACCAAGGGTAAAATAGGCAAAAATGGGTAAATTATCCATTGATTTTCCAAACTGGATAAACATTGTTGAACATCTATTTTTAGTATAGTGAACATGTATTGTTGGACGGAGGGAGTATTACTTTATGTTGTTATTTAATACTAAGGGTAGAAAGAAAAACACATAACAAAATTCTCTTGATTTCATAAATTGAACAAGTTAAAACAACTCTTTTTAGTGTAGGAGGGAGTATTATGAAATATTTATTTTTAGTAAGGATGACAAGTTAGGAACGGAGGGAGTATCAAAATAGTTATTCCTTCTATATCAATTTATATGACAGTATTTGCGGGAGCATGAAGATTAAATAAAAGATGAACGACTTTTGAAACTTCTAATTTAAAATAAGCAATAGAAATTTATGATTATAAATCATTTTATTAAAAATAAATAAATAAAATTTAAAAGCAAGTTATGTCTAAATATATAAAAAAAAAATGAAGAAAAAAAGAATGTAACATAATTATAAAGGGGGAATTAAGTATCTAATCTTGCACCCAAGGGTGTGACCTAGTGGTCAATAAAGTGGGTTGAGAACATTAGATCACAAGTTCAAATTCTAACAGTGGACAAAAAATCACAAAGTGATTTTTATCAAAAAAAAAAAATTAAAAAAAATATT
Source organism: Capsicum rhomboideum (assembly GCA_031232105.1). NCBI lineage: Eukaryota > Viridiplantae > Streptophyta > Magnoliopsida > Solanales > Solanaceae > Capsicum > Capsicum rhomboideum. The sequence goes on from CP124716.1 coordinate 138,774,913, forward strand.
AAGTACATAACTTAAACTTATTTATTGTTTACCAGTCTCATTTATTCAAGTGATTTAAACAAAAATAAGCCAAAATCATTAAATCCAGTAAAAATTAAAAAAAAAAAAAAATCTATCAAACCACCTTTTGAGTCTAGTGCTTCTAATAGGATGTTTGGCCAAACTTATTTTTTTCCAAAAGCATTTTTTTTATTTTAAAAAAAGTGCTTATTTAAAAAAAATTGAGGTGTTTGATCAAACTTGTAACACCCCGTACATTTTCGAACTTATTTGACTACCTTAACATTTATGGAATTATTTAAACTTGAGATAGTTGGTGTATTGCTCACTAAATTTATTGGACTGAATTAATATTATGTTTATGGACTAAATTGAGGCCCAAAATTAAGTAAATAAGACATGGGCCCAAAAGGAGATGATCCATTTAACATGGACCAAGTATACACATCATCTACTTGGACTTTTTGACCAAATAATTGGCTAAGGATGACCATGAGAGAGATGGTTTGGAGGGCCTATTTAAATCTGAAATTCAGCTCATTTTTCTACACAATACACTTGCAAAAATCAGATTTTTCAATTCAACATTTCTCCTCTCTCAAAACCCTAGCCACCCTAATTTTCTACAAGGATTTTTGGACAAATCTTCCACTTGCAAGCCTTGGTAAGTGTTTACCCTTATAGATTAATATAGTATATGCATAAGAGGTTGTGTATATCATGTTTGTTATGTTTAAAAAGTGTTGAACAGTCCACTTTATTTGTAGCAGTCCACTTTTGCTAAATCGATAAAGGATTTGCCTTCTATGTGGTTTAAACTTGAAAGGGGACTTAAGGTCATGAAGGAATTGAATTAGATGAATGAAATTTCAGTATGTTTAAGTGTGGTGCTGTACCTAATTCGTTACTCCTTGTGTCTGACTTGTGGAAATGTTTATACGTAATTATGCATGGAACGTTTGGCGTAGTGAAAGAAAAATAATTTCTTATTATGTTAAAGTGAATTCTGAAATTGTGTGGACTGTTTTTGGTCTATTATTGTGGAAGGTATTTATGTGACTTGATGGAATAAATATGTGGACTTGCATTGAGGTAAAAATGTGAAGTATGCACTTGGTGGGAAATCTTGTCGGTTTGTAACGTCTATGTTGGTTTGTGGACTGTTTTGGTGTTGTTGTCTTGGTAAGGCAGTAAGTTATGGTATAGCAGGGTGGAATGAAATTATATGGTAGTAGAAAGGAAAGTGGAATGATATACCATGTATTTGGGATATTGGATAGTTTTTACTTCCCGTCAAGTAGTTAATTAGCGCCTTGTGAACTTGTAATGTAATTAGCTTTTAATGTTAGCTTCGTTACGTACTTGTGTTGTAGAGTAACGCTTTAAGGAAGAGCTGAATTGTTGTAGTCACTTGTTGGAAAGATAAGGTATGTAAGGTTACTCTTTTCCGTATCCTTTGGCTGCACCTATTGTTCACATCGTTACTGAACTTGTTTCCACTCCGAAATATTTTAAAGTATCTCATTTCAGGTTTGTTAGCAATTGTTATTTACGTGTCTCTTATTTGTTGATTATTGTTCCAAAGCTCCAATAATGTTATGACCATCGATGTAACAATCTCACAAAAAATTAAATAAGTGAAGTAATGCATATTTGATTGAGTACGGGTGGTAGCTCTGGGGGTGAAAGGCTAGCTCGAGCCGATCCCGATTGATTATTGGATGCAGGGGGGTAGCTCTGGGGGTGAAAACCTAGCTCGAGCCAAACCTGATTTATTAATTTATGGGTGGTAGCTCTGGGGGCATAAGCCTAGCTCGAGCCGATCCCAATGTTATTTACCACTGATCAGTTGGTCCCGGGCATTGTATGATGTCTATTAATGTAAAGGTAAAAGGAAAGAAATGAATGTAATGTACATGGTTCCACATATACAGTACGGTGGTATATCAGTGTTATCTATTCACTTGTATTTGATTCCATTTGAGTTCCTATATTTCATACAGTTACTTATAGCCTTACATACTCAATACATTCTTTCGTACTGACGTCCCTTGGGGGACCTACCTTACCTGCTGCAGGCACAGGAGCTAGTAGACCTTCACATTAGGGTTCGGGTCATCTGCAAGCTATTGGTGAGCTCCAGGTTGATTCGGGGATTTCCGAGTCATTGTATATATTTTTGGTACTGTGTAGTAGTTTTATAAGGCGGGGACTTGTCCCGACCTTAGTCGTGGTTATATATCTTTTACAGGCTTTGTAGACCTTGTAAAGTCAAACGTAGAAGTGTCTTACCTTTTAGACGTTGTGGCCCCAACGGTCAAGTCTTGTATCTGTTTTGAACGTCTTTACATGACTTCCGTCATCGATATATTATATCTGTACGTTGCAGAATTTTTGTTCACTTAATGGCATGCATATGAATGTACACGATCATAGGTTGGTTATCTCAGGCCTTTATGGCTACGGGTGCCTGTCCGCCCCAATGTGATTTGAGGCGTGACAAAACTTTTTGGAGAAAATAAGTGCTTCTGTGTCACGACTCAAAATAGGCACTTGATGGCACTTGTTACACCCTCCAGACAAGTAAGCCTATCCCAACCCAAACTCAATAATCAAGTAAATCAGAAGAGGAAGGAAAAGAATAATCCCCAAAATATATATAAAGAAGAAGCAAATATTCAAGATACATCCCAGGTCTGGTTGTCACTAGTACAAGCCTCTAATATAGAATAGGAATAATAATCTTCTAGAATATCTTAGATGCGAATAAAGCATAAGACATAAATAGAGAGATCTGAGAAGTCCTGAAGTCCCTCAGCTACTACCTCGATCTCTGCAATGCTAATACCGGAAGAAGACGATCTACAAACTGCTACTTGGCCTAACACCTGTACGAGGTGCAGAAAAATAAGAAAAAGGAAAAAAAAGCAAGAGTGAGTACGAAACCACATGTACTCAGCTAGCATCGTCGATAACCGACCCTAATCCAAAGTGATGGTGAGAACCACTACCCCAACTACCCAAGGTTTTCCAATCAGTCTATACCCCGCCAAATCACAGTACCTTATCCTATCAGAGTAACCCAACAAACGATCAAAAAACATATCAAAAGTAGGGTAGGCACACTAATCCAAGTGAGTCAACACTATCCATTTATATTCAACCACAAGGGAATTCATTTATGAAGAAGACTCACAAATACGCTATAACAGGCTTAATCAATTATCATTAACAAATACTATGGGATAGCAACAGGGAGAGTGTATATATATATATATAAGGGTGTATCTCATACTACCAAAAGGTGCTACCCATCTATCTTTCGATCAGGCCACCATCATACCCCAAGTTTCATAATACCTCAACTTCTCAACCAATATACGATGAAATAAGATAATGTAATGAAATGAAATGAATGCTCAAACAGAATATCACAAACGAGGTTCTATGACGGCATTACAATACAAAAGTAAATACTAACACAGTATCAAACCAAACTAAGGAAAGTAATGCAATGCAAATGATGCAATGCAATGTAGTGATGATGATGGGATTATGATGAATATTTGAAAGTTATCGCATAACTTTTTGTATACACACACCGAGCTCGCAGCTACCAGGTAGGACCCATAGGGGGGTTCACAACCCATATACTCATATAATCTCAATCTCATGTCTCAAATCAACCTTACCGACACATCCCTCGGTATATGCATTTTATAAAGTGTCACAGTTTCTTACAAAAATCAGAATGTCTCAGTGGTACTATGTCTCATGAATATGCATGTGTGATATGAGGATATAATGCTCACAACTAATCAGTATGAAGATCAAAATCCATTCAATACATGTATAAGTGAGCTCAAAATCAACTCAATGTATCAATAATTCATGATATCAGTTTTCACTTGGCACCACCGAAATAAATAGTTATGTAGTCATCAATATTATCATTTTCAAGCCCTCTCTCGGGAATCACTATGATGAATATGCAAGTAAATGCTCATATAGGGCCTACAATGTCAAGTCAAGCACCCGCTCGGGCGACACAATCATAAATATGACATTCCAATGCATATGTAAGGCCTATGATGAAAAGTCAAGCCTCCACTCGGGCGTCACAATAATGGATAAGGCATTTAATACGCAAACATAACTAATTAACATCAATTCAAGCCCCCACAAGGGCATCCCAATAATATATCCTCTCAATTTAAAGCAATATGCGTATAGGCCCCCACTCGGGCACACGATCATAAATAATTACTCAAGTTCATAGTGAAGTTCACATAAGCCCCACATGGATAATACGGAATAAACAACAATCTCAATAACAATATATAGCGAAACTACCCAAACCTAGTTTATTTCATATGATAAGTCTCATCTATAATTACAAGTCCATTTATGCTCTAAATCCGCTAAATAAGATTCAAACTCTAAAATAAGTAGCCAATATTAATATTTCAAGATCATTAAGTTATCAATCTACAATCTACTCTAAGGATAACTACAAGCAACAATACTAACTAAGAAAGACAATAATCTAACTATAATCCACCAAAAGACTCCGGTACCCGCAGAGATGCTTGCTATTTCACCTAAGCGGGAACTCCCAATCTAAACGAATCACAAAATACAAAAAAACAAACATACAACACATAAATACTTTGGAAAAAGTAAAGGTATAACTCAACTTGCCTTAAATGAAGATCCGCAAGCTCAAATGCAGTCCAAAACCTCAATGGAAATCCCAACTCTCTCGAATCAACAACAAATGTGTCTTGTCTAGTAAAATATGTCATCTACAAGTCAAAAGGAAGCTAATGATACCCATATTGACCATATTTGAAACGGGTCAAAAACGGACCTCAAAAAGGGGTTTTGAAAATGAAGGGGTAAAACCAAAATTTTATTTTAAAAACACATTCTCCAAGGTTAAAGGAACCTATATCTGAAAACCCACGAGAAAATGAGGTCCAAATCAAAGAAAAACCATTTTCAAGCTTTATCGGTAAAACCCCCAAAAATCCCTAGAAAATTGAAAAGGATAAAAATGGAATTTTTGTTTTAAAATCATAATCCTCAAGTGAAAAGGACTCTATGGGTGAAAACCCAAGCAAAAATGAGTAAGAATCGAAGCTCAAATCAAAGAAATACCAAATTTTTAATTTGGGGGGAAAACCCCAAAAACCTCTTTTGAAATCTTTGATTTAGAAGAATTTAGATGATAAAATTGGTGGGAAATGATTTAGAATTGATCTAGGAACTTACCCGCACAAACTTACATAAGAAATTTCCCCCAAAATCTCCCTCCCGAGCTCCCAATATGATAAAAATGGTGAAAATGAGTAAAAGGGGATAAAATCCTGAATTTAGGCTGTTTTCAGCAAGGTTGACCGCGCCGTTGACTATTGACCACGATCAACTATTGACCACCAACCAAAAATTTCAAAAAAAAATTATTTTTGACCCTCAGAACTCATCTAGAACCCTATGAACATGAACCAATAGTGCAAATTGATCATAAAACATGTTTCGGATCCAATGAAATCATCATATTTACGAAAAAAGGTTGTTTACAACAAATTAACCCTCGGGACCCCTTTAGGTCAAAATACACTATTTTTAAATGGAGGATTGAAATTCAAAATAAAGGTTTCAAACTCGAACCAACTCTGTTACTAACCCAAAATCGATGTTCCGGATCTAATAGAGCTGTCAGAATCCTCATCCGAGACTCGGAGCACAAATGTTGATCGAATTCAAATCTATCCTTTTAAGGATACTCAAAACCACAAACTCAAATAAAATACTCCAGAATGCATCAGAGACCGTGTCAACCATCTCCACAACTCATAAATAAGATAAAGCAATGATGGGGAGAGGCAAAATGGTCAAAACACAAAAAAAATTCTAAATTTCAGTGCGAGGATCATTACAGTATCCACAACTAAGATTCACGTTCGTCCTCGAATGTACAAATAGGAAAAGACCAAAATAGATAAAGGATAAAAATACCCTCGAGATACATCAACAAGCACTCCCACGCAGAGTCACAACCATAAACCTACTAGCCTCACTATAGAACCAGATATCTATCACATAAGGACTCACCAGGTCACAACACAAGCACCAAAAGGCCAAATTATCAATAAAGCCAAATTTTTATATTTTCGAACTTCCTCTACACCAACGACTGAGTCAAACACAATAGAAGTTCTAAACCTGCCCGGCTAATCTAAACATGACCAAGGCACCACAAGACACTGGCTACAACTACAAGACTAAAAATCACCCCCAGGCCCATCAAATGCCAAGGGACCCATAAACCACACAACTACCCATCAAAACACTGAATCAACCTGCCTAAGGTCGATACTATCTCTACCAAATCAAACCACACTACAACCCCAGACTAAATCTACTAAGCCAAAAGCCGGTATCAAAACTACACAAAACCTCAAAAGTCACACCTAGCATACTGAAGGTACTACACTATGGTCATACCCATATGCTCAACCCGCTAAGGCAACCGAGAATCACCATAAAACTCTTTATATACCATAGAAATGAAATCTCTAAAAGACACAGAAAGCTCAAGCAACTCATCACCATAGCCTATGCAGTCCTCAATGCTCAAGTAACATCAATCATCCCGAAGCCCTCAATGCTCCGGTAGCACAAAAAACCTTTACGAACATATATACATACATAAGTATTAATCACAATAACACGTGTAGTCCTCAATATCCAAAATCCATCAAACAACCCATAGAAGAAGTGCAACAACCACTATGCCTTACTGACGGACGCCTACATCACCAATCAAAACTTTGGGGGAACCACTGCTAGACTCTACACAAGCTGCCAATGAACCACACAATTAGGACTTCAAATTTCTAACTAGAACACATAGATAAATTCTGAATGATTCAAATATCCTTATGTACAAAAATCCTTATCTTTTTCTTAACTTTTTTCCCATTCAGTATTCTTAAACACAAGAGTTGTGGACTAATAAAGTACAACTTAGACCAGCTCAATTTTCATTTAACATTCCTTAACACAAAGTCTACAGAGAATAACACATACTCAAATCGAAGCTTATGAGCAAAATATTCCACCAAGCCACTTAGCTAAAAGAGTAACAATTGCTACAAACTAGGTACCTATTTCCATTCGAAAATCTTTCCAAATCAAAAGAAAACATCCTCATGAGCTGAAATCTTTCAAATCTGACCGAGGAGTGTCTCAATACCAAATAGTGTATTCACGCAAGCAAAGGCCAAATACTAAGACAGTTACAAATTGAGAGGCTCGAATGCCTGAAATCTTCCCTTATCCAACTAGAATCTTTTACTTGCAATCCTTTCGAATCAATCACACCACAAGTCTCAGCTATCACAAGGTCTACTACTAATCAATACTGCTAGGCATACTACTATTCGAAATGCCAAAACCACCAAACCAATCTATTCAACAATCTAAAGGTGTACCAAAATCTAGAATCAATCCACCACTATTCCAGGACATAACCCTCAAGAACACCATACCCAAATACACCAAAATCCACTATACTCAAAAAAATTAAATCAAATCCAGTGATATACTCTGAATGAGTCCCAACAAAGGATCGGTACACCCGATCCACCATTATGGAAATATCTATGGGGTAGAAATTATCAGCAGCTCCAGCAAAAACTCACAAAGCATATCAAGACTCAATGCCGAACAAATAAACACATAGGAGAATGTAGAACCACAGTAAAATACCACTAAGGCATAACAAAGGTGCACCATGAACCATACCTGTGGCTACTGTACCAAGAGCTCCTGCCTTGAGTCTATCTTGTAGAACATGATACTAGGATCTGTCATCTCCTAGAGCAACTGGTGAAGCATCTCTCTGTCTAACCTGTGGAAAATCCTTTCTATAATGCCCAAGATCCCCACATAAGGAGCAACCCAAAGAAGTCGGAGCCCGCTGAACTAGGCCTGAAGAACCTGAATGACCACCATGATCTAACCCTCTCTAAGCATAACCACAAAGGTCCAAACCTCCATCATGTATATCATTATGATCATCAAATCCCTAGGCCCTCTGGCCCGCAAGACACTAATATCTCCATATAAACTCCTCTAAAAACACTCGAGCAAACTGATCCCATGAAAGAAGAGGTGATCCAACTGCTCTACTCTCTACACAAGTCCTCCACCACTGTCTAGGTGGCCCAAAGAACCGAAAGAAAGTGAAGTTTACTCCATTATAATCCACCAAGTCCAACTTGTACAACCTCTTACGGTAACCAAGCAAGAACATGTAAGCATCAAACCTAGGATCTCCATCGAAACGAAGAGGATCTGTCCTCATGAACCCTACATATCGACTCTTTCCTTCTATGGACATAAAGGGTAAAGTCACTGAATGTGGAATAATCCCCGATAATACCTCATCAACACTAGGAGAACAAGTATTAGTCACATGTACATCAGGAGTCTGAAGCCCTGAAGTAGCATGCTGAACCAAAATAGGAGCCACCCTCTAAAGGAAACCCAACACTCAAACCAAACAATCCTCAATCATAAGTATGGTCACAGGTGGTTTCTGCACTAGTCTCAACCCCTCTAACTCACTAGACCTACAACCACTAGCAACTCTAGAACCTGAAGAGACAACTCTAACCTGACCTCTAGCTGGTTTGGACATACCGATCCGACCATTGCCTCAAACCCTGATCCTACCGCACACCAAAAACATGGGCTCTGAATCCCTAAGGAAGAACGCGTGCTCATCACCATTTGTGAGAGAAGGAATGATAGATTTTGAGTTATACAAAACTATGAAGGCACGAGAAAGATTGAAGAAATAGAAATCTCCTAAAGTCATGTAGCCTCACAAAGATAGATAACGGAAGTCTCCGAACTGATCCGCAAAACTCTACTAAACTCAGCTTGTACTAATGAGACCAATGAACCTGAGGCTCTGATACTAATTTGTCATAAACCAAAATAGGCACGTGATGTCACTTATCACACCCTCAGAAAATGTAAGCGTATCCCAACCCAAACTCAATAATCAAGTAAATCAGAAGCAGAAGAAAAAAAATAATCCTTAAAATATATCTAAAGAAGAAGCAAATATTAAAGATACATCCCAGGTCTGGTTGACACTAGTACAAGCCTCTAATATAGAATAGGAATAATAATCTTCTAGAATATCTTAGATGCGAATAGAGCATAAGACATAAATAGAGAGATCTAAGAAGTCCTGAAGTTCCCCAGCTACAACCTCAATCTCTGCAATGCTAATACCGAAAGAAGACGATCTACAAACTGCTGCTCGACCCAATACCTGCACGGGGTGCAAAAAAACAAGAAAAAGAAAAAGAAAGCAAGAGTGAGTACGAAACCAAATGTAATCAACAAGCATTGTCGATAATCGATCTTAATCCAAAGTGATGGCGAGAATCACTACTCCAACTACCCAAGGTTTTTCAATCAGTCTATACTCCACCAAATCACAGTACCTTATCCTATCAGCGTAACCCAACAAATGGTCAACAAATATATCAAAAGTAGGTTAGGTACACTAATACAGGTGAGTCAATACTATTCATTTATATTCAACCACAAGGGAATTCATTTATGAAGAAAACTCACAACTACGCTATAACAAGCTTAATCAAGTATCATTACCCAATACTATGGGATAGCAACAGGGAGTATATATAAAAGTGTATCTCATACTACTAAATGGTGCTACCCATCTATCTTTTGATCAAGCCACCATCATACCCCAAGTCTCATAATACCTTAACCTCTCAACCAATATACGATGAAATAAGATAATGTAATGAAATGAAATGAATGCTCAAACAGAATATCACAAACAAGGTTCTATGACGACATTACAATACAAAAGTAAATACTAACACAGTATCAAACCAAACTAAGGAAGGTAATGCAATTCAATGTAGTGATGATGATGGGATGATGATGAATGTTTGAAATTTATCGTATAACTTTCTGTATACACCCACCGAGCCCGCAGCTACTAGGTAGGACCCATGGGGGAGGGGGGAGGGGGTTCGCAACCCATATACTCATATTATCTCAATCTCATGTCTCAAATCAACTTTATCGACACATCCCTTGGTATAGGCATCTTATAAAGTGTCACATTTTCTTACAAAAATGAGAATGTCTCAGTGGTACCAATGTCTCATAAATATGCATGGGTGATATAAGGATATAATGCTCACAACTAATCAGTATGAAGATCAAAATCCATTCAATACATGTATAAGTAAGCTCAAAATCAACTCAATGTATCAATAATTCATGATATCAGTTTTCACTTGGCACCACCAGAATAAATAGTCGTGTAGTTATCAATATTATCATTTCCATGCCCCCTCTCGGGCATCACTATGATGAATATGCAAATAAATGCTCAAATAAGGACTACAATGTCAAGTCAAGTCCCCACTCAGGTGACACAATCATAAATATGGAATTCCAAAGCATAGGTAAGGCCTATGATGGCAAGTCAAACCCCCACTCGGGCGATACAACAATAGATAAGGCATTTAATGCGCAAACATAACTAACTAACATTAAGTCAAGCCCCTATTCGGGCATCATAATAATATATCCTCCTAATTTAAAGCAATATGCATATAAGCCCCCACTTGGGCACACGATCATAAATAATTACTCAAGTTCATAGTGAAGTTCACATAAGCCCCACATGGACAACACGGAATAAACAACAATCTCAATAGCAATATATCGCGAAACTACCCAAACCGAGCTTATTTCATACGATAAGTCTCATCCACTATTACAAGTCCATTTATGCTCTAAGTATTCTCTAAAGGTCATTAATCCTCGATCATCACAACAAAATCCGCTAAATAAGACTCAAGCTCAAGCTCTAAAATAAGCAGCCAATATTAATATTTCAAGATCACTAAGTTATCAATCTACATTCTACTCTAAGGATAACTACAAGCAACAATACTAACTAAGAAAGACAATAATCTAACTACAATCCGCCAAAAGACTCCGGTACCCGCAGAGATGCTCGCCATTTAACCTAAGCGGGACCCCTAATCCTAAACGAATCACAAAATACAAACAAACAAGCATACAATATATAAACATTTTGAAAAAAGTCAAGGTATAACTCAACTTGCCTTAAGTGAAGATTCACAAGCTCAAACGCAGTCCAAAACCTCAACCGAATGCCAACTCCCTCGAATCAATACCAAATGCGTCCAGTGTAGTCAAATATGTCATCTACTAGTCACAAGAAAGCTAATGATATCCATATTTACCATATTTGAAACGGGTCAAAAACGGACCTCGAAAATGGGTTTTGAAAACGATGGGGTAAAATCGGAATTTTATTTGAAAAATACATTCTCCAAGGTTAAAGGAACCTACAGCTGAAAACCCACGAGAAAATGACTTTAAAACGAGCTCTAAATCGAAGAAAAACCATTTTCAAGCTTTACCGACAAAAAACCCAAAAATTCCTTGAAAATTGAAAAGGGTAAAACTGAAATTTTTGTTTTAAAATCATAATCCTCAAGTGAAAAGGACTCTACGGGTGAAAACCCAAGCAAAAATGAGTAATAATCGAAGCTTAAATTAAAGAAATATCAAATTTTCAATTTGGGGGAAAAATCCCAAAAATCTTCTTTTGAAATCTTTTATTTAGATGATAAAATTGGCGGGAAATAATTTAGAATTGAGTTAGGAACTTACCCGCACGAACTTACGCAAGAAATCTCCCTCAAAATTTCCCTCTCTAGCTCCCAATATGATAAAAATGGTGAAAATGAGTAAAAGGGGATAAAATCTCGAATTTAGGCTATTTTCAGCAAGGTTGACCACGCAGTTGACCGTTGACCAACAACCAGCAATTTCAAAAAAAACTTATTTTTAACCCTCAGAACTCATCCGGAACCCTATGAACATGAACTAATAGTGCAAAATTGATCATAAAACACATTTCAGATCCAATGGAATCATCGAATTTACGAAAAAAAGTTGTTGTAACCCTCGGGACCCCTTTAGGCCAAAATACACTATTTTTCAAATGGAGGATTGAAATACAAAATAAAAGTTCCGAACCCGAACCAACTCCATTACTAACCCGAAATCGACGTTTTGAATCTAATAGAACTGTCAGAATCCTTATCCGAGACTCGGATCACAAAATGTTGACCGAATTCAAACTTATACTTTTAAGGATACTCAAAACCACAAACTCAAATAAAATACTCCCGAATGCATCAGGGACCATGTCAACCGTCTCCACAACTCGTAAATAAGATAAAGCAATGATGGGGTAGGGCAAAATGGTCAAAACACAAAAAGAATATTCTAAATTTTAGTGCGAGGGTCATTACATTTCGGGGAGTAGCAGAGACAGTTTTTCAATAGCTAAAAAAGTAGTTTCTCCCCAAAAGCATTTTATTTTAAAAGCACTTTTGAAAAAAATATACTTAAAAATATTTTTAAAAGTTTGGTCAAACACTAATTGCTGCACAAAAATATTTTTTTAATTTATTGGTCAAACACAACTTGCTTCTCACCAAAAGTACTTTTGAAAAAAACGATTCTCAAAATTAGTTGGTTTTAGAAGCTTGACCAAACAAGCTATTAGTTCTTATGAGTCTTTGTGTTTGACCTGAACTTTTAGGGAAAATTAATGGGAATGTTTATGTGGCAAAATTTATTATTTTTTAAAAAAATATTATAATTCATATATAAATTAGGGGAAAAGATAAATAAGAGGAGGTGATAAGAATCCTCCACCTTAGTCATGAGATTGTGAATCTGAGTCATCAAACAAGAAAACAAAAAATTTCTGAGAAAGAGTAAAAAAGATTTTTGAAAAAACATCTACAAAATACTTAATAATATTTATATTATATACCTTTAGAATATACATAAATGATTAAAAAAATAAGTAACCATTTAATTCAATCCATTAAATATGGTTGGATAATTGACCATTTAAAAATGGATTAAATATGAATATCATTCGAATATTCACATGAATGATATGGATATCTATCTTATAAATACCAATTTACATGCTTATGTTTTAAAACTAAGCTAAACGAGTAGCAATGTGAAGTAAAAAGTAGACAAGAAATTAGGGAGACAAAAAAAAGTATTTTTATTCTTCCAAATGTATCAAAGTTTATATAATATGAAACCTTATGCCTCTATTTATAGTGTTACATAGAGACATACAAAAGGTTGTCATAACCATGACACACTACTAGAAAATGGGCCTACGGTAACAATATGAAAATCGTTGATGTAGGCCCTAAAATTGTTGCAATAATACTATGGCAACGGGGGGTAGGCCCGCTGCACCAGCTCGCGTTACCATAGATCTATGGCAACGGTTATCAAACCGTTGGGTAGACCTACTATTGCATCAGTTATAGAAGTGTTGTTATTGCCTTATCTATGGCAACGGTTAATTGTATCTATAGGTGCGGTCCAAAACCGTTGCGATATCATTTTTATAGAATGATTTTTGAGGCTATTGTAACATTTTTATTCTATAGCAACGATTAGTGAGGAGCTACAGCAACGGTTATATGGATCTATAGCAACGGTTATATGGAGCTATAACAACGGTTATATGAAGCTATTGCAATGATTATTTGAATAGTTTATTTATAATAAATTGCTTATAATATAATCCACTAAAATTTATATAAATTGAGAAAGAAAACTACTCATCGACAAAATTATAATCCATAATTTCTAATTTATATTAATCGTGTATAAAAGATATTATACAAGAGAGTAGCCATACATAAATTGACAATATATTCAAAATAAAAGTTTCCAAGAACATGTGAAGGCTTGACATGACCAACCAATACTAAGAGTATGGTCTTGACGGCTTTCATCTGCCTCTTATTCATTTCCCTCTGTGTACTCCTTCTATCATTACTCAATTGGGTCACCTTGTTGTAGATTAACACTAAATCAGCTCTATATAAGCCAACATGACAAGTAATAAAAATAGGATATGCAAGAAACACCAACCTTTTTAAGCTACTCAAGCTTGGCGATGTAAAAACTCTTAGTTCATCCCCTCCTTCTTCATACAACCAATCTTCCACTTCTTGAAGTTTAGCAATAAATTGTTTTTTTTCTAAATCAGTTACAAACTCTTGATATTTATCCGAAAGCTGAATATATTAAGAAGGGGAGACTTTCCAGTGACATATAAAAATGTTTTCATACAACCACAATAAGGACAATAAATACCCTTAGTTTCATCCTCTGCATTTACTGAATAATTAAGATTCATGAATATCTAAAAAGCCCGGATATCCAAATATAGAATGAAATGCATATTACTAGCTAATTTACTAGACCAACTATAGCACATTGAAACCAACAAACCTAAAAGGTAAAACCAAATCACATTTTCCTTTTATATTCCAGCTTAGTGAGCTAAAAATACAATTTTCATTTAGCAGCACTACAACTCTTTCTTTTTTGCAATAACTGTGGTATCCAAACCACATTGTACGCACCTCGACTAATTTTAGGGATACCTGCCACCTCCCACCAACAACAAGGTACCAGGTAAGCATTATAGTTCATAATCATATTATATGATCAATCGTCAATTGTCAATTGTAGTAAGCTGGTGGATACAATTTCACAGGTCCATCATAGGTTCAATCAGATCAAACAAGAAAAGGCTTCTTTTCACAGTTATTAGACAACATATATTCCAGTCTTTAGCAAAGTACCAAATAGTTTTCAAAATTTTAGCTCCTCTTATAATATTTACAAAAGATCCACCCACAATTCAGTTTAACTTCTTATCAATCTCGGGTACTCAACACTGCTACACTTGAGATTTTGTCATAATTATGATATATATAGATGTATTTTTCAAACTCCTTTATCACAAAGAATTCAAAAGAGCCTGACAATCTTCAAAATTTAATATAAGCATTGATGAGTAGTCTTTTCCATCCATTAGTACTAGATAAAGAGAAATAAGCAATGCTAGAGCTAATTCACTCTGAATTTAGATATTTATATGCTCCTTTACAAACTCCTTTACATACACAGTAATGAGAACAGAAAAATAGAACAGTCAAATGCTAGCTTATCAGTACTGACAAACATGCATTACCGAAAAAGTGCTAACAGATATAGTGCGAAAATGAACAAAAACAAAGTAGAACTTAAAATCAAGTTCGTCAGTAGTTAAAGCAATATACCAAGCAAGGGATAATAACAATTCCATAAAAAATTAACAAAGCATTACACGTACCATGAAAGTCAAAATTAATATCCATCTAAAACTAACACTTCTTTTTTTCATCTCCTTCATATCACTGTACTTTGGCTCTCCTCATCCCAACACTGGTTGCTGCCAAATTTGATGCAAAATAGTCAAAGAAACATATCTATAAGCAGAACCACTTAACAGAAGAGCCAAAGTCAAAGAAATTTATAGAATAGCTATACATAAATAGGATACCTTCTGTTAGAGTAATTAGTAAAACGACAAACATCCACGCTCTTAAGCGGGCAATTTTGTAAAGAAACTGCTCAATTACACAAGTACAACTCATATGGGGACACTGAAGGAGAAAAGCCAACATATCTTCTGATGATGAATGATGTATGCCTCTAATTTTCTCATTCACAAAAGCATAGAAAGATCAAGAAAAGTTGATCCCTCCATAACTTCTCTTACAACATAGATTTAATTAGTTTCCCTCAATAAAAGCTGATATGAACAGTAAAATATAAAGTCAACTGCTAATGAGTACTTATATCCTCAGTCATGTCAATCAATAGGGAAAAAAGAATCAGGATAAGAACTATGCAAATAGTGCACTTATATTTTTTCATCTCCATCTAGCTTGCTATAAACCCAATACAAATTCTACAAATAACTCAACTTTTAGATAAATCCATTCATATAATTTTACATGGTAGCAAATAGTCATTATCACCCAAAATAAAACTTACTTAAAAGATAAAGAACCTATATGTAGGATACTTTTAAAGCTTTTGTACCCTCTTTGTAACTTTTCTTACTGCTACTGACTTGTCAGAATGTCAAGCTTTAGACACACTAAAACCATATACCAAAATACATGATTCACAATCAATAAGTTGAACATGCAATCAAATTAAATAAACTCAAATTAGTCTACAATGTTTCGGAGAATAGGCATTAAACTAATTCAAGGAAAATGAAGATCAACTACATATTTTGGATTTCTAAATGTTTTCTTCTTTAATCATATTCTCAAGTGTTAAAAGCTTTCCTAATATACCATAAATTACATAAGAGAAGTTAGAGAGTCCAGAATATCATAGATGTGCTTATATTGGTACTCCTATACAACCTTTGCTTGAACAATCACAGAATCACCATGATTGAACTCAGATTATGCCAAAATATAATGTAAAACACCAATCAAAAATTGAAAATTTTGTATCTTCAGAAATTTCTCAAAGACAATAAAGTTCTGGCTAATATTGTTCAAGCACATCCAGGAAATACATACAAAAAGATGCAGGGAATATATGGAGGGCCAAGCCAACCTGAAGACTAATACAGGCCGATTTACACAAAGTGTTTTTTTCTTGTGCTTGTGTCTAGAAGAGAATCCTTACGATCAAGCTTATAAGGACCCTTAGCATTGCTAGGCAAGTCATTGCTCATATACTTTTTCAGTTTGCTACTCAAATAAGAGTAAGAGTTTGATAGAATTTGTGGACTATGCAAATATGTTATATTGTTGTAGAATAGGGGTGTCAATTCTGGCCCATAAAAGACTAATTTCGTCGAATGCCAAGGTTAATAGCTTGAGAGTAACAGTTGATGTACCCTATTTCCACCGGTTTAAAAGAGTGAGACAATTTGGACTACATTATCACTAACAAATAAACACCTTGCCCGAATATAACTATTCGTACATAAAGCTCCAACAATACATAAAAGAAAAACACAGATTGTAAAGACTATGCATATTTTTTTTGTCCATTAACCTTAAACACGAAAAGGCAGAGAAGAGAATTTTAATAATACCTTAGTATGCTTCACCTTTAAATCCCCAAAATGAAACTAAAATAACCACATAAGCCATATCAGAATACAAATTGAAACCTTATTTCAATAATAAACCAAGATTTAAAATGAAGAGAAGAATCAAGATAGTACAAATTGAAAACTAAGTGAAGAGAGCTCACAGCAATGACAAAACCACAACAGGAAATCGGCAAAATCACAATAGAAAATCCCACTACAAAGGCTGAGACAACAACCTAACATCAAAGCATCGACACCCAGATATGAGATGACACAAATTAATTAAATTCATCCAGAACCATATTTAATCAAAAGAATTAACAAAACCACGATTCTGGCTCCATTTCAATACTAATTCAGCAGTAAATCTGACAAATAAGTAAAGGGAGAATAGAGATTTCAGAAATTGCAAGAACAATAACCAATTACGAAATTAGGGTTAGTCAAAGTTCATCGAAATTGGAGCTTTTCACATAAGTCAATTAAAAGGGGTAAATAAACATGAATTTGAAATATTCAAGTCAAGAACCATAGCCAAGCATCATGAATTTTAAATTTAAGAACTTTATATGGGAAAATTCATAAACAAAGCAAACAAATTAAAATTTAACTCATAAACAAAATCAAATTCAAAAATGTTCATACCAAACCATCACAGTACTTTGAATTCAAATTCCGGCGAAGTAAAAATTGATCGATCTTCTCTTTCTCAAAAACAATGACTTTTGGACATCAAATTAGAGAGGGAACAGCGAGAGAGAGGGAGAGTTGAGGTGTCGGGTGGTGTCCATGGTATTTCGCCGGTGAAGGTGTTGGTGGCGTTGTGGCTGAGAAGAAGAGACAAGTGGGAGATGAGAGAATAGGGAAAGTTGTTTCTGAAGAGAGAATTGTTTAAAATGAATTCTATCTCTTTCTAAAAGTGTATATCCATCTGTCTTAAAATGAGTATTAAGAAATAAAGAAAAATAAAAAAAATAATAGGATTGGCAAGTGCTAAAAATTATTGAGGAAAAATATAGAGGGAAAATGTGGAGAATTAATTAATCGTTGCAATACATAATAATTTTTAGAGAACCGTTACCATAGATGACTTTACCGCAACGGTGCAAAAAAATATTGCTATAGCTAGGGCTATTGCAACGGCTAAATTATAATAGCAATGGTCATATGATTAGGCCGTGTCAATAGCTACCAAATCTTTTGGCAACGGTCATAATCGTTGCACTAGACACTTTATAGCAATAGTTTGAAAATAGTTACTAGCATATCTATTCCTATAGGCCCAATTTCTGGTAGTGACATTAACCATGAAAATAATGAAGGAGGTTATGGAGGTGTAAGGTTACAAGAATAATGGTCAAGAATGGTGGAAGTTATCTTCATAATAGAGGGTAGCAATGCAGATAAGTAGTGGGAGTAAATTCTTGGAGCAGTGGACATCCACACTATAATATTTTATAACACTTCCCCATAAATGTCTATAGATAATATGCCTTGTTAAAACCTTACTAGGAAAAACCCTGTGGAAAAAAAATCACAGTGAAGCAAAAAGAATACACATTATTTGCTGCCTCATTAAAAATGTTGTCAAAAATTCAATGGGACAAAACCGAGCCAAGGAAAAAAAAGTACAATGCATATTTACTCCCCTGATAAAAATATCAATATATCTCAGAGACAATAAATTTTTATCTTGTATAACAACTTCTCGAATGTTGAGATCATCAGTCTTTGTGAGCTATTCTGCCAAACTCCAAGAGTAATTTAGTTGAAGATTCTATCTGAAAAAGTACTTGTTGAAATGTACTTTATTTTTGTCTTGTTCGATATTATTCTTTCAACTGAGCTTTGCAAGTAGCATTGTCTTCAACATTATTGAAATCTTCTTTTTAAGAAAAAACCACACATCTCCTATGTGTTGAGTCACTTGCTTTATAAGTTTTAAGTATCTTGGTTGAACTTGAATAAGTATCAATAATTGACTGCCTTGTAAAATATGCTCACGTGCAAATAGATATCTCCCGTATGATCAAACTTTATACAAATCAAATAACCTTTCTGTATTTGCATAACCAACAATCCTTTGACAATATTAATTAGAGATAATAAATTCATATTAATATATAATAAATTCATATTAATATCTATTTAATTTCGCTCAAATATCTCCACATAAAAGTAAAATTATGTCTTTTGCTGCACATTAACAAAAATATTATTTTATATATAAAAATAACAGGATACATAAGTGCACCAATTGCACTAAGACACGATACTTTATCACTATTTTCATGAGATCAAAATCGATCTATCTTTATGTTAAGCGATATTACAACAATGAAATCACTTTAAAACATTTTTAAATTCTTCAAGGATTTCCATATAACATTTACCGTCTCGCTCATTTTCATAAAACCTTTACCATTTTTATACGTATTTAAGTTTTTCAGTAATGCCAGACTGAAAGAAACTTCATTGTATCTACCACAGGAGAATACATCTCCTAACGATAATGTCAGTTTTTTTGCGAAAAAACCTTTATGCCCCAAGGCACAAGCCATATTATATATCTTACAGTTTTACATTTTGCACAATAACTCATTTGTATCCCCCCCCCCTCCCCACTAACATTATACCTTGGTCTTTGGACTATAATTCTAAATATTCACTTTCTCAAGTGAAATAAAATACTTGAATTACATATTTTATTTGGCCAATTATTATATGTTTATATTATTTGAGAGATTTAATCTCAAGATCCTCGTTACAATTTATAATGGTGAGTGCAATATTATATCCAAAATATAATCGACGATTATTTGATACCGGTTTCAATACGACACAACTTATCGAGATCTTTTTTTTTCCCACCATTTTCAGGTACCTGAACCTTTGCCAAGGTTTTATAAAGTGTTATTTCATGGTGCTCTTTAAAGCACTTGCCTCATTATCATGACCATCTTTATCATTTGCTCATCTCCTTCTTCAAGGAGTATTTTATATTTGGAACCGATTGGTCTATCACGCTTTAGACGTGCCATAGACTCTGTCCTTCAAAGACTACTCATTGGAGCATTTACATCTGAATTATAACATAGGGTTAGTAAATACATCTGGCAATTGTTTGCAACATTTTACAAATGAATTATCTCTTGAATTTCATATTTATATTTTTTATGAGAATCTAGATAATTCATTCTACCCATTTCAGCTGTTAATTATATCTCCCTCTAATGTTGGAAAATCTAACATTTACCCCAATCTTATTTTGGGGACCCATTCTTATGCATGGTGGAGCAATTAGATCATATAATGCACATTCAAATATTTTAGATGGTAATAATTTGGTTTCTGACCTTGAACCAACCATATAGGGGAGCCTTGTTGGCTTGATGCATACAAATGTTGCTACATTTTAAATAACTACGTCTCATACCAAATTTGTTTTTGGAAGATTTGTTCTCATAACCAGTGGTTAAGCTATAATTGGAGGCACACAATTTCTGCTAGACCAACCAGCATTATAAACTTTTATAGTTTGGAACCACGCTCTTAATTTAACAATTTGAGCAAACAACCTTGCAAAAATCAAATTGCAAGTTAATAGCAAAGCACATGTATCATGACCCAAACCCGTCGTGAGTTGCACCCACACTACTCACCCGGTGGGAGAACCAATAACCCCGGAAGCATTGAACAACACTTAGGTAGAATACGAAAATCATCCCATAAATAGTTTAATAAGTAGCCAATCCAACAACTTAAGAAATATAGAAACAAAATATCAAACTGAAATCCCCTAGAACCCGAAAATCGATGTACCAAAACATACTATGAATGTCAATAGGGGATGCAACCCCCAAAACTAAAGGAAAGTAACAAGTCCAAACAAAGAAAAATGTCCAAGGAAGATAGATCTCATGGTAGCCTGGATATGTTGCTCACCCTGAAATCCAAAAATCAATTGCTGAAGTCACAAGTGAGGTCTCGAAGAATCCGCTAGAATATAAGTTGCACTCACAGAAGTAAATACACGTGTAGTATCAGCACACAATAAAATACAGTGTACTGGTAGGGTCTAAAGCATACATACAAATACTGTATTAATAAAATGACCGAATATAACGGGATTTATAACTCACCCCCAGCCCTCTAAGGCCAGTTCATGATCGTTCCCTTATCATTCTAGGGCTATTTTCTCCGTAATTCACCTAAAACTACCAATTTCATGAAGTGTTTAGTGAATTAACAGAATGCAAGGCCAATTTCATGGTTAATAAACAAAACTCATTAACGTAATGCTTATTTTCCCCCTTGCACCAGAAATTATCCAAAAATATACCCTAAACCCCTGCCCGAACTCTGTAATTTAAGGATTCTAAGGATTAGTAAGTAATTACAAGTTAAAGGGAATAAAATTCTTACTTTAACGAAGTTAAACGGAGGAACACTGATGATTTTTTCCCTAAATCATCCTTTTCTTGTCCCAAAATGAGTTTAGAAAATATAAACTATTTTAAGGAAAAAAATCCCATTAAACTGTGGTTTCTACCGCTATAGCGGTAGCCAACCGCTATAGCAGCGTTGACCGCCCTTGACCACAGTTATAGCGATAATTTCTCTACTATAGCGGTGATAACAGTCACTGCTATAACGGTGTGCCAACCGCTATAGTGGTGTCGATGAGACAGTAAGTTCGTCTTCACCCAAAATTCCCACTTTTTACAACACAGTTTGATCCTAGGACATTCCAAACGATGCCCTTTACGCTAAGGTCAATTTCGGGAGTTCTAATAACCCAAATTCAGTTCCATAAAATCCTAAAGGGTTCTTATCGCCTTAGCTAACTAGAAATTAACACCATTCCCACTGAGCCAGTCTAAATCATTCCCAAATTTCCTAGACTACCACATACTCTAGAACGGGGTGAAACAAGTGTAGCCTGAATTTTATAACGTCTAAACCGAAAGGAATTTAGAAACAAGATTTTAAACGTAGGACCTACACATAACTACGAAGAGGGTCGTCACAACAGATACCAATTTACCCATCATTCATCTTCGAATGATCAAACGAGAAAAATTAGGCCAAAATGAGAAATGAGAAGAGTACATGTGCCCTCAAACAGTTGAGGGTACTTATCCCGCATGTCCTTCTCAGTTTTCCAAGTGGATTCTTCAATCAAACGATGCTTCCATTGAACCTTCATCGAACAAATTTCCTTCATCCTCAACTTACGAACATTATGATTTAGAATCGCTACAGGTTCCTCCTTATAAGCCAAATCCTTATCCAAAAGCACCGATTCCTATTTAATAATGTAGTCCCCATCTCCATGGTACTGTTTCAACATAGAAACATAAACTACTGGATGAACCCCAAAAAAACCCGACTGTAGAGCTAACCTGTATGCAACTTGACCCACTTCCTCAAGAACCTCAAAGGGACCGATATATAGAGAGCTGAGCTTGCCCTTTTTATCAAACCTCATGACTCCCTTCATGGGAGACACCTTGAGTAGCACTTGTTCCCCAGCCTTGAAGTACATGTCCCTTACCTTTTGGTCCGCATACGCTTTCTGTCTACTTTGGGCAGTCAACATCTTAGTTTGAATAAACTTCACCTTTTCTTGAGCCTCCTTCACTATGTCAGTACCCAAAGGCTTAACATCACCCGCCTCAAACCACCCAATAGGTGACCTGTACTTCCTCCCATAGAGTGCCTCGAACGGGGTCATATCAATGCTAGAGTGATAACTGTTGTTGTATGAAAACTCACACAACAGAAGGAATTGGTCCTAATGACCACCAAAATCAATCACACGGGCTCTCAATATATCCTCTAGCACCCAAATCGCCCGCTTTGACTGACCATCAGTCTGAGGACGAAAGGCAGTGCTAAAAGCAAGCTTGCTGCCCAACTCTTCATACAACCTGTCCTAAAATTTTGAAGTATACTTCATATCCCTGTCTAAAATGATAGAAAATGGCACCCCATAAATTCTGATAATCTCCTTGACATATATTTTTGCCAACTACTGAGAGCTGTAATCTACCCGAACTGGCAAGAAATGAGTTAATTTCGTCAGTCGATCAACTATCACCCAAATAGAGTCATACATCCCCAATGTCGTAGGGAGCCCTACCACAAAGTCTATAACAATATGCTCCCACGTCTACATAGGTACAGGCATCCTCTGCAGTAAGCCCGCAAGCCTTTGATGTTTATACTTTACCTGCTGACAGTTATGACACTTGGACACGTAATCCACTATGTCCCTCTTCATCCCCGACCACCAATAAAGTTGTCTCAAGTCGCGGTACATCTTGGTTGTTCCTGAATGAATAGAATAACGCGAGCCATGGGCCTCTGAAAGTATATCACTGATCAAGTCACCAACCCGAGAAACACATAACCTTTCTTTAAACCACAACATCCCTCCATCGTTAAAAGTGGCGTTCGCCCCCTCCCCACTCATTACCTTATTTCGGAGTTCATTCAAATTCTAATCCTCAAACTTTTTGGCCTTAATCTGTGCCACAGATACTGATTTACCTCCACACTAGCCAACATTCCACCCCTGTCTGAGACCCCAAATTGCATGCTCAAAGATGCTAGAGTCTGAAACCCTCTAGCTAATGGTCTCCTGGACACTCTCAAGAATGACAAGCTGCCCATACTTACGGCCTTTCGGCTCAGTGCATCTGCCACCACATTGGCCTTACTCGGATGATACTGAATAGTCACATCATAGTCCTTTAACAATTCTATCCACCGTCTCTGCCTTAAGTTCAAATCCCTTTGGGTAAACACATGTTGCAGACTACGATGGTCCGTGAAGACCTCACACTTGACACTATAAAGATAGAGTCTCTAAATCTTGAAAGCAAAAACTACCACTGCCAACTCTAAATCATGGGTTGGGTAATTCCTCTCATGAGGCTTCAACTGCCTCAAAGCATATGCAATCACATTCTTATCCTGCATCAACACAACACCCAAACTCAAAAGTGAAGCATCACAAAACTCAATGAAATCCTTACCTTCAACTGGCAACGAAAGAATAGGGGTTGTAGTCACGAGTGTCTTGACCTTTTGAAATCTCTCCTCACACTGGTCTGACCAAAAAAATGACACCTCTTTTTGAGTCAACCTTGTCAAGTGAGTTGCAATAGCTGTGAAGTTCTTAAAGAACCTATGATAATAACTGGCAAGACCTACAAAGCTTCTCATCTCGATCACTAAACTAAGTCGAATCCAACTCTTAACTGCTTCAATTTTCTAAGGGTCCACCATTACTCCCTTCTTCGAAACCACGTACCCCAAGAAGGAAACCGAAGACAACTAAAATTCACATTTGGAGAACTTAGCAAACAACCGCCTTTCCCTTAGAATTCCCAAAACTATACGGAGATGGCCTGCATGCTATATCTTAGTTTTGGAGTACACAAGAATATCATAAAAAAACCACAATCACGAAAGAATTCAAAAAGGATTTAAAGATGTCATTCATCAAACTCATGAAAGTTCCAGGTGCATTAGTCAATCTAAAAGACATTACTAGAAACTTGTAATGACCATACCAAGTTCTGAAAGCTGTCTTTGGAATATCCTCCGATCTAATTTTTAACTGATGATAATCTGACCGCAAATCAATCTTTGAGAAAACTATTGTACCCTGTAGCTGATCAAACAAGTCATCTATGTGAGGCAAAAGATATTTATTTCTAATGGTGACCTTATTCAACTGCCTATAATTGATACACATCCTTATACTACTATATTTTTTCTTGACCAAAAAAACCAGAGCACCCCAAGGTGAAGCACTTGGACGAATGAAACTCTTGTCAAGTAGTTCCTGCAACTGAGTTTGAGTTTCCCCAACTCTGCAGGAGCAATTCGATAAGGTAGAATAGATATAGGGCGAATGTCCGGCTCTAAGTCAATACAGAAGTCAATATCCCTATCCGGAGGCATACCCGATAAATCTAAAGGGAACACATCCTGGAACTCGAAAACTATCAAAATTGACTCAATAGAAGGGGACCGTCCACCCACATCCCGAAGATGAGCTAGAAATGTTGAAAAACCCTTCCTCACTAGCCTCCTAGCCCAAACATATGATATAATCCTTATCGGTTTGGCCTTATACACTCCCTTCCGCTCTAGTTCCTTCATCCCAGGCATAGCTAGAGTCACTGTTTTGGCATTACAATTTAAAACAACATGATACAGAGATAACTAGGTCATACCCAAGATTACATTAAAGTCCAACATATTCAAGATAACTAAGTCCACCTAAGTCTGAAAACCCACAAACAAAATAGGACAAGACCAATAAGCATGGGTGACCACCACAAACTTCCCAATCGGAGTCGACACATGCACATGATAGTCAAGAATATCACAAACCAGACTCAAACCCATAGCAAACTAAATAGACACATACGAATAAGTGGACCCAGATCAAATAAGACAGAAGTCATTTAGTCACAGACAGAAATAGTGCCTGTGATCACTACTTCAGAAGCCTCAGCATCAGTCTTTCCCGAAAATGCATAACAATGGGCCTGATCATCAATCTGAGCTAACTCTTTACCCTGATGTGCTCCTACAACTCCGTTACCATGACCACCTGCCTGATTTCCCCATCCATCCTTTGGACAACCCCTGCCATTACCCCCTCGTCTACCTGCTGGAACCACTGTCGGAGCCTGCTGTTGAGTCTGGCCATTCGCCTGTCTCACTAGACACTCCCTCTTAAAATCCACAATAATAACACCCACACTTCAGAGAAGGCCGACTGGCAGAAAAATAAGAAGCTACTTGGCCTCTAACAACCTGAGTCTGAGAAGGTCCTTTAGTCGGTACCACAATAGAAGCTGGCATAGCTGACTGAATAGGGTGAGATGAAAAGGCCAGCTGACCCTTAGAATAGGATCTACTGAAATTCCCAATATTTTGAGACTTCTTAGCTAACATCTTAGCCTATCCCGCCTGCACCACACCTTTCAACTTCTTCACATAGTCTGACACATCATCAAACCCCTTTCCAGCAGAAGTCATCTGCACAGTCAAAACCTGAAGATCATAATTCAAGCCGTTAACAAAGAGACGAATCCCCTCTTCCTCAGTAGTCAACAACGGAGTAGCATAGCGAGATAAAGCGTGAAACTTCACTTCATAAATTGCAACAGTCATATCACCCTGTTCCAAGGCCAAAAACTCTTCTTTCTTACGATCGCAGAGGGCATGCGGTACATACTTATCCAAAAATAGAGCATGAAACTGCTCCCAAGTCAAAGGAGGTAAAACAGGTGACCGACATTCAACATATGCCCTGTACCACTGTTTAACATCCTTCTCCAGTAGAAAATCACAAACTCAACCCCATATTACTTCACAATACCCATCTTAGGCAACCTCTCATAGCAATTAATAATAAACTCAAAAGCATTCTCAGATTCTATACCCTGAAACGTAGGAGGTTTCATCTTTAAAAACTTAGTCAGCAGATCATGTTCAGTACCAGTCATCATAGAACCCAAAATCGGGCGAGAAAAAGCATCTGTGCTGGAAGTCTCATCCATCCAAGGAGCCATACCAACAGTAGAGTGCATAACTGGAGCTGGTAGGCCGAAATGGGTGGCTCTAGTCCCAGCCAACCCGCTCAGAAAAGCTAACACTTGTTGAATAACCCCAGCAGACATTAGAGGTATAGCTACAACCCCAACTGGTGCCACCACCTCGGGCTCCATCTCCTACTCCTCTGCTGGTTCTCTCTCCTCAAAATAATCCTGAGGTGGGGAAGGGGATGCTGGCCTCTCATTAGCCTGACCAACAGCTACGTGAGCTCCACCCCTAGAGGGTGTGGCTCGTCCCCATCCTCTCCTTTCTCTCCCTCTCACTCATCTCCTTCCCCTCACGATTGGCTCCCCAGCTAGAGCGACCGGTGTGGGGGTTGCTGCTCGGGTTCTATTAGGCCTAGTATTCACCATCTGCGAGCAAAAGAGTGATGAGATCAGATACTAATTGGAATCACCAGATACCAATTGGAATCAAGTCATAGCATGAAAGAAGCAAGAAAGACAGATTTCCTAAAGCCTTATAGCCTCCAGAAGAAAAGTACAGACATCTCCGTACAGTTCTACGAGACTCTACTGGACCCATTTTGGTACAACGAGATCGACGAAACCTAGGCTCTGATATCAATTTTGTCATGATCCAAACCCATCGTGAGTGGCACCCACACTATTCACCCGGTGGGAGAACCAATAACCCCAAAAGCATTGAACAACACTTAGGTAGAATACGAAAATCATCCCATAAATAGTTTATTAAGTAGCCAATCCAACAACTTAAGAAATGTGGAAATAAAATACCAAACGGAAATCCGCTAGAACCCGAAAGTCAATGTACCAAAACATACTACGAATGTCAATAGGGGATGCAACCGCCAAAACTAAAGGAAAGTAACAAGTCTAAACAAAGGAAAATATCCAAGGAAGATAGATCTCATGGTAGCCCAGATATGTTGCTCACCCTGAAATCCAAAAATCAGCTGTTGAAATCACAAGTGAGGTCTCGAAGAATCCGCTGGAATATATGTTGCACTCACAGAATTAAATACACGTGTAGTATCAGCACACAATAAAATACAGTGTACTGGTAGGGTCATCGGCTAACCCAAGATGAAAATATGGACACACAACCAAAATATAGTACAATTAGGTAACACATGCTCCTACATTATACATTCAGCACATAAGTACAAATGGCATTTAAGAGGCAACACCAACAAGTCAACAAATATCACCAAGTCAAAGTTAGTCAATTCAAGTCAAGATAAATAAGGTAATATCAAACATAGCAATTACAGTTTTCCCGGTTCACTCAAGGAACCGTTACACTATTACATACCTTGTAACCCGCACATACATGCTAAGGGTTATATACCCACCCTCTAGCCATAACCTGCAGGGGACAATTACCGTCCATGTACTAAAACCCCAGACAAAAATGTCTGTAATCCTTAATCCAACCATAACCTGTGAGAACGTCTAAAATACCGAAACATTCCACAATTCACAATATAAGGTAGGCCAAGTCATAAAGCAAGTAAACAATGCATGAATCGCACCCATAAGCATACATTAACCAATCACACTATATGGTACATATAATACAAGTTGGATTAATTACACCACCATCACCTACCTCGAACCAAGCTTGCACAACTCTAAGACGAAGCTTTGCCTTTTCGTGCCCCTTTCTCTTGTTCGTGGTCTAAAACATACATACAAATACCGTATTAATGAAATGACTGAACATGGCGGGATTTATAACTCACCCCCAGCCCCCTAAGGTCAGTTCATGATCGTTCTAGGGCTATTTTCCCCATAATTCACCTAAAACTACCAATTTCATGAAGTGTTTAGTGAATTAACGAAATGCAAGGCCAATTTCATAGTTAGTAAACAAAACTCATTAACCTAATGCTTATTTTCTCCCCCTTACACCAATAATCATCCAAAAATTGGTCCTAAAACCCTTTTCGAACTCCATAATTTAAGGATTCTAAGGATTAATAAGTAATTACAAGTTAAAGAGAATGAAATCCTTACCTTAACGAAGTTAAATGGAGGAAAACTAATGATTTTTGCCCTAAATATCCCTTTTCTTATCCCAAAACGAGTTTAGAAAATATAAACTATTTGGGGGGGGGGGGGAATCCTATTAAACTGTGGTTTCTACCGCCCGACCGTTATAGCGGCATTGACCGCCCTTAACCACCGCTATAGCAGTAATTTCTCTGCTACAGCAGTCACCGCTATAGCGGTGTGCCAACCACTATAACGATGTCAACGAGATAGTAAGTCCGTCTTCACCCAAAATTTCCACTTTTTACAACACACTTTGATCCTGGGACATTCCAAACAATGCCCTTTACGCTAAGGTCAATTATGGGAGTTCTACTAACCCAAATTCAGTTTCATAAAATTCTACGGGTTTCTTATCACCTTAGCTAACTAGAAATTAACACCATTTCCACAGAACCGGTCTAAATTATTCCCAGATTTCCCTAGACTACCCCTTACTTCGAAACGGTATGAAACTAGCCTAGCCTGAATTTTGTAACTTTCAAATCAGAAGGAATTTAGACACGAGATTTTAAACATATGACTTACACGTAAAGATGAAGTGGGTCCTTACAGCATGTGACCAACCATAGATGCATCTCATTTCATAGTAAACGGTCCACCTGACAGGTGAACGGGCCCATATTCACTTTGTTATACGTTCCAAAAATTTAGGGATACAATTCCAACCTTAACCGATATTATATTTTATCGTGAGAACAAGCAACATACGAGAATTCTTGAAAAATTATTTTATTTCTTCAATGTATAACCACATGAATTGTCAATTATTTTTACATCACATTTGAACTGGAATGGTCAACCGGTCATATCAACTTATATATTTTTTGTAAACTTTTAGTTTACTATCGC
Organism: Capsicum rhomboideum; assembly: GCA_031232105.1. Lineage (NCBI taxonomy): Eukaryota > Viridiplantae > Streptophyta > Magnoliopsida > Solanales > Solanaceae > Capsicum > Capsicum rhomboideum. Next base: position 138,804,541 of record CP124716.1, read on the forward strand.
ATGTGATTCCATCACCATGCCGACATTTGTATCAACAAAGAGGAGGAAAATGAATAGCCTTTCACATGAATATTTATAACCCGTTTCGATTGTAGTAATACGAAGATATAAAATCTTTTCATAATTTATAGTCTCAAAATAATAATATTTTTTTTCTTCTTGTCAATTCCCTCGAAACTCAAAAAGTTTCTTTTGGAGACTTACTACAATCCGAATTCATGAATAATTTTATTCCTTCGAGTAGTAACACATTAGCTTTTTTGGAGCTATCAAATACTTGTGTACTACCATGTATTCCATATATAACACCATATTGTATGGTGAACATCTCCTTTTAGAGAGAAAATTATTGTTATTATGGTCAAAATCATTATAAGCAAGACCATTTTCTTGCGTTACTTGGTCATTGTCAAAATCTTTATAGGCAAGAATTATTTCTTGCTTTTACCCTTCGATAATCCATGATAAGACATACCACAATATTAGTGATGTACTAAAAGTACTTGACCAATGACCATTTATACCAAAAATAAAGTTTCTTTATTTCTTTATTTCTCTCAATCCTCTAGTAAAGGTGAATTTTGAAAGATTACAAAAATATTAAAAGAGAGATTGTTGCTGAAAATTTCGTGTCTATTCATCTGGTACAATACACGTATATATAGAAGAAACCAGCAAAAAGAAACTGCCTAGTAGTGCCCTAATTATTAGCTAACACTAATATCTAAAAGGAGAAAGTAGTGGAAAACGTAACATTTACAAAGCAGTAAAAAATGGAACCTGGTAGTGTCCTAATTAGTAGCTACCACTAATATTTTAAAGAAATAAAAATTGAAAAAGAAAAACTCTTAGTTACAGTTGAAAAATTCTAGAAAGTCTCGTGTGGAGCATGTGAGATTCCAACTCTATTTGTATACTTTGTTCTGTCTGAAAAAGAACACAATACATCTCAATGTTTGTCATTCTTCTTCAATACAAATCAACTTTCTTCTCTGACGACACCTTGTCTGATGAGTCTCCAATAAATCCAACACCCCCCTCAAGTTGGAGGGGAGGAACGTATACCCAACTTGTTCAATAAGAGACGATGAGAATTACCAGGTAGAGGCTTAGTAAACAAATCTGCTACCTGGGATGAAGATGGAAGAAAAGAAAGAGAAATCAACCCATTGAGGTATTGTTGACGGACGAAGTGACAATCTAAATCAACATGTTTCGTCCGCTCATGAAAAACAGGATTTTTGGCAATATGAATTGCTGCTTGGCTGTCGGAATGGAGAGAAATTGGTAATGAAGGAGGTAGAGATAAATCTGAGAGGAGTCGAACTAACCAAGTCAACTCCGCAACAACCCTCCTCATAGATCTGTACTCAGCTTCAGCGGATGAAAGGGAAAGGGAAGGTTGTTTCTTTGACTTCCATGAAATAGGACTACCACCTAGACTAATTAAAAACCCACTAACAGATCGTCTAGAATCCAAACAAGAAGCCCAATCAGAATCGGAAAAAGCTAATAGAGTGAAAGAAGGAGAAGAATTGAGAAAAATCCCCAATCCAGGATCGAAAAGAAGATATCGAAGAACATGGTGTGCAACTGCTAAATGTGCTTGATGTGGAGATTGCATATATTGGCTAAGGTGTTGGACCAAAAAAGAGATGTCAGGCCTCGTATGAGTTAGAAAGTTTAATTGCCCAATTAGTCCTCTGTAAACAGTGGGATCTGGAAGAGGAGAGCCCATGTTTGCTTGCAATTTTAGAGTGGGATCCAGAGGTAAAGAAGCAGGTTTGAGTTCAAGGCAATTATATTCAGATAAGAGCTCCAGAATAAATTTCCTTTGGTTGAGGATCAGTCCCTGAGGCTATCGGATGACTTCAATGCCCAAAAAATAGTGTAAGTCACCTAAATCCTTGATCTTGAATTCTGAATCTAAGAAAGATTTTAATGCTTCTAGTTCTGCCTCATCATTACCTGTTAGTAAAATATCATCCACGTACACTGCTAAAATAGAAACAGAGGTACCAGTGCATTTGTAAAACAGTGAACAATCATTCAATGAATGTTGAAAACCTTTGAAACTCAATGCCGCAGTTAGCCTTGCGTACCATTGTCGCGAAGCTTGTTTAAGGCCATATAAAGATTTCTTTAGTCGACAAACTTGAGTAGGATCAGTAACCTTTAAACCTGTCGGGAATTTCATATAGACTTCTTCATCCAGTTCCCTATGTAAAAATGCATTGTTTACATCTAGTTGATAAAGACCCCACCCTTTTTTAATAGCAATTGCCAAGACACACCTTATAGTAGTAATCTTCACAACTGGACTGAAAGTCTCAGTAAAATCAACACCTTCCTTTTGAACATCTCCCCTAACAACCAACCAAGCTTTAAGTCTCTCCACAGAACCATTGGAGTTGCGTTTGACCTTGTAAACCCATTTATTGGGTAAAGCCTTCTTTTCAGGGGGTAATGATACTACTTCCCAGGTGTCATTGGTGATAAGAGCCTCTAATTCTCTTGTCATAGCCTCCTGCCAACCTGGATATAAAATAGCTTGGGAAAAACTGGTAGGTTCTTGAATTTGTGAAAGAGAATTGATATAGTGTTGATTAGAAGTGGACAAAGCAGTAAAAGAAAAAGGTGTGATAGAAATAGGAGAAGAAAAACAATTATCAGACACATTAGAAAAATGCACAGTGTTACAAATGTAATCTTCTAAGTATGCAGGTGTCTTAGTTGATCTGGTAGATTTTCTCAAGGTGACAGAATTGATAGGAGGGGTAGGAATGGAAGATTGTGAAGGAAGAGTGGATGAGGAAGGTACTGGAGAAGGTAAAATAAAATCAGGGTCAGATGTAACTAGAGAATCTATAAGAGGAAAAAGAGGAACATTAGGCTGAACAGAAGAAAAAGGATATATATCTTCATAGAAAATAACATTTCTGGAAACAAAAAATTTTTGAGAATGTAAACTTAGTAACTTATACCCCTTTTTCCCAAAAGGATACCCAAGAAACACGCAGGTCTCGGCTCTAGGATCCAATTTAGATCTACCATGGGAAAGAGTAGAAGCAAAACCAAGGCAACCAAAACATTTCAGGTTAGAGTAATTTGGAGGATGACCAAAAAGTCTCTCATATGGTGTTTGAAAAGATAATAATTTAGTAGGACACCTATTGATTAAATAAGTGGATGTCATAAGACAATCCCCCCAAAATTTTGGTGGAAGATGAGATTGAAAGAGCAAAGCTCGACAAACTTCCAAAAGATGCCTATGTTTCCTCTCAACCACACCGTTTTGTTGTGGTGTGGCAACACAAGAAGTTTGATGAATGATGCCTTGTGAAGACAAAAAGCTAGAAGTTTCGAAACTTGAACCCAATTCCCAAGCGTTATCAGATCTAATGACCTTAACTTTCTTATTGAACTGTTTTTCTACCATTGCAAGAAAAGATTTGAGAATAGAAAAAGCATTACTTTTTGTGGCTAGTAAAAAAGTCCAAGTCCCTCTACTAAAATCATCCACTATGGTTTAAAAATATTTATAACCATCATAGGTAGGAGTTTTATAAGGCTCCCATGTATCAATATGGATTAAATCAAAAATTTGTTGAGATGAGATGTGACTAATGGGAAAAGGAAGCTTGGATTGCTTTGCTAATGGACATATAGAACAAGGAACATAAAATTTTGAACAAACTGAAATAGGAATTCCATTAATATTCTGCATATTTGACAAAGGCATATTCCCCAACCTTACATGCCATAACTTGCTTTGAATAACAGAAACGGAAGTACATGACACATTGGATTTATCATCCTTTAGGGAATGTAAACTAGAACTAGACTTAAAGCAGGAATTGACAGAATAAGAAACAACTGGACGCCTATTCTTCAAGATGTAGAGACCATTCTGACTTTCACCAAGGACCATCAGGCTCTTCATTGAAGGGCCCTGCATGAAACAATGAGAAGTTGTGAAGAATAACATATTAGAAAGTTGTTTGCACAACTTGTGTACAGACAATAAATTGAAATGGAAACTAGGCACATATAACACATTGTGAATGGTTAAATTTGAGAATAGTTTGACAGATCCGAAATGAGCAACCTTAACCCTTTGAGAATTAGGAAGACTTACAGAAGTAATTCTAGGCAATGGTTTCAGACTGACAAAAAACTCTTTGTTGTAACTCATATGCTCAGTTGCACCCGAGTCTATTATCCAAGTCTTTTTAGTGAAGGATTTAGAATCAATATTTGAGTTTAAAGAGAAAGGGCTAGGGGTTAATGTTATACCTGCACAATTGACAGAAGCTATGACATCAGAATTATTTCCCTGATCCTTATTTTTCACCTTTTGAAGCATCTGCATGACTTGTGCCAGTTGCACCTGTGTGAGGAGTTTCTCATGCTCCTCTGATTCTGTGCTAGTCATGATAGAATCTCCAGAACATTCATTAGAAGTCACAACATTACTCTTAAGAGAATTCTGAAAATTTCTCTGTTTAGTAAATTTGAAATCAGGTGGAAAACCATGTATTTTGTAACATTTGTCAATGGTGTGTCCTGTTTTCTTGCAATATCTGCAAACAAGATTAGACTTCTTGTTATCATAGTTCCCTTTTTGTCCCTTGAAATCAGTAAAAAATGGTCTTTGTCCATTGTTTCCCTGACTGGCAGCAATGAATGAAGAAGATTCACCAGGAAATTTTGGTGTATTCTGGACCTCTCTTTGCTTTTCTTCTTGCATTAACAATGCATAGGCATTAGGAATAGAAGGGAGTGGTGAAATCATAAGTATATTACCTCTAGGTGCACAATAAGAGTCATTAAGTCCTATTAAAAATTGAACCAATCGTTCATCTTGCTTAGACTTAATGTTCTTTTCCTTTGCTCCGCAGGAACAAGCACAATTGCATGAAATGAAGAAATCCAAAGTATCCAGTTCATCCCAAAGACGTTTCATCTTAGTGTAATAAGTAGCAATGTCAGATGAACCTTGCACAAGGTCACTAAGTTCCTTTTGAAGTTGGAAAAGCTTGTCACCTGAACTCTGTCCAAACCTGGCTTCTAATTCTGTCCACAAATCTTTAGCAGTGGAAGAATAACTAACGCTCTCAGAAATTTCTCTAGAAAGAGAGTTCAACAGCCAGGAAATTACCATATTGTTTGCTCTAGACCAGGCACTATGGAGATCTGTACTAGCAGCAGGCTCTTGAGTTGATCCATCAATAAAACCCGACTTGTTTTTAGCAGTCAAAGCTATGAGCATGGCTCTCTTCCATCCCCCAAAACTCTTGCCATCAAAAGCTGTATTAACCAGCAACATACCAGGAGAATCAGAAGGTGAAATAAAGAAAGGATGACAAGGTTTTATGAGCTCACTGGCTGTGTTAGTTCCAGCAATAAGAGGAACTTGAGTCCCAGAAGATGTGTTAACATCAACATCTCCCATTATAACAAATTATAGAGAGAAAAAATGAAAATAGATGCAGATAAGAACACAGATTAAACTCTGGCTTCTGATACCATGAAAGATTACAAAAATATTAAAAGAGAGATTGTTGCTGAAAATTTCGTGTCTATTCATCTGGTACAATACACGTATATATAGAAGAAACCAGCAAAAAGAAACTGCCTAGTAGTGCCCTAATTATTAGCTAACACTAATATCTAAAAGGAGAAAGTAGTGGAAAACGTAACATTTACAAAGCAGTAAAAAATGGAACCTGGTAGTGTCCTAATTAGTAGCTACCACTAATATTTTAAAGAAACAAAAATTGAAAAAGAAAAACTCTTAGTTACAGTTGAAAAATTCTAGAAAGTCTCGTGTGGAGCATGTGAGATTCCAACTCCATTTGTATACTTTGTTCTGTCTGAAAAAGAACACAATACATCTCAATCTTTGTCATTCTTCTTCAATACAAATCAACTTTCTTCTCTGACGACACCTTGTCTGATGAGTCTCCAATAAATCCAACAAATTTTTGGTATTTATTCAATCATACATTATCATGTCCTTATCCATAATTTTTATCACATATTGACATGTTTACTTTCAAGAACCGGTGAGCATTTACAATGCTTATCACAAGTCCTATTCTCTTCAAGGAATAGACTAATAATTGTACATACTTCATAAATTTTTATTATAGTCTCAATGTCATGTCTTGATATTTATCATATTACATGACCCACCTCAACATCACTTTGAAGATTAAATGTACCACCACTTTATTTTTTTTTATGGAGGATTTTTAACACTTATCAAATTAGGTCACATGAAAATCGCATGTCCAATATATACCTTTTATACCAAATTGATTGTAAATATTACCTTCACTTTTAAAGGACCATTTTGAGAACTCATAATGTTATTTCTTTTAGAATTACCACAATGATGATTATATTATTATTTTGTCCTTCCACATCCATATTCATACATTCAACCACTTGACTTCTTTAAGACATATTTATGCATTGCTACCGCAGTCACATAAGAGAATGGTGCAAATCAATTGGGTGGGTGTTCCATGACTTTTCATCAAAAGCCATTATTTTGAGTTAGTCATCATTATCATCAATATATTGCGTTTGAGACTTGAACCCAACTTCTTACCCATAAAAGTCGTGTGAGGCCATAATTCGTAGGGACTTGAACCCAATATCTTATCATCATGGTGCATCGGAACTTTTAACCTGATGTCTTATTCTCTTGGTGCGATAGGACCTGAATATTCTATCGTCTTACCCTCAACCAATGGCATAATAGGCCAATTTGCACTGACACTCATTCTTATCCATAGTCACTATATATCATATAATACAATTTGAAGTGCAATCTATTGAGTTTATGCATTCTTCCAACTTATTTATTAAAATATATAAGTTGGTGAAAAATTAAAATTTCTTTAACAAAAGGAAATGAAGAAGTCGTTGTTCAACAAAGTAATTTGCATCAACATAATAAAATCAAAATCAACAAAGTAAATCCTAAGTAATCATGATTCTTACCAATAAGACCCATATACTACCGATAAACATATCACAACAATTATCTAATCCTCCAGTAAAGATCAAAGGAAGAAGGAATGGTTTACTGGAATGTAGCACACATATATACTATCATGATTAGCATGATAAAAGTTAAAGGCATTTTAAAAAAAATAATATATACTAATTTGCATCAAAGTAAAATGGGCAAACAAAATTAATATTCTGCCGAGCAGATAACTTTGATGGTCAAGTTGACTTATTAAAAATTGGTAGGCAGATAACATCCTGTTTAAAATTGACTTCAAATTAATGGTTAGAAATGAAGCTTACCAAGACTTACCAGAAGCTCAACTTGAATAGATTTGAGGAATTCAACTCGGAAGAACAAAATGTTATTCGAGTTTTGTGCTGATAACGTATTTTAAAACTAATCCAAAAGAGTAATAATGTGAAGTAAAAGGTAGACAAGAAATTAGGGAGACAAAAGAAGAGTGTTTCTATTCTTCCAAATGTATCAAAGTGTATACAATATGAATCCTTATACCTCTATTTATAGTGTTACCTAGAGGTATACGTAATGTTGTCACAAACATAACATTAACCACGAAAATAATGAAGGAGGTTATGGAGGTGTAAGATCATAAGAATAATGGTCATGAATGGTGGAAGTTATCTTCATAATAAAGAAAAATAATAAAAATAAGTAGTGAGAGTAAATTCTTGAAGTAGTGGACATCCACACTAAAATGTTTTATAACAACTTATTTATTTTCATAAGGTTTTTCCTTTTTTGGGAGTCTAAAATTATTTTAACTTTTAATTTGTGCTCTTACCTAACTACTAGTATACGTACCCGCGCGTTGCGCGGAATATTTTTTTAAAAGTACTCATTAAAAAATATTAGCTTATTCACTTTGAAATAATAAAATTAATCAATTTTTATTGTATCATATTAACATATTTTAAATTAATTATAATATATTAAAAAAATTATTAATATTTAAATTACAACTAATACTTAATACCTAATCATAATTGCAATTATTTTATATGTTTTGAATTTTGATATTGAAATTCCATTGAATGATTTTTAAAAATAATAAAATATGAAATATTAAATAATTATTAATTTTGTTGTTGGACGTTTACCTTTATTTTTTTAATCAATTAAGACATGTAATTACATTCCTTACCTTCAATCTCAAATTTCTTTTTTTTCTTTTTCTCTATCAATTCAACTGCTACAACTAACTATACTCAATTCAAAAAGTTTTATCTTTCAATTTCATTTCAAGCACTAAAAGTATTTAATTGTGTCAATTACAAAATTTCTAATTTCAAATTTAAATTTTACCACTTTCAATTAAAAAATCAAGCACATACAACTTTTTATTTTCCTTCTTTGTTCTATTGTTCATAATTTTTTCATTGTTTGATTTTATCATTAATATATTTTAAGTATTTTATTTATACTTATTATTATATCTTCTAAATTAATTCAATTAGAATACTTATACCACTCTCAAACTCACCGACCCCACCAAATTCCACATCCACCCCCCACCCCACCCCCCAATTTATTTATTTTTAATTTTTTTACCCCACCCACCCCCTATCCTGACACATTTTTTTTTTAATTTTCAATTTTTTTTAAAAATCTTTTTCCTACCCCCAACCCCCACCTACATCCACCACCCCGCCTATCCCCATTACACCCATCTAGCCCACCTCCCTACCCCGCTCACCTATTTCACCCAAACCCCCGCCCATTACAACCCCCTGCCTTCCCTCTCCTCCATCGCAATAATATCTACCACTCTACCTTTATCCATTTTTATTGTTTTGTGTTAGATATACATAAATGTTCTTAGAAGAATATTTTCTTATTTGTGTACCAAACACAAGAAAATAAGTACTCAAAAACTTTTTCCTACTAAATGACATTTTCCTCGTGAACACTCATTGTTTTCCTAGAAAATGGAAAACATTTTCCTCCCTACCGAACACACTCCATAAAACCGCTGAAAGGACCTAGTGATAAAAGATAAGAATTTATTGTTATTCAAGATAAATGATAGTGCTGTCGAAGAATGCCCAAACTTTAATTATGTTAAAAAATAAACTTTTGAATACTTTATTGCAAATACTCTTTGAAAATTTTAATTAAAATTTATTGTTATGTTTAAAAAGCAATGTAAAAGATCTTCTTTTATTTGATTCTCAATACCATCAAACACGTAAAAATTTAAATTTATTTCAAACGATCTTTCATTTTCAAGACAATGTATTAAAATTGATCTAACATAAAACAAACCATCATCACGGATAATCATTCAATCATTAATAAGGTTCAAGATACTATTTGAAAACTTAAAAATATACACACAGAAAAATTACTACCAAACTTTAATGGTAACTAAACAATTATTAATTAAATTAAAAGCACTCCAGGAAGAAATATACCTGAGGAAGGGGAATTAAAATCCTTATTATCATTAATAACTAATCCACCATCTTGTGGAAAGATCTTTAATTAAATTGCTAAAAACAAAAAAATATGAATTACAACATAAAAAGAAAGAACTCTAAATTAAATTGTTGAAGAGTATAATATAAATTGTAATATCAAAAGATAAAATAAAATAATATGTTACGACAATATTTCATCTGCCTCCTTACGATCATTAATCACTACGATTCCAAATTGATTAAATATTATTTATAAAATATATTATTATGATAATATATTATTTCTTCCCTTATTCATGGTGAAACTTCATATCCTTGTATATTTGTCTATGATATAGACAAAACAATAATTAAAGAGGTTAAAAAACGGACGCTAAAATTTTATAACTTGTTTGAACTTTTTGACTGGATTAGTTACCAAGGATATACTTACTGGGTTTAAGATGCAGTGTCATAGCTCTTCGATCCTACTTTATTCTTTTGTAGTTATTTACTCTTCTCTCTGTTTCATTATTTTGATGTTTTCTGCCAGACAACAATACAATAAAATTATCACACACACAAAAAAAAAATTCTAAAGAAAATTTCTTCATAAATAATAAAAACATGATTTTATCCGAAATTGTATATGCAACTATCTTGTAATCGAATTTTTTTAGAGCAACCTAGCACAATCAAACAAAGCAGGTCAGCGTCCAGTATATATATATGATCATTTCATGATAATCAGTGATCTCAATAAAACAATCTATGGCAGATTTAACTTTATACTATCAAATACATAAACTGTTAACAAATTATAATGGAATAATTTAAAGTCAAGCTTTAAGTAGTAAACAAATTGTGCATAGATATATTCATGTAAGCAGATGCGAGCCCTGAAAATTGTATAATCATAAACAAATTTGATTGAAGAATTAAAGAATAAGTAAAGAGTATAGAGAATAAAATAAAAAGTTTAATCAAAAAATTAGTTTATATAGGAAAGAGTTATTTGAAATTTGGCTTTATCTTGTATAGAGTTAGTTTTCAATTCAAATTCTAGAAGAATCTGTAACTTTCAATTCAAATTCAAAATTCAAAAATTTAACACTAATTTAGCTAACTAATTTTTAGCCAACTTTATCTTTATCTAAAAAGTAGTTTTAAAAATAAACTTTAATTTTAAAAATAAATTTTATTCTCTTACTGTTTCAATTTACTATAAAAAAAAATGTCTCAAACTAATAATTTTTAATAAATTTTATCTTTATCTATTAACTAATTTTAATAAACGATTTATAGACAAAGATAAAGTTTAATAAAAATTATTTAGGTTGAAGTTACATGGGCGAGGATGGAAAAGTTACGTGGGTGGGGATTTAAGCTGGTTTAAGTTTAGTTAATTTTTCTCTGGTCTTTTTTCTTTTTTTTTTTCCTTTTCTTTTATGGTCTTTTCTAAAAATTAAAAAAATGTGCTTATCCTATAAATATATTTTTACCTGAAATGCATGTATAGTTGGATATAGTCAAACGTAAGTTTTTAATTTCTTTTTAATCCATGTTCATAAGTAAATTAACTTAATCATTTTCAATTCAAAATAAAAAAAATTGTTACAATGATAATTAATTTAACGATAATGTCAAGTGAATTATAATAATAACAATAATAATAATAACAGCTACTATTATCACAATTTATTATTATTATTATTATTATTATTATTACTACTACGTACTACTACTACTACTTTTTTTACTACTATTATTTATTATTATTACTGTTATTATTTTATTTTTATCTTTCATTTAATATTTAAATAAATTATATTTAGATATGTTTTATAACATTTAAATTTTAAAAGAGATAAATTCATGAAAGAGTAAAAGTCCATTTAGAACTCTTCAACCATTAGTTTATATTTTTAAGCTAATGAAAATCTTTTTTTATTTAATAAAGGATAATATATTTTCAAATTCAAATATTTCTAATCTTTTAATTCATTATTACAATACTATTAAATTTTGTCCTAAAAACTGTCACGTGGCTTCTTAATAGCTTGCCACAGTGACTTATAATAATAACAATAATAATAATAACAGCTAATACTATCACAATTTATTTTTATTATTATTATTATTATTATTATTATTACTACGTACTACTACTACTACTTTTTTTACTACTATTATTTATTATTATTACTATTATTATTTTATTTTTATCTTTCATTTAATATTTAAATAAATTATATTTAGATATGTTTTATAACATTTAAATTTTAAAAGAGATAAATTCATGAAAGAGTAAAAGTCCATTTAGAACTCTTCAACCATTAGTTTATATTTTTAAGCTAATGAAAATCTTTTTTTTATTTAATAAAGGATAATATATTTTCAAATTCAAATATTTCTAATCTTTTAATTCATTATTACAATACTATTAAGTTTTGTCCTGAAAACTATCACATGGCTTCTTAATAGCTTGCCACTTGGCTTCTTCTGGTGCTTCTACTTTTGCTTTTATATATATATAGATTTCTAGCCACAATAATATGATTAACTCATTTTCATGAATATTAAATATGAGCAAATTAAATATTTATTTTAAATTTTAACTCATTTTTGACCCGCCAATTTTCAATCCGATCCACCTTTTGCCGCTTTCTAAAGTCCAGCAAAGGTCCCAAATTTCTTATTAGCCCTCCAATTCCAATTTCAATTCCAATTCCAAAATACCTCTCACTTCACTCTCCTTTCTTTTCCTTTTTCTCAGTCTCTCCGGACTCCGCCATTTCATCTCGGCAATCTCTTCCTTCCCTTAACGCTTTCCGATTTTGATCGACAATCCAGGTAACCTCCATGTACATGGATGTAGTCTGTTTAAAAAGCTTGAACTCTTTTTCTTTCTTTCTTTTTTTTAATGAGGAAAAAGAAAATTTCATTATATAATAGATGCACTTAAGATTTTAGAAATTTGTCCAAAGTCTAATATTTTGGGTTAACGAGGTCGGATTTCAATTTTGACAGTTCTGTTAGGTCCAAAAGGTGCATTTTGACTTGGATGTATGGTTTGTAGGGGGCTCGGGTTTTCTAGTTATGTTAAATAATACATGAGTTTAAAGAAGAAGTAGTAGTAGTCTGGGGTTTAATGTTTACGCTATTTCTTTCAATGTTTTTGTATTTAAAGTGAAAATTAATCACGTAAAATTTTGGTTTAGGTAGGATTAATGTTATAGGAGCATTGGGGTTTCGTTAAAAGATTGAAGTGAAAATAGTTAATTTGTTTGATATGTAGACATTAGAAGTTGGCATTGGTTTGAACAAATGGGCTCGGTGAATGGAAAAGTTCCTTGATTTAGTGTGATTTTATACTATTACCAAGAGGTCACGGGTTCGAGCCATGGTAACAATCTCTTGCAAAAATGCAGGGTAAGGCTGTGTACAACAGACCCTTGTTCTGGCCCTTCCCTGGACCCTATGCATAACGGGAGCTTTAGTGCACCAAACTGCCATTTTTTTTAATGACTCATTTAGAAGGTAGTCTGCACAACACAGGTTTAGAATCTGTTCAAATTTCAAGGTTTGACTTTGAATCAGAATTAGTGGTGTTGTTGCCACACTTCCCAAACTTTGACACATCTGTTGTTACTTATCCTGTCCTCTTTCGTGAGCCTGTAGATGGAGACCCCGAACATGTAAACTCCTGATTTAGACATGAAAATAGGCTGTCCTGAATCTTTTCCTCATGGAGTGAGAAGACTGATGATGCCACTATCGTATCTTGTCTTTGCGTTCAAATAATCTATTCGACTGCGAGGAAAGATACTTTGACTTAAAAACGTCTACTGAAAAATGCTCTTTTTTGAGAGAGGTTTGAGGCACATAAATCACGCTTGAAGGAGAGAAGTAGTGGAGTAATGAGAGGTAAAGATTGATGAGAATAGGTAAGTAAGAGCGAAGTTAACAGTAGCTAGCAGAACAAATGGAATGAGAAGACTTCCCCAGGGGGAAAGAAGCTTGAAAGAGAGTACCAAAAATGAAATAACGAAGCATTAGATATAGCGGTTGTGAGATTGATATGTGAGTGATAAGCATGAGAGTGAGGAAGTTGATTGTGGGTTTGGACTGATGTTTGTCAAGTACGTAGTCTTCAGAAAGAAAGTAGAAGAAACAAAGAAATAAAATTGGATATGCACTTTATAGTGCAAGGAAACTATTAGTTGCATAAGGGTACTAGTTCTGCACCGTCGTGATGCCATCAATGAAACTACTTCATAACTTTTTTTTTTAGTTGAATAAGGACATAGTAGTCTTATCTGCACTTTGTCGTGCAAGGCAACTATTATTAGTTGAATAAAGGTTTAGTAGTCTTCTTCTCATTAGCTCAGAAAATCGTATGAAGTCATTTGTGTCAATTTTTCGAACATGGAGCCTTCTGGCATGAAAAGATAACTAAAATTTTCATGATAGATAACTAGCTTTGTTCTGTGAGGAAATTTACAGAGCGATAAGGTGAAGCACAATAGAAGTTGGTTATCAAAAAATAAAAGGTGAAGCTAGAAGTAGAACTTAATAGATAGGACCTTCCTTGAGTAAAGTTGCCAGAGTACAATTAACCTCTGGATTTGAAATCACTGTTTATATACCCGGTATTGGCCATAATTCACAAGAACATTCTGTAGTCTTAGTAAGAGGGGAAGGGTTAAGGATTTACCCGGTGTGAGATATCACATTGTTCGAGGAACCCTAGATGATGTCAGAGTAAAGGATCGTCAACAAGTGCATTCTAGTGTGTTTTAGATTCTTATCCAAGACTTGTATCATTTGATGATGCCATCTGAATCGCTAGAAACATGTGAAGTGTATGGCTAACCCAATAACAAAAGTTTCGTAAGGGGACTGGAGCAGGCTACCATGAGACAAAAGATCTTCTTTCTAAAGAGATTCGATTCGGAACTCTTATATGTCCAAGGTTCAATATTGAAATAATTTCAGAGGTTTTCCCTGACTTTGTCCGTGTCAACGAACAATTCGAAATACCTCGACTTTACCTTTTGGATCCTATTAGAAAAACATACACAAAGATAACTAAAATTTCTAGTAATCAAAGGGAAAATGAAGCACACTAATGTTCTTTTCTACAAAAACAAAGTACTAACGAAAATGTACTTCAGTAATGCTTTAAAGTAACTTCAATAAAGCATCTTTAGGGAAAATGAGATTCTTATGATATACTTAGGTCTCATTTCAATGTAAGTTTCTAATTCTACTGAATTGTGTCTAAATAAGGGAGGGCTAAAAGAATCAAAATCTAGAGGCATGCCTCTATTTTTAGCTTTTTTTTTTCTAGACGCACCATGTGGGTGCTTCTGCATTTCTAAAGTATGCTTTCTTATATTGTCTCATAACATGCAATAATAAGCATTCCTTGAAATATTTCCTTACTTGATGTGAATGTTTGTTTGGTTAAGTTTTTTATTGTTTTGTGTTACTTTTGTTTTATTAGATAAATGGTTTATTTCTGTTACGCTATAATATACAATTATCTTTTTCATTGGATGAGAGATTCACTTATATTTTGCTATTGGGCTCATTTCTAACCCATGTGTGTTGCCTTTATAACAATACATTCGTTATGCTTTTCAGTTAAATGGAAAGTTGGGACATTAGCAAAGTTGTATCTGTTCATCCAGATGATCTCTTTGATGATGAAAATAAAGAAACCAAATTTTGGGACATCAGTCACTTGGTATCCCCTCATCTAAATGATCTGTTAGGTGATGAAAATGAAGAAGAGGAGAAAATTCGAAGGGAGCAAGAGGAATGGTTTGCTTTGTGTAAAACGACATTGAAGCTTATCTTGATTTATTATGAAGAAATGCATATGTAACCCACCCAGCCGTGCATCTTAGGTGTACCTGTGATGTTTCATTCCCAGAGTACTGCTAAGTGGGACCATGATGCCCATATTAAATTCATTGAGTTGTGTGAACAAGAGATTAGAAAAGGAAATAGACCAACTACTCATTTATCTAAAGATGGATGGAAAAATATGGTTACTGGGTTCAATAAGAAGATGGGAAGAAAGTATAATAGAAAACAAATGAAAAATCATTGGGATTGCATGAAAGCTGAATGGACTCTTTTTAAGCATATGATAAGAGGGGAGACAGATTTAGCATGGGATGCCGCGAAAAATACAATGTTGGCAGATGATGAGTGGTGGGAGCGAAAAATTAAGGTACATCTCTCGCGTTGTTCTTTATGCTTTTCTTTTTTTTTTTTCATTGCTGATTTTCTTTGTTTGCTTAAAGTAGTTTTGAATTTTTTTCTATAGGAGGATCTTCGATATAAAAAATTTAGGAACAAAGATCTTTCACTTATATGGTATCGTTATGATGCACTATTTACTGATGAACCTGCCATCGGAGAAAGAGCATGTGCAACAAAACAAGAACAAATGTCTGGCATTGGGTTAGATCTCGTCGAAGGAGGAGTAAATGGTATTGATGGCTATGACAGAGGACACTTTACTCATCTTAATGAGGAAAGGAGCGATGAAAGTGATGATCTGCAGAATCTGGATTCTGTTATGTTTCCCAAGCCATCACTAAAAAGACGAAAATCAAATGATTGCATCAGCGCTAGAAGTCAAGTGAAAAAGAGTAAGACAAAACCTGGTGTAGCATCAATAAAAGAGGATATACACTTCCTAATAAAGTTTTTGTCTAGCTATAGAACTGCTACATCTCCTGCATCAGATGAACCCACTATCGAGACGTGTATTGGCATGTTGGAAAATATGCCTGATGATATTCCTGAAGGGAGTGATCTTTTTTCTTGGTTGGAGTATAACCACCAGTTATTCCTAAAGAAGTATGGATAATGTGTCGTTGTAGTTAAACGTTTTTATTGTTTTGTGTTCGAACATTGTGGTTGTATGCATATACCTTATTTAGTGTTTCTTATTTAGATGTTATGGTCGTATGGTTAAACCTCTTACTTTTGTACTTTATTTTGGATATCTGAGAATTTATATATGTGTGGTTTCTAAGTAGTATCTCAGTGATGAAGATTGTAAATTGGATGTTTTTCTTCTTGCTTAATTCACAAGGAAGCACCAGAAGACGATACTGGGAACCAAACATTGGTAGTCTGATTCTTAACCAATTTTTGTGAGATGAATAGTTGTGTGTGGGAACTCTTTTATTATTTTTCTGTCAATAGATGAATGGTGGTTCAGTTATAGTCATTTTCGTTGAGCTAAAATTCATGCAAATGTTCCATTTTTGAGTTAAATGGAGAGGTGGGACATCATCAACATGATATCTCCATCTTCAAGTGACCTTTTAGATGGTGAAAATCAAGAACTAGAGAAGATTCAGAGGGAGCAAGACAGTAAGAAATGGATGATTGTGTCAAATAATAGGTAAATGCATTTTGACGTATTATGAATAATACATACACAACGGACTGGAAATGTTACTATTTAAGAGATTCTACGAGGAAATGAGACTCATAACAAAATTCTTTTATTGAAAAAGTCTATTTGTTGATCTATCCAAGGATTTAACTGATAAATATGGGCTTCCACGCATGGAATGTCTAAACACGAGATCGTAGGCATATTCTAGGCGATATATGCATATGGAGCTGAAAGTTGATTGATATATACAAGATCTTTCAATATTGAGGAGAGACAATTATAGACACTTACATAGTGTTTTAAAGGTCGTTAATGAGTCTCCCCGTGGGTACGGAGTCACCTTTGTTAGGGAGCGCTTTACCCCTCAATGTGGGACTTTCCAGCGCGAATCCGAATTTAATCAGGCTCCAATATGGGTATCGAACACCGGGTGGGAAATAAAAAAAAAGGTCGTTAATTAGTCTTCAAGAGATATTACTAGATCACATTTAAATTATAATGCCCGTGCAGGAGATTTTATTTTCTTTTTAGTTTCCCACCCGGTGTCTGGTACTCACATTGGAGCCCGACTAAATTCGGATTTGCGTTGAAAGGTCTCATATTGGGAGGTAAAACGCTCCCTAACAAAGGCAACTCTATACTCATAGGGACTTAAACCGGAGACCTCTGGCTAAGGATGAAGAAATACTTACCACTCCACTGAGATTACAAAATCATGTAACGAACAATATCTCCATTTCTCCGTGTCTATCATATCCATGTTTGAAAAGTAAAGGTAGTCTATTTTTCTAGACATGCATTACTGTGACATTAACACTCAACGAGATATCACAATTGTTGCTATAACTATTCACAATTATATTAGAAAGAAATGAACATGGATGATATATATCGAGCAGCTGAGAATGAGAGACATATTCCATTTGTTGATCTCGATATTGATATATCTTCAAGAGCAACAATATAAATATAGAAAATGTGAAAAATTAACAAAGTGATAACTATTGGCCAGGTAACTTTTCGTGATATAATTGCGAATGAAATTTGTAACAATAAACCAATATAATTGTATGAATATTTTCTACTGTTTGTGTTTGAATCAATTTGTAATAGTAAATAATTTTGTGCGTGCATATTGATTCTAGATTATACATGCTAGTAGGTGATAAATTGGCAACTCGTGAGTTGCTCGTTTTCTGTATTTATACGACATTTTAGCAAGTTAATAGTCTTACAAAGTGATATTGCACCCGAAGTGTTATACAATGCTTGGTTTACCTCAGTTGAATGATTCTACGGTTTCAAACTTGCTAATTTAGCCACTTCACAAGAATAATGTGTATTTGTTATTTTCTCTATCTCATGCTCAATTTATGTAAATATATTTGATTGGACATGAATTTTAAGAAAAAAAAATGTAACATCCCTGAAAATTTTATTAAGCTAAGGCTTAATTTAATGAGCCCTAATGAATATGTAAGATATCATTGCATGTGCCAATTATGGTTACAAACAATTAAAATATCATACAAAAGTGAATTCATGCATACAACACTAGAATAGAGGGTTTTTTTCACTGCATTTAATAGAAAATTTATGCTATGAAACATGAATTTTCACTCATTTTTCATCGAATCAACTCACTAGGAAAACGCATGGTGGAAAACATATTGTCACTAAAACACTGAGAAGCTTCATAATTTTTACACTATTATTTTTTCTTTTCCCACTGATTCAATCAAAATATCTGTGGGAATAGTCATTTTTAACTATTTATGATTTGCCGAAATGGTAGCGTGATTTCCAAGGTGGTCGAATGTGTTTCAAAAGAGTTTTTGAAGTTTGAGACTATTGAAGTTTGATCTAAGTCTACATTTGTGGTTAACGGGGCTAATTTCGAGTTCTAATGATTTTACTGGGTCCAGAGGGTGATTTGTGACTTAGTTGGATGGTTTGTAAGAGTCCTGAGTGTAACACCCCGTACTTTCCCAACCCTACTTGATGACAGTGAAGTTCAAGATGAGAAAAATTGAAATTTGGCCTTGTACATGTGACGAGCCTTTTATAGAAAGTGTTTTGTGATTTCGTGGAGCATTTGGTCACTACCCCGTACACATTTTAACCTCATTTGGTGACTTGGAGTCATGTTTACTTGATGATTAAGGTCACTAAGTAAGTATTTTATAGTGTTTTGATAAGGTATTGGACGATACGCAAGTGTTGGAAAAATTGCCGAAAAATTCAGCAAGACATGGAAACTTGCGCCACTACCCTGTTTCAGGGGGTGTCGCGCAAGCCCCTGAGATCAGAGAGGGTGCAAATCTTGCGCCACAGCTTGCTTTACAGCAGTGGCGCAAGGCACAAATTTTGTGCGTTTCCGGACCCGTTTTGAAATACAATTCTACGACGATTCTTCGATGGTTTCTTTTGGTTCCTTGGAGTTCTTTGAGTGTTGTTAAAGCTTCAAATACATCAATACACTCCTACATACTTCTACATGATCAAACCATGAAACACAAGTAATTATCAAAAATGTGCAAGGAAGCCATGGGCGACTAGAATTCCTACTTTTGCGATCAAGGCGACGAATGAGAATCTCGTAAGAGAATATTGTCATGACATTACGGAATTATGTAAACATGAGATATATGGTTACTAAGACATGGAAGTTGATGGGTTAAATGGATATGTCTTATTGGGCCCACATTAAGGCCTAAAAATGGAAGAAATACATGGCCCAAATGGGTCAAATGACCCATTCTCCCATTTGACCTTCTAGAACATGATATTTAATGCCATGAAATGGCTAAGGATGGCATTGAGGGCTTATAAAAAGGGCCCAAAAATCTGATTATTATTCATTACACACACACATGCTTTTCTCTTGTTTTTCTAGAATTCTCAAGAAAGCCTCTTTTGCTCTCAAAACCCTAAGGCACCCTTTGGAGAAAGATCATCATCATCCAAGCTTAGGTAAGTGTTTATTGTTATGGATTAACATATTATATGCATGGGAGATTATGTATATCATGATATTTAGGTTGGCAAAGAGGTGAATAGTGTCTTTGTGCTTTTGGTGGAAGATGTGCTATCTTGGTAATTTGAACTTGAATTAGGCCTTGTGCCTTTGATGAAAAAGCATGGTATGGACAAAATATGAACATGTATGGTGTTATTTTTGGTATTAAATTTGTTCTTGTCTATAAGTGGAAATTGTGGGATTTTGGCCGATATGTGTTATGAAGTGTATTAAGGTGAATTGATGGATTGTTTGTGATGTGGTGTGGATAAGAAAGTGTAAAGGGGAAGTGTTGTGGTGGAATGTATTGATTATCATGTATTGGTCAATGTTGGGAATATTGGAGGATTTTTGGACTAATGCTTTTATCAATGGTTTTGTTACGGGTGAAATGACATGTTAAAGCTAAACATGTGACTTATTGTTGTTATATGCCATTATAAGGTAATTGGTGGTTAATGTTGGTTTTGTTATAAACTTGTGTTGTATAGAGAAACATAAGGAAGGAGCAGGGATATTATATGCACGTCTAAGATTGTGTATTCGTATTAAGAATACAAGGTATGTAAGGTTCCTTTTTCCATATCCTTCTGCAACATGTTATTCACATTGACATTGGACTTGTCTCAATTCCGAGGGGTTTGAAGTATCTCAAATTCAGGTTGACGTATATTGTTATTCATATGTGTCCTATTCCTAAATGCATAATGATTCGTTTGCCTCTTGTTCATTGAGTGAAGTTCCAAAAATGTCATAACGTTATCATTCCTAAATGAACGATCTCAAGAGAGTAATAACATAAGAGAACCTATTTATTCTTGAATAGTATTTTCCAATCATGTCATGTTCCAAGTCCTAAATTATGAGGATTATCTTTTTAGCAATCTTTCACAAGTAGAAGTACAACTCTCATAGGAGGAATAAGAGAGGTGATGTGCAAGCTAATATATCTATCCCTCATAAGTGAAGATGGCAATCTCATGAAGCAAGAGTGAAGAAGTAATATATATATGTGTGATTCCTATTATGTCATGATCTTCAATATCTCAATCACTCTTAAGAATGGAAGTAAGAATAACAAGAGAAATAAGGGGTGTATAATTAAGAAGTAAGCATGGGTGGTATCCCAGGGGAGACAGAAAAGCCTAGCATGGGTCGATCCCAATATAACATCCCAGGGGCGATAAGCCTAGCATGGGTTAATGATATCCCAAGGGCGATACGAAAGCCTAGCATGGGTTAATATAACATCCCAGGGGCGATAAGCCTAGCATGGGTTCACATAACATCCCAGGGGTCACAGTACCTAGCATGGGTTAATCTCATCTCAGGGGCGACAGAATAGCCTAGCATGGGTAGAACAATAAAGATGAATAAAAGATGAAGACAAGAAGAGTAAAGAACGTAATATACATGGTTTCCCACATACGGAAAGAGAGTTTATTCACATTTTTGTTTTCCTTATACTGCTTCCATTATTGTTGATTATTATGTATGATGAATTTCTTATGAGCCTCACATATTCAGTACATTCTTCGTACTGACCCCCTCGGGGGAATTACCTTACATGTTGCAGGTGCAGGCACTAGTAGACCTTCATCGTAGGTTGACATCGCAGATCTTTGGTGAGCCCCAGTTGCTTCGGGACTTTCCAAGTCATAGGTGTACAGCTATATTGATGTTGTAAATATTGTTTAAAGCGGGGACTTGTCCCGACTGTTAGTTGGTCTGGTAAATGCATCTGTTAGAGGCTTTTGTAGACATGTGTGGGTTATGAACGTGAAAGTTAAATGTCCGTTTTGACTTGATGGCTTCAACGGCCAAGTTTCTAAATATGTATATAGCACATGTTTCCATGATTCATGGTTTCCGCATAGTTGCATAAGGTGTAATAAGGGTCACACGAGGACATGCATACGAACGTACATGAGCAAAGGTTGGTTCTCTCGGGCCATATCGGCTTCGGGTGCCAATCACGCCTTGTGGGGATTCGGGGCGTGACACTGAGGCACTCGAAAGTGGTTTGAACCTTGGATGGAATTCTAGTATTCTTAAGGATTGGAGTTGACCATGGTCAACATTCCATCAAGACAACCTCGAAATGGTGATTTGATGATTCCAAAGGATCTGAAATGTATTTTGTGATCGATTTGCACTACTAATTTATGTTTGGGAGATCTCGAATGAGTTTCGGATGACATAGCAAATTTTTGGTGTTCTGGTGTGAGTGCAACTATGCAAATGCAGGGAAGGTTGATCAACAACGTCCTTAGCGCACAATAAAATTGCGCAAGAGGGAGTCACACTGGCCAGCGCATGGTATGCGTGATCAGGATACCGACAGAGTGACAACTCAGATAGCGCGAGAGGCGCTCGATTGCACTTGGTAAGTGACTTCGCCATCGAGCGCTTTTGCGCAGGTGTAGAGCGATTGCACCTAGCAAGCTACAATAATTAAACAATGACTTTTTCACGATTTTTCACTTTGTTCCATTATTTCTGTACTTCTAGTGCTTGGATGGGGACGATTTTTAGTGTGATTTCTTCATTTCTGAAAGACGTAAGTTCTAGCCCGACCCCATCTTGATAATTCCCTGCTATTTTGTCTTGGATTTTGAGTTTTAATGAATGCTTGGGGATTTTAATCGTATTTTGGTGATTTGAGGATTGATTTGAACCCATTTTATTCGACGAAATTTCAAATTTGAGTTCCTTATCTTATGGATTATTCGATTTTGAAAGAAACTTTCAGATTTGACCTTAGATATTGCGGTTGATTTTTTGGACCAAATTTTGACCCCAAACTTTTTTAATGCAATATGAGTATCGTTAGACTCGTATTCTCATATAGATCATGATTTTAATATATTGAGAATGTTCCGAGGTTTTACACAAAGGAAAAGTGGTGGTGAGGCTCGTAGCATGTTTGCTCGCCTTCGAGATAGGTTATAACTTATTCTTCTCAGACTTAGTTTATGTTGTAGCTTGTTAAATAAAGCATGCTATGAGTGGCAAAATATTGAGTTTGGAGTATTTGAAGAATTGAATTGTTGTTGTGGAATCCGAGATTGAGATTTTCTGATAGATGATTTATGACTTAAAATTGTATCGTTGTTGAGTTTTGCTCAGTTTTATTCATCTATATGAGAGGTCATTTTACCAAAATGGGCATCGTATTAAAAGTAATTTGCTTAAATTGATGAAATATGGCTTAAACACACGGTTTTGAAAGTAAATCTATTATTTCGACGTATGACGTAGTTCGTTGGATTGCCTTGAAGGTAAGGAATTTATGCAGATGGTATTCTTAAAAGATCTTGCAGCTAAGGTTATGTTCTTTAATTACTTCGTGATGTTCCACCAAAGAGAAACAAAACAAATTAAATAGGGTAAAATTAAAAGTTCACTTTTCCGCGTAAGAAAATAGGAGTATACAAAAATGGGCTTATGTTGAAAAAAATCAGGGCAAGACGTACAAGCGACTAGTTATTTATATTAATTAATACTATCCTGAGTAATAAAATTTCAAGAAAAGTAAAATAAATATAAAGTTAAAACTTTAAATTTATGATTTTTAAATTGCAGAAAAAATAGTTTATTGTGTTTATCACATAACTATTTTTATATATTAAATAAATATTTAAAAATATAACTATAAAATCTAGACTAAAATTGTTAAATTTTACTGAATTCCTAAGTTAGACTATGACTTCGCCCTCAAGTAATTCACTATTGGATTAACAAGTAATGCCAAGCAAGCATACAATTATTTTAGGCGCCAAGTTTCGTGATTGTCAACAATCAACCTTTTGCCAAAAAGAAATGCTAGTTGAACCCAACCGACTAGTGCTGCCAAATATTTTAGGGGAAAGTAAATACGTGTCCTGTAGGAGCAAACTATTTACAACTAAATGCTTCCTTACATAAAATGTCCCCTAACTAATTATATAAAAGGAAAAATTATGCAGAATGTTAGCCCACTACAATTATTTACAAGTAAAATGATCCAACTTTGTAAAAATTACCCAAAATGACCCATGTTATATATTTTTTATAATAAAATACATTTATTATCAATTCTTTCTTACACACTACTTCATCTCTCTCTAAGCTTTTTTTTTTTCCAACATTTCACTGCACCATTATTTGCTAAATTATATCTTTCAATATTACATTTGAACGTTGAATATAAATGATAACCTGTTTTTTTTATCTTTTTCTTTTCTGCACTATTTTAAAAAAAAAACTTTTTAATTATTTTTTTTGCTGTGCTATTTAAAAGAAAAATATTCGTTGTTTAAATTTTTTTTTGCTTCTCTTTTTTTTTAATTTTTTTTTTTAATTGTTTCACTTCTTTTGTGGAAAAAATAAATATTTATGTTGTTTTATTATTTTTTGTTTATACTTTTATTTTGTTAAGATGGAAACGTATGATAGTCAAATAAATATAGACATCGATACATAACATTACATAATTGTTTATATAATATTAATACACGATTATACACCATTTATACAATGTCAATACATTACATACCTATTTATACAATATCAATACATGTTTACATATACACATTATATACTATTTATACAATATTGATACACGCTTATACATCATTTATACAATGTCGATACATTACATAATTATTTATACAATATCGATACACATTTATGCACATTTATACAATATCGATATATTACATATACAGTACATAACTATTTGTATATCATATATACATATTTATACATCATTTATACAATATCGATACACATTTATACATTATTTATACAGTATCGATACATTAAATATACACTACATAACTATTTATATAATATTAATACATTATATATACACTACATAACTATTTGTATATCAATATACATATTTATACACTATTTATACAATATTGATATATGAAAAAATTGCATGGAGAAAGTTTTGAAAAAAAGGGGGAGAAGCTTTTTTTCTTATTAAAAAAAAAAAATGCAGCAAAAAAAAAGTTTTTATTTAAAAAAATTAACGTTGAAAAAAAAAAGGAAGCAAAAATGACCTA
Organism: Capsicum rhomboideum; assembly: GCA_031232105.1. Classification (NCBI taxonomy): domain Eukaryota; kingdom Viridiplantae; phylum Streptophyta; class Magnoliopsida; order Solanales; family Solanaceae; genus Capsicum; species Capsicum rhomboideum. Next base: position 138,829,487 of record CP124716.1, read on the forward strand.
ATGGTCTTGGGCCGAATTGAGCTCTGTTGAGTCCATGACCCTTTTTGGCTATTTTTTCTGTAAATGAAAAGTGAGTTACTTTTTTTGTAAATATTTTATTTTTCTGTATATAATTGAAATTTTCCCTATATAAAATGCCTCTTCCCTTGTACCTTTAATTATTTATCTCCATTTTACTTCTTTTCCTTTTTGTTTCTCTATTTCTCCACTTCTTTTCTTTTTTTCTGTTTTTTTTCTCATTTCCTTTTTTCTTATTTTTCTGTTTATGCTTCTTTGTTCATTTATTTTTTTCGTAAAATTATTTTATTTTTTATTTTCTTTTTACACAATAATCTAATTCACACTCAATTTTAATTTTACATACTTCTCTTCTTCTTTTTTTCATTTATTTCTTTATTCATGTATTTTGTTTCTCTACTTCTTCTTTTTTTCTGCTTTTATTTCTCTTTTTTCCCTTTATTGGTTCCTTTTATTTTTGTTTTTTTAATTATTTATTTATTTATTTATTGTTTTTCAATTTCTTTCTTTCTTATTTCTTTTCTTTTCTTTTTTCTTTTTTTTTTCGTTTATTTCTTTATTCTTTAATTTTTTTTCTCTGCTTCTCTCTGCTTCTTCTTTTTCCTGCTTTTATTTTTCTCTCATTTTCTTTTGTTTTTGTGTTTTTTGTTTTTCATTTTCTCTTTGTTTTTCAATTTCTTTAGTTCTTGTTCCTTTCATTTTCTTTTTCTTCATTTATTTCATTATTCTTTATTTTTATTCTCCTTTTGTCATTCATTGTCTTCTCAAATCATAATATTCTTTATTTTTTACCACAAACTAATTTCATATTTTCGGTGTTCTTTATTTTTATTTTTTTTTATTTTTTTTCTTTTTGTAATTTTATTTGATTCTCTTTTCTTTTTTATTTCTGTTTTTTTTTCATTTGCAATGATACCATCACAGTATATCTATATACTGTTATGTTATCATTGATGTCTGCTTCATCATTCAATGAGACCTCTATGATACCATCACAGTATATATATACTGACATGGTATCATTGGATTTGCTTCAGTTTGTAATGATACCATCATAATATATCTATATACTGTCATGATATCATTGATGTATGCTTCATCATTCAGTGAGACCTCCATGATACCATCATAGTGTATCTATACACTGTCAAGGTATTATTGATGTCTGCTTCAATCCTTCAGTCAGACCTCCATGATACCATCACAGTATATATCTCCTGACATGGTATCATTGAGTTTGCTTCAGTCCATAATGATACCATCATAGTATATCTATATAATGTCATGGTATCATTGATGTTTGCTTCAATCATTCAGTTAGACCTCTATGATACCATCACAGTATATATATACCAACATGATATCATTGGGTTTGCTTCAGTCTGTAATGATATTTTAACAGTATATCTATATACCATCATGGTATCATTGATGTATGCTTCATTATTCAATGAGGCCTCTATGATACCATCACAGTATATCTATATATTATCATGGTATCATTGATATCTCCTTCAATCCTTTAGTCAGACCTCCATGATACCATCACAGTATATATATACTGACATGGTATCATTGAGTTTGCTTCAGTCCATAATGATACCATCATAGTATATCTATATATTGTCATGGTATCATTAATGTCTGCTTCAATCCTTCAGTCAGACCTCCACGATACTATCATAGTATATATATACTGACATGGTATCATTGAATTTGCTTCAGTCTGTAATGATATCATTACAACATATCTATATACTGTCATGGTATCATTGATGTCTGTTTCAATCCTTCAATCAGACCACCATGATACCATCATAGTATATCTGTATACTGTCATGCTATCATTGATGTCTGCTTCAATCCTTTAGTGAAACCTCAATGATACAATCATAGTATATCTATATACTATCATGGTATCATTGGTGTTTGCTTTAGTCCGTAATGATACCATCACAGTATATCTATTTATTGTTGTGGTATCATTGATGTCTACTTCAATCCTTCAGTTAGACCTCCATGATACCATCACAGTATATCTATATACTGTCATGGTATCATTGATGTCTGTTTCAATCCTTTAGTTAGACCTCCATGATACCATCACATTATATTTATATACTGTCATGATATTATTAATGTATATTTTAATCCTTCGATGGTCAGACATCTATGATACCATTATAGTATATATATACTTAGATGGTATCATTGGTGTTTACTTCAGTCCGTAATGATACCGTCACAGTATATCTATATATTGTCATTGTATTATTGATGTCTATTCCAATCCTTCAATCAGGCCTACATGATACCATCACAGTACATATACATACATACATACATACATATATATATATATATATATATATATATATATATATATATATCTTGACATGGTATCATTGGGATTTTCTTCAATCCATAATTATACCATCATCGTATATTTATATAGTGTCACAGTATCATTGATGTGTACTTCAATCCTTTAGTCAGACCTCTATGATACTATCACATTATGTATATCCTAACTTGGTATCATTGGAATTTGCTTCTGTCTGTAATGATACCATCACAATATATCTCTATACTGTCATGATATCATTGATATCTGCTTCAGTCCTCAATGATACTATCATAGTATATGGATATACTATAATAGTATCAAAGATGATTATTCTTGTTCTTTAACGAGACACTCCTTTTCTTAATTATTTATTATTGTGGTTTATCTATTAATTTTTAAATATTTTTATTAGTCTAAAAATAGTTAGATAATATCTTATCTTTGTATTTTATTATATCTTTAAAAAGAAATGATAAAAATAAAATAATCTAATCAAAAATAAAAACATATATTTTATTAAATAAATTAGTGAATTTAATATTTTTTAATTACTTCTTCTTACATACTAATTGTTTATTTTTAAATATTTTTTAGTCGAAAAATAATTGGCTACTATATTTATTTTTATATTTAAAAATAGGAATAATAAATAACACAAAAAGATAAGAGAAGTCCAAAAAAAATATTTAAAGAAAAAGAGGAACAAGAATACGCCAAATTTACAAAGATATATTTAAAAATATGTGAAACAGACTCTTAGTTTCTTCAGGAGCTTAAATTCGTTCATTTCCCTTCTGACTGTTTGTTTTAGTATAAATTTTAGTATAAACTAATAATACTAGCACACTTGATTTTATATTAACCAAATTAAAAGAAAAGGAAAGTCAAACCAAAAAAAAAAAAAAAGTCCCAGCCACAATATTTGACCAATGAAGGAAAAGGAGTTCTGTAATTGAAAAAGAACACAATTTAAGGGCCAAAAGAATTGGGGGGCACACAAGGTAATTATTTTGTGCCGCTCAGGTGCTTTTAGATTTAATATGGAAAGGGGTATTTGAATGTAAATACTTTAGTTTTTGATCTATTAAGCATACTTTTCCCATAATTTATCAATATATGGCCCATGTGGCCTATTTTAGTTTTTTTTTTTAAAAACTGACTCATTTTTTATTCAGCTACTATTACTGATGGTTCCTATTGTAAGATGTTGATGTTCCTAAATCTATTCAACATACGAGACTCCTTTGATGGTAATTTGACACACAAAAGAGTATTGAATGGCTTTATTTACAAAAGTTATGCAGGAATAGCGCATTGACAATAGCAGTCCGTAGAAAGGTTTCCAAGCTTCCTGTTAAAAATAAAAATGTTCAGTTGCTTTATGACTATTTGGAAGGTTGGGAATGGCTACACAGTTCTATACATGCACATTGACAAGCTTTTGGTTTTGATTTTGACTTCTATTGTCTGGTTCAATATGCACCGTCATGACACTATTCACTGCACAACAGCCATATCAACACAGATCAATCAATATCTGTAGGGTGAGTGCAAAACTGCTCACACTGAGCTAGAAAACTGTTAATGTTTGCAAATTCCACATTATGCCTCTTTAATCACCCTTACTCATTCCAAATTTTCAGAATTCTTCATACCTACTTTTGGAACAAGCAATGTATAGATGCAGAAGATCCGCAACAGTAACAAGGCATAGAGAAGACCAAGAAAATCAAAGCGGACACCCATGACATAAACCGCTGCACCTCCCAAAGTAGTTAAAGTGCTCCAACCATTTATGTGCATGACCTCATAAATGGAAGTATCCTCCATTTAAAAAACAAAAGACAGCCATAGATTTGTCAATTAGCAAGTATCATGAGAAATTGACACAAGACATCCCTACAAAGAAATTAGGAATCACAAAGCATAAAGAAACACACATAGCAAGAGTAAGCACACCCATTTTCCAGAGAAAAAACACTCAGGTTAACCAGGAAAACATCATCCATGAATCCAGACATGACGAGAATCATAGTTGTTACAGAAAACGGTCAAAACAAAAAGGCTCATTCATGTACATGACCACTTTTAGGACCCAAAAGTAAGTGAGGTCCAAAAAGTTCACTCCCCCCCCCGCTCTAGCAGTTTATTTCTTTCCACGAAGTTTCACACCAAGAGCTCTCTCCAGTTTAGAAATTATCTGTTGGTTTGGAATTGCCTTTCCAGACTCATACTCCTGAATGATCTGAGGTTTCTCGTTTATCAACTGCACAGCAAAGGGATTACCAAAATTATATTGATACAATGAATTAAGCCTTTCTCTTGAATCTATCCATGTGTAGACTGCCTTAATGGAGAAAAGAAGAAAAGGGGCAAGAGCTGGGAGCGCGTGAGAGAGAGATATACTTGGGCAAGTTGAGACTGAGTCAGCTTCTTATCCTGTCGAGCTTGCATAATAGCTTTCTTCAATTCAGTAGGTACCTTTTGATCTGGGGGGGGGGGGGGGGAAAGTAACACCCGACGTCATCACCAAAAGATAAAATATATATTTAGTGGGCATTTGCATGAAGGAGAAACCTTTAAAAGGTGTCTGCTTGTCAAGTCGGGATGTAAGCATGACTTGAACTCACAGAGCAGAGAAGAGCTCTTTTTTTTTTTTTGATTACTGAGAATTCCTAGAGCTAGTGGCGCACAGTTCGAATCGCAGTGGATAATGGGCCGGAAAAGAGAAAGCTATGTTGCTCGGACTCTTCAAAAATGTCATTGGGTATGTGTCGGATCCTTCAAAAATAGTGCATTTTTGGAGGATCCGACACGGGTGCGGCAACATTTTGGAGAGTCCGAACAACTTAGAGAGAAAGCTCTCTAGCCACAATAACTGTTTTATAGAAGTGTTTCTAGTAATAATGTCAACTCAAACTTACGTGACAGATTCTCAGTATCTTCATCAAGCTTTCTTGTGTTCAAACTTGTACTACTAGAGGCAGCCTTGTTTGACCCTGCAGTAGCTGCATCAGAAGATAGGAATCATGAACACTAAACATTTCATTTTCACAACTAAAGGAACCATGTCAACAAAAAAGAATTCACACCAACAATGAAGTTTTGCACCGTTTAGCAATTGGCAAAACATAGAACATATGAAAATGTATATATATAAAATAAGACAAAAATATTCATGAAATAGCAATGATTGGTATTAAACCGGATAGAGAGATATCATTCTATATAAAAGTAGGTTCCAACATTAATGAGTCATTTCCTTCCCGACCCTGACAAGGTAACTTGAGTTATATCAAGAGAAACCTACATGCAATGACAAAAAGAAAAGGGAAGTACATATCACTCAGGACCAAGCAGTTTCCACTTACCAATCTATATATCTATATATATGTATAAGCTAAGCATAGACAAGCTAGTGTGACACCTCTCTATGGTCAGCAATTGTATTTTTCATGTTTCTCCTAATTTTGGCTTTTTCCCTATTTTTTTCCATTTATCTGCTATTTTTTTTTAAAAAAACTCAAAGTCACCATCGATTCTAACATAAATGCTAACCCTTCCTTTCACTCTCTTAAGCACACAATCCTTTCTTCCTATTTAAACTAACCGTTTCACACAAAACTTTTGATACTATTTTAAAACAGTTTGGATGTGTTTATCTGCATTAAAGAGTGAGACTTAAATGTTTTGACAGCCTTTAATATTTCCCCCAAAAAATCATTTTTAAGAAACCTTAATTTTTTCCCTTGGCTCCACAAAACATGCAGACCCAATTTTATGAATGTGGAGAAGAATGACAAAGTAAATAGTTGCTGACTGATCTTCGAGTAATATCTTTTTCCTTTTATTGTTCTTTCTCCTCCTTGAATCTCATAATTCCCTTGAGGGAGATTCTTTTAAAAACAAAAGTATTTGCAACTGCATGTTTTTTACAAATTTCATACCCAGGTGCTGAGTTTGGCTTCTAATAGATATCCATGTATCTTCGATCTGACTTATCTTCTTCTATTCTTTTCCCCTAACAATATTGCATGTTTTTACAAATTTCTTATCCGGGTACTGAGTTTGGCTTCTAGTAGATATCCATGTATCTTCTTTCCGACTTATCTTCTCTGTTTTCTTTTTCCCCAACTATGTTGAATGTTTTTACAAATTTCTTACTTTGTTTACTTTCTGAACTTTTCGAATGGACAGGGGTTCCTTTTTACAGAGGCAGCATCCAGTAGTGAAGGAGTACAAGGATGCTTTTTTAATAGTTGAACTTGGAATAGGGAGGAGATATGACAATCGACCTAAGGAAAAAAATGTTGCTATATAGTCTTTTTCTTTCTGAGAGGGAAGATCAATTCAATATAGAAGGAGGTTAGTTTTACTTTTCACGAGTATTTTTAAGATTGTGATTTAAGATATGTCTTAATATGTTTCAATAAATAACTCTAAATTTACCCAATTTAATGAAACTTGGTATGCTAGAGGTGCATTTTAAACTTTCATTTGTTTGTGTTTAGTTGTATTTTCTATTATTAGAAAAATACTAATTGATAAATTCACTCAATTTCTTATGGCTGCGCCAAGCGCGGTTGAGTTCACTAGTATCAAAATTCAGATTACGAGTCTTTCTTGGCAAAAAAAGTAGAAAAGAAAAATTCAGATTACGAATATCAAAATTCAGATTATGAGTCTCTTGGCAAACAAAGTACAAAAGAAAAATGCATATAAAGTAACTCATAGCATCCCTTTCCTAATATTAAAATAGAGAAGACAAAATAAGGGAGAATTTGACTGAATTGGTTAAGACACTATACAGGATGCTCCTTATATAGGATTTTAGGCTACTAACACGCAAGTCTAGACCACACGAAGCAAAGATGTTATTAAATAATGAAATCTATTTACACATTGAAATTCCTTATTGTCACAAAACTAAAACTAGGAAGAGTAAGTTTTGCTATTAACCTAAACACAGAAAATGAATCTAATCGATATTAACTACTCTAATTAAGTAAATAAAAGTGTGCTCTCTACCAGCTTAAGCTTTAGATGAGATGGTTACAAAACCTAACATGGTACCAAAGCAGGCAAGGTCATAAGTTTTGAGTCTTATCTCCATCCATTATCAAAAAGAATTTCTACGTGTATGGACTTTGGCTCATGAAAAATAATCAAGCCCGCATGTGAGGGAACATGTTAAGAATATAATTAAGTACATAAAAGTGTGATTTCTCTAACAATTACTGAAGTTTTTAGATGAGATGGTTACACACCTTTTAACACACACATCTACTTACAGAAGATTGGCTTAACAGTGAAATTTCTTACTCAAACTATACAGAAATCATTCCACCTACAACAGGGAAATGATAATAACCTCAATTAACATAAACTTAAGTAGTAAACAGTAAACTCTCCTTGCCCTAAAAGTGCTGTTTCAAGCTGAAAATCTGGAGTATCAACCTTGGAACCTTGGTTCGAATCTCATTAGATGCAGTAGTCATTTATTTCTCAGAAAAAGCAAAACAAAAACCCTAAAGGCACAGACCAATAATAGCATAATACTATACAACCAACAACAACAACAACATACCCAGTGTAATCCCACAAGTGGGGTCTGGGTTAGGTAGTGTGTACGCAGCCTTACCCCTACCTTGTAAAGGTAGAAAGGTTGTTTCCGATACAACCTCGGTTCAAGTGAGCATACAAAATCAATACGAAAAGGAAATATAGTAGTGAAGAAATCATATAGAAAATAATGGAGAAAAAAACAATAGCAACCACAAATAGCACGACAAACTAACCAAAGAAAACAACAAGTAATAGTAAAATGGAAGAATATGATAGTAGTAGAGTTACTAATACCAACACTAATAAGGAAAACTAAACGACGCTCGACTATCTACTAACCTTCTATCCTAATCCTCGACCTCCAAATCCTCCTATCTAGGGTCATGTGTTTGATAAGCTAGAATAATACAAACATGACTGCCATAATTGAAATAAAATATATCCATTACACCAGATACCTATGTGTATACAGAAAACCATAGATGCACCCAAGGGTGTCGCTTAGTGATCAAAGAAGTGGGTAAGAACCATGAGGTCTCAAGTTTGAATCCCAGCGGAGACAAAAACACTAGGTGATTTGTCATAGCCTTGATGGATAGAGTTACCTGGTACCTATCCCGTAGAAAGGTCGAGGTGCACACAACCTGACCAGGACATCATGGTTATAAAAATAAATAAAATAAAATAAAAGCCCTAATTCATAACAAGCAAAAAAGAAAGCGAATGAAAAACAGAGCTGGAAACAGTATAAATCATCGGGGAAAAAAAAAGGAAAAATAGGCAATTAGAAATCATATAGAAAATAATGAAGAAGAAAAAAAATAGCAATCACAAATAGTACGATAAACTAACCAAAGAAAACAACAAGTGATAGTAAAATCGAAAAATATGATAGTAGTAGAGTTACTAATACCAATACTGATATGGAAAACTAAAAGACGCTCAACTATCTACTGACCTTCTATCCTAATCCTCCACCTCCATATCCTCCTACCCTAACGTCATATGCTCGGTAAGCCAATATAATACTATACATAACTTCCATAATTGAAATAAAATATATCCATTACACCAAATACCTATACGTAAATAGGAAACCATAGATAAACGGGATATACGTCAAAAACTGGCAAATAACCTGACCGGAAAAAAATAATACTGGTAATAAATAAGCCGCACCCAAGGATGTGGTCTAATGGTCAATGAGGTGGGTTGAGCACCTAAGGTCTCAAATCCCAGTAGAGACAAAACACAAGGTGATGTCTTCCTATCTATTCAAGCCTTGCCTTGGTGGGAGGTGTCAGGTATCCCGTAGAATTAGTCGAGGTGCAAGCAAGCTAGCCCGAACACCACCAATTATCAAGAAAGATAAACAGTATACATAAATCATTGAAGAAAAAAAACAAATAGTTAAATAGAAAATCACTAAGGCAAAAGCATATTTGTATACGAACCTTTTCTGACGGTTTCGATTTCGGCACCGGCACGACGAGCGGCGTTGACTGCTTTCTCATCTTTCCGTGCAGCGGCGGTCGGCGCTTTCTTGCGAATCACCACCGGCTCCCAATCTTGTGATATACCAGACATCTGTTTTTCTTTCTTTGGAAAATATCTCCTTATCACTGATTTGCTTATGACAGATGATTGCAAATATTGGCGTGAAGAAGAAGGAATAAACTACAGTTAATTTAGAGAAAATAACAAAAATGGTCCTTCATGTATGGGTTTGGACCAAAATAACTGCTGCTAATTTAGAGGAAATGATGAAAATAGTCCTTAATGTATGGGTTTGGACCAAAGAATACTGCAGCTAATTTTGAAAAATGACTAAAATGGTCCTTAATATATGGGGTTTGGATCATTTTGGTCCTTGATGTATGGACGTTACAGATATAGTCTCTGATGCAGGTAAGAATATGGACATATTTGCTCGCAAAGCTCTAAATTTAATAATATTACTAAAAATATCTGTTTAAAAATGACATAGTAACTCACATATTATAAATAGTAGCACTATTTAGGAAAAGTTAGACAAATTGTTTATTAAGTTAAAATTCTATACCCAAAATAACCTAATTGTCATTTATTCGTAAATGATCATTCGACCGTTGTTCTTTTTGATGTAGTGCATATGCTGCCACTTTCCAAATTGCAAACTTAGTTGTTACTCTACTTTTTTATATAGTTGTGTCGAGGCGTATTTTAAGTTCTACTATGGGCACACGTTAAGTAACGATTGCTAATGTGCACCTTGAGTACTATGGCTAGACAACGACAGAACGGAGCACAACCACCAGCACCTCCACCACAAGCTCACAAAGGATGAATGATTACACCTGATTCTGAGATCCCTCATACCTTAGCCCCTTTGAAGCTAGGGGTTGGATACCAGGAACGTCGAATAATGAAACGGTGATTCCCATAGATGGGAACGCAGAAGTTGAGGATACAATAGATGACGATGAAGCAGAAGGTTTGACGACGGTGAGAAAGCTACCATTTTCAACAGGTATTACTCCTCCAGCTGATGGAACACCATCCATAGAGGTGGAAGGGGTTCAAGGCAATCGTCAAGTGCAAAATGGTATGAATCTCACCTACTACCCCCTAATTTTGGAAAGATTGCAGGAAAATGGTAAGATTAAACCCTATTGAAGTAGAATCGGAGTGCGAGAAATGGGAAAATGCCCTAATTGGTCATGTATTAAGGGGAACTCCGTCTTTTAAAGATATGCTTCAATTCGTTTATAGTGTATGGTATTTTGTAGAAGCTCCAAGGATTTATCTTCATGATAAAGGGTACTTCGTCTACCTGTTCAATAATGCTTCGGATAAGAATTTGGTTATGCAAGAAGGCCCTTATACTTACAACGATCGACCTATGATACTGAGGCACTGGTGAGAGATTTCAAGCTACAACCTGAGATGCTACGCATTATTCCCTTGTGGATACGTCTTAAAGGCCTACCAGTCTATTACTGGGCTAAAGAAAATCTGAGTCGCATCGCCAGCTCCATTGAAAAGCCTATATGTATTGATCTTATGACGGTGGAGATAGATCGGATATCTTATGCCAGAATTCTAGTAGAAGTAGCTATTACTCAGGAACTTCCAAAGGAGTTATATCTTGAAAAAGCAGATGGGTCAATTTTTGTACAAGGTGTTGACTATGAGTGGAAGCCCCAGATCTGTCAAGATTGTCATCAGTTGGCTCATGAGAAAGGGGAATGCAAGTAGGGCAAAGATAAGAATGTTACTCAACAACAGTAGGTTCAGAAAAGACGTCCATGACAGCCTGCTTGGGTAGCAAAGGAGAAATAACAAGCTGCTGCACACACAATTGACATTGGAATAGGGGAAAATGTTATAATAATTCAACAAGGAAAATATAATCAACAATTTCCAGCACTTTGAACCCCATAAAACTTGCAAAGAAAGGAGGCAAAGGGTCCAAGTATTGATTTGAATAATCAAATTTTGCAAAGAAATGAGACATAGGGTACAAGTGAATCAAGTATGGAGCTGAATAACCAGAATTCTGTTGTTGATGTTGCTTTAACTGGGGGTTCAAACAGGGCTAAACACCTGATCCTACCTGTTCTAAATAATACTTTGTTCTTGGAACATAAGAGGCCTTAACATGCCCTATAAGCATGAAGAATTGAAGAACTTTCTGCAAAAGCAAAAGGTAGGTTTAGTATGATGTTTGGAAACAATGGTGCACGCTCACAACATGAATAAAGTAAAAAGAGTTTTGGGAATGAATGGACCATTTATGTAGATTATCCCACTACTATTAATGGAAGACTTTGGTTAATATGGAGGACTCATAAGGTGGAGATTACTATTCTGGATTCCTCAGCTCAACTAGTCCATTGCCAAGTAAAGGATAGAGATTCTGCTTTTACTTGTATAATGAATTTTATCTAGGGAATGAATACTGCAGCTAGTAGAATGCCTTTGTGGGATCACCAGAAAGCATTAAGTAAAAACTGTGTTGGGCCTTGGCTTATACTAGGAGACTTTAATGATATCCTGTCCCATGAGGATAGAGTAAATGGAGAACCAGTTGGCCTTCAGGAAATAGAGGATTTTTAAAATTTTATTGATGATATAGGTGTGGGGCAGATTCCTAGACGTGGTAGACATCTCATTTGGTGTAACAAAAAGGATGGTGCTACCAGAATTTATTCCCACATTGACTGGGTGTTTAGTAATTCAGCATGGTTTCAGAACTATAATCAAATGGAGGCTGATTTTCTTGACCCTGATTGCTCAGATCATACACCTATACTGCTTAATTCATCACCTACTATATGAATCTTAGGAAGCCTTTTCGATTGCTAAATGTGGTTATGCAACAAAACCAGTTTAAAGAATTGGTACAACATGTTTGGAAGTAAAATATTTCAGGATATGTATAGTACCTGTAAAAAGCTTCAAATGCTAGCAAATTAGGCCAGGGATACCCAACAAGACTATACAACATTGGATAAGAGACTGATCCAGCTCAAGCAAAGGTTGCATGAGGTTTAGGAAGCCATTTCTTTGAATCTTTTCAATCAAACCATGATCAGTGAAGAAAGAGAAGTACAACAAGCTATTGAAAAATGGGAAACAGTGAATGAGAATGTAAGACCCCAAGAATTTTATAATATTTACATTCTAATTTGGAGGGTTAACAGATATTACAATTCTCGTTTTGCATATTAAATTATAATTACCAACAAAATTGTATTGTAGAAGTGCATATATGTATATATATATATATATATATATGTATGTATGTATGTATATGTATTTATACAATGTCGGAAACTGTGCATGTCGTGTATATGTGTCTATTAGAATTTATTTAATATGTGTCATATAGAGGAAAATATACTTGTACAATTATAAATAATGTGGGTTCACTTTTGAGCGCTTTAAGAGCTAAGCATCAAAATTTTTCCTTGGAAATTTAATATTTTATAGCCAAAGAAATTATTTGTTGCCTCCACGTTTTGGTGTTACAATATAAGCTACCTTTTGTCTTTAGATTAAAAGTGGGGCAACTCAATTTAGAAGTTGAAAAGTTGAGCAAATCAACTTAAAAAAATTTCCAGAACAATATCGCATAGCCTTTGTCCTTTCCATTTCTTTGATTGTTGGCCATGGGGATCTTTTAAGAGGAGAATAAAGCTAATATTTTTTCACAAAGTTTTTATTGATCAAGAATTTGCAATAAATTAAGAAGAGTAATTGAATCATCCGAGACATGATTTCAAGAATCTAAAGAATCCGTAGAAGAGAGATTTTTATGATTTATGTTCGAGAGGCAATTTTAAAATTTCTTCTTAGTTATGTATGTCCCATGGTTTTTTTTTAATTAATGAGTTTTAAAATTTGGAAACGTGATTTAACTCGTGGTAACCCTAAAATTTAAAGTCTTGAATTGGCGAAATTACGTGTTAGAAGTGGATTGTTGAACTTGATCAAGATTAACATTCTTGTGGCCGTTTGGTAACTCACGAAACTATCGTTAGCTAAGAATCATCTAAGGTATGTAAGGTTCCCCCCCCCCCCCCCCCCCCCCCCCCCCCCCCCCCCGCCAATCTTCATCAATGATCTCATATGAGTTTTTTTACATATGTATTTTAAGAATTCACGGGACAGTGATAGGAAGTCGTTAAGTTCAAATATTACTTATAGTGTAGTGATGGTTATGGGTTGTTTATTGTGTTGTGTTGAGAAGCTCGGGGAGTGCTGGGAGACCTTATTAAAAGATCGTGTGATGTTGAGGTCATTAAGAAGAGAATGGTGGAGAAATATTTTGAATAAAGGGGTCATACGAGCTTGTCGCTCACCTAGTAGTTGATGTATTGCCCATGTGACTTGGGCATGCCGTTGGGATGATTGTAATAGCTTTACTAATTGTCATTTAGGTTGATTTCATGCCTTAAGGAGGGGCTGGTTATTCATAGGTATTGCAAGATAACTTGAGGTACTTAAAGCTAAAACCTTCCTCACCGTTAAGGCACAACCCATAGTCACTTGTTTCTCTTAAAAGAGTCGATATAGTCTACTTGATATATGTGAACAAACCTTTCACTTTTTATACGTCTAACACATGACTATATGCCTAATGTCGCCACAATATCCTCATGCCCTTTCCATTTGAAATTACTTGTCTCCACCCTTCGTGTGTCTATTTATTAGAGTCGCAGTATTCATGTCCTCTCATCGAGTTAAGTATTTATAGAGTTATACATGATTGTATTCATATTCATTAGAAATTCTTAGAATTCATATGATATATTTATCACATGCTATAGTTTTAGAATAAATGGCCATAGTATAATCGCACTTGTATATTGGATCACATAGCAATATAGTCATATGATGATATAAAGAATTACCATTTAAATAGCTCGATACTATTAAAGAAATTAGTTGTATATGGAAAGCATTACTTGAATGGCTAAACAATATTCATCGTAACATACTTGCATAGGCCTACAAGGTACTACTTGATAAAGGTTAACGACGGAAGGGTATTCATAGATTTTGGTTGACACACATGCGCGACGTAATTCTGTGTATAGAATTAGGACCAGACCATTATAGTGAGCCCCTAATATTGTGGCGTACCCGTCCTTGTGGTATCATTTGCATTTGGAGTCAGCTGGAACATCATACACTGTTTTCCCTGACTCGAGCCGAGATACGACACATATGGCCTGCGGGCTGACCCTCATAGTGAGCCCACAAAAGCATACCTTATATCAGACCACAATTATAGTTATACGTGTAAAATCATAGAAATGGGTATTTGGGCAATATATGTCTTACACTTGACGTGGATCGCCTTTGGTAGGCCATCATATGATTATTTGAATTAAAAATAGGCATAGGACATCACCTAGGCAAATTACTAGGCGCTTCATAATGATGAATTATTCATAAGACGTTACATGATGAGATAAAAAGGCAAATTTATAGTTTATAGTTTATATTGTGTATTGGTCACTTGTATGATCCTAACTTATAGTCCAGACAAGAGTTTCTAGTATCCAGCCGTACATAGTTGCTCATTTTGTATTTGATTCATTAAGCATCCTTATACATCTACTTGTTATTATGTCTGCTTTACATACCAGTACATGTTGTATATGTGTTGATGTTCCCACGTTCGGGGGTACTAGGGGTGGGCGTTCGATTCTTCGGTTCGGTTCTTCGATTTTGGAAAAATGAGCACCGAACACCGCACCAAACTAATTTGGTTCGGTTCGGTTTTTTGAACTTCGGTTTGGTTTTATTCGGTTTTTTTAAATCGATTTTTCGGTGCAACTTGAAAGTGAGAAATAAAAATATCAAAACATATCCACAATTTCTTATAAAATCCAAAAACATGGCAAATTAGCACCAGCAGTCATATTAGTATTTTAATAACATAGCAGTAGCAGCAACAGACTAGCATCTATACTTAAGTCTTAATATAACATGGCAACAACACTTTAAATATTAATAATAACATAGCAGTAGCAGACTAACAGAAGTCAGAAGATAGAAATGTGAATAAGGAATTAGGGTAGATTGTAGAAAATAGAAATATATGGGTCTGGCCTGACAGCTAGTGCTAGTGGGCTTGTCTTTTAATATAAATGTGAAAATGAAAGGTAATATAAATATTTTTTAAAAAATTTAATTAATTGGTATTTCGGTTCTTCGGTGCACCGAAGAACCGAAACCCTCAAACCAAACACTGAACCGAAGAACCGAAATACCAAAAAAAAAAAATCGACACCGAACCGAAGAACAGAACTAATTCGGTTCGGTTCGGTTTTTCGGTTCTCCGATTTTTATGCCCACCCCTAGGGGGTACTGCATCTTTGTATACACAGGATTAGGTACACTAGTTAGCAGACTTCTATATTAAGCACTCGTTTCGTATTCAACAAAGTGTTTGGTGAGCTTTTCTCTCATTCAGAGCTAAAGGTTGTCTAGTACACTTTAGTTATATTTCTAATTATAGCTTGGGTATGTTGGGGTCCTGTCCCGACCATCTGCCTTGTACAGTAACAAATTCTATTAGAGGCTTCATAGACAGCATAAAGATATCGTGTGTAATTATCATTTTCTATTGTCCATTGCATTAGTATGGCCAGTTGGTCAATACTATTTATGTATCACTCCTATAATTGTCTAATGAAGTAGTGGCTCATCCTCTTACCACTATCATTTGTATAGCAAGTCTTCATACGGATCCTTGTCCACCCTATTTTGAGGGCGTGACAAACTTGGTATCAAAGCCAAGTTTAGGTGTCTTAGGGAATCTATGA
This sequence comes from Capsicum rhomboideum, assembly GCA_031232105.1. NCBI lineage: Eukaryota > Viridiplantae > Streptophyta > Magnoliopsida > Solanales > Solanaceae > Capsicum > Capsicum rhomboideum. The sequence goes on from CP124716.1 coordinate 138,845,738, forward strand.
AGCTGTGTCTAGTAGAGCCTCTATTATGAATGTGTCGTGCACCACATTTATAATGGGGGAGTTGCTTGGGCATTTAGGAACTCTAAATTTCTTTCATGATCTAGATCGTGCAACAGAGCTAAGTCATAAGAAATTACTTCTAATTCATACTCTGCTTAATAGTAATCTTTCATACAACTTTTGTCCGTTCGAAAGAGACTTCATATCAGGCCAATAGCTAGTGCTATCGTTCCTAAAATGGCAGCTTTTAACAATAAAATTTAAACCGTCAGTCACCTAGATACTTTAACTTGAGCTCAAGCTAGCTCGGTGAGTCTGACCTTTTTGATTCATAGTTGCTTACAAAAGAAATACGTGCAGAGGTTCATGAGCCCTCTACCGCTATAGTTATTACCCCTAATTTGTCTTAGTAGGAACTAAGGGGGGATTGCTTATATGATTATTTAATTAAGGGTCGTTTATCTATATAGATGAGAAGTGGCATATTTTGATACACCTTTTGTAGAAGAATTCAGTTGACTTCTAAGTATGAAAGTTTCACCACAAGATCCGTCCATTGTTCAGATTAAGGCCTATGAGGGATGTTCTATATTTTTTTAATTTTTTTTCTTGGTGATATACTCAAGAGCTTTAATAATAGGTATACGTTAAGAATCAAGCTGACCAAATAAACCCCTTACAGGTTGAAGATACGATCATAGTTTGGACGGTTAGGTAAATGTGTACACCAATGCTAACCATAATTATCCTCAATTGGCTGACAAGGCCTAGACATTTTATAAGACATTATCCTAAGCGAGTAAATAGATGATTTCCTTAGAATACGTGCATTTGATTATTTCTATTAGGCAATGACATGTATGAGTTCTCCTACGGCTATAAAGCTCGGGGATAAGTATTTTAATAATATATTAAATAGGTAAGGATGTATATATTATGATGTGTATTGGGTTTAAAAAGGACTAGTATGCGATCAAAAGGGTTGATTCAAAGGATATTAGGGAGTTAGACATAAGCTAAGATGTATAAGATGTTCCAAGAGTAGCAAAAGACATAGTATTGATAAACTATTTGTAATAAGACAGTTGTTACAATTAAGGTATAGAATAATGTTATTGGAATCAATTAGACTAAGTATGCACATAGAGTAGAACTTCTAGTTAAAGTATGGCTCGTAAAAGGGTTAGAGGAGGTCATAGAGGGATGATTCTCTAATCTCAGCAGCCAGAGGTGTCGTGATACGAGAACTAGTGCAAGCATTGAGGTGAGTTTTAGTACCCAATGATTCTTGATCTCATTTGCCAAAAAAAAAAACACCCTAGTCTTGGTTTTTACATGACCAAAATTAGTAGTATAACGAGAGAACCCTTTTTGTAAAGGATTTCTTGGTCCAGTGCATTGTCCCAGGAAACACCTGCATCATCAGAGCAAAAAAATAGGAAGAGTACTAAGAATGTCATAAGATATGTGAATGAAACTTACTGGATTACTTCCATAAGTAAAGAATGACATAAGATTACAGTATTATGAATCTACACATACATATGTTATAACTTATTTGCTTATAGAATTATTTGCACACAGGCCTCAAAGTCTAATTATTTACGTGTTGCTCGTCTCTATAAGCTTACAAGTTTATATGTATTACACCCTTTAAGGGCTAATTATCCACATGTTATTTGTATCATAAATACATTGTTAATAGGCTACGTGTTTTATCAATTATGGTCTATGTGATAAGTATATTCAAAATTATTCGTTCATACGCTACATGCTACATGATCCAATTATTTATATGTTAACGTTTTATAAGGAATGTGCATACATGCTATATGTTTTATAAAGTATTGATCTACATGTTATATGTTTTACGAATTATTTGTTTATATGTTATTTGACTCGTAGATCACTTGCTTATAGGTGATATATCACTGTTTACATGTTTTAAAAAAGAAATATATATATGCTATATGTCACTCCATATGTTTGCATTATTTATAGAATACTTGTCTATATGTTATTTTCTTCATGGAATATTTAATAACATATTACACGCATATGCATTAGAAATTAGTTGTTAAAATGTCATGTTATTTGTTTACATATTATAGAGATCATAGATCATTTGCTTTTATCAGATGCCTTACAACTTATTTGTTTAAGTATTATATGTTTCTAAAGTTTGTAAGATTAGAACGTCAAATTTAATTGTTCATACGATATATATATTTAATTGCTCATAAGTTATGAGTGTATCTGTTTAAGGGTTATGGTTCACATGTTCATATGCCATAAATATTTGCATGTTATATGTTTCCATAGATTTTAAGACTTAAATATTATATTTATAGTCTACTTGCCAATATGGTTATATGAGAAGTGTCTTTAGTTTTGAAGACCAACTCCTTCAACCGCTCAGTGTCACAAAATAGTTCATTTATATACATGTTATATGTACCACAAATTATTATTCATAAATTATAGTTTTTATAAGATTACTTGCTTATATGTCATCTTACTCGTGGTATAATTATTTGGGTATCATAAGTTGCACAACTTACACAATAAGAAATGTCAAAAGTCTATTTATTCATATCATACATTTATTTGCTTGGAGGGTATATGCTTATATGTTTGAGTGCATGTTATGCGCTTTTACAGTTGTAGACCCCATGTATTAAGTACTTTTATAATTCACATACTTACATATCGCAATCAGTTTACTTACATGCTATATATTTCTCGATTTAAAAGTCTATGTATTAAGTATTTTTATAGACTACTTGCTTGTTTGATTATATGATACATTTCGTACCATACTTATTTATTTACATGTCATTTATTTTATATTCCATTTGTTCACATGCTATTTTATCGTTTACATGTTTGTATGCCATAGATTTTTGCAGCTTACCCGTACATATATTACATGTTATATATTCTTCACTAGTTCATAAGTTACACAATGTAGGGTTTATAAGTTTATAGATTAAATCCTTTTATGTGGCTCACATGTTTACATGATTATATATCCTTTATGTTTATTTTCTTATATTTTATAATTATTTTTTTTCCACTTGATTGTTTAGATGCTATATTTCTTTATATATATACTTACTGAATAAGGATAAGGTTACGTTTATCACTGGGTGGAGGGCAAGTAAGATGCCCAACTCAATTTCCCCAAGAAATGATCGAAGGACTTGAGTTATTAATTGCAAAAGGATAGGCATGATCATTTGCCCTTAGTGGACTTGCAGGTAAGGACAGAGATAATTGTCCCTATAGCATTAACAAGGTGTACAAAGATTTACCAAATATCCTAAGAAGTACAATGACCTCCAGTGACCTCCAGAGATAGCTATAGAGTGCTCGAATTTCATGTGTCTACACTATGCCAATGTTTAGAAAATATAATTTATGCCAACGATCTCTAAACTCTTAGATGTTTTAGTTCAGTGAGTTTTTTCAATACAGAGACATAAGGTGAGATACTTTAATCATTTAGTCTTCAGTTGAAGTATATGGCCAAGAAGGGCCATGTTCGTTATATGTGTATGTGTTATATTTGTTGTGACGCCATGTGAGGCTTGTATACATGTTTTTAGTTAGCTGACAGGTACTTGAGAATTTTTGGGATATGCCTATTTACAAAGGAAACTCTGTCAAAATTTTTGGAAAATTTCATGGTTAGTAAACTTTTGAGGCCCTAAGGAATTCATGAGTAAAGTTGCAAGCTAAGGACTAGTATTAAATTTAGAATAGAAATAAGCTAATTGACCAACATTCGAGGATGAATTTTCCTAAGAGAGGGATAATGTAAGACCCCAAGAAATTATAATAATTACAGTCTATTTTGGTGGGTTAACAGATATTACAATTCTCATTTTACATGTTAAATTATAATTACCAACAAAATTATATTGTGGAAGTGCTTTTATATATATATAAATATATATATATATATATATATATATGTATATCTATTTATGCAATGTCGGGAACTGTGCATATCTTGTATATGTGTCTATTGAAATTATTTAATATGTGTCATATAGAGAAAAACATAATTATACAATTATAAATAATGTGGGTTCACTTTTGAGCGCTTTGAGAGATAATCATCAAAAATATTTCTTGGAAATTTAATATTTTCTAGCCAAAGAAATAATATGCTACCTCCATGTTTTGGTGTTACAATATAAGTGACCTTTTGACTTTAGATTAAAAGTGGGGCAACTCAATTTAGAAGTTGAAAAGTTGAGCAAATCAACTTAAAAAAAATTTCAGAAAAAAATCGCATAGGGCCTTTGCCCTTTTTGATTTATTTGATTGTTGGCCATGGGGATCTTTTAAGGGGAGAGTAAAGATAATCTTTTTTCATGAAGTTTTTATTGATCAAAATTTAAAATAAATTAAGAAGAGTAATTGAATCATCCGAGACATGATTTCAAGAATCTCAAGAATCCGTAGAAGGGAGATTTTTATGATTTATCTTCGAGAGGTAATTTCAAAATTTCTTCTTAGTTATATATGTCCCATGGTTTTTTTAATTGATGAGTTTCAAAATTTGAAAATGTGATTTAACTTGTGGTAACCCTGAAATTTGAAGTCTTGAATTGACAGAATAATGTGTTGGGAGTGGATTGTTGAACTTAATCAAGATTAACATTCTTGTGGTCGTTTGGTAACTCACAAAACTATCGTTAGCTAAGAATCATCCAAGGTATGTAAGGTATCAATGATCTCATATGAGCTTTTTACATGTGTATTTTAAGAATTCACGGGACGGTGATAGGAAACCGTGAAGTTCAAATATTACTTATTGTGTAGTGATGGTTATGGTTTGTTTCTTGTGTTGTGTTGAGAAGCTCCAGGAGTGCCGAGAGACCTTACTAAAGGGTCGTGTGATGTTGATGTGGTTAAGAAGAGAATGGTGGAGAAATATTTTGAATAAAGGGGTCATATGAGCTTGTCGCTCACCAAGTAGTTGATGTATTGCCCATGTGACTTGGGCATGCCTTTGGGCTGATTGTAATAGCTTTACTAATTATCATTCAGGTAGATTTCATATAAGGGCTGGTTGTTCATAGGTATTGCAAGACAACTCCATGTCTAACCAATTCTTTTCAAATTGTTCCCTACCCAATACCTTAGTGAAGATGCCAACAATTTGTTCTTCAGTGGAGCAGAGAATGATAGACACCAAACTATTTTCTACATTATCTCTCAGAAAATGGTGTCTTATATCAATATGTTTGGTGTGTTTATGTTAAACTGAAATTTTGGCAATATTGTTGGCACTTGTGTTGTCACAAAAGATGGTAACATACCCTACATCCACACCAAAGTCTAGAAATTATTATTTGATCCACAAAAGTTGAGCACAATAAGATCCAACAGCAACATACTCAGCTTCAGCAGTAGACAGGGCCACAGAGTTCTGCTTTTTGGTGGACCAAGATATCAGACATGATCCATGGAAGTTTGCCATTCCTGAGGTGATTTTTCTATCCACTAGATAACCTACATAATCAGCATCTGAGTACCCCACAAAATCAAAGTTACTTCTCTTAGGATACCATAGCCCTAAATCAGATATTCCTTTTAGATATCTCAAAATCCTCTTCACAGCCTGTAGATGAAACTCTTTGGGCTTGTCCTGAAATATTGCACAAAGTCCCACACTAAAAACTATGTCTGGTCTACTTGTAGTAAGATACAAGAGAGAACTAATAATGCCTCTATACATCTTTTCCTTCACAGATGGATCAGGTTCATCAGGTCCAATTTTGTAGTAGTGGCAATGGAAGTGTTGATAGCCTCAGCTTCCTCTATCTTGAATTTCTTGAGAAATTCTTTCACATACTTTTGTTGGTGAATCATGGTACCAGTGGAAGTTTGCTTGATTTGAAGTCCCAGGAAGTAGGTAAGCTCTCCATTGATGCTCATCTCGAATTCTCTACTCATGAGTTGAGCAAATTCTTGAGTCATCTTTTCTTTTGTGGAGCCAAAGATGATATCGCCTACATAGACCTGAACAATCAGAAAATCCTTCTTGTTAGTCTTCAGGAATAAGGTGTTGTCAATTTTGCCTCTTTTATGTCCATGTTCCAGTAGGAACTTTAATAGCCTTTCATACCAAGCTCTAGGGACTTGCTTTAGCCCATACAATGCTTTGTCTAGCTTGTAGACATGATCGGGAAATTCAGTATTCTCAAATCCAGTAGGCTATTTCACATAGACTTCTTCCTTCATATTCCCATTTAAAAAGTCACTTTTCCCATCCATTTGGTATAAGGTAAATTCCATAAATGAAGTAAATATAATAAGCAGTCTAATAGCTTCAAGCCTTACCACATGAGCAAATATCTCAGCATAATCAAATTTTTCTTCTTGATTGTACCCTTGGACCACTAACCTTGCCTTGTTCCTTGTAACTGTTCCATCCTCATCATGTTTATTCCTGTATACCCACTTTATGCCAATGATAGTTTTGTCGTCAGGAGGAGGGACTACGTGCCAAACTTTGCTCCTTTCAAATTGATGGAGTTCTTCTTACATTGCCAGTATCTAATCTTCGTCAAGAAGAGCATCTTTCACTTTCTTAGGTTTAATCATTGATAGAAAGGCACTGAAAGCACATAAGTTTCTTAGTACTGATCTTGTAGTAATCCCTGAAGTGTGTTTAGTGAGAACATTGTCAATTGGATGAGAACCTTTATACTTGTAGTCTTTCAAGACTAATCCTTGTGAACTTTCAACATTTTATTCACTTGGAGGATCTGGGCTTCAGTTGAACTATTCTCTTATTCAGTTTTTCCCCATGTCAATGTGCCCTTGGTCTATTCTTTGGATGAAATAGGTTAAGAATCAAGTTGACCAAATAAACTCATTACAGGTTGAAGATACAATAGTAGTTTGGACGATTAGGTAAATGTGTACACCAGCTAACCATAATTATCCTCAATTGGCTGGCAAGGCCTAGACATTTTATAAGACATTATCCTAGGTGAGTACATGGATGATTCCGTTAGAATAAGTGCATTTGATTATTTCTATTAGGCAATGACCTGTATGAGTTCTCCTACAGCTAGAAAGCTCGGGGATAAGTATTTTAATAATATATTCAATAGGTAAGTATGTATCTATTATGATGTGTATTGGGTTGAAAAAGGACTAGTATGCGATTAAAAGGGTTGATTCAAAGGATATTAGGGAGTTAGACATAAGCTAAGATGTATAAGATGTTCCAAGAGTAGCAAAAGACATAGTATTGATAAACTATTAGTAATAAGACAGTTGTTACAATTAAGGTATAGAATAATGTTATTGGAATCACTTAGACTAAGTATGGAGATAGAGTAGAACTTCTAGTTAAAGTAGACTAAGTATGGAGATAGAGTAGAACTTCTAGTTAAAGTATGACTCTTATAAGGGTTAGAGGAGGTCATAGAGGGATGATTCTCTAGTCTCAACAGCCAGAGATGTCGTGTTACTAGAACTAGTGCTAGCATTGAGGTGAGTTTTAGTACCCAATGATTCTTGATCTCATTTTCTAAAAACAAAAATCCCTAGTCTTGGTTTTTACATTACCAAAATTAGTAGTATAACGACATAATCCTTTTTGTAAAGGATACCTTGGTCCAGTGCATTGTCCCAGGAAACACCTGTATCATCAGAGCAAAAAAAATAGGGAGAGTACTAAGAGTGTCATAAGATATGTGAATGAAACTTACTGGATTACTTTCATAAGTAAAGAATGACATAAGATTACAAAATTATGAATCTATGCATGCATATGTTATAACTTATTTGCTTATACATTTACTTGCACACAGGCCTCAAAGTCTAATTATTTACGTGTTGCTCGTCTCTATAAGCTTACAAGTTTATATGTCTTACACCCTTTAAGGGCTAATTATCCACATGTTATTTGTATCATAGATACATTGTTAATAGGCTACGTGTTTTATCAATTATGGTCTATATGATAAGTATATTCAAGATTATTCGTTCATACGCTACATGCTACATGATCCAATTATTTATATGTTAACGTTTTATAAGGAATGTGCTTACATGCTATATGTTTTATAAAGTATTGATCTACATGTTATATGTTTTACGAATTATTTGTTTATATGTTATTTGACTCGTAGATCACTTGCTTATAGGTGATATATCACTGTTTACATGTTTTAAAAAAGAAATATATATATGCTATATGTCACTCCATATGATTGCATTATTTATAGAATACTTGTCTATATGTTATTTTCTTCATAGAATATTTAATAACATATTACACGCATATGCATTAGAAATTAGTTGTTAAAATGTCTTGTTATTTGTTTACATATTATAGAGATCATAGATCATTTGCTTTTATCAGATGCCTTACAACTTATTTGTCTAAGTATTATATGTTTCTAAAGTTTATAAGATTAGAACGTCAAATTTAATTGTTCATACGATATATATTTAATTGCTCATAAGTTATGAGTGTATCTGTTTAAGGGTTATGGTTCACATGTTCATATGTCATAAATATTTGCATGTTATATGTTTTCATAAATTTTAAGACTTAAATATTAAGTATCATTATAGTCTATTTGCCTATACGGTTATATGAGAAGTGTCTTTGGTTTTGAAGACCAACTTCTTCAACCGCTCAGTGTCACAAAATAGTTCATTTATATGCATGTTATATGTACCACAAATTATTATTCATAGATTATAGTTTTTATAAGATTACTTGCTTATATGTCATCTTACTCGTGGTATAATTATTTGGGTATCATATGTTGCACAACTTACACAATAAGAAATGTCAAAAATCTATTTATTCATATCATACATTTATTTGCTTAGAGGGTATATGCTTATATGTTCGAGTGCATGTTATGCACTTTTACAGTTGTAGACCCCATTTATTAAGTGCTTTTATAGTGCACATACTTACATATCGCAATCAGTTTACTTACATGCTATATATTTCTCGATTTAAAAGTCTATGTATTAAGTATTTTTATAGACTACTTGCTTGTTTGATTATATGATACATTTCATACCATACTTATCTATTTACATGTCATTTATTTTATAGTCCATTTGTTCATATGCTATTTTGTTGTTTACATGTTTGTATGCCATAGATTTTTGCAGCTTACCGTACATATATTACATGTTATATATTCTTCACTAGTTCATAAGTTACACACTGTAGGGTTTACAAGTTTATAGGTTAAATCCTTTTATGTGGCTCACATGTTTACATGATTATATATCCTTCATGTTTATTTTCTTACATTTTATAATTTTTTTTCCACTTAATTGTTTAGATGCTATATGCCTTTATATGTGTACTTACTGAATAAGGGTAAGGTTAAGTTTATCACTGGGCGGAGGGCAAGTAAGATGCCCTCCTCAATTGTCCAAAGAAATGATTGAAGTACTTGAGTTATTAATTGAAAAAGGATAGGCATGATCATTTGCCCTTAGTGGACTTGCAGGTAAGGACGGAGATAATTGTCCCTCTAGCATTACAAAGGTGTACTAAGATCTGCCAAATATCCTAAGAAGTACAATGACCTCCAGTGACCTCCAGAGATAGCTATAGAGTGCTCGACTTTTATGTGTCTACACTACGCCAATGTTTGGAAAATATAATTTATGCCAACGATCTCTAAACTCTTAGATGTTTTAGTTCAGTGAGTTTTTCCAATACAGGAACATAAGGTGAGATACTTTAATCATTTTAGTCTTCAGTTGAAGTATATGGCCAAGAAGGGCCACGTTTGTTATATGTGTATGTGTTATATTTGTTGTGACGCCCTATGAGGCTTGTATACATGTTTTTGGTCAGTTGACAGGTACTTGAGAATTTTTGGGATATGCCTATTTACAAAGGTAACTCTGCCAAAATTTTTGGAAAATTTCAAGGTTAGTAAACTTTTGAGGCCCTAAGGGAGTAAAGTTGCTAGCTAAGGACTAGTATTAAATTTAGAATAGAAATAAGCTAATTGACCAACATTTGGGGATGAATATTCCTAAAAGAAGGATAATGTAAGACCCCAAGAATTTAATATATTTACATTCTATTTTGGAAGGTTAACAGATATTACAATTCTCGTTTTACATGTTAAATTATAATTACCAACAAAATTATATTGTGGAAGTGCTTATATATATATATATATATATGCAATGTCGGGAACTGTGCATATCTGGTATATGTGTCTATTGAAATTTATTTAATATGTGTCATATAGAGAAAAATATATTTACACAATTATAAATAATGTGGGTTCACTTTTGACCGCTTTGAGAGATAAGCATCAAAAAAATTTCTTGAAAATTTAATATTTCTTAGCCAAGGAAATTATATGTTGCCTCCACGTTTTGGTGTTACAATATAAGCTACCTTTTGACTTTAGATTAAAAGTGGGGCAACTCAATTTAGAAGTTGAAAAGTTGAGCAAATCAACTTAAAAAAATTTCAGAAAAAAATCGCATAGGGCCTTTGCCCTTTTCATTTCTTTGATTTTTGGCCATGGGGATCTTTTAAGAGGAGAGTAAAGCTAATCTTTTTTCACAAAGTTTTTATTAATCAAGAATTTGAAATAAATCAAGAGGAGTAATTGAATCATCCGAGACATGATTTCAAGAATCCGTAGAAGGGAGATTTTTATGATTTATCTTCGAGAGGTAATTTTGAAATTTCCTCTTAGTTATGTATGTCCCATGGATTTTTTAATTGATGAGTTTCAAAATTTAGAAATGTGACTTAACTCGTGGTAACCCTGAAATTTGAAGTCTTGAATTGACGGAATTATGTGTTGGGAGTGGATTGTTGAACTTGATCAAGATTAACATTCTTTTTGCTGTTTGGTAACTCACGAAACTATCGTTAGCTAAGAATCATCCAAGGTATGTAAGGTTTCTCCCCCTCTTTTTCATCAATGATCTCATATGAGTTTTTTACATGTGTATTTTAAGAATTCACGGGACGGTGATAGAAAACCATGAAGTTCAAATATTACTTATAGTGTAGTGATGGTTATGAGTTGTTTCTTGTGTTGTGTTGAGGAGCTCATGGAGTGCTGAGAGACCTTACTAAAGGGTCCTGTGATGTTAAGGACGTTAAGAAGAGAATGCTGGAGAAATATTTTGAATAAAGGGGTCATACGAGCTTGTCTCTCATCTAGTAGTTGATGTATTGCCCATGTGACTTGGGCATGCCGTTGGGCTGATTGTAATAGCTTTACTAATTATCATTCAGGAAGATTTCATGCCTTATGGAAGGTCTGGTTGTTCATAGGTATAGCAAGACAACTTGAGGTATGTAAAGTTGAACCCTCCTTTGTCGTTAAGGCACAAATCATAGTCACTTGTTTCTCCTAAATGAGTCGATATAGTCTACTTGATATATGTTAACAAAGCTTTCACTTTCTATACGTCTAACACATGACTATATGCCTAATGTTGCCACAGTATCCTTAGGCCCTTTCCATTTGAAATTACATGTCTCCACTCTTCGTGTGTCTATTTATTGGAGTCGCAGTATTCATGTCCTCTCATCGAGTCAAGTATCTATAGAGTTATACATGATTGTATTCGTATTCATTAGAAATTCTTAGACTGCATATGACATATTTATCACATGCTATAGTGTTAGAATTAATGGCCATAGTATAACTGTACTTGTATATTGGATCACATAGCAATATAGTCATATGATGATATAAAGAATTTGCATTTAAATAGCTCGATACTATTAAAGAAATTAGTTATATATAGAAAAATTCATCGTAACATACTTGCATAGGCCTACAAGGCGCTACTTAATAAATGTTAAAGACGGGAGGGTATTCATAGATTTTGCTTGACACATAGAATTGGGATCAGACCATTATAGTAAGTCCCTAATATTGTGGCATACCCGCCCTTGTGGAATCATTTCCATTTGGTGTCATCTGGAACATCATACACTATCTTTCCTGACTCGAGCTGAGATTCGACACATATGGCCTGCAGATAGACCCTCATAGTGGGCCCATGAGGGGCGTACCTTATGTCAGACCGCAATTATAATTATTCGTGTAAAATTATAGTATTGGGTATTTGGGCAATATATGTCTTACACTTGACGTGGATTGCCTTTGGTAGGCCATCATATGATTATTTGAATTAAAAGTAGGCTTAGGACATCACCTAGGCAAATTACTAGGCGCTTCATAATGATGAATTATTCATAAGACATTGCATGATGAGTTAATAAGGCAAATGTATAGTTTATAGTTTATATTGTGTATTGGTTACTTGTATGATCCTAACTTATAGTCCAGACAAAAGTTTCTAGTATCTCGCCATATATAGTTGATCATTTTGTTATTTGATTCATTGAGCATCCTTATACGTCTACTTGTTATTCTGTCTGCTTTACATACCAGTACAAGTTGTATATGTGTTGACGTCCCTATGTTCAGGGGAGCTGCATCTTTGTATGCACAGGATCATGTATACTAGTTAGTAGATTTCTATATTAAGCACTCGTTCCATATTCAGCAAAGCATTTGGTGAGTTCTTATCTCATTTAAAGCTAAAGGTTGTCTAGTACTCATTAGTTATATTTATAATTATATCTTAGGTATGTTGGGGTCCTGTCCCGACCATCTGTATAGTAACAAATTCTATTAGAGGCTTCATAGACAACATAAAGATATCGTGTGTAATTATCGTTTTCAGTTGTCCATTGCATTAGTATGGCCAGTTGGCCAATACTATTTATTTATCACTCCTATAATTGTCTTCTAAAGTAGTGGCTCATCCTCTTACCACTATCATTTATATAGAAGGTCTTCATACAGATCCTTGTCCGCCCCTCCCATTCTGGGGGCGTGATAGAGAAGGTGCTAAAACAGAAATCAAGGGCCACTTGGATCAAATATAGAGACAAAAATTCCACGTACCTTTTTGCATATTTGAAGACTAGACAAGCCAGGAATAGAATATCATCTATTTACATAGAGCAGGGCCATAAGCTTACTGAACTAAATCACATACAACAAGAGTTCTTGCTATTCTTTAAAGCTCTACTTGGCCAGGCTGCTTCTGAACTACTTGCATAAATGTAAGCATTGCTAGGGTTGGACCATGTCTAACTATTGAAAAACACAAGCACTATTACAACCAGTCACTAGACCAAAAATATTACAGGCCTTAAAAGATCTACCAGATGAAAAGAATCCAGGTATTGATAGCTTTAATGTTGAATTCTTTAAAGCTCATTGGGATGTGGTAGGGGAGGATGTCATTAAGAGCGTCATTAAATTTTTCACTACTGGGAAATTGCTTAAGGAAGTGAATAATACAACTATTACCTTAGTACTTAAAGTAAATGCCTTCTCATGTGTAAAAGAGTATAGGCCTATTACTTGGTATACCACTCTCTACAAATTAATTGCCAAGATACTGACCGCTAAGGTCAAAACTGTTGTTGACTATGTAGTTAGCCCTTACCAGTCATCTTTTATAGAGGGAAGGAATATCCTTGATAATGTACTGATTGCTCATGAGCTAGTGATTCTCAGAAAGGTATTTCTCCAAGATGCACAATTAAAGTTGACATTAGAAAGGCCTATGTCTCAATTGAATGGCCTTTTCTAAAGATGGTGCTTTTGGAATTTGGTATTCCATCTAAACTAATAGATTTGATAATGGAATGTGTGACCACTATGCAATATTGTTTGTTGATAAATGGTGGTTTAACCCTAATATTTCAAGCTCAGAAAGGTCTTAGACAGAGGGACCCCATGTCCCCATATCTCTTTGTGTTGGCAATAGAGTATATGCACAGAACTTTTCAACAGTTGAGACACAATCCTCAGTTCAACTACCACCTTGGGTGTGATAAGATGGGGATTATTCATATTTGCTTTGCTAATAATATGTAAATGAATTGTAGGGCTGATGAGATATCTATTAAGCTGTTGTCCAACACTTTCAAGCACTTATCAAAAGTTTCAGGCTTGCATGCCAATTTGGAGAAAAGTTTAATGTACATTGTAGGAGTATCTACAGAGTTTAAAGATAAGATTCTAGCTAATCTTAAACTTTCCCTTGGGACCTTACCATTCAAGTATTTGGGGGTTCCACTATTAACTAGGAAGCTGTCTATTAGCCAGTGCTTACCAATTGTAGAGAAAATGGTTGCCAGGGTCAAGTATTAGTCTTTAAAACTACTGTCCTATAGTGGAAGGCTACCACTTATTAAGAGTTTATTGTTTGAAATGCAGACCTACTAGGCACAGGTTTTCCTACTGCCAAAGAAGAACATCTCTATGGTAAATATAGTCTGTAGAACTTTTTTATGGACTGGAAGCAATAAAGCTTTTAGTAAAGCACTTGTTGCTTGGGATATAGTGTGTAAACCAAAATCTGCAGGGGGCCTGAGTGTTATTGTTACTCTAACCTGGAACGAAGCAGCCATTTGTAAGCTGCTATGGGCTGTGACACTGGAAAAAGACAAGTTGTGGGTCAATAGGCACACACTTTGATAATCTACACGCCCTAGTGGTTTAGTTAATTGGAGATAATTATCTTCTTCGAAAGAACCAGGTTGTCTAACGTGTTCCATAGACATGATAAAAGCAGTAAAATAAGAACATAATATTTTGTGTGGAAAACATCCGGCTCAAAATAAGTGTAAAAAATCACAACCTGTACCTCTACAGAATTTAACCCAATTTTACTAAAACAATGAGCCATTCAAACAATGATTACAAACTCTGTAACCTAAGAAATTATAAACTCTAATTCTTAACAACCCACAAACCTCCCAAGGCTTGTGTTCCCAAGTCTTCAAGTTATCCCAATTTGATGACTAACTCCTAACAACTAGGAATTATAAAATCTAATTCCTATACCTCAGAAACAAGGAATTATAAACTCTAATTACTATAACTCAACAACTAGAAATTATAAACTCTAATTCCTACAACTCAAAAATCACTCTTGGCTGTTGAACCCACTTCAAGTTATTCCAACTTGAAGTTAAGCAACTCAATATTGTTCCTAAATAACAAATCTAGGAAAGCAATAATTTCAACTCAATAAGAATAATACATCAAAACTGACTCATGAACTATAAAGCTTAATCTTATGGAACATTTTCGTCAATCTGTTTCTTTGTACTGACAACACTTGGATATTCAGTTAGAACTCTCTCAAATGTGAACTCTCTTATTTTATTGTGTTCACCCGTTTTCTCTCTCTTTAAGTGCGCAAACGACTTTATGAAATCTTTTGGATATTTATAGATTTAGACACTTACTTTTTTTAAGTCGGCTTGCCTTTCCTTCAAATGAATCCCATTACGTTATGGTAACTTCTATGAGGAATCCCATTCCTACTTGGTCACCTTTGCCACTTTCCTCTTTAATAAATTTTCTTACATAAATGCACCTAATTTTGGTATCCTTTTGTACGAAGGAATCCATGTCTTGATTCAGCATTATAATCTCCTCAACTTGTATTGCTTGTGTCATCAAAGTCAACGAACACTATCTCTTCAACTGCAGGTTGAACTAGTATTGATGGACCAAATCACGTAACCTGTTTCTTGCAACTAGTTCACTACACTGTCAATCTTCAATACTGTCTTTGTTTTATTATTTTGTCATCTTCAAAATTATCACATTTCAACAAATTTCTGTTTTTTGATGATGACAAACATTTGTATTTGTTCATTCCATTTGTAAGTCCTTAGACAATTCACTAAGCACAATAGCAAGAAACAACTTTGATGGACCAGATTATTCAAGGGTTATAAATACTGTACAAACCTATCTTCCCTATTTTGGCTTCATCAAAAAGTTTAAGCATATGAATAAGAACAAAATCAGAGTTAGGATATTCATGGTGACTGGGGCTATCACCAAGACAATTAATTGTGAGATCAACAGCC
Organism: Capsicum rhomboideum; assembly: GCA_031232105.1. Lineage (NCBI taxonomy): Eukaryota > Viridiplantae > Streptophyta > Magnoliopsida > Solanales > Solanaceae > Capsicum > Capsicum rhomboideum. The sequence goes on from CP124716.1 coordinate 138,861,708, forward strand.
CAAATAAAGTATAAAGAGAGCAAATACTAGAAACAAATTAGGCAAAGGACATGTACTTCTTTGGCTTGAACCAAGCAAGCACTGCAAGATGCCAACAATTTCTGAAGAACAATACAACTTAAGACACTTTTAGTGTAAAGTATAGGATGGGGCTAGGAATGTTGTGTTTTTCAGAATAAAGAGAATGATGGAACAAGTGGGATAAATTGAGTCAATCTTGTCTTTACATGTGTGATTTAGTCCCTCTCTCTTTCAAAATTGAATTCAATGATAACTCTTGTCAATTTTTTTCAACTAGGCTTTCCACAATATATTGTACACAGGTTTTGGACCTCCTTCAAATGTAGCCTAGAATTTTTTTTTTCTTAGAGAGGAGAAGTAATAAAGCTTAGAGAGAGGTATTTGTATAGGCCTGATGACAAGAAGACGTTCAATGGATTGTGATTGATGTGGGTCTTTGAACTAGAAAGGGTATTTTGAAGATATGTAGGTGACTATTTAAGAGACTGTGACATGAAATAGGTGAGTTCAAGTATTTCATCTTAGACAGTAATTGCAGCATAATGTTGGTACATACCTGATGGACCAAGATTTGAAGTCACTAATGCTAACTTTCCCTTTTTTTTCTGCTTAATTTAATACAAATTTAAGTTAATCATATCAAACAACTGGACTTGGGACACACAACTAAATGTGCAAGACTAAACAAACTAACAATATAACTTTTATTTATATCAAAATAATGCATAGTCAGTTCTTGCCAATCATAGAGGGAGGTTTCATGAAACCTTAATTATCCCCAAGTCTAACCTATTCTATTCAAATTGTTCCCTACCCAATACCTTAGGGAAGATGCCAATAATTTGTTGTTCAGTGGAGCAGAACATAATAGGCACCAGACCATTTTCTACATTATCTCTCAGAAAATGGTGTCTTATATCAATATGTTTGGTGCATTTATGTTAAACTAGATTTTTGGCAATATTGATGGCACTTGTTGTAACACCTCAAAAATTTTTGAATTAAGTTGACACTTTAAAATAAGTACAACTCCTGGTCTATAAAGAGAATTATGGTGTATTAGTAAATGGTGTAGAGTAAATATATTAGTATAGTTGCTGATGGTAAAACAAAAATATTTTGGAAATTTTATTAATATTATGTGTGTGTGTTTTAGGTATGTTAAGTGGTGGGGGCCACTTTGACCATTCATTAAGTAAAAAGGGAAAGTAAAGATCCTTTTCATTTTGGAAAAATTGCTCCCAGGGATGTGAGCAGCCTAGCAACAACAAATACTCTCTGTTTCTCCTCCGTATTCAGCGAATCCAAGGGAAAAGTGGGATATCACAAAGCGGACAAGAATTCTTACAAAGGAAAGGTGTACTATGAGCCTAAATTGCTAGATAAATACTATTAGTTTCATCCAAGTTGTGGAAAATTCCCTCAAGAACTCAAGTTGGGGTTAACTCCAAAAAGGTAATTTATTCACTCCATACTCGAATTTAATTATAGAAATTATGTTGGGGTGTTGTATAAGTTGTTGATTATCGTTTGATTTGGATTTTTGCTCTACTTTTTGAAATGGGTTCATGAGAAAAAGGGGAAAAGGTAAAATTTTGATAAAAGAAGAGTTTTTAGAAATTCCTATCAATTGGGTGGACTTAATGTTGGATTTTATAAATTAGAAACTAAAGAATTCAGTTTAGATTCTTAGTAAGAAATTTGATTAATTTCGAATATAAACGAAGCCTATTGGACTAAATTGTTAACTATACATATGGGTTATTGATGGACGTACGTTATCCTTGTAATTAGTAGGCTGCCTATCGGATAGCGGGTACTAGTAGTTGGAAGGATAAGGACTACACTTGCACGGGTTATATTGTTTGAAGCTCGGAGTACCATCGTAGCTAGTAAAACACTAAGGTATGTAAAGCTAAACCTTCTTTCCCTACTAAGGCACCATCTACGTCATGTGCTCATTTTTATAAATGTCAATATATTTCTCATAGGATATGAAGGTAGGTTTTCATTTGTTTTATATATCGTTCCCTCATCCTACCATCAAGCATATAAGCATCCACTTTTCTCTCTTTATGTCAAATCTTTACAATATTCCATTTTATCGTAAGTTCCTTTACTTTAAATTCTTAGGCCACATAATATATATATATATATATATATATGCCACATGTTACGAATGGAGGTAAATATCCATAGCATAGTTGCACTTGTATGTAGTAGCTAAATGACCATTACCATAATTCACATGTCATAATTATTTGATAAACGTTAACGATGGAGAGGTACAAAGGTTTTACTTGGAATATGTGTTCGATGTGATTCTATGCACATGATCGAAACTAGACCATTATAGTGAGCCCGAATGTTGGGGCGTACCCTCTTTTGTGGCATTATTTATATTTGGAGTCAGCTGGAACGTCATGCACTGGTTTCCCCTGACTTGAGCCAACATATGACATATATGGCATGCGGGCAGACCCTCATAGTGAGCCCCTGGAAGGGCGTACCTTGTATCAGACTACGATTATAGTTATACGTATAAATCATAGTCATATGTATTTGGGGTGACGTACACTTATATGTGATTCAGATCGCCTTCGGTAGGCCATCCTATGATTATTTGTACTACATATAGTTTGAGTACATCACCTAGGCCAATTATAGGTTCTATGTTATAATGAATGCCCTCCCGGACATTATACGGCGATCTAATAAAGTTGGTGCATAGGTTACAATTTCATATCGTATATGTGCTACTTGTATGCTCATACTTCTTTCACTTTGGTATTTGATTCATATGAGCTTCCGCGCTTGTTCAGTTGTTATTCTATCTGCTTTCATACCAGTACATGTTGTATATGTACTGACGTCTCCACATTGTCACATACTATTGATGCAGGTTCAGTTTCACAGGATAGAAGACGTTCACGTTAGGCTCTATTGCCGTTTTTAGCTAATTTTTTTAGTAAGCTCCATCTCTCTCTGGAGACAGTTTATGTCTAGTATTTTTGATTATATGTACATGTCTCTATTTGGGTATATCAGGCCCTATGCCAACTAGCTATTCGTAGTATAGTGTGTTAAACTGACTAGAGGCTTCATGGACATCATGTAGCAGTGTATTGTACAGTTGTTGTTAGTATAAGTCCCTCATGTTATATGCAACTCATATTAGATATCCTGCTCGTTATTATCCCATAATCTCGTATATGTCATAGAGTGCTTGTAAAGTAAGTGTATACGGTTCTTGTCCGTCATTACCATTTTGGGGTGTGACAAATTTGGTATTAGATCTAGGTTTAGTTGTCCTAGGGAGTTTGTGAAGCTGTCTCTAGTAGGACTTTATTTATCGGTGTGTTGCGCGCCACATTTATAATTGAGGGACTGCATGGGCATTTAGGAATTTGACCTTCATTTATAATCTAGATCGTGCAATAGATTATGTCTGCTACAAAAAAGGATAAAGCAGGCCAACAGGCCACTACTAATACCACTCAGGAGGCAACCACTACAGGGAAATCTCCCGTATTGGTGGATTTGAATAGAACTCAAGAAAGTTTGGAGGGTTCTATGCTTCCAGGTTCTCAAATACCCAAGACAGATGGACCTGCAGGGGCTTCTGCACCTCCAATGGCACTAACAGTAGTTCCTATCCGGCCATCAGGTGCCTCAGACTAGGATCTTAGAGGAGCGATACAGTTGCTTACACAATTGGTAGCCACTCAGGCCCAGAGACAGAATGTGGATATACCTGTTGCTGCTCAGGGAGGGATAGCCGAATCTAAAATCAAAGATTTCCTCCGTATGAATCCGCCAGAATTCATAGGTTCTAATCTTGCAGAGGACCCTTAGTAGTTCATTGATGAGACTCATAGAATTTGTAGGGTGATGTGGGTATCGAACACAAATGCAGTTGAATTTGCCGCCTGTCGATTGAAAAAGGTTGTTATTGATTAGTATGATATGTGGGTAGCCTCAAGGGGTAAGGATGCTTCCTCGGTGGTCTGGATAGACTTTACGAGGGCCTTCATGGATTATTTCATGCCATTAGAGCTCAGAGAGGCAAGGGTAGATGAATTTCTGTCTCTAAGGCAGGGTAATCTTAGTGTCAAAAAGTATTGTTTGTGGTTTACACAGTTGTCCAGATTTGCTCCAGAATTGGTTAGCACTCAGACATCACGATTTCATCACTTTGTAAATGGCCTTGTGGGTCCTTTAAATGACCTTCTTTCTGTTGCTGCTATGAATAAAGATTCAGATATAGCGAGAATCATGACACGTGCTCAGCAGTTAGAGGAGGATCAGCATAATCTTGAAATAGATAGCGAGAGGGAACAGAGTAAGAGAGCCAAGACGATTAGCTAGTATCAGGGAAACAGTGGAGCTTCCACTAGTAGAGGGTCACCTAGGCATGCCCAGTCAGTTGTGCGCTTCACATCTAATGCTCCAGCTCCATTCTCGAGATGCAGATATGAGCAGGGTAAGACTTTTAGTACTGGCGTCCTCAGAGGGGCATCAGTTGGGGATTACCACCTCAACCTATATGCAGACAGTGTGGTTGAGCACATGGAGGAGAGTGTCGACGTGGCTCAAATGCCTGTTATTGGTGTGGTGTAGAGGGTCAAATGGTTCGAGATTGTCCTCAGCTCAAAGATAGAGGTAGTGGTGATCAATCACAGCCTACAAGGTCTGCATTAGCCTCATCATCATTATTACCTTCATTTTGCGGTCCTCAGGCACCATCGGGTAGAGGATCTAGTAGGGGTAGAGGGTCCAATTTGAGTGCTGGCCTGAATTGTATGTATGCACTAGCTGGTCGGAAAGATTCAAAGGCATCTCTAGATGTGGTCACATGTACTTTAGTTGTCTTTTCACACAATGTATATGCCTTGATAGACCTAGGATCTACCTTGTCATATGTTACTCCATTTGTTGCTAAGAAGTTCGGAATAGAGTCAAAGTTTATATGTGAACCATTTGCAGTATCGACTCTAGTAGGTGAGTCTATCATAGCTGGACGAGTCTATTATGATTGTGTGGTGACAGTATGTAGTCGTGCAACATTGGCTAATCTAATTGAACTTGAAATGGCTGACTTTGATGTTATTATAGGTATGGATTAGTTATCCTCTTGTTATGCTACAGTTGATTATCGAGCCAAGATGGACCGATTCCATTTTCTAGGAGAGCCAGTCCTGGAGTGGAAGGGTAATTCTATAATGCCTAGAGGGAGGTTTATTTCCTATTTTAAGGCACAAAAAGCTTATTGCAAAGGGGTGTTTGTATCACCTAGTCAAGTGAAACACCTTGAAGCCAAAAAATAGGTATAGACTTTCCAATATGTACTAGTGGTGGATGAGTATCCAGATGTGTTTCCTGATGAGCTTCCTGGATTAGCTCCCATCAGGGAGATCGATTTTGGTATTGATGTAGATCTCGGTACTCAACCGGTATCAATTCCACCTTATAGGATAGCGCCCGCAGAATTGAAAAAGCTAAAGGCACAATTAAAAGACTTAATTGATAAAGGTTTCATTCAACCCAGTATATCACCTTGGGGTACGCCAGTTTTGTTTGTACACAATAAATATGGCACATTGCGAATGTGCATAGATTACAGGCAATTGAACAAAGTGACAATAAAGAATAAGTATCATCTTCCCTAAATAGATGACTTATTAGATCAATTGTAGGGAGCTAAATTCTTTTCAAAATCGATTTAAGGTTCGGTTATCACCAGTTGAGGATTCGTGAAGCAGACGTTTCTAAGATAACTTTTCAGATAAGATATGGACACTTCGAGTTCCTTGTCATGTCATTTAGACTGACGAATGCTCTAGCAGCTTTCATGGATATGATGAATAGGGTTTTCAAACCCTTTCTTGATATGTATGTGATTGTATTTATAAATGACATTTTGATATAATGAAGCTGAGCATGCAAATCATTTGAGGTCAGTATTGCAGAAACTCATAGAGCACCAGTTATATGCTAAATTATCTAATTATGAGTTCTGGTTGACGTCAATAGCTTTTCTTGGTCACGCGGTAACTGGAGAAGGCATCAGACTAGATTTTCATAAGATAGAAGTTGTGAAGAATTGGCCTCGACCAACCACTCCTACATAGGTGCGTAGCTTCTTGGGGTTAGCTGGTTACTACAGGAGATTTGTGGAGGAATTTTCCTTTATTTCTTCCCTATTGACTAAATTGATGCAGAAAGCAGTTAAGTACTAGTGGTCAGATGCTTGTGAAAGAAGTTTCCAAGAGCTGAAACATAGATTGACTACAACGTCAGTATTAGCCTTACCAGAGGGCACAGAAGGGTATGTTGTATATTGTGATGCTTCAGGTATTGGCCTGGGTTGTGTTCTTATGTAGAATGGAAGAGTTATAGCATACGCTTCTTAGCAGTTGAAGAAGCATGAATAGAATTATCCTACTCATGACTTAGAGCTTGCAGCAGTGGTATTTGCACTTAAAATATGGTACCACTATTTTTATGGAGTGAATGTTGATATTCTTAAAGATCATAGGAGTCTTCAATATCTATTCAAGCAGAAAGAGCTGAACTTGAGGCAGAGGAGGTAGCTAGAGCTGCTGAAAGACTACGATGTTGATATTCTCTACCATCCAAGAAAAGGTAACATTGTAGCAGATGCTCTTAGTCGACTATCCATGGGTAGTCTAGCACATTTGTCACCTATTCATCATGAGGTAGCCAGGGATGTTCATAAATTAGCCAGCCTTGGAGTTCATTTTATGAATTACAAAGATGGCGGCGTTATGGTACTCAATACAGCTGAGTTATCACTTGTATCATTGGTGAAACAAAGGCAGTATGCTGATCCTTTATTACTAGTACAAAGAGGGAATTCAACAACATCGAGTCACAACATTTGAGCTAGCAAGCGATAACACTTTGAGGTGCCGAGGTAGATTATGTGTACCAGATGTAAATGGGCTGAGACAACAGATTATGGCTGAGGCACATTGCTCCCGTTATTCAATCCATCCCGGCTCTATGAAGATGTACCATGATCTTAAAGAGATCTACTGGTGGAACAATATGAAGAAAGATATAACAAAGTATGTGGTACGGTGCTCCAATTGTCAGCTAGTGAAAGCCGAGCATCAAAGGCCCAGAGGCCTAACTCAGACCTTTACTATTCTAGTATGGAAATAGGATGCTATCAATATGGATTTCATCACAGGTTTACCTTCTTCTTATCGGAAACAAGACTCTATTTGGGTAATAGTTGATCGTCTGACGAAATCAACCCATTTCCTTCCTATTAAGACTACAGCATGACTAAAGATTATTCCAAGTTATATATAAAAGAAATTGTTCGCCTACATGGGACCCCAATGTCCATTATTTCAGCTAGAGGGGCCCAGTTTATAACACATTTTTGGAAATCATTCCAAAGGAGTTTGGGTACACAGGTGAATCTTAGCACTGCATTTCATTCGTAGACAGACGGCCAAGTCGAACGCACTATTCAGATGCTCGAAGACATGTTAAGAGCATGCGTGCTGGACTTTAAAGGTAATTGGGATGATTATTTTCCCTTAATAGAATTTGCTTATAATAACAACTATCATTCAAATATTGGTATGGCTCCATTCGAAGCTCTATATGAAAGATGATGTCGATCACCTATTGGTTGGTTTGAAGTAGGTGATACTCAGGTATTAAGACCATATTTAGTCCATCAAGCCATTGAGAAGGTTAAGTTGATACGAGAGTGGTTGAAGATTGCTCAGAGTAGGAAAAAGTCATATGCGGATGTGCGACGTAGAGATTTAGAATTCCAAATTGATGATTTGGTATTTTTGAAGGTGTCACCTATGAAAGGTGTTATGCGATTCAAAAATAAGGGTAAACTGAGTCCCAGGTATATTGGGTCTTACAGAGTTATTCATATAATTGTCCTTATAGCCTATGAGTTAGAATTACCTCCAGAGTTAGCTGCAGTATATCCTGTCTTTCATGTGTCTATGATACAAAAATGCTTAGGAGAGCCTTCACACGTCATTCCTATAGAGGATATTGAGCTTGCAGAAGACTTGTCATTTGAGGAAGTCCCCGTGGCTATATTGGATCGACAGGTAAGAAAATTGAGAACTAAAGACAGTTTCAGTTAAAGTGCTTTGGAGGAATTAAGACATAGAAGAAGCCACTTGGGAATCAGAAGCACATATGAAAACTAAATATCCATACTTGTTCCAGGAACCATCAGAAGGTTCTTAAACTACTTGCCCCTTTACATGATCGTTAGTTTCTACTCTATTTTATTCTGTTTACATTTGATTCTTACTTGATATGTTTAAGTACATGATGTGTGCCTATGATTCTGGAGATTTACACAGATACAATGTGCGGATATGGAGTATAAGGTAAGTTTCATCATTGGTTATGACTTTTATTTGAGCTTAAGGCCAAGAGTAGCCTCGAGTATTATTTGTTGAGTTCAAGGCCAATCGGAGCCTCGTGTATTATCTGTTGAATATTATAATTGTTGTGGCGCTCTGAGAAGCGTATTTGGATGTATTCTGGCTTGCTGATAGGTTCCCGATAGACCTATTTATAAAGGAAACTCTGTCAAATTTTTTTAGAAATTTAGAGAGTTAGCCAAATTTTAAGGCCTTATAATAGGGTAAAGTGAGACTGAAGTTGGATAAATGATCTTATAGTTGTCTTGGATAGTTGTGAAATGGAAAGTAAGCTACAAGCATCATTCAATGACGAATGATCCTAAGTAGGGGATATTGTAACACCTCAAATTTTTTTGAATTAATTTGACACTTTAAAACAAGTACAACTCCGAGTCTATAAAGAGAATTATGGTGCAATAGTAAATGGTGTAGAGTAAATATATTAGCATAGTTGCTGATGGTAAAATAAAAATGTTTTGGAAGTTTTATTAATATTATGTGTGTGTGTTTTAGTTATGTTAAGTGGTGGGGGGCCACTTTGACCATTCATTAAGTAAAAAAGGAAAGTAAAGATCCTTTTCATTTTGGAAAAATTGCTCCCAGGGACGTGAGCAGCCTAGCAACAACAAATACTCTCTGTTTCTCCTCCGTATTCAGCAAATCCAAGGGAAAAGTGGGAGATCACAAAGCGGACAAGAATTCTTACAAAGGAAAAGTGTACTATGAGCCTAAATTGCTAGATAAATACTATTAGTTTCATCCACGTTGTGGAAAATTCCATCAAGAACTCAAGTTGGGGTTAACTCCAAAAAGGTAATTTCTTCACTCCATACTCGAATTTAATTATAGAAATTATATTGGAGTGTTGTATAAGTTGTTGATTATCGTTTGATTTGGATTTTTGCTCTACTTTTTGAAATGGGTTCATGAGAAAAAGGGGAAAAAAGTGAAATTTTGATAAAAGAGGAGTTTTTAGAAATTCCTATCAATTGGGTGGACTTGATGTTGGATTTTATAAATTAGAAACTAAAGAATTCAGTTTGGATTCATAGTAAGAAATTCGATTAATTTCGAGTATAAATGAAGCCTGTTGGAATAAATTGTTAACTGTACATATTGGTTATTGATGGACGTACATTATCCTTGTAATTAGTAGGTTGCCTATCGGATAGCGGGTACTAGTAGTTGGAAGGATAAGGACTACACTTGCACGGGTTGTATTGTTTGAATCTTGGAGTACCATCGTAGCTAGTAAATCACCAAGGTATGTAAATCCAAACCTTCCCTCGCCACTACGGCACCACCTACGTCATGTGCTCATTTTTATAAACGTCAATATATTTCTCATAGGATATGAAGGTAGGCTTTCATTTGTTTTATATATCGTTCCCTCGTCCTACCATCAAGCCTATAAGCATCCACTTTTCTCTCTTTATGTCAAATTTTTACAATATTCCATACTATCGTAAGTTCCTTTACTTGAAATTCTTTGACCACATAATATATATCTACATATATTTATATATATATGTATATATATATATATATATATATATATATATGCCACATGTTACGAATGGAGGTAAATATCCATAGCATAGTTGCATTTGTATGTAGTAGCTAAATGACCATTACCATAATTCACATGTTATAGGCCTTTGAGGCATTATTTGATAAACGTTACTGACGGGAGGGTACATAGGTTTTACTTGGCATATGCGTTCGACGTGATTCTGTGCACAGGATCGATACTAGACCATTATAGTGAGCCCGAACGTTGGGGAGTACCCTTCTTTGTGGCATTATTTGTATTTGGAATCAGCTGGAACGTCATGCATTGGTTTCCCTGACTTGAGCCAACATATGACATATATGGCCTGCGGGCAGACCCTCATAGTGAGCCCCTGGAAGGGCGTACCTTGTATCAGACTACAATTATAGTTATACGTACAAATCATAGTCATATGTATTTGGGATGATGTACGTTTATATGTGATTCAGATCGCCTTCAGTAGGCCATCCTATGATTATTTGTACTACAGATAGTTTGAGTACATCACCTAGGCAAATTATAGGTTCTATGTTATAATGAATACCCTCTCAGACATTAGACTACGATCTACTAAAGTTGGTGTATAGGTTACAGTTTCATATCATATATGTGCTACTTGCATGCTCATACTTCTTTCACTTTGGTATTTGATTCATATCAGCTTTCGCGCTTGTTCAGCTGTTATTCTGTCTGCTTTCATACCAGTACATATTGTTTATGTACTGACGTCTCCACATTGTCACATACTATTGATGCAGGTTCAGTTTCACAGGATAGCAGACGTCCACGTTAGGCTCGATTGCCTTTTTCAGCTAATATTTTTGGTGAGCTCCATCTCTTTCTGGATCCAGTTTATATCTAGTATTTTTGATTATATGTACAGGTCTCTAGTTGGGTATGTTAGGCCCTATGCCAACTAGTTATTCGTAGTATAGTGTGTTAAACTGACTAGAGGCTTCATGGACATCATGTAGCAGCGTATTGTACAGTTTTTGTTAGTATAACTCCCTCGTGTATGTATACAACTCATATTAGATATCCTGCTCCTTATATCCCATAATCTTGTATATGTCATAGAGTGCTTGTAAAGTAAGTGTATACGGTTCTTGTCCGTCTGTACCATTTTTAAGTGTGACACTTGTGTTGTCATAAAAGATGGTAACACACCCTACATCCACACCAAAGTCTAGAAATTATTATTTGATCCATAACAGTTGAGCACAACAAGATCCAGCAGCAACATACTCAGCTTCAGCAGTAGACTGGGCCACCGAGTTTTGCTTCTTGGTGGACCAAGATATCAGGCATGATCCAAGGAAGTGTGCCATTCCTGATTCAATTTTTCTATCCACTAGATAACCTGTATAATCAATATTTGAGTACCCCATAAGATCATAGTTACTTCTCTTAGGATACTATAGCCCTGAATCAGATATTCCTTTTAGATATCTCAAAATCCTCTTCACAGCCTGTAGATGAGACTCTTTGGGCTTGGCCTGAAATATTGCACAAAGTCCCACACTAAAAACTATGTCTGGTCTACTTGTAGTAAGATACAAGAGAGACCTAATCATGCCTCTATACATCTTTTCCTCTACAGATGGATCAGGTTCATCCAGGTCTAGTTTTGTAGTAGTGGCAATGGGGGTGTTGATATCTTTGGCTTCCTCTATCTTGAATTTCTTGAGAAATTCTTTCACATACTTTTGTTGGTGAATCATGGTACCAGTGGGAGTTTGCTTGATTTGAAGTCCCAGAAAGTAGGTGAGCTCTCCCACCATGCTCATCTCAAATTCTCTACTCATGAGTTGAGCAAATTCCTGAGTCATCTTTTCTTTTGTGGAGCCAAAGATGATATTGCCTACATAGACCTGAACAATCAGAAGATCCTTCTTGCTAGCCTTCAGGAACAAAGTATTGTCAATTTTGCCTCTTTTGTGTCCATGTTCCTGTAGGAACTTTGATAGCCTTTCATACTAAGCTCTGGGGACTTGCTTTAGCCCATACAGTGCTTTGTCTAGCTTGTAGACATGATCAGGAAATTCAGTATTCTCAAATCCAGTAGGCTATTTCACAGACTTCTTCCTTCAGATTCCTATTCAAAAGGGCATTTTTCCCATCCATTTGGTATAAGGTAAATTCCATAAATGAAGCAAATATAATAAGCAGTCTGATAACTTCAAGCCTTGCCACAGGAGCAAATATCTCATCATAGTCAATTTTTTCTTCTTGATTGTACCCTTGGACTACTAACCTCGCCTTGTTCCTTGTAACGGTTTCATCTTCATCATCCTTATTCCTGTATACCCACTTTTGTGCCAATGATAGTTTTGTCTTCAGGAGGAGTGACTAGGTGCCAAACTTTGGTCCTTTCAAATTGATGGATTTCTTCTTACGTTGCCAGTATCTAATCTTCATCAAGAAGAGCATCTTTCACTTTCTTAGGTTTAATCATTGATAGGAAGGTACTGAAAGCACATAAATTTTTGAGTCCTGATCTTGTAGTAATCCCTGAAGTGTGTTCAGTGAGAACATTGTCAATTGGATGAAAACCTTTATACTTGTAGTTTTTCAAGACTAATCCTTGTGAACTTTCAACATTTTATTCACTTGGAGGATCTGGGCTTCAGTTGAACTATTCTCTTGTTCAGTTTTTCCCCAAGTCAATGTGCCCTTGGTCTATTCTTCGGATGAAACAGGTTGTGTAACTTGTTCAATTGATGGATATCCTGCTTCATCTTCATCTTGTGAAGTAACTTCAGACATGGTTCTTAATTTATCAAATAATACATGCACACTTTTTTCAACATAATTTGTTCGTTTATTCAACACCCTATAGGCTTTACTATGTAGAGAGTACCCCAAACAAATTCCTTCAGCACTTCTAACATCAAATTTTCCAGGTTGTCCTTTCCATTATTGTGAATGAAACACTTGCACCCAAAAGCCCTGAGATGAGAGATGTTAGGCTTCCTTCCCTTCAGCAGTTTATATGAAGTCTTTTCCAAGATAGGTCTTGTCATGCATCTATTAATGATATATCAAGAAGAACTTAAGGCCTTAGCCCAAAGGTTTTGAGTAAGATTTCCAGCAATCATCATAGTTCTGGACATGTCTACTAAGGTCCTGTTTTTCCTTTCTACTACTCCATTTTGTTAAGGTGTCCTAGGAGCAGAGAATTTATGACCTACCCCATTTATTGATAGTACTACAGGAATTTTGCATTTTCAAACTCATTTCCATGGTCAGATCTAATAGAGATCAATGAAGTCCCAAGCTTCTTTTCCATTTTCTTCACAAATATATAAAATACGTCAAAGGCATCTTCTTTAGAAGCTAAAAAGAAAATCCAGGTGAACCTTGAATAGTCATCTACAAGCACATAGACATACCTCTTTCCTCTTCTACTTCTTAATCTCATTGGTCCACAAAGATCCATATGGACCAGCTCAAAGCACTTGATTTTACTGACCATGTTCTTTTTTTTAAATGAAGTTCTCACCTGCTTCCCTCTTACACATGCACCACATGTCTTATCATCTTTGAACTTAGTTTTAGGAAGCCCTATAACTAAGTCCTTAGAAGTAAGTTTGTTTAATTGTTGCATACTCGCATGTCCTAGTCTTTTGTGCCATAGAAGAGAATCATGATCCATTACACTTAGATAGGTCAAATCATAGCTTGATGATCCCAAGATATCAGCCTTATACATATTTTTGTGCCTTCTTGCAGTAAGAACAACTTTTTTTGTATCCAGCTTTTTAATTCTTTGCACCTTGCTAAGGTAAAATTCACCTTGTTTCCTTTGTCACATAGTTGAGAGATGCTCAAAAGGTTATGTTTTAGTCCTTCAACATGGTAGACTCATTCCAAGGCTTTGTTTTCAGTTTTTCCAATCTTCTCTACACCAGTAATGATGTCCTTTTTTCCATTTCCAAATGATACATCTCCTTCTTTTAAAGAGGAGAGTGAAAGGAATGTATGTTTGTCTCCAGTTATGTGTCTTGAGAAAGCACTATCCATGTACCAATGTCTCTTGCTCCCTTTCACTCTTTCGTCAAATCTGCTATCCTCTTCCTTTTCTTCTTCCTCTAGATCAGAATCACCAATTGCCATAAATATTGTTTCATCTACATCACTATCAGATCCCTAAGCTGCTATCATTGTATGGAATTTCTTGGAGTCACCCTTGTCTTTAGCCTTTTGTTCCTTCTCCATTTAATTTCCCATTGAGGGCAGTCTTTAATCACGTGATCAGTTTTTTCACATTTGAAGCAGCCACCTTGGAATCTATCACTGGATCGTCTTCTACTACTTGTTCCTTTCCTATCATATTTCTTGAAAAAATTCCTGAACTTTTTGGTAATGAATACCACTTGTTCTTCATCTAAATCTGAATCATCATTGTCAGATGCCTTTAATACTAGTGATTTATCTTTGGTTTCAACCTTTTTGAAGTTGCTCATGTTCATCTCATAGGTTTTCAAGTTTCTAACTAACTCATCAAGATTCATGGTTGTGAGATCCTTTGCTTCTCTTATTGTAGTCACCTTGACATCCCAGTTAGCTTTTGTCAACCTGTTCTTCAGTGGTCAAGGCTTTTCCCAGAGATGAGATTTCATTCACCAAGGTGGTTAGTCGAGTGATCATTTCTTGTAGAGTCTCACTATCCTTCATCTTGAATGTCTCATATTTAGTGAATAACATAACTACTCTGATCTTTCTTACCTGGCTAGTACCTTCATGAGCATTCACTAGTGCATCCCAGATTTGCTTGGCAGTGGTACAATTTGAAACTCTCTTATATTCATCAGGACCTAGGCCACAAACAAGAATATTTTTGGCCTTGGCATTCTTTTTGAGGGAGATGAGATCATCAAGAGTGAAATCAGTTCTAGTCTTTTTCACTTGTTCTCTTTCCACTGTTTTCATTTGAATTTTGGGACCTTCAGTTATTCTATCCCATAATTCATAATCTCCATCTTGAATGAACTCTTCCATGCGAGCTCTCCACCATGTGAAGAGAGACCCATTGAAAAGAGGAGGTCACGTGGTAGATTATCCTTCACAGTGTCAAGTAGGAGGTGCAGAATTCATCTTTGATCTTATCTTATGGTGTTAGCCTTTTAACAAGATAACCTCACTCTGATACCAATTGATAATCTGCACGCCCTAATATTTTAGTGAATTGCAGATAATTATCTTATTTGAATGAATCAGGTTGTCTAACGTGTTCCCCAGACGTGGTAAACGTAGTAAAATAAGAACATAATATTTTACGTGGAAAATACCGAACTCAAAATAGGTGTAAAAAAATGACCTGTACCTCTACAGGATTTAACTCAATTTTACTAAAACAATGAGCCACTCAAACAACAATTACAAACTCTGTAACCTAAGGAATTATAAACTCTAATTCTTAACAACCCACAAACCTCCCAACGCTTGTGTTCCCAAGTTTTCAAGTTATCCCAACTCGATGACTAACTCCTAACAACTAGAAATTATAAATTCTAATTCCTATATCTCAGCAACAAGAAATTAAAACTCTAATTCCTATAACTCAACAACTAGAAGTTATAAACTCTAATTCCTACAACTCAACAATCACCCTTGACTGTTGAACCCACTTCAAGTTATCCCAATTTGAAGTTAATCAACTCAATATTGTTCCTAAATAACAAATCTAGAAAAGCAATAAATTACAACTCAATAAGAACAATAAATTGAAACTGACTCATGAGTTGTAAAGCTTAATCTTATGGAACAGGTTCATCAATCTGTTTCTTTGTATTGGCAGCACTTGGATCTTCAGTTAGAACTCTCTCAAATATGAACTCTCTCAATTTGATTGTGTTCAACCTTTTTCTCTCTCTGTAAGTGCGCAAATGACTTTGTGGAAGCTCTTGAGTATTTATAGATGTAGACACTTGCTTACTTTAAGTCAGCTTGCCTTTCCTTCAAAGGAATCCCATTCCTTTATGGTAACTTATTTGAGGAATCCCATTCCTACTTGGTCACCTTTGCCGCCTTCCTCTTTAATTCATTTCCTTATGTAGATGCACCTAATTTTGATATCTTTTTGTACGAAGGAATCCATGTCTTGATTCAGCATTATAATCTCCTCAACTTGTATTGCTTATGTCATCAAAGTCAACGAACACTATCTCTTCAACTGCAGGTTGAACTAGTGTTGATGAACCAAGTCACGTAACCTGTTTCTTGCAACTGTTTCACTGCACTGTCAATCTTCAAGACTGTCTTTGTTCTATTGTATTTTCATCTTCAAAATCATCACATTCCAACCAACTTTCTATATAAAGACACATGATTTGGAGACTATGCAAACCCCAAAGCAAGCTTTCTGGATCTTGAGGAAAATATTTAATGCAAGGCACTGGCTGAATGATACAAGTAATGAGCAGACTGCTCCAGCCATGCATCACTGGTTAAAGAAAGACTGTGTACCTGAGACCATAGTATCCTAAAGCTCCTTGGAGTAAGCTAGTGATGGTTAAAGGTCAAATACCAAGACAACAATTCATGTTATGCTTAGCACTACAAGGTCGACTGGCAACAGTTGATAGACTTAGAAAATGGGGGATCAATTTTACAACTGATTGTGTGCTTTATAATGCACAAGTAGAAGAGACTGCTGCACACTTGTTCTTTACTTGCCCTTACTCTGCTCATATTTGGAAATCACTGGTGAAATGGTTGGGCTTTGACAGACATATTGGGGATTGGAATTAGGAAGTGCAATGGATGATACATCGAATCAACAACAATAGACCACGTGCAGGTATTCTGGGCTTCTGTTTTGCAGCCATGTATCAGATTTGGGCTGAAAGGAATGGTCACAGATTCAACAAGCTAAATCTGGAATGCAAGCAGAGAATTCATGAAACAATTATACAATTGCATATTGAAGGTCAACGACAACCCAAATGGAAGACATCTTTGGAGCAGCTTCAAACATACCCACAGTAGTAGATAGTTATATAGCTGTTAAATGATTGTAGAATGTTTTTGTTTATTTCTCAAGCATTGTATAGAAAGTCTATAGGGAGCCAACTCTCAGTCCAAAATGAGCTGGCTGGTTTGTAACGAAATTACTTGGTTGAATGAAATTTTTCTCTTTGACCAAAAAAAGAAACACAACCCATTTATGCACCGCCCTAAATGTAAGCACATTAATGTGTAAGTTGTGCTCTGCACTTGACACATTTTCTGCTATATATGTTTATGATACCCACTCAAAATAGAGGTAGCTTTGCAGTTGATTGATTCACTCAACACTGATAATGTTGCATTCACAGTGCTCAGCTGTCCAAGTTCTAGTGTAATTCTGCGAGCATGACAATACAAATATATGGTCAGATGCAATCAAATTATTCTATTGCTTGATTGAAAATGACGATGAAGCTATGATTTTCTCTTTCTTATTCATTCATTCTCTTAGAGTGTATGATTTTTGTTTTTGTTAAGATTAAGTATTGATCCTCCAAGTAAAATCAAAAGTATGCTTTTTCAACAAGAAGACGTTCTTTGTCTCTCCTTAATTATTAGAGTACATATATAGTTATTGGATATATATAGAAAATTAAAATTAATTGGAAAATCTGGCAAGGATAAGCGAAAACTTAAAGAACTTTAATTAAGAATCGTTGAAAAGTGAAAACAGAAAATGGTAGAAAGAAATTACTAAGGAAATTGAACTACCTCAAGTACTAACTTAAAAACCAAGACATCTATTTTTGCAGAAATCATCAAAGAAGTGATTAAGCTATAAGGACAAGGAGTTATAGAACTGGTGTTCAGATAATTTGTTTGTTCACTTTGAATTAGGCAGGATTAATTTTTTCTATTTTTATGAAATTCATTAAAGTGTGCATATTCTCTTTTGTTTCAATACTTGTCACTTGTCAGTGACTTTTTCTATGATATGCAAATTCTAATAATACAAAAATAGACAAGAGAAAATTGCTCGGATGATAAGCACACGAAAATAGTCACACATTTTTAAAACTCGCATGCATATGCCACTTAACAAAGTTGAGGAGTCTCTTTTTCTTTTTGATCCAATGATTAACATTTTTGCGCCATTACTGAGATCTCTGTCTCAGTAACTATTGTAGTCATAGAAAAAGGGATTAAAATGAACCAATATTAGTTAGTCACACATTAAGATCATGGATTTTTTTTTTTAGCAAAATTCAAAATGTAAAAAGTGGTATATAACACTCTCGTTTTTTAAGTTTTAACTAACAAGGAACAAATGTTGTTTGTTAAGTGAGATAGTATGAGGATGCAATGAAAGTTAGGATGAAACAATGAGGATGATATTGGTCAAAAACTCCATTTCTTTCCTTAGCCAAACCTTGTAACCTTGAATCACTTCCAATTAACATTACTGTTAAGTTCTCAGTTTTGATGATGAACAACCTAATAGAGGGACCTGGTCCCTGTGCAGCATTGATACTGATCTTCCAAGGACCAGGTTCAGGTTCACTTCTTGCGCACTTCGGTAGTCAGCAACACAATTGTATTTTGTACTTTTTGGCAGAAAGTTGGTGGGCACGACAGCATAAGTTCTGCAACCTTTACCTCAACCAATGAGAGTGGTTCTAGGTTTTCATGTCTCATATATATGCAAAAGGATGGCCAAAGCAAAACCTAGTTTTTCCATTGAAGAAAAGATAATCTCTCCTAGCAAAAGCCAAAATTTGTCCACATTCAAAGCCTCATCGGCAACAGGGACCTGCTAGACCAAACCTGTTTTGTTATTAGTCCTTGTTGTATTTGAGTCTTAGTAACTTGTTCTTAAAAGTGTAAACCTACTCTTTCTAGTACAGCTGTTGTAGGTGCTTTTGTAATTTTCTTTCTCTTGCTTGAAGACAATGTTAGCTAGAGTTCGTTGACATTCTAAGACTAAGTGTAAACTTACTCTCTCTAGTAAAGCTGTTGTAGGTGCTTTTGTAATTTTCTTTCTCTTGCTTGAAGAAAATGTTAGCTAGAGTTCGTTGACATTCTAAGACTAGAGTTAGTCCGTGCCTGGTCCCTAATCTAGTGGAAAACGCATACGGTTCAATGATTACATACCTATTCAAATACTTCCAACATTTCACACACGTCCTAGACATCAGTAACTTTAGTAACATACTAATTACGTTGTTGAGTCCATAATCAATGCAATTAGGCTTAGAAAATTACAGTTTTTTTTTTAAATTATTAAATTGGGGATAGGGGAAGGGGAAACAGTGAGGGGAATTACAATGTGGGTAATCGAACCCTCACCAATAAGGTGGGAGTTCAGGTAGCCAATCAACTGAGCTATACCTTTCAAGTATTTTTTTTTCCCAATCTTTTTCTATTTTTATTATAGATAGAGGGAGGGAATAACAAAATAGGAAATCAAACCTGAACCAGCTCTTGAAAGTTTTGAAAGTTAAAGAGTACCCAACCAATAAAGTTCAAACTTACATCCTTCAAACTTTCAACATGTCTCAAGAAACCCACCATAAAGGCATTAAAGGCATCCAAGGCTTGTGTTCTCATAAAATAGTTTTTTACTTCCCTCAAAAATCCAATAATGAGAATTTTGCATGCTCTTTACTCTTCAACATTCTCCCATATTCTGTCCACTTTTTTTGTGCACTTAAATTATTCCATCAAGTACCTTCTACTTCTCAGCTCCCAGAGTCACAGGCAAGGCTTAGATGAATGAGAAGAAATCACTCAGAATTTTCTGTTATGCTGTTATTTGAATTCAATCTATCCACCTTGACATGATGATTTTCCTTACAGACGTCTCATTTGTCAAATGAGATTACGCTAGTTTTCTGTAAAACAGGGCGAGGAAAGATTTAAAAAACCAACATCAACCAAGACATTCAGGGTACAAGCAGCAGATAATAATTCAAGATCAACCAAGCTGAAAAACAAAAAATATAGTTTAGCCCACACAATATCTAGAGAAGAGGTCAAAAATTATGATTTAATCGGTTTAACGAAGTTGCTTAAGAACTCAAAGGCGCTTATCAGCTACACTTATTATATCGTTAGAAAGTTGAGATACACGAATAAAAACTGAGGTGTTACTGTACCACCTAGTTAATTCTGAAATGAGGTTGGTTTAGCATTTACCAAAACACTTTAACAACAATTGTTGAATGAACCTTAAGAGCAACATGACAAAAGCATAAACATGCATGCCATATCAAAAGAACAAAGAATCTAGCAATAATGTGAAAGGGTAAAAATGTTTTTTAGCGCGATTACAAGGCATATAGTGAACTCTTACATGCATAAGCGAGAGATAATAAGAATCCTAGCATATAAAGTTCACTGCAGATAACATTGGTATATATTTCTAAGCCGTTACATAATTGTCATTTCATATTTAGAAACAAGATAGGGTTAATCAAGAATATAAGGTCGAGTAGCTCAAAAGCACTATGCTGGAAATCAAGCTACATAAGGGCTTAATTTGTCAGAAAGCATACATAAGATGATCGGGCATATAAAGTTTGCTGGCTTGGCCCCTAACACTGACAAAACCAAATTTGGATTTGTCAATATGAAATTCAGGAATTCAAGGCAAAAGATAGTGAAAAGAAGCTCTAGTGTGAGTTCCAGAATAGTGATTCTCTAAACAAAGTAATCAGGGACATAAAATGACTTTGCGCATGGGATAAACCAATGGTGGAAAAAAAAAGAAGAAAACGAAACACATTGCACAACCAATTCCAAATTTGGACCCAGTGTAGCAAAAGGTATGGTGCAAATATATACAGCAAATACTTACCCGAAAAATATCTGGCCCTTCTCTTCAACCAACCTTACCGAAATACGATTTCCTTTGCTTGCCATATGCGCTGTACTTCCACGGGAATGAAGCATGTGTCATTGAAATCAAATCTGTAACCAAGATTTGCCCACGAAGATTTTGTAGAAGCTTTAAAGAAATCCTTCAGCCATCAATCGATATCGAAGATATAAAAAGTAAAATTTTACCGTCAAGTTACAAACATCAAAACTCAGCCAATCAGGTCAGCTTGTTGCCAACACAAGGGGCGCAACCCCTAGCTAATCTCACCAACAATTGTTCTAGTTAGAGTCCAGTAACCATACAAGCAAACCAATTGAAAAGGTCAAATATAAATCAGAATAAGAAATTGTAACCTAAGCTATCGAATTAGCTCATGAAATTGGGTCAAACAAATTAAAGATCAAATTCTAGTTTTTGTGACAATTTCAGGATAACTAAACAGAAGATTTAGAATTGGAAAAGCCTATTCTATTTCAATCCCTCAATTATCAGATCAAGAATTAAAACCGCATTATTTCAGGTCTCAATATTCAAATATTTCCCTGTATGCTACCTGATTAATTACTAGTGTCCCCCTCCCCAGAATCGAAGTCATCACTACTTGATTTGTCAGTATCCTCAAATTCAAATTCGCTTAAAGATTGTTTGTCATCAGAACAATAATCATCAATTTGAGCCAACTCGAGATCCGAGGGAATAGATTCACTTGCTGAATAGTTCTCCTCTCCTATTTCACCATTTTGTTTTTCACTTGTGCTTCTTGAATCATCAAGGATGGAGTAAGCACTCCGATTATTTGGGTCATCGTATAAGGCAACATGTCTATAGTATAGTTCAAGTTCCTTCTCAGCAATGGCAATAAAACATCTCACAGACTCTAGCGATTGCTCATATTTGGATTTTTCCAATGCCTGAAGAAAGAGAGTTGACTAGTAATTCATACCATGATTGATGCAAAAATAGATAAAACAGATATGTAGGTAAATATGACAGTCAAACAACATTAAAAGTCAAATCCTTATATCTTAAGTGTAGTGAACTAATTCCCAAAAAAGTAGCATAAAATATGTGAGTAACAGAGTATGAGACTAATAAAGGTCTGTGAGTAGACAGTGAGGGCAAAACATGGTAGGTTGAGTATCCAAAAGCCCATTTGGCAAAAAGAAGATCATTACTATGTTTTGTTGAATACAAAGTGACAGATAACGTTGTTATCTCTCCAAGTGAAATAAATAACATCCTAAGAATGATGATGCAAAGCTGACAACATTTAGTTTCAGTTTTAAACTAAACAACCATCAATGGATTAACAATGTGCAAACAAATTGCAAAAACCAACCTAATCTTTCGTGTAAATTTATAATAAATGAATGAGTAAAGAACATTGATGGAAAAAGATGAACTGCAAACTGCTACGGGGTATATATGGTGCAATGAAGGGTCTGGTTCTTTTGTGATGTAGAGTGAATAACACAAGTCACAAAAGGGTAGGAGAGTGGTTTTGAGGTGGATTTCAAATGATCTTCCCTAATTATTAACTCAACCGCATCTATGAGCCAGATCAATAATAAGTTGTGTTACATGGATTTGGCTACAAATATGGATAAGATATATGTATCTATTAAGGGTACGTGCAGTTATTGATAATATTTTTAGAAAAACATAAAATTATCCACACAAGCCACACCTATGCCATACATGTTTGGTATACGTCCATCAACAAAATGAAGGATCCACGTAAATAGATTATAAGCAACACATCAATCGAAGAACAATAAGCTGGTGGCGATGATTAGAAGTTGATGGTAGAAGGGCTATGCACACTGAGACTTGAGAAGGTGAATTTTGCATGAATGCATGGCGAGAAGAAATTACTAGGTAATTATAGAAAATTAGCTCTAACAAACTTGCCCTCTTCTTTGACAGTGTATCAATAGGAGACATAATTTTGGGCTGCACATATTCCCTTCCTCAGTAAAAAACAATCGTATTGTTTGCAATTATCTGAATTGGGATTCCACCACTCAGTCTTGCAATTTCATCAGCATATTCTTGAATTTGACCAGGTTTGCATATGACTTTGACAGTTTCATGCCTTTTCCAATGTAGATGCATATTAAGAATAACACCTCCAAAGACTCCCCTTCTGCCAATTGGCACATAATTAGACTTTTTCTGTGCCATTTTTTTAATATAGAATCGCTCTTCACCAGTGAGAAAGTGCGGCTGAACCTCAGGACCTTGAACTTTGGGAACCTCATTTCGCTTTAATCTCTCAATTAGCATGGCTTCTTTGACTTTTGCCTGACCCAAAGCAAAACATGTCAGCTTTTATAAAAATAAGAAATTACATTAAAGTTACCAGTTTCAAAAAAAAAAAAAAAAAAATTAAAAAAAAAAGAAAAAAAAAAAAAAAGAAAGAAAGAAGAAATTACATTAGGTTTTGTATTGCAGTAAATGGAAAATTGGAACAAACCAAATCTAAGCTTCTATAAACATAAACATAGCGTGACCAAACTAAATCCTTCACATCCCTAAACCAGGAAAAGGTTAAGATAGCAACAAAACATTAACTACATAATGGCATCAATGCCTCGGTGAGGCAGCAACCATGCAGCATACAGGTACTTGTTCTAACCTAGTTTTCAGCAGATGACACAAAAGTTGAAAGTAATTAGAAAGCACAAAGGCTCTTTTCTTACTCTAGTATTCCCCGACTGAAACCGTAGACAAAATAGTTCTTTGCAATTACTACTAAGATTAAGCTCCAACAACCATAGCCAAGAAGAGAAGGAAAAAGACAAATGCAGGATCAATAATGTTTCACCAGTCTCACTCTAATTTTCGAGTTCCAAATGAGAAGATGCAGTATAAAAGGTCCTCAACAAATTTAGCAATAACAACAGAAAACACATGAATATGTCTAATTTGTCATTCTCCTCCAGCTTCCTTCCAACTTCCCCTTCTAATTTCTTGTAAATTTGGTTGAAGCTTATTCCCAATTGAAGATACTTGGTTGAAACTTGGTATCTATCCCAAACGGAACAGGATAGTTACCAAGAAGTCATATAGTTGAGACCAAATAGTTTGGGGCAGAGCCATAGTTTCAGTAGTTGCAGTGGTAATTGTAAAACACAAGAACTATGCATCAATCTTAAGCAAGTTGGGGGAGCCTATATGAATCCTCAGTAGTAGCAGTAGCATTACAACAACAAGAACAACAACGTACCCAGTGTAATCCCACAAATGGGGTATGGAGAGGGTAGTGTCTACACAGCCTTACCCCTACCTTGTGAAGGTAGAGAGGTCGTTTTGAAAGGACCCTCGGCCCAAGAAATCGCATATACAAATAAGGGAAATTTTCAAAATTATACAACTTTTGAAAATATTTACGTCACGTAGTCCAATATACAATATCATACAACATTATACCTGGGAAAAAACATCACATATAATATATCAACCTTGCATAAAGTATATTATAGTGTATAAAAGGTGTTTATACACAAATATGGGTTAAATCATGTGTTTATACACAAACCATTGTCTACGTGACATAAATATTTTCAAAATTACACAGAGATTCCCTAAAAATAATATGAAAAGGAAATCACTAATGAAGAACCCATGCTGAAAATAATAAAGAAAAGAACAGTAGCAGCATCATGGGCTCCGAAAAGTGAAAAAGATAAAATGAAAAATCTTTAGCTCACATTTTCAATCTTCTGTGTAATTCTTTCTTCAGGAGTGTCAAACTTCTGTTTCTTCTTCTTCCCCTTAACACCAATCCTTCTAGGATCTCTCTTGTTAGCAACTTTTCTCTTCTTCTTCTCTCTCTTCCTTTGCAGTTTCAGCTTCTTCTTTGTCTTCCATTTCTCCTTCTTTCGTGCCTCCACTTCATGCTCAAACTTTGGCTTCCCATCTCTTGTTATCACAAAATTCACTCTTCCATGGCTAAAATTCCTCCATTCCCAACTTGGGTTTTGTGGGATTAGCCTATTCTTAAGCACTAACCTTGACAATTGCAAAAAGCTTTCTGGGTTTCCAAGAATTGGTCTGAATATGGAGAAATAGTGCAAGAAAATCAAAACTAAATTGGATATAGAGTAATCAAAATTTAAAAAGATACTCCACAGTTTGAATTTCAAGAGATAAGCAATTTAATTTTGATAATGAATTCAAAATATTTAAAAGGTATATGAAAAGATTATAGTCAAATTAAAATTTATTTGAATCTCGAAATTCAAAAAGTGACACATAAATTAGTATGGATTAGTATTAGCATTACCTGAAGGAGGTAGAGGAAGATGAAAGAGGCTTGCAAAGTGAAAGTAAGGCAAGTCTTCGAAAACCTCGAAACAGGGGGTTTGTCATAAGATTCGCTGTTCGCCGTGCAATGGTGTAGCTAATGAGCTAATTCACGGCTCAGACCAAATTCCTCACATAACTTCAATACTCTATGATAGGAAAAACATAGTATATAAATAACAATCTTATCCATTGCAAACAAACAAAAGATGTCAATAAAATGACAGACAACATTTGGAATTAAACAAGGTAAATTTCGCGTTTTGACCATTTTAGTAAATGTGATTGGTGATTTATGACCTAGTTGAAAGTTTGATATGGTTCCTAAGGCTTTAGCAGGCACTTTGGACCTTTGGGTGAAATTATAGTTTTTCATAAGCTAATAGTTTCAATTCCAATAGATTGCAATGCATTTTATGATAGATTTGCACTATTAGTTTGGAGGCGGAGGGGGGGGGGGGAGGGGGGGAAGAGAGGGGGTGGTGAATTATTTTTGAGGGTTGAAACCAAGTTTGGAGCTATTTTACAGTTTCTTGGTTCAACTGTATCTGGTGCAGCCATACCGACGACCCTTTTCTGCTTCAGCGATGTCTCTTTAGCAAGATGATCTTGTTTCGGCGAGCCTGGAGTCTTTTAGGGAGGTCCAGTTTGGTGAGACTTTGTGTCACGACCTAAAATCCCAGGGGTTGTGATGACACCTACCCAACCGAACCATGGTAGGTAAGCATGACTCAACAACTCAGTATACTTGAAGTAAAGACAACAGTAAAAGAATCCAAACACGATGATAATAATAATAGTACTCAAAGATTAACTCAAACGAAACTAAACAAGGAAACTAAAATCCCCAAGACTCAGCTATCATAAGTACATGAGCGACTCTAATACAGAATGTCATACTGAAAACTACAACACTTTATGAAAAAGTAAAGAAGACATAAATAAATGATAGAGGAAGTCGGGTCAGTCTCTGATAGTAAGAGCTCACCACAACTTCAAGTCAAGAAATAACACATGAATCAAGAACCAAACTATCTACTCGCATGGGGATCTGGGATGCAGAAAAGTAGGGGTGAGTACAACCACTAGTCTAGGCATTTGTACGAATCGATTCGGTTCGATTTTAGCCTCGAATAGGCTTAAAGGAATTCAGACTTGTAAAGGTAAGGGTTATTGGAAAAGGGAGTATGACATTTGGAAAATAAGAATGGAGTATCTACTTTTGATTTGGAAGGTGAGGGGTTCATCTTCAAGAAATGGGACTTGTATTCAGCGCAATATGGTTACTTGGGTTTTGTTTAGGTTATGGTGGTAGTACTACGTGATTATCGATTGGGTTATAAACTATTGAGTATGCTTAAAGAAAGAAGTCTACAGACATTGAGTTAAGTGTGGTGGTAAATTCCATGGTGGTTTCGAGTTAGGTAGCTAGTAAGGTTCAGATTCCAAGTGACATGCGTGGCCATATTGACGGGAAAACTAATGGTGAGACACTAAATTATGCAGTAGTTTGGCATTTAGTTGTGTGGTTTGATCATCTTCATGGTTTGAATCAAAATTCAAATTTTCTGTGGCAAGGCTACGTTTGTGATAATGAGTTATGTTAGGGTGTGTACAAGTGAGGTAAGAAAATTTGAGCACATTGATTATAGATGACTTGGAAGTACTTGTGCATGGAAAAGCACTCATATTGCAGAATTTAGTACTTTAGGATGTTAAAAGGCATAATGAGGTGTTTCGTTCAAAGGTTTTGGGTTTGGAGTATGAGGTATAATGCTATAGGCCTTGTATTGAAGGTATAGACGGGTGAACGAGTTAAGGGAATGGATTTGAGGCTTGGATATTCAAGAGTTCAGGGTATTTAGGGTTATGTCATGGGTTTGATTTACGAATTCAAAATTCTAGTGGCATTGCACGATCAGTACAAGTTAAGAAGCGTGGAAAAATAAGACGTCTTACATAGATCCTTGGTGCAAAGTTAAGGATTTGTGTGGATTTAAGCCTTTGAGTTCAGAAGTGACAACGGAATTTGAAATATTCGTTAGTGGACGATGGAATGAACTGGCACAGACTTATGAATGGTCTTAGTAGTGACTTTTCTAAGGATTTGATTTTGGTTTGGGCAATGATCAGTGATATGTAGACATTTACACTTCTACGCCAGGTTGAATTGTTCATGTTATGACATGTTGCTTACACATGTATTCCCGAAAAAGGGCATACAGTACTACAAGGTTGTGAGGACTTTATGTTGATTGATACTATTTGGTTGATGAAAACCTGCATAGGCTATTAAAATCGACTTCATAGATATTTGGTGATATATAGAAGGTACATGCCTAGGGCATGATAAGTTTTAGGGTGATCCGTGATTTTTCTCTAAAGCTTGGTATGGTAATCTGATTTGTTTGAATCGTGGTTGAGGCATGACATTTGAAGATTTGAATGGAATTTGTATCAGTCTCTGACTCTATAGTATCAGCTCGTAGCAATAGCACTATCAGACTTGGAGCTTGCACTATTAGCCTTGGATAAGGCCAAGTCAGATAGAAAGTGCCTAAAATGGGCTTGGTAATACTTTTTTAGGAAAAGGAAGGCCTGATTCGAAATTGGGAGAGTAGTAATGTGTTTCAAATGGGTTCTTGGTATTTCATTGGTAAGGTGTCGGTACTAGATTTTCAGTATGATTATCGACTTGTGGTAACTACAATGGATTTGCGTAAGTCGGGTATGTTCAGGACTATGGTTTTGATCAAGTTGAGTATTGTGTTAGAGACAGTTCGATTATATGGAGATCAAATTTTGGAAAGGTTTGATTCCGGATGCTAGTGATGCAGTCATAAGAGTGCTAAATAAGGGGAGAATTTGATAGTTAAGGTGAACAAGTGGTACTTTCGGTGTGACTTTGCTTGGAAGTGTGTGCATGAGGTCTTCTATTGGTTCTTACAGCTGCTCGAAAGTCTTGGCACCTTCCTTACCCTTACATTCTAGCATGAATGTGTCTTTTAGTGGTGGATGATGTAATAACCCATATAGTAAAATTTGGATTCTAAAGTATTTTGACTGTTTTAACCTTCTCTGCAGTTGAATATCGGTGTTTGTGGTGTGTAGAAGTAGGTGGCACAGTTCTAGAGGTGTTTGGTTTAGTTTTAAGTGAATTTGTCATTTCAAAAGACTTTAGAGTTAGAATTATTGACTTTGGTCAATATTCGGAGATCCGAGTGTCGTATAAGAATTTCGTTAGTTCCATCAGCTTCGGAACATCAATTTTGGGTTGGTAGCGTGACTGGTTCCGATCCTAAGGCTTTCAGTGTGATTTCAAGCATTTAGATGAGATGTTGGAAAATTAAGGTATAGTTTTGACTTTGTTTAACATTTGATGAAACTTACCTCTATTAAAAATTTTGACTGCACTGGTGAGTCTGGAATGTCGAATTTGGTCTTGTAGCATAGTCGGATTATTTTTAAGGGGTTCCAAACTCATTTCGAGGGTCGAATCGGAAAGTTCTTATCTTGTTTTCTCAGCTATTGCAGCAATATCTGGTGCATAGCCACTCTTTCTTCGCGTTTGCGGTGGACCTCTCGTATTCACCAAAAAAGATTCTATTAGGGCATCACGAATGCGAGGAGGGAAGCCACGTTTGCAAAGGATTAATTGTCAGTTCTGGTTTGAGTCTTGGCTTCGGTATCGCGTTCATGACTGGACCTTTATGTCCGTGAAGTATTTTAATCAGGTCATATCGCGATCGCGATCGATGGATCAAGAACACAATGAAGTACATCACTAGCAACCTTTAAAACAGTCCATTTCGAACCCAAACCCTATTTCCATCATTTTTGAGCTTAGAGCTCATGATTTTGAGGGTTTTCAAAGTGGTTTTTGTGATTCAACCCTTAGGTAAGGTCATAAATCTTGATTTTATCATTCCCCACTAATTTTCCTATGATTTTTGCCTTTCAATCCTTATTTTTCAACCTTGAATTTTGGGGTTTTACCAGAAAAATTAAAATATGATATTTTGTTGATTTCAAACTTGATTTCAACCCCCTTTTTTTATGCGATTTCAGATTTGAACTTCCTAAATATTTTGTTTCCAAAGAAATATTGTTATTGAATAGATTGGGCTTGTTTGGATGCAACTTGGAAGGGCAGAGCTTTAAATTAATTCTCCGAGCTTCGTTTAAGGCAAGTTGAGACTTTTCTTTGACTCTTTTTTGAAGTGTTTATATGCGAGTTGCTTGTAAAGGGAAGTGATGGGGAATGGGGGTTCCGTATAGGTGAAGTGACGAGCACTTATGCGGGTACCGATGTTGCATGAAGGGTTAAAACTCAACAAATTATTTTGTCTTGATTATTCCTCTAAATTGTTGATATGGGCGTGGTGACTTTGTGTGGAAAGAATTGCTTATTGATCACGATGGTTGGTATTGAGCATTTCTCTCAACTCTCAAGAACCCTAAGCCAACTTCTTGGAGCAAAATCATCAATTTTCAAGCTTAGGTAAGTAATTATTCTTATGGAATATTATATTATATGCATGGGAGAGTATGTAAATCATGTTGTTTATGCTTGGAAGTATTGGATATGGCACTTTGTGTTTTTGTGAAAGATGTGAAATCCGTGGAATTATAACTTGAAATATGACTTGTGAGTTTGATAAAAGAGCATGGTATGGATGAAATAACAACATGTATGGTGTGATTATGTTATTAAACTTGTTATTTTCATATAAGTGTAAATTATGGGATTTTGGCCGATTTGTTATTGTGAGGTGTATTGAAGTAATTTGATGGAATAATTGTGATGTTGTGGTGATGAAGAGTGGAAAGTATGAACGTGGTGTGACATGCTAATGGTTTATGC
Source organism: Capsicum rhomboideum (assembly GCA_031232105.1). NCBI lineage: Eukaryota > Viridiplantae > Streptophyta > Magnoliopsida > Solanales > Solanaceae > Capsicum > Capsicum rhomboideum. The sequence continues at coordinate 138,891,725 of CP124716.1, forward strand.
TATTTTGGTCAATGTTGGGAGTATTGTGGAATTATTGGTATGATGCTTTTATCAATGGTATTGTCAACGGGGAAATGACATTTTAAAGGCAAACATGTAACTCATTGATGTTATGTGCATTTGAAAGGTAGTAGGTGGTTAATGTAAATTCCGTTATGTATTTGTGTTGTAGAGTGAAATATAAGGAAGGAGCGGGACATTGTATGCACATCTAAGATTGTATAGTCGTATTGAGAATACGAGGTATGTAAGGTTCCTCTTTCCGTATCCTTCTGTAGCATATAGTGTACACCTTGTTATGGTACCTACTCATTCCCGAAATATCCTAAGGCATCTCATTTCATGTTATCATCTAGTGTTGATCATATATATCTTATTCTTGATCTATTGTCATTCATGTATAACGTACTTATAGACATGGTTCCAAATTCCAATAATGTTGTGTTCCAAAGCTTTTAATAATGTTATAATTATCAAAAGTATCAATCTCATGAAGTGAAGGATAACGAAATGCATAGATGTGTGCTTCCAAAAATGTCATAATCCTCAATGTAATAATCTTTCATGAGTGAGTGTATCCATGGGGTGAAATAAACACCTTCATGATGACGATCCTAATATTATGAGTGTATCCATGGGGTGTAATAAACACCTTCATGACGATATCCATGGGGTGAAAGAACACACCTTCATGATGACTATCCTAACATTATGGGTGTATCCATGTGGTGACATGAACACCTGCATGACGATAATATTTTTCCCACTGATCAGTTGGGCCTGGGCAATATATAACTAATGACTGGCAAGCAAGTAAGAAGAGGTACAAAATGAAGTAAGTATCGAAAGTAATGCATGCAGTTCTAATTATATATATTGATGGCTATCCATACTAGGCATGTCCCTTGTGATTATTTTTTTCATGAAAATTCTTATTTACTGATTCAGTTTCATACAGCCTTACATACTCAGTACATTCTTCGTACTGACCCCTCTTGGGGAATTTACCTTACTTGCTGCAGGCACAGGTTCTAGTAGACCTCCCCAGTAAGCTGCAGGACACCTACTGATCTTGGGTGAGCTCCAGTTGGTTCGGGGCTTTCCGTGTCCACGTTGTACATTAATTTTGGTATTGTACATATTATGTAAAGCGGGGCTTGTCCCGAACTTAGGTTGGTCGTGTATGTATTTCTCTTAGAGGCTTTTGTAGACATATGTGGGTGTGTAAATGAATGTGGAAGAAAGGGATGTATGTCCGGTTGACTTTATGGCCTGAAGGCCAAGTTTCACACGTATATATATATATATATATATATGTCATCATGTTCCATGATCTCCGATATTGGCCTTTTATGTTCTTATGTGATAGTGGTGTTTCTTATGGCATGCATATGAACGAATGTAAGCATAGCGTGGTTTTCTCGGGCCTCATCGGCTATGGGTGCGGCATACATATGAACGAATGTAAGCATAGCGTGGTTCTCTTGGGCCTCATCGGCTACGGGTGCCAATCCGTCCCCGGGTACGAGGCGTGACAAAATTGGTATCAAAGCAGGTCGTTCTAAGGGTGTCTACAAAGCCGTGTCTGAGTAGAGTCTTACTTATCGATGTGTTGTGCACCACATTTATAAGTAGGAGGCTACGGGACATTTAGGATGTTGTTTCTTTTCTTCATTTTTAGATCGTGCATTAGAGCCGAAGTTATAGGTGGGATTGTTTCTGACCACAAGTATTGTTGTTCTTGTATATTATAGAAAAATGCCGATGACAAGAAGAGGTCGAGAAAAAAGTAAGAGGATAAATAGAATTGTTGGTGAAGGAACCAGTATACCACCACCTGATCAAATTAATCAAGGCGATACTGAGCATGAATTTGTGTCACGAGCTTCCTCCACTCCCTCTGTTTTACAAAAGTCGAGTAGGAGAGGAGCACCTGTAGATCCACCAGTAAATACTACCACTGATCAGGACTTAAAGGATGCAGTCCAAATGTTGACTCGAATAGTAGCTGCATAGGTTCAGTGACAAGGTGGCCCAATGATAGGTGATGACAGTGCAACGAGAGCAGCTAGTCGCAGAACACAGGACTTCTTGAAATTAGATCCTCCCACATTCACTGGATCAGACCCGAATAAAGATCCCCAAGACTTTATAGATCAAATCCAAAGGGCTCTGGAGGTGATGCATGTGTTGGGTGTAGAAACGGTACAGCTGGCGGCATATCGCTTGAAGGGCGAGGCTATATTATGGTATGAGGATTGGAAGAAAGCTCGTGGGATTGGTGCAAACCCACCTATGTGGGATGAATTTAAGGTGTCATTTCTTGATCACTACCTTCCTTATGAGATCCGTGAGGCTCGTCCGGATCAATTTTTAAATCTCCATCAAGGGAATCTGAGTGTCAGGGAATACAGTCTGCAATTTAATTCCTTGGCTCATTATGCTCCAAACGTAGTGGCCACAATGACAGATAGAGTACATCAGTATGTGGACAGGTTGGAGCCATATTTGGTGCGAGACTGCACTATTGCTGCCCTAAATCGTGACATGGACATAACTAGAATACATGCCTTTGCGCAGAAAATGGAAGATCAGAGGCAACGGAGAATAACACAAGGGTTTGAAGAAGGGCCGTCCAAGAGAGCTAGATCTACGGGACAGTCCATGGCGTCCCAAGAAGAGTTCAGGCCTCGGATTTTTAATAGACCACCTAGGCCTTCATTTTCTCATTCCACGGCAGGTACTTCCTCTCACTTCCGAGGGTCCCTGGGTTTTAATCAAGACGGGCAAAGCAACGGAAGTAATGGTTCACGGACAGCGGGATCTTTGCACCCGTTATGTCAGTATTGTAGACGATTTCATTCAGGTGAATGCCGGAGGGGGATGAATGTATGTTATTGGTGTGGTATGGTAGGGAACATGATGAGAGATTGCCCGCGAAGAGGCTTGGGTGGTGTGGCGCGACCTGCGGGATTGGCTGTTGCGTCATCATCATCGGTTCCTTCTGTAGGTCGAGGTGTACCATCTGTGGGTCATGGTAGAGGTGCCAGAGGAGCAGCCAGTACGAGTGGGGTCCAGAATCGCACTTATGCTTTAGTGGACCGACAGAATTCAGAGGCTTCTCCTAATGTCGTCACAGGTACATTATCCATATTCTCATATAATGTATATGTATTGATTGACCCCGGTTCCATATTTTCCTATTTTACTTCATTGGTTGCTGCGAAATTTGCAAAGGAACCAGAATTATTAATTAAATCAATTAAAGTGTCTACACCGATTGGTGAATATATTATTGCAAAAAGAGTATATCGTAATTGTGTGGTAACGGTGTGTGGTCATGATACATATGAACGAATGTAAGCATAGCGTGGTTTTCTCGGGCCTCATTGGCTACGGGTGCGGCATGCATATGAACAAATGTAAGCATAGCGTGGTTCTCTCGGGCCTCATCGGCTACGGGTGCCAATACGTCCCGTTGGGGTACGGAGTGTGACATTTTATACCAGGGATCGAAGTGTACGCCACACATATTTTATATATACATATATTATTGAGATTGGAGTAAACCCTATACAGTATATGAACCTCATGGGTCCCGACCTAGAAACGATACACTCGACGTGTGTATACATACCATATGCATTGTATTGCATTCATTCATTTCTGATTCAAGTGGGATACTGTGTAATTATTGATTTTGTGCTATTGGATGAGAATCTGAGTAATTGTTGTCTGATTTATTGGTTCGAGGCTCTCTTAGACTGTGATGTGATATCTATATTACTGTTATAGCCTGTTTGTCTCTTTAGATTAAGGTGGGTTTCCTGAGTGCAGGTTTATGATTGTATTGGATGGTTGGTGTCAGTGTTCTCGCCACCACTTTGAATTAGGGTTGATCGACGATGCTGCCGAGTATAAGTGGTTATCTTCCCACCCATGCCTTTTCTTTTCTGCACCTTATGTGCAGTTTTGGAACCGGTGGTCCCCGGTTGTTGAGTGCTGCTATGTTGGTGATTTTCCTGGAGATTTTGAGGTAGAAGTTGTTAGACCTAAATACTGGGATTCTCTATTTTTATTAGCACTATCTATACACTTGTAACTGATTTCATTTGAGCTCTTGTGTTATGTATAGTTACGTTCAGCCTTACATATTCAGTACATTCTTTCGTACTGAAGTCCCTTACGGGGGACCTGCATTTCATGTTGCAGGCACAGGTACTTCAACTAGTAGACCCCTCCAGTAGGAGCACAGGACATCCAACAGTTATTGGTGAGCTCCAGGTTGATTCGGGACTTTCCAAGTCTGTTATATATGTTTTGGTATTGTATAGTAGTTAAGTGTAAGGTGGGGGCTTGTCCCGATCTTAAATAAATTTATATCTCTTTTAGAGGCTTTGTATACGGTAAAGTAAAGTTTGGTTGTGCCTTGTCTTCCAGTCATTGTGGCCCCAACGACCAAGTCATGTATATATAGTTTTGGGCTTGTCTACGTGGTTTATTCTCATTGATGCATCGTATCCATACTTGGTAGAACCTTTGATTATCATAGTTACTTGCATGAGAAGTACAAGGTTATGGGTTGGTGCTCTCAGGTCTTTACGGTTATGGGTGCCTATCCGCCCCAATAGGGTTTGAGGCTTAACAAAAGTGGTATTATAGTAGGTCATCCTAGGGAGTCTACCAAGCCATGTGGATGTAGTGTCTTGCTTATGCGTTTGTTGTGCACCACATCTATAAACAGGAGGCTACGGGACATTTAGGAGTTGTCTCTTTTTCTTCATAACTTAGATCGTGCAATAGAGCCAAAGTTGTAGGTGGAGTCATATTTAACCATTGAATTTGGTTTTTCTTATTATAGGAAAGATGTCGATTACAAAAAGGAGTAAGAATAAAAGTAAGCAAGTAAATATGGCTGCCGGAGAAGGGACCAGCAAGTCACCACCTAGACAAGCTAATCAAAGTGAGGCTTCAGATGAGTTTGCTCATAGACTTCTTCTACTCCTCCATCTCTAGAAGAGCTAAGAAGGATAGGAGTACCCTCAGAATCACCTATTAATGCTACCGAGCAAGATTTAAGGATTGCGGTGCAATTTTTGACTCGTATAGTTGCTGGACAAGGTCAAGGACATGCTAGTCCAATTACAGGTACTAGTGGTGTGGATAGGGCAGCTAGTTTACGGACACAGGATTTCCTTAAATTGGATCCTCCCACATTTATCTGGTCAGATCTTAATGAAGACCCACAAGAGTTTATTGATCAAATACAAAGGGCTTTGGATGTCTTGCATGTATCTGGTAAAGAGATAATTGAGCTAGCAGCATATAGATTAAAAGGGGAGGGTATATTATGGTACGAATACTGGAAATGATCTAAGGGTACAGGTGCACCTTCAGCTAGTTAGAAAGTGTTCAAAGAGGCATTTCTTGATCATTACCTTCCATTTAAAATTTGGGAGGCCCGTGCAGATCAGTTTTTAAATCTTTGTCAAGGGATATATGCGTGAGGGAGTATAGTCTTCGATTTAACTCTTTGGCAGGTTTGATCCTAATGTAGTAGCTACTATGGATGATAGAGTTCATCGATATGTGGATAGATTGGATCCTTATTTGGTTAGAGACTATACTATTGCTTCTTTGAATAAAGACATGAATATAGCACAGATACAAGTTTTTGCACAAAAAATGAAGGATCAAAGGCAAAGAAGAAGGACATAAGAGCCGAAAAAAGTGTATTACAAGAGGGCTAGATCTATGGGGCAGTTTATGCCATCCCAAAGTGAGTTCAGACCTCAGTTTCCTAACAGATCACCTAGGAGATCATCTCCCTTCTCTACAGCAAGTGCTCCACCTCGGTTTCAAGGGTTTAGGGGCAATCAATTTGGGTAAAGAAGTGAGAGCCAAGGTTCACAGACTGTGGGGTATCAAGAGCAAGGGAGTAGGATCCAATTAAGACCTCCTCGGCAGCCATGTAGGCAATATGGAATGCTTCATTTAGGTGCATGCCGGTTTGGGACAGATGCTTGCTTTTGGTGTGGTATGTCAGGGCATATGATAAGAGAGTTGCCCATAAAGGGGAATGAGTAGTATGGAACGACCTACTGGATCAGCCGTTACATCATCATCATCGGTGCCTTTTTTAGGTACGGGTATACAACCTACAGGTCGTGGTAGAGGTGTTAAAGAAAAAAATAGTTCTAGCGGAGTTCAGAATTGTACATATGCTTATCGACAAAATTTGTAGGCTTCTCCTTATATGGTTACAGGTACATTGTCCATATTTTCACATAATGTATGTGCTTTAATTGATCTGGGCTCTATGCTATCATATGTCACTCCATTTGCTGGAAAGTTCAAAAGAATATCGAAATCACTGGTTAATCCATTTGAAGTGTCTACACTGGTTGGCAAGTTTATTGTATCTAGAAGAGTTTATCATAATTGCATAGTAACTGTTTGTGATCGTGACACATTGGCTGACATTATTGAGCTAGAAATTGATGTTATAATGGGTATGGATTGGTTGGCTTTTTTTTATGCCACAGTAGATTGCCGAACTAAGAGGGTGCATTTCCATTTTCCAAAAGAGGTAATCCTTGAATGGAGGGGTAATATTGGGGCACCAAGAGGTAAATTTATTTCTTATCTTAAGGCAAAGAAAATGATGTCTAAAGGGTACATATGTCATCTAGTGAGAGTGAAAGATATAGATGCAGTGCCACCAAATCTTTAATCAGTTAAAGTGGTAAATGAATTTCCCGATGTATTTCCTGAAGATTTTCTAGGTTTGCCTATAGAATGAGAAGTAGAGTTTGGTATTGATGTGATACTAGATACTCAACCTATCTCTATTACTCCGTATAGAATGGCTCCGATAGAATTACGGGGGTTGAAAGAGCAATTGAAAGACTTGCTAAAAAGGATTCATAAGGCCTAGTATGCCCCCTTGGGGCGCACCAGTGTTATTTGTGTGTAAGAAAGATGGTACGTTGAGAATGTATATTGACTACCGACACCTGAATAAGGTGACTATTAAGAATAAATATCGCCTTCCAAGAATTGATGATTTATTTGATCAATTACAAGGTGCTAAGTGTTTCTCAAAGATTGATTTGCGGCCGGGTTAACACCAAGTAAGGGTCAAAGAGAAAGATATACCCAAGACAGATTTTCGAACACGGTACGGTCATTTCAAATTTTTAGTTATGTCATTTGGGCTAACAAATGCACAAACATATTTTATGGATTTGATGAATAATGTGTTCAAGCCATTCTTAGATGTGTTCGTGATAGTATTTATTGAGGATATTCTGGTGTACTCAAGATCGAAAGAGGACCATGCTAATCATTTGCGGCAGGTATTACAGGTTCTTTGTGATCGTAAGTTATATGCAAAGTTCTCTAAATGTGATTTTTGGTTAAAATCTGTAGCATTCTTGGGTCATATTGTATCTGATGAAAGAATAAGGGTTGATGCTCAAAAGATAGAAGTCGTGAAGGGCTGGCCAAGACCTACAACACCTACGTAGGTTCGTAGTTTCCTTGGGTTGGCAGGTTATTATAGAAGGTCTGTTGAAGGGTTTTCTTCCATTTATGCACCTTTAAAAAAGTTAACACATAAAGCAGCCAAGTTTTAATGGAATGACACATGTGAAAGGAGTTTTCAAGATCTGAAGAATAAGTTGACTTCTACACACGTATTGGTACTTCCAGAAGGTACAGAAGGGTATGCTGTGTATTGTAATGCTTCAGGAGTTGTCTTAGGATGTGTATTGATGCAACATGATAAAGTAACAACTTATGCCTCAAGACAGTTGCGACCATATGAGAAAAATTATCCAACACATGATCTTGTGCTAGCAGCGGTTGTATTTGCTTTAAAGATATGGCACCACTACTTGTATGGGGTGCATGTTGACATATATACTGACCATAAGAGTTTGCAATATATTTTCTAGCAGAAGGACTTAAATCTGAGGCAACGAAGGTGGCTTGAGTTATTAAAAGATTATGACATTGATATTTTATATCATCCAGGGAAAGCAAATGTGGTAGCTGATGTGCTAAGTCGTAAGGCAATGGCGAGCACTTATGGGCAGTCCACGGAAAGACAAGGGATGACTAAAGATCTACACCAACTACTTAGCTTGGGGGTTTGCATTTTTGAATCTCCAGACGAAGGAGTCATTATGCAAAATGAAGTAGAATCTTCATTGGTAGCTAAGGTGAAAGAGAAGCAGTATGCAGATCTTATTCTATTATAGATTAAGGAGAATGTACAACAAGGTATGAAAAAGGCATTTGAACTCACGCAAAAGAGAGTACTTTGGTGCCAAAATAGATTGTGTGTACCTAATGTAGATGGGCTAAGAAAGAGGATTATGATGGAGGCATATTATTCAAGGTATTCCATCCATCCATTGTCAACTAAAATGTATTATGATTTGAAAGGAGTGTATTGGTGGGGTGACATGAAGAAGAACATTATAGAATTTGTAGTCCAATGTCCAAGTTGTCAATAAGTTAAAGTAGAGCACCAAAAACCTGAAGGTTCTATGCAACGTATGGATCTTCTAATTTGGAAGTGGGATATGATCAACATGGATTTCATCATTGGTTTGCCTCACACATTTTGGAAGTTCGATTCCATATGGGTAATAGTTGATATACTTACCAAATCAACACACTTCCTGTCGGTTAAGACCACTTATACAACTGAAGAGTATGCAAAATTGTATATTAAAGAGATAGTTTGGCTACACGGAGTCTTAATCTCTATTATATCTGATAGGGGAGCTCAATTCACTATAAAATTTTGGAAGTCTTTTCAGAGGAGTTTGGGAACACAAGTGAATTTAAGTATAATTTTCACCCTTAAACAGATGGACAAGCATAACGTACTATTGAAACACTTGAAGATATGCTGCGAGTTTGTGTATTGGACTTCAAAGGTAGTTGGGATGATCATTTACCTCTTATTGAGTTTACCTACAATAATAGTTATCATTCAAGTATCAAAATAGTGCCTTATGAAGCTTTATATGGGAGAAAATGTAGATCACCAATTGGGTGGTTTGAAGCGGGTGAAACTTCCTTATTTGGGCCAGATCTTGTTCATAAATCTATAGAAAAAGTTAAGGTGATACAACAACAACTAGAAATAGCTCAATGTCGACACAAATCATATGCAGATATTAGAAGAAGAGGGCTAGAGTTTTCTATAGGAGATTGGGTATTCTTGAAGGTGTCACTAATGAAAATGGTAATGAGGTTTTGTAAAAAAGGAAAACTAAGTCCATGTTATATAGGGCCATATAAGATTATTCAAAGGTTTGGCCAAGTTGCATATAAATTAGAACTACCTTTAGAGCTCTCAACAGTTCATCCGATGTTTCATGTCTCAATGCTTTGAAAGTGCATAGGAGATCCATCTCATATTACATCACTGAAGATGTACAAGTTAGAGAAGATCTTACTTATGAAGAAGTACCTATTGCTATTCTAGATCAACAAGTTAATAAGTTAAGAAATAAAGAAATAGCTTCTGTAAAAGTACTTTGGAGAAACCAACAAGTAGAAGAGATCACATGGGAAGCTGAGGAAGCGATGAAATCCAACTACCCTCATTTATTCGAGTTCGGATAGAAAGCCCAAGATGAAAAATTGGGGCAATAACAAGTAAGTATAAATATATAAGTATTATGTGGTAACATGAAGATTAAACTTAGGCTTGAACTTGTTTAGGCTGGTTAATCATGCTAACATTCGAGGACGAATATTTCTTAGGGGGGGGGGGAGGATGTAACACCTCGTATCCTACGTGTACTAGTTATACTTATATGTCACTTGATATAGCCTTATGGTATGGGTAATGGACTCGGTTTCCTATACGACTAGTGACGATAAGATAGGTTGGAAGGAACTGTCCGTGTATTTCAACGTGGCACGACCAAGTTAACATTGATGCAACTATTTAAACTTGGGATCGTGAATAGGTATTTGAGTCTAAAGTTTAAAGTGACCAAGTGCATACGAGTTTTAAGTTAAATTAAAAGGATTAAGAACTGAAAATGTGATAAAATATTGAGGTGCTTGCTTGACTTAATTAAGCTAGTAGGTGAGTCACCTACTTGAGCTATATAGACCAAGTTAATGGAGCTAAGGCTATGGATCAGATTCGGGCCTATATTAATGTACTCATTTGGGGCCCAAACTAAGTAAAAGAAAAAGAATGAAAAAGATCCCAATACCCAAATCTTCCAAGGCCCAATGTAATTAAGCCCAACCAAGAATAAAGAAAGTAGGTGCATTACCTACTTTGACCTTTTGAGCTGCTTGATATAACCAAATATGTGCATCACCTACTTGACCAATTTGTGGCTGAAAATGGAGTTAAAAGAGAAGGTTCTAGAGGGCTTAATATAAGACCAATTTAACTGGTCTTTTTACTCATTTTAATATATAAATTTCAGGATTTAAATCCAGCTTTATTACTTTCTTTCAAGGATTAAAATAATAGCCCCTATATTTTGTTTCAGGGTTCTTGAAGAAATGCTCACCTTTAAAAGCTAAGGTAAGTAAAAACACTTATGGTTTTAGCTCAATTCTCCTAGGGAAGATTAGGAAAACATGTTATCCCTGCTTAAATAGAAGTATAGGGAAGAATACTTCCACAAGCTAACTGGTCACTTTTCTTGATTATTAAGAGACTTTTCTCTTCTTCTTTTGTTTAAGTGTGAAGAGAAGTTCATGTTCTTGAAGAGTTCAAGATAAAAAGATAAATTACAAAAATTGAGGTAAGGTGACTTCTCCATCCTTGTCCTCCTTATGTATGAAATTTGAGTGATGAATTATGGATATGTTGTTATTAAGAATTCATAAGATGGTGAGTCCAATGTTATGTTGCTATGTGAAGGGTATTTGGGGCTGTTTCAGGGGCTTTTTTATGTCTATATTTGGGAAAAGCTTGGTTGATCTTAAAAAAGTATGTGAGTTATTGGTATTGACATATAAAAGGAGGGTGTAATGATACACCACTTAATTAGATGTTGTATAAGCTTGCTGCCTATCATGCTTTTTGGACTATTTTGTACATGTTATGAAGCCAAAGGAGTCTCCGGGGATCTTATATGAATCTGTGTGTTATACAAATGTAATTAGAGGAGAAGAGGTTGAAAGAATACCCTGGGTTGCTAAATTACTGGCTTACTGCCCAACTACTATTTTGGTGAGGTTAAGTAGCCCAAATGTGTTGATTAGCTACTAATACTAGTTTTATCATATATTTTGTTGTAGATAAGTAATCCAAAAGGCAGGAGGTTAATTCGGGTTAATATTGGAGTTGTACAGCAAGGTATGTAAGGCTACTCTATTCCGTATTCTTTGGCATAAAATCTGATACTTGTGTTACAATGTGAGCTTCCAAAGTTCTCCTATAGTAAATGATACATAGTGGCAGCGTATGATCTCCCATATAGCTAACGACCTTGTGTAAGGGCCATGTCTTTTCTTATAATTTTTGGGCTTCATTTAAGGCCCAATGGTGTAAGACTTATTAATGCCCACAAATTGCTACATAATTCATCCATTCTCTCATGTTTCCATATTTCCATAAATGTTACGGTTGTCAGCTAGACTTAGAAACGTACGGGGTGTTACAGGTTTCTATATCAAGTTACCCTCAACCCATTGTTTAAACGATGGTACCTGGTGGGACAAGATCCAAGGGGACAAGGTATCCTTATTTAGCCACTATTGGGGCTGTAATATAGGTGGTTCCTCTGGTCGCTCTATGAACAGTTTTGTGTGGGACCAACTCTGATGGGACAAGTTCTCTTTTGTTGGCCCTTGTTATTAATCCAATATCAATGGTTTCCCTAGGGGATTCATCAATGGTTCCTTCACAACCTAGCTCTCCTTCAATGATTGCTCCAGTGATTCACTAATGACACCACAAATGGATCCTAAAATAAATATTCCACTAATGTGTATCTCTTTTAATTAGTATTATTTTATATGTCCATGTTGTCCCATGGACTATTTTTTGTTTTTTATTAGTTTGCATGTCTTAGTTGTGATGTAGGACTCTCCATATCTCTTCTCCTTTGTACTCATTTGAAGTGTTCGTGTGTCATGTGTCATATTTTCAAAGTATGTTATTTTATTCACTTATTGAATTTAAGATCACCTTTTTTAATGTTTTCTAGATACTCATATATTTATTTGTGCCTTTATTACCATTGTTATTGTTATTGACAATATCTTTGTTAGTACTGTTTCAAAAAATAACCTCTTACGCTTTAAAAATACAACAAATCAGCTTACATGTCGGGTATATTTTCATTCTAAACTCTACAGTGTAAAGTAATAATGCATCTATCATGGCCCAATATTTAAGTGGCATCTATCACACCACCTATGATAGGTAAACCAACCCAACACATAAAAACTAGTAGTCAAACTGATAAGCAGAAGAAGTAAAATAGTGATAAATCTCAAACTGAATCTCATAAACAACTCGATAAAGAAGTAAAAATATCAACAAATATCCCAAAATTCAATAGTTACAAGTACAAACCTCTAATGATGAAATAAATACAAGAGGAGTCTAACACATCTCAATATAAGAAAAGACAACAATATCAGGATAGAGTAGATATGGTAGGCTCTAGATCAATCAACCTCTACCTTTGAATCTTAATATAAGAAATCCCATGTGAAGACTCTGACTCAATGTCTGTGAACAAGTAGCTCTGAACCTGCACATAAAATGTACAAATAAACAAGCGTGGGTACCAAACCACATTTACACAACAACATCATCGACTAACCCTAATTTAAACCAATAGCGAGAACCACCTAAAATACTACTACCGACTATATCCTCGAACACCTTCCAATTAGGAAAGCCACACCTAATACAACAGTTATACATCAATAATGTGGAGACAACACTAAACAAAAATGATAACTCTTCAAATTAGAACAAGAGTAACAAACCACTCAATCACTGTTCACAATAATAATAGTATGAAATCAAATGTAAATATTGAAATGAATGCAATATGATATAATGTAGGCTACAATATATGTTTACAATATTTTATAGCTAGCTGAGATGCATGAGGGACTCACAAAGTTCAAATAACCTCCAGAAACAATTTGCCACTGGGCATGCAAGTTATGAATCCGTCCAAAACCATTTTTTTGTCTGGCCATCGAGAACACTTTTCCATAAAGAATGCAATTAAAATCAATAAAATTCACCTGTAACACATTCCCATCGAGTATGTAAGTCATTTCAAATAATATTTCTCAAAAATATGTGTAACAACCCTCAAAGTAATTTTCAATTTTTGGTGTGTTTTTACCATTTTACCACTTTCCATAGTTGATTTTTAGTATTTGTTGAGTACAATTGTATGTGGTATAGTTTCCAAGGTGATTGGTTGAGTATTGTGTGAGCTTTTTATTTTGGAAGGATTTAGAGTTGGTATGATTAACTTTGATTAAACTTGATTTTGAGGTTGTATGGGAATTCTGTCAATTTTGTTAGCTCAAAAATATCATTTTAGGGGGTAGTAGGACCTTTGGTTCAAGTCTCAAGGCGTTCTGATGGGTTTTGAGTAGTTGGTTAGAAATTTGGAAGTTTATAGTGTCGCGCCCCATTTTTCTCGCGAAAAGCGGGATTCGACGTGACAGACTCTTTTTGGGATTTAAAGAGTGAAGAGTCGCCACCTAACGAATTAAGGTGCGTTAGGGCACCATTCTAGACTAATTAAAATTAATTAATTATTAGCCTATGTTAACCAGAAATTCGGGTAAGGGTTCAGGTTACCTCGAAAGGAAGGTGTTAGGCACCTTTCGAGGTCCACAAATGTGGGTCCCGGCCGAATTCATATATTACGTGGGAATTTCTATGTGATAAGAAAAGATTGATTATTTTATTAACTACATAATAACTAAGTGTTAAAATAAATAATTAATAAGCTAAACATACAACTTAACTTTTTAGCAATTATCTAAGTGATAACATAATACGGTACGTAAAAGTAAATCAGATAAGCAAGAAGATAGAAGAGACACAATTATATAATTGAAAGATTTATTTTAAATACTAACGAACCTAAACTACCCCAGATAATTTTTAGACACTCAAAAATAAGATAAAGAAAAAGCCGATTTCGAAAAGCCTTTAAACAATGAATTAATTTTAGCCTATTCGGATCAGCGCCCGGCTTATTAACGGATGACAATGTCATATGTTGCATTGTCGAATTTTGCTCGGGGCGACTTACATCATTTCCGATTTTCTACCTACCCCACCTAGTTTGATTATTAGTCTTAAAGACGTTCTAAAGAAAACGATAAAACTAACGTTCCCTAAAATATCTACCCGTCCCAACTTAATGTCCAAGAGGCGTCGGACTTATTATTTTAGGTAAGGATCTAGACATAGAAAAAGTCTTAGGCTTCCTAGTTAGACTCAGAGTTTACGTCAAACAAAACAAATTAGGACTAACAATTAGCACGTAAAGGTTTCAAATATGCCTCTTATTTAATTAAAGTTAAATAGGTGATTAACATGCTTGCAAGATAATTATTTATTTTACACAATTAAAACCTATAGGCATGATATCTAATGATGAACGTCATTCAGAATGGGTCCGAAAATTAAATAAAAATGCAAGATGTTAAGTTAAGAATGCCTAAAATTAATCTAGGAATGCTAAAAAATAAATTTTAACATGTTGAAGAATTAGTTTAATCATGCTAACAATTAATTCCACATGGTGGAAATTGAATAACAGCTACTGAAAAATAGTCTAAGATGCTGGACATCAATTTCGATTGCTGGAAAATAGTCTTTAGATGCTGGAAATTAATTAATCATGCTGGCAATTAATTTTTTTTTAAATATGCTGAAAACTATTTTCCATATACTGAAAATCAAATACACTTGCTGGAAGTTATTTTTTAACATGACAATAAAAAATAGCAATAAAAAAAAATATTTATTATGCTGGAAATTAAATTAACTTGTTGAAAATTATTTAAAATATACTGAAGGATATTTATTGTATGCTAAAAATTAAATAGACTTGTTGGAAATTATTTTAGTAGGTTGAAAACTAAGCTTTTGATATTCTGAAAATTAATTGAAAATTGCTGGACATTTAGTTTTGAAATCTGGAAATTACAAAATATACTAAAAATGATTTAAAGTTGTTGAAAATTAATTAGACATTCTAAAAGCAGTTTAGTCATGCTGAGAATTGTTTAATCACGTTGAAAAGGTAGTTTGGACCAAAAAAAAAAAAATATTTCTTGGATGCTGAAATTTGATAAACATGCCGGAAATTCATTTAAACATGCTAAAATATTAGAAACTGCATTTGAGACTAAAAAAAGGTAAATATAAATACAGGAAAATGATTTTATAGGTGCTGAAAATTGATTTCAGTTGCTGGAAAAGCAGTTTTAAATGCCGCAAATTAATCTTTGATGGTTGGAAATTGATTAAGAATGCTAAAATTAATTAAACTTTTGCTAGACATGAGTCAACCATGTTAAAAATTAATTAAACACACTTAAATTAAATTAACACATTCAAGATTGGCCTAATACCTCTAGAGGTTAGTTAATGATCCTAAAACATGGTTCTACGTGATATAAATAATTTTAAATAACCCTAGATTGTTTGCCTAAGCGATAAAACCGTTTAATTTCATTAAATAGTCCTGGAAGCATGACATCTAGATGCTAAAGTATTCAAACATGTAAAATCCCCGCCCCCGAAGCAGTCCCCCGCAATCTTTTATTACATACATATGAGAGTTTGTACAATGCATTATTACAGACCCATAATGAGTGTAAAGGAAGTCAAAATAAATAAATAAAATCAAAAGCCGTTTGGACAGCTCCTAAAACACCCTAAAACCCCAGCGACTCTTCATCTCGTTCAAACCCGAACTCGATCGAAGAACCACCCACATTAAACTGCACAACCCAAGAGTTTAAGAGGCAACCAATTTCGTATAACAGTAAACACCACATGAAGCATAAACTAATTTCTTATAGCATAACCAATAGATGTGACACACAGAATTATGCAACACACACACAAAAAAAAAACGAATGGAATGTTACGTATAAGGATTGGAATTACTTTGATGGAGACTAACCTGTCAAGCGACAAATAAATAATAAGAAATCCTTAAGCAGTGCAGCAAGATGAACCAAGAATAGAATTTTCCAAAGCCAAAACCAACAGAAAACTTGCAGTATTTGTTTATATATATGTCTATAAAAAAAAATTATAGAGAGAGTCTGTGATGAAGAGAGGATTCCTTTTTCTTTCCTTTCTTCTCTTTTCTCTTTCAATATGAGAGAAGACGCCTACTTATATAGTAGGGAGTTGCTGCTATGCAGAATATTAAAAAGGGAAGAAGAATATTTGGTAATCAATTTAAAAAATTGTTTTCCTTAAATGAATGGGGTGAATCAGTTAATAATAAAAGGGGTTCAAAATTTACCAGCATTATTTTAGTAACAATATATATATATATATATTGAGGACACATTGACAGCTTGTCATGCAATCAAATATCTGTGCATGTAAATATAATTAAGGAATAGAAATATATCAGAATAAAATAATAAAGAATGCCAAGAATGAATCATTTATGAGTTTAATACAAAATCATATAGGACAAGTCAAACGGATCTGAAATTTACTTTAATTACACACGTAATGCAGTCATTTAAGGCAACAAAACCAATTGGAATAACTTATCAATAAATAAGACTCATGACAGATTCTTTGTAATCAACTAAGTACTAATTCCTAACTTTCAGTACCAAAATTAATCAAATAACCAGCAAAGAGATGTATTTTCGGAAATTTCCCCAAAATTAGCACCCGATTGATAATTAGGGTTAACACGATGTTGAGAGAATTTGGGGCTTTTCACATATGTCAATCTAGATGTGTAAGTAAACACGAAATTGCAAGAATTGAACAAAAATTATCAACCAAAATGCACAAATTTCAAATCTGGTCATCAACCAAAGCAACACACTTGAACTCGAACTAATTGAACATGTAATGGGTTATGTAAAAAAAAAATCATACCGGAGATGGAGAGAAGGTCGGCGACGGCATAACTCGCCGACCAATAGTGATGTGGCGGCATGGTGAAGGAGAAAAGAGGGCAGGAAGGCCGTGAGAGGATGTGGGGGCGACAGCTGTGGGGGTTTCGCTTGGAGGATGACGAAGAGGAGATCGGGGAGAGAGAGAGAGATCGAGGAGAGGCAGTGAGAGTTGAGGGTTTAGTCCACCGGCCAGTGGTGGAAAGAGTTCGACGGCTGGTAGGCCTTGGTTGTTCGCCGGCGTGGAGGTGGCGGCGAGAGAGAGAGAGAGATCGGAGAAGAGGGTGAGGGCGGCGCGACCGAGAGAGGAGAGAGATAGAGAAAGATCGATGGAGAGAAAGAGTGTGGGGTGCGGTTGTGGGTTCCGCTGGCGGTGGGGTGGCTGGTTGGTGTCTTGCCGGCTGAAGTTGCCTGGTTCACCGGCGAAAGGATTCGCCGGTGAGGGGTGGAGAACAGAGAGAGTCAGGGGTGGTGCGGCTGTGAGTTTTTGATTAGGGTTAGGTTTGGGGTAGGTTTTAATTAAAAAAGGAAAGACAAGATATAATTAATCTGGGCCGTTAGATCATATTTGATCTGCGGCTGAGATTAAAATCAGGATATGGGTCGGATCCGGGTCGGATATGGGTCAGAAATTGGGTTTGATAAAAATTTAATTTAGGGATTTTAATTTGGGGTTAAATCAAAATCAATTTTGGTTAAAATTGGTATAAAATTGGGGTACAAAAATGGCTGAAAGTTAAACAAACTAGGGGAATTGAATTAGAATGCTATTTAATTAATTAATCAATAAAATTCTAACAAAATTAATCAATGTTATGACACGTAATATATCATTTAAAATCAACGACATAATGATTTGAAACAGAATGGGCATCTATGAATACAAAATTTAAAAATACTATTATGATAATAATAATAATAATAATAATAATAATAATAATAATAATAGACTATGTATTTGTAAATTATGAGAATGCATATTTGAGAAAATAATTTAATAATATTTATAAAATTATGTAAAATATTATATTTAAATTAGTAAATTATATATATTATATCAAAAAATATAAAATTAAATGCTAAAATAAATTGCATGCTTTAAAAATCATAAATACGAAATGTCAGAATTTGTTTGATACAAAAATAGTAGTTTAAAATTCAAAAATTAATATTTTGATAAAAATAGCAATCTGAAAGGATATCGGGAGGTCAAAATTGGGTGTCAACAGCTGCCCCTTCGTTGCTTGGGAATGATGAAAGAATTGTCAAGTAACGAACGTTGACTTAGTAGCCAATTTTGTCTGACCGATATGATGGTTTGCTGGAATCGAAAAGCGAGAGAGATTTGTTAAAAGGATGTGGCCGAGACTTCGGTTTCAAGTCGCCTACATATCTCGGGTTTAGGAGAATCAGGCCGTGTGTAGTTCTAGATTTAGGAACGAATAATATTCCTAAAGAATGTCAATGATACGGTATACGGGCGACAATAAAGGTAGTATGAGCCGATAAGGTTTGAGTAGGTAGAATTCAAAATAATTTTGAATGAAAAATTGTGAGAATGAGAGGTGAACGTGTTGCAAGCTGTATTGGAGTGACGGAGAGAAAGTGAAGTTGTATCTCGGAAATAGGAGTGAGGGTTACTCCCATTTTGACTCGTTCTTCCTTCGTTGCCTGCATGCTTCTAGTATTACTTACTAAAAAATAAATAATAAGTAATTGTTGTAAATATTATTTAAATGTGATACAATTTCCCTGTTAGACCATGAGCATTTGCTTTGAGACGATAAGGATGATGTCTCTAAGCCATGATGTCTTAGGGCCATGATAGCAAAAAAGTAAATCCTAAGGCCATGAAATGATGTCTGCAGGCCATGAAAATGACGCCTTTAGACTATGACGCCTTTGGAGCATGATAAACAGAAAGTAAATCCTTAGGCCATGAAATGATGTCCGCAGGCCATGAAAATGACGCCTTTAGACCATGACGCCTTCGGAGCATGATAAGCAAAAGTAAATCCTTAGGCCATGAAATGATGTTCACAGGCTATGAAGATAGTGCCTTTGAACTATGACGCCTTAGGGTTATTAAATAATGGTTAAAGAAAGCGTATCTGGCATAACTTGATGTAGTTTAGCTACTTGATGCAATTTGTCTACTTGATTGTGGATTCTGCAGGTGCAATGTAATGTAGATTTCTGTGGATGCGCTGCGGAGTGAACTCTTGCGGGAGCCATGCAATATCGACCCTTGCAGGAGCCGTGTAATGTTCATTTTTGTGGATGCACTGCGGAGTGGACTCTTGCGGGAACCATGCAATATCGACCCTTGCAGGAGCCGTGTAATGTTCATTTCTGCGGATGCACTGCGGAGTGGACACTTGCAGGAGCCATGCAAATGTTGACCCTTGCGGGAGCCGTGTAATGTTTATTTCTGCGGATGCACTGCGGAGTGGACACTTGCAGGAGCCATGCAAATGTTGACCCTTGCGGGAGCCGTGCAATGTTCATTTCTCGGATGCACTGCGGTGTGGACTCTTGCGGGAGCCATGCAATATTGACCCTTGCAGGAGCCATGCAATGTTCATTTCTCGGATGCACTGCGGTATGGACTCTTGCGGGAGCCATGCAATATTGACCCTTGCAGGATTCGTGCAATGTTCATTTCTCGGATGCACTGCGGTGTGGACTCTTGCGGGAGCCATGCAAATGTTGACCCTTGTAGGAGCCGTGCAATGTTCATTTCTTGGATGCACTGCGGTGTGGACTCTTGCGGGAGCCATGCAATATTGACCCTTGCAGGAGCCGTGCAATGTTCATTTTCTGCGGATGCGCTGCGGTATGGACTCTTGTGGGAGCCATGCAATATTGACCCTTGCAGGAGCCGTGCAATATTTATTTTCTGCGGATGCGCTGCGGTATGGACTCTTGCGGGAGCCATGCAATATTGACCCTTGCAGGAGCCGTGCAATTTTGAGGAGAGGATAGAGTAGCTTAACTGCTTTCTCCTGTTGGATGCATAGTGGGCTTTCTTTGCTGATGATTGTTCGGGTGTTGCAAAGTGGCCGCTGCATTTGTACCTGTTGTTTCTGCACTCAAAGAAAGAATGTAAGTTTGTAAAGGGGGAGGTTGATTTGTGCCTCTGCTATGACTGGTGCGCCTCCTCCTCGCTTGATATTGTAGACCGATAATAGGCTTCGTCCGAGCTTTTACTTGGGTAGAAAAAATAAGTTTTAAAAAATCACGTTTCAAGAATGTTTGCTCTTGAAAAAAATGAGAAATGAAAAGGAGATCAAAATATTATTGAATCATTGATTGTGACACGTTTCGAGACAACGCAACTTTTTATAAGTAAATATCTTAGAAATTTTTGATCTTCAAAAATTTCTGCCCCAGTGTAGATTTGATTGCTTTGATAGGTGAAGATTTCTTGCTGTGAATTTTTGAGTTTTTCCTCAAAAATTCTGCCCCAGTATCATAGTTGTACAAATGCTATTTCATGGAATTTTTGAGATCCCCTCAAAAATTCTGCCCCAGTTACATGCTTTAAAGGGAAAATGGAAAATTTTATTATGATAGGACCGAACTCCAAAGGGAGCGCCTACGTATCCCTCTTAAACGGGAATCAGGTCAAACGTAGTTCCAATTACAAGGAAGAAGGCATGAGAATAAAGCTTAAACATAATATCTTTTGACAGCATCTGCATTGATAGGCTTGGTCCAAACTTTGCCGTCCATTTCGGCAAGTATGAGCGCTCCTCCTGTCAGAATTTGATGAACCACATAAGGTCCTTGCCAATTCGGTGAGAATTTACCTTTTGCTTCATCTTGGTGCGGAAAGATCTTTTTCAAGACCAACTGCCCGGGCGAGAAGTGCCTCGGTTTAACCTTCTTGTTGAAAGATTTGGCCATTCTATTTTGATAGAGTTGACCATGACAGACTGCGTTTATCCTCTTTCCGTCTATGAGTGCCAGTTGCTCGAACCTACCTTGTATCCATTTCGCGTCACTCAGTTCTGCTTCCTGGATGATTCTGAGAGAGGGTATTTCTACCTCAGCAGGTATCACTGCTTCGCTACCATAAACCAGAAGATAAGGTGTGGCACCTGTAGAGGTTCTGATTGTAGTGCGGTATCCTAGCAGGGCCAAAGGTAACTTTTCGTGCCAGTGCCTGTAATTATCTATCATCTTTCGAAGTATCCTCTTGATATTCTTATTGGCAGCTTCCACCGCCCCATTCATTTGTGGCCTGTATGCTGTGGAGTTTCGAAGTTTGATCTTGAACATCTCACATGTTGTTCTCATCAGATCCCTATTGAGGTTGGCCCCATTATCTGTGACGATAGACTCAGGTACTCCAAATCGACAAATAATGTTATTTCGAACAAAATCATCTACAACCTTCTTTGTGACTGACTTATGAGAAGTGGCTTCAACCCACTTAGTGAAGTAGTCAATTGCAACAAGAATAAACCTGTGTCCATTAGATGCGGATGGTTCAATGGGACCAATGACATCCATGCCCCAAGCTGCGAAAGGCCAAGGGGAGCTAGTGACGTGGAGTTCATTGGGAGGAACTCGAATCATGTCGGCATGAGTTTGGCACTGATGACACTTTTGCACATAACGAATGCAATCGGTCTCCATGGTCAACCAAAAGTAACCTGACCTTAATATCTTCTTTGCCAACATAAATCCGTTCATGTGAGGTCCGCATGTTCCAGCATGTATCTCCTCGACCAACCTGGATGCTTCCCTAGCTTCGATGCATCTTAGTAAACCCAGATCGGGAGTCCTCCTATACAGGATTTCCCCATTTAAGAAGAATTGATTTGCTAACCTCCGAATGGTGCGCTTCTGAGTACTCGTTGCATTCTCTGGATAATCTCCACTTTTCAGATATCCTTGTATATCAACATACCATGGTTTTCCATCCGTTTCTTCCTCTACATGAAAGCAATATGCAGGCTGCTTTTGTATGTGAACGGGGATGGGGTCGATATAATTCTTGTCTGGATGCTGGATCATGGAAGACAAGGTAGCCAAAGCGTCTGCGAACTCATTCTGAATTCTTGGAACATGCTTGAATTCTATCTTGCGAAACCTCTTGCGCAACTCTTGTATACAATCTAAGTATGGTAGGAGTTTTGTATTTTTTGCGGCCCACTCACCTCGTACTTGATGAATCAATAAATCCGAATCTCCAATCACCAATATTTCCTGGATATTCAAATCAATTGCCAAACGAAGCCCCAAAATGCAAGCTTCATATTCAGCCATATTGTTGGTACAGGGGAATCTGAGCTTGGCCGACACAGGATAATGTTGACCAGTCTCTGAGACCAAAACGGCGCCAATACCCGCTCCTTTGAAATTTACAGCTCCATCAAAGAATAACCTCCAGCCATCATATTCTTCGGAGATGTCCTCACCTACGAATGCTACTTCTTCATCAGGAAAGTAAGTTTTTAAGGGCTCATACTCTTCATCCACGGGATTTTCATCCAAATGGTCTGCCAAGGCTTGCGCTTTCACAGCTTTCTGCGTGACATAGACTATGTCAAACTCGCTCAGTAATATTTGCCATTTAGCTAGCTTCCCTGTAGGCATTGGTTTCTGAAATATATACTTCAGAGGATCCATTCTGGAGATCAAATAAGTTGTGTATGCCGAGAGATAGTGTCTCAATTTCTGAGCTATCCAAGTTAAGGCACAACACGTGCGTTCCAGTAAGGAATACCGAGCCTCATACGATGTAAATTTCTTACTCATGTAATAAATAGCCTGCTCCTTTCTGCCTGTCTCATCATGTTGCCCCAGAATACAACCAAAACCGTTATCCATCACAGATAAATATAGCAACAACGGCCTACCAGGTTCGGGAGGAACCAGAACGGGAGGATTTGATAAATAATCCTTGATTTTGTCGAATGCCTGCTGACACTCTGTCGTCCATTCTATAGCCGCATCCTTCTTCAATAGCTTGAAAATTGGCTCACAAATTATAGTAGATTGAGCTATGAAGCGACTGATATAGTTGAGGCGACCCAAGAAACTCATTACCTCTTTCTTGCTTTTTGGAGGCGGAAGATCCTGAATAGCTTTGATCTTGGCTGGATCCAGTTCTATACCCCGACGACTGACAATGAATCCCAATAATTTTCCAGCAGGGACCCCAAAGACACACTTAGCAGGATTCAACTTCAAATTGTACTTCCTTAGTCTGTTAAAGAACTTTTCCAAGTCATCCAGGTGATTTGATCCCTTTTTGGATTTAATGATGACGTCATCCACGTAAACTTCAATTTCCTTGTGGATCATGTCATGGAATAGAGCGGTCATGGCCCTCATGTATGTAGCTCCAGCATTCTTCAGGCC
Source organism: Capsicum rhomboideum (assembly GCA_031232105.1). NCBI lineage: Eukaryota > Viridiplantae > Streptophyta > Magnoliopsida > Solanales > Solanaceae > Capsicum > Capsicum rhomboideum. The sequence goes on from CP124716.1 coordinate 138,915,251, forward strand.
AAAAGGCATAAACTTGTAACAGTATGTTCCCCAAGGAGTAATAAAAGCGGTTTTCTCCGCATCGTCATCATGCATCTTTATCTGATGATAACCGGCGAAGCAATCCACAAATGACTGTGTTTCATGCTTAGCACAATTATCAATTAATAAATGTATATTTGGGAGTGGAAAATCATCTTTCGGGCTAGCTTTGTTGAGATCCCTATAATCCACACAAACTCTGACCTTTCCATCTTTTTTAGGAACAGGCACGACATTGGCCAGCCAGGTAGGATACTCAGTTACTTTGAGAATACCGGCCTCAATTTGCTTTGAAATCTCTTTTTTGATTTTCAAGCTCAGATCGGGTTTATATTTTCTCAACTTCTGCTTAATAGGAGGACAAGATGGATCGGTGGGCAACCTGTGGGCTACAATTGACGTGCTTAGCCCTGTCATATCGGCATACGACCAAGCAAAGACATCCGGGTGTTTCTTCAGAAACTGAATATGTTCCTCCTTCTTATCTTTTGGCATATAAATACTAACACGAGTTTCTTTTATTATCTCAGAATCCCCTATGTTCACTATTTCAGACTCTACAAAGTTTGCCTTGGGTTTATCTTCAAAATCTTCAACCTTACTAACAAATTCCTCGGGCACCTCACTTTCTTCCACCTCTTCTAATTCACTTATATTATGTTGCGTAGTCTCATTATGTGTCACAATCTCAGATTCAACATTCTTAAAAGTGATTTTGCTGAAAGAAACAGAAATAAATAATATTAATAAAAGATGAAAAGAAAGCTTTTATTAACTCAAATAACTTTAAATGTCTCCAAACATAACAAAATAACTAAAAGAAGTAAATTAGCTCGAAATCGAGTCTGTTTATTTCAAACAATAATATGAAAAATAAAAATCTTCAAATCTACCCAAGTGCTCGGCGAGGCCTGGAAGGAGTGGCAGTCCAGTTGCTGAGTGTAGCCTTTTGCTCAACATTCTGACTAGGGGCCCCTCTCTCCTCACTGATGATGACGTTACAATCTTCTCTTTCTGCTTCAGTCAAAAACAAGTTCTTCAAACTTTCCAGTATTTCATCTTCACCGTCATCAAGAAACCCGGTAGAGTGGAAAATTTCATACAATGATAGCGAAGGATCGGGTGTCCGGCCCTCGTCCATGTAGCCCAAACCAGAAGTGTCATTTTTCACAAAAGGGTATATGGGTTCAATTATTCCTTGCAATCTGGCCCCAAGACCCTTACCTGGCTCATATCCAGCTTTGAGCATTCTCTCTCCTTTAGTCTTCCAACTCAGCTCTTCTTCCACGCTTCCAACCATTTCTAACGTGTGAAACATTTCTCCATCAAGAACCTCTTTTCCTTCGACAGCATAGACGGGATATCCTCTTTCACCATGTATTACAACCTCTTGGTGGTCGTACTCGAATTTGAGGCATTGGTGTAGTGTGGAGGGGACTGCACCCGCCATGTGAATCCACGGCCTACCAAGCAAGAGGTTGTAGGAAGCAGGAATGTCCATCACCTGAAATGTCACGGGAAAAGTAACGGGACCCATTACCATGTCCAATGTAATCTCCCCAATAGTATCTCGCTGGGAGCCATCAAACGCTTTCACGTTCATCTTCCAACTTTGTATTTTAGCCAAATCGACCTCCAACCTTGTCAGTGTATCCAAAGGACATATGTTCAAACCTGAGCCTGGATCAATCAACACTCGAGACACAACCCTCTCTCCATGCTGCACTGTAATATGCAAGGCTTTATTGTGCGACCTTCCTTCAGGTGGCAGCTCATCCTCGTGAAAGGATATCTTGTATGCCTCAAATACTTGCCCGACCATATGGGCCATCTCCCCCATGTTATAGTAGATGGTACATAGGCTTCACTTAACACCTTCATCAGAGCACTTTTATGATGTTCAGAAGTCTGTAGCAGTGTCAAGATGGATATTTGAGCTGGGGTCTTGTTCAGCTGCTCGATCACAGAGTATTCTTTAGCCTGTATCTTCTTCCAAGCACCACCCTCTTCCACTTCTATCATGGGTTGCTTGCTTTTACTAGAACTTCCTTGAGTTAGATTTTCCGTTGTATATATTCTCCCAGATCTGGTGACGCCTTGTGCGACGTCTGCTTCAGCCATTCTTGCTTTACCCAGAGTATTCTGCTCATAATTCCAAGGAACTGCATGGGAGTTATAAGCAATCGGGGAGGCTCTAAAGACTGTGAAAGGAGTCTTAGGTACTGCTACCTCAACCTCAAACGGTACCCATTTTGGTGTACTGATGGGCGTACCATTCGCCTTTTCAATGAACCAAATAGAGTTTTCCAGGCCTACCAATTCATCAACATCGAGCATGTTTACTTGATGATCCGGTAATGGATTGTTGGTGACATTCGGCGTCGGATCTTTCAACTGAATGGCCTTAGTGTCAATCAACATCTGGATCTTGTCCTTCAGAGTATAGCATGTTTCTAAGGTGTGACCCCTCATCCCAGAATGATACGCGCAAACCTTGGTAGGATCAAAATGTTTGGCTTGAGTATTCTCACGTCCGGCAGCAATGGGAGTGACATAGCCCGCCTCCCTAAGTCTTTCGTATAGTTGGGCTATAGGTTCGGCTAAGGGAGTGTATTGTTTTTTCTGAAAATTGGCTCTGGGTCTTTGGTTTTGTTGGGGAGAAGGCTGGGGTGTTTGGACATGAGTGGGTTGGACATTATACACGGGGTACACAGGACTTTGGAATTGTGGATGTAGTGCATATGGGGTAGGTGTTTGGTATAGAGGGGAGTGATATGGCATTGGAGTTTGAATTTGGTATGGAGATGTTGGGTACGACATTGGCGATTGTGGATAGGGAGGTGGAGTTGTGATAGGTGTTTGGTAATTGGGCGCACTTTTTGAAGGTTGGGCTAACATCACTGTACCTACCTCCTTTTTCTTCTTGTTCTCATTGATCCCTCCAGACTGTAAAGCCTTGTTGGCAGCCTGTAAAGCTTCCAGACTGATAATGCTTCCATTCTTAAGCCCTTCCTCGAGCATTTCACCTACCCTAATGATTTCAGCGAAACTCTTATCCATAACGGTTATCATTTTCTCAAGATATTGCGGCTCCTGTGCGCGAATAAAGTACTCCTTCATTTGAGATTCTTCAATCGGGGGTCTAGCTCTTGCAGCCTCCGACCTCCATCTTATAGCATAATCCCTGAATGACTCATTAGGCTTTTTCTTTAAATTCTGCATATAGAACCAGTTAGGAGCATTGTCAATGTTGAACCCGAACCGTTCCATAAAATCCGACGCCATATCGATCCAGCCTTTCTATTTTCTTGCATCCTGCTCAATATACCATGTCAGGGCTTCTCCAGTGAGACTTCTCATGAACATTTTCATTCTTATTCTCTCATCTCTCCCAACTCCAGCCAGCTTATCACAATACATACGCAAATGAGCCTTGGGATCTCCAGTCCCATTATACAATTCAAACTTTGGAGGTTTGTAACCCTCCGGTAACTCCACATCAGGGTGTACACATAAGTCTTCATAACTGAGCCCCCTTGACCCTTTGGTTCCCTCAAGCTATTTCAGCCTCTCAACCACAGATTGCATCATAGGGTTTTTTTCTGAAGGGTCAGGTGCATACTGAGGGTAAGTGAATGGGGTTGTTTCGACATAGATGGGGTTCGAAGAGTTGCTTCCGGATGCTTGGTTGTAGGATGCGTTAGCGAAAGGCGTATGTAGGTAGGTGGGATATTTAGTATTTTGGGCATGCTGTGTGTGATATGTGGAAATTGGAGTATGGTGGGTATTTTGGGCAAAGGGAAGGTTTTGGATATTTTGAGGGAAGGAATGGCTTTGGATGTTTTGGGGAGGAGGAAGATTTTGGGTGTTTTGAGGAAGAGGGAGGTTTTGGGTGTTTTGAGGAAGAGGAAGGTTTTGGGTATTTTGTGGAAGAGGGGGGTTTTGGGTGTTTTGAGGAGGAAGAAGGTTTTGGACATTTTGAGCTGCGGGTAATTGATGGCTTGGGGTAGAGGTTTGAGATTTTGCCCCAGTATGACCGTCAGCTTGTGGTTCGAAAGGAGTGTTGAGGGCGACAGAAAGATTGGCCAAGTTGCGCACTTGTGCTAATTCTGCTTGCAGTTCAAGAATCTGTTGTCCCATTCTTAGGACAATTTCGTTTTGTCCCATGACACTTTCTCCTTCTGTGCTTTTGTCTGTAGCGCTGTTGTTATCTCCCATTTTATCTTTCGAACTTGTAGGAGGAGGAAGAGGAGGAGGAGCCCCTTTTGACCGTGTGTGATAGGCCAGAGTGCACAAGTCAACCTTTGGGGAAGGGGAAAGAATAACAAAATCCAAAATTAGTGCGTTAGTGGCATAAGAAGAGTAACAAAAACAACACACATTAGACACATTGTTCGACGTTTCCTATTTTGGGTGCCTCTTTTGAGCCAGAGGTGGGCCTATCGTTGCTTGAGAGATAAATATGTCATAAGATAATGCCATTTGCTCATAAAAATAAACCCCAACAAAATGGAAATTCATTAAACTAAATTGTCTCAAAAATCAAAAATACAAAGAAATATTAAAGAACTAAACTAAATTCTGAAAACATCTTCTTCCTTGTCTTCTTTTTTGTATGCATCTAAAGCTTTGTCAAAGCGATGACGGCCAGTCAGGAGGTATGATAGTGCCAGTGTTCCTCCCAGGTTTCCCATGCTAAGACATTCTTTGCCTTGTCGATCAAACTCTTCACGAAGTTCTTGCACCTTCTCCTCCACACTTAGAGCGCGTTGCCTCCAAAATTCTAGTTCTTTACCCATTTCTGCTATCTCCTTTGCGTTATCATCATGCAATTGGTGATGTTGTGTCTCAGATTCCAAAGCCCTTTTCTTAAACTTGCGGTATAGAACCTGCGCCTCAGCTTCTTTGTCATTAACCTCTTTGCCCCTTTTGACGCTTGAAGTCACACTGTTTTTCAAGTCAGGGTGCAACCAATCAATATAGCCTACAACATAGCCTGCTTGATATTTGTCTGATTCAATACTCTTTTTGTCCAAAAAAGTCTTCTTGCCCCAAGTTTTGGCAATATCAGTAGCATGTGGAATTCTGTTATTTTGATAATCCACCCGATGTTCATCCATGTTGGTCACCCTTGGTATTATTTGTTTCCTGCCTGCTTGCCTCATTACTCTTGCAGGAGCATAGGGTTGAAGGCCATGAAGTCCCATCAGAATCAAGTAGACTTGATGTTGAGTGTACATCACAAAGTTCGTAGTTGGAAACCAGTCAAACATCCACTGAACAGAATCTTCATTCAAAGTGCTTAACATTTGTCCCCACTTTTCTACCTCATTTGGTCTTTTGATTCTTGTGACCCCCATGGTAACTCGAAATTGGTGTGCAGCAATATTGTCAGTTCCGGTTGGTGGACGCATTCTCTTCACCCCATGCACCTTTTGAAGGTGTTCGATCAACCATAATTGCAACAACAAATTACATCCTTCAAATCGTCTGGCCCCATTCTTGCAACAACCCAGGGCCCGATAGATATCAGCTAGGATCATAGGTACAATCGTGCACGGGCCTTTGTCAATCCCATTACACAAAGCATCGGCCACCGTGATTAAGCGAGTGTGTACGACTTCATCCGCCCCATTTGGGAAGACTACCATTCCTAAGAAGTAGAGGATAAATGCAAAAATTCTCTTACTTTCCCATGCCTTAGGATCAGGACTCTCCGCTTCATACGCTTGCCGACTATGACGATGTCCAAACTTATCAAACAGATGACTTCCCGGAATCTTGGATTTCATCACATACGACACCATCATACTTCCTTGAAGCCCCAACTTGTCTCGAACCTCTTCTAAGGTGACACTTTTCGGAATAATGACCTCAGTTTTAGGCCAACTCTTTTTCGGCAACAAATTCATATCTTCGACATACCCTCCGATTTCCTCAAGAAGTGGGGTCATCTCAACATCACCGAACCTGAACACGGACCTTTTCTCATCCCAAAATGCGGTAGCAGCCTCAATAAGTTCCCGACACGGGGTGACATCCATAAGAGATGGCAAGCTACCCAATACCTTTCTTACTGCAGCTTGTCCGTCTAAACCCAAGTCTAGCCACCATGACTCCATCTGCTTTGGCATGCACCAAACCATACTGAACCTCGGATATGATGTAGGTGGTGCCATTGAACCTGGAGAACAAAAGGTTAGCCTACCCTACCCCCAAAGAGCAAATGACAACACTTAGACATATTTATCTCTCAAAAATGCACATAAATTATGAAGGCGTCCTTTTCGGGATTGTGAAATCCCTTAGAACTTAAGGCATGGTTTTCTTAGCATAGCGTCCTAGGCTTTAAGATGTCTGTTCCTTAGTAAAGGAATAGACGGACGGAATCTAGGAACAAGAGTGATTTTTGACACGGTTCCCTCAAGCGGACAACTTGAGAGTGGGAAGGCTCATGACTGTCGACGCACCGCTAATCGATCGATTCACGAGATATTCCCATAGGGTGTTTTTAGAATACGAACGTCCGTGCAACCACGCAACCGTTCTTAAAGAAAAAAAAATAAAGGAGGTTCCAAATGGAGGAAAATATGAGCGGAATGCCATTTGTATATAAAGCGGTAACACATAACAAATAATAACATGCTTGGGGTAAAATAAACAAATAGGAAAAGCAAGATAAATGCATAACTTAAAGATAAAAATTGCATATAAACAAATAAAAAGGGGTAAGGAAAGGGATTGACATGGAAAAAATTAATTAAAACAATGGGAAAAAGGGACGGGATATAGCATGATTAAATATTAACAATTAAATAAAAATAAAATAAAAATAACAAATAATTAATAATACATGAAAAGCTTAAAAAAAAAAACACCCACATAATATACAAACTCGTATTGGTTAGAACCTAAGTATCCCCAGCGGAGTCGCCATGCTGTCGCGCCCCATTATTCTCGCGAAAAGCGGGATTCGACGTGACAGACTCTTTTTGGGATTTAAAGAGTGAAGAGTCGCCACCTAACGAATTAAGGTGCGTTAGGGCACCATTCTAGACTAATTAAAATTAATTAATTATTAGCCTATGTTAACCAGAAATTCGGGTAAGGGTTCAGGTTACCTCGAAAGGAAGGTGTTAGGCACCTTTCGAGGTCCACAAATGTGGGTTCCGGCCGAATTCATATATTACGTGGGAATTTCTATGTGATAAGAAAAGATTGATTATTTTATTAACTACATAATAACTAAGTGTTAAAATAAATAATTAATAAGCTAAACATACAACTTAACTTTTTAGCAATTATCTAAGTGATAACATAATACGGTACGTAAAAGTAAATCAGATAAGCAAGAAGATAGAAGAGACACAATTATATAATTGAAAGATTTATTTTAAATACTAACGAACCTAAACTACCCCAGATAATTTTTAGACACTCAAAAATAAGATAAAGAAAAAGCCGATTTCGAAAAGCCTTTAAACAATGGATTAATTTTAGCCTATTCGGATCAGCGCCCGGCTTATTAACGGATGACAATGTCATATGTTGCATTGTCGAATTTTGCTCGGGGCGACTTACATCATTTCCGATTTTCTACCTACCCCACCTAGTTTGATTATTAGTCTTAAAGACGTTCTAAAGAAAACGATAAAACTAACGTTCCCTAAAATATCTACCCGTCCCAACTTAATGTCCAAGAGGCGTCGGACTTATTATTTTAGGTAAGGATCTAGACATAGAAAAAGTCTTAGGCTTCCTAGTTAGACTCAGAGTTTACGTCAAACAAAACAAATTAGGACTAACAATTAGCACGTAAAGGTTTCAAATATGCCTCTTATTTAATTAAAGTTAAATAGGTGATTAACATGCTTGCAAGATAATTATTTATTTTACACAATTAAAACCTATAGGCATGATATCTAATGATGAACGTCATTCAGAATGGGTCCGAAAATTAAATAAAAATGCAAGATGTTAAGTTAAGAATGCCTAAAATTAATCTAGGAATGCTAAAAAATAAATTTTAACATGTTGAAGAATTAGTTTAATCATGCTAACAATTAATTCCACATGGTGGAAATTGAATAACAGCTACTGAAAAATAGTCTAAGATGCTGGACATCAATTTCGATTGCTGGAAAATAGTCTTTAGATGCTGGAAATTAATTAATCATGCTGGCAATTAATTTTTTTTTAAATATGCTGAAAACTATTTTCCATATACTGAAAATCAAATACACTTGCTGGAAGTTATTTTTTAACATGACAATAAAAAATAGCAATAAAAAAAAATATTTATTATGCTGGAAATTAAATTAACTTGTTGAAAATTATTTAAAATATACTGAAGGATATTTATTGTATGCTAAAAATTAAATAGACTTGTTGGAAATTATTTTAGTAGGTTGAAAACTAAGCTTTTGATATTCTGAAAATTAATTGAAAATTGCTGGACATTTAGTTTTGAAATCTGGAAATTACAAAATATACTAAAAATGATTTAAAGTTGTTGAAAATTAATTAGACATTCTAAAAGCAGTTTAGTCATGCTGAGAATTGTTTAATCACGTTGAAAAGGTAGTTTGGACCAAAAAAAAAAAAATATTTCTTGGATGCTGAAATTTGATAAACATGCCGGAAATTCATTTAAACATGCTAAAATATTAGAAACTGCATTTGAGACTAAAAAAAGGTAAATATAAATACAGGAAAATGATTTTATAGGTGCTGAAAATTGATTTCAGTTGCTGGAAAAGCAGTTTTAAATGCCGCAAATTAATCTTTGATGGTTGGAAATTGATTAAGAATGCTAAAATTAATTAAACTTTTGCTAGACATGAGTCAACCATGTTAAAAATTAATTAAACACACTTAAATTAAATTAACACATTCAAGATTGGCCTAATACCTCTAGAGGTTAGTTAATGATCCTAAAACATGGTTCTACGTGATATAAATAATTTTAAATAACCCTAGATTGTTTGCCTAAGCGATAAAACCATTTAATTTCATTAAATAGTCCTGGAAGCATGACATCTAGATGCTAAAGTATTCAAACATGTAAAATCCCCGCCCCCGAAGCAGTCCCCCGCAATCTTTTATTACATACATATGAGAGTTTGTACAATGCATTATTACAGACCCATAATGAGTGTAAAGGAAGTCAAAATAAATAAATAAAATCAAAAGCCGTTTGGACAGCTCCTAAAACACCCTAAAACCCCAGCGACTCTTCATCTCGTTCAAACCCGAACTCGATCGAAGAACCACCCACATTAAACTGCACAACCCAAGAGTTTAAGAGGCAACCAATTTCGTATAACAGTAAACACCACATGAAGCATAAACTAATTTCTTATAGCATAACCAATAGATGTGACACACAGAATTATGCAACACACACACACAAAAAAAACGAATGGAATGTTACGTATAAGGATTGGAATTACTTTGATGGAGACTAACCTGTCAAGCGACAAATAAATAATAAGAAATCCTTAAGCAGTGCAGCAAGATGAACCAAGAATAGAATTTTCCAAAGCCAAAACCAACAGAAAACTTGCAGTATTTGTTTATATATATGTCTATAAAAAAAATTATAGAGAGAGTCTGTGATGAAGAGAGGATTCCTTTTTCTTTCCTTTCTTCTCTTTTCTCTTTCAATATGAGAGAAGACGCCTACTTATATAGTAGGGAGTTGCTGCTATGCAGAATATTAAAAAGGGAAGAAGAATATTTGGTAATCAATTTAAAAAATTGTTTTCCTTAAATGAATGGGGTGAATCAGTTAAGAATAAAAGGGGTTCAAAATTTACCAGCATTATTTTAGTAACAATATATATATATATATATATTGAGGACACATTGACAGCTTGTCATGCAATCAAATATCTGTGCATGTAAATATAATTAAGGAATAGAAATATATCAGAATAAAATAATAAAGAATGCCAAGAATGAATCATTTATGAGTTTAATACAAAATCATATAGGACAAGTCAAACGGATCTGAAATTTACTTTAATTACACACGTAATGCAGTCATTTAAGGCAACAAAACCAATTGGAATAACTTATCAATAAATAAGACTCATGACAGATTCTTTGTAATCAACTAAGTACTAATTCCTAACTTTCAGTACCAAAATTAATCAAATAACCAGCAAAGAGATGTATTTTCGGAAATTTCCCCAAAATTAGCACCCGATTGATAATTAGGGTTAACACGATGTTGAGAGAATTTGGGCCTTTTCACATATGTCAATCTAGATGTGTAAGTAAACACGAAATTGCAAGAATTGAACAAAAATTATCAACCAAAATGCACAAATTTCAAATCTGGTCATCAACCAAAGCAACACACTTGAACTCGAACTAATTGAACATGTAATGGGTTATGTAAAAAAAAAATCATACCGGAGATGGAGAGAAGGTCGGCGACGGCATAACTCGCCGACCAATAGTGATGTGGCGGCATGGTGAAGGAGAAAAGAGGGCAGGAAGGCCGTGAGAGGATGTGGGGGCGACAGCTGTGGGGGTTTCGCTTGGAGGATGACGAAGAGGAGATCGGGGAGAGAGAGAGAGATCGAGGAGAGGCAGTGAGAGTTGAGGGTTTAGTCCACCGGCCAGTGGTGGAAAGAGTTCGACGGCTGGTAGGCCTTGGTTGTTCGCCGGCGTGGAGGTGGCGGCGAGAGAGAGAGAGAGATCGGAGAAGAGGGTGAGGGCGGCGCGATCGAGAGAGGAGAGAGATAGAGAGAGATCGATGGAGAGAAAGAGTGTGGGGTGCGGTTGTGGGTTCCGCTGGCGGTGGGGTGGCTGGTTGGTGTCTTGCCGGCTGAAGTTGCCTGGTTCACCGGCGAAAGGATTCGCCGGTGAGGGGTGGAGAACAGAGAGAGTCAGGGGTGGTGCGGCTGTGAGTTTTTGATTAGGGTTAGGTTTGGGGTAGGTTTTAATTAAAAAAGGAAAGACAAGATATAATTAATCTGGGCCGTTAGATCATATTTGATCTGCGGCTGAGATTAAAATCAGGATATGGGTCGGATCCGGGTCGGATATGGGTCAGAAATTGGGTTTGATAAAAATTTAATTTAGGGATTTTAATTTGGGGTTAAATCAAAATCAATTTTGGTTAAAATTGGTATAAAATTGGGGTACAAAAATGGCTGAAAGTTAAACAAACTAGGGGAATTGAATTAGAATGCTATTTAATTAATTAATCAATAAAATTCTAACAAAATTAATCAATGTTATGACACGTAATATATCATTTAAAATCAACGACATAATGATTTGAAACAGAATGGGCATCTATGAATACAAAATTTAAAAATACTATTATGATAATAATAATAATAATAATAATAATAATAATAATAATAGACTATGTATTTGTAAATTATGAGAATGCATATTTGAGCAAATAATTTAATAATATTTATAAAATTATGTAAAATATTATATTTAAATTAGTAAATTATATATATTATATCAAAAAATATAAAATGAAATGCTAAAATAAATTGCATACTTTAAAAATCATAAATACGAAATGTCAGAATTTGTTTGATACAAAAATAGTAGTTTAAAATTCAAAAATTAATATTTTGATAAAAATAGCAATCTGAAAGGATATCGGGAGGTCAAAATTGGGTGTCAACATATAGCATAGAGTTGACTTCGGTCAACATTTATTGATAGCAACCTTTGTTAGGTGTTTTTGATGATTCTATGGAGTCAAAAATTTCATTTTACATTGGGTAGCATATTGTGTTTGTGTTCACAGGGTTGCAAGTGAGTTTTGAGGGTCAATTTTGGATTTAGAGTTGTCTTGTCTTAGCTGGTACTACTGCAGTTGCACTTGCAATGCCATGCCCACACCAGCAGTACCACACTCACGTTTGGGGCACCTTACTTGTGGGGTTAGGGGGCCTTGGGGGTGCTCCACTATTGTAGAGATTTGACCACAGCCATGGTACCACACTTTTGAGCTTTCATTGTCCTACGGTTTCACAGTGTCCGTCCCTCCCACAATGCTGAAGTCCACTCGTCTAATTGGCTTCCACCAAAGAGGGGAATTGTTCTAGCCTGTGACTCCACACCTAGGACCAGGTTTCTGCAGGTGCTAAGATCATTGTAGTTTAATATTGAATTTTTAATTTTCTTAACCTATTTATTATATCTCGATTTCTGAAGCTAGGGAACTCATTTTTGAAAGATTCAAAAGGTGTTTTTCAATGATTCTTCTTTGAGTAAGATTCTTATACTATTTTTAGACATTCTCCAATGATTTATTTGTGATTTCATCTTCAAATCTTGGTTATCAGTTGGGATATTTGGGGATTTTTGAGTAAAATTTAGAAATGATATTTTGAGGTTTTGAAGGTCTATTTTAACTATGTATTTGAAGAAATTTTTATATTTGTACTCCTTAAGTTATGTGTAATGTGATTTTCAATAAAATATTGATATTGCCCTTGTGGGCTCCACGTTGACTTTTTAGACCCAAAATTTAAGTATAGTTATATGTGTGTGTATGAATTTATTTACTTATGCAGAATACGTTTTTGACCAGATTTGTTTCATTCAGAGACTATTTAGAAGGGTAAAACTTTGATGTGACTATTTGTACTTTTTTAAAGACAAGTTAAGACTTTTTTTACTCTCTTTTAAAATGTTTATGTGTTAGTTGCGTGTATGCAGAGTAATGGGGAGATGGAGGTCCCGTATAGATGAGATGACGGGCATCTATGTAAGTACCGATGTTTCTGTAAAGGGTTAAAAATTAACAATTGACTTGATTGGACTATTTTTTCCTGTTAGTGATACATGACTTATAGTGTAAAAATAGGAATGGTGATTGTATCAGTCCTGATAGTGGTTGATATTGATTATGCCTCCCTTATGAGTGTGATTTGATTGATTTGGTAGAGATTGATGATATTTAGGCTTGTAACCAGTGTATTTGCGTTGAGTATGGTCTTGTATGCCTAGATTGTGACATTTGTGTTCCTCCCTTGGTGAGTGTGATTTGATTGATTTGGTAGAGATTGATGATATTTAGGCTTGTAACCGGTGTATTTGCATTGAGTATGGTCTTGTATGCCTAGATTTTGACATTTGTGTTCCTCTAATTATCGTTTGTGTTCTAATACTAGTAGGATTAATGAACTAAGGCAAAAGATTCAACTAGGTTTAAATTATGATCTTTTGGCCATTAAGCCTTTAAATTCGCAAATAGTATATATAGTATAACATAAATTTACTTATGAGATTAATAAAAGAAGACGAAAGATTCAATTTGGTTTTAATTGTGACCTTTAAGTCGTTAATGTCGATTCGCAAAGGCTATAATATGACATATACTTCCTCATAGTTGTATAGTGAATATGGGAAACCGTAAGATTTAGGTATAGGTTTAAATTGTCACCTTTTTTGGCCACTAAATTAAACTTGCAACAATAATATTATGAGACAATCAAATTCTACATGTGGTCGTTATTCGTTCTTCCACTTTTATCTATACCAATAGGCTTTTTTATAACATTTATATGGGAAGGACTAGACGATAATGGACACCAAGACTCTACTTTTCTTGATAGAGAAACTTGATTAACTGATACTAAGTAGGCGGCGTTTGACCATGAAAATAAAAAAAATTTGAAGTTGGAGTTGGAGTTGAAGTTGTGTTTGACCATGAATATAAATTGGAGTTGTTTTTGAATTTTTGTGAGAGAAGTGGAATACAACTTGAAGTTGTATTTGGAGTTTTTATGGCCAAACATCATTTTTTGAATAAAGTAGAAAATTTTCAAGAAAAAAGTAAATATTTCTCATGGCCAAATGGGGCCTAAGAATTGATTCAAAGAAAGAAAATCACTAATTAGATTGAAATTGTGACTTTTTAACCATGGACCTTAAAGCGGAAAAACTATAATATATAGTATAAACTCAATGAATTTACGTACTTTTTTCCGCTTTTGTTTGTACAGATAGACACTAGCTAAAAATAATCGAATAAACTTAGATATGGAACCAAATATGATTAAAATTTAATTCAGAGTGGAGGAAATCTCATCAAAGTAACAAGTATATATTTATTAAATAAAGAAATTAGTAAGATAATATGCAGTTAATTCCTCTTCTTTTTGAGTACTTTTCTTAAAATATATAAAATTTCTCGTTTTCTTTCCACACTATGTTTAAATGCATTGTTTTGAATATTGTTATAAGTATTTATTTCATATTTATTTTCCTCAAAAAAAATTTAGAAAAATTTCAATATGCATCAAGTGACGGGTTGACAAGTATCGGAACGTAGGATTCAATTTTTAATATATTTGAAAACAACATAAAGTTATACTAAATATGATTTCTTCAAAAATTGGAGAAAATAATAATGTACTTCTATAAGCGTTGCAACTACATATTTGTATTTTTTTATTATAGAAAATAACTATTAAATTGTTTTTTTATTTTATACAAATTTCAATATTGTCAAAATTGATATTTCAAAATTCTTAGCCAATACTTAAAATGATCGCTTGTTTCAATATTTGATTTTTTTCATTTATAAATTAAAATTTACAATTTTTTTTAGCTTTCTTGATGACTGAAATGAGTAAGCAAACAAAGTTGTTATTACACTATGACATCTTTTTATGGATATTACCTAGATTTAAACTACACAGAATTATTTTCCTAATAAGAAAAGTTTTGAGTCAAAAAATTAGTTATCATAAGTTGGAGCAATAAACTACATATATTTCAAGGTGATATCTGATCCACCCTCGTTTAGTTTAATGCCAAAATAATTACTACTGATAACCAAACATTCTCTAATTCAAATGATTCAAAATTTTACTGAATCTAATTTTTTCTTATAAATAGGATCCAATACATAGGCAAAGAAACAAACAACACCAACAACACCAACAAAGTCATTTGATCCCCCAGAATTTAAAAAAACATATTAATCCTCCCCTTCAGCCATGTCTAGAAAGAATGTGATATTTTCTTTGACTGAAAGTAAAAGTCAAGGAAAAGTTTCATCCATGAAAAGACAGAAAGGGCTCTTGATAAAGGGCCATGAACTCAACACCATTTGTGGGGTTGAAATGGCTACCGTCGTCTATAGTTCTTACAACAATGAACCTGAGGTGTTTCCAAATCATGACACTGCAGTGTCATGATCCAACTAGCCGAGTCGTGCGGGCACCTACCTAACACCCACCCTAGATAGGAGAACCCTTACGAATCTACCATTCATTTTCAATGGAATATTCAGTTAATCTAATTTAAGTTGTTCTTCATTCAATCCATTAATCCAGTTAACATCAAACATAACTCTAGTTTATTACATTAAAGATGTAAAAGTGATGCAGAAAATAATCAACAACGAATCCCTAGAAACTAGCCTAAACCGGTACAAGAGCACTAGACAAGGGCTAGGAAAGTCCATGACACAACATCCATGCAGAATAGAGAGGGCAGGAGCTGCTGCTGAATAATCACCATCGCTACTATAGGAACCCCAACTGACCTGCACCATGGCTATATCCCCGAATGGAGATATAGTAAGTGTAGCATCAGTACAATCACACGTATTGGTAGGTATCATCAGTCAACCAGGGGTAGAAACAAATAACATTAATAAAAAAAAGGGAGAAATAACAACATAAAGTAAAGTCCCGGTTTCTAAATCCCATAACATGAATTCATAATACCACACCTAAAACATCTTGACTTACCTGTCATTTAACATTTTCGTATATCTTTGTCCTTTGACCTCCCACCTTAACTTACACCTCCATTTCCCTTAATTAGATTATCAATAGGGTTTTTTACATCTCCTAACTCACACTAGGCGGAACTTTCTCGGTAATATACCTTTACCATGTACTACTATTTTACCATCACCAAGACTTGGAGTTCTAACACCCCTACGGGGAGGGACGATACCATACAATACAATACAATCTTATAACTACACCTTTTTAATAATTAACATTAAGGTTTAATTGGGGCATACTTTGGAACCAAAGTACACTACTACACCCCCTCGACACTACCAACAAACCAACACTCTCAAGAATTAACAACAATATATATAAAACATACTAGAATGTCAAGGCATATGAAAGAATGCATGTATGCAAGATGTGCACAATATCTTTTCCCCTTCTAAACTTCATCAACATCAATAAACATCAGCAACCCCATGAACATCATAGGTTACATATCAATCATCATCATATCGTACCGACATGGTACCCGACCCTCTATCACAACCACAACATCATAAACATCATGATTTCAATAGTAACATCAACATCCCCATTATCTCACCTCTACAACATCATAATGTATGAATATGCAATGCATTCAACATCACAACCATGGCTCAGAAAACAATCATAGTTACCATTCCATATATAATCACCACAAAATATCACTTTTAGTCCATGTATACTCAGGTACATACGTCATTTAATCTTTCACTCTTCACCTCTTACCTAATTGAGGGATTACACCTAGCCGCAGTTGCTCACTATGATTATTCACAACTCTCATTCATGTCCACAACCTAATACTCAAACTACTTCCTAAATACTTCTTTACAAACTCTCACACTTGGCCTTACCTCCCTGTCCTGATGGTTCAATGACTCTTATTCACTTACCCATTATAATTACACACCCTATCACTAGTTCAGCTAAAACTCTGTTAGGCTACTCTTAACCCTATTCCCATTTACATTTTGTTAACCTTCTTCACTGCTATACATAGCAATTAGTTCAACTAGAGTACCGATACTACACCCCAACCTAATACTCCTCCTCCTTTCTACGGTACTTAACTTACCCTATGCTTACAGCTACAACATTCATTTAGCTAGTTCAGATTCTCACAAATTTAAACTCTTTCCATGCCACGAATATTGTATGAAGAGAGTGCTACAACAATTAGTCACAATATTAAAGCCTAACCGGGTTTTTATCATTTCTGACCTTCCAAACACCATGCCCTAAGGCCTAATGCATGATAACTCCCGATATTACTATCAACATTAAATGGATCTAGCCCGAGTCTATTTTCTACAATGAATAAAAATAATAACCTACTTCATAGTCAAATTCGGATGCTATTGTGGGGAGAGAGTTGTCCCGCTAGTGCTAAACGCCTTCCCATGTTGGGTTCCCCTCGGGTATGCCTCAAAACCACTTTCGTGAACCTTGGTCTTTAAAATCTCATGGTTAGAGAGAGTGGGGTTTTCAAAGTGTTTTTGGGGGAAAGGGGTGACTTAGGGGAATAATACAAGGGAGGATTTTTTAATTTTTGCTCAGGCTGGCTACTATCGGGCACAACTACAGTGGTTCTTTTACTGCTGCAGCAGTTATCCTACCGCTGCAGTTGTAGGCCGCTGACCAGCACAAATTTATTTGGGCCTTTTGGCCCAATACCTTTGGGCCTCATTTTACCTTTTTGTTAAAAAATTTTCTGGGCCCAATTTAAGCATATTATTTATCGTAAATTATTTTTGAGACATTTTCACACATAACAACGATTTGGGTTGTTACATTAGATACCAATTTTCCCACCGTTCATCCCTGAATGGTCCTAAGGTGGGATTTTAGACACTTCCATGACTATCAATGAATTTTCTAACAGTAATAAGCTGTGTAAAAGAATACTGCAACTTTTGCTAGACCGCTTACGTACCTTTCTACTCTATAACTAGTGATAACTACACATCGCCTAGTTTTTGGGATGGCTGTTATTTCCATATCCCTATAGAAGTCGTACACAATTAATTATTGTGATCACTATCTACTATGGTTACCCGAACAAGAGAAAACACCACAATGCATGAAAAGTCTGGACAAACTGACATCGGGAAGGATTTTACCTCTGTAGTGGTTGGTTACCACTGCAGCGGTAACTAATCACAACAACAGTTTGTGACAGTCCCATATAAGGGAAACGTTCATTTCCCCCATTTTTCATTCCAAACTCTCAAAACTTTCTCAACTATCTCTATGAAATCTCCCCCCGATGATGAATTCAAGGTAATTCCTTTACCTCTACTACTTACTTTATGTATTTCTCATCATAAAATCATAGGATTATGTTAGAATAGAGAGAATTCGGGTGGTTTTGGGTGTAACTCCTTGAACTTGATTTTGGTGGTATTTTTGAATAAATGATGAATATGTTAGGTTGTCTTACATCTACAATGCTCCTAAAGCATCCTGGGTATAAGATTGACATAGTTCATGGTGGATTTTGACCATGGGAGGGGTAGGAGGTGAAGGGTCACCTTTTTCAATGAATTTTAGTAATTTGGGTGTGAATTCGAGTGTGGTACACTCCCATTTTAGTGTAAAAAGCTTCATGGGAACTTCACTAAGCCCGATTTGTACTTAAAACTTGGAAATATGGAGAAAAGTCAAAAATCTACCATGGAAGAGGAGATTGGCGGGTTGAAGATGATGAACCGCTGTAGCGGTAACTTTTCCACTATAGCGATATCACTACAACGGTTAAATAATTGTTGCTACGGTACTGGGTAGTAACTCCCCAGTTTTTCCATTTCTCTGCAATTTGGATTTCCCTTCCCTCCCTTAGTATTCTTTCTTAGTTCCTAACTTAGTTTTGATGTTTTTCAGGTTTATCATGGCCTAACAATAACCACGCTACCAAAGGTTCCCTGACAATACTAGCTACAACTAGTATGAGGAGGGGTGATACAATAGGGGTTTTCTATGGTAGAAGGGTTTTGTGATGGATGATGTAGAAGAAGAGCTTCCTGAGTTCAGTGACCAACTGAAAGTATTCGGATGGGAGATGCTGACTGAGCTGGTTTTGGACAGAAACTTAGCCTTGGTCTGGGAATTTTATGTTGTATTCCCCACAGTGGAATAGTCAGTACCTCTCCCTATTATCCAGATCCAGGGAAAAAATATGCTTGTGGATGCTACCATCTTGGGGGTCCCCAACCCCTCCAACACAACCTTCGAGGTGAAGATTCAAGAGTCTGACTTGAGATGGGTGGCCCGGTACTTAGCACCAGAGGGTAAAGATGATGAAGTGAAGTGGTATAATCAGTGGTAACCTCCAGTAATTCCACTTTTCTCTTTTGCTAACTGTTCCCAGGTCTTTTTCCTCACTACGCCATCCCCTGAACGCTATTACAGTTTCTAACTCTCGCATTCCAGAGTTTCTAAGGTATAAAGTAATTATATCGCGACTTAATCCCTTGCAAAAACAACTAATTCCTCAACTTAATCCTTTCTTAACTCACTTTTTCCTTCCTTTCCTCTCAAACACCACACCCCACACGATACTTTTCACCAAACGGTACAGCTGTAACACCCCATACATTTCTGAACCTATTTGATTACCGTAACATTTATGGAATTATTTAAACATGATATTGTTGGTGTATTATACTTTAAATTTGGTGGGATAGATTAGTCTTGTGCCATTGGGCTCAATATAGGCCTAAAATTACACACAAGACATGGCCCAAAAATGGAAAAATGACCCATTCATAAAATGGATCAAGTAAACATGTCATATTTGACCAAGAGTGGATAAGTATGACTTTGAGGGACTATAAAAGGAAAAAAAAATAAGATTTTAATCAACAAAGCACACATGTCTCATTTCTAGATTTTTCCACAACCTTCTCTTATCTCAAAAACCCTAAGGCAACCATCTTTTGGGACAAGATCATCACTTTGAAAGATTGGGTAAGTGTTTATTCTTGTGGTTTAATATATTATATGCTTAATATGGTGTATAAATCATGTTGTTTATGTTGACAAAGTGGTGAGAAGTTCACTATGTGTGAAACAGTCTACGTTTGCTTATCGGTAAAGGGTTTTGCCTTGTAACTTGGAAGAAGACTTATGGTCTTGAAGGAAGTGAATTTTATGGGTTAAATATCAACATGTAAGATGTGGTTATGTACTTAACCTACTTTCTCTTTGTGTGAAACATTTGGAGTTGTTGTTGTGAAATTTTACATGGAACCGGTGGCGTAGTGAAAGGAAAATGTAGTTTTGGTGATGTTTATGTGTGTTGTGAAACCATGGCTGTTTTTTGGCATCTAATATGATCTAAAATATGTTAAGAGAAGATTAATTATGATCATGGACCATTCATTGCGAAAAAGGACCCTAAAATGACCCCCGGAGGCTGAAACGGGCATCCGCCTTCGCGGGCGGGGCACCTACGGGCGCAGATGCCAATGCAGGTGGCCCTGGATACTGCCAAGGGGCACCTACGGAAGTACCTCAACCACCTTCGGGCACAGTTCAGCCCAGAACCCCATTTTGCATGTTTTTGTCTCTCTTTGATCCCCCGAAACCCCTATACCCTTTATGGATACAATTATCAACTTATGGTAACTTTTAAATGACTATAAAAGAGTATACTGGAGGTATTTTGAATGGTATCAAATATGTATTGTTGTTAATATGTTTTTATGAAAGGTATTGAGGTGACTTGATGGAATAATTGTGACGTAGTGTTAATGAGGAAGCGTAAAGGGTAAACTTGGTGTGAAATGTTATTGGTTTATGATGTCTTGGTCAATGTGTGTAATGTTATGGTATTGTTGGTATGGTGATGCAATAAATGGTATTGTAAGAGGGCAAAATGACGTTATACGACAGTCACGTAATTCATTGTCGTCGTATGCACTTGTAAGGTAGTTGGTTATTAACATGAGCTTCGTTATGTACTTGTGTTGTAGAGTAACACGTAAGGAAGGAGCTGGATTATTGTATTCACATATAGAACTGTGTATTCATATTGAGAAGATAAGGTATGTAAGGTTACTCTTTTCGTATCCTCCTGCAGGATATATTGTTCACATTGATATTGTACTTTTTTCATTCCGAAATGTCCAAAGGTATCTCAATTCAGGTTGTCATAGCATATTACTCACAGGAACAATTGTGATTTACATGTATCTCATTCATTGACTGAAGTTCCAAAGCTCTCATAATGTTGTAACTACTAAAAGAACTATTTCAAAGAAAGTAATGATGTAAAGAGAATCTATTCATTCTTGAGTAGTACTTCCAACAATGTTATGTTCCAAAGTTCCAATAATGTTTCAATCACCAATGTATCAATCTCTCACAAGTAAAGGTATCGATCTCTCACAAGTAAGGAATGAAGTAACGTATATATATCTATATATTTATATTATGGCCCACCAATAAGGTGGATGATTGTTGATATTATATTATGGCCCACCGATAAGGTGGATGATTGTTGATATATATATATACTATGGCCCACCGATAAGGTGGATGATTGTTGATATTTTACACTATATTATGTTATGGACCGCCGATAAGGTGGATGATTGTACTATAGCCTACTGATCAGCTAGATGTATGATATATGGCCCACTGATCAGCTGGATGAATGGTAATGGTAAAAGCAAAGAAAGTAAATCATTTGAACGAAAGTATATCACTTGAAGGAAGGTATATACGAATGATATTATATGAATGATAATGATGCGAATGAATGATCGAAAATGAAAATAATGAAAGCAATGTACATGGTTCCACTTATGCAGAATAAAGGTTTATCCATATTGATTATTTCACTTGTACTTGATATCATTGACGTACTTATGTATCATACAGTTTCATATGGCCTTACATACTCAGTACATTCTTCGTACTCACCCCCTTGGAGGACTTACCTTACTTGTTGCAGGCACAGGTGCTAGTAGACCTCCACAGTAGGCTACGAGTCATTTGCAGATCTATGGTGAGCTCCAATTGGTTCGGGGCTTTCCGAGTCACATGTGTACATTGGTTTTGGTAGTATGTAAATGTTATATAAAGCGAGGACTTGTCCTGACTGTAGGGTGGTTATGTACATGTATCTATTAGAGGCTTTGTAGACGTATGTGGGAAGATGAAGGTAAGAGATGTATGCCCATTTTGACTTGATGGCTCTAACGGCCAAGTTTCATATATATAGCATATGTTTCCATGACTTTCACATAATTGCATGAGATACAATGATGTTCATATAGAGGCATGCATATGAATGTACATGAGCAAAGATTGGTTCTCTCGGGCCTCAACGGCTTTGGGTGCCAGTCCACCCCGTTGGAATTTGGGGCATGACAAAGGCGCTTGGGTAGTTCGTCGAGATTCAAATTGAAGTCAAGGAATACTCCAAATCACGGAGAGATGAGACATGTCTCAAGTCGCAGAAATGAAAACACCCTCGATATCACACCAGGTCCCTACAACTCTCGGGTCCCTTGGCCACATACAGTTCAGGCAACATACATAACAAGCAACTATACATAAGAGTTTAACCATCACAATTCAAGTTGCACTTTGGTACGTTTTATAACAACATACATAGTGACTATTAACACACCATTATCTCACAACAAGTATTTAATACATCATCAAGCAACCATATCAATCAACCTCCTACACTTCTTTACTGGCCTCTACCGGTTGGAATGTTCTCTCTAGCCTGTTAACATTATAAGATACCAATTGGGGCCAACCAGTCCTAATTGTATTGGTCGAGATACCAATTGGACTCTGCTAGATACCAATTGGACTCAACAACACTGAAATTATATGATAGGAAAGAAGAAAGTAAATTTGATTCCTAGATGCCTTATAGCCTCCTACAGATTTGATGTGGACGTCAACACACCAATCTGTAGGACTCCATTCGACATTTGCTCTTGTAGTGGGAGACCGGTAACCTGGGTTCTGATACCATCTTGTCACGACCCAACTAGTCGATTTGTGTAGGCACTACCTAACACCCACCCCAGATAGGAGAACCCATACGAATCTACCATTCATTTAGTGCGAAAGTTAAGACCATTCATTTTCAATAGAATACTCAGTTATTTAAGTAGTTCTTCATTCAATATATGAAATGAGTTAACATCAAACATAACTCCAGTATAATACATTAAATATGTAAAAGTGATATGGATAATAATAAACAACGAATCCCTAGAAACTAGCCTAAATTGGTATAGGAGCACTAGACAAGGGATATGAAAGTCCACGACACAGCATCCATGCAGAATAGAGAGGGCAGGAGCTGCTACTGAATGATCACCATCGCTACTATAGAAACCCCAAATGACCTGTACCATGGTTATATCCCCGAATGGAGATATAGTAAGTGTAGCATCAGTACAATCATACGTACTAGTAGGCATCATCAACCAACCAGGGTTAGAAATAAATAAAATTAATAAAAAATAGGAAAAAATAATAACAACAAGTAAAGTCCCAGTTTCTAAATTCCATAACATGAGTTCATAATACCATACCTATAACATCTATGTGACTTACCTGTCATTTAATATTTTTGTATATCTTTGTTCTTTGACCTCCCACCCTAAATTACACCTCTGTTTCCCTTAACTAGATTATCAACCAAATTTTTTGCATCTCCTAACTCACACTAGGCCGAACCTTCTCGATAATACACCTTTACCATGTACTATAATTTTACCATCACCAAGACTTGGAGTTCTAACACCCATACGGGGAGGGACGATACCATACAATACAATCCCATGATTAAACCTTTTTAATAATTAACATTAACGTTAAATTGGGGCGTACCTCGAAGCCAAGATGCACTACTACAAACCCTCGACACTACCAACAAACCAATCTGATCAAGAATCAACAACGATATATATCACTTGTTCACTTGTTGTACACCCTAAAGGATCAATTGCTACATGCCCTCATGGCCTCACTTGTCACATGCCTTCATGGCTCATTTGTGTATCTGCATTTTGTCCAATGAGGTTCATTGAATCATATAAGTTCCTAAGTATTACGTTGATATTACACTTGCTTCCTATGTCATTGTTGCTGCTTAAAAGTTTTTTATTCACATGTCTACACTACTGGTCTATAGTACCAAATCTCAAAAGAGTTATGACCACAAAAAGAACAATCTCAAAGTTTAAAGGAACAAGGTAAAGTGAATTTATATAATCATGGGTTGTAGCCCAAGGGCGTGGCCAAGAGCCTAGCATGGGTCGATCCCAAAAGCGAATTGATATATTTATGGGTGGCAGTTCAGGGGTTATAATACCTAGCATGGGCCGATCCCCATTGATGTATTTATGGGTGGCAGCTCAGGGGAGAAAGCCTAGCATGGACCAATCCCAATTGATGTATTTATGTGTGGCAGCTCAGGGGAAAAAACCTAGAATGGGCCGATCCGAATCGATATATTTATGGGTGGTAGCTCAGGGGTTATAATACTTAGCATTTGTAGATCCCAATCTGTCTATTTATGAGGACCGTATCTCAGGGGTAAAAATGCCTAGCATGGGTCATCCTCTTTTACCACTGATCAGATGGTCATTTATATCACATGCCTTACAAAGTTTATAAAGTAAAGAAAAGCAAGGTAAAGAAAAGAATGTAACGTACACGATTCCACAAGTATAAGAAAAGATGATCTTCTATCATTATCTATACATTTGAACTTGGTTTTATTTGATTTCATGTTTTGCACAAGGTTACTTTATGCCTTACATATTTAGTACATTCATTTGTACTGACGTCCCTGATGGGGGACACTATTTTTCATGCCGCAGGTACATGTACTCCAGCTAATAGATCTCCCTAATAGAAGCACATGATACTCAACGGCTTTTGGTGAGCTCCAAGTTGATTCAAGGCTTTGCTGAGTCTTTAACATGTATTTTGATATTTTATTATAGTTAAGAGTATGGTGGGGTCCTATCTCGACCTAAGTTAAGTTTTCTATCTTTTAGAGGATTTGTAGACAACTGTTAAAGTAAAGCGCAGTGATGTCTTGTCTTTTAACAATAGAGGCTTCAATGGCCAAGTCATGCACACCAATTATATACCTACCTATGTTGGTCTTTTATTCGGGCATTTTTCTTATACTCATCACAACCTTATAATTATTACAGTTACATGCAAGATAAGCATAAGTTATAAGTTTGTTCTCCTGGGAACATTAGGTGTACTCGACCCTCTATTACAACTAACAACATCATGAAAAACATGATTTTAATAGTAACATCAAAATCCCCATCATCTCACCTCCACAATTTCAAAATGTATGAGTATACAATGCATTCAACCATCACAATCATGGCTCGAAAAATAATCACAATTATCATTCCACATATAATCATTACAAAATATCACTTGTAGTATACGTATATTCAGGTGCATATGTCATTTAGTCTTTCACTCTACACCTCCTACCCAACTGAGGGTTTACACCTAGCTGCAATAACTCACCCTGTTTATTCACAACTCAGTTCATGTCCCCAACCTAATACTCAAACTACTTCCTAAATACTTCTTTACAAACTCTCACACTTGGCCTTAACTCCCTGTCCCGATCATTCAATGACTTTTATTCACTTACCCATTCTGATTACACACCCTGTCACTAGTTCGGCTAAAACTCTCTTGGGCTACTCTTAACGCTATTCCCATGTATGTTGTGTTAAGCTTCTTTAATGCCAGACATAACTATCAGTTCACCGTGAGTACTGATACCATACCCTAACTTAATACTCCTCCTCCTTTCTATCGTACTTAACTTACCCCATACTTACGAATACAACATTCATTTAGCTAGTCCATATTCTCACAAAGTTAAACTTATTCCACACCACAAATATCGCATGAAGGGAGTGCTACAATAATTAGTCACAATATTAAAGCCTAACCGGATTTTTATTATTTTTGACCTTCCAAACACCGTATCCGAAGGCGTAATGTATGATAACTCCTGATATTACTATCAACATTAAATGTATCTAGCCCGAGTCTATTTGCTATAAGGAATAAAAACCCTAACCTACCTCATAGTCGAATCTTGATTCTATTGAGGGGAGACTTGTCCCGCTAGTGCTAAACACCTTCCCATATGCATGTCGGGTTCCCCCCTTGTATGCCTTGAAAATGCTCTCATGAACCCTGGTCTCTAAAATCTCATGGTTGGGGAGAGTGGGGTTTTTCAGAGTGTTTTTGGGGGAAGGAGGTGACTTAGGGGAATAATAGAAGAGAGGGTTTTTAATTTATCCTCAGGCTGGCTACTGTCGGGCACCGCTGTTTTTTTACCGCTGCAGTGGTAGGCCGCTGACCAACCCTAATTCTTTTGGGCCTTTTGGACCAATCCCTTTGGGCCTCATTTTACCTTTTCATTTTAAATTTTTTCTCTGCCCAATATGAGCATATTATTTATCGTAAATTATTTTTGGGGCATTTTCATACTTAAGGACGGTTTGGATCATTACATGTTGTCAACACATTTACAAAGTTTAGGGAGATACCAATGTTGGAGCAATCCCAAAATATGGTGACAAGAGAATATACCACTAAGAAAAGGATCGAAATGGTGAAGGAACAACAAGAAACGGTACGGAAGGAAAAAAGTTCAAGGAAATTACGAATGAGATGCATCAAGTGTTGAAGGGAAAAAATATTCCCGCTGACATGCACCCTTACAATCTCAACACTCTGAGTTATGTGATAAACCAAAAACTTAAACAGGTACGTGAAGCTATGAACAAGAAGGCTAACACACAAGATTTTATATCAAATTCCCCTTAACCCATTGTTGGAATGATGGCACCTGCTGGTATAAGCTTTGATGGTCTAAGGTCTTCTTAGTTAGACACCATTGGGGTTAATATCGATGGTTCCTCTAGTGGCTCCATCAATAATTTTATGTGGGACCAACTCTGATAGGGTACGTTCTCTTCTGTTGGCCTGAGTTGTTTCTCTAATATCGATGGTTCCTCCAATGGATCCATCAATGGTTCCATCACAACTTAGCTCTCCTTTAGTGATTGCTCCGGTGATTGCTCTAATGACACCACAAATGGACTCTTAAATTAATATTCCACCAATATGTATCTCTTTTAATTAGTATTGTTTTGTATATCCATCTAGTCCCATGGACTGTTTGTGTCTTTTATTGGTTTGCATGTCTTAGTTGTGATATAGGACTCTCCATATATCTTCTCCTTTGTTCTCATTTGAAGTGTTCGTGTGTAGTGTGTCATGTCTTCATAGTATGTTGTTTTTATTCACTTATTGAACATAAGATCACCATTTTTAATGTTTTCAAGATACTCATATATTTATTTATGCCTTTGATACTATTTTTATTGTTATTAAAAATATCTTTGTTAGTATTGTTTCCAAAAATAACCTCTTACGCTTTAAAAATCTAACAAATTAGTTCACATGTCAGGTATATTTTCATTCAAAATTTTCTAGTTAAAGTAATAACACATCTATCACGATCCAAAACCTAAGTTGTGATGACATCTGTCATACCACCGGCGATTAGTAAATCAACCCAAAGCACAAAATATAGGAGTCACAAAGATAAGCGGAAGAAGTAAAATAGTGATAAGTCTCAAACTGAATCTCATAAATAACTCAATAAAGAAGTACGAATATCAACAAATGTCCCAAAATCTGATAGTCACAAGTATGAGCCTCTAATGATGAAATCAATACAAGAAGATTATAATGCATCTCAGTATAAGGAAAGACAACTATATATGATAGAAGAGATCCGATAGGTAGTAGACTAATTTCCCTCTACCTTTGAATCTCGATGAAAGAAATTCCAAGTGAAGACTCCGACTCAGTGTCTAGGAACAAGCAACTCTAAACCTGCATGTAAAGTGTAGAAATAGACAAGCATGAGTATCAAACCACATTTAAACAAAAGCATCGTCGCCTAACCCTAATTTAAAGCAATAACAAGAATGTCATGAGCCAACTAACTGGATCTTAAGGTACCTACTTTAATCCACCTAGATAGGAGTACCTTTAGCACCCAATTTAAAATTATGAGAAAGTCATAAAGAAAATTATTAGTCTCTTCAAAATTCTTTAAACTTATTACAAAGTTCTTAAGAATATAATAAGGAAATCTGTTATCCCAAAGATCTAGTCTAGACATGCACAAGAGCTACTACAAAGGTCAAAATAATATAAGACTTAGCTTCCACCATAAGGATGAAAAGGTAAAAGTTGCTGGAGATCTCTAACCGCGTCAACCAAGAAACATCAACTGATACTGCAATAGGCTATACCCCAAAAAGGGTATAGCAAGAGTAGTATCAATACAACCACACGTACTGGAAAGTATCATCGACCAACCCAAGTCAAATCATGTAAACAAATATAAATATTTGAAATCAAACATGCACTTATATAATATACCAATTTAGTTTCTTGAACCCGTTTTCAAGTCACTACCATCCTTACCATGCTCTCGTTAGTACATTCCACTTCTAACGACGCATCTACCAGCTATTCCATTAATGAACCCAAGGGCATACAACCCGAATCAAGGATAATACATGAGTTTATCTTATACGGTTTGGCTATACAGACGAATATCAACCACCACCACTTAACTCATAACACCAATCTAAGAATGTCACTCACTAGAAAGCATTCAACCAGTAATTTACATAACTTTTCCACATTGACACAAAGTAATTTAATAAACAAATGAATCACCTTTGACAATTAATACTCAACTCAAGTCAACCGCCAAGATCTCATAAATGATTAAACTTATTACCTTTCATACAAGCACCTCGTTATAATTCATCAACAATTATTAATTCCTTTTAAAGAAAATATCAATTAACCAGATCACACAAGGATCCATTAGCATGCCAGGTAGATCAGACCTCACAAGGAAATTCAAATATAACACCAAGATACTAGATCTCAGAAGGATCCCAAGTTTAACACGCCACAATGTAACCCGGTTCACTCAATGAACCATCAAACTCTCCAACTACTGTGCACATATATGTTATGGGTCTTATATATGCCCACTAGCTATGACCTA
Organism: Capsicum rhomboideum; assembly: GCA_031232105.1. Lineage (NCBI taxonomy): Eukaryota > Viridiplantae > Streptophyta > Magnoliopsida > Solanales > Solanaceae > Capsicum > Capsicum rhomboideum. The sequence continues at coordinate 138,944,195 of CP124716.1, forward strand.
TAAGGGACTAGCTCAGTCCATGTACCAAATAACCCAGACAACTAATGTCTAACCCCTTATCCCAAACCAAGTGTTATACCACACTTATTCTAACGTTCCTACCTTTATACTATCTAAAATCTACCAATTCCATGGTGATCAACCTTTATCGGTTCATCTCACAACATCAAACAGTACCATGACATGTACAGTCATATAATAAAATAATTTAGCCACACTTGCATATCAAATCAAGTCCTTTTTATATAATCTCATTACAAGTGATCATATACTATCTCATTACAAGTGATCATATACTAACTTGTATGTACATTTAATAAGTTCAACATTTAATAGCATGCATCATGCACATATAAATCAACTTGAGTTTTAAATCCGATTCAACCATCACCTACCCCTACCAATAATAGTATACGGGGCCAATTAACGTATAGTAACATGTATACACACATTCAATTATATGGAGCTCCTCTTTGTACATACCAGGGGTACATACTATACCCTTTAAAAAAACCATTTCCCTCTCAACTCCCATCTTAACACTATGTCATCTTTGTTACTATTTCATAACTACCCATAATTCTTTCCAAGTGAATAGACACAACACATTGAACACTTCACACATCTAACACAGTACAAATAAATTGACTCTGACTAAACATGGTTTGAGTCATCCAACAACAACCCTACAAGCACTTATTTCCACTTAACAATAATTCACGAGGCTTAAATAACTCGTCCTACTTACTAATAAATTAATGTGTATAAAAAACAATAGACCATCATTAAGTAAAATGCACCACAACATTCAGGTAGATAAATCTCATTCGCGTAGCCCTAGTTCATTCATTTTATCCGCCCAATCACCTTGCCTGTAGGCCTAAGCATGAAATCTCCTGTCAATCTATGTTATGCATGTATTTTCTAATCGAGGTCTACTACTTAAGATAAACTTAGCCTACCTGGGCACCAAGCAACATCTATGTAGCATGAACTCACAATCCTTGATCTATTCTAGTAATTTTTGACATGAAAACTCTAAGGAATCATCTGGATTTACCCATTCCAAGTGTACCTCTTCGTCCGCATTATTCTAGAGCCTTAAGATAGCCCTAAGGGGTTTTTAGAATAATGCCTCATTCTGGTTTTGAGTTGAAAAGAAAAAGAGGTTTTAAAACTTGAAGGGAAAATTTTAGCAACCCACTATAGCAGCCTGCAGAACGCTACCTCGGTGCTGCTATAGCGGGATAATTCCTGCTATAGAGGGGTGACATAAGCCTATCCCTCAAAATTTTTCCTACTCTGAATTTGTCTAATATTAGTCTTTAACATACCTTTTAAAGACTTTTAAATGAATTCCCATACCCCGTGCCCTTCAGACGTAGTGATTTTAGTAATGACAAAATGGGTCATTACAAAAAACCACGTAAAATACTACTACCAACTATATCCTCAAAAAACTTCCAATTAGGAAAGACACACCTAGTCTAGCAGTTATACATCAAAAGTATGGGGACAACACTGAACAAAATCCATAACTCTTCAAACATAACAAGAGTAACAAGTCACTCAATCACTGTTCACAATAATAACCATATGAATCAAATGAAAATAATGAAATAAATTCAATATGACACAACGTATGCTACAATATAAACTTACAATATAAACTTACTATCTTGTATAGCTAGCTGAGACCCATGAGGGACTCATATAGTTCAAATATCCACTCCAAGTAATTTGCCATCCGACATGCAAATCATGAATTCACCCAGAACCATTTCCCATCGAACCACCGAGAACTCTTTTCCATCGGGCATGTATTTAAAATTAATAAAATCCATCCAAAACACATTTACATCAGGCATGTAAGTCTTTTAAATAATCTTTCTCAAAAATATCTATAACAACCCTCATAGTAATTTTCAACTTTTGGTGTCTTTTGAGCATTTTACCCCTTTTCATAGTTGATTTTTGGTATTTATTGACTTCAGCTGTGGGTGGTACAGTTTCCAAGGTGATTGGTTGAGTATTGCGTATGTATTTCATTTTTGAAGGTTTTGGAGTTGGTATGTGTAACGACCCATTCAGTCTTTACAGAAAATATCTGTGGTAAAGGCATAAGAATCTCATTAATCATAGGTTATAGGATCAATTATTTAGTATGTGAGTGACTTAGATATGAACTAAGATCATACAATATCGCTCACACAAAGTTAAGTTGGAGTTGCCTTTATCCATTGAGTTTGTATAATTTTTCAAACTAGGGACTTCAAATGAGCACTCCTCCTAGAATATAAAGAGCTATAGGGCTAAATACCCACCAAATTAAATATCTTTGAGTTTTCTTTCTAACTTCTTCAGTCATTTGTTAATCCACTTCTGAAGTAAAAAGTTATGGATATTTTACTAAAGACTGTCCGCGTTGAAAAGTTGGCCATCGTCATAGTGATGAAAAGGTTGCTACAGTAATGAACAGATATTAACTAACCTTATTTTGGAAGGCTTTTAGGTTTTTAACTCAAAAACTTCATTACAAAGCCCTCGGGGGGGGGGGGGGGGGGGGAGGGGGATTTTCCAAGTTCTAGGGTGGAAATTCTTCATTGAGGTAAGTTCTTCCATCATCTTCTTTGTATTTCAATCTAATAACATCTTAGAATCATTAGAATGATCTTTAATTGTGAAATTCTTGGGAATTAGAAGCCTAAGTTCATGAGATTTTGGGAAAAACTTTTGGGTTAGGGTAATATCACCTAGAATTAATTCTAGATTGTTAACTAATGATTCCTAGCATGAATTTGTAATTCTAAAACATAAAGTTCTATTGTTGGGAACCTTGAATTCAATAAAGATGGAATCTTTAGGTTTAAAATTCCATTAATAGAGAGGAGTTGAGTATAATAGAACTAGTTAATAGTTAATCGACCTTTGTGTAATGTTTTAGACCATGAATAAGGATAGAATTAGTGGGTTGAATTTCTAAAGTAGTTATTCAAAGAGTAATTGATTAATTACTCCTATAATTATTTGAATTCTAGATGATCGGACCAATGGAGGCATGGAGGAAAAGAAAAAGCAACCTTGGTGTGGCTTGCTTGTTCCAAGATCTTCAGTCAAGGTAGGTTATGGTTTAATATGTAGTAAACTTTGGTTAGATACGTGTAATAAATATAGTTTTGATGGGAAACTTCTTGTCTAGGCCTACGGGCGCGAAGTTTGTTTGGATAAAATATGAAATTAATGTAGTAAAGATCTAATTAGGTGTTGTTATGTTTTTGTGTGGATCCCTCACAGGGTATTTGTATTTGTATGACTTACTTGATAATCTACAAGTTTAATATGTGAATGTGGATAGCAATAGAGGAATTAGGTGAGCTTATAATCTATAAAACTCGTCTTTAATACCTTTAAAAGGGTGAATCCGATGTTGTGTGTGTTTGGAGTATAAGATATTCTTGATGAAAGATAGTTAGAGGAACTGCTCGTGATAAGAGGATGTGGTGTCATAACTTAAGAACCTAAAGTCAAGGTTAGCTAAGTATTAGAAAGTAAGATATGTAAAGGTGTATGAATCAAGCTAGAATTATATGTTGAATAGAGCCAAGTTATTGAATAATTAGCTAATGGAATAGTGTCTTGAAATTAGTGACTACTTGAGTGTAAGGGTTACTAATTAGTAACTAAATTTACTAATTTTAATAGGAATAAAAGAGGGTTAGATTGGTAAATGAAATAGGTATGTTGAATTGAGTGTAGATATCAATTTTTGTGGAATTTGCACTCCTAAAATGGATACTTGGTTGATTGGTATTCAGACATAGTTGTGATTGATGATTGGGTTTAACTGATGAATATGGTTTTATAAGGCCTATATTACAAGTTGTGTGAATTGGCCTATAACGACTAATTTCATCGTTACTAAAATCACTGCGTTCGAAGGGTACATGGTATGAGAATTTCTTAAAAATCTTTGAAAAAGGTTTATAAAAGACTTAGTTAAATAAATTTAGAGTAGGAAAATTTTGGGACAGACTAACGTTATTCTGCTGTAGTGAAAATTTTCCCGCTATAATAGCGTCGTAGTAGCGGCCTGTTGGCCGCTATAGTGGGGTGCCAAAAATGGTCCACCTAAAATTTTAAAACCCTTTTTTCTCTTTAGTTGTAAACCAAAATGAGGTTTTATCTTAAAAATCTTTTAGGGTTGCCTCAAGACTTTAGAGAGATGGAGAAGGAGTACACTTAGAAGGGGTAAAACCCAATATTTTCTTATGGTATTCATGTGGGATATTTCTAGAATGGAGCAAGGATTGCAAGTTTAGGCCACTATAGTAGCTACTTGTTGCCCAGGTAGGTTAGGTTTAATTTAAATAGTAGACCTCTAAGAAAACGTATGCATAACATAGATTTCCAGGAAATTTCATGCTTAAGCCTGCTGGCGAGGTGTTTGAGTGGATAAAAATAGTAAAGTTAGGCTAAGTGAATGAAATTGATATTCCTAAATGAGGTGTTGTATTATCATTGATGTTGTCCTGTTATTCTTTGTGCGTGCCAAATCTATCAGTTAGTAGGAATGGGTTGGTTATGCTTGTGTATTATGGTTAAGTGGGATAAATACTAGTATGGTTGATATGGATGCCTTACTCATTGCTTAGTGGGTTGATTATGTGATTCGGAGATGACTTAGTGTTAAGATGGAAGTTGGGGAAGTAACTGAGTTGTATATTATAGGAGTTGTGTGTATCCTGAGTATTGGTAGCTCGAAGTTTATTTTAAACTAATGTGTGCTTACATATTTTTATGTGTTAATTGACCTCAGATACTATTGTTGATGAGAGAGGGTAGCTGATGGTTGAATTAGAGTGAAAAACTCAATTTGGTTTATGTGTGCATGTGACTGCCTATTTGTCTACTTGTTGCAATACATGCTATTGAATATCAACTTGTTGGATAATTTTACAAGTTTTTTGATCAACTAAAATGAGATTATGTAAAAAAGGCTTGTTTAAAGTGCAAGTGTGGTTGAATTATCTCATTATATGATTGTACATGTTATGACATGGGTTGATATTGTGAGATGAATCGATAATGGCTGATCATCATGAATATGTAGATTTTAGGGAGTATAAGGGTGGTATAATACTTGGTTTGGGATAAGGGTGGCAAACACTAGTTCTTTGGGTTATTTGGTATATGGACTAAGCTCGTTCCCTATAGGTCATGACTAGTAGGCATTCATAAGACCCTTAGCATGTGTGTACATGGTATTAGAGAGTTTGATGGTTCCTTGAGTGACTCGGGTTATATTGTTGTTGGGTTATTTGGTTCTTTGAGTGAATTAGGTTATATTATTGTTTGGTTAGTTGGTTCCTTTAGTTAATCGAGTTATATTTTTGTTTGGTTATTTGGTTCCTTGAGTGAACTAGATTATATTATTGATGTTAATTGGATCCATGAGTGGTCCGGCTATCGATATACTTGAACTGAGTTAATGTTGTTCACGTTCAAATAAATGGTAATTGTGACAAGCTTGATTTGTCTGCTTATGAGTCATGGTAGTTAACATGAGTTGGTATTTAGTACTCATAATATACTTTCCTTGTTTACTTGATTGCTTTCTTAAGTGAATCTATTAAGGAAAGTCTAATTGAAGGGATAATTGTGAATGTTAAACGATTTCTCCTTGTTCACAAATTGTTGGTTGAATGTTGATATTAAGTGACGTGCTTAGGTTGGTCTTTTGAGTTAAGTAGTAATGGGTGACACTAGTTTGTATAACAAGTATGTATAAGATAAGCTTTTGTGTTGACCATGGCTCGGGCAAGTTTTGACTGGTATTATTATGAATGAGTCTAAACGAATGTTCTATTATTTACCTAGGTATTCTTGAATAAATCTAAGCTGTTGGGCTCATCAATTGAACATATGATTTATGTATAGTTGTGGAGTGGTAATAAATGATGAGATGGTGGTCTATTAGAGGTTAACATTGTATGGTAGATCGACCGAAGGATAGTAAGAGAAATTAAAATAATTTGTGTTCGAGAGGGAGAGAGAGGATCGTAAGAGGAGGGGTGACTGTACTGTGTTCAAGAAATATAAACTGGTTTCATTTTTATAAGTACATGTTTTATTTTGGATATTTATGTTGTGTTTAAGTGATTTAACTTGGGTCGATCGACGATGTGTACCAGTACGCGTGGTTGTACTAATACTACTCTTGCTGTCTCCTTTTTAGGGTATAGCCTGTTGAAGGATCGGTTGAGGTTTTATTGCTTGATGTGGCTAGAGATCATCATCAGCTTCTTCTCTTTCTATTTTCATGGTAGAAGCTGTGTCATTTTCATTGTACATTCTGTAGTGGCTCTTGTACATGTCTAAACTAGATCCTAGGGAAGAGTGTTGTATTAGTGATATTATAAAAACAGTTGTAATGTTTTATCTTCCATATTTATTTTATGCATAATGAGTTAATGTCACGACCCAAAACACGGATCGTGCGGGCACCTACCCAACTTTACCCTAGATCGGACCTTTAATCATTGAGGAAACATTACTAAAACTTTATGCATTAGTAAATGATAAACCTTTTATTTAAGAACAGAGGTCATTACAGAGTACATTGAGGAAAGTAAATACACAATTCCCCAGAACCTAGTCTAAACAGGTACAAAAGAACTAAACAAAATGAAAGATGACTCCAGACACAACATCCATATAAGAATAGAACAACAGGAGCTGCTGAAAAATAACCACAGCTGCATTTATAGTAACTCCAACAGACCTTCAACATGGCTATATCCCTAAAAGGAGATATAGTAAGTGTAGTATCAGTAAAACCACACATACTGGTAGGTATTATCGGCTGACCAAGATTAGAAAAAATAATAGAAAATATAAATTAAGCAAAGATCATGACAGTATTAAGTACTTACTTAACTGAACCTTACTAACACATTTTAATAATTTCCCATATCTACCTTACCATGCTCTCTTTTCCTATGATAGCCCTATTTATCTTTTCCTTAGCAACCAAGTATCCACAATTACATAATGCCCCTAATGTCCATATTATTTACGTACTTACCTTCCTTAACCACATCTAATATTTTAGACTCATGACAATTCAGACCCGCTACTCTACTCCTTACTTCCCACTGAGAAGCAACTACTCTGGACCTCAATAAACAACTATAATATTGCCAGAAAGATGACATAGAAACCTCATATATATAATATACACATAGGAAATAAGAACTACACACCATGAAGATGTACCTTATATCCAAGTAATCATATCCATCACTCACACTTAGGCAAGTTAGTCAATAATAGTCAAAGACAACCATATGAATAAATATAACAATGATTGCATGCATGCAAGATGTACACACATACTAAAGTCAATAGGGACCTCTACTTTGACCTACAGGGGATGAGTTTAGTTTATGTTCCAGTGTCAGCGTGACACCTGATCCATATAACAATGTTAGTGCGACACCCGATTCCACTAACAGTGTTGGTGTGACACCCGATAAAGACATTTTTTCACTAAATAACTTCGACACAATGCCAATTCATGATGAAAATCAACAATCACAAATAATGCCCAAAGGCTCGTCACGAACATTCAACTCTAATATAAGTACAAAGTCAAATCAAGTCTACAACTACATTTAACACACTCCTACAGACCCCACCATCAAAGATCAGTACCTACTGATTTCTATTTATACTTATCCCAACTCCCATATCTACTTAAAGACACTATAACCCTACCTCATTTCCTCTTGCATTACACTAATATCAATCCTAGTACGGGCGACTAATCCTAATTTTGTTTCACACACCCAACCTTCTTCTATTATACTTAACAACTCCATAACTGTCCTTCATATCTATTGACTCCTACCTCTTGCCTCAAGTCCATTCCTACCTTCTGTTGTTGACTTAAAACATGCACAAGGTAACCCCATGTCTACTTAATAGGCTTACCCTTTAACCTACTATTGTTAATGCGCTTGTGAAAACCTTCATTTACCAACCTAACCCTAGTTCCATACAAGTATCATAACTTCCCAAAAACTAAGGTTTAACACAGTTCATTAACTCAACATGCACTACCAAATTCATCAATTCATTATCATAAGTTCAGTTGGTAACGATCTATACAAACTCCATGCTCATAGGCCTAGGCATAGAATCTCCCTTCATAACTAAAATTATTGCATACATCTAACTCGAATATACTACAATTAAGCCAAAACCTACCTTGTCGATGAGTTCTACTGCTACAGAGGGTGAAGTGTCTTTCCTCGTATGCCTTTTCTCTCAAATCCATTAGAATCTCCCCAGTGAATACTTAGAAATCACCCTTTTAGAGTTTGGCATATAATTCATTTTCATTCTAAGGCTAGGGTTTATCTGGGGTATTTTTAGAGGAGGAAAATAAAATAGGAGGCCTGGGTTTAAATAAAACTTGAGTGGCTTACTACTTTTCCATCACTGCATCGATGGAAGTTCCATCACTACAACAATGGATTGGTAGGCCTGGCCTAATTTGTAAGAAACTGGACCATGGGCCTTTCACCACAAAAAAATATTTCTAATCGGGTTCGAAATGAAAATTTCTTGATTGAATTATTTTTTGGAATATTTTTTAGTATAACAATGATTTGGGTCATTAGAGTTAACTGTTAAGTCTTCCAGATAATTTTGGATTGAATGAAGGGTGCTCCTATCTAGGTTGTTTTAGAGTAGGTGCCTGCACGATCTGAAAGTTGGGTCGTGATAGTTGGTATCATAGCACTAGGTTATCAGCCTCATATGTACAAGAGAAATGTCTAGTAGAGTCCTGCAGATTGGTTTGTTGACATCCACATCAAATCTTTGGTGAGCTACGAGGCATTCTAAGAATTTTTGCCCTTATTTCTTTCCACTCGTGTTGTCCTGGATGATTGTTTGTATGGGTTGGTCCAATTGGTATATCTTGATTCCAATTGGTATCTCAATCAAAACAAATAGAGATCACCTGGCTCCATTTGGGATGACACAAGAAATGAAATTGGAACTTAGGAGGTTCTAATTTGTATCTAGCCATAAGGGCTATATTCAATATATTAGATGATCAACTAGTGGTCATCGAGAGTGTGGTTAAATGATGTGTCTAGAGAAACAAGAATATCAAGCTGAATTGATTATTTAATGAAATTCTCTGAAAATGATATCTGTGTAAGTTACAACTGAATTGATGTTTGAGAATTGTGATGCGTGAAGTGGTTGTAACCTGACTATGTGTTGTTGAGAACTTGTATGGTGTGTGATTTAAATGAATTTTTTGATGCTTGAGTGCTAGCCACTATGGATGGTACATGTAAAGGTGGTAGATGATATTGATAAATTGTTAGGATCTTCCTTGCATTCAAGTGGTTGTTATGTGAAATGCCTAAGTGTGAAGAGTAATAAATGTTTGGGGAAGACCTAAATTCATTGATGTTGAATTTAATTTATAATCGGAGTGTAAAATTGGTGCTTTGATTAATCATTAACCTTTTCAAATTACTGGGTTTTGATCTTGGAATTGTGGTTTAACTGGTGTAGAATTAGATTTAAAGTGTTGCGGAAGGGAATAGGGGTAAGAGAATTACAAGGACTGATAAATTTTCTTGGCCAATGCCAGTGGCCCACTATAGCAGGCACTACCCCACTAGTGCGACCCTGCTATAGTGGGAATTTTTTTGCTATAGCGGTGCCATGGTGGTGGCATGCAGGTCACTATATCGGGATGTTCCTCCTAGGTAGAATACCTGCCCTATTTTCCCCTCTTTTTGCATCTCTTTCCCCACCTGGCCGAGAATATTTGTAAGCTACTAGTTATCAAACAATCATTTTAATACACAAGGTATAAGATAATAGCAGTTTATTCATCAGTAAAATTATAAAAATAAGTATCCAAAACTGCTAGAAAATAAAAATTATTTGTTAGATGCCCCAAACTGGGGCAACCTAAATCCAGAAAAAGATAATAAAAATAGGAGGGGAGGGGGATATGCTAATGTGCAACTGGGGATATAGTTGGAGGCCCTATTATCTCTGATGCTCGGGTGTCAGAGCCCTTTTCTTCCATACCACTTAGGAAGAAGAACGCTTCCATGTCCTCCTTCTTCAGCTTGGGGAGCTGCTGATCTGGAACGGTGCATTTAAATATGACCTAAACAACCATCCACATCTGGGCAAACATGAAATCCTGGAGCACCTCTTTTTTTTCTCCTCATCTATCTCTCTATAGAGCTCTGCGTAGTCCTAAGTGGTTCTGGGCTGGGAAGTGGAGTTGGAAGGGGATAAACTCTAGAGTGGCAAGTGGGCATGCTCTAAGAAGCTCAACATGGTGGCCATGTATTCCTCCAGATTCTCATAGGATATCGTGGGTTATGTGGGAGGGTCAGCCTCCTCCTCGTCTGCTCTGTTGCTCTCCTTCTATCCCCACCTTTCTCTTTTTTCTTACTTTGGCCCTGTGCACCTTTCACCTTAAGAGGGTTTAAGGGAGTGTCACCCTTCATATTTTTGTCTGCATCCTCTCTAGGCACCCATACAAGGAGGAATAATTTGGTAATCAACCCAGGAAGATAGGGAGCCTTTTTGTTACCCCAATAGAAGTCTTTCCACTCCGACACTATCTGTTCCTCTATATTTATTAAAATACCCTATATAACACAAACCAATACTAGAGCCCGAGGGTATGCCACATTGAAAGTGTTACCCAAAGGATGAATCCTTTGAGTCACCAAATTTTGCCACCTCCAAACATCTGCACTAAAGTGCATTCTCCTAATCCTCTCGGGACTAGTCTAGTAGACTTTGTACCGATTAGCCTCTGCAATCAGGGTATCCCTCATCTATTGCATGTCCATCTCTCGAGCCTTGGCCTCATACTAAGTGTTGGGGATATCTAGAACCCCCAAGACTTCGTTGATAGTGGCCACGTCCATGGGGACATCCACTCCCCGTATATAGATAGTAGGGGTAGAGGTCATCCCATCACACAATTGAGAGCGTGGTATAAAACTCCTGGACCCATCCTGAGGCCCCATCTAGAGTAAGATCTACTAGTGGCATCCACACGAACTCCTAGAGTCGGGCATAAAACTCTGGTGCCTCCTCCACCACCTCATTCATAATGAACCCCCTATCATAGCAGAAGTACATTCTCTAGTAGTCCCGATACCTATCCTGGTAGTTTTGGTCCAGGAATTTCTATAAGGGAGGGGGAGCATTGTCTTGATTTCTGGTCATAAAGCTAGTAGTCCTACAAACATCATGCGAAAAAACAAGTTAGAATCTATAAAGGTGTTCAGTCAATTACAAAGTTTCAGAAAAAAAACAAAGTTTCAATTTTTAGGGAGGCTACTGTCGGGCTGCCGCTATTACGACTGACATCTCGCTACCATGGGACTACTCTAGAGGGATGAGGCTGCTATAGTGGCCTTCATCCTCCCCAACAAGAACTGATACTTCAATGGCGTCTTTTTGTAAAAATCATCTATTTTTTCCTTTTTCACACATATCAGGGTTGGGTAAGTACAATGGGACTATTAATACTAAAATCCAGGTGTTAAAACCCCTATACAAGATCCAATGACCAAGAAATTTTTGAAAATTAACCCTTCATATTTTACTCTCTTTTAATCTCTAAATCAACCATGAACTCCATGAATCTTACGCCTAGAATACCATAGAGGCATTGTAAAACTAAGAGAAGCAAGCACGCTTCAGAAATTTGTTCAAATTGGGAAAATTCTTTGATTTCAAAAACCAACCCCAAAACACACTTTATTTCTATGATTTCAAGTGCTAAACTATAATAATATGAGTAATAACATAAAAAGATGAAGCTAGAATGCAATTCCTTATTTCCCATATTTAGAGCAAAGTGATAGGAGAGGGAGGGGAGTTTCTAAGTTGGAAAGTTGAGAAATGGGCGAGAAACCCATTTCTCAACCTTTAAAACTACCTCGTCTTGATATAGCAGCCTGCATCCTGCTATAGTGGTGTTGCTATAGTGGCAGAGGTCCTACTATAGCGGGGCCTAGTCCATCTTCAGGGGCAGAAATTATTTTTTCTTCCCTTTTTAAATTATTTATTAATTTTTCGATGTGCTTGCAAGGCCCTGGTTATCTTAGGTACTCGTTTGTCAATGGTAGCCTCGTGCAAATCCCAAATGCAACAAATTAAGTAAGGATGTCGTATTAAATAGGTACGGTATAATTTAGGCGAACTCTTTTGTAAGTTCGGTAAGCAACATTTTGAAATAAGAATTTTATAATCAATGAATAGGTATTAATGATCTGGGTATGCTTCTGTCCAGTTTTTTCCTACAGTAATCATTTGGGGATGAACGATGATTAAATTGGTATCTACTGCAACAACCCATTTCGTTGTTACTAAAATCATCACATCCAAAGGGCACAGGGTACGAGAATTTATTAAAAATCTTTGAAAAAGGTTCGTAAAAGACTCAGTTAAATAAATTCAGAGTAGGAAAATTTAGGACTGACTGACGTCATCCTGCTATAGCAAAAATTCTTCTATAGAAGCACCTTGGTAGCAGCCTATCGGCCGCTATAGCGGCGTGCCAAAAATAGTCCACCCAAAATTTCAACACCCCTTTTTCTTTTCAGTTGTAAACCAGAATGAGGCTTTATTCAAAAAACCCTTTAGGTTTAACTCAAGGCTCTAGAGAGATGGAGAAGAAAAAGTATGTTTAGAAAGGATAAACCTAATGTTTTCTTATGGTATTCAAGGTGGATATTGCTATAATAGAGTAAGGATTGTATGTTCAGGCCTCCATAGCAGTTGCTTGGTGTCCAGGTAGGCTAGGTTTAATTTGAGTAGCAGACCTCTTTTAGAAAATGTATGCATAACGTAGATTGATGAGAGATTTCATGCTTAGGCCTGCAAGAGAGGTGTTTGGATGGATAAAAATAGTAAAGTAGGGCTAAGTGAATGAGATTAATATGCCTGAATGAGGTGTTGTATTATTATTATTGATGTTTCCCTTTTATTCTTTATGCGTGCCAAATCAATCAATGAATAAGAATAGGTTGGTTGTTTTTATGTATTGTGGTTAAGCGGTATAGATACTAGTATGGTTGATACAAATGCCTTACTCCATGCTTATTGGGTTATTGTGTGATTTGGAAATGACTTAGTGTTAATATGGAAGTTTGGGAAGTAACTGAATTGTAGATTAGATGAGTTGTGTGTATCTTGAGTATTGGTAACCCGAAGGTTATTCTAAATTAATGTATGCTTACTACTTTTATATGTTAATTAACCTCGGATACTATTATTGGTGGGGGAGGGTAGGTTATGGTTGAATTGGAGTTAAAAACTCAATTTGGTTTATGTGTGCATGTTAACTGCCTATTTATCTACTTGTTACAATACATGCTATTGAATATTAACTTGTTGGATAATTTCATAAGTTGTTTGATCACCTGAAATAAGATTATGTAAAAAAGGCTTGTTTAAAGTGCAAATATGGTTGAATTATCTCATTATGTGAGTGTACATGTTATGACATGGGTTGATATTGTGAGATAAACTTGTAAAGGTTGATCGTCACGAATTTTGTGGCTTTACTCTTTCTATTTTCATGGTAGAAGTGTCATTTTCATTGTGCATTCTATAATGGCACTTGTACATATCTAGACTAGATCCTATGGGAAGAGTGTTGTAATAGTGATATTATAAAAACAGTCATAATGTTTTTTCTTCCACATTCATTTTATGTATAATGAGTTAATTGTTAAGTCTTTTTTATAATTCTTGATTGAATGAAGGGTTCTGCTAGATAGGTTGTTTTAGAGTAGGTGCCCGCATGATGTAGTAGTTGGGTCATGACATGGCCTACGAGCATACTTGAGATTTCATATGTTAGTGGATATTTGTTGTTTACCTAGAATGATGAATTTGATTTTTACTAAATGTTTAGAAAGGTGTGTACTTGTATATTTGGTGCACTGCGTTCCATCATGGTTGATATTTGATAATGACATTCATACATTATGATATTTGGATTGGGTACCATGCTGATATAGATTGATATTGGGAGAGAGTGTCACGCCGACACAGATTGATATAGGAATAGGGTACCATGCTGGTATAGATTGATATTAGGAGCATGTGTCATACTGAGACAGATTTATAGTGGGATCGGGTAACACGCCGGTACAAGTACATGGACTGAGTTCATCCTCTGCAGGTCATAACTAAGGGTCCCTATCGACCCTAGTATGTATGTATATATTTTTGTGCATGCATTCATTGTTTTCCATTGCACAAGTGATTGTTCATTGACTATTGGTGACTAAACTTCTTAAGTGTGAGTGATTTAATATGAATAACTTGTAATGGAATGATACGAAAAGGATAACCGATGGTTTGTAAGTTGATGATTGTGATTATGCATTGGAACAAAGTGTGAATATAAGGTATGTCCTAGATCATGTAGGAATCTTATTCTCCTGAGTGTATAGTTATATATGTGATGTGTTTTGTAGTGTCCCTTCTTACGAAGTTGTTGATGTTTTATTTATTGTCTTAGTGGTTGCAATTTTTATGGTTAATGGTAGCAGAAAAGGGAGTGAGGGCTATTATAAAATAAAAGTAATGAGGGAGAGAGAGAGAGAGCAGTGTATAGTTATTGTAACAAGGTGAGTGCATAAGAAATATGAGTTAGATTGATTCGTGGAATTGTGTCAGTTAATTAGTCATGCTCTGAGGATAAATTAATAATGCTATAATAAAGGAAAGGCAGCAGGGTTGGAAGTTGAAGTAGGTTAAGTATGATAAGTTGTTAAGTGTATAATGTCATGATATCTTGTTGATTGCTATATGTTACTATATGCTTTTTAACCCTGGTCGGCCAAAGATATCTACCAGTACGTGTGGTTGTACTGATACTACACATACTATATCTTCTTTTGGGGAATATCGAAATAGTTGCAGGTTAGTTGGAGTTTCTGTAGGTGCACCAGTGTTCATTCTTCAGCAGCTCCCGCCATTCTACTCTTTCATGGATGTTGTGTCTTGAGTTTTCCCTTTTGTACTTAGTGCTCTTGTACCTGTTTAGACTAGGTTTTGGGACGTGTTAGCTTAATTTCCACAATGTACTTATTGTAAACAAGTTTTATAGTTTATTATGCTTACTTAAGCTATTAGAAATGTTTCCATTGTTTAATAAATGGTTGCGTAGTTAGGTTCTCCTATCTAGGATAGAGTTGGGTAGGTGCCCGCACGATCCCGTGGTTTGGGACGTGACGAGTTAGTATCAGAGCCAAGGTTATCGATCTTCCAGTACAAGAGAAGATGTTGAGTAGATTCCTATGGATTAGTGTATTGATGTACACATTAGATCTGTAGAAAGCTACAAGGCATCTAGGAAATCAATCTCACTTTCTAAAAAACTAAAATATGAAAGAAGAAACAAAATAAGAAAACTAAAAGAAAATGATAGAATCAAAATACGGAAACTAAAGGATAGAGACAAAGATAGATAGATAGACACATGAAGATAGAGTAAAGGAAAACCAAAGGATGTATCAAATCCAATGACCACCCTTTCGATTACCAACAAGCACCTAACTCTTACATAGACTACTAGGGAATCAATCTCCCAAGTAACCAAAGTTTCAAAACAACAGTTCAAAACAAGCTAATCCTAGCTCTCACACTCCCAAGTGTATAATTCACTAAATATATTATGCAAAAACTAAGAAAAATGAAGGTGAATACTACTATTTATATCCATGGCCTATTTATAACAAATATGAGCCCAAAAGTGACATATTTCAGTAAATTGGGGCACCTGCTGGCGCAGATGGGCCACCTTTTAGCGCAGGTCAGGGTTCAGGTGGCTCCAGATCATCAAATTGGGCACCTGCTACCGCAGATGTGTCACCTGCTGGCATAGGTCAGGGCACAGGTGTCTCCATATCATCACTTAGCTCCTCTTGATTGGCCAATGACCTCCCCAATGGCTTCCCTGACTCCAAGCTATGCTCCAAACGTGGTATTGTACTTTTAGGGACTTTTCAAAAAGGGTCCTCTAAACGTGTCCTTGCATCCTTGGAATGATCATGGCTTGGATCTTTTTGTGTTGTCCTTGAATTTTAGGTATTAAAAGATTAATGCCGATTTGGCTTGTATCATCCTCCCCTTCTGGAAAAGGATTCGACTTTGAATTCAATCCTTGCAAAACCATAGGAAAAACAAAAAACAATAATATCCTCGAGGCATAACGGTTAGTGTTAGCAAAATCAATCCTATTCCCATGCCAAGGTTGCACAAACTTAACATATAACCAAGGATCCTTTGTGTTTGACATGAAAAATCTATTGAAATGGGTATAAGGGAATCAACTATGAGAAATACCAAGAAATAAGGAAACCACGAAGGTCATAATGGCATAAACAAACCCATAAGGTAAGATCACATTCATTTTAGGAGACATAAGACACAAATGTTCCATTATTTCCCCAAGAGACCACACCAAAAGTGGTGCCACCTATAGTTCAAAAATTCATAAGAGTTTCCCAGGGTCAAAGATGTGAAATACCCACATTGCATTATTACTCAAACAAGTGGACCGACCACAGGGCTACCTACCTCTAAATAAAAAAAATTTAAAACTAGAATGAACATCATCACAATTAAAGAGGTTGTATAGAGAGGAATCAAGCATAGAAGTATCATCCAAGGTGTTTCCATCTACAAGAATGCCACTAGGCTCAAGAGATTTAGCAAACAATGCACACAATGATGGATTCAAAGCATTTAAGCACATGTTGCTCTTCTTTTCTAAGAAACTCATACTCACATAAGATATAGATTCAACATGGCCATGAATAACATCATATGTAAAAAGGTAATAAAGAAAGGTGCTAAGGACATTATCCTCATCTAAGGTACTCTCAAGGGTAGGAACACACAAAGAGAAAAAAAGGCATTTCAAGCACAAGGAACCTTTCTTCTTGAAGCAACTTCCCAAGGGAAGTGAGTTCACAAATGGAACCATACTTTTAGAGGGAATGAGGAACCTATTAGAAATCAATTCATTACTAGGAAAATGGTCCTCCCAAAAAGTTGGGTTCCCTCCATTCATGGTATTAGGCATGCTCCTTAGAGTTTTATTTAGTAATTCAAATTGTCCAACCATATGAGGGTGACAAGAAGACTTTAACAACTATGGACTCTCCCACAAATAAGTAATCAACTTAACATAGATAAGTTGTGGTCCACATAACTTAAGCACAAGTCTGTTAAATAAGGATGCAAGTATATAAGAAATACCCAAAATAGGCAATGACATATTTTCCCTCAGGCTTACTAGCATGATATCACCCACTAGAGAAGGTTCATAAAATACAAACAAATAAAAGAGAAATAGAGTTATGCTACTAGAGAGATGGAATGAACTATAGGTTACCCTTTTCTTCAACACATATCCCACCCAAGAGGTTGGGTTCTTCTTATTCACAAACTTTAGCATACTCCTAAGAGTCCTTCCTATCACTTTAACTTGTCCAACATCATAAGTATGACAAGGATTAGGAAACATGAGTTGGGCACTAAGTATATCAAGGACTCTTCTTAAGGCAACAAATAGATTAGACATTTGAATTACAAATCCCACACAAGTTATACATAGATACCACAAACCATGAAAAAGTTTTGAAGAAATCAATACTCTCATGGTAGGACATGAATTCATACAACTGTAAGAATTTGCCTACCAAAGAGAAAATATCATCATGACTCCAAGGATTGCTTATAATAAGAAGGGGTAGGTAAATACCTTGGGATCAAGGCTTTGAGCTTGCTCCCTTGTCCTCCATACATGCATCACACAAACCTTTCCTTCTATGCATCAACTTGGACCAATAGGCTTGGTCCTCTTTCTTTTTTGTAGGAGTTTCGTCAGTTGGTAACTCCTTCTTTTGATCCATGGGGTTAGATGTTTCACCCCTTGCCATCAAGTATCCATCGATCCTTAGGAGTTTGTTTTGAAACATCCCTTGAATCAAACCTTTGTCAATATCGGAGTCCATATATAAGAACTTCTCTAGGCCTTCGAGCCTATACTCGTAAGGAACTTCCTTTGGATCCTTCTTTGGGAACATTTGCTCATGAACCTGCAAAAGAGAAGTACTAGTACTAGGAAAAATGCTAGTGCCATGGTTAACATGTAACAATGTCTTGGGGTTAACAAGTACCACATCTAAGTGTTCCTTGTCCGCCTCCTTCAATTCAATTCTTGGCTCAACATTCACACACAACTCCCCTTTTTGAGCCAAGTTCTTCTTTTCCTTCTTAATTTCCTCTTCTTAAGTGCTTCCTGGAGATATCTTATGATCACTTGATAGGGTGTCAAAGGCACAAGGGTGTGCTTTCGTCCTCCATACCCTTCTCCTTATAGATCTTCTTCCCTTACATCCTTGATTTGGACAGGTTGATTTTGGTTTAGTGGTACTTGGGGTGGTGGATTTTGGTTTTGTGAAGCTTGGGGTAGTATAGGGAAGGTGTTTTGAGCATTTCCACTCGAAAAAGCTTGAAATTTTTATGGAGTGAATGGGGTTTAGACGACCCACTATGTTGACCATCTTCCCACTCATGTTTGACAAACTTCCTTGGAGTGTGGTCATATGACCTTCTAGGGATTTCATTCTATGACCCAAGGATTCAATTTCCCTTAGGATATCATTTGAAGTGTTTCATCCCTAAATTATGGTGTTTCACCATCCGGGGCCATGGTACCTATTAAGAAATGACACAAAACACAAACAACAAACAAGTTAGCATTAAGAAATCAACCTCAAAATCTTTGCACACCTTTGTTTGCCTCACAATAGGAGTCGCTAGCGTTGAAAGATCATTTCTACTCCAATGGAAGACATGGTGTCAATTGCTACTCATGGTCGGAATAGATTCTTATTTGTTAGAAAGACAAATAACTCAAAAGCCAATAAAGGCTTGAATTAAGAAAAGACAATGAGGATAAAAACTGAGAAAAGAACACAAAGAAAATGAACTAAGAAAGAACAGACTCTAAAACTAATTATCCAACTAAGTATATAAAATACTAGTTGTTAATTAGTTAGGAATCAAGAAATGAATTTTGGAATCAAGAATTGGAATTAGGATGTTGGAACCTGAGCAAAATTGGATTTGGAGTCGTTGAGATGCATTTTACTGAGGTACGGATGCAGATGGGGACATGCCCTCATAGGTGGGGTCCGCAGGCCAAGAAATAGAATGCTAGAAATTGATTTGCTTTGTCATCTGTGGCAATAAATGGCCATCTGCATAGGCAGATGAAGGCGCAGGTTCCTC
This sequence comes from Capsicum rhomboideum, assembly GCA_031232105.1. Taxonomy (NCBI): domain Eukaryota; kingdom Viridiplantae; phylum Streptophyta; class Magnoliopsida; order Solanales; family Solanaceae; genus Capsicum; species Capsicum rhomboideum. Next base: position 138,963,584 of record CP124716.1, read on the forward strand.
GACCAGATCAGTTGAAGCCTCTAAATTTCAAGCCTTTTGTGGGCCCTCTTGTATTCTCTTTCCTAGTACTTTCCCTTTGCTCATCTCTGATACCAAGTGATAACAACCAAAATATGAAAGACAAAACAAAATATGAAAACTAAAAGAAAACGATAGAATCAAAATAAGGGATAAAGATAAAGATAGATAGATAGACACAGGAAGATAAAGAAAAGGACAACCAAAGGATATATAAAATCCAATGACCTCCATTTAGATTAGCAACAAACACCTAACTCTTACGTAGACCATTAGGAAATCAATCTTGTAAGTAACTAAACTTTCAAAACAATATTTCAAAATACGCTAATCATAGCTCTCACACTCTCAAGTGTATAACTCATCAAATATATTATGCAAAAACTAAGGAAAATGAAGGTGAATACTACTATTTATAGTTATTTATTACAAATATGGGCCCAAAAGTGACCCATTTTAGTAAATTAGGGCACCTGCTAGCATAGATGGGCCACCTGTTGGTGTAGGTCAAGGCGCAGGTGTCTCCAGCTCATTAAATTGGGCAAGTAGTCACCTACTAGTGTAGATGGGTCACCTGCTGGTGCAGGTCAAGGAACATGTGGCTTTAGATCATCACTTAGCTCTTCTTGATTGCCCAATGACCTCCCCATGGCTTTCTTGACTGCAAGCTACCCTCCACACGTGGTATTGTACTCTTGGAGGCTTTTAAAAAAGGGTCCTCCAAATGTGTCCTTGCATCCTTGAATTATAGGTATTAAAAGATTAATGCTAATTTGGCTTTTTTCACTTTCTTTTCTCCCATCGTGCTAATTTAGTATTATCTTCCTGAGTTGAGTCCAATTGGTATCTTAATAGTCAAAATTGTGATTAGTCTATCCCAATTGGTATCTTGATAATATTCAAAATGTTGGAATAGTATTATTCTAACTAGTAGAGGTCAATAAGAGGTGGAGGAATTGTATTATAATATTATGACTTATGTTTTGAATGAGTAATACATGCATCTTTTAGGTGGTTATGCTGTTTGATTAAGTGGAATATTAGAGTTCTCAGTGTAGCTGATAAGCGTAATTCTTTTGTTAATTGATTTGTTATGTTTACTGGAAAGATACTTGTCTTTTAAATATTTTTGTTTTGTTATGATAGGATGCTACATGTATTCCTTATGTGCATTATTATTGCATTGACTGTATTATTGCTTTACTGTGTGTTGGCTAAATTTCTTAAGTGTAAGTGATTATTATGAGTGATATGAGATGAGTTGTTTTAAAAGAATATCCATGAATCATAAAGGCTGGGTGTGATTTTGTGATATGTCTTCATTTTTGTGATTTTGAGGTATGTCCTCATTTATATGATTTTGAGGTATGTCTTTATTTCGTGATTTGAGGTATGTCTTGACTTCTATTTGGTCTTTGACGATATACTTAGGATCCTTGTGTGGTCTGAACCTTTGATGATTATGCTTGGTATCCTTGTATGGTACGATATTTGATGATTATATCTGGGCCTGAAGTGCAATTGGGTCCTCCTTGTGTTAATAATCCAATTAATGAGTTGACTTGCTAATGATGCCTTAATAAGTAAATGGTTAAACTAAGATGGACTTAATTATTTTGCACAACCTTGGTGACTTGAACGTAAGGTGAGTTGTGTATTTGATATCACTAATGCAAGGTAAATTGACTAGGTATTTAAAATTGATTAAGTTTTAAGGATGTGAATAAAGTGGTAGTTGGATAATGTTCATTAGTTTAGAGAAGAGGTGGGGCTATTAGACAAAACTTATAATTGGTTAATTATGGTTTAACATTGCATATATGCTTATTGTATAGGAATAATTATCGATTAATAGTATCCCTTGAATGTGGTATAATTGAGTTGATAAGATTGGTGAAATAAGTTAGCTTGATTATAGTTGATGATCGTTAGTTGTAGGGTGGATTATGTAACAATCTTGTTGTGACTTTTGTTTTTTTCTATGTTTTGACCATTTTTCCTTTTCTCATAGTTGCTATATATCATTTATGAGTTATGGGGATGTTTGGCACGGTCTTGAAGAGTTCATGAGTGATTTGAGTGAGGTTTTGAGTAGCCTCGAAAGTGATTAGTTTGACTTTGATTAATATTTTGTGATTCGAGCATCGAAAGGTGATTCTGTTAGTACTATTAGATTCGTAATGTTGATTTTAGGTTGAAGTATAGTTGGTTTGGGTTCCGACCCTTTATTTTGAGTTTTGGGCCTTTAGAGATGAGACACTAGTTAAAATAGCCTAAAAGGGGTCCCAAGGGTTAACTTGTTGGAAGCAACCTCTTTTGATAAATTTGATAGTTCCATTGAGTTTGGAACATCAAAATTATCCTATGGGTTCCCAAACAAATCTCGAGGGTCTGTTTAGAAGATTTTGGACCATTTTTCTTAGTTGACTGTCGTCATCTGGTGCAGCCCCAGGTTCTTCATCGCGATCGCGTGGCCTTGTGTCATGATTGTGAGGTTTGACCAAGTTACTCATCGCAATCGCATGGGGTTTGACCGTGATATCAAAGATTTATTCCAGTATTTTGGGTCAGGTTGTTCATTGACCAATTTAATTTCCAGTCAACATTAGCCCTCGCGATCATGTGGTGGGGTCCGCGATCGTAAGGCACTATGTACCTGAACTGTATAAAATCTTTCCTTCTTTTTTTTTCACTATTTTTGGACTTAGAAACCTCAGGATTGGCGACTTTAAAAAGAGTTTTTCATCAAAGGTGTTTGGGTAAGCTTCTAAACATGATTTCATCATCATTCATTGATTAGATTTCAAAACCGTCTTCAAAACCTTAATTTTAAAGTTGGAATTTTGGGGTTTTACCCAGTAAAGTGAAAAATTGGTTTCTGAATAATTTTAACCTCAATTTCAACTTATTTTTTTGAAAGGTTTTCATATTTAGAACCCTTGAAGTATGGAAAAATTGATTCTTAAATAAAATTTTAGTTTTATCCTTCTTCCTTTGGGGTCAATTTTCTAATTATTTTTGGATCCAGAATGAAAGTAGCTAATATAGGTATCATTAGACTCCTTTTGACGTGTGATGTGTCATAGTTTCATGACACTTTCGATGCTTAAAACAAGGAAAATATGCCATAACTTGGGTGTGTTTTGTTGGTATGACGTGTTTTCTATGCTATATTGCAGGAGAATAGGTTTTGGAGGCAAAATGGACAAAAAGGAAGAAATCCTGCTTGAGAATGAAGTATCTGAAGATGGAAGAGCTGAGTCCAGTACCAGAGGAGTGACTAACGATAGGACTCACGTGCCGTGAGTGTCTGTCGTGAGTCATCTTCAGAGCTATTGAATGTTGTCTGATTCCCACGGCAGGCATCCATGTAGCGTGACTCCACTTACGTGACGTGAGTGGGTGCCGTGAATAGACTTCAGAGATTTGTGTGGTGCTGCCTGATTCTCATGATAGGGACCCATGTGAAGTGGCTTGGTTCCACAATACCAAGTCACGATACTGTGGAAAATTGCCGACTTTAGTCTCCTACTTTGTTTAGGATAGGATTAATCTTATATCTATAAATACCCCTTTATTGTCCTATGTGTGGGAGTTAGTCATTACATTGTTTTGAGATAGTTTTTCATTATTTTGAGTTCAGAAAGAGATTATTGATTTTGTAATCTTGGAACATCGATTCTAGGGTTTTATTCATAATTGAGATTTCAGAGTTTCTTCATTATTGTGAGTTTACAATTATGTCTTCATCCTCGAATTCTTATTGTGCTCTTGCGAACATGAGTAGCTAAACTCATTAACTAGGGTGGTGTGAACCATGAGGAATTAACGAAATGGGTTAAGTGCAAAGAAATTCTGAACTGGTGTGAATGCATGTATTGTTATTTCCTTTATTGTGATTGATCTCCTAACTGTTGCAAACGTTAGAAACTCACCTATATTCTAGACTTGCTCGAGAGAGAGGTAGAGATTGGGAAAAGGAAATAACAACAGAGATTTGAAGCTATCAACCTTCATCTAATAACTTGAGCCTTAGCAGGAATAATTATCTGAGATCCATGACAAGGGTTAGTAGTGCTATGCTCGGAGACCAAGAGGAGAAGGGTGAAATTCATCTAACCAAGGTCGAGAGACGTTTAGATGAACATATCTTGTCAGATTTTGCATGCAATGCAACGGGATAGTTTTTCCAGCACCAATAATCGGTAGAGTTAAGGGATCATTGGGGATCACAGTCCTAGTGTATTTATCATATTGAAATCAACTTCAAAGAATCAACACTTCTTACTATCACTACTTGTTTACAAATATTTTCCCTTTTTTACTTATTTGCCAACTACTTGAACAAAAACTCAACCTACTTTCATCCTATTCCCTGTGGAATCGACCCCAACCTAGTTGGATTCTATATTTGATACAACGACCGCTTTATACTTCTTAGGAGTCATATTTTGGGCGACATCAAATTTTGGCGCCGTTGCCTGGGAATACGGTTACGGAGTTGATTAGTACTGGTTGGAGTTGATTGGTTTTGTTTTTCTATACTTTTAAGGGAACACCCCGGTGAGCTAATTGAAGAATTGTGAATACCGAAGAAGTTCAGGATCCTGCCGCCATGAGAGACATTCATAATCAACCAATTCAACCGGTTGGTCTTGAAACCGCGGATCAAACTACTACTCGATTGACACAAGAAGAGCATGCTAGACAAGCTGCTCTTAGGCAAGCAGAGAGAGATAATCGAGCTATGCAAGAGGCATCCCAGTGACTGGCTGAGGCTGAAGAGAGACAAAGAAGACTGAGAGCTCACCAACCACTTCAAAGACCGCATGTGCCAGTTTATGATGATCCTGAGGAAGAAGATGTGGCCTACTTCGAGCCAATAGAGACTGGTGCCATTATTCCACCAGAGTTACCTCAGGGAACTAAGTTTGACATTACCAGTGCCATGATTCACCTGCTAAACTTGAAGGGTGTGTTCGCCGGTCTTCCTACTGATGATCCAAACATTCACGTGATGAATTTTGTGGGGGTCTGCACTTCATATAATTTTCCTAGAGTTGACCAAGAGGCTATTCAATTGAGATTGTTCCCATTCTCTCTAACAGGAGAAGCGACTTTGTGGTTGGCAGAATTACCACGAGGTTCTATCACTACTTGGCAAGAGTTAAGAAATCAATTTCTGGAAAGATTTTTTCCACCTTCCAAGATGCTACAGTTGAAGGATGAAATTTATAACTTTAGACAACTACATTCTGAAGCACTTTATGAGACATGGCTAAGGTTCAAGAAGAAGCTACAGAATGTGCCAAATCATAGGATAAGTGGTAGGAACTTACTTGAAATCTTCTACAGGGATTTAAATGTCAACACGAAGGCGGTAGCAGATACTATCACTTGTGGAGCATTCATGAGTTTGAGATGGGAACGAGCTTCGGAGATATTAGATCATATCACTAAGACCAATCGGGGATGGAATACTCAGGAGGAAGAAACGCCTGCTGGCACATATGCTATTAGAGCCTCAGCAGCACAATGGTCTTTGGACGAATCAGTAGCTCAAGAGGTCGCTCAGTTGAGGACAAAAATTGGTATTCTGGCTAAACAGATAGCGGCCAGAGATGCTGAGAAGGTGCATGCTATAGGTGCACAAGGTAAAATGCCTAGACATGACGATTGTGAATCTGATGAAGAGGCTAAGTATTTGGATCAAGAAGTGGCGGGTTTCTGAGCTAAGGGCTAAGGGTCTAACCAAGACTCCTGGAACTCAAGGCAAGGGAATCAAGGTCGGAACTCCTATGGAGATAGTTACAATAAGTTGGGATATAGAGATAAAGAATGAGATCATAACGGTGATTGAAGGAGGAAGGAGTATTATAAAGAGAAGAGTGGCCTATATGTTCCACCAGGAAATCGCGATGCTGACTCTGGAAATTTAAGAATGGAATCCCTTTTCAATAAACTGGTGAAAGAGTCAGAGAGTCAAGAATAGTGCCTGAAGGAGATTAGGTCAGACATCTCGGGAATAAGTCAGAAAGTAGAATCCCATTCGACTGCTATTAAATAGTTGGAGAAATAATTCGGGCAGACATCGGTGGCATTAAACCAACGTCAGCCAGGTACCCTTCCAAGCAACACCGTCCAGAATTCGAAAAATGATAGCCATTGTCTGGCTATTAATACTAGAAGCGGGAAATGCACCACAGATCTATCTATACCTGTGGATAGTGGTAAGACCAATAAGCCGATGGTTGTTGATGTAGAAACTGAGATAGAGCCAGATAATTCAAAGGTCGACACAGTTCCAAATCCTCATGATACTAGCGAAAAGGAAAAATCTAAAAAGAGGCAGGAAAATGAGGTCCCACAAATGCTGAAAACTATCCCACGACCTCCTCCTCCATTTCCTCAAAGATTAAAGAAGAAGGATGAGGAAGGAAAATATCAGAAGTTTATTACAATGTTGAAAGAGCTATCAGTAAACATCCCTCTTGTTGAGGTGTTGGAGCAGATGCCAGGTTATGCGAAGTTCATAAAAGACTTAGTGACAAAGAAGAGAACTGTCAGTTTTGAGCCGACAGATAACTTACATCATTGTAGTGCAGTTGCTTCGCGTTCCCTAGTTGAAAAGAAGGAGGATCGAGGATCTTTCACAATTCCTTGTACTATCGGGTCCTACAACTTTGCTAAAGCACTTTGTGATTTGGATGCTAGAATTAACTTAATGTCGTTAGCTGTTTTCAAGTAGTTGGGGTTGAGAGCACCAAAACAAACCTCTATGAGACTTCTCATGGTGGATAGGACTGTGAAAAAGTCGGTGGGCATTTTGTTTGATGTTTTGGTAAAAGTTGTATCTTTCATATTTTCGGTTGACTTTGTGATCCTAGATTGTAAAGTTAATTTTGTGGTTCCCATCATATTGGGAAGACCATTCCTTTCCACTGGTCGTGCATTGGTCGACATGGAAATAGGACAAATGAAATTCAGGTTAAATGATGAACAAGTCACTTTCAATGTTTGTCGTTTCATGAAGAAACCGAAAGATATGCGAGTGATTTCAGTAATAGATGCGGTTGAGGATAGTGATATTGTCATGTCTCTTGAAGAAAGGTTGGGGGTATAAGCTCTCGTGGCTGTGATTATGAATTTTGATAGCAACGGTATTGAGGAATACGATGAGATGGTTGGTGTACTCACTGGTAAGGGAGCATACACTTATGCTCCAAAGAAATTTGATCTCGATTTGAAGAATAGGGTGACCCCACCAGCTCACCTTTGTTGCACATTTTTGGGAGCCAACAACACCTTGCCTGTGATTATTTCTGCTAAATTGGTAGAGTGGAAAGTAGAGGAACTGGTTTCGGTATTGAGAAGATTTAAGAGGGCCAATTGTTGGTCCATTGCTGATATTATAGGGATTCCACCCGGTATTTGCACTCACAAAATTCAACTTAATCCTGAGTGCATACCGAGTATTGAGCACCAACGTCGTCTAAACTCACCAATGCAAGAGGTTGTGAAGAAAGAGATCATCAAGTGGTTAGATGCATGAGTGGTTTACCCTATTGCTGATAGCAAGTAGGTGAGCCCAGTTCAATGTGAACCAAAGAAGGGAGGAATCACTGTGGTTCCAAATGACAAAAATGAGTTAATCCCAATGAGGCCAGTTATTGGATGGAGAGTTTTCATGGATTATCAAAAGCTGAATTCTTGGACAGAAAAAGATCATTTTCCTATGCCCTTCATGGATCAGATGTTAGACTGTCTTGCTGGTAGAGGATGGTATTGTTTTCTCGATGGCTATTTGGTGTATAATCAGATTTATATTGCTCCCAAAGACCAAGAGAAGACCACTTTCACTTGTCCATACAGGACATTCACTTTTAAAAGGATACCCTTCGATTTATGTAATGCACCGGCCACTTTCCAACGTTGCATGATGTCTATTTTCTCCGACATGGTGGAAGACACTATTGAGGTTTTTAAGGATGATTTTTCTGTTGTGGGAGACTTATTTGATTATTTCTTGGCACACCATGCTAATGTGCTGCAAAGATGCGAGGAGTGCAACTTAGTGCTAAATTGGGAAAAATGCCATTTTATGGTCCACGAGGGTATCGTATTGGGGCATCAGATTTCAAAGAAATGTATTGAAGTTGATAAGGCAAAGATTGAGGTGATTGAAAAGTTACCTCCACCCATTTCTATGAAAGGAATTCGAAGTTTCTTAGGTCATGCTGGCTTTTATAAAAGATTCATCGAGGATTTCTCTAAGATTGCACATCCTTTATGCAAACCTTTGGAGAAAGAGGTGAAGTTAGTGTTCGATGAGGCATGTCTAAAAGCATTTGAGTGTATGAAAGAAAGTTGGCTTCATCCCCTATCATTGTGTCACCAAATTAGACGATGCCTTTTGATGTTATGTGTGACTCTAGCGGGGTGGCTTTGTGTGCAGTCCTTGGCCAAAGACGTGCGAAAATTTTACATCCAATTTACTATGCTAGCAAAGGGCTGAATCCAGCTCAAAAGAATTACACTGTAACTGAATAGGAATTGTTGGCAGTGGTCTTTGCTTTTGAGAAATTTATATCTTACTTGATTGGTACAAAGGTGATTGTGCATACAGACCATGCAGCTCTTCGGTATCTTATGTCAAAAAGGGATGCTAAGCCAAGATTGATTCGGTGGGTGCTCCTAATGAAAGAATTTGACTTTGAAGTCAAGGATCGTAAGGGAACCTAGAATCAGGTTGCTGACCATCTATCACGCTTTGAGGAGGAGGCCATGCTTAAATTAAGGGATGATCTTGAGATTGATGATACTTTTCCAGATGAGCAAGTATTGGCAGCATCGCAAGACTTAATCCCTTAGTTTACTGATTTTGCCAACTTTTTGGCAAGTGATTTAGTTTCGGAAGATATGTCGTATTAGCAGTGAAAGAAATTCATGCATGAGGTGAGAAAATTCTTCTGGGATGAGCCATATTTATTTAGGGTATGTGCAGATGGCATGATTCGAAGATGTATTCCAGAGGTCGATATGATGAGTATTTTGGAAGCATGTCATTCATCTCCAGTTGGGGGTCATCATGGAGGTGCGCGGACTGCCCATAAAATCTTGCAATGTGGGTACTACTGGCCCAGTATTTACAAAGATGCTCATGATTACGCTCGCGCTTGTGACCAATTTCAAAGGCAAGGGAATATCTCACGCAGACACGAACTTCCCATGACAACTATACTTGAGTTTGAATTGTTTGACGTATGGGGAATTGACTTTATGGGCCTTTTTGTGATCTCACATGGGATGAAATATATTTTGGTAGCTGTCGACTATGTTTCTAAGTGGGTGGAGGCAATTGCGCTTCCTAATAACGAAGGAATAAGTGTCACAACATTCTTGAAAAAGAACATATTTTCATGATTCGGTACACCCCGAGTTGTCATTAGTGATGGAGGATCCCATTTCTGCAATAGTCTGTTCAAGGCCCTACTTGAAAAATATGGTGTTAAACATAAGGTGGCAACACCTTACCTTCCTCAGACAAGCGGGCAGGTTGAGGTGTCAAATCTTGAGATCAAGCCTATTTTGGCAAAAACGGTGAATGCCAATAGGACTGATTGGGCTCGAATATTGGATAATGCATTATGGGCATATCAAACTGCTTTCAAGACGCCAATTGGTGCATCATCGTATCAGTTAGTTTTTGGAAAATCTTGCCATTTGCCTTTCGAACTTGAACATAAGGCTTTATGGGGTTTGAAAAGGTTTAATTTAGACTGGAGTGAAGCAGCTAAATTGAGACTTGAGCAGATGAATGAGATGGATGAATTTCATCTCCGGGCTTATGAAAGTTAAACAATATATAATGAGAAGATGAATTATATCATGATCGATGCATTGAGAAACAAGAGTTTCGCCCGGGAGATTTGGTGCTACTTTATAACTCCAAGCTTCGCTTGTTTGCTGGAAAGTTAAGGTCCAAATGGTCCGTATCATTCACAGTGGTCAGGGTATTCCCACATGGATCAATTGAGCTAAAAGGAGATGATAATGCTTTATTCAATGGCAATGGGCAGCGTGTAAAGCATTATGTGGGAATCACGAAAGAAATAAGGAGATGTGAGGAGCTTAAGCTTAGTGAAGTCTAAGTAGTCAAGCTAGCCATGTCGTACCGTGACGTTAAATCAGGCACTTTATGGGAGGCAACCCATGGGCTGGTTGGTGAAGTCTGAGTATCCAAGTTAGCCGTGTGATGCCGTGACATTAAATCAGGCGCTACTTGGAAGGCAACCCAAGATCTGATGATTTTGTGATCTGAGCATTGGAATACACCTTAGCTGAAATTCAAAAGATAACATCTGCAGAATTTGACCCACGACAGGGGTACCCACGTGACGTAGGTGGACCCACATCATGTGGGTGGTGCCATGGAAATTAGAGAAAATATTGGTCCTTCTGAATATCACCTACTATAGGGTACCCACGAGATGTAGGTATACCAACGTCACGTGGGTGGTATCGTGAGAATCAGAGGCAATTTATACTTGCAAGAGTTGAGCTACGCCAAAGACCCACGTGATGCAAGTGCAACCCACGTCACGTGAGTGGTTTCGTGGAAATCAAAAATCTGCAGACACCAAAATATCCTACCCGACCCGATCGACCTCTACATATATTTTCAATCTTTCCCCTCATACCCGATCATAAACCCTAAACACCTGATCTTTCCCTCATACCCGATCATAAACCCTAAATAACTCAACTTTCTCAACTTTAAATCCTAAACATAAACCCTAAATTCCACAAATCACCAAATCAGCATACCTTAAATTTCAATTTCTCTACATTCCCAAAGACCAAATTCAAAATCCAAAAAAACCTCATAACCTAAACCCTCCACAGACCCAAATTCAAAAACCATACCCAAAAATTCAACCCACCCGACGCATATACCCCAAAATCTGACCCACCCACAACCAAACCAAACCCACATGACTCAAACCCGACCCACCCGTTCCAAAACCCAATATCATGCCTCCCAAATCGAACCCCAAACGTGACCACCTTGATTCTTCATCAAGAATTAGAATAAAAAATATGGAATTTCTGACCCAATTGCGTGATGAACCGTTAGAGTCAAGAAAAAGTGGATTTGAGGAGGTTTTTGATATTAGTACTGATGATACTGCACTAGTGCCTCGTACCTCGAGGTTACAGACTCGGGCACAAGCTACTGCCCGAGCTGCACTTCAACCCATTCCACAGCCTTTCGAGTCGGTTGTTCCTGATCAGTCTTTCGAGTTTGCCCCCCAGTCTGAAGAGGGGGAGGATGATTCGGTATCAGTCTCTGTGGATGATACTACAGGATAGGGTACCTTTACTACAGAGGCTACAACCTTTATTTCTGGCACTATTGAACAGAGTACCCCGACTCCTTCACAGAGAAGGGATATCCAACGATGGTGTGTTTAGGGCATGCAGGTATTTGATGACAGGGATGCCGAGCTTACTGAACGGGGTATGTGTAGAAGAAGTATTATGGAGGAGCTCTGATATCGGCTTGAGGAGTTAAAGGCATTGCCTGATATTTGGACTGTGTTTGAGCAGTATGGGTTTGGATGGATGGCGGAGCCTCCTAGTCGCTACAGCTCAGAATTGGTCTGAGAATTTTATGCATCCTATGCTGCGTCTATTGATTTGAGTACACCTGTTGGGCAGCGGTACCGAGACCAACCACTATTGACTTACACTTTGGCTTGGGGGACCAGAGCCGATATATCAGAGTAGACCATCCACCGATTCTTGTTTGGTGCAGACCATCCTTTGCCAGCTACGATTGCTGAGTTTGATCACCGTATGGAGACTATCAAAAATTAGATTAAAATACGGGATGCTGATCAGAAGTTAGAGTTGCTGAGGTGGATTGCTGGTTATATAGCGGAGGACGGTGTTGATGCTAGTTGGGTGACTGGGAAGCTGGATATAAAGAAGTCCACACTCTATTTTGACGGCAGGTTTTGGTGGTCGGTTGTTAGGCATCGGTTGGGACCCACTAATGCTGATAATTCACTCACCTTGGACCGGGCTGTGGTGGTATCTAGCATCATTGTTGGTTATGATATTCATATCGCCAGGTACATTTTTAGGGAGATTCATGAGTGTGCCTTTCGAGACCATACCAGTATCCCTTTTACCTGTTTGATTTAGAGCCTGTGTGATAGGGTGGGTGTGGTTAGGCTACCTACCATCGATCACTATATCGAGCTGACCCGTATAGCAGATATTAGGTTGATGCAGCAGCGGGGATCTAACCCAATTTTTCCACGAAGGTCTCAACCTTTCGGGTCATCAGGAGCAGCCTTTTTTGAAGGGCCTGGAGATAGAGATGAGCCAGTGAGCACACCTATGCCTATTTCTGTACGGATGAGCATTCCTGATATGGTTCATGTACCTACTAAGGGCATAGGCCCGATTGATGATGAGGTACCCGACACTACAGAACCATCGCCTCTTTCTAATATGATTTCTGTTTCGAGGGATTTCTTGTAGTAGCTAGTTGATAGGCAGACACAGATGTTTGAGAGGCAGGCCCACTCAGAAGAAAAGATGGCTAAGTTGGTATCCCAGCTTAAGCCATGGGTTGGACCACAGTTGAGGCTGCAGAGGCTAGAGTGGAGGCCCGTATGTCTACGTCTATGGATAAATTCATAAGAGAGCTGCATGGACGAATTAATAGCTTTGAGGCGCGGATGGCTACTTGGTTGGGTTTGGTAGAGAATCCTAGTATGGCAGCATTGACAAAGGAGGTAGCTGCATTGCAAGAGGAGGTTCGAGATTTGGCATCGAGCAACACCCCTGTTATTCCACCTATGCCTGTTCAGGCTCCGATGCAGCCAGTTTTTGAGGTGGATTTGTTTGCCGGTGAGGAGCCTCCTATTGATAGAGGTAAACGACCATGTAGTCCAGAGGAGCAGGTGGATAGTGGTGATGAGTATGAGGGTGATCTACCAAGGGCAGTTAAAGTCTCCAGGTTAGATTACCATACTAGTAAGATCTCCCAGGAGCAGAGGGCACGAGGTGCATCCTCTAGTCAGGCACCCCCTCCACCGGATGCACCTAACGGAGAGCCTAGAGAGTATACTGATGATCCCGCTATGGGCTAGCCCACTTCTAGTGCTTAGGGCACTGCAGGTATGTCTTCACTCCCTTGCATTTATTATATTGATAGCTGTGCACTGAGGGCAGTGCACCATTGTTAGTTGGGGGTGGAGGTGTACCATAACTTAGGGGTTTTTGTTGTCGTGTTTCTTTTCTCTCGAGTGTGCTATCATAGTAGAACCGACATGCTTAGGTTATTATTTATAGTATTTATGTGTTTTCTTGTTGAATTAGGAGAAAAATAAGGGAACCGTAGTGCAGTCCAGTTTTGAACAAGTTATGCTGTTTGATTGTTTGAAGGATACCCTCCTGAAATTTTTATTTTTAAATGGTGTGTGTAGTAGGTTAGGTTGTGATAGCTATTGGATCTTGTTATGGCATTAGTGTTATAGGCAGAATAACTGTAGCTAGCATTGCATGAACTGGATAGATAGTATTTGATAATGTAACCCTATGCTATGTGTGTGTGAGGTCATTACTTAGTTGACTTTGTGTGTGCGATCCAGAACTTGCCTGGTTAGTCTTGCCTAGGTTAAAGGATAGTGGTTAGGAAAGGATCATAGGCTGTTTTTGAATAAGTCCACGTTTAGCCTAAATGCTTGACCAAATGAATTAAGTATCCCTTGATCCCAATTTTGAGCCTTAATTGACCTGTTTCTTTCATTAGCCTACTCACCTTCCCATTTTGACTTATAATGAACCTGTCTTAGCCCTGGTCCCTCCTTGGACATTGTGTACCTCAACTCAGGCAAATCATCTGAGTTGAGGGTGGCTATTATAGGGGTGCGTAGATTGATTTGGGTATGAAGAAGGGGTTAGTAAAAGAAAAAGAGAGAAAACAGATTTGGGTGTGAAGAAAAAGAGAAAAAAAAATAAAAATAATAATAAAGTGAAATGAATAGAAATTGGAAAAAAAAGAAAAAAAAAGAGAAAAAAAATATATAAATAAATTGTGTTTTGAAAGTAGGAAGGAAATCACACTAAAATCTAAAAATAAATGAAGGAGAATAAGGGAGAATAAATAATCATGGTTGAACAGTGGAGCCAAAAATAGTGTAGTGTCAAGGAGGGTTAAGTCACCATATCTATATGTACCATACCCGTCCCTAAGCCTACATTACAAGCCGATTAAAGTCCTATAGTGATCCTAGTCCAACTGTCCGAAAAACTAAGGCATAGAAAATAAGGGCAAGCCTATGGTATTTCATGCACACTATTTGAACTTTTTTGTGAGAGAGAGTGTTTTGATCGAGTCCCTAAGTTGAGATTCACTAGTATACTGTGAGTGAATGGGACTTCTTTGATTGTGAGAGTACATGGGTTGCAATGTTAGCTACTATTTGTTTGGATAATGTCATTTACATATATGCTTAGTTGTTTGTTCATAATCTGATGCCATCACTTGATCCCTTCTGTGTCATGATAATATGTTGTATGTATACAAACCGTGGTTTTGATTTGTAAATAGGAGGGGTCAGAAAAGTTTTGAGGTCAAAAGCAATGAGTCGACTGCCGTAGGTCCCTTAGGTTTCTCTTAGTTAAGCATCGTATATGTTTGTTTTGTTTTGTTTGCCTGAGGACATGCAAACGTTCTAAGTTGAGGGTGTTGATGTGTCATAGTTTCATGACACTTTCTATGCTTAAAACAAGGAAAATATGCCATAACTTGGGTGTGTTTGGTTGGTATGACGTGTTTTCTATGCTATATTGCAGCAGAATAGGTTTTGGAGGCAAAATGGACAAAAAGGAAGAAATCATGCTCGAGAATGAAGTATCTAAATATGGAAGAGCTGAGTCCAGTACCAGAGGAGTGACTAACGACATGACTCACGTGCTGTGAGTCCACTCACGTGACGTGAGTGTCTGTCGTGAGTCATCTTCAGAGATGTTGAATGTTGTCTGATTCCCCTGGAAGGCATTCACGTGGCGTGACTGCACTCACGTGATGTGAGTGGGTGCCGTGAATAGACTTCAAAGATTTTTGTGGTGCTGCCTGATTGTCACGACAGAGACCCACGTGAAGTGGCTTGGTTCCACGATACCAAATCACGATATCGCAGAAAATTGCAGACTTTAGTCTCCTACTTTGTTTAGGATAGGATTCATCTTGTATCTATAAATACCATTGTATTGTCCTATCTGCGGGAGTTAGTCAGTACATTGTTTTGAGATAGTTTTTCATTATTTTGAGTTAGAAAAAAATTATTGATTTTGTAATCTTGAAACACCAATTCTAGGGTTTTATTCATAATTGAGATTTCAAGTTTCTTCATTATTGTGAGTTTACAATTAAGTCTTTATCCTCGAATTCTTAGTGTGCTCTTGCAAACATGAGTAGCTAAACTCATTAACTATGGTTGTGTGAACCATGAGGAATTAACGAAATGGGTTAAGTGCAAAGCAATTCTGAACCGGTGTGAATGTATGTATTGTTATTTCCTTCATTGTGATTGATCTTCTAACGGTTGCAAACGTTAGAAACTCGCCTGTATTCTAGACGTGCTTGAGAGAGAGGTAGAGATTGGGAAAAGGAAATAACAACAAAGATTTGAAGCTATCAACCTTCATCTAATAATTTGAGCCTTAGCAGGAATAGTTATTTGAGATTCAGGACAAGGGTTAGTAGTACGACTCTCGGAGACCAAGAGGAGAAGAGTGAAATTCATCTAATCAAGGTCGAGAGACGTTTATATGAACATATCTTGTCAGATTTTGCATGCAACGCAGCGGGACAGTTTTGCCAGCACCAATAATCGATAAAGTTAAGGAATCATTGGGGATCACAGTCCTAGTGTATTTCTCATATTGAAAACAACTTCAAAGAATCAACACTTGTTACTATCACTACTTGTTTACAAATATTACCCCTTTTTTACTTATTTGCCAACTACTTGAACAAGAACTCAGCCTACTTTTGTCCTATTCCCTGTGGGATCGACCCCAACCTAGTTGGGTTCTATATTTGATACAGCGACCGCTTTATACTTCTTAGGAGTCATATTTTAGGTGACATCAACATGTAGATTATGTTTTTGATAGATTGAGTTCATTTCGAGACAGTAATAAAAGGAAAAACTCTTAGTTGAAGAGTCTAAGCTTATGTTTCAACTTTTCGAGGTAGGTTGTGACTTAACTTTCTTCAGACCGGTCTGGGTAGTTAACCATTCATGTAAAGTATGCTAAGCATTGGAGATTTTATCGTGATATTAATATTTTGAGATAGTTATTTTATCGTGTTGCTTGTGTGGGGGCTTATATGAGTATTATTATTGAATTGAGAGGTTATTATTGTTGTGATGCCCATGCGGGGGCTGGTATTGGTCTTATTTGAGCATTATTTGACTTTATTATTATTGTGGTGCCCGAGTGGGAGCTTGAATTGATATATTTGAGATCTCACATGACTTACTGTGGTGCTTGCGATGACTTATATCATGATTTATTAAGATTTGAGAATATTTGAGCTCATTTAATAACATCATTGAGTTAATTCATTATATGATATTTTTTTAGTTATGAGGATGCATCCTCATTTCATTCATCCATATACATGGAATTTGTACCACAGAGAAATACTAATTTTTTAAAGAAAATGAAACACTTTACAAAATGTCTTGACTGAGGGATATGCCAGTAAGGTTGATTGAGATATGAGATTGTGGTAGTATATGGGTTGCGAACCCCCCATGGGTCCTGTCTTGGAAGCTTATGCTCAGAAGGTTTATACGAGGTCATATTGAGACATTTCATCCTTATCATACCATTGCATTGCATCATTTGCATTTCTCTTATGTGTTTTTTATCATGTAATTTAGGATTCCTCTATATATTCATGTGTAGTTACTCTTATATTGTTATTATACTTGTAGAATTGTTAGGAGATAAGACTTGAGCTGTCGTTGGGGAACTTTTCTGTATGTAGGTGGAAGCACGCTCATAGTATCCTTTATTGTTTAGTTTTCTGTTTTTCTTGATCAACCTATGATGCCTACTAAGTACAAGTGGACCGTACTCACTCCTACTTTCTGTACCCTTTTGATGCATATCCTATTTTGAATGTGACCCGTAGAGCTTGAGATGATGCTATGTTGAGGCTATATCAAAATGCTGTTGAGCTCCTTGTTTGGGGCTTGATTCCAGACTTCATCTTATCTTGTCTTTACTTTATTATTCAGAGATAGAGTTATGTATTTTTTTACTCTTTATCAGTATTAATGCTCTTTACTCATGACACTAGATTTTGGGTTTAGAGTTGTATTTATTTTAGTTTCAGATTTGTTCTATATGTATATGGCCTGACTTTATTATAAAGTCTCACATTTGGGTTTATTTCTTTTCTGCATCTCTATCTCTTTTGTTGTTGGGCTTACCTAGCCAGGGATGGGATGGGGTAGATGTCATCATGACCTCCATTTTTGGGTCATGACAGATTGAGGGAGTAGAATTATTACATGTGTTTATGCATATTCATATCCCTCTCTTTGTTACATGATAATACTTAGTTGTGTTGCTTCTTGAGTGGTTGAGGTATGTTGAGGATCAAATAGACTAATGTGAGTTATGGTAGAGAATTTATGTGTTAATGAAACCCTTAGTGGTGTGTTGGTGGTGTTGTATTGGTCATAGAGTTGGTTAGGATATAAGTACCCCACTAAGCATTTTCCTAGTATAGGAATGACAGGCCTCAGAGTAGTATGTTTTTGGTTGAAAATCAGGTATGGTGTGCTTTAGTGTTCAATTATGGATCATGGTGTGATGATTAGTGGTGATGAGATTATTGTGGGAGTTGATTGATATATTGTTCCATAGGAAGTTTCAAAATGAAAAATAGGTTCCTAGAATTCCTGTTATAGAGGTTGACGCATTAGGATAAATCTGTGATGTCATAATCGGAGAAGTGTATTGTAAAATGGGCATAGCTGGGGATTAAGCCCTGAGCTATTAGTTAAGTATCACTGCAACGATAGAAGTGCCGCTGCAGCAATGTTACCATAGCGATAAAGGGGTCGCCACAACCACGATTTGTTTTGCCTAAGTGTCGCTGCATCAATAGGGGTGTCGCTGCAGCGATGTCTCTATAGTACAAATCTATCGTCGTAGCAACGAATACACAGTAAGTGCCAATTAAATCAGAAAGTGGCATTTTCATTCCCTATTATTTATGTTTTTGGCCCAAATTTTTGTGCGTCGTAATATTGTGTGGTGTCCCAAATATTTTCTATGACCCGATACATAAATTTTATTATGAATCATATTTCTTAGGTTATAGTGATCATAAGTTGTGCCAGAGCTTAGTGGTCTATGGTGTATAGGGTAGTTGGGTAGCTATTTTGTGTTATCTATGGGACAATTATTTGATAAGACATTATCAAATTAATGAATATAGATGTGAGGTCTCATTAAATTCTAACCATTGTATATACTGGGTTTCGATAATCGTTCTAAAAACTCTCCCTTCTGGTCACCGTGCCCATTCGGGGACAAACGGTGGGTAAATTAGTATCTATTGTAACAACCCATTCCATCGTTACTAAAAATATATAAGGTAAAGTAATAAGTATCTCATAAATCATAGGTTATATGATCAATTATTTAGTATGTGAGTGAATTAGACATGAACTAAGGTCATACAATACCCCTAGCACAAAGTTAAGTTGGAGGTGCCCTTACCCATTGAGTTTCAGTATAAGTTTAAAATATAGTCAACTTCAAATGCGCACTCCTACTAGAATATAAAGAGTTATGGGGCCCAATACCCACCAAATTAAAGATCTTTGCATACATTTTCCAATGCCTCCGACCATTTGTTAATCAGCTTTCGGAGTAAAACGTTATGGCCATTTTACTGAAGACTTTCGTGTAAAAAGTTGGCCATCTCTGTAGTGATGAATGGGTCGCTGCCGTGATGAACAAACAGTACTTAACCTTATTTTGGATGGTTTTTAGGATTTTTAACTCAAAAACTTCATTCCAAAGCCCTAGGGGGCAATTTTCCAAGTTCTAGGGTGGAAATTATTTGTTGAGGTAAGTTTTTCCGTCATCTTCTTTGTCTTTCACTATAATAACATCTTAGAATCATTAGAATGATCTTTAATGTTGAAATTCTTGGCAATTAGAACCCTAAGTTCATGATATTTTGGGGAAAACATATGGGTTGGGGCAATATCACCTAGAATTACTTCTATATTGTTAACTAACAATTCGTAACATGCATTTTTTATTCTAAATTATGAAGTTTGATTATGTAACGACCCAAATTATTGTTATGTTAATACCCATTTTAGAAAAAATGCTTGATCAAGGAATCTTTGTTCCAGACCTTGTAGGAATATTTTTCATGTGAAAAAACCATGGCTCAAATAAATTAAATTTGGGCCAAAATGCAAATTAGGCCGGCCTACTGACCCATTGCTACAACGACACATCTGCCATTGCAGCAACGTCGTTGTAGTGACACTTTCGTCGCTGCAGCAACGACGAGGCAGTAAGCTGCCCGAGGGTTAATTAAAACCCTCTCCCAACTGAGGCCTCTTATTTTGTTTCCTCTCTCTAAAACACCCTAAGTGAATCCTATACTTGGAACTATGAGGGTTTAGAGTCCAAGTTTCGAGAGGGAGATTTCCAAAGCATTCAGGGTGGGATTTCCAGTGTTCGTAAAGGACATATCTTCACTCTCTATAGCAGCAGAACTCATCTACAAGGTAGGTTATGGTTAACTTATAGTAGACTTGGGTTAGACGCATGTAATAATGGTAGTTATGTTGGGAGATTTCATGTTTAGGCCTACGGGCATGGAGTTTGGATGGATTAGATAATAAACTGAACTTAGAAGTACAAATTGATGATTTTTGGATGTTGCATGTTGTCATTGAACTGTGTTGCTCTCTTAGTTGGTGGAAGGTTATGATTCTTGCATGAAATAGGAGTAGGTTAATAAATGGGAGTGATTGTGAGTTCATCAAAAGGGTTAGGCTAATGGTAAGCTTATTGAGTATATAGGGATGGCCTGTTGTGTGTTATAATTGATGTACGAGGAAGTAGTTAGTATATTATAAGGGTTATGGTGTTTCAAATAAATAAGAAGAGTTTATGTGTGTGAAACTGTATTAAGGTTAGTCTCTCGTATTAGGATGGTTATCAATGTAATAATTAGGGTTAGGCATATTTTGGTTCAAATTGAAAAAACCAAATCAAAATTAAATTTTGGTTTTTGTTTTTCGGTCGGTTTCGGTTTCAAAATTTAAGAATTTGGTTAATCGGTTTGGTTTTCAATTTTTCAAAAAAATAATTTGGCTAAACCAAAAAATCAAAATTATAAAACCCAATTCAATACCCAAATCCGAAAACCCAACCCAAATCCCCCAACAATAAGCCTAACAACCAATAGGCCCAAAACCCGTTATAACTTGAAATAGATAACCCAACTTCCCAATCCTAATTCACTAACTCCCTCACAGTCACAACTCACACACACTGCCAGTCTCTTCCTCTCACACTCTCTCCCTTAGCCGATCAAAAGGCAAAAACAAATTTGTCCCTCAACCTCAACGAGTCAACATCGTCTCACACCAAAAAGGCAAAAGCCGATCAGTCAATGTTGAGGAAAATAGTGACTCAGTTATCCGTGTCCCTCATTGAAAATAGTGACTCGTTGACTGTGTGAGATGAGTCTTCATCAAGATCTCTCAAAATAGTAACTCACTAGTCACTCATTGTCTAGTTGTAGTCTTCATCGTCGGTGTCGCCTCACTTCAAAAGATGTCTACTGATGCCGATCCAGTATTTTTTTTTGATTTTTATTTAAATTGGTTTTTAAGGCTAAAGCTTGAGAACTAATGTAAGAAATCATTTCACTTTCACAGATTGCAGGAATTGGAAGTAGGGTAAGTGAAGGTGGGGCGTCAAATGAAAACATTTCAACTTCATCTCCAAATAAAGTTGAAGTTGTTGTTGAAGCTGCCGTTGAAGCTGAAGCTTCAAAGAAAAGAAAGGTCATGGAACCTAGGGTAAAATGTTGCCAGTTGCTTGACAAGATCATTGACGAAAAAATTGGAGTTAATAAAGCAAAATGTAAGTATTTTGGGAAACTTTATGCATCTGCTACAAGCATTAATGGTACTTCATCGATGAATAATCATATGCTTAGGTTATGTCCTAACAGTTCGTAATGTTGTTGTTGATGATAGTCAAACAAAGTTAGCTTATCTACCATCTTCTGCGGGTGAAAAGGATGGGGCTTTGGGAACTTGGAAATTTGATCAAGCACGAAGTAGGAAAGCTTTAATCCAAATGATAGTTGTTGATGAGTTTCCATTTAATTTTGTTGAGAAGGAAGATTTTAAAAATATCATGAGAGTCACAGCCCCACACTTTCATATTCCTTCTCGTAGAACCTTGACAAGAGATTGTTATCAGTTCTACAATGAGGAAAAACAAGTTTTGAAAAAGGTTTTCAAAGAAGCCCATCCAAATGTTTGTCTTACGACAGATACTTGGACGTCTATACAAAAAATTAACTACATGTGTCTAACAACTCACTTTATAGATACAAATTAGAAATTGCATAAAAGATTGATAAATTTCTATCCTATTTCTAGTCATAAGGGTGTTGATATGGCTTCTTCCATTACTAACTATTTGCTTGAATGGGGTTTGGATACTGTTTTTAGTATTACAGTTGATAATGCTAGTTCCAACGACGTTACAGTGATATAAATGTCTAAATAGTTAAGTAATTGGGGAACTAACATAATGGAGGGTCAATATCTTCATGTGAGGTGTATGGCACATATCCTTAATCTTATTGTGCAAGATGGGCTGAAGGAAATTTATAAGTCTGTCAAGCGAGTGACACAAGTTGTGAAGTACATTAAAAAATCTGCCTCGAGAGTTAAAAATTTCAAAAAATGTTGTAAATCTCAATTGATAACTTGTAAGAAATCATTGTGTTTAGATGTTCCTACTCGATGGAACTCCACATACTTGATGCTTGAAACAATACAACATATTGAGCTTGCATTTGAAAGATATAGTTTCTATGACAATGGTTTTTTGGATTATCTTCGTACTTCTCCTTGTGAAGATGGAACTAATGCAGGTGCCTTTACAAGTGAGGACTAGGAAAAAGTGAGGGGAATGGTAAAGTTTCAGAAAATTTTTTATGATCTTACTTTGAAAGTTTCTAGTTCAGAATATGTTACAAATAGTGTACACTTTGTGGAAATTGCTGAGCTTGATTTGATTTTGAAAGAGATGATAGAAAATAATGATTCTAATTTGAAAAAAATGGCAAAAAATATGAGAGAAGTTCAGAAAGTATTGGGGTGATACAGAAAAAATGAACAAAATTATCTTTATTTCATCTGTATTGGATCCCCGCAACAAACTTGAGCATGTTTCTTTTGCAATTGTGGACATGTTTGGAAAAAAATTTAGGGATAAGTTATCCGATTCATTGGAGACCTACATGAAAGCCTTGTTTGATCATTATGTTAAGAAATCTAAAATCTCTTCATCTTCCTCTAATTCTTCTTCTTATGGAAACTCTTCATCTGTAAGTGGTTATGGAAACTTTCAAAGAAGAGAAACAATGAGAACAAAACAACAATTTGAGGAGAATCAAGAAGTTAGTGGAGGTTCAAGCAGTAAATCTGAGTTGGGAAAATATCTTGCTGAAGAAATTAAGCCAGGTTCGGCAAAATTTAATATATTAGGTTGGTGGAAAGTTAATGAGCCGAGATTTCCCATTCTCGCGGAGATGGCTCGTGATGTGTTAGCCATTCCCATTTCCAGTGTCGCATTTGAATGTGCATTTAGCATGGAAGGTCGTGTTATTGATCCCTTTAGGAGTTCATTGACTCCTAAACTAGTGCAATCTCTTATTTGTCTTCAAGATTGGCTTAGACGTGAACCTATTCCAATTAATATCGAGGAAGATTTAGAGTATCTTGAGCAACTTGAAGTTGGTAATAATTTAATGATTTTTTATTCATTCTATCAAAAATAATTTCTTATTTATATTGCATATCAACTAACAAGTGTCTCATATTTTTTCAGAAATGGCTTGTAGTGGAACACAGTCTAGCATTGTTGATGTGTAGTTGCCAGTGAGCAAATGTGGATTGTGGTTGATGGTGACTTGTGGTAAGTGTGTTTTTGGGTTCTTCTTCTTCTTCTTCTTCTTCTTCTTCTTCTGTTTTCTTGGTTTGAATCAGTTTTCTTGAATGAAAACTTCAGTTTCTAAGTTCTAAGTTTTTGTTTTCTTTGGTTCTATTCTCTTTTCAGTTTTCATGACTTTGTTTGATCATTTGGTGTTCTATTCCAAGTTGGTCGTGACTTTGTGTTGCTGGAGTGCTGGTGACTATTTTGTGATGAATGTTTTATGGTGACTTTGTGCTGCTGGTGGCTGTTTTGCTGCACCTAGTTATGAACTTATGCAGACTATGTAGTTATGCTAATTGTTAAACTCACTGTGTATGTCTATACTCTAGTGTTACTAGTAGTGTATCTTCATCTACTTCTTCTGGAAACTCTATTGGAGAGTTGGAGACTGTTTTTCTTTCTTATTTTGTGGTTTGATTTGGTGACTTTGTGCTACTGGTTGTTGTTTTGTTGCACCTAGTGGCTAGTTATGCTTATGCTGTTAAGTGTTGTGCATTGCTTTTCTGGAACAAAACTAGAAAACGCCTATCTTGCTAATTCTTCATCTGGCCACAGGAGTGCGAATGAAAATCAGGTTTGAAAAAAGTCATTTTTCTAAAAAAAATTACCAATTTTAAAATCCCAGTCATAACAAAAAAAGGCACACTATTTTGATCTTCAAAACCAAACAAACAAACTAAAAAAAAACCGAACCGAATATACAAAAACCAAACTGAACCAAATTTATTTCAGTTTGATTTCGATTGTCATTTTTGCCAAACCAAAAACCCAAAAACCAAAACGATATTCAAAAATCAAACCGAGCAAACCGAATGACCACCCCTAGTAATAATGAGAGGGGGAGAAGGCATAGGGTTATAGCATCCTTAAATAGAGGTGTCAGGCGGGATAAGTATAGATGGTAATCGGAGGGTAATAGTCTGAAATTCTTAAGTGTGTATGAGTAGTTTGAGAGTAATGTAGACTTGAATTGACTTTGTTCTTATATATAAGTTGAATGTTATGGTTAGACTTTGGGCATTACTGGAGATTATTGATTATCATCATGCATAGAACATTGGATTCGAGATTATATATATTTTGAGATAATGTTGGAATCTATTTGGATCGGGTGTCACACCAACACTATTATTTGGATCGGGCACCACACTGATACTGGTACGTGGACTGAGTTCGTCCCCTGCAGGTCATAGCTGAGGGTTCATGTTGACCCTAGTATGTGTGTACACCCTGCATGCTGCATTCATATTATTATGTTGGCACATATGTTGTTGTAATTGTTGTGAATTGACTTGCTTGAGTGTAAGTGACAAACATAAGTATGTGGATGTAAGGTATGTCTTGGTTTTGAGTGTAGATCTTATTTTTTGTAGGAACAATATTATATGTGAGGCATTGGGTTATCTTGTCTAGTTTGTGTTGTATTCTTGAGAGTAGGAATAGTTGGCTTGTTAGAAGGTACTCAGATATGGAATAGTGGTTTATGATTGTATTGAGTGTAGGGAAGTAGGTGCTGTTAGAGAGGCGGTAAGGTTAGAGTTGAGAACTTTGCTTAAAAACTTGGTAAGGTTCAATTGTTTGGGAAATTTATTTATTGTCATGATTCTACCGTAATTTCTATTGTTACTATTTGCTTCTAACTCTGGTCGGCCAATGATACCTACCAGTATGTATAGTTTTACTGATGCTACACTTACTATATCTCTATTTGGGGATATAGCCATGTTGCAGGTCAGTTAGAGTTTCTATAGGTACAATGGTGATTATTCTTCAGTAACTCCTATCACCTACTCTTACATGGATGTTGTGTCTCGGGTCATCCTTCCATTTTCTTAGTGCTCTTATACCAGCTTAGATTAGGTTTTAGGAAATTGTAAATTTATTTCCTTAATGTATCTATGTAATAAATGTATTTTAAACAGGAGGGCTATTTATTTACGGAATTATTCACACTTAAAACTGTTTAACATATCTTCCATATTAATTTAATGGTTGGGAGGTAAGAGTTCTCCTATCTAGGGTAGAGTCGGGTAGTTGCCCGCATGATCCATGATTTGGATCCTGACAGATTGTTAGGAGTCTTGAATTCAATAAAAATGGAATCTTTAGCTTTAAAACTCTATTAATGGAGATGGATTGAGTATGATAGAACTAGTTAATGGTTAATTGACCCTTGGGTAATGTTTTAGACCATGAATAAGGATAGAATTAGTGGATTGCATTCCCAAAGTAGTTATTCAAAGAATAATTGATTAATTACTTCTATAATTGTTTGATTTCTAGATGATCGAACTAATGGAGGCATGAAGGAAAAGAAAAAACAACCTTAGTGTGGCCTGCTTGTTCCAAGATCTTCGGTCGAGATAGATTATGGTTTAATGTGTAGTAGACTTGGGTTAGATATGTGAAATAACTATAGTTTTGACCGGAGACTTCATGTCTAGGCCACGGGTACTGAGTTTGGATGGATAAAACATGAAATTATTTTAATAAGGATCTAATTTGGTGTTGTTAAGTTTTTGTGTGGATCCCTTGCAGGGTGTTTGTATTTGTATGACTTACTTGATAATTTACAAGTTTAATAAGTGAATATGGATAGTAATAGATGAATTATCTAAGCTTGTAATCTATAAAACTCGTCTTCAATACATTATAAAGGGTAAATCCGACGTTGTATGTATTTGAAGTAGGAGATATTCTTGCTGGAAGATAGTTAGGGGAATTAATCATAATAAGAGGATGTGATGTCATAACTTAAGAACCTAAAGTCAAGTTTGGCTAAGTGCTAGAAAGTAAGATGTGTAAAGGTGTATGGCTTAAACTAGAATTGTAGGTTGAATAGAGCTGAGTGGTTGAATAATTGGTTAATGGAATAGTGTATTGAAATTATTGATGACCTTAGTGTAAGGGTTACTAGTTAGTAACTTAATTTACCAGTTTTTATAGGAATAAAAGAGAGTTAGATTATTGAATGAAATAGGCATGTTGAATTGAGTATAGATATCAATTTTGGTGGAATTTGCACTCTTAAAATTGATACTTGATTGATTGGTCTTCAGACACGTTTGTGATTGATGATTGGGTTTAACTGATGAATATGGTTTGATAAGGCCTACATTACAAGCTGTGTGATTTGGCCTTCCGGCATACTTGGGATTTCATGTGTTAGTGGATATTTATTGTTTACCTAGAATGATGAACTTGATTTTGACTAAATGTTTAGAAAGGTGTGTACTTGCATAATTAGTGCACTGTATTTCGTCATGGTTGATATTTGATAAAGACATTTAAACATTGTGATATTGGAATGGGGTACCACGCTGGTACAAATTGATATTGGGAGTGGGTGTCACACCCATATAGATTAATAGTGGGATCAGGTACCACGTCGGTATAGATTCATATTGGGAGCGTGTTTCACACTGACACATATTGATACTGGGATCGAATACCACGCCTGTATAGGTACATGAGATCGTCCCCTGCAGGTCATAACTAAGGGTCCTTGCCGACCCTAGTATGTATGTACATATTTCAATGCATGCATTCATTGTTTTGCGTTGCACATATGGTTGTTCATTGACTATTGATGACTAAACTTCTTAAGTGTGAGTGATTTTATATGAATAACTTGTAATGAAATGATACGAAAAGGATAATCGGTGGTTTGTAAGTTAAGCATTGCAACAAAGTGTGAATATAAGGTATGTCCTGGATTTTATATGAATCTTCTTCTCCTGTATGTATAGTTATATACGTGATGTGTTTTGTAGTGTCCCTTCTTGTGAAGTTGTTGATATTGTAATAATTGTCTTAGTGGTAGCAATTTCTATGGTTAATGATAGTAGAATAGGGAGCGGGAGCGAGAGTTGTTACAAAAAAGAGTAATGAGAGAGAGAGAGAGAGAAGTGTAAAGTTATTACAACAAGGTGAATTCATAAGAAATATGGGTTAGGTTGATTCATGGAATTATGTCAGTTAGTCACGCTCTGAGGATAAGTTAATAACTCTATAATAAAGGAAAGGTAGTAAGGTTGGAAGTTGAAGTAGGTTAAGTATAATAAGTTGTTAAGTGTATATTGTCATGATATCTTCTTGATTGCTATATGTTGTTACATGATTTTTAACCCTAGTTGGCCTATTATACCTATACATGTGGTCGTAATGATACTACACATACTATGTCTCCTTTTAGGGATATAGCCATGGTTGCAGGTCAGTCGGAGTTTATGTACGTGCAATAGTGTTCATTCTTCAGCAGATCCTGTCATTCTACTCTTGCATGGATGTTGTGTCTTGAGTTGTACTTTGAGTACTTAGTACTCTTGTACCTATTTAGACTAGGTTCTGGGAAGTGTTAGCTTAATTTCTTCAATGTACTTATTGTAAAAAGGTTTGGTTTTAATAACAAGATTTATCGTTTATTGTGCTTAAACTTTTAGAAAAATTTCTGCTATTTAAGAAATGGTTGGGTGGTAAGGGTTCTCCTATCTAGGGTAGAGTTGGGTAGATGCCCGCAAGATGCTATGATTTGAGTTGTAACAGTATGGTTGACTTTCGTTAATATTTGCTGATTTTAAGATTGTATTGAAATTCTGTTAGTTTTGTTAGCTCACAAATATCATATTTTGGGCAATAGGACCTTTGGTTTAGATTTCGAGGCATTTAGATGGGTTTTGAGTAGTTGGTTATAAATTTGGAGGTTTATGACATAGAGATGACTCCGATCAACATTCATTGATAGAGATCTCTGTTAGGTGTTTTGATGATTCTATGGAGTTTGAGAGGTCATTTTCAGTTGGGTAGCATATTTAGTTTGTGTTCAAGGGTTTCCGAGGGTACATTTTGGGGTTTTAGTATTGCCTTATCTAAGTTGATACTGAAGTCGGCCCTGCAATGCCATGCCAGCACCTTTGAGCTTTCGTCACTCCTGCAATTCTACAGCTACGAGGTCCCTCCCATAATGCTAAAGGCCACTCGTCTAAGTGGCCTCTACCGAAGCAGGGTATTGTCCGAGCCTGTAACTCCATACCTGTGGTCAGGTCTCTGCAGGTGCGGAGATCATTGTACCTTAACAGTGGGGTTTCTATTTTCTTATCCAATTTATCATATCTTGATTTCTAAACCTTGAAACTCATGTTTGAAATATTCAAAAGGTGTTTTTCAGTTATTCTTCTTTTGGTAAGATTCTTAGAACTATATTTACACATTCTTCAATGATTTATTTGTGATTTCATCTTCAAATCTTGGTTTATCAATTGGAAAATTTGGGGATATTTTAGTAAAGTTAAGAAATGGTATTTTGAGGTTTTGAAGATCGATTTTAACTACATTTTAAATGAAATTTCATAGTTGAACTCCTTAAGTTATGTGTAATGTGATTTTCAAATAAAATTTTAATTTTGCCTTTGCGGGATCAGAATTGACTTTTTAGGCCCAAAATTTAAGTATCGCTATATGGGTGTCCATGGATTTATTTGCTTATGCAGAATACGTCTTTGACCCGATTTGTTTTATTCAGAGACTATTTAGAAGGGTACAACTTTGATGTGACTATTTGTACTTTTTAAAAGATAAGTTGAGGTTTTTTTTTTATCTCTTTTGAAATGTTTATGTGTTAGTTGTGTGTATGTGGATTAATAGGGAGATGGACGTCCTGTATAGATGAGATGACTAGCGTCTATGTGGGTACTGGTGTTTCTGTAAAGTGTTAAAAATTAACAATTGACTTGATTGGACTATTTTTCCTGTTATTGATACATGGCTTATAGTGTAAAAAACTGGAATGGTGATTGTATCGGTCCTTACAGTGATTGGTATTGATTATGCCTCCCTTGATGAGCGTGATTTGATTGATTTGGGAGAGATTGATAATATTTAGGCTTGTAGACGGTGTGTTTGAGTTGAGTATGGCCTTGTATGCCTAGATTGCGTTATTTTTGTTCTTCTAATTATCGTTTGTGTTCTAATACTAGTAGGATTAATAAATGAAGACGAAAGATTCAACTAGGTTTAAATTATAATCTTTTGGCTATTAGCCGTTTAAACTCACGAATAGTATATATAGTATAACATAAATTTGCTTATGGGATTAATAAAAGAAGACTAAAGATTCAATTAGGTCCTAAATGTGTCCTTTTATTCGTTGATCTCAATTTTCAAAGGCTCTAATATTACGTAAACTTCCTCATAGTTGTAGAGTGAATATGGGAAACATAAAATTTAACTATATGCTTAAATTGTGACCTTTTCTGGTCACTAAATTAAACTCGTAACAATTGTATTATGAGATAATCAAATTATATATGTGGTCATTGTTTGTTCTTCCATTTTTATCTAAACTAATAGACTTTTTACAAACGTTTATATAGGGAAGACGAGATGATAATGGACATGAAATATGTGTGAATGAACTAACTTTACCTAAAAGCCGACAATTTTCTTTTCTTGATAGGGAAACTTGATTAATTGATACTAACAATTGATTCAAAGAAATAAAGTTCACTAATTAGATTGAAATTGTGACGTTTTAACCATTAAACTCAAAGCAACAAAACTATAATATATAGTATAAACTCAATGATTTTATCGTACCTTTTCCGCTTTGGTTTATACAATAGACACTAGTTAGAAAGAATTGAATAAACTTATATATTGATCAAAATATAATTAAAAATTAATCTAGAATGGAGGAAATCTCATCAAAATAATATATATATATATATATATATATTATTTAATAAAGAAATTAGTAAGATAATCTGCAGTTAATTCCTCTTTTTCTTGAATACTTATCTTAAAATATATAAAATATCTCCTTTTCTTTCCCCACTATGTTTAAATGCATTTTAAATATTGTTTTATGCATTTATTTAATACTTATTTTTCATATAATATTCAATATGCGTCAAGTGACGTATTTAACAAATTTCAATATGGGTCAAGTGATAGGTTAGCAAGTATCATAAAGCAGGATTCAATTTTTAATATATTCAAAAACAACATAAAATTTATACTAAATATGATTTCTTTAAAAATTGGAGAAATTAATAATGTGCTTCTATAAGCCTTACAATAACTATAATGATGCACATCACCATAGAGCATTCAATATATATTTGTATTTTTTTAGAAAACAACTATAAGATTGTTTTTTATTTTATACAAATTTGAATATTGTCAACATTGATATTACATTTTTTTTTTCATTTATAAATTAAAATATACAAATTGTTTTCTAGCTCTCTTGATGACTGAAATGAGTAAGCAAACAAAGTTGTTATTACTCTATGATATATTTTTGTGGATATTACCTAGATTTAATCTATACTGAATTATTTTTCTAATAAGAAAAGTTTGAGTCAAAAAATTAGTTATCATAAGATTGAAGCCATAAACTGCATATATTTCAAGGTGATATCATCTAGCATTGTATCTAATCCACCATCATTTAGTTTAATACCAAAATAGTTACTACTGATAACAAAGAATTCTCTAATTCAAATGATTCAAAAATTTACTGCATCTAAATTTTTCCTATAAATAGGAGCCAATACGTAGGCAAAGAAACACTCAACAACACCACCACCAACAAAGTCATTTGATCCCCCAAAATTTAAAAAAGACACATTACTCCTCCTCTTCAACCATGTCTTGAAAGAATGTGATGTTTTCTTTGACTGAAAGTAAAAGTCAAAGGAAAGTTACATCCATGAAAAGACAGAAAGGGCTCTTGATAAAGGCTCCTGAACTCAGCACCCTTTGTGGTGTTGAAATGGCTACCGTCGTCTACAGTCCTTACAATAATGAAACTGAGGTATTTCCAAATCATGACACTACAGTAAACATATTTACATAGTTTAGGGAGATGCCAATTTGGAGCAATCCTAAAACATGGTGAAAAGAGAAGAGGCCACCAAGCAAAGGATCGAAATAGTGAAGGAACAACTAGAAAAGGTATGGAAGGAAAATAGGCTCAAGGAAATCACGAATAAGATGCATCAAGTGTTGAAGAGAAAATATATTCCCGCTGACATGCACCTTAACAATCTCAATGATATGTGTTATGTGATGAACCAAAAACTTAAATAGGTACGTGAAGTAATGAATAAGAAGGCTAACACACAGGGTTCTACATCAAATGCCCCTCAACCTATTCTTGGAACGATGCTACCCGGTGGTACAAGATTTGAGGGTCCAAGGTCTTCTTAGTTAGCCATTGTTGGGGCTGTAATATCGGTGGTTCCTCTAGTGGCTCCATCAACGGTTTCGTATGGGACCAACTCTGGTGGGAAAAGTTCTCTTTCGTTCACCCGTGTTGTTTCCCCAATATCGATGGTTCCTCCAGTGGATTTATCAATGGTTCCATCACAACTTAGCTCTCCTTCAATGAATGTTCTAGTGATTGCTCTAATGACACCACAAATGGACACTTAAATAAATATTTTACCAATGTGTATCTCTTTAATCAGTATTATTTTGTATGTCCATGTTTTCCCATGGACTGTTTGAGTCTTTTATTGGTTTGCATGTCTTAGTTGGGACATAGGACTCTCCATATCTCTTCTCCTTTGTACTCATTTAAAGTGTTCATGTGTCGTGTGTCATGTTTTCAAAATATGTTGTTTTATTCATTTATTGAATCTAAGATCACCATTTTTAATGTTTTTAGATACTCATATACTTATTTGTGCCTTTATAACTATTGTTATTGTTATTGAAATATCTTTGTTAGTATTGTTTCCAAAAATAACCTCCAACACTTTAAAAATCTAACAAA
Organism: Capsicum rhomboideum; assembly: GCA_031232105.1. NCBI lineage: Eukaryota > Viridiplantae > Streptophyta > Magnoliopsida > Solanales > Solanaceae > Capsicum > Capsicum rhomboideum. The sequence goes on from CP124716.1 coordinate 138,995,703, forward strand.
TCAGTTTACATGTCTGTATATTTTCATTTGAAACTTTCTAGTATAAAGTAGTAATAACGCATCTATCATGACCAAAAAATCAAGTTGTGATGGCATCGATCACACCACTTGTGATTGGTAAACTACCCCAACACACAAAATATAGGTGTCAAACTGATAAGAGGAAGAAGTAAAATGGTGATAGGTCTCAAACTAAATCTCATAAATAACTCAATAAAGAAGTGCGAATATAAAAAATATCCCCAAATCAGATAGTCACAAGTATGAGCCTCTAATTATAAAATCAATACAAGAGGATTCTAATGAATCTCAATATAAGGAAAGACAACAATATTAGGGTAGAGGAGATCCAGTAGGCTCTAAATCAATTAGCCCCTACCTTTGAATCTCTATGAAATAAATTCCGAGTGAAGACTCTAACTCAATGTATGTGAACAAGCAACTCTGACCCTACATGTAAAGTACATAAATAAACAAACATGAGTACCAAACCATATTTACACAATAGTGCCATCGACTAATCTTAATTCAAAGCAATAGCGAAAACCACCTAAATAACTACTAGCGACTATATCCTCAAAAACCTTCCAATTAGGAAAGCCATACCTAATCTTACAGTTATACATCAATAGTATGGGGACAACACTAAACAAAAACCATAGCTCTTCAAATCATAACAAGTGTAAAAGCCACTCAATCACCGTTCACAACAATCATAATATGAATCAAATGTAAATGATGAAATAAATGCAGTATGATACAATGTATGCTACAATCTATAGCTAGTTGAGACCACCCATGAGGGACCTACAAAGTTCAAATATACACCCAGAATAATTTGTCAGGCATGCAAATCATGAATCTTCCTAGAACTTGTAACAACCCTCATTGTGACTTTTTACTTTTTATGTGTGTTGACTATTTTGTCCTTCCTCCTAGTTGTTTTATATCATTTATGATTTGTGGGAATGGTTGACACGGTTTCCAAAGTATTCAGGAGTGATTTATATGAGTTTGAGTTTTTGAGTAGCCTTTAAAGTGATATATTTGACTTCGGTCAATATTTTGTGATCTGAGTGTTGGATAGTGATTATCTTAGTGTTATTAGATTCAAAATGTTGAATTTGGGTCAGTAGCATGGTTGGTTCAGGTTCTGAATTTTTATTTTGATTTTGAGCGTTTAGATGAAAAACTAGTTATTTTAGCCTAAAGAGGTTCCTGGGGAGGTAACTTGTTTGGTAACTTGTTGAAAACAACCTATTTTAGTAAATCCGATTGTTCTATTGAGTCCAGAATATCAAAATTAGCCTAGTAATATTATTGATTTATTTTTGTGGGGTCCCAAACAAATCTCGAGGACCCATTCAAAAAGAATTTCTTCTTGGACTGCTATGAGTTCAGCTGTGCTGGTGAGTTCGCTTAAGTGGGCACTTAGTCTCTTTAAGGGGTGTTGCTTAAGTGAACTAATGGGTCGCTTTATTAGACATGGGCCAGATGGATCGGCCCTGCTTAAGCGGTGGCCTTTCCACTTTAGTAGGTGTCCCTTTAGTGGCAATCCACCCGCTTAAGTGACCAGGCGCGTGGTAAGTGACTTCCGCTTAAGTGGTAGTCTGGGTGCATAAGTAATGGTATCTTAAGCAATCATATGACCACTTAGTGGTGATTGCTTTATAAAAGCTCCTTTTTCATGATTTTACTTTATTTTAATCATTTTTGGACCTTGAGACCTCAAAAAAGGAAATTTCAACTGGATTTTTTCATCAAACTTGATTGGGTAAACTTTCAAACCTTATTTATATCATTACCCATTGATTTTATCTAAAAACAACTTCAAAACTTAGATTCTAAACTTGAAATTTTGTGATTTTACCCGGTAAAGTGAAAAATGGGTTTTTTTCAATGATTTCAAGATCTTTTCAACTTATATTTTAATGAATTTTCATATTTAGAACCCTTAAAGTATGGGTAACATGATTCTTTATTAATCATTCTAGTTTTATCCTTTCATTTTGGGAGTCAATTTTTGAAGTGATTTTGCATCGAGAATAAAAGTGGCTAATGTGGGTATCATTAGACTCCTATTGACATGTAAATTATATTTTTGATAGAATGGGTTCATTCAAGTATGCACAGAAGGGAAAGGCTTCTTGTTGAGGAGTTCAGGCTTATGTTTTATTTTTAAGGTAGGTTATGACTTAACTTTCTTCAGACCAGGCTGGGTAGTTAACCATTCAAGTAAAGTATGCTATGGATTGGGGATTTTATTGTGAGTTTTATCTTTTGAGATAATTATTTTATCGTGTTGCCTTTGTGGGGGATTATGTGAACCTTATTATTGACTTGAGAGGTTATTATTATTATTATTCTGATGCCCGTGTGGGGGCTGGTATTGGTCTTGTTGGAGCATTATTTACCTTATTTATTATTGTGATGTCCAAGTAAAAGGCTTGGATTGATATTATTTATGTCTTACATGACTCTTTACTACCGTGTTGCCATGCGATGTCTTATTTCATGATCTATTGGGATTTGAGGAGACTTGAGCTCATTATACCATTATTGCATCCTCATTAATTCATCTATATTCATGGAACTAGTACTACTAAGAAACACTAGTTTTGAAATAAATGAGACACTTTATAAAATGCCTTAACCAAGGGACGTGCCGATAAGGTTGATTGATGAGATTGTGAAAGCATATGAGTTGCGAACCCCCTATGAATCTTCTCCTGGAAGCTTATGCTTGAAAGGTGTATATGAGGTGATATTGATACATTCCATCTTTATCATATCATTGTATTGCATCACTTGCATTTTTCTTATGTGTTTGTTATCGTGAGATTTAGTCTTTCTCTTTGTATATCCGTGTGTAGTTACTCTTATACTGTTATTGTGGTTGTATTATTTATAATATTAGGAGCTGTATAACTTAAGCAACCATTGGGAGCTTTTTTGTATATAGGTGGAATAATGCTCATAGTATCCTTTATATGTTTATATTTCTACTTTGCATGGTGTCACGACCCGAGACTACCCCCTAGTCGTAACATGATGCTTAGAGCCACAAGTGACCCCAATCTAACCCATGGTATAACATAAAACTAAGAATACTAAATGTAAGAAGGATACTGAGCAGGAGCTAAAATTGAAATGATATAATAATAGGCAAAGCCAGTAAACAAGTCTAATGCTGAATCTCAAAGCTAGAAATATCTGACATAATCATAAAACTAAAAATCTAACTATCTATATGAAAGCCTCTACTAATGATGAGGTTCTGGGAAGAGCCCCTAGCTAACTCTAAACTATCTGAGAACTGGAAAGAAATACTAAATAAAACATAAACTCTCATCCTCAGATGATGAGGACTCACCACTGTCAGCTGCTGGAAAGGCACTGGAATATATCGACTGCATGACTAATGTTGAGAGTCTAAACCTATATTATGATATGATACAACACAAGAAATGGTATACAATCAATACTTTGAATGCATTGAGCATGTGAGATATGCAAATATAAAATGTACTGAAATATGCTGGTAAATACTAAAATACTATACTAAGGTGGAATATAATTGAAATGAAGTATAATAACCCTGTCTGAGATGCATAAATATACATACAAAAACTGATATAAAATAATTATCTGAAAAGTCATGAGTTTAAACAAATACAACTGAACCAAGGGTCATGTACTATACTGTATCTGCAACTATGGGAGAGTTTGTTAACCGGCATATCTCATCTGAGCTAAATGAGGTCCAACCTATAACCCTAGTTGGGAGGGTGTTCTATACCTTGCCAAGAGTATTGAACCTAACTGACGTGGGTCCACTAACTGATGTCCATTTGGACTAAGGTATTTGCCTCAGCTAGAGGGTGACCTTCAATAACCTATGCTGGCTACGTAGTTATGGGACTTAGGGACCTTTACCAATGATGTTAGCCTCAACTAATGGGTATCCCTTCATCCCTGCATCCACTCGGTGCTAAGCACAACTCTCAAAACTAAATAACTAAGAGCTCATAAATCTAGCATATTGAAGCTGATTCACAGATACTTTATCTAAAAATATCATGATAGTCTAAATAACTGAGATAATAATGAAAATTTATAAACTGAAGCTAAATACGTTATTTATGCTTAATTAATCAATTTTGGGTATCATGTGTTCATAACACACCAACATGTATAAAACTATATTTAAATTCATGCATAAACTGATATTCAAGGTCATGAGATTTTTAGGAACATAATTACTGAAAGAACTTATGAAATGGGGATACTTGGGAAACTTGGCCTAATTCTTGAGTTTCATAAAAACTTAATTTGAAAACATATTTGGGCATAAGGGTGAAATTATACCCTCATTAAATACCCACATACCTAGAAAGAGAGTTCTTGCTAAGAACTTGAGAGAAATTTTGAAGCTTGAGAAGGAACCCTAGTTTTCTTTGACAGATAAGAAATTACCTTTTGATATCTGTTTTCTAATTGTTAAGAGAGAATGGGGAGAGTTAATTGACTAATCCCATTTGATCCCACTTAGAATAGCCTTAAACAATGTAGTATAGGTGTTAAAAGAGTGGAAAAGACTAAAAGTCCCTTTAAAATTTGAATAGAAAGTTGCTAGTGTCACTCCCAATGACTCTCGTGATGACCCATAGGGTCTGGGGATGAGTCATGGCTTGAATCATTGTCCCAGACCCTTTCTGGAACTTCTTTAAATAGTTTCAATGAGTCTCAGGATGGCTCGTAGTGTCTGTCGATGAGTCATAGGATTTTGGCGATGAGTCATCGCCGCTGGCAACTTTGACAGCGCCTCAATAAAACATCCATCACTTTTTACTCCGATATCGAATTTATGAATGGTCAGTGGAATTGGAAATAAGATTCAAATACCATTAATGTGGTGGGTATAGGGACATCTAAACTTCATAGACTAAGAGTAATAATCATTTGAAGTTGAACTAATAAAAATCTTACACTAAGACTTAGCCGGAAAAGGAGTTTTCAACTCAACTTTGGGTTAGGGACTCCTTATGACCTTAAATCACATCTAATACTCATGTAACACTTATGTAATGGTTCTTGGTACTTGACATGTCATAGAATTGGGAATAAAACTATTTTGAAATGATTGCTGGACTGAATAGGCACCTTACAAGTTACACGATGACTTGTAGGTGGATGCCACGACTCGTGGCCTCCACTCGTTACCACTGGGAGGAATTTCAATCTTCAAGAATTTTTGGATAACACTCAAGATGCCTCACCTAGTGAGTCATTGGCACTGACGACGACTCATTGCCTAAGTCGTTCTGTGAAGATCTTTCTTAGAAACTGACTGGTTTTCTATACTAAGTCTGAAAGAGAGTCTTAGGAACTTTTGGGGTGTTACACTTGGTCTGCCTATGATGCCTACCGAGTACAAGTATACCATACTCACTCTTAATTTCTGTACCCTTTTGGTACAGATCCCAATTCGACCATGGTCTGCGGAGCCTGAGTTCATGCTGATTGAGAGTGTTCGGAGAACTGGTGAGATCTTCATCCTGAGCGTGTTATAGACTTCATCTTTATCATTATCTTGTCTTTACTTTATATTCAGAGAGATATCTTTTTATTTATTATCGTACATTATGTCGGTTTTAGAGTGCTCTTTACTGATGACACTAGATTTTGGGATTTGAGTTGTATCATTTATAGATTTCGATGTTGTTTTATATTATTAGCCTAACTTTATCCTAGAGTCTCATAATTTTTCATTATTTATCATTTTTCTTGTCCTTAATATCTCTTATGGAGTTCAGTTTACCTACCAAGATTTAGTTGTAGTAGGTGCCATCATGGCCTCGGATTCTGGGTCGTGATAGAATTATCCTATCTTGCCACCGAGAACACTTTTCCTTCGGGAGTGAAATTAAAATTAATTAAATCCACACAAAACACATTCCCATTGGGCATATAAGTTATTTCAAATAATCTTTATCAAAAATATCTGTAACAACTCTCATAGTAATTTTCAACTTTTGGTGTCTTTTGAGCATTTTACCCCCCTTCCCTATAGTTGCTTTTTAGTAATTGTTGAGTGAAGGTGTGGTGGTATAGTTTTTGAGGTGATTGGTTGACCATTGTGTGAGTTTCTCATTTTTGAAGGTTTTGGAGTTGGTATGGTTGACTTTGGTCAACATTTGGTGATTTTGAGATTACATTGAAATTTGTTAGTTTTGTTAGCTCATGAATATCATATTTGGGGTAGTAGGACCTTTGGTTTAGGTCCCTAGGCATTCATATAGGTTTTGAATAGTTGGTTAGAAATTTGGAGGTTTATGGCATAGAGTTGACTTCGGTTAACATTCATTGATAGCGACCTCTGTTAGGTGTTTTGATGATTCTATGGAGTCCAAAATGCCACTTTATATTAGGTAGCATATTTAGTTTGTGTTCACGGCATTGAGTGAGTTCTGAGGGTCGATTCCAGGGTTTTAGAGTTGCCTTATCTTAGTTGGTGCTGCAGTGGCACTTGCGACGCCATGCCAGCACCAACAGTACCACACTCCCAATGGGGCACTGCATCTACGAGGCTAGGGCCCTTGGGGAGCTCAGCTCTTGCAGATGTTTGATGGCAGCCATAGTACCGCACCTTTGAGCTTTTTTCGCTCCTGCAGTTCCGTAGTTGGGAGGTCCATCCCGTAATGCCAATGGCCACTCATCTTAGTGGCTTCCACTGAAGCAGGGAATTACCCGAGTGTGACTCCATACCTGCAGTTGGGTCTCAGTATGTGCAGAGATCATTGTAGCTTGACGGTGGGGTTTCCATTTTCTTATCCTATTTATTATATCTCGGTTTCTGAAGCTTAAAAACTCATTTTTTGAAGATTCAAAAGGTGTTTTCAATTATTCTTCTTACGGTAAGATTCTTATACTATTTTTACACACTCTCCAATGATTTATTTGTGATTTCATCTTCAAATCTTGGTTTATTAATTGGAAAAATTGGAGATATTTTAGTAAAGTTAAGAAATGGTATTTTGAGGTTTTGAAGATCGATTTTAACTATATTTTCGATGAAATTTCATATTTGAACTCCTTAAGTTATGTATAATGTGATTTTCAAATAAAATTTTGATTTTACCTTTATGGGATCGAGGTTGACCATTTAGCCAAAATTTAAGTATAGGTATATGGGTGTCTATGGATTTGTTTACTTATGCATAATACGTCTTTGACCAAATTTGTTTCATTCAGAGACTATTTAGAAGGGTAAAGCTTTGATGTGACTATTAGTACTTTTTTAAAGATAAGTTGAGATTTTTTTCACTCTCTTTTGAAATGTTTACGTATTAATTGTTTGTATGCAGAGTAATGGGGAGATGGAGGTCTCGTATAGATAAGATGATGAGCATCTATGTGGGTACCGATGTTTCTCTAAAGGGTTACAAATTAACAATTGACTTGATTGGACTATTTTTCCCTGTTATTGATACATGACTTATAGTGTAAAAACTAGAATGGTGATTTTGTTGGTCCTTATAGTGGTTGATATTGATTATGCCTCCTTTGATTACTGTGATTTGATTGATTTGGGATAGATTGATGATACTTAGGCTTGTAGCCGGTGTATTTGAGTTGAGTATGGCCTTGTATGCCTGGATTGTGATATTTGTGTTCCTCTAAGTATCTTTTGTGTTCTGATACTAGTAGGATTAATAAACAAAGACAAAAGATTCAACTAGGTTTAAATTATAATCTTTTAGCTATTACGCATTTAATCTTGTGAATAGTATATATAGTATAACATAAATTTACTTATGAGATTAATAAAAGAAAATGAAAGATTCAATTGTGACCTTTTAGCCGTTAAGCTCAATTTCCAAAGGCTATAATATGACATAGACTTCCTCATAGTTGTAGAGTTATTATGGGAACCGAAGATTTAACTATATGTTTAAATTGTGACCTTTTTTGGTCACTAAATTAAACTCACAATGATAGTATTATGAGATAATCAAATTCTATCTGTGGTTCTTCCATTTTTATCTAAACTAATAAACTTTTTTTAAAACATTTATATGAGGAGGACCAAACGATAATGGACCTGAAATCTGTGAGAATGAACTAACTTTACCTAAAAGCCGAGACTTTTCTTTACTTGATAGTGAACTTGATTAACTGACACTAAGAATTGATTCAAAGAAATAAAATTCACTAATTATATTGAAATTTCAACTTTTTAACCATTAAAATCAAAGCGACAAAACTATAATATATAGTATAAACTCAATGAATTTATCGTACGTTTTTTGATTTGCTTTATATAGACAGGTACTAGCGAGAAAGAATCGAATAAACTTAGATATGGATCAAAATATAGTATTAAAATTTAACTTAGAATGGAGGAAATCTCATCAAAGTAAAATATATATATACTTCTTGAATACTTTTCTTAAAATATATAAAATATCTCCTTTTCTTTCCCTTCTATATTTAAACGCATTTTTTGACTGTTGTTTAATGCATTATTTCATATTTATTTTCCTCAAAATAAATTTAGAAAAAATTTCAATATGGATCAAGTAATAGGTTATCTCACCTCTGAGGTAGTGCTATGGACTGCATACACTTACCCTCCCCAGACTCCACTTGGTGGGAATATACTAGATATGTTGTTGTTGTTGTTGTTGTTGTCAAGTGACAGGTTTGCAAGTTTCAGAAAGCAGAATTCAATTTTTGATATGTTCAAAAACAACATAAAATTTATACTAAATATGATTACTTCAAAAATTGGAGAAATTAATAATGTGCTTCTATACGCGTTACAACAACTATAATGATACACATCACTATATAATATTCAATATATATTTATATATTTTTAGAAAACAACTATTAGATTGTTTTTTATTTTATACAAATTTGAATACTGTCAACATTGATATTACAAAATTCTTAGCCAATACTTAAAATGGTCGCTTGTTTCAATATTTAATTTTTTTTGATTTATAAATTAAAATATACATTTATTTTTTTTAGCTTTTATGACTGAAATGAGAAAGCAAACAAAGTTGTTATTATTCTATGAGATCTTTTGGTGGATATTACCTAGATTTAAATTACACTGAATTATTTTCCTAATAAGAAAAGTTTGAGTCAAAAAATTAGTTATCATAATATTGGAGCCATAAACTGCATATATTTCAAGGTGATATCATCTAGCATGGTATTTGATACACCCTCATTTAGTTTAATACCAAAATAGTTACTACTGATAACAAAGAATTTTCTAATTCAAATGATTCCAAAATTATCTGAATCTAATTTTTTTCTATAAATAGGAGCCAATACGTAGGCCAAAAAACACACAACAACACCAACACCAACACCAACACCAACAAAGTCATTTGATCCCACAAAATTTTAGAAAAAAACACATTACTCCTCCTCTTCAGCCATGTCTAGAAAGAATGTGATGTGTTCTTTGACTGAAAGTAAAAGTCAAAGGAAAGTTTCATCCATGAAAAGATAGAAAGGGTTCTTGATAAAGGCTCATGAACTCAACACCCTTTGTGGTGTTGAAATGGCTACCTTCGTCTACAATCCTTACAACAATGAACCTGAGTTACTTCCAAATCATGACACTATAGTCAACACCCTTACAAAGTTTAGGGATATATCAACGTTGGAGCAATCCCAAAACATGGCGACAAGAGAAGAAGTCACCAAGCAAAGGATTAAAATGGAGAAGGAACAACTAGAAAAGGTATGGAAGGAAAATAGGCTCAAGGAAATCATGAATGAGATGCATCAAGTGTTGAAGGGAAAAGATATTCCTGCTGACATTTATCCTAACAATCTCAACGATCTGAGTTATGTGATGAACCAAAAACTTAAACTGGTATGTGAAGCAGTGAACAAAAAGGCTAACATATAGGGTTCTACATCAAATTCCCCTCAACCCATTATTGGAGCAATGGTACCTAGTGGGACAAGCTCCGAGGTCCAAGGTCTTCTTAGTTAGCTACTGTTAGGGCTATAATATCAGTGGTTGCTCTAGTGGCTCCATCAATGGTTAGCCCATGTTGTTCTCTTCTGTTAGCCCGTGTTGTTGCTCTAATATCGATGGTTCCTCTAGTGGATCCATCAATGATTCCATCACAACTTAGTTCTCTTTAGTGAATGCTTCGGTGATTGCTCTAATGACACCAATGGACCCTTAAATAAAAATTCCACCAATGTTTATCTCTTTTGATTAGAATTATTTTATATATTCATGTTGTCCCATGGACTGTTTGTGTCTTTTATTGGTTTGCATATCCTAGTTGTGACAGACTCTCCATAGATGTTCTCCTTTGTTCTCATTTGAAGTGTTCGTATGTCGTGTATCATGTTTTCAAAATATGTTATTTTGATTCACTTATTGAATTTACGATCACCATTTTTAATGTTTTCTAGATGCTCATATACTTATTTACACCTGTGTTACTGTTGTTATTTTTATTTAAAATATCTTTGTTAGTATTGTTTCAAAAAATAACCTTTTACGCTTTAAAAATCTAACAAATCAATTTACATGTAGGGTATATTTTCATTCGAAACTTTCTAGCTGTAACGATCCATTCCATTGTTACTGAAAATATTTGTAATAAAAGTATGAGAACCTCCTTCCCCATTAGTTATTGGACCAATTCTTTAGTATGAGAGTGCATTGGACATGTACTAAGGTCATACAATACTCCTATCACAAAGTTAAGTTGGAAGTGTTCTTACTAATTGAGTTTCGAGCTATGTTTACACTAGGATCAACTTCAAATGAGCATATCTCCTAGAATATAAAGATCTATGGGTAAAAATACCTACCAAATGAAAGATCTTTGAGTCTTATTTCCCACGCATCTGACCATTTGTTAATCCTCTTTTGGAGCAAAAAGTTATGGCCATTTTACTGAATACTGTCCGGGCTGAGAAATTAACCGCCACAGCAGTACCGCTGCAATGGTAATTTAACCACTGCAGTGATAACTGGGCAGTTTATAACTCTATTTTTGATGGGTTTTTGAGTTTTAACTCAAAACTTCATCCCAAAACCCTAGGTGGGCAATTTTTCAACTTTTTGGGAGAAAATTCTTCATTGAGGTAAGTTCCTTCTATCATCTTCTTCGTATTTCAATCCTTAAACATCTTAGAATCATTAGAATGATCTTTAATGGTGGAATACTTGGAGATTTGAACCCTAAGTTCATGAGATTTTTTGGGTAAAACCTATGGGTTGGGTTAATATCACATAGAATTACTTCTAGATTGTTAATTAACGATTTCTAGCATGACTAGTGATTCTAAAACATGAAATTGGTGGTTGGGGGCTTGAATTCTTAAAAATTGAATCTTTAGCCTTGAAACTCCATTAATGGAGATAGGTTGAATATGATAGAGCTAGTTAATGGGTAATTAACCCATGGGTATTGTTATACACCATGAATAAGGGTAGAATTAGTGGGTTTGAATTCCTAAAGTATTTATTTGAAGAGTAATTGATTAATTACTCCTATAACTACTTGTTTGTTATATGATTGAGCATTCCTGAATGAAGGGAAGGAGCATCCGAAGTGTGGCTTGCTTGTTCCAAGATCTTCAGCTGAGGTAGGTTATAGTTTCATGTGTAGTAGACTTGGATTAGATGCACGTAATAACTGTAGTTGATGGGAGATTTCATGTCTAGGCCCGCGGGCACAGAGTTAGGAAGGATAAAACATGCAGATAGTGATAATAATGATTTAATTATATGTTATTGTGTTTGGTATGAATCCCTTATGGGTGTTTGTAATTGCTAGAATTACTTGATGATTGGTAGAGTTAATTTGTGAATGTGAATGATAATAAAATGATTAGGTGACTAGGCAATCTATAAAACTATTCTTTAATACCTTAAAAAAAAGTGAACCCAATACTATGTATATTCAGAGTATGAGATAGTCCAACTAGAAGACTGTTAGGAGAATTGATTATGATAAAAGGAGGTGATGATATAACTTAAGAACCTAAAGTCAAGTCTTGTTAAGTGCTAGAACGTAAGATTTGTAAAAGTGTATGACTCTAGCTAGAATTGTAAGTTGAATAGAGCCGAGTGGTTGAATAATCAGCTTAAGGGGATAGTGTTTTGAACTTAGTTATGACTTGAGTGTAAGGGTTACTAGTTATTAACTGAATAATAGGTTCAATATGAGTAAAAGAGTTTTAGATTGGTGAACGAAATAGGATGATGATTTAGAATGTGGATATCAACCTTGGTGAAATGTGAATTCTTAAATGGACACCCGGTTGATTGGTCCTCGAACCGGTGGTGATTAATGATTGGATTTGATAATGCTCGATTGAATAAGTGGTGAATTAGCCTGTGGGCATACTTGTGATTTCTCATGGTAATGAATATTTGTTGTTATCTAAGCTAATGAATTTGTGATTATTGACTGCAATTACTTGGTTGTCACTAATTATAAGTTCTGTTTTGATCGTTGTTGCTTTCACTTGATTTCAATTGGGTGCTCGCGATTTGACTTCAGACACTACTTATAGTTGTTGACTGGATCTTGCATTTACATTGATGGTATTAATGATGATATTGAGATCATGATGTTCATGATATTGATGAAGATGAGTTGATGATATTGAGATCTTGATATTCATTATGTTGAGAATGATATTGATGATGAGAAGATTAAGAAGAGAAAGAGATGATGTGCACATCTTGCATTCATACATTCATTCACATGCATTTGAATGTACATTGATATTTATATATGGTTAATGGTTCCTTGAATGGACAGAGTTATATTGATGATATATCATGGTTTCTTGTGTGGAGCGATTATTGATGAGATTTTGTGGTTCCTTGAGTGGACCGGCTATGTTGATGGATGTGATTTGACATTGTAGCAAAGTGTGAATATAGGATACGTCTTGGATTATGTGTAAATATTATTATTCTATGTATATAGTTATATATGTGATGTAGAGTATAGTATCTTTCCTGGAAAAGTTGTTGATGCTATTAATTGTCTTGGTTAACGCAATCCTAATGATTAATGGTAGAGTAATAGTGAATGAGGATTGTCCAATAAGAGGATTAATAGGAAAGAGAAAGAAAAGTATATAGAGTTGTTGTAATAAGGTAAGTGCATAAGAAGAGAGGGTTAGTTAGTTATTCATGCCCTAAAGGTAAATTATTTTGCTTTAACAAAATAAAGGTGATAACGTTGGAAGTCGAAGTAAGTTAAGTATGCTCAATTATTAAACCTGTATGCTTGTCATGATCTTTCTTATTTTCAATATGTTGTTATATATTTCTAACCCTGGTTGGATAATGATACCTACCAGTACATGTGTTTTGTACTGATACTACACTTACTATATCTCCTCTTGGGGATATAACCATGTTGCAGGTCAGTTAGAGTTTTTATAGCGGTGACGGTGACCATTCTCCAATAGCTCTTGCCCTCTCGATCTTGCATGGATGTTGTTTCATGGATGTCCCTACTCCTTTTCTAGTGCTCTTGTACAGGTTTAGGCTAGGTTCTAGGGAGTCACTTTAGTTATCTTCCGCATTGTTTCACCTATTAAATGTGATTGAATTATGAGATGTTATTTATATGGCTGGGTTATTTGAATAAATGAAAGATTGTTTTAACTTCCACATTAATTGAATGGTTGGGTGTTAAGGGTTCTTATATCTCCATGATTGGGGTTGTGACACTAGTATAAAGTAATAACACATCTATCACAACCCCAAACTCAAATCGTGATGGCATCTATCACACCACTTGTGATTGGTATACCAACCCAACACACAAAATATAGGAGTTAAACTGATAGGCAAAAGAAGTAAAATAGTGATGAGTCTCAAATTGAATCTCATAAATAACTAGATAAAGAAGTAAATAAATAAATAAATATCCCAAAATCAGATAGTCACAAGTACGAGCGTCTAATGATGAGATCAATACAAGAGGGTTCTAATGCATCACAATATAAGGAAAGACAACAATATCAAGGTAGAGGAGATCCAATAGGCTCTAGATCAATTAACCTCTGCCTTTATATCTAGATGAAAGAAATTCCAAGTGAAGACTCCGACTCAAAGTCTGGGAACAAACAGCTTTGGACCTGCATGTAAAGTATAGAAATAAATAAGCATGAGATTCAAAACAAATTTACATAGCAGCGTCATCGACTGACCCCAATTCAAAGCAATAGCGAGAACCACCTAAAATACTACTACCAAATATATCCTTGAAAACCTTCCAATTAGAAAAGCGATACCTGTTCTAGCAGCTATACATCAATAGTATGGGGACAACCCTGAACAAAAACCATAACTATTCAAATCATTACAAGAGTAACAAGCCACTCAATCATTCACAATAATAACAATATGAATCCAATGTAAATGATGAAATAAATGCAGTATCATATAATGTATGCTACAATATACACTTACTACCTTGTATAGCTAGCTAAGACCATGAGGGACTCACAAAGTTCAAATACATACTCGGAACAATTTGCCATTGCGCATGCAAATCATAAATCTACCTTGATGCATTTCCCATCGGGCTATGGAGAGCACTTTTCCATTGGGTATGCAATTAAAATTAATAAAATCCACCAAAAACACATTTCCATCAGGCATGTAAGTGTAACGACCCTTTCCATTGTTACCATTAAGTCTAGCGTGCCAAATTTAGGTTAAGTTTTTCCTCAAATTAGGAGTTAGAAATTTCATGATAGGCTAGTCTTAGATGAAATCCATATGTGGTATGGTCTAAGGAAATCGGAGAATGTATTGGTTAAAGAATAAGTGATTGGGGGTAATTTTAAGATAGTTAAAACGATAAGAAATTCATAGGAATTTTTGAAAGTGATTTTTGGTTAGTAGAACTCCCTATATCAGATTTGACGAAAATGAGTTAGTATGGGATGTCGAAATTTGAGTATTTATTGTTAAAATGGCAAAATTGAAAAAAATACCAAGTTTCTGCCTAGCCTACCCTACTATAGCAGGAGGTAGGCCTCTACTACTACCCCGCTATAGCGGGAATACTCCCGCTATAGTGGGAGTAAGCCTTGGCCAATCCTACCATAGTGATGCCGGTATAGCGATATAGGGATGTTATAGTGGGATAAGCACTGATTGATGCAGAAAATTCACAAAAATGTTATTTTTCATTCCACATTTATCCAAGGACTGGGAGAGACAATTTTTGGCGGTTCCAACCTATTTTCCATCAATTTTATTTGTTAAGGTAAGTTTCTCCTTTCCATTAACTAGTTTTTAGATAATTAATCCTTAAATCACTAGTTTTCAGGTTTTAGGAAGGATATAACTTGACCTAGGTGAATTTTCAGATGCAATTAGGTGAATTGGGTTGAAAACCCTTGGGTTTTGGTTAAAGTTATTAAGTTATAATTACATGCTTAGGATTCACCATTATATTCATAAAATTGGTAGAATTAAGATGGAATGATGAGAGAAAACCCTAAAATGGGAGGAATTATCACGACTTTGACCTTGGGGTTAAGGGATTAGATTATAATCCTTGAATGTGTTAGGTCGTTGTCTGAATTACATTTGTATTGTTGTTTTTAGACCATCACCAAGCCAAAATTACACAGAAAGACAAAGCTCAAGATCGTTGGAGTGGTGCAAGCTTAGATTGAGGTAGGTGATGGTTAAATATAGTTGAAAATCCAACTTGGTTTATGTGTGCATGTTAACTGTTTCTTCGTATGCTTGTTACAATGCATGTTCAAAGAAAGTGGAGTGTCGAATGATATTCTAAGTGTTAATAACATGTAATGAGATTACATTACAGGCTTATTATTTATTCTCATTGTGGTTGTGATTATTGTGATTTCTATCATTACTGCGGGATAAGCCGATAAAGGAAATCTTTGTGGGATTTATTATTATTATTATTATTATTATTATTTTGGGATAAGCCGATAAAAGATATCTTCAAGGATTTATTATTGTTATTGTGAGATGAGCCGTTAATTGACATCATCATGAGATTGGTTGACATAAAGTTGGTGAGTTTGACGGTTCCTTGAGTGAACCGGATTTGTGATTTATTGTTATTATTATCGTTGTTGAATTGGATCCTTGAGTGATCCGGGCTAAAATATATATTAATGATATATCTTCCATTGTTGTCTACTTACTTATGTAATTAAGGAAAGGTGTAACACATTGTTGTGGGTCTTGAACTTGTTGACTTGGTCTTACATGGGTAGTCAGGGTCTTGACTTGGTATGTTATCTATATTGGCTTACAATTGACTGAATTTTGTGGTGATGTTTGAAGAAAGCTAAATGTCATATACTTGAGGTAAAGTTATTTGGTAGGTGTTCATGGTTATACCTGTTTACTAAGTTATGGTTATTTGTTCACGTTTGTTATTTTAGGCTGGCCGATATCCTACCAGTACACTGTGGTTTTTTTGTGTACTGATATTACACATGCCTTTCTTTTGTTGAGTGCCAAGCATCTTCTAGCGACTGCATCGAGACCTCAGCTTTATACCGGAGCACATTTTGACTCAAGGGTAAGCTACATCTTCTGGATAGCCATGAGTCCTCTACTTAGTTCTTATCCATTTGTTGCGGACATGTATATTTTCTTTCTGTTTTAGGGTTGAGCCTATTTATTGACAATTGTAGTGTTTTGATTTAATGACTTTCAATTATTAGGGGTATTTTAGACTTTTTTCCACATTTAGTTTTGCTGCTAGACTTTTCAAAACATTAGCTTATATAATGGAATAATCAGTTTCTCTTAAATTTGACAAAGTGTAGGTATTGAGTAGTTTGGGTTGGATGGTTCTCCCACTGGAGGGTTATGTGGGTGCCACTCGCGATGTGTTTAGGTTATGATAAAGTTGGTATTAGAGCCTAGATTCTTTGATCTCGTTGTGCCAAAATGGGTCCAGTAGAGTCTTGCGGAATGGTACGAAAATGTCTATACTTTTCTTCTAGAGGCTATAGGACTTTAGAAAATTATCACTATCTTTCTTCATTCATCCTATAACTTGATTCCAATTGGTATTTAATGATCCAAATTGGTATTTGACCCCTTCATTCTTTTGTCCGCAGATGGTGACCACTAAAGCTAATGAAGCTAGAGTAGTAGCCCCCGCACCTGCAGTTCCAACTGTGGAATCGGTTGTTCAAGGTTGAGGAAGGGGTAGAGGGAGAGGGAAAGATAAATCAATACCCACTAGGAGTAGAGCTTGGGTGGTAGCTAATTCATCCCGAAAGAGATCTGAGATACCTCCCCCACTTCAGGATCAGTATGAGGAGTTTATGGATGAGGATGTTATGGAATAGAAAGAGACAACACCCACTGGGGGTACAACTCTTCCCTCGATGTCTACATAGGTGATCTAGTAGGTTCTTGCTTCTTTAAGCTGGTTGACATGTACTAGAGCCACTCTTGTTATGCCAGCTTATCAGTTTCTAGATGCTCAGCCGACTGCTACTTTTGCTCCTAGGATGGGTGAGGCTTTGGGTACTGAGACTTTTTCTCGCCTAGTGTTAGTTCCTATCATGAGTGGGGACTGGATATGACATGCTGACTTAAGTTTCTGAATATGAAGCCTCCTACTTTTATTAGTTCTAAGGCTAAGGATGCGTTCGAGTTCATAGGTTATTGTTATAAGAGACTGCATAAATTAGGTATTATTGAGAATCATGGGGTTGAGTTTGTAACCTTCCAACTATAGAGTGATGTAAAATAGTGGTGGAGGGCTTATGTGGAAGGTCGGCTACTAACTTTACCTTTATTTACTTGGGCCCAGTTCCATACCTTGTTTTTGGAGAAGTATGTACCCTATACTCTTCATGATTTCAAAAAGGATGAGTTTATAGCCACTGAACAGAGCAATATGTCTGTTGGAGCCTATGAGGCTAAATTTCATGCCTTGTCCCGCTATGCTACTCAGTTGCTTGGTATATAAAAGGAGAGGATATAAACTTTTTGTGAAAGGTTTGAACACTGACTTGTAGGTTTTTGCCGTACAGATGACTTCTACTGTAAAGACTTTTAATAATGTGGCTGATTATGTGAGGAAGTTAGAAGAAGTCAAATAGGTTGGTCAGGCTAAGGTATTAATAAAAAAGTCCTGGAATGCGGGTAACTTCAATGGTTCTTATTCTAGGGGTCATAGCCATCAGGCCTATCCGGCTCTCCCAATTCAATCAGCTCTGCCAGCTTCTACAGTGGGTTTATTAGTGGCCACTCAAAAACCCTCTATTGCGAGAAGCTAATGGGCTTCATGTTTATCAACTAGCAGGCCTTTCCTAGATTGAGGTTGCTATACTTATGGTGTGGGGCACTTTAAGAAAGAGTGTCCTCAGAGTAAGGCTAGTTTTTAGGGGTAGCAGCAAGCTAGAGATGTGGTTCCTACTGGTAGAGGTAGCAAACGTAATGGTAGAGGTAGTCCATAGAGTGGGTGGGCTAATCATCAAGGAATCCTTGGTGGAAATTTAGATGGTGGTAATGTACGTCGAGGTGGTGCGCATCCTGCTGAGGTTGCCCAGATTGTTGATAAAGCTCATTGTTATGCTTCCCCAAGCAAATTTGAGGCTGAGGCTTCAGACATTGTCAATACAGGTACTATTCTCATCTGTGATTGAATGGCTACTATTTTATTTGATTCGGGTTCCACTTAATCTTATGTATCTGTTCAATTTACCTTAGGATTGGACATGGTTTGTGATATGCTTGACTCTTCTGTGTATGTGTCTACTCAGGTTGGAGATTCTGTGGTAGTGACCCAAGAGCAACATGCTCGTTCTATTGTGTTTATATGTTTATAGACTTGGGTAGATTTGATAATCTTGGATATGCTTGATTTTGATATCATCCTGGGCCTGACTTGGTTATCTTCGTATCATGTTGTGCTAATTGTAATGCTAAGATTGTGACCTTAGAGATGCCTGGGATGGATAAGTTAGAATGGAAATGTGTGTATAAGTCAGGACCTGTGAAAATTATATCATTTATTCGGGCTAAGAAATTTTTTGGGAGGGGGTGTTCGGCCTTTTTAGAACATCTTCGAGATGTTAGTGCAGAATCCCCTTCTATTGAGTCAGTTCTCATAGTTTCAGAATTTCAGGAGGTTTTTCCTACAGACTTGCATGGTATACCTTCGCATCGGATATTGACTTTTGCATTAATTTAGAGCCAAGCACTTGCCCTATTTCTATTCTTCCCTATCGAATAGCTCCGGCTGAGTTAAGAGAACTCAAGATTCAGTTGTAGGAGTTACTTGATAATGGATTCATTCATCCTAGTGCTTCGGCTTGGGTGCTCTAGTGTTGTTTGTTAAGAAAAAGGATGGTAGCATGAGCATATGTATTGACTACAGGCAGCTTAATAAGGTTACCATCAGGAATAAGTATCCTTTGCCCTGAATAGATGATATTTTTGACCAGTTGCAGGGTGCTTAAGTTTTCTCTAAGATAGACTTGAGGTAAGGTTATCACCAATTGAAGATTCGCCCAGAGGACATACCTAAGACAACTTTCAAGACTTGGTATTGGTATTACGAGTTCTTGGTGATGTCCTTTGGGTTGACCAACGTGCCAACATCCTTCGTAAGTCTGATGATGGTACTTTTTAAGTCTTTTTTGGATTCATTTATGATTGTATTTATTAATGACATTTTAGTTTAATCCAAGAGTAAGGAGGGCCATGCAGGTCATCTTCGTATTATTTTGGGGATTTTAAAGGAGAAGCAGCTTTATGCTAAGTTCTCTAAATGCAAATTTTGGTTCTATTCTATTGCCTTTTTGGGGCATGTGGTTTCACAAAATGGGGTGATGGTAGATCCTCAGAAGATTGAGGCTGTCAAGAGTTGGGTTTCACCTAGCTCTATGACTAAGGTTAAGAGTTTTATGGGTCTTGCTAGATACTATTACAGGTTAGTCAAGAACTTTGCCTCCATTACTACTCACTTGACAAGACTGACCAAGAAAGAGGTACCATTTGTGTGGTCTGACAAGAGTGAGGAGAGATTCTAAAAGCTCAAGTCTCTTTTGACCATAGCTCCTATTCTTGCCTTTCCAATTGAAGGTAAGGACATTATTATGTTTTATGATGCTTCATGCTCTGACTTGTGTGATGTGTTGATGCAGGACATGAATGTGATTGTCAATCCTTTAAGGCAATTAAAGACTCATGAGAAAAATTATCTGACCCATGACTTGGAGTTGGCAGCGGTGGTTTTTGCACTTAAGATTTGGAGACACTACCTCTATGGTGTCAAGTGTGAAGTGTTGACAGACCATCACAACTTGTAGTATGTTTTCACCTAAAAATATTTGAACTTGAGCCCTGTGGATGGAATTATTGAAGGATGATGATGCGACCATTCAATACCATCCGGGTAAGGTCAATGTTGTGGTAGATGTATTGAGCCAAAACTCTGTAAGCGTGGGTTGTTCGGCTTGCTTAAGGGTGACAAGGCAACCTTAGGCTAGAGATATTCAAACTCTAGCATGGCAGTTCATGCAGTTTGGTATTTCTGAAAGGGGTGCAGTGTTGGATAGTGTAGAGGTAAGGTAAATATTCCTTGATCAAATCAAAGCTAAGCAGTTTGAGAATGTGAAACTGAATAAAATTTGGAACAAAGTTGTGTGTGGTGAAGCTTTTGATGCCACACTTGATTCTTGTGGGGTGTCACTACAACATTTTAGTCTTTTGGCCACCCTTGTAAAGTGTGGCCTAATGTATCACAAAGTTTGGCCTTTGATCAAAGGGTACGCTTTAGGCCTTTAGACCACGCTTTTTTAGGGTGGGCCAAAAGGTCGTAACCTTTGACTTTAGGCCACGCTTTTCAAGTGTGGCCATAGAAGCTACGCTTAAAAAGCGTGGCCTAAGAGTTACAAAGGCCACATTTTGTAGCATCCCATTGGCAATAGGTTTATTTGATAATTCTATACTTGTAAAGCGTGGCCTTAGGTTGTTATTGGCCACGCTTTAAAAGTGTAGCCTCTTTTACCTCTTCTACAACAACACTTATAAAATATAACCTTTTCTTATGTGCATGCACACAATTGACATTCCTATAACCACACTTTTGAAGTGTGGCACTATTGTATAAATAGAAAATAATGATTTTAGTTTGAATATATAGCTAGAAATTATATATATATACACTTACATATATAAATGATCTCAAACACCAAATTATCTAATAAAAATATTCAAATTTATAGATCCATAATTATCTAACCAAACCAACTTCGAAAATAACAATTTCAAAATGTACTAACACATTCTTAGATTAGTACTAAAGATAAATTCCATTACACAGAAACAAAATATATTCTAACATAGTTCAAAATAGTTCAACAACTGATCTTCATCTTTCACTTCAATAAGTCTAGTTGACTTGTTGCCACCATTCAAATACGACCACAAGAATTTCCCTACACAGTCAAAATGAAATTAAAATTTAGAAAAAAATCATGTTCAATGCAACAAGACCAACTAGTGATAACAGGAAAATTATTGTCATGCCCCAAATCCCATTGAGGCGGACTGGCACCCAAAGCCTATATGGACCGAGAGAACCAATCTTTGGTCATGAACATTCGTCTGCGTAACCTCGTATGAATCTTATTATACCTCATGCGACTATGCGGAAGTCAGGGACATGGAACATATGCTATATAAATACATCTTTATGAAACTTGGTCGTTGGGGCCATTAAGTCAAAACGGACATTCGTCTCTTACATCCACATACCCAGATATGTCTACAAAAGCCTCTACCAAATGTATCAACAAGATCAACTTAAAGTCGGGACAAGTCGCCGCTTTACACTATATTTACAATAGCAAAACAAAGATACAACAATGACCCAAAAAGCTCCAAACCGAGTGGAGCTCATCAAAACTCTGCAAATGATCCCCAGTCTACAGAGGAGGTCTACTAATGCCTGCACCTGCAACATGTAAGGTATGTCCCCCGAGGGGGTCAGTACAAATAATGTACTGAGTATGTAAGGCTCATAAGAAATCATCATACATAATAACAACAATAATGGGATCAATATAAAAGAATTAATGAACGTGAATAAACTCTCTTTCTGTATGTGTGGAACCATGTATATTACGTTCTTTACTCCTCTTGTCTTTACATACTTTCATCTTATTTGTTCTACCCATGCTAGGTTGTTCTGTCGCCCCTAGGATGAGATTAACCCATGCTAGGTACTTTGACCCCTGGGATGTTATGTGAACCCATGCTAGGCTTTTGTGTCGCCCCTGGGATATCATTAACCCATGCTAGGTACTGTGACCCCTGGGATGTTATCGTAACCCATACTAGGACTTCGTGTCGCCCCTGGGATGTACCGTCATAACCCATGCTAGGATTTTATATCGCCCCTGGGATGTATTGGGATCGACCCATGCTAGGCTTTTCTGTCGCCCCTGGGATACCACCCGTGTATTGGGATCGGCCCATGCTAGGTATTTTAACCCCTGGGATACCACCCATGATTACTTATTAATTATGCATCTCTTATTAATCTTACTTCCATTCTATGAGTGATATATTGAGGATCATGTTACTATTGGAAACACACACATATATATATTACTTTACTCCTTTACTTCATGAGATTTACATCTTCGCTTATGAGAAATAGATCTATTAACTTGCACATCACCTCTCTTATTACTCTTATGAGATCTTATGAGATGGGTACCTTTACTTGTGAAGGATTGGTACAAGGATAATCATCATATTATAGGACTTTGGAACAAGACATGATTGGAAAATGCCATCCAACATTAAATAGAGTCTCTTATGTTATTACTCTCTTGAGATAGTTCTTTTAGGAATTATCACATTATGACATCTTTGGAACTTCAATCAATGAATAAGAGTAAGTGAATCATAAGTCATCTAAGAATAGGAAACATATGAATAACAACATACGTCAACCTGAATTGCTATACTTCAAAGCCCCTCAGAATAGAACAAGCCCAATGTCAATAGGAACAATATCTTGTAGAAGGATACGGAAAGAGTAACCTTACATAACTTGTATTCTCAATTCGATTCTACAATCTTATGTGTGCATACAATAGTCCCGCTCCGTCCTTATGTTTCACTCTACAACACAAGTACATAACGAAAGCAACATTAACCACCAATTACCTTACAATGGCATACAATAACAATAAGTCACATGTTTGGCTTTAACATGTCATTTCCCCTTTGACAATACCATTTATGAAATTATTGTACCAATAATCCCACAATATTCCATACATTGACCAATACATGATAACCAATAGCATGTCACACCAAGTTCATACTTTACACTTCTCCATCACCACCACATCACAATTATTCCATCAAATTACCTCAATACACCTCACAACAACAAATCGGCCAAAATCCCATAATTTAAACTTATAGAAAAATAACAAGTTTAGGACCATAATAACACCATACATGTTGTTATTTCATCCCTACCAAGCACTCTCATCAAGACAACAAGTCATCTTTCAAGTTTAAATTCCATAGATGACACATCTTTTACAAAAACACAAAGTGCCATATTCAACACTTTCAAGCATAACCAACATGATCTACATATTCTCCCATGCATATAATATATTAATTAACAAGAATAATCACTTACCCAAGCTTGTAAAATGATGATCTTTCTTCAAAAGTTGGCTTTGACCTCTTAGGGTTTGAGAGAAAATAAGTTGAGAAATATCTAGAAAGCATGAGAGTTTCCAAGTGAATAAAATCAGATTTTTTCCTATTTATATAGGCCTTTAATTCCATACTTATCCACTCTTGTGGCATTTAATGTTTGGTCTAGAAGGTCAAGGCAAGAATGGGTAATTTGACCCATTTTTGGCCCATGTCTTCTTCTCATTTTGGGCCCTTTTTGAGCCCAATTAACTTAACCCAATAAAATCCATATTTCCTTATGTTTAATTCATTTCATACGTGTCACAATAATATTCCCACTCACGTGATTCATATTCGTAGCCTCAATCCCAAAAACAAGTGATTCTAGCCACGTATGGCCTATTTTGACCATAAGGGTAAAACCGTTATTTTGATGACAAATTTATTCTCGAGTAATTTTATCATACCAATATAATACTTTACTCATTTCATGTATATTCTCATGGTTTTATAAGAAACGTGGCAAAAATTGGCCTGGTACGTCCCCAGGCACCCTTGGGACTTAAGAAAATTTCCAACTTTGAAAAGTCGCCAAAACCATCCTGGCACTCCCTTGGGCGCACCAGCTTGCTGCCTCTGGGCTAAAAATTTTAGCCTAGAGCGGCCTGGCACGCCCTCTGGCGCGCCCCAACCTTAATTTTTTTGAAAATTTTGTTTTTTGACTTTTCTTCGTGGGTTTGGTTAGATACTTCAAGTCCTATTCTTTAACTTACTTCTTACCCTTAATATCCTTTGTTTGGAGGTCCTCTTCACCTCATTTTGAACCCCACAATTGTTTCACGAAAATCACAAAACACCTCTTATGAAGGGCTAATCACATGTACGAGGCCAAATTTCAATTTTCCTCATCATTAGCATTACCAAATACATACTTATAGCTCTCGAAGCCTAAGTAACCATTGTTCAACTTCATCACATAGGGTTAGAAAGGTACGGGGTGTTACAATTATACTTCCTATATTCTATTTTCTACTTCCTAACCAACAAGACCAACAAGTTCTGGATTGTATAAACACACATTGAAACCAAAATCAGTTAATACACATTGCATTAGTGCATATAAGACAGTAGATGATACCATGGCCAACATATAAAACAAACAAGTATATAGTGCATTAGCTGCACCATGTCCAGCACACAAAGGCATTGAATCCTCCAAAATTGGATCCTCCAAAATAGATTAAAGCTGATGGAAAACACACATTGAAACCAAAACTAAAATAAAACCAAATGCACCTCCTCCAGTCCCCATTTTCAAACCAAAACTAAAATAAAAACCAAACCAAATGCACCTCCTGCAGTCCCCATTTACAAACCAAAACCAAAACCAAAACAAACCAAAACCAAACTCTTTATTTCTCTTACTATTCATGCGTTAACTTCTGCAATTTTGATCATACAAGCTAGTTCATTTTGAGGTAATTCTAACTCAAGCTAGCATGGAAATTGACAAATTATTTACTTAACGATGCGAACATACATATAGAAGTACTAGTAAAAATAAGTACTACTACAACACTAGGTGTAGTTTTGCTGGTTTTGATTCTTATATACTTCACATACTGAAACTATAAACTTATTGGATTCCTGTCCTTCTAATGAGGTGAATATAAATCAATATTTTCATATAGAGTTTTCAGATACAGTATTTTGCTGAAGTTACAAGTAAACATACAACATTATTGATGTGTACCAAGTTTCATTCTTCTGCAACATTGGAATATTATATATAATGTACTGTCTTTAAATATGACTAGTAACATTTTTAGCCATGCTCACAAAACAAAACACTCTTTATACCCTTATCCTGCATTCTGCATCTTTTCTTTCTTTTACATCCATGTAGGCAAAAGAGCTAGGAATATTGTGAAGAGTGTTCTCAGTTGTGTTAAGGGTGTGTAAAATTAAATATACACTCATAACGGCACATTAAACCTATGTACACCAAAACCAAATGCACCTCATGCAGTTCCCATTTACAAACTAAAACCAAAATCAAAAGTAAACCAAATGCACCTCCTGTAGTCCCCATTTACAAACCAAAACCAAAATCAAAACCAAACAAAATTTAAAGACAAAACCAAAACCAAAGCCAAAACCAAAAACCAAAACCAAAGCACCTCCTGCAGTCCTTATTTACAAACCAAAACCACATCTTTCTCTAGTTTCCGTATACAATCCCAAACCAGAGCTCAGTTTAAAATCCATGCCCCCATCAGTTCCAAATCAACTTTTTTCAAAAATAAATTAAGTAGCAGTCTTGTAAAGAAATCGTTTAGACTAATAGTATAGTTCAGTTACTGGTCTGCAAACGAAAATATCATTTCATTCAAACAAGTGGCCAAATTTTGAGACTAAGTAGATTATCTAAAAATCCATAATGTAGAAGAAGTAAAGCAACACATACAGGAAAGTTGTTACAAAGTCATACAAGTTATTAAGAAAATGACATATATTTGTGACAATAGACTCCCAGCTAACCACCCACAGTACAATAAATGATATCCATCACTAGTAGTGTTACACCCTCTTGCACATTTAAAAGTTCAAGATTTAAGTTTTTTGTGAATGTAAAATATAAATTAAAATCGAAGCAAGAGCTGAGACAGAAGAATTTGGTAGATTTTGCCCTAATAGAGTTTGTGAACTACTTGCATCAATAGGGAAAGGAGCGTTTGATCCGGTACACCCTGGTATATGTTGACTATTTAATCCAGGGTTTTTTGCCACCAATTGACTAAAAAAATGTCGCATTTATTCTCTTATTTCACACAGTTCTTCCTTAAGAGAACTGACTTCATTGGCATGCTGTTGTTTAAGCTTGTTGGTTTCCTCATCCCTTTTTAAAGAACGTGTAGTCACTGATCTACCATAGCATCTAAGTCGACCAACCTGCTCCTTTCCAAATACTGCCTTG
The DNA here is from genome assembly GCA_031232105.1 of Capsicum rhomboideum. NCBI lineage: Eukaryota > Viridiplantae > Streptophyta > Magnoliopsida > Solanales > Solanaceae > Capsicum > Capsicum rhomboideum. The sequence continues at coordinate 139,022,405 of CP124716.1, forward strand.
AATGCATCATCTGGTGTTTTCCTAGAATTCTGATGATTTTGAAGTTTAGCCTATGAAAAAAAATTCTATAAACAACATATAGAAACACAAAAATTCTCATAATGACTAACCAAAGGGGCAACGACAGTGATCACAGTACACAACAAACATTCCAGCAAAGAAGAAGAAGAAGAATGTAGCACAAAAATTACTAACTATTACAATTTGGATATCTTCTTGAACTTCTTTCCCCGTCTTTGTATGAGTTGTAATAAACATTTCAGACTGTGATGGTTCCTCGTTGTTTTCTTTGGTTGCACGCTATAATTATATTAAAATAAAGTTAAAACAGACACTAATACATGCATTCTGACAAAGTAAGAAAAAATGAAAATTTCATATTTGTCACAGTGTGTATCTACTAAATATTACCAATGCCATGCGTACTCTTGCAAAACTAATAGGTCCCATCCGATGCCTCCATTTTTGTTTTTTTCCGTTTTGAGAATTTACCTCACTCACCGCCTAAAGTTCTATAAAAAGAGATATATTAATTTATAAATCAAAAGACAAAGTTTAGAAATGATGCAAGATATGTCCAAGAGTAGAAATGCATTGTTTTAGTCTTACTTGAACAGTTGGATGTTTCCAATACTTGATCAACTTGCTTAATTGAACTTCTGGCATGTCATCGGGACATTTTGCTAGCATTTCTTCATCAGTAAGTTTTTTATTGAAACATTTTTGTCTAATACTATTTTTGTGTTGCCGCCAAGCATCATGAAGACCATCCATCACCTACTTCCCTCTTTCTGGTGGAATTATGAATTTTAACTATGCAAAACTAAATAAATTTAGCTTGAGTTAGTAATAACATACAATAGACATACAATCTGAAAAAAAAAATTCTTACTTTGACATAGTCCCGCATGCGCTTTTTATTTTCCTTTGGCACAGCATGCCAACTAGTGTACATCAAGGAGATAAATCTAGGATTCCTTGGAACTGTTCCTATGAAGTTGCTCAGATTAGAAACTGTCTTTCCAGTTGGTCCCACTACTTGTCCTTTTTAAAATATCACCTCCTCTCTTTCATCTAAATTTCAAGCATGAATTTTCTTACATATTGTCTGTCCTCAAACTTTTTTCTTCTCTAATATCCCTAGATTGATATAATAGACAAGAAATAAGAAAAAAATTAAAATTAGTAATAAACATAAAAAGCTTAAGACATACCATTTGTACCATAATCAATGTCCATATCCTCATCTCTAGCACATCCACCCTCACCAATTTCTTCTTCTTACACAATATCATCCAGTTCTTTATTATGTTCATCAACTAAAGAAGTCGGCAAATTAGTTGTTGTGTGAGTATCATGTTGTTTTTCACCACCTATGTATATCTCTTCTTTTTCTAGAAATAGATCAAGACTAGTCGGTGGTAGGACTAACTTTCTCTTCACCTTTTGTAGTTTTGAAGCTCTTCAGTAACATGTTGTTTCTTTTCTTCACTTTGTTCTCTTCCAATGACGTGTGATGTATTAACATCTACCACTGAAAATTCTTGGAACATGAGGTTTTGCAAAGGTAATTCCATTCCTTTTTTTTGAATGGACTGTCCAGTTTGAGATTGAAATAACCTCTGCGTGTTTGGTCCTTTTCCTGTAATCATCTGTGAAGTAGTCTCTTCTCTAGAGGACAATTAGACCATTGGCTTGTGCCCAGGAAATTTACTCTTTCCTTATTGTGGAACAGACTCCTCAGAAGTCTTTCTTTTATGCGCCACTGGTGCCTGCACCTTCTTAGTTTTCTCATTGTGTTCTTTTGCAAGTTTTTCTCTCTTAATATTATATTGACTTACCAATTCCACACTTTATTGGTATTGAACATTAGAATTAATATTCTTCATAGGACTTTGATCTTTATTTGGATTCGGGACTTTTTTCTTTAATGTTGCTGACTGCTCCATTCTTCTCACCTTCTTCTAATCTCTCTATTTTTTTTCTCTCAATGACTTCAACTCTGCAAATATAGTTAGGTATTTAGAAAATTACATTGTTCATAGGCCAAATATAGAATATGTCGCAATAAACTAGACCTGAGAAAGCTACTTACAAATGCTACCTGTTTAGTATCACTATGCTGCCTCAAATATCATTAGTCCGAACACCTTCTTAGGATGACCAGTACCTAAAAAATAGAAAAAATAGGTATTTAATTAGTATCAAGTACAGTTCGCAAATCACAACAATAATCAGGCACATAAAAGAGTAAGCTAGCATTATATGTCATTAACAAAATAATAATCAGGCTCAAAAAAAGAAGCCAACTAAATACATAAGGATTGCCAATCTTATATGTGTTTTTACATATTACATAGTTAAGAGTCTTTGTACCAGTGAACAGTCAAACAACAGAAAGGTTTAGCTAATGCTAAGTCAATAACAAAATAATTAAGTCATTGCTCATCATCAAAATCATCTTCGGACTCTTCTTCAGACTCGTCTTCAGAATCGTCTTCAGAATCGTCTTCAAACTCGACTTTATTTTCATCATCATACTCAACTTCAAGTTTTTGAGCAAGAAATCCTTCAGCAACCACCTTAGCATCATCAATAATTGTTTTTGGTACATCATTCCTTATTAAGACAACTTTACCATCATCATCTAGTATAGATGGGCCTATCAATTGCTCAGACGGTTTAGTTCCATAACATTGTTCAACCTGATCACTTAGATTAAACAAGTCTCTCAGAATAGTCTGCATAACATAATGTCTATCTTGATCATATGGATCTTGAACATAGAAACATTGGGGCACTTGAGATGCTAGCACAAAAGGCTCTTCCAGAGAGCATTTCTTGTTGAAGTAGACATAAGTAAGCCCATACATATCTTTTCCAACCTCATACCAGTCGCACGTAAATAAAACAACCTTAAAATGGCCATAATAGTCTATCTGACTATATCAACTATTCTACCATAATAAGCCAAATCTGCATCAACTGGATTTTTATCCTTTGAGCTTGCAAAGCTTGTGGTTGAGGCAACTAATGTAACACCACTATTTTGGGTTTTACATCTTCTATCACGAAGCCTTGTATGGAATCTATATCCATTAATAAAATATCCAAAATATCTTTTAGCAACTGAATTTGGTCCTCTAGCAAATTCTTTTATCAAATCAGGCACATCCTCTTGCAAAGCATGAGTTTCAAACCACTAGGAAAAACTTTGACTATTATTCTTAGCCTTGTTCCATTTAGATCTTCGCGGCTAATTATCAACAGTTCATGCTCTCTGTACAAAAAGTATTTTTATTTATTAGAGAAATAAATAAAATAAGTTAAAAACTATATGTAAAAAGGAAATACTATAAATGATTAAAGTACCTAATATACTCTTGAACTTCATCACAATTGGCCAATAAGTATGCATGCACCTGACTTAATGACTTGTTATCTAAAATAGTAGCAGCAACTTTCTTTGCTCCTAAAGCAAAACCACTGTTAGGAAACAAACTGCAAGCTTGTGCATCACCCGAGCCATATTCATTATCATTTCGGGGTCTTCTATTAAATATAGTGTGTACAAAGTCATGCAAATATCTAGAGCACAATGTTACGATTTGAATGTACACATATCTCTTTCAGAGGGATACATCCATCGATTCTAAACTGGACCTCCTAATCACTCCTTATTCACCAAATAAACAATCAAATGAATTATTATATTAAAAAATGTAGGAGAAAAAATTTACTCCAACTGATTTAATATTTCTCTAATCTCTACTTCTAAGCAATCTACTTCCTCTAGTGTGATACTTTTTGACATAAATGATGGAAGAAAGAACTCAGATGAATCAAAGTAATAGCAACATGATCAGGAAGGATGCTTTTAATTAGTATTGGCAGCAAATAATGTAACATGAAATGAGCATTGTGGGTCTTATAACTAGATATTTTTCTTTCATCTAGTTGCACACACCTAGATATGTTAGAGGCACTACCATCAGGCAACTTTGCTATCTTTAGAACTCTGCAAAAAACTAATTTCTCTCCATTAGTCATTGAGTGCACGCTTTTTCCATCTTTGTTCTCTTGCTATCCACTATACTTTCCGGATGAAGGTTCATTCTAATTCCCATCTATTTCAAACCATAACGAGACTTTGCATGATCCATTGTTTTGCGTAAAATATCCAAAAGAGTTCCAATTACACTATCAACTACGTTCTTGTCTATGTGCATTACATCATTTGATCTCTTTCTGTGCTTCCCAAACACATTACTCATGTTTTGTAAGCTATTCAACACATCAGTTCCGGTTAGCAAAGGCGGAGGAGGCCTAAATTAAGTTTTTCCATTTAAAGATCTTTTGTTAGATCTCCACGGATGATCTATGGGTAGAAAAACAAGATGATCCATATAGTACATCTTTCTACTATGTTTCAGATAGCAAGAATTACTACCAAACTTACAACAAGGACATGCCATCTTTTCTTTTGTACTCCAACCAGATAACATAGCATATGCAAGGAAGTCACTGATCGTCCACATAAGAGTTGCTCACATTTGAAAGGTTTGATTTCTTGAAGAATCATATGTTTCAACTCTAGAATTCCACAACAAATTTAATTCATTTATCAACGGTTGTAAATAGATATCAATGACATTTCCAGGTGATTGAGAGCCCTGAATAAGTAAAGACAACATCAAGTATTCTGGTTTCATGCACATCCAAGGTGGCAAATTATAAACCATTAACATAACTGGCCATGTGCTATGGGATACACTTATGGTCCGAAATGGATTGAATCCATCACTTGATAAGCCAAGTCTCAAATTACGACAGTCTCGTGCAAAATCTAGATGCAACCTATCAAAGTCTTTCCATGCTTGGACATCATCAGGATGCCTTAACTTTCCATCTTTACAATGTTCCTCATCATGCCACCTCTGAATTTGTTGTCTTTGAGCACATAAATAGCCTTTTAAGTCTAGGAATTAAGGGAAAGTGTCTCAAATTTTTTGTTGGAACACGATGAGATTTTTTAGAAGGCTCAACAACCTCACTATCCAATTTTGTAGGTTTAATATATCGAGAAGCTCCACAAACATGGTAGAATTCGTCATCCTTATGGTCATTCCTAAATAACATGCAATCATTGGGACATGCATGAATTTTTTCATAGTTAAGACCGAGATCCTTAACCATAGATTTGGTTTTATTTTAGGATGGAGGAATGTTCAACTCGGTCATGTCCTCTTTTAATTCTCTAAAAGAGAAGAGAATTAATCGTTGCTCCATCCATGTAGACACTTCAACAAATATAAATGAATTATGAAAGATAATCTTGAGAATCCTTTACAATCGGGATATAGTTCTTGGCTAGCTTATTCAACTAAGCTATAGAATTTCTTAGCATCTTAATTTGGACCTTCATAAGCTCCTTCATCTTGTGCAACATGTCTAAATTGATCATTCAATAACCCAACAATATCATCACATGGGTCAGCCATATGATCATCAACATCCAACTAGATTAATCATTCCCCGTGATTGATCCATTTTTTATAATTTTTAACAAATCCACGGTCTATTAAATGATTATACACCATATTCTTTTCCCACCAACAGACATTTCCACAATGATCACATGAACACTGAATTTGTTTGCCTTGAGACTCTCCATAATAGTAAGCAAAATTTAAGAAGGATTCAACACCATCAATATACTCTTGGGAATACCTAGGAAAATCCATCCAATTCGTGGATGGAACATTTGAGTTCCTAAAAACCCAACATTATAGTTAGATCTTCCAATATATACAAGAACATTCATTACTACACACTTAAATTCTAACAGATGAAAGAAAGTTATCAAAATCATGTGTTGCCTATTCATAGCCTTTATGCTAAGACAAACCCAAGTTTAAATCGGCAGCACATCCAATTCCTCTTCTCCTGCATATGACAAAACTAAGTATGCATTCTACATAGTTTCTTACACCTTATTACCCATAAAAATAAAATTAGGTTGCTCTCAAAAGACACATATTTTGGCTAGTCAATGGTACAATAAACTATCTGTATAGGTATACTAACAGTAAAGTAAATGAAAACAGTTTACTAAATCACATAGTTTACATTAAATGAAATTAGTACACTGAATTACACAAAAGAACCACATGTTTAGGTACTCCTGAATTTCAGACAAGATCAACAACTTTACCAACTTATATCTTTATTAATTTAAAAGGGATGTACACAAATAATTTGATGATACTTAGCAACTTATGAATCCTAAATGAACTAATCTAGATTAAGTAATTTTAACAAAAAGCTGGTTCCAGCAGTTCCCCAAGAATACTTAATTTACTTCAATCTTTATCTAGTTTAAACCTAACTTAGATTTTCATAAAGTAAAGGAATGGTATGGAGAAATAAATGTAAAACAATGATGTCGCCCAAAATATACCTCCAGAAAAGTATAATGCGGTCGATGTATCAAATATAGAATCCAACTAGATTGTGGTTGATCCCGCAGGGAATAGGATGAAATTATGTCGAGTGCTTGTTCGAGTAATTGGTAAGAAAGTAAAAGGAGGGGGGGGGGGGGGGGTTGTAAGAAAAGAGTAATAGTAATGATTGTTGATTTTTGAATTTGTAATCACTATGAGAAATACACTAGGACTGTGATCCCCAATGATTTCTTAACTCCACTGGTTACTTGTGCTGGCAAAACTGTCCCGCTGCGTTGCTTGTAAAATCTAACAAGCTATGTTCATCTAAACGTCTCTCGACTTTGGTTAGACTAATTTCACTCTTCTACTCTCGGTCTCCAAGTGTAGCACTACTAACCCTTATCCTAGATCTCAGATAACTATCCCAGTTATGGTTCTAGTTATTAGATGAAGGTTGATAGCTTCAAATCTCTATTGTTATTCCTTTTTCCCAATATCTACCTCTCTCTTAATAAAGTCGAGAATGCAGGAGAGTTAATAACATTTGCAACTGTTAGAAGATAAATTATAATGAAGGTAATAACAATACATGCTTTCACATCGGTTCAGAATTGCTTTGCCCTTAACCCGTTTCATTAATTCCTCATGGTTCATACAACCCTAGTTGATGGGTTGAGCTACTCATTATTGCAAGAACACAAGAAGAACTCAATGATGAAAACATAATTGTAAACTCACAAAAAGAAGAAAACTCTAAATCTCAATATTAATAAATCCCTAGAATTGGTGTTCCAAGATTACAAAACCAATAATGTAATTATGAACTCAAAATAATGAAAATATATCTCAAAATAATATAATGACCAACAACTAAACATAGGACAATATAGGGGTATTTATAGATACAAGATGAATTCTATCCTAAACAAAATAGGAAAAAAGAGTCGGCACTTTTCCATGGTACCGTGACTTGGTGTCATGGAACCAAGTCACGCCACATGTGTCTTGTCGTGGAAATCAGGCCACTCCTCAAACGTGCAGTAGTCAACTTATGGTACCGACCTACGTCACGTAGGTCGACTCACGTGACGTGGGTCCTGCCATGAGTCACTCCTCTGGTATGGACTTGGCTCTTTCGTCTTCAAATACTTCATTCTCATGCAAGATTCTTCCTTTTTATCCATTTTGCCTCCAAAAACCTATTCTTCTGCAATATAGAACACAAAACACATCATACCTAACAAACATACCCAAGTTATTGCATATTTTCTTTGTTTTAAGCATAGAAAGTGCCATGAAATCATGGCATATCAACACCCTCAACTTAGAATGTTTGCATGTCCTCAGGCAAACAAAACAAAATAAACACAATCGATGCTTAGCTAAGAGAAACCTAAGAGACCTATGACAGTTGACTTATTGGTTTTGGTACCAAAATTTTTCTGACCTCTCCTATTTGCAAATCAAAACCATGGTATGTATATATGCAACATATTATCATGACATAGAAGGGATCAAGTGATGGCATTAGATTATGAACAAACGATTAAGCATATATGAAAAATGATATTATCCTAACAAATAGTAGCTAAAAATACAACCCATGTACTCTCACAACAAAGAAGTCCCATGCACTCATAGTATACTAATGAATATCAAAGTAGGGACTGGGTCAAAACGCTCTCTCTCACATAAAGAAGTTCAAACGATGTGCATGAAATACCATGGGCTTGCCCTTATTTTCTATACCTTAGTTTTTCGAACAGTTGGACTAGGATCACATTAGGACTTTCATCGTCTTGTAATGTAGGCTTGAGAACGGGTGTGGTACATATGGATATAGTGACTCAACCCTCCTTGACACTACACTATTTTTGGCTCCTCTTTCCAACCATTCTCCTTTTATTTTCCTTTATTCTCCTTCATTTATTTTCAACTTTTCGGTGTGATTTTCTTCATACTTTCAAAACACACTTTTTTTTTATTTCACTCAATTTTTTTCTTCATACCCAAATTTGTTCTTTTTTTCTTTTACTAACCCCTTCTTCATACCCAATTCAATCTACGCACCCCTATAATAGCCACCCTCAACTTAGGCGATTTGCCTAAGTTGAGGTACACAATGTCTAAGGAGGGACCAGGGCTAAGACAGGCTCATTGTAAGTCAAAATGAGAAGGTGAATAGGTTAATGAAAGAAATAGGTCAATTAAGTCTCAAAATTGGGATCAAGGGATACTTAATTCATTTGGTAGAATATTTAGGCTAAAAGTGGATTCATTCAAGAACGACCTATGATCCTTTCCTAACCACTATCCTATAACCTAGGCAAGACTAACAGGGCAAGTTCTGGATCGCACACACAAAGTGAACTAGGTAATGACCTCACACACACATAGCACAGGGTTACACTATCAACTACTACCTATCCAGTTCATGCATTAGTATTATATTGATAGTTGTGAACCAAGGGAAGGGCACCATTATTTAGTTGGGGGTGGGGGTATACCACCACTTGGAGGTTTTTGTTGCTGTGTTTTCTTTTTCCCAAGTGTGCTATCATAGTAGAATCGACATGTTTAGGTTTTTAGTTAGATTATTAAAGTGTTTTCATGTTTAATTAGGAGATAAATAGGGGAACCTTTGTGCAGTCCAGTTTTGAACAAGTTTTTGATAATAATGCTTTTTGATTGTTTAAAGGACACCCCTCCTAAAAAAATTTATTTTGGAGTGTGTGTGTAACATGCTAATTTGTGACAACTGTTGGATCTTGTTATGATATTATTATTATAGGCAACATGATGGTAGGGAGTGAAGATATAATTGCGATGCTCTAGGCATTGAATGTGGGTCCGTCCACAGTAGGATCATCTGTATGCTCTCTGGACTCCATGATAGGTGCGTCCGGTGGAGGGGGTGGCTGACTAGAGGATGCACCCCGTTCCCTCTGCTCAAGAGCAATCTTGCTGACATGGTATTCTGCCTGGGAGGCCTTAGTCGTCCTTCATAAATCACTCTCAAACTTGTCTCCACTATCAGTCTGACCCTCAGGACTCCGTGGCCATTTGCCTCTAGCAATAGAAGGCTCCTCGTCAACAAACAAATCCACCTTAAAAATTAGTACTGAAGCTCACTATTAAATCTCGAATCTCTTCACTCAATGTAGCCACCTCCTTGGTTAACCCCATCAAATCTGGAATATGAGACTCTCTCAACTAGCTACTCATCCGGTGCTCAAAACTGTCAATCCACCCATGCAGCTACGCTTAAACTTCTCTATAGCAGGAGTCAGGCGATCCTCAACTCTCATCTCAGAAGCCTCTATCAATGTCCTAACTCATGGCTTAAGTTGATATACTAACTTAGCCATTTGAGCCTCTGTGTGAGCCTGTCACTTAATAACCTATGTCTGTCTATCTACTAACTGCTGGAAAAACTCTTATGAAGCTACAATCATTCTAGACAAGGGTGATGGTTCGGTAGTCCCTGCTGCCCCCGCATTAGTCACGGGGCCTGTGCCCTCGTTCGGCAACCTTCCAGCCTCGGGGTCACTTACTGGTGCTGAAGTGCTAACCAATTTATCGATCCACTTGCCCTTCAAAAAGGGCGGATCCTGATGAAGTAGAGGGCTGAGACCCCCTCTGGGAAACTGGAATAGCACCTCGTTGTTGCATCAATCCCATATCAGCTATGCGGGTAACCTCAATGGCGTGATTTACTATAGGCATCGTAACCACACCAGCACCATTACATAGGCCCTAAATTAGACAGGGGAAAAGGGATGCTGGTAAAGTCTCTAAAGGCGCGCTCATGAATCTTCTTAATAATATAGCGGGTGATGTTGATGTCTAATCCGGCGATGATGCTCTCTACCAGAATAGCTCGGTCATGAGTAAGAGAATTATCTACACCTGTGGGACCGAGATGGTGCTGTACAACTGACCACTAAAACCAGCGCCTAAAGTGAAGCTAGGACTTCTTAAAATCCAACTTCTCAGCAACCCATTTTACATCTACGCCATCCTCAGTGATATAGTATGCAACCCACCGTAGTAGCTCTAAACGCTGATCGACATCCTTCATTTTGTTTTTATTTTTCACCATCTGCATACGGTGATCAAACTTGCCGTGCTAGCTGGAAGTGGATGTTCGATACCAAACAAGAACCTATGGATAGTTTGCTCAGAGATGTCTACTCTGGTCACACGAACTAAAGTGTGAGTCAATGGTGGTTGGTCCCAATATCGTTGCTCATTTGGTGTGATTAATTCAATAGAAACAACATATGAAGCATAAAACTCATGGACCAACTCTGGGCTATAGCTACTCGAAGGCTCCATCATCCACCTGAATCCATAGTATTCAAACACTGCCTTAATCTTGGGTAGTGCCTTTAACTCATCTAACCGATATCGGGGCTCCTCAGTGATACTTCGTCTATACACCCCACTCAGTCGGATCTGTATCCCTATCATAAATGGCCTTTATACCCTAAACATATCACCTCTTGTTTTCCCTTCGTATTGCAATCGCGGCCCACTGTGTAGCCACCTGTCTCTTTGAGAAAGTCGTGGAATCTTGAACACCAGTGCCTAAAATAGAAGTTGTCTCATTAGCCTCACCACTACCAACGGACTCAGAATCATCTGCACCCTCAGCAATCTCATCGGTCCTAGGTGCATCAGCCTCATCTTCAGTATCTCCGATTGCAGAAGCATCCACCCTTTTTTCAGATTGGGGGGAGGAATCATATGACTGAATATGAGTCACCAAAAAAGGCTGAGTCGTGGCCCGAGCTGTAGCATGTGCCCTAGTTCATTGTCTTGTGGTGCGAGGCACAAGAGCATAATCATCCCTAGCGATCTCATAAACCTCTTTGGACCCACTTTTCTCCAGTTCCAAAGGCTCATCTCGCAGCGTTGTTTTAACTTTTGGGTTCTTGGTGCGGATTTGAGAAGAGGAACCCATATCTCTGCATTTGTGGTTTTCTTTAGGCGGTATTATTTAAAATTTTTAGGTCTTTCAGGTATGGGTTGTGGGGTCGATTTTAGCGAATTTGGGGTTTGGTCGGGTCAGGTATGGAGTTTGGTCGAGTTAGAGTGATGGGAATTTCAAATTTGTTACAATTGGGTAGTGAGAATTTATGAATTGGAGTGTTTGGTACTTGGGAAATTGAGTGAATGTAGGATTGGAAGTGTTAATTTGGATGAATTTTGGGAAATAAATTGGGTATTTGGAAGCTTGGAAAATCGAGTTTAGGATTTTCAAATGGGTAGTGTCGGGTTTTATTGAGAATAGGCTGAAATTTGGGTTGGGTCGGGTTGGATTTTCATATTCATGGCGGGTCTGATTTTCACTGTACCGACCTACGTCACGGGGGTCCCTGTCGTGGGTCGAATTCCGCAACCAACAAATGCCTTCTAATTCTCATGATACCAACCCATGTCACGTGGGTCCCCATCGTGGGTTGGATTCCTCAATCAAAAATTATCCTCTGATTCTCACAATACCAACCCACGTCACGTGGGTTAACCTATGTTACGTGGGTCACCACTGTGGTTTAAGCAGCACACTTTTTAGTTAACATCTTTATTTTCAACCCACGAATGGTATCAATCCTTGGGTTTCCTCCCAAGCAGCGCTTGATTTAACCTCGTGGCACGACATAGCTAGGTTGGTTACTCAGACTTCACCAACCAGCCCATGGGTTGCCTCCCATGAAGCGCCTGATTTAACTTCGTGGCACGACCAAACTAACTTGACTACTCAGACTTCATCAAGACTAATGTCCTTATTTCTTCCATGGTTCCAACATAGTGCTTTACACGTTTCCCATTGACCTTGAATAGAACATTGTCATCACCTTTCAGCTTAATTCCTCCATGCGGGAATACCCTAACCACCGTGAATGGCCAGGACCATTTGGACCTTAATTTTCCAAGAAACAAGCGAAGCCTAGAGTTATAAAGCAGTACCAAATCTCCCAAGTGAAACTCTCGTCGTTCAATATTCCAATCATGATAGAATTTCATCTTCTCTTTATACAGTGTTGAACTTTTATATGCCCAAAGACGAAATTCATCCATCTCATTCATCTGCTCTAGTCTCAATTTAGTCCAGATTTAACCTCTTCAATGCCTATAATTCCTTACGTTCATGTTCAATAGGTAAATGGCACGATTTACCAAAAACTAGATGATATGGAGATGAACCAATCGGTGTCTTGAATACAGTTTGATATGCCCATAATGCATCAGCCAATCTTCTTGCCCAACCAATCCTATTGGCATTCACTATCTATGACAAAATAGACTTAAGATCGTGTGAGGATAGTAAGGTGTTGCCACCTTATGTATGACACCATATTTTTCAAGCAGGGATTTGAACAACCGATTACAGAAATGGAATCCTCCATCACTAATGATAACTCAGGGTGTACCTAATCGTGAAAATATGTTCTTTTTCAAGCATGTCGTGGCACTTCTTCATTCATTATTGGGGAGCGATATTGCCTCTACCCACTTAGAAACATAGTCAACAGCTACCAAAATGTATTTCATCCCATGTGAGCTCACAAATGGGCCCATAAAATCAATTCCCCATACGTCAAACAATTCGAGCTCAAGAATAGTTGTCATAGGAAGTTCGTGTCTGCGCGAGATGTTCCCTTGTCTTTGACATTGGTCACAAGCCCAAGCATATTCATGAGCATCTTTATAGATGGTGGGCCAATAATACCCGTATTGTAAGATCTTATGAGCAGTCCATGCACCTCCGTGATGACCCCTAACTGGAGATGAATGACATGCTTCCAAAATACTCATCATCTCGACTTCAGGATTACACCTTAAAATTATGCCATCCGTACACACCCAAAATAAATAAGGCTCATTCCAGAAGAACTTTCTCACCTCATGCATGAATCTCTTCCTCTGCTGGTATGACATATCTTCTAGGACTAGATCACTTGCCAAAAAGTTGGCAAAATCTGCAAACCAAGGGATTAATTCTTGTGATGCTGCCAACACTTGTTCTTCTAGAAAATTATCATCAATATCAAGATCATCCCTTAATCTAAGTGTGGCCTCCTCCTCGAGGCATGATAGATGGTCTGCAACTTGATTTTCAGTCCCCTTTTGGTCCTTGACCTCAAAATCAAATTCTTCCAATAGAACTACCCACCGAATCAGTCTTGGCTTGACATCCTTTATTGACATAAGATATATAAGTGCAGCATCGTCTGTATGCACAATCACTTTCGTACCAATCAAGTAAGATCAAAATTTCTCGAAAGCAAAAACAACTGCCAACAATTCTTGCTCGGTTACAGTAGAATTTTTCTGAGATGGATTAAGTACTTTGCTAGCGTAATAAATCTAATGTAGAATCTTCTCACGTCTTTGGCCAAGGACTGTACCCAAGGCCACACTGCTAGCATCACACATAACCTCAAATGGCATAGTCCAATCTGGTGAAACAATGATAGGGGCTGAAATCAACTTCTCTTTCAGACACTCAAACACTTTTAGACACGCCTCATTAAACACAAACTTCACCTTCTTCTCTAAAAGCTTGCATAATGGATGTGCAATCTTAGAGAAATCCTTGATGAATCTTCTATAGAAACCTACATGTCCCAAGAAACTTCAAATTCTTTTAACCGAAATAGGTGGAGGTAACTTTTCAATCACCTCTATATTGGCTTTGTCAACTTCAATACCTTTCTTTGAGATTTGATACCCCAATACGATACCCTCATTAACCATAAAGTGACATTTTTCCCAATTTAGCACAAAGGTGCACTCCTCGCATCTTTGCAACACATTAGCGAAGTAGGCCAAGAAGTCATCAAATGAGTCTCCCATAATAGATAAATCATCCATAAAAACCTCAATGGTGTCTTCCATCATGTTGGAGAAAATGGACATCATGCAATGCTGGAAAGTGGCCGGTGCATTACATAAACTGAAGGGCATCCTTTTGAACGCGAATGTCCTATATGGACAAGTGAAAGTAGTCTTCTCTTGATCCTCCGGAGCAATGAAAATTTGATTATACCCCGAATAACCATCAAGAAAATAATACCATCCTCTACCAGCAAGAAGGTCTAATATCTGATCCATGAAGGGTATAGGAAAGTAATCTTTTTCGGTCCAAGAATTCAGCTTTTGATAATCCATGCAAACTTTCCATCCAATAACCAGCCTCATTGGGATTAACTCATTTTTATCGTTTGGAACCACAATGATCCCTCCCTTTTTTGGCACACATAGAACTGGGCTCACCCACTTACTATCAGCAATGGGGTAAACCACACCCGCATCTAACCACTTGATGATTTCTTTCTTTACAACCTCTTATGTAGGTGGGTTCAGACAACGTTGGTGCTCGATACTTGGTATGCACTCAGGATCAAGCTGAATTTTGTGAGTGCAAATATTGGGTGGAATCCTGATAATGTCAGCGATGGACCAACTAATGGACCTCTTAAACCTTTTCAATACTGAAACAAGCGCCTCTACTTGCCACTCCAGCAACTTAGCAGAGATAATCACGTGTATGGTGTTGTTGTCTCCCAAGAATGCATAGCTAAGGTGAGATGGAAAGCCTTAAGCTCCAAAATTGGAGAATCCTCAATAGAAGGTCGAGCCGGTAGGGTCACCCTATTCTTTAAATCAAGATCAAGTTTCTTAGGAACATAAGTATATGATCCCCTACCAACGAGTGCACCAATCATCTCATCGTATTCCTCAATACCATCGCTATTAAAATTCATAATCATGGCCGCAAGAGCTTCTATCCCCAACCTTTCTTCAATAGGCACGATAATATCACTCTCATCAACTGTATCTATTACAGAAATCACCTGCATATCTTTCGGTTGCTTCATGGAATGGCAAACATTGAAAGAGAGATGTTCATCATTCAACCTGAATTTCATCTGGCCAGTTTCCATGTCAACCAATGCACAACCAGTGGCAAGGAATGGTCTTCCCAAGATGATGGGAACCTCAAAATCAACTTCACAATCTAGAACCATAAAGTCATCTTCACCAAAACACATACAAAATGTCCACTTACCTTTTCACAGTTCTATCTGCCATACGGAGTCTTATAGAAGTTGGTTTTGGTGCTCCCAATCCTAACTGCTTGAAAATGGCTAGCGGCATCAAGTTAATGCTAGCACCCAAATCATACAATGCTTTTGTAAAATTATAGGACCTAATAGTACAAGGAATTATGAAGGCTCCTGGATCTTCTTTTTTCTCGACAAGCGAGCGAGAAGCAATTTCACTACAATTGTGTAAATTATCTGTTGGCTCAAAACTGACAGTTCTCTTTTTCGTCACCAAATCTTTCATGAATTTCTCATAACCTGACATCTGTTTTAAAGCCTCGATAAGAGTAATATTTACCGATAATTCCTTTAACATTGAGATAAATTTTTGATATTTATGCTCTTCAGCTTTCTTTTTCAACCTTTGAGGAAAAGGAATGAGAGGTCGACCAATTTGTTTGTATGCTTGAGGTACCTCCTTTTCCTTCCCGTTATTAAATTTTGCCTTTTTGCCAGCATCACGAGGCTTTTGAACTGCATCACCCTTTGAATTCTCTGGCTCTATATCAGTTTCTACATCAACTATCATTGGCTCATCTTTCTTACCACTATCCACAGGTATGGATGAGTCAGTTGTTCACTTCCCGCTTCTAGTAGTAATGGCCAAACAATGACTATCATTCTTCGAATTCTGGATGGTGTTGCTCGGAAGGGTACCTGGTTGATCCTAGTTCAATGCCACTGATATCTTCCTGAACTGTTTCTCCAACTGCTTAATGGTAGTCGAATAAGATTCTACTTTCTAACCTATTCCCAAAATGTCTGACCTAATCTCCTTCAAGCAACTCTCCTGACTCTCTGACCCTTTAACTAGTTTATTGAGAAGGGATTCCATTCTTGAATTTCGATAATCAGCATCACAGTTTCCCAGTGGAACATATGCACCACTATTCTCTTTATAATCATTCTTTCATCTCCAATCACCGTCATGATCTCGTTCTCTGTCTCTATATCCTGACTTGTTATAATTATCTCCATAGTTGTTTTGACCTTGATACCCTTACCTCGAGTTCCAAGAGTCTTGATTAGACCCTCCACCCTTGGCTCGAAAACCCGCCACCTCTCGATCTAAGTACTTAGCCTCCTCATCAAATCCATAATCATCACGCATAGGTGTTTTACCTTGTGCACTTATGACATGCACCTTTTTAGCACCTCCAGTTGTAATCTGTTTGGCTAGCAAACCAATTTTTGTCCTCAACTGTGCAACCTCTTGAGCTATAACTTCATCCAAAGCCTTTTGTGCTATCGAGGCTCTAATAGCATACGTCCCGCAGGTGTATCTGCCTCACGAGTATGCCATCCTCGGTTGGTCTTAGTGATATGATCTAAACTCTCTGAAGCTTGTTCCCACCTCAGACTCATAAATGCTCCACCAGTGATAGTATCTTCTACAACCTTAGTATTGGCGTTTAAAGCCCTGTAGTAGATTTCAAGTAAACTCTTACCACTCATCATATGATTTGGAACATTCTGTAGCTTCTTCTATCTTGTAAAGTGTTTTAGAATGTAGTTGCCTGAAGTTGTAAATCTCATCCTTCAACTGTAGCATCTTGGAGGTGGGAAAAATCTCTCCAGACATTAATTTCTCAACACTTGCCAAGTAGTGATGGAACCTTGTGGTAACTCAGCCAACCATAAAGTCGCTTCTCCTATTAGAGAGAATGGAAACAATCTCAAACGAATAGCCTCTTGGTCAACTTCAGGTAAATTGTATGAAGTGAAGACCCACACAAAGTTCATCACATGCATGTTCGGATCGTCTGTAGGAAGACCCGAGAACACACCTTTCAAGTTTACCAGGTGGATCATGGCACTCGTAATGTCAAACTTAGTGCCCTGAGGTAACTCTGGTGGAATAATAGCACCAGTCTCAATCGGCTTGAAATAAGCCATATCCTCTTCTTCGGGATCATCATAAACCAAAACATATGGTCTTTGAGAAGGTTGTTGCACCTTCAATCTTCCTTGTCTCTTTTCAAGTGCAGCGAGAAGTTGTGCTGCTTTTTGCATTCCTTGATGATATCTATCTGCTTGTCTAAGAGCTGCTTGCTTCGCATTTTCCTCAGTCGTCAATCGAGTAGTGATTTGTTCAGCAGTTTCATGAAGAACTAGCTGAATTGACTAGTTATGAATATCTCTCACGGCTGCAATATTCTGAACTCTGTCGGCATTCACCATTCTTCGATTTGCTCTCAGTGTTCGTTCTATCTCAGTATCAAGTGGAATAAGGGGATTGCCTTGACTCCTAGTGTTGGGCATACACCGGTGTGTACCCTTAAATGTATAACAAAATAAAACCAATCAACTCCAATAAGCAAACTAATCAACTCTGTAACCGTAATTCCCCGACAACAGCGCCAAAATTTGATGTCACCCAAAATATACCTCCAGAAAAGTATAATGCGGTCGATGTATCAAATATAGAATCCAACTAGGTTGGGTCGATCCCACAGGGAATAGGATGAAATTATGACGAGTGCTTGTCCGAGTAATTGGTAAGTAAGTAAAAAAGGGGGGTTTTGTAAGCAAATAGTAACAGTAACGATTGTTGAATTTCTAATTTGTAATCAATATGAGAAATACACTAGGAATGTGATCCCTAATGATTCCTTAACTCCACTGGTTACTTGTGCTGGCAAAATTGTCCCGCTACGTTACATGCAAAATCTAACAAGATATGTTCATCAAAACATCTCTCAACCTTGGTTAGACGAATTTAACTCTTCTTCTTTCAGTCTCCGAGTGTCACACTACTAACCCTTGTCCTGGATCTCAGATAACTATCCCTATTATGGCTCAAGTTATTAGATGAAGGATGATAGCTTCAAATCTCTGCTGTTATTCCTTTTTCCCAATCTCTACCTCTCTCTCTCGAGCAAGTATAGAATATAGGTGAGTTTCTAACGTTTGCAACCGTTAGAAGATCAATTATAATGAAGGTAATAACAATACATACATTCACACCGGTTTAGAATTGGCTTTACACTTAACCCGTTTCATTAATTCCTCGTGGTTCACACAACCCTAATTGATGGGTTTAGCTACTCATGATTGCAAGAACACAAGAAGAATTCAATGATGAAAACATAATTGTAAACTCACAATAAGAAGAAAACTCTGAAATCTCAATATCAATAAAATCCTAGAATTGGTGTTCCAAGATTACAAAACCAATAATGTAATTATGAACTCAAAATAATGAAAATATATCTCAAAATAATGTAATGAACAACAACTAAACATAGGACAATATAGAGGTATTTATAGATACAAGATGAATCTTATCCTAAACAAAACAGGAAAACAGAGTCGGCACTTTTCCACGGTACCGTGACTTGGTGTTGTGGAACCAAGTCATGCCACGTGGGTCCTGTTGTGGAAATCAGGCCACTCCTCAAACTTGCAGGATTCGACTCACGGTACCGACCTACGCCACGTAGGTCGACTCACGTGATGTGGGTCCTACCGTGAGTCACTCCTCTGGTATGGACTTGGCTCTTTCGTCTTCAAATACTTCGTTCTCATGCATGATTCTTCCTTTTTGTTTATTTTTCCTCCAAAAACTTATTGTCCTGCAATATAGAATAGAAAATACATCATACCAACCAACATACCCAAGTTATTACATGTTTTCTTTGTTTTAAGCATCGAAAGTGCCACGAAACAATGGCACATCAAACAACATTACAATTTATTGCTTACAAATGTAAAACAAGGTGATGATTTCCAGCAGTTCCCCAAGAATCAGAAGTTTGAACTTTGAATAAAGCCACAGTCTGCAATATCAGTGAGCAAGCAATTAAAAAACAAAGAAGACAAGAGTCAATTGAAATCATTTAGATGACAGTCTGCAATATCAGTACGTCTTTTTATTTCCAACTCAATCAGTATTAGGACATTCCAAAATACTCATATTAATATCTTAAGCTTCTGGCCAAGACTCAAACACCATCAAATAATATGAAATATAAAATGGCCAAGACTAAAACACCGTCTGCTTATGATGCTCATCCTATGCACACAATTTCTGTAACACACAGAGCACTAAATCCTATCACAACCTTCAATTAGAGATTATTTAGACATGCAGTAAGGATTAAACAGAGCACTAAAATAGACATGCAAGAAAAACCACAAGCAAAATAGATGCAAGAAAACCCACAAGTAAAATAGATGCAAGAAAATCCACAAGTAATAAATCCACAAGTAAAATAGAGATGCAATAAAATCCACAAGTAATAAATCCACAAGAAAAATAGACATGCAAGAAATAGATATGCTCACTAAAATTTTCACTCTAATCACTTAACTAAGCTGAAATTTCCACTATAATCACTGAAATTTCCACTCTAATCACTGAGCTGAGATGAGCCGAGGCGAGCTAGGATTAGCAAAAATTTCTACACGAACTGAGCTAGTGTGAGCTAAGGTGAGCTGAGATTAGATGGATTTGATTAGAAATTTGAGTATTTGGGCAAAGGATTCGATGGATTTGAGTAGAAATTTATGGATTGGGGGAAAGGGTTTTATGAGAGTTAGAGTGAGAGTGAGAGAATAATATCTTTGGGAGTGAGAGTGAGATTAAGAATCGATATATCTGAGTTAGAGTAAAAATAATATTTAGTTTTATCAATATTTTTGGCCAGTTATAAATTGGAGGGAGAGTGAAATATTTTGGAGGGAGCGAAATATTTTAATGAAAATTTTAGGCCACACTTTTAAAGTGTTGTCTTTTGAATAATAATAATATCAAACTTAAAAGTGTAGTTGTATATGTGAATAAGCATTGCAATTGATTTCATGATTTGCCAATGCTTGTAAAGTGTGGCCTATACCATTAAAGACCACACTTTCAAAGCGTTGCCAAAATTAATGTGGCCAGAAGACAAAAACTGAGGCTACGCTTAAAAAGCGTGGGCTTTAATGGTATAGGCCACACTTTACAAGCATGGTCCAGATTTAGTGTGGCCAATAAACAAAAATGTTGTAGTGTGTTAAGGGTGAGAGAGCGGGTGTGTGTGCCTCGTGTTTGTGATATGATTCAAAGTTTGCCTGCAGAAGCTTATGGTTCCCGATACTCTATTCATCTGGGTGCAACCAAGATGTACCGTGACTTGAGACAACTCTATTGGTGGCCCAGAATGAAGAGAGATATAGTAGAGTATGTGTATAGATGCCACAACTATTAGTAGGTGAATTATGAGCATCAAAGGCTTACGGGTTTGCTTTAGAGAATTATCATTCCTGAGGGGAAGTGGGAAATGATAGCCATGGATTTCATAGTGGGTCTTTCTAAGACCTTAGGGTAGCATGAATCAATTTGAATCATAGTACACTATAACAACCCAAACCCGACGTGAGTGGCACCCACGCTACTCATCCAGTGGGAGAGCCAACTACCCCGAAGACCATCCCATAATCAACACTTAGAATAAATAAGCAAAACTAATATATCAATAGAATAATATCCATTCTAAACCAAAAATCATAAGTACAACTTAAAGAGGAAAAAGTACTTAGAAAAAAATCCCCAGGACCCAAAATTCGTACTTACTAAAACATCTATGAATGTCAATAAGGGGAGGCAATTATCTTAGGCGCATTTGGACTCCTAAGTGTCATTATTTATGCGCTTTTAGCTTAGTTTTGAGGACAATTCGACATGCTTGTGAACCATAAAGAGTATATATGTGTATTTTTGTGTTGAGATACATGTTTATGTTTCTCAAGGTACATTTTAATCAAGTTAAGAGGTAAAAATATGAAATAGAACTTAGAAGAGGAAACTAGTGATGCTAGCTTAAGTTATGCTTGTTCTAGTGTACTTTGATGAGCTCTATTGTGTTGTATGGACTAATGATTGTTATATAAGGCTTTAGGATACCATTGGGGTTTTAATTGAATATAAATTAATCCTAAAATACTCCATAAGAAGTGGGAAAATAAGGAACAAGAGTATGACAAAACAGGAGCTTAACCGGAGCGAATCCTCCCCTTTGTGGGAGTGCCTTGTACCGCACCCCCTAAAGCTAGATATGGGGTGTGATACAAGACCCCTATGGATACCCCTAACTTAATTATACTTGCTTTGGCTGGGTACCGTACCCCCAAAGTCTGGCCTTTGGCCTTGCGACCCGAGGCAACTATCGGGACGGCCAAAAGTCAATTTTTAAGTCTTTTAAGTGAAGGGCAATGTTGTCAATGCATATATTTCGTGTTGGGATACCCATGGACTACATAAATCACTATAAAAGGATTAAATATCCACAATGAAAAGGTAACCATCATACCACACGAATTCACAACACAACACAAGCTTGAAGGAGCAAAACAACACTTCAAGGAGGCTAGAACTAGGGTTCTTGATTTGTAATTCTATCTCCCTTAGTTTTGTATTGATTAATTGTTATATTATGATTTTCAAGTGATATTATGAGTTTATAAGAAACCCTTCTTCTAGGTTTAAGGCTATGAACAAGATTGTATGACTTAATTTCGCACTAGTCTGATTGTTTATCATGTCATGTGATTGTTCTGATGTTCTTGCTCTTACTACTTTAGTGATTAGCTACCATTAGAGTAAATATATTATCTCACAGTGAACTGAACACGGGATCGGAGGGACATGACAAAGAACATAAGGAGTGTGGATCATAATCTTTATTAATTAGAGGCTAATTGTAAAGGTGTGATTTGCGGCTAGGATAGTGCTATACCTAAATGCCCCACTTGGTTAATGAAATGGGAATATAAGTAATTGCATCCGAATTAGAGACTCACATACCCTCTCAATGATGTAGTTATGATACTAAATTGGATATACGACTTAGAGGATTACCATTCCCAAGTCATAATATCAACCTCGTGAATCAACAATTACGATAAACAACTAACTAGCTAAAGATCATAGTTATGCATGATTATGAGTATGTATTGACCCTAGAACCCTCCTTGTTATAGTTTATACCCCAAGTTAAACCCTCCTTGTTATTATTTACACCCCAAGTAAATCACGTTTGTTTAGTTCATAGTTAGGCTATACTTTTAAACCATCATATCTCTATATTCCACCTCTTAAATGAATAAACAAGAACTAGTTTAGTCTAGTGAATAGTTAATCGACAAGTCCCTATGGGTTCGACATACGGCTCACAAAGAGCCACTTTATTAGTTGAAACGACCACGTATACTTGTGTGTACGCTTGGGAGCGACAAGTTTTTGGTGCCGTTGCTGGGGACTTCGGTGTTAATTGTTTATCCAGATTAGACTTTTTCTTTTTAGTTGTTTGAGTTGTATATAGTTTTTATTTTTACAAAGTTTTTTTTTATACCACTCTTCTTGATATGTCAGCCTGGGATAGATGGTCATTGAATGATGACAATTCTTGTTATTTTTGTGGAGGACCACACTTGGATGGTAATTGTCATGATGTTCAAGTGAGAGGGTTGTGCACACCTGCCCAATCTTTTAAATTGAATAGATGTCATATCTGTGGTGGTCAGGATAGCCATTGGAGTGACTGTTCAAACTATTATTCCCCTCCCCTGAACCCCTATTATGATCAGTCTGTTGTTTGTGTTGTTGGTAGGGCTAATGGAGCTAATGAGACTGAACATGAGGCTCACCTTATGGATGTGCTGAAGTGAATAATGGAGCTGCACACACAACAAATGGAAGACATAAAAAGAATGAGGGAAGCCACAGAGAAGTTACAGTCCCAGTTCACAGAGTTACAGGCTAGGGCTGAAACTTGTGTTGATCAGTAATTTACAGTCTTATCCAACACTCAAGAGGAACCCCTGATTGATGAAGAAAGGGAGGCACTAGTATAAAAAAGTTGCACTGAAGAAGACATAATGATCAAAGAGTGGCTAATGGAACAAAAGCAGCAAATCAAATTTCATGAGTGTCTCCGCGATAGTCTACCAATCAGGGTGACCCAGATAAAGAAGGGGAGAGATGAGATCATACAAGAAATTGAATAATTTGGCTCAAATATCCTACACTTGGAGGCCCAATTGAATAGAAATATTGAGATGTCTGATGTCCAATTGCCTATAGTTGTGGATACTAGCCAGTATGTGGAGGGGGTAAACGAATTTCAACCATTCAATTACCATTCTTTGATTGATGTTGCCATTGAGACGGTGGATAAGAGTGAGCATGTTATGGATGGTGTAAGTTTGAAAGTGGGATATGTTGGGACTCATTCAAAGCACTTTTCTACATTATGTCTAGATGATGACATGTCTTTTGATTCATCTGAACTAGTGGAGGAGTGTGTAGATGAGGAACAAGAATTCTATTTTCTAAAATTTGCACCAGAAAAGCAACAGAACAACATGCCTCACCTTAGGGCCAACCAATTTAATGTGCACTATCCATTACTTGGTTCATTTATCTATGTACCACCACCCTATGAGCGAAGCAAAAAGATGGATGCGATGTTGGGGGTAAAATTTATATCCTCAAGGTGGAAGAAAAAGTTGATGGATCGTGCCGCGATGTTAAATTAGATGCTTGTGGGAGGTAACCCAACGTTTAGTAAGTAGTTTGTTTTTATTTTTGGTTTTTTTGGTGTCACCTTTGTTTTTGTTTATTTTGTTTTACAGATTAGAGGAAGTCTGAGTAACCGAGATCTTAGCTAAGGAGCATGGCAAAAACTGAGTGTGGGGTCCCCCTGACCTCTTTGATGGACACGATGAGACTAGCTAGGCTTAGAGGCCTTAGGGAGTATTTCTATCCTTACTTTTAGTTTATACTTTGGGGACAAAGTGTGATTTTAAGTGTGGGATGGGAAATCTTCTGATTTGGTTAGGGTGGAGTGTGCTATAGGAATCTTTTGGTTATTTATTTTTGCTTATGTTGTTGAAAAATTTGAAAAATACAAAAAGATTTTCTTTTAGTAATTTGTTTTTGGTTTATTTTAGGAGCACATTTCATCCACCCCTCGGTTTTTCTTTCTTTTTCAAGGGGACGCCCTTTGAACCCAGTATCCTTTTTATTTTTTAGGAGTAATTTTTAAATTTTAGTGATGCTTTTGTTAGATGCTATGCATGATTACTATATTGCAATTTGGTGTTGAATTTTGAAGCATGTGTAGTGAATTGAATGACTACTGTGACACACCTAGGCTTAATTGTTTGACTCTTGTTTGATGTTGGCTTAATGTTAAATTCTTACTAGTGCTTGGTTTAGAGTCTATAGTGATCCGTCTTGATTTGAACATATTCCATGTGTGAGTGAGGGTTTTGTGATATTCTATGTGCATATTGATGTCTAGAACTTGCCCGGTGTGTTTGCAAAGCGAAATAAAGGGTGTTGAGTTTAGGAAATGATATAGGCATTACTTTGATAGCCATGTTTTATACCTCACTTTATCTACCCTTTTTGTATTATCCTAGTTAGCCTTGTTGAGCCTTTATCCTATTCTTTGATAGCCTTGTATGTAGCTTAATCCTTTTCTTTCAATTAACCGTAATTTGATCCAAAACTCCTAAGCACTTTAGTTGAGAAATTAAGATGTTAAGGAGTGTAAAAATGGAAGAAGGATAAAGTGAACTTCAAGCCCCAAGTGAACATCTTTTGGTATGTTAAAAAGGTTTATGTATGGTGGGTAGGGAGTAATGTAATGAAAAGAGAAATTGATCCGAAGAAGTGACTCTTGTGCTGATAGCAAATACTCCTTGCTTAATATGTGTAAGATAGCTTAAAAATATGGGGCAAAACAAGAGAGAATTGGGGGGATGAAAGTGGTGTGAAATAGGTTGGTTGGAGGTGTTCTTAATGTAAATTGTGGTGTATTAAAGCGCTTAGGGAAGATAGACACTATTCTTAACCAAATAGTTCCTACCCGTCCCTCAGCCTACATTATAACCCTTAAAGTCTTACTTGATCTTGAGCTTTGACATTCTGATATTAGTGGAGTACTACACTAAGGGCAAGCTTATGGTTCATCTTATGTGTCATGTGAATGTTTTGTGAGAGTGAGCGAAATTAGATTCTTACACCCATTCTTGTGATAGATTGCATACTTATGAGTGAATATAGGTGACTCTATTGTGGTGAGGGTGCATGTTTGATGATATATAGGTGACATATATGATCTCTTTGTTGAGTAATATGCATGAGTTTGCCAAGTTGATAGAAAAAATTCTTGAGGCTAGGAAATTTTGAAGTAGTGTTCATGTGTTTTGAAGTTGTAATATGGCATGCCGAGTATAGAACATGCAATTAATGTGGTCTGTGTGGTTCTGGATTGAGCGTCTTAGTGGTAGTAATTTTGTTAGAGTCTTATTTGATGGTGATTAATGTAAAGAGTTGTTCGAGGATGAACAAGGCTTTAAGTGTGAAGTTGTGATCTTAGGCATATTTGGACTCCCAAGTGTCATTATTTATGCACTTTTAGCATAGTTTTGAGGACAATTCGACATGCTTGTGAACCATAAAGATTATATATGTTTATTTGTGAGTTGAAGTACATGTTTATGGTGTTTAAGGTTCATTTGAATCAAGTCAAGAGGTAAAAATATCAAATAGAACTTAGAAGAGGAAACTAGTGATGCTAGCTTGAGCTATGCTTGTTCTAGTGTACTTTTCTGAGCTCTATTGTGTTGTGTGGACTAATTATTGTTATATTATGTTGTAGGAAACCATTGGGGGTGTCATGGGAGCTAAATTAATCCTATAAACAATCCATAAGAAGTGGGAAAACAAGGATCAAGCGTACGACAAGATAGGAGCTTAACCGGAGCAAATCCTACCCTTTGTGGGAGTGCCTTGCGCCGCACCCCCTAAAGCTGACTATGGGGTGTGCGCTGCAAACCCTATGGAGACACCTAACTGACTTAGCCTTGATTTGTGTGGGCACCTCACCCCAAAAGTCTGGAATTTGGACTTGCGACGCGAGGCAACTATCGGGACGGCCAAAAGTCAATTTTTAAGTCTTTTAAGTGAAGGGCAATGTTGTCAATGCATATATTTCGTGTTGGGATACCCATGGACGACATAAATCACTATAAAAGGATTAAATATCCACAATGAAAAGGTAACCATCATACCATACGAATTCACAACACAACACAAGCTTGAAGGAGTAAAACAACACTTCAAGGAGGCTAGAACTAGGGTTCTTGATTTGTACTTCTATCTCCCTTAGTTTTGTATTGATTGATTGTTATATTATGATTTTCAAGTGATATTATGAGTTTATAAGAAACCCTTCTTCTAGGTTTAAGTCTATGAACAAGATTGTATGAATTAATTTTGTACTAGTTTGATTGTTTATCATGTCATGTGATTGTTCTGATGTTCTTGCTCTTACTACTTTAGTGATTAGCTACCATTAGAGTAAATCTATTGTCTCAAAATGAACTGAACACGGGATCGTAGGGACATGACAAAGAACATAAGGAGTGTGGATCACTATCTTTATTAATTAGAGGCTAATTGTAAAGGTGTGATTTGCGGCTAGGATAGCGCTATACCTAAACGCCCTACTTGGTTAATGAAATGGGAAGATAAATAATTGCATCTGAATTAGAGACTCACATGCCCTCTCAATGATGTAGTTGTGAGACTAAATTGGGTAGATGACTTAGAGGATTACCATTCCCAAGTCATAATATCAACCTCGTGAATCAACAATTACGATAAACAACTAACTAGCTAGAGATCATAGTTATGCATGATTGTGAGTATGTCTTGACCCTTGAACCCTCCTTGTTATTGTTTATACCCCAAGTTAATCACGCTGGTTTAGTTCAGAGTGAGGTTGTACTTTTAAACCATCATATCTCTATATTCCACCTCTTAAATAAATAAACAAGAACTAGTTTAGTCTAGTGAATAGTTAAATGACAAGTCCCTGTGGGTTCGACATCCGGCTCACAAAGAGCCATTTTATTACTTGAAACGACCACGTACACTTGCGTGTGGGCTTGGGAGCGACAGAAAACCCCTAAACTAAGGTAAGCATAAGTCTGGAATAGAGAACTATGCTAAGAGAGAGATATTCCATGGTGGCTTAGATAAGTTGCTCACCCTGAAATCTGGAATCAACGCCTAGAATCACAAGTGAGGTTTCGTAGAAGCCGCTGGAATATGCACTTCACTCACAAAAGTAAATGCAAGTGTAGTATCAGTACACAAGAATAACAATGTACTGGTAGGGTTATTTGACCAACCCAAGATGAAAATATGAACACTTAACCAAATGATAGTATAACAAGCTAATCCATGCTCAAAACATCATACACTTAGAACATAAACACCAAAAAGATAGTTCAAGATTAAAACCAGCAAGTTAACAAATATACTAAGTCAAGTACAGTCAAGACACGTATACCATTATCAAGCATAGATAAATACATATTCCTTGATTCACTTATGGAACCATCAAACTCACCTGAACCTCGTACATATATGTTATGGGCTATACATCCACCCTCTAGCCATGACCTGCAGGGGACAAATACTGTCTATTTACTAAAACCCCAAACATAGTGTCTACCAACCTTATTTCACCAATCCCATAAGAATGTCCCTAATACCGAAAGATTCCATATTTTAGAAATACGGCAGGTCAAATCAATGAGCAAGTAAAATCATTACATTGACCACACCAAACAACATGCATTAACCATCCATACTAGAAAGTAGCTAACATGCACATATAATTCAAGTTGGATTAAACTAAAATACCATCACCTACCTCGAACCCAGCTTGCACAACTCCTCTAAGTTGAGGTTTTGCCCTTCCATGCAATTTTCGCTTGCTCATGGTCTGGAACATGCATAATAACACATATTTAATTAAATGATCTATCATGTTGGGACTTATAACTCACCCCCAACCCCTAAGGTCAAGTTCATTATCATTCCCTTCCCGTTCTAGGGTTTTTCTATTGTAATTCACCCTAAACTACCAATTCCAGAAAATAATCAAAATCCACCCTAAAACCTTCTCCGAACTCTATAAATTAGTTATTCTAAGGCTTAATCATCAACTACAAGTTAACGGGGATGAATTACTTACTTTTACAAGGCCAAACAAAGAATTTCTGGTGTATTTCGCCCTAAATCGCCCTTCCTTTGCCCCAAAACAAGTTTTTAAAAAATAAACTGTTTTGGGGAAATATTTTAATAAATTTGCACTTTTCACCACTATAGCAATATCTGACCGCTATAGTAGTCGTTGACCACTTTTGACCACGGCTATAGCAAAAAATTTTCCGTTATAGTGGCGTTGACGGGACAGAAAGTCTACATTCACCCAAACATCCCACTTTTTACAACACACCTTAAACTCGAGACATTCCAATCAATGCCCTTCGTGCTAAGATCAATTCCGGGTGTTCTACTTACCCAAATCCGATTCCATAAATTCCTATGGGTTCCTTATTGTCTTAGCTAACTAGAAATAAAATCAAACACCCCCTAACCTGCCCAAATCCTTCCAGGATTTCCTAGACCACACCTCTCTCCGATTTCATCCGAAACTAGACTAGTCTAAAATTTATAACTTTCAAATCGAAAAGATTTTGGACATGATGTTTTAATTGATGGACTTATATGTAACGACAATTAGGGTCGTTACAATAGATACCAATTTACCCATCATTCATCCCCGAATTATCAAATGTAAAAAAGTAGGCTAAAGTATGGAAAGAAAGAGTATCTGTAGCCTCAAATAGTTGAGGGTTCTTATTCCACATGTCCTTCTCTATTTCACAAGTGGCTTCTTCAACTGGACAATCTTCTATTGCACCTTAATCGAATGAGTTTTCTTCGTCCTCAATTTTTGAACATCTCAATCTAGAATCGCTACTAGTTCTTCCTCGTAGGCCAAATCCTTATCTAGAAGCACTGAATCCAATTTAATGATATAGTATCCATCCCTATGGTATCATTTAAGCATAGAAATATGAAATACCGAATGGACTCTAGAAAATCCCAGTGGTAGAGGTAACCTGTATACAACCGAACCCACCTCTTCAAGAACCTCGAAAAGATCAATGTACCAAGGGCTGAGCTTTCCCTTCTTGCCAAATCTCATGACCCCCTTCATGGGAGACACCTTAAGAAAAACTTTCTCACCAACCTTGAAGTCCATGTCTCTTACCTTACGGTCCGCATACTCTTTTTGCCTACTTTGAGCAGCTAGCAACTTGGTTTAAATGAACCTTACCTTTTCTTGAGCCTCCTTTACCAAGATTGTTCCCAAAGGCTTGACATCTCCCACCTTAAACCACCCAATAGGTGACCTACACTTCCTTCCATAAAATGCCTAGAATGGTGCCATATCAATTCTAGAATAATAACTATTGTTGAAGGAGAACTCACACAACGGAATAAACCGGTCCCAATGACCACCAAAGTCAATCATGCAGGCCCTCAACATATCCTCTGGTACCTGAATTATCCTCTCCGACTGACCATCAGTTTGAGGATGGAAAGCTATGCTAAATGTGAGCCTGGTGCCCAACTCTTCATGCAACCTGTCCCAAAATTTGGAAATGTACTTTGCATCTCTATCTGAAATGATAGTAAGTGGCACCCCATGAAGTTTGAAAATCTCCTTGACATGGATTTTAGCTAACTGCTGAGAGCTGTAGTCTACCCAAGCCGACAAAAGGTGAGTTGATTTCATCAGTCGATCCACTATCACCCAAATAGAGTCATACTTACCCATGGTCTTAGGAAGACCCACCATGAAATCCATAGCAATATGCTCCCATTTCTACATGGGTATAGGCATCCTCTGAAGTAGACCAGTAGGCCTTTGGAGTTCATACTTCACCTGTTGACAATTGTGACACTTGGACACATAGTTCACTATGTCCCTCTTCATCCCGGGCCACCAATAAAGCTGCCTCAAGTCACGATACATCTTGGTCTTACTCGGATGAATAGAATAACGTGAACCATGGGCGTATGAAAGTACATCACGAATTAAATCACCAACCCAGCCACCTCGCCACACACTACTTTATTCAGGAGTGTATTCAACTTCTTATCCTCAAATTGCTTGACCTTACTCTGATCCAAAATATTGTCTTTACCTCAATACTATCCAACACAACACCTCTGTCTGAGACCCCAAATTGTATGCTCAAATATGCTAGAGTTTGAAACTCTCTAGCTAACAGTCGCCTGGACACTTTCAAGAATGACAAACTACCCATACTTATAGCTTTTTGGATCAATGCATCTGCTACTATATTGGCCTTAACCGGATGATACTGAATGGTCATGTCATAGTCCTTCAATAATTCCATCCATCTCTGCTACCTTAAGTTCAAATTCCTTTAAGTAAACATATACCGCAAGCTATGGTAGTCTGTGAAGACCTCACACTTGATACCATAAAGGTAGTGTCTCCAAATCTTTAATGCAAATACTACCGCTGCCAACTCTATGTCATGGGTTGGGTAATCCCTTTCATGAGTCCTCAACTTCCTCGAAGCATAAGCATCAACATTCCTATCCTGCATTAACACATCACCAAAGCCCAGAAGTGAAGCATCACAATATATAATGAAATCCTTACCTTTAACTGGCAATGAAAGGATAGACGTTGTAGTCAAGAGTGTCTTGAGCTTTTGGAAGCTCTCTTCACATTGGTCTGATCAAACAAATGGCACTTTCTTCTGAGTCAACCTTGTTAAGTGTGTTGCAATGGATGCAAATTTCTTGACAAACCTGCGGTAATAATTGGCAAGACCTATAAAACTCCTTACCTCGGTCACTGAACTAGGTCGAGTCTAATTCTTTACTGCCTCAATCTTCTGGGGATCCACCATCACCTCTTTTTTAGAAACCACATGCCCCAAGAAGGCAACAGAAGACAACCAAAAATCACATTTTGAAAAACTTAGCAAACAGTCTCTCTTTCTTAGAATTTCCAAAACTTTACGGAGATGGACTACATGCTCTTCCTTACTCTTGGAATAAACCAGAATATCATCAATAAACACAATGACAAAAGAATCCAAGAATGACTTAAAGATCCTATTCATAAAACTCATAAAGGCTGCAGGTGCATTAGTCAACTTGAAAGACATTACCAGAAACTCATAATTACCATACCGAGTTCTAAAAGCTGTCTTTGGTATATCCCCCAATTTAATTTTTAATCGATGATAACCAGATTACAAATCGATCTTTGAAAACACTGACGCACCCTCTAACTAATCAAAAAAATTATCTATGCGAGGCAAAGGATATTTATTCCTGATAGTAACCTTATTCAGTTGCCTATAGTCTATGCACATCCTTAAACTACTATCCTTCTTCTTAACAAACAGAACTAAAGCACCCCAAGGTGAAGCACTTGGATAAATAAAACCCTTGTAAAGTAATTCTTGCAGCTGAGTTTTGAGTTCGCTCAACTCTGCTGGAGCCATTCGATTAGGGGGATATATATAGGGCGAGTGTCCGTCTCTAAGTCAATGCAGAAATTGATATCTCTATCTGGATATCTCTAAAGGAAACACATCCTGAAATTTGGAAACTACCAAAATTGATTCTATAGTAGGGGACCCTGCGTCCACATCCCAAAGATGAGCGAGAAATGCTAAACGCCCCTTCCCCACTAACCTTCTGGCTCGAACAAATGACAAAATTTTCACTGGCTTGGCCTTAAACACTCCCCCCCCCCACACACACACACACTCTAGTTTATCCAATCCCGCATCACTAGAGTTACTATCTTAGCATTACAGTTTAATACAACGTGATATAGAGATAATTAGGTCATACCCAAAATTACATCAAATTCCAACATATCCAGAATAGTCTAGTCTACCCAAGTCTGAAAACACACAAATAATATCGAACAAGCACGAAAAACATGAGTTACTACCACGGACTCACCAACCGGAGTAGACGAATAAACAGGGTGATCAAGTATATCACAAACCAGAGTCAGACTCACAAACTGAATAAAAACATAAGAATAAGTAGGCCCTGGATCAAATAAGATAAAATCCATCTAGTCACAAACAGGAA
This sequence comes from Capsicum rhomboideum, assembly GCA_031232105.1. NCBI lineage: Eukaryota > Viridiplantae > Streptophyta > Magnoliopsida > Solanales > Solanaceae > Capsicum > Capsicum rhomboideum. The sequence continues at coordinate 139,054,981 of CP124716.1, forward strand.
TAGTACCTGTGATCACCGCATCAGAAGTCTCAGCATCAGTCTTTCCTGGAAATGTATAACAATGAGCCCTGTCGCCCCCCATTTTTCTCGCGAAAAGCGGGATTCGACGTGACAACTCTTTTTGGGATGGTTTGAGAGAAGATACGCCACCTAACGAATTAAGGTGTGTTAGGTCACCATTCTAAAATAATTATGAACTATTTAATTAGGCTAAGTCACCAGAAATTCGGGTCAGGTTACTTCGAAAGGAAGGTGTTAGGCACCTTTCGAGGTCCACAAATATGGGTTTCGGCCGAACTCATATATTACGTTGGGGATTTACATGATAAATAAAGGTCAATTATTTTTATTAATTTAATATTGACTAAGCGTTTAAACATGGAACTTCTATTTTATCATAATTAATAGCTAAATAAGTGATAAAACCATTAAGCACGCAAACGAAATATGGATCAGATAAGCAAGGTGATAGAATGGACACAATTATATAATAAAAATATTTACTTAAATAATAAACCTAACTAACCCCAGATAATTAAAATATTCAAAAATAAACTAAAGAAAAGTCGATCTAGAAAAACTTGGACAAGGAGTTCATTTTATCCTATTCGGATCAGTGCCTGACTTATTAACGGATGACAATGTCGCATATCGCATTGTCAGATTCTGCTCGGGTCAAATTCCATCATATCCGATTTTCTAACTACCCCACCTAGTTTGATTATTAATCTTAAAGGCGTTCTAAAGAAAGTGATAAAACTAGCGTTTCCTAAAATGCCTACCCGTCCCAACTTAATGTCCAAGAGGCGTTGGACGACCTATTTTGGATAAGGATCTAGACACAAAGGAAGTCTTAGGCTTCCTAATTAAACTCAGGATTATGTCACACAAAACACATAGGACTTACAAGTAACACATAATGATTTCATAGAAGCCTCTTGATTAATTAAAGTTGGTTATGTGATTAGCATGCTTAAAAGGACAATTATTTATTTTACGTGATTAAGACCTATAGACATGATTTCTAGGCGAGACGTATTAATCAATGTGACAGGAATCAAATTAAAGTGCAAGATTTTAAGTTAAAAATGCTGAAAATTAATTTAAATATGCAAAAACTTTATTTAAATATGCAGAAAATTAATTTAAATGTGCAGAAAGTTGATTTAAATATGCTGGAAATTAATTTAAATATTCAGAAAATTAATTTAAACATGCCAAAAATTTAATTAAATAGGCAGGAAATTAATATTTAATTGTGCAGGAAGTTGATTTAAACGTGCAGGAAGTTAATTAAAATATGCAGTAAATTTAGTTAAACATGCAGGAAATTAATTTAATTATGCAAAAAATTAATTTAACTGTGCAAGAAGTTATTTAAAATGTGCAGGAAATTGATAAGAATATGCAGGAAAATTAATTGAGAGTGTGCAGGAAAATTAATTTAAATTGCGGAAATTATTTTAAATATATAGGAAATTGATTATAAATGCTGGAATTAACTAAAGGTGCTGGAAATTAACTATATATGCTGGAAATTAATTATTATATGCTAGAAATCAGTTTTAACATTCCAAAAAATTAATTAAACATGCTTAAATTAAATTAACATACTCAAAATTAATCTAATACGTCCGAAGGTTAGTTAAAGATCCTAACGACATGATTTTCTAAGCGATAGAACAAATAATGACCCTAGAATATTTGCCTAAGTGATAAAACAATTTAATTAATACATGAAATTTAAATAATCCTAGAAGCATGATATCTAGGTGATAAAGTATTTAACACAAAGAATCCCCGCCCTCGTAGCAATCCCCATAATTTTAATATACATACAGAGGTTTATACAATAAATATTACAAACCAAAAAATAAAGAGAAAGAGAAATTAAACTAAAATGAACAAACTAGGCAGCCCCAAATTTTTGGACAACTCTTCACATCCCAAACATCTACCTTCTAATAGAACCTATTAAACACGAAAATGAATCCAAATACACCAACACATGCAACAACCAGAGAGCTAGACAAATGCAAAATAAAGCACCATTTTAATCATTAATTATGTAAGCATATTCTCTAAGTCACAAGGAGACTACCACATAAGTATGATCAATTGAGTCGATAGAGACTTACCGATTAATGACGGAACAAGAAGAGACAAAAATAATTAATAATAAAGCAACATGCAGCAAGCAAGCCAGGAACCTACCTCTTCAAAGCCAAACGTAGAATCGAAACTATCAAGTATTTTTTTTTTAATGTGTAGAGAGAATATGGGTTGGGAAAAGCCTGTCCCAAATGAAGAGAAAATGTTTTTTATATATAATCAGGGTCGCACATGATTAAAGGGTGAGGAAATATTCATAAAATCATTTAAGGGAGGTTAAAAAGAAAAAGCAATATTCTCAAGAATCAATCTGTGCAAAAAAAAAAAAAAATCGATTGAATCAATTTAAAGTAAAAACTCTAGTTACCATAGTTAAACAAATACGAGAAATAAAAGGTAACCATTGAGTAGGTTATATACATTTACCATAAAAGATAAAGTAGAAGTTGTCAAAAATGGAAAAGAAATAAAATAAATGCATTAACCATGTGACAAACGCCTTAATCGAAGTACAATAATTGGACAAATAAAAGGGCATCTGTCTTAGACTAAATAGGGCAAGAGTAATTAATACAAAAAAAATCAATTACGGAGAACATTCCATAAACACAGGATCAATTGAGGGCACAAAATCATGTCTAATTATTAAAATAAACTAGTAAAATCTTCTATGCAATTTGAAATGATATGCATGCAGCAGAATCTCTAATTGTTACTAAAAATCAAAGTATAACTTAATACCAAAGATTTTCTCATAAACACAGTACAAAATTTGTCATGTCCTAAACTGATTCGGATGAATCGAGCCAAAGTAAGATCAAATTGAGGGTTCCTCAAACACATATTTGAATCAATATCCGAACCTAAGAAATTAGGGTTTAAAGGGATCATGAAAAGTAGGGCTCTTAACATATGACAGTGTAAGCACATCAATACACACAAATCATAAGTAATCGAGTCAAAATCTCAACCAATCCTTCGTTAATCGCAGATCTAAGAATATGTCAAAGAAAAAAAAGAAAACACAAAGAAGAGGGTAGAAGAGAATGATAATGTTAATTTGACATAAAATTAAACAAGGATACAAACCCGAACACTTCAACATTTTCGGCGAGTCTAGACGGAGATAGAGAGGACACCGGAGCCGTTTGTTATTCGCAGTAGCAGCCGTGGTATTGGTGGTGCAGTTGGAGGAGAAACAGAGGGAGTATGCGGGTGTTGGGTGGTGTTTTCGTAGTTGCTGGCGGAAGTGGTGAGGGTGACGCGGCGCTGGTTTGGTTCGATGAGATCGGAGATGAGGGGAGAGAGAAGAAAGGGAGATCGAAAGGAAAGAGAGAGAAAGGGGGGTGTCGGCTGGGGTGAGAAAATTGATTTAGGTTTTGGGGGTAGGGTGTAATTAAAGAGGAAAGAGAAGTGAGGATTAATCTCAGCCGTTGGATCAATTCTGATCAACAGCTGGGATTTAAAATTGGAAGAATGGGTTTAAATTGGGTTAATTGAAATTGAATTGGGAATTTTAATATTGAGTCAAATTAGGCTCAATTTAGTCTAGAATTTACATAAATTGGATAGAATTAGGCTAGAAATTAAATAAAATTGGGAAGTTAAATTGAATTAGGTTGCTATTTAGTAGATATAACAAAATTAATAATCATCATGAAAAATCTTTATGCTTAAATTAACTATGAATAAATTACGTATATAAAATCAAGGATACGTAATATATTATTTAAATTTAACGATAAATAATAATTTGAAATAAATTATGTACCTGTAAATTATGAATGCGAATTTTAAGAAAATGCTATAATAATAATAATAATAATAAAAAAAAAATACGTGTTTGTAAATTATGAGTATGCATATTAGAGGAGATAATTTAATAAATATTAACTAAATTATGTAAAATATTATATTTAAATTATATATACTATATAAAAATATAAAAAATAAATTACATACTTCAAAAATCATGAATGCGAGACGTCAAGATTTATTTGATACTAAAATAATAAGTAAAGAAATATTAATATCCAAAACTAATAATTTTGCAAAATAGCAGTCTAGAGAGAATATCCGGAGGTCAAAATTGGACGTCAACAGCTGCCCCTTCGTTGCTCGGGAATGATAAAAGAATTGTTGAGCAACAAACGTTGACATAGTAGCTAATTTTGTCTGACCGAGAGAATGGTTTGCTGGAATCGAAACAGCAAGAAAGTGGTTATTCAAATAGTGTGGCCGAGACTTTGATTTTAAGTCGCCTACATATCTCAGGTTTATGAGAATCAGGCCATGTGTAGTTCTAGATTTAGGGACGAACGAGATCCCTAAAGATATTGATGAATTTGAGTGAGGATAGCATGAGTCGAGTATGAGTAATGTAAAAGATGAAGCACAAATATGATTTAAGTCATGTTATGTTTCAAAAACAGAGAGAGAGAGAATTACTTAGTCGTCTCGTATTTGTCGAGAAACTCAGTAGTAGCTCATTTTAAGGTCAGGCAGGCAACCCAATAGAGCTTATTTTAAGGTTCGATGAGGAACCCATGCTTTATTTTAAGGTTCGGTGAGGAACCCAATGTCGTTTTAAGGTCCATTTGAGGAACCCAATGCTATTTTAAGGTCCATTTGAGCAGGAATCCAATGTCTTTTTAAGGTCCGTTTAAGGAACCCAGTGCCATTTTAAGGTTCTTTTGAGGAACCCAATGCCGTTTTAAGGTCCATTTGAGGAACCCAATGCCATTTTAAGGTTCGTTTGAGGAACCCAATGCCATTTTAAGGTCCTTTTAAGGAACCCAATGCCATTTTAAGGTCCATTTGAGGAACCCAATGCCGTTTTAAGGTCCGTTTGAGGAACCCAATGCTAAGTTGATGCCAAAATGTTAATGCGATGTATTGTTTATTTTAATGTCATCAAAGTTAAAGAGGTAGAGAGACTTAGCTTTTTTTCCAGATTGAGGATGTAGTTTGGGTTTCCTTTGATGATGTTGCAAGGTAATGGCTACATTTGTACCTGCTATCTGCACTCAAAGAAAAATTATAAGTCGAAAAGTAAGGTTGACCCATACCTTTGCTTGGCTTGGCTCCTCGTTATTGTTTTGATTTCAGAGATTGAGGCTTGTATTCTTTATGGTGAAATTCTTGAGAGCTTCTCAAAAATTTCTACCCCAGTTTAGAATAAAAGATGCATTTCACACGTCCTTGTGAATTGACGTACTGCTTCCTTGTGGAATTTTTAAGGTTTCCTCAAAAATTCTGCCCTAGTTTTCACTTTTAGAGTCTTATATTCCTGCTTACTCAAAGAAAGATATTAGTTCAAAAGAAATGGTTGCCTTACATTTGAACATCGTGATCTCAATTTGAATCTGTCTTTATATGCTCAAGAGTCGGGCCTATTAGCCTGATATTTCAGATTTGAATTTGAGCAAAGTATTTAAATTAGGTATGGAGGAAAAAGGAAATTTTTATTAGATAAAGACCGGGCCAAATAATGGACTGCCTACGTATGCAAATGGAAATCAGGTCAAACATAGTTCAAATTACAAAGAAAGGTAGATAAAATGAGGAAATGTGATTATCCATAAGGCGGACAAATAGAAAAAATGATGTCATGATGATGGTCTGTCCTTATCAGTCCATGTGATGTGCTTTGCACTTTCTTCGATAACGTCTCAGAAATATTTTTGTTGGATCACCTTGAACAATGATATTTCCTGTAGTGATGGGGTTGCAGATGTTGCTTATTGGGCCTTGCTGTACTTTTATCTCTCCCTTTCCAATCAGATTCTGGATCTTGTGCCTTAGTGCTGAACATTCCTCAATATCATGACCTCGAATATTTGAGTGATCAGCACAATTTTTTGATGGATCAAAATTTCGAGGTGGATACTTAGGAATCCATCCCTTTCTTAGTTGTACAATACCTTGGGCCCTCAATCTTTCAAATATGCTCGCCAATGGCTCAGTCAAAGGAGTAAAAGTATGAGGCCTCATTCTCTTTGGTTGATGAAAATCACCTTGTACTGGGTAAGACCGATGTTGAAAGTTGAATTATGTATGATAAACCTCATTTTGAGAACCTTGCTGGAAGGAGTAGGGTTGGATTTGATAAGCCTCATGTTGAGTATCTTCCTGGAAAGAGTAGGGTTGAATCTAATAAGCCTCGCGAATCTTGTGAGTCATAAGGTTCAGATGCTTAGTAAGGGAATCGTAAACAGCATGGACTTCTTCATTACTCTGATAGCATGGTGTCTGAGGTGATAAATCCTCTTCCTCTTCCTCGAATGGACTCTTTGGTGCTTGGAAAGTGGTTGGCATTGCAGACACATCAATAATTCTCTCTGTTCGGATACCATATTCTAACTTTTTTTCGATTGAAATCAAACTTTTGAAACTGTGACTGCTGAAGAAGCATAATTTTTGGTAGTATATTCCATCTAGCGACCTGATGAAAGTTTGGACCAACTCTTCTTAGGCACAAAAGGACGTATCTTAGAAGCTTCCAACCTCCACCATATTGCATATTCCTCAAAAGATTCATAAGTCATTCTCTTTACTTCTAGCAAATCCCACATGGTTGGATCAATTGTGATGTTAAACTTATATTTTCCTACGAAATCTTGTGCCATGTTTTCCCATGTATGTCATTTTTCAAAGTCTTGTTTGGAGAACTAGGTGAGTGCTATCCCCGACAAACTTTGAATAAATAATCTCATCAGGAGAGCCTGATTATGCCCTATGCCAACTAATCTGCCTCAATAGTCCGTTAGATGTGTGATTGGGTCTCCATGCCCATCAAACATATTGCACTTTGGGACTTTGTATCCTGGAGGTAACTCAACCCTTGGATGTAGACACAGTTTCCCATATCTCAAGTCATGAATACCTTTGGAACATAGACATTTGTCCAACCTCTTTTTCAAGTCATGAAGCTTTTGTTGACGTGCATCTAAATTAACTTCCTCGCTTTCAAGAGTGGTGCATACTGAAGGTAACTGTTGAGAGGGTGTGTGAGAAAGGCGAGAATAAGGAGATACCGACCAAACAGTTGTTTGCATTGGGAGAGAAGAAGGAAGGCTGTAATTTTTTCGGATATTGAGCATATTTGTTACATTGTAGATTTTTAATCGAGTCGATGTTCAAATGCTAGACAACCTTTAAAAAAAAAATCAAACAAAACATGCGTCATTGTACCCAATAAAAAAAAAGAGGATTTGAAAACATGAGTCATCATGTCAATGAGGACTTTAGGACGAATAGGTGGGCTAGGCCTTAAGCTTGAAAAGTGAATTGATATCAAAAGGTAGAAGATAGGCTCTAAGCAAGACCTAAATACTAAGCTCGTACTTAAAACTGATAGAGTGAACAAGTAAATAATGACAAGATATTTAAAAGATAGGTAAAAAATATTTGAAGACATTTTATTTTGAAAAAGCCGGAGGGTTGAAGATTTTAAATTTTTTTTTTTTTTAAAAAAAGATTTTGAAGAATTATCTCAATTGAGACATTTCGTTTGAAACATTTAAGAATTGGAAAGACTGAAAAAAAAATATTTTAATAACCCCACAAATGATCTAGCTTTCACCCTTATGACGTTATGAAAAGGTAAAAGAAAGGGAGAATATGATTTCATAGAAAAAATATTTGAATGATAAAGATTGTTCACATTTCTAAAATATGAGAATATTTTATAAAAGAATGAAAAAAAAAAAAAAAGAAAAAGAAGGAGCTCAACCTTATAAAGGATTGCCTACGTATCTTGTTGGAACAAGAATCAGGTCAGACATAGTTCGGAACTTAATACTTAAAAAAAATAATCGTAATGATGGTTGGAGACATAGTATGAATCTAATGACAATTAGAATAAGAATAATAAACACATAGCAGATAACGATTAATGCATGCATAACTTAGAATTTTCTAAGATTTGGGTAGACACGAACCGAGGCTATTCTTATGCGAGAAGGCACATGGTCCCACGGTAGTAAAACTATCCGTTACACCACGTCTTAGCCGACTCTCTATAATAGGGCTTTGGAGAGAATTTGGAGAAGTGCGAAGGCACAACATCCGAGTATAGTGAATGTGTGTGAAAGTGTGAAATTCTCAAGTGAGGGAAATATGAACGGAATGCCAATTATATAAAGCAGTAACACATAGCACATAGTAAAAAGCAGTAACATGTTGAACAATACAAGAAAATAATAAAAATTAACATAATTAAAGGGGAGTAAGGAAAATAAGAGATAACATGAAAGCAACTAAAAGGGAAAAGGAAAAGTGGAGGGACATGAAAAGACAAACAAGGTAAGAAAAAGGGAAGAGGATAGTGGATTAACATGCCTAATAATAAATCAAAAGATGCCAAACAATTATTCAAGAAAACAAATAAAAGAAAAGGAATGGGGGGTAATCATCAAAATAAAGTACATACAAAATAGAGAGAAAGCATAAAATCCCACATAATACATAAGTTCGTAATGGTTAGAACCTAAGTATCCCTAGCAGAGTCACCATGCTATCGCGCCCCATTTTTCTTGTGAAAAACGAGATTCGACGTGACAACTCTTTATGGGATGGTTTAAGAGAAGAGTCGCCACCTAATGAATTAAGGTGCCTTAGGGCACCATTCTAAACTAATTACGAACTATTTAATTAATCTACGTCACCAGAAATTCAGGTAAGGGTTCAGATTACTTCGAAAGAAAGGTGTTAGGCACCTTTCGAAGTCCATAAATGTGGGTCCCGGCCGAACTCATATATTACGTGGGGGATTTATGTGATAAACAAAGGTCAATTATTTTTATTAATTCAATATTGACTAAGCGTTTAAACATGAAACTTTTATTTATCATAATTAATAGCTAAATAAGTGATAAAACCATTAAGCACGCAAATGAAATATGGATTAGATAAGCAAGGAGATAGAACGAACACAATTATATAATAAAAATATTTACTTAAATAATAAACCTAACTACCCCAGATAATCAAAATATTCAAAAATAAACTAAAGAAAAGTTGAAATAGAAAAATTTGGACAAGGAGTTCATTTTATCCTATTCGGATCAGCGCCCGACTTATTTACGGATGACAATGTCACATATCGCATTGTCGGATTCTGCTCTGGTCAACTTCCATCATATCCGACTTTCTGCCTGCCCCACGTAGTTTGATTATTAATCTTAAAGGCGTTCTAAAGAAAGCGATAAAACTAGCATTCCCTAAAATGTCTACCCGTCTCAACTTAATGTCCAAGAGGAGTTGGACGACCTATTTTGGATAAGGATCTAGACACAAAGGAAGTCTTAGACTTCCTAATTAAACTCAGGATTGTGTCACACAAAACACATACGACTTACAAGTAACACATAATGGTTTCATAGAAGCCTCTTGATTAATTAAAGTTGATTAGGTGATTAGCATGCTTAAAAGGACAATTATTCATTTTACGTGATTAAGACCTATAGGCATGATTTCTAGGCGAGACGTATTAATCAATGTGCCGGGAATCAAATTAAAGTGCTAGATATTAAGTTAAAAATGCTGAAATTAATTTAAATATGCAAAAACTTTTTATAAATATGCAGGAAATTAATTTAAATATGCAGAAAGTTGATTTAAATATGCTGGAAATTAATTTAAATATGCAGAAAATTAATTTAAACATGCAGAAAATTAATTTAAACATGCAGAAAATTTAATTAAATATGCAGGAAATTAATATTTAATTGTGCAGGAAGTTGACTTAAACGTGCAGGAAGTTAATTAAAATATGCAAAAAATTAATTTAATTATGCAGAAAATTGATTTAACCGTGCAAGAAGTTATTTAAAATGTGCAGGAAATTATTAAGACTATGCAGGAAAATTAATTGAGAGTGTGCAGGAAAATTAATTTAAATTGCTGGAAATTATTTTAAATATGTAGGAAATTGATTAAATATGCTGGAATTAATTAAAGGTGTTGGAAATTGACTAAACATGCTGAAAATTAATTATTATATGCTGAAAATCAGTTTTAACATGCCAAAAAATTAATTAAATATGCTTAAATTAAATTAACATATACAAAATTAATCTAATACATCTGAAGGTTAGTTAAAGATCCTGACGACATGATTTTCTAAGCGATAGAACAAATAATGACCCTGGAATATTTGCCTAAGTGATAAAATAATTTAATTAATACATGAAAATTTAAATAATCCTAGAGGCATGATATCTAGGTGATAAAATATTTAACACATAGAATCCCTGCCCTCGTAGCAGTCCCCATAATTTTAATATACATACAGAGGTTTATACAATAAATATTACAAGCTGAAAAATAAAGAGAAAGAGAAAGAGAAATTAAACTAAAATGAACAAACTAGGCAGCCCCGAATTCCTGGACAACTCTTCATGTCCCAAACATCTCTCTTCTAATAGAACCTGTTAAACACGAAAACGAATCCAAATACACCAACACATGCAACAACTAGAGAGGCAGACAAATGCAAAATGAAGCACCATTTCAATCATTAATTATGTAAGCATATTCTCTAAGTCACAAGGAGACTACCACATAAGTATTATCAATTGCATCAATAGAGACTTATCGGTTAATGACGGAACAAGAAGAGACAAAAGTAATTAATAACAAAGCGACATGCAGCAAGCAAGCCAGGAACCTACTTCTTCAAAGCCAAACATAGAATCGAAACTATCAAGTATTTTTTTTTAATGTGTAGAGAGAATATGGGTTCGGAAAAGCCTGTCCCAAATGAAGAGAAAATGTTGTTTATATATAATTAGGGTCGCACATGATTAAAGGGTGTTTAAATATTCATAAAATCAATTAAGGGAGGTTAAAAAGGAAAAACAATATTCTCAAGAATCAATCTCTGCAAATCTTTTTTTTCGATTGAATCAGTTTAAAGTAAAAACTCTAGTTATCATAGTTAAACAAATAAGAGAAATAAAAGGTAACCATTGAGTAGATTATATACATTTACCATAAAAGATAAAGTAGAAGTAGTCAAAAATGGAAAAATACAGAATAAATGTATTAACCATGTGACAAATGCCTTAATCGAAGTACCATAATTGGACAAGTAAAAGGGCATATGTCCTAGATTAAATAGGGCAAGAGTAATTAATACAAAAAAAATTAGTTACGGAGAACGTTCCATAAACTTACAACAAGATCAATTGAGGGCAGAAAATCATGTCTAATTATTAAAATAAACCAGTAAAATCTTCTATGCAATTTGTAATGATATGCATGCAGCAGAATCTCTAATTGTTACTAAAAATCAAAGTATAACTTAATACCAAAGATTTTCTCATAAACACAATGCAAAATTTGTCATGTCCTAAATTGATTCGGATGAATCGAGCCAAAGTAAGATCAAATCGAGGGCTCCTCAAACTCATATTTGAATCAATATCCGTACCTAAGAAATTAGGGTTTAAAGGGATCATGAAATTAGGGTTTTTAACATATGACAGTCTAAGCACATCAATTGACATAAATCACATGTAATCGAGTCAAAATCTCAACCAATACTTCGTTAATCGCAGATCTAAGAATATGTCAAAGAAAAAAATAAAAACTAAAAGAATAGGGTAGAAGAGAATGATAGTGTTAATTTGACATAAAATTAAACAAGGATACAAACCCGAACACTTCAACATTTTTGGCGAGTCTGGACGGAGATAGAGAGGACACCAGAGCCGTTTGGTATTCGCAATAGCAGTCGTGGTATTGGTGGTGCAGTTGGAGGAGAAACAGAGGGAGTATGCGGGTGTTGGGTGGTGTTTTCGTAGTTGTTGACTGAAGTGGTGAGGGTGATGCGGCGCTGGTTTGGTTCGATGAAATCGGAGATGAGGGGAGAGAGAAGAGAGGGAGATTGAGAGGAAAGAGGGAGAAAGGGGGGTGTCGGCTGGGGTGAGAAAATTGATTTAAGGTTTGGGGGTAGGGTGTAATTAAAAAGGAAAGAGAAGTGAGGATTAATCTCAGCTGTTCGATCAATTCTGATCAACAACTGGGATTTAAAATTGCAAAAACGGGTTTAAATTGGGTTAATTGAAATTGAATTGGGAATTTTAAAATTGAGTCAAATTAGGCTCAATTTAGGCTAGAATTAACATAAATTGGATAGAATTAAACTAGAAATTAAATAAAATTGGAAAGTTAAATTGAATTAGGTTGCTATTTTGTAGATATAACAAAATTAACAATCATCATGAAAAATCTTTATGCTTAAATTAACTATGAATAAATTACGTATATAAAATCAACGATACGTAATATATTATTTAAAGTTGACGATAAATAATAATTTGAAATAAATTATGTACCTGTAAATTTTGAGTGCGAATTTTAAGAAAATGCTATAATAATAATAATAAAAAAAAAAACTAAAAAAAAAACTATGTGTTTGTAAATTATGAGTACGCATATTTGCGGATATAATTTAATAAATATTAACTAAATTATGTAAAATATTATATTTAAATTGTATATACTATATAAAAATATAAAAAATAAATTACAAACTTCAAAAATCATGAATGCGAGATGCCAAGAGTTATTTGATACTAAAATAATAAGTAAAGAAATATTAATATCCAAAACTAATAATTTTGTGAAATAGCAGTCTAGAGAGAATATCGGGAGGTCAAAATTGGATGTCAACAAGCCCAGTCATCAATCTGAGCTAACTCCCTTCCTGGCTACGCTCCTCTCCCGGCTCCGCCATTTCCTTGACTTCCTCGACCACCTGTCTGATTTCCCCATCCATCCTGTGGATGACCCTTGCCATTACCTCCTCCTCATCTACCCGCTGGAACTATAGCCCGAGTCTTCTGTTGTGCCTAGCCATTTGCCTGTCTCAAGGGACACTCTCTCTTAAAATGACCAACAGCACCACAATAGTAACATACACGCTTAAGGGAAGGATGACTGGCAAAAGAATAAGAAGCCTCTTAGCCCCTATGAGAAGAACCCTTAGTTGGAACCAAAGTAGAAGCTAGCAAGGCTGACTGAATTAGACGGGCTGAATAGGCCTACTGACCGGTGGCCCTTAGAATAAGATCTACTGAAATTCCCAACATTTCGGGACCTCTATCAAACTTCTTCACGTAATCTACAACTTCATTAAACTCTTTCCCTGAAGAAGTCATATGAACAGTCAAAACTTGAAGATCATAGTTCAAACCCTTGACATACAGTTGAATCCTCTCCTCCCCAGAAGTCAACAACTGAGTAGCATAGCAAGACAAGGCATGGAATTGGCCTTATAGGACGCAACTGACATGTCACCCTGTTCCAATGCAAAAAATTCATCCTTCTTGTGATCACGGAGGGCCCGTGGCACATATTTCTCCAAGAACAAGGCATGAAATTTCTCCCAAATCAAACGATGTAAAACAGGTGACCGACATTCAACATACGCCCTCCATTATTGCTTGGCATCCTTCTCCAACAACAAAGTCACAAACTCAACCCCATGCTACTGAACAATACCTATTTTGTGCAACCTCTCATAGCAACCAATGATAAACTAAAAAGCATCCTCAGACTCAGTACCTTGAAAGGTAAGTGGTTTCATCTTCGGAAACTTAGTCAGAAGATCATGCTCTATACTTTCCAAAATAGAACCCAACACCGGATGAGGAAAAACATCAATCCCTAAAGCCTCATCCATCCTTAGAGCTATGGAAATAGTAGAGTGAATAATCGGGGCTTGGAAAGCCTGTACAATAGGAGTGGCTCCAGTCCCTGCCAACCTACTCAGAAAAACTAACACCTATTGAACAACCTCAGCAGACATATAAGGTAAGGCTGCAACCCCGTTGGTGCCACCACATCGGGCTCCAACTCCTGGTCCTCTACTACTTCTCTATCCTTAAAATGATCCTAAGGTGGGGGAGGGGATACTGACCTTTTATGAGCCTGGCCAGTAACTGCCCGAGCTCCACCCCTGGCGTGTCTGGCTCATTGCCTTTCTCTTATTTTTATCCCCCTCACTCATCCTCTTTTCCTCACGACTGGCTCCTCAACTAGAGTGGCCAGTGTAGGGGCTGCTGTTCGGGTTCTGTTGGACCTAGTACTCACCATCTGCGGACAAAAGAGTGAAGAGAATCAGATACCAATTTGGATTGCCAAATACCAATTGGAATCAAGTTATAGCACGAGAAGAACAAGAATGACAAATTTTCCTAAAGTTTCATAGCCTCCTGAAGAAAAGTACAGACTTCATACCATTCCACGAGACCTTACTGGACCCATTTTGGTACAACGAGATCGATGAACCTACGCTCTGATACCAACTTTGTCACGACCCAAACACTTCATGACTGCCACCCACGCTACTCATCCGGTGGGAGAACCAACTACCCCGAAGACTATCCCATAATCAACACTTAGAATAAATAAGCAGAACTAATCCATCAATAGAATAATATCCATTCTAAACAAAAAAACGTAAGTACAACTTAAAGCGGAAAAAGTACTTTGCAAAATATCCCTAAGACTCGAAATTCGTCCATACCAAAACACCTATGAATGTCAAAAAGGGGATGCAACCCCAAAACTAAGAAAATCATAAGTCCAGAATATAAAACTATGCTAAGAGAGAGAGATTCCATGGTAGCCTGGATAAGCTGCTCACCCTAAAATCTGGAATCAACGGCTGGATCACAAGTGAGGTCTCGTAGGAGCCGCTGAAATATACTCTGTACTCGTAAAAGTAAATGCAAGTGTAGTATCAGTACACAAGAACAACAGTGTACTAGTAGGGTCATTTGGCCAACCCAAGATGAAACTATGAACACTTAACCAAATCATAGTATAACAAGCTAATCCATGCTCAAAACATCATACACTTAACACATAAAAACCAAAAAGATAGTTCAAGATTAAGAACCAGCAAGTCAACAAATACCACTAAGTCAAGTACAGTCAAGTCAAGTCAATACACATATACCATTATCAAGCATAGATAAATATATATTCCCCGGTTCACTCATGGAACCGTCAAACTCACCTGAACCTCGTACATACACGCTGTGGGTTATACATCCACCCTTTAACCATGACCTACAAAGGACAAATACCGTTCGTGTACTAAAACCCAAACCATAAGTGTCTGCCAACCTTATTTCACCAATAACCTGTGAGAACGTCCCAAATACCAAAACATTCCACATTTTAGAAATAAGGCAGGTCAAATCAATAAGCAAGTAAAATCATAGCATTGATCACACCAAACAACATGCATTAACCATCTACACTACAAAGTAGTTAACATGCACATATAATACAAGTTGGATTAAACTAAAATACCATCACATACCTAGAACCAAGCTTGCACAACTCCTCTAAGCTGAGGTTTTTCCCTTCCATGCAATTTTCGCTTGCTCGTGGTTTGGAACATGCATAATAACACATATTTAATTAAATGATCTATCATGTTGGGACTTATAACTCACCCCCAACCCCTAACGTCAAGTTCATTATCATTCCCTTCCCGTTCTAGGGTTTTTCTACCGTAATTCACCCTAAACTACTAATTCCATGGATTAATTAGTGAAATGCAAGGATCAATTAGCCATTAATCAAGACTCATTAACTTATTACTTAAATTTACCCCGTGCACTAGAAAATAACCAAAATCTACTCTAAAACCCTCCCCGAACTCTGTAAATTATTAATTCTGAGGCTTAATCATCAACTACAAGTTAACGAGAATGAATTACTTACCTTTACAAGGGAAAACAAAGAATTTCTGGTGTATTTCGCCCTAAATCGCCCTTCCTTTACCCCAAAATATGTTTTAGAAAAATAAACTATTTTGGGGAAATATTTTAATAAATCTGTGGTTTTCTCTGTTATAGCTGTACCTGACCGCTATAGCGGTGCCTCTATAACGGTACCGACTGCTATAGAGGTCGTTGACCACCCTTGACCACAACTATAGCCAGAATTTTTCTGCTATAATGCCCACCACTATAGTGGCGTGCCGACTGCTATAGCAGCATCGACGGGACAAAAAGTTTGTATTCACCCAAACATTCCACTTTTTACAACACACCTTAAACTCAGGACATTCTAATCAATACCCTTCACGCTAAGATAAATTCTGGGAGCTCTATTTACGCAAATTCGATTTCGTAAATTCCTACGGGTTCCTTATCGTCTTAGCTAACTAAAAATAAAATCAAGCACGCCCAAATCTACCTAAAGCCTTCCCTAATTTCCTAGACCACACCTCACTCAAATTTCATTCGAAACTAGCCTAGCCTGAAATTTGTAATTTTCAAATTGGAAGGATTTTGAACATGAGGTTTTAAATGAAGGACTTATACGTAACGACGAAGAGGTCATTACATAGATAGGCTAACCAAGTTTGCTCATTTCATTCCAATTAGAGTTAAGGAGATATTGAGGTCGCATGGGCTACCAATTCCCATCATTTCTGATAGAGGTACAGAATTCACCTCTAAGTTTTAGGAAAAGTTACATGAAGAGTTGGGCACCAAGTTTGACCGTAGAACTACATTTCATCCTTAGACCGACGGGTAGTCTGAGAGGACCATTCAGGTGTTTGAGGATATGTTAAGGGTCTGTGTGATTGATTTGGTGGCCATTGAGATAAGTTCTTACCATTGTGTGAGTTTTCATACAACAATAGTTACCATGCTAGTATCGACATGGCTTCATTTGAAGTACTCTATGGGAGGAGGTGTAGATCACCCATTGGTTGGTTCAAAGTTGGTGATGTAAAGCCTTTGGGCACAAACTTAGTGAAGGAAGCTCTAGAGAAGGTGAGGTTCATTCAAGACAAGTTGTTGGCAGCCCAAAGTAGACAAAAAAAGTATTTGGGTCGCAAGGTAAGGGATATGTCTTTCAAACCCGGTGATCAGGTATTATTGAAGGTATCTCCTATGAAGAGAGAGATGCAATTTGGCAAAAAGGGTAAGCTTAGCCCTCTGTATATTGGTCTATTTGAGGTCCTTGATAATATGTCAATGCTCAAGAAATACCATGGGGATAGTGATTATATCATCAAGTGTGATTCAGTTTACTAGATAAGAATCTTTTATATGAAGAGGAGACGATTGCAATTCTTGATCGAGATGTTCAGAAACTGAGAACCAAAGAGATCCAATCTATGAAGGTTCAATGGAAACATCGTCCTGTTGAGAAGGCCACTTGGTAAATTGAGAGGGATATGCGTGACAAGGACCATAATTTATTTGAGGATACAGGTACTCAGTTATTTCTTACTTGATTCATTTTTCTTTTTTGATCATTCGGAGACGAACAATGGGTAAATTGGTATCTATTATAACGACCCTATCCATAGTTACGGTTAAGTCTAGCGTGTCAAAATTTGGGTTAAGGTTTTTTTCAGGTTAGGAGTTAGAAATTTCAGGCTAGGCTAGTCTTGGATGAAATCCAAGCATGGTACGGTCTAGGGTAATTAGGGAATGAATTGTGTTATATCCCATTTTAACACGGGTCAACTTAAGGTACAACATATTGGAAACTTCTAAATAAAATAAGGAAGTCACCACCTAATAAGTTCTAACGTGAATTAGAGCACCTATTATAAACTAAGTGATTAAAACTAATAAAGACTTCATTTTATGGTCTACTTAATGCAAGTAGTTCTAGGTAAGAGTTCTAATTATCCTAAAAGGGAAGAAATTAAGCACCCTAAAGGATCGGCTAACTACGGTTAACCGACCAAACTTAGGTTGGTAATATTAATTTAAAAATATAGCATTTTGAGCATAAGTATAAAGACATGATAAATATTTATTTTAAGAAAAGTACTACTTGCCAAAAATAACTTATAACTTTAAATTTCCCTAAGTAGATATACAGTATAAAATATTTACTTGTAATATGAAGCAATAAAAGCAGTGTTTTGGCCATTTCAATGCAAATCGCTCTTCACGATTTGAACTTATAAATTGAAATTGACCAAAACCTTTCATTTTCAAAAATCACTTGTTCCAAATCATTTTTAGGTACATCATAAAAAAATCCTTTAGCAAAAGTCCAAACAGGTTTAAAAACTTAATAATATGAAATCAAAAAAAAAAAAAAAACGTTCTTTCCTTCCTCTTAAAAAAAATCTCTTTTTGTCCCCTTTTCCTTTTTTTGTAAATCAAACTTTGTAATTTAGACATAATAAAAAAAATTAACCATTTATTTTAATACTAAGTGACTTATTGTTGAAAGACAAACAGAAATTCTAATTATTTAAACTTCTAAAAGTTTGCAACTTGAGAAGATCACATTAAAAAAATATTATGACCCAACATTTGGTGTTTGAAAAATACATTATGAAATCCAATATGCAAAGATGCCATTTTTATAAAAGAAAATTTAACTAATGATGATAAAATTTACCACATTTAAAGTTATTGAAGCCGGTTTCCAAGTCTAACGAAGACGAGCTCGTCTACCACGAAACTTATATTTTTGACTATTCCAGTATTACTAACTAGTGAGAAACTAACTTTGATTCTAAATATAAGCCACTATATTCTATATTAAAGAACCATTAAGGGTCTCCTAGCAACTCGACCATTAAACTCTAAAAAGGTACGTTTTTACCTATTAAATTTTAACCTTTTAACAATACAAATTATACGCCTAAGCCTAGTGATTATGCTAAATTCAATACCCAACGAGGGTTTGGAGAGAAACAACTAAACTTGCTATCCTATTTAATAAAACTTATACTAGTTCAAACACTAGCAAACACGAGACAAATTCCAAACATTAATGTGCAAAACGTTGATGAAAGATAATAACATGTGTATACAAAGAAAAATAAAGCTTGGAGGAGGGAAAGAAGCGCTAGACTGCTAGTGGGTTTGGAATTAAGAATATGGAATATGACTCCTTGCATGGATGGGAGATAGCATTTGAGTCTCATTTCGAGACTCGACATGAATAAGGGAGTCTTAGCCTTAAGACTCCCAAATATTGCTCCAAGTGCATATGCAAAAGAAAAACAAGATAAGAATTAGAAAAGAGAAATCTAATTTCAAATATACATAGAGTACCCAATAAAAGAGGCCGCAACTAAACCATATAATCACTTAAATTGCAACAATTCATTGAACGATACTAAAACAGAGATCATGCCTTTTAATATACAAGTATGTAGCAACGAGTAAAAACTCCTCAAGGGAAGGTGAGAACAAAAATGACAAAGATAACACACAACATGCATTTTGATTGACTTTTGACCATTTATTTAGGTGGCGTAAAAGAATCCTAAAGCGTGATATTTAAGCGACGAGAATTTTAAATTTTTTTTATCATCAACAGAAAGAAAATGTATACCACTAAACCATTATTAAGAAGAATACATCCATTATAAATATATTATGACCATCTACAGGGTTGAAGCAGGGGAAAATATCTCTATTTAAATAACCAAAACAACATCGTCTATAACATATACATGACATATCCATCTTTAATTCAAGTAGTGCATTGCATAAGAAGTGAAAAATGGTAGCTAGTGTTTTAAACAGGTTTGGCCAATTGGTTTCAATACCATTTATGGTTTCAACAATACATTACAAGTGCAACAATTTCCCCATAAAAACTACAATGAAATAGATTTGGAAAAAAACTCTATAAGCAAATGACTTAAGGCACCCAAAACATCTTCTCACCATCAAACTAGAACATGTTGTATTTCAACACATACACAGAGAAAAAATACAGCGGAAAAATAAATTCGAACGTACATTCAACCATTATTGTTCAAGTGTTGTTGAAAATCGTGTTCGCCTTGCCAAGAACTATGAGAAAGAGATAGAGAAGAAGAAACCTATAGAGTCTTTTAGCATATGTCTATCAAAGGTATGCTAGACTGATGGAGTCACAGGCGAATTTATAGGTAGGCTAAGGACTCTTAGGCAAATAACTTTAACCCTAGGGACTTTCATAGTTATTTCTTGCCATCAAAGAAATACCATATATGCATAACTTGGAGAAAAAATAATTGACTGATTTATTACTTTACTTGGGAGATAAGGCAAAATTTATTACCTAAAATATGTGGGTCACTAATACGTAACATTATACGTAATATTCTTACATTCTCCCACTTGATCCACATATTAAAATAAGACAATCCTTTATGAGTGAAAATAAACAATATGACCATAAACGCATATTCACTCCACTTAATAGTTATGCAATAATCACTTTTATCAAGAATATATTAATATAAGAATTATGGCGGTCATGCTCTTAATCAAGCACTTCCTTCCATGTATTACAATGTACAATATGTTCTAAATAAAGTGTCCAACAACTTTATAAATGAGCTTAATATAAGTCATTCAGAGTCCAACTTTATTTGATCTAATGATCACTTTATAATACATGAAATCAAAATGTGCACGTTCATGTATAAAAAAAACAATAATGTCTAGACAAACTGTTAGAGAATAGAGCAAGACTACAATGAGTTACTAAGTCCCATAAGGGTTATATGATCCTTGAAAACATTAGCTGGTAAACCTTTAGTCATAGGATCAGCAATCATCAAAGTAGTACTAACATGTTCAAAACTCACATCTTGATTCTTGACATGATCTCTAACCATCAAATACTTTATGTCGATGTGCTTACTTTGGCTACCACTCTTATTATTCTTTGAAAAGAATACCGTAGCTGAATTATCAAAAAACATTCTCAATGGTCTCTCAATAGAATCAATAACTTTAAGGCCTGAAGTAAAATTCTTCAACCATAACGCTTGTGATGTAGCTTCATAGCATACTATAAATTCAGCTTCCATCATGGATGTTGCAACAATGGTTTGCTTGACACTTCTCCAAGACACATCACCTCCAGTAAGAAGGAAAATATATCTAGAAGTAGATTTATCACTATCTTTACATCCACCCAAATCGGAGTCTGAATAGACAATGACTTCCAATGAGTCAGAATATCTGTATGTAAGCTTAAGATCATTGGTTTCTTGCAAATATCTCAAAAACCTTTTACCATCTTTCCAATGATCAAACCAGGGTTACTTTGATATCTACCAAACATTCCTACAATAAAGGTAATATCAGGTCTAGTGCAGACCTATCCATACATAAGACTTCCAACAAGTGAAGCATATGGAATGCCTTTCATTTTCTCTTGTTCCAATGCATTTTGTGGACATTGATTCAATGAGAATTTGTCGTCTTTAATGATAGGTGCTATAGGTGAACATTTTTTCATTCCGTATCTTTCCAAAAGTTTTTCAATGTAGGCTCTTTGAGATAGTCCAAGCATTCACTGAGATCTATCTCTGTGAATCTCTATGCCAATGACATATGAGTCTTCACCCATATCCTTCATTTCAAAATTCTGGATAAGAAACTGTTTCATCTCATGCAACAAACCCAAATCACTACTCGCAAGTAAAATATCATCCACATATAGGACTAGGAAAATATATTTGCTCCCACTTATCTTAAGGTATATACATTGATCGATGATGAAACCACATTATGAAATTTAATATACCATTGGCGGGAAGCCTGTTTTAGTCTATAAATAGATTTATTCAACTTGCAAATAAGGTGACTTTCATCCTTATCACAAAATCCTTCAGGCAACGCATGTATACCTCTTCTTCAAGATTTCCAGTCAAGAAAGTCATTTTCACATCCATTTGATGTAGCTCTAAATCAAATTCAGCTACTATTGCCATGATTATCCTTAATGAATCCTTCTTTGGTACAGGAGGGAAAGTTTCATGGTAATCAATACATTTCTTTTGAGTGAAACCCTTGGCTCGAAGTCTAGCTTTATGTTGGCCAACATTACCAGATGAGTCTCTTTTGATTTTATAAACCCATTTGGATCCTATAGTAGAGACTCATTTAGGTAATTCAACGAGATTCCAGACTTTATTTTTAGCCATAGATTCCAACTCTTCTTCCATGGCATCATAGTAAAGTGTGGAGTTTTCTCCACTCATGGCTTGTGAAAAGGAAGATGGATCATCATTTAGTCCAATATCATAATTAGACTCTTGGAGATATACAACATAGTCACTAGAAATTGCTGGTTTATGAACTCTTGAGGATTTCCTTACTTCCACTTGTTCAGGTGCTCTTTCAGCAATGATTTCAGGTAAAACGGGTTGCTCTTCATGTGGCTCATCAAGTGGTGGTTGCTCTTGAACTTGTTGCTCTTCAGGTAATTCATGAGAATTTAGCTGATTTACATTTAAGTTTTCAGTATATAAAGGCACCATAACTGGTTCCCTTATCTCTTTTAGTTCCACCACTTGAGTTGAACTACTCCTACTTACGTCATGTTCCTCAAAAAAATTTAGCATTTCTAGCCTCAACAATTTTAGGAGAATGAGAAGGACAATAAAATCTAAATCCTTTAGATTTGACCACATAGCCTATAAAGAAATCGCGTATTGTTCGTTCATCCATTTTTTTTAATTATGGGTTATAAACCCTCACTTCAGTTGGACATCCCCAAACGTGTAATGGGTTAAACTAGGTTTCCATCCTTTAAATAATTCAAAATGTGTCTTGGAGACAACCTTGGATGGAACCCTATTTAAAATATACACAACCATTTTTAAAGCTTCACATCATAAGGATAAAGATAAACTTGATCTGCTAATCATGCTTCTTACCATGTCCATTAATGTTCGGTTCCTTCTTTCTGCCACACCATTTTGTTGTGGTGTTCCTGGCATGGTATATTGAGCAATTATATCTTCCTTTTCAAGGAACTCAGCAAATGGACCTTTAACTTGTCCCTTTTCTCTGTACCTACCATAATATCTCCACCCCTATCAGATCTTACAATTTTGATCTGAGCTCCAATTTGTTTCTCTACTTCTGTTTTAAAAACTTTAAAAGCATCAAGTGCTTTCGATTTATTAAACAAAAAATAGAGATACATATATCTTGAATAGTCATTAATAAATGAGATAAAATATCTCTCACCATTCAAGCAAGGGGTAGGAAAAGGTCCACAAATATCTGTATGTATGATCTCAAGCAATTGAGAACTCCTTTTGGCACCTTTAGTGGATTTGTTGGTCTGCTTACCCTTTATGCAGTCCACACAAGTCACAAACATCAAGAACTTCAAAAACTCCATCATTAACTAACATTATGATTCTTTCAATCGAGATATGTCCCAATCTCTTGTGCCAAATACTTGATGAGTTCTCATTGATAATATATCGCTTAGTGCCAATTTCTTTATCATGCAGAGTTAAGACATTACATTCAGTCGTGGGGGCTGGCTCAAATTTAAATAACTTTCTATACAAATTTCCAAAATCTACAGCTTTATTGCCTTTCAAAAGTTTCATTGTAGACAAATGAAAATTGAAATCATAACCAACTATTGATAGTCTGGAAAGAGAAATTAAATTCCTAGAATACGATGGAACATAAAAAGTTTTTTCTAAATCTAATTAAAAACCATATTTTAAAATGAGACTATAAGTCCCCATGCCTTCCACATCTGATGCCACCCTATTGCCAGAATAAACATTTTGTTCACTTCATGTTGGCTCCTTAGAGTTAGAAAACCCTGCATGGTTTTGGAAATATGAGTTGTGGAACCAGAATAGATCCACCATGTATTATCAGAAACTTTAATGAAATTAGATTCATAACATACAAAGGTAAAATTACCTTTTTTTTAAGCCACTTCTTGTATTTCAGGCAATCTTTCTTCCAGTGTCCCTTCTTTCTGCAGAAATGGCAAGTGTCTTTGTCAAGACTGCCTCTTTTCTTCATAGGAACACGGTTGCCCTTCATTGTATTTTTCTTATTATGAGTCTCTAAATTAGCACTTTCAGGTATCTCATGCTTCAACCTCTCCTCTTCTTGCACACACATGGTCAAGAGTTCATTGATTGACCATTTATCTTTATGTGTATTGTAAGATATCTTGAACCATATTCCATAGGAAGAGAGTTGAGAATAAAATGAACAAGAAATGGTGCAGACATATCAACCTCAAGGTACTTGAGTTTAGAAGCAATATCTCTCATCTCCATAATCTGCTCACGCACTGTACAACTTCTATCAAATGCCATACTTGAGAGCCTATTCATAAGGGTGCTGGCCAATGCCTTTTCAGAGCTTACAAATTATTCATCAATTGCCTTCATGTAAGCTGTGACATTGTCATTGTTAGGGATGGAACCCCTAATGTTTTGGCTTATATGAGCTTTTATGAGTATTAATCTCAAGCGATTAGATCACTCCCACCGCTCATAAGAAGTCTTACCCTCTAGCGTACTTGATTTCGTGGGCTTAGGTGGTTCTTCCACACAGAGTCCCAGATCTAGATCTGAACACCCTAAAGTGAGGACTTTCTCCTTCCATTCAGTAAAGTTGTCACCAGACAACATTGGAATTCAAGCATTTTTGTTAAATAGAGCAGTAGAAAAAGCTGTGTTAATTGCAAAACAAGGATACACATACATAAGCTATGAAATACATAACCATCAAAGTGAATTACATAAATACCGATTCTTAAGTAAATTCTAAATCTTCCTGTGGGCAGAGGTTGCAACCCATGCATAGAATACTTAACTTTATTGGACTAGTAAACCAAATAAAACAAGAAAATAATCCATACCTGTGAGCATAGGATAATTTTTAAACAGAAAGGTTTACTATCTCATTGCAATTAATCTAACCAAACTAGTTACCTCCCTGTGGGGTAAGGTTACTATTTTGATAAGATAATCAGACTTTATTAGATGCCATTATTATATCTTAATCACTTAACTATATGTGATCAAAGAATTTATATTCACTTTATATAAATACCCAAGATGCTATGGCTAACCCAAGTACATGACAAAAGAACTCAAAAATGACATCTTACAATAAATAATTAACTTAAACTTGATATTAATTATCAAAATATGAAAATGGATTGAATAGGCCGAGCCTACATCAAAGCAATCCTTTATAATAAAGCATCTCAAAGTATTTAACTTTAATAATTAAATTAAACATATAGTTAATTAATCACAATGCTAAAACAGGATTGAATAGGAAGAGCCTACATCAAACAATCCGGTGCACAAAGTGTCTCACGTTAACAGGGGAAAAAGCGCATAACAAAGAGATAGGATGAGCCTACATATTCTTCATTGAGACAGTAATTCTTAAACTTAATTAACCGATTCAAATAAATCATCAATTAAATTCATGTTCCAAGAAGAATTGACTTTAATCTCAAAAGAAAAAATTAATTAATCTTGAATATTTACAAGGCCAAAAGCAAACAATTGTGGCATGTAATTACATTTACATGAACTTACAGTGACCACCAACTAGCAATACAAAACATTCATGTATTCAAAACTTAAAAAAAATACCTTTAACTAATAAAACTTAGCATATGTTCAATACTTGAAGAAACACTAAAGTTCAAACTTTCTGATGACTTTTTTTTTAAAAAATTATTAAAAACACAACTTAGAGACAACATAGGCTTACAACTGACAAAATCAATCAAGATATTGATTTTTTTGGACACTGAACGACACAACTGAAGTAGGCTCTTGATACCACATGTTGTATTTCAACACATACACAGAGCCAAAACGCAGCCAAAAAAATAAATAGGAACGTACCTTCATCCATTATTGTTCAAGTGTTGTTGATAATTGTGTTCGCCTTGCCAAGAACTATGAGAAAGAGATAGAAAAGAAGAAACCTATAGAGTCTTTTAGCCTATGCCTATCAAAGGTATGCCAGACTTGGAGTCACAGTGTCATGCCCCGACTTCCAACGAGGTGTGATTGGAACCCGGAGCCGACAAGGCCCAAGAGAACCAATCTTTGCTCATGTACTCTCATATGTATGTTCGCATATGAATATTATTATTTTTTCATGTAATTAAATATCAATGGAGGAAGTCATGACAATATATGCAATATATGAAACTGGGCCGTTAGGGCCATTGCATCAAAATGAACGTACATCTTTTACTTTTATCTCCCCCACATATGTCTACAAAGACTCTAATAGCTACACGACCATGTCTATACAATATTTACAAAATGCCAAAACCTAAAGAACACATGTGATTTGGGAAGCCCCGAAGCAACTGGAGCTCACCAACAATCTGCGGATATCTCGTCACCTACTGCAGAGATCTACTACACTTGTGCCTACAACATGTAAGATAAGTCCCCCAAGAGGGGTCAGTACGAATAAAGTACTGAGTATGTAAGGCCGTATGAAACTATAATAATACATAAGTACTTACAAGAAATGGAGCGTAAGAGAAAACGTCAATATGGATATACCTCCGTCCTGAATATGTGGAACCATGTTCATTACTTATATTCTTCCATTACTTGGTCATTCAGTCGCATAATTAGCTTTCTTATCATAACTTCCATATATATATATTCATGCAAGGGATAAAGTCTCATCTCTTTTACAACTATCTCTATTATTGTTCACCCAACTAGTTAGTGATTCACAATACCTTACGGATCATCACCTTATAAGTAAGTACATAATACCGGGCCTCCACCTTTGGTGGGCTAAAATAAATAAATATATAGTACCGGGCCTCCACCTTTGGTGGGCTATAATATATAAGTATATTACCGGACATCCACCTTTGGTGGGCTATAATAACTAACATAGCATAATATTGGGATTTTTCCATTTTCAACTTATACCCTTTAGATCGTAATCCATTCTCAGTGAGACATGACATAGAGTAACCATTTGTGCATTACTACTTTACAATCTTACTTCCTTGACATAGTTAAGTGATACATTAGAGATCATGACACTAAAGCTCACACTTATATACACATCTCACTTCACTTCACTTCATGAGATCCATACATTGATGATCATGATAATATTGGAAACACACATTTATGCCTTACTTCACTTCCTTACTTTCAAGAGAGTGACACCTTTATTTGTGAGGGGTAGATATATTAACTCGCACATTACCTCTTCGTTATTCTCATGAGATCTTATGAGATTAGTACCTTTACACTTGGGAGAGATTGGTACCATTAGACTTTGGAACATGACATGATGGTGGAATGCTTTTCAAGGATAAATAGGTTCTCTTGTGTTATTACTTTCTTGAAATAGTTCTTGTAGGAATTACCACGTTATGACATCTTTGGAACATACTATTATTAGGACTTGTGAACCATTTCGATAACTAGGTAACCCATGAACCAAAATAACTAATGAATGGGGTATACATGACTTAGGAATGAATAGATTCTCCTTACGTCGTCACTTTCCTTGAAACAGTGTCTTTTAGTAGTTACAACAACATTATGAGAGCTTTAGGAATTTCAGTCCATGGATAAGAGACATATGAATGCCAATCGGTCAATGAATAGGAAACATGTGGATAACAATATATATATCCAACCTGAATGAGACACCTTAGCATATTTCAGAATAGGACAAGGGTAAGACCAATATGAATATTATGTGTTGCAGAAGGATACGGACAGAGTAACCTTACATACCTTATATTCCCAATGTATTTATGTGAGCACAATAATTCCACTCCTTCCTTACGTTTCACTTTACATCACAAATACATAAAGGAACCAACATTAACCACCAACTTCCTTACAAATGCATATGAAAACAATGAGTTACATGTTTATATTTAAAATGGCATTTCCTTCTCTACAATACCATTTACGGCATTAACATACCAACAATGTCCCATTCATGCCATACATTGAACACAAGCTACATTTCACGTGTATAAGACAACCATAAGTTACATGAGTTCCCTATTCACCCTTTACTATACCATTCATGGCCCTTTTAATGCCAAAAATACCATAACATTTTATACATTGACCACAACATCACATACCAATAGCATTTCACCACAAGGCTTCTCCTCTACACTTTCTCATAAGCACCATATAACAATTATTCCATTAAATTGCTTCAATACACCTCACAACAACAAATCGGCCAAAATCCCATAATTTACACTTATAGAAAAATAACAAGTTTAGGACCATAATAACACCATACATGTTGATATTTTATCCATACCATGCTTTTTCATCAAAACTACAAGTCATAATTCAAGTCACAATCCCATGGATAACACATCTTTTTCACAAAAACCAAAAGTGCCATGTCCAACACTTCCAACCATAACAAACATTATATACATAATATCTCATGCTTATAATATGTTAAAGTACAAGAATAATCACTTACCCAAGCTTGGAAGATGATGATCTTGTCCAAAAATGCCTTAGGGTTTGAAGAGCCACAAAGAGCTTTCTTGAAATTTCTAGAAAATGAGAGAAAGTGATGTGTATGGCTAATGAATTAAAATATGATTTTTTGGCCACCTTTTATAAAATATTAAAGTCATCCTTAGCCATTAATTCCATCATTGAAAAGTCAAGGCAAGAATGGGTCATTTTGACCCATTGGGCCTTTCATGTTTTGTTCATTTTGGTCTCAAATTAGGCCCAATAACCCATATCATCTTAACCCACTAACATCAATGTATAATTCACCATATATCTCATTTTTAAATAATTCCATAATGTCACGACAATATTCTCTTACGAAATTCTCATTCGTCGTCTCGATCGCAAAAATAGGAATTCTAGTCGCCCATGGCTTCATTAGACATTTTGGATAACTATTTATGTTTCATGATTTGATCATGTAGGAGTATGTAGGAGTTTATTGAAGTGTTTGAAGCTTTAACAATGCTAAAAGAACTCCAAAGAACCAAAATAAACCATCCAAGAATCATTGTAGAATTGCGTTACAAAACGAGTGCGGAAGGATACAATTTTTGTGCCTTGCGCCACTGCTGCAAAGAACAAGAATCCTTGTCCTATGAATCATGGTCTTGTGCCACACCCCTTAAATAGGGTAGTGGCGCAAGTTTCAGAACCTTGCTGAATTTTTCGGCCACTTCTTCAATACTTGCATATCGACCAATACCTTATCGAAACACTACAAAATACTTACTTAGTGATCTTAATCATCAAGTAACCATGACTCCAAGTCACCAAATGAGGTTAGAATGTGTACGGGGAATTACCCAAATGCCCCACGAAATCACAAAACACCTCCTACGAAGGTTTAATCACATGTACGAGGTCCAAATTCCATTATCTCATCAATAACATTACCAAATACATACTTGTGGCTTTCGACACCTAAGTAAACATTGTTCATCGTCGTCATATTGGGTTGGGAAGGTACGGGGTGTTACACACAGGTGTATTTATAGGTAGGCTAGGGATTCTTAGGAAAATAACTTTAACCCTAGGGACTTTCATAGTTATTTCTTGCCATCAAAGAAATACCATATATGCATAACTTGGAGAAAAAATAATTGACTGATTTATTACTTTACTTGGGAGATAAGTCAAATTTATTACCTAAAATATGTGGGTCACTAATACGTAATATTCTTACAGAACATGCTTTCTATATGAAATCCGGGAGGCAGCTAAATGGAGTAAATAACAATATGAAATAAGAAGATAAGGTTATATTTTCACAAATCAATCATGACAGATTTTACATAAAAAAGGCATGCTGGTTATTGAACTGTGAATCACAAACTTGTGAATATGAAAACACAGATGTGTAAAGGAATATGAAATAGAGCCAAATATCCCTCACATGTAAACACATAACATACTTTCTTTTATTAGAAATCAGATTCAATTATTGTCGGGAAACCAAAATTTAAGCAAGCCAAAAGTGTATTCAAACATTCATGTGTCTATTTTTGTGTTTAAAATAAAAGAGAGGACGAGATACCGACCTTTTGTGGAGCAGTGAACTAGGGCGTCGGTCTCGGCTACTCAAATCTTTGGTTCAAAGTCTCCTTCAAGACCAAAGAGATGTAACCAGAAACAATAGGAATTTCTGTCTGATTGAAAAAAAGAAGATGAATAGAAGAAATTCTTTTATGTATTTTTCTCTGCCTTTTTGCACTACATCTGTACATGGTTATATATACATCTTGTATTTCTTGCTTTCCAAGAAATAAAAAGTAATCGACCCTAAAATAAAAAAAAATAAAAATGCAGAACTAAAATAAAAGATACAAAACCTAAAATAAAAGATACAAAACTAAAACAGAGAGGCATAATCTCTTGCTATTCATGTATGCCAAATATATCCATAAAGCTGCCGCTGATTTTCTCCTTATTGAATCAGTGGTTCAACTTTTCTTTAAACTTTACTTTCTTTGATGAACCTTATTTGTCAGCTACTTATAAAACATTATCCCAACAACCCCCTCAAGTTGGAGGGTGGTGAAGCAACTCCCAACTGTCCCAAAATGGAACAATGATTTGGGCCTGAAAGGGGTTTCGTAAAGACATCGACTATTTGAGAATGTGAGGGAACATAATACAAAGAAATAAGTCCAGCAAGGTACTGTTGACGGACAAAATGATAGTCGAGATCGACATATTTTTTTCTTTCATGAAAAAATGAATTATTTTCAATGTGAATCTTAGCCTGGCTATCAGAGTGTAAAGGGATTGGAAGAAAAGAAGTTATGGATAGATCCTCCATTAAACGTACTAACCAAGTGAGTTCGGAGATAACACGCTTCATTGATCTGTACTTTGCTTCAACTGACGAAAGAGATATTAAATATTGTTTCTTTGATTTCTAAGAAATAGAGGAAGAACCCAATGTGATTAAAAACCCACTAATAGACTTTCCTGAATTCAGACATCTTCCCCAATTAGAGTAGCAAAAGGTGAGTAAGTTGAAAGATGGATTTGAAGTTAACAAAATCCCAAGGCCAGGATCAAGGAGCAAGTATCAAACACAACGCAAAGCTGCCTCAAAATATGGTTGAGCTAGATTTTGTATGAATTAACTCAGGTGTTGTGCGACAAAGGATAAGTCGGGATGCATGTGTGTGAGATAATTGAGCTTACCCAAAAGATTGCGATAGATAGTAGGCTCAGAAAGAATCTCTCCATCATTCATTCGTAGATGGGAAGACGAATCAAGTGGAGAAGATGCAGGCTTGGCATCAAGAGAAATAACTCTGAGATAAGGTCCAAAGTAAATTTTCTCTGACTTAAAATAATACCTTGCGGTTCCCTGATAATTTCCATGCCCAAAAAATATTGTGCCCTTCCTAAGTCTTTAATTTTGAACACTGAGTCAAGAAACTCCTTAAGATAGTTAATCTCATTAAGATCATCTCCAGTAAGAAGTATATCATCAACGTAGACAGCAACAATGAAGACTTTGGAATTTGATTTTTTGAAAAATAATGAGTGGTCATTTAGGGAATGAGAATACCCTATGAAATTCAAGGTTGTTGTAAGTCGAGCATACCATTGTCATGAAGCTTGACATAGTCCATATAATATTTCTTCAATGGACAGACAAGATTAGGTGTAAGGCAAAACATTCTTACTGGTAGTTTCATATATACTTCCTCCTGTAAATCACTATTTAAGAAAGTGTTGTTCACATCCAATTGTGAATCATGCCAATTCTTCTTTACTGTAACTGTCAATAAACATCTGATAGAAGTCATTTTAATAACAGGAGACTAAGTTTAATTAAAATCAACACTGTCCTGCTGTATATCACCCCTAATTACTAGTCGAGCCTTGAATCATTCAACTAAACTATCCTGCTTATACTTTACTTTGTAGACCCATTTACAAGGTAAAGCTCTTCTTCCTGGAGGAAGTTCAACAAGTTCCCAAGTTTTATTAGCTTCCAAAGCTGTAAACTCTTTGTTCATTGCTTCTTGCTAACAAAGATGTAAAGAAGCCTGGGAGAATGAAGTAGGTTCACAAATATGTGAGAGAGAATTTAATAGTAATTGATTAGATTTCGATAGACTGGAAAAAGAGAGAATTGAAGGTGAAAAAAAGAGTTAAAACAACTAGATGTGTCATAAGTGAGCAAAACAAAATCACAAATATAATCGTCTAGATAAGTTGGTAGGTGATGCCCTCTAGTAGATCTTCTGAGTGCCGGCTTAAGAGGTCTACTGGTAGGAGGAATAGGTGAAGAAAGTTGAGGTGGAGAAGCTAAAGATAAATTTCTTGGAGTATTAATGAGATGATCTGAAGAAGAATCAGTAAGATGTGAAGGAGGGTCGAAAGGAGAAAAATTAGAAGGAGGAGAATCAATAGGAATCGAGGAAGAATATGCTAAGGTATAAATAGGGAACTGTTAAGAGAAAAAAGAATTTGTTGACGTAGGAATGAAATTATTAGCTACTGCAGTGTTGGAATTTAAGAAGAAAGGGAAAACAGTTTCATGAAAAACTACATCTCTTGAAATAAATGCCTTGTGAGTATCTAGATTTAACAACTTGTATCCCTTCTTTCCAAAGGGATACCCCAAAAATACACATTTTATGGATCGGGGATCTAGTTTAGATATGTGCACAGGTAAGGTTGAGGAATAGCAAAGACATCCCAAAACTCTCAAATTATCATAGGAAGGTGTATGGCCAAATAAACGTTCATAGGGATTTTTCATATTGAGCACTTTGGAGGGAAATCAATTGATGAAAAAAAATGCCCGTTAATAAACAATCCCTCCCAGAATTTAGTAGGTAAAATTGACTGGAAAAGCAGTGCTCTACAAGTCTCTAACAAATATCTATGTTTCCTATCAACAACCCCATATTGTTGGGGAGAATAAACACAAGTTGTTTGTTGTATGATACCTTTGGATGTAAGAAACTGTGATGCAATATTGCTGCCTTCTAGTTCAAAAGCATAATCTGTCCTGAGCACTTTTACTTTTGTGTTTAATTGAGTTTCTATCATGGCTAAACATTGTTGTATGATGGTGAAAGCATTGGATTTTGTGCTTAGTAAAAAATTACAGGTTCCGCTACTATAATCATCTACAATAGTAAGGAAATATCTATAGCTGCCATAGGTTTGAGTTTTGTAAAGACCCCCTGTATCCAGGTGAATCAAATCAAAGATATACTTGGAGGTAATAGAACTAGATGGAAATGGAAATTTAGTTTGCCTAGCTTTAGCACATACATCACATGGAAAGTTAGAAGGAATAGGAGAACATGAAATAGAATGAACATTCTTCATATTAGAAAAAGGCATATGTCCAAATCTATGATGCCATAAACTTACATTAGGAGAAATAGAACTTAAACAAACTTCATTTTTCAGATGTATTAAAAGTGATTAGAACCATGCTTCGAGTACATGTGAAATCAAACTTCATGTTTCAGCTGCGTTAGAAGTGATTTATACATGTATTAAGGCCTTTAGTAACTCCTAGCTCATAGCCAAGTTGAAATCTTCCTTACAAGTGGTTTTCTTGTGAAGAATCTTTCCATAGTCAACTTCAAATGATCATAACTACTATATTCTGATGAATTTTTTATCAAAATACCCTATAAATTATATATATTTTAATTATCTTTCCAACACATCCAGTTTTGCCTTAATCTGATGTCGAAGCTAAGAGTTATGGTCATTTTAGTGAAGCACTGTACAACAATGAGAACACACTATTGTAGGTACGATTGTGGTTACAGTATACGATCGTACAATGCTTCCAGATGATTGAAAAATCCCCGAAAACCTGAAATTTAACATGTATACCTTCCAACCACGAAAGGGAAGCACGACCGTGGTTAGAAACCACGATCTTAGGTACGATCGTGACTTCTAAAGTTGATCCAGTTGAAACTTAGAACCTACGAACCAAGGCACGATCGTGAGTGAGTCCCAAGATCGTGCCAAGGTTCATTTGATCGAGTCCATATAACCCCAAAATCCAACTCAGACCACGATCACAACCCACGATGGTAGGTAGGACCCACAATTGTGGGAAGGTCTCTTAGGTTCCATCCTGCAGCTTTTTAGTTACAAATTTAAAAGGGCACAACAGTCTTTTCCCACTCTTTTAACATCAAAACTACGTCATTTAATCTATTTCAAGGTTGATTATTAGGCCTAATATTACCCTAATCCCTCATTACATAGAAATTCAGTCGACACTTTGCCAAATATAGAGAAAGAGGCGATTTTCTTCTCTCAAGGCCAAATTAGGGTTCTTCAACTTAAAACTCCAAATTCAAATGTTTCAATAAGGTTGCCTTCTCCAGTTATGTGGGATTTCATCAGTGTGTTCCTTTCACCCATTGAGTCCCAAAGTTAACTCAAATTCTTCAAGTTTAATTCACTTTTCAAGCTTAGGGTTTTTCATTGAAAGTGTTAATTCCTTTAGTTTTAAGTTTCTTGCTTGACTAAACCATGAATATATGTTTTCTCATATATTTGAGCCTCCTTACATACTAATAGATATGAATTCTCATAATATTGGTAAATTCTTGATTTTGGGCTTAAGTTATGAAATTTCATATTATCGTCAGTTTATAGAATTGCCATTTGTTGTTGCATTTTTCTGAGATGGCGGGTTATGAGAACCCGATGACCTAGGATATCATGCATTTTTAGTTGAATACTTAATTATTCAATTTTCATGATTTAGAATGCTTTCAGATAAAGCACTTATCTTTCAGTTTGAGAAAATCATTATTGTTGAGCATTTCAGTATATCATTTTGATTTCAGTTGGGAGAAGTACTTAGCACCAAGAGCACTAAGAGGACAAGGGATTAGATAACCCAAGTCCTAAATTACATGCCACCATAGGTAAAAAGGGGTCCTCGCTAGTTGAGAGTGTCTCCCTTTTCCTTAATGGGCTCATGAGTGAATTCACGCCAATCATGGTTCGTACCATTGGCAAGTCATAGAACACCCTCCAAACTTGGGCTATAGGTCACATGGTCTATGTCAGTTATAGAAACCTCCCACAGTTTAGTCTCAGACCTCGCTTGACCTTGCATTCTGTTTATTCAACATCTTATAGTGATATTTTATTACTGTGTCATAGCAAAAGTTTATAGAGCTCAGTCCCATTTAAGGTCATCATGTCACATTCAGCATGTTCATCTTATATAGTGTAGTGCATATCTCACATGCTCAGTACATTCAAAGTACTGACTGCATACTTTCCTTTATGCTATATTGTCTTATAATATAGGTTTGGATGTTCAGCATCCCAATCGTGGTTAGCTTGATCCAGAATCACTTTAGCAGTTGTGTTTGGTGAGTCCTCATCATTCGAGGGCTAATTATCAGTCTTTCTTTTTGGCATCATTCAGCTTCTCATTACTAATCAACAGAGAGTAAGCATGATTTACTGAAGTCAATGGTGATAGTAAGATAAAACTACTCCTTGCAGTAGCATATGCATCATTCAATCCCATAAGGAACTGGATAAGCGTACTATCCTGTTGTGATTTATGAAACTTGGTCTTTCCACCACAAGTACAATCATAAGAACAGTGTTAGTTGACATCTAGGCTCTCCAATTCATCTAATACCCTACAATATCTAAATTTCCCTACACTAAATCACTGATTTCCTTCTGCAGTTGATGGATTTGTGGACCATTACTCTGTCCAAACCTCTCCTCCAAATCTTCCCAAATTTCTCTGGCTGTTTTAGAGTAAATAATGCTCGTTGTTATCTCTTTAGAGAGAGAGTTGAGAATCTAAGAAATCACCATATCATTGCAATGATACCAGAACTTATGAGAGTCAAAGGTGATGTTAGGTTGTTCAGTGGAACCATTGATGAACCCAACCTTGTTTTAAGCAGATAGAGCAATAAGAACACCTCTTTGTCATCCATCATATCCCTTTTCATCAAAGACTGTGTGAATCAAACTTATCCTAGGAGAGTCCGAAGGATTGCTAAAAAAGGGTTAAAGGAGTCTAAAACAGCACTATTGTTAGCTGTTCCGGGCAATGGAACAATAACTTTAGGTACAAGAGTATTATCATTATTACTAGTATAGGTTTGGTCTGTCATGGTGATTTAAAAAGAAACAAAATATAAAAGAAGATGAACGAAGAATTAGATGACAAGAAAGAATCGTGTCCTAGGCTTCTGATACCATGAAAAAAAAGAAGATGAATAGAAGAAATTCTTTTATGTACTTTTCTCTGTCTTTTTGCACTACATCTGTAAATGGTTATATACATCTTGTATTTCTTGCTTGCCAAGAAATAACAAAGTAATCGACCATAAAATAAAAAACTACACTACCTAAAATAAAAAAATAGAACTAAAATAAAAGATACAAAACCTAAAAAAAAAGATTCAAAACTAAAACAGAGAGGCAGTCCCTTGCTATTCACTTATGCCAAATATATCCATAAAGTTGATGTTGGTTTTCTCCGTATTGCATTAGTGGTTCAAAGTTTCTTTCTTCGATGAACCTTCTTTATCAGCTACTTGAACAAGGGAGTCGGTCTCGACTACTCAAATATCCTGTTCAAAGTCTCCTTCAAGACCAAAGAGACTTAACCAGAAATAGAAGGAATTTTTGTCTGATTAAAAACAAAGAAACAAGAAAACAAGTGTTTTTCTAGCACAAGGAGAAAAAAAAGGGAACAATAGTTTTCAAAAACTTTGTTGCGAAGGGGAATATGAGGTGGCCAGAAAGCTTCCTTTTGCTGAAGATATAAGGTGTATTTATATGTGAAAGCCTAGGGTTAGTGTTCTTGAGAAGGAAAAGATATTTTAGATTTTGAACTTGGTCAAAAACACCATTCAAACTCAAACGTTGGGGGTTGTTGGATGCGTTAAGCAGCCTTCACATGATTGAAAAGACCAATCACAAAAATGGAGTGGTAAGCCTCTGTCACTGTTGACAAAGTGTGAAACTTTGCTTGAAATGAGGGGAGGTGAACGTTGAGGGAAAGAGAGAGGCGCGACCTTTGAGAAGTTAAAGGACAAGTCCTAATCTGATACAGGGCTTGAGGGTAGTTCGGGTATTTTAGGTAGATAAAGTGGGGGTATAATGGGTAATTCAAGGTGTTTTATGAGGGCTGATGGGTATTGAGCTTCTATATTTGGGCTTTAAAGTTGGTTCCCTGGATAGATTTGGGCATTCTTTTGATAGTCCGATTAGCTGAAGCAATTTTGGGCTTTTTCCTTCTTTAAATTAGTTCTTTTGAGCTTCTAATCAAATAACTAGTGCACTATATAATGATAATATGTAGAAAGTAATGTTCTAATATAAATTTTTGCTAATAGTTGGACACAAAATATTTATTAATAAATTATTTAATAAATATAAAACTTGAAATAAGGTGTCGATAAGAGACTATTTAAAAGGAGGTGTAAACCGATAGAAATAACTTTGATAAAAATATAAACTTACTAGTAATTCTAAAAATGTGACAACAACAGTATAATAGTAATAATAATAAGAGGAAGAAAAAGAAGAAGAATAATGAAAAAATAATGTATTTAATTTATTAATAAATTTGAAACTCAGGCGAATATAATTTGAAGAAAGGAGGGTCAAAATTGGGTGTCAACATCTGTTCCTCTTTGACCGGAGATGATGAAAGAGTTTTCGGATAAAGAAGTTGACAAAATAGCCAATTTTATCCTGATTACTGGGTTGGGATGAAGTTCAGAAAAGGTACGAGGACAAAGAGAAATTTTAAAAAATTTATGGCCGAGCTTTGGTTTGTGAGTTGCCTACATATCTCGGGTTGCACAAGAATCAGGTCAAATGTAGTTCGAGAGTTGTAAAGAGATAAGATAGGAATGAACTTAGAACACCCTTATCCATAAAGGTGCCTTAGTATCGGTGAACGATAAAAATGACTGTGTAGATGGCGAAGTAAGAGATTAGGCTTAAAGAAGTGAAGATATAATTTGAAAATGAAAGCGAAGTCAAAAAAGAAATTTAAGAGAATAATGAGTAAAGGGAATTGGAGTGAAATTGAAACTAGAGCTTAACAAAAGTAGATGGTTTGGACGAAATGAAGTAAAAGCATAGCCAAAGAACGATACTTTCCTAAAAACTATCCCAGTATCGAGTTACGATGAGACTGGGTTTTAAGTTTGGTAAAGAGAACAAAGAGAAAGGGCCAAAGATAGAAAAACGTCGCGGGATTTAAGACTCGATAATTGAATATAGAAAAAGGTTGATCTAAAATTTTTTGCATGTCCCAAATGTGAGATGTAGGTTGAGTAGAGTTTGAGAGTAAATCTTTGACCATTGTTAGTGAGTTTGACTCTCCAACAAATTGCCCCAGTTCACTGCTAAGATGATGTTCCATGTTTTGCTGTGTCTTTTGTTGTTGTATGTAGGTTATGCTTCCTACTAAGTCTTGATAAAATTGTTAGCAAAATAGAGTAAAGCATGAAAAAATATAAATAAAAGTATTATGAAAACAATTCATAAAACAAATGCATCCATTCTGACCTGGTTCTCTAGATGCAATTAGTTGTGCGGTATTTCTAAATAACAACTTCAAATTATATGCCTGTAAAATTCAGCAGACTAAGTAGAAATATTAAAAAACGTAGTGCTTAATAATAATAAAAAAATAGATAATTAAGCTTGATTTTTTCAAGAAATTCAAAAGATAGCATGCAGTGCTTAACTAATTAAATATGAATAAATAATTAAGGTATTGTTAAATGTTTAACTAAAGGCGAACAAGCATAAATATCCAATTGAAAGTAGACATGCATAAGATGTCTTATTAGAGGGCAGACTAACCTAATATGTCCTATTTTAGCGTGGAAGAACCCAATGTGTCCTATTTTAGGTTGGATGGACCCAACGTATCCTCAAATTATATGCCTACAAAATTTATCAAACTAAAAAGCAGTGCTCAATAAAAGACAAATGAGTAATTAAGCATGATTTATCAAGAAATTCAAAAGATAGCAAGCAGTCCTTAACTAATTAAAAAATAAATAAATAATTAAGGCAATTGCGAGATGTTCAATTAAAGGCAAGCAAGCATAAATATCCAATTGAAGGCGGACATGCATAAAATAGTCTTATTAGAGGGCAGACTTACCCAATATGTCCTATTTTAAGGTGGACGAACCCAACATATCCTTTTTCAGTGTGGACAAGCCCAACGTGTCCTATTTTAGGGTGGATGAATCCAAAATGTCCTATTTTAGGGTGGAAGAAACCAATGTGTCCTATTTTAGGGTGGACGAACCTAAAAATATCCCATTTTAGGATGGATGAACCCAACATGTCCTATTTTAGGGTGGACGAACCCAACATGTCCAATTTTAGGATGGATAAATCTAACATGTCCTATTTTAGGGTGGAAGAACCCAATGTGTCCTATTTTAGGGTGGATACATCCATTATGTCCTATTATAGGGCAGACAGACTCAATATACCCCATTATAGGGTAGAAGAATCCATTATATCCTATTTTAGGGTGGAAGAACCCATTATGTCCTATTATAGGGTGAACAGACCTAATATGTCCTATTTTAGGGTGGATGAACCCAATATTTATTGTAAATTTATGAATATTAATGAAGTGCAGAGAACTTGGTGCGATTTTCTCATAGCAACGAACATTCATAAACTAGTTAAAAGCCTGGTGTAGTTCCTTTGCAGTAGTGAATATCCAAAGTGCAGTGCTTTTGCAGTAACAAACTTTAATGGTGCAGTGCAACATTAGTGATTATTCATAATGTAATACCCATAATTTAGGATCTTCCACTTTGACAAAATTTTGCAATGAAGAAAGTTCCTGCACTCAAAGAAGAATGTAAGTTTTAAAATTTGCTTCATCTGAATCTTGTGCTGCCTTTCTTGAGATTTGGGCTTTGTTTGCAAGTGTTATCCTTTAAGAATAAAAAATCATCTCTGCATTACTCAAAGAAAAATTTGTTAGTATAAAAGAAAATAGTTGCCTTGCATTGAACCATAAAGCTTTGGCATTGAATTTGCGTTTCTTATAGCTATGGC
This sequence comes from Capsicum rhomboideum, assembly GCA_031232105.1. Taxonomy (NCBI): domain Eukaryota; kingdom Viridiplantae; phylum Streptophyta; class Magnoliopsida; order Solanales; family Solanaceae; genus Capsicum; species Capsicum rhomboideum. The sequence continues at coordinate 139,094,984 of CP124716.1, forward strand.
ATTGCTGCAATTTGATGATGAAAAGGTGGCTTGTGATCTCAAACTTATACTTTATCAAAATAATGATAGGATATCTGCAAATATTTCCTTGTTTTGGCTATAGAGGAAATGAATTTTTTATAATATCGTGACCGAACCCAGAATAGGCTCCTACATATCCCGCTACTAACAGGAATCAGGTCAAACGTAGTTCATACAAAAGTCTAGAAAGGATTACAAAATAGTAGCTACTCATAAAGGAGGGAAAAGGAGAATGATATTCTTAAGTTACAAAACAATGGCAACTCATAAAGGAGGGTAAAAGAGAATGATATTCTCTAGTTGTAAAATGATGCCCTTATCAGTTGTAACACCCCGAAAACCTTAACTAAGATTAGAACCATGATTCGAGTACATGTGAAATCAAACTTCATATTTCAGCTGCATTAGAAGTGATTTAGACATGTATTAAGGCCTCTAGTAACTCCTAGCTCATAGCGAAATCTTCCTTACCAGTGATTTTCTTATGAAGAATCTTTCCATAGTCAACTTCAAACGATCATAACTACCATATTTTGTTGATTTTTTTTATCACAATACCCTATAAATGATATATATTTTAATTATCTTTCCAACACATCCAGATTTGCCTTAATATGACGTCGGAGCTAAGAGTTATGGTCATTTTAGTGAAGCACTATCCAACAGTGAGAACACACTATTGTAGGTACGATCGTGGTTACATTATACTATCGTAAAATGCTTCCGTATGATTGAAAAAGCCCCAAAACCCTGAAAGTTAACATGTATACCTTCCAACCACGAAAGAGAAGCACGACCGTGGTTAGAAACCACGATCTTAGGTACGATCGTGACTTCTAAAGTTGATCCAGTTGAAACTTACAACCTACGAACCAAGGCACGATCGTGAGTGAGTCCCACGATCGTACCAAGGCTCGTTTAATCGAGTCCATGGAACCCCAAAATCCAGCTCAGACCATGATCACAACCCACGATCGTAGGTAGGACCCACAATTGTGGGAAGGTCTCTTAGGTTCCATCCTGCAGCTTTTTAGTTACAAATTTAAAAGGGCACAACAGTCTTTTCCCACTCTTTTAACATCAAACTACGTCATTTAAGCTATTTCAAGGTTGATTATTAGGCCTAATATTACCCTAATCCCTCATTACATAGAAATTCAGTCGACACTTAACCAAATATAGAGAAAGAGGCGATTTTCTTCTCCCAAGGCCAAATTAGGGTTCTTCAACTTAAAACTCCAAATTCAAATGTTTCAACAAGGTTGCCTACTCCAGTTATGTGGGATTTCATCAGTGGGTTCCTTTCACCCATTGAGTCCACAAGTTAACTCAAATTCTTCAAGTTTAATTCACTTTTCAAGCTTAGGGTTTTCATTGAAAGTGTTAATTCCTTTAGTTTTCAGTTTCTTGCTTGACTAAACCATAAATATATGTTTTCTTGTATATTTGAGGCTCCTTACATACTAATAGATATGAATTCTCATAATATTGGTAAATTCTTGATTTTGGGCTTGAGTTATGACATTTCATATTATCGTCAGTTTATAGAATTGCCATTTGTAGTTGCATTTTTCTGAGATGGCGGGTTATAAGCAACCGATGAACTAGGATATCATTCATTTTTAGTTGAATACTTAATTATTAAGTTTTCATGATTTAGAATGCTTTCAGATAAAGCACTTATCTTTCAGTTTGAGAAAATCATTATTGTTGAGTTTTCAGTATATCATTCTGATTTCAGTTGGTAAACTTGACTGGAAAAGCAGTGCTCTAAAAGTCTCTAACGAATATCTATGTTTCCTATCAACAACCCCATTTTGTTGGGGGGAATAAACACAAGTTTTTTGATGTATGTTACCTTTGGATTTAAGAAACTATGATGCAATATTGCTGCCTCCTAGTTCAAGAGCATAATCTGTCCTGAGCACTTTTACTTTTGTGTTTAATTGAGTTTCTATCATGGCTAAACATTGTTGTATGATGGTGAAAGCATTGGATTTTGTGCTTAGTAAAAAATTACAGGTTCCGCTACTATAATCATCTACAATAGTAAGGAAATATCTATAGCTGCCATAGGTTTGAGTTTTGTAAAGACCCCATGTATCCAGGTGAATCAAATCAAAGATATACTTAGAGGTAATAGAACTAGATGGAAATGGCAATTTAGTTTGCCTAGCTTTAGCACATACATCACATGGAAAGTTAGAAGGAATAGGAGAACATGAAATAGAATGAACATTCTTCATATTAGAAAAAGGCATATGTCCAAATCTATGATGCCATAAACTTACATTAGGAGAAATAGAACTTAAACAAACTTCATTTTTCAGCTGCATTAAAAGTGATTAGAACCATGCTTCGAGTACATGTGAAATTAAACTTCATGTTTCAGCTGCGTTAGAAGTGATTTATACATGTATTAAGGCCTCTAGTAACTCCTAGCTCATAGCCAAGTTGAAATCTTCCTTACAAGTGGTTTTCTTGTGAAGAATCTTTCCATAGTCAACTTCAAATGATCATAACTACTATATTATGATGAATTTTTTATCAAAATACCCTATAAATTATATATATATTAATTATCTTTCCAACACATCCAGTTTTGCCTTAATCTGATGTCGAAGCTAAGAGTTATGGTCATTTTAGTGAAGCACTGTACAACAATGAGAACACACTATTGTAGGTACGATTGTGGTTACAGTATATGATCGTACAATGCTTTCGTATGATTGAAAAAGCCCCGAAAACCTGAAATTTAACATGTATACCTTCCAACCACGAAAGGGAAGCACGACCGTGGTTAGAAACCACAATCTTAGGTACGATCGTGACTTCTAAAGTTGATCCAGTTGAAACTTAGAACCTACGAACCAAGGCACGATCGTGAGTGAGTCCCAAGATCGTGCCAAGGTTCATTTGATCGAGTCCATAGAACCCCAAAATCCAACTCAGACCACGATCACAACCCATGATGGTAGGTAGAACCCACAATTGTGGGAAGGTCTCTTAGGTTCCATCCTGCAGCTTTTTAGTTACAAATTTAAAAGGGCACAACAGTCTTTTCCCACTCTTTTAACATCAAAACTACGTCATTTAAGCTATTTCAAGGTTGATTATTAGGCCTAATATTACCCTAATCCCTCATTACATAGAAATTCAGTCGACACTTAGCCAAATATAGAGAAAGAGGCAATTTTCTTCTCTCAAGGCCAAATTAGGGTTCTTCAACTTAAAACTCCAAATTCAAATGTTTCAATAAGGTTGCCTACTCCAGTTATGTGGGATTTCATCAGTGTGTTCCTTTCACCCATTGAGTCCCAAAGTTAACTCAAATTCTTCAAGTTTAATTCACTTTTCAAGCTTAGGGTTTTTCATTGAAAGTGTTAATTCCTTTAGTTTTAAGTTTCTTGCTTGACTAAACCATGAATATATGTTTTCTCATATATTTGAGCCTCCTTACATACTAATAGATATGAATTCTCATAATGTTGGTAAATTCTTGATTTTGGGCTTAAGTTATGAAATTTCATATTATCGTCAGTTTATAGAATTGCCATTTGTTGTTGCATTTTTCTGAGATGGCGGGTTATGAGAACCCGATGACCTAGGATATCATGCATTTTTAGTTGAATACTTAATTATTCAATTTTCATGATTTAGAATGCTTTCAGATAAGGCACTTATCTTTCAGTTTGAGAAAATCATTATTGTTGAGCATTTCAGTATATCATTTTGATTTCAGTTGGGAGAAGTACTTAGCACCAAGAGCACTGAGAGGACAAGGGATTAGATAACCCAAGTCCTAAATTACATGCCACCATAGGTAAAAAGGGGTCCTCGCTAGTTGAGAGTGTCTCCCTTTTCCTTAATGGGCTCATGAGTGAATTCACGCCAATCATGGTTCGTACCATTGGCAAGTCATAGAACACCCTCCCAACTTAGGCTATAGGTCACATGGTCTATGTCAGTTATAGAAACCTCCCACAGTTTAGTCTCAGACCTCGCTTGACCTTGCATTCTGTTTATTCAACATCTTATAGTGTTATTTTATTACAATGTCATGGCAAAACTTTATAGAGCTCAGTCCCATTTAAGGTCATCATGTCACATTCAGCATGTTCATCTTATATAGTGTAGTGCATATCTCACATGCTCAGTACATTCAAAGTACTGACTGCATACTTTCCTTTATGCTATATTGTCTTATAATATAGGTTTGGATGTTCAGCATCCCAATCGTGGTTAGCTTGATCCAGCATCACTTTAGCAGTTGTGTTTGGTGAGTCCTCATCATTCGAGGGCCAATTATCAGTCTTTCTTTCCGGCATCATTCAGTTTTATACAGTTAGAGTTAGTTGGGGGGGCTTTTCCCAACAACTTATCGTATTTATAGGCTTTCAGACAAATAGCAGATATTTACTTTATGTTATGTTCAGTGGTTTTCCATTTTGTTTTAAACATTGACTTTTGGTTTTGATTATTCATAAATCAGTCAGACTTTAACTTCCACACAGTGTTATTCAGTTTATATAGTATTATTAGTGTCATACCAAGCCATGGGTTAGCTTGTGGTCACTTGTGACTCTAAGCACCGTGTTATGACTAGGGTGTAGTCTCGGGTCATGAAAAACTTGGTATCAAAGCATCAGGTTTAAAGTGTCCTAGGGTGTCTAAAAGCCGCGTTTAGTAGAGTCTTGTTCATGGGTGTGAAGCATGCCACACTTATGAGTGAGAGGCTATGAAATATTTTAGTAAAATTTTTCACTTCTTTCCTATTCATATCGGGCGATAGAGTGTGAACTATATTAAAATCTTCTTCTAACTCGTGCTCTACGCATTTATAGAAAATGCCTCCCAGAAGAGCCAACGGAAGGAGAAATGGAAATGGGAACCAGCAAGCACCACCAGCTCCAGCAGACCCGTTGAACGAGCAAGTATCTCATGCTGAACTTAGGGTCGCTTTCATGGTGCTAGCTCAGGCCATGAATGCCCAAACTAATCAGTAGGTTGTTGCCCCAATCAAACCCACTGGTACCACTGCACCGGCTAGAGTCAGGGACTTCACTCGAATGAATCCTTTCTTTTTCCATGGTTTTATAAGTTAGGAAGATCCACAAGATTTTCTTGATGATATTCAAAAGATTATAGAAATTATGGGTTTCACTCCAGTTGAGAGTGCTGACTTGGTTGCTTATCAGTTAAAGGGAGAAGCTCACATTTGGTGCAAGTAGTGAAAAGAGGATAGAGGTGCAAAAGCAGGACCAGTAGAATGGGATAAGTTTGTTGCTACATTTCTAGATAGGTTCTTCCTACTTGAGTTGACGGAGGCCAAGATTCAAGAGTTCATTAACCTGAAGCAGGGTAGCTGATGTCGCCCAAAATATACCTCCGGAAAAGTATAATGCGCTCGTTGTATCAAATATAGAACCCAACTAGGTTGGGGTCGATCCCACTAGGAATAGGTCGAAGTTTATGTAGAATGTTGGTTTGAGTAACTAGTAAGTAAGTAAAAATGGGTTTTTTTGTGAAGAAGTAATAAAGTAACGATTGCTGATTGTATCGAGTTTGTAGACAATAAGAGAAATACACTAGGAATGTGATCCCCAATGATTCCTTAACTCCACCGGTTACTTGTGCTAACAAAATCGTCCTGCTATGTGGCATGCAAAATTTGACATGATATGTTCATCTAAACGTCTCTCGACCTTGGTTAGATGAATTTCACTCTTCTCCTCTTAGTTTTCGAGTGTCGCACTACTATCCCTTGTCCTGGATCTCAGATAACTATTCCCGCTAAGGCTCAAGTTATTAGATGAAGGTTGATAGCTTCAAATCTCTGTTGTTATCCCCTTTTGCCAATCTCTACCTCTCTCTCGAGCAAGTCTAGAATTCAGGCGAGTTTCTAACGTTTGCAACCATTAGAAAGCAATCAAAATGAAGGAAACAATAATACATGCATTCACAGCGGTTAAGAGTTGCTTTGCACTTAACCGAATTTGTTAATTTCTCATGGTTCACACAACCCTAGTTGATGAGTTTAGCTACTCATCATTGTAAGAGCACAAGAAGACTTCAAATATGAAAACATAGTTGCACACTCACAATAATGAAGAAGAACTGAAATCTCAATTATCAATAAAACTCAAATTAGGGTTTGTAACTACAAAACCAAGAATATGTTTATAAGCTCAAAAACAATATGAAATATCTCTCAAAACAATGTAATATCTCCTTCTTGCACATAGGACTATACAGGGGTATTTATAGATACAAAGCTAATCTTATCTTAATCAGAACAGGAGAATAGAGTCGGCAACTTTCACGGTATAGTGACTTGGTGTCGTGGAACCAAGTCACGCCACATAGATGAGTGTCATGGAAATCAGGATCAAATCAACATCTTCAGAACTAAACCCACGTCACCTAGTCACGCCACGTGACTGTAGTTACACCAAATGACTGACTGGCGTGGAAATCAGGAAGCTTTCAATCATTTCTGAAGATGAGTCACGACATCCACTCATGTCACGTGAGTGGCATCCATATCACGTGGGTAGTATCGTGACTCCCTCTATGGTGCATATTCTTGTTCTTTCATTTTCAGACACTTCATTCTCGGGCTTGATTCTTCCTTTTTGATCATTTTTCCTTCAAAACCTATTTTCCTGCAAAGTAGGATAGAAAGCACATCATACCAACCAAATACACCTAAGTTATTGCATATTTTCCTTGTTTTAAGCATCGAAAGTACCATGTAACCATGGCGTATCAACACCCTCAACTTAGAACGTTTGCATGTCCTCAGGCGAACAAACCAAAAACAAACATACACGATGCTTAACTAAGAGAAATCTAAGGGTCCTATGGCAGTCCACTCATTTTTTTTGGCACAAAAACTTTTTCGACCCCTCCTATTTGCAAATCAAAACCATAGTGTGTATACAGGCAGCATATTATCATGACACAGAAGGGATAAAGTGATGACACTAGATTATGAACAAATAACTAAGCATATATGCAAATTCCATTGTTCGAACAAATAGCAGCTAACAATGCAACCCATGTACTCTCACAATCAAAGATGTCCTATGCACTCACAGTATGCTAATGAATCTCAAATTAGGGACTCGGTCAAAACACTCTCTCTCACAAAGAAGTTCAAATAGTGTGCATGAAATACCATAGACTTGCCCTTATTTTCTATGCCTTAAGTTTTCGAAAAGTTGGACTAGGATCATTATAGGACTTTACTTGGCTTGTAATGTAGGCTTGGGGATGGGTATGGTACATATGAATATGGTGACTCAACCCTCCTTGACACTACACTATTTTTGGCTCCAACTTTCAACCTTTCTCATTTTTATTCTCCCTTATTCTCCTTTCTTTTATTTTTAGATTTTGGGTGTGATTTTTCTCAAACTTCACAACACAAACAACTATTATTTTTTCTTTTTTCTTTACTTTATATATATATATATATATATATATATTTTTATTTTTTTTTCTTTTCTTTTTCTTCACACCCAAACCTGTTTTCTCTTTTTCTTTTATTAACCTCTTCTTTATAGCCAACTCAATCTACGCACCCCTATAATAGCCACCCTCAACTTAGGCGATTTGCCTGAGTTAAGGTACACAGTTTCCAAGGAGGGACCAGGGCCAAGGCAGGTTCATTGTAAGTCAAAATGGGAAGGTGAATAGGCTAATGAAAGAAATAGGTCAATTAAGGCTCAAAGTCGGGATCAAGGGATACTTATTCGTTTGGTCAGGCATTTAGGCTAAAAGTGGACTTTATTCAAGACGGCCTATGATCCTTTCCTAATCACTATCCTCTAACCTAGGCAAGACTAACCGGGTAAGTTCTGGATCACACACACAAAGTGAACTAAGTAATGACCTCACACATACAGCATAGGGTTGTATTATCATCTACTACATATTCGATTCATGCAACGCTAGCTGCAGTTATTTTGTCTATAATCCTAGTGCCATAACAAGATTCAACAACTATTACACATAAAAATGCTACACACACATACTTCAAAATAAAAATTTTCAGGAGGGGTATCCTTAACATTCAAAAAACATAATTTTTTTCAAAACTGGACTGTACTATAGTTCCCTGATTTTTCTCCTAATTCAACACATAAACACATAATAATATAAATAACACCCTAAACATGTCGGTTCTACTATGATAGCACACTCGAGGGAAAAGATACACGGCAACAAAAAACCCCAAGTGGAGGTACACCCACACCCCCAACTAACAATAGTGCACTGCCCTCAATGCACAGATATCAATAAAATACAAGGGAGTGAAGACATACCTGTGGCTCCCTAAGCACCAAAAGTGGGCCAACCCATAGTGGGATTATCAGTCTGCCCTCTGGGCTCTCTACTCTATGCATCCGGTGGAGGGGGTGCCTGACTGAAGGATGCACCATGTGCCCTCTGATCCTCCGTTATCTGGCTAGCATGATACTCCATCCTAGAGGCCTTAAACGCTCTTCAAAGATCACCCTCATACTCATCACCATTTTCAACCTGGTCCTCCGGACTGCGGGGCCTCTTGCCTCTATCCATTGGAGGCTCCTCATCGGCAAATAGATCCACCTCAAAGGCCGGCCTCAGTGGGGATGGAAAAGGCATATGAGGTATAATAGGGGCACTGCTCGAAGCCAACGCTCTAACCTTCTCCCTCAATGCTGCCACCTCCTGTGTCAAACCTATCAATCAGGACTCTGGGCCGAACTCATCCGGGAGGTCATCCGTTCCTCAAAGCTGTCAATCCTTCCATGCAGCCCCCGCATAAACTGATCCATCGTCACAGTCATCCGGGACTCCACCCTAGCCTTGTCATCCTTTACTGTGGTCCTAACCCATGGCTTAAGCTGGGATACCAACTTAGCCATCTGGGCCTCGGTGTGGGCCTGTCGCTCAAACATCTTCGTCTGTCGATCAACCAACTGCTGTAGGAAGTCCCTAGAAACTGAAACCATACCAAAGAGAGGAGGAGGACCTGTAGTACCAGGTACCGTATCATCAATAGGGCCAGTGCCCTCAGCTGGTACAGGAATAGTCTCGGGTACCCAAACCGGTACTGAAATAGGCATAGGTGCACTACCCGGCTCATCTCTATTTCCAGGCCCTTTAAAAAGGGCTGATCCTGATGACTCGGGCAGCTGTGTCCCCCGTGGAAGAATGAGGTGAGATCCCCACTGCTGCATCAGACCAATATCCACTATACGGGTCATCTCTATATACTGATCGAGGGTAGGTAGACGAGCTATACCCGCCCTATCACATAGACCCTGAATCAAGCAAGGGAACAGAATACTGGTATGATCATGAAAAGCCCGCTCATGAATCTTTCATACGATGTATCGGGTAATATGAATCTCATAACCCATAAGGATACTGGCCACCACCACTGCCCGATCTAATGTAAGTGAATTGTCAGCATTAGTTGGACCCAACCGATGCCGAACCACGGACCACCAAAAGCTGCCTACAAAATATAGCGTGAATTTCTTGATATCTAGCTTAACAATCACCCAACTCGCAGCCACACCATCCTCCGCTATATACCCCACAATCCAATTCAACAACTCCAACTTCTGATCCGTATCCCGCATCTTAACCCTATCTCTGACAGTGTCCATGCAGTGATTAAACTCAACAGTCATCGCTGGCAGTGGACGATCTGCACCAAATAAGAAGTGGTGGATGGTCTGCTCTGATATATCAACTCGGGTACCTCGAACCATAATGTGTGTCAATAAGGGCTGGTCCCTATACCACTGCCCCACAGGAGTACTCAAGTCAACTGACGCAGCATATGAGGCATAAAATTCTTGGACCAACTCCGAGCTATAGAGACCAGAAGGCTACGCCATCTAACCAAGTCCATACCGCTCAAACACAGCCCAAATATCAGGCAAGGCCTTCAACTCCTCAAGCCTTTACCGGGGCTCCTCCATAATGCTCTTCTGACATACACCCCGCTCCGTCAGCTTGACATCCCTGTCATAAAAAGTACGCATGTCCTACAGACACCACCGTTGAACCTCCCTACTCTGTGCGGGAGTCGAAGTACTCTGGACACCAGTACCTAAAATAGAGGCTGTAGCATCATCCGCAGAGCCCAACTCCGAAGCATCCTCCCCCTCTTCAGACTGGGGGGCGAACTCGAAAGACTGGTCCAAAATAACCAGTGCTACCGGTAGTGGAATCGGCTGAAGTGCAGCCCGAGCAGCAGCTCGGGCCTGAGTCTGTAACCTCGTGGTACGAGGGACTAATGTCGTATCATCATGTCCAATCTCAAACTCCTCCACGGACCCACTTTGGGCGGATTCAGTTGGCTCATCGCGTAAACGGGTTGGTAATTCTGGATTTTTGGTGTGAATTCTGGATGAAGAATCCAGATGGTCACTTTTAAGGTTTGATTTGGGAGGCATTGCAACGGGTTTAGGATTGGATTTTTGGGTATTTGGGTTGGGTTAGGGTCGGATTTTTGATGTTTTGGGTCTGGTTTGGACAATTATCGGGTATGGGGGGTCCGATTTTTAAATGGGGGTCGGGTTTATGGTGGATTTTATGGTGGTGGGTCGAATTTTGTAAATGGGGGTCGGGTTTATGGTGGATTATGTGGTGGGAGTTCAAATTTTAGGTGGATAATTTGAGAAAGTTTGAGAAATTAGGGTTTAGTGGTAGGTGTTTTAAAATAGAGAAGGAATAGGGTGGGTTCGTGTGTTTTATCAGGTAAAAAAGAAGGGACCTGAAATTGAATTAAAAAAATAATAATAGGATCGGGTAGGGTCGGGTCTTGGGTTATCTGCAGATTCCATATTCCACGGAACCACCCACGTGACGTGGATTGGACTCACGTCACTTGGTTCACTGGCATAGCTTAGCTCCTGAACCCTGAAAGTTGCCTCTGATTTTCATGAGACAACCCACGTGACGTGGGTTGACCTACGTCACGTGGGTCCTCCTCCATAGGTAAGATTCTGAAACCTGAAACTTGCCTCTGATTTTCACGGCACCAACCACGTGTCGTGGGTATACTCACGTGACGTGAGTTATGGCGTGAGTTGTACTGAACCTATTCAGGTAAATTTTGTGACTTTCAGCTAACTGCTCCTCCAATGCTCAGACCTCAACGTAATAAAATGTTGGGTTGCCTCCCAATCAGCGCTTGATTTAATATCGCGGCACGACATGACTAACTTGGATATTCAGACTTTACCAACTAGCCTATGGATTGCCTCCCATGAAGCGCCTGATTTAACATCGCGGCACGACATGGCTAGATTGACTACTTAGACTTCATCAAGCTCAAGTTCCTCACATGTCTTTATTTTTTTCGTGATTCCCACATAATGCTTAACACGCTGCCCATTGACCTTGAATAGAAAATTATCTGCTCCTTTTAGCTCAATTGCTCCATGTGGGAATACCCTAACCACCGTGAATGGTCCGGACCATTTTGACTTTAATTTTCCAGGAAACAAGCGAAGCTTGGAGTTATAAAGTAGCACCAAATCTCCCGGGTGAAACTCTCGATTCTCAATTCGATGATCGTGATATAATTTCATCTTCTCTTTATATATTATTGAACTTTCATAAGCCCGGAGACAAAATTCATCCATCTCATTAATCTGCCCAAGTCTCAATTTAGCCGCTTCACTCCAATCTAAATTCAACCTTTTCAATACCCACAAAGCCTTATGTTCAAGTTCGACAGGCAAATGGTAAGATTTTCCAAAAACCAACTGATATGGTGATGCACCAATTGGTGTTTTGAAAGAAGTTCAATATGCCCATAACGCATTATCCAATCTTTGAGTCCAATCAGTCCTATTGGCATTAACTATTTTTGCCAAAATAGACTTGATCTCACGATTTGACACCTCAACTTGCTCGCTTGTCTGAGGATGGTAAGGTGTTACCATCTTATGTTTAACACCATATTTTTCAAGCAGGGCCTTGAACAGACGATTGCAGAAGTGGGATCCTCCATCACTAATAATAACTCGGGGTGTACCAAAACGTGAAAATATGTTCTTTTTCAAGAATGCTGTGACACTTCTTCCTTCGTTATTAGGAAGTGCAATTGCCTCCACCTAGTTAGAAACATAGTCTACAGCTACCAAGATGTGTTTCATTACATGCGAGATCACAAAAGGACCCATGAAGTCAATTCCCCACAAAATCGAACAATTCCAGCTCAAGTATAGTTGTCATGGGAAGTTCATGTCTACGTGAGATATTCCCTTGCCTTTGATATTGGTCACACGCGCGAGCATAATCAAGAGCATCTTTATAAATACTGGGCCAGTAGTACCCATAGTACAAGATTTTATGGGCAGTCCGTACACCTCCATGATGACCCCCAACTGGAGATGAATGACATGCTTCCAAAATACTCATCATCTCGATCTCTGGAACACATCTTTGAATTATGCCATCAGCACACACCCTAAATAAATACGGGTCATCCCAGAAGAAATTTCTTACTTCATGCATGAACTTTTTTCTCTGCTGATACGACATATCTTTTGGAACTAGATCACTTGCCAAAAAGTTGGCAAAATCAGCAAACCAAGGATTAAGTCTTGAGATGTTGCTAGTACTTGCTCATCTGGATAAGTATCATCAATCTCAAGATCATCCCATAATTTAAGCATGGCCTCCTCCTCAAGGCGTGATAGATGGTTAGCAACTTGATTTTTGGTTCCCTTACGATCCTTGACTTCAAAGTCAAATTCTTACAATAGAAGTACCCACCGAATCAATCTTGGCTTAGCATCCTTTTTTGACATAAGATATCGAAGAGCTGTGTGGCTGTATGCACAATCACCTTTGTACCTATTAAGTAAGATCTGAATTTCTCAAAAGCAAATACCACTGCCAACAATTCCTGCTCAGTCACAGTATAATTTTTTTGAGCTGGATTAAGCACTTTGCTAGCGGAGTAAATCGGATGTAAACTCTTCTCACGTCTTTGGCCAAGGACTGCACCCAACCCCACTCCGCTAGCATCACACATAACCTCAAAAGGCATCATCCAATCTGGTGACACAATAATATGGGCTGAAATCAACTTCTCCTACAGACACTCAAATGCTCTTAGACATTCCTTATCGAACACGAACTTTACCTCTTTCTCCAAAAGTTTGCATAATGGATGTGCAATCTTAGAGAAGTCCTTAATGAATATTCTATAAAGCCAGCATGACCTAAGAAACTCCGAATACCTTTCACAGAGATAGGTGGAGGTAACTTTTCAATTACCTCAATTTTTGCCTTATCAACCTCAATACCCTTCTTTGAAATCTGATGCCCCAATACGATACCCTCGTTGACCATGAAGTGACATGTTTCCTAATTCAGCACTAAGTTGCACTCCTCGTATCTCTGCAGCACATTGGCAAGGTGTACCAAGCAATAATCAAATGAGTCTCCCACAACAGAAAAATCATCCATAAAACCCTCACTAGTGTCTTCCACCATGTCGAAGAAAATAGACATCATGCAACGTTGAAAGGTGGCCGGTGCATTACATAGACCGAAAGGCATCCTTTTAAATGTGAATGTCCCGTATGGACAAGTGAAAGTGGTCTTATCTTGGTCTTCGGGGGCTATGAAGATCTTATTATACCCTGAATAGCCATCAAGAAAACAATACCATCCTCTACTAGTGAGACGGTCTAACATCTGATCCATGAAGGGCATAGGAAAATGATCTTTTTCAGTCCAAGAATTTAGCTTTCATTAATCCATGTAAACTCTCCATCCAGTAACCAGCCTCATTGGAATCAACTCATTTTTTTCATTTGGAACCACAGTGATTCCCCCCTTTTTCGGCACACATTGAACAGGGCTCACCCACTTGCTATCAGTAATAGGGTAAACCACTCCTGTATTTAACCACTTGATGATCTCTTTCTTCACAACCTCTTGCATAAGTGGGTTTAGACTACGTTGGTGCTCAATGCTCGGTACGCACTTAAGAGTAAGTTGAATTTGTGAGTGCAAAGACCGGGTGGAATTCCTATAATATCAGCGATGGACCAACCAATGGCCCTCTTAAATTTTCTCAATACCGAAACCAGAGCCTCTACTTTCCACTCCACCAATTTAGCAGAAATAATCACAGGCAAGGTGTTGTTGGCTCTCAAAAATATGTAGCGAGGTAAGCTGGAAGAGCCTTAAGCTCCAAAACTGGAGGCTCCTCAATAGATGGACGAGCTGGTGGGGTCACCCTATTCTTCAAATCAAGATCAAATTTCTTTGGAGCATAAGTGTATGCTCCTTTACTAGTGAGTGCACCAACCATCTCATCGTATTCCTCAATACCGTTGCTATCAAAATTCATAATCACGGCCGCAAGAGCTTCTACCCCCAACTTTTCTTCAACAGACACAACAACATTACTATCATCAACTGCATCTATCACTGAAATCACCCGCTTATCTCTTGGTTACTTCATGGAACGACAAACATTGAAAGTGACCTATTCTTCATTTAACCTGAATTTCATCTGCACTGTTTCCATGTCGACCAGTGCACGACCAGTGGTAAGGAATGGTCTTCCCAATATGATTGGAACCTCGAAGTCAACTTCATAATCAAGAATCACAAAGTCAGCCGGAAAGATGAAAGATGCAACCTTTACCAAGACATCATACAGAGTGCCCACCGACTTTTTCACTATCCTATCAGCCATGAGAAGTCTCATAGAGGTTGGTTTTGGTGCTCCCAACCCCAACTTTTTTACTGTCCTTCTTTTCGACTAGGGAACGCGAAGCAACCGCACTACAATGATGTAAGTTATCTACTGGCTCAAAACTGACAATTCTCTTTTTTGTCACCAAGTCTTTCATGAACTTTGCATAACCTGGCATCTGCTCCAATGCCTCAACATGAGGGATATTTACTAACAACTCCTTCAACATTGTAATAAACTTCTGATATTTGAATAGGTCACTATATCAAATATAGAACCCAACTAGGTTGGGGTCGATCCCATGAGGAATAGATCGAAGTTTATATAGAATGCTGGTTTGAGATAAACCATATCCTCTTCTTCAGGATCATCATAAACAGGCACATATGGTCTCTGCTGTGCTCTAAGCCTTCTTTGTCGCTCTTCAGCATCAACCATACGCTGTGCTGCTTCTTGCATCGCTCGATTATCTCTTTCTACTTGTCTAAGAACATCTTTCCTAGCTTGCTCTTCCCGTGTCAACCGAGTGGTATTTTGATCTGTTGTTTCATGAATGTCTCCTGCAGCTGTGGGATCCTGAAATTCATTAGTATTTACTATTCTTTGATTAGCTCTCAGAGTTCTTTCAATTTCAAGATCAAGTGGAATCAGGGGATTGCCTTGACTCCTAGTATTGGGCATACACCGGCGTGTACCCTCAAAATTATGTAAAAGCAAGACCAATCACCTCCAACCAGTAATAATCAACTCCGTAACCGTATTCCCCGGCAACGGTGCCAAAATTTGATATCGCCTAAAATATACCTCCGAAAAAGTATAGTGCGGTCGCTGTATCAAATATAAAACCCAACTAGGTTGGGGTCGATCCCACGAGGAATAGTTCGAAGTTTATATAGAATGCTGATTTGAGTAACTAGTAAGTAAGTAAAAAGGGGTTTTTTTTGGTGCAGAAGTAATAAAGTAACGATTGCTGATTGTATCGAGTTTGTAGACAATAAGAGAAATACACTAGGACTGTGATCCCCAATGATTCCTTAACTCCACTGGTTAATTGTGCTAACAAACCTGTCCCGCTATGTGGCATGCAAAATCTGACAAGATATGTTCATCTAAAAGTCTCTCGACCTTGGTTAGATGAATTTCACTCTTCTTCTCTCAATTTCTGTGTGTTGCACTACTATCCCTTGTCCTGGATCTCAAATAACTATTCCCGCTATGGCTCAAGTTATTAGATGAAGTTTGATAGCTTCAAATCTCTGTTGTTATCCCCTTTTGCCAATCTCTACCTCTCTCTCAAGCAAGTCTAGAATACATGCGAGTTTCTAACATTTGCAACCATTAGAAAGCAATCAAAATAAAGGAAACAAGAATACATGCATTCACAGCGGTTCAGAGTTGCTTTGCACTTAATCGGATTCGTTAATTCCTCATGGTTCACACAACCTTAGTTGATGAGTTTAGCTACTCATAATTTTAAGAACACAAGAAGACTTCAAACATGAAAACATAGTTGCACACTCACAATAATGAAGAAGAACTGAAATCTCAATTATCAATAAAACTCGAATTAGGGTTTGTAACTACAAAACCAAGAATATGTTTATAAGCTCAAAAACAATATGAAATATCTCTCAAAACAATGTAATGACTCCTTCTCACACATAGGACTACACGGGGTATTTATAGATACAAAGCTAATCCTATCCTAATCAGAACAGGAGAATAGAGTCGGCAACTTTCACGGTATCGTGACTTGGTGTCGTGGAACCAAGTCACGCCACGTAGATGAGTGTCATGGAAATCAGGCTCAAATCAACATCTTCAGAACTCAACCCACGTCACCTAGTCACGCCACGTGACTGACTGGCGTGGAAATCAGGAAGCTTTCAATCATCTCTGAAGATGAGTCACGAAATCCACTCACGTCATGTGAGTGGAATCCACATCACGTGGGTAGTATCATGACTCCCTCTACAGTGAAGATTCTTGTTCTTTCATTTTCAGACACTTCATTCTCGGGCTTGATTCTTCCTTTTTGATCATTTTGCCTTTAAAACCTATTTTCCTGCAAAGTAGGACAAAAACCAAATCATACCAACCAAATACAATTAAGTTATTGTATATTTTCCTTGTTTCAATCATCGAAAGGGTCATGTAACCATGGCATATCAGTAGCATGAGTGTGAAGGATTATTCTCTTAAGTTAACTCAGCTTGAAAAGTTTGCTCCAACCATGGTTGCTGACTCGAACACCCGTATGAGTACGTTCGTGTCTGGTGTTTTTGAGGATGTAGTCAAAGAGTGTAGGACACTATGTTTGTTAGGAAGATGGACATCTCTAGGTTGATGGTTCATGCTCAGCAGATTGAGGAAGAGAAGGTTAAGGAGAAGGAAAGGGAGAATATGAATAAGAGAGCTAGAATAGGGAACTTTGATTATTCTCAGCAAAAGTCTGGTAGTGATAATCACTCTCAATTTCTGCAGAGATCCTTAACCTCAGCACCATCATCTGCCAGTGTTTCATCCCCCAGGCCCAGGAAAGATCATAAAGGTAGAGTGCCAGGTTTTAAGTCTCATTTTAGGGCTTTCAGTGGTCTTACTTTCCCAACTTGTAAGAAATATGGGAAAAACAATCTAGGAGAATGTTTGATAGGTAAGGATGGGTGTTTTGGTTGTGGAAAGCTAGGCCATAAACTTTGAGATTGTCCATCAGCCAAGTGAGGTGATATCAGTGGGCGCACTCAGGGTACTTCACCAGTAACTCTGGCAGGCCGCCCGACTCAGTAGCGTGCTTCATCTAGTGCAACTGTGGCGGACAACATCAGAACAGGTTCTATGCCCTTTAGACTTGACAGGATCAGGAGGGTTCTCCTGATATGGTCACTGGCATGCTACAGGTCTTTCATATTCATGTCTATGCATTGTTAGATCCGAGGTTCAAACTTCCTTTTGTGACACCCTATATAGCAGTAGACTTCGATGTCATTCCCAAAACTCTTTCAGAACCATTTGCAGTTTCTACTCTAGTTGGTGAGTTAGTCATTGCTAGATGGATATACAAAAATTGCCCAGTCACAGTTTCTCAAAAAATCACCTCAGTTAATCTTATAGAGTTAGACATGATAGATTTCGATGTCATTCTTGGTATGGATTGGCTCCACTCTTGCTATGCCTCTATTGATTGTAGAAATAGATTAGTCCAGTTTAAGTTTTCAAATGAACCAGTCATAGAGTTGAAGGGTAATACCTTAGTGCCTATAGGTCGGTTTGTCTTTTTACTTAAGGCTAAAAAAATAATTTCCAAAGGATGAATCTATCATCTTGTTTGGGTTAAGGATTCAAAGTCTGATACACCAACTCTTGAGTCATTTCTAGTGGTAAATGAGTTTCCAGAAGCGTTCTCAGAAGATCTACCCAGAGTTTCTCCCGGGCGAGAAATTGACTTTGGAATAGATTTCCTTCCAGATACCTAGACGATCTCAATTCTACCATACTGAATAGCTCTAGCTGAGATTAAATAATTAAAGGAGTAGTTAAAGGATCTTCTAGACAAGGGTTTCATTGGGACCAACATCTCTTCATGAGGTGATCCAGTTCATTTTATGTGAAAGAAAGACAGTTCTCTCAGAATTTGTATCGACTACCATCAGTTGAACAATGTCACAGTCAACAATAAGTATCCCATCCCTAGGATTGATGATTTTTTTGACCAACTTCAGGGTGCTAATTGTTTCTCTAAGATAGACCTCAGATCTGGCTATCATCTACTCAGAGTCAAAGAATGTGACATTCCAAAGACAACCTTCATAACTCAATATGGTCACTTTGAATTTGTTGTTATGTCTTTTGAACTAACAAATGCTCCTACAAATTTTATGGACTTGATGAATAGGGTGCTCAAGCATTACTTGGACATGCTCGTTATAGTCTTCATAGATGATATCCTCGTTTATTCTCAGAGTGAGGATAAACATGCGGACTGTTTAAGAATTGTCTTGCAGGCTCTCAAAGATCGCCAGTTATTCACTAAGTTTAGCAAGTGTGAACTCTGGTTAAAATCAGAAGTATTCCTTGGTCATATCATTTTCGGTGAAAGTATTCGGGTTGATCCTCAAAAGACCGAAGTAGGTAGAAATTGCCCTAGACCCATCTCTCCATCAGATATAAGGAGTTTCTTGGGTTTAGACGATTACTACAGATGGTTTGTTGAGGGATTTTCTTCTATTTCTTCCCTCATGTCCAGATTGACTAAGAAGAAAGTCAAATTTTAGTGGTTCGATTCTTGCGAGAAGAGTTTTCAGGAGTTGAAGACTCGACTCACCTTCGCTCTAGTTTTGACTATGCCAGAGGGTTCTGATAGGTTTGTGCTTTATTGTGATGCATCCAAATTTGGCCTTGGTTGTGTGTTAATGCAGCATGGCAAGGTTATAGCCTATGATTCTAGAAAGCCCAAGCCTCATGAGAAGAATTACCCAACTCATGATCTTGAGTTGGCAACTATCATTTTTGCCTTAAAGATTTGGAGGCACTATCTTAATGGGGTTCATGTTAATGTGTTTACTAATCACATGAGTCTTCAGTATGTATTCAACCAGAAAGATCTAAATCTTCGTCAGAGAAGGTGGCTATAGGTGTTGAAGGACTATGATATAAGTGTCTTGTACTATCCGAGTAAAGCCAATGTTGTGGCTGATGCCCTTAGTAGATTGTCTATGGGAAGTGTTGCTCATATTGAGGATGAGAAGAAAGAGTTAGTTCGTGAATTTCTCCGGCTTGCTAGATTGGGAGTTCGATTGGTTGATTCAGTCGAAGGTAATACTTTGATTTAGAATGGTTTAGAATCTTCATTGATAGCTGAAGTGAAGGAAAAGCAAGATAGTGATCCCTTTTTGCTTAAGTTGAAAGAAGCGGTCCAACGTCAGAAAGTTGAGATTTTCTCCCAAGGGGGAGATGGTTTTCCAACTTAAGGTAATAGTTTCCCCTTAATTAATTCTTTCTATTTCATGTCACTAAGTTATTATCAAGTCATAGAATGCATTCACAAGTTTAGTTTAGCCTATGTTTCAGTTACAGGCCCAGTTATCATGTTGGTGTACAACTCTTAGAAATTCAGTATTGGGATTGCAGCTCTTTCCCAAAATTTTCAGCTTAGTTAGTTTTCATTCGGGGACGAATGAACCCAAGGGGGAGATATTGTAACACCCCTAAAACCATAGCTAAGATTAGAACCATGCTTCAAGTACATGTGAATCAAACTTCATGTTTCAGCTGTATTATAAGTGATTTATACATGTATTAAGGCCTCAAGTAACTCCTAGCTCATAGCCAAGTTGAAATATTCCTTACCGGTGGTTTTCTTATGAAGAATCTTGCCATAGTCAACTTCAAACGATCATAAATCCTAGATTCTAATGAATTTCTGAGTTCTACACCCACCAATTGATATATATTTGAATTATCTTTCCAACGCATCTAGATTCTCCTTAATCTGATGTCGGAGCTAAGAGTTATGGCCATTTTAGTGAATCACAGTCCAGCAGTGAGAACACATGCTTGTAGGTACGATCGTGGTTACATTATACGATTGTACAATCCTCTCATATAATCGAAACAGCCCCAAAAACCTGAAAGTTGACATGTATAATTTCCAACCACGAAAGCGAAGCACGACCGTGGTTAGAAACCACGATCTTAGGAACGATCGTGACTTCTAAAGTTGATCCAGTTGAAACTTACAACCTACGAACCAATGCACAATCGTGAGTGAGTCCCACGATCATACCAAGGATCGTTTGATCGAGTCCAGAGAACCCCAAAAACCAGCTCAGACCACGATAACAACTCACAATCGTAGGTAAGATCCATGATCGTGGCAAGGTCTCGTGGGTTCCATCCTGCAGCTTTTTAGTTACAAACTTAAAAGGGGACATCAGCCTTTTCCCACTCTTTTAATATCAAAACTAAGTCGTTTAAGCTATTTCAAGATTGATTATTAAGCCTAATATTACCCTAATCCCTCATTACATAGAAATTTAGTCGACACTTAGACAAATACAGAGAAAAAGGCAATTTTCTTCTCCCAAGGCCAAATTAGGGTTCTTCAATTTCAGACTCCAAATTCAAAGGTTTCACCAAGGTTGTCTTATCCAGGTATGTGGGATTTCATCAATGGGTTTCTTTCACCCATTGAGTCCCAAAGTTAACTCAAATTCCTCAATTTTAATTCACTTTTCAAGCTTAGGGTTTTTCATGGAAAGCCTTAATTCCTTTAGTTTTCAGTTTCTTGCCTGAATAATCCATGAATATATGTTTTCCCATAGGTTTGAGCCTCATTACATACTCATAGATATGAATTCTCATAATATTGGTAAATTCTTGATTTTGGGCTTGAATTATGAAATTCCATATTATGGCCAGTTTATAGAATTGCTATTTGTAGTAGCATTCTTCTGAGATCAGGTTATGAACACTCGATGACCTAGGATATTATGCATTTTTAGTTGAATACTTAATTTGTAACATCCCGTGCATTTCTGAGTCTAGCTGACTACCGTAATATTTATGGAAAAATGGAAACATGAGAGAATTGATGAATTATGTATTAAATTGTGGGCATTAACGAATCTTGTACAATTGGGCCCTTAATGAAGCCCAAAATGATAAGAAAGACATGGCCCAACATGGGATTTTGACCCATTCTTCCAATATTTCTCCATTGACTAATCAACCCTTGCATTTAATGGTAAGAAGGGATAAGAGTGACTTGAGGGAATATATAAAGAAAGAAAAATCAGATTTTTATTTCATTTGAACTCTCATGCTTTTCTAGACTTTACCAAATATTTTCTTTTGCCTCTCAAGAACCCTAATTCATTCCTTTGGCCAAGATCATCCTTGTACAAGGCTTGGTAAGTGTTTGTTATGATGGTTTACTATATTTTATGCATGAGAGATGGTGTATATTATGTTGGTTATGTGGGTGGAGTATTGAGAAGTTCACAATGTGTGAAATGTTACATGTTTGCTAAATCGGAGGGTGGTTTTGCCTTGCAAACTTGAATATGTACTTGTGATCTTGAAGGAAGTGAACTTGATGGAGTAAATATGGACATGTGAGATGTGATTATAGTCTTACTTTGTCTTATCCTTGTGAATAATTTTTGGAAATGTTATTGTGAAATTGGTTATGGTTTTGGTGGTGTATTGACCGTAAAAATGTAGTTTTGGGTGTTGTTATGTGTGTTGTGAGACTATGGCTGATTTTTGGTGTTAAAGATGATAAAAAATATGTCAAAATAAGTTTGGTTATGATCATGGACCATTCATGGCATTAAAAGACCCAAAAGAGGCCATTTTGGACCAAAACGGGCATCCGCCCCCGTAGACGAGGGCACCTGCGGGCGCAGATGCCAACGCAGGTGCCACTGGCATCTGCCACCAGCCACCTGCGGGCGCACCTCATCCACCTACAGGCGCAGCTGGCTTCTCAGGTTAGCCCCAGGTTTGGTTTTGGTATGTTTTCGTATCGCCTTGGTCCCCGAAGGCCCCTATACCTTTTTGGATGTAATTATCAACTTGTGATGTCGTTTTAATGACTTTAAAGTGTCATATGGAGGTGGGTTGGACTATATTAAGTATGTATGGTTGTTCATATGTTGTTATAAAGGAGTAATTATGACGGAATGATAAAGAGAAAAGCGTAAAAGGTAAGTGTAGGGTGAAATGCTATCGATGTATGATCTCTTGGTCAATGTGTGTAATGTTATGGTGTTGTTGCTATGGAAATGCAGTGGATTGTATTTTAAGGGGTGACATGACATTATACGATAGTCATATAGTTCATTGTCGTCTTGTACGCCTGTATAGTAACTAGTTGCTAATGTAAGCTCCGATATGTACTTGTATTGTAGAGTAAGACGTAAGGAAGAAGCTGTACTATTGTGTTCATACATAGGCTTGTGTATTCTTACTTGGAAGTGAAGGTATGTAAGGTTACTGTAACTATATTAGAACTGCTTAAGTAAGTTTGCTATGATTAGTAGGCCAAGAGTAAGGTAAGCCCAGACTAAGCCATCCTAAGGTCGAAACCGAGTAGGCGAGGAATGCCGTTAAAGGGGAGTAGACGAAGTTGAGGCATTGTTAGGGTAATTGATTGAGTTTAAAATTCATAGTAGTGACACAAAGAGTAGTTTGAAATACTACACTATTGAATGATAAGTATAATAATATAAGTAGAGGTTAAAGGAAATATGATTTAAACATACATGATAATTGACCATATGGATAATTACCAATTAGGTACAAATACATATTTACTAGATGATAATGAAGAATATAAGATATTACTTTTATATATTTTAGGTGACTTAGATATTGATACAACTAAACAGATTTATGACTTGCTAATGACTTATGAATCTATAGCAGTAATGCAAGATAATTGGACAGAATTTATAGTGTCAGATATGTATAACATGTATTTAGAAGACGATTATCTAGATTACCCAGATTAAAATGATAAATTACGACAGCTTTTATTATTGGTTAGAAATAGTAGAAGAAATAAAATTAGAAGAACAAATACTTAAGATAAATGTAGAGACATATTTTATGAATTATGAACTTAAATATTTAGATTACATAGAACAAAATATTAAAGAATTAAAAAGACTATACCCTGTAAGACAGCAATACTTTATATCAGCTTTTATGATGTGCCACATGACAAGTCACCTACAATAAAATGAACCAAGAACAATTTGAAAATTGGAAACAAACAGTAGACGAGCTAAGAGAAACAGAAACTTTATTGCAATTTAACCTAGATATGTATGTAAGAACCCAAGAAATAACATACTTACAAAAAAATTAGAAAATGTAACCCATATGTTAATATTAATACCACTACGTAATAGATATTACGAAGCAACATTTAGATAATGATTAATTATGAATATCTTAAATATTGGTTACAAACCATGGAAAGCATAAATAATTTAGAAAAATTATTAAAAACAAATGAAACATACCAAAGAACCCAAGATATACAATACCTAGAACTCACAAGACTAATTCTATTAAAAGAACAATATTATAATGAAGCATTCAACCTAACATACACCCCCCAAAATGATTAACTACGAAGCACTCCAAAATTGGACACAAACTAGACAAGAAAGAAAATCTACACAAAATCTATTGATAACTACAATACTAAAATACTACCAAACCCATGATAGACAATATTTAGAACAAATGACAGAAACTATGAGAGAACTTAACCACTTAATCACACTAGAAAAACAGTATTATAGTGAAGCATTTACCTCATAAGATGATCCGTAATCCGCACCCAATAATTGGTATCAGAGCTATGTGTAAAAATAAATTAATGGAAGCTACAATTATGGAAGCATTAGTATGAGTAAAGAAAATAACTTAGAAAATAACTTAAAAAATACTTCTAACTATCATCCACTAACAAAAAATCAAATAGAATTACATAAACAGATTATAGATGTAAAACAAGAATTAAATCATAGAAGAAAACGATTACAAAATAATATATTTACAGGAGTAAATTATAAAGCAATACTAGCTCAAAGACATACTATATTTGACTTAGAACTTAAATATCAACACCTAGATCATAAGTATAAATACGATTTAAAATGAATAAAGAAGAATATCCTGTAGAAGAAAAAACATTTATGGGATCAGAAGGAATATTAATAACAATAGTACATTCAAATTTAGGCCGAAGATATAAAAAATTAGAAAATAATTTACACTTAATGCCAGATCCTAATTCAGCAAAATTAGAAGATAACTTAACTGCTATGGTAAGAATAACAAAAGAAAATACAGAAATAGATCAAAAATTAGAAATAGAAAAAATTTGAGAACAAGCAAAGAAATAAATAGAACAAATAAAGATAAACTCTATAAAAGAGGAACCACAAAAACATAATATAATACATGAAGAAAATACAACAGTAGAATCACCGACAACTTCACGTATCCAAGAATTAGAAAAAGAATTAGCATTATTAAAACAAATATATGCGAATAAATTAAAAGAAAAAGAAGAAAGGAAAATCAATAGGGAAAAACAACTAGAAAAACAATTGGCAGCAGAAATAGACCAATTCAAGGAAAAAATACAAATTGAAGAAAATACTAATACTTTTTTAAATGAAGAATTTACTAATATCAGTATAGATAATATAAGTGTCTATGTTTATTTACTATAAATGTTGGACTAGTGTGTTTACTATTGCTTTCTTGTATGGAGTTGTTTTGGAGTAATTCATTTATGTGGAGTTTGAACTCATTTAAATCGGCAAAGTTATATTTTAATGGTTTTTGTGTTATAATACTATTTTCATCAATTAATTCAATTTTTACCGTTGTCTTATGTTTTTCCCATCCTTTTAAAGGGTTTTCACTATATAATAGTTCTAATTTATCTTGTACTGGTTTTATGGTATTAATAGAGAATCTAATTATTTCAATTGAAGTATCTTTAATGCTACTATTTTCTAGTTTTTGTGTTATCTTTTCATTTCCTTTTATCCATGGTGTTGTTTTTCTGGTTTTATTTGGTACTCGTTTAGCTTTTGTTGCAAGGTGTGGTAAACCACCAATGTGTTTTAGTTAGTATATGTGGATATAGTGGATCTAAAAATGGCATTCCTAGTAATATATCTTTGGATGTAAATTCATAATTATATATTAGCTTTATTGTTAATATTTTATCCCAAATTTGTAATTTTACATTTCTAGCTAAATACGTAATCATACTGCCTTCATCATTAAATCCTGTTACTATGACGGGATTTTTTAGTTTTTCCCACTTATCTTCTGGTAGACAATTATATCTACATAGATTGGCTTCGGCTCCCGTATCAATTATAGGTGTATAATATCTACTATTATATCCTTCTACGATTATTTTGGCGAGTATATATACTTTCATTTTTCATATTTTAGTTCTATTGATAATAATTTTCTTTTTATTATAGTGTATGACTAATTGTTTATCTTCTATATTATATGGTTTAACTTGTTCTAACCGTGTAAGTCCTAAGATGATATTTGTATTAATTTGTGATATTGTAAATTGTATTTTGATTGGTATTCCTCCAATAATTAATTCTTGGATTGTAGTTTCTTTTGTTTGCCTTAGTTCTCTGGGTAAATCAGAACATGTTTGATCATGTATTATTATTTCTTCTTCTAGTACTAATTCTCTTGTAATATAATTTCTTGTTCTCCTGTATTATTAGGATTAAATATTTTCTTTGGTCTAGTATTCCTGTTATATAATACTGGTATGGTTGTATTTCCATAGGTTCTGTATAGTCTATTCTTCTAGATGTACTCATTCTTGATGATGATGTTGGAGTATCCATAGTTCTTTTTGATGTTCCTATTCTTTCTTGTACTATATCTAGATCTGTTTCTATGTCTAATTCTTTATAACTATAATCATTATTATCTATTGCTGTAACTATAGTATCAAATGGGTTTTCTATTTTTACTTTATGAATTTTATTAATTGCTTTTACTGTGTGTTTTGTAGTTAAATTTTTACATCTTGCTGTAAATATTTTGCTTCCTGGTGCTAGATCTATGCCTGACATTTTCCAATATAATACTAATGATTTGTCTATATTTTTATCTTTTATTGCTACTGAATAATTGGCACTTATAATGAATTTAAATTTTTGGTAGATTAGATTTCCTTTTACTGCTGCTATTACGCTTTTTTCTATAGGTTGGATTATTCTATCGTCTGCTAAATATATTTCTATTGGGGTATCTATTCCTTCTTTTTGTTTTTTAAACCAATTTTTTACTATTGGTACTTCTAAGATTTTATCTATCCTTAAGGGTGATTCTTGCTTTTTAATTTGTTCAAAGATATTTGTGTCAAATATTACTTTTTGGTTTGAAGATTCTTCATCTTGGTAATTTTCTTGTCTAATTACTCTTATATCGTTTTCATTCATAAAATTGTTCCTCATTATTATCTTCTTTTGAGCTTTCGTATTCTTCTAATTGATAAATACTATCTTCACTTTCTATGTCATAATCAATGTAGGATAGTTCCGTATATATATCTTCTTGTATTTGTATTTCAGTTATTTGTTTTTTCTTTGGGTCTTTTGGTATTTTACAATGTTTTGCTAAATGTCCTAGTTTTCCACAATTATAGCATGTGCATTCTGATATCTTCTTCTTAGGTTTATACGGTTTTTTACTTTTATAATTTTTTACATAATAACGCTTTCTTGGTTGTTTATATTTATATTTTGATTTATTTGGTTTATATATTTTTTGTCGTGTTTTATATCTGTATTTGTTTGGCATTTTACAGCCAAATTGAGGTGCTATTTTATCTGTACAACAGGCCATATTTTTTATTAATACTTTATCCAATTTTTGGTTTTCTTTGTGTTTATCGCATAATGCTATAAACCAACTTTGTAAAAATTTTATCCTAGATCCTAACGTATCTTCTAAGCTTGTTGTATTCCAGCTTTCAGTTATCTTTGTACTAAATGGTTCTGGTAATTTTGTAAAATATAATTTTCTGATTTCTATACTTTCTTCATGAGTATATAAGCTTTTATAATAATATTCTTTAAAGGCACAAGTATATGGTTCTATATAGCACATATTACATATTGCTAACTTGTTCATTAAATTTCTATTTAGATTTTTATCTTTAGTTTGTTCTGCTATTTCTGTTGTCATACTTCCAAATTCATTTCTTATTCCTATTTCATATTTGTATAAAATATTCATATTTGATGCGGCGGCTGCACCATCATTTTTCTTATCATTTCTTAGCGTAGCTAAACTTTCTGTTGATAAATTATGTAACCATAATTTTGTTGTTCCTACTAAGGTTCTTTCTATATAGTTTGGTGTTTGTGATATTGGTATTTTATTATCAACTAATTGTTTTGAAATATATCCTAACCATAATTGGAGTGTTTTAGTTATATCTGTGACACAGTCTAAATCTAAG
Source organism: Capsicum rhomboideum (assembly GCA_031232105.1). Lineage (NCBI taxonomy): Eukaryota > Viridiplantae > Streptophyta > Magnoliopsida > Solanales > Solanaceae > Capsicum > Capsicum rhomboideum. The sequence continues at coordinate 139,122,778 of CP124716.1, forward strand.
AAATTATATTGTTCTGGTACCTTATTAGGTATCCATTTTGTATTTAATCTTCTATTCCATAATGTTTCTTTTCTATCATATGAGCCATAATCGGCTGAAAAATAATTTGGGGTTGAGGTTCTCGGATGTAATCTTTCTCGTGTTGATGTGGAAGTGCTTGGTTCATGTTTATTATTGGTATTTATTTCTGGATGTTTTATTTCCGTGGTTTCTATTTCAGGAGTATTTATTTGGTTTAGTATTTCTGTATAGGTTTCACTAATTTCTTGGTCATTAGCTATTTCATTATCAGTTTCTTCACTTATATTATCTATACTGATATTAGTAAATTCTTCATTTAAAAAAGTATTAGTATTTTCTTCAATTTGTATTTTTTCCTTGAATTGGTCTATTTCTGCTGCCAATTGTTTTTCTAGTTGTTTTTCCCTATTGATTTTCCTTTCTTCTTTTTCTTTTAATTTATTCGCATATATTTGTTTTAATAATGCTAATTCTTTTTCTAATTCTTGGATACGTGAAATTGTCGGTGATTCTACTGTTGTATTTTCTTCATGTATTATATTATGTTTTTGTGGTTCCTCTTTTATAGAGTTTATCCTTATTTGTTCTATTTCTTTCTTTGCTTGTTCTCGAATTTTTTCTATTTCTAATTTTTGATCTATTTTTGTATTTTCTTTTGTTATTCTTACCATAGCAGTTAAGCTATCTTCTAATTTTGCTGAATTAGGGTCTGGCATTAAGTGTAAATTATTTCCTAATTTTTTATATCTTCGTCCTAAATTTGAATGTACTATTGTTATTAATATTCCTTCTGATCCCATAAATGTTTTTTCTTCTACAGGGTATTCTTCTTTATTCATTTTAAATCGTATTTATACTTATGATCTAGGTGTTGATATTTAAGTTCTAAGTCAAATATAGTATGTCTTTGAGCTAGTATTGCTTTATAATTTACTCCTGCAAATATATTATTTTGTAATCGTTTTCTTCTATGATTTAATTCTTGTTTTACATCTATAATCTGTTTATGTAATTCTATTTGATTTTTTGTTAGTGGATGATAGTTAGAAGTATTTTCTAAGTTATTTTCTTTACTCATACTAATGCTTCCATAATTGTAGCTTCCATTAATTTATTTTTACACATAGCTCTGATACCAATTGTTGGGTGCGGATTACGGATCATCTTATGAGGTAAATGCTTCACTATAATACTGTTTTTCTAGTGTGATTAAGTGGTTAAGTTTTCTCATAGTTTCTGTCATTTGTTCTAAATATTGTCTATCATGGGTTTGGTAGTATTTTAGTATTGTAGTTATCAATTGATTTTGTGTAGATTTTTTTTCTTGTCTAGTTTGTGTCCAATTTTGGAGTGCTTCGTAGTTAATCATTTTGGGGGGTGTATGTTAGGTTGAATGCTTCTTTATAATATTGTTCTTTTAATAGAATTAATCTTGTGAGTTCTGCTGCATTGTTTGTTATATATTCTAGGTATTGTATATCTTGGGTTCTTTGGTATGTTTCTACATTTGTTTTTAATAATTTTTCTAAATTATTTATGCTTTCCATGGTTTGTAACCAATATTTAAGATATTCATAATTAATCATTATCTAAATGTTGCTTCGTAATATCTATTACGTTGTGGTATTAATATTAACATATGGGTTACATTTTCTAATATTTTTTGTAAGTATGTTATTTCTTGAGTTCTTACATACATATCTAGGTTAAATTGCAATAAAGTTTCTGTTTCTCTTAGCTCGTCTACTGTTTGTTTCCAATTTTCAAATTGTTCTTGGTTCATTTTATTGTAGGTGACTTGTCATGTGGCACATCATAAAAGCTGATATAAAGTATTGCTGTCTTACAGGGTATAATCTTTTTAATTCTTTAATATTTTGTTCTATGTAATCTAAATATTTAAATTCATAATTCATAAAATATGTCTCTACATTTATCTTAATTATTTGTTCTTCTAATTTTATTTCTTCTACTATTTCTAACCAATAATAAAAGCTGCCGTAATTTATCATTTTAATCTGGGTAATCTAGATAAACGTCTTCTAAATACATGTTATACATATCTGACACTATAAATTCTGTCCAATTATCTTGCATTACTGCTATAGATTCATAAGTTATTAGCAAGTCATAAATCTGTTTAGTTGTATCAGTATCTAAGTCACGTAATTTATATAAAAGTAATATCTTATATTCTTCATTATCATCTAGTAAATATGTATTTGTACCTAATTGGTAATTATCCATATTATCAAATCATGTATTTCTAAATCATATTCCCTTTAACCTCTACTTATATTATTATACTTATCATTCAATAGTGTAGTATTTCAAACTACTCTTTGTGTCACTACTATGAGTTTTAGCCTCAATTAGTTACCCTAACAATGCCTCAACTTCGTCTACTCCCCTTTTAACGGCATTCCTCGCCTACTCGATTTCGACCTTAGGATGGCTTAGTCTGGGCTTACCTTACTCTTGGCCTACTAATCATAGCAAACTTACTTAAGCAGTTCTAATATAGTTACACTACTACATGATAAATAATAATAATACTATAGAGATTATCAGGAATATAGGATTTAGCTACACATATATGGACATGGGTTTACCTGGGTTGGTATATTCTCGGTATGAGATATATCTGTATGTGTATCTGAGTTATCCATAGCTTCCTTAAGTGCTTATATCTGTTTTATAAAACAAAATTAAAAATTAAAAACTTTTTATTTATACTGCGTTCTCAACACATGAGAAGAAAAGGAATTTCAGCTTATGAAAGCTTACTCTGCCTCTCTTGTCTCTCGTTACATATATTTATATACATAAGGTTGGCTTTCAAACAATCCTAAGAGCCAACTTCTATGCTAAAAAGGTAAAGGCAACTACTATTTACATAGTAAAGATACTTTATACTTTACGACTTTTCAAAACAAAACAAAACAGAAAAGAGAAAGAAAAGTAAAAGATGCTACACTATGCTATACTAGCTATACTATCCACATACTATTCACATGTCATGTCTTCTTCTTTATTTCTTTTCTTTATCTTTTTGTCACATGTTGTTGTCGTCTGTTGTTGATTGTCGGCTGACTAGCTGATTTCTTTCATTCCGCTGTTTATTCTAGAATGACTTCTAGGATATGAATTGTATCTCCGCCATTGCATTTTGAACATCTGTGGTCTGTGTATTTTTGTCAAATTAACTGACAATATCTTGTTAATAACTCTGGTGAAATAAATTCTTTCTTTAGAGCTCTTGTTGTAGGTGCTTCTTCTGGTCTGAGTAGTGAAAGAATCCATTGACGGACTTCTTCCATATCTGCTATTCTTAGCTCTCTGGAGTTGGAATAAATCATAACTTGGTCTCTTGATGAATATTTCCAAATAGCATTTCCGTTGGAATAATTATTACCTAGTTCTTGGATAACAGTTGTTAATCCAATAAGTCTTTTATTTGCCATAAAACTTGGTATATCTTTTTCTGGTATTTCCGACTGTGGTCCTATTTCTTCTGGTAGTATCATATCTTTTGTGAGTCCAATTTTGATAACTTGGATGATGGGTTTTATCTCATTGAAGAGTATCTCTGCTGGTGCAACATAAAATCTTACATAAAAGAATGTTCCTTTAGTAATTCTTTTATATGTAGTAAATGCATTATATACGGCTGGTATTTTTTCTAATTCTGCTCCGGTAGTTATATATACTGTACTAAGTAATCCAAAATCATAACAGGTTTTAACTAGATTTGCATTGGTTTTAGGTTGTGCAATAAGTTTATTGTAACCTTGTAACTTTTGGGTTATATAATCCGTATTTGGTTCTGTGGTTGTAGTGGATCTTGGTCTGAGATTTAAATGGGCTATAGTTTTGTGCAAATTTCGTATGTATGTACTGTAGATGTGGTTGTATATTTGTTTTTCTTGGTTGAGACTGGCTGCATATGATGAAGTTCGGGGTGTTGGAATATTTATTGTAGGTTGCCTCTGGATAAATGGCTTATCAAATAAGCTGTTTAGATTGTTGTTGATTGGCCTTTTTTCGGCTGCTTTGCTTGTACCTACACTTGAAATATTTGAATTGTTATGGGTTTTTAGGAGTTTCCCATCGTCTCCTTTTAGCTCTGGAATTTTACCGTCTTCCGGTCGACGTAGCTCAGCATAATTAAAGTCATGCGGCTGACTTGTACTAGCTTTAGGTTTCAGAGTAACTTCATTAACCTTTAGCTTTTGTACTTCTAGGTCAATACTGTCCACTTTATGACAAAGTGTAGTAATGGCCTTTAACATATCTTCCATAATATTATCTGGCTCCGTTTGGGTAGCTTTGTCTTGATAAGTAATCTGCAACAGTATTTTTGTCAGTTCTAATTACTTCAATAGTAAATGTAAAATTTTGTATGTTTAATACGAGTCTTCGTATTTCCTTCGTTGTTACAGAGTCTTGTATTTTTCTTGTTAGCCACCACTTAACTTGTGTATTATCTGTTCTCACAATAAATTTGTTATAAACAATATATGGCTCAAAAGATAATAAACATTTATATAAAGCATATAACTCTTTGCGATTTATTTCCCATTTTATCTAGGGTTCCGTATAAGATCCTGAATAGTATCTACAATGATGTTCTAATGTTTCATTATTATACTTGTATTTTAATACTCCTCCGTAGCTATGTTCACTTGAGTCCGTTTCTACTATGTATGTGAATTGTTTCTTTTCATCTGGAAAATAAAGCTTGGGTAGTTGTTTACATATTGTTTTAATATGTTGGATATGTGTTTTATCTTGTTCATTAAAATGGTATTCTATATCCTTTTTTAATTTCTTCTGTAATGGTTTCAAATGTTCCGCTAGCTTAGGGATATATTCACGTACTTGGTTAACTAATCCTAAAAAGGATTGTAACTTCTTTTTTGTATCTAATAATTCTTCTGAATTAATAATTTTATGTACTATATGTGTTTGCATTTTTATTCCATCTTTATCTATTTGTATTCCTAAAAATTTGATTTGATGTTTCATTAACTCTGCTTTTTTCTTACTTAGGCTTATTCCTGCTATTTCTACAATATTTGCGAATTTTTCTAGTAACTGTATATGATCTTCTTTTGTTCTTGAGTATAGTAATATATCGTCTATGTATACTATGCAATTTTCTAATTGTGTGAAATATGTATCCATAAAATGTTGGTATCTTCCTAGGGCATTTTTATATCCAAAAGGTAAAACATTCCATTCATAAAAGCCTTGGGGTACTGTGAACGCGGTTAATTTTTTAGATTCATTTTCTAATTTGAGATGGTAAAATTCTGATTTACAGTCAAATTTACTAAAGTAATTATATCCTTGTATTTGGCGTATTTTTAGTATTTTATTTGGTATGGGGTAATTATATGTTTTTGTTTTTGCATTGAGGTTTCGGTAGTCTATAACCATCCTACAATTGGTATCAATTAGTATGAAGCATTTACCTCATAAGATGATCCGTAATCCGCACCCAACAATTGGTATTAATTGGTATCAGAGCTATGTGTAAAAATAAATTAATGGAAGCTACAATTATGAAAGCATTAGTATGAGTAAAGAAAATAACTTAGAAAATAACTTAGAAAATACTTCTAACTATCATCCACTAACAAAAAATCAAATAGAATTACATAAACAGATTATAGATGTAAAACAAGAATTAAATCATAGAAGAAAACGATTACAAAATAATATATTTGCAGGAGTAAATTATAAAGCAATACTAGTTCAAAGACATACTATATTTGACTTAGAACTTAAATATCAACACCTAGATCATAAGTATAAATACGATTTAAAATGAATAAAGAAGAATATCCTGTAGAAGAAAAAACATTTATGGGATCAGAAGAAATATTAATAACAATAGTACATTCAAATTTAGGACGAAGGTATAAAAAATTAGGAAATAATTTACACTTAATGCCAGACCCTAATTCAGCAAAATTAGAAGATAGCTTAACTGCTATGGTAAGAATAACAAAAGAAAATACAGAAATAGATCAAAAATTAGAAATAGAAAAAATTCGAGAACAAGCAAAGAAAGAAATAGAACAAATAAGGATAAACTCTATAAAAGAGGAACCACAAAAACATAATATAATACATGAAGAAAATACAACAGTAGAATCACCGACAACTTCACGTATCCAAGAATTAGAAAAAGAATTAGCATTATTAAAACAAATATATGCGAATAAATTAAAAGAAAAAGAAGAAAGGAAAATCAATAGGGAAAAACAACTAGAAAAACAATTGGCAGCAGAAATAGACCAATTCATGGAAAAAATACAAATTGAAGAAAATACTAATACTTTTTTAAATGAAGAATTTACTAATATCAGTATAGATAATATAAGTGAAGAAACTGATAATGAAATAGCTAATGACCAAGAAATTAGTGAAACCTATACAGAAATACTAAACCAAATAAATAATCCAGAAATAGAAACCATGGAAATAAAACATCCAGAAATAAATACCAATACTAAACATGAACCAAGCACTTCCACATCAACACGAGAAAGATTACATCCGAGAACCTCAACCCCAAATTATTTTTCAGCCGATTATGGCTCATATGATAGAAAAGAAACATTATGGAATAGAAGATTAAATACAAAATGGATACCTAATAAGGTACCAGAACAATATAATTTCTTAGATTTAGACTGTGTCACAGATATAACTAAAACACTCCAATTATGGTTAGGATATATTTCAAAACAATTAATTGATAATAAAATACCAATATCACAAACACCAAACTATATAGAAAGAACCTTAGTAGGAACAGCAAAATTATGGTTACATAATTTATCAACAGAAAGTTAAGCTACGCTAAGAAATGATAAGAAAAATGATGGTGCAGCCGCCGCATCAAATATGGATATTTTATACAAATATGAAATAGGAATAAGAAATGAATTTGGAAGTATGACAACAGAAATAGCAGAACAAACTAAAGATAAAAATCTAAATAGAAATTTAATGAACAAGTTAGCAATATGTAATATGTGCTATATAGAACCATATACTTGTGCCTTTAAAGAATATTATTATAAAAGCTTATATACTCATGAAGAAAGTATAGAAATCAGAAAATTATATTTTACAAAATTACCAGAACCATTTAGTACAAAGATAACTGAAAGCTGGAATACAACAAGCTTAGAAGATACGTTAGGATCTAGGATAAAACTTTTACAAAGTTGGTTTATAGCATTATGCGATAAACACAAAGAAAACCAAAAATTGGATAAAGTATTAATAAAAAATATGGCCTGTTGTACAGATAAAATAGCACCTCAATTTGGCTGTAAAATGCCAAACAAATACAGATATAAAACACGACAAAAAATATATAAACCAAATAAATCAAAATATAAATATAAACAACCAAGAAAGCGTTATTATGTAAAAAATTATAAAAGTAAAAAACCGTATAAACCTAAGAAGAAGATATCAGAATGCACATGCTATAATTGTGGAAAACTAGGACATTTAGCAAAACATTGTAAAATACCAAAAGACCCAAAGAAAAAACAAATAACTGAAATACAAATACAAGAAGATATATATACGGAACTATCCTACATTGATTATGACATAGAAAGTGAAGATAGTATTTATCAATTAGAAGAATACGAAAGCTCAAAAGAAGATAATAATGAGGAACAATTTTATGAATGAAAACGATATAAGAGTAATTAGACAAGAAAATTACCAAGATGAAGAATCTTCAAACCAAAAAGTAATATTTGACACAAATATCTTTGAACAAATTAAAAAGCAAGAATCACCCTTAAGGATAGATAAAATCTTAGAAGTACCAATAGTAAAAAATTGGTTTAAAAAACAAAAAGAAGAATATTATATAATAAGCCAACGAGAACACACGATAGATTGCAAATATGCTAAAGGAAAAGCAATTATACCCCTTCTAAATAAAAAAGAAATAAATAAAGAAATACAACCTTTAAAATCAAAATCACCTATAACACATGTCCACTTAGGAGCAACAGAAATACTTATAAAAGCATGTTTTAGAGAAGGAATAGATACTCCAATAGAAATATATTTAGCAGACGATAGAATAATCCAACCTATAGAAAAAAGCGTAATAGCAGTAGTAAAAGGAAATCTAATCTACCAAAAATTTAAATTCATTATAAGTGCCAATTATTCAGTAGCAATAAAAGATAAAAATATAGACAAATCATTAGTATTATATTGGAAAATGTCAGGCATATATCTAGCACCAGGAAGCAAAATATTTACAGCAAGATGTAAAAATTTAACTACAAAACACACAGTAAAAGCAATTAATAAAATTCATAAAGTAAAAATAGAAAACCCATTTGATACTATAGTTATAGCGATAGATAATAATGATTATAGTTATAAAGAATTAGACATAGAAACAGATCTAGATATAGTACAAGAAAGAATAGGAACATCAAAAAGAACTATGGATACTCCAACATCATCATCAAGAATGAGTACATCTAGAAGAATAGACTATACAGAACCTATGGAAATACAACCATACCAGTATTATATAACAGGAATACTAGACCAAAGAAAATATTTAATCCTAATAAATACAGGAGAACAAGAAAATTATATTACAAGAGAATTAGTACTAGAAGAAGAAATAATAATACAAGATCAAACATGTTCTGATTTACCCAGAGAACTAAGGCAAACAAAAGAAACTACAATCCAAGAATTAATTATTGGAGGAATACCAATCAAAATACAATTTACAATATCACAAATTAATACAAATATCATCTAAGAACTTACACGGTTAGAACAAGTTAAACCATATAATATAGAAGATAAACAATTAGTCATACACTATAATAAAAAGAAAATTATTATCAATAGAACTAAAATATGAAAAATGAAAGTATATCTACTCGCCAAAATAATCGTAGAAGGATATAATAGTAGATATTATACACCTATAATTGATACAGGAGCCGAAGCCAATCTATGTAGATATAATTGTCTACCAGAAGATAAGTGGGAAAAACTAAAAAATCCCGTCATAGTAACAGGATTTATTGATGAAGGCAGCATGATTACGTATTTAGCTAGAAATGTAAAATTAAAAATTTGGGATAAAATATTAACAATAAAGATAATACATAATTATGAATTTACATCCAAAGATATATTACTAGGAATGCCATTTTTAGATCCACTATATCCACATATACTAACTAAAACACATTGGTGGTTTACCACACCTTGCAACAAAAAAGTAGGAGCTAAACGAGTACCAAATAAAACCAGAAAAACACCATGGATAAAAGGAAAATAATATTATAACACAAAAACCATTAAAATATAACTTTGCCGATTTAAATGAGTTCAAACTCCACATAAATGAATTACTCCAAAACAACTACATACAAGAAAGCAATAGTAAACACACTAGTCCAGCATTTATAGTAAATAAACATAGTGAACAAAAAAGAGGGAAAAGTAGGATGGTTATAGACTACCGAAACCTCAATGCAAAAACAAAAACATATAATTACCCCATACCAAATAAAATACTAAAAATACGCCAAATACAAGGATATAATTACTTTAGTAAATTTGACTGTAAATCAGGATTTTACCATCTCAAATTAGAAAATGAATCTAAAAAATTAACCGCGTTCACAGTACCCCAAGGCTTTTATGAATGGAATGTTTTACCTTTTGGATATAAAAATGCCCTAGGAAGATACCAACATTTTATGGATACATATTTCACACAATTAGAAAATTGCATAGTATACATAGACGATATATTACTATACTCAAGAACAAAAGAAGATCATATACAGTTACTAGAAAAATTCGTAAATATTGTAGAAATAGCAGGAATAAGCCTAAGTAAGAAAAAAGTAGAGTTAATGAAACATCAAATCAAGTTTTTAGGAATACAAATAGATAAAGATGGAATAAAAATGCAAACACATATAGTACATAAAATTATTAATTCAGAAGAATTATTAGATACAAAAAAGAAGTTACAATCCTTTTTAGGATTAGTTAACCAAGTACGTGAATATATCCCTAAGCTAGCGGAACATTTGAAACCATTACAGAAGAAATTAAAAAAGGATATAGAATACCATTTTAATGAACAAGATAAAACACATATCCAACATATTAAAACAATATGTAAACAACTACCCAAGCTTTATTTTCCAGATGAAAAGAAACAATTCACATACATAGTAGAAACGGACTCAAGTGAACATAGCTACGGAGGAGTATTAAAATACAAGTATAATAATGAAACATTAGAACATCATTGTAGATACTATTCAGGATCTTATACGGAACCCTAGATAAAATGGGAAATAAATCGCAAAGAGTTATATGCTTTATATAAATGTTTATTATCTTTTGAGCCATATATTGTTTATAACAAATTTATTGTGAGAACAGATAATACACAAGTTAAGTGGTGGCTAACAAGAAAAATACAAGACTTTGTAACAACGAAGGAAATATGAAGACTCGTATTAAACATACAAAATTTTACATTTACTATTGAAGTAATTAGAACTGACAAAAATACTGTTGCAGATTACTTATCAAGACAAAGCTACCCAAACGGAGCCAGATAATATTATGGAAGATATGTTAAAGGCCATTACTACACTTTGTCATAAAGTGGACAGTATTGACCTAGAAGTATAAAAGCTAAAGGTTAATGAAGTTACTCTGAAACCTAAAGCTAGTACAAGTCAGCCGCATGACTTTAATTATGCTGAGCTACGTCGATCGGAAGACGGTAAAATTCCAGAGCTAAAAGGAGACGATGGGAAACTCCTAAAAACCCATAACAATTCAAATATTTCAAGTGCAGGTACAAGCAAAGCAGCCGAAAAAAGGCCAATCAACAACAATCTAAACAGCTTATTTGATAAGCCATTTATCCAGAGGCAACCTACAATAAATATTCCAACACCCCAAACTTCATCATATGCAGCCAGTCTCAACCAAGAAAAACAAATATACAACCACATCTACAGTACATACATACGAAATTTGCACAAAACTATAGCCCATTTAAATCTCAGACCAAGATCCACTACAACCACAGAACCAAATACGGATTATATAACCCAAAAGTTGCAAGGTTACAATAAACTTATTGCACAACCTAAAACCAATGCAAATCTAGTTAAAACCTGTTATGATTTTGGATTACTTAGTACAGTATATACAACTACCGGAGCAGAATTAGAAAAAATACCAGCCGTATATAATGCATTTACTACATATAAAAGAATTACTAAAGGAACATTCTTTTATGTAAGATTTTATGTTGCACCAGCAGAGATACTCTTCAATGAGATAAAACCCATCATCCAAGTTATCAAAATTGGACTCACAAAAGATATGATACTACCAGAAGAAATAGGACCACAGCCAGAAATACTAGAAAAAGATATACCAAGTTTTATGGCAAATAAAAGACTTATTGGATTAACAACTGTTATCCAAGAACTAGTTAATAATTATTCCAACGGAAATGCTATTTGGAAATATTCATCAAGAGACCAAGTTATGATTTATTCCAACTCCAGAGAGCTAAGAATAGCAGATATGGAAGAAGTCCGTCAATGGATTCTTTCACTACTCAGACCAGAAGAAGCACCTACAACAAGAGCTCTAAAGAAAGAATTTATTTCACCAGAGTTATTAACAAGATATTGTCAGTTAATTTGACAAAAATACACAGACCACAGATGTTCAAAATGCAATGGCGGAGATACAATTCATATCCTAGAAGTCATTCTAGAATAAACAGCGGAATGAAAGAAATCAGCTAGTCAGCCGACAATCAACAACAGACGACAACAACATGTGACAAAAAGATAAAGAAAAGAAATAAAGAAGAAGACATGACATGTGAATAGTATGTGGATAGTATAGCTAGTATAGCATAGTGTAGCATCTTTTACTTTTCTTTCTCTTTTCTGTTTTGTTTTGTTTTGAAAAGTCGTAAAGTATAAAGTATCTTTACTATGTAAATAGTAGTTGCCTTTACCTTTTTAGCATAGAAGTTGGCTCTTAGGATTGTTTGAAAGCCAACCTTATGTATATAAATATATGTAACGAGAGACAAGAGAGGCAGAGTAAGCTTTCATAAGCTGAAATTCCTTTTCTTCTTATGTGCTGAGAACGCAGTATAAATAAAAAGTTTTTAATTTTGTTTTATAAAACAGATATAAGCATTTAAGGAAGCTATGGATAATCCAGATACACCCACAAACATATCTCATACCGAGAACCTAACAACCAAGGTATACCCATGTCTATACATGTGTAGCTAAATACTATATTCCTGATAATCTCTATAGTATTATTATTATTTATCATGTAGTAGTGTAACTATATTAGAACTGCTTAAGTAAGTTTGCTATGATTAGTAGGCTAAGAGTAAGGTAAGCCCAGACTAAGCCATCCTGATAGTCGAAACCAAGTAGGCGAGGAATGCCGTTAAAGGGGAGTAGACGCAAAGTTGAGGCATTTTTAGGGTAACTGATTGAGGCTAAAACTCATAGTAGTGACACAAAGAGTAGTTTGAAATACTACACTATTGAATGATAAGTATAATAATATAAGTAGAGGTTAAAGGGAATATGATTTAAACATACATGATAATTGACCATATGGATAATTACCAATTAGGTACAAATACATATTTACTAGATGATAATGAAGAATATAAGATATTACTTTTATATAGTTTACGTGACTTAGATACTGATACAACTAAATAGATTTATGACTTGCTAATGACTTATGAATCTATAGCAGTAATGCAAGATAATTGGACAGAATTTATAGTGTCAGATATGTATAACATGTATTTAGAAGACGATTATCTAGATTACCCAGATTAAAATGATAAATTACGGCAGCTTTTATTATTGGTTAGAAATAGTAGAAGAAATAAAATTAGAAGAACAAATACTTAAGATAAATGCAGAGACATATTTTATGAATTATGAACTTAAATATTTAGATTACATAGAACAAAATATTAAAGAATCAAAAAGATTATACCCTGTAAGACAGCAATACTTTATATCAGCTTTTATGATGTGCCACATGACAAGTCACCTACAATAAAATGAACCAAGAACAATTTGAAAATTGGAAATAAACAGTGGACGAGCTAAGAGAAACAGAAACTTTATTGCAATTTAACCTAGATATGTATGTAAGAACTCAAGAAATAACATACTTACAAAAAATATTAGAAAATGTAACCCATATGTTAATATTAATACCACTACGTAATAGATATTACGAAGCAACATTTAGATAATGATTAATTATGAATATCTTAAATATTGGTTACAAACCATGGAAAGCATAAATAATTTAGAAAAATTATTAAAAACAAATGTAGAAACATTCCAAAGAACTCAAGATATACAATACCTAGAATATATAACAAACAATGCAGCAGAACTCACAAGATTAATTCTATTAAAAGAACAATATTATAACGAAGCATTCAACCTAACATACACCCCCCAAAATGATTAACTACGAAGCACTCCAAAATTGGACACAAACAAGACAAGAAAGAAAATCGACACAAAATCTATTGATAACTACAATACTAAAATACTACCAAACCTATGATAGACAAAATGTTGATATGGGTGGCAGCTCTAGGGGTAATAACCTAGCTCGAGCCGATCCCGATATATTGATTCTTGAGTGGTAGCTCTAGGGGCATAAGCCTAGCACCAGCCGATCCCAACATAACATCATGTTATGTTAAAACCCACTGTTCAGTTAGGGCCCGGGTATCACAAGTCACAGGCAAAGATAAATAATCATAGAAGCAAAGAAGCAAAGAAATTAATGAAATACACATGGTACCAAAGTATAGCATGGTGACTTATCTATATTGAGTATTCTTTGTATTTGAGTTCATTGATATATTTACATATCATACAGTTTCATTTGAGCCTTACATACTCAGTACATTTTTCGTACTAACGTCCCTTGTGGGACTTAACTTACTTGCTGCAGGCGCAGGTATTAGTAGGCCTCCACAGTAGGTTGCCAGTTGTTGCGGATCATTGGTGATCTCCAGTTAGTTCGGGGCTTCTCCGAGTCACAGTTGTACATATTCTTTGGTTTTGCATATGTTGTATAAAGCGGGGACTTGTCCCGACTTTCAGATGGTTTTGGTCAATGCAATTGTGTAGAGGCTTTTGTAGACATGTGTGGGTGTATAAATGTAAAAAGAGCTTGTCGTTTTTGACTTAATGGCCTCAACGGTCAAGTTTTGCATATGTATATATATACATATATATGTTCCATGTTCCATGTTTTCCGTTATTCACCTTTCATGTTCTTACGTGATGGTGGTGTTGCCTATGACATGCATATGAATAAATAGAAGTAAAGCTTGGTTCTCTCGGGCCTTGTCGGCTATGAGTGCCAATCCGTCTCGATGGGATTCGGGGCGTGACAAAAGTGGTATCAGAGCAGGTCGTTCTAAGGGTGTCTACAAAGCCGTGTCTAAGTAGAGTCTTACTTATCAATGTGTTGTGCACCACATTTATACGTAGGAGGCTACAGGACATTTAGGATGTTGTTTCTTTTCTTCACTTCTAGATCGTGCAATAGAGCCAGTGTTGTAAGTTGAATTGTATCTGATCCTAGTAATTGTTTTTCTTTGGTATAGTCAAAATGCCAATCACAAGGAGAGGTAGAGGTAAAGGGAAGCAGGTAGATATGCCTACTGAAGAAGGAATGAGTAGATTGCAACCTGACCAAGCCAGTCAAGGTGGAGCAAATACTGAAATTTCATCGCGGTCTTCGTCTACTTTTCCAGCTCCAAAAGAGCCAATTGGCAGAGAAGTACCCGCAGAACCACCAATGAATGCCACAGATCAGGATCTTAGAAATGCAGTACATATGTTGACACAGTTAGTGGCAGCCCAAAGTCAAGGATGAGCTGGTCCAATGACACATGAAGATGATGCGGCTAGAGTGGTGAGTCGCAGAACACAGGATTTTCTGAAACTGGACCCTCCTATATTCACTAGGTCAGATCCGAAAGCAGATCCACAGGATTTCGTGGATCAAATTCAGCGAGCTTTGGAAGTTATGCACATGACAGGAGTAGAAACAGTTGAACTTGCTGGGTACAGATTGAAAGGAGAGGCGATATTATGGTATGAGGATTGGAAGAAATCCCGTGATATTGGTGCAAACCCACCTACTTGGGAAGAATTTAAAGCGGCTTTTCTTGACCATTATCTTCACTATGAGATCCGTGAGGCACGTGTGGATCAGTTTCTAAATCTCCGCCAAGGAAATTTGAGTGTCAGAGAATATAGTTTGCAATTTAATTCCTTGACTCGATATGCGACAAATGTTGTGGATACGATGACAGACAGATTCCATAGATACGTGGATAGATTAGAGCCATATTTGGTAAGGGATTGTACCATTGCTGCCTTGAACAAGGACATGGACATAGTTTAATACAAGCCTTCGCCCAGAAAATGGAAGATAAAAGACAGAGACGAAGGGTACATGAATTTGACAGAGGACAGTCCAAAAGGGCTAGACCTATGGGATCATCTGCGATGTCCTAAGGAGGATCTAGGCCCCGTATGTTTCCTAGACCATTATTCTCTCATTCCACAGCAAAAGCTCACTCGTAGTTTCGAGGGTTTAGAGGTGGTTCATCTGGGCAGAGTATCGGAGTTCACGGATCACAGGCAGCAGGTTGTCCTCATCAGCAGTGTCAGCACTGCAGGCGTATTCATACAGGTACATGCCGAGTGCGGACAAATGCTTGTTTTTGGTGCGGCATGACGGGAAACATGATGAAAGAGTGTCCCCAGAGGAGCATAGGTGGTATAGCACGACCTGCAGGATTGGCCATTGCGTCATCAGCATCGGTTCCTTCACTGGGCCGAGGTGTGTAGTTTGTTGGCCGTGGTAGGGCTGCCAGAGGAGCAGCCAGTACCAGTGGGGTCCAGAATTGCACTTATTCTTTAGTGGACCGACAGAATTAAAAGGCTTCTCCTGATGTTGTCACAGGTACATTATCCATATTCTCATATAATGTATATGCATTGATTGACCCCGATTCTACATTGTCCTATTTTACTTCATTGATTGCTACAAAATTTACAAAGGCACCAGAATTATTAATTAAATCAATTGTAGTGTCTACACCGATTGGTGAATGTATTATTGCAAAAAGAGTATATCAAAATTGTGTGGTAACTGTGTGTGGTCATGATACAGTGGCCGATCTCATTGAACTAGACATGGTAGATTTTGATGTGATAATGGGAATGGATTGGTTGGCCTCTTGTTATGCCACGGTAGATTGCCAAGCCAAGAAGGTGCAATTTTGCTTTCCGCAAGAAAATGTTCTTGAATGGCAGGGTAATGTAGAGGCACCACGAGGAAGATTTATTTCCTATTTGAAAGCCAGAAAAATGATTGCTAAGGGTTATATATGTCATTTAGTACGGGTGAAAGATACTGAAGTGGAACCCCTAACTCCGCAGTCGGTTCCAGTGGTCAATGAATTTCTTGATGTATTCCCAGAGGATCTTCCAGGCTTACCCCCAGAACGGGAAGTAGAATTTGGCATTGATGTAATTCCAGGCACTCAGCCTATTTCTATTCCTCCATATAGAATGGCTCCAGCAGAATTGCGTGAATTGAAGGAGCAATTGAAAGATTTGCTGGACAAAGGCTTTATCAGGCTGAGTATGTCACTGTGGGGTGCACCAGTATTATTTGTACGAAAGAAAGATGGAACGTTAAGAATGTGCATTGACTATCGACAATTGAATAAGGTAACGATCAAGAACAAATATCCCCTCCCTCGAATTGATGATTTGTTTGATCAGTTACTGGGTGCCAAGTGTTTTTCAAAGATTAACTTGAGGTCGGGCTACCATCAAGTCAGAGTTAGAGAAGAAGATGTACCCAAGACAGCATTTCGAACACGGTATGGCCATTATGAATTTTTGGTTATGTCATTTGGACTAACAAATGCACCAGCTGTGTTCATGGATTTGATGAATAGAGTGTTTAAACCATTCCTGGATGTGTTTGTCATGGTATTTATAGATGACATCCTAGTTTATTCAAGATCACCAGAGGACCATGCTAATCACTTATGGAAAGTGTTACAGATTCTCTGTGAGCGTAAGTTGTATGCAAAGTTCTCCAAGTGTGAGTTTTGGTTAAAGTCAGTCGTATTCTTGGGTCACATTGTGTCAGATGAAGGGATACAGGTTGATACACAGAAGATTGAAGGAGTGAAAAATTGGCCAAGACCTATGACACCCACAGAGATTCATAGTTTTCTTGGACTGGCAGGTTATTATCGAAGATTTGTGGAATGTTTTTCCTCTATTGCTGCACCTTTAACAAAGATTACATATTAAACAGTTAAATTTCAGTGGAATGATGCGTGTGAGAAAAGCTTCTAAGAGTTGAAAGATAAATTAACCTCCATACCAGTTTTAGTACTTCTTGAAGGCACCGAAGGTTATGCAGTGTATTGTGATGCCTCCGGGGTTGGCCTCGGATGTGTATTGATGCAGAACGGTAATGTCATAGCATATGCCTTATGACAGTTGCGGCCATATGAGAAAAATTATCTCACACATGATCTTGAATTAGCAGCGGTGGTTTTTACTTTAAAGATATGGCGTCATTATTTGTATGGAGTTCATGTTGATATCTATACGGATCACAAAAGTTTGCAATATATCTTTAAGCAAAAGGAACTCAATTTGAGGCGGCGAAGGTGGTTAGAGCTCTTAAAATACTATGATATTGATATTCTTTATCATCCAGGTAAAGCAAATGTAATAGCTGATGCATTGAGCCGCAAGGCAGTAGAAAGCACTAGTGGTCAGTTGATTGAAAAGCAAGAGATAATCAAAGATCTGCATCAATTGGCCAGTTTGGGGGTTCGTCTTCTTGAATCCTCAGATGAGGGAGTTATTGTACAAAATGCAGCGGAATCCTCCTTAATAGCTGAAGTGAAAGAGAAGCAGTTTGCGGATTCTATGTTACTGCAGCTAAAGGAAAATGTAAAACAGAATTTGACAAAAGCATTTGATCTTACACAAGAAGGGGTGCTCCAATGTCAAGGAAGATTATGTGTTCCAGATGTAGATTAATTAAGAAAATGAATTATGACAGAGGCGCATTATTCGCACTATTCTATTCATCCGAGTGCTACTAAAATGTACCATGATTTAAAAGAAGTGTATAGGTGGGGAAACATGAATAAGAATATTTCAAAATTTGTCGTTCAGTGCTCGAATTGTCAACAAGTGAAAGTAGAGCATTAGAAACCAGGAGGTTACATGCAATGTATCAATCTTCTAGTCTGGAAATGGGATATGATTAATATGGACTTCATTACAGGTTTGCCTCGTACATTATGGAAATTTGATTCTATATGGGTTATAGTGGATAGGCTTACCAAGTCGGCGCATTTCCTACCAGTCAAGACCACCCATACAGCTGAGGATTATGCAAGATTGTATGTTAAAGAAATAGTACGATTGTATGGTATTCCACTTTCTATTATATCAGACAAAGGAGCACAGTTTACAGTGCACTTTTGGAGATCTTTTCAGCAGAGCTTGGGTACACAGGTGAATCTGAGTACGGCTTTCCATCCTCAGACAGATGGACAAGCAGAGCGTACTATCCAAACAATTGAAGATATGCTACGGGCTTGTACATTAGATTTTCAAGGCAGTTGGGATGACCATTTGCCTCTTATTGAATTTGCTTACAACAATAGCTATCATTCAAGTATTAAAATGGCACCTTATGAAGCTTTGTACGGACGGAAATGTAGATCACCAATTGGATGGTTTGAAGCGGGTGAAACTGCTTTACTTGGGTCGGATATTTTTCATCAGGACATGGAGAAAGTTAAAGTGATCCAACAAAGGTTACAAACGGCCCAAAGTCGCCACAAGTCATATGCTGATGTTATAAGAAGAGGACTTGAATTCGCCATAGGTGATTGGGTATTTTTAAAGGTGTCACCGATGAAAGGGGTAATGCAGTTTGGAAAGAAAGAAAAAATTGAGTCCATATTACATAGGCCCATATGAAATTATTAGAAGATTTGGGAAAGTTGCATATGAAGTATCACTACCTCAAGAAATTTCCTCAGTCCATCCGGTATTTCATGTGTCAATGCTTCGAAAGTGTATAGGGAATCCATCTCATTTTACTCCTATTGACGATGTACAAATTACGGAGAATCTTACCTTTGAGGAGATACCTATAGCTATTCTGGATAGACAAGTGAAGAGGTTGAGGAATAAAGATGTTGCCTCCATAATGGTACTTTGGAGAAATCAGCAAATAGAAGAGGTCACGTTGGAAGCTGAAGAAATGATGAAATCCAAGTACCCTCATTTGTTCCAAAGGGAAGAATGACAAGTAAGTATTTATAAGCTTTGAGTATATCACTATATTACGACATGAAGAATGCTCCTATACTTGTAATTTTTTACTTTGAATAATAATACTAACATTCGGGGACGAATGTTTCTAAAGGGGGAAGGATGTAACACCCCGTGCGTTTCTGAGTCTAGCTGACTACCATAATATTTATGGAAAAATGGAAACATGAGAGAATTGATGAATTGTGTATTAAACTATGGGCATTAATGAATCTTGTACAATTGGGCCCCTAATGAAGCCCAAAATGATAAGAAAGACATGGCCCAACATGGGATTTTGACCCATTCTTCCAATATTTCTCCATTTACTAATTAGCCCTTGCATTTAATGCTAAGAAGGGATAAGAGTGAATTGAGGGATTATATAAAGAGAGAAAAATCATATTTTTATTTCATTTAAACTCTCATGCTTTTCTAGACTTTACCAAATATTTTCTTGTGCCTCTCAAGGACCCTAAGTCATTCCTTTGGCCAAGATCATACTTGTACAAGGCTTGGTAAGTGTTTGTTATGATGGTTTACTATATTTTATCCATCAGAGATGGTGTATATTATGTTGGTTATGTGGGTGGAGTATTGAGAAGTTCACAATGTGTGAAATGTTACATGTTTGCTAAATCGGAGGGTTGTTTTGCCTTGCAAACTTGAATATGTACTTGTGATCTTGAAGGAAGTGAACTTGATGGAGTAAATATGGAAATGTGAGATGTTATTACAGTATTAATTTGTCTTATCCTTGTGAATAATGTTTGGAAATGTTATTGTGAAATTAGTTATGGTTTGGGTGGTGTATTGACCGTAAAAATGTAGTTTTGGCTGTTGTTATGTGTGTTGTGAGACCATGGATGATTGATGGTGTTAAATATGATCAAAAATATGTCAAATTAAGTTTGGTTATGATCATGTACCATTCATGGCATTAAAATAACCCAAAGAGGCCATTTCGGACCAAAACGGGCATCCGCCCCCGCAGACGAGGGCACCTGCGGGCGCAGATGCCAACGCAGGTGCCACTGGCATCTACCCAGCCACCTGCGGGCATACCTCATCCACCTTCAGGTGTATTTGGCTTCGCAGGTCAGCCCCAGGTTTGGTTTTGGTATGTTTTCATATCGTCTTGGTCCCTGAAGGCCCCTATACCTTTTTGGATGTAATTATCAACTTGTGATGTCTTTTTAATGACTTTAAAGTGTCGTATGGAGGTGGGTTGTACTATATTAAGTATGTATGGTTGTTCATATGTTGTTATAAAGGAGTAATTATGACGAAATGATAAAAAGAAAAGCGTAAAAGGTAAGTGTAGGATGAAATGCTATCGATGTATGATCTCTTGGTCAATGTGTGTAATTTTATAGTGTTGTTGATATGGAAATGCAGTGGATTGTATTGTAAGGGGTGACATGATGTTATACTGCATTCATATAGTTTATTGTCGTCTTTTACACCTGTATAGTAACTAGTTGCTAATGTAAGCTCCGATATGTACTTGTATTGTAGAGTAAAAGGAAGAAGCTGGACTATTGTGTTCATACATAGGCTTGTGTATTCATACTTGGAAGTGAAGGTATGTAAGTTTACTTTGTCCGTATCTTTCTGCAGCATATAGAATTCATATTGACGTTACACTTGTCCTATTTCGAAATGTGTTAAGGTATCCTATTCCCGGTTACCAATGGTTATTATCACAAGTTTCCTATTCATTGATCAATTATGAATCACATGTCTCCTATTCATTGATAATTCTCCAAAAGACCAATAAAGTTGTGTTCCAAAGTTCCAATATTGGTTATGTTCATGTATCTTGTTCATTGATTATTGTCCAATGGTTCCAATAGTGTTATGTTTTCCATAAGGCTATATTTCCAAATAATGTTATTCACATGTCTATTACTATGGTTAATGATCCAAAGCCTTAAGTAAAGTATGACTATCATTGTAGCAATCTCAAAGTAATGAATGAAGTAATGCATATGTGGTTAATGATCAAGTACGGGTGGTAGCTTTGGGGGAAAAAATGCCTAGCTCAAGCCGATCTCGAGATTGTTGGATTAGGGGGAAGTCCTAGAGGCATAAGCCTAGCCCAGACCAATCCTTATAGGGGTAGATTTAGAGGCAATGACCTAGCTTGAGACGAACCTGAAATGTTGATATGGGTGGCAGCTCTAGGGGTAATAACCTAGCTCGAGCCGATCCCGATATATTAATTCATGGGTGGTAGATCTAGGGGCATAAGCCTATCTCGAGCCGATCCCAACATAACATCATGTTATGTTAAAACCCACTGTTCAGTTGGGGACCAGGTATCACAAGTCACAGGCAAAGATAAATAATCATAGAAGCAAAGAAATTAATGAAATACACATGGTACAAAAGTATAGCATGGTGACTTATATATATTGAGTATTCTTTGTATTTGAGTTCATTGATATATTTACATATCATACAGTTTCATTTGAGCCTTACATACTCAGTACATTCTTCATACTGACGTCCCTTGTGGGACTTACCTTACTTGTTGCAGGCGCAGGTATTAGTAGGCCTCCACAGTAGGTTGCCAGTTGTTGCAGATCATTGGTGAGCTCCAGTTAGTTTGGGGCTTCTCCGAGTCACAGTTGTACATATTTTTTGGTTTTTTATATGTTGTATAAAGCGGGGACTTGTCCCGACTTTCAGATGGTTTTGGTCAATGCATTTGTGTAGAGGCTTTTGAAGACATGTGTGGGTGTATAAATGTAAAAGGAGCTTGTCGTTTTTGACTTGATGGCCTCAACGGTCAAGTTTCGCATATGTATATATATATATATGTTCAATGTTCCATGTTTTTCGTTATTCGCCTTTCATGTTCTTACGTTATGGTGGTGTTGCCTATGACATGCATATGAATGAATAGAAGTAAAGCTTGGTTCTCTCGGGCCTTGTCGGCTACGAGTGCCAATCCGTAATGATGGGATTTGGGGCGTGACATAATTATTCAGTTTTCATGATTTAGAATGCTTTCAAATAAAGCACTTATCTTTCAGTTTGAGAAAATAATTATTGTTGAGCTTTTCAGTATATCAGTTTGATTTCAGTGGGAGAAGTACTTAACACCAAGACGACAAGTGTTCAAGTAACCCAAGTCCTAAACTACATGCCACCATCGGTAATAAGGGGTCCTTGGTAATTGAGAGTGTCTCCCTTGCCCTTAATAGGCTCCTGAGTGAATTCACGCCAATCATGGTTCATACCCTTGGCAAGGTATAGAACACACTCCCAACTTGGGTTACATGTTGTATTCCATGTTGCTCACATGGTCTATGTCGGTTATAGAAACCTCCCACAGTTTAGTCTTATACCATGCATTCAGTTTATTCAGCATCTTATAGTGTCATATGTTTATTACTTGGTTATGGCATTAGTTTACAGAGCTCAGTCCTATTTTAGGTCATTATGTCACATTTAGCATGTTTATATTATATAGTGTAGTGCATATCTCACATGCTCATTACATTCAAAGTAATGACCGCACACTTTCCTTTGCGCTATATTGTCTTATAATATAGGTTCGAATGTTTAGCATCTCGATCGTGGTTAGCTTGATCCAGCATCAGTTCAACAACTATGTTTGGTGAGTTCTCATTATTTGAGGGCCAATTATCAGTCTTTCTTTCCAGCATCATTCAGTTTTAAACAGTTAGAGTTAGTTGGGGGTCTTGTCCCAATAACTCATTGCATTTAGAGGCTTTCAGAAAGACAGTAGATAGTTAGTTTATGTCATGGTCAGTGTTTTTTCATTTTTTTTAAACATTGTCTTTTGGTTTTGATTATTCATAAATCAGTCTGACTTTGGCTTCCGCACAGTGTTATTCAGTTTATATAGTATTCTTAGTGTCATGCAAGGCCATGGGTTAGCTTGCGGTTACTTTTGACTCTAAGTATCGTGTTATGACTAGGGGGTAGTCTCGGGTTATGACATCAGTCCTCTAAACTTGTTGCACGCTTTCTCTTCAAATGCCTTGGTGCCAATTTTGATGGATCACCCTTAACAAAAATTGTGCCCTTGTTTGCAATATTACCATTGCTGGTTGGAGGCTCTTGCTGCAGCTTAATCTTGCCACTTTTAATTATGCTTTGAATCTTGAATCTTAGTGTTGGACATTCTTCAGTGTCATGTCCTTGAATGTTTGAAAGATAAGCGCAACTTTTAGATAAATCAGAGTTTGGACATGGATACTTGGATATGAGTCCCTTTTTAGGTTGCAGAAGTTAATTTGCTTTCAATCTCTCAATATATTGGCCAATGGCTCATCTAAAGGAGTGAAGGAGAAATATTTCATTTTCTTTGTGGTCGTGAGCTGGATTGTATTTGGTGAAACTATTGCTGGGAGCTATTCATAAAATTTTGCTGGCAAGGAGGCTGGAGGTGAACATTGCAAAGGTCAGAAGATGCATGAGATTGCAAAAATTGATTATGCTGATGGCATTGATGTCACCCGAATTACACCTCCCAGAAAGTATAAAGTGGCCATCGTATCAAATATAGAACCCAACTAAGGTTGGGGTCGATACCACGAGGAATAGGTCGAAATTCAATCAACTATGTCTATCTTAGTAATCGGTAAATAAGTAAAGAGGGGGGTTCTTGTAGAATAAATGAGAAATAGTAGCACAAAAGTATTTGCTGAGGTTGTAATCAAGATGAGAAAAGAACTAGGACTATGTTCCCCAATAACTACATAACTCCGTAGGTTCTCCGCACTTCAGTGATCTCTTTAGGTATCTGGCATGCAAAATTGATAGGTTAGGTATCTTCTAACCTACTATGTTATTCCCCTTATAGACGAATATCCTCAAAAACAAAGGTTAATGCGTCATGAGTGTTTCTATAGTGTCCCCTACCAATGATCCCAATACAGCCTTTCCCGTATCACCGCTCAAAGCTGATTAAATGAAGATAACTCCAAGTCTTGTTGTTAATATGCTAGTCCTAGATGAATACCCTTGCTATAGTACAGAGTAGAGATAGGATGAGTTCTAATGTGTGCATTCGTCAGAAAGTAACCAATTCAAAAGAACCACCAATACATGCCCTTATAACCTTCGACGATTACCTTATATGTTGAACACTGCTTTGTTAATCCGTTATAGTTCCCACAACCCTAGTTATGAAGTTTAGCTACTCATAATTGTATGAACAACGCATGAATTCATAGATGAAAACATGAATTAAAACTCACAATGATGAATAAAACCCAAAATCTCAACTTTAATTAAAATCAAAATCTCAATATTCGTAAAATCCTAAGAATATGCCTTGGAATCCCACAATACAACGTTGTAGAATAATAATAATGTCTTACACATAAGAATAACCCTAAAAGAGTATTTATAGACTTAACAAATCCTATCCTAAACAAAATAGGAAACTGGTGTTGGCTGCCTCAAACGAGAAGAATGTACAATCGTGGGTTTAACCCACGATCGTGCCTGCCTTATCGTGCCTTCATACTAGAACTTTTGCTTTGCAGATCATCTATCCCACTATTCTCAGTATGAAATTGTGGCCTCCTCCTATGATCGTGGCATGGCCTATCATCAATCTAAGAACTCCTGCACTTCATCAAACTTGGACTTCATCCTACGAACACATTGTACGGTTATACAATCATCATACGATCGTGTCTCCTTATCGCCTATTCATAGAACACTTAACTCCTGTAGGTTGAGAACATGTGATAACATGTCACGATTATAATGTACAATTGTGACTTTTTTTCACGGTCGTGTATTCCTACTGTCTGATGGACTTCTGATCTTGGTATCTCTGATTCAATGTATGAAAGCCTAGGCACGATCGTGGTGAGATCCTATGATCGTTTTAAGGCTCGTCTGATGCCAGTTTGGTCCATTTTTCAACATTTCTCTTCTCTAAGTCCTTAAGGCCTGCAAACACTCAACAAACACATTAAATCCACAAAAAGCACCCTTAAACTTGCATCTATTCCTTCTTTTAAGCATCTCAAGTGACGTAAGTTCACGACACATCAACACCCTCAACTTAGAACATTTGCATGTCCTCAGGTGAACAAAATACTAACTATCTAAGATGCTTAACCTAGAGAAACATCAAGATTACTATGGCAGTCAATTTCCTTGAAAACATGCAAGCAAACCATTAAATCTCATTCAACACCCTCCATTCTTATCAAAAACCGCCAATGCAGTGTGTATGATATGTACTTACTAAAACACAATGGGATCAGTATATAGAAGTACATTGTAACTAGGAAGTTTAACACATTGACCACTACACTACCTAAACAAGCAACAACTAAACTAAAACCCCTATGCCCTCACAACAAAAAAGTCCCTACTTACTCAGTCTATGAAATGCAAACTCATATTGGGACTGAATCAAATCTCTCACTCTTACAAAAAAGTCTGGTTGTGCGCGTTTGATACCATAGGCTTTCCCTTATTTTCTACACTTCAGCTTTCAGATTGTCGGGTTAGGATCACAGTAGGTCTTTCTTGGCTTGTAATGCAGGCTTGGGGACAGGTTTGGTATATTTAGGTACAGTAACTCATTCCTCCTTGGCACTACATTACTTTTGGCTCCACTTTTCCTACTTTTCTTCATTTTCCTCCCTTTTTTCCATTTTTCCTTATATTTTCTTTTTGGACCTCTGGTGCGGTTTCATTTTCACACATTTCACTATTATTTTTCCCCTTTTTTCTTTCTTTATTTCTTTCTTTTTTTACCGCACCCACGGCTTTTTCTTTCTTTTTCACTACTTAAACTTCATACCCAATTTTTACGCACACTATGCAATAGCCACCCTCAACTTAGGTAATTCTCCTCAGTTGAGGTACACAGTGTCCAAGGAGGGACCAGGGCTAAAAAAGGTTCATTGTAAGATCGGGAAGGTGTCATGGGTAGTTCCAAGAAACAGTCTAAGGCTCAAAATTTGGGTTCAAGGTATATATGATCATTTGGTAGGACATTTTAGGCTAAGTGGACTAAATTCAAACATGGACTATGATCCTTTCCTAACCTTTAATCCTACAGCTTTTAGTGAGACTAACCGGGAAAGTTCTAGATCGTACACACACACCGACTCGGTAATACCTTACTCACTCATAGATCAGGGCTTTCATCTAAGTTATTACCTATTCAGTTCATAAAAAGTTAGTCAGATTATCCTATTTACAATCCTAATGCCATATCTAGATCCTAAACATCGGTTTCAACACTCTAAGCACACATTACATCACAAAAACTCATTTCCGAGAGGTATCCTTTAAACACATTTTTAAAAGCAGTAAGCATACTTAATTAAACCAGACTGCACAAAGTTCTCTTTTAATCACTCTAAGCGACACTAGAACAATAAAAAAACACAAAACACAAACAAAACATAAAAACACCTAAACATGCTAATTCTAACTATGATAGAGCAGCAGAGGGAAAAGAAACACGGCAACAAAAACCCTCGGCTATGGTATACTCCTACCCCCAACTGTGAAATCATGTAATGTTTCCATTGCACGAAATCAGATAAAAAAAATACAATACTAGGGTAAGAGATATACCTAAGGTGCTCTATGAACCGGGGAAACTCGAATTACATGGGGATGCAGGTGGGTCCCCAACAGTGAGAGTAACAGCAGTGGCCTTGGCTATGGCTGTGGTTCTCAATGTCTCATAGGCCCCAATGGTAGGAGGGACACTAAAATCAACATTGGCCCCAATGGTGGTCGGGGGGCTCAAAGGAACAGATGTGGGGGCCATCTTCGAACCCCCAATCACAGTCTCCCCCTTCATAATAACTCTCATGGAGGTCTCTTCAGTAGTTCTCTCCTTTATTCTTCTCTTCTTACCTGACTTTTTTTTACTCGTCTACCCAAATGAATCATCCCTCGGCCTATTTCTCTGCTCAAGACCTCCGGCCTCCTCCTTATCATCATCATTCTCAATCTGCGGGGTGAGAGTATAGAATGGAGTAACAAGTGTAGCAACATCTACCTCAAGAAATTCTAAAAAAGGCATAGGAGGTGGTGGAGGCGGAGGTACCAAGTCAAATCTATCAACTAGGGCATGTACTACTTCCTTCAACGTTGTCAACTCAGTCTGAAGTGGCACCACGTCGGGTGCCCGGACTACATCTAGTCTGGACATAATCCAACCCTTAAAGATATCCATTCTCGCCTGCACAGTTTGTATGGCCCATCGAATCTCCTGATCCTCATGAGGCTTTACCCCTTTTTCCAAAATCTTGATTCGAGCATTGTGAAAGATTTGGTTCCAAATAATTTCTTACAACTGGGTGGTCGAAATCAACGTTTAACCAGTTGGAACCAATAATATGGGCTATACAAAAGGAGGTGGTACTGAAGTAGAAGAAGTAGCGGCATCAGACGCCGGTCTATCACCACTAGGGTCATCCCCATAAACATGTGGGACCCCATAACCTTTAACCAGTGCAACTGGGTTTTGAATGTCCTTTATCATAGCTAAGTCTGCCGTCTTGGTGGACTAGATAAATCTGTCCATCGAAAAAGAAGGCATATTCAAATCCTGTAGCAGCTGTGTGATCAAACTAGGGGACGGTAGGGTGGTATTGAACTCTAAAGTTCTATCTCTAATCTTCTGCGCAATGATGAGCGGGATGCTCAAATCCAATCCAGCTACCAGTGTTGTGACTAGACAGGCGTTGGATGCACCCAATGTGTTATCATTGGCTGTAGGTGCAATCCTATGCCTGACAATAGACCACCATGCCTTGCCGGTGAATTTGAGACTGTTCTTGTAGATGTACGTCCCATTCGCACAAGTAGCATTACCTCCGACCTCAGCAATATGGCCGACTAACTATCCAAAATGCATCGTCTTGTCCTCGATGGATAACTTCTTCACTCTCTTCAATTCCATCATCTGGTAGTCATACTCTGGGGTTTCTTTAATTGGCACAAACTCTTCTCCAAACAGGACTTTAGAGATAGCCTTGATGAAGATGTCAACCTCTTTCTCCCACACCAATATTATGTCAAGGCGAGGTTGTTTCTTCATATCTTTGTATTTATCAGAGGGGGTCATATTTTTCATAGTTGCTGCATAGTTTGCATAGAATTCCCTCACTAGCTCACCCCCATAAATTCAAAATGGCCTAGTTATCCACCCCAACTGATACCACTCAAATACCTGGGCAACCTCAGGCATCTTCTGCAATGACTCACTGAGTATCCTTGGTTCCTCTTGGGTAATCCACTTCTGGTTCCCATTATCCTTGAGGGTGACCCCATCCACATAATATTCTCAGGAGTTTGGCACTCCCCAGCGTTTTAGACCAATGCCCCTTTGACTGAGACAGCAGGAACATCAGCGTTAGAAGGCTCAAAGGTGGACCCTCCCTCACCCCTAGTATCAGCATCAGTAGCAACAATAGTTGTACCCTCGCCTTGTTGGCCATCTTGCCCTCTTTCTATAGACTGGTAAAGGTTGATGGGAGTGGCAACCTCTATAATGGCAGTGTAAATAGAAGCTTTTGCCTTGGCGTCGGAGAGGCTAATATTATACTCCTCCTCTGACCCACTTTTACTTTGTCCACTCTTTGAGAATCTAGGTAGAGCTTTCTTTTTGGAAATTTGCTCTCGGAGAGCCTTGTCTACAGCAGTCTTTGATTTGGGTGCCATTGTACTTGTATTGGAAAAATAATTTAGGTCATAGCTCACAAAAAATATAGCTTCAGAATCTCAAAAAAGCAAGTCAACCTACGGTCATGTAATAAAGGTGCAATCGTACCTTCTGATCGTAGGTTGAATCTTCAAAAACTAAACTTCAGTACATCAATCAGACGATCATAACCCACGATCGTCCAGTGATGGTAAAATCACATCAATCTATATCTATACCTTTAACTTGAGATTTGGGTCGGGTAGGTCGTGTGTTTTAAAAAACTGTCGGCCTACTCAGACGAAGGGATTGTATGATTGTGGTTTGATCTGACGATCATGCATTCCTTTCGTAGGTTAATGAAACCAGAAAACTTACCTGAGAACCTACGAAACTTAAGGATGATCATGATATGTACCCACAATCATGACTTAAGATCGTAGGTTTGATTCCTAATTTGATGACTTACAGGAGCTTCATCAGATGACTAAGACCATAATCGTGCAATCTAGGTACGATTATGATACCCAATTGTGAGATAACTCCAAAATTGTCAACCTACAGGACTCCAATTAGGCGACTGAACCCATGATTGTATGTTAGTTGTACGATCATACTATCTCTTTCATAAGTTCAGTATGGAGTCCAGTTCAGCACCCTCTTTTTTTGATTGTTTCCTGTACCAAAAATAAACAATACCCTATATGTATTAAAGTAAAAAACATGGGTTACCTCCCAAGAAGTGCTTGATTTAACGTCGCAGCACGACGTGGCTATGTTGGTTACTCAGACTTCACCAACAAGCCAATGGGTTACCTCCAATGAAGCGCCTGATTTAATGTCACAGCATGACTCAGGTTGGATTGAGTAATCAAGCCTCTTTTAAGTCCACTTTACAGACCATTCGGGCATCCATGCCTTCGCCTATGTAGTGCTTCACCCTTTAGCCATTGACTTTAAATTTCTTTCCATCCTTATTCTCTAATTCAATTGCACCATAAGGGAACACCATGACCAATCTATATGGTCCATTCCATTTCGATCTCAGTTTTCCAGGAAAGAGCTTCAGCCTTGAGTCAAATAACAGTACCATGTCGCCCGCAATAAATTCTCTTCTTTCAATCTTACGATCATGATAAAACTTCATATTTTCCTTGTACAAAGATGAGATCTCATATCCACAGAGGCAAAACTCACCCATCTCATTCATCATCTTGAGTCTCAACTTAGCCACATCCTGCCATTCTAAATTCAACTGCTTCAATACCCATAATGCCTTATGCTCAAGTTCAACCGGCAAGTGGCATGCTTTGCCATAAACAAGATGATATGGATATTCAACAATTGGTGTTTTAAATGTGGTCCTATATGACCATAATGCATCATCCAATCTCCTTTCCCAATCAGTCCTATTTGCATTCACAGTCTTCGCTAAGATGGACTTAATTTCACGATTCAAAACTTTAACTTGCCTGCTTGTTTGAGGATGGTAAAGTGTTGACACCTTATGTTTCACACTATATTTCTCAAGCAAGGCTTTGAATAAGTGATTGTAAAAGTGGGATCCTCTATCACTAATGATAATTTGAGGTTTTCCAAAATATGAGAATATATTCTTCTTCAAGAAAGTTGTAACACTCTTACCTTCATTATTGGGAAGCACAATCACCTCCACCCACTTAGAGACATAGTCAACAACTACCAAAATATACTTCATACCATGAGATCTCACGAACGGACCCATAAAATCAATCCCCCATACGTCAAACAACTCGATCTCAAGGATCACAGTCTTGGGGAGCTCCTGCCATCTTGAGATATTTCCTTGCCTTTGACACTGATCACATGCCCTCGCATAATCATGGGCATCCTTATGAATAGTGGGAAAATAGTAACTATATTGTAAAATCTTATGCCCAGTTCACGCACCTCCATAGTGACCCCCAACTAGAGATCAAGGACATACCTCCAATATACTCATCATCTCGACCTCAGGAACACACCTACGAATCACACCATCTGTACACACCCTAAAAAAGTATGGCTCATCCCAGAAGAATTTTCTCAGCTCATGCATGAACTTCTTTTGCTACTGATACGTCATATCCTCTAGAACTAGGTCACTTGCCAAAACGTTGGCAAAATATGCAAACCATGGGATTAAGTTTTGAGCTGCTGCCAACACCTGTTCTTCTGAAAAAGTATCATCAATTTCAAGATCGCTTAGTTTTATCATGGATTCCTCTTAAAGGCAGGATAAATGGTCAATAACTTGATTCTCTGTCCTTTTTCGGTCCTTGACCTCAAAATCAAATTCTTGCAATAGAAGCACCTATCGAATTAACCTCAGCTTGGCATTCTTTTTTGTCATAAGGTATCTAAGAGATGCATGGTCAGTATGTACAAACAATTTTGTGCCAATCAAAAAATATCTGAATTTTTTGAATGTAAAAACTATAGCGAACAACTCTTGCTCAGTCCCCATGTAATTCTTCTGGGCCGGATTAAGTTCTTTGCTAGCATAGTAAATAGGATGCAAAATATTCTCTCTTCTCTGGCCAAGAACTGTACCTAAGGCTACACCACTGGCATAGCACATGACCTCAAATGGTGAAGTCTAATCTGGTGAAACAATAATGGGGGCTGAAATCAACTTCTCTTTCAGACACTCGAAAGCTTTTAGGCATGCATCATCAAAGACAAACTTTACCTCTTTCTCTAAAAGCTTGCACAATGGATTTACAATCTTAGAAAAATCCTTGATGAACCGTCTATAAAATCCCACATGACCCAAGAATCTATGAATGCGTTTCACAAAATTTGGTGGAGGTAAATTTTTGATCACTTCAATCTTCGCCTTATCAACTTCAATCCCCTTCTTTGAAATTCGATGTCCTAAAACAATACCCTCTTTGTCCATGAAGTGGCACTTTTCCCAATTCAATACCAAATTGCTATCCTCGCATCTTCATAGTACATCAACAAGGTGTGCCAAACATTCCTCGAACGAATCATCCACAACTGAGAAATCATCCATAAATACCTCAATAGTGTCTTCCACCATGTCGAAGAATATAGACATCATGCAATGCTGAAAAGTGGCTGATGCATTGCATAGACCAAACGACATCTGTATGAAAGAAAACATCCCATATGGACAAGTGAAAGTGGTCTTATCTTTGTCTTTGGGGGCTATAGAAATCTGATTGTATCCTGAATAACCATTAAGAAAACAATACCATCCTCTCCCAGCAAGAAGGTCTAACATCTGGTCCATAAAGGGCATAGAAAAGTGGTCCTTCTCGGTCAAAGAATTCAGCTTTCAAGAATCCATGCATACTGTCCATCCTGTAACCAGCCTTATTGGGATCAACTCATTCTTTTCATTTGGAACCACGATGATTTTGCCCTTTTTTGGCGCACATTGGACTGGGCTCACCCACTTGTTATCAGCAATAAGATATACCACCCCAGCATCTAACCACTTAATAATCTCTTTCTTCACAACTTCTTGCATGGGTGGGTTAAGACAATGTTCATGCTCAATGCTGGGAATACAATCCAGCTTAAGCTGGATTTTGTGAGTGCAAATTCTGGGTAGGATCCCAATAATATCTGCAATGCACCATCCAATGGCCCGTTTAAACCTTTGAAGTACAGAAACTAGGGCCTCAACTTGCCATTCCAATAAGTCAGCAAAAATAATTACAGGAAAAGTGTTGTTGTCCCCCAAGAACGATCATAACGAATATGGGACGGAAGAGCCTTAAGCTCCAAGATGGGAGACTCCTCGATCGAAGGACGAGCCGGCGGGTTCACTCTATTTTTCAAATAAAGATCAAGATTCTCCGGAGCATAAGTATATGACCCGCTACTAATAAGTGCTTTCTCTATTTCATCGTATTGATCAATACCATCATAATCAAAGTTCATGATTACTGCGGCAAGAGCCTCGACCCCCAATCTTTCTTTAAAAGGAACAACCATTTCACTCTCATTAATCGTATCTATCACAAAAATCACACACATATCTTTTGGTTGCTTCATGAATCGGTACACATTGAAAGTAACTTGCTCATCATTTAACCTAAACTTTATCTACCCTTCCATGTCAACCAATGCATGACCAGTCGCAAGGAATGGCCTTCCCAAGAAAATGGGAACCTTAAAATCAACCTCACCATCAAGAATAACGAAGTCAGCTAGAAAATAAATGATGCCACCTTTACCAAAATGTCATACAAGATTTCCACTGGCTTTTTCATAGTCCGATCAGCCATGAGAAGTCTCATAGATGTAGGTTTAGAGGACCCCAATCCCAACTACTTAAAGAGTGCTAGTGGCATCAAGTTAATGCTAGCTCCCAAGTCAAATAAAGCTTTTCTAAAATTATAAGACCCAATAGTACAAGGAATAGTGAAGGCTCTTGGGTCTTTCTTTTTCTCAACAAGGGAGTGAGAAACGATTGTGCCACAATAGTGCACATTATCCACAAGCTCTAAACTGGCAGTTCTCTTCTTCGTCACCAAGTCTTTCATAAACTTTGCATACCCCGACTTTTGTTCCAAAGCTTCAACGAGAGGGATATTTAATGATAATTCCTTCAACATGGAGATAAATTTATTATATTTTCCTTCTTTGGATTTCTTCTTCAACCTTTACAGAAAGGGGGAGGAGGTTGAGGAATGGGTTTAAACACCTGAAGGACCTTCTTCTCCTTCGCTTTTATTAGACTTGGCCTCTTTGTCAGTAACACGAGTATTTTGAGATGCATGATTATAAACCACCATATTTTCTGTTTCATTCTTGATCTCATCATCAACTACTACTAGGTGGTTCAACAGTAGTCTTCCCACTTCGAGTAGTAATGGCTAAGCAATGACCATCTTTTTTAGGGTTTTGAATGGTGTTACTAAGAAGAGTGCCTGGTTGACACTGATTTAAAGTGGTAGATATCTGCCTAAATTGCTTTTCCAGCTGTTTGATGGTGGTCGCATGACACTCAACGTTTTTGCAAGTAGGGTTTCCATCCCCTTAACAAGTTTCACAAGTAACGTTTCCATCCTTAAATTTCCAAACTCAGCATCACGGTTCCCTGGTGGGACATAACGGCCACTCTTATCTTTGTAGTAGTCTTTTTGCCTCCAATCACCATTCCGATCTTTGTCTCGATCTTTATACCTCGACTTGTTGTAATTATCACCGTAGTAGTTTCGACCTTGATTCCCTTGCCTTAAGTTACGATTATCTTGATTAGACCCTTGGCCCTTGGCTAGAAAACCCTCCACTTCTCTATCAAAATACTTAGCTTCTTCCTCAGAATCTGAATCCTCATACCTAGGTGCTTTGCCTTGTGCACCTACCACATTAATCTTTTTCAATCCTCTTGCTATGATTTTCTTAGCAAGTAATCTGATCTCAGTCCTCAGTTGCACTACTTCTTAAGCTACAGTGTCATCTAATGCTCTTTTCTCTGCTGATGCTCCAATGGCAAAAGTTCCTGCTGGTCGGTCTGCTTCTCGAGTATGCCAACCTCGATTGGTTTTTGTAATATAATCTAAAATCTCTGAAGCTTGTTCCCATCTCAGACTCATAAATGCTCCACCAGTGATAGTATTTGCTACAGCCTTGGTATTAGCGTTTAATGCTCTATAGAATATCTCAAGTTAATTTCGACCATTCATCCGATGGTTTGGAATATTTTGCAAGTTCTTCTTGAACCGTAGCCAAGTCTCGTAAAGTGCTTTAGAATGTAGCTGTCTAAAATTATAAATCTTATCCTTCAATTGCAACATTCGGGAAGATGGAAAAAATCATTCCAGAAATTGATTCCTCAACTCTTGCCAAGTAGTGATAGGTAACTCAGCCAACCACAATGTCGCCACCCCCGTAAGGGAGAATTGAAATAGCAATAATTGAATTGCTTCTTGACTCACTCCTGGTAGATTGTACAAAGAGCATATCTCAAAAAAATTCATCACATGCATGTTTGCATCATCAGTCGAGAGGCCAGCAAACACCCCTTTTAAGTTCAACATGTGGATCATAACACTTATAATATAGAATTTAGTTCCTTCAGGTAACTCTGGTGGAATAATAGCACCAGTATCAACTGGCTCCAAATAGACCACATCTTCTTCTTCATGATTATCATAAATCGGCACATATGGTCTTTGTGGGGGTTATTGCCCCCTTGATCTTCTTTGTCTCTCTTTAAGTGCAGCATAACGTTGTACTGCCTCTTGCATTTCTCGATGATCTCTATCTGCTTGTCTAACAGTTGCTTGTCTCGCATTTTCCTCAGCAGTTAATCGATTAGTGATTTGCTCAACAGTTTCATGACCAGCCAAATGAATTGGTGGCTAGTTAATGAATGTCAGCACCGGTTGTGGGATCCTGAACTCCGTCGGTATTGACCATTATTTAATTTTTCCTTAGCGTTCATTCTATTTTTGTATCAAGTGGAATTAAGGGATTTCCTTGACTCCTTGTATTGGGTGTACACCGGCGTACACCCTACGAATAGTAGGAAAATAAATATTACAATGAAACCAACACTTCAACAAACATGATTAATGACCTCCGTAACCTTTTCCCCGACAACGGTGCCAAAATTTGGTGTCGCCTAAATTACACCTCTCAAAAAGTATAAAGTGGTCGTCATATCAAAAATAAAACCCAACTAAGGTTGGCATCGATCTCACGAGGAATAAGTCAAAATCCGATCAACTATGTCTGTCTTGGTAAATGGTAAATAAGTAAAAAAAGGGGTTTTGTAGAATAAATGAGCAATAGTATCATGAAAGTATTTGATGAGGTTGTAATCAAGATGAGAAAAGCAATAGGATTGTGTTCCCTAGTAACTTCATAACGTCGTAGGTGCTCCACACATCAGTGATCTCTTTAGGTATCCGACATGCAGAATTGATAGGTTAGGTATCTTCTAACCTACTATGTTATTCCCCTTGTAGACAACTATCCTCAAGCAAAAAGTTTAATACGTCATGAGTGTTTCTATATTGCCCCCTACCAATGATCCCAACACAGCCTTTCCCGTATCATGGCTCAAAGCTGATTAAATGAAGATAACTCCAAGTTTTGTTGTTGATCTGCTAGTCCTATTTGAAAACCCTTGTTATAGTCCAGGGTAGAGATAAGATGAGTTCTAACACATGCATTCGTCCAAAAGCAACCAATTCAAAAGAACCATCAATACATGCCCTTAAACACTTCGACGATCACCTTGTACGTTGAATACTACTTTGTTAATCCTTTATGGCTACCACAACCCTAATTTTGGAGTTTAGATACTCATAATTGTATGAAAAATGCAAGAATTCATAGATGAAAATATGAATTGAAACTCACAATGATGAATAAAACCCGAAATCTCAACTTTAATTAAAATCGGAATCTCAATATTTGTAAAATCCCAAGAATGCTCCTTGGATTCCCATAATACAATATTGTAGAATAATAATAATGTATAACATATAAAAATAACCCTAAAAGAGTATTTATAGACTTAACAAATCCTATCTTAAACAAAACAGAAAACTGGTATCGGCTGCCTCCGACGAGAAGAATGTTCGATCGTGGGTTGAACCCACGATCGTGCCTGCCCTATCATGGATTCATACTAAAACTTTGGCTTTGCAGATCATCTATCCCATGATTGTTTGTATAACATCGTGGCCTCCTCCTACGATAGAGGCATGGCCTGTCGTCTTATCATCAATCTTAGAACTTCTGCACTTCATCAAACTTGTACTTCATCCTACGAACACATTAGACGGTCATACAATCATCATACGATCGTGTCTCCTTATCTTCTATTCATAGCATACTTAAATTCTGCAGGTTGATGTTCTCTCACATGTCACGATCACAATGTACGATCGTGATTTCTTCTCAGTGTCGTGTATTCTTGCCGTCTGATGGACTTATGAGCTTGGTATCTCTGATTCAATGTACGAAAGACTAGGCACAATCCAGGTGAGATCCCATGATTTTGGTAAGGCTCGTCTGATGCCAGTATGGTCTGGTTTTTAACATTTCTCTTCTCTAAGTCCTTAAGACCTGTAAACACTCAACAAACACATTAAATCCACAAAAAGCACCCTTAAACTTGCATCTATTCCTTGTTTTAACCATCTCAAGTGTTGTAAGTTCACGGCACATCAGGCATTACGATTTGTGTACAAAAGCAGAGTTATTCTTGCTTTGTAGATTTTTTAGCATCTTTGGTTGGAAAATTAGATAAACGACTTGTGTTGCTAAGTTGTCTACAATTCTCCCTTCTTGAATGCCACTTTCTATATCTTTTACAATTTGAATTACATCATAGAAATTGTGTGCACAAGTTCCAAACAATTTATCATAATATAGGCCTTCTTGAATTTGGATGAAGGCTAAGATCAATTCCCCCTCGGGGAGTGGAGTATGTATCTTTAAAGCTTTTAACCTCCATTGTATGGCATACACTTGAAAGGATTCATGTGGCATTTTCTTTACTTTAATCAAATCGATCATGTGTAGATCGTCCCTGATGTTAAACTCATATTGCTTTACAAAGTCGTGAACCATATATTCCCATGTATGCCATTTGCTAAAGTCTTGCTTGGTGTACCAAGCGAGTACCAGTCGTGATAAACTTTGAATGAATAGTCTTATTCGTATGGCTTCATCATGTCTAATTCCAATTAATCTGCTACAGTAGTCCTTGAAGTGAACAACTGGATCTCCTTTCCCATTGAAAGTGTTAGCCTTTGGTAACTTGTACCATGGCGCAAGCTCAATATTTAGGTGCACACAAGTCTTCATACTTTAGACTCTGGTAATTTCTTAAGCGTAACTCTTCATCAAGTGCTTTTCTCAGATTGTAAAGTTCTTTTCCCAGCTTTTCATGGTGAATTAACTAGATCTCCTTTCCATATTTAATATATTGACGAACTGCTAGCTGGTCATGCTTATTTTCCTTGGAAGGAAGCACAATTATGGGAGAACAGATATTTGGCATCATGGTACGCTGGAAATTTTTGGGATTGGTAGTATATATTGATGGCATTTGCAAAGAGATCATATAAGCGAGAGTTGGGCGAGGAGATATGGTTAAACAAATATTTTGGTTGAGCTGGGAGATATGGTAATACTAGAAAGAAGGCTAAACATATTTGGCAAATCGATCAAAATATTTCTTCGGACCACATTCTTCTTGCCATCATCATTCTGTGCTTGTACTAAACCCATAACTGTATTGAATACTACAAACTTATCTACCATTATAGTATCGTCCTCGATGCAAATTCACAGCCAAAATAATGTTCAATGCCAGGCAACCTCTAAACAACAAATAGAACTTTGAATACAAAATAAGGGGTTAGTGCATGAGAATATACATATGAAATAATAATAATAATAAGTAGTAAAATGTTTAATAAAATAGACTAGTTCTAAATTAACCTATGTAAGAGCTCTAGAAGAGATGATATTAGTTGCAAAATGAATAGATCAACAAGACTTCTTAGCTAGTGGGCTCTAACACTTGAGATGTAACAAAAAGAAAGCAAAAACCAATTTGGAGTAGTAGTTAGAAGAAAGGTTGACTTATCGAACACCAAAGCTTGGCTCTAACTTGATCCTTAACTTTTGCTAATTGTAGCGTATCCCAAAATTTTCTCCCATCTTAAGACAATTCTAATGA
Organism: Capsicum rhomboideum; assembly: GCA_031232105.1. Lineage (NCBI taxonomy): Eukaryota > Viridiplantae > Streptophyta > Magnoliopsida > Solanales > Solanaceae > Capsicum > Capsicum rhomboideum. The sequence goes on from CP124716.1 coordinate 139,161,716, forward strand.
TGATGCCTCGTCTTGCATGTCAAAATTCTGCCCCAGTTGCTTTCTCCTTTTGGGGGGAATATAAAAATATATAATAAAGAGACTGAGACCTATGTAGGTTGCCTACGTATCCTGTGTCCGATAGGAAATTAGTTCTAACATAGTTCCAATTACATGCAAAAGAAATATTTGTGCTAATATGACCAAGTCCCTATGTTGGCTGCGTATGTATCCACCAATGAAATTAGGTCAACCGTAGTTCGGCTTACATAAAAGGAAATTTCAAAACATACAAAGGATTGATTATTTAAGTTCACAAAAAGTACATAGTTGTTCCCAAAAGATGCTACCCATAAACTAACCATCCTACTACAGACTTTCGAGATGGCATATTTTAAAAGAGGTCCCACTGTACTCTAATCTTCATGCTCAACGAAACCATTTCTGGAGTTCTGCCCACTCTATTATAAGTGCTTGTAAAAGATGCGGGAAAGGATAAATTTGGTTCTTTTCCTTTTGGACCCTTAGGAAACTCTGTAAATTTCCTTTTCAACTGACCAACTCCTCTAGGGATATTGCTAGGATGCCCATAATGCTTTACAAAATCATATACCATATCACCCCAAGAAAACCACTTCCACATTTCTTGTTTTGCATACCACATCAAAGTTGGCCCTATGAGCGTCCTAACAAATAGTCTCATCTTAAGTTCATTGTCTTGCCTAATATTTCTGACCCAATCAACATATGACTTCAGGTGGTCTACGGGACTGCCTACCCGGTCATACATCGGAATATTACCATGATCCATCTCAAAAGGTAAAACAAGCTCATTTCTAAAGGAAATCTGATTAGTCTCAACATTGAAATGCCTTCCACTATTTTCTCCATCCTTGCTCGTCTCTGTCGAGTTTTTGAATGTCTCTTTTGGCAAAAATGAGTGCATGTTATAGAAAATTTAGGCATTACAATCAAAGATGGGAAAGGCTGTAGTGAGAAGGGGTGAGTATGCTTTCGAGTCTCCAATGAATCAGTTCTTAAGGAAGACACTCATTTCTTTCATATTGTTAATTTATTGATCCATTTATGACACTTTTTTCTCAATCTTAGCAACTTTATCTTGTTATGACGTTGGTTCCTCACAGTCAAACTCATCTTCAACTAGGTTAATCATAGCAATTTGGTGGGCCATATCATTCTTGAATTACCTTTAGTGTTCAACTTAAGTCAACCTTTGGAAGGGAAATAAAACACTTAGTAAGCATAGAATAGGTATATGAAAAAGTAAGAGTGAAGAAATGTAATTAAAAAGAAACCAATCGATCGAGTCCTATAAGGGATATAAGTTCAAGGTAACGAAAAATAATTAGCAAGGAAATAGAGCGCACGAAGATTAAACTTTTGTAAGCCAAAGGATTGTGAATGACTCTAAATTCTAATTTTACATTGGCGGGTTGAAAAATTATCGAGGACGAAGACAAAGTCAATCAATAGGTTTGTACTCGACTTACGTGCCAAAACTTGAATTTAAAATAAGTACGGAAAGATCAATCTTGATAACCCCAAGATAGGAATGACACAAGCATTTTGAATAAGTGAAACTCAAAAGAAGAACCAAACTTGTCGCTCTCGAACAATTTGAAGGAGAAAATGAACAAATGTTGTCAAGTACGATTTGGTAGTTTGCACAAATAAATTTGGACATCTACCAATTTAAAAAGCAACAAAAGGCCTGAAGGACAACGAAAGGTTGGAAGAATTTGAGAGCTTGAGTAAAAGCTTCATGACGTAGATCAAGTGCTAAATAGATTCTACGAAGCATGGAACAAGCGGGCTAAATGTTTCATTATTAGAAACAGAAGATTTCACCCATAAAAGAGGGACTTGGAAGAGCTTGAAAAGGTAAAAATCTAATAGTTCAATTTTTGACACGAGTCTAGCAAAATCGACTTAGAAAAAAAAATAAATGGGTAAAATATTTCAACTAATTGTGAAGGATTATACCTATTTTAGAGAGTAAAAAGGCAATTCTTAAAGCGAATTACGGACACGAGTATCGAAAAAATCAAAGGAAGGCTTTTAAAATAATGACGGATTAAGCTTGTTAAAAATTTAAAGGAAGAATGCGAACCTTATAAAGATCGTAAAATGAAAACAGAATGAAATCCTAATTGATGCACTAAGAGTCTGGCGGGCTTAAGAAAATTTCCTAAATGGTGCTCTAGAATTGTTGAAATGCGCTAAGCACGGAAGTATTACAATTATATAATTTTAAAGAATAATATGATATAAAATATTTAAAAATGCAATAGGCAATAAAGAGATATATAAATACGAATTTAATTCTCTTCTCTGGAAATAAAGGCAAAACGAAGGTGAAGTTAGCAAATATCAAGTAAAATTATAATGCAAATAATTTCATGTAGGTCAAGTAGCAAGTAAGCAGACAAATTTATAAAATAAACAACACAAGTATATTAAATAATGCGTCCTAATATACAGGTGACTCCTTTATGTTGGAGGTAGGTCCAATGCGTGTTTGAAAAATAATGTGCCATAATATGTCATTCCATTTGCTCTTTAATTAATTAAGCAAATCTATTCCCAAAATAAATACAAAGATGACCTTAAGCCTTATTACATGCTAAGAAAAGGAAAATAAATAAATAAAGATATTTCTTGATATATGTCGTTTTCCATCGCATCTAAACTTATTCATCCTCATGACGTTCTTGGAATTGAGTTTCCACCAACCAAAGTTAGGAATCTTTATCGCTATCTGCAACACAAATGGGTTAGTGATACCCTTCCACCTAAAGTTTAATTAATTTAGAGCAAAAGTCTATATTTTGGCACAATCATCCTTCAAACAATGCACAAATAAATGATAAGCATCACTCGGGTCGTGAATCCACTCGGACATTTTGGTAAGGTTGGCTAACGAACTTAATATACCAAGGATATTAAGCCTCCCAGGTTTTCATGATGCATGTTCCTTAAAAGGTATACTAAGAGTTGATTTACTAGACACAAGGTTCCCGAGCGGACTACTCGAGTGAGAAGGTTACGTCGTCACACATGAAAAGATCCGGACACACCGCGCATATGTCAACTCTCCTAAAATATAAAAGTTTGAAAGAAGTTTGCGGGTGCACAAAATACACCTCGCGTGTACGTGTGATTATGTCAATTTTCCGGAATGGGAGAAATATGAATGGAATGACAATTTATATAAAGCTATAACAAATAAATAATTTATATAAAGAAGTAGTAAATAAAAAATTTATATCACATAAACATGATAAACACATAAAGCAGTTAAGGTAAAATAACAAATATTTAAAAACCTTAATTATTAACCTAAGTTTGTAATGGTTAGAACCTAAGTCCCTAGTAAGTCACCAAGCTATTATACCCCATTTTAACAGGGTCAAATTAAGTTACAACGTATTGGAAACTTCTAAATAAATTAAGGAAGTCGCCACCTAATTAGTTCTACTGTGAATTAGGACACCTATTATAAACTAAGTGATTAAAACTAATAAAGACTTCATTTTATGGTCTACTTAAGCTTAGTAGTTATAGGTAAGAGTTATAATTATCATAAAGGAAAGGGATTAAGTGTCTTAAAGGATCCGCTAACTACGGTTAACCGACCAAACTTAGGTTGGTAATATTAATTTAAAAATATAGCATTTTGAGCATAAGTATAAAGACATGATAAATGTTTGTTTTAAGAAAAGTACTACGTGCCAAAATAACTTAGAAGTTTAAATTTCACAAAGTAGATATATAGTATAAAATATTTACTTGTAATATGAAGAAATGAAAGCAGTGTTTTGGCCATTTAAATGCAAATTGCTCTTCACGAATTTGAACTTATAAATTGAAATTGACCAAAACCTTTTCTTTTCAAAAATCACTTGTTCCAAATCATTTTTAGGTACAGCATGAAAAAAATCCTTTAGAAAAAGTCCAAAGAGGTTTAAAAACTTTACAATATGAAATCAAAAAAAAAAAAAAAAAAAGTTCTATCCTTCCTCTTAAAAAAAATTCTTTTTGTCTCCTTTTCCTTTTTCTTTGTAAATCAAACTTTGTAATTTAGACATAATAAAAAAAAAATTAACCATTTATTTTAGTGACTTATTGTCACGACCCAATATTTGAGTTAGGATGGCGCCTACCGTAACCCACCAATAGGCAAGCCAAACCCTAGCTCGGAGTGACAAGCAACAGGCTAACAGGCGGAATCTCAAAAACTAGAGATGAAGTGGAAGTAATCATACTCATAAACATACTAGAAATATAAAGACAAATAGTACCAAAATAAACCCATACCGAGACTGAGAAGGAAGAGGACAATATATATATTGTCAAGAACCCCTCCCAAGACCTAGTGAGATCGGTACAAGAACCACTACTAGACGTGCCCAGAATACAAAACAGAAACCAAATATACATAACTAGTACAACAGTCTTGAGTGCAAAAGACTATACAGTAGAGATGGAGTAGGATCTGCCTCGAACGTCAGTAAGCTCACCCTGCTCCGGAGTCAGTGCTGAGAAGAGTGTCACGTCAAAACCGTAGTCTAGTGCCCGGATCTGCATCGGGCAAAAAAGATGCAGAAGTACAGTATGAGTACCGGGGCAACGGGTACTCAGTAGGCATCATCGGCCGACTGAGCTCAAAGTAATACAAGCAAGCTAAAATGCGAGGGTGCATGCTAAGTATGGGGTATAAGTAATAAATACATAAGTAACTGTCGGGGCGTATAGATATGCTCAGGAGATAAATAAATGTGATACTGAATAATTAGTAAATAAATGCGTAAGTAAACACACAAGTCAAACATAACCTATCTGGGCCCCCATAAACCCGATAGGCACACGAAAGAAAATAATAACCCAGCCTGGCCCCCATAAAGCAGTGGTACACACAAGAATAGTAAGTACATAGTCACCAGTGTCTCGAAGTTGTATCAGTATCTAGTAACCACAATAACCAACAAGGGCGCACCGGGCTTGAACCGGCACCAATGGGTAATAACAAGAGGCCAGACGCCGGAGTCAAACCGAAAGTAGTGGGTAATAACAATAGGCCACATATATATCATATCTTCCGGACTCAAACCGGAACTCAGGGAACAACAGTATCATAATCACAGTACCTAGTACCAGAGCTCATAGTGTACCTCAATCCGAGGCCGGACTCGAACCGGAACACCCAGTAGTCAATAACCAAAATCATCATACCTAAATCAGTAGTTGGACTCGAACCGAAACTCATCATAGCCAGTAACCGAAATAGAATCAAATGTCATATCATATCAGATAAACAGGGAACGCCCTAGTCCCAAGTCAATACTAGTATACAGGTACAGAAGCTAACCCCACAACATGATGTAAGTCAATCTCGGGGTCCTTCTAGGTCAAATATCTACTATAAGAAATATATATATACATGTCTGGGTATACATTAGAAGTCATGGAAAGGTAGATCCATATTCTAAATCAAACTAGCTGATCCCGGTCAAATACGGTGCTATCAAGGACTAACAAGGCTAAAGAGGCCAACCGGGTATAATTGGGGTGACTCAATCCCGTCACAACCCTAATAGGTCATAGAGGGCTTAACTAATCCCAAAGATGTCAAAGTTCTGACAAGTCGACTAAAAGGGTAACGGGGCCCACTAACTGGTCCCGAAAACCAAGTCTAGATATACCTGTCTAAGTTTGGGCTAAGTCTGCCTAAGCCTGGAATAAGGTCCAAAAATAACATTCCCCAACCAGAAATTTAAACAACAATACTATCCGACCCCAAATAGGTCATCTGTGGTGTACCTCGAGGATAACGGGCCTGGAATGTATCCGAATAGCCCTATCCGGCCTAGAAGGCCTAAATCACAGCAAACCACCACCACCAAGTTTATAATACCAGCCCATAACACCATAAAAAATAGCATACATATATCACACATAAGCTTAATCTAAGTGTAAAGGAAAGTAAACCTAGCATACCTGGACGCCGCCGAACGCCTGCTAAAGCCAGTTAAATAGGAGCCTTCCCCTTTCGAAAGGCCTCTGACTTCTGCCAAACTACCAAAATAATAAACTACATGTCCAAACATGACTATTGATACCCATATTGCATTAGTTTGCAAAAATGTCCGAACAGTCCATGTGGGCCCGCTTGCGGAATCACAAAACTGAAACCGTCATAGCGTCCCAAATCACCCCGTGATCAATTATCACAACTATCACCGCTCTATTTGAGCTCAAAATATAGCTCAAACATCAAAACCAATCCCAAAATATACCATCGTAAACGAAAATTACTGTAAAAATAAGAAAACGTACCATAGAAATGACGAGGACGAGTCCACAGACTCAAATATATGAACCCCTAAGCTTAAACCTCAATGGATTAGATCAATATTGAGATTATATGATAAGAAATGGTAAGGGATTAGACGAAAACAATGACAGAAATGTCACGTTATATGTTTAATCCAAAATGTAAGTTATGCACACCTATATTCCATATTACTAATTGTCATATGTGTAATCCAAAATGTAAGTTATGCACACCTATATTCCATTATTAATTTTTCTTATGACAATTGGCAGACACCACACTATAAGTGGTTTGCTGGCCACTCCCTCCATCCACACGTGTGGTGGAGGTGTCAGTATAAAGGAAATATATTGGTCCGCTTGTATATATTTGGGTATTGCATAGGTTCGTGGTAAAATAAATATGACTTTTTGAATATACCATAATTAATAGAAAATTATTTCTAACAAAACCTCTATAAAATAAAAATATATTATTTTAACATATTTAAATTCACTATCTCCCCTTAAATTATTAATAAATTATAAAACTATTATAAAATAGTATGGATATATTATAACTAAAGAATTTTATAAATTTCAAAAATATTTTTGAAAGGTAATTAACTATGTCATTTTACCAAATTCAAATTTAATTTAATATTTTACAACGTGCTCGGTCTAAATAATATTCTCAAACGAACTGCCCGGGAACCGAACTGTCAGTCCCAGCAAGTTATAAATAACTTAGGGCAGTTATAGAAAAGCTCTAAACACTGAGAACACATGAAAATGAGGGAAATAACCGGAAGGTCATTACAATATCCACTACTAAAAGGACTTTCGTCCGTGAAAGTCAAGAATAAGCACATACCTTAAGACGTAAACAAGTAGGGATACTGGGCTAGCATGTCACGTTCAAGCTCCCAAGTAGCCTCCTCAATCGGACGGTGACGCCACTGTATCTTAACCACTGGAATGTCCCGGGAGCGTAACCGTCTGATATCTATGGCTAAAATGGACACAGGCTCCTCCTCAAATGTTAACTTATCGTCTAACTTCACTGAGTCTCACCGAAGCACATGCGACTCATCCGGAATGTTTTGTCACAGCATAGAAATATGAAACACTGGGTGGATAGCTGAAAATGTCAGAGGTAAAGCTAGCACATAAGCCACCTCTCCAACTGTCCGCAAAATCTCAAAGGGTCCAATATATCTGGGGCTAAGCTTACCCTTCCTACCAAACTGCCCTATCTTGAATCACTCGAACTCGGTCCAAAGATTCTCGGAGCAAATCTGTGCCACGAGGACTGACTTTTGAAGTTTTGAAACATCCAACTGGAGATTCACACCGTCTGCCATATAAAGCCTCAAATGGAGTCATTTGAATGCTAGAATGAAAGCTATTATTATAGGCAAACTCGGCTAAAGGCGAGAATTGATCCCCAAAGTCTAACACACAATCGTGGAGCATATCCTCCAGTACCTGAATCGTCCGCTCCGACTGCCCATCGGTTTGAGGATGAAATGCAGTACTAAGGTCCACCTAAGTACCCAACTCTTCCTGGAAAGTCTGCCAGAAACTGGAGGTAAACTAAGACCCTCTGTCTGAGATAATAGATACTGGCACTCCATATAGGTGAACCACCTCCTGAATATATACAGGAGCTAATCTCTCAGAACTATAGGAGATTCAAACAGGGATAAAGTGAGTAGACTTAGTCAACCGATCCACGACGACCTAAATACTATCAAAACCACGGGAGGTGCGAGGCAATCCAACAATGAAAGCCATAGTGACCCGCTCCCATTTCCACTCGAGAATGGGCAAATGCTGAAGCAATCCACCAGGTCTCTGGTGTTCTGATTTTACCTGCTCAAAACAAAGGCATCGCACTACAAACCCTGCTATATCTCTCCGCATACTGCTCCACTAATAGTGCTGCCTCAGATCGCGATACATCTTAGCTTTCCTAGGGTGAATAGAATACCTAGAGCTGTGCACCTCGTGCAAAATCAACTGAATCAAATCTTCAACCCTTGTAACACAAATACGGTCGTCAAACCTCAAAACACCATCAGAACCCAAGGTAGCTCTCTCAGACTTACCTTTTAATACCTGATCTCGAATGCTACGGAGATCGCTATCCTTAAACTAACGACTCTGAATATGTTCTAGCAAAGTAGATCTTGCACCAACACAAGCGGTAACCCTCCCAGGGTCAGAAATATCCAAATGCACCATCGAGTTAGCTAAGGACTAATGTACAAAGCCAACGACCGCTGAGAGACAGGAATGAAGGCTAAGCTACCCATACTCACTGTCTTTCGGCTTAAGGCATCTGCTACCACATTTGCCTTGCCCGGATGATAGAGAATAGAGATATCGTAGTCCTTCAGCAACTCAATCCACCTGTGCTGCCTCGAATTAAGATCCCTCTGAGTCATAATATGCTGAAGACTACGGTGGTCTGTAAAGATCTCACAATGAACACCGTAAAGATAATGCCTCCAAATTCGTAGTGCAAACACAACTGCTGCTAACTCCAAATCATGAGTGGGATAGTTACACTCGTTCACCTTTAGCTGCCTCGATGCATAAGCAATGACATGACCTTACTTAATCAGAACACATCCTAAACCGATACCAGACGCATCACAATACACGGTGAAACCCTCTCCCTCAACTGGAAGAGTCAACACAAGGGTAGAAGTAAGTCGATCCTTAAGCTTCAGAAAACTCTCCTCACAATCCTCAGACCACTGAAATGGAACCTCCTTCCTAGTCAGTCTAGTCATAGGAGATGCAATAGACGAGAAACCCTCAACAAATCGCCTGTAGTACCCTGCCAACCCAATAAAACTGTGAACGTCAGTATGTGACGTGGGCCTAGCCCAATCTCGAATAGCCTCGATCTTTGCTGGGTATACCATGATACCGTGTCTGGATACAACATTCCCTAAGAAAGCTACAGACTCAAGCTAGAACTCACACTTTGAGAACTTGGCATAAAGTTGATGATCTCTCAAAGTGTGGAGCACAATCCTCAAATGTTGCTCGTGCTCCTCACTGCTCTTTGAATAAACCAAGATATCATCAATAAACACAATCACATAGGAGTCCAAGTATGGCCTGAATACACGATTCATTAAGTCCATGAAAGTTGCTGGGGCATTAGTCAAACCAAAAGAAATCACCTGGAACTCATAATGGCCGTACCGAGTCCTGAAGGTTGTCTTTGGGATGTCCTCAGCCCTAACTCTCAACTGATGATATCCAGATCTCAAGTATATCTTCTAGAATACTGCTGCACCCTGAAGTTGATCAAACAAATCATCGATATGAGGCATAGGATACTTATTCTTCACCGTCACCCTATTTAGCTGTCTGTAATCGATACACATTTGCATAGACCCATCCTTTTTCTTTACAAATAGAACTGGAGCACCCCACGACGACACACTTGGCCTGATAAAACCCCCAGAAGGTCCTGGAGCTGAGTACTCAACTCTCTAAATGCAGCAGGAGCCATACGATAAGGAGCTATAGAAATAGGTCGGGTGCCCGGCTCGAGGTCAATAATGAACTCTATATCACGCTCAGGAGGAAGGCCAGGCAGGTCAGTCGGGAATATAACAAAAAACTCACGAATAGCAGGGACGGAGTCAAGCGATGGACTCTCAATACTAGCATCCTGAATATAAGTAAGAAATGAATCACATCCCCTTGACATCAATCTACAAGCCCGAACATATGAAATAATCCCTGTCGGTGTGCGGCTAACAGAACCCTGCCACACCACCAGGGGTACGCAGGGCATGGCTAAAGTCACGGTCTTGGCAAAGCAATCCAAGACTACATGATGGAAAGACAACCAGTCCATGCCCAGAATCACATCAAAGTCTACCATGGCCAATACAATAAAATAAACCCGAGTCTAAAACTCTCGAACAGTCACCAGACAAGATCTATATACCCGATCCACTACTAAGAAATCACCAATGGGGGTAGATACACGTAAGGGCATATATAATAACTCAGAACATAAACCCAACCGGGGTGCATAATAAGTAGATACATAAGAAAACATGGATCCAGGATCAAATAATGCAGAAGCTGGTTGGTGGCATACGAAAATCGTACTTGTAATCACCGCATCTGAAGCCTCAGCCTCTGGCCTAGCCGGCACGACATACAACTGACGCTGGCTACCACTAGTCTGAGTACCGACCTGGCTACCAGTCCGAACTCCCTGCGCTCCACCTCGAGAACCCTGGGGACCACCTCGACAACCCTGTGAACCACCTCTGCCTACTGGCGGTATAGATCTGATAGGCTGTGCCATCTGAACTGAAGGCTCAATCGCCCTGCGCTGAGGACAGTCACGCGCGAAATGAACGACAACCCCAAAAGTATAACATGCTCCTGGCTCCCTGCTCGACATAGAAGATCCGGCTGATCCGATATGACCACCTCTAGTCGATGAACGGGACTGACCACTTCCCTGAGGCTGACTACCAGAACCACTATAGGTGGGCTGACCCCTATCAAAAATCTACAAGGCTGACTGTACAAACCTACAAGGTTGACCCTGTCGCTGAAAGGACTGATGCTGCTGTTGTGGGTACCTACCCTGAAACTGGAAACCACGACCTCTGAACTGCGAACCACTATGGCTCCCACTGAAACTACCCTGGACACGAAGTCTCTTATCGCTGCCCCCTTGGGCCTCGCGATCCATCTCCTCAATAGAGTATACATGCTCAATAATCTCTGCGAATGACTTTTTTGAAGTCACTAAATTCTGGGTAGCCCTGCGGAATGGCAATCTCAGTCCCCTGACAAAACATCTAACTCTCTCATACTCATCAGGCAAAATAGAAGTAGCATGCCTAGCAAGATCATGAAACCTCACCTCATACTCGACAACAGATAATGAACCCTGAGTCAATTTGGAGAACTCATCCCTGAGCCGCTCCCGCATAGTACAGGGCATATACTTTCCCAAGAAAATTTTGGAGAACTGGGTCCAGGTAATCGGCAGAGATCCTGCTGGTCTGGAATCAAGATATCCCCTCCACCATCTCCCCACTGCAGTATCAAACTGATATGCCATGAAATCAACACCACGAGACTGTATCAATCCCAAATTCCTCAGTCTATCCTCGCAACTGGACAAGAACTCATATGCATCCTCTCTTGGAGTACCAGCAAATCTAGGTGGAGCTAATCTCAGGAAACGACTCAACATCTTCTGCTCCTCTGCAAACATAACTGGCTGAGCTACTACCGGCTGTGGAATTACCGGTACAGGCAGAACCTTTACTCTAGCGGCTGCGCACCAATACCAACTACATGTACTGCTGGCTGGGCTCCCTCGGCTGATGGTCCTCTAACTAATCCCAGCAACTGCACGAAAGTATCTCAGAACACTGAAGCATCAATAAATCTAGGTGGAGCCTGGGCAGCTCTCTGGCCCACCGGCTGCTGTGGCGGCGGAACATCTGGAGCTATAACAGGATCGAGTGATTGATCCCTAGCATGACCTCAGCCTGGGGCTGCTGCTATGCCCTACCCCCGACCTCTGGGTCAACCTCGACCCCTAACAAGAGCCCTCACTGCAGGCTCAGGGTCCCAACCCCCAGCTCTCACACCATGCGTCCTAACCATCTGTGTAAAGAGTGAACCCAATAAAAATCAGAAACCAACATAGACTTAACGCACAGACATGATTCAAGAAATGAGAGAATCCCTTTAGAATGCTCCATAGCCTCCTGAGGAAAGGATACAAGTGTCCCTACAACGATCCGCAGGACTCTACTACACACTGGCTCATGTACCGACACTACCCATACAAACTAGGCTCTGATACCAAGTTTTCACGACCCAATATTTAAGTCATAATGGCGCCTACCAAAACCCACCAATAGGCAAACCAAATCCTAGCCCGGAGCCACAAGCAACAGGATAATAGGCGGAATCTCAAAAACTATAGATGAAGTGGAAGTAATCATACTCATAAACATACTAGAAATTTAAAGACAAATAGTACCAAAATAAACCCATACCGAGACTGAGAAGGAAGAGGACAATATATATATAGTCAAGAACCCCTCCCAAGACCTGGTGAGGTCAGTACAAGAGCCACTACTAGACGTGTCCAGAATACAAAACAGAAACCAAATATATATAACCAGTACAACAGTCTTGAGTGCAAAAAACTATACAATAGAGATGGAGTCAGTGCTGAGAAGAGTGTCACGTCAAAACCGTCGGCTAGTACCCGGATCTACATCCAGGAAAAAATATGCAGAAGTGCAGTATGAGTACCATGGAAACGGGTACTCAGTAGGCATCATCGACCGACTGAGCTCAAAGTAATATAAGCAAGCTAAAATGCGAGGGTGCATGCTAAGTTTGGGGTATACGTAATACATAAGTAACTGTCGGGGCGTAAAGATATGCTTAGGAGATAAATAAATGTGATACTGAATAATTAGTAAATAAATGCATAAGTAAACACAAAAGTCAAACATAACCTATCTGGGGGCCCATAAACCCGATAGGCACACGAAAGAAAATAATAACCCAGCCTGGACCTCATAAATCGGTGGGACACACAAGAATAGTAAATGCATAGTCACCAGTGTCTCGAAGTTGTATCAGTATCCAGTAACCACAATAACCAACAAGGGCGCACCGGGCTTGAACCGACACCAATGGGTAATAACAAGAGGCCAGACGTCGGAGTCAAACCAAAAGCAGTGGGTAATAACAATAGGCCACATATATATCATATCTACCAGACTCAAATCGGAACTCAGAGAACAACAGTATCATAATCACGGTACCCTGTACCAGAGCTCATAGTGTACCTCAATTTGAGGTCGGACTCGAACCGGAACACCCAGTAGTCAATAACCAAAATCATCATACCTAAATCAGTAGTTGGACTCAAACCGAAACTCATCATAGCCAGTAACCGGAATAGAATCAAATGTCATATCATATCAGATAAACGGGGAATGCCCTAGTCCCAAGTCAATACTAGTATATAGGTACAGAAGCTAACCCTACAACATGCTGCAAGTCAATCTCGGGGTCCTTCTAGGTCAAATATCTACTATAAGCAATATGTATATACATGTCTGGGTATACATTAGAAGTCATGGAAAAGTAGATCCGTATTCTAAATCAAACTAGCCGATCTCGGTCAAATATGGTGCTATCAGGGACTAACAAGGCTAAGCAGGCCAACCGGGTATAATCGGGGTGACTCAATACCATTACAACACTAATAGGTCATAGAGGGCTTAACTAAGCCCAAAGATGTCAAAGTTCTGACAAGTCGACTAAAAGGGTAACGGGGCCTACTAATGAGTCCCGAAAACCAAGTCTAGATATACCTATCTAAGTTTGGGATAAGTCTGCCTAAGACTGGACTAAGGTCCAACAATAACATTCCCCAACCAGAAATTAACACAACAATACTATCCGACCCCAAATAGGTCATTTGTGGTGTACCTCGAGGATAACGGGCCTGAAATGTATTCGAATAGCCCTATTTGGCCTGAATCACAGCAAACCACCACCACCATGTTTATAATACCAGCCCATAACACCAGAAAAATAGCATACATATATCACACATAAGCTTAATCTAAGTGTAAAGGAAAGTAAACCTAGCATACCTGGACATCGCCGAACGCCTGCTAAAGCCAGTTAAATAGGAGCCTTCTCCTTTCGAGAGGCCTATGACTTCTACCAAGCTACCAAAATAATAAACTACATGTCAAAACATGACTATCGATACCCATATTTCATTAGTTCAAAAAATGTCTGAACAGTCCACGTGGGGCCCGCTTGCAGAATCGCAAAATCAAAACTGTCACAGCATCCCAATCACCCCGTGATCAATAGTCACAACTATCACTGCTCTATTTGAGCTCAAAATATAGCTCAAACATCAACACCAATCCCAAAATATACCATCGTAAACAAAAATTATCGTAAAAATAAGAAAACATACCGTAGAAATGATGAGGAAGAGTCCACGAACTCAAATATATAAACCCCTAAGCTTAAACATCAATGGATTAGATCAATATTGAGCTTATATGATAAGAAATGGTAAGGTATTAGACGAAAACAGTGACAGAAATGTCACGTTATATGTTTAATCCAAAATGTAAGTTATGCACACCTATATTCCATTATTAATTGTTCTTATGACAATTGGCAGCCACCACACTATAAGTGGTTTGCTGGCTACTCCCTCCATCCACACGTGTGGTGGAGGTGTCAGTATAAAGGAAATATATTGGTCCCGCTATTTATTGTAACACCCCGTATGTTTTTGAACCTAGAAACGTACCGTAACATTCATGGAAGTATGTAAACATTAGAGGGTTTATGAATTATACATTAATTGTGAAAACATGCATTTAATTGGCTAAGTATGACCATTAAGTACTATATAAAGCAAGGAAAAATCATATTTTATTCATATCAACACACATGCCTTTTTCTATATTTTTCTAAAACATTTCTCTCTACTTACAAACCCTAAGCCTTCGTTCCTTTGGAAAGGATCACTCTCTTGAAAGCTTTGGTAAGTATTTATTCTCATGGTTTAATATATGATATGCTAAATATGGTGTATAAATCATGTTGGTTATGTTGGCAAAGTGTTGGACAGTACACTATGTGTAAAACTGTCTATTTTTGCAATCAGAAAAGGGTTTTGCCTTGTAAACTTGAAAATGGACTTGTGGTATTGAAGGAAGGGAATTTTATGGATTCAATATTGACATATCGGATTTTATTATATCCTTAACTTGTTTTATACTTGTACATAATGTTTTGAATTGTTATTGCAAAATTGTGCATGGAATTGGTGGTGTATTAAAGGTTTTGGTGATGTTCTTGTGTGTTGTGAAACCATGGGTGTTTTTTGGCATCCAAGTGACCAAAAATATTTAAATAAAAGCTTACTTATTGCCTTGGACCATTTATTACACAAAAAAACCCAAAAGAGACCCTTTTTGGCCGATTTGGGCATCCGCCCCCTCAGACGAAGGCACCTGCGGGCGCAGATGCCAATGCAGGTTCCCCTGGACAGGTCCAAGGGTCACCTGAGGCTGTATGTCAGCCACCTTCAGGAACAGGTGGCTTTGCAGGTCAGCCCAGAATTTGATTTTGTATGTTTTTGTCTCTCTTTGATCCCCGAAGGCCCCTATACCTTTTTTGGATGTAGTTATCAACTTATGATACCTTTTGAATGACGTTAAGGGGTCGTTTAG
The DNA here is from genome assembly GCA_031232105.1 of Capsicum rhomboideum. Taxonomy (NCBI): domain Eukaryota; kingdom Viridiplantae; phylum Streptophyta; class Magnoliopsida; order Solanales; family Solanaceae; genus Capsicum; species Capsicum rhomboideum. Next base: position 139,177,333 of record CP124716.1, read on the forward strand.
AGGCATGTTGGATTATAACAATTATTTATTATTGTTAATATGTTGTTATGAAAGGTATTGAGGTTACTTTACTTAACGGAATAATTGTGATGTAATGATAATGAGGAAGCATAAAGGGTAAACTTGGTATGAAATGCTATTGGTTTATGTTGTCTTGGTCAATGTGTGGAATGTTATGATGTTATTGGTATGGTAATGTAGTTTATGTATTGTATAGGGTGAAATGACGCTATATGGAAGTCATGTAGCTCATTGTCGTTTTGTGCACTTGTAAAGTAGCTAGTCGTTAACGTGAGCTCCATTATGAACTTATGTTGTAGAGTAACACGTAAAAAAGGAGCTGGATTGTTGTATTCACACATAGAACTGTGTATTTATATTAAGAAGATAAGGTATGTAAGGTTACTCTTTCCTTATCCTTCTGCAACATATAGTGTTCACCTTGTCATTGTACTTGTTCATTTCCGAAATGTTCTAAGGTATCTCATTTCAGATTATCATCTATTGTTATTCACATGTTCCTTATTCGTTGATCTATTGTTATTCATGTGCCACATAACTTTGGACATGGCCCCAACATTCCAATAATGTTACATTCAAAAGTTCTAATAATGACATGACCATTGAATGAACTATTGCAAAAACTAACGAAGTGAGGTAATAAAGTCTCTATTCTTGGGTGGTATCCCAGGGGTTAAAATACCTAGTATGAGTCGATCCCAATACTTCGGGTGGTATCCCAGGGTGGAAAGAGAACCTAGCATGGGTCAATCCCGCCACTACGGGTGGTATCACAGGGGCAAAAGAAAAGCCTAGCATGGGTTGATCCCAAATAATTAATGAGTACCCACTGATCAGCTTGGGGTTCGGGCATTATATGAATGTAACGATGAGTAGTGAATGAAGGAGTGAGTGATGAATGAATGAATGAGTGTAAAAGTAAAGAAATTAATCAACGTAATGTGCATGGTTCCACACATGCAGAATGGTGACTTATCTATATTGATTATTCACTTCAATATTCACTTGTATTTGATTCCATTGAAGTATTTGTGTATTATACCATTTATTATGGCCTTACATACTCAGTACATTCTTTGTACTGACGTTCCTTGGGGGACTTACCTTACTTGTTGCAGGCACAAGTGCTAGTAGAGCTCCACAGTAGGTTGCGGGTGAGTTGCAGATCATTGGTGAGCTCCAGTTGCTTTGGGGCTTTTCGAGTCACTATGTACATTGGTTTTGGTACTATGTAAATGTTGTATAAAGCGGGAACTTGTCCCGACTGTAGGTTGGTTATGTCTATATATCTGTAGAGGCTTTGTAGACGTTGTGGGACAAATGAAGGGATGTAAGGAATGTATGTCCATTTTGACTTGATGGCCCTATCGGCCAAGTTTCTGATATGTATAAATTACATGTTTCCATGACTTCCGCTATTAGCATCTTGTATATATACGTGATGTGTCATGGTTACATGGCACTTTTGATGCTTAAAACAAGGAAAATATGCAATAACTTGGGTGTATTTTGTTGGTATGATGTGGTTTTTGTCCTACATTGCAGGAAAATAGGTTTTAAAGGCAAAATGATCAAAAAGAAAGAATCAACCCCGAGAACGAAGTGTCGGAAGAATAAAGAACAAGAACCTGCACCAGAGATGGACCCATGACACAAGTCACGTGGCGTGACTACAACTCACGTGACGTGAGTGTCTGGCGTGAGTCCACTTCAAAGATCCAAGAAAAAGTCCTGATTTCCATGACACAAGTCACGTGGCATGACTTCAGTCACGTGACATGGAAGCATGGCGTGACTCAATATCTGAAGACGTCTAATTGAGCCAAATTACCACAACATTAACCTACGTGGCGTGACTTGGTTCCACTACACCAAGTCACGATACCGTGAAAGTTGCAGACTTTGTTCTCCTATTTTGTTTTGGATAGGATTAGTTTTGTATCTATAAATACCCCTGTATAGTCCTATGTGCGAGAAAGAATCATTACATTGTTTTGAGAGCTATTTCATACTATTTCTGAGTTCATAAATATTTTCTTGGTTTTGTGGTTACAAACTCTAATTCGAGTTTTATTGATAATTGAGATTTCAGCTTTTCTTTATTGTTGTGAGATCATAATTATGTTTTCATCTATAATTCTTATTGTGTTCTTATAATTATGAGTAGCTAAACCCATTAACTAGGGTTGTGTGAACCATGAGGAATTAACGAAACCAGTTAAGTGTAATGCAATTCTGAATCGCTGTGTATGCATGTATTGTTGTTTCCTTTGTTGTGATTGCTCTTCTAATGGTTGCAAATGTTAGAAACTCGCCTGTATTCTAGAATTTCTCGAGAGAGAGGTAGAGATTGGGAAAAGGAGATCACAATAGAGATTTGAAGCTATCAACCTTCATCTAATAACATGAGCCTTAGCGGGAATGGTTATTTGAGATCAGGACAAGGGTTAGTAGTGCGACACTCGGAGACCGAGAGGAGAAGAGTGAAATTTGTCTAACCAAGGTTGAGAGACGTTTAGACGAACATATCTTGTCCGATTTTGCATGCCACATAGCAGGACGGTTTTGTTAGCACAAGTAATTGGTGGAGTTAAGGAATCATTGGGGATCACAGTCCTAGTGAATCTCTCTTATTGATTACAATCTCGATACAACCATCAATTGTTATTGACACAACTTATTCACAAAAACCCCCCAGTTTTACTTACTTTCCAATTACTCCATCTAGTATTCTAAACAACTTCGACCTATTCCCTATGGCATCGACCCCAACCTAGTTGGGTTCTATATTTGACAAGCGATCGCATTATATTTCTTAGGAGACATATTTTGGGTGACATCAAATTTTGGCGCTGTTGCCGGGGATTACGGTTACGAAGTTGATTATTACTGGGTGGAGTTGATTGGTTGTGTTTTTACATACTTTTGAGGGCATACGCTGGTGTATGCCAAATACTAGGAGTCAAGGCAATCCCTTGATTCCACTTGATCTTAAAATCGAAAGGACTCTGAGAGCTAATCGAAGAATGGTGAATACTGAAGGAGTTCAGAATCCCGCAGCTGCGGGAGACATTCACAACCAGCCAATTCATCCGGTTGGTCAGGAAAAAGCGGATCAAACTATTGCTCGATTGACATAAGAAGAGCATGCTAGACAAACTGCTCTTAGACAAGCAGAGAGAGATGATCGAACTATGTAGAAAGCAGCACAACGTCTAGCTGATGCTGAAGAGCGACAAAGATGACTAAGAGAACAACCGAGACCATATGTGCCTGTTTATGATGATCCTGAAGAAGAAGATGTGGCCTACTTTGAGCCAATAGAGACTGGTGCCATTATTCCACCAGAGTTACCTCTAGACACTAAGTTTGACATTACTAGTACCATGATCCATCTGCTAAACTTGAAGGGTGTGTTCGCGGGTCTTCCCACTGATGATCCAAACATGCACGTAATGAATTTTGTGGGGATCTGCACGTCGTACAATCTGCCTAGAGTTAACCAAGAGGCTATTCGGTTGAGGTTGTTTCCATTCTTTCTTACAGGAGAAGCTACTTTGTGGTTGGCTGAGCTGCCACAAGGTTCCATCATTACTTTGCAAGAATTGAGAAATCAATTTTTGGAAAGATTTTTCCCACCTTCCAAAATACTGCAGTTGAAAGATGAGATTTATAATTTCAGACAGCTTCATTCTGAAGAACTCTATGAGACATGGTTGAGGTTCAAAAAGAAGCTGCAGAATGTGCTAAATCACAGGATGAGTGGTAGGAATTTACTTGAAATCTTCTACAGGGCTTTGAATGTCAACACAAAGGCGGTAGCAGATACTATCATTGGTGGAGCATTCATGAGTCTGAGATGGAAACAAGCTTCAGAGATATTTGATCGTATCACTAAGACCAACCAAGGGTGGCATACTCGGGAGGCAGACACGACGACTGACACATATTTTATTGGATCTTCAGCAGCTCAAAGGGCTTTGGATGAATCTGTGGCCCAAGAGGTTGCTCAGTTGAGGACAGAAATTGGTCTTCTGGCTAAACAGATAGCGGCCAGAGATGCGGAAAAGGTGCATGCTGTAGGTGCACAAAGTAAATTGGCTAGACATGATTATAGTGAGTCTGATGAAGAGGAGAAGTACTTAGATCGATAAGTGACGGGTTTTTGAGCCAAGGGCGGCCAAGAGTCTAATCAAGAATCTTGGAACTCAAGCCAAGGGAAACAAGGTCGGAACTATTATGGAGACAACTATAATAAATTGGGATACAGAGATCGAGAACGAGACCGTGACAGTGATTGGAGGCAGAAAGAGGATTATAGAGAGAAGAATGACCTTTATGTACCACCAGGAAGACATGATGAGGAGTCTGGAAATTCAAGGATGGAGGCCCTTCTTAATAAACTGATCAAAGGAGCAGAAAGCCAGGAAAATTGCTTGAAGGAGATTAGGACTGACATTTCAGGTATAAGTCAGAAAGTGGAGTCTCATTCAACTGCCATTAAATAGTTGGAGCAACAATTTGGGCAGATTTCATTGGCACTAAATCAACGTCAGCCAGGAACCCTTCCAAGCAATACCGTCCAGAATCTGAAAAATGATAGTCATTGTCTCACCATTACTACTAGAAGTGGGGAGTGTACGACAGATCCACCTACTCTTGTCGACAGTGGTGTGACTAATGAACCAGTGGTTATTGATGTAGAAGCTGAGTTAGAGTCGGATAATTCATAGGATGACATGGTTCCAAATCATCATGATGATAGCGATAATACAAAATCTAAAAAGATGAAGGAAAAAGAGGTACCACAAGTGCTCAAAACTATCCCATGACCTCCTCCTCCCTATCCTCAAAGATTGAAGAAGAAGGCTGAGGAAGGAAAATATCAGAAGTTTATCACAATGTTGAAGGAGCTGTCAGTAAACATCCATCTTGTAGAGGCATTGGAGCAGATGCCAGGTTATGCAAAGTTCATGAAAGACTTGGTGACAAAGAAAAGAACTATCAGTTTTGAGCCAGCAGATAACATACATCACTGTAGTACAGTTGCTTCGCGTTCCCTATTTGAAAAGAAGGAAGATCCAGGAGCTTTCACAATTCCTTGTACTATCGGGTCCTATGACTTTGCTAAAACACTGTGTGATTTAGGTGATAGCATCAACCTAATTCCATTAGCCATTTTCAAGCAGTTGGGGTTGGGAGCACCAAAACCAACCTCTATGAGACTTATGGCCGATAGGACTGTGAAAAAGTCGATGGGCATTCTGTACGATGTTTTGGTGAAGGTTGCATCTTTCATCTTTCCAGCTGATTTTGTGATTCTCGATTGTGAAGTTGACTTTGAGGTTCCCATCATATTGGGAAGACCATTCCTTGCCACTGGTCATGTATTGGTTAATATGGAAACAGGGCAGCTGAAATTTAGATTGAATGATGAACAGGTTACTTTCAATGTCTGTCGTTCAATAAAGCAACCAAGAGATAAGCGGGTGATTTCAGTGATAGATGCTGTTGATGATAGTGAGGTTGATGTGTCTCTTGAAGAAAGGCTGGGAGTAGAACTTCTGGCTGCCGTGATCATTAATTTTGATGACAATGGTATTGAAGACTATAATGAGATGGTGGGTGCACTCGCTGGTAAAGGAGCATACACTTATGCTCCAAAGAAATTGGATCTCGATTTGAAGAATAGGGTAACTCAACCAACTCGTCCGTCTATTGAAGAGCCTCCGGTTTTAGAGCTTAAGGCTCTTCCGGCCCACCTTCGCTACATATTCTTGGGAGCCAACAATACCTTGCCAGTGATTATTTCTGCTAAATTAGTGGATTGGCAAGTAGAGGCATTGGTTTCAGTATTGAGAAGATTTAAGAGGGCCATTGGTTGGTCCATTGCTGATATCATAGGTATTCCACCCGGCATTTGCACTCATAAGATCCAGCTTGTTCCTGAGTGCATACCTAGCATTGAGCACCAGCGTCATTTGAACCCACTGATGTAAGAGGTTGTGAAGAAAGAGATCATCAAGTGGTTAGATGCAGGAGTGGTTTACCCTATTGCTGATAGCAAGTGGGTGAGCCCAGTTTAGTGTGTGCCGAAAAAAGGAGGAATCACTGTGGTTCCAAATAAAAAAAATGAGTTGATTCCAATGAGGTTGGTGACTGGATGGAGAGTTTGCATGGATTATCGAAAGCTGAATTCTTGGACTGAAAAAGATCATTTTCCTATGTCCTTCATGGACTAGATGTTAGACCGTCTTGCTGGTAGAGGATGGTATTGTTTGCTTGATGGCTATTCGGGGTATAATCAGATTTTTATTGCCCTCGAAGACCAAGAGAAGACCACTTTTACTTGTCCATACGGGACGTTTGCATTCAAGAGGATGAGATTCGGTTTGTGTAATGCATCGGCCACCTTTCAACGCTGCATGATGTCTATTTTCTCCGACATGGTGGAAGACACTATCGAGGTTTTTATGGATGATTTTTCTATTGTGGGAGACTCATTTGATGGTTGTTTTGTACACCTTGCCAATGTGCTACAAAGATGTGAGGAGTGCAACCTAGTGCTGAATTGGGGAAAATGTCACTTTATGGTCAATGAGGGTATCGTATTGGGGCTTCAGATTTCAAAGAATGGAATTGAGTTGGATAAGGCGAAGATTGAAGTAATTGATAAGCTACCCCCACCTATCTCTGTAAAAGGTATTCGAAGTTTCTTAGGTCATGCTGCTTTTATAGAAGATTCATCAAGGATTTCTCCAAAATTGCACATCCCTTATGCAAACTTTTAGAGAAAGAGGTGAATTTTTTGTTTAATGAAGCATGTCTTAAAGCATTCGAGTGTCTTAAGGAGAAGTTGGTTTCATCCCCTATTATTGTGTCACCGGATTGGACTAAGCCTTTTGAGGTTATATGAGATGCTAGTGGAGTGGCTTTGGGTGCAGTCCTTGGCCAAAGACTTGAGAAGATATTACATCTTATTTACTATGCTAGCAAAGTGCTTAATCCAGCTCAAAAGAATTACACTGTGACTGAGCATGAATTATTGGCCGTAGTATTCGCTTTTGAGAAATTCAGATCTTACTTGATAGGTATGAAAGTGGTTGTGCATACAGACCATGCAGCTCTTCAGTATCTTATGTCAAAAAAGGATGCTAAGCCAAGACTGATTCGGTGGGTACTTCTGTTGCAAGAATTTGACTTTGAAGTCAAAGATCGTAAGGGGACCGAAAATCAAGTGTCTAACCATCTATCACGCCTTGAGGAGGAAGCCATGCTTAAATTGAAGGATGATCTTTAGATTGATGATACTTTTCCAGATGATCAAGTACTGGCAGTATCCCAAGACTTAATCCCTTGGTTTGCTGATTTTGCCAACTTCTTGGCAAGTGATCTAGTTTCGGAAGATATGTCGTATCAGCAGAGAAGGAAATTCATGCATGAGGTAAGAAAATTCTTCTGGTATGAGCCGTATCTGTTCAGGGTGTGTGCTGATGGCATAATTTGAAGATGTGTCCTAGAGGTCGAGATGCTGAGTATTTTGGAAGCATGTCACTCATCTCCAGTTGGGGGTCATCATGGAAGTGTGTGTACTGCCCATAAAATCTTGCAATGTGGGTCCTACTAGCCCAGTATTTACAAATATGCTCATGATTATGTTCGCGCTTGTTACCAATGTCAAAGGCAAGGGAATATTTCACGCAGACACGAACTTCCCATGACAACTATACTTGAGCTTGAATTGTTCGATGTGTGGGGAGTCGACTTTATGGGTCCTTTTGTGAGCTCGCATGGAATGAAATACATCTTGGTAGCCGTTGACTACGTTTCTAAGTGGGTGGAGGCAATTGCGCTTCCTAATAACGAAGGGAGAAGTGTCACAGCTTTCTTGAAAAAGAACATATTCTCACGATTCGAGACACCCCGAGTTATTATTAGTGATGGAGGATCCCACTTTTGCAACCGTCTGTTCAAGGCCTTGCTTGGTGTTAAACATAAGGTGGAAACACCTTACCATCCTCAGACAAGCAGGCAGGTTGAGGTGTCAAATCGTGAGATCAAGTCTATTCTGGCGAAAACAGTTAATGCCAATAGGACTGATTGGGCTCGAAGATTGGAGGATGTGTTATGGGCTTATCAGACTGCTTTCAAAACACCAATTGGTGCATCACCATATTAGTTGGTTTTTGGAAATCTTGCCATTTGCCCGTTGAACTGGAACATAAGGCTTTGTGGGCATTGAAAAGGTTGAATTTAGACTGGAGTGAAGTGGCTCAAATGAGACTTGAGAAGATGAATGAGATGGATGAATTTCGTCTCCGGGCTTATGAAAGTTCAGCATTATATAAAGAGAAGATGAAATTGTATCATGATCATCGAATTGAGAAACGAGAATTTCACCCAGACGATTTGGTGCTACTATACAATTCCAAGCTTCGCTTGTTTGTTGGAAAATTAAAATCCAAATGGTCCCGCCCATTCACGGTAGTTAGGGTATTCCCATATGGTGCTATTGAGTTAAAAGGTGCAGATAATGTTCTATTCAAAGTTAATGGACAGCGTGTTAAGAATTATGTGGGAGTTACGGAAGAAAGAAAGAAAGTTGAGGAACTTGAGCTTTATGAAGTCTAAGTAGTCAAGCTAGTTATGTCGTACCGCGACGTTAAATCAGGCGCTTCATGGGAGGCAACCCATGGGCTAGTTGGTGAAAGCTGAGTATCCAAGTTAGCCATGTCGTGTCTCAACGTTAAATCAAGCACTGATTGGGAGGCAACCCAAGATATTGTAATGTAGAGATCAGATTATCGGAGGAGCAATAGCTAAAAGTCAAAAAATTTACCTGAATTGGTTCAGTACCAGTCACGCCATGTCTCATGTCACGTGACTGAACTCACACCACATGGATGGTGTCGTGAAAATCAGAGATAACTTTCAAGTTTTAGAATCTTACCTACGGTAGAGGACCCACGTGACATGAGTCCAACCCACGCCACGTGGGTTGTATCATGGAAATCAGAGGAAACTCAGGTTCAGGATCCCATCTACGTCAGGGCCCACTTGACGTGAGTCCAACCCACATTACGTGAGTGGTTTCATGACAAGTTAAAATATGCAGATAGCCCATACCCGACCCAACCCGATCCCATTTTTCCAAAATAAAAGCGGTTCCCTTCTTCTTTACCCGACTTAAATCCGACCAACTCCATTATTTTCCCACTTTCAATTCATCTAATCAAACCCTAAATTTCCCACTTTCCCTCCATCTCACCTTAAATCCAAATCCTATCCTTCTCCAACTCCCAAAATCCAAAAGCCCCTTCTCAAAATCGACTAAAATCCGATCCCCCAATCCTAAGATACCCAAAATCCAAACCCTTTTACCCAAATCCGACCCACAACCCGACCCTATTACCCAAATTCGACCCACAACCTAACCCTATTACCCAAATCCAATCCAAACTCGTAACCATACCTCCTAAATCAAACCCCAAAAGTGACCATCTTGATTCTTCATTATGTATTCGCACGAAAAATCCTGAAAACCCAACCCGACTGCGAGATGAACCAAATGAATCGGATAAAAGTGGGTCCGTGGAGGAGTTTGACATCAGTCATGATGATACTACTTTGGTACCTCGGGCCACGAGGTTACAGACGCGGGCCTGAGAGGCTGCTCGAGCAGCACTTAAGCCTGTCCCACCACCTGTCGAGCCGGTTGTTCCGAATGAGTCCTTTGAGTCCGCCCCCAGTCTGAAGAGAGGGAGGATGCTTCTGTGTCAGGCTCTCCAGATGCTGCTACGGGCCAGGGTACATCTGCAGCAGAGGCTACAACTTCTATTTTCAATTCTGGTGCCTGAAGTACTCCGGCTCCCGCGTAGAGTAGGGAGGGTCAGCGATGGTGTATGCAGGGCATGCGTCCCTTTTATGATCGAGATGCAGAGCTGATAGAGAGGGGTGTGTGTTGGAGGAGCATTATGGAGGAGCCCCGATACCGGGTGGAGGAGTTGCGGGTTCTGCCTGATATTTGGCTTATTTTGAGAGATATGGATTGGGTTGGATGGCGCAGCCTTCTGGTTGCTATAGCTCAGAGTTAGTCCGAGAATTTTATGCCTCTTATGCTCCGTCAGTTGACTTGAGATCTCCGATTGGGCAGCGATACATTTTGCAGCCATTATTGGCTCACGTCTTGGTTCGAGGTACCCGCGTGGATATTTCAGAGCAGACCATTCACCGCTTCTTATTTGGGGAAGACCATCCACTTCCGGCTTCGACTGCTGAATTTTGTCATCGGATGGACACTGTCAGAGATAGAATTAGAAGGCGGGATGCGAATCAGAAGTTGGAGCTGTTTAAATAGATTGTGGGGTACATAGCCGAGGATCCTGTGGCGGCTAGTTGGGTGACTGGGAAGCTGGAAATCAAAAAGTCCACACTTTATTTTGTTGGTAGATTCTGTTGGTCCGTGGTTCGGCATCGGTTGGGTCCAACTAATGCGGATAACTCACTTACATTGGACCGAGCTGTGGTAGTAGCTAGTATCTTGGCTGTCTATGAGATTCACTTTGCGAGATACCTCATCTGGGAGATCCATGAGAGGGCCTTTCGAGATCATACGGGTATACCCTTCCCATGCCTGATCCAGGGTTTGTGTGACAGGGCAGGTGTAGCCAGGATACCTGCCCTCGACCATTATATAGAGGTGACCCACATTGCGGATATTAGACTGATGCAGCAGCGGGGTTCACACCCCATTCTTCCACGAGGGTCACAGCCGTATGAGTCATCGGGCGCAACCCTAGATAAGCCGAGTTGTGCTCCTATGCCTATTCTCGTACCGGTTAGGGTACCTAAGACTATTCCTGTACAGACTGAGGGCGTTGGCCCTGTTGATGATGAGGTATCGAGTACTAGCACTCCACCGCCTCCTTATGGTATGGTTTCAGTGTCGAGGGACTTTCTGCAGCAGTTGATTGACAGGCAGACGGAGATGTTCGAGCTTCAGGCTCACACTGAGACCCAGATGGCCAAGTTGGTATCCCAGCTTAAGCCGTGGGTTAGGACTACTGTAGAGGCTGCGGAGACTAGGGTGGAGTCCCGGATGACTGCGATGATGAATCAATTTATGAGACAGCTGCATGGGAGGATTGACATCTTTGAGGCACGGATGGCCTCCCGGTTGAGTGCCACACCAGGTCTTGATATGATCGGATTGACCCAAGAGGTAGCCGCATTGAGAGCGGAGGTTCGGGCATTGTCATCGAGTAGCGCTTCTATTATACCACCTATGCCTGCCCAGGCCTCCGTGCGACCAGTATTTGAGGTAGATTTGTTCTCTGATGAGGAGCCTTCGATGGATAGAGGCAAGAGACCCCGCAGTTCGGAGAATCGGGGCGATAGTGATGTTGAGTATGAGAGTGATCTGTGGAGGGTGGTTAAAGCCTCCCGAGTGGAGTACCATGCGAGCAAGAGTGAGGCAGAGCAGAGGGCACGTGGTGCATCTGCTAGTCGGGCTGCCCCTCCATCAGATGCACCGAATACTGAGCAGATTGATGATCCTGCTGTAGGCGGGCCCACTTCAGGTGCTTAGGGCGCCACAGGTATGTCTTCACTCCCTTGTGCTTTTATTGATAGAAGTGCATTGAGGGCAGTGCACCATTGTTAGTTGGAGGTGGGGGTGTACCACCACTTCGGGGTTTTTGTTGTCGTGTTTCCTTTCCCCTGAGTGTACTATCATAGTAGAACCGACATGCTTTAGGATGTTATGTTTATGTGTTTCTTTCTAAATTAGGATAAAAGTAAGTGAACTGTAGTGCAGTACAGTTAGGAAAATTTTTATGCTTTTTGACTATTGAGGATACCCCTCCTGAAAATTTTTATTTTTAAGAGTATGTGTGTGTAGCATGTTTATGTGTGACAGCTGTTGGATCTTGTTATGACACTAGGATTATGGGCAAATAATTGTAGCTAGCATTGCATGAACCGGATAGGTAGTAGTTGATAATACAACCCTGTGCTATGTGTGTGTAAGGTCATTACTTAGTTAACTGTATGTGTGCAATCCAGAACTTGCCTGGTTAGTCTTGCCTAAGATTTGAGGATAAGGGATTAGGAAAGGATCATAGGCCGTTTTTTAAGAAGTCAACTTTTAGCCTAAATGACAAACCAAATGAATATGTACCCCTTGATCCCGACTTAGAGCCTTAATTGACCTATTTCTTTCATTAGCCTAGTCACCTTTCCATTTTAAATACAATGAACCTGTCTTGGCCCTGGTCCCTCCTTGGACATTATGTACCTCGACGCAGGCTAATCGTTTAAGTTGAGGGTGGCTATTATAGGGGTGCGTAGATTGAGATGGGTATGAAGAAGAGGTGAATAAAAGAAAAAGGGAAAACAGGTTTAGGTGTTAAAAAAAAAAAGTGGAAAGAAGAAAAATTGCAAAGAAAAAAAAAAGAGTTGTGCTGTGATGTTTGAGAAAAATGACACTCAAAATCTAAAACTAAAAGAATGGAGAATAAGGAAGAATAAAAATGATAAAGGTTGAAAGTTGAAGCCAAGAATAGTGTAGTGTCAAGGAGGGTTGAGTCACCATACCCATATATACCATACCCGTCCCTAAGCCTACATTATAAGCCGAGTAAAGTCCTATAGTGATCCTAGTCCAACTGTCTGAACATTAAGGCATAGAAAATAAGGGCAAGCCTATGGTATTTCATGCACACTATTTTAACTTCTTTGTGAGAGTGAGTTCTTTAACCTCGTCCCTACTTTGATATTCATTAGTATACTATGAGTGGATGGGACTTCTTTGATCGTGAGAGTACATGGGTTGCATTATTAGGTGCTAGTTGTTCGAAAAATGTTGTTTGCATATATGCTTAGTTGTTTGTGCATAATCTGGTGCCATCACTTGATCCCTTCTGTGTCATGGTACTCTGCTGCTTGTATACACACTTTGGTTTTGATTTCCAAATAGGAGGGGTCGGAAAGGTTTTGTGCCAAAGGCAATAAGTCGACTGCCAGGGGTCCCTTAGGTTTCTCTTAATCAAGCATCGTCTATGTGTGTTTTTATTTTGTTCGCCCGAGGACATGTAAACGTTCTAAGTTGAGGGTGTTGATGCGCCATGGTTACATGGCACTTTCGATGCTTAAAACAAGGAAAATGTGCAATAACTTGGGTGTATTTTGGTGGTATGATGTGGTTTCTGTCCTACTTTGTAGGAAAATAGGTTTTAAAGGCAAAATGATTAAAAAGGAAGAATCAAGCCCGAGAACAAAGTGTCGGAAGAAGAAAGAACAAGAACCTACACCAGAGATGGACCCACAACACAAGTCACGTGGCGTGACTGCTACTCAAGTGACGTGAGTGGCTGGCGTGAGTCCACTTCAGAGATCCAAGAGAAAGTCCTGATTTCCACGACACAAGTTACATGGCGTGACTTCAGTCACATGACGTGGAAGCATGGCGTGACTCAACTTATGAAGACGTCTAATTGAGCCTGATTCCCACGACATCAACCTACGTGGCGTGACTTGGTTCCACGACACCAAGTCACGATACCGTGAAAGTTACCGACTCTGTTCTCCTATTTTATTTTGGATAGAATTAGCTTTGTATATAAATACCCCTGTATAGTCCTATGTGCGAGAGAGAGTCATTACATTGTTTTGAGAGCTATTTCATACTATTTCTGAGTTCATAAATATTTTCTTGGTTTTGTAGTTACAAACCCTAATTCGAGTTTTATTGATAATTGAGATTTCAGCTTTTCTTCATTGCTGTGAGATCATAATTATATTTTCTTATCTAAATTCTTCTTGTGTTCTTATAATTATGAGTAGCTAAACCCATTAACTAGGGTTGTGTGAACCATGAGGAATTAACGAAACCGGTTAAGTGTAATGCAATTCTGAACCGCTGTGTATGCATGTATTGTTGTTTCCTTCGTTGTGATTGCTCTTCTAAAGGTTGCAAACGTTAGAAAATCGCATGTATTCTAGACTTTCTTGAGAGAGAGGTAGAGATTGGGAAAAGGAGACAACAACGGAGATTTGAAGCTATCAACCTTCATCTGATAAACTGAGCCTTAGCGGGAATGGTTATCTGAGATCCAGGACAAGGGTTAGTAGTGCAACACTCGGAGACCGAGAGGAGAAGAGTGAAATTCGTCTAACCGAGGTTGAGAGACGTTTAGACGAATATATCTTGTCAGATTTTGCATGCCACATAGCGGGACGGTTTTGTTAGCACAAGTAATTGGTGGAGTTAAGGAATCATTGGGGATCACAGTCCTAGTGAATCTCTCTTATTGATTACAATCTCGATACAACCAGCAATTGTTATTGACACAACTTATTCATAAAAACCCCCCAGTTTTACTTACTTACCAATTACTCCGTCTAGTATTCTAAACAACTTCGACCTATTCCCTGTGGGAACGACCCCAATCTAGTTGGGTTCTATATTTTACAACCGACCGCATTATACTTCTTAGGAGGCATATTTTGGGTGACATCAATACCATGGTGATGTTTCTTGAATGACATGCATATGAATGGACATCGACGAAGATTGATTCTCTTGGGCCTTATCGGCTTAGTGTGCCAGTCCGCCCCGTTGGAATTCGAGGTGTGACAAAAGTGGTATCATAACAGGTCATCCTAAGGGTGTCTACAAAGCTGTGTCTGAGTAGAGTCTTGCTTATAGATGTGTTGTGCACCACATTTATAAGTAGGAGGCTATGGGACATTTAGGAGTTGTTTTTGTTCTTCAATTCTTAGATCGTGCATTAGAGCAAATATTGTAATGGAATCATATCTAACTATTGGACTTGGTTTTGTTTTGTATAGTAAAATGACGATTACAAGACGAGGTAGATGTCACGCCTCGAATTCCAACGGGGCGTACTGGCACTCGAAGCCGTTGAGGCCCGAGAGAATCAATCTTTACTCATGTACACTCATATGCATGTCTCTATGTGAATAGCATTATATCTCATGCAACTATGCGGAAGTCATGGAAACATATGCTATATATATATATATATATATGAAACTTGGCCATTAGGGCCATCACGTAAAAATGGACACACATCTCTTACAGTCATTCTCCTACATAAGTCTACAAAGCCTCTACAGATACATAACCATAACAAACCTAGAGTTGGGACAACATCCCGCTCTATACACATATACAATATCAAACAAATGTGCATAATGACTCGGAAAGCCCCGAATCAACTGGAGCTCACCAACGATCCGCAAATGATCTGCAACCTACTGTGGAGGTCTACTAGCACCTGTACCTGTAACAAGTAAGGTAAGCCCCCCCAAGGGAGGTCAGTACGAAGAATGTACTGAGTATGTAAGGCCATAAGAAACTGTATGAACCATAGGATCTCAAATGGGATCAAATACATGTGAATAAACATTTTAGATTAGTCACCATTCTGTATGTGGAACCATGTACATTACTTTCATTACTTTCATTGTTTGATCATTCCTTCTTATCATTATATTTCGTAAAATAACTTTCCTTCATACTTTCAATTACGTGACATGCTTCCTTTGGCTTTACGCTCATCATTATTATTATTCATCCACTTATTAGTAGGCCATAATATAATAACAGTCATCCACCTATTGGTGTGCTATCATATAATAACAGTCATCTACCACTGGTGGGCTATAATATAATAACAGTCATCCACCTATTGGTGGGCTATAAAATAATAACAGTCATCCACCATTGGTGGGCTCTAATATAATAACATTCATCCACCATTGGTGGGCTATAATATTCCATCCGAGCTTATGCCCTTTTTGATTTGTGATCCATACTCAATGAAACATGAAGTAACCATGTGTGCATTACTACTTTGCATACTTCTTTCCTTTACATTTGTTATGAGAGGGATACATTGGTGATTGAAACATTATTGGGAACACATATATACATTACTTCATTTCTTTACTTTCATTAGATTGATACTTTGGTGGTTACAACATTATTGGAACTTTGGAACATAATATTATTGGAACTTTGGGACAATGTCCGCAATTATGTGACACATGAATAACAATGAATCATGGAATAAGAACACCATGATAACCATATACGATAACCTAAAATAAGATATCTTTGAACATTCGGAATGGAACAAGTATAATGACAATGTGAACATACATGCTGCAGAAGGATACGGAAAGTGTAACCTTACACACCTTATCTCCTCACTATGAATACACAGTACTATATGTGAATACAATAATCCAGCTCCTTCCTTATGTGTTACTCTATAACACAAGTACATAACGAAGCTCGTGTTAACAACCAACTACCTTACAAGTGCATACGACGACAATGGGTTACGTGACTGCCTATAACGTCATTTCACCCTCTTACAATACCATTTATTGCATCACCATACCAACAATACCATAACATTTCAAACATTGACCAAGACATCATAAACCAATAACATTTCACACCAAGTTTACCCTTTACGCTTCCTCATTAACACTACGTCACATTTACTCCATCAAGTCATCTCAATAGCTTTCATAATAACACATGAACAACAATCCATAATTTATACCATTCAAAATAACTCTAGGACTCTCCTTTAAAGTCATTCAAAAGGTACCACAAGTTGATAATTACATCCAAAAAGGGTATAGGGGCTTTGGGGTGTCAAAGAGATGCAAAAACAACCGAAATGGGGTTCTGGCCTGACCTGCGAAGACACATGAGCCATCAGGTGGATTATTTGCAGCCGCATATGATCCTTGGCAGTGTCCAGGGGCACCTGCAGTCACCTGCGCCAGCAAGTGCTTCGTCTGCGAGGGCGGGTGCCCCGTTTCGGCCAAAAAGGGTCTCTTTTGGGTCCTTTTTTGTAATAAATGGTCCATGATCATAACTAAACTTATCTTAAAATATTTTATATCATATTAGATGCCAACAAACAGCCATGGTTTCATAACGCACATAAACATCACCAAACTATATTTTTCTTTCAATACGTCACCAATTCCATGCAAAATTTCACAACAACAATTCCAAATGTTATACATAAGGAGAAAGCAATTTAGGGACATAAAAACATCATAAATATTGATATTTAATCCATCAAATTCACCTCCTTCAAGACCACAAGTCCATTTTCAAGTTTTCAAGGCAAAACCCTTTTTCCGATTGCAAAAGTAGACAGTTTTACACATAGTGAACTTCTCACACTTCACCAACATAACCAACATGATCTACACTATCTTCCATGCATATAATATATTAAACCATAAAAATAAAAACTTACCAAGTCTTGCAAAAGGGTGATCTTGTCCAAAGGAATAGTTGCCTTAGGGTTTGAGTGTAGAGAGAATTGTGGAAAATTCTAGAAATTGCTTGTGTGTCCAACATGAATAAAATCTGATTTTTGGTTGCCTTTTATAGTACTTTAATGGTCATATTATCCAAACACTTGGTCCAATAATGATATATTGACTTGGTCATACAAGAATGGATCAAATACCCCTTTGGGCCATGTCTTTTGTATCTTTTTGGGCCTCTATTGAGCCCCATAGCTCAAGATTAATTTGGCCCATCACATTTTATGTATAATACCTCAAAACTCCCATGTTTAAATAATTCCATGAGTTTCACGATAATCAACTAGGTTTGAAAATGTACGGGTTGTTACATCCTTCCCCCCTTAAAAACATTTGTCCTTGAATGTTAATAACATCGTCTCATGTACATCCAATGCATCTCTATATAAACACATATATATACATATACACATAATGCCTATAGATACTTCCTTGTTATTTCTCCGATTTCGCACCTTGAACTTTCTCTCCCGTTTGAAACAATTACGGGTACTTCGACCTCATCATTTCTTTGGCTCCCCTGTGTGATTTCTTTTACTTGTCGATTCCTCCACTGTACCTTTACGGAAACTACTTCTTTATTTCTTAATCTTTTCACTTATCGATCTAGAATAGAAATAGGTACCTCTTCATAAGTGAGATCCTCCATAGCCTGTACATCTTCACTGAAATCAATACGAGATAGATCTCCCAAATACTTTTGAAGCATTAACACATGGAACACTGAAAGAAATGTGGAGAGTTATTGGGGTAGTACTAACTCGTACGCAACTTGACTAATTCTGTGGCCAATTTCATATGGCATGTTATATAGGGCTAACTTTCCTTTCTTTCCAAATTTCATTATCCCCTTTCATTGGTGACACTTCCATGAATACTCAATCATCTATGGAAAATTCTAACTTTGTAGCCTCTGTTGTATCACTTTAACTTCTTCTATAACCTGAGGAATAAGATCCGATCAAAATAAGACAGTTTCACCCACTTCAGCTCATTCAATTGGTGATCTACACTTTTTCCCGTATAAAGTTTCATAAGGTGCCATTTTTGATACTTGCATGCTAGCTATTATGGTAGGTAAATTTAATAAGAGGTAATTGACCATCCCAACTTACCTTTTTAATCTGATGTGCAATCTCGTAACATATCTCTCTCTGGGGATGAAATGCCGTACTTAAATCCAATTGGATTCCCAAACTATTCGGAAAAGGTTTCCAAAAGTGTGCTATCTTGGTAAACCTGTCAACTATCATCCATATGAAATCAAATTTTCCGCAGTGTGTGAGGCAAACCTGTGATAAAATTCCATGTTAATCATATCCTATTTCCAAACTGGAAGGTTGATACATTGCATATAACTTTCAGGTTTCTGATGCTCTACTTTTACTTGTTGACCATTTGGACACTGAGATACAAGTTTAGCAATGTGCTTTTCATGTAACATTACCAATACATCTCTTCTAAACCATGGTACATTTGGTTGTTTTCGAATGAATAGAATACCGTGATTGATGTGCTCTTGTCATAATTCATTTACTTAACTCATGTATAACTGGTGCACACAATCTACCTTGACGTTAAGGTCATCCCTCTTGAGTAAGCTCAACTATCTTTGTCGAACGTTGCTGTACACCCTTTTTCAATTGAAATAAAATAGAATTTGCGCATTGCTTTTTTTTTTCCACCTCTACTACAAGTGAGGACTCTGCCGTATTTTACATTATGATGCTTTCATCTGGAGTTTCAAAAAGATGAACTCCCGTACAAATAGTGGCGCCATATTCTACAAGCAATTATCACGACTGCTAACTTAAAATCATATATGGGATAATTTCCCTCATGTGGACGCAATTGTCGTGAGGCATACCCTTTTGTGCCTCCGGTAAGCACTAATACACGTTCAGTTCTTGGAAATCCTTCTCACACGCATAATTCCATGGAAACTTGGTTGTTTTGTGTGTTAACATTGTCAAAGGTGCTGGAATAGGAGAAAACACTTTTAATACATTTTCTGTACTAACCTATCAACCCAAAGAAGCTACGAATTTCCGTAGGCGTCGTAGGCCTTGGACAATTCTTCGCCGCTTCTATCCTTTGTGTATAAATCTTTATTCCTTCATCTGTTACAATATAACCCAAGAATGCTATCGATTTTAACCAACCTCACATTTAGAGAACTTCGCATATCGCTTATGGTCACAAAGAATCCGTAACACTTGTCGCAAGTGATTAGCATGGGTCTCTTGTGATCTTGAATATCATCTCTAAACATGGTCTCATACACACCTAACAATGGCTCGAACACCCTATTCATTAAACCCATAAAAACTATAGGTGCATTCGCTAGCCCAATTGACATACTAAGAATTCGTAATAACCATACCGTGTTCATAATGTTGTCTTGGGTATATCATCATCATTCATTTTTCATTTCATCATTCACTCATTCTTTCATTTCATTCATTCATTTTTATTTTTATTTTATTTTTTGTTTCTAACCTCGTCACTAATCACACAAATCGTCAACTCTGGGGAGGGAATATTTATTCTTAATTATCACCTTATTCAGTTGTCGATAGTCGACACACATTCTCAACTTACTATCTTTCTTTCGTACAATTAACACTAGTGCACCCCAAGGGGATGTACGAGGTCTTATGAATTCCTTTTTCATCACGTCTTTTAATTTCTCCTTTAAATTCTGGTGTCCTTTCAAAAAAAAAAACTCCGCAATCAATCAAATTTGTATTTCCGTAATCAATGGGGTAATATATGATAATGTGGAATATGGTTCACTCAATGCATATACCTTATGTAAAAATATGAATACTGTACCTGTGTCTACATCAGGAGAAGCCTCCAAATTCTGTTGATCCGCGAAGGCATAGGTGTGGTCCTGTATTCCACTAGAACCAGCTGCTCCTCTAGTACCTCTGCCACGACCAGCAGGTTGTACACCTGACAATGATAACGCACTGGCTGATCCCGTGGGTCGTGTCATACTACCCGTGGTCCTCTGTGGGCACTCTCTCATCATGTGCCCTGACTCACCACACCAAAAACAAACATTCGTTTCAAACCAGCATTCACCTAAATGAAACTTCCCACAGTGCTGGTACAGCTGACGAAAAGATCCCGTTGTCTGCGAACCCCGTATTCCACTACTCTACCCAGCTTGACTGCCTCTAAACCCTCGAAATTGAGATAGAGTACCTACTGTAGGGTAGGAAAATGATGGTCTAGGCGGTCTAGGGAAAACTCGAGGCCTAAATTCTCCTTGGGACGCCATAAAATGTCCCATAGGTCTAGCCCTCTTTGACGACCCTTCTTCAAATTCTTGTGTCCTTCTCCGTTGCCTCTGACCCTTCATTTTTTGTGCAAAGTCTTGTATTCTTGCTACATCCATGTCTTTGTTTAACGCAACAATAGTACAGTCCCTCACCAAATATGGCTCCAATCTGCTCACATATCGATGGACTCTGTCGGCCATAGTGGCTAGTACATTTGGAGCATACCTAGCCAAGGAATTAAATCGGAGAGTGTACTCTCTGATGTTCATGTTCCCTTGACGAAGATTTAAAAACTGATCCGCACGAGCCTCTCGGATCTCATAGGGAATATAGTGATCAAGAAATGTCGTTTTGAATTCCTCCCAACTAGCTGAAAGTGCACCTATACCCCTAGATCGTTGCCAATCTTCGTACCATAATATAGACTCACCCTTCAGTCTATATGCTGTAAGTTCTACTATTTCTGTACCAGTCACATGCATAACATCTAGAGCCCTTTTGATTTGGTCCATGAAATCCTGTGGATCTTCATTCACATCTGACCCGGTGAAGGTGGGAGGATCCAATTTTAGAAAATCCTATGTCCTCCGACTAGCTGCCCTATTTGTATCATCATTCCTTACCGTTGGACCAATTTTTCCTTGAGTCCATGCAACAACTATACGAGTCAACATTTGCACCGCATCACATAGATCCTGCACAGTATCATTAACAGGTGTTTCGACAGGTTCTTCTCTCCCTCCTAGCTCTTCTGGAGCTGGAAAAGTAGGGGAAGCCTGCGTCGCAAACTCAGTTTCAGCCCCGCCCTGACTAGCTTAGTCAGGTGGTGATTTACTCATTCCTTCTCCGGTAGGCATAACTACCTGCTTATCTTTGCCCCTATCTTGTCTTGTCATCGGCGTTTTAATATATCAAAGAAAACCAATTACGATGGTCAGATATAAGTCCACCTACCACATTGGCTCTATTGCACAATCTAGAAATGAAGAAAAGAAACAACCCCTAAATGTCCCGTAGCCTCCTACTTATAAACGTGGCGCACAACAAATCCATAAACAAGACTCTACTCAGACACGACTTTGTATACACCCTTAGGAAAACCTGCTCTGATACCACTTTTCTCACGCCCCGATTCCAACGGGGCGGACTGGCACCCAAAGCCGTTGAGGCCCGAGAGAACCAATCTTTACTCATATACACTCATATGCTTGTCTCTGTGTGAATAGCATTATATCTTATGCAACTATGCGGAAGTCATGGAAACATATGCTATATATAAATATGAAACTTGGTCGTTAGGGCCATCACGTAGAAATGGACACACATCTCTTACAATCATTCTCCCACATAAGTCTACAAAGCCTCTACAGATCCATAACCATAACAAACCTAGAGTCGGGATAACACCCCGCTCTATACACATATACAATATCAAATAAATATGCATAATGACTCGGAAAGCCCCGAATAAACTGGAACTCACCAACGATCCGCAAATGATCTGCAACCTACTGTGGAGGTCTACTAGCACCTGTGCCTGTAGAAAGTAAGGTAAGCCCCCCCAAAGGAGGTCAGTACAAAGAATATAGTGAGTATGTAAGGCTATAAGAAACTGTATGAACCATAGGATCTCAAATAGGATCAAATACATGTGAATAAACATTTTAGATCAGTCACCATTCTGTATGTGGAACCATGTACATTACTTTCATTGTTTGATCATTCCTTCTTATCATTATCTTTCGTAAAATAACTTTCCTTCATACTTTCAATTATGTGACATGCTTCCTTTGGCTGTACGCTCATCATTATTATTATTCATACACTTATTAGTAGGCCATAATATAATAACAGTCATCCACCTATTGGTGGGCTATCATATAATAACAGTCATCCACCATTAGTGGGCTATAATATAATAACAGTCGTCCACCTATTGGTGGGCTATAAAATAATAACAGTCATCCAACATTGGTGGGCTATAGTATAATAACAGTCATCCACCATTTGTGGGATATAATATAATATCAGTCATCCACCTATTAGTGGGCTATAATATAACATAGCATAATATTGGGATTGTTCCATCCGAGCTTATGCCCTTTTTGATTTGTGATCCATACTCAATGAACCATGAAGTAACCATGTGTGCATTACTACTTTGCATACTTATTTCCTTTACATTTGTTATGAGAGGGATACATTGGTGATTGAAACATTATTGGGAACACATATATACATTAAATCATTCCCTTACTTTCATTAGAATGATACTTTGGTGGTTACAACATTATTGGAACTTTGGAACGTAATATTATTGGAACTTTGGGACAATGTCCACAATTATGTGACACATGAATAACAATGAATCATGGAATAAGAACATGAGGATAACCATATATGATAAACTGAAATGAGATACCTTTGAACATTTTGGAATGGAACAAGTACAATGACAATGTGAACATACATGCTGCAGAATGATACGAAAAGAGTAACCTTACATACCTTATCTCCTCAATATGAATACACAGTCCTATAAGTGAATACAATAATCCATCTCCTTCCTTACGTGTTACTCTACAACGCAGGTACATAACGACGCTCATGTTAACAACCAACTACCTTACAAGAGCATACGACTACAATGAGTTACGTGACTGTCGTATAACATCATTTCGCCCTCTTAAAATACCATTTATTGCATCACCATACCAAAAATACCATAACATTTCAAACATTGACCAAGACATCATAAACCAATAACATTTAACACCAAGTTTACCCTTTACTCTTCCTCATTAACACTACGTCACATTTACTCCATCAAGTCATCTCAATAGCTTTCATAATAACACAAGAACAATAATCAATAATTGATACCATTAAAAATACCTCCTGGACACTCCTTTAAAGTCATTCAAAAGGTACCATAAGTTGATAATTACATCCAAAAAGGGTATAGGGGCTTTGGGGGTCAAAGAGATGCAAAAACAACCAAAATGGGGTTTTGGCCTGACCTGCGAAGACACTTGTGCCCGTAGGTGGCTGAGGTGTATCCGCAGGTGACCCTTGTCAGTGTACAGGGTCACCTGCAAAGTCACCTGCGCCCGCAGGTGCTTCGTCTGCGAGGGCGGGTGCCCGTTTCAGCCAAAAAGGGTCTCTTTTGGGTACTTTTTTTTGTAATAAATGGTGCATGATCATAAATAACCTTCTATTAACATATTTTAGATCATCTTAGATGCCAACGAACAGACATGGTTTCATAACGCACATAAACATCACCAAACTACATTTTTCTTTCAATACGTCACCAATTCCATGCAAAATTTCACAACAACAATTTCAAATGTTATACATAAGGAGAAATAAAGTTAGGGACATAAAAACATCATAAATATTGATATTTAATCCATCAAATTCACCTCCTTCAAGACCACAAGTCCATTTTCAAGTTTTCAAGGCGAAACCCTTTTCCGATTGCAAAAGTAGACAATTTTACACATAGTGAACTTCTCACATTTCACCAACATAACCAACATGATCTACACCATCTTCCATGCATATAATATATTAAACCATATAAATAAACACTTACCAAGGCTTTCAAAAGGGTGATCTTGTCCAAAGGAATAGTTGCCTTAGGGTTTGAGTGTAGAGAGAATTGTGGAAAATTCTAGAAATTGCTTGTGTGTCCAACATGAATAAAATCTGATTTTTGGTTGACTTTTATAGTCCTTTAATGGTCATCTTAGCCAAACACTTGGTCCAATAATGATATATTGACTTGGTCATACAAGAATGGGTCAAATACTCCTTTGGGCCATGTCTTTTGTATCTTGTTGGGCCTCCCTTGAGCCCCATAGCTCAAGATTAATTTGGCCCATCACATTTGATGTATAATACCTCAAAACTCCCATGTTTAAATAATTCTATGAGTGTCACGGTAATCAACTAGGTTCGGAAATGTATGGGGTGTTACAGTAGAGGTAAAGGTAAGCAGGTAGATATACTTGTAAGAGAAGGAACAAGTAGATCACCACCTGACCAAGCTAGTCAAGGTGGGGCTGACACTGAGTTTGCATCACGGTCTTCTTCTACTTTTCTAGCTCTAGAAGAGCCGAGAAGGATAGAAGAACCTGCAGAACTACCGGTTAATGCTACTGAGCAAGATCTCAGAAATGCGGTACAAATATTGACCTAGATAGTTGCTACACAAAGTCAAGGACGAGCTGGTCCAACAACAAGTGATAATGGTGCGGCTAGGGCAGCTAGTCAGCGGACACAGGACTTTCTGAAATTGGACCCTCCCACATTCACTGGGTCAGATCTGAATGAAGATCCGCAAGACTTTATAGATCAAATTCAAAGGGCTTTAGATGTTATGCATGTGACTAGTATAGAAACAGTTGAGCTTACGGCATATAGATTAAAAGGAGAGGCGATATTGTGGTATAAAGATTGGAAGAAATCTCGTGGTATTGGTGTAAATCCACCTAATTGGGAAGAATTTAAAGCGGCATTCCTTGATCACTATCTTCCTTATGAGATTCGAGAGGCTCGTGCGGATCAATTCTTAAATTCCGTCAAGGGAATCTGAGTGTCAGAGAATACAGTCTGCAATTTAATTCCTTGGCTTGATATGCTCCGAACGTAGTGGCCACAATGACAGACAGAGTACATCGATATGTGGACAGATTGGAGCCATATTTGGTAAGGGACTGCACTATTGTCGCTTTAAATAGAGATATGGATATAACTAGAATTCAGGATTTCGCACAAAATATGGAGGTCCAAAGGCAAAGAAGAAGGGTACACGAATCTGAATGAGGGTCGTCAAAGAGGGCTAGACCTATGGGATAGTCTATGGCATCCTAAGGAGAATCAGACCTCGGATGTTTCCTCGACCGTCTAGACCGTCATTCTCTTATTCCACAGCAGGTACTCAATCTCAATTCTGAGGGTTTAAAGGCAGCAATGTTGGGCAGAGTAGTGGAATTCGAGGTTTCCAGACCGCTGGATTTTCTCGCCAGCCGTGTCAGCATTGTGGATGATTTCATTTAGGTGAATGCCGGATTGGGACAAATATTTGCTTTTGGTGCGGTATGACGGTACATATGATGAGAGATTGCCCACGAAGAGGCTTGGGTAGTGTGGCGCGACCTGCGGGATCAACCGTTGTATCATCATCATTAGTTCCTCCCCTAGGCAGAGGTGTACAATCTACAGGTCGTGGTAGAGGTTCCAGAGGCGTAGCCAGTTCCAGTAGGACCCAGAATTGAACTTATGCTCTAGTGGACCGGTAGAATTCGGAGGTTTCTCCTGATGTCGTCACAGGTACATTATCCATATTTTTGTATAATGTGTATGCATTGATTGATCTGAGTTCTACATTGTCATATGTTACTCCATTGATTGCTGCAAAATTTGAAAGAACACCGAAACTATTAACTAAGTCAATTGAAGTATCTACACCAGTTGGTGACTATATTGTTGCAAAAAGAGTATATCATAATTTTATGGTAACTGTGTGTGGTATTGATACACTGGCTGATCTTATTGAACTGGACATGGTGGATTTTGATGTCATAATGGGCATGGATTGGTTGACTTCTTGTTATGCCACGATAGATTACCGAGCTAAGAAAGTACATTTTCATTTTCCACAAACGAATGTTCTTAAATGGAAGGGTGATGTAGGAGCACCGAAAGGAAAATTTATTTCCTATCTGAAATCAAGGAAAATGATTGCCAAGGGGTACATATATTACTTAGTACGAGTGAAAGATACTGATGTGGAAACACTAACTCCTCAGTCGGTCCCAGTGGTCAATGAGTTTCTTGATGTATTTCCAGAGGATCTTCCAGGGTTGCCCCCAAAATGAGAAATAGAATTTGGTATTGATGTGATTCCAGGCACTCAGCCTATCTCTATTCCCCTGTATAGAATGGCTCCAGCAGCATTGCGTGAATTGAAGGAGCAATTGAAAGACTTGCTGGACAAGGGCTTCATCAGGCCTAGTTTGTCCCCGTGGGGTGCACCGGTATTGTTTGTACGGAAGAAAGATGGCACATTGAGACTGTGCATCGACTATCAACAATTGAACAAGGTAACGATCAAAAACAAATAGCCCTTTCCTCAAATTGATGATTTGTTTGATCAGTTATAGGGCTCCAAGTGTTTTTCAAAGATTAACTTGAGGTCGACTTACCATCAAGTCAGAGTTAGAGAAAAATATGTACCCAAGACAGCCTTCCAAACACGGTATGGCCATTATGAATTTTTAGCTATGTCATTTGGACTAAAAAATGCACCAACTGTGTTCATGGATTTGATGAATAGGGTGTTTAAGCTATTCTTAGACGTGTTCGTGACGGTATTTATAGATGACATCCTGGTTTATTCAAAGTCACAAGAGTACCATGCGAAGCACTTACGACAAGTGTTACAAATTCTTCGTGAGCGTAAGTTGTATACGAAATTCTCTAAATGTGAATTGTGGTTGAAATCTGTAGCCTTCTTGGGTCACATTGTGGTAGATGAAGGAATTCGAGTTGATACACAGAAAATTGAAGCGGTGAAAAATTGGCCAAGGCCTATGACGCCCACGAAAATCTGTAGCTTCCTTGGGTTGGCAGGTTATTATCGAAGGTTTGTTGAAGGTTTTTCTTCCATTGTTGCACCTTTAACAAAGCTTACACACAAGGCAGTCAAATTTCAGTGGAATGATGCATGTGAGAAAAGTTTCCAAGAGCTGAAAGATAAATTGACTTCTACACCGGTGTTAGTACTTCCGGAAGGCCGAAGGTTATGCAGTATATTGTGACGCTTCCGTATTTGGTCTAGGGTGTGTACTGATGCAGCACGGTAATGTAATAGCATATGCCTCATGACAGTTGTGGCCACACGAGAGAAACTATCCCATACATGATCTTGAATTAGCAGCGGTGGTATTTGCTTTAAAGATATGGCGTCATTATATGTATGGAGTTCATGTTGATATCTATACTGATCATAAAAGCTTGCAATATATCTTTAAGCAGAATAAACTCAATTTGAGGCAACGAAGGTGGCTAGAGCTCTTAAAACACTATGATATTGATATTCTATATCATCCAGGAAAAGTAAATGTGGTAGCAGATGCATTGAGCCGCAAGGCAATAGGAGGCACTAGTGGCCAATTGACAGAAAAGCAAGATTTAGTCAAGGATCTACATCAATTAGCCATCTTGGGGGTTCGTCTTCTTGAATCCTCAGATGAAAGGGTTATTGTACAAAATACGGCAGAATCTTTATTACTAGTTAAGGTGAAAGAGAAGCAGTTTGCGGATCCTATGTTATTGCAGCTAAAAGAAAATGTACAAAGGGGTCTAACCAAGGACTTTGATCTTACACAAGAAGGGGTGCTTCAATGCCAAGATAGATTATGTGTACCGGATGTAGATGAGATGAGGAGACGAATTATGACAGAGGCGCATCATTCACGATATTCTATTCATCCGGGAGCTACCAAAATGTACCATGATTTGAAGGAAATGTATTGGTGGGGAAACATGAAGAAGAACATTGCAGAATTTGTCACTCAATGCCCGAATTGTCAATAAGTAAAGGTAAAGCATCAGAAACTAGGAGGTTACAGGCAATATATCAACCTTCCAGTCTGGAAATGGGACATGATTAATATGGATTTCATCACAGGTTTGCCTCGTACACTGAAAAAATTTGATTCCATATGGGTCATAGTTGACAGGCTTACCAAATCAGCACATTTCCTACCAGTCAAGACCACCTATACCGCTGAAGAGTATGCAAGGTTGTATGTTAAAGAAATAGTGCGATTACATGGGATTTCGATCTCCATTATATCAGACAGGGGAGCTCAGTTTACTGCGCATTTTTGGAGATCTTTTCAGCAGATTTTGGGTACACAGGTAAATCTGAGTACGGCTTTCCATCCTCAGACAGATGGACAAGCAGAACGTACTATCCATACACTTGAAGATATGCTACGAGCTTGTACGTTAGATTTTCAAGGCAGTTGGGATGACCATTTGCCTCTTATTGAATTTGCTTACAATAATAGCTATCATTCAAGTATTAAAATGGCACCTTATGAAGCTTTATACGGAAGGAAATGTAGATCCCCAATTGGATGGTTTGAAGCAGGTGAAAATGCTTTACTTGGGCCAGATCTTGTTTATCAGGCTATGGAGAAAGTTAAAGTGATACAACAGCGGCTAAAAACGGCCCAAAGTCGAAACAAGTCATATGCTGATGTTAGAAGAAGAGGGCTCGAATTCACCATAGGTGATTGGGTATTTTTGAAGTTGTTACCGATGAAAGGGGTAATGTGATTTGAAATGAAAGGAAAATTGAGTCCACGTTATATAGGCCCATATGAAATTATTAGAAGATTTGGGCAAGTTGCGTATGAGTTGGCACTACCCCAAGAACTCTCCACAGTTCATCCAGTATTTCATGTTTCAATGCTTTGAAAGTGCATAGGAGATCCATCTCATTTTACTCCCATTGAAGATGTACAAGTTACGGAGGATCTTACTTATGAGAAGATACCTATTGCTATTCTGGATAAACAAGTGAAGAGGTTGAGGAATAAATACATAGCTTCCATAAAGGTACTTTGGAGAAATCAACAAATAGAAGAGATCACATGGGAAGCTGAAGAAATGATGAAGTCCAAGTACCCTCATTTGTTCCAAAGGGAAGAACAAGTTCATGATACGAGATCGGAAAAATGACAAGTAAGTATTTATAAGAATTAAGTATATATATATGATAATATGAAGAATGATCCTAGACTTGCCATTGTTTAAATTGAATAATGTCACTAACATTCAAGGACGAATGTTTCTAAGGGGGTAAGAATGTAACACCCCGTATGGTTTCAAACCTAGAAAAGTACCGTAACATTCATGGAAGTATGTAAAAATGAGAGGGTTGGTGAATTATACATTAATTGGTTGGGCTTAAATGAGTCTTGTGTCATTGGGTTCAAATGAGGCCCAAAATCATAAGAAGACATGGCCCCAAAATGGAAATGATCCATTCTTGTGTTTGACCAATAAAACATGCATTTAATTGGCTAAGGATGACCATTAAGTACTATATAAAGCAAGGAAAAATCAGATTTTATTCATATCAACACACATGCCTTTTTCTAGATTTTTCTAAAACATTTCTCTCTACTTACAAACCCTAAGCCTTCATTCCTTTGGACAAGATCACTCTCTTGCAAGATTTGGTAAGTATTTATTCTCATGGTTTAATATATTATATTCTAAAGATGGTGTATAAATCATGTTGGTTATGTTGGCAAAGTATTGGACAGTTCACTATGTGTAAAACTGTCTATTTTTGCAATCAGAAAAGGGTTTTGCCTTGTAAACTTGAAAATGGACTTGTGGTCTTGAAGGAAGGGAATTTTATGGATTCAATATTGACATACGGGATTTGATTATAGCCTTAACTTTTTTTATACTTGTACATAATGTTTTGAATTGTTATTGCAAAATTGTGCATGGACTTGGTGGTGTATTAAAGGAAAAGTGTGGTTTTGGTGATGTTCATGTGTGTTGTGAAACCATGGGTGTTTGTTGGAATCCAAGTGACCAAAAATATGTAAATAAAATCTTACTTATTGCCTTGGACCATTTATTACACAAAAGAACCCAAAAGAGACCCTTTTTGGCTGATTTGGGCATCCGCCCCCGCAGACGAAGGTACCTGCGGGCGCAGATGCCAACGCAGGTGCCCCTGGATAGGGCCAAGGGTCACCTGCGACCGTATGTCATCCACCTTCGGGTGCAGGTGGCTTCGTAGGTCAGCCCAGAATTCGGTTTTGTATGTTTTTGTCTCTCTTTGATCCCCGAAGGCCCCTATACCTTTTTTGGATGTAATTATCAACTTATGATACCTTTTGAATGACGTTAAGGGGTTATTTGAAGGTATGTTGGATTATAAAAATTATGGATTGTTGTTAATATGTTGTTATTAAAGGTATTGAGGTGACTTGACTCAACGGAATAATTGTGATGTAATGATAATGAGGAAGCGTAAAGGGTAAACTTGGTATAAAATGTTATTGGTTTATGATGTCTTGGTCAATGTGTGGAATGTTATGGTGTTGTTGGTATGGTAATGCAGTGGATTGTATTTTACAGGGTGAAATGACGCTATATGGTAGTCATGTAGCTCACAATGTGCATGGTTCCACACATACAGAATGGTAACTTATCCATATTGATTATTCACTTCAATATTCACTTGTATTTGATTCCATTGAAGTATTTGTGTATTATACCATTTCTTATGGCCTTACATACTCAGTACATTCTTTGTACTGACGTCCCTTGGGGGACTTACCTTACTTGTTGCAGGCACAGGTGCTAGTAGACCTCCACAGTAGGTTGCGGGTCAGTTGCAGATCATTAGTGAGCTCCAGTTGGTTTGGGGCTTTCCGAGTCACTATGTACATTGGTTTTGGTACTATGTAAATGTTGTATAAAGAGGGGACTTGTCCCGACTGTAGGTTGGTTATGTCTATATATCTGTAGAGGCTTTGTAGACGTTGTGGGACAAATGAAGGGATGTAAGGAATGTATGTCCATTTTGACTTGATGGCCCTATCGGCCAAGTTTCTGATATGTATATATTACATGTTTCCATGACTTTCGTTATTAGCATCTTGTATCTATACGTGATGTTGATGTTTCTTGAATGACATGTATATGAATGGACATGGACGAAGATTGGTTCTCTCGGGCCTTATCGGCTTCGGGTGTCAGTCCTCCCCATTGGAATCCGAGGTGTGACATTTATATATTCGGGTATTGCATAGGTTCGTGGTAAAATAAATATAACTTTTTGAATATACCATAATTAATAGAAAATTATTTCTATCAAAACCTCTATAAAATAAAAATATTATTTTAACATATTTAAATTCACTATCTCCGCTTAAATTATTAATAAATTATAAAACAATTATAAAATAGTATAGATATATCATAACTAAAGAATTTTATAAATTTCAAAAACATTTTCGAAAGGTAATTAACTAGGTCATTTTACCAAATTCAAATTTAATTTAATATTTTACAACGTGCTCGGTCTAAATAATATTCTCAAACAAACTGCCCGGGAACCAAACTGTCAGTCCCAGCAAGTCATAAATAACTTGGGGCAGTTATAGAAAAGCTCTAAACACTAAGAACACACGAAAACAAGGGAAATAATCGGGAAGGTCATTACAATATCCACTACTAAAAGGACTTTCGTCCGCGAAAATCAAGAATAACCACATACCTGAAGACGTAAACAACTAGGGATATTGGGCTAGCATGTCACGTTCAAGCTCCCAAGTAGCCTCCTCAATCGGATGGTGACGCCACTGTATCTTAACCACTGGAATGTCCCGGGAGCGTAACCGTCTGACATCTCTGGCTAAAATGGACACAGGCTCCTCCACAAATGTTAACTTATCATCTAACTGCACTGAGTCCCACCGAAGCACATGTGACTCATCCGGAATGTATTGTCGCAGCATAGAAATATGAAACACTGGGTGGATAGCTGAAAATGCTGGAGGTAAAGCTAGCACATAATCTACCTCTCTAACTATCCGCAAAATCTCAAAGGGTCCAATATATCTAGGGCTAAGCTTACCCTTCCTACCAAACCACATCACGCCCTTTATGGGCGATACTCATAAGAAGACCCTATCACCCATCCTGAATTTCAATAGATGACGTCTACGGTTAGCATAACTCCTCTGTCTACTCTGAGCTATCCGCAACCTATCTTGAATCACTCGAACTCGGTCCAAAGATTCTCGGAGCAAATCTGTGCAACGAGGACTGACTTCTGAAGTTTCGAACCAGCCAACTGGAGATCGACACCGTCTTCCATATAAAGCCTCAAACTGAGCCATTTGAATGCTAGAATGAAAGATATTATTATACGTGAACTCGGCTAAAGGAAAGAATTTATCCCATTGACCCCCAAAGTCTAACACACAAGCACGGAGCATATCCTCCAATACCTGAATCGTCTACTCCGACTGCCCTTTGATTTGAAAATGAAATGCAGTACTAAGGTCCACCTGAGTACCCAACTCTTCCTAGAAAGTCTGCCAGAAACTGGAGGTAAACTGAGACCCTCTGTCTGAGATAATAGATACTGGCACTCCATGTAGGCGAACCACCTCCTGAATATATACACGAGCTAATCTCTCAGCACTATAGGAGATTCGAACAGGGATAAAGTCCGCAGACTTAGTCAACCAATCCATGACGACCCAAATACTATCAAAACCACGGGAGGTGCGAGGCAATCAAACAATGAAATCCATAGTGACCCGTTCCCATTTCCACTCGGGAATGGGCAACTGCTGAAGCAATCCACCAGGTCTCTGGTGCTCGGCTTTTACCTACTGACAACAAAGGCATCGCACTACAAACCCTGCTATATCTCTCCACATACTGCTCCACCAATAGTGCTGCCTCAGATCGCGATACATCTTAGCTATCCCAAGGTGAATAGAATACCTGGAGCTGTGCGCCTCATGCAAAATCAACTGAATCAAATCTCCAACCCTCAGAACACAAATACGGTCGTCAAACCTCAAAAAACCATCAGAACCCAAGGTAGCTCTCTTAGACTTACCCTTCAATACCTCATCTCAAATGCTACAGAGATCGCTATCCTCAAACTGACGACTCAGAATATGTTCCAGCAAAGTAGATCTTGTACCAACATAAGCGATAACCTTCCCGGGGTCAAAAATATCCAAATGCACCATCGAGTTAGCTAAGGACTGAATGTACAAAGCCAACGGCCGCTGAGAGACTGAAATGAAGGCTAAGCTACCCATACTCACTGTCTTCCGGCTTAAGGCATCCGCTACCACATTCGCCTTGCCCGGATGATAGAGAATAGAGATATCATAGTCCTTCAGCAACTCAATCCACCTGCGCTGCCTCGAATTAAGATCCCTCTAAGTCATAATATGCTGAAGACTACGGTGGTCTATAAAGATCTCACAATGAACACCATAAAGATAATGCCTCCAAATTCGTAGTGCAAACACAACCGCTGCTAACTCTAAATCATGAGTGGGATACTTACGTTCGTGCACCTTTAGCTGCCTCGATGCATAAGCAATGACACAACCCTACTGCATCAGAGCACATTCCAAATCGATACCAGACGCATCATAATACACGGTGAAACCCTCGCCCTCAACTGGAAGAGTCAACATAGGGGCAGAAGTAAGTCGATCCTTAAGCTTCAGAAAGCTCTCCTCACAATCCTCATACCACTAAAATAAAACCTCCTTCCTAGTCAATTTGTTCATCGGAGATGTAATAGATGAGAAGCCCTCAACAAATCGCCTGTAGTACCCTGCCAACCCAACAAAACTGCGAACGTCAATAGGTGACGTGGGCCTAGCCCAACCTCGAATAGCCTCAATCTTCGCTGGGTGTACCATGATACTGTGTATGGATACAACATGCCCTAAGAAAACTGCAGACTCAATCCAAAACTCACACTTTGAGAACTTGGCATAAAGCTGATGATCTCTCAAAGTGTAGAGCACAATCCTCAAATATTGCTCGTGCTCCTCACTGCTCTTTGAATAAACCAAGATATCATCAATAAACACAATAACATAGGAGTCCAAGTATGGCCTGAAAACATGATTCATTAAGTCCATGGAAGTTGTTGGGGCATTAGTCAACCCAAAAGACATCACCAGGAACTTATAATGGTCGTACCGAGTCCTAAAGGCTGTCTTTGGGATGTCCTCATCCCTAACTCTCAACTGATGATATCTAGATCTCAAGTCTATCTTCTAGAATACTGTTGTACCCTGAAGTTTATCAAACGTTGATGAAAGATAATAACATGTGTATACAAATCAATAAGCAAATGACTTTAAGGCACCCAAAACATCTTCATACAATCAAACGAGAACATGCTTTCTATATGAAATCTGGGAGGTAGCAAAATGGAGTAAATAACAGTATGAAATAGGAGGATAAGGTTATATTTTCACAAATCAATCTTGATAGATTTTACCTAAAAAAGGCATGCTGGTTATTGAACCGTGAATAACAGAATTGTGAATATGAAACATAGATGTGAAAAAGAATATGAAAAAGAGCCAAATATCCCTCACATGTAAACACATAATATATTTTCTCTATTGGAAACCAGATTCAATTATTATAGGGAAACGAAAATTTAAGCAAGCCAAAAGCGTATTCAAACATTCATGTGTATATTTTTGTGTTTAAAATAAAAGAGAGGACGAGGTGTCGACCTTTTGTGGAGCAGTAAACTAGGGCGTCGGTCTTGACTACTCAAATCTCTAGTTCAAAGTCTCCTTCAAGACCAAAGAGACGTAACCAGAAATAGAAGGAACTTTTGTCCGATTAAAAACTAAGAAAGCAAGGCAACAAGTGTTTTTCTAGAACAAGGAAAAGAAAGGGAACAGTAGTTTTCAAAAACATTGTTGTGAAGGGGAATATGAGGCGGCCAGAAAGCTTCCTTTTACTGAAGATATAAGGTGTATTTATAGGTGAAAGCCTAGGGTTAGTGTTCTTGATCGGGAAAAGGGATTTTGGATTTTGAAATTGGTCAAAAATAACTATTCAAACTCAAATGTTGGGGGTTGTTGGATGCGTTAAGCAGCCTTCACGTTATTGAAAAGACTAATCACAAAAATGGAGCAGCAAGCCTCTGTCGCTGTTGACAAAGTTTGAAACTCTATTTGAAATGAGGGGAGGTGAACGTTGAGGGAAAGAGAGATGTGCGACTTTGAGAAGTTAAAGGACAATTCCTAATCTGATAGAGGGCTTGAGGGTAGCTAGGGTATTTTAGGTAGATATAGTGGTGGTATAATGGGTAATTCAAGGTGTTTTATGAGGGATGATGGGTATTGGGATGCTATGTTTGGTCTTTAAAGTTGGTTCCCTGGACAGATTTGGGCATGCTTTTGATAGTCCGATTAGCTGAAGCAATTTTGGGCTTTTTCCTTCTTTAAATTAGTTTTTTTAAGCTTCTAATCAAATAACTAGTGCACTATATAATGATAATATGTAGAAGTAATGTACTAATATTATAACTTTTTTCTAATACTTGGACAAAAAATATTGATTAATAACTAATTTAATAAATATAAAACTTGAAATAAGGTGTCGATAAGAGACTATTTAAAAAGAGGTGTAAACCGATAGAAGTAACTTTGATAAAAATATAAACTTACTAGAAATTCTAAATATGTGACAAAAATATTAAAATATTAATAATAATAAGAGGAAGAAAAAGAAGAAGAATAACAACAAAAATAACGTATTTAATTTATTAATAACTTTGAAACTCAAGCGAATGTAATTTGAAGAAAGGAGGGTCAAAATTGGGTGTCAAAATATTGGATAAGGGTTAAGTGATTTAGGGTAATTTTATGATAGCTAAGATGATAAGGAATTCATAGAAATTTTTGGAAGTGATTTCAGGTAAGTAGAACTCTCGATATCGGATTTGACGTAAAACGGTTAGTTTGGGATACCAAAATCTGAGTATGTGTTGTGATAATTAGATGGTATTTACTTTAAGTTACTTATTCTATATATTTACCTCTTTATCCTGACTGGGAAGTATTATTTCAGATTTAGCCTCATCCTTGACTTGAGTTTATATTCTCGTATTTTATTATAATTTTATTTTAATTTAGTCCAGTCGACCGATGATGTCTACTGAGTACCCGTTGTTTTTGGTACTCATACTACATTTTTGCATCTTTTTCTGATGCAAATCTGAGTACGAGCTATTGCCATTGATGCTTCATTCAGGCTAGCTTTTGGGGATTCAGAGATAGGATTAGCTTTCAAAGTCGGAGCTGATCCTCTCTCATTCTACTATTTTTGGACAGTCTTTACTTTTTGAGACTACCTAGATATTTGATACTGTTTAGTACTCTATTCTTTTTGGATTTAGTGGCTCTTGTACCGACCATGCCAGGTCGTGGGATACTCTTCTTGCATATTTTCTTCCTTTCCCGGTCTTCTAGTACTTTCATTATTATTTGATGCTATTTAGTTTTCTACTTTCTTGTTAAACTCTATATTCTTTCATCTACCGGCATTTAGCCCATTACTTTCCCTTTCAGACTATGGTTTGGCTTACCTACTGGTGGATTAAAGTAGGTGTCATCATGACTTGAGAAATTAGGTCGTGACAAATTGCTATCAGTGACTAGGTTCACTAGTATTATTTGTACAAGAGCAGGTATCTAGTAGAGTCCCGCAGATTGAAACAATGACTTTTGATCGTATCTTCGAGAGGCTACAGGATATTCTTAGGAAAATTTCACTTCTTTGTTCATTTCGTGCGATGATTCTGTGTTGGTTTTTGAGTTTTTATTTGTTTTAATCTTTTACAGATGGCTAGGATGCGAGCTATGATGACCGAAGATGGAAACCCCGAGCCTGCAGTTAGGGTACCTATTAGAGGTCTAGGTCGAGGCTAGGCTAGAGCTACAGCCCCAGCTATGGGTCGGGAGAGGGATCCTTCATTATACTCTGTCACTGCTCCCAAGCCAGAGGTAGCTTCAGAGGTTCCGCCACCCCAACCACTGGTGGGCCAGGGGGCAGCCCAGGCTCCATCGGGATTTATACCTTTCTCAGTTCTCAGAGATGCCTTGCTTTAACTATTAGGGTTCGTAGGTGATGCATCATCTGATAGTGCTCAGTTAGTGGACTAGAGCGGTACTAATATAGAGCGCAGCCTATAGTTATGGCTTCGAGAGTAGAGGTTGCTCCAGAATCGGTAGTTCCACAGACGGTAGTTGCTCAGCCAATTATGACTATCGAGGAGCAGAAGATATTAGTTCAATTTATGATATTAACTCCACCTAGGTTTTGTAAAGGCCCCAAGCGAGGATGTTTTATAGTTTCTGACTAGTTATTTGAAGAGGCTCCATAATTTATGGTTGGTTGAGTCGCACAGAGTGGATTTTACTGCTTATCAACTAAGACATAGTAGCTAGATAGTGGTGGAGGGGTTATCTCAATTCCAGGGCATCTGGTTCACCACCTATGACTTGGACTCAGTTCTCCAAGGCTTTCTTGGGAAAGTTCATACCTTGCAGTATGAGCAATTGCCTCAGGGATGAGTTTACAAGATTGAGGTAGGGTCTTCTATGACTATTGCCGAATATGAGGTAAGGTTTCATGCGCTAGACAGACACACCGCTATGATTCTATACCTGGTAGGCTGGAGGCGGAGTCTTCGAATGCTGTTAGTACAGATAAGATTTAAGTGTGTCCTCAGGCAGCTATTGCTTTATTTGATCCGAGATCCACTTATTCATATGTTTTTACTTAATACGCACCGCGGTTAGAGTTGTCTTGGGAGCCTTTATCTGTGCCATTGCATGTATCTATTTGCATGGGTGATTCTTTAGTAGTGCATCAGGTTTATAGATCATATGTTATGACTGTTTGAGAGTTTGATACTCGAGCTGACCTTATTGTTCTAGATATGGTGGATTTTGATGTGATTCTGGGTATGGACTGGTTATCCCCCTATCATGTGGTGTTGGACTATTTTGTCAAGATCGTTACCTTAGACATACCTGGCATACCCTTAGTTATGTGGCAAGGCACTTTTAGCCTCGCACCGATGGGGATTATTTCTTATTATCGGGCTAGGAGACTGGTATGGAGGGGTTTCGAGTCTTATATTTCTTATGTTCATGATGTTAGTGCGGGGAGTCCTTCGGTTAATTCTTTTTCTATTCTTTAAGAGTTTCCTGATGTTTTCCCTACCGACCTACCTGGCCTTTCTCTTGAGCATAATATTGAGTTTTCTATTGATCTTAAGCCAGGCACCCGACCTATTTCTATGGCATCTTACTGTATAGCTCTTGCTGAGCTTAAGGAGCTGAATTATCAGCTTTAAAATCTTTTGGGTAAGGGTTTTATTAGGCCAAGTATATTGCCTTGGGGTGCTCCTGTCTTGTTCGTAAAGAAAAAGGATGGCTCTATGCATATGTGTATCGACTATAGGCAGCCGAATAAGGTGAAAGTAAAGAATAGGTATCCTATGCCCCGTATTGATGACTTATTTGACCAACTTCAAGGTGCAACAGTGTTTTCCAAGATTGACTTAAGATCTGGTTACCATCAGTTGAGGCTTTAGGCAGAGGACATCCCTAAGACAGCTTTTAGGACTCGCTATAGCTATTATGAGTTTTTGGTAATGTCTTTTGGGTTGGCCAATGCCTTAGCCGCATTTATAGACTTGATGAACCGCATTTTTATGCCCTATTTGGACTCTTTTGTGATCATATTCATTGATGATATCCTTGTCTATTCAAGGGGTAGAGAGGAGCAGGAGCAACATTTGAGGTCTGTGCTCCACACTTTGAGATATCATAGGCTTTTAGCTAAATTCTCAAAGAGT
The DNA here is from genome assembly GCA_031232105.1 of Capsicum rhomboideum. Lineage (NCBI taxonomy): Eukaryota > Viridiplantae > Streptophyta > Magnoliopsida > Solanales > Solanaceae > Capsicum > Capsicum rhomboideum. Next base: position 139,216,519 of record CP124716.1, read on the forward strand.
GAGTTTTGGCTGGAGTCTATGACATTCCTAGGACACATAGTGTCTAAGGATGGGATTATGGTGGATCCGATGATGATTGAGGCTATTTGTAATTGGTCCAGACTTGCATCTCCGATTGAAGTTCGCAGTTTTACTGGTTTAGCAGGCTATTATAGGTAGTTTTTCAAGAGTTTTGCTACTATTACAGTGCCTATGATAAGATGATGAGGAAGGAGGTTCTATTTCAGTAGTCCGATGAGTGTGAGTTGATCTTGGGTTGTGTTTTGATATAGCAAGGCCAAGTTATTATTTATGTGTCGAGGCAACTGAAGTTCCATGAGCACAACTACCCCACTCATGATTTAGAGTTCGTCGCGGTAGTTTTCATGCTTAAAATTTGAAGGCATTACTTGTATGGTGTTCATTGCGAGATATATACTTACCATCAAAGTCTTTAGTACATCATGACTCAGAGAGAGCTTAATTTGAGACAGCGTAGGTGGATTGAGTTGCTGAAAGACTATGATATCTCTATTATTTACCATTCGAGTAAGGCGAATGTGGTAGCGGATGCCTTGAGCTGAAAGGCGGTGAGTATGGGTAGATTGGCCTTAATTTTAGTTTTGGATCAGCCGTTGGCTTTGGACATTCAGTCCTTAGCCAACTTGATGGTTCGGATTGATATTTCAGACCCCAGGAGGATTCTTGCTAGTGTTGAGGCTAGGTCTACCTTGTTTGAGCAGATTTGGAGTCGTCGGTTTGAGGATAGTAGACTTTCTGGTATTCATGATCAGGTGCTAAGAGGTGAGTCCAGTAGGGCTACCTTAGATTCTGAGGGCATTTAGAGATTTGATGGTCGTGTTTGCGTTTCGAGGGTTAGAGACTTGATTCAGTTGATTCTTCGGAAGGCTAATAGCTCCAGATATTTTATTCACCTAGGGATAGCTAAGATGTATAGAGATTTGAGACAACATTACTAGTAGAGTGGCATAAATAAGGATATAGTGAACTTTATAGCTCAGTGTTTATGTTGTCAGCAGGTATAGGCCGAGCATCAGAGGCCGAGTGTATTGCTTTAGAGCCTACCTATTCCTGAGTAGAAGTGGGAGCTGATTACTATGGACTTTGTGAGTGGTTTGCCTTATACTTTTCGTGGTTCGGATAGCATTTGGGTCATCATAAATCGGTTGACTAAATAGGCTCATTTCATCCCAAATAAGATTTCCTTCAGTGTTGAGAGGCTAACCCATATTTATGTCCAAGAGATAGTTCGCGTTCATGGAGTACCCGTGTGTATTATTTTATATAGAGGCTTAGTGTTAACTTCTAGCTTCTGGAGGACTTTTCAGAAGGAGTTGGGTACTCAGATTGACCATAGCACCTCTTTCTACCCTCAGACCGATGGGCAGTCAAAGTAAACTATTTAGGTTTTGGAGGATATGCTCTGTACGTGTGTTATGGACATTGGAGGTCAGTGGGAGTAGCATTTAACCTTAGCTGAGGTTGCTCATAGTAATAGCTACCATTCGAGTATTAAGATGGCACCATTTGAGGCATTGTATGGTAGGCGTTGTAGATCTCCGATCGGTTGGTTTAAGACTTCTGAGGTTAGCCCTGGTGGTACTGACTTGCTTCGTGAATCTATGGACAGAGTTTGGGTGATTCAGGATAGGCTACGGGCAGCTCAGAGTAGGCAGAAGAGTTATGTTGATCGAAGGCTTTGCGCTTTGAAGTTTGGAGCTGGTGATCAGGTTTTTCTTCGAGTATTGCCTATGAAGGGCATGATGAGTTTTGGGAAGAGGAGCGTCCAGGTATATCGGGCCATTTGAGATACTCCAAACTGTTGGAGAGGTAGCTTATGAGTTAGCCTTGGCCCTAGACTTTTCAGTCGTTCATCCAGTTTTTTAAGTATCCATGTTGTGGTGGTATATTTCGAATGAGTCTCATATGCTTCATTGGGACTCAATTTAGTTGGATGAGAGGTTGGCCTTTATGGAGGAGCCAGTTTTTATTTTAGCCAGGGATGTCAGACGATTGCGCTCTAGAGAGATTCCAGTGGTTAAGGTTCAGTGGAGACACTGTCCAATCAAGGAGACTGCTTGGGAGATCAAGAGTGAGATGTGGATCCAGTATCCCCACCTATTCGAGCCTTCAGGTACATCTTGATCTTTTACTTTTGCAGATGAAAGTCCTTTTAGTAGTAGATATTATAATGACCCTCCAGGTGATTTCCTTCATCTTCGTGCTTTTTCGACTTTTAAAGCTTTCCCACAGTTGTACAAAGTCATTTATGACTTGCTAGGACTGACAGTTTAATCACCGGGCAATTGGAGCCAATTTTTTATTTTAGAGCTTTCATTTTTAAGAAATAGGTATCGGACCTAAACTTCAGTCAAACAGTCCCAGATGCAAATTCTGATAGTTCTATTAGCTCCAGAATGTCGAATTTAGGCTAAGTGGACCCTTGGTTTGGGTCCCAAGACTTCCAGACTCGTTTTGGGCTATTGGGTGGAATTTGGTTAAAATAGTCCTTTAGGTGTGGGACCCACTTTTGATCAAAACAACCTCGGATGGAAATTTTGAGGCTTCATTGAGTTCGAAATGTTGAATTGGGCAGAGTAGCATAGTTCGTTTGCACTTGCGTGATTCCAAATGAATCTTGAGGGTCCGATTGGAAACTTGGCAGATTGCCAAGTTTGCTAGTGCAGCTTCAGTTGGTGCAGGCCAAAAATAGCCTTCATGTTCGCGGGACTTTAGCCCCATTCGCGAAGGCCAAAGTTGTTGGTGATTGCGTTCATGAGGCCCTGGGCCGCGATCACGGAGACCAAAGTGATTGGTCATAGCGTTCGTGAGTCGGCCTCCGCATTCGTGATGAGTTAGCCGGAGTGAAGCTCGCGTTCACGAAAGGATCCCCGAGATCACGATGAAGGGAACCCTAGCAACATTTAAAGTTGTGGAGCTCGACTCCTCTTTATTTTTCTTAAGTCCCAACTCCATTAAAAACCCTAGGAGCTTAGAAACTTGTAAAGATCGATCATTAGGTGTCGGGAGTGATTTGGAGACGTCATTTGGGTCATTTTCTCATCTTTATTTCCGTAAGTTTCGGTCAATTTTCTTGATTAATTCTCCAGTTAACTTTAAACCCTTAATTTATTTTTGAGGCTAATTTGGAGGTCCATTCATGCTTGGATTTCACCTAAACCTTGGGGTAATTGATCCTTGAGTTATAAGGGACACATTGCTGGTTTTGATTTTGTGATTTTACAAGCGGGTCCCACGTGATATTTTTGGTTTGATTCTTCACCCGAGGCATTTGTATGCACTATGGGTGTCATTATTCTTGTTGTAGTATGTAGATCATTATTTTGATAGCATGGCTACGTGCAGAGGCTTCTCGGAAGGGAAAAGCTCTGGAGTACTGGACCTTCTCAAGCTTTCGACAATGTCCAGGTAGGCTAGCCTTTTGTACCTCTTATATTGAGCTTAATTATAATATTAATGTAGTATTATGCGAGATTTGGGTGGGTATTTATGTCTAGGTTAATAATTTTAGTAATTATTGATTATTTAGCCTGTTAGAGAGCCCTTTTATGTAGATTTTGGCCCGGCTCCCCTCTTTTGGACTAGATTGATAACCTAGAACTAGTTTTGACTACCTAGTACCATGGAATGGAATTATGAAGCCATAGCTTAGGTTTGGGTTGGTGCTTGCCTTAACATGGATTTTCGGACTTCTAGCAGGCCCCCCCATTGGTCTTCCTTTTGGGTAGTATGCTTAGTTTAGCTTTTTGTACACTTAAGGATCCTTTAAGTTGTGAACTTAGATTAAATGTTGGACCTTAGGATGACTTGGGCAATTTAATGGAATTCGGTTAGTTTTATTAATACGGATATAGTAACCTTTGGCTTTTTGAACCGTTCACCTAGACTTCGTTGTATATATGGCTTCCCTTAGTGACTTCACCGAATAACCTAGTAGTCATATTAATGGAGTAGAAGGGAGTCCATGATCTTGGAGCGTTATGATACTTGGTCTATTTACCCTAGTTTCGGTTCAAGTTCGGCGATTGTTAGCCCCTCCGTTATTGATTATATTGGGTTGATTTATGGCATATTTATGACATGGCACTTAATTACTAGCTCTTGTTCAAGTCTATCATTAATGATATTTATGCGGCACTTTATTATGATGATACTATTTCTCAAATTCGGTTCAATTCCGGCATTTATGGTTCCAAGAGATTTCCAGGTATATTGTCACATTCGGCACACTTTGTGGTTTCTATTGTCGATATTTTCTCCTTGTTTTCATCCTCCAGGCTTATGGGGGCTCGGTCGGGTTATTTCTCTCTTGTTTGTGCCTTCTAGGCTTATGAGGGCCTAATTAGGCGATATAAAGAGGTATTTACTTTAAGTTACTTATTCTGCCTATTTACTGCTTTATCCTGACTTGGAAGTATTATTTCAGATTTAGCCTCATCCTTGATTTGAGTTTATATTCTCGAATTATATTATACTTTTATTTTAACTCAGTCGGCAGATGATGTCTACTGAATACCCGTTGTTTTTGGTACTCATACTACACTTCTAAATCTTTTTCTGATGCAGATCCGAGTACGAGCTACCGCCGCTGATGCTTCATTCAGGCTAGCTCTTGGGGATTCGGAGATAGGGTAAGCTTTCAGAGCCGGAGCTGATCCTCTCTCCTTCTGCTATTTTTGGACAGTCTTTACTTTTCAAGACTACCTATATATTTTATACTGTTTAGTGCTCTATTCTTTTTGGATTTAGTGGCTCTTGTACCTACCATGCCAGGTCGTGAGATACTCTTCTTGCAAATTTTCTTCCTTTCCCTGTCTTCTAGTACTTTCATTATTATTTGATGCTATTTAGTTTTCTACTTGCATGTTAAACTCTGTGTTCTTTCATCTACCGTCATTTAGCCTGTTACTTTGTGTTTTGGACGATGGTTTGTCTTACCTACTGGCGGGTTAAAGTAGGTGTCATCATGACTTGAGAAATTGGATCGTAACAAATAGGGAGATGGAGGTCCCGTTTAAATGAGACGGATAACATATATGTGGGTACTGTTGTTTTAGTAAAGGGTTAAAACTAAATAATTGACTTGATTTAACTAGTTTTCCCTGTTATTGATACATGTGTTATAGTGTAAAAACGGAAATGGTAATTGTATTAGTCCTGATAGTGGTTAATATTGATTATGCCTCTCTTGATGAGCGTAATTTGATTGATTTGGGAGAGATTGAAGATATTTAGTGTTGTAGCCAGTGTATTTGTGTTGAGTATGGCCTTATATACCTGGATTGCGATATTTGCGTTCTAATAATAGTAGGATTAATAAAAGAAGACGAAAGATTCAACTAGGTTTAAATTATGATCTATTGGCTATTAAGCGTTTAAACTCGTGAATAGTATATATAGTATCACAAAAATTTACTTATGGGGTTAATAAAAGAAGACTAAAGATTCAATTAGGTCCTAATTGTGACCTTTTAGCCGTTAAACTCAATTTCCAAAGGCTATAATATGACATAGACTTCCTCATAGTTGTAGAGTTAATATGGGAAACTAGAAGATTTAACTATATGTTTAAATTGTGACCTTTTCTGGTCACTAAATTAAACTCGCAACAATAGTATTATGAGCTAATCAAATTCTATATGTGGTCGTTTTTTGTTCTTCCATTTTTATCTAAACTACTAGACTTTTTTAAAACGTTTATATGGGGAATACCAGACGATAATGGACATGAAATCTGTGTGAATGAACTAACTTTACCTAATAGTCAAGACTTTTCTTTTCTTGATAGCGAAACTTGATTAACTGATACAAAGAATTGATTCAAAGAAATAAAATTCACTAATTAGATTGAAATTTTAACTTTTTAACCATTGAACTCAAAGCGACAAAACTATAATATATAGTATAAACTCAATGAATTTATCATACCTTTTCTGCTTTGGTTTATATAGATAGACACTAGCTAGAAAGAATAGAATAAACTTAGATATGGATCAAAATATATTATTAAAATTTAATTTTGAACGGAGAAAATCTCATCAAAGTAAAATATATATATATATTTAATAAAAAAATTAGTAAGATAATCTGCAGTTAATTCCTCTTCTTCATGAATACATTTCTTAAAATATATAAAATATCTCCTTTTCTTTCCCCACTATGTTTAAATGCATTGTTTAAATATTTTTTTATGAATTATTTCTTATTTATTTCCCTCAAAATAAATTTATAAAAAAATTCAATATATGTCAAGTGACAGGTTAGCAAGTTTTGGGAAGTAGAATCCAATTTTTGATATATTCAAAAACAACATAAAATTTATACTAAATATGATTTCTTCAAAAACTGGAGAAATTAATAATGTGCTTCTATAAGAGTTACAACAACTATAATGATACACATCACCTTATAATATTCAATATATATTTGTATTTTTAAAAAAAACAACTACTCCTACTAGATTGTTTTTTTTTAATACAAATTTGAATATTGTCAAAATTGATATAACAAAATTCTTAGTCAATACTTAAAATGATCGCTTGTTTCAATATTTAATTTTTTTCATTTTTAAATTAAAATATACAAAATTTTTTAGCTTTCTTAATGACTGAAATGAGTAGGCAAACGGAGTTGTTATTACTCTATGACATCTTTTTGTGGATATTACCTATATTTAAACTACACTGAATTATTTTTCTAATAAAAAAAGTTTGAGTCAAAAAATTAGTTATCATAAGATTGGAGCCATAAACTACATATATTTCAAGGTGATATTATGTAGCATGGTATCTGATCCACCCTCATGAAGTTTCATGTCAAACTAATAATTTCTTGTTTCTTCATGTAAATAATTAACTAAACCTCTAAATTAATTTAAGTTATTATCTTAAAGTATAAATATCAAAGAATTAACTAGTTCATAAAAAAGAGATAGTGTTGAAAAATACATTTGAAATGCTCAAAAGCACATCTAAATTATCACCTTTTTGTTAGTTTCACATCTTAATTATTAGTTTGTTTTTTTATTTGGACTATCATCATGTATATACTAACACATACCTGAATTATCAACTATTCTCTTTTGCTTCATGACTGATAGTGATTATTCAAGTAGGAAAATGGAACAACCCATAATTGAAGTAGTCTTTCCGTTTTAATTTATTTGACCTCTTTTAATTTGGTATAAAGTTTAAGAAAAAAAAGAAGACTTTTGAATGTGGTCTTAAATTAAAAATATGTCAAATATGTATACTAAAATGTCCTTTAATCATTTTGTCTTAAACATGCAATGTGAAAAGTTGAAATTTAAAAGTTGCTAAAAAGAAAATGGTCATTCTTTTTAGGGTAAAGGGTCAAAATATGGAAAATTACAAAAAAAAAAAAAAAAATACACATAGCAAATATACATTATAATTTTGTGGCAAAAAAAATTCATTACATTTTATAGCCCAAATCTGGATTTGGCCCATAAGTGTAAAGTAACTTTTTTTTGTATAACAGTGTATACATTTGTATACTATATTGTAAATTATTGTATATACAATACAATCTTTTAATATTAGTGATTTTCTTCTTTCTATCCATTTTATACACACTTATACAATGCAGATAAATTGTTTAAACATAATATATACATATTTACGTATTTGTATAATTATGTGTAGTATTAAATAATTGTATATATAACATTATGCAAAATTATAAGAGGTGTTAGGTTTATAATATACTCATATACAATACGATACAATATTATATACTAGTATACACAAAATTGACTTCGTCTTCTTCCTTGATTCCAAGCATCAGATTCATCCTAAACCATCCTAAAAACTGTAACAAATTGCTCAAAACTTCCGATTTAATTTCCTCTATACGTACCGTTCATTTGTAGCAATACCCACCTGAAGCGGAGCTTATTATGAAATTAATGAATCTTTTCTCGTTCTTTTTCTTTCTTAAGTATTTTCAAAAATTTAACCCAAATATCTTCTAAATCACTTTAAATTCTAAGTTTTGACCTCCATTGATGTTTCCAATCAATTGAAACAACACCCAATAATGTCTCCAAAACAAACCCAACAACACTTATTTCAAAATTAATCTCAAATTTCATATGCGAGCTTGACTTTCAAACTCAAAATCTGGTCCTAGTTCAAACTTAAAGCTTCAACTCTACAATGGGGTTTTTTAAAATCAATTAAATTTCAAATCCATGACACATCAGTTTCAAAATTAAAATTACCACAAGGAAAAAAAAACAAAGAAGAAGAAGAAAATCACCAAAATAAAAAGATTGTATTATATATACAATAATATACAATAAAGTATTCAAATGTATACATTGTTTTTACAAAAAAATGGACTTCATCTTCTTCCTCGATTCCAAGCACCAAATTCATCCAAAAATACCTCAAAAATACACTAAATCATCCAAAATTTCACATTTGGGCTCTTCAATACATAACTGATCTTTTGCAATCATTTCCACTCAAAACAAAGCTTATTTATGAAAATTCAATTTTTAAATTTTGAAAATTGAAGCTTCAATAATGGTTGAACATCCAAAATATGTGTGCTACAACTGTGAAATTGTAATGTAAATTTATTATATTCTTGATCTACGAATGTTATAGACCTATATTCCCTTAAATGTTCATTAGTTGTAGCAATAATGAAAACTATGAAACATTTCACGAATTGTAATGGTGAGAGTGATTAATGGTGTATGAAAAATGTGAGGCAACAATGGTATCTTCTGTGAGTATAACTAGTGATAGGAATTGCTAGTGTGGGGTGGAATGAAGGGTGACGTGTGCATGTAAATTGTGGAGAAAATTGAGTGGAATGGATGAATCTCAGGTTAAGTTAGCTATGGATGAAAACTAACATTTTGGGCCTATACAATTGCGCTATTTTTGGTAAGAACTTAAAAAGTGAGCTATATTTTACAATGTAACATTGTTCGATGCATTTTTATGTAATTTTTCCTCAAAAATATCCCTCTACTTTCATTTATTAGTTAAATTTACCTTTCGTTATACTATTGGGCTAAATATACCCCCGTTGTTAACAAACTTAACAACTATACCCCTCAATTGGATAGTTTTCTCCAAATCTACCAAAATTACCCAATTTGAATTTACCAGATTTCATTTTTAACCCGAACCTGACCCTGTAAACTAAAAATTCCATACCAAATTAAATTACAAAAACCATCTCTCCAATTGTAACGACCTAATCTGTTGTTACTAGGAAATACCTCGATATAAGTACGGAGTGCGGGGATTATCGGTATTACATTCGTAAGCTAGCATGGGTCCACACAAGTCAAAATTTTTAGAATTTAAAAGGTATTCGTTGGGCTGACATCATCCTGCTATAGCGGGACTTATTCCACTATAGCAGCTTTGCAATAGTGGCATGACACGACCAGAAACATCACTTAAGCGGGTTTTATTTCTTTTCTCTCCATAAGTTGAAACCAACGATATGGGAGGGCTCTAAAAAACCCTTAGGGTTTCCTTCCTTGTTTTGGAGCTATAGAGGAAGGAAAATAGGTGCGAATAGGTTGCAAACCCATGGATTTTCAAGGAATAACGCATTCGTAATCTTAGCACGAGGTTGGAATTCGTATTTGTTCGCCCTTCCAACAGCTGATTGACATCTAGGTAAGCTCAGGTTAATTGAGTATTATAGGCCTAGGTTAGAAAGCATAAATATGATGTACATGGATGGGAGATTTCATAATTAGGCCTTCAGGCTCGGAGTTTGGATGGCTAAAATCGGTTGAAGTTAGGGTAACTTATGGTAAGGTGGTTGTATCATATATCTTATCATGTTATGATGTAGTTATTCTATAAATTGGGTGGTTTTCTGTTGTAGACTCGTAATTGGGTAGTGGACAGGGCGAATTACCAGTCATTAGTTAAACCCCTAAAAAAAGTAATGATACTGTGTGGGGTGTTGGTGATTCCCCAAGCATCTATGGTGGTAATTTGATTAGTTGTTTTAAAAAAGAGGATTGAGTTAAGTGGCATGTTTTAGGGTTTTAGATGGTAGTGGAGGTGAGGAGTACGTAGTTAATCTAATTGTGTTAAATGGGTATGTTAATTATCTCTCAGCATTGTTTGTTAGTGCATGTTAATTAAAGGCGGTTATCATTTAAATGAACTTACATGTAAGGCTTGTGGATATTGTAAGTATTGGTTGTTATCTTTCCTTTTTTTATGCTTTGTATATCTCACTATTGATTTTGGAATGTTTTGGTAATTGGACATTCTCTCGAAATATTGGTGGGATTAGGTTGGTGAGCACTTGTGTCTGGGATTAGGTATATTAACGGAGCTTGTTCCCTGCAGGTCATGACTAGAGAGTGGTTACAATACCCTTCGCGTGTATGTACAAGGTACAAGTGAGTTTGACAGTTCCATGAGTGGACCGGGTAACATATATATATATATATATATATATATATATATATATATATGTGTGTGTGTGTGTCGATGTATTTGGTGTTTGACTTGACTTGACATGGTTTGACTTGACTATTAATTCTTGTTGGTTGCTGTCACGACCCAATTTTTGAGTTATGATGGCACTTTTTATGTCCCACCAGTAGGTAAGCCAAGTCTTAGCCCGGAACGACAAGTAATGGGTGCAATGACGGAAGAATACAGAAAATGTACAAATCAGTCCCATCAATATAAGTACGAAAATTAAGGACTAAATAAAAGAGGGAGAAGAAAAAAATGAATCCCACGACCTGGTAAGGTCGGTATAAGAGCCACTAGCAAGAGAATAAGAGTATTAATAATATCAATACACATGTAGTCTCGAAATGAAAGGCGATCCAAAAATAGAGGAAGGAGAGGGGATCAGCTTCGGCTCTAAAAGCTCACCCTATCTTTGAGACCTGCAGATAGCTGGCTAGAATATCAACGGCGGCAGCTAGTACTCGGATCGGTACCAGAAAAGATGCAAAAGTGTAGTATGAGTACCAAAACAACGGGTACTCAGTAGACATCTTCGGCAGACGGAGCTAAATCATAATAAAAGCATAATAAAATGCAAGAAAGTAAGCTAAAGTTAAGGGAAAAGGGGAAACCCTTAGATCATACTCTGACATATAGAAATAAATAGTGAAACACACGATATCGGACTTTAGGTAAACTATTTATAACCTAACTAGGCCCTCATAAGCCCAGTAGGTGCAAACAAGAGAGGACTAATCCAAACGAACCCCCATAGGCCCGATGGATACAATCAAGGAAATATACTACTACTATGCTTATGACCTTTTTCATACCACAACTCGCCAGACTCGAACCAGTCTTTAAATGCCATAAATCAATAGAATGTGCCGGACTCGAACAAGTCTTTAAAGTTCATAAATCAACAGAATGTGTCGGACTCGAACCGGTTTTTGAATGCCATAAATCAATAGAATGTGCCAAACTCAAATCGGTCTTTAAATAAGCTCGAGATCATTAACCTAACCCCGAACTAGGTATATGCTATGTACTTTAAAGCTCAAGATTTAGGAATAAGTTGCAAAAGAAGGTCTCCTAAGTCTACAAAGAGCTAAGTAGGATATTGCAACCCCAAAGCATCAATTTACTTAAGGGATGGGTAATTGGGTTGATTCTACCTCCGAAACGGTCCACAAATTGGCCAAATAATTCAACTTTTAATAACTAAGCAACCAACGGTAAATTCCAACCCAAAACTAGCATAATATCATACTAATACCATGATTAAGATCAATCTACAAATAGGGTAAGCTTAGCCTACCTGGACGCCGAAGAAAGCTCAATAAAATCTGCTAAACTGGGGCCTGTCCCTTTCGAGAAGCCTCCGTACAATGCCACGCTATCAAAATAACACTCTACTAATCAATATACGAACAACAATACCCATATTTCATATAAATACATTGGGTCCAAAATCGAGCTGAAAATCCCATGTGGGGCACGCTTATGTAATCACAAATTTGAAATCGTCAAAACGTCCCTCAATGTTCAAGGATCATTTACCCTCAATAATGGGTGAATTTCGAGCATTACAACACCCAAAATTAACCCACAAAGCAAGCTAGGATTTTGGGCTTAAACGGAGAATTTACCAAGAAATTAGACGGTACTTACAAGGATTTAGGCGAGGAAAAAGAAGTTAATGAACTCTCCAAGCACCCTTGAACACCCAAGAATCACCTCCTCTGTCTCACTATCTCTCTAAAGCTTTTAATGCTTTAACACTTAGAAAAATATGAGAGAAAACTGGGTGAAAAAGGATTAAATGCCCTGCAGGTGCTGCTTAAGCGGACACTTGACCGCTTAAGCGATCACTGCTAAAGCGCCCCACCAACGCTTAAGCTCTCTATGACCCGGGGCAGACTTCCGCTAAAGCGGACGGGTGCTACTTAAGCGCACCGTGCTAAAGCGGACAAGCGGGTCCAAGGCCCCAGCTACTAAAGCGGTGGCTTCCACTTAAGCGGTTGCACTAGCTGAAGCAGCATCAACAGTTGGTAATATTTTTCCAAGTTTCCAACGGGCCCTCAAGATTTGTTCGGAACCCCATGAATGCAAACAAACTATGATACCCTATCAGATTTAACATTTTGAACTCAATAGTGCGATCAAAATTTCCATCCGGGGGCGTTTCGATGAAATGTGAGTCCCACACCCAAATGGCCATTTTAACCAATTTTCACCTAATAGCCCAAAATGAGTTCGGAAGCCTTGAAACCCAAACCAAAGGTCCCCCTAGCCTAAAATCGATGTTCTGGAGATGATGGATCTGTCAGAATTGAAATACGAGGCCATCTACCTAATGTTTAGCCCCAATCGCCTAATTTGAAAAGGGATGATTTCAAAACAGGGAAATGGCTCCAAAAACCAAACAAACTGCCCGATAACCGAATTGTCAGCTCCAGCAAGTCAAAAATGACTTGGAGTAGCTATAGGCAAGCTCTAAACCCTAAAATAATGTGGAGAAGCAGAAAATGACCAGGAGGGTCATTACAACATACACTACTAAAAAGACTTTCGTCCGCGAATGTAAAAGATTAAGAAGTACCTGAAGGCTCGAACAAGTAGGGATATTGGGTCCGTATCTCACTCTTAATCTGCCAAGTAGCCTACTCAATTGGACGGTGCCTCCACTTGACCTTATCCACTGGAATCTCTCTGGAGCGCAACCGACTAACATCCCTAGCTAAAATGAGGACTGGCTCCTCTACAAACGTCAACGTCTCATCCAACTGAAGCGAGTCCCACTGAAGCACATGACACTCATCTAGGATATAACACTGCAACATATAGACATGCAAAACTGGATGAACAGCTGAGAAGTCTGGGGTAAAACCAAGTCATAAGCTACCTCTCCAACTGTTCGAAGTATCTCAAATGGACCAATATACCTGGGGCTAAGCTTACCCTTCCTTTCAAACCTCATCACGCCTTTCATGGGCGATACACGAAGGAAAACCTGATCACCTACTCCAAACTTTAGGGGACGAAGTCTACGATCAACATAACTCTTCTGCCTACTCTAACCTACTCTCAACCTATCCTGAATCACCCGCACCTTATCCAAGGACTCACAAAGCAAGTTAGTGCCATGGGGGCTAATCTCTGAAGTCTTAAACTAGCCAATCGGTGATCGACAATGCCTACCATATAATGCCTCAAATGGTGCCATCTCAATGCTCGAATGGTAGCTATTGTTATAAGCAAACTCTGCCAAAGCTAAGTACTGCTCCCACTGGCCTCCAAAGTTCATCACATACGCGTGGAGCATATCTTTAAGAACCTGAATGGTCCATTTCGACTGACCATTGGTCTGAGGATGGAATGCGGTGCTAAGATCAACCTGAGTACCAAACTCCTCCTGACAAGTCCTCCAGAATCTAGAAGTAAACACTGAGCCTCTATCAGAAATACTAGATATGGGTATTCCATGAAGGTGAACTATCTCTCGAATATAGATACGGGCTAACCTCTCGACACTCAAGGAGATCTGAATTGGGATAAAATGAGACAACTTGGTCAACCAATATGCGATGAACCAAATACTGTTAGAACCACTCGAAGAACGAGGTAAACCAGTCACGAAGTCTATAGTAATCTGCTCCCACTTCCACTCAGGGATGGGTAGCCTCTGAAGTAATCCACCTGGTCATTGATGCTCGGCCTTTACCTGCTAACAACAAAGGTAACGAGCTACATAGTCTATAACATCTCTCTTCATGTCATTCCACCAGTAATACTGCCTCAAAGCTCTATACATCTTCACTGTCCCTGGGTGAATAGGATAACTAGAGCTATGAGCCTCTCGCAGTATCAACTGAGTCAAGTCTCTAACCCTCAGAACACAGATGCGACTATCAAATCTCAGAATACCCTCTGAATCTAGGGTAGCCTGACTGGACTCACCCCTTTCCACCTGATCACGGATGTCACAAAGTATACTATCCTAAAACTGGCAACTCTGAATCTACTCAAATAAGGTAGACCTAGCCTCGACACTCGCGAGGATCCTCCTGGAGTCTAAAATATTGAGCTAAACCAATGAGTTGGCTAAGAAATAAACGTCTAAAGCCAATAGCTTCTCTGAAGTTGAAATAGAAGTTAAACTACCCATGCTCACCGCCTTTCAGCTCATGGCGTCCACTACCATATTCACCTTGCCCGGATGGCATAAGATATAGACATCATAGTCTTTCAGCAACTCAATCCACGTATGCTGCCTAGAATTAAGCTCTTTCTGATTCATAAGGTGTTAAAGACTACGATGGTCAGTGAAGATCTCACAATGAACACTATACAAGTAGTGCCTCCAAATCTCAAGCGCAAAAACCACCACCGCCAACTCCAAATCATGAGTGGGGTAGTTGTGCTCGTGAATCTTAAGCTACCTCGATGCATAAGCAATAACTTAACCCTGCTGCATCAGAACACAACCCAAACCAACACCAGAAGTATCACAATAAACTGTAAACCCCTTGCCCTCAACAGAAAGGGTCAATATCGGAGCTGAAGTGAGTAAGCTCTTGAGCTTCAGAAAGCTCAACTCACAATACTCAAACCACTGAAATGGAACTTCTTTCCTAGTCAGTCTGGTCATAGGCGATGCAATAGAAGCAAAACCCTCAACAAATCGCCTGTAGTAACCTGTCAAACTAATAAAGCTACGAACTTCAGTTGGAGATATAGGTCTAGCGCAATCACAAATAGCCTCAATCTTTATTGGATCCACTATAATCCCATCCTTAGACACCACGTGCCCTAGGAATATAATAGAATAGAGCCAGAACTCACACTTTGAGAATTTGGCATAAAGCCTCTCTCAAAGTCTGGAACATAATCCTCAAATGCTGCTCATACTCCTCTCTGCTCCTCGAATATAAAATAATATCATCAATGAAGACAATCAAAAAGGAATCCAAATAGGTCCTGAAAACTCAATTTATCAAATCCATAAATGTTGCTGGGGCATTAGTCAAACCAAAAGACATTTCCAGGAACTCATAATGGCTATATTGAGTCCTAAAGGTTGTCTTAAGAATGTCCTCCGCCTGAATCTTCAATTGATGGTAACCTAATCTTAAGTCAATATTAGAGAATACTACTGCACCCTGAAGTTGGTCAAATAAATCATCAATGTGAGGCATAAGATACTTATTCTTCACTGTCACCTTATTTAATTGTATGTAGTCAATACACATATGCATAGAGCCATTCTTTTTCTTCACGAACAAGACATGAGCACCCCAAGATGATACACTAGGCCAAATGAAACCCTTACCCAAAAGATCTTAAACCTATATGATAAGGTGCCATAGAAATAGGTCGGGTGCCTGACTCAGGATTAATAGCAAACTTAATATCACACTCAGGAGGAAGGTCAGGTAGGTCGGTAGGGAAAATATCTCCGAACTCATGGATAATAGGAATAAAATCAAGTGAGGAACTCTCCGTATTAACATCACGAACATAAGAGAGATAAGACTCGCAACCTCTCAACACTAATCTCCTAGCCAGAACATAAGAAATAATCCCCATTGGTGCATGGCTAAAAGAACCCTACCACACAACCAGGGGTATGCCAGGCATGGCTAAGGTAATGGTCTTGGCGAAGCAATCCAAGACTGCATGATAAAGGGATAACCAGTCCATGCCTAGAATCACATCAAAGTACACCATATCTAATACAATAAGATCAGCCCGAGTATCAAACTCTCAAACGGTCACCACAGTTGATCTATAAATCCTATCCATTACTAAAGAATCACCCACAGGAGTAGATACACATAATGGTACATATAAAGACTCCCAAGACAACTCTAACTGTGGTGCATAATAAGCAGAAATATAAGAATAAGTGGATCCCGGATCAAATAAAGCAATATCTGGCCGTTGGTATACTAAAATCATACCTATAATCACAGCATCCAAAAACTCTACCTCTGGTCTACCAGGTACAACATATAAATGACCTCACCCACTACCTGGCGAGGTGTCTAACCTACCACCCATCCTACCTCCCTGAGAACCTCCTCGAGAACCATGGGGACCACCCCTGTGACCCTGAACACCACCTCTAGCTGGAGGTGGCACTGATCTAATCTACTCAATACTCTGTGTTGCAGGATAAATCATCCCACACTGGGGACACTCTCTGGAGAAATGGCCAAACATTCCACAAGTATAGTAAGGACCTGGACTACCACTCGATCCAGAAGATCTGACTGACCCAAAATAGCCACCATGTCTAGAAGATACAGAAGGTACACCACTCGGAGACTGGCCACTGCTCTGGCCATAAGAATCACTGAAACTGTACAGGCCTAATGGACTGACCCTGGTTTCGATATGACTGATGTGGAAGGTACCTACTCTGAGAACCTCTACCTCTGAACTATGAGCCTCTATGGATCCCACTAAAATTGCCCTGATGACGTGGTTTCTTATTGCTTCCCTCTTGGGCCTCATGATGCATCTCCCTTATAATCTGGGAATAATCAAAAATCTCAATAAAATATCTACCAGTAGTAACTAAACTTTTAGTAGCCATGCGAAGAAAAAGTCTCAGTCCCCTAACATAACACCAAATCCTCTCATACTCGGTAGGCAAGATCGCAGTAGCATGTCTGTCCAACTCTTAAAATCATGCCTTACACTTAAGAACTATTATAGAACCCTACTGTAACCCTATAAACAGATCTCTCAAGCACTCACGAAGACTGCGAGGCATATACTTCTCCAAGAAGACCTCAGAGAACTGAGTCCATGTCAAAAGGGGAGATCCAGTTTGTCTGGAATTAAGAAAACCTCTCCACCAATGTCTAGCTGCCAAGTCCAATTGAAAAGTAGTGTAATCGACCCCACGAGCCTCAGCTAGGCCCAAATTAAGAAGCCTAACCTCGCAAACAACTAGGAACACAAATGCATCCTCGCCTGGAGCCCCTATAAACCTCGGAGGAGTCAACCTAAGAAATCTACCCAACATCTTCTGCTCCTCAACAGACATAGCAGGATGGGCGACTATCGACTGAGCAATTACTAGCGCTGGGGGAACCTGAACTCTAGGTACCACAGCTACAGGCTGCGCCCCTACATCTGTACCACTCTGATCCGCAGATTGTGCACCATCAGATGGTGTACCGCTAACTAATCCCAATAATTGGACCAAGGCATCTCTGAGCAACGATGAAGAAATAAACCTCGGTGGAGCCTGGGCAGCACCATGGCCCACCAATGGCTGGGGTGGGTGAACCTGTGGAGCAGTAACTGGATCTGGCGAAGGCTCTCTGTCTGGCCCCCTAGCTGGGGTTACAGCTCAACCTTGGCCATGACCTCTGGGTCAGCCACGGCCTATACCAGGTGCCCTAGCAGCGGGCTCTGGGTCACCGTCACCCATCATCGTAGCTCACGTCCTATCCATCTATGAAAGATTAAAATAATGAGGACCTTAGAAACCAACACAGACTTGGCGCAAGAAATGAATGAAGAAAATGATGTCATCCTAAGAATGTCTTGTAGCCTCCCGAAGATAAGATATAGACATCATCATTCCAATCCGTGGGACACTACTAGACATTTACTCTTGTACCAATAATACCAATGAACCTAGGCACTCTGATACCAATTTGTCATGACCCAATTTCTGAGTCATGATGGCACCTACTATGTCCCACCAATAGGTAAGACAAGCCTTAGCCCAGAATGACAAGTAAGGGTGCAATGGTAGAAAAATATAGAAAATGTACAAATCACGCCCATAAATATAAGTACAAAAATAAAGGGCTAAATAAAAGAGGGAGAAGAAAAAAATAAATCTCGCGACCTAGAAAGGCCGATACAAGAGCCACTAGCAAAAGAATAAGAGTACTAATAATATCAATACACATGTAGTCTCAAAATGAAAGACAATCAAAAAATAGGAGAAGGATAGGGGATCAGCTCCGGCTCTGAAAGCTCACCCTATCTCCAAGACCCGTAGATAGATGGCTAGAATATCAACTGGGGCGGTTAGTAATCGAATCTGTACTAGAAAAGATGCAGAAGTGTAGTATGAGTACCAAAACAATGGGTACTCAATAGACATCATCGTCCTACTAAGCTAAATCATAATAAAAGCATAATAAGATGCGAGAAAGTAAGCTAAAATCAAAGGAAAAGGGGCAACCCTGAGATCATGCTCCGACATATAGAAATAAATAATGAAATACACAATATCTAACTTTAGGTAAACTATTTATAACCTAACTAGGCCCCCATAAGCCTAGAAGGTGCAAACAAGAGAGGACTAATCCAAACAAACCCCTATAAGCCCGATGGATACAATCAACTTAATAGACTACTACCATGATTATGACCCTTTTCGTACCACAACTCCCCGGACTCGAACCGGTCTTTAAATACCATAAATCAATAGAATGTCCCGGACTCAAATCGGTCTTTTAAGGCTATAAATCAATAGAATGTGCCAGACTCAAACCGGTCTTTAAATGCCATAAATCAATAGAATGTGTCAGACTCGAACCGGTCTTTAAATAAGCTAGAGATCATTAACCTAGCCCCGAACTAGGTATATGCTATGTAGTTTAAAGCTCAAGATTTAGGAATAAGTTGTGAAAGAAGGCCTCCTAAGTTTATAAGGAGCTAAGTCCGATATTGAAACCCCAAAGCATCGATTTACTTAAGGGATGGGTAATTGGGTCGATTCTACCTTCAAAACGTCCCGCTAATCGGCCAAATAATCCAACTTTTAATAAAAAGTAACCAACCGTAAATTCCAACCCAAAACTAGCATAATATCATACTAATACCATGATTAAGCTCAATTTATAAATAGGGTACGCCTAGCCTACCTGGAGGTCGAAGAAAGCTTGATAAGATCGGCTAAAGTGGGGCTTTTCCTTGTTGAGAAGCCTCCGCACGATGCCACTCTATCAAAATAACACACTACTCATCAATACGAGAACAACACTACCCATATTGCATATAAATACATCGAGTCCAAAATCAAACCAAAAAATCCCATGTGGGGCCTGCTTATGGAATCACAAATTTGAAACCATCAAAACATCCCTCAAGGCTCAAGGATCATTTACCCACAATGATGGATGAATTCCGAGCATTACAACACCCAAAGGCAACCCACAAAGAAAGCTAGGGTTTCAGGCTTAAATGGAGAATTTACCAAGAAATTAGATGGAACTTACAAGGATTTATATGATGAAAAAGATGTTAATGAACTCTCCAAGCTCCCTTGAATACCCAAGAATTGCCTTCTCTCTCTCACTATGTCTCTAGAGCTTTTAATACTCCAACACATAGAAAAATATGAGAGAAAAATAGGTGAAAGGGGATTAAATGCCCTGCAGGTACCACTTAAGTGGACACTTGACCACTTAAGCGTTCACCGCTAAAGCGGCCCCACCAGCGCTTAAGCGCTCCATGAGCCGGGGTAGACTTTCGCTAAAACGGACGGGTACCGCTTAAGCGCACCCCGCTAAAGCGGACAAGCCTCTTCTTAAGTGGAGAGGCGGGTACAAGGCCTCAACAGCTAAAGCGGGGCCCAAGAAGCTAAAATGGCTTCCGCTTAAGTGGCCGAAGGCCCGCTTATGCGGTTGCACCAGCTGAAGCAGCAACACTTGGCAATATTTTGCCAAGTTTCCAACTGGCCTTCGAGATTTGTTTGGAACCCCATGAATGCAAATGAACTATGCAACCCTATCAAATTCAATATTATGGACTTAATGGTGCAATCAAAATTTCCATCCTGGGTTATTTCGATGAAATATGGGTCCCACACCCAAATGGCTGTTTTAACTAATTTCCAACCAATACCCAAAATGAGTTCGGAAGCTTCGGGACCTGAACCAAAGGTCCCCCTAGCCTAAAATAAATGTTTTGGAGATGATAGAACTGTCACAATTATCATACGAGGCCATTTACCTGATGTTTAGGCCCAGTCACCAAATTTGAAAAACGACAACTTCAAAATAGAGAAATGGCTCTAAAAACTAAACGAACTGCCCCTCTAACCGAACTGTCAGCTCCAGCAAGTCATAAATTACTTGGGGTAGCTATTGTCAAGCTTTAAATTCAAAAATAATATGGAGAAGTATAAAATAACCAGGAGGGTCATTACAGTTGCTTGACTTTTTATATTATTTCTTGTGGTGAAATGGCATTTGTGCTTAAGGCTAAATTAGGATTTTTATATAAGTAGGATAGTGTGAAGACTATTGTAAGTTATCAATTGAGTTTGGGTTAATGACTTAAGGTCTTGCTAGCAGTTTATTTGATAGGATGGGTTATTTTTATGAGTGCTAGGTCGACTTATTTGAATTTTTCACATAGATTAGGGTCTTGTTAGATGTAGTGGTCTCTTTATGATTTGTGGTAGTCCTTAGTGTAAATACAAACTTAGCATTCAAGGGTAGTGGAGTCGTAAGGGTTAGAGAGGTATCTCGGAGTCCATAACCAGGCGGTTAGTAGGAGATAACTGGATCATTTTAGAAGAATAAAAAAGGTAAGGCCAAGTGATTATTAGGTGATGTGGGGTTTGGTAATGAGATTAATAAGATGCATGTTTTCTTTTGAATATTTACGTTATGTTTGTGTAATCCAATTCGGGTCGATCGATGAGGCTTACCAGTACATGTGGTTTATACTAATACAACTCTTGCTATACCTTTTTGGGTATAGCCTTTTACAGGAATCAGTATTGGTTTCATGATTGTTGCAGATAGTGATTTTTTAGAAGCTCTCACTCCTTTTACTCATGGTGGAAGTTGTGTCCAATTTTACCTTTCTCTTAGAAGCTCTTGTACCTGTTAGATTAGATCCTACGGTAGTTTATACTTTCCACATTTGTTGTAAATACTATTTTAATAAAGACTTTGGCTTACTTCTTAAGGGGGTGGTTAAGGGGTTCTCCTATCTACGTGAATTAGAATAGGTGCCCTCACGATTCGATAAATTGGGTCATGATAATTTGGTATCAGAGCCTAGGTTACCAGTATCCCAGTACAAAAGCAAATATCAAATAGATTCCTGTGGATTGGTGTGTTGATGTACACATCTAATCTTCGAGGAGCTATGAAGCATTTTAGGAAAATCGCTTCACTTCTTCTTTCCTTTCGTGCAACTGTTTGATGATTGTATAAGTTGAGTCTAACTGGTATCTCTTGATTCCAATTGGTTTATCAACCATGAAATTTGATGTCACTTGACTCCACTTAGACGTATACAAGCAACGTAAATTAGAACCAGGAAGGTTCCAATTGGTATCTGGTCCTAAGGGCTATGTATAACATGCTTGATGAACAACTCGGGGTCATCACGTGTGCAAATAGAAGTTAGGTTAATTAGATATGAAATGATTATTCAATTTGAAATACTCTGAATTCATGTGTTGTGATTTGTAGTTACTCGATTTGCTCTGAATCTGCGCTATGTGAATGTTATAAGCTGCTACTTTCTATATGGTGTCGGACTAAAATTTGACTACGACTGTTGCTGTTTGGTTGATAGTGATATAAGGGTTTCAATTAGTGTACAAGGTTAATGGAGTTGGATACTTATGTGAAACCGTATGTTGCTAGAATAATTGTGAAAATTGTGAAGTTAGTTAGGGTTTGTCTTGTCAATATTACTGTGAAAAATTGGAAATTAGTGTTGAGCCTAACCAAAAGGTTGTTATGTGTTTGTTTGTTGAAGGATCTAAATGTATTCTGTGGAAACAAGGGATGAATCCACAATCGCGGGGGTGGTTTAAAAAGAGTTTTCTCTTGCAAATTATGGTTTCTAGAAGCATTATGGGTTTATAATGAGGTATTATTTGTCTGTTGGCATGGTCAGGTTAGTTCTTGGGGGAAATATCAAAGCCTAAATGATTCCTTGATTGCATTATTAGTATTAAGGAGTTCTGGGGGAAGAGAAAACATTAAAAATATAAAAAATTTGGGCAACCACTGGTTTGGCCTACTATAGCGACGTGAGGGTCACTATAGAGACAATACCGCTATAGCAGGACTTGCTCCACTTTAGCGACATCGCTATAGCGACATCGCTATAGCGACATCGCTATAGCTACATCGCTATAGCGACATGCAGGTCTCTATAGTGACATAGGCGGGACAGTGGCAGTGCCTTGTTTTCCCCTATTTTTGACCCTCATTCTTGGCTTGTTTTATTTGATGTGTTGAGTACGAAGCGTTGCACAAAATTATAAAATTCATAAATACTATAAAAGCAGGTTATATTATTAATGCGGGTAGAAAAACTAGCATCCATGTGCAAAAGTAAAGGAATGGAAAAGTGCAATGTTGATCTTAGGCGTATTTATACTCATAAGTGTCATTATCTATGCACTTTTAGCTTAGTTTTGAGGATATTATTGAGTATAAATTGTTTATTTATGTATTTGTTTGTTAAATTACATGTTTAAAGTGTTTAAGGTGCATTTGAAACAAGTCTAGAGTCAAAAGGATCAAATAGAAGTTAGAAGAGAAAACTAGTGTCACTAGCTTGAGCTATGCATGTTCGAGTGTACTTTGATTTGTTCGATTGTGTTGTATGGACTTATGGTTGTTGTGAGATGTTGTAGGATACCAATGTAGTAGCTATAGAATCTAAATCAATCCTACAAATAAGACACAGGATGTATGGTAACAAGGAACGAAAGCACGAGAAGAAACGGACGCACACCCACACCCACACTTTAGAGTGGGCCAAGCACAGCACCTCCCAAAGCAAGGGAGGGGGAAATGGGCCACACACACCCCATCCCCCCAAAAGAGTATGGTAGGTCATTACTCGCGACCCTAGTGAACCTAGCTACAGTTTGTGGTGCACTATGGCCATGCGATGCACCTCATTGGCCGTGTTATGGACCATGCGACGCACCCTCCCCCTAAACCACCTCAAAGTGCGTTTTTAACTTGTTTTAAGTGGGGGAAAAGTTGTAAATGCATATGATTCATTTGGGTAACATCATGGAATACCTAAATAACTATAAAAGGAGTAATTATACAAAATTATACGCGTCACTTGGATTACACACGAATTGGAGAGCAAAGGATACATCAAGGAGCTTAAACTAGGTTCTTTCTTCTTTTACTTTTCATTCTTGTAGTTTCAAGTTATGAACTCTTTTGTGGATATTGTTTGTATGAATATGAGTGGATAAAAACCCTCTTTATAGGTTGGAGGCTACAACATGATTGCTTAATTATGGTTTTATAGTTGGTATATTTGTTTATCAAGTCATGTGATTGTTCTTGCGTTCTTGTTTTACTATTCTAAAGCGTCATGAACTTTAGGATAAATTGTAGTTCCAAAAAAAAATTGACCATATGAGTTGAGGGGTGGAATGAAGAACGTAAGGAGTGTGGGTCATGTCTTTAATTGATATAAACTGATTGTTAAAGAATGATTTGCGGTTAGGATAGAGATATACCTAAATGCCCCACTTGGTTAATGAAACGGGAAGGTAGTTGTAACACCCCGTATATTTCCAAACTTATTTGATTACCTTAACAGTTATGGAATTATTTAAACTTGAGATGAGTTGAATTATCCACTACATTTATGAGGCTCAATTAATATTGTGTTATTGGGCTCAATTGAGGCCCAAACAATTAATTAAATAAGACATGACCCAAAGAAAATGACCCATTCTAGATTTGACCAGGTAAACACATTAATTATGACCAATGTTTGGCTAAGGATGACCATGAGGGACTATATAAGGCCAAAAATCAGATTTTATTCACCAAATAACACTTGCCAATTCTAGACTTTTCCAAAAAGATATTTCTCTTCTCTTTCAAACCCTAAGCAACCATTCCTTTGGACAAGATCATCTCCTTGCAAGCATGGGTAAGTGTTTACTCTTATGGTTTAATATATTATATGCATGAGGAGTTGTGTAAATCATGTTGGTTATGTTTAAAAGTGTTGAGTAGTCCACTTTTGCTTCCTTGCTAAAGGATTTGCCATCTATGTGACTTAAACTTGAAAGGAGACTTGAGGTCTTGAAAGAAGTGAATGATATGGATGAGATGTCAACATGTTAGGGTGTGGTTGTTAACATGTTAGGATGTGGTTATAGACCTAATTCGTTTCCTTCTTGTGTATGACTTGTGGAAATGTTGTTATGTGATGGTGTAGCAAAAGGAGAGTATAGTTTTGGTGATGTTCATGAGTATTTTTAAACCATGATTGTTCATTAGCATCAAAGTTGACCTAAAATATGAAAAGGGAAGCTCACTTATGGCGATGGACCATTTATTGAATAAAAGGACACAAAAGTGACCCCTAGCAGCCGAAATGGGCACCCGCCCTCGCAGGTGAAGCACCTACAGGCAAAGGTGGCACCGCAGGTGGCCCTGGACAGGGCCAAAAGGGCACCTACAGCCGCACCTCACCACCTGCTGGCGTAGGTGGCTTTGTAGGTCCTTTCAGGACCTCGTTTGGCTCATTTTTGTTTCTCTTTGATCCCCAAGGCCCCTATACCCTTCTTGGATGCAACCACCAACTCATGGTACCTATTGGATAGCTCTAATGGGGTAGTTCGGAGATGTTTCAAATTGTATCAATGGTGGATTATTTGTAATGTGTTGTGGTGAAAGTTGTTTAGGTGATGTGGTGAAGTAAATGTGACGATGTATTGAGGACGAAGTGTAAAGCATAAACTTGGTGTGTTATCCTATCGGTTTGTAATGTAGTTGACTTCTAATGTAAGCTTCATCATGTATTCCTATTGTAAAGTAGCGCTCTAAGGAATAGATAAACTATTATAGTCACACATTGGAAGGATAAGGTATGTAAGGTTTCTTTTTTCCGCATTTCTTGGCAGTTCCTATTGTTCTTATTGTTACCGAACTTGTTTCCATTCCAAAATGTTCTAAAGTGTCTCATGTAGGTTTGTTATAAATTGTTATTCTCATGTCTCTTATTCATTGCCTATTATTCCAAAGCTCCAATAATGTTATGACCACCAATGTATCAATCTCAAAAGTAAAAAATGAAGTAATGCATAGTTTTTTGAGTACGGGTGGTAGCTCAAAGGGGAGAAAGCCTAGCTAGAGACGATCCCGAGATTATTGGATCAGGGGGTAGCTCAATGGGGCAAAAGCCTAGGTCGAGCCGAACCTGACAGGGGATAGCTCAAAGGGGCATAAGCCTAGCTAGAGACGAACCTGCTTTATTGAATTATGGGTGGTGGCTCAAAGGGGCATGAGCCTAGCTAGAGACGATCCCAATGTTATTTTCCCACTGATCAGTTGGGGCCTGGGCATTATATGATTGATGATGATAATGATATGAAAGTAAAAGGAAAATAATGAAGGCAATGTACATGGTTCCACACATACATTACGGTGGTTTATCAATATTGTCCACTCACTTGTATTTGATTCCAGTGAAGTTCTTATATTTCCTACAGTTGCTTATAGCCATACATACTCAGTACATTCTTTCGTACTGATGTCCCTTGGGGGACTTACCTTACTTGTTGCAGGCACAGGAGCTAGTAGACCTTCACAGTAAGATTCGAGTCATATGCAGACTATTAGTGAGCTCTAGATTGGTTCGGGACTTTTCGAATCACTTGTATACACTTGTTTTGGTATTGTGTAACAGTTGTATAAATCGGGGACTTGTCTCAACTTTAGGCTTGTTTATGTATCTTTTAGAGGCTTTATAGGTTGGTTCTCTCGGACCTTAACGGCTTCGGGTGCCAGTCTGCCCCAATGGGATTTGAGGCGTGACAAAAGTGGTATCAGAGTAGGTCGTTCTAGGGTGTCTACAAAGCCGTGTTTGAGTAGAGTCTTGCTTATGGATGTGTTGTGCACCACATTTATAAGCAGGAGGCTATGGGGCATTTAGGAGTTGTTTCTTATCTTCATTTCTTAGACCGTTTAATAGAGCCAAAGTTGTAGGTGGAATCATATCTGACCATTGAAATTGTTTTCTTTTGTTATAGTAAAATGTCGATTACAAGACAAGGTAGGGGCAAAGGTAAGAAGGTAGACATGATTGCCGGGGAAGAAACTAATAAATCACCACCTGACCAATCTAGTCAAGGTGGGGCTGAAACTGAGTTTGCATCACGAGCTTCTTCTACTTTTCCATCTCCAGGAGAGCCGAGAAGGGGGGAAGTACCTGCAGAACCTCCTGTTAATGCTACTGAGCAGGATCTAAGGAATGCGGTGCAAATGTTGACCCGTATAGTTGCTACACAAAGTCAAGGACAAGCAGGTCCAACTACAAGTAATGACGGTGTAGATAGGGCAGCTAATCGGAAGACATAGGATTTCCTTAAATTAGACCCCCCCACATTCACCGGGTCGAATCTTATTGAGGACCCACAAGATTTCATGGACCAAATTCAAAGGGCTTTAGATCTTATGCATGTTTATGGTATAGAAACAGTTGAGCTTACGGCATATAGATTGAAAGGAAAGGCTATATTATGGTACGAAGATTGGAAACGATCTAGGGGTATCGGTGCACTTCCAGCTAGTTGGGAAGAATTCAAAATGACATTCCTTGATCATTATCTTCCATATGAGATTCGAGAGGCTCGTGTATACCAATTCTTAAAGCTTCATCATAGGAATATGAGCGTCAGAGAGTACAGTCTATGTGGACATATTGGATCCATATTTGGTGAGGGATTGTACTATTGTTGCCTTGAATAGAGATATGGATATAGCCAGGATACAAGCTTTTGCACAGAAAATAGAGGACAAGAGGCAAAGAAGAGGGACGCAAGAATTTGAAAGAGGGTCGTCAAAGAGGGCTAAACCTACGGGCTAGTTCATGGCGTCCCAAGGAGAATTTCGGCCTCGGATTTTTAATAGACCGCCTAGGCCATTATTTTCTTATCCTATGACAGGTACTCCATCCTAATTCCAAGGGTTTAGAGGTAGTCACGTTGGCCAAAGTAGTGGGATTCAGGATTCACAGACAACGGGGTTTTCTAATCAGCTGTGTCAACACTGGGGGAAGCTTTATTTAGGTAAATGCCAATTTGGGACGAATGTTTACATTTGGTGTGGTATGTCGGGGCACATAGTGAGAGACTGCCCAAGAAGGGGCATGAGTAGTATGGCGCGACCTACTGGATCAGCCGTATCATCATCATCGTCGGTTCCTTCCTCAGGTAGGGGTGTACAGCCTACTGGTCGTGGTAGAGGAGCAACTAATTCTAGTAGGGTCCAGAACCGTACTTATTCTTTAGCAGACCAGCAGAATTTGGAGGCTTCTCCTGATGTGGTTATAGGTATCTTATCCATCTTTTCACATAATGTATATGCATTGATTGATCCGGGATCTACCCTATCATATGTCACTCCATTGATTGCTGGAAAATTCAAAAGAAAACTAGAATTATTAGTTAATCCATTTGAAGTATCTACACCCGTTAGTGAGTCTATTATAGTTAAGAGAGTATATCGTAATTGTATAGTAACTTTTTGTGACCATGACACATTGACTAATATTATTGAGCTGGAAATAGTAGATTTGATGTTATAATGGGTATGGACTGGTTGGCTTCCTATTATGCCACGGTAGATTACTGAGCTAAGAAGGTACATTTTCATTTTCCATAAAAGACAGTCCTTAAATGGAGGGGTAATGTTGGAGCACTGAGAGGTAAATTTATTTCCTACCTTAAGGCAAGGAAAATGATATCCAAGGGGTACATATGTCACTTAGTAAGAGTAAAAGATACCGATGTGAAGCCACCAACTCTTCAATCGGTTCCAGTGGTAAATGAATTCCTTGATGTGTTTCTTGAAGATCTTCCAGGTTTTCCTCCAGAATGGGAGATAGACTTTGGTATTGATGTGATTCCAGGCACTCAGCTTATCTCTATTCTTCCATATAGGATGGCCCCAGCAGAGTTACGGGAGTTGAAGGATCAATTGAAAGACTTGCTGGAAAAGGGATTTTGTCACGACCCAAAATCCCATTCGGGCCGGACTGGCACCCGAAGCCGATATGGCCCGAGAGAACCAATCTTTGCTCATGAACATTCGTATACGTAACCTCGTATGAATCTTATTATACCTCATGCGACTATGCAGAAGTCATGGACATAGAACATATGCCATATAAATACATCTTTATGAAACTTGGTCGTTGGGACCATTAAGTCAACACGGACATTTATCTCTTACATTCATAACCCACACATGTCTAGAAAAGCCTCTAGCAGATGCATTTACAAGACCAACTAACATTCGGGACAAGTCTCCACTTTATACAACATTTACAATATCAAAACAAATATACAACTATGACCCAGAAAGCTCCGAACCAAGTGGAGCTCACCAAAATGCTGCAAATGATCCCCAGTCTACAGAGGAGGTCTACTAATGCCTGCACCTGCAACATGTAAGGTAAGTCCCCCGAGGGGGTCAGTACAAAGAATGAACTGAGTATGTAAGGCTCATAAGAATTCATCATACATAATAACAACAATAATGGAATCAATATAAAAGAATTAATGAACGTGAATAAACTCTCTTTATGGATGTATGGAACCATGTATATTACGTTCTTTACTCCTCTTGTCTTTACATACTTTCATCTTATTTGTTCTACCCATGCTAGGCTGTTCTGTCGCCCCTGGGATGAGATTAACCCATGATAGGTACTTTGACCCCTGGGATGTTCTGTGAACCCATGCTAGGCTTTTGTGTCACCCCTGGGATGTCATTAACCCATGCTAGGTACTGTGACCCCTGGGATGTTATCGTAACCCATATTAGGCTTTCGTGTCGCCCCTAGGATGTACCATCATAACCCATGCTAGGATTTTATATCGCCCCTGGGATGTATCGGGATCGACCCATGCTAGGCTTTTCTGTCACCCCTGGGATACCACCCGTGTTATTGGGATCGACCAATGCTAGGTATTTTAACCCCTGGGATACCACCCATGATTACTCATTAATTGTACATCACTTCTTTCTCTTGTTATTCTTTCTTTCATTGCAAGAGTGATACATTAAAGATCATGACATTATTTGAAGCACACTCATATACACATTTCACTTCACCCCTTAACTTCATGAGATTGACATCTTCGCTTATGAGGAATAGATATATTAACTTGCACATCACCTCTCTTATTACTCTTATGAGATTGGTACTTTTATTTGTGAAATATTGGTATAAAGATAATCATCACATTATTGGACTTTGGAACACGACATGATTGGAAAATGCTTTTCAAGGATAAATAGATTCTCTTATGTTATTACTCTCTTGAGATAGTTCTTTTAGGAATTACCACATTATGACATCTTTGGAACTTCAATCAATGAATAAGATATAAGTGAATCATCATTCATCTAAGAGTAGGACACATGTGAATAACAATATACGTCAACCTGAATTGCTATACTTCAAGCCTCTCGGAATTGAAACAAGTCCAATGTCAATAGGAACAATATGTTGTAGAAGGATACAAAAATAGGAACCTTACATACCTTCACTTCCAAGTATGAGTACACGAGTCTATATATGATCACAACAGTCCAGCTTCTTCCTTACGTCTTACTCTATAATACCAGTACATAACAAAGTTCATGTTAACAACCAACTCCCTTACAAACGTATCAATGTCGCAATGAGTTACGTGACTGCTACATAGCATCATTTCATCCTTAAAAGTACATGCCATTGAATTATCATACCAACAGCACCATAACATTCCACACATTGACCAAAATATCGCACATCAATAGCATTTCACATCACACTTACCCTTATGCTTTCTCATTAGCATTCCGTCACAATTTCTCCTATCAACTTGACTCATAACAACATATGAACAACAATACATACTTAATACAGTCCAAAATTCCTCCATATGACACTTTAAATTCATTAAAACGACATCACAAGTTGATAATTACATCCAAAAAGGGTATAGGGGCCTTCGGGGATCAACTAGAGACGAAAACACACAAAACGGAAACCTGGGCTGACCTGCGCTGCCACCTGTGCCCACAGGTGGCTGAGGTATGTGCGCAGGTGACCTTTGGCAGAAGCCAGAGGCACCTGCATTGGCATCTGCGCCCGCAGGTGCCCTCGTCTGCGGGGGCGGATGCCCGTTTTGGTCCGAAATGGTCTTTTTTGGGTATTTTCATGCAATGAATGGTCCATGATCATAAACAAACTTATTTTAACATATTTTTGATCATATTATATTCCAACAATCAGCCATGGTCTCACCACACACATAAACATCACCAAAACCTCACTTCTTTTTCAATCTGTCACCAAATCCATAACCAAATTTACAACAACAATTCCAAACATTATACACAAGGATAAAAAAAGGAAAGACTAGAATCACATCTGACATGTAAATATTTAATCCATCAAGTTCACTTCCTTCAAGACCACAAGTCTATGTTCTAGTTTACAAGGCAAAACCATTCTCTGATTTGGCAAACACAAATTGTTTTATACATAGTGAACTTCTCACACTTCACCAACATAAACAACATGATATAAACCATATTACATGCATAAAATATATTAAACCATAATAATATACACTTACCAAGTCTTGGAAGATGATGATCTTGGTCCAAGGGATGAAGGTCTAGGGTTTGTATGAGATAAGGATGTGTTGAGAAAATTCTAAAAAAGGCATGGGTGTAACAAATGAATAAAATCTGATTATTGCCACCTTATATAGTCACCTAATGGTTCTTTGTAACCCCACACTTGGTCCAATCATGATATATCAACTTGCTCTTGCAAGAATGGGTCAAGAATGGGTCATTCCTTCATTTAGGCCATGTATTTATATGATTTTTGGGCCTCCATTGAGTCCAATGGATCAAGACTTCTTTAGCCCATCAACTTTTATTTATAATTCCTTATATATATATATGTCCCTCAAGTCACTCTTATCCATCTCTTGGCATTAAATGCATGGTTGATTAGTCAAATGGAAGATTGAATCATGTTTTGCCCCATCAAGTCTTTCTTATGATCCTTGGGATTCATTTGGCCCAATGGCACAAGACTACTATAAGCCCCAACAAATAAATGACTAATTCATCAAATCTTTCATGTTTAATTAATTCCATAAATGTACATGTAGTCGTATAGGTTCAACAACATACGGGGCGTTACACCTCCTACAAAGGTCTAATCCCATGTACTAGGCCCAATATCAATTATCTCATCAATATTTTGACTCTCGACACTTGAGTAACCATTTTTCAACGTCGTCAAGTAGGGTTTGGTAAATACGGGGTGTTACAGATTTATACGGCCTAGTATGTCCCCTTGGGGTGCACCAGTGTTATTTGTACGAAAGAAAGATGGTACGTTGAGAATGTGTATTGATTATCGACAGTTGAATAAGGTAACAGTCAAGAATAAATATTCCCTCCCCAGAATTGATGATTTGTTTGACCAATTACAGGGTGCCAAATGTTTCTCAAAGATTGACCTGAGATCGGGTTATTATCAGGTAAGGGTTAGAGAAAAAGATATACCCAAGACAGCTTTTCGAACACGATATGGTCATTATGAATTTTTAGTTATGTCATTTGGACTAACAAATGCACCAGCTGTTTTTATGGATATAATTAATAGGGTGTTCAAGCCATTCTTAGATGTGTTCGTGACAGTATTTATAGATGATATTCTGGTTTATTCAAGATCACAAGAGGACCATGCTAATCACTTATGGCAGGTGTTACAGATTCTTCGTGATCATAAGTTATATGCAAAGTTCTCTAAATGTGAATTTTGGTTAAAATTTGTAGCATTCTTGGGTCATATTGTGTTGGATGAAGGAATAAGGGTTGATACTCAAAAGATAGAAGATGTGAAGAATTGACCAAGACCTACGACGCCTATAGAGACTCGTAGTTTCCTTGGGTTGGCAGGTTATTATAGAAGATTTGTTGAAGGATTTTCTTCTATTGCTGCACCTTTAACAAAGCTAACACATAAGGTAATCAAATTTCAATGGAATGATGCATGTGAGAAGAGTTTTCAAGAGCTGAAGCATAAATTGACTTCTACACCTGTGTTGGTACTTCCAGAGGGCACCGAAGGGTATGCAGTATATTGTGATGCTTCAAGAGTTGGCTTGGGATGTGTATTGATGCAGCACGATAATGTAATAGCTTATGCCTCAAGACAGTTGCGACCACATGAGAGAAATTATCCAACACATGACCTTGAGCTAGCAGCTTTGATATTTGCTTTAAAGATATGGCACCACTACTTGTATGGGGCTCATGTTGATATATATGCTAATCATAAGAGTTTACAATATATCTTTAAGCAGAAGGACTTAAATCTAAGGCAGCGGAGGTGGCTTAAACTATTAAAAGATTATGATATAGATATCTTAGATCATCCTGAAAAAGTAAATGTAGTAGCCGATACATTAAGTCGTAAAGCAATAATAAGCACTGATGGCTAGCTCACGGAGAAGCAAGGTATAGTCAAGGACTACATCAACTAGCCATCTTAGGGGTTTGTCTTCTTGAAACTCCAAGTGAAGGAATTATGGTGCAAAATGCGGCAGAATCTCCATTACAACAAGGATTGACAAAGGCATTTGATCTTACACAAGAAAGAGTATTTCAGTGCCAAGGTAGATTGTATGAGCCTAATGTAGGTGAGTTAAGGAGATGGATTATGACAGAGGCACATCATTCACGATATTCTATAAATGTATCATGATTTGAAAGAAATCTATTGGTGGGGTAACATGAAGAAGAACATTGCAGAATTCGTAGCCCAGTGTCCAAATTGTCAACAAGTAAAAGTAGAGCATCAGAAGCCTGGAGGTTATATACAATGTATATATCTTCCAGCCTGAAAGTGGGATATGATCGACATGGATTTCATCACAGGTTTGCCTCGTACACTTTGGAAATTTGATTCCATATGGGTAATAGTTGACAGGCTTACCAAATCAGCACACTTTTTACCCGTTAAGACCACCTACACAGCTGAAGATTATGCGAGGTTGTATATTAAAGAGATAGTTCGACTACAAGGGATTCCAATCTCTATTATATCAGATAGGGGAGCTCAATTTACTGCACACTTTTGGAAGTCTTTTCATAAGAGTTTGGGAACCCAAGTGAATTTAAGTACAACTTTTAATCCTCAGACAGATGGACAAACAAAATGTACTATCCAAACACTTGAAGATATGCTACGGGCTTGCACATTGGACTTTAAAGGTAGTTGGGATGATCATTTACCTCTTATTGAATTTTTCTATAATAATAGCTATCATTCAAGTATCAAAATAGCACCTTATGAAGCTTTATATAGAAGAAAGTGTAGATCACCAATTGGATGGTTTGAAGTGGGTAAAACTGCCTAATTTGGACTAGATATTGTTCATCAAGCTATGGAAAAGGTTAAGGCGATACAACAACGGTTACAAACGGCTCAAAGTCGACACAAATCATATGTCGATGTTAGAAGAAGGGGGCTAGAATTTGCCATAGGTGACTGGGTATTCTTGAAAGTATCAACAATGAAAGGGGTAATGAGATTTGAAAAGAAGGGAAAGTTGAGTCCACGTTATATAGGGCCATATACAATTGTCCGAAGATTTGGTCAAGTTGCGTATGAACTATCACTACCCCTAGAAATCTCCACAGTTCATCCAGTGTTTCATGTTTCAATGCTTCGAAAGTGCATAGGAGATCCATCTCGCATTACTGCCATTGAAGATGTGCAAGTTACAGAAGATCTAACGTATGAAGAAGTACCTATTTCTATTCTGGATCGATAAGTCAAGAGGTTAAGGAATAAAGATGTAGCTTCCGTAAAAGTGCTTTGGAGGAATCAGCAAGTAGAAGAAATCACATGGAAAGCCGAGGAAATGATGATGTCTAAGTACCCACATTTATTTCAAACGGAATGGCAAGTGCAAGATGCGGAATTAGACCAATAACAAGTAAGTATCTATAAGAATTATGTTTTATGATAACATGAAGGATGAACTTAGATTCGAATTTGTTTAGATTGGACAATGTTACTAACATTCGAGGACGAATGTTCCTAAGGGGTGAAGGATGTAACACCCCGTATATTTCCAAACTTATTTGATTACCTTAACAGTTATGAAATTATTTAAACTTGAGATGAGGTGAATTATCCACTACATTTATGGGGCTCAATTAATATTGTGTTATTGGGCTCAATTGAGGCCCAAACAATTAATTAAATAAGACATGGCCCAAAGGAAATGACCCATTCTAGATTTGACCAATGTTTGGCTAAGGATGACCATGAGGGACTATATAAGGCCAAAAATTAGATTTTATTCACCAAATAACACTTGCCAATTCTAGACTTTTCCAAAAAGATATTTCTCTTCTCTTTCAAACCCTAAGCAACCATTCCTTTGGACAAGATCATCTCCTTGCAAGCATGGGTAAGTGTTTACTCTTATGGTTTAATATATTATATGCATGAGTAGTTGTGTAAATCATGTTGGTTATGTTTAAAAGTGTTGAGTAGTCCACTTTTACTTCCTTGCTAAAGGATTTACCTTCTATGTGACTTAAACTTGAAAGGAGACTTGAGGTCTTGAAGGAAGTGAATGATATGGATGAGATGTCAACATGTTAGGGTGTGGTTGTTAACATTTATGGCCCTAACTTGTTTCCTTCTTGTGTATGACTTGTGGAAATGTTGTTATGTGATGGTGCAGTAAAAGGAGAGTATAGTTTTGGTGATGTTCATGTGTATTTTTAAACCATGATTGTTCATTAGCATCAAAGTTGACCTAAAATATGAAAAGGGAAGCTCACTTATGGCGATGGACCATTTATTTCATAAAAGGACCCAAAAGTAACCCTAGCAGTCGAAATGGGCACCCGTCCTCGCAGGTGAAGCACCTGCGGGCATAGGTGGCACCGCAGGTGGCCTTGGACAGGGGCAAGAGGGCACCTGCCGCCGTACCTCACCACCTGCGGGCGCAGGTGGCTTTGTAGGTCCTTCCAGGACCTCGTTTGGCTCATATTTGTTTCTCTTTGACCCCCAAGGCCCCTATACCCTTCTTGGATGCAATCACCAACTCATGGTACCTATTGGATCGCTCTAATGGGGTAATCCAGAGACCTTTCAAATTGTATCAATGGTGGATTATTTGTAATATGTTGTGGTGAAAGTTGTTTAGGTGATGTGGTGAAGTAAATGTGATGATGTATTGAGGACGAAGTGTAAAGCATAAACTTGGTGTGTAATTCTATCGGTTTGTAATGTAGTTGACTTCTAATGTAAGCTCCGTTATGTATTCCTATTGTAGAGTAGCGCTCTAAGGGAGAGCTAAACTATTATAGTCACACGTTGGAAAGATAAGGTATGTAAGGTTTCTCTTTTCCACATTTCTTGGCAGCTCCTATTATTTTTACTGTTACCGAACTTGTTTCTATTCCAAAATGTTCTAAAGTGTCTCATGTCAGGTTTGTTATAAATCGTTATTCACATGTCTCTTATTCATTGCCTATTATTCCAAAGCTCCAATAATGTTATAACCACCAATGTATTAATCTCAAAAGTAAAAAATGAAGTAATGCATAGTTGTTTGAGTACAGGTGGTAGCTCAAAGGGGTGAAAACCTAGCTAGAGACGATCCCGAGATTATTGGATCAGGGGGTATCTCAATGGGGCAAAAGCCTAGCTCGAGACGAACCAGACAAGGGGTAGCTCAAAGGGGCATAAGCCTAGCTAGAGACGAACCTGCTTTATTGAATTATGGGTGGTAGCTCAAAGGGGCATAAGCCTAGCTAGAGACAATCCCAATGTTATTTTCCCACTGATCAGTTGGGGCCTGGGCATTATATGATTGATTATGATAATGATATGAACGTAAAAGGAAAATAATGAAGGCAATGTACACGGTTCCATACATACATTACGGTGGTTTATCAATATTGTCCACTCACTTGTATTTGATTCTAGTGAAGTTCTTATATTTCCTATAGTTGCTTATAACCTTACATACTCAATACATTCTTTCGTACTGACGTCCCTTGGGGGACTTACCTTACTTGCTGCAGGCACAGGAGCTAGTAGACCTTCACAGTAAGATTCGGGTCATCTGCAGACTATTGGTGAGCTCCAGATTGGTTTGGGGCTTTCCGAGTCACTTGTATACACTTTTTTTGGTATGTGTAATAGTTGTATAAATAGGGGACTTGTCCCAACTTTAGGATTGGTTATGTATCTGTTAGAGGCTTTGTAGACGTTGTAAGATGAACGAAGGAATGTATGACACTTTTGACGTGGTGTCCCTAATGGCCAAGTTTCATATCTATTTGAATGTCTTTCCATGATTTCCATCATTGATATCCTGTATCCACATGAGATAGAATGGTGATATGCATATGTATGTATACGATCATAGGTTGGTTCTCTCGGGCCTTAAAGGCTTCGGGTGCCAGTCCGCCCCAATTGGATTTGAGACGTGACAGTAGTTTAATGCACTTGAATTAAAGACTCACATCCCTGCTTAACAATATAGTTGTGAGATTAATTTGGATAGATGACTTAGAGGATGACCATTGCCAAATTGAATATCAACCTCGTAGATCAACAATCACGATAAGCACCAACATCGACTAGAAACCATAGTTATGCATGAATGTGAAGTAATTGCCTCAACCCTGGAAATCTCTATATATTGTTTACAATCCAAATTTCATTTCATCTTTATTTTTATTATTTAGTTCTAAAACAAAACTGAAACTCTCTTTGGTTACGAATCGTACTTATTTAATTTCAATAGTAATACTTAAGTTGGATCATCTGCTAAATACCAAGTCCCTGTGGGTTCGATATTCGGCTAGCAAGAGCCACTTTATTATTGATGTGCCATGATTTCAGGGCACTTCAATGCCTAAAACAAGAAAAATATGCAATAACTTGGGTTTGTTTGGTAGGTATGATGTGTTTTCTGTTCTATCTTGCAGGAAAATAGGTTTTGGAGGCAAAATGGAGAAGACAGGAAGAAACATGCACTGGAATAAAGTTTTTGAAGATAAAAGAGCAGAGTTAAATTTCACAGAAATGACCCACGATCGTGACTCACGGACCGTAGGTAGACCTATGGACCATAGGTAAAGGTCGTGAGTTAACTTCGGCAATTGTGCATTGAAGCCTGATTCCTACGATATAGACCCATGGTCCGTGGGTTGAGTCCACGACCTCAAGTCACGGTCCATGGAAAGTTGCTGACTTTTTTCTCCTACATGTTTTAGGATAGGATTCATTTTGTATCTATAAATACTCCTATGTTGTCCTATGTTATGGAGGCTATTATTACATTATGTAAGTTGTCTATTACATTGTTTTGGATTCTATTACATTATTTTGAGGTTCTTAAACACATTGATCTTGTAATCTCAAAAATCGATTCTAGGGTTTTGATTTATCTAGATAATTTAGAGTTTTATTCTTCTTGTGAGTTTATAATTATGTTTTCTTTATTGAATTCTTCTTGTGTTCTTGCAATCATGAGTAGCTAAATCTCTCAACTAGGGTTGTGTGAACCATGAGGAATTAACGAAATGAGTTAAGTGCGAAGCAATTCTAAACTAGTGTGATTGTATGTATTGTTATTTCCTTCATTATAACCTTCATCTAATAACTTAAGCCATAACAAGGATAGTTATCTGAGATTAAGAACAAGGGTTAATGGCGCGACACTCGGAGACCGAGAGGAGAAGAGTGAAATTCATCTAACCAAGGTCGAGAGACGTTTAGATGAACTTATCTTGTTAGATTTTGCATGGAACGCAGTGGGACAGTTTTCCAGCATAAGTACCCAATAGAGTTAAGGAATCTTGGGGATCACAGTCCTAGTGCCTTTCTCGTATTGATCACAAATCTGACAATCAACAATTGTTATTGTTACTATTTGTTTACAAAAAACCCCTTTTTTACTTACTTGCCAATCACTCGGACAAGCATTCGATAGAAGTCCATCCTATTCCCTGTGGGATTGACCCCAACCTAGTTGGGTTCTATATTTGATACCACGACCGCGTTATACTTTCTTGGCGGTATAGTTTGGGTGACATCAAATTTTGGCGCCGTTGTCGAGGAATACGATTACGGAGTTGATTGATCGTGTTAATTCAAGTGTTGGTTTTGTTGAAATTGTTATTTTCCTACTATTCTTAGGGTGTAAGCCGGTGTATGCCCAACATAAGGAGTCAAGGCAATACCCTGATTCCACTTGATACGGAAAAAGAAAGAATGCTAAGGAATAATCAAAGAATGGTGAATACTAACGGAGTTCAGGATCCCGCAGTCGGTGCAGATATTCATATTACTAAAACCAACCGAGGTTGTCACACTCGAGAAGTAGACCGACCAGCAGGAACTTGTGCCATTTGAGCATCAGCAGAGCAAAGAGCATTAGATAACACTGTAGCTCAAGAAGTAGCATAACTAAAAACTGAGATCGGATTACTTGCTAAGGAAATCGCAGCAGGAAGAACAGAAAAGATTAATGTGGTAGGTGCACAAGGCAAAACACCTAGGTATTAGGATTCAGATTCTGAGAAAAAAGCTAAGTATTTGTATAGAGAAGTAGCAGGTTTCCGAGCTAAAGGCCAAGGGTCTAATAAAGACTCTTGGAACTCAAGGTAAGGGAATCAAGGTTGGAACTACTATGGTGATAATTACAAAAAGTCGGGGTATAAAGATCGAGACAGAGATCGGGATGGTGATTGGAGGCGAAAAGACGACTACAAAGATAAGAGTGGCCTTTATGTTCCACCAGGGAACCGTTATACTGAGTATGGAAATTCAAGGATGAAAACCCTACTTGCAAAACTCATTAAGGGGTCGGAGAGTCAACAAAACTGTCTAAAAGAGATTAAGGTAGACCTTTTAGGGATAAGCCAAAAAATTGAGTCTCATACGACCTCCATCAAATAGCTGGAGCAGTAATTCAGGCAGATGTCTACAATATTAAATCAGCATCAACAAGGTACACTTCCAAGAAACACCATCCAGAACCCGAAAAATGATGCTCACTATATGGCTATCACAACGAGAAGTAAGAATCTTATTGAGGCATCCAAACAAGTTGAGGGTGTTCATGGTACACTAGAAGAGCAAACGAATGCCACAAAAAAGGTAAAGGAAGCTATTAAGAAGTATGTTCTATTCCCAAAACTTCCTCCACCTTTCCCTCAACGTCTAAAGAAAAAGGTGGATTAAAATAAAATTATTAGTGGGGAGATCATGAAAGAAGTTGAAGAGCCTCAGACTGATGAAAATAAGGTTAATACTGAAAATGAGAAAGAAAAGGAAGCCCCATAAATGCTAACCCCCATTCCTAAGCTGCCACCTCAATTCCCTCATCGTTTGAAGAAGAAGAAGAAGAAGAAGGAGGATGGAAAATTTCATAAGTTCATATCCATATTGAAGCAACTTTTTATAAAAATTCCATTGGTGGAAGCACTGGAACAAATGACGGTATATGCAAAGTTCATGAAAGAGTTGGTTACAAAGAAAGGAATTGTCAGTTATGAGTCTATTGGTGATTTATACCATTGTAGTGCAATTGCATTCCGTTCTCTTGTGCAAAAGAAAGATGATCTCGGTGCGTTCACAATTCCATGCACAATTGGGTCAGTTAACTTTGCCCTAGCTTTGTGTGACCTAGGTGCAAGCATTAACTTGATGCCACTGGTAGTATTCGAGAAATTAGGCTTGGGATCCCCCGAGCCAATAAAGATGCGGTTATTGATAGCGGATAGTACGATCAAGAAACCTGTGG
This sequence comes from Capsicum rhomboideum, assembly GCA_031232105.1. Classification (NCBI taxonomy): domain Eukaryota; kingdom Viridiplantae; phylum Streptophyta; class Magnoliopsida; order Solanales; family Solanaceae; genus Capsicum; species Capsicum rhomboideum. Next base: position 139,256,878 of record CP124716.1, read on the forward strand.
GCATATTATTTGATGTTTTGGTCAAGGTTGAAAACTTCATCTTTCCTGCTGACTTTGTTGTCTTAGATTGTAAGGTCAATTTTGAGATGCCCATAATTTTGGGGAGACCATTTTTAGCCACCGACAGAGCATTGGTGGATATAGAGTGGGTGAGCTGAAATTCAGGCTGAATAATAAGGAAGTCACATTCAATGTTTGCAGAACTATGAAGTAGCCAAAGGACATGAGGGTGGTTTCAGAAATAAATAGTTTAGATGACCCTGGAGGCCAACCCAAGAGATATCTCGATGAAGTCTGAGTAATCAAGACACCCACATCATGCTGCGACATTAAATCATGCGCTTCTTGGGAGGCAACCCAAGGTGTCTTGCTCTTTCTATATTTGCTTTGATTTTTGTCATTTTGATCGACATTAGACCCACGCACCTAGGGTACCACAGGTATGTTTCTAACTACCTTATTTTACTTTGGTCTAATGCATTGTGGACAATGCATGCTTATTTGGTGGGGGAGGAGGTGTTTGTGGGTCTATATGTCCTCTTGGGGGTTTTTGTTGCCATGTTTCTTTTCCCTCAAAGTGCTATCATAGTAGAACCCGCATGTTTAGGTTTTTATTTATATTATTATGTGTTTTCGTGTTTAAGTAGGAGGAAAGTAGGGGAACCTTAGTGCAGTCCAGGTTTGAACAAGTTTTGAAAGTGTGATGATGCTTTTTATGTGTTTAAAGGATACCCCTCCTGAAATTTTTGTTTTGGACTGTGTATGTAATTATTTTAGTTTGTGATAGCTGTTGGATCTTGCTATGGCATTAGTATTATTGGAAGAATGACTGTATCTAACAATGCATGAAATGGATAGGTAGTAGTCGATAATGTAACCCTGTGTTATGTGTGTGTGAGGTCATTATTGAGTTCACTTTGTGTGTGCGATCCAGAACTTGCTCTGTTAGTCTTGCCTAGGTTATAAGATAGTGGTTAGGAAAGGATCGTAGTTCAATCTTGAATAAGTCCACTTTTATCCTAAATGTCTGACCAAATGAAGTAAATATCTCTTGATTCTGATTTTGAGACTTAATTTACCTATTTATTTCATTAGCCTATTCACTTTCCCATTTTGACTTACAATGAACCTGTCTTGGCCCTGGTCCCTACTTGGACATTGTGTACCTCAACTCAGGAAAATCGCCTAAGTTGAGAGTAGCTATTATAGGGATGCGTAGTTTGACTTGGGTATGAAGAACGGGTTAGTAAAAAAAAATAGAACAAATTTGGGTGTGAAGAAGGAAAAAAAATGATTGAAATAAATAGAAATTGCAAAAAGAAAAAGAAGAAGAAAAGTGTGTTTTGAAAGTATGAAGAAAAACCACACCCAAAATCTAAAAACAAATGAGGGGGAATAAAATAAGAATGGTTGGAAAGTGAAGCCAAAAATAGTGTAGTGTCAAGGAGGGTTGAGTCACCGTATCCATATGTACCACACATGTCTCCAAGCCTACATTACAAGTCGATGAATCCTATAGTGATCCTAGTCCAACTGTCCAAAAAACTAAGGCATAGAAAATAAGGGCAAGCTTATGGTATTTCACGCGCACTGTTTGAACTTGTTTATGAGAGAGAGTGTTTTGATCCAGTCCATATGTTGATATTCATTAGTATACTGTGAGTGTATGGGACTTCTTTACTGTAAGAGTACCTGGGTTGCAATGTTAGCTGCTATTTGTTAGGATAACGCATTTGCATATATGCTTAGTTGTTTGTTCATAATCTGATTCCATCACTTGATCCCTTCTGTGTCATGAGAATATGCTACATGTATACACATAGTGGGTTTTTTTGTAAATAGAAGGGGGTCGAAATGTTTTGGTGCAAAAAGCAATGAGTCGACTGCCAAAGGTCTCTTAGGTTTCTCTTAGTTAAGCATCAAATATGTTTGTTTTGTTTTATTTACCTGAGGACATACAAACCTTCTATGTTGAGGTGTTGATGTGCCATGATTTCATGGAACTTTCGATGCCTAAAACAAGGAAAATATGCAATAACTTGGGTGTGTTTGGTAGGTATGATGTGCTTTCTGTTCTATCTTGTAGGAAAATAGGTTTTGGAGGAAAAATGGAGAAGAAAGGAAGAAACATGCACTGGAATGAAGTTTTTGAAGACAAAAGAGCGGAGTTAAATTTCACAGAAGTGACATTGTGACTCACAGACCGTAGGTGGACCTATGGACCATATGTGGACCAATGGACCGTAGGTCAAGGTCGTGAGTCAACTTTTGCAATTATGCATTGATGCTTGATTCCTACCATCTGGACCCACGGTCTGTGGGTTGAGTCCACGATCTCAAGTCACGGTCCGTGGAAAATAGCCAACTTTTTTCTCCTACATGTTGTAGGATAGGAATCGTTTTGGATCTATAAATATTCCTATGTTGTCCTATGTTAGGGAGGCTATTATTACATTATTTGCATTGTCTATTACATTGTTTTGGATTCTACTACATTGTTTTGAGGTTCATAAACACATTGATCTTGTAATCTCAAATATCGATTCTAAGGTTTTGATTTATATGGAGATTTCAGAGTTTTATTCTTCTTGTGAGTTCATAATTATGTTTTCATCATTGAATTCTTCTTGTGTTCTTGCAATCATGAGTAGCTAAATTTCTCAACTAGGGTTGTGTGAACCATGAGGAATTAATGAAACAAGTTAAGTGCAAAGTAATTCTGAACCGGTGTGACTACATGTATTGTTATTTCCTTCGTTATAATTGATCTTCTAATGATTGCAAATGTTAGAAACTCGCATGTATTCTAAACTTGCTTGAGAGAGAAGTAGAGATTGGGAAAAGGGTATAACAACAGAGATTTGAAGCTATCAACCTTCATCATATAACTTGAGCCATAACAGGGATAGTTATCTGAGATCAAGAACAAGGGTTAGTAGAGCAACACTCAGAGACCAAGATGAGGAGTGAAATTCATCTAACCAAGGTCGAGAGACATTTAGATGAACCTATCTTGTTACATTTTGCATGCAATATAGCGGGACAGTTTGCCAGCATTAGTACCCAGTGGAGTTAAGGAATCTTGGGGATCACAGTCCCAGTGCCTTTCTCTTCTTGATCACAAATTCGATAATCAACAATTGTTACTGTTACTATTTGTTTACAAAAACCCTCTTTTTTACTTACTTGCCAATCACTCAGAAAAGCATTCAATAGAATTCCATCCTATTCCCTGTGGGATCGACCCCAACCTAGTTGGGTTATATATTTGATATAGCGACCGCGTTATACTTTCCTGGAGGTATAGTTCTGGCGACATAAATTACTTGCACAACTACGTACACTTACATGTGGGCTTGGGAACGACAAATGTCTAATACATACCCCCAATGGGGGCAATCCAGGTCATAAAAATGTATATGAAAAGAGGGAAAGAGGAATCTAGCTGGGTGCCCTTTTAGTCGGGGGATGCTGGGGCAGGGTCGTCTCCTTATGCATCACTTAGGAAGGGAAACTCCCTCAAATCCTTCAACTCCAACTAGGGAAGCTCCTGGTGGAGAGCCACACACCGAAACATGACCTTCACGGTCTTCTATATTCGGGTGAGCAAGAGATCCCGAGAGTGTCTCTTCTGCCTCTCGCAGTCAAGTTCTCTATGAAGCGCTAAAATATCCTGGGCAGTGGAAGGGGTTGTTGATCTGGATGGGGACTGCTCCATGGACCTCCTAACTGTGGCCAAATCTTCTCTCAGTTAGCTGCTAGGGATCGGGGGCTGAGTATGGAAGGGAGGGGTATCATCATAGTCCTTATCAGCATCAAAAACCTCCGCCGCCGCCTTGCTAGTCTCGGCCTCACCTGTCTTCCTCTTCTTGGATGTGAGCACTTTCACCAAGAGAGGGTGAAAAGGAATGTCCATCTCCTCCTTCATATCATTAGGCTCCTTGGTCACCCCAGCACACTTGCATAACTCCAAAACCAGACCAGGAAGGAAGGGGTTCTTCTTACTGACGGTAAAAGTCTTTACACTCCAACATGATCTGGGCCCCCATATTTATCTTGATTCCCCGAATAGAACAAGCCACTACTAGAGCCCGAGGGTAAGTCATGTCAGAAGTGTTACCCGATGGACGAATCCTCCAGGACACCAGGTTCAGCCATCTCCGAGCATTGGCTGAAAAATAAGTGTTAGTAATACCCTCGGTAGAAGGACAGTAGGCCTGCAACCTGAACTCCTCCAAAACTAGAGTGTCCCGCAGCCATATCATACTCATCTCCCGGGCCTTGGACAAATACTCAGTGTTGGAGACGTGTGTCACCCCAAGCACTTCACTGATAATATGAATGCCTATCGGGACATCTACTCTCTGAATCCGGATGGTGGGGTTAGAGGTATCCCAAAGCACGATAGGAAGCATAGCATAAAACTCCCTGAACCGACCCGAGACCCCGTTAGTGGGAGCTATCACCAGTGGTCCCCAGCCAAATTCCTAAAGTTGATTATAGAATTCATATGCTTTCTCTTCCAACCCTCTCATGTCAAATCCCCGCTCATAGCAAAGCCCTGCCTGCCTGTAGTAGTGATATCTTTCCCGATTAGCTTCATTGGAAAATCTTTCGTAGGCAAGGGCATTCTCTTGGTTTTCAGCAATTTGAGATGAGTGACTTGTAAATTTTGGTTAGATGACTTGTTAGAAATCATAAAGTGTTGAGAAAAGAATCAAATTAGAAAAGAAAAATTTTAGCTTTTTAGCTAGGAGGCTACTACCTACAGCCTCCTGCTATAGCGACAGGTGACGATACCGACATCGCTACAGTGGGGCTTTCACCACTATAGCGGTGTCGCTATAGCGACGAGGTCTCTATAGTGACCTTCATCATCCCCAACCGTCAAGAGGTGCAACAATGGCATTTGTTGACTAAAAATCTCCATTTTAAATTTTGACTTCAGATCAGTGTCCCAAAAGTACCCTAAAACTATTTTACACAAAAAATTGGGCATGATAACTCCTAAATCATGCCCAAATAGTAAATTAGAACCCAAGAAAAACCTTTTTCTTTCTCCTCTGCTTCAGGTTTATTTAACCCGTAAACCCTGAGTTTTTTATGCTCAGAATGCTATAGAAGCATTGTAAACGTAAGGGAAGCAACCATGCTTCAAATTTTTGACCCAACCGAGCCCAAAATCAAAATTTGAAGACCCAATTCCAAAACCCATTTTATCCAACTAAACTCAAGCCTAAATTATGTAAATAACGAGTAATAAAGTAATAGAAAGTAGGGAGTCGAGTGTTACCTTGTTCCGATGATGAGAGCAAAGTGATTAGGGGAAAAAGTGAGAGGATTTTTAACTGAGGGAAGAAAAATGGTTAATAAACTCATTCCCTTTCCTTTTAAACTGCTTCGGGCTGCTATTGCGACATGTGTTGCTATAGCTGCTAGATGTCGCTATAGCAGGGTCCCACCTCAAAAACCCATAAAATTTTTGGCCTTCGTAATTTAGAACACCCGGTTTGATTTTAGTAATTGGATGAGGACTCGGGCACCCTAGGCACTCGATAAATGGGTTCCTCATTTCACATTATGTCACATTGACCGCGAAAGGCTTTTTCGGTCAGACGGATAATAGAATTTCGTTATTGAAATTTTAGTAATCGGGGGTTTTAGGCGTATCCCCGTAAGTTTACCTTTTATTTCAGTTCAAAGATGAGGGTTTGGGTATCAAAAATTAGTACCTATTATATCTTGGGGAGGGAATTAAGTTCAAATCTAAGATCGGGCTGGTCCTTGTTCGTAATCGTTCGGGGATGAACGATGGGTAAATTGGTATCTATTGTAATGACCTAATCTGTTGTTACTAGGAAATGCCTCGATATGAGTACGGAGTGTAGGGATTATCGATATTACGTTTGTAAGCTTACATGGGGCCACACAAGTAAAAAATTAGAATTTAAAAGGTATTGGTCGGGCTAACGTCATCCCGCTATAGTGGGACTTATTCCGCTAGAGCGGCATTGCTATAGTGATACTTTTGGATATAACAGTATGACACGACTTGAAACCCCACTTAAGCGGGTTTTATTTCTTTTCTCTACATAAATTGAAACCAACAATGTGGGAGTGCTCCAAAAACCCTTAGGGTTGCCTCCCATGTCTTAGAGCTATAAAAGAAGGAAAATAGGTGCAAATGGGTTGGAAATCCATGGATTTTTTAGGAATAACACATTTGTAATCTTAGTGTAACACCCCGTACCTTCCCAACCCTACTTTATGACATTGAATAATGTTTACTTAGGTGTCGAGAGTTATAAGTATGTATTTGGAAATGTTAAAGATGAGAAAAATAAAAATTTGGCCACGTAATGCAATTAGCCTTTCATAGGAAGTGTTTTGTGACTTCTTGAAGCATTTATGTAATACCCCGTACATATTCTAACCTCATTTGGTGACTTGGATTCATGTTTACTTGATGATTAAGGTCACTAAGTAAGTATTTTATAGTGTTTTGATAAGGTATTGGACGATACGCAAGTATTGGAAAAATTGCCGAAAAATTCAGCAAGACATGGAAACTTGCGCCACTGCCCTGTTTCAGGGGGTGTGGCGCAATCCCCTGAGATCATATAGGGTGCATTTCTTGCGCCACTGGCTTGTTTTGCAGCAGTGGCGCAAGGAACAAACATTTTGCCTTCCTGATCTCGTTTCGTGACGCAATTCGACGACGATTCTTAGATGGTTTCTTTTGGTTCTTTGGAGTTCTTTGAGCATTGTGAAGGCTTGAAACACTTCAATATAATCCTACATACTCCTACATGATCAAATCATGAAATGTGAATAGTGATCCAAAATGTTCAATGAAGCCAAGGGCGACTAGAATTCCAATTTTTGAGATCGAGGCGACGAATGAGAATCTCGTAAGAGAATAATGTTGTGACCTTATTTACATGATATATATGGTGATTAATACATGAAATTGGATGGGTTACATGGATATGTGTATTGGGCCCAATTTGAGGCCCAAAATGGAATAAAACTACATGGGCCCAAAGGCAAAGTGATCCATTCTTCCAATAATTGACCAATGAAACATATCATGTAATGCCAAGTGTGGCTAAGGATGACTTGGGGTCTATATAAAGTCCCCAATATCAGATTTTATTGTCCAAAAACTCTCATGCCTTTGTGATATTTTCTCACATATTTCTTTAAGCTTCAAACCCTAAAGCAATATATTCCTTTGGACTCTTTGGACAAGATCAACATATTACAAGCCTTGGTAAGTATCTATTCACATGAATTAACATATTATATGCATGGAAGATTATGTATATCATGATATTTATGTTGGCAAAGAGGTGAATAGTGTATTTGTGCTTTTGGTGAAAGATGTGCTATCTTGGTACTTTGAACTTGAATTAGGCCTTGTGCCTTTGATGAAAGTGAATAGTATGGACAAAATATGAGCATGTATGGAGTGATTTTGTTATTAAACTTGTTATTTTGCTAAAAGTGTAAATTGTGGGATTTTGGCCGATATGTGTTATGAGTTGGATTAAGGTAAAGTGATGGATTATTTGTGATGTGGTATGGATACGAAAGTGTAAAGGGGAAGTGTTGCAGTGGAATGTATTGATTATCCTGTATTGGTCAATGTTGGGAATATTGGAGGAGTTTTGGAATAATGATTTTATCAATGGTTTTGGTTACGGGTGAAATGACATGTTAAAGCTAAACATGTGACTTATTGTTGTTATATGCCATTATAAGGTAATTGGTGGTTAATGTTGGTTTTGTTATAAACTTGTATTGTAGAGAGAAACATAAGGAAGGAGCAGGAATATTATATGCACGTCTAAGATTGTGTATTCGTATTAAGAATACAAGGTATGTAAGGTTCCTTTTTCCATATCCTTCTGCCACATGTTATTCACATTGACATTGGACTTGTTTCAATTCCGAGGGGTTTGCAGTATCTCAAATTCAGGTTGAAGTATATTGTTATTCATATGTGTCCTATTCCTAAATGCATGATGATTCGTTTGCCTCTTGTTCATTGAGTGAAGTTCCAAAAATGTCATAATGTTATCATTCCTAAATGAACGATCTCAAGAGAGTAATAACATAAGAGAACCTAGTTATTATTTTCCAATCATGACATGTTTCAAGCCCTCAATTATGATGATTATCTTTGTATCAATCTTTCATAAGTACAAGTACCAATTTCATAAGATCTCTCAAGAGTAATAAGAGAGGTGATGTGCAAGCTAATATATCTATTTCTCATAAGTGAAGATGTCAATCTCATGAAGCAAGAGTGAAGAAGTAATATATATGTGTGATTCCTATATGTCATGATTTTTTTAATATCTCAATCACTCTTAAGAATGGAAGTAAGAATAACAAGAGAAATAAGAGGTGTATAATTAAGAAGTAATTATGGGTGGTATCCCAGGGGTTAAATACCTAGCATGGGTCGATCCCGATACATCCCAGGGGCGATATAAAAGCCTAGCATGGGTTATGATGGTACATCCCAGGGGCGACACGAAAGCCTAGCATGGGTTAATATAACATCCCAGGGGCGATAAGCCTAGCATGGGTTAATGATATCCCAGGGGAGACACGAAAGCCTAGCATGGGTTCACATAACATCCCAGGGGTCAAAGTACCTAGCATGGGTTAATCTCATCCCAGGGGCGACAGAATAGCCTAGCATGGGTAGAACAATAACGATGAATAAAAGATGAAGACAAGAGGAGTAAAGAACGTAATATACATGGTTTCCCACATAAATAAAGAGAGTTTATTCACACTTCTGTGATTCCATTATTGTTGTTATTATGTATGATGAGTTTCTTATGAGCCTTACATATTCAGTACATTCTTCGTACTGACCCCCTCGGGGGAATTACCTTACATGTTGCAGGTGCAGGCATTAGTAGACTTCCTCTGTAGACTGGGGATCATTTACAGATATTTGGTGAGCTCCATTTGGTTCGGAGCCCCCTGAGTCATAGAAGTATATTTGTCGTGATGTTATATAAATTGTATAAAGCGAGGACTTGTCCCGACTGTAAGTTGGTCTTGTTGATGCATCTGTTAGAGGATTTTGTAGACATATGTGGGTATATGGATGTAAGTGACGAGTATGTAGAAGACGAATGTCTGTTTTGACTTAATGGCCTCAACGGCCAAGTTTCCTAAATAAATATATGTATAGCATATGTTTCCATGTTCATGTCTACGACTTCCGCATAGTTGCACAAGGTGTAATAAGATTCATATGAGATTATGTATGCGAATGTTCATGAGCAAAGGTTGGTTCTCTCGGGCCATATCGGCTTCGGGTGCCAATCACGCCTCGATGGGATTCGGGGTGTGACACTTAGCACGAGGTTGGAATTCGCATTTGTTCACCCTTCTTACAACTGATTGACATCCAGGTAAGCTAAGGTTAATTGTATAGTGTAGACTCGGCTAAGAAAGCATAAATTTAATATAGATGGATGAGAGATTTCATGATTAAGCCTTCAGGCAAAGAGTTTGGATGGCTAAAATTGGTTAAAGTTAGGGTAACTTATGGGAAGGTGGTTGTATTATATATATTATCATGGTATGCTATAGTTATTCTATAAATTGGGTGGTTTGCTATTGTCGACTCATAATTGGGGTAGTGGAAAGGGCAAATTACTGATTACTAGTTAGAACCTTAAAGAAAGTGATGATACTGTATGGAGGTGTTAGTGATTCCCGAAGCATCTAGGGTGGTAATTCAATTAATTGTTTTAGAAAAGAGAATTGAGTTAAGTGGCATGTTTTAGGGTTCTAGACGGTAGTGGAGGTGAGGAGTACATAGTTAATCTAATTGTGTTATATGGGTATGTTAATTATCTCTCAGCATTGTTTGTTAGTGCATGTTAATTAAGGGTGATTATCCTTTGAATGAACATACATGTAAAGCTTGTGGATATTGTAAGTGTTGGTTAATATCTTTGCTTTTTTATGATTTGTATTTCTCACTGTTGATTTTGGAATGTTTCGGTAATTGGACATTCTCAAGGAATATTGGTGGGATAAAGTTGGCAGGCACTTGTGTCTAGGATTAGGTACATAGACAGAACTTATACCTTGCAGGACATGACTAGAGTTTGGTTATAATACCCTTAGTGTATATGTTCAAGGTATAACTGAGTTTGACGGTTCCATGAGTGGATCGGGTAATACATATATATATATGTCGTTGTATTTTGTGTTTGACTTGACTTGACTTGGTTTGACTTGATTATTAATTCTTGTTGGTTGCTTGACTTGTTATATTATATCTTGTGCTGAAATGGTATTTGTGTTTAAGGGTGAATGAGGATTTCTGTATAAGTAGGATAGTGTGAATACGGTTGTAAGTTATTGGTTAAGTTCGGGTTAATTACTTGAGGTCTTGCTAGCTATTTATTTGACAGAGTGGGTTATTTTTATAAATGCCAGGTCAACTTTTTGAAGTCTTGACATGGATTAGGGTCATCTTAGATGTAGTGGTCTCTTTATGATTTGTGGTAGTCCTTGGTGTAAGGCCGAACTTAGCGGTCGAGGTAGTGGAGTCGTAAGGGTAAAAGTGGTAGCTCGGAGTTTATAACCAGACGGTTAGCAGTAGATAACTGGATCATTTTAGGGGAATAGGGAAGGTAAGGCTAAGTGATTATTAGGTATTCATAATGGGGAAACGGGTGACGTGGGGTTCGGTAATGAGAATAATAAGATGCATGTTTTCTTTTGAATATTTATGTTATGTTTGTGTAATCCAATTCGGATCGACTGATGAGGCTTACCAGTACGTGTGGTTTGTATTGATACTACTCTTGCTATACATTTTTGGGTATAGTCTTTTGCAGGAATCAGTGTTGGTTTCATGATTGTTGCGGATAGTGATTCTTTAGCAGCTCCCACTCCTCTTACTAATGGTGAAAGTTGTGTTCAGTTTTACCTTTCTCTTAGAAGCTCTTGTACCTGTTAGACTAGATCCTAGGGTAGTTTATACTTTCCGCATTTGTTGTAAAAACTATTTTAATAAAAACTTTCGCTTACTTCTTAAGGGGGTGGTTAAGGGGTTCTCCTATCTAGGTGAATTAGAATAGGTGCCCTCACGATCCGGTAAATTGGGTCGTGACACCAATCTTCTTCATCTCCTTCGTCCGACCCTATAAACTAAAAAATCCATACCAAATTAAATTTCAAAAATCATCTCTCCAATCTTCTTCATCTCCTTCTTCCATTGCAACACCATGCTACTTTGACATTGAAACACTTTCTTCTCCTTATGCCTATCTTTGCATAAACTATGGATTAACGCAAAATAAGTAACATTGTTAGGGAAAGAAAGAACATCATTATTGTAAAGATTCAGCCTTTTTAATCTTTTAGTGAACCCAATTATTTTATTTTTCATTTTTTAGGAGCAAAAATGGCTAGTAATAAATGGATTAATGAGTATTTAAAAGCTATATTGAGCAGTGGAGCTTCAGCTATTGAATATAAAACATCACCATCATCATCATCATCATCATATTTGAATATGGTAGAAAGGACAAATTTTAATCCAACAAAATATTTTGTTGAAGAAGTTGTTACAGACAAAGGCGGATCTAGGATTTGGAGGTTCCGGGTGCCACTGTCCAAATAGGATAAATGGGTTAGTTTTTTTCAATTCGTTTTTTTTTTTCCGATTTATATAAACAAATCGATCGAATAGGCATGTTTAGTTACATTCTCTTTTAGATATTCTGAGATTAAAAATACCTAAGCAGTCCGATTTTATTTTATTGTTTGTTAGGAATAAGAGGTCTTATTCTCTAAAACTTTGAGAAGGAAAAAAAAATTCACATAAAAATTAGAACTTGTATAAACCGTCTAATATCATTATCTAAAAATATATTCATATTCCATTACCTTTATGTGTTGTTCTAGATATATAGTTGAGAAAGAATAAAAAATTGTAGCTTCAATCCAGTCATCTTCAATTAGCGCAAACATTGGTAAAAGATCGAAGTAACATTTAAATTTTAAAAACTCTAGCATAATAATATCTATCATTTGTAAAATTTAAAACATTTTTGTAATTTATAATTTACTATTTAAATATATTTTTTTATTAATATTTACTTAACATTTTAAATTTAGAATTCCTTGACATGAAATACGCACGTATTGACTATCTAGAAATTATACTTAATCAAAAAGAAATAAAAAATAAGAATTTATTAGGTTTTAAAAAAAAAAGTCAAGTTGAATTAATAAAAAATATAATAAGTAGCAAATAAAGAAGAAATAAGGAAAGAAAATGAAAAAGAGAGCTGAAGGTACGGGGTAAGCAAAAAAGCAAATGACACAAGTGAAAAAAGGGACGTTGCTGGGGTTTGAACTGCAGCCACCTCGGCGGTATATTACAGACTTTGCCAGTGGCACCATACGCCCTATTGCTACTCTAGGTGCCAAGTATTGTATTTATTATATTTCTCGCTCATATACACATATATATATAAAGTTTCATCCGAGCCGTTCGGATGTCGTGACACCCCCAAGCTTCTACATAGATCCGCCACTGGTTACAGGTTACAGGGGTTGATGAAACTGATCTTCATAGGACATGGATAAAACTTAAAAGTTGTTGCAACTAGGAATACAATGGAGAGAAGTTCAAGGTTGGAGAATATATGTTTGCGCATTTGGCATCTTGCTCCAAGAAGAAGAAGATTGGAAAGCATTTCAACGTTAGAAGTGGCATTGTGTTTCAATGGAGGAGGGAGATGAACAAGATTGGAGAGATGAGTTTTGAGGTTTAATTTGGTATGAATTTTTTTTAGTTTAGTAGGCCGGGTTCGGGTTATAAAATGGAATCGGTTAATTTCAATTCAAATTGAGTAGTTTTGGTAGATTTGAGGGAAACCATCCAATTGAGGGGTGTAGTTGCTAAGTTTGTTAATGACAGGATATATGTAGCCCAATAGTATAACGAAGGATAAATTTAATTAACAAATAAAGTAGAGGGGTATTTTTGACCATTTTTCATTCTTTTTGAAATGGACTAAAAAAAAGTTATGTCAAACAAATTGAAATGAAAAGAGTATATTTTCTTATGTAAATAGTGATAAATCGAGTAAAAAAAATAGAATCACTGATAGTTGACATGCAAACTCGCAAAATCTTTTCGAGCATTAACTCAAGCAAAAAATATACTCCCTTTGACTCACTTTTTTTAGTCAATTCCAAAAAAAGAATGACACATTTTTGTATTTAGTAATAATTTAACTTTGAAATATTAATTTTATCATTAATAAAATGATTTATAACCTTATAAACTTTTAAACCTATTTTAAACCACAAATTTCAAAATTTTTCTCCCTTAAATTTCGAACTAAATCAAAATAACTCACGTGCTCACATAAATTTGCACAAAGAAAGTACTCCCTCCGTTTTAAAAAGAATGATCTAGTTTGACTTGACATGAAGTTTAAGAAAATAAAGAAGACTTTTGAATCTTGTGGTCCTAAATTAAAGTTATGACAAATGTACCAAAATGTCCTTAAATCTTGTGGTCTTAAACATGCCATGTGTAAAGTTGGAATTAAAGTGTTGCCAAAAAAGTAAAGGGTCATTTTTTTTAAAATGGACTAAAAAGGAAAGTAGGTCATTTTTTTTGAAACGGAGGGAGTAGTAAACTTTGCTCTACACTATATAACCATTGAATTTACCAACATACCATCACATACACCTAACCATTAATGGCATTCTTGTTCCTCGTTTTCCTCTTCTTGCCTTTTTTCTCTCTCCTCCAACCACCACTCTTTTCCACAGCAACAACTCTCCACGGTACCACCTCTCTCTTTAGATCACAACTCATCACCCAACAAGACTCATCTTCCAATAATGCCACCCCAACAACCTATTTTGAAGTCACCAAACCTATAAATCTCCCAAAAACCAATCCTTGTTCATACCTAGTACTTCAACATGACTTTGGTTACACATATGGAAAACCCCCTGTTCTTGCAAACTACACACCCCCTTCAAATTGTCCATCTCAGAAATTTTCCAAGATTGTTCTTGAATGGAAATCAACTTGTAAAGGTAGACAATTTGATAGAATTTTTGGGGTTTGGCTTAGTGGGGTTGAGATTTTCAGGAGTTGCACTGCTGAACCAAGGCCTAATGGGATTTCTTGGACTGTCAAGAAGGATATTACTAGGTATAATTCTTTGCTTATGAGAAATCAATCTCTTGCTGTTTATATGGGGAACTTAGTTGATAGTACTTATACTGGTGTATACCATGTGAAACTTTTTATTCACTTTTATCCTGCTGAAGAAATATATAGTGATTATAAGCAAAATCTTGATTGCTCTTATAAGGCATTTGATTCTGGGGCTGATTTGATCTTACCCATTTCGAGAAATATGCCTTTGAATGATGGATTGTGGTTTGAGGTTGAGAATTCTAATGATGTTCTGTCAAAGGAATTTAGAATTCCTGAAAATGCTTATAGGGCTGTGCTGGAAATTTATGTTTCATTTCATGAGAATGATGAGTTTTGGTATAGTAATCCACCGAACGATTATATTAGTGCAAATAACCTTACTGGTACGCCAGGGAATGGAGCTTTTAGGGAAGTAGTAGTTAGTGTGGATGATGTGGTGGTCGGTGCAGTTTGGCCGTTCACTGTGATTTATACCGGGGGTGTCAATCCCCTCTTGTGGAGACCTATTAGTGGAATCGGCTCGTTTGATCTTCCCTCGTATGATATTGAAATTACGCCATTGTTAGGGAAAATTTTAGATGGAAATACTCATAAGATTTCATTCAGTGTCACGAATGCTCTTAATGTGTGGTATATTGATGCAAATTTGCATCTTTGGTTGGATGAGAAGAGTATAAAGACAGAAGGGAAGTTATTGAAGTACAGTAGTCTGCCCTTTTCCTTTTCTCTTATGACAAATTTTACAGGCATTGATGGATCTTTCGTCACAAATGCTAGTAGATCAATCACAATGACAGGATGGGTAAAGTCATCCTATGGGAATATCACTACGAAGTCAGCTCAAGGTTTAAGTTATAGTAACTACATGGTGGCGGGAAATGAAGGAAACTTGCAAATTGTGGATCAGATTATTTATTTCAATGGAACTGTTGATGTCATGGTGCCATCTTCATCTGTCCAGTCTCTTGAGTCCTTTAAAAAGTTTCTGCTTCTCTTGTATACTGACAATGTAGACAAAGGAGATAAAAGCTATGCCTCAATTTCAAATGTTACATTGGGATTTGATGATAAGAGGGTAAAGACTTTCATCTATGGATCATCAGCCAGCTCTACCGAAAATATGCAAAAAGCACAGGGCTATATGCTTGTGAAGGGCCAGTTGGTAGTCAGCGGGCTTGGGAGTAATCAACATGTCTACAAATATAAGGACAATTCATGCTGCTACTCCAGGAACATAAGCAGCTCAAATTACACAATACTTCATGATAAAGTCAGCGATAGTTGTCCCAGAAGCACTTTGTCTCGTTTGCCTTTGAGCTTCGGCAAATTTGGGTCTGTTCCTGCTCGAAGGGTCTCGTTGGCATCTCATTTTGGTGATATTAAAGATGGTGTCTGACATTGCTCCATTTCATTGTCTTCGACTCCTTTACCATAGCAGTTCCTCTGTGTGAACTGCTGTCAATGAAGTTATCAACTGTCACGATCTTCCAATTATGATTGAAGGGCAATACTTCTGCATTGCCTCTTCTGTTCTTGCTTTTGTTCAGGTTTTCACTTTGTGCAATAAGAGACAAGTTTAAACAATAGCACCACCTTGGCATTTGTGTTGCTCCGTATTCCAAGATTAAACTTAACTGGGACTGTCACCATTGGTGTTTCCTGGGAGAATGATACTTAAATGATATTACATGGATCACTTTGTTGTTGTACTAACAATCAGGTGTCTGAAATTTTATTTGCTTATTTTAGTTCCCTTTTTTTCTCTTGAACATGAGAATTACATCATGAAAAAATTTGCAATTGTTTTTGTCCACCCTCCTGCCGGTTCAACAAATTAAGTCCACCTTCTTCAAGGGGAAAAAGAATAAAAACAATGGGGTTTTTGGGGAATTTATATATTACGACTTGTATGGAAATTTCTATATACAACTGTCCTGTGGAATATGTTTAGCTTTTAATGATTTGGGCATTTCAGTTGTAAGTTCCGTTCGCGATTTGGCATCCGAGAAAGGTGTTGTATGTTTTTCTTCCTATCAGGCAAAGAGAAACACTCTGATGTATATGCAGTAGATGCTAAAGTTTCAAACTTTATTTTTATTTCTTCTTGCTCTTTCTTTTCTTTCTTTTTTGGAGTTGTGGGAGTGGGGCAGATGTTATCTACATTCTTGTCTAGCTTCACAATTATTTCCGTTAAAGAAGGAAAAGAAAAGCAGAAAATGAATGAATTGGTATTGGAAACTATCTGGATAAATTGGGAGGAAATATGGCCTTCGTAACCAATCATAGTTTGTAATCAATCTTAGTTTGAAAAGATACGGTAAAACATATATGAATCATGAATTCTTCAAAGCGGGAAATCATGAGTTTATTGCAGAACAAGTCCTCCCTCAGATTGATCAAGCTTATTCTCTATTTATTTTAATTGAAAAGAAGGGCCTGGATTTGGGTTGAGTTTATTCATGAGGTATCTGAGTTTCAAGTAGTTCTAGAAGTTCTCTTCCTTCCTATATGCTCTACAATTTATTAGTTTTAGTGTTGTATTATTTCCGTTAACATTATACCATGCAACACATATGATAGTTGCTAAATATAGTAGTTTTAAAGCGGATGCTGGAGCTTATTGCAAACAGATTGTGATTCATGGGGCAGCAACTTCTTCCTCAGATTTGGAACTTCTAGTTCAAGGCTTTTATGATGAGGTAAGTCAGATTATTTTGTTAGTTGGAAAACTGTGAGTTATTCCCTTGGCACCCTTGGCCTAGCAGTCAGAGAAGTGGGTGAAAATCTTGGAGACCAAGGTTCAAATTTAGACAAAAAATCACTTGGTGGTTTCTTTGTGTTTGTCTAAGTTTTGGTAGGTCTCTACCTAATATAGTATCTATGTTGGTGGGAGGTAGCAGGTACCTGGTGGAGGGTTTGCATTTCCTGCTTTAAAGACCTTGATGTCATATTCTTTGCTAGTGGTCATATTCTTTCAGGGAATTGTTGGGTAGAGAGGTGAATAGTGTAAATTTACTAGAAATCTCAGTCGTGCTACTTTTTCCTTCATGCATGAAATTTCCCATGCATTTTGAAACCTTATTCATCAATCAACTACTCGTCATCACAAGCTAGTAGAGATTTGGAATCTTGCATGCCTCGGCTAAAAGTGAAACTTCAGGCAAGATTAATTGTATACTTGTAATGACCCTCTAAGTCATTTTCTGCATTTCCGTACTATTTTGACGTTTAGAGCTTTCCTATAGCTGCCCCAAGTCATTTATGACTTGCTGGAGCCGATAGTTCGGTTACCGGACAGTGCATTTGGTTTTTAGAGCCAATTCCTTGTTTTGTAGTTCTCGCTATTAAGGATTGGGTATCGGGCCTAAACTTTAGGTAAACGACCTCATATGCCGATTCTGACAGTTTTGTTAGATCCGAAACGTCGATTTTAGGCTAGGGGCACCTTTGATTTGGGTCCCGAGACTTCCGGACTCGTTTTAAGCTATTGGGTAGAAGTTGGTTAAAACGACCATTGGGTGTGGGACCCATAATTCATTGAAACAACCTCGGATGCAAATTTTGATGGGGCCGTTGAGTCCGGAATATCGAATTTGGTAGGGTAGCATAGTTCGTTTACGTTCACGGGATTTCGAACGAATCCTGAGGGTCCGATCGAAAACTTGGCAAATGCCACGCTTAGCTGGTGCAGGCCAAGGCTGTTGGCTATCGCGATCGCGATGACCTTGGACGCATTTGTGAAGGGTAAGCCAGACGCGTTTGTGAAGGGTAAGCCAGTCGAGTCCTGCGATCCCGATGGGGTCCCCGTGATCACGATGAAGGGACCCCTGGCAGTATTTAATGCTGCCAAACCTAATTTTCTCTTCATTTTTTCAGGTACCAAGTTCCATTAAACCCTAGTGAGAGTGTGAAGAGTGGTATTTGATCATTGGGTATTTGTGGTGAGTTGGAGACGATGGTGTGGTCATTTCCTCTTCGCTATTTTCGTAAGTCTCCATAGAATTCCTAATTAATTCTCCGTTTTAAACTTAAATCCCTAGTTTACTTTGTGAGTTGATTTAAAGTTCGTTTGTGCTCGGATTTCACTCATTTGTGAGGGTAAATGATCCTTGATCTTAGAGGGACGTTTTGACGATTTCAAAGTTATAATTCCGTAAGAGGGCTCTACATGTGATTTTTCGCTCGATTTTGAACCCGGAGCATTTATATGCAATATGGGTATTGTTATTTTTGTATTAATGTGTAAATCATTATTTTGATAGTGTGGCATCGTGAGGAGGCTTTTCGGAAGGGAAAAGCTTCGATTTAGTGGACTTTCTCTAGCACTCGTCGGCGTCCAGGTAGACTAGGCTTACCTTTCTCATAGATTGAGCTTTATTATGATATTACTAAAGTATTATGCTAGATTTGGGTTGGAATTTATGGATTGGTCATATGTTTAGGGGATTTTGGAATAATTAACCGATTAGAGAGCCTTTTTAGGTACTAATTAACCCATTCATCGTCTCCTCGAATTAAATTGTTGTTGTAGGGTTTATTTAGACATAATTAACACCTTGTAAAGGAACCTTGAAGCCTTAGTCTAGTTTTGGGTAGAAATTTCTTTAGTATGGACTTTCGGGGTTAGTCTTTATTAGGTAAAATATCCTAATTAGCTCCATGTAGACCTAGTAGGACTCCTTTCGTAAGCCTTACCTATATTCTTGAGCCTTGGGTTGATTTGGACATCCTTCTAGTCCGTGGTTAGATTTGATATCGTGTGTTCACTTTAAAGACCAGTTCGAGTCCGGTATTTACTATACTTATGATACTTTAAAGACCATTTCGAGTCCTATATTTACTATTTACTTATGATGCTATATTACCGGTTCGAGTCTGACATCTATGATATGGTTATGATGTTAAGAACCTGGTTCGAGTCAGGTATTTCTTTGTAATACAGGATTCTTGGATATGGCTTCGGTGGTCAGTTATGTTATATTCATTTTTTTGTCATTGGTTCTTTTTCGAATTGCATCCATCGGGTTTATGGGGGCTTTGTTTGGGTTAATTTTCTCTTGTCTATGCCTACTGGGCTTATGGGGGTCCAATTAGGCTGTAGTTAGATGTCTTATTTTCAATAGTATTTACCTCGTCATTTATTATCTGTCAGCTGGAGCGTTATTCAGGTTTGCCCCTCTTATCCCTGACTTTAGTTTACATCCTCGCATTTTATTATGCTTTTATTTGATTTAGCTCAGTCAGCCGATGATGTCTATTGAGTGCCCGTTGCTTTGGTACTTATACTGCACTTCTGCATCTTTTCTGATGCAGATTCGAGTACTAGCTATCGCTGCTGACGCTCTATCCATCTTGCTCTCAAGACTCGGAGATAGGGTGAGCTTTCAGAGGCGGAGCTGATTCTTTCTCCCTTCTTTACTATTGGACAGTCTTTAGTTTTCGAGGCTTTCTGTGTATTGATACTGTTCGGTACTTATTTTTGTATTTAGTGGCTCTTGTACTAGCCTTACTAGGTCGTGGAATATTCGTTTGTTCTCTCTTTCTCGCTTGGTATTATTTGCTATTGCATTATTTTCTCTTGCTTGCAATCTTATTGTATGCTTGATTTCTGATATTGATGTTACCTTCCTCCAATTAGCCCATTACTTTTCATTTCGGGCTAATGTTTAACTTACCTACTAGCGGGTCGAGTAGGTGCCATCATGACTCAGAAATTGGGTCACGACAAATTGATATTGTATAGTTGGTATAGGAGCAAGTGTCTAGTAGAGCTCCACAGATCGGAACGATGATGTCCGTATCTTATCTTCAGGAGGCTATAGGACATTCTTAGGAAAAATCTCACTTTCTTTATATGTTGGTTTCTAAAAGTTCTTCTTGTTTCACTCTTTCCCAGATGGCTAGGACACGAGCTACGACGACTAACGATGAGGACCCTGAGCCTGCAGCTAGGGCACCCTTATAGGCCGTGGCCGACCCAGAGGTCAAGATCAGCTAGAGCTGCAGCCCTAGCTAGGGGTCAGGACAGGGAGTCTTCACCAGATCCTGTTATTGCTCCCGATCCAGAGATTCTGCCACTCCAGCCATTGGTGGGCCAGGGGGCAGCCCAGGCTCCACCGAGATTTTTTTCTTTGTCATTGCTCAGGGATGCCTTGGTCCAGTTATTGGGATTAATTAGTGGTGCACTTTCTGATGGTGCACAGTTTGTGGATCAGAGTGCTACAGATATAGGAGTGCGGCCTGTAGCTGCGGCTCCCAAAGTTGAGATCCCTCCAACACCGGTAGTTTTTCAGCCGACAGCCGCCCATCCTACTATGTTTGTTGAGGAGAAGAAGATGTTGGGAAGATTTCTAAGATTGACTCCACCTAGGTTTTCTGGGGCTCCAGGAGAGGATACATTTGAGTCCTTGACTGCATGAGAGGATAGACTCCATAATTTGGGCTTGGTTGAGGCACGTGGGATAGGCTACACTACCTTAAGTTGGATAGACTCCATAATTTGGGCTTGGTTGAGGCACGTGGGATAGGCTACACTACCTTAAGTTGGACTTGGCAGCCAGACAATAATGGAGATGTTATCTTTATTCCAAGCCAGCTGGATCTCCCCCATGACATGGACTCAGTTCTCTGAGGCTTTCTTGGAGAAGTATATGCTTCTTAGTCTTTGTGAGTGCTTGAGATACCAGTTTACCGGCTTACAACAGGGTTCTATGTCGGTTATTGGATATGAGGCACGATTCCACGAGTTGGCCAGACATGCTACTACGATCTTACCTACCGAATATGAGCGGATTCGGTGTTTTGTTAGGGGACTGAGACTTCCTCTTCGTATGGTTACTCAGAGTTTGGTTTCCACTGGCAGGTCTTTTGTTGATGTTTCTGATCATGTACATACTATGGAGGAGATACATCGCGAGGCCCAAGGGGGCAGCGATAAGAGGTCGAGTCAGCAGGGTAGTTTCACTGGGAGTCAGCGGCTCAAGGTTTAGAGGTAGAGGTTCACAAGATAGGTACCCTCTGCATCATTCTTATCAGCACCAGGGTCTGCCTAGTAGACCCGTTCAGGTAACACTTCAGGTTACTGACGGAGGTCGATTCGGTTATAGTGAGTACAGTGTCCAGAGCAGTGGCCAGCCTTCGAAGGGTGCATATTCTGGGTCTTCTAGTCATAGTGGCTATTCCGGATCAATCGGATCTTCTAGACAGGGCAGAGTGCCCGGGGCTTGCTATGATTATGGGGTAGTTGGTCATTACTCCAGAGAGTATCCCATGTGCGGGATGGTTGTGCCTGCAGCGCAGAGTGTTCAGCCGATCAGATCAATGCCACCTCCAGCCAGAGGTGGTGCTCAGGATCGTAGGGGTGGTCCCTAGGGTTCTCGAGGGTGTCCTTAGTCAGGTAAGACAGGTGGTAGGTCAGGTACCCAGTCCAGGGGCAGATGGGGTCATTGTATGTTGTACCTGGTATCCCGGAGGAAGAGTCTTTGGATGCTGTTATTACAGGTACGATTTCAGTATGTCGTCAGCCAGCTAAGACTTTACTTGATTCGGGATCCACTTATTCTTATGTGGCTACTTATTGTGCACCACGATTAGAGTTATCTTGGGAGCTTTTATCTGTGCCATTGCGTGTATCTACTCTCGTGGGTGATTCTTTAGTAGTGGATCAGGTTTATATATCATGTGTTGTGACCGTCCGAGAGTTTGATACTCAAGCTGATCTCATTGTGTTAGATATGGTGGATTTTTTCATGATTCTAGGCATGGACTGGTTATCCCCTTATCATGCGGTTTTGGATTGTTTTTTCAAGACCGTTACCCTAGCCATGCTTGGCATTTCCACAGTTGTGTGGCAGAATTCTTTTAGCCCGCCCACCGATAAGGATTATTTATTATGTTTGGGCTAGGAGACTGATATCAAGAGGTTTCGAGTCTTATCTTGCTTATATTCGTGATGTTAGCACAGAGAGTACTTTGTTTGATTTTGTTCCTACAGTCAGAGATAAATTTTCCTGATGTCTTCCCTACCGATCTACCTGGCTTTCCTCCTGAGCACGATATTGAGTTTGCTATTGATCTTGAGCTGGGCACCTGACCTATTTCTATGGCACCTTACCGTATGGCTCCTGAAGAGCATAAGGAGCTGAACTCTCAACTTCAGGATCTTTTGGGAAAGGGTTTCATTAGGCCGAGTGTATCGCCTTGGGGTGCTCCTGTCTTATTCGTGAAGAAAAAGGATGGTTCTATGCATATGTGTATTGACTACAGGTAGCTGAATAAGGTGACAATGAAGAATAAGTATCCTATGCCTCGTATTGATGATTTGTTCGACCAGCTTCAGGGAGTGGCAGCGTTTTCTAAGATGGACTTGAGATTCAGTTATCATCAGTTGAGGATTTGGGCGGTGGACATCCCTAAGAGAGCCTTCAGGACTCGCTATGGCCATTATGATTTCCTTGTGATGTCTTTTGGGTTGACCAATGCTCCAACAACGTTCATGGATTTGATGAACTGCATTTTCAGGCCTTATTTGGACTCCTTTGTGATTGTCTTCATTGATGACATCCTTGTGTATTCGAGGAGTAGGGAGGAGCACGAGCAATATTTGAGGATTGTGCTCCAGACTTTGAGAGATCATTGGCTTTTTGCAAATTCTCAAAGTGCAAGTTTTGACTCGATTCTATTACATTCCTAGGGCATGTGGTGTCTAAGGATGGGATTATAGTAGACCCGATAAAGATTGAGAGTATTCGTGATTAGGCCACACCTATATCTCCGATCGAAGTTCGTAGTTTTATTGGTTTGGCTGGTTACTACAGGCGGTTTGTTGAGGGTTTTGCTTCTATTGTAGCGCCTATAACTAGATTGACTAGGAAGAAAGTTCCTTTCCAGTGGTCCGCTGAGTGCAAGTCGAGCTTTCGAAAGCTCAAGGACTTGCTTACTTTCGCCCCTATTTTGACTCTTACTATTGATGGCGAGGGGTTTACAGTTTATTGTGATGCTTCTGATGTTGGTTTGTGTTGTGTGTTCATGCAGCAGGGCCGAGTTATTGCTTATGTGTCTAGGCAACAGAAGATTTATGAGTGCAACTACCCCACTCATGATTTGGAGTTGCCAGCGGTAGTTTTTGCGCTTAAGATTTGGAGGCATTACTTGTATGGTGTTCGCTGTGAGATCAATACTGAACACCGTAGTCTTCATTACATTATGACCCAGAGAGAGCTGAATTCGAGGCAGTACAGGTGGATTGAGTTGCTAAAAGACTATGATATCTCTATTCTCAACCATCAAAGCTAGGCAAATATGGTAGCGGATGCCTTGAACCAGAAGGTAGTGAGTATGGGTAGCTTGGCTTTTCTTTAAGCCACAAAGTGGTCGTTGGCTTTGGACGTTCATTTCTTAGCCAACTTGATGGTTAGACTCAATATTTCGGACTCCAAGAGGATCCTTGCTAGTGTTGAGACTAGGTCTACTATGTTTGAGCAGATTCGGAGTCGCCAGTTCAAGGATAGTAGACTTTGTGACATCCGTGATCAGGTTCTGTGAGGTGAGTCCAGTCGGGCTACCTTAGACTCTGAGGGCATTCTGAGATTTGATGGCCGCATTTGTGTTTCGAAAGTTGGGGACTTGATTCAATTGATATTACAGGAGGCTCATAGCTTTAGATATTCTATTCACCCTGGTACAACTAAGATGTATAGGGATTTGAGGCAGCATTACTAGTGGAGCGGCATGAAGAGAAATGTTGCGGACTTTGTGGCTTATTACCTATGTTGTCAACAAGTAAAGGCTGAGCGTCAGAGACCAGGTGGATTGTTTCAGAGAATACCCATTCCTGAGTGGAAGTGGGAGCGGATTACTATAGACTTCGTTAGGGGTTTACCTCGTACCTCTCGTGGTTCCGATAGCATTTGGGTCATAGTAAATTGGTTGATCAAATTGGCTCATTTCATCCTAATTTAGATTTCTTTCAGTGTTGAGAGGTTAGCCCGTAGCTATGTTCGTGAGATAGTTTGCCTTCATGGATTACCCGTCTCCATTATTTCAGACAGAGGCTCGGTGTTCACTTTTAGCTTTTAGAGGGCATTTAAGGAGGAGTTAGGCACTCAGGTTGATCTTAGCACCGCATTCCATCCCCAGAATGATGGTTAGTCAGAGCGGACTATTCAGGTTCTGTAGGATATGCTCTGTGCCTGTGTTATGGACTTTGGAGGTCAGTGGGAGCAGCACTTAGCCTTAGCAGAGTTTTCTTATAATAATAGCTACCATTCGAGTATTGAGATCGCACTATTTGAGGCTTTATATGGTAGGCATTATCGATCTCTAATTGGTTGGTTTGACAACTCCAAGGTTAGGCCTTGGGGTACTGACTTACTTCGTGAGTTGTTGGATAGGGTCCGGGTGATCCAGGATAGGTTGAGAGCACCCCGAAGTAGACAAAAGTGTTATGTCGTTCGTAAACTTCATGCTTTGATGTTTGGAGGGGGTGACAGAGTCTTCCTTCGGGTATCGCCTATGAAGGGCATGATGAGGTTTGGGAAAAGGGTCAAGCTTAGCCCCAGGTATATTGGACCATTTGAGATACTCCGAGCAGTTGGAGAGATGGCTTATGAATTGGTCTTTCCCCCAAATTTTTCAGCTGTTCACCCAGTTTTTCATGTCTCCATGTTGCGGAGTTATATCCCGAATGAGTCACATGTGCTTCGGTGGGACTCGGTTCAGTTAGACGAGAGGTTGACTTTCGTGGAGGATCCTATTCTCATATTAGCCAGGGATGTCAGACCGTTGTTGTCACGACCCGAGACTACCCCCTAGTTGTAACAAGATGCTTAAAGTCACAAGTGACCCCAAGTTAACCCATGGCCTGGTATGACATTAAGAATACTGAAATAACTGATATAATACTGTGCGGAAGCTAAATTGAAATGACACAATCATAATAACAACAAAATCCTTACTGAATATCAAAACTAAGATTGTCTGACATAAACAACATGCTGAAAATCTAACTGTCTGTCTGAAAGCCTCTACATCATGTGAGTTGTTGGGACAAGCCCCCAACTAACTCCAACTGTTTGAAACTAAATGATACTGAAAAGAAAGACTGATAATTGGCCCTCGAATGATGAGGACTCACTAACACTGCTGCTGATATGGTATGGAGTTGTACTAAGCGTGATCCGTATGCTGAACATCTGAACCTATATTATAAAATAATATAGCGCAAAGAAGGTATGCAATCAGTACTTTAAATATACTGAGTATATGAGATGGTAAAATACTAATATAGGTTGAACATGTTGCATGTGACATGGTAAACTGATGCAAGACCAGGTAATAACATGTCATGTATGATAAGCTGAACAACTGAATACAAGGTCATACAAGTATCTGAATCTGAAATATGAACTGTGGATTGTGGGAGCTACTATTACCAACATACCCCAATCTGAGCTCGTCGGGGTCCAACCTATAACCCCAGCTGGAAGGGTGTTCGGTACCTTGCTAAGGTACAAAAACTGACGGACGTGGATCCACTAAACTGATGTCCAAAAGGACTAAGGTTTCAAGCCTAGTCTGACCGGTAACCCTTTAGAACCTACGGTGGCACCGTAGTTCTGGGACTTAGGGACTTCTACTAAAGGTCTTAGCCTAACTGATGGGTGAGCCTTCATACCTACGTCCGCTTGGTGCAAAGTACTAATCCCAACTGAATGACACTGATACAGAGATGCTCAATAATGATAATAATATGAAAACTATAAATAAATACAGTATATGAAAGCATTCAAACATGTAAGCTAGAGGATTCAATACTAATAAATATACGCATGAAATCCTAGGTCATCGGGTGTTCATAACCTGCAATCTCTAAAGAATACAACTATCATGATAATACCGTAAACTGAGTGAATTAAGGAATTTAATAACTCAAATCCAAAAATCATGGTTTTCACAATATAATTAATATTTATAATATTGAAAATGTAATGATACTGAAATTCATGCTAAAACATGCGTTTATAACTCATTGAGATCAAGGAACTGGAATTATCAAGAAATTCAAAACATTCTAAACCCTAAGCTCTATGGAAGGAATGAAACTGAAGAATTGAGTTAACTTTGGGACTCATTGGGTGAAAGGAAACCCATTGATGAAATCCCACATACCTGAAGATGAAAACCTTGGAGAAATCTTTGAAATTGGAAGCTTGAAGTTGAAAACCCTAACTCTGCCTTGGAGAAAGAAAAATCGCCTCTTTCTTATTTTAAAGATAAGTGTCGATTTATTTCTATGTAATGAGGGTTTAGGGTAATTTTAGGCTTAATAATCAACCTTGAAATAGTTTAAACGACATAGTTTTAATGTAAAAGAGTGGGAAAAGACTGAGGTGCCCTTATAAAAACATACTGGAAAAACTGCTGGGAGAAACCCACGAGACCTTCCCATGATTGTGGGTCCTACCTACGATTGTGTGTTTTGATCATGGTATGGGCTGGACTTTTTGGTTCTATGAACATGATCAAACGAGCCATGGTACGATCGTAGGACCCACTCACGATTGTGCTTTGGTCCGTAAGTTGTAGGTCTCAACCGGATCAATTTTTCAAAGTCCAGATCATACCTAAGATCGTGCTTTCTAACAACGGTCGTGGTACCCTTTCATGGTTGGAAGGTATACATATCAACTTGCAGGTTTTCGGGGTTGTTTCAATCAGACGCGAGCATGGTACGATCGTAATTTGTAACCACGATCGTACCTTCACTTGTAGGTTCTCACTGTTGTACAGTGCTTCACTGAAATCGCCATAACTCTTAGCTGCAGCATTAGATTAAGGTGAATCTTGATGTGTTGGAAAATTAATTCAAATATCTATCATTTGGTGTGTCTTGAGCTCAAATTGACTATAGCAAGATTCTTCACATGGAAACCACCGGTAATGAAGGTTTCAACTTGGCAATGAGCTAGGTGTTATTTGTGGAATTAATACATGTCTAAATCACTTATAATACAGCTGAAATATGTAGTTTAATTTTACATGTACTTGAAGCATGGTTCTAATCTTAACTTGGATTTTCGGGGTGTTACAATATCTCCCCCTTGGGGTCATTCGTCCCCGAATAAAAATTAACTAAGCTGAAGAGTTAGGGAAAGAGTTGTCATCCCAACACTAAATTTCTAAGGGCTGAATACTGACATGATAACTGAAACATGGACTGAATTTGAACTCATGAATGCATGACATGACATGAGACAAAAATAATTAATGAAGGGGAAACTATTACCTCAAGCTTGAATAGAGTTAGAAGAGAAAATATGAGGGTACTTGGTCATCATATCTACCTCTTCTTCCCAAGTAACTCCCTTAATAAGCTGATTTCGCCAAAGAACCTTACTGAAGCGACCTCCTTATTCCTCAACTTACGAACCTGTCGGTCAAGAATCTCAACTGGGACCTCTTCGTAAGAGAGACTATCTTTCACACCCACACTATCTAAAGGAAAAACTGGTGCAGGATCACCAATGCACTTCTTTAACTGAGACACATAAAAGACTGGATGCACTGACGCTAAGTCTGTGGGCAAATCCAACTCATAGGCTACATTGCCAAAATGACCCACTATCTTATAAGGACCAACATAACAGGGACTGAGTTTCCATTTCTTGCCAAATCTCTTCACCCCTTTCATGGGTGAAACTTTCAAGTAAGCCAAATCACCAATAGCAAACTCAAGTTTCCTACTCCTCACATCTGCATATGATTTCTGACGACTCTGGGCTGTTTTTAGTCTTTCTCCAATCAACTGGAATTTCTCCATAGCTTCATGGACTAAATAAGGCCCTATCAATATAGCTTCACAAACCCTAAAACAATCAATAGGATATCTACATCTCCTACCATAAAGTGCTTCGAACGGGGCCATTTGAATACTAGTATGATAACTGTTATTAGAATCAAACTCAATTAAAGGCAAATAATCATCCCAACTACCTTTGAAATCTATCACACATGCCCTCAACACATCCTCTAAAATCTGAATGGTTCGCTCTGCCTGACCATCTGTTTGTGGCTAAAAAGTTGTACTGAGGTGAACTTGGGTACCAAGACCCTTCTGGAATGTCTTCCAAAGCTGATAGGTAATCTGAGTACCCCTATATGAAATGATGGTCAAAAGTACACCACGTAACTTCACTAATTCCCGAAGATAGAGTCTAGCATAATCCACGACTGAGTCTGAGGTGTTAACTGGCAGAAAATGGGCTGACTTAGTCATTTGATCTACAATAACCCAAATAGAATCATGTTGTCGGCGAGTATGAGGCAATATTGTAATGAAGTCCATACTCACTACTTCCCACTTCCAAGTAGGAATACTGATATCCTGAAGCTTACCACCAGGTCTCTGGTGCTCAACCTTAATCTGCTGGCAATTTAGACACTTAGCCATAAATTCCGTGATATCGTTCTTTATGCCATTCCACCAGTAGACTTTTCGTAGATCACGCTACATCTTAGTGGCTACTGGGTGAACTGAATATCAAGAACTGTGAGCTTCTGTTAGCATCCTCTGTCTCAAGTTATCCATATTTGGAACACATAGTCTGCCCTGAGAGCGAAGAACACCATCTCCCCCCTTAGCAGAAAACCTCAACCTTCTGACTATGGACCTCTTCTTTCAACTTAAGCAAAATGGGATCACTATCTTGCTTTTCTTTTACCTCAGCTATTAAGAAAGATTCTGAACCATTCTAAATCAAGGTATTGCCTTCGGCTGAATCAATTAAACCGAACTCCCAATCTAGCAAGCTGGTAAACCTCACGAGCTAACTCTTTTTTCTCGTCCTCAATATGAGCAACATTTCCCATATACAATCTACTAAGAGCTTCAGCCACAATATTGGCTTTATCCGAATGGTACAAGACACTTATATCATAATCCTTTAACAACTCTAGCCATCTTCTATACGAAGATTTAGATCTTTCTGGCCAAATACATACTGAAGGCTTTTGTGATCAGTGAACACATCAAAATTAACCCCATAAATATAGTGCCTCCAAATCTTTAAGACAAAAACAACTGTTGCCAACTCAAGATCATGAGTCGGGTAATTCTTCTCATGAGGCTTGAGCTGTCTAGAGGCATATGCTATAACCTTTCCATGTTGCATTAACACACAACCAAGGCAAACTCTAGATGCATCTTAATAAACCATAAACCCATCTAAACCCTCTGGTAGAGTCAAAACTAGAGCAGAGGTGAGTCGAGTCTTCAACTCCTGAAAACTCTTCTCACAAGAATTGGACCACTGAAATTTGACTTTTTTCTGAGTCAATTTGGACATGGGGGAAGCAATAGAGTAAAATCCCTCAACAAAAAATATGTACATAAGGGAAGCAATAGAGTAAAATCCCTCAACAAACCATCTGTAGTAACCGGCTAAACCAAAGAAACTCCTGATATCTGATTGAGAGTGATGTCGCCAAAAATATACCTCCAAAAAAGTATAACGCGGTCGATGTATCAAATATAAAACCCAACTAGGTTGGGGTCGATCCCACAGGGAATAGGACAAAATTATGTCAAGTTCTTGTCCGAGTAATTGACAAGTAAGTAAGAAGAGGGGTTTTTGTAAGTAAATAGTAACAGAAATGATTGTTGATTTTCGGATTTGTAATCAATATGAGAAATACACTAGGACTGTGATCCCCAATGATTCCTAAACTCCACCGGTTACTTGCACTAGAAAAACTGTCCCACTGCGTTGCATGCAAAATCTAACAAGTTAGGTTCATCTAAACGTCTCTCAACCTTGGTTAGACGAATTTCACTCTTCCCCTCTAGGTCTCCGAGTGTCGCACTACTAACTCTTGTACTGGATCTCAGATAACTATCCCTGTTACGACTCAAGTTTTAGATAAAGGTTGACAACTTCAAATCTCTGTTGTTATTCCCTTTTCCCAATCACAACCTCTCTCTCGAGCAAGACTAGAATACAAAAGAGTTTCTAATGTTTGCAACCGTTAGAAGATCAATTATAATGAAGGAAATAACAATAAATGCATTCACACCGGTTCAGAATTGCTTTGCACTTAACCCATTTTGTTAATTCCTCATGGTTTACACAACCGTAGTTGATGGGTTTATCTACTCATGATTGCAAGAACACAAGAAGAATTCAATGAAGAAAATATAATTGTAAACTCACGGTAAGAAGAAAACTCTGAAATCTCAATATCAATAAAACCCTAGAATTGGTGTCCCAAGAGTACAAAACCAATAATGTAATTATGGACTAAAAATAATGAAAAATATCTCTCAAAACAATGTAATGACCCACCCCTAAACATAGGACAATATAGGGGTATTTATAGATACAAGATGAATCCTATCCTAAACAAAATAAGAGAATAGAGTTGGTACTTTTCCACGATACAGTTACTTGGTGTCGTAGGACCAAGTCACGTCACGTGGGTCCCTGTCATGGAAATCATGCCACTTCACAAACTTTCAGGAGTCGACCCACAGCACCGACCTACGTCACGTAGGTCGACTCACGTGACGTTGCCGTGAGTCACTCCTCTGGTATGGACTTGGCTCTTTCGTCTTCAACTAATTCGTTCTCATACATGATTCTTCCTTTTTGTCCATTTTACCTCCTAAAACCTATTCTCCTGCAATACAGAACAGAAAACACAGCATACCAACCAAACATACCCCAGTTATTACATATTTTACTTGTTTTAAGCATCGAAAGTGCCCTGAAACCATGGCACATAAACACCCTCAACTTAGAATGTTTGCATGTACTCAGGCAAACAAAACAAAATAAACATATACGATGCCTAACTAAGAGAAACCTAAGAGACCTATGGCAGTCGACTTATCACTTTTGGTACTAAAACTTTTCCTACCCCTCCTATTTGCGACTCAAAACCATAGTATGTATACATGCAGCATATTATCATGCCACAAAAGGGATCAAGTGATGGCATCAGATTATGAACAAACAACTAAGAATATATGCAAATGATATTATCCGAACAAATAGCAGCTAACCATGCAACCCATGTACTCTCACAACAAAGAAGTCCCATACACTCACAATATACCAATGAATATCAAAGTAGGGATTGGGTCAAAATACTCTCTCTCACAAAGAAGTTCAAACAATGTGCGTGAAATACCATAGGCCTGCCCTTATTTTCTATACCTTAGTTTTTCGGACAGTTGGACTAGGAGCACTATAGGACTTTTATCGACTTGTAATGTAGGCTTGAGGACGGGTGTGGTACATATGGATATGGTGACTCAACCCTTCTTGACATTACATTATTTTTGGCTCCACTTTCCAGCCATTCTTATTTTATTCTCCCTTATTCTCCTTCATTTATTTTCAAATTTTGGGTGTGATTTTCTTCATATTTTCAAAACACTTTTTTTTTTTTTTTTTTTTTTTGCAATTTCTATTTATTTCACTCATATTCTTTTTTCTTCACACTCAAATCTATTTCCTTTTTCTTTTACTAACCCCTTCTTGATACCCAAATTGATATATGCACCCCTATAATAGCCACCCTCAACTTAGGCGATTTGCCTGAGTTGAGGTATACAATGTACAAGGAGGGACCAGGGCTAAGACAGGTTTATTGTAAGTCAAAATGGGAAGGTGAATGGGCTAATGAAAGAAATAGGTCAATTAAAACTCAAAATCTGGATCAAGGGATATTAACTTCATTTGGTCGGGCATTTAGGCTAAAAGTGGACTTATTCAAGAACGACCTAAGATCCTTTCCTAACCTCTATCCTATAAACTAGGAAAGACTAACCAGGCAAGTTCTGAATCGCACACCCAAAGTGAACTAAGTAATGACCTCACACACACATAGCACAGGGTTACACTATCAACTACTACCTATCTAGCTCATGCATTGCTAGCTACCATCATGTTGCCTATAATACTAATGCCATAACAAGATCCAACGGCTGTCACAAACTAACATACTACACACGCAGTTCAAAACCAAATTTTTTGGAGGGGTGTCCTTTAAATAATCACAAAGCATCATTATCAAAAACTTGTTCAAAACTTGTTAAAAATTGGACTGCACTAAGGTTCCCCTATTTTTCACCTAATTAAATAGAAAACACATAAATAATCTAAATAACAACCTAAACATGCCGGTTCTACTATGATAGCACACTTGGGGGAAAAGAAAATATGGCAACAAAAACCCGCAAGTGGTGGTATATCCCCACCCCCAACTAAATAATGGTGCACTGCCCTCAGTGCATAACTATCAATATGATAAGTGTAAGAGAGTAAAGACATACCTGCGGTGACTTAAGCACCATATGTGGGCCCATGCACAACGAGATTATCTATATGCTCTCAGAGCTCCACACTAGGTGTGTCTGGTGGAGGGGGTGACTGACTAGAGGATGCACCCTGTGCCCTCTGCTTATGAAAAATCTGACTAACATGGTATTCTTCATGGGAGGACTTAGTAAAACTCTGTAGATCACTCTCAAACTCGTCTCCACTATCAGTCTGTCCCTCAGGACTCCGTGGCTGCTTGCCTCTAGTAATAGGAGGCTCCTCATTAGCAAACAAATCCACCTCAAAAATTGGTGCTGAAGGTACCAGTATAGGTATGGGTGGATCTATAGGAGTATGGCTAACTGCTAAATCTCGAACCTCTTCCCTCAACACAGCCACCTCTTTGGTCAACCCCGTCAAATATGGGATATGGGCCTCTCTCAACTAGCTACCCATCCAGTGCTCAAAACTGTCAATCTGGCCATGTAGCTCACGCATAAACTTCTCCATAGCAGCAGTCATGCGAGCCTCAAATCTCACCTCAGAAGCCTATATCGACGTCCTAACCCATAGATTAAGTTAAGATACCAACATAGCCATTTGGGCCTCTGTGTGAGCTTATCGCTTAATAACTTGTGTCTGTCTATCCACTAACTGCTGCAAAAACTCTTGTAAAACAGTAATCATGCCAGACGAGGGTGGTGGTACGGTAGTACCTCCTCATTAATTACGGGGACTATGCCCTTGTTTGGCAACCTCCTAGCCTCGGGGTCACTAACTGGTGCTGAAGTGCTAATCGGTTCCTCTAGATCCACTTGCCCTTCAAAAAGAGCGGAGCCTGATAAAGTAGAGAGCTGAGACCCCCTCTGGAAAACTGGGATAGCACTTCACTTCTACATCAACCCTACATCAGCTATGTGGGTCACCTCAATGGTGTGATCTACTACAGGCATCATAACGACACCAACACTATTGCATAGAACCTGAATCAGATAGGGGAAAGGGATGCTAGTAAAGTCTTTAAAGGCACGCTTATGAATCTCCTCAATAATGTAGCGGGCTATGTTAATGTCATATACGATGATGATACTCGCTACTAGAATAGCTCGATCAGGAGTAAGAGAATTATATGCACCTTTGGGACCGCGACGGTGCCTTATAACTGACCACTAAAACCTTCCCATAAAGTGAAGTGAGGACTTTTTAATATCCAACTTCTCAGCCACCCATTTTGCATCTATGCTATCCTCGGTGATATATTGTGCAATCCACCATAGTAGCTCTAAGAGCTGAGAAACATCCTTCATTTTGTTTCTATTCTTCACCGTCTCCATGCGGTGAACAAACTCAGCCGTACTAGCTGGAAGTGGACGTTCAACACCAAACAAGAACCTGTGGATAGTCTGCTCAGAGTTGTCTATTGTGATCTCACGAACCAAAGTGTGAGTCAATGGTGGTTGGTCCAAATATCACTTCTCATTTGGTGTGATTAATTCAATAGAAGCAACATATAAAGCATAAAAATCACGAACCAACTTTGGGCTATAGCTACCATAAGGCTCCGTCATCCACCTAAATCCATAGTGATCAAACACTTTCTTAATCTCGGGTAGTTCCTTTAACTCATCTAATGGATACTGGGGCTCCTCAGTGATACTTCATCTACACACTCCCCGCTCAGTCGGCTCTGCATTCCTATCATAAATGGCCTTCATACCGTGAACACACCACCTCTTGTTTTCCCTTTGTACTACAGCTGTGACCCGCTGTGCAACCACTTATCTCTGTGAGAAAGTTGTGAAATCCTGAACACCAGTGCCTGAAATAGAAGCTATCTCATCATCCTCACCACTACTATCGGACTCAGAATCATCCGCACCCTCATTAATCTCATCGGTCCCAGGTGCATCAGCCTCATCTTCAGTACCACCGGTTGCAGAAGCATCCACCCCCTCTTCAGACTGGGTGGAGAAATCAGATGACTGAATAGAAGTAACCAATAAAGGCTGAGTCATGGCTTGGGCTGCAGCCTGTTCCCTAGTTTGTTGTCTTGTGGTGCGAGGAACAAGAGAAGAATCATCCTTAGTGATCTCATAAACCTCTTCGAACCCATTTTCCTCTGTCTCTGAAGGCTCATCTCGCAGCCTTGTTGTGACTTCTGGGTTCTTGGTGCGGATTCATGAAGAGTAACCCATATATCCGTGTTTGGGCTTTCCTTTAGGAAGTATTGTTCGAAGTGATCGGATCTTTGGTGGAGTTTGGTCGGGTTGGGTATGGGTTGCGGGTTAGGGTTTGGCGAATTTGGTCGGGTAGGGTTTGGGGAATTGAGGGTGATAGGACTTTGAAATTTGTTGTAATTGGAGTGGTGGGGGGTATGAATTGGAGTGTTTGGTACTTGTGAAATTTAGTGATTGTCAGATTTAAAGTGTTAATTTGGATGGATTTTGGGAAAGAAATTGGGTGTTTGGGAGCTTGAAAGATCGGGTTTAGGGTTTTTGAATGGGTAGTGTTAGTTTTGATCAAAAATAGGCTGAAATTTGGGTTGGGTTGAATCGGATTTTCATATTCAGGGTGGGCCTGATTTTCACGGTACTAACTTATGTCACATAGGTTGACCTACGTCACGTGGGTCCCTATCGTGGATTAGATTTCGCGATCACAAAATGCCCTCTGATTCTCACGATACCAACCCACGTCATGTGGTTTGACCTAATCATGTGGGTCCCCTATAGTGGGTTGGACTCCGCAATAAAAAAATATCTTCTGATTCTCACGATACCAACCCACGTCACGTGGGTTGACCTACGTCATGTTGGTCCCCACCGTGGTTTAAGCTGCACACTTTTTAGTTCACATCTTTATTTTCAACTCACGACTAGTATCAATTGTTGGGTTGCCTCCTAATCAGTTCTTGATTTAACATCATAGTACGACGTAGCTAGGTTGGTTACTCAGACTTCACCAACCAGCCCATGGGTTGCCTCCCATGAAGCGCCTGATTTAACATCGTGGCACGGCCCAACTTACTTGACTACTCAGACTTCATTAAGACTAAACTCCTCACATGTCCTTTTTTCTTCTGTGGTTCCCATATAGTGCTTTACACGCTGCCCATTGACCTTGAATAGAACATTGTCATCACCTTTCAGCTCAATTTCTCCATGCGGGAATACCCTAACCACCGTGAATGGTCCAGACTAGTTGGACCTTAGTTTTTCAGGAAATAAGCAAAGCCTGGAGTTATAAAGCAGTACCAAATCTCCCGAGTGAAAATCTCATCGTTCAATATTTAGATCATGATATAATTTCATCTTCTCTTTATACAGTGCTGAACTTTCGTAAGCCCGAAGACAAAATTCATTCATCTCATTCATCTGCTCTAGTATCAATTTATCCACATCACTCCATTCCAGATTCAACCTCTTTAATGCCTATAATGCCTTATGTTCAAGTTCGACCGACAAATGACACAATTTACCAAACACCAGCTGATATGGAGATGCACCAATAGGTGTCTTGGATGCAGTTCGATATGCCCATAGTGTATCATTCAATCTTCTTTCCCAATCAGTCCTATGGTAAGGTGTTGCCACCTTATGTTTGACACCATATTTTTCAAGCAAGGCTGTGAACAGCTGATTACAAAAGTGGGATCCTCCATCACTAATGATAACTCGGGCTTTACCAAATCGTGAAAATATATTCTTTTTCAAGAATGTCGTGACACTTCTTCCTTCATTATTGGGAAGCGCTATTGCCTCCACCCACTTAGAAACATAGTAAACAACTACCAAAATGTATTTCATCCCATGTGAGTTCACAAATGGGCCCATAAAATTAATTCCCCATACGTCAAACAATTTGAGCACAAGAATAGTTGTCATAGGAAGTTTGTGCCTGTGCGAGATGTTCCTTTGTCTTTGACATTGGTCACAAGCCCGAGCATAGTCGTGAGAATCTTTATATATGGTGGTCCAATAATGCCCACATTTTAAGATCTTATGAGCAGTCCACGCACCTCCATGATGACCCCTAATTGGAGATGAATGACATGCTTCCAAAATACTCATCATCTCGACTTTCGAAATACACTTTTGAATTATGCCATCTGCACACACCCTAAATAAATAAGGATCATCCCAGAAGAATTTTCTCACTTCATGCATGAATCTCTTCCTCTGCTGATACGACATATCTTCTGGGACTAGATCACTTGCCAAAAAGTTGGCAGAATCTTCAAACCAAGGGATTAATTCTTGTGATGCTGCCAACACTTGCTCGTCTGAAAAAGTATCATCAATATCAATATCATCCCTTAATCTAAGTATGGCTTCCTCCTCAAGGCGTGATAGATGGTCTGCAACCTGATTCTTAGTCCCCTTTCGGTCCTTGACCTTAAAATCAAATTCTTGCAATAGAAGTACCTGGTGAATCAGTCTTGGCTTGGCGTCCTTCTTTGACATAAGATACCTAAGTGTTGCATGGTCTGTATGCATAATCACCTTCCTACCAATGAAGTAAGATCAAAATTTCTCAAAAACAAAGACCACTGCTAGCAATTCTTGCTGGGTTATAGTATAATTTTTCTGGGCTGGATTAAGTACTTTGGCAGTGTAATAAATTGGATGTAGAATCTTCTCACACCTTTGGTCAAGGACTGTACCCAAGGCCACACCGCTAACATCACACATAACCTCAAATGGCATCGTCCAATCTGGTGAAACAATAATAGGGGCTGAAATCAACTTCTCTTTCAGACACTCAAATGCTTTTAGACAAGCCTCATCAAACACAAACTTCACCTCCTTCTCTAAAAGCTTGCATAATTGATGTGCAATCTTAGAGAAATCTTTGATGAATCTTCTATAGAACCTGCATGTACCAAGAAACTTGGAATTCCTTTAACCAAAACAGGTGGAGGTAACTTTTTAATCACCTTTATCTTGGCCTTGGTCAACTTCAATACCATTCTTTGAGATTTGATTCCCCAATACAATACCCTCATTAACCATAAAGTGACATTTTTCCCAATTTAGCACTAAGTTGCACTCCTCGCATCTTTGCAACACATTAGCAAGGTGGGCTAAGCAGCCATCAAAGGAGTCTCCCACAACATAGAAATTATCCATAAAAACCTCAATAGTGTCTTCCACCATGTCGGAGAAAATGGATATCATGCAACCTTAGAAAGAGGCTGGTGCATTACATAAACCTAAGGGCATCCTTTTGAACGCAAACGTCCCATACGGACAAGTGAAAGTGGTCTTCTCTTGGTCTTTGGGAGTAATGAAAATTTGATTATACCCTGAATAACCATCAAGAAAACAATACCATCCTCTACTAGCAAGACGGTCTAACATCTGATCCATGAAGAGCATAGGAAAATAATCTTTTTCGATCCAAGAATTCAGCTTTCGATAATCCATGCAAACTCTCCATCCAGTAACCAGCCTCATTGGGATTAACTCATTCTTGTCGTTTGGAACCACTGTAATTCATCCCTTCTTTGGCACACACTGAACTGGGCTCACCCACTTGCTATCAGCAATGGGGTAGACCACACGCATATCTAACCACTTGATAATTTATTTATTCATAACTTCTTGCATAGGTGGGTTTAGACGATGTTGGTACTCGATGCTTGGTATGCACTCAGGATCAAGCTGAATTTTGTGAGTGCAAATACTGGGTGGAATCCTGATAATGTCAGTGATGGACCAACCAATGACCCTCTTAAACCTTTTCAACACCAAAACAAGAGCCTCTACATGCCACTCCACCAATTTAGCAGAAATAATCATGGGTAAGGTGTTATTGGCTCCCAAGAATGCATAGTAAATGTGATATGGGAGAGCCTTAAGCTCCAAAACTGGAGGCTCCTCAATAGAAGGTTGAGCTGGTGGAGTCACCCTATTCTTTAAATCAAGATCAAGTTTCTTAGAAGCATAAGTTTATGATCCCCTACCAACGAGTGCACCAACCATCTCATCGTATTCCTCAATTTCATCACTATCAAAATTCATAATCACGATCGCAAGAGCTTCTACCCCCAACCTTTCTTCAATAGGCACGACAATGTCACTTTCATCAACTATATCTATTATAGAAATCACCCATATATCTTTCGATTGCTTCATGGAACGGTAAATATTGAAAGTGGCATGTTCATCATTCAACCTGAATTTCATCTACCTAGTTTCGATGTCAACCAATGCATGGCCACTGGTGAGGAATGGTCTTCCTAAGATTATGGGAACCTTGAAATCAACTTCACAATCTAAAATCACAAAGTATTCCGGGAAGATAAAAGATACGACCTTTACCAAAACATCATACAAAATGCCCACCAGATTTTTCACAGTTCTATCCGCATAAAGAGTCTCATAGAAGTCGGCTTTGGTGCTCCCAATCCTAACTACTTGAAAATGGATAGCGACATCAAGTTAATGCTAGCACCCAAGTCACACAAATCTTTTACAAAATTATAGGACCCAATAGTACAAGGAATTGTGAAGGCTTCCGGATCTTCCTTTTTCTTGACAACTAAACGAAAACCAATTGCACTACAATGGTGTAAATTATCTGCTGGCTCAAAACTGACAGTTCTCTTCTTTTTCACCATGTCTTTCATGAATTTTGCATAACCTGGCATCTGTTCTAAAGCCTCTACAAGATAAGTATTTACCGATAAGTCCTTTAGCATTGAGATAAATTTTTGATATTTATGCGCTTCAGGTTTCTTTTTCAACCTTTGAGGAAAGAGAGGGGGAGGTCGAGGAATTTGTTTGCACACTTGAGGGACCTCCTTTTCCTTCCCGTTATTAGATTTTGCCTTTTTGTCAGCATCATGAGGCTTTTGAACGTCATCACCCTTTGAATTCTCCGGCTTTATCTCAGTTTCTACATCAACTATCGTTGGCTCATCTTTCTTACCATAATCCACAGGTATGGATAGGTCAATCGTACACTTCCCGCTTCTAGTAGTAATGGCCAAACAATGACTATCATTCTTCTAGTACCTGGTTGACGCTGGTTCAATGCCATCGATATCTACTTGAACTGTTACTCAAACTATTTAATGGCAGTCGAATGAGATTCTACTTTCTAACTTATTCTCGAAATGTATGACCTAATCTCTTTCAAGAAACTCTCCTGACTCTCTGACCCTTTAACCAATTTATTAAGAAGGGCTTCCATTCTTGAATTTCTATAATCAACATCGCGGTTCCCCGGTGGAACATATGTGCAACTCTTCTCTTTATAATCATCCTTTCGCCTACAATCACCGTTATGATCTAGTTCTCTATCTCTATATCCTAATTTGTTATAATTGTCTCCATAGTAGTTCTGACCTTGATTCCCTTACCTCGAGTTCCAAGAGTCTTGATTAGACCCTTGGCCCTTGGCTCGAAAACCCACCACCTCTCGATCCAAGTACATAGCCTCCTCATCAGATTTGTAATCATCATGCCTAGGTGTTTTCCCTTGCGCACCTATGGCATGTACCTTTTCAACACTTCTAACCACAATCTGTTTAGCTAGCAAGCCAATTTCTTTCCTTAACTGTGTGACCTTTTGAGCTACAGATTCATCCAAAGCCTGATGTACTGTCGAGGATCTAATAGCATATGTCCCAGCTGGTGTATCTGCCTCCCGAGTATGCCAGCCTTGATTGGTCTTAGTGATACGATCTAAAATCTCTGAAGCTTGTTCCCACCTCAGACTCATAAATGTTCGATAGTGATAGTATTTACTACAACCTTAGTATTGGCGTTTAAGGGACTGTAGAAGATTTCAAGTAAAATCCTACCACTCATCCTATGATTTGGAACATTCTGAAGCTTCTTGTTAAACCTCAACCATGTCTCGTAAAGTTCTTTAGAATGTAGTTGTCTGAAGTTGTAAATCTCATCCATCAACTATAGCATCTTGGAGGGTGGGAAAAATCTCTCATGAAATTGATTTCTCAACTCTTGCCAAGTATTGATGGAACCTCATGGTAACTCGGCCAACCACAAAGTCGCTTTTCCTGTTATAGAGAATGGAAATAATCTCAAATGAATAGACTCTTGGTCAACTCTAGGCAAATTATATGAAGTGCAGACCCCCACAAAGTTCATCACATGCATGTTCGGGTTGTCTGTAGGAAGACCCACGAACACACCTTACAAGTTTAGCAGGTAGATCATGGCACTTGTAATGTCAAACTTAGTTCCCTGTGGTAAATCTGGTGGAATAATAACACCAGTTTCAATTGGCTCGAAATAAGCCACATCCTCTTCTTCGGGATCATCATAAACCGACACATATGGTCTTTGAGATGGTTGTTGCACCCTCAGTCTTCTTTGTCTTTCTTCAAGTGCAGTGAGACTTTGTGCTGCTTCTTGCATTCCTTGATGATATCTATCCACTTATCTAAGAGATGCTTGCCTCGCATTTTCCTCAGCCATTAAACGAGCAGTGATTTGCTCCACAGTTTCATGACCAACTGGCTGAATTGGCTGGTTATAGATATCTCCTGCGGCTGCGGGATCCTGAACTTCGTCGGTATTGACCATTCTTTGATTAACTCTTAGTGTTCATTCTATCTCAGTATCAAGTGGAATCAGGGGATTGCCTTGACTCCTAGTGTTGGACATACACTGACGTGTGCTCTTAAAAGTATATAAAAAACCCAATCAACTACAATAAGCAAACTAATCAACTCCATAACCGTATTTCCCTGGAAACGACGCCAAAATTTGATGTCGCCCAAAATATACCTCCAGAAAAGTATAGCATAGTCGATGTATCAAATATAAAATCCAACTAGGTTGGGGTCGATCCCACAGGGAATAGGATGAAATTATGTTGAGTGCTTGTCCGAGTAATTGGCAAGGAAGTAAAAAGGGTTTTTTTTGTAAGCAAATAGTAACAGTAACGATTGTTGATTTACGGATTTGTAATCAATATGAGAAATATACTAGGACTGTGATCCCCAATGATTCCTTAACTCGACTGGTTACTTGTGCTGGAAAAACTGTCCCGCTGCATTGCATGTAAAATCTAACAAGTTAGGTTCATCTAAACATCTCTCGACCTTGGTTAGACGAACTTTACTCTTTTCCTCTCGGTCTTCGAGTTTCGTACTACTAACCCTTGTCCTGGATCTCAGATAACTATCCCTGTTACGATTCAAGTTATTAGATGAAGGTTGACAACTTCAAATCTCTGTTGTTATTCCCTTTTTTTCCAATCTCAACCTCTCTCTCGAGCAATTCTAGAATATAAACAAGTTTCTAATGTTTGCAACCATTAGAAGATCAATTATAATGAAGGTAATAACAATCCATGCATTCACACTGGTTTAGAATTGTTTTGCACTTAACCTATTTCGTTAATTCCTTCTGGTTCACACAACCCTAGTTGATGGATTTAGCTACTCATGATTGCAAGAACACAAGAAAAATTAAATGAAGAAAACATAATTGTAAACTCACAATGAGAATAAAACTCTGAAATCTTAATATCAATAAAACCCTAGAATTGGTGTTCCAAGAGTAAAAACCAATAATGTAATTATGAACTCAAAATAATGAAAAATATATCTCAAAACAATGTAATGACCCACCCCTAAACATAGGACAATATAGGGGTATTTATAGATACAAGATGAATCCTATCCTAAACAAAAGTGGAGAACAGAGTCGGCACTTTTCCACGATACCATGACTTGGTGTGGTGGGACCAAGTCATGTCACGTGGGTCCCTACCATG
This sequence comes from Capsicum rhomboideum, assembly GCA_031232105.1. NCBI lineage: Eukaryota > Viridiplantae > Streptophyta > Magnoliopsida > Solanales > Solanaceae > Capsicum > Capsicum rhomboideum. The sequence goes on from CP124716.1 coordinate 139,299,196, forward strand.
GAAATCAGTCCACTTCACAAACTTTAAGGAGTCCACCCACGACACCGACCTACGTCACGTTGGTCGACTCACATAACGTGGGTCCTGCCATGAGTCACTCCTCTAGTATGGACTTGGCTCTTTCGTCTTCAAATACTTCGTTCTCGTTCATGATTCTTCCTTTTTGTCCATTTTTCCTCCAAAAATCTATTTTCCTATAATATAGAATAGAAAACACATCATACTAACTAAACATACCCAAGTTATTGTATATTTTCCTTGTTTTAAAAATCGAAAGTTCCATGAAACCATGGCACATCAGACAGATGGGTCTAGGCCAATTCCTCACTGCTTCGGTCTTTTAAGGATCATCCCTAATGCCTTCACTAGAAATGATGTGACCAAGGAATGCTACTGATTTCAACCAGAATTCACACTTACTAAACTTCATGAATAACTGGCTATCTTTGAGAGTCTGCAAAATAATCCGCAAATGGTCTGCATGTTCATCTTCACTAAATGAGGATGTCATCAATAAATACAATGATGAAAATTTCCAAGTATTGCTTGAACACCCGGTTCATCAAGTCCATAAAAGCTGCAGGAGAATTCGTTAGTCCAAAAGACATAACAACAAATTCAAAGTGACTATACCGAGTTCTGATGGTTGTCTTCAAAATATCACATTCTCTGACTCTGAGTTAATGATAGCCAAATATGAGGTCTGTCTTAGAGAAACAATTGGCACCCAAAAGTTGGTCGAACAAGTCATCAATCCTGGGGATGGTATACTTATTCTTGACTATGACTTTGTTCAACTGACAGTTGTCGATGCACATTCTAAGAGAACAGTCTTTTTACGCATGAAAAACCCCAGAGCACCCCATGGAGAGATGTTGGGCCTGATGAAACCCTTGGCTAAAAGATCTTTTAAACTACTCCTTTAATTCTTTAAGCTCACTTAGAGCCATTCTGTAGGGTGGAATTGAGATAGGTTGGATTTCTGTAAGGAGATCTATTCTGATGTCAATTTCTCGTTCGAGAGGAACTCTGGGTAGATCTTTTGGAAACACTTCTGGAAACTCATTTACCATCAAAACTAACTTAAGAGTTGGGGTCTCGGTCTTTGAATCCTTAACCCAAATAAGATGATAGATGCACCCTTTGGAGATTATTTTTCTAGACTTAAGGTAAGAGACAAACCGACCTATAGGCACTGAAGTATTACCCTTCCACTCTATGACTGGCTTGTTTGGGAACTGAAACTGGACTACTCACTTTCTACAATCAATAGAGGCATAGCAAGAGTGGATCCAATCCATGCCAAGAATGAAATCGAAATCTATCATGTCTAGCTCTACAAGATCAACATAGGTGACTTTCAAAGAAATGGTAACTGGGAAATTTCTTTATACTTGTCTAGCTATGACTGAATCACCATATAGAGTAGAGACTGAGAACCATTCTAAAAGGATTTCAGGACTGACATCAAAGTCTATGGCTATATAAGGAGTCACAAAAGAAAGTGTGGCTCCGAGATCTTATAATGTATAAGCATGAATATGAAAGACCTGTAACATACCAGTGACTACATTATGAGAACCTTCCTGATCCTGTCGGGTCTGAAGGACATAAAACCTTTTCTGACGCTGCCCATTAGCTGCATTAGCTGAGGCACCCTGTTGAGTCAGGTGACTTACTGAAGCTGCTACAGAGTTAGACTTATCCTATTGATGAGTATATCTACCTCTCTGCGAAGCCACTGGACCCTTCCTCAATCTGTGGCCTAGTTTACCACACCCAAAACAAGCATCACTGCTAGTCATGCACTCACCCTTGCTATTCTTACCACACTTTTTGCAAAAAGGATTAGTACGACCACTAGTAACACTGCCTTTGGACTTAGAGCTTGGTGCCATATCCCAGTTATCCTGCCTTAACTTGGGTACTGGAGCACTAGCGGATGATGGAGCTAGAGCTAAAGATTTTTGGTAGAACTGAGAACGATTACCACCATCTGACCTCTGTTGAGAGAAATTAAAATAACCTATTCTGGCCCTCTTGTTCTCCTTTTCCTTCTCCTTAATGTTTTCTACCTCAATCTGTTAAGCATGAACTATCAACCTGGAGATGTCTATCTCCTTAACCAACAGAGCAATCCTACACTCTTTGGCCATATCCTCAGAAACACCAGACACAAACTTACTCATGCGATCCCTGAAGTCAGCAACCATTATCAACCATACTTTGCCAACTGAGTAAACTTAAGAGAATACTCTTTCACACTCATGTTACCCTGTTTCAGATTTATGAACTCTTGAACCTTAGCTTTCCTTAACTTAAGTGGAAAGAACTTGTCCAGAAAGGCAGCAACAAACTCATCCCACTCTACCGGTCCTGCTTCTGCACCTCTATACTCCTTCCACTTCTTACACTAAGTGTGAGATACTCCATTTAACTGATAAGCAGCCAAGTCAGCACTCTCAACTGGAGTGACATCCATAATATCTGTAACCTTCTAAACATCATCAAGAAACTCTTGCAGATCTTCCTCAGTCTTAGAACCATGGAACACAGGAGGATTCATTCGAGTGAAGTCTCAGACTCTAGCTGTTGTTGTGGTACCAGTGGGTTTAACCGGGGCAACAACCTGTTGATTGGACTGAGTGGTCATGGCCTGAGCTGGCACTATGAAAGCAGTCCTGAACTCAGCATAAGATACTTGCTTGTACAATAGGTTTGCTGGAGCTGGTGGTTCTTGCTGGTTCCCATTTTCATTTCTCTTTCTGTTGGCTCTTCTAGGAGGCATTTTCTGTAAATGCATAGAGCACGAGTTAGAAGAAGATTTTAATAGAGTTCACACTCTATCGCATGATATGAACATGAAACAAGTGAAACTTTTCGTAAATAATTTCATAGCCTCTCACTCATAAGTGTGGCGCACTTCACACCCATGAATAAGACTCTACTTAATGTGTCTTTTAGACACCCTAGGATGCTTTAAACCTGGATCTGATACCAAGTTTGTCACAACCCAAGACTACCACCTAGTAGCATAGTGCTTAAAGTCACAAGTGACCCCAAGATAACCCATGGCCTGTCATGACATTAAGAATACTGAAATAACTGATATAATACTGTGTGGAAGCTAAACTAAAATGACACAACCATACTAACATCAGAATTCATACTGAATATCAAAACTAAGACTGTCTGACATAAAAACATGCTAAAAATATAACTGTCCGTCTGAAAGACCCTATATCAGGTGAGTTGTTAGGTAAAGCCCCCACCTAACTCCAACTATCTGAAACTAAATGATACTGAAAAGAAAGACTGATAATTGGCCCTCGAAGGATGAGGACTCACTAACACTGCTGCTGATATGGTATGGAGTCGTACTAAACATGATTCGAATTCTGAACATCTGAACCTATATTATAAAATAATATAGCGCAAAGAAGGTATGCGATCAGTACTTTAAATATACTGAGTATATGAGATGGGAAAAATACTAATATAGGCTGAACATGATGCATGTGACATGGTAAACTGATGCAAGACCAGGTAATAACATGTACTGTATGATAAGAAGAACAACTGAATACAAGGTCATGCAAGTATCTGAATCTGAAATATGAACTGTGGACTGTGGGAGCTACTGTTACTGACATAACCCAATCTGAGCTAATCAAGGTCCAAACTGTAACCCCAGCTGGAAGGGTGTTTGGTACCTTGCCAAGGGTACGGACACTGAATGACATGGATCCACTAAACTGATGTCCAAAAGGACTAAGGTTTCAAGCCTAGTCTGACGGGTTACCCTTTAGAACCTACGGTGACGCCGTAGTTTTGGGAATTAGGGACTTCTACTAAAGGTCTCAGCCTAACTGATGGGTGAGCCTTCATCCTAACTTCTGGTCGGTGCTGAGTACTACTCCCAACTGAATGAACTAATATGAGGTGCTCAATAATGATAATAATCTAAAAACTGTAAATAAATGCAATATCTGAAAGAATTCAAACATGTAAGCTGGAGGATTCAATACTCATAAATATATGCATGAAATCCTAGGTCATCGTATGTTCATAACCCGCCATCTCTAAATAATGCAACTATCATGATAATACCATAAACTGAGTGAATTAAGGAATTTAATAACTCAAATCCAAAAATCATGGGTTTTACGATATAATTAGGGTTTATGATACTGAACAAGTAGTGATACTGAAATTCATGCTAAAACATGGGTTTATAACTCATTGAGATCAAAGAACTGAAATTATCAAGAAATTCACAACATTCATAAACCTTAAGCTCTGAAGAAGGAATTAAACTGAAGAATTGAGTTAAATTTGGGACTCATTCGATGAAAGGAAACCCATTGATGAAATCCCACATGCCTGGACATGAAAAACTTGGAGAAATCCTTGAAATTGGAAGCTTGAAGTTGAAAACCCTAACTTTACCTTGGAGAAAGAAAAATCATCTCTTTCTTGTTTTAAAGCTAAGTATCGATTGATTTCTATGTAATGAGAGCTTAGGGTAATTTTAGGCTTGATAGTAAACCTTGAAATATATTAAACAATGTAGTTTTATTGTTAAAAGAGTGGGAAAAGACTGAGGTACCCTTATAAGAACGTACTGGAAAAACTGCTAAGAGGAACCCATGAGACCTTTCCACTATTGTGGGTCCTACCTACGATCATGAGTTGTGATCGTGGTATGGTCTGGAATTTTGGGTTCTCTAAACATGATAATACTAGACATGGTACAATCATGGGACCCACACACGATCATGCCTTAGTCCGTAGGTTGTAGGTCTCAACCAAATCAATCTTTAGAAGTCAAGATCGTACCTAAGATCTTGGTTTCTAACAACAGTCGTGGTACCCTTTTGTGGTTGGAAGGTATACATATCAAATTGTAGGTTTTTGGGGCTCTTTTGATCAGATGGTAGCGTGGTACGATCGTACGTTGTAACCACGATCGTACCTTTGCTCATAGGTTCTCACTCCTAAATAGTGCTTCACTAAAATGGCCATAACTCTTAGCTCCAAAATCAGATTAAGGTGAATTTTGATGCGTTGGAAAGGTAATTAAAATATATATTATTTGGTGGTTCTTGATATCAAAAATACCCCCTAACCTAGGAGTTATACTCATTTGAAGTTGACTATAGCAAGATTCTTCACATGAAAACCACCGGTAAGGAAGGTTTCAAGTTGGCTATGACCTAGGAGTTACTTGTGACCTTAACACATTTCTAAATAAATTATAATATATATGAAATATGTAGTTTAATTTTACATGTATTTGAAGCATGGTTCTAATCTTAACTTCGATTTTTGGGCTGTTATAGTTGCGCTCTAGAGAGATCCAAGTAGTTAACGTTCAATAGAGACACCATCCATTTGAGGAGAATACCTGGAAGATTGAGATGGATATGGGTTCCTAGTATCCCCACCTATTAGAGCCTTCAGGTACATCTTGACCCCTTACCTCCACGGACAAAAGTCCTTTAGTAGTGGATGTTGTAATGACCGTCCATGTCATTTTTTGTATTTTCGAACTATTTCAATGTTTAGAGATTTCCTATAGCTTCCCCAATTCATTGATGACTTTTCAAGCCGACAGTTCGGTTACTGGGCAATTCATTTGATTTTTAGAGCCAATTTCCTATTTTGAAGTTCTCATTGTTAAGGATTGGGTATCAGGCCTAAACTTTAGGTAAACACACTTGTATGCCAATTCTAATAATTTTGTTAGATCCAGAACATTGATTTTAGGCTAGGGGAATCTTTGGTGTGGGTCCCGAGACTTTCGGACTCGTTTTGGGCTATTGGGTGTAAGTTGGTTAAAATGACCATTCGGTGTGGGACCTACAATTCATCAAAAATACCTCGGATGGAAATTTTGATGGCACCGTAGAGTCTGGAATGTTAAATTCTATAGGGTAACATAGTTCGTTTATAGTCACGGTATTCCAAACGAATCCCAAGGGTCTGATCGAAAACTTGGGAAATGCCAAGTTCAGCTGGTGCAGGCCAAGGTTGTTGGCTATTACAATAGTGATGAACTTGGATGTGTTCATGAATGGTAAGCCAATTCGAGTCCTGCGATTACGATGGGGTCCCCGCAATCACGATGAATGGACCTCTGGCAGTATTTAATGCTGCCAAACCCGATTTTTTCTTTGTTTTTCCAAGTCCCAAGTTCCATTAAACCTTAGTGAGAGTGTAAAGAGTGGTATTTAATCATTGGGTATTCGTGGTGAGTTGAAGACGATAGTGTGGTTATTTCCTCTTCGCTATTTCCGTAAGTCTCCATTGAATTCCTAATTAATTCTCCATTTTAAACATAAATCCTTAGTTTACTTTGTGAGTTGATTTAAAGTTCGTTTGTTCTCGGATTTCACTTATTTGAGAGGATAAATCAGCCTTGATCTTAGAGAGATGTTTTGACGATTTCAAAGTTACGATTCCGTAAGTGAGCCCCACATATGATTTTTAGCTCGATTTTGAACCGGGAGCATTTATATGCAATATGGGTATTGTTATTTTCGTATTAATGTGTAAATCATTATTTCGATAGCGTGACATCGTGAGGAGGCTTCTTGGAAGGGAAAAGCTCCAATTTAGTGGACTTTCTCGAGCATCCGTCGGCGTCCAAGTAGGCTAGGCTTACGTCCCTCATAGATTGATCTTTATTATGATATTAGTGTAGTATTATGTTAGATTTGGGCTGGAATTTACGACTTGGTCGCATGTTTAGTGGATTTTGGAATATTTAACAAATTAGAGAGCCGTTTTAGGTACTAATTAACCCATTCATCATCTCCTCAAATTAAATTGTTGTCGTAGGGTTTATTTAGACATAATTAACACCTTGTAAAGGAACCTTGAAGCCTTAGTCTAGTTTTGGGTATAAATTTCCTTAGTATGGACTTTCGGGGTTAGTCTCTATTAGGTTAAATATCCTAATTAGCTTCTTATAGACCTAGTAGGACTCCTTTCGTAAACCTTACTTATATTTTTTAGCCTTAGGTTGATTTGAACATCCTTCTAGTCCTTGGTTAGATTTGATATCATGTATTTACTTTAAAGACCGGTTTGAGTTCGGCATTTACTATTCACTTATGATACTTAAAGACCGGTTCGAGTTCGGTAATTACTATTCACATATGATACTATATTACTGGTTTGAGTCCGGTATCTATGATATGGCTATGATGTTAAGAACCCGATTTGAGTCCAACACTTTATGGTTCACTTATGATATTGGGAATCCGATTTGAGTCCAGTATTTCCTGGTAATATGGGGTTCTCGGATATGGCTTCGGTGGTCGGTTATGTTATATTCATTTTTTTGTCATTGGTTCTCTTTTGGATTGCATCCATCGGGCTTATGGGGGCTCATTTGGGTTGATTTTCTCTTGTCTGTGCCTACTGGGCTTATGGGGGTCCAGTTAGGCTATAGTTAGTTGTCTTACTTCCAATATTATTTATCTCGTCATTTATTATCTGTCCACTAGAGCGTTATCCTGGTTTTCCCCTTTTATTCCTGACTTTAGTTTACATCCTTGCATTTTATTATGTTTTTATTTTATTTAGCTCAGCCGGCCGATGATGTCTACTGAGTACCCATTGCTTTGGTACTCATACTGCACTTCTGCATCTTTTCTGATGCAGATCCGAGTACTAGCTGCCACCGCTGACGCTCTATCCATCTTTCTCTTAAGATTCTGAGATAGGGTGAGCTTTTAGATCCGGAGCTAATTCTCTCTCCCTCCTTTGCTTTTGGATAGTCTTTAGTTTCTGAGACTTTCTGTTTATTGATACTGTTCTGTACTCTCTTTTGTATTTAGTGGCTCTTGTACCAGCCTTACTAGGTCGTGGGATATTTGTTTGTTCTCTCTGTCTCTCGCTTGACATCATTTGCTATTGCATTATTTTCTCTTGCTTATAATCTTATTGTATGCTTGATTTTTGGTATTTATGTTACCTTCCGCCAATTAGCCCATTACTTATCGTTCCGGGCTACGATTTGGCTTATCTACTGACGGGTTGAGTAGGTGTCATCATGACTCAGAAATTAGGTCGTGACAATGCTATTTAAGAATTTTTATTAGCAACTGTTGAATGTAAAGGTTGTAATAGTATAATTTAGGAAGCTACAACAATTGCATGTTCTCATAAAAGTGGCAAGTCCTTGATATTTTGGTGGTTTAGGGTAGGTAATTAGGTGCTACAAATTATGTTATCCTCAATATAAATATCCTTTCATTGCACTTTTTTCCTTCTTGATGAATGGGACGTGGTAAAGGAGTATTATTTAAAGGTCTCAAATCAAATAGTCACTTTGGCTGTGTTTGCATGCCATTTCGTTGTCACTCATTATGTGATTTTGAGAAACAAAACTTCCTTCTATTTCCTTTTTGAATACCTCTCAGGTTTTGATTGTAGAAGTTTAAGTTAATTAGAAGAAAGTAACCGAAAACTGTCAAACACCACTTTGCAATTTTTATGGAAGTGATGGACTTCTTGGATAAACGAAAAAGATGAGAGATGATGTAATAGGACTGAATTGGAGAGTGGATCAGGCAAATGATTAATAGCAAGTAGGAATTGATATCAACATAGAGCGGACTGTAGATCCTGCTAGCTTACTTTGTCCACTTCGATGTAGATGGATGGCATTAAGTAGGAACTGATATCAGCATAGAGGGGAATGTAGATCCTGCTAGCTTATTTTGTTCACTTCTGTCGATAAAGATGGATAACAACAAGTAGGAACTGATATACATAGAGGGGAATGCAACTACTATTAGCTTATTTTGTCTATTTCCGCCAATGCAGATGGATCACAACAAGTAGGAACTGATATCACATAGAGGGGGATGCAGATCCTACTAGCTTATTTTGTCCACTTCAGCCATTATAGATGAGATTAAAAGGTTTGTTACATAACTTAAGCTCAAGTTGTGTATCATAACTTGTTTTATAAACTAGGCACTTAATGACATCCAATAACAACAAATTCAAAATAATATAAATTATTATTGCCTCCCTGTCTACCTTTCAGTTCTGGTTCAAATCAAAATATATTTAAATTCTTGAATATATTATACTACAAAAAACATTTATGGCCATACCTCTACATTTTAAATACTAAAAAAAAAAGTAATATTATGGCTCACATGATCCCTTAATTCCATGGGTTACTTGCTACCTCCCACCCACACAAGTATCAGAAGAAATCACCTAATGTATTTTGCCTCTGTTGAGATTTGCTGAGATTTGAACCTGAGACCTAATGGTTCTCAAGCTACTTCATTGACCACTAGGTTACGCCCTTGAGGTGCATCTATTCTACTCTTTAATATCATATGAAGTCAAACTTCTTAGAGCCTTAGTGCGGACATAATGTGATTGAGATATACCAGTATGTACATGATTAACTGCTAGTTTAAGTCTACTAACAAAGTGGTCGTATAACTTAGCGAAATTCTTTATCTTAGTTTAAATATTTAGTGCTTGTTTTGGAACTCATGCAATCTGAATTTAGTTGGAACAAATATTTTTCCAGTTCTATAAGGATCCGTAAAACAAGAAATTCTATTTTTCGGATCAAGTATTATCCTAAAGGGGCTTAAATACGAATTACTTATTGGGGAAAAGACATGGGTTGGCTCCTAAAAAAAGAATTGGCCTATGTTTGGAGAAATGGACACTCTATGGCCCATCACTCTATTTTATTTCCAACTTTAGCCATCTGCACTTTTGGGCCCAAAAAAAGGACCATTAAATGCAGATTACCGTTAAGGCTTAACACATACTTTCCTTTTTCAATTATACTTTCCCAAATTCCATTTTCTTCTCTACTGCCCTATATCGATCACCTGGGTATTTTCCAATCAACAACAAAATCCTTTCTCTTGTTTTGTGCATTGCAAATTGCTGTGATTATATTTTTACATACATATGACCATAATGAATTAAAAGATGAAAAGCAAAGGAAGATTGAATTAGCTAGTAAAGGGGTCAATTTTCACCCCAATTTTGTTGTTGCTGATGATGATTTTGCAAAACCATCATATACAGGGCTTCACTTGAAGCATTCTCACAGTCTTAATACTCCTAAGTTGAAGAAAAAAGGTCAACCAATGGAAACTCCTCTATCTACTCTAGTTACCAGGTCTCAAGGAAAATTTCCCCCATCGTCCAAAAGCCACATCTCATAGTCAATCTACTACTGAGAGAATGAGACTTTCACAGAGCAGGAAAGGTGTTGGTTCAGCCAAAGTTAAGCAAAAACACCCTTCTAAAGGGAAGCAGAATATGGTTGATAAAGACCTTGTTGTTCCTCTGAAGAAAACAAAGAAGCGTATCCATGCAAAGAATGGAGATGATGAGGTTGTAACCTCAAAAAAGAAAAGGCGTAAGGTTTTTGTTCAGCTAAGCAACCCAAATTATAGTCTATCTGATGTTGAGGTATATTTTCAATTTTTTACTATAAAAATGTATAGTTTTTGTATAGCCGATGTATGGTTAATTCTTATTGTATAGTCAAGTGTACAATATGGGAATACAATGGGTATGTTGTTGTTGTTTGTAGTTGTGTATGCGTGCAATGTGGAAATACACTGGGGATATTATTGTTGTTTGTAGTTGTGTGTGCGTGCAATGTGGGAATACAATGAATATGTTGTTGTTGTTGTAGTCATGTGTGCAATGTATAGTGTTATGAGTATGTGTACGTGTGATTTTTAAAAAAATTGATGTATGTTTGCGATATTTTTAGAAATACACCTTTTTGTTTCAGATTTAGGATTTGGTTGTTCGTCCAGCTGACTATTACAAGACTCATGTGTAGCGTACACACAAATTGTTTGATCGTGACTGAGTTGAAAGCTAATTTGGATAAGGCGCAACTGGATACGTTTAGAAAAACCTATTTTGGACATTTTTTAGACTTGCCACCTGTTGTCACCCAAAATCAATTGATACATGGCTTGTTCCTTAGGAAAGTTTTGTCTACTCAAGATGATGAGATATGGATTAAAGTGAATGACACAAAGCTGCGATTTAGTTTGTCAGAATTTGCAATTGTAAGCGGATTAAAGTGTATAGGTGATTCTACACCAGCTTGTAATTTGAGTCAGTCCAGTCGATTGATGAACCTGTAGTTTCCAAGTCAATCCAAAATGACAAAGCTTGAGCTGAAAACTTTTTTCATGGGAAAAAAAAGGCAATCTAATGAGGACACGTTGCAGATTTCCATTTTGTACTTCATTTGCAGTATTCTCTTTTCAATCACGTATGGTGACTTTATAACGAAGGATGCCTTTTTGTTGGTTGAGTATGGTAAATTTGAAACATTTCCCTGGGAAAATTGTGTTTTCGTGCTATATTGGAATCAATGAGTTTTCGTGCCATGTTGGAATCAATGAAGTACTAGGTTTAGAAGCGAAATGCTATGTCCCGATGTGGTGGGTTTACCATGGCATACCAATGTTGGTTTTATGAATGTTGTCCATATGCTAATAATAAACTAGTTGTTCGAGTGGGAGATAGTGTTCCCCGTATACTTAATTGGTTTGTGTCGACCAGACCAAATTACAAGAAGGTGAATTCTGAATTTAGTGATATAAATTGTGAGCAGGTACGTAGTTTGTTTTTTAAATTTAATTTCTATCTATTTATACAATGCTTTTTTTCTTATACTATTAATTTGCTTTATTGAATTTTTTTATTTTGTATGTGTAGGTGGTGTTAACTAATATTGATTCAACCTGTCTTGAGAAAAGCATTCTCCAGTTGACTGTTTTTGAACCTGTGCCTCAACAGGAACATGTTGTGAGCATGGAATCTGGCAGTTTGCCTGGTTCAAGCAAACAACACATAAAATAAGAGAGTCCTGTGAATTCTGACAATAAGTTGAAAATAATGAGAACTGATTTGAATTTAGTATGTGTACACGTTTTAAAAATTTAGTAGCAGAATTTTATTAGTTGTGAATTATTAAAAATTGATGTTTTGACTTTGGCTTTTCTTAAATGTTTAGCTAAAGGATGAGGTTTTGTCAATGAAAGAGTTGATGAAATCGTCATTTGACCTGATTTTTAGAGCGCTACATATAAATGAGACTTCTAAGGTATTTTGCTTGTTATTTTTCTTAATAAGACTCATATACACTTTAGATACTAATGTTTTTTCTAAACTTTTAAAAACAGTCTATCACACCAAATGGGGATCACAATGGTGATAATGTGGAACTGAAAACTGATGATACACCTACAGGTAATCCCATAGGTGTTAATCTGGTTGAAAATGCGAGACAACAAACTAATGATAAACCAAAGGTCGATCACCTAAGTGATAATACAGTTGATGATGTTGGACAAGAAAAATGCTAGTTGAGGTGACTATGTTGATACAGAAGCTGCTGATAGAACTATTACAGGTAGTGAGTGGAGTGATTTTCCAAATTTTGAATTTTTGAAATTTACACCAAGTTCAAGTGGAAATAAGGTTGCGGGGGAGGATAAAAATAGTCAAGAAGACAGTTGGTCTAATTTTTCTAATTATGAAGTGTCAAAATTTACCCAACCACTTCATGAAGAGAATGCACAGTCTATGAAAGTTGCGGTTTAGAATAGCAAGGAAATTGATTGGTTAGTTATTCCTGATAGTGAAATATCTAAGTACACTCAACCCGATAATTTTTTTGCACTGGCGGATACAAATGCTATGATTGAGGATGTTGTTGGAAAGATTGATACAGATTTAGGTCCTAAAAGTGTTTCATTGGAAGATTCAAATGTTTTGGGTGAGGATGTTGTAGTAAAGGGCAATATAGATGTTGACATTGATGTTGGATGGGTAAAGAAAAATATTGTTGATGCTTCTGTAGGTGATAAATCTATTGTTATGTTTGATGACACACCTGTTGTCCCTCATAGAATAAGGAAACCAGCGGCAATATATGAATCACCATACGTGTCCAAGTTTGATTCTGGTTGTAGCAACCTTCAAGGTCAACCAGCTAAGTACGTAGAGAAAGGACATTCAAGTAAACACATCTTTTCTATCAAACATCCATTTACCATCAATATTATAGAGCAATTTGTTGATATGAAGTTGTTGTCCTTATTTAACAAGTTTGTTGACAAATCATTATGACTTAATTTAAAGTAAGTCTTTTTTTCTAGATTCTTGTAGCTTTTAAATTTTTATCATTTTGTTTCATAGCTAATGCCTTCTGTCATGATTTTTTTATAGACCTGTTTATTCAGAATCTGTCAATAAACTGTCAAGGCTTTTGACTTTGGTGTTGTCCCAGTTAAAACAAAAGAATGGTTCTACACGCTTGGATATCCAGGAGTACCTTTAAGTGATTCAGTAAGTCTTTTATTTACCATGCTTTTGTACTTTAGTAGTACATAAATACCTTTTTTCTATTCTGGTAGTGTATTTTTCACAGATCTAGTTTTTAAAAATGTTCTTTTATTTTTATTTTTTCAGTAGATTGATATAATTTTGTATTATTTGTGAAAGAAATCGAAGTACACTCCTGTAGATGGTGCAGTTACATTCACTACCATTGATTGTTGGTTTAACTGCCTGATACAAACTTTGTATACAAAGTTTTTTGGATAAAGGGAAAGATGTTGCGCTTATTAGAGAAGATGATAAAATTGCTGAGTATATACTTGGGTTTGTTATGAGGTGCAATGTGTCGTGGTGTACTATTGATAATGTTCTTTTCCCGATAAACCTTTCTGAGAACTTTCATTGGATTTTGGAACAATTGTCTTTTAAAGATCATTGCATTTATGTATATGATTTGATTCATGGTGCACGACATATGCGTGTTGTTGAGAAAGCTGTTTCAGCATATTCAGAGTTGATACCACACTTCCTTTTTTCTATTGATTTTTAGGACCAAAGAAGTGATGGAATTTTAGTTGCTGACTTGTTTGTGATTCGTATGGTTGATGGATTGTCAATTCAACAGAACACATAAATTATTACATAAAGTTAATTTTGTTCGCTCATTTTTAACTTTTTTTGGTGATTATACTCATTTTGACATATATTTACAGGGACTGTGGTGTTTTTGTACCTGCTTTTGCGGAGTACATGGTTGAAGGCTTTCAAATTCCTGTCAATATATATATTGATGACATACGGAGCGATATGGTGTATTACTGTGGAACTATGGAAAGACGAAACAAAGGCAGGGTGCAATTAGTGATGATGAGTCTAGTGGTAGACTGAAAAAGAGAAAAGAATCTTCTAAAGCAGCAATAGTTTAGCATAGCAAATGTAGTAGGCGGTATTATGTAAAGTTTCATATACAATTTGAAATGGTTAACTGGTATTTTTGATGGGATATACTTGCATAGTTTCCCTTTTTGTTATGTTTTTTTTTTTGAAGAATCTGTATTGATTAATGTTGATGATTATATCATTTTGGAAATTTATGTTTTTGTTATGGGATACACGTACTTGTCTATGCATATTGAATTTACTACTTGTCTATGTAAAATTAGTTGTAGTATATATGTCAGCTGATTTGTATCCTGATACAGTTTTCATGATTAACTAACAGAGTTTTTGTACAAATAAAGCATAAACAAAGAGGTGTCTGTAATTGACAATCACTACAGATTGTTTATTATTGGAAACAGACATATTTTTCACCTACATATAGTGTCATTTTAATGACGGTGAAAATCATGTACAAGTACAAATGAATGTGACGAAAATCATGTACACATACATATTTTATTCTAGACTGGTACACTTTTTATCGTGAAAATAAATGCACCTAAAAGGATTATTTACAGTCATGCTAACTTGAACAACAAAAGGGAAAACACTTCTCCCTGCAAACAGATATATCACCTGCATATGGTGTCATTTAACAAGCATTGTACATTGTACAGATGAATCTTACAGTATAGATGTGATGAAAATCCTGTACAGATATTATATAAACATCATACTATGGAATAAATTAACCAAAAAAATATCTATATTATCATATAATGTTGAAATTTTTCATTGGCAATGAAACTAGGAAACATAAAAGTAATCTTAGGTAGAATATATTACATTTCATGTAAAAGTAGCAAACTCTTCACAGTTCAACTTGACTTAAAATGTAAAATCAACTCCTGTAATATGTTTTGTGTTATAGAACGAACTGGTCCATTTGAAAAAAAATAAGATGAAACATAAAACTATCTTATTAGATTCTTGTTGGAGCATTTCTGCAGGTTCTTCGATTGTGTCCCATCTTTCCACACTGTCCACATGAAGCTCAGCTTGTAGAGAGGTAGTCCATAATGCCCTTGCCTCGAGTCTTACTCTTTGGTCTACCTGGTCTAGGCTTCAGATTGGAGGTAGGACTATAATATCTGACACTTCTCTTGGAATATCCCACGCGCTTTCATCAGGCAGTGGAATAATGGGAAATTCATAGGCTTTCAGAAAATTTTCTTTGGTGTAGTAAGGAGCACAATAGTTTTTAACTCCATATGCATATAACTCAACACCGCCATGGTATAGGGACATGGAATTCCGTCAACCTGAAACAGTTGGCAGCTACATCTCTTCTCATGCATATTCGCAATGTTTCGTTTTTTGAGCTTTGTCAATTACTGAATATAAATAGTTAGTACATGCCATTAACTGAAATGTAGAAAAATCATCAAATATTGGTAAAGTAGGAGATTTTCAGCTGTATGAAATAGAAATAAAATAATAAGTCAAACTTTTGAAACATTAGTGAATTGTATGCAATGTCAACTTTTGACCTTCATGTTATCTGACAAAATGAGATTTTCCCTCATTATAATGTTGTATTTGTTTCCTAGCTCAGTAAAAATTGCCTCTGTAGCCTTCTATTTACATTATTCCATCTCATGACCAGATTCATCATGAACTCTAGTAATTTCTTTATTGGCAGGTCTTTTGCCTCTCTATTTGTTGAATTTAGAGACTCTACTATGTTCGAAGTCATCACCATGGACCTATTGACATTGGAATGAGCTATGGACCATTTTTCATAGCCAATACCAAGCATTTAATCCTTCACCCTATTATAGATGTTGTTTATATCCTCTATCAGTCGATCAAACTTTGCTTTTACGTATGTTCTATCCATTGCAAAAAATATCTCCTTTTGCTACTTTTGATTTTTCTTTAAATTACTTTTGATGTTGCTCCATAGATGGTAAATGCATATACAATAAGGTACATTTGGATATACAGTTGCAATACCTTTAATATGCTATCATGCCGATCAGATACTATACACATATTTTCTCTTTCAACATAGGCCATTTTAAACATACGAAAAAACCATTCCCATGAAGCATCATTTTCAGAATCAACAACACCATATGCTAATGGCAGAATTTTCCCTGATTAAGCAAAAGAAAAGGTGTCAATGCATCAAATTAGTTTGAATAACAAAATTGTGTCAGAATATACATACTTAAGTTGGATCACTACATTTCTAAAAAAATGTACTATTTTATAAAAAAAATTCATAGCTACTGACCTGCTGCATAAAGCACACTAGAACACAACATGGTCCCCAATATGTTGAACTAAGGAAAGTACGATCAATAACTACAGTTAAATACAATATTCCCATCCTCTTATTGATGCATTCAGCGCGACAAAAGCATATAAAAAGTGATTGTCCTCTGTTTTGAGTAACATTGTGAATGATCCTGGATTTATTGTATTTACCATATACAAATAAGATGGTAGTTTACCAAAAGATTCACGGAGTGATCCTCTGACCAGTTCAAGGGATTTTTCTTTTGATCTATATGTTTTTTTGTAGTTCATCCTAATCTCATAAAGGGTTCTCATTTCATCCATGATTTCCGCGGGAGTGTATGATGATTTCAAATTTAGATACTTGTTCTTCACTATTTTAGCAATGGTTAATGAAGTAGCATGATGTGGTCCAAGCATTCTCTTCACAATAGGACAAGTGTGAATATCAATGAATTTGGTCACCATGAAGACTTGCGATTGTTTTTGACTTGTAGATCTAAAAGTCCATTCGCATCTTTGATTCACACATTTAGGAAAGTACCTATAAAGATACCTTTATATAGAATAGTTTATACAGTTTTCATACTATATCGATGCATTTTTTCTACAGAAAATGTGTACATATATAGGTTCTATACCATATTGATATAGTCCCTATACCATATTTATATAGTTTTTAAAAGGGAGTGGGGTTGGGGTAGAAATCCTATGCATATGTAATTTCTATACCATATTCACACATTCCATATACAACATTGATGCAGTTAATACAGGAAAGCTATGCATGTATAGTTTCTATATTATAATGCTAGACTTTCTATATGCCATTGATGTAGGTTATCGAGAGTGATTTTTATCATATATACATGACTGAGCCAAAGCTACTTGGTTTGGATGAATGAGTAAGATGTATGTTGATGCTTCCTTGATTCAAAGATAGGAAGAAAAAACATTCACATGCGTAGAGTTACTCAAGTTAGTTGGCTGGAACAAACTGATTCAGTTTAACTAAATATATTTAAATAACAACATAAATTAGTTTCCTGAACTTGAATTGACTTAAAGGTGTATAAAAAATGTTTAAAGGAACAACGAGGAACTTGACATGAAATGAAATGAAAACAATAGTTATGGAATGAGTATTGCCAACCTCATAAATAAGGAATCAGGTAAATGCTAGGTCTCAAGGTCAACTAGTGAAATATTACTCCTGATGCAGCTTGGCAGGTCATTTGGCCTATGCTCTTTAGGTATACATAGCTACAAGGAACTTATTCATACACAACCCCTATACAATGTTTATAAAGTCCCATACCATAGTCTTATAGGTGTCATACTCACATTGATGCATTTTATACAGAAAAAGCTATACACATACTGTTCATATAGCATAATGTAATCTCCTATACAACACTATTGCAGTTTATACAAAAAAACTTATGCACATACAGTTGATATACAATATTGATATAGTCCCTATACCACATTTTGATATTGTTTATATAGGGGGGACCTATGCATATACAACCAATAAAACACATTGATACACTCCCTATACCACATTGATACTGTTTATACAGGGGAAAGTTATGCATATACATTCCATACACTTTTATACACTCCCTATACCACATTGGTGCATTTTTTTATACATAAAAAGTCGTGCATATACTGTTCACACACAACACTATTGCAGTTTATAGAGAAAAAGATAGAACTTATGCATATACAGTCCATATACCATATTGATACACTCCCTATACCACATTGATGCTTTTTTCATACATAAAAAGTTGTGCATATACTCTCCACACACAACACTGTTGCAGTTTATAGAGAAAGAACTTATGCATTACAGTCTATATACAATATTGATACACTCCCTGTACCACATTGATATTGTTTATACAGGGGGGAAGTTTTGCATATATATGCCATATACTATCATACACTCCCAATACCACATCGATGCATTTTTTATACATAAAAAGTTATGCATATACTCTCCACACACAACACTGTTGCAGTTTATAGAGAAAGAAATTACTCATATATAGTCCATATACCATATTGATACACTTTCTATACAACATTGATATTGTTTATCCGGGGGGGGGGGGGAAGTTATGAATATAGAGTCCATATACTATTATACACTCCCTATACCACATTGATGCATTTTTTATACATAAAAAGTTGTGCATATACTCTCCATATACAACACTGTTGCAGTTTATAGAGAAAAAACTTATGCATATATAGTCCATATACCATATTGATACACTCCCTATACCACATTGATACTATTTATACATAAAGACGTTATGCATATACAATCCATATACTATTATAGGCTTCCTATACCACATTGATGCATTTTTATATATAAAAAGTTGTGCATATACTCTCCACACACAACACTGTTGTAGTTTATAGAAAAAAACTTAGAACTTTTGTATATATAGTCCATATACTATATTGATACACTCCCTATACCACATTGATATTGTTTCTATGCACTAGTCATACCTTGATGTTGATGATCTATCGACCTTAAACTAGAATCTGTCTTGTATTGCATAATGCTTCATCACACTAGAGATTGTATCTTTGTCCCAATATAGCTGCCCTTCTTCAGCTTATCTATGAAGTGGATCCATTATTATAGACTTTGGATCTTCATCCTTTTGATTCTTAGGGAAATTATCTTCAGGATCAGAAAATGGATCAACTGCAATAGGCATCCGATGAAGCTATATAGCACTAGAAGATGTTTCCACCAAAGTAGAAGTTGAGGATTCACCATTTTCAAATAAATGTTTTAGTGTTATTCAAAGTGGATATTCATCAATGTCAAGATTTTTCTTCTTCATCTCCATATATAAGATGACAGTCATATAATGGATCCATCCTTTACAATGTATTTTATATCCATTAAACCTGAATTTGGCTGTATATTTAAGTGCTTATGCAATTCATCAACAAAAAAATGATAACTGTAATTAGAGTTGAAAATCACTCCATTAATGGTAAAATTTTTGAATGCAACATCACTTATCCATTCACCTCCATTATGTATCATAATAGGAATCAAAATCGAAGCCATTGTTTTTTGTATCAATTTGAATGAATTTTGAATGAAAAAAGTTTACAGAAGCTAACTGATGGTGAGTTTTGATAGGTTTTATATACAATGATGAATGAATCACGAATGGAAAGGGATTTTCAATATTTGAAAGAGAAGGGAGATTTATGAGCTTGAATAGGTAAGAAAATTGTGAATTTCAGGAAAGATATTTTTTGGGGGATTTGGGCGAGTTTTTTGTTGGTTTTAAGTGAGGCGTTAATTATGGTTATAGAATGGAATTAGTTTAGTGGCTAATTAGAGGTAATTAAGTTGTAGTGGCTATTTAGTGGAAATACTTTAAAGCTATGGGCCATTTCTGTCCTTTCCCCTTACTTATTCAGCTTTCAATTGCTTTAGCAAAGTCCTTTTTACATACTTGGTATTCTATAACTTCACCATCCTAAGTTGATTGACTTAGTTTGGTTTTATATGAATATTAAGAGTATGTTTGATAAAATAAATTGTTAATTTTTGGGGATTAATCCAGGGTTAATGTAAATTGGAACATTGACTTTAAACTAGAATTCAAGATGAGATCGGACTAAACTTGAAATTGTCTGAAATTTCACCGATAAACCTTAAAAGGAAAGTCAACATTTTTCATCCCTTTGGGTATACTATCTTTTAGGCGCATGTCACAAGTCCAAACCTTAGCTGCAGACAGAATCTTGATATTAAGTGAGGAAGGGTAAAGTATCATGCTCATTATCAAACTCTCTTTTTGTGGATGGTAAAATAAGACGTAAAAAGATCTATATATATGCCCCATAGAATTGGGCCTATGGACAAAAGTGGGTTGGTTCAAATTGGGCTTTTATTTATCCATATAGGAAGGGAAAAGGACCCATAACTCAGCTATACTCCCCCTCACGAATATGTGGAGGAAACCGCCATTCCAGTGATCATGCAACAATCTTCAAACTTTCTTCTTGGTAAAGTTTTAGTCATCATGTTAGAACCATTATAATCCGTGTGAATCTTCTCAAGTTCAAGCAACTTAGAATCCACCACATCTCGAATCCAATGGTATCTCACATCAATGTGTTTAGACCGATAATGAAATGTAGAATTCTTGCCAAGATGTATAATACTTTGACTGTCGCAATAAAACACATACCTCTCTTGAGCACAACCAAGTTCCCCTAAGAATCTTTTCATCCAGATCAACTCTTTAAAAGCTTCAACGGCAGCAATAAGCTCAGCTTCTGTAGTAGATATAGCAGCACATTCTGGCAACCTAGATTGCCAAGACACAACTCCCCCTGCAAAAGTAACCAAGTACCCTGAAGTAGACTTGCGAGTATTAACATCACCAGCCATTTATGAATCTATCTAACCACAAAGAATAGGCTTTCCTGTATCAAAACACAAACTTAGACTAAAAGTGCCACAAAGATATCTCATGATCCACTTCACAATATTCCAATGTCCTCTTCTCAGATTAGAAAGAAAACGGCTAAAATACCAACAACGTAAGCAATATCCAACCTTGTACAACCCATTGCATACATCAAACTAGCAACAGTTAAAGCATAAGGAACTTTCTTCATGTCTTCCTTCTCATCATCACTAGAAGGACACCGCTTCGTGCTCAATTTGAAGTGCATAGCTAAAGGTGTACTGACAACCTTAGCCTTGTCCATATTGAACCTGCAAAGTGCTTTCTGAATGTACTTCTCTTGTGATAACCACAACTTCTTAGCCTTTCTGTCACGGATAATCTGCATGCCAAGAATCTGCCTTGGTGGTCCTAATTCTTTCAAAGAAAAAGACTTATATAACTCTTGCTTCAACTTCTGAATCCTGCAAGCATTATGACGAACACCAAGCATGTCATCAACATAAAGCAACACAATAATAAAGTCACCATCGGATTTTTTTGCACAAAAACATAATGGTCTGAAGAAGTTTTCTTGAAGCCCTGTTAACTCATAAAAGAGCAAAACTTCCTGTACCACTGCCTGGGATCTTGTTTCAAACCATACAAGCTCTTCTTCAATTTGCAAAAATAATTCTCTTTTCCCTTGATTTCAAAACCTTCCGGCTGCTCCATATAAATTTCTTCATCTAAGTCACCACGGAGAAAAGCAGTTTTAACATCCATTTGCTCAACCTCTAAATCTAGACTTGCAGCTAAGCCTAAAACCACACGAAAGGATGACATCTTCACAAGTGTAGAGAATATATCATCAAAATCAACTACCTTTTTCTGGTTAAAACCCTTCACAACTAACCTAGTTTTGTATCGTGGAACTGGATTACCAACTTCATGTTTCAACAGAAAAACCCACCTATTTTTCAAAGCTTTTTTGTCTTTAGGTAACTTAACCAAATCAATGGAATGATTATCACGCAAAGATTTAATCTCATATTTCATAGCATCAAACCACTTTTCTTTTTCACTTTCCATGGCCTCATCAAGACTCTCAAGTTCTCCCCCGTCAGTCAAGAGTACATACTCATTCAGAGAATAACGAGATAAAGGTGTTCTCTCTCTAGTAGATAGTCTGAGAGAACTCTTTGGAGCATCAATAACTGGTTGTTGGACAACCACATCATCTTGAACTAGAGCATCAACAACATACTGGTCATTCTAAACATGATCACCATCTTCATTATCAACTTGATTTTTATCATTATGAAGATTTTCTTCAGATGCATTAGTCAGAGGAACTGGATCAACATCAACTAGGATCTCACTACTCTGAGGATCAACCTTCTCAGCTTTGTCAAAATCTTCAATTGTTTGGTCTTCAAAGAACACGACATCATAGCTTCTAACAAGTTTCTTCTCAACTAGATCATAGAAATGATATCCAAATCCATCTTGACAATAGCCAATGAAGATACACTGTCTAGTTTTAATATCCAACTTTGACCTTTCATCCTTAGGAACATGTGCAAAGGTTTTGCACCCAAAGACTCTAAGATGATCATAAGAAACATTCTTACTAGACCAAACTCTGTCAGGGACATCACCATCCAAAGCAACAATAGGAGATAAATTGATAACATAAGCAGCAGTATTAAGTGCTTTTGCCCAAAAGAAATCTGGCAGCTTAGCACCTGAAAACATACATCTAACTCTCTCAACTAGTTTTCTGATGTCGAATACCCCGCTCTCTACAATATCTATCAAAAGGACAAATATACTCACCACCATTATCTGAGCGGATGCATTTTAATTTCCTCCCTATCTGTCTATCAACCAAGGCCTGAAAACCTTTGAACACATCAAGTACTTGATCCTTGGACTTCAAAGCAAATACCCAGAGTTTTCAAGAATGATCATCAATAAAAGTCACAAAGTAAAGTGCACCACCATGAGACCATACCTTTAAAGGACCACATAAATCAGAATGTACCGACTCCAGGAAATCAAGCTTTCTTGAAGGCGGATGACACTGAAAAGAAACTCTTTTCGGTTTACCAGCTAAGCAATGAACACATCTCTTCAACTTTGCTTGTTTCACTCCAGAAAGCAAATTTTTCTTAGCCAAAACTGTCAATCCCCTTCTCATTCATACGACTCAAACTTCTATGCCACAACTCTGATGAAGTATCATTCTCTACCAAGTTTACTGAGCCTCTAGAAATAGATCCCTAAAATACGTACAAGTTAGACAGCTTGTCACCACGAGCCACAACTATTGAACCTCTAGTAAGCTTCCAGTGGACACCACTAATGGTGTTAATATAACCCTTATCATCAAGGTTCCCTACAGAAATCAAATTTAGGTGAACATCTGGAGCATGCTTGACATTGTTGAGAACTAATCTCGAACCATTTTTACTTTCCAAAAAAAACTATCCCAGTGCCAAGTACTTCAACTTCATCATTATTGCCCATTTTCAACATTCCAAAATTACTTGGAGTATAAAAAGAAAATAATTCCTTCTTGGGCATGACATGAGAAGTAGCACCAGAATCCACAAACCAGCTAGAATCATCACAGACAAGATTAATGGCATTCTCACTACAAGCAACAAGAAGATTATTATTAACAATAACAGCAACAAGATTTTCATTTTCGCCTTCTTTTTTTTATCGTCTCATAGCTCTCTTGTGCTTGTGACAATATTTCATGATAAGCCCATTATTGTAGCAATAGTCACATGTAACATTCTTGAATCTGAACTTCGACTTGCTTCTACTTCCATCTCTATCATTTGAACCTCTGGACTTATTTCTTCCCTTATGTTCAGTAACCAAAACATCGAAGTCTGAAGCTGAAGAAGATGAGGCCTGAGATTTTCTTCTCATCTCTTCATTTAAGGCACCACTCTTAGTATATCCCATAGTTACATCACCACTGGGAGAAGAATTAGTCAAAGAACCTCAAAGAGTTTCCCAAGAGTCTGGCAGAGTATTAAGAAGCCAAAGTCCCTGACTTTCTTCATCGAACTTTACACCCATTCCAGACAGCTAATCAAGGACAATATGAAAATTCTTTATATGATCAAAAATTGGACTTCCCTCTTTATACCTGATATACATCAACTGTTTCAGTAGGAACAACTTGTTATTGCTAGTCTTCGAAGCATAAAGTATCTCGAGCTTGTCCCACAAACTTCTGACATGTGTCTCATTCACAATATGGTTTCAAATATTATATTCAACGTATTGTCTTATATAGAAACAAACTTGCCAGTGCTTAAATTCCCAATTCTCATTTGTCATGGATTGAGGTTTATTAGAAACGAACACAGGCAAATGCATTTTGCATTTTCTTGACAAATAGAAGATCTTTCATCTTGCCTTTCTAAGTATGATAATCACTACCATTTAAACACACCATTTTGCGCATATTTTCCTCCATCATTCAAATCAACAATCAACAATAACCTATGCTCTGATACCACTTTGTTGGGAAAGGCAAAACACTAACAAAGTTCACAACAGGGTAGCAATAGAAGAATACCTAAGTCTAAACTTTTTCTTACAATTTGAACCAAGAGAAGACAAACAAATTAAGGACAATGATAATAATGGGCAGAAAGTATTCAACCAAATGAATATGAAAAGATAAGAATAAAATAAGTAAACGAGACACCAAGATTTACGTGAAAAATCCTTCAGTGTGAAGAGTTATAAAAACCATGGGACCAAAACCTCTACTATAATCACCAAGAGTTACAATAATATTCTCCAAAATGGCCACCAAAGAATTTCCAAATAACGAGCAACAATACATAAATCACAGCACCAAAAACTAGAGAAATAAAGGAGCAAAATCACCAAAGATGTAGCTACTGTTCACGGATACAAAATTGGAGTTGTGGGGTACCAAATCCAACTTTGTCAGTTACTAATCAAAGATTGAGATGACAGGAACAAGCTGTCCAAAAATCAGCTCAATCGGACAAGAAATGAAGCGGAAATGCAATTTGAAGTTGGATATTTAGGGCTGAAATTTAGGTGCGAAAATCTGCTATCTATTTTCTCTCTTTGGTTGCTGAAAACTCTCTTTTTGTGGATGGTGAAATAAGACCTAAAAAGGTCTATATATATTCCCATAGAATTGGGCCTATGGGCAAAAGTGGATTGGTCCAAATTGGGCATTTATTTATCCACATAGGAAGGGATAAAGACCCATAACCCAACAAGATGTGCTAAAAAATGGCCAATGAGATTGGTCAGTGCTGCAAAATCAACCCCGTGATGTTGTGAAAAATGATTTGTACTCTCTTCATTTTAAATCACCCATGATAAAGATGGTTTCCCTATTTGGACTGTCACCACTTCTGGCAACTTCACTACCTCTAGTGCTTGTGGTCTCCTAAGACAGAACGAGGGCTCGCACAATTTGATAAGAGAATTTGGCATAAAGATATTCCTTATAAAATGTCATTCATGACATGAAGAGTGATTCATGACAAAGTCCCTACTCATGGAAGGATCACCAGTTTTGGCATCAATGTGTCCACCACATGTTGTTGTATAAGAGCTTGTATGACTCCTGCTTTTGAAACAAGCTCTCACCTTTTTCACTCAGGCCAGTATGCTCAAGAAGTGGTGATTTATTTTTTTGGAAGCCTGGGTATCAACTACAGGAATAACTATTAACACAAGGTCCCTTATGATAAACCGCTGGAATCAACGGTACTAAATCACATTGTTTATTACATCCATAAAACTCTTCCTCGTATCATCATTTGGGAGATTTGGAGGTCAAGATGTTGCTACAAATATGATATGGAGAAGCCCTCGATCCAAAGATCCAAAGCTCTCATCTCTTTCAACATCATACAACTCTTATGCATACACTTCAAAAGAGTGAAAATTAGAAGCAGTTGGGAAGATATTCACAAATTATATGAACCCCCTTTTCAGGAATTCTCTTTTACTTTGGTGCTTTGGATAAAACCTCTCATGGCCTATTCTATTCCTCTGGGCCAAGGAACATGCAATGAAGCTGAGGAAAGTACTTTTTTATTTGGCCTCAATTGGTGTTTAGACAATGGCTACAATATGATCATAGGAGAGACTCTCTCTTTGTGTATAATTTTGTAAATAATGATTGGGATACTCCATGGAGTATAGAAGAAACCCTTAATATTAGCTAGATGGTAGCTATACATGATATTATTATCAGACACTGTTTTAGAGAAGCTAATAAAGTTGCGGATAAGCTAGCTTCTCTAAGTCCCATTCAAGAGAACATATGTATATATAACACTTTTGATAGCCTCCCTCAACAAGTTAAAGGGTTGGTTAATGCAGATAGGTGGCAGTTACTATTGGGTTCTAAGTGTATTGTGAATGGAAAATGGAGGGAAGAAAAATTGGAGGGAAAGTGAAATGTGTAGTTCACTTTTAAGATGTAAAGTTCTCCCACATTGGTGGGAGAAAGAAACATTCTTATGTATATATTGAGATGCATTCCTTCATGTGGATAGTGAGGCAAGAACAAGACAAGCCTCACGCCGTCGTCGTCGTCGCTCACTCGGCTCGGCTTCGACTTCGGCTTCGGATTTGGATTTGGTAAATGATCGATCGAGAGATTATTTTTTGGACAAAATTCATTTGAAACTTGAAATATAGTGATATGTTAATCCAAAAATCCAATAAGAAATGGTTCTTCCCATTTGCGTATGCACATGGCATGTGCGGACACATGTCACAACACATCTCGAAGGGACGCGTCCATTCGAGTAAGATACGCACTGGTTGGCCTCTGAAAAGCGACCTGCGCACGTACCTTGGCGACCTACGGGTGCAGTCGGCACAGGTGGTACACAGGCGACAGACAGATTCTGTAAAGTGTCAAACTAAGCACCTGCGGACGCAGGTGGCCGCGACGGTCTAAAATAGTGCATTTTTTCGTGAACCATTGCTTCTCTTATGAAGCAACACCTTTTGTCTATAAATACCTGACTTATTTCTCTGACTTATTTCTAAGGTATTGGTACAAAATTTGTGAAAGAAAAAACACTATTTTCTTCTTGAAAAAACTCAAAGTGTGATCAAGAAATCATTGAGTGCGTTCGAAGTTACGTAGAATTTTGAAGTACCACTATTCTACTGAAGTGAATCATTTAATCCTGGGAGGAAAGATTCCATAAACTCGGGCACTTAAGGGGAATAAATTTCTTAAGGACAGACCGTGAATTCGGTGAACTTGATTCTAAATTTTTTGTTTCATCTTCTTTCTCACGGTTTTGCTATTTTCCAGAAAAATAGTAGAAACTTCATTTTGATAGTTCATTTTTATTGAACTTGTGTTTGAAGTTGTTGAACTTCTTTATTGTTCTTAAACTTATTCTTGAACTTAAAGTTGAAGTTCTTGTTGATTAAAATACAGATATTTTTACCCAAAAACAACAATCTTAAGGAATTTATATAATCTGTATTTTTGGTTTTTGGAGATTAAAACCATTTGGTTTTCTACTCTGTCTGAAATTGATAGTGATTTGAAGATATAAAAAAACTTCATCACTAGTCAAAGATCATTCGGTTGACGATTTGAAGAATATAAAAACTTCGTCGTTAAACTAGAAATAAGTTGTTTAAAATTTAAAAACTTGGTCGTTAGTATTTAAAATACTAAAGTGGTTGTCTCTTTGTGACATCAAAATGAATAGTGAAATTCAAGTCAATGATGGAACGACGAATGTTGCAGCAACAAACATTGCTACTTCAAGTCGTACGAATGCTGCTCATGTGATGGCACCGGTGGAAAAGCCAGGAAAATTTTCTGGTGTTGATTTCAAAGGTTGGCAGCAGAAGATGTTCTTTTATCTGACTAACTTGAGTCTGCAAAATTTCATCATAGAAACTGTTCTTGTATTGTCGGAGGATACTCCGGAAAAGGATCGCTTTGTAGTAACTGAAGCTTGGAAGCACTCGGATTTTTTATGTAAGAATTACATATTGAGTGGCCTACAAGATGATCTATACAATGTGTATAGCATGATGAAGACCTCAAAGGACCTCTGTGATG
Source organism: Capsicum rhomboideum (assembly GCA_031232105.1). Classification (NCBI taxonomy): domain Eukaryota; kingdom Viridiplantae; phylum Streptophyta; class Magnoliopsida; order Solanales; family Solanaceae; genus Capsicum; species Capsicum rhomboideum. Next base: position 139,327,330 of record CP124716.1, read on the forward strand.
CTCTAGAAAATAAGTACAAAATAGAGGATGCCAGAATGAAGAAATTCATTGTTGCCAAATTCTTGGACTTTAAGATGGTAGACAGTAAAGCTATAGTTACCCAAGTCCAAGAGTTGTAAGTCATTATTCACGACCTCCTTGCAGAAGGTATAATTTTAAATAATGTCTTTGTTAAACATTTTAAGAATGTTATTAATGTTCACTTAACCTTCTTTGTAGGTTTGATTGTGAACGATTCTTTTCAAGTAGCTGCTATAATCGAAAAGTTACCACCTTTGTGGAAGGACTTTAAAAACTACTTAAAGCATAAGCGAAAGGAGATGTCAGTTGAAGACCTCATTGAGAGGTTGAGGATTGAAGAAGAAAATAAGGCAGCTGAGAAAAGGTCTCCTAGGAACTCTACAATAAATGGAGCAAATATTGTGGAAGAAGATCCCAACAAATAAAAGAAGAGAAAGAAAACACAAGCATAACAAGGCAATCCTCCTAAGAAGAAATTCAAAAGAAATTGCTTTAACTGTGGCAAAGCTGGCCATAAGTTAGTTGATTGTCGGGCTCCGAAGAAGGGCAAGAAAAGGACCAAGCAAACATGACTGAATCCAAAGAAGAAATGGACAGTCTGTGTGCTATACTCTCGGAATGCAATCTTGTTGGAAATCCTAGAAAGTGGTGGATTGATTCAGGTGCCACCCTCCACGTGTGTGCCAACAAAGAACTATTTGCATCATATGCTCTGGCTATAGATGATGAGAAGATATTTATGGCCAACTCCGCTACGGCAAAGATTGAAGGAACATGCAAGGTTTGCTTGAAGATGACAACAGACAAGGTGGTGACACTAAACAATGTCCTTCATGTTCCGGAGTTGCGAAAGAACTTGGTTTCTACTTCACTTTTGACTAAGAATGGTTTCAAATATGTATTTGTTTCAGACAAAGTTGCAATTAGTAAGAATGAAGTGTATGTAGGCAAAGGTTACCTCACCGAGGACCTTTTTAAGATCAATGTAATGACCATTGATATGAATAAAAGTTCTGGTTCTTCTTACTTACTTGAGTCAAATGATTTATGGCATGAACGTTTAGGACATGTCAATTATAAAACCTTGAAAAAACTGATTAGCTTGGAAGTTTTGCCTAAATTTGAGTGCAGTAAATCAAAGTGTCAAACATGTGTTGAATCTAAGTCTGCTAAGCATCCGTATAAGTTTGTAGAAAGGAATTCCAATCTCTTAGACTTAATTCACACAGACATTTGTGATATGAAGTCGACACCATCTCGTGGTGGGAAAAAGTATTTCATAACTTTTATCAATGATTGCACTAGATTTTGTTATGTGTATTTGCTGAATAGTAAGGATGAGGCAATAGATGCATTTAGGCAATATAAAACTGAAGTTGAAAATCAGTAAAATAAAAAGATCAAAATGATAAGAAGTGATAGGGGTGGAGAATATGAATCTCCTTTTGCGGAGATATGTTTGGAAAATGGAATTGTCCATCAAACTACGGCCCTGTATTCACCTCAATCAAATGGGATTGCGGAAAGGAAAAACCAAACATTAAAGGAAATAATGAATGCCTTACTAATAAGTTCAGGTTTACCACAAAACTTGTGGGGAGAAGCTATCCTTACAACAAACCGAATACTCAATTGAGTGCCCCATAGAAAGAAACAATCTATTCCATATGAGAAATGGAAAGGAAGGAAACCCAACTTGAAATATTTCAAAGTGTGGGGGTGTCTGCCGAAAGTCTAAGTTCCTATACCCAAAAGGGTGAAAATAGGACCAAAGACTGTGGACTGTGTTTTCATCGAATATGCTACAAATAGTAAAGCATGTCAATTTTTGGTTCATAAATCTGAACATCCAGATATCCATGATAATACACTAATGGAATCAGATAATGCTGAGTTCTTTGAACACATTTATCCGTATAAGACAAGACATGAGCTGCCTAGTGAAGGGTCTAAATGACCTAGGGATGAACTAAGGGAGAATGAACATAATGAAAAGAATCCAAGGCATAGTACACGTTAAAGAACGTTTACTTCCTTTGGAGCAGATTTTGTAACATTTCTTCTTGAAAATGATCCTCTAACGTTTAAAGAAGCGATGTCATCTACGGACTCATCCTTTTAGAAAGAGGCTATCAATAGTGAGATTGATTCAATCTTGAGCAACCATACTTGGGAGTTGGTTGATCTTCCTCCAGGCAATAAACCTTTAGGTTCTAAAAGGATCTTCAAAAGGAAAATGAAAGCTGATGGTACTATTGACAAATACAAGGCAAGACTTGTAGTGAAAGGCTTTAGACAAAAAGAAGGCCTTGACTATTTTGACACATACTCTCTAGTAACAAGGATAACATCTATTCGGATGTTAGTTGCATTAGACACGGTATATGGTCTTGAAACCCATCAAATGGATGTAAAAACAACATTCTTAAATGGAGAATTGGAGGAAGAAATTTACAAGGAATAACCTGAGGGTTTTGTGGTTCCTGGTAAAGAAAGAAAAATGTGCAAACTTGTTAAATCACTTTATGGACTAAAAAAGGCACCCAAACAGTGGCATGCAAAGTTTGTCCAAACCATGTTGGCAAATGGATTCAAAATAAATGAATGTGATAAATGTGTTTACATTGAAGACACTCCAAATCACCAAGTTATTGTTTGTTTGTATGTGGATGACATGTTGATCATCAGTAGAGACATTTCTGACATAAATTCTATGAAACAAATGCTTGAGAGCAAGTTTGATATGAAAGACCTTGGAGTTGCGGATGTAATCTTAGGAATAAGAATTCATAGAACGCCACAAGGGTTGGTATTGTCACAGTCTCATTATATTGAAAAGGTACTTGACAAGTTCAAGTATTTGGATTTCAGTATTGCCAAGACTCCATTAGATGTGAGCTTTGCACTTCAAAAGAATGAAGGTGAAAGTGATTCACAATTGGATTATGCAAGAGTGTTGGGAAGGTTGATGTATATCATGAATTGTACACGATCGGATATAGCATGCGCTATTAGTAAATTAAGTCGGTACACGAGTAATCCCAATCAAACTCATTGGATGGCAATGAAAAGAGTTTTGGGGTATCTAAAACATACTCAAGACTTTTCTTTGCATTACAACAAATATCCAACGGTAATTGAAGGATATAGTGATGCAAATTGGATCACCGGATCAAATGAAGTAAAATCCACGAGTGGATATGTGTTTACTTTAGTTGGAGGAGCAGTCTCTTGGAAATCATCCAAACAGACTTGTATTGCCCTCTCTACTATGGAATCTAAATTTATCGCATTAGATAAAGCTGGTGAACAAGCTGAATGGCTCCAGAATTTCTTGGAAGATATTCCTTATTGGCCCAAACCATTGACACCAGTATGCATACACTATGATAGTCAAGCGGCAATAAGTAGGGCAGGGAGCATGATGTATAACGATAAATCTCGTCATATAAGACGTAGACATAATACCGTTATAGAACTTCTCTCTAGTGGAATTATCACGATTGACTATGTAAAGTCAAAGGATAATGTGTCGGATTCACTTACAAAAGGCCTATCTAGAGAGGGAGTTGAGAAATCATCGAAGGGAATGGGTTTATGGCCTAGGACAAGTAGTCACTGTGGTAACTCTACCTAGAGGACTGGAGATCCCAAGATCTAGGTTCAAAGAGATCAAGCAAAGTTGTGATTGATGGTTCAACATTGTCAATAAACTCAACCCGTTCTCATGATGAAGACAATGTTTAGGAAATAAGGATAAGACTTATGGTTGGAAGTCTTTTAATGGTTTCTAAGTTTGTCAGATTTGACCAAATAGTTTGATCTATAGGATGGAAACATTTAGAAATCACCTATGTGAGAGTGAAGTGGAAACCGCTTTGAGGAGAATGATAGTAAAGGCCTATTCTCTAAGCTCTCATGAAACCAAGTCATTTTCATGGCTGAAATGAACAAAACCGTGAGAACCATAAATGGTAAAAGGCTGGTTGTGTGACTTGTGTTGTCTAGGTGTACATTAAAGTTCGACGGCTTAAAGATATCACATCTACCGATTGACCGAGTGCATCCGATGCAAGTTCACTATGGAAAGTTCAAAGGGAAACCTACTTATCCAGATACAATTAGTCTTTGCTTGTTGATCACACACTTGTCGGTATATTATTTGTTGAAATAGCCATTCCCCATTCCTGTGGGGGATTTTTGGGTTCTAAGTGTATTGTGAATGGAAAATGGAGGAAATAAAATTGGAGGAAAAGTGAAATATGTAGTTCACTTTTAAGATTTAAAGTTCTCCCACATTGGTGGGAGAAAGAAACATTCTTATGCATATATTGAGATGCATTCCTTCATGTGGATAGTGAGGCAAGAACAAGACAAGCCTCGCGCCGTCGTTGCTCGCTCGACTCTACTTCAGCTTCGGCTTCGGATTTGGATTTGGATTTGGCAAATGATCGATCGAGAGATTATTTTTTGGACAAAATTCATTTGAAACTTGAAATATAGTGATATGTTAATCCAAAAATCTAATAAGAAATGATTCTTCTCCATTTGCGGACGCATGTCACAACACATCTCAAAGGGACGCGTCCATTCAAGTAAGAGACGCACTGGTTGGCCTCTGAAAAGCGACCTGTGCGCGCCCCTTGGCGACCTGCGGGTTCAGTTATCAGATGGTTTGTTTGGGTTTTAGGCTCATTTCCCCATTTTGGAGCTTTCACCGTTAAGGAATTGGTCTCGGACCAAAAATCCTAGTAAACAGCCTCGGATGAGAATTCTTACACCACCATCAATTCCGAAATGTTGATTTTAGGCTAGAGAGGCCCTTAGTTCGGGTCTCGAGGCTTCCAGACTCATTTTGGACAATTGGGTCAAATTTGTTTAAAATGAAACTATAGGTGTGGGTGCCACATAGTGTCAAAACAACATCCATTAGAAATTTTGATGTTTCGTTGAGTCTGGAATGTCGAATTTTGAATGGTAACATAGTTCGTTTGCATGCATGAGGTTTCAAACGAATCCCGACCACCCGATCGGAGTTTGTTAGGACTTAGCATTTTATTGGTTTCAGGTACCTGGTACGACCGCTTAAGCGGTCTAGGAGCCGCTTAAGTGGTGGTCGCTTTAGCAGCCTTGGCTAATCTGCTGAGGTCCACTTTAGCAAACGTCTCTTTAGAGACCTGGGTACCACTTTAGCAGCCTATCGCCCCTCCATACCAGCCTCTTAAGTAGTCAACTGCCGCTTTAGCGGCTAAGTGGCCTCTTTAGTGGTCACTTCTGGGTCAATATATCCTCATTCCTCATGAGTTTTCCCCATTTTCTTAACCCTTTTTCACCATTTTTGAGACCTAGGAGCTCAAGGGAGTATGGAAATTGATCAATTGACGTTGAGAATGCCTAGAGGACGTTGAGGTAATCATTTCCCATTAAGTCCTTCGTAAAATTTTGGCCTAAAATCCTTCATTTAATTCTTGTTTCTCTCTGATTTTCCTAAACTTTACGGGCTAATTTAGGCCCTGATTTACGCTCTATTTGTGCTTATATTTCAAGCACACATTCCTTGTCCTTCGAGGGACCTCAAGACAGATTCAATTTTGGGATTCCGTTATTAGGCCCATGGGCCCATTTTTTACTGGATTTTGGGCTTGTTGTTTTATATTGCAATATGGGAATCATTTTACTCATAATGATGTGTAGGTTATTATTTTGATAATATGACATAGATTCAGGCTTGTTAAGAAAGGACGAGTAATTTATGGACGATTCAAGATTGCGGTTCGACATCAAGGTAGGCTTCGGTCTACTCTTCTCTATGAGATAATGTATAGTATATATTGCATGCTAGGTAGGGATGATATAATATGTTTATGGTTAGTATAGCATGACTTAACCTATTTCGAAATTCGAGATAGAAATGTGACACGAACCTTAGTATAAAATACCCATTATGGCCATAGAATCCTATTATCCTTGATTATACTCATGTTAACCATAGATTTACCTTAATGATCCTTTAGTATAAGACTCACCATATTACTTAGCGAATTGGGCAGTAGTTCCCCAAATTTTTGTGATATTATTATACTAGTTATGTACTGTTGGGCCCGAGGCCGTGGTTACGATACTAGTTGGACTCTAGGTTAGTATTTTATTCCTAAAAGGGACAAGATCCTAGTTTACAGACATTTAGGTGCTTATGGTTGTATTGTTAGGATACTAGTGATGGCATGCATATTTCAAGGCGCATTTATGCTCACTTAGTGGTACGATTTAGACCAAAACCTTGATTTTACTATTGTTGTCTAAAAAGGGATTTATTCTCACTTTTCACTTTTAAAGTGGATTCCTTTACAACGGTAATCATACCACCTTATTCAATGAATTATGAACTTTGGAACTAAAAATGTTGTTTTGGATATTAAATCGAGGTTGATTTTGGTCTATTATTCATCCACTCTTTTACCACTACTATTTACTTTGGTCAAAAGAGATTCCGACCTTTTCTAGGCTATGATGCCGATTAAGTCCCGAACTTGATCTCGGGTAATGGAATTATGGACTAACACTCTTTTATTCACGATTTGAGTTTTTGCACTTATTATACTTATATCTCTCTCTAATACTGGATGAAGTAGATCGATTAGGATGATTATTGGAAGTCCTGGTTCGAGACCAGACAGTATATACAGATATCCTGAGTCCCCTAGGGGCTCCTTTGTTCTTGAGCCACAGTGCCAGAGAGGGATGGTCCCTGTAGGTCCTACTTTTACGAGCTACTGAGCTGGAAGAGGTGTATACACTTGGTACATTATGGCACTATTGGTTTATGTTGTATTCATTCATTCATATGCATTGCCTATCACCACTATGATTGTTTGGTGCTTATATCTATTGGCCTTATGGGGGGTTGTATAGGTATAAGCTGTGATTACTATTTGCTTGAAGCTTTTGGGCTTATGAGGGCCCGGTTAGATATTATTTGTCTAGGCTAGCTGGTTACTTTAATGTTGGTTATTATGATTAGTTTATGACTCGGCCTATTTAGGGGATTTATAATAGAAAAGTGACCCGAACCTTATCCTAGAACACCCGTTATGGTTATAGAATCCTATTATCCTTGATTATAGTCATGTTAACCATAGATTTACGTTAAGGATCCTTAGTATAAGACTTACCATATTACTTGGTGAATTGGATGATATTTCCCCCGATTAGATCCTTTTAGTGGCATATGTCTGTATTAACCATAGTTTCCTAGATTATGGTGCTAATATCATGTTAATTATTTACTATTAGGACCGATTTCGTGATTACGATACTAGTTGGACTCCAGGTGAGTATTTTGGCCTTAAAGAGGGAATGATTCTAGCTTATAGATGCTTAGGCGTTTATGGTTGTATTGTTTGGATACTAGTGATGGCATGCATACTTTTAGACGCATTTATGCTCATTTAGTGGTACGATTCCAACCAAATCCTTGATTTTACTATTGTTTTCTAAAAAGAGATTTATTCCCATTTTTCACTTTAAAAATGGATTCTTTCACGTCGGGAAGCGCACCTTCTTATTTAATGAACTATGAGTTTTTGAAACTAAATATGATATTTTGGAAATTAGACCGAGGTTGATTCTGGTCCATTATTAATCCACTCTTTTACCACTACTATTTACGTCAGTCAAGGGATATTTCGACCCTTTGTACATTACTATGTTGATTTAGTCCCAAACTTGATCTCGAGCAATGCATTTATAGATTGACACTCTTTTAGTATCGATTTGAGTCTGAGCACTTATTATACTTATATATATATATCTCTGGTACTGGACAAAGTAGATTGATTATGATAATTATGGAAGTCCTGGTTCAGGACCAGGTAGTGTATATGGATATCCCGAGTTCCCTATAGGCCCCTTCATCCGTGAGCCATAGTGCCGAAGAAGGATGGTCGTCATAGGTCCTTCCTTTTCAAGCTACTGAGTTGGAGGATTTTTATACACTTGGTACATTATGGCACTTGATTTGTTGATGGTACTGGATTACACTTGCATTCATTTTGTCATATGCATCGCCTAGCACCATTATAATTGTTTGGCGCCTGTATCTATCGGCCATGTTGGGCGCCATATTGGTATAGGTTATGATTGTTGTTTTTTAAGTGCTTTCTTGATCCTTCCAGGTTTATGGGGTCCCGATTAGCTTTTTGTTTGTCTGGACTAGCCGGTTACTTTATTATTGGTTACTATGGTTAGTTTGCGGCAGGATGGTTATGGATTGGTACTCGAGATTGCTGCTACATTTCTAATCTCTTTTCTCTATTACGGTAAGTTACATTATTGTTAAGTTACCTCATGATTAGTCACAACTTGGTTAGAGGCTTGATTATATTAGTATTGGCTCCCTTACTTGGACTTGATCCTCGAGATGTTAGGTAGGCTCCCTCAGGTTATTACCTTGAGTTTAGTCCTACATGTATATATATATATATATATATATATCCATATGTAATTACCATATATCCCTCTCTTTCCTTATCTATCCATATTATATATGTATTATTTGGCCTTATATTACAACTATATATCATTCTTTCGCTCTTCATTTGTATATCGCCTAGTTATATACGGTACCATGCTATAGTTCCTGTATGCTGATAAGATAGGATAGTTTATTCTTATTGCCCCATTAGCACTATTATGTTTGTTTCTTTGATAGATGTCCATTGTTTATATTCCTGCTTTACCTGTTATTTATGCTTACATTATATTTGGAGCTCAATTGGTTGATGCCTACTGATTACCATGTGTTTGGTACTCATACTACACTTCTGCAACCTGCGAATCATAGTACGAGTTCTCGCCGTTGATCTGTGCATCGTACAGAGCAGCCATGGATTGGAGATTTAGGTTGAGCTCCTGACGTTCGGAGTACTCATGCTCTCCCTCATATTGTTAGCTTGATCTCTATTTTATATTTCGGAGACAACTTTTTGTATATATATTGACTCTGTATTTCACTCTGTGCTTTTGTTGTGTTAGAAGCTCTTGTACTGACTTCACCAGGTCTTTGGGTTATAATCTATATTTATCTCCTTGTTAGGTTCTTTTTCGCTTCTTTCTTTATTTCTTTTGATAGTTCGTTACTAGTCGTTCCAGACTACAGGTTGGCTTACCTACTGGTGGGTTTGGTAGATTCCATCATGACCTAAGAAATTAGGTCGTGACACCACCCTTCCTTCACCACTATAGGTCAAGATAGCTTTGACAGCATCACCTTTCTAATTCCAACCCCTACCTCTTTCCAGTCCAATACCATTATATGGAATAAAAATGTGTTTGGTAACTTCTTTCTTAAAAATAAAAAAGTTATTGCAAGAATTGGTGGCATCCAAAAGTCTAATCTGTACCAATACGAAAAATTTCTCCTAGACTTAGAAACCAAAGTCCTTGAGGAATATAGTGTCATACTCAAAAGTAAAGAGGAGTTTTGGAAACTAAAGTCTAGAATTAGTTGGCTAACTAAAGAAGATGCGAACACAAACTTATTTCATACCTCCACTCTTAAAATAAGAAGAAGAAATAGAATCATGTCCCTCTAAGATGACATAAGGAATTGGAAGCAAGACCCTACCATCATCAAGCCAAGCATCAAGGAATTCTACCAACATCTCTGCACTACCTCCCAATTTCACACTGAAATGGCCAAGGTCCGTAACATGTCCCCTTGTCTTGATGAAACTCAGAAATCCATCATATATAGCCCTTTAAGTAATAGTGAATTTAAGATGGCCATTTTTTCCTTTAAATCAACCAAGTCCCCAAGCCCTGATGCTTTTCATCCTATCTTCAATCAATATTATTTGGAAAACTGGTACTGATTTCTTCACTGCTACCTTTGAAACAAGTTGCATGGATTCTAACATTAACCAAATCCTCGTGTGACTAATCCCAATATGCCAAATTGCCTCCATGCTAAAACATTTCAGACTTATTTTCCTTCATAACACAATTAATAAAACCGTGACAAAGATCATTGTTAATAGGATCAAACCTTTCCTTCAGGGCTTCATTGGACCCAGCTAGGATAGTTTCCTCTCTAACAAAAAAACTTCTGATAATGCAATTATTATCCAAGAATCATTGCCCACTTAAATAAGATGAGAGGTAAGAATGCCAACATGATTCTCAAGATTGACCTAGAAAAAGTCTTTGATATAATTGAGTTGTCCTTCATCAGGGATACCTTCTATTCTTTTAACTTCCCTGACTCTATAAGTAAGCTCATCATGTCCTACATTAGCACCAGCTCTATCTCTACCCTAGTTAATGGAAAAAGGACTGAGTTCTTTAAACCTTTTAAACATATTAGACAAGATCAAATTTCCCCTTACCTCTTCAAACTTTGTATGGAGAGACTCTCTAGGGACATTGATAGTGCAGTCCAAATCAAGAACTGGACCCCTTATAGAATCAGCACATCTGGGCCAAAAGTCTCTTATTTTTTCTTTGTTGATGATCTCTCTCTCTCTCTCTCTCTCTCTCTCTTTTTTCTACAGCTAGCCAGAAGAAATGTAACACCATTCTTGATACCCTCAACTTCTTTAACAATGCATTTGGCCAAAAAATGAACTTCCAAAAATCAACAATTGTCTTCTCTAACAACTACAAGATTGACCAAGTGCAACTCCTCTCCTCTACCTTTGGAATCAAAGCCAACAACCAATTGGAAAATACTTGGAATTCTTTGTCTTTCATAAAAAGCATACTAATAAAGATTTTCAATTCATCATTAATAACTTGACACAAAGATGGCTGGATGGAAGACCAAATTCTTAACATGGCAGGTAGAACCACATTTGCTAAGGCCTTCCGTAGCAGCATCCCTAGCCATGTAATACAATACATCAAGATCCCTTCCCACACCTTCAAGACCATCAACATAAGCTAAAGAAACTTCATTTGGAGGACCACTACTGGAAAAAAAAAATGCACCTAGTTGGTTGGAACATTATGACTAAGACAAAACAACATGGGGGCTTGGGTCTGTAAAAAGCTAAAATCAGAAAACTTGAAATAGCCACGAACCAGCATGTCATAACTATGGTAGGTTGAAAACATCCTAATAGAGGAACCTTCAAACTAAACATAGATAGCAATTCTTTGAGAAACCCTAGCAAAGGGGGGACACATTGAGTGATTAGGATGATAGGAGGGTTGGGTATTAGGATTTATAGCTAGTATTCCCCATACCACTAATATTCTAGTAGAAACAACAACTCTTATACATGACTACGAGGATCTTAACATTAAGCCACTAGAAATTGCAACTGACTGCTTAGAGGTAATTCGAATACTCGCACGTGGTTCAAACACTTACAACCCTCTAATTTGTGAATGCAGGGAATTCATCAGCAAACTAGGGAATTCAGCAGTGACACACACCTTCCGGGAACAAAATAAGGTGACGGACAAACTAGCTAGAGAGGGAACAAAGAATTCTCATCTTGGTGGCCTCCAAATATGTGTAATTCCTCCAGCATTTGCTAATGATATTTTTTGGACAGACATCCTAGGAACTACATATAATAGAAAAAAATTGATTTTTTATATTAACGATGTACAAGCACGGTACAATGGAATCGCTGACGCAAACAATACATGTACTAACTCTAATGCTCTAGCATAATCTTGAATATAACATCCATTTTATCAAGGAAAAAAAAGTTTATGATATCGTTAGTTGTGACAATTTTCACAACTGGATTTTCTTTTTGAGACCAAAGAATCAAGTAGTAGGATCTACTCCTGATTTTTGTATTGATACATTAAATCGATTCTTTATGTAATACTTTAATTGTAAATATTATATTAGGAGATTTACAGATATTTTCTTAGCAGAAGCAAATTTGTCGTAATTAGGACTTGACTTGCATTAATGGTATCGAAAATTTTCACGAATTGGATGAATTCTCTTTGTCCACATTTTAAAAATATCTAGAAGATGCATGAAACTCTTTTTGGATAACTAATCCTAACTGTCGATGGAATTTTCTTTTTCTAGTTTCCATAAATTCGAATTTATACATTATAATTAGGACTTAGTAGGAGCAGCACCTTTTATGGATGAATCCAACCCAGTAACTATTCTCAACACTTTACATATCAAAGTTTCAAAAGGAGGTTAAAGAGGGAAAAGGACATGGGTTGGCCCTTTTCAAAATTAATGGTCCATATTTGGGTCATTGAACATCACATGGTCAGTTGGTCCAAGTAATTCCACATATTGGCCATTCTAATTTTACGCTACTGGGCATTTCACAATTTGGGTCATTCAAGCCCTTTGTTCGGATTTTTTTTTCGTTTTTTGGGCTCTAATTTATAAAATATGTATATGTATCATTGTTGTATAAAATATGTTACTTTTACATAAAAATAAAAAATACACTTTTTTTGTATTTGGTGGGAAGCAAGTATGTAGGTCTTATACGTTGATATAAAGGAAAACGTGAATAAAAGTGATACTGGTATATAACTTATATATATGGTATAAAGGTCTGTTAGTGATGGCTATTAAGTGGAATTAGTTTAACGTCTAATTAGGGGGTATTTAAACCTGAGGGCTATTTCAGTGGAATTATTTTAGAATGAAGTGTTATTTTTGTCCTTTCCCCTAAAGAAAATTGATCCTAAACAGTATTGACTTCGATATGACTCCTATTAAATTCATATACATAAAATAGTAAGTTTTGTATTTTAAATGAGTTAATTTTAATGTGATTTTTAAATGGATTGATATTTAATTTGTCCTTTTGTAATTGAACTTAAACTTAGAGTTTGTTTGAATTGACCTTTCTGACTTATAAGTCAAAAGTCATAAGTTAGAAATTCTAAGGGCCTGTTTGGATTGGTTTTTGGCATTTTGACTTATTATGATCATTTTGGCTTAAAATCAAGTTTTATAAATACTTTTTTATTTTACTTAAACACTAAAAAAGTGCTTCAAACTATTTTGGCTTAAAAGCACTTAAAATAAGTCAATCCAAAAATGCACCAATGGTTTTGGCTTATTTTTATCTTTCTGGCTTAAAACCAAGTTCTTAAAAACACTTTTTTATTTAACCCAAACTCTACAAAAGTTCTTAAAAACACTTAAAAATAAGTCAATCCAAACATGCTCTCAGTGAGGCATAAATTCTTTAAAAACTAAAGTTATGTTTGGGTATAAGTCGTGAGATATTATGATATAAAAATATAAATTTATATGTTATAAATAAATTATTTATTAGTATGAAAGACAAATATTAGAGAATAGGGGCAAAAGCGTAAATTACCCCATTCTTATATATTACCAATTTGTTTTAAAAATTTGGTGCAAGCAAAACAGAATTTTAGTAAAAAGGATTTGAAATCTGTCCTAGCAATACGAATTGAATATTTCTACTTGATTATCAATAGAGGCAAACTCAAAAATTGAAAGTGATGGAGTACACTATTGTTGGGTTCTAAGTGAAATGTGAATGGAAATGGAGAGAACAAATGGAGGGGAAAGTGAATTGTATTTTCACTTTAAGGAAGTAAAGTTCTCCCACATTGATGGGAGAAAGGAACTTCTTTGTGTTTTAAGTATATAAACACTCCTTCATGTGGATAGTGAGTCAACAACAAGACAAGCCTCACATTGTCGTCATCGTCGCTCGGCTCGGCTTCGACTTTGGATTTGGTAAATGATCGAGAGACTATCTTTTTGGACAAAATTGATTTGAAACTTGAGATTTAATGATCCAAAAATTCAATATGAAATTTTCCCATTTGCGGAAGCACCCAAGCATGTACTGACGCATGTCACAACGCACCTCGAAGGGACGCGACCCTTCGAGTCACTGTTTAGTAGTGAAAAGGCGACCTGCTCGCACATCTGGAAACCCGCAGACGCAGGGGCCAACGCAGGTCAAGCCTAATGCTTTTATTTCGTGCCAAAAGGCAACCTGCGGGCGCAGGTGGGCCACCAGCTAGTGCAGGTGACATTCAAAAATAGTGCTTTTTTTTATGAACCAATGCTTCTTTTCTGAAGCACCACCTTTTGGCTATAAATACCTGAATTTTTTCTCAGGTATAGTGAAAAAATTTGTGAAGTAAAAACACTCTCTTCTTCTTAAAAACTTAAGTGTGATCTTCATTCGTTGAGTGAATTCGAAGTTCAGAAAATTTGAGGCACCACTATTTGCTGAGTGAATCATTTTATTCTGGGAGGATATATTCCATTAACCTCGGGTACTTGAGGGTAATAAATTCCTTAAAGACACACCGTGAATTCAATGGACTTGATTATTTTCTGTTTCATCTCTTTTCTTTACAGTTTTGCTATTTTTCTAAAAATATGTAAACTTCATTTTGATAGTTCATTGTTGTTTGAACTATTTTTTGAAGTTGTTTGAACTTCTTTGTTGTTCTTAAAGTTATTTCTTGAACTTAGTGTAGAAGTTGAGGTTGTAATACAAATTTTATATCCCGAAAACAACAATCTTAAAGAATTTATTATAATTTGTATTTTTTTTAGTTTTTGGAGATTAAAACCATTGGTTTTCTACTCTTTTTGAACTTGATAGTGATTTGAAGATATAAAAACTTCATCAGGAGTCAAAGATTCATTTGGTTGACTATTTGAAGAATATAAAAACTTCGTCGTTAAACTAGAAACAAGTTGTTTAAAGTTTTAGACTTTGTTGTTAGTATTTGTGATACTTAATTGGTTGTCTTATTGTGACAACAAAATGACTAATGAAATTCAAGTCAATAATGGAATGGTGAATGTTGCAGTAACAAACATTGCTACTTCAATGTCGTTCAAATGCTGCTCCTGCCATGGCACCGGCGAAAAAACTAGGAAACTTTTCTGGTGTTGATTTCAAACGATGGCAGAAGAAGATGTTCTTTTGTTTGACTACACTATGTCTACAAAAGTTCATCACGGAAAGCGCTCCTGAATTGCGGGATAAACTCTGAAAAAGGATCGCTTCGTAGTAACTAAAGCTTGAAAGCACTCAAATTTTTTATGTAAGAATTACATTCTGAGTGGCCTACAAGATGATTTGTACAACATGTACAGAAACATGAAGACTTCAACGGAACTCTGGGATGCTTTGGAAAAGAAGTACAAAACAGAGGATGCTGGAATGAAGAAATTCATTATTACAAAATTTTTGGACTTCAAGATAGTAGACAGTAAAGTTGTAGTTACCTAAGTTCAAGAATTGCAAGTCATAATCCACTATCTCCTTACTAAAGGTTTGATTGTGAATGATGCTTTTCAAATGGATTACATAATCGAGAAGTTACCACCTTTGTGGAAAGACTTCAAGAACTACTTAAAGCATAAATGCAAAGAGATGTATGTTTAAGATCTCATTGTGAGGTTGAGGATTGAAGAAGACAATAAGGCAGTGGAGAAGAGGTCTCATGGGAATTCTATAATAAATGGAGCAAATATTATGGAAGATTATCCCAACAAATCAAAAAAGAGAAAGAAGACACAAGAACAACAAGGCAATCCTCCTAAGAAGAAGTTCAAAGGAAATTGCTTCAATTGTGGCAAAGTCGGCTAACAGTCTGTTGATTGTCGGGCTTTGAAGAAGGGCAAGAAAAAGTACCAAGAAAACATGGTTGAATCCAAAGAATAAATGGACTATCTATGCGTTATGCTTTCGGAATGCAATCTAGTTGGAAATCCTAGAGAGTGGTGGATGGATTCCGATGCCTCCCACCACGTGTGTTCCAAAAAAGAACTATTTACATCATATGCTCTGGCTCAAGATGATGAAAAGATATTTATGGAGAACTTCGAAACGACAAAGGTTGAAGGAACAGGCAAGACTTGCTTGAAGATGACATCAGGCAAGGTGGTGACACTAAACAATGTCCTTCATGTTCCGGAGTTGCGAAAGAACTTAGTTTCAACTTCAATTGTGACTAAGAATGGATTCAAATGTTTATTTGTTTCTGATAAAGTTGTAATAAATAAGGATGAAGCGTATGTAGGTAAAGGTTACCTCACCGACGGCCTTTTTAAGATCAATATAATGAATTTTGATATAAATAAAAGTTTTGGTTCTTCTTACTTACTTGAGTCAACTGAATTGTGGCATGAATATTTAGGACATGTCAATTATAAAACCTTGCAAAAACTAATTAATTTGGAGTTTTGCCTAACTTTGAGTGCAGTAAACCAAAGTGTCAAACATGTGTTGAATCTAAGTATGCTAAGCATTCGTATAAGTATGTTGAAAGGAATTCAAATCCCTTAGAATTAATTCACACAAACATTTGTGATATGAAGTCTACACCATCTCAATGTGGAAAAAGTATTTCATAACTTTATCGATGATTTCACTAGATTATATTATGTTTATTTGCTGAATAATAAGGACGAAGCAATAGAAGCATTTAGACAATATAAACCTAAAGTTGAAAATCAGTTGGAGAAAAAGATCAAAATAATAAGAAGTGATGGGGTTGGAGACTATGAATCTCCTTTTGATAATTGTCCATCAAACTATGGCCCCGTACTCACCTCAATCAAATGGAATTGAAGAAAGGAAAAACTGAACATTGAAGAAAATGATGAATGTCATACTTATAAGTTTAGGTTTATCGCAAAACTTATGGGGGGAAGCTATCCTTACAGCAAATCGAATACTCAATCGAGTGCCCCATAGTAAGACACAATCTATTCCATATGAGAAATGAAAAGGAAGGAAACCCAACTTGAAATATTTCAAAGTGTGGGGGTGTTTAGCCAAAGTCCAAGTTCCTACACCCAAAAGGTTGAAAATAGGACCAAAGACTGTGAACTATGTTTTCATAGGATATGTTAAAAATAGTAAAGCATGTTGATTTTTGGTTCATAAATCCAAACATCCGGATATCCATGATAATACGATAATAGAATCAGATAATGCTGAGTTTTTTGAACTCATTTATCCGTATAAAATTAGACATGAATTGTCTAGTGAAGGGTCTAAATGACCTAGGGATGAACCAAGGGAGAATGTACATAATTAAGAGAATCCAAGGCGTAGTAAACATCAAAGAACGTCAACTTCCTTTGGATCAAATTTTGTAACATTTCTTCTTGAAAATGAGCCTCAAATATTCAAGGAAGCGATGTCGTCTACTGACTCATCCTTTTGGAAAGACGTAGTCAATAGTGAGATTGATTCAATATTAAGTAACCATACTTGGGAGTTGGTTGATCTTCCTCCAGGAAATAAACCTTTAGGTTCTAAATGAATCTTCTAAAGGAAAATGAAAGTTGATGGTACTATTGACAAATACAAGGCAAGACTTGTTGTGAAAGGCTTTAGGAAAAAAAAAGGTCTTAATTACTTTGACACATACTCACCAGTAATAAGGATAACGTCCATTCGGATGTTAGTTGCATTAGTTGTGGTATATGATCTTGAAATCCATCAAATGGATGTAAAAACTACATTCTTAAATGGAGAATTAGAGGAATAAATTTACATGGAACAACCTAAGGGCTTTGTAGTTCCTGGTAAAGAAAGAAAAGTGTGCGAACTTTTTAAGTCACTTTATGGACTAAAGTAAGCACCTAAATAGTGGCATGTAAAATTTGACCAAACCATGTTGGCAAACGGATTCAAGATAAATGAATGTGATAAATGTGTTTATATTAAAGACATACCAAATTACAAAGTCATTGCTTATTTGTACGTAGATTACATGTTGATCATCAGCAGAGAAATTTCTGACATAAATGCGACTAAACGAATGCTTGAGAGCAAGTTTGATATGAAAGACCTTGGAGTTGCTGATGTGATCTTAGGAATAAGAATTCATAGAACTCCACAAGGGTTAGCATTGTCACAGTCTCATTACATTGAAAAGGTACTTGATAAGTTCAAGTATTTGGATTTTAATATTGCCAAGAATCTATTAGACGTGAACTCTACACTTCAAAAGAATGAAGGTGAAAGTGACTCACAATTGGATTATGCAAGATTGTTGGGAAGTTTGATGTATATCATGAATTGTACGCGATCAAATATAGCATGCACGATTAGTAAATTATGTCAGTACACAAGTAATCCCAATCAAACTCATTAGATGGAAATGAAAAGAGTTTTGGGGTATCTAAAACATACTCAAGACTTTACTTTGCATTATAACAAATATTCAGCGGTAATTGAAGGATATAGTGATGCAAATTGGATCACCGGATCGAATGAAGTTAAATCCACGAGTGGATATGTGTTTACTCTTGGTTAAGGAGCAGTCTCTTGGAAATCATCCAAACAGACATGTATTGCCTGCTCTACTATGGAATCTGAATTTATCGCATTAGATAAAACTGGTGAAGAAGCTCAATGGCTCCGAAATTTCTTGAAAGATATTCCTTATTGGCCCAAACCATTGGCATCAGTATGCATACACTGTGATAGTCAAGTGGAAATAGGTAGGGCAGGGAGCATGATGTATAACGGTAAATCTTGTCATATAAGATGGAGACATAGTACCGTTAGGGAACTTCTCTCTAGTGAAATTATCATGATTGACTATGTGAAGTCAAAGGATAATGTGTCAGATCCACTTACAAAAGGCCTATCTAGAGAGGGAGTTGAGAGATCATCGAAGGAAATGGGTTTAAGGCCTAGGACAAGTCATCACGGTGGTAACTCTACCTAGCAAACTGGATATCCCAAGAGCTAGGTTCAAGGAGATCAAACAAATTTGTGAATGATGGCTCAACATTGTCAATTAACTCAATCCATTCTCATGATGAAGACAATGTTCAGGAAACAAGCATAAGTCTTTTGGTTGAAAGCTTTTTAATGGTTTCTAAGTTTGGCAGGTTTGACCAAATTATTTGATCTATAGGATTAAATATTTAGGAATCACCTATGTGAGAGTGAAGTGGAAGCCGCTTCAAGGAGAATGATAGTAAAGGCCTATTCTCTAAGCTCTCATGAAACCAGGTTGTGTTCATGGCTGAAATGAACAAAACTGTGAGAACTATATATGGTAAAAGGCTGGTTGTATGACTTGTATTGTCTAGATGTACATTAAAGTTCAATGGTTCAAAGATATCACATCTACCGATTGATCGAGTGCATCCGATGCAAGTTCACTACGAAAAAGGGAAACTGACTTATCCTGATGCAATTAGTCTTTACTTGTAGATCACACACTTTTCCGTAATTTTTTTTAATGAAATAGCCATTTCCCATTCATGTAGGGGATTGTTGGGTTCTAAGTGAAATATGAATGGAAAATAGAGGTAACAAATAGAGGGGAAAGTGAATTATGTTTTCACTTTAAGGAAGTAAAGTTCTCCCACATTAGTGGGAGAAAGGAACTTCGTAGTGTTTAAGTATAGAAACACTCCTTCATGTGGATAGTCAGGCAAAAACAAGACAAGCCTCGCGCTATCATTATTGTTGCTAGCTCAGATCAGCTTCGGCTTTGGATTTAGATTTGGCAAATGATCGATCGAGAGATCATCTTTTTGGATAAAATTCATTTGAAACTTGAGAGTTAATGATCCAAAAATTCAATCTGAAATTTCTCCATTTGAGAACGCCCGAGCATGTGCAGACGGATGTCACAATGCAGCTCGAAGGGACGCGACCCTTCGAGGCAATGTTTGGTAACTGAAATACCTGCGTACCTGGCAACCTTCGGATGCAGGTGCCAACGTATGTCAAGCCTGATGTTTCTGTTTTGTGTCAAAAGGCAACCTGCGGGCGCAGGTGATCCTGACATTTCGAAATAATGTGATTTTTCATGAACCAATGCTTCCTTTCTGAAGCACCACCTTTGGGCTACAAATACCTTATTTTTTCCTCAGGTATAGTGACAAAATTTGTGAAGTAAAAACACTCTTTTCTTCTGAAAAACTCAAGTGTGATCTTCAATCGTTGAGTGAGTTTGAAGTTCAGCAAATTTGAGGTACCACTATTTGCTGAAGTGAATCATTTTATCCTGGGAGGGTATATTCCATTAACCTCGGGTACTTGAGCGGAATAAATTCCTTAAGGACACACCGTGAATTCGGTGGGCTTGATTCTTTTCTGTTTCATCTCTTTTCTTTATGGTTTTGCTATTTTTCAGAAAATAGTTAAACTTCATTTTGATAGTTCATTGTTGTTTGAACTTCTTTGTTGTTCTTGAAGTTATTCTTGAACTTAGTGTAGAAGTTGATGTTGCAATACAGATTTTGTACCCCGAAAACAACAACTATCTCTAATATAGATGTACTAAAAAAATTTTCTTCAAATAATATAAACATGTCAATTACTTACTATAAATTTTTGAATTGAACTCTTTGAAAAAGAAAAAAGAAAGCAACAAAAAAAGATTGGGTTATAAGTAACTATTAAAATGTTTTTTAAAAAATAAATAAATTTTGGGAAAATGCTAAAGTGGAAAACGAATTCATAGGCCCACCCCAAATCAACTAGTGAGATCATTTTACCTTTCATATTAGGAGTGTCAACAACAACAAAATATATATATATATATATATATATATACAACAACAAAATATATATATATATATATATATATATATATATATATATATATATTTATTATGAATGAGCTTTGACTAGCTAACTATCACTTGCAATTATTAGTTACACAATTAGGAGTGAACTGCTGGAAGATAAATAATGTAATTTATGGGATAAATATAATTAAACTATTTAAAATGTTTATTCTATTTAAGTAGATTGAGTGCACCGGGCTGCCCTTTAAGTAGATTGAGCTCGAAGCATGAGCGAATAGAGAGAACTTCCCCTGAAATTTTGTTAGTTTACTATTTTTACGAAGTTACTAATTCACTTTTTATCATAAAAAATTATATGGAATTATTTTATAAAAAATTTAATGATAGAAATATTTTATTATATTATGTGTGCAACTCCTACCAAAAATAGTGTGTAATTTTCTATTTTTTTAAAAAAATAAATTAGTTGAAACCGGGCTGAATAGCCCATTTATTAAAAAACCAAAAGTTATGTACAAACCGGGCCCAAAAGTGACCCCGTCCAATAGCAAAGCAAATAAATATCTGTACTTGACATCTAAGTCAAGATTAGGAAAGTGGAAAATTGAAGAGTTAAATCAGCTCTCTCGAAAAAATTTCAATCGATCTTCTATCTTTCGCTAAATCTCTTCTCATGTTGGAATTGTTTCAAGTGTAATCACTCCCCTCTTCGATATCAGCTTACTTGAGCTTCTCCCAGAGATAGAATCTTGAAAAGCTAAGTACTATCTTCCTCATTTCTTCAACCGTTATTCCATCAGAACTGGTGAGGTAACAATTTGCTTTCCCTTTTTGTAGCGTAGTCAGGAATAATAATGCTTTCAGCCGATTTCTACAAAGTTTCCTCCACTCCATGGGTCCGATATGCACTAAGGATGTTTCGAGTGGTAAGCCTCAAATCTCTTAACTCTCACTTCCATTTCCTTCAATTGATGGGCTGAACCTCATACAAGGTTGATACCACCATTTAATCTATAGAAATAGTAAGTTTAAGCTATCGATCTGACGCTTATGGGTTCTTTGAACTTGTCATACGTATTTTCGTATACAAAACCAGTTATTTAAACCAAAATAATCCTCTCAAAGCATGAAGGTACTGATTTTGTATTTGTTCCACCTCAACGCTCTCACCAGGTGTGAATACACAAACCACATGAAATTTTTTCTACCTTCATTTCTTCTCATGGATTGTACTTAGCTAAAAACCTATTCTGTTAGCTTAAAACACTTACCTATTTCAAGTAAAATAACTTCTAAGCTTCTAACTTCTAATAACTTGTCTTCTTATTTGTGGGATGCCTTGACTGTCTAATTGCAAAATGCTTTTTTCATTGCTTGGTATGCCTTGAAAATGTTCTATTAAAAAATTACCAACAAAAGAAAAAACAAGGTTAGTAAAATAATCAGCAAGAGCATTTTCTTCCCAAAGGTAATGTTGTACTCTTGCTTTCATTGTTATCCTTAGTTTGTTAATGTCATACACTTCCATCCCCACACTCCAAGGGGGCTTCCATCTATCCTCCAAAATCTGCACCATAGACAAGGAGTCTGACTCTATAATTATGGGACTACTACAGTGATCTTTACAGTATTCAAAGCATTCCCTAATAGCCCTAGCTTCAGCCACCATGTTGGTTGTGTCATGAATTATGATTCCTTTAGCTACTACAAAGTTCTATGAATCTCTATTGTAAAATGCCTCAGAACTGGGCCTGGATTGCCTTTAAAGGCTCCATCAGTATTACACTTGAACCATTACTTTGGAGGGGGATTCCATCTCATAATTTTGTAGCTATATGAAGGCCTGAATCCTTCCAAAGAAGCAAACATCTCCGGCCAGTAGTCATAATCCCACCTGCTCTTAAATTTGCAAGTTATACAATTCTTTAATAACCCATTGATTTCTCTAAACACCATACCAATAGTGAACTCTCCTCCATATAAAACTGTATTTCTCCTTTTCCAAAAAACCCAGAGGATTATCATAGGAACCATATGTAAAAAAGCTTTCAATCTTGAGTTTACTTGACTGTTCCACCACATTCTTATGTTGGGTTTCAACAAATGGCACTTATTAACACCAGTTTCCCCTGAATAGTGATGCCATAATGATCTTGCCACCTCTCCCTTCAGAAAAAGATATTCAATTGTCTCTCTTTCAGGAATTGAACAACACCTACAATTAGCAGATTCATTAGGATTCCAGATATTAATCAAATGAGAAATAGCCACTTTGCCTAGCCACACTCTCAAGGCAAGGAAAGATATTTTGAAAGGTAATCATGTACACCATAGATAACTAAGATCTTCATTATGATCCTTCTTATTTCTCAACAGGTTCTAGACACTCTTCACACTGAAACTATGTCAAGGTCCACCATGGCTTGTCTACTTCTTCCATTAGTTGGGCTTTGCTCAAGTTGTTCCTAGAATGTTCCACCACATACTATGGAACTCTCTCCTGCATAATCTGGAAATCCTAACCATTTTCTGTTAAAAAGTCTCCAATACCCCTCATCCCATAACCAGTGTGAGTATCTGAAGGGTGCTTGAATAACGGAAAAAGATTAGTCTAATTATCAAACCAAATGCTTACTGTTCCTCTTTTAGGTTCCCACCAAAGAAATTATTCAACATTGTCCCTATTCTCCAGTATGTACTTCCAAAATTGAGAACCTCATTTCCATTCCACAAGAGCAGAGATCTGTTTCTTACAATTATTGATCCATAAGAAATGGGTCCACAAATTATTTTGTGTTCTAAATCTCCACCACAATTTTGCATACATTGCCTTAGATATATCAAACATTGACCTAATTCCTAGCCCCCCCTTCATTTTTAGGCATCACTCCTTGGTCCAGGAAGACCAATGTTTGTTTCTCCCTGTTTCTTTATTACTCCAAAAGAACTTTGTAAAGATCCTATGAAGTTATTTCAATGCACAAATAGGAGGAACTATTGTAGATAACACATATATAGGTATACTCTATAGAAAACTTGTAAGAAGGCCTTCCTTACCACCATAAGAGATCATTTTCCCCTTGCATACTTGAAGTTTCCCCATCACTTTGTCAAGAAGGTTTACATAGTCTTCTGTTCTTTTCTTTTTATGAGTAATATGACACCCTAGATATTTTATTGGAAACTTGCCTTTGTCCATTCCAGTAATGTGAGCAATTTGAGAATCCACTGGCCTTATTGTGTTTTAATGGAAGTGTTGTCGCCCAAAATATGCCTCCTAAGAAGTATAAAGAGGTCGCTGTATCAAATATAGAATCCAACTAGGTTGGGGTCGATCCCACAGGGAATAAGATGAAATTAGGTTAAGTTCTTGTCCGAGTAATTGGAAAATAAGTAAAAAGGGGGAAGTATTTGTAATCAAGTAGTAATAGTAACAAGTTTGAGACTTTGGATTTGTTTTCAATATGAGAAATATACTAGGACTGTGATCCCCAATGATTCCTTAACTCTACCGGTTACTTGTACTGGAAAAACTGTCCCACTGTGTTGCATGCAAGATCTAACAAGATATGTTCATCTAACCATCTCTCGACCTTGGTTATATGAATTTTGCTCTTCTCCTCTCGGTCTCCGAGTGTCGCACTACTAACCCTTGTTCTTGATCTCAGATTAACTATCCCTGTTACGGCTCAAGTTATGAGATGAAGGTTGATAGCTTCAAATCTCTGTTGATATTTCCATTTCCTAATCTCTACCTCTCTCTCGAGCAAGTTTAGAATACAGGTAAGTTTCTAACATTTGCAACCGTTAGAACATAAATTATAACGAAGGCAATAACAATACATGCCTAACACCGGTTCAGAATTGCTTTGCACCTAACCCTTTTCGTTAATTTCTCATGGTACACACAACCCTAGTTGATGGATTTAGCTGTTCATGATTGCATGAACACAAGAAGAATTAGAAGACGAAAATATAGTTGTAAACTCACAATAAAGAAGAAACTCTGAAATCTCAATAATGAATAAAATACTGGAATTGATGTTCCAAGATTACAAAATGCAACAATGTGTTTATGAACTCAAAATAATGAAAAACAATCTCAAAACAATGTAATAACTAACTCCTGATAGGACAACAAAGGGGTATTTATAGATACAAGACGAATCCTATCCTAATCAAAACACATAAACAGAATCGGCAACCTTCTACAGTATCGTGACTTGGTGTCGTGGAACCAAGCCATATCACGTGGGTCCAGTCATGGAAATCAGACACTTTGAACATTCTCTGAAGTGGACTTATGGCAGCCACTCACGTCACGTGAGTGGACTCACAGTACGTGAGTCCTATCGTGAGTCACCTTCTGGTGCAGACCCTAGTTCTTTTATCTTCAGATACTTCGTTCTCGGGCGTGATTCTTTCTTTTTGTCCATTTTGCCTCCAAAACCTATTCTCCTGCAATATAGAATAGAAAAAACATCATACCAACCAGACTCACCCAAGCTTTTGCATATTTTCAATGTTTTAGGCATCAAAAGTGTCATGAAATCATGACACATCAACACCCTCAACTTAGAACATTTGCATGTCCTCAAGCGACCAAAACAAAATAAACACAATGATGCTTAACTAAAAGAAACCTAAAGGACCTACGACAGCCAACTCATTTGCTTTTGACCTCAAATTTTTTTTGACCCCTCCTATTTACAAATTAAAACCTCAGTGTGCATGCATGCAGCATATTATCATGCCTTAGAAGGGATCAAGTGATAGCATGAGATTATGAACAAACAACTAAGCATATGTGCAAATGACATTATCCTAACAGATAGCAGCTAACAATGCAACCCATGTACTCTCACAACAAAGACGTCCCATACACTCACAGTATGCTAATGAATCTCAAAGCAGGGACTCGGTCAAAACACTCTCTCTCACAAAGAAGTTCAAACGGTGTGCATGAAATACCATAGGCTTGCCGTTATTTTCTATGCCTTGATTTTTCGGACAGTTGGACTAGGATCACTATAGGACTTTCATTGGCTTGTAATGTAGGCTTGGGGACGGGTATGGTACATATGGGAATGGTGACTTAACCCTCCTTTACACTACACTATTTTTGGCCCCACTTTCCAACTATTCTCATTTTATTCTCCCTTATTCTCCTTCATTTATTTTCAGACTTTGGGTGTAATTTTCTTTTCTTTTTTCTTTTCTTCTCCTTTTTTTTCTTTCTTTTTCTTCCACCCAAATCTATTCTCTTTTTCTTCCACCCAAATTTGTTCTCCTTTTCTTTTACTAACCCCTTCTTCATGCCCAAATCGATTTACGCACCCCTATAATAGCCACCCTCAACCTAGGCGATTTGCCTGAGTTGAGGTACACAATGTCCAAGAAGGCACCAGGGCCAAGACAGGTTCATTGTAAGTCAAAATGGGAAATTCAATAAGCTAATGAAATAAATAAGAAGATAAAGGCTCAAAATCGGGATCAAGGGATATTTATTTCATTTGATCGGGCATTTAGGCCAAAAGTGGACTTATTCAAAAACAGTCTATGATCCTTTCCTAACCACTATCCTCTAACCTAGGCAAGACTAACCAGGCAAGTTCTGGATTTCACGCACAGAGTGAATTAGGTAATGACCTCACACACACATAGCACGGGATTACATTATCAACTACTCCTTATCCGATTTATGCAATGCTAGCTACAGTAGTTTATCTATAATACTAATGCCATAGCAAGATCCAACGGTTGTCACAAACTAACATGCTACACACACATTTTAAAACAAAATCTTCAGGAGGGGTATCCTTTAAATAATCAAATAGCATAACTTGTTCAAAACTGGAATGCACTAAGGTTCCCCTATTTTTCTCCCAATTAAATAAGAAAACACATAAATATTATCAATAACAACCTAAACATGTCGATTCTACTATGGTAGCAAACTTGGGGGAAAAGAAGCACGGCAACAAAAAACCCCAAGTGGTGGTATACCCCTACCCCCAATTAAATAATGATGCACTGCCCCTAGTGCATAACTATAAATATAAAAAATGTTAGGGAGTGAAGACATACTTGAGGCGCCCAAGGCGTCGAAAGTAGGCCCACCCATACCAGGATCATCATCATGCTCTCTGGATGCTCTGCTAGGTGCCTCCGGTGGAGGGGGTGCCTGACTAGAGGATGCACCTTGTGCCCTTTGCTCCTGAGCAATCTAACTAGTATGGTACTCCAACCTGGAGGCCTTAACCGCTCTCCGAAGATCACCCTTATACTCGTCACCACTATTAACCTGCTCCTCTGGACTGCGTGGTCTTTTGCCTCTATCAACAGGAGGCTCCTCATCTGCAAACAAATCCACCTTAAAAATTGGCCATATCGGAGACAGAATGGGCATAGGTGGAATGACAGGAGGGCTTCTCGATACTAAAGCCCAAACCTCCTCTCTCAATGCAGCCACCTCTTATGTCAATCCTGCCATATCAGGACTCTGAGCTGAACTCAACCGGGTATCCATCTACGCCTCAAAGCTATTTATTCATCCATGCAGCTCTCGTATAAACTTATCCATAGATACAGACATATGGGCCTACACTCAAGCCTCAACAGCCTCTACCTTGGTCCTAACCCATGGCTTAAGATGGGATACCAACTTAGCCATCCGGGCCTCTGTGTGGGCCTACCGCTCAAACATCTGCGTCTACTGATCAACCAACTTCTGCAGGAAGTCCAGCAAAACCGAAACCATACCATAAGGTAGAGGTGGTACGGTAGTGCCTGGAGCCGCATCATCAATCACAGGGCCTATGCCCTCAGCAGGTGCAGGAATAGTATCAGGTACGCTCATCGGTACCGAAATAGGCATGGGTGTACTAATCGGCTAGTCCCTATCTCCAGGCCCTTCAAAAAAGGCTATTCTTAATGACCCGAAAGGTTGAGACCTTCGTGGAACAATGGGTTTAGCTCCCCACTACTGTATCAACCCAATATCTGCTATGCGAGTCACCTCGATATAGTGATCTATGGCAGGTAGCTTAACTACACCATCCCTATCACATAGGCTCTGAATCAAACAAGGGAAAGGACTACTGGTAAAGTCTCGAAAGGCACGCTATGGATCTCTCTAATTATGTACCAAACAATATTTATCTCATAACCGACAATGATGCTAGCTACCACAACAGCCCTATCCAAGGTGAGGGAATTATCAGCATTAGTGGGTCCCAAATGATTCCTAACAACCGACCACCAAAACCTGCCAGCAAAATGGAGTGTGGAGGTCCTTATATCCAGCTTCCCAGTCACCCAACTAGCATCAACACCCTCCTCCACTATATAACCAGTAATCCACCTCAGTAACTCCAACCTCTGATCAACATCCCTCATTTTAATCCTATTTCTGATAGTCTCCATACGGTGATCAAACTCAGCAGTCGTAGATGGCTATGGACGGTCAGCACCAAACAAGAATTTGTGGATGGTCTGCTCAGAAATATCGACTCTAGTCTCTCGAACCAAAGTGTGAGTCAATGGTGGCTGATCCCGAAGCCGCTGCTCAACCGGTATGATCAACTCAATAGATGCAGCGTAGGGTGCATAAAAATCTCAGACCAATTCTTGGCTATAGCGACCAGGAGCCTCCGTCATCCATCCAAATCCATACTGATCAAACACAGTCCAAATATCAGGTAAAATGCCTTTAACTCCTCTATCTGATACCGAGGCTCCTTTTTAATACTTTTTCTACACACGCCCCACTCAGTAAGCTCAGTATCCCTATCATAAAAGTCCCGCATGCCCTGAACACACCATCATTGGTTTTCCCTTCTCGGTGAGAAAGTCAGGGCACTCTGGTCGCCAGTGCCTGAAAGAGATGTTGTAGCCTTTACCGCAGAATCACCCTGCCCTGTAGTACTATCCACGGAGCTAGATACCAAGTCATCCTCCCCTTCTTCATACTAGGGGGCGGACACGGAAGACTGATCAGGAACAACCGGCTTGACAGGCTGCGAAATAGGCTGAAGTGCGGCCCGGGCAGCAGCTTGTGCCCGAGTTTGTAACTTCGTGGTACGAGGTACCAGTGTAGTATAATCAGTTATAATCTCAAACACCTCCTCGGATCCACTTGGGTCTGACCCGGACGGTTCATCACGCAACTTTATTGAAAATTTAAGATTTTTGGTTCAGATTCTCAACGAAAAACCCATGTCTCCATGTTTGGGGTTCGATTTGGGCGGCATTATGATGAGTTTATAATGGGTATTTGGGTCGGGTTTTGGGAATTTTATATTGGGTGGGATCAAGTACGGGTCTGGGGGTTGGATTTGGGTCTGTAAGGGTCGAATTTACGGGTTGGGTGGGTATAGGTGGTGAAGAATTGGGGAAATTCAAAATTGGTGTAAGGGAATTTGAGGATTTTGAATGTGATCTTTGGGAATTTTAAGAATTTAGGAGTGAAGGTATGAGAATTTAGTGAATTGTTGGAAGTAGGGTTTATGTTTAGGATTTGGATTTGAGATAAATGAGTTACAATTGAAATTGGGTTGGATTTGAGGGGAGTATCAAAATATATGAAGAGTTGGATCGGGTCGAGTCGGGTATCGGGTACCTGTAGTTTTCTGCTTCTCACGACACCACCCACGGGTCTCTGGCATAGATCAATTCTCGCAGCTGTTAATTGCCTCTGCTTATCATGATACTACCCATGTGACGTGGGTCAACCCACATCACGTGGGTCTATGGCGTAGGTTAACTTTAGCACGTGACAATTTTCCTCTGACTTCTACCGTACCAGTCCACGTTACTTAAATGAACTTAAGTCTCGTGAATCACTTCCGTGGGAAGTACTGGCACATACTCAGTTCAATACAGCAAATATCAGTGAACGTATCCGCCAATGCTCAGATCACACATAAGAAAACCTTGGGTTGCCTCCCAAGCAGCGCCTGATTAAATATCGTGGCACGACAAGGCTAACTTGGATACTCAGACTTCACAAACCAGCCCATGGGTTGCCTCCCATAAAGCACCTGATTTAACGTCACAGCACGATATGACTAGCTTGACTACTTAGACTTCATCAAGCTCAAGTTCCAAACATGTGCTTATCTCTTCTGTGATCCCCACATAATGCTTTACACGCTGCCCATTGACCTTGAATAGAACTTTATCATCACCTTTTAGCTCAATTGCTCCATGTGGGAATACCCTGACCACCGTGAATGGTCCGGACCATTTGGACTTTAACTTTCCAGTAAACAAGCAAAGCTTTGAGTTGTAAAGTAGTACCAAATCTCCCAGTTGAAACTCTCATTTCTCAATTCACCGATCATGATATAATTTCATCTTCTCTTTATATATTGCTGAATTTTCATAAGCCCAAAGACGAAATTCATTCATCTCATTCATCTCATTCATCTCATTCATCTTCTCAAGTCTCAATTTTGCTGTGTCACTCCATTCTAGATTCAATCTTTCCAATGCCCATAATGCCTTATATTCAAGTTCGACAAGCAATGAAACCGATTTTCCAAAAAAACAACTGATATGGTGATGCACCAATTGGCGTCTGATCTAAGGCGTATTTATATGCCTTAGTAGAGACTTTAACCCATGTTTACCTTAGTTTTGAGATCAATACGTATATGTTTTGCATGGTTTCTATAGATTATGTGATATTGTGCTACCCAATGTGATTAGACCCTTGTAGGTGGAATTTGTGACTATTTGGAGCATTTTTGTCATGGAAAGCGAGGCTTGGAGAAGCTACGAGCAAAGGATATTGATTATAAGAGGCAATCCAAAGAGTTAAACTTGAAGAATCATGCCAAATCCGCAAAGAAAAGTCGACGAAAGAAGAAAATCAAAAATTAAGGGCCTGGCGCGCCAAGGGGCGTGCCAGGCCGCTTTTTGGAAAAATTTGGTTTTGGGTGGCAGCAGAGAGGAGCGTTTCAGGGCGTGCCAGGCCGCCTGGAGCACACCTTCACAGAGGCAAAATTCGCCTAAGTGCCAGGCGTGCCCAAGGGTGTGCCGGGCCACTTTTTGGCTAATTTTTACCTCGAAATTCACTCTATAAATAGGGCTTTTGAGTTATTGTATCACATTCTATCTTGACTAGGCTACTTTGGGCGTTTTGGGGCATTGAAACTAGGTTTCATTCCTCATCTTTTCAGTTTTTAATTATTTTTAAGGTATTTTATTATTTTTGGATGTTAATTGACATTATGAGTGGCTAAAATCCCTCATTCTTGGGGTTAAGGCCAAGAACATGAATCTCTTGGGTTAATTTTAGTGGTTTTTGCTAAAGTTTATCATAAATTGGTTATTCATATATTCTTAATTTCATTATTTTGATGCTTGATCACCATTGAAGTACATTCCATGTCTTGAAGTAAGCTCGAGAGAGAAACTAAAAGATAGAATGTGGGATATACGAAGTGTGGTCTTTCTTGGGGAAGGAATTCTAAGGGATTGACATGTGGTTAGGACCGAGAGGTACCTAATCGACCACACTTGGTCAATTACGAGAAGAAAACTTAAATGCACTAGAATTGGTTAAGCTTATCACCACTCATTGACGTAGTTAGATGCCCAATTTCTGGTAGACGATTATAGTTTGGAGATGAATATAATTGTGAAATTAACCTCGGGATCAATAACCAAGATAAACAACTCAAATTGCTTAAACCAATAACAATTATGCTCAAAAGATGACATTTGGAGTGCCTTAGGCTTGGGAATTCACTTTTTATTGATTCTTCAAGCACATTTGTGAAAACCAAAGTTACAGTAGCGAAGATAGGAGTTCATAGTCCGCAATCATTTAATTTTTAGCACCAAATCTCTTTTCATCTTCGCAACACTAGTTTTCAATTATTGTTTGACGTCTAGAATTGATTTCTATTGACGAAAGTCCCTTGGGTTTGATATCCGGCTCTTTTAAAGGAGACACTTTATTACTTGAATGATCACATACACTTGCATGTATAGCTGGGTTGCAACAAATTTTTGGCGCCGTTGTCGGGGACTTTCAAATAGATAGATTTCAATTATTGACGTTTGTACTTTAATTTTCAGCTAAGCTGGCAGCAGATGTGTGGAGACAGGATGCAAACTACCCAATCCCACAAGTCGAACTGGCTGGCGAAGGAATACAGGGTAATCCCATAAGAATTGAAGAACCAGCTACAGAGAGACGTGAGCCGGAAGTAATGGCAGCTAGAACAGTTCGCTATGTGGCTATACCACTCGCAACTAATATGACCTCCAGTATTCTCAAACCGGCAGCTGGAGGTAGATTTGAGCTTAAATAGAATATGGTACAACTCTTGCACTCAAGTGGACAGTTTACAGGTCTTGCTCATGAGGACCCTCAGAGGCACATCCATAATTTTCTGGAGATAAGTGACACATATATTCCTGCGGGTGTGTCTTCGAATTATGTGAGACTTACTTTGTTCCCCTTTTCTCTATTGGGGGAAGCAAGGAGGTGGTTAGATGCAGAGCCAGCTAATTCTATCACTACTTGGGATGATCTTGCTCAGAAATTCTTGATAAGGTTCTTTCCGTCTAGAAAGACAACAAAGCTGAGGAGTGAGATATTGAGTTTCATACAGAGAGATGATGAGAATTTGTACCAAGCTTGGAACTGATTCAAATCCATGTTGCGAGATTGTCCTCATCACCACCAAGCTAATGAAGTGTTGGTGCATACTTTCATTGAGGCTCTCGACCCCAATACTAAAATTCTACTTGATTCAGCTACAGGTGGACAAGATTTAGAGAAGACTTATGATGAATTATATGCTTTGTTGAATCATATTTCACAGGGAAATCCAGACTGGCATAGTGATAATTTGAGGAATTCTACAAAGAAGGTTGCTGGGAAACTAGATGTGGATGCAGTCACAGCATTATCTACCCAAATTTTAGCTATGCAAAACATGATGAACAATTACTTCAGTAGTTTAAATTTGGGTAGCAACCAGCTCCCGTGAATGCAGTACAACAACAGGTTTCTGTGATGTGTAGTGTATGTGGAAACGGGGACCATACCAGCGAGTTGTGTAGTGCAAATCCGAATTTTGTGAATTTTGTTGGCAATGCCCAAAGAGGAGGTGGAGCCCAGAACTACGAAAATACTTATAATGCTGGGTGGAAAAATCACCCTAACTTATCTTGGGGAGGAAATCAAAATCAATATAGGCCTCAAGGATATGCACCACGGTACAACCAATAGCAAGGTCAAGGAAATCAAGTGGGTGCTAAGTCTGGAGATATGAGCGTGGAGGATATGCTAAAACAGATTATGGATGAGCAAGCTAAGCTGGCAGCAGATGTGAGGAACAATCAGTTGGCTACTCAGAATTTGGAGAAGCAGATTGTCCAGTTAGCTAACGCACAGAATACAAGGCCCCAAGGAGGTCTTCCAGGTGATACTGAGCCTAATCCCAAGCAGGTGAATGCTATTGTTACCCGTAGTGGTAATCAGTTAGAGGATACGGTTGCACCAGCAAAAGAATTAGAGCCGAAAGTAGTGGTGATTGAAGACGAACAAGTGGAGTCTACCAAAAGCTCCAAAGATGATAAAGTGATACATAGTGTGAAGTTGCCTCCTTCTTTCCCTCAGAAGTTCAAGAAGAAGAAGGAAGATGAATGCTTTGGTAAGTTCATTGAACTACTTAAACAAGTGCACATTAATTAGCCTCTTGTGGATATCTTGCTGGGTATTCCAAAGTATGCCAAGTTTGTGAAAGATATTGTGGCAAACAAGAGTAGATTGATAGAGTATGCCACAGTGGTATTGACTGAGGAGTATAGTTCTCGCATTCAAAACCGGTTACCTACCAAGTTTCACTGTGAAAATTACTCTGGGAGATCATGTCTGCGCTCGTGGATTGTGTGGTTTGGGGGCTAGTATAAATTTGATGCCCACTTTGGTTTTCAAGGAGTTGGGTTTGGGTCGTCCTAAGCCTACTACTATTATTTTGCAGCTTGCAGACCGATCTGTGACTAGACCTGATGGTATAGTTGAGGATGTTCTGGTTCAAGTGTGGGTTCGTTGATCTTTTCGGTTGATTTTGTGGTGCTAAATTTTGAGACTGACACAGAAGTCCCATTTATTTTGGGGCGTTCGTTTCTGGCCATTGGAGGTGCGATCATTGATGTAGTAGCCGGGAAACTTACTATGCGAGCTCATGATAAGGTTGAAGTCTTTGATGTATATAGGGATTTGAAGCTTCCAGAAATTTATGAGAACTTGTCAGCTATTACAGCTATAGATTTGGCGGTTGAAAGCATCCACACTTTGTCTACAGATCTGTTGGAAAAAGTTTTGATGGGGCAAGATGTTTTTGGTGATGCGGAAGCTAGTGAAATGGTGCAAGTTCTTGATCTTATGGGTATCTATGCTAAAGAGGTTAGATGGGAACCTTTAAATTGTCCACTCGGTCCTCCAACCAATCCCTCAATTGAGGAGGCACCGAAGCTTGAATTGAAAGAACTTCCATCTCACCTTCAATATGCTTTCTTAGGTGACAATAAGACCCTTCCTATTATTCTTGCAGCAAATTTGTCAAAGGATCAAGTTGATGCGGCAATGTTGATACTCAGACGAAGAAAGAAGGCTATTGGTTGGCAGATGTCTGACATCCATGGTATTAATCCGGGTTTATGCATGCATAAAATTTACATAGAGGAAGGGAATAAGCCGAGTGTGCAACACCAACAATGTTTGAATCCGGTGATGAAAGAAGTAGTAAGGAAAGAGGTAATTAAGTGGTTAGACTCGGGCATTGTTTACCCTATCTGTGATAGTACATGGGTGAGCCCAGTACAATGTGTTCCAAAAAAGGGTGGTATGACGGTGATCACGAATGATAATAATGAATTGATTCCTACAAGAACTGTGACTAGGTGGCGTATTTGCATGGATTACCGGAAACTCAATGATGCTACGAGGAAAGACCATTATCCAGTCCCTTTTATTGATCAGATGTTGGATTGTTTAGCCGGGCAGGAGTATTATTGCTTTCTTGATGGGTATTTCGGATACAATCAAATTGCTATAGATCCTCAAGATCAGGATAAGACTACATTCACATGTCCTTACGACACATACGCCTTCAAGCGTATGCCATTTGGATTGTGTAATGCACCGGCTACCTTTCAGCGGTGCATGATGGTTATTTTTTATGACATGGTGGAGAAGTTCGTACAGATTTTTATGGATGATTTTTCATTCTTTGGTAACTCTTTCGAGGTATGCTTGCAAAACCTTGATAGAGTCCTTGCTCGGTGTGAAGAAACTAATCTTGTTCTCAATTAGGAGAAGTGTCATTTCCTTATGACGGAAGGTATAGTTCTTGGACATAAAGTGTCAAAGCAGGGGCTCGAAGTTGATAGGGCAAAGATTGAAATTATTTAAAAATTACCTCCACCTGTATCGGTGAAAGAGGTGCATAGTTTCTTGGGTCATGCTGGGTTTTACAGAAGGTTTATTCAAAAATTTTCTAAAATTTCACACCCCATGTGTGCACTCTTGGAAAAAGATGTGAAATTTGTATTTTGTGAATCATGTGTGAAGGAATTTGAGGTTTTGAAAAAGAAGTTGGTAGAGGCACCTATCCTTATTACTCCTGACTGGGCTTTACCATTTGAGATTATGTGTGACGCAAGTGATGTTGCAGTGGGTGCAGTTCTTGGTCAGTGGAAGAATAAGGTATTTCACTCTATTTATTATGCAAGCAAGACCCTTGATGCAGTCCAAGTGAATTGCACGGTGACTGAAAAAGAGATGTTAGCATTGGTGTATGCATTTGATAAATTTAGATCGTACTTGGTGGGCACGAGCGTCATTGTACACACAAATCATGCTGCAATACGGTATTTGTTCAATAAAAAGGAT
The DNA here is from genome assembly GCA_031232105.1 of Capsicum rhomboideum. Classification (NCBI taxonomy): domain Eukaryota; kingdom Viridiplantae; phylum Streptophyta; class Magnoliopsida; order Solanales; family Solanaceae; genus Capsicum; species Capsicum rhomboideum. The sequence goes on from CP124716.1 coordinate 139,362,786, forward strand.
GCTAAGCCGTGGTTTATTAGATGGATCTTATTGCTACAGGAGTTTGACTTAGAGATTAAAGATAGAAAGGGAACAGAAAATCAAATTGTTGACCATCTGTCTAGACTTGAAAGCTCGACACATGTAGTTGATGATGGGCATATTTGTGAGGAATTTACAGATGATCAATTATTAGTTTTGGGAGTTGACGAGTTTCCCTGGTATGCATATATTGTGAATCTATTGGTTAGTGGGCTATTTCCTCCTGATTCGTGTCCTCAACAGAAGAAGAAGCTGGCATATGAGGCACGCTCTTATATATGGGATGAGCCATATTTATTCAAGCAAGGGCCTGATCAAATAGCAAGAATATGTATTTCGGATGCGGAAGTGAAGCAAGTGTTAGAGAGATGCCACGCCTCACCTTATAGTGGTCATCATGGTGGTGAACGCACAGCCCGAAAAATATTGCAATGAGGTTTCTTCTGGCCTTCCATATCTAAAGATGCTTATGCCTTTGTGAAGAGTTGTGATCAATGTCAACGTATGGGGACGATTGCAAAGCGTCATGAGATGCCTCTAAACAATATCCTAGAAGTTGAAGTCTTTGATGTATGGGGGATAGATTTTATGGGCCCTTTCCCAAAGTCGAATGGCAATCTATACATACTTATAGCAGTGGATTATGTGTCTAAATGGGTAGAGGATGCATCTCTCCCTACGAATGACTCCAAGGTTGTGGTAAAGTTCCTTCAAAAACACATCTTTACAAGATTCGGAACTCCAAGAGCTATTATTAGCGATGGAGGTTCACACTTCATTAATTATTGGGTGAAGAGTGTATTGGCAAAGTATGGTGTGAAACACAAGGTCTCAACAGCGTATCATCCCCAAACAAGTGGCCAAGTATAAGTGTCGAATCGCGAGATAAAGCAAATCTTGCAAAAGACGGTGAATACTCAGAGGAAAGATTGGTCACTCAAGCTGGATGATGCTCTTTGGTCTTATCGAACGGCGTATAAGACTCCTATAGGGACTTCTCCCTATCATTTGTTCTTTGGGAAAGCATGTCACCTCCCAGTTGAGCATGAACACCGAGCATATTGGGCGGTAAAGAAGTTGAAGCTAGATCTGGGGTTGGCTAGCAACAGGAGGTTGTTGCAACTCCATGAGTTGGAAGAATTTCGTTCCCATGCGTATGAAAATGCTAAGATCTACAAGGAGAAAATGAAGCGATGGCATGACAAGCATATTCTCCCCCGTACTTTTGAGCCAGGCCAGTTGGTACTTTTGTTTAACTCAAGACTTAGGTTGTTTCTGGGCAAGCTAAGATCTAAGTGGAGTGGGAGTTTTGAGGTAAGTCGCACGACACCTCATGGTGCGGTGGAAATTTTGAACAAAGCGGATGGTACAAGATTTATGGTAAATGGCCAGAGATTGAAGCATTATTTTGGTGAAGAAGAAAAGCAGAAGGAGGACGTACTTCACCTTGATGATAACTGAGCTAAGTATGGTCGAGCCGCGACATTAAATCAGGCGCTACATGGGAGGCAACCCATGAATGTGTTGTAATAGTTAGGATTTATGAAGTAAAAATACAAAAAGAAGAGTCGTGCCTCGACCAAAACTAAGGCGCTTGATGGGAGGCAACCCATCTCTTTTAAAAATTTTCTTTTCTAACTTAGTCCTAGGATCTTGTGTTTATGCAGAGGCACAGAGCATGTTGACAGGGAAATCCACAAGAAAAAGGTAAAATTGGTGGATGAATGATTATCTGAAGGTACCGGGCAGGTAGGACATGTTTTGGAGCAATGTTTTGAGTCTCGGGACTTGTAAAAGCCCCAAGATTATGTGAAAAATATGGAAAATTTCTCAGTTATAAGGTTAAGTGTTGGGCGCGCTACAGGGCGTGCCAGGGAACACTTGGAAAAAAATTTATTTCGCTTGGCAGTGCCCTGGCGCGACACAAGGCGTGTTAGGCCGCCTGTGTCAAAAGTTTTATTTCGCCTGGCAGTGCCCTGGCGCGACAGAAGGCGTGCCAGGCCGCCTATGTCCCTTTTTTTTACGTAATGGGCAGTGGGGTAGCCCGTTAGGCAGCGTGCCAGGCCGCTACCCCCTTAAGTTTGTTTTTTTTCAAAATTTTTTTTAAGTCTTTTGGTCAATAAACCCGACCCACCCCCACCAATTCTCTTTTAAATCCCTAATTTTCCTTAGTCTTCACACATATTCCGAAACTCCACAACCTAGTAAATGATTTTACTCCCAAAGAATCACAAATTTTCTTTTCCTTTTCCTTACTCTTGCCCTTTCGTTGCTCGAATTCTTGCCTTCTAATCTTGGGATTGTGTGTACAAAACTCCATTCAAGCTAGCAAGGTATGTTTCCTTAGCTTTGTCTCTCTAGATTGCTATGAGCATGATGCGAATTTAGGGTATTCTTGGATTTCATTTGTGATGCACAATATATTCTTGGTATGTTGATTTGCTTCTTATGATGTGGTTGGAGTTTATGGGAGTTCATTACATTGAACTTGAAAGGCATGTGAAATTGGGTTAAATAATCTTGTTTTAGTTGGAATAATTGGAAGTGCGTTTATCTTTATTGGTGAAAATTGAGCATGTGCGTAGTTGATATCACTTGATCCATCTTTTGTGGTGTTGAATATGTATGCGTCTTGTTTGAATTCTTGAGTAAAACAAGTACGTCATTCTATTATGTATGGGCTTATTGAACTTATGTTGGGTATGTGAAATTTGTCTATGGCTTGGACTTGGTAATTGGGATCTAAGTGATAAGGGGAAGTCTGAGTACCCTAGACCCATATATGTTGAGTGGTGCTAAGAAACTAGGTGTGGGGTGGCCCTTAAAGCCAACACCCATTGAGTTGTTTAGCTCTTTTTACGTGGGAAATTGACTTGCTTGTGGATCTTTGCTACAGGTACAATGTCGGATGCTAATGTGGCTGCCTCTAGCTCTCACAAGAGACGTCGGTCAGGAAGTAAGGTCCCCGCGGTTCCCCCAGTCCCAAAGGGACAGAAACGCAAGTATGGAATTCATGTTGTATCTAGTGCTGGCAAGAGTTGGTACAAAAGCCACACTGAAGCTAAATACTTTGCCGATGAATGTATTGATAGGGCAAGTCTAGCTCGGACTTACCCTAGGATATTGGCTCGGATTGTGCAATTGGGAATGGAGTTCATCTTCGACAGACCTATGGATTGTAACCTCCATCTGGTGAGGGAATTATATGCAAATTAGAACTCGGATGCACCAACCAGCTCGGTGGTTGTACGAGGTACGGATGTGATACTTGATTTCTTGGGCATTACGGTATTATTGGGAGTCCACACTGGGGCTAGTCCCCATGACCTCCTCAGGCTAAATGTTAGGCCCCCTTATGCTAATATTAGACACACTCTTTGCGTCCAGTGCTCAACGGTAAGATGGTTGCTCCATCACAAAAGAGGGTACCTCTTGAGTCTACCCTATGCTCATTTGAATAAGGAGGCGCGAATCTAGTTGAAAATTATGTGTTGTTGCTTGATTCCGGGAAGTCACATGACTGAGGTCACGCGGGACCACGTCTGTCTGGTGTATGACCTCATGACAGATGTGGAGATTGATATAGGGTCTGTTGTGCTGTCGGCTATGCGCCGAGCTCGTTTGCAAGGAGGTCTTCATTATGCTTTTGGTGGGTTGTTGACTAAATTTATGCGAGCATACGAAGTGCCCGAGGAGGCATTTTATTATCATCCTCCTATGGTGCAGACTCCTATTGATGTTACCCAAACCAGGGCACCGGATGCACTCGGCCCTACTCTCACTTTAGCAGAGCGTCACGCTCGAGACGACGGGATTTTAGCCAGTATGTATGGGTTGGAGATGCTCCGCCACAGGACTGGGGATCGGCCCTCTACGGTGGAAGATCTGAACCAGGTTGAGAGGAATTATCCTCTTAACGAGCATGCCATGGCCTTATTGAGAATTGGTCCTGATTTTGTTGAGCCTGTGGATGATGATGTCCCCACAGATGAAAATGACCACCAGATAGATTCTGATGAGGACGAGGTGGAGGCGGATGATACACCGCTAAAGGTCCGTGCGTCGGAGGACGACGACTTCCTTGACTGACCAGGGAGCTCCTTACACCCTACTCTTCCATTGTTTATTTTTGTCGCATTGGGGACATTGCTAATCTTTTAAGTGTGGGGCGGGGTGTGATAGGATTCCCTTGTATGTATGTATATGTGTGCTTCTGTATACTTTTATTTTGGGTTCCTTAGCCTTTGTTTTCGGTTCTTTTACTAAGGAGAGTCCCTTTGAACCGTAGAAAACCACAAAAAGATTTTTATTTTGTATGCTGTTTTTGGTGCTTATTACTTTTGAGTCGCCCTTAGTCATAGGACTAAGGGATTTGCTCTATGATGGATGGATGACGACCGTCTTAAGAGCAAATTAGTCATGTAGTGTCGTGTCGGGTGTTCTTTCCTGCTATACAATTGTGCATACATGTGTGAAACATGCTAGGATATACAATAGCAAGTGTTGAGACGCCTAATTCTCACTTAGTTGACTGGCTAAGTTGCCTAATGTTGAACTTATGCATGATTTCGGATACTTTATGGTGAACCTGCTGAGTTGAACATGTGCCATGTGTGAGTAAGGTTTTTGTGATATTCCATGTGCATAATGATGTCTAGAACTTGCCTGGTGTGTCTGCAAAGCAAAATAAAAGATGTTAAGTTTAGGAGATGATATAGACATTTCTTTGATAGCCATGTTTTATGCCTACTTTATCTACCCTTTTTGCATGATCTTAGTTAGCCCCATTGAGCCCTTAGCCTTTTATTTGGTAGCTTTACATGTAGCTTGATCCTGTTCTTTCAATGAACCAGAATTTGATCCAAAACTCCTAAGCGCTTTAATTAAGAAATCAAGATGTGAAGGAGTGTAAAAGTTTGGAAGAAGGAAAGAGTTAAGTTAAATCCCCAAGTATATTTCCTATGGGTGTGTGAAAAAGTTTGTGTGTGTTGGTAGGGAATATGGTAAAAGAAAGAGAAAAAGAAAAAAAAAGAAAAAAATAATAATAATTTTTTAATTGATGGTTGATAGCAGTTATTCCTTACCTATTATGCTTGAGCTAGCTTTAAAATATGGGGCAAAACAAAAGAGAGTTGGGAAGATAAAGGTGGTGAAACATAGGTCGGTTGAAGGTGGTTTGAATGTAATTTGTAGTGTATTAAAGCGCTTAGGGAAGATAGTCGCTATTCTTGACCAAATAGTTCCTACCCGTCCCTAAGCCTCCATTATAACCCCTAAAGTCCTACTTGATCTTGAGCTTTAACATTTTAACATTAGTGGAGTATTACACTAAGGGCAAGCTTATGGTTCATCTTGTGTGGCATGTGAATTCTTTTTGAGAGTGTGTGAACTTTCATTCATGCACCCAGTTAGTAATTACTTTGTCGAAGTGTGGGGTGATTCTCTTGTTGTGAGGGCGCATGTTTAGTGAAGTGTGGTGATCTATTAGTAACGTGTCACACATGAATTTGCAACTAGTAAAGTTGTTTTGTGAGGATAGGTTGTTTTAAATTTGTTATTCATTTGTTTTTGATCCTAGTATGTTGGTGCATAAGTTGATAAATGTGGTTGTGTAGCTATGCAAGAATGCCTATTGTGTGTCAATTGTCTAAAGTCGCCCGGATTTGAGTGGGCTTATTGTTCGAGGACAAACAAAGGTTCAAGTGTGGGGTGGTGATCTAAGGCGTATTTATATGCCTTAGTAGTGACTTTAACCATGTTTACCTTAGTTTTGAGATCAATATGTATATGTTTTGCATGGTTTCGATAGATTATGTGATATTGTGCTACCCAATGTGATTAGACCCTTGTAGGTGGAATTTGCGACTATTTGGAGCATTTTTGGCGTGGAAAGCGAGGCTTGGAGAAGCTACGAGCAAAGGATATTGATGATAAGAGGCAAGCCAAAGAGTTGAACTTGAAGAATCATGCCAAATCCGCAAAGAAAAGTCGACGAAAGAAGAAAATCAAAAATTAAGGGCCTGGCGCGCCCTTTTTGGCAAAATTTGGTTTTGGGAGGCAGCAGAGGGGCACGTTTCAGGGCGTGCCAGGCCGCCTGGAGCACACCTTCACAGAGGCAAAATTCTCCTAAGTACCAGGCGCGCCCAAGGGCGTGCCGGGCCGCTTTTTAGCTAATTTTTGCCTCGAAATTCACTCTATAAATTGGGCTTTTGAGTTATTGTATCACATTCTATCTTGACTAGGCTACTTTGGGCGTTTTGGGGCATTGAAACTAGGTTTCATTCCTCATCTTTTCAGTTTTTAATTATTTTTAAGGTATTTTATTATTTTTGGATGTTAATTGACATTATGAGTGGCTAAAATCCCTCATTCTTGGGGTTAAGGCCAAGAACATGAATCTCTTGGGTTAATTTTAGTGGTTTTTACTGAAGTTTATCATAAATTGGTTATTCATATATTCTTAATTTCATTATTTTGATGTTTGATCACCATTGAAGTACATTCCTTGTCTTGAAGTAAGCTCGAGAGAGAAACTAAGAGATAGAACGTAGGATATACGAAGTGTGGTCTTTCTCGGGTAAGGAATTTTAAGGGATTGACATGTGGTTAGGACCGAGAGGTACCTAATCCACCACACTTGGTAAATTACGAGAAGAAAACTTAAATGCACTAGAATTGGTTAAGCTTATCACCGCTCATTGACGTAGTTAGGTTCCCAATTTCTGGTAGACGATTATAGTTTGGAGACAAATATAATTGTAAAATTAACCTCGGGATCAATAACCAAGATAAACAACTCAAATTGCTTAAACCAATAACAATTATGCTCAAGAAATGACGTTCGGAGTGCCTTAGCCTTGGGAATTCACTTTTTATTGATTCTTCAAGCACATTTGCGAAAACCAAAGTTACAGTAGCGAAGATAGGAGTTCATAGTCTGCAATCATTTAACTTTTAGTACCAAATCTCTTTTCATCTTTGCAACACTAGTTTTCAATTATTGTTTGACGTCTAGAATTGATTTTTGTTGACGAAAGTCCCTTGGGTTCGATATCCGGCTCTTTTAAAGGAGCCACTTTATTACTTGAACGATCACGTACACTTGCGTGTATAGCTGGGTCGCAACAGCATCTTGAAAGCAGTTTGATATGCCCATAATGCATCATCCAATCTTCAAGCCCAATCAGTCCTATTGGCATTCACCATTTTTGCATGTCTGCGTGAGATATTCCCTAGCCTTTGACATAGGTAACAAGCCCGAGCATAATCATGAGTATCTTTATAAATGGTGGGCCAGTAATACCCGCATTGTAAGATCTTATGAGCAGTCCGTGCACCTCCATGATGACCCCCAACTGGGGATGAATGACATGCTTCTAAAATATTCATCATTTCGACTTTCGGAATGCATCTTCGAATCATACCGTCAGCACACCCCCTAAACAATAAGTTTCATCCCAAAAGAACTTTCTCACATCATGTATGAATCTCTTTCTCTATTGATATGGCATGTATTTCAGGACTAGGTAACTTGCCAAAAATTTGGCAAAATCTGTAAACCAAGGGACTAAGTCTTGCGATGCTGCCAACACTTGCTCATCTGGAAAAGTATCATCAATATCAAGATCGTCCCTTAATTTAAGCATGGCCTCCTCCTCAAGGCGTGATAGATGGTTTGCGACCTGATTCTCGGTTCCCTTCCGATCCTTGACTTCAAAATCAAATTCTTGCAGTAAAAGCACCCACCGAATTAATCTTGGCTTAACATCCTTTTTAGACATAAGATACCGAAGAGCTGCATGATCTGTATGCACAATCACCTTCGTACCAATCAAGTAAGATCTGAATTTCTCAAAAGCAAAGACCACTGCCAACAATTCCTGTTCAGTCAGAGTGTAATTCTTTTGAGCTGGATTAAGCACTTTGCTAGCATACTAAATTGGATGTAAAATTTTCTCACGTCTTTGGCCAAGTACTGCACCCAAATCCACCCCGCTAGCATCACACATAACCTCAAAAGGCATCGTCTAATCTGGTGAAACAATGATAGGGGTTGAAATCAACTTCTCTTTCAAACACTCAAATGCATTTAGACATGCCTCATCGAACACGAACTTCACCTCCTTCTCTAAAAGCTTGCATAACGGATTAGCAATTTTTGAGAAGTCTTTGATGAATCTTCTATAAAATCCAGCATGCCCCAAGAAACTTCGAATTCCCTTCACGGAGATAGGTGGAGGTAACTTTTCAATCACATCAATCTTTGATTTATCAACTTCAATACCTTTCTTTGAGATCTGATTCCCCAATAAGATACCCTCATTTACCATAAAATGGCATTTTTTGCAATTTAGCACTTAATTGCACTCCTCGTATCTTTGCAGCACACTAGCGAGGTGTGCCAAGCAATCATCAAATGAGTCTCCCACCACTAAAAAATCATCCATAAAAACCTTAATAGTGTCTTCCACCATGTCGGAGAAAATAGACATCATGCAACGTTGGAAAGTGGTCGGTGCATTACATAAACTGAAGGACATCCTTTTAAACGTGAATGTCCCATATGGACAAGTGAAAGTGTTCTTCTCTTGGTCATCGGAAGCAATGAAAATTTGATTATACCCCGAATAGCCATCGTGAAAACAATACCATCCTTTACCAGTAAGCCGGTCTAACATCTGATCCATGAAGGGCATAGGAAAATGATTTTTTTCTTTTCAAGAATTCGGCTTTCGATAATCCATACAAACTCTCCATCCAGTAACCGGCCTCATTGGGATTAACTCATTTTTATCATTTGGAACCACATTGATTCCTCCCTTCATTGGTACACATTGAACGGGCTCACCCACTTGCTATCAGCAATGGGGTAAACCACACCTGTATCTAACCATTAGATGATCTCTTTTGTAACACCCCGTACGTTTTTGAGCCTAGCTGACTAACGTAATATTTATGGAAAAATGGAAACATGAGAGAATTGATGAATTATGTATTAAATTGTGGGCATTAATGAGTCTTGTACAATTGGGCCCTAAATGAAGCCCAAAATCATAAGGAAGACATGGCCCAACATGGGAATTTGACCCATTCTTGCCTAGTCTCCCATTGACAAAGTAAACACACCAAGTGTGTGGATGAGGTTCATTATAAAGGGACTATATAAAGAAGAGAAAATCAGATTTTTATTCCATTTGGACTCTCATGTTTTTTTTAGAATTATCCAAAGCCTTTTTCTCACACAAACCCTAAGCTTTCATCTCTTTGTGGCCAAGATCATCAACTTGTAAAACTTGGTAAGTGTTTCTTATGATGGTTTAATATATTTTATGCATGATAGATGGTTTATATTATGTTGGTTATGTTGGTGGAGTATTGAGAAGTTCACAATGTGTGAAATGCTACATGTTGCTAAATCGGAGGATGGTTCTGCCTTGTAAACTTGAATATGTACTTGTGGTCTTGAAGGAAGTGCACTTGATGGAGTAAATATTGAAATGTGAGATGTTATTATAGTCTTACTTTGTTTTTTCCTTGTTTATAATGATTGGAATTGTTGTTGTGAAATTGGTGATGGTTTTGGTGACGTATTGATCGTGAAGTGTTGTTTTGGGTGTTGTTATGTATGTTGTGAAACCATGGATGATTTTTGGTGTTCAAAATGATCAAAAATATGTCAAAATAAGTTTGGTTATGATCATGGACCATTCATAGCATTAAAAGACCCAAAAGAGACCATTTCGGACCAAAACGGGCATCCGCCCCCGCAGACGAGGGCACCTGCGGGAACAGATGCCAACGCAGGTGCCTCTGGCATCTGCCAAAGTTCATCTGCAGGCACAGGTGGCTGCGCAGGTCAGCCCAATTTTCCGTTTTGTATGTTTTCGCATCTAGTCGACCCCCGAAGGCCCCTATACCCTTTTTGGATGTAATTATCAACTTGTGATGTCGTTTTAATGACTTTAAAGTATCTTATGGAGGTATGTTGGACTATATTAAGTGTTAATGGTTGTTCATATGTAGTTATGAAGGGGTAATTATGACGAAATGATAAATAGAAAAGCATAAAGGGTAAGTGTGGTGTGAAATGCTATCGATGTATGATCTCTTGGTCAATGTGTGTAATGTTATGGTGTTGTTGATATGAAAATGTAGTGGATTGTATTGTAAGGGGTGACATGACGTTATACGGCAGTCATATAGTTCATTGTCATCTTGTACTCCTGTATAGTAACTAGTTGATAATGTAAGCTTCGATATGTACTTGTATTGTAGAGTAAGACGTAAGGAAGAAGCTGGACTATTGTGTTCATACATAGGCTTGTGTATTCATACTTGGAAGTGAAGGTATGTAAGGTCACTTTGTCCGTATCTTTCTGCAGCGTATAGAATTCACTTTGACGTTACACTTGTCCTATTCCGAAATGTGGTAAGGTATCCTATTCCCGGTTACCAATGGTTATTATCACATGTTTTTTATTCATTGATCAATTGTGAATCACATGTCTCCTATTTATTGATAATGTTCCAAAATCCCAATAAGGTTGTGTTCCAAGTTCCAATAGTGGTTATATTCATGTATCTTGTTCATTGATTATTGTCCAATTGTTCCAATAGTGTTATGCTTCCAAGAAGGCTATGTTTCCAATAATGTTTACTCGCATGTCTCTTACTCATTGGTTAATGATTCAAAGTTTCAATAAAGTTATGACTATCATTAGATCAATCTCAAAGTACTGAATGAAGTAATGCAAATGTGGTTAATGATCAAGTACGGGTGGTAGCTTTGGGGGTGAAATGCCTAGCTCAAGCCGATCCTGAGTTTATTGAATCAGGGGGCAGTCCTGGAGGCCTAAGCCTAGCTCGTACCGATCCTGATAGGGGGTAGCTCTATATGTAATAACCTAGCTTGAGCCGAACCTGAAATGTTGATATGGGTGGCAGCTCTAGAGGTAATAACCTAGCTCGAGCCGATCCCGATATATATTGATTCATGGGTGGTAGCTCTAGGGGCATAAGCCTAGCTCGAGCCGATCCCAACATAACATCATGTTATGTTAAAACCCACTGTTCAGTCGGGGCCCGGGTATCACAAGTCACAGGCAAAGATGTATAATCATAGAAACAAAGAAGCAAAGAAAGTAATGAAATCAATATACATGATTCCCAAATCACAGTAGGATGACTTATCCATATTGGTTATGCATTTGTATTTGAGTTCGTTGATATATTTACATATCACACAGTTTCATTTGAGCCTTACATACTCAGTACATTCTTCGTACTGACGTCCCTTGTGTGACTTTCCTTACTTGCTGTAGGCGCAGGTACTAGTAGGCCTCCCCAGTAGGTTGCCAGTTATTGCGGATCATTGGTGAGCTCCAGTTAGTTCGGGGCTTCTCCGAGTCACACTTGTATATGTATTTTGGTATTGTACATGATGTATAAAGCGGGGACTTATCCCGGCTTTCAGTTAGTTTTGGTAATATATCTGTTAGAGGCTTTTGTAGACGGATGTGGGTGTATAAATGTAAAAGGTACATGTCATTTTTGACTTGAGGGCCTCAACGGCCAAGTTTCATATATGTATATATGTCACATGTTCCATGAATTCCATTGTTAGCATTTTAAGATCTTACGTGATAAGGGTGTTTTTGATGGCATGCATATGAATGAAAATAAGTACAGTTTGGTTCTCTCGAGCCTTATCAGCTAAGGGTGCCAATCCGTCCTGATGGGATTCGGGTCGTGACAAAAGTGGTATCAGAGCAGGTCGTTTTACGGGTGTCTACAAAGACGTGTCTGAGTAGAGTCTTACTTATCAATGTGTTGTGCACCACATTTATAAGTAGGAGGCTATGGGACATTTAGGATGTTGTTTCTCTTCTTCACTTCTAGATCATGCAATAGAGCCAGTGTTGTAAGTTGAATTGTATCTGACCATGGTAAATGTTTCTCTTTGATATAGTAACCATGTCGATCACGAGAAGAGGCAGAGGTAAAGGTAAGCAGGTGGATATGCCTGCTGATGAAGGCATGAGTAGATTTCCACCTAACCAAGCTAGTCAAGGTGGAGCGAATGCTGAAATTTCCTCGCGGTCTTCATCAACTTTTCCAGCTCCGAAAGAGCCAGTTGGTAGAGAAGTACCCGCAGAACCACCAATGAATGCCACATATCAGGATCTTAGAAATGCAGTACATATGTTGACACAGTTAGTGGCAACACAAAGTCAAGGCCGAGCTGGTCCAATGACACATGATGATGATGCGGGTAGAGTGGCAAGTCGCAGAACACAGGATTTTCTGAAACTGGACCCTCCCATATTCACTGGGTCAGATCTGAAAGCATATCTATAGGACTTCGTCGATGAAATTCAGAGGGCTTTGAAAGTTATGCACGTGTCGGGGGTAGAAACAATTAAACTTGTTACGTACAGATTGAAAGGAGAAGCGATATTGTGGTACAAGGATTGGAAGAAATCTCGTGATATTGGTGCAAATCCACCTAATTGGGAAGAATTTAAAGCGGTTTTTCTTGATCATTATCTTTCCTATGAGATCCGTGAGGCACGTGGGAATCAATTTCTAAATCTTCGTCAAGGAAATTTAAGCGTCAGAGAATATAGTTTGCAATTCAATTCCTTGGCACGATATGCTCCAAATGTGGTAGCTACAATGACAGATAGAGTCCATCGATACGTGGACCGATTAGAACTATATTTGGTAAGGGATTGCACCATTGCTGCCTTAAACAAGGACATGGACATAACTAGGATTCAAGCCTTTGCCCAGAAAATGGAAGATCAAAGACAAAGAAGAAGGACACATGAATTTGACAGGGGACAGTCTAAAAGGGCTAGACCTATGGGACCATCTATGATGTCTCAAGTAGGACCTAGGCCTCGTATGTTTCCTAGACCACCTAGACCATCGTTCTCTCATGCCACAGTAGGTGCTCACTCTCAGTTTTGAGGGTTTAGAGGTGGTTCCTCTGGGCAGAGTAGTAGAGTTCAGGGATCACAGGCAGAAGGTTTTCCCCGTCAGCAATGTCAGCACTGTGGACGTATTCATGCATGTACATGCAGAGTGGGGACAAATGCTTGTTTCTGGTGTGGTATGATGGGGCACATGATGAAAGAGTGTCCCCAGAGGAGCATGGGTGGTGTAGCACAACCGGCAGGATCGGCCATTGCATCATCAGCATCGGCTCCTTATTTGGGCTGAGGTGTGCAGTCTGTTGGTCGGGGTAGAGGTTCCAGAGGATCAGCCAGTACTAGCGGGGTCTAGAATTGCACTTATGCTTTGGTGGACCAACAAAATTCAGAGGGTTCTCCTGATGTTGTCACAGGTACATTATCCATGTTCTCATATAATGTATATGCATTGATTGACCCTGGTTCTACATTGTCCTATGTTACTCCGTTGATTGCTGCAAAATTTGCAAGGGCACCAAAATTATTAATTAAATCAATTGAAGTGTCTACACCGGTTGGTGAATGTATTGCTGCAAAAAGAGTATATCGAAATTGTGTGGTAAATGTGTGTGGTCATGATACATTGGCCGATCTTATTAAACTAGACATGGTGGATTTTGATGTGATAATGGGAATGGATTCGTTGACCTCTTGTTATGCCACGGTAGATTGCCGGGCCAAGAAGGTGCATTTTCATTTTTCACAAGAGAATGTTCTTGAATGGCAGGGTAATGTAGGGGCACCACGAGGAAGATTTATTTCCTATCTAAAAGCCAGGAAAATGATTGCTAAGGGATACATATGTAATTTAGTATGGGTAAAAGATACTGAAGTGGAACCACTAACTCCGCAGTCGGTTCCAGTGGTCAATGAATTTCTGGATGTATTTCCAGAGGATCTTCCAGTAAACCCCCAGAAAGAGAAGTAGAATTTGGCATTGATGTAATTCCAGGCACTCAGCCTATTTCTATTCCTCCATATAGAATGGCTCCAGTAGAATTGCGTGAATTGAAAGAGCAATTGAAGGACTTGCTGGACAAAGGCTTCATCAGGCCGAGTATGTCACCGTGGGGGCACCGGTATTATTTGTACGGAAGAAGTATGGCACGTTGAGAATGTGCATCGACTACCGGCAATTGAATAAGGTAATGATCAAGAACAAATATCCCCTCCCTTGAATTGATGATTTTTTTGATCAGTTACAGGGTGCTAAGTGTTTTTCAAAGATTGACTTGAGGTTGGGTTACCATCAAGTCAGAGTTAAAGAAGAAGATGTACCCAAGACGGATTTCCGAACACGGGCCGTTATGAATTTTTAGTTATGCCATTTGGACTATCAAATGCACCGGTTGTGTTCATGGATTTGATGAATAGGGTGTTTAAGCCATTTCTGGACGTGTTCGTGAAGGTATTCATAGACAACATTCTGGTTTATTCAAGATCACCAGAGGACCATGCTAATCACTTATGGCAGGTGTTACAGATTCTCCACAAACGTAAATTGTATGCAAAGTTCTCTAAGTGTGAGTTTTGGTTAAACTCCGTTGCATTCTTGGGTCACATTGTATCAGATGAAGGGCTACAGGTTGATACATAGAAAATTAAAGCAGTGAAAAATTGGCCAAGACCTACAACACCCACAGAGATTCGTAGTTTTCTTGGATTGGCAGGTTATTACAGAAGATTTGTGGAAGGTTTTTCTTCCATTGTTTCACCGTTAACGAAGCGTACACATAAAGAAGTTAAATTTCAGTGGAATGATGCGTGTGAGGAAAGCTTCCAAGAGTTGAAAGATAAATTAACCTCCACACCATTTTAGTACTTCTTGAAGGCACCGAGGGTTATGCAGTGTATTGTGATGCTTTCGGGGTTGGTCTCGGATGTGTATTGATGAAGCATGGTAATGTCATAGCATATGCCTCACGACAATTACGGCCACACGAGGAAAACTAACCCACACATGATCTTGAATTAGCAGCGGTGGTTTTTGCTTTAAGGATATGGCGTCATTATTTATATGGAGTTCATGTTGATATCTATACTGATCACAAAAGTTTACAATATCTCTTTAAGCAGAAGGAACTCAATTTGAGGCAACGGTGGTGGTTAGAGCTTTTAAAAGACTATGATATTGATATTCTTTATCATCCAGGCAAGGCAAATGTGGTAGCTGATGCATTGAGCCGCAAGACAGTAGAAAGCACTAGTGGCCAGTTGACTGAAAAGCAGGAGATAATAAAAGACCTACAACAATTAGCCAGCTTGGGGGTTCGTCTTCTTGAATCCTCAGATGAAGGAGTTATTGTACAAAATGCGGCTGAATCTTTACTAATAGCTGAGGTGAAAGAGAAGCAGTTTGCAGACCCTATGTTGTTGCAGCTAAGGGAAAATGTACAACAGAATTTGACAAAGGCATTTGATCTTACACAGGAAGGGGTACTTCAATGCCAAGGTAGGTTATGTGTACCAGATGTAGATGAGCTGAGGAAACGAATTATGGCAGAGGCGCATCATTCGCGCTATTCTATTCATCTGGGTGCTACTAAAATGTACCACGATTAGCAAGAAGTGTATTGGTGGGGAAATATGAAGAAGAATATTGCAGAATTTGTCGCTCAATGCCCAAATTGTCAACAGGTAAAGGTGGAACATCAGAAACCAGGAGGTTACATGCAATGTATCAATCTTCCAATCTGGAAATGGGATATGATTAATATGGACTTCATCACAAGTTTACCTCGTACACTGTGGAAATTTGATTCTATATAGGTTATAGTGGACAGGCTTACCAAGTCAGCACACTTCCTACCAGTCAGGACCACCTATACAACTGAAGAGTATGCGAAGTTGTATGTGAAAGAGATAGTACGATTGCATGGTATTCCACTTTCTATTATATCAGACAGAGGAGCACAGTTCACAGTGCACTTTTGGAGATCTTTTCAGCAGAGTTTGGGCACACAGGTGAACTTGAGTATGGCTTTCCATCGTTAGACTGATGGACAAGCAGAACGTACTATTTAAACACTTGAAGATATGCTACGAGCATGCACATTAGATTTTCAAGGCAGTTGGGATGACCATTTGCTTCTTATTGAATTTGCTTACAACAATAGCTATCATTCAAGTATTAAAATGGCACCTTATGAAGCTTTGTACGGAAGAAAATATAGATCACCAATTGGATGGTTTGAAGCGGGTGAAACTGCTTTACTTGGGCCAGATCTTGTTCATCAGGCTATGGAGAAAATTAAAGTGATTCAACAATGATTACAAATGGCCCAGAGTCGACACAAGTCATATGCTGATGTTAGAAGAAGAGGACTTGAGTTCTCCATAGGTGATTGGGTATTTCTGAAGATGTCACCGATGAAAGGGGTAATGCGGTTCGGAAAGAAAGGGAAATTGAGTCCACGTTATGTAGGCCCCTATGAAATTATTAGAAGATTTGGGCAGGTTGCTTATAATTTGGCACTACCCCAAGAACATTCCTTAGTCCACCCGATATTTCATGTTTCGATGCTTCAAAAATGCATAGGAGATCAATCTCATATTGTTTCAATTGAGGATGTCCAAGTTACGGAGGATCTTACCTATGAGAAGGTACCTATTTCCATTCTGGATAGACAAGGGAAGAGGCTGAGGAATAAAGATATAGCATCCGTAAAGGTACTTTGGAGAAATCAGCAAGTAGAAGAGGTCACATGGGAAGCTGAAGAAATGATGAAATCCAAATACCCTCATTTGTTCCAAAAGAAAGAATAACAAGTAAGTATTTATAAGCTCTAAGTGTATATCTATATGATGACATGAAGAATGCTCCTAGACTTGTAATTGATGATCTTGAATAATAACACTAACATTCGGGGACGAATGTTTCTAAAGGGGGAAGAATATAACACCTCGTACGTTTCTGAGCCTAGCTGACTACCATAATATTTATGGAAAAATGGAAACATGAGAGAATTGATGAATTATGTATTAAATTGTGGGAATTAATGAGTCTTTTACAATTGGGCCCTAAATGAAGCCCAAAATCATAAGGAAGACATGACCAAATATGGGAATTTGACCCGTTCTTGCCTAGTCTCCCATTGACCAAGTAAACACACAAAGTGTGTGGATGAGTTTCATTATGAAGGGACTATATAAAGAAGAGAAAATCAGATTTTTATTCCATTTGGACTATCATGTTTTTTTTTAGAATTATCCAAAGCCTTTTTCTCACACAAACCCTAAGCTTTCATCTCTTTGTGGCCAAGATCATCAACTTGTAAGATTGGGTAAAAGTTTCATATGATGGTTTAATATATTTTATGCATGATAGATGGTTTATATTATGTTGGTGGAGTATTGAGAAGTTCACAATGTGTGAAATGTTACATGTTGCTAAATCGGAGGATGGTTTCTCCTTGTAAACATGAATATGTACTTGTGGTCTTGAAGGAAATGCACTTGATAGAGTAAATATTGAAATGTGAGATGTGATTATAGTCTTACTTTTTTTTGTCCTTGTGTATAATGATTGGAATTGTTGTTGTGAAATTGGTGATGGTTTTGGTGACGTATTGACCGTGAAGTGTGGTTTTGGGTGTTGTTATTTGTGTTGTGAAACCATGGCTGATTTTTGGTGTTCAAAATGATCAAAAATATGTCAAAATAAGCTTGGTTATGATCATGGACCATTCATGGCATTAAAAGACCCAAAAGAGACCATTTCGGACCAAAACGGGCATCCGCCCCCGCAGACGAGGGCACCTGCGGGCGCAGATGCCAATGCAGGTGCCTCTGGCATCTACCAA
This sequence comes from Capsicum rhomboideum, assembly GCA_031232105.1. Lineage (NCBI taxonomy): Eukaryota > Viridiplantae > Streptophyta > Magnoliopsida > Solanales > Solanaceae > Capsicum > Capsicum rhomboideum. The sequence continues at coordinate 139,380,583 of CP124716.1, forward strand.
AGGTAAACTACGGGCGCAGGTCAGCCACCTGCGGGCATAGGTGTCTGCGCAGGTCAGCCCAGTTTTCTGTTTTGTATGTTTTCGCATCTAGTCGACCCCCGAAGGCCCCTATACCCTTTTTGGATGTAATTATCAACTTGTGATGTCGTTTTAATGACTTTAAAGTATCGTATGGAGGTATGTTGGACTATATTAAGTGTGAATGGTTATTTATATTTTGTTAAGAAAGGGTAATTATGACGGAATGATAAAGAGAAAAGCGTAAAGGGTAAGTGTGGTGTGAAATGCTATCGATGTATGATCTCTTGGTCAATGTGTGTAATGTTATAGTGTTGTTGATATGAAAATGTAGTGGATTGTATTGTAAGGGGTGACATGACGTTATACGGCAGTCATATAGTTCATTGTGATCTTGTACGCCTGTATAGTAACTAGTTGCTAATGTAAGCTCCGATATGTACTTGTATTGTAGAGTAAGACGTAAGGAATAAGTTGGACTATTGTGTTCATACATAGGCTTGTGTATTCATACTTGGAAGTGAAGGTATGTAAGGTCACTTTTTCTGTATCTTTCTGCAGCATATAGAATTCACTTTGGCGTTACACTTGTCCTATTCCGAAATGTGCTAAGGTATCCTATTCCCGGTTACCAATGGTTATTATCACATGCTTTCTATTCATTGATCAATTGTGAATCACATGTCTCCTATTCATTGATAATGTTCCAAAAGCCCAATAAGGTTGTGTTCCAAGTTCCAATAGTGGTTATATTCATGTATCTTGTTCATTGATTATTGTCCAATGGTCCCAATACTGTTATGCTTCCAAGAAGACTATGTTTCCAATAATGTTTACTCGCATATCTCTTACTCATTGGTTAATGATTCAAAGTTTCAATAAAGTTATGACTATCATTGGATTAATCTCAATGTAATGAATAAAGTAATGCATATGTGGTTAATGATCAAGTACGGGTGGTAACTTTAGGGGCGAAAAGCCTAGATCAAGCCGATCCCTAGTTTATTTAATCAGGGGGCAGTCCTGGAGGCCTAAGCCTAGCTCGGACCGATCCTGACAGAGCATAGCTCTAGAGGTAATAACCTAGCTCGAGCCGAACCTGAAATGTTGATGTGGGTGGCAGCTCTAGAGGTAATAACCTAGCTCGAGCCGATCCCGATATATATTGATTCATGGGTGGTAGCTCTAGGGGCATAAGCCTAGCTCGAGCCGATCCCAACATAACATCATGTTATGTTAAAACCCACTGTTCAGTCGGGGCTTGGGTATCACAAGTCACAGGCAAAGATGTATAATCATAGAAGCAAAGAAGCAAAGAAAGTAATGAAATCAATATACATGATTCCCAAATCACAGTAGGATGACTTATCCATATTGGTTATGCATTTGTATTTGAGTTCGTTGATATATTTACATATCATACAGTTTCATTTGAGCATTACATACTCAGTACATTCTTCATACTGACGTCCCTTGTGGGACTTACCTTACTTGCTGCAGGCGCAGGTACTAGTAGGCCTCCCCAGTAGGTTGCCAGTTGTTGCGGATCATTGGTGAGCTCCAGTTAGTTTGGGGCTTCTCCGAGTCACACTTGTATATGTATTTTGGTATTGCACATGATGTATAAAGTGGGGACTTGTCCCAACTTTCAGTTAGTTTTGGTAATATATCTGTTAGAGGTTTTTGTAGACGGATGTGGGTGTATAAATGTAAAAGGTACATGTCATTTTTGACTTGAGGGCCTCAACGATCATGTTTCATATATGTATATATGTCACATGTTCCATGAATTCCGTTGTTAGCATTTTAAGCTCTTACGTGATTAGGGTGTTTTTGATGGCATGCATATGAATAAACATAAGTACAGTTTGGTTCTCTTGGGCCTTATCGGCTACGGGTGCCAATCCGTCCCGATGGGATTCGGGTCGTGACATCTTTCTTCACAACCTTTTGCATCAGTGGGTTTAGATGACGTTGGTGCTCAATGCTTGGTATGCACTCCGAATTAAGTTGAATTTTATGAGTGAAAATGCCGGATGGAATCCCTATAATATCAGCAATGGACCAACCAATGGCCTCTTAAATCTTCTCAATACCGAAACCAGAGCCTCTACTTGCCACTCTACAAATTTAACAGAAATAATCACAGGCAAGGTGTTGTTGGCTCCCAAAAATATGTAGCGAAGGTGAGCCGGAAGAGCCTTAAGCTCCAGAACTAGAGGCTCCTCAATAGAATGACGAGCTGGTGGGGTCACTTTATTCTTCAAATAGAGATCAAGTTTCTTTGGAGCATAAGTGTAGGATCCCTTACCAGTGAGGACACCAACCATCTCATCGTATTCCTCAATACCGTCGCTATCAAAATTCATAATCACGGCTGCAAGATCTTCTACCCCCAACCTTTCTTCAAGAGACACAACAATATCACTATCCTCAACCGTATCTATTACCAAAAATCACCCGCATATCTTTTGGTTGCTTTATGGAACGACAAACATTGAAAGTGACTTGTTCATCATTTAACCTAAATTTCATCTGCCCTATTTCCATGTCAACCAATGCATGACCCGTGGTAAGTAATGGTCTTCCCAATATGATGGGAACCTCAAAATCAACTTCACAATGTAGGATCACAAAGTAAGTCGAAAATATGAAAGATGCAACTTTTACCAAAACATCATACAAAATGCCCACCGGCTTTTTTGCAGTCCTATCTACCATGAGAGGTCTCATAGAGGTTGGTTTTGGTGCTTCCAACCCCAACTGCTTGAAAATGGCTAACAACATTAAGTTAATATTATCACCCAAATCACAAAGTGTTTTAGCAAAGTTGTAAGACCCGATAGTACAAGGAATTGTGAAAGCTCCTGGGTCCTCCTTCTTTTCAACTAGGGAACGCGAAGCAGCTGCACTACAATGATGTAAGTTATCTGTCCGCTCAAAACTGACAGTTCTCTTTTTCGTCACCAAGTCTTTCATGAACTTCGCGTAACTTGGTATCTATTCCAATGCCTCAACAAGATGGATGTTTACCAACATCTGTTTCAACATTGTAATAAACTTTTGATATTTTCCTTCCTCAGCCTTCTTTTTCAATCTTTGAGGAAAGGGAGGAGGAGGTTGTGGGATAGTTTTCAGTATTTATGGGACCTTCTTTTACTGCCTCTTTTCAGATTTTGCCTTTTTGCCAGTATCATGAGGATTTGGAACTGTTTTGACCTTTGAATTATTCAACTCTATCTCAATTTCTACGTCAACTATCATCGGCTCACTATCCTTACTACTATCCATAGGTATAGATGGATCAATTGTGCCTTTCCCGCTTCTAGTAGTAATGGCCAGACAATGACTATCATTCTTTGGATTCTGGACGGTGTTGCTTGGAAGGGTACCTGGCTGACGTTGGTTCAATGCCACCGATATCTGCCTGAACTGTTGCTCCAACTGTTTAATAGCAGTCGAATGGAATTCTACTTTCTAACTTATTCCTGAGATGTCTGACCTAATCTCCTTCAACAAATGTTCTTGACTCTCTGACCCTTTAACCAGTTTATTGAGAAGGGCTTCCATTCTTGAATTTCCATAGTTAGCATCGCGGTTTCCTCGTGGAACATATATTCCACTTTTCTCTTTATAATCATCCTTCTGCCTCCAATCACCGTCACGATCTCATTCTCTATCTCGATATCCTGACTTGTTGTAATTTTCTCTATTGTAGTGACGACCTTGATTCCCTTGCCTTGAGTTTCAAGAGTCTTGATTAGACCCTTGACCCTTGGCTCGAAAACCCGCTACTTCTCGATCAAGGTACTTAGCCTTCTTATCAGATTCACTATCCTCATGCCTAGGTGTTTTACCTTGTGTACCTACAGCATGAACCTTCTCAGCATCTCTAGCCACTATCTGTTTAGCTAATAAACCAATTTCTATCCTCAGTTGTGTGGCCTCTTGAGCTACAGATTCGTCCAAAGCCCGTTGTGCTGCTGAGGCTCCGATTGCATATGTGCCAGCAGGCATTTCTGCCTCCCGAGTATGCCATCCTCGGTTGGCCTTAGTGATACAATCTAATATCTCTGAAGCTCGTTCCCATCTCAGACTCATGAATGCTCCTCCAGTGACAGTATCTGCTACCACCTTCATGTTGTCATTTAAAGCCCTGTAAAAGATTTCAAGTAAATTCCTACCACTTATCCTATGATTTGGAACATTCTGTAGCTTCCTCTTGAACCTTAGCCATGTCTCGTAAAGTGCTTCAGAATGTAGTTGTCTGAAGTTATAAATTTCATCCTTCAACTGTAGCATCTTGGAAGGTGGAAAAAATCTTTCCAGAAATTGATTTCTTAACTCTTGCCAAGTAGTGATTGAACCTCGTGGTAATTCTGCCAACCACAAAGTTGCTTCTCCTGTTAGAGAGAATGGAAACAATCTCAACCAAATAGCCTCTTGGTCAACTCCAGGAAAATTATATGAAGTGCAGACCCCCAAAAAATTCATCACGTGCATGTTTGGTTCATCAGTAGGAAGACCGGCGAACACACCCTTATAGTTTAGCAGGTGAATCATGGCACTTGTACTGTCAAACTTAGTGTCCTGAGGTAACTCTGGTGGAATAATGTCACCAGTCTCTATTGGCTCGAAATAGGCAACATCTTCTTCCCCAGGATCATCATAAACTAGCACGTGCAGTCTTTGAGGTAGTTGGTGAGCTCTCAGTCTTCTTTGTCACTCTTCAGCTTCAGCCAGTCACCGGGATGCCTCTTGCATAGCTTGATTTGTAAGCAAGTAGTAATAGTAACAAGTGTTGAGACTTTGTATTTGTTTTCAATATGAGAAATATACTAAGACTGTGATCCCCAATGATTCCTTAACTCTACCGGTTACTTGTGCTGGTAAAACTATCCCACTGTGTTGCATGCAAGATCTAACAAGATATGTTCATCAAACCGTCTCTCGACCTTCGTTAGACGAATTTCACTCTTCTCTTCTCGGTCTCCGAGTGTCGCACTACCAACCCTTATTCTTGATCTCAGATTAACTATCCCTGTTACGGCTCAAGTTATAAAATGAAGGTTGATAGCTTTAAATCCCTGTTGATATTTCCTTTTCCTAATCTCTACCTCTCTCTCGAGCAAGTTTAGAATACATGCGGTTTCTAATATTTTCAACCATTAGAACATCAATTATAGCGAAGGCAATAACAATACATGCCTAACACCGGTTCAGAATTGCTTGGCACCTAACCTATTTTGCTAATTCCTCATGGTTCATACAACCCTATTTGATGGGTTTAGTTGTTCATGATTGGAGGGACACAAGAAGAATTCGAAGATGAAAACATAGTTGTAAACTCACAATAAAGAAGAAACCCTGAAATCTCAATAATGAATAAAACCCTGGAATTGATGTTCCAAGATTACAAAATCCAACAATTTGCTTATGAACTCAAAATAATGAAAAACTATCTCAAAACAATGTAATAACTAACTCCTGAACATACGAAAACAAAGGGGTATTTATAGATACAAGACAAATCCTATCCTAGTCAAAACAGGAAAACAAAGTCGGCAACCTTCCACGGTATCGTGACTTGGTGTCATACAACCAAGCCACGTCACGTGGGTCCAGTCGTGGAAATCAGACACTTTGAACATTCTCTAAAGTGGACTCACGGTAGCCACTCACATCACGTAAGTGGACTCACGGCACGTGAGTCCTGTCGTGAGTCACCTTCTGGTGCAAACCCTAGTTCTTTGGTCTTCAGATACTTCATTCTCGGGCATGATTCTTCCTTTTTGTCCATTTTGCCTCCAAAACCTATGCTCCTGCAATATAGAACAGAAAACACGTCATACCAACCATACACACCCAAGTTATTGCATATTTTTAATGTTTTAGGCATCAAAAGTATCATGAAACCATGACACATCAGGAAGTTATCGAAGCTTTTATCCTTGATAATTTTCTGCCCTGACTGTTTCTCATATTCCTACAAAGTAGACATAATTTTTTCCAAAGAATAAGCATTAGATAAGGAAAATATAATGGTGTCATCAGCATAAGCTAAGTGGCTCAAACTAGAACACCACTTAGATACCCCAAATCCAACAAACTGATTGTCTTCAAATAAAAAATTTAAAGCTCTTGAAAGCACCTCTGAAGAGAAAATGAATAAAGCTGGGGAAATAGGATCCTCTTGCTTTACTCCCCTGGTGGAGTGAAAAAAGCCATAAGATTTTCCATTAATCAAAACAGAATAATAATTGTTAGAAATCAATCTCCAAATCAAATCAACAAAGATATTGAAAAATTCCATCTTCCTCATTACCTTCATCAGGAAAAACCAAGAGACTCTATCATAAGCTTTAGCCATGTCCAACTTAATAACAACATTATATGGCTTCCCTCTCTTGCTAATGTCTGTTATCAGTTCTTGAGTCAGTAGAACATTCTCAAAAATGCTTCTACCTTTGACAAAACCAGACTAATTAGGAGAAATATTCTTAGGTAAAACATCTTCTAGTCTATCATGAATAATTTTGGATATAATCTTATTGACAAAATTACTCAGACTTATTGGTCTCATATCTGAGAAAGTTTGTACACTAACTTTTTTTAGAATAAGAACCAAATTTGTGTGAGTAATAGATTTAGGAAGAGAGTAACCAAAGAAAAAATCAAGTACCATTCTTACAATGTCTGGCCCCACTGTATCCCAACATGTCTGATAGAATTTGCTTGATAAACCATTAGGCCCACAAGAACTTTCCCTATTCAAGTTAAACACAACCTTCTTGACTTCATCACTATCTAGAATGGCTTCTAGAGCATTATTATCTTCATCATTTATCATTTTAGGGTTGAGAGCAAGAAAAAAGTGGTTTGCATGATCCCTTTCCTGTCTGAATTATTGTTGATAGAACATTACAGCATCATCTGCTATTTTTTTTGAATTCTCCAGCCATACCTCTTACTCATTTTGAATCTTCATCAGTTTTAATTTCTGTCTTTTCCCTTTGACCAGACTATGAAGAAAACTGGTATTTCTGTCTCCATCAACAAACCAGTCATATCCTGCTTTTTGTTTCCAATAACTCTCCTATAAGTGTAAGTATCTAGTGTATTCAACCTTGGATCTTTGCAACACCACTCTATTTTCAGCTTATGGTTTCTCTTCTAATAATTGCTATTTAATTCTAGCAATTTCCTCCCTGATTATCAACTGCTAAAAAATGTCTTTATATGTTTTCCTGCTCCAAATAGTCAACACCTTCTTGATCTTCTTAAACTTCCTCTTGAAGTCTAAGAATGGATTGTTTGAGATATATGTATCCTAATTATCAGTAATCACATCCTTAAAATCTTCTTGTTGGATCCAAAAATTAAAAAACCTGAATGGTTTCTTGTAATTTGAATCATTATTTGTGTAAGCCAATAGCAGTGGGGCTTGATCAGAACTATTTTTTGGAAAATGCTCAACTTCTGAATGTGAGAAGAGTTCTTGAAACTCGAATTTAATTAAAACCCTATCCAACATTTCAAAAATACAGTCATCACCTACTCTTCCATTCCACCAAGTAAAAGGGCTCCCCTTATGTGGAACATTAATTAAGTCACAGGATTCTATGCAAGTCTTAAAATCCTCAAAATTTGCATCTACCACTGGGAGACCCCCTATCTTTTCTTCTTCATTTAGGACCACATTAAAGTCTCCTCCTATCAACCAAAGGTTATTGATACCAGCTGCAACTGAGTACAAATTTTCACATAACTCCAATCTAAGTTGGTCATCACATTTAGCATAGACTAGTGTTGCATAAAAGTTGGTAGCTAACACTTGATTTTGAATGCTGATAGTAATTTACTACTCAGAGTTACTAATGACATTGAGATCATAGCCATGATTGATAAATACCCAAATCTTACCATTTTTATTATGCAATGCATGATGCATTTTACACCTTGATTTATATCTATAATTGTTCTAACATGCTGAAAAGGTTCCATTAAAGCCATAAAATGCAAACTTGTGAAAGTTATACAACATTTGCACTCTTTGAAATGCTTTTTTTGACTTTATTGACCTTGTGTTTCAAATAAATGCTTTCATGATTTACTAACTTGTTGAGTCACCCCTTTCCTTCTTGTTTACACTCTTGCAGATTTAAGTGCAGAGACCATCCTAGGTGACAAATTAGCATCCTTAAATATTTGGTCGTCTGTCATATCACCATTTCCTCAACAGGTTTATTCTTATCTTCTGCTTCATTCTCTAGTCTATGTGTGTGAATGTTGTGTAGTGCCTTATTGGTTGATTCAATGTGTCCCAACCTGAAATTGTGGTCCTCAACTTGAATTGTTGTGGGAAACTCCATGATGGCCATGTTGTTTGTATTGTGATGATCCCCCTTCTTCTCCCTAACCTTATTATGACCAGCTAGAACCTAAAGACTTGTATTATCAATTACTTGTGTTGCTATAGTTGTGTTCTCAATGAGATCCACCTGATTAGTATTATCTTCAACCTCTATTGCCATAGCTGTGTCTGAGAATGTATGGGTCTAATTAACTTCTAACTTTGTGTGACTTGTATGGCTATCATGACCTAACCCTGTGGCATCAATTGGTGTCTCTGAATTTTCCTTCTTCTCCTTCTCTTTACTGTTATCTACCTATTGTGGTGATGTATGGTCTGTTTGACTAGCTTGATTCTCTACTGCATTATTTATCTTGTGTGGAACCCCTCTCTTATTTTGGTGATTAGCAAAAATATTAAGGATCCAATCCTTAGTGGAAGATTTTCTTGTTGCTTATGTTGTATAGTACTTTGTTGTTGCATCTGAACTTGTTTTTGTTCAAACTCTGGATGCATGTTATTTCTTTCACTTCTGAGGATCCCTGGTTTATTGTCTTATTTTCCTTGTCTCCACTATCCACATCATATAGTTGTTCCTCCTCTATTAGTGTAGCAAATTTGTTGTTGGTACTTATAGTTTTGCCCGGAGTGATAGCCTTGTCATTGAACATGACATCTACATTTTTATCAATTATAAATCTCCTTTTGGTCGAATTCCATTGCCTTGTTAGAGTTCTAGGCTTCTCTCTTCTTACTCTAGCTTCTACAAGTTTTTCAGCAGTTATTTCTTGAGTATTATCATTGACAGCAGGTACCCATTTGTTCAGTTTTGGGTGTAGCACCCTACAGTCATGTTCGTCATGCCCTTGCAATTTTTACTCCCTGGAGTACTTTGAAATCATATCATATTTAATTTAACCGTTCAACCCTTGACTCATTCGTACTAGGATTGATGATTTCCATCTCTACAAACTTTGGGAAATCTGATAAAAGATCCACATGTACCTTAACCCTAACACAACTAGGCCTGCTCTTATTATGGAAGTTGAGTCCAAGTGGAGTGGTTTGTCTACAGCCGAGGCAATAGAGAAAAGAGACTCCTTTACAAAGAAAGTAGGTTCTAAGTCCAGAAAGGAGATCCATGCCAATGCCTGAGTTGTCTCTTCCTCCACTTTAAATTCCGCCTCATATATTAGGGGTCTCATTGGGCAGGAATAACCTTCTTTATCCATAATATTGTAAAGATTTTATGAGAACAACATAGATGGAAGCAAACTTAAAGCAAAGACCCAAAAATTATTACTCCCTTGGGTGTACACTTTTAAAAAATACACCCCCCTAAAAGTAAGAGGTGGTTTTACCAAATTATCCTTAATAAAATAAATATTTAAGTAAAATCTCATTTGTCTTATTAGGAATAATTTAAGATAATTGATATCTTTTTGATCATGTTAAAAATTATTTATTTTAAACTAAATGTAAAAGTTAAAAATACCATATAATATAAATAGAAAAATTACTAGCTGAAAAAAAAAAAAAAAAAGGAAAAAATACGAACAAAAACAAAAACATCACTAACAAATCTTAGTAAAACAGAAGGATAATATTATCACTGAGCATTACTAGCAGTGCTGGTGAATGGTGATGTTATATAGTGACATTATTATTTAGAAATATTATTATTAGTATCACACAGCTGTAACAGTAGTCTAAAAGGCAGTCGTTTATTCTTCAAGTTGATTAACCAGTTAATTACTTACATATATCTTCATATTATATGTGCAAAATGTTAGGAGTCAACCAAATGATGTACTGCTAGATTACGATATATTATACTCTTGCTATTTTAATTTTAAATACTTTTCTTTTTTCATCCGTTTTAAATTGAATGATACATTTTTAAATTTCAAAGCAGGCAACTAGTAATTTGACACTTATATATATCATGTTTGTCACTTTCTAAATACTGGAAAGAGGAGGTTCTATATGCACAGTCCACATATTGTCATTTTATTTGTCTATTGAAGCATGAGAACACACACTGTAATGTCGAGAAAAATTGGCATTGTATTCATGATTTGAGTCGTACAATAGTGGTGTATATATATACACAAAATAGGTTGCTTTATAGCGATACTAGTTATATTAGAACCCTACCTAAATTTTAGCTTGTACACTCCAAATATACTACAGCTATGTTGAATACTTATCACATGTGATCATGATCAAGATAATGTGAATTATCTTTAACACCCCCACCCCCCCAAGATAGTGGGAGGTGAGCTCGTTACACCTAGCTTGGCTCGAAAAATCATGAACATGTCCTTCCTAGTGCTTTTATATGGATGGCTTCCAGTTGATCCTTTGACCTGACAAATTCAGTGACTAACTGTCCTTCACTACTTTTTCCTCACAAAGTGATAATCCAGTTCTACATGTTTTATTTTGGCATGCATTACTGGATTAGTGGTCATGTATAAAGCACTCAGAATATCACAAAAGAGACTGAGAGTAGCCTGGATGTAAAATCCAATATCTTGTAGAATGTAGCAAATCCATGTGAGTTCAGTTACAGTTGCTTCCAGTGCTCTATATTCAACTTCAACACTTGATATTGCAATAATGTTCTGCTTTCTTGAAGACCAGGACACATAATTTGCACCAAGATATATGCTATATTCAGTAGAAGACCTCCTAGTTGTAGCACACCCTGCCCAATCTGGATCTGAGAATCCATATAGCCTGAAGGATGATTGAGATATAATTCTCAGTCCATGATCAATGGTTCCTTTGGCATATCTCAGTGTTCATTTAACAACTTGAAGTTGTATACTGTTTAGACTTTGCATAAATTGACTGACAAGATTCACAGCACGCGTGATATGGTGAGAGTGGGATATTGCAGGCTTCCCACTATACTTCTGAAGATTTAGGGATCAACTACATTTTCAACAGCTTCTTGTAGACCATGCTTCTGAGCCAATGGAGTATGAACTGCCTTCACATTTTCCATATCAACCTTTTTCAACAAATAATTTACATATTTTCTTTGTATTAGATGGATTCCTCCAGGAAAGTTCTGCACTTCAATACCTAGAAAGAAACTTAAGGGTCTATGATCTTTTTATAGCAAATTCAGTGCCCAATTTTCTCCACTACTTCCTCCATACACATATAGTAGGATCAGTAAAGTATCTTTTGTGGTGTCAAGTGTGAATAAAGAAGGATATACCCTACTACATCTAAAACCAAGGTGAATTAAAAAGAAACTAAACCTTTCAAACCAGGCTCTAAGAGCCTAGTTACAACCATAAAGAGCCTTATTAAAAAAAAAAACATGTTTTGGATGTTGTGGATCAACAAAACCTGATGGTTGACTCATATAGACATCCTCTTGGAGATGGCCATGCAATAAGGCATTCTTTACATCTAGTTGCTTGATGGGCCAATGTGAATTGAAAACAACAGACAAGATAATTCTTACAGTAGCAACTTTTACTATAGGGCAGAAAGTTTCATCAAAAACAACTCCTTCAAGTTGTGAGTAACCCTTGGGAACAAGTCTTGTTTTGTGTCTCTCCACTAATCCATATGGTCTTGTTTTTGTTTTAAACACCCACTTAGATCCTACTACATTCATCTGTAGGGTTCAGGGAACTAGGACCTAAGTTTCATTTTGATTTTAGGCTTTCAACTCTTCATACATTATTATGAACTAGTTAACTGACTTAGGCTCATGTGCCTCTGTTCCTATGGCTTCTGGTGAGCTATGAAATATAGGTAGGGACTTAGCTTTGAGCCTAGTGATCATGTGATAAGTTAAAGAAGTGACAGTTGCTTCATCTTGAGCAACATTATCTTGTGTTGAGCTATGTAGGGTACTGATCAAAGTCATTCACTACATCTAAGTATTGTTCCTAATCATCATGTTGAGGAGCAATATCAACTGATGTGGACTCACTGGTACTAGGAGCTGTAGATGGCTCAATAGTGTTGTCAACAGGTACATAAGCTATAAGATCATGTGCATGTAGTTTAGGAACAATATTAGTGTTATGATCATGGTCATCTTCTAACACTTCTATTATAGGTGTAGGATTTGGTGAGTCACTTTTTTTTGAGAATCTAACAAAAACTCAAAGAATGTGGCCATGTGATTGGAACCTATAGATACAATATCAAGCTTTAGATCCTGCACATAAGGTAGAGTTAGTTCATCAAAAATAACATGTCTTGAGATAAAGACCTTCCTTGTTGATTTATGATAGCATCTACATCCCTTATGCAGGCCACTATATCTAATAAATAGACATGGATATGACTTGGGAGAAAGCTTGTGTTTTCTTTGAGATAAGGAAACCAAACACCTTCAAGTTGTTATAGTCAGGATGTGATCCATATAGTTTGCGAAATAGTGTTTCCTTTTTAAGCACAAAAGATGGTAATCTATTTAGTAGGAACACAATTGTGAGAAAGGCCTCAGTCCATAGATGTAAGGGCAGCTTATCATGAAGTAACAATGCTAATCCAATTTTCACTACATGTCTATTTGTTTTTTTGCAAAACCATTTTGCTCAAGAATATGAGGACAAGAGATATCCCAAAAATTCCATAATTTCCTAAGTATCTAACAAATTTTGAACTTGAAAATTCACCACCACCATCACACTAAAAGATCTTGATACACTTTGAAAACTGCTTTTCAACTATTTTTTGAAATTTAACAAAGGCTTCTTCAAAGAAATTAGATTTCCTTTTAAGTGGATACAGCCATGTGTATCTGCTGTGATCATCAACAAAGAGTGAGTAGTATTATATGTTGAGAAGATTCAATAAGAGCAAGTCCCCATAAGTCACAGTGAAATTTTAGCAAAGACTCATTCTTAATTTTATTCCTCAACTGAAATGGTAATTTATAATCTTTTCCCATTTGACAACTAACATAAATAGTAGGAGTTTTATTCCAAAAAGTGATATTGATACACTTATTTTTGCTAAGTACTTTTAAAGACCTAAGATTTGGATGCCCAAGCGTAGCATGCCAAATATCAATAGAGCTCCTTCTTGTTTATGTAGCACTCAAGGCAAGTAGGTTGTCCACTTTCAAAGCATAGATTCCTCCTCTTCTAGTACCCTTGTCCATCTGTGACCCTGTCTTCTTTTTTTTTTACAATAAAATATAACTCATCAAACTCAATAGTACAACAATTATCTCTAGAAATTTTACTTACTTATAAATGATTCTTTTTGAGTTTAGGAACCACAAGAACTTCACTCATTCTTAGTCCAGAAATAGTACCTCTTCTAACATGTATGATGCCTAATTATAGTCCATTACTTACCATAATTTTATGACTCCCATTATAAAGGCTTAAGATTGGACAGATTACTTGAGGAGTTGGTCATGTGAGAGCTTGCTCCTGAGCCATATATTGAGTATTGTCTCCACCATTCTAATTCTTCAAGTTGAGTGTAGAGAGGTCTTGAGAGAGATCTTCTGGATCCTGGTAGGAGAAGTCCTACCGGTAAAAACACTTCATACCAATATGGGTCTTTCTACCACAGATATGGAAAGCTACATTTTCTTATCCTTTTTGAACATATCCAGAGCCTTAGTGATCTTTATCAGACTGATGATTGTTGTTGTGTCCTACATATCTAAAACCTCTCTAATACAAGTTGAATCCCCTCAAAACCATCCAAAAGGAGCCAAGCACGAGAACTCCAAAGGATATAAGGCATGTTTATGAAAAGGGATGTATTGGAGTGTGTTTTGATTCCATCAAAACGCTTCCAAGTGTTAGAGATTGAACCAAGAATTCAAGAAATGGAAAGCACTCCACTGCCTTATGGTGAAGGCCAAGTTGATGGTCAATCAGTGGCCTAACCAACCGTCCCTAAGACCGTCAAGAGGAATATAAAAAGAGAATCCACTTCATGGGTCTTTTCCATCTTTTGTTAGGGTCACTTTTGGGCCTTGTAATGACACTATAAATAATTAAGTTGGGTTTATTTTCCCCAGATGATCTTGAATATTGATGAATATTTCTCTTGAGAGAGAGTTTGTTAAGATTTTGTTGAGTATTTTTCTTAGAAACGAGGTTTAGGAGGGCGATATGATTTCCCTCTTGGTCCACGTTAGAGTTATGTCACGCCTTGAATTCCAACGGGGCGGACTGTCACCCGAAGCCATTAAGGCCCGAGAGAACCAATCTTCATTCATAGACACTCATATGCATGTCACTTAATAAGCATCACTATCACATAGAGATATAAGATGCCCATGGCGGAAGTCATGGAAAATATATGATATATATACGAAACTTGGCCATTAGGGACATCAAGTCAAAAGCATACGTTCCTTCCATATCTTTCATTTGTCCCACAACATCTACAAAGCCTCTACAGATATATGGACATAACCAACCTAAATTCGGGACAAGTCCCCATTTTATACAACATATACATTGCCAAAAACAAATGTACACATGTAACTCGGAAAACCCCGAATCAACTTGAGCCCACCAATGATCGGCAATGATCCGCAACCTACTGTGGAGGTTTACTAGCACCTGCGCCTGCATCAAGTAAGTTAAGTCCCCCAAGGGACGTCAGTACGAAGAATGTACTGAGTATGTAAGGCTATAAGAAACTGCATCATAAACAAGAACATCAATGGAATTAAATATAAGAGAATAGTCAATATGGATAAACCATCATTCTGTATGTGAGGAATCATGTACATTATATTCATTACTTTCTTTGCCTTTACGTTCATTCTTCATTCTGTGACCAACTAATCAGTGGTAAAAGAGGATAACCCTTGATAGGTATTTTAACCCCTGGGATGCGGTCCTCATACATATACAAATCAGGATTGACCCATGCTAGGATTTTCTGTCACCTCTGGGATACCACCCATGATATTGGGATCGACCCATGCTAGGTGTTTCTTCCACCCCTGGGATGTCACCCAAGAATACTCAAACAATTATACATTACTTTATTTCTGTACTTCTATGAGATTAATACATTGGTAGTCATAACATTATTGAAACCTTAGAAAGTAACATTATTGGAACTTTGGAACGTAACGTTGTTAGAACTTTGGAACAATGTCCACAATTATGTGACACATGAATACTAATTGGTCAATGAGTAAGAAACATATGAATAATAATATATGACAACCTGAAATGAGATACTTCTGAACATTTCGGAATGGAACAAGTACAATGTCAATGTGAACAATATGTGCTGCAGAAGGATACGGAGAGAGTAATCTTACATACCTTATCTTCCCAATATGAATACACAGTCCTAGATGTGAATACAATAATCTAGCTCCTTCCTTACGTTTTACTCTACAACACAAGTACATAACGGAGCTCACGTTAACAACTAACTACCTTACAAGTGTATAAGACGACAATGAGTTACATGATTGCCCTATAACGTTATTTCACCCTTTACACTACCATTCACGGTATTTTCATACCAACAATACCACAACATTCTACACATTGACCAAGACATCATAAACCAATAGCACATCACACCAAGTTTATCCTTTACACTTTCTCATTAACACTACGTCACAATTACTCCATCAAGTCACCTCAATACGTTTCATAACAACAATCCCACAAGTTATACACATAGAAAAACTAAGTTACATAACCACACCATATATGTTGATATTTCATCCACACTATTCACTTCCATCAAAACCTCAATTCTCCTTTCAAGTTCAAGTCACATAGATGACACATCTTTTAGCCAAAAAAACAAAAGTGCACTACTCAACACTTTTAGACATAAACATCATGATCTAAACCATCTCTCATGCATATAATATATTAAATCACAAGAATAAACACTTACCCAAACTTGTAAAAGAGTGATCTTGTCCAAAGGAGTGATGACTTAGGGTTTGTGAAAGATGAGAAATATCTTTGGAAATTCTAGAAATGGCATGTGTGTCTCAATGAATAAAAATCTGATTTTTTCACATTATATAGCCCCTCATGTCCATCCTTATCCACACTTGGGTCAATAAATAATGGTTTACTTTAGTCAAAGCAAGAATGTATCATGTACCCATTTTGGGCCATGTCTTCTGTATGATTTTGGGCCTCAATTGAGCCCAATAGCACAAGATTCATTTAGCCCAACACATTTAATGCATGATCCACCAACAATCTCATGTTTAAATACTTCCATAAATGTTAAGACAATATTAAACTCACGAGACTCATGTTCGTTGCCTCAACCCCAAGAATAAGCGATCTTTGCCACTCATGGCTTACTTTAACATAATTTGATACGAGACTCATGTTCGTTGCCTCAACCCCAAGAATAAGCGATTTTTGCCACTCATGGCTTACTTTAACATAATTTGATAAAATATTATAAAAAGGAAATTAACCCTGCCTTGGATGCCAAAATCACCCAATAGTAGTCCCACCAATATGGAATAATGATCCAATAACCCAAGAGCCCTATTTATAAACTAATGGTCCGAGAAGAAATTTGGCAAAAAGCACCCTGGCACGCCCCTGGGCGCGCCTGAGACTTAACCAAAATTTTTGCCCTGAAAGTGTGTGCATGAGCGTCCTGGCACGCCCTTCTGCTGTCCATGCCATAAAAATTTTGGCCAAAAGTGGCCTGGTACGTCGCTTGGCACGCCTGACACCAAAATTCTGATTTTCTTCTTTTCTTCGACTTTTCTTTGCGGATACTAGCACAATATCAAATACTCCATCAAAACAATACAAAATACGAACTTATTGCTCTCAAAACTATGGTAAACATGGTTCAAAGTTGGCAATAATGCATATACATACGCCCTAGATCACCAATCAAGTAGGGTCGGAACTGTACGGAGTGTTACATCCTTCCCCCCTTAGAAACATTTATCCTCGAATGTTAATAACATCTTCCCATTTATAATTAATGTACCTTTATGTTAGCATATACACGCAATGCTTATAGATACTTACTTTTTATTGCTCCACATCCGTACCTTGAACTTTTTCTTCCTCGGGAAACAAAGACGGGTACTTTGACTTCATTATTTCTTCAGCTTCCCATGTGATATCTTCTACTTGTTGATTTCTCCAAAGGACTTTTATGAAAGCTACGTCTTTATTCCTCAACCTCTTCACTTGTCGATCCAGAATAGCAATAGGTATCTTCTCATAGGTGAGATCCTCCGTAACTTGTACATCTTCAATGGGAGAAAAATGAGATAAATCTCCTATACACTTTCGAAGCATCGAAATATGAAATACTGGATAAACCGTGGAGAGTTCTTGGGGTAGTGCCAATTCATACGCAACTTGCCCAAATCTTTGGACAATTTCATATGGCCCTATATAACGGGGACTCAATATCCCTTTCTTTCCAAATCGCATTACACCTTTCATCGGTGACACCTTCAAGAATACCCAATCACCTATGGCAAATTCGGGCCCTTTTCTTCTAACATCAGCATATGATTTGTGTCGACTTTGGACCATTTGCAGCCGCTATTGGATCACTTTAACTTTCTCTATAGCTTGATGAACAAGATCTGGCCCAAGTAAAGCAGTTTCACCCACTTCAAACCATCCAATCGGTGATCTACACTTTCTTCCGTATAAAGCTTCATAAGGTGACATTTTGATACTTGAGTGATAGCTATTGTTGTAGGCAAATTCAATAAGAGGTAAATCATCCCAACTTCCCTTACAATCTAACGTGCAAGCTCGTAGCATATCTTCAAGTGTTTGGATAGTGCGTTCTGCTTGTCCATCTGTCTGAGGATGAAAAGTTGTACTCAAATTCACTTGTGTACGCAAGCTCTTCTGAAAAGATCTCCAAAAATGTGCAGTAAATTGTGCTCCCCTGTTTGATATAATGGAGATCAGAATTCCATGTAATCGCACTATCTCTTTAACATACAACCTTGTATAATCTTCATCTGTATAGGTGGTCTTGACTGGTAGAAAATGCGCTGACTTGGTAATCCTGTCAATGATTACCCATATGGAATCAAATTTCCGCAGTGTACGAGGCAAACCTGTGATGAAATCTATATTAATCATGTCCCATTTACAGACTGGAAGATTGATACATTGCATGTAACCTCCAGGTTTCTTATGCTCTACCTTTACTTGTTGACAATTTGGACATTGAGCTACGAATTCTGCAATGTTTTTCTTCATGTTTCCCCACTAATACATTTCTTTCAAATCATGGTACATTTTGGTAGCTCCCGGATGAATAGAATGTCGTGAATGATGCGCCTCTATCATAATTTGTCTCCTTAGCTCATCTACATTCGGTACACATAATCTACCTTGGCATTGAAGTACTCCTTCTTGCGTAAGATCAAATACCTTTGTCAAACCCTGTTATACATTTTCTTTCAGCTGAAATAACATAGGATCCGCATGCTACTTCTCTTTCACCTCAGCTACTAATGACGATTCTGCTGCATGTTGTACAGTAACCCCTTCGTCTGGAGATTCAAGAAGACGACCTCCCAAACTGGCTAGTTGACGTAGATCCTTGACTAAATCTTGCTTTTTCGTCAACTGGCCACTAGTGCCTCCTATTTTCTTGCAGCTCAATGCATCGGCTACAACATTTGCTTTGCCTGGATGATATAGGATATCAATATCATAGTTTTTCAATAGCTCAAGCCACATCCGCTGCCTCAGATTTAAATCCTTCTGCTTAAAGATATATTACAAACTTTTATGATCAGTGTAGATGTCAACATGAACTCCGTATAAATAATGGCGCCATATCTTTAAAGCAAATACTACAGCTGCTAACTCAAGATCATGTGTGGGATAGTTTCTCTCATGTGGTTGCAACTGTCGTGAGGCATAAGCTATTACATTACCGTGCTGCAGCAACACACATCCCAAGTCGACTCCCAAAGCATCGTAATATACTGCATACCCTTCTGTGCCTTCGGGAAGTACTAATACCGGTGTGGAAGTTGATTTATCTTTCAGCTTTTGGAAACTTTTGTCACACGCATCATTCCACTGAAACTTGATTACCTTGTGTGTTAGCTTCGTTAAAGGTGCAGCAATGGAAGAAAACCCTTCAACAAATCTTCTCTAATAACCGGCCAATCCAAGAAAACTATGAATCTCCGTAGGCGTCGTAGGTCTTGTCCAATTCTTCACCTCTTCAATATTTTGTGTATCCACCCGAATTCCTTCATTTGACACAACGTGACCCAATAATGCTACGGATTTTAACCAAAATTCACATTTAGAGAACTTTGCATACAACTTATGCTCACGAAGAATTTGTAACACCTGCCCTAAGTGATTAGCATGGTCCTTTTGTGATAGTGAATAAACCAGGATGTCATCTATAAACACCATCACGAACACGTCTAAAAATGTCTTAAACATCCTATTCATCAAATCCATGAAAACAGCTGGTGCATTTGTTAGTCCAAACGACATAACAAAAAATTCATAATGGTCATACCGTGTTCGAAAAGCTGTCTTGGGTATATCTTTTTCTCTAACTCTAACTTGATGGCAACCCAATCTCAAGTCAATCTTTGAAAAACATTTGGCACCTTGTAACTGATCAAACAAATTGTCAATTCGGGGGAGGGGATATTTGTTTTTGATCGTTACCTTATTCAATTGCCGATAGTCAATGCACATTCTCAATGTGCCCTCTTTCTTCCGTACAAATAATACTGGTGCACCCCAAGGGGACATACTAGGCCTGATGAATCCCTTGTCCAGCAAGTCTTTTAATTGCTCCTTCAATTCACACAATTCTGTTGGAGCCAATCTATACGGAGGAATAGAGATAGGCTGAGTACCTGGCATCACATCAATACCAAACTCTACTTCTCGTTCTGGAGGTAAACCTGGAAGGTCCTCCGGAAATACATCAAGGAATTCATTGACCACTGGAACCAACTGAGGAGTTAGTGGTTCCACATCAGTATCTTTCACTCTTACTAAGTGACATATGTACCCCTTGGCTATCATTTTCCTAGCCTTAAGATAGAAAATAAATTTTCCTCTCGGTGACCTTACGTTACCCTTCCATTCAAGGACATTCTTTTGTGGAAAATGAAAATGTACTTTCTTAGCTCGGTAATCTATCATGGCATAACAAAAAGCCAACCAATCCATACCCATTATGACATCAAAATCTACCATTTCCAGTTCAATAAGATCAGCCAACGTATCATGATCACACACAGTTACTACACAATTACGATATACTCTTTTTGCAACAATAGATTCATCAACTGGTGTAGATACTTCAATTGACTTAATTAATAATTCCGGCGTTCTTTCAAATTCCGCAGCAATTAATGGAGAAACATATGACAATGTAGATCCCGGGTCAATCAATGCATATACATTATGCGCAAATATGGATAATGTACCTGTGACTACATCAAGAGAAGCCTCCAAATTCTGCCGGTCCACTAGAGCATAGGTATGATTCTGGGTTCCACTGGAACTAGCTGCTCCTCTAGCACCTCTACCACGCCTAATAGGTTATACTCCTCTGCCTAGGGAAGGAACTGATGATGATGATGATGCAGCGGTGGATCCCGTAGGTCATGCTATACCACCCGTACCCCTTTGTGGGAATTCCCTCATCATGTACCCCGACATACCACACCAAAAACAACCATCTTCCCCCATCCGACATTCACCTAAATGTTACTTTCCACAGCGCTTACACGGCTAACGAGAAAATCCTACTGTCTGTGAACCTTGAAGCCCACTACTCTGCCCAAAATGGCTGCCTTAAAATCCCTGGAATTGGGATGAAGTACCTACTGTAGGGGAAGAAAATGATGGTCTAGGCGGTCTAGAAAAAATCTGAGGCCTAGATTCTCCTTGGGACACCATAGACTGTCCCGTAGGTCTAGCCCTCTTTGACGGCCCTCATTCAAATTCATGTACCCTTCTTCTTTGCCTCTAGTCCTCTATCTTCTATGCAAAAGCCTGTATTCTGGCTATATCCATATCTCTGTTCAAAGCAGTAATAGTGCAGTCCCTTAAAAAATATGGCTCCAATCTGTCCACATATCGATGGACTCTGTCTGTCATTGTGGCTACTATATTCAGAGCATATCGAGCCAAAGAATTAAACTGCAGATTTTATTCTATGACACTCATATTCCCTTGACGAAAATTTAAAAACTGGTCTGTACGTGCCTCCCAGATCTCATATGGGAGGTAGTGATCAAGAAAGGCCGTTTTGAATTCCTCCCAACTGGCTGGAATTGCACCAATACCCCTACATCATTTCCAATCTTCATACCACAATATAGCTTCTATTTTCAATCTATAGGCTGCAAGCTCAACTATTTCTACACCAGTCACGTGCATAACATCTAGAGCCCTTTGGATTTGGTCCACGAAGTCTTGTGGATCTGCCTTCGGATCTGACCCGGTGAACGTGGGAGGGCCTAATTTTAGAAAATCCTATGTTCGCCGACTAGCTACTCTATCGGCGACATCCTCACTTACCAGCTCATCCCTGAGTTTGTGCAGCAACTATCTAAGTCAACATATGCACGGCATTTCTTAAATCCTGTTCAGTGGTATTCATAGGCGGTTCTGCAGGTATTTCTCTACCTCTTGGCTCTTCTGGAGCTGGAAAAGTAGAAGAAGCCCGCGATGCAAACTCAGCGTCAGCCCCACCTTGACTAGCTTGGTCAGGTGGTGATTTACTTGTTTCTTCACCGGCAAGCATATCTACCTGCTTACTTTTGCCCCTACCTCATCTTGTAATCGGCATTGTACTATAACAAAGAAAACCAATTCCAATGGTTAGATACGATTTCACTTACAACATTGGCTTTATTGCACGATATAGAAATGAAGAAAAGAAACCACTCCTAAATGTCCCATATCCACCTACTTATATATGTGGTGCACAACACATCCATAATCAAGACTCTACTCAGACACGGCTTTGTAGAAACCCTTAGGACGACTTGCTCTGATACCACTTTTGTCACGCCTCAAATTCTAATTGGGCAAACTGGCACCCGAAGTCGTTTAGGCCCGAGAGAACCAATCTTCATTCATATACACTCATACGCATGTCACTCAATAAGCATCACTATCACATAGAGATATAATATGCCCATGGCAAAAGTCATGGAAAATATATGATATATACACGAAACTTGGCCATTAGGGCCATCAAGTCAAAAGCATACATTCCTTTCATCCATCTCCTTCATTTGTCCCACAACATCTACAAAGCCTCTACAGATACATGGACATAACCAACCTAAAGTCGGGACAAGTCCCCGCTTTATACAACATTTACATTTGCCAAAATAAATGTACACATGTAACCCAGAAATTCCCAAATCAACTGGAGCTCACCAATGATCGGCAATGATCTGCAACTTACTGTGGAGGTTTACGAGCACCTGTGCCTTGAACAAGTAAGGTAAGTCCCCCAAGGGACGTCAGTACGAAGAATGTACTGAGTATGTAAGGCTATAAGAAACTGCATCATAAACAAGAACATCAATGGAATTAAATATAAGAGAATAGTCAATATGGATAAACCATCATTCTGTATGTGAGTAATCATGTACGTTATATTCATTACTTTCTTTGCCTTTACGTTCATTCTTCATTCTGTGACCAACTGATCAGTGGTAAAAGAGGATAACCTATGCTAGGTATTTTAACCCCTGGGATGCGGTCCTCATACATATACAAATCAAGATTAACCCATGCTAGGCTTTTCTGTCATCCCTGGGATGCTGCTGTGATATTGGGATAGACCTATGCTAGGCTTTTCTGTCGCCCCTGGGATACCACCCATGATATTGGGATCTACCCATGCTAGGTGTTTCTTCTACCCTTGGGATGCCACCCAAGAATACTCAAACAATCATACATTACTTCATTTCTTTACTTCTATGAGATTGTTACATTAGTAGTCATAACATTATTCGAACCTTAGAACGTAACATTATTGGAACTTTGGAACATAAAGTTGTTGGGACTTTGGAACAATGTCCACAATTATGTGACACATGAATACTAATTGGTCAATGAGTAAGAAACATATGAATAATAATATATGACAACCTGAAATGAGATACTTCTGAACATTATGGAATGGAACAAGTACAATGTAAATGTGAACAATATGTGCTGCAGAAGGATACAGAAAGAGTAACCTTACATACCTTATCTTCCCAATATGAATACACAGTCCTATATGTGAATACAATAATCCAGCTCCTTTCTTACGTTTTCCTCTACAACACAAGTACATAACGGAGCTCACATTAACAACTAACTACCTTACAAGTGTATAAGACGACAATGAGTTACATGATTGCCCTATAACGTCATTTCACCCTTTACACTACCATTCACGGTATTTTCATACCAACAATACCACAACATTCTACACATTGACCAAGACATCATAAACCAATAGCACTTCACACCAAGTTTATCCTTTACACTTCCTCATTAACACTACGTCACAATTACTCCATCAAGTCACCTCAATACGTTTCATAACAACAATCCCACAAGTTATACACATAGCAAAAGAAAGTTAAGGACATAACCACACCATACATGTTGATATTTCATCCACACCATTCACTTCCATCAAAACCTCAAGTCTCCTTTCAAGTTCAAGTCACATAGATGACACATCTTTTAGCAAAAAAAACAAAAGTGCACTACTTAACACTTTTAGACATAACTATCATGATCTACACCATCTCTCATGCATATAATATATTAAATCACAAGAATAAACACTTACCCAAGCTTGTAAAAGAGTGATCTTGTCCAAAGGAGTGATGACTTAGGGTTTGTGAAAGATGAGAAATATCTTTGGAAATTCTAGAAATGGCATGTGTGTCTCAATGAATAAAAATCTGATTTTTCCACATTATATAGCCCCTCACAGCCATCCTTATCCACACTTGGGTCAATAAATAATGGTTTACTTTGGTCAAAGCAAGAATGTATCATGTACCCATTTTGGGTCATGTCTTTTGTATGATTTTGGGACTCAATTAAGCTCAATAGCAGAAGATTCATTTAGCCCAACACATTTATTGCATGATCCACCAACAATCTCATGTTTAAATACTTCCATAAATTTTAAGACAATATTAAACTCACGAGACTCGTGTTCGTAGCCTCAACCCCAAGAATAAGCGATCTTTGCCACTCATGGCTTACTTTAACATAATTTGATAAAATATTATAAAAAGGAAATTAACCCTGCTTTGGATCCCAAAATCGCCCAAGAGTAGTCCCACCAAGATGGAATAATGATCCAATAACCCAAGAGCCCTATTTATAGACTAATGGTCGGAGAAGAAATTTGGCAAAAAGCACCCCGGTACGCCCCTGGGCGCGCCTGAGACTTAGCCAAAATTTCTGCCCTAAAAGGGCGTGCATGATCGGCCTGGCATGCTTCCTGGCGCGCCCCTCTGCTGTCCATTCCATAAAAAATTTGGCCAAAAGTAGCCTGGCACGCCGCCTGGCGCGCCTGACACCAAAATTCTAATTTTCTTCCTTTCTTCGACTTTTCTTTGTGGATACTAGCACAATAGCAAATACTTCATCAAAACAATACAAAATACGTACTTATTTCTCTCAAAACTAAGGTAAACATTGTTCAAAGTTGGCAATAAGGCATATACATACGCCCTAGATCACCAATCAAGTAGGGTTGAAACTGTACGGGGTGTTACAAGTTAGGTGTTCGTAGGATCGAATGTATTAAGGTTTTTTGGGTTATAAGCATCCATTAGTTCTTATTTCATCATCCTTCTTATGTCTATCTTCATCTATATTGAGTTCTATTTTTCGATTTCTTAGTTTGTTTCCTTTTATGTTTCTTAAATTGTATCATTTGGTATCAGAGCCGAGCTTAGAATCATTCTCATGATTCTAGTCTTGGGTTTTTTATTTTGAAAATCACAAAAAAAAAAAATCACATTTTGGTCATTTTTGAGATTTTGGGTTTTTGATTTTTAGTCTTGTTTGCGTTTCCGATACTAGAATCGTGTTCTCTAGTATCTAGTCAGTCAAAATCTGAAATTTGAGCTTAATCCAGGTTGATTTGAGTATTCCACCATTGTTGGAGCTTAAGTTTGAATAAAAGTGAAGTGGGTTTCAAAATCTGAAAAGTTTGGGTGCATTTTGAGTTTTAATATCACTTGGGTTGCATTCGTGGGCTCGAAGGGAGCTTGAGTTTCGAATTTCATTGAATTTCAAGTTTATTTGCTTAAGGGTCAAACTTTGAATGTTCTTCTTGTCTTGTTGAAGAAGAACACTCAAAAATAAAGGTTTGATCCAAAAATATTAAGAAAAAAAAGAAAGTGTACTTGTTTGTGCCAAAGAATATTCCATAGAAAGTACAAGGGCCCACAATAATTTTCGCTCAGAAGATGTGAGGACCATTGCGACGGTCAGTCACCAAGGTGATAGTTGTTCATCAACACCAAGATTAACCCGCATTCTGGATAAGGTGTGACGGCCATTGCGACGGTCAGTCACCAAGGTAACAGTCAGTCATGAACACCAAGATTAACCCACATGCTGGATAAGGTGTGACGGCCATTGCGACGGTCAGTCACCAAGTCAGTCAACTTGAGAAAAGTTTTGTAAGCTCATTTTAGATTCCTAGTTTCATTTTTTTGATTCTTAATCATATTTTACTTGATTCTAACACTGATTAACAACTATTAATCAACCTACTGAGTTGAGAATTAGTTCTTGAGTTTGTTTCTTCTTAGTCCCACTTCTTTGAGTGCTTTTCTCTTTTCATTTTTGTCGTAACTTCTTGGCTCAAGTCCGTAAGTGATTTCTTTGAGTCTTTCAAACAAGAATCCATTCCGTACAAGAGTTGTGATTGACACCTCATCTACTATCAGAGTATAAGCCAACCTTCAACATTTGCAGATCCAAGTGTGAGGTATACCAAGGTGTGTAGAGTTGTGAGGTTATTTCTTTAACGCTAACTTGTTTGTTGTTTGTGTTTAGTGATTCCAAATAGGTACAATGGCCCAGAAGGTGAAACACCACCATCCATGGATGTCAATACTTTGAATATTATCTTGGCCGCAATTGAATCTTTGGGTCGTAGATTGGAATCCATAGAAGGTCACATAACCACGCTCCAAGGAAGTGTATCAACCATGGGTGGAAAGATAGTGAATATGGAAGGTCGACAAAACTCCACCCAATCCACTCCCCAAAACTACCATGCATCATCGAGCGGGAATGCTCAAGACGCACCCGCTACTATCTCCCTGAAAATACTCCACCAAATGTTCTATCCATCGAGACAAACACAAGTCCCCATTACCCAAACCACTATCTATCCATATAACCAAAATCCCGTTCGTCCAATATAACCCCAATTCAACCAAGTGCACCAAGAAGGACCACAAGAACAAGACCCACCTCACCAAATACCCCATAACCAAGGCCAACCCTAAGAACCACCAAACCAAAACCCACCACCTCAACCTCCACTAAACCAAAATCCCCCACTCCAAATACCACGTAACCAAAATCAACCCATCCAAGTTGAGGGAGATGGAGGAAAGGACCCACAAGTTGAGTTTAAAAGGTACGATGAAGAGGACTTGCATGCAGAGTATTAGAGGCATAGACCATTGCTTGAACAAATATTTTGAGGTTGAGGAGGAAGATTTGGTCTGGCACCTTACGGTAGAGAAAACTTGGGAAATCGACCCCAAGTTGAAGGTCCATGGAACTATAATGATAATCAAGGTGGTAATGTAGGTCGTAATGTAGGAATCAATTCTATCAAGACTAGTATTCCAACTTTCATGGAAGATAGTGATCCCGAGGCTTATCTTACATAGGAGTCCACTTGTGAAAAAATCTTTCAAGTCAATGATCTCACTGAGGTAAAGAAAAGTTGCTATGGCATAACCCAATTTGAGGGGTTTGCCATTACGTGGTAGGAATATTCCAAGATATTTCAACAAGTTCTAAATGAAGGACAACCTAAGAGGACAATAAAGTTGAAGTTTAAAAAAGAGAGAGGGTTGAGAAAGATGACCAAGTAGAGAAAGGCGATGAGGATGCTTGGCCTCAAGATGGAGAGTTCGAGGTCCCAAACTTTGTGGTAATACGAGTCATGATTAGTAAGACATTTGATGATTCGATTCAAAGAGAAAATCTATTCATACCAAGTGTCTTATCAAGGAAAATGTATGCTCATTGGTCATTGATGGTGGGAGTTGTGCTAATATTGCTAGTGCCACGATGGTTAATTTCTTGAAGTTGCCCACAACCAAGAATGCCACACCATATAAGATCCAATGTTTAAATGAGTGTGGAAAATTGAAGGTAACTCAACAAGTTGTGATCCGGTTCAAGATTGGGAACTACCATAATGAAGTGATTTGTGAGGTAATCCTCATGCAAGTTTGTCACATCTTGCTTGGAAGACCATGGCAATATGATCATTCAACCAAACATGATGGGAGGGCCAATCCATAATCTCTTGAATTGAATGGTAAGAAATTCACCCTCCATCCTCTTTCACCATCACAAGTGAATGAAATGCATCAAAGAATGAGACAGTTAAAAGAAAAAAGAGGAAAGAAATGGGAGGAAGGATCCCATAAAAGGGAGAATGAAGAAGGAAAAGAAAGGAAAAGGTTGAAATAAAAGAGCCAAATGGTGATGTTGGCTATAAACAAGGATATTTTCAAGGTACGTGATGAGGAGAAGCCAATGCTACTCGTAGCACATGCTTTTCACACTAACCATTCTACTTCTTCTATTGCCCATTCTATTTCTCTTATTTTGCAGGGTTATGAAGATGTGTTCCCAAGGGAACTTCCAAAGGGATTACCCCCACTTCGGGGAATTGAGCATCAAATAGACTTCATGTCGGGCCTATAATTGCCAAACAAGCCGACCTATCAAAGTAACCCAACGAACACCAAGGAGCTTTCAAAATAAGTTGAGGAACTCCTCAACAAAGGATACATCAAGGAGAGCATGAGCCCATGTGAGATTCCAGTATTTTTGGTACCAAAGAAAGATGGGACTTTGGCGCATATGTGTGGATTGTTGAGCGATCAACAAAATAACGATAAAGTATCGCCACCCTATCCTTAGATTGGATGACATGCTAGATGAGTTAAATGGTTCATGTGTGTTCTCAAAAATTGATCTTAGGAGTGGGTATCACCTAATTCAGATGAACCCGGGTGATGAATGGAAAACCGCCTTCAAGACCAAATTTGGTCTCTATGAATGGATGGTTATGCCATTTGGACGTACCAATGCTCCTAGTACCTTTATACAGTTAATGAATTATGTGATGAAACCGTTCATAGGGAAGTTTGTTGTGGTATATTCTGATGATATCCTTGTATATAGCAAGTCCCTAGATTACCATGTGATTCATTTGAAATGTGTGTTTGATGTGCTTAGAAAGGAACAATTGTATGCTAATCTTGAGAAATATTCTTTTGGTGTTAATGAGGTAGTCTTTTTGGGATTTGTTGTGAGTTCCCAGGGCGTTGAAGTGGATGAATCTAAGATAGACGCTATACGAAATTGGCCAACTCCATAATCCATTGGTGATGTGAGAAGTTTTCATGGATTGGCTAGCTTCTATAGAAAGTTTGTCAAAGGATTTAGTACCATAGCTACCCCGTTGACCGAGGTAATATGAAAGGATAAACCTTTTAAGTGGGGTGATGAGCAAGCAAAGGCATTTGAAACATTGAAAACAGTGTTTAGCTCCATTCCATTGTTACAATTTCCCAACTTTAAAAAGTTATTTGAAGTTGAATCTAATGCTAGCAAAGTAGGTATTGGAGCCGTCTTAATGCAAGACCAAAGACCCATTGCATACTTTAGCGAGAAGCTTAAAGGAGCAATCTTGAACTACTCCACATATGATCTTGAGTTGTACGCCTTGGTTAGAGCTTTGGGCAATTGGCAATACTATCTATGGCCTAAGGAATTTGTGATTCGAACCGACCATGAGTCTTTGAAACACTTTAGAGGCCAAGATAAGTTGAACAAATAGCATGCCAAGTGGATTGAATTATTAGAGACTTTCCCTTATATAATCTAATACAAAAAGGGAAAGGACAGTGTTGTGGCTGATGTCATGTCTAGAAAACACGTTTTGCTCAATACCTTGTCTTTTAAGTTGATGGCTTTGAATATGTGAAGAATTTATATCCCGAGGACCCCTATTTCTCTCAAATCTTCAATGATTGTGAGAAATGGGAAAGGAAACGATGGATTAGGGATAGATCGTCTATACCTTTTTATAAGTTTGATGGGTTTTTTTTAAAAGAAAAAGGTTATGTATACCCTCAAGCTCTTGGAGAGAGTTGTTTATTAGAGAGGCATACAATGGGGTCTAATGGGTCATTTTGGAATTGACAAGACCCTTGTGATCCTAGATGAACAATTTCATTGGCCCAAAATGCTTCTGGACGTCGCCCAAATTTATGGTCAATGGGTGGATTGTCGAAGTGCGAAATTGTGACCTCTCTTCAAGGATTGTATACCCTAATTCCCACTCCCCTACGCTTTGAGTTTGACATCTCCATGGATTTTGTGTTGGGTTT
This sequence comes from Capsicum rhomboideum, assembly GCA_031232105.1. Taxonomy (NCBI): domain Eukaryota; kingdom Viridiplantae; phylum Streptophyta; class Magnoliopsida; order Solanales; family Solanaceae; genus Capsicum; species Capsicum rhomboideum. The sequence goes on from CP124716.1 coordinate 139,410,600, forward strand.
GCCTAGGATAAGGAGGGGAAGAGATAGTATCTTTGTTGTTGTTGATAGATTCTCAAAAATGGCTCACTTTATCCCGTATAATAAGAGTGATGATGCTTTCAATGTGGAAACCTTATTCATAGAACATGTTGTTAGAATCCATTGGATTCCCAAGACCATTATGAGTGATGGGGATTCTAAGTTCCTTAAGTCACTTTTGGAGGTCCTTGTGGGGTAGGCTTGGTACTAAATTGCTTTTCTCCACGTCTTTCCACCCACAAACTGAGGGTCAAACCGAGGTGGTGAATAGGAATTTAGGTTCTAAATTACGCGCCATGGTTAATGGGAAGATGGCTTCTTGGGAGGATCATTTACCTTTAGTCGAATTTGCTTACAATAGAGTTATTCACTTGACTATTGGTATGACTCCCTTTGAATGTGTTTATGGTTTTAACCCTCTTACCCCGTTAGATCTCACTCCTTTGTCTAGTGATATTGTGATTAGCTTAGATAGGAACAAAGGGCGGATGTCATAAAGAAGCTACATGAGAAGGTGAGGTTACCCCTCAAAAATAAGAGTTATAAGGTGGCAAGAAGAGTGAACAAAGTAAAAAGGCAACTTGTGCTCAAGTCGGGTGATTGGGTATGGGTATACCTCAAAAGGATCAATTCCCAACCCAAAGAAAGACTAAGTTGATGCCTCAGGGAGATGGTCCTTTCCAATTACTTAAAAGGGTCAATGACAATGCTTACAAGATAGACCTACCACCCGAATATCAAGTGCATAATATGTTCAACGAGTGTGACCTTTCACTCTTTGATGTGGTATAAGATGATGATCCTGCAAATTTGAGGGAAAATTCTTCTCAAGATGGAGAGGATGATACAAGTTGAATCCCTTCAAAACCATTCACAAGGAGCCAAGCACGAGAACTCCAATGGACACAAGCCATGTTCATGAAAAGGGATGTATTGGAGTGTATTTTTATTCCATCCAAAGGCTTCCAAGTGTTGTATATTGAACCAAGAATTCAAGAAATGAAAAGCACTCCACTGCCTTATGGTTACAGACAAGTTGACGGTCAGTCAGTGGCCTAACCAACGGTCCCTAAGACCGTCAAGAGGAATCCAAAGAGTGGCCTTACTGCCTTGTGGTGATGGAGATAGTGACGTCCCCCCACCACATTGACGGACATTAAAGGTTGCCGTCAAGGACAACTAGAATCCATTTCATGAATCTTTTCCATCTTTTGTTAAGATCACTTTTGGGCCTTGTAATGACACTACAAATAGTGAAGTAAGGTTTATTTTCCTTAGATGATCTTGAATATTGATGAATATTTCTCTTGAGAGAGAGTTTGGTAAGCTTTTGTTGAGTGTTTTGCTTAGAAATGAGGTTAGGACGGCGATACGATTTCCCTCTTGGTCCACATTAGAGTTAGGTGTTCGTAGGATTGAATGTATTAAGGATTTTTGTGTTATAAACATCCATTAGTTATTATTTCATCATATTTCTTATGTCTATCTTCATCTATCTTGAGTTCTATCTTTCGATTTCTTAGTTTGTTTCCTTTTACATTTGTTTCCTTTTACGTTTCTTGGATTGTATCACTCACCCTCTTGAGCTATAATTTCCCCTTTTATCAGAGGAGTTTCCACTCCCTCTATTGTTGTAAGTATTTTGTACAGCAAAGGCCATGTTGTTAATCATCTTCTTCATCTTTCCTGAGATCAAAGCCCCATAAGGCAGTAACCAATTGACTCAAGGTTAGATAAAGTGCCTTGCCAAGCATCACGGTCCTAAAAGTCTTATATTTATAACCTAGTCCTCTAGTAAAGTTGATTTCCTTGTTATCATCATCCACATGTTTGTGTATGACTGCTAAATCATCACAAATACTCTTGAACTCTTTCAAGTATTCATCAATGCCTCTACTACCAAGTTTGATGGTTTGAAGTTGTTGCTTCAACTGAAATTTCTTATCTTTTATAGCCTATAGATAAGTGTCTTATAGACATTCCCACATCTGTTTGTAAGTCAAGAATCCCAAAATGAGATACATACTCTCCTCTGACGTTGTTCCAGATATCCAACTTTTCAGTAACATATCTTCTTGTAGCCTTTCATCAGTAGTTCTACTGCTTTTTCCATTGATTTTGTCAATGCCTTTATCTTTGTTCTTGTCCGTGCTTTCACTGGTGCTCTCAACACTGATGATTTCTGGCTCATCTTCATTAAGATAAGTCAGTCTCATCTCCTAGATGAGTTGCATCATTTGTGTCCTCCATATCAGATAATTAGAAGGTTTCAACTTTACTGGACAAGAGGCAATGAGATGATGAAGAGAGGATGCTAAGAAAGAGTTGGAAGCCATCTGTGTGTATGTGAGAAAAAAGAAAGTGATGAGAATAATTAATTGGCAGCGGAATTAGCTTCAAAGAAGCTCTAATACAATGAAAAAACACACATTGTAAAGTCGAGAAGAATTGGTATATTATATTGATGATTTGAGTGATACAATAGTTGTGTCTATATATACACAAAATAGGTTGCTTTAGTGCAGTACTAATTACATTAGAACTCTACCTAAACTTTAGCTTGCAGTATACTACAACTATGTTTAGTACTTATCACATGTGATCATTATCTTGATCATGAGAATTATCTTTAATAAAGCAAACCTCTTATTTCATTAGTAGCTTCTTTTATGCTAATTACAAGGGTTTTTTGGCTTCAATAACTATTAAGTTAATTAATTAAGACAGCTTATAAGTTGGGGATCTATCGGAACAGTCTCTTTACATCACCTCTGAGGTATTAAAAGTATGGACTGTGTATACTCTACCCTCCTCACACCCCACTTTGTGGGAATACACTGGGTGTGCTATTGTTGTTGAAATTAAGACAACTTATACACTCAATTTCCCCTAAGGGCTTGTTGTGTTTGGTACGGATCGACAAATACATTTTCTAGACAGTATCTACTTAGTAGAATTTTATTTTTTTTAGGAAAATAAGTTTTTTTTATAATGAGGAAAATGATTTTCTAAAAGAAATAGGGAAAACAAGTTTCATAAGTGACATTTCACGTAATTTTCTCTTCCTCTCCAACACACCCATCTCGAACCCCACACTCCTAACCTCTAACCCCACCCCCATATAGTGTTTGCATAAATTATATAAAATGTTTTTGGGTGTAGCCACAAACAAGCTAACCGAAGGGGACCAACGTTTCTACTCCTCCATCATGGAGCCATCTTGCGAGAAGCAAGGAATATCATGAACGGTGAGGGGTCAAAAATCATATCATATAATGAACTAGATATTCACTTCTACTAATCTCGCCTACAACGGATTCAACGGTAGTGGATTAAGACGTCGTCTTCCTTCAACAACGAGGATAAGAGAAGAGCTAGAATATATATTTTATGCTTACTTATCGAATATTGTCATGACCCAAATCCCATTCGGGCCGAACTGGCACCCGGATCCGATAAGGCCCAAGAGAACCAATCTTTGCTCATGTACTCTCGTATGCATGTTCGCGTATGAATATCATTTTATCTCGTGTAATTAAATATCAATAGCGGAAGTCATGGAAATATGTGCAATATATGAAATTGGCCGTTAGGGCCATCATGTCAAAATGAACGTATACATCTTACATTTAGCTTCACACATACGTCTACAAAGCCTCTACAGATACATGACTATGACAAACCTAGAGTCGGGACACATCCCGCTCTATACTCATATACAATCTCAAACCAATATGCATAATGACTCGTAAAAGCCCCGGATCAACTGGAGCTCACCAATAATCTGTGGATACCTCGTCGCCTACAGCGGAGATCTACTAACACCTGGGCCTGCAGCATGTAAGGTAAGTCCCCCAAGAGGGGTCAGTACGGAGAAAGTACTGAGTATGTAAGGCCATATGAAACTATATCAATACATAAGTACTTCTAAGAAATTAAACGTACGGGAAATAATCAATGTGAATAAACCCTCAACCTGAATGTGTGGAACCATGTTCATTACGTCTATTATCTCATTACTTGATCACTCATTCACATTAATTCAATTGTATCATCATCATTCTTATCATAACCTCCATATTTATATACTCATGCAAGGGATATAATCTCATCTCTTTTACAACTATCTTTATTATTATTCACTCAACTAGTTAGTGATTCACAATACCTTATGGATCATTACCTTATAAGTAAGTATATAATACCGGGCCTCCACCTTTGGTGGGATATAATGTATATGTATATAGTACCGGGCCTCCATCTTGGTGAGATATATATAGTACCGGGCCTCCACCTTTGATGGGCTATAATATATAAATATATACCGGGCATCCACCTTTGGTGGGCTATAATATATAATAATATACCGGACATCCACCTTTGGTGGGCTATCATATATAAATATATATCGGGCATCCACCTTTGGTGGGCTATCATATATAAATATAGCATGGTATTGGGATTCTTCCATCTTGACCTTATACCCTTTAGATTGTTACCCATTCTCAATGACACATAACATAAAGTAACCATTTGTGCATTACCTCTTCACAATCTTATTTCCTTGACCTAGCTATGAGAGTAATACATTAGAGATCATGACATTAAAGCTCACACTTATATACACATCTCATTTCACTTCACTTCATGCGGAATAATTATACTAACTTGCACATCGCCTCTCTTATTACTCTTATGAAATTGGTACTTTTACTTGCGAAAGATTAGTATAAGGCTAATCATCATACTATAGGACTTTGGAACCTGGAATGATTGGAAAATGCCATCCAAGATTAAATAGATTCTCTTATGTTATTATTCTCTTGAAATAGTTCCGTTAGAGATTTCAACGTTATGACAATTTTCCTTGAAGCTTTGGATCATTAACCAATGGGTGAGAGACATGGGAATAAACATTGTGAGAAACATAACGTTATTAGAAACATAACACTATTGGAACCATGTCCGTACTTAGGTAACTCATGGACAACAACAACTAATGAATGAGAGATATGTGACCTAGGAATGAATAGATTCTTCTTACGTCGTCACTTTCCTTGAAACAATTTCTTTTAGTAGTTCCAACAACCTTATGAGAGCTTTAGGAATTTCAGTCCATGGATAAGAGACAAATGAATGTCAATCGGTCAATGAATAAGAAACGTGTGGATAATAATATATATCAAATCTGAATAAGATACCTTAGCATATTTCGGAATAGGACAAGTATAATGTCATTATGAACATTATGTGTTGCAGAAGGATACGGACAGAGTAACCTTACATACCTTAGCTTTCCAATGTAAATACACAATCCAAGATGTGAGCACAACAATTCCGCTCCTTCCTTACGTTTCACTCTACATCACAAGTACATAACGGAACCAACATTAACCACCAACTACCTTACAAATGCATATGACAACAATGAGTTACATGTTTATCTTTAAAATGGCATTTCCTTCTCTACAATACCATTTACGGCATCAACATACCAACAATGTACCATTCATGCCATACATTGACCACAAGCTACATTTCAAGTGTATAAGACAACCATAAGTTACATGAGTTCCCTATTCACCCTTTACAATACCATTCATGGCCCTTTTCATGCCAACAATACCATAACATTTTATACATTGACCACAACATCACATACCAATAGTATTTCACCACAAAGTTTCTCCTTTACACTTTCTCACGAACACCATATCACAATTAATCCATCAAGTCACCTTAATACACCTCATATCACAAATCGGCCAAAATCCTATAATTTACACTTATGGAAAAATAACAAGTTTAATAACATAATCACACCATACATGTTGGTATCTCATCCATACCATTCACTTTTATCAAAACATCAAGCCTTTTTTCAAGTTTAATTCACAAGAATGCACATCTTTTAGCCAAAAGCCCAAAGTGCCATGTCCAACAATTTCAAGCATAACCAACATGAGATACATAATATCTCATGCTTATAATATGTTAAAGTACAAGAATAATCACTTACCCAAGCTTGGAAGAGGATGATCTTCTCCAAAAATGCCTTAGGGTTTGAAGAGCACCAAAAGAGTTATCTTGAAAACTCTAGAAAATGAGAGAAAGTGATGTGTATGTCTAATGAAATAAAAATCTGATTTTTCCCCCTTTATATAAGCCTTGTGTCCATGCTTATCTAGTCTACCAGAAGATAAATGGGAAAAAATAAGAAGTCCAGTAATAGTAACAGGATTTAACAATGAAGGAAGTATGATTACATATTCAGCTAAAAATGTTAAATTACAAATTTGGGATAAGATATTAACAGTAAAACTAATGTATAATTATGAATTTACATCCAAAGATATGTTATTAGGAATGCCATTCTTAGATCCACTATACCCACATATACTAACCAAAACACATTGGTGGTTTACCACACCATGCAACAAAAAAGTAGGAGCTAAACGAGTACCAAATAAATCCAGAAAAACAACACCATGGATAAAAGGAAGTGAAAAGATAACACAAAAATTAGAAAAATTTGCAAATATTGTCGAAACAGCAAGAATAAGTCTAAGTAAGAAAAAAGCAGAATTAATGAAACATCAAATCGAATTCCTAGGAATACAAATAGATAAAGATGGAATAAAAATGCAAACACATATAGTACATAAAATCCTTAACTCAGAAGAACTTTTAGACACAAAAAAGAAGTTACAATCCTTTTTACGATTAGTTAACCAAGTACGTGAATACATACCTAAACTAGCAGAACATTTAAAACCATTACAGAAAAAATTAAAAAAGGATATAGAATACCATTTTGATGAACAATATAAGACACATATCCAACATATCAAAACAATATGTAAACAATTACCAAAATTATATTTTCCAGATGAAAAGAAACAATTCACTTATATAGTAGAAACAGACTCAAGTGAACATAGCTACGGAGGAGTATTAAAATATAAGTACAATAATGAAACATTAGAACATCATTGTAGATACTATTCAGGATCTTATACGGAACCACAAATAAAATGGGAAATAAATAGGAAGGAATTATATGCCTTATATAAATGTTTATTATCTTTTGAACCATATATTGTTTATAACAAATTCATTGTGAGAACAGATAATACACAGGTAAAATGGTGGCTAACAAGAAAAATACAAGACTCTGTAACAACAAAGGAAATACGAAGACTCGTATTAAACATACAAAATTTTACATTTACTATTGAAGTGATTAGAACTGACAAAAATACTGTTGCAGATTACCTATCAAGACAAAGCTACCCAAACAGAGCCAGATAATATCATGGAAGATATGTTAAAGGCCATTACTACACTTTGTCATAAAGTGGACAGTATTGACCTAGAAGTACAAAAGCTAAAGGTTAATGAAGTTACTCTAAAACCTACAGCTAGTAGTACAAGTCAGCCGCATGACTCTAAATATGCTGAGCTACGTCGATCGGAAGACGGTAAAATTCCAGAGCTAAAAGGAGACGATGGAAAACTCCTAAAAACCCATAACAATCCAGCTATTTCAAGTGCAGGTACAAGCAGTACAGGTACAAGCAGGACAGCTAGCAAAAGGCCAATTAATAACCTAAATAGCCTATTTGACAAACCATTTGTCCAAAAGATACCTACCAATATACCATCACCACAAACATCCACATATGCAAATAGCCTAAACCATGAAAAGAAAATATACAACCATATCTCCAGTACATATATACGAAATTTACACCAAATCCAATCATATTTGAACCTCAAACCAAGATCCATCACAGCCACAGAACCAAATACGGACTACATAACCCAAAAACTACAAGGGTACAATAAACTTATTGCCCAACCAAAAACTAATGCAAACTTAGTAAAAACATGTTATGATTTTGGACTACTCAGTACAGTATATACATCTACGGGAAATGAATTACAAAAACTACCTACGATATATAATGCATTCTCTAGCTACAAACAGATTACGAAAGGAACTTTCTTTTATGTTAGATTCTATACTGCTCCAGCCGAGATACTTTATACGGAGATAAAACCTAATATACAAGTTGTCAAGATCGGGTTAACTCGTGAAATGATAATGCCCGAAGAAATAGGCGAACAGCCAGAAATACCAGAATCAGATATTCCACGTTTTTATGCAAATAAGAGACTTATCGGACTAACAACTATCATTCAAGAATTAGTCAATAATTATACAAATGGAAATGCTATATGGAGCTATTATGCAAGAGATCAAGTTATGATATACTCCAATTCCAGAGAATATAGACCAGCAGTTATGGAAGAAGTTAGACAATGGGTTCTATTATTATTACGTCCAGAAGAATTACCCACAACAAGAGCACTGAAAAAAGCATTTATTTCAGAAGATTTATTAACAAGATATTGTCAATTAATTGGACAAAAATACCCAGATCACAAATGTTCAAAATGCAATGGAGGAGATACTATCCATATTCCAGAAGTCATTCTAGAATAAAATCAGCAACTAGCAGCCGACAATCTACAAAGCTAAAGGAGAAAACAAGATGGCCGACAAGATAGACAGGAGGAAAAAAAGATAGGAAAGAAAGAAATATGTAATATAATATAAAGTAGATTCCTTTCTTTTCTTTTCTTTTCTTTTCTTTTTTGTTTTTTAGTAAATAAGTCAAAAAGTGTATAGTAACTTTACTATGCACCTTTTACTTTTCTGAAAGGGCAAGCGTCCCTATCTTAGGAATAGTAGTTGGCTCTTATGATTGATTAGAAGCCAACGTTTATGTAAATATATATGTGTAAACTTCAGAGAAAAGAGTAATCTTTGAGAAATGTTCTCTTAGCAAATTCTCTTCTCTCCCCCCACTCATGTGTTTAGTTTTCTTAGATATAAATAAAATATTCTAAAAACACAGATAACGATGGATGAATCAGATACCCATACGGAAGTATCACATACCACCGAAAATATAACAACTAAGGTACATACATGTTTAAATATGTATAACTAATTTGTTATATTCCTGATAATCTCTAGAATATTATTAATGTTTATCATGTAGTAGTGTAACTATATATTGAACTGTTTAAGTAAGTTTGCTATGATTAGTCAGCCAAGAGTAGGTAAACGCAGACTAAGTCGTCCTATAGTCGAAACCGAGTAGGCGAGGAATGCCGTTAAAGGGAAGTATACACCAGTTGAGGCATTGTTAGGGTAACTGATTACGGCTAAAAATCATAGTAGTGACAGAAAAAACTGTTCATAATACTGCACTATTAAATGATAAATATTTAATAATACAAGTAGAGGTTAAAGGGAATATACTTTAGTCAATACATGAATTTTTAAATATGGAAAATAACCAGTTAAACACACAGACTTATCTACTAGATGATAATGAAGAATATAAGTTATTACTCTTATATATTTTACGTGACTTAGATACTGATACAACTAAACAGATTTATGACTTGCTAATGACTTATGAATCTATAGCAGTAATGCAAGATAATTGGACAGAATTTATAGTATCCGATATGTATAACATGTATTTAGAAGATGATTACCTAGACTATCCAGACTTTGATTAAAATGATAAATTACGACAGCTTCCATTATTGGTTAGAAACAGTAGAAGAAATAAAATTAAATGAGCGAATACTTAAAACACACGTAGATACTTATTTTATGAATTATGAACTTAAATATTTAGACTACATAGAACAGACTATAAAAGAGCTAAGACGATTATACCCTGTAAGACAAATATATTTTATATCAGCATTTATGGCATGTCATTTAGAAAACCTAGAAAATTAAAAATGAATCAAGAACAATTTGAAAATTGGAGACAAACAGTAGACGAACTAAGAGAAACAGAAACTCTATTACAATTTAATTTAGATAATTACATAAGAACACAAAAAATAACAGACTTACAAAAAATACTAGAAAATGTGACACATATGTTATTATTAATTCCCCTACGCAATAGATACTATGAAGCAGCATTTAGATAAAAATGAATCTAACTACAAGCATAATTAATTATGAAAGCCTTCATTATTGGTTACAAACCATGGAAAATATAATATTATTAGAAAAATTATTAAAAACTAATATAGAAACATATCAAAGAACCCAAGATATACAATACTTAGAATATATAGCAAATAATGCAACAGAAATTATGAGATTAATTCCGCTAAAAGAACAATATTATAGAGAAACATTTAATTCTCAAGAACAAACCCACGCACCCCCCAAATTGGTATCAGAGCCATAAGTAAAGATAAAACTATGAGGAATAATGATACAGAAACAAGTTCTAGTATGCAAAACGATATACAAATAAATCCCAATTAACAACCATTAACAAAAAATCAAATAGAATTACTCAAACAAATAATAGATTTAAAAGACGAATTAAATAATAGAAAAGAACGATTACATACAAACATCTTTGCAGGAGTTAACCAAAGATCAATAATGACCCAAAGGGATACCATGTTTAATTTAGAACTTCATATAACACATTTAGATCATAAGTATAAGTACGATTTAAAATGAATAAAGAAGAATACCCTGTAAAAGAAAAAATATTTATGGGATCAGAAGGAATATTAATAACGATAATACATTCAAATTTAGGATGAAGATATACAAAATTAGAAAATATGTTACATCTAATGTCAGACCCTAATTCAGCAAAATTAGAAGATAGCTTAGCTACTATGGTAAGATTAGCAAAAGAAAATACAGAACTAGACCAAAAATTAGAGATAAAAAAAATTCGTGAGCAAGCAAAGAAAGAAATAGAACAAATAAAAATAAACTCTATAAAAGAGGAACCACAAAAATAAAATATAATACATGAAGAAAATACAACAGACGAACAACCTACAACGTCTCGTATTAAAGAATTAGAAAAAGAATTAGCACTCTTAAAACAAATCTATAAAAATAAATTAAAAGAGAAAGAAGAAAGAAAAATCAATAGAGAAAAACAATTAGCAACAGAGATAGATCAATTTAAGGAAAAAATACAAATTGAAGAAAATACTAATGAAGAATTTACAAATATCAGTATAGATAATATAAGTGAAGAAACTGAAACTGAAGAAATAGCAAATGATGACCCTAGTGAAACTTACACAGAAATCCTAAACCAGATAAATACCCCAGAAATAAATACTACCACTAGAAACAAATACCCCAGGAATAAATTCTGAAATAAATTCCCCAGAAATCAATGTGACAACCAAACATGAACCAAGTACATCTACATCTACAAGAGAAAGATTACACCCAAGAACTTCAAGTCCAAATTACTTTTCAGCTGATTACGGCTCATATGATAGAGAAGAAACATTATGGAATAGAAGATTAAATACAAAATGGATACCTAATAAAGTATCAGAACAATCTAATTTCTTAGATTTAGACTGTGTCGCAGACGTAACTAAAATACTACAATTATGGTTAGGACATATTTCAAAACAATTAATAGATAACAAAATATCAATAGCACAAACACCAGGATACATAGAAAGAACTCTAACAGGAACAGTAAAATTATGGCTACATAATTTATCAACAGAAAGTCTAGCTACACTAAGAAATGATAAAAAGCATGACAACACAGCAGCAACATCAAACATAGATATATTATACAAATATGAAATAGGAATAAGAAATGAATTTGGAAGTATGACCACAGAATTAGCCGAACAAACTAAAAATAAAAATTTAAATAGAAATTTAATGAACAAATTAGCCATCTGTAATATGTGTTATATAGAATAATATACTTGCGCATTTAAAGAATACTACTATAAGAGTCTATATACCCATGAAGAAGGAATAGAAATTAGGAAATTATATTTTACAAAATTACCAGAACCATTTAGCACAAAAAAAAGTGAAAGTTGGGAAACAACAAGTTTAACAGACACCTTAGGATCTAGAATAAAGTTTTTACAAAACTGGTTTATAGAATTATGTGATAAATATAAAGAATCACAAAAATTAGATAAAGTATTAATAAAAAATATGACCTGTTGTACAAACAAAACAGCACCACAATTTGGCTGTAAAACACCAAGCAAATACAGATATAAGAAACGACAAAAAATTTATAAAACAAATAAATCAAAATATAAATATAAACAACCACGAAAACGATATTATGTAAAAAATTATAAACATAAAAAACCATATAAACCCAAGAAAAAGATATATGAATGTACATGCTACAATTGCGGAAAACTAGGACATTTGGCAAAACATTGTAAAATACCAAAAGACCCAAAGAAAAAACAAATATCTGAAATACAAATACAAGCAGATATATATATATACGGAACTACCCTACATTGATTATGATATAGAAAGTGACGATAGTATTTACCAGTTAGAAGAATACGAAAGTTCAGAAGAAGATAATAATGAAGAACATTTTTATGACTGAAAACGATGTAAGAATAATTAGACAAGAAAACTACCAAGATGAAGAATCTTCAAGCCAAAAAATAATATTTGACACAAATATCTTTGAACAGATTAAAAAACAAGAATCACCCCTAAAGATAGAAAAAAATTTAGAAATACCAATAGTAAGAAATTGGTTTAAAAAACCAAGAGAATAATATTATATAATAAGTCAACGAGAACACACAATAGATTGTAAATATGCTAAAGGAAAAGCAATGATACCTATATTAAATAAAAAAGAAATAAATAAAGAAATACAAAATCTAAAAGCAAAATCCCCTATAACACACGTACACTTAGGAGCAACAGAAATACTTATAAAAGCATGTTTTAGAGAAGGAATAAATACACCAATAGAAATCTATTTAGCAGATGATAGAATAATCCAACCTATAGAAAAAAGTGTAATAGTTGCAGTAAAAGGAAATTTAATTTACCAAAATTTTAAATTTATCATAAGCGCTAATTATTCAGTAGCAATAAAAGATAGGAATATAGACAAATCATTAGTATTATATTGGAAAATGTCAGGCATAGAACTAGCACCAGGAAGTAAAATATTTACAGCAAGATGTAAAAATTTATACATTTTAACTACAAAGCATACAGTAAAAGCAATTAATAAAATTAAGAAAATAAAAATAGAAAATCCATTTGATACTATAGTTACAGCAATAGATAATAATGATTACAGTTATGAGGAATTAAACATAGAAACAGATCTAGACATAGTACAAGAAAGAATAGGAACATCAAAAAGAATTATGGATACTCCAACAACATCCTCAAGAATGAGTACATCCAGACGAATAGAACATATAGAACCAATGGAAATATAACCATACCAATATTATATAACAGGAATGTTAGATCAAAGAAAATATTTAATCTTAATAAATACAGGAGAACAAGAAAACTATATTACAAGAGAATTAGTATTAGAAGAAGAAATAACAACCCAAGAACAAACATGTCCGGACTTACCCAAAGAACTACGACAAATAAAAGAAATAACAAATCAAGAATTAATTATTGGAGGAATACCAATCAAAATACAATTTACAATATCACAAATTAATACAAATATTATTTTAGGACTTACATGGTTAGAACAAGTTAAACCATATAATTTAGAAGACAAGCAATTAATCATACTTCCTTCATTGTTAAATCCTGTTACTATTACTGGACTTCTTATTTTTATATAGAAACATATCAAAGAACCCAAGATATACAATACTTAGAATATATAGCAAATAATGCAACAAAAATTATGAGATTAATTCCGCTAAAAGAACAATATTATAGAGAAACATTTAATTCTCAAGAACAAACCCACGCACCCCCCAAATTGGTATAATATATCTATGTTTGATGCTGCTGCTGTGTTGTCATGCTTTTTATCATTTCTTAGTGTAGCTAGACTTTCTATTGATAAATTATGTAGCCATAATTTTACTATTCCTGTTAGAGTTCTTTCTATGTATCCTGGTGTTTGTGCTATTGATTCTTGCATAATAGCTCCATATAGCATTTCCATTTGTATAATTATTGACTAATTCTTGAATGATAGTTGTTAGTCCGATAAGTCTCTTATTTACATAACACATTGGTGGTTTACCACACCATGCAACAAAAAAGTAGGAGCTAAACGAGTACCAAATAAATCCAGAAAAACAACACCATGGATAAAAGGAAGTGAAAAGATAACACAAAAATTAGAAAATAGTAACGTTCAAGATACTTCAATTGAAATAATCAGATTCTCTATTAATACCTTACAATAAAAATTGAATTAATAGATGAAAATAGTATTATAACACAAAAACCATTGAAATATAACTTTGCCGATTTAAATGAGTTTAAACTCCACATAAATGAGTTACTCCAAAACAACTACATCCAGGAAAGCAATAGCAAACACACTAGTCCCGCGTTTATTGTCAATAAACATAGTGAACCAAAAAGAGGAAAAAGTAGGATGGTTATAGACTACCGAAACCTCAATGCAAGAATGGGTCTTTTTGACCCATTGGGCCATGCATTTTGGCTCCACTTTGGGCCTCAAATTGGCCCATTAACACATATATTATCTTAGCCCACTAAAATCAATGTGTAATCCATCATATACATGTTACAACGATATTCCCACTCACGAGATTTATATTCGTAGCCTCAATCCCAAAAACAAACGATTCTAGCCACGTATGACCTATTTTGACCCAAAGGGTAAAATCGTCATTTTGATGCCAAATCAGTTCACGAGTAATTTTATCATACCAATATAATATTTCACTTATTACATGTATATTCTCATGGTTGTAAAATAATTGTGGCAAAAATCGGCTCGATACGTCCCCGGGCACCCTTGGGACTTAAGAAAAATTCCAACTTTGAAAAGTGGCCAAAACCAGCGTGGCACGCTCTTGGGCGCGCCCGCTTGCTGCCTCTGGACTAAAAATTTTAGCCCAAAGCGGCGTGGCACGCTCTCTGGCGCGCCCCTCCCTTAAATTTTTTTTTTTTTTTTTTTTTTTTTTACTTATTGCTCTCAAAACTAAGGTAAACATGTACGGGGTGTTACAAATATGAAATTACAAGTAAGAAAATCACTTATTAAATTATTATTTTTTCAATGAAAAACATTTTCATTTATTCCAAACACACCCTAATTAAATCTTTTGTTAATCCACATCGTTTAGAGATCTTTAACCTATATCCTCTTGACCAAAAAGAAAAAAAAAAAAGCAATATCCTCTTTTACCTGTAGTATCTTTTTTCCTTTATTATATTTATTATTTCAATTTGGTTCTTTCCAATTTCCATTATCTTAGGAACCCCAACATCACATAAGTATCCTTTTGTAATTACTTTGTATTAGTCAACAGATTATATTCTTAAGCTAGCCTTTACAGCTCAGCAGCAAGCTAAATTTACTGAAAAGTACAATTAAGACAAATTTCTTTTTTAACTTAAGCACTGAATTATTTCTTCGTTAGCTTAAGCACTGATTGTTTCTTTGTTAACTTAAGCACTGATTACTTTTTTTTAATTTCTGGAAATCATATCATGGTGGGGTCTTTTCATTTCTACATATACATACAAGTATTAATAACTGTGTTTTAACACCATCACATTTTCCAGCTCTAGCTACCCCTACTCACTAAGGCAAATTAAATTAAAGTGCTGATTTTGCTAATATCTTGATAATGATTGCTTTAATGATGCTAGCTAGCACAATTATCAAGATACTAACAAGTTTATTTTAAAAAAAAAAAAACAAAAAAACAAAGCTATAAAGTATAAATAATCATGAAACCTTAACTTCTATACAATAATAATAATAATAATGCAAAAACTTTGTTATCCCTATCTTGCCTCCTAAAAGATAACTATAAGTAAAATTGTTCATGAAAAAGTGAGACGGATAGACATGATACCTGCTACAACATCGTAAATACACTCTATATTCAAATATCTTTATAGTAATTGTTCGACATACTCAGCGTATTCTCATATGTGGAATTTGGAGAGAGTAGGATGCATGTACGTAGATTGTACCCCTATCTCTGTGGAGTAGAGATGTTGTTTACGATAGACCCTCCGTTCGAAAGAAGTAGTTATATTAATCATTCTCTATAGCAATATTTCAGTATAATGGGCAAGTTTGTTTTTAAACAGATTTATGATATTATATATGTTATACTATATCTTTTCCATAACACCACTTTGTTGTAACAGTTAAAAAATATTCAGACAAATGATGTTGTTATAGAGTGGTTTGACTCTAGTGTAAAAAAAATTTAGTTACGCAATTAGTAGAAATAAGTTAAATATATCATAGTGGTAACAGGGCAATTAAAGGAAGAAAACAAGAAGGAATAAGAAAAGAGGAGCTAATATACTTTTCTTGGACCCATGTCATGTCTTCTTGGTACCCCATGATATGATTTCCATCTTTCTCATCTACAATTCTACTCAACTTTTCTTCTTTCTTCCATAATATTTTCCTCCATCTTAGTATCACCAATTTAATTAAATCTCAGTTGAAATGATCATAACTTGCTCTTTGTCAAAAATATTGTCAACCTAGGTTGTACAAACTATTATTTTCAAGATATGATGTCAAATGATCAAATAAGAGTGGAAGGAGGAGAGGGATCATCATCAAGAACATCATCAACCACTGTACTTCTAGCACCATCTGATGATCATCATCATCAGCTACCACCACCCCAGCTGAGCCGATATGAGTCTCAAAAACGCCGTGATTGGAACACTTTTGGACAGTACTTGAAAAACCAAAGGCCCCCAGTTCCTTTATCCCAGTGCAACTATAACCACGTGCTAGAATTCCTCCGATACCTAGATCAATTCGGAAAAACTAAGGTACATTTAAATGGTTGCCCTTTTTTCGGGCAACCAGAGCCTCCGGGGCCTTGTACTTGTCCTCTTAGACAAGCATGGGGAAGTCTTGATGCACTTATTGGTAGGCTTAGAGCTGCCTATGAAGAAAATGGTGGCCTACCGGAGAATAATCCATTTGCGAGTGGCTCTATCCGTGTTTATCTTCGAGAGGTAAGAGATTTTCAAGCTAAAGCAAGAGGAATTTCCTATAAGAAAAAGAAGAAGAAGAGGAAAATGCAAACCAAGCCTACTTCTACTAATGCTGAGGCAACAACTACCTTTCAGTTCCAATCTTCTTGAATTTCAATGCTTATGAAGGAACAAACTAAAGGTAAAAATTGCTATGGTTTTACAATAAGAGGATTATTTGCTTTGCTCTTTTCTAAATATGTCACAGTTTTATATTATCAGAGATGGAGCCAGATTTTTTGGGTTATGACCTCTGGATCACAATTATTTCAGCTTATATAGTTACATATATAAGATTTGAGCCAAAGTTACCGGATTCTGCTGAATCCAATGTGGCTCTGCCCCTGTCTGATACCATCAAGGTTAACTTCATGTTGTGAACATGTTGAATATATATAGTTCCACATGAATTATGAATTAAAAGAATTCTCTTTATGCTACATGCTTTGGACCTGATTCATCTGAGACATTTTGGATGAGCAAATTAAATACCTAGAAGCATGAATGATATTCATGATTGGATGAGCTTTAATTTGGGTTACGGAGTTGGATTTAGACTAGACGCAACAGATTTGACATAATTCACTACATCTAGCTTTGAATATAAAGTATAAATATGTTTTGCGAATAAATGTAAAGATTAGAACCTACTGACTCTAAATTCTAAATTCGTCATTAAAGAGATCTGCCTTGAATTTGGAACCCTAAACTTCTTCCGAGTTCTGGGTGAAAAGTTAGATTTTCCAGAATGAAGAACCTTTAAAGCATTCTAGATATATATCTACTATATATGGAAGTTGATGATAATTCACTCTTTCTTCTTTCTCTCTAGAAACTCACCAACACTCATGGTGCAATATCAATTACTCCTTCCATTTCACTTTGTTTGTCATAATTTTTTTTTTTTTTTTTTTGGATTCCTCGTTCGGTGTCAGATGTCCGCATTAGAGCCCGACTAATCCGAATTCACGCGTTGCATGACCTATTTATGGGGCGACGCTCCCAACAAGATTTTTCCATAGTTTGATTTGACGTAACATTTATTAAAAAATGAAGACTTATGAAATACTTGTTATCTTTAATATAGCATAATATTTGTATAAATATAAGCTTTTTAAACTTGTAGTTTTAAATATATCTTAACATTTGCTTGGCTATAAAAACTTCTCATTTAAGAAAATATTAGAGTGTTCCATTCGTTTGGACGATACTCATAAGGAAATAATGTCAAACAAAGTGGAGCAGGCGGAGTATTTTTCTTTTCTTTCTTGTAAAGGGGTCTTGTAGCTAAGATTAAAATGTAATCTTTACTTGCTTTTGTCTATCTCTTTTTGAGATTCTGCACGATCTTGTGCCTGCCATGGATTCCCATTAAGTATAATTACTGTGATTAATGGTTAAATAAAACATGTATAATATCTTAAAAAATATCTGTCTCTTTTGGTGTATTTATACATGGTAGATTTTCTACTGCTTTCTTCTGGTATTGGCCATCTTTTCTCGAACCAAATTTCACATATTTTTGTTCTAGCATGCATAACTTGGATATACTATCATATATATAGTGTACTTATATAGATTATCACCAAACATTATAGGTACTGTATTTACATATACTCCAATATCATCATGACTATAATTAAGTGATCCAAGTCATTTTCAGCTGCAGTTAAAGCTAGTGCTCTATACTCATCTTCAACACTTGCCATTGTTTCTTAGAGGCCTATGATATATAATATATACTAAGCTAAACATTGTATTCTGTAGTTGATCTTATTGCTGTAGTATAATCTCGCTAGTTACATCTCAGTATTCATATAGTTTGATAGGTGACTGCGAAAAGAAAAAGATTCTAAGACCATGTTAACAATCTCCACCCACCCACCCACCCACCCCTCGCTTTCTTTTTCATCATACTTTTATCTCCTGTGATGATAGGCAGTTTGGCAAGATTTTTATCGCGTAAATAAATTAAAAGCAAAATACATCTTGAAGGGGGACATTGAAACCTGACCTTCTTTTACATCTTAAGAAAGAAAATAAACCATCCCACTAAAAATAATGTTCAAACACTTCACGAGTATATCAAAAAAACTTAGCAGGCCAACTAAGATATTAATAGTACAAAATAGAGAGTAAGTGTTCAGGGAGGATGATAACACCAATTCGAGTTCTTCTTATTCACTCTTTTCTTGAAGCTTGACAATTGCAGTTTATTCATTCTGAAAACCCCTTAGCATCTTTAGGGAGACTAGTTCTTGCATAAATATGATAGGATTCTGGATAGTAGTAGCAAATTTAGCTTATGCATCTGCTTCATTTCATTCTTTATAGTAATGCTTAACCATGATGTTCCTATGTTACAATGTTCCCTTGACATAGCTGAGTATTCTCTCTTCATACCTTGAAGATGTTCACTATTTGAACTTTGCATAAATTGGTTTCTCAGATTTACTACATGAGATATGGGGTGGAGAGTGGGGGTTCGGGGGTGGCGGATGCAGCGGCGGAGCCAGAAATTTGACGAAGAGTGCAAATTTTCTTCTCAGTTGCGTTAAGGGTGAGCAAAATTAAATACATACTCATAATAGCTAACATTTAGCCTATATACACAACATAATTTTTCGACGAAGGTTGTGCACCTGACCACCCTTCGATATAGGTGGCTCTGCCCATGGGCGGGTGGAATTGTTGTAAAATATTGGAATCACGGAAATTCTCTAGTTTGAGGCGTGCTTCTTCTTGGGTTCGAAATTCGAGAGGGCGTCATGCGGAAGCTATTATTTGCAAATCATGTAAACGATAAATCGGATGACAAATAAAAACATACTAGAAACATATTATTGATAGGGTTTGGTCAAACGACCTACATATTATGAAACTAATATCAAAAAGCATAAAACCAATTGGGAGAAATCTCCCCCTAAACAAAACTCTTTAAAGATACATTGTGGATGCGATTGTGTTCTGGTATGAGAAGAGGGGTCTTCTATTTATAGAGTTTCAAAACTTTCCTACAATAAAGAGGTTAGCCAAATATGAAAGAGTTTTATATTTTTTTTTAGGAAAAGTAAAGTAATTATGGTATTACTTTTATTTTCTTTCAATAGAAAATTAATACTCAATTTTGATAAGAAAATCAGGGCAAAAACCCTAACAAATCTCCCCTTTTTGGCTTGATTTTCTTGACAAAATTTGATTCGCCTTCTTCACTTGCATATATGATCTTTGTTCTTCACATAATGTTCATCACTGCTGCTTGCCATGGTTAAAAATAATGTTTAAAATATCATGGTTAAAAAGGGTTAAAAATCAATATTTTGTTTTTATTTTTAAAAGGGCAGCAGTAGGTGTGTTGAAAATATGATTGAAACTTCTTCTCCACATGTAGTTTGACAAAAATCTTCATTATCATCAAATTGGTTGCAGCTTGATTTGAAACCAATTTGAACCTGTTTTTAATCTCGTTTCACCAAATCATTGGACCTTTGAACCGTAGGCTCTGATACCACTTGTTGGGTTGTGAAATCGAGAGGGCGTCATGCGGAAGCTTATAGTTGCAGACCATGAAGGCGATAATTCAGATGACAAAGAAAGCTATAATAAAAAACATATTATTTGATATGATTGGCCAGCAAGCCTACATATTGTAAACTAAATCAAAAAGCTTAAAATCTATTGGGAGAAAATCTCCCCCTAAACAAGACTCTTTTAACGACTACATTGTGGATGTTATTGTGTTCTGGTATGAGAAAAGGAGTCTTCTATTTATAGAGTTTCAAAACCTTTCCTACAATAAAGAGGTTAGCCAAATATGGAAGAGTTTTATATTTTTCTTTTAGGAAAAGTAAAGTAATTATGGTATTACTTTTATTTTCTTTCAATAGAAAATTAATACTCAATTTTGGTAAGAAAATCAGGGCAAAAACTCTAACACATTTGTCACTGTCCTTAAGGATATTTCACTGGTTAAAGTGTATCTATTTAACAAGCTCTTCTAGTAATAAATTAGGAACCAGAATCTAACAAAGATTTTAAATTGGTTGGAAACCCAGCAAAGCAAAATTAAGAATAAGAAACTTTTTAATAGAGTATTTTTGGTCAAACCAACACTAAACTCTTCTCTCGTATATATGTTTTCCACCACCCACACAAGTGCTTTACAAATCATATATATAGAAATGAAAACCTTCTATCCAATCTTCTGCCATCAACTAAAGAAAATTATGAATCAAGTAAATGTCATAAAGAGGCTAAGAATCTTTAAGTTTCAATAGTCATTTAGCCATTGGTATATATTTTCTCATAATTGGTCATTAAGACTATTCAGGATAATGTCATCAAGACAATAAAAATATAGTGAAATAATTTTAAAAGTTATCATTTAAAACTAATAAATGACACAATTAATTCTTTGACCAAATTAATAGTAGATATAATCTTAAAAGATAATTCTTATTCTTTTTGAGATATTAAACTATTTTTCCAATAGGAATAACCAAGATGTGGGGTTGGAGGCCGTGGTTGAGCGGGGAGGAGACAATAAACTTGGAAATGGCTTCTAAAATATGTTTCCCTATTTCCCTTAAAGAAATCATTTCCTCATTTTTAACCAACTTATTTTCCTAGAAAAAAATATATTCTCAAATATTTTAATAAACCAAATATGAAAAAATTAAAAAATTATTTTTAAAAAAAATATTTTCCTTCGTACCAAACAAACCCTTAGTGTTGGTTTTGTCGCCTAATTATCGTTGATTATCCTTCCGAAACAGCTTTGCTAATACAACGGAAAAACTTCCTTGATTGTTGGTAGAACATCTTCTTGCACAAATCATCTTATCCTGTTAAAACATTAATAAGGGTGTATTTGGTACGAAAGAAAATATTTTTCACAAAAAAGAAAATGTTTTTCACAAAAAAGAAAAATATCTTCCTAGAGAATAAATGAGTTTCTTTTGTGTGTGGTACATAAGCACAAAGGGGTCGTTTCGTAGGATTTATTAGAAAAAATAATGCATGCATTAGCTCTGTGTATTATTAATAACTTGTTTGATACACTTTTTAAATCTATCTATAACTAATACAAGCATTAGTTATACACTCTATTGTGTATTATGTTATTCATAACTAATATATGGGAAATCCTTGGTATTAGCAATGCAAGAGACTTTAATGCATGCATTAGCATGGGTAAAGACATAATAGCCCTTCAAAACCTTTTCCACATCATTTTTATTATATTTGTGGAGGGTATTTTTGTGAATAATTTTTTTATTTAAAAATATGCAATGTAAGTTATTTTTAACACACCACACCAAACACTGTATAAAAAATAATCTCAGTGTAACTAATGCAAGTATAACTAATACTTGCATTATTAATACAACATATTTTGCACTATTCTTATACACCCTACCAAACGACTCCAAAATGTTATTTCAAAAATATTTGTATATAGTTTTGACAGACATTTTAAAACAATCTTTCTACCTTCAAAGTAGGAATAAGATTTGAGTACAATCTACTCTTCGATCTCAAATCCCATTTAAATTTGAGATTACATTGAGTATGCATGTTATTGTTATTGTTATTGTTATTGTTATTGTTGTGTTATGAGAGTGGAGGATGGGATAAGGTGTGAGAATGGTAGTTATAGGGGTAATGGGGAGTAGGGTTGAAGGTATGGTATGCTGGAAGATAGAGAGGAGATAACTAGTACTACCGTGGAATACTAATTGTTTCTTAAAATTGGAGAAGATTGAATTCCCTAATGAAATACATTATACAAGCTAGGTGACATTCCACATTAATTGTTTCTTCAGCATGCGCCAACACATCCTATTCTTACCGTGACCCCCATACCTTACTTCCAACCTCCATCTCCATAGTATTCACATTGATTATATTTTAAATAATTTAAAATAATATTTACTACTTATACACCACTTAAACACAAAAAGAAATTAGTAAGAAAATTAGAGGAAAATATTTCTGTTATAGCAAACACATCCCTAATCAAGCATTAAGTTGTAGTCATGCCACTTGAAGTAGTCTAGCATTAGTGCACCCAATTGTCCCTTATACAAATGATTTTTAGGGTCCTTTTTCTTGACTTTTACTTCTAGGCTCTAGCTATCTATTGCATCATTAATCTCACAAGATTAACATAACCCTGACTACTCCTTTTCTTTTTCCTTTTAATAAAGCCAACTCGACAAATGTAAGGGTTAGGAAGATCCTTATATATTTAATTTATAAAACTAATTGAAACTAATAATTAGGATAATTACGGACCTGAATTATACTGTCATCCAGTTTATAAAATATGTAAAAATTACAATGTGTATCAATTAATCAATATTGTATACTTTATACTAAATATACATATATTATGCATATAATACATACCTATACAAAATATATACATTGATAATAAACATGTTATATACTATTTCAGCCGTTATGGTAAACTAATTGGCTGAACAACATATATATATATATATATATCGATGATTATACCTAATAAATTACAAAGCTATCTTTCATCATACGAGTGGGTTATGTGCTAGATGGATAGCGGTAGACTAGTAGTGCTTTAACCATTTTCAGCCCGTGTACTTAGTAAACACTCATCATTTATGAAGTTTTAAATTTCACAGGTAAAATTCTGTGATATTATCTTGCAATTTTAGTTGTAAAATTTGAAACTTAATAATAATGTTTTTTTTGAAAAAAAAATAAGGCCGAACCATCAAAGTGATCAATAAGCGCCATTTTTATCAAATTTCTCCCTATATGCAAACGAAGAATCTCCCCTTGTACTTTCTTTGAAATTTAAAATTCTATTTTGATCAATTCACCTACAAGGAATACAAGTTATGCCCACATTCAGAAATGTAGCATCCGCAGAATAGAGTACATTTAAGAATGAATTTGTGTGATTTCTGAGTTAGAGAATTCATTTTAAGAAGAGAATTTATAACTTTTAAAGTTAGTGTGTTCATTAACTTCATTTTAGGAAAAGGATTTTTGACACATAAGTTTTACTCGCTACGTCCCATATTATTTGTACGATTTTCCTTTTATACACTCTATAAGAAATAAATAAGAAGGGTGGTTTTACTAATTTACCCCTTAGAAAACTTTCTTGGAACTTTAAAAATGACTTGTTTTCACTTTCAAGAAATATTAATTGTAGGGGTAAAGTGAAAAAAATTATAATTAATTCTATCTTAATTTAGTAAGTGGACAAATAATTTGGGACATGCATTTATAGATGGACAGCTAATATGAGATGGATGGAACAGTTGTCAATGGGTCAGAACTTATTTATTATTATCAGGGGCGGCTCAAGCACATTAGTAGCCTAAGGTCAAAATTAAATGAAAGGACGTAAACTCAAAAAAAAAACAAGTTAGTATATATGTTCTTATTTAAAGTCAATTCTACTAGCTTTTTGAGATGCAAAGTTGTTAATAATTTTTTATTATCAATTTCTGCTACTATAACTAAGGGTCGTTTGGTAGCTGGTTAGAATTATGCAAGTATTTATAATGTGTGTATTAGTTATGCAGGTATTACTTATTCCACCTTCTACGTACCCCGCAAAAATAATGCACCAATTCTCTCATCACTTATTTACATGTATTAGTTATGTGGATTCGAAACTGTGAAATGAATGTCGAATTAATTTTTTACATGAATAAATTACTTGCTAACTAGCTACCAAATGTTATATAACTTATACAAAAATTAATATATATGGATAAATTACCTCTTTACTACCAAACGACCCCTTGTTGCTAGAAAATGCTCCCAAATTTGGAGACCTAAGGTAAGGGTGTCAACTGGGCCGGTTCAACCCGGAACCTGCCCATTTAGACCGGCCCATTTACCGACCGGACCGGACCGGACCGGACCCGGTATGGGTAATGGGCCTGGCGGTTTTTTAGTGGGCTGGGCCGGACACGGAATTGAAACCGGTGGACCGGCCCAGTTATAAAACCGGACCGGGTCCACCGGTGCACCGGCCCGGTAAGATTTTTTTTTTTTTTTTTTTTAAAAAAAAAAAATTTCTGGGCCGTTGGGCCCCAGCCTGCAAAGGTTGTTTTGGTCCGTTGAGGCCCAACGGCCAAAACAGCCTTTTTAGGCTTAAATTTAAAAAAAAAAATCAAATTTTTTTTTTCCTATAAATACATGCCATTTCAAAAAATATTTCCTACAATCTCAATTCTCATTCTCTTATTCTCTCTCAAATTTGCTAAAATTATCTCATAAAGTGTTCTATATATTTTATTATTTTGCAATTACAAATACTACGTTGAAGTTTCCAAAAGTACTCAATTGACCAACTTTCGAGTACTTCAAAAATTTGGTATTATCGTTCCATCTCTTACTTTTAATTTTTAATTAGTGTATTATTTGTTGAATATTTATTTGGATTTTTTTTGTGTTTTTTGAATAATTGTTAGTTTAATTGGTAATATGGATAAATTAAGGAAAGTCGGTAAAAGTGTTAGAAATCTTTGTCCCGGAAGTGGTAGTGGTAGTGGTAGTAAGAAACAAATTGCTTCCGGTAGAGGTAGTTCAAATGCTCGATATACTCGTGTGGCTCCGGTACCAATTAGCGAACCATTTGAGAATGAAATACGTGTAGGTGCTCACGATATGAATTATTTTGAGGCTCAAGAAAATTATGGTATAGAAGAAGAGAATGAAGTAGACTCTGTTGATTTAGATAAAAATGATGATGATGATGTTACACCCGAATCTGGTAATGTTAATGTTCAATCTGAATCAGTTAATCTTCCTCCCCGGCCCCCTGTAGGATCTCGTAAACAAACTAGTGTTGTGTGGAATTTTTATACCCGAATAGAAGGAACCACTCAGGTTGAATGCGATCTTTGTCAGGTAAAATACGAGCATAAGACCGGGGGTAATAAAGGAGGTACGGGTCAGTTGTCGAGACATTTGAAGGAGAAACACCCAATAGAGCTAGCTCAGGTAACTGGTGGTGAGACAGTTGGGGGCCCAAGTCAAACTAGATTGAACCCAAAAACCGGTCTATTAGTTAAGAATTATAATAAAATGAAGGATCGTGAAGAAATAGCCAAAATGATAGCTGTGGGTTGTTTGCCTTTCTCTTTTGCTTCTTCTGATGCTTTTATTCATTATATTCAGGCAATTTATAATCCTATGTTTAAGGGTATTCCTAGAAGTACTTGTCGGTCCGATATTTTTAGACTCCATGCACAATATGTTTACTATTTATCTTCATTATTAAAAAATCTTTCGTGTAGAGTTTCTTTAACTTCTGATCTTGGTCGTGCTATTAATAAAAATGATTATTTAACAATTACTTGTCATTGGGTAGATAGTAATTTTGTTATGCAAAAACGTATTTTAGCATTTCTGTATGATGAAGACCGTAGACACACTGGAAAATTTATTGCTGAATCTATTACAAAAGTTGCAAGATATTATGGTATTGACCGCAAAGTTTTATGTATATCTTTTGATAATGCATCTAACAACAACGCTGCTATTGAGTTGTTAAAAACTGAACTTTCTCCACCGTTATCCGAAATATTTCATGTTAAGTGTGCTTGTCATATATATAATTTAATTGTAAAGGATGGTCTTGCTTTTTTTGAGCCTGCTATTGAAAAAGTTAGACTTGCAGTTGGCTTTATTCAAGGAAATAATAGAAAAATTAGACTTAGCGAATTTAAAAGAAAATGTCAGGAAAATGGACTTAGACCGAGATTAATGCCTGAAGAAATAGATGTGAGATGGAATTCTACGTATGATTTCTTAAATACTTGCAATATTTATAAAGTTCCTATTACTATGAATTTTAACCAATTTGCTAGTGATTTTCCCGATTGTATGTTACAAAATTCAGACTGGGCTGAAATTGATGATATTGTTAATTTTTTGCAAAAATTTTATCTAGCTACGGTTGAATTTTCTGGAGCTTATTATCCTACTGTTTGTAATATTTTAGCTTATTTAGCCGACATTTCTTTATTGCTTAACGAGTATAAGTCTAAACCAGGTTACAAATATGCTATTGAGGCAATGATTGATAAATTTAAAAAGTATTTTTTTCCGCTTCCCCCTATTTTCTTAGTTGGTGCTATAATAAATCCATGTATGAAATATAATACTATGTCCGAATTTACTTCTCTTATTTATTCTGCTTTAGGAGTAAAAGCTGATGAAGAACCTTCTTTGTATACGTCTATGTCTGATGTGAATAGTTACATGAACACATTATACAATCATTATGCTGATTTACTTGACAATGCTTTACCGTCACACATTACACCGACCCCCGCTCCCCATCCTTCTGAGGAACCATCATCTTCTAAAAGACAGGCACATAATATGCCTGCTTATTGTGTTTCTGATCTATCTGTTTGGAATAGATTGCAGCCTTCATCGCATAGAACCGTAAGTCGGGAAGAGCTTAAGTATTATCTTATGCAGCCTACAGAGGATCCTAGAGGTAGAATCAACACGCTGGAATGGTGGAAGAATAATGAAAGACAATATCCTGTACTTTCAATGTTAGCTAGAGATATATTGAATGTTCCAATGTCAACCGTTGCATCAGAGAGCGCTTTTAGTCAAGGACGACAGCAGATTGGAGACAACCGACACACATTGGGAGGCAATGCCATGAATGTTTTAGTTTTCCTTAGAGACTGGATTAGGGCAGAACGAAGAAATCAAGGAATGTTCGTGGAGCCGGAAGACGAAGAAGATCTTGAAGAAATAATGACTTCAAGAGAGAATTCAGCACAATCAAGTCCAATGCATGGCTTTAGTGCCATTGATTTTGACAATCCACAGCCAATTCCCATTAATGTTAACAGGCGTGAATTGAAAAAAATAATGAAAAATTTGTAGAATTTACAATTAATCAATTGAATTTTCATTTTTCAATTTAATTTTGTGAAATTAGTGAAATGTAATTGCAACCTTGTAACTTCTAAGTTTTCAAACATTTTGCAATCAATCAAATATTAAATTCATTTACTCTTTATATATTTTTTCCATTTAAAATTTAAATTGAATATCTTGTATGAATTCAATACTTTTAATATAATAGTATAAAAGTATATGTTGTGGAATATTGTATATATGTATGTATGTTCTTTAAAATAGTATATATGGAATGTATATATGTATGTTTATTCTTTAAAGTAGTATATATTGAATATATATATGTATGTGTATTCTTTAAAGTAGTATATATTGAATTTATATATGTATGTATATTCTTTAAAGTAGTATATATTGAATGTACATACATATGTATGTTCTTTAAAGTAGTATATATTGAATGTACATACATATGTATGTTCTTTAAAGTAGTATATATTGAATGTACATACATATGTATGTTTTTTAAAGTAGTATATATTGAATGTATATATGTATGTATATTTTTTAAAATAGTATATATATGTATGTATATTCTTTAAAATAGTATATATTGAATGTATATATGTATGTATATTCATTAAAGTAGTATATATTGAATGTATATATGGAATGTATATATATGTATGTGTATTCTTTAAAGTAATATATATTGAATGTGTATATGGAATGTATATATGGATGTTTATTCTTTAAAGTAGTATATATTGAATGTATATATGGAATGTATATATGTGTATGTTTATTCTTTAAAGTAGTATATATTGAATGTATATATGTGTATGTTTATTCTTTAAAGTAGTATATATTGAATGTATATATGTGTATGTTTATTCTTTAAAATAGTATATATTGAATGTATATATGTGTATGTGTATTCTTTAAAGTAGTATCTATGGAATGTATATATTGAATGTACATACATATGTATGTTCTTTAAAGTAGTATATATTGAATGTACATACATATGTATGTTTTTTAAAGTAGTATATATTGAATATATATATGTATGTATATTTTTTAAAATAGTATATATATGTATGTATATTCTTTAAAATAGTATATATTGAATGTACATACATATGTATGTTCTTTAAAGTAGTATATATTGAATGTACATACATATGTATGTTTTTTAAAGTAGTATATATTGAATGTATATATGTATGCATATTTTTTAAAATAGTATATATATGTATGTATATTCTTTAAAATAGTATATATTGAATGTATATATGTATGTATATTCTTTAAAGTAGTATATATTGAATGTATATATGGAATGTATATATATGTATGTGTATTCTTTAAAGTAATATATATTGAATGTATATATGGATGTTTATTCTTTAAAGTAGTATATATTGAATGTATATATGGAATGTATATATGTGTATGTTTATTCTTTAAAGTAGTATATATTGAATGTATATATGTGTATGTTTATTCTTTAAAGTAGTATATGTTGAATGTATATATGTGTATGTTTATTCTTTAAAATAGTATATATTGAATGTATATATGTGTATGTGTATTCTTTAAAGTAGTATCTATGGAATGTATATATTGAATGTACATACATATGTATGTTCTTTAAAGTAGTATATATTGAATGTACATACATATGTATGTTTTTTAAAGTAGTATATATTTAATATATATATGTATGTATATTTTTTAAAATAGTATATATATGTATGTATATTCTTTAAAATAGTATATATTGAATGTATATATGTATGTATATTCTTTAAAGTAGTATATATTGAATGTATATATGGAATGTATATATATGTATGTGTATTCTTTAAAGTAATATATATTGAATGTATATATGGAATGTATATATGGATGTTTATTCTTTAAAGTAGTATATATTGAATGTCTATATGGAATGTATATATGTGTATGTTTATTCTTTAAAGTAGTATATATTGAATGTATATATGTGTATGTTTATTCTTTAAAGTAGTATATATTGAATGTATATATGTGTATGTTTATTCTTTAAAATAGTATATATTGAATGTATATATGTGTATGTGTATTCTTTAAAGTAGTATCTATGGAATGTATATATTGAATGTACATACATATGTATGTTCTTTAAAGTAGTATATATTGAATGTACATACATATGTATGTTTTTTAAAGTAGTATATATTGAATGTATATATGTATGTATATTTTTTAAAATAGTATATATATATATATGTATGTATATTCTTTAAAATAGTATATATTGAATGTATATATTGAATGTATATATGTATGTATATTCTTTAAAGTAATATATATTGAATGTATATATGGATGTTTATTCTTTAAAGTAGTATATATTGAATGTATATATGTGTATGTTTATTCTTTAAAGTAGTATATATTGAATGTATATGTGTATGTTTATTCTTTAAAGTAGTATATATTGAATGTATATATGTGTATGTTTATTCTTTAAAGTCGTATTTTAAATAGTATATATATTGAATGTATATTAAAAAACAATCAAGGTTCAAAATATAATTTTTTTTAGTCGGGACCTGATAAACCGGCCCATTAACAGGTCAAAAAAATTAAATGGGCCGGTGCTGGGCCGTTTGGGGGAATTTTACTGTTCACTCCGGCCCGGCCCGGCCCAGTAAGAAATGGGCCCGGCCCGTCACCGGCCCAAGACCGGGAAAAAAGAATGGACCGGGTCCGGGTTGGCCCGGCCCGGCCCAGTTGACACATTTAACCTAAGGCAACAACCTTATTTGTGAAGCTTAAGAGCCGGCCATGCTTATTACGATAGTAGATTCAAATTCATTTCAATTCATAATTTACCCGACGTTATGCCTCCAGATTTTATTATTCAAACTTTACATGTTCAGTTTTAAGTGTGTGGGGGAGTATTAAGTTTCTCACATCCATTTATTAGAATAAATATTAGATTCCTATAAAAAATCTTAAACAACTCATAATTCGTGGACTAATTTTTGAGATTGGGACAACACTCATTCTTTTATAAAAGAACCACCTATTGATATCTTAGATGGTCACTTAACTAATTACTACCGTAATAATTATTATTATTGAAAAAAAATAGAATAAAAAAGAAATATGACTTGTTAATATAATAATTACTTAGTTGATTTACCATCTGGAAAATCAACTTACCACGTCCTTAGTTATTGAAGGACATTACTTAAATATTTCCAATCAACTTATTTTAAGGGGATAAGAGAGTTTAGACACACCCACTACTAGTTTGATTTATAATTTATTTTCTTCCCCCAAATAATTTTGCATTGACAAGTATCAAAATAAGTAAGAAACACCATATCTAAGAATATTAAAAATCTATCTATAGAGAGGAAAATCTATATATATAGAGGCCCTACTGCTTTTCAACTCTTTACAGAGTAAATAGTATAATTCATATATTCATGGTGCAAGTTTTCCTATTTTATAAAAAAAATTCTCTCTCATGCCAAACCCTAATTTTTTCGACTAACTTCCACCGGAATGGCCAACTCGGCCGCCGGCCAGCCGTCTTCTAGTGCTGATCCGGCTTTGGCTTTCTCGTCTGATATTTCTTTTCCTATATTACAACATCCTAATGCATCAATTCCTAGAGTTTTGCCTAAACCAAACCCTGCTTTGCCTAACGAGCCTAATAATTTGCCAGTCGATAAAGATGGTAAGGAGGTTTTACTAGTTCTTGATCAATATGTTGATATTATCAAGACTCCTAAAGTTTCAGCAATTACAAATCCAACTGTGGAGCCAATTCCAATAAAAAAAGCTTTGTTACAATAATGGGATACCAAGAGTGGTTTGGACGGAAAAAAAGTTGATAGAATGAATACACTCGAAAACCTTCAATATGCGGTAGTTGGAAAGTTTTCATATGGCTAGCCAGAAATTGATGAATTACGAATCCAAATGTAACACCCCGTGCCTTTTCGACCCTAATTGATTGTCTTAACATTTACGGAATTATGTAAACATGAGATTGTTGGGGTATTATACATTTAATTAGTTGGGCTGAATTAACATGTGCAATTGGGCCCAATTTAAGGCCCAAAAATTACTAA
This sequence comes from Capsicum rhomboideum, assembly GCA_031232105.1. Classification (NCBI taxonomy): domain Eukaryota; kingdom Viridiplantae; phylum Streptophyta; class Magnoliopsida; order Solanales; family Solanaceae; genus Capsicum; species Capsicum rhomboideum. The sequence continues at coordinate 139,442,742 of CP124716.1, forward strand.
GAAGACATGACCCAAAAGGGGAATTGACCCATTCTAATGTGACCCATTCTTGGTCAAATAATGGGGCTAAGGATAGACTTGAAGTGGGAGTATTTAAGATGACAAAAATCAGATTTTTATTCCACAAAAGCCACATGCCATTTTCTAGAATTTTCCACAAAAGAGATATTTCTCTCTTCTCTCAAACCCTAAGCCACCATTCTCTTTGGACAAGATCACTCCTTGGGAAGATTTGGTAAGTGTTTATGCTTATGATTTAGTATATGATATGCTTAATATGGTGTGTACATTATGTTGGTTATGTTGGCAAAGTGTTAGACAGTACACTATGTGTGAAACAGTGTGTGTTTGCTTAATCGGTGAAGGATTTTGCCTTCTAAACCTGAAAAGGGACTTGTGGTCTTGAAGGAAGTGAGTTTGATGGATTAAATATCAACATATATGATGTGGTTATGTCCTTCACTTGTTTTATTTTTGTATATAACATTTGGAATTATTGTTGTGAAATTATGCATGGAATGGGTGCCGTATTGAAAGGAAAATGCAATTTTGGTGATGTTCATGTGTGTTGTGAAATCATGACTGTTCGTGGGCATCCAAGTGACCAAAAATATGTAAATAAAACCTTACTTATGGCCTCGTACCATTTATTACACAAAAGGACCCAAAAGAGACCCTTTTTGGCTGAAACGGGCATCCGCCCTCGCAGACGAAGGCACCTGGGGGCGCAGGTGACTTCGCAGGTGCCCCTGGACACTGCCAAGAGGCACCTGCGGCCGCACCTCAGCCACCTGTGGGCCCATGTGGCTTCGCAGGTCCCTTCCAGAACACCGTTTTGCATGTTTTTGTCTCTTTGACCCCCGAAGACCCCTATACCCTTTTTGCATGTAGTTATCAACTTATGATACCTTTTGAATGACTTTAAGGGGTCGTTTGGAGGCATGATGGATTGTATCAATTATGTAATGTTGTTAATATGTTGTTACGAAAGGTATTGAGGTGACTTGACGGCGTAATTATGACGTAGTGTTCATGAGGAAGCATAAAGGGTAAACTTGGTGTGAAATGCTATTGGTTTATGATGTCTTGGTCAATGTGTGGAATGTTATTATGTTGTTGGTATGGTAATTCAGTGAATTGTATTGTAAAGGACGAAATGACGTTATATGGCAGTCATGTACCTCATTGTCGTCTTATGCACTTGGAATGTAGTTTGTTGGTAATGTAAGCCTCGTTATGTACTTGTGATGTAGAGTAAAACGTAAGGAACGAGCTGGATTATCGTAATCACATATAGGAATGTGTATTCATATTGGGAAGATAATATATGTAAGGTCACTCTTTCTGTACCCTTCTGCAGCACATAGTGTTCATAGTAACATTGTACTTGTTCCATTCCGAAGTGTACTAAAGTATTTCTAGCTCAGGTTGACATATATTGTTATTCACATGTTTCTTATTCTTAGACCAATTGTGATTCACATGTCTCTTATCCATTGACTGAAGTTCCTAAGCTCTCATAATATTGTAACTACTAAAAGAAACTATCCCAAGGGAAGTGATGATGTAAGGAGAATCTATGCATTCTTGAGTAGCATATCCAATAATGTTATGTTCCAAAGTTCCAATAATGCTATGGCTGCGAATGTATCAATCTCTCACAAGCGAATGTATCAATCTCACAAAAGTAAAGGAATAAAGTAATGCATTCATGGTTTAATGTTTGAGCACCGGGATGACTCAAAGGGGCACATAAGCCTAGCTCGAGCGGACCCTAATACTATTTATTTTTACCCACTACTAAAGTGGATGACTACCTACTACTAAAGTGGATGACTACCCACTACTAAAGTGGATAACTACCCACCAATAAGGTGGATGATTATACTATAACCCATCGATAAGATGGATGACTAATAATGATGATGAACGTAAAGGCAAGTTAAGTAATGAACGTAATGTACATAGTTCCAAACTTACAGATTGATGGTTTATCCATATTGGGTATTCTCTTATAATTATTTCCATTGAAGTTCTTATAGATCATACAGTTTTATATAGCCTTACATACTCAGTACATTTTTCGTACTGACCCCCTTGGGGGACTTACCTTACTTGTTGCAGGCACAGGTGCTAGTAGACCTCCACAATAGGTTGCGGATCATTTGCCGATCTTTGGTGAGCTCCAGTTGGTTCGGGGCTTTCCGAGTCACATGTGTATATTTGTTCTGGTACTGTAATATTGTATAAAGCGGGGACTTGTCCCGACTTGAGGTTGGTTATGTATGTGTATCTGTTAGAGGCTTTGTAGACGTATGTGGGTATATGAATGTAAGATATGTATGTCCATTTTTACTTGATGGCCCTGACGGCCAAGTTTCACATATATATATGTATCACATGTTCCATGATTTCCACTATTAGCATCTTATGTCCTTACGTAATGGTGATGTTTCTTATGGCATGCATATGAATGGACATGAGCAAAGATTGGTTCTCTCGGGCCTCATCGGCTTCAGGTGCCAGTCCGCCCCATTGGAATTCGAGGCGTGATACCAAATTCCACCACAATGCAATGAGAATAGGGACTGCCAAATTGGGTTACTAAGGAATAGACATATCCTTATGAGATTTAATCGCGAAGATGATTTTATCAATGTAATGTCTAAACCTAGTTACTACATTCTAGCTAAAGATGGTTATTCATACATGATGAAACCTCTTATCTATAATGCTAAATTCAAGGTAGAGGAGGAAACTACGTAATGGCATGGATTTCCTTTTCGAATTTAAAACCAACCTTTTTTTGTTAAGGAATCCATTTTTTCTATGGCATCAGCGGTGGGGAAACCTTTACACCTTGATATGGCCACTATTAATAAGACTAGACCTAGTTGTGCTAGGGTCAAGGTGCAAGTAGATTTGTTGACTGATTCCCCTAAGTTTGTTGAAGTAGAAGTTGTTAAGGAAGATGCTAAGACTTCTAGAGTGGAGAAAGTAATGATTCAGTATGATATTTTGTCAAACTATTGTAAACAGTGCAATTACAGGGCCATACAAAAAATTAATTATAGGGCGTTTCATCCTAAACTCCAAAAACCCATGCAAGAGCAGTGTCACGACCCATTTTCGGAGTCATAATGGCACCTACCATAACTCACCAGTAGCTAAGCCAAACCTTAGCCTGGAATGACAAGTAACTGGCTAAATGGTGGAAAAAGGGATAAATACCGAGAAATAAGCATAAAATAAGATCGAAGCTGATATAAATATGAATAAGATCCTAAAAGACCAAATGGAAAAGAGAAAGAACAAAAGAAACATCCCACGACCTAGTAAGGCCAGTACAAGAGCCACTAACCAAAAGAATAAGAGTACTAGTAGTATCAATATACAGATAGTCTCGAATATAAAGACTATCCCAAAATCTAGGAAGGAGAGGGGATCAGCTTCGACTCTAAAAGCTCACCCTATCTCCGGATCCTGTAAGCAAGTTGGAAGGAATATCAGCGACGGCAGCTAGTACTCAGATCTGCACCAGAAAAGGATGCAGAAGTGAAGTATAAGAACCAAAATAACGGATACTCAGTAGGCATCATCGGCCGACTGAGCTAAATCATAATAAAAGCATGATCAAATGCGAGAATGTAAGCTAAGTCAAGGAGAAAGGGGCAAACCTGAGATCATGCTCCAACACAGGAAAATAAATAATTAAACGCGCGATACCAAAATTAAAGTAAACTAATTATAACCTAACTAGGCCCCCATAAGACTAGAAGGTGCAACAAGAGAAGACTAACCCAAACGAGCCCCCATAAGACCGATGGATACAATCAAGAGGAGATCTATAGCTTGAATCGGATTTGCAATATCATAGATGAACCATAAAGTGCCAGATTCGAACTGGTCTTTAACACCATAACCATATCATAGATGCCGGACTCAAACTGGTCTTTAACACCATAACCATATCATAGATGCCAGACTCGAACCGATATAATTGTACAATAAATAAATAGTAGAAGGCCGGACTCAAACCGGTACAATAAGGTAAAGTTACAATGACTAGCCTAGACCCGGACTAGGTAAAGGCTATATAGTCTAAGGTTTAAGATTAATTGTAATGTTATGAACGAAGGCCTCTTAAGTCTACAAGGAGCTAAAAGAGATTTCACAACCTAAAAGAGGGCCGACGGGGCTCACTTCTAAACCCGAAAGTCTATACTAAGGCGATTACAATCCGAAAATGACTAAGACTTAAAACTTCCACTAAAAGTTATTACATAAGTCTAAATAAAGCCTAAAAGCATCATTTGACTTAAAGAAAGGGTAAAAGGGTTGATTCTACCTCCGAAACGTCTCACAAATCGACCAAATAAATCAAACTTCACTAACTAAGAAACCCAACCGTAATTTCCAACCCAAAACTAGCACAATACCATACTAATACCATAATAAAGCTCAATTAATAAGCAAGGTAAGCCTACCTGGAATGCCCGAGAAAGTTTGCTAAATTGGGGCTTTTCCTTTCCGAGAAGCCTCTCCATGATGCCACGCTATCAAAATAACAATCTACTCATTAATACAAGAATAATGATACCCTTATTGCATATAAATGTTTAGGGTCCAAAATCGAGCTAAAAATCCCATGTGGGGCTCGCTTACGGAATTATAAATTTGAAACCGTCAAAACATCCCTCAAGGCTCAAGGATCATTTATCCTCAAGAATGGGTAAATTCCAAGCTCCAATACATCCAAATCAACCCACAAATGAATTAGGGATTTAAACCTAAAACGAAGAATTATCAAGAAATTAGATGGAACTTACAAGGATTTAGACGAGGAAAAAAGCTTTGACAAATGCTCCAACCTCCCTTGATCTCCCAAGAATCTCCCCCTCACTCTCTCTATCTCTCTAGGGCTTTGAATGCCCAACAATTAGAGAATAATGAGAGAAAATGGAGTGAAAAGGGGATTAAATGCATTGCAGGTACCGCTAAAGCGACCACTCAACCGCTAAAGTGGTCGCCGCCCACCGCTAAAGTGGTCCAAAGACCTGGGCTAACCTGCGCTAAAATGGATAGGACACGCTTTAGCGCACCCCAAAAAAGTGGTAGGGCTTTTGCTTAAGCGGACTTGCGGGACCAGTGCCCAGCCGCTAAAGCAGTCGCACCAGCTGAAGCAGCATCAGCACTTGGCAGTATTTTGCCAAGTTTCCAACCGGCCATCTGTATTCGTTCGGAACCCTGTGAATGCAAACAAACTATGCTACCCTATCAAATTCGATATTTCAGACTCAACGGAGCAATAAAAATTTCCATCTAGGGTCGTTTTGATGAAATATGGGTCCCACACCAAATGGACATTTTTATCACTTTTCACCCAATAGCTCAAAATGAGTCAGAAAGCCTCGGGACCCGGACCAAGGGTTCCACTAGCCTAAAATTAACGTTCTGGAGCTGATGGATTTGTCAGAACTGGCATATGAGGTCGTTTACCTGAAGTTTAGGCCCGGTAGACAAATTTGAACAAAGAAGACTTAAAAACAGAGAATTGGCTCTAAAAAACAAATAAACTACCGATAACCAAATTGTCAACTCCAGCAAGTCATAAATGACTTGGGGCAGCTAAGGGAAAGCTCTAAATGCTGAATTAATATGGAAATGAAGAAAATGACCTAGAGGGTTGATGTCGCCCAAAATATACCTCCGAAAGAGTACAATGCGGTTGCTGAATCAAATATAGAACCCAACTAGGTTGGGATCGATCCCACAGGGAATAGGTCGAAGTATGAGTAGACTACCAGGTGGAATAATTGGAATGTAAATAAAATTGGGGGGTTTGCTAGTGATTAGTAACAATGCCGATTGCTGGTTGATACTGAGTTTGTAAACAATAAGAGAAATTCACTAGGACTGTGATCCCCAATGATTCCTTAACTCCACCGGTTACTTGTGCTTAACAAGATTGCCCCGCTGCGCTGCATACAAAATCTAACAAGTTAGGTTCATCTAACTGTCTCTAGACCTTCATTAGACGAATTTCACTCTTCTCCTCTCGGACTCCGAGTGTCGCACTACTCACCCTTGTCCTGGATTTCAGATAGCCTTTCCCGCTAAGGCTCTGGTTATTAGATGAAGGTTGATAGCTTCAAATCTCTATTGTTATCTCCTTTTCCCAATCTCTACCTCTCTCTTGAGAAAGTCTAGAATACAGGCGAGTTTCTAACGTTTGCAACCGTTAGAAAAGCAATCATAACGAAGGAAACAACAATACATGCATACACAGCAGTACAAAGTTGCTTTGCACTTAATCGGTTTCGTTAATTCCTCATGGTTCACACAACCCTAGTTGATGGGTTTAGCTACTCATCGTTGTAAGAACACAAGAATAATTCAAAGATGAAAGCATAGTTATGATCTCACAAGAATGAAGGAAAAACCAAAATTTCAATTATCAATCAACCTCAAATTAGGGTTTGTGAATACAAAATCAAATATATGTCTGAACCAGTATGAAATAACTCTCAAAGTAGTAAATTGTCCAACTCCCACACTTAGGACTACATAGGTGTATTTATAGATATAAAACTAGTCCTATCCAAAACCAAATAGGAGAACAGAGTCGGCAACTTCCACGGTATCGTGACTTAGTGTCGTGGAACCAAGTCACGCCACGTAGGTTGATGTCGTAGGAATCAGGCTCAATTTTTGGTCTTCAGAAGTTGGATCATGGCAGAATTCACGTCACGTGGGTGTCAGTCACGCCACATGACCCCTGCCGTGGAAATCAGGCTGAAATTTTTCGTTTCTGGACTTAGTCACGATACTCACGTGGCGTGAGTGGCTTCCACGCCACATGACTTGTGGCGTGAGTGTCTCTCTTCTGCAGCCTCTTGTTCTTTCTTCGTCTGACTCTTCGTTCTCGGGCTTGATTCTTCCTCATTTGCTCATTTTGCCTTTAAAGCCTGTTTTCCTGCAAATTAGGACAGAAACCACATCATACCAACAAAACACACCCAAGTTATTGCATATTTTCCTCGTTTTAAGCATCAATAGTTCCATGTAACCATGGCACATCAACACCCTCAACTTAGAACGTTTGCATGTCCTCAGGCGAAAAAAATAAAAGTACACAATGCTTAACTAAGAGAATCCTAAGGGACCTATGGCAGTCTACTCATTGCTTTTGACTCAAAACCTTTTCGACCCCTCCTACTTTTAAAGCAAAACCAAAGTGTGTATGTAAGCAGTGTAGGACTATGACATGGAAGGGATCAAGTGATGGCACCAAATTACGCACAAACAACTAAGCATATATGCAATTGGCATTTCGCGAACAACTAGCAGCTAATGACACAATCGATGTGCTCTCACAATCAAAGAAGTCACATGCACTCTCAATGTACTAATGAACATCAACATAGCGACGAGGTCAAAACACTCACGATCACAAAGAAGTTAAGACAGTGTGCATTAAATACCATAGGCTTGCCCTTATTTTCTACGCCTTCATTTTCGGGCAGTCAGACTAGGATCACTATAGGACTTTACTCGGCTTGTAATGTAGGCTTAGGGACGGGTATGGTACATATGGGTATAGTGACTCAACCCTCCTTGACACTACACTATCTTTAGCTCCAACTTCCAACCTTTTTCATTTTTATCCTCCCTTATTCTTCATTCTTTTATTTTCAGATTTTAGGTGTGATTTTTCTTTTCAAACCTTAAACACATATACAAAAAAAAAAAAAAAAAAATCTTTTCTCTTTTTTTTTCTTCACACCCAAATCTGTTTTCTCTTTTTCTTTTGTTAACCCTTCTTCATACCCAACTCAATCTACACACCCCTATAATAGCCACCCTCAACTTAGGCGATTTGCCTGAGTTGAGGTACATAGTGTCCAAGGAGGGACCAGGGCCAAGACAGGTTCATTGTGATTAAACTGGGAAGGTGAATAGGCTAATGAATGAAATAGGACAATTATGGCTCAAAGTCGAGATCAAGGGATACTTTTTCCTTTGGTTTGGCATTTAGGCTAAAAGTGGACTTTATTCAAAAACGGACTATGATCCTTTCCTATTCCCTATCCTTTAACTTAGGCAAGACTAACCGAGCAAGTTCTGGATCGCACACACACAGCTAACTAAGTAGTGACCTCACACACACATAGCATAGGGTTGTATTACCAACTACTACCTATCCATACATGCAATGCTCGCTACGGTTATTTGCCTATAATTCTAATGCCATAACAAGATCCAACAGCAGTCACACACAATCATGCTATTCACACAATTCAAAAATTTCAGGAGGGGTATAGTCAAAACACTTTAAAAATCATCCAAAACTGAACTGCACTACAGTTCCCTCATTTTTCTCCTAATTTAGCAAGAAACATAAAAACATCAACCATAACATCCTAAACATGTTGGTTCTCCTATGATAGCACACTCGGGGGAAAAGAAACACGGCAACAAAAACCCCCAAGTGGTGGTACACCCCCACCCCCAACTAAACCTGGTGCAATGCCCTCAATGCATCGATATCAATCAAATACAAGGGAGTGAAGACATACCTTTGGCGCTCTAGGCACCGGAAGTGGGCCTGCCAGCAGCGAGATCATCAAACTGTGCAGTAGGCGCATCCGTTGGGGGGTAGCCTGACTGGCAGATGCACCACGCGCTCTCTGCTCCGCCTCAATCTGGCTCGCATGGTACTCTACCCGGGAGGCTTTAACATCCCTCCTCAGATCACTATCGAACTCCTCATCACTAGCACCCTCATCCGCCGGACTGCGGGGTCTCTTGCCTCTATCCATCGGCGGCTCCTCATCAGCAAACAGATCAACCTCAAATGCTGGCCGTAAGGAGGTCGAGAAAGGCATAGGTGGTATAATGGGCGTGCTACTCGATGCCAGTGCCCGAACCTCCTCTCTCAATGCAGCCACCTCCTGGGTCAAGCCGGCCATAGCAGGGCTCGGTGCAGCACTCAAGCGGGAGGCCATACGTGCCTCAAAATTGTCAATCCGCCCATTTAGGCCCCGCATAAACTGGTCCATAGTTGCATTCATCCGAGCCTCCACCCTAGTCTCCGCAGCCTCTACTGTAGATCGAACCCAAGGCTTAAGTTGGGATAACAACTTAGCCATCTGAGTCTCAGTGTGAGCCTGGCGCTCAAACATCTCCGTCTGCCTATCAACCAGCTGCTGCAGAAAGTCTTGTGAGACTGAAACCATCCCAGCAGGAGTCAGAGGGGCACTAGTACTAGGTACTCCATCATCAATAGGGCCAACGCCCTCAGTCTGTACAAGTACCCGAACTGGTGCAGGAATAGGCAAAGGTGCACTACTCGGCTCATCCAGGGCTGCACCCAATGACCCAGACGGCTGTGACCCTCGTGGAAGAATGGGATGTGAACCCCTATGCTGCATCAGCCCAATATCCACAATGCGGGTCACCTCGATATAATGGTCTAGGGCAGGTATCCTAGCCACCCCTGCCCTATCACACAACCCCTGGATCAAACATGGAAAGGGGATACTCGTGTGATCTCTGAACGCCCGCTCGTGGATTTCCCAGACTATGTACCTTGCAAACGAAATCTCATAACCAGCTAAGATGCTGGCTACTACTACTGCCCACACCAACATGAGTGAGTTGTCAGCATTGGTTGCACCCAACCGATGCCGAACCACAGACCACCAGAATTTACCAGTAAAATGAAGCGTGGACTTTTTGATGTCCATTTTCCCAGTCACCAAACTAGCCGCCACATCATCTTCGGCTATGTAACCTGCAATCCATTTAAGCAAATCCAATTTCTGCTCCGCATCTCTCATCTTAACCCTATCTCTGACCGTGTCCATCCTATGATCATATTCAACAGTCGACGCAAGAAGCGGACGATCAGCCCCAAATAAGAAACGGTGAATGGTCTGCTCTGAAATATCCACACGGGTACCACGAACCATGACATGGGTCAAAAATGGCTGCAACATAAATTTCTGCCCAACAGGAGTGCCCAAATCCACTGTCGCAGCATACAAGGCATAAAAATCTCGGACTATCTCTGAGCTATATCGACCAGAAGGCTGCGCCATCCACCCCAGACCGTATCTCTCAAAAATAGGCCATATGTCAGTCAAGGTCCTCAACTCATCCACCCGATACCGTGGATCCTCCATAATGCTCCTCCTACAAACCCCTCTCTCAGTCAATTCGGCATCTCTATCATAGAAGGCACGCATGCCCTGTACACACCAACGCTGAATCTCAGTACTCTGTGCGGGAGTCGGGGCACTCTGGGCACCAGAACCTGAAACATAAGTCGTAGCCTCTCCGCAGACGTACCCTGACCCGTAGCATCATCAGCAGAGCTTGACACAGAACCATCCTCCCCCTCTTCAGACTGGGGGGTGGACTCAGAAGACTCAGTCGGAATAACTGGCTCAACAGGTGGTGGGGTCGACTGACGTGCTGCCCGGGCAGCCGCTCGGGTTCGTGTCTGTAACCTCGTAGCCTGAGGAACTAACGCAGTGTCGTCATGGCTAATGTCGAATTCCTCCATAGAACCACTTGGCTCAGACTCAGTTGGTTCATCCCGTAGACGGGTCGGTAAATCTGAATTTTTGATCCGAATTTGGGATGAGGCATCAAGGTGGTCGCTCTTGGGGTTGGATTTTGGAGGCATGGTAATGGATTAATGATCAATTTGTGGGTATTGGATCAGATTTGGTCGGGTTTGGTATATTTGATTCAGATTTTTGGACTTGGGGTTTGGATTTTCGAATGGGTTTGGTAATGGGGGTCGGATTCTTGAGATTTTTGGGAGTCTAGGGTTCTTATTTTAGGTTTTGGTGTGGTGAAGATCCGAATTTGGAGAATAAAGATGAGTTGGTTTTGATTTTTGGGTTTGGTTTGAAGAGATTTGAAAGTGGGGAAAAAAGGGACATGGTTTGGGTATATATTGGGTAAGGAAGACAAGATCCGAATTTTATTTGAGAAAAATGGGCTTGGGTCGGGTTGGATTTGTATTGCTGAAACTTTTATGTTTCACGACACAGTCCACGTCATGTGGGTGTGACTGATGTCGTGGGTGGGGGTTCTGAGACTGACTTTTGGCCTCTGATTTTTACGACACCACTTATGTGGCGTGGATCACATCCACGTCACGTGAGTTCCTTCTGTGGAAGTGATTCAGAACCTGGAAATTTTCCTCTGATTTTGACGATACCAATCACATGGCGTAGTATACTCTCACGTGACGTGAGTCATGTCGTGGATGAGATTTCCCCCAGTCAGGTAAATTCTGTGATTTTCAGCTAACTATTCCTCAATAATTCGATCTTCACATAACAAATCTTGGGTTGCCTCCCAATCAGCGCTTGATTTAATGTCGCGGCACGACATGGCTAACTTGGATACTTAGACTTTCCCAACTAGCCCATGGGTTGCCTCCCATGAAGCGCCTGATTTAACGTCGCGGCACGATATGCCTGACTTGACTACTCAGACTTCATCAATTTCAAGTTCTTCAATCGTCCTTACCTCTTCCGAAACTCCTACATAATGCTTAACACGTTGTCCATTGACTTTGAATAGGACATCATCTGCTCCTTTTAGCTCAATATCACCATGTGAGAATACCCGTATGACAGTGAATGGGCCAGACCATTTGGATTTTAGTTTTCCAGCAAACAGGCAAAGCTTAGAATTATACAATAAGACCGAGTCGCCCGGGTGAAATTTACGGTTCTCAATCAGACGATCATGGTACAATTTCATCTTTTCTTTATAAAATGCTGAACTTTCATATGCCCGGAGATAAAATTCATCCATCTCATTCATCTGCTCGAGCCGCAATTAAGCTGCCTCACTCCAGTCCAAATTCACCCTTTTCAATGCCCACAAAGCTTTATGTTCTAGTTCAACGGGAAAATGGCAAGACTTCCCAAATACCAACTGATATGGTGATGCCCTAATTGGTGTTTTGAAACTCGTCTGATATGCCCATAATGCATCATCCAGTCGTCGAGCCCAATCAATCCTATTTGCATTAACTATTTTTGCCAGAATGGACTTACTCTCGGGATTTGACACTTCCACCTGCCCGCTTGTCTGAGGATGCTAAGGTGTGCCACCTTATGTTTGACACCATACCTTTCTAGCAAGGCTTTGAACAGTCGGTTGCAAAAGTGGGATCCTCCATCACTTATAATAATTCGGGGTGTCCCAAAACGTGAGAATATGTTTTTTTTCAAGAAGGTTGTGACACTTCTCCCTTCGTTATTAGGAAGCGCTATTGCCTCTACCCACTTAGACACATAGTCAACGGCTACCAAGATGTATTTCATTCCATGCGAGCTCACAAACGGACCCATAAAGTCAACTCCCCACACATCGAACAATTCAAGCTCAAGTATAGTTGTCATGGGAAGTTCGTGTCTGCGCGAAATATTACCTTGCCTTTGACACCAGTCACAAGCACGGGCATAGTCATAAGCATCTTTGTAAATACTAGGCCAGTAGTACCCACATTGCAAGATTTTATGGGCGATCCGTGTACCTCCATGATGACCCCCAACTGGAGATGAGTGACATGCCTCCACAATACTCAACATCTCAAACTCGGGAACACATCTTTGAATTATGCCATCCGCACACACCCTAAACAAATACGGCTCATCCCAGAAGAACTTTCGTACCTCATGCATGAATTTCTTTCTCTGTTGATATGTCATATCTTTCGGTACTAGATCACTTGCCAAAAAGTTGCCAAAATCAGCAAACCAAGGGATCAAGTCTTGAGATGTTGCCAATACTTGCTCATCCGGAAAAGTATCATCAATCTCTAGGTCATCTTTCAAATTAAGCATGGCCTCCTCCTCAAGGCGTGAAAGATGGTCAGCCACTTGATTTTCGGTCCCCTTACGATCCTTGACTTCAAAGTCAAATTCTTGCAACAGAAGTACCCACTGAATCAGTCTTGGCTTCGCATCCTTTTTCGACATAAGATACCGAAGAGCTGCATGATCTGTATGCACAATCACCTTTGTACCAATCAAATAAGACCTGAATTTCTCAAAAGCGAATACTATGGCCAACAACTCCTGCTCAGTCACAGTGTAATTCTTTTGAGCGTGATTAAGCACTTTGCTCGCGTAGTAAATCGGGTGCAATATCTTCTCACGTCTCTGGCCAAGGACTGCACCCAAAGCCACTCCACTAGCATCACACATAACCTCAAAGGGCTTAGTCCAATTCGGTGACACAATAATAGGGGATGACACCAACTTCTCCTTAAGACACTCAAACGCTTTAAGATATGCTTCATCAAACACAAATTTCACCTCTTTCTCTAAAAGTTTGCACAAGGGATGAGCAATCTTGGAGAAATCCTTGATGAATTTTCTATAAAAACCAGCATGACCTAAGAAACTTCGAATACCTTTCACAGAGATAGGCGGGGGCAGCTTCTCAATTACTTCAATTTTTGCCTTATCCACCTCAATGCCGTTCTTCAAAATCTGATACCCCAATACAATCCCTTCATTTACCATAAAGTGACATTTTTCCCAATTCAGCACTAGGTTGCACTCCTCGCACCTTTGTAGCATATTAGCAAAGTGTGCCAAACAACCCTCAAACGAGTCACCCACAACAGAAAAATCATCCAAAAAAACCTCGATAGTGTATTCCACCATGTCGGAGAAAATAGACATCATACAGCGTGGGAAGGTGGTCGGTGCATTACACAAACCGAAAGGCATCCTCTTGAATGCGAACGTCCCTTATGGACAAGTGAAAGTGGTCTTCTCTTGGTCTTCGGGGGCAATAAAAATCTGATTATACCCTGAATAACCATCAAGAAAACAATACCATCCTCTACCTGCAAGATGGTCTAACATCTGGTCCATGAAGGGCATAGGAAAATAATCCTTTTCAGTCCACGAATTCATCTTTCTATAGTCCATGCAAACTCTTCATCCAGTCACCGACCTCATTGGAATCAACTCATTCTTGTCATTTCGAACCACAGTGATTCCTCCCTTCTTTGGCACACACTGAACCGGGCTCACCCACTTGCTATCCGCAATAGGGTAAACTACTCCTGCATCCAACCACTTGATGATCTCTTTCTTTACAACCTCCTGCATAGGTGGGTTCAGACGACGCTGGTGCTCAATGCTAGGTATGCACTCAGGAAAAAGCTGTATCTTATGAGTGCAAATGCCGGGTGGAATACCTATGATATCCGCAATGGACCAACCAATGGCCCTCTTGAATCTCCTCAAAACTGAAACCAAAGCCTCTACTTGCCAATCCACCAATTTAGCAGAAATAATCACTGGCAAGGTATTGTTTGCTCCCAAGAATGTGTAGCGAAGGTGAGCCGGAAGAGCCTTAAGCTCTAACACTGGAGGCTCCTCAATAGATGGACGAGCTGGTGGAGTTACCCTATTCTTCAAATCAAGATCCAGTTTCTTGGGCGCATAAGTGTACGCTCCTTTACCAGCTAGTGCACCCACCATCTTATCATAGTCTTCTATACCATCGTCTTCAAAGTTCATGATTACGGCAGCCAGAGGTTCTACTCCCAACCTTTCTTCAATGGACACAGCAACCTCAATATCATCAACCGCATCTATCACTGAAATTACTCTCTTATATCTTGGTTGTTTCATTGACCGACTTACATTGAAGGTAACCTGTTCATCATTCAATCTAAATTTCAGCTGCCCAGTTTCTATATCAACTAATGCACGACCCGTGGCAAGGAATGGTCTTCCCAATATGATGGGAACCTCAAAGTCAACTTCACAATCGAGGATCAAAAAATCAGCCGGAAATATGAAAGAAGCAACCTTTACCTAAATATCATACAAAATGCCAACCGGCTTTTTCACAGTTCTATCGGCCATGAGAAGTCTCATGGAGGTTGGTTTTGGTGCACCCAACCCCAATTGCTTGAACACGGCTAATGGCATTAGGTTGATGCTTGCACCCAAATCGCACAGCGCTTTGGCAAAGTCGTAGGACCCAATAGTGCAAGGAATTGTGAAAGCTCCTGGATCCTCCTTCTTTTCAACTAAGGACCGTGAAGCAACTGCACTACAATGATGAATGTTATCTGGTGGATCAAAACTGATCGTTCTCTTCTTTGTCACCACGTCTTTCATGAACTTGGCATAACCTGGCATCTGCTCCAATGCCTCTACAAGAGGGATGTTTACCGACAGCTCCTTCAACATGGTGATGAACTTCTGATACTTTCCTTCCTCTGCCTTCTTCTTCAACCTTTGAGGATAGGGAGGAGGAGGTCGTGGGATAGTTTTGAGCACCTTTGGTACCTCTTTCTCCTTCATCTTCTCAGATTTTGCATTGTCGCTATCATCATGCTGATTTGGAACCATGTCACCCTTTGCATTATCCGACTCTAACTCAGCTTCAACATCGATAACCACTGGATTATTAGGCACACTATTGTCGGCAGGCATAGGTGGATTTGTCGTGCACTTCCCACTTCTAGTAGTGATGGCGAGGCAATGATTATCATTTTTAGGATTCTGGACAGTGTTACTTGGAAGGGTGCCTGGCTGACGTTGATTCAGTGCCAAAGAAATATGCCCAAACTGTTGCTCCAACTGTTTAATGGCAGTTGAATGGGACTCCAATTTCTGACTTATGCCCGGAATGTCAGTCCTAATTTCTTTCAAGCAATTCTCCTGACTTTATGCTCCTTTAACCAATTTATTGAGAAGTGCCTCCATCCTCGAATTTCCAGACTCCTCATCACGTCTTCCAGGTAGTACATAAATGTCATTATTTTCTCTATGATCATCTTTCCGCCTCCAATCACCATCACGATCTCGTTCTTGATCTCTGTATCTCGATTTGTTGTAGTTGTCACCATAATAGTTTCGACCTTGATTCCCTTGTCTTGAGTTCCAAGTGTCTTGATTAGACCCTTGGCCCTTGGCTTGAAAACCCGCCATTTCGCGATCCAGATACTTTTCCTCTTCATCTGACTCACTGTCATCATGTCTAGCCAATTTACTTTGTGCACCTACAACATGCACTTTCTCCGCATCTCTGGCCGCTATCTGTTTGGCCAGAAGGACAATTTCTGTCCTCAGCTGAGCAACCTCTTGCGCCACAGATTCATCCAAAGCCCTTTGAGCTGCTGAAGCTCCAATAGCATATGTTCCAGCCGGCGTATCTTCCTCCCGAGTATGCCATCCTCGGTTGGTCTTAGTGACACGATCTAATATCTCAAAAGCTTGGTCCCATTTCAGACTCGTGAATGCTCCACCAGTGATAGTATCCGCTACCCCCTTTGTGTTGAAATTCAAAGCTCTGTAGAAGATTTCAAGTAAGGTACGGCCACTCATCATGTGATTAGGCATGTTCTGCAGCTTCTTTTTAAATCTCAGCCAAGTTTCATAGAGTGCTTCCGAGTGAAACTGTCTGAAATTGTAGATCTCGCCTTTCAACTGTAGTATCTTAGACTGTGGAAAAAATCTTTCCAAGAATTGATTTCTCAATTCCTGCCACGTAGTGATGGAACCTTGTGGCAGCTCAGCCAACCACAACGTGGCTTCTCCAGTAAGAGAAAATGGGAACAACCTCAACCGCGCCTCTTGGTCAACTCCAGGCAGATTTTATGACGTGCAGACCCCCACAAAATTCATTACATGCATGTTTGGATCATTAGTAGGAAGACCCGCAAACATGCCCTTCAAGTTCAGCAGATGGATCATGGCACTAGTGATGTCAAACTTAGTGCCCGGAGGTAACTCAGGTGGAATAATAGCACCATTCTCGATTGGCTCAAAATAGGCCACATATTCATCTTCAGGATCATTGTACACAGGCACATGTTGTCTCGATTGTTCTGTTAATCGTCTTTGTCTCTCTTCAGCATCAGCCAGACGCTGTGTTGCTTCTTGCATAGCTCGATTATCTCTTTCTGCTTGTCTAAGAGCAGCTTGTCTAATATGCTCTTCTCGTGTCAATCGAGTAGTAGTTTGGTCCGCTGTTTCTTGACCAGCCGGATGAATTGGCTGGTTGTGAATATCTCCCGCAGCTGCGGGATTTTGGACTCCTTCAGTATTCACAATTCTCCTATTAGCTCTCAGAGTCCTTTCGATTTCAAGATCAAGTGGAATCAGGGGATTGCCTTGACTCCTAGTATTTGGCATACACCAGTGTATACCCTCAATAGTATGTAAAAACACACCCAATCAACTCCCACCAGTAATGTTCAATTTCGTAACCATATTCCCCGGCAACGACACCAAAATTTGATGTCGCCCAAAATATACCTCTGAAAGAGTACAATGCGGTCGCTGAATCAAATATAGAACCCAACTAGGTTGGGGTCGATCCCACAGGGAATAGGTCGAAGTATGAGTAGACTACCAGGTGGAATAATTGGAATGTAAATAAACTGGGGGGTTTGCTAGTGATTAGTAACAATGCCGATTGCTGGTTGATACTGAGTTTGTAAACAATAAGAGAAATTCACTAGGACTGTGATCCCCAATGATTCCTTAACTCCACCAGTTACTTGTGCTTAAAAAGATTGCCTCGCTGCGCTGCATGCAAAATCTAACAAGTTAGGTTCATCTAACTGTCTCTCGACCTTCATTAGATGAATTTCACTCTTCTCCTCTCGGACTCCGATTATCGCACTACTCACCCTTGTCCTGGATTTCAGATAGCCTTTCCCGCTAAGGCTTCGGTTATTAGATGAAGGTTGATAGCTTCAAATCTCTGTTGTTATCTCCTTTTCCCAATCTCTACCTCTCTTGAGCAAGTCTAGAATACAGGCGAGTTTCTAACGTTTGCAACCGTTAGAAAAGCAATCATAACGAAGGAAACAACAATACATGCATACACAGCAGTACAAAGTTGCTTTGCACTTAACCGGTTTCGTTAATTCCTCATGGTTCACACAACCCTAGTTGATGGGTTTAGATGCTCATCGTTGTAAGAACACAAGAATAATTCAAAGATGAAAGCATAGTTATGATCTCACAAGAATGAAGGGAAAACCGAAATTTCAATTATCAATCAACCTCAAATTAGGGTTTGTGAATACAAAATCAAATATTTGTCTGAACCAGTATGAAATAACTCTCAAAGTAGTAAATTGTCCAACTCCCACACTTAGGACTACATAGGGGTATTTATAGATACAAAACTAGTCCTATCCAAAACCAAATAGGAGAATAGAGTCGGCAACTTCCACGGTATCGTGACTTGGTGTCGTGGAACTAAGTCACGCCACGTAGGTTGATGTCGTAGGAATCAGGCTCAATTTTTGGTCTTCAGAAGTTCGATCAAGGCTGGCTTCACGTCACGTGGGTGTCAGTCACGCCACGTGACCCCTGCCGTGGAAATCAGGCTAAGATTTTCTGTTTCTGGACTTAGTCACGATAGACACTCACGTGGCGTGAGTGGCTTCCACGCCACGTGACTTGTGGCGTGAGTGGATCTTTTCTGCAGCCTCTTGTTCTTTCTTCGTCCGACACTTCGTTCTCGGGCTTGATTCTTCCTCCTTTTCTCATTTTGCCTTTAAAGCCTGTTTTCCTGTAAATTAGGACAGAAACCACATCATACCTTTAAAGTCCATAGTAATGCGCTCCCATTTCCACTCGGGAATGGGTTACCTCTGAAGTAATTCACCTAGTCTCTGATGCTCAGGCTTTACCTGCTGACAACATAAGCAATGAGCTACAAAGTCTGCTATATCTCTCTTCGTGCCACTCCACCAGTAATGTTGTCTCAAGTCTCTATACGTCCTTGTTGCCCTAAGGTGAGTAGAATATCTGGAGCTATGAGCCTTCCACAATATAAATTTAAACAAGACTCCAACCCTCGAAACACAAATGCGGCTATCAATCTCAGAATGCCCTCTGAATCTAGGGTAGCCCGATTGGACTCACCCCTCAGAATCTGATCACGGAGGACATAAAGTCTACTTTCCTCAAACTAGCGACTCCAAATCTGCTTAAGTAAGGTAGACCTAGCCTTCACGTTAGCAAGAATCCTCCTAGGGTCCAAAACATCAAGTTGAACCATCAAGTTAGCTAAGGAGTGAATGTCCCAAGCCAATGGCCTCTCTAAAACTAAAATAGAGGCCAAACTACCCATACTCACCGCCTTCCAGCTCAAGGCGTCCTTTACCACATTCGCCTTGACCGGATGGTAAAGAATAGAGATGTCATAGTCGTTCAGCTACTCAATCCATCTACACTGTCTAAAATTTAGCTCCCTCTGAGTTATAAGGTGCTGAAGACTACGATGGTCAGTAAAGATCTCGCAATGAACACCATACAAGTAATGCCTCCAAATCTTAAACGCGAAAACTACCGCAGCCAACTTTAAGTCATAGGTGGGGTAGTTGCGCTCATGAACCTTAAGTTACCCCAATGCATTAGCAATAACTCGGCCCTGCTGCATTAGAACGCAACCCAAACCAATACCAGAAGCATCACAATAAATTGTATACCCTTCGCCCTCAACAGAAAGAGTCAATATAGGAGCTGAAGTGAGCATCTCCTTGAGCTTTCGAAAGCTCAACTCACACTCAATGGACCACTGAAAAGAAACCTTCTTCCTAGTCAACCTGGTCATAGGCGCGACAATAGAAACAAAATTCTCAACAAACTATCTGTAGTAACCTGGAAAACCAATAAAGCTATGAACCTCGGTCGGAGATGTAGGTTTGGCCTAATCACGAATAGCCTCTATCTTCGCTGGATCCACCATAATCCCATCCTTAGACACCACATATCCTAGAAATGTAACAGAATCAAACAAAAACTCGCACTTTGAGAATTTGGCATAAAGCCTGTGATCTCTCAAAGTATGAAGCACAATCCTCAAATGCTGCTTGTGCTCCTCTCTACTCCTTGAATACACCAATATGTCATCAATGAAAACAACAAAAAAGGAGTCCAAATAGGGCCTAAAACTAGATTCATCAAATCCATAAATGATGTAGGGGCATTGATCAACCCCAAAAATATCACCAGGAACTCATAATGGCCATAGCGAGTCCTAAAGGCTATCTTAGGGATGTCCTCAGCCCGAATCATTAATTGATGGTAACCCGATCTCAAGTCAATCTTAGAGAAAACTGTCGCACCCTGAAGCTGGTCAAATAAATAGTCAATGCGAGGCATAGGATACTTATTCTTCACGGTAACCCTATTCAGCTGCCTATAGTTAATACACATATGCATATAACTATTTTTTTTCTTCACGAACAAGACAGGAGCATCCCAAGGTGATACGCTTGGTATAATAAAACCCTTACCCAATAAATCTTGGAGCTAAGAATTTAGCTCTCTGAGTTCAGCAGGAGCCATACGGTAAGGTGCCATAGAAATAGGTCGGGTGCCCGTCTCAAGATCAATAAAGAACCCAATATCTTGCTCAGGAGGAAGGCCAGGTAGGTTGGTAGGGAAAATATTAGAAAAGTCACAGACTATAGGAATAGAATCAAATGAAGGACTCTCCGCGCGGATATCACGGATATAAGTAAGATAAGACTCGCAACCCCTCAACACTAATCTCCTAGCCCAAACATAAGAAATAATCCCCATCAGCGTGCCGCTAAAAGAACCCTACCATACAATTGAGGGTACGCCAGGCATGGCTAAGGTAACGGTCTTAGCGAAACAATCCAAAACTGCATAATAAGGGGATAAAAAGTCAATGCCCAGAATCACATCAAAGTCCACCATATCTAACACGATAAGATCAGCCCAAGTATCAAACTCTCGAATGGTCACAACATATGATCTATAAACTAGATCCACTACTAAAGAATCATCCACAGGAGTAGATACATACAATGGCACAGATAAAGGCTCCTAAGATAACTCTAACCACTGTGTGTAATAAGCAAAAACATATGAATAAGTGGATCTCGGATCAAATAAAGCAACAGCCGACTAACAGCATATTAAAATTGTACCTATAATAACAACATCCAAAGACTCTACCTCTGGCCCATCTCGTACAGCATATAAATGACCTCGCCCACCACCAGGCTGGGTGTCTGACCTACTACCCATCCCACCTGCCTGAGAACCTGTTCGAGAACCCTAGGGGCCACCTCTGTGACCATGAGCACCACTTCTAGTAGGAGGCGGCATAGATCTGATCGGCTGAACACTCTGAGCTGCTTGCTGAATCGTCCTATGCTGGGACACTCTCTAGTGAAATGAACAATCACTCCACAAGTATATCAAGGCCCAAAAGTACTACTCTGTCCAGAAGGTCCAGTTGACCTGGAATAGCCACCATGGCTAGAAGATCTAGAATGTGCGCCCCTCGAAGATTGACCACTACTTGGGCCAGGATAATCACTAAAGCTGGACTAACCTCCGTGAGTGATCTGGAGTGCTGCTTAAACGGGCCTACTAGACTGATCTTGGGGTTAGAGTACCTACCCTGAGAACCTCTGCCTTTAAACTGCGAGCTACTATAGCCCTCACTAAAAATGCCCTGATGAAGTGGTCGCTTATCGCTGCCCCCTTGGGCGCGATGCATCTCCTCCATAGCCTGGGCATAATCCAAAATCTCAACGAAAGACCTACCAGTGGCAACCAAACTCTGAGTAGCCATGGGAAGAGGAAGTCTCAGTCCCTTAACATAGCACTGAATCCTCTCATAGTCGGTAGGTAAGATCGCAGTAGCATGTCTGGCCAACTCATGAAACCATGCCTCATACTCAACCACTGACATAGAACCCTGCTGTAAGAGGGTGAACTGATCCCTCAGGCGCTCACGACGACTGCGAGGTATATACTTCTCCAAGAAAACCTCGTAGAACTGAGTCCATGTCATAGGGAGAGATCCAGCTGGCATGGAATCAAGATAACCTCTCCAACAATGTCTAGCTGTGGAGTCCAACTGAAAAGTGATGTAGTCAACCCCATGTGCCTCAACTAGGCCTAAATTACGGAGCCTATCCTCTTAACAAGTCAAGAACTCAAATGCGTCCTCGTCTGGAGACCCTGTAAATGTCGATGGAGTCAATCTCAGAAATCTACCCAATATTTTCTGCTCCTCGATAGACATAGCAGGCTAGGCAGCTATAGGCTGAGAAACTACCGGTACTAGAGTAGCCACAGGTTGCGCCCCTGCATCTATACCACTCTGATCTGCATACTGAGCACCATCAGACGGTTTACAACCAGCTAATCCCAATAACTGGACCAAGGTATCTTTGAGAAATGAAGAAGAAATAAACCCCAATAGCGCCTAAGCTGCCCCCTGGCCCACTAATGGCTGGGGTACTAAAATCTCTGGCTCGAGAGCAATAGCAAGATCTGGTGTTGGCTCCCTATCATGACCCCTAGCTGGGGCTGCAACTCTAGCCTGGCCCCGACCTCTGGGTCAGCCACGTCCTCTGGCGGGTGCCCTAGTCGCAGACTTGAGATCCTCATCACCGATCACAGTAACGCGCATCCTAACCATCTGCGAAAGCGTGAAATAATAAGAACCTTATAAACCAACACAGACTCAACGTACGAAACAAATAAAGAAAGTGAAGCTATCCTAAGAATGTCCTATAACCTCCCGTAGCTAAGACACGGATGTCATCGCTTCGATCCGTGGGACTCTACTGGACACTCATTTTTTTACCAACAATACCAGTGAACCTAAGCTCTGATACTAATTTGTAACGACCTATTTTTGGAGTCATGATGGCACCTACCATAACCCACTAGTAAGTATGCCAAATCGTAGCCCAAAACAACAAGTAATGGACTAAATGGTGGAAGATGGGATAAATACCAAGAAACAAGCATAAAATAAGATTGAAGGCAATATAAATATGAATAAGATCCAAAAATACCAAACAGAAAAGAGAAAGAACAAAAAAAATCCCAAGATCAAGTAAGGCCAGTACAAGAGCCACTAACCAAAAGAGTAAAAGTACTAGTAGTGTCAATATACAGATAGTATCGAATATAAATACTTTCCCAAAATCTAGGAAGGAGTGGGGATCAGCTCTGGTTCTGAAACCTTACCCTATCTCTGGATCCTATAAGTCAACTGGAAGAAATATCAATGATGACATCTAGTACTCAGATATGCTCCATAAAAGGATGCAGAAGTGCAATATGAGTGCCAAAACAATGGGTACTAAGTAGGCATCATCGGCCGACTTAGCTAAATCATAATAAAAGCATGATAAAATGCGAGAATGTAAGCTAAGTTAAGGAGAAAAGGGCAAAACTGAGATCAAGCTCCAACTCCGAAAAATAAATAATTAAACACGCGATACTAAATTAAAAGTAAACTAATTATAACCTAACTAGTCCCCCATATGCCTAGAAGGTGCAACAAGAGAAGACTAACCCATTTTTGCCACTTTTCACATAATAGCCCAAAACAAGTCCAGAAGCCTAGAGACTCAAACCAAAGGTCCCCCTAGCCTAAAATTGACATTCAAGAGCTGATGAAATTGTTAGAAATGGCATACGAGGTCATTTACCTAAAGCTTAGGCCCGATAGCCAAATTTGAACAGTGAAGACTTTAAAATGGGGAATTTGCTCTAAAAACCAAATGAACTACCCGGTAACCAAATGTCAGCTCTAGCAAGTCATAAATGACTTGGGGTAGCTATGAGAAAGCACTAAATACTGAATTAACATGAAAATACAGAAAATGACCTGGAGGGTCATTACAAGGAGGAAAAAAGTCAAAAAGAAAAGAAAAATAGGTTTCTAATACACATGAGGAGGTTCTACTGTTAAGAGTGGGAAGACATTTTAAAAAGTGGCATCCAACCAATAAAACTTTTCCAAGGCAAAAGCAGGAAGAACAAACAAAGGGAGGTGAAATAGTTAGTACAGACAATTCATTTGTAGCACTAACTGATGTAGGTGTCGACAAGGGGACACAACATCATACTGATGCTACTACAAGTACCACAATGACTCTAACACAGGAAATTAGCAAGGATGCAGTAACAACAAGGTTACCAAATATAACAAACAAAGAGAAAGCAGCCCACACTGAAGATAATTCTTAACAGCAGCTATCTACTAAAGACTGGATCACAAAGTCTTTTGCATAGAAAGATAATACTGTTAACAATAACAGCAGTAATGCAAATACTCAAGATAGAATGACTAAGAGAAGGGGTTCAAATGATAAGCATGTTCAAAGTGAATTTGTAGAGGTTGTTGGAGATAATGAAGCTGTTGAGGAAAAGGATGCTGCTGCAAATAAAGAATTAACTGATTAGCACAAAGAGGCATCTGAAGGTTGTAATAAACAAAGTGAAGAAGAAAATTTTCAGTTAAATTAGGTAGATGGAGATAGGGAGATTGCTATAATACCTGAAGATCTTCAAAAGCAGGAGAAAGAGTTATTACTAAAGAAAGAATTGGCTAATGAAATATATCAGGACCCACTTCAAGTACCTATCCCAATAGAAGGTAGTTTTCCACATGATCAAATACATCAAAGTCCTAAATTACTGGAGACTAGTTATAAAGAATCAGAGAGTGTTGTTATACTTGATGTTGCTGGGAAGTCTATACTAATAGAGACTTTGCATGACTTGGTGTCACATTAAGATCTTCAGAAGGATCCTATAGATATAGATAAAACAATTTAAGAATCAGAAGTTGGGGATTCAGATGAGGTGGAAGAGAAAGATGAAGGAGAAAATGAGATTAATGCGTAGAAAATTATCAAAGAAACTAGTTTATCCCCAAAGGTGGTACCAAAAGGTTAGAAAGGCAAAGTGAAAGAAGATAGTAGTAATACACTACCTACATGAATCCAACCAAATAGAGTGGTCAAATCAAATTTTAAATAAGCTTTAAAGCATTGTTTTGAAATATAAGGCCTGTTAATTCTCAACAGGCCTTTCGTAGAGTATAAATGTTATACAGACATCACAAGTTTATAATAATTGCTTTGATAGAACCTTTTCAAGACACTAGACAGATATAGAAGTTCAAAAGAAAATTAAGGATGCCCTATGTTAACTATAATGCAAATGGTCAGATCTGGGTGTTTGTCAATCATGATATTCAAGTGGGGTCATTTCTGATTCTGATCAGCAATTGACATTACAACTCACTTGGAGGATGAAACTCAGTTACTGTCTACTGTTGTGTATGGTAAATGTTCAGCCAATGAGAGATTAAGACTTTGGGATGATCTTTATTCATTAAGTCATATTTTTTCATTGCCTTGGATGGTTGGAGGTGATTTAAATGTCATTTTAGGGAAGGAAGAAAAAATTGGTAGATTGCTTGTTTACTCTCAGGAATATGAGGATTTTGCTTTCTGTATTAATTTCTGTGAATTATATGATATTAACTTTTCTAGAAACCTTTTTAATTGGTGGAATGGAAGGGTTGATGAAAATTGTATTTTCAAGAGATTAGACAAGGTTGTGGTTAATTCACTATTACTTGATAATTTTGGTAGTACTAATTTCAACATTTGGCTAGAACTGGCTCAGATCACTCTCCTTTACTTCTAACTTGTGGTATTAGTAATATGGTTATTGCAAAATCTATCATGTTTTTAAAGTTTTGGATAGAGAGAGAAGACTTCTTAGATGTTGTTCAACAAAATTAGGTGGCAGAGAATAATAGGGATATTTTTATTCAATTGAAGCAAAAGAAGAAGAGAACTAAATTGGCCTATCCAAGTGGAGTAAAGAAAAATTTGGAGATATCTTCAAGCAACTAGTCATTAGAGAAGAGATTGTAAAAATCAAGGAAGATTTATTTCAAGAAGATCCTTCTCCTATTAATAGATCTATCATACAACAGGCTCATGCAGAATTAAAACTTTATCTTCATTATGAGGAGGAGTTTTGGAGGCAAAAAATAAGTGTTCAATGGTTTGAGGAAGGTGATAGGAACACTAAGTTTTTTGACTGTCTAGTCAAGGCTAAGAAAGAGGCTTCCTTTGAAAAGAATCTTGAAGGAGGATGGATCATGGGCAGAATATGGAGAGGAAATTGCAGAAGAAAGGGTTTGGTTTTTTTAAAAATAATTTACTGGTGGAACTAATTCTGATGATCTTTCTTTGTTACAGTACATTCAACCTCAGATTTTCTCAGAAGATAATATCATGCTTAATGCAATTCCAGATGCAGTAGAGGTAAAAAAGATGGTATTTGAACTTGATTCTAAGAGTTCGTGTGGTCCTGATGGTTTATCTAGGTGTTTTTATTAGACTTGTTGGGATATTATAGGCCCTGATATTATTAATGTAATCCATGCATTTTTTCGGGGTGCTACATTACCAAAGTCCATTACTCATACTAATTTGGTTTTACTACCTAAAAAGGATGTTGTTCAATCCTTTTCAGATCTTAGACCAATTACCCTAAGTAACTTTCTTAACAAGGTCATCTCTAGGCTTATTCATGATAGATTGGAAGGTTTTCTTCCAAGGCTAATTTCTCAGAAACAATCTGGCTTTGTTAAGGGTAGAAATATTTCTGAGAATGTCTTACTGGCTTAAGAAATAATTTTTGATATAAGGTTGAGGGATAAACCTGATAATGTGGTTATTAAGATAGATATGGCCAAAGCCTATGATCGAGTTGATTGGTATTTTTTTAATGAAAGTCTTGGAAATGATGGGTTTTGATTCTAATATGATTGATATGATTTGAAGGATTATTGCTAATAATTGGTACTCTGTACTAATTAATGGTCAAGCACATGGCTTTTTTCACTCTACCAGAGGGGTGAAGTAAGGAGATCCTCAATCTCCTTCCCTTTTTATCATGTTTGCTGAGGTTTTATCCCAAGCTTTGAATAAGCTATTTGATAAATATGATTTTAAGAGCTATGGTTTACCGAAATGGAGTGAACAATTGAATCATGTTGCTTATGCAAATGATTCTATTATCTTTATAGCAGCAGATAAAATATCCTTACAGCTGATAATAGAGACTTTGAGAATATATAAACAACAGTTTGGTCAACTTATTAATAAGGACAAGAGTTCTTTCCATATGTTCAGCAAAGTAACACAATCTTTTGTTCAGGTAGTTGAAGAAGTTACAAGTTTCTCTAAAGGAAAATTTTCTTTGATATATCTGGGTTGCCCTATTGGCCATGCTAAGAAGAAAAAGGTACACTTTTCAGAATTGATCAATAAAATTCAGAATAAGCTTCATCTTTGGAAAAGAAAGATTTTGTCATTTGGGGTTTAGATCTCTCTTTGATGTTTCCAAGGCTCTTTTTGCAAAATTTTAGTGGAAGTTTAAAACTACTAGTACTCTGTGGTCAAACTACATATGGAATAAGTATTGTAAGAGGCACAGACCTCAAATAGTTGAATGGAAGGGAGGTTCTCAAGTTTGGAAGGCTATGCTTCAAGCTAGAGACTATTTTAATCAAGAAATCTGGTTGGAACCCAGAGAATGACATTCTAGTGTTTGGTTTGATAAATAGACACAAATAGGGACTCTTCACTATCAAATGCCCATCTCACATATTCAGGATCAAGTGGAATCAGTGAGACAGTTGTTCAATGAAGAAGGGTGGAACAATAAATTATTATATGTTAATTTCAATAAGGAGGTTTGTAATCACATTCGCAAGGTGATGGGAGGTATTAATATTTATGATGGTAGAGATAAGCCTTGGTGGATGCCTAGTAGCACTGGTAAGTTTAAAGTAAGGTTAGCTTGGGAGTTGTGCAGGCAGAGGAAAAAGTCTATTGATAATATTTCTAACATCTGGGAAAAGGGAATACCTTTTAAGGTATCTTTCCTTTAGTGGAGGATGTGGTTTAGAAGAATTCCTATAGGTGAGGTGTTGATTAGAAGGGGTATAACTGATTCTATATTGTGTTACTGTTGTAATGAAAATGTGCAAGAATTATTTATTCATCGTTTTGTTCAATGTCCTGATTCTACTCTTGTGTGGAAGTTGTTTACAGAAGCTGCAGGTTTGAATTTTCCTTTAGTTCAGCTTAGATAAATTCTGGAGGAATGGTGGAATGCTGAGTGTTGTAGTAAGCTTAAAACTATTTTTAAAGCAGTTCCTGCCTTTATAATATGACAAATATGGAAAAGAAGGAATGTGATCAAACATGGGGAAAATATGAGTATACATTCAATGACCATAGAGATCCATAGAAATCTATACTTGTTTACCATGTTTAGATACCCTTGATTGAAAGAATTGCCTAAGAATTGGCCTCTTATTGTCAAGTTCTTAGAGGGTTATTCTCCTCTGATTAGCTACAAAGTGGTAAGATGGATTCATCCTCCAGGAGCAGTTTTAAATGCAACACTGATGGGTCAGGGATAAGATCTATGGCCTTTTGTGTGAGAAATAGAGATGGGGATTTCATAATGTAGAAACTAGAGTGTTGGAAGAAGTTATTGTCATTGAGACTGAAATTAAAACAATCAGAATGGGATTAGACTATTATTTGCAGAATAGACTAGTTCCTTTGATCATTGAGACAGATTCTCTAACAGCTCAAATAGTGCTAAATGGAATTTGGGAGGTTCCATGATTGATTTCTTTGGATGTTAGATACATTAAAGATCGAATGCACAGTAATAATGTGGAGGTGTTGCACACATTCAGAGAAGGGAATTCTCTAGCAGACTTTTTTTACTAACCATGCTGTTAATTTTACAGGTACAGGTACAAATAGACAAAAGTTTCACAACATGCAAGAGGTTCCACAAGAAGCTAAAGCAATTGTTTAATTGAGAAAGCAAAAACTCCAAATTTGCGAATAACGAGAATTCAAATTAAGGAATACAAGCTACGGGGGAGAGTTTAAGTTAAATCCAGTGACATTAGGCTTGCAAAAGCAAGTTAAAGGTCAAAACATTGAAGCAGTACCTTCTTAGTGTACTTTGGAACAAAGCCTAAAATTTGTTTTCTATAGCAATGGTATCAACTCATGGGGGTTCAACCTGCTGAGAAAATGAATCGCAATTGTTGCGATTAAAAGTAAACTAAGTATGAAATGAGAGATGTGTGATGACTTATCTTGAACTATTTTAGCCAAATTAGACAAGAAAGGGTGGACAGTTCCAGATCTGATTGCTGGAATAGAAATCGAGTCCAAATGAAAGATCGGTATTTCTTGAAGTGATTTTGTCCATCACATACCTTTACAGCAGCTTAGATCCACACCTCCCATGTTAAAGAAATATTCATTGGTTTGAATCATGGCGTCAGTGAGAGGTTTTAACGATTAAATGATTTCACCCCTAATTTGAAAGTTTTTGTTGATCTTTGTTGTTTCCAGTTGAGGTATGTGAGTTGAGGAGAGGATCATTTCGTTGGCCTTCCATGGAAGAAGATGAACAGTTCAGATGTGTTTGGGGGAAGATTGGCTTGTCTGAAATGGAACCTTTCCATTTTAGGCTTTTTTATTTGCTTTTTAGGAATGTTTATTTGTTGTGTTTTTAGTTATTTTCGGGTCTGGGCCACTTTTGGGCCTAGATCATGTAAATATTTGTTTTGCTTTTTAATAAATAGCCCATTGTGGGTTGCTTTGAAATTAAAAAAAAACTAAAAAAACTCTTTACAGAATCTTTTCATTGATAGGGAATTAGGTTGACCTAGAATAATATCTTCTTTAAGGTAGAATTTAGATGTTTAAAAAGCTCTACTTGTAAGTTGTAAATGACAAATTGGAAAAACGTCCATTGGTTTCAATCCGTATGTCTTATTAGTATGTTTCAAAAATAATATTTTTCTTTTAATTTGATAACCTTATAATTTCAACATCTTACATGGCATGCTTAAGCTTAAAAAATTTAAAAATATTTGTTAAACTAGACATATCTTTAACTTACGATAAAGAATAAACATGAAAATCTCTTTATTAATGCAATGGTGGGGGAGAGGTGACACTCATTATTTATACGAATCTTAGTCACCCCTTTTTGTCTTATTCTGTAAAACAAAAATGACAGTACTATATTCTTTTGCTACCTTAGTCAAATCAAGGTACTAGGTAATTTTCACTTTTCAAAAAGCAATTCTATAAAACGTTAATTAGCATCCAAGTCCAACTTCATTGAAAAGTTAAAGTAAGTTTGCGCGCTTGATGCCATTGCCCATTGCTGAGACAAGGAGAAGTTTCTCAGATGGTAAGCACACCTCTAATTTTAAGATTGTGGTTCAAGAGAGCAAAAGAAATGACGACTCCTAGGGGGTATTAAAAAAATGTTGTGGCTGAACCAAGTGTAACAATAAAATTTGAGCTTGAAAAACATCAAAATAAGCAGTAACAAAAGTATTATTTAATTTTTCAAGTACTACGAGTGCTACAATCTTTAAAATTTCTCGTGAAAATGAGCTAAAAGGGACACATGAGAGTTGAATGAATTAAAAGGGAAACATATCTAGTAAAGTCAATTAAGTAAATTTGGGACCTAATTATAATATGTAAAACATTGGAAACAAGTATTAAAATATTAAAAATTATTTTTTCTCTTTCATATTTCAAATATCCAACAACTTTCTATTCCCTCCTCTTTCTTTTTCTTCATCTGCTTCTTTATTCTTTTTTTTTTCTTTTTCCTTCTCCGTTTCTTCATCTTCTTCCTCCTTATCATATTTGTCATTTTTCTTCTGCGTTTTTTTTCTCTGCCTTATCTTCTTGTCATTTTTTCTTTTTTTCTCTTCTGAGTTTTTTTCTCTTTATCTTCATCTAGAATTTTCATCTTTTTATTTGCGTGTTTTCATCTTCTTCTACTTCTTTATTCAGATCTGATTGTGAAAATATTTAGAAAATATTGGGTAAAAAAAGTTGCAGTTGTTGAAAAACAACAGAGAGTTGTTTAAGCAACCGAAAGATGTTGTTTAACAATCAAGAGTTGTTTAAGCAAACGAAAGATATTTTTTAAACAATCAAGGGTTGTATTGTCATGACCCAAAAACTAGGTCATGATGGCACTTGTCGTGGCTTAGCCTTGATAAATAAGCCAATCACCCAAAAGGAAGGAAAATCACAACAAGAAGTAAAATAATAAGACGAGACTTCTAGAAAGAAGTCAGGCCAACATGAAACATAACAAAGCAGAAATCTGAAAGAAATAACATACAATCCCCAAAATCTGGTGTCATAAGTCCAAGAGCATCTAATACAATACAGAATCTGAAGATACATAGTCTGTCTCCGAAAATGACATAAGGACATAAATAAAGATAGGATGATGTCTCGAAAAGAACTCTAAACTCGAGAGCACGCCAGTACCTCAAAAAGTCACCAACTCGATAGCACAAACTCAACCGCCATGTGTCGTACTCGAACTAGAATCTACACCGAAAGGGCACAATAGGAGTGAGTACGGTCCACATGTACTCAGTAGGAATCATAGGCCGACTGAGCAAAGTAGACAATAATATAAGTAAAGAAGACTATGAGCATGTCACATGCAAACAGAAAAGTTTCCAAACGGTAGCTCACACCGTCTCCACTAACAGTTCTAATATAATACTGAATTGAAATAACACAGACATACATGAAAAGTATACGAAAACTAAACACAAGTCAAGAAAATCTAAAGGAATCACAAAAGATGCATATGTAATGCAATGCAATGACGATGGGATGGAATGGCAAAAGTCCTCGAATGACTTTTTGTATACACCTACCGAGCTTGCAGCTCCGCAATAGAACCTATGGGGGGTTCGCAACCCGTATACTATAACTGATATATCAATCTCAATCCACCTCCCCAGCTCATATTCACAGAGAGGATTTTTATGAAAATGTCTCATTTTTTTCAAAACAATGTTCCTCAATGGTATCATCATCTCATGAATGTATATATGGAATGAAGATGCAATGCTCACAATCAAATCGGTATGAAGATATCCAATCAATTCAATACATATATATAAGTGAGCCCAGAATCAACTCAATATGTCCACAATTCATGATTATCAGCACTAATTAGGCACCATCGGAATAAATATGCATGTAAGACATCATTAATATTATATCAACCCCTAACTCGGGTTTTCTATCATGATAAAGGCAATCAATGCTCAATAAGGCCTATAATAAAAATTTAAGCCCTCACACGGGCATCATATCTGGAATAAGGCATATAAATGTACAAATAAAGTCAATGATGTCAAATAAGACCCCCACTCGGACAACACGCAATATCAGATATCACAGGTCAACAACCACCAAATATAAGCCCTCACTCGGGCACACAACAGTAATAATAATTTCAAAATATAAAAACCCAAAGTTATTTTTCCCAACTCATAGCATGCTTTACTTATTTATTTACTACTCAGTTCAATCTAAAAGAAGTTAAGTCATAACCTACCTCAAAATGATAAAATCCAAGCCTAAAGTCCTTCAACATGGTGTTTTACCTTTTCAAACGGCCTCAGAATCAACTAAAACATAGAAATATAGCATCTACGCATTAAAAGGAAGCTATCGATGCCCATATTGCCCATATTTAATCCAGGTCCAAAACGGACTTGAAAAATGAGTTCAAAAATGAGAGGGGTAAAATCAAAATTTTTCTTTAGAAAGACATTTCCCAATGTTATAGGAGTCTACAGTTGAAAACCCATGCGAAAATGAGTTAAAAACGAGGTTCAAATCGAAGAAAAATTATTTTCAATCTTTACCGACATAACCCCCCAAAAAAATCCATTTTGAAATAAAGATTAAAAGGTATTTTTGAAGATATAATCAATAGAAAATAGTGGGATTATGAGTTTAGAAGTTAACCACATGAAAATTGATGATGAAACCCTCGAAAATCGCCTTTTCCGAAACTTGAAGGTCCAAAAATGGAGCAAAATTGTGAAAATGGAGCTTTTATACTGTTCAGTCAACAGTACCTCGCAAATGCGGTCAACCCTTAGCATTCGCAAGGGTCAACACTAACCAGCCAATAAAATGACCTTCGCGTTTGTGGCCAAGGCTTCGCGTTCGTGAAGGCTGATGACTCAGCCCTTCGCGTTTGCGAAGAAGGACGGACCCGACACAACCCGATTACCCTTTGCGATCATGGCCACCACCTCACGATCGCGATGAAGGAAATTTTCCTTCTCCGCATTTGCAGTCAGGGGTCCGCGTTCGCAAAGAAGGATTTACTCCTGCACTAGATTCAGCAAACTAGCAGGTTTGCATGGTTTCCAAAATCTCCGAACAGACCTTTAGGATTCGTTCGGAACTCGACAAAAATAAACCATATATGATATTTTGGCTAATTT
Organism: Capsicum rhomboideum; assembly: GCA_031232105.1. NCBI lineage: Eukaryota > Viridiplantae > Streptophyta > Magnoliopsida > Solanales > Solanaceae > Capsicum > Capsicum rhomboideum. The sequence continues at coordinate 139,475,991 of CP124716.1, forward strand.
CAACGTTCTGGACTCAATAAAGACATCGAATTTTTGAAAAAAGATTATTTTAAATAAATTAACCCCCGGTATCCCTTTTAGGAAATTTTCCAAACGAAGGGCCTAAATACAAAATAAAAGTCCCGAATCAGAACCAATCTTGCAACTAATCCAAATTCGACCTTTCGGATCTGCTAGCGCAGTCCAAATCATCATTCGAGACTCTAAACATCAAATATTGATTGAAGTCAATTATATGGCTTTTAAAACCTCAAAACAGCCTCAAACTCGCTCAAATCACTCCCGATCGCATCGGAAACTATGCCAACCATCCTCACACCCCAAAACCAATATGTAGCAACTACGAGAAAGGAAAAAATGGTCAAAATATATAAAAATCTAGTTTTCACAAAACAGGTCTTTACATGTTTAAACATTTGCTGGTTGCTTGGGAGTGGTGATGACGTAGAGGATTGGAGGTGGTTAGGGCAGGGGGGTCAGATGGGGCTGAGGGGTGGAGGAGGCAGAAGGGGAAAAATAGTAGAAGGTTTGTGTAAATAAAAAAATTTGTGGGCTTTTGAAAATATGTGTCATTATCACTAATTAAAAAGTGTCCCTTCTATCACATTCTTAAGAGTTGTGTCCTATATTCTTTATTTTCACTCTTAAAAGTCCCTTTTAATTCCCCCTCCAAATTTCTCTTAGCCTCGAAAAAGTATCATCTGATTCTTCTCTTCAATTGCTGACGGTTGAGTACTACTAGATAGATTGTCTTTGAGTTCAATTGATTTGTATTTTTAATTTAAAGACTTATATCTTGGTTTTGAATTTTAATTTGGTAATAACTTCTATCTATTCGTCACTAATGCTTCGATTATCGTCACAAATTGTAGTTATATGATGAACAAGAAACTTTGATCTTAAATGCTAATCATTCAATTCATTTTTGAAAAACTTGTTGATTGCAAATTAGTTCGTTGTACTTGATTTGCCATAGCATGTACAAGTGTCAACAACGTCATGTCAGTCTGATAATAAGGTAATTACAGAAAAATCTTCATGATAGAAATAATAGCATATCTGATATCATAGGTTAAAATTCTTGACAAAAATGAAAAACAAAACATTTTTTATATAGGCATCACACATATACGTGACAAGAACCAGGAACCCTCCGTCTTCTCAGAGCTTATTTGGGTGGACTTATAGCTTTAGAAGCCAAATGCTATAACTTAGGAATTCTAACTTATAACTTTTGATTTATTTTTGTCTTTTTGGCTAAATTATAAGTGCTTAAAAATATTTTTTATTTTATCCAAATAATTTAAAAGTACTTAAAGGTTATTTTAACTTAAAAGATTTCTTATTTTGATCTCTTGAAAACTTAGCACAAGTTATTACAAGGGAACATTGCACTGTTATTTGATCCCAGTGATAATAACAAGTACTCCATTCGTTTTAAAGTATGTGACATTTTTTTTCTTTTTAATCAGTTTTAAAAAAATGATATATTTTTATATTTAGTAATAATTTAACTTCAAGTTATCTATTTTATTCTTAGCAAGAAGTTTCTAGTCTTGTTTCCTCTGTTCTGTTGCATTCTTTCAACCAAACTTTAGAAGCTTCTTTTTCGTACATTGGGTCGTTCCCATGCTGTTTGTTCAACCGTTATCTTTTTTTTCTTATGTTTTTTTTAGTACATTAGAAATTGACTAAATGAAATTTTTAAAATCTTTGTAAGTGGACTAATTAAATTGCTAGTAGAAAAAACTCAATTTACTTTAGCACTTTTCATATTATCAAATATTCTTCATATATGTACCCTTCATTCACCAAAAGGTCTGCAGATTGGTTCGTCTCCTTTAAATATATTTGCTCTTGATTTTGTCGACTTTCAATAAATATTTATAATCTTTAATTATTGGCCTAAGCGAGTGACACTAGCTAAAACAGTGTCTTATAATCTTTATAAATATTGATATCATGAAGAGATTCGAGACACCCAATTTGGTTTTCAAAAATGTTTTTGTTATTGTGAATGTTGAGGTCTGTTATGACATTAGTATTTAATAACCCAACTATCCTCTTTTTATTTTTTTTCTCATTAAGTCCGGTAATTTAGAGCTTGTAGATGTTAATACTCTCTCGGCATGTTTACTTATTCAAGTTCAATTTGACACGCTGCTTAAAAAATAATAAATAAAATAATAATTTTTATTATGAACTAATAAAGAAAAGACAAGAATAATAAGGGAGAGAGAAGAAAGAACTTATTTCTCTTGAGAGATTGTATTGAGGGATGAATTACAAGAAAGCGAACCTCTTTATTGATAGGAAAAGTTGATTTGATCCCAAAGTTAGGGTTTCTAACTTTTCTCCTAATAAACATACAAGTAGATATTTACTAGGAATCAAATATATTTATAACACTCCCCCTTGAATGTCTATTTGATAGATAATGTGCCTCATTAAAATATTGCTAGAAAAAAAACTTAATAGAAAAATATTCTAGTGGAGAAAAAAGAGTACACATCTCTAATAATATGCATTTTGGCTGCCTCATTAAAAACCTTACAAGGAAAAATCAGTGGGACAAAACTTTGAAAGGAAAAAAGAGTACAGGGCGTATTCGCTCTCCCTCATGAGAACATCAATTCAAAATTTTGAATCTTCGCATTCCAATCTTGTGCATCATCTTCTCGAAAGTTTTAGTTGGTAGAGATTTTGTGAATAAATCAACTAAATTATCTCTCAAACAAATTTGTTTCATGTTGATATCACTCTTGTGGAGATCGTGTGTGTATAAAAACTTTGGTGAATGTACTTCGTTGTATCTCCTTTTATGAATACTCCCTTCAATTGGGTTATGCATGCTGGATTATCTTCATATAAAATCGTGGATTTATAATATTTGAAACCACGTCTTTCTATAATGAGATGTATCATTGATGTTAACCACACACATTCTCGTCTTGCTTCATGAATAACTATTATCTTAGCATAACTTAAATGTCATGCAAAATGACATGGTATTACAGTAACCCTTCTTGACAATAGGTAATATGTCTGTATCAAACAATTATGTTGATCATGTGAATATCATGTATATTCAAAAACTTGACAATATGTGTTAGCATAAACACATTCATATGAGGCCTTTTATTTGCCATATGCAAGTGATTTTGTTTCAGAATCTCCATATAAGAGTAAAACTATATCGTGTTCATAGTTATAACAAGATGTATAATTGCATCAATTGCACAGGATATGATACTTCATGACCAACCCAATTCTGCATGTTTCTCATTTCAACTTCTTTGAACAGATAATATATTGCTTTTGGAAACTCTCTCAGAGTTCCAATAATTTTCAAATCATCAATGCATCCCTTATAAAGATGATAAACAAATTTTCTAAAAACTTGTATATGCTTTAGACATTTTGAATCCTTCAGAAATTTTCATATAGATTTGGTCAAGTGACAATATTCAGCATTTCATGTTTGACATCTTCTAGTGTTTGGACTGCAAATCAAATAACTTTTATACTTACCAAGATGCATCCTTCCATGTCACTTGATAAATATTTCTATGTCAGCATGCTTAAATAAACGTAGAATTTAGATCCTCATAATCTTTTACAATATTATGTCATATTGTGTCAAAGATATCATCGATAATATATCATTTATATCAGTTCGTAATATGACATAATATTTTGAGATCTCATTACTTTATTATTTTTAGGTACTTGAATCTCTCATAAGGTTTCATGAAGTGTTATGTAGTAGGCTCTTCAAGAGCGCATTGCCTCCTTATTATGATCATTTGATTCTTTTTCTTTTTCAAGAATTATTGCGTTTAGAACCTATTGATCTACCATGCTTCATGCATGTAGTAGATTTTTTCCTTCAGGGACATCCAATTGGAGCATTTACAGCTAAATATGAGAGCAATTTTGGGTCAGCAAATACTCCTAACATTTGAACTTGAATTATCTTTTGAATGAGGATCATATTAATGATAATTCACAATATATTTCTTAGCTGCTTATTATCTCCCTCTTATGTTTGGAAAACTAACATACATCTCAATTTACCTTAGAGAATTCATCTTTGTGCATCATGGTATATCCATTAGTTGTATACCTCACATCAAAAACTACTAGATGAGATATTTAGTTCTTGACCTTGAACCAATTGAGAGGGAGAAATTAATCATAATTTATTGGTCTAATGCATACTAGTGCTATTGTATGTAATATATCATATTTCAGACCAACACATGAAGTTTTGTTCTCATAAGCAATGGTTCAACTATTTATCAGAGGCATTCAACACCAGCATTATCAAGATAAATTGTCTTGATTACATAATCTGAAAATTATGCTCTTAACTCAATTTATGTTGAGCAGTCAACTTTATGAATGTCAAACTGCAGGTTGACAATAAATTCACATGTTATCATCTTATATAGATGCATCATATCACATGATAGGTGAACAGGACCATATTCACCTTTTATACTTTCCAAAATTTAGGAGATTCATTCCCAACATTAGTTGATCTCATCAACTTATCATGAGAAAAAACAACATAAAGAATTCTTGAAGAATCTTCAAGATCTTCAACACATATCTAATACTTAATATGCACATCTTAGGGATGTCACAATTGTTCATACCAACTTATAAACTTATTTATAATAGTAAACTCCAAGTTTACCATGACATGTGCTTTTTTGGCTTTAGTAAACGTTTAATTTACTATGACATGTGATCTCATCATGCTCGGGTAACTTTTCACATTCGTGTTTCTTATCATAGTAACTTGGAGATATTCAATCTTCCAATTATTATACCTCTTCTGGAGGTGGGTTGTGATATATTTACTACCAAGAATACGTTTGAATTTATAAGTTTTACTAAATGCAGTCACATTCACCCCCAGGGTATAGATCTATATTTATAACAATCAAAACTCTCATTCTCCGAGAATGAAATATAATCGTACCTTAAGCCTATCAAATTTTGATAGCTTAGAACCTCTTTCAATTGCTACTTTAGGAGCAAATCGAGGCATACATATGATATAGAGAATTTTTTCTCTAATATATCTTTAATTATAATCACAATAATTATTTTATCATCTTTCGGACTTATCATATACTGCTACTACATTCACTTCAAGAATGGAGCAAATTGTCATCTTTCAGACTTATCATATACTACTACCACATTCACTTCGGAGAATGATGCAAATTCAATGGGATAGGTCTCATAACTTTTCATCAAAAGAACATTATTTTGCTTTAGTCACCATTATATTATCAATATAATGCATTGGAACTTGAATCCAACGTCTTACCCATGTAAAGGTGTCTTAGGCCATAAATCAATAGGACTTAGACCCAACATTTTATCATCATGGTACATCAGGACTCTAACCCGATGTCTTACCCTTTTAGTACGATGAGATTTGAGTCTACCGTCTTACCCTCAACCAATGAGGTAATATGTCATATTGTACAAGGCCTTGCCCTCAAAACCTTATGTCAAATTGTAGAAGGCCTTGCCCTCAAAACCTTTGATATGTTACAATTTCATAATTATATGCATAATTAAACAAATTACGTTTCAACATAATAGAGGACTCGGATTAATCCAATTTGGAATTATCAAGAATATGATGATAAAATAAATTGTCAAAGTGAAAATTTATCCTCCAAGAGAATCCCAACAAGATCCTGCACAAATTCATGATCTACACAAGTATGTTAGTAACAACAGTTGGGGCAACAAGATCGTTCAAAGTTCAATTGTTTGGTTTAGTTGCATGTATGTGTGATCATATGAATTTTAAATATATTAGTCCAAATAAATATGGTGGATTAGTATAATTGGATTAATTATTTAAGTCCAATAAATATGAATTTAATTAAAGTCCAAAATTCATCGGGCTAGTCCATTAATTTGGGCTACAAATAATGAGCCCACTTGGTTAAGCCCAATATGTCATCTTATTCTAGAGGCCCAATTTGGCGCCAAGTGTCGAATGATGTGGCACGCCAAGTCAAGTGAAGGAGCCAATAGGATCACACCATGTGTCAAAATGATGCAACATGCCTAGTGAAATCAAAGACCAATCGAATGTCGCCATGTCACTTAAATCTGATTGGCCAGAAAAAGCGCATCTTCACCATGACTCTTCCCTTTCCACAACTATAAATAGGGGCCTCATAATTCAAAAAGGGGAGGAACAACTCTATCAAGAAGCAAGAGAGAGCTCGTGGATCAAACACCGCAGTTTTCTCTACAAGCTACAAGTTCAAGCATTGAAGTTCATAAACAACTGAAGATCAAGACGAAGATTCAAGATCAAGCTCAAAAGCCCTTGAATCCAAATTCACAAGTCAAGATCAAGTTCATTAAATTCACAAGTCAAGATCAAGTTCATTAAATCCACAAATCAAGTTCAAGTTCATCAAATTCAAGATCAAGCTCAAAGCCCTTGAATTTATATTTAGAAAGGCGAATCAGAGGATTCATAGAGATTGTAACACTCACATATTTAAATCAATAAAATGATTGTTGCAATATTTTTCTGTCCCGATTATTATTTTCTCGGTCGCGAATTTTATTGTCTTACAAATTCTGGCACGCCCAGTGGGACAATATCTACCTCTTATCTCAACTTTTCAAAGTTCAAGAAAATCGAAATGACTTCGAAGAAGGTCAACTCTCAATCCACTGCCCCTAAGGCTGCTGATTCCAAGTTCTCCGCCGAGGTAGAAAGCATCCTTGATGTTACTTTTGGAAGCTTTGGGGCCGTCACAAGGAGCAAGGCCAACATGATGGGCCAACAAACATATCGAGTGTCGACGACATCAACTCCAGTTTTTGGGTCTTCAACCCCAAAAATAACAAGGTCCTCTACAAGTGATTCAGAAAAAGGAAGCAGCGTGGCAGAGAAAATTAAGAAGACTCTGGCTCTACTTGATCTCTCTGGTTCAAAAAACTCTGGGACAAAGAACGATGGTCATTCAACCAACGTGTCATCTCCACTTACTCCGCGCAAGCCAAGGACTTCAGAGATCACCTTATGTGACAATACGTGCTACTCTCCGATGTCTCCAATAATCATGCAAACAATGGTAACTAATGTCTCATCCATGGAGGAGCAACTTGCGAATATGGCAAAAGCGATTGAAGGTTTGACCAAGTATGTGCAAACTCAAGACACTCGTATTGATAAGTTGATGGATCGAATGGAAGGCTTAATAGATGGAGATTCTATCCATGCACCTGGAAAGGCTCCAGAAGTTCAAGAGATAGATCCTCCTACCAAACAGACACCACCTACTAAGGAAGTGCCAGTCGCTTCTGGCAGAATGATCCCAATTGATCTATTGAAGGAGTTCATTGAAGGGACCCTTAAGGACAAGTACGACGTTACTACCAAGTCTTCCCTGACGTATGCCAAGCCTTACACTGCTAGGATTGATAGCTTCAAGATGCCTGCAGGCTATCAACCCCCCAAATTTCAACAATTTGAGGGCAAAGGGAATCCAAAGAAACATGCCACCCACTTTGTTGAGACATGTAACAATACCGAAACATATGGTGACTATCTCATCAAGCAATTTGTCTGCTCCCTAAAGGGAAATGCCTTTGATTGGTATACGGACCTCGAACCCAATTCAATTGATAGTTGGGTGCAACTGGAGTATGAGTTCCTAAATCGATTCTATAGCACGATGCATACAGTGAGCATGGTAGAACTCACAAATACTCGTCAAAGAAAGGATGAGCCAGTTATTGACTTCATCAATCGATGGAGGAATGCTAGCCTAAACAGTAAAGATAGGCTCAGTGAAACTTCCGCAATAGAGATATGTATCCAAGGAATGCACTGGCAGCTTCTCTATATTTTGCAAGGAATTAAGCCAAAATCCTTTGAAGAGTTAGCTACTCATGCTCACGACATGGAGTTGAGCATGTCTTCTGCCGGAAAAGGAGTAGCACCCATCCATGACCCTCGAAAGGGAAAGGACAAACAGGAACCCAGGAGATGGACCAAGTTTGTCCCCAAAAGTGACAACAAAGAATCCATGAATGTTAACGTGTCTCCTGTAAAGCTCACCACAAAGGTGAGCAAGAAGCAAAGCGTAAAGACTACTTCTCAAACGCGTCCAAACCAGAAGTTGACTTTCAAGGAGATGCAGGTAAAAGAATACCCATTCCTTGATTCTGACATTTCCAAAATTTTTGATGAACTTCTTGAGATGAAGCTCATTGATCTACCAGAAATGAAGCGGCCCGACGAAGCTGGAAAAACTGATGACCCAAACTATTGCAAGTATCACAGGCTTGTGGGTCACCCTTTGGAGAAATGTTTTTTCTTCAAGGATAAAATCATGCAACTGGTTAATGAGAAGAAGATCGTGCTTGATGATGAGAAGGCCAGTTCTCATCAAATCTCCATCACTTTTGGCTCACTCGATCTGATCCAAATATGCAACTTCAAAGAGCGTAATGAGGAGCCATTAAAGCATGACAAATCTCTAATTGATGAAGGTGATGATGAAGGTTGGACTTTAGTGACTAGGAGAAGACGCAACAAGATGATGAGTCTACGAAAAGACTCATCCAAGCAGCCAACCAGAAGGAGAATGATGAAGAAACCGAGGAAACAGAGTCTGGTTGAGCTGCCAAAGAGGACGAGTGTAGTGGAGCATCACCACCAAAAACCACGGTGTCCTGTGACCTTGGAAGAATTCTTTCCAAGTTGGTTCTGCTCCAAGACTACTCAAGACAACATTGAGGCATCTTGTTTCAATACTAACAAAGAAGAAGCAAAGGGCGAAAGCCTATTGATGGAAACTCCTTCTCCTGAAAGTCCTACTAAATCTCTTCACCAAGAAGCGCATGTATGTAATGCAAAAATCACATTTACAGACGATGATCTCCTGTTTGGTGAAACACTACACAATCATCCCTTGTATATGGTAGGTTATGTTCTAGAGAAGAAGATAAATAGAATCCTGATAGATGAAGGGTCTGGAGTAAACATCCTGCCTATTCGCACACTGAAGGAACTTGACATCACAACTGATGAACTTACTGAAAGCCATTTGATGATCCAAGGGTTCAATCAAGGAGGTCAGAGAGCCATAGGATCCATCAAGTTAGAAATCCATATGGACGATTTACGATCAAATGTATTGATGCATGTGATCGATGCAAAGACTTCATATAATATATTGCTTGGTAGGCCTTGGGTACACGAGAACAAAATTGTTTCATCCTCCTACTATCAATGCTTGAAGTATCTTGAAAATGGAGCGGAGAGAAAGATAGTGGCCGATGATAAGCCATTCACTGAAGCTGAATCACACTTCGCAGATGCAAAATTCTACTTGAGGAATTATGTCGTGAAGGAGAAAAAGGTGGATGATGTCACATCAACCAAGTGTGATGATCTTGTAACTAAGAAGGTCGAGGTGTTTTTTGAAAGCGTTGTCATTAAAAAGCCTCCCACCACTTCAAATAAAGGGAATGTCGCGTACTTAAAGAAGAAGGCAACTCCTGTGCTCCGCTATGTACCAAAAGTGGGGAAAAAAGTACGACACTCATCCGATGTCCAAGGTAATGTACTAGGAGGGCTAACTCTACTGGTAAAGCGAATAGATGCAATAAATTTGCCTTCAAAGCCACTTGAGAAATTTGTGGCTCAAAATTCACCGCGAGATATGACACTTCCTTCAAAGCGTACGAAAGAAGGTTTTGATCCAAACGCTTACAAGTTATTCATAAAGGCTGGATACAACCCTAATGAGCCATCAAATTTGGGGAAAATCCCATCAGAAGATGCTACCAGGCAAGCGCGCGAAGGCTTAGGGTACATGCCGCCACCACCGGTGCATATCTCTATTAGAAGGGTGGCTAGCGACTACATCACTGTGGAAGAGGAGTCTACTACTTCCAGCAAAAGGCCTTCTGTCTTTGATCGACTTGGAAAATCAACCACAAGAACTTCTGTATTTGAGAGGTTGGGTCCACTGAAGAAAGAGAAGAGTAACAAACCTCGAAGAAGTTATCAAGGCACTATGACACACTTTCCACCTAGAATCCAAAAGGATTTCCAAAGTTTGATTCCTTCTAGAATGAGGCGACGGACCGAACTTGTGGTTTTGTGCAAAGAGGTGTTAAAGGCAAAACTTCATACTGTGGTTTATACCAAGGAATATGAGGAAGATAAAGAAAGTGTGGGCTCTTCATATCATATTACAACCCAGAGCAAGCACGATACATCATCTCAAATAAAGGTTGAAGAGTCGAAAGATATCTCCTGGTGTTGCCATATATCGGTCAATGACAATGATCCTCAAGAAGAAGAAGATGCTGAAGATGCTCCGTCAGAATTTGAAGAAGGAGTAAATATGACGATAGATCCCCTAAAGGAAGTTAATCTTGGCACTGATGAAGACCCAAGGCCAACTTTTCTAAGCGCTTTTCTAGAAATGGATGAAGAAATCGCTTACATGGACTTACTCAAAAAATATAAGGATGTCTTCGCTTGGAGTTATAAGGAAATGCCTGGCTTAGATCCAAAAGTAGCAGTTCATCAGTTGGAAGTCAAGAATGGAGCTCGTCCTGTTAAGCAGGCCCAAAGACGTTTCAGACCCGACTTGGCTCCACTGATTGAAAATGAGGTAAACAAACTGATTGGAGCAGTCTTTATTCGTGAAGTTAAGTACCCCACATGAATATCAAGCATTGTTCTAGTACGGAAGAAGAATGGCCAAATTCGAGTTTGTGTCGACTTCAGGGATCTCAACAACGCATGCCCTAAGGATGAGTTTCCAATCCCTATTCCAGAGTTGATGATTGATGCTACTACTGGTTTTGAGGTGATGTCTTTTATGGATGGATCATCCGGCTATAACCAAATCCGCATGGCACCAAAGGATAAAGAGCTCACTGCATTTCGTACGCCTAAAGGTATTTATTGCTACAAGGTGATGCCTTTTGGTTTGAAGAACGCTGGTGCCACTTATCAAAGGGCTATGCAAAACATCTTTGATGATTTACTCCATAAAAATATTGAATGTTATGTGGATGACTTAGTGGTAAAGTCAATAAAGAAGAACGACCATTTGAAAGACTTGAGGATGGTATTTAAGTTGCTCAGAAGATATCAGCTTAGGATGAATCCGTTGAAGTGCGCCTTTGGAGTTACTTCCGAAAAGTTCCTTGGCTTTATTATACGAAACAGAGGAATTGAAATTGATCAATACAAGGTTGATACAATTTTGAAGATGCCCAAACCTCAAAACATTCATGAATTAAAAAGTCTTCAAGGAAAGCTAGCATATTTAAGGAGGTTCATCTCAAATTTGGCGGGAAAGTGTCAATCATTTAGCCATCTCATAAAGAAGGGTGCCCCTTTCGAATGGAACAAAGCTTGTAGTAAGGCCTTTGAAAATATCAAATCTTACTTGATGAAGCCTCCAGTTCTTGCGGCACCTATACCTGGAAAATCGTTGATTCTCTACATCGCTGCACAAGAAAGGTCAGTCGGAGCATTATTGGCCCAAGAAAATAGTGAAGGTAAAGAGAACTCTCTTTATTACCTGAGTAGAATGATGACACCAAATGAGCTGAATTATTCACCTATTGAAAAGTTGTGTTTGCCGTTAGTCTTCTCAATCCAAAAGATGAAGCACTACTTTCAAGCTCATGTTGTTCATCTCGTGTCTAAAGCAAATCCCATCAAGTTTGTAATGTCGAAACCAGTCCTCAGTGATCGACTTGCAAGGTGGTACCTTCAGTTTCAACAGTTTGAGATCATATACATCCCTCAGAAGGCCGTAAAGGGACAGGCATTAGCAGATTTTTTGGCAGATCACCCGATACCTGATAATTGGGAGCTAACTGATGAACTTCCTGATGAGGATGCAATGGTTATTGAAGTTCGGCCTCCATGGAAGATGTACTTTGATGGTGCGGCACATCGTGGTGGAGCTGGTGCTGGCATAGTGTTTGTCACTCCTCAGGAAGAGATTATCCCATACTCCTTTACTTTGACACAATGTTGCTCCAACAATGTCGCTGAATACCAAGCGTTGATACTTGGACTTGAAATGGCCGTCGACATGAAGCAACTACAATTGCAAGTCTTTGGTGACTCCCAATTGGTGATCAAACAACTCTTGGGAGACTATGAAGTCAAAAAGCCCGAGCTACGCCCGTATCATAGTTATGCTCAGAAGTTGATAGGATGGCTTGGAGAAGTTACCCTCCAACACGTGCCAAGAAAGAAAAATAAGCAGGTCGATGCATTGGCTGCTTTAGCTTCAACCCTTACTCTTCCGAATCAAACACGAGTTACTATCCACCAAGAATGGGTGGTACCACCACCGGATGAGGAGGAATATACAGAAAACAAACTTGAGCATCTCGTCGCTGTGTCTGAAGCCGTAAAGGTAGATTAGCGACAATCAATTATTGATTACTTGTGTTATGGAATACTTCCTGAAGATCCAAGAAAAAAGGATGACATCCGTCGTCGTGCACCTCGCTTCCTTTACTACAAGGACACGTTATACAGAAGGCCATTTGAAGGAGTACTCTTGCGATGTTTGGGAGAGGAAGAAGCAGTTCAAGCTTTGCAGGAAGCACACTCGGGAGTAAGTGGATCTCATCAGTCTGGACCGAAGCTTCACTTTCACATAAAAAGGATGGGATATTATTGGCCAACGATGGTGAAAGATTGCTTGGACTATGCTAGAAGATGCAAGTTCTATCAATTTCATGCGAATTTCATACATCAGCCTCCTGAAATATTACACCCCACTATCGCATCTTGGCCATTCAATGTTTGGGGATTGGATGTTGTGGGACCACTACCAAAATCTTCTGGTGGACACTTGTACATCTTGGCTGCGACAGATTACTTCTCAAAATAGGCCAAAGCTGTTGCACTCAAAGAAGTGAGGAAGGAGAATGTTGCAAACTTCATCCGAGTAAATATCATTTACCGCTTTGGAATTCCCCATTACATAATAACTGACAATGGCATGCCATTTGATAACAAGCTGATGAACAAGATTTGTGATCTCTTTGGTTTTAAGCAGCGTAAATCTTCTATGTACCATCCTGCCGCCAATGGTCTAGCTGAAGCATTCAATAAGACTTTATGCAACCTATTGAAGAAAGTCGTCTCCAAATCCAAACGAGACTGGCATGAACGAATGGAAGAAGCTTTGTGGGCATATAGGACGACTCACCGCACACCGACGCAAGCAACCCCATACTCACTTGCTTTTGGAGTTGAAGCAGTCCTACCACTTGAGCGTCAAATTCCTTATTTAAAACTTGTTATTCAAGAAGGGCTCACCGAAGAAGAAAATGCTAAGTTGCGTCTTGCGAAGCTAGAAGCTCTTGATGAGAAGAGGCTGGAGGCTCAACAAAATCTTGAATGTTATCAAGCCCATCTATCTCGTTCTTTCAACAAAAGGGTTCGGATGAGGTGCTTCCAAGTTGGAGATCAAGTCCAAGCAGTAAGGAGGTGCTTCCAGAACTGCGTTGTGACTTGATCCTCTTCACCGAGGTACGTAGGCGCTTAGAAGTTTCATTCTAAGTTCAGTTGCATGAGTGTCAAAAAAATACATGTTCCCGCTTGATCCACCACACGAAAGTTAAGTCTGCAACTATTCTGATTAAACTTTGGGCTTACACAAAATGTTCATGACTCAATGGGGGCAAAGCTCCATATAAAAGGTAAGCTTCTGCAACAGGATTTGAGACCCTCAAGTTCTCCGAGCCTACAAGTTGAAGTTGTAAGTCTTACAAGCCTGCGAATTGAAGCGTTCTTGTTGAAGTCAAAATTCACCAAGTCAGTAAAGTTGAAGTTTCAGGTTCACAACATCTGCATGCTAAAGTCGTCAAAGTTCAGCAATTCTGCAAGATGAAATCTCAAATCTACCAAGTCTGCAAGTTGAAGTTGTCAAAATTGCTAGGTTTACAAGCTGGAGTCTCCAAATCCGCTAAGTTTGCAAGCTGAAGTCTCCAAATTCGCCAAGTTTGGAAGGTGGAACCGTCAAAACCTCCAAGTTTCAAGTTGAGGCCTTTAAAATTTTCATGCCTTAAGGTGGACGAATTTTGTCCCTTTGCACCTTAAGCTGGCCTTTTCACGGATTTGTTATGTAAAGCATCCAAACTTGAAATAGAACTTGTCAGGTCTCAAGGTGACGGAGGCGAAGTTAAACTCTCGCACCTTAAGCTGACCATTGCATAAGTATGTCGGTGATAGGGACCAAACTTGAAGCCGAACTTGTCAGGTCTCAAGGTGACAGAGGTGAAGTTAAACTCTCGTACCTTAAGCTGACCATTGTATAAGTACGTCGGTGAAAGGGACCAAACTTGAAGCCGAACTTGTCAGGTCTCAAGGTGACGGAGGCAAAGTTAAACTCTCGCACCTTAAGCTGACCATTGCATAAGTACATCGGTGAAAGGGACCAAACTGGAAGCCGAACTTGTCAGGTCTCAAGGTGACGGAGGCGAAGTTAAACTCTCGCACCTTAAGCAGACCATTGCATAAGTACGTCGGTGAAAGGGACCAAACTTGAAGCCGAACTTGTCAGGTCTCAAGGTGACGGAGGCGAAGTTAAACTCTCGCACCTTAAGCTGACCATTGTATAGGAACATCGGTGAAAGGGACCAAACTTGAAGCCGAACTTGTCAGGTCTCAAGGTGACGGAGGCGAAGTTAAACTCTCGCACCTCAAGCTGACCATTGTATAGGCACATCGGTGAAAGGGACCAAACTTGAAGCCGAACTTGTCAGGTCTCAAGGTGACGGAGGCGAAGTTAAACTCTCGCACCTTAAGATGACTATTGCATAGGCACATCGGTGAAAGGGACCAAACTTGAAGCCAAACTAGTCAGGTCTCAAGGTGACGGAGGCAAAGTTAAACTCTCGCACCTTAAGCTGACCTTTCATGAATGCTATTTGTTTCAATCCTGCAAAAGAAGAAAGGAAAAGACAACATAAAAAAAAAGGGCACAAGAAGAAGAGAGATTGTTACCTGTCAATACGTTTTAAACTCGGAATCCATACATCACCAACGCGGATAGGCTTGAGACAAGATGTTTTGGTGAGAATGAATCCCTTGAAATCTGGTTTCCATCAATCAAAACACTTTTTTGATGGTGACGGTGACAAAAATTTGTCCTTTTGCACATTAAGCTGGCTTTTTCACAAGTTTATCTTTAAAAGGATCTCTAAACTTTCATGCCTTAAGGTGGACAATATTTGCCCCTTTGCACCTTAAGCTAACATTTTCTCGGATTTGTTATGTAAAGGGAATAAACTTGAAGCCGAACTTGTCAGGTCTCAAGGTGACTGAGGCGAAGTTAAACTCTCGCACCTTAAGCTGACCATTGCATAGGTACGTCGGTGAAAGGGACCAAACTTGAAGCCGAACTAGTCAGGTCTCAAGGTGACGGAGGCAAAGTTAAACTCTCGGACCTTAAGCTGACCTTTAATGAATGCTATTTGTTTCAATCCTGCAAAAGAAGAAAGGAAAAGACAACACAAGAAAAAAAGGGCACAAGAAGAAGAGAGATTGTTACCTGTCAAGACGTTTTAAACTCGGAAGCCATACATCACCAACGCGGATAGGCTTGAGACAAGATGTTTTGGTGAGAATGAATCCATTGAAGTCTAGTTTCCATCAATCAAAACACCTTTTTGATGGTGACGGTCCGACATCATGATATAAATTATTTAGTGAGACAATGCAAATCTGAAATTCTCTGCGAGACAGAATTTAGGGTTAACTTCAAAAATTTGTCTAGAACGATTCGGGAGGTGTTAAATTCTAAATTTTGGATATGTTATAGCTGAATGTTTATGGTATCCATAGAATTAATCGTATCATGATTTCAGTACTCCCACATTGATAGTCAAATTTTTTGGTGTCGTCGCGCTAATCTGAAACTGCCGGTGCGCCAAAATCCAAAGTTGAATTCGGGATAACATCTGAAAAGATACCGAATGTATTAAATTATGAATTTCGGATATATTATAGATCTGGATGTCTAGTTTTGGAAGAATCAAGCGTCTTGTGATTTCTTCATTCCTACATCAAGATATGCAAGTTTTGGTGAAGCTATGCAGATCTGAAATTCTCAGCGAAATTGTATAGAACGAAATTGAAGGAGTTTAATTCTTAATTTTGATATGTTGTAGATCTCGAAGTCTAGTTTCTAGAATGTTAAACCGTTTAGGATTTTGATATTTCTACAATGAGATATGAATTTTCTACCACTAACATGCTGGGCTGAAAAAAAGTGACGAAAATTAAAAGAGAAGAATATATTACCCGACATTGTTCTCCTTTGTGTGACTCCCGATGCTGCAATATCAAAATAATAGAGAGCATCCATCTATTTATAGATGCAGCAAGGCATTAATAGTCTCCTTGTTGAAATAAAACTAGGAGAAGTTTTCAAGTCCTTAAGGAGGTGGCATACTCCTAATTGGAGTGGAATTGGGACAGTTCAAGTTTGTAGGAATATAGACATCCTAATTCTAATTGGAGAATGATTGGTTATGGAGTAGAAGAATTTCATTCCCGAAATGAAAAGGAGTATCCAGAAGGCGTGCAAACAAGGAAAAAGTCAAGTCAATACTTCGAGCCTAGTCTTCGAAAGATTAAATATCTCCGACAAGTCTCGAAGTGAGGGGATTTGTGATCATATGAATTTTAAATATATTAGTTCAAATAAATATGGTGGATTAGTATAATTGGATTAATTATTTAAGTCCAATAAATATGGATTTAATTAAAGTCCAAAATTCATCGGGCTAGTCCATTAATTTGGGTTACAAATAATGAGCCCACTTGGTTAAGCCCAATATGTCATCTTATTCTAGAGGCCCAATTTGGCGCCAAGTGTTGAATGACATGGCACGCCAAGTCAAGTGAAGGAGCCAATAGGATCACACCATGTGCCAAAATGATGCAACATGCCTAGTGAAATCAAAGACCAATCGAATGTCGCCATGTCACTTAAATCTGATTGGCCAGAAAAAGTCCATCTTCACCATGACTCTTTCCTTTCCACAACTATAAATAGGGGCCTCATAATTCAAAAAGGGGAGGAACAACTCTAACAAGAAGCAAGAGAGAGCTCGTGGATCAAACACCGCAATTTTCTCTACAAGCTACAAGTTCAAGCATTGAAGTTCATAAACAACTGAAGATCAAGACGAAGATTCAAGATCAAGCTCAAAAGCCCTTGAATCCAAATTCAAAAGTCAAGATCAATTTCATTAAATTCACAAGTCAAGATCAAGTTCATTAAATCCACAAATCAAGTTCAAGTTCATCAAATTCAAGATCAAGCTCGAAATGAATTTTAAATATATTAGTTCAAATAAATATGGTGGATTAGTATAATTGGATTTATTATTTAAGTCCAATAAATATGGATTTAATTAAAGTCCAAAATTCATCGGGCTAGTCCATTAATTTGGGCTACAAATAATGAGCCCACTTGGTTAAGCCCAATATGTCATCTTATTCTAGAGGCCCAATTTGGCACCAAGTGTCGAATGATGTGGCACGCCAAGTCAAGTGAAGGAGCCAATAGGATCACACCATGTGCCAAAATGATGCATGCCTAGTGAAATCAAAGACCAATCGAATGTCGCCATGTCACTTAAATCTGATTGGCCAGAAAAAGTCCATCTTCACCATGACTCTTCCCTTTCCACAACTATAAATAGGGGTCTCATAATTCAAAAAGGGGAGGAACAACTCTAACAAGAAGCAAGAGAGAGCTCGTGGATCAAACACCGCAATTTTCTCTACAAGCTACAAGTTCAAGCATTGAAGTTCATAAACAACTGAAGATCAAGACGAAGATTCAAGATCAAGCTCAAAAGCCCTTGAATCCAAATTCACAAGTCAAGATCAATTTCATTAAATTCACAAGTCAAGATCAATTTCATTAAATTCACAAGTCAAGATCAAGTTCATTAAATTCACAAGTCAAGATCAAGTTCATTAAATCCACAAATCAAGTTCAAGTTCATCAAATTCAAGATCAAGCTCGAAGCCCTTGAATTTATATTTAGAAAGGCGAATCAGAGGATTCATAGAGATTGTAACACTCACATATTGAAATCAATAAAACGATTGTTGCAATATTTTTCTGTCCCGATTATTATTTTCTCGATCGCGAATTTTATTGTCTTACAGTATGCTTATAATCCCATTTATATATTGAACAGTACAAGAATAATACAATTAACTTGTGTGAAAATAAAAAGTGAGTACAAAGATAAATAATATTTAATATTACCTTGCAGATGGAAGGAATTAAAACTCAATCCTTGGGTAAAAATTTGACTCATAGCCCATGAACTTACCCGACTTTATGCTTTCAAAGGGATCATCCGTAATATTTTAAGAACCAACAAATTAATTTAACCATCATACCTGGCGGATGGGAGGCTTTAGATTGTTATCCAATTTTGATTGATTAGAGTCTCATGTTGATAACGTGTTATGAACTAATAAAGAAAAGACAAAAATAATAAGGGAGAGAGAAGAGAGAGCTTCTTATTTCTCTTGAGAGATTGTATTGAGGGATGAATTACAAGAAAGAGAACCCCTTTATTTATAGGGGAAGTTGACTTGATCACAAAGTTAGGGTTCCTAACTTTTCTCCTAATAAACGTACAAGTAAACATTCACTAGGAATCAAATATATTTATAACAATTTTATTATATTAGCCATAATTATTATAAGTTATTTAGAAATTGGAAATGAATAGTACTTAATAATATATAAGGGTAAAATAGGTACAATACGGTAAATTATCTCTTGGTTTTTCAAATTGGAAAAATAATAATAGAGATCTATTTTAAGTTTAGTTAAGAAGTAAAAGTAGACGGAAGTATAATATTTTGTTATAAACTAATATAGAAAAAATAAAAATAAAAAGGGAGAGAAAAGAGAGTAATTTTTATTTCTCTTGAGAGATTGTATTAAGGGATTAGAGATACAAAGTTACAACCCCTTTTTATTTATAAGGAAAGTTGACTTGATCCCAAAATAAGGGTTCCTAACTTTTCTTCTAATAAACATACAAGTAGATATTTACTATAATACAAATATATTTACAACACTCTCCCTTGAATGTCTATTTGATATATAATGTGCCTAGTTAAAACCTTACTAGAAATAAACTCAGTGAAAAAAAATCTAGTGAAGGAAAAAGAGTACACATCTCTAATAATACACATTTTGACTGCCTCATTAAAAACCTTACAAGGAAAACCCAGTAGGACAAAACCTTGAAAGGGAAAAGAGTACAACACATATTGGCTCCCCCTCATGAGAACATCAATTCAAAATCTTGAATATTTGCATTCCAATCTTTGTGCATCATCTTCTCGAAAGTTGTAGTTGATAGAGATTTTGTGAATAAATCAACAACATTATCTCTCGAACAAATTTGTTGCATGTTGGTATCACCATTATTTTGGAGATCATGTGTGTAGAAAAGTTTTGGTAAATGTACTTCGTTGTATTTCCTTTTGTGAATACTCCCTTCAATTGGGTCATGCATGATTCTCGACTTGCTTCATGAGGATCTATTATTTTAGCATAATTTGAATGTCATGTAAAATAACATAGTATGATAGTAACCCTTCATCATGAAAATAGATAATATATCTCTATCGAACTCTTATGTCGATCATATGAATATCCTGTATATTCAAAAACTTGACAATATTCGCTAGGATAAACACATTCATATGAGTCCTTTCATTTGTCATATGAAAGTTATCTTATTTCAGTATCTCCATATAAGAGTAAAACTATATCATGCTCATAGTTATAACAAGATGTATAAATGCATCACTTGCACAAGTTATGATACTTCATGACCAACCCAATTCTGCATGATTCTCATTTCAACTTCTTTCAACAGATAATCTATTGCTTTTGAAAATTCTCTAGGAGTTTCAATAATATTCATTAATGTGTTTCCAGTATATCAACTTTGATTGATTTAATCCATATAAGGATTATAAACAAGTTTTTCAAAAACTTGTATATGCTTCAGGTATTTTGAATCTTTTAAGGATTTTTATATAAATTTTGTCAAGTGACAACATTCAGTATTAAATGTGTGACATCTTCTAGTGTTTGGACTATAGGTTCAATAAGCTTTCATGTACCAAGATTTATCATTCCACTTGATAAATATTTCTATGCTAGCATGCATAAATAGATGTAGAATTCAGATCCTCAGAATCTTTTACAATAGTGTGCCATATTGTATCAAAGATATCGTCAATGATATATCATTTTGTATCAATTCACAATGAGACATAAACTATTGAGATCTCATCATTTCATTATTTTTTTTAGGTACCTAAACATCTCATAAGGTTTCATGAAGTGTGATCTAAGGCGTATTTATATGCCTTATTGGCAACTTTGAACCATTTTTACCTTAGTTTCGAGAGCAATAAGTATATATTTTGTATTGTTTTGATGGAATACTTGATAATATTCTAATGAATGTGATTAGACCCTTGTAGGTGAAATTTGTGACTATTTGGAGAGTTTTTGGCGTGGAAAGCAAGGCTTGGAGGAGCTATGAGCGAAGGATATTGAAGATAAGAGGCAAGCCAAGGATTTGAACTTGAAGAATCCAACCAAATCCGCAAAGAAAAGTCGAAGAAAGAAAGAAAATCAGAATCTAAGTGTCAGGCGCGCCAGGTAGCGTGCCGGGCCGCTTTGGACAAAAATTTTACCCAAGTGGACAGCAGAGGGGCGCGTCCAAGGGCGTGCCGGGCCGCTCAGGCACACTTTTTCAGAGGCAAAAATTTTCCTAAGTCCCAGGCGCGCCCAAGGGCGTGCCGAGCCGCTTTTTGGCAAATTTTTGCCCCGAGTTTTTGTCTATAAATAGGGCTTTTGGGTAATTGTATCATTATTACATCATCATTAGACTACTTTGGGCGTTTTTTGGCATTGAAATTAGGTTTCATTCTTCTTCTTTTCATTTTTTATTTCTTTTTATGTTTTTTATCAATTTATGATGTTAAGTCAAGTTATGAGTGGCTAAAATCCCTCATTCTTGGGGTTGAGGCTACGGACATGAATCTCGAGACTTGAAAATTCATGGTTTTATCTGAAGTTTCTCACTTATTGGTTATTCTTGTATTCTTTATTTCACTATTTTAATGCTTGATCGCCATTGAAATAAATCTATTGTCTTGAGAGGAGCTCGAGAGAGAAATTGAGAGATAGAACGGGGAATATAAGGAGCGTGATCTTTACTCGAGGAAGAGATTCCAAGAGATTGATATGCGGTTAGGATCGAGAGGTACCTAATTAGCCGCGCTTGTTCAAATACGAGAAGATAGCTTAAAGGCGTTAGAATTGGTTAAATCTATCCCCGCTCAATGATGTAGTTAGATTTCTAATTTCTAATAGAAGATTATAGTTTGGAGAAGAATATAATCATATTATTAACCTCGTGATCAATAACCAAGATAAACGACTCAAATTGCTTAAACTAGTAATATTCATGATCTAGAGATGATGTTCTGAGTGCCTTGACCCTGGGAATTTACTTTTTATTGAATTTTAAATCATATTTGCGAAAACTGAAGTTACGGTAGTGAAGATAGTAGTTTATAGTCCGCAATCATCTAATTTTTAGTAATAAATTCCTTGTCCTTTTCGCAACACTAGTTTTTAACTATTGTTTGATGCCAAAAAAATTGACTTCTGTTAACGAAAGTCCCTTGGGTTCGATATCCGACTCTTTTAAAGGAGCCATTATATTACTTGAATGATCACGTGCACTTGCGTGTATAGCTGGGTCGCAACAAGGTTTTGGCGCCGTTGCCGGGGACTTTCAAATAGATAGATTTCAATTATTGACGTTTTTACTCTAATTTCCAGCTAAGTGTTGACAACTTGATCTTAGCTATCCTATTTTGTAGGCTCACTTCATCTGAACGCTGGCAGGAAACAAATATTTGGTAACCCCGCAGTCTGAACCTGAAAGATACTTCCACAGATTGAGAAGACAGGCTGCTGATTACCCAATCCCGCAGTTTGAACTGGCAGACGAAGGCATACGGGGTGATCCCATAATAATTGAAGACCCAATTGTGGATAGGCGTGAGCCGATAGTGATGGCAGCTAGGACAGTTCGCGATGTGGCAATCCCAATCGTTACTAATATAACCTTCAGTCTTCAAAAACCAACAGCTGGAGGTAGATTTGAGCTTAAACAGAATATGATGCAACTCTTGCACTCAAGTGGACAGTTTACAGGTCTTGCTCATGAGGACCCGCAGAGGCATATCCAAATTTTTTTGGAGATCAGTGACACATATATTCCTGCGGGTGTATCTTCGAATTATGTGAGACTAACTTTGTTCCCCTTTTCTCTAATGGGGGAAGCAACAAGGTGGTTAGATGCAGAGCCTCCGAATTCTATCACTAATTGGGATGATCTTGCTCGAAAATTCTTGATAAGGTTCTTTCCGTCAGGAAAGACAGCAAAGCTGAGGAGTGAGATATTGAGTTTCAGATAGAGAGATGATGAAAATCTGTACCAAGCCTGGAACCGATTCAAATCCATGTTGAGGGATTGTCCTCATCAAAGTGTCATGTCATAGGCTATTCAAGAGCACATAGCCTTTTTATTATAAACATTTGCTCCTTTTCACTTTTCAAGGATTTTTGTATTTAGAACCGATTGGTCTACTATACTTCATGCATGTCATAGACTTTGTCCTTTATGGACATTCAGTAGGAGCATTTACAACTAAATATAAAATCAATTTTGGGTCAGGAAATGCTCCTAGAATTTGATTTGAATTATCTTTTGAATGAGAATCATATTAATGATCATTCACAACATATTTCTTAGCTACTAATTATCTCCCCCTTATGTTAGAAAAACTAACATATATATCTCAATCAGCTTTAGAGAATCCATCTTTGTGCATCATGGCATATTCACTAATCATATACAGCACATCAAAACTATTAGATGTAATATTTGGTTCTTGACCTTGAAACAATTGAGAGGGAGGAATTATTCATAATTTATTAGTCTAATGCATACAAGTACTATTGTATGAAATATATCATATTTCATACCAACACATGAATCTTTGTTCTCATAAGCAATGATTCAGATATTTATCGGAGATATTCAATGCCAAGTAATTTGAGGCCAAAATTATACATTTTGAGTCATTGTTTGCCTCATATTTAGTATTTTTATTTGTTCCTTTTGAGCATTGATTTTATGGATTGTGCCTAATATTATATTTTAATGATTAGGATTAAAATGGTGTGAAGATGAAAAGATTTGAAGCCAAAACAAACTAAAGCTGGAATATTATAGAAGGAAATCAAGCAGGCAGCTTAATGCAATAAATTTTTTAAAATAATGAAATATGACCTTATCAAATTGTAAATTGTCGCATGACATTCCAATGAGCTTCTGTGTTTTTACCGTGGCACGCTAGTTGTGCTCTGCAATATTAGCGTGTCACGGAGCTTAGGCTCCGCTATTTCAAAGTGGCATGGACCTTGATTTTTTCGGGTACAGATTATCCTACACTATAAATTGGCCACTTAGCTTTAATTCTTTCTATTCTTCGACGACTTGGGATTGAAAAATACATGAGGGAGGCTTCAAATAGGGTTTTACTCTTCTCTTTTTCATAGTTAATTCTTGTATGAACTACATTAATTTTGTAATTGTGAATTAGATTATGAGTGGCTAAAAACCCTCTTTCTAGGATTGAGGCTACAACATGATTGCTTAATTATGGTTTATTAGTTTGGTTTGTATGTTTATCATGTTTTGTGATTGTTCTTGTGCTCTTGCTTTATGATTCTAAGGAGTCATGAACTTTAGGATAAATCCAAGTCTCAAAATGAATTGATCATCGGAGTGGAGGGACGGAACGGAGAACGTAGGGAGTGTGGATTATATCTTTAATTGATTTAATACTAATTGTTAAAGTTTGATTTGAGGTTAGGATAGAGATATACCTAAATGCCCCACTTGGTTAATAAAACGAGAACATAACTTAGTGCATCAAAATTAGAGACTCACATCCCCGCTCAATGATGTAGTTGTGTGACTAATTTGGATAGATGATTTAGCGGGTGACCATCTCCGAGTTATATTATCAACCTCAAAAATCAATAATCACGATAGACACCAACACCGGCTAGAAACCATAGTTATACATGAATGTGAAGTAGATGTCTCAACCCTGAACTCTCCATTTATTGTTTACAATCCAACTTTCATACCGTTATTATTTTTATTACTTAGTTATAATAACAAAACTCAAAACTCTTTTTGGTTACAAATCACACTTGTATAACTTCGATAGTAATACTTGAATTGGATCGTATGCTAAACACCAAGTCCCTATAGGATTGATATTCGTCTCGTAAGAGCCACTTTATTACTTGTATGACCACGTACACTTGCGTTTGCGGTTGGACGTAACAAGTTTTTGGCGCCGTTGTCGCGGACTTGAAAAATTAGCAACCTTCTAATTTTTAGTTTTACTATTTTGTTTGATAAGTGCTGACAACTTTGTCTTAGCTACTAAATTTGTAGGTACAGGTTTAAATCTTAAGCAAGTTGGCAAGGGAAAGGGATTTGGTTTAACCACATCCCAAACCTAAGCGACGCTTGCACCAGTTGAGGAGAGAAGCAACACTTCTCTATCCAATCTCACAAGATCAAAATGACGAGACCATTCCTACAGTTATGGGTGATGAACAACCAGCCCACAAGACAGTGCTGGAAGTGGAATCGCACTCGCAACCAATTTTACCTTCAGTATTTGGAAACTAAAATTAGGAGGTAGATTTGAGCTTAAACAGAACATGGTACAATTGTTGCAAACAAGCGGTCAGTTTACATGCTTGTCACATGAAGATCCATAGTCCATCTATAGAACTTCTTGGAGATCAGTGACACATTCATTCCCATAGGAGTCTCCACAGACTACGTGAGGCTCACTCTTTTCCTATTCTCACTTTTGGGAGAAGCAAAGAGGTGGTTGAAGGCAAAACCTTCAAATTCCATCACTATATGGGACGACAAAGCTAGGAAGTTCCTCATTCGATTCTTTCCATCCGGTAAGATTGCAAGGCTAAGGAGTGAAATCTTGAGCTTCAAGCAGAAGCCTGAAGAGAATTTATACCAAGCATGGAAAAGATTCAAAGGTCTTCTCAGAGATTTCCCTCATCACCAATAATCGAATGATGCACTGGCCCACACTTTTGTGGAAATTCTTGACCCTAAAACAAAGATTTTGCTAGATTCAGCAACAGGTGGTCAAGAATTGGAGAAGACTTATAATGAACTGTACACTCTTCTCAATCGTATTGTACAAGGAAATCCTGACTGGCATGGTGATACATCTCGAGGTATGGTAAAGAGGTTTGCAGGTATGATTGAGGTAGATAGCATTACTACTTTGGCTGCTCAATTGGCATTGTTTTAAAATCAAGTGATTGGGTAGCTTAGCAAATTAAGCTTATCACAGCCTCAAACCCAGGTTAATGCAGTTCAACAGGTATAAAACTTGGTGTAAAATTTATGGTAGTAGTGGTCACTCTGCAGATTTATGTGGAGCAAATCCAGAGTCGGTGAATTTTGTGGGTAATGCACAAAAAGAAAATCAAAATTATAGTAATGCTTACAACCGTAACTGGCAGAGTCGGTCCAACTAATCATGGGGAAATATTAAGTCCAACCTCAGCAGTTTCAGTAGCAACAAGGTATTCAGACCAACACACTGGCCAGCAATATAAAAGAGACTTTGAAAAAGATTCTGGCTAACTAAGAAAAAATTACTGCGGATATAAAAAATCAGTAATTGGCTCAAAATAATCTAGAGACATAGATGGGTCAGTTAGCTCAGGTGCAAAACACAAAACCTCAAGAGGGTTTGCCTAGTGATACAGAGCAAAACCCAAAGCAAGTTATGGAAATTTCCTTGAGGAGTGGTAGAGATCTGATTGATGCACCTCCAAAGAAAAATCATGAGGTACAAGCAGAGTTGATTGCACCTAGGGTGAGAGATAATCAAGATGCAGGCAAAGAAGCTGAAAAGAAGGGGAAATTTGAGTACCCAAATGAAAAGCCGATTGAGTTAGTACCAAAGAGACCACCACCACCATTCCTGCAAATGCTCAAGAAAGCACAAGAGGATGCATATTTCAAGAAGTTCTTTGACATGTTCAAATAACTACACATTAACCTTTCTTTGTTAGATATTTTGCAGGGTATGCCTAAGTATGCTAAATACTTAAAGGACGTGGTGACACATAAGAAGAAACTTAGAGATATAGAGACTGTGGTACTCACTGAGGAGTGCAGTTCTGTAGTTATAAGCAACATGTCTCAAAAGCTCAAGGATCCTGGGAGTTTCACCCTGTCTATACAAATTGGTGAATGTGACATTATGCAAGCTCTGAGTGATTTAGGGGCATGCATCAATTTAATGCCCCTTTCAGTGTTTAATACTCTTGTTTTGGGGAAGCCAAGACCCTCCTCAGTTGTTCTACAAATGGCAGACAAAATTAGAGTGGTCCCCAAAGAAATTATAGAGGATGGGTTGGTAAGTTCATTATTCCTTTTGACTTTATTGTTCTTGACTATGATGTAGATGACAGGGTGCCAATCATATTGGGACATCCATTTTTTGCTACCGGTAGAGCTTTGATAGATGTTAGAGAGGGCACGCTCAAGATGAGACTGAATGATGAAGATGTGGTTTTTAGAGTGTACAAAGCACTCAACACACCCTCACACTACAACTATCTATGAATGATTACAATTATGAAAGTGGATGAGTGTGGGGTAGTGGAGTGCAATATTCCAATCATTTATTCGGACTCTCTCATAGATCGACCTAAATTGATGACTAAGTTTGAGCCTGCAAAGCTTGAATGGAATCCTCAAAAGGTGAATGTGAGAAAAGTTGCAGACCTTGAGTGTGAGCACTCAAGAGTTCAGAAAAGAAGCAGAAGATGAGCCCCGAAAGGGCAAAAAAGGATGAGAGACTGTGGATGATAGTTGTGATATGTGTCGTGCCGCAATAATAAATCAGGCGCTGCTTGGGAGGCAACCCAAGTTAATGTAGTTTTTTTTTTTGGGTATCACTGTCGACACCTAATTTTGCCCTCCCCGACTAAATTTAATCCTGAGATTCTTCGATTTTAAATAAAATTGAAATATTTATTTTATTTGGATAAATGTTTTCTAAAATATTTATCTAAGTTAATTTTGTTATTTGTGTGATGATTATACACTTCTGTATTTCTATGTACACGATTGTATAATTTTTGTTACTTAATAACTATTTTATCAAATCGGCTTTTAATTAAAAGCTCGTCTTGAAAATTGGCTCAAACAGGATAAATTTTTTATTTCAATATAACTTGTTCTTAAAATAATTTAATTGGGGAAATATCTATTTGATTTTATTAAACCAAGAAGCTCGGGATTAAATCATTTATTAATTCGTATCGAATTTTGATTTAATTTGGCCAAATTTATGAAATTTGATCATAATTGAAATCAAATTAGCCATAATTGCAATACAATTGGCCAATTAATTTTTAGTTTGGCCTAAATTTAAATACAATTGGTTGAATTCCTAGTCAATTTGGTTATTTGATTAATAGCCTAATTTCTACCCTCCCTCTTTCACTTTTAATAACCCAATATACCCACTGACCCGACTCAATCCATTACACCTTATAACCCCTTTTCCTTTTTCTCTTTCAGCCATACTCGACAACAATAGCAAATATCGACAACAAAAACAGCCATAACACAGCTCGCCTAAACGATCCCAAATTGATCCAAAATGACCTCACTCACCTTCGTTTCCCACCCTTCGTACAATTTCCATGTGACTATCACAAGCGAATTCGTACTCGAAAGCTTCTAGAGATAGCACATGTGGCCTCTCGAACATTTGAATCCCTTCAGGTGTGGCGTAATTCCATCAATTTCATACGATACAGTACATACGTTGTGCAATTTATATTGGTGGATGAAGTAATTCATTTTCCCCCCAAAATCCCCTCTGAATGTGACCTTAATCATGTCCAAGTTCATGGATGAGTTGAAATCTTATCCTCATCTCTAATTTGAATCCCCCTTCAAAATTCCTAAATTACCCCTGAAATTCCCTTCTCCCACATTGGTGAAGACCCCAAATCGATCCTCACCTTTTTCTATAAATACGGCTACAATTCTCATTGAAAAATCCAAGCCTTAGAGAGTGAAAAACTTCTGAGCAAAAAAGTTTTGAATGTTTGAAAAAATCGTTCAAGCAAGAATAGCGAATTTTCGAATTGAAAGAAGTTATTCGCTAAGTTTCTAGGCTAGAATTCGTGTAAGACTCCTTTGAGTTTTGGATTCCAGCTAAGAAACAAGTGATTTTCCATGGCGACGGTTACGACTAATCTCAAGTCCCGTTTTGTTGCTCCGAGAAAGGTAAACTTTCATTTTTGCTCTTTGCTCTTCTTCTCACTTTTTTTTTTCATCGCACTAGTTATAGTCATTCAATTTTCTGTTTAGTTGTAGTGGTGGGATTGCTTGCTGTAGAGGCTTTGAAAGCCGTAGGTTTTTCCGATGAAGTGTATAGTTGATGTTCTCATTGTTTGGTTCATTGTGTTGGCTTCGTATTTCAGATTTAGCCTTTTGTAAAAAATTTCATTATTTCTCTCGACTTTTGTTTTCTTATCATCCTCTTGTTATTTAAGTTGGAATAGCATGCTAATTCATTCCAGTGTCCTTTTTTTCAATCTCTAGTTCATTATTATACTCTAGTTTCCAGTCTAGTTCTTTTCTTTTATGGTTTTCCTTGGTTTGACCTCGAATTTCCTTCTCTCAAATGTCAAAAGAATGAAGGGTACATGTTCACAATAATATATCAATCCCGTGAATCCTCAATGACCATTTTTGACCCTTATGCGCTTGTTTCGAGTTTGTCAAGGAAAGGTTGAGGATATGAAAGTATTGATGTTGCCATAATACCTAGGTTTCGTTTTCATAATTTGTTTTGATGATGTTTTGTTGTTTAAATCTTACTAGAATAAGAATGGGTTTGTTTTGGTTAGTAGATCACAGATTCGTTTTTCATAGTTCTCTTAATCTTGATCCTCACTCCTAGGCCTAAAACTCTTCAAGTTTTGCAAATGTGTTGGTTCTATTGTTTAAATGATGTGGTAAATCTGGTTTTAGTTGAACAACATTTTCTTGTTCATGTTAAGCTGTTTCCCTTTCTCTTTAGTTTTAGGATTAATTTGTTGCTTGTTTTCACTTACGTGTTGAGTCAAACTGCTTTAAAATATGTATCTTTTTATGTATTTCATTCAAGATCAATCTTTTGTTGCTAAATGAGAATGCTTAGGTCTAGTAGCATGGTCCTTGAACAAACTATTATTTTTTTTTTTAGAAATGTCCAAATATTCACTTCTTTTGAATAATGATATTGCTAATTGAGACTGTTTGTCCACCTTCTTTGATTCATACGAAAAGTTAGTGTTGCCTACTTTTTTTTTCCCCTTATTTTATTCAAAACGACGATATTTGTTAGTTATCCATACCTTTCTCTGCTATTTTTCTTTATATCTGTCTTCTCTTGAAATCTATTTTCAAATGAAAGTATGAAGTTGATAGGAGTGACCCATGTTTGACTGTTCATTATCTTAATCTTGTCCATATATTTTCTCCTTAGGTGAATGTGAATGTGTCTTACTATTTTGTATCACTTGAATACTTGCTAGTTGGTTATTTTAGATCGTGTACTAATCCTTACCTTTTTTGCTTGCATGTGAAAATTCATCCGAGTCCAAAGGGACTCTCTTTCCTCTATTACATTTTGAGTTGGGTCAAAGCCCAACAGCTCCTTCGCATCAAACCTCCCTACCAAGTCCAAATGGGATTGATTTGCAACGGTATACATCATATATATATGCTATATACAGGTCTTGAAAGCTGATATACAAGTTCAGAAGTGAAATTGGGAAAAGGAAGCAAGTATACAGGTCATATACACTAGTATACAGTGAGGATACTGCGAAAATATAAAGGAAAGATGATGATATACAGCTGGTATACACAACTGAAGAATGGGCTAAAAGGGTCCAAAAAAAATGTTAAAGTCCAAATCTGGACAGATTTAAGTGGGACAAAACAGGGGCACAAATCTCAACTTTCTCCCCTTTTATCTGTAATTAATTTTGATTATTTGTTTTATTAACACTAACCATAGTTTAATTTAGTTGAATTCCCCTTAGAATTGTCATAGATTTTGCAAAAAATAATTCTCTCTTCAAAATTAGTTTAATTAGCTTTATTTCATCTTTTCGAATCTCGTAAATAAATTTCTAGGTTTAGTTAAAATCATTTCATTTTCTCAAAAAAATGAATTTCTTTTAAAAGTTAGTCAAATAAAGTGTTTTCAAATAGTCCGGACAACCGCGAGTTAGCGGATACTCTTGGTGCCTTAACACCTTCCAAGAGTATTAATAAGAAACAACTTACCTAGAATTTCTAATTTTCAAAAATGACTTTTCTGATTTAGCCTTTTGAAAAATAATTTAAGGTTTTCTTGATTTTTTCCTAAAAATAAATTAAGTGGTGACTCTCTTTTCAAACCCGGATTTGACTTTTCCAAAGTGTTGAATTCGAAAAATCGCAAAACAATCACCTTTGCTTTTTGTTTTTGTTTTGTTTTGACAGGCTGAAGGAAAGTCTGAGTGCCTGAGATCTAAGCTAAGGAGCATGGAAAACACTAAGTGTGGGGTCCTTTGGACCTCTTTGATGAATATGATGCTACTAACTAGGCCTAGAGGCCTCAAGGAGTATTTATTTTCTTCATTCTTAAATTGTACTTTGGGGATAAAGTGTGATTTTAAGTGTGGGGTGGAGAATCTTTCGATTTATGTTTGGGGTGAAGTGCGCTATAGGAGTCTTTTCGTTATTTGTTTATGTTGCTAGAAAATTTGAAAATACAAAAAGATTTTTTTTTTAGTATTTTTAGTTTTATTTTCTTTTTATTTTTCTAGGAGCACACTTCATCCACCCCTTGGTTTTTCTTTTCGGTTCTTTTCCGAAGGGATGCCCTTTGAACCGACTATCCCTTTTTACTTTTTAAGAGTGATTTTAAAATTTTTAGCTATTAGGATTAATAAAGTAGAACCCTTTACAGATTGATGCTAGGTGCTTTTGTTAGGCTATAAGTGACAACATGATTCAAGTTGGGTTTAACTTGAAAAGCATGCTGAAAATCGGTTGAATGACTATTTTTGAGACACCTAGGCTCATTTATTTGACTCTTGTGTGATTTTAGCTTAAAGTTGAATTCTTTCAATTGCTTGATTGAAATTCTGTAGGGATCCTTCTTGATTTGAACATGTGTCATGTGTGTTGAGGATTTTGTTATATTCCATGTTGCATATTGATGTCTAGAACTTGTTCGGTGTGTTTGCAAAGCGAAATAAGGAATGTTGAGTTTAGGAGATGATATAGACATTTCTTTGATAGCCAAGTTTTATCCCTTGCTTTATCTATCCATAATGCATGATCTTAGTTAGCCCCGTTGAGCCTTTAGCCTATTATTTGGTAGCCTCATATGTAACTTATTCCTTTTCTTTCAACTGACCGTAATTTGATCCAAAACGCCTAAGCGCTTTAGTTGAAAAATTAAGATGTTAAGGAGTGTAAAATTGAAGGAAAAAGTGAAGTTGAAGCCCCAAAGTAATAACTATTGATGTGTTTAAAAAGTTTATGTGTTGTTGGTTAGGAGTAATGTAATGAAAAAAAAAATGATCAAAAGAAGTGAATCATGTATTGATAGCAAATACTCCCTACTAAAGATGTGTAAGCTTACTTAAAGAGATAGGGCAAAACCAAAGAGAGTTTTGAAGAGAAAGGTGGTGTAAAATAGGTTGGTTGAAGATGTTCTTAAATGAAAATGCAATGTCTTAAAGCGCTTGGGAAAGTTAGTCACTGTTCGTGTCCAAAATAGTTTCTATCCGTCCCTTAGCCGACATTACAACCCTTAAAGTCCTACTTGATCTTGAACTTTGATATTCTGATATTAGTGGAGTACTATACTAAGGGCAAGCTTATGGTTCATCTTATGTGGCATGTGAATTTCTTCTGAGAGTGAGCGTAATTCTATTCTTACACCCACTCTTGTGATAACTTATATATTTGTGAGTGAAGATGGGTAACTCTCTTGTTGTGAGGGCATATGGTTGATGAAAAATAGGTGATGTATTTGATTTCTTGGTTGAGTAACTGGCATGAGTTTGCTAATATTGTAGAGTTGGTTTTTGAGGATAGGAGGTTTCGAATTGGTTGTTCATGAGTTCTAAAGTGTTGAATAAAGCATGCTTGATAAGAACTTTTCATCTATGTAGTTCTTATAGTCTTAGCTTGAGTAATCTTGTTAAATTGGGATGTCGAAGTTTTCCTTGTAGCATGAGATATAATATAGTTGTTCGAGGACGAACAAGACTTTAAGTGTGGGGTGGTGATTTGAGGTCAAAATTATATATTTTGAGTCATTGTTTGCCTCATATTTAGTGCTTTTATTTGTCCTTTTTGAGCATTAATTTTATGAATTGTGCCTAATATTATATTTTAATGTTTAGGATTAAAATGGTGTGAAGATGAAAAGATTTGAAGCCAAAACGAATTAAAGATGGAAGATTATAGAAGGAAATCAAGTAGGCAGCTTAATGGAATAAATTTCTTAAAATAATGAAAAGTGACCTTATTGAATTGTAAATTGTCACATGACATTCCAATGAGCTTCAGTGTCTTTGCTGTGGCACGAAAGTTGTGCTCCGCGATATTAGCGTGTCACGGAGCTTAGGCTCCGCGATTTCAAAGTGGCACGGACCTTGATTTTTTCGGGTACAAATTGTCCTACATTATAAATAGGACACTTAGCTTTAATTCTTTTTATTCTTGGACGACTTGGGATTGAAAAATACACGAGGGAGGCTTCAAATAGGGTTTTTATTCTTCTCTTTTTCATTACTTAATTCTTGTATGAACTACATTAATTTTGTAATTGTGAATTAGATTATGAGTGGCTTAAAATCCTCTTTCTAGGATTGAGGATCCAATATGATTGCTTAATTATGGTTTATTAGTTTGGTTTATATGTTTATCATGTCGTTTGATTGTTCTTGTGTTCTTGTTTTACGATTCTAAAGAGTCATGAACTTTAGGATAAATCCAAGTCTCAAAACGAATTGACCATAGGAGTGGAGGGACGGAACGAAGAACGTAGGGAGTGTGAATTATACTTTAATTGATTAAATACTAATTGTTAAAGGTTGATTTGGGGTTAGGATAGACATATACCTAAACTCCCCACTTGGTTAATAAAAAGAGAAGATAACTTAGAGCATCCGAATTAGAGACTCACATCCCCGCTCACCGATGTAGTTGTGAGATTAATTTGGGTAGACAACTTAGAGGGTGACCATCTCCGAGTTATATTATCAACCTCGTAAATCAATAATCATGATAGACACCAACACCGGCTAGATACCATAGTTATGCATGAATGTGAAGTAGATGCCTCAACCCTGGAACTCTCCATATATTGTTTACAATCCAAATTTCATACCATTGTTATTTTTATTACTTAGTTACAATAACAAAACTCAAACTCTTTTTGGTTACAAATCGCACTTGTTTAACTTCGCTAGTAATACTTGAATTGGATTGTCTGCTAAACACCAAGTCCCTATGCGATTAATATTCGGCTCGCAAGAGCCACTTTATTACTTGCACGACCACGTACATTTGCATGTGCGGTTGGACGCAACACCAAGCCATCTTTCATAAACTAGCATTATCAAGATTAGTTGTCTTGATTATATAATCTGGAAGTTGTGCTTTTAACTCAATTATTTTGTACAAGCAATTTTGTGAATGTCAAACTGCTGGTTGACTATAAACGCCCATGTGATCAATTTATAGATGCATCTATTTAAAAGATCACATTACAGGTGAACGGGCCCATATTCACCTTTTATACTTTCCAGAATTTAGAAAATTCAATTCCAACATTCGCCGGTCCAACCAACTTATCATGAGAACAAGTAACATAAAACAATTCCTGAAGAATCTTCTAGTTCTTCAGTATATGTTTAATACTCAATATGCACATCTTTGGGATGGAAAAATGTAACACCCCAGGTGCTACGAACACATAAAAATATACAATAGTTGGAGTATAAGGCTAAATGAAGAAAAGGTGAAGAATCATGTACTGGAAACGAGCATGCGAAAAAAAAAATCACGGCCAGACTCACGTGACGTGAATCACACTCACATGATGTGAATAGTGCCATGGACCAACTTCAGAGAGTTGGAAAAAAGGCTCTGATTTTCACGACTGGACCCACGTGGCATGACTGGGTTCCACGACACCAGTCAAGACACCGTGAAACTTTACCGGCTATGTTGACCAATTTTGACTAGATGAGATTTTGGAGTGTGGGACCCATTAAATGTGTTGGGCTGGGTCAATATTCTGTATTTGAGGCCCAAATACCATGTATTAAGGCATGGGCCTCAACTAATGAAGGAAAGACCCATTCTAAATGGATCAAATATGTGGTAAAGGATAGCTTTGACTTGAGGGTCTATATAAGGGCAAAAATTCAGATTTTATTCATTCAACACTCTCATGCCTCTTGGATATTTTCTCTAAGTCATCCTTATCTCACAAAACCCTAAGGCAACAATACTTGAAGGGACAAGATCATCTCTTTGCAATATTGGTAAGTGTTTACCCTTATGATCCTTATGGATTAATATATATATTGTACATGGAAGGTGGTGTAGTCTTGATGGTTATGTTCAAAGTGTTGAGGAGTCCACTTTGTTTTGGGAAGGTGGAATTAAGTTAAATGATAATAAGAAGGAAGGTGGTAAGATGTACCATGTGTTGGGGTGGTGACTAATTCCATTTTTCCTTGTGAAGTTGTTATGTTATTAGTTTTAAATGTGAATTACCTTTGTGTGTGCATATTGTAGAGTAGCACTTTAAGGAAGAGCCGAATTGTTATAGTTGCATATTGAGAGGCTAAGGTATGTAAGGTTTCTCCTTTCCATATTCATTGGCCATGCCTATTGTCCATATTGCTACCGAGCTTGTTTCTACTCCGAGGTGTTTTAAAGCAAATCATCTCAAGTTTGCTAGCTATAGATATTCACATGTCTCTTATCTAATGATCATGGTTTCAATCTCAAATAATGTTACGACCACCTAAGTACCAATCTCACAAAAGTAAAGAAGTGAAATAATGCATAAGTGTTCTAAGATATGGGTGGCATCCCAGGGGTGGAAAAACACCTAGCATGGGTCGATCCTACTATCACGGGTGGAATCCCAGGGGTTACAATACCTAGCATGGGTCAATCCCGAATTGTGTATTTATAAGGACCGCATCCCAGGGGTTATATTACCTAGCATGGGTCATCCTTTTCTTATCCCACTGATCAGTTGGGCCCGGGCATATTGTGAGTGATATTGAACGTAAAAGCAGAAGAAAGAAATGAAAGTAATGTATTTATTTTCCTCGCTTGAGTATTATGGTGGTCATGCCTATATTGTACCCTCACTTGTATTTGGTTTCATTGAAGTACTTATATCACATGCAGTTGTTTATGGCCTTACATACTCAGTACATTCTTTCGTACTGACGCCCCTTGTGGGACTCACCTTACTTGTTGTAGGCCCAGGAGCTAGCAGACCTCCACTGTAGATTACGTATTTTCTGCGGATTATTGGTGAGCTCCAGGTTGATTCGGAGCTTTCCGTGTCATTGTACATGTTTTGATACTTGTAGTAGAGCTATAAGGCGGGGACTTGTCCCGACCTTAGTACTGGTTTTGTATATCTTTAGAGGCTTGTAGACAGTGAGTCGTCAAGTGTAAAGGTGTTTTACTCTATACGATGTTGTGGGCCCCAACGGCCAACTTTCATGTCTTTATGAAAGTTATTTCCATGACTTCCGCCTTTAGTATCATGTGTTATTTGTGACAGAGTGTTGTTCATCCGGTGACAGGCATATGAGTGTACGTGAACGAAGATTGGTTCTCTCGGGCCTTAACGGCTTCGGGTGCCAGTCCGCCCCAGCGGGGTTTGGGACGTGACAAAAAATCTTTCATACCAACTTATGAACTTATTTGTACTAGTAAACTCCAAATTTACCATGACACATGCTTTTTGTTTTAGTAAATTTCTAATTTACTATTACATGAATAAATTTTCAGATTTACTACTTTGAGAGTAAATTTCAGAATATTTCTTCCTCAGTTGTTCTACCTCTTCTGGATGTGTTACTCCTATCACATTCACACCAGGGAATGGATCTGTACTTATAACAATTGAAATTCGCATTCCCCAGGAATGTAATATAATTATTACGCCTATCAAATTATGATAGCTTAGAATCTCTTTCAAGATATTGCTCAGGAGTAAATCGAGACATACATAAGATTGTATAGAATTTTTCTCTAACATATCTTTCAAAATATACCACGCTTTAAAGCAATTATTGCTTTAGGGGTTATTATTATTGTTGTTCTTTTTCACGTTCATGTACATTCATTCAACCACTTGTCTTCTTTCAGACATATTATGTACTTTTACCACATTCACTTTAGGGAATGGAGCATAGTCAATGGGACAAGTTTCATGACTTTTCATCAAAAGCATATTATTTTGCCTTAGTCATCATTATATCATCACTATGGTGCATTGAAATTCAAACTCAATGGGTTATCCATCTAAAGGCATCTTGGGTCATAAATCAATGAGACTTGAACTTGATATCTTATCATCATGGTGCATCGACATTATAGTCTGATGTCTTACCCTTTTAGTACGATAAAATTTGAATCCACCATTTTACCATTAATATTAGACACCACATAAGTCCATACCTGGATAATAATCTAGATGTTCCTGATCCACTGCATAATTTTAATAACTGCATCAAATTTTTAAGCAAACAAAAATATCTCCACAAGAAGTTGTTCAATGATTCACATGTAAAAGAGAAGGGATGAACTCACTCCTCTGGTTCAAGACCCTTTTGAAACAAAATTGAAATTAAAGTGATTAATGGTTAGCCCGCAGCCGTTAAATTGCCATAGCAAATTGAAACAATGAGTTGATTATTTTGGGATTATCATGCTCTACAACCAAGAAGCTAATTACCTAATAGGTTAGTTAACCTTTAATTTTGATCCAATATCACCAAGCAAACTTGTTTGTATGCTTAGACAGAACATGACTATAAATAAGTAAAACCAAAAGAAATAGATTCCATCTACAGATATACATGCAGCAGTACATACTAATATACCTGATTTGTTACCTATGTTTTTGGTTGCATTTGTTTTTGGTTGCATTCTTTTCCAATTCTCATAATTAGATTAACAACATGGGTTCGTAAGAAGTGCAAATCATAAGGGATAAGGGAGAGAAGAGAGAGTAATTCTTATTTCTCTTGAGGGATTGTATTAAGGGAATAGAGATACAAGGAAGGGAACCCCTTTTATTTATAGAGGAAGTTGACTTGGTCACAAAGTGAAGGTTGCTAACTTTTCTCCTAATAAACATACAAGTAGACATTTCACTATAATATAAATATGTTTATAACAATTTCTATTTGCGGATTTACTTTTCCTATAATAATTAACATGCTATTGGTAACAATCCTATTCTATCGAAGTCTGCAGTCTGAAAACACATAGCCTGTAATGAACCGATTTACAAACACTTTTTCTATTACTTTGACTTATGAAAGGAATTACAACTCAATATAATTATTGGAATTACTAATAACGGAATGAAAAGATTGAACTAAAACGCAAGGGATAGAGAAGAAGGGAGATTAGAAGCTCAGACTAAGAATGGAGATGAGAGGAATCAGACACTTTACTCAATAATATGCATAAACCCTTCGATAGGCTCTACGCCTTTAACGTGCTAACTTTTCTTAAAACCCATATCCAAGAGGAAATCCACTATGTTGGGTTGTTTAGTTTTCTTGCTTAGTATTAACTTCACCCCAAGCCCAAGTCCATCATTAACTGTGTTATTACTTATTTGGTCTATTACACCCTTAATGGGGTTCATACGAAATCTAGTAAAAAGTGGGCCGGTTAAATTTTGACCATAGTGTGATAGTCAATTGCCGGATATGATGCACACTCTAGTTATGGAATTCCACTAAGTTTTTTGTTGTTGTTGTTGTTGATGTCATTATTGACGCTGACCATAGTGTGATAGTCAATAGCCGATTATGATGCACACTCTAGTTACGGAATTACACTAAGTTTTTTTTTTTGTTGTTGTTGTTGATGCACACCAAGCTGCAAAATCAAATAACATATGACTTCTCTTTCCTATTAGTGATGTTGGCTTGAAAATCTTTGCGATCCAAACACTGCAATCTTCCCATAACATAGTTGAACTATCAATCAACTTATAACTCCCTTGAATATAATTATTAGAACTAGAGAGTAGTGTATTTAACATCACCATGATAGTGATTACTTTGCCAAACACATGTACTTACAACGAAGAGCAACAACATATATATCACCTTGAGAAACTCTTTGACATGCTCGAGAAAAATAGAAGCGGCCGAAAGCATAGAAGGAATGCATCCAAGAAATACTAGTTTGCGATTGTCAAAGACAAGAATGCCCCAATGAGAAGTTGTTGCACATTATCTTGGCCCTTTCTCCATTTTTCTTAACTCGTAGTAAATATGCATTCTGAAAACAAGTTACTTAAAAATGAGAAAAAAATGACTTCCCTAATGAAAGTAGCTAGGAAAAAACAAGTTTAACGAGTGAAAATTTCAAGTTCATATATATTGTCTCCTCCCCACCCATCAAACACCTCCTCCAACCCCCACCCTTGACCATTCCACCCCCTCCCCCTTCACGCCCGAGCCCTCACTACCTACCCCATAGTGTTTTGCTATATTACATATAAATTATAATGTTCTTGTGATAATATTTTTCTTGCTTACTTGTCAAACATTAGAAAATTAGTAAGAAATCCACTTGTTTTTCAAGAAAAGATTTTCATAGAAAATATTTTCCTTCATACCAAAGATTCCCTTCATTTAGAATCTTGACATTACTAAAAGAAAAGGGAATTTCCAACGGACATCCAGCCGGAAATTCATTGGAATTTGGCCCATCGATAACATTTTCGACGGACTTCCGACACCTTTTAGTAGTGTGAGAAGCAAAAGTCGTCAAATATACTGAGGCCATAATATTGTGTACCACAACGTTATAGGGGACTTCGTGTTGATCCATACCATATATATTATGTGCTTCAAATAATTTAGACTTATGAAATATAAAGCAAGCGTGGAAGATTTGACACAGTTTTGCATATGCCAAGGATGGACATCCGAGGTCTAAGGCCTCAATTGTTTGAGAAATATTGAAGGTCATTGTGATTAGTTTAGAATTTTGAAAAGAAAAAAAAAGGTTAGAAATCAAGAAAAAAGATCACTGCAATAATGTATATCACATGTGTATCATATCTATCATTGTTCATCATACACATATCTCATAAATATACATGAGATACACGAATATAAAGAAATATATACACGAATATTTTGAAGGATCTATAAAGATATACAGTGCCTCTAAAATCAATTTTCTCACAGCCTCCTATGCACGACCACCACAAAATCATCATAATTACAACTATCACTACAAAAACCAAAAACTTCGTCGTTAAACACTCATAACTATTTTTTTTTTTAATAATTCATTATTAAATAGAATTAGGGAAGACTTTTATTGTTAGCTGCAGAATTCATTTGTCCGTCACTAAATTTTGTTTTCTCACTGGTGTATTCCGGGGTGACAATACAAAATACCAATTCAATCCGAGCGAAAAAAAAAAGAAGAGGGATTAGAAAGATGCCTTGCTGCATCATATGACACAGAGTATATCATACTGTCTCCATGTCAACTAATTTTGTTTTATTGATATAATAAAATAAAATAAAATATATAAAAATAAAGTCATTATTAGAAAGTGATGAGGGTTAGTTGTAGCGGACCAAATCACACCTCTACGGTTTAGACAGTTGCAAGATTCTTACACATTCTTTTTTGATATACAAAATACAATTATTATTTTATAAGACTCATACACATAAACAATCCTTCCTTTTGTTGTATTTGTCTCTTCCTGATTGGAATTTATGTTTTATAAAAAAACAAAAAGAAGAAAAGTGCAAGTTACGTTGGACGGTGGTGGATGATTGAAATTTTATTATTTTTGTTGATTCTTCTCTTATTTCTCGGATGAAATAAATTAGTCGTATAATTTAGTGTGTACCAAGCGATCCCCTATAGTCTTGAGAATTTTTTCCGTTTATGTCTGACTCACATCCAAAAACATTAGCTTCAAAAAAGAATAATTGTCTAAGCCTTATAACGAGCTTAGGATTTAATTCATTTACTAATGTGGGACATTTAGTTCATAAATTCTTTCACATCAATTGTGGATGGGTGTTCGATTTTCTTATTGCGTTAGGCCCAAGGCCTATTCTTTTATCAATTTTTTCAAAAATTTGGGTTTGAATTGTAGAAATGCATAATTTTGTAATTAAAAGATGTAATTTTTTCTTAGTTAATTTGTTTGTGCAAATTAAAATTAATCAGTATCAGTAAATCTTGAATATTGGATTCATACTTAAATATTCAATAATTTTTTTAATATAAATATAAAGTATCAGAAAAAATTAGTACTCCCTTCGTTTAAAAAAGAATGACCTACTTTCCTTTTTAGTCCGTTTAAAAAAGAATGACCCTTTCTTTTTTTGGCAACACTTTAATTCCAACTTTCCACATGACATGTTTAAGACCATAAGATTAAAGGGCATTTTGGTACATTTGCCACAACTTTAATTTAGGACCACAAGATTCAAAAGTCTTCTTTATTTTCTTAAACTCCATGTCAAGTCAAACTAGGTCATTTTTTTCGAAACGTAGGGAATATTAGATTTCTGAATATATGTACGTAATGCTTTAGATCTGGCCCGCAAGTAAATTGCTTTTTTAATTTTATTTTAAACATATATTTAAACATAAACCCACTGATAATGGCACGGCAACTGAACGGTAAAACTAGTGAAACCACTGTATTAAATTCCAAATATTATATTATCAAAATATAATATATAGTTTATGTAATCATCGTCAATAAAAAATTTAACAATTTATAAATCGATTGAGGTCGTACTTGTACTTATGGGTGAGTAAATAATTGCTAATATTTTTTGCGTATTAATTTTGCATTTGTACATGCAATATGAAGTTATGATTTCATATTAGCGTTTGGACATGCTATTTTAGATCATTACCTGAAATTATGATTTTTCAAATTCAAAATTCTCCAAAAGAGATGATTTATGAATCAAATTTCGCAAATTTTGCAAAAAAGAAAAAAAAAACTCATGTTCGACGTGAAGAGATTGTCCAATCCATATAAAGGATTATATCATTGAATAAGTAGTTACTATGTTGTTGACTAATGGATCTTTATAGAGTTGTGTGTATTTGAAAGTTTGTGATCGCAAACCTTCATTATCTAAGGGACATGGAGATATGCACTTTTGCAATGCGGTGCTTTACGATATTCTAATACTTTGTTTATGAACTGTGATTTGCTCATTTGATAAGATTACATAAAAATTGAGAAAATTTTGATAGCTTTCACAGCTTGTGGGGTATTCATATATTTGAGAAAAAAACACATTTTAAAAAATTCAAAGTACATGTCCAAACAAAACTTCAATTTCATATCAATCTGATTTCAAATCATAATTTCATATGGCATGTCTAAACGGACTCTAAATAAGTTTTTCTTTTTTCTCCTCCCTCTTCAAATCTTATCCTCCTCTATGTACATCTATTTATTTTTCATAAATAATTAATTATATTTTATGTTAACTTGAGGTCATGACAAAAATCAGGGAGATTGAATTAAGGGTGACACAAAAGTTTGAGAATAAAATTGTAGTGGCTCAAGATTTAATTATTGAGTAGTGGTGAGAAAAATTTAATCAAGGATTAAGAGATTTTGACTCATGTATGAGAGTTGCACTAAAGTTTTTATTTTTACACTTTGGTCCATCCTTATAAAACCTTATTGTAAAAAGGGAGGGAAAACATTAGCCGCTTTTTCTATTTCTCTCTCCTTCTCCCCGCACATTTTTTCCTCTGCAATTTTTTTTGTTTTGCTTCTTCTTCTTCTTCTTCTTCTTCTTCTTCTTCTCGCGATTGTTGTTGTTGTTGTTGCTGCTTGCTTCTTTTCTTCTTCTCTCCATTCTTCTTATTGTTGCTGCACTATCCCCTATTTCTTCTTCTCGCCATTGTTCTTCTTGCTGTTGTTGCTAGAGGAGAAACGAGAAACCTATTGCTATCCCCTACAAATTTTTTAACCAAATTTTATTCGTATATCACTAGGCATTACTTCATAGGTGATTTTGGTAAGTAAAATTAATGATTTTTAGTTTAATTTCTCATCTGGGTATATCTGCTATTTTTTCAATAATTTTCAGTAGTCTATCCAATAGTTGTTGTATTCATTTACAACAGTTGTTGGATTGTTTCGACTATTGTTAAAGTAGTTCCAACAGATGAGTCATCTGTTGCAACAGATGACCCACCTGTTGCAGCAAAAGGCCTACCTGTTGGATTCATGTTACAGCAGCTCAATCCAACAGGTAAGTCATATGTTGCAACAGATGACTTAGCTGTTGGAATGAGCTGCAGAACCAGTAGCTCAATCCAATATGTAGGTCATCTGCTGCAACAAATGAGTGATCTATTGCAACAAATGACTCATCTATTGCAATAGATGTCTTAGTTGTTGAATTGAGCTGCAGAACCAGTAGCTCAATTCAACAGGTAAGTCATCTGCTGCAATAGATGGGTCATCTATTACAACATATGACTCATCTATTGCAACAGGTGACCTGTCTGTTGGATTCATCTTACATCAGCTGGTAAAGCTGGTTTCGATTCAGAAGCTTAATCCAATAGATAGGTCATCTGCTGTAACAGATGAGTCATCTATTGCAACAGATGAGTCATCTGTTGCAGCAGATGACTTACCTATTGGATTGAGCTACTAGTTCTGAACATGGACCCAATAGATAGGTCATCTATTGCAACAGATGAGTTAATTATTATAACAGATTACTCATCTGTTGTAACAGATGCTTATCTATTGGGACAATGATAGTGCATTTAATTTTATTATTGTACATAGCCACTTAAATTTATTATACTATTATTATTAATTTTTTTAGACAAATTTCTTTAGGTACCATTAATGGAAGATTCAATAAAAATATGTGTTGATTGTCATGGTGAGTGGATCGAGAAGAACAATCAATTTATTTGGCATTGGAAGGATAGTGACATGTTAGAAACGATAGCGATGACAGTCCAAAATGATGTATTATATGATGATTTTGTGAACTTAATCATCAGCAATTATGTACTTAATTGTCAACCAAAAGATCTTGCCATCAGTTACATACACAACTCTTTTGAAAATCAGAGGGTCTTACCTTTTAAGATAAGCGATCAGGTTCGTTTGCATACTATCTGAGTGATGCAGCTAGGCCAATTTTAAGGGTGTACATGGTTGAAAAACCAATAGAGAATCAGAATGTAGAACAAGACCAACAAGATATGTTAAATGATGAATTATATGTTGTGGACATGAATATTCCAGATGATGAGAGTGGAGATGTAGGAGGACCAAACACCTACACCCGTTGTTGCGAGCAATACAGTGGACAGGTCTTAATCAACACAGTCGAGCAATCTTCAAGATGATGAAATAGGTTTTTACAAGAGAATGACATTCAAGAACAAGGAAGAACTAGTCACTTCATTGCATATCGCTTGCTTGAACAAAGATTTCAGACTTAAGAAGATGACTAATTCCCGCAGTGTGTATTATTTCAAATGTGCACATTCAGAGTGTAAGTGGTGGTTTAGGGTTTTGAAATTCATAAGTTCTGATAGATTTTGTATTAGAACTTATGAAAAGTATCACACATGTGGTTCGGAGCATATTACGAGCCATAATCCGCATGCTACGACAAAGGTCATCGGTAAATACTTCAAAAATAGCTTCTCCAGTGGTAAAGGCCTGACTACAAGAGATATGGCCAGTCAAATTCATACAGAATTGGGTTGTAAGGTGAGTTATTGGAAGATTTATAAGGGTATGGAGATTGCAAAGTCTTTGGTTAGGGGAAAACATGTGCACTGGTATGCAGTGCTTGATGCGTACCGTTATATGCTTGAGTCTGTAAATCTAGGAAGTAAGACGGCATTGCAGGTTGCTGAAAATGGAAGGTTCAAGTACTTTTTTATAGCCTATGCATCTTGGATTCATGGTTTGTAACAAATGAGAAAAGTCATAGCCGTCGATGAAATATTCTTAAAGAGCAAGTATAAAGGAGTATTGCTATTGACGGTGGCATAAGATGCGGAGAATCATATCTTTTCGATGGCTT
The DNA here is from genome assembly GCA_031232105.1 of Capsicum rhomboideum. NCBI lineage: Eukaryota > Viridiplantae > Streptophyta > Magnoliopsida > Solanales > Solanaceae > Capsicum > Capsicum rhomboideum. The sequence goes on from CP124716.1 coordinate 139,520,717, forward strand.
ATTGTGTAGTGGAAAAGGAATGTGATGCCTCATACCAATATTTTTTTGAACAAATGAGAAGTTATGTAGATGATATGAATGAGTTGTGCATAATTTCTGATATCAGAAAGTTGGTTTCGATTGTCTACCCTTCAACTCATTTTGGTGTTGCATGAGGCATCTTGGGGAAAATATTAGAAACAACTTTCACAATTCAAAGATCGCATCTTATTTTTATAAATCAGTGAAAGAGTATGATAGAGATGAGTTCTATGACAACTTTAATCAAATAAGGGATATGGTACCCAAGGCAGCCAAAAATCTCAAATGTGTTGGATTCAACAAATGGAGCAGGGTATTCTGTTCGGGAAATAGGTATAATATTATAAATTGAGTGTCTTATCTTGTTTGAGTTTATTGTAATTCTATGTCTTACTAAGTGTTTTATTTTGTATAGGTATAATATTATGAAGTCAAACATTGTTGAGTCAGTGAATGCAATGTTTGAGGTTGAAAGATAATTTCCCATTGTAGCTCTATTTGAAAAAATAAACTTAAGGTTTGCAAAAAAATTCACGAGAGGCGTATGGAGTTGGCCAACTCATCAAATAGACTTGTTCCTACAATGGAAAAACAAATATCAAAGTACATTAACTTGGGGAACAAGTTATTGTCTTATCAAATATCTAACTACAAGTTCACGATCACCAGTCATGGTGATGTTGCCACAGTCGATCTTCAAAGGAGAACTTGTACACGTAGAGTTTTTAACTTGGACAAAATACCTTGTCCACATGCTATGGCAGTGCTTCGAGTCCAATATGGTGCAGATTTTGGAAACAAGATTTTTGAGTACTCATCTCCATATTATTCGGTGAAGAAGTACATAATTGCATATTGTGAGGAAATTAATCTGGTGCCTCCCAAAGATTTGTGGATTGTTCCTTTGGAGATTTTACAGAGAGAAATACCTCATCCATATGTTTACCCAAGCAAATTGGGAAGAAGGGCTAAGAAGAGGAGGCATGGAGTCGGAGAATCATTTCCAACGAGAAAAAAATAAGTGCTTCATATATAAGACGATTGGCCACAAAAGAACTACATGTCCGGATTAAAATGCTCCATAATTATTGTAATAGTAATTAGTCTTGTTGTTGGTTTTGTAAACTTGATGATTTTAACTCATTTTAGTTTAGTTGGTGATGTAATGTATGTTATTTATTGTATAAAATATATTTTTGTTTATGATCCAACAACTCTTGTGTGTGTGGGTTATTATTCTGTTGCTACATATATTGTATTTGTTACAACAGATGGAAAATTAGTTTAAATAATGAAATATATTGCAACATATATGTCATCTGTTGTAATAGATGTATCATCTTTTGAACATTATCAAACAGATATTCACATCTAGTGCAACAGATATAGACATCTGTTGCAGTAGATGTCTAATAAGTTTGATTATTTCTAACAGACTCTAGACTCTAAATATGTTGCAACAGATAAGTTATATGTTGCAACAAATGACTCATCTATTGCAACAGATGACTCATCCGTTGGAAATAATCAAACAGATATACACATCTGTTGCAACAGGTTTAGACATCTATTGCAACGGATGTCTAATATGTTTGATCATCTCCAACAGACTCTATACCTGTTGTAATAGATTAGCTATTTGTTGTAACAGATAAGTCATCTGTTGGAAATATACAAACAGATATACACATTTGTTACAACAAATAAATTATATATTTGATTATTTCCATTATACTCTACATATGTTTGATGTGAATTGCTTCATTGAATCATGATTGGTAGTAAAAGAGGTTATTTAACTATAATTAGCTTTCAATTAACAAGTTCAATTACAATCACAATGAATTTCATAGTAATTACATGTTCAACTAAGTGTATTCATCCTAAACAGAGTGATCAATCAACTAATTTGATGTGAATTGCTTCATTGAATCATGATTGGTAGTAAAAAAGGTTATTTAACTATAATTATATTTCAATTAACAAGTTCATTTATAATATCAATGAATTTCATAGCAATTACATGCTCAACTAAGTGTATTCGTCCTAAACAGAGTGATCAATCAACTAATTTGATGTGAATTGCTTCATTGAATCATGATTGGTAGTAAAAAAAAAAAGGTAATTTAACTATAATTAGCTTTCAATTAACAAGTTCAACTACAATCTCAATGAATTTCATAGCATTTACATGTTCAACTATGTGTATTCGTCCTAAACAGAGTGATCAATCGATTAATTTGATGTGCATTGCTTCATTGAATCATGATTGGTAATAAAAAAGGCTATTTAACTATAATTAACTTTAAATTAACAAGTTCAATTACAATCTCAATGAATTTCATAATAATTACATGTTCAACTAAATACATAACCTATTACAACAGATTATAACCTGTGCAACAGATGGGAATATCTATTTGATTATTTTCAACAGATGTCAATATTTGTTTGATTATTTCCAATAGATGCATCATTTGTTCCAACAGATGACTAATCTGTTGCAACATATGTAGTGTCTGTTAGAAATAATCAAACATATTAGACATCTGCTGAAACAGATATCTCATCTGTTGCAACAGATAAGAGTATTTGTTTAATTATTTCCAACAATGAATCATCTGTTACAGCAGATGACTCATCTGTTGCAACAGATATGTAGATCTTTTTAATTATTTCCAACAAATGACTCATCTGTTGCAAAATATGACAAACCTGCTACAACAGATAAGCATATCTGTCTGATTATTTCCAACAGATGCATCATCTGTTGCAATATATGCAGTGTCTGTTGTCTGTTGGAAACATTCAAATATATTAGGCATCTGCTACAATAAATGAGCATATTTGTTTGATCATTTCCAACAGATATGACAACATTTGAACTTAATAATCCAAAAATTTTCAAATCTAAGTAAAAAATATAATTCATGACAGAAAAAACATGACATTTATCAAACGTAAAATATTGCCAATCAAAATTACAAAAGATACTAGAAATAAAAAATTATTATGTTGTCTAGAAATTACACAAATATGATAGAAATTACAACCCACATCAGGGCTCCAAACTCTGACAGGCTACGCCAGCAGCCCAAACCTCTTGAATCTTTGAAACTGTGTTATCATTCAATAGAGTCTTGGGAGTTATCATACAAGTGTCGGTTATCAAAAGCTCAATGAACGCAAGTGAGTAAGACCCACTGTCGCGCCCCATTTTTCTCGCGAAAAGCGGGATTCGACGTGACAAACTCTTTTGGGATTTAAAGAGTGAAGAGTCGCCACCTAACGAATTAAGGTGCGTTAGGGCACCATTCTAGACTAATTACGAACTTATTTTAATTATTAGCCTACGTCAACCAGAAATTCGGGTAAGGGTTCAAGTTTCCTCCAAAGGAAGGTGTTAGGCACCTTTCGAGGTCCACAAATGTGGGTCCCGGCCGAATCCATATATTACGTGGAAAATTCTATGTGATAAGCAAAAGTCTATTCTATTTATTAACTTAATTTTAACTAAGTGTTAAAAAAAATAAAATAGTTATTTATCTAATTAATATAAACCTAAGTACTACACATTAGGAAAAGTATATAAAAGCAAAATATCAGATAAGCAAGAAGAGAGAAGGACACAATTTATATAACCGAAATATTTTTTATTTTAATAATAACGAACCTAAACTACCCCCAAATAGTTGAACATTCAAAATAAAATAAAGAAAACCGATTTAGAAAAAGATTTTATACAAGGAGTTAATTTTAGCCTATTCGGATCAGCGCCCGGCTTATTAACGGATGACAATGTCGTATGTTGCATTGTCGAACTTTGCTCGAGACAACTTACATCATTTCCGATTTTCTACCTACCCACCTAGCTTTGATTATTAGTCTTAAAGTCGTCCTAAAGAAAGCGATAAAACTAACGTTTCCTAAAATGCCTACCCGTCCCAACTTAATGTCCAAGAGGCGTCGAACTTATTATTTTGGGTAAGGATCTAGACATAGAAAAAGTCTTAGGCTTCCTAATTAGACTCGGAGTTTACGTCATACAAAACAAATAGAACTTACAAATAACATGTAATGGTTTCAAATAAGCCTCTTAATTAGTTAAAATTAAGTAGGTGATTAACATGCTTAAAAGATAGCTATTTATTTTACGTGGTTAAAGCCTATAAGCATGGTTTCTAGGCGAACATATTAATCAGGATGCCAAAAATTAACTAACATGCTAGATATTAAATATACTAAAAACTTGATTAAAGGTACTAAAAATTAATTAGTAATTACAAAAGAAGTTAATTTAGATTGCTAAAAATAATTCAAAATGCTGAAAATTATTCTTGGTTATACTGAAAATTATTTAAACATATCAGACTAATTTAAGTATGCTGGCAATGTCAATTTCTTAATTGCTGAAAACTGTCAAAATATGCTGAAAAAAAAATTAAATTTTAAATGCTAGAAATTCAATTTTTAAATACTGAAAACTATTAAAATATGCTGGAATTTTAATTTTTTTTTTGAATGCTAAAAAATAATATAATATGCTGGAATTTATTTTTTCGAGTGCTGGAATTGATTTTTTAAAAGCTAAAAAAAATATTTAGAAATTACTGAAAATTGTTTTAAATTGCTGGAAATTAGATTAACTTGCTGGAAATTAATAGCAGGTGCTGAAAATAAATTTCAGATGCTGAAAATTAGTTTATTAAAATGCTGAAAATTAATCAATAATGCTGGAGAATGCTGGAAATTAATTTTAATTTCTGAAAAATAAACTTTAGATGCTGAAAATTAATATTTTAGAAGGCTGAAACTTAACTATTATATGCTAGAAAATCAAATAACTTGCTGAAAATTATTTTAATAAACGTTGAAAAATTATCTAAGCTTGACTGAAAACTATTTTAATAAAATGCCGAAAGATTATTACTTTTATTACTTTTAGATGCCGAAAACTAGTAAACATATTTAAACATGCTGAAAAAAAAAACTACATAGACATGCTGGAATTAACTTGAATATGCTGAAAATCAATTTTAACATGCCAAAAATCAATTAAACATGCTTGACTTAAATTAACACATTCAAAATTGATCTAATACGTTCGAAGGTTAGTTAAAGATCCTAAAAACATGATTTCTAAGCGATGAAAGTAATTAATTAATTATCCTAGATTATTTGCCTAAGTTATAAAAACAATTTAGTTAATATGTAAAATTTATTAAATAATCCTAAAAGCATGATATCTAGGTGATAAAATATTTGACACATAAAATCCCCGCCCCCATAGCATTCCCCATATTCCATTACACAATAACGTTTATACAATTATTACAGAACAATGAAATTAAATCTGAAACAAATGGAATCTAGGTGATAAGATTCCTTTGACTTCCTCATCCCGGACAACTCTTCAATTAGTCCCAAATGTGAGTTACGGCTCCTGTTTACCCACAAAAGAAAAAAAACAAAATAAATCCACACATACAAATATGCGCGCGGCTAGTTCAAGCACCAAAGGATCCCACCAGGAAAGATTAAGCAAATAGATTCTCCCTTTTGAATCATGCTTTACACGCATATTATAGAGAAGATAGGCAAAACACGACAAAATAAATCAAGCCGTATAGACCAAAATAAGGGACAAGCAGCACATAAGCCATCCACAATCATGAAACAACATGCCAATACAAATACAATACTAAATATAAGTAGTGAAAATAAATAGCACGGAACATAATCCTGAGAGCATGCTTTCTACTCAATTAAGTCTTAATAACACACAAATATTTGAATGCATTGTTAAAGGAACTAACCGGTTAGAAGCAAAAGCAGTGAAAATTTTATAAGTGGAAGAGGGAGCAATGAGCAGAACGTGTGTCTCCAACCAAATCAAAATAATAGACTCAAAATATTTTAGTGACCGAAAAGTAAAATGCTTAAAGTCTTTTTGAGTATATGTGAATGGGAGCCGAAGTCTGTCCGTAATGAAAAGAGAAGGACTGTTTATATAGTCAGAGAGTTGTGAGCCATCTTAAAAGAAAAGGAAGGAAGAATATTTTTTCCTTTTTCAAATTAGTCAATCAAAACTCCTTCCTTAAACAAATCCGCAGGGAAAACATTATGCTTGGTTACCATAATTAATCACGTAAAACTCAGTCAAAAGAAGTAAACAAAATATTCAAAAATCCGTCAAAAATAATAAAAAATATTTTTTCTTTAATCATGAAAATCGTATCAGTTAAGACAGAATCAAGTCAGAAATACCCAAAATAAATTAAGCCGTAATTTCAGGCCAATTTTACCATACATAGTCGACTATTAGGTTGTCCTACTTTCAATGAAAGGACAAAGATCAATTATGGGTGAAAGTATATTTAGAAGTAAAAATCTGCTAAGTTTAAATAAAGACAGAAAATCAATTCAAGAATCAATCAATGACCAAACATATATTAAAATTTCCAAATATGACCTAATATCAAAGATTCGCATGACCTTTATTAAAACACATAGCAGAAACCTCAAATTGTTATACCCACAAAATTAAATTGCGTAGAGGGATGAAAAAAAATGAACATTAGTATGCAGTTTTCGAGGTGAATTACACTACGTTAAATCCCATAAAGAAATCTGTAAACACATAGGTGAATTAATAATTGGACTGAAAAGTTAGGGTTTAGGGAAAGGTCGCAAAAATTGGGGCTTCTCACACATGGTAGTCTAAGGAGTGTGAATAAACATAGAATTGAAAAAGATTGAATCAAAATCTCAACCAACTTCACCAATTTTCAGATCACACAGAGAAAATAAAAAGGGGTAAAAGAGAATTAAAATAAAATTAAACAAGAAATCGAAACCTTGACACCCATATGGGTTTCGAATTCCGATTAGGTTGGACTTGGCGTTGTGATGGATACCAATCGGGTTTGGCTGGTTCATGGAGGAGCAATTGCGGCTGGTGGCTGTTGGTGTTGGACGGCTGGCGGCTGTTGATGTTTGGCAGTCCACCAGTGGGGGTCGCCGGTGGTGAGATCGGGACTGAGAGAGGGAGGTCGGGAGTATAGGGGTTTCGTTCACCGGCCAGTGGTGGAAGGAGTTAAGCGGCTGGTGGGCCTTGGTTGCTCGCCGGCGTGGAGGTGACGGCGAGAGAGAGAGAGATCAGAGAAGAGGGTGAGGGATGTGGCTGTTTTGGTTCGTGAAGGGAGAAGAGAGGAGAGCGAGCTGGCTGTGAAAGGGGAGAGTGGGTTGCGAGTTGGTGGCTGACTGGTGGCGTTGGTTTGTCGGCGTGAGTTCGCCGGAGGGTGAGGGAGATCGGAGGTGAGGGTTGAGAGAGAAAATCGGTAGAGAGGGAGAGAGAGTTGCGGCTGAGGCTGAGGGAGGAGGTTAGGGTTTGGAATTAAAAAGGAAAGAAAAAGTATTTTTGATCTCAGTCGTTGATCACAAGAGATCAACGGCTGTAATTTTAAAGATCAGGATGGGTCGGATCAGGGTATGAATTGGGTCAAAAATTGGTTTGAATATAATTGGATTAGGGATTTCAATTTGGGTCTTAAATTAAAATCAATTTAGGCTAAAATTGGCACGAAATTGGATACAAAATGGCTAAAAGTTAAATAGATTAGGGAAATTGAATTAGACTGCTATTTCATAAATAAATCAAAATTAATCAATGCCATAAAATCATTATGTAATGTATTATTTAAAATTGGCGATAAATAATAATTGAAAATAGATTATGTACATGTAAATTATGAATACGAATTTTAATAATAACACTATAATAATAATAATAATAATAATAATAATAATAATAATAATAATAATAATAATAATAATAATAATAATAATAATAATAATAAGCAATAAACTATGTTTTTGTAAATTATAAGTATGCATATTTGAGGAAATAATTTAATAAATATTTATAAAATTATGTAAAAATAGTTGTATATTAGTAAATTATATATTATATAAGAATATAAAATTAAATGCTAAAAAATAAATTGCATATCTTAAAATTATGAATATGAAATGACATAATTTATTTGATATCAGAAAATAATAATTAAAAAATTCAAAACTAATATCTTTGATAAAATAGCAGCCTGTGAGGAATATCGGGAGGTCAAAATTGGGAGTCAATAGCTGCCCCTTCGTTGCTTGGGAATGATAGAAGAATTGTCAAGCAACGAAAGTTGACGTAGTAGCCAATTTTGTCCGACCGAAAGGATGGTTTGCTGGAATCGAAAAGCGAGAGAGATTTGTTAAAAGGGTGGGGCCGAGACTTCGGTTTCAAGTCGCCTACATATCTTGGGTTTACGAGAATCAGGTCGTGTGTAGTTCTAGATTTTGGAATGAACAATATTCCTAAAGAATGCCAATGATACGGTACACGGGCAACAACAAAGGTAGTGTGGGACGATGTGATTGGAGTGGATCGAATTCAAAACGGTAGTTTAGTGAGAAGTATGAGAATGAGAAGTGAATGTGTTTCAAACTGTATTGGTGTGATGGAGAGAGAGTGGAGTTGTATCTCGAAAATGGGAGTGAGAGTTACTCCCATTTTTGACTCGTTCTTCCTTCGTTGCCTGCATCCTTCTAGTATCACTAAATAAAATGGTTAGATCATGTGGATGAATAATAAGTAATATTTATTTAAAATGATGCAATTTCCCCGTTAGACTATGAGTATTTGCTTTAAGACGACAAGGATGATGTCTCTAAGCCATGATGTCTTAGGGCCATGATAGCAACAAGTAAATCCCAAGGCCATGAAATGATGTCTGCAGGCCATGAAAATGATGCCTTTAGACTATGACACCTTTGGAGCATGATAAACAGAAAGTAAATCCTTAGGCCATGAAATGATGTCCGCAGACCATGGAAATAACGCCTTTAGACCATGACGCCTTCGGGTAGTTATATAATGATTAAAGAAAGCGTATCTGTATTGATTGCATAACTTGATATAGTTCAGCAGCTTGATGCAATTTGTATACTTGATTGCGAATTCTGCAAGTGCAATGTAATGTAGATTTCTGCGGATGCACTGCGGAGTGAACTCTTGCGGGAGCCATGCAATATCGACCCTTGCAGGAGTCGTGTAATATTCATTTTTGCGGATGCACTGCGGAGTGGACTCTTGCGGGAGCCATGCAAATGTTGACCCTTACAGGAGCCGTGCAATATTCATTTCTTGGATGCACTGCGGTGTGGACTCTTGCCGAAGCCATGCAATATTGACCCTTGCAGGGGCCATGCAGTGTTCATTTCTGCGGATGCACTGCGGTGTGGACTCTTGCAGGAGCCATGCAATATTGACCCTTGTAGGGGCCATGCAATGTTCATTTCTGCGGATGCACTGCGGTATGGACTCTTGCGGGAGCCATGCAATATTGACCCTTGCAGTAGCTGTGCAATGTTGAAGAGAGGGTGGAGTAGCTTAGCTGCTTTCCCATGTTGGATGTATGGTGGACTTTCTTTAATGATGATCGTTCAGGTGTTGCAAGGTAGCCGCTGCATTTGTACCTGTTGTTTCTGCACTCAAAGAAAAAAAATGTAAGTTTGTACAAAGGGGGAGATTGATTTGTGCCTCTGCTATGAATGGCGTACTTCCTTCTGGCTTGATATTATGGAATGATGATAGGCTTCGTCTGAGCTTTTACTTGGGTAGAAATAAAAACAAGTTTTAAAAATTATGTTTCAAAGATGTTTGCCTTGAAAAATGAGAAATGAAAAAGGAAATTAAAATATTATTGAATCATTGATTGTGACACGCTTTGAGACAACACAACTTCTTATAAGTGAATATTTTAGAAATTTTGAAGATCTTCAAAATTTCTGCCCCAGTGTAGATTTGATAGCTTTGATAGGTGAAGGTTTCTTGCTGTGAATTTTTGAGATTTCCTCAAAAATTCTGCCCCAGTATCATAGTTGCACAAATGCTATTTCATGGAATTTTTGAGATCCTCTCAAAAATTCTGCCCCAGTTATATGCTTGTAAGGGGAAATAGAGAATTTTATTATGACAGGACCGAACTCCAAAGGAGTGCCTACGTATCCCTCTTAAACGGGAATCAGGTCAAACGTAGTTCCAATTACAAGGTAAGAAGGCATGAAATAAATCTTAAACATGATATCTCTTGAAAGCATCTGAATTGATAGGCTTGGTCCAAACTTCGCCATCCATTTCGGCAAGTATGAGTGCTCCTCCTGTCAGAACCCGATGAACCATATAAGGTCCTTGCCAATTCGGTGAGAATTTACCTTTTGCTTCATCTTGATGTGGAAAGATCTTTTTCAAAACCAACTGCCCGGGCGAGAAGTGCCTCGGTTTAACCTTCTTGTTGAAAGCTCTGGCCATTCTATTTTGATAGAGTTGACCGTGACAGACTGCATTTATCCTCTTTCCGTCTATGAGTGCCAGTTGCTCAAATCTACCTTGCACCCATTCAACGTCACTCAATTCTGCTTCCTGAATGATTCTGAGAGAGGGTATTTCTACCTCAGCAGGTATCACTGCTTCACTACCATAAACCAGAAGATAAGGTGTGGCCCCCGTAGAGGTTCTGATAGTAGTGCGATATCCTAGCAGGGCAAAAGGTAACTTTTCATGCCAATGCCTGTAATTATCAATCATCTTTTGAAGTATCCTCTTGATATTCTTATTGGCAGCTTCCACCGCTCCATTCATTTGTGGTATGTACGCTGTGGAGTTTCGATGTTTGATCTTGAACATCTCACATGTTGCTCTCATCAAATCGCTAGTGAGGTTGGCACCATTATCTGTGATGATAGACTCAGGTACTCCAAATCGACAAATAATGTGATTTCGAACAAAATCATCTACAACCTTCTTTGTGACTGACTTATGAGAAGTGGCTTCAACCCACTTAGTGAAGTAGTCAATTGTAACAAGAATAAACCTGTGTCCATTAGACGCGGATGGTTCAATAGGACCAATGACGTCCATGCCCCAAGCTGCGAAAGGCCAAGGGGAGCTAGTGACGTGGAGTTCGTTGGGAGGAACTCGAATCATCTCGGCATGAGTTTGGCACTGATGACACTTTTCCACATAACGAATGCAATCGGTCTCCATAGTCAACCAAAAGTAGCCTGATCGCAATATCTTCTTTGCCAACATAAATCCATTCATGTGAGGACCACATCTTCCAGCATGTATCTCCTCAATTAAACTGGACGCTTCCCTAGCTTTGATGCACCTTAGCAGACCCAAGTCTGGAGTCCTCCTATACAGGATTTCCTCATTTAAAAAGAATTGATTTTCTAACCTCCGAATAGTGCGCTTCCAAGTACTCGTTGCATTCTCTGGATAATCTCCGTTTTTCAAATATCCCTGTATATCAGTATACCATGGTTTTCCATTCACTTTTTCCTCTACATGAAAGCAATATGCAGGTTGCTTTTGTATGTGAACGGGGATGGGGTCGATATAATTCTTGTCTGGATGCTGGATCATGGAAGACAAGGTGGCCAAAGCGTCTGCGAACTCATTCTGGATTCTTGAAACATGCTTGAACTCTATCTTGCGAAATCTCTTGCGCAAATCTTGTATACAATCTAAGTACGGTAGGAGTTTTGTGTTTTTTACGGCCCACTCACCTCGTACTTGATGAATCAATAAATTGAAATCTCCAATCACCAATATTTCCTGGATATTCAAATCGATTGCCAAACGAAGCCCTAAAATGCAAGCTTCATATTCAGCCATGATGTTGGTGCAGGGGAATCTGAGTTTCGCTGACACAGGATAATGTTGACCAGTCTCTAAGATCAAAACGACGCCAATACCGACTCCTTTCAAATTTACAGCTCCATCAAAGAATAATCTCCAGCCATCATATTCTTCAGAGATTTCCTCCCCTACGAATGCCACTTCTTCATCAGGAAAGTAAATTTTCAGCGGTTTATACTCTTCGTCCACGGGATTCTCAGCTAAATGATCTGCCAATGCTTGTGCTTTTACCACTTTTGCGTGACATAGACTATGTCAAACTTACTCAATAGTATTTGCCATTTAGCTAGCTTCCCTGTAGGCATTCGTGTCTAAAATATATACTTCAAAGGATCCATTCTGGAGATCAAATAAGTAGTGTATGCCGAGAGATAGTGTCTCAATTTCTAAGCTATCCAGGTCAAAGCATAACATGTGCGTTCTAGTAAGGAATACCAAGCCTCATACGATGTAAATTTCTTGCTCATGTAATAAATTGCCTGCTCCTTTCTGCCTGTCTCATCATGTTGCCCCATAATACAACCAAAAATGTTATCTATCACAGATAAATACAATAGAATGGCCTACCAGGTTCGGGAGGAACCAGAACGGGAGGATTTGATAAATAATCCTTGATTTTGTTGAATGCCTGCTGACACTCTGTCGTCCATTCTATAGCCCCATCCTTCTTCAGTAGCTTGAAAATCGGCTCACAAATAATTGTATGCTGAGCTATAAAGCGACTGATATAGTTAAGGTGGCCTACAAAACTCATTACCTCTTTCTTGCTTTTCAGAGGCGAAAGATCCTGAATAGCTTTGATCTTAGCTGGATCCAATTCTATAACTCGTCGACTGACAATGAAGCCTAACAATTTTTCGATAGGGACCCCGAAGACACATTTCGCAGGATTAAACTTTAAATTGTATTTCCTCAATCTGTTAAAGAACTTTTCCAGGTCGTCCAGATGACTTGATCCCTTTTTGGATTTAATAATGACATCATCCACTTAAACTTTAATTTCTTTGTGAATCATGTCATGGAATAGAGCGGGCATGGCCCTCATGTATGTAGCTCCAACATTTTTCAACCCGAAGGGCATAAACTTGTAACAATAGGTTCCCCAAGGGGTAATAAAAGCGATTTTCTCAGCGTCATCATCATGCATCTTTATCTGATGATAACCGGTGAAGCAATCCACAAATGACTGTGTTTCATGCTTAGCGCAATTATCGATTAACAAATGTATATTCGGGAGCGAAAAATCATTCTTCGGACTAGCTTTGTTGAGATCCCTATAATCCACACAAACTCTGACCTTTCTATCTTTCTTTGGAACAGGCACGACATTGGCAAACCAGGTCAGATACTCAGTTACTTGGAGGATATCGGCCTCAGTTTGCTTCGAAATCTCCTCTTTAATTTTCAAACTCAGATCGGGTTTGTATTTTCTCAGCTTTTGCTTAAAAGGAGGACAAGATGGATCAGTGGCAACCTGTGGGCTAAAATTGACGTACTTAGTCCTGTCATATCGGCATACGACCAAGCATAAACATCCGGGTGTTTCCTCAGAAACTGAATATATTCCTCTTTCTCATCTTTTGGCATATAAATACTAACACGGGTTTCTTTTACTCTCTCAGAATTCCCTATGTTCACTATTTCCGACTCTACAAAGTTTGCCTTGGGTTTATCTGTAAAGTCTTCAACCTTACTGACAAATTCCTCGGGCATTTTATTTTCTTCCACCTCTTCTAATTCACTTATATTATGTTGTGTAGTCTCATTATGTGTCACAATCTCAGACTCAACATTTTTAAAAGTGATTTTGCTGAAAGAAACATAAATAATATCAATAGAATAAAAAGAGAGCTTTTATTAATTCAAAGAATTTTAAATGTCTTCAAACATAACAAAATAACTAAAAGATGTAAATTAGCTCGAAATCGAGTCTATTTATTTCAAACAATAATATAAAATCAAAATCTTCAAATCTACCCAAGTGCTCGGCGAGGCCTAGAAGGAGTGGCAGTCCAATTGTTGAGTGTAGCCTTTCATTCAATGTTCTGACTAGGGGCTCCTCTCTCCTCACTGATGATGACGTTACAATCTTCTTCTTCAGATCCAGTCAAAAAAAAATTCTTCAGACTTTCTAGTATTTCATCTTCACCCTCATCAAGAAACCCGGTGGAGTGAAAAATTTGATATAATGACAGCGAAGGATCAAGTGCCTGACCCTCGTCCATGTAGCCTAATCCAGAAGTGTCATTCTTCACAGAAGGTTGTATGGGTTCAACTATTCCTTGTAATCTGGCCCCAAGACCCTTACCTAGTTCATATCCAGAATTGAGCATTTTCTCACCTTTAATCTTCCAACTCAGCTTTTCTTCCACGTTTCCAACCATCTCTAACGTGTGAAATATTTCTCCATCAAGAACTTTCTTTCCCTCGACAGCTTAGACGGAATATCCTCTTTCACCATGTATTACAACCTCTTGGTGATCGTACTCGAATTTAAGGCATTGGTGTAGTGTGGAGGGAACTGCGCCAGCCATGTGAATCCAGGGCCTACCAAGCAAGAGGTTGTAGGAAGCGGGGATGTCCATCACTTGAAATGTCATGGGAAAAGTAATAGGGCCCATTACCATGTCCAATGTAATCTCTTCAATAGTATCTCGCTGGGAGCCATCAAACGCTTTCACGTTCATCTTCCAATTTTGCATTTTAGCCAAATCGACCTCCAACCTTGTCAGTGTATCTAAAGGACATATGTTCAATCCTGAATCTGGATCAATCAACACTCAAGATACAACCCCTTCTCCGTGCTGCACTGTAACATGCAAGGCTTTATTGTGCGACCTTTCTTTAGGTGGTAGCTCATCCTCATGAAAGGATATCTTTTATGCCTCGAATACCTGCCCGACCATGTGGGCCATCTCTCCCCATGTTATAGTAAATGGTACATAGGCTTCGCTTAACACCTTCGTCAGAGCATTTTTATGGTGTTCAGGAGTCTACAACAGTGTCAGAATGGATATTTGAGCTGGGGTCTTGCTCAGCTGCTCTATCACAGAGTATTCTTTAGCCTGTATCTTCTTACAAGCACCACTCTCCTCTATTTCTATCACGGGTGGCTTGTTTTTACTAGAACTTTCTTGAGTCAGATTTTTTGGTGTATATATTCTCCCAGATCTGGTGATGCCTTGGGCGACATCTGCTTCAGCCACTCTTACTTTACGTGAAGTGTTCTGCTCATAATTCTAAGGAACTGCATGGGAGTTATAAGCAATTGGGGGAGCTCTGAAGACTGTGAAAGGAGTCTTAGGCACTGCTACCTCAACCTCAAACGGTGCCCATTTTGGTGTACTGATGGGTGTACCATTCGCCTTCTTGATGAACTAGATAGAATTTTCCAGGTCTATCAATTCATCAATATTGAGCATGCATACTTGATGATCCGGTAATGGATTATTGGTGACGTTCGGTGTCGGATCTTTCAACTGAATGGCCTTGGTGTCGATAACCATCTAGATTTTATCCTTCAGAGTATAGCATGCTTCTATGGTGTGACCCCTCATCCCAGAATGATACGAGAAAACCTAATGCTTGAGTATTCTCACGTTCGGCAGCAATGGGCATGACATAGCCCATTTTCTTAAGTCTTTCGTACAGTTGGGCTATAGGTTTGGCTAAGGGAGTGTATTGTTTTTTCTGGAAATTGGCTCTAGGTACTTGATTTTGTTGGGGAGAAGGCTGGGGTGTTTGGACATGAGTGGGTTGGACATTATACACGAGATAAGCAGGGCTTTGGAATTGTGGATGTAGTGGATGTGGGGTAGGTACTTGGTATAGAGGGGAATGATATGGCATTGGGGTTTGCATTTGGTAAGGAGATATTGGGTATGGCATTGGAGATTGTGGGTAAGGAGGTGGATTTGTAATAGGATTTTGGTAATTGGGCACACTCTTTGAAGGCTGGGCTAACATCACTGTACCTACCTCTTTTTTCTTCTTGTTCTCAGCAATTCCTCCAGACTGTAAAGCCTTGTTGGCAGCCTGTAAAGCTTCTAGATTGATAATACTTCCATTCTTGAGACCTTCCTCAAGCATTTCACCTACCCTGATGATTTCAGCAAAACTCTTATCCACAACGG
This sequence comes from Capsicum rhomboideum, assembly GCA_031232105.1. Taxonomy (NCBI): domain Eukaryota; kingdom Viridiplantae; phylum Streptophyta; class Magnoliopsida; order Solanales; family Solanaceae; genus Capsicum; species Capsicum rhomboideum. Next base: position 139,536,626 of record CP124716.1, read on the forward strand.
TTATCATTTTCTCAAGATATTGCGTCTCCTGTGTGCGAATAAAGTACTCCTTCATTTGAGATTCTTCAATCGGGGGTCTAGCTCTTGCAGCCTTAGACCTCCATCTTATAGCATAATCCCTGAATGACTCATTAGACTTTTTCTTCAAAGTCTGCATATAGAACCAGTTAGGAGCATTGTCAATGTTGAACCCGAACCTTTCCATAAAATCTGACGCCATATCGATCCATCCTTTTCATTTCCTTGCATCATGCTCAATATACCATGTTAAAGCTTCTCCAGTGAGACTTCTCATGAACATTTTCATTCTTATTCTCTCATCTCTCCCGACTCCAGCCAGTTTATCACAATACATACGCAAATGCGCCTTGGGATCTCCAGTCCCATTATACAGTTCAAATTTTGGAGGTTTGTACCCCTTCGGTAACTCCACATCAGGGTGTACACATAAGTCCTCATAAATGAGCCCCCTTGACCCTTTGCTTCCCTCAAGTTGCTTCAGCCTCTCAATCACAGATTGCATCATAGGGTCCTTTTCTGAAGGGTCAGGTGCATACTAAGGGTAAGTGAATGGAGTTGTTTCGACATAGATGGGGTTCAGAGAGTTGCTATCGGATGCTTGGTTGTAGGATGTGTTAGCGAGAGGCGTATGGAGGTAAGTGGGATATTTAGTATTTTGGACATGCTGAGTGAGATACGTGGGATTTGGAGTATTGTGGGTATTTTGAGGAAGGGGAAGGTTTTGGATATTTTGGGAAAAGGAATGGTTTTGGATGTTTTGGGGAGGAGGAATATTTTGGATATTTTGAGGAAGAGGAAGATTTTGGATTTGAGAAAGAGGGAGTTTTTGGATGTTTTGAGGAGGAGGGAGGTTTTGGATGTTTTGAGTTGAGGGCAATTGATGGCTTGGGGTAAAGGTTTGGGATTTTTCACCACTATGACCGTCCACTTGTGGTTCGAGAGGAGTATTGAGGGTAACAGAAAGATTGGCCAAGTTGTGCACTTGCGCTAATTCTCCTTGCAGTTCGAGAATTTGTTGTCCCATTCTTATGATAATTTCATTTTGTACCATGACACTTTCTCCCTCTGTACTTTTGTCTGTAGCGCTATTGTTATCTCCCATTTTCTCTTTATCTTTCGAACTTGTAAGAGGAGGAAGAGGAGAAGGATCCCCTTTTGATCGTGTGTGATAGGCCAGAGTGCACAAATCAACCTTTGGGAAAGGGGAAAAACAAAACAAATCAAAGACAACCAAAGTTAGCAAAGGGAGACATAGTGTTAGAATGAGCGCATTGGTTTGCAAATAATCGCCCTAAAATGCAAGGAGCCTCGTTGAGCCAGAAGTAGGCCTAAGACGACAAATTTTGTGGTTCATGATGAATAATCCAAGACGCATTAGACGCAAAATGGGAGTTTAGAGTTAGATAACAATAATAATAAAACCCAACTATTTTATTAAATCCAAAAATTTAAAACTACGACAATCTTTTGAGAAAAAATAAACATAAATGAAACTAGGGGAAATGGGTAACAAATGGGGAACATCCTATCATTAGAACTCCTCAATGGTGGTGATTATCTAGAGAGCCTGGAATGATTTGCAGCAGCATCTCTGGAGAAGTGACATAGTGTTGATTCAACAGGTTCCAAGCCCGGATGGATTCCTCCATGTCCTCAAACCCATGATCCTGCTTTTGCTTGCTGAGCTCCACATCCTCGGCATCTTCCATAAGCCATACATATTACTCCGGAGTGCAATAAGCCTGCTCGCCGTACACACTGATAGTCAATAAATTATCCCATCATCGCAACACTTTCTTAACCTTAGGGCTTTCTTGGATCGGTCCAAACTCAACTTCTGACTTGCCCATATGTTCTCGCAGAGGTACGATTTGATTCCTTCCAAATTGATGAAACACCCTTATTGGGGCATATGGTTGAATACTTTTCAGGCCAATAAGCTCGATGTAATAGAGCTCACGACCTCGTATGACAGCAATTGGTGCAGACAACCACGAGTACTTCCATTGAATTTGATAACCCGAAAGCTCTTTCATATACATGTGCCAATACTCCGTACCCACAGGAGCACCAAATAGCCTCATCCTTTTGGAATATGTATCAATTCTATTGCCTGTTCCATCAAGGACATCGATCATGTTGGGGCGCTTGTAAAAGTGCTCCACAATCCACAATTGAAGCAACAGATTGCAACCCTCAAAGAATCTTCCTCCTCTAGCACACTTAGATAGGGCCCTCAACATTTCTGCCACAATCATAGGAACCAAAGTGACCTCTATATTGCCGACTCCCTGAATTATACCTCGAACCACGGAACTAAGGCATATGTCGATCTTCCCATGCTTTCTAGGAAAGACCAAAGCACCCAGTAGAGCTATAGCAAAAGCATTCAACCTCTTCTTTTTCCATTTTTCGGCTGAGCAAGAGAATTCCCTTCGAAATATTTCATGTCCCTCTTTGTGACCAAAACGTTCATACAGAAAATCCAGAGAGATCCACCCGAAGTCCAAGCAAGCTAATTTGAGGTTATTTTTCAGCCCAAGATAATGCAAGAACTTCTTTCCCGATTGTTTGCGAGGCAGGATCATCTTTCGATCTCGATAAAGCAAATTAGTGAATCCACCAATTTCCTCGATGGTGGGTGTTATTTCGAAGTCCTTGAATTTGAAAACCACTCGATTTGGATCCCAGAAATTTAGTAGAGCTTTGATCATATGTCGATCAGGAGCAACATCCATCAAAGATGTCAGAAAACCCAGCGACTGGGGAATCTCTTTACCATGCTCCCTTTTGATGTCATTCCACCACCTCTTTAACTTGTGAGGCACACCGACGACCATTTGGGTGTTAGCAAAAATAGGTACATCCTCCATTGCAAATCTGAAAATATATCAACAAGAAAATTTTTAAACTCCATTTATTATAACTTGGCTTGGATTAAATTATCATGACCACTTAGCACATAATATGTATTTAGGTCGATGGGTGGTGGGACCCTTTCGACAATTGGTAGGTTATACTTGGTGGATTGACCTCGAGGGTCAAATCACCTATGGCTAATGCATGCATGACTTAAATGCAAAGGGGTGGATACGGTACTATCTTAAGTTTTGTAAGAGTTGGTAGACACAGACTGAGAGTAACCTTATGCGAGAAGGTACGTGGTCTTACGGTAGTAAAACTATCCGCTCAACCGCGTCTTAGCCGACTCTCTATAACAGGGGTTTGAAGAGAATTTGGAGAAGTGCGAAGGCACAACATCCGAGTATAGTGAAAGTGTGTGAGAGTGTGAAATTCCCAAGTGGGGGAAGTATGAGCGAAATGTCAATTATGTAAAGCAGTAACACATAGCACGTAATGAAAAGCGCTAACACATTGAAAAATATAAGAAAACAACAAAAAATAAGCAAAATAAATAAGTGCACAATTAAAGGGATAATTGAGGGAATACAAGATAACATATAGACAAGTAAAAAGGGGAAAGGGAAGTGGATGGTCATGGAAAAATGAATCACTTTAGGAAAACAAAGTAACAACAATAAATGGAAATTGTCGAACAACTATAAAAAAGGAATAGAGTTAGTCATAAAAGGGGCAAACCAAAAGGCATACAAATCAAAAGAAAAATAAACATAAAATCCCATGTAACACATGAATTCTTAATGGTTAGAACCTAAGTTTCCCCAGCAGAGTCGCCATGCTGTCGCACCCCATTTTTCTCGCGAAAAGCAGGATTCGACGTGACAAACTCTTTTGGGATTTAAAAAGTGAAGAGCCGCCACCTAACGAATTAAGATGCGTTAGGGCACCATTCTAGACTAATTACGAACTTATTTTAATTATTAGCCTACGTCAACCAGAAATTCGAGTAAGGGTTCAAGTTACCTCGAAAGGAAGGTGTTAGGCACCTTTCGAGGTCCACAAATGTGGGTCCCGACCGAATCCATATATTACGTGGAAAATTCTATGTGATAAGCAAAAGTCTATTCTATTTATTAACTTAATTTTAACTAAGTGTTAAAAAAAATAAAATAGTTATTTATCTAATTAATATAAACCTAAGTACTACACATTAGGAAAAGTATATAAAAGCAAAATATCAGATAAGCAAGAAGAGAGAAGGACACAATTTATATAACCGAAACATTTTTTATTTTAATAATAACGAACCTAAACTACCCCCAAATAGTTGAACATTCAAAATAAGATAAAGAAAACCGATTTAGAAAAAGATTTTATACAAGGAGTTAATTTTAGCCTATTCGGATCAGCTCCCGGCTTATTAACGGATGACAATGTCGTATGTTGCATTGTCGAACTTCGCTCGGGACAACTTACATCATTTCCGATTTTCTACCTACCCACCTAGCTTTGATTATTAGTTTTAAAGTCGTCCTAAAGAAAGCGATAAAACTAACGTTCCCTAAAATGCCTACCCGTCCCAACTTAATGTCCAAGAGGCGTCGAACTTATTATTTTGGGTAAGGATCTAGACATAGAAAAAGTCTTAGGCTTCCTAATTAGACTCGGAGTTTACATCATACAAAAAAAATAGAACTTACAAATAACATGTAACTGTTTCAAATAAGTCTCTTAATTAGTTAAAATTAAGTAGGTGATTAACATGCTTAAAAGATAGCTATTTATTTTACGTGGTTAAAGCCTATAAGCATGGTTTCTAGGCGAACGTATTAATCAGGATGCCAAAAATTAACTAACATGCTAGATATTAAATATACTAAAAACTTGATTAAAGGTACTAAAAATTAATTAGTAATTACAAAAGAAGTTAATTTAGATTGCTAAAAATGATTTAAAATGCTGAAAATTATTCTTGGTTATACTGAAAATTATTTAAACATATCAGACTAATTTAAATATGCTGGCAATGTCAATTTCTTAATTGCTGAAAACTGTCAAAATATGCTGAAAAAAAAATTTAATTTTAAATGCTAGAAATTCAATTTTTAAATACTGAAAACTATTAAAATATGCTGAAAATTATTTTTTTTTGAATGCTAAAAAATAATATAATATGCTGGAATTTATTTTTTCGAGTGCTGGAATTGATTTTTTAAAGGCTAAAAAAATATTTAGAAATTACTGAAAATTGTTTTAAATTGCTGGAAATTAGATTAACCTGCTGGAAATTAATAACAGGTGCTGAAAATAAATTTCAGATGCTGAAAATTAGTTTATTAAAATGCTGAAAATTAATTAATAATTGCTGGAGAATTCTGGAAATTAATTTTAATTTCTGAAAAATAAACTTTACATGCTGAAAATTAATATTTTAGAAGGCTGAAACTTGACTATTATATGCTAGAAAATCTAATAACTTGCTGAAAATTATTTTAATAAACGTTGAAAAATTATCTAAGCTTGGCTGAAAACTATTTTAATAAAATGCCGAAAGATTATTATTTTTATTACTTTTAGATGCCGAAAACTAGTAAACATATTTAAACATGCTGAAAAAAAAAACTACATAGACATGCTGGAATTAACTTGAATATGCTGAAAATCAATTTTAACATGCCAAAAATCAATTAAACACGCTTGACTTAAATTAACACATTCAAAATTGATCTAATACGTTCGAATGTTAGTTAAAGATCCTAAAAACATGATTTCTAAGCGATGAAAGTAATTAATTAATTATCCTAGATTATTTGCCTAAGTTATAAAAACAATTTAGTTAATATGTAAAATTTGTTAAATAATCCTAAAAGCATGATATCTAGGTGATAAAATATTTGACACATAAAATCCCCGCCCCCATAGCATTCCCCATATTCCATTACACAATAACGTTTATACAATTATTACAGAACAATGAAATTAAATCTGAAACAAATGGAATCTAGGTGATAAGGTTCCTTTGACTTCCTCATCCCGGACAACTCTTCAATTAGTTCCAAATGTGAGTTATGGCTCCTGTTTACCCACAAAAGAAAAAAAACAAAAAAATCCACACATACAAATATGCGCGCGGCTAGTTCAAACGCCAAAGGATCCCACCAGGAAAGATTAAGCAAATAGATTCTCCCTTTTGAATCATGCTTTACACGCATATTATAAAGAAGATAGGCAAAACACGACAAAATAAATCAAGCCGTATAGACCAAAATAAGGGATAAGCAGCACATAAGCCATCCACAATCATGAAACAACATGCCAATACAAATACAATACTAAATATAAGTAGTGAAAATAAATAGCATGGAACATAATCCTGAGAGCATGCTTTCTACTCAATTAAGTCTTAATAACACACAAATATTTGAATGCATTGTTAAAAGAACTAACCGGTTAGAAGCAAAAGCAGTGAAAATTTTATAAGTGGAAGAGGGAGCAATGAGCAGAACGTGTGTCTCCAACCAAATCAAAATAATAGACTCAAAATATTTTAGTGACCGAAAAGTAAAATGCTTAAAGTCTTTTTGAGTATATGTGAATGGGAGCCGAAGTCTGTCCGTAATGAAAAGAGAAGGACTGTTTATATAGTCAGAGAGTTGTGAGCCATCTTAAAAGAAAAGGAAGGAAGAATATTTTTTCCTTTTTCAAATTAGTCAATCAAAACTCCTTCCTTAAACAAATCCGCAGGGAAAACATTATGCTTGGTTACCATAATTAATCACGTAAAACTCAGTCAAAAGAAGTAAACAAAATATTCAAAAATCCGTCAAAAATAATAAAAAATATTTTTTCTTTAATCATGAAAATCGTATCAGTTAGGACAGAATCAAGTCAGAAATACCCAAAATAAATTAAGCCGTAATTTCAGGCCAATTTTACCATACATAGTCGACTATTAGGTTGTCCTACTTTCAATGAAAGGACAAAAATCAATTATGGGTGAAAGTATATTTAGAAGTAAAAATCTGCTAAGTTTAAATAAAGACAGAAAATCAATTCAAGAATTAATCAATGACCAAACATATATTAAAATTTCCGAATATGACCTAATATCAAAGATTTGCATGACCTTTATTAAAACACATAGCAGAAACCTCAAATTGTTATACCCACAAAATTAAATTGCGTAGAGGGATGAACAAAAATGAACATTAGTATGCAGTTTTCGAGGTGAATTACACTACGTAAAATCCCATAAAGAAATCTGCAAACACATAGGAGAATTAATAACTGGACTGAAAAGTTAGGGTTTAGGGAAAGGTCGCGAAAATTGGGGCTTCTCACACATGGTAGTCTAAGGGGTGTGAATAAACATAGAATTGAAAAAGATTGAATCAAAATCTCAACCAACTTCACCAATTTTCAGATCACACATAGATAATAAAAAGGGGTAAAAGAGAATTAAAATAAAATTAAACAAGAAATCGAAACCTTGATACCTATATGGGTTTCGAATTCCGATTAGGTTGGACTTGGCGTTGTGATGGATACCAATCGAGTTTGGCTGGTTCATGGAGGAGCAATGGCGGCTGGTGGATATTGGTGTTGGACGGCTGGCGGTTGTTGATGTTTGGCAGTCCACCAGTGGGGGTCGCCTGTGGTGAGATCGGGACTGAGAGAGGGAGGTCGGGAGTATAGGGGTTTCGTTTACCGACCAGTGGTGGAAGGAGGTAGGCGGCTGGTGGGCCTTGGTTGCTCGCCGGCGTGGAGGTGACGGCGAGAGAGAGAGAGAGATCAGAGAAGAGGGTGAGGGGTGTGGCTGTTTTGGTTCGTGAAGGGAGAAGAGAGGAGAGCGAGCTGGCTGTGAGAGAGGAGAGTGGGTTGCGAGTTGGTGGTTGACTGGTGGTGTTGGTTTGCCGGCGTGAGTTCGCCGGAGGGTAAGGGAGATCGGAGGTGAGGGTTGAGAGAGAAAATCGGTAGAGAGGGAGAGAGAGTTGCGGTTGAGGCTGAGGGAGGAGGTTAGGGTTTGGAATTAAAAAGGAAAGACAAAGTATTTTTGATCTCAGCCGTTGATCACAAGAGATCAACGGTTGTAATTTTAAAGATCAGGATGGGTCGGATCAGGGTATGAATTGGGTCAAAAATTGGTTTGAATATAATTGGATTGGGGATTTCAATTTGGGTCTTAAATTAAAATCAATTTAGGCTAAATTGGCACGAAATTGGATACAAAATGGCTAAAAGTTAAATAGATTAGGGAAATTGAATTAGGCTGTTGTTTCATAAATAAATCAAAATTAATCAATGCCATAAAATCATTATGTAATGTATTATTTAAAATTGACGATAAATAATAATTGAAAATAGATTATGTACATGTAAATTATGAATATGAATTTTAATAATAACACTATAATAATAATAATAATAATAATAATAATAATAATAATAATAATAATAATAAGCAATAAACTATGTGTTTGTAAATTATAAGTATGCATATTTGAGAAAATAATTTAATAAATATTTATAAAATTATGTAAAAATAGTTGTATATTAGTAAATTATATATTATATAAGAATATAAAATTAAATGCTAAAAAATAAATTGCATATCTTAAAATTATGAATATGAAATGACAGAATTTATTTGATACCAGGAAATAATAATTAAAAAATTCAAAACTAATATCTTTGATAAAATAGCAGCCTGTGAGGAATATCGGGAGGTCAAAATTGGGTGTCAACACCCACAGTCTCATTCTTGGGAATGTTCTATTTTCGACCTTCAAAAGCCCATCGTTTGTTGAGCAGCTTTTCTAGCAAGTGATTCATTATGCCACTTTGTTTCAACAATTTTAGGAACAACTCCAACAAAGGCTTCATGAAAATCAAACATTCTCAATTTTCAAAACTTGGTATGTTGCAGTCATAAACATTCATGAATCCCTCATTCATGATGATCTCAACAGTCACAAAATATTTTTTTCTCCAAGTTCATGACTGCGAGAATTCTCTTTGCACCTGTCCAATCCATGGCACCCAGATATGGCCTTTTCTCTCTACAGTAATCAAGCATGTCCCCATCCAATTTAAACTCAGCAAGTAACTCCTCAATTTTTCTGCTACCAGGAGTTGTCGCTACTTCGCTGAGTTTGTTGTACCTACTTAAAAAGTTACTGTAGAAGTTGAGGTCCATAATCCTATCCCAGAGATCATAGTACTCAGTGAATTTAAGATGCCTTTCCCGTATGAGGTAAAGAATTTCATCAACATACTGATATAAGAATACAATTTAAATAAGTTAGTAGTAACATATAATAACAAGATACAACAAATGGATAATCTGTTGCAACAGATTACCCATCTATTGCAATGGATTACTATCTGTTGCAACAAATGTGTCATCTATTGCATAAGTTCTCTGAACCTTAATAGATTACCTAGCTACTACAAACTAATGCAATAGATAGATAATCTATTGTAATAGATGACTTATCTGTTGTAACAAATTACCTATCTGTTGCAGCAGATGAGTTCTCTGTTCCATAAGTTCTCTGAAACTGTTAACAAATTTCCCATCTACTGTAAACTAATGCAACAGATGGGTAATCTATTGCAACAAATGACTTATCTGTTGTAATAGATGGGTAATCTGTTGCACCAAATGAGTCATCTAAATGAACATACAAATAAAATTAAATAAATAGAAGGTTAGAAAAAGTAACTTACCCAGTCCTCATAGCACTCCTTCATATTAGTCATGTTTTGGAAGTTTTTGCACCAAATTGATGCATGGAGTAGTCTTCTGGGGCATTTTTTGATTTCATCTATGTCTTCAACTTAGCCTTCCTTGTGGCCTTCACCAACTTATAAACATTCACCTTCTTCAGCTCTCCTTGTTCTCCTATGGCCTATGGAAGTTGCTCAACAGTGCAAGGAACAGGAGTTATAATTTTTCTTGATTTAATATCTGATAGTACCTTAGAAATTGCTCTTCTCCTCTTCTCAACCTCCAAAAGAGTGAATGGTTATGTAATCTTCCTTGATGGAATGACACCTCTCTTAGATATCAATTTCTTAATAGCAATAGTCAGAGCATCAATAAAATTAATCAAGTTGTCATGTCTGTCCTTGCATTCTTGGCATTTGCACACAGAATATGAGCTTGAAGAGGGGCCAAAAGAGGTGGTATGCCCACTGAAAGGGGTGAATCCACCATATCCACCACCAGTATGACTATCATCATGGTCAAATCCTTTTTCAAAAAAATTCCCATGAGCATCATCAACATGCTCATTACCATCATCTCTGACACCAGCATCACCAACATCATCACCACCACCACCACCATCACCACCATAACCAACATTAACACCAACACCTAAATCTGTTGCAGCAGCATCAAAAACCTCAACAGCAGGCTTAACAAGAACAATCTGACCTTCCTTAGGTGCTTTTCTTTTGATGGTTGTTGCTCCAGCCAATTCTTTTTTTATCAAGTCCACCTTAGGATCTAGTTTTGTTTAAACAATCCCTAGAGTAAGAAAGGCAGACATCTCCAACTCTTGCTTAGTAAGGACAATCCAGGGATGTAGAACCTATAAATAAAAGTAGATATATTAAAATCAATCTATAATTTGCAATAGATGGGTAACCTATTGCAACGGGTAAGACATATGCTTCACAGAAATACAACACAATACAAAAAGACTATTTTGATTACTTTCAACAGATGACCCATCTGTTGCAATAGATGAGTCATTTGTTGGAATAATTTTTATGATGTTTCCAACAGATGACTTATCTGTTGTAACAAATGGTTTATCTATTGGAAGAAATCATACCAGTAGCAAGACTGTTTTGATTTCTTCAAATAGATGACCCATCTGTTGCAACAGATGAGTCATATGTTGGAATAATTTTTATGTTGTTTCCAACAGATGACTCATCTATTGTAATAGATTACCCATATATTGTATAATTTACAGTAAATGGGTAATCTGTAGAGATAAGCTGCAATAGATAGGTCATCTGTTGCAATAGATGGTTAATCTGTTGCAATGCTTGTTAACTTGAGTAAAATTATTCTATTTAAAAGAATACTTACTGCATCATTAGAAGGGTTGAAGAGATCAAGGGGATTCATTCTTGAGTTGTTTTGGAAGACAACCACCTAAGGGTCCTTGGATGAGAAAACTCTTCCGAATAGTCCTTAACTTGCTGTCGGAGGTGTGGAATGACTTCAAATGTCCAAGTCTAAAAATGTAAACATGATGCAAATAAAAAATCAGAATAATTGTTCAATAACATAACTAAATAAAACACTAAGGAACTGGGGGTGAAGTTTACCATGAAAGCCCAAGGAAAACTGTATAAGTTGACCGTCTTTGGAGATAACTTTGTCAACAAATATTTGACAGTCAAGAAATAGCTTTCATATCCCCATGGGTAGTTATTGAATGCCTCCAAATCCTAAGCAAGCACCAACAATTAAGGTTCTACGACTTTGTTGGTATCTTTGGCCGATAAAATGGAATGCACAAACCAAATTAAGCACAATGGATCCTTGTGCTTCTTCAAAAACTTTTTGTTCTGGCGATCATTTTTCAACTGCCTGGCCTTGTAGCTAGGTCCAATAATAGCCAACAACTCATTTATTTTATATTTGTCTTTGTTGGTTTTGGTGTCTGTCTTGGTGGCTGTTTTGGTGGCTGTCTTGATGGCTATCTTGGTGGCTGTTTTGGTGGTTGTCTTGGTGGCTGTCTTTCCTTTCTTTCCTACCTTAGCTGATTTAGATGGCTTTCTTTATTTAAGGGTGTAACTGTGGGAAGAGGTTCAGATGGAGGATGGCATCTCAGTCCAGTCACTATGGCAAATTCTTTCATGCCAAAACAAATCGGCATGCCATAGTAGTTTATCCAAATCTCATCCATCTTATTGTCCTCACCCTTCAATGTTTCATCATCATCACTCTTATACTTGATCCTGTGCTTGAGAAGACCATACGCCATGGTCATTTGAAAGTGTGCATTATTATCCTCCGACAGATCAAGTGTCCTAAACAGCTGAACTTAAAGTAATCCTCCAATTTTTCATCCCTCAATATTGTCCTAAATTCATCAAAACCTTTATCTATGACAGATTTAACTACAAAATCACCAGTCAAATCTGTAGGGTTATATATAGGTATCTCAACTTTGAACTTGTCAAAACTAAAAGTTTTGACAAGCTCATGTTGGGATTTTGATCTACGTTCACGAGAGATGGACGACACCTCAATATCATCATCAATATTATCATCAGCTCTTTCCTCTTCATCCTCTCTTGCATTTTCCTCTTCAGCATCTTTCTTACTTTTCTTTCCATCTTCTTCCTCATTTTCTTTTTCATTTTTTTTCTCTTCATCATCACCTTCATCCTCACTTTTCTCATCACCTTTATCCTCATCTCCTTTATCATTTTCTTTATCATCTCCATCCTTACCATCTCCATCTTATTCCTTATTTTTATTTTCATCTTCATCCTCTACAACTTCTTCCTCATTTCCCTCTACCTTCCTTTTCTACATCATCTCTAGATCTTTCAACTGATTCTCCTTCATTATCTTCTTCATTAGCTCTTTCTACATCTTCATTCTCTTTCTGTACATCATTATTTATTTGTGAATGGGCTTGTTCAACAAGTTCTTCTAATGGTGTTTGTAATTTATCTTTTTTACTTTGTCAGAAGTTGATTCACTTTCTTTTCTTTTAGGAGCCATTCTATCTACAAACAAGAGGAAAACAAAAAAAAATTACAATTGTTTTGTGCATCATTAAAAAAAGAATAACAATAAATTTAATAAATACAATACAGTACAAAATATTTCCAACAGATGACCCATCTGTTGGAAGAAATAAAAAAAGTTTTGCTATTGTTTTGCTTTCTTCCAACAGATGATCTATCTGTTGCAACAGATGAGTCATCTGTTAGAAGAACTATTATGATTTCATCCAACATATTACCCATTTGTTGCAACAGATGAGTCATATGTTGGAAGAAATCAAACTAGTAGCTAAGACTATTTTGATTTCTTTAAACAAATGACCTATCTGTTTCAACAGATGAGTCATCTGTTGGAAATATTTTTAAAATAAACCAACAGATGGTATAGTTGTTTCCAACAGATGCTTAATATATTCCAATAGATTCTTATTCTGTTGCAACATATTACACATCTGTTGGGCAACATTTGTACCATGCACATATATAAACAAGAACACCACCACCTTTTGTTCAATTTTCTAAGAACACCACCAACACCAACACCAATAACAAGCTATATTACACCAAGAACATCACCAACAATAACACCAACAACAAGTTATAACACCTTTTGAACAACACCAATGTTTTTACCAATACACCAATACCAACAACACCAACAAAATCAATAAAATCAACAAAACTAACAAAACCAACAACAACAACAATAACGCCAACAAAACAAAACTAGTGCACCAAGAACACAAACAACAACAACAACACCAATAAGCTATAACACCTCTTGAACAACACTAATGTTTTTACCAATACACCAATACCACCAACACCAACAAAACCAAGAACACCAACAAAACCAACAAGAATACCAACAAAACAAAACTAGGGCACTAAGAACACCAACAACAACACCAGCAAGACAAAACTAGGGCACGAAGAACACCAACAACACCAAGAACGAAAATAATAACACCAACAAAACAAAACTAGGGAACCAAGAACACCAACAACACCCACCACCAACACCAACCAAACACCAAGTGAAGTGATTCAATACAACAAGACAAAATTGTCACAACATATATCTTCAAAAAAAGTCAAAATTCAAGTTTTACTATTTTTACAATAATTTTGGAGAACAAGAATAACAACAATAGAAAAAAAATTATATTTTATTTAGAAAAAATACCACATTTACATCAACCACCATATTAAGAGAACAAATACCATAAATTAGGGTTTTCTCGGGTTCTTCTTTCATTTTTGAGCATTATATCTCAAAATTGTTAACCCATACTTGAAGAGAATACAACTAAAATTCTTCTATTTCTTCATTAACTAAAAAACTCTAATTTTTTGAATACCAACAAAAAGAGAAGTCTTTACCTACGAAGAAAGAGAAATTGACAGCTATAAGGGAAGATGAAAGGATAAAGAAGTCGAATGTAGGGTCTCCAGAGGTTGAAATTCGCCGGAGATGTTGCTGGCGGCAATCTATTGGGATGAGTTTTGGAGTTTTGTTGGAAGACGAGTGAGTTGAAAGAGAGTGGAGAGAAAATGTTTGGAGAGAAAGTAGTTTTTTTTTTTTGTTTTGAAAAACTGATTTATGAATAATGATTGGGTTCTTTTATTTTTATTACACATTAAATAAGTTGTGTATTGATTTGTATTTTAGAAAAGATTAACAAGTTTTAAAAATATTAAATTGGTCCCCAATTAACTTAATCAAATTTTTTAAGGGCCTTTTGATCTTGGCCTTCGTCAATGTCATCAAAATTTAAAACCAAACTTGAAGGACACCTTTTGTTCAATTTTCTCCAAAAACCACCACCTGAACTCTATTAGACCACCATTTCAATACTATAAAAGAATGTTAGCCTTTTTGAGTATTCAAAGTCCACTTGAAACCTTAGAAGGAAACATAGAGATCCAAACATGAATTATGAAATGTTTCTCTTTTTGTTTTTAAAATTTTAAAAAGTACGATGCCACATTATAGTGCATAATTGAGCCTGTTTTTTTAAATCTAACACACTTTAGTTTTCTTAATTTATGAGTTGTTTACTCAAATCCTACATAGAAATTGTCTAATTCATTTGGATAGATATTGTCTGTCACTGCTTCGATTGGCAGTTGGTATACAAGTAAGTCACTTTTTTCTCATTGATTAAGGTTTAAGATATACATAATGAGCCTTGAAAAAAACTTTTTATTATCAGTGTAATTTAATATGTTATATTAGATTAGATACTTTATTTCAAAAGTATTAAACTATACTTTGTTCATAATTGTGTCAGTTTTTTACTTATTATTGTGGATAAATTGATCTGGATGAAGAATCCAACGTGCCACATATACTTTTTGGATTTTGTCCCTCTGAAACACCCCTGGAGATATGATCGACCCCTGCAACCAGTCCATCACCAATCTACCACCTTTAAAACCACCTAGACCTCCCCCGTTAAGTGGAAATGACAACATGGATGAAGACCTGCCAAAAAACCAATCCTTCAGGGACATCTTCAAGGATAAAAGAGTAGAGCTAAATTAGTCCTATACTAACAATTTGACACGGATGGAAAATAAAATTGACTACAATGATGGACCCATTCTCTTATCTGAAGAAGAAAGGGCCAGAATTTACCTCCCATGGAAACATTCAGTGATAGTTAAATTGATCGAAAAAAAAAATCCACACCAATACTTGAAAACGAAACTAACTGATCTATGGCAACTAGCTGAAAATCTTGTACTCATTGATTTGGGTCATGATTTTTACATAGCAAAGTTCAATAAACTGGAAAGCATGAACAAGGCTTTTCACGAAGGGCCTTGGTTTGTCCTGGGTAAATTTCTCCTTGTCAAAGGGTGGAAAACAAATTTCATTCCCCAGAATTCCACCCTAACGCATACAACCATCTTGAACCGACTCCCCCATCTTCCAACCAAATTTTATAATCGAGAAATACTAGAAAAGGTGGGAAAAATTAGGATCTCTACTCAAAATTGATTCATGTACCTTAGCCACTTTGAGAGAAAGATATGCGAGAATATGCATATAAGTACTACTCGAGATACCAGTCAAAAAAACTGTCATATTTAGGCATCATGTTCAGGAGGTGGTGTATGAAGGAGAAGGATCTATGTGCACGGGTTGTGGAGAATAGGTCATGTCCTCAAATTTTTCTCCTCACCACCACAATCTAACACCTCAAGTACAAAGGCATCCACCTCTGCAGAGGAAACCATAGGTGACCTAGCTAAAGGAATGTGGAAAACTGTCATTTTCCCCCCAAAAAATCCAAAGCAACAACTATGCAAAAAAAAAAAGGAATAATGACAAATCAGAAACCCAAACCCCAACATAGGTAAAAGATTTTGATGCATTAACAGGTAAGTTTCTAACCCCTCTTACTTTTATTCTAGCTTATGCAAATTCCTTTATTAATAATGTAAAATTGGAAAATCGTAAAGAAAAGAGAAAGCAGAGATTGGAAGCCCCTATGAATTCCCAATCGAAAAGCATGGATCCACCAAGCCTAGCTACCAGCGGAATGGCCAAGGAGAGACCCTACTCGCACAAAAATCATGTGATAACTCTATCAAAAGCAGAGAGAAACTTACCCACAGTTGGCAACCCTCTCCTTTCTTTTGTCAACGCAGAGGGCCCATAACCAATGCCAAGTAATACTGATATCCCTGTCAGCTTTGCCCCTATTCAGAGCGCCTCTATTTCAAAAATTAACTCCCATTCTCAAACCGCGCCTCCAGCGGAGGCAGGTAATCATCACAAAGAAGCTATTGACAAAACTATGGAGGTTACGTCAATTAACTTCACCACAACTATATACCCTTTTGTCCTCAAAATGGACATAAGCAGCCCCAAAAAACACTCAAACGCCTATTACCACCAAAAATGGCAACCAATAATGGCAACAAGAGTGCTTCTCCAAAAGATCCCATCTTCATGGTGATAGCTCTGTTACAAGCAGACCACATCCCTCAGCCCTGGTTAGAGCTGACACTCCAAGACATGAACTTCACACTCAATGGCACAATCAACTCTCAACCGGTAGTGATTCTCCTTCAAGACCCCCCTTACCTGGAAAACCTAGTCAAAGACTGCATAGATCATGCAGTCCAAAGGCTAGTCAACCAAGTTTGGATGCAGACACTTCTACAAGCCCAACTCATGGGATATTCTATCCAACTATATTCACTGGAGTACAATTTCCTGAGCACTTCAAAGCTTGACTTTCTTCCCCCCCCCCCCCCCTCTCCCCCCGCCCCCCAATCCCTCCTCAACCCTTAATTCATTCCTTGGGCCCCTCAAGGAAATCTCTTTCAGTAGAACCTCCCCCCATTTCCTTAGAAAGAAGGCTTAGAAAGGGAGGACATCACACCACTAGAGACTCTATGGCAATGCAATAAGGAATTGCAGTGAGTGCTAGACTCCTTTGTGGAATAGAAAAATTAAAGCTTACCCCTTGGAAAACATGTTTCACAAAGAGTTCAAAGAGCCTACCATATAAGCTACTATAGTGTACTTTCTAGAGGTTCTGATGAAATGCCTTCTAAAGGTAAGAAACCAGATAGATTCTTCCCCTTCGATTGTGACTCTGAATGCAATACAAATGAAGGACCACCCATCTACAATAGGGAATGGCAAGAACTTAGAGGAGGCCCATACCAATCAGTTTAACATGATTAGTTTCCTTATTTGGAATGTTAGGGGAGCCAATAGTGATAGCTTTAGAAGACACTGCACATCTCTAGTTAAGATGCATAAGCCCTCCATGTTATTCCTCTTAGAAACCAAGATGACTGACCATAAGAGAATTACTAAAGAGCTTGGATTTGATGATCAAATCCAATCAGAAGTTGTGGGCCTCTCTGGAGGCATAGTCATCATGTGGAAGGAAAATATCATTACGCTAGAAGACATCTCCATCACTCCTAAGGGCATCTATGTCATGGTCAAGGTACTCTCCTCTTCTCACTCTTGGCTCTTCTCTAGCATTTATACCAGTAATGATTTTAATAATAGAAGTACTCTTTGGGATAATCTCATAAACATATAACAAAATTACAAGGTTGAGTGGTTCATTGGAGGTGACTTCAATGAAGTGCTCCAAGCCAAAGAAAAATTTGGAGGGAATAACTCAACAATAAGAGAGCTGACCTATTCTGGCACTGTTTAAACCAATGTAATATGGTAGACTTAGGTTTTAAAGGAAGTAAGTTTACTTAGACTAATAAAAGGTACAAGAATAGGCGAAGTCTCATCCTAGAAAGGCTTGACAGATGTCTTGCTAATGACTCTTGGATAATCAAGTATCCTAATGATAGTGTTACTCACCTTCCTAGAACCACTCTAACCACTGCCCTCTCTTGGTCAACATGACTAACACTAGACCTTTCAGAGAAGCGAGGCCCTTCAGAATAGAGCCCATGTGGTGTGGGCACCCATTCTTTAGATATGTTGTCCACTCTTCTTTTGACCCTCCAAACCAACTCACAAATGCCATTCAGTTTTTCCAAGGAAATGTATCCCACTGGAATACCAATATCTTTGGGAACATATTCCATAAGACGAAAAAAAATCTTGGAAAGAATTAATGGGATCTAAAAATCTACCCATTATCCTTATAATTCTTTCCTTCAAAACTTCGAAACTGAGCTTCTTAGAGACTATGATTCCCTCCTTAAATTTGAAGAGGACTTTTGGAGGACTAAATCTAGGATCACCTGGCTCCAAGAAGGAGACTCAAATACCAGACTTTTCCATACTTCTGCCCTTAACAGAAGAAGGAAAACAAAATCCATTCTCTAAAAGACTCTGATGGAAACACTATTACTAACTAAGAAGAAATCAAACTCAACATCATTGATTTTTTCTCCAGTATCTACACAACTGAGTATAATCTTTCAAAGATAAAGACTCTCCCCATCCCTAACTTCCTACCCCACCTTACTTAGTCCAATATTGCTCTCCTTAGTGCCCCTCTCACTCAGGCTGAAGTCCACCTGGCCATCAAATCCTTCAAGGCCATTAAAGCTCCAGGACCTGATGGCATCCACCCCATCTTCTACCAACGATACTGGAATATAGTAAAGGATAATATTTTTACCTTCTGCAAGGAATGCTTTGAAATTGAAACCATTAACCCCACTATGACTAAAACTCTCTTGTGCCTCATTCCAAAATGTGCAAATGCCAACCAAGTCAAAAACTTCAGACTTATTGGGCTATGCAACACTACCTATAAATTGGTCACAAAAATCATAATAAACCGAATTAAGCCTTTCTTTCCCTCTATCATTGCCCCTAATCGGGAAAGCTTTCTTTCTAATAGGAGGGCTTCTGACAATGATATCATTTTCTAGGAATTAATTTCCTACTTTAGGAAAATGAAAGGAGAAAAAAGTAATATGATCCTCAAAATTGACCTTGAGAAAGTCTTTGACAGATTAGAATGGGCATTCATTAGAGATACCCTAATCCACTTCAGGTTCCCTCCTAATCTTATCAAACTCCTCAAGTCCTATATCTCCATAAGTTCCATTTTCATTCTGGTTAATGGAATAAGAACTACCTCTTTCAACCCTTCAAGAGGTATTAGGCAGGGTGATCCCATTTCTCCATATATATTTATCATGTGTATGAAGAGATTGTCTAGATCGATTGACTC
Source organism: Capsicum rhomboideum (assembly GCA_031232105.1). NCBI lineage: Eukaryota > Viridiplantae > Streptophyta > Magnoliopsida > Solanales > Solanaceae > Capsicum > Capsicum rhomboideum. The sequence goes on from CP124716.1 coordinate 139,555,963, forward strand.
CTTTGTCTGCTCTAGAACTTAGACCCCAATCTCAGTGTTAGGCTCTGGGCCTCACTTTTCTCATTTAGTTTTTGTAGATGACCTCACCCTTTTCTCTAGAGCCACTCCTAAAGACTGTAGAACAATTAACTTAGCCCTCACAGATTTCTGTAACAAATCTGGTCAAAAACTCAGTCTCAACAAGTCCAAGGTGATCTTCTCTTCAAATTGTATCCTTCACACTGCCAACCAGTGTTCTACTATTCTTAGAATTCCACCAGTAATAACTTTGGGAAATACCTTAATTTCCCAATCTTTCACACAAAGCCTACTAACAATGATTTTCGATACATAATTGACAGAATGCACACTAGGCTTGCTAGTTGGAAGAAAAAAATATACAATATGACTGGTAGAACAATCCTAACCAAAGCTATCCTTAGTAGCATTCCCTCTCATACCATGCAGTACATCCATCTCCCTTCCAAAATCACCAGTGTTATTAATAGAATTCAAAGGAATTTTATTTGGGGCATAATTGCTGAGAAGAGAAAGATACATCTAATTGGTTGGGACACTTTGACCCTTCCCAAAGATAAAGGTGGATTGGGACTCCAAAGAGTGAGATTAAGAATAAAGCACACCATGAAAGTCTTGTATGGAGAATGTACCATAATACTGAAGCTCTCTGGACCAAGCTCCTCTACCAAAAATACTGCAGATGGGGTTAGGACATATGTATGAAAAACCCAAGATAGACCATTAACAAGAGTAATAGGGCCAGGCTTTTAAAGATGGATGGATCCCCAATATGGACTCCATTATAAGCTACATTTAAGGTCCCCTTAACAAGAGAGAGGAACAAATTAAAGTCAATAATTTGCTTCCTAATGGTAGATGGGACCTCAATTCTTTGTCCTTAAACCTTCCCACTGAACTCTCCTTTATAATCCAAAACTATTTTATCCCTCCCCACTCTACAAGAGAAGACATTCTCCATTGGAATGCCACCAAAAATAATCTCTTCTCCATGAAAAGTACCTACTACACCAGTAATGAAACTCAGCCTTCAAGTGAGAATAAAAACACAAAACTCAACTATGAATTAATCTCTTATCTGTGTTTACAACTCTCAAGAACAAGTATATGGACTTAAAAGATGTAATAGTACATAAACTCAAACATAAAACCTAATAGGAGATGGCATCATATTATGAACAAATGACCAAATTAAACACATATACAAATGGCATTACCTAAAAAAATAGCAACTAATAATGCAACCCGTGTGCCCTCACAATAAAGAAGTCCCGTATGCTCACAATCTAAAGATACAAATATAAATAGGGATTGAATTAAAGAACTCACTCTCATAAAAAAGGTCTAACAGTATGCATGAAATACCATACACTTGTCCTTATTTTCTATGCCTTAGTCTTTCAGACAGTCAGATTAGGATTACTATTGGACTTTTATTGGCTTGTAATGTAGGCTTGGGGATAGGTATGGTAGATATGGATAAAGTGACTCAACCCTCCTTGTCATTACACTAATTTTGGCTTCACTTTTCAACCTCATTTTTTTCTTCTACCTTGTTTTTCTTCAGATTTTGGATGTGGTTTTCTTTTTACACTCTTTTTTTTTCTTCTTTTCATTTTTTCTTTTTTTCTTTTTCTTTTTTTAAACCATGCCAATATCCTTTTTCTTTTCTTTTACTAACTTCTTTTTCATACCCACTTCAAACGACGCACCCCTAACTTAGGCAATTTGTCTGAGTTGAGGTTCACAATGTCCAAGAAGGGACCAGGGTCAAAACAGGTTCATTGGAATAAAAAATAGGAAGGTGAATAGGCTAGTGAAAGAAATAGGTATATTAAAGCTCAAAATCAAGATCAAGGGATAATTATTTTATTTGGTAGGGTTTTTTAGGCTAAGAGTGGAGTATTCAAGAATGATCTATGATCCTTTCCAAACCAACTATCCTATAACCTAGGTAAGACTAATCGAAAAAGTTTTAGATTGCTCACACATAGTCGAACTAAGTAAGTACCTCACACGCACATAACATAGGATTACATTATCAACTACTACCTATCTAAATCATGCATTGCTAAGCTAGATTATCATGCCTATAATTCTAATGCCATAACAACATCCATAGAAGTCGCAGTTCAAAACAGACACAACACACAGTCTAAAATAATTTTTAGTAGGGGTATCCTAAAACCAACACAAAACATTCAAAACATTGAATGCTTGACTGTACTAAGGTTCTCCTATTTTTCTCCTAATTAAACACAACAAAAATGGTAAATATTCTGGTTTCCATTATAGCACACCCAAGAGAAAAGAAACATAGAATTAAAAAAAACCTCGAGTGGTGGTACACCCCCACCCCTAACTTAAAGAACATACAGTGTCCTTATAACATGACTATAATTAAAAAATATAAGAACAAGAGGTAAGGATATACCTGTGGTGCCCTAGGTGTTGTATATGGACTCATCAGCTGCTAGGGTCGTAGAGATCACCCCCAGTCTCCAATCTCATGGCATCGACTGTGGTTGGTGCACTCAAATCAATGTTGGCACCGATGATGAACGGTGCACTCAATGAAGTAGCACTAGTGAGGGCAACTGTCGTACTCCCACCCTTATCAAAAGTAGTAATAGTATTATCACTCAGTACCTCACAAACTCCAGAGCCATTGGCCTCTCGCATCCTCTCATACATCTCAGACAAGTGTAGATTAGAAAACTGTTTGCTCGCCTCTGTTGCTTTCTTCACATTCTTTTTGTCTCTCTTTCTCTTCTTCTTTCACTGGGCTGGCTCTTCACTATAATCAACACTTTTCCCATGACTTTATCACCCCAAATGTAGGGCACCTCAATGTCTACAAATTCCTCCTTAATCACGGGTATGGTTGGAGGTGGGAATATCAAAATTATCTAGAGGATAAATCCTAGACTGTTGCCTGCAGTGAAGCAAACTCCTCTTTTATTTTGGTCAAGTTCGAGGACTGACTACCTTTGAGCTTAGCAGTCAGTCTCCTCTCAAACCAATCAAACCATGTCTGCATCCTTTGCATCTTCGTCTTAATATCATTTTTACCTAAGATTTGACCCCTGCTTTGATGTTGTCTACTCTTCGCTCAATAATGGTCAATCTCTTTAGAACTTTCTACAAGAAGTCCTGTGGAACGAAAATATACCCACTGATCTAAGGCATATTTATATGCCTTAGTATCGACGTTAACCCATTTTTACCTTAGTTTTGAGGATAATACGTATGTATTTTGTATGGTTTTGATGGATTATGTGATGTTGTGCTAACCAATGTGATTAGACCCTCGTAGGTGGAATTTACGACTATTTGGAGCATTTTTGGCATGGAAATCGAGGCTTGGAGAAACTACGAGCAAAGGATATTGATGATAAGAGGCAAGCCAAAGAGTTGAACTTGAAGAATCATGCCAAATCCAAAAAGAAAAGTCGACGAAAGAAGAAAATCAAAAATTAAGGGCCTGGCGCGCCAAGGGGCGTGCCAGGCCGCTTTGTGGCAAAATTTTGTTTTGGGAGGCAGCAGTGGGGTACGTTTCAGGCCGCCTGGAGCACACCTTTGCAGAGGCAAAATTCTCCTAAGTGCCAGGCGCGCCCAAGGGCGTGCCGGGCCGCTTTTTGGCTAATTTTTGCCTCGAAATTTACTCTATAAATAGGGCTTTTGAGTTATTGTATCACATTACATCTTGACTAGGCTACTTTGGGTATTTATGGGCATTGAAATTAGGTTTCATTCCTCATCTTTTCAGTTATTAATTATTTTTAAGGTATTTTATTATTTTTGGATGTTAATTGACATTATGAGTGGCTAAAATCCCTCATTCTTGGGGTTAAGGCCAAGAACATGAATCTCTTGGGTTAATTTTAGTGGTTTTTGCTGAAGTTTATCATAAATTGGTTATTCATATATTCTTAATTTCATTATTTTGATGCTTGATCACCATTGAAATACATTCCTTGTCTTGAAGTAAGCTCGAGAGAGAAACTAATAGATAGAACGTGGAATATGCGAAGTGTGGTCTTTCTCGAGGAAGGAATTCTAAGGGATTGACATGTGGTTAGGACCGAGAGGTACCTAATCCACCACACTTGGTCAATTACGAGAAGAAAACTTAAATGCACTAGAATTGGTTAAGCTTATCACCGCTCATTGATGTAGTTAGGTTTACAATTTCTAGTAGACAATTATAGTTTGGAGACGAATATAATTGTAATATTAACCTCGGGATCAATAACCAAGATAAACAACTCAAATTTCTTAAACCAATAACAATTATGCTCAAGAGATGTCGTTCGGAGTGCCTTAGCCATGGGAATTCACTTTTTATTGATTTTTCAAGTACATTTGCAAAAACCAAAGTTACGGTAGCGAAGATAGGAGTTCATAGTTCGCAAAAAAATAATTTTTAGTGAAAAATCCTGTGTCCTTTTCGCAACACTAGTTTTTGATTATTGTTGGACGTCTAGAATTGGTTTCTGTTGACGAAAGTCCCTTGGGTTCGATATCCGGCTCTTTCACAGGAGCCACTTTATTAATTGAACGATCACGTACACTTGCGTGTATAGATGGGTTGCAACAAGTTTTTGGCGCCATTACTGGGGACTTTCAAATAGCTAGATTTCAATTATTGACGTTTGTACTTTAATTTTCAGCTACGTGTTGACAACTTGATCTTAGCTGTTCTATTTTGCAGGCTTACTTCATCGGAACACTGGCAAGGAACAAAGATTTGGTAGCCCCGCAGTCTGAACTTGAAAGATATTTCAATAGATTGAGGAGACAGGCTGTAGATTATCCAATCCCACAAGTCGAACTGGCTGGCGAAGGCATACGGGGTAATCCCATAAGAATTGAAGAACTAGCTACGGAGAGACGTGAGTCGAAAGTAATGGCAGCTAGAACAGTTCGCGATGTGTCAATCCCACTCGCAACTAATGTGACCTCCAGTATTCTCAAACCGACGGCTGGAGGTAGATTTGAGCTTAAACAGAATATGGTGCAACTCTTGCACTCAAGTGGACAGTTTACAGGTCTTGCTCATGAGGACCCGCAGAGGCATATCCGTAATTTTCTGGAGATCAGTGACACATATATTCCTATGGGTGTGTCTTCGGATTATGTGAGACTTACTTTGTTTCCCTTTTCTCTGTTGGGGGAAGTAAGGAGGTGGTTAGATGCAGAGCCGGCTAATTCTATCACTACTTGGGATGATCTTGCTCGAAAATTCTTGATAAGGTTCTTTCCGTCTGGAAAGACAGCAAAGCTGAGGAGTGAGATACTGAGTTTCAGACAGAGAGATGATGAGAATTTGTACCAAACTTGGAACCGATTCAAATCCATGTTGAGGGATTGTCCTCATCACCACCAAGCTAATGAAGTGTTGGTGCATACTTTCATTGAGGCTCTCGACCCCAACACAAAAATTCTACTTGATTCAGCTGCAGGTGGACAGGCTTTAGAGAAGACTTATGATGAATTATATGCTCTGTTGAATCATATTTCACAGGGAAATCCAGACTGGCATAGTGATAATTCGAGGAATTCTACAAAGAAGGTTGTTGGGAAACTAGATGTGGATGTAGTCACAACATTATCTGCCCAAATTTCAGCTATGCAAAACATGATGAATAATCACTTCAGTAGTTTGAATTTGGGGTAGCAACCAGCTCCCGTAAATGCAGTACAGCAACAGGTTTCTGTGATGTGTAGTGTATATGGAAACGGGGACCATACCAGCGAGTTGTGTAGTGCAAATCCAGATTCTATGAATTTTGTTGGTAATGCCCAAAGAGGAGTTGGAGCCCAGAATTACGGAAATATTTATAATGCTGGGTGGAAAAATCACCCGAACTTATCTTGGGGAGGAAATCAGAATCAATATAGGCCTCAAGGGTATGCACCACAGTACAACCAACAGCAAGGTCAAAGAAATCAAGTGGGTGCTAGGCCTGGAGATATGAGCGAGGAGGATATGTTAAAGCAGATTATGGCAGAGCAAGCTAAGCTGGCAGCAGATGTGAGGAACAATCAGTTGGCTACTCAGAATTTGGAGAAGCAAATTGGTCAGTTAGCTAACGCACAGAATACAAGGTCCCAAGGAGGTCTTCCAGGTGATACTAATCCTAATCCCAAGCAGGTGAATGATATTGTTACCTGTAGTGGTAAGCAGTTAGAGGATACGGTTGCACCAGCGAAAGAATTAGAGCCGAAAGTAGTGGTGATTGAAGACGAACAAGTGGAGTCTACCAAAATCTCCAAAGATGATAAAGTGATACATAGTGTGAAGTTACCTCCTCCTTTCCCTCAGAAGTTCAAGAAGAAGAAGGAAGATAAATGCTTTGGTAAGTTCATTGAACTACTTAAACAAGTGCACATTAATTTGCCTCTTGTGGATATCTTGCAGGGTATTCCAAAGTATGCCAAGTTTGTGAAAGATATTGTGGCAAACAAGAGTAGATGGACAGAGTATGCCACAGTGGCATTGACTGAGGAATGTAGTTCTCGCATTCAAAACCGGTTACCTACCAAGCTGAAGGATCCTAGAAGCTTCACTGTGAAAATTACTCTGGGAGATCGTGTCTGCGCTCGTGGATTGTGTGATTAGGGGGCTAGTATAAATCTGATGCCCACTTCGATTTTCAAGGAGTTGGGTTTGGGTCGTCCTAAGCCTACTACTATTATTTTACAGCTTGTAGACCGATCCGTGACTAGACCTGATGGTATTTTTGAGGATGTTCTGGTTCAAGTGGGTTCGTTGATCTTTTCGGTTAATTTTGTGGTGCTAAATTTTGAGCCTGACCCGAAAGTCCCATTTATTTTGGGGCGTCCATTTCTGGCCACTGGAGGTGCGATCATTGATGTAGCAGCCGGGAAACTTACTATGCGAGCTCATGATAAGGTTGAAGTCTTTGATGTATATAGGGCTTTGAAGCTTTCAGAAATTTATGAGAACTTGTCAGCTATTACAGCTATAGATTTGGCGATTGAAAGCATCCACACTTTTTATACAGATCCGTTGGAAAAAGTTTTGATGGGGTAAGATGTTTTTGGTGATGCGGAAGCTAGTGAAATGGTGTAAGTTCTTGATCTTATGGGTATCTATGCTAAAGAGGGTAGATGGGAACCTTTAAATCGTCCACTCGGTCCTCCAACCAAGCCCTCAATTGAGGAGGCACCGAAGCTTGAATTGAAAGAACTTCCATCTCACCTTAAATATGCTTTCTTAGGTGACAATGAGACCCTTCCTATTATTTTTGCAGCAAATTTGTCAAAGGATCAAGTTGATGCGACATTGTTGATACTCAGATGAAGAAATAAGGCTATTGGTTGGCAGATATCTGACATCCATGGTATTAATCCGGGTTTATGCATGCATAAAATTTACATGGAGGAAGGGCATAAGCCGAGTGTGCAACACCAACGACGCTTGAATCCGATGATGAAAGAAGTAGTAAGGAAAGAGGTAATTAAGTGGTTAGACTCGGGCATTGTTTACCCTATCTCTGATAGTACGTGGGTGAGCCCAGTACAATGTGTTCCAAAAAAAAGTGGTATGACAGTGATCACGAATGATAATAATGAATTGATTCCTACAAGAACTGTGACTGGGTGGCGTATTTGCATGGATTACCGAAAACTTAATGATGCTACAAGGAAAGACCATTATCCAATCCTTTTTATTGATCAGATGTTGGATCGTTTAGCCGGGAAGGAGTATTATTGCTTTCTTGATGGGTATTCCGGATACAATCAAATTGCTATAGATCCTTAAGATCAGGAGAAGACTACATTCACATGTCCTTACGGCACATACACTTTCAAGCGTATGCCATTTGGATTGTGTAATGCATCGGCTACCTTTCAGCGGTGCATGATGGCTATTTTTTATGACATGGTGGAGGAGTTCGTAGAGATTTTTATGGATGATTTTTCAGTCTTTGGTAACTCTTTCGAGGTATGCTTGCAAAACCTTGATAGAGTCCTTGCTCGGTGTGAAGAAACTAATCTTGTTCTCAATTGGGAGAAGTGCCATTTCCTTGTGACGGAAGGTATAGTTCTTGGGCATAAAGTATCAAAGCAGGGGCTCAAAGTTGATAGGGAAAAGATTGAAGTTATTGAAAAATTACCTCCACCTGTATCGGTGAAAGGGGTGCGTAGTTTCTTGGGTCATGCTGGGTTTTACAGAGGGTTTATTCAAGATTTTTCCAAAATTGCACGCCCCATGTGTGCACTCTTGGAAAAAAAGATGTGAAATTTGTGTTTTGTGAATCATGTGTGAAGGCATTTGAGGTTTTGAAAAAGAAGTTGGTAAAGGCACCTATACATATTGCTCCTGACTGGGTTTTACCATTTGATCTCATGTGTGACGCAAGTGATGTTGCAGTGGGTGCAGTTCTTGGTCTGCGGAAGAATAAGGTATTTCACTCTATTTATTATGCAAGCAAGACCCTTGATGCAGCCCAAGTGAATTACACGATGACTGAAAAAGAGATGTTAGCTTTGGTGTATGCATTTGATAAATTCAGATCGTACTTGGTGGGCACAAGCGTCATTGTATACATGAATCATGCTGCGATACGGTATTTGTTCAATAAAAAGGATGCTAAGCCGCGGTTGATTAGATAGATCTTATTGCTACAGGAGTTTGACTTAGAGATTAAAGATAGAAAGGGGACAGAAAATCAAATTGCTGACCATCTGTCTAGACTTGAAAGCTCGACACATGTAGTTGATGATGGGCGTATTTGTGAGGAATTTCCAGATGAGCAATTGTTAGTTTTGGGAGTTGATGAGTTGCGATGGTATGCAGACATTGTGAATCTATTGGTCAGTGGGCTATTTCCTCCTGATTCGAGTCCTCAACAGAAGAATAAGCTGGCATATGAGGCACGCTCTTATAGATGGGATGAGCCATATTTATTCAAGCAAGGGCCTGATCAAATAGTAAGAAGATGTATTCCAGATTAGGAAATGAAACAAGTGTTAGAGAGATGCCACGCATCACCTTATGGTGGTCATCATGGTGGTGAACGCACAGCCTAAAAAATATTGCAATCAGGGTTCTTCTGGCCTTCTATATTTAAAGATACTCATGCCTTTGTGAAGAGTTATGATCAATGTCAACGTATGGGGACGATTGCAAGGCGACATGAGATGCCTCTAAACAATATCCTAGAAGTTGAAGTCTTTGATGTATGGGGAATAGATTTTATGGGCCCTTTCCCAAAGTCGAATGGCAATTTATACATACTTGTAGCAGTGGATTATGTGTCTAAATGGGTAGAGGCTACAGCTCTCCCTACGAATGACTCCAAGGTTGTGGTAGAGTTCCTTCAAAAACACATCTTCACAAGATTCGGAACTCCAAGAGCTATTATTAGCGATGGAGGTTCACACTTCATTAATTATTGGGTGAAGAGTGTATTGGAAAAGTATGGTGTGAAACACAAGGTCTCGACAGCGTATCATCCCCAAACAAGTGGCCAAGTGGAAGTGTCTAATCGCGAGATAAAGCAAATCTTGCAAAAGACGGTGAATACTCAGAGGAAAGACTGGTCACTCAAGCTGGATGATGCTCTTTGGGCTTATCGAACGGCGTATAAGACTCATATAGGAACTTCTCCCTATCATTTGGTCTTTGGGAAATCTTGTCACCTCCCAGTTGAGCTTGAACACCGAGCATATTGGGCGGTAAAGAAGTTGAATCTAGATTTGGGGTTAGCTGGTAATAAGAGGTTGTTGCAACTCCATGAGTTGGAAGAATTTCGGTCCCATGCGTATGAAAATGCTAAGATCTACAATGAGAAAATGAAGCGATGGCATGACAAGCATATTCTCCCCCGCACTTTCGAGCCAGGCCAGTTGGTACTTTTGTTTAACTCAAGACTTAGGTTGTTTCCGAGCAAGCTAAGATCTAAGTGGAGTGGGCCTTTTGAGGTAAGTCGCACGACACCTCATGGTGCGGTGGAAATTTTGAACAAAGCGGATGGTACAAGATTTATGGTAAATGGCCAGAGATTGAAGCATTATTTTGGTGAAGAAGAGAAGCAGAAGGAGGACGTGCTTCACCTTGATGATAACAGAGCTAAGTATGGTCGAGCCGCGACATTAAACCAGGCGCTACATGGGAGGCAACCCATGAATGTGTTGTAATAGTTAGGATTTATAAAGTAAAAATACAAAAAGAAGAGTCGTGCCCCGACCAAAACTAAGGCGCTTGATGGGAGGAAACCCATCTCTTTTAAAATTTTTGTTTTCTAACTTAGTGCTAGGATCTTGTGTTTATGCAGAGGCACAGAGTATGTTGACATGGAAATCCAAAAGAAAAGGGTAAAATTGGCGGATGGATGATTATTTGAAGGTGTCGGGCAGGTAGGACATGTTTTGGAGTGAAGTTTTGAGTCTTGGGACTTGTAAAAGCCCCAAGATTATGTGAAAAATGTGGAAAATTGCTCAGGTATAATGTTAAGTGTTGGGCGTGCCAGGGCGCACTTGGAAAAAAAAAATTATCGTGTGGCAGTGCCCTGGCGCGACACAAGGCATGCCAGGCCGCCTGTGTCAAAAATATTTTATCGCCTGGCAGTGCCCAGGCGCGACACAAGGCGTGCCAGGCCACCTGTGTCCAATTTTTTTATGCAATAGGCAGTGGGGTAGCGGTAGGTAGCGTGCCAGGCCGCTACCCCCTTATATTTTTGGCATAATTTTTTTTTAAGTATTTTGCTCCATAGACCCGAAACGTAAGTATGGGATTCATGTTGTATCTAGTACTGGCAAGAGTTGGTATAAAACCAACACTGTAGCTAAATACTTCGCAGATGAATGTATTGATAGGGCTAGTCTAGCTCGGACTTACCCTAGGATATTGGCTCGGATTGTGCAATTGGGAATGGAGTTCATCTTCGACAGACCTACAGATTGTAACCTCCACCTGGTGAGGGAATTATATGCAAATTGGAACCCGGATGCACCAACCATCTCAGTGGTTGTATGAGGGACGGATGTGATACATGATTCCTTGGGCATTACGGGATTATTGGGAGTCCACACTCGGGCTAGTCCCCATGACCTCCTCAGGCTAAATGCTAGGCCCCCTTATGCTGATATTAGACACACTCTTTGCGGCCAGCGTTCAACGGTAAGATGGTTACGCCATCACAAAAGAGGGTACCACTTGAGTCTACCCTATGCTCATTTGAATAAGGAGGCGCGAATCTGGTTGAAAATTGTGTGTTGTTGCTTGATTTCGGGCAGTCACATGACTGAGCTCACGCGGGACCGCATCTGTCTGGTGTATGCTCTCATGACGGATGTGGAGATTGATGTAGGGTCTGTAGTGCTGTCGGCTATGCGCTGAGCTCGTTTGCAAGGAGGTCTTTGTTATGCCTTTGGTGGGTTGTTGACTAAATTGATGCGAGCATACGAAGTGCCTGAGGAGGCATTTGATTATCATCCTCCTATGGTGCAGACTCCTATAGATGTTACCCAAACCAGGGAACCGGATGAACTTGGCCCCACTCTCACCTTAGCAGAGCATCACGCTCGAGACGACGGGATTTTAGCCCGTATATATGGGTTGGAGATGCTCCGCCACAGGACTAGGGTTAGGCCCTCTACGACGGAAGAACTGAACCAGGTTGAGAGGGATTATCCTTTTAACGAGCATGCCATGGCCTTATTGAGAATTGGTCCTGATTTTGTTGAGCCTGTGGATGATGATGTCCCCACAGATGAAAATGACCACCAGACCAATTCTGATGATGACGAGGTGGAAGCAGATGATACACCGCTAGAGGTCCGTGGGCCGGAGGACGACGACTTCCTTGACTGACCAGGGAGCACCTTATACCCTACTCTTGCATTGTTAAATTTTGTAGCATTGGGGACATTACTAATATTTTAAGTGTGGGGTGGGGTGTGATGGGATTCCTTTGTATGTATGTATATGTATGCTTCTGTATGCTTTTATTTTGGGTTCCTTAGCTTTTGTTTTTGGTTCTTTTACTAAGGAGAGTCCCTTTGAATCGTAGAAAACCACAAAAAGATTTTTATTTTGTATGTTGTTTTTGGTGTTTATTACTTTTGAGTCGCCCTTAGTCATAGGACTAAGGGATTTGCTCTATGATGGATGGATGACGACCGTCTTAAGAGCAAATTAGTCATTTAGTGTCGTGTCGGGTGTTCTTTCTTGCTATACAAGTATGCATACACGTGTGAAACATGCTAGGATATACAATAGCAAGTGTTGAGACGCCTAATTCTCACTTAGTTGACTGGCTAAGTTGCTTAATATTGAACTTATGCATAATTTCGGATACTCTATGGTGAACCTGCTGAGCTGAACATGTGCCATGTGTGAATAAGGTATTTGTGATATTCCATGTGCATAATGATGTCTAGAACTTGCCCGGTGTGTCTGCAAAGCGAAATAAAAGATGTTGACTTTAGGAGATGATATAGGCATTTCTTTGATAGCCATGTTTTATGCCTACTTTATCTACCCTTTTTGCATGATCTTAGTTAGCCCCGTTGAGCCCTTAGCCTTTTCTTTGGTAGCTTTACATGTAGCTTGATCCTGTTCTTTCAATGAACCAGAATTTGATCCAAAACTCATAAGCGCTGTAATTAAGAAATCAAGATGTGAAGGAGTGTAAAAGTTTGAAAGAAGGAAAGAGTTAATTTAAAGCCTCAAGTATATTTCCTATGGGTGTGTGAAAAAGTTTGTGTGTGTTGGTAGGGAATATGGAAAAAAAAAAAGAAAAAAAATAATAATAATAATTTTTTAATCGATGGTTGATAGCAGTTATTCCTTACCTAATATGCTTAAACAAGCTTAAAAATATAGGGCAAAACAAAAGAGAGTTGGGAAGATAAAGGTGGTGAAACATAGGTCGGTTGAAGGTAGTTTGAATGTAATTTGTAGTGTATTAAAGCGCTTAGGGAAGATAGTCACTATTCTTGACCAAATAGTTCCTACCCGTCCCTAAGCCTCCATTACAACCCCTAAAGTCCTACTTGATCTTGAGCTTTAACATTTTAACATTAGTGGAGTGTTACACTAAGGGCAAGCTTATGGTTCATCTTGTGTTGCATGTGAATTCTTTTTGAGAGTGAGTGAACTTTCATTCATGCAACCAGTTAGTAATTACTTTGTAGAAGTGTGGGGTGATTCTCTTGTGGTGAGGGCGCATGTTTAGTGAAGTGTGGTGATCAATTAGTAACGTGTCACGCATGAATTTGCAACTAGTAAAGTTGTTTGGTGAGGATAGGTTGTTTCAATTTGTTATTCATTTGTTTGTGATCCTAGTATGTTGGTGCATAAGTTGATAAATGTGGTTGGGTAGCTATGCAGGAATACCTATGGTATGTCGGTTGTCTGAAGTCGCCCGAGTTTGAGTGTAGTCATTGTTTGAGGACAAACAAAAGATCAAGTGCGGGGTGGTGATCTAAGGCGTATTTATATGCCTTAGTATCGACGTTAACCCATGTTTACCTTAGTTTTGAGGACAATACGTATGTATTTTGTATGGTTTTGATGGATTATGTGATGTTGTGCTAACCAATGTGATTAGACCCTCGTAGGTGGAATTTGCGACTATTTGGAGCATTTTTGGCGTGGAAAGCGAGGCTTGGAGAAGCTACGAGCAAAGGATATTGATGATAAGAGGCAAGCCAAAGAGTTGAACTTGAAGAATCATGCCAAATCCGAAAAGAAAAGTCGACGAAAGAAGAAAATCAAAAATTAAGGGCCTGGCGCGCCAAGGGGCATGCCAGGCCGCTTTGTGGCAAAATTTTGTTTTGGGAGGCAGCAGTGGGGCGCGTTTCAGGGCATGCCAGGCCGCCTGGAGCACACTTTTGCAGAGGCAAAATTTGCCTAAGTGCCAGGCGCACCCAAGGGCGTGCCGGGCCGCTTTTTGGCTAATTTTTGCCTCGAAATTCACTCTATAAATAGGGATTTTGAGTTATTGTATCACATTCCATCTTGACTAGGCTACTTTGGGCGTTTTGGGGCATTGAAATTAGGTTTCATTCCTCATCTTTTCAGTTTTTAATTATTTTTAAGGTATTTTATTATTTTTGGATGTTAATTGACATTATGAGTGGCTAAAATCCCTCATTCTTGGGGTTAAGGCCAAGAACATGAATCTCTTGGGTTAATTTTAGTGGTTTTTGCTGAAGTTTATCATAAATTGGTTATTCATATATTCTTAATTTCATTATTTTGATGCTTGATCACCATTGAAATACATTCCTTGTCTTGAAGTAAGCTCGAGAGAGAAACTAATAGATAGAACGTGGAATATACGAAGTGTGGTCTTTCTCGAGGAAGGAATTCTAAGGGATTGACATGTGGTTAGGACCAAGAGGTACCTAATCCACCACACTTGGTCAATTACGAGAAGAAAACTTAAATGCACTAGAATTGGTTAAGCTTATCATCGCTCACTGATGTAGTTAGGTTTCCAATTTCTAGTAGACAATTATAGTTTGGAGACGAATGTAATTGTAATATTAACCTCGGGATCAATAACCAATATAAACAACTCAAATTGCTTAAACCAATAACAATTATGCTCAAGAGATGTCGTTCGGAGTGCCTTAGCCATGGGAATTCACTTTTTATTGATTTTTCAAGCACATTTACAAAAACCAAAGTTACGGTAGCGAAGATAGGAGTTCATAGTTCGCAAACAAACAATTTTTAGTGAAAAATCCTGTGTCCTTTTCGCAACACTAGTTTTTGATTATTGTTGGACGTCTAGAATTGGTTTCTGTTGACGAAAGTCCCTTGGGTTCGATATCCGGCTCTTTCACAGGAGCCACTTTATTAATTGAACGATCACATACACTTGCGTGTATAGATGGGTCTCAACACCCACCACAAGTAGGAGAATCATGGATGCACCAGGAGTAGGATTTAATGAAATTGGGAATGAGGACGGATGGGAAATAAAGGAAGTGACAGCAGCAGTAGTGGTCTCGAGCCTCAAGGCCACAATCAGGGACTCGGTCAAAATAGCCCCAATGTCAGCAAAATCGAGCATGTCAATATCCATATTCAAGCCCAACTAGAATGCCCCAACTAATGATGCATTTCCAACTGCCACCTTTGCCTTGGACACTAGATTTGTTGGATCTCGAATCAACTCCAAATCTGTAATATGCTGCATCTAAACAAAATAATCAATATTCGCTAACTTCGGAACACCTGCGTCCAAATATATCTGAGTAACCAAGCATGGGAAAGGTATACTTATCACATCCTTAATAGCTCTATCTTGGATTTCTTAACAAATCAGTCTAGCAATGTCTATATCATAGCCCTCCAGAATGTCTGCCAATAATGTAGCTCGGTCCGGGCTCAAAATATTATCTCCAAATGTGGGTCCCAACTTATGATGAACCAAAGTCTATCATGATTTGGTGGTGAAGATCAATGTGCCCTTCTTGATATATTACTCACCACATGCTACCCATTTAATCTCTTCCTTCTGGGAAGTAATAATATTCACCATCCATCGATAGTGCACTATTTCATCCTTGGTGCTAATCTGCTTCAATTTTACTTTCGACATCTCATTAATTTGATGATCTATCTCAGCTGTGTCAGTCAAAGGCTCAAAGTTCTGACCATGAATGAAGCACAAAATTGTACGCTCTAAAATATCAACCTGAACACCTCGTATCAATATGGTGGGAAGTGCAGGCTCGCTCTTCCAAAGATTGCCCTGTGGGCCCTGTACCTTTAGGGTGGCATGATAAGCAGAATAAAACTCCCAAACTAGCTTGGGACTATACCTGTCGGGCTGTGCAATCATCCACCCTAACTTATATTTGTTGAACAACCTCTTGAACTCAGGCATCTCGACATACCCATAGTGATCAATCGTGGCTCCTCATGAAAACCCCTCTTTAGTCCACTTTTGCCTATAATAGCTAGATCCCGAACATAAATAGCCTACATGCCTTGGATACCCTATCAATCAATCTGTAGAGCTATATGAACCTATAGAGCCAACTAAACCTATAGTGAGGGTTGGACTTATGGAGAAGGACTCTCTACAGAGGTCTCAATATCATCATCACCAGAGACCTGAGTGACAAACTCTGTCCCTGCTTCATCCTTTGAGGAACTATCATATGCATCCCCTTCTTCATTTCCAGAGTCTCTTTCATCCCCTTCTTCCTCAGACTCTGAGTCTCCTTCCTCTTCAGATCGGGGAGGAGTTGGTATAATTTCCAATGGAGGTGTTGGTATAATTTCCAATGGAGGTGTCACCCCTGGGTTCTTATTCCTTAGCCCCAAAATTCTTGCCTGAGGTAATGTTTCACGTGGCTCAACTAGATTTGTTAGTGGGTACTCCTCCACTGAGCCACTAGATTCTTTAGCCTATTTTTGGGTAGTAAGTTCGCCCCCCCCCCCCCTTTTAGCTCCTTTTTGTGCATCATTCTTGGGTGCCATGGTACTTGTAGATGGTAAATGTTAGTATATAAGAGATTCAAGAAACCAAAACACATGTATCATTACTACTGACAGTCCTTATAGGTCCGACAATGAGTTATTACCAGATGGTACCACTTGTCAGGTGACTCATTGGGTCTAACTCCTACAATAATGCAATTGCAGATTCTCAAATGAGTCTACACTAAGAGTTGTCAGGTCTCCCTATAACTCATCATGAGACTCGTACTAAGTAGTTTTCCAAACTTCAAAAACTTTGCAAATTTAAACCACAGTGCCAGTGATCACAACTCATGTGATGACTCATTTTCTTAGGTTACGAGTCATTGCCTGAGTTGTGAGGACTGCACTGAGGTAGTTTTTGAACACATGTTATTTTCACTTCAATTTGGCAACAAAAACACATTCACGATCATTGGAATAGTAGAGAATACAAATTCTTCATATGTACGCATTATACCATGTAGCGGGGTTACTCAAACTTCACCTCGGATATATTTTTACACTATTTTTAGCATACATCAACCATGAAAACAAAGTATGCATCATTATGCAATTTTAGTATAACAAACTCCCATTTCCATACTCAAGAAAGGCCAACTAGGTTTTAATAAATTAAAAATAACAATGGAACACTCCTAGAAGAACCTCATAATCAATAATCAAAGGAACTAAAAGCAAATTTCACTTACTTTGATCTTCTAATATGATGCTTAAAGGAAGAAAGAAAACAAAATTCCCAATCATTTACTTTTGGAATTGAAACACACGCACAAGTTGAGATTTTAATGGGGAATTTACAGTAATAGTGGCTGATTTTATAGAGAATTGTAAGGGTTGGAGTCGATTTTGGTAGTGGAGGGAGTTATGCATTTAAAATTTGGGAAGAAGAGTTGAATTGGGAAAGTAATTAGGGTTTTAATCGATTGGATTGGGTCGGTCAGGTCGGGTCGCAAAATTCGTTGACTTATGTTTTACCTAGTGACCCCGACAGTCCCTATGACTCATCGCCATTGGCTACGAGTCATCCTCAACATCTATTACGTACATGTAAGAATACTTACCTAGTTTCTTCATTGACTTACCTTCTCCAATCCCCACAACTCAAGGCGACGTGTCGTAGTGAGACCCTACGGGTCACTTTGATTCATTCTAAGAGTCATGGGGTGGATTTTCCATAATCTTGCAATTTTAATTTGTTTCCCTAATGGCGACGGGTCACACATGCTAATAGGTATGACTGGTTGTGAGGCCCGTTGGGTTTGTGCACCAGATTTTCCCTCTATTTTCAGCTCTAGTCCAATAATCACCTCCATACTTTAACACTGATTAGTTCTACCCTAAAACTAAAATCAATGAAAACAAAAACAAAATCCTTGGTTTGCCTCCTAAGCAGCACTTGATTTAACATTGCAACGCGACGTGGCTAATTTGGTTACTTAGACTTCACCAAACAAAATCCATGGGTTGCCTCTCATGCAACGCCTAATTTAATGTCACCGCATGACTAGAGTATATTGATTACTCATACTTCATCAAGACACACATCACACACCTTTTTGATTTCTTCAACATTTTTAAGGTATTATTTTACTATTTGGCCATTCACTTTAAATCTCTTGCCATCGTTATTCTCAAGCTCAATGACTCCATAAGAAAAAACCTTTACCACTTGATACAGTCCCATCCATCTTGAATTCAGATTTCTAGGAAACAAGTAAAGCTTAGAATCGAACAATAGAACCATATCACTAGCAGTGAACTCTTTCTTCTAGATCTTCTAGTCATGGTACAACTTCATCTTTTCTATGTAAAAAGTTGAACTCTTGTATTCTTTAAGATGGAACTCATCCATCTCATTCAATAGCTCAAGTCTCAGTTTTTCCATATCATTTCATACCAGATTCAACCTCTTGAGTGTCTACAATGCCTTATGCTCAAATTCTACAGGCAAGTGACATGCTTCGCCAAACACGAGTTGATATGGAAAAGTGCTAATAGGAGTCTTAAATATTGTCTGGTAAGCCCCTAATGTATCATCCAACTTTCTAGCCCAGTCTGTTCTATTGGCATTCACAGACTTCACAAAAATGGACTTGATCTCCCAATTTAAGACCTCTACTTTCCCGTTTGACTGAGGATGATAAGGGTTTTCTACCTTAAGCTTCAAGCCATATTTTTCAAGTAGGACCCTGAACAGATGATTACAAAGGTGAAAAACCCCTTCACTGATGATTTCTCTCAATGTACCAAATCTGGAAAATATATTCCTCCTAAGAATGTTATAACACTCATTCCCTCATTTTCTAAATGTACAATTGCCTACACCCACTTTGATACATAGTCAACATCCAACCAAAATGTACTTTATATCATATGTGCTCACAAATGGGCCCGTGAAATCAATACCCCACACATCAGCTCAATCTCTAGAATTGGGGTCAATGGTCGCTCATGCCTTTATAAGATGTTTCCTTGTCTTTGGCATTGGTCACAAGATCTTGCGTAGTCATGAGCGTCTTGATGAATGGTGGGCTAGTAGTACCTACATTGCAGAATCTTATGAGACGTACGCACACCACTATGATGACCCCCAACTGGGGATGAGTGACATGCCTCTAAAATACTTATCATCTCAACTTCCGAGACACATCTATGAATCATTGTATCCGCACAAATCTGGAGCAAGTATGGCCCATCCCAGAAGAACTTCCCTACATCAAACATAAACTTCTTCCTCTATTGAAAGGATAAGTCTTCAGTCACCACATCACTTAACAAATAATTGGCAAAATCCGTAAACCATAGAATTAAGTCTTTTGATGAGGCCAATACCTGCTCATCCAGAAAAGTATCATCAATGTCAAGCTCATCTTTCAAATTTAGCATTGCCTCTTCTTCACATCGTGATAAGTGATCAACCACTTGATTTTTGGTCCCCTTTCCATCCTTAACCTCAAAGTCAAAATTCTTGTAATAGAAGTACCCAATAAATCAATCTAGGCTTAGCATCCTTTTTTCTGTAAGATGCCTAAGAGATGCGTGGTCAGTATGCACAATCACCTTGGTGCCAAGCAAATAAGATCGAAATTTCTCAAATGCAAATATCACAGCAAGCAACTCTTATTTTGTCATAATATAATTTTTTTGAGTTAAGTGCTTTGCTAGCATGATAGATGGTATGGAGTATCTTCTTACGCCTTTGGATAAGGACCGATCCAAGCGCCACTCCACTACCATCACACATAACCTCAAAAGTCATGGACTAATCAGGTGACATTATGATAGGGGCCAATATCAACTTCTACTTAAGGCACTCAAAAGCCTTTTGACACACATCATCAAAAATAAACTTTACTTCCTTCTCCAACAATTTACACAAAGGGTGTGTAATTTTAGAGAAATCCTTGATGAACCTACGATAAAATCCAGCAAGTCCTTAAAAGATTCTAATATCTTTCACAGAAATTGATGGAGGTAATTTTTCAATCACCTCAATTTTTGCCTTATCAACCTCGAACCCCTTCTTTGAAATCTTATGATCGAGCAATATCCCTTTTTTTACCATTAAGTGGCACATTTCCCAACTAAGCACCAAATTACTATCTTCACATCTTCTCAAAATACTAGCCAGATGGACCAAGCAACCTTTAAATGAATCACCAACTACTAAAAAATCATCCATGAACACCTCAACAATGTCATTTACCATATCTGAGAAGATAGACATCATGCATAGCTGAAAGGTTGTTGGCGTATTACATAATCTGAAAGGCATCCCTTTGAAAGAAAACATCTCATATGGACAAGTGAAAGTGGTCTTCTCTTCATCTTCGAAAGTAATTGAAATCTAATTATAACCCGAGTAACCATCAAGAAAATAATGCCTTCCTATACTAGTAAGACGGTCTAACATCTAATCCATAAATGGCATCGAAAAATGATCTTTTTCAGTCCATACATTCAGCTTCCTATAATTCATGCACACTCACCAATCGATGACTGGTCTCATCAAAATAAGCTCATAATTCTCATTTGGAACCACAGTGACTCCACCTTTCATTGGCATACATTAAACCTGGCTCATCCATTTGTTGTCTATAATAGGGTAAACCATACCTGCATCCAACCACTTGATGATCTCTTTCTTAACTACCTCTTGCATATGCGAATTAAACCTATATTGATGCTCGATGCTAGGAATAAAATCCGGCTCGAGTTGGATTTTATGAGTGCAGATTACAAGCAAAATACCAATAATGTCAATAATAGACCATCCGGTGGCCATCTTGAACTTGTACAAAACCTATACTAGAGCCTCAACTTGCCATTCCACCAAATTTGCTGCTATAATGGATGTCAAAGTATTGTTGGTTCCCAAGAAAGCATAGCATAGGTTAGATGGGAGAGCTTTTAGCTCTAATATAGGAGGCTCCTTAATAGAAGGTTTGGCCGGTGAAGTTGCCCTATTCTTCAAATCCAATCTAATATTTTTGGTACATAAGAGTAGGAACCTATACCAGCAAGTGCACTCACCATCTCATCACTATGTTCACCTTCAAAGTTCATGATCACTATTGCTAGTGTCTCAACACCAAGCCTCTCCTCAAGAAGAACTATCAATGACTCCTCATTAACTGTATCAGTAACTGAGACTACACGCATGTCGTTTGGTTGCTTCATAGATCGGCAAACATTGAAAGTCACTTTTTTATTATTCAATTGAAACTTTAACTAACCAGTTTACATATCTACTAATGCTCATGCGGTCGTGAGGAATGGTTTTCCCAATATGATGAGAACCTGAAGATCAACATCACAAACGAGGATGACAAAGTCAGTTGGAAAGATGAATGACTCAACCTTCACCAAAATATCATACAAAAACTCCTACAAGCTTCTTGACTGTGCGGTCTGCCATAAGAAGTCTCATCAAAGTTGGTATCCCAACCCCAACCCCAACTGTCTAAGCATTGCTAGCGGCATCATATTAATGTTAGCACCCAAGTCATATAAATCCTTTGCAAAATCAAAAGGCCTAATGGTATATGAAATCGTGAATGCTTCAGGATCTTTATTTTTCTTCACAAGAAACTGGGAAGCTATTGCACTATAATAGTGCAAATTATCTACGAACTCGAAACTCACGTTTTTTTTTTTTGCAAGATCCTTCATAAACTTTGCATAGCTAGGAATTTGCTCAAATGCCTCAACTAAAGGGATATTCACAGACAATTGTTTCAGCATCGAAATAAACTTTTGATACTTTTGGTTTTCGTCTCTCTTCTTTAATATCTATGGAAAAGGTGGTGGGGGTAGTGGAATGGGAATAAAAATTTATGGGACCTTATTTTCTTTCTCTTTTTTGGCCTTAATCTTTTTTTCAGCAACTGGAGATAGCTTTTCATACGTCTCTTCCTCAACAACTTGATTCTCAGATTCAGCTACTTTTTCAACATCAATTATCATGGGCTCAGCCTCATCATCAACAACTACAGGCATAGAAGGATCTCCAGTCACCTTTCTACTTCTAATGATCACATCCATGCATTGACTATCATTCTTTAGATTCTAAACAGTATTGCTTAGACGTGTACCTTTCTGATGTTATTCTACAGATACAGAAATCTAGTTGAACTGCTGTTTAAGTTGCTTTATAGTAGTAGAATGAGACTCCACCTTTTCATTTATCTTATAAATAACTGCTCGAATCTCTTTAAGGCTTTCTTTATCTTTGTCTACCCCTTCAACACCTTAGAGAGCAGCTCTTCCATCCTAGAGTTACTTGATTTAGCATCATGGCTACTAGGCTAAATGTATAAGCCACTTCTATCATTCTTGTAATCGTCTCTCTTCTTCCAGTCATCATCTTTGTCTCTACTCTTATTTTTATACCCCGATTAGTTATATTTGTTATACTTAAAATAGTTCCAACCTTGATTTCCTTTACCAATACGCCAATTGTCTTGATTAGACCCTTGGTCTTTGGCTCAAAAACCCACCACCTGATTATCTAAATATTTTGCCTCCTCTTTAGAATCAGAGTCATCATGTCTAGGCGGTTTACCTTAGAAATCGACTGCATTTACCTTTTTTTCCCCCACTCCAATAAGCTACTTTGTAATTATACTTAATTTGGTTCTTATCTGGGCTACTTCTTGAGCAAGCCAATAATCTACCATTTGGTGCACTATGGATGCTCCAATCTAATAAGTGTCTGCGGGAACGTCAGTTTCCTGAGTATGCCAACCCCTATTTTTTTTTTTGTGATTCAATCAAGTATCACTAAAGCTTGCTCTCAAGTTAGACTCATAAACATACCTCATGATACAGTGTCAATCTTTAGCATTCAAAGACCTGTAGATAATTTCAAGCAAACTGTGATTTGGAATCCTATGATTTGGGACTTGTTGCAACTTTTTCTTAAACCTCAACCATGTCTCATACAATACCACTAAATATAGTTGCCTGAAGTTATAGATCTCATCTTTTAGATACAATAGACGATACAATGGGAAAAATGGTTCTAAGAAAGCCATCTTCAACTCCTGCCAGGTAGTAATTGATCCGTTTGGTAACTCCGCCAGCCATAGAGTTGCTTTACCAGCCAGTGAGAATGAAAACAACCATAATCTGATAGTATCTTGGTTCATACCAGGTATCTTGTAGGAACTACAAATCTCTAAAAAGTTTATTATATGCATGTTTGTATGATAGTAGCATAGCTAATGAATACTCCTTTCAGATTCAACAGCTAAATTATAGCACTGGTGATGTCGAACTTAGTCCCGGATGGCAATAGGGGTTGAATAATGGCACCTGTTGCACCTGTATCATCCAAATATTTATCATCAAACTAGGGAATATAAAAATGGGGAGACATATGGACCCTATTCCTTCTTTTCCTTGATTGTTCCTCGGCTGCATCCAAAAGGGCTTCTTTTTCTTGTTTAGCCTGTGGATCAGATGTCAACTGCTTGGCGAATTTTTGTCTTTGTTGTTCTTTAGATAGCATACAGATTGTAGCTTCCTCCGCAATCTTGTGAACTCCTTGTTCATCCATTCTCCTTAAGTATCTCAGTGTCCTTTCAATTTCAAGATCAAGTGGAATCAGGAGATTGCTTTGACTCCTTGTGTTGGGCATGGGCCTGTGTGCACCCGAAAAATAATAGAAAAAGTAAATTAGAAATAAAGACCAACAATTAGGCAAACACAATTGATCAAATCCTAAACCCTATTCCCGAAAATGGCATAAAAATTTGATGTCACCCAAAGTATACCTCGAAATTGAAGTATAAAACGCTCACTGTCAAAGATAGAACCTAACCAAGATTGGGTCGATCCCTCAGGGAATAGGCTAGATACGCGATCGATGCAGTTATCTAAGCTATTAGAAAATTATTTTTGGAATTTAGGGGTTTTGAAAGTAGTATTTGGGAGTTAGTTGGCGAATAAGTAACAAGTGTTGAATTTCTTTGGATTGTTATCAATAATAGAGAGACACTAGGACTGTGTTCCCTATGACTTCATATCTCCGTAGGATCTTTGTACTGGTGATCTATCATATTGCTTAGCATGTAGAATTAATAAGTTAAGTTCACCTAAAAGACTATCCAGCCTCTATTAGATGACTATCCTCAATTACTCGTCCAAGTCTCATGAGTTTTACAATCAAAACCTTATCATGGATCCCAGAATAACTTTCCCGCATCCATGGCTCAATCTATTAAGTGAAGGTTGGTAGCTCCAAGACTCTGTTTTTTTATTCCCTTTTCCCATTTGTTTCCCTCTCATCCAAGGCAAGTAAGAATAAGGTGAGTTCTAACGTTGTGCACCATTAGAAAGCAATCAAAGCCAAGAAAGAAATAATGCATGCATAAACACCATTTAAGATTTATTGTGTACTTTGAATGCTACTTTGTTATTCTATCATGGTTCCCATAACCCTAGTTGTGGGGTTTAGCTACTCATAATTGCAAGAACACAATAGTAATTCTGCAAAGAAAACATAATTATGCACTTACAAGAAGAATAGAGTAAAACCACAAATCTCAACTATGAATTAATCTCTCAAAATCTATATTTACAACTCTCAAGAATAGGTATATGGACTCAAAAGATGAAGTAATACGTAAACTCAAACATAAAACCTAAGAGGAGTATTTATACATATAAAAAAATCCTGTCGTAAACATAATTGGAAAATAGAGTTGGCAGTGGCAATGAGTCATTGGGTTAGGCTATGAATTGTTGCGTGTATCCATAGCCTACTGTTTGGTTTCTTGCTAGCTGGTGACGATTCCTTGCGACAGCTTATAGCGACTCCCAACGGATTGTTGTGTCAAACATAGCCAGTAGAGCAACTTGTGGACTTTTAGGACTTTGGTCATATCTGCTTAGGACGAGTTAGGCAATGACTCATCCCTTCTCCTAACTACTCGTAGGGAATATTCGTAGCCACTGGTAATGATTTACACCTCTGCAGGATTTTTGGATCATTTCTTCAGGATGAGTTTCTTCAGATTGAGTCAGATGATGACTCATCGCCGCTCCCGATGACTAGTAGTGTGAACTCATTTTCAAAGCTTGATATTCACATCTTCAGGACTTTGATACTTTCTTCAAGATAATTCATACCATGACTCGTAGCATGACCCAACGAGTCATGGACAAGCACTAGATGCTAACAATTAGCTAATTTTTAACTCTTTTTCTTCCATTTACTACCAAGACCTATTTTCCTACAAAACACTTAAACAAACACATCATATCCATAAATACACTTAAGTTCTAGCATATTTTCTTGTTTTAAGTGTCAAAAGTACCTTGAAACCTCGACACATCAAAAATGGAAGAAGCCTATCGGCCTCGATGAGGAGGAAGGAAAACTCAATTTGCAGAGTTTGCAAGACCTCATGATGGACATTGATGTGTCCCATAGGGAGATGATGGCTCAAATGGAGGCGCATGATAAGAGGATGGATGAACTACATGTTAGTGATGCTTATTAACCCCAGGTACTTCTAGGAAGAGGGGAAGATCTGGATGAACAAGAGAAGGACAACCAAATGAAGGGAGTGATAACGGCGAACGATGAGGCCAGGCTTAAGGATCCTTCCGACATCTGTGTTGGATTTGTTGAGAAAAGAGATGAAGTACAGTACTCTAAGCTTTAATTTAAGATGAACCGCATTCCTAAAGCTCCACCGATGGTCAAGGGACCAGATTTCAAGAGTTATGCCAAGGTACCCTACACGGCCACCACCACGGCGAGACTCATATCAAAGAGGTTTAAAATATTGGACATTGCATAGTATGATGGGAACTTGGACCTCCAAGAGCATTTGTTAATTTTTTACCATGGCGATCAATGTTAATGATCTGACTAAGGAGGAGGTCGAGTTAGTTATGGTGAAGAAGTTTGGTGAGACGCTTTCAAGAGGAGCCCTGCTATGGTATTCTCCTCTCTAAAAATTTTATTGATCCATTTAACATGTTGGTAGACATCTTCATAAGGTATCATGCTGGGACCAAGAAGGTGCAACCCCACCGAGGGGATATTTTTAAGATAGAGCAGATCCATATAGAGCTACTTCACGAGTTTGTGGCCAAATTCTAAAATGAGAGAATACAGCTCCCAGTGGTGATGGATGACTGGGTGGCAGAGGCCTTTACCAAGAGACTGAACCTTGAAAGTTTGATCGCCTCTTTCATACTCAAAGAGAGTTTGACTAAGTTTGAGGAGACAATGTGGGTCGATGTGCACAATCAGTATGAGTCAAAGATTCAGATCAAAGACGACTATAGGTTAGTTTCAAGGAAAGACCCACGAACATGGAATGACCCAAGGCTTCAAAAGAGTACATGGAGTTTGAGGGACAGATCAACTAGGAACCCATTACATTGGAACAACCCGAAAAGGGCGGCCCAGGGTCGCTACACCCCTTACTTAATACAGGTAAAGGCCAGTGGAAGTCGGGTACTGGGTTTTGAACTTCAGGGCAATCTCGACATGATCGAAGGTTCGAAATAGAACCCTTGCGTCAGGAGTTTCAATCTTGGGAGACGGTAACACTCGTAGTGTATGCCACTAATGACACATCCATGCTCCAAAAACATTATTTTAATATCAGCCTCGAGGGGCTAGTCTCGACAATCCAGGAGATTAAGGGTACCAAGTCTCCAAAGCCCCTCCGATCAAACCCAGATGCTAGGAAGAATGTTTTTGGTGCTAATTCCATAGGATGCATAGCCATGACACTTGGTACTTCCGCTACCTTCAAGAAGCAGTCACTGAGTTATTAAAGGATGGACACATCAAGGAGTTCCTGAGCAAGCAATCAAAGGGAAACTAGAAAATGTTGTCGAAGGTAACCAAATACCAGCAACACATGGAGCTCCTCAAAAAATGATAAGTTGATCTACAGCCTCAAAGAACAGGTAACTTTAGTACCTCTATGTTTTGTTTAGCTAATGGTTCTTTTCTTGAGTTCTTTTGCAGGTGTGTTTCGAAAAAAGTTGAATACAACAAAAGAAGACCCAAAAGGACAAGCTACACTTTTTCCTTTGACCATTTGTTATCTCAAAAAGGGGTTTTCTGGCAAGTTTTTAAAGAGGTAGCAGTAGGGGCCTTCAAAAAAAAAAATTAGAGAAAATATTTTGTTTGCTCAATTCATTGTAAAAGACAATGATCGGTAACGGTTGAATGAATGAAAAATGTATTAGAATTAACAAATATGTGCGCATTTTGTTTTGAACTACATCTCAGTTATTAAAACCAAAAGTCCCTTAGTCGAATCACAGACTGAATGAAAAAATGCTAGGTCACTGAGGCTGAGGGTCTACACTCTTCACGAGCCAAAAGGAGAAGAACCTAAGGGCGATCTCCTCGAACCCTAAAAGGGAAATGAGGCTATGACTTCAGGGCCCGTATGAAGGGCCATAAAAAAGTCTACACAACCCAATATAAGGACTTGGGACTCACTTCCATAGATGTAAGCACTCATTCCGTGGCCTCCTTGGGAAGAATTATCATGAAAACAACCCAGACTGCTCATCAGATCGTGGAGAAACCTGAGACCATATCACCACATACTCGGCCTAAGATGCCCGAAGAGGAGGCATAATTCAAAATAATATGTGTGAATATTTTTTATCGTTCCCAAAAGAATGGTCCTTTGAGTGTATATCAACTATATGGAGTCTTAACACTCTAAGGTTACGCGCTAGACTGTCTAGGAGACGTCCATACTTAGACGCTCAGCAAACTAAAAACAAAGGGATCCCTCCTTGATGTAATAAGGTATGAAAAAGGACAAAAGTGCCCGAAGTCAAACTCAAAATTGACTTATATAAATGACACAGAGACTACACGAATATATTAAAAACAATTGGTTAGCGCACACCTTCTTTATTATTCTGAGCCCATTGGTCCAGAGGTTTAGCCAAGGTAATTAAGTGGGCTTCAAACTAGAAAGGGCCCCTAAAGCTATTAAGACTTTCAAAATCCATGAAGGAAACTGGTGGGTAGTACCTTTTTGTTAAAGAAAAGACAAGAAAATAGCTGATAAGGCTAAGTGGTTTTATGGGGATAGGCTCAAAGAAAGGAATGAGGTGATGACATTTTCGTGGCCAACTCGGGAGATAAATTGCTAGACAAATAAAAGATAAAATGGAAAGGCTCTCTGGATAAGCAAAAAATTAGACATTCAAGCTCCTCTTCATTAAGTATTACAATAGAGTCCCTGATGGGATAAGCAGAAATACATACAATAGAGTCCCTAATGGGACAGAAAAATTACATAAACTTAAAATTCAAAAAAGAAAATAATGTATCATTAGAGCCCAAAAATAGTAATGACTGATCTCGTAGCAGGGAAGCACGACCAAAACTTGCACCATAGCACCTATAGGATAGCTAGCAAAGAGGTGTGTTCTAAAGTTTTATGAATCTCGCCAGGTGAAGCATCTTGCCTCTGCTCCATTTCAAGGTAAACGCCTCCAGCAGTGACAAGATAGAAATGGAGTTTACCCGCCTTACGTATTTAATCCATAGAATGTAAATGACAACAGGGAAAGGAGTCAGTCATGCTAGACCGACCCTATAAAATAGGGAAGAGAATGTCTCCCTCACAAGAAACTTGAACCACCACTCCCTCTCAGCTTTTTCTCTAGTTCTTACTCTACCCTTGCTAGGTAACTTCAGTAGCAGGAAGTATCGTCGGGATCAAAAAAAAAGGCAAAGAAGGAACTAGCAAGAAGAGCAGTTGAGACCAAGGGAATTGTTCAAATCATCTAGGATAAAGAAAGATCCATGTGGTTCATTTTCAACTATGCCACCACGAAGCAATCTCATGGAGAAGGGAAAAAGAAGATATGTGACTGTAAACTCTATGTTGATCAAATTTTCCAGAACTCTAAGGTAGGATAAGGCTTTCTACGGGCTAGAACTAAGTTTCCCCAAACTCAGTTGGAAGATGAAAAAGAATGAAATGATAACATCGTCAATTGGGTTTCCCAAACCCAAGAAAAATAGGAAAGTGTACCAAAAAAGTGAAGCCAGGACTCTAGTTAGTGATCTTATCAGTAGGATGGGGGATTCCACACGAAAGTTTGATGCCTAGCAGTAAGATTCCCAAATGGAATGAATATCTTCCAGGGATATTATGGAGGATACCTCTCCAACGGCAGGGCAACCCTTTTGCCTCTTTATGGGGCCCCAATGTGCTCTACGATAGAGCCAGAAGTAACTTTGCCTCCTTCATGACCATGGGATGAATTGTTTTAGCCCATTGAAAAGAGAAGATGGTTGGAAGGTTAAGATGTAGAGAGTTGTTGGAAGAAGTATGTTTTGATAGAAAAAATTTCATAAGAAGCCTTCTTTTAAAGAAAAAAATCGTAGGAAGTTGGAGGCAAAAGTAAAGGAAAATCTTTGATGGTAAAACTTAATATATAGGCACGACAATGGAATATGAATCGATGTGAAAATGTGAAGCCTCAATACAACTCCCAAGAAGAAGTGTCGCCTCATTTCTGATAAACACATGTCTAAAAGGGAACATGATTTGATAGGTGACGGTGTGACAAAGCCAAGTGGTGTGACAATTTAAAAAAGTAGATTGGATAAATAGCAAATAGAAAGGGAATAGAGAGACTATCTGTATGGGTTAAAATAAGATCTGAAGGGAATTGGGCCCCCTCAGATTGGGTATAGAAAGAACCGGCCCACGACAGCATCATCACGAGAGGATGTTGATGCAAGGAAACAAGCACTAAGCAGAATAGCCCGAGACTGGTTAAGATGGTGACCACCCAATAAAGTACAAATAGAATGATAATGTGTCAAAGGTCTCAAAAGTACAGGCAGCCCTCGGTAGAGTCACGTCTAACACACACTACTGGGCTGGAATTCTCCCGTAGCTCAAGGACAAGTGTCAATTGGTCATTGGTTATTGTACTATAAGGCTCAAAATAACACTCTTGTATTGGTCGTGGGCAATCCTTGTACCCTATAAATAGTCACCCCATCCTTCATTATAAAGTATCAGATTTTTGCTTCTCTCTATCCTCAAGAAATAAAATCTTTAGCTTTTTTCTTAAGCTTTCTCTATTTGTCTTAGTTGTTTTTACTATTTTCTTGCTATTAAACTTGTTTACCTTGCACTCATGGTCACGATCTGCTCATAACGATACGAATTTTGGATGATGTTGTCTTCCAGACTTGTCCTCGATCTCCATTTTGTTTATTGTTTGTGTTATTAATTCAGTTTATTTATTTTGTTATAAACTCACACTACTAACATGAAGCTAAAACTGTAATGTATGCTCTTGATCCACCTAAAAATCTAACTATCCAAAATCAATGGTAAACAACTTTAATTGATTTTTCTTTCCTTTTAAAAAAGGTGAATAATCAGTGGGAAATGATTCTTCTTCTATGGAAAAAAATGAATTATCTCATCATGACAAGATCAAGCATTATATTATTCAATTGTATGTCGAATTAATAAGGTGCCATTTGGAAACTTTTTTCTAGAAAAGGCATTCAAAAAAATCAAAAAAGGAAAAAAGTGCCTAATGTGAGGGTTAAAAAGGAAAAAGATTACAGAGTAGATACAAAATAAATCCTCATCAAATCAAATATTTTTTTCACTCATTTACTTGAATCAATACTTGAAAGTTTTTATACTTGAAATAATACTTGAAAGTAGTCAAACAAATTTGGTCTACAATAAATGTCGGCTTCACAAAACCAAAAACACATTAATTATATGAAAATAAATTAAGGGTATAATTTAATCAAACAAACTTATGATTAATGCTATTAAATATTTTATAGAAGAGTAAATCAAAATCTTAAACAATACTTAAACGGATTGAAGGTGGTAGAATTATTAAGAAGTAGTAGTTTGTTGGGAAATAGGAGAGCATATAGTCTTGTAAGAATGGAGAGATATACGTGAAATTTTATCTTATATTAAATGGTTGATTCATTGTACAAGTCCCATCTATATACAACAAAGAGAAGACTCCTAACAGTAGCAAAGAAAAGGCTCTTAATAGTTCACTAATACAAGTATCACATTTGTACAATCCTACTTATGATTAACCAATACAGCTATTACTCTTTTAGTTGTGTACAAGTTACGGTATGCTACTTCAGCTTACTGTATACATAACTTGAGCCCAATGTTTACTGAAGTCAATTCCAGATGAGGCCCAAAAGACAAAGAGTCCAAAGCTTGACCTGATCTTATCTTCTACAATTATCAGATCGATATACACATCAACGCCCTTCCACAAATTAGAGTGGTTGAAAATATACCCAACTTTCCCAATAAGATGTGATGCAAAAGACTAAGCAGTGATGTAGTGAACTAATCAGTTGGTTGGGAGAAAGATCGAATGTGAGAAAGAGAAATGAGACCTGTAAGAAACTATTGGCGTGCGAAATAGCAATCAATTTTGACATGTTTCTTATGCTCAGGAAAGATAGGATTCTTTGCTATTTTAATGTTCGTGGCTATCAGAGTGAAGGGAAATAAGAAAAGAATGGAGATAGAAATATCGTCAAAGAGGTGAATGAGCCAAGTGAGTTTGTCAACTACCCTTCTCATGGACCTATATTGTATATTACGGAGCTAAGAGAAATGGATGTATGTTTCTTCAATTTTTGAGAAATTGGAGAAGTCCCTAATGAATTATAAAAGCTACTGACTAAGCAGTGAGAATAAGGGCAGGTGTCCTAATCAGCATCACCGAAGGCTTGCAGCTCGAATGACGAAGAAGGTGACATTAGAAGGCCAAGTCCAACATCTTTCAGAAGGTAACACAGCACCCTAAGAGTTGCACTATGATGGGGCTACATGTACTGGCTGAAGTGTTGGACTGTGAAGGAGAGGTCTGGCATTTTATGTGTGAGATAGTTGAGCTTTCCTAAAAGATATCGATACAAAGTAAGATCGTCAATTGGATCCCCATCCTGATCAAGAATTTTTACGGTAGGATAAAGAGGAGAAGATATAAGAGATAAATCCAGAATATCAAACTCTTAAAGTAAGTCGCTGGTGAATTTCCTGTGATAGAGGACCAAACTATGTGATTCATGAAGCACTTCCATACCCTAAAAGAAATATAAGCTTCCCAAATCTTTTATTTTGAATTCCTAATCTAGGAAAATCTTTAAAACATGTAATTTTACCTTATCATTTCTTGTTAAAATGATATCGTCCACATATATAGCCTTAATTGAAATAGACGAGTCAGATTTCTTAACAAAGAGAGAATAATCATTCAGTGAATGACTGCATCCTTTAAATTTTAAGGAAGAGGTGAGTTTAGCATACCACTGTCGGGATGCTTGACAAAGTCCATCGAGAGACCTGTTCAACTTATAGTCATGTTTGGTGTATGAGGAGTGATGCTGTAACACCCCGTACCTACCAAACCCTACTTGGCGACGTTGACCAATGTTTACTTAAGTGTCGAGAGCCAAAAGTATGTATTATGTAATGTTATTGATGAGTTAATTAATATTGGGCCTAGTACAAGGGATTAGACCCTCGTGGGAGTTGTAACACTCCGTATGTTGCCAAACCTATACGACTACATGTAAATTTATGGAAATATGAAGACATGAGAGAATTGATAATTTTTGTATTGAAATGTGGGAATTTAATAAGTCTTGTATTATTGGGCCCAAATATGGAAGCCCAAAATGAGCAAGAAGGCATGGCCCAATATAACAATTTGACCCATTCTTCCAATCTTCCATTTGACCAAATCAACCATGCATTTAATGCCAAGAGATGGATAAGGGTGACTTGAGAGACATATATATATATAATGAATTATATACAAAAGTTAGTGGGCTAAAGAAGTCTTGAGCCATTGGGCTCAATGGGGGCCCAAACTTACATGGAAGACATGGCCCAAATGGGTAATTGACCCATTCTTGCATGACCAAATCCATGAGGCAATTATTGACCCAATTGTATTGGATAAAGATGACTTTAAATGGTCTATAAAAGGTGAAAAAAATCAGATTTATTCACCATTTTACACATGCCAAAGTCTAGAAATTTCCACAATATTCCCTCAACTCAAACCCTAAGCCTTCATCCTTTTGGCCAAAGATCATCACTTGGTGAGTATTGGTAAGTGTATATTATTATGGTTTAATATATTTTAGGCATGGAAAATTATTTATACTATGTTGGTTATGTTGGTGGAGTGTGAGAAGTTCACTATGTGTGAAGTGTATGTGTTTGTTAATTCGGAGGATGGTTTTGCCTTGTAAACTTGAACATGGGCTTGTGGTCTTGAAGAAAATGAATTTGATGGGTTCAATATTGTCATGTGATATATGCTTATAGTCTCCCCTTGTTTGTTCATGGTGTATAATACTTGGAATTTCTATTGTGAAATTGGTTATGGTTTTGGTGGTGGATTGGTCGTAAAGTGTCGTTTTGGTGATGTTATGTGTGTTGTGAGACCATGGCTGGTTTTTGGCATGTTATATGATCAAAAATATGTTAAAATAAGTTTGGTTATGATCATGGACCATTCATTGCATAAAAAGACCCCAAAAAGACCATTTCGGACCAAAACGGGCACCTGCCCTCGTAGACGAAGCACCTGCGGGCGCAGGTGCCAACACAGGTACCTCTGGCTACTGCCAAAGGTCACCTGTGAACTCAGTTCATCCACCTTCGGGCGCAGGTGGCTTAGCGGATCGGCCCAGAACTCCGAATTGCTTGTTTTTGCATCACTTTGGCCCCCCGAAACCCCTATACCCTTCATGGATGTAATTATCAACTTGTGATGTCGTTTTAATGACTTTAAAGTGTCGTGTGAAGGTATGTTGGACTGTATTAAATGTGTATGGTTTTTCATATCTGGTTATGAGGCAAATTGATAAGCGTAAATGTGACGGGATGAAAATGAGAAGGCACAAAGGGTAAGTGTGATGCGAAATGCTATTGTTGTATGAAATCTTGGTCAATAAGTGTAATGTTATGGTAGTATTGACATGATGATGCAGTGAGTTGTATGGTAAGGAGTGAAATGAAGTTATATAGTAGTCATATGGTTCATTGTCGTTTTGTACACTTGTACGGTAAATAATTGTTAACGAGAGTTCCATTGTGGACTTGTATTGTAGAGTGAAACATAAGGAAGAAGCTGGACTGTTGTGTTCATATATAGACTTGTGTACTCATACTTGGAAGTAAAGGTATGTAAGGTTATTCTTCTATTTCCTTCTGCAACATATGGTGTTCACATTGTCATGGTACTCATTCGATTTTGAAATACTCTAAGGTATTCCGTATCCGATAGTTGGCTAGAGTTACTCATATGTCCCTTACTCATTGGTCAATAGTGAATCATATGACTCATATACATTGGTTGACTTATGATCATTGGCTAGTATGTTAAACGTTCTATAAGGTATCACATTTCTAGTTGGTGACCAGTTGAAATCCACATGTATCGTATTTAGTGATCATTATCCTAGGATTTCAAAAGTGTTCTTGTCACGCCCCGAATCCAATCGAGACATGATTGGCACCCGTAGCAGATAAGGCCCGAGAGAACCAAGCTTTGCCTATGTTCAATCATATGCATTCCATAAGAAACCCATAAGCACATAACAGCTATAGAGACCAACAATGGAAGTCATGGAACATGATATATATACAAACGCGAAACTGGGCCGTTGAGGCCACCAAGTCAAGTACGACATATCCCTTTTACATTTATACACCCACACCTGTCTACAAAAGCCTCTAACAAAGCATTGACCAAAATGAACTAAAAGTCGGGACAAGTCCCCGCTTTATACAACATGTACAATACCAAAACATATATACACTCTGACTCGGAGAAGCCCCAAATTAGCTGGAGCTCACCAATGATCTGCAACGACTGGTAACCTACTGTGGAGGCCTACTAGTACCTGCGCCTGCAGCAAGTAAGGTAAATTCCCCAAGAGGGGTCAGTACGAAATAAGTACTGAGTATGCAAGGCTCAGATGAAACTGTACAACACATGAATATTTCAATGAACTCAAATACAAATGACTAATCACTGTGAGTAAGTCGCCATGTTGCATTTTGGAAACCATGTGGATTGCTTTCATTACTTTCATTACTTTCTTTACATTCAATACTCACTTGTCATTACATGTGCCACAATGTACCCGGGCCCCTACTGATCAGTGGGTCTTTACATAACATATCATCATGTTGGGATCGAGTCGAGCTAGGCTTATGCCCCTAGACTTGCCACTCATACATCAATGCATCGGGATCGGGTCGAGCTAGGCTTATGCCCCTAGACCTGCCACCCATAAATCCATACCTCGGGATCGAGTCAAGCTAGGCTTACTCCCCTAGACTTGCCACCCGTACTTGATCATTGACCATATATGCATTACTTTGTTCTTTACTTTGAGATTGATACTTTGATAGTCATAACATCACTTGAACTTTGGAACATAACATTGTTGGAAGCTTTGAATCATTAACCAATGATTGAGAGACATGTGAATAAACATCATGAGAAATATAACATTACTAGCACCTTGACACCATTGGAACCATTGGACAAGAATCCATGAACAAGGGACATGAGTATAATCACTATTGGAACTTTGGTACATTTACCATGATTATAGGACATGAGACTTACAATTGATCAATGAGTAGGAAATTTATAACAATGACCATTGCTAACCGTATATGGAATACCTTAGCACATTTCGGGATAGTACTAGTGACATGTCAATGTGAACACTATTTGGCACAGAAAGATACGGACAAAGTAACCTTACATACCTTGGATTCGCAATACGAATATATAATCCTAGAGGTGCATACAATAGTCCCGCTCCTTCTTTATGTGTCACTCTACAACACAAATACAATACGGAATTCACATTAACCACCAACTACTCTTCAAATGCATGTAACATCAATGAGTCACATATTTGCCCTTAAACATGTCATTTCCCCTTGACAAACCCATTGATAAAATTATTATTCCAAAAATCCCCCAATATTCCATACATTGACCAATACATGAAAATCAATACATTTCACCACAACATTTCTCCTTTACACTTTCTTATCCATACCACATCACAAATAATCCATCAATTTACCTTAATACAACTCATAACACATATCGGCCAAAATCCCACAATTTCCACTTATAGACAAGAACAAGTTTAATACCAAAAATAACACCATACATGTTCATATTTTGTCCATACCATGCTTTTTCATCAAAGGCACAAGTCCTAATTCAAGTTCAAATCACCAAGATAGCACATCTTTCACCAAAAGCAAAAATACACTATTCACCATCTTGCCAACACAACTATCACAATATACATAATCTCCCATGCATATAATATGTTAATCCATGAGAATAAATACTTACCAAGGCTTGTAATAGGATGATCTTGTCCAAAGAGTCCAAAGGAACTATTTGCTTTAGGGTTTGGAACTTGGAGAAATGTTGAGAAAATTATTTTAAAGGCATGAGAGTTTTGGACAATAAAAATCTGATCTTGGGGCATTTATATAGACCCCAAGTCAATCTTATCCATTCCTTTAGCATTTAATGTGGTCAAAGTGGAAGAATGGGTCATTTTGCCCTTGGGCTATGTCTTTTACATTCCATTTTGGGCCTAACTTTGGGCCCAATAACACATATCCATGTAACCCATCAAAATTCATGTATTATTCACCATATATCTCATGTTTATATAATTTCATAATGTCACGACAATATTCTCTTACAAGATTGTCATTCGTCCTTTCGATCGCAAAAATAGGAATTCTAGTCGCCCTTGGCTTCATTGGACATTTTGGATCACTATTCACATTTCATGATTTGATCATGTAGGAGTATGTAGGATTGTATTGAAGTGTTTGAAGCTTTAAAAATTCTCAAATAACTCCAAAGAACCAAAAGAAACCATCCAAGAAGCGTCGTAGAATTGCGATACAAAACGGGTCCGGAAAGGCACAAGATTTGTGCCTTGCGCCACTAGCTGCAAAGAAAGCTGTGGCGCAAGAAATGAGGCCCCTCTGAATCAGTGGCTTGTGCCACACCCCTGAAACAGGGTAGTGGCACAAGTTTCAGCACCTTGCTGAATTTTTCGGCCACTTCTCCGATACTTGCATATTGTCCAATACCTTATCAAAACACTACAAAATACTTACTTAGTGATCTTAATCATCAAGTAAACATGACTCCAAGACATCAAATGAGGTTAGAATGTGTACGGAGTATCACCTAAATGCTCCACGAAACCACAAAACACCTCCTACCAAGGTCTAATCGCACATATCAAGTCCGATATCAAATGTTTCACCAATGACACTATAAAACACATACTCATGGCATCTCAACACCTAGGTAGATATGACCCCAAGGTATCAAGTGAGGTTAAAAAAATATGGGGTGTTACAATTCTATTCCAAAGGGGTTCTATAGTATTCCAACTAAGGTTGATATATATTGTTATTCATATGTGTTTTACTCCTAGACGAATCATGACCCACTTAGTTCTTATTTATGGGCGGAAGTTCTTAAGTTGTCATATGTTGTAGATCCTAAGAGAATTATCCCAACAAGATCAATGAGGTAAAGAGAGCTTGTTTAGTTTGAATAGCATTCTTCCAATCATGTCATGGTCCAAGTTCCAATAGAGTTATATACATGTCTCATATTCATTAGCAATGTTCCAAAAGTCCAATGAGGTTATGTTCCAAGGTTTCAATAGTGGTTATACTCATGTATCTTGTTCATTGATCATTGTCCAATGGTTCCAACAGTGTTATGTTTCCATGAAGGCTATGTTTCCAATAATGCTTATTCACATGTTTCTCACTCATTAATTATTGATCCAAAGCTTCAAAGAAAGTTGTGACTATCATTGTAATAATCTCTCATAAGCAAAAGTACCAATCTCTCACAAGTTAATGTATCAATCTCAAAAGTAAAGAAGTAATGGAAGAACAAAGTAATGATGATGTTGATGTTACTTTATCCATGGGGTACAAGTACCTGCATGATGATGTTACTTTATCCATGGGGTGCAAACACCTGCATGATGATGTTCATTTATCCATGGGGTGAAAGAACACCTGCATGATGACATGATCTTATCCATGGGGTAAAAAGAATACCTGCATGATGATGATATTTTATCCATGGGGTGACAAGATCACCTGCATGATGAGGGCCCTAATAGCATTGAGCAATGTAAAAGTAAAGTAAAGTAAAGGCAAGGAAAAGAAAGAACGTAATGTACATGGTATCCCACATACAGAAAGAAAGTTTATTCACATTGCTATTTCTCTTATATTGATTCCATGGTTGTTGTCATTATGTACGAATCATTGGAGATAATCATAAAGAAAGAAAGGTACATGGTTCCACATATAGAGTTCCTCTTATAATTATTTCCATTAAAGCTCTTATGTACTGAAGTAGTTCTTATGGCCTTACATACTCAGCACATTTTTCGTACTGACCCCTCTTGGGGACTTACCTTACATGTTGCAGGTGCATGCATTAGTAGACCTCCTCAGTAGACAGTGGATCAATTGCAGAGTTTTGGTGAGCTCCACTTGGTTCGGAGCCTCTTGAGTCATAGTCATATATTTATTGTGATGTTGTACATATAGTATAAAGCGGGGACTTGTCCCGACTTTTAGTTGGTTTGGTAAATGCATCTGTTAGAGGCTTTTGTAGACATATGTGGGTACATGTATGTAAGATATGTACGTTCAGTGTGATGTAATGGCCCCAAAGGCCAAGTGTTATATATGTATATGCATGGCATTTTATATTTCATCAATTACATGAAACAATGTGTTATTCATTCGATATTATGCATACGAGTGTTCATGAGCAAAGATTGGTTCTCTCAGGCCATATCGGCTTCGGGTGCCAATCACGCCTCGTTGGGATTCGGGGTGTGACAGATGCCTACCAAAAATTTCATGTATACTTCTTTATCTAAGTCTCCATGTAAAAAAGGCATTATTCATGTCCAATTTATAGAGACCCCAATCTTTCTTT
This sequence comes from Capsicum rhomboideum, assembly GCA_031232105.1. Taxonomy (NCBI): domain Eukaryota; kingdom Viridiplantae; phylum Streptophyta; class Magnoliopsida; order Solanales; family Solanaceae; genus Capsicum; species Capsicum rhomboideum. Next base: position 139,595,060 of record CP124716.1, read on the forward strand.
ACTGTTGTAGCAAGAATGCACCTGGTGGTAGTCATATTAACAATTGAAGAGAAATTTTTATTAAAATTAATTCCTTCTCTTTGTATACCTCTCTATATCACTATTCTGATTTGAATTCTCTCAATACTACCATCAGAGTGTTGCTTAACTTTATAAACTCACTTATAGGGTAAAGCCTTCCTACCAGGAGGTAGTTCTACTACATCCCATATTTTGTTTAATTTCATAGCGTAAATTTCTAATTCCAAGGCTGCCTGCTATCTGGGATGGTGAGCAGACTATGAAAAACTGATAGGTTTGTGAGTGTTAGATAAAGAGTTGATCGTATGTTGGTTGAAAGAATAGAGAACACTAAAGAAATGACTCAGGTATAGCAGATGTGAGAAAGCAAGGTTGTACACATCAGTCAATAGTAAGGCATTACATATGTAGTCTTGTGGTACATAGGTGTATTGCATGGTCAATTGGATTTTCTGATAAGATCAACTACCATAGGATGTGTAGAGTCACTAGGAGAAATAATTGGTACATAGTCTACTGGTGGTTCTGGTTGAGTGGAAGGATAAAAATTATAGGTGGGTCATTAATAGAGTCTATGATAGGGTCATTTAGAGGCATAAAATCATCAGAAAAAAGTGAGAAAAAATCAAGGGAAAGCTCTGGTGAAGTATGTTGGGTAGAAGTAGGAAAGAAGGAATCAACACTAACATGAGACTTATTAGTGGAAAAGGGGAAGTGGTTTATGAAATACAACATCTCTTGACAGAAAACATTGTAGGAACTTAAGATTTAGAGACTTGTAGCCTTTCTTGCCCGTAGATATCCCAAAAACACACAGGGAATAGTCCTTGAATCAAACTTCTTTAATTTGAAAGAGTAGAAATAAAACATAAACATCCAAAACTCTTAAGATGGGCATATTTTGATTTGGTGTTAAAAAGTATTCATATAGTGATTTGAGTTATGACTTTGGAGGAAAATCTATTAATTAAATATATTTTGTCAAAGGTAGTCACCCCAATAGCTCATAGGAAGGTGGGATTGATAAAACAGAGCCCTGGATGTCTCTAACAAGTGTTTGTGTTTTCTATCAACAATCCCATTTTGTTGTGGGATTAAAACACAAGTTGTTTGCTGGATAATACCTAGGGATTAGAAGAATTGTGGATGTGTTTTCCCACTTCCTAATTCAAAAGCATTGCCTAACCTGATTTTCTTTACTTTCTTATTAAACTGTCTTTCTACCATGATGAGGAAGGATTTTAAAATGATAAAGGCATTTGATTTAGAACTTAGCAAGTAGCTCTAAGTGTCTCTGCTAAAATCATCAAATATGATGAGGAAATACTTAAAACCATCATGAGTATCATATTTATAGGGTACCAGGTATCCACATGAATTAGTTCTAAATTAATTTATTAGATATTGTGCTAGATAGAAAAAGGGAGCTTGAATTGTGTGACCATAGGACAAACAACACAAGGAGCAGAATCTTTAGAAGATAGGAGAAAAAAAAATTTAAAAAAAATTCTCATAGTACTCAAAGGCATATGGACTAATCTGATATGCCATAGTTTTTCTGTTACATTTGAATATGAAGAACTAAACAAGGATTAAATACTAAATTTGAAGTAGACTTCCCAGAATTTGAGAGAGATTTCCTAGAATTGAAACTAGAGTCTGCAACTAAACTACAACTAGACTGCTTGCTTGAATTGAAAAGTTAAACTGGCTTAAGTTGATTTGAGGAAATTGTTGTTGATTGATTTGTCTTAATAATATTAGAGGGCCTCTTTTCTCCTTATCAATCTCCAAAGGGCTCTTCAGAGAAGGGTCCTAAAACATAAAATAATAATATGGAGTAAAAAGGAGTGAATATCTGAGTTATGCGCAGAATTTATGCACAAATAAGTGATTAAACCTGAAAGAGGGTATATACAAAACATTATATAAAGTCGCACTAGACATTAGTGTGACTATTCATGCATGAATTACCTTGACACTATAGAAATTAGGTAAGTTTACCATCATAAGCTTAGGAAGAGCTTTAAGATTTGATAAGAAGTGTCCGTTATATGCCATATTCTCAGTCGCTCCAGTATTCAAAATCCAAGAATTGCTATCAATTTTAATAAAACAGGCATAAGAATTGAAAAACTTAGACATACCAGAAAGGCTGAAATGCCACTCCCTCAGTTTATTCTATATTCTGATTCATCTTCATCTGTTGAAGCATATGGAGTATTTGTGTTATCTTCTCCTGACTGAGACTTTTGACTATTTGATCATTATTCTCCCAGAGTAAATTATCCACTTTGATTGGAAACACTTGAGTTGGAAGAAGTACTTCCTTGTGAAGTACCTTAAAATTTTCTAGGCTTTGTGAATTTAAATCAACAAAAACAATAATGAATTTAGTAACACTTATCTACACTATGACCTGATTTCTTATCGTAACTATAGATCACAGTACTCTTCTTTGCATCATATCCTGTGTTGCCTTTTATTTGTGATTTGAAATCAGGGTACTTCCTTCCTGAATCACATGAATAAGTAGAAGTAGTATGTATTTCCATTTGTTGTTCATCTTAAATAACAAGTGAGTAGGCCTACCCTTTGTTAGGTAAGGGAACTGTCAGTAGAATGTAACTTTTGACTCCCACTAAAGTGTCACTTAAATCTATTAAAAACTGCAACAAACTTGCATCCTAGTAAGCCTTAGTATTCTTTATTTTAGCACCATACTTATACTCATAGATACAAAAAGAGTAGGTGTTTAGGTTGTGTTTGGTATGAAGGAAAATGTTTTCCATGGAAAATATTTTCCTAGAAAATGTTTTCATGGAGAACAAGTTGGTTTCTTACTTATTTTCTCATGTTTCGTTGGTAAATGGAAAATATTTTCTAGTGTTTGGTTGGTGAATGAAAAACATTTTCTAGAAAATATCTTTTAGTGTTTGGCTAGAGAGTAGAAAATACATTTTAAGAAAATAGTTTCTGACACGAAAACCAACTTCGACGACCAATCTGGGATCTGACCCCGACACCCGAACAGGGACCCAACCCCGACCCCAACTCCCAACCAGGGACCCGATCCTAACTCCCGACCCCGACACCCAAACCCGATTCTCGACCCAGGACCTAACCCTAACACCCTATTCCCAACTTAAGCATCGACTTAAACTCCCGACCCCGACATTTGATCCCGACTATCAAACCGAGACTCGATCCTAACACCCGATTTGGGACCCAAGCCCGACATCAAATCCTAACTCTCAAACCAAACCCGACCACGACACCCAACCCCGACCCAAGACCCGACCCCAACTACCAACCGACACCCCAAATCGGGACCTGACCCTGACACCCGATCCAGGACCTAATCCCGATAACCAACACCCGACCCGAGACCCAACCCCGACACCCAACCTAGGACACAACCCTGACACCCCGATGTCTGATACCTGACTTGGAACGCTACCTCGATACCCCAACACCCCAATACCCAACCCCAACACCGACACCAGAATAGGGATCCTACCCCGACACTCGAGTTGGGACTCGAACTCGACACCCAACCCAAACTCCCAACCCAAGACCCGACTCCCGACTTGAGATTTGACTCCCGACCTGAGACCCAACTCCTAACCCGAGACTCGACTCTCGACCCCCGACCCAAGACCCGACCCCAATTCTTGATCTGGGACCCAGCCCTTGCACCCGACCAGAGACCCAAAACCCAAGATCTGATCCAGACACCTGACTCAAAACCCGACCCAAGAATAGAGACCAACCCTGAATCTCTATCCAAGACCCGACTTCGAGATCCAACCTCGATTTTTGACTCGGGACCCAACCCCAACACCCGACTCATGATCCTGACACCCTATAGCCGACATGGGACCCAATATCGACACCCTACCCTAGACCTGACCCCGACATCAACACTCAACTCGAGACCCGACCCTAACTACAGATCGATACCCCAAATCGGGACCTGATCCTGACACCCGATCTGGGACCCAATCCCGACAACCAACACTCGACCCGAGACCCGACCCCAACACCCGATCCCAACACCCAACCTGGGACACCACCCTGACACCCCGATGTCTGACACCCGACTCAAAACACTACCTTGATACCCCAACACCCAACCCCAACACTGACACCTGAATCGGGATCCGACCCCGACACTCGACTTGGGACCCTAACTCGACACTCGACCCCGACCCCGACACCCAACCCAAACTCCTAACCCGACTCCCGACCTGAGATTCAACTCTCGACCCGAGACCCGACTCCCGACCAGAGACCCAACTCCCGACCCCCGACCCCAATACTAGACCTGAGACCTAACCCCAGCACCCAACTCGAGACCCAAAACTCGAGATTAGATCAAGACACCTGACTTAAAACCCAACCCGAGAATAGGGACCAACCCCGAATCTCCATTCTGACCCGATTTCGAGATCCAACCTCAACTTTCAACTAGGGACCCAACTCCAACACCCAACTCTTGACCCTGACACCCTACACCCAACTTAGAACCCAATCTCGACACCCTACCCTGGACCCGACCCTAACACCGACAACCGACTCGGGACCCAAACCAAACCCTACACCCAACCCCGACCCTCATACTCAATTTGAGACCCAACCTCGATTCTGACCCAGGACCCGACACTACACCCGACTCCCGACTCGAGACCCGACCTCGACTCCCAACACGAGACCCAACCTTAACACCCGACCCTGGCACCAGTCCCAAGACCAGACCCCGACTCCCGACCCACGACCCAACTTTGACACCCGAACTCAGACTCGAGACCTAACCTCAACACCTGACCTAAGGCACAACCCCAACTCCCAACTTGAGACTTGACCCCGACCCCAGACCCTGACCCTCAACCTCAAGAATTGACCCCGAGACCCAACCCTGACAGCAGACTCGGGACCCGACCCTAGCACCGACCTCGACTCCCGACGTGGCAACCAACCTATGATCCAATCGCGACATCCATCCCAAGACACGACACTAACTCACGACCCTGACTCCCAAGTCGAGAATCGAGAGTCAGGGGCGGCAGTCAAATCCCGTATTAGTATCAGAATCGGTAACCAAGACTTGGCTTAGAGTGGAAAGTTGAGGTGTGAGGTTGAAAGAGAGTTTTGGAAAATATTTTCCTTACTTTTTGAAGGGAAGTCATTTTCCTTCAATTTGAGGACAATAAGTTGATTTGAAAAACATTTTCCAAAACATTTAAGCCAACCAAACATGAGAAAATTGAAAAACATTTTCCAGAAAATATTTTCCTTCATACCAAAGACACTCTTAGTGTATCTAATTAATCCCACAAAATCTTCATCTTTGTCAAGTAAGTTGATATTCTCAAATTTCCTTGATTATATTGACCGCACTCAATTCTTTCTGTAACTGAAATAGTTTTGCTCCATTTAGTTTGATAAATCTATCTTCGAAGTCCTTTCAGAGGTCTTTGGCTCTCTAAGAGTACGACTCACTTTCTTCTATTTCCTTGGAGAGAGAGTTCAAGAGCAATAAAAGGACCAAATCATTGTATCTGGCTCATGTTCTTTGCAACAAGGGATCAGTGGTGGGCACCAATAAGGAGCCATCAATGTAATCCAAATTATTCTTTACAGAGAGTGCAATCACCACTACCCCTCATCTATCTTAAATAACCCTTGCCATCAAAGATCAAAGAAACAAGAGTCATCCCTCGATAATCCAAGGGGTGAAGATAAAAGGGATGGATTTGATCCACTACATTAGTTGCAGTAATTCCAGTAACTTTAGGAGGAGGGAGAAGTACAGTAGTGCTAAAAGAATGGACGGGACTAGACTGATTAATGGTCTGTAGTGCTCATCATGAAGACTCAACAAGAAGAACGTAGTAAAGGAAAAGGAAATGAGAGAAAAAAACTGTCCGAGAGGTATCCAAACCCATTGTAATATCATGTAAGAATGGAGAGGTATACATAAAATTATCTCTTGTATTGAATGATTAATTCACTGTACAAGTCTTGTAAATATATAAATAAAAGAAAAGACTCCTAATAGTTAACTAGACTCCTACCAGTTAACTAAAACAAGTATCACATTTGTACAATCCTACTTGCAATTAATTAGTAGAACTATTACTTTTATAGAATTGTACAAGTTAGGGTATGCTACTTTTGCTTACTGCATACAAAACTTGAGCCCAATGTTTGCTGAATTCAATTTTCAAATGAAGGCCAATACCCAAAAGACAAAGAGCCCAAAGTAATCTGATTTTGTATTCTATAATTACCAAATTAATATGCAGACCAATAAGTTTTGATGATTGGCAAACCATTCTGATGATTGATGAAGTAAATATGGTTCACTACTTGTTGTCTTCTATTTACTTTATCAAGTGAACAAAATCCCTCCAGAAACAAATACGGACAACCCGTACAAATATGCAATATATGAGCCAAAAAGGAAAAAAAAATAGCAGGAGTAAAGGAGCAAAGAAGGAAATAAATAAATAGGAGAAATAGAGGAACAAAGAAAGAAAGAAATAAAGAGGAGAAATAGAGTTCAAAAAAGAGTCAAAGTTTCCTTATAAGATGCAACCATCTTATAAGGAAGTAAATCACATATTTTCTTATAGTCGGCCAAGTTCTATTTAAAGTAAAAGTCCTAGTCAATGATATTCTAGGGAATAACAAATCTACATCATATATATGGCATGAAGATCATTCAAAGCGTACCAATTGTATATTCACTAAATTCATCATTTTGAGAGCAATAGCCATTGGATCAAACTGCAAGACTTTATCACAGTAACACCATAGTTGTGTTCGAGTCTGTACTATTGAATATTGAAGTTTGATCAGTTAAAAACTAAAATCTTTAGTCTTTGTTGAGCTCATCAGTTGGAGTAAATTGATGTGTTATTTTGTGTGATGTTTGGGTAGTTAAAGGCTAGAGTTATTAGTCTTTGTTGAGTTTGTAATAGGAGTGTTAGTGAGTTGTAACTATTTCTATTGTTGCAGTGTAATTATGAGTTTATGAGGCTTGTAACTTTTCCATGAGGAAAACGGGAGCCATGAATTTACATTTCATTTGACATTTAATTTATAGATTTTAGGCATCTTTAATGTGAAATTAGATAGTATTTTTATGTCATTTAGGGTGGAAAGTTGAGGTGTGAGGTTTAAAGAGACTTTTGAAAAATGTTTGCCTTACTTTTTGAAGGTAAGTCATTTTCCATCAATTTGAGAAAAATAAGTTGATTTGGAAAACATTTTCCAAAATTCTTTAGCCAACCAAACATGATTAAATTGGAAAACATTTTCCAGAAAATGTTTTCCTTCATACCACACACACTCTTAGTGTATCTAATTAATCCCACAAACTCTTCATCTTTGTGAAGTAAGTTGATATACTCAAATTTCCTTGATTATATTGACTACACTAAATTCTTTCTGTAACTGAAATAGTTTTGCTCCATTTATTTGGCTAAATCTATCTTCGAAGTCCTTTCAGAGGTCTTTGGCTCTCTAAGAGTACGACACATTTTCTTCTATTTCTTTGGAGAGAGAGTTCAAGAGCCATGAAAGGACCAAATCATTGTATCTGGCTCATGCTCTTTGCAACAAGGGATCAGTGGTGGGCACCAATAAGGAACCATCAATGAAATCCAACTTATTCTTTACAGAGAGTGCAATCACCACTACTCCTCATCTATCTTCCATAACCCTTGCCATCAAATATCAAAGAGACAAGAGTCATCCCTCGTTAATTCGAGGGGTGAAGATAAAAGGGATGGATTTGATACACCACATTAGTTGCAGTAATTCCAGTAACATTAAGAGGAGGGAGAAGTCCCGTAGTACTAGAAGAACGGGCTGGACTAGACTGATTAATGGTCTGTAGTGGTCATCATGAAGAATTAACAAGAAGAACATAGTAAAGGAAAAGGAAATGAGAGAAAAAAATTGTCCGAGAGGTATCCAAACCCATTGTAATATCATGTAAGAATGGAGAGGTATACATAAAATTTTCTCTTGTATTGAATGATTAATTCACTGTACAAGTCTTAAATATATATAAATAAAAGAAAAGACTCCTAATATTAGCAAAAAAAAAAAAAAAAAACTCCTAATAGTTAACTAGACTCCTACCAGTTAACTAAAACAAGTATCACATTTGTACAATCCTACTTTCAATTAACTAGTACAACTATTACTTTTCTAGAATTGTACAAGTTAGGGTATGCTACTTCTTCTTACTGCATACAAAACTTGAGCCCAATGTTTGTTAAATTCAATTTTCAAATGAAACCCAATTCCCAAAAGACAAAAAGGCCAAAGTGATTCGATTTGGTATTCTATAATTACCAAATTAATATGCACACCAATAAGTTTTGATGATTGATAAAGTAAATCTGGTTCACTACTTGTTTTCTTCTATCTACTTTATCAAGTGAACCAAATCCCTCCAGACACAAATACGGACAACCCATACAAATATGGAATATATGAGCCAATAAGGGGATAAAAAAATAACAGGAGTAAAGGAGCAAAGAAGGAAAGAAATAAAAGAGCAACGAAGGAAAGAAATAAATAGGAGAAATAGAGGAACAAAGAAGGAAAGAAATAAAGAGGAGAAATAGAGTTCAAAAAGGAGTCAAAGTTTCCTTATAAGATGCAACCTTCTTATAAGGAAGTAAATCACATATTTTCTTATAGTCAGCCAAGTTCTATTTAAAGTAAAAGTCATAGTCTATGATATTCTAGGTAATAACAAATCTACATCATATATATGGCATGAAAATCATTCAAAGTCGTACCAATTGTATATTCACTAAATTCATCATCTTGAGAGCAATAGCCATTGGATCAAACTACAAGACTTTGTCACAGTAACACCATAGTTGTGTTCGAGTCTGTACTATTGAATATTGAAGTTTGATCAGTTAAAAGCTAGAGTCTTTAGTCTTTATTGAGTTCATCAGTTGGTGTAAATTGATGAGTTCTTATGTATGATGTTTGGGTAGTAAAATGCTATAGTTGTTAGTCTTTGTTGAGCTTGTAATAGGAGTGTTATTGAGTTGTAACTATTTCTATTGTTGTAGTGTGATTATGAGTTTGTGAGGCTTGTAACTTTTCCAAGAGGAAGACTGGAGCCATGAATTTACATTTCATTTGACATCAAATTTATAGATTTTAGGCATCTTTAATGTGAAATTAGATAGTATTTTTATGTCATTTAGGGTGGAAAGCTTAGGTGTGACGTTGAAAGAGAGTTTTGGAAAATGTTTTCATTACTTTTTCAAGGGAAGTCATTTTCTTTCAATTTGAAGAAAATAAGTTGATTAGGAAAACATTTTCCAGAAAATATTTTCCTTCATTCCAAATACACTCTTAGTGTATCTAATTAATCCCACAAACTCTTAATCTTTGTGAAGTAAGTTGATATACTCAAATTTCCTTGATTATATTGACCGCACTCAATTATTTTTGTAACTAAAATAGTTTTACTCCATTTAGTTGGATAAATCTATCTTCGAAGTCCATTCAGAGGTCTTTGGCTCTCTAAGAGTACGACACACTTTCTTCTATTTCTTTGGAGAGAGAGTTCAAGAGCCATGAAAGGACCAAATCATTGTATCTGGCTCATGTTCTTTGCAGCAAGGGATCAGTGGTGGGCACCAATAAGGAGCCATCAATGAAATCCAACTTATTCTTTACAGAGAGTGTAACCACCACTACCCCTCATCTATCTTAAATAACCCTTGCCATCAAAGATCAAAGAGACAAGAGTCATCCCTCGCTAATCCGTGGGGTGAAGATAAAATGGATGGATTTTAACCACCACATTAGTTGCAGTAATTCCAGTAATATTAGGAGGGAGAAGTCCAGTAGTACTAGAAGAATGGGTTGTACTAGACTGATTAATGATCTGTAGTGCTCATTATGAAGACTTAACAAGAAGAACGTAGTAAAGGAAAAGGAAATGAGAGCAAAAATTGTCCAAGAGGTATCCAAACCCATTGTAATATCATGTTAGAATGGAGAGGTATACATAAAATTTTCTCTTGTATTGAATGATTAATTCACTGTACAAGTCTTGAATATATATAAAGAAAAGAAAAGAGTCCTAATAGTAGCAAAAAAAAAGACTCCAAATAGTTAACTAGACTCCTACCAGTTAACTAAAACAAGTATCACATTTGTACAATCCTACTTGCAATTAGCTAGTACAACTATTACTTTTATAGAATTGTACAAGCTAGGGTATGCTACTTCTTCTTACTGCATACAAAACTTGAGCCTAATGTTTGTTGAATTCAATTTTCAAATGAAGCCCAATTCCCAAAAGACAAAAATCCCAAAGTGACTTGATTTGGTATTCTATAATTACCAAATTAATATGCAGACCAATAAGTTTTGATGATTGGCAAACCATTCTGATGATTGATGAAGTAAATATGGTTCACTACTTGTTGTCTTCTATTTACTTTATCAAGTGAACAAAATCCCTCCAGAAACAAATACGGACAACCCGTACAAATATGCAATATATGAGCCAAAAAGGAAAAAAAAATAGCAGGAGTAAAGGAGCAAAGAAGGAAAGAAATAAAAGAGCAAAGAAGGAAAGAAATAAATAGGAGAAATAGAGGAACAAAGAAGGAAAGAAATAATGAGGAGAAATAGAGTTCAAAAAGGAGTCAAAGTTTCCTTATAAGATGCAACCTTCTTATAAGGATGTAAATCACATATTTTCTTATAGTCGGCCAAGTTCTATTTAAAGGAAAAGTCCTAGTCTATGATATTCTAGGGAATAACAAATCTACATCATATATATGGCATAAAGATCATTCAAAGTCGTGCCAATTGTATAAGTCGTACCAATTGTATATTCACTAAATTCATCATCTTGAGAGTAATAGGCATTGGATCAAACTGCAAGACTTTGTCACAGTAACACCATAGTTGTGTTCGAGTCTGTACTATTGAATATTGAAGTTTGATCAGTTAAAAGCTAGAGTCTTTAGTATTTGTTGAGTTCATCAGTTGGAGTAAATTGATGTGTTATTTTGTGTGATGTATGGGTAGTTAAAGGCTAGAGTTATTAGTCTTTGTTGAGTTTGTAATAGAAGCGTTATTGAGTTGTAACTATTTCTATTGTTGCAGTGTGATTATGAGTTTGTGAGGCTTGTAACTTTTCCAAAAGGAAGATTGGAGCCATGAATTTACATTTCATTTGACATCAAATTTATAGATTTTAGGCATCTTTAATGTGAAATTAGATAGTATTTTTATGTCATTTAGGGTGGAAAGTTGAGGTGTGAGGTTGAAAGAGAGTTTTGGAAAATGTTTTCCTCACTTTTTGAAGGGAAGTCATTTTCCTTCAATTTGAGAAAAATATGTTGATTTGGAAAACATTTTCCAAAACATTTATGCCAACCAAACATGAGTAAATATGAAAACATTTTCCAGAAAATGTTTTCCTTCATACCAAACACACTCTTAGTGTATGTAATTAATCCCACAAACTCTTCATCTTTGTGAAGTAAGTTGATAGACTCAAATTTCCTTGATTATATTGACCGCACTCAATACTTTCTGTAACTAAAATAGTTTTACTCCATTTAGTTTGATAAATCTATCTTCGAAGTCCTTCCAGAGGTCTTTGGCTCTCTAAGAGTACGACACACTTTCTTCTATTTCTTTGGAGAGAGAGTTCAAGAGCCATGAAAGGACCAAATCATTGTATCTGGCTCATGTTCTTTGCAGCAAGGGATCAGTGGTGGGCACCAATAAGGATCCAACAATGAAATCAAACTTATTCTTTACAGAGAGTGTAATCACCACTACACCTCATCTATCTTCCATAACCCTTGCCATCAAAGATCAAAGAGACAAAAGTCATACATCGATAATCTGAGGGGTGAAGATAAAAGGGATGGATTTGATCCACCATATTAGTTCCAGTAATTCCAGTAACATTAGGAGGAGAGAGAAGTCCAGTAGTACTAGAAGAATGGGTTGGACTAGACTGATTAATGGTCTGTAGTGCTCATCATGAAGACTTAACAAGAAGAACATAGTAAAGGAAAAGAAAATGAGAGAAAAAAATTATCCGAGAGGTATCCAAACCCATTGTAATATCATGTAAGAATTGAGAGGTATACATAGAATTTTCTCTTGTATTGAATGATTAATTCACGGTAAAAGTCTTTTATATATATAAATAAAAGAAAAGACTCCTAATAGTTAACTAGACTCCTACCAGTTAAACTAAAACAAGTATCACATTTGTACAATCTTGTTTGCAATTAACTAGTACAACTATTACTTTTATAGAATTGTACAAGTTAGGGTATGCTACTTCTGCTTACTGCATACAAAATTTGAGCCCAATGTTTGCTGAATTCAATTTTCAAATGAAGCCCAATTCCCAAAAGACAAAGAGCCCAAAGTGATTCGATTTGGTATTCTATAATTACCAAATTAATATGCACACCAATAAGTTTTGATGATTGGCAAAGCATTTTGATGATTGATAAAGTAAATCTGGTTCACTACTTGTTGTCTTCTATCTACTTTATCAAGTGAACCAAATCCCTCCAGACACAAATACGGACAACCCATACAAATATGGAATATATGAGCCAAAAAGGGAAAAAAATAAATAGCAGTAGTAGAGGAGCAAAGAAGGAAAGAAATAAATAGCAAAAATAGAGGTTCAAAGAAGAAAAGAAATAAAGAGGAGAAATAGAGTTCAAAAAAAGTCAAACTTTCCTTATAAGATGCAACCTTCTTGTAAGGAAGTAAATCACATATTTTCTTATAGTCGGCCAAGTTCTATTTAAAGTAAAAATCCTAGTCTGTGATATTCTAGGGAATAACAAATCTACATCATATATATGGCATGAAGATCATTCAAAGCGTACCAATTGTATATTCACTAAATTCATCATCTTGAGAGCAATAGCCATTGGATCAAACTGCAAGACTTTGTCACAGTAACACCATAGTTGTGTTCGAGTCTGTACTATTGAAATATTAAAGTTTGATCAGTTAAAAACTAAAATCTTTAGTCTTTGTTGAGCTCATCAGTTGGAGTAAATTGATGTGTTATTTTGTGTGATGTTTGGGTAGTTAAAGGCTAGAGTTATTAGTCTTTGTTGAGTTTGTAATAGGAGTGTTAGTGAGTTGTAACTATTTCTATTGTTGCAGTGTAATTATGAGTTTGTGAGGCTTGTAACATTTCCATGAGGAAAACGGGAGCCATGAATTTACATTTCATTTGACATTTAATTTAAAGATTTTAGGCATCTTTAATGTGAAATTAGATAGTATTTTTATGTCATTTAGGGTGGAAAGTTGAGGTGTGAGGTTTAAAGAGACTTTTGAAAAATGTTTGCCTTACTTTTTGAAGGTAAGTCATTTTCCATCAATTTGAGAAAAATAAGTTGATTTGGAAAACATTTTCCAAAATTTTTAAGCCAACCAAACATGATTAAATTGGAAAACATTTTCCAGAAAATGTTTTCCTTCATACCAAACACACTCTTAGTGTATCTAATTAATCCCACAAAATCTTCATCTTTGTGAAGTAAGTTGATATACTAAAATTTCCTTGATTATATTGACTACACTAACTTCTTTCTGTAACTGAAATAGTTTTGCTCCATTTATTTGGCTAAATCTATCTTCGAAGTCCTTCCAGAGGTCTTTGGCTCTCTAAGAGTACGACACACTTTCTTCTATTTCTTTGGAGAGAGAGTTCAAGAGCCATGAAAGGACCAAATCATTGTATCTGGCTCATGTTCTTTGAAGCAAGGGATCAGTGGTGGGCACCAATAAGGAGCCATCAATGAAATCCAACTTATTCTTTATAGAGAGTGCAATCACCACTACCCCTCATCTATCTTCCATAACCCTTGCCATTAAATATCAAAGAGACAAGAGTCATCCCCCGATAATTCGAGTGGTGAAGATAAAAGGGATGGATTTTATCCACCACATTAGTTGCAGTAATTCCAGTAACATTAGGAAGAGGGAGTAGTCCAGTAGTACTAGAAGAATGGGTTGGACTAAACTGATTAATGGCCTGTAGTGCTCATCATGAAGACTTAACAAGAAGAATGTAGTAAAGGAAAAGGAAATGAGAGAAAAAAATTGTTCGAGAGGTATCCAAACCCATTGTAATATCATGTAAGAATGGAGAGGTATACATAAAATTTTCTCTTGTATTGAATGATTAATTCACTGTACAAGTCTTGTATATATATAAATAAAAGAAAAGACTCCTAACAGTAGCAAAGAAAAAGACTCCTAATAGTTAACTAGACTCCTACCAGTTAACTAAAACAAGTATCACATTTGTACAATCCTACTTGCAATTAGCTAGTACAACTATTACTTTTATAGAATTGTACAAGTTAGGGTATGCTACTTCTGCTTACTGCATACAAAACTTGAGTCCAATGTTTGTTGAATTCAATTTTCAAATGAAGCCCAATTCCCAAAAGACAAAGAGCCCAAAGTGATCCAATTTGGTATTCTATAATTACCAAATTAATATGCACACCAATAAGTTTTGATGATTGGCAAAGCATTCTGATGATTGATAAAGTAAATCTGGTTCACTACTTGTTGTCTTCTATTTACTTTATCAAGTGAACCAAATCCCTCCAGACACAAATACGGACAACCCGTACAAATATGGAATATATGAGCCAATAAGGAAAAAAAATAAATAGCAGGAGTAAAAGAGCAAAGAAGGAAATAAATAAATAGGAGAAATAGAGGAACAAAGAAGGAAAGAAATAAAGAGGAGAAATAGAGTTCAAAAAAGAGTCAAAGTTTCCTTATAAGATGCAACCTTCTTATAAGGAAGTAAATCACATATTTTCTTATAGTCGGCCAAGTTCTATTTAAAATAAAAATCTTAGTCTGTGATATTCTAGGGAATAACAAATCTACATCATATATATGGCATAAAGATCATTGAAAGTCATACCAATTGTATATTCACTAAATTCATCATCTTGAGAGCAATAGCCATTGGATCAAACTGCAAGACTTTGTCACAGTAACACCATAGTTGTGTTCGAGTTTGTACTATTGAATATTGAAGTTTGATCAGTTAAAAGCTAGAATCTTTAGTCTTTGTTGAGTTCATCAGTTGAAGTAAATTGATGAGTTATTTTGTGTGATGTTTGGGTAGTTAAAGGCTAGAATTATTAGTCTTTGTTGAGTTTGTAATAGGAGTGTTATTGAGTTGTAACTATTTCTATTGTTGCAGTGTGATTATGAGTTTGTGAGGCTTGTAACAAGAGAGTTTATCTTCTTGGAGAGTTGTTAGAACAGCTAGAGTTAATTGTTTAGTTGAGATACTAGTGCTAGTCCCTTAGATTATCGAGTTGTAATCTGAAATTAGTCTTTAAAGTTAGTTGGGGGTTGCTAGAAATCCTACATAGTGTAGGTCATGATTTTTATCCCTTGAGCAAGGAGGTTTTTCATGGTATATCATTGTGTTCTCTATTGTTTTAATTTGCATTTTATTTCAGTAGTTGAACATGGTTCACCTAACTCGTATCTATTACATTATATTGTATTGGGTCGATTGTTGGATGCTAAGTTTTTCAATTGGTAGCATTGTGTGTTCTTCACTTTATCGTTTAGACGAATTTAAGGAACCTGGTGCCTTAATATCAGTAGGTAATGCTAGTTTTATTTTCATAGTTAATAAATCAATTTTAAGACAATTCCCTTAAAAAATTACACAAGAATAAAGAATTAAGTAGGGATTTTATTTCTATTTGCCTGAGTCGTTAATAGGAGAGTTGCCCAATATTTACCTTAGTAGGAAATAAGTATCCGATAGAATTGTTAAAGTACATGTATGTTGACTCGAATATCACCATCATGATTTAAAAATAGGGAGCTCATTAAAAACTATACTTTCATGTCTCTTAAAGAAGAAAAGCATGCCTTTGTATGAAAGAAGTGTGTCACACATCACAAGCTTGAATGACTGATCTCAATAGCCATGTCCTTTGAAAAGTGACAGTGTGCATCATTCTTTTATTAAAGTTTTCAATTTTCTGTGCCCTAATTTTCTGTCTTTCTCAATAGGGTCATGTGGTACTACTAGGGACTGTTTAAGAGGGGTAACACCCCACTGTTACAACTTACAACATAGTTATAGCGTGGTAATTTCATATGAATATTTTAGTTTTTCATTCAGAGTCCGATATTCATAGTGAAGCTCAATTAAATTTAATAAATTAACACCAAAAAAAGTGATATCGGAGGTGTTCCCCAATAATGCATATATATATATAACTAGGGGTGAACAAAATCAAACCGAAAATCGAACCAAACCGCAAACTGAGTCAAACAAAAAAAAACCGACTAATGGTTTGGTTTGACTTGGTTTGGTTTTGAAAAACAAAATCCGACTATAATTGATTTGATTTGATTTTAACTAAAAAAAAGCCAAACCAACTCGATATTACATTTATACAATTTTTAAAAATATTTACTGTGGTGTAATTTATAAATATTTCTTAAACTTTTTCATTGTTTTATCTTTCAACATATTATTTCAAGTTTTAAACTTAGAATTTTGAATGGTCAATAAGTTTTATAGCCTATAGATATTAGTAACTCAAATAAAGCCTAAGTCAATACTAATACTAACAAAATAATTCAATTAAAACACTAGGAATGATAATAATGTTGGATATCTTTTCTTTAGTTTTACATAAATATATAACCTAATTTTTTTTTTCTATTTAATATTTAGTTATGTAATTAATACTTACTACACTTATTTTAGCATGACTTAACATTTTTAAATTATGATTATTTTTATCATAACTTATTAATATACAATAATTATTTTATACGATTTTATTATTATTTTTTGTTGAATATTTTATAGTCATAACTCATTTCATATTTTGTGTTATTTTCTTAAGGAAACCTAAGATAGTTGTATCTTGCTGGGACTAAAGAAATATTTAAAGAATAAGTTAATTATATGTTTGTATGAAGACTTTAACGGAAAAAACCCGAAAAACCAGAGAAAACTGAAAAATCCAAAAAAACCCGAAGTTGAAAAACCCGAATTTTTTTATTTGATTTGGTATATAGATTTAAGAACCTGACACAAATAATTTGATTTTATATTTAAAAAATCCAAACTAACCCAATCATGTACACCCCTATATACAACAATTATGTTGCTATCGTTTTCTCAACTGGATCAGAATGGTATATGGAGTTGAACAATTTTTAAAAGCATACACTCATTTTACATTCATCACCATAACAAATACTCTACTATCTCGATTTATTTGAAACTAATTCCATTTTTCAGCTGTTCAAAAAGATCAACACTTTATAATATTTAAAAACTAGCCATTAATTTTTCCATTGGCAAGACTTGTGGTGAGTTCCACAAGATACAGAACAAATTGTTACAAGAGCACCTATGATATTTTAAAAGTACATAATCATGTTATATGCCAATTTTTATTCTAAACTCTGTATCCATGTATATTTTGTGGAGTATATAAATTGGCAAAGAGAAAGTAATATACCTACAATGTTATTTCGACTGACTCATTTAAGAGTTTGAAGTTAGAACTAGCACCCTTTTTTAGGCTTATTTGAGCTAATTTATTATTATTATGGGGTATTAAGATCAGGAATACATAAATGCATATATTTATACATTTTCATAAAAGTTCAAAAGTTATTCTAAAGCGCTTAGATGACCGAACTTTAGCTTTCCATCAAAATGGTTCAGACCTCGCTTTTATTCATCGACTTGAAAAGAATAATTATAATTCAATTACATTCTTATTTTTATTTTAATAAATAAAAAATATTACCTTGACTTTGAAAACACAAGGAATAAGCAAGAAAATTGCAAGCTGGCTAATGCTGGAATGACGGAGATAGAGAGTGTTGAAGGGGGAAGAAAAAACCATCTCCATTCATGAAAAAAGAAAATATTTAAAATTGAGTATATTCTTGTTTGGAAAATAAATGAAGGATCTTTAGGTATATTCTGTTGAGTGTTGACGCTTGACTTATTTTCCAACTTGGGTCGAGGCATTAACTAAGGCAATCACATCAAATTTGGATTTCAAGAAAATAAATTGCTAGCACTTTGTTTGGTTGGTTATTATGCATTGTTTTATAAGGTAATGCATTGCATTATAATGTATTTTTTAATGAATATACTCCCTCCATTTAAAAAATAATGAACTATTTTGACTTGACACAAAATTTAAGAAAATAAAGAAGACTTTGAATCTTGTGGTCTCAAATTAAAGATATGTCAAATGTATCAAAATACCCTTAATCTTGTAGTCTTAAACATGTGTGGAAAGTTGGAATTAAAAAATTGTTAAAAAGGGAAAAGGGTCATTCTTTTTTAAATGGATTAAAAAAGAAAGTAGGTCATTCTTTTTTAAACACAGATAGTAATATGGGAAAAGGGTCAAATTTACCCCTATACTTTGAAAAATTGGCTAAATATACTCTTCTTCATACTTTGGGGTCAAATTTACCCTCGTTGTCATACTTTGAGGCTAAATTTACCCCTCTACTTTGAAAAATTGGTAAAATATACCCTTCGTCTTACTTTGGGGCCAAATTTACCCTCGTTGTTAAGAAACGTTTCACTTGTACCCTTTCTTTAACATAAAAGCCCATAAATGACCGATTTTTTAAAAATAAAACACACCATAATCTAACCCACCCTGCCTCCCAGTGGATATTTATCAGTGCATAGCTCATGAAAATGGATCTGCATTAGTGCAAATACAACCAAATATACCCCTCCCTCATTTCATGGATCTGCATCAGTGCAGAGCTCATGAAAAATGACTCTTAGCGGTCAAATGCAACAGATTAGGCCCACTGGATATTTCTCTGGATGATTGAGTTAAGAGGTTTCTTTATGTGTCAATCATGACATCTCTTCATTTTATGTCTTTATATACAATTTGAATCTACACAAATTTTTCATCATGTCATTTGCTCATTATTCACTGATTATAGAATCTAGATGCACATAGAATTGCATATCAAATTTTGAAATTTGAACAAAATTGGAACATGAGCAAAGTTTGTAATAAACATTTTATCTAGCTCTATACTTCTGCGTTATCCCATTCCATTTTATTTTTTGTTCATTTGTAAACAACCTACCAGTGCTGCACGTTGAAAGAGAAGTATATTTTTTCGTTGGAAAAATTCGACCAACAGAACTGAGGGAAGGGTATATTTGTTTGTGTATTTTTTGTGGGTCAGATCGGGCAGGTTAGATTAGGGTGTGTTTTATTTTTTTAAAAATGGGTCATTTATGGGCTTTTCTGTTAAAGGAAGTGTACAGGTGAAAAATTTCTTAACAACGAGGGTAAATTTGGCCCCAAAGTATGACATCAAGGGTAAATTTGACCCCAAAGTATGACGAAGAGTATATTTAACCAATTTTCCAAAGTAGAGGGGTAAATTTGGCCCCAAAGTATGACAGTGACGGTAAATTTGACCCCAAAGTATGACGAACGGTATATTTAGCCAATTTTTTAAAGTAGAAGGGTAAACTTGACCCTTTTCCCGAGCAATATTTTATTGGATAGAGCTATTATAAGAAGGCATGATAAAGGGGAGCCTTGGAATAATTGGTTAAGTTGCTGCCATGTGACCTAAACGAATTCAAGTCGTAGAAACTCATTCGCCCCAAAACAAAGAACGACATCAATCAAGAATGACCGTTGCCTCTTCCAAAAATGCACGATAAGTGTGCATACAATAAATCCTTATGATTCAACACTTCTCCGGACCTCGCACGTAGCGAAAATTTTAGTGCACTAGACTACCCTTTAGCTATTATAAGAAGGCATGACAAATGATAAAATAGGATTATGAAATAACAAGTAAAGACAAAATAAAAAAGAAATAAATTAAAAATGCAATCACATCAAATCAATCGTTATACAAAATAAGACTTTTCATTATAATTTAAAAATGAATTTTTACATGGAAAAGACAAAATAAAAAGAAATAAATTAAAAATGCAATCACATCAAATCAATCGTTATACAAAATAAGACTTTTCATTATAATTTAAAAATGAATTTAACAATTCCATGTAATAAATTTTAAATTACAATTAGAACAAATATTATACTTAAACTAATATTCTTTTCATCTCATATTAGTTGTACATTTTTTTTATACGTATATCAAGAAATCATAAATAAGAAAATAGTTTTACAAATTCATCACTTAAGACATTTTTTTAGAACTTTACAAACAAATATTTATATTTTTTTTAAAAATAATTATAAGAGTAATATAAGAAAAATTTAATTAATTCTTTTTTGATTAATAAGGCTTAATTAATTCTTTTTTGATTAGTAAGGCGGACATATTGTACAACTATTACCACTAAGGTGGACAAGAGGGAGTGAGTATTTTACAACCATCCAAACAAGCTGTAATAGTATGGTTCTAAATTCAAGAAAGGAAAAGCTCTTGACCCTTTTCCCGAGTAATATTTTATTGTATAGAGCTATTATAAGAAGGCATGATCAAGGAGAGCCTTGGAATAATTGGTAAAGTTGCTGCCATGTGACCTAAACGAATTCTAGTCGTAGAAACTCATTCGTACCAAATCAAAGAACGACATCAATCAAGAATGACCGTAGCCTCTTGCAAAAATGCACGATAAGTCTGCATATAATAAATCCTAGGGGTGTCAAAGTGAGCCCAAATTAAGTGAATCCGCCCAACTCAACCCAATATTTATGGGGTGAGCTCAAGATAATTTATAATTGGCTTCAATCTCAACCCATTAAGCCTAAATCCATTTTTAAAAGATCTTCACTTGAGCCCAATTCAATCTTCATTTCAATCTATTTAATAAGGAACATGATTTCCTTAATGAAAGAGGAGAAAACAAGTGACAACTAAATTTTTTTTATAAAACTTTTTCTTAAAAAAAATTTCTTACCCCCCTAACCACCCCACCCTCCTACCCCCATGCCCCGCCCCCAAGAATTTTTTTTTTTTTTAAAAGAAACTTTTTAAAAATATTTTTTCTCACCCCAAACACTCACACCCCTGCTACCCCACTGAACCCTCTTAACCCCCCCCCCCCCTCCCCCGCCTCCCAAAAAAAAAAGATTAATTTTTTTATTTTTTTTAAAAAAGTTTCATGGATAATATTTTTTCTCTACACCGAACACACTCATAGTATATTTTATTTCATTGGTATAATATTTTGTGACTTTCATTTTCAAATTAATAACTTGTTTTTTTATTTTTTTGAGTTGGAATTCAAATTATAGTTACAAGAGGTAAATATTAATATGTTAATATTCTTAAAATTAAGTGGGTCAAATTGGGAGAATCAAGACCCAACCCAATTTTTAGCCCATTTTAGCCCAACCCATTTGAACCCAAGGTAAATTTGGGTTGGGTTCAACCCAACCCAATTTCTAATTCAACCCATTTTAATATCTTCAATTTCAACCCAACCCGCCCATTTGACACCCCTAATAAATCCTTATGATTCAGCACTTTTTCGGACCTCGCACGTAGCGAAAATTTTAGTCCACTAGACTACCCTTTAGCTATTATAAGAAGGCATGACAAAAGATAAAATAGGATTATGAAATAACAAGTAAAGACAAAATAAAAAAGAAATAAATTTAAAATGTAATCACATCAAATCAATCGTTATACAAAATAAGACTTTTTATTATAATTTAAAAATGAATTTAACAATTCCATGTAATAAATTTTAAATTTCAATTAGAATAAATATTATACTTAAATTAATATTCCTTCCGTCTCATCTTAGTTATACATTTTTTTATACGTATATCAAGAAATTATAAATAAAAAGATAATTTTATAAATTTATCACTTAAGACATTTTTTTAGAACTTTACAAACAAATATTTATATTTTTCTTAAAAAATAATTATAACAATAATATAAAAAAAAATTAATTAATTCTTTCTTGATTAGTAATACGTACATATTGTACAACTATTACAACTAAGGTGGACAAGGTGGGAGTGAGTATGTTACAACCATCCAACCAAGCTGTAATAGTATATGGTTCTAACTTCAAGAAAGGAAAAGCTCTTTGTTTTTTCCTATATATAGCTAGCCTGTTCAGTGTCTTTACATTACACAACTCCCTCAACTTCCTCCACTTTTTGTAAACACTTCTCTTTCTTCTCATTGTTTTGTACTCTGACACAACTAAGTTTCAGGTAGTCCACATTAGTATTTATGTTGTTCTCCAGTAGCATACTCAAACTTCAGTTCTTTCTTGTTTTTTCTAAGGTGTTAAAGCCTTACAGTTGCAGATGAGGCGGTGTAAAATAGATATTTGTGGTCCAGCCCCTCCCGGACATCATATATATATATAAAGGGAGTTTTTAGTGCACCGGCCTGTGTCTTTTTTGGAAAATCATTTAATTACAAATAAAACAAGAATTTAAACTAGTTGAGAACTTTTTTTTTTTTTTTTTGAATGGTCCCTGTTTTTTGTACTTTTCTGTGGTCATAATTTCGATGATTTTTATGTGAAATTCATTTTTGCTGCAGGGTGAAAAATGGGGACTCGTAATTTGGAGAAACTGGCATCTATTGATGCACAGTTGAGACAATTGGTGCCTGGAAAAGTATCTGAGGATGATAAGCTTATTGAATATGATGCTTTGCTTTTGGATAGATTTCTTGATATTCTTCAAGATTTGCATGGTGAAGATCTCAAAGAAACAGTATGTATTTCCCAATTTGTGTTAATTTGCTGTCAAATTTCATATTCTTTTTTTTAGCATATGAATGATTAGCCAATTGTCAATTATATTCCAAGGTTGTAGTCTTTGATGCCAAGGACAGAGCAAGGAACGGCCTAGGGGTTCATCTGAGCCCCCTTGGGCAGAAAATTACATTGTTTATACATGGTTAAAATCATTTTTAATGTATATGTAGTAGACGTTGAACCCCTTTGACTTCTTTGTGTGTGTACTTCTAAGAAAATCTTGGCTCTGCTAATGTTTGATGTTGTGTACCCTTGATGAAGTTCTGTGGTTTTGGTCTTTTGGTTACTAAGGTCTAAGGGGTGTTGTTTTCTCTTCCACTTTTAATCTTCTTTATTGGTTGAAGACTTGAAGCTAAAGATTGAATTTTTATGTCACTTATTAAAAAAGGAGTGAAAAGATTGAATTTAAGGAGTGAAAAGATTGAATTTTTATGTCACTTATTAAAAAAAGGAGTGAAACGATTGAATTTTTATGTCACTCATCAAAAAAAGGAATGGAAAGATTGAATCTTTATGTCACTTATCAAAAAGGAATGGAAAGATTTGATTTTTATGTCTGTTCTGACCAAGTTGAGTGTAAAGTGTGTGTAATACTTATTGATGGTATTTAGATACTGGTCTTCATGTGCTTCAGTAGTTTGACTGTGTTAGTGGACGAAATCCACATGTGTATGGTGAGTTGAGATCCTAAACTTGGTGTTGAGCAAGTAGTCCTTTTTTTCAGAATGCTTTATCGTGCTTTATGTAGTATTTTTACATGATTTCTTCACTTCCATCATTTCTTTTTCGATCTGTCGGAAACAGTCTCTTTACCGAGAGGTAGGGGTAAGGTCTGCATACACTCCTACCCTCACTAGACCCCACTTGTGGGATTACACTGGGTATGTTGTTGTTGTTATACTTACAAAAGACTGGTCAACATTAAAGTCTTTGATATTTTCAATCTAACATTAGGTCCAAGAGTGTTATGAGCTTTCTGCCGAGTATGAAAGCAAGCATGATCCGAAGAAGTTGGAGGAACTTGGTAGTGTGTTTACAAATTTGGATCCAGGAGATTCAATTGTCATTGCTAAAGCTTTCTCTCACATGCTTAATTTGGCCAATTTGGCTGAGGAGGTTCAGATTGCCTACCGTAGGCGCCAAAAGTTGAAGAAAAAAGGAGATTTTGTCGATGAGAACAATGCAACAACTGAGTCAGATATTGAAGAAACTTTCAAGAAATTGGTAGGGGAATTGAAGAAATCCCCTCAAGAAGTTTTTGATGCTCTGAAGAATCAGACTGTGGATCTAGTCCTAACGGCTCATCCTACTCAATCTGTCCGAAGATCATTGCTTCAAAAGCATGGAAGGTTTGGTCTTTAATTACCATGTTTATTGTCTTCAGTAGTTAGGGTGGTCTCCTTGGCTTGTCATTTTAAGTTTGTTTATGCTTCGATTTTTCCCTAATAAATATAAATGGAAATGCTCTTTTCCGCCCAAATTTCTTGCTTTCTTTGTTTGTTTAGTTGTTTTTTTATCACTTGTTCTAACTAAATTTTCAGGATCCGTGACTGCTTGGCTCAGTTGTATGCTAAAGACATTACACCTGATGATAAACAAGAGCTTGATGAGGCTTTACAGAGGGAGGTAACCATAGATGTTTAGTTACTTGATGCATGTGTTTTTCCTTGAATGAAATTCTATGATTTGTACCTTCAAATTTGGTGTCTTTCTGACTCTACTAATGGATATTTTGGTGCTTCAATATCCTGTAGATATGTCTTCATCTGTCGGGCCTTATTGATCTATGGCCATCCTATATTAGTGTAGTATACTTACTAAACTGTATGGATATGACACATCAATGGATTTACTTTTTCATCCCTCTTATGAAGAATGGAGAAGCAAAAACTATCTTCATAAGTTACTATTGGTTATTCAGTTAACTCTCTAAAACTTCATTATGCATGTTATAGTGGAGGGAGCTTTACTGAAAATGTACTGAACCTTCGTGCTTCGGTTGGTGCAATAAAGTTGCAGCATTTGGTTTCAAATTTCCTTTTCAATTTGCAGAACTTTATAGCATTTTGGTGCGGAAAGTTTAAATGACTTCGTTCTAATCAGTCGATCCCAATGAAGTTGAATTATTTGCATGAAATTGTTATTACGTTAATGCAAGTATTCTGGTAGTTGAGGAACGTATCAGTTCTGTCATTCCACAAAATGTAGCTGTTATTCTATCTATCCAGAGTCTTAACAGCTTCCACATGGATTGATAAAATTATGATCTAATGCTTAATTTCATCCAGCAGCAGCACTACCATTTAATCCTTGCCCCTTCATTCATCTGAATTGTATTTACCCTGTAAAAATTGGAGCTAGTTACTCCCTCCGTTCCAAAATAGTTGTCATGTCGCTCTTCTCGAGAGTCAATTTGACCAATTTTCAAAGCTAAATTAGATTAGATTAATTCAATCATTTAAAGTTAAAACTTGGATATTCAAAAATTATACGAAAAGTACTATAAGTTGTAATTTTTCTCATATCAATATGATGAAAAATACATTTTAAAATGTTGGTTAGAGTTCATATTGTTTGACTCTCATAAAGGAAACTGTGACTACTAAAAGGAACGGAGGGAGTATATGATTGCTCCAAAATCGGAAGATGAAGCAATACTGTGCTTGTTTTCTTTCTCGACTAAGATATATAATAGCAATCTTCAAACTCAAATATGCGTCACTTCTGTGGATCATGATTTATTGGTAAGATGCACCCATTATTCTTTTTTGACAAATATCTTCTACTTGCTTCTTGTGTAGATTCAAGCTGCGTTCCGAACTGATGAGATCCGAAGAACTCCACCAACTCCACAAGATGAAATGAGAGCTGGAATGAGCTATTTCCATGAAACAATTTGGAAGGGTGTACCAAAGTTCCTGCGCCGTGTTGATACTGCTCTAAAAAACATAGGGATTAATGAACGAGTTCCTTTTAATGCTCCTCTTATTCAATTCTCCTCTTGGATGGGCGGAGACCGTGATGGTATGATTCCTTCGCTGTACATAGTGTCTGCAGTTATTTTAGCTAAAAGTTGAGAAAACAAAACATGAATTCGGATTACATAATTTTTAAGGGATGGAGGAATGCAAAAGATTCCTTCTGCTCTTCTCTGGATATATATTTAGTATATGTCGGACTCAGATTTCTTAGTTACTACATGCAGTAGATATTCCTTATTTATCTGTCAACTCTCTGCTACCAAATACAGGTAATCCAAGAGTGA
The DNA here is from genome assembly GCA_031232105.1 of Capsicum rhomboideum. Taxonomy (NCBI): domain Eukaryota; kingdom Viridiplantae; phylum Streptophyta; class Magnoliopsida; order Solanales; family Solanaceae; genus Capsicum; species Capsicum rhomboideum. Next base: position 139,621,201 of record CP124716.1, read on the forward strand.
CTCCTGAGGTCACAAGAGATGTTTGCTTATTGGCCAGAATGATGGCAGCAAACTTGTACTATTCACAAATAGAGGACCTCATGTTTGAGGTATCCAACAACTAAATTGTTTTTGAGACTTTTGTCTTGATCCATTTAGTGAAGTCGCACCATCTACACTGTTACATTTTTCTAACTCGTATATTCTTTCAGTTATCTATGTGGCGCTGCAATGAAGAGCTTCGCGTGCGAGCAGATGAACTCCATAGGTCTTCAAGGAGAGATGAAAAACACTACATAGGTAACTAATTGATTGCTATTGAGGTTGATCCATGAAATTGAATCAAAGAAGAGTAGTTGCATATAATCATTCTAGCATTTGGTTCTCTGGTCGGTGTTCATATTAGAAATTGCATTAGAGGCTCCTCTATTTCTCTTGGACAGATGTTCCTTTCTTCAAAGGGGAGCCTTGGAGTAACTGGTAAAGTTGCTGCCATGTGACGGGGAGGTCACGGGTTCAGGCCTTGGAAACAGCCTCTGGCAGAAATGCAAGGTAAGGCTGCGTACAATACACCCTTTTGGTAGGGCCCTTCCCCAGACACCGTGCATAGCGGTGCCCTTTTTTTTAGATGTTCCTTTCTTCCAAAAAAAATGAAGAAAAATTGTTTGGACAGAAATCGCATAATCTCTGATCTTTCAACATTTTCGTGTGATGCAGAATTTTGGAAGCAAGTTCCTCCAAATGAACCCTATCGCGTAATTCTTGGTGATGTGAGAGATAAGCTTTATCAGACGCGCGAGCGTTCTCGCCAACTTTTAGCCCATGGATACTCTGAAATTCCAGAGGAAGCAACTTATACCAATATTGAGCAGGTCCGTACAACTATAATTCTGTCTTTTCCCGTAACTGCTTTCTATTTGTAGAGCATCCTAAAATTAAGCAGTGAACATTCACTTATTCTCTTGAATGCTTAGCTAGTCCTACTAGACAACTTTGACATGTTATTCATGGAAAAGAGGAACTGGAAAAACATGAAGATGTGTCTCTTTCTTGTTGAATAACAGCATAAGCATTTGCATGGTTGTTCTATTAAACCAAAATTTATAAATATTTGTGTTGCCTGTCATATAACGCTAATATGATCATACATTTTATGTAGTTTTTGGAACCTCTTGAGCTCTGCTACAGATCTCTTTGTGCTTGTGGTGATCGCCCCATCGCTGATGGTAGCCTTCTGGATTTCCTTAGACAAGTTTCTACCTTTGGACTTTCACTTGTGAGACTTGACATAAGACAAGAGTCAGACCGCCATACTTCTGTGCTTGATGCTATTACCCAGCATTTGGAAATTGGTTCATATCGAGAATGGTCTGAAGAACATAGACAAGAGTGGCTTCTGTCTGAACTCAGCGGCAAGAGACCTTTATTTGGACCTGATCTTCCAAAAACTGAAGAAATTGCTGATGTTTTGGATACGTTCCATATCATAGCCGAACTTCCAGCTGACTGCTTCGGGGCATACATCATCTCAATGGCCACTGCACCGTCTGATGTGCTTGCAGTTGAGCTTCTACAGCGTGAATGCCGAGTGCGGCAACCTTTACGAGTTGTTCCACTTTTTGAGAAGCTGGCTGATCTGGATGCTGCTCCTGCTGCTGTTGCACGTCTTTTCTCAATTGACTGGTACAGAAGCCGAATTAATGGCAAGCAAGAGGTCATGATTGGATACTCTGACTCTGGCAAGGATGCAGGTCGGCTATCAGCAGCCTGGCAGTTATATAAGGCTCAAGAGGAGCTTATACAAGTTGCCAAGGAGTTCTGCGTGAAGCTAACCATGTTCCATGGTAGAGGTGGTACAGTGGGAAGAGGAGGTGGCCCCACCCATCTTGCTATATTGTCTCAACCACCTGAAACAATTCACGGATCTCTCCGTGTTACCATTCAAGGTGAGGTTATTGAGCAATCTTTTGGGGAAGAACACTTGTGTTTTAGGACACTCCAGCGTTTTACTGCTGCTACTCTTGAACATGGAATGCATCCACCAGTCTCTCCAAAACCAGAATGGCGTGCGCTTATGGACGAAATTGCAGTTGTTGCTACAGAAAAGTATCGATCAATAGTTTTTACGGAACCCCGATTTGTAGAGTATTTCCGCCTGGTATGTGTGCTAGGAATGAACTTAATTATTAATTGTAGATGCTGTCACAAATATTGCTTTGAATTGTAATAAGCTATTTTACATTGTCATGTTTGCAGGCTACACCCGAGTTGGAGTATGGTCGAATGAACATTGGTAGCCGTCCATCAAAGCGTAAACCCAGTGGAGGCATAGAATCACTTAGAGCTATTCCATGGATCTTCGCCTGGACTCAGACTAGATTTCATCTTCCAGTCTGGCTCGGCTTTGGTGCAGCATTTAAGTATGCGATTGAAAAGGATATCAAGAACCTCCGCATGCTGCAGGAAATGTACAATGCATGGCCATTCTTTAGGGTAACTATTGATTTGGTTGAGATGGTGTTCGCCAAAGGAGATCCAGGCATTGCTGCATTGTACGACAAGCTTTTGGTGTCCGAAGATTTGTGGTCCTTTGGTGAACTTCTTAGGTCAAACTACGAGGAGACAAAGAGCCTCCTGCTTCAGGTAATTTTACCACCGAGGTGGTTAATTTGAGATGTACTTCTGAAAAGGGTCGGTTTTATCACTTATCGTGCTTGATTGCTTCACAAACTGGTTCCAAGTTAGCACATCTAAACTTATCTTTTTTAAATAGATTGCTGGACACAAGGATCTTCTGGAGGGTAATCCATACTTGAGACAACGACTCAGGTTGCGTGACTCCTACATCACAACATTGAACGTGTGCCAAGCCTACACCTTAAAGAGTATTCGTGATCCGGACTACAGTGTCACGCCAAGGCCTCACATTTCCAAGGAATACATTGAGTCAAAGCCAGCTGCTGAACTTGTGAACCTGAACCCGACTAGCGAATATGCCCCTGGCTTGGAGGACACACTCATCTTGACCATGAAGGGTATTGCTGCTGGAATGCAGAATACTGGCTAAGTTAATCCTATTTCATAGTTTTACTTGAAAAAACACGTCACCTGGTATATGGAACATGTTATTCGTCATGTTGTTGACGACTAACATCAAGATTATGTATCCATAATGTTCTTGGCGCAAAGCCCCAAACAGGGACCATCATTGAGCAAACTTGCACAAAGGCTGCACTAAAATCTTATGCTGGTCATGGTTCACTGGAATCCTTCTTGCAATTTTAGTTACTCTGAACACTAATGACCCGTTTGGTTTAATGTAACAACAACAAACCCAGTGTAATCCCACCAAGTGGGGTCTGGGGAGGGTAAGATGTACGCAGTCCATACCACTACCTCGAACGAAGTAGAGAGGCTGTTTCCGATAGACCTCCGGCTCAGAACAAATAACAGTAGACAAAGAGCATAACAACAACAAACAAACAAGGGATAACACACTAATAGAAAATAAAAGAAACAGGACGTCCACATAGTCATGCAATATACAATCTATCCAGACATCCCAAACACCACCACAATACCACGAACAGGGAACTACAAAACACACGCATAACACTACCGTTATACGCACAGAAGCAGAACGCACTCCTACCCACTAACCCTCTACCCTAATCCGCTCCCTCCACACCCTCCTATCTAGGGTCATGTCCTCAGTAAGCTGTAGCTGCTCCATTTCCTTTCTAATCACCTCCCCCCAATATTTCTTCGGCCTACCTCTACCTCGTCTGAAGCCATCCATGCCCAATCTCTCACACCCGTTTGGTTTAATGTGTTAGATGAAATAATCATGGTATAAAAATTTGGTATTTGCTTTATCAAGTGTCTTGTGTGTATTTTGAATCTTGCATAGCTAATCGTGGTATAATTTTGAAACATCAATTGGTGTATTATATTATACTTTATATAACATGGTATAACAATACAGAGGTTGTTCGGTGCACAAAGCACACCACGTTGACAAAACTATCCTTTATCTTCCCCTCGATCCCATCATCAACCCCCTCAAATTTGTCAAGTTTATAAAAGTAAACCCATGTTGAAACTTTTGCTTACTTATCTCACTTTATAAAGAAACAAAAGGCACATTAAAAATCATTAAATTTATTATAATCTGTGCATTGAGAATACTTATTCAGCTGATACTTATTCAGCTGATTCTCCCCTATGTAACAACAGTTATGCTTCAGTTTCAATCAAATTAATTGGCATTGGCTATATAAATTTTAAATTTTCATTGGCCACGTTCCCATTTAAATTATAAAGATAGCAGTGGATGTTCAAAATTTTCTAAAACGTTTTTTCACAAGAAAGCATAGTTTCATTGTCCATGAACTACTATTAAGTAAAATGCCACGCATAAGTGGATGAAAGATCCAACAAAATTCAACTACCTCAATTGCCTTCGAATCACTGTAGATTTACCGTCTATATCAAGTTTTTTACATCACGGTATATTGTTATGCTCGCAAAAAGAATGAAAAAAAATCTTTTCAAATATCATGAATATCTTCACCTTTCCTTCATTCAGATATAGGGACAGTGAATACGAAAGACTCTTTTCTACCTGACTAATTATCTTCCAAACAATAGAATTTTGTGGCGCCTATCGTAGACATCGGTTGAGTTGGCGATGATTATGATCAATATTCAAAGATATTTTTTCATTAGTCTAACTTCAGAACTATTCCAAGTATTTTAGTTGGTATTACGTTAGTAGAGTAGTTGCCCAACAAGGATTGAGTCAGGTCTAAGTTGGCATCAGGTGCCAGTTGTGTCCCTAAATTGGGGCATGACATATGTAAAGTTAATTAATAGATACATTTAGCAAATATGATAGTGAATAGGCTATATACACATACACATGATCTAGTTCGTCGATCCAGTCATGATATTGAAAATATTAAATTAAAGACTAATTAACTAAGGTTGTGATGCAACATCACATGTCATGAGCCAATTCACTATCACATTTGCTAAATGTATCTATTAATTAACTTTACATATGTCATGCCCCAATTTAGGGACACAACTGGCATCTGATGACAACTTAGACCTGACTCAACCCTTGTTGGGCAACTACGCTACTTACGTAATACCAATCACAAAATCAAGAAAACAAACAAGTATATCTCGGGTTAGAAAACAGGCCCTCTGCCAACAAGAACCCTGTCAACATAACTTGTAATAAACTCAATTAATCCCAGCAATTCATATAGAACGGAAACTAAATCATGTGCGGATTGTCGAGGCCACCATGTTGTCTAGAAACATATAAATTGAACACATATACACATTATGATCAAGGACAATAGGCCATTGTGTTAAATAAATAAAACAACAAGGCCAACAAGGCTAATGACATACATCTACATAACCCAAAGTTTGCAAGACTCTAAGAATAATAAACTAATTTGGCCAGGACAGGGTCCTGACTTAACTTCTTCTTTTTTTTTTTTTTTTAAAAAAAGGACATCCATTGAAATTTCCGCCTCAAGTTTACAACTTATATTCTTTAATTTTAATACTCGAAAGCTCGATTAAGTTCATCATGAACTCATGCTGCAATACATATTATACTGTTAGATTTTGGGGTTCATGGGTCGCCCATGTGACCCGACCCGACCTGACCCATTTCTTAATCTGAAAGAAGATAAGATTAAAAGATAATCTTAATTCAAAAAAAAGGGGGGGGGGGGGGGAACAGTTACTTGGTAACTGATGAACCGCCCTAAATCCCTTTTATATCTTCTTCTTCTTCAGACAAAAAAAAAAGGTAGAAAAACGGGAAGTCAGAAAACAATAACAGAAATACAAGAACACCATAAGACTCTTAGTTTGTGATCTAAGCTTTGTTTCCTAGTGATTCAAAGTAGACTTTGGGGCAAATACTTTTCGTAGCAAAATAACAACTTCCGCCGCAACAGATTAAGGTACACAATCTCATTTTACTTCAATTTATCTAACATTGGTATCAGAGCCGTGGTTAATTGCCCTATTTTGCATGTTATTTCTCTAGTTTAAGTATGAAAAACTCTTGAAGTTTTGAATGTGAACTCACCTGTTAGAAAGAAAATAAGACCGGATATAAATCGGGACATTTGGACCCAACGTGAACCGAACACGCAACCTTCTGATCTGGAATCAGACGCGCCACCATTGCGCCAGAATCCGGTTATAAATCTAAAAAATTCTCTTCGATTTCTTCAAAGACTACTTTCTTGGAGCAGTGAAAATGAAAAGAAAAGAATATTTTTTTTGTTTTGTTGTTGCTGTTCTGTTCGTCAAAAGAGAAACCATTTTTTGGAGAAATTTTTTTTAAAGGAGAGAATTTACAGAGCAGTGTTTGTTCTTCAACAAGAGGAAATGGGGGAAGGTCACTGTTCAATTTTCTTTTTTGAAAATAGGACATAGAGAAGTGTACGTGTACTGCTTATTACTTTTTCTTGAAAAAAGCAAAAGCATTAGTACAACATATTGTTAAGTGTTTCTTCTAGTGTATTCTAGTATATGCAGTGTTAAATGGAAAGAAAATTTTTCCTTGAGAAACGTGTAGTACTTAATTTTAAATGGAATAACATATTATTAAATGTTCCTTCTAGTAAATGCAATGTTTCTTTAATAAAAAGAAATCTAAACCGTCTTTTTGAAACACGAAAGTGACTATTATTCTCATTAAAATATGATTTATGGAGTGTACTAAGTCATGGTAATTTGTTAAGTCCCTGAATTAAAAAATAAAATATTCCTTTAACGGATTTTGCCTTCTACAATTGATTGTGGCATAAGTTGCTACATTGAATGATATAGTCATTCTGATTGTTTCTTTGCTCCTATTTCAGACATGGCTGAACAGGGACAAACTCAAATCACTCCAAGTGGGAGTTCAGGATGTCGAGCAAAGAGACAAAATGGAAGAGCACGCCGTCAACGGACATGTTTTCGAGGTTGTGAGATCATACGAATTGGTGTCCCAATGGCGACGCAAAATCTGTTACGAAATGAAAGGACTATACGAAGGGAAAGAGAGAAGAAACTAAAAGAGTTCAAGTCTTTTAAGATGTCCCCTAGTATTTCAGTTGCTAATTTTATTCATTTGTTTGAATTAAAGCGTATAGAACTGGAAAACTATGTAGAAATCTCGGATTGGGAAGCTTTAGCAATATTAGTAGATTCTCTCCGTAATCCTTGGGGCGAGAGACTAATTAAAGTTTATCACGAGATTTGGCCTAGCGAGCCTTTTTGGGTGTATATTTGACGTCTCGAATATTTGTGGGAGGATTTTCATCTTTGAATTGACTTGTAACTTGATGTTATTTATTAACATTATTATATATTATATTAATTAAGTTGTTTCTCTCTTTTGATATGAATTCCATTTATTTATTTAAGTTTACTAAAACTTAATTGAAAGCTATCATTAAAATACACATTAAGAAATTAACTTCTAATTTTGGTCAAATGTTTAATTCGTAGATGATGATCGGATTCTTATGTGTCCTTTCGATTTTACACTAAACATGAAACCTTTATGTTAATTGATTTGCTTAAATGTGTAAGTCGCATGCATTATTGATAAATATACTTGCGTGATTGTCTCTTAATAACAGACATGGCATCAAAAAGCATCATTGCCGACTTAAACAAAGGTGAAAAATTAAATGGTGACAATTACGACATCTGGAGTCGTAAAATATGGTATGTACTGGAAGAGCAAAATGCTCTTGAAGGTATTAACCATGTTTTAAGTCAACCAGAAGAGGGTAACACTGCACAACACAGAAGAGACCTTGAAGCTTATAAGGCTTGGAAAAAGGCTGATTCCGTTGCACGTGGAATCATTGTTAGTTCTGTGGTTGATGACCTCATTCACGAAGTTGAGCAATTTCCTACTGCTCATGCCATCTGGGCACACTTGCAAAGAACATATGGGGGTACATCTGTCACCCGCCTCAGACAGCTGACTATCAAGTTTGACACTTACAAGAAACGTCACGATCAGAACATCAAACAACACCTTAGGGTGATGTCTAATATGATAGCTCAACTCAAAAGTGCTGGTCATGTTCTCTCGGATGAGCAACAGTTTCAGGCAGTGATTCGATCTCTTCCCAACAGTTGGGAACATTTGAAGGTTAACTTAACCCATAATGATAGCATCAAAACTTTTTCTGATATTGCCCGTCATGTTGAACTTGAAGACGAGCGGCTTGGTGCTACTAAAACTGCTTCTAATGCCTTTATGGCAGAATCAAGTGGAAAGAAGTCTTCAGGCTTCAAGCGTAATAAAAATTGGAAAAAGAACGAGAAGGGTAAGGAGACCGAAGAAGGACCCTTTGAGAAAAAAAAAGCCAAATTCCAAGAAGGGAAAAAGGTTTTTCAAGAAGAAAGACAAGAGCAAGATGAAGTGCTACAATTGCCAAGTTCTGGGGCATTTTGCTCGTGATTGTCCCGAGCAGAAAAAGGTAGCATTTCTAAACGCATCTCTAAGTGCTATACATGTTTCTAGCACTGCTTTATTAACTGAATCTTATCCTATGTGGATTTTAGACTCAGGAGCCACCGACCATGTGAGTCGTGATCGAGAAGCGTTTGTGGAGTTTCGTCGAGTTTCACCTGGATCAAGGTGGATATATGTAGGAAATAATGCAAGACTTGAAGTCAAAGGGATTGGCACTTGCAAAGTAGACTTGCGTGGTGGCCGTTCATTGATGTTGCATGACGTCCTATATGCTCCAGAGATTCGACGAAACTTAGTATCTGTGTCTGTTCTTTTAGATGTTGGTTTCAATTTGTATTTTAGTCGTAATGGTGTTAGAATAACTCTAGATAATGTTTTTTATGGTTTTGGACTTCGTTATGATCGCTTTATCGTTTTAGATTGTAATCCTTCAACTTATGATTATTATGTTGACCGTTGTGTAATGGCATGTTATTCTAGTAATAATGATGTTGATATAATTACATGGCATGCTAGATTGGGTCACATAGGGCAAGATCGAATGAATAGATTGGCTAAGGAAGGACATCTAGGTTCCTTTTCCAAAATTGAAATGCCAACTTATGAAAATTGTCTCTCCGGAAAGATTACACGTAAACCATTTGGGAAGGCTAAAAGAGCTGAATTCCCACTACAATTAATCCATTCTGATATCCGTGGTCCAATGAATGTGAGGGCAAGGTCTGGTGCTTTATATTTCATTACATTTATTGACGATTTCACACGCTTTGGTTATGTCTATTTGATTTCTCATAAATCTGAAGCACTTGAATGCTTTAAAAGATACTTGAATGAAGTTGAGAATCAATTAGATAAAAGTATAAAGGCTTTAAGAACCGATAGAGGTCGTGAATATTTGTCAAAACAGTTTGAAGAACTGTGTACTGAAAAGGGCATTATCAGACAGTTAACTACTCCTTATACACCTCAACAAAATGGTGTAGCTGAAAGAAGGAATAGAACATTATTGGATATGGTAAGGTCTATGATGGCGCAGACAAATTTACCAATCTCTTTCTGGGGGGATGCGTTATTGACTGCGGCCTACATATTGAATAAAGTGCCTACTAAATCAGTATCTTCTACTCCTTATGAACTATGGACTGGTCATAAACCAAAACTTAATGATCTAAGACCTTGGGGTTGTGCTGCATATATTAAAGATTGTTTTGGTGAGTTTGGTAAACTAAGTCCAAAAGGTAAGAAATGTATCTTCATAAGATACTCAGAACACTCCAAAGGGTATGTGTTCATTGGTGAATTGGAGGATGGAAGTACTACTGAAATTGAATCACGAGATGTCACATTTCTGGAAAATGATTTTCCCAAAAAGGGTGAAATAAAGGATAGTGAGCCTCTTTACGAAATATTGAATTCAGATGATCAAATAATATCGTCGGACATGCTTGATAATCCATTAGATCAAGAAATAGTTCCTGGTCCAAGTGGGAGTTATGATTCTCAAAATCCTATAGAGGAATCTGAACTTCAATTGCGTAAGAGTACCAGAAAAGGTGTACCTAAACGATCTTATGAGATTGAGGATTATGTTTTCTTGGTATCTCCCACAGAATTAGATGAACCTAAGTCTGTGACTGAGGCATTATCGAGCCCTGGAAAAGATGAATGGATGAAAGCGATGAAAGAAGAATTAGAGTCCATGAAAACCAATAAAGTCTGGGATCTAGTTGACCTTCCTTCTGGACGTAGAGCTATTGGGAATAAATGGATTCTCAAAGTTAAACGCAAAGCAGATGGGTCTATAGAAAGACACAGAGCATGATTGGTGGCAAAAGGTTTTACTCAAGAAGCTGGAATAGATTATGAGGAAACTTTTTCACCAGTTGTGAAGTTTACCTCAATTCGCTTACTTTTGGCTATTGTTGCACGTTTGGATTTAGAATTACACCAAATGGACGTGAAGATCGCTTTTCTCAATGGAGAACTAAACGAGGAAATCTACATGGTACAACCTGTAGGTTTTGTTGTTAAAGGCCAAGAAAAGAAGGTTTGTAAATTGAACAAATCAATATATGGCCTAAAGCAGTCTTCAAGGCAGTGGTACCTGAGATTTCATAAAGAAGTGATTTCATTTGATTTCACCATGATCGATGAAGACCATTGCATCTATGTAAAGAAGTCCAATGGAATGTTTGTGATTCTTTCGCTTTACGTGGATGATATTTTATTAGCTGGAAATAATTTGGAGTATGTGAAAACTGTTAAGTCATGGCTTTCAAAGTCATTTGACATGAAAGATATGGGTGAAGCAGACTATATATTGGGTGTTAAAATCCAAAGAGATCGTTCCAAGAAAATTTTGAGTTTATCTCAAGAAACATACATAAAGAAAATTTTGGAACACTTTCGAATGAATAGTTGCAAATCCATGGATACTCCTATAGCAAGAGGTGAAACTTTAAGCCTTGAAATGTGTCCAAGGACTGGAAAAGAAAAAGAAGACATGTCTCGAGTACCATATTCTAGTGCTATTGGGAGCTTGATGTACGCTATGATGTGTACTCGCCCAGACATTTGTTATGTCGTAGGTCTGGTTAGCAGGTATCAATCCAATCCTGGAAGAGATCATTGGAAAGCAGTAAAGAGAATTTTCCGATACCTAAAGGGAACTGCAGATTATTCACTATGCTATAGTGGATCTGATCTATTCATAAGAGGTTATACAGATGCTGATTGGGCTGGTGACCGGTATGATAGAAAATCAACCTCCGGTTATGCTTTCTTACTAAATAGTGGTGCTATTTCGTGGAAAAGTAAGAAACAAACTTGCACATCCTTTCAACCATGGAATCTGAATTTGTGGCTTGTGCGTCTGCAGTACAAGAAGCTGTTTGGTTAAAGAGATTCTTTGAACATTTGAATATTACAAAGAATTCTAAGGGTCCCATGGTTTTACATTGTGACAGTCAAGCGGCTATCGCATATACGAAGGATCCTAAGTATCACAGCAAAACCAAACACATTGACATCAAGTATAACTTTGTGAGAGAAATAGTAGCAAGTGGAGAAGTAAATTTACAATACATTCCTACACGAGAAATGATAGTTGATCCCTTTACGAAGGCGATATCTAGAGACTTGTTTGAGAAACATGTTATGGCTCTAGGTTTGCGTAGGATATGATTATATTTCTGTATTGTAAAATAACTTAATTGTTATAATATTTTTTATCAATCTAAGACTTTTGAATTTATGTTCATATCTTATATGCATGTGATAATGTGTTTTATTTATAAAGTGTGTCGAACAAGTCGCGAGATTGGCTCTCTCACACGAGCAATCGCCTCTTACGTCGAGGAATGTGAAGAGATGAGTTCCACCATCATATTATGACTTGTTTTGCAAAGCCAGATGTGATTTCTATAAGAAGATAGATTTGAGGATTATTAAAGATAGAAACACAGGTTAGACATTTAGAGGTGTCTAGACCAAGATCTGTACGATGTTGAATGACTAAAAGAATTAGACACACGCACCAATATAAGGTGAGAACATCGTAGCACGTGTTTCATACCACGTGTGCTTAGCGACCAATGGGTCAATGGAAGAATGAATTCCCGCTTCTTCATTGTGTGAGACCCTAAAAGTTATATTAACTTTTCATTGAAATACCCTTTGACCTTTGACTGTTTCTTGAAGTTTTGATTGGTGTTGCTACTTTAGCATGTCACTAATAGCCATGAGTAATTCGGCAATGCAGTACATGTCTAGGAAAGCAGTTGATTTGAAACAGATAGATTTGAGTAGAAAGGAAAGACAATTAAAATGAATAATTTGACTTATCTACACAAGCCGGCTATTACACTAACCATACAGGTGTCAAGTGTAATTGTGTATATGAAGTTAAACATGAACTCGAGTTCACCTATTTAAGAGGATGAGGGATCGGATAAGTAACTACTGAAGTAGCGAATAATGTCTGGGGTATTGTGAGTAAAAATCATCCTCATATAAGCAGCGAATTCTTTCCATGTGTGATTGGATTCCTACGTGTAGCTTGTAAAACCTTATAGGTAAAGCTCTTGATGCTCACAGGTCGCACGGACTATTTGTCGTATGAATTGGGTGTCTTATTGATGTTATACTGACTCGGGTCTTGCCCACCATGTGCGAAGTGAGAGATGTTAGATTTCGGGGGTCATGGGTCGCCCATGTGATCCGACCCGACCCGACCCGACCTGACCCATTTCTTAATCTGAAAGAAGATAAGATTAAAAGATAATCTTAATTCAAAAAAAAAGGGGGTTAACAGTTACTTGGTAACTGATGAACCTCCCCAAATCCCTTTTATATCTTCTTCTTCTTCAGAAAAAAAAAAGGTAGAAAAATGGGAAGTCAGAAAACAATAACAGAAATACAAGAACACCATAAGACTCTTAGTTTGTGATCTAATCTTTGTTTCCTAGTGATTCAAAGTAGACTTTGGGGCAAATACTTTTCGTAGCAAAATAACAACTTCTGCCACAACAGATTAATGTACACAATCTCATTTTGCTTCAATTTATCTAACATATACCATGTTTCCAGGAAAACAACTTTCATAAGAAACATAGGAAATTATAACATAATGTAGTTGTTTCTTCAAAATAAATTAAATTTTGGAATTGAAGAATCCAAAATTTAATCTTCTACCACTGATAAAGGAGAGAAAATGTAAATGAACCCTTCATCAGCATCAGTCCTTCTTAGCTGTTATTGATCTGGCCTTCAAGTTCAGGAAAATTACCCAGCATGAAGCAACAAAGTTGTGGAATAGAACACGAAACTGCAGGGGCATGTATGGGTAGTTGTTCCAACCAACAATTGGCCAAAACTTTCATGCATAAAGGGATAGTCCTTCCGAATCTTGCTTTTGACATGACCCCATGGCCTTCCTTCTACAACCAAGCCAATGCCATAGTACATCATAAAAAGAAGTTGTTCCAAGGAGATGAGGTCAACTGTTCCAACAAAATCTTTTTAGCAACTGTTTTACTACCCTTCTTTCCTTGAAATATAACATCCATCAATTTATGCAGGAAATGGCCAAAAGGTCCTGAATATGCAAATCCATGGAGCATTAGAAAAGGTAATCTTCTGAATTGAAGCCTTTTGATCCCATAAATCTTATGTGCAATTACATCACTGCAACCAACTAAAACTCCAGCAGTGATTGCATATTGAAAAAGCATAAAAACATGTTGGGATAAAATCTCCCCCTAAAGAAGACTCTTAAAAGACTACATTGTGGATGCTATTGTGTTGGGTCCTGACTTACCCAAAAGCTATTTACAGTAAAAAGTAATAAACCTCAGAAACTCTGGTAACTCCGAAAGAAAGAAGCTAGCCAACTTGTTAGAGCTCGACCATGCTAGTGGGAAGGCTCGTCTAGTCGTCTGTCGGGACCTGCAGGCATGAACACAACGCCCCCAGGCTTGAGGCGTCAGTACAAAATATATTATCGATTATGTAAGGCAAACTAAAAAGCTTACTAAATTTGAAATATAAAAGTTGAAGGTAAGAAGGTAATAAGACAAGAGTATAAATAGAACTCTGACGTACTTATCTTTCCTTTAATAAATATATAGTCAACTAAACAAACAATGACTTAGCCTGACCCCCATAAGTTTGGCAGGTACAAACAAAAATCAAGCAATCTACCTAAGCCCCCAGAAGCCCTATAGATTACACTGTAATCTAACTACCTCTATTGCCCCAAACTGGACCCTGTGGATCGCATGTTCTAATTAGCCCATAGGCTCTGTGATACTATCTAGCCTGTAGGCTCTGTATGTCTATGTAGCCCAGAGACCCTATGTCTGTCTAGCTGGTAGGCTCTATAGTAGCCAATAAAATCTCATAGGTGACAAGCTGACAAATAACATTGCTGAAAGAAAGACAAACAATCACATGCTATGCGTCACCTATAAGAAAGTTTAATTCACATCTAGAGGTCGGTCACTAATAAAAGAATAAGTGTTTTGGTAATGATGTGGTAATCTACTCAAGTAGCCAACATGAAGAGTCATGGCTACAAGTCATTTCTCGGTAGTAAACTAGCTATATTACACTTTGGGCTATGAAGGAACATGTTAAGAAGAAGGATGATCTTAACATACTTTTTCTATGTAATGTATGTTGGCGTCACTTAAAGCTCGATTGTACTATCCCAGTTGCACGAGTTCATATTAATGATGGATTCATGTAACATCCATGGCTAATCGATAAAGAGTTAATGTCACAATTGCGACCAACCAAGTTCAAATCATAAAATGAGGCCAATAATAATAATAAACAACAACTAAATCCAACAACAATATGCTAACAACATCTCTACAGAGCGACGAGCTCCCGAGGCACTATTTTAAGGCATACTTCACGATGTCTCAATTGACAACTTTCATGTGCAACTCCAAAGAGTGGCACACTAATCCCCTATCCGTACCTCCTTAAATGCAACATTTCAACATAGTTAACAAGCTACTGGTACCACAACTTGCAATCACCATTTTGTGGCTCGAAAAAAGACAATTAAAGAGGACGTTAAAGGGAGAACTTTCTGCACAAAAATTTTCACGACTCGATTTATCAGGTCATGATGGTACCTACTATAATCTGCCAGTAGGTGAGCCAACCCATAATCCAAAACAGCGAGTAATATACTATCAAGAGAAAAGAAGAAAACAACGGAATGTGAATCTAATAAAGAGACTAATATAGCGAAATAACCCCAAAACTTGGTGAAGTCAGTACAAGAGCTTCTACTATAATAGGAGTATAAAGTGGAACACAAAGTAAATATATACAAAGCTGTATTTGAATTACAAAAATAAAGATCAGTCTGACAATAAGAGGGAGAGCAGGAACAACTCAAAACGTTAGGAGCTCACCCCAAATCTCTGATCCATGGCTACTCCGTATGATACAGACCTCAACGGCAAAAACTCGTACTATAATCTGTAGGCTACAGAAGTGTAGTATGAGTGCCAAACACGAGGTATTTAGTAGGCATCGGTCAACTAAGCTCCAAAGATAATGCAAGAATAAATAACATGTAGAGCAGGAATATAAGCTACAAGCAACTATTTAGGCAACGAAACATAATAATGCTATTGGAAAAAGAAATGTAAACTATTAGATACTACCAGTAATCAGGACAAAGCGCGGTTCCATAAGTAGCTAGTTCATATACGATAATATAGTGAAGAAGGAGGTATACAATATATAATAGTAGTAGGAAAGAAGGAAATGATATACAAATATTAGTTAGAGAAGAATGGATATACAACCACGCTATACACATAAGCCGACGCCAAGGTACTACTCTGAGGGAACTAGTCTACATCACCGGGATCATAAATTAAAGGGAGCTAAATCCAGTCTAATCAGAGTCTCTAACCAAAAATATGGATAATCAGAAGGTGACCTAACAATGATAAATCTTACCATAATAATGCAAAAAGGGATCAGAAATGTACCGACAACCTCGGCTAACAGTCCATAACCATCCTACCGCGAACTATATGGTAATAGCCAATAATAATGTAATCGGATATCCCGGACAACCAATAATCGAATTGGCCCCCCATAATCCATGGAGAGGCACAAGCAAGCAATCAACAAACAACAATCATAACTTGTATCTATACGGGCCCCCATAAGATCGATAGATACAAGCGCCAAACAATTATACCAATGATAGGCATTACATATTAATGTATGAATGGAAGGATAATATAGTACCATTAAATAATCAAGTGACATAACATATCAAGTGTATACACCTCCTCTAGCTCAGTAGCTTGCAAAAGACAGGATCTACGACGACCATCCTTCTTCGGTACAATGGCTCATCGAACGAAGAGGTCCATAGGGGACTTGGGATATCCGTATACACTACCTGATCTCGAACTAGGACTTACATGATCCATCATAACAAATCTACTCCATCCTGTATCGGAGAGAAATAAGAATATAATAATTGATCGGACTTGAACCAAGGCTAAGTAAGTATAAATCTGTAAATTCATTGCCCGAGATTGAGTTTGGGACTAAAACAGTAGAATAATGTAGAAAGGGTAGGAATCTCCCTCGACCAAAGTGAATAACTAGTGGTAAAATGAGTGGATCAATAATGGACTGGAATCCGCCTTGGTCTAATTTCCAAAGTAGTATGTGTAGTTTTAAATCTCATAAGTCATTAATGTAGGTGGCACGACTTCCATTTAAAGAATCAGTTTTAAAGTTAAAAAGTGGAAATAAATCCTTTTTTAGAAAAAAGTAGAAAATCAAGGTTTTAGTTGGAAATGTACCACTAAATAAATGTAAATGCGCCTAAGTGTATGCATGCCATCACCAGTATCCAAACAATATGAGTTTAAGCACCTATCAACTAGAACCACGTCCTATTAAAGAACAGAGAATAACCTGGTGTCTAATTGATATCGTAACCACGGCCTCGGGCCCAACCTTATATAACTTAACTAGATATCAGCACCATAAACTGAGATACTAACGTAAACAGGGCATAAAGCTACTAAGAGGATCTAATCGGGGAATATCATCCAATTCACTAAATAATAAGGTAACCCTTATACTAAAGGATCCCTCATGTCAATCTATAGCTAAACAAGTCTATAATCTGATACAATAAGATCCTACAACCATAACGGGTATTCTAGGCTAAGGCTCGAATCCTATTTCTATTCTAGATCCCCTAAATAGGTCAAGTAATGATATTACTAGGTATAAAAATATCCTATAATCCCTACCTATCATACAATCTATACATTACACCATCTCATAGAGAAAAGTAGACCGGAGCCTACCTCATAACCGAACCACAACCTCTAACCATCCATGAGTTGCTTGACCTTACTTAAAGATCTCAAAAATGATGTCGCACTATTAAAATAATAATATACATGTTAATATGGGTAAAACAATACCCATATTGCTATATAAAGCTTCGAACCAAAATTCGAATCTAAAATGGGCCCATGGGACCACGCATAAAATTTTAAAACTGGACCCGTCATTAGGTCCCTCATGACTCAAGGAATATGTGCCTAAAATTTGGTACAACCCAACCTCGATATCTCACTCAAATCATCCCCTACATTAGAGAAATCAATAACCTTTAATGGAGGAAATTAAGAGAAGAAGCCCAAAACTTATGAGATTCAGATGAGATAAAGGTTGACTTGACGTTCCCGAGACAACCCCGAACTTAAATTGATGTTCCCAATATTTTTATTGAGCTTAAAATGTGTCTCAAGAAGTTTATACATGGAGGAAATTGACTTGGGGTCGAGGGGGTTTCAAACATAAAAGGGCCAGAACCATCGCCTAGGCGCCCATTTTGGTCGCCTAGGCACCAAATGGTGTCGTCCAGGCATCCATGATGCTGGAAGCCTCCCATCGCCAAGGCGCCACCCTTGGTTTCCAAGGATATCTCTCCTAGGCACCAAGATGGTCGCTAAGGCGATGCACCAGAAACCAACAATGTTCAAAATTTTGTTTGAGTGCTCTGGGCCCATTTGGAACCCCTTAGACACAAACGAACTATGCTACCCCATTAAAAATAGCATTTTGAGCTCAATGAAGTCCACAAAATTTCCATCTAAGGTAGTTTCAAAAAAATATGGGCCCTAAACCCAATTTGCTATTTTAACCAACTTTCGACCAATAACCCAAAATGAGTTCAGAAGCCTCGGGGCCTGGACCAAGGGTCCCCTAGTGTTACACCTCCAGCTTGATGGTTTGGGTGGCTCAGGATTGTCTAATAATTTACATGATCAACCTAGCCAAGACCAAAAGGTGAGGGCCAAAGTCAAATTGTCTTAAGGCCAATTTGCCGGCATGGGCATGTTAGTATGGCATGGAGCGTGTCGACAGGTCATGGCAAGACCTTAGAATAAGGAAAGTCATATTGTGGACAAGATGGGCTAGACATGGCTGGGACCAGGCGGCTTGGGTGCTGACAAGGCAGTGGCATGGGCAAGTGCACAGATGCCCAGGTCCCTGATGCGAAATTGGCACAAGGCTGCCAAGGATGTGCTGGCACTGGGCGTGTACCTTACACATGATAGCAGTTGGACAGTTACAACTGCCCTAGACATGTGGCATGGCTTTGTTGCTGTTGTAATTTGAATTTGTAGTTGAATTTTGAATTATCCTATCAATTGGGGGATGTCAACTGAACTTAGGATAGACATGTGTTGGACATGTCTAGACATGTGTTGGACATGTGACTGGAAGGTGACAGAAGTTATGGCCTATAAATAG
Source organism: Capsicum rhomboideum (assembly GCA_031232105.1). Lineage (NCBI taxonomy): Eukaryota > Viridiplantae > Streptophyta > Magnoliopsida > Solanales > Solanaceae > Capsicum > Capsicum rhomboideum. Next base: position 139,640,024 of record CP124716.1, read on the forward strand.
GCACAGGCAGGCTGTCTCAAAGACATATTTAGTTGTGTTAGTCAAATTTTTGTAAGGCTGTTTTGTGTGCTTTTTGTGGCATGAGTTAAATACAAAGTTAGGGATTTGTTCCTGTCTATGCTTGTGTCTATTTCAATTTGTAATCCTAGGAAAATTAAGTGTTGAGCAAAAGAGTAAGGTCTGAAGCCATAGTACGTGTGGCTGCTGTATTAGGTTCGAACAAACAGGTTGATCCTCTGTTAATTGGTATTAGAGCATTGTGTTGCGATGGCTGGCTGTACGAATTATAATGAATTACGTGAGAAAGTTGCAAGACTGAAGATGTTGATTGGCCTAATATATGACATAGATGAACTGGTTGATGTCATGACTCAAATTTATGGCATTAACAAAGAACTGCCAAGTTATCGTGCTGTTGTAGACAGTCAATTGGCTAGTCTTGTCACTTTTAGTGAAACTGTGGGAACACGAATTGAAGACCCTTTGAAGAAAAATGAATATTTAAAGGCGGAGGTGGTGGTCCTTCGTTGGGCTGTTGCTGGTTCGTCGCTGGCGGCGAAGAACATGCCAAAATCAAAATTCTAGAACTAAAATACTTTGATGGTATTCGTGGTGCTAAGGAATTGGAAAATTTTCTGTGGGACTTGGAGCATTATTTTGCTACTGCTCATGTTCCTGAAACTGATAAGTTAACCATGACAGTTTGCTATTTTAGGAATGATGCAGTGCTGTGGTGGAGTACAAAGAATACTGATGACGAAAGTGCTGGTAGACCCAAGTGTGATACGTGGGAAAAACTAAGAGATGTACTTTGTGAGAAATTTCTGCCTAGTAACTCGTCTTGGGTTGCTCGAGACAGATTGAAGCGGTTGAAACAAGTTGGTTCCATTCGGGACTATGTGAAGGAATTTTCATCTTTGATGCTTGATAGTCAGAACATATCTGATGAAGATAAGTTGCACAACTTTATTTTTTGAATGCAAGGCTGGGCACAGAACGAACTGCGTAGGTAGAAAGTTTAAGATCTGCCTACTGCCATTGCAGCGACAGATGCTTTGATTGATTTTTGTTCTAACAGTACTACCCCTGATCCTTCTCCTTACAAAATGTAGAGAAGGAAAAAGGCAAATACTAGAAGAAAGATAATCACAAGCAAGAGGGAAATGACAAAGGTAAGGGAAAAATGGATGCTGCTCCATCTAACCAAAGCAAGCAAGCTGGTGAAAAAGTATGTTGGACTTGTCAAAAACCTGGGCATCAGACAAGAAACTATCCAAAGCAAGGGAAAATCAATTCTCTTCTTGCTGAAAAAGAGAAACAAGCCAAGGGATAAGAAATTACTGCCTATGTGAATCTATTACATTTGTTGAATACGCTGTCTAGAGTGAATATGGTGGAAGGAAAGGCAACTAATGATGCTGATGCCTTGATCAATACCACTGAAAATGTTGATGATTTGTCGCATGCCTACGGTTCTTTAATGTACGTGGATATGAAAATTGGGAACAAAAGTGTAGTGACAATAGTTGATACTGGTGCTACTCACACTTTTGTGGCTTCAAAAATTGTGAAGGCGTACAGACTGAAGGTGACTACTTGTGCAGCAAGGATGAAGGCTGTAAATTCTACACCACATCCAGGCCATGACATGGCAGTAGATGTCCCACTGACTATAGGTCATTGGTCTGGACTGCACAACTTGACTGTAGTGCCGCTTGATGACTTCAATCTTCTGCTTGGGATTGATTTTATGAAGAAATTCAAGGTCACCCCTATCCCTTGCTTGGACGGTCTGATGTTTATGAGGGAAAGTAACACTGGATTTGTGAAAGTTATTCGACCCTATAATGAGGAGAAAAATAGAAAACATGATGGAATTACTGCTACGTTATCTGCTACGGCTTTTGAGAAAGGCTTGAAAAAGGGTGAGACTGCTTATCTTGCTGCCTTGGTTGAAGTGAAGCCTAATATGCAAATTGAAGTTTCGGACAGTGTTTCTAAGTTGTTGGAAGAATTCAAGGATTTTATGCCACCAGAACTGCCTAAAAGGTTGCCTCCAAGGAGGGAATTGATCACAGGATTGATCTGATTCCTGGATCAATGTCACCGACGCACCCTCCTTATCGCATGTCTCCATTAGAGTTGGCAGAATTAACAAAACAATTGTCTGAATTACTTGAGGCCAAAATGATCCAGCATTCGAAGGCTCCCTATGGTGCCCCTATTCTGTTCCAAAAGAAGCAAGATGGAAGCTTGCGAATATGTGTTAACTATTGCGCACTGAATAAGGTGACTATAAATAACAAGTATATAAATAACAAGTATCCGGTGCCGCTGGTTCAAGACTTGATGGATAAGCTGTCTAAGGATAGTTTTTTTTCTAAGTTGGACTTAAAGTTTGGCTATTTTCAAGTGCGTGTAGCTGAGGGGTATGCCCCAAAGACCACTTGTGTAACTAGATAAGGTAGTTATGAATTTCTTGTAATGTCGTTTGGGTTGACTAATGCCCCGACTACTTTTTGTAATTTAATGAATAATGTTATTTATGAGTACCTTGATGACTTTGTAGTTATTTACTTAGATGATATAGTCATTTCTAGTAGAACACTAGAAGATCATTTATTACATTTGAGAACGGTGCTGCAACAACTTAGAGAATATCAAATCTATGTCAAGATGGAAAAATGTGAGTTTGCTTGTCGCGAGACAAATTTCTGGGATATTTGGTTAGTGAAACCATGGGTGAATGGACCTAAGAAAGTGCAAGCTATTTTGGATTGGCAGGCACTAAGCAGGGTTAAAGAATTGAGATTGTTTTTAGGATTGACAAACTATTATTGAAAATTCCTTGTTGGCTATTCAAAAAAGGCTGCTACATTGACGGACTTGTTGAAGAAGAATGTTAAGTGGGATTGGTCCAAAGCAAGTGACAAGGCTTTCAAGTCCTCAAAGAAGGCCATTGCTTCTGAACTAATATTACGGTTGCTTGATTTTGACTTGCCATTTGAAGTTCACACGGATGCTTTCGATTATGCAGTCAATGGTGTGCTAGTGCAGAAGGATCATCCGATTGCTTTGAGAGCAGAAAACTAAATCCTGCAAAGCAAAGGTATCCTGATCATGAAAAGGAGATGGTGACAGTCCTCTATTAGCTCCAAATCTGGCGGGTGTATTTGCTGGGAACGAAGTTTGTAGTTAAGACGGACAATGTGACTAATACATACTTTAAGACTCAACAGAAATTGAGTCTGAAACAGGCTCGATGGAAAGAGATTCTTGCTGAATATGACTTTGTTTCGATACATAAGCCAGACAAGAAAAATCAAGTTACAGATTCTTTAAGTCTCAAAGAGGTATTTGCTACAGTTTATGCAATCACTTGACTAGACTCTGATTTCTTAGATAAGATAACGTTTAGTGCTACATATGATTCATTATATGTGAAATTGATGGATCAAGTGAAAGAAGGGACTGTTAGATGGTATTGGATCGAAGATGATTTGTTGTATTTTAAGGGGGGGGGGGAGGAATTGTTGTGCCTCAAGGTGATGGGTTGCGTCGAAAACTCCTCAAAGAAACACATGATCTTGTCTATGCTGGTCATCCAGGTGTTGAAAGAATGATGGCATTGTTGTCCCGAAACTATTTCTAGCCAAAGATGGAAGATGATATTGGGGCCTATGTAAAGTTTTTCCTTGATTGTCAACTTGACAAGACTAAAAGAAAGAAGGAAGCTGGGTTACTGTAACCTTTACCTATTGCAGAACGTCCATGGGCATCCGTTTCTATAGATTTCATTAGCGGATTTCCAAAGTTTGATGGCAAAACGTCAGTCATGGTGGTGGTTGACAGGTTTTCAAAGTATGTTATTTTCATTGCTGCTCCTACTCTTTGTTCTTCTGAGATAGCTTTTGAATTATTCTATAAGTTCGTGGTGAAGAATTTTGGTGTTCCACTTGATGTTGTGAGTGACTGAGACACAAGGTTCACAGGCTGGTTTTGGACTACATTTTTCAACATGATGGGTACTGAACTGAAGTTCTCAACTGCGAATCATCCATAAACTGATGGACAAACTAAAAGAATCAATCATTTGCTTGAAGAGTATTTGATAAACTATATGACTGCAAGTCAGAGGAACTGGGTGGAATTGTTAGACAGTGCACAGTTTTGTTACAATCTGCACAGGTCATTGGCAACTAAGAAAAGCCCCTTTGAACTAGTGTTGGGCATACAGCCTAACACACTGTTGGAAGTCCCTAGTTCCAAAATAGAGGGCAAGTGCCCTAATTCCTAGAGGTATGCATGAGACAAATAAGAGTTGCTAGATGAAGCACAAGATAGCTTGAGAAAGTCAACAAAACAAATGAAAAAGTATGCTGACAGACATCGACGTACTTTAGAATTCCAGGTTGGTGACAAGGTGTTGCTGAAGCTTACTCATCAAATCTAGAAGAAAATCAACAGCAAGACGATTCATCATGGGCTGATTTTAAAATTTGACGAAACTTTTGAAGTGGTAGAACGGGTGGGTGAAGCAGCTTACCTTTTGAGTCTACCCGAAAAGGCTAAAAATCCACCCTACTTTCCATGTGAGTTTCCTGAAACCTTTTCATGAAGATGCTAAAGATCTAACAAGGTCAGCTACAAGACGTGCTCCTCTTGTTGTGTGGAAGTAGTATGAAGAGGAGATTGAGAAGATCTTAGATCACCGGACTTTGGGACAAGGCAAGAAAAATAGGGAAACAGAATTTATGATTTAATCGAAAGGCAAGCAAGTGTGTGATGCTACTTGGGAGAAAGGGTCATCATTGTGGTAGTTTGAAGATGAGGTCAATTCCTACTTAGATTCTACCTCATCTAGGACGACGAGCTCATCTGGTGGGGGAAGTTTATTAGACCTTCAACTTGATGGTTCGGGTGGCTCGGGCTAGGCCAAGGATTTGCATGATCAACCTAGCCAAGACCAAATGGTGTGGGCCAAAGTCAGGTTTGCTTAAGGCCAGTCTGCCGGCATGGGCATGTCAGCATGGCATGACGCGTGTCGGCAGGGCATGGCAAGACCTTGGAATTAGCATGGCTAAGGCATGAAAGGGGCTGGCAAGCTGAGGCAGATCAAGGCTAAGGCAAATTTAATCTAAGGCAAGTCATGTTACAGAGGCATGGCTAAGACATGGCAAGTTGGGCTAGTCATGGCTGAGACTAGGCGGCATGGATGCTGAAAAGGCAGTGGCATGGGTAAGTGCACAGACGCCCAGGGCCCTGGTGTAAAATTGGATCAAGGCTTCCAAGGATGTGCAAACACTGGGTGTATCCCTTGCACATAACAGCAGTTGGGCAGTTACAACCGCCCTGGACATGTGGCATGGCTTTGTTGTTGTTGTAAGTTGAATTTGTATTTGAATTTTGAATTATCCTATCAATTAGGGGATGTCAACTGAATTTAGGATAGACATGTACTGGACATATGTTGGACATGTGACTGGTAGGTGACAGAAGCTGTGGCCTATAAATAGGCACAGGCAGGCTATCTCAAGGTCAGATTTGGCTGTGTTAGTCAGATTTTTGTAAGACTGTTTTGTGTGCTTCTTTGTGGCACGAGTTAAATACAAAGTTGGGAATTCGTTCCTGTATATGCTTGTGACTGTTTCAATTTGTAAGCCTAGGCAAACTAAGTGTTGAGCAAAAAAGTAAGGGCTGAAGCCATAGTACGTGTGGCTGCCGCATTGGGTTTGAACAAACAGGTTGACCCTCTATCACCTAGCATAAAATCCACATTCTAGAGCTAATGGCGCTGTCAGAATTTCCATCCGAGTCTGTTTACTAGGAGTTTGGTCCGAGACTAATTTCTTAACTTCAAAAACTCCAAATAGGGAAATAGACTTAAAACCTAAATGAACTGCCCAAATACCGAACCGACAGTCCCGACAAGTCATAAATGACCTATAGCCTCTATGGGAAGGGACGAAATGCTAAAAACACGCAAAAATCTAGAAAATGACCTAGAGGGTCATTACAATATCCACTACTAAAAGGACTTTCATCCTCAAAAGTTAATGGATAAAAAGATCCTGAAAGCTCGAAAGGACAAGGTACTGGGACTGCTTACCCCGAGCAAGACTCCCTAGATAACCTCTAAGGCAACACAATGCTTCCAAGGGATTTCGCTAAAGATATCCCTTTTTCTTCACATCCTTACTTCACTGTCCAAATAATCAAAAACTCACCCTCAACAACCAACTGGCCTCCAACTGAATCGAGCACGATTGAAGCACACAAACCCAAGGCACAACATATAGACATTACACCGATACAAACACCACTAAGCAGATATTCAACTAGGCTAAGGACAACCCAAAGGCATGACTCATACAACCAACTCTAAATTTCAAATCTAATATTCTCTTGTCTTTCTAAACCTGATTTCAACTCTGAACTACACAGAATCTCTCCAGTATCACCCGAGTACTACCCGTGTAATCATATCACACTAACCTCAAAAGACTGAAGTTGGCCCATCAAAAATCCATATGGAATAACATATGAATAATGCCCCATAAGGTCTACCTGAATATCCAAACGGTGATGACCAATGTCTGCGATCTCTACCAATCCGCTAACTAGTCTGGATTACCTTCGAAACCAATAGTCATGAGTCTGAAGCGCAAGCTCTCAAAACTAAATGATCTGCTCCAAGATGCTCCACCAAATTTGGGTGAAACCATGCTAAGCCTAACTAGAATACACTTCTCCTACTAAGTATACATACAAAATTTCTGACAAAAACAGAGAATCAAGGCCAAAAGTAGTAGAAACCAATACCATACGTTGACGAACCATCCTTCAAGCATTTAGCTAATACAATCTCTTTGAACTAAAGAAGACTGCGACGGTAGGTAATGAGTAGGCCTAGTCAGCCTGTCAATGAATGCTCAACTGAATCAAGACCTCCAAATGGGGCTGTAACCAAGTTATGTAGTCCATAACTATAATCTCAACACTGAAACTAAACTACTCGATCTCAACTATCCAAACCGATCGTGTTGACGAGTAAGCATTCATGTAACAAAATCTATCACAACTCCCAAGCCGTTATTTGAAAGAGTCAAAAACCACAACTGAAGCCAACAAGTCTTCACTGATGTCAAGTACCCAAACCAAACTCACCGTAAGAAACTAAGCATATACCCAATGATTCTCGCAAGGGCTGAAACTGAAATATCGTCGGAGAATATACACACAGCTGAAGAGAACCACAGGCTAAAGATATGAAAAAATAAAATCCACATCCACTGAGGGCATAACCAAGAACTCACGAAGGCTACAACGAGTACTAATGGTAGCAAAATCTTGAGCAACTCAAAAAATATGATCTTAGCCTGAATCTGGTCAAATTGATACTCAGTCTATGGCAACGAATACTTACTCCTAAAGGACATCCACTTTGGTTATCAACAACTGATACCGAAGCATATATTACTAAGCAGAAGCATTCTACGAAGCCACATTAGGCTAAACAAATATCAAAATGAGAAATTTTTTATTTCACCCATATAAACCAACCTTAACTCAACTGAATCATGAACCATATCGTAGAGGAATGGAGTACAAATCTCAACATCAACACCAAGATCAAGACTACTATCGGAAGATAAACCAGAAAACTCGAGATAACAAACCTTAGACTTATGAACAATAGGAGCAGGCTAATGAAAAAGATCGCCAAAGCTAGAATAACCATAAAACCATGGAAGGCCAAACCTTCCTTCACTTACACAACTCATTCAACAACCGACCTTACTTCACTAACAAAAAGAAAAACCAACCAACCAAGGTAGCCATCTAAGCCAAATAGATAAGGGTCGCAAGAAGGACTACTAACTAGATAATGCTAGTCTAGCCATCTATCAAGTAAGACTCAACCAATGTTAAAACAATAACACTATAAAGTGTAGGTGGCACAAAAATGAAAAACATAACTAGTACCACTCCAATATCATAACAAGGTCAATAGGCCAAAAGAAATGGGATTTACCCAAGCGTTACACCCTAAGTTAAACACAATATCGATCCACTACTAGAAGAAAATATCTATTGGAGTAGTCATATATGCATAAATCTACATCAAAGCTTACAACTATTAATATAGTAATATCAAGACATATGAAAACCCCAACTCAACTCCAATAGACACTAAAAGATAGTAAACTAAGACCACACCTAAAATGATGGAATCCAAATTCATAGTCCTTGAGGTGCCCAAAAATGTACGAATTTGAACTTGTCTGACCTCAGGCTGAGCATCTGAACAACCAACTTAAATACTAAGTGCACTACCTATACCCGAAGGTACCACATCTCTAATGGACTGATCTGGCTACACTGACTGCTCAATAATCCCACGCCAGGGAAATTTTCTGATGGCCAGTCTCTCTGCAGTCGTAACAAACCCTTGAAGCACTAACCTGGTGAGAAAAATGAGTTGACCCCAATTGGTTGACCAAATCACGCTTGGGGTACTCCCTAGACTAATGACCAATCTCACCACAATCAAAACATGCCCCTAGAAATCTCTGATGCGCTGTACCTACTGATTCAGAATAGCGCGACGGCCTGAAGACCTAGACCAAATACCCCAAAATGCCCGACCAGAACTCTGTCCACTGTGACCACCACGACCTACCTGAGAGTCAGCCATAATCTGAGGAGCTACCTTTATGGACCTGATAGGCTGCAAGTGATACTGACCTCTGCTGGGAGGATCCCTACCTCCAGAAGGAATACCACTAACACTGTACTGATGACATGGTCTCTTACCGATACCTCCATATATCTTAAGACATTCCCTCTCTAAAGTCCTTGCGTGATTAATAACCTGGAGGAAAGAAAACCCAACTACTATCAAATACTTTGATGCCAAACAGAGTGGTAGAGTTAATTGTCTGATAAATCCATACACCATCTTATGCTCTGTAGAAAATTACATAGAAGTATGTTTGACCCACTTGAGAAACCCTATCTCATAAGCTAAAACCAATAAGGAACCCTGCTGAATACCAATAAACCCAACTCTGGCTTGAGAACCACTCGATGTACCTGGAACCACCACTGGTTATGACATATCCACAAAAAGACTCAGAATTCCTGGCATAGTATTCTAAAAATCTGAGGCAGTCACAAACTCTGCCAGAACCTAGGCTGGGCCTAAACCCACTGATTGATGCTAAAGATCCTCAATATCAATCTCTAACTCCCTAGCCTGACGCTAAGCTGAAACTTTGGTAACACGTACAAAAGTTCCATGCACATCTATCGACAACCTTATACTATTCATCTAGGAAAGAATGGAGTCAAAAAAGGTACTCACTAGTTCATAGAAGCATGGACACACGATAAGGATTCAAGAATTGGAATTTTCTAAGAATTCCCTGTAGCCTTCCGAAGAGAGGATACAGACGTCTCTGTACCGATCCGTAGGACTCTACTAGGCATTTAGCTCTTATACCAACAATATCGGTGGACCTAGGCTCTGATACCAATTTTTCACGACCTGATTTCTTAGGTCATGATGGCAGCTACTATAACCCGCCAGTAGGTAAGCCAACCCATAATCCAAAACAACGGGCAACAGACTATCAAGAGGAAAGAAAAAAGTAGCAGAATTTGAATCTGATAAAGAGACTAATATAGTGAAATAACCTCAAAACTTAGTGAAGTCAGTATAAGATCTTCTAATACAATAGGAGTACAAAGTGGAATACAGAGTAAATATATACAAAGTTGTCTCTGAAATACAAAAATAAAGATCAGTCTGAAAATAAGAAGGAGAGTAGGAATAACTCCAAATGTCAGGACCTCACTCTAAATCTACGATCTATGGATACTCAACACGAAACACACGTCAGTAGCGAGAACTCGTACTATGATCTGTAGGGTGTAGAAGTATAGTATGAGTACCAAACATGAGGTACTTAGTAGGCATCGACCAACTGATCTCCAAAGATAATGCAAGTAGAAACAACATGTAAAGCCTGAATATAAGCTACAGGCAACTATTTAGGCAACAAAATATAATAATGCAAATGGAAAAGGAAATGTAAACTATCAGATACTACCGGTAATCAGGGCCGAAGCGCTGTTCTATACGTAGCAAGTCCATATACGATAATATAGTGAAAAATGAGTTATACAATATACAATAGTAGTAGGAAAGAAGGAAATGATATACAAATATTAGCTAGAGGAGAATAGATATTCAACTGTGCTATACAGATAAGCCAACTTGAAGGTACTACTTTGAGGGAACTAGTCTACATCACCGGGATCATAAATAATAGTGTAGCTAACTCTAGAGTAATTAGGGTATCTAACCAAAAATATGGATAATCAAAAGGTGACCTAACAATGATAAATCTTACCATAATAATGAGAATAGGGATCAGAAACGTATCGAAAACCTCGGGTACCAGTCCATAACCAGCCTACCATGAATTATACGATAATAGCCAACAATAATATAAGCGGATAGCCCAGATAACCAATAACCTAACTGAGCCCCCATAAGTCCGAAGAGGCACAAACAAACAATCAACAAACAACAACCATAACTTGTATCTGTACGTCCCTCCATAAGACCAATAGATATAAATGCCAAATAATTATACTGGTGATATACAATGCATATTAATGTATGACTGCGAGAATAATCCAGTACCATTAATTAAGCAAGTGCCATAATGTACCAAGTGTATACACTTCCTCCAGCTCAATACCTTGCAAAGGCAAGACCTACGACGATCATCCTTCTCCGATAATATGGCTAATCAGATGAATGGGCCCCTAGGGGACTTAAGATATCTGTATACACTGCCTAGTCCCAAACCAAGACTTCCATGATCCATCATAACAAATCTACTCCATCCAATATCGGAGAGAAATAAGAATATAATAATTGCTCGGACTTGAATCGAGGCTAAATATGTATAAATTTATATATCCATTGCTCGAGATCATGTTTGGGACTAAAACATTAGAATAATGTAGAACGGGTCAAAATCTCCCTCGATCGAAGTGAATATGTAGTGGTAAAAAGAGTGGATCAATAATGGACCAAAATCCGCCTTGGTCTAATTTCTATAGTAGTATGTTTAGTTTTAAATCTCATAAGTCATTAATGTAGGTGGCACGACTTATGTTTAAAGAATTAGTTTTAAAGTTAAAAAGTGGGAATAAATTCTTTTTTAGAAAACAGTAGAAAATCAAGGTTTTAGTTGGAATCGTACCACTAAATAAATGTAGATGCGCCTAAGTATATGCATGCCATCACCAGCATCCAAACAATATAGAATTAAGCATCTAATCATCTATCAACTAGAACCACATTCTATCAAAGGACAGAAAACTAACCTGGTTTCCAACTAGTATCGTAACTAAGGCCTCAGGCCCAACCTTATATAGCTTAACCAGATATCAGCACCATAAATTGAGAGGTAAACAGGGCTTAAAGCTACTAGGAGGATCTAATAGGGGAATATCATCCAATTTACTAAATAATAAGATAAGTCTTATACTGAAAGATCCCTCATGTCAATCTATAGCTAAATAAGTCCATAATCCGATACAATGAGATCCTAAAACCATAACGGGTATTCTAGGCTAAGGCTTGAATCCTATTTCTATTTTAGATCTCCTAAATAGGTCAAGTCATGATATTACTAGATATAAATCTATCCTCTAATCCCTACCTATCATGCAATCTATAAATTACATCATCTCATAGAGAAAAGTAGACCAAAGCTTACCTCATAGCTGAACCGCAACCTTTAACTATCCATGAATTGTTCTTTCTTGCTTCACGATCTCAAAAATGATGTCACGCTATCAAAATCATAATCCACACATTAATAAGAGTAAAATGATACCCATATTGCTATATAAAGCTCAGGACCAAAATTTTAATCTAAAATTAGCTCGTGGGACCTACGCATGAATTCTCAAAATTAGACCCATCATTAGGTCCCTCATAACTCAAGGAACATGTGCCCAAAATTTGGATAAAATCCGAGCTCGATAGCTCACTCAAATCATCCCCAACATTAGAGAAATCAAGAACCTTTAATGGAGGAAATTAAGAAAAGAAAAGCTCGAAACTTATGAGATTCGGACGAGATAAAGGTCGACTTGACATTCCTGAGATAACCCTGACCTTAAATTGATGTTCCCAAGTTTTTTCTTGAGCTCAAAATATGTCCCAAAATGTTTGGAAATGGAGCAAATTGACTTGGGGTCGAGGGGGGTTTCAAACATAAAAGGGCCAGAACCATCACCTAGGCGCCAATTTTGGTCACCCAGGCGCTATCGCCTAGGTTCCAAATGGTGCCGCCAAAGCACCCATGATTCTGCCAGCCTCCCATCGCCAAGGCGCCACCCTTGGTCGCAAAGGTAACCTCACCTAGGAGGCAAGGTGTCGTTAAGGTGATGCACCAGAAACCAACAACGTTCAGAATTTTGTTTGAGTACTCCGGGCCCATCCAAAACCCCGTGGATGCAAACGAACTATGCTACCCCATTGAAAATGGCATTCTGGACTCAAAAAAAATAATGGAATTTCTATTCTAGGTCATTTCAAAAAAATGTGTGCCCCAAACCCAATGTGTCATTTTACCCAACTTTTGACTAATAGCCCAGACCAAGGGTCCCTTAGCCTAAAATCCACGTTTTGGATCTAACGGTGCTGCCAAAATTTCCATCCCAGTCTGTTTATTAGGAGTCTTGGTTTGAGACTAATTTTTTAACTTCAAAAGCTCCAAAATAGAGAAATTGGCTTAAAACCCAAATGAACTACCTGAATACCAAATCGATGGTCCCGGTAAGTCATAAATGACCTGTAGCCGCTATGCGAAGGCAGAAAATGCCGAAAATACATAGAAATCACAAAAATGACTTGGAGTGTCATTATACAAAAGATGCTAGTAAAAATTCTAATAATTCTGCAATAATAACTCTACGCTACTGAACCAAGGTGGAAATCCAATCAACCAAAAGAACAAGAACTGGTAAGACAATCCAACAAAAGATATGAATTTCCATCATAAAAGACTATTTGGGATCTAAGATAGCTATAAATTGATAAAAGTTGTTCTCACCTTGATAAGCACACCAGAAACACTGCCACAAGCTCAACCATAGCTGCAACCTCACTACCACAACACCCACAAAGATATGCCATGAAATTAACGGGACAAACTATAGCAAAATGATGAATAGAGCAACTTCTGTTAAACTACCGAATTGAAAGCATCAACATCCATGGAGAATTTTGGGGCTTTATCTCTAATTTTCTATTGTTTTTTGATGAGTTTTATGAGTTTAAAAAAAGGAGAAGTTGATTTTATAAGGGTCCACCGACCTAAGGGCTAGGAGGCCGCCCCACATGCTTTCTTGTACAGTCTCACAAAAAGGTGAATATCTCTCCATTCTGAAGTCGTATGGATGAATGGTTTTATGCATTGAAAACTAGACTCATGGACCTTCAATTTGGTGGGTAGTGGGCTCTATAACTCTATAGATTATGAGAAAAGTTCTGAAACATTTGGTCCAAATTTTAGAGAATTTATTAAAGTAACATATGATAACTTTAACCAACTTTTATTTCACAGCTTGCTTGACCTAAAAAATTAACATATAACTATTTTGTGATTATAATACCTCATAACACATCCTTCATAATATATTCAGCCCTCTTAGTCTTAATCCAAAAGACGGGTTAATTTAAGCGTTCAAACATGCGGGGTGTTACAACATATTAATAGTTACACACACACATATATACATATATATAGATAGATGTACACTCATTACGGTATTGGTTAGAATGCAAAAGTTCGATTAAGTTTTTTCTCAGAAAAAATTGTGAAATCTCAGGCTAGGCTGATTTTGAAGGTATTTTTAGTGTTGCATGGTCTAGAGAATTCTGGCAGTTTGTGGTGAAGTAATTAATGGATTTAAGATGGTATTATATTAGCCAAGAGAATTAGTGATCCATAGAGAATTCTGATGGTTTGTGGTGTAGTAATTATATATATATATATATTTATATATATATAAATATATAATATTCACTCATAATCTAGCTAGTCGATTCAATTATGATATTGAAAATGTTAAATCAAGACGGTTGTAAAATCAAGCTCAGAATAACAATATGAAATAAGAAAGTAGACAAGAAAAATAAAGAACAACAATAAAGAGAAACAAGAGAGGAGAGTTTTCTCATTTCCTTCAAGTATTTCCCAAATCTTTCAAGTGTATAAAGTATAGCATCCATCAACTATCATACCCTATTTATACTATTACAAGAGGGTAGTTGTAAGGTTGCCTTAAATATGACATTAACCTTTGGAGAATATGGGGAAGATTATGGGGGTATGGAAGATCAATGAAAAAGTAGTGGAGGTGCTGGTATTTACTAAACATTATGGTGGGAATTAAACCTTGAAGTTAGGGACATCCACCTTTATCTAATATATTTATAACACTCCCTCTTTGATGTCTGATAATGTGCCTCATTAAAACCTTACTAAAAAAAAAATTCTGCGAGAAAAATTCTAGTGAAGGAAAAGGGAAAAAATTCTATGAAGGAAAAAGAGTACATATATACTTTAGTACGCATTGCTTGTTGCCTCGTTAAAAACCTTGTCAGAAAAATCAAGTGGGACTAAATCTTGACTAAGGGAAAAAGAGTGCAACGTGTATTATTTACCACCCCTGATAAAAACATCTTTTAATTTTTATAGATGATGCATTTCAATACACCTTCTCAAAGTGTTGGAATCGATAATGCCTCAGTGAGATATTCCTCCAAATTTGAGCAAAATAGTTCGTTGTTGAAATATAACTTTATTTTGTCTTCTTCGATATATTCTTCTTTCAATTGAGCTATGCAAGTAGCATTATCTTCAACATTATTGGAATTTATTTTTCAAGAAAAAACTACACATCTCTTATGTGTTGAGTTACTTGATTTATACACTGCACGTTATTGTACCGGCGTATAACGACACAATTTACATCTTTAACTAAGGATAATTGCGAGTTTTCAAGCAACATGTGGTGTTTTTAATATATTTTATGTTTGCTCTCAGGTATTAAGCCCAACCATGAAAAAGAAGGGAAATTAGACTGAAAAGTGGATGCGACGGTGTTATTGACGGACCGTCAAGAGTACGAAGGACTGCCACAAAGTCCGTCATACCTTATCTAGAAACTGACCCATATGGAAGTCTGGTGACAGGTCTCCTGATGGACCATCAAGTCAATAGCGGACCGTCACTAAGTCCGTCAACACTAATCCAGAATGTGATGCTAAGACACACCGAGTGACGGCCCAGAAGACAGACCGTCGGTCTTGCAGCAGGCCGTCACCCTGACCGTCAACTCTTAAGTAGATTGTGTGACTTGAGGACTTTCATGACCGTCCCAGTAGCAGACTGTCACCCTTTTGACAGGCTGTTATACTTACCATCAGCAGTGACACGACTTTTTAGAATTCAAATTTAAAATCTTATTTATTTGGAGCCTATAAGTACCCAGTTTAGGCTTTAGAATAGGCAACTTTCACACTTGGGTTATTGTGTACGCTTTTTCTCTGGAGAAATGATTTTTTTATTCTTCTTGTTCTTGAACATCAAAGATTAGGATTGGTGATTTATTTATTATAAAGATTTTTCTTTGCTTATATGAAAATTATCTATTTCATCTTATTCTTCATTATGAGTGGCTAAAAACCCCATAACTAGAGTTGTAGTTTAGGCGTATCAAATTTTGGCACCATTACCGGGGAATACAGTTGTCAAATAAGTTTTATGTGTGTGATTTGATTGTTAGTCCAATTTACTGATTTTACTTTCATTTGTTATTTCTGTACTTGCGGGCAATTAGTGGTGCATGCCAAGTACCCGACGTTCAGGTGAACCATTATTGTCTTATGATCCTGAATTGAATAGAACACTAAGGAGAAACATGAAAGTTCAACAACATAATGTCAGGTGTGTACTTCCACCCGATCATATACCACATGCAAATAATGAGTACCTGGGTGATGAGAAATTAAACAATACAGTTGATGGGTAACATATTGATAATGCTGCCCCAGTTAATCAAAATCAGCAACAAAGGGATAGAGGATACCAACAGCAGGCGGTGAACTTTTCTTTGGATGATGATAAGGACGACACTGATTTAGATGGAGTTGGGGCCACTGGAGCCATTGTCCCTCATCCACTTGCTCCTAGGACTATGTTCAACATCAGTAGCACCATGATCCAACTGTTGAACTTAAAGGGTCTATTTGGAGGTCTACCTGGTGACAATCCAAATTTGCACTTAATGAACTTCATTAACATTTGCAGATCATTTGATAATCTAGGAGTGTCACAAAATGCAATTCGACTGAGATTTTTTTCATTCTCTGACTGGGGAGGCAACGTTATGGTTGAATGAACTACCTCCCACTTCTATAACACACTGGAGGCAGTTGAAAGGTTCTTTCCTCCTTCCAGAATGTTATAATTGTGGGATGAGGTCGGTAATTTCAGATAACTGCCATATGAGCCATTGCATGAGACATGGCTTAGGTTCAAGAAAATGCTAACTCAATTCCCAAATCACCATCTCACTGATGAACATCTGATGCAAACATTCTATAGATCACTGAACTCTGTCACAAAATCGATGGTGGATAATACAGCTGGGGGTGGTTTTATGGCGCATACTTATGCGGAGTCCACCAAGATACTTAACCAATTGATAAAAACTAGTAGAGCTTGGCATACCAGGGAGTCTGAGGTAGAAAGCAATACTTATGCAGTTGGTATGTCGGTAGATCAACACAGAAGAAAAGAAGAGCGTGATCAAAACATGGCGCACATGAAGACTCAAATGGACTTGTTGACTAAATATATGTTTTCTGGTGGTGTTGAGAAGGTGAAAGCTGTGGGATATCATAGTAAAATAGTCGACTCTGACTCTGAGGAGGAGGCAAATTACTTGAATAATCAGGGTTTTTTTAGGCCAATGGCCAAGAAAATGAAGGTCGGAACTATCAACGGGATATTATTATGATAAATTAGGGTATAGAGGCTGTGATCAAGGTAATTAGAAGAGTAAAGGCAATCGAAGTGGGGTGTATATGACACCAGGGAGTCGTGATAATGTTTCTAATAATTCAGGTAAGCCTTCTATGGAGGCTATGATGGCCAAATTATTAAAGAGAGGAATTAATTGATGCAGGCATCAAAGAGATAAAATCTGACTTGTGTTTAATGAGTCACCTGGTTGACTCTCACTCAACTTTAATTAAGTAGATGAAGTTTCAAATAGGCCAATTATATACAGCCTTGAATCAATAGAAGAGTGGTACACTTCCAAGTTACACAGTGCAGAATCTGAGGAATAACGGAACTTGTTTAGCCATTACCATTAGAAGTGGTAAGATATTTCCCAAACCGTATCCAGCAGTTCAGACACATATGGAAGATGTTGTTTCTGATGATGAGATACAACTAGCTGATGGTGACGTGAATGATATTCCTGTTGAGTCTGATAAGCAGGAAAATATTATTGAGAGGGATTCGACGATCGAACAATCCACGAAGAAAAAGGATGATAAGGTGGTGATCAAGGATACGTGTGAATATGTCACAAAACCTCTAACCTAAATTCCTCAGTCGCTCCATCTATTTCCTCATCAAGCAAAAAAAAAAGGTGGAGGATGGAAAGTTTACAAAGTTCTTATCTATATTGAAGCAGCTATCGGTGAACATTCCATTAGTGGAAGCCCTTGAGCAGATGCCTAGATATGCCAAGTTCATGAAAGACTTGGTTATCAAGAAGAGAACAGTAAGTTTTAAGCCAATAGATAACATTCATCACTGCAGTGCAATTGCTTCAAGGTCTTTGGTTCAGAAAAAAGCAAATCCGGGAGAATTTACCATCCGTTGCATAATTAGTGCAATCAATTTTGCTAAGGCGTTATGTGATCTTGGTGCAAGCATAAATCTAATGACCCTAGCAATTTACCGATAGTTGGGCTAAGGAGCCCCCAAACCGACATCCATGGGACTACTGATGGCCAACCGTTTGGTCAAGAGACCTAAAGGGATTTTGTATGATGTTTTGGTGAAGGTAGAGAATTTTATATTTCCAGTTGATTTTGTTATTCTGGATTGTGAGGTAGACTTTGAAGTTCCCATAATCTTGGGTAGGCTGTTCTTAGCTACTGGGCGAGTTTTGGTTGATATAGAATGCAATGAACTAAAATTCAGGTTGAATGATGAGGAAGTTAAGTTCAACATATGTCAATCAATGAAGCAGCCAAGGAAAGTGAATGTTGTCTTGGTAATAGATGTGATTGATGAGTCTGAGGTGGAGGTTCCTATTCAGGAATGGTTTACGGTTGAATCTCTAGCCGCCGTGTTGATGAATTTTGATGGAGATGGCATTGAAGAATATGATGAGACCATTTTTACACTTACAGGAATGGGTTCATACTCTTATACACCTAAGAAGTTGGACCTGGACTTGAAAAATAGACCAAGTCCTCCGACAAAACCATCTATCTAAGATCCACCGGTATTAGAATTGAATGAATTACCCAGATAATTGAGATACATATTTCTGGGTAAAAATAACACATTTACAATAATCATTGCTATAGAATTAGTTGAATGGCAAGTGGTGGCTCTTGTATCACTATTGCGGAGGTATAGAAGAGCTATAGGGTGGACCATAAAGGATATCATTGGTATTTCGCCGGGCATCTGCACACACAAGATACAGTTAGAAGAAGAATATATTCCAACTATTAAGCATCAGCACAGACTCAACCCCTCAATGCAAGAGATGTTCAAGAAAGAAATTATCAAGTGGCATGAAGCGGGTGTTGTATATCCTATTTTTGGCAGCAAGTGGGTGAGCCCAGTGCAATACGTGCCAAAAAAAGGAGGAATGACTATGGTAGCAAATAAAAGGAATGAGTTGATTTATATTAGACCTATCGCGAGATGGAGAGTATGTATGGACTATAGGAAATTGAATTCTTGGGCTCTGTGGGATCACTTTTTGATACCCTTCATGGACCAAATTCTTGATTGGTTAGCAAGAAGAGATTGGTATTTCTTTTTAGATGGGTATTTTGGCTACAACCAGATATGTATTTCTGAGGATCAAGAGAAGACGATTTTTACATGTCCCTATAGTACTTTGGTATTTAAACGGATATCGTTCTTATTGTACAATACACCGTCCATATTCTAAAGATGTATGATGTCCATATTCTCGGACATGGTAGAAGATACGTTGGAAATTTTCATGGATGATTTCTCCATGGTGGGAGATTCGTTTGATTATTACTTGAGAAATCTTAGAAATACTTGGCAGAGGTGTGAAGAGGCTAATCTTGTGTTCAACTAGAAGAAATACCATTTTATGGTTAAGGAAGGAATTGTATTGGGGCACAAAATTTCAGTAAAAGGAATTTAAGTTGGTCGAGCTAAAATCAAAGTTATTGAGAAATTACCTCCACCAATATCAGTGAAGGGAGTTTGAAATTTTCTCGAGCATGTGGGATTCTACAAGAGTTTTATCAAAGACTTCTCCAAGATTACCAAACCTTTGTTCAAGCTCTTAGAGAAGGAAGTGAAGTTTGAATTCAATTAGCACTGTTTGAAGGAATTTCATTTCCTTAAAGAGAAATTGGTTGATGCACATATTATCATTGCTCTGAATTGGTCTAAAGCATTCGGAGTGATGTGTGATGCTAGTGGAGTTGCGCTTGGAGCTGTCCTGGGTCAAAAGAGGGAGAAACTTTTTCACCCCATCTACTACGCCAGTAAGGCATTAAACGGAGAACAGAAAAATCACACGATCACAGTGTAAGAGTTACAAGACGTTGTATATGCCTTTCAGAAATTTAGGGCATACTAGTACACACGGATCACTCGGCATTGATATCTGATGGCCAAGAAGGATGCTAAACCTCGACTGATTAGGTGGGTGTTGTTACTACAAGAGTTTGACTTTAAAGTCAAAGATAGAAAGGGGTGTGAGAATCAGGTAGCAGACCACCTCTCCTGGTTAGAGAATAAATGCAAGGGATCGGATGAGATGGACA
This sequence comes from Capsicum rhomboideum, assembly GCA_031232105.1. Taxonomy (NCBI): domain Eukaryota; kingdom Viridiplantae; phylum Streptophyta; class Magnoliopsida; order Solanales; family Solanaceae; genus Capsicum; species Capsicum rhomboideum. Next base: position 139,660,194 of record CP124716.1, read on the forward strand.
TTGATGATTACTTTTCAGATGAGCAAGTACTTACAACTACACTTGATCTTGTCCCTTAGTTCACTGACTTTGCAAATTATGTGGTGAGTGAGGAAATTCTAGAAGAATTGAGTTTTCACCAAAGAAATAAATTTCTTCATGATGTAACCAAGTACTTATGGGTTTATCCTTACCTATTCAGGTTGTGCGCAGATAACATCATCTGGAGATGTGTGACAAAAGTGGAGATGCCAAGTATTCTTCAGGCTTGTCATTCATCCCCTGTTGGAGGACATCATTCAGGTGACCGTACAGCAAGAAAGGTGATGTAAAGTGGTTATTATTGGCCTACTATCTATAAGGATGTGTATGATTTTGTCAAGGCTTGTGACCAATGCCAGCATCAAGGGTCAATCTCAAAGCATCATGAGATGTCAATGACCAAAATGCTAGAAGTTAAGTTGTTTAATATTTGGGGCATCGATTTCATGAGCCCCTTTGTGAGTTCTTATGGCCACAAGTACATTTTGGTTGATGTGGACTACGTGTCCAAATGGGTAGAAGATGTAGCCTTGGCAAATAATAAAGGAAAAGTGTGGTGCCGTTCTTGAAAAAGAACCATTTTTCTCATTTTGGAACCCCTCGAACAATTATAAGCAATGGGGGGTCTCACTTCTGCAACAAAGTGTTTTGAGCGGTATTGGCAAAATATGGGGTGAAACAACACAAGGTGGCAACCCCATATCACCCCCAAATAAGTGGGCAGGTAGAGGTGTCAAATCAAGAAATCAAGATGATCTTGGCCAAGTCTGTGAATGCTAATAGGAGTGTTTGGTCGAGAAATCTTGTTGATGCTTTATGGGTTTATCTCCTTATCAGTTAGTCTTTGGCAAAGTGTGTCACAAAGCCTTATGGGCATTCAAAAAACTTAATTTAAGTTGGAAGGAGGCTTCCGACCTGAGGTTAGATCAATTGAATGAGATTGACGAGTTTCGACTTCATGCCTATGAGAGGGCTGATCTTTACAAAGAGAAAATAAAGCTATACCATGATTGGAGGATTGAAAAGAGAGAGTTCCATGTGGGCGACTCGGTGCTACTATATAATTCAAGGTTTAAGTTATTTTTGAGTAAGCTAAAATCGAAGTGGTCCAGACCTTTCAATGTAACGCAAGTCTTTCCATCCGAAGTGGTGGAATTGAAGAACAAAGAAGGAAAGTTGTTCAAAGTAAATGGACAATAAGTTAAGCAATATGTGGGTCCACAGGAAAAGGTAAAAGTGTTATCTTTTATCTTGATGAAGTCTGAGTAGTCAAGATAATCGGGTCATGTCGCGACGTTAAATCAGGTGCTAGTGGGAGGCAACCCACAATGTGTTGTACCATAGCGTAGTTTAATATTTTGTTATTGAGTGTGGTTAATGTGGGTGCTAAGTGTGCATAAATCTAGGAGATAGATAAGATGGGAAACTAAAACTGGTTAAGCTCGATGATCCAAGTGGTGGACCATCACAAGCTTGGTGGACCATCAGTGCGGGTTGTCAACAAAAGACCAAAATAAGTACATGCCGGATAAGCACTGATGACCAGTCTGATGGACCGGTAGTCAATCAGTGGACCATCATATTGATTTTCAAGAAAAGGAAAAAAACATGCCATTCTAGATAAGAGGTGACAGACAAACTGATGGACCGTAATTCGTCTGACAGACCATCGCTAACACCGTCGAAAGCGATAAACTTGAGGCACATTCTGGAATAGCTTGACGAACTAAGTGATGAACTGTCGTATTTATGGTGGACTGTCACCTAGACCATCCCAGGTAAGTTTTTAAATGTTTATTTTATTTCCCGAACCAACCCGACCCAGTCATAAAACTAACCCAACCCGTCCATACATTCTCTTAAACTGATCCATTCTCCCAGACTATTTAAACCACTAAATTAAAACCCACGTCTTTCCCTCTTCATCTTCCCAAACATCTAAGACCCCCACATTCACACCAATTAACCCATATTCATCTCCCATAATCTCCACTAACCAATAACTTATCACCCCTTATCACCAAATCAACCCTATTTAAACCAACCTCCTCTCTCACAAATTATCACAACACAAATCCAAAGCTTTCTATCTGTCTAAAGTTCTGTACTCGTAGTTTGTGCACATTTTAAAGTAGCATTTGAATCCACCACTCGGGTATTTTCCTTCTTAGATGAAATTTTTAGTTAGCTTTTTTTAGTATAGATTAGTTATGTCTTGTATTTTACAATTCATCTTAATTGTATGGTGTGGCATCCCAAGAGGTAAAGTCTGAGTAGCCTAATTACATCATGGTTAATGTGAGAATAGTTGTGTAAAAGTTCCATGAGAAAGTAAAATGACTAAACATCTAAAATTTGGTTGCCCACCAAATGTTTGAAAAAATGCCAAAAGGACAAATTCAAAATTTGGCATGCTTGACGGTCTAAGTGATGGACCGTCACACACTTGGTGGACCATCAGCTGGTCCGTCAAAAACCTTGAAGAAGGCCTATTCTGGTTCATGATTGATGGCCACAATGATAGACCGTTGATCCCATCGTTGCTAACTGTAATTTGTTTATACCTTCTGTTAATATTTGACGGTCGAGTTGGTGGATCATCACCAAGCTGACGGACCGTCTCTCCTCCCGTCATGACCAACTAGTATAAAAAGTTGCAATTGCTTGGGTCATCATTTTATGCACTAAAACTAACAAATTTATCCTTCAGGTACCATGCCTCTAAAAATACAATCATGACGGGGAGGAGCTACAGCTAAGAAAACACGGGACACTACTGTGTCAAAATTGAGGAATGAACCCGAAGCAGAGGGAGATGAAAATTAAGCCCCGTACCAAAACATGAGGCAAAGTAGAAGGAGATTATACACACCCTCCCAGTCTAAAAATAAGGGTAGTTCATCTAGTAGTGAACCCATTGATGTGGAGAAAAGTGATTACAGTTCTGACTCTACCCCAATTATCAAGGGTGCAAAAGAGATCTCTTCTAGCTCAGACCCAGAACCAAAAAAAGGGTTGGAAGTAGAACCAATTGAGGTGATTCAAAGCAAGCTCCCCCGGGTTTGGGAGAATATTAGGTAGGTAATCGAAGGATCCAAGACAATCTATCATGAGGGGCTACAACCAACTAAGTCCCGAGATTTGAAGAGAAATATTGTTGAAGAATACCAAATTGTGACCACAGAATTATCTAAGTATCCATAACTTAAGAGAAGGTTCAACGAATTTGGATTGCACTCATTTGGCACGCCCCCAGGAACATATTATCCGATGATGGTCCGTGAATTCTTTGCCAACTACTTAGCAACTATCAATAGTGATTTGCCTAAGGGGCAAAAGACTTCGGATATGGAGAATAGGAGGATGATTTGGGTTTACGGAGTGCCGATTAACATTTTAGAGCACACTATCAATCGGATTCTATTTGGTCAGACCTACACTCCTCCAACTGTGACTACAAAAGTCGACCATAGGATGAGAACAGTGTCTTCCCAGTGCGTATAGTTGGCACACACACTGACATACTATGGAGAGCCTTCTTGGTTAAATAAAAAGGGGAGGATAGCCAAGTCATCCTTGAATTTTAAAGCCAAGTTCTGTTGGGTTGTGGTTAGGCTTCTACTGAAGCCTACTAGTGGAGATGGAAACCTAGACCCACAAAGGGCGGTACTGGTAGCAAGTTTGACAGAGAGACTAAAGATTAATTTTGGGGAGATAATAGATGATGAGTTGTTTGTACAGGTACACAAGACTGCTAGTGCTTTACCTTTCCCATGTCTCATCATGGAGCTGTGTAAGCAATCTAAGGTACCTATCCTGAGTGGGATTGATGATGAAGTTTGGGTAACTCATAAGCAAGAAATTGAAAGGATGAAAGATGAATCAAAGTTTGAGTTAAAAGTTCAAAAGCAATCATCGTAAGAGACTCAGTCTCAACCGATCCCAGAGTCATCACAGGTTCTGACTTACCCCTTGCTATTATTGATCCATAGGTTTGCTTGGGCACATCAGGGGCTGCTCCTCTTCCCACTTTTCTTGAGACTGTAGATACGGTAACCATAACCCCATTTTTTCCAGAATATCGGTTCACTCGAATTTTTTTTCCAAAATGGTTAACAAGTAGAAGAGGTTTGAAAAGCAATTAAAGGCTTGGTTGGGACAGTTCAAGCCTTTCATAGATTAAATTGTGAAAGAGGCTTTAAAGCCGTATGAAAATCTGCATACTTGAATGGACCACATGGAGTAAAGGGTGAACAAAAGGTTGAATGAGCTGTCCATTCCTGACTTGGCTAAGTTTTATAATGAACTGAAATAGGCTCAAGATGATATAGCCAATTTAAAGAAGAATCCTCCCACCAGCAGTTGGGAACCTAGGATTGTAGAGGTCGAAGAGAAAGAGAAAGAGATTGTGGATCTCATGGGCCTAAAGATAATCGACAAGGGAAAGAGTGCTAGTACTGAACTTGAAAATAAGAAGAAACCATAAAAAAGAAAGCGCGACATTGAAAAATATGAAGATAAGGAAGTAAAAAAATCCCTAAGGGATTCAGTAGTTGATGAGAATGCAAGAAAGAAGAAAGTTGCTGATGAAGAGGTGGGAGTCTCAACTAGTGGACCTTTTCGCATAAGTGAGTTTCTTGCTGCTGACTTGAGAGCCCCGAACACCACCGATGCCACTATTGCTACTCCCGAGGCCACTCGACCTCCAATGATGACAACTCCCAAGCCGAAGGGCTATGCAAGTATACCATCCCCTATACTTTTTATTTTTTATACATTTGAGGACAAAGTATTATTGTCATGGTGGGGTCGGGGTACTTGTGAGACTATCACCATGAGGGTTTTTATTGCCTGTGTTCTTTTTCCTCATGTTCTATTTAGTAGAACCGACATGTTTAGATTGTTTGTTTAAATTTCTATTTTGGTATTATGTTTGTCTATTTATGTATTGTGCCTTCAAAGAAATCAAAATGAATAAAAATCTGTGTGGTTTGTGCTAAATAAAATGAGGACCCCTGTAAATATTTTTGCGACTATGTAATTAAATCCAGCTTGCTTTTATGGACTGATTGTGGATCTGTACTTGGCATTAATACTCTATAATAAGTTGAAAATGTCTTAAGCTCGAGTGGGAGCTTAAAAATAGGCATGGTCGCTGTCAGTCTATGCTATGTGTGTGTGTGAGGCTTTTTGCTCTAGTTTCTTACCTTGTGCATGCATCTAGAACTTGCCCAGTCCATTTTTTTTAGATGATAAGTAGGTTGTGTAGGATATGATCACAGGCAGTGTTTGAATTAAAGTCCACTTTGCCTAAAAAGAAGTCGTTGATACGCCATGGTTACATGGCACTTTAGATGCTTAAAACAAGGAAAATATGCAACAACTTTGGTGTATTTGGTTGGTATGATGTGGTTTCTGTCCTACTTTGCAGGAAAATAGATTCTTGAAGGCAAAATGATCAAAAAGGAACAATCAAGCCCGAGAATGAAGTGCCTGAGGTTGAAAGAACAAGAATCTGCATCGGAGTGGGAGTCAAGACACCACTCACGTGACGTGAGTGGTGCCGTGAGTCACACTCCCGTGTGAAAAATTACCTGATTTCCACGCCAGGCATCCATGTGGCTTGGGTACACCTATGTGGCGTGGCTCAACTTCTGAAGATGTCTAATTGAGCCTGATTTCCACGATACCAACCTACGTGGCGTGACTTGGTTCCACGACATCAAGTCACGATACCGTGGAAGTTGCCAACTCTGTTTTCCTATTTTGATTTGGATAGAATTAGCTTTGTATCTATAAATACCTCTGCATAGTCCTATGTGTGGGAGAGAGTCATTACATTGTTTTGAGAGCTATTTTAAATTGTTTTGGAGTTCATAAACATATTCTTGGTTTTGTTGTTACAAACCCTAATTAAAGTTTTATTGACAATTGAGATTTCCATTTTTCTTCATTATTGTGAGTGTGCAATTATGTTTTCATATCTGAATTCTTCTTGTATTCTTACAATGCTAAACTCATCAACTAGGGGTGTGTGAACCATGAGGAATTAACAAAATCGGTTAAGTGTAAAGCAACTCGGAACCGCTGTGAATGTATGTATTATTGTTTCCTTCATTTTGATTGCTTTCTAACGGTTGCAAACGTTATAAACTCGCCTGTATTCAAGATTTTCTCGAGAGAGAGGTAGAGATTGGGAAAAGGAGATAACAACAGAGATTTGAAGCTATCAACCTTCATCTAATAACTTGAACCTTAGCGGGAATGGTTATCTAAGATCCAGGACAAGGGTTAGTAGTGCGACACTCGGAGACCGAGAGGAGAAGAGTGAAATTCATCTAACCAAGGTCGAGAGACGTTTAGATGAACATATCTTGTCAGATTTTGCATGCCACATAGCGGGACGGTTTTGTTAGCATAAGTAAACGGTGGAGTTAAGGAATCATTGGGGGTCACAGTCCTAGTGTATTTTTCTCATTGTCTACAAACTCAATATAACCAGCAATTGTTACTGTCACTTTTTATTCACAAAACCCACCCTGCTTTACTTACTTTCCAATTATTCCATCTAGTATTCTAAACAAACTTCTACCTATTCCCTGTTGGATCGACCCCAACCGAGTTGGGTTCTATATTTGACAGCGACCGCTTTATACTGCTTAGGAGGTATATCTTGGGCGACATCAAATTTTGGCGCCGTTGCCGGGGAATACGGTTACGAAGTTGATTATTATTAGTTGGAGTTGATTGGTTTTGTTTTTATATACTTTTGAGGGAATACGCTGCTGTATGCCAAATACTAGTAGTCAAGGCAATCCCCTGATTCCACTTGATCTTGAAATTAAAAGAACTCTGAGAGTTAATCACAGAATGGTGAATACCTAAGGAGTTCAGGATCCCGCAGTTGCGGGAGACATTCATCACCAACCAATTCAGCCAATTGGTTATGAAACAGCGGAACAAACTATCGTTCGATTGACACGTGAAGAGTAGGCCAGGCAAGCTGCTCTTAGGCAAGCAGAAAAAGATAATCGAGCAATGCAAGAAGCAGCACAGTGATTGGCTAAGGCTGAAGAGCGATAAAGACAACTGAGAGCACAACCGAGACCATATGTGCCTATTTATGATGATCCTTAAGAAGAAGATTTGGCCTAATTCGAGCCAATAGAGACTGGTGCCATCATTCCACCAGAGTTACCTCCAGGCACTAAGTTTGACGTTACTAGTACCATGATCCATCTGCTAAACTTAAAGGGTATGTTCGCCGGTCTTTCTACTGATGATCCAAACATGCACGTGATGAATTTTGTGGGGGTCTGTACGTCGTACAATCTGCCTGGAGTTGACCAAGAGGCTATTCGATTGAGGTTGTTTCCATTCTCTCTTACAGGAGAAACTACTTTATGGTTGGCTGAGTTGCCATGAGGTTCCATCACTACTTGGCAAGAATTGAGAAATCAATTTTTGAAAAGATTTTTCCCACCTTCCAAGATACTGCAGTTGAAGGACGAGATTTATAATTTCAGACAGCTTCATTCTGAAGCACTCTATGAGACATGGCTGAGGTTCAAAAAGAAGCTGCAGAATGTGCCAAATCACAGGATGAGTGGTAGGAATTTACTTAAAATCTTCTACAGGGCTTTGAATGTTAACACAAAGGCGGTAGCAGATACTATCACTGGTGGAGCATTCATGAGTTTGAGATGGGAACGAGCTTCAGAGATATTAGATCGCGTCACTAAGACCAACCGAGGATGGCATACTCGGGAGGCAGAAATGCCTGCTGGCACATATGCTATTGGAGCTTCAGCAGCTAAAAGGGCTTTGGACGAATCTGTGGCTCAAGAAGTTGCTCAGTTAAGGACATAAATTGGTCTTTTGGCTAAACAAATTGCGACCAGAGATACTGAGAAGGTTCATGCTATAGGTGCATCAGGTAAATCATCTAGACATGATGATAGTGAGTGTGATAAAGAGGCAAATTACCTAGATCGAGAAGTGGCGGGTTTTTGAGCCAAGGGCCAAGGGTCTAATCAAGACACTTGGAACTCGAGGCAAGGGAATCAAGGTCGGAACTACTATGGAGACAATTACAACAAATCAGGGTATAGAGATCGAGAAAGAGACCGTGATGGTGATTGGAGGCGAAAGGATGAATATAGAGAGAAAAATGGTCTTTACTTACCACCAGGTAGCTGCGATGTTGAGTCTGGAAATTCAAAGATTGAAGACCTTCTGAATAAACTGGTTACAAGGTCAGAAAGCCAAGAAAACTATCTTAAAGAGATTAGGACAGACATTTCGGGAATACGTTAGAAAGTAGATTCCTATTCGACTGCCATTAAACAGTTGGAGTAGTAGTTCGGGTAGATATCTGTGGCATTGAACCAACGTCAGCCAGGTACACTTCCAAGCAATACCGTCCAGAATCCAAAAAATGATGCTCATTATATGGCTATCACAACAAGAAGTGGAATGACTCTCATTGAGGCATCCAATCAAGTTGAGGGTGTTCATGCTCCACTGGAAGAGCAGACTAAGGCCACAAAAAAGTAAAGGAAGCCATGAAGAAGTATGTGCCATTCCTAAGGCTTCCTCCAACTTTCCCTCAACGTCTTAAGAAAAAGGTGGATGAAAACAAAATTGCTAGTGGGGAGATCATGAAAGAGGTGGAAAAGCCTCAAACTGATGAAAATAAGGTAAATGGTGAAACTGAGAAAGAGAAGGAAACCCCGCAAGTGCTAACCCCCATTCCTAGGCCGCCACCTCCATTTCCTTAGCGGTTGAAGAAAAATAAGGAGGATGAAAAATTTCATAAGTTCATGTCCATATTGAAGCAACTTTCTATAAATATCCCTCTTATTGAAGCTTTGGAACAAATACCGGGATATGCAAAGTTCATGAAAGACTTGGTGACAAAGAAGAGAACTGTCACCAATGAGTCTGTCGGTGATTTTCACCATTGTAGTGCAATTGCATCTCGTTCTCTTGTGCAAAAGAAAGATGACCCCGGTGCCTTCACAGTTCCATGCACAATTGGGTTAGTTAACTTTACCAGAGCTTTGTGTGACCTAGGTACAAGCATTAACTTGATACCGCTGGCAGTATTCAAGAAATTAGGTTTGGGAGTCCTCCAGCCAACAAAGATTCGATTATTGACGGCGGATCGTACTATCAAGAAACCTTTGGGCATAGTATGTGACATTTTAGTCAAGGTTGAAAGCTTCATCTTCCCTACTGACTTTGTGGTCTTAGATTGTGAGGTCGATTTTGATATGCCCATAATTTTGGGGAGACCATTTTTGGCCACTGACAGAGCATTGGTAGATATGGAGCGAGGTGAGCTGAAATTCAGGTTGTATAATAAGGATGTCACATTCAATAGTTGCAGAACTATGAAACAACCAAAGGACATGAGGGTGGTTTCAGAAATAAATATTTTAGATGACCCTGGAGGCCAACCCAGGGGATATCTTAATGAAGTATGAGTAATCAAGATACTTGCATCGTGCCGCGACGTTAAATCAAGCGCTGCTTGGGAGGCAACCCAAGGTGTCTTACTATTCCTACATTTGCCTTGATTTTTGATTTTGATCGACATTAGACCCACGCACCTAGGGTGCCACAGGTATGTTTCTAACTCCCTTGTTTTATCTTTGTCTAATGCATTAGAGACAATGCATTCTTATTTGGTAGAGGCAGAGGTACTTGTGGTCTATATGTCCTCTTGGGGGAGGGGGGTTTGTTGCCGTGTTTCTTTTCCCTCAAGTGCTATCATAGTAGAACCGGCATGTTTAGGGTGTTATTTATATTATTATGTGTTTATGTGTTGAATTAGGAGAAAAATAAGGGAACCGTAGTGCAGTCCAGTTTTGAAAAAAAATTATGCTTTTTTGAATGTTAAGGATACCCCTCTTGAAAATTGATTATTTTAAAAGTATATGTGTGTAGCATGTTTATGTGTGACAGCTGTTGGATCTTGTTATGGCACTAGGATTATAGGCAAATAATTGTAGCTAGCATTGCATGAATTGGATAGGTAGTAGATGATAATACAACCCTGTGCTGAGTGTGTGAGGTCATTACTTAGTTCACTTTGTGTATGCGATCCAGAACTTGCCCGGTTAGTCTTGCCTAGGTTACAGGATAGTAATTAGGAAAGGATCATAGGCCATTTTTTAATAAGTCCACTTTTAGCCTAAATGCCAGACCAAATAAATAAGTATCCCTTGATCCCGATTTTGAGCCTTAATTGACATATTTCTTTCATTAGCCTATTCACCTTCCCATTTTAATTACAATGAACCTGTCTTGGCCCTGGTCCCTCCTTGGACACTGTGTACCTCAACTCAGGCAAATCACCTAAGTTGAGGGTGGCTATTATAGGGGTGCGTAGATTGAGTTGGGTATGAAGAAGAGGTTAATAAAAGAAAAAGAGAAAATAGGTTTGGGTGTGAAAAAAAATATCTATATATAAAGTAAAGAAAAAAAATAGTTGTTTGTGTTGTGAAGTTTGAGAAAAATCACATCCAAAATCTGAAAATAAAAGAAAGGAGAATAAGGGAGGATAAAAATGAGAAAGGTTGGAAGTTGGAGCCAAAAATAGTGTCGTGTCAAGGAGGGTTGAGTCACCATATCCATATGTACCATACCCGTCCCCAAGCTTACATTACAAGTCGAGTAAAGTCCTATAGTGATCCTAGTCCAACTGTCCGAAAACTTAAGGCATAGAAAATAAGGGCAAGCCTATGGTATTTCATGCACACTGTTTGAATTTCTTCATGAGAGTGAGTGTTTTGACCTAGTCCCTACTGTGATATTCATTAGTATACTTTGAGTGTAGGGGACTTCTTTGTTGTGAGAGTACATGGGTTGTATTGTTAGCTGCTATTTGTTCAAATAATGTCGTTTGCATAAATGCTTAGTTGTTTGTTCGTAATCTAGTGCCATCACTTGATCCCTTATATGTCATGATAATATGCTACCTGTATACACACTTTGGTTTTGATTTTCAAATAGGAGGGGTCGAAAAAGTTTTATGCCAAAGGCATTGAGTCGACTGCCATAGGTCCCTTAGGTTTCTCCTGATCAAGCATCGTAGATGTGTGCTTTTGTTTAGTTCGCCTGAGGACATGCAAACGTTCTAAGTTGAGGGTATTGATACGCCATGGTCACATGGCACTTTCGATGCTTAAAACAAGGAAAATATGCAACAACTTGGGTGTATTTGGTTGGTATGAAGTGGCTTCTGTCCTACTTTGCAGGAAAACAGGTTTTTGAAGGCAAAATGATCAAAAAGGAAGAATCAAGCCCGAGAACGAAGTGTCTGAGGATGAAAGAACAAGAATCTGCATCGGAGTGGGAGTCAAGACACCACTCACGTGCCGTGAGTCATACTCCCGTGTGAAAAATTGCCTGATTTCCACGCCAGGCATCCACGTGGCGTGGGTACACCTACGTGGTGTGACTAGGCAGCGTGACTCAACTTTTGAAGACGTCTAATTGAGCTTGATTTCCACGACACCAACCTACATGGCGTGACTTGGTGGTACCGTGGAAGTTGCCGACTCTGTTCTCCTATTTTGATTTGGATAGGATTAGCTTTGTATCTATAAATACCCCTGTATAGTCCTATGTACGGGAGAGAGTCATTATATTGTTTTGAGAGCTATTTTATATTGCTTTGGAGTTCATAAACATATTCTTGGTTTTGTTGTTACAAACCCTAATTAAAGTTTTATTGATAATTGAGATTTCAGTTTTTCTTCATTATTGTGAGTGTGCAATTATGTTTTCATATCTGAATTCTTCTTGTATTCTTACAATGCTAAACTCATCAACTAGGGTTGTGTGAACCATGAGGAATTAACGAAACCGGTTAAGTGTAAAGCAACTCTGAACCGCTGTGAATGCATGTATTGTTGTTTCCTTTGTTTTGATTGCTTTCTAACGGATGCAAATGTTAGAAACTCGCCTGTATTCTAGAATTGCTTGAGAGAGAGGTAGAGATTGGGAAAAGGAGATAACAACAGAGATTTGAAGCTATCAAACTTCATCTAATAACTTGAGCCTTAGTGGGAATGGTTATCTGAGATCCAGGACAAGGGTTAGTAGTGTGACACTCGGAGACCGAGAGGAGAAGAGTGAAATTCATCTAACCAAGGTCTAGAGACGTTTAGATGAACATATCTTGTCAGATTTTGCATGCCACATAGCGGGACGGTTTTGTTAGCACAAGTAAACGGTGGAGTTAAGGAATCATTGGGGATCACAGTCCTAGTGTATTTTTCTCATTGTCTACAAACTCAATATAACCAGCAATTGTTACTGTCACTTTTTATTCACAAAACCCACCCTGCTTTACTTACTTTCCAATTATTCCATCTAGTATTCTAAACAAACTTCTACCTATTCCCTGTGGGATCGACCCCAATCGAGTTGGGTTCTATATTTGACAGCGACCGCTTTATACTGCTTAGGAGGTATATCTTTGCCACATCAGTCATCCAAGTGATGTATGAATCCCTTGATCCCTATGTTGTGCCTTCATGCTTGTCTTTTGTTTCATCACTTACTAACCTTCCTTTCTCTATCATCAAACTTCTATTTTGGCCCTGGTCCCTCCTTGGACATCGTGCACCTCAAATCACGTAAATTGCCTAAGTTGAGGGTGGCTACTATAGAAAGGTAATGAGTGAAGATGGGTATGAAAAGAGTAAGTGATGATGGAAGAAAAGCCCAAGAGTGTGCAAAATAAAAGAGAAAGCAATGAGCTGAATAAGTGAAAAGAAAATGAATCTTTGAAAAGAGTGCACTCAAAAAGGAAAAAATGTTGATGATAATGGAGAATAAGGGTGGAATTACTGATTATGATTACAAAATAAGTGGTGCTATGAACTATTGCACGTCAAGGAGGGCTGAGTCACTAATCTTAAATATATCTTACCAGCACTCAAGCCTACTTTACAAGCCGAACAAAGCCCTGTAGTGATCCTTGTCAACCAATCAATGAACCTTGCGAAATGTTAAGGGCAAGCCTATGGTATTACATGTGCATTGTTTGAAAGTTATTGTGAGAGTGAGAGTTTGTTTGATAGTCCCTTATGGCTATACTACTTTACATATGTTTGAGGGATTTCTTTGTTGTGAGAGCATATGACTAGTACGTGAACTTGCTGATTATTAGCCCTTACATCTTGAGTGCTTGTAGATCAACGAGTTGTAGTGTAATGCCAAGTACGGATCCCTACTAGTTTGTGATTAAACTGAGTTATTGCATTTGTTGCTAATCTTATAATGAGGCCCATGTGATGACACACCAGCTACTTGTCTTTTGAGATTTAAATTATTGGCATGATATTGTTTAGTTTAAGTTGCTTGAGGACAAGCAATAGTTATAAGTTGAGGGTGTTGATATGCCGGCATATGATGACACAATTAGCATATTTAACTAAGGATAACCGCTAGTCTTCAAGCAACATGTGGTGTTTTTAATATATTTTTTCTCTCAGGTATTAAGCCCAACCATGAAAAATAAGGGAAATTAGACTGAAAAGGGGATGCGATGGTGTTAATGACGAATTGTCAAGAGTAAACCAGACCGCCACGAAGTCTTTCATACTTTATCTAGAAACTGACCCTTATGAAAGTATGGTAACGGGTCTTCTAACGGACTGTCAAGTCCATGACGGACCGTCACCAAGTCCGATAACACTAATCTAGAATGTGATGCTAAGACACATCTAGTGACGACCTAGACAATAGACCGTCAGTCCAGCGGCGGGTCATCTCCCCTGCCGTCAACTTTTAAGCAGATTGTGAAACTTTAAGGACTTCCACGATGGTCCCACTGGAGGACCGTCACCCCTTTGACGGGTTGTTATACTTATTGAAAGCGGTGACATGGCTTTTCAGAATTTGAATTTCAAACCTTGTTTATTTGGAGCCTATAAATACCAGTTTAGGATTTAGAATAGGCAACTTTCACACTTGGGTTATTGTGTACACTTTTTCTCTGGAGAAATGATTTTTTTTATTCTTATTGTTCTTGAACATCAAATATTGGGATTGGTGATTTATTTATTGTAAGGATTCTTCTTTGCTTTATGAAAATTATCTATTTCATCTTATTCTTCATTATGAGTGGTTAAAAACCCCATAACTAGGGTTGTGAAATCCAAGGTGAAAAATCACCTTTAGGGTTCATGGGTGTTGAAACTGTGTTGTTTGGGTGATTATATTATGAATCCCTTTGCTTTAATAAATTCTTGATGGTTGCACACATTGGGGAAACGTCTTTTGTTAAATTGCTTGAGTAAAGATTTTAACGATTAAATAAGGGATTCATAAAAAAAGTTTGGAGCTTCTAACCTCCAAATTAATGATTAACACTTTAACAAGGTTAATCCATTGAGGATGAAATCGGATTATATGCTTGACACTTTAAGTTCGAGAGAATTAGAGTGTAAACTCATCTACTTTGGTTGGAAAATAGTTAGATGAATTATAGGATCAATTTCCTTATAATCACGTATCTCAACACAAATTTATATTCACTCATGACCCCATGGTGATTGGAAACCTTGGTGAACACAGTCCTAGTTTGTCTTTCTCTATTGAATTAAGTGTTGGAAAACTACTGTTGGTTACTGAAACTAAAGTTTGTTCACTACTATTAAACCAAAACCCCCCTGTTTCACGAAAATTGCTGGCTAATCGTCATTGAAGCTACATAACATTTGTTTAACACCTTATTCCCTATGGGATTCGACCCCAACCTTAGTTGGGTCCTATATTTGACAACGACCGCTTACACTTTTTTACAAGGGAGCTATAGTTTGGGTGTATCACACGTATCTTAGCTGGACTTGAATAAGTATCAATATTTGACTGCCTTGTAAAATATGCTCACATGCAAATTAATAACTCCAATGTGATCAAATAACCTTCCTGCATTTTGCATAATTAATAATTTTTTAACAATATTGATTAGAGATAATAAATTTATACCAAGATTTTATTTCACTCAAATATTTCCACATAAAAGTGAAATTATGTCTTTCCTGTACATTAACAAAAAAATATTATTTTAGGTATAGAAATAGCAGGGTACGTAAGTGCACCAATTTCAATAAGACATGGTGCTTTCAAACCATTTTCATGAGATCGAAATCCATCTTTCGTCATGTTAGGCAATCTCACAACCATTGGGGTACTATTCAATGAAATCGCTTTAAGACCTTTTAAATCCTTCAAGTATTTTCATATAACTTTCACCATCTAGATAGACATTACAACCATTCATTATATATATTTAAGTTTTTTCATCTATTGCCAAATTGAAAGAAACCTCATTGCATCCACCATAGGAGAATACATCTACATATAATAATGTTAGGACTTTTGTGAAAAATCTTTATGCCGCAAGGCACCTTCTAGAAAGACATACTTTATATCTTGCGTATTTTACTTTTCGCACAATAATTTATTTGTATGCACTGACATTATATCTTAGTCTATAGACTAACTCCATATCATTACTTTCTCAAGTGAATAAAATAGACTTGAATTGCGTATTTATTTTGCCAATTATTTATCTGTCCACACTGTTTGACATATTTGAATTCAAGATCCTTGTTACCATTTATAATGGTGAGCGATACATTATATCAAAAATACCATCAACGGTTATTTGATATCAGTTCCAATATGACATAACTTACCGAGATCTTTTCATTTCATTATTTTCAGGTACCTGAACCTTTGTCATAGTTTTATGAAGTGTTATGATGTGGTGCTCTTTTAAAGCATTTGTCTTATTATCACTGACCATTATTATCATTTTCTCCTTTCCTTCTTCAAGGAGTTTTATCTTTGAAACCGATTAGTCTATCACGCTTCAGTCGTATCAAACTTTATCCTTCAAGGACTTATCACTGGAGCATTTGCAACTGGATTATCTTATAGGGTCAACAAGTATATCTGGCAATCTATTTGCAACATTTTGAAAATGAATTATCTCTTGAACTTCAAGTTCATTTTTTATGAGGATCTAGATAATTCATCCCATACATAATTTTCAGCTGCTAATCATCTCTTTCCCTGATGGTAGAAAATCTAACATTTACTCCTAACCAGATCCATCTTTGTGCGTAGTGGAGCAATTAAATCAAATACCACACATTCAAATTTTTAGATGAAATATTTATTTGGTTCCTGACCCTGAACCTACAATATAGGGGAACCTTATTGGCTTGATACATACAAGTCCTGCTACATTTAAATAATACATCTCATACCAAATTTCTTTTGGGATATTTGTTCTCATAACCTATAATTTAGCTATAATTGAAGGCATACAATTTCTACTAAATCAACTAGCATTATTAACATAATTTTATATTTGGAACCATGCTCTTAATTCAAAAATTTGAGCAAACAATCTTGCAAAAACCAAATAGCAAATTTGTAACAATGCACATGTGACTATACCATAGATGCATCTATTAAATCATATAATAGTAAACGGTCTACATGGCGGGTAAACGGGCCCATATTCACCTTTTTGAATATTTAAAAAATTTAAGGAATACAATCCCAACTTTAGCTGGTATAATAACTAATTTATCATGAAAACAAGCAGCACATGAGAATTCTTGAAGAATCTTTTATTTCTTCAATATATAACCACGTGAATTCTCAATAATTTCCGCATCACATTTGAATCAGAAGGGTCAACCGGTCATGCCAACTTATGTATTTTCAGTAAACTTTTAGTTTTCTATTGCGTGTAATTCCATCACCATGTCCATATTTGTATCAACAAACATGAGGGACAGACAGGTAACCTTTCACATAAATATTTAAACCCGCTTCAATTGTAATTATATGAACATATAAATCTTCCCATAATTTATAGACTAAATATATTTTCATTTTTGGCCAATGTCTTTGAAACTTAATAAGTTTCTTTTGAGACTTACTACAACCCCAATATCGTATATGAAAATTTTTTATTCCTTCAAGGAGTAACACATTAGCTCTTTCAGAGCTATCAAATAATTATGTACTATCACATATTTTTATGGTGAACATCTTCTTTTAGGTAGCAAATAATTGTCACTATGACCAAAATTATTATAAGCAAGATCCCTTTCTTGCTTAACTTTTACCTTTAATGATTCATTTTACAAGGTATGGTAAAATCATTTTTGGTGTACCATATGTACGGGGTCAATGAAAAATTCATTCAGCCACATCATAATATCTATTTTGGTCATGGTTTAACATTTTATAGGCAAGAGTCATTTCTTGCTTTTAACCTTCGGTAGATCATGATAAAACATGCTACAATATATGTGATGTACTAAAAGTACTTGATCAATGACCGTTAAAATCAAAAAGTATTTTTTTTTCTCAAACTTCTCATTGAGGTGAGTTGTGGTATTTGTTCACATATGCATGACTCAGGATCACGTCTTTATACACATGTCTTGACGTGTTCATTTTCAAGAACATCCGAGCATTTACGATGCTTATCACAAATCACATTCTCCTCAAAAAATGTGACTATCATATGTTGCTTCATAATTTATTTGTAAGTTTATTATCATGCCTTGACCCTTATCATATTTATATGACCCGCCTCAACAACACTTTAAAAAGAATAACTGTATTACCACTTTATATTTCTTTATTTTGATGGAGGATTTAAAAAAACATATCGAATTAGTTCACATAATAATCGTGTGCCCAATGACCTTTTTATACCAAAATTGATGGTAAAATTACCTTCACCTTTTGAAGGACTATTTGGAGAATCCATAGTGTTCTTTTTTTTTTTAACAATTACCACTATGATGGCTAATTTTATTATTTTGTCCCTTCACACCTATATTCATGCATTCAACCACTACTCTTTTTTCAGCCATATTACCAGATTCACTTATGAGATAATGGAGCAAATTAATTTAGGGGGTTTCGTGACTTTTTATCAAAAGTACATTGTTTTTGTCACGCCTCAAATCTCATTGGGGCGGACTGGCACCCGAAACCGTTAAGGCCCGAGAGAACCAACATATACATTCGTATACATTCATATGCAAAACCCTAAGTGAACACCATTTAGCCATACATGGACATAAGATATCAATGGCGGAAGTCATGGAGAGACATTCATATAGATATGAGAAACTGGGCCATTAGGGACACCACATAAAAAGGGTTATACATTCCTTCGTTCATCTTACAACATCTACAAAGCCTCTAACATATACAGAACCAAACTTAAAGTTGGGACAAGTCCCCGTTTTATACAACTTTTACACAGTACCAAAACAAGTGTACACATGTGACTCGAAAAGCCCCGAATCAACCTGGAGCTCACCAACAGTCTGCAGATGACCGGTATCCAACTGTGGAGGTCTACTAGCACCTGTACCTGCAGCAAGTAAGGTAAGTCCCCCAAGGGACGTTAGTACGAATGAATGTACTGAGTATGTAAGGCTATAAGAAACTGCATGATACATAAGAACTCCAATGGAATAAAATACAAGTGAGAAGACAATATGGATAGACCACCGTTCTGTATGTGTGGAACCATGTACATTACTTTCATTACTTTCTTTTCTTTTACGTTCATTTCAATATCATCATTCATTCATATAATGCCCGGGCCCCAAACTGATCAGTGGGAAAAATAGCATTGGAATCGTCTCGAGCTAGACTTATGCCCCTAGAGCTGCCACCCATAAATCAATAAAGTAGGTTCGGCCCAAGCTAGGTTTTCACCCCTTTGGGTTGCCCCCTGTATCCGACACTCATTCGGGATCGTCTCTAGCTAGGCTTTCGCCCCTTTGAGCTACCACCTATAAATCAATAAAGCAGGATTGGACCGAGGTAGGTTTTCACCCTTTTGGGCTGTCCCCTATATCCAGTACTCAATCGGGATCGTCTCTAGCTAGGCTTTCGCCCCTTTGAGCTACCACCCGTAAATCAATAAAGCAACCATCTATGCATTACTTCGTTCCTTTAGTTTTGTGAGATTAATACATTGGTGGTTATAACATTATTGGAGCTTTGGAACATCAGTCAAAGAATGAGAGATACGTGAATGACAATTCATAGCAAACCTGAAATGAGATACTTTGGGACATTTCGAAATGGAAACAAGTTAGTAACAATGCGAACAATAGGTGCTGCCAAAAGATACAGAAAGAGTAACCTTACATACCTTATCTTCCCAATATGAATACAACAATCCAATATGTGAATACAATAATTCAGCTCCTTCCTTACATGTTACTCTACAACACAAGTACATAATGGAGCTCACGTTAACAATCAAATACATTACACGTGTATAAAATGATAATGAGCTACGTGACTTCCATATAACATAATTTCATCCTTATACAATACAAATCACTGTATCACCCTACCAACAACACCAAAACATTCCACACATTAAACAAGATATCACAAACCGATAGTATTTCACACCAAGTTTATGCTTTACACTTCTCCTTCAACACCACGTCACATTTACCCCCTTAAGTCACTTAAATACCTTTCATAATAACAAATTAAAATCAATCCACAAGTGATACAATTCAAAATGCCTCCGGGCTACCCCTTAGGGCCATCCAAAGGGTACCATAAGTTGATGATTGCATCCAAGAGGGGTATAGGGGCCTTGGGGGGTCAAAGACAAGCAAAAAGAAACAAAACAAACTTTTGGAATGACCTGTGGAGCCACCTGCACCCGCAGGTGGTGAGGTACGGCCACAGGTGCCCCCTTGGCCCTGTCCAGGGCCACCTGCGGTGCCACCTGCACCCGTAGGTGCCTCACCTGCGAGGCGGGTGCCCGTTTCGGCTACCAGGGGTCACTTTTGGGTCCCTTTTTGTAATAAATGGTCCATGGCCATAAATAAGCTTCTCTTTCCATATTTTAGGTTAACTTGGATGCCAATGAACAATCATGGTTTCAAAATGCACATAAACATCATAAAACTATATTCTCCTTTCAACACATCACCGGTTCCATGCACAATTTCACAAGTCACACACAAAGAGAAAATAAGTTAGGGACATAACCACATACCACATGTTGACATTTAATCCATCAAAATTCACTTCCTTCAAGATCTCAAGTCCCTTTTCAAGTTTGAACCACATACAAGGCAAGTCCTTTACCGATTAAGCAAAAGTGGATTGCTCAACACTTTGTCAACATAACCAACATGATTTACACACCCTCTCATGTATATAATATATTTAAACATAAGATTAAACACTTATAAAATCTTGCAAAGAAATGATCTTGTCCAAAGAGAATGATAGCTTAGGGTTTGAAAGAGAAGGGAAATATCTTGGAATAATCTAGAATTTGGCAAGTGTCTTGTGTTGAATAAAATCTGATTTTTGTTGCCTTTTATAGTCCCTCATGGTCATCCTTTTCCAAACATTGGTAAATAATTATGGTGTTTACTTGGTCAAAGTGGAATGGATCATTTTCCACTTTTGGGCCATGTCTTATTGCTAAATTTTGGGCCTCATTTGAGCCCATTAGCACAAGATTAATTCAGCCCACTAAAATTAGTGGGTAATACACCAACCATCTCGAGTTTAAATAATTCCATAAATGTTACGGTAATTAATTAGGTTCAGAAATATACGGGGGTTACATCCTTCCCCCCTTAGGAACATTCGTCCTCGAATGTTAGTAACATTATCCAATCTACACATTCAAGTCTAAATTCATTCTTCATGTTATCACATACACATAATGCTTAGAGATACTTACTTGTTATTGGTCCAATTCCACATCTGGACTTTTTCTTCCATTTGAAATAAATACGGTTACTTAGACTTCATCATTTCCTCGGCTTCCCATGTGATTTATTCTACATGTTGATTTCTCCAAAGCACTTTTACGGAGGCTACTTCTTTATTCCTTAACCTCCTCACTTGTCGATCCAGAATAGCAATAGGTATCTCCTCATAGGTGAAATCTTCCATAACTTGCACATCTTCAATGGGAGCAATACGAGATGGATCTCCTATGCACTTTCGAAGCATTGAAACATGAAACACTGGATGAACTGTGGAAAGCTCTTGGGGTAGTGCCAATTCATATGCAAATTGACCAAACCTTCAAGTAATCTTATATGGCCCTATATAACGTGGACTCAACTTTTCTTTCTTTCCAAATCTCATTACCCCTTTCATTGGTGACACTTTCAAGAATACCCAATCACCTATGGCAAATTTTAGCCCCCTTCTTCTAACATCGGCATATGACTTGTGTCGACTTTGGGCCATTTGTAGCCGCTGTTGTATCTCCTTAACTTTCTCCATATAAAGCTTCGTAAGGTTCCATTTTGATACTTGAATGATAGCTATTATTGTAGGCAAATTCAATAAGCGATAGATGATCATCCCAACTACCTTTAAAGTCCAACGTGCAGGCTCGTAGCATATCTTCAAGTGTTTGGATAGTACGTTCTGCTTGTCCGTCTATCTGAGGATAAAAAGTTGTACTTAAATTCACTTAGGTTCCCAAACTCTTTGAAAAGATTTCCAAAAGTGTATAGTAAATTGAGCTCCCCTGTCCAATATAATAGAGATTAGAACTCCATCTAGTCGTACTATCTCTTTAATATACAACCTCGCGTAATCTTCCGCTGCGTAGGAAGTATTGACCGATAGGAAATGTGCTGATTTGGTAAGCCTGTCAACTATTACTCGGATGGAATCAAATTTCCAAAATGTATGAGGCAAACCTGTGATGAAATCCATGTTAATCATGTCCCACTTCTAGACTGGAAGATTTATACATTGCATATAACCTCCATGCTTCTGATGCTCTACTTTTACTTGTTGACAACTTGGACATTGGGCTACGAATTCTGCAATGTTCTTCTTCATATTACCCCACCAATACATTTCTTTCAAATCATGATACATTTTGGTGGCTCCCGGATGAATAGAATACCGTGAATGATGCGCCTCTGTCATAATCTGTCTCCTTAGCTCGTCTACATCAGGCACACACAATCTACTTTGGCACTGATGTACTCCCTCTTGCGTAAGCTCAAATGCCTTTGTCAAACCTTGTTGCACATTCGCTTTCAGCTGCAATAAGATAGGATCTGCATACTGTTTCTCTTTCACTTCAGATACTAATGAAGATTCTGCCGCATTTTGCACCATAATTTCTTCATCTGGAGTTTCAAGAAGATGAACTCCCAAGCTGGCTAGTTGATGTAGATCCTTGACTATACCTTGGTTTTTCGTTAACTGGCCATTAGGGCTTACTATTGCTTTGTGGCTTAATGCATCGGCTACCATATTTGCTTTCCTTGGATGGTATAATATATCCACATCATAATCTGTTAATAGTTCAAGCCATCTCTGCTACCTCAAATTTAATTCCTTCTGCTTAAAGATATATTGCAAACTCTTATGATCGGTATATATGTCAAAATGAACCCTATACAAGTAGTGGCGCCATATCTTTAAGGCAAATGCCACAGCTGCTAACTCAAGATCATGTGTTGGATAATTTCTCTCATGTGGTCGCAACTGTCGTGAGGCATAAGCTATCACATTACTGTGCTGCATCAACACACATCCTAAGTCAATTCCTGAAGCATAATAATATACTGCGTACCCTTCCGTGCCTTCTGGAAGTACCAATACGGGTGTAGAAATCAAGTTATCCTTCAGCTCATGGAAACTCTTTTCACATGCATCATTCCATTGAAACTTAGCTGCCTTGTGTGTTAGCTTTGTTAAAGGTGCCGCAATGGAAGAAAACCCTTCAACAAATCTTCTATAATAACCCGCCAACCCGAGAAAACTACGAATCTCCATAGGCGTCGTAGGTCTTGGCAAATTCTTCACAGCTTCTATCTTTTGATTATCAACCCTTATTCCTTCATCCGACACAATATGACCCAAGAATGCCACAGATTTTAACCAAAATTCACATTTTGAGAACTTTGCATATAACTTACGATCATGAAGAATCTGTAACACCTGCCATAAGTGATTAGCATGGTCCTCTTGTGATCTTGACTAAACCAAAATATCATCTATAAACACGGTCACGAACACATCTAAAAATGGCTTGAACACCCTATTCATCAAATCCATAAAAACTGCTTGGTGCATTTGTTAGCCCAAATGACATAACTAAGAATTCATAATGACCATACCGTGTTCGAAAAGCTGTCTTGGGTATATCTTTTTCTCTAACCCTTACTTGATGATATCCCGATCTCAGGTCAATCTTTGAGAAGCAT
Organism: Capsicum rhomboideum; assembly: GCA_031232105.1. Taxonomy (NCBI): domain Eukaryota; kingdom Viridiplantae; phylum Streptophyta; class Magnoliopsida; order Solanales; family Solanaceae; genus Capsicum; species Capsicum rhomboideum. Next base: position 139,683,521 of record CP124716.1, read on the forward strand.
TTGGCACCCTGTAACTGGTCAAACAAATCATCAATTCTGGGGAGGGGATATTTATTCTTAAATGTTACCTTATTCAGTTGTCGATAATCAATACACATTCTCAATGTGCCATCTTTCTTTCGTACAAATAACACTGGTGCTCCCCAAGGGGGCATACTAGGCCTTATGAATCCTTTTTCCAGTAAGTCTTTTAATTGCTCCTTCAACTCCCGTAACTCTGTTGGGTCCATTCTATACGGAGGAATAGAGATAGGCTGAGTGCCTGGAATCACATCAATACCAAACTCTATTTCCCTTTCTGGAGGCAAACCTGGAAGATCTTCAAGAAATACATCAAGGAATTCATTTACCACTGAAATTGATTGAAGAGTCGGTGGCTTCACATCGGTATCATGCACTCTTACTAAGTGACATATGTACCCCTTGTATATCATTTTACTTGCCTTAAGATAAGAAATAAATTTACCTTTTGGTGTTCCAACATTACCCCTCCATTCAAGGACGGTCTTTTGTGGAAAATAAAAATGTACCTTCTTAGCTCGGCAATCGACCGTGGCATAACAAGAAGCCAACTAGTCCATACCTATTATAACATCAAAGTCTACCATTTCCAGCTCGATAAGATCAGCCAATGTATCATGATCACAAACAGTGACCATACAATTACGATAGACCCTCTTAGTTATAATCGACTCACCAACAGGTGTAGATACTTCAAATGGCTTAGCTAATAATTCTGTTGTTCTATTAAATGTTTTAGCAACCAGTGGAGTGACATATTATAGGGTAGAGCCCGGATCAATCAATGCATATACATTATGTGAAAAGGTGAATAATGTACCTGTAACCACATCAGGAGAAGCCTCCAAATTCTGTCGATCTGCTAAGGCATAGGTACGGTTCTAGACTCCACTAGAACTGGTTGCTCCTTTCGTACCTCTACCCCGACCAGTAGGCTATACAACCGACGATGATGACACAACGGCTGACCCAGTAGGTCGCGTCATACTACCCGTGCCTCTTCGTGGGCATTCTCTCATCTTGTGCCCCGACATACTACACCAAAAGCAAACATTCGTTCCAAACCGACATTCTCCTAAATAAAACTTTCCACAGTGCTGACATGGCTGATGAGAAAATTTTGCCATCTGTGAACCCCGAATTCCACTACTCTGTCCAACGTGGCTGCCTCTAAACCCTCAAAATTAGAATGGAGTGCCTGCAGTAGAGTAAAAAAATGAGGGTCTAGGCGGTGTATTAAAAACTCGAGGCCTAAATTCTCCTTGAGACGCTATGAATTGTCCCATAGGTTTAGACCTCTTTGACGGTCCTCTTTCAAATTCCTGTGTCCGCCGACTAGCTGCCCTATCCGCACTATCATTACTTGTCGTTGGACCTGTTTATCCTTGACTTTGTGCAATAACTATACGGGTCAACATTTGCACCGCAATCCTTAGATCCTGCTCAGTAGCATTAATAGGAGGTTCTGCAGGTACTTCCCTCCTTCTTGGCTCTTCTGGAAATGAAAGAGTAGAAGAAGCCCGCGATGCAAACTCAGTTTCAGCTCCACCTTGACTAGCTTGGTCAGGTGGTGATTTACTAGTTCCTGCTTCAGCAACCATATCTCCCTTCTTACCTCTACCTCTACCTCTTCTTGTAACCGACATTTCTCTATAATGAAAGAAAACAATTTCAATGGTCAGATATGATTCCACCTACAACTTTGGCTCTATTACACGATCTATGAAATGAAGAACAGAAACAACTTCTAAATGCCTCATAGCCTCCTGCTTATAAATATGGTGCACAACACATCCATAAGCAAGACTCTACTCGGACACGGCTTTGTAGACACCCTAGGACGACCTGCTCTGATACCACTTTTGTCACGCCTCAAATCCCATTGGGGCGGATTGGCACCCAAAGCCGTTAAGGCCCGAGATAACCAACCTATACATTCGTATACATTCATATACATAACCCTAAGTGAACACCATTTAGCCATACATGGACATAAGATATCAATGGTGGAAGTCATGGAAAGATATTCATATAGATATGAGAAACTGGGCCGTTAGGGCCACCACATAAAAAGGGTTATACATTCCTTCGTTCATCTTACAACGTCTACAAAGCCTCTAACATATACAGAACCTAACCTAAAGTCGGGACAAGTCCCCGATTTATACAACTTTTACACAGTACCAAAACAAGTGTACACATGTGACTCAGAAAGCCCTGAATCAACCTGGAGCTCACCAACAGTCTGCAGATGACCGGTATCCTGTTGTGGAGGTCTACTAGCACCTGTACCTGCAGTAAGTAAGGTAAGTCCCCCAAGGGACGTCAGTACGAATGAATGTACTGAGTATGTATGCCTATAAGAAACTGCATGATACATAAGAACTCCAATGGAATAAAATACAAGTGAGAAGACAATATGGATAGACCACCGTTCTGTATGTGTGGAACCATCTACATTGCTTTCATTACTTTCTTTGCTTTTACATTCATTTCAATATCATCATTCATTCATATAATGCCAGGGCCCCAAACTGATCAGTGGAAAAAATAACATTGGGATTGTCTCGAGCTAGGCTTATGCCCCCAGAGCTGCCACCCATAAATCAATAAAGCAGGTTCAGCCCGAGCTAGGTTTTCACCCCTTTGGGCTGCCCCCTGTATCCGATACTCATTCGTGATCATCTCTAGCTAGGCTTTTGCCCCTTTGAGCTACCACCAGTTAATCAATAAAGCAGGTTTGGCCCGAGCTAGGTTTTCACCCCTTTGGGTTGCCCCCTATATCCAGTACTCAATCGGGATCGTCTCTAGCTAGGCTTTTGCCCCTTTGAGCTACCACCCGTAAATCAATAAAGCAACCATATATGCATTACTTCGTTCCTTTGCTTTTGTGAGATTGATACATTGTGGTTATAACATTATTGGAGCTTTGGAACATCAGTCAATGAATAAGAGATACGTGAATGACAATTCATAGCAAACCTGAAATGAGATACTTTGGGACATTTCGAAATGGAAACAAGTTAGTAACAATGCGAACAATAGGTGCTGCCAAAAGATACAGAAAGAGTAACCTTACATACCTTATCTTCCCAATATGAATACAACAATCCAATATGTGAATACAATAATTCAGCTCCTTCCTTACGTGTTACTCTAGAACACAAGTACATAACAGAGCTCACGTTAACAACCAACTACATTACAAGTGCATAAAACGATAATGAGCTACGTGACTGCCATATAACATAATTTCATCCTTCTACAATACAACTCACTACATCACCCTACCAACAACACCAAAACATTCCACACATTAAACAAGATATCACAAACCGATAGCATTTCACACCAAGTTTATGCTTTACACTTCCCCTTCAACACCACGTTATATTTACCCCCTCAAGTCACTTAAATACCTTTCACAATAACACATTAAAATCTATCCACAAGTGATACAATTCATAATGCCTCCGGACTACCCCTTAGGGCCATCCAAAGGGTACCATAATTTGATGATTGCATCCAAGAGGGGTATAGTGGCCTTGGGGGGTCAAAGAGAAGCAAAAAAAAACAAAACGAAATTCTGGAATGACCTGTGGATCCACCTGCGCCCGTAGGTGGTGAGGTACGGCCACAGGTGCCCCCTTGGCCCTGTCCAGGGCCACCTGCGGTGCCACCTGCGCCCGTAGGTGCCTCACCTGCGAGGCGGGCGCCCGTTTCGGCTACCAGGGGTCACTTTTGGGTCCCTTTTTGTAATAAATGGTCCATGGCCATAAATAAGCTTCTCTTTTCATATTTTAGGTTAACTTGGATGCCAATGAACAATCATGGTTTCAAAATGCACATAAACATCATAAAACTATATTCTCCTTTCAACACATCACCGGTTCCATGCACAATTCCACAAGTCACACACAAAGAGAAAATAAGTTAGGGACATAACCACATACCACATTTTGACATTTAATCCATCAAAATTCACTTCCTTCAAGATCTCAAGTCCCTTTTCAAGTTTGAACCACATACAAGGCAAGTCCTTTACCGATTAAGCAAAAGTGGATTGCTCAACACTTTGTCAACATAACCAACATGATTTACACACCCTCTCATGCATATAATATATTAAAACATAAGAGTAAACACTTACCAAAGTTTGAAAAGGAATGATCTTGTCCAAAGAGGATGATAGCTTAGGGTTTGTAAGAGAAGGGAAATATCTTGGAATAATCTAGAATTTATCAAGTGTCTTGTGTTGAATAAAATCTGATTTTTGTTGCCTTTTATAGTCCCTCATGGTCATCTTTAGCCAAACATTGGTCAATAATTGTGGTGTTTACTTGGTCAAAGTGGAATGGATCATTTTCCACTTTTGGGCCATGTCTTATTGCTAAATTTTGGGCCTCATTTGAGCCCATTAGCACAAGATTAATTCAGCCCACTAAAATTAGTGGGTAATACACCAACCATCTCGAGTTTAAATAATTCCATAAATGTTACGGTAATCAATTAGATTTGAAAATGTACGGGGTGTTACAGTTTTGCTTAGTCATCATATATCGCGTCAGATCTTGAACCCAACGTCTTACCCATAAGGGAGTGCTAGGCCATAATTTAATGAGATTCTAAACTCAATATCTTATCATCAGGGTGCACCAGAACTAAAATCGATGTCTTACCCTCTCAATGCGGTGGGACTTGAATCCATCAACTTATCCTCAATCAATGATATAATAGGCCAAAATGTACGAGATTCACCTTTGAAAATATTACGACTTTTTGTAGTTACAAACTTCTTTTCTTAAAAGGTCAAACTGAGTAAAAAGAGAAACATGTTAGTAGTTACCCACCGGTGATAAGAGATTGAACAAACATAATATTGGTGATAAGAGATTCAGGAAACATAAAGAAATTGAACCATCCACTGGAATTATGCAATAAGAAATAATAAACGTTATTGAAATAAATTCCATACATGACATGAATTGTAATACATGATAAAGTATACAGTCACGACAGTATGTGAATAGTCATGAACACTAAACAGTAAACAAAAGAAGGGACAATAGGAAGAGACAAATGAACTCTTAGTACCTTTGAAATCATTAGTTTGTGCGAGAAAATAATAACACCACATTCATTTTTTTAACCATACATTAACATTTTATTTGTGACTTTTTTCTTTACTACTCTCTGTGAACGTGCGTTGCACATTATCTCCTATCAACCTCAATCGTCGCAAAAAATATGAGATAATTATTAATTACTATATGAATTTATTTTATGAGGTACAAAAATGTACTCCTGATCCTAACATTAGATCCCTACCTCGACCCGACCCAAACTCGACACATAACCTGAGATTTTGCTTCTTGACCCGACATGGGACCCAAATCTGTACTCTAACTCGTTACTCCACTCTTGGCCCAACTACAAACCCTAAAACCCGACTCGACATACAACCTGAGATCCTAATTCTCTACCCGACATGGCACCCAATTTGTACCTTGACTCGTGACTCGACTCTTGACCCAACTCCAAATCCTAAAACGTAACTCCCGACTCCCGACCCTGAGCAAAACTCGGCCCTGAATTCGAGATCCAACCTCGATATGAACCCCACTCTGGAGTCGACCTCGATCCCCAAACTCGACACCCCACCGGAGATTTTGGTCCAGAACCCAACTTTCTGTTAGGGTTTTTGCCCTGATTTTCTTACCAAATTTGAGTATTAATTTTCTATTGAAGGAAAATAAAAGTAATACCATAATTACTTTTACTTTTCCTAAAAGGAAAATATAAAACTCTTCCATATTTGGCTAACCTCTTTATTGTAGGAAAGGTTTTGAAACTCCATAAATAGAAGACCCCTCTTCTCATATCAAAAACACAATAGCATCCACAATGTAGCCATTAAAGAGTCTTGTTTAGGGGGAGATTTCTCCCAATAGATTTTTATGCTTTTTTAATATTAGATTTTTATATATAGGTCGTTTGACCAAATCATATAATAATATTAAGTTTTTAGTATTGTTTTATGTGTCATCTGATTTGTCACATTGATGGTTTGCAACTATAAGCTTCCGCATGACGCCCTCTCAATTTCGAACCAAACAAGTGGTATCAAAACTTACAGTTCAATGATCCGATGGTTCAGATTGAAGACATGTTATGATGAAAGTTGCAACCAACTTGACGATAATGAAGATTTTTGTCGAAAAAAAAAAGTAAAAAAAAAAAACTACATGTGGAACAGTTATTAATCATATTTTCAACAATCCTGCTGCTACATTATTAAAAATAAAGCTCACTTTTAACCCTGCAAAGGGCTCCCATAATTTTAAACCGAAAGGGCTCATATATTTTTAACCCCAAAAGCTCCTTTTTTAAGCATGTCAAGCAGCAGTGATGAAGACTATGTGAAGAACGAAGATCATGCATGTGAAGAAGACGGATCAAGTTTTGTCAAGAAAAATCAAGCCAAAAAGGGGAGATTTGTTAGGGGTTTTGCCCTGATTTTCTTACCAAATTTGAGTATTAATTTTCTATTGAAGGAAAATAAAAGTAATACCATAATTACTTTTACTTTTCCTAAAAGGAAAATATAAAACTCTTCCATATTTGGCTAACCTCTTTATTGTAGGAACGGTTTTGAAACTCCATAAATAGAAGACACCTCTTCTCTTATCAAAAACACAATAGCATCCATAATGTAGCCATTAAAGAGTCTTGTTTAGGGGGAGATTTCTCCCAATAGATTTCTATGCATTTTTAATATTACATTTTTATATATAGGTCGTTTGACCAAATCATATAATAATATTAAGTTTTTAGTATTGTTTTATGTGTCATCTGATTTGTCACATTGATGGTTTGCAACTATAAGCTTCCGCGTGACTCCCTCTCGATTTCGAACCCAACACTTTCGACCTCGACTCTAGATCTAACTCCTGGTTCCGATCCTGTTATTTTCCTTAAATTTGAGGAAAATAAGTATATTTGAAAAACATGTCCAAACACATTTGAGGCAACCAAACATGAAAATCGAAAAATATTTTTTAAAAAATATTTTCCTTCTTACCATACACACCCTTAATGGTGAATGTAATTTGGAGTTAAGCTTTATCATATTCAAGAAACTTTCTTAAAAATGTCATTGTAAGTTAGGATTTTAATTGTTTAATTTAAAATAATTTTACATATAATCATTTTATATTGTATCATCAATCTTGATAATAATAAATAAATTCTATAACACCAATTATATCTTTTCTATATTTATAACTTGTAACTTCAAAAATAATTCACAGAATTTGATGTTGATGTGGAAATTTAAGTTTCTCATGAATTAATATTGGATTATGCATGACTATGTTCTTAGAGTTATACTTTGACTTGAAATGAAATACAAATAATCAAAATTTTAAAGTAGAAAAGTTAGAAATTACGTTCTCAATTATAGAAAGTTTTGGTTATCCTGGAAATGTCAATTTCTTAAGCACTTTTCCGAACATTTAACTTAAAAAACAAAAAAAAGTTGTTGGGAGAATTAGTATGTGAAAAAATATGAGCGCTTTCCAAGCACTATGAGTTTTTCAATGAGTTATTTTTTCATCAAGCGAAAAAAATATGCTCTTATGACAGTAGGCCTGTAGCTTCTATGCCTATAATTGGGAATGAAGATTCATCTATTTTGTTATTTAAGGTTAAAATTCTTCTACAAATAAGACCTTGAATAATAGTCATTGTATTAGTCAACGAATGAGGTTAAAAGGTATGAGCGTTCTCAAGTAAGCAGGAGAAGCACGTTTGTGAACTAAAATAATCACCTTTTATAAGATTCTTTTTATTTCACGTACTATAATTACTTTTAGTAGAAGTCTTCTTCAATGATTCTTAATCATTATCCAATTCCAATTCATATTCTTTCAAAGTTGTATTTCAGTCCTATCCTGATACAAAAATATTTTATTTAGTTCTAAGGCAAAATTATAATTATACCCATTAGTAAGTTTCTAGATGAAGAAAATTATAACTTAAAAGGGTAAATAAGTCAATCAACTTTTAGTAGATATTTTGGTCATTCAACATTGTTATTTATGCTTTTATAATAACAATAGATAGATATAGATTAAATACAGCAACCCAAAAGAGCAAAACTGCTCAAACAGAACTCTAACAGAAATTAGTGATTTGTAGTTGTGTTAATCCCTCATCAATAACCATTTGGGAAAAAAAAAAAAGGCAGCAAGTCATATGATTAAAAATCAAAATTATATCAATTGAAGTGACAGTTGCATATAGTAATATATGGTGAACATATCTACTCATGTAACACTAACAAATGTATTGAAAAAGGTTCACTTGCGTGAAATAATAGAATAAGCAGGGACCTCGAATTTCTTGGTAGCCTTTGGATTAAAATATTGCCAGGATATAACTATAAAGACATACCTCATCCAGAAAGGAAATAATAATTAGTTCGAGACTCTGCTGATAACATGTTGCAAAGTCAAGCTCAGAATAACAATATAAAATAAGAAAGCAGACGAGAAATGTAAAGAACAACAATAAAGAGAGACAAGGGAGGAGAGTTTTCTCATTTCTTTCAAGTATTTCTCAAGTCGTTAAAGTGTATACTGTTGGGAGAAAGAGATATTCTTATGATTAAATATAGACATAAGAATATCTCTTTCTCCCACCAATATAGAAGCATTACTCCATGTTGTTAGTGAGGTAAAAAGAAGGCAAGCCTCACGTCGTCGTCGTCGTCGCTTGCTCGACTCGGCTTCCTCTTCGACTTTGGAAAATGATTGAGAAACTATCTTTTTGGACAAAATTCATTTGAAAAGTGTTAATGATTTTTTAATTCAAAAGTCTGATATGAAATTTTTTCTCCATTTACGGATGCATATTTGCATGTGCGGACGCATGTCAAAATGCATATTGAAGGGACGCGATCCTTTGGTTCACTGTTTGAATGATGAAAAGGTGAGATGGGGGTATATATGGGCATCTGTAGGTGTATATAGGCATCTACGGACGCAGATGCCAGCGCACATCACTAGTCAACTTTTTGTTTTGAGTAAAAGGCAATGTGCGGCCGCACTTCGTCATCTACGGGCGAACATGGATCTGCATATGGTTCGTCGGTCTGAAACAGTACAACTCTTTACGAACCATTTCTTCCTTTCTGAAGCAACACCTTTTGACTATAACTATCTAATTTTTTTCTCAGATATTAGCATGAAATTTTAAAGTATTAAACTTCTCTTTCTTACAAAAACTCAAGTGTGATTTGCTACCGTTGAGTGAGTTCGTTGTTTCGTAGAATTTGTGGTACCGCTATTCTATTGAAGTGAATCATTTTATCATGGGAGGATATATTCTATAACCTCGGGTACTTGAGGGGAATAATTTCCCTAAGGACACACTGTGAATTCAATGGACTTATTTTTTCTATCTTTATCTCTTTCTAAATTTGTTTATAATTTTCAGAAATAGTTTGAACTTCACTTTTGTTGTTCATTAGTTTGGTTGAACTTATTGTTGAAGTTTATATTTTGGAATACAGAGTTAGAGCTTCATTTGGTTGTTCATAATTTATTTTGAACTTATTGTTGAAGTTCACAACTTTGAATACAAATTTTGTTTAAACCAAAATAACATATACAAGTTTATCAAGTATATCATCCATCACCTATCATACCCTATTTATACTATTACAAGAGTATAGTTATAAGGTTGCCTTAAACATGGCATTAACCTTTGGAGAATATGGGGAAGATTATGGAGTGTGAAAGATCAATGAGGAAGTAGTAAAGGTGTGGGTATTACTACATATTATGGTGAAAATTAAACCTTGAAGTTATGGACATTGTTGCGACTTTGGCACATGCAAGTGTATGCAGTCTTACAAGTAATATAGTGGCTCTTGCGAGCCGGATGTCGAACCTACAGGGACTTATCGTTTAACTATTCACTTAGACCAAACCAATTCTTATTGTTTATTCAAGCGATAGAACCAAAGATGTATGAATTTTAAAAGATAAAACTAAAATCTAAACTATACTAAATATGATAAACTTGGGGTTGAAATAATATAAAGGAGAATTTCGGGGCTTTGGCATACTTTACATTCATGCATAGTTCCAGTTTCTAGTTGATGTTGGTGTTTATTATGATCGTTGATTTACGGGGTTGGTAATATAACTTGAGAATGGTCATCCTCTAAGTCATCTACCCAAATTAGTCTCACAACTACATCATTGAGCGGGGATGTGAGTCTCTACTTCGGATACATTAAGCTATCTTCCCTTCTAGTAACCAAGTGAGGCAATTAGGTATATTTCTATCCTAATCGCAAACCATTCTTTAACAATTAGCCCTTAATCAATTACAGATATGATCTATACTCCCTATGTTTTTCATTCTATCCCTTCACTCCTATTGTCAATTTTCTTTGAGACTTAGATTTATCCTAAAGTTCATGACTATTTAGAATAGTAAAGCAAGAATGCAAGCACCATAACATGACATGATAAGCATATGAATCAATTAGAAAACCAATCTAAGCATTCATGTATAGTAGCCACCACCCAGAAAAGAGGATGTTTAACTACTCATATTCTTATAAAGAATCACCATTAATGAATTTATAAAGTAAAACTACAGGAAAGAAAAGCAAAAGAGCAAAGAACCGTAGTTTGAGCTCCTTGATGTCTTGTTTGCCCTCCAATTCGTGTGTGATCAAAAGATCCTCTTTAATTGCAGATAAGTACTCTTTATATAACCCTAAAAATCATACATAATCTTTCCGAGATGAAATATATACATTGACCAACTTGCCCTCGACTTAAACCAAGTTTTAGCCTTCTTGAAAGTATTTTTCTCCCAAACATGTGTTGTGTGTTGTGATTTCTTGTTGTGGACTGACTCAACATGTTCTACCACTCTTTTATGAGTGTTTAGCTGTTTATATAGATTCCAAGTTGTGATAACCAAGTTCCTAAAGGATTAGGTACAATACAAACTTGTTTCCCACACAAATTAGGACTAGGAATCACTTTTTGCCCGTCTAGATGGGGTGTATGTTGTGGAGGCCAAAGCTAGCTGTTAGAGGCGCATGGAATAGGTGTTTTGGGAGAAAATCCAGTGGAAACCTTGAAAAGGTGGCACGTCATAGTGCTGTAATCAGGGGGGAGGCTGCTCGGCGCGGAGAAGGCTCCAAAACAACACAATTTCGCTCAGTTTTTGTCCCTTAGTCCACTTCAAGCTTTCTTCTTGTTTCCTCACCCATTGTGGCTAATGTTCAATATCATTTATCACCTAAATCATATCCAATATACTCCTACAATATCTCATCACAAGCATTAAACCATACAATACACAAAGCTTATCGAAACTACACAAGAACAAGCATAGCTTAGGCCGGTTTAACTAGTTATCTTGTCTAACCTTTCCTGGGCTATTTTTGACTCTTGTATTGATTCAATTGCACTATAAACCACCTAAACATGAGTATTAGCATACAATTACATAAATATCACTAAATATTCAAATCACCACATGAAACCATGCTTAAAATTCCTCAAAACTAAGCTAAACATACGTAGATAATGACACTTAGGTGTACAAATACACCTAAGATCAGACATCCTCATTCATCTAATATATTTATAACAAAGACTTATTAATTATGATTGCGATGCAACATCACATGTGATGAGCCTATTTACTATCACATTTGCTAAATGTATCTATTAATTAACTTTACATATTCCCGGTTATTCTTTTCCATCTAAGGCACTCTATCTATCACAATCCAAAAATAGGCACGTGATGACACTTGTCACACCCTCCGGACAAGTAGGCCTAACCCATTCCAAAGAACATAATTTAAGGGGAAAAAAGCGGAAGCAGAAAGAGTAGATTAATTCCAATTTATATAAACGAGACTCAAGTCTCCAAAATACATCCCAGGTCTGGTTGTCATTAATACAAGCCTCCAATACAGATTAAGAGTCTAAGTAATCATCTAAAGTATCTTAAATGCAATAAATGCATAAGATAAAAGTACAGAGATCCAAAAAGTCCTGAAGGTCCATCGCCACTACCTCGATCTCCACAATGACAATACAAAATAAGTGCGATCTATAATTTACCACTCAAATCAAACACCTGCATAGGGTGCAGAAAAACAAGAAAAAGAAAAGAAAAACAAGGGTGAATACGAAACCACGTGCACTCAGTAAGCATCATCGATAACTGACCCTAATCTAAAGTGATGGTGAGAACTACCACTCTAACTACCCCAGGTTTCCCAAAGGTTCTATAACCATCAAAATATAGCACTTCATCCTATCAGGGTAACCCAATACAACAGTTGATAGATTTACCAAATACAGGGTAGGCATATCAACCTAGGTGAGTCAACACTATTCCTTTTATAATCATCAAATAAGGGAATTCATTTATGAAGAAGACTTACTAATATGATATATCACGATTAATTAATTCTAAGCAACTAATAATATGGGATAAAACAAGGGGAGTGCACATATATAAGAGTGTATATCATGTTATCAAAGGTGTTACACAACTATCTCTCTAATCAAGCCACAACCATACCTCACGTCTCAAACATCTCAACCTCCTTATCAATAGAAAATGATATAAGATAATGTACTAAAGTAAAATGCATGCTCAAACACAATATCATGAACAAGGTTCTACAACGATAATACAATACAAGAGTAACTACTAACACAATATCAAGCCACACCAAGGAATGTCAATGCAATGCAAATGATGTAATGCAATGTAGTGATGATGATGAGATGATGATGAATGATTTAAAAGTTATCGTATAACTTTCTGTATACACCAACTGAGCCTTAGCGCTCCATGATAGGTCCCATGGGGGGTTCACAACCCATATACATTTCATAATTTCAATCCAGCTCTCCGGCTAATGTTCACAGATCAAGGTCTATAAAGTGCCTCATCCACCTCTCCGGCTATAGTTCACGGATCAAGAGTTTTGTAAAGTGTCTTATTCACCTCTTCGGCTATTGTTCACGGATCAAGGGTTTTTTAAAGTGTCTCTCAGTAGTACCAATATCTCTGAATATGTATGTATAAAATGAGGATGTAATGCTCACGACCAATAAGTATAAAGATGATAATCCATTTAATACATGTAAACGTGAGCTCAAAATCAACTTAATGTGTCAATAAATAATGATATCAGCCCTCGCTCGGTACCACTAGAATGAATAGTCATGTAAGAAATAAGTAATCTTATTTCAAACCCCTCACTCGGGTACCATCAATATGATAAGGCAATTTAATGCACAAATAAGGCCTATGATAACAAGTCAAGCCCCACTCGGTGACACAATAATAAATATGGCAATTTAATACACAATCAAGGCCAACAATATCAATTTAAGCCCCCACTCGGGCATCACAACAATATCTTCTCTCTAGTCAATAATAATATGCATATAAGCCCCCACTCGGGCACACGAAAATAAATAATTTCTCAGTCAACAATAATGTTAATATAAGGCCCAACAAGGAAACACAAAATTAACAACAATCCCAATAACAATATATTATGAAACTACCCAAACCTAGCTTTTTCCATACGATAAGTTTCGTCCACTATTACAAGTATATTTCTGCTCTAAGTATTCTCTAAAGCTCGATCATTCCATCGCTAACAATAATAACATAATTATTCTCTAAAGGTCACTAATGGCCGATCATAATAATAAAGTCTGCTAAACAAGATTTAAGCTCTAAAATAGGCATCCAATATCAATTATTCAAGATTACTAAGTTATCTATCTATATTCTACTCTAAGGATATTTACAAGTAGTAATACTAACTAAGAAAGGGAATAATCTAACTACAATACACCAAAAGACTATGGTACCCATGGAGATACTCACGATTTCACCTAAAAGGGATTTCCAATCCTAAATGATTCACAAATTACAAGTAAACAAGCATACAACACATAAACACTTCAGAGAAAGACAAGGTACCTCTCAACTTGCCTTAGAAGAAGATCCGCAAGCCAAAACATAGTCCAACACATAAACCAGAAGCTCTACTACCTCAAATCAACACCAAATTCCAATATAATCAAATATGATATCTACAAGTCAAAAGGAGTCCAATGATACCCATATCAACTATATTTGCTCCGGATCAAAAATTCACTTCAAAAATCATTTCCAAAAATATAAGGGCAAAATTGGGATTTTGTTTTAGAATAATGTTCTCCATAACCATAGGAGTCTATAATTAAATACCCACGTGAAAATGAGGGACTTTAAATCGAAGAAAAACTAATTTATACATTACCGATTAAAAAACCCAAAGTCAAGTTTAAAACCAAATATTTGAAGAGCAATTTGTAATGAAATAAGTGGGAAAATGATAAATACAAGGTTTAGAAACATACTCACAAAAGAAACCTCAAAAACCCCTCTGGAATCGCCCAAAACCGAGCTCTCAAGCCCCAAAAATGGTGAAAATGGGGTTTTGATTCTAAATTTTGGGTAGAAATCATGAAAAACGAAATCGAAGTTCTTGAGAAATGGGAAAAATAAAGGTATAATCACATTTCCAATGATATTAAGAGAAAAACGCATCAAGAATCGTCTAAATCGGAGCTTCTGAGCTCCCAAAATATCAAAAATACTAAAACTTCGCGATCTAGCTTTAAATAGACACTAGAGCCTTCAGTGACGCCCATTATTAGTCGTGAAAAAAAAGACTCGCGATCGCGACAGCATTTTGTGTCAACTCACTGCTATCCTGACTAAAGGTCTCGATTGCGACCTCTGTTGCACCAACAACAACTGTCCGCATTAAAATGGTCATATCTCCCTCATATGGACACGAAATTCGTCGATTCTTTTTGCGCTGGTTCTGAAATTTTGATACAAATCTAATGGTACCATACACAATCACAAAATAGTTCATTAACTACAGGTGATACTATTAAAACTCAATGACATAAAACTCTAAAATTTGAACAACTACCCAAAACTCATCCTGGACTTCCCCAAACACAACCCAACTATGCTACTATGCTAAATTTGGCATTTCGGACTCAATGGAACATTGTATTTACGAAAAAAAGTCGTTTATAACAAATTAACCCTTGGGACCCCTTTTTAAGCTAAATTTAACTAGTTTCTGATGAAGAGGTCAAAATGAAAAATAAAGGATCGGGGCCCGAACTAACCACGCTGCGAACCCAAAATCGACATTCTAGAACTAATAGAACTGTCAGAATTCTCATCTAAGGCTCGAATCACAAAATATTGACCAAAGTCAAACTAATACCTTTAAGGATGTTCAAAAACCACGATTTCACATAAAAAACTTTCGAACGCATCAGGGACCATGCCAACAATCTCCACAACTCGTAAATGAGATAATGCAACCATGGGAAAGGGTAAGATGGTCAAAATATAAAAAATTCTAAAAATTCAATATGAGGGTCATTACAGTATCCACCACTAAGATTCATGTTCATCCTCGAACTTACAATCAAGAAAAGCCAAAACAGGTCAAGGATAGAAAAATACCCTCGAGATATATCATGCAAGCAATCCAATGCGGAGTCATAACTATAGACCTACTGATCTCAACATAGAACCAGAAATCTATCACATAAGGACTCACCAAATCACAACACTAGCATCTAAGGTCAAAATTCTCAATGAAGTCAAATTTCTATACTTTCGAACTTCCTTTATACCCAAAATCTGAGTCGAACACAATAGAAGTTCTAAATACATGGCTAACCTAAACTTGACCCAGACACCACAAGAGATGGACTGCACCAAAAACCAAAAATCATCCTCGGACCAATAAAATGCCAAGGAACCCATGAAACCACATAACCACCTACCAATTTACTGAATCAACCTATCCAAGGCCTATACCATCACTATTAAATCAAACAGTACCATAGCCTCAAGCTAAAGCTAATAGGCCAGAAATCGATATCAAAACTACACAAAACCTCAAAAGTCACACTTAGCACACTATAGACGCTCTACTATAGTCAAATTCTTATGCTCAACCCTTGAGAAAATCGAGAATTATCATAAAACTCTATGTACAATAGTCATGAAATCTCTAAATGACACTGAATACTCAAGCTACTCATCACAACAACACGTGCAGCCCCCAATATCCGAAAGCCATTAAACAATCCAAAGTCCTCAATAATCAGGTAGAACAAGGAGTCTCTTTCGATCCCGTACACATAAGCAATCCATCGCAATAGGGAAAAATCAACCCATAGAAGAAGTGCAACAATCACAATATCTCACTGACGGATACCCAAATCAAAGACCAAATCTCAAGAAGTCACAACTAGACTCCTCAAAAGCCGCTGAAGGACCACACTTTTAGAACTTCAAATTTCTAAATCGAACCCATAGATAAATTTTGAATATACCAAATTTTCCTTATGTACAAAATCCTTATCTTTTTCCTTAACTCTCTTCCCTTTCAGTATTCTTTAGCACAAGAGTCGTGGACTAATAAAGTACAACTAAACTAGCTCAATTCTAATTCAAAATTCCCTAATACAAAGTCCATGGAGAATAACACATACTCTAACCGAAGCTTATGAGCAAGAATATTCCACCAAGCCACTTAGCTACTAAGGAGTAACTCTACAACCAAGTTTTCCTTTCCGTTAGAAACTCTCTCTGAATCAAAACAAGGATTCCTTATAAGCTGAAAAACCTTCAAGTCTAACTTAGGAGTGTCTCAATACCATAAATTCTATTCATGCAAGCAAAGTCCATACACTAAGAAAGTAGCAAAACGTAAGGCCTGAAAGTCTGAAGATCTTCCCTTATCCAACCAAAGTACTTTACTTGCAATCCTTTTGAATTACGCAATCCGCAATTATAATCCTTTTTATAATCTGAATATATGCCAAAACCTAGGATCAATCCACTACTATTTCGTAATATAACCATTTGAAAAGATCATATCCCAATGCACCAAAATCCATAATACCTAAGAGAAACCAATCTAAACCGGCTACGTACACTAAGTGAGTCACAACATAGGGTCTACATACCCGATCTACCACTAAGGAAACATTTATAGGGTAGCAATATCAATAGACCCAGCAAAACTCACAAATCATATCAAGACTCAATGCTGAATAAGAAAACACATAGGAGGATTTAGACCCATAAGTAGCTATTACCAAGATAAATCAAAGGCGTATAAAAACCATACCTGTGGCTACCATACCGAAAACTCCTACCTCGTGTCCATCCTGTGGAACTTGATAATGAGACCTGTCATCTATTATAGCAACTGATGAAGCATCTCTCTATCTAAGTTGTGGGTCCCTTCTATAGTGCCCAAAATCCCCACATACGAAGCAACCCAAAGAAGTTGGAGCCCACTGAACTAAGCCTGAAGAATCTAAATGACCACCATGATCTAACCCTCTCCAATCGTGACCACAAGGATCCTGGTCTCCACCATGCACATCGTTATCATCATTAAATTTATGGGCCTTTGGCCTGCAAGACTCTCATGTCTCTATATAAACTCTTCTAATAACTCTCTAGCAAATTAATCCCATGAAAGAGGAGGTGATCCAACCGGTCTACCCTCTATAAGGGTCCTCCACTACTGTCTAGCTAGCCTAAAGAACTGAAAGAAAGTGAAATCTACTCCATTAGAATCCACCAAGACCAACTTGTGTAACCTCTCGTGTCAACCAAGTAAGAACATATAAGCATCAAACCTACGATCTTCATCAAATCAAGGAGGATCTGTAATAGTCAATTGTCCATCTAGAGTCTGAAGCCCCAAAGTAGCATGCTGAATCAAAATAGGAGCCACCCTCTGAAGGAAACCCAACAGTTGAACCAAATAATCCCCAAGCATAGGTATAGTCACGGATGGTGTCTGCACTTCCTCAACCCCTCTAACTCAAAATACCTATCACCACTAGCAACCCTAGAACCAGAAGAGATAACTCTAACCTGACCTTTAGCTGGTCTGGATATCTCGATCTGACCTCTTTCTCAAACCCTACTCTTACCGTGTACTAAAGGTACAGGCTCTGAATTTATAGCTAAGGAAAAATACGTGCTCACCATCTGTGAGAGAGTGAATAAGAGATTTTTGAGTTATACAAATCTACGAACGCATGAGACAGAAGAAAGAAATAGAAATCTCCTAAAGTTATGCAGCCTCTTAAAAATAGATAACAGACGTCTCTAGACCGATCTGTAAGACTCTACTAGACTCGGCTTGTACTAATGAGACCAATAAACCTGGGGCTCTGATACCAATTTGTCACGACCCAAAAATAGGCACGTGATGGCACTTGTCACACCCTTCAGATAAGTAAGCCTAACCCATTCCAAAGAACACAATCTAAGAAAAGAGAAGCAGAAGTAGAAAGAGTAGATTAATCCCAATTTATATAAACGAGACTCAAGTCTCCAAAATACATCCTAGGTCTGGTTGTCATTAATACAAGCCTCCAATACAGATTAAGAGTATAAGTAATTATCTAAATTATCTTAAATTTGATAAATACATAAGATAAAAATAGAGAGATGTGAGAAGTCCAGAAGGTCCATCATCCACAACCTCAATCTCTGCAATGCAAATATAGTAGACTATACATCTATAATTTACCACTCAAATCAAATACCTGCATAGGGTGTAGAAAATAAGAAAAAGAAAAGAAAAGCAAGGGTGAGTACGAAACCATGTGCTCTCAGCAAGCATCATCGATAACTGACCCTAATTCAAAGTGATGGTGAGAACCACCACTCTAACTACCCCAGGTTTACCAAAGGCTCTATAACCAGCAAAATATAGCATTTCATCATATCAGGGCAACCCAATACAACAGTTGATAGATTCACCAAATCCAGGGTAGGCATATCAACCTAGGTGAGTCAACACTATTCCTTTTATAATCATCAAATAAAGGAATTCATTTATGAAGAAGACTCACTAATACGATATATTAGGCTTAATTAATTCTAATCAACTAATAATATGGGATAAAACAAGGGGAGTGCACATATATAAGAGTGTATATCATGCTACCAAAAGGTGCTACAAAACTATCTCTCT
Organism: Capsicum rhomboideum; assembly: GCA_031232105.1. Lineage (NCBI taxonomy): Eukaryota > Viridiplantae > Streptophyta > Magnoliopsida > Solanales > Solanaceae > Capsicum > Capsicum rhomboideum. Next base: position 139,702,707 of record CP124716.1, read on the forward strand.
AATCAAGCCACAACCATACCTCACATATCAAATATCTCAACCACCTTATCAATATAAGATGATATAAGATAATGTACTAAAGTAAAATGCATGCTCAAACAAAATATCATGAACAAGGCTCTACAACGATAATACAATACAAGAGTAACTACTAACACAATAGCAAGCCACACCAAGGAATGTCAATGCAATGCAAATGATGAAATGCAATGTAGTGATGATGATGGGATGATGATGAATGATTTGAAAGTTATCGCATAACTTCCTGTAAACACCAACCGAGCCTCAGCGCTCCCTTGATAGGTCCCATAAAGGGTTCGTAACCCATATACATTTCATAATTTTTGTCCACCTCTCTTGCTAATATTCACGGATCAAGATTTATAAAGTGTCTCATACACCTCTCCAGTTATTGTTCACAGATCAAGGGTTTTGTAAAGTGTGTTATTCACCTCTCCGGGTATTGTTCACTGATCAAGGGCTTTATGAAGTGTCTCTCAGTGGTACCAATATCTCATGAATATGTATGTATGAAAAGAGGATGTAATTCTCACAACCAATCATTATAAATATGATAATTCATTCAATACATGTAAAAGTGAGTTCAAAATCAACTAAATATGTCTATAAATATGTCTATGAATCATGATATCATCCCTCGCTCGGCACCATTAGAATGAATAGTCATGTACGACATTAGTAATCTTATTTCAAACCCCTCACTCGGGTATCATCAATATGATAAGGTAATTTAACGCACAAATAAGGCTATGATAACAAGTTCAGACCCACTCGAAAATACAATAATAAATATGGCAATTTAATGCACAATCAAGGCCAACAGTATCAATTCAAGCCCCCCACTCTTGCATCACAGCAATAGTTTCTCTCTAGTCAATAATAATATGCATATTAGCCCCCACTCGGGGACACGACAATAAATAATTTCTCAATCAATAATAATGTTAACATAAACCCACACACGATAACATAAAATTAACAATAATCCCAAAAATAATATATCGTGAAACTATCGAAACCTAGCTTATTCCATACGATAAGTCTCATCCACTATTACAAGTCCATTTATACTCTAAGTATTCACCAAATCTCGATCATTAAATCGCTAACAATAATAACATAATTATTCTCTAAAGGTCACTAATCACCGATCATCAGAAAAATCCCGCTAAACAAGGTTGAAGCTCTAAAATATGCATCCAATATCAATTATTCAAGATTACTAAGTTATCTATCTACTTTCTACTCTAAGGATATTTTCAAGTAGTAATACTAACAAATAAAGACAATAATCTAGATATAATACACCAAAAGACCATGTTACCTGCGGGGATACTCGCTATTTCACCTAAATAGGACCCCCAATTGTAAACAATTCACAAATTATAAGTAAACAAGGATACAACATATAAACACTTCAAAGAAAGTCAAGATACATCTCAACTTACCTTAGAAGAAGATCCGCAAGCCAAAACACAGTCCAACGTATCAATTGGGAGCTCTACTCCCTCGAATCAACAACAAACGCATCTAATCTAATCAAATATAACATCTACAAGTCAAAAGCAGTCCAACAATACCTACATCGACTATATTTGCTCCGGTTCAAAAAGTCGCTTCGAAAATTTGTTTTGGAATAATGTTCTCCACAATAATAAAAGTTTATACTTAAAAACCCACGCGAAAACAAGGTAAAATTGGACTTTAAATCTAAGAAAAAATAATTTATACATAACTGGAGAAAAATCCCAAAATCAAGTTTAAAACCAAAGATTTGATGATAAATTTGTAATGAAATCAGTGGGAAAATGATAAATACATGGTTTAGAAACATACCCACAAAATAAACCTCGAAAACCCCGTTGGAATTGCCCAAATTCGAGCTCCTAAGCCCCAAAAATGGTGAAAATGGGGTTTTGATTCTCAACTTTGGGTAGAAATCATGAAAAAAAATTATAAGTTCTTGGAAAATGGGAAAAATAAAGGTATAATCACTTTACCAATGATATTACAAGAAAAACACATCGAGAATCGTCTAAATCGGAGCTTCCTAGTTCCCAAAATGTCAAAATTATTAAAACTTCGCGATTTAGCTTTAAATAGACGTTGGGGCCTTTAGTGACGCCATTTCATGGTCGAGACAAAAATCCCATGATCGTGACGGCCTTTTGTGGCGACTCATCGCGGTCGCGATCGTGACCTCTATTGCACCAGCAACAGTTGTCCGCACTAAAATAGTCATATATCCCTCATACGGACACGAAATTCATTGATTCTTTTTGCGTTGGTTTTAAAATTTTGATACGGATCTAATTGTACCATAAAAATGCACAAAATAGCTCATTAACTTAAGGTGATACTATTAAAACTCCATGACATAAAACTCCAAACAACTACCCAAAACTCATCTGGACTTCCCAAACACAACCAACTATGCTGCTTGGCTAAATTCAGCATTCTAGACTCAACGGAACTATTGAATTTACAAAAAAAATTTTGTTTATAACAGATAACCCCTGGTGCTCCTTTTTAAGCTAAATTCAACTAGTTTCTGATTAAGAGGTCAAAATAAAAAAATAAAGGCTCGGGGGATGAACTAACTATGCTACTAATTCACAATTAACATTTTGGATCTAATGGAACTATCAGAATCCTTATCCGAGGATCGAATCATGAAATACTGACCGAAGGCAAACTAATCCCTTTAATGATGTTCAAAATTACTATTTCACATAAAACACTTTTGAACGTATCAGGGACCGTGTCAACCATCCCCATAACTCATAAATGAGATAAACCAACCATGGATAAGGGCAAAATGGTAAAAATATAAAAAAATTCTAAAAATCCAATACGAGGGTCATTACACTATCATAAAGGTGTAAAAAGTTTAACCAAGCGAACATAATCTAATTGATCCTATTGGTTAACTTTGCTCATACAAAATAAATTTATATATAAGCATGCAACTGCATCGAAACTTTAACATTATTTTATAGTGTAGTGTAAAAAAACCAATAAATAAAGGCCAACGAATTGATCTATTAATATTGTACTACTATTATTTACTGTGGATTTGGTACAGTTGAATTTGTAGATGAGTCAAGAGCACTATGTAACCTTATTCCGGGTCTGATTTACTAGCAATTTGATTATTATGCAATAATGGGAACAAACAAAATATAACATTAGAAAAATAATCAAAGTAAAGAATACAAATCTAAGTGAGTCCAGCGTGAATATGAGCGTTCTCGAGATCAGCTCTCAATGTTCTGAGCTAATAGTAAGACGAAAAATAATGAAGTGAGACAAATTGTAAAGAATAAAAATATTTGGAGACAAGAAAGCTATAGTAAGAAAATTGAAGTCAGGATCCCTTTACAAGTTAAGGAGAGCGACTACTTATAGGTTATAATAATCGGCCTTGGTCAAGTAGAATATTCCACTAGATCCCTAAGGTATTAAAACCTATGTCATTATGCCACGTGATCAACCTGGTATAGTCAGGTAATATTATTGCACTCACTTTATATGAGCTCTACGTACCTAAGAAATCTGACAAGCTTGACCCTTATTTTTCCTTTGCGTCATGTCATTATGGGTGACGACCCACTAAGTTTTATCCCATACGAGAGGGTGCTCCTACTGCTACTATCTTGGAGGACGCTTCTTGTAGCTTCTACATTTCTTACTGTGATAGACCCTAATGTTGGTTTATCTATTGGTGACACATGTCCCTATGCTAATTTTACTACATATAGATAATCCCGTCACCTTTCAAGGTGTTGCACTCAGTTTCTCTCGAGAGATGGAAAGATAAATGGGGACCTCGATCAAAAACACCTTTCTTTTTTCCTTATCTACAGGAATTTAAAATGACATCTTATGACATACAGTCTGAGGCATCACAGGAAATCTGCCTTTTTTATCTACAAACTCTTATGATTCACCACTCTTCACCTGACCTTTGTTATTTCCTTACCTTGCCCTTATTTTGATTCTGAGAATCCCTCTTAGGCTAAACCTTTCTATTCTTTCTTGTATCTCAATTTAATATGCCTGGATCTTCTTGAACCCTTTATCTCTTTCCTTACTCTATGGCGGAGCCATGAAGGAAAAGAATAGGAAGTCAATTCTTTCTGAACCAACTATCATAGGAATAATCCCTAATTTTTACTATTTTGATGAAGGCATCAAAGTTCAAGCGTGTAATGACCCTAAAGAGAAACACATGCTAGTAAGTGAATTGGGATCGCTTGTGAAAGAAGGTGATTTAGCAATAATACCAGTAAGTGAATTGGGCTCACTTGTGAAAGAAGGTGATTTAGCCATAGTCCGAAAAGACTACAGGTGGCCTCTTAGGAAATCCCAAATAGAAGCTTCTTATTTATTGAACGCAACACCTTGTCGAGGCTCGACAGTACTTTTATCTACACTTATCCATTTAGCATGGTCCTTAGAGATTTCATTTATAAGGTATTCATATAATTCTATAACACCTTTTAGTTGTGCTAAGGTCAACAGGTCCAGGAATGTGGAGAGTTGTCACTTGCCTCTATGCGCTAGACACTCTAACTGATGAGGGTTTTTTCCTGACACATTTACTCCTACTCTACTCCTATCATCTAGACTGAAGAGGGATAGTACAATCTAGTCATGAAAGGAGGTATCTCCTGGGTAACTTAGATGATCCCAACGATAGAGGTTGGTTTTATCATTTCATTGTTATGGCTCTCGAAGATCCTTCTGAAATTACTTTTCATGCGTCCTAGAACACACACCGTAAGAGTTCCAAGATCGACCACTTTTTCCATCTTGTATCCTTTTTAGTGTTGCTTATCACTATTGCTTATCATTCATAAGTTTTTGGCACCTTCTTGATGCCATCCATCCATGGGCATTCCCTTTGTCTACCAGGTTGGAGAATTTCACTCATGGGTCAAAAAGATCCTGGATTCTTATAATGCCGCTAGTGATCATGGGCGCATTTATCTAATCATTTCGGATAGAGAGAAAAACATCATAGTATCCTATCACCATTCATTGACCATCATTCTTTGAACTTGTTCTCTCTTAAAAGAAATTCCTGCAGGCTTGACATCCTGCTTGGTGATTTTATCGCCCCTGATTGTTGCTATTAACCTTATAAGTTGGGAACCTTTTGCTTGAATTCATGTTCTCATTGATTTTGCACTAGACCATGCTCCTGAAGTTGAGCATCAATCCTCTGGGTAGAGCAAAAGAAAAAGACCAGCTTCATTCGTAGAGAAAGCAAAAATATTTGCTCCCGAGGTTATTGCCTTAGAAGAAAATTTTATGGAGTCCAGAGGCGATATGTCTACCCAGAGGGAAAAAACTCCTGACGTACCTTATTCTAAAGTTGTTGGTCTATTTTAAGAACTAGAGAATGCTCAAAAGACAAACTCTTGGACCTCTCCCCCGACCCCCACACCCTCTCATAGTTTTTATTGAGTTCGGGTCTCAAGTCGGCCCATAGAATAAAGTTGACCACGTCTTCTTAGTTTTCCTTGAGAGTCCCAGCCAGAGGCCAGTCCTCTAACTCCATCATCTTGATGCTTTCTTGAACACGGCCGCCTATAGGGATACATGACCTTATGATATTCTAGATTCCCTTCTTCTCCCGAGTCTCAGCCTGACACAATATCGAATGCCAGTACTGTGAATCCCTAAAGTGGTTAATTTTACATCGAGGTTGGTGGGAGTAGTTAATTATTTGAATGTTTTCATTTCTTCTAAAAATCGCTAGAGGATGGACAAGGCATCCACCGATTGTCCTATTTATGAATGCACTCATGTCGCCGCTAGGGTTAGTGACTTTTGTACCCTGCATCTATTTCCTTAGCTTTAACCTTTTAATTTTATCAACAAATTCACATTCCTTTGTTAAAGTCTAGCATACTGGATTTAGTGAGTTTTAAAGGAAAGAAAAAACCTCCAACTTAAGTATAACAAACTCAAGAGGACTTTGGCCATTATGTGGGATCAATTCACCTCTGTTGGGGCCTAGAAGCTAGCACAATGGGCTTTTGAACTTGATGCATTAAGAATCGAGAGGGATGTGATTCTGAGCAAGAAGGAGGGATACCAAAGGGACTCCTATTATTGTTTCAAAGACACAAAAGCCTTGTAGCATAAGAACATTTTGCATGCTGACATAATTAAGAAGCTCATAAAGAAACAAACCAAGTTGAAAATGAGTGTTTGACTAGAGAGTGCAAGATAAAGTTGTCAGGTTGAAGCTTCTCCTTTTCTTAATGCTCCATCATTTCTCCAGATCAAGATTTGGCAGTTAAAAGGGAAAATTAGCATTTTGACAAAAGGGACCAGGCTTAGAAAAAAACATCTTGACTTGGAGAAGGCTCGTGACTTCAGATTCTTATATTGTATGGGTAGCCTTGATTTATATAGGGATATTTCCAAGTCCTAGGTCAATATCGACCTTATAGATCATCTAAATTTTGATAATGAAGGAGAGCCTAGTCCTCCTTCAGAAGGAGAGGTTTCAGTTATTGAGATGTCCAACGGTAATTCAGCCTATGACTCTGTAATGACCCTTCAGGTCATTTTCTTAATTTGCATATGTTTTTGGTAATTTGAGTCTTCCCATATTGGCTACAAGTTAATTATGACTTGTCGTAACTGTCGGTTTAGTTATCGAATAGTTTGTTTGGATTTTAGGCTCAATTCCCTGTTTAGGAGCTTTTACTGTTAAGGAATTGGTCTTGGACCAAATATCCTAGTAAATGACTTTAGATGGAAATTTTGATAGTGCCATTAGCTTTGAAACATTGATTTTAGGCTAGAGGGACCCTCGGTTTAGGTCCCGAGGCTTTTGGATTCTTTTTGGGCTATTGGGTAGATTTAATAAAAAATAAAACTATAGGGGTAGGGCCCACATTTAATCAAAATAATCTCGAATGAAAGTTTCAATGGTTACATTGAGTCTGGATTGTCTAATTTGGTATGATAGCATAGTTTGTTTACGCGTATGAGGTTTCGAATGAATCTCGAGCACCCGATTGGAGTCCATTTGGACTTAGCAAAAATTTGATGCTTGTTATCTAGTGTGACCGCTTTAGTGTTCAAGGTCCACTTAAGCGAATACCGATAGTTGTCCTATTTAGTAGATGTCGCATTAGCAAACAGAGTGTCGCTTTAGCGACCACTCGCCCTTTTACTCCAGTCGCTTCAACTGTGGCAGCTTTAGCGGCCAAGTGACTTCTTTAGCGGCACTCAGAGGTGTTAAATCCCCCTCTTCACCCATTTTCTCCCTCATTTCATAACCCTCTTCCTCCGTTTGTGAGAGCATGGGACATCAAAAAGTGTGGAAAATCATCCATTGAAGCAAAGGTAAGCTAGATCAACGCTCCTTGGTTGTTTCCCATTATATTTCCCCATTAAATTCCATCATTTTCCTTGTAAATTCTTAGGATTTATGTCTTAAAATCCATAAATGTTAGGGGCTGATTTGAGCCCCGATTTACGCTCCATTTGTGCTCAACTTCTGAGCACACATTCTTTGTCCTTCGAGGGACCTCGTGACAAATTCAATTTTAGATTTCATTTGTAGGCCCCGCGGACCCATTCTTGACTCAAATTTTGACTGACCTTTGATATAGCAGTATGGGTCTCATTTTACTCATATTAACATATTGATGATTGTTTTGATAGTGTGACAACATTTTGGGATTATGGAACAAGGACGAGCGATTTGTGGTTTAGTATCGAGGTAGGCTTCAGTCTACTTTTCTCTATGAGATTGTGTACTGCATAGATTGCATGCTAGGTAGGGATCATTGTATTGGATTATGACTAGTACATCATGATTTAGTTTATTTAGAGAATTTGGGAAAGAAATGTGACCCAAACCTTAGCATAGGATACTTGTTATGGCCTTAGAATCCAACTATACTTGATTATAGGCTTGTTTAGTCATAGATTGTCATTATGGATCCTTTAGTATAAGGTTTACCATTTGACTTGGTGATTTGGGTGGTTTTTCTCCGATTAGATCCTTGTAGTGGCTTCATGTCCTTGATTATCGTAGTTGCTCGAGTTATGAGGCTTTATTATGTGGGTTACATATTGTTGGGCCCGAGGCTATGGTTACGATACTAATTGAATTCCAGGTGAGTATTTTATCCCTAAAAGGGAATGTGATTCTAGTTCAGAGACGCTTAAACACTTATGATTGTATTGTTTGGATGTTGGTGATGGCATGCATACTTTTAGATGCATTCATCCTCACTTAGTGGTACGATTCCAACCAAAACCTTAGTTTACTATTGTTTTCTAAAATGGGAATTATTCCCACTTTTCACTTTTAAAATAGATTTTTTTATAACGGTAATCGTACCATCTTATTTAATGGATTATGAGCTTTTGGAACTAAATATGCTAGTTTGGGAATTAGACCGAGATTTATTTCGGTCCATTATTTATCCACTCTTTTACCACTATTATTTACTTTGGTCGAGGGAGATTCTAATCTTTTCTATGCTATTATGTCGATTTAGTCTCGATGTCGATCTCGGGTAATGGATTTACAGACTTACACTCTTTTAATCACGGTTTGAGTCTGTGCACTTATTATACTTATATATATCTCCGATACTGGACAGAGTAGATTGATTATGATAATTATTGAAAGTCTTGGTTCAGTACCAGGCAGTGTATACGGATATTCCGAGTCCTCTAGGGACCCCTTCATCCGTGAGCCATAGTACCGGAGAAAGATGGTCGCCGTAGATCCTGACTTTGTGAGATACTGAGCTGGAGCAGGTGTATACACTTTTTATTTTATGGCACTTAGATTGGACGTGGTATTTTTGGTTTATGCTGCATTTCATTCATTTATATGCATTGCTTATCACCAGTATAATTGTTTGGCGCCTGTATCTATCGATCTTATGGGGGACTGTATAGGTACAGGTTATTATTGTTGTATGTTGAGTATTTGACTGAACGTTTCAGGCTTATGGGGGCCCGATTAGGTTATTATTTGTTCGGACTAGTAGATTACTTTATTATTGGTTATTATGGTTAGTTCGTGGCAGGATAATTATGGACTGGTACCTGAGATTATTGGTATGTTTTAAGTTTCCCTTTCTCTATTATGGTAAGGTGTATTATTATTAGGTTACCTCATGATTAGTCATATTTTGGGTTGGAGGCTTTGAGTATGCTAGTATTAGCTCCCTTTCTTAGCCATGATCCTCGAGATGTTAGGTTGGCTCCCTCAGGTTATTACCTTTGAGTTATTCTATATATATATATATATATACATATGGTATTACTGTATATCCCTCTCTTTCTTTGATATTCATATTGTATATGTATTTTTTGGCCTCGCATACTACTCTATATCCTTCTTTCACTCTTCAATGGTATATTGGCTAGTGATGTACGGTATTGTACTATAGTTCTTGAATACTGTTACGATAGGATAGTGTATCCTTATTGCTCCATTAGCCTCATTATGCTTAGTTTTCCTGGACAGTTTCCTGCAATTATATTCTTGCTTACATGTTATTTATACCTACATTATTTTTGGAGCTCAGTTGGCCGATGCCTACTGAGTACCACGTGTTTGGTACTCATACTGCACTTCTGCAGCCGACAGATCATAGTACGAGTTATCACTAGGTTTTTGTGTGTATCGTGCGGACTATCAATGGATCAAAGATTTAGGGTGAGCTCCTGACGCTCAGAGTGCTCTTACTCTCTATCTCTTATTGTTAGACTGATCTCTATGTTGTATTCAGAGACATCTTTGTATATATATTTACCCTGTATTTCACTTGTACTCCTGTGGTATTAGAAGCTCTTGTACTGGCTCCATCAGGTTTTGGGATTATAATAGCCTATTTATTATATTTATTCTGTAGTTTCTTCTTTTCTCTTGCTAATCCGTTACTAGTTGTTCTGGACTATGGGTGGTTGGATTACCTACCGCGTTAGAGTAGGTGTCATCATAACCTGAGAAATCGGATTGTGATAGACTCTGAGTGTTAGGTCATAATATGTTTTGCAGTCGGGGTTGATACCCCATGTAAATTTCGCAACTTTCCTTATACTTGCATGTATCTTCAATATTTTGCCTTCAAAAACTCGAGTGTGGCCCTTTGTACTTTGACTAGAATAAGCTGGCAAAGATTCTTCATCTCTTTTATGGGAAAAAGTTAAACCATTTTTTTCCTATGGGATCTGAGCCATCATCCCTAAGGGAATGACGAGTTGGCCTAGTTGCCTCATTTTCTGGGAACCATTGTATCATGCTTTAATGACATTAACTACACTATCCATGTGACAGGCATTCGCGACCTTTTCTCTCTCATGAATTAAATGGGATTTGTATCATAAAAGCTAGCCTTTTCTGCTTGTTCCTTCACTCCACACAGAACTTCCTCTTTTTTTTTTACAACATTCTTCAGTACAAAGAAAGAAAAAATAGTTCTTATGGGGCCTTTCACTTATCTTTTTTGGCCTTTTGGTTGTGCACTTTACTCCTCATAGTTTTTATCTTATCCTTGACTTTGATCTCAGCATCATGCCTGAGATCTCTTTTTTGAGGTTTTTGATGAGGGTATGGTAAAAATTATGGGTAAGGCAAAAGGGCAAGAGTGGTGAGAGACAGTTCACCTAACTATTCTCCTTCTCAGCAGTCTTGGGGCCTGGTCTGATTCAACCTATCCAAGAAATCCTTTGAGTTGTAAGTCGTGAGTTGTTTCTAAACTCCTTAAGACTTTGTAGAGTGTGTCCACTGGCCAAAGAAAGTCTCAAGAATTTTTTATTGAGTTTGATGAGGTTGCCTTATATAGGGAAATTCTATATTGGGGCGCATCCTCCTAAAATGTTTAAGGAAATAAGGTTCTGCCATTAAAAAAGAGGCCCTACTTGAGCTTTTTGACCAACATAAGGCTCCCATCCTTGTTGATACCCCAAGGACTCCCATATCCTTTATCGAGGCTTCTGACTTTATGGATCTTCCCTAATACCTTCCGCACAAGGCTTTGCTTATTCCGAGCAGTATGCCCTTCTTCAGAGGCTCCCATACTGTAGAACAACATGAAGATAAGTCGATAGATCTCTCTTAATGAAGGTTCTCCGTGGTCACAATCGAGGGTTGTCTTTTAATTTTTTTTGTAGCCTATCTTAGGCTAATATATGTTGTAATTTGTAACCCGACTTAAGTCTTGTAATATGTAATTTGTAAACCATTCGGGTGTGATAAAGAAGGAATTTTTTATGTAATAAAGAAGGAATTTTTAATACTTTCAATGCTCTTATGGCGTTCTTGCCTTTTTGTACATTTTCTTTTCAGTAAGTTGTCTGTCATTTCTTTTATTATTATGAAAGCACTGCTTGGTGTTCATTTTAATTAGAGATCTCAAACTTGCTAACTCCATAGCCTCGTTGAACACACCTCCTCGAAAGGCATTTGTCGTTGCCTTTCGAGGGTTTCTTTAAGGAGTCAGGCCCTTTGTGTGCCTTGTTCTTGGAACTTTTATACTTAGTGATTCTAGCTGGGTGATTAAGTGTTGGGTTATTTGATGATCAAAGAGCTGTTAACTGGTTTTTTATTTCAGTGCTTCTTTCGTAAACATCTTGTAAGGTCGATGCATTCTTGCTTTTTGTTCCATAAAGAGTTTTTAAGTCTAACTATATTAATATACCTTGCAGTTTGAGGAGGGATCCCTTTATTATTTATTGATGAACTTCTAAGTTTGAATGTCTCAAAGGTACTTTAGAGCTTCGCTTTTTAGAGAAAAATTATCTATCTATTCGATTTTTGAATTTGAACTTCTTGGTTGGGACTTGACTTTTCATAACATTTTGAGGATTTCTCATGGTTGAGTCAACCCCGAGTATGTGATGGAGTCTCATCTTTTCTCACGTCGGATGATCAGTCTGTGTGTTTTGCTCAAATTTGTTCTTCTAGTAGGGCTGTGATTTGACCATTTCATTTGGAAGCTGAGTCCCAAGTCCACCAATTAGAAAGCCATTCTCGACTTCTTCGGTTGTCCCTAGTATTTTTCTACTGTCTTAGAGACCTCGAGGCTTTGGTTTACCACTTACTTTTAGGGTTCTAGGGGTCACCGAGTTGAGATTTTAGATCCCTGAATTCGTGCTCGCATCCCATTTGTTTCTTAAAGCAAGCTATTCCCAATGTATTTTTGATTTTGATATCCGAATACTCGCGATGTAATGTGTTTTAGGCTTGGGATCATTCATTTTCAATGCTAGAAATCTTGATGAATTTCCTAGTTTTTAAAAAGAACATAACGAACTTTCCAGAACTTCTATCTTTTGTTCATACTATTGCTTTTTCAAGGCCATGTGGCCGATACATAACATGAGGAAAAACAAAATCCTAAATTTCTCCTAGAAATTTCTATTTCCATCTCATTAAAAGTCTTGCCAGCAAAAATCCTCTAGGGAGTAAAAAAAATGGAAGAAGGAAAAAAGAGTATAGCGCGTCCTCCCAGGTCTTTGTGCTTACCTCCCAACAATAGGGCTCCTCGATATTTGATGGATCTAGAGAGGTATTCTACCATTGATATCAAGCGTTGTTAGCTTCGTCGAAGGGTTAGCTTCCCTCATAATAGCAAGAAAGCCATCCCCAAAAACCCGCAAGAACTTGAAAGGAAAAAATGATGAACAATTAGAAAGATATTCAAAAGGAGGGAAAATGTATTTATTGCTTCACTGAGGGCCGCTCAGCTTATTGTATTTCGAGGCATGACCAGGTTAACAGGTTGCTTTCTTCCCTCGACACACTTCCTATAGTTGTTCCTGGACTGATCACTCAGGAACTCCCTTAAATGATCATCCTTTAGCAAGTCAACAACCTCCTTCATGAGGTGTCGGCAGTCCCCAATGTCATGGTCATGCATCCCATGGAACTCGTACCACAGGATTCTATGCCTCGTAGCTGGCTTTGAGCGAATTGGCGTAAAAAATTAGATCCTTTGATAGTCTCGAATGGTTGAGATCAGTTATACCAGGCTAATAGTAAATTAGTACTATGAGAGCAGGGGAACCCCGTTAATAGCATACATCGTAGGCCTGCAGCTTCCTTGGCATACAGTCATCTTCACTGAGAGCCCTGTCTATCCCTTATTCAGGATGAGATTGGCTCAAAAAATATGAGTCGTCGTGTCGGCTCGTACTGGTACTCGAATCCGCTATGTAAGGTACATACCTACCTTTGGATATAGCCTTCAGGTCATTCCACTGTACGGGGATCCTAGTTGTTCTTCCTCCAGCGTGCCATAGGCCTTTCTCTACCTTCACCTAATTCCATGCCTGAGGGGTTTGGCCAATGAACCTTCTGCGGTCATCTTCAATTGGAATCTTGGACTCATATCAACTATGAACATCTATCCACATTGTAGACTCGAACTGCGTTAGACTCTCTTTCAACTTAAACGAGGAAATAGACCTCTCGAGATTTAATCCCTTAGTCAATACTTAGGCTTCCCACTTATCCGGGACCATCGGCAACTACATCCTTTACTTCTAGAATCTTATAACAAATTCTCAAAGTAGTTTTTTGTCTCCTTGCTCTATCTTTAAAATGTCTCTCTTTCGAAACTGTATCTTTTTGGCTCCAGTATGAGAGCTAAGAAAGCTGTCTGCCAACACATTAAATGAGTTAAAAGAATTTTTGGGTAAAAGGGAATACCACACTAGATCTGCTCCCAATAGGGTATCTCCAAACTTCTTCATCATCATGGATTCAACTTCCTTCATCGTCAGGTCATTGCTATTCACGCCCTTCCTGAAGAATAGCAAATTTTCCTAAGGGTCCAAATTCCCATTGTACTTGGGGATGTTCGACATCTTGAACCTCTTCTGGATAGGTCTAGTCACTGCGCTAGCCATGTAAGGCACTTTGGCATAGCTCTTCGAGTACGATTGCTTGATGATAGAAGGAACTCCCGAGATGTGACTCACTTGACACTGGATTACCGCATACTGGGCCTTCATCTCCTCCCTCAACAATTCCATCATGGTTGTCATTGATGAAGCTGGTTTTAAGCCCGGCTTTCACTTCCTCTAGTTTGCACTCTTCAGATCTATTGTGAAGCTCCACATCATTGTTCCGCTCATTTTATCTTAAAGAGTGTAGAGTCCTTTGGTCCAGACCGTCTCAAAGTTCATCGATTCTCCTATCCTGAGCCTCCATCCTTTCCATCAACTCATTTTGAGAGTTCGCAAAGTCTTTGAGTATCTTCTAGAGGCCTTCTAGTTCAATCGCTCTTCCCTCTATTTCCTTCTCCTCATTGAGGGGCCTATGATCCCTTTTTTGAGTGTTCACATTTGTCAAATCCACAATAAAGCACAGATCACCTTCATCCTGGTGAGTTGTTTACTAGCTAGAGACGGTCAAACCTAGAAGCAAGGACCTTGTCGCCTCCTCAATCACGACCACACCCTCGATTTGCTCTCCATTGTTTGCCATACCTTATTCCCTGCAAAACTAAACACAACCAAGCTAGCAGAGAAGAAATAAGATTAAACACACACAATTGCTCAGGTCCACTGTGGGCCCCAAATTATTTACCGTGGAGTTGGTATAATTGAATTTATAGGTGAGTCAAGAGAACGCATTATGATTTAACCTTATTCTAGGTCCGATTTACTAGTAGTTTGATTATTAGGTGATAATGGGAACAAATAAAATATGATGTAACAAAAATAAACAAAGTAAAGAAGACAAATCTAAGCGAGTTTGGAGTCAGGAAAGCTATTGCATTTATTAAGAGCACTAGAGTCGGGATCCCTTTACAAGTAAAGGAGAGTGACTATTTATAAGTTAAAATAATAGGTCTTGGCAAATTTGAATATGCCACTAGAGCCTTAAGGTAACTAAAATCTATACCATTATGCCACGCGTTCAATCCCGTGGAACCAACTAATATTTCTACACTACTCAGCTTCGTACGAGCTCATCCGTGAACCTGAGCAATCTGACAAGCTTGTCCCTTATTTTTACTTTGGGCCATGTCATTATGGGTGACGACCGACTGAGTCCTATTTTGTACGAGAGGGCACTCCCACTACTACTATCTCGAGGGAGGCTTCTCATAGCTTTTGCACTTCTTGCTGTGGTAGACCCTCATGTCGGTTTCTCTACAGGTGCCACATTTCCCTAGGCTGATTTTACCCCATACAACTATAGTTATAAACTATTTTGTTTATACATATACCCTATACATTCATAACTAGAAAGAGAAAGCATTACTATCTAGGACCTTGAAAAAGATCAACTACTCCCTCTGTCCCAATTTATATAACCCACTTTCTTTTTTATTCAATCCCAAAAAAATAACACATTTTTATATTTAGGGCATGATTGGAAAATCACCTAGTAATTGGAATTGGTGTGATTACTAGGATAGTAATTACCAGCCTAGTAATTACACAGTCTAATAATTACGATGACATATTTGTTTGCAACAATGTAATTACAAGTGTACTGTTTGGTTGCACAAGTGTAATCACATGGTTATACTAAAAAATTAAAATAAAAATTAATTATCAAAAAATAAAAATTAATATTTGACAAATAAGGGCTTTTATAAATAATATTAATTATTAAAGAGATAAGACACTATTATCCCCTCAAACTATAGCCGAAGTTGTTATGACACACCTAAACTTCACGGAGTTTCTATTATCCCCCCTCCCTAAACTATTTTAAAGTGTAATAAATACATCCTTCAGTGCTGATGTGGCACAGAGAGTGTGTTCACTCTCTTGGAAGTAAGTGAGGGATGGAAAATAAGGCAAAAATTTGATCAATAATGGACACATGTCCTTTTTAAATTGGACATTTTACAATAAGTTAGTACACATAATTATAAAGATTAAAACTTATATACATTTAATTATTTTTCTTTATTTATTTTTGAAAATTATATTTCCCTCCTCACCTTTTAACTTTTATTTTCTTTTTCTTTTTCTATTTCATTACTTTCGTATCTTTTCAATTTTAACTAATTTGAAAATTTACGTTCAAAACAAGAAAATAAAAAAAGTTTCCTTTATTTTAACATTTTATTTTTTATTTGATTTGCTTCACTTTCTTTTTTTATCCGTCTAAAGTTAGCTTATTTTAAATACAAAACATTGAAATTAAATTTGAAATCAAATTCAAAGGAAAGGTAAAGAAAATAAAAAGAATAAATAAAAGTAATAAAAAATAATAAGAAGGTAAATTTAAAAAAAACAAAAAATACGTATCTTTGAGAAAAAGTTAAATACAAGAAAAAATAAGAAGGAAAGTGAAAACAAAAAAAATTACATGTATTTGAGAATAATAATACAAGAAAAAAATAAGATGGCAAGAAAAAATTAAAAAATTACATGTATTTGTGAATATATTAAATACAAGGCAAAGAGAAATAAAAAATTATATATATTTGAGAAAGTTTTAAATACAATGCAAAGAAAAATAAAAAAAACTTATGTATTTTGACTTAGTTTAAATATAAGACAAAGAAAATAACAATAAATAACTAAAAAAAATTAAAAAAATATTTATACAAGTGGTGGCGCGTGTATAGCACAACAACTAATTGAATTGGGTTGTGGTGCCACGTCAGCACTGAAGGACGTATTTATTACACTTTAAAATAGTTTATGGGGGTAATAGGACTCCCGTGAAGTTTAGGTGTGTCATAACAACTTCAGCTATAGTTTGAAGGGGTAATAGTGCCTTATCTCATTAATAAACATATGCTCTTAACTAATATTATAAAAAATAATTGATATATATTTTTCAAATTAGTATATTTTAATTAAATTAATCATAAAACCTAAAAGTACATGATTTTTATTAACATCATGAAATGCATGTTTGACAAAAAGATTAATATTATAAATATAATATCGTAAAATTATTAAAACATTTGACAAAAAGATAATCTATCAATTCTAACTAAAGTAAAAGGGTAAAGTGTTCGAAATATACCCAAACTTTGGGAAAATTTGCTGTTACACGCCCAAACTTTGCGGGGGTCCCATGACCCCCCTGTACTATTTATTAGTGTATTTTTGCGACGTTTATTTGCACAGCTGGCACCAAATGTGAATACACACGCGCTGAGCGCGTGACTAAAAAAGTGATCTAGCTAAGCAAATAAACGTCACAAAAATACACTAATAAATATTACAGGGGGGTCATAGGACCCCCGCAAAGTTTGGGAGTGTAACAGCAAATTTCTCCAAAGTTTGGGTATATTTCGGACCATTTTCCCAAAGTAAAATAAATAAACTGGAACCGAAAATATAACATAACTTCAAAATTCAAAACAAAAAAGTTAACATATACTCTTATGTCAAATTTCAACATACTGTACATAAATATAATTCAAAAGAAAAGAAAAATGCAAGTCTATAACCTTATTCAATAATGAATTCTACTTTAATTTAAAAATTAGAATATTAACACAATTATGCTAAATAAAGAAAATAAACATAAAATAAAATAAAAAAATAGACAACACTAACAATTGCATGAAATCACAAGAAGTAAAGGTTGTGAAATGAGTAAGTAAATGAAATATAGATAATATAAAATAAAAAATAACAAGTAAATTAAAATGAAAAGAAATTAAAACAAAAATCAAAGGAATAAATTAAAAAGAAATCAGCTTTTAACTACACCATGTAATTACCAACTATTCACAACTTCCCCCTGAGAATTGGAGAGTGTATGTCACGACCTGAATTCTTAGGTCATGATGGCACCTATCATAACCCACCAGTAGGTAAGCCAATCCATAATCCGGAACAACGAGTAACAGACTATCAAGAGAAAAGAAGAAAGCACCGAAAAATGAATCCAATAAAAGGACTAATATAGAGAAGTAACCCCAAAACCTAATGAAGTTTGTACAAGAACATCTAATAAAACAAGAGTACAAGGTAAGCATAATACATATATACAGAACTGTCTCCGAAATGCAAAATAAAGATCAGCCCAACAACTGAGGGAGAGCAGGAATAACTTCGGACGTCAAGAGCTCACCCCAAATCTCCGATCCATGGCAGCTTCGCACGATGCATAGGTCTGAGGTGAGAGCTTGTACAATGATCTGTAGGGTGCAGAAGTGTAGTATGAGTACCAAACAACGAGGTACTCAGTAGGCATCGGCCTATTGAGCTCCAAAGATGATGCAAGTATAAATAGTATACAAAGCGGGAATATATAATAACAGTCAAGTATCTAAGAAACGAAACATAATGACTCTAATGAAGCAATAAGGATAAACTATCCTATTCTACCAGAAATTAAGGACTAAAGCGTGATACCATAAGTAGCCAGTCTATAAATAATAGTAGAATGAAGAAAAGGATATATAATATACAATAGTAGTAGAAAAGAAGAAAATGATATACAAATAGTAGTTAGAGAAGAGTGGATATACAACCGCGCTATACAGATAACCAAATACGAAGGTACTACCCTGAGGGAGCTAGCCTAACATCATAAGGATCATAAACAATAAGGGAGCTAACTCTAGCATAATCAGGGTCTCTAACCGAAATGTGAATAAGCAGAAAGTAATCTAGCAATGATAAATCTTACCATAATACTGAGAAAAGGGATCAGAAACGTACCGACAACCTCAGGTACCAATCCATAACCAGCCTGATACAAACTATACAATAATAACCAAACAATAATTTAACCGGCTAACCCAACTGGGCCCTCATAAGCCCGGAAGGCACAAGCAAACACTTAGCAAACAGTCACCATAACATGTACCTATACAACCTCCCATAAGACCGATAGATACAAGCGCCAAACAATTATACTGGTGATAGGCAATGTATATGAACGAACGAATGCAAAATAAACCAATACTATTATATCAACTAAGTGCCAAACCGTACCAAGTATATGCACCTCCTTCGGCTTGCCGGCTCGCAAGGCAGGACCTATGAATATAATCTATTCCGATATGTGGTCCTCAGATAGAGGAATCCATGGGGGACTCGGGATATCCATATATACTGTTTGGTCCCGAACCAGGACTTTCAATAACCATCATAATCAATCTACTTTGTCCAGTACCGGAGAAAAATAAGAGTCTAATAAGTACTCGAAATTGAACCGAGTATAAATCTATAAACCCATCGCTTGAGATCAAATTCGGGACTAAAACAATATTATCATGTAGAAAGGGTCGAAATCTACCTCGACCGAAGTGAACAAGTAGTGGTAAAAAGAGTGGATCAATAATGGATGGAACCCCCATCGGTCTAATTTCGAAAGTAGTATGTTTAGTTTAAAAGCTCATAAGTCATTAATGAAGCTAGCACAACTCCCATTTAAAGAATCAATTTTAAGGTTAAGGTTAAAATGGGAATAAATCCCTTTTTTTGAAAACAGTAGTAAAGCCAAGGTTTTAGTTGGAATCGTGCCACTAATAAGCTTAAATGCGCCTAATATGCATGCTATCACCAGTATCAAAACAATATAAATATAAGTGTCCTAATGTCAAAGAACCAAACCATGTCCTTTCAAAAGAAGAATCCTAACCTAGTGTCCCACTGGTATCATAACCACGGCCTCAGGCCCACAATATATAAATTAACAGGATATCAGCACCATAATTCAAGAAATTATGGTAAACAAGGGCATAAAGCTACTAGAAGGATCTAATCAGGAGATATCACCCAAATCACTAGGTAATACGGTAAGTCTTATACTAAAGGATCCTTCATGGCAATCTATGGTTAAACAAGTCTATAATTGAGTGTAATAGGATCCTACAACAACAACGGGTATTCTAGGCTAAGGCTCGAGTTATATTTCTATCCTAAATCCCCTAAACAGGACAAGTCATGACACAACTAGTTATAAACCTATCGTATAATCCCTACCTAGCATGCGATCTATACAATACACAATCTCATAGAGAAGAGTAGACCATAGCCTACCTCGCTGCCGAATCGCAATCTCGAACCATCCATGAACTGCTCGTCTTCACTCCACGATCTCGGAATGATGTTGCGCTATCCAAATCATAATCTAGGCGTTAATATGAGTAAAATGATACCCATATTTCAATATAAACTCCGAGCCCAAAATCGAGTCAAAGATAGGCCTGTGGGACCCATAAACAAAATTTCAAAATTAAATTCGTCATGAGATTCCTCGAAGGACAAGGAATGTGTGCTCGAAATTTGAGCACAAACGGAGCACAAATCAAGAATCAAATCAGCCCGAAGAGATAATGAAAATAAGAGGGAAAGCAGGAATTAAATGGAGGATTTAGGCCAAAAACATATGAAGAAATTAACAGAAAATGACCATCTCAACATTCTCTACTCATCCCCAACTCCAATTGATCGATTCCCACACTTCCTTGAGCTCCTAGGTCTAATAATAGCGGAAATGGGCAAGAAAATTATGAAAAATTGGGGAAGAGGGGACTATATACTGCTAGGGATTACCCATCGCGAACGAGGGGGGCCCTGGTCGTAATTGCGAGAGACAAAAAAAATTCCCTTCTCAAATGAGGACGAAAGGCCGGAACGCGAAGGCTTAGAAAGATAGACCATCACGAACGCGGGCAACTAGCCGCGATCGCGAAGAAGGAAATGGACCGGGTCAGACCAACCCTTCATTGAAAACGAGATGGGAGGGCTCGCGAACGCAGCCAACTCCTCGCAAACTTGAAGGGCAAACTATGCCTGCACTAGCTGTTGTAAACTAGCAAAATGGCTAAGTCCCAACGGACTCCAATCGAGTGCTCGGAATTCGTTCAAAACCCCGTGAGCGCAAAAGAACTATGCTACCATACCAAATTCGATATTTTGGACTCAACATAAGTATCAAAATTTCCATCCGAGGTCATTTAGGTAAAAAGTGGGCCCCACACCCACTACTTCATTTTACTAAAATCCATCCAATAGCCCCAAATGAGCTCGGAAGCCTCAGGATCCGGACCAAGGGTTCCCCTAGCCTAAAATCCACGTTTCGGAGCTAACGGCACTGTCGAATTCTCATCTGAGGTCGTCTCCAAGGCGTTTTGGTCCAAGACCAATTTTTCAACTTCAAAAACTCCAAAACAGGGAAATGGGCTTAAAACCCACACGAACTGCCCGAAAATTGAATTGATGATTTCGGCAAGTCATAAATTACCTGAAGCCATTATGGGAAGGCATGAAATGTAAAAAAACAAGCGAAAATGGAGAAAATGACTTGGAGGGTCATTACAGACAGTGTAATTGTACCCTGCCAATTACACTCAATTACCTGCTAACCAAGTAATTACCTGGCCAACCAAACAGATCAGACAGTGTAATTACACCCAATTACACCAAATCCAATTACTAGGGTGGCTTTCCAAATAGGCCCTTAGTAACAATTTAACTTTAAAATGTCTATTTTATGCTTAATGAAATGATTTATAGCCATACAAATAGCTATAACTTATTTTAGACCACAAGTTTTAAAAGTCTTTCTTTCTTTTTTAAACTCCATACCAAGTCAAACTAACTCATATAAATTGGGACGGGGGGAGTATTTGACAAGAAGGATTGATAGGATGGTAAGCATCCTTTACCTTCAATTCTAAATTGTGGGTTCAAGTTACTAAGAGAGCAAAAAAATGAAAGCTTCTAAGATGAGGTAAAAAAATAAAAAATAATTAAATCAGACTATTTAATTAGGTAATGACACGTCAAATTATTGGGTCCACCACCAATAATTCCTCTAATGGTATAGTTAGTAAGCTTTTGGACATGAACTTGAAATCACTTATTTGGGTAGAAAATGTGTCTAAACAGTTTGAATTTCAAAAGTTGTACTTTTAATTTTGGTTTTTCACCCGGTATTCGGTACTCGCATTGGAGCCTGATTAAATCTGGATTTGCTTTAGAAAGTTTCAAATTGGAGGGTAAAGCGCTCCCTAACAAAGGCGACTCCGTACCCAGGGGGACTCGAACCCGAGACTTCTGATTAAGGATGAAGGAGTACTTACCACTCCACCACAACCCTTGTTGGTATACTTTTAATTTCGCGTGAATGTGAAAATTTGACAATTTGCGAAAACTATCAAAATTTCTCCAACTCTTATACTATCTAACCAAATTAATAAATCATAATTCATAAATAAGGTATTTGAATATCCTAAGACGTCATTAATAAATCATATATTTTGATGTTCCTTTTATAAATAAATGTGTGTTATCACATGTTATTACCAACTTAAAAGGCACACAATCATACAAAGATTTATTGGTCTAATAAATCAACAATAGTAGTAACTAGCTATTTTTTAATATAATCCTCTCATATGCATGTACGGTTAATCTCTCCACGACGATCATGGATTCATGAGTCTTTTAAAAAATATATATATGGGTCAAAAGTTTCAAAGTTTGAAAGAGTTAAAATCACAATTTGGAATTGAAATTCTACCTTTTAGGTGAATTTGAGATTTGAAATCAAAATTTCAAGTTGAAATTCAAGTTTTGCGCAAAATATCATAAACAATCACAAATTTCAAATTTGAATATTGACAAACTCCGATCCGTTGTTTTATATATATATTAAAAAAAAGTCAAAACTTTATAATGAAAATGATAAATTACTCACAAATAAATGACCTCAAAATATTATTTCCCTTCAAATGGAAATTCCATATTGTCATAAAGATTGTGATTTAAATTAAAAAAAATTCTCTCAACCAAATAAAATCTATCTATATATAATTGGAGAGGTAAATCATTCCTAGGATGACAAATGTAAGCACAATAAAATTTCTATGTTAAAAGACAAAAAAAATAAACAAAAATCCAAAATCTTAAATATTTGACTTTAAATTCGAAAAGATTTGGAGAAAAACAAAAAAAATATATAGGAAGATACAAAGTTGAAACCGTGATTAAATATACAATCCACTAGAAATGCATAATTTAAAAAAAATAAAAATTGAACAATAAAATAAAAATCTGTCAATCCACAACAACAACAACAACAACAACAACAACAACAATAATAATAATAATAATAATAATTGAACAATAAAATAAAAATGTCAATCCACAATAATAGTAATAATGATAATAATATTGTAGGTAATCATAGTTAAAATAAAATATTATTTTAATGTTAGAACTGAGTAAGTTATGTACTAAGTAAAATAATTTAAAGATGTTATTAAAAAAAAAAGATTATAAAATATATAACTAATTTTTTTAATATTGACCGCACATGGCACGGAAACAAATACTAGTTACAAAACAAAGAACAAGTCAATTAACTTACTAACCTCATATTAACTATAGGATCATCCTTAAACTACTCCACAACAATCTCTCTACCGTTATTCCTAAACTTTTTCCTCCTTATAAATAGTTGAATATATCATTTGTATTCAAATCGTGATACACATCAAGAGAAGAAAGAAGAAAAAGAAAAAAGAAAAAAAAAAAGAAAAAAAAAAAAAAAGAAAAGAAAAATGGCAAAGGCGATTTTGGTCCTTTCTGCACTATGCAGCATATTGGCCTTTGCCAACTTTGCTCAATGCCATGAATTCGTCAATGTCGAAGGCAGTGTCTATTGTGACACTTGCCGTGTTCAATTCAAGACCAGAATCAGCGAGTCCATTGAAGGTACGAATTTTGTCAAATGAATGTTGTAAATATATACAGTAAAACCTCGTTATAACGTCGTTATTTTTACGGGTAGCTTTTGACTATTATAGCGAGATGTTGTTATAGAAAACATATAATATAACATGATATGATAGTCGGTTCCAAAAAAAAAAAAAATTAATCGTTATAATGAAATGTTATTATAAGGGATTATTGCTATACAGGGATCTGACCGTAGATTAGTAATAAAATTGTCATATCTGTTGGAGCTATGTTTGTTTGAGTTATGTTGAATTGACTGTCCTTTTCAAAGAGGTTATCCTTCTCTCTCCCCGCTTCTTAGTCTTAATAGGATAGCTCACCATTCAAGTAAGTCACTTTACCCGGCGCTTACTGTCTTTTTTCTAGCCTAATTGGTAGCAGTCCCTTTTTAGTACCCCCTTTCCAACCAGTGAAAGCCTTTCTCCCCGGGTAGTTCACTCACTCCCAGTGCCTACCATTTCTATATACTTTTGAAAAAAGAGAGATAGTCGCAGCAGGAGAAGCACCCCTAAACCCCTGAGATCATGTAGGACTATGTCGTATGTGAAGAAGACAAAATCCGCGTATATAATATGGAATAGAGGGGACCTAGATGGAAATAAGAAAGTAAAATGGGAAGGGACCTAGATGTAGATAAGAAAAGTAGTATGGGTCGTCAGTCGTCACATCACGGTTTAGAGGACACTCATTTTGCCTCACTAGACCCACCAAGCACATAGCGTGCATGCTTAGCAACAATTTATCACACTTATACTAGGCTCTCGTTTATAGACTACCATCAAATCTAGAAGGGCTAAAACAAAAATAAAAACTTTATAAGAATAAAAGTAAGTCACTTCTTTCTTTTCTAACAGGTTAAGTTCATTGATTTGCAGAGCAAAACATAACAGGAAAAATAAGTTAGTAAAATGTTGCTATAGAGAAATTTGACTAACGTTATATTTGGTATAGGTGCACTGGTTCGGTTGGCATGCAGAGACATTGTGACAGATAAGGTGAAATACGTAACAGAAGCGGTGACAGACAAGAATGGCAAATACACAATAGAAGTGGAAGGTGACCATGAGAATGAACTCTGTGATGTTGCAGTTGTCCACAGCCCAAGAGAGGATTGCAACGAACCTGGACTTGGTTTTGACAGCGCAAGAGTTGTGTGCAGCAAAAATGTTGGCATGCACAATCCAACACGTTATGCAAATCCACTTTTCTTCATGAAGAAGAAGGCTCTACCTGGCTGCAAGGATGTTCTTGATGAGTTGGGTTTGTTCCCACTTGAATTTTAAACTAAATTATTATTATTATAAAGTTTTAGAGAAACAATAGTTTTTGCCCTTTTTGTTGATTTGGTGAATCAAGAAGAAGGAACAAAAAAAGAATAAGAGTTGACTTCTCCTGTATGTGTACTCACCATGGACAAGAAAGTTCATTGAATTTTTATTGAATAAGGAGTTCTCATGTGTAGCTTCAAGTTGATGCTTCTTACAAACTTTTGGT
Organism: Capsicum rhomboideum; assembly: GCA_031232105.1. NCBI lineage: Eukaryota > Viridiplantae > Streptophyta > Magnoliopsida > Solanales > Solanaceae > Capsicum > Capsicum rhomboideum. The sequence goes on from CP124716.1 coordinate 139,727,910, forward strand.
TTGCTCTACATGTTTGGAAGTTGTGATGCTCCATCTGTCAAATCCTTCTCTGTTATCTTTAAGTTTGTTTTGATAACAAATCTTCGCAAGTTAATAATTTTAAATTCAATAAATATTGATTGATCGTATACTTTGTTAATGATTCAGAATCCTCTCCTATTTGACCCTTTGAATGCCATTGTCACCAAGGCAATCATTTTCCTTGAACAGCTTGCAAAGACATTGAGAATTATAGTGGGGACTGGTTAGGTTAATTTACACAAATGACCTTTCTAGGACCTCCAGTTTGAACTTGTCCCTATTTTTAAAGGTTGCACAATATATAACCCTTAAATCACTGCCTCTCCGAACAAAACTACGTCTATGATGTTTGTTCATATATTTCTCAGACAAAATATTATATTGTCGTCTAATATTTGCAATAACTCACAAAAGTTTAGATTGTGGTCTAATAATTTCGTATAAAGTTCAGTTTTCTCAAAAGGAATCTTTAGACCATAGTTTAAAAAGTCCATAAATTACGAGAGAAACAAAAAAAGAGGATACTAAACGGCTACCCAAAAAGAGAACTGGTGAAAAGTTCTGGACTGGCTGTAAGTTTGCTATTTGCATGCATAAATGTGATAGATTTACAATCAAGAAGGGATAAAAGAACCTTTAAAAGGGGTTTGTTGATTCAGCAATAACATGACAATGAAAATGATAAATTACTTCACAAATAAATGACCCTCAAAATATTATGTCCCTTCAAATGAAAATTCCATGTTGTTCTAAAAATTGTGGTTTGAATAATTTTTTTCTCTCAACCAAATAAAACTAGTTATAAAAGAAACAAATCAAACTAGCTTCCTAACCTCATATTAAGCATAGGATCATTCTTAAACTACTCCGCAACAATCTCTCTACCATTGTTCCTTAAACCTTTTTCCTTATAAAAAGTTGAATATATCATTTGTGTTCTAATCGTGACACACATCAAGAGAAGAACGAAAAAAAAAAAAAAAAAAGAAAGAAAAATGGCAAATGCTATTTTGGTCCTTTCTGCTCTCTGCAGCATATTGGCCTTTGCCAACTTTGCTCAATGCCATGAAGTCTTCAATGTGGAAGGCAGTGTCTATTGTGACACTTGCCATGTTCAATTCAAGACCAGAATTAGCGAGTCCATTGAAGGTATGAAGTCAAACCTCGTTATAACGTTGTTTTTCTGGGTAGTTTTTGATTGTTATAGCGATATGTTGTTATAGAAAACATATAATATAACATGATATGATAGTCAGTTCCCAAAAAAAACTTAATTATTATAATGAAATGTTATTGCATGGGATTATTGCTATAGAGAGATCTGTCCGTAGATTAGTAAGAAAATTGTCACACTTGTTTGAGCTATGTTGAATTGACATGTAGGACTATGTCTTATACGAAGAAGACACACTGCGCGTATATACTTTGGAATAGAGAAGGGACCTAGATGTAAATAAGAAAAGTAGTATAGGTCGTCACATCACTGTTTAGACGACACTCACTATGCAGTGAGACTCACCAAGCACATAGCCTGCATGGATTACAACAATTTATCACTCGTTTATATACTACCATCAAATCTAGAAAGGCTAAAACATAAATAAAACTTTAGAAGAATTAAAATTAAGTTTTTTCTTTATTTTTTAACATGTTAAGTTCATTGAATTACAGAGCTAAACTCGGTCAAGTTGTTATAGAGAAGTCTGACTGACTGACTGTTTATTTGGTATAGGTGCCAGGGTGAGATTGGTATGCAGATACATTGAAAAGACAAACAAGATAGCATAGTAACAGAAGCGGTGACAGACAAAAATGGCAAATACACAATAGAAGTGGTAGGTGACCATGAGAATCAACTCTGCGATGTTGAAGTTGCCCACAGCCCAAGAGAGGATTGCAACGAACCTGCACTTGGTTTTGAGAACTCAAGGGTTGTGTGCAGTAAAAATGTTGGCATGCACAATGCAACACGCTGTGCAAATCCACTTTTCTTCATGAAGAAAGAGGCTCTACCTGGCTGCAAGGATGTTCTTGATGAGTTGGGTTTGTTCCCACTTGAATTTTAAACTAAATTATTATTATAAAGTTATAGAGAAACAATAGTTTTTATGCCCTTTTTGTTGATTTTGGTGAATCAAGAAGAAGGAACAAAAAAAAAGAATAAGTGTTGACTTCTCCTGTATGTGTACTCACCATGAACAAGAAAGTTCATTGAATTTTTAATGCATAAGGAGTTCTCATGTGTAGCTTCAAGTTGATGCTTCTTACAAACTTTTTGTATGCCCTTTATGTTTGGAGGTTGTGATGCTCCATCTGTTAAATCCCTCTTTGTTATCTTTCATTTTGTTTTGATAAAAAATTTCCGCAAGTTAATATTTTCAACTTCAATAATATTGATTGATCATATATTTCATTATATTTCTAAAATTCAAAGTATCCTCTTCCATTTGATCCCCTTGAATTCCTTTGCCACAAAGGCAATCATTTGCTCATATATTTGTCAACCTTACAAACGAAACATTATACAATCGTCTAATGTTTGCAATAACTTACAAAAATTTAGACCGTGATCTAATAATTTCTAATAAAATTTTCAGCTTTCTCAAGAAGGATCTTCAGACATTAGTTTAAAAAGTCCATATATTACGAGAGACAAAAAAAGGGATATTAAACGGCTACCCCAAAAAGAGAGAACTGGGAAAAAAAAACTGGAGCTTTATTGATAGAATACTTTATCAAATAAATATCAATATCATCAACATTTTCATCCTTCAGCTAACCTAGTAAGTACACACCAGATGTCCAATATTGTTGATGCCCATTATCCCTTCCTTCGTCTCGAATGTGTAGATCTTCATCTACAACCAGACACTTCTTTAAGTGTTCAGCCAGCTATATGGCCAAAAAATAAATTTGACATGTTTCGCTAGATCTCCTCAAACATAAGATGGATTATACTAGGGAGGAAATCCTAACAAGTGTTTAAGAGAAAAACGGGAGAGAAAATGGAAAAAATTGGATGCCGACAGTAATGAGGAATGAATAAATAATTAAAAGGGTGAAAACAGAAACTAAACCATCGCTCAAGGACATCAGCATTTAAATTGGCTCCTATGAGATTATTACGTGGTCGCTCTGATTCACGTCACAGGCAATATTAATCTCCTCTAAGGTGGGGAGAGCAGAGAGGGCAAATAGGCGAAGAAGCAAATTACAAATCAATCATGCTCTTAATTAGTGTAATGCCTCACCAAGGGCTCCAACTCCTCTGTATTTGGAGAAACCGCCTCCTCCATGCAGCTGCCCTGTTTGTAAATCTTAAATGTTGGTAGGACTTTGATATTCTCAGCAGAAGCAACTGCAGGGCTTTCGTCCACATCCACCTTCAGTAGATACAGAAGATCAGTATAAAGCTTTCTCTCATCCACCATGCATATAAAGTCATAAGAAAGATATAACCCTATTTTGAAGCATGGCAGTGTCTCGGTCATAGGTAAAAGCTCTAAGTACTACACCCTATCAACACGAATTTGTAACAATTTCAATCATTTTAAAACATTTTGTTGCTCCACCATCTTTTAAAAAACCAACAGACATTTGCCAGTTATTGCTTACCTTGAGAAAATTTATGGAAGGATATTTACTGCTTAATGTGTGTAAAATCGGAGATATCTGCTTGCATTGTAGGTTGGATGCTGTTTCAAAATATACTACCGATGCACCTGCAATTTCCAATATAATTATTGAATCATAGTAAATCACAACGTGAGGATCCAATAAGGATGCACGACAGCCTACCAGCTGATGAGATTGCAGCTTGAAACTGCTCGAGACCTGAAACCAACTCCACCTCCCCAGCAGATTTCATATTGTGAACATCTTCTCCACGTGATTTCTTTAATGCAACTTGGGCATGGGACAATGAGTCAGCAACTTCATTGTCATATGGAAGTGCCTTCCTCAAGGCTTCATAATCTCTAACAGCTTCAGCCCATCTTTCTAGCTATAATTTATTTCACTCAACACAGAAACTACCAAGTGAGAACAAATTAAAACTTCTCGAGGAAAACATATCCCATATAAAAATTTGAGGGTAAGTCTGTCACCTTGGTGTTTGAGGCAGCCTTTCGAAGAAGAGCTTTAGTATAATTTGGCTGAATACAGAGAGCATGATCACAATCATCCACTGATTTCTCCCACTGCTTAAGTTTGTACCAGCAAGCTGCTCTATTGCAGTATAGAACTGCATTTGAAGAATCAAGCCTGAGACCTTCCCCATAAGCCGCACAAGCTTCAGTATATCTCTCAGATTTAAATAAATCATTGCCACGAGCACGAGCTCGTCCCACCAACCTCACATTCTTCAATAAAACTGAAACTTCAATACTTCGAGGGTCAATCTGTCCAGCTCTCTCAATGGTGGTAAGTGCATTTTCACACCTGCAAATATTTGTGATTCATTCTTTTACAGCCGAACTGCTATAACCTCTTATTTCTGTTGCAATTTAAGCATATAAGTCTTAACTCACCTTCCCAAAGCCAGTTCCAGATGGGACTGAACAAAGAGTAGGTATGCTTCAGAGAGAATCCCAAAAATTTTCGACTGGGATCCCAAAGTAGATGACTCAGACTTGCGAGCATTTGATAGACTCAATTCAGCATCCTCTAATTGGTGTAGCTTTAAGAGAGCTTCTGCTCTACACGCATGTAGCTGTGAATCCAATTTCAGTAGTTCAGCAACAGCACTTAACTTTTCAAGCAGCTTTTTCTTTACATTCACTGAATTCTTATCATTGATTTACCTGAGGAGATGCATCAGCTCCGGAAGCAATTGCTGCATCAGCTTCTCTTAATGTACTCCACCAATCAGCAACCTTACGGGCATCAATGCATCTTCCGATATGTTTCTCCACTGCCTGCAACTTTAGCAAATCACCCTGATCTGGCTGATGCCCCATGATACACATATGATTTCTGGCATTTTCAACCTGTCCTAAACTGTGAGTCTTACAGGAATTAGATGGCATTCAAAAGATGAAAAATAAAGAAATTCTAACAACCTAATTCAGACAGGACATGGTAGATTGTTGAAGCAAGTGTAATTAAAAATTCATGAGAAAATTAGATGGTTGATAACAGAATTGTTGGTGGAAAGCTTACAAACCACTAACAAGACTTAAGAGGGGAAAGGGAAAAAAAGTACTGTACTAACTTCCAAGAGCAAAGTCTAGAGAAACCAAAAGGAAAACAGAACTAGAAAACCATGCTCCATATAATGCTTGGGCAACAACAACAACAACAACAACAACATACCCAGTGTATTCCCACAAAGTGGGGTCTGGGGAAGGTAAAGTGTACGCAGTCCATACCACTACCTCAAATGAAGTAGAGAGGTTGTTTCCGCATATAATGCTAGGGCAACAAAAAGATATCGCACTTCACCAACACCACCTGCAAATGATAATCATGATGAAAGACATGGCGCTCAACAAGGATTCCGAGTTATTTAGGAGTCCTTTGGCCATGAATAAGATTTGGAATATCTAAAATAATTTTTGGAGATTATTTCAAATAGGAGTTTGTTTATCGAACTGCCCATTATTTCAAATTCAAACTTGAAATACGAAATTTGAAAAACATGGTTTAGGAGTTTTTCAAGTTTTCACTCAAGAAACTTCAAATCTGTTTTCATGTCCAAACGCAACTTCAATTTCCAAGTACCCTTTCTCAACGTAACTTCAAATACTACTTTTTTTTCAAATCTCAACCAAATCATGTCCAAATGCCTACTAACAGTCTATTGACAACTATCACTCAAGACAGCCTATAAACCAATGAGAACTCACCCATAGAAACGAATAACAACGGGGTCTCTTAACCTGCTAATAAATGAAAAGCGGGAAAAGAAACTGGGACAGTTGAACAAAGATGACAGTACCTAGAAGGAAAAGACAACTCTATGTAAAAGGACCAAACAGAGGAAATATGTAACAGGGCCAATGGTCACAATAATCCCAGTAGTAAAAAGTAGTTGACTGTATATCTTCCAAGGCAATCAAATCAGATAAATGATAAAATGCACCGGTGTCACCAACAAAGAACTTCTCTTTTTAAAGATTTTTTACATAGGGTGTCGGCAGAAGGGGAAGGAAATAGGAGGAGGATGGGAATTGACCTCACACACCTATTGTGAGGTTAACTCCATAACACTAGACTATGAACCTTTATAGGCAACACTAAAGATCAGTCATCACATCTGGTAGATCCAGTATGAGTTTGAGATTTGGCTGGGTAACGGACACACAATTCATCAGCTAAGGGAGTTTGATATTATCGAAAAACCATGTTAGCAATGTGAATCCAATTAACACACTTAATCATAATCCCACATAAAAGCTACAGAAATTTCATACCATTGCTAAGATATATGCAGGGGCAGATTTAGAGGGGCAGAGGGTGTTCGGGTATAAGGTAATTTTTTATGTACATATATAGATTTTGAATCCGCTAACACAAGGCTAGAGATTGGCTCAGTGGCTTAGGGGTTCAAAATTCACCTTGAGGTTTCAAGTTCAAATCACAAACACTATACTTTTATTTTCCGAACCCCCTTACTGAAAATTCTGGATCCGCCACTGAATATATGATAATTAATATTGAAAAGTACATTTTTCGAACCCCTCTGGATCCGCCACTGATAATTAATACTATTGAAACATACATATAGATTCAAAAAGATTTCAACATTCCTACACTTACCTAAGTAGCAAAGATCCTAGCCGTTGATGTGCTCTAAAGTACGAAGGATCAATCCTAATAGCTTCCTCACATTCCTTCACCGCCTCCACAACCCGTTTCATCCCCATCAATACAGCTGCTCGATTACAATGATACGCAGCATTTCCAGGTGAAATCGCTATCGCCTTATCATAAAAACTCAATGCCTCATTAAAATTTCCCTTCTTGTAATTCTCATTCCCTATTCTCTTCAACTCTTCCGGATTCTGTGAATAACTCTTTTCTTTCCCAGCATTGGCATTGGCATTGGCAGCTCCTCCTCCATCAACCCCAACACCGCCCCGAATTATACTTCCGTGTCCATAATTCCCAATTCTCGACCCGAATACATCTGTTTTCGAAGACTTAACAGGAACTGCTGCTTTCAAAATTTTACCGGAAGGGCAGATGTTCCCGGTTGGAAATGCATTTATAGTAGGGGAATTTACTGAACTTCTACTACCGGAGTAGATTAACGGATAAGAGTCAGACATTGACCGAGTATGCCCCGGTTTAAACCAGCGTGAACTACTGTCAACTGAACTGGAAAGGTCACTGGATTTAGGAGCATTGTGACCGGAGATTGATCCAGATGAACTAGAGCTAGTACTTGTAGAATTGACAAATCCAGCATTTGTTCGGGCTGAAGAACCTAGATCCAGTTCTCTGAAATCGGGTTTATCAATGTCGGTGGTGGTGCCATTGTTCTTGTTACTCAGAGAGTTCGTCAACATGGGGTTTTTAGAATGTGACATTCGTAAAACCCCACAATTGTTACTCTCTCTTTGTATTGGCCACTGTATATGTGTAATGAATTGTGTATTGGACAATATGTGTAAGGGGGAATGTGTTTTGGTTTGAGTTGAATTAAAGTGGGAGACTTGAAGAAAGAAACAAAGGAAGGAAGAGAAAAAAGGAGAGAAAGGGGGATCTCGTGATATATAAAAGGAAGAAGCAAAGAATGAATGCGAGGGGTTGGCAAAAGACAGATAGAGCGAGAGAGAAAAATGGAAGGAAGATTTAAGAGATTTTTCTCACTTTTAGATGGAGAAACAGAGAAGAGGGAGGGAAGAAGAAAATGAAATGAATTCCAAGGCATTTGTCATCAAAAACTTTCACTTTTTGTCGGAGTTGAACTTCAGGAAAACATGATTGGCTATAAATTTTTGAAAAACTCCGTTTTCGCTTTTTCAAAAAATTATTTTCCCTTTTTTCACTTTAAATTACTCACAAAACTTCAAAAACAACTCTAATCTATTTAATGACCAAGCATAACTCGAATTTCCAAATATCATTTTTTTACTTTAAAAACAAAAAAACTATTTTTTTTTTATTTTCACAATGAAATATGGTCAAACGCCTACGAAGTCTCTTTCTTACACTTTGTTTGGAATTGTTATGGTATGTATGATGTTGTATTGTGTTGTATTGTACATGTATAGTAAATATAATATGTAAATAGGTTGTCTTGGTTACATAATGTCATATATTGATAATTTAAAGGACAAATTTATCAGAAAAGTAAACTAAGGAGTAGAATTACTATAAAAATAGAACAAAAGGTAAAATAAGATTATTAAATAAAGATCAAGTGAAAAAAAAAAAAAAAGCTAAGGACATGATTGCACCAAATTGATCATTATACAAAATGAGACTTTTAATCGTTTACCTAATGATGAATTTAACAATACAATAAATTGCAACAATCCAAACAAGCTATTACTAAGGGAACAAGAGACTTAACAGCTCAAAGACAAACATATGACCAACGTTGGGTGGCAAAAGTAAATATATCAAAAAAAAAAATGACAAGGAGTAAATACAACTTTTTTCTAAGAGTAGAGGGGCAAATATGACCCTTTTACTTATAAGGAATATATGAATTATATAAAGTGCATTCACATTTCAACCAAAGTTATTATCAAGGGGGTAAATATATGAAAAAATAAGTAAAGTAATTTATAGGATCTCTGCATAGTTCAGGTATGCAACTGACAATTTATCTATAGTTCATGTGCATTTTTATGTCTTATCTCTACTTCTTATTGATATACATAAATTATATTTTCATTGTATTTATGTTATACATACTTTTAGTTTAAGCAATCAAATAGGCTGTTATTTGAGTTAATTCTTTTATTTATTTATTTCTTATTTAGTGTAACAATCCTCATAGTTTTTTTTTATTTTTTTATTTTTTGTATATTTGGGCTACTTTACCCCTCATATAGTTGCTTTTATGATTCTATAATTGCTTTTACGATATTTGTGATTTGTGGTATGGTGATATGATTTCTAAGTTGGTTGGATGGGAGTTATGCGAGTTTTTCATTTTGGAAGGTTGAAAAGTTGATATGGTTGACCAAAGTCGACATTTGATGAAGATGAGCGAATGAAATTTTGACAATTCTGTTAGTTCCAGAATGTGTTTTTTTTTTTTGGTTAGTTGAATCTTTGATTGGTTCCCAAGGCGTTCGGATGGATTTTGAGTCGTTGGATGGAAATTTGAAATTTTAAAAGTTAAGAGTTGACTTCGATCAACATTTGGTCAAGATGAACTCAATTTGATTTTTGATGGTTCTAGTAGGTTCGAAATTTCATTTTCAGTCTAGTAGCATATATGATTTATATTAACGAGGTTCCAAACGAATTTTGAGGGTTCGTTCGGAGTTTGAGTTCTCAACTCTAGTTTTTGAGTTACCGGTGCAGGTCATTTTCCTTCTTCGCATTCGCGATCACGAAGGAAAGTTTTAGCCGGGTTGGGGTCGAGTCTGTTTTGTTCATCGTGAATGTAATCATACCTTCGCGATCGCGAAGAATTTGGGTTCGGTAACCTCGCAATTATTATGGTGGGACCACGATCATGATGAGGAAATGTACCTGGATAGATTTAAAATCTCATTTTTGAACATAAATTCCATAACTCTATTTTTGAAGCTTGGGAACTCATATTTGGGCGATCGAAAAAGTGATTTTCAAGATTTCTTCATTAGGTATGATTAAATTCTTAATTTTACATTCATCAATACTTATTGATGAATTCATCCTTAAATCATGATTTTAAATTGAAAATTTTGGGGCTAAAGTTGTGAAATCGTATTTTGATGATTTGAAGGTCGATTTAAGCTCTTTTTTAGATAAATTTTCATATTTGAGTTGCTTACGTTATGGTAACATGATTTTTAAATAAAATCTCAATTTTTTCCTTGTGGGTTTGGAGTTGATTTTTTGGACTCAGAATAGAAGTATAGCAATATTGTCACGGCCCCGAGACTACCCCCTAGTTGTAACATGGTGCTTAGAATCACAAGTGATCTCAAGCTAACCCATGGTACTGTCATAATGCATGAGCTACTGATTAAAACGTGTACAATAGCTAAATTGACTAAGCGGAAGCATAATCATGGAATAAACTGGTTCAATACATCTACTATTAGAAAGTTTGTTTACAACATCTGTAAACTGAAAAGAAAGAGAAACTGAATATGACAACTCTGACTAACTACCCATGAAGCCTCTACTAATACTGACTATAGGCAGCTGCCTGACTATGATCCCGATAATAAGCATCTGAATCTACATCATATGAAAAAAGTAGGCAGAAAAGGTATGCGATCAGTACTTTTGAATGTACTAGGTATGTGAGATATGCATTAATCATGAAAAGACTAAAACTTGCTTTCAAACTGAAGATATAAACCATTTACTGAAATAAGCATTCAAAATATATTTGTACGTAAAATTTGTGGGGCATAGTGAAATCTCTGAATCATGAGCTAAAATATTTCTGAAAACTGGAAAGTTGTAGAAGCATAAATATTTTATATGATTTAAAGCTAATGCTAAACATGCTGTAAAACTATATTGAATGCTAACTGAAAGCAAAGAGCTGAGTCGGAGTACAATGACCCTATATGAATTACACAAATACGAATATGCAATGATAATCTGAAAAGTCATAGTTTAAAAGCAAGTAAAACAGAACTTAGGGTCATGTGAGGTTTCTGTAACCGACATAGACCATATGAGCAAATATGGAATCCAACCTGTAACCCAAGTTGGGAGGGTGTTCTATACCTTGCCAAGGGTATGAACCATGATTGGCGTGAATTCACTCATGAGCCCATTTAGGGCAAGGGGGATACTCTTAACTCGCGAGGACCCCTTTAACCTACGGTTGCACATAGTTTGGGACTTGGGTATGTTGAATCTGCATCCTCTCAGTGCTAAGTACTACTCCCAATTGAATATAACTGATAACTCTTGAAAATGTTATCCATAATCATGGAGGTCATACCTGGCTGCCATACTACTAGTGAACTTTATTTTTATAAGAAAAGTGTTCAAGAGCATTGATGGCATATCTGGATGTCATGCATGTCAGGTATTTGACTGTTATGAGCCGAAGCTCCTGATCATGATATGATAACGCATATATATATATATATATATATATATATATATATATATATATATGCTCATATTTATACTGAAAGCTGGGTAAAATACATAAACTAATTCAATTTGTTGTATCTGAGACCGACTAAAATCATGGAACTAGTTATTTGCAATTATTATCTCTAAAAATCATGATAAGCATGGTCTATTGAGTAACTCAATAATATTATAGTTATGAGACTAAAAGATAAGTGCTTTATTTGAAAATATTTTAAATCATGAGAACTGAAGAATTGAGTGTCTGACTGACAATGCATGATATCCTAGGTCATCGGGTGTTCATAACCTGCCATTTCTGAAGAATCCAACTAATAATGGAAATTTAATAATCGAAAGGAAAAAGGAAAATTTCATAGCACAAGTCCAAACTACTGAATAGTCATATACTACATATCCATAAGATGACAAGTCTCTAAAGATAATAAATTTCATGGTAAAACATGGCATGTCAATTAATATAGACTGAAATCCACCAAGTCATGCATAATTCATTCTGAAAGAGGTTGGAATCTTTAAAACATGCATATTTCTTCACGTATTAAAATAACTGAGTTAAAGCTATGAAAATCATGTATACTAACTTTGAATGGGAACTATAATAATAAACTAACACTAGGGAATTAGAATTCAAGGATTTGGCATAATTAGGTGTGAATCCTAGATCATGAGTTCATAAATCATAACTGAAAATCATAATTGAAAACTAGGCTTTGGGCATAAGGGTGAAAGGAATCCCTTATTGAATACCCACATACCTGAACTGAAGAAATCTCGGACTGAAGGCTTGAGAATTTGAGCTTGAAGATGAAAAATCCTAATTTGTTGTTTGGTGAAGAAAAGCCACATGTTTCTCTGAGTAATTTCGTGTGTTAGAGTGAATGAGGGATTAGGAGTAGTTTAGGCTTTATATTCAGCCTTAGGATAGCATAAACGGCGTAGTTTTGGTGTTTAAAGAGTGGGAAAAGACCAAACAACCCCTTAGAAAACTTTTTAACATTGCAGAATTGTCCTGTCTGACTGTTCGGGTGACAAACCGTCAAACCCTTGACTGACCGTCACTCGAACCATCACAAAATAACCAAATTTTTTTCTTACTAGTCAAGCCTGACGACTTGCCTTAACGGGTCGTCACTGGTGTGATGGTTCGTCACCTGAGCCGTCACACCCTGACAGACAGACACCCTCTGGTAAATTGAGCATAACCTTTTATTCCAGTAACGGATTGACAAATGGTTGATGGCGTTGGAAAGAACACTCGAAGATTTTTCATTTGGTGTGTCTTGAGCCAGAAAATTCTTTATATGCTAGGAGTTATGATCGTTTAAACTTGACTATAGAAAGATTCTTTTCAAGAACTCAATTGATAAGGAAGGTTTCAACTTGGCTATGAGCTAGGAGTTACTTGTGGCCTGAATACGCATCTAATTTACTTCCCATACTACCAAACCATGATGTTTAATTATACATGTACTTGAAGCAAAGTTCTAATCTTAGCTCAATTTTTTTTGGGTGTTACAATATCTCTCCCATGGGATCATTTGTCCCCGAATGAACACTACTAAAATGAGAGAATAGGGAATAACTAAAACTTGGACTGGACTGAATTCACGGATGCAACTAAGACATGTGAACAACTGAGCGACATAAGACTAAAAGAAGTAATAAGGAGGAAATGGTTGCCTTGAACTAATTTTAGGCAAGAAATAATACTTGACTGTATTTACACATAACACAAATGCGCATAAGAGCTCACATGGAATAGGCACAAATAAGGACTCAAGAGAGTACAACTAGAAGAAAAGATGGGAAACTACAGGAACTTGTCTATCTGATCTTTGAATTTAATTTCTGGCTATGAGGACTGATTCATACTGAGAGTTTATAACTCAACTGAAGTATCCCTAACATGAACGTAGATGTAGAACTGTAATGTGATAGATAATGACATAAAATTTCTAAGAGTGACTGAGAAAGGAATATTTGTTGCCTTAAACGATCCTTATTAGAAGCTCTAATAACATTAGGGGGTAACTCGAAGGCATGATCTGAATGAGATATCTGAATCAAGATTCTAACATGGCCTGAGCATTCTAGTCTGCTGATTTGAGCTTGAAGAATTGGAACGACTTAGAGTTAAACATGAGACACCTTTTTGTCTGAAATTATCTATCATGAAACAAGAGTAGCTTAGGCTGAAAGTAAGGTTACTAATATATCTTAAGCAATGTGACTGGTAATTCTACAACTTAGCAATATTTTTCAACCATGATCTTCCTTACGAACATACCACACTTAACTAGCTGAAATTTTCTAACTCTCTTAAGGATATACCATAATTGGCTGCTAGAGGCTAAGTCTAGTTACATGCTCTTACATTCTTCCAGCCTAACTCGGAGATACAAAGCTCTACCACTAAAATGAACATACCAGTCTCAACTATAGGAACCTATATTCTATATCCACTTGGAGCAATTAAGCTCAAACTATACTACTTCTGGCCGCCTTAAACAATCAACTTTAAGTTCTAATCAAAGAGTGACTAACCACCATCAACAAATCATTCAAGTCTATGACTCAACTACCATCAACATCACCATCAAAACATAAGAAGAGTCACTGAAAAATTAGAACATGAAGGTCTGATATAAGAGGGATACTGTGAAATTTTAACTTTAAGGATTTTCATGACTTCGACACGTAACTGAGGCCATAGGGGTAATATATTATATGAATGAACTTGCTTAGAATATTTGTTCTGAGAGCATACATGACTTAGTGTGATCCCACTAGTCATTTAGGACGTATCATGAGTACCTGGAACTGAGCATATCGTAAAACATGAGGGCATGAGTAATGAGTTGTATGACATGGGAATGGAATTCGTGGAGTTGTGGAGTATAATTTCGGCTACTGAGTGAACTATTACTCCTCATACTAGGAACTAAGAATGGATATACATTTAAATAAAGTGCGTACATCGGAATGATGCCAGGCAGGAGTAAAGTATCGTGATGGCATAAGTATACTAAATAACCTAGGATAAGAATGGGTCTCTACCTCCACGTAGCTCTGTTCTAGAATTGACTAGCATTACTACTAGAATCTCAAAACCTAACTTGTATGATCACCCTATCATCTCCCTCTTAGATTTAACCTATCATTCTAAGTCTGTGGACCTATTCAATAAACTCTAAACTGAACTGTAATCATTTCACTCTAGTGGTTGGGGTGTAAATATCCTCATAAATACTAAACTCCCCTAATAGACTATATCTGGAAGTGTAAAACCTGTTGCTAGTACTTCCTTCTGAGATACAACTCTTAACTTTCTCTAGACTCAATAGTCATCATATTATAACTTAAACGCTTACTAACTTAGAATCTCTTGAAGTATCACAATAACCTGAGCACACATTTTTTTCCTTGTAGAATTCAAAACTCTTCTCTCTATTAGTCTAATCATTCATAATTCCTCCTCATGGTCTAAGACTTAACATAGTTATCCACACAATTCCTCATACATCATACCAATGTACTAATACAAATAATACTTAGGGAATGAAAGTCTACTCAAAATTTATGAACATACTCAACCTTAACAAGCTTCTCTACCTTTCTGGTCACTGCCTAGGCTTGACCCTTGCTAAAGCATTGACATACTCTAAGTCCCCTTAACTGGTAAATCTCTCTCAAAGTGCTATCATAAAGTCTACACAACACCTTGCTAGCTCAATGGATACATAATCTACTAAATCTAGATAAACGTTATCCTCACTCTACTGCTACTACACTTCTAGGCTCATGCTTCTAACTCTGGGTCATTCTGCCATAGGATTCTGAGAAGGGATTTGAGGACACATCTGACTTTGGCTCAGTGCACAATTTTTATAAACAAGAGTGAACTTTTTCAAAGTTCTGAACTTAGAGGCACTGATGGGATCTAACTTTTTCAAAGTTCTGAACTTAGAGGCACTGATGGGATCCTTTCAAGCCCGTATACCATCTCTTAACTGTCTGTAGGGACTATCTGAGAAAGCTTTATTAGTAGAAATTTAAGCTTAACTATTTCTATCGAGGCATAGTCAGCAGGAATGGAGCAATTCTTGAATTTGTATAAATTTCTTAGAGAACATCTCTACTGCCCGATTTGAGATATGAAAGAAGGAAAACATTTCCTAAATGCCTTTTAGCCTCTCGAAGAAAAGTACAGACATCTCCGCACCATTCTGCAAGACTCAACTAGACACGGTTTCATAGACACCCTAGGAAATTTGAAATCCATGCTCTGATGTCAATTTTGTCACGACCTGAGACTACCCCTTAGTCATAACACGATGCTTAGAATCACAAGTGAAAACAATCTAACCAGTGGCGGAGCCAAGATTTTCATTCAGGGGGTTCAAAGTGTACACACGAACTAGTCGAAGGGGGTTCAACATGTATAACATATACATAAAAATAATTTTAACCATATATAAATAGTATTATTTTTTGCCGAAGGGGGTTCGCCCGAACCCCCTAAGCCTAAGCTAGGTCCGCCATTAAGGCTAACCCATGGTACTATCATAATGCATGAGTAACTGATTAAAACATGTACAAAAAACTAAACTGACTAAGCGGAAGCATAATCACAGAATAAACTGGTTCAAACATTTACTATTAGAAAGGTTATTTACAACATCTGTAAACTGAAAAAAAAAAAACTGAATATGACAACTCTGACTAACTATCTATGAAGCCTCCACTAATATTGACTATAGGCAGCTGGGACATAACCCCCAACTATCCCTAATTAATACATATGAATAAAAATGAAATACTGGATCTGCAACTGACTGGAATCCTTGAAATAAGAGAACTCATAACCTGTTGGCTAGATGTTGTGATCTGCCTGACTATGATCCTGATAGTCAGCACCTGAATCTACATCACATGAAAAATATAGGCAGAAGAGGTATGCGATTAGTACTTTTGAATGTACTGGATATGTGAGATATGCATTAATCATGAAAAGACTAAAACTTGCTTTCAAACTGAAGACATAAACCATTTACTGAAATAAGCATTCAAAACATATTTGTACGTAAAATTTGTGGGGCATAGTGAAATCTCTGAATCATGAGCTAAAATATTTCTGAAAACTGGAAAGCTGTAGAAGCATAAATATTTTATATGATTTAAAGCTAATGTTAAACATGCTGTAAAACTATACTGAATGCTAACTGAAAGCAAAGAGCTGAGTCGGAGTACAATGACCCTATATGAATTACACAAATACGAATATGCAATAATAATCTGAAAAGTCATAGTTTAAAAGCAAGTAAAACAGAACTTAGGGTCATGTACAAATACTGAGTGTGAAACTGTGGGAGGTTTCTGTAACCGACATAGACCATGTGAGCAAATATGGAATCCAACCTGTAACCCAAGCTGGGAGGGTGTTCTATACCTTGCCAAGGGTATGAACCATGATTGGCGTGAATTCACTCATGAGCCCATTTAGGGCAAGGGGGATACTCTTAACTCGCGAGGACCCCTTTAACCTACGGTTGCACATAGTTTGGGACTTGGGTACGTTGAATCTGCGTCCTCTCAGTGCCAAGTACTACTCCCAATTGAATATAACTGATAACTCTTGAAAATGTTATCCATAATCATGGAGGTCATACCTGACTGCCATACTACTAGTGAACTTTATTTTTATAAGAAAAGTTTCAAGAGCATTGATGGCATATCTGGATGTCATGCATGTCAGGTATCTGACTGTTATGAGCCGAAGCTCCTGATCATGATATGATAACACACACACACACACACACGCGCACACACACACACACACATATATATATATGCTCATATTTATACTGAAAGCTGGGTAAAATACATAAACTAACTGAGACCAACTAAAATCATGGAACTAGTTATATGCAATTATTATCTCTAAAAATCATGATAAGCATGGTCTATTGAGTAACTCAATAATATTATAGTTATGAGACTGAAAGATAAGTGCTTTATTTGAAAGTATTTTAAATCATGAGAACTGAAGAATTGAGTGTCTGACTGACAATGCATGATATCCTATGTCATCGGGTGTTCATAACCCGCTATTTCTGAAGAATCCAACTAATAATGAAAATTTAATAATCGAAAGGAAAAAGGGAAATTTCATAGCACAAGTTTAAAATACTGAATATCCATATACTACAGATCTATAAGATGACAAGTCTGTAAAAATAATAAATTTCATGGTAAAACATGGCATGTCAACTAATATAGATTGAAATCCACAAAGTCATGCATAATTCATTCTGAAAGAGGTTGGAATCTTTAAAACATGCATATTTCTTCACGTATTAAAATAACTGAGTTAAAGCTATAAAAATCATGTATAGTAACTTTGAATGGGAACTATAATGATAAACTAACATGAAGGAATTAGAATTCAAGGATTTGGCATAATTAGGTGTGAACCCTAGATCATGAGTTCATAAATCATAACTAAAAATCATAATTGAAAACCAGGCTTTGGGCATAAGGGTGAAAGGAATTCCTTATTGAATACCCACTTGCCTGAACTGAAGAAATCTCGGACTGAAGGCTTGAAAATTTGAGCTTGAAGATAAAATACCCTAATCTTTTATTTGATGAAGAAACTTCGCATGTTTCTCTGAGTAATTTCATGTGTTGGAGTGAATGAGGGATTAGGAATCGTTTAGGATTTGTATTCAGCCTTAGGATAGCTTAAACAATGTAGTTTGGGTATTTAAAGAGTGAGAAAAGACCAAAAACCCCTTAGAAAATGTTTTAACATTGCAGAACAGTCCTATCTGACGGTTTGGATGACGAAACGTCAAACCCTTGACTGACCGTCACTCGAACCTTCACAAAATGACCAAATTTTGGTCTTACTGGTCAAACCTGAAGACTTGCCTTGACGAGTTGTCATTGATGTGACGGTTCGTCACCCGAGTCGTCACACTTTGACAGACAGACACCCCCTGGTAATTAAGCATAACATTTTACTCCGGTAACGGATTGAGAAATGGTTGGTGTCTTTGGAAAGAAGACTCGAAGAACTTTAATTTGGTGGGTCTTGAGACCCAAAATTCTTTATATGCTAGGAGTTATGATCATTTGAAGCTGACTATACAAAGATTCTTCACAAGAACTCAATCGGTAAGGAAGGTTTCAACTTGGCTATGAGCTAGGAGTTACTTGTAGCCTAAATACATATCTAATTTACTTCCCATACTACAAAAATATGATGTTTGATTCTACATGTACTTGAATCAGGGTTCTAATCTTAGCTCATATTTTTTGGGGTGTTACAAATGTGAGTGTCCATAATTTCATTTTTTTGTGTAAAATACATTTTTTATCAGATTGGACTCATTCAAAAACTTTACAGAAGAACAAAGGCTTCAATTTTATTTCTCGAACTTCATTTAAGGAAAGTTAAGGCTTTCTTTAACTTCTTATGAAGTGTTAGTGTTTGTTGACCATGTGTAATGCATAATTGGGTAATGAGGTCCCATATAAATGTGATGACGAGCATTTATGTGGGTACCGGTGTCATATTAAGAGTGTATGTAATTATTTGATTTTGTTGGATTGACTTCTTGCCTTGGAAGCATAGCTAATATGCTTTTGATGATTTATTTGATTCATATACATGCTAGTTGATAAATTATACTTTCCTATATACATTCGGAGTCTAATTTTTGGCAAAGTTATGTGTAAATGTGTTCCTAGCTATACATTGAGTTGATATGATAATTTTTGTTAGTTAGGCAAGCACCGAAAGTTAAAACTTGAAATGCAATGAACTTGATGATTATTCAAACAACTAAGTCATTTTTTGAATTTACATTTCAAAATTGTTTCATTGCAGCTGCGATTGCAATGGAATCTCATCAGATTTTGTTGAGACTTGTATAGATTTCAAATATCCAAATGACAGGTATGAAGGTGTCACAGATTTCATTGGCAAAGGAGAATTTATTATTTTAGGTGATTTTAGAAAAATGCTTAACATGGAGTTTGTGCACTTGGTGTTTAATGATGAAATGTTAAATCGAGATATTTTTGAAGCAATTGATGCACCTAATCAAGATATTGTATGATATTATTTCATGGAGTCTAGGCTATCGGATTTGCTTTGGGTTCTTCTGAGGAAAGGTTTAACCAATAATAAGCAATTACCTATTAGCGTTGAAAGGGTGATCTAGATAACTTCTTCCAAATTCCCCCTTACATATGTGGTTTCACCTAAAGTGTCCGACGACCTGTTATATAATTGCTACCCCAGGGTACGTGCAGATGTGCAATCAAAAGTTCTACTAGAAATACCTAATGAGGATGCTATAGGTCCTGAACATAGCGAAGTTCAACTATTCAATGCCCAGCAAGATACACTAGAGAGGTACGTGACTGCACCTCTTATGTCAAAATACAAGATAATTTAGAGGTTAGAATTTTTATATATGGAAACTCGTCTTCAAAAGATGTCTTGGAACAAGAAGATAGAGCTTCAACATATTGAGTAGCAGAGGACACTACTTTGTCGATTTTGCAGCTCAAAAGTGAATGACTCTCTTGCAATGCCACCACCGATGTGAGGAAAGAGTTGAACTGAGTATTGATCATGGTAGAAGAGTAGAAAACCATGGAGTAAGAACAATGAAAGCATCAATGTAGTAAAAACTACTCCAAATACTCAATAACATACAAATTGATTGTATTAATAAACTGAAATAGGAAATTACAATAACAAGAACTTTTGATAGAGAGGGTAGAAAGGCATGAGGTTTAGACAGAAAGGGGAGAGAAGTCATAGAAAATTTGGAGGTAAGAAGCGTAGACTTTGTCAAAGCACAATACACAATACACAATACACATAAAGCTATTTTTCTCTCACAAGTCGTTATTATCAAATCGGATCCCAGACATAGCCACTTAATCCGGTGTTGGGCTGCTTTGCCAATACAAGTTCAGACATGTTTATAACACATTTCGGGCCTGTTGGAATTATCAAAACACTAACCCAGCCTATTGACTAAATATTGACCGAAGTCAACTCTTAACAATAAAATTTTCAAATTTCCATCAAATGACTTAAAATCTATCCAAATTCCTCGGGACCCTAACCAAAGGTCTGGCTAACCCAAAAGTCACATTTGAGAGCTAACAGAATAGTCGGAATTTCAATCCAAGCTCGTCTTAATGGTCAATCGTATCAACTCTTCAACCTTCAAAATGAAAATCTCGCGTAACTCACATCCAAACACCTCGAAAACCGTACCAATTTATCCGCAGACCACAATACCATACAACATCTACCGGAAGGGGTAAAATAATTAAAATACACAAAAATAAAAAAACAACCATAAAATTTGTTGCATCAATGAACTAATATAACACATTTATTTAATGCGTTAAGAGTAAAAAAAAATGAAAACTTTATTTTCAGCCGTTACTTTGATCCATTAGATTTTTTTTCACGTCATTTGAGTTTAGGACTCCTCAAAAGTTTAGCTAGAGAATTTGAGTAAAAGTTAAAAGGATCAAAATAAAATCACCGTATTTTATTTAACACCTTCACTACCTTGCTTTCTTATCAAACTTTTGACCAACTTTACGCAGTTTTCATCATTAAAAAAGTTGGAAATTTATTATAGTTGTAAAGAGAAAAAATGATTTACTTAAAAATTGTATTTCACAAATTTGACACAAAAAGAATCCTCGGTCACAAAATAAAAATTTCAGAAAAGTGCACTAATCTTTTACCAAATTTTTGTGTGATCATGATGTTACTATTAGATTACCTTCAAAATGTAAAATATTTATTTATTGATTTACTTTTTGTTTTTGTTCTATTTTTTTTTAATTTTTTTTTGAAAAAGAGAAATGGAAATGCTTAAAAGAGAAAAGGCGTTTATTTTACGTGAAAGTGAAAACCAAAAAAAAAAAAAAAAAAGAAAGAAAGAAAATAGGACTAGAGCCTTGACAGCAGTAGCTGGCCATGTGATTGAGAGTGGAGGTGCCAGCTGGGATACCTAGGTGGTTTACAATAATATCCAGCTAAGCAGATAATAACGGATATAGTTAATGGTGTCTTAGTGATGCATAATATTTACCGTATTACTGTGATAAGAATAATAATTTTGGAATAAAATTTAAAAAGAATTTTATTTCAAGTTTGATTTGAGGTATTAATCAATTTTTAAATTATTTTATCTCACTATTTCTACTAAATTAATGAAATTACTAAAGTAAATAAAATAATGCGATATTTCAGCATATCAAACAACAACAACAACAATAACATACCCAGTGTATTCCCACAACGTGAGGTCTGAGGAGGATAAAATATACATAGTTTGTATCACTATCTCAGATAAAGTAGAGATGCTGTTTTCGATAGACCCCGGCTCAGGACTTTCAGCATATCAAACAACGCACTAAATATAAGGATCTCAAACTTCCTCTTTCTTAAAATACTTAATTGTATTTTTCATTCCCATGCTTTTTAAGAAACTATTACAATATTAATTAGGAAGAGTATTTGATTATTTTATCTTTATAAGTCTTAAGATATAGTATTTTTTCATGGAATGTTTACTTTGTTTATGTGCAGCAATTAAGATATTTGTAGTTTCTAGGACACCACTAAGAATAAAATTAAAAAAAATTAATTTTATCTTAAGCAGCTAAATTTTAAAAATTACAAGCATTTTGAGATAAATATTTTTAATAAGGATGACAAGTGTTTTGAGATGGGAAATAGTGTATAAAATGTATTACTTTTATAGAGTTGTTGTGCTTAATTAATTTCTTTTACCTATATTATTTGTATTATAAGGGTAAAAATTATTTACAACTTCTAATTTTTTTTTAAAATCAAATTATTCTTTTAATTTTGATCAATAGGCATTCTCCTCCTCAGTCCGATTAACTTTTTTAAATGTCTATATTATCTTTACATTATCTTATTTTCTTTTTCTCTTTTGCATTGACATAAAAAAAAAAATTCATATTAAAAATAAAATACTCCGTACTTCCTAACACTCTAAGGGCTCGTTTGATGTGAGAAATAAGGAATAACTAATCTCAGAATTAATTTTAGGATGAGTTTATCCCATATTCAATTGGGATAAAATCACTTGATAATTTTTTATCTCATGTTCAATTGGGATAAAATCATATGATAACTTATCATGAAATTAGTTATTTCGAAATTATAATATTATTTTTATCTCACATTAATAATGAAATAATTATTCCAAGATAACTTATTCCCCAACCAAACGAGCACTAAATCAACAACTCTCTTTATACTGGGAAGAGATATTTAGGAAGGAAGGAGAATTCCATCAATTGTGGTGGCAGAGATGTTCACGATACCCATGCTGGCAGGTCAGCAGCATAATGGGGCTATTATCAGGTGCACTACATTCCACAGGGGGAGTTTGGCTTTCTGCTACCTTAAAAAGTTCAACCCACATGGCCATACAACTGACAAGTAGATAACAAAAGGGTCTTGTTGATTTGCAACAAGGTGGCCATGTGTTCCCCATACTCATATTGGGTCTCACCCCCATGACGTGGCTCACACATACATAATCTTCTTCTATATTGGTGAAAAAGCTACCATATATTAATTAATTATTTAATTAACATTATATATCCAATTAAGGGTGTCAATGATACAATTTAGTTTGTATAATCAAAATTGGATTTTTAGAAACTATCTCATCATCGTGGTTTTTCTTTGATATCGATATGATTTGGGTAATTTTTGATTATTTTTTTTAAAAAAAGTAATGTGAAAATTATAGGGATGAAAATCATCTACATCCCTCAACTTTATTCTAAAAATCAAACTTTTCCCCTCAATTTTGAAAAATAATTATTTCCCCCCCTTTTTTCTAATTGACTTTTTTAAATACCTATTCTATCCTTACATTATCAACCATTATTTATTTTTTACTTCTTTAGGATATATATATAATTTTCTATAAAAATATTAGTATCATGGAAAAAAGAAATGTGAGATAAGAAAAACCCACTGTTTACCCCATAACGATCTCCGCACTTATGGAGATCTGATCGTAGGTGTAGTGAATCTTTTGCAACAGCGAAAATCACTAGACACACGACCTTTCGTAGGAGCGGTCCATGTCCTGCAGAAGCAAGCTCACTGGAGTGACAAAGCGTCGTAATTGTGACTCCACCAGTACAAACAAACCTTCATAGGATTGGGCAGTCCCTACCTAGCACTACCCTGCTTGTGCGGCCAAGGTTTGCAGGGTTACACCAGACATCAGCAACCCACCACCACCAACAACCATTATATCAAACTCGAAATCGACCCTTGCAACTCACCGGGAACCCCGTGAACAAAAATCAAATATGCTATTCAATTGGGAAAACCATTTCAAACTCAATGAAATTGTCAAATCACCGAATAGAGATCGTTTGAAACAACTATTGACCAAAGTCAGACATATGATGTAAACTTTCAACTTTCCAACCAACTGCTCAAAATCCATCCGCACTCTTTGAAACCCGAACCAAAGATCCTACTAACCTAAAATGCACACTTCGGAGCTAATGGAACTGTTGAAATTATCATACAATATCGATATAATCAAATATTGACTTAAGCAAACCATACTAACTTCCAAACCTTCCAAAAATGAAAAACTTGCATACTTCTCAACCGACCTCGAAAATTGTGTTACCACACCCGTGACCACAAATACCATAAGCAACTATGAAGAAGAGTAAAATAATACTTACATACATGATGCATAAAATTAAAAAAATATCATTAGATTTTACAACAAACTTATAAACAAATTATCCTATTTGTAATGTTAATGAACTTAAAATAAAAATCTATAAATACAAATATAGGTTAAAAATAAAATATTATATACAATATTAAAAATGTTATATAGATGCAGGATTGAAATGACAAGGGTAAAATAGGCATTGTATATGATAAAAGAGGGATAATAATTATTTTTCAAAGTTGAGGGGGGAATTTGATTTTTAAATCAAAGTTGAGGGGTATAAATAATTTTCACCCAAATTATAGGTAGAAGTTAGAACACAATACCATGCATACTTCTATGGAACTGACCAAAAATTTCTAGATGTGTTAACAATTTAAAAGATGTTGAATCAAGAAAACATGAAAGACGACAATAATAGAGATCTATCACACTATTTTATAGTAGTTCAAAAAAAATGTTCAAAGACAAATACTTAGATCACTCAACCGAAAAAAATCAATAAGATCAACGAGCAGAAAGAGATTAATCAAGGTGGGACTCAAGAACTGGGTCTACTAAAATTAACTATTGAATAAGAGAAATTTAAATCATATGAGAGAAAAAATATTTAATATTTTGTAGCTTGTTACGCAAAATCATTGAAAATACCTTGTAGCTTATTAGTTACTACTCAAGATGCTAGAACTAATGTCATGACCCGATTTCTCAAGTTATGATGGCACCTGCTTGGACCCACCAGTAGGTTACAACCCGGAATGACAAGTAATGGGCTAAACGGCGGAATATAAGAGAATGTGAAATTTAGACATACAATAAAATACTAAACAGTGAAATATAAATATTACAGTGGAGATCAACACAAAAAGGAAAAGGGAAATGTGCAAGAAGTATCCCACGACTTAGTAAGGTCAGTACAAGAGCCACTAAATCTAAAAATAGAGTACTAGACAGTATAAAATCTACTGATGGTCTCAGAAATATAAAGACCGTCCAAAAATATAGCATAAGGAGAGAGGATCAGCTCCGGCTCTGAAAGGTCACCCTATCTCTGGCTCTCCAAAACTAAGCTCGATCGAAACTTTAACGACGGTGACTCGTACTCGGATCTGAATCAGAAAAGATGCAGAAGTGTAGTATGAGTACCAAAAACAACGAATACTCAATAGACATCATCGGCCGACTGAGCTAAATCATGATAAAAGTGTACTATAATGCGAGAAAGTAAGTAAAGTCATAGATAAAGACTATATCTAAAGTACTACTCTAAATCGAAATAAAGCAATTGTTGACACCCAATTTTGGCTCTCCGTGCTTAAAATTAACGTCTTCAGGCTTCCTGATTGTTAAAGAGCACAAAATATAATTTTCATCCATTTTTTACAATTTATTGAAATTATCCTTATTCTAGGATTTTTATCAATTTATTGTCATATTTTAACTTTTCACAATTTATTGATAATTATCCTTAATTTCATAAATATTAGGATTTTTATCAATTTATTGTCATTTTAATTCTTAACAGTCATCTACACATACATAATATGAGCAGTATGATTTCATTCTTAACCATACAATACATTTATTTTTACATTTAAATTTATACTTACATTTTTTTAAAAAAAATTATATATATATTAGCTATATTTTTAGACACAATTCATACATAGCAAATATAGTTTATTCTCATATATTTTAAAACTCACATTGTGTAAATTATTCAAATATAAATTACAAAACATGTATAATATTTTCTTGTCCCATGATATTTCTTATTTTACTCCCAAAAGAGAAAAAAAAACACATTCCTTAAATCTTGGCTACTTCACCTACTACTTTTAATTTCTACTTTTTGACTTTTTCCATCTATCATCCCTAAATTAAGGGATTTGTTTGTTGACATTTGGAGAAGGGCAATTGATAGGTTTTATTTTTAAATACATAGCTACATATAGACACATTCACATACACACACAATCTTTCTCTTTCTCTTCTCAAAACTATCTTCTCCATATCACCTCTCCCTCTTCTTCCTCTCTTTTTCTCCTCTCCATGGCACCAACCAACACCAACACCACTACAACAACCCTTTTTCATTTCTCCCTCCCTTTTTATTCTCTTAATACTCCCCTCTTTCTCCATCATTTTTCCTTAAAGAAGAAAAATACTATTGCTTACTTTTTAGAGTTCTTTCTTTTACTCTTAGGCTCACGATTATCTCTCCTCTCATGTTCCTTGTCTTTCTTCTCCAGTGAACTACTTTTCGACTCCAACAAACCCCACTTCATGACTGTGACTACATTTTTATGTATACATATTTTTATTGAATCTTATTTTTTATTGTATTGCTTTTGATATCGCAATCTTTGTCCTAGTTTTTCATGTCTCCAATGGCCTATTTTTCTCGCTAATCTTGCTTATCTTTTGAACAAAATCACACATTTTGCTATGAGTTTCTTCTAGCGGTTAACTTTTGTGCTAATTGAGTATCTTTGACCACTCTAACGATGCTTGTTTGTTGTTATAATATTTTTTATGCTACTTTATTTGGCTATAATGAAATTTTTGGACCATTTTATTTCTTAGCATTTTATTAAATTAATAATGAGCAAATACTACATTACATGGTCAATGGCAATATCCCTCCTTCGGATTTTCAAGGCCTTCCCCATAACAAAAGACGGATTTTATTTTCTCAAGTTTACTTATTTTATATCAAGTATCAATACATGGCCAATGAAAAAAATTCCGTCGATTTTTGAGGCCTCCACAAATAAAAGACGGACATTTTGTATACAAATACGTAACAAAAATAAATAAATATGGGCGATGACGAAATTATTATATCATCACAACAACACAAAAGTTTTATGATTCGTATCTTGGCAAGGCGATCTAGGATGGCCGATAAATTCGAGCAACCACTTCGTAGCCATGGCGTATCCAAAACTTAATCCGAGCCCACTTTATACCAAAAAATCTATTTTATTTATACATGTAAACATATTTGATTTTGATAATTATTTATTCATTACTAATATTCATATCCAGTGTGTATACAGGTTCTCGGAGACACTTTCGAAAGACGATGTTTAAAAGGAGATCTCCTCAAATTCATTGATTGTATTTACTTTTATATTCTTACAAAATTGTACAAATATTAATCATAGTGAAAACTTTACTTTTGGAGCGTCGGGTGGGGATGTCCTTCATTTACATATTCATTTTTGCGCGCTTAGACAAAACTTAGGCCGTTAGTATTTATTCAAAGAATTAAATCGATTTAGGTATCTAAGTAATTATTTCACATTCTTTACGTCAGATAATATTATAGTCTTTTCTTTAAAAATAACTCTATTTTTCTTATCCACAATTGATTATTTTTTTATTAATTTTGTTAAGTTAAAACTATTAGAGAATACTTTTTAAATATAAACAACACTCTATTTTCCATACATTACAAAGTATTTTTCTTTTCAAAAGAGTACTTTCTTTTTTCACACATATTCTTACACATCCTTTTATATTGTTTATATATTTCTATACACACATTTATGATAATATCTCTTATTTATATAATTAATACACACTCTTCACACATAAACTTTTTACATTATTTTTAATACATATTTTATATATTTATACTTTAAAAAAATTAATTTTTACCTCCTCCCTCTTTGATAAATTTAGTCTAGTCGGGTACCACATTTGTGGATTCTAAAGGATGCCTAACCCCTTCCCTTTGGAATAATTTGAACCCTTACCCAGAATCTAAATTGGTTTTCGCAGATTAAAACACAAGTCATACATGTCAATAATAAAAAATAGGTTTCCTTATTTTTCTTAAAAATTAGGTGGCGACTCTGTACAAAATCAATTCTTTTAGAGTCCATAAGTCGTGCTTGTTTTGACCTTGGTGAAAAATAGGGCATGACAGAATGGCGACTCCGCTGGGGAGTAAGCAGGTTCTAACCATAATAGACTCAATTTTTCAATTGAGGGAGGTACTTTTATATTTTGTATATGCTAATTATTTAATTTATTGATTCTTTATTTATTTCACATACTGCAAATTGTGTGAATTATCTGTGTCTTGCTCATAAGTTCTTTTCATTATTTGCAAATAATTTATCTGTGTTTTGCTCATAAATTCTTTACATTATTTCCACAAATTAATAGTACAGTCTTTAAAATTCTTTGATTCATTATTTGTTTATAAACACTGTATCTGTATATTCTAAAATTGTTGCACATTATTTTCAATCTATTTAATCGTAATCACGATTCTATCGAGTCTTTGGCCGTACACTTCACACACTGTGGTTCACGCGGGGTGTGTGTCTTGCACTCCCCCAAACCTTCTTTGGATTCCTTAGTTTCAGAGTAGGAGCGTTCAGATTATTATGCACCTTCTCGCAGTTGTCCGAATACCCTCTACCAACCTAGGTGAATCTACTCTTAGAATCCTTAGGTCGTTTGTATATACGATTTTGATCACCACTTTAGCCGGACGAATTTCTATTCTTTATTTATCACACATTCTTTATCTGATACATGTTTATGGAATATTATACATTTTTTGCATTCACTGTACATTTTTTAGTCGTACATATATGTTTTACACGTCATGTTCAACATTGTCCACTCAGTCTGATAATTTTGGTTGACTCGTGTTGAGTTAGAATTTTAATTCATCGCACTCATTTTGATCTCTACAACCGTCCTTCACCATCATATCATTTCACACCCATTTTTTATCCTTACAATCATTCTTTTGGACTCTACCATCTTTTCCAAGAACTATTAACACATTGTTATACATTCTTTTCATTCTCAAACATATTTTTTGGATTCGAACTTCCAGTCATACCACATTTCTTTTTCCACTACCATCAGCAATCCATAATAATTATACAAACCACCAATGACTGCATATCTGTCTGAACTACGTTTTGACTTGATTCTTGTAATGACAAGATACGTAGGCAGCCCTATATTAAGGGGTCGGTCTCTCCATTATTTCAGGATAATTTCTCCGGTATTCAAACTGGGGAAATTTTTTGAAATAGTTCAAAGTCGCTCTTTAAATGTATTATAAGGGCGCAAATCAACAACCCCCACAAATCCAAATCTCAATGGCATTAGTGCTTTGCTGGCTTACCTCTAAATGCTTACCCAATTTTGGTTTAAGAATATCAAGCTTTCTTCTTTCGAACGTCGTAAACCATTAAATTTATGATGATCGATCCTCACCTTCAAAAGCAAAGGTCTAACACTCTTTCAGCCATAACAATCCTTCCAACTGTGGTGAAGTAATGTCATAACTTCTCCAATGTACAACCTTCTCAATCTTGTTAACATACTGAAATAATGTCAAACCTCTGTCTACACTTGACATCCATCCTCTTGGTCTTCTAACCGGAGTAATTTCAATGCTTCATGTCTACGAGCAGTTTTCACTCGGTCACCTTTCACATTATTTTCAAGGATAGACACCATTTCATGACAATCATACATGCCACATACAAATCCACAAGTTTGTTCGAACTACGTTTTGACCTGATTCTCATCTCGATTCATCTTGATGAGATATGTAGGCAACCCTACACAAGGGTTCGGTCTTTCCACTGTTTCAAAATAATTTCCCAAGACGATAAACTGGGGCAAATTTTTGAAATAGTCCAATGACGCTCTCAAAAAACCTTCAAAAGCGTCGATCAATCTCTTTAAATCCAAAATTTAAGAATATCAATGTCAGCCTGATCACAATATCCATCTGAATTTCATCTCAAAGTCATGAGACATAAGTCTTTCTTCACACCTTCCCCCTTTACCTTTCAGTTGCCCCGCCAGTCGAGGGCTCTTACATTACATTTGCCCCGCCAGTTGAGGGCTCTTGTAATCCTGCTGCCCCGCCAGTCGAGGGCATTTACATTTTAGTTGCCCTTGCCAGTTATGGGCATTAACATTGTAGCTACTCCGCCAGTAGGAGATCTTTTACATTATACACTGGACACTTATCAGGGAGCATCATGTAATAAAAGATGGAGAAATGAGTTTCAATTCCATAGAAGCAAACATCCCTTCTTAAAACTAAGAAGTTTTCTTTGAACGTAGGAGAAACAACATCATCCCAAAACACACGGAAGAACCACATTGGTCTCCTATTTCAAACACACCACCTGGACACGGGGCCTAACTCCATCCCTCTTAATGTCTTAATCTGAGAACAACACTAACACTTCTTCTCTTACTCTTGCAGGATAAATGATCTATGGACTAAACATGGGGCATCGAATTCCACAATACATCAACACATAGTGGGACAAACAAATTAGGGGAGTCTTTGACCAAACGGTTACACTTTTCCACTCTATCATTTTCTTGACTTCTCTAATTTCACTCTTTCTCATATTTCTACAGGAAGATCATTCCCGCCAATAGGTGGGGATGATCACAATAATTCATATAAAGGCATCTCAGGAAGCAGCAAAACAAAAAGTGCCCTTAAAGGCAATCGGGAGGTCGCTGCATGTCATCCCCTAAAACAAACAGGAAACGATCACCGCAACGAACGATCCCCATAAATAATTGAGAGATCGCACCAATGATTCTGCCCGCAAACAATCAGGAGTCACTCTCTCATCAACGATATCACCCAACATCGGTCTTACGAGGCATCGCTCTGAGTTTGTCTATACCTCTGTATTACTTTTGTATATATGTTTATGTTCAGTAAATATCTTTGTCTTGCATTTCTTCAACACATGAATCTATTTTCATGTATACATTTTATTCCTTATCTCCACAAACTACGCGAACCTGATTCTCATGCTCAATGAGATACGTAGACAACCCTTTTGAGTTCGGTATTTCATATTAAAAAAAAAAAGAAAAAAAGAGTCTATTTTAGTCCATATCTTCCCGAACTACACGAACCTGATTCTCATTTTCATGAGATACGTAGGGAGTCCTTTTGGGTTCGGTGTTCCTTGTTGAAAAAAAAAGAAAAAAAAAAGTTCATTTTTCTATCTCACATTTTCTATCTCCATAAACTACGCATACTTAATTTTCATATAGGTGAGATGCGTAGGCAATTCTTTTCGAGTTCGATACTCTTTTATCAAAACATCCAAAAAAAAAAAAGTTTGTTTTCCTGCTTCACATCTTATATTTTATCCTCCTGAACTACGCAGACCTGATTCTTGTTTTCACAAGATACGTAGGCAATCCTCATTTGAATTCGGTCCCATTCTTTCAAAAAAAAAAATCAATCAAAGTTCTTATTTGGTTGGTACCAACACAGTTAGGAGTGTACATGGGAAAAAACAAATTGGTATGATGGAGAGGATCGACTTCATAGTAAACCATAGATTCATTTGGTACCTCTTAATCATACCTAAGTGACACTTGAAAAAATTCTCTTGCATACATCCAAGACAAGAACGAAGCCAACCTCATCGTCTCATGTGCATTGTGTGGTGAGCTTTAGATTAATTCACTACATTACATTGTTGATCTAGAACTTGGCCTAAATGTTTGTTGAGGCGAAATTCTGAGTTGCACTTTGTTTAGGAAAGGATCGTAGGCCTTCCTTGACCTGATTGTGCCTTTCATAGCCCGCCAAATGACATTAATCCTTAGCATTCCCCCTTTGAGCCTAAAGTCTTTTCTTTGGACAGCCACATCTTAGCCCATACCTTTTGAGTGCTTACATGCACTATCTCTCTCTTGGCCCAACCTCTTTGAGCGCACTAAATATGTGCAAATTGTGGCCGAAGATTCAAGATCAAAGATGCCAAAGACGAAAGATATAAAGGTCCCAGAAGAACAAAAATGAAAAGACGACTTCAAAGTAGAAGGAGCAAAAACCCCAAACAAAAAAAAAAAGAAAAAAAAAGAAAGAACTCCAACAAAGGTGGAGAATCTTAAAAAAAAAATGTATTTATTGAAAAGAAAGGGGAAAATACTCCAGCAAGAGATTCGAAAGAAGTCAGAGCAAATACAAAATAAGGGACAACAAAGCAAGACAAAGAAGATCAAGCGTCAAAGAGCGATAAATATCAAAAGCACAGATACAGTGTGACACTCATTGAGGGATTAGTCACTTTAATCCCAAAGTCCATCCTACCCATCCCCAAGCCTACATTACAAGCCGATAACAAGTCCTACATGATCCTATTCCAAGTGTTCTCACATTAGTGGATACTTACATGAAGGGCAAGCCTATGGTATCACAATTGCATGCATTGAATTGTTTTTCTGAGTGTGAGTGTATTTCTCTAGACGTCCCCAAATTCAAAAATAAAACTACTCAAATATGTGTGAGAATGGGACTTTCTTTCTAGAGAGGGCACGTGAAATATAAGGATAGGTATAGTTCAAAATCTTTGTTTGAAGCAAGACGAACAAATCTTGTTGATACTTAGGTATGTCTGAGGTACCACTTGAAACTGTAGGAATTACCTCAAAATCAATCTCGGTTAGCTGGGAAGAAAATGGGAGAATTCTTATGCACACTACTAATTGTTGGTACCAACTAAAGTTAAGACACGATTATAGCTTTTTCATATGTCAGCATTTTTACAAAGAAAATACAAAATAATTTTCATTCTTTTTCAAAGCGTCCACCCCCAAATACAAACAAATTTTCTTTCTTTTTCAAGATTCCAACTTTCAAATACGGGCCATTTTTACTTTTCATTCAAGGCGCCCACCTCTAAATACTGATAGTTGACTTTCCTTCCCAATCACTCACCTTCAAATACAGACATTTCACTTCTCTGTTAAGTGTCCTCCTTCTAATTTGAGTATTATATTTTAACAGCCCCGCCAGTCGAGTGGCTATTACATTTTAATGGCTCCGCCAGTTAAGAGCATATTACATTTCCATAGCCCGCCCAGTTGAGAGGCTATTACATTTAATGGCTCCGCCAGTCGAGAGCCCTTACATTTTAATGGCTCTGCAAGTCGAGAGTCTCTTCAATTTGAATAGCCCCGCCAGTCGAGAGGCTGTTACATTTCAATGACTCCGCTAATTGAGTGTCCCTTGCATTTCAATAGCCCCCCTAGTCGAGAGGCTATTACATTTTAATGGCTCCGCCAGTCGAGAGCCCTATTACATTTCAATATCGAGAGGCTATTAAATTATAATGGCTCCACCAGTCGAGAGCCCCTTGCATTTAAATATCCCTGCCAGTCGAGAGGCTATTACCTTTTAATTGCTCCGCCAGTCGAGAGCTCTTTACATTTTAATAGTCTCGCCAGCCGAGAGACTATTATATTTCAGTTGCTCCGCCAGTCGAGAGGCTATTACATTTTAATGACTCCGTCAGTCGAGAGTCCATTGCATTTTAATAGCTCCGCCAGTCGAGAGGCTATTACATTTTAATGGCTCTGCCAGCAGAGAGTTTATTACATTTCAATAGCCCTGTCAGTCAAGAGGCTATAATATTTTAATGGCTCCGCCAGTTGAGAGCCCTTTTACATTTTAATAGCCCCGCCAGTCGAGAGGCTATTACATTTAATGGCTCCGCCAATCGAGAGCCCATTATATTTTAATAGCCCCGCCAGTCGAGTGGCTATTACATTTTAATGGCTCCGCCAGTCGAGAGCCCCTTACATTTTAACAGCCCCGCCACTCGAGTGGCTATTACATTTTAATGGTTCCGCCAGTCAAGAGCCCATTACATTTCGATAGCCCCGCCAGTCGAGAGGCTATTACATTTAATGGCTCCACCTGTCGAGAGCCCATTACATTTTAATAGCCCCGCCAGTCGAGTGACTATTACATTTTAATGGCTCCACCTGTCGAGAGCCCATTACATTTTAACAGCCCCGCCAGTCGAGTGGCTATTACATTTTAATGGCTCCGCCAGTTGAGAGCATATTACATTTCCATAGCCCCGCCAGTCGAGAGACTATTACATTTAATGGCTCCTCCAGTCGAGAGCCCTTACATTTTAATGGCTCCGCCAGTCGAGAGTCTCTTCAATTTCAATAGCCCCGCCAGTCGATAGGCTATTACATTTTAATGACTCCGCCAATCGAGAGTCCCTTGCATTTCAATAGCCCCCCCAGTCGAGAGGCTATTACATTTTAATGGCTCCGCCAGTCGAGAGCCCTATTACTTTTCAATATCGAGAGGCTATTAAATTATAATGGCTCCACCAGTCGAGAGCCCCTTGCATTTTAATAGCCCTGCTAGTCGAGAGGCTATTACCTTTTAATTGCTCCGCCAGTTGAGAGCTCTTTACATTTTAATAGTCTCGCCAGCCGAGAGACTATTATATTTCAGTTGCTCCGCCAGTCGAGAGGCTATTACATTTTAATGACTCCGCCAGTCGAGAGTCCATTGCATTTCAATAGCCCCGCCAGTCGAGAGGCTATTACATTTTAATGGCTCTGCCAGCTGAGAGTTTATTACATTTCAATAGCCCTGTCAGTCGAGAGGCTATTATATTTTAATGGCTTCGCCAGTTGAGAGCCCTTTTATATTTTAATAGCCCCGCCAGTCGAGAGGCTATTACATTTAATGGCTCCGCCAATCAAGAGCCCATTATATTTTAATAGCCCCGCCAGTCGAGTGGCTATTACATTTTAATGGCTCCGCCAGTTGAGAGCCCATTACATTTCGATAGCCCCGCCAGTCGAGAGGCTATTATATTTAATGGCTCCACCTGTCGAGAGCCCATTACATTTTAATAGCCCCGCCAGTCGAGTGACTATTACATTTTAATAGCTCCACCTGTCGAGAGCCCATTACATTTTAATAGCCCCGCCAGTCGAGTGGCTATTACATTTTAATGGCTCCGCCAGTTGAGAGCATATTACATTTCCATAGCCCCACCAGTTGAGAGGCTATTACATTTAATGGCTCCGCCAGTCGAGAGCCCTTACATTTTAATGGCTCTGCCAGTCGAGAGTCTCGTCCATTTCAATAGCCCTGTCAGTCGAGAGGCTATTATATTTTAATGGCTCCGCCAGTTGAGAGCCCTTTTACATTTTAATAGCCCGCCAGTCGAGAGGCTATTACATTTAATGGCTCCACCAATCGAGAACCCATTATATTTTAATAGCCCCGCCAGTCGACTGGCTATTACATTTTAATGGCTCCGCCAGTCGAGAGCCTATTACATTTTAACAGCCCCGCCACTCGAGTGGCTATTACATTTTAATGGTTCCGCCAGTCAAGAGCCCATTACATTTCGATAGCCCCGCCAGTCGAGAGGCTATTACATTTAATGGCTCCACCTGTCGAGAGCCCATTACATTTTAATAGCCCCGCCAGTCGAGTGACTATTAAATTTTAATGGCTCCACCTGTCGAGAGCCCATTACATTTTAACAGCCCCGCCAGTCGAGTGGCTATTACATTTTAATGGCTCCACCAGTTGAGAGCATATTACATTTCCATAGCCCCGCCAGTCGAGAGACTATTACATTTAATGGCTCCGCCAGTCGAGAGCCCTTACATTTTAATGGCTCCGCCAGTCGAGAGTCTCTTCCATTTCAATAGCCCCGCCAGTCGAGAGGCTATTACATTTCAATGACTCCGCCAATCGAGAGTCCCTTGCATTTCAATAGCCCCCCAGTCGAGAGGCTATTACATTTTAATGGCTCCGCCAGTCGAGAGCCCTGTTACATTTCAATATAGAGAGGCTATTAAATTATAATGGCTCCACCAGTCGAGAGCCCCTTGCATTTCAATAGCCCTGCTAGTCGAGAGGCTATTACCTTTTAATTGCTCCGCCAGTCGAGAGCTCTTCACATTTTAATAGTCTCGCCAGCCGAGAGACTATTATATTTCAGTTGCTCCGCCAGTCGAGAGGCTATTACATTTTAATGACTCCGCCAGTCGAGAGTCCATTGCATTTCAATAGCCCCGCCAGTCGAGAGGCTATTACATTTTAATGACTCTGCCAGCTGAGAGTTTATTACATTTCAATAGCGCTGTCAGTCGAGAGGCTATTATATTTTAATGGCTCCGCCAGTTGAGAGCCCTTTTACATTTTAATAGCCCCGCCAGTCGAGAGGCTATTACATTTAATGGCTCCGCCAATCGAGAGCCCATTATATTTTAATAGCCCCGCCAGTCGAGTGGCTATTACATTTTAATGGCTCCGCCAGTCGAGAGCCTATTACATTTTAACAGCCCCGCCACTCGAGTGGCTAATACATTTTAGTGGTTCCGCCAGTCAAGAGCCCACTACATTTCGATAGCCCCGCCAGTCGAGAGGCTATTACATTTAATGGCTCCACCTGTCGAGAGCCCATTATATTTTAATAGCCCCGCCAGTCGAGTGACTATTACATTTTAATGGCTCCACCTGTCGAGAGCCCATTACATTTTAACAGACCCGCCAATCGAGTGGCTATTACATTTTAATGGCTCCGCCAGTTGAGAGCATGTTACATTTCCATAGCCCCGCCAGTTGAGAGGCTATTACATTTAATGACTCCGCCAGTCGAGAGCCCTTACATTTTAATGGCTCTGCCAGTCGAGAGTCTCTTCCATTTCAATAGCCCCGCCAGTCGAGAGGCTATTACATTTCAATGACTCCGCCAATCGAGAGTCCCTTGCATTTCAATAGCCCCCCCAGTCGAGAGGCTATTACATTTTAATGGCTCCGCCAGTCGAGAGCCCTATTACATTTCAATATCGAGAGGCTATTAAATTATAATGGCTCCACCAATCGAGAGCCCCTTGCATTTCAATAGCCCTGCCAGTCGAAAGGCTATTAACTTTTAATTGCTCCGCCAGTCGAGAGCTCTTTACATTTTAATAGTCTCGCCAGCCGAGAGACTATTATATTTCAGTTGCTCCGCCAGTCGAGAGGCTATTACATTTTAATGACTCCGCCAGTCGAGAGTCCATTGCATTTCAATAGCCCCGCCAGTCGAGAGGCTATTACATTTTAATGGCTCTGCCAGCTGAGAGTTTATTACATTTCAATAGCGCTGTCAGTCGAGAGGCTATTATATTTTAATGGCTCCGCCAGTTGAGAGCCCTTTTACATTTTAATAGCCCCGCTAGTCGAGAGGCTATTACATTTAATGGCTCCGCCAATCGAGAGCCCATTATATTTTAATAGCCCCACCAGTCGAGTGGCTATTACATTTTAATGGCTCCGCCAGTCGAGAGCCCATTACATTTTAACAGCCCCGCCACTCGAGTGGCTATTACATTTTAATGGTTCCGCCAGTCAAAAGCCCATTACATTTCGATAGCCCCACCATTTGAGAGGCTATTACATTTTATGGCTTTGCCAGTCAATAGCCCTTTGCATTTCAATAGCCTCGCCAGTCGAGAGGCTATTACATTTTAATTGCTCTGCCAGTCGAGAGACCTTTACATCTAATAGCCCCTCCTGTCGAGAGGCTATTACATTTCAATTACTCCGCCAGTCGAGAGCTCTTTACATCTCAACAGCCTTGCTAGTCAAGGGCCTTTACATCTTGGT
This sequence comes from Capsicum rhomboideum, assembly GCA_031232105.1. Lineage (NCBI taxonomy): Eukaryota > Viridiplantae > Streptophyta > Magnoliopsida > Solanales > Solanaceae > Capsicum > Capsicum rhomboideum. The sequence continues at coordinate 139,765,428 of CP124716.1, forward strand.
TGCTTCGTCAGTCAGAGATTCTTTGCATTGCATGCTTTCTCCTCCATTCATGCTAAATCCTTCCACCGTTATCACAAAAGAAAACAATCACATTATAATTCAACAATGGGGCAAATTTTAAGTCAATAAAATTTTGCTGCAACTCACACTCGAACTACATTGACCTGATTCTCGTGACACTCGAGATATGTAGGAAGCTCTATGTGGAGTTCGGTTATCATGATCACATGATCATTCTTTCTCCCCAGCGAGTACACAATCTTGCATCCCCAACATCTCACAACTCTATATAGGGGCAATTTATAAAGGACGTTAGAAATATACGAATGCTTTCATTCACAAACAGTCCTTCTCTTCAAATCATTTTCAAACGACTTGCCCGCCCATAACAACATGACACAGGGTCGTCCACCCCTTATAACAGGACAAGAGGCAACTCGCCTAATCTTTTGAACTACACCCGACCTGATCCTCATGCAACTCAAGGTATGTAGGCAACTCTAAATTAGAGTTCGGTCAAATTTTTTGTCAGATATGATTTTTTGTCGAGCAAAATTGGCTACACGTCAACGTTTTCGTCTGAAGACTTCTACATTGTCTTCATACGAAAAGGGGCAACTGTTGACACCCAATTTTGGCTCTCCGTGCTTAAAATTAACGTCTTCAGGCTTCCTGATTGTTAAAGAGCACAAAATATAATTTTCATCCATTTTTTACAATTTATTGAAATTATCCTTATTCTAGGATTTTTATCAATTTATTGTCATATTTTAACTTTTCACAATTTATTGATAATTATCCTTAATTTCATAAATATTAGGATTTTTATCAATTTATTGTCATTTTAATTCTTAACAGTCATCTACACATACATAATATGAGTAGTATGATTTCATTCTTAACCATACAATACATTTATTTTTACATTTAAATTTATACTTACATTTTTTTTAAAAAAATTATATATATATTAGCTATATTTTTAGACACAATTCATACATAGCAAATATAGTTTATTCTCATATATTTTAAAACTCACATTGTGTAAATTATTCGAAAATAAATTACACAACATGTATAATATTTTCTTGTCCCATGATATTTCTTATTTTACTCTCAAAAGAAAAAAAAAAACACATTCCTTAAATCTTGGCTACTTCACCTACTACTTTTAATTTCTACTTTTTGACTTTTTCCATCTATCATCCCTAAATTAAGGGATTTGTTTGTTGACATTTGGAGAAGGGCAATTGATAGGTTTTATTTTTAAATACATAACTACATATAGACACATTCACATACACACACAATCTTTCTCTTTCTCTTCTCAAAACTATCTTCTCCATTTCACCTCTCCCCCTTCTTCCTCTCTTTTTCTCCTCTCCATGACACCAACCAACACCAACACCACTACAACAACCCTTTTTCATTTCTCCCTCCCTTTTTATTCTCTTAATACTCCCCTCTTTCTCCATCATTTTTTCTTAAAGAAGAAAAATACTATTGCTTACTTTTTAGAGTTCTTTCTTTTACTCTTAGGCTCACGATTATCTTTCCTCTCATGTTCCTTGTCTTTCTTCTCCAGTGAACTACTTTTCGACTCCAACAAACCCCACTTCATGACTGTGACTATTTTTATGTATACATATTTTTATTGAATCTTATTTTTTATTGTATTGATTTTGATATCGCAATCTTTGTCCTAGTTTTTCATGTCTCCAATGGCCTATTTTTCTCGCTAATCTTGCTTATGTTTTGAACAAAATCACACATTTTGCTATGAGTTTCTTCTAGCGGTTAACTTTTGTGCTAATTAAGTTTCTTTGACCACTCTAACGATGCTTGTTTGTTGTTATAATATTTTTTATGCTACTTTATTTGGCTATAATGAAATTTTTGGACCATTTTATTTCTTAGCATTTTATTAAATTAATAATGAGCAAATACTACATTACATGGTCAATGACAATATCCCTCCGTCGGATTTTCAAGGCCTTCCCCATAACAAAAGACGGATTTTATTTTCTCAAGTTTACTTATTTTATATCAAGTATCAATACATGGCCAATGAAAAAAATTCCGTCGATTTTTGAGGCCTCCACAAATAAAAGATGGACATTTTGTATACAAATACGTAACAAAAATAAATAAATATGGGCGATGACGAAATTATTATATCATCACGACAACACAAAAGTTTTATGATTCGTATCTTGGCAAGGCGATCTAGGATGGCCGATAAATTCGAGCAACCACTTCGTAGCCATGGCGTATCCAAAACTTAATCCGAGCCCACTTTATACCAAAAAATCTATTTTATTTATACATGTAAACATATTTGATTTTGATAATTATTTATTCATTACTAATATTCATATCCAGTGTGTATACAGGTTCTCGGAGACACTTTCGAAAGACGATGTTTAAAAGGAGATCTCCTCAAATTCATTGATTGTATTTACTTTTATATTCTTACAAAATTGTACAAATATTAATCATAGTGAAAACTTTACTTTTGGAGCGTCGGGTGGGGATGTCCTTCATTTACATATTCATTTTTGCGCGCTTAGACAAAACTTAGGCCGTTAGTATTTATTCAAAGAATTAAATCGATTTAGGTATCTAAGTAATTATTTCACATTCTTTACGTCAGATAATATTATAGTCTTTTCTTTAAAAATAACTCTATTTTTCTTATCCACAATTGATTATTTTTTTATTAATTTTGTTAAGTTAAAACTATTAGAGAATACTTTTTAAATATAAACAACACTCTATTTTCCATACATTACAAAGTATTTTTCTTTTCAAAAGAGTACTTTCTTTTTTCACACATATTCTTACACATCCTTTTATATTGTTTATATATTTCTATACACACATTTATGATAATATCTCTTATTTATATAATTAATACACACTCTTCACACATAAACTTTTTACATTATTTTTAATACATATTTTGTATATTTATACTTTAAAAAAATTAATTTTTACCTCCTCCCTCTTTGATAAATTTAGTCTAGTCGGGTACCACATTTGTGGATTCTAAAGGATGCCTAACCCCTTCCCTTTGGAATAATTTGAACCCTTACCCAGAATCTAAATTGGTTTTCGCAGATTAAAACACAAGTCATACATGTCAATAACAAAAAATAGGTTTCCTTATTTTCCTTAAAAATTAGGTGGCGACTCTGTACAAAATCAATTCTTTTAGAGTCCATAAGTCGTGCTTGTTTTGACCTTGATGAAAAATAGGGCATGACAACAATAATTATGCATAATAAATAAATCACGTAAATGTAGTCTACTATGACCTAACTGGACCACCATAAGCCCAAAAGGTACAAGCAAGTGAGAGAAGTAATTCAACCGAGCCCCTATAAGCCTGGTGAATGCAAACAGAGAAGAATGTACCGATAATCATAACTTTACGTGACCAATCATTAAAACCATACATGAGATTCTCTTCAAATCATAATGTCGGACTTGAACCAAATATGAAGAATCGTATCCTCATAACAGTGCCATGAACAAATCATAAATACCGAACTTGAATCGAAACTAGTAAATAACCTCACAGTAAAGAACACCCGAAGTCATAGCCTCCCTTAAACCAAATTATTATTAAATTACCAATTTTAACGATAACTCCACAAGGGTGGCATGGTCTAACCACTAAGTCTAAGAAGGAAACTTGAAGGTCAACCGGTACTAATTTAGGTATTTCAACTAGTCGGAAACAAAGAAAAGGTCTAAATCATCCTAAGGTTCAAGGATTTGCCTAAGGTAACAGAGGAAGGCCTCTTAAGTCTACAAAGAGCTAGTTTAGATAATTAACCTATGAAGAGGGCCGGCGGGGTCTGCTACTAGTCCCGAACACTGATGTCACCCAAATTACACCTCTAAACAAAGCATAAGACAGTCATTGATCAAATATAGGACCCAATGAGCTTGGGGTCGATCCCACAGGGAATAGGTTGAAATATCAATCAAGATGTATGTCGAGGCAATCAATAATGATTTCCAGTAAAAGAGGGGGACTTTTGAATAAATAATTCAGTAGTAACAATTATTGATTTGTTGGATTTGTAATTAATATGAGAAAAGCACTAGGACTGTGTTCCCCAATAACTTCATAACTCCATAGGTTCTTCGTACTTCGTAACTCCTCCCGGTGTTTGGAATGCAGAATTTATAGGTTATGTCTATTTAGAACAACTTTACGCTCTTGTCTAAGCAATATCCTCAAGTAAGTTTTCTCTTCTCCTAAACCTGAATTACTAACCCCAATCTTGGATCCTCGATAGTTAGCTCGGATTATCGACTCAAGCTATTAAGTGGAGGTTGATCGCTCCAAGTCTCTGTTGGTTGGTTCCTTCTTCCCATCCGTACTCATTCTTTCATCTAGAATACAGATTTGGCTAGTTCTAACGTTGCGCACCATCAAAAAACATTCAAACCCAAGGAAACAATCAATACACGTGAACACTGGTTGAAGATTACTCCGTACTATAGATCCTACTTTGTTAATCCCTCATGATTCCCACAACCCTAGTTATGGTGTTTAGCTACTCATAATTGCAAGCACACAAGAAGGATTCATAGGAGAAAGCATAATTATGAACTTATAAGAACAACAAGAAAAATTCCAAAACCTCACTTTGAATTAAAACCCTACGATTACTGTCTGTAAAATTTCAAAGCCAAAAGTTTACCTTAGAACCTTGCAAGAATGTAATAGAACGTAAAAGAAAATAAGAGTATTTATGGAAAAAATAAAGCCTATCCTAAACAAAATAGGAAATCTGAGTCGGTCATGTCAGACGAGTGAAAGGTACGATTGTGGTTAGATACCACGATCGTCTTTTAGTGCTCGTGGTTTGCTCATGGACTTTATCCTCTTCATGTCTTTAATGGTACGACCCTCAGTATGACTTCGTTACTTTTCTCATGATCGTACCGTGTAGTCGTCTGATCATCCTACACTTCAACTCCTGCAACCTTTACTTCTGGCCTTCAATCCCACGACCTCATGGTACGACTATCATATCTAGGTACGGTCGTGGGATCTTATCATCTGATCCTCTCCATACTTAGCTCCTGCAGGCATGTTTTTTAGGAAGTCCTTCCCACGATTAGGTGGTACGATCATATGATTTTTGTACGATCATGGGAGCTTTCATCTGATCACCACCTAAGAGTCACTTCTCGGCTTCTTCATATGTTGCCCAAGTATGATCGTGGTCAGATCCCACAGTCGTGGAAATGGTTGTTTAATGCTTTTTTTTTTGTCAAAAATCCAGCACTCCACTCTTTCGGACCTGTTTGACCTGCAAACACCCAAAAATCCATTATATCCACATAGAAAGACCCTTGTACTTGCAAATATTTACCGTTTTAAGTGTCTCAAATGCCGTAATTTCACGACACATCAACACCCTCAACTTAGACTATTTGCATGTCCTCAGGTAAAGAAAAAACTATACTATCATAACGCTTAACCAAGAGAAAAACCAAGAAAACTACGACTGTCAAATTTTTACAAAAATCATTTTCAGCACGCATCAAAAACACAGTTCAACACCCTCCAACCTCATCAAACTAACCAAATACTATACATACACAAAACATCAACCATATCACAATGGGATCAAGAAATGGCATCATATTATCAGTAGATGACCCAACACTTAAATAAATTACACTACCCAAACAAGCAGCAATTAAAATACAACCCTTATGCCCTCACGTCAATGAAGTCTCATCACTCATTATATGCAATGAATATCAAAAATTAGGACTAAGGAAAATCTCTCACTCTCACAAAGAAGTCAAGTCATATGCGTTTGATAACATAGACTTGCCTTTATTTTCTACGCCTTAGCTTTCAGATAGTAGGATTAGGATCACTATAAGACTTTCATTGGATTTTAATGTAGGCTTGGGGATAGGTATAGTACATATGGATACAGTGACTCAATCCCCCTTGACACTGTACTATTTCTGGCTCCACTTTCCTACTATCTTTTATTCTTTCTTTTTTCAATCTTTCGAACCCCGGGTGCGGTTTTATTTTCTCAACTTCTCTTTTCCTCTTGCTTTTTATTCTTTTCTCTTTCTCTTTTCTTTTTTTAACTTTCTTTACAAATTTTTTCTTTTTATTCTCTTTCTCTTATCACACAGCACCCGAGTCCCTTTTTCTTTTCTACTAATATTTTTGGCACACTCAATCTTTTATGCACCCCTACGATAGCCACCCTCAACTTAGGCAATTTGTCTGAGTTGAGGTGCACAGTGTCCAAGAAGGGACCAGGGCCAAAGTAGGTTCATTGTAAAAACCAGGTAGGTGAGTTGGCTAGTTTTAAAGAAAAGGGTCTACTTAGGCTTGAATTGGGGTTCAAGGAATATTTTATTCATTTGGTAGGCTCTTTTTGGATTTAATTTGACTGTTTCAAGAACGACCTATGATCCTTTCTTAACCTTCTATCCTACAACTTGGGCAAGACTAATCGGGCAATTTCTAGATCACACATACACTCCGACTAGGTAAAACCTTACACTCACTTAGCTCAGGGCTATCATTTCAGTCATTACCTATTCGATTCATGCAAACTTAGTCAAGGTTGTCCCACTAATAATCCTAATGTCATGACGAGATCCAAACTTTAGTTATAGTTTAAGTAAGCATACATACAGCACACACAAATAAATTTTTGGAGGGGTATCATTTAAATCATTCAAAAAATAGTTTGCATGCCCTTTTTAGTTCGACTGCACCAAGTTTTCTCAATTTTCTCTAGGTTACACATATAACACAAAAACATACAAAAATCAAATAAATCCAATAAAAACACCTAAAGATGTCCGTTCTAACTAAGATAGTGCAGTTTAGGGAAAAGAAACGGGACAAAAAAAACCCTCGACTGTGGTACACCCCACCCCTAACTTGGAAATCATGTAATGTCCCTATTACATGAAAATATAGAAAATTTAAAGACTAGGGTAAGGGACGTACCTATGGCGCACTATACGCCTAGCGTACTCTGCTCAGTCGGGGTCATAGATAGGACCCCTTATTTCTCCTCAGCTCTCATGGCCTCGGCTATGGCTGGGGCACTGTCCGATAAGTTGACACCGATGGCGACTGGTGTACTCAATGTATCAACTGTGGGGGCAGTTTTTGTACCCCCTAAACTCTGCTCAACCACCTCAACTGCAGGTGGTATCTCCACTCCCTCAGGAATACGTGTCTTAGAGGTATGCTCAGGTACTCTCTCCTTCTTTTTTTTTTCTCACCTTTACTTTTTCTTTTTTATGTCCCTTTTTCTCTCCTCCCCTTCTTGCAAAAATGCAAATCACCCTCTGTTTCCTCAGCCTCTGAATCATCTGCCTCAACTACTGGGGACCTTCTATAAAATTCTGGGACTAGTGAGTCCACATCAACTACTAACTGAGCCAAAGATTGCATGGGGAGAGGTGGAGGATGTGCAATCGAGACTATTTGCTCAATCAACTCCTTGGCCGCTTCCTTTAGTGTGGCCAAGTTAGTAGTAATCGCGCTTATGTATGGGGCCCAGATCTCATCTAACCTAGCCATTATCCGACTCTCAAAACTATCAAGGCGAGTCTAAACCACCCATACGGCTTCCCTAATCTTATCTATCACATAGGGCTTTACCTCTACCTCTAACTTATGGAATCGAGCATCATGAAACAACTAGTTCTGCATAATCTACTCCAACTGTGCTGTCGGGATCAAAGATTAGTTACAGGAACCAACTGACGGTCACCCGTAGGTGCTATGGCCTACTGAGAAAATGATGATGTAGCACCGACATCAGACGTCGATATCTCACTAGCTGGATTACCCCCCTCCGCATTCGATGGCAAGTCAGGTAGAGGACCCCGTGAGGCAGTCAAATTCCACACATCTTTGATCATTGCCATATCTGCACTCTTAGTTGGCTGAACAAATTTGCCAATCGTAGGAATAGAAGGCACATGTGAGTTCTATATTAACTGACTCAGTAAGCAAGGGAATGGAAATGTGGTGCTGAACTCCAGGGCTCCATCATGAATCTCTTCCGCAATGATGCACAGAATGTTCAGGTCTACTTCTTCCAAGAAAGCTACTATGAGGCCCGCATATGTTACACCAAATGTATTATCATTCGCCATGGGTGCAATGCGGTACCTCAGAATAGACCACCATACCTTGGCATTGAACTTCAAGGTGTGCTTATATATTTTTACCCATTAATCTAGGCCACTCTCTCTCCCGCCTCTGCAATGTGGTTCGCCAACCACTTATAATGCATGGTCTTGCCATCAACACTCAACTTCTTGAATTTCTTCAATTCAGTCATCCGATAGTCATCCTCTGGAGTCTCCTCAACGGGTATAAAAATATCTTTGAATAAGGCCTTAGAGATAGCCTTGATGGAAATATCACACTCCTTACCCCGAACCATCACAATCTCTAACCTGGGATGTTTCTTCATGTCTTGAACTTTTCGATGGGAGTTATGCTCTTTAGTTTTGCTACATAGTTGGCATAGAAATCCCTCACAAGCTCTGATCCATAGATGCAGAGTGGCCTACTCATCCACCCCAGTTGATACCTCTCAAACACTCGGACTACTTCTGGGACTTTTTGTATAGACTTAGCTAGAATTCGGGGCTCCTCTTGTATGCTCCTCTTTTGGTTTCTATTGTCTTTTATGGAAACCCCATCTAGATAGTAGTCTCTAGAATTTGGCACACTCCATCTCCTCTAGTCAGTACCTCTTTGAACTGGGGCAGCAGCTGGGCCCTTGGAGGATTTAGGATTTAATGCTTTCTCCTCCTCTGAGGAACTCATCTCATTCCCATGCTAATCATGTTCACCCCCATTTGGGTTTGAGTATTCCCTTCCCTCTTCAAATATGGGAAGATTAATGGGGGTAGCTATGAGTACCAACACCGTAGATGTAGCAGTGTATTTGGCCTTTCAATTCCCTTAGCCTTCGTTCTAGTGGTCTGAGATGAGGATTGATCAGCAGAAATACTAGTGGAAAGGTTAACCTCAGACTCATTTGAGCTTTTGGACTTACTTTTTGAGGTTGGAGATGTGTCTTTGAGTGCCCGCTTCTTAGAGATGTCCTTCTTCAGCTTGTTTTGTGACTTAGGTGCCATTGTACCAACATAGTAAAAAATTAGACTCAAATTTAAAATAATGTTACAGGTGCAGTAATTTACTCAGACGACCCTTCCTACGATCGTGCAATAAAGTTACGATCGTTCCTTTCGATCGTATGAAGGGCTTCCTAAAAGTACTGGGAAAACATCACATCAGACAAACCTATCCTACGATCGTGCTATGAAGGTACGATCGTACCTGTCATGCCCTATTTTTCACCAAGGTTAAAACAAGCACGACTTATGGACTCTACAAGAATTGAATTTGTTCAGAGTCGCCACCTAATTTTTAAGGCAAATAAGGAAACCTGTTCAATTATTGACATGTATGACTTATGTTTTGACCTGCGAAAATCAGTTTAGATTCTAGGTAAGGGTTCAAATTATTCTGAAGGGAAGGTGTTAGACATTCTTCAGAATCCACGAAATGTGGTACCCGGCTAGACTAAATTTATCAAGGAGGGAGGAGGTAAAAATCATTTTTTTGAGAAGGAAAATAATTAGAATATGTAAAAAATACATGTATAAAACATGGTATGTCAAATGCATATATAGACTTTATTATTGTAATATGTATGTATAGAAATAAGCAAAGTATGTTGTATGAAATATGTATAAAAATATATATGTGAAAAAAAGTATTCTTTTATGAAAGAAAATCACTTTTGTGTGTAATTTATGGAAAGAAAAGTAATTTTTATATTACACTAAAGAAAAAGTATTCAAATAATATTTTGTATTTGACAAAAATTAATGGGAGAAAAGATTAAATAAAATGAATGTTTATTTTGAAAGAAAAGACTGCACAATATTTTCTAATGGGAAAAAGTGTGAATTAATTGATTAAATATCCGAATAAGTTTGATTCTTTATATAAATATTAACGGCCTAAGTTTTGCCTAAGCGCATGGTGAGGGTTGCGTAAGTAAAGAATATCCCCCGCCCAACGCCCCAAAAATAAAGTTTTCACTATGATTAATATTTGTACAATTGTAAGAATGTAAAATACAATCATAAAATTTAAACTCCCTTTTTGAATGTCCTTTTCCGAGAAGTATCCTCAAGAACCTGTGTAAGCACTTGTTAAAAATATTAGTAATGAACAAATAATTATAAAAATATGTGTGCATATATGTATGTAAATGTGTATATGAAAAATGATATTTATCATATAGCGGGCTCAGATGAGGTTTTAGATACGCCATGGCTACGAATTGGTTGCTCGAATTTATCGGCCATCCTAAATCGCCTTGCCAAGATACGAATCATAAAACTTTTGTGTTGTCGTGATAATATAATGATTTCGTCATCGCCCATATTTATTTATTTTTGTCACGTATTTGTATACGTCATGTCCGTCTTTTTATTTGTGGAGGCCTCAAAAACCGACGGGAATTTTTTCATTGGCCATATAAAAATAAGTAAATTTGAGAAAATAAAATCCGTCTTTTGTTATGGGGAGGCCTCAAAAATCCGACGGAGAGATATTGTCATTGGCCATGTAATGTAGTATTTGCTCATTATTAATTTAATAAAATGTTAAGAAAAAAATGGTCCAAAAATTTCATTATATCCAAACGAAGTAGCATAAAAAATATTAGAACAACAAACAAGCATCGTTAGAGTGGTCAAAGAAATAGCACAAAAGTTAACCGCTAGAAGAAAGTCATAGCAAAATGTGTGATTTTGCTCAAAAGATAAGCAAGATTAGCAAGAAAAATAGGCCATTGGAGACATGAAAAATTAGGACAAAGATTATGATATCAGAAGCAATACAATAAGAAATAAGATTCAATAAAAATATGTATACATAAAAATGTAGTCATAGTCATGAAGTGGAGTTTGTTGAAGTCGATAAGTAGTCCACCGGAGAAGAAAGACAAGGAACATGAGAGGAGAGATAATTGTGAGCTTAAGAGTAAAAGAAAGAACTCTAAAAAGTGAGCAATAGTATTTTTTTTTTCTTTAAGAAAAAATGATGGAGAAAGAGAGGAGCATTAAGAGAATAAAAAGGGAGGGAGAAATGAGAGAGGGTTATTGTGGTGGTGTTGGTGTTGGTTAGTGTCATGGAGAGAAGAGAAAAAAGAGAGGAAGAAGGGGGAGCAAAGGGAGATGAGAAGAGTGTGTGTGTGTGTGTGTGTTTTTGAATGAAAAGAGATGAGTTAGTATATAAAAGAAAGAGGTAAAATCTTATCAAGTTTATTTCTTTTCCAAAATGTCAAAAACACATCCCTTGAATCTTGGGAAAGTGATAGAAAAAGTCAAAAGTTGAAAATAATGGAGAAGAAGAAAAAATTAAAATATAGTGAGTGTGTGTATGTGTGGATGAAGTCTTCAAAAAGCCTAAAATTAAGGGAGCAAGAATCTACTATTGTGTGTGTGGATAAGAAAAGAAAAGAAAAGAAAAAGGGAGATGATTTGTAGTCAAAATATGGTGGTTGAGAAAATCAAGGGATGTGTCTCTTTCCCTTTTTTAGAGGAATAAAAATAAAAAATATGATTGGACAAAAAGATATTACACATCATGTAATTTTATTTTCGAATAATATACAACAGTGTGAGTTTTGAATATCGGTGAACTCACTTTATTTGATATGTATGGACTGTGTCTAAAAATATAACTAATGTATATATAATTTTTAAAAATGTAAGTATAAATTTAAATGTAAAAATAAATGTATTGTGTGGTTAAGAATAAAAATCATACTGCTCGTATTGTGTATGTGCAGATGATAGTTAAGAATTAAAATGACAATAAATTGATAAAAATCCTAATATTTATGAAATTAAGGATAATTATCAATAAATTGGAAAAAGTTAAAATATGACAATAAATTGGTAAAAATCCTAATAATTATCAATAAATTGTAAAATGTGTAAAAATTGTATTTTGTGCTCTTTAACGGCTAGGAAGCCTAAAGACGTTAATTTTAAGCACGGAGAGCCAAAATTGGGTGTCAACAGCTTGCCCCTTTCCGTATGAAGATAATTTAGAAGTCTTCAGACGAAAACGTTGACGTGTAGCCAATTTTGCTCGACAAAAATCATATTCTGACGAAAAATTTGACCGAACTCTAATTTAGAGTTGCCTACATACCTCGAGTTGCACGAGGATCAGGTCGGGTGTAGTTCAAAAGATTAGGTGAGTTACCTCTTGTCCTATTATAAGGGATGGATGACTGTGAAATGATTATTTAGAAAAGAACTGTTTGAGAATGAAAGTGTTCGCATATTTCCGACATCTTTTCAAAATTGCCCAGTATCGAGTTGTAAGATGCTGGGGATGCAAAATTGTGTACTTGCTGGGGAGAAAGAATGATTATTGATGTGATGACTGAACTCTGCATAGAGATTCCTACATATCTCGCGTGTTACGAGAATCAGGTCAATGTAGTTCAAAAATGTGAGTTTCAGTAAAAATTTATTGACTTAAAACTAGTCCTGAGGGATCAGAACAATGATTAAGAGGGTTGACAAGGTCGAATTCCACTAAAAAGGCCCTAAAATGGCTAACTTTAACCTTTAAACACTAAATAGCAACCAAGTCATAAAACCCTACCTTTGCTAGCATAATATTACACAAATACCAAAATTAAGCTCAATCTGAGAAGAAAGTAAGCCTAGCCTACCTGGACGGCGCCGAAAGTTTGATAAAGTCCACTAGATTGGAGTTTTTCCCTTTCGAAAACCTTCCACACAATGCCACGCTATCAAAATAATAATCTACGCGTAAATACTAGAATAAAAATTCCCATATTCCATATAAATGCTCCGAGTCCAAAATCGAGCCAAATATCCCATGTGAGGCCCACTTACAGGATCATAAATTTGAAACTTTCAAAACGTCCCTCTAAGCTCAAGGATCATTTACCCTTTAAAATGGGTAAAATTCGAGCACAAATGGGCCCCAAATCAGCCCGCAAGGTAAACTAGGGATTTAAAGTTAATCGGAGAATTAGACTAGAAATTAAATGGAAACTTACGAAAATACCGATGAGAAAGTGACCCCAACGACCTCTCTAACTCACCCCGACACCCAAGGATCGATCTCCACTCTCTCTAATCTCTCTAGGGTGTTTATGGTTTTGGGATTTAAGAAAAAGGGCAAGAAATTGGGTTCTACAACTTTAAATGCTGCCAGGGGTCCCCTTCATCGCGAAGGAGGGGATCCCGTCGCGAACACGACTCTTGACCCGATAAACCCTTTGCAAATACAGCCGGCTTACCGCTAATGAGAAGGAGAAATCCTGGACCGGTGAGCCGACTTGCCCTTCACGAATGCAAAGGCTAGCTCGCGAACGTGAAGGCCAAGTTTCCCTGACCTTTGCGAATGCAGCCATGCCTCGTGATTGCGAAGGCCAATAAATGGCTACACCAACAATTGCTACACCAACAAAACTTGGCCACGTGCCAAGTGCCCGATCGGACCCTCGATATTTGTTTGGAATCTCGTGAATGCAAATGAATTATGCTACCTTATCAAATTTGGCATTTTGTACTCAACGGAGCCATCGTAATTCCCAATCGAAGTCATTTTGATATAATACGAGTCCCACACCAAAGGGCCATTTTAACCAAAATCCACTCAATAGCCCAAAATGAGTTCGAAAGTCTTGGGTTGACCAATGCACCAACAACGTTCATGGATCTGATGAACCATGTGTTCAGGCCCTATTTGGATTTCTTTGTGATTTTCTTCATTGATGACATCCTTGTGTATTCGAGGAGCAGGGAGGAACATGAGCAACATTTGAGGATTGTACTCTAGACTTTGAGAGATCATAGGCATTTTGACAAATTCTTAAAGTGCGAGTTTTGGCTTGATTCTGTTACATTCATAGGGCATATGGTGTCTAAGGATGGAATTATGGTGGATATAGCAAAGATTGAGGCTATTCATGATTAGGCCAGACCTACGTTTCCAACTGAGGTTCGTAGCTTTATTGGTTTGGCATACAAAGCCGTTTACTTGAGGTCTAGGCCCGATACCCAAATTTAAACAGCGAAGACTTCTAAATAGGGAATTGGCTCTAAAAACCAAACGAACTGCCCGATAATCGAACTGTCGGCTCCAGCAAGTCATAAATGCCTTGGGGAAGCTATGAGAAAGCTCTAAATGTTAAATTAGTGAGAAAATACAGAAAATTACCTGGACATTCAGTACAGGTAACCAAGGAAGGACTCCTATGTCTACAAGGAGCTAGTTTAGATAATTAACCTAAGAAGAGGGTCGGTGGGGCCAGCTACTAGTCCTGAACACCCATACTAATGCAGATATCTACCGCAAACTTACCCTAAGGCTTTACAATTTTTACCCTAAGGCATGAGGTAATCCAAAACTAGTCCTAAGGGATTATAACAACGATTAAGAGGGTTGACAAGTTTGAATTCCACTAAAAAGGCCCTAAATTGGCTAAATTTAACCCTTAAGCACTAAAATAGCAACCGAGTCATAAAACCTTACCCATCGCTAGCATAATATTACACAAATACCAAAATCAATCTCAATCTGAGAAGAAAGTAAGCCTAGCCTACCTGGACACCGTCGAAAGCTCGATAAAGTCCACTAGATCGGAGTTTTTCCCTTTTGAGAAGCCTCCGCATGATGCCACGCTATCAAAATAATAATCTACACTTAAATATGAGATTAACAATACCCATATTGCATATAAATTCTCTGAGTCCAAAATTGAGCCAAAAATCCCATATGGAGCCCGCTTGCGGGATCACAAATTTGAAATCATCACAACGTCCCTCTAAGCTCAAGGATTATTTATCCTAAAAAGGGGTGAAATCCAAGCACAAATAGGCCCTAAATCAGCCCACAAGGTAAACTAGGGATTTAAAGTTAACTGGATAATTAGACTAGAAATTAAATGGAAACTTACAAAAATATCGATGAGAAAGTGACCCCAACGACCTCTCTAACTAACCCCTGACACCCAAGGATCAATCTCTACTCTTTCTATGCTCTCTAGGGTTTTTATGGTGTTGGGACTTAAGAAAAAGGGAAAGAAATCGGGTTCCACAGCTTTAAATGCTATTAGAGGTCCCCTTCATCGCCAACGCGGGGACCCCATTGCGAACGCAACTCTTGACCAGGCCAACCCTTCGCAAAAGCGACCGGCTTACCGTGAACGCAAAAGAGAAAACCTGGAAAACCTGGATCAGTGGGCCAGCTAACCCTTCACGAACGCGAAGGCTAGCTCGTGAATGCGAAGGCCATGTTTCCCTAACTTTCACGAATGTGGCCATGCCTAGCGATCGGGAAGGCCAATAAATGGCTACACCAGCAAAACTTGGCCAAGTGCCAAGTTTTTGATCGGACCATCGGGATTCGTTTAGAATCCCGTGAATACAAACGAACCATGCAAACCTATCAAATTCGACATTTCAAACTCAACGGTACCATCAAAATTTCCAACCGAGGTTGTTTCGATATAATATGGGTCCCACACCCAAGGGCCATTTTAACTAAAATCCACCCAATAGCCCAAAATGAGCCCGGAAGTCTTGGGACCCAAATCAAGGGCCCCCCTGCCCTAAAATTAATGTTTCGGAGCTAACGAAACTGTCAGAGTTGGCATACGAGGCTGTTTACCTAAAGTTTTAGTCAGATACCCAATTCTTAACAATGAAGACTTCAAAATAGAGAATTGACTCTAAAAACCAAACGAACTACCCGATGACCGAACTGTCAGCTCCAGCAAGTCATAAATAACTTGGGGGCAGCTATGGGAAAGCTCTAAATGCCAAAATAGTGTAAAAATGCAGAGAATGACTTGGAGAGTCATTTCAACTAATTTAGCTTTAATATGAATAGCATAATAGGTTTTGGAGTTTAGGTTTTGAAGTTGAATATTTGTTGGCTTCTTGTCGTTTCTATTATCCACGCCCAAAGCAAAAAAAATTTGATGTTTCATTATTTTAAAACTTGATGTATAAAATTGCATCTATAAATTTATTCTGTACGATTCAATATTTTTTCAATTTATTTTTATAAAATTTAAAGCCTACCTTATGTTTTAGTACAATAGTTATAAATTTACATAAG
This sequence comes from Capsicum rhomboideum, assembly GCA_031232105.1. Lineage (NCBI taxonomy): Eukaryota > Viridiplantae > Streptophyta > Magnoliopsida > Solanales > Solanaceae > Capsicum > Capsicum rhomboideum. The sequence goes on from CP124716.1 coordinate 139,781,662, forward strand.
TACCTACGATTTTATAAAAAAAAAACCTAAAAATTCGTTCGATACGATCCAATTCGATCGATTAAGTGTGTTTTTAAAAAGTCATTGACAACCCTATGTCCAACCAAACCCTTCATTACAATTTTGGGAACATTATTTTTCAAGAAAAAATCATGCTTCATACAAATAAAAAAATTAGTTATATTATGAGCACTATTATTGAAAGTCAATGAATACATACAAATATAACTTAATCTAAATATTAGGAAGTATTATAAATATCTTCACAAGTTCTATCTGTATGGGGTAAAATGGTTTTAGATTAGACCGACTCGGGTCGGGTAGAATTGGAACCGGCCCATAATGGCTTTATCCTAGAAAACAAACTGAGATGAGAGAATGTCCTCTCGGGAAAGAACGAAGTAGCACGAGACTAGCAGCGATCGTGACCGCACACAAAAGGACATACATGAGGACAGTGTGTCAGGTCTCTTAGGTGCACATGCGATCCTCGGTGGATTCGTGTCAGACACGCGATATTGGGTTGACATCCTCCAATGGCAAGTGGATCTTAGCCATTGTTTCCTATCCTGCAGGGTATAAATGACACTCTCCTATTGGTCGAAAGCGGTCCTTGTACCTTATAAGTAGATAGCCCCCTCTCTATTGTAACACCATCTGATTTTGCACATCTCTATCCTCAAGCAATAAAAGATCTTTATCTTTGCTATTAAGTTTTCTCTATTGTATTAGTTACCTTTGCTTGTCTTTGCTTATTACACTTGCTGTCTAAATAACCTAACAACTACGATTAAGACCGACTCGTGACTAAAGAACTGTGGACTCCATTGTCGTTCCACATTTGTTTCTGACCTCAATTTAGTATATTATTTACGTTGTTTGTTCCTTATCTTGTAAACTATCGCCACTAATAAGAAGTTAAGCCATAACGCATACTCTTAAGCCACCGACAAATCTAACTGTCACAAATCGATGATAAATACTATTCACATTCCAAATAGTCTTCACTTCTTTTTTGCAATATGTCCATTATACCTTTCATCTCAAGAAAAATATATAATTTTCTCCAACAATTATGTATCGCTTTTTTCATAACTTATATATATTTTTCTCCAACAACATGTATCGCTTTTTTCATAACTTTGCTGATTGCAATCATGACATTCTCAATAACTGAATAGGAGATCAATGAATATGAAGCAAAATATTCTTACTATCCACAACAATTAAAGTAATGCTCACTTTCTTCATTTTAATAGGCAACTCTACACAAGTAAATCGATAAACAAATCTCATCTTTAGGCACTCATAATGGAAATATATAACTGGAAGGTATCATCGTCCGGCTAGGGTTAGATCACGTAAACACAATATAGAAATCACAAAGAGAAAATATGACAACTTATATAATAGTTTAATCTGCAACACTATTATCCACTTGTGTTACCTAAGAGTATTCCCATTCTTATTCCCGTTGATCATTCATCACCTTCACATCAAGTGTCATCCATCCTAACTCTCACTTGTTTAACCCCAATAGTTATTAATAATGGTGTATGATTAATAATCATCACCTTGTAACAAATACAACTATGAACACACATTATGATAAATACCTCAAGTTTATGACACTTATCCTTTTTAAGTAACTCTACAACTTCAGTCAAGTACAAGTCAAGAGACAACAACAAGTCAAACCATAACCAAGTCAACAACCCTGACTCTAGAAAATATCCAAGTCAACAAACCATGACTATAACCATATCCAAGTCAACAAACCATGACTCTAACCACAAGAATCCCAAAATGTATGACAAGTAACCAGACCACACAAGGATCCCAAATATACCAAGCAACATGACAATCTGGTTCACTCAAGGAACCCACAACAACAAGCACAATATAACTTGGTCCACTCATGGAACCAATATAAACAACAATAATAACAATAATCATATACCTGATCCACTCATGGAAACTTACTTGAACCTTGTACATACACGCTAAGGGTATTATGACCACCCTCTAGTCATGACCTGTAGGGGACGAGCTCTGTCCATGTAACAAAACCTAGACATCAATTGTCTGTCAACCTTATTCCACTAAATCCTGTGAAGATGTCCAAATATCGGTACATTCCACAATAAGCAATAGATATCACAACAATCACAACCACAATAAGAATAATCAACTACATTTGTATAATCAACAAGCTTTTAATATAACCTCATTACATGTGATTAACACTTAGGATATCATTTAATAATTTAGTTTCTTGGACATGCATTGTAAAAAGAAGACAAACACCCAAACACTTGGTCAAACTCAAGCTAATCATTTCATGTACACAATAATTATCCTTTAACACATGAAATCATAAGTATGTCCAAAAGCCAGCCATAATTCAGGCATTATCAATTCATATTCATTAATTACAGCATGCCCAAAGACCAATCCACGGCTTATTCAAGCCAGCATTATCAAGACATATTCATTAAGTACAGGTACTTATCTTAGGAGAGCACATTCAACCCAAAGGAGTCTAAACTCTAGTTCAACATTCATAAGTTCATTCACTAATCCAATCTTCCTTTATTTCAAGACTAGGGATTTTCGCTATTTTCTTGCAACCCCTACATTTAAGTCATAACTAGGTTCAATACCTATCCCATTAGCCAATCATTCAACTCTATTCAATTTACAGTCTAGTTCTAGTCATATGCATGTATACCTTTTACTTCCTAACCCTTAGCCTACCTTGACCTTAGGATCTTAAGTTAAGTCATTACCTCCTTATACCATAATCAATCCTCATCACTAGACTTAAGTAAGATTATCCCATACTCCAACCACACATAATACCAAGTTCACCCTATTATGGTAATTAGGCTAAATAACTAGATTATGAGCTCACACAATCTCATTCTCATCTATATGCACATAATTTATATTACAATCCACTATAGAGTCATACAAACACAAAATATCTGTCAAGGATTCATACATTAACATACCAACACATAATTAGGCTCTTATTTCATTAAAACCATGTTTTATCCATCCAAACTCCATGCCCGCATGTCTAATTATGATTTCTCCCGTCAAATCTATATTATGGATACGATCACTAACCACAGTCTACTACACATAAACCATAACCTGCTTGGGTGTCAAGGTGCTGCAACAAGTAAGCTGTGCCATGGATGATCTTCCTCCTTCTTCACATTTACAAAGGATAAATTATCTAACAAATAACAATTATAAGAGTAATTAATAAACTACTCTTTAAATAAATACCTTGGGAATTCAAACCCACTAATTCTACCCTCATTTATGGTCTATAACATTACCCAAGGGTCAATTAGTAATCAAAATAGTTCCTTTAAGCTCAACCCAACTCCATTAATGGAGTTTTTAGGCTAAAGGTTCCACCTTTATTGAATTCAAGGTCCCCAACTATAAATTTTCATCTTTGAGAATCACTTATTCATGTTAGGGATTGTTAATGAACAATTTAGAAGTGATTCTAGGTGTTATTAACTCAACCCATAAGTTTTTCCCAAAATAACATGAACTTAGGGTTCAAATCCCCAGGAATTTCACCGTTAAAGGTTGTTCTAATGATTCTAGGATGTTAAAGAATTGAAAAGTGAAGAAGAAGACGGAAGAAACTTACCTCCACGACAAATTGCCACCCATACCAAGAGAAAATCGCCCCTCTAGGGATTAGGAATGAATTTTTGGGGTTTCAGACCGTCAAAATAAGGTTATAAACTGTTGTTACACCTATTATAGCACCGTGTATGCCTCTATAGCGACTTGACCCGCTATAGCGCCCTCAGTTTTTCAGCATAAAAAGTCTTCAGTAAAATAGGCATAACTTTTTCTTCAGGAGGCGGATTGAAAAATAGTCGATTACGGTGGAAAGAAGACTCAGAGATATTTAATTTGGTGGTAGGCCCCCTAACTATTTATATTCTAGGAGGAATGCTCATTTGAAGTTGACCCTAGTTTAAACTTAGTCCAAAACTAAATCCGTAAGGATTCTTTCGACTTAACTTTGTACTAGGAGTATTGTATGACTTTAGTACATATTAAATGCACTCCCATACTAAATAATTACTCCTAACACTTATGACGAATGAGAAGCACATGCCTTTGCCTTAGATATTTTCAGTAACGATGGAACCGATCATTACAATAGATACCAACTTACCATCCGTTAGTCCCCAAACGGGACATTGAGTGAAGAGTAGCACAAATTAGTTATTTCCCTCATCGGACTAAGAATGAAACCTTGAGAATTATGACGAGGTAACGTCTAAACTCGTAGAAAACTAAACAAATACATCAATCCCTCTATAGCGACCCAATCTCGCTATAGCGGGAATTATTCTGCTATAGCGGCATCACTATAACAACATTCACGTCGCTATAGCGGCTTAGGCAAGGTAGAAACTCGAGAATCCTCCTAGTTTTACCTTTTTCACCACACGATACTTAGATTTTTTTCATCCCAAACTAACCCCTTTATGTTAAATAATATACCCAGAGTTCTACTAACCCGAACTCCATTTCGAAAGGTCCTACGGGTTCCTTATCATCTTAGCTAACATAAAATCAAGCTAAACTTTATTATATCTACCCAATCCATTCCCGAATTTCTCTAGACCATACCTCACTCAGATTCCGTCCAAGACTAGCCTAGCCTGAAAATTCTAACTTTCAACCCGAGAAAAATCTTAACCCGGGCAATTACACCCTAAACAATGATATAACGAACATAACATCATCAAACACTACACCGTGTTTTTCCTTTGGGATATCTTCCTTATGACCCTTTTCACCCTTTCATAATCAACACATAAGAACAGATTATCTAGAGTACAACCACTAACCAACGTACCACTATGGGTTTCATTAATACATAGATTCTCCACCACTTACATTAGTCTATTCAACCCTTAACAATCAATAATTTATAACCAACCAGCTTTTTAGTTATCACCCAAGGACAAGCTATACTCATTTGGCCTCACAACCAGCTTACAACTAGTCAAGTTACCAACCCAACATACCTCAATCACTCAGGAGCAATAACAACCAAGTATTACTATGATCACCAAGAGGGATATATATATTCAAGAATACATCTAATAATTTCATTCCCTTATCTGACCCTACAACTAAGGTTCATCAATCATAATCAAGCCATCTCATTGCAAGGACCCTAGCAATTCAATTATACCATTCCCAAGAAACACTATTAATCAATAATTATTGTCATATAATAAGTATATGAGCAATGTCAAACAATAACCAACCAATGACAAATCATTTTAGTAATCAATACATGGGTGACTATTTCTACCAATAGATAGCAATAATTTCACAAATACCCAGAAACTTAGTTCCACCATAATCTCATGATTTCCTCATCAACTACACATTATCATCAAAAAGCAAGTAGCTACTCAATCAACAGCAAAAACCACCGAGTCAGAAAAAGTCTGATGTTTAAATATAAATGTTATCTCAACCGACAAATTCACCCATATCAAACAATTAACTTTCAAGCCAAGGGCTACTATATTCACCCTTCATTTACTTACTAACAATCCAGTCATCAAGTAAACCTTAAGTTATCACAAAATTTAAAGCCAAAACAAATTTTCTTAAGTCAAAATCATGAATTACCATAAAAAATTTCTTACCGCAATTCCCACTATCAAGCAACAATAACCCTTTGTCCATGGTACTTATTCACGTACCAACTATTTGAAACAAGAGTTTCCACAATTCTGTACTATTTTTCCCTTACCATTTTACCAATGATAAGACCATGCCCAACATTTAGTATACCATTTTTCACTTAAATCTCAAAACAACAGTTTCCTTTAATCAATAACACATAACCAAGTTATGACCTTTAATAATTCACGGAATTTACAATAATTCAACCAACTATGATTTACATAAGTACCAAGGCATTAACCTTATGCACCAATTTAAACCTTTATGTTACTACCGACAAGACATGCAACAATCGTAGTCAAACTCTATCATACACCACACAACATATGGCAACTTGCAACACCCACCTATCACAGATTCATAGTTAATCAAGCAACTACAAATCACAAGCCCATCTTATATTACACCAACAAGGCTACAACCAACCAATTTCATCATAATTTATATGGCAATCATACGTTTCATCCCTTATAGGCAAATACCAATTGGAAATAACTAGGTTCCAATTGCGAACTCCTCAAGATACCAATTGGAATCGACAAGATTCCAATTGTGATTGTAGAGATACCAATTAGAATTGGGAGATACCAATTGGATTCAATCCATACAAGCAACTATACGAACCGCACGAGAAGAAAGAAGGAAGTGAAACAATTTCCTAGAATGCCTCATAGCTCCCCGAAGATTAGATGCAGATGTCAACATACCAATCCGTGGGACTCTACTCGACACCTGCTCTTGTACTGGGAGACTTGTAACCTAGGCTCTAATACCAAATTATCACGACCCAAATTACTGGATCGTGAGGGCACCTATTCTAATCTACCTAGATAGGAGAACCCCTTACCACCCTTTAAGAAGAAATATGGAAGTCCTTAATAAATAACAAAATACAAAACCTTATTACAACTATTTTTACAAATATTAATTGCGGAAAAATAAAAACTACCCCTAGAACCTAGTCTAAATAGGTGCAAGGGCTTCTAAGTAAGAAGGTAAGACTGGACACAACTTCTACTATGAATGAGAGGAGTAGAAGCTACTGGATATTACTATCCACGTCACCTGTGAAACATCAATTTATCCTACAATCAGACTATACCCCAAAAAGGATATAGAAAGAGTAGTAGCAGTACAAACAACACATACTGGAAGGTATCATCGATCGAACAGGGTTAGATCACGTAAACATAATATAGAAATTACAAAGAGAAAACATGACAACTTATATAACAGTTTAATCTGCAACACCATTATCCACTTGTATTACCTAAGAGTATTACCATTCTTATTCCCGTTAATCATTCATCACCTCACATCAAGTGTTATCCATCCAAGCTTTCACTTGGTTAACCCCAATAGTTATTAATCATGGTAAATGATTAATAATCACCACCTTGTAACAAATACAACTATGAACACACATTATGATAAATACCTTAAGTTTATGACACTTAGCCTTTTTAAGTAACTCTACAACTTCAGTCAAGTACAATTAAAGAGACAAGTCAAGTAAAACCATAACCAAGTCAACAACCCTGACTCTAGCAAATATCCAAGTCAACAAACCATGACTTTAACCATAATAATCCCAAAATGTATGACAAGTAACTGGACCACACAAGGATCCTAATTATACCAAGTAATATCATAATCCAATTCACTCAAGGAATCCACAACAATAACCATAATATAACTTGGTCCACTCATGGAACCAATATAAACAACAACAATAACAATAATCATATTCCTGGTCCACTCATGGAATCATCAAACTCACCTGAACCTTGTACATACACACTAAGGGCATTATAACCACCCTCTAGTCATGACCTATAAGGGATGAGCTTTGTCCATGTATGAAAATCCAGACATCAATTGTCTGCCAACCTTATTCCACCAAATCTCGTGAAGATATTCAAATACCGATACATTCCACAATAAGCAATATACATCACAACAATCACAACCACAATGAGAATAATCAACTACACTTATATAATCATTAAGTTTTTAATATAACCTCATTACATATGATTAACACTTAGGATATCATTTAATAATTTAGTTTCTTGGACATGCATCGTAACAAAGAGACAAACACCCAAAAACTTGGTCAAACTCAAGCTAATTATTTCATGTACACAATAATTATCCTTTAACACATGAAATCACAAGCATGCCCGAAGGCCAGTCAACAACTCATAATTCAGGCCTTATTAGTTCATATTCATTAATTACAACATGCCCAAAGACCAATCCATGACTTATTCAAGTAAGCATTATCAAGCCATATTCATTAAGTACAAGTACTTATTTTAGGAGAGAACATTCAACCCAAAGGAGTCTAAACTCTAGTTCAACATTCATAAGTTCATTCACTAATCCAATCCTCCTTTAGTTATACCGAGACTGGATATTTTCGCTATTATCTGGTAATCCCTACATTCAAGTCATAATTAGGTTCAAAACCTACCCCATTATCCAATTATTCAAGTCTATTCAATTTACAGTCTAGTTCTAGTCATATGCTTGTATACCTTTTACTTCCTAACCCTTAGCCTAACTTGACCTTAGGCTCTCAAGTTAAGTCACCGCCTCTTCATACCATAATTAGTCCTTATCACTAGTCTTAAGCAAGATTATCCCATACTCCAACCACATATAAAACCAAGTTCACCCTATTATGGTAATTAGGCTAAATAGCTTGATTATGAGCTCACACATTCTCATTCTCATCTATATGCACATAATTCACATTACAATCCACCATAAAGTCATACAAACATAAAACATCCATCAAGGATTCGTACATTAACATACAAACACACAATTAGGCTCTTATTGCATTTAAACCATGTTTTACCATCCAAACTCCATGCCTGCAGGCCTAAACATGATTTCTCCTGTCAAATCTACATTATGGATGCGATTACTAATCACAGTCTACTACTCATAAATTACAACCTACCTGGGTGCCAAGCTGTTGCAATAACTAAGCTATGCCATGGATGATATTTCTCCTTCTTCACGTTTCTGAAGGCTAAATCATCTAACAAATAACAATTATAAGAGTAATTAATAAACTACTCTTCAAACAAATACCTTGGGAATTCAAACCCACTAATTCTACCCTCATTTACGGTATACGACATTACCCAAGGGCCAATTAGTCATCAAAATAGTTCATTTAAGCTCAACCCAGCTCCATTAATGAAGTTTTTAGGCTAAAGGTTCCACCTTTATTGAATTCAAGATCCCCAACTATAAATTTTCATGTTTTAGAGTCACTAATTCATGCTAGGGATTGTTAATGAACAATTTAGAAGTGATTTTAGGAGTTATTAACTCAACCCATAAGTCTTCCCCAAAATAACATGAACTTAGGGTTCCAATCCCTAAGAATTTCACCATTAAAGGTTGTTCTAATGATTCTAGGATGTTAAAGAATTGAAAAATGAAGAAGATGATGGAAGAAACTTACCTCCACCACGAATTTCCACCCATACAATGAGAAAATAGCCCCTCTAGGGCTTAGGAATGAATTTTTGGGGTTTGGAGGCTGAAACTCATCAAAATAAGGTTATAAACTGTTGTTACACCATTATAGCACTATGCATGCCGCTATAACGGCCTGACTCACTATAGTTCCCTCAGCTTTTCAGCACAGATAGTCTTCAGTAAAATGGGCATAACTTTTTGCTCAGGAAGCGAATCGACGAATGGTCGGTTGCGTTGGAAAGAAAACTCAGAGATATTTAATTTGGTGGGTATTAAGCCCCCTAACTATTTATATTCTAGGAGGAATTCCTATTTCAAGTTGACACTAGTTTAAACTTAGCCCAAAACTAAATTAGTAAGGATACTTTCAACTTAACTTTGTGCTCGGAGTATTGTATGACCTTAGTACATATCAAATGCACTTTCATACTAAATAATTACTCCTAAAACTTATACGAATTAAAAGCACATGCCTTTGCCACAGATATTTTCAGTTACGATGGAACCGGTCGTTAGAAAAATTTACAATGATAGAGCTGAAGATTGTGTTGTGTTTGACTATATGTTTTATAATGAATATTTGCAATGATGTACATGTTTGGATGTACTTGAACACAACTTCTAATTGGAGGAAAGTAGAAAATAAATTATAAGTTATTTGTCAAATTTGAAATATAACTTCAAGTTGAAAAAGTTGTATTTCAAATTTTTATGACCGAACAACGAATTTTAAATAAAGTTAAAAGTTATTACAAAGAAAGAAATTTTTTATAGTCAGATGGGTCCTAAGAATAGAATTTGAATAGATATGAGTTATGAATGTGAAACTTTTTAAAGTACGATGATTGAAAAAATAAGAGGAAAAAAATAAAAAATATTTTTTGTTGGCAATTCTAAAAACACAAGTGACCATTCAAAGAATTAACTCAATTTTTTTACGTTCATAGTCTCTAATTTTCTACATGGGCTTAATAAATTTTTATTTTTTATTTGTCATAGCAAAAACTTCTATAAAAAATTATCAGACTCAAAACTTATATATTAATCTCAAAAATCAATTTAAAGATTCACAACATAAAAAAAAAAAAACTAATTAAATGGTCAACCAAATCCATTAAAGATCATTCTCAAAAATTAAATTCTCAAAATAGGAAAAAAAATCTAAATCATGTGATATAAATAATAAATAAACACTTAACGTAAATTTTTTAGAAAAAACATTCTTTAAAATAGAAAACAAAATATCTTGAAAGAGTTAAAAAAAATGGCAGGTAATGAAATAAGAAAGAAGATAAATGAGGGGAATTAAAAGCATGACAGAGAGCTAGTGAAGAAGGACATTAATGTGTCTTTTGATAGCTTGGCAAATGGGTCCCTCTTCAGTTCATTTGTCAATCAAACAATGCTTCACACAAGTATGATTTGGTGTGCTTCACACACAATAAAAGAAATTTAATTGTGCACCTTTTTTATTTTTTCTTAATTAAATTAAGTTTGACAAAAAAATCTTCAACTAAATGGGGGAATCCCTTCAAAATAAACTTAGAGTCGAACTCAGGACCTATGGACTTTTAACTTAACACTTGATCAATTAGTTGGAATAGCATCATCTTCGGTCAACCCGCAACTTTAATTGTTTTATCCCTTTATTTAGTAAATTAATAAAATATATATTTATATTTTTATTATAATATTTAAAATACAAAAATGCTAGTGACGATTTTTAACGATTTAAAAGGTTCACAAATAAATTAGGTCTCACAAACCAATAAAAAATTAACTTAAGTCTCAATTAGTTATGATTATAGTCAACAAAATTATTTGACTTCGAATTGGGAAATATTGATTCAATCTATGTTAGGATTGAATTGAGTTTCAATTTGTCACGAATATAGTCAACATAAATGGTTGACTTCTAATTAGGGATTGTTGATTCAATCTATGATAGTATTGAATTGAGTCAGAATTTGTTATGACGATAGTCAACATAAATAGTTTATTTCTAATTAGAAAATATTGATTCAATCTATGTTAGGATTGAATTGAGTATCAATTTATCACGATTATAGTCAAACTTGGGACCTAAGGACTCTTAATTTAACACTTGATCAATTAGTTAGAATAACCTCATCTTCGGTCATCTTGCAACTCTAATTGTTTTATCCCTTTATTTAGTAAATCAATAAAGTATATATTTATATATATATATTTTTATTAAATCATGCAGTTTTATATTTTAATATCCAAAATACAAAAAAAATTAGTGACATTTTTTAACATTTTAAAAGGTTCACAATTAAATTAAGTCTCACATATCAATAAAAAAATAAATTGAGTCTCAATTTGTCATAACAATAGTTATCATAATTAGTTGACTTCGAATTGGGAAATATTGATTCAATCTATATTAGGATTGAATTGAGTCTCAATTTTTCATGATTATAGTCAACACAATTAGTTGACTTCTAATTGGGGTATATTGATTCAATCTAATCCCGAATTGAGTCTCAATTTATCACGACTATAGTCAACATAAATAGTTGACTTCTAATTGGCAAATGTTAATTCAATCTATATTATGATTAAATTGAGTCTCAATTTGTTATGACTAAAGTTAGCATAAATGTTTTTCTTTTCTTTGTAAAATATTGATTCAATCTATATTAGAATTAAATTAAGTCCCAGTTTGTCACTACTCACGACTATAATCAACATAAATGTTTGACTTCTAATTGAAAATATTGATTCAATCTATGTTAGGATTAAATTGAGTCTCAATTTATCACAACTATAATCAACATAAATGTTTGACTTCTAATTCGAAAATATTGATTCAATCTATGTTAGAATTGAATTGTGTCTTAATTTATCTTGACTATAGTCAACATAAATGGTTGACTTCTAAGTGGGGAATGTTGATTCAATCTATGTTAGGATTGAATTGAGTTTCAATTTATCATGACTATAATCAACATTAATAGTTTACCTCTAATTGTGAAATATTGATTCAATCTCTATTAGGATCGAATTGAATCTCAATTTGTCACGACTATAGTCAAATTAAATGGTTGACTTCTAATTGGGTAATGTTGATTCAATCTATGTTAGGATTGAATCGAATCTTAATTTGTCACTACTATAATCAACATAAATGGTTGACTTCTAATTGGAAAATGTTAAATCAATCTGTTTTATCCCTTTTTGGTTCGAAGGGTTTGGAAAACATGGTTTTTCACTTTTCAATTATTTCAAAACTTTAAAGAAAATTTGAAACAATTTTAGAAAATACAGATTCGCCACTTGATTTTTTTAAAGAAAATATCAAGAAAAACAAAAAATATTTCAAAGGTTTATTTTTGTTTTTAAGCTTTTGCACTAGAGAAACTAGGTAAGGATTCCGGTAACGCCTTGAGAAGGTTTTTAAGGCACTCAAGAAGTGTCAGTTAAAATGGTTGACCAAAAGATAAATTAACTGATTTGAATAATTTTGAAAACATGACTAACTTTGTAAAGATCTTAAAGTATCACATTCATTTGAAAATATGAGATTTATTCCGTTCACGTGAAAAAATAGTTCATTTAATTTAAAGAAAAAATTCTCCTAATAAGAAGGTCAAATTAAATTCGATTCCTTTACCGAACTAAAAGAAAACCAATTATTTTCATTAAAAGGGAAAGAAAGTCATTTTTAGGAAAGAAAGTGATTTTTACTAAAAATATCAATTTTTGAAGAATGGAAATTTTTAAAGAAATCATCAATTTAAACGAGTTATGAGATTTTTGACTGATTATGAAAGATTTCGACTTTTTACAAGAAAGTTGATTTTCATATTGAGGAGAATTCTCTTTAACATAAATAAACTAATTTAACACATTAATAAAATAAAATATCATTTTTTGATTTTTAAGGATTCGTTCGAAGAGGTAACATAAAGAAAACTAAATTCATTTTGCCGATTCCAAATATTATACTACGTGATAAGCCATAATCAAAGGAAAATTCGGAGATAAACAAAAATAACAATTCAAAAGGTGTTATGTAATATGGATGTCATGTGACATATATATGGGTGAATATCATTTATGAGAGATAAGAGTTACTTCAATAATTATTGTATGTTGCTTGTTCTCGTGATAAGTTGGTTGGACCAACTAATGTTGGGATTGGATCCCTTAAAATTTATAAAGTATAAAAGGTGAATATGGGTCCGTTCACCTGTCATGTGATATCTTAAATAGATACATCTATAAAATGATCACATGTAAATTTGTTGTCAACATGCAGTTTGACATTCATAAAGTTGCTTGCTCAATATAAATTGAGTTAAAAGCATAATTTCCAGATTGTGTAATCAAGATAATTCATCTTGATAATGTTGGTTTGGCGTTGAATTCCTCCAATAAATAGTTGAATCATTGCTTATGAGAACAAAGCTTCATGTGATTGGTCTAAAATATGATAATCACATATTATAGCACTTATATAAATCAGACCAATAAATTGTGGTTAATTTTCCCCTCTCAATTGGTTCAAGGTCCGGAATCAAATATTCCATCTCGTAATTTTTGATGTGCAGTATATGAGTAATGAATATACCATGATGTACAAATATGGATTCCTCAAAGAAGATAGAAGAGGTATGTTAGTTTTCCTAACATAAGGGGGAGATAACAAGCAGCTATGAAATATGTTGGGAATTATCATCAGATCCTCATTCATAAGATAATTCAAGTTCAAATGCTAGGAGCATTTGTTGACCCAAAATTGATCTCATATTTAGCTGTAAATGCTCAAATTGAATGTCCCTGAAGGACAAAGTCTACTACATGCATGAAGCATGGTAGATCATAATCGGTTCCAAATGAGATAATCCTTGAAAATGATAAGAAGCAAATGATCATAATAAGATAAGGAAAGGAAGTGCTTTTGAAGAGCTTACGACATAACACTTCATGAAACCTTATGAGAGGTTCAGGTACCTGAAAATAATGAAGTGATGAGATCTCAAAATGTTACGTCACATTGCGAACCAATACAAAATGATATATCGTCGACGATATCTTTGATACAATATGGCGCAATATTGTAAAGGGATTGTGAGGATTTGAATTATACATTTATTTAAGCATGCTGACGTAGAAATATTTATCAAGTGACATGGAAAGATGCATCTTGGTAAGCATAAAACTTATTTGATTTGCAGTTTGGATACTAGAAGATGTCACACATAAAATGATTTAATATTGTCACTTCACAAAATCTATATGAAAATCCCTGAAGGATTCAAAATGCCTAAAGCATACAAAAGTTTCTAGAAAACTTGTTTATAGTCCTTATAAGGGGTAAATTGATGATTTGAATATTATTCGAACTCTTGGAGAGTTTTCAAAAGCGATAAATTATCTGGTGAAAGAAGTTGAAACTAGAAACATGCAGAAATGGATTGGTCATGAAGTACCATATCTTGTGCAATTGATGCATTTATACATCTTGCTATAACTATGAGCATGATATAGTTTTACTCCTACATGGGGATAGTGAAGTAAGATCACTTGCATATTTCGATATAGACATATTATCTATTGCCATGAAGGGTTATTGTCATACCATGCTATTTTACATGATAGTCTAATCATGTTGAGATAATAGCTATTCATGAAGCAAGCCGAGAATCATGCATGACCCAACTAAAGGGAAGATTCATAAAAGAATATAGAATGAATCACATTTCACCAAAAGCTTTTCTACACTCATGAAATCCAAAAGAATGGTGATATCAACGTGTTACAGATTCGTTCGAGTGATAATATGATTGATTCATTCACAAAGTATCTACCTAATGCAACTTTCAAGAAGATGATGCATAAGATTGAAATGTGAAGATTCAAGTTCTGTATTGATGTTCTCATCAGGGGGAGTTAATACGCGTTGTACTCTTTTTCCCTCACAAGGTTTTGTCCCTCTGGGTTTTTCTTGTAAGGTTTTTAATGAGGCAACACTAAGGGCGTATTACAAGAAGTGTGTACTCTTTTTCCTTCACTAGGCTTTTTCCACTAGGTTTTCCTAGTAAGGTTTTAACGAGACACATTATCTATTAATGGACATCCAAGAGGGAGTGTTATGTAATATGGATGTCATGTGACATATATATGTGTGAATGTCATTAATGAGAGATAAGAGGTACTTATTCAAATTGGATTTGAATACTTATTCAAATTGGATTTGAATACC
This sequence comes from Capsicum rhomboideum, assembly GCA_031232105.1. Lineage (NCBI taxonomy): Eukaryota > Viridiplantae > Streptophyta > Magnoliopsida > Solanales > Solanaceae > Capsicum > Capsicum rhomboideum. The sequence goes on from CP124716.1 coordinate 139,797,149, forward strand.
AAAGTTACTTGTTCAGATTGGATTTGAACACTAAAGTTAGTTGGCCAAATTGCCAACTTGATGTCAAGCTTAACATGCTTCGGGAGCAAGTTTGGTGGTTTGTAAATAGCCACCCTTTTGTACATTTTGATATAGTTCCAAGTAGTAAACAAAGTACCTCTAAAATTTTCTAAAGTTGCCTCTTTTCTTTAAGTTTGACATTGATATTTTGTCTTTATTTTATAGCAAAAAAGGATTTACTAAGATTTAATCCAAATTCAAGAGTTTATACACATAATATGAATTTAAAAATAAATAAAAAGAGAAAGTTGAGAAAATGAGTTTTGAACCCGTTGGACCTGCCTGGCTTTAATCCTCAATTTTTATAAGCTTTATTTAGCCTATTTTCATTTTTTCCTCCACCTTGTCTTCAACCTGTATACTAGCTTCCTTATGTAGCTTTTAGCTACATAGTACTTCAATTTCGATTTTTACCCATTCTTGGGCCTTGAGGAGATTGATTCGAAAATAATATGGGCCTCCATGGCCCATTAAAGAGATGTGGAGAGGATAGAGTCCATTTGGACTTGGATCGATTTCACATGCATCAAAAAGGAGTACAGGATTAGGAGGTGATTCAAACAAATTATTCAAAAACTTGATAAAAAGAAATAAAGAAACACATTCTCACTAATTTGACCCAATTACAAGTTCTGAACAAAGACATGCAATCTGAAAAAGTAGAGAAATTTGCAAATAGAACTTAGATTCACAAAGCCAATAAACTATTTATAGAAATCCCAAATTCTTGAACAATAGCTCAATTTATGATAAATTTCATAACCTTGAGGCATGCAATTTCCTAAGCAAGCGATCAGTTCTTTAAACAAGCAAAAGAGAAAATACCATTCAAAGCATGTACCCAATCTGTAAAAATTCTCAACTTTATCCAAGTATTAAAAAATGAACCAATAATTACTCAAGGCTATATTCCTAATATGAGCTAAGCTAATCGAATGAGAAACAGTCTATGGCCCCAACTGAAATAATCTAACATGAAGACTAAGATATGAACATTAAAGAAGATCAAACTCAGGTTTCAAACTAAGTGAAATACTCAGTTTGAAAGGCAGAGATCAAGCAAATTAGGGAAGCTACAAGTTTTTAATCACACTATTTTTAGCATATAGATGTAAGCTGTTAGAAATGAAAGCAGAGAATCACACAAATAGCAACTCAAACTTTCAGGATTCTGGATTCTAAACATGCGAAAACTAAAAACTAAGTCACATTTGATGAAGAAGATGACAACTAATACAAGTAAAGCTTGAATTTATATATCCTTATTCCCCCAAATTTGATACACCAGAAAATTTCAAACAATATACAAACAATTGCATCTTACTAATTCATTTTTAGAAATAAAGCCCCCAAGGAAACTTTTGACACATACTCAAAAGAAATAATATTTAATCAGAGAAAAACTATCTTTAAGATAGTCAAGTTTCCCTCTCTTGACTCAAAATAGTATCAATAAAACAGGCACGGTTTAGGATACTTTACGAACTTATCAACCAAATTCAAAACAAAATCCAAATTACAATAAGGTCTACCTTGTTCAAATATCTCGATTCTTTGAAAAAAACTACAGGGTACTTCCAAATATTTGATTTTCCCTTTTTTCTCGCTAATCTTACCTAATATCATGAACTAGGTAGATTTCATGAGAATTTTAGCTAATATGGTGTGTGTAAAATCAACTTATTTATCTTATGAGTCAACAAACACATGAACACCAAGCATTAGCTATGTACTCACATCTCCTAGTAACGAAAACAAGATAAACAATTCAAGATTTTTTAAAGCATGTTGCTTGTCTAAGAATCACACGAAAATGGTTTTGACAAACAGGTTATGATCCGCAACCCTAAACCTCAACAAACAAACAAAATCTCACACGAATTCAACAAATCCTAGTCGTAACAGAATTCATAACACCAACGAAATTTATGACTTAACAGAAAAGTATAAAAAGATGAAGCCTTTACCTATTTCTGGGCCGGAACTGGGACTACGAGGCTTGACAACGGACTTCCACTACCGGAGTTTCAATTCCCACTCGTCGGAGTTTTATCTTTTCATCAGAACTGATTTTTCAAGTGTGTTTCTTCTTGGATTCTTGGTTACATGGGATTAGAGAAACGCTCCTCCAGAATCCCTAAATTTTCCCCCAAAAATTCCACTACTCAACCCTCAACCCTCATTGTCTATTTATAGAGGAATTGGGAATGAAAATTGGGGAGGAGGGGGGGGAGGGGGAGGAAATAGAGGGATAAAAAATGGAAAAATGAATTGAATTTTTAAAATTCAAATTTGTGGATAAGAATTGGGTTTTTCCAGCTCTGAATTGATGAATTTGGACCAAAAGGGGGTTAAATTCATTTGGGAATTTGGGGTAAAATCCAAAATTCCTTCATCACCAATAAGAATCGCACAAGCGTGTACTGTGATAGTACGAATTTCAGAATTCATCTCCGTATTTTCAGGAATCCAAACGTTGGACTATCAATGAGGTGGATTTAACAGAATCCAAAGGGTTTTGATGCATTTTAGGTGTTGGGGCGTTGTTTTGCTGAGTTTTGACAGAGAGCTGGGTTCGATTGGCTGCCACTGTTGTCTGTCATTGTTGTTTGGTGTTGTGTCGAATGCTGTGGTTATTATTCGATGATATTGCTTTTGTCGATGTTTGTATTGAAGAAGAAAAAGAGGGATGGGTAGGGTTTTGTTGTTGTTGGGCCTAGGGTGGGTTATTAGGAATTAAAGGGTAGTATTAGGGATTAAAATAGGAGAGAGTAGATTTAGGCCATTTATTAAATAGCCAAACGATTAGAATTTTAGTCAATTGCTTTCAAATTTAACAGAATTGAAAGTCAATTGGCCAATTGCATTGCAATTGTGGCCAAATTGACTTCAATCATGGTCAATTTTTAAAAAATTGGCTAAATCGAAACATAATTCGATACGAATTATCAATTGATTTGATCCGAGCTTCTTGGTTTTATAAAATCAAACAAATATTTTTTCAAATAAATTATTTTTTAAGAACAAATTATAGTGAAATCAAGATTTATCCTATTTGAATCATTTTCCAAGACGAATTTTGATTAAAAGCCGATTTTTGTTAAAATAATTATTAAGTAACAAAATTATACAATCTCGTATATATGATTACAAAAATGTATAATCATCAATTAAGTGACAAAATTGACCAAAATAAATATTTTAGTAAGTTTTTATCCAGATAAAATAAATATTTTGATTTTATTTAGAACTGAAGCAACTCAGGATTAAGCCTAGTCGTGGAAGACAAAAATTAGGAGTCAACAACTGCCCCCTTCCTTTGGGTGGGGTGAGTGCAAGTAACCCTGGTCAAAGGGAGTTTGACGTTCCTAATTTTGTCCGACCACAAAATCATCTCTTGAAAACGTTAAGTTTTCACACGAATTTTAGGGAATCATGGCCGAACTCCATTATCAGGTTTCCTACATATCTCAGTATACATGAGAATTCTGTCCACTTATAGTTCAAGGCTGTTGATTTCAAGAACGATTTTCAAAAAAGTCATAAGCTATCTCGGTTTTGAATTTTAAAGAGACCGAAAAGTTGGGGAATAAGAAGGATGGGGGGTTGAAATGCAGTCGAGTTTTCATCATAGATACCAACCTACATATCCCCAAGACTCAGGGAATTAGACTGCTTGTAGTTTGACTCGATTGGTAGAAAAGGTAGGCCCTTATGCTAAATGACGTTTCGCTCGGAATGGGCGACGAACTATTGAGTTTAGGAGAAAAGGCTTATAATTATCTCAATTACAAATACGGGGCCATCACACCTGTAAATATGATCTACATGGACATAATTCCCAAAGTTCTAGGTGTATGGTCATCGGGATTTAAAAGAAAAGAAAAGTTACTTCCGGTGTGAGTTTAGAAATACTCCGGAAGACTAAAACCAAAAGTCCCAATACCCACATGCCTTCCATTATGGGTGTGGTTTGATGAAGGTGGAAGTGTCCTTTATCTCCCATACAAAGAGTTTGATATTCCTTTTCAGACTATATCCTAGTTCGCTGTTAAGAAAAAGTTCTATGTTGTGCTGCATCTTTTTGGAGTCGTCTGCACCTGTGGTTTTGGTTTGAGGTTTTCATCCTTTTGGATGCTTTTGACAATATGTCAAATAAAATTATTAGCAATAAATATAATTCACTAAGGGTAGATAGTCTTTTACCATATTCCAGCGTGAATTATTTCTGATCAGTAGTTCCATCATTTCCTATCCCTGCTTCTGGAAGACAATGGTTTCCACAATAGTATAGGCACAATAACCATATCTATTGTTGGATATGATGGACCTTTGAAAAATGGTTCTTCCTTTAAAATAGGGTGGCTCTCTTGGCCACCGATGATATTTTGATTAGAACGGTCCTTGTAATCGTTTGATCTTTTGTTTGATATGATAACCTTCTTGTATGCCAATAATGCTCTTTTTCTTGTATCCTCGAGTAAATCCTGTGCATCTTTCGTATCAACATGACTTATAGATATCCCTCGAATTGTCAGTTTTTGGGTAATCTTGCGCATCATTGGATGTTGGATATGAGTCGGCTTATAAATATCCTTTGAGTTGCTAGATTTTGGGTAATCCTACACATTATCTGACCTTGGATAAGAGATGACTTACAAATATCCCTCAAATCGCTAGTTCTCGGGTGATCCTGCACATCATTCGACCTTGGATACAATATGGCTTATAGATATCTCTTAAATTGCTAGTCTACGGGTAATCCTGCGCATAATCAATCTTGGATATGGCGTGGCTTATAGAAAACCCTTGGACTTACCAATTTGGTAATCTCGCACACTACCCGGTAAGAATTTAATTGTGGCTTATGGATAACCTTTGAGCTGTTGATTTTTGGGTCATCTCGCATACTATTCGATTAGGATGTTGTTGCGACTTATAGATAACCCATGGACTATCAACTCACGAGTATTCTTGCACACTATTCTGTCTCAAATATTGTGACTTACGGATGACCTTCAGATTGTCAATTTCTGGGAAGTCTAGTTTGTTGTCTGCTTTCGGATAGCGACTTAAAGACGTCCCTTTGGATCACGTACTTCTTCAACTTTGATATGATGATGCAATCAAATGCTGGTACATGAAGTACTGAAATATACTCGAAGTCGGGCTCCATCTCCTTTTGCATGGTCAACAGATATAAAATACTTAGTTATCCTCGATGCCAGATTGTGTTATCTTTGTGCGGTCAATGGATATAGGTGCTCCAAAGCATATTCCAATGGCAGACCTTATCGTTTGCGTATGGTGAGCAGTTGCGGAAACTTATCTAAATGGTATGATGGCCCTTTTGATAATGAAATGTAATTGGATGAAATGGCCTTCTCGGCAATGATATGCAATTAGATCAAATGACCCTCTCTGCAATTATATGCAATTGGATGAAATGGCCCTCTCGACATGTCCCTCCTGGCAATGATATGTAATTGGATGAAATGATCCTCTTGGCAATGATATGTAATTGGCTGAAATGGCCCTATCAGAAATGATATGCAATTGGATAAAATGGCCCTTTCGGCAATGATATGCAATTGGATGAAATGGCCCTCTCGTCAATTTTAAAGAGAAGATTCACCTAAGTCCATTTTTCAATATGTTGGCTTTTCTACATGTACCTATACTCAAGATAAATGGTTAGTAGCCACAGTGTCGCTCTTGCTAGTGACTGCAGTCAAACTTTACGAAGTTTAAAAGGCTAAACATTTAGAAGAATAATTCAAACAACTTAGCCTATTGTTAGTCTCTTTATTTTGAAGGGATACTAAAACAACGAGTCCTTTGGATGTAAATAGGTGGCTAAAATCCCTTTCTGGAGACAGCTCAAATACCGTTTGCTTTGCCTCGTGGCAAATCCGAGGAGGACTTTTTGCTCTTCTACTTATCGAGTAATCCTTTTGATCACTTTATTGTTGTACCGACTCCTATGAATGTACCTGCACTCAAGGTAAATATTTAGTAGACACAGAGTCACTTTTCCTAGTGACTATTTCTTAGAAAAAGTTCTGAATAAAATATTCATAACGAGGATAAGACACTTTTATTCGTCATCCATATTTTTTTGAAATGAGATAGACAAGTCAAGAGGTTCTTGATCTTAAATGGCTGATTGAACCTGTCTCTGGGGTCAACCAAAATACCATTCTTGAGCATTATATGCTTTGGTACGGTTTCTGATTCGGTTGGGGATATTTTTGAAGGAGACCCCATTTTTGGCTTAGTGATCCCTGCATCCACAGAAAAATTGTTAGTTTTGGGTGAAACTACTCCACGTTGACCTCCTTCGATCTTTGGTTTGCTTCTTTCCATCTTCTAGGTTCTCTGTCATGTTTGGACTTTCACCCTGACTCCCCATTTCAATAGATGTAAGGCAAAACTAGTCAAGTAAAAAATATGTATAGATTTTAAAAAATAGTTTGGTTTTTGAAAAACCTAGTTTCGAAAGACTTGTGTAAAATCTTTTAGAAAATCTCTGCCAGTCATGTAATGTGCTAGCTTAACGAACGTCTTCCGTTTAAGGCCTGACTATGTCTGACATCCAATGGAGGATTCAAAAACTCATTGTCGTTGCTGGAGAGTTCGATAGCACAATTTTTAAAAATCTTGTCATAGCTGGGGTTTAGTCTATCTGGACTCTATCACAACAGGTGATTTCTGAAGTTGATTTCGACATCCTAGTGCTGGGGAATTTGGAGTTCATTCCAAAATGTTAGTGGAAATTTTGGGGACCTCCTTAAAATTTCTGCTCTAGTTAGATACTATTTGAGACGATCTCGTCTTGCGGGGATCTCGAGACTTTCTCCCGAAGTCCTTGTTGGTCTTTGTTCTTTCTGCTAGAAGATGATCTTCTTCCTTTGAATTTTTGAGATTCCTTCTCAAAAATTTCTGCCCCAGTTTCCTTTTCCTAGGGGGATATAACCAAGCCGTTGGGGCGCCTACATATCCCGTTGCAACACGAATCAGGTCAACTGTAGTTTCCCAACGTAGAAGAACTTGTGATCTCCTTGTGTTGGAGAATTCTCAGAGTTTGAACTTATGAATGAAGTCTGGCTGGTGCAAATTTTGAGATTCTCCTCAAAATTTCTGCCCCAGTTAGATGCTTTTGAGACAAGTCTTAAGTTATTGACTACGTGGGATCTTGAGACTCTCTTTAAAATTAATTTCAGTGGCATTCTTTGTATGACCCTTCATTTTGACTATTGAAGGATGAATCTTTCATCTTTTGAATTTTTGAGATTCGTTATCGAAAATTCTGCCCCAGTTTCTATTTCCTGGGTGATATGACAGAGCCGTTGGGGCACCTACATATCTCATTCTTGAGAATTTAGGTCAAACATAGTTCGTACATAAAGGGAAAGGTAAATTTTAATAAGGGGTTGATCGAAGCCGACATAGGCCGCCTACGTATCTCATTCTTGAGAATTCAGGTCAAACATAGTTCGTACATAAAGGGAAAGGTAAATTTTCCTAAGGGGTTGACCGAAGCTGACATAGGCCGCCTACGTATCTCATTCTTGAGAATTCAGGTCAAATATAGTTTGTACACAAAAGGGGAAGATAAATTTTCCTAAGAGGTTGACCGAAGCCGACATAGGCCGCCTACGTATTTCATTCTTTAGAATTCAGGTCAAACGTAGTTCGTACATTAATGAAAAGGTAAATTATCCTAAGGGGTTGACCGAAGCCGACATAGGCCGCCTACGTATCTTATTCTTGAGAATTTAGGTCAAACGTAGTTCGTACATAAAAGATAGGGTTCTTAAGTGATTACAAATCATGAAAATGATTACATTAAGAAAAGTACGATTACAAGGAAAGAAACGCAAATGGAAGGCTAACTTCAGACGTAGTATCTCTTGAGAGCGTTGGAGTCGATTGATCTCGGCTACTCTTGGTTTCCCACAAAACCATGATGCTACTATCAACTCGTTGTAAATTTCCTTTTGCGCCTATCTCGATGAGGGGAGGATCAACAGTCCATTTCTTTGGATTGAACTCAGGATTAATTGGCCACTTGTGGGACATAATGCCGGTGTTTAGTTTTGGCATACCATCATAAGACCATGTGAATATGTCAATGTATTCTTTAAGCAACTTGATGAGTTCTCTCCTTCTTGCTTTTGTCAGGTAGGTACCAATTATGGTATCCTTAACTTCATTGTTATTACCCAGATTAACCATTTCAATCTACTTAAGGTTGGGGCTTTCTCGATTCTTGAAGTCTTTCAATACTTCTGTCAACTGTTCTATAATTATTGTTTCTTTGTCATATTCTTCCTATTCATCATTATCTACCTCATTTTGGTTATTTAACTCTTGACATGACATGACATTAGTAGGTTTTAAATTACTATTATTGAAATTAAAACGAACCAAGTTAGATGATAACAAATAATTAAACAAGGTAATTTACAGCAATTTTCGAGATAAGGGAGGCATTTTCATTGAAATTTGGGAAGTATCTACATACAATGGCTCATGACCCATACAATTATGGGCTCATGCCTTTTTGAAAACACTAAAATATGAAAAGAGAATTTGAAAGATAAAAGGTGGATTGTGGGACCTCCTCCGGATCATCACCGATTTTCATAAACTAGAAATTGCCTCTTTATCTACCACAAAGGGCAAGGAGTCATAAGTGGAGTGGAGGTCCAATTCTGCAAAGTCTCTCCAGGTGCAACCTTCCTCACCTTGCTAGCCTCCGGGAAATCTTCTAATATAGCATTACAACCTTCGAACAGATTTCCTATCCCATCTCCCAGACCATTATTTGTCGATATCTCACGTATAGGGAACGACTGGTATAAGAGTGGAAATGGCTCTGGAAAACACATCTTTGCTTTGCTTTTCGTCTTCTTTAGCCCCTCAGGATTAATATTGACGATAGACTTACTGGCCAACCATTCTTTTTCTGTTTCAATCATATTGACAACACCTCCTCCGTGGTTAGGCAATAAATTATTGTTGACATTCGATGATAGTGCTTGAAGAGTGATGACTTTGTGATTAATCAAGTCCTGAATTTTATGTTTCAAGTTAATGCAATCTTTGGTACTGTTCCCGGTACCTCCTAAATGATAGGCATAATTTTGATCAGCATGGTAAAATTGGGAATTAGTATTAGTGGGTTTTTGTTGAATAGGCTGGAGATAGTCAACTGCTCTTAATCTTTTGAAGAGCTGAGTGCAACTTTCATCCAGCGGTGTGAAGTTTTGGGGAGGTTACTTTTCGAGATTTGGACGAGTGAGTGATGTCGCCCAAAATATGCCTCCTAAGAAGTATAATGCGGTCGCTTGTCAAATATAGAACCCAACTAGGTTTGGGTCGATCCCACAGGGAATAGGTCGAAGTTGTTTAGAATACTAGATGGAGTAATTGGAAAGTAAGTAAAACTGGGGGGTTTTGTGAATAAAAAGTGACAGTAACAATTTCTGGTCGTATCGAGTTTGTAGACAATAAGAGAAATACACTAGAACTGTGATCCCCAATGATTCCTTAACTCCACCGGTTACTTGTGCTAACAAGACTATCCCGCTGCGTTGCATGCAAAATCTAACAAGTTAGGTTCATCTAACTATCTCTCGAACTTCATTAGATGAATTTCACTCTTTCCCTCTCGGTCTCAGAGTGTCGCACTACTAACCCTTGTCCTGGATCTCAGATAACCATTCCTGCTAAGGCTCCAATTATTAGATGAAGGTTGATAGCTTCAAATCTCTGTTGTTATCTCCTTTTCCCAATCTCTACCTCTCTCTCGAGCAAGTCTAGAATACAGGCGAGTTTCTAACGTTTGCAACCGTTAGAAGAGCAATCACAACGAAGGAATCAATAATACATGCATTCACAGCGGTACAAAATTGCTTTGCACTTAACCTATTTCGTTAATTCCTCATGGTTCACACAACCCTATTTGATGGGTTTAGCTGCTCATAATTGTAAGAAAACAAGAAGAATTCAGAGATGAAAACATAATTATGATCTCACGACAATGAAGAAAAACCAAAATCTCAATTGTCAATAAAACTCAAATTAGGGTTTGTAACTACAAAACCAAGAATATGTTTGAAACAGTATGAAATAACTCTTAAAATAATGTAATGTCTCTCTCTCAATGCCTCTCACACATAGGACTAAATAGGGGTATTTATAGATACAAAGCTAATCCTATCCTAAGCAAAATAGGAGAACAGAGTCGGTAACTTTCACGGTGTCGTGACTTGGTATCGTGGAACCAAGTCACGCCATGTAGGTTGATGTCGTGGGAATCAGGCTCAATTAAACGTCTTCAGAAGTTGAGTCACGCCACCTTTCCACGTCACGTAGGTGGACCCACACCATGTGGATGCCTGGCGTGGAAATCAGACATTTTTTTCACACTGAGAGTGGACCCACGGCACGTGAGTGGCACTCACAGCATGTGAGTGGTGTCTTAACTCCCACTCTGGTGCAGATTTTTGTTCTTTCATCTTCTGACACTTCGTTATCGGGCTTGATTCTTCCTTTTTGATCATTTTGCCTCCAAAACCCTGTTTTCCTGCAAAGTAGGATAGAAACCACATCATACCAACAAAATACACCCAAGTTATTGCATATTTTCCTTGTTTTAAGCATCGAATGTGCCATGTAACCATGGCGCATCAACACCCTCAACTTATAACGTTTGCATGTCCTCAGGCAAACAAAACAAAAACACACATATACGATGCTTGATTTAGAGAAACCTAAGGGACCTATGGCAGTCGACTCATTGCCTTTGACACAAAACTTTTCCGACCCCTCCTATTTGCAAATCAAGACCAAAGTGTGTATACAAGCAGCATAGTATCATGACATAGAAGGGATCAAGTGATGGCGCCAGATTATACACAAACCACTTAGAATATATGCAATTGACATTTCTCGAACAACTAGCAGCTAATAATGCAACCCATGTGCTCTCACAATCAAAGAAGTCCCATGCACTCATAGTATACTAATGAATATCAACGTAGGGACGAGGTCAAAACACTCACGCTCACAAAGAAGTTAAAATAGTGTGCATGAAATACCATAGGCTTGCCCTTATTTTCTGCGCCTTCATTTTCGGACAGTTGGACTAGGATCACTATAGGACTTTACTCGGCTTGTAATGTAGGCTTAGGGACGGGTATGGTACATATGGGTATGGTGACTCAACCCTCCTTGACACTACACTATTTTTTGCTCCAACTTCCAACCTTTCTCATTTTTATTCCCCCTTATTCATCTTTCTTTTATTTTCAGATTTTGGGTGTCATTTAATTCAAACTTCACAGCACAACTCTCTTTCTTTTTTTTTTCTTTTTCTTTTCAATTTCTCTTCTTTTCACTTTATTTATTTATTATTATTTTTTTTCACACCCAAACTTGTTTTCCCTTTTTCTTTTATTTAACCACTTCTTCATACACAACTCAATCTACGCACCCCTATAATAGCCACCCTCAACTTAGTCGATTTGCCTGAGTTGAGGTACACAGTGTCCAAGAGGGAACCAGGGCCAAGACAGGTTCATTGTAATTAAAATGGGAAAGTGAATAGGATTAAGAAAGAAATAGTCAAATACGGCTCAAAGTCAGGATCAAAGGATACTTCTACTTCTTCATTTGGTTTGGCATTTAGGCTAAAAGTGGACTTTATTTAAAGACGGCCTATGATCATTTCCTAATCCCTATCCTCTAACCTAGGCAAGACTAACCGGGCAAGTTCTGGATCGCACACACAGTTAACTCAGTAGTGACCTCACACACACATAGCACAGGGTCGTATTATCAACTACTACCTATCCAGTTCATGTAATGCTAGCTACAATTATTTGCCTATAATCTTAGTGTCATAACAAGATCCAACAGCTGTCACACATAAACATGCTACACACACATACTTTATAATTCAAAAATTTTCAGGAGGGGTATCCTTTAGATAATCAAAAAGCATCAACTTCAAAATTGGACTGCACTAAGGTTCCCCTATTTTTCTCCTAATTATACACAAAAACACATAATAATATAAATATAAGCCTAAACATATCGGTTCTACTATGATAGCACTTGAGGGAAAAGAAACACGGCAACAAACCCCCCCAAGAGGACATATAAACCCACAAGTATCTCACACCCTCAACTTATAATCATGCATTGTCCCCAATGCATTAGACCGAAATAAAATAAGGGAGTTAGGAACATACCTGTGGCACCCTAGGTGCATGGGTATAATGTCGATCAAAATCAAAAATCAAAACAAATGTAGAAATAGTAAGACACCTTGGGTTGCCTCCCAAGCAGCGCTTGATTTAACGTCGCGGCACGACGCGGGTATCTTGATTACTCAGACTTCATCAAGATCCCCACTGGGTTATCCTCTAGGGTCATCAAAAATATTTATTTTTGAAACCACCCTCATGTTCTTTGGCTGCTTCATACTTCTGCAAACCTTGAATGTGACTTCCTTATTATCCAGCCTGAATTTCAGCTCACCCTGCTCGATATCTACCAATGCTCTGCCGGTGGCTAAAATGATCTCCCCAAAATTATGGGCATCTCAAAATCGACCTCACAGTCCAAGACAACAAAGTCAACAGGAAAGATAAAGTTTTCAACCTTGAACAAAACATCACATATTATGCCTACGGGCTTCTTGATCGTACGATCCTCCATCAATAATCGCATCTTTGTTGGCTCGGGGGCTCCCAAACCTAATTTCTCAAATACTTCCAGCGACATCAAGTTAATGCTCGCACCTAGGTCATACAAAGCTCTGGCGAGGTGAACTGACCCAATCGTGCATGGAACTGTGAAGGCACCTGGATCATCTTTCTTTTACACAAGAGAGCGGGATGCAATTGCACTACAATGGTGCAAATTATCCACAGACTCATAACTAACAGTTCTCTTCTTTGTGACCAAATCCTTCATGAACTTCGCATAACCTGGCATCTGCTCCAATGCCTCAACAAGAGGAATGTTTATAGAAAGTTACTTCAAGATGGACATGAACTTTTGAAATTTTCCATCCTCCTTCTTCTTCTTCTTCAATCGCTGAGGGAATGGAGGTGGCGGCCTAGGAATGGGTGTTAGCACTTGTGGGGCTTCTTTTTCTTTTTTAATTTCAGCATTTACCTTGTTTTCATCAGTTTGAGGTTTTTCCACCTCTTTCGTGATCTCCCCACTAACAATTTTATTTTCATCCACCTTTTTCTTGAGACGTTGAGGGAAAGGTGGATGGGTTCTTGGAAATGGAACATACTTCTGTAGGGCTTCCTTTACCTTTTTCGTGGCCTAAGTCTGCTCTTCCAGTGGAGCATGAACACCCTCAACTTGTTTGGGTGCCTCACTAAGAATCTTCCCACTTCTCGTTGTGATAGCCATACAATGAGCATCGTTTTTCAGATTCTGGATGGTGTTGCTGACTGACATTGATTCAGTGCCAATGATATCTGCCCGAACTGTTGCTCCAACTGTTTAATGGCAGTCGAATAGGACTCCACTTTCTGACTTATGCCTGAAATGTCTGTCCTAATCTCCTTCAAGCAATTTTCCTGGCTCTCTACCCCTTTGACCAGTTTATTAAGAAGGGCCGCCATCCTTGAATTTCCAGACTCCTCATCACGTCTTCCTGGTGGTACATAAAGGTCATTCTTCTCTCTATAATCCTCTTTTTGCCACCAATCATCGTCACGGTCTCATTCTCGATCTCTGTATCCCAATTTGTTGTAGTTGTCTCCATAATAGTTCCGACCTTGATTCCCTTGCCTTGAGTTCCAAGAGTCTTGATTAGACCCTTGGCCCTTGGCTCGAAAACCCGCCACTTCTCGATCTAGGTACTTCGGCTCTTCATCAGACTCACTATCATCATATCTAGCTGATTTACCTTGTGCACCTATAGCATACACCTTTTTAGCATCTCTAGCCGCTATCTGTTTAGCCCGAAGACCAATTTCTATCCTCAAATGAGCGACCTCTTGAGCCACAGATTCATCCAAAGCCTTTTGAGCTGTTGAAGCTCCAATAGCATATGTGTCAGCCGGCGTATCTGCCTCCCGAGTATGCCATCTTCGGTTGGTCTTAGTGACACGATCTAATATCTCTGAAGCTTGTTCCCATCTCAGACTCATGAATGCTCCACCAGTGATAGTATCTGCTACCACCTTTGTATTGACATTCAAAGCCCTATAGAAGATTTCAAGTAAATTCCTACAACTCATCCTGTGATTTGGCACATTCTGCAGCTTTTTTTTGAACCTCAGCCATGTCTTATAGAGTGCTTCAGAATGAAGCTGTCTGAAATTATAAATCTCGTCTTTCAACTGCAGTATCTTGGAATGTGGGAAAAATCTTTCCAAAAATTGATTTCTCAATTCTTGCCAAGTAGTGATGGAAGCTCGTGGCAACTCAGCCAACCACAAAGTAGCTTCTCCTAGTAGAGAGAATGGAAGCAACCTCAACCGAATAGCCTCTTGGTTAACTCCAGGCAGATTGTACGACGTGCAGACCCCCACAAAATTCATTACGTGCATGTTTGGATCATCAGTAGGAAGACCCGCGAACACACCCTTCAAGTTTAGCAGATGGATCATGGCATTAGTATTGTCAAACTTAGTGCCCAGAGGTAACTCTGGTAGAATGATGGCACTAGTCTCTATTGGCTCAAAATAGTCCACATCATCTTCTTCAGGATCATCATAAACAGGCACATATGGTCTCGGTTGTTCTCTTAGTCATCTTTGTCACTCTTCAGCATCAGCTAGCCGCTGTACTGCATCCTGCATAGCTTAATTATCTCTCTCTGCTTGTCTAAGAGCAGCTTGTCTAGCATGCTCTTCTCGTGTCAATCGAGCAGTAGTTTGATCCGCTGTTTCCTGACCAATCGGATGAATTGTATGGTTGTGAATGTCTCCCGAAGCAGCGGGATTCTGAACTACTTCAGTATTCACCATTCTTCGATTAGCTCTCAGAGTCCTTTCGATTTCAAGATCAAGTGGAATCAGGGGATTGCCTTGACTCCTAGTATTTGGCATACACCGGCGTATGCCCTCAAACATATGTAAAAACATAGCCAATCAACTCCAACCAGTAATAATCAACTCTGTAACCGTATTCCCTGGCAACGGCGTCAAATTTAATGTCGCCCAAAATATGCCTCCTAAGAAGTATAATGCGGTCGCTTGTCAAATATAGAACCCAACTAGGTTGGGGTCGATCCCACAGAGAATAGGTCAAAGTTTTTTAGAATACTAGATGGAGTAATTGGAAAGTAAGTAAAACTGGGGGGGTTTTGTGAATAAAAAGTAACAGTAACAATTGCTGGTCGTATCGAGTTTGTAGACAATAAGAGAAATACACTAGAACTGTGATCCCCAATGATTCCTTAACTCCACCGGTTACTTGTGCTAACAAGACTGTCCCGCTGCATTGCATGCAAAATCTAACAAGTTAGGTTCATCTAACTATCTCTCGAACTTCATTAGACTAATTTCACTCTTTCCCTCTCGGTCTCCGAGTGTCGCACTACTAACCCTTGTCCTGGATCTCAGATAACCATTCCTGCTAAGGCTCCAGTTATTAGATGAAGGTTGATAGCTTCAAATCTCTGTTGTTATCTCCTTTTCCCAATATCTACCTCTCTCTCGTTCAAGTCTAGAATACAAGCAAGTTTCTAATGTTTGAAACTGTTAGAAGAGCAATCACAACGAAGGAAACAACAATAAATGCATTCACAGTGGTACAAAATTGCTTTGCACTTAAATAGTTTCGTTAATTCCTCATGGTTCACACAACCCTAGTTGATGGGTTTAGCTGCTTATAATTATAAGAACACAAGAAGAATTCAGAGATGAAAACATAATTATGATCTCACGACAATGAAGAAAAAACAAAATCTCAATTGTCAATAAAACTCAAATTAGGGTTTGTAACTACAAAACCAAGAATATGTTTGAAACAGTATGAAATAACTCTCAAAATAATATAATGTCTCTCTATCAATGCCTCTCGCACATAGGACTATACAGGGGTATTTATAGATACAAAGCTAATCCTATCCTAAGCAAAATAGGAGAACAGAGTCGGCAACTTTCACGGTGTCGTGGAACCAAGTCACGCTATGTAGGCTGATGTCGTGGGAATCAGGCTCAATTATATGTCTTTTGAAGTTGAGTCACGCCACCTTTCCACGTCACGTAGGTGGACCCACGCCATGTGGATGCCTGGCGTGGAAATCAGACATTTTTTCACACTGGGAGTGGACCCACGGCACCACTCACGTCACGTGAGTGGTGTCTTGACTCCCACTTCGGTGCAGATTTTTGTTCTTTCATCTTCTGACACTTCATTATTGGGCTTGATTCTTCCTTTTTGATCATTTTGCCTCCAAAAACCTGTTTTCCTGCAAAGTAGGATAGAAACCACACTATACCAACAAAATACACCCAAGTTATTGCATATTTTCCTTGTTTTAAGCATCGAAAGTGCCATGTAACCATGGCGCATTAGTGAGGTTATAATTGTTTTGGTTGGTAGAAGGTGGCATTTGATAATAGGTTGGAGGTGCCTGGACGTTAGTTTTGTGATTTGGGATGATGGTTTGGACATTGGGCTGATAATTTTATTGTGGAGTTAGGTATTGGGGTAGGACATTTGGCTGTGGAGCTTGGTATTGGGGTTAGTCGTAAAAAATGGACTGAGGATTTTATGGTGGTAGAGAGTAGATAGATGGGGAAAGGGTATTTCTATGTCTGAATTTCCTTTTTGACTTACTATCAGAATCAAAGGACGCTGCGATCACATCTTCTCTCTTCTTCTTCGCAAATTCGGAGGGCCCATATGATGTTGAAGTTTTGATAATTTTTCCCGTTCACTTCTAATGATTCACCAATCTTTACCAAATTCGTGAAGGTTGCACGAACTGCAGACACCATTCTGGTATAGAACTCTCCTTCTTGAGCACGTGAAAATACTGCTAGTATTTCTTCCTCAGTCATAGGTGCTTGTACTTTAGCTGCTTCCTTTCTCCAATGATAGGCATAGTCCCCAAAATATTTGTTGCTTTTTTGCTTAATACTGCCTAGTGAATGCCGGTCAGGGACTATTTCTACATTGTATGCGAACATGTCTAGAAAGTCTTCGGCCAGGGCCTTCCAATCGGATCATTTTTTTCAATTTCTGGGATCCAAATCAATCTAGAGATTTGTCTCTTCTCTTAAACTTTGACTAAATAGGTGCATTGGCAACGCCTTGTTCCTTCTTATTCCGACCATTTGGTTACAATATCTCCTTACATGAGCCATGGGATTTCTAGTGCCACCGAATGTTTCAAATTTAGGGATTTTGTATCCTTCTAGTAGGTCTACATCGGGATGGACACACACATTATCATAACCAAGGCCATAATTATCCACTGTCCCGTGAGACTCTTTGATCCTTATTATCTCTTCATTCATTGCCAATAATTTCTTTTCATGCTCGATCTTCTATTCCTCTTCTTTTCCTTATAATGGTCTACCTCGGTATTGGGAAAGGGGTTATAGAGATCAGGAGGTCTGATGACATAGTAAGTGGTTGGATGTAGGTCGGACGTGAGAAGAATTTGGGATAGTGACAGAAGGGTTTTGGTATGCTTAAGTGTGATTTTGAGGATAAATGGAAGTTAAGTTGTAGGTAGGGAGGACATTTTGGGGGCTGTAGGTATGTCGAGTTTGAGAGTGATTTTGTGGAATTTGGGAATGAATTTGTGGAGTTAGGGATGGGTATTATAGATGGTAAGCATAAGGGTTGTTGTCTTGATTGGTGTTTTGGACGGGTGAAGTATGAGTTTGATAAATAGGTGGATTGTTGATGATAGGGTCTGCGGGAAGTTGAGAGGCGGAGGCAGATGATACGTTACTTAGATGACTCCCGAGGTCAGGGGCGTTGAGAGAAAGAATTTGGAGTGGAGGCCCGGGCCATCCTAAGACAGGAGCATTAGCGGTGATGGTCAGATTAGCCAATTCTCTATACTATTCATATCCTCTTGGAGCATTTCCAGCTTTCTCGCGAGTTCAGCAATCGTCTCACTTTGTTCCGCTATCACATTGTACCTAATGTCTAATGCGTTATCATTGTCGCTTCCAGTCATATTTGAATGATGGCTAGGGAATGGGACTTTACGAGCTTTTGACCGGGTGAAGTAAGGATGTTCAGCCAGCTTATGTCAATACGGAGTAGTTTCTATAATCTGTAAAGTAAAAATAGCTCAAAGACCGACTTGTTAGATCCATTTGGTGGCCAATAATATAAGATATTTGACTAGAAGTAAACACATAAGGTTGTTTCTCATCGCAGATGAATCGATCCATAGGGTAGCGATGACTTGGGGATTCTAATAAACAGGGTTTTGCTCATTAATTTGGGGTGAGTGAGTTTTGTTAGAAAGATTGACTTTATCACATCTTCTTTTTCATCATCCTTATATCTCCATCGCCAAAATAGGGGAAATAAAATTCTCTCCTCTTAGTTCATAGTCAATTTTCTCGAAAGAGTGGGAACAAATTTTAGGAAATTAATGGAGAATGGTTGAGGACTTTTCTGGGAGACTTTGGAGACTGGAATATTTGGTCTGACTTTTGTATAGTAAGTGTATATTTCTGCCTAAACGGGCTCTATGAAAAATGGGATTGGATCAATTCGTCTTTAATTTGAATCAACATATCACGTATAAGCACATAAAACAGTTATATCGCACAAGCATATTATAATAAACGTGCATCCTAATTGGGTGACCCTTTTAAGCCAAGGGTTGGCCTAACGAGTTTGAAGGAAGTATATGCCTTTCAAAACAAATCAATTATCCCCAAAATACCATTTTATAAATATCTAAACGGCATAAACGCCTACAAAGTAGCAAAGAGGGATACAATTTTTGGGGAAAGGGAAATAAAATACGAGAAAAGCAGTCCCACACAGGGGATAATAATTGAAAATACTAGCATCCGAATGATCCCACATTGGCCTTCGACTCCTTGGCTATGTCCACCTCGTGCCATACATGATACCCGTTAGTGATGAAGTGTCTTCCACATAATTGTAGTTTCCATGTCGATGAGGGAAGGAAAATATATGACATGTGTTATAAGGATTTTCTTATCTTCCACACTCATATACTTCCACCAATCCTTGAAGCAATCATCCGGCTTGGAATATTATAATTGTGACTGATTGATCCATACCTACACAAAGGCAAAAAAGGTAAACCCTTCTCCCTATCCCAAATGATAATGGATTAGTCGGCATATACTCTTTCAACACATAAGCATGATTCGTCTGTGATTGACTCGTGGTCAATAGACGCAGGGTAAGTTTTTCTAATGGGTCCAATACCCCCTCAAGTATTGGATCGTCCTAGGCTCATGCCTAAAAAGGGGTTTGATTTCGCTCTATCTTATGATCTAGAGTGGGCTTGTACCAGGTTTCCAGGTGGACAACTTGGGTTTGGAAATACAAACAGTCATTGGATGCCTAACGTACCAATAAACTGTAGTATTTCCAACACTTTTATTGGAATTGATCAATAGGGGCCACGACAACCGCGAACCCCAAATAGTTAAATATCAATGAAGAAGTATGTCATGGATGTAAATGACAGATAGTCACAAGATATTACTAAATTAACACAATCATTCAAATAGGGTCAAATAAATCAGTCAAATGTTCTAAAATTTGGTTAGAATCTTAACAAGTCCCCAGGAGAGTCGTCATTTCTGTTTTATCCCTTTTCGGTTCGAAGGGTTTGGAAAACATGATTTTTGACTTTTCAAATTATTTCAAAACTTTTTAAAAAAAATTCAAAACAATTTAAGAAAATACAGAGTCGCCACTTGATTTTTTTAAAAAAAATATCAAGAAAAACTAAAAAAATTTCAAAAGCTTAAAAAAAGAAATAAACTTTTGAAATAGAGAAACTAGGTAAGGATTCTGGTAACGCCTTCAGAAGGTTTTTAAGGTACTCAAGAAGCGTCCGTTAAAACGGTTGACCAAAGACAAATTGACTGATTTGACTAATTTTGAAAACATGACTAACTTTGTAAAGATCTTAAAGTATCACATTCATTTGCAAATATGGCATTTATTCCATTCACGTGAAAAAATAGTTCATTTAATTTAAAGAAAAAATTCTCCTAATAAGAAGGTTAAATTAAATTCGAGTCCTTTACCGAATTAAAAGAAAACCAATTATTTTCATTAAAAGGGAAATAAAGCGATTATTACTACAAATATCAATTTTTGAAGAATGAGAATTTTTAAATAAATCATCAATTGAAACGAGTTATGAGATTTTTGACTAATTATGAAAGATTTCAACTTTTTACAAGAAAGTTGATTTTTATATTGAGGAGAATTCTCCTTAACTTAAATAAACCAATTTAACACATTAATAAAATAAAATATCATTTTTTTGATTTTTAAGGATTCGTTCGAAGAGGAAACATAAAGAAAACAAAATTCATTTTACCGATTCCAAATATTATACTGTGTGATAAGCCATAATCAAAGGAAAATTCGGAGATAAACGAAAATAACAATTCAAAAGGGGATTTATTAAGATTTAACCCAAATTCAAGAGTTTATACACATAATATGAATTTAAATATAAATAAAAAGAAGAAGTTGAGAAAATGGGTTTTGAACCCGTTGGACCTTCCCGGCTTTAATCCTCAATTTTTATAGGCTTTTTTTTTTAGCCTATTTTTATTTTTTCCTCCACCTTGTCTTTAACCCTGTATACTAGCTTCCTTATCTTCAATTTCGATTTTTACCCATTCTTGGGCCTTGAGGAGATTGACTCGAAAATGATATAGGCCTCAATGGCCCATTAAAGAGATGCTGAGAGGATAGAGTGCATTTGGACTCGGATCGATTTCACATGCATCAAAAAGGAGTAAAGGATTAGGAGGCGATTCAAACAAATTATTCAAACACTTGATAAAAAGAAACAAAGAAACACATTCTCAGGTAATTTGACCCAATTACAAGTTCTGAACAAAGACATGCAATCTGGAAAAGTAGAGAAATTTGCAAATAGAACTCAGATTCACAAAGCCAATAAACTATTTATCGAAATCCTAAATTCTTGAACAATAGCTCAATTTGTGAGAAATTTCACAACCTTGAGGCATGCAATTTCCTAAGCAAGTGATCAGTTCTTTAAACAAGCAAAAGAGAAAATAAAACTCAAAGCATGTACCCAATATGTAAAAATTCTCAACTTTATCCAAGTAAAAATAAATAAATCAATAATCACTCAAGGCTATATTCCTAATATGAGCTAAGCTAATCGAATGAGAAATAGTCTATGGCCCCAACTGAAATAATCTAGAATGAAGACTAAGACATGAGCATTAAAGAAGATCAAACTCAGGTTTCAAACGAAGTGAAATACTCAGTTTGAAAGGCAGAGATCAAGCAAAGTAGGGAAGCTACAAGTTTTTAATCACACTATTTTTAACATATAGATGTAAGCTGTTAGAAATGAAAGCAGAGAATCACACAAATAGCAACTCAAACTTTCAGGATTCTAGACATGCGAAAACCAAAACTAAGTCACATTTGATGAAGAAGATGACAACTAATATAAGTAAAGCTTGAAATTTTATATCCTTATTCCGTCAAATTTGACACACAAGCGAATTTCAATAACATGCAACCAATTACATCTTACTAATTAATTTTTAGAAATAAAGCCCCCAAGGAAACATTTCATACATACTCAAAAGAAATAACATTAAATCAGAGAAAAACTATCTTTAAGATAGTCAAGTTTCCCTCTCTTGACTCTAAACAGTATCAAGAAAACAGGAACGATTTAGGATACTTTACGAACTTATCAACCAAATTCAAAATAAAATCCAAGATTACCATAAGGTCTACCCTGTTCAAATATCTCGATTCTTTGAAAAGAACTGCAGGGTACTTCCAAAAATCAAATTTTTGCTTTTTTCTCGCTAATCTTTTCTAGTATTATGAACTAGGTAGATTTCACGAGAATTTTACCTAATATAGTGCGTGTAAAAACAACCATCTTATGAGTGAACAAACACATGAACACCGAGCATTAGCTATCTACTCGCGTCTTCCAGTTTTTTTAAAGCATTACGATTTTTTTAAAGCATGTTGCTTGTCTAAGAATCACACGAAAATGGTTTTGACAAACAGATTATGATCCTTAATGCTAAACCTCAACAAACAATCAAAATTTCACACGAATTCAACGAATCCCAGTTGCAACATAATTCATAACGCCAATGAAATTCACGATTTAACAGAAGAATGTAAAAAGATGAAGCCTTTACCTATTTCTGGGCAGGAACTGGGACTACGAGCCTTGACGACGGACTTCCACCACCGGAGTTTCAATTCCAACTTGTCGGACTTTTAACTTTTTGTCTGAATTGATTTTTCAAGTGTGTTTCTTCTTGGATTCTCGGTTATGTGGCATTAGAGGAATGCTCCTCCAGAATCCCCAAATTTTTTCCCAAAAATCCCACTACTCAACCCTCATTGTCTATTTATAGAGGAATTGGGGATGAAAATGAGGGGGGGGGGGGGGGCGGACAAAGGGGTAAAAAAGGGAAAAATAAATTGAATTTTTGAAATTCGAATTTGATGATTAGAATTGGGTTTTTCCAACTTTGAATTGATGAATTTGGCCCAAAAGTGGGTCAAATTCAATTGGGAATTTGGGGGGAAATCCAAAATTCCTTCATCACCAATAGGAATCATACAAGCGTGTATTATGATAGTACAAATTTCAGAATTCATCGCCATATTTTCAGGAATCCGAATGTTGGACGATCGATGAGGTGGGTTTAATAGAATCCAAAGGGATTTTGAAGAATTTAGGGTGATAGGGAGTCGTTTTGGTGAGTTTTGACAGAGAGCTGGGTTCGTTGGGCTCATTGGTTGCCACCGTTGTCTGTCGTTGTTGTCGATGTTTGTGTTAAAGAAGAAAAAGAGGGATGGATCGAGTTTTGTTGTTGTTGGGCCTGGGGTGGGTTATTAGGATTTAAAAGATAGTATTAGGGATTAAATTTGGAGAGGGTAGATTTAGGTCATTTATTAAATAGCCAAACGGTTAGGATTTTAGTCAATTGCTTTCAAATTTAACCAAATTGAAAGTCAATTGGCCAATTGCATTGCAATTGTGGCCATATTGACTTCAATCATGGTCAATTTTAAAAAATTGGCTAAATCAAAACATAATCCGATGTGAATTATCAACCGATTTGATCCCGAGCTTCTTTGTTTGATAAAATCAAATAATTTTTTTTTTCAAATAAATTATTTTTTAAGAATAAATTATATTAAATCAAGATTTATCCTATTTGAATCAATTTTCAAGACGAGTCTTGATTAAAAGCTGATTTTTGTTAAAATAATTAGTAAGTAACAAAATTATACAATCTCGTATATATGAATGCAGAAATGTATAATCGTCACTTAAATGACAAAATTGACCAAAATAAATATTTTAGAAAGTTTTTATCCAGGTAAAATAAATATTTTGATTTTCTTTAGTACCGAAGCACCTCTGGGTTAAACCTAGTCGTGGAGGGCAAAAATTAGGTGTCAAGAAAATCTATATTAGGATTGAATCGATTCTCAATTTGTGAATCTTACGACTAGCCAACACAATTGTTGACTTCTAGTAACTTAATTTCACTTCTAAGTTTATTTTTAATGAGATGGAGTAAAAATAATTATAGTAATAAAATATTTAATTTGAGATTTTTTTTGAGTTCAATTTTGATCAACCACTTAAAAAAATTTCAATGAAATAATATGAAAATACTTTAAATTTTTAGTTAACATGATTGTTGACTTCTAATAACTCAATTTCACTCCTATTTATATTTTAATGATTTATTTTCATGAGATGAAGTGAAAAATAATTTTAAAAATATTAGATTTGAGAATTTTTTTTTAATTCAATTTTGACCAACTATTTATATATTTTTTTTAAGTGAAATAATATAAAAATACTTTAAATTTTTAGTCAACACAATTGTTGACTTATAATAACTTAATTTCACTCCTAGGTATATTTTTAAGATTTATTATTATGAGATGAATTGAAAAATGATAAAAAGAAATATTGGATTGAGAAATTTTTCTGAGTTTGATTTTTACCAACTACTTTTTTTTTTTTTGTGAAAAAATATGAAAATACTTTACATTTTTAGTGAAACAATAGGAAAATACTTAAACTTTTTAAAAATAGAATTCAAAAAATAAATTTGTATTTTAACGCAACTGTCTAGACTCAAACTCGTGACCTAATGATTATAAACTTTTTGGCCAGTTTGTTAGAATAACATTATATGATGATCCTAACAATTTTTATTTATTTAGTTAACCATTGTATACAATTGAATTTTCAGTCAAACTTATATAAACTCAAAATGCGGGTTATTTGGAGTCAAGATAAAATTTCTTTACTGAAATATTTTAGTCAAACTTAATTAATTAACAGTTGAAAGATCACCTTGATAACCATCAATTGAATTGATATTTAAAGGTGATTTTCCTTTTGTTTGTAAACAAAATAAAAATTAATTTAACTTTAAAAGTAATCATATTATTTATTAATTACTATATAAATAAATTAATTTAGCGAGTAAACTATCACTATTTTCCATCCCAAAAATTTCATTCATGATTTCTCTTAGTTAAATATTTTCATTATTTGGATTCATTTTTTAAAAAAATATTATAGGAGGAATTTTGTAGATGAGATATATGGAGGATTTAAAATCAAAAGAGGAGAAAGAAAAATAAAAGAGTTAAAAATATATAAAGTAAAACAACCAAAGAGATAGAGGGTGTTGGAAGAAAAAAAATATATAATACAAGTCAAAAGGTGATTTTCTTTTTGGAGGGAAAATTAGGTGAAAAATAAAGTAGTTTGGAGCCTACAGGGCATTGTGGTCTTTTTAGTCGATTTGTGCCAAATAGAACTACTCTTATTTTTATTAATTCATCACCAAAGAGTGATGAGTGGAGTGGTAATTCACATATATTGACTCAAGAGGTCCTCAACTCCTCATGCTATAATAGTGAAGGAAAAAGATACATCTTCGGACTAATCCAATGGGGGGACATGCAAAGTCAAATCTGCGTTGTACATTGGTTCAAGTTATAAAGTAGTATGTCTTTTATAGTACTTGGATCTGCATCAGGGAAAAGATACAGAAGTGAAGTATGAGTACCAAAGCAATGGGTACTCAGTAGACATTATCGGCCGAGTGAGCTCAAATATAGTAAAAGGATAAATATAATGCGAGTGTGCAAGCTAAGTCAACAGTAATATGGTTAAAATGTAAACATCTATTGTACTAAACAAGTATAGTAACAGAAATAAATAACTCAAAAGTAAGAGAAACAAGATAACTACAACCTAATTGGGCCCCCATAAGCCCAGAAGGCACAAACTGGAAGACAATTAATCCTACCGAGCTCTCATAAGCCTGCGGGTGCAAACAAGAGAAAACTAAGATAGAAAACGTAAATATCCAGTAGCTGAACTGACCTCAAGGAACCCTTTTTATCCCCAAATTCTTGATAAAAAATATCTAGATGTGCACCAGGCTTGAACCGGTACCAATGGATATATCGTAACGAGAGGCCAGACGCCGGGCTCGAATCAGAAATAGTGGGTAATAACGAGAGGCCAAATGAATCATGTGCAACCGAACTCAGAACCACCACCAATACTCTCAGTAACAACCGTAGATAACTCCTGAACAACCACACCGTATCATAAACAGATGCCGGACTCGAACCAAAACTCATAGTGTCCATATCGTAACCAGAAACAAGTGATCCCATGAGAAGCCAATCTCAACCATAAACTGTTACCACAAATATACCGGAGCTCGTACATAGTAACCATTACCATAACCGTAACCGATGATAATATTGTGCCAGAACCCATAGTAACTATAGCCATAAAGCATATGCCGGACTCAAACTAGAACTAAAAAGCATTTATATAAAAATAGGCATAATGTCACGACCAGATTTCTCATGTCATGATGGCATCTACTCTAACCCGCCAGTAGGTAAGCCAATCCGTAGTCCGAAATATCTAGTAACGAACTACCAAGAGAAAAAAAGAAACTGCGGAATAAATATAATAAAAAGGCTACTATAATCCCCAAAACCTGGTGGAGCCAGTACAAGATAAATATATATATACAAAGATGTATCTGAATACAACATAGAGACCAGTCTAACAATAAGAGAGAGAGAGCAAGAGCAACTCCGATCGTCAAGAGCTCACCCTAAATCTCCGATCCATAACTGCCCCGCACAATGCGAACATCAATGACGATAACTCGTACTATGATCTGCAGGTTGTAGAAATGTAGTATGAGTACAAAACACGTGGTACTCAGTAGGCATCGACCAACTGAGCTCTAGAAATAATGCAAGTATAAATAATATGCAAGGCAGAAAAGTAAACTACAGGCAACTATCCAGGCAACTAAACATAATAATGTTAATAGAGCAATAAGGATAAACTATCCTATTCTAGCAGTATTCCAGTACTAAAATGCAATATCGTATATCACTAGAAAATATACAAATGAAGAGTGAAAGAAGGATATATAACAATAATACTAGGCAAAAGAATACATGTGCAATATGAATAGACAAGAAAGAAGGGTGATATACGGTAAGACCATATATATATATATACATATGTGCATATAGGCCTAAATCACAGGTAACATCCTGAGGGAGTCCACCTAACATCTCAGGGATCATAACCAAGTAAGAAAGCTAATACTAGCATAATCAGGGCCTCCAACCAAAGAGTGACTAAACATGGGGCAACCTACTAATACCATATTCTATCATGATAAAGAAAGGGAATAAGAAACTTACCCCCAATCTCGGGTACCAGTCCATAATCAACCTGCCACGAACTAACCATAATAACCAATAATAAAGTAACTGGCTAGTCCGAACAAACAATACCTAACCAGGCTCCCATAAGCCCGAAAAGTTCATAGAAGCACTCAGAAAACAACAATCATAACCTGTACCTATACAGCCCCCCATTAGACCGATAGATACAGGCACCAAACAATCATATTGGTGATAGGCGATGCACAAAAATGAATGAAGGCAACATAACCATAAATACCATATCCGATCCAAGTGCTATAAAGTATCAAATGTATACATCTCCTCCAGCTCCATATCTCGCAAAGGCAGGACCTACACCGACAATCCTTCTTCGGTACTGCGGCTCACGGATGAAGGGGCCCATAAGGAATTCGAGATATTCATATACATTTCCTGGTCCTGAACCAGGACTTCCAATAACCATCATAATCCATCTACTCCATCCAGTATAGGATATATATATATATATATATGTACATATGTAATGAGTGCACGAATTCAAACCGTGACTAAAAGAGTGTACATTGTATAATAAGTTCACAGACTCGAATCGTGACTAAAAGAGTATACATCTGTAAGTCATTGCCCGAGATCAAGTTCGGGACTAAATTGTCATAGTAATGTAGAAAGAGTTGAAATCTCTGTCGACCAATGTAAATAGTAGTGCTAAAAGAATGGGTAAACCATGGACCGAAATCAATCTCAGTCTAATTTCCAAAACATCACTTTTAGTTTCGAAAGCTCATAATCCAGCAAATAAGGTGGTACGATTCCTATTATAATAGAATCCATTTTAAAAGTAAAAAGTGGGAATAATTTTCTTTTTAGAAAATAGTAGTAAGATCAAGGTTTTGGTTGGAATCGTACCACTAAGTGAGCTTGAATGCGCCTAAAAGTATACATGTCATCACCATTATCCAAACAATACCACTATAAGCGCCTAAGCGTCTATAAACTACAATCAAGTCCTCTCAAGGATAAAATACTCACCTGTAGTCAAATTGGTATCATAACCAAGGCCTCGGGCCCAATAATACATAGTCAACATAATAACGCCTCATAACTCGAGAAAATATGGTAAATGAGGGAGTAAAGTGACTAAAGTATCTGATTGGGGAAAATACCACCCAAATCACTAAGTCAAATGGTAAATCTTATACTAAAGGATCCTTAATCATCAACTATGGTTATCATGCTTATAATCAAGGGTAATAGGATTCTATGGCCATAACAAGCAGCCTATGCTAAGGTTCGGGTCACACTTCTACCCTGAATAGGCTAAGTCATGATATACTATTCATAATCTTATCCTATAATCCCTATCTAGCATGCAATCTACACTATATACAATCTCATAGAGAAAAGTAAACCAAAGCCTACCTCGATGCCGAACCGCAATTCTTATGAATCGCTCGCCCTAGCTCCACGATCCCAAATCTACATTACACTATCAAAGTCATAACCTACGCATCAGTACGAGTAAAACGATATCCATATTCCAGTCTAAATCTCTGGGACCTAAATTAGGTCAAAAAAAGGCCCGTGGGACCCGCTAACGAATTTTCAAAAATGAATCTGTCACAAGGTCCCTTGAAGCACAAGGAATGTGTGCTCAAAAGTTGAGCACAAACGGGGCTCAAATCAGCCTCCCAAGCTTGGGGATTCTAAACCAAAAATCAAGAATTAAATGGACTTTGGGACGAAAACTTACAAAGAAATTAACGGGGAATGATCATCTCAACACCCTCTACTCATCCCCAACTCCAATTTATGATTTTCCATGATTTCTTGAGCTCTCAATGCCATTAATGGCGAGTTAAGACTTGGAAAATGAGAGAAAATCGGGTGAGACAACACTATATAGGCCCAGGAGTTACCCATTGCGATCGAGAGGAGCCTTGGCCGTGATCTCGACGCACAGGAATTAAATTCATTGCGAACGCGAGGAAGGAGTCGTGAACACGATGATCAACAGGGGAAGGCCATCGCGAACACGATGAGGCCTTCCCGAACATGAAGAAGAGAATAGACCAGGTCAGGCCGGCCTTTAATCGCGAACATGAGAGAGATGGCTCGCGAATGCGAAGGTGAAGGATTTGACCATTCCCGAATGCGGTATACTCATCGCGATCGTGAAGAGCAAGGTCGGCTGCACCAGATGCAACTGTACTAGATTTTCTCAAGTCCTAACGGACTTCGATTGGGAGCTCGAGATTAGTTCGGAACCCCGTGCGCACAAATGAACGAT
This sequence comes from Capsicum rhomboideum, assembly GCA_031232105.1. Lineage (NCBI taxonomy): Eukaryota > Viridiplantae > Streptophyta > Magnoliopsida > Solanales > Solanaceae > Capsicum > Capsicum rhomboideum. The sequence goes on from CP124716.1 coordinate 139,826,475, forward strand.
GCTACCATACCAAATTCGACATATCAGACTTAACAGATTCATCAAAACTTTCATCCTAGATCGCTTTGATTAAATGTGGGTCCCACACCTAGTTCCATTTAAACTAAATTCTACCCAATAGCCCAAAACAAGTTCGAAATCCTTGGGACCTGAACCAAGGGTCTCCTAGCCTAAAATTAACATTTTGGAGTTGATGGCGATGTCGAAATTCTCGCCTGAGCTCGTTTACTAGGAGTTTTGGTCTGAGATCAATTTCTTAACAACAAAAGCTCCAAAATAGATAAATGAGCCTAAAATCCAAACGAACTGTACGATAATCGAACCGACAGTTCCAGCAAGTCATAAATGACCTATAGCCACTGTGGGAAGTCTCAAATGTAGGACGCATGCGGAAATCGAGAAAATGATCTAGAGGGTCTGTTGACACCCAATTTTGACCTCCCGATATTCCTCACAGGCTGCTATTTTATCAAAAAATATTAATTTTAAATTTTTAAATTATTATTTTTGTATCAAATAAATTCTGACATTTCGTATTCATGATTTTAAGGTATGCAACTTATTTTTAGCATTTAATTTTATATTCTTATATAATATATATAATTTACTAATTTAAATATAATATTTTACATAATTTTGTAAATATTTATTAAATTATTTTCGCAAATATGCATACTCATAATTTATAAACACGCAGTCTATTATTATTATTATTATAATAATAATAATAATAATTATTATTATTATTATTATTATTATTATAGCATTTCTTAAAATGTCGTATTCATAATTTATAGAAGCCTAAATTGTTTCAAGTTATTAGTATCGTCGATTTCGAATAATATATTATAACATCAATTTATTTTTGTTAGTTTTTGATTATACATTTACTAAGTTATTAGGGTATTTATAAAATAGCAACCTAACTAAAATTCAATTTCTCCAATTATTTAATTTCTGGCCTGATTCTATCTAATTTGTGTCAATTCTAGCCTAAATTGAGTCCAATTTGGCTCAATTTTCAGAAAACCCAATTCCACAACCCTATTTGACCCATAAATCGACCCGGATCCAATCCATCTTTCAAATATTAATCTCAGCCGTCCATCTCATTTGAAGGACAGTTGAGATTAAACCCCATTTTCTTTCCTTTTTCAATTAACAAACCCCCAAATCCCCCCCAAAAAAACCTAATCTATTCACACCCCCATCAGCCGCCCCTCTCTCTCTATACCCTTTCCCCTCTCTCTCAGATTCACCATCGCCAGTCATCGTCGATCGGCGATCCCTCAAACAGCCGCTTCTTCTCCCGCCGATCTCCTCCCTTCTCTCTACCACACGCCACAGCCGACGAACCCCACCACTGCCAATCTCCATCTCCGACCAACCTCCACAACCAGACCACACCACCAACTCGCACCCCACTCTTCTTCTCTCTCTTCTCTCTCTTCTCTCTCGATCTTTCTCTCACCACCACTACACCGGAAAACCCCAAAACCAGCCACCGAACTAGTCGACTTCAGCCGGCAAAACACCAACCAGCCACTTCCTCCATCTCTGTTCACTACCAAAGGTGATACGTTACCCATTATCTCTCCCCTCATCTCATTCCATCTCCACCCGAACCAGTCGCCGATATCATCTCTCACTCTACTGCGCTGGATCACGACCAAACAAACGCCCCAAAACTCTCTCTTTCTCCGGTGAGTCTCGAAGAATCTCCGATGAGGATAGCATCTTTGTTACTCCAAAAATGGTTCAGAGATCGTGGAAGATCGCCCATCAGCCCCATTCACTGTCGTACAACTGAAAGCCGTTTTATGATGAATTCGTATATGGTATGTTGTCCGTGTTTGTTTGTTTTTTCATGCTCAATTGATCACCTTTATCACGACTCGTGATTTCTTTTCGTAATTGATTTTGAGATTTGGGTATTAGTACGAATTTACTGATTAAGTTCTGACTAGAATTTGCCCTATGTTTTGACCTCGTTTTCGTTTTCGTCTGGTTTTGAGTCTATATTCATGTTCTTTGTATTTGATTACATGTCATAATTTGACTAGTCAAGATTTGAAATCGTAACATGATGCCTTCTTTCAAAAAGCTTATTTACATGGTCTATCTTGATTTCCAGAATTATTTAGGGTTATAGACTATAGAGTGAACCTTGATTCATAGGATGGTATAGTAGCTTTACCTAAGTCACCTTCTTTCTTGCTTAAGTCTGATTATGACAACCTCTAATGTGGATATATTTGGCAGAACTTTGACTAAGTGATTCGATTATCCAGATGAGATCTCTATTGATTTATGCTCTTTCATTTGTTTCCTTTAAATGATCATTAAGACAAATTTTACACTTGTTTATTTATGGCAAGCTTTGATTCATAAACTATTAAGTGATTGACCTTAGAATGCTTGTGATTAATTTCCTTCCTTTTGCTGAATAAGTGACAACTTCCGTACTCGTCTATTTAAGGTAAATTCTAATCTTGTGCTCCCTTTTATCGATTCCCCTTTTCAGACAGATTGCTACTTATGGTAAACTTAATATGATTTTTCTTCCTTAATTGATTCTGTTTATTGGTTTAAGGAAAAGGATTCCCTTTAATGGATACGAAGAATTTTTTCTTCTTATTGGCTGCCTTGGAAGGCTGAGCCATTTTTTCAATATATAATTTGTGCCTCTCTTCATTATTAGGGGAGACTTTTAGCATCACTCTCCTACGAGAAAACAGAAATACTTTTTAGTTTTATTGAGCTAATATTCTAAGAAGAGGTGTCCGGTCTGCTGATTGCTTTATTGGTGCAAGTGTGGTAAAAATATTATTTCTTCAAGGTTTTCTCTTGACTGTTTATTGTCATCAAAACCGATTAGTTCCCTAGACTATGTATTTTATTATGACATGTTAATTATGGATGCTTCATTGATTGTCCTATTTGTCTCCTAAACTCTTAAGTTGTTTAATATGATTATCTGTAAGGTCATTGTTTGGTTTGTGTAAATGGTTGTCGTAGGGTTATTAGATGTCTGTTTTTTGTGTGCTTGGGGTATGTTGGTTTTGTTTTACAGTGTTATTCGGGACAGATGAAGAGTTGCTTTGGGTCAGAGGGGTTGTGTTTAAAGCTGTCTAAAGAGCCTTTATTTTTATTTATTTTAATTTTTTATTATCTTTTATATTTATTGGTTTTGTAATAATTTGTATAAAGACTCTACATATAATAAAAGATTATGGGGACTGCTTAGGGGGCGGGGATTATGTGATTTTCTCTCACTTAGATACCATGCATATAAGATTATTTAACAATTATTTATCACTTAGGCAAACAATCCAGGGTCTTTAATTAATTACTACTTAGAAATCATGTGTTAAGATCATTAACTAACTTTCAACATATTAGATTATTTTTTTAAGTTTAATTCAAGCATGACTAATTAATTTTAACATGTTAAAACTAATTTCTAGTATGTTTACTAATTTCCAGCGTGTCTAAATTAGTTTTTCAACATGTTTACACGATTTCCAGCGTGTCTAAATTAGTTTTTCAGCATGTTTACATGATTTCCAGCGTGTCTAATCAGTTTTCCAGCATGTTCAAACAATTTCCAGCATGTCTAAAGTATGTTTACAAATTTCCAGCATATTTAAATGAGTTTCAAGCATGTTTAAATCAATGTCTGACATGTTTAAATAATTTTCAGCATAACGAAGAATGATTTTCAGTATAGTTAGTTTAATTTCCAGCACTTATCAATTAATTTCAGCACATCTAAAATTATTTAATATCTAGCATTTCTAATTAATTTTCCAGCATGTTTAATTTATTTTCCAACATTTTTAAAATTAATTTCCAGCATTTAAAACTTTTTTTTTAGCAATTGTTAAACTATTTTTCGGCAATTTTTAACTAATTTTCAGCCCTCTTAATTATTTTTTTAGCATTCTAAAACTAAATTTCTGCACTGTTAACAAACTTTTTCTGCAACCTAAAGCAATTTCGCTGCACTTTTAAATTAATTTTCTGCAATTTAAATCATTTTTTTCTGCAACTCAAACCAATTTTTTAGCACTTTAAACTCAATTTTCAGCATGTTAAAATCCATGTTTTGCATGTTTAAGCTAATTCTTCAGCATGTTAAAATTCATTTTTTAGCATACTTGGATCAATTTCCAGGATTCCTAGTTTAATATCTTGCATTTTATTTTCGACACATTGAATAACATTCCTCGCTTAGATATCATGCCTATAGGCTTTAATTATGTAAAAATAAATAATTATATTTTCCAAACATGTTAATCACCTTAATTAATTAATCAAGAGGCTTGCGTGAAACCTTTATGTGCTAATTACTAGTCTTGTTTGTTTTGTTTGACGCGAGCTCCCGAGTCTGATTAGGCAACTAAAGAGTTCTTTTGTCTAGACCCAAACCAAGGTAGGTCGTCCAATGCCTCTTGGACATTAAGTTGGGATGGGTAGGCATTTTAGGAAACGCTAGTTTTATCGTTTTCTTTAGAACGCCTTTAGGCCTAATAACCAAATTAGGTGGGGTGGGTAGAACAATCGAAAATGATGGAAGTTGACCCGAGATGAATATGACAATGCGATATGCGATATTGACATCCGTTAATAAGCCGGGCTCTGATCCGAATAAGCTAAAATTAACTCCTTGTATAAAATCTTTTCTAAATCGATTTTCTTTATCTTATTTTGATTGTTCAATTATTTGGGGTAGTTTAGGTTCGCTATTATTTTAAAATAAATTTTTCGGTTATATAAATTGTGTCCTTCTCTCTTCTTGCTTATCTGATATTTTATTTTCCTTTTCACATATATTTTTCCTAACGTGTATTACTTAGGTTTATATTAATTAGATAAATAACTATTTTCCTCGTTCAAACACTTAGTTAACATTAAGTCAATAAAATAATAGACCTTTGCTTATCACATAGAATTTCTCCACGTAATATATGAGTTCGGCCAGGACCCATAGTTGTGGACCTCGAAAGGTGCCTAACACCTTCCTTTCGAGGTAACCTGCACCCTTACCGGAATCTCTGGTTGACGTAGGCTAATAATTAATTAATCTTAATTAGTCTAGAATGGTGTCCTAATGCACCTTAATTCGTTAGGTGGCGACTCTTCACTCTTTAAACCATCCCAAAAAAGTTTGTCACGTCGGATCTCAATTTTCGCGAGAAAAATGGGGCGCGACAGCATGACGACTCTGCTGGGGATACTTAGGTTCTAACCATTACGGATTCGTGTTTATGTGGGGTTTTATGTTTCATTTTCATTTTTTTTTATTTTTTAGGGTAATAGGACTAACATGCTATGCATGATTCACCCCTTTCCCCTTCTTCCTTTGTTTGTTTTCTTAAATGTTTAATTTGATTTCTTGTTTAATTTTATTTATTTCGTTTTTGAATCATTTATTGTATAATGTTCATCTCCCTCCCTTTTTCATTTATTCATTTCCGTGAATTTTTTGATATGTATTTTTTCTTTTTTCTTTAGTATGTGTCTTGTATCGTGTGTTGCTTTTCTTATATTCGCTTATTTACTTGTTATATTATTATTTTGCATAAATTGTGTATTTGTTATCGCTTTATTTACATGTTATATGGTTATTACTTTATTTTAATCGTTATTCCGCCTATACCTTTCTCCACTTGGAACCTTCTTTCTTTTCTTTTAAGAACGGTTGCATGGTTGCACAGACGTTCATTCCTAAAATACCCTTGCGGGAAATGCCTCATGGATTGGTCGATCAGCGGTGCGTCGACAGTCATGAGCTTTCCCACTCTCAAGTTGTCCACTTGAGGGAACCATGTCATGAAGCTATTCTTGTTCTTTAGATCGTGGATGTGTGTTCTTTTACTAAGGAATATGAATCTCATTTAGCTTGGAATGCCTTGGCACCCTTGATGCACTGAATGTTAATTAGTGAAACCTAGTCCCAAGTCCAAAAGGGGTTCACGCCCCAAAAGGACACATAATCTTATTTGTTATGCGTCAATTTCTGTATTTTGTGCTAATATCTTGCCTATCTTGTATGTTAGTTATTCCTTACTCTTAGAATCCGTTATTTTTAGATTTCCTTACTCTTAAAATTCCTATCTTGTTATGTTACCTTTATTTCTTTAGGCCTGAATCATACAATTTTATGGCCTAGTCAAAAACCTCCTTCTATCTATCTTCATAACTCGGTTTCGTACTCTAAAGTACCCTTTAGCATCTTTAACATACTTATCGTCTCGTGAATCGGTCCTTTCCTTGATAGGATGCTCTAGATTATTTCTCTCCCTTTAAGTTAATTCATTCTTTTAGGACATTCTTACTTAACACCTTCAATATTTACATGACATTGTCTTCACCATAACTCTTGGCAATTTTTTTTTTTTCATATTCGTGCCATACTCTGGCTTTCCCAACTTCTAAATCATATAGAGCTCTCAACTATTCACTTCGAATGAATATAATTCAAATATTTTTACTCCATGATATTACTCATAAACATTCTATTGTCGTGCGTTTTTACTGATCATAAGTCCTTTCTTCTAAGGTTGAACTAAAGTTGAACATCAGAAATGGCTAGTCAAGTAATGTTTATCAATCTTGTCAATAGTGAAGCTGAGCGTAGGAGTTTGCACCAAGACAAGCTTACTCCCATTGAGTCAAGCATCATGAGTATGGAAAGAAAAATTGAGAGAATCAGAGGAATAATGACCAATCTTCGACGTTCAGCTGATATGCCACTAGACTTTCCAGAGACATTGTCTAAAACTGATTTTATTGGTCGCATCTACACTATAGAGTCGCCAGTATTGACGACCTCACCTATGCCTAATTGTGATGAACAAGTATCTCCGAGTTTGTATTCAGTCGCACTGCAAAAAGCACTCAATGGGTTGATAGAGATGGGCAAAGAAAAGGAAACAGAAGGAAAGATTTCTAACCATAAGGCTGGGTCATCTCAACAACTTGAGATGGATAAGTTACCAAATCAGGAGAAGAAAGTAAGAATAGAGTTGGGGACTTGAACTTTCCATTATACGACGGGTCTGGCGATCCTTATTCCCATTTGAAAGTATACCTGGATGAGCTAGCAGTTATAGGGAAAAGTGATGGTCTTAAGATGAGACTTTTTGTCAGTTTACTTACAGGTCTAGCATTGATGTGGTACGCAGAGAAAGATACAAGCAAGTGGATTTCTTGGGACAATTTGGCAGGTGGCTTTATTAGGCGGTTCGACAATAGGGTAAAGAGGAAGTTCATAGGTGAAACTCTAATGCATGACAAGGTTGGTTTGGTTGAGCCATAATTCAGGAATAAGGGAAAGGCAATTATCAATGAGGCGTCAAAGGCTCCAAAGCCCGAAGTGAGAAAATCCCAAGTTATGACTCTCTTAGACGAACCACCATCAATCACTTTTGAAATGTTGAGGTCACATGGTATCTTGCAACCTAAGCTTATTGGTTCTTATTGCTCTTCAAGTCCTTTCTTTGATCCTAAAAAACATTGTGCCTTCCATTCTGGCATGCCTGGTCATGACACAGATGAATGCTGCCAGTTGAAGAGAGAACTACAAAATTTGATAAGCAAGGGGAAGATAGTAAAGAAAAGTCGCCCTCAACTGATATGGTATCCATCTCCAGAAATCACTCCAATACCAAATTACGCTTATTATCCCCAATCTTCCACAAAACCTCATCCTCAAACTGTTTGGTACCCACCTTCATCCATTGCTCCAACATCAAAATACATTCCCGTGTTTTGTCCAAATCCACCAACAAATCAACGATCCAATCAATTCGCTAAACCTCCAGTCAAGTTGCAGAAAAATCCGCCAAGACAATACACCCCTCTAGTTGAACCTATAACTCAATTGTATGAAAGACTCAGAGAAGCAGGCTACATCATACCCATCCCTGCCGCACCTGTTAACACTCAGTCTAAACGATACAATCCTAATAAGGTTTGCGCCTACCACTCTGGGATGAAAAGGCATCCCATAGAGGCGTGTTTTGCTTTGAAGGACAAGATTCAAGCGATGATTGATACCAAGATGATAACTATAACAGGGTTAAAGCTCGGTGTTGATTAACTTCCTAAGCATGACTGGCACCTGTTTGGCACTGATGAAGAGGGTATCACGTTCGGGCTCTCAAGCATTTGAAGTTACTTTAAGCTTTGCATCCTTGGAATAACATGGACTTTCTTTTATGCTTTCCTTTTATGTAATTGGAACTACGTTTGACCTGATTCCCGTATAAGAATGATACGTAGGCGCTCATTTAATGGGTTCGGTCTCATTATAATAAAAATTTCTTTCCCTCTGTTTCTATCATCTTGTATGAGGTTGGAAGGATTAACGATGATATCAATCACAAAGGATGTTTCACATCAACAGTTATGATGTTCAACATGAGTCGACCTTGTTCATTCCCCTAGATTTCTTATCTTCTTTACCACCACAATTTCAAATTCAGCATCATGTTAATCTCTCCAAAGCGTAAGTTCTGTCATTATCATCTGCCTCGTGCGTTAGAAGTCCAAACCTATATGCTTAGATCACTTATTAAGTCAGAGTCTTCATCTTGGAATGTCTTCTATTTATATTGCTTTAAACATATTTATTCTATGTGGTATCTTTTATTTGATTTATTTATTTTGTTTAAAGGTTGTCTAGCATTTGAACATTGAATCGGCTAAGAGTCCGCAATTTGGTATATATGCCCAACCATCTTGGTCCTTTTCTAACGCAAATTTTGCTACTTCCCAGCATAAAATACCTTCTTGCCTATCTTCTTATTCGTCTCCTCAACAAATATTTTTGACACACGTCAATTTTGGTACTTTGCAAAACATGGTAATACTTGATGGGGAATCACCTACACTGCAACAAAAGTTTCTTGATCTAGAAAAGAGGTTGGATGATTGTCTACGTTCCAAAGGCATTTATGACTTGAGGTATGAGAAACTGTGTCTACATCCAAGGGTTGAGTTGCCTTCAGGATACAAAGTTCCAAAATTCAATGTGTTTGATGGGCTTGGAGACCCGATCATGCATCTAAAGGACTATTGTGGTAGATTAGTGGGCTTGGGGAATAACGAAACTTTACTAATGAGACTCTTCATTCAGAGCTTGTCAGGAATAACACTCACTTGGTATTTCAAATAAGACCTTGATAAGTGAAATACCTGGGAAGACATGGCTCAAGACTTTGTGAGACAATATAAGTTTAATATCAAGGTCGATCCGACGATGATGGACTTACTTGAAGTAAGGAGAATGATTCATAAATCTTTAGAGGAATATTCAACACGATGGAGATTAGAAGCTTCTAAGATACGTCCTCTTGTGCCTGAAGAAGAGTTGATCCAAATTTTTGTCAAGTCGCTAGATGGTATATACTATCAAAAATTATTCGGCTTATGTATTCGAAGCTTAGACGATTTGATCTTAATTGGGAAAAGGTTAGAATATGGTATTCGGACAGGAAAAGTTATTGATGTTTCTGCAATACAAGCTACTTTTCAAGCACTGAAAGCCTCGCGAAGAAAGAGAAGAAGATATCTCAACCATCCCGCCTCAAGAACAACATTATCCAAATACCCAACAAGCATACGTTGTTTTTGACACCTACAACCCACGAGGTTTTCAATACCCAAATCCTCACCAACATAATACAATACCATCCAATCCTCACCAACATAATACAATACCATCCAATCCTCATCAACCAAAGAAAATGAAACCTCGTATCTTTACCCCTTTGACTGAACCTTTATCCAACATATGTCAAAGATTGTTGATTGTTTTCTCAAGGAGTTCTGAAACCAAGGAAAGGATGGATCCCTAAATACGCACCTTCGAATTTTGACTCATCCAAAAGGTGTACATATCATTCAAATATACAAGGTCATGATATTGAGGAATGTTCAACATTGAGGTACAAAATCCAAGACTTAATCGAGAAGGGCAAGATTATAGTACAACAAGGGCCACTAAGCAACATTTACTACCCTACCACAGGCACAATTATTGTCCAAGGTGACCCAATAGAGATCGCCCCGAGACATTTGACAAGGAAGCTTAAAGCACATCAAAGGAACTAATAAAGACAAAACCATCACAAGCAAAGTACCAATGAATAAAATTCCCTACTTTTGTTTATGTTTCTCTTTGTATTCATGAACTACGTTTGACTTGACTTCCATTTGGATACGTAGGCATCCCATTCTTGGGTTCTGTCTCAATCTAATAAAATTTTCTTTTCCCTTCATATTCAAATCATGTTAGCTTTTGACAAAATTCTATTCAAACAAATCTGAGCTATTTTGGCACATTCCATGACTTCAAATGACAATTGCGAATTTGAAGTCGAACCTCGATGTTCAAATACAAGACAACCGTTTCTTTTGAACTAACATTTTCTTTGAGAGATGCAGGAATATAAGACTTCACAAGTAACACTGGGGCAGAATTTTCGAGATTACCTCAAAAATTCTGCCAGCAGACAATATTTTGATTCGCAAGAAAGTGCGAAACATATTATAAACTGGGGCAGAAATTTTTGAGGGGCACTAAAAAATTTCATCACAATGGCAGGAAAATGACAAGAAGTTACAGAAAACGCAGAGGATATTCTGGGTTCATCCACCCTAAAATAGGATATGCCGGGTTATCCGCCCTAAAAAAAAAAGGAATGTGTCGGGCTCATTCTGCCCTAAAATTGGGATATGCTGGGTTATCCACCCTAAAATAGGATACAATGGGCTTTTCCGCCCTAAAATAGGATAAGCTGGGTTATCCGCCCTAAAAATAGGATATGCCAGATTATCCGCCCTAAAAAAGGATGTGCCGGGCTCATTCTGCCCTAAAATTGGGATATGTTGGGTTATCCGCCCTAAAATAGGATACGTTGGGTTTATCCGCCCTAAAATAGAATGTGATAGGTTCCCCCCCCCCCCCCCCCCCAAAAAAAAATAAATAAATAGGATACGTTGGTTATCCGTCCTAAAAAGGATATGCCAAGTTTTGTCTGCCCTAAAATAAGACAGTTGGGCTCGTCCGCCCTAAAATAAGGACAATTGATTTTGCAGGCATATAGTCAACGTAATCACATTCCTCCTTAAGAGTCGAAATTGGGTCAGATTTTTAAGGTTCCTCAAAAATCTTGGACAATAAGCGCAACGTCTAACAAGATACACTTCCTTATCTCCTTATATCGTTATTATTATCTGTTGTTATTTCTTGTCTCCACATTATTTAATATTTTCTATGCTTATGAGCTAACTATTTTATCTAGTTATGTTAGAAACTGCAGGTAAGTTCCTAAAAAGCACAAGGAAAGACGTTTGAAAATTATTCTCCTCTCGTCTCCGAAATATGATTCTTTATCCCAATATTTCACAACTTAACCTAAATCATATTCACATTCCACCTTTTAAAACTACTCGTACTCCAATCTTGTCAACTCGTGCTACATTCATTTAGATTCAATATTCATCAATCCTCTTTAGGGATCTCGTTCGTCCCTAAATCTAGAACTACACATGGCCTGATTCTTGTGAACCCGAGATATATAGGCGACTTAAAACCAAAGTCTCGGCCACACCATTTTAACAAATCTCTCTCGCTTCTCGATTCCAGCGAACTATCCTTTCGGTCGGACAAAATTGGCTACTACATCAACGTTCGTTGCTCGACAATGCTCCTATCATTCCCAAGCAACGAAGGGGCAGCTGTTGACACCCAATTTTGACCTCCCGATATTCCTCACAGGCTGCTATTTTATAAAAAAATATTAATTTTTAATTTTAAATTATTATTTTTGTATCAAATAAATTCTAACATTTCGTATTCATGATTTTAAGGTATGCAACTTATTTTTAGCATTTAATTTTATTTTCTTATATAATATATATAATTTACAAATTTAAATATAATATTTTACATAATTTTGTAAATATTTATTAAATTATTTTAGCAAATATGCATACTCATAATTTATAAACACGCAGTCTATTATTATTATTATTATTATTATTATTATTATTATTATTATTATAGCATTTCTTAAAATGTCGTATTCATAATTTATAGAAGCCTAAATTGTTTCAAGTTATTATTATCGTCGATTTCAAATAATATATTATAACATCGATTTATTTTTGTTAGTATTTTATTATACATTTACTAAGTTATTAGGGTATTTACAAAATAGCAGCCTAACTAAAATTCAATTTCTCCAATTATTTAATTTCTGGATTCTATCTAATTTGTGTCAATTCTAGCCTAAATTGAGTCCAATTTGGCTCAATTTTCAGCAAACCCAATTCCACAACCCTATTTGACCCATAAACCGACCCGGATCCAACCCATCTTTCAAATATTAATCTCAGTCGTCCATCTCATTTGATGGACAATTGAGATTAAACCCCATTTTCTTTCCTTTTTCAATTAACAAACCCCCAAATCCCCCCCAAAAAACCTAATCTATTCACACCACCATCAGCCGTCCTTCTCTCTCTATACCCTTTCCCCTCTCTCTCAGATTCACCATCGCCGGTCATCGTCGACCGGCGATCCCTCAAACAGTCACCTCTTCTCCCGCCGATCTCCTCCCTTCTCTCTACCACACGCCACAGCTGACGAACCCCACCACTGCCAATCTCCATCTCCAACCAACCTCCGCAACCAGACCACACCACCAACTCGCACCCCACTCCCCTTCTCTCTCTTCTCCCACGATCTTTCTCTCACCACCACTACACTGAAAAACCCTAAAACCAGCCGCCGAACCAGTCGACTTCAGCCGGCAAAACACCAACCAGCCGCTTCCTCCATCTCCGTTCACCACCACCGGTGATACGCCACCCATTATCTCTCCCCTCATCTCGTTCCATCTCCACCCGAACCAGCCGCCGATCTCATCTCTAACTCTACTGCGCCGGATCACCACCAAACAAACCCCCCAAAACTCTCTCTTTCTCCGGCGAGTCTCGAAGAATCTCCGATGAGGATAGCATCTTCGTTACTCCAAAAATGGTTCAGAGATTGTGGAAGATCGCTCTTCAGCCCCATTCACTGTCGTACAACTGAAAGCCGTTTTACGACGGATTCGTATCCGGTATGCTGTCCGTGTTCTTTTGTTTTTTTCATTCTCAATTGATCACCATTATCACGACTCGTGATTTCTTTTCGTAATTGATTTTGAGATTTGGGTATTGGTACGAATTTACTGATTAGGTTCTGACTAGAATTTGCCCTATGTTTTAACCTCATTTTCGTTTTCGTCTGGTTTTGAGTCTATATTCATGTTCTTTGTATTTGATTACATGCCATAATTTGACTCGTCAAGATTTGAAATCGTAACATGATGCCTTCTTTCGAAAAGCTTGTTTTACATGGTCTATCTTGATTTCCAGAATTATTTAGGGTTATAGAGTGAACCTTGATTCATAGGATGGTATAGTAGCTTTACCTAAGTCACCTTGTTTATTGCTTAAGTCTGATTATGACAACCTCTAATGTGGATATATTTGGCAGAACTTTGACTAAGTGATTCGATTATCCAGATGAGATCTCTATTGATTTATGCTCTTTCATTTGTTTCCTTTAAATGATCATTAAGACAACTTTTACACTTGTTTATTTATGGCAAGCTTTGATTCATAAACTATTAAGTGATTGACCTTAGAATGCTTGTGATTAATTTCCTTCCTTTTGCTGAATAAGTGACAACTTCCGTACTCGTCTATTTAAGGTAAATTCTAATCTTGTGCTCCCTTTTACCGATTCCCCTTTTCAGACAGATTGCTACTTATGGTAAACTTAATATGATTTTTGGTCCTTAATTGATTCTGTTTATTGGTTTAAGGAAAAAGATTCCCTTTAATGGATCCGAAGAATTTTTTCTTCTTACTGGCTGCCTTGGAAGGCTGAGCCATTTTTTTAATATATAATTTGTGCCTCTCTTCATTATTAGGGGAGACTTTTAGCATCACTCTCCTACGAGAAAACAGAAATACTTTTTAGTTTTATTGGGCTAATATTCTAAGAAGAGGTGTCCAGTCTGTTGATTGCTTTATTGGTGCAAGTGTGGTTAAAAATATTATTTCTTCAAGGTTTTCTCTTGACTGTTTATCGTCATCAAAACCGGTTAGTTCCCTAGACTATGTATTTTATTATGACATGTTAATTATGGATGCTTCAATGATTGTCCTATTTGTCTCCTAAACTCTTAAGTTGTTTAATATGATTATCTGTAAGGTCATTGTTTGGTTTGTGTAAATGGTTGTCGTAGGATTATTAGATGTCTGTTTTTCGTGTGCTTGGGGTATGTTGGTTTTGTTTTACAGGTATTATTCGGGACAGATGAAGAGTTGCTTTGGGTCAGAGGGGTTGTGTTTAAAGCTGTCTAAATAGCCTTTATTTCTTTTTTTTTTTTTATTTTTTTTTATCTTTTATATTTATTGGATTTGTAATAATTTGTATAAAGACTCTACATATAATAAAAGATTATGGGGACTGCTTAGGGGGCGGGGATTATGTGATTTTCTCTCACTTAGATACCATGCATATAAGATTATTTAACAATTATTTATCACTTAGGCAAACAATCCAGGGTCTTTAATTAATTACTGCTTAGAAATCATGTGTTAAGATCATTAACTAACTTTCAACATATTAGATTATTTTTTTAAGTTTAATTCAAGCATGACTAATTAATTTTAACATGTTAAAACTAATTTCTAGCATGTTTACTAATTTCCAGCGTGTCTAAATTAGTTTTTCAACATGTTTACACGATTTCCAGCGTGTCTAAATTAGTTTTTCAGCATGTTTACATGATTTCCAGCGTGTCTAATCAGTTTTCCAGCATGTTCAAACAATTTCCAGCATGTCTAAAGTATGTTTACAAATTTCCAGCATATTTAAATTAGTTTCAAGCATGTTTAAATCAATGTCTGACATGTTTAAATAATTTTCAGCATAACCAAGAATGATTTTCAGTGTAGTTAGTTTAATTTCCAGGACTTTTCAATTAATTTCAGCACATCTAAAATTATTTAATATCTAGCATTTCTAATTAATTTTCCAGCATGTTTAATTTATTTTCCAACATTTTTAAAATTAATTTCCAGCATTTAAAACTTTTTTTTTAGCAATTGTTAAACTATTTTTCGGCAATTTTTAACTAATTTTCAGCCCTCTTAATTATTTTTTTAGCATTCTAAAACTAAATTTCTGCACTATTAACGAACTTTTTCTGCAACCTAAAGCAATTTCGCTGCACTTTTAAATTAATTTTCTGCAATTTAAATCATTTTTTTCTGCAACTCAAACCAATTTTTTAGCACTTTAAACTCAATTTTCAGCATGTTAAAATCCATGTTTTGCATGTTTAAGCTAATTCTTAAGCATGTTAAAATTCATTTTTTAGCATACTTGAATCAATTTCCAGGATTCCTAGTTTAATATCTTGCATTTTATTTTCGACACATTGAATAACATTCCTCGCTTAGATATCATGCCTATAGGCTTTAATTATGTAAAAATAAATAATTATCTTTTCCAAACATGTTAATCACCTTAATTAATTAATCAAGAGGCTTGCGTGAAACCTTTATATGCTAATTGTTAGTCTTGTTTGTTTTGTTTGACGCGAGCTCCCGAGTCTGATTAGGCAACTAAAGAGTTCTTTTGTCTAGACCCAAATCCAAGGTAGGTCGTCCAATGCCTCTTGGACATTAAGTTGGGATGGGTAAGCATTTTAGGAAACACTAGTTTTATCGCTTTCTTTAGAACGCCTTTAGGCTTAATAACCAAATTAGATGGGGTAGGTAGAACAATCGGAAATGATGGAAGTTGACCCGAGTTGAATATGACAATGCGATATACGACATTGTCATCCGTTAATAAGCCAGGTTCTGATCCGAATAAGCTAAAATTAACTCCTTATATAAAATCTTTTCTAAATCGGTTTTCTTTATCTTATTTTGAATGTTCAATTATTTGGGGTAGTTTAGGTTCGCTATTATTTTAAAATAAATTTTTCGATTATATAAATTGTGTCCTTCTCTCTTCTTGCTTATCTGATATTTTATTTTCCTTTTCACATATATTTTTCCTAACGTGTATTACTTAGGTTTATATTAATTAGATAAATAACTATTTTCCTTGTTTAAACACTTAGTTAACATTAAGTCAATAAAATAAAAGACCTTTGCTTATCACATAGAATTTCCCCACGTAATATATGAGTTCGGCCGGGACCCACAGTTGTGGACCTCGAAAGGTGCCTAACACCTTCCTTTCGAGGTAACCTGAAACCTTACCGAAATCTCTGGTTGATGTAGGCTAATAATTAATTAATCTTAATTAGTCTAGAATGGTGCCCTAACGCATCTTAATTCGTTAGGTGGCGACTCTTCACTCTTTAAACCATCCCAAAAAGAGTTTGTCACGTCGGATCCCGCTTTTCGCGAGAAAAATGGGGCGCGACAGGGTCATTACAATATCCACTACTAAAAGGACTTTTGTCCGCGAAAGTCAATAAATAGAAAGAGCCTGAAGCTCGAGAGAACGAGGTCTGGGCCCGCATGCTCCAAACAAAATTCCCCAAATAACCTCTAAGAAGAGACAATGTTTTAAAGGGATTTTGCTATAGGTATCCCTTTTTAACCAACTTCCTTACTTCGCTTCCTAAATAGCCAAAACTCATTCTTAACCACCAACTTGCCTCTAACTACACTGAGCAAGACTGACTCACGTAAACCCAAACCACAACATACTGATGTAATACCGATACAAGCGCAACCAAGCGAAAACTCAACCATGCTAAAGGCAATCCAAGGCAAGAATCAAGCAACCAACTCCAATTTCCAAATCTAACCTTCTTTTGCCTTTTCAAACCTGTTATCTACTCTGAACCACGCAAAATGTTATCCAAGTACTATCCGTGCATTCACATCACACTCTCCTCGAAAGACTGGAGCTGATATACTGAAAATCCATGTGGACTAGCATATGAACAATGCAAAATAAGGTCTACCTGGATACTCAAATGGCGGCGACTGAAGCTTACAAGCTTTACCAAAGCCAATACTGGTCCTGATGACCCTCGAAACCAATAGCCACGAGTTCAAAGCACAACCTCTCAAAACTGAACAATCCGCTCCCAAAATACCCCACCGACTGTGGGTGAAACCATGATAAGGCTAACTAAAGTACATTTCTTCCACTGAGTAAACATACAAAAAATTCTGACGAACACTGAGAGTTCAAGGCCAAAAGCAGTAGAAACCAAAACCATGTGCCAACGGACTATCCTCCGAGCATCTATCAAGCACCATCTACCTGGATTGAAGGAAACTGAGTTGGATCAATCTCGACTGCCCAAACCGATCCAATTGACAAAAATGTATCCACAACCCAAAATCTATAGCCACTTTCAAGCCGTCATACGAAGGCATAAAAATCCAAAACTGGAGTCAACAAGCCTTCACTAGGGTAAAATACCCAAATCAATCTCACTACTAGAAATCAAGCATATATCCCATGGTTTCTGCATGGGCTGAAACTGACATTTCACTGAAGAACATAATCACGGCTGAGGTAAACTGCATGCTATAAAGATACGATCAATCAAATCCACATCCACTGAGAGCATAACACATTAGGCATAACCAAGAACTCACCAGTGCTACAAACAATACTAGTGCTAGTCAAAACTCGAGCAACTCGGAGAAATACAACCTTAGCCTGAACTTGGTCAATCTAATACTCGATCCTTGACCAGAAATACCCATAGGTACATATCATCAAGTAGGAGCACTTCACGAAGTCATATAAGGCCGAACAAATACCGTGATGAGAGTTTTCTGAATTCTCCCAATTACACCCATTTTATCTCAGTTGAACCATGAACCACATCGCAAAGAGAATGGAGTACCCAACTCACTATCAACATCAAGTCCACTACCGGGCGATGAACTATCCAAATCGGGAGAACAAATCTCAAAATCTCCAACAATAGAAGCGGGCTATCGAAAAGGGTCGCCTAAGCTAGAATCACAACAAAGCCATGGAAGTTCAAACTACCTCCGCTTCCTCTCTAGAACCAATCTAACTTTACTAACAGAGGAGGAAACAACCAACCTCACCTCACTAAATGAGAGAGAACCAACAAATCGAGTTAGCCATCTAAGCCAACGAATAAGAATCGCAAGAAAGGAAATTCTAATTAGATAACACTAGTCTAGCTTTCTGTCAAGTTAGAATCAATAAATGTCAAAACAAATAATAACCATAGTATAAAGGTTCCCGTGGCACAAAATGAAACAACAACCAATACTACTCTACAACCATAACAGGGCCAGTATGCCAAAGAGGAATGGGACTTTAACCTAAATGCTGCACCCCAAGGGAAAAATCACACTTATCCACTCAATCCACTACTAAAAAAATTAATCTACGTGGATAGTCAAATAAGCATAAATCTACACCGAGACAAACAACAATCAATATAGAATTGCCAAGGCATGTAAACACCGATGGATATGAAAACCCCCCACTCAACTCAAACAGAAACTAAAGGTAGAAAATCAAAGGCGCACCTACCATAGTGGAAATCCAAAGTCATAGCCCTGACCTGCCCGAAGCATTACAAACCTGAACGTGTCCAAACCCGGACTGAGTGTCTGAATGACCAACTGAGGCATTAAGTGCACTACCTCTAACCGAAGGTGCCACAACTCTATGAAACTAAACTGATCTGGCAGTACTGACTGTCCAATAATCCTACACTGGGGACACTCTCTGGACCGATGATCGATCCTTCTGCAATCATAGCAAACCCCTAAAGCTCTAACCTGACAAGAAACACGAGTTGTCCCTAACTGGCTGACCAACTCACGTCTGGGGCACTCCCTAGAACAAAGACCAATCTTACCACAATCAAAACATGCTCCTAGGACTCTCTGATGTACTATACCTGCTATCCCAGAACGACTGCCACGACCTGATAACCTAGATTGAATAACCCGTACTGTTCGACCAGAACTCTGTCCACTGAGACTACACAATCTACTTGATAGTTACCCATACTCTGAGGTGCCACCTGTACAGACCTAATAAGCTTCAAATGATGTTGATCTCGACTGGAATGATCCCAACCTCCAGATGGAATACCACTAACACTGTACTACTGGCATGGCCTCTTACCGCCACCTCCATAGGTCTCAATACATGCCATCTCTGTGGCCCTCGCTTGCTTAATAACTTGAAGAAAAGTGGACCCAGCTGCTACCAAATGCTCCATCGCCAAGTGGAGTAGTAAAGCAAATCCTCTGATAAATCTCCGGACCATCTCATGCTCTGCAACATATAACATATATGTCTAATTGGCCCACTTGAGAAACCAATTCTCATACTCTGAAACTAATAAGGATCCCTGCTTAACACCAATAAATCCAACCCTGGCCTAAGAATTACTTGATGTACCGGGTACCAATGCTGGCTATGCAGTATCCATAAAAATACTCAAAATCCCCAGTACGGTACCCTGAGAAACTGAGGCAATCACAAACGCTACCGGAGCCTGGGCTGGCCCTAGGCCCTCTAGCTGATGATGAAGATCCTTGCTATCAATCTCTAATTCCCTAGCCTGACGCTGAGATGAAACTATGGTAACATGCGTAGAAGTAACGTCCGCATCTATCGATAACCACGTGCCATCCATCTGGGACAGAGTGGAGTCAAAGAAAGTACTAGAGGTTCATAGAAATACGGACACATGACAAAGAGTCAAGAATAGAATTTCCTAAGAATGACCTATAGCCTCCCAAAAATAGGATACAAGTGTCCACGTACCGATCCACAAGACTCTACTAGACACTTAGCTCTCGTACCAACAACACCGGTAAACTTAGGTTCTGATTCGAATTTGTCACGACCCAATTTCTCAAGTCATAATGGCACCTACTCTAACCCGCCAGTAGGTAAGCCAACCCGTAGTCCGGAACAACTAGTAACGGATTGCCAAGAGAAAAGAAGAAACTGCAGAATAAATATAATAAAAAGGCTATTATAATCCCCAAAACCTGGTGGAGCCAATACAAGAGCTTCTAATACGTCAGGAGTACAAGTGAAATATAATATAAATATATATATATACAAAGATGTCTCTGAATACAACATAGAGATCAGTCGAACAATAAGAGAGAGAGAGAGAGAGAGTAGGAGCAACTTCGATCATCAGAATCTCACCCTAAATCTTTAATCTATAGCTGCTCTGCATGATGCGCACTTCAACGGCAATAACTTGTACTATGATATGCAGGCTGCAGAAATATAGTATGAGTACCAAACACGTAGTACTTAGTAGGCATCAGCCAACTGAGCTCTAGAAATACTGCAAGTATAAATAATATGCAAGGTAGGAAAGTAAACTATGAGCAACTAAACATAATAATTCTAACAGGGCAATAAGGATAAACTATTCTATTCTAGCAGTATTCCAGTACTAAAATACAATGTCGTATATCACCAGACAATATGCAAATAAAGAGTGAAAGAAGGACATATAGAAATAATACTAGGTCAAAGGATACATGTACAATATGAATAGATAAGGAAAAAAAGGGATATACGGTAAGACCATATATATATATATACATACATGCATATAGGCCTAAATCACAAGTAACATCCTGAGGGAGTCCACCTAACATCTCAGGGATCATAACTAAGCAGGGAAGCTAATACTAGCATAATCATGGCCTCCAACCAAAAGGTGACTAAACATGGGGCAACGTACCAATAATATAATCTATTATGATAAAGAAAGGGAATAAGAAACGACCTACCAATCTCGGGTACCACTCCATAATCAACCTGCCACGAACTAACCATAATAACTAATAATAAAGTAACCGGCTAGTCCGAACAAACAAATATCTAACCAAGCCCCCATAAGCCCAGAAGGTTCATGAAAGCACTTAGCAAATAACAATCATAACCTGTACCTATACAAACCCCATAAGATTGATAGATACAGGTGCCAAACAATCATATTGGTGATAGGCAATGCATATAAATGAATGAATACAATATAACCATAAATACCATATCCGATCCAAGTGCTATAAAGTATCAAGTGTATACACCTCCTCCATCTCCATAGCTTGCAAAGGCAGGACCTACAGTGATAATCCTTATCCGACACTGCAACTCATGGATGAAGGGGCCCACAGGGGATTTAGGATTTTCGTATACACTGTCTGGTCCTGAACCAGGACTTACAATAATCATCATAATCCATCCAGTACCTGAGATATATATATATGTACATATGTAATGAGTGCACGGACTCAAACTGTGACTCAACGAGTGTACATTGTATAATAAGTGTACAGACTCGAACCGTGACTAAAAGAGTGTACATCTGTAAGTCATTGCCCAGGATCATGTTCGAGACTAAATCATCATAATAATGTAGCAAGGATCGGAATCTCCGTCTACTGAAGTAAATAGTAGAGGTAAAAGAGTGGGTAAACCATGTACCGAAATTAATCTCGGTCTAATTTTCAAAATATCACTTTTAGTTCCAAAAGCTCATAATCCAGTAAGTAAGATAGTACGATTCCCATTATAAAAGAATCCATTTTAAAAGTGAAAAGTGGGAATAATTTCCTTTTTAGAAAATAGTAATAAAATCAAGGGTTTGGTTAGAATGGTACCACTAAGTGAGGTTGAATGTGCCTAAAAGTAAGCATGCTATCACCAGTGTCCAAACAATACCACTATAAGCGACTAAGAGTCTATAAACTAGAATCAAGTCCTCTCAAGGATAAAATACTCACCTGGAGTCCAACTGGTATCATAACCACGGCCTCGGGCCCAATAATACATAGTCAACATAATAATGCTTCATAACTCAGGAAACTATGGTAAATGAGGGAGTAAAGTGACTAAAGGATCTGATTGGGGAAAATACCACCCAAATCACTAAGTCAAATGGTAACTCTTATACTAAAGGATACTTTATCATCAACTATGGTTATCATGCTTATAATCAAGGGTAATAAGATTCTATGGCCATAACAAGCAGCTTATGCTAAGGTTCGGGTCACGCTTCTACCCTGAATTCCCTGAATAGGCTAAGTCATGATATACTAGTCATAATCCCATTGTGTAATCCCTACTTAGCATGTAATCTACACTATAAATAATCTCATATAGAAAAGTAGATCGAAGCCTACCTTGATGTCGAATCGTAATTCTTGAATCGTCCATAAATCGCTCGCCCTTGCTCCAGATCCCGAATCGATGTCATACTATCAAAGTCATAACCTACATGTCAGTATGAGTAAAACGATACCCATATTGCAATATAAATCTCCGGGCCCAAAATCAGGTAAAAAAATGGGCTTGTGGAGCTAACTACTGGAATCCCAAAATTAAATCCGTCACAAGATCCCTAGAAGGACAAGTAATGTGTGCTCAAAAGTTGAGCACAAACGGGGTACAAATCGAGGTTCAAATCAAGCCCCAAAGCTCAGGGATTCTACAACAAAAATCAAGAATTAAACGGATTTTGGGACAAAAACTTACAAAGGAATTAACGGGGAATGATCACCTCAACACCCTGTAATCATCCCCAACTCCAATTTATGATTTCCCATGATTTCTTGAGATTTCAATGCCATTAATGGCAATTTGGGACTTGGAAAATGAGAGAAAATTGGGTGAGACAACACTATATAGGCCCAGGGGTAGCCATCGCGATCGCAAGGACCCCTGGCCGTGATCGCGATGCACAGGAGTTTAGTTCATTGTGAACGCGAGACCTCAAGTCCTAACTGACTTCGATCGGGTGCTCGGGATTCGTTCGAAACCTCGTACGTGCTAACAAATGTTGCTACTTTACCAAATTTGATACTTCAAACTCAACGGAACCATCGAAACTTTCATTCGAGATCGCTTCAATTAAATATGGGTCCCACACCTAGTTTCGTTTAAACTAAATTCTATCCAATAACCCAAAATGATTCTGAAATCCTCGGGACCTGAACCAAGGGTCCCCTGGCCTAAAATCAACGTTCCGGAGTTGATGATGCTTTCAGAATTCTCGTCTGAGCTCGTTTACTAGGAGTTTTGGTTTGAGATCGATTCCTTAACAGCGAAAGCTCCAAAATAAAAAATTAGCCTAAAATCCAAATGAACTGTCCAATAACCGAACCGATAGTTTCAGCAAGTCATAAATGATCTGTAGCCACTGTGGGAAGGCTTGAAATGCTGAAAACACATAGAAATCAAGAAAATGACCTAAAAGGTCATTACACATAACTAGTTAATAGGAAGAAATTCAAGGTTTCCAAGCCTATCACCAGAATAAAAGGTCATAACTACCAACCTCAGGCGAGTAAGTCCACTACAGCAAGGCAGGTCCCAAATACTATATCAAGGAAGTGCGGTCCAGGTCAATTACTACTCTACCTGGGAAAAGGAGCTAAAACAGGCCAGAAATCAAGTCTAAGTCGAACCCAACCCAAGGTAATATCCTAAAATAGTAGTCAAGAGTCTAACTAAGCCTAAAGAATCTTCATACCGAAATACACTATCTAAAAAATACAGTGGGACCCACTACAGGGACCCAATAGCCAAACCTAAACCAAAGTCTACCTGAGTTTAGTCTAAGGCTTCCCTATCCTATCCCAAGGTACCACAAGTACTAATTCTGGTCCTAAGGATGATAACACACTATACTAGGGGAGAACGGGCCCAAAATATACCAAAATGGGGCCCTAACCGGCTAAATAAGGCTTAGAACTACTAAAACGACACCGGGATAAAACTACCTGCCCAAAACTAGCATAATAACATACTAATGCCATAAGTAAGCTCAATCTAAAATTAGGGTAAGCCTAGCCTACCTGGACGCCATCGAACGCTCGCTGAATCCTCTAAACCAGAGCTTTCCCTTTCTAAGAAGCCTCTGAGAGCTGCCACGCTACCAGGACAATGATCTATACGTCAAGATGAGTAAAATGATACCCATACTACGTATAAATGCTCCGGGTCAGAAATTGGACTGAAAATCCCACGTGGGACCCACTTGTAAAATGACAAATTAAAATCATTATAGCGTCCCACTCAAATCAAGGATTAAAAGCCATAAAAATACAGCCAATTTCGAGCTCAAAATAGTCCCAAACCAGTCCCAACAACAATCCAAAATAAATAACAAAGAAGGAGAATTAATCGACAAATTAAGTGAAAGCTTACGGGAATTCAAAGATATAGGGCCCACAAGCACATTCCCAAGCTAATCCTAGTTTAATTATACTATACTCCCGTAAGTCACGAGCTCTAATGGCCTCTAATGGAGTTTACACTTAGAAATAATGAGAGAAAAATGAAGAGAAAGGTATATATACTACTAGGGGTTTCCTCATCGCGGTCGCGAGGTCCCCTGGTCACGATCGCAGCATCCTATACTAATGTGACCATCACAATCGCGGTGGCCTAGCCATGCAGTCGCAATGAATAAGCTGGCCCGGCCCCAGGACCTCTTTCATCGCTGTCGCGAGCCCTCAAGCCTCGCGATAACGATGACTAAGTTCATGGACCTTCGCAATTGCGGGGCTCCTCATCGCGGTCTTAATGAAGGAACTGGGCCTGCACCAGGTGCTGATGCACCAACAATTTTGGCAAATTGCAAATATTTGACCGGGCCCTCGGGATTTATTCGGAATCTCGTGAATGCAAACGAACTATGCTACCCTACTAAATTCAATATTACGGACTCAAAGACGCCATAAAATTTCCATCCGGGGTCATTTCAATAAAAAGTGGATCCCACACCCCCAAGGGTCATTTTAATCAAATTCCACCCAATAGCCCAAAACGAGTCCAGAAGCCTCGAGACCTGGACCAAGGGTCCTTCTAGCCTAAAATATATGTTTTGGAGTTGATGAGACTTTCAAAAATGGTATCTGAGGTTATTTACCTGAAGTTTAGGCGCAACACCCATTTCTTAACTTCAAAAGCTCCAAAATAGGGAAATAGTTCTAAAAACCAAACGAACTGCCTGATAACCGAACTGTCAGTCCCAGTAGGTCATAAATGACCTGGGGCAGCTATGACAAAGCTATAAATGCAGTAAAAACACAAAAATAGAGAAAATGACCTGGAGGGTCATTACAGACCTGTGGCAAGAAGACAAATAAAAGCTGAGAAACTAAAAAGATAATGTTTCATGTTTTCTCAGTAAGTAGGGTAGTCATATGCCCAAGAATCTTAAGGACCTTTGCAATGGTTAAAAGGAGTGTAGTATTTCTTGAATTCTTATCCTATACTAAAAAAATTAGTATAGTT
The DNA here is from genome assembly GCA_031232105.1 of Capsicum rhomboideum. Classification (NCBI taxonomy): domain Eukaryota; kingdom Viridiplantae; phylum Streptophyta; class Magnoliopsida; order Solanales; family Solanaceae; genus Capsicum; species Capsicum rhomboideum. The sequence continues at coordinate 139,851,868 of CP124716.1, forward strand.
TTTATTTTAAGGAAAAAGGTCCAAATAGATCTCCATTCTATATGATTTAGAATAAATATATTTTTTGTTACCAATGATCTACTTATACCTTTATTGTTACACAAATAATTTAAGTACTCTTTTTGACTGGTAGAAATAAAACAACCTATTTTAAATTTTTTATTAAAATATAAGCCACGTGAATTTAATAAAGGGAAAAGGGTTAGATTTACCCCCTACCTTTGGAAATAGTTTATACGATTATATCTAACCTTCATTATATCATTCAAACAAAAAAACTCATGTCGTGAGTAAATTTAGGAGTCAATTATTAAAATCTCATGTGACCTGCCATTTGGATGAGGCGGAGACCATATAACATGCCACCTCACCACCCTAATAGCTACGATTTGAAATATGTTTATTGATTAAACTGTATATCTTTTTCCTTTTTCTTTTTCTTTTTCACATTTTCACACTACAAAATGGAAGCGAAAAAGGAAGAGCAAAGAAACTCATATACAAATATGTAAGGGAGGATTTGCCGTTTACTCTCATAAGAAGACCATTTTTAATCACATTACATTTCCTTCATGGATTTTGTCCTTGTGTTGATTAGCAAAGAAGTTTACATCATTGGAAAAAAGGAATTTGTTTTACATTAACAATAAACAAAAGCTTGGTTCGACAAATATAGGTGAAACACAAAAAGACTTGGAAGGAATCAACATGTGTATCTCTTGAGCAAGCTGGGAGTGCTCAACCTGTTACACCCTCTAGCTTGAGGTGGAGCATTGGAAGTCTGATAAGTTGGTTAGAATGAGGGACTCAACTGTTAGTTTGATGACAACAGTAATTAGTGGTGGTTAGAGTTAGTTGAGCTTGTAAGTAATAGGGGTTAGTGTTGAGTGAGCTGGATCCAGCTGTCATATTCAGCTTGTGTTTATAAATATTTGAGCTTGTAACCACTATGAAATCAATATGATCAATACAAATTCACAAAATATTTTCTTCTTCCATTTGCTTTATGAACAGATTCATTTTCGTCATTAGTGAAGTTTGTGTTTACAAGTTAGAACATGCAAATTAACAAAATCAAATATTTTTTTTTTTATAAGAATGGGGTTATTTATGAAGTGGGCTTCCTCGTGTTGCTATATTAGGTAACATTTCCCTTTTTAAAAAGGAGAATTAACTTAAATAGCAGTCTATATAAGTTTTAAACTCAAAATAACCTTACTTTATTTTGACAACCCCATTATAACTAGCTTTCATGACTTGTTTATTTTTATTAGCCAGCTTAATAATTTGAGTAATTGTAGGATTTTTTTTTATTCTAATCACATATTTATAGTGATAAAGATGGGTACAAATCACCAAGGAAAATTCATATATAACTTCTCAAATGTTGTATATGCAATGTATATGTAATGTATCGATATCGATACTATATAAATAGTTATCTAATGTATATGTAATATATCGATATTGTATAAACAGTGTATAAACGTGTATTTATATTATATAAATAGTTATGTAATATATATATGATGTATCAGTATTACATAAATGGTACATAAACATATATATATATGATGTATAACTATGTATAAGATATTTATCGTTATGTTAGTTGTGACTAAGAGTAATAACTATATAGTACTTCATCATTCATTAATACGTAAAAGTCCACAATTAGTTTGATGCTTCCCAACTGTAATGTAAAATAAAATGTACAATTAGACTCCTAATTTGTCTCCTTCCTCCACTTTCATCATCACTTGTGTGAAAGATTATGGAAGATGAGAAAGAAAGAAAAAGGGTGAGATAACAATTTAAACTCCTTTGTCACTTCCTTGAAAAGAATTCTCATCTGGAGAACTCAACATCAATTGGGGCTTGGAGAGAGGAACTTTTATCAAATAAGATAAATAGTTTATGTTTTAAAAAAATTGATGTGAGTGATAAATTACTAAGGAAGATTTTCATATTCTAAAAATTCCATAAGGAATATAATAGTCCAGTTAAAGACAAACATTCCATAGGAACATCACATGCACCTTGGGTGCAAGAACTATGGCTGACTAGCCATTTTCAGTTAATATGTTGGCCGAATGACCATTTTTTTGTAAAAAAATAAATAAATGAATTATTTTTTATGTAAAAAATTTAATGATATTTGTCTGATTTTTCTTTTTAAAAAGAAAAATTAGCTCAAATAAAAGCCCATATAGTTGTTAAACTTAAAATAGTCATATTTTAATTTCATAACTCCATTATAATCAACTTTCAAGCCTTGTAAACTCTTATTAGCCATATTAATAATTTGAGTTATTATAGAATTTTGATTCTAATCACATGTTTATAGGATAAAGATAGGTACAAATATTATAGATGGCCCATAATCTTTGACTTTTGCTGGAGTTTTCTTTTGCTTCTTAAGTTTTTACTCTTATTTTATTTTTTGGCTGTTTCTTGTTATTTTTTTTTTTTTTGGGCTTCATTGTTTAAAAAAAAATTAGTATCCTATTATTTTGTATATTCTATAAAAAAAAATGCATTTTTTTTTAATAATTAAATACAATTTTGTAATATTGTAATTGCTATTCTTTTTTTATCAATCAAATACAAAAAAAAGTGTATGTTTATTTGTTATATAAAAATAATATATTTTATATAATAATGATACATATATATATTTCATACAACAATGATACTGATACACTTTCTATACAGCTTCTATACATATACATATTCTATACAATAATGATATAGTTTCTATACATATACATATTCGATACTACAATGATACAGTTTATATACACATAATTATTTTATACAACAACTATACACATTAGATACAACTTTTAAGTGCAATAATTATTTAGATACATATTTTATACAATAATTATACAGTTTCTATATATATCTTATACAGATACATATTTTATACAATAATTATACAGTTTCTATATATATCTTATACAGATACATATTCTATACAATAATTATACAGTTTCAATACAATTGAATTTGATTGTTAAAAAAACCCAGATTTTTTAGTCAAAAAATTGTAGCGAAAAAAAAGAAGCAAAACGAACCATTTTGTAATCACCCTGCATGTCATTCCCAGTGCTTATGCGTGTTTACGATATTTAGAACCATCGCTCCAAGGGGGTGCAGATTCATAAAAGGCATATAGAAATTATTGTACGTCAAATAACATCAAAAGTGTTGGTTTCAGAAGATGGACTGTCTAATGTTTTTTCACCCGGAGAACTTATTGGATTGTTGCGAGCAGAACGAATGGGGCGCGGGGATTGGTAGTACGGTTACCTAGCAGTTCGTTTGACTTTCAGAGTCACTTTTCTATGTTGAATTTTCTAGTAGTCAGGTATGGATCCCGAGCCTAAACCCCTGTTAAACGACCTCGGATGCCATTTCTGACCGTCTCATCGGATCCGTAATGTTGACTTTATATTAGGTAGACCTTTGGTTTGGTTCTTGAGGTTCCCAGACTTGTTTTGGGTAATAGGCCGACTATTGGCTAAGTCGAGTCTGCCCTTGGAGTGTGGGCCTCAATTTTAATCGAAATAACCTCTGATGGAAGTTTCGACAACACTATTGAGTCCGAAACGTCGAACTTAGTTAGGTAGCATGGTTCGTTTGCGTGTACGGGACTTCGGATAGATCCCGAACACATAGTCGAAATTGCCCGGACTTAGCCATTTTTGGCATTGGCCATGCACTTAAGCAGCCATAGGTACGCCTTAGCGCTAGGCACTTAAGTGGCCCTAGGTGCGCTTTAGTAGCCAAGGCAGACTAGGCCAAGCCGCTTTAGCATCCAAGGGCGTGGCTAAAGCGGCCATGGGCGCCTAAGTGACCCTTGGCTCCACTTTAGCTGCCAAGCGGTGGGAGCGGTGGAGCGCTTAAACGGCCACTTATAGCGCTTTAGCGCTAGGCGTTTAAGTGGCCATAAGGGCGCTTTAGCGCCACCTCCCTTGGCTAGATATAGACATTTCACCTTATCTCTCATGTTTAAATGAACAAACTCCATAGAAACACCATTTTCAGAGCTTCAAGCTCTTATATAAGCCCGTATAGAAAGGTCCAAGCCTGGACACTTACATATTTAAGTTCGTGGCTTTGTTCTCGACATTTCTACTGTACGTTTTCCCGATTTTACGATCGTTTACATTTTTGTTGGATTTGTTGGTATTGTTATTAGTATTTGAGCTGTGTATTGAGCTCGGGTGATAAGATAGATGTTATGACTATTGGTCATGGTGAGATTTGGGACGCTGTGATGGTTTCAATTTGGCGGGTTCTGCAAGCAGGCCCCACGTCAGTTGTCTAGTCATTTTTCGACCTAATGACATATGGGTACCATTGGTTATGTTTTGACATCTAGTTTACCATTTTGATAGCGTGGCATTAATTGGAGACCTCTCGGAAGGGGAAGGTTCCAGCTTAGTGTGTTCTTTGGTAGGCTTACTACGGCGTCCAGGTAGGCTAGGCTTACCTTTCCTTGCACATAGATTGGGTTTATATGTGATGTATATATGCTGTTGTGCTGGTATTGGGCTGGTATTGTAGTTATGGTGTTGGCTTGCTGTATTTAGGTTTTTGAGCAGGATAATGCCACTTGAACACGTTCTCGGTCTGGTATCCTCGCAGTACGCCACAGGTGACCCATTTGGGGTCAGTGGGTAGTATATTATTGTTGGCTGGGGAATTATGAGATTATGGTTCAAACTTGGCCAGAGTTGTTCGGATTTGTGTGGATGTTGCCAGACTTGGTTTCGGGACCCGTAGCGGGCCTCGCTATTGTTCTTAGTCCACATATTTAGTCTTCGAGATTGTTAGACCTAGTTGAGCCTGATATGGCCCATTGGTGTTGATATTAAGTAAACTTGTACCAGTTGTGCTAGTTTAGCCTAGTTGACCTTATTAGCCCCTGATTGCGCTTACCTTTTACCGGTGACTAGCCTCGATGTAGAGTTGGGACCCGCCTTGCAAGGACTTGTTTTAGATACTCAGGGGCTTATGTATATCTTGCCTGACTATAGGCTAGTGACTTGAGGACCCCGAGACAGCTTTATAACATATTATGAGCAAGTTTCCTTATTTATATTTTGGGCCCAGTTTGGGCTGTGTGCTCGTTTATCTGTGTTTGGGTGTGGATTTTGGTACTACTTCAATATTTAAACATTGGTAACTATGAGTTTCGATTTGAGTCTGACCACTACAGGTATGATGGTTCTGTATACTGATGTTGGGGGCCCAGCCCCGAATATATATTATATGTGGCCTGTCGTTATTACCCACAGTGATCGATTCGAATTCGACGTTGGTTCTGGTATTGTTATGGTGCTACTGGATATGGGATCAGCTACAGGTTTGTCTATGGTACTACATTTACTATTCTTGTGTGTCCCTCCGGTTTATGGGGGCCAAGTTGGGTATTGTATTCTTTCGTGTGCCCAGCGGGCTTTTGGGGTCCTAGTTGGGTTATGTTTGACTTATGTGTTCAGTGAGTAGTTACTTACTTATTATTCAGTAGCACATTTATTTATCAGTTATACCCGAACTTAGCATGAACCCCCATACTTCAGCTTGTTTATGCTACGTTGAGCTCAGTCGGCTGATGATGCCTACTGTGTACCCGTTGCCCCAGTACTCATACTGTACTTCTGCATCTTTTCTCGATGCAGATCCAGGTACTAGCCGACAACCATGATGTGACTCTTCTCAGTACAGGTTTTGGAGCAGGAAAAGCTTATTGACGTTAGAGGCAGATCCCACTCCATCTCTGATGTATAGTCTTTTGGATCCGAGACTATTGTATATATGTTGTGTATATTTTGTTTCTGTCTTGTATTCTGAATATGTCTAGTAGTGGATCGGGTACTAACCTCACCGGGTCTTGGGAGGGTTTTTAGAGTTATATACTATCCTCTTCCTTTTTGTCCAGGTATGTATACTTCCTTTGTCTTTACATTCGTAACATATTGATGGTAGTAGTTTTGCTTCATCTCTTTTCTTATGAGATCCTGCCTATTGGCCCGTCGCTTATCGCCCCGAGCTAGGTCTTGGCTTGCCTATTGTTGGTTTTTGGTAGGCTCCATCGTGACTCAAAAATCGGGTCGTGACAACTTGGTATCAAAGCCTAGGTTTTATGGGCAGTGTCAGTACATGAACCGATGTGTAGTAGGATTCCGCTGATCGGTACGGGGACACTTGTATCCTAGCTTCGGGAGACTACGGAGCATTTTTAGGGGATATTTTCATTCCTTGATTCACGTCCATGTGATAGAGTCAGTGTTGGTTTCTGATCCTTGTTTGGTTCAATCTTGCCGCAGATGGCTAGGACTCGTGGCACGAGAGCTGGGTAGCAGGACCCCGAGCCTACAGCTAAGGCCCCTGTTATGGGCCTAGGTCGACCTAGAGATTGGGGGAATGATAGAGCAGCAACCCCGAGTAGAGATCATGTTAAGGACCAGTCACCCGATCCCATTATAGCTCCAGATGCTCCTCCGACACAACAGCCGGTGGGTCAAGGAGCAGCCTAGGCTCCACCTGGATTTGTTGATATTTCAATGCTTTGAGATACTTTGGTGCAGTTGCTGGGATTAGTTGGAGGTCCGTTAGCTGAGGGAACCCAGCCAGCCGTACATACAATTGGTATTGGGGCGCAGCCTGTAGCTGCGACACCCATAGTAAAGGATTCACCTGTACCGGTAGTTCCACAGCTGGTAGCAGCCTATCCACTTATTTCTACCGAGGAGCAGAAGATGTTGAGTCATTTTTTGAGATTAGCTCCACCCAGATTTGCGGGTACTCCAGGAGAGGACGCTTATGAGTTCTTATCTAGCTACGAGGAGAAGCTAAGGAATTTGGGATTAGTGGAGTCGTGCGGGGTAGATTTTATTTCTTATCAGTTTGGTACAGTCGGGAAGAGATGGTGGAGAGGTTATCTTGATTCCAGGCCAGCTGAATCTCTGTCGGGTATTTAGGCTCAGTTCTCCGAAGCATTCTTGGGAAAGTATGAGGCGAGATTCCGAGATGAGTTTTCTTGGTTGAGACAGGGTTTGATGTCAGTAGCCAAGTATGAGGCGAGATTCCATGACTTATCTAGGCATGCTGCGATTATCCTATCTGATGAGAATGAGAGGATCAAATATTTTGTCAGAGGATTACGGTTATCACTTTACAGAGCTACACAGAGTTTAGTGACTTTGGGGAAGTCATTTGCTGAGATAGCTGAGCATGTGTATTCGATCGAAGAGATGGATTATGAGACCCAAGGGGGCAACGATAAAAGTCCTCGATTCCAGGGTAGTTACAGTGGCAGTCACAACATCTCGCAGGTTAGAGGCCACGGGTTTCAGGGTAGGTACCCTCAGCAGCAACATCAGTCTTTTCAGTGACAGGGTCAGCCTAGTAGGCCTATACAGTCAGCCTTGCAGATTTTTGATAGGGGTCAGCGCGCCTATAGTGGTTCTGGTAGTCAGCCTCAGGGACGTGGTCATTCCAGTTCATCAACTAGAGATGGTCATACCAGATTAGCCGAATCTTCTATGCCGAGTAGGGAGCCAAGAACATGTTATACTTGTGGGGTTGTCAGTTATTTTGCGTGTGAGTGTCCTTAGCGTAGGGAAATTGAGCCTTCAATTCAGATGACACATCTCATCAAATCTATACCGCTAACAGGTAGAGGTGGTACACAGAGTCGTCGGGGTGGTCCCCAGGTTTCTCGAGGTGGAGTGCAAGGAGTCGGACTGGTGGTCAGGTTGGTGCTCAGGCTTATGGTAGCCAGTGTCAGTTGTATGCCGTACTTGCTAGACCGGAGGTTTGAGGCTTTGGATGCGGTGATTACAGGTACGATTTTCGTATGCCATCAGCCAATTTCTATATTATTTGATCCCAGATCCACGTTTTCTTATATTTCTACATATTATGCACCTCGGTTGGGTTTATGTTCTAAATCTTTATCCATGTCATTGCGTGTGTCTACCCCTGTTGGTGATTCTTTAGTAGTGGATCGGGTATATAGATCTTGTCTGGTGACTGTTCGGGAGTTTGAAACTCAGGCTGATTTTATTATATTGGCCATTTTAGACTTTGATGTGATTCTGGCCATGGACTGGTTGTATTTTCATCATGCAGTCTTGGATTACTTTGCCAAGATCATTACCTTAGCCATGCCTGGTATACCCCCAGTGGTATGGTAGGGTTCAATTAGCCACACACCGACAGGGATTATTTCTTATGTTTGGGCTCATAGATTGATGTTGAGGGGATGTGATTCATTCCTTGCTTATGTTTGGGATGCTAATGTTGAGAGTCTGTCACCTGACTCCTTCCCTATTGTTCGTGAGTTTCCTGCTGTATTCCTAACTGACCTACCTGGCCTTTCTCCTGAGCGTGATATAGAGTTTATTATTAACCTCGAGCCGGGCACCCGACCTATTTCTATAGCCCCTTACTGTATGGCCCCTGCTGAGTTGAGGGAGTTGAGTAGTCAGCTTGAGGATCTTCTGGATAAGGGTTTTATCAGGCCGAGTATGTCGTCGTGGGGTGCTCCAATTCTACTTGTAAAGAAGAAGGATGGATCTATCCGTATGTGTATCGATTACAGGTAGCTAAATAGGGTGACGGTGAGAAATAAGTATCCTATGCCTCACATCGATGATTTGTTTAGGGCGGCGGATATCCCTAAGACAACAGTTAGGAAATGTTACAACCATTATGAGTTCTTGGTGATGCCCTTTGGATTGAATAATGTCCCAGCAGCCTTCTTGGACTTGATAAATCGTGTGTTCAGTTCGTATCTGGACTCCTTCGTGATTGTGTTTATTGATGACATTGTGGTTTATTCGAGGAGTAGAGAGGAGCACGAGCAGCATTTGAGGATTGTGCTCCACACTTTAAGAGATCATCAGCTTTATGCCAAGTTCTCGAAGTGTGAGTTCTGGCTTGATTCTATAGCTTTCTTGGGCCATGTAGTATCCAGACAAGGTATCATGGTAGATCCAACGAAGATTGAGTCTATTCGAGGTTAGGCTAGGCCCACTTCACCTATTGAGGTTCGCAGTTTCGTGTGCTTGGCAGGGTATTATAGATGGTTTGTTGAGGGTTTGTTATCCATTACAACTCTTATGACTAGATTGACTAGGAAGGAGATTTCATTTCAGTGGTCTGAGGGTTGTGAGACGAGCTTTCTAAAGCTCAAGGACCGACTTACTTTCACTCATGTGTTGACTCTTCCAGTTGAGGATGAGGGTTTCACTGTCTATTATGACACTTCTGGTGTCGGCTTGGGTTGTGTTCTGATGCAGCAAGGTCGCATGATTGCTTTTACGTCGAGACAGCTAAAGGTGCACGAGTGTAATTACCCTACTCATGACTTGGAGTTGGCAGCGGTAGTATTTGCGCTTATAATTTGGAGGCATTATCTATACGGGGTTCATTGTGAGATTTATACTGATCACCGCAGTCTTCAGCATCTTATAACTCAGAGAGATCTTAATTTAAGGCAGCGCCGATGGGTAGAATTACTGAAGGACTATGAAATCTCTATTCTCTATCATCCGGGAAAGACGAGTGTACTTGTGGATGCCTTGAGCCAGAAGGCAGTGAGTATGGGTAGCTTAGCCTTCATTCCAGTCTCTTAGCGGTCATTGGCTTTGGACATTCAGTCCTTAGCTAATTCAATGTTGCGTTTGGATATCTTTGATCCCAGGAGGATTATTACTTGTATTGGGGCGAGGTCTACTTTGTTAGAGCAGATTCAAAGTCAACAGTTTGAGGATAGTAAACTTTGTGGTTTTTGAGAGTGGGTAGTGAGAGGTGAGTCCCACAGGGCTACTTTGGGTTCTGATGGTGTACTGAGATATGATGGTCATGTGTGTGTTCCGAGGGTTGGATACTTGATTCCTTTTATTTTACGAGAGGCGCACAGTTCCAAATACTCTATTCACCCCAGGACAGCTAAGATGTACTGAGATCTTAGGCAGTACTACTGGTGGAGTGGTGTGCAGGGAGATATTTCTGAGTTAGTGGCTCGATACCTGTGTTGTCAGTAGGTAAAGGTCGAGCACCAGAGACCCGATGGTTTGCTTCAGCAGTTGCCCATTCCCGAATAGAAGTGGGAGCAAGTCACTATGGATTTCATTGGTGGATTTCCTCGCATGTCCCCGATTTTGATAGTAGTTGGGTCGTTGTAGATAGATTGACTAAGACAGTGTATTTTATCCCTGTTTGAGTTTCCTACAGTGCTGAAAGGTTAGCTCGTATATATATTCAGGAGGTGGTTCTCCTACATGGAGTGCTAGTTTCTATTATCTCAGATCGACGGTCTCAGTTTACCTCCAGTTTTTGGTAGACTTTCCAGAAGGAGTTGGGTACTCAGGTGGACCTCAGTATTGCGTTTCATCCTCAGACCAACGGATAGTCAGAGCAGACTATTCAGGTATTACAGGATATGCTCCGTACTTGTGTGTTAGACTTTGGGGGTCAGTGGGATCAGTTCGTGCCTTTAGCAGAGTTTGCTAATAATAATAGCTTCCACTCCAGCATTTGAATGGCTCCATTTAAGGCTTTGTATGGTAGACGGTGTTGGTCTACAGTTGGTTGGTTTGAAACTTCAAAGATTAGTCCTCGTGGCACAAATTTGCTCCGTTAATCTTTGGATCGAGTTCAGCTAATTCAGGATAGGCTACAGACAGCCCAGAGTAGATAAATGAGTTATGCTGACCATAAACGTCATCCATTGAGATTCAGAGTTGGTGATAGGGTCTTCTTACGAGTATCTCCCATTAAAGGTGTGATGCAATTCGGTAGGAGGGGAAAACTTAGCCCCAGATATATTGGACCCTTTGAGATTCTACAGACAGCTGGGGAGGTAGCATATGTGTTAGCTTTGCCTCCAGCATTTTCAGCTATTCACCCAGTGTTTCATATTTCTATGCTGCGATAGTACATTTCGGATGATCGCATGTGATACAGTGGGACTCAGTTCAGTTAGACGAGAAGTTAGCATTTGTGGAGGAGCCTGTGTCAATTTTGGCCAGAGATCTTAGACGATTGCATTCTCGGGACATTCCAGTGGTTAAGGTACAGTGGCATCACCATCCGGTTGAGAAGGCCACTTGGGAACTTGAGCGTGATATGCAAACCCAGTATCTCTACTTGTTCAAGTTTTCAGGTATGCGCTTATTCTTGACTTTCGCGGACGAAAGTCCTTTTAGTAGTGGATACTGTAATGACCCTCTGGGTCATTCCCAATGCTTACGCGTGTTTGCTATGTTTAGAGCCTTTCCATGACTGCCTCAAGTCGTGTATAACTTGTTGGGACTGGTAGTACGGTTACTTGGCAGTTCGTTAGACTTTTAGAGTCACTTTTCTATATTAAATTTTCTAGTAGTCAGGTATGGCTCCCGGGCCTAAACCCCTGTTAAACGGCCTCGTATGTCATTTCTGACCGTCTCATCGCATTCAGAATTACAACTTTAGATTAGGTAGACCTTTGTTTTGGGTCTTGAGGTTCCCGAACTTGTTTTGGGTGATAGGCCGATTATTAGCTAAGTTGAGTCAGCCCTTGGGGTGTGGGCCCCAATTTTAGTCGGAACAACCTCTGATGGAAATTCCAATAGCGCTATTGAGTTCGGAGCATCAAAATTAGTTGGGTAGCAAAGTTTGTTTGTGTGCACTGGACTCCAGATAGATCCCGGACACATAGTCAAAATTGCCCGAACTTAGCCATTTTTGGCATTGGCCATGCGCTTAAGCTGGCCTAGGCGTGCTTTAGTGGCCAAGGCAGGCTAGGCCAAGGCGTTTTAGCAGCCAAGGGCATGGCTAAAGTGACCATGGGCGCTTAAGCGATCCTTGGCTCAGCTTTAGCTGCCAAGTAGTGGGAGCGGTGGAGCGCTTAAGCTGCCACTTATAGCGCTTTAGCGGACATAAGGGCGCTTTAACGCCACCTGCCTTGGCTATATATAAATATTTCATCTTCTCTGTTATGTTTAAACGAACAAACTCCATAGAAACACCATTTTCAGAGCTTCAAGCTCTTATATAAGCTTGTATAGCAAGGTCCAAGCTTGGACACTTACATATTTAAGTTCGTGGCTTCGTTCTCGACATTTCTACGGTACGTTTTCCTGGTTTTACGGTTGTTTCCGTTTCCATTGGATTTGTTGGTATTGTTATTGGTATTTGAGCTGTGTATTGAGCTCAGGTGATAAGATAGATGTTGTGACTATTGGTCACGGTGAGATTTGGGATGCTGTGATGATTTTGGTTTGGCAGGTTCAGCAAGTGGGCCCCACGTGAGTTGTCTGGTTATTTTTTGACCTAATGAAATATGGGTATCATTGATTATGTTTTGACATCTAGTTTACCATTTTGATAGTGTGGCAGCAATTTGAGGCCTCTTGGAAGGGGAAGGCTCCAACTTAGCGGGCTCTTTGGCAGGCTTATGGCGGCGTCCAGGTAGGCTAGACTTACCTTCCCTTGCACATAGATTGGGTTTTTATGTGATGTATATATGTTGTTGTGCTGGTATTGGGCTGGTATTATAGGTATGGTTTTGGCTTGATGTATTTAGGCTTTTGAGCCCGATAATGCCACCCAGACACATTTTCGATCCAGTATCCTCGCTGTACGCCACAGGTGACCTGTTTGGGGTCAGTGGGTAGTATACTATTGTTGGCTGGGGAATTATGAGATTATGGTTCAGACTTGGCCAGACTTAGTCAGATCTGGGCTGGGCGGATGTTTCTAGACTTAGTTTAGGGACCCATAGCGGGCCCCACTATTATTCTTAGTCGGCATATTTAGTCTTCGAGATTGTTAGATCTAGTTGTGCCTGAGATAGCCCATTGGTGTTGATATGAAGTAAACTTGCTTTAGTTATGTTGGTTTATCCTAGTTGACCTTATTAGTCCCTGATAGCACTTACTTTTTATCGGTGTGACTAGCCGCGATGTAGTGTTGGGACCCACCTTGCCAGGACTTGTTTTAGATACTCAGGGGCCTATGTATATCTTGTCTGACTATAGGCTAGTGACTTGAGGACCCCGAGACAGCTTTATAGCATATTATGAGCTAGTTTCCCTACTTATATTTTGGGCTAGGTTTAGGCTGGTGTGCTCGTTTATCTGTGTTTGGGTGTGGATTCTTGAACTACTTCAGCATTGAGACACTGGTTACTATGAGTTTCTTTTTGAGTCCGGCCACTACAGGTATGGTGCTTTGAGATACTGGTTACTATGAGTTCCGATTCGAGTCCGGGCACTATAGGTATGATGGTTCTGGATACTGATGTTGGGGGCCTCGGCTTAAGTCTGGCCCAAGATATATATTATATGTGGCCTGTCGTTATTACCCACAGTGATAGGTTCGAATCTGGCGTTGGTTCCGATATTGTTATGGTGCTACTGGATATGGGATCAGCTACAGGTTTGTCGACGGTACTGTATTTACTATTCTTGTGTGTCCTGCCGGTTTATGGGGGCTAGGCTAGGTATTGTATTCTTCCGTGCGCCCAACGGTATTATGTGGTCTCAGTTGGGTTATGTGTGACTTATGTGTTCTATGCGCAATTACTTACTTATTATTCAGTATTGCATTTACTTATCAGTTATACCCGGACTTAGCATGCACCCCCGTACTTCAGCTTGTTTATGTTACGTTGAGCTCAGTTGGCCGATGATACCTACAGAGTACCCGTTGCCCCAGTACTCATACTGCATTTCTGTATCTTTTCCCGATGCAGATCCAGGCACTAGCCGACGGCCGTGACATGACTCTTCTCAATACAGGTTTTAGAGTAGGGAAAGCTTACTGACGTCCAAGGCAGATCCCACTCCATATCTGATGTATAGTCTTTTGGATCCGAGACTATTGTAGATTTGTTGTGTATATTTTATTTCAGTCTTGTATTCTGGATATGTCTAGTAGTGGCTCGTGTACTGGCCTCACCAGGTCTTAGGAGGGGTTTTAGAGTTATATACTGTCCTCTTCCTTTTTGTCCCGATATGTATACTTCCTTTGTCTTTACATTCGTAGCATGTTGATGGTAGAAGTTTTGCTTTGTCTCCTTTCTTATGAGATCCCGCCTATTGGCTTGTCGCCCCGGGTTAGGGCTTGGCTTGCCTATTGCTGGTTTTTGGTAGGCGCCATCATGACTCAGAAATTGGGTCGTGACACATTTAAAAAAGAAGTTGAATCCCCCCACCCACCCCCACCCCCCAAAAAAAAAAAAAAAAAAAAAACAGAACAAAACTATTTGAAAATGGGCTGAAATAGCCCAAATTGAAAAATGGCTATATGGTGGAGATATTAATTTGAAATGACCATTTTAGCTGGAATTATTATTGCCTTATGGCCATGTGGTGTCTTTTTCCCATAGCTTTATCAATTTAAACAGGGTAATATATATCTTTCCATATCAATATTAAGTTTTCTATTTCACGCAAATTTTCCTCCAAAGCGCAAATATTCCTTCAAATTTTTTATTATTTGTGATAATGGTTAAGAAGTCCTCTTCTCACAAGGGTAAGTGGCGAAAGCCTCTTCTCACAAAGGTACGAAGGCGAACCCTTGTGAGGCCATAGATGACGATTTTGTATCAAATTTTGAGGATGAAACTATTAATCCAAAACATGTAATTCAAGCAATTTTGATATTAGCCAAGAAACTATATTCAACTTCTTATAATAGTATGAAGGAGATAGCCATGGATGATGATTTTGTGTCAGATTTCGAGGATTACAATATTAATCCTAAACATGCAATTCAAACAACTCCGATATCAGCCAAGAAACTATGTTTGACTTTTACTGATGAAAGAAAAACATTTAAAATCCTCGTTACAATAGCGGTAGTGTAAAGATTACTGAAAAATTGAAGCTTAAGAAAAAAAGTGATCTGGTTGCACCTTTAAAAAAGATAAGGGCGAATAAGGAAAAAAAATGAAAATGCCTTAGCTCGACTGATTTGAAGGTATTATTTTTAGAACTTATTTGTACATATTTAAATGCATATGTATTATATTTTGCTGTTCTATAATGTATTGTGATTATATCAATCCTACTTTTCTATTAGTAGTATAAATATGAATTATTTATTTCCAATACAGTGCTTTATACATATTTTGATATATGCAACATATCAAGTTATGTATTTATTAACATATAATTTTTATATTTTTCAGCTTTGAGATTTTTATATTTCTCATGATGATCATTTTTACGTTAGAGTAAGTTCACATACTAACATGAAAATTGTGGGGTTATTGAAAGAAAAATTGAGTAAGAAGCAACTAGCTATGTTCTGTGGAATATGCTTTGGATATTTTTGAATTTGTCCGAAATTGTCAAGCAAAATGAACTTATTCATTCATTACTATTGTGAGAAGTGATATCAGGCAGAGGTGAAGAAAATTTTGGGTCAAAATTGACTCAAAAAATTGTGATTTGGGCTTATGGAGTTGAAGCTCATGATTAGTCTAAAGTGTACAGACGATGACAGTAAATATTATGACTCCATTGCAATGATTCGTTTGTGTGATGAGTACTTCCCTGATTGCAATAAGGTACCTAAGAAGAATTTGATCAAATATTTTAAGAAGAATAGTTGGAAATCTGATGATGATGCTTTAAAGATTGCAGTGCTATATTTTATTTATACATTTTTTATTTTTACCACCAAAAAACATTTCAAAGCAAAAGGAGATTTTCATATTGTTGAATCTGACATATATGAATCATTTTATTGGGAAAGAAAAGTTTTTAGAGCTATATTGGATTCAATGAAGGATAGATTGCACAGGGAAGTTTCTACAGATATGGAGGCTTACCACTGGCGTTTCAAACTTGATTTTATGAGTGTTTCCATATGTTCATGAAAGAATTGCTAATTGTGTTGCAAAGAGGTCACCACAAATTTTGAATTGAAGCACTATAAGGGAGAATCTGACTCTTGACAAGTTGTATGAGAAAATTTTTATGTTGAGCTCAGATGAGGTAATTTCATTTATGTGCATATTTTTTAATACACAACTTATATTCATTCTTTAAATATAGCTGAAATTGCATATCTATGATAATAATATAACTGCAATATATGTAGTTAATCCAAAATAGGCCAGGCAACAAAGGTTTCTACAGTTTCTCGTTAAAAATAAAATTTGCGTCTTGTTCAATTATATGCAATACTTTTTCTAGAGTAGAGCTATAAAATTGTAGCTTATTTTGAAAAAAACTTATTGTCCTCAACTAATGGATTGAATATTATGCAGTTTTTGTACATACATTATACTAATTTCATTTGGTCATTCTTAGTAAACATTTGCATTCATTTTTTCATTTGCAGCTCAAAATCATTACCCCATCATTAGACAAGTTGTCGACTATCTACTTGCCTCACATATCTGAAAGCGTAAATATGAACTACGTACCATCACAATTATTTTAAGATTTTTTTAGTGATGACGATTTTCCTAGTCCTACCTCAAACGCTTATACTTTTGAACCCAACAATAAGGTAGACCATACTAACACTAACTTCAATTGGAGTGAAGAGATTAAACGTCTATCCAATGCACAGTTTGAGTTTAAGTGTAATATTACGACACTGAAGGAATGACTAACTATATTCACTACTAAAAAAAGACCAAAAAACGACGGCCAAAAGGTTAAGTGTAGTGATATCACATTTCACCATTTCACCATTTTCAAGTCACTACACTTAACCTTTTAAAGAAACAAGTTCACAATTTCAATTCACTACATTTAACCATTTTCAAGTCACTACACTTAATCATTTCAAGAAACAAGTTCACAATTTCAAGTCACTACACTTAACCATTTTCAAGTCACTAATTCACATTTCAAGTCACTACACTTAACCATTTTCAAGAAACAAGTTCATAATGTCAAGTCACTACATTTAACCATTTTCAAGTCACAAGTTCACATTTCAAGTCATTACACTTAACCATTTTAAGAAACAAGTTCACAATTTCAAATCACTACATTTAAACATTTTCAAGTCACAAGTTCACATTTCAAGTAACTACACTTGACCATTTTCAAGACACTAATTCATATTTCAAGTCACTATACACTTAACCATATTCAAGT
Organism: Capsicum rhomboideum; assembly: GCA_031232105.1. Classification (NCBI taxonomy): domain Eukaryota; kingdom Viridiplantae; phylum Streptophyta; class Magnoliopsida; order Solanales; family Solanaceae; genus Capsicum; species Capsicum rhomboideum. Next base: position 139,868,997 of record CP124716.1, read on the forward strand.
CACAAGTTCATATTTCAAGTAACTAACCTTAACCATTTTGAAGACACTAATTCACATTTCAAGTAACTACCTAATTCACATTTCAAGTAACTACACTTAACCATTTTCAAGTCACTAATCAAAATTTCAAGTAACTAGACTTAAGCTTTTTCAAGTCACTAATTCACATTTCAAGAAACTACACTTAACCATTTTCAAGAAATAAGTTCACAATTTCAAGTTTCTACATTTAAACATTTTCAAGTCACTAGTTTAAATTTTCAATTCTAGTATAAGTCAAACAATTCAATAAATTCAATAAAGCAAATAAGTAGAGGTGTCGCATGTCCCTCTCACACCATATAATCATCACAAAACCTATGGCTTTCAAAGCCTTCTACCAAATAATCCCACCATAACACTACATTTAGGGACTTCAATATAAGAAAATAGAGAGAAACCAACTTACCTTTACTTGGTTGTTGTTGCTGTCGTTGGTGAGAGAAGGAGCAGAGAGAGATGCTGTTGCTGCTGCTGTCATGCGCGGCTGCTGCTGCCGCTGCTGCTATCCGTCGGCGGCGTTACGGGAGTAGATTAGCGTGTGAGAGAGAGTTGTTGGATATTTGAGAGAATGAAAATAAAAGAAAGAGATAGAGAGAGATGTGGGTCTTGCCCTAATTATATGGGAGACTAAAAAGTTGACTAAAAAAGCGACGAACAAAATCGACGTTGTCCGTCGATTTTTAAAAAAAATAAAAATATATATATATATGAATTAATTTTTTAAAATATAAAAATTATTTATTTATTAATAAATTAAAAATATCAAAAATCGACGGACAGTGTCGATTTCATAAACTTATTTTTTATTTATTTTTAACGAAACAGCATCTTTCCGTCGCTTTTAGTAAAAAATAAAGAAACTTAAAAATAAATTAAAAAAGCGACGGACAGCGTCGTTTTTTCTAAAAATTTATTTTCTTTTTTAAAAAAATATTAGTGACGCTGTCCGTCGATGTTTGTAAAAATAAATAAAAATTTAATTTAAATTTAAAAAGCGACGGACAGCGTCACTTTTCTAAAATTAATTTTCTTTTTTTAAAAATTAATAGCGACGCTATCCATCGCCTTTATTAAAAAAATATAAATTATTTATTAATTATTTGGCACAATAATCCGCGAAAATAAGCGACGGACATTGAGACGTTGTCCGTCGATTTTAATAAAAAATAAATAAAAATTTAAAATAGATTAAAAAAACGACGGACAGTGTCGCTTTTCTGAAGCGACGCAGTCCGTCGTTTTTTCGCCTTTTTTTAGTAGTGATTATTTGAGGATGTGTTTAAATTACAGATTTATACAAAAATTCAAAGAAAAGATCGCTCCAGAGGTTTGTATAATACAAGCTACTGTATCATTCTAATTTGATGGTATTTTTATTTTATTATTGTTATAAATTTTTTTTGGACAGCGCAATAATGATAATGAACGTTATCATGACACATATATGTTTGAAAAGGGTCATGAAAATGTTAGCCATCTCGATGATGAATTAAGTGCCGACATAGGACCATTTGATATCTTGTAGCCAATTAAGTAACATATGTATAAATATTGTATTCATTTTTACAAGTTACTGTTTTTTTCTTTTTTATACTCACAAAATCTCCAATGTATTGTGGAAATATAGGGATAGACGAAAACCTGAGCTATCAAGGTGTGAAGATCGTTAGTGAGAATTTAAAAGAAGTCAACCTAGATGTTCACAATGAAGCCAGAGATACAAGTACAAATGCAGTAATCGGATCACAAACGATAATATACATGAGCTCATATGGTATAGAAAATGTCACAGATCATGTCATGCTTGAATAATTGATTAGAATTAAACGTCCTTCTACAAAAGTCCAATCTCCGTATGTAACTGGCTTTCGTTCCGACGACATCACTTCTACAGATGTTAGAAAATCTATTTTGATAGAGAACATTCTTTTGAGGCTGACATTGATAAGATGGTTAATAGCAAGATCTTGAAAAGTTTTAAAACTTGGATTGAAAAGAGATTGAAGAGAAAATTGAGGTAAGTTAACGACTTCACATTAAATTTATTTTTTAAAGTACTTTATGTTGGAAATCTTACTGAAAATACTCAACACGAACACTTGCAGGAAATCCTTCATAGCTTGAGGCATGTCAGACACTGTTCTTAAGGATATTTCACCTGGTATGGGTGTATCCTCCAGGATTCAACAAGCTCTTCTAGTATTAAACTAGGAGTCAGAAACTAACAAAGATTTATCTTAATATCAAACCCAACATAATAGTAAGGAAGAAAGGAAATTTGTATTGGTCTGTTTTTCTATCACTCTCACCAAAAGGACCAAGACTATATATATATAGGTGAAGAATTGTGATAGTTGGTAATCAACCAATGATTATCATAAAAGAGTGGTCAAGGCTATCAATATATTATAAATGCCTATTGTAATGTCAAACAAAAGAAACGGTATTCTGAAATGGCGTTCAAAAGTATTAAAGGATAATCAAAGGTTCTCACAAATGCTAATGAAGGGTGAGTTATAATATTGCAATAAAAATGATTTAATGAGGAGAAATAAAATGTGAGTCATTAGACTATTCAAAAAATAGAGTCAATTGTCTTAAAATTATAATTGCAGACATATTAATTCTTTTTGAAATATCCAATAATTCTCCATGTAATTCAAAAAGAATAATAAGAAATAGAATGAAATAAGAATTTTAGTTGGTTTTCACATAAGAGTATAATACATCGAATCTGGTGTCGTATAGACTATGAATCAGATCTAGATAAAATAAGAATTAACTTACAGAACAATTGGTGAAGTTTAGAACTTCTATGAATCAAGAATTCTTTTTTGTAAGCCCAAAATCTTATTTTATAACATCATAACTGAACAATCTTTGTCGTTATTGCGATTTTGAGCTAAGAGGTCATGTGTGCGTCCTACTATTCATGAGTGCTCTAGAAATCTGTCAAAATTTCATAGGAGCAACACCACTCCACACTCATATAGGTCCAATCATCAAGTGTATTCTGCAGAGCAATACACCATCTATAAAGGATATGATTTGAATTAAGAGTATAACTCAACCCTCAACTTACCTCGCAGGACTGCACTATATTCACACATTATAGGAGAGACATAATCTTATAGTGCTTGCTTGATCAACTAATGACTTCTTATTACTCATACATACCTAATTCATGGAATCTCCAATCAAATAGGTTGGTTACCATCATTGTTAATCTTCTCAAATTAACTAAGAAATTTCACTCCCCTCGATGTTTCTTTTAGTCTGTGAATTGATCAGATTCACTCCTAACTACACATAATTTATTTATGTAAATAATTTCATCTCATAGTAGCTGATTTATCACATTATGTCTCAAATATATGCATCTATTTTTGCCATTGAAAATTTTAATTTTCACTACAGTTATGGCAATCACAATTTATAGACACAAAATTAATATTGATGTTACCAACTCCAAAACAACACATTTTGTTGTCCAAGTAAAGGAAGATCGCTGGTCAATTAAGGCAACAATGAGGTTATGCTACTAAAGCACCAAACCAAACTTACATCATGCAAAGTCACCTTTTCGTCAAGGATACACACAAACAGCAACACAACTACTACAACCGCCACACAACAAACCTTGTAGCGTTGCTAGTGCAATACACACAAGATTTCAACTTTTTCTTTCTTTATCACCTTAATAAAATATACCCATACTTTTAAATATTACAAAATAGGTAATGCTTTTTCACAGTTCGTAAATTTTTTAATGTTGTATGTAACGACGGATTTATACACCAAACCATAACAATATTAAACCACACAAAGTATTTCTACTGATACTCGTATCTACTACTCCAAAATCAAATAATTTAAGACTATATATAGGCAAAGATCCAACAACGTGAACAAAATTCCCTACCAACGCGTATATCAGAAAACATTTTCATTCGAACTTTTAAGTAGATTGACAAATTACAATTATTATAAGAAATAAAAATCATTCAATGTCATTCAAAAGCATGCCCAATTATAATTGAATTGAATGAATATTAAATTCTTTGTTATATGATTTCACAAGGTACTGTTCGAATTCTAAAGGAACAATTATCATAGAAACTCACATACAATATTAAAATAACAAGTAAATATAAACTTGAATTTTTGAGATAGAAATTTTTTTAACATAAGAAAAAGCATCAATCTGCATTTTTTTAAAAAAATATACGATGAACTAAATCATACGAATCAATCAAGTAAACATAAACACTAATATTTTCATCTTAGATATATTAGCCACAAATAAATCATGCTTACAATGCTCATCACCCACAATAATGTATATTTGCTAACACCTTATCAAATTCAAATAGAATTTTCACCAAACTTTTTAAAGTGATCTCATAAACATCAAATTGGTTCAGATATAAGGAACATATACCACCTCAATTTAATAAGAAGAACTTGGGTGTAAGACACAAGTAATTGTGTTAGCAAAATTATGCTTAGTATCACCAACCAAAATCTAACACCCACTCTTTCACATATTAGTCACAAGATTCGCTTGAGAAATGACCACAATAATCCCATAATTTATATCATCCGCTAGTGCAAGTTTATTTTTCTTAGTGGGATTATCACTTCTCCCAATCTTCAACTATATTAAGGGGTGTGATGTCTCAATTTACCACACACAAATCTATTAAAATATAAATATATAGTATCGTCTCATACCTTATGAGCATGAACACAAAATTTCAAGGCTATGATGAATCTGAAAATTACCAATCTTGAAAGAATAGGTCTTGTAGGTGCAAGAAGTTATTCTCGATCCGCAGCTTGACTTGGAAAATAGATTTGACAATACATAGTGTTAAAACTTCATTCCATTTGGATTTACGTTTTTCTTCACCATTGGACATCAATTTCTATTTGGCTATCCTAACAACATTCTCTGGTGAAGTCTCTAATGGTCCAAATTTATGCCTTATGAGCATGAATTCTTAGAAGACCCTCTAGTTACAAAATCCAAAAATGACCAATCCACAAAGCCTTCACATACCCATCTCAATAAATCTCAAAAATAAAGTATAAACTTTAGCAAGCTTGCACAGTGCATAAAAGTTTAGATGAACACAATGTTCATTGACCGGACAAAATGGGACTGATTTTTCGTAAGAATAAAGTATAAAATATTCTTAAGATTATTGAAAATCTTACGGAAAATACTCAACACGAACATTTGTAGGAAATCCTTCATAGTTTGAGGTGTGTCAGACACTGTCCTTAAGGATATTTCACCCGGTATGAGTGTATTCCCCAGGATTCAACAAACTCTTCTAGTATTAAACTAGAAGCCAGAAATTAACAAAGATTTATTTTAGTATCAAACCCAACATAATAGTAAGGAAGGAAGGAAATTTGTATTGGTCTGTTTTTCTATCACTCTCACCAAAAGGACCAAGACTATATATATATAGATATATATATAGGTGAAGAATTGTGATAATTGGTAATCGCCCAATGATTATCATAAAAGAGTGGTCAAGGCAATCAATATATTATAAATGCATGTTTTAATGTCAAACAAAAGAAACGATGTTCTTAAAATGGTATTCAAAAGTATTAAAGGATAATCAAAGGTTCTCACAAATGCTAATACAAGGTGAGTTATAATATTGCCAATAAAAATGATTTAATGAAGAGAAATAAATGTGAGCCATTAGACTATTCAAAAATAGAGTCAACTGTCTTACAATTATAATTGTAGACATATTAATTCTTTTTGAAATATCCAACAAACTTTATATTTTAATTTTATTCATCATTTTTGTTTTGTCACTTCAGGAATGATAATATTTATGAAGACAATGTTAATGTCCTTGATCCACCTTTTAATTTGGAAGTTTATGAAGTTGATAACAAGAAATGATTCTATGCAATCGCATATCCAAATCAGGCACGCTACATTAATATTTATTGCTTAAGTTAGATCTATATAGTTATTCATAGCATGTCACGACCCAAAAACTAGATCATGATGACACTTATCGTGGTCCAATCTTGATAAGTAATCCAATCACTCAAAAGGGAAGTAAATTCTTAGCAGGAACACTAATAATAAGGCGAGACTTCTAGAACAAAGTTAGGCCAACACAAAACATAAATAAAGAGAAAATCTGAAAGAAATAACATGAAATCCCCAAGATGTGGTGTCATAAGTGTAGAGCATCTAATACATCATCTGAATACAGAAAAGGTACAATGTCTATCTCCGAAAATAAGTAAAGACATACTAAAGGTAAGAGGAGGTCCGAAAGTCAACTCTGGTCCCTAGAGAAATTCAGTACCTCGATCACAGTCTCTATAAAACACGATCAGCCACCGCGAGTTGTATTCAAACTAGGATCTGCACCGAAAGGGCACAGTAGGAGTGAGTACGGTCCACTTGTACTCAGTAGATATCATAGGCTGACTGAGCAAAGTAGAAAATAATACAAGTAAAATAACACTATGAGCGCGTCACCTGCAAGCAGAAAAGTTACCAAACGGTAGCTCACACCGTCTCCACTAACAATTCTAATAAAAATACTAAAATGAAGTAGCACAGATATATACGAAAGTATATGAAAACTAAATACACATCAAGACAAGTAAAGGAAACATGAAAGATGCATATGTAATGCAATGCAATGATGATTGAATGAATAGTAAAAGTCATCGCATGACTTTATATATACACCTACCGAGCTCACAACTCCCAAGATAGGACCCATGGGGGGTTCGCAACCCATATACTATATCTCAAATCTCAAATCTCAACCCACAGCTCCGTCTCGTGTTCACGAAGAAGGTTTTTATAAAAATGTCTCATTTTCTTTCAAAAACAATGTTCCTCAATGTTACCGATATCTCATGAATGTATATGTATGAAATGAGGATGTAATGCTCACAATCAAATCAGTATGAAGATATCTAATTCATTCAATACGTATAAAAGTGAGCCCAAAAATTAACTCAATATGTCCATAATTCATGATATCAACTCTAATTAGGCACCATCAGAATAAATATGCATGTAAGAGATCATTAATATCATATCAACCCCTAAATCGGGCATTTCTATTAAGATAAAGGTATCCAATGCTCAATAATGCCTATAATAATAATTCAAGTCCTCGCATGGGCATCATATTTAGAATAAAGGCATTTAAATGCACAAATAAGGCCAACCATGTCAAATAAAGCCCCCACTCGGGCAACGCACAATATATTATATCACCAATCAACAACAACAAGAATATAAGCCCCCACACGGGCATACAACAGTCATAATAATCTCAAATACCATTCCCATAGTTGTTCCCCCCGATCCATAGCATGCTTTACTTATTTATTAACTACCCAACTCAATTTGAAGGACGTTAAGTCATAACCTAACTCGAAATGACAAAATCCGAGCCTAAAGTCCTTCAACACAGTGCTTTCCCCTTTTGAACGGTCTTGGAATTAACTAAAACATACAAATATAGCATCTACGCATTAAAAAAGCTAACAATACCCATATTGACCATATTTAAGACGGGTCCAAAATAGACTAGAAAAATGAATACAAAAATGAGAGAGGTAAAATTAGAATTTTATTTTTGAAACTCATTCCCCAAGATTATAAGAGTCTATAGTTGAAAACCCACGTGAAAATGAGTTAAAAACGAGGTCAAATTGAAGAAAAATTATTTTTAAGCTTCACTGGTAAAAACCTCAAAATTCCATTACAAAATCATTATTAAAAGGTGTTATCAAAGATACAATCAATGGGGAATAGTGGAGATATGAGTTTAGAGGTTACCCACATGAAATACGATGAAGAAACCCTCAAAAATTGACTTTCCCGAAGCTTGAAGGTCCAAAAATAGAAGAAATTCGCGAACATGGGGTATTTATACTGTTCTGTGAACAATGCTTGGCAATCACGGACCCTACCTCACAATTGCAAGGGCCAATGCTGACCAATACAACTAAATGGCCTTCGCATTCGCGGCCAAGGCTTCACGTTTGTGAAGGCTGATGAATCAGGCCTTCGCGTTCCCGGCAGCCTCATCGCGTTAGTGGCTCCCTCCTCACGATTGCGATAAAGAAAATCATCCTTCTCCGCATTCGTGGTCGGAGGACACATTTATAAAGAAAGAGGTGACCTGCACCAGATATCAGCAAATATGTTGAATTGTATGGTTTCTAAAATCTCCGAATGGACCCTCAAGATTCGTTTGAGACTCCAATGAAATAAACCATATATGCTACCAGGCTATTTTCGATATTTCGAACTCAATGAAGATGTTGAAATTTTGAAAAAAAGATTGTTTTCAATAAATTAACTCCTAGAACCCCTTTTAGGCAATTTTTAAATGAAGAGTCGAAATGCAAACTAAAGGTCCTGAACCTGAACCAACCCTGCTACTAACCCAAATTCGACATTTTGGATCTAATAGAACTGTCCAAATCACCAATCGACACTCATAACATCGAATGTTGACTGAAGTGAACTATAGAGTTTTCAAAGCCTCTAAAAACCATAAACTCACACAATTCATTCCCAATTGCATCGGGAATCATGCCAACCATCCACACACCCCAAAATCAATATGTAGCAACTATAGAGAAGGGAAAAATGGTAAAAACACATAAAAAGCAAGATTTTACAAATCAGGTCCTTACAGTATCCACCACTAAAACTCTAGTTCATCCTCAAACTAAAAGGCAAGGAAATACCTGAATCGATAAAGAACTAAGGGTAACTACTTTGCATGTCAGACTCAACCTCCCAAGTAGCCTCCTCAATGGAATGGTGTCTCCACTAAACCTTAACTACAGGGATATCTCTAGGATGCAATCGTCTAACATCCCTGGTTAAACTGGAGACTAGCTCCTCAACAAAGGTCAACCTCTCATCCAACTGATTTGAATCCCAATGAAGCATGTGAGACTTATCAGGAATGTAGCATCGAAGTATGGATATATAAAAGACTGGATGAACGGATGAAAAAATCTGGAAGTAGGGATAACTTATGAGCAACCTCCCAAACTATCCGAAGAATCTCAAAAGGTCCAATATACCTCAGGCTAAGCTTGCCTCTCTTTCTGAACCTTTATGGGCGACATAAGAAGGAAAACCCGATCACTAATCCCGAAGTAGCATGAAATCTGCGGTCGGTATAACTCTTTTCCTTACTTTGGGCTGCCCGGAGCCTATCCTGAATCACTCGGACCCTATCCAAAGACTCGTGAAGCAAGTCCGTACCATGGGGATATCCTTAAAAATCTCAAACCAACCAATCAAAGATCGACAATGCCTCAAAAGGTGCCATCTCAATACTCGAATGGTAGCTATTATTATAAGCAAACTCTGCCAAGGCTAGATGCTGCTCTCACTGACCCTCGAAGTCCATAACACACGTGTAGAGCATAAACATGAACTATCTCTCAAACATAGATATGAGCCAACCTCTTGACACTGAAGAAGACCTAAATAGGAATGAAATAAGCCAATTTGGTCAATCAGTCCATGATGACCCAAATGTTGTCAAAACCACGAGAAGTACGAGGCAACCCACTCACGAATCTATAGTGATTCATTCCCACTTCCACTCAGGAATGGGTAATCTCTGAAGCAAACCACCAGTCTCTGATGCTTATCCTTCACCTACTGACAACATAAGCAATGAGCTATGAAGTCTGCTACATCCTTCTTCATACCACTCAATCAATAAAACTACTTCAAATCACTGTACATGTTGTTCACCCCAGGATTAATAGAATATCTGGAATAATGCACCTCCTCTAAAATCAATCTTACCCATCCACCAACTCTCAGCACATACACTCAGCCACAAATCCTCAAAACACTATCCAAATCAAGAGATTCTGCCTTAGCCTTTCCACTCAACACCTTATCTTGAATCACCCTCAAGCTATCATTATCAAACTAGTGAGCTTAAATCTGCTCTATCAAGGAAGATCTAGCATTAATAAAGGCTAAAATGTATTCGGGTATAAAAACATCAAGCCTAACCATTTGTTTAGTTAAAAACTGAACCTTCAAGGCTAAAGGCCGCTCTTGAGTTAAGAGATGAGCAAAAATCCCCATACTAGTTGTCTTCTGGCTCAAGGAATACACAACTACATTAGCCTTACCCAGATGATAAAGAATAGTGAGATCATAATCCTTAAGCAACTCAAACCAATGTCGCTGTCTCATATTAAGATCTCGCTGGGTGAATAAGTACTGAAGGCTATGATAATTCGAGAAAATCTCATAACAGACCCCATACAAGTAGTGTATCCACAACTTCAACACAAATTCAACTGTGGACAACTCCAAATCATGGGGTAGGATAATTCTTTTCATGAAGTTTCAACTAACAAGAATCATAAGCAATCACCTTACCCTCCTTCTAATCTTAGGTGTATTTATACACCTAAGTGTCATTATCTATGTGTGTTTAGCTTAGTCTTAAGGATAATTTGAAGTGCCTAATGAAGTATAAAGTGTGTATTTGTGTGCTAAGTTACATGTTTATAGTGTGTAAGGTGCATTTGAAATAAGTCAAGAGTCAAAATGATCAATTAGAGCTTAGACAAGAAAACTAGTGTTGCTAGCTTGAGCTATGCTTGTTCTACTGTACTTTGATGAGCTCTATTGTGTTGTATGGACTAATGTTTGTTCTAATTTATTATAAGAGACCAATAGAGGAGCTATGAAATATAAATAAAGCATGCAAACAAGCCACAAGGAGTGCAGCTCTATGGTTATAAGCAAGATGCCCAAAAAGCTCAAGGACCCTGGGAGTTTCACCCTCTCCATACAAATTGGTGAAAGTGATTTTGTTCAAGATTTGAGTGATTTAGGGGAAATCATCAACTTGATGCCCATTTTAGTATTTAATAGGGAAGCCAAGGCCCACATCAGTTGTGCTTCAAATGGCGGACATAACTAGAGTGGTCCCTGAAGGAATTATTGAGGATGTTCTCATTAAGGTTGGTAGGTTCATTATTCCTACTAACTTTATTATTCTTGACTATGATGTAGATAATAGGGTACTAATCAAATTGGTACGTCCATTCTTGTCTACTGATGGAGCATTGATAGATGTTAGAGAGGGCACGCTCAAGATGAAATTGAATGATGAAGAGGTGGTCTTTAGAGTGTACAAAACACTCAACACATCCTCACACTACAGAGATTTGTGCATGATCATAGTGATAGAAGTTGATGAGTGTGGGGTAGAGGAGAGCAAAACTACCATTACCTCTTCGGACTCTCTCATGGAGTTGCCCAAATTGATAAATAAGCCTGAGCTGGAAAAACTTAAAGGGAATCCTGAACAAGTGAGTATAAGAAAAGTTGTAGACCTTAATGATAAGAACTTTAGAGGTCAGAAAAGAAGGAAAATATGGGCCCCGATAAGGAGTAAAAGGATGAGATAATATGGATGATAGCTGTGATACGAGTCGTGCTGTAATAATAAATCAGGCGCTACTTGGGAGGCAACCCAAGTTAAGGTAGTTATTTTTACTTTTTAGTTTTTCTTTAGTATTACCTTTGTTTTTGTTTTTGTTTTGTGTTGACAGGTTGAAGGGAAGTCTGAGTACTGGAGATCTTAGCTAAAGAGCATGGCAAAAACTAGGTGTGGGGTCCTTCGACCCCTATGATGGAAATCTGAGAAAGTGGCATGCTACTAGCTAGGCCTAGAGGCCTTATGGAGTCTTCCTAATTCTTACCTAGAGGCCTTAAGGAGTATTCCTAATTCTTATACTTTGATTTATACTTTAGGGACAAAGTATTTTTATCTATGTTTGTTTTTAGTTTTTGTTGTTTTGTCCGTTTAGTAGAAGCACACTTCACTCACCCCTCAGTTTTTTTTTGGTTCTTTCTGAGAGGAAGCCCTTTGAACCCAGTATCCTTTTTTATTTTTAGGAGTAATTAAAAAAAATTTGTCGTTAGGAATAAATAGAGATTCTCTTACTAGGTTCTACACATGACTACTTGATGCAAGTTGGTGTTGAATTCTAAGGCATCTTGTGAAAAATTGAATGACTTCTGTGAGACACTTAGACTCTTTTATTTGACTCTTGTGTGATGTTGGCTTAAATTTGAATTCTTACAATTTCTTGGTTGAGAGTCTATAAGGATCCTTCTTGATTTTAACATGTGTCAAGTGTGAGTGAGGTTTTTGTTATACTCCATGTTTGTATATTGATGTCTAGAACTTGCCTGGTGTGTTTGTAAAGAGAAATAAAGAATGTTGAGCTTAGGAGATGATATAGGCATTTCTTTGATAGCCATGTTTTATACCTACTTTTTCTACCCTTTATGCATGACCTTAGTTAGACCTGTTGACCCTTTAGCCTATTCTTTGGTAGCCTCATATGTAGCTTATTTCATTTCTTTCAATTAACCATAATTTGATCCAAAACTCCTAAGTGCTTTAGTTGAAAAATTAAGATGTTGAGGAGTAGAAAAATGAAGAAGGAAAAATTGAAAGTGAAGCCCTAAAATAATAGATATTAGTATTGTGAAATAGTTTATGTGTTGTTGTTGGGAGTAATGTACTTAAAATAAAAAGGGAGCCAAAGTGACTCATGTGTTGATAGCAAATTCTCTTTGCTAAAGATGTGTAAGCTAGCTTAAAGAGATGGGGAAAAACAAAAGAGAGGTGGGAAGATAAAAGTGGTGAAAAATAGGTTGGTTGTAGATAAGTTTAGTGTAGAAGTGTGACGTATTAAAGCGTTTGGGAAAGTTAGTCACTATTACTGGCTAGAATAGTTCCTACCCATCCCTTAGCTTACATTGCAACCCGTAAAGTTATACTTGATCTTGAGCTTTGATATTCTTATATTAGTGGATTACCAAACTAAGGGAAATCTTATGGTTCATCTTATGTGAAATGTGAATTCTTTGTGAGAGTGAGCGAAATTTGATTCTTATACCCATTCTTGTAATAAATTGCATTATTGTGAATGAATATGGGTAACTTTCTTATGGTGAGGGCGAATGTTTAATAATAGATAGGTGACTTACATGATCTCTTTGTTGAGAATATGCATGAGTTTTCCAACTTGTAGAGTCAATTCTTGAGGCTAAGAAGTCTTGAAGTAGCATTCATGTGTTTTCAATTGCAATATGACATGCCTATTGTAGAACTTGTTATTCATGTAGTCGTTGTAGTTCTAGCTTGAGTAAATTAGTTAAATTAGTGATGTAGAGTCTTCCTTGATTGTGATTAGTGTAAAGATTTGTTCGAGGACGAACTAGGCTTTAAGTGTGGGGTGGTGATCTTTGGTGTATTTATAAATCTAAGTGTCATTATCTACGTGCGTTTAGCTTAGTTTTAAGGATAACTTTGTGTGCCTAATGAAGTATAAAGTGGGTATTTATGTATTTTTGTTCTAATTTACATTTTTATAGTGTATACGGTACATTTGAAACAAGTCAAGAGTCAAAATGATCAATTAGAGCTTAGACGAGAAAACTAGTGTTGCTAGCTTGAGCTATGCTTGTTCTAGTGTACTTTGATGAGCTCTATTGTGTTGTATGGACTAATGTTTTTTATGATTTTTTGTAGGAGACCAATAAAGGACCTATTGAAGCTAAATGAAGCCTACAAAAAAGCCACAAGGAGTGGGGAAACTAGGAATAAAGAGACGAGATGCATAGAACAAAGATTGAATGAAAATCTTGCATTGTACTTTGGCCATGCCTCGCACCCGCTAGGCCGTGCTTTGGCCATGAATTGAACCTATAAGGTATGGGTCTACTTTTTTTCCACACGACATCCATTCTCCATACACCAAGGGGACATGCGATGGCCATGCGGTGCACCCCCACCCCCCTAGTACGTGTAAAAGTCTGTTTTTGCTTGGTTTAAGTTGGGGGCAAGTTGGTAAATGCATACATTTCGTTTGGGTCAGACTATGGATGACCTAAATCACTATATAAGAAGTACTTATCCAAATTTACAACCATCTTGGGGAATACACATGATTTGGAGAGGAGGAGAAGGCAACGAAGGCTCTACGTTAGGGTTTTTCTTCTTTTACTTCTAGTTTTCTTGTAGTTTACTTATGAATTCATTAATGGTGATTCTTTGTATGACTATGAGTGGCTAGACACCCTCTTAATAGGGTTGAGGATACAACATGATTGCTTAATTATGGATTTATAGTTGGTTTATATTTTTATCAAGTTATGTGATTATTCTTTCATTCTTGTTTTACTATTCTAAAGCATCATGAACTTAAGGATAAATCTAAGTGTAGAAACGATTTGACCATATGAGTGGAGAGATGGAATGAAGAATGTAGGGAGTGTGGATCATGTCTTTAATTGTTATATACTAATTTTTAAGGGATGATTTGTGGTTAGGATAGAGATATACCTAAACGCCCCACTTGGTTAATGAAAAGGGAAGATAGTTTAATGCATCTGAATTAAAGACTCACATCCCTGCTCAACGATGTAGTTGTGAGATTAATATGGGTAGATGAATTTGAGGATGAACATTCCCAAGTTTTAATATCAACCCCATAAATCAATAATCACGATAAACACCAACACCGGCTAGAAACCATAGTTATGCATGAATGTGAAGTAAATGCCTCAACCCTGGAACTATCCATCTATTGCTTACAATACTAATTTTATACTGTTGTTATTTTTGTTACTTAGTTTATAAAAACAAACTCAAACTCATCTTGGTTACAAATCGCATTTGTTTAACTTGAATAGTAATATTTGAATTGGATCATTTACTAAACACCAAGTCCCTGTGGGATCGATATTTAGCTCGAAAGAGCCACTTTATTACTTGAACTACCATGTACACTTGCGTGTGCAGTTGGAAGCAACAAATGCATCAACACTGCACCTAAACCCATACCAAAAGTATCACAAAATACGGTAAAACTCATGCCCTTCTTGGGCAAAGTCAAGATAGGAGCTGAAGTCAATAATTCCTTGAGCTTTTGAAAGCTTACCTCACAAGCATCCAACCACTGAAAGGAAATCTTCTTCTGATTCAACTTGGTCAAAGGAGCCTCAATAGGCGAGAAACCCTTTACAAAACGTCGATAATAACCTGCCAAACTAATGAAACTACAAATCTCATTAGGAGAAGTAGGTCTAGCCCAATCACAAATCGTTGCTATCTTGGCCAGATCAACCATAATACCATTCTTAGTCACCACATGACCCAATAAAGAGATAGAATCTAACCAAAACTCATACTTGGAGAACTTAGCATACAACTTCTTATCACGTAGTCTCTGAAGTACAGTCTTCAACTGTCTCACATGATTGGCCTCATTCTTGGAATAAACCAAGATATCATCTATAAATACAGTCACAAAGGAGTCGACATACAGTCGAAATACCAAGTTCATCAACTCCATGAATATTGTTGGGGCATTGGTCAATCCAAAAGGCATGACCAAAAACTCATAATGACATTATCGAATCCGAAAAGCCATCTTCGGAACATTCGAAGCTCTAATCTTCAACTGGCGATACCTGGATCTTAAGTCAATCTTAGAAAACACTGAAGCACCCTAAAGCTAATCAAACAAATCATCAATGTGAGGAAGAGGATACTTGTTCTTAACTGTCACTTTGTTCAACTGTCGGTAATCAATATACATACGCATAGAACCATCTTTCTTCTTCACAAACAAGACAAGCGCACCACAAGGTGACACACTCGGTTTAATAAATCTCTTACTCAACAAACCTTGCAATTGTTCCTTCAATTCCTTCATCTCTGCCGAGGCCATCCTATAAGGAGAAATGCAAATGGGTTTTGTGCCTGGCTCCACATTAATAGCAAAATCAGTATCATGATCTAGAGGCATACCAGGCAAATCTGTAGGAAACACATCCATGAACTCACGAATAACCCAAACAGAATCCATAGGAGGCGGTGAGGCAACACTAGTATCACAAACATGAGCCAAATAAGACAAACACCCCCTTTCTACCATGCGACGAGCTCGTAGAAAAGATATAATTCCCTTCAGAGCCGAATTAAGCATACCCTTCTAAGTTATTCATGGCACACCCAGTGTAGCTAAGGTCACGATCTTGGCATAACATCCCAAAATAGCATGATAGGGAGATAACTAATCCATACCCAAAATAATATCAAAGTATACCATATCTAGGAGAATCAAGTCTACCCAAGTCTCACGTCCCATAAAGGTAACCACACAAGATCGGTACTCCCGATCCACTACTAAAGAATCTCCTACAGGGGTAGATACATGAAGAGACATAGCAAGGGGATCACATGCAGCATCAAAACCAGAAGTAAAATATGTAGACACATAGGAGAATGTAGACCCAGGGTCAAATAACACAAAAGCAAATTTGTAGCAAACCGAGACGATACCTGTAGTGACTGCATCAGAGGTCTCTACCTCGGGTCTCCTAGATATAGCTAACACTAACCACATCTGCTCCCAGACTAAGCAACCCTGTATCCACTACCATGAGCTCCTCTACCTCTATCTCGAGCACCTATGGTACTACCCCTACCACTCTGTGAACCACCTCTCACTACAGTAATCAGAGTAGGGCAAAGCTAAAATTGAGATCCCTGCTGAGTAGGTCCAAAAATATGTCGAGGGAAATCCTTGGCCACATGGAAAAACTCATCACATACAAAACATCCTCTACAGCCTGACTCAATCTGAGGAGGTACGGATAAACTAGAACGACCATCCTGGCCCAAAGAACCAAACCTAGAACCTCCACTCGCATGACCTGATACCTGGCTACCAGAAGCTTCAGAACCTAAAGGACTACCACCTAATCCCTGCAACGCAGCCTGGACTGGCCTACCATGATAACCACGGGAACTCCTACTAGAAAAGTCTCTTTCTTGGGAGGCGTATCCCCTAAACTCGCCCTGCTGACGCACCTTCTTGGTGCCTCCTTGAGTAGCCTGGATAATAGACTTAGTCATCTTGGCATGCTCAATAATACTCTACATAGAAGACCCTAAAACTACCATATGGGCTATAGCCAAATGATATGAACCATCTAACCCCTTCACAAACTTCCAAATCCTCTTAGACTCGGTAGAGATGCTAGTAGCTGAAAATATAGATAGAGCATGGAAACATGCCTCATACTCGATAATTGACATAGAGCCCTGCTCCAGATAGTCGAACTCATCCCTCATCTAATCTCTCAAGATATGCGGTACAAATCTCTCCATGAAAGCCTCGAAAAACTAAGTCCAAGTCATAGTAGGCGAACCCAAAGTCCTAGAACTGGAAAGCGACCTCCATCAATCCTTGGCTACATCCATCAGCTGATAGGTAGTATAAGCAGCTCCATAAGACTCAAGGGATCCAAGATTATGTAACTTCTCCTGGCAATCAGGTAGAAACTCATAGGCGTCTTCGGCAATAGCACCACTGAACTTGGGCGGACCCAAGCGGATAAACCTCTCGAACCTCTTTTGATCATCAGAAGACATCACTGTACCCAAAGTAGCCAAAATAATAGTGAGTCTGGTAGGCAATGAATCTATACATGGGGGTAACATAGATGATGGTTGTACCCCAAAAGTAGTAATACCATAAGAAAATGTTGGTACAGATGGCGGAACACCACTTAAAGTCTAAGGAACCACATGTACACTCAAGGGAAACCATCCAAGCGACTCAAAAGGCAAACCAACAAGTCTTAAAGCACTGGAGTGCCAACTGAACTCTATGGGACCTGAACTGGCCCCGTACCCTCTGTCTGATAATCATCTCTAGCTTACTCGATCTCAGGCTTAGGAGAGGACTCCCTAGTACGTCTTCTGACTGGGGCACCTTATTGTGCTTGTCCTCTACCTATAGGTCGTCCATGACCCCTGCCTCATCCTCAAACTACAGCTCTCATATCGGGTGTCGGCTCAGCATCCCTAGCATCTCTGGACCTAATCCTTACCATCTGCATAGAAAAGAATGGAGAACATTGGATATGAACAACCCACACGATAAGGAATCAAATTAGAGAAGTTTTTCCTAATAATATCTTATTTCCTCTCGAAGATAGATATGGACGTCTACGTACCGATCCGTGAGACTCTACTAGAAATCCTGCTCTTATACTTATGAGCTAGGTGAACCTGGTGATCTAATGCCAATTTGTCACGATCCAAAAACTAGGTCATGATGGTACTTATCGCGACCAGTATTGATAAGTAAGCCAATCACTCAAAAGGGAAGAAAATTCTCAGTAGGAACACTAATAATAAGGAAAGACTTCTAGAACGAAGCCAGCCCAACACAAAACATAAATAAAGAGGAAATCTGAAATAAATAACATGAAATCCCCAAGATGTGGTGTCATAAGTGTAGAACATCTAATACATTATATGAATACAGAAAAGGTAAAATATATGTCTCTGAAAACAAGTAACGACATAATAAAGGTAAAAGGAGGTCTGGAAGTTAACTTTGGTCCCTAGATCAACCCTGTACCTTGATCATAGTCTCTGAAAAGCAAGATTAGGCACCGCGAGCCGTGCTCGAACTAGGATCTGCATTGAAAGGGCACAATAGGAGTGAGTACGGTCCACTTGTACTCAGTAGATATCATAGACTGACTAAGCAAAGCAGAAAATAATACAGGTAAAATAACACTATGAGCACGTCACCTGCAAGTAGAAAAGCTTCCAAATGATAGCTCACACCATCTCCACTAACAGTTCTAATAAAATACCAAAACAAAGCAACACAGATATACACAAAAAGTATATGGAAACTAAATACACATCAATACAAGTAAAGGAAACATGAAATATGCATATAAAATGCAATGCAATGATGATGTGATGAATAGTGAAAGTCATCGCATGACTTTCTGTATACACCTACCATGATCGCAACTCCTAAGATAGAACCCATGGGGGGTTCACAACCCATATACTATATCTCAAATCTCAAATCTCAACCCACCTCTCCGACTCGTGTTCACGGAGAATTTTTATATAAAAATGTTTCATTTTCTTTCAAAAATAGTGTTCCTCGATGGCACCGATATCTCATGACTGTATATGTATGGAATGAGGATGTAATACTCATAATCAAATCAGTATGAAGATATTCAATCCATTTAATACGTATATAAGTGATCCCTGAAATAAACTCAATATGTCCACAATTCATGATATCAACTCTAATAAGGCACCATCGGGATAAATATGCATATAAGACATCATTAATATCATATCAACCCCTAACTTAGGCATTTCTATCATGATAGAGGCAACCAATGCTCAAGAAGGCTTATAATAACAATTCAACTCCCGCACGAGCATCATATCTAGAATAAAGGTATTTAAATGCACAAATAAAGCCAATGATGTCAAATAAAGCCCCCACTCGGGCAACACGTAATATATAATATCACCATACAACAACAGTAAGAATATAAGCCCCCACACGAGCATATAACAATAATAATAATATCGAAATACAATTCCTATAGTTGTTCCCCCAACCCATAGCATGATTTACTTATTTATTAATTATCCAGCTCAATCTGAAGGAAAATAAGCCATAACCTACCTCGAAACGACAAAATTTGAGCCTGAAGTCCTTCAACACGATGTTTTTCCCTTTCAAAAAGCCTTAAAATCAACTAAAACATACAAATATAACATCTACGCATTAAAAGAAAGCCAACAATACCCATATTGACCATATTTAAGACGGGTCCAAAACGAACTCAAAAAATGAGTGGGATAAAACCAAAATTTTATTTTTGAAATTCATCGCATTAAAAGAAAGTCAACAATACCCATATTGACCATATTTAAGAAGGGTCCAAAATGAACTCAAAAAAAGAGTTCAAAAATAAGAGGGGTAAAATCGGAATTTTATTTTTGAAACTTATTCCCCCAATGTTATAGGAGTCTACAGTTGAAAATCAACACGAAAGCGAGTAAAAAATGAGGTCCAAATCAAAGAAAAATAATTTTTAAGCTTTACCAGTAAAACCTCAAAACCCATTTCAAAATCATGAGTAAAAGGTATTTTCGAAGATATAATCAATGGAGAATAATGGGATATGAGTTTAGAGGTTACCCACATGAAACACAATAAAGAAACCATCAAAAATTGCCTTTTCGAAGCTTAGAGGTCCAAAAATGTAAGAAATTCGCAAAAATGGGGTATTTATACTATTTTATGAAAAGTGCCTCACGATCGCAGACCCCACCTCATAATCGCGAGGGTTAACACTGATCAAGCCAACTAAATGGCCATTATATTTGCGGCCAAGGCTTTGAGTTTCCGAAGGATGATGAATCAGGCCTTCGCGTTTGCGATAGCCTCGTCCATTCGCAAAGAAGACCCAACCCGACCCCATTTGTTCTTCGTGATCATTGTACCCTCCTCGCGATCACGATGAAGGAAATCATCCTTCTCCACATTCATGGACAGAGGCCCACGTTCACAAAGAAGGAGGTGACCTGCACCAGATATTAGCAAATAGGCTGATTTGAATGGTTTCTAGAGTCTCCGAACGAACCCTCGGGATTTGTTTGGGACTCCACTAAAATAAACCATAGATACTACCAGGATATTTTTGACATTCCATACTCAATGGTGACGTCGGATTTTTGAAAAAAGATTATGTTCAATAAATTAACCCCCGAAACCCTTTTTCGATAATTTTTCAAACGAAGGGTCGAAATGCAAAATTAAAGTCCCGAACCTAACCAACCTCGCGACTAACCCAAATTCGACATTTCAGATCTAATGGAGCTATCCAAATTATCAACCAATACTCAGAAAATCGAATGTTGCCCGAAGTCAACTATAAAGTTTTCAAAGCCTCTAAAAACCACTAACTCACCCAATTCATTCTCGATCGCATCGAAAATGATGCCAACCATTCCCACACTCAAAAATCAACATGTAGAAACTATGGATAAGGGCAAAATAGTTAGAACATATAAAAAGCAAGATTTCATAAATTAGATCCTTACATAGTATATATAGTTTCCCATATCAAATTATATACTGTGTGTAGATTATATGTATAAATATTGCGCGATTCATTTTTTATTTCATATTATTACAGCAAATTGATGTATTATTCTACTACCTAAAAAAAGGAAAGTATGAGGGATGTTGTTGTTAATTTCACAACAATAGATTTTTGATTTGATGGTGTCATATAGACTCTTTACACTTTACACTGAATATTTGAAATCTGATAAAGATCTAGCTAGTCTTATTAATGAGAAACATCTGATTGTACAATACATTTTTGATAATTAGATGAAGTGCAACATTCAATGGAATATATTTTCTATAACTATAAAAAAGGAATTGAATTGGGTATTGGGTAGATTGACATTCAAAGACGGAAAAGTCTACATATACGATTCAATGAGTGGTGCACATCATTATAAGTGTGTCTGACAGTTGTGATAACATATTCGGTATTGCTCTCCCTTTTTCTGTGTTCCATTAATTTTTATGGTGATAAGAAAGAGGATAAACTTGGAGATAAACTAGCTGCTCAATCATTCAGTATTGTAAGATTTAATGAATTTCATTGAAGAAAAATGTGTATGTCACGCAATAAGTTTGTTAAGTTATTCTTCATAAATGTATTTTATTTTATAGTAACATCTATTAAATGTGTGATGCTGCAGCAATAGTGGTATATTAATTGCATCATTTGTTGAATACTTCATTGAAGGTTGAGTATTTTTAAAAACTAACTATGATATAGTCAAGATGAGGGAAAGGTATGGACAAATCTTGTGGGATTATGAACGTGGCAACAAGAAGATCATGCAGACAACAAGTCAGAGGTTACAGGATCACGAATCAAAAAAGAAGAAAAAAATGACGAAGAAATAGTATCGGCCAGTAGTCTAGAAATAATTATTCACTTGGTCTAGTTTGTCCATTTTGAAAAATTTAATTATCTTTTTCTAAGAGTTGTTTTATTTTTTAACCTCATTTAATTCTTATCCTATTTAATGTCATGGACCTGCATTTTTATTCACTTATCGATTGAATAGCTTTCAACTAAATTATTCTTTTTAGTGTATATGACAGATGTGAGAACCTAAAATTTCTCAATATGCTTATACATGGTGTCAGCCATCCTAATTTATTGAACTCATATATTATATTTCAAATTTTGTTTAAAAGGAACTGAGTATTTGGTGTATAAATTACTCCTTGAACTTTTACTTACCTCAGAAGTTGGTACCCGAAGATTGTGAGGATTGCTATCTAAACTATAGGCAAGGGAGATTAGAGCTTGTATAGCACAAGACAATTGTCCATATTTTATTTCTTCTATCTACCATTGGATGAAAGACAAGGTAGATAAGAGCTTGTATAGTTGAAATTTATGTATATCTATATTTTAAGAACGTTAGCCGGAAGCTGTATATTGTCGGGTCTGAACATCTGGGGTATAAATTACTTATTTGACATAATTGATGTATAAAATAGATGTAGAGATTAAATATTTGGTGTGTAAAAAAATAATCTTTCTCACTCTACAAGTATGAGTTAGCTACGTGTCCTCTTAAGCTACTTTTGTTTTGCACATGTGCCTATCTACTCAAAGAATGCATAATATGTTATACTGCAGATAACGGGGTCTAAATATCTAGTGTATAAATCACTTGTTGATATAATTCATGTGTAAATTGGACATAGAGATTGAATATTTGATGTATAAAAACTAATATTTCTCACTCTACAAGTATCAGTCTTCTGAACAAAAAATGCATAATACAAGAAGAGTTGGACCTTAAAATTTGACAAAATTTGTAATGACCCTTCAAGTCATTATCTCAATTTCTGCATGTTTTTGGTGTTTCGAGCCTTTCCATAGTGGCTACAGGTCATTTATGACTTGCCAAAATAGTCGGGTTGGTTTTTGAACAGTTTATTTAGGTTTTAGGCTCATTTTCCTGTTTTGGAGCTTTCGTTATTAAGAAATTGGTCTCAGACCAAAACTCCTAGTAAATGGACTCGGATGGAAATTATGACAGTGCTATCAGCTCTGGAACGTTGATTTAAGGCTATGTGGACCCTTGGTCCGGGTCTCGAGGCTTCCGGACTCATTTTGGGCTATTGGTCGGAAGTTGGTTAAAATAACTCATTGGGTGTGGGGGGTACTTTTTATCGAAATGATCTCGGATGGAATTTTTATGGTTCCATTGAGTCCAGAATGTCAATTTTGGGTTAGTAACTTAGTTATTTTGGGTCCCGAGCCTTTATATTTTATTTTGAGTGTTTAGATAAAAATTAGTTAAAATATCCTGATTGGGGTCCCGGGGGTTAATTTGTTGTAAATGACTTTTTTTTTAAAATCCGATGATTCAATTGGATCTAGAACATGTTTTATGATCAATTTGAACTATTGGTTCATGTTCATAGGATTTCGGATGAGTTTCGAGGGTCAAAAATAAGTTTTGAAAGTTGCTGGTGCTAGTGTGGTCTCTTAAGCGACCATTTGACTGCTTTAATGGTAGTTTTACCCTTTGACCGGGTCACTTAAGCGAACAAAGTGTTGCTTAAGCGACCATCACTAAGTATAAGACCAAATCAAACCCATTTCGTATTTTTGACATTTTGGGAGTTTGAAAGCTCCTATTTTGATGATTCTCGATGCATTTTTCTCAAATAATCATTGTCATGTGATTATAACTTCATATTTATTATTTTCCAAGAATACCCATTCATTTTTTTGTGATTTCAGACTAAAAATGTGATCCAAAACCCTTTTTTCACCATTGTTGGAGGTTGGAACGTGGGAAATTGTGGGAAATCATCCATTGAGGCTAAGGTAAGTTAATTCAACACCTTTTGATACATTCCCGTTGTTTCTCCCCATCAAATAATGCTTTTTTCCTTGTAAATTCCTAGAAATTAGTTTTTGAATTTCTTAACTTTGTGGGCTGATTTGGGCCTCGATTCGAGCTCCGTTTGTGCTCAAATTTTGAGCATGCACTCCTTGTCCTTCAAGGGATCTCGTGATGGATTCAATTTTGGAATCCCATTTGCGGGCCCCATGGGCCCATTCTTGACCCAACTTTCAGCCCAAAGTATTATATAGCAATATGGGTATCGTTTTACTCTTATTAGCGTGTAGATTATTATTTTGATAGTGCGATATCATTTTCGGGATCATGGATCAAGGATGAGCAATTCATGGGTGATTCAAGATTGCGATTCGGCAATGAGATAGGCTTTGGTCTACTTTTCTCTACGAGATTAGGTATGGTATAGATTGCATGCTAGGTAGGGATTATAGAATAGGATTATGACTAGTATATCATGACTTAACCTATTTAGGAAATTTGGGATAGAATTGTGACCCGAACCTTAGTATAGAATACTCGTTATGGCCATAGAACCCTATTATCCTTGATTATAGACATGTTAACCATGGAATGATGTTAAGGATCCTTTAGTATAAAACATACCATTTGACTTAGTGATTTGGACCGTAGCTTCCTGGATTATGGTGTTAATATCATGGTAGTTATTTATTATTGGGCCCGAGGCCGTGGTTACGATACCAGTTAGACTCCAGGTGAGTATTTTATCCTTAAAGGGGATATAACTCTAGTTTATAGACGCTTAGACATTTATGGTTCTATTGTTTGGATATTGGTGATGGCATACATACTTTTAGGTGCATTTATGCTCACTTAGTGGTACGATTCCAACCAAAACCTTGATTTTACTACTATTTTCTAAAAAGAGATTTATTTCCACTTTTTACTTTTAAAACAGATTCTTTTACGACAGGAATCGTACCACCTTATTTAATGAATTATGAACTTTTGGAACTAAATATGCTATTTTGAAAATTTGATCGAGGTTAATTCTGGTTCATTATTAATCCACTCTTTTACCACTACTATTTACTTCGGTCGAGGGAGATTTTGACCCTTTCTACATTATTATACCGATTTAGTCCCAAACTCAATATCAGACAATGGATTTACAGATTAATACTCTTTTAATCTCGGCTTGAGTCCGAGCACTTATTATATATATATATATATATATATATATATATATATATATATCTCCAGTACTGGATGGAGTAGATATGTTATGATAGTTATTAGAAGTCCTAGTTTAGGACCAGACAGTATATATATGGACATCCCGAGTCCCTTATGGGTTCTTTTGTCTGAGCCATAGGTCGAAAGAGGTGAGATTCATAGGTCATGCCTTGCAAGCCAGCGAGCCGAAGGAGGTGTATATATACTTGGTATGTTGTGGCACTTGATTATTAGATGGTACTGGATTACACTTGCATTCATTCATTCATATACATTGCCTATCACTAGTATGATTGTTTCGTTCTTTTATCTATTGGACTTATGCGGGGCTGTATAGGTATAAGTTATGGTTACTGTTTGTTGAGTGCTTGTTGGACCTTCTGAGCTTATGGGAGCCCGGTTAGGTTATTGATTGTCCGGACTAGCCGATTACTTTATAATTAGTTATTATGGTTAGTTCGTGACAGGATGGTTATGGAATGGTACTCGATATTGTTGGCACATTTTTAATTCTTCTCTCTGCTTTGGTAAAATACGTTATTATTAGATTATCTCATGATTAGCCTTATTTTAGTTAGAGAGCTCAATTATGTTAGTATTAGCTTTCCTTCTTGGTTATGACCCTTGAGATGTTAGGTTAGTTCCCTCAAAATATTACCTTTGAGTTTAGTCCTATATATATATATATATACATGGCATTACCATATATCATAGTATGAGCCCTCGCCATTGATGTATACATTGTATGGAGCAGCCATGGATTAGATATTTGGGGTGAGCTCCTGACATTCAGAGTGTGTTCCTGCTCTCCCTCTTATTGTTAGACTGATCTCTTTCTTACATTTCAGATACGGCTTGTATATATTTACATTATTCTTACTTCATACTCCTATTATATTAGAAGCTCTAATACTGACTTCACCAAGTTTTGGGGATGTATTTTTTTCCTTCTTGTCTTCTTTCTCTTTTATTTATATTTTGCTTCCACTTCTCTCATTAGTCCGCTACTAGTTGTTCCAGACTATGGGTTGACTTTCCTACTGGTGGGTTATAGTAGGTGTCATCATGACCTGAGAAATTGGGTCATGACAAATTGGTATCAGAGCATAGGTTCATTGGTGTTGTTGGTACAAGAGCAAAGAGTAGATTCCTGCGGATCGGTACAGAGATGTATGTATCCTATCTTCGGGAGGCTACAGGGCATTCTTAGAAAATTCTATTCTTGACTCTTTGTCGTTTTTCGTACTTCTATGAACCTTTAGTACTTCTCTTGACTGCACTCTTTCCCAGATTGATAGCATGAGGTTATCGATAGATTGGATGGGACTTCGGTGCGTGTTACCTGAGTTTTAGCTAAGCATTGGGCCAGGGAGTTAAAGATTGATATCGAGGATCTTTAATGCCAGCCAGAGGGTCAGGGGCTAGCCGAAGCTCTGACAGAGTTTGTGACAGCTTCAGCCTTTCAGGAAATCGTGTTAGGGATTTTGAGTTTTTTTATTGATACTTCACAGTCCATGGTGGTGCCTGGTACATCTAGTGGTTCTCAGGCTAGAGTTAGGTTTATTGGTATTTAACAGGGTTCTCTATCATTTTTAGAGTATGAGATTGGGTTTCTGGAGTGATCCATATATACTCCTATGTTATTTTCTATAGAGTATGAGATGGTGCATGGATTTTTCAGAGGATTGACTTTACCACCACTCTGCTTGGCATCGAAGCATTTGATAGCAGCTGGGTCTACTTTCCTTAAGGTTGTTGATCATGTGAGGACAATAGAGATGGCATGTATTGAGACATATGGAGGTGGCGGTAAGAGGCCATGTCAGCAGTACAGTGTTAGTGGTATTCTATAGGGAGGTCAGGATCCTCCCAGCAGAGGTCAGTGCACCTATCAGATAGGTCGTGGTGGTCACAGTGGATAGAGTTCTGGTCAGACATTACGGGGTTCTCGATTTATGTCCTCAGGCCATGGCGGCCATTTTGGGTCGGCAGGTACAGTGCATCAGAGAGTCCCAGGGGTATGTTTTGATTGTGGTGAGATTGGTCATTGGTCTAGGGAGTGCCCAAGACATCAGTTGGTCATCCTTTTGGGGTCAGCTCGTGTTTCTCATCAGGTTAGATCTTCAGAGGTTTGTTATGACTACAGAGAGACTGACCATTGGTCCAGAGAGTGTCCCCAATATAGGATTATTGAGCAGTTAGTGCAACCAGATCAGTCATTTAGGGATGTGGTACCTTAAGGCAGAAGTAGTGCTCTTAGTATTTCAGTTGGTCCATCAGACGCTCTGTTCGAGTTTGGATGAGTTCAGATTCATACTTTTTCGGGCATGTCAGGGACTATGACTTCGTATTCCATCGTATAAGTGCACTTTTGTTTTTCTATCCTTTCAGTTCTACTTAGATTGAGTTGGGGTTTTCATATCCATCGGTGTTCATATACCTTGATGTTACTAGATTGATTGTTGTAAGCCTTTGTGTAGATTTATGCATATATGACTACCCTCATAGATGAATTCTTTTAGTAATGGATTGGGTGGATTAGTATAACAATTTCCTTGGGGTATAGCTTTTGGGTTAAAGTCCCTTTCCTTTGGCATTTTGGCCTTGTTGTGGTCTTAGAGTGATACTAGTTGTGCTTCTCACTTTGTACCACCTACACCTTATACTGGTGATCCTATTATTATTGTTGTTACTTTTGTTATTATTTAAACTTTGATTGAATTTTGTTTGATAGACGGTTAGATTAGCGTTATCTAGTTAGTACCTCTTTTCTTGCGATTCTTATTCGTTTGGCTTATGTCAGAACCCGAGACTACCCCCTAATCATAATATGGTACTTAGAGCCACAAGTGACCCCAAGTTAACTCATGGCCTGGCTTGACACTATAAATACTGAAATAATCTGGAAATCACTTATGCGGAAGTTAATAATCTGGATAATAAATTTGACAATACGCCCAAGTGACAATATCTTAATGAAACTCATAAAGTTGACAACATAATCTAACTGACTGTCTGACATAAATAATATGCTGAAAATCTAACTGTCTGTCTGAAAGCCTCTAAACCATATGAGTTGTTGGGACAAGCCCCCAACTAACTCCAACTATCTGAAACTAAAATAGCATAAAATGAAATACTGATAACTAGTCCTCGAGTGATGAGGACTCACCAAAGTACTGCAGCTGATGTGATAAGAGATCGTACTAGACGTGATCCGGATGCTGAACATCGAAACCTATATTATAAGACAATATAATGTAAAGAAAAGTATGCGATCAGTACTTTGAATGTACTGAGTATATGTGATAGGAAAATAACTGAAGTAGGTTGAACATAATGCATTTGGCATAAATAAACTAATACAAGACCAAGAAATAAACATGTAATGGTAGATAAGCTGAAATACTGAATACATGGTCAATCGAGGTTTGAAACTAAATTATGGGAGCTACTATTAACCGACATACCCCATCTGAGCTAAATAGGGCCCAACTAGTAACCCCAGTTGGATGGGTGTTCAGTACCTTGCCAACGATACAAACACTGGCTGATGTGGATCCACTAACTGATGTCTATGGGCAAATCCAACTCATAGGGTACATTGCCAAAACAACCCACAATCTTATAAGAACCAACATAGAAGGGACCGAGTTTTCCTTTCTTGACCCCTTTCATGGGTGAAACTTCCAAGTAAACCAAATCACCAATAGCAAACTCAAGTTCCCTTCTCCTCACATCTGCATAAGACTTCTAACGACTCTAAGCTATTTTTAGTCTTTCTCTAATCAACTGAACTTTCTCCATAGCTTCTTAGACTGAATCTGTCCCTATCAAGGTAGCTTCACCAACTTTGAACCACCCAATAGGAAACCTACACCTCCTACCATAAAGTGCTTCAAACGGGGCCATGTGAATACTAGAATGATAACTATTATTATAAGAAAAGTCAATCAAAGGCAAATGATCATCCCAACTACCTTTAAAATTAATCACATACCCTCAACATATCCTCTAACATTTGAATGGTCCGCTCTGCCTGACCATCTGTCTGCGGGTGAAAAGTTGTACTGTGGTGAACTTGGGTACCAAGACCCTTCTAGAATATCTTCCAAAACTGATAGGTAAACTGAGTACCCCTATCTAAAATAATGGTCAAAGGGATACCATGTAACTTTACCAATTCCCAAAGATAGAGTCTAGCATAATTCTCAGCTGAGTCTGAGGTGTTAACTTGCAGAAAATGGGATGACTTAGTCATTCAGTTTACAATGACACAAATGAAATCATGCTGACGGCGAGTACGAGGCAACCCTGTAATAAAGTCCATATTCACCACTTCCCACTTTCAAGTAGGAATACTGATATCCTGAAGCTTACCACCAGGTCTCTGGTGCTCAACCTTAACCTGCTGGCAATTTGGACATTTAGCCATAAATTTTGCGATATCCTTCTTCATGTCATTCCACTAATAGGCTTCCCATAGATCACGATACATCTTAGTGGATCCTGGGCGAATAGAATATCTAGAAATGTGAGCTTCTATTAGCATCCACTGTCTCAAGTCAGCTACATCCGAAACACATTGTCTGCCCTGAGAATGTAGAACACCATCTCTCCCTTGGGAAAAAACCTCAACTTTTTGACTATGGACTACTTCTTTCAACTTAAGTAAAATGGGATCATTATCTTGCTTTTATTTTACCTCACCAATCAAACTTCCAATATGGTAAGATGGTGAACCTCATGAACTAACCTTTTCTTCTCATGAACTAACCTTTTCTTCTCATTCTCAATATAAGCAACGCTTCCCATAGATAGTCTACTGAGAGCGTCGTCCACAACATTGGCTTTACCCGGATGGTATAAGACATTCATATCATAGTCCTTCAACAACTCTAGCCATCTCCTCTAACGAAGATTTAGATCTTTTTGACTGAACACAAACTGAAATCTCTTGTGATTAGTGAACACATCAACATGAACCCCATAAAGATAATGCCTCCAAATTTTTAAGGCAAAAACAATAGCTGCTAACTCAAGATCATTAGTCGAGTAATTCTTCTCATGAGGCTTGAGCTATCTAGAGGCATACACTATAACCTTGCCATGCTGTATCAACACACAACCAAGACCAACTCTGGAAGTATCAAAATAAACCATGAAACCATATAAATCCTCTAGAAGAGTCAGAACTAGAGCAGAGGTAAGTCAAGTCTTTAACTCCTGAAAACTCTTCTTGCAAGAATCGGACCACTGAAACTTAACTTTCTTCTGAGTCAACCTGGACATGGGAGAAGCAATAGAGGAAAATCCCTCTACAAACTGTCTATAGTAACCAGCTAAACCCAACAAACTCTTGATATCTGATAGAGAGATGGGTCTATGCCAATTCTTCACTGTTTTGGTCTTTTGAGGATCAACCCTAATGCCATCACCAGAAATGATATGACCAAGGAATGCTACTTTTAACCAGAATTCACACTTACTGAACTTTGCAAATTACTGGCAATCTTTGAGAGTCTGCGAGATAATCTCAAATGGCCTGCATGTTTATCTTCACTTCGAGAATAAACGAGGATGTCATCAATAAAGACAATGACGAACATGTCCAAGTACTACTTGAACACCCTGTTTATCAATTCCATAAAAGCTGCAGGAGCATTCGTTAGTCCAAAAGATATAACAATAAATTTGAAATGACCATATCGAGTTCTGAAGGCTGTCTTCGAAATGTCACATTCTCTGACTCTGAGTTGATGATAGACAGATCTAAGGTCTATCTTAGAGAAGCAATTTACACCCTAAAGTTGGTCGAATAAGTCATCAATCCTGGGAATAGGAGACTTATTCTTGACTGTGACTTTGTTTAACTAACGGTAGTCGATGCACATTCTGAGATAACCATCTTTCTTTAGCACGAAAAGAACTGGAGCACCCCATGGAGAGATGTTGGGCTTGTAAAACCTTTGTCTAAAAGATCTTTCAGCTGCTCCTTTAATTCTTTAAGCTCAGTTGGAGCCATTTGGTAGGGGGAATTGAGATTTGCTGGGTATCTAGGAGGAGATCTATTCCAAAGTCAATTTACTGCTTGGGAGGAACTCCAGGTAGATCTTCAGGAAACACTTCTATAAACTCATTAACTACTGGAACTAACTCAAGTGTTGGGGTCTAAGACTTTGAATCCTTAACCCAAACAAGATGATAGATGACCCCTTTTGAAATTATTTTTCTAGCCTTAAGGTAAGAGACAAATCGACCTATAGGCACTGAAGTATTACCCTTCCACTCTATGAATGGTTCATTTAGAGACTAAAATTGGACTACTCTATTTGTATAATAAATAGAGGCATAGCAAGAGTGGAGCCAATCCATGCCAAGAATGACATCAAAATCTATCATGTCTAACTCTACAAGATCAACTAAGGTGACTTTCTGAGAAACTGTGACTGGGAAATTTCTGTATACCCATCTATCTATGAATGAATCACCAACTGGAGTAGAGACTGTGAATGGTTCTGAAAGAGTTTTGGGACTGACACCAAAGTCTACTGCTATATAAGGGGTCACAAAGAAAAGTATGGACTCGGGATCTAATAATGCATAGATATGAATTTAAAAGAACTGCAACATACCAGTGAATACATCATAAGAACCTTCTTGATCCTGTCAGGTTTGAAGGGCATAAAACCTGTTCTGACGCTGACCGCCACCTGCACTAGATGAGGCACCCTACTGAGTGAGGCGACCTGCTGGAGTTGCTGAAGTGTTGGACTGATTCTATTGATGAGCATCTCCACCCTTTTGATTTGTACCTAGGCAATCCTTCATTTGATACCCTGGCTTGTCGCACCCAAAACAATTTCCACTATCGGCCATACACTATTCTTGGTGATTTTTACCGTACCTCTTGCAAATTGGGTTAGTACGACCACTAGTAATGCTGCCTTGGGATTTAGATCCTGGTACTCTATCCCGATTATCTTGCCTGAACTTGGGCACTGGAGCACTAGCAGAAGATGGGGCTGGAATAGATGACTTTTGGCGGAACTGAGAACCGTTACCACCATCTGACCTTTGTTGAGAGAAATTATAGCTACATGTCCTAGCCCTCTTGCTATCTATCTCTCTTTTCTTGACTTTCTCTTCCTCAATATGCTGAGCATAAACTATCAATCTGGAGATATCCATCTCCTTAACCAACATAACAGTCCTACACTCCTTGACCACGTCCATAGAAACACCTGACACAAACTTACTCATTTGGGCCCTAGAGTCAGCAACCATAGTTGGAGCATACTTTGCCAACTTATTAAACTTAAGAGAATACTCTTTCATGCTTATGCTTCCTTGCTTCATATTAATGAATTCCTGCACCTTAGCCTCCCTTAGTTCAAGTGGGAAGAACCTATCTAGAAAAGCGGCGACAAACTCATCCCATTCTATCGGTCCTGCTTCTGCACCTCTATTCTCTTTCCACTGCTTGCACCAAGTGTGAGCTATTTTTTTCAACTTATAAGCAGCTAAGTTAGCACTCTCAACTGGAGTGACATCCATAATCTCTGTAAACTTCTGAATATCATCAAGAAAATCTTATGGATCTTCTCAGTCTTAGAACTATGGAACTTAGGAGGATTCATTCGAGTGAAGTCCCTGACCCTAGCCGCTGTCGTGGTACCAATGGGTTTAACTGGGGAAACAACCTGCTGATTAGTCTGGGAGATCATGGCCTAAGCTAGCACCATGAAAGCAGCCCTGAATTCAGCATGCAAAACTTGTTCATTCAAAGGGTCTGCGAGAACTGTTGGTGCTTACGGATTCCCATTCATGTTACCATCTGTATTTCTATTCCTCCTTCCATTGGCTCTTCTTGGAGGCATTTTCTGTAAATGCATAGAGCACGAGTTAGAACAAGATTTTAGTAGAGTTCACACTCTACCGCATGATATGAACATGAAAGAAGTGAAAGTTTTTCCTAAAATATTTCATAGCCTCTCATTCATAAGTGTGGCGTGTTTCACACCAATGAATAAGACTCTACTTAACGCGACTTTCAGACACCCTAGGACACTATAAACCAAAGGCTCTGGTACCAAGTTTGTCACGACCCGAGACTACCCCCTAGTCGTAACACGGTGCTTAGAGCCACAAGTGATCCCAAGCAAACCCATGGCCTGGAATGACACTATAAATACTAAAATAATATGGAAATCATATATATGGAAGTTAATAATTTGGATAATAAGTTTGGTAATACGCCCAAGTGACAATATCTGAATGAAACTCATAAAACTGACAACGTAATCTAACTGACTGTCTGACATAAATAATATGCTGAAAATCTAACTGTCTGTCATAAAGCCTCTAAACCATATGAATTATTGGGACAAGCCCCAAACTAACTCCAACTATCTGAAAATGAAATAGCATAAAATGAAATGTTGATAACTAGTCCTCGAATGATGAGGACTCACCAAAGTACTACAGCTGATGTGATAGGAGATCGTACTAGGCGCGATCCAGATGCTGAACGTCGGAACCTATATTATAAGACAATATAGCACAAAGGAAAGTATGTGATCAGTACTTTGAAAGTACTAAGTATATGTGATACGAAAATAACTGAGGTAGGCTGAACATAATGCATGTGGCATAAATAAACTAATGCAAGACCAAGAAATAACCATGTACTGGTAGATAAGCTGAAATACTGAATACATGGTCAAGAAAGGTCTGAGACTAAACTGTGGGAGATACTATTAACCGACATACCCCATCTAAGCTAAATAGGGCCCAACTAGTAACCCCGATTGGATGGGTGTTCGATACCTTTCCAAAGGTACAAACACTGGCTGATGTGGATCCACTAACTGATGTCCAAAAGGACTATAATATTAACCTACGGTGGCAACGTAGTTCTAGTACTTGGGTTATCTGAACCCGTGTCCTCTCAATGCTAAGTACTCCTCCCAACTGAAGGTAAACTAATATACTGAAATGCTCAACAATAATAATTTTCTCAAACTGAAAGATAAGTTCTTTATCTGAATGCATTATAAACCATTAAAAATGAATGATTGAGTACTCATCTGAAAATACATGATATCCTAGGTCATCAGGTGTTCATAACCCGCCATCTCTGAAGAATGCAACTACAAATGGCAATTCTATAAACTGGCCACAATATGGAATTCCATAACTCAAGCCCAAAATCAAGAATTCCTCAATATAATGAGAGTTCATAATCATGAGTATGTAAAGGTTCTCAAATTAAAGGGATAACATATATTCATGGTTCATTCAAAGCAAGAAACTGAAAACTAAAGGAATTCACACTTTCCATGGAAACCCTAGGCTTAAAAGATGAATTAAACTTGAGGAATTTGAGTTAACTTTGGGACTCAATGGGTGAAAGGAACCCATTGATGAAATCCCACATACCTGTAGATCAAAAACTTGGATAAATCTTTGAAATTGGAAGCTTGAAGAAGATGAAACCTAGTTTCCTGAAGAAGGGAGAAATTGCCTGTTTTCTCTTATGAATACTAAGTGTCGATTATTTTCTGAGTAATGAGGGATTAGGAAAATTTTAGGCTTAATAAGCAGCTTTGAGAGGACTTAAACGACGTAGTTTATATACTAAAAGAGTGGGAAAATACTGTTGTGCCCTTTTAAATTCGTAACTGAAAAGTGGCAGGATGGAACCCACGAGACCTTCCCACGATTATGGGTCCTACCTATGATCATGGGTTATGGTCGTGGTATGGGATGGACTTTTAGGTTCTCTGAACATAATCATACGAGTCATGGTACGATTGTGGAACCTACTCACGATCGTGCCTTGGTTCATAGCTTGGAAGTTCAAGCCGAATCAAGTTTCGAAGTCACGATTGTGCCTTTAATCGTGGTTTCAAAGAATGGGCATGCTTCCCTTTCATGGTTGGAAGGTATTCATGTAAGCTTTCAAGTTTTTAGGGATGTTTCAATCATACGGAAGCATTGTACAATCGTACAATGTAACCACGATCGTGCGTTCTTACTGTTGGATAGTACTTCACTAAAATGTCCATAACTCTTAACTCCAAGATCGAATTAGGGTGAATCTTGATGCATTGGAAATATAATTCAAATATCTATCATTTTGTGGGTATTGAGATCAAAATACCCCATAACCTAGGATTTATGATCATTTGAAGTTGACTATGGCAAGATTCTTCACAAGAAAACCACCGTTAAGGAAGATTTCAACTTGGCTATGAGCTAGGAGTCACTTGAGGCCTTAATACATGTCTAAATAATTTCTAATGCATCTAAAACATGAATTTTAAATTCACATGTACTTGAAGTATGGTTTTAATCTTAGCTTGGGATTTTTGGGGCGTTACAGCTTAGATGGCTACCTTGGTTGGTTAGCTTTCTTTTTTCTGTTTGTAAGGTCAGTTGTTGAGTGGGCTGTGAAAGTGAAATAAGGTTTGTACTTTCATGGTTTGGTGGTGATTCTAGCTTTGGCGATCTTTTTCTATAGTTCACTCATATTATTGATAATTCTAATGTTTGTTGTTTTGATTTGTTTGGTTTGTTTCCCGATGGCAGTCTTGATCTTGGTGTTGGTGTTAATATGGGTACTCTATTCTTTCTTCAATGTGTTTTATGGTTCAGTTGAGTTAAGGTTGGTTTAAATGGGAAAATTCAAAAAAAAATTATTTCGGCATTTGTTCGGGAGAATATGACTTCATGGAATGCTTTTGCTTGGTGATATACGCTTATGTATCAGCTGTCAGTAACCAAAGTAGGTGTCTGATGGAAGTGTGTATTCATTGGCATAGATTAAGTATTGGTTTGACCAAATTTTGGTTAAGATCGTATCTTTCTGAGTTGCTCGAGATTTGGCTACTATTAGTGCTCTTTGCAGCCTTAGTTGATTCTAGGTTATGCCTTGGTGTGTTATGCCTTTGGAAGATATGGGTTTGATTGCTTATATCTTTACCTGTGGTTTTCTTCAGTTGTGATTATACTCTTTGTGCAACATTTCAGTTTCTGCCCTTGCGAGAACCATTGGGTATATGCTTGATTTTGGATGGTAAGATTGATTTGGATGTTTGATCTTTATAAAGACTTGTTGGCTCTAGTTGTGGCTTTTGACTCATTTGAATGATGGCTTAGAAGTTGTAATAGATTTTGGAGCATGGATGCTTACTCATTAACAGGATCGATTTAGATAATTGAGATCGAGTAGTTCAGCTTTAGTGTTAAAATTTTAGTTATGGCTTTCATAACTTGGTTGCAGCCTTTATTTTGAGATTTGATTTAGTTGAGCATTCATTGACACGCTGACTAAGCTACTTTTTACCTACCGACTCAGTCTTCTTCAGTTTAGAAGGATGGTATTAGCTAAATGCTAAGAGGATGGTCTGTTGGCACACGGTTTTGGTTTCTACTACTTTTGACCTTGGTTTCTCTGTTGTCATCAGAAATTTTGAATGCCTAATCAGCGGAAGAAGTATACAATGAGGATGAGTTTTTGGTTATTTGGAAAGTGAAGTTAGGATGTGATTGAAAAAGGGATACCTTTAATGTAATCCCTTGGAAGCATTGGTTAGCCTTAGAGTTTAACTGCGAAGTCTTCCTCGGGGCATGCAGGCCCAGTACCTCATCCTTTCAAGCTTTCAGATTGTTTCTATCCATTAACTTTGGAGGACGAAAGTCCTTTTAGTAGTGGCTATTATAATGATCCTCCATGTTATTTTCTTAATTTCAGTGCGTTTTTAGTACCTTCCTATAGAGATTACAAGTCATTTATGACTTGCCAGAACTGTCGGTTTGGTTTTCGGATAGTTTGTTTGGGTTTTAGGCTCATTTTCATAGTTTGGAGCTTTTGCAGTTAAGAAATTGGTCTTAGACCAAAGTTCTTAGTAAACAAATTCTGATGGAAATTCTAACAGCACTATCAGCTCTGGAACATTAATTTTAGGCTAGGTGGACCCTTAGTACAGGTCCCGAGGCTTTCAGACTCATTTTGGGCTATTGGTCGGAAGTTGGTTAAAATGGTTCATTGGGTGTGGGGCCTAACTTTTATCGAAACAATTTTAGATGTAATTTTTGATGGTTCCGTTGAATCCAAAATTCCGATTTTGGGTTAGTAGCATAGTTAGTTTGGGTCTCGAGCCTTCATATTTTGTTTTGAGCGTTTAAACGAAAATTAGTTAAAATAGCCTAATAGAGGTCCTGTGAGTTGATTTATTGTAAATGACTTATTTTTAAAAATCCTATGGTACGATTGGATCCGAAACGTGTTTTATGATCAATTTACACTATTGGTTCATGTTCATAGGGTTTCGAATGAGTTCCGAGGGTAAAAATAATGTTTTGGAAGTTGATGGTGCTGGTGTGGTCGCTTAAGCAACCATTGACCTTTTGACCGAGCCGCTAAAGCAACCATTTGACCTCTTTAGCGGTAGGTTGACCCTTTGACCAGGTTGCTTAAGCAAATAAAGTGCCGCTTAAGCGACCATCGTTGAATACAAGACCAAACCAAACTCATTTTGTATTTTTGACATTTTGGAAGCTAGGAAGCTCCGATTTTGACAATTCTTGATGCGTTTTTCTCATATAATTATTGTTTATATGATTATAACTTCATACTTCTCATTTTCCAAGAATACCTATTTGTGTTTTGTGTTATTTCTGACTAAAATTGTGATCCAAAACCCTTTTTCCACCATTGTTGGAGCTTAAAGTGTGGGAAATTGTGGAAAATCATCCATTGAGGCTAAGTTAAGTTAATTCAACACCTTTTGATCCTTTCCCACCGTTTCTCCCCATCAAATTATGCTCTTTTCTTTGTAAATTCCTAGAAATTAGTTTTTAATTTCTTAACTTTGTGGGATGATTTGGTCATCGATTCGAGCTCCGTTTGTGCTCAAATTTTGAGCATGCATTCCTTGTCCTTAGTGGGACCTCATGACTGATTCAATTTTGGAATCTCATTTGCGCCTCCCACGGGCCCATTCTTGACCTGAATTTTGACCCGAAGTATTATATAGCAATATGGATATTGTTTTACTCCTATTAATGTGTAGATTATTATTTTGATAGTGCGACATCATTTTTGGGATCGTGGATCAAGGATGAGCAATTCGTGGGTGATTCAAGATAGCGGTTCGACAATGAGGTAGGCTTCAGTCTACTTTTCTCTACGAGATTATGTATGGTATACATTGCATGCTAGGTAGGGATTGTAGAATGGGATTATGACTAGTATATCATGACTTAACCTATTTAGGAAATTTGGGATAGAAATGTTTCCCGAACCTTAGTACAGAATACTCGTTATGGCCATAGAACCCTATTATAGTTAATTATAGACATGTTAACCATGGATTGATATTAAGGATCCTTTAGTATAAGACATACCATTTGAATTAGTGATTTGGACCGTAGCTTCCCGGATTATGGTGCTATTAGAATGCTAGTTATGTTTAAGACTGTGGTTACGATACCAGATAGACTCCAGATGAGTATTTTATCCTTAAAGGGAACATGATTCTAGTTTATAGATTCTTAGACATTTATGGTTGCATTATTTGGGTACCGGTGATGGCATGCATACTTTTAGGCGCATTTATGCTCACTTAGTGGTACGATTCCAACCAAAACCTTGATTTTACCACTATTTTCTAAAAAGGGATTTATTCCCACTTTTCACTTTTAAAATGGATTCTTTTACAACGGGAATTGTACCACCTTATTTAATGAATTATGAGCCTTTTGAACTAATTATGCTAATTAGCAAATTTTACTGAGGTTGATTCCGGTCTATTATTAATCCAATCTTTTACCACTACTATTTACTTCGGCCGAGGGAGATTCCGACCCTTTCTATATTATTATGCCGATTTAGTCCCAAACTCAATCTCGAGCAATAGATTTATAGATTTATACTCTTTTAGTCTCGGTTCGATTTCGAGCACTTATTATACATATATATATATATATATATGGTACTGGATGGAATAGATTGGTTATGATGGTTATTAGAAGTCCTGGTTCAGGACCAGGCAGTATATATATGGACATCTTAAGTCCCCTATGGGTTCCTTTGTCTAAGCCACGGGCTGAAAGAGGTGAGATTCATAGGTCCTGCCTTGCAAGCCGGCTGGACGAAGGAGGTGTATATATACTTGGTATGTTATGGCACTTGATTAGTTGATTGTACTGGATTACACTTGCATTCATTCATATGCATTGTCTATCACCAGTATGATTGTTCGGCGCTTATATATATCGATCTTATGAGGGGATATATAGGTATAAGCTATGATTACTGTTTGTTGAGTGTTTTCTTAGACCTTTCGCGTTTATGGGGCCTCGATTAGGTTATTGATTATTCGGACTAGCCGGTTACTTTATTATTTGTTATTCTGGTTAGTTCATGACAGAATGGTTATGGACTGGTACTCGAGATTATTGGTACATTTCTGAATTTTTCTCTCTGCTTTGGTAAAATATGTTATTATTGGATTATCTCATGATTTGCCTCCTTTTGGTTAGAGACCTCGATTATGCTAGTATTAGCTTTCTTTCTTGGTTATGACCCTCAAGATGTTAGGTTGGTTCCCTCAGAATATTACTTTTGAGTTTATTCCTATATATGTGTGTATATATATATATATATATATATATATATATATATATGTATTTATATATGGCATTACTGTATGTCCCTCTATTTCATTATTTATTCATATTGTATATGTATTTCTCGACCTTGTATTACTACTATATATCCTTCCTCCACTCTTAAGTTGTATATTGGCTAGTGATATACGGTATTGCACTTTAGTTCATGAATACTGTTAGAATAGGATAGTTTGTCCCTATTGCTCCATTAGCATTATAATGTTTAGTTTCTTGGATAGTTGTCTGTAGTTAT
The DNA here is from genome assembly GCA_031232105.1 of Capsicum rhomboideum. Lineage (NCBI taxonomy): Eukaryota > Viridiplantae > Streptophyta > Magnoliopsida > Solanales > Solanaceae > Capsicum > Capsicum rhomboideum. The sequence goes on from CP124716.1 coordinate 139,909,083, forward strand.
ATTTCTGAGCTCCTGACGTTCAGAGTGTTCCTGTTGTCCCTCTTATTGTTAGACTGATCTCTAAATTACATTTGAGAGATGACTTGTATATATTTACATTATGCTTACTTCCTACTCCTTTTGTATTAGAAGCTCGTGTACTGACTTCACCAGGTTTTAGGAATGTATTTACTTCCTTCTTGTCTTCTTTCTCCTTTATTTATATTTTGGTTCCACTTCTCTCATTAGTCCGCTACTAGCTATTCTGGACTACGGGTTAGCTTACCTACTGGTGGGTTATAATAGGTGCCATCATGACCTGAGAAATTGGGTCGTGATAGAATTATTACTTTTGAAATCTAGATCTCAGTCGAATTGTATAAAATACAATTTAAAATAAAAATATATTATTAATTGGTCATTTTATGATTTAGCTTCAAAATCAAAAATGCATAAATCCAAGAGGAGTTGGACCTTGGACCTTGAAGTCTGACAGGATTATAGCTTTGAATGTAGATCCTAACAAAACAAATAAAGCATAATTTGGGTACGTCTAAAATTAGTAGTGAATCAGTGTAGCTATGCTGAATTTCAAAGCAAATACACCAGCAAATTAGTATAAATCGCAGTGGCTCATAGGTGCTATGATGGATTTTTACCACAATTATGCCAGCATCTGGATGTGGATGGATCCAACATGTCAGTAGAGTTGTTTGATTTTCAGCAGAGCAATGTCCAGATATGGTTTCAAATTTATACTTTTTTTCAGAAAAGAAATGTTTTTTTGTTTGATTGAAAGTCAGTAAGAACAGGGGTGTCAATGGTTTTCAAAAAACGACTTAACCAACCGAACCGTACCGAACCGAATCAACTTTTAGGTTTCTTTAGATAAAATTGATGGATTTTATATACATTTATAACTGTATTGAATAATTGGGTAGATTTTTATTTTATAAAAATTAACCAAAAAATCACTGAATCGTACAGAATAATACATGTGTAAAATATTTATATATATATATATATATATATATATATATATATATTAAGTTTAAGAATAATAGATAACTATTTGCTTTAGATTTGGGGAGAGGATGCGACTACAAGCGGCAATATAATTAACACTAAAAATCTGAACGCTGAAATTTATAATCAAAACTAAATTAGTTATAGTATCTCTACTCTCGAGTAGTAACTAGTAAGCTACAAGGTACTTCAACTATCTTGGGTAGCAAACTTCAAGCTATTAAGTATTTTTTCTCATTTATGACTTAAATTTCTCTTATTGAATAATTAAATAGAATCGATTCTTGAGTTTCATGTTGATTGATTTCTTAAATTATATTTTTTATCTTTGTTTAATATTGTTTTACATTATTGTAAACTAGTGAGATGAATCTCTATTCTTGATTCATCTCCTTTTAAACAATAAACATATCTAAAGAGTTTTTGTCAAAGTCATACACAAGTATACATGGTAGCGTGTTCTGCTTTTATATTTTTTCAAAAAAAATAAAATAAAAAATTAATCGAACCGTACCGATACAGAAGAAAAATCGAGATAATGAGACGGTTTTGAAATGTCTAATTTTGGTTATATAAAATTAAATAACCAAAAAATTAATATGGTATAAATTTTATAAAATAATCACCTGAACTGTATCATTGACACCCCTAAGTAAGAATGTGTTTAAAAGTTGATCAAAGAAGATTTTAGAGTTAAATTCTGAGAAGACAAAGAACTAAGGGTAGGTTTCACTAAAAAAAGACGAAAGATGGAGACAATCAAGGCAACATTTTCAATATACAGACTGAATATTGGTGTATAAATGACTTTTTCAATTAAAAAAACAGATCTAAAACTTCATAATTTATTCATACTAGTACGAATGTATCAAAATGACATTTGTGTTCATCACAATAAATAATTTTATTTCAATATAAGAGAATAAATTAACTAGAATTAAAAAGCAAGCCAAAGAAGTCAATGGAAAAGCAGAGGATTTCGACATATCTTTCGGTTATGTCCATTATATCCACACTTTCCACATGTAACCTTTTGCTTTTTTGGATATGTTTCATCATATGACTTGGCTCTTGATTTTTTAGTCGATCTGATTTTATTCTAACTTTTGATGGTAGCACAACCTCTTCTGATATTTTCTTAGGAACCTCCCAAGCACTTTAATCTTGCATAAGATGAACATATTCTCCGTATTTCTTCAATCAGGTTTCACTTTGATAGTAGTTCAAAAAATTAAGTAGAATGTGTCTTAACGTTTTTAAATCTCAACACTGCAAACACATGTACACATAGCATTTCATCCAATTGAAGTCTTCGACAAGTACATGTTCTCTTATCCAAGCATACCTTATGGCGTCTTTCACCTTCATTTATTGTGTATACAAATTTCGCCGATGGGATAATTTATAAATTTTAAAGATAGATCACCAATAATTTAAAGAAACAGATATTATTCATAAGTTATACATAATTTATTCTATATTTTTATTCGCTGCATTCTATTTCGAAAATGAGACTATATAACAAGATTAAATATAAGATTGAGATATATATTTACCATTAAATAACTAGATGCAGCCAGTTTAACTTCAGAATCTTCTAATATTTGGGGGTAAGCTTTGTAGACATATCTGTTGCAATTATTCTATTTTTAAAATTTTGTTTTGAATCAGATTTGTCATAGACTCCATCAAATGTATAAGGGGTAGCTCCCTTGCTTGTTGATTAGCATCATTTATCGACTCTGTGATGTTTAAAATCATTATCACACCTCAATTTTTCCTTGAATGTGCTCTAGATCATATGTGATACCCAATACCAAATAAGTAATCTTCCACCCGTTTATTAATGTTCTTAACAAAAGCAATGTGTTGATTAAATTCTGCTAATATGTATGTCTTAGCCATTAGGAAGGACAGTTCCTTAAGACATTTTGCGCTCCTCTTATAATTGCTTTTATGTTCTTCCATAGGTAAAAAAATGCAGACACAATAAGGTATTTTAGATAAATAATAATAGTTGCACGAAAGATACTTTCATGTTTATCAAACAAAATGCACATTTCTTTTTTCATTTCGCATGTTTTTCTGAACCTCTCAAAGAACCATTGTCATGATGCATCATTTTCTGAGTCAACAGCGGCATAAGCAAGTGGAAAAAAATTTCTTGCATATAAAACCAGAATAACATATATATCTTCTATTATTAGTCTTTCCAAAAAAATATACATAAAAATATATAACATATACACAGGTCATTTGAAAATCTACTTTTGAATCATTTGTAACTTCTAAGAAATGTTATAATATGTTAAAATTTGTATGGCTATATCAAATCTAACCTGTTGCATCCTGCATACTTGTTGTTAGCAATGACCTTATGTATGTTGATTTGAAAAAAGTACCATCAACGACTATGATATGCCTACAATATTCCCAACCCTTTATTGATACACACAACACAATATCTGCATACATGAAACATCCATAATCTGACTTATATAACTTCATAAAAGATTCAGGGTTGGTTTGTTTCAACATATACAAATAGGATGGTATCTTTCCATTAGACTTATGAAAATTTCTTCTAACTATTTCAAGTGCCTTTTCCTTAGCTCTCCATGCAGTCATGTAGCTCAAGTCAAGATCATAATCATTTTTCCTATTACAGATTATTTCTGCTGGAGTGTATTGCGACTTCTCATTTTCGTACTTTTCTATAATAAGTTTTGCAATCATAGTTGAGTTGATGTGTTCTTGTAAAATCATTCTTTCCTCTATTGGACAAGTAGGGACATCATGGTACTTTCGAGTTTGAATTTTTTTTTGAATTGTTCAAGTTTTAAGCATTAATGAATCAGGTACATTTTTTGTTGATGCACACAAGTGAATACCTATTCATGAAATTATTAATCATTTATCTAATATATTTAATTTCTACATATAAAATACATTTATTAGACAATGATCATATAGATTAGTATAATATACATATATTATACAAGCATCACTTTATACACATACATTTTCTATGGCTATACATATCAACATTATATGTACATCTGTTATACATGGTTCATTCATACATCTACTATCACGATCCAAGTCACAGATCGTACGGGAACCTACTCATTTCTATCCTAGATAGGAGAATCCTTACTACCCAACCGTTCATTAATCCGGAAGTTAATCATTTCAATATCAAAAAATAAACCCACTTATTTAATTCATAAAATCTTTTATCCAATACAATTGATAAAATATAATGCGGAAAATAACCAATAGTGAATTTTTAGAACCTAGTCTAAACCGGTACAAGAGCACTAGATAAGGGAAAGAAAACTCCAAGATCCAGCATCCGTTTAAGATCGAAAGGACAGGAGCTGCTGCAAAGTGATCATTGTCATTTCTATAGAAACCCCAACTGACCTGCACTATGACTATACCCCCAAGTGGAGATATAGTAAGTGTAGTATCAGTACAACCACATGTATCGATAGGTATCATCGGCCGACCAAGGTTAAAAACAAATAACAATAATAGCCAATAGGAATAAATCATGGCATCAATAAGGTTTCGGTTATTAACTCTCAATTATACAATTATTAACATATCACTCTTAGCATCTTTGTGACCTATCTGCCATTTAATATTTTTGTGTATCTTTGTCTTTTGACAATCCATTATATCTTACATATTTTAATTCTACCTTATCTCATTATTTTGGTTCCTATAATCCTAATCTATTTCAGACAGTTCTATGGACTTTACTAAATTAAGACTCTTAGGGCATAGTACAGTTAGCTCAAATTTCCTTGTCACATAACTAATATAATATAACTAAGTGTACAATTATACCCTTCTTACTAAATAAGTAAGACCACCATTATTTATAATTATCAACAGATTTCCATCAACAATTTATTACAACATACAATATGAATGTATATCCAATGCATATGATGAATGTATATATCAAGATATGCGCATCATCTCTTTCTCTCCTCAATACCATCAATATCTATCAACTCACAATGATCTCAATATCATTATCATAATCATCACATCAATATCATCATTAGCATGATCTAAATACCATTATCAATATCATCAACTCATCTTCTCAACATCAACACCATCATCATCAACATGTATGAGCATGCAAATGCAGTCAACAATCACAAGTAGTGCACGAAGGTAATTACAAATCTTCGATTTAATACAAGCACCGAGGCATCAAATCTTATTTTCGTATATGTATATATATATGTATTTGTATACCCACACACCTTCGAAGAATTCATAAGTATTCTACCAAGATGAAAACGTCAACTCCTTAATCCCGACACACACTCGTATTTTAAAAATCTTTCTCATGCCCTTTTCTAATACCTCAACCGAAATACTAATACTCGGTCCTTCTACATTTACTCTTGTTTATTCAACGACCTTTATCAAAATACCTACCCTTCCATGTACCTTTCCACTAGGCTATCCTCTAAGCTGTCCCGTCTATTTAATTACACTCTTATGTCTCTTAAACTCAAGTAGTTTGACTAATTAACCCTCACTTCGCACTTACTCTTCCTTACTCTTTCCCCATGCAAGCCTACAGATTTTCTATTGTCCCGTGAATGACCTAACTTACCCTTAGTTATCTCCTATCCTCATTTTTCAAACGTCCTTACCCCCACACTATACCCAAAATGTGAATGTATTCATTTGGCTAACTGTAACTCTCACGAAATTAACAAAGTCATACCACGAATGTCGGACTTGTTGAGTATAACAATAATTTAACACATAATTAAACTGGTTATTATCATTTTCATCCATCAAAACACCATGTACGAAGACCTAAGACATGAAAAATTCCGACATTACTATTTTTATTACATGCATATAGCCCAAGTCTACTATAATTTAACTATAACCTACCTCGTAGATGAATTATGCTGCTACTGAAAGGAGGAAGTTGTCTTATGCGTTCTAAGCTTCTTCCCATGTCAGATTCTCGTCGGGTGTGCCTCGAAATAGCCCTCATGAAGCATGGCCTTTGAAATTTCATTGCTCTAGGTATGGGATTTATTCTGGGTGTTTTTGGTGTAAAAGGATGACCTCTGGAGGCTGGAATACTGAAGGGTTTTTTCAAAGAATTTCGGGTTGGCCTACTGCCCGGCTTTCCACTGTAGCGATTAAATTACCACTGTAGTGGTACCGCTACAGCGGTTAATTTACCACTCCAGCAGTAAGCAGCAGGCTAACCCATTTTTCTTTAATTCTCATCCCAATTATTTTGGGCCTCTCTTTTTCCTATGAATTAATTTCTATCAGGTCTGGTAAGAAGATTTTATTTATCGTAAAAAAAAATTGGAATGATTTTTTGATGTAACGATATTTTGGGTCATTACATTAGATACCAATTTACCAACGTTCATACCCGAATGGCCACAGAGTGAAGATATAAGGATTTTAGGCACGACTTAAAATTCAGACCCACAACATGTCGAAGGAAGAACAATCTCTAATCCTCACTAGCTCACTTAGTCTATCCTTGGTTAATTAACAACGGAACCCAACGTTGACCAACCTAAACATTAGTATGTCCTTGCACTGTTATTCTATATGACCAAAATTTCAATAACCACATAAAGAAATTTATGCTAATATCTTACGTAACAGGCTATTCCAAAAATACCTAAACATCACAAAATACCGCATGCACGAAAAGCCGGGATAAAAATTGACACTCATGGGATTTACTGGTGCAATGGCTAATTACCACTGTAGTGATAAAATTACTGTAGCAGTAGTTTGTGGCAGTTCAAAATAGGGAGAAATGTTTCATTTCCCTATTTTCACTTCCCCACTCCAAAATTTCTCTCAATCTCTCTGTGCAATCTTCTTCCGGAGTCAATCTTAAGGTAAATTTCCTATCCTTACTACCTTATTTATGTACTCGTCATCATAGAATTGTAAAAACTTTGTTAGAATAAGGATTTTTTGGATGATTCTTGGTGCAAATTTTGAGTCCAAATTTTGGCGTGTTCTTGCACGAAACAATGAGCATGTTAGATTCTCTTACGTCTCCAACGCTTCTATAGTGTTATGGGCGTAAGATTGACATAGTTCATGGTGGATTTTATCCATGGAAGGGGTGGAAGGTGAAGGGTCATCTTTCCCAATGAATTTGAATGTTTTGGACTTGATTTTGGTTGTTTCCTACTCCTATTTTAGTGTAGAAAGGTTCATACGGACTTCACCAAGTCCGATCTATTCTTAAATTTCAAAAATATGAAGAAAAGTTGAAAATCCACCATGGGAGGGGAGTTTGACGGGTTGGGGATGATGGAACCATTGTAGCGGTAACTTTTCCACCACAGTGGCACCTGGCAGTAACATCAAGGTTTTTATTTTCTTTAAGGTTTTTGAATTCCTTTCCTCTCATAGTACCCTGACTTGGTTTCTAATGCTAAATTTTGCAATACATTGTAGGATTATTATGGAGCACCAACCCTAATATGAAATATTCCCCGATACTGCCAACCACAATCATTATGATGAGGGCTTGAGTATGAGGGTCTTCCTCCATGTGTGGGGTTTTATGATGAGGGATGTGGAGGAAGAGGCACCGGAGGTCTATGACCAGCTGAAGGTCTTCGAGTGGGACATGGTGACTGAGCCTATCCCAAGGTGTACATGCCCATCCCTACCATCTGTATTTAAGGAAAGAAAGTCCCGATGGACGTTGCCACTATTAATAATTCTTTAGGGGTCTTATACCCCTCCAATTCTGCTTTTGAGGCCAAGGTATAGGAGTCAGACTTCAAGTGGGCAGCTAGGGTCTTAGCACCAGAGGGTCAGGTGTGAAAGGTGAAGTGGTCTGATCTCAAAGGGACCAAGAGTACCTACTTTTTGGTAGAGGCTAGAGTATGGTTGCAGCTGGTGTCCTAGAGGATTCATCCTTTGAGAAATATGACTGATGTGGTTTTTCACCGGGATATGGTGATGTCTTGTGCTCTCACAGAGATTGAAATGAATGTTGGGTCATAGATTGTAGATGATGGCGACACTTCTATGATAGGGAGAAGTCGACAAGGGATCTTTTCTTACCTTCATTGATCACTGAGTTATGCAAGAGGGTACACGTGCCCACAGAGGATCGTGATAGATACAAGGAGTGCGATATGACATTTAACCCTCTGAGGGGAAGAGGAACTTGGAAAGGCGACAAGAATAAGAGGAAGCTAGGGAAAAAGGGTGGAAGTAGCAAGATCGGAGGGGGCGAGGAGTCTGGCACCCCTCTCACATAGTCTCCTGCATCTTTATGTGGATGGGAGGCCAATCTTTATACCGTGTGAGTTTATTTAGAGAGAACTAAGTTGCCTCCACCATGAGTGGCTCCTTCGAGCTTGAATGCCCCACCAGATCTGGCCTGAGCCTATACGGAGCTCCGAAGGGAGCTAGATAAAGAGAAGAAAAAGTGTCTCTCCCGGGACTGCATGCTAGTGAGGATGTGAAAGGCCATACATGTGATGTTCAAATGTGCCTTCCCCACCAAGAAGTTCCCAAAGCTGACCAGGAAGGATACCAAGGAGTTCTTCTTCCTTAGTGGAATAGAGGAGAAGGGTTCAGATGCCTCGAGCCTCAGAGATGATGACACCGCTAGATTCACCCCACCCCCACCCCCCTTTATTTTATTATAGATGGATTTTGGGTTGCCCCAGTTTGGGGTTTGTAAAAAATAATTACTTTCTTTTATTTTTTTATATTTTAGGATGTTTACCATTGTCGCACCTTTAATAATAATCGTTTAGCTTACTATGTGTGTCGGAATTGATTTCTAACTTTAATTATTGCGAACACAGGATCATTTTTACAATGGAAAAAAATCACAAAATAGGGAGATCCCTGGTAGTTTACTGCCTGAGAACCACTGCAGTGGTTAACTTATCACTGCAGCAGTACTGCTACAGCAGTAAAAGTTTCACTACAGCGCTGCCGCTTCAGCAGTACTGCTATAGCGGCAATGGTGCCCTCTAGTGGTTCTATTTTTCTTTTTTCTACCCGGTTCCATGTCTCTTCTCACACAATTCTATCCCCTAAACACTTTTACAGATTCTAACGCTTACGTCCCATGACTTTTAAGGCCTAGAATGTTTTAAATTGCAACTTCATGCTATTGTGAATGCAAACTAATTTTCTCTACTCGATTAATTCTAACACATTTCTTTCTTCTTCTCATCTTAAGTACCACATCCTACATGACATTTCTCATAGAACAGTAAGGCACCTGGATAGTTTATCAGGATTCAGATGGAAATTAAGAAGTACCTCAAATCACGGGGAAATGAGACTTGCCTCAAATCGCGAAAATGAAACTACACCCCAAGATCACACCTGGTCCTCATGATCCCCAGATTCCTTGGCTATACTTCATTCCAATCCATACACATAATAATTATTTCCACTTAAAGGATTTAGCCAACACACAGTAAACCACAATATACTTCAATTACTAGTAATCCACTTAGAATATTCACAGCATGTTATCACAAGGCAGCAATTACTTAACACAGTGTCAATCAGATTTCACAAAATAAGCATGCAACTCTTACACCTCCTATTGATCCCTAACGACCAGAACGTTACCATTTTAATGCTCCAAACACCTTCGAGATACTAATTGGGACCAACTAATCTCAATTGTGATGGTTGAGATACCAATTAGAATCTGCTAGATACCAATTGGACTCAACTCGGGAAGATAACTATGAGATAGAATGATAGGAGAGAAGAAAGCAAAACTGATTTCCTAGATACCTTGTAGCTCCCTGCAGAATTGATGTGGACGTCAACACACCAATCTGCAGGATTCTAATCGATATTTGCTCTTATACTGGGAGAATGGTAACTTGGGCTATGATATCATCTTGTCACGACCCAAGTCATGGATTGTGCGGGCACCTACCTATTTCTATCCTAGATAGGAGAATTCTTACCAGCCAATAATTTATTAATGTGGAAGGTAATCATTTCAATATCCAATAACAAACTCACTTATTTAATACATAAAAATATCTTATTTAATACAATTGATAAGTAAATACAAAGTAGAAAATAACCAATTGTGAATCCCAAAAACCTAGTCTAAATCGGTACAAGAGCGTTAGACAAGGAATAGAAAACTCTAAGACCCATCATCCATGGAAGATCGAGAAGACAAGAGTTGCTGCAGAGTGATCACTGTCGCTTCTATAGAAACTCCAACTGACCTACACCATGGCTATACCCTCAAGCAGAGATATAGTAAGCCTAATATCAGTACAACTATATGTACTGGTAGGTATCATCGGCTAACCAAGGTTAAAAATGGATAACAATAATAACAAATAGGAAGAAATCATCGCATCAAGTAAGGTTTCGGTTACTAATTCTCAATTATATAACTATTAACATAGCACCCTTAGCATCTCTATGACCTGTCTGTCATTTAATATTTTTGTGTATCTTTGTCCTTTGACAATCCATTATGTCTTACATCTTTTAATTCTACCTTATCTTGTTATTTTGGTTCTTGTAATCCTAATCTATTTCAGACAGTTCTACAGACTTCACTAAATTAAGACTCCGAGGGCACCATACGGTTAGCCCAAATTTCCTCATCACATACCTAATTTAATATAACTAAGTGTACAATTATACCTTACTTAATAAATGTCACGACCAAACCTGCGATGAGTGGCACCCATACTAACTCCCAGTGGGAGAACCATCTAACCCCAACCATGCAAACCAAACACTTAGTAAGAAATAAGGCAAACTAACTTTTTTGCATTAATAAGAACTTAAATCCATAATCCGATGAAACAAATGCAGAATAATAAAAGCTAACAACCCCTAGAACCTTAAAGTCACTGTACCAAAACACTACAAATGTCAAAATAATGAGTTCAAACCAAAACAACTAGAAATGTCTAAGTCTAAAACAATGGACTAGAAACTGAATGAAGAACTCGTAGCAGCTCAGAGATGTAGCTCACCCTTAAGTTCGAACACAATTTGAATCACAGTTGAGGTCTCAAAATAGTCGCCGGAATATGCTCTACACTCAACAAAAAGAAGAGCATGAGTAGTATCGGTACACAAGAAATAATGGTGTACTGATAGGGTCATCGGCCAACCCAAAATGAGAAATATGAACACATAACCATAACTTAGTAAAACAAGACATCCATGAACATCTACCTTGTAACCTTACCTCAAGTTCATAACACTTAACCTTATTCAACAACATTATGGAACTTAGTCATTATATGTCAACATGGATAACAAGTCAAGTCAAGACCATGACTATCAACAAGACTCCAAGTCAACAACCATGACACAAATAATTAAATCAACCATGTCTTAATTACACAAGTAATAGACAATAAAGAGTTATGCCACAACTTATAATTTATCCCGAATCACTCAAGGATCCATAAGAATAACAACAATGGCAATTATCATGCAACCTGGTTTACATAAGAAACCACCTTTAGCAATTAAGCACATAAAACCTGGTTCACTCAAGGAACCAATACAACAAGTCAACACTTAACTTGGTTCACTCAAGGAACCAATATAACAATAAAAATATAATCCCCAATTTGCTCAAGGAACCATCATACCTACCAATACCTTGTACATACACGCTAAGAGTCTTATGGTCACTCACTAGCCATGACCTGCAGAGGACGATCTCTTGTCCATGTACCAAATCCCAGACATCAAGTGGCTATCAATCTTATACCAACCAAATCCTGTGAAGATATCCAAATACTAGTACATTCCACAATAATGACAGATATCACAACAATCACAACCATAATGAAAATAATAACAATACTTGTAAAAATCCAACAAGCTTTTATATAAGTTCATTCCATGTGATTAACACTGGATATCAAACAGTCATTCACTTTCCTTGAACATGCATTGTACAAGCAATACAAAGGAATAGTTATCATGCACACATAAAACAAATTGGGTTTCAACTACATTAAACCATCACCTACCTCAATCCAAGTCTGAATGCTCTAATGAACTTGAGCCTTCCCTTTCCTTCCAACTTTGGCTTTATTAGGGTCTAAAAGTATGAATATAACACATAATCAACAAAATGACCTACAACATCGAGAATTATAATCGAAGCCTAAACCCCAAGGTCAATTTCATGATCATTCCCACAACCCTAGCATTTTTCCACCATTAATTCACCTTAAAACTACCAATTTCATGGCTACATTAGTGAATTATAGTCATGAGTAAATTATTAACCTTAAACCAAAACCCAATGGTTTTACACCTAATTTATCCATAGCACCAAAAAAATAACCTAGGTCAAGTTAAATCCTCCCCAAAACCCGTAAACTAGTGATTCTAAGGTTTAGAAATCAAAAAACTAGTTAATGGGAGTGATTAACTTACCTTGACAAAGAACTTTGGTGGAAAATCACCAAAAAATGCCTAAATTCGCCTATGCTTTCCCCAAAATGAGTTTAGAAAATAATAAACTATTTTGGGGAAATTTTTGCATTAAATAGCATTTACCCTGCTATAGAAACCTGATCCCACTATAGCGGCATTTCTATAGCTGGATTGACCGGCTTTGACTCCCCAAAAAGAAGGAATTATTCCGCTATAGCGGTAGCCTCATAGCGGCTTACCACCCTCTATAGCGAGTGTGGCGAGGCAAAAAATTGAGATTGCTCCCAATTTTGCCTTTTACTCAATGCACCCTCAAACCATGACATTCTAGACTAACCCATTTACATCATGTTCGATATCGGGAGCTCTACTTACCCAAATTCACTTTTAAAAAATCCTACGAATTTCTTATCATCTTAGCTAACATAAAAACATGCTAAAATTTATTATACTTACCCTATCCATTCCTGAATTTTCCTAGACCATACATCACTCGGATGCCATCCAAGACTAGCCTAGCATGAAAATTTTAACTCCCAATTCAGAGAAAATGTTAACCTAAATTTTTGTACGTTAGACTTACCCATAACGATGGAAAGTTTCATTATACTAAATAATCAATAGAACCATTATTTATAATTAGCAATAGATTTCCATCAGCAATTTAATACAAAATACAAGTATAAATGTATATCTAATGTATATGATGAATGTATGTACACAAGATGTGTGCATCATCTCTTTCTCTCCTCAATACCATCAACATCTGTAAATTCACAATGATCTCACTATCATTATCACAGTCATCACATCAATATCCATGATAAATATCATCAACTCATGTCCTCAACATCAACACCATCATCATCAATATGTATGAGCATGCAAATGCAGTTAACAATCACAAGTAGTGCCCAAAGGCAATTACAAATCTTCAATTTAATACAAGCATTGAGGCATCGAATCTTATTTACGTATATGTATATATATGTATTTGTATATATATGTATTTGTATACCCACACACCTTCGAAGAATTCATAAGTATTCTATCAAGATGACAAGGCCAACCCCCTAATCCTGATACACACACGTATTTTAAAAATCTTTCTTATGTGCTTTTCTAATACCTCAACCAAAATACTAATTCTCGGCCTTTCTACCTTTACTCTTATTTATTCAATGACCTTTATCAAAATACCTACCCTTCCATGTGCCTTGCCACTAGACTATCCTTCAAGTCATCCCATCTATTTAATACACTCTTATGTCGCTTAAACTCAAGTAGTTTGACTAATTAACACTCACTTTTCACTTATGTTTCCTTACTTTCCCTCATGCAAGCCTACGAATTTTCTAAGGTCCCATGAATGACCTAACCTACCCTTAGCTATCTCCTATCCTCATTTTTCGGTCATCATTACCCCCATACTATACCCAAAATATGAATGTATTCGTTTGAATAACTATAACTCTCATGAAATTACCCAATTCATGCCATGAATGTTGCACCCACTGAGTACAACAATAATTTACCACATAATTAAAGCCTAAACTGGTTATTATCATTTTCGTTCATACAAACACCATGCTCGAAGGTCTAAGATGTAACACCCCGTACGTTTCTGAGTTCAGTCGACAACCGTAATATATAAGGAAAAATGGAAACATGAGAGAATTGATGAATTATGTGTCCATATGTGGGAATTTAAAAGTCTTGCATAGTTGGGCCCAAATATGAAGCCCAAAAATGAACAAGAAGACATGGCCCAATATGACAAGTTGATCCATTCTTCCAATCTTCCATTTGACCAAATCAACCATGCATTTAATGCCAAGAGATGGATAAGAGTGACTTGAAGGATAATATATGTATATATATATATATATGAGGAATTATTCACTTGGTGGGCTCAATTAACAAATTTTCAATGAATTAAAAGAGGCCCAAATATTAGCATGCAAGACATGGCCCAAAAAGGGCATTCTTGACCCATTCTTGACCTCTTCTTGCAAGAACAAGTCCCTACATTATTAGTGGACCAAGTGGTTGGATAAAGAGGGACTTAAAGGGGCTATAAATAGAGCCAAAGATCAGATTTTAATTCATTTTGGACACCATGCCTTTTCTAGAATTTTCTCCATATTTCCACAAACCCTAAGCCCTCATCCTTTTGGCCAAAGATCATCACTTGGTGAGTATGGGTAAGTGTTTATTATTATGGTTTAATATATTTTATGCATGGAAGATGTTATATCTCATGTTGTTTATGTTGGTGAAGTGTGAGGAGTTCACCATGTGTGTAACGTTACATGTTTACTAAATCGGAGGGTGGTTTTGCCTTGTGAACTTGACTATGGACTTGTGATCTTGAAGGAAATGAATTTTATGGATTCAATATTGATATGTGAGATGTTATTACAGCCTTGACTTGTTTTATTCTTGTGAATAATTTTTGGAAAAGTTATTGTGAAATTGGTTATGGTTTTGGTGGCGGATTGGCCATAAAGTGTCGTTTTGATGTTGTTAAGTGTGTTGTGAGACCATGGATGATTTTTGGTATGTTATATGATTAAAAATATGTTCAAATATGTTTGTTTATGATCATGTACCATTCATGGCATTAAAAGACCCAAAAAGAAGCCATTTCGGACCAAACGGGCATCTGCCCCCGCAGACGGAGCCACCTGCGGGCGCAGATACCACTGGCTGCTGCCAGAGGGCATCTGCGCGTGCACCTTGGCCACCTGCGGGTGCAGGTGGCAGCGCAGGTCCTTTCCAGTTTTCAATTTCGTATGTTTTCGTACCTAGTTGATCCCCGAAGGCCCCGATACCTTTTATGGATGTAATTAGCAACTTGTGATGTCGTTTTAATGAATTTAAAGTGTCGTATGAAGAGATGTTGGACTGTATTAAATGTGTATGGTTGTTTACATGTTGTTATGAGGTAAATTGATAAGCTTAAATGTGACGGAATGGAAATGAGAAGGCGTAAAGGGTAAGTT
This sequence comes from Capsicum rhomboideum, assembly GCA_031232105.1. NCBI lineage: Eukaryota > Viridiplantae > Streptophyta > Magnoliopsida > Solanales > Solanaceae > Capsicum > Capsicum rhomboideum. The sequence continues at coordinate 139,924,562 of CP124716.1, forward strand.
TGATGTGAAATGATATTGTTGAATGAAATCTTGGTCAATGAGTGGAATGTTATGGTAGTGTTGGAATGTTGATGCGATAAATGACATTGTAAGAAGACGAAATGACGTTTTAACGTAACTATGTGATTCATGGTCACCTTGTGCACTTGTAAGGTAGTTGGTTGCTAATATAAGCTTCGTTATGTACTTGTGATGTAGAGTGAGACGTAAGGAAAGATCTGGACTATTGTATTTCCATATAAGCTTGGGTATTCATAGTGAGACGCAAAGGTATGTAAGGTTACTCTTTTCGTATTATTCTACAACATATTGTTCCTATTGACATTGGGTTTGTTTCCAATTCCGAGAGGTTTGAAGTATCTCAATTCAGGGTGACGTATATTGTTATTCATATGTGCCCTATTCTTAGACGAATGATGAATCATTTATCTTTTATTCATTGATTGAAGTTCTAAAAGTATCATAATGTGGTGATTCAAGAGGGACTATCTCAAGAGAGAAATAATGTAAGCGAATCTATTTATGCTTGAATAAGTATTTTCCAATCATGTCTTGTTCCAAAATCCGATAATATGATGATTATCTTTGTACCAATCTCTCACAAGTAAAAGTGTCAATCTTATAAAAGCAATAAGAGAGGTGATATGCAATTTAATATATCTATTCCTCATAAGTGAAGGTGTCAATCTCAAAAGTAAAGAAATGAAGTAAGAATAAAGTAATGCATATTGATTGTGTTCATGGGTGTTATCCATGGGGTACAAATACCCGCATGAGGATGTTAGTTTATCCATGGGGTACAAATACCTGCATGATGATGGCCATTTATCCATGGGGTGCAAGAACACCCGCATAATGACATGATCTTATCCATGGGGTAAAAAGAATACCTGCATGACGATGATATTTTATCCATGGGGTGAAAGAACACACCTGTGTGATGTATCCATGGGGTGAAAAAGAACACCTGCATGATGAGGGTCCTAACAGTATATGAGTAATGTAAAAGTAAAGTAAAGGCAAGGAAAAGAAAGAACGTAATGTACATGGTATCCCACATACAGAAAAAAAGTTTATTCACATTGCTATTTCTCTTATATTGATTCCATGGTTGTTGTTGTTATGTACGAATCATTGGAGATAATAATAAAGAAAGAAAGATACATGGTTCCACATATAAAGTTTCTCTTATAATTATTTCCATTAAAGTTCTTATGTACTGACGTAGTTCTTATGGCCTTACATACTCGGTACATTCTTCGTACTGACCCCTCTTGGGGACTTACCTTACATGTTGCAGGTGCAGGCATTAGTAGACCTCTTCAGTAGGCTGCGGATCGTAGACAAGTCTCTGGTGAGCTCCAGTTTCTTCGGGGCTTCCCAAGTCATACGTGAACACTAGGTTTTGGTATTATGTAAATATTGTATAGATATGGTCATGTATCTGTAGAGGCTTTGTAGACAGTTGTGGGAAGACAAATGTAGGAGGTGTATGTCCATGATGACTTGATGGCCCTGTCGGCCAAATTTCACATATGTATATATATATTGATCACATGTTTCATGAATTTCGTTATTAGCATGATAAGTTCTTACGTGATAATGGTATTTATTTGGCATGCATACGAATGAACATAAGCAAAGATTGGTTCTCTCGGGCCTTATAGGCTTCGGATGCCAATCATGCCTCGTTGGGATTCGGGGTGTCACAAAAAGTGGTATCAGAGCAGTTCGTTCGAAGGGTGTCTACAAAGCCGTGTCTGAGTAGAGTCTTACTTATCAATGTGTTGTGCACCACATTTATAAGTAGGAGGCTACGGGACATTTAGGATGTTGTTTCTTTCCTTCACTCCCAGATCGTGCAATAGAGCTAGTGTTATAAGTTCAATTTTATCTGACCATGGGAATTGTTTTTCTTTGGTATAGTAAACTGCTGATGACAAGAAAAGGTAAAGGCAAAGGTAAGCAGGTAGCTATGTACTGATTAATCCGAGCTCTACTTTATCGTAGTAACTACCGTGAATATGACGGGACATTGGGGTTATTAACTTCCACCTGTCGGTAAATTTATTATAGTGGAAAGAACATACCGTGATGATATAATAGATGTTTGTGATCATGTTATGATGGTTGATCTTATGGTGATGGAAATGAAGGATTTTTAATGTTGCAGTGGAAGTGAGGAAAGAATAAGCAAGTATCTATGAGTGTACATATAGATATAGTGATGGAAATATAAGGCTGCGTGTGTTGTACATGAGACGATGCCGTTAACATTTGAGGACGAATGTTCCAAAGGGGGGAAGAATGTAACACCCCGTACGTTTCTGAGTTCAGTCGACAATCGTAACATTTAAGGAAAAATGGAAACATGAGAGAATTGATGAATTATGTGTCCATATGTGGGCATTTAAAAGTCTTGCATAGTTGGGCCCAAATATGAAGCCCAAAAATGAACAAGAAGACATGGACCAATATGACAAGTTGATCCATTCTTCCAATCTTCCATTTGACCAAATCAACCATGCATTTAATGCCAAGAGATGGATAAGAGTGACTTGAAGGATAATATATGTATATATATATATATATATATATATGAGTAATTATTCACTTAGTGGGCTCAATTAACAAATTTTCAATGAATTAAAAGAGGCCCAAATATTAGCATGCAAGACATGGCCCAAAAAGGGCATTCTTGACCCATTCTTGACCTCTTCTTGCAAGAACAAGTCCCTACATTATTAGTGGACCAAGTGGTTGGATAAAGAGGGACTTAAAGGGGCTATAAATAGAGCCAAAGATCAGATTTTAATTCATTTTGGACACCATGCCTTTTCTAGAATTTTCTCCATATTTCCACAAACCCTAAGCCCTCATCCTTTTGGCCAAAGATCATCACTTGGTGAGTATGGGTAAGTGTTTATTATTATGGTTTAATATATTTTATGCATGGAAGATGTTATATCTCATGTTGTTTATGTTGGTGAAGTGTGAGGAGGTCACCATGTGTGTAACGTTACATGTTTACTAAATCGGAGGGTGGTTTTGCCTTGTGAACTTGACTATGGACTTGTGATCTTGAAGGAAATGAATTTTATGGATTCAATATTGATATGTGAGATGTTATTACAGCCTTGACTTGTTTTATTCTTGTGTATAATGTTTGGAAAAGTTATTGTGAAATTGGTTATGGTTTTGGTGGCGAATTGGCCATAAAGTATCGTTTTGGTGTTGTTAAGTGTGTTGTGAGACCATGGATGATTGTTGGTATGTTAGATGATTAAAAATATGTTCAAATATGTTTGGTTATGATCATGGACCATTCATGGCATTAAAAGACCCAAAAAGAAGCCATTTCGGACCAAACGGGCATCCGCCCCCGCAGACGGAGCCACCTGCGGGCGCAGATGCCACTGGCTGCTACCAGAGGGAATCTGCGCGCGCACCTTGGCCACCTGCGGGTGCAGGTGGCAGCGCAGGTCACTTCCAGATTTTAGTTTCGTATGTTTTCGTACCTAGTTGATCCCCGAAGGCCCTGATACCTTTTACGGATGTAATTAGCAACTTGTGATGTCGTTTTAATGAATTTAAAGTGTCGTATGAAGACATGTTGGACTGTATTAAATGTGTATGGTTGTTTACATGTTGTTATGAGGTAAATTGATAAGCTTAAATGTGACGGAATGGAAATGAGAAGGCGTAAAGGGTAAGTTTGATGCGAAATGATATTGTTGAATGAAATCTTGGTCAATGAGTGGAATGTTATGGTAGTGTTGGAATGTTGATGCGATAAATGACATTGTAAGAAGACGAAATGACGTTTTAACGTAACTATGTGATTCATGGTCACCTTGTGCACTTGTAAGGTAGTTGGTTGCTAATATAAGCTTCGTTATGTACTTGTGATGTAGAGTGAGACGTAAGGAAAGATCTGGACTATTGTATTTCCATATAAGCTTGGGTATTCATAGTGAGACGCAAAGGTATGTAAGGTTACTCTTTTCGTATTATTCTACAACATATTGTTCCTATTGACATTGGGTTTGTTTCCAATTCCGAGAGGTTTGAAGTATCTCAATTCAGGGTGACGTATATTGTTATTCATATGTGCCCTATTCTTAGACGAATGATGAATCATTTATCTTTTATTCATTGATTGAAGTTCTAAAAGTATCATAATGTGGTGATTCAAGAGGGACTATCTCAAGAGAGAAATAATGTAAGCGAATCTATTTATGCTTGAATAAGTATTTTCCAATCATGTCTTGTTCCAAAATCCGATAATATGATGATTATCTTTGTACCAATCTCTCACAAGTAAAAGTGCCAATCTTATAAAAGCAATAAGAGAGGTGATATGCAATTTAATATATCTATTCCTCATAAGTGAAGGTGTCAATCTCAAAAGTAAAGAAATGAAGTAAGAATAAAGTAATGCATATTGATTGTGTTCATGGGTGTTATCCATGGGGTACAAATACCCGCATAAGGATGTTAGTTTATCCATGGGGTACAAATACCTGCATGATGATGGCCATTTATCCATGGGGTGCAAGAACACCCGCATGATGACATGATCTTATCCATGGGGTAAAAAGAATACCTGCATGACGATGATATTTTATCCATGGGGTGAAAGAACACACCTGCATGATGTATCCATGGGATGAAAAAGAACACCTGCATGATGAGGTCCCTAACAGTATATGAGTAATGTAAAAGTAAAGTAAAGGCAAGGAAAAGAAAGAACGTAATGTACATGGTATCCCACATACAGAAAGAAAGTTTATTCACATTGCTATTTCTCTTATATTGATTCCATGGTTGTTGTTGTTATGTACGAATCATTGGAGATAATAATAAAGAAAGAAAGGTACATGGTTCCACATATAAAGTTTCTCTTATAATTATTTCCATTAAAGTTCTTATGTACTGACGTAGTTCTTATGGCCTTACATACTCGGTACATTCTTCGTACTGACCCCTCTTGGGGACTTACCTTACATGTTGCAGGTGCAGGCATTAGTAGACCTCTTCAGTAGGCTGCGGATCGTAGACAGGTCTCTGGTGAGCTCCAGTTGCTTCGGAGCTTCCCAAGTCACACGTGAACACTAGGTTTTGGTATTATGTAAATATTGTATAGACATGGTCATGTATCTGTAGAGGCTTTGTAGACAGTTGTGGGAAGACAAATGTAGGAGGTGTATGTCCATGATGACTTGATGGCCCTGTCGGCCAAATTTCACATATGTATATATATATTGATCACATGTTTCATGAATTTCGTTATTAGCATGATAAGTTCTTACGTGATAATGGTATTTTTTTGGAATGCATACGAATGAACATAAGCAAAGATTGGTTCTCTCGGGCCTTATCGGCTTCGGGTGCCAATCACGCCTCGTTGGGATTTGGGGTGTGACATAAGACATAAAAACTCCCAACATTACTATTATTATTACATGTATCTAGCCCAATTTTACTACAATTTAACCATAACCTACCTTATAGTTACGCTACTACTGAGAGGAGGATGTTGTCCCACTCGCGCTAAGATTCTCCCCATGTTAGTTTCTCATCGGGTATGCCTCAAAACAGCCCTCATAAAGTGTGGCCTTTAAAATCTCATTGCTCTAGGCATGGAGTTTATTCTAGGTGTTTTTGGTGTAAAGGGATGACCTCAGGAGGCTAGAATTGTGAAGGGTTTTTTAAAAGAATTTTGGGTTGGCTACTGCCGGAGTTACCGTTGCAGCGGTAGGCAATATGCTAGCCTATTCTTCTTTAATTCTTGGCCCAATTATGTTGGACCCCACTTTTTCCTATGAATTAATTTCTATCAGGTTTGGTAAGAAGATTTTATTGGTCTCAAAATTTTCTCGGAATGATTTTTCGACGGAACGCCATTTTGGGTCGTTACATCTACTGTTAGCATACTCCCCCACCACTTATTAAACAATCATCTAATATTATAATTATACATATAAATACAAGTATTATACATCAACTACACAGATTAGTATTATTTATACATATATTATACAAGTATCAATTTATATACATACATTTACAATAACTACACATATCAACATCATGTATACATCTATTATACATGGTGCAAAGAAATAACAAGTGTGAATCAAATATTATAGATACCTAGTTGCAGAAGATTTTTCTTTTTTTAAAAGGAAAATTTAAGCAAAGTAGGCCTGTTAGCCCAATTTTATTTTTAAAAATAAGTATATGCACAAAACTCGAGCCATCCGACTCAAGATCCAAAAATAAAATAAAAGGAAAAATAAAAAGTAAAAATAGAAAGAAGATAAAGCAACAAAAGGAAAAGTGGAATCTAGAGAGGTCTAGAATTAACATCTTCAGCTAGAAGCTCAAAAGCGCCATTAGAACACGAAGTCACTGGTCGTCAACTCTTCTCGCTGGCATGAACTTCAATATTCTTTAGGTAATATTTAATTCTTGAAATCAAAGCATAATATCTATTGTTAATCTTCTACAAATAGCTGAGATGAGATATAACACTATAATGACTCTTGTTGTGAATTTTAGCTTTTTCTGTACTTTAATCATTTTACCCTTATTTGTTGTTGTTATATGTCATTTATGATATGTCGGAATGGTTGGTATGGTTCTCGAAGTATTAGGGAGTGAATTGTGTGAGTTTGAGATTTTTAGAGGCTTTGAAAGTGAGTAGTTTGACTTTGGTTAACATTTCATGAGTTTGACTTGGGTTTCGAGCCTTTATAGTTATTTTTGACCTATTAGACTAGAAACTAGGTAAATTTAGCTTAAAGGGGTCCCGAGGGTTAACTTATTGACAACGACCTCTTTTGATAAATCCAATAGTTCCATTGAGTCCGAAACATCAAAATTATCCTAGTAGCATTATTGGTTTATTTCTATGGGGTTTTAAATGAATTCTGAGGGTCTGTTTGGAGGATTTTAGACCATTTTCATTAGCTGAGTTGTTGTATCTGGTATAACATCAAGGCTCTTATCGCGAATGCTTGGACACATATTGTGATCGAGGGCCATGATAATTTCTTTCATCGCGATCACATGGTAGGGAACCGAGATCACAAAGGGTTATATAATGGATAGGGTTAGGTTGCTCATTGCAGTTGCGAGGCTCACCTCCCGCAATCATAATGAACAATTTAACTTTGGTCAATGTTGACTCTCCTGATCATGAGGTGGGGACCATGATTATGAGGTACTGTGTACTTGGACAGTGTAAAACCTCTTTTTCATGATTTTTCACCATTTTTCGACTCATTCTAGAGTTTCGGCATTTTGATGTAGGTTATGGCTTAACTTTTTTCATACTGGACTGGGTGGTTAACCATTTATGTAAAGTATGCTTTGGTTTAGGGAGTATCATGAGATTTATATTTTTGAGGTAGTATTGTATCAATGTTGCCCATATGGGGGCTTATGTGATCCTTATTTATTGTTGTGTTGCCCTTGTAGGGGCTTATTTAAACACTATAATTGAGTTGATAGGTGTATATTGTGGTGATATCCTAGTGGAGGTTGGTTTTGGTCTTGTTTGAGCTTTAAATGCTTTATTTTTAACATTATGATGCCACAGTGGAAGCTTTAAATGATATTATTGTTGTCTTACATGACTATTCATTATTGTGGTGCTATGCTATAATTTATATCATAAGTTATTGAAATATTGAAGAGATTTGAGCTCATTTAATACCATCATTGAATTTAATACATTACATGATATTGTCTTGGTTATGTGCATGAACCCTCATTTTATTCATCCTTATGTATGGATTTGGTGTCGCTAACATATACTGATTTTGAAAGAAAATGAAATATTTTATAAAACCCATTGGCCGAAGGACATGTTGAGAAAGTTGAGATGAGATTTAAGGGTGAGATTGTGAGAGTATACGGGTTGCGAATCCCCATGGTGCACTATCTTTAAAGCTTAAGCTCGGACTGCATATACTAAGTGATATTGAGAATTTACCACATGGTCATTGCATTGCATTTGCATCACTTGCATATATCTTTGTGTTTGATTTCGTGTACTTAACCTTCATTTATGTATGTATATGAGTGTGTAGTTCTAGCTTGAAATTATATTGTAGTTATTATTAGGAGATACGGTTTGAGCCATCGTTGGGAACTTTTCTGCATGCAGGTGGAAGCGTGCTTATAGTATCCTTTACTTGTTTTATTTTCTTCTTTGCTCAGTCGACCTATGATACCTACTAAGTATAAGTGGACCTTACTCACTCCTACTTTTGTGCCCTTTTAGTGTAGATCCCCATACGAGTGCTACCTATGGAGATTGAGTTAGTGCAGAGTTGAGAGAGATTCAGAGTACTGGTGAGCTCCAGTATTTGGGGCATAATCCGGACTCCATCCTATCCTTATTTTTTTCTTTATTTACTTATCAGAGATAGATTATGTATCTTTTAGATTCGGTATTGTTTAGATGCTCTTATTATTCATGACATCATATTTTGGGCTTTGTAGTTGTATTTTATTCGGCTAGGTCTTCCTAAAAGAGGAATTCTCCTATGTCTTTCTCTCAGTGCCATGGCATACAAATTCATGTCTTGGCGTATTCCATACGTCGACTCATACAAAGCAAATGAAAAAGTCAAACCCAAAGCTTTATAACATCTCAGTTCAGATATTGTTATTCACGTCATGGCCAGACTTCATTCTAGAAGTTTTGTATTGGGTTTATAATTTCTTTTCCATATTTCTTTATCATTATTAGTGTTGGGATTACCTACCATGGTTAGGTTGGGGTAGGTGTCATCACGACCTTAACTTTTGGGTCGTGACAAATTGGTATCAGAGCGCTAGGTTCACCGGTCTCATGAGTAAAAGAGCAAAGTATCTAATAGAGTCCTTCATATTGGTACGTAGACGCCTGTATCTCTCTTCGGGAGGCTATGTGATATTCTTAGGAAAACTTACCTAATTCAATTCCTTATCGTGCGTATTATTCATGTTCAATATTCTAAATTTGTATTTCATTCTTACTGCACAGATGGTGAGGACTAGATCTCAAGTTGTTGAGGATATTTAGCCAGCACCCAATGTTAGAGCCCCAGTCAGAGAGAGAGACAGGGTCATAGCCGAGATAGACGTAGTGGTCGGGCTCGAGGAGCAGCTCCAGCTAGAGGACAGGCTAGAGTAGCCTCTCCCAAGCCTAAGATTAAGTGTGAGGAGGTAGCTATTCATCCAGAGGTTGGAGGAATAGTTCAGGTTCCCTAGGGTTTTATGGTTACCCCAGTATTATAGGATTTTTTTATTCATCTCTTGAGCCATTTGGATGGCGTTCCCTAGAAAGCTATATTATCGGGCACACCAGATGAATCTCAGTGTACAAAGGGTGTACAACCACCAGAGCAGGCTACTACTCATGGATTTCAGACCTCAGAGGCACAACCAGCTATTGTGGTGGCCCCATATGTTGAGACTTTACCTGCTAGTTTGGGTATTCTGCCTATAGTTCTTGGTACTATTTTGTCTGTCGTGGAGCAAAAAAGATTTGAGAGGTTCATCAGATTGTCTCCTTCCAAGTTTAGCAGTGCCATTGGCAGGAATGCTTATGTGTTTCTGATTGATTACCAGAAGAGGTTGCCTAACCTCGGATAGCTTGAGTCTCATGGTGTTGCTTACACTACCTACCATTTGACTAATATGGCTAGGTATTAGTGGAGGTCTTTTGTTAGTTGTAGACCAGTGGGTTCCCCTCAGTTGACATGGACCCAATTTTTTGAGGCTTTTTTGGAGCGGTTTATGCCCTTTAGCTTGAGAGATCAAAAGAGAGATGAGTTTGATCATTTGGAGCAAGGCTCCATGACTGTTGTTGAGTATGAGCTCGCTTTCATACCTTGTCTAGATATGTAACTACTAGCATCTCTAAAGATCCTGAGAGGATCAGAAAGTTTGTTAAGGGTTTGACCAGTTACTATCAGTTGGCGATAGCTCAGTTAGTGGTGTCTGGTGGTTCTTTTTAGAGTATAGTAGATCATGCTAAGTTGATTGAGTCTATTCACCAGGGTACGTAGAATGGTAGTACTAAGAGAGTGCATCGATATTGTGATTTCAATGCTTATTCATTGGGTCATAAAGATCAATCTGGTTCTTTTGGGCCCTCTCATTGTGATTTTTCTAGCAGGGGATATTATGTATATGATGAGTTTAGTCACTTAGCGTGGGATTATCCCCAATGTGTGTTTGGTTCCTCTCAGTAGGGGTCTCAACTTTAGCTTTGTCCAACTCTAGTTTCAGCAGTTAGAGGTGGTACACATGGCAATAGAGGTGGTTTTAAAGGTACCACAGGTGGGGCTCAGGAAGCTTGTGGTGGTAGACGAGGAGTCACTCAATCTGGTGGCAGATACGATCAGTGTTATGCCTTTCCTGAGAGACTCGAGCCAGAGTTCTCTGATGCAGTGATTAAAGGTATCATCCCAGTTTGCTATCTTTCTGCTATAGTACTATTTGATCTTGGGTCTACATTCTCTTATATGCTTGCTTTGCCTATTCGTGTATCTACCTCCGTAGGTGATTCATTAGTGGTGGATCGAGTGTATCGATCATATATTGTGACCTTTTCTAGACGTGAGACTTGGGAAAACTTGATTATTCTTGATATGGTTGATTTTAATGTTATCTTAGATATGGATTGGTTATCCCCTTATCATATGATTTTGGACTGTTTTGCCAATACTGTGACCTTAGCTACTATTGGTATTTCGAGGTAAGAATGTAAGGGTACCCCTAGTTCATTTTTGAAGGGTGTTATATCTTTTCTACGTGCTCGTCGCAAGGTAGGAAGGGACATCTTTCCTATTTGGCCTATATTCGTGACATTAGTGTTGATTCACCGCCTCCCTTAGATTTTGTGTGAGTTCTTAGAGAGTTGATAGATGTTTTTCCTACGGACTTACCTGGTATGCCTCCTGATCGGGATATTAATTTTGCTATTGATATTGAGCAGGGCACTAAGCCCACTTCATTCCTCCTTATAGGATAGCCTTGGCAGAGTTGAAGGAATTAAAGAAGCAATTGTAGGACTTATTAGATAAAGGATTCATTAGACTGAGTGTATCTCTTTAGGGTGCTTCATGTGTATGTGTATTGATTATCGATAATTAAATAAAGTGACTACCAAGAACAAGTATCCTCTGTATTGCATTGATGATTTGTTTGATCAACTTCAGGGTACTTTGGTGTTTTCTAAGATTGATTTGAAGTCTGGTTATGTCACGCCCCGAGTTCCAATGAGGCGGACTGGCACCCGAAGCCGATAAGGCCCGAGAGAACCAATCTTTGCTCACGTCAATTTATATGCATACCATAAGAAACATCACCAACACGTAAGGACATAAAATGCTAATAGCGGAAAATCATGGAACATATAATGTATACATTAAAGAAACTTGGCCGTTAGGGCCATCAAGTCAAGATGGACATACGTCTCTTACATTTACATACCCACATATGTCTACAAAGCCTCTCACAGATGCATTTACAAGACCAACTGAAAATCGGGACAAGTCCCCGCTTTATACAACATGTACAATACCAAAACACATGTACAACTGTGACTCGAAAAACCCCAAACCAACTAGAGCTCACCAAAGATCCGCAAATAACTGGCAACCTACTGTGGGGGTCTACTGGCACCTGCACCTGCAGCAAGTAAGGTAAGTCCCCCAAGGGACGTCAGTACGAAGAATGTACTGAGTATGTAAGGCTCATAAGAAACTGTATGATACATAAATACGTCAATAAACTCGAATACAATCGAATAACCAATATGGATAAGTCACCCTTCCGTACTTTGGAAACCAGGTGTATTGCTATCATTATTTCTCTTTGCTTTTTTACTTCTATGCTTATTCATCATCACTTGTGTCACTATGTACCCGGGCCCCGACTGATCAGTGGGTCTTTACATAACATAACGTTATGTTGTGATCGGCTCAAGCTAGGCTTATGCCTCTAGAGCTACCACCCATAAATCAATATATATCGGGTTCGGCTTGAGCTAGGTTATTACCTCTAGAGCTGCCGCCTATAAACCAATATATATCAGGTTCGGCTCGAGCTAGGCTCTCACCTCTAGAGCTTCCCCCTGTCAGGATTGGTCTGAGCTAGGCTTATGCCTCTAGGACTGCCCCCTGATCCAATAATCTTGGGATCGGCTTGAGCTAGCCATTTTGGCCCCAAAGCTACCACCCATACTCAATAATTAACCATATAAATGCATTACTTTGTTCTTTACTTTTGAGATTGATACAATGATAGTCATAACATTATGGAGACATAACATTATTGGATCAATGGGATCTTTGGAACATAACATTTTGGAACTTAGAAATATTAGCCAATGAACATGAGCAATGTGAATCACAATTGAGCAATGCATAAGGAAAATATGATGAATCATAATTGATACTCGAAAATAGGATACCTTAGTACATTTCGGTATGGAACAATTTCAATGTCAATGTGAATACTATGTGCTGCAGAAGGATACGGATAGAGTAACCTTACATACCTTCACTTCCAAGTATGATTATACAAGCCTAGATACGAATACAATATTCCATCTCCTTCCTTACGTCTTACTCTACAACACAAATACATACCGAAGCTTACATTATCAACTAGTTGCCATACAAGTGTACAAGACGACAATGTACTATATGACTGCCGTATAATGTCATTTCACCTTTTTCAATACCATTTACGACATTGTCATATCAACAATATCACAACATGCCCAACATTGACCAAAATATGACAATCCAATAGTATTTCATACCAAGTTCGTTCTTTACATTTCTTCATTAACATGACGTCACAATTACTCCTTCAAATCACCTCCATACACCTCACAATAACATATCGGCCAAAATCCCATAATTTACACTTATAGAAAAATAGCAAGTTTAGGATCATAATCGCACCATACAAGTTGATATCTCATCCATACCATTCACTTTTATCCAAACCTCAAGTCCTTTTTCAAGTTTAAATAACAAGAATGACACATCTTTAGCAAAAAGCAAAAGTTCACTATTCCACACCTTTAGGCATAACCACCATGATCTACATCATCTTAAGCATATAATATGTAGTAATCCATGAGAGTATACACTTACCAATATTTGCAAAGAGATGATCTTGTCCCAACAAGTGTTGTTGCCTTAGGGTTTATGAGATAAGAATGACTTGAGAAATATCTAGAAAGGCATGGGAGTGATGAATGAATAAAAAATCTGATTTTTGTGCCTTTATATAGGCCCTCAAGGCAAAGGGATCCTTGGCCACATGTTTGATGCATGCTAAATGGGTCATCCCCTTACTTGTTTAGGCCCATGTCTTATTACATGATATTTGGGCCTCAAATACAGAATATAAATACAGCCCAACACATTTAATGGGTCATACACTCAAACATTCCATCCAGTCAAAACAGATCAACAAAGAAGGCAAAATCCCACGGTATCGTGACTGGTGTCTATGACACCAGTCACGCCACGTAGGTTGGTGTCGTGGAAATCAGACCAAAAATCCAAGTCTCTGAGGTTCATCCACGGCACCCACTCACGTCACATGAGTGGGAGTCACGCTACGTGACTCCTGCCGTGGAAATCATACTATTGTTCCAACTCTCTGAAGTTGGTCACGGTAGCCACCCACGTCACGTGGGTGGGGCTAACGTCACGTGAGTCCTGCCATGACTCACCTCTGTGCCTCAGTTCTTTCCTTCTTCGCATGCTCGTTTCCAGTTCATGCTTCTTCACCTCAGGTGTTACATTCTTCCCCCCTTAGGAGCATTCATCCTCGAATGTCAACGGCAACATCCAGGGTACACAAATGCTAGTCTAAGTTCATTTATATATCATAAACACATACACATACATACACTATTGATATCTTAATGTAGACTTACTTGTTATTGCTCTCTTTCTATACTTTGAACTTGCTCTTCTGTGCGAAAGAAGTGCGGGTACTTTGATTTCATCATTTCTTCTGCTTCCCATGTGATCTCTTCTACTTGTTGATTTTGCTAAAGTACCTTTACGGAAGCTATGTCTTTATTCCTCAACCTATTTACTTGTCTATCTAGAATGGAAATAGGTATCTCCTCATAGGTAAGATCCTCCGTAACTTGGACATCCTCTATGGGAACGATACGAGATGGATCCCCTATGCACTTTCGAAGCATCGAAACATGAAACACTGGATGGACTGAGGAGAGTTCTTGGGGTAATTTCAATTCATATGCAACTTGCCCAAATCTTTTGATAATTTCATATGGACCTATATAACGTGGACTCAATTTTCCTTTCTTCCCAAATCGTATTACCCTTTTCATCGGTGACACCTTCAAAAATACCCAATCACCTATGGCGAATTAAATCCCTCTTCTTCTAACATCAGCATAGGATTTGTGTCGACTTTGGGCCATTTTTAGCTGTTGTTGGATCACTTTAACTTTCTCCATCGCTTGATGAACAAGATCTGGCCCAAGTAAAGCAGGTTCACCAGCTTCAAACCATCCAATTGGTGATCTACATTTTCTTCCTTACAAAGCATCATAAGGTTTAATATATTTTATGCATGGAATATGTTATATCTCATGTTGGTTATGTTGGTGAAGTGTGAGGAGTTCACTATGTGTGTAACGTTACATGTTTACTAAATCGGAGGGTGGTTTTGCCTTGTGAACTTGACTATGGACTTGTGATCTTGAAGGAAATGAATTTTATGGATTCAATATTGATATGTGAGATGTTATTACAGCCTTGTTTTATTCTTGTGTATAATGTTTGGAAAAGTTATTGTGAAATTGGTTATGGTTTTGGTGGCGGATTGGCCATAAAGTGTCGTTTTGGTGTTGTTAAGTGTGTTGTGAGACCATGGCTGATTTTTGGTATGTTATATGATTAAAAATATGTTAAAATATGTTTTTTTATGATCAGAGACCATTCATGGCATTAAAAGACCCAAAAAGAAGCCATTTCGGACCAAACGGGCATCTGCCCCCGCAGACGGAGCCACCTGCGGGTGCAGATGCCACTGGCTGCTGCCAGAGGGCATCTGTACGCGCACCTTGACCACCTGCGGGCGCAGGTGGCAGCGCAGGTCACTTCCAGATTTCAATTTCGTATGTTTTCGTACCTAGTTGATCCCCGAAGGCCCTGATACATTTTATGGATGTAATTAGCAACTTGTGATGTCGTTTTAATGACTTTAAAGTGTCGTATGAAGACATGTTGGACTGTATTAAATGTGGATGGTTGTTTACATGTTGTTATGAGGCAAATTGATAAGCGTAAATGTGACGGAATGGAAATGAGAAGGCGTAAAGGGTAAGTTTGATGCGAAATGATATTGTTGAATGAAATCTTGGTCAATGAGTGGAATGTTATGGTAGTGTTGGCATGTTGATGCGATAAATGACATTGTAAGAAGACGAAATGACGTTTTAACGTAACTATGTGATTCATGGTCACCTTGTGCACTTGTAAGGTAGTTGGTTGCTAATATAAGCTTCGTTATGTACTTGTGATGTAGAGTGAGACGTAAGGAAAGAGCTGGACTATTGTATTTCCATATAAACTTGGGTATTCATAGTGAGACGCAAAGGTATGTAAGGTTACTCTTTCCGTATTCTTCTACAACATATTGTTCCTATTGACATTGGGTTTGTTTTCAATTCCGAGAGGTTTGAAGTATCTCAATTCAGGGTGACGTATATTGTTATTCATATGTGCCCTATTCTTAGATGAATGATGAATCATTTATATTTTATTCATTGATTGAAGTTCTAAAAGTGTCATAATGTGGTGATTCAAGAGGGACTATCTCAAGAGAGAAATAATGTAAGTGAATCTATTTATGCTTGAATAAGTATTTTCCAATCATGTCTTGTTCCAAAATTCGATAATATGATGATTATCTTTGTACCAATCTCTCACAAGTAAAAGTGCCAATCTTTTAAAAGTAATAAGAGAGGTGATGTGCAATTTAATATATCTATTCCTCATAAGTGAAGGTGTCAATCTCAAAAGTAAAGAAATGAAGTAAGAATAAAGTAATGCATATTGATTGTGTTCATGGGTGTTATCCATGGGGTACAAATACCCGCATGAGGATGTTAGTTTATCCATGGGGTACAAATACCTTCATGATGATGTCCATTTATCCATGGAGTGCAAGAACACCCGCATGATGACATGATCTTATCCATGGAGTAAAAAGAATACCTGCATGACGATGATATTTTATCCATGGGGTGAAAGAACACACCTGCATGATGTATCCATGGGGTGAAAAAGAACACCTGCATGATGAGGGCCCTAACAGTATATGAGTAATGTAAAAGTAAAGTAAAGGCAAGGAAAATAAAGAACGTAATGTACATGGTATCCCACATACAGAAAGAAAGTTTATTCATATTGTTATTTCTCTTATATTGATTCCATGGTTGTTGTTGTTATGTACGGATCATTGGAGATAATAATAAAGAAATAAAGGTACATGGTTCCACATATAAAGTTTCTCTTATAATTATTTCCATTAAAGTTCTTATGTACTGACGTAGTTCTTATGGCCTTACATACTCGGTACATTCTTCGTACTGACCCCTCTTGGGGACTTACCTTACATATTGCAGGTGCAGGCATTAGTAGACCTCTTCAGTAGGATGCGGATCGTAGACAGGTCTCTGGTGAGCTCCAGTTGCTTCAGAGCTTCCCAAGTCACACGTGAACACTAGGTTTTGGTATTATGTAAATATTGTATAGACATGGTCATGTATCTGTAGAGGCTTTGTAGACAGTTGTGGGAAGACAAATGTAGGAGGTGTATGTCCATGATGACTTGATGGCCCTGTCGGCCAAATTTCACATATGTATATATATATTGATCACATGTTTCATGAATTTCTTTATTAGCATGATAAGTTCTTACGTGATAATGGTATTTCTTTGGCATGCATACGAATGAACATAAGCAAAGATTGGTTCTCCTGGGCCTTATCGGCTTCGGGTGCCAATCACGCCTCATTGAGATTCGGGGTGTGACAAAAGATCTCCAAAAATGCACAGTAAACTGAGCTCCCCTGTCTGATATAATGGAGATTTGAATTCCATGTAACCGCACTATCTCTTTAACATACAATCTTGCATAATCCTCAACTGTATAGGTGGTTCTGACTGGTAGGAAATGCGCTGACTTGGTAAGTCTGTCGACTATAACCCAAATAGAATCAAATTTCCATGGTGTACGAGGCAAACCTGTGATGAAATCCATATTAATCATATCCCATTTCCAGGCCGGAAGATTGATACACTACATGTAACCTCCTGGTTTCTGATGCGCTACTTTCACTTGTTGACAATTCGGGCATTGAGCTACAAATTCTGCAATGTTCTTTTTCATATTTCCCCACCAATATATTTCTTTCAAGTCATGGTACATTTTGGTAGCTCCCAAATAAATAGAATATCGCGAATGATGCGTCTCTGTCATAATTCGTCCCCTCAGTTCATCTACATCCGATACACATAATCTTCCTTGGCATTGAAGTACCCCTTCTTGTGTAAGATCAAAGGCCGCAGTCAGACCCTGTTGTGCATTTTCTTTTAGCTGCAGTAACATAGAATCTGCAAACTGCTTCTCTTTTACTTCAACTATTAAGGAGGATTCCGCTGCATTTTGCACAATAACCCCTTCATCTGGAGATTCAATAAGGCGAACTCCCAAGCTGGCTAGTTGATGTAGATCTTTGATTATATCGTGTTTTTCAGTCAACTGGCCACTAGTGCTTTCTACTGCCTTGCGGCTCAATGCATCAGCTACCACATTTGTGTTTCCTGGATGATAGAGAATATCAATATCATAGTCTTTTAAGAGCTTTAACCACCTTCGTCGCCTCAAATTGAGTTCCTTCTGCTTAAAGATATATTGCAAACTTTTGTGATCAGTATAGATATCAACATGAACTCCATACAAATAATGGCGCCATATCTTTAAAGCAAATACCACTGCTGCTAATTCAAGATCATGTGTGGAATAGTTTTTTTTGTGTGGCCGCAACTGTCGTGAGGCATATGCTATGACATTACCGTGCTATATCAATACACACCCTAGACCAATTTTGGATGCATCACAATATACTGCATAACCTTCGGTGCCTTTCGTAAGTACTAACACCGGTGTCGAAGTCAATTTATCTTTCAGCTCTTGGAAACTTCTCTCGCATGCATCATTCCACTGAAATTTGACTGCCTCATGTGTAAGCTTTGTTAATGGTCCAGCAATGGAGGAAAAACCTTCCACAAATCTTCTATAATAACCTGCTAATCCAAGAAAACTACGAATATTTATAGGTGTCGTAGGTCTTGGCCAATTTTTCATCGCCTCAATCTTTTGTGTATCAACCTGTATCCCTTCATCTGACACAATGTGACCCAAGAATACGACGGATTTCAACCAAAATTCACACTTAGAGAACTTTACATACAACTTACGCTCTCGAAGAATCTGTAACACCTGTCGTAAGTGCTTAGCATGGTCCTCTTGTGACTTTGAATAAACCAAGATGTCATCTATAAATACCATCACGAACACGTCTAGAAATGGCTTAAACACCCTATTCATCAAATCCATGAACACAGCTGGGGTATTTGTTAGTCCAAATGACATAACTAAAAATTCATAATGGCCATACCGTGTTCGGAAGGCTGTCTTGGGTACATCTTCTTCTTTAACTCTGACTTGATGGTAACCCGACCTCAAGTCAATCTTTGAAAAACACTTGGCGCGCTATAACTGATCAAACAAATCATCAATTCGAGGGAGGGCATATTTGTTCTTAATCGTTACCTTATTCAGTTGCCGATAGTCAATGCACATTCTCAAAGTGCCATCTTTCTTCCGTACAAATAATATCGGTGCACCCCACGGAGACATACTCGGTCTGATGAAGCCCTTGTCCAGTAAATCTTTCAATTGCTCCTTCAATTCACGCAATTCTGCTGGAGCCATTCTATACAGAGGAATAGCGATAGGATGAGTGCCTGTAATCACATCAATGCGAAACTCTACTTCCCGTTCTGGGGGTAAACCTGGAAGATCCTCTGAAAATACATCAAGAAATTCGTTGACCACTGGAACCGACTGCGGAGTTAGTGGTTCCACATCATTATCCTTCACTCGTACTAAGTGACATATGTACCCCTTGGAAATCATTCTTCTTGCTTTCAAATAGAAAATAAATTTTCCTCTTGGTGTCCCCACATTACCCTGCCATTCAAGAACATTTTCTTGCAAAAAATAAAAATGCACCTTCTTGGCCCGGCAATCTACCATGGCATAACAAGAAGCCAACCAATCCATCCCCATTATCACATCAAAATCCACCATGTCTAGTTCGATGAGGTCGGCCAGTGTATCATGACCACACACAGTTACCACACAATTACGATATACTCTTTTTGCAATAATATAGTCAACAACTGGTGTAGATACTTCAATTGACTTAGGTAGTAGTTTCGGTGTTCTTTCAAATTTTGCGGCAATCAATGGAGTAATATATGACAATATAGAACCCAGATCAATCAATGCATAGACTTTATACGAAAATATGGATAATGTACCTGTGACTACGTCAGGAGATGCCTCTGAATTCTGCCGGTCTACCAGAGCATAAGTACGATTCTGAGTTCCACTAGAACTGGCTACTCCTCTGGCACCTCTGCCACGATCAACGGATTGCACACCTCGGTCTAAAGAAGAAACTGATGATGACGACGCAATGGCTGATCCTATCAGTCATGCTATACCACCCATGCTCCTCTGTGGACACTCTCTCATCATGTGTCCTGTCATACCGCACCAAAAGCAAGCATTCGTCCCTAATCGACATGTTCCTGAATGAGTACGCCCGCAGTGCTGACACTGCTGATGAGGAAATCCTATTACCTGTGATCCATGACCACTACTCTGCCCGGATTGACTACCTCTAAACCCTCGGAATTGAGCTTGAGTGCCCGTTGTGGAATAAGAGAATGAGGGTCTAGGCGGTCTAGGAAAAATCTGAGGCCTAGATTCTCCTTGAGACACCATAAACTGTCCCATAGGTCTAGCTCTTTTGGACTGTCCTCTATCAGATTCATGCACCCTTCTTCTTTGCCTTTGATCTTCCATTTTTTGTGCAAAAGCCTGAATTCTGGCTATATCCATGTCTCTGTTCAAGGCGGCAATGGTGCAGTCTCTCACCAAATATGCCTCTAATCTGTCCACGTATCGATGGACTCTATCTGTCATTGTGGCCACCACATTCAGAGCATATCGAGCCAAGGAATTAAATTGAAGACTATATTCTCGAACACTCATGTTCCCTTGATGTGAATTCAAAAACTGGTCTACACGTGCCTCCCGAACCTCATATGGGAGGTAATGATCAAGGAATGCTATTTTAAATTCTTCCCAACCATCTGGGAGTGCATCAATACCCCTTGATCTTTTCCAGTTCTCATACCACAATATTACTTCGCCTTTCAGTCTATAGGCCGCAAGTTCAACCATTTCAACCCCAGTCACGTGCATAACTTCTAGAGCCCTCTGGATTTGATCCACAAAGTCCTGTGGGTCTGCTTTTGGGTCTGACCCAGTGAATATAGGAGGGTCTAATTTCAAGGAGTCCTGTGTTCTGCGACTCGCCACTCTAGCTGCATCATCCTCATTTGTCGTTGGACCAGCTCGCCCCTGCATTTGTGCAGTAACTATCTGAGTCAACATATGCACTGCATTTTTTAAATCCTGGTCAGAAGCATTAACGGGTGTCTCTACAGGTACTTCTCTCCTTCTTGGCCCTTCGAACTCTTTGAGAACTGGAAGAGTCGAAGAAGCCTGTGATGCAAACTCCTGTTCAGCGCCACCTTGATTAACTTGCTCAGGCGGGGTTTTACTGGTTCCTTCTCCAGCAATATTGTCTATCATTTTCCTCTTTCCCCTTCCTCTCCTTGCCATTGGCATTTTACTATAATGCAAGAAAATCAATTCCAATGGTTAGATACGATTTCACTTACAACATTGGCTCTATTGCACGATCTAGAAATGAAGAAAAGAAACAACTCCTAAATGTTCCGTAGCCTCCTATTTATAAATGTGGTGCACAACACACCCATAAGCAAGACTCTACTCAGACACGGCTTTGTAGACACCCTTAGAATGACCTGCTCTGATACCACTTTTGTCACGCCCCAAGTTCCAACAAGGCGGACTGGCACCCGAAGCCGATACAGCCCGAGAGAACTAATCTTTGCTCACGTCCATTCATATGCATACCATAAGAAACATCACCAACAGGTAAGAACATAAAATGCTAATAGCGGAAAATCATGGAACATATAATGTATACATTAAAGAAACTTGGCCATTAGGGCCATCAAGTCAAGATGGACATACGTCTCTTACATTTACATACCCACATATGTCTACAAAGCCTCTAACAGATGCATTTACAAGACCAATTGAAAATCGGGACAAGTCCCCGCTTTATACAACATGTACAATACCAAAACACATGTACAACTGTGACTCGGAAAACCCCAAACCAACTGGAGCTCACCAAAGATCCCCAAATAACTGGCAACCTACTGTGGGGGTCTACTGGCACCTGCACCTGCAGCAAGTAAGGTAAGTCCCCCAAGGGACGTTAGTACGAACAATGTACTAAGTATGTAAGGCTCATAAGAGACTGTATGATACATAAATACATCAATGAACTAGAATACAATCGAATAACCAATATGGATAAGTCACCCTTCTGTACTTTGAAAACCAGGTGTATTGCTTTTATTATTTCTCTTTGCTTCTTTACTTCTATGCTTATTCATCATCACTTGTGTCACTATGTACCCGGGCCCCGACTGATCAGTGGATCTTTACATAACATAACGTTATGTTGGGATCGGCTCGAGCTAGGCTTATGCCTCTAGAGCTACCACCCATAAATCAATATATATCGGGTTCGGCTTGAGCTAGGTTATTACCTCTAGAGCTGCCGCCTATAAACCAATATATATCAGGTTCGGCTCAAGCTAGGCTCTCACCTCTAGAGCTTCCCCCTGTCAGGATTGGTCTGAGCTAGGCTTATGCCTCTAGGATTGCCCCCTAATCCAATAATCTCGGGATCAGCTTGAGCTAGGCATTTTGCCCCCAAAGCTACCACCCATACTCAATCATTAACCATATATATGCATTACTTTGTTCTTTACTTTTGAGATTGATACAATGATAGTCATAACATTATGGAGACATAACATTATTGGATCAATGGGATCTTTGGAACATAACATTTTGGAACTTAGAAATATTAGCCAATGAACATGAGCCATGTGAATCACAATTGAGCAATGCATAAGGAACATGTGATGAATCATAATTGATACTCGGAAATAGGATACCTTAGTACATTTTGGAATGGAACAATTTCAATGTCAATGTGAATACTATGTGTTGTAGAAGAATACAGATAGAGTAACCTTACATACCTTCACTTCCAAGTATGATTATACAAGCCTAGATACGAATACAATAGTCCATCTCCTTCCTTACATCTTACTTTATAACACAAATACATACCGAAGCTTACATTATCAACTAGTTGCCATACAAGTGTACAAGACGACAATGAGCTATATGACTACCGTATAATGTCATTTCACCTTTTTCAATACCATTTACGGCATTTTCATATCAACAATATCACAACATGCCCAACATTGATCAAAATTTCACAATCCAATAGTATTTCATACCAAGTTTGTTCTTTACATTTCTTCATTAACATGACGTCACAATTACTCCTTCAAATCACCTCCATACACCTCACAATAACATATCGGCCAAAATCCCATAATTTACACTTATAGAAAAATAGCAAGTTTAGGATCATAATCGCACCATACAAGTTGATATCTCATCCATACCATTCACTTTTATCCAAACCTTAAGTCCTTTTTCAAGTTTAAATAACAAGAATGACACATCTTTAGCAAAAAGCAAAAGTTCACCATTCAACACCTTTAGACATAACCACCATGATCTACATCATCTTAAGCATATAATATGTAGTAATCCATGAGAGTAGACACTTACCAATATTTGCAAAGAGATAATCTTGTCCCAACAAGTGTTGTTGCCTTAGGGTTTATGAGATAAGAATGACTTGAGAAATATCTAGAAAGGCATGGGAGTGATGAATGAATAAAAAATCTGATTTTTGTGCCTTTATATAGGCCCTCAAGGCAAAGAGATCCTTGGCCACATGTTTGATCCATGCTAAATGGGTCATCCCCTTACTTGTTGAGGCCCATGTCTTATTACATGATATTTGGGCCTCAAATACAGAATATAAATCCAGCCCAACACATTTAATGGGTCATACACTCAAACATTCCATCCGATCAAAACAGGTCAACAAAGATGGCAAAATCCCACGGTATCGTGACTGGTGTCTACGACACCAGTCACGCCACGTAGGTTTGTATCGTGGAAATCAGACCAAAAATCCAAGTCTCTGAGGTTCATCCACGGTACCCACTCACGTCACGTGAGTGGGAGTCATGCCACGTGACTCCTGCCTTGGAAATCAGACTATTGTTCCAACTCTCTGAAGTTGGTCACGGCAGCCACCCACGTCACATGGGTATGTCTAACATCACGTGAGTCCTGTCGTGACTCACCTCTGTGCCTCAGTTCTTTCCTTCTTTGCATGCTCGTTTCCAGTTCATGCTTCTTCACCTCAGGTGTTACAGGTTACTATCACTTGAGGATTAGAGCATTGGATATTTCGAAGACCATTTTTTTAATGCAGTATGACCATTATGAGTTCTTAGTCATGACTTTTGAGCTGAATAATGCCCTAGCAATATTTATGGAGTTGATGAACATGGTGTTTCAGCCTTATCTTGATTCTTTTATGATTGTGTTCATCGATGATATCTTGGTTTATTCCAAGAATGAGGCTGACCAAGTGAGACATTTGAGGACTGACCTTCAAATGTTGAGAGAGGAGAAGTTGTATGCTAAGTTCTCCACGTATGAGTTTTAGTTGGATTCTGTTTCTTTCTTGGGTCATGTAGTGACCAAGGATGGCATTATGGTCTATTTGGCCAAGGTTGCGGAGATTCATAATTGGGCTAGACCTACTTCTCCTATTGAGATTTAGAGTTTTGTTAGGTTAGTAGCCTATTATCATCGCGTCGTGTAGGGCTTCTCTTCTATCATAGATCCTTTGACCAAGTATATTCAGAAAAGAGATTACCTTTCAGTGGTCACATACTTATGAGAAGAGCTTTCAAAAGCTCAAAGAGTTGTTGACTTTGACTTTTATCTTGAATTTTCCTGAGAATGCCATGGGTTTCACTCTGTTGTGTGATACTTTCAGAGTTGTCTTGGGTGGTATGTTGATGTAGAAGGGTAAAGTAATTACGTATGCTTCTCGACAGTTGAAGACTCATGAGATATATTACCCTACTCATGATTTAGAGTTAGAAGCGATTGTGTTTGTTTTGAAATTGTGGCGACATTACTTGTATGGAGTCCATTGTGAGATTTTCTTTGATCATCGTAGTCTTCAGTACTTCTTCACTCAACCAGATCTTAATATGAGGTAGCATAGATGGTTAGAGTTTCTTAAGGATTATGATCTCACTATCTCTATCATCCAGGTAAGGCTAATGTGGTAGTAGATGCCTTAAGTTGAAAGGCAGCAAGTATGGAAAGTTTGGCTTATTTGTCGGTAGGAGAGTAGCCTTTAGCCATAGATGTTCAGTCCTTGGCTAACCAGTTGGTTCGAACTGATATTTTAACACCTGGGTATGTTTTGGCCTATGTTGAGGCTAGGTCTTTATTGAAGGATTAGATTCGAACTCGCCAGCTTGATGATGAGAAGTTGAGGATGATTCGTGATAAAGTGTTGAGTAATGAGGCAAATATTGCATCCCTTGACCCCAAGGGTGTTTTGATGATTTTTGGCCGTGTTTGTGCATCGAGAATTAGTGATGGATTAGATTGATTTTAGAGGAGGCCCATAATTTGAGGTACTCTATCCACCTAGGAGCGGCCAAGATGTATCATGATTTGAAGCAATACTATTGATGGTGTGGTATGAAAAAGGACATTGTTAAGTTTGTGGCCAAGTGTTTGAATTGCTAAGAAGTGAAGTATAAGCATCAGCGACCAGGTGGTACTATGCAGAGGATGTCAGTTCCCGAGTGGAAGTGAGAGCGAATCACTATGGATTTAGTCATTGTCTAACCCCCGACTTTGGGAAAGTTTGATTCAATTTGGGTGATTATGGATAGGTTGACTAAATCAACGCATTTTGTACCTATGAAGGTGAACTACAATGCAGAGAAGTTGGACAAGATCTACATTCGTGAGATTGTTTGATTGTATGGAGTGCCTATCTCTATTATTTCTGAAAGAGGTACGCAGTTTGCCTCAAATTTTTTGGAGTTCTATCTAGAGAGAAAAGGATACCCAGCTTGATATGAGCACAACTTTTCACCCACAATTTCGAGCATGTCTTATGGATTTTGGTGGTCATTGGGACCAATTTTTGCCCTTAGTAGAGTTTGCCTACAACAACAGTTATCATTTCATCATTCATATGGCGCCTTTTGAGGCTTTGTATGGGCAGAGATGTGGATCCCCCATGGGATGGTTTGATTCGTTTGAGGTTCGGCCATAGGGCACCGACTTGTTGAGAGATTCAATGGATTGAGTTAGATTGATTCGGTAGAGACTCGTAGCTTCCCAGTAAGGCAGAAGAGTTATGTTGACCGTCGAGTTCATGATGTATCATTCATGCTTGGTGAGTAGTTTTTGTTGAAGGTATTACCCATAAAGGATGTGATGAGATTCGGGAAGAAAGGAAAGCTTAGCTTGAAATTTATTGGAATTTTTGAGATTCTTGAGAAGTTTGGAGATATCGCGTGTAGGCTATTTTTTCCTCCACATCTGTTAGTTGTTCATCCGGTATTCCATGTTTTCATGTTGAAGAAACATCATCCAGATGATTCCCAAGTGATCCAGTGGGATTCTGTAGCATTAGATCATGATTTATCCTTCGAGGAGGAGCCCATTGCTATCCTAGAAAGATACACCAAGAAATTGAGGTCCAAGCATATTGATTCCATGATTTGTCTAAGCATATGAGGAGTAGATACCCCTAGCTTTTTATCAATTCAAATACTTTATTTTCTTTTTCGTTTGAGGATGAACGTGTGTCTTAGTAGTGGATAATGAAATTTCCCTTGTTATGAATTTTAGTTTTTTCTGTATTTTGACTATTTTGCCCTTCTCCGTAGTTGCTATATTTCATTTATGAGATGTGGGGATGGTTGGCATGGTTCCCAAAGTGTTTAGGAGTGGTTTGAGTGAGTGTGAGGTTTTTAGAGGCTTTGAAAGTGAGTACTTTGACTTTGGTCAACATTTCATGATTTGAGTGTCGAACGGTGATTCTGTCTATTCCATTAGATCTGAAATTTCTATTTCGGTTTAGTAGCATGATTAGTTTGGGTTTTGGGCCTTTATATTTAGTTATGACCTATTAGATGAGAAACTAGTTAACTTTAGCTTAAAGGAGTCCCGGGTTTAACTTATTGAAAATGACCTCTTTTGATAAATTTGATTATTCCATTAGGTCTGAATGTTGAAATTAGCCTAGTAGTATTACTAGTTTATTTCTGTGAGGTCCTGAATGAATCCCGAAGGTCCGTTTAGAGAATTTTAGACCATTTTCCTTAGCTGAGTTGATATATCTAGTGCAGCATCAAGCCCTTCACCGCGATCGCGTGGGCACGTGTTACAATTGCGGGCCTTGATAATTTCCTTCATTGAGATGGTGTTGTAGGGAACCAAGATCGTAAAGGGTTATATGATGGATCGGGTTGGGTTACTCATCGCGGTCGCGAGGCACATCTCCCACCATCATGATGACTAATTTAACTCTGGTCAACGTTGACCCTCACGATCGTGAGGTAGGTACTGCGATCATGAGGTACGATGTACCTAAATAGTGTAAAACCCTTTTTTCATGATTTTTCTCCATTTTTGGACTTGGAAACCTCTGAATAGGTGATTTCAAAGGAGATTCTTTATCAATCTTGTCTGGGTAAACTCTAAACTCCTATTTTCATCAAATCCCATTGATTTCATCTTCAAAATATCTTCAAAACCTTGATTTTAAAATTGGATTTTTTGGGTTTTCACCCAGTAAAATGTAAAAATGGTTTTTCTTTAATTTGAAGCTCGATTTCAACTTGTTTTTTGATGGACTTTCATATTTAGACTCCTCTAAGTATAGGAAACATGATTCTTAAATAAAATTTTGGTTTTACCCTTTTTTCTTGGGGGTCAATTTTTAAACTATTTTTGGGCAAGATTGAAAGTGGCCAATCTGGGTATTGTTAGACTCTTCTTGACTTCTAGATTATATTTTTGATAGAGTGGGTTCGATCTGAGGCTGCACGAAAGGGAAAAGCTCCTTATTGATGGGTCCAAGCTAGAGTTTTGGCTTTTCGAGGTAGGTTATGGCTTAACTTTCTTCAAACTAGACTGGGTAGTTAACCATTTATGTAAAGTATGCTATAGGTTAGGGAGTATCATGAGATTCATATTTTTGGGATAGTATTTTATCTGTGTTTCCCATGTGGGGGCTTATGTGATCCTTATTTATTGTTGTGTTGCCAGTGTGGGGGCTTATTATTGTGCTACGTAAACTGGTCTGCCATAGCCATTGCATTGCATTTGCATCACTTGCATATATCTTTGTGTTTTGACTTCGTGTACTTAGCCTTCTTTTATGTATGTATATGCTTGTGTAGTTCTAGCTTGATATTATATTATAGTTACTGTTAGGAGATACACTTTGAGCCACCATTGGGAATTTTTCTGTATGCAGGTGGAAGCATGCTCATAGTATCCTTTACTTGTTTTGTTTTCTAATTTGCTCAGTCGGCCTATGATACCTACTGAGTACAAGTGCACCGTACTTACTCCTACTTCTATACCTTTTCGGTGCAGATCCCAGTACGAGTATCACCCGCGGAACTTGAATTCATGTGGAGTTGAGACAGATCCAAAGTACTAGTGAGCTCCAACTTTCGGGGCATATTCCGTACTTTATCCTATCCTTATTTTTGTCTTTATTTACTTATTAGATACATATTATGTATCTTTCAGATTCAATATTATTTAGATTCTCTTATTACTTATAACATCAAATTTTGGGCTTTGGAGTTGTATTTTGTTCGAATTCAGATATTGTTATTTATGTTATGGCCTGACTTTGTTTTAGAAGTCTCGTATTGGGTTTATTATTTCTTTTCCATATTTCTTTATCATTATTAGTGTTGGTCTTACCTACCACGGTTGGGATGGGGTAGGTGCCATAATGACCTTAACTTTTGGGTCGTGACAAATACATCATTACTTTAGGTTGATTACACTTCCAAGTCTCCTAAATTTATTATAATGTGTTGTGTAAATGAGACCTATTGGAGCTTGCTCCAAGCGTTTGATATTGTATCTCAGTTCGAAACCACAATGCTTCAGATCTACAAACTTGATACCAAATGTAAAGATATGAATAGTACTCATGCTTATCCCTCTTTAAAGAAATGAATCTTAAGAAAGATTAATACCACCTCCATAGAAGTTTAGGCATTTGCACTACTCAACACCTTTACAAATTGAAATGTACCGAAAAATCAATATCTACTTATGTTGTATGTACTATATCCCCAGTAATCCATTTTTGTTTCTCCCAACTGAGATTATTGCTGAATGTGGGAGTTTGTTTATTGCACGAATTTGTACTCAATATGGTGCTTGCTTCTTAATTGTTCAGATTTTCGTATGAGGAGTACCTTGCTTATCTAGAATTGTCATGTTTCTTGCTTCCCTTGATAATGATTCAAAAGAATTGAATTCTTGTGTACCTATAAAACTAAAATACTAGTTAGTTAAAAAAAAATTGTCAAAGAGTTGCCCTCTCTATAGGTATGTTGTATTTGAATTAGTCCTACTTCCATTCGTTCATTTATCGTCCTTATCTACACAACAATACTCCAAGGTCATTTCCATTCTCCCTTTACCATCTTTGTCAAAGCTAGAGAATCTATTTCCAAAATAAGTGGGACACACTAATTTCTACACAAAATTCACATGCCTCTTTCAAAGCCCAAACTTCAGCTTCTATACTTGTAGACTCAGATAGCTGATAACATTTAGCATGTTGTAGATCTTCATCATTATTCCTTATGTAGAAAGCCATAGAACTAAGTCCAGGATTCCCTTTAGAAGCTCTATCAGTGTTATATTTGAACCACCCCTGAGTTGGTTTCATCCATCTAACTGGTATAGCTCTAATTTGAGGCCTGTGTTCTATAGGAAATTCATCAATTGAGGCCAAGGTTAAGGTACTTCTTTCTACCATGGATATAATATTAAAGTTAAACTATGAAAATTTTTTCTAATCTCATAGATAACCTTTCTCCAAGAAGTAGAACCACCATGATTGATCTTATTTCTCCTTTTTCAAAGTTGCCAGCATATCATCCCAGGAACAGCTTGAATAATAGGCTTAAGCTTATGAGTACAATTTGTGTTCCACCACTTTGTAAATGTTTGGTGATACTGAATAAGTGACCTTTCTATTCCTTTACAAATTGCAAAGTACTTTCAAGTATTAGTAGCAAAATCACTGCTAATGAACAAATGATGAATTATTTCCAGTTGTGGAATGGAATAGCATCTACATCTTGAGACTATTTTAAACCCACATCTTTGTAACACATCATCAATTGGTAGCTTAAACTTCCACACCCTCCACAAAAAAAAATTATTTTGAATGGAACACCTTTAGACCAAATCCTTAGCATATTTTCAAAGCAAGTATTCTTCTGCCTTACTAGTATCCATGCACTAGACACAGTGAATTTACCACTATTAGTTGGCATCCACCAAGTAAAATCCCAAGGTGATGTTGAGTTACATATCATAATATTATCGGTAACTTGTTGCACAATATCAGTAGGTATTAATTCCTCAAATTTCTGAATATTCCAATTTTTCCCTATCATCAAAGTATCAATATCCCCCTGCATTTTCATTAATTGAGAAGTCTTGTTCCACTACATAGTACAAAACTCCCAATTTAGATCAGTTATCAAACCAAATGTTTGAAGAACCAACAGTGGGTTCCCACCAGATTTCCTGCTCCATTGAATCCTTGGCTTCTAACATCTTCTTCCATATTTATGACCCATTTTTCCATTAAACTACAGTTGGACTAAGTTTCTTACAATACTTATTTTATATGTAATCAGTCCATATGGATCTAGTGGTTCTGAAAACCCACCATAATTTAACAAACAATGCCTTTGAAATATCAAAAAGAGATCTGAACCCAACTCCTCCTTCTTCCTTGGGTAACACATCTTGTCCCAAGCAACCCAGTGCTTACTCTTGCCTTCATCTTTTCTACTCCATAGAAATCTGTTAAAGATCTTGTGTAGTTCATAAATAATGAACTTAAGGGGCACCATAGCAGACAATAAATATGAAGGGATACTTTATAGCACGCTGTTAATTAAAACCATTTTTTCCTCCGAAAGACAATAATTTACTCTTCCAATTTTGTAATCTCCCTTTCACTTGCTTTATAAAATCATTGGAGTATGCCTTCCTCTCTCTAGCATAGGTGATAGGACACCTCAAATGGAGAAAAAGAAATTTCCCTTCAACAAAGCCAGTAACTTCTTTTACCTCAATCATCAGAACAGCAGCAACCTTCTTATACATATAGAAAGAACTTTTGGAGCTATTTATTAATTGTCCAGATAACTCTTGATACTCCTTAAGCACAAACATGAACAACTCTAAGGAATACTTATTAGCAGAGGTGAATATGATAGTGTCATCAACATATGCAAGACAATTAAGGTTCCTACTTTATTTAGGCAGCCCATATCCCTTTAATCTACCATCATCAAATAAAGAATTTAGAGCACTAGATATTACCTCTGCTGTGAGAATGCATAAAGCAGGTGATAAAGGATCACCCTATTTTATTCCTCTAGTAGAGTGGAAAAAACCATAAGACTTTCTATTAATAATCATAGAATACCAATTGTTAGCAATCAATCTCCATATCATATTAATAAACACTTCAGTAAAGCCCATCTTCCTCATGACCTTTGTTAAAAACAACCAAAAAACCCTATCATAAGCCTTAGTTATATCCAACTTAATGATGACATTAGCTGGTTTGCCCCTCAACCTAATATCAGACATAACCTCCTAAGTAAGCAACACATTCTCCAAGATGCTTTTTCTCTTTACAAAGTTTGACTGATTTTTAGAAATCAGTTTTGGAAGCATACCCTCCAACCTTTCATGAATCACTCTAAATATCACTTTATTGATAAAGTTACTTAGACTTATAGGTTTAAGATCAGTAAAATTCTTTATCACTTCATTTTTGGGATCAACATCAAATTGGTATGAGTTATACTCTTAGGAAGAGTACTACCTTCAAGGAAATCATTCACCATGCTAAATACATCTTATTCCACTATCCCTTAACAATGTTGATAGAAAATGCCTGAAAAACCATCAGGTCCACAAACACTACTTCCTTTTAAACCTAGGACTGCCTTATGCACTTTTTCTACAGTAGGAGCTCTGCACAATAGTTCATTATCTTCATTAGTAACCATCTCTGGTAAATAGTTAAGTATCTTAAAGTTGGCACCCCCTCCTCTTGTGTAAACTGTTTCTTGAAGTATTGTATTGCTTCTTCTACCACCAAATATTTATCTTTAATTCAGTCATTATCTGAACCTCTAATCATGTTGAGTTGTAGCCTCTTCCTTCTTCCTTAAATAAGGCTAAGAAAAAACCTTGTATTTCTATCCCTTTTCTCAAACCATGTAATTCCATCCTTTTGCCTCCAAAATTCTTCCTCGTAATGAAAATATTTCTTCATTTCTGCCTGGACTTGATACATCACCATTCTATTCTCAAGAGAAGGATCTGAAGAGAAGGATCCTCTTTAAATAGCTGCTCTTTCATTTTCATAATTTCCTCCCTAATAATTAGTTGCTGAAATATATCCTCAAATCTATCCTCACTCTATATTCTCAAAGCTTTCTTCAAATTCTTTATTTTATGTTTAAAAACCCCGAAACTATTTCCCACCTCTTTTGTAGACCAAAGTCGTTTAACCGCTTCTATCAAAGACTTATCTTCTACCCAAAAAGCCAAGAATTTAAAAGGCCTAATTATGTTCTGATTTAGCTCCTCCATAGTAAGAAATAAAGGAGCATGATTTGAACTTGTACTAGCTAGATGCTACACATTAATCTTTGAAAACTAATCTTGTAAAACTGCATTTATCAACATCCTATCTAACCTTTTAAGTATAAAATCAGGCCCTACTCTTCCACTCCACCAAGTGAAGGGACTACCTTTAAATGGGACATCTTCAAGCTCACATGAATTCACATAAAAGGCAGAACCTTCAATTTCTTGTTGTGCGACTAATAACCCCTCTATTTTGTCTTTTTCATTAAGAATTGCATTAAAATCACCACCAATCAACCATGTCAAATCATTAGAGGATGATCTACTACAAATATTATTCCACAAATCAATTCTTTCCCCTTCAGTGCATTTTGCATATACCATTGTAACAATCATGTGTTGTTGTTTCTCTATGAAAACAATCCTAGTAGTAAGTTGTTGTTCAATATCATTGATAACTTTCACTTCTACGTCATCTTTTAAGAAGAAACATATCTTTCCATTCACATTAGACCATGTTGTATGCATATGCAATCTTCTTTTGTAATTCTGCAAATGCCTCACATTTTGAAAAGGTTCATAATAGCTATAAGGAAAAAATTATGATGTTTATTTAACATTTGCATTCTATTAAAATCTTGTTGAGTGTGAACAGATCTAATATTCCAAAAAATAGCTTTATTCATCATCTAACAATCTTGTTTGGAGCCACTCTTTTTGGCACTACCCTCTTAGGTAGTTGATTATCTATACCATACTACTTTTGGCCCTTTTTAATACTTTTTCTAGTTGTCCTAGGAGATAGATCTGCTTGTTGCCTCATATGTTCTTAAACACTAGAATCATTTTCTTCTCTATTCTCTACCATTTACTCCTCTAAAGTAGAAGAAGTTACTGAACCATCCTCTACTTGATGAGTCATAAGGTTATGAAGAGTTCTCATTGGATTGGTTTGCTTTTTTGATATTATTTGTAATTGATTTTTATCTTCCTCTTTACTAGGTTCTATCATTTGTACTCCCTATATCTGAATGCCAACATCAAGATTAATTGACTTATATATTTATCCTCTATGATTACAGTAATATTAGTGGAACCACAATATTATCAACTACATCTGCCTCAATCAGAGTACCTATATTGCTATTTTTCTGCTTTTCAAAAGCTACTATAGATATAGCTAGGGGTGTGATGCCATCACAATGGCCTGAGACTGGTTCTCCTAAGTATGATCACCATTTATTTCCCTTTTTCTAGGTTAATGTCATTCTCCATATCTACTATATCTCCCCACTTTATGCTTGTTCGTTTTTGCTAGTGAATGCAGCTTTCTCCTAGTGAAGTATTAGTACTGTCCTTATCCTTCTTTTGTGATGGTGTGGGAGGTTTGTCATCTTTTTCCTGCTCAAAAACCTTTTCAATCCAATTTATAGTAGTATCTACACTTTGTACTTATGGCTCTGTTGCTGATGAATTATTTTCCTTATTAATGTTATCTTGCTCTCTATTTTGTTCATCTTTTATCAAAATATCAAAAGAGTCTTTGATAGTAACATTGTCATCTATTGGAATAGTTGTGTCACTGATGAACTTATATGTATCTATAGACAATGTAAACATCCTTCTAGTTGGGTTCCATTGATCTCTTTTCCCTGCACCTCTTTCGTTTCTCCATTTCCTCTGATGGTTTGTCTACAATTGTGAAGGTTCGTCTTCAGGCTGATCTTTCTCCTTTCTTAATTCTGGGTGTAGCAGTCGACATTCTTTCTCTTCATGACCTTGTAGTTTGCATTTTCGATAATAAGATGGAATCAAATCATACTGTATTTTTACGTTTATAATTTTACTTTCATTGTTGGCTTCATTCACCATCTCCATTTGAACATACTGATGTCTCTCTGCTAACAGATCTAGCTGAACTTTAACCCTCACACAACTTGGCCTTGTCTTACTGACAATGGCCATATCCAGATATAAAGGTTTTCCAACTGTAGAAGTCAAAGAGAAAAGAGACTCTCTGACAAAGAAAGTTGGCAGAAGATCAGGAAAAGATATCTAAGTTATGACCTAGGTCGTTTCTTCCTCTATTTTGAAATTAGCATCATAGATAAGAAGTCTCATCTAATATGAGCCACCATCTTTTGCACCTATGTAATAAGTATCCTTGGACATGATATTAATAAAATCTTCCACTACTGAAAAAATCATCATTAGATGTCTATTACAAAGGAGTCCAACCTTGCAATCACCTTTAAAAACCAACTGTTTTGGTATTAGTTCTCTTAATTCTGCTAAATTCGGCCAACCATAAGAAAATTTCCCTACAACAGCATATTGTAGATTTTCAATCACATTCATTTTGTTAACCTCTTGTTCATTTAAATAAATGAACACTATCAATAAAATCAACTTTTTTACTCAAAATTGGTGCAACATCAATCTTGCATTGCTGTGGTTTATTCATCTCACTTGAATTCATAAGAGTTGCATAGTTTCCAATAGGAGCGGTGGGTTCATTTGTGGCTAGTGGGGATTTGGAGAGGAGGTTAGAGGAGGAAATCGGGATGTGAAGGCTATGAAAGGGATTTGGCCGGGCACCTGCGATGCCTGGTCGCTGGCCGTGGCCATGGTAGGGTTGAGAAGTAGGGTTAGGTTAGCATAGAAACAAAGTCTAAAATATACTCTAACAAAAATGTAGTTTTGCAGAAGATTTTTAAACTTTACTTTGAAAATATTTCCTCGTCACATAATTATTTAGGACACTTATCAAGGTATCCTTGTCCTTGAAAATCTAATTTTTAGAAATTTCATGTAAATGGTTGTTAATTACACCAATTTGTTCTATTCATATACCTTCAAATTCTCCCCATTGTCGAGCATCTCAATTGTATCTGGTAGGTATACATCATGCATAATCTCATCAGATACCTCCTCCAATGTTAAAGCAATAATTTCACTATTCACACAATTACCAGAAATTGGTTTCTCCTTCAAATTGATGTACAATGGATATTAGGTGACACCAGAGTTGGATTTTTTCAAATCAAGGAAAAATCGAACACTCATATTATTGTTAATGGTCATTGATGGATATCCTTAGTCTAGTGAATATTTGATTTCCAACTCATACTTTTTTGTATTTGTACCCAATTTATAATTAATCTCATCAACAAAATCGAAAAAAGTACAATCTAATGACTTACGTGAGTCCACCACAACAACAAGGACCTGATTTAATACCTGGTCCTTGTATGAGGAAAATGAAGAACAACAAGAATACAAAGTAAATGGCAGTAAAGTAAATGAAAATGGATGTTTACGAGGAAACCTCCCTACTCAAGGGAGTAAAACCACGAACTACTCCAGTAGGATTTCATCAAAAACTTCACTAATCACCAAGCAACAAAATCGATTACAACTTTATGTCATCTAAGAATTAAACTTTTAATCCCTAACCTCTTTTGGAGTTACTCTACTGCGACACCTCTTCACAGTAACTCTACTATGAAAACCCCATTAGCTAACTCTAGTTAAATGCAGTCTAGGAATTAAACTCTTAATCCCTAAATCCTTTGCAACAACTCTACTCCAATACCTCTTCACAATAACTCTACTGTGAAGACCCTAATAACTATCTCTAGCTAATCACCATATTGAAACAGATATAGAAAAATATCTACCCACACAAAACCACAAGATGAGAAGTGAGTTTACAATTTTAAGCACAAAATACAAAGACTTAATCAACCTACAAACTAATACATTTTTCACTATGAGCAAGCTAATTTCTAGGTTGTTGAAGTTTTGTCTTAAATGGTGAAAATCAGGAGCTTTTACAAGAAGAATGCCTTTTTGAGAATGTGCAAAAAAACTCAAACCTTTCTTCTCAAGATGATGAATATATAGGATGAGCATTAGGAGGCAAGCTCTCTCATTTGAGGACTCTAATGAGGACCATTGTAGAGCACATCTCATTATTCTATTGCTGCTACCAGATAGTACAAAACAGTTGGCACATAAGACAAAAGATAATTATGTACTACGGAAGTTAGGAGCACCAGTTTACGTACCTGGTCCTTCGACTAGGTTTGTCAATCTTCAAAACATGAAAGGTAAAAGATAAGAAGGATCTGAACCTAACATTTTCTCGCTTTTTGATGATAACAAACACAGATTCACACTTTCCCCTTACATCAGGAACACAGCTACCAGAAGTTTCTATGTCACCAAGATCCAAGATCAGTTCCCCCTCTCCCAAAGATAAACATGAGTATTAACATATCAGAGAAGACCAATTCCTTCATTTACAGATCTACTCACTTTACTTTCCTCTTTAGATAAAGATCAGTTCCCCCTCACACCAATATCATCCTAACTCCCAAGAATTTATAACTATCAAAGCTTTATTATTAGTTCCTCCTCACACCAAGTACATATCTTCTAGACCAGTTCCCCTAATAGATTCTTGATCAGTTCCCCCTATCATAATGTTTCCCCTTCATTAGTTTCTCAGTTCCTTCCCCTTTTTGGCATCATAAAAAAAAAAGAACGATAACATAAAGCAAAGAATATAAACAAAAGTCAGCTCAATACCATAAAGGTACCACATACATGATAAGAATAGCACAACTTAAATAAGAGTAGGAACAACTTCATATTATATCATAAAGAAGTGTACCCAGAATAGTTAAGGGTAAGGCAATATCCCAATCGTACAAAAGAGAATTAAGCATACATCATAGAATCAGAACATAACAAGATTAAATAATAGGCTTAGGAATAAAGTACGGTCAATAAGAATTAATCAGGAG
The DNA here is from genome assembly GCA_031232105.1 of Capsicum rhomboideum. Taxonomy (NCBI): domain Eukaryota; kingdom Viridiplantae; phylum Streptophyta; class Magnoliopsida; order Solanales; family Solanaceae; genus Capsicum; species Capsicum rhomboideum. The sequence goes on from CP124716.1 coordinate 139,961,782, forward strand.
GGGATGGAGAAAAGGACTTGTAAAAAAGCTAATCAAAATGCTTCATAGCAGCACAGTTACCATTAATCAACTCTTGAGATAGATCAACAACTTTTTTCCTTAGCTTAACATTCTTAGTATTGAGCTGGGCATTTCCAATGAGAAACTTGTCTAAGGCACCTGGTCCCCCCACTAGATCTCTCTAAAACCTGAGCTAGTTAAGCCTTCAACACTGCATTTTCATAGTTCTTTTCAGCAATCAAGGTTGAGAAATGATCTATCTCTAGGTTGCTTTGCTCCTGTGCAGCAAATGAGGTTTGATATAGTAGAATTAGGCCCAATTGTTCTTTTCCTTTTGAGGCACTCACACTATTTACGAGTAGTAAGAATGAACTCTTATCACTTTGGATGGAAGGACATCTTTTTCCACAGAGATTCATTTACGCCGACATTGTTCCACAGTCTCACCCTTATTCTTTTGTAAAGCAATATCCACATTAGCCTTGGATGCAGATCTGGTATTAGGTCTCTTCTGCAGGTCCCTTGAAGTACCAAATGGAGTAGTCTTGGGAATTTTCTTAAAGACAGCAAGTACCAACTACTTATTTTTATCATCTAGACTTTCGTGACACTTAATGATCACATGAAGAGAATAGACTGATTTTTGAGGGGACTCTATGGTAGGTACAGTTTCTTGTGCCAAGCTAGTGCTTTGTCTTCGATAGATATTTCTCCAGTCACTGCCTCTACTCGAATGACAGAGGAACCACGTACTGCAGTAGGTTTCTTAGAATATGCTTGAGATATCTTCTTTGGGTAAAAGAGACAAAAGACCTAAGAAACTAGGAAGGGAGCTTAAGAGTGTAGGTATGTTTTGCCATTGTCTGAAGAAGAGTTTGAAGAGAGAGTATAATAAAAAAAACAGAAAGGGGAAATAAATGTTGGAGATTTAATAATAGGATAATGCGAACAACGTGTCCTTTCCATGAGAGAGATGATAATTAAAAAGAAAAGAGAGGAACACAATGACATTTTGAGAAGGAGGGAAAGAAAAGTATGTTCTAACACATGTGCATAGTTAATAATCCAGATGTAAGGACAAGAATACTGATCTATGCAGGAGACCAGGTCTCTGCAGATGTTTTGCCTGGGTATTTCTTTGATCCTGAAGATGTTTCCCATCCTTATTTAAGTGTGAATTCTCCATAAGTGCATACCTGTAGAGATATAAGAGTTGCGTTAGACTTTGCCATCAATATCCACTTCATATACCTGCCTCACTTATCATAGCCATAAGAGAGAAGTTTTGATCAATCCAAGTTTTGCCCTAATCCTTTCAAAGTTTTCTCTTCTAAGAGCTTTAGTGAAAATATCTGCAACTTGATCTTCTATTCTTGAGACATGATTTTGGAGCTTGTTTCAACCCATTTACAGCCATGTCTAACTTGAATACATAATCTGGAAACTCATGACTTTCAAAACTAGGAGTTTGTTTAACATAGACTTCTTCCTTCAAATTTTCATTCAAGAAGACATTTTTGATATCTATTTGAAATAATTTGAACTCTATGTAAGAGGCAAAAACAATTAGAATTTGAATAGCCTCCATTCTAGTAACTGGAGCAGATGATTCATCATAGTCTATCCTTTTCCTTGATTGTAGCTGTCGCATCCCTATCTTCATAAGGCACAACTTCTAAACTAAAAAAAATCAATTAAATAATTATTTAAATATTTGAGAGTCGCCACTTAATTTTGGGAAAACTAGGAAACCAATTAATTAAATATAAAAAAAAAATTAGTCTGTGAAACCAATTAGATTCTAGGTAAGGATTCAGGTTATTCCAAAAGAAAGGTGTTAGGCACCCTTCGGAATCCACAAAGGTGAGTCCCGGCTGAACTCATTTTTTCAATTGAGGAGGAGATAAAAAAATCATTTGCATGTATAAGAAAAATATAAACATGTACAAAATAAGGTAAAGAACAAATAACGAAGACGACCTAATATTTGCCTATCGTTAAATAAAATAATAAGTACAAAAAATAACTCAAAATGATTCTCGAATTTTGAATTCGAGTGTCTTCTTCGGAAAGAAGCTCCATGTACCTGTAAAAACACTTGGTAAAAGTGTTAATAATGAACGAATATAAATCAAAAATGAATTAAAGAAATAATTAACAAAAAGTAAAACTCATATTATATACATGGGAGGCCTTGAAAATCAATGGAATTTTTTTCATCGACAAGTGAATTTATACTTGAACCAAATAAGTAAACTTAAAATAAAATATGTCTTTTATAATGGTGAGGCCTCGAAAATCTGATGAAGTGATTTTATCTTTGGCCATGTAAATTGATACTTGAACCAAATAATTAAACTTAAAATAAAATCCGTCTTTTATAATGGTGAGGCCTCGAAAATCTGATGGAGAGATATTATCATTGGCCAAATATTTTTATTCAATGTAAATGAAATATACTAATAAAGAATGGAATCAAAATGGCGAAAACTATATAAAGAGGGCAACAATAAGTATCACATAGTCGTCATAAAGTTTCTTGTTACTGAAAAAATAAAAACTTCACCAAATTTAATGTGCAAGGACAAAAACCAATATAAAAATTAAAGAAAATAATTAACAATCATCTAACCACAAAATAATAGTGTAGTTAGCAAAATTGGATACATAGATCCAAGAAAATAAACGTTGCGAAACAATAATAATCAACTGTACACAATATAACAAAAATGAAAATGAAACCCACACTTAAGACAGAACAAGTGCATGTACAGTCATAAAAAGTCACCGACATTTATAGAATTCACCGGAAAAGTAACAAAATGCACTAAAATTTGCAAAAATCAGTTCATTCGGGCAATAATAGTATCAAAATAGAACAAAATAAATAGACAAGAGTATAAAAATACCACCGAACTTTCTGATTTCTGACCAGATCTGGAATTTGGGGTTGTTGGTGACTGATTCGTCATTGCCGGAGTTGGAGGCTGGTCCATTTCATCGGAGGTCGCCAAAAAAAAATGGAGTCCTTTTGGTCGTTGGTGGTTGTTGTTGTGGTAGCTGGATTCGAGCTCGTTGGAGTTATTGTTATTGTTGGTTCGTCGGAGACGACGTTGGTTGGGGTTTGGCTGATTCTTCATCGGAGATGGCGATGGCTTCGGGTTTGGAGCTGTTCGGGTGTCGAGAGTGAGATGGTTGGGAAGTTGTCATTTTGCTGGAGCTCTGGTGAGCTTCACCATTGATGTTGTTGGTTGTTTTCTTAGATTTGGGGGATTGGGCATAGCAGGAAAAGTGAAACCGAGAGTGGACGGAGGTAAGATGGGGGTTGTTTCGATAGTGAACTTACCAGAGATGGAGTAGAAAAGATGGGTGTGTGTTTGGATGGTGTTCCGGTGAGGAGAATAGGAAGATGGTTGCAGAATATCGGAGCTTCGAGCTTCGGCTTAACAAAACAGAGACGAAGAAACAGTGGGGCTGTTTGGTTTCATCGGAACAGTGATGAGGGAATTGTTTTGCCCAACTCAAAAATTTTCACCACCATTAATTGTGAAGAGAGTGGATTATTTTTATATAGAAAATAAAATCACTCAAGAGCAAAACCATGTACTTAATATCATGGTTTTGAAAAACCATGGGATATCCCAAACCATGAGTCATGCAAAATAATGACTATTTGATCTTATCCAAAACTATGGATATTTAACTTATTTATGCAAAAAATATCTTTTTCGTCTTTTATGAATTAACGAACTGTGATAAAAAATAAATTAACAAATGTATTTAATGCAACATAAGAATATGATTTGAGTTTAAAATAAAAGTGATGATTTAATAAAACTCAAACAACATTTTTTCATAAAAATAACTGTGTAAAAAAAAAATCAGTGACAGTCAATAATTAAAAATTATAATAAATTGATAAATATCCTAACATTTTCAAGAAAAAAGATAATTACCAATAACTCGTGTTAAATTGAACTAAAATATATAAAAATTAAATTTTATACTCTATAACAAATAAAAAGCACAAAAGTATTTATTTGAAAATGTCGGTCCAAAATTGGGTGTCAACAACTGCCCCTCTTCATTCATAGAGGATGAAAGAGTCTTTGAATGAAGACGTTGACGTGTAGCCAATTTTGGCTAGACGAAGAAGAAAAATAATGACATGTGCAAAGAATAATGCCAAACATTAATATAACTTTGACAATGATGGATTGTCTATTGATAAAAGAGGAAAGATTGTTCGAAGATAAAACATTCTCATACCTTTGACGTTGCTTCTAAAATTATCTCAGTGTTGAATTTGTGAGACGCTGAGGATGGAAGGTTGCGTACCTGTTTGAACAAGGTAGAAGATCAACTTGTCTCATTGAAGGGCGAACGACCCAACTTGAATTTGATATGTCATTTGAACGGGTGACAACCCAACTTGTCTCATTGAAAGGCGGACGACCCATTTTACACTTGATATGTCATTTGAATCGGTGATAACCCAACTTGTCTCATTTAAAGGTGGATGACCCATCTTAAACTTGATATACCATTTGAACGAGTGGAAACCCAACTTGTCTCGTTGAAAGGCGGACGACCCATCTTGAATATGATATGCCATTTGAACATGTGGTGGCCCAACTTGTCTCGTTGAAAGGCGAACGACCCATTTTGAACTTGATGTTTGAATGGGTGATAACCCAACTTATCTCATTGAACGGCAGACGACCATCTTGAACATGATATGTCATTTGAACGGGTGACAACCCAACTTGTCTCATTGAAAGGCGGATGACCCATTTTGAACTTATCATGTCACTTGAATGGGGTGACTTCTCAACGTGTCTCATTGAAAGGCAGACGACCCATCTTGAACTTATCATGTCACTTTGAACGGGGTGACTTCCCAATGTGTCTCATTTAAGGGTGGACGACCTAGCTAGAACTTAAATATGGAGTCACTTTGACGCCGATTTGAATAGTGGTCATCACCTTGATGATAGTCTGGATAAACAGAATCACCTTGATACCATTCTAAATAAGTGGTCGTCACCTTGATGACGGTCTGGATAAACAGGATCACCTTGATACCATTCTAAACAAGTGGTCATCACCTTGACGATGGTCTGGATGAATGGGATCACCTTGATACCAATCAATAAACGGAATCACACTTGATGCCAATTAATAAATGGAATCACACTTGATGTCGATTTGAATCAGTAGTTATCTCCTTGATGACAGTCTGAATAAATGGAATCATCTTGATGCCATTGTAGATCAATGGCCATCACCTTAATGCCAATCTGGATTAATTGTCATCACCTTGATGACGGTTTGGAAAGTGAGGTCATTGATGCCGATTTGAATGCCATGTGTCACTTTGAACGGGGTGACTCCCCAACATGTCTCATTAAAAGGCGAACGACCTAATATGCGACTTTGAACGGGGTGACTTCCTAACTGGTATCATAATCACCTGCACTAAACTTATTAGTATCAAATAAAATATAAAGAAAACTAAGAATTGTGTATACCTTATGCAATATGTCACTTTGAATGGGGTGACTTCCCAATGTGTCTCATTGAAAGACGAACGACCTAACATACCACTTTGAACAGGGTGACTTCCCAACGTGTTTCATAATCACCTGCACTAAACTTATTAGTATCAAATAAAATATAAAGAAAACTAGGAATTGTGAATACCTTATGCAACATGTCACTTTGAACGGGGTGACTTCCCAACATGTCTTATAATCAGCTGCACTAAACTTATTAGTAGTAAATGCAATATGTCACAATGAAGGAGGTGACGATCCAACATAACATGTCACAAATGGGAGTGATGATCCAACATGTCACAAATAGTAGGTGACGATCCAACAAAATAGGTCACAAATATAGGAGTGACGATCCAACAAAACATATCACAAATATAGGAGTGGCGATCCAACATGCCACAAATAGGAGGTGACGATCCAATAAAAATATTACAAAAAAGGAGTCACGATCCAACAAAATATATGTGTCACAAAATAAAGTGACAATTCAACATAACTTAACGTGTCACAAAAATAGAGTGACGATCCAATAAAACATAACATGTCACAAAGATGGAGGTGACAATCTAATATAAGTATATAACATAATGTATAACTTTTACAAATGAATGACACGAATCAAGAAACGAACTCTGTCAATGAAGGGACTAACGAGTCGCTTTGACAGATATTCAAAGATGGGTTCTTGCCTCAATTTCATTTTTTAATAGAAAAGAGCATCAAGTCTTGACTGTAGTTGGTACCAAAAATTAGCATAGCATAGAAATTTCCCATTTGCTTCTCTTCTAATTGAGATCGACTTTTAGATAATTCATATAGCTTCAAGTGGAACCTCAAATATACTTAAGTGTCAACAAGATTAATTTGTCTTACTTCAAAAAATGGTTTTGAACTAAACCTAACCTCATGTTTCAAGTGACCTCACCACAAGGAAAGTCCTCACTTGCACACATTTGAAGTATATTTTAATTTTGAGGACATTTTGAAAAATACTCTCACACTCAGAAGAATGTTCAAAGCATACGACTGTGATGCCATAGGCTTGGCCTTCATGTAAGTCTTTACTAATGTGAGAACATTTGGGATGAGATCATGTAGGACTTGTTATCGGCTTGTAATATAGGCTTAGGGACGGGTAGGGTAATAACTTGGGATAAGGTGACTTAATCCCTCCTTGAGCGTTGCACTAAACTTGTACTTTTGACTGTTGTTACACCTTTGGTGCTTGATCTTCTTTATTGTCCCTTTCTTTTGTTTCGACTTCTTTTTGAACTTTTGCTTGTTGGAGAATTCTATTGTTTTCTTCTTTTTTGAAGTTTCTCTTCTTTTGTTTGGAGTGTTCTCCCTTCTTTATTTGGGATTTTTCCTTGACTGACTTGATCTTGTGGGAGAGTTTTTGATTCTTTTTCTTTTCTTTGAAGTCATTTTTATATCCTTGATTTTCAGGGACTTTGCAACTTTTGAATTTTGCAGCTTCAATCTTGAATCATCTTTTGAAATTTGTACACCTTCAATGCGCTCAATAAAGTTAGGCCAAGAGATGGATAATGCATTTAAGCACTCAGAAAGGTATCGACTAAAATGTGGTTGTCCAAAGAAGTGGTTTCAGGCTTAAAGGAAGACATACGAGGGATTAATGTAATTTGGTAGGCATTGAAAGGCACAAATGGGTCAAAGAAGGTCTACGGTCATTTCCCAAACCAAATGTTACTCACAATTTTGGCTCAACAAATATTTGGGCCAAGTTCTAGATCAACAGTGCAATGCATTTGAATTTAATCTAAAACTCACCATACAAAGCACAAAAAATAATGAGATTGATTTTATTCTAACCTCGAATGCATGCAAGAGAACTTTATCGATTGTCACAAAAGTGCAAATAAGAGGTACCAAAAGAAGTTAAGGTTCATCACAAAGTCGACCTTCTCAATCATATTAATTATTTGCATGCTTCTAATTGTGTTGGCATCAACCATCTAACAAATATTTTTTTTAAATTTTTTAAATAAGGGATACGGAACACGAAGAGGGTTCCCTACGTATCTCAACCCAAAAGGATGAGAATCAGGTGTACGTAGTTCGTGCAGATATAGTATAAAATACATGCACACAAATAATGCAAAGATAAAAACAAACTCGGAGCGATGCCTCGTATGTCTAGTGTCAACTGACATCTTCAGCCAAAGAGAATCTCATGCATCATGGCCTCTTGATTGTTTAAGAGAACCTCTTGTTCTTATACTCTCTTTCAGGATGATTTCAGAAATTGTGAGATTTCCCAATTATCTACTGAAACAGTATATTATAGTGACTGTCCATAATTGTTAGAGAGGATGATTTCCTGCAAAGAGATGAGAAAAGAGTGAAAGCAGTGAAGTCATGTAAAAATAATAAATAAGAGAGATTGGTTACATAGTAGAACACTCCCCTGATTTGTCTTCCACATTAGATATTGGTGCCTTATGGAGTCCAAGGCTAAATATAGTCTGATTCTTAAAGTACGAGCTTGGTGGAATTTTTGAGGACCTTCCTTAAAAATTCTTCCCCAGTTTAAAGTATAAAAGAACTTTTTTGAACTTCTTAAAGCAGCTTTGAGTTGAATTTTTGAGACCTTCTCAAAAATTCTGCCCTTGTTTCAGCTTCAACAAACTCGTGTGTTAAATCTGTAATAAAATGTATTCATAGAATTTTTGAGAACTTCTCAAAAATTCTTCCCCAGTTTTCATTGTAAAGAAAGATGGAAAGCTTACGGGAAATATGATCGCGCCTTTAAAGTGCCTACGATTCCCGTTGAGTCAAGAATCAGGTCAAACGTAGTTCAAAAAATTTTGAAATGAAATAAAGGACAAACAATGTTTAGAACAAAGCATGTGTGTTAAGCACAAAAATCAAATGAACATGGTTGAAATAAATTAGGTAGCATATAACACATAAACAATGTATAACATGTCCTAACGTACATATGACCTTTTAAGCCAAAGGTAAGCCTAACGATTGAAGGATGTACATGTTGTTTGTGAAACATTCCATTGCCTCCCCTCCCCCCCCCCCCCCCTTCCTCCAAAAAAAAATATGTTATATTCAAATCGATATGAATAGATCAAATGGGGATATAAAATAAGGGCAAAGGATATACAATAAATATCAGTCCCACGTAGGGGAACAACACTAGACTAATCCGCTTTGGAAGTCCTTCATTCTCGAACTTCTTGAAATTTTCGAACACCTTTCGGATGAAGATCTTCATTTGATTATAACAAAAGAAACTAATCTAAAAAAATAATAAATTCACAACCCCGAGAGACAATGGTCCGTACAATCCTGCATCACATCATTCAATTTAAACACATAAGGGATAATGTCCTTTTAGGCCATGGCCTTTTGGACATAAGGTGGTCTCTATTGGACCCGATAGCTCTTAGGTTAATGCCTATTTCGTGAGATTTGGTTTTGCTCTAACTTAGTTAACTAGAGTGGTTTTTTCAAATTAACTGGAACCCAAAATGGACTTATCGGGGTAACACATCAAGTGATTGTTGATCGACTCGAATCAACTATTTCACTTGACGGTTCAAAGAAAGCCGATGTGTTATACTGAAGGGTGGGTGCAGATACCTGCATAACCGCCCTTTTTCCTAATACCTAATGTTTTGCCAAGGAGGCGGAAGATGCCATGAAAATGCAACAGTTAAAATATTATGGAAATTTAATAAATAATGAGTAAAATACAAAGTAACGTAAATAATATACAAGATACAAGTAACCTAAAAATATACAAGGCAACATTAAAATTGTAAAAAGTAAAAACTCCTCAATTGAAAAAATGAACTCATAATGGTTAGAACCTTTATATCCCCAGTAGAGTCGTCATTCTGTCGCATCCCTATTTTCATAAGGCGCAACTTCTGGACTAAAAAAACCAATTATATAATTATTTAAAACATTTGAGAGTCGCCACCAAATTTTAGAAAAACTAGGAAACCAATTAATTAAATATAAAAAAAATTAGTCTGCGAAACCAATTAGATTCTAGGTAAGGGTTCAGATTATTCCAAAGGAAAGGTGTTAGGCATCCTTCTGAATCCACAAAGGTGGATCCTGACTAAACTCATTTGTTCAACTGAGGAAGAGATAAAAAAAAACATATTTGCATGTATAAGAAAAATAAAAACATGTACAAAAAAAGGTAAAGAACAAATAACGAAGATGACCTAATATTTGCATATCATTAAAGTACAATAAATAACTCAAAATTATTCTCAAATTTTGAATTCGAGTGTCTTCTTCGGAAAGAAGCTCTATATACCTGTAAAAACACTTGGTAAAAGTGTTAATAATGAACGAATATAAATCAAAAATGAATTAAAGAAATAATTAACAAAAAGTAAAACTCATCTTATATACATGGGAGGCCTTGGAAATCGATGAAAATTTTTCATCGGCCAAGTAAATTGATACTTGAACCAAATAATTAAACTTAAAATAAAATTCGTCTTTTATAATGGTGAGGCCTCAAAAATCCGACCGAGAGATTTTATCATTGGTCAAATATTTTGATTCAATGTAAATATAAAATACTAATAAAGAGTGGAATCAAAATTGCGAAAACTATATAAAGAGGGCAATAATAAGTATCACATAGTCATCATAAACTTTCATGTTACTGAAAAAATAAAAACATCACCAAATTTAATGTGCAAGGACAAAAACCAATATAAAAATTAAAGAAAATAATTAACAATCATCTAACCACAAAATAATAGTGTAGTTACCAAAAATGGATACATAGATCCAAGAAAATGAAAGTTTCGAAACAATAATAATCAACTGTACACAATACAACAAAAATGAAGATGAAACCCACACTTAAGACAGAACAAGTGCATGTACAGTCATAAAAAGTCACCGACATTTATAGAATTCACCGAAAAAGTAACAAAATGCACTAAAATTTGCAAAAATCAGTTCATGCGGGCAATAATAGTATCAAAATAGAACAAAATAAATAGACAAGAGTATAAAAATGTCATCGAAATTTTTTATTTTCTGACCAGATCTGGAATTTGGGGTTGTTGGTGATTGATTCGTCATTGCCCGAGTTGGAGGCTGGTCCATTTCATTGGAGTTCGCCGAAAAAAATGGAGTCGTTTTGGTCGTTGGTGGATGTTGTTGTGGTCGCTGGTTTCGAGCTCGTTGGAGTTGTTGTTATTGTTGGTTCGCCGGAGACAGTGTTGGTTGGGGTTTGGTTGATTCTTCGCTGGAGATGGCGATGGCTTCGGGTTTGGAGTTGTTCGGGTGGCGAGAGTGAGCTGGTTGGGAAGCTGTCGTGTCGCCGGAGCTCCGATAAGCTTCACCGTTGATGTTGTTGGTTGTTTCCTTCATTCCGGCGGGTTGGGTATCCCCAGAATAGTGAAACAAAGAGTGGACGGAGGTGAGATTGGGGGGTTGTTTCGGCAGTGAACTTATCGGAGATGGAGTAGAAAAGATGGGTATGTGTTTGGATGGTGTTCCGGTGAGGAGAATAGGAAGATGGTTGTGGAATATCAGAGTTTCGAGCTCCGGCTTAACGGAACAGAGACGAAGAAACAGTGGGGCCGTTTGGTTTGGTCGAAATAATGATGAGGGAATGGGAGGGACGGGGTTGTTCGCCGGAGTCTAAACCTGATGTACATCAAAGTGACGCTACTCCAAGAAGGCCTTTCACAAGAAGTCAAGTTAAGGACCTTCAAGCATTGCAATCTTTATGCATGAAGATGGAATGTTTGGAAGGTTCCAACATGGAACACTTGAAGATAGTAAATATATTAAGTGTCTACCATTTAAATTAGCTTGTAATTTAAATGAAGGGAAATTTAGTCTTTCTTTACTTTTTTTAACCCTTAGTATAAATAGTTGGCTATTAGGGTTTGGACATGAGTTTTTTGAAGATTGAAGACTTGTGCCTCTTTTGAGAGATTGAGAACCCTTTGTTGATTTTCAACACTTGTCCTAGAATTTGCAAGTAAGGTTACTACCTTTCTTGAGGATTCTAATAGATTAGGTGCTTTTAGTTCCCAATTAAGTGGTGTTTTGGTTAATTTTACCATTAGATCTTTTAATTGTTTGAATCTAATTGTGTCTATCTTTCTTTTATTTTTATCTTTAATTCCTATCTTGTTTCTAGTTTCTTGTTTTACATCAATTGGTATCAGAGCCAAGTATAGATTTGTTCTTACGAATCTAATCTTGGGTTTGGCAAAAAAAATTGCAAAATCCAAAAAGAAATCCAAAAAAAAAAAAAAATGGAATTGAAAATAATGAAATTTTCAAGTGGGTGTTGTTGGTTTTTGTTGAGAATAGTTTAAAGTGGCTGAATATCAAATTTGAGAGCATATAGAGTTGATTTGGTCCAACTTACCTCCATTTTCGCACCTAAAATTCCTGCACTATTTAAAGTGCAAAATTTTGAGTTTTGAAGCTCTTTTGTGTGAATATTTGCCCCATCTTTTGAATCTAAGTTGTTTCCATCATGGGTAAACTATATTAGGTTCTAATTTTGGGATATAAGGATGAATTTGGGGTCAATTTTGGATTCCAAAAATGGGTTTTTTTTCTTGTGCGAATTTCTTGAAAATTTTGGAGTTTGAGTTGATTCCTCGCTTCAAAAACTATTGGGTGTTGCTTAGAAATTCTCTATATTGATTGGGCAAACTTGATTTTAGTTGGGTCTTGATAAATTTGATGAATGAGGTATTTTGAGCTTGTTTTGAGTGATTTTTTGCTCAAGCTCTTAGATTGAGTTGTTTGGTGTGTGGGTAAATCATATTGTGTGTCAATTTCTATAGCTAGATTACATTGAGTATTAGTTCTACTTGTGTTATCTAGTTATTTTGTGTTCGTATTTCATTTTGCGTCAATTTCTTTCGTACTTTTCTCTTTCTAATTTCATTGTGTGTTTATTTCATTCCTAGTCCGTTAGTGTGTTCTGTCCTTCTTTGCTAGTGTCATAAACTCCATTCCGAACCAATACTTGAAAGCTTACTTTGAGCTTATTTGAGATTGTAGAACCGTGAAAAGTCTAAGGGATATCCTTGAGTGGTGAGATTATTTGAGTGTGGTCCTAAAAACCTACGACCTATGAGTGTATACACGAGTGAAAAGAAAATTGAGTGCAATCATTTGGGTGATACACTTAAGGGAGTGACTTGTGAGGTCCATTATTTTTACTAACCACTTTTCTTGTCTTAATTATGTCTTACATAGGTTCAAGAAGTTACAATGGATGTTTGGACGACAATGGAAAAAGGAGAATTTCATCTTATAATTCTACTTCTAGTAGTAGTTATTGTGAAGTTTTTCATGATTTTAGTGTTTCTTCTAGAAGAAAAAGGGAGCATAAGCCTAATGAAAGTTTGACTAAATTTGAAGTCATTGTGGAGGGATATGAGAGTGGTTGCACATTTAATTGCATTTTAGATGTAGATAAATTATGTTATACCAACTTCATTGATCCTTCTTTGGTTGAGTGGTTGAATATACCTTGTCATACAAAAAGTTCACCATATAAATATGGTGGAAGGTTGGTTGACAAAGAGGTGAAGATCATTATTTACCAGGGGAGATTACATTTTTAGATTGAAAACTCTTGTGAATTTATGGGTTGAATCCCTTTGTCTCTACATTAGATCTCTCTTGAATATCTTTTGGTAAGATTATTCATGTATGAGTTCAATTCTCTTCTTCCTTGAATTTATCTTGTAGTTGTTTGTTCAAATTAGAGAATTACAAATCAATATATGTTAGTCTCTAATTTACTTCAATTGTGGGATTGTTCCTTCTTTCTTCTCTATCTCCCCTCAATTTCTTGATTGTCTCTTGAATTTTCTTATCGTGTATCTCGTTTTACATCAATTGGTATCAAAGCTTGGATTAGATTTGTCTCCACAAATCTAAGTCTTGAGGTTTTATATTTAAAAAAAAAAATTGAACTTGATTGAATTTTGTTTGATATTATTCCTTGAGCTACATGTTGTTTTCTTAGTTTAAAAAAAAAAAAGATCAAAAAAATACATGGCTTAAAAAAAAATTGAAAGTCATTTTAAAGAAGAAACTTGAAAATGGGTTTTGTTGATTTGGTGTTTGGTTGAAGAAACTATTGGTTAGAAGTTGTTGATAGAGTTGCGGGGAGGTTGTATCTCAAATTTGAGCTCATTTGTTTGGGTATTGAAGGAGATTGATTCATAAAAAAAAAAATTTAGTGTCTTCTTGGAGAAGAAGATGAATTTGAGAATGACAAAATAACCCAAATCTTTCAAACTTTTTTTTTCCTCTTCTTTTTTTGTTAATTCTAGCTAGTTTACTTTGAGTATTAGTTCATACTTATTGTTAAACTAGTTCTTGTCCATTTAATTTGTTCGTGCTAAATTATTTCGTGCTTTTTTTCTTTCATTTCGTTGTATGCTTATTTGTTTCCTTGTCCTTTAGTTTTTTAATTGTCCTTTCTTGATTTTCATAAACTCCACTCCATCCCAAAGAAGTAGTACCACTTGTGAATTATTTGACGGTGTTGACTCTCAATGTTGGGTTATTCAAGAGTGGTAAAAGGCAAGAGTGAAGTGAGTTCATTTGAGGTTGGCCTTAAAAGCCTTTGGCCTTAGAGTGATACACGAGAGTGAGTGAAAAAGAGAGAAATACGTGAAGTGAGGGAGTAGTGAGGAACTTTTTCTACTAACTTTTTATTTATTCTTGTAGGTACGATGACTCAATTGGAGGAAGAATCCTCTAGCAAAACGGAAATGTTGCTTCAAAAATTATTGGAAGAAATGAAAGAAATGAAGGGGAAATTGGAAGATATGGAAAGAAGGGTGAGAAATCAAGAAATAGAAAAGCAACCACTTGAGATTTTCAATCCCACTGGTCAACATGATGAGGGATCAAGTAAGACTCCTCTTGATACAACTCCATCACACTTGATAGTGCAAGATACCCTCTCTCCTAATGCTACTTTACCAAGGGTTTGCAATCAAGCAACACTTCCAAAAGGGGAAAATCAACAAACAAATCTTCCACCACAAGCCACTAGACCTCAAATGAGAGCCCAATATAACCTTGAAGAGCGTGATTTTTTTGATGATGATAATTATGATCGTGGATTCAACAACATCAAGGTTACACTTTCATTCTTCAAAGAAAATAGTGACCCGAATGAATATCTTGATTGGATTGTGAAGCTTGAAAGGCAATCTAATCTCAACAATATGAGTGATGTCAAGAAAATGAATTATGCAATAAGTCACCTTGAGGGTTTTGCTTCTACATGGTGGGAGAAAATTGAAAGAGATGCTTTGGTGAATAGAGATTTTGTTACAAGTTGGAATGACATGAAAAGACGTATGAGAGAAAGGTTTGTGGGTCAAGATTATGAACAAGATACACTCAAGAAGTATTACAATCTTCAACAAGGAATCAAGAGTGTGGAAGAGTATTATGAGGAGCTAGAGCATACTAGGCTTTGAGCTAATGTCAATGATGAAGAGGTGAAGCTTGTGGCAAGATTTATCTCGGGCTTAAATAAGGAGGTAAGGCAACCATTGGAATTGCATCGTCTTTCTACTTTATATAAAGCTTATCAAATGGCAATCAAGTTGGAGGGTCATCAAAAGGAGAACAAGTCAAAGGTGCAATCTTCTTCTTCTTCAGGGGCTAAAAATAAGGAAGTTTGGATATCATCTTCTACTTGGGACAAATCCAAAGGTGCAAAGCAAGACTTCAAGTCCAACTTGGACAAAGGCAAATCAAAGGTGGACTACAAAGATGGAGGTAACAAAGCTAAACTTGAAACTCCATCTAAAATAAAGTGTTTTAAATGTCAAGGATATGGCCATAAAGCAAATGAGTGTCCTAATAGAAGAACTATCATTGCATTGAATGATGGTGGTTATCAAACGGAAGATGAATCTAAAGATGACAATGGGGAGGATGATAGTAGTGAAGATTTTATGGGAGAAGGTGATGGAGAAGAAATTAATGATGACGAAAAACTTGTTCTTGTTGTGAGGAGAAGTATGAGTGCTCTAGCAAGGGAAGATCTTGATCAAAGGGAGAACTTGTTTCATAATTGGTGTAGAGTTCAAGATCAATTATGTTTCTTTATCATTGATAGTGGAAGTTGTGTTAATGTTGCTAGTGTATCTATGGTAGAATAATTGAAACTTCCAACAAGAAGGCATCTAAAGCCTTATTGATTGCAATGGCTCAATGAATGTGGTGAACTCAAAGTAACCAAGAGAGTGTTGATAAAATTCAAGATTGGAAGTTATCATAATGAAGTACTTTGTGATGTTGTACCAATGCAAGCTTGTCATTTATTGTTAGGAAGGCCATGGGAATATGATGTAGGGGATAACCATGATGCAAGATCAAATAAATATGCATCTGTTAAGAATGGCAAAAAGCACATTCTTAACCCTCTTTCTCCTTTTCAAGTGAGTGTGGAATATAGAAAAATGGAAGAGTTAAAAGAAAAGCTTGAGAGAGAAAAAAAAGAGAGGAGTAGGGGAGCGAAAAATGATAACTCAAGAGAGGAAAAAGGAGAGGTTGAGAGCTCAAGTGAGAATGAGTTATCACAAAAAAAAAGAGGTGAGCAAGAAAAGCAAAAAAACAAAGGAAGAGAGAAAATGTGCATGATTTTGCAAAATCAAGAGAGTATAAAAGAGTTAAACATTGAGGATGCTACTCGAGTCATATTTATTAAACCTCAAGGTTATTCTTTGCTTTCTAACAATGAACTAACCTCATCGTCTTTGCCAAGTGTTGTTTCTTCTTTGTTGTAAGGTTATGAAGATTTATTTTCGGAAGAAATACCAAGTGGATTGCCTCCTTTGAGAGGAATAGAGCATGAAATTGATTTTGTACCGGGTTCTCAAATACCCAATAAAGCGACTTATAGGAGCAATCCTCAAGAGACCAAAGAATTGCAAAGATAAGTGGAAAACCTTTTGAATAAAGGTTTGGTGAGAGAAAGTTTAAGTCCATGTGTGGTGCCCGTAATTCTAGTACCCAAGAAGGATGGAACATGGAGGATGTGTGTAGATTTCCGTGTCATTAATAAAATTATGGTTTAGCGAATTCGAGGATGAATTCTTTTGAAGAAAGGGAGAGTGATGTACATCAAAGTGATGTTACTCCAAGAAGGCCTTTCACAAGAAGTCAAGCTAAGGACCTTCAAGCATTGCAATCTTTATGCATGAAGATGGAATGTTTGGAAGGTTCCAACATGGAACACTTGAAGATAGTTAATATATTAAGTGCCTACCATTTAAATTAGCTTGTAATTTAAATGAAGGGAAATTTAGTCTTTCTTTACTTTTTTTAGCCCTTAGTATAAATAGTTAGCTATTAGGGTTTGGACATGAGTTTTTTGAAGATTGAAGACTTGTGCCTCCTTTGAGAGATTGAGAACCCTTTGTTGATTTTCAACACTTGTCCTAGAATTTGCAAGTAAGGTTACTACCTTTCTTGAGGATTCTAATAGATTAGGTGCTTTTAGTTCCCAATTAAGTGGTGTTTTGGTTAATTTTACCATTACATCTTTTAATTGTTTAAATCTAATTGTGTCTATCTTTCTTTCATTTTTATCTTTAATTCCTATCTTGTTTCTATTTTCTTGTTTCACATCAAAACCTCCGACCATTTTTTGGTCGGCGTCATTGACTGGCTTGGCTGGTTGTTGAGTGAGCTTCGAAGCTCGTGGTGGTGTTCCGGTGGGCTAGTTGATGAACTCCGGTGGTGGTGGACCAAAAAAAAAGGAAGTTGTATAAAGGAAAAATAATAATAATTGTTTTGCCCAAGTTAGAAATTTTCACCACCATTAATTGTGAAGAGAGTGAATTAGTTTTATAGAGAAAATAAAACCACTCAAAAGCAAAACCATGTGCTCAATACCATGGTTTTGAAAAACCATGGGATATCCAAAATCATGAGTCATCCAAAACAATGACTATTTGATCTTATCCAAAACTATTGATATTTAATTTATCTGTGCAAAAAATATCTTCTCCATTTTTATGAATTAACGGACTGTGATAAAAAATAAATTAACAAATGTTTTTAATGCCACATAAGAATATGATTTGAGTTTAAAATAAAATTGATGATTTAATAAAACTCAAACAACATTTGTTTATAAAAACGATTGTGTAAAAAAAAATCAGTGACAGTCAATAATTAAAAATTGAAATAAATTGATAAATATCCTAGCATTTTCAACAAAAAGGATAATTACCAATAACTCGTGTTAAATTGAACTAAAATATGTAAAAATCAAATTTTATGCTCTTTAACAAATAAAAGCCACAAAAATGTTTATTTTGAAAATGTCGGTCCAAAATTGGGTGTCAACAGTAGCCTTGAAAAACCAGTTTTGCTTTATTTCTGGTTGTGTAACCAAACTCATTAGCTTTGTTTTTGAACACCTACCTGGTCCCGATAACAGTTCTGTTAGATGGCCTTGGAACCAGGTGCCAAACCTTATTTCATTCAAACTGATGTAGCTCCTCCTTCTATGCTTCCAGTTTGAGACTTGAACTTCTGCTTGTTTTTTACTGGGACCTGGTTCATCAGAGAGATCCCTTTTAAGTTCAAACTATTTCCCAATTTGACCAACTCAAAAAATGTACCTGTTCTTCCCATTTCCAAATAACATACTACCTCCTTAGAATGCCTTGAGTGAGAGAAAATCTTTCATTCTCCAGTCATAAGCTTAGAGCAACCACTATCCATGAACCATCTTTGTCCCATTTGGCTTCCTTCTCTCACTCCCACCTTCAAGCATAGTCATTTATTGGATTTAAGAACCCAAATAATCTTAGGTCCCTAGACATGGGAAAAAAGATGAATAAGGTTTCTTCTTTTCCAGGCTGGTAGAGTAGGCTTCTTCACAGAGGGACTTGGCCCCTTGAAATTTCTGATAAATTCAACATATCTCAAGTTTCTCTTTCCAACGTTGATAGAAGATTGACAATTGTACTTGTAGAGACCATTTTGACCACAGTGAGTGCACAACCAATTATCAGGGACAGAAACATACTTGTTATGAGGATTATAATGAGCTTTATTATTTTGAAAACCAAGGCCTTCACCAGAGTTGAACTTCAGATTGCTTATGTAAACAGGAATTTCTAAAGAGGCAGCCCAACGAAGAGATTTTGTAAGCTCCTCTTTTGTTATTTCAAGATTCATTTCAAGTTCCTTGTTTCGTTCTAGAGAGGCTGCAAGATCCACACTAATCTTGCTAAGTCTAGTCTCAAGATCAATCTGAATGTTGCTAGCCTTCACCTTTTCTTTTGTGTAATTTTCAGGCTAATTTAAGAGCTTAACATTCAAGGCATCATTTTCACACTTAACTTTCTCTAAGACCATTTCAAGATCATGAATCCTTGAGGATAAAGAGGTTTTTTTTAATTTCAGACTCATTTAAAGCACTGATTAAGGAGTCTTTTTCATTGACAAGTCCATGATAGGCATCAATGAGCACATTGGTCAATGATCTCAGCTTTTTATTGGAATAATTCTTTAAATTTTTTTAGACATCAAGAAGACTCACCTCATCATCTTTTTCTTCATCAGATTTGGCCATAAGAGAAAGCAAAGAGTCAAACCTTATGGGTTCATCTTCAAGAGCCAACATGGAAGCATCTTGTTCATCATTCCCTTCTTCAGATCCACTTGAAGTATCTCCCCGAGCGTCCAAGGCCTGCTTGACTATTTTGTTTGCTACTTTTTTTCTCCTGTGCTTGTCAGAGACTTGGTTCCTCCTTTGGGTCTTCTCAAGATTATTTTTGAAAACTCCTTGTAGCCTTTTTTATAAAGATAACACTTTTAAATATAGTAACCAGGTTTTCCACACTTATGACAACAGTCATTTCCTCTGATATTCTTGATAGAATTACCTATGCTTGAGAAGCTTCCACTTCTTATCATCTTTTGAAATCTTCTGGTGAGATACGTCATGTCCTGTTCATCACCGCTCGAGTCACTTCTACCAGCCTTGAATACCATACTCTTTTCCTTTTTAGGCTCTCTTCTCTCCAGATCTTATTGTCTCTTAAGCTCACACATTTTTAGATTCCCAATAAGTTCATCCAGAGTTAATTTTTGGAGATCTTTGGCTTCATAAATTGCATTAACCTTGCTCTCCCATGATGAAGGTAAGATGCTCAAAACTTTTCTGACCAGCTTGTGCATTGGAATGCTTTCTCCCAAACACGCTCACTTACAATGAGAGTGAAACTAGTGTACATATCTTGAATAGATTTGCCCTCTGCCATCTTGAAAAGATCATACTGGGTTATAGGATATCAACTTTTGATTGCTTGACTTGACTAGTAGTTCCTTCATGAGCAATTTGTAAGGCCTCTCATATTTGTTTAGCATTTTCACAAGTAGACACCCGATTGTACTCATCAGGTCCTATGCCTCAAACAAGAATAATCTTAGCCTTGTAATTTTTATAAATCTTCTCCCTATAACCTTCACTATTGTAATGAACCTCCAGGTCATTTTCTATGTTTCCTCATATTTTTGGAATTTTGTGTCTTCCCATAGCGTATACAGGTCATTTATGACTTGTTGGGACCATCGGTTCAATTTTTGGACAGTTTGTTTGGGTTTTAAGCTCATTTCTCTATTTTAGAGCTTTTGAAGTTGAGAAATTAGTCTTGGACCAAAATTTCTAGTAGACGACCTTGGATGAGAATTCTGACAGTGCCGTTAGCTCCAAAACGTGGATTTTAGTCTAGGGGGACCCTTGGTCCGGGTTCCAAGCTTATTTTGGACTATTGGGTGGATTTGGTGAAAATAGAACAGTGGGTGTGGGGCCCACTTTTTATCGAAACGACCTTGGATGGAAATTTTGATGCTTTCATTGAGTCTGAAATGTCTAATTTGGTATGGTAGCATAGTTTTTTTTGCACGCATGAGGCTCCAAACCAATTTTGAGCACCCGGTCGGAGTTCATTAGGACTTGAGTTTTTGCTGGTGCAGCAGCACCTGGTGCAGGAAACCCTTCCTCTTTGCATTTTCAAGGAGTTGACCACATTTGTGAAGGGTAAAGTCTTTGACTTTCGCAATTGTAAGCCTCCTATCGAGTTCGTGATGAAGGGTCTGTCCGATCCGGTCCAATCTGCTTTTCATCACGTCAGCGACCCTTGGTGTCGTGTTTCCGATGGTCCTTCTTGCTAGCCTTCACATTCGCGTCCCTTAGCCCGTGTTCACAAAGATCAATTTCATTGGCTCCCGTGTTCGCGACCAGGAACCCTCGCGATTGCGATGGATAATCCCTGGTCCTATATACTGCTGACTTTCGCGATTTTCCACCATTTTCCAACCCTTTTTCTGCCATTAAAGGTTCTAGGAGCTCAAGAACTTGTGGGAAATCATTCATTGGAGCTGGGAATGAGGAGTTTATTCCCTAAATTATCACTGAACTTGTGCAAGCATCCCACTAAAGTTACTTTAATTTTTTGAGGACAATATTGTTACTAAACTATGTATATCTTTTCAAAATAAGGTGAAACTAAGAAATAGTTAAAGACATGTTTGGAAAGCCACAAGATAATTGAAATTGAATGTAGTTACATAGTTTGACATGATATACAATATAAATTAACAAGTCAATACTACTAAAGTAAACAATTGAAACATATATTAAAAAAAAAAAATAGTACTCTTTTTATATTTTTTCTTTTTGAAATTTTTGAAATTTCTTACTTTTTTTTTTTTAATTTTACACCATTTATCTTTCATATATTTTCTTCTCATTTTTCTACCTTTACTTCTTATGAGTCAATATAATTGCTCGTATTTTTTATTTTCTTTATTTAGCACATAACTTGATTATTAGTCTAGTGTTTGAATTAAAGTAAAATTTTATTATTGAATGAGATTATGGACTTATGTTTCTTTTCTTTTGAATTATATTTTTACTTAGGTTATGGTGAAACTTATTTTATTTTATGTTGGAATTTCATATAATAATTTTTTTTAAAATGTTGAATTTGTGTTCCAATTTATTTGCTTTTAATAGTAATGATTTGTTATTCCATATTGCATGTCTTGCCAAACTGTGTAATTATATCCAATTCCAATTCTCTTTGTGGCCTTCCAAACATGTTTTTAACTATTTCTTAGTTTCACCTTATTTTGGAAAAATGTACATAATTCAATGACAATATTGCCCTGAAAAAAATAAAAGTGACTTTAGTGGGATGTTTGCACAAGTTCAATGACAATTTAGGGAATTAACTCAGAATGAGTAGAGGACATTGAGGTGATCATTTCTCATTAATTTCTTCATATAATTTCGGCCTAAATCCTCCGTTTAATTCTTTATTTTACTCTTATTTTCCTTATCACTTGGGGCTGATTCGAGCCCCAATTGAGACTCTGTTCGTGCTCAACTTTTGAGCAAGCATTTTTTGTCCTTCGAGGGACCTCGTGAAGGATTATTTTGAAATTTTATTTATGGGCCCTACGGGCCTATTTTTTACCCAATTTTCAACCTGAACTATTATATTGCAATATGGGTCTTGTTTTACTCGTATTAACATATAGATTATGATTTTGATAGGGAGAAGTCATTCAGACATCATGGAGTGAAGACGAGCAGTTCGTGGATGGTTTGAGACTGCAGTTCAGCTACAATGTAGGCTATGGTCTACTCTTATCTATAAGATTGTGTATTGTATAGACCTCATGCTAGGTAGGGATTATAGGATAGGTTTATACCTAGTTGTATCATGACTTGACCTATTTAGGGGATTTATAATAGAAATGTAACACGAGCCCTAGACTAAAATACCCGTTATGATTGTAGGATGCTATTACACTTGATTATAGACTTGTTTAAACATAGATTGACATGAAGGCTCCTTTAGTATAAGACTTACCATATTACTTAGTGAATTGTGCGATATCCCCCGAGTAGGTCCTTCCAGTAGCTTTATACCTTTGTTTACCTTAGTTTCCCAAATTATGGTGCTGATATCTTGTTAATTTATATATTATTGGGCCCAAGGTCGTGGTTACGATACCAGTTGGACACCAGGTTAGTATTTTATTCTTTGGAAGAACGCGGTTTAGTTCTTAGACGCTTGGATTCTTACATTTGTATTGTTTGGATACTGGTGATGACATGCATACATTTAGACGTATTTACGCTTATTTAGTGGTACGATTTCGGTTAGAACCTTGGTTTTACTACTGTTTTCTAAAAAGGGATTTATTCTCACTTTTTCACTTTTAAAATTGTTTCTCTTAAAATGGAAGTCGTACCACCCTTATTATTGGATTATGATATTTTAAACTAAACATACTACTTTGAAAACTTAGACCGAGGCTGATTTCAGTTCGATTTTGATCCACTCTTTTACCACTATTTATTCACGTTGGTAGAGGGAGATCCCAACCCTTTCTACATTATTATACCATTTTAGTCCCGAATTTGATCTCGGGCAAGGGATTTGTAGATTTATACTTGTTTAGTATCGGTTCAATTTCGAGCACTTATTATACTCTTATTTCTCTTCGGTACTAGATGGAGTTGATTTGTTATGACAGTTATTAAAAGTGTTGGTTTGGGACCAGGCAGTACATACGGATATCCTGAGTCCCCTATGGATTCCTCTGTTTGGGGACCACGTACTGGAAGAGGTGATATTCATAGGTTCTGCCTTGTGAGCCAGCAAGCTGAATGAGGTGTATATACTTAGTACGGTTTGTTACTCAGTCAGTATGGTAGTATTGGTTTACGTTGCATTCGTTCATTCATATGCATTGCCTATCACCAGTATAATTATTTGGTGCTTGTATCTATCGGTCTTATGGGGGGATGAATAGGTATGGGCTATGTTTGTTATTTGCTGAGTGATTGATTGTACCTTTCGAACTTATGGGGCCCGGTTAGGTTATTGTTTGTTCGGGCTAGCCGGTTATGTTATTGCTTGGATATTTTCATATAGTTCGTGGCAGGATGGTTATGGATTGGTACCTAAGGTTGTAGGTACTCTTCCGAGTTCCTTTCCTCTACATTATGTTAAACTTTATTATTAGTAGACTACCTTATTATGGTAAGATTTATTATTGTTCGACTATCTTATGATTATTCACTTTTCGATTAGAGACCCTGATTAGGCTAGAGGTAGCTCCCCTATTGTTTATGATCCTTGTGATGTTAGACTAGCTCCCTCAGGGTAGTATCTTCATACTTGGTTATCTATATAGCACGGTTGTTTATCCATTCTTCTCTAGCTACTATTTGTATATCATTTCCTTCATTCCTACTATTATGGTATATTGTATATCTCTTTCTTTACTCTCATATCATATATTGACTAGCAACTTATAGTATTGTGCTTTCATCCCTGATTACTGTAGCATCTGATAGTTTATCTTTACCTCTCCATTAACATTATTATGTTTTGTATCTTTAATAGTTGCCTGTAGTGTATATTCCTGTTTTACATGTTATTTATACTTGCATTATCTTTGGAGCTCAGTAGGCTGATGCCTACTGAGTACCTCGTGTTTGGTACTCATACTATACTTCTGCACCCTATAGATCATAGTACGATTTCTCGCTGCTGACGTGTGCATCGTGCGGAGCTGCTATAAATCGGAGATTTGGGGTGACCTCCCGACGTTCGGAGTTGTTCCTGCTTTTCGTCAATTACTAGACTGATCTTTATTTTGCATTTTGGAGACAATTCTATATATATTGGTTATGCTTACCTTGTATTCTTGTTTTGTTAGTAGCTCTTGTACTGACTTTACCAGATTTTTAGGTTACTTCTCTATATTAATCCCTTTAGTGGATTCTTTTTCCGTTGCTTTCTTTTTTTCTCTTGATAGTCCGTTACTCGTTGTTCCAGATTATGGTCTGGCTTACCTACTAGTGGGTTATGGTAGGTTCCATCATGACCTGAGAAATCGGGTCGTGACAATCGTAGTCTTTCCAGCTCTTGGGAGCAGATCGAGAAATTTCACCTTTTTTAATCACCTACATTGGCACATGAGAGCCGTCACAGATAACTTCCCATAGCTCGCTATCTTCAGCCATGATGAAAACATGCATTCTTGTCTTCCACCAGCCATAGTATTGTCCATTGAACCTTGGTGGTCTGGTTGTTGACTGCCCTTCCTCGAGACTTGGTGAAGCTGCCATCGAAAATAGGATCCTTCCTAGGTGTTAACCTTTTAGGAAGAACTGCTCTAATACCGATTGATCACTTATGTGAGTCCACCACAGCAACAAGGAACTAATTCAATACCTGGTCCTTGTATGAGGAAAACGAAGAACAGCAAGAACACAAAGTAAATAGTGGTAAACTAAATGATGAAGGATGTTTACGTGGAAACTTCTTTACTCAAGGGAGTAAAACCACGACCTACCCCAGTAGGATTTCATCAACAACTTCACTAATTACCAAGCAACAAAATCGATTACAACCTTATCCAATCTAGGAATTAAATTCTTAATCCCTAACCTCTTTTGGAGTAACTCTACTGTAGCATCTCTTCACAGTAACTCTACTGTGAAAACCCCATTAGCTAACTCTAGCTAAATATAGTCTAGAAATTAACCTCTTAATCCCTAACTCTTTTGCAGCAACTCTACTCCAACACCTCTTCACAATAACTCTACTGTGAAGACCTCAATAACTATCTCTAGCTAATCACTGGTTTGAAATAGAAATAGAAAAATATCTACCTACACAAAACCTCAAGATGAGGAGTGGGTTTATAATTTTAAGCACAAAATATAAAGACTTAATCAACCTAGAAACTAATACTTTTTTCACTATGAGCAAGCTAATTTCTAGGTTGCTGAAGCTTTGTCTTCAATGGTGAAAACTAGGAGCTTTTGCAAGAAGAATGCCTTTTTGAGAATGTGCAAAAAAACTCAAACTTCTCTCCTCAAGATGATGAATATATAGGATGAGCATTAGGAGTGAAGCTTTCTCATTGGAGGACTCTAATGAGGACCATTGCAGAGCACGTCCCATTATTCTGCGGCTGCTACCAGATAGTATAAAACACCTGACACATAAGAAAAAAGACAATTTTGTACTGCAGAAGTTAGGAGCATCAATTTACATACTTGGTCCTTCGACTAGGTTTGTTAATCATTAAAACATGAAAGGTAAAAGATAAGAGGGATCTGAACCCAACACAATCCGATCGTATTAGAACCCCAATAATACTGAAATTACAAAAGTTATATGCATCATCCCACTCACCATTATACTGTATAAGAACCTTAACTTGCTTCATATGTGCAAAATCCTTCACTGCTTCCTCTCACCAAACTTTAACAAATTGTTGGATTGATATCGTGTGGAAGATGATTTCATTTGCACATCTCTATAAGTTATGCGTTGTATTATGTTGCTATCACCCACAAAATTCGGTCAGTAGTTACGATTGTAGTTGCAGCTACCGTATTGTACGCAACATTATCTTCTAAGAGTATTTAGGAACAAGCATAATATGATATGACCACAATATTTAGGGCTTTTTTTTTTGTTAGCTAGTTTTTAGGGCTACAAAAAGTTATAAGCACTTTGGCTTCCTTAAAAAAATAGCCATAGACTTGAAAAGTGTGTAATCCTTGGGAGATATCTTATAAATGAATAAAGGAGAAACTTTTTGGATATAATTTTCTTATAAATTAGAAAAATAAATCCGGTAAATATATTTCTTTCGTCTATTTAAGTATACTAAATATGAGAAATATTTAATAAAATTAATTAGTCCCTACAAAATCTTCATTCTTATACTACCTATTAATTAGGAAACATTATCATCAGACCTACAAATCATCACTGTTAGCTATTACCACTAGCAATCGTTAAGTAATTTTAAAAATATTATGTTGATATATTATTAGATTAATTTAGTATTTTATTTCAATATTTGTATTTATTAATTTTTCTAAAAAAGATAAGTTGCATACATTGAAATGTAAGTTGTATACATTCAAATGTTGAAAGAACAAACTGTCTCAATTATTTAGTAGTTAAATCTTAATGCACCATTTTAATATTCAAATATACATTTTGATTCAAACATCTAAATCTTAAGATCCACTTGGCCATGAAAATTTTCCACTACTTGAAAATCAGCGTTTGGCCAACTTTGAAAATTTCAAACAACGTAAATTTGTTTACCAAACGCCTACTTAATGCACATTTTAATATTTATTTAAATTTAAATATCTTAATTTTAATGAAAATAAATACCAAGACTTTACTTATCCAAAAACTCGAGGATGCATTTCACACATTTTGAAAGTTTAGGGAAACATTTTGAGAGGCAGCATTTTTCTATTAAAACCCGATAAACCCTCTTCACATAGCTAGGGTTTAGTAAGAAAAACAAAATGGCGACTCATTGCATTGCTCGTTCACTCCGACGTGCCGCCCCTCTCCTCCGTCTCCGGCCACTCACCGCCTCCACATCCACCCTATCAAATGCCCCTCCGAGGCCGCGTACGGCGTTGGCGTTTTCACGAGGTTTTGCGACTCGCCAAACGACGTCGTCGTTAAGTGACCCGAACCCTAACTGGTCGAATCGACCACCAAAGGAAACGATATTGCTTGATGGATGTGATTTTGAACATTGGCTTGTTGTGATGGAGAAGCCGGAAGGTGATCCTACTAGAGATGACATTATTGATAGTTATATCAAAACTCTTGCCCAGATCGTCGGAAGGTTTGGCTCCTTTGCTCTGCATTTTTAGTTGATTCTCGTCCATTTTAATTTTTTACTTCCTCCGTCCATTTTTACCTGTCCAGGTAAACTATAAATAAAAGGATAATTTTACTGCATCATCCTTATTAATTATAAGTCATCTGAATGTTGAGAAATGAATAGGATTTAATAACAAATCTAAAATAGACATAAAATGGTAAATTATATCTTGATTTTCCAAACTGGACAACTAAGGCTGGATAACTATTTCTGGTGTATTGGACAAGTAAAGTTGGATAGAGGGAGTATCAATTTTTACTTGTTACTTTATGTGATGTTGTGCTACTCTTTATGTTTCATATACATTGGCCGCTGCTGAAAAGCTATAATTAGAGGTTTATTGTACCAAACTGACCTTATTAATGATGTTTTGGAATGTTAAATTTGACTACTACTATTTTATGTAGTTACTTAGTACTAAGGGTATAATGGGAAAAAAGTAATAAAAGTATCTTGATTTGCTAACACAGACAAGTAAAATGAAATATATGTTTTTTGTATAGGGGCTTAGTAAAATGAAATAGAGGGAGTACTGTAATCTTTTGTTACTCTGTTTCAATTTGTTTGTCTGGTTTTGACTTGGCACGGAGTTTAAGAAACTAAAGAAAATTTTTGAATCTTGTGGTCTCAATAAAGATACGTAGAATGTATGCCTTTTAATCTTGTGGTTCTAAACATGTCACGCCATGTTAATAGAATTAAGGAGTTGCCAAACAAGGAAAGAGATATTCTTTTTTGCATGGATTATGGACTCAAAGGGAAAGTAGGACAAAGAAATTGAAAGGGAGGGAGTATATGCTACTGCAGCAAACGCGGCCAGTTTGATTATGTTGTACCTTTGTTCAATGAGAAAATGTGTCAATTTCTACGGCATAAAACCTAATAATATTTAAAAAGTGAGGGAAAATATTAATACTAAATAAAATGTGTGCATTCCATTAATATGATATAAGTTTTTATGATGAGACAGATTTGTTCGTGGCCAAATGTTTTCTCAAATAAAGCATTTTCTGCCGAAACAAGGAAAATAACTTCCATCCTTGTGGTGGTAGTCATGTTTCTTTGAGAATATTAAAAATTCTACTCCATATCACTTGCATTGTGTAAAATGCTTTATCCAAATAAAGTATTTTCCACCAAGACAAGGAAAATGACCGCTCTACAGGGTAACGGTCCTCATTTCCTTCAAATTATGCCAAAATTCTACTATATATCACTTGCTTCAATCAATAATTTTGACATTTGTGTTAACTTTTAATACTCGAAACATATCTCCAAAACATTATCCTTAGACTGTATACTAATCCTAGTAGGACTATATATGTTACCTAAATTTATACCCAACAAAAAGATTTTCTCCATACTGAATACACCAAAACATCTAGTTAATTAAACCAAATATGACAAATAGCTTAACCAATGAGAAATGAAATAGAAGGAAAAGGGAACTTCCCTGTGCGGTGTGCCTAAGGGAACTTCCCTGTGCGGTGTGCCTATACTTCATTTTGGAAATGTATGCCTTGTGTGAACCAATATATACTTCTTTTGCGACAAAGTTGTTAGCTTGTGTTGATGAGGAGCACAAAGACTGTACAAGTGCTTGGCATAATAAATACCTGAAAGAAGGATTAGTTTATTTCTTTTGGATTGTTATGGATTAGTTTATTTCTATGGGTGGCTTATGTTAATAGTTAATCTTGCAGTGAGGAGGAAGCACGGATGAAGATATATTCTGTCTCAACTAGACATTACTTTGCTTTCGGTGCCCTTGTATCTGAAGAACTTTCTTACAAACTAAAAGGTAATGCAGTTGCTAACCCTCTCCCTTTTTTGGTAATTCATGACGGTGAGTAAATTGGTGGAAGTCCTAATCACTTGTTTCTTTCCATTCATGTCCAGAGCTGCCTAAGGTCCGTTGGGTGCTTCCTGATTCTTATCTCGATGTTAAAAATAAAGATTATGGAGGTAAGCAGTTCCATATTTTGCAGTCCTATCAGCTTAGCATTTCTGGCCAATCTTATCTTGGATTATTGCACTCATTATGAATTTAGAATGGGTTTCTATTTTTTTCTTGTCAAATTGTGGACAAACAGTAATTTGCTTTGCTGTAGCCTCTAGGCTAAAGCGCTTTCTTTTCAATAACATCTTCTGTCTGAATGAGCTTTCCTATCTGCAATTGTTATTTGTACCATATATTTAGTAAACTTGTAGGAAATTATTTATTTTAGAAGTTAGGATTGGATGTTTGATCTAAGTCGGTAACTTCATATTATCGTTTCAGGCCAATAGATTTGATAAGCTTGCGGTATTTGCTTCACGACTAAAAGAAAAGAAATATAGGTTCCATGTCTCTTGTCACTTTTTACAAAAAAGTTGGAGGCCTTTTCATAAAAACCATCAATCACCCTTTTTCGTGTTACCAGCATGCCCGTTTACTCCAGGGTAGACTGTATCTTCCAGTATATTATGGCATATGGTTGCAGAAAGTTGCAACTTTTAAGTATAGTAATTCTACGTGATTATAATTCTATGCACTCAAGGGTGTGGCCTAGTGGTTCAATGAAGTTGAGTTGAGCACCATGAGGTCTCATGTTCAATTCCCAACAGAGACAAACACTAGGTGATTTCTTCCCATCTGTTCTAGCCTTGGTGGACAGAGTTACCTGATACCTGTTGCTGGTGGGAGGTGACAGGTATCCCGTGGAATTAGTCGAGGTGTGCGCAAGCTGGCCGGAACACCAGCGGTTATCAAAAAAAAAAAATAATAATGTTCCTTGTAAACTTCTCATGTGGGTCAGTTATAATACTTTGTGCATCAACTAATTTTATGACTATTGTAATGCATGTTGCAGGGGAACCGTTTATCAATGGACAGGCTGTACCATATGACCCGAAATACCACGAGGAATGGGTGAGAAACAATGCTCGTGCTAATGAGAGAAACAGGCGCAATGACCGACCTCGTAATTTTGATAGATCTAGAAACTTTGAGAGAAGAAGAGAGATGCAGAATCAATCCAATCAGAACCCTGGAGCCAATATGGCACCCGGGGGGCCTCCCAACATGAGGAATGCACCACCTCCCAACATGGGTGGCATGCAACAACCAAACACCATGGGAGGGCCGCCCCATGCAGGCGGGATGCACCAGCAACAAGGCATGGGAGGGCAACCCCATGCAGGCGGGATGCAGCGGCCAGGCTATGGAGGGCTACCCCATGCAGGGATGCAGCAGCCGGGCATGGGAGGGCCACCCTGTGGAGGTGGGATGCAGCAGCCAAACATGCCACCCAACATGGGTGGAGTGCCTCCCCATAACTACGGAGGGCCAAACAATGCACCTAATTTCCAATACAATGGTGGACCAAACAATGGAGGCATGCCTTACCAAACAGGTCCAGGGCCAAACCAGAGCTATGCTCCTAATTCGTCTAGTGGGAACTATCAGAATCAAAACATGCCTGGAAGAGATATGCCGCCTCCTAATTACTAATAAGCAGTTGTAGATACGTGTTAGTTGGCAATGCTAGATGGTTTTATTTCACGTAAGTAGTAATGTCTTATGGTGTTTTGATAGCACGTTGCCATCATAATAGTTGGAAGTACGAATGATTACATATTGAGTTATGCAGTGTCAATTTATTGGAAGTTTCTATCTTATCTATTTCAGTGCCATCATCATATTAGAAGTTTCAGATTGTGCTAATCGTTATACTTTTTCAGCCTGCTATAGATTGAACTCAAGGCATGATAGTAATAAATTGATGCCGTGGAAGTTACACCCACTATAGTGGGGGCAAGGTAGGGAGGTTTTAACCACTATAGTTCATTCATGCATTAGGTATACTTGAATTCTTTTGCCAAGTGATCTTCATTCTAAAGTTGCAAAACTAGTGTCATACCATTTGGTTTGCAGATTAAATTACCTTGGGATTAAAGTCCTGTATTTAGTTGACAACACAAATCCCATTTTATACGACCCTTAAAAGCAATGGTAGTTGCTCATTTGAGAAGCTATGTTTTAGTATAGCGCAAGATTAACACTAGGGTTTCAGGTCAATGGAATCCAAACTTCCAATAAAAAATGGACGTTTGCAAAATAATAATACTAAAATAGCCAGGCAAACAATTTCTGGAACGACTTCAAATCTTGTTAAATAGCGATGGAGTTAGAGATGGCAATAGGGCGGATGTGGTGCTGGAGAGGGGGGGGGGGGGGGGGATGGGGATGGGGGTTGCCTTTTGTGGAGCCAGTCACCGATGACATAAGATTCTTCTCTGCTTGTCTAACTCAACCGTGGCCAGTGACGTAAAAGATATGTCAAAAACTAGCCAACTCTGCTTTCTAACGAGGTTAAGGAGTGTTGGCTTGTTTCCAACTCTGCTTTCTAACGAGGTTTGAGTATTGGCCTATTGAAACAAGATATTCCTCTCTTAGCTGGTGTTATGTTCTACTCGACTTGGATTATATATCCAAAAAGGTCTGCTCTCATCCATTCCACACGCTGCTCGTGCCAGATGCTACATCTTTTTCCTTTTCGCAAACCATCAGAGCTTATCTTTTCTTGTAGTTAGCTTATGTTTCCTCTTTTTATTAGTTTATTACTTACTCGGGTCTGGATTTATGCGGGGCGGGGTAAAACTACTTTAAAGGAATTTAGTGCGGCTGTTGTACGGGTTGCTATAAACATGAATTTTTTTGTTTAACGTGCTATTTTTCTGTTCTTTAGTGGATTGTTATGGAGTTTAGTTTTACAAAACTTAACATGAGTTCTAATTTTTCATTGCTATCGTGCATTTAGTTCTCAATTGTCAATAGCATGTTCTACAAGATTTCAACTATTCAGTTCCACCCAAGTACTTTCTAACACAGAAAAAATATTTGTTAGTCATGGCTTCTCTCTCTCTTTAGGTTACTTTGTCAGTCTTTTCTTAAATATTTTTGAAGCATTATAATTTCATGCAAAATGATACTCCCTCCATCCCATTTTATGCCTTATCCACAGATTCACTAACCCCTTATATTAAACACAGAAATATAATTATATCTCTAGCTACACGATCGAGATAATGCTCTATGCTAGTACAAATTAGTATAAATTAATACTACTTAGTGGGAAAATAAAAAAGAATTGTATGAAGTTCATTTTTAATATTAAACTCAATTAAAAAAAGAATGAAAACCATGCAGGCGGGGCTATGCAGGGGCTGGTGGGTTGGAGTCTTCGCGGGTTACAGGCACTACTAGTGCTAGTAGATGTGCACGTTGGATCAAATATGGACAGGTTGAAATACAACGAAAAGACTGATATGGGCAGGTTGAAATGCAAGGAAAAGACTGCGGACTGCAACATTGAAGAATGAACTAATTTTAACTCGATCAAATCTATCAGGTAATGTTATTGGGACTGGGGACAGATGATTGGCAATCCACTTTTTTGCATAACTTGATTTTACAAGATGGATGACTCGACCCAATTCTCCTTTTCTACAGGCAGCTTATGGTAATCCTGAAAAACCGAGAACTCTAACATATGTGTTCTTTCAATCAGATGAGTGATGGCCATTACATTGAGCTTCAGATTCCCAGAATGACCCAAGGACACAGCTCCCGAAGAAGACGGGGCCAAAGTTGTCCAGACATTCTCATATGCCAATGCAAGTAGTGAATGATTGGAGAAAATAATTCTCTGTCATTCTGTTTCCACTGTGAAGAATCTGGCTTCTGCAGATACTTCAATAGATTGAGCGCCAGAGGATGCAGAACTGAAGGCTTTTCCATTCACATCCTCTGTTGTCTTCTTGGCAGAACGAATCTGATCTGCAAGTGAAACTGTTTTTTGTACTTGAGGTCTCTTTATGAATGCTACATCGAGCCTTTCCCAAGCTCGACAATGTTCTCTACAAACATGACTGAGTGTGGACTTCTTCTTCTTCTGAATCTGTGAACACACAGGATATGGCATCAGTTATAAAATCAAAAGAAAAAGGCACCAAGATGACAACTTTTTAATCACAGAAGAACTGTGAACATACAGAATATGACATCACATATAGAACACAAATAATGCGACCATTTACAACTTTTTAGCTCCACTCAGTTCTGGAATTCATTTTGGGATATTTTCTAGGTCAGTGCTAACTTGTGCAGCAGTTGTGTTTCCTTTTTCTAGAAGGGAATTGAGCAAAAAGTTCAAATTTTGATGTTAGGGAAAATATAATCTCTGACTTCATTTTAGCAGCAACGGGTAATTTCTTGGAATGGACAAAGCAATAGAAATTGATCTACGGGATCACATAGGTGAGAGTATACCAAATGCAACCATGCATATTTTACTCAGTGTTCAAGCGAGGTTTGTTGAGTTCTAACCTTCACTAATTTCGCCTTGAGTTTCAATTCTTCAGCAACAGCTAACTCTTCTTTCTCTTGCTTCGACCGTCTTCTTGATTTCTTTATTTTTCCTTCAACTTTTTGCTTTTCTACTCGTTCTTTTCTCCTTTGAGCAAGTCTCTGCATCTTTTCTGTCTTTCTCTGTGCTGCTCTCTCAGCTCGTATGCGTGCCATTTCTTTTGCCTTTGCCTTTTCTGCAGCCAATTGAAGCTCTTTGAGAGCTATCTCTCTTTTAATTTTGTCGTAGCTGTCCCATTCTAATTCTTCTTGGCCGCTCCCACCTACCTTAGCAGCATTAGCTATGCTTTCAGCCCATGACTGAAAAAATTTCTCCCTTGACCTTTTCCATTTTAATCGTTCAGCCCAGAGCTTTTTGAGAGAGGTGCGTATTTTTGTCTTGGTCTGGTTGCTGCAAAAGAGAGCTATCATTGACTTCCAGATTTAAGTCGAAAAGGTCTATTTTGGCAAGTTATTCTTTGAGGTGAACTATTCACGCTGCAGTTAAGAGATAGTGATATCAAACAGTAAAGAGAGAGATTTATGGCTATACTGGCAACTTCCTAGTAAACACAAAGGTTAGCACAGAAGGTCACGACACCACACGCGAGTATGCTAAGGAAGAGACCCTCTACTAAATAACTTCTAAAATTTTAAACCAGTGAGTTCAAAGTTCTTAAAACAAATTTAAAAAGAGAGCAGAACTATTGTTTGGCAATTGATTTAAGGCGTCACCACACAGCCTATGCATAGCATGAACATGAAATCATGAAAAAACGAACGAACATCTAATGTTCACAAAATTTGCGCGTTGGGCGGCTTAGCAGGAGCATGTTTTCCTTGCTGGTCAATTAAGACTGGCTGTATGCAGAGTCATCTGAAACAGGGCACAAGTCTGCTGAAATTTTGCCTATTGGACTTGAGAGGTACCTTTTAAAGCTCTAATATCTTGATATTCCTCTGTTCAGAATCATGTGGACAACATTTCAGTCCGGTTTACTCCTAATGACCCCTCTTTCCTTTGGAGGATGGAACTATCTACTTCGTCTGAAGTTCAAGACGGTGACTCACTAAAAGAAAACTTTGAGCGGACAGTGTTCTGAGCTACTACAGCATTTGTTTAACATTTACGGCAATGATGAAATGACCGCCTTCTCCTGCTGTTAGTTCTCTGTTAAGCTCTGTTGTCTTGCTTCAAGCCTCCTCATTCTGTTGTTTCGTTGGTGGAAATTTGGTGGGAATTATGACAAGATTTCTAGTGCTTTGTTTTGTCTGCTATGAAAGACTTTCCACTATATGTGGATTATTAGGTAAGCCTGCTGATAGTATTTCCTGTAGTTCAAACGGAAGCTATTTACCACCTTTTCTTCTTTTGTCCCTGCTCCAAAGAGTGATGACAGCAGATGCTGCAGCTACAAGATGCATGGAGATCCCAGAAGTCGTATGCTCAGACAGATGGGGTAGAATGATTTCTTCAGCTTGCCGCAGTGAACATTTAAAGGTGTGTCTGTCAAAAACTACCATGCAGTCTGTTTATCAAGAAAGAAAAAGGGGGATGGGGGAACCTATGATACAGTCTCTGTTTAACTATTCGGGTCAGTAATGACATAAGAGGAGGTAACAAAGCTCTAGTGACCAGCTGAATTGTTTAAATAGACATCTCATTAGCAAGGAAAATGATTGTGGCTAGTCAGAAGCACATACAAGTAAGAAGAACCGGGAGTAAGCAGTTGGAACTTTAAGCAAAATATATTGCTTAATATAGTGTTTTTTCTGTCATTCGCTTTTCCAAGGGTATTCCCTTCTCTATGCAGTAGTACTATCTTCTCAATGGTATCTTTAGCTTGAACTTGGACAAGGAGAGCGAGAGAGAGTCTCGATCTACCAAAAAGCCGACATATACAAACACATATTCCCATTAACTTAAGTTAGTTGTCCCCTACTCGTCTGTAAATGTTACCCAAGATTGTCCCAAATCCTGAAATTCATGTTTTATACAACTAAGCTAACTCTTGCACTTAACAAAGCTCGTGAATGTTGCTTATTCCTCAGCAAAGTAGAACATGACCTCATACTTTGGACCTTAACTCTCATTACACATACCAAAAATCCTACGCTTTGCAGAGCACTCGTAGCTGACTTGAATATTTTATCAAGACACAATGAAGTATAGCTAAGTGCAAACAACTTCCAATTATAATAAAGACGAGAGGGGAAATACCTGAGAGAGCGTGGACATTCAGACATCTTTCGTCTTACCTGAAATAAGACAAAATATATTTTTAAAAAAAGAGTGATATATATGTACCATAATGGTCAGTCACGCTACAATTGTTATTTCTAATTGGTAGAAGGAACGTTTTGATGGGGAAAAAAAGGAAAAGAAAATGGAAAAAGAGCAATGGATATTGTGGTCTTTCATGTGCAATTTAAAATTTCAAAGCAGAACTAAAAGTACAGACAGTTTGGAAATAAAAAAAATTGTAAATTAAATAAACTAAATATTTTTCTTTCTTCCAACAGCACATGTTTCATATCTATTTTAAAAGTAAACGCAACGTGAAGGACAATGTACAATTGATTCTTACATGACTTCACCTTGGGATCACTCAAAGCTTCTTTGGTTCTCTGTCTGATCTTTTCACGAGTCTCTGCAAGGTACTGCAAATAGTTAAACTACACAGATATATGTAGTAGAAATTAACATACCACCGTCCATATAAACCCTACCTGGACTGTGTTTCCTGCCTTTGTTCCATGGCACTTTTCCTCTGTTAGCTAATCCAATCTTTCTTCTTCTTTCTACTTCCTTTTCCATACCATCCTTGCTGTTAAAACCTTTGTCTGTGTTGGAATAGTCCTCTTCTTGAAAGTCTTCAGTCAAAACTTGCTCCTTGGACATATCAGCACTTCTTTTTCTTGCATTACATCTTATTAAATGCAACATCTCCGCCGAGACATTTCTGGCATAGAACAGTTTATATGAGTATTCACCTTCGGATGAAATAGCAAAGCCTGATGATAGGGAATTGTTCTGAACCATAGATGCATGATAGATTAACTTTAATATGCTCAGTCTACTTCGTGTACAGTCAGCCACACAGACCGTAGTTGGGGAGAGAAAAGTTCTACATGGGGTATTGATAGGAAGGTGAGAAGGAGATAATTTCCTGAGGAATAAACAAATATACAGATCAGAGCTGCTTCCAATAAATAAAATTAATTAGACTACATGCAACTCAAAGTCAAGCCTACTAGTATGCAGCCAAAAGCAATACATCTGCTGCCCATTTCTTGATAAACAACATTTTTATTCTGTCAAGGCAATGGCCCACTGCTCTTACAAATTCTTGTTGTTAAAATATGGATCTTGGACCTAATCCAACCCCAAAAACTAGCTCAAGAGGTCAGGATTGCCAAAGACCATATATGGATACATATTTGCCTCCCACCACCTATGTGGGGACTTAACAGTTGTGTCAGAGCTTTGTTCTGTGTCTACCACAAAAAGCTATGGTCTGAATTGTCTTACCTTTTTGCGCGAGAAGTAGAACAGAATACCAAACCATAAGCTGAGTAGAAACTGAAGCAGACCTAAACATTTTGAGTAAAACTCAAGTAGACTCAAGTGAACAGT
Organism: Capsicum rhomboideum; assembly: GCA_031232105.1. Lineage (NCBI taxonomy): Eukaryota > Viridiplantae > Streptophyta > Magnoliopsida > Solanales > Solanaceae > Capsicum > Capsicum rhomboideum. Next base: position 139,999,151 of record CP124716.1, read on the forward strand.
CAGGAAATGATTCATAAAGGTTTTGACTTTCAAGACAAAACCAAAGAAAATAAAAAGAACAGAAGGAGAGGAGAGGAAAAATAATGAGACTACAAAAGTTGGCTCAGAACTTCGGATACATGAAAATAAAGCAAAAAATGATAACTGCAAAAATGACTGACACTGTATTACAAATCCTATAGGAAAATATCACCAATTCGCGGGAAAAACTCTTCTATGCTTAAATATTTTACCAAGTGCATAGTTCTTGAACAGGAATCGTGGTAGCATTCATTTACAAATTTTTACATAGCTCGACTTTATGAACTTCACATAAAGTACTACTCCCTCCGTTTCAATTTGTTTGTCTGGTTTGACTTGACACGGAGTTTAAGAAAATAAAGGAAGTTTTGAATCTTGTGGCCTTAAACTAAAGATATGTACAATGTACCAAAATATTCTTTAATCTTGTAGTCTTAAACATGTCATGTGGAAATTTAGAACTAAAGAATTGCCAAAAAAAGGAAAGAGACGTTCTTTTTGAAACGGAATAGAGAGGAACGTAAGACAAACAAATTGAAAAGGAGGGAGTAATAATTTGGGATCTCAATCCTGGAATTTCTCACCAGAAGGATCAAAGTACAAGTCACCCAATTCATCAAAAATATGGCTAGGCAAATATCAACAATCAACTTAACCCAAATCACCAAGAATTTCAAATCACCCAATGCCATGCTTATCTCTCAACAATCAGTTGCCAGGGTGGTTTTAATTTTTAATTACTAATTTCCAGCAAGTGGTAAAGGAATCTTCTATACATTGGTTAATAGGGTTAAGCCCCCCTCAATGTGGTCACATTGCATAATTTTTTATTTTTTCCCGATATCCATGGTGTCCGGGTCAGCTTGTGCGCTTGATTGGAAGGACTGATGCAATTATACCTTTCCTTTTCTCGCTACTACTTACTATTACTACGTAAATAGTTTCTTTTAGTTTTCTTCCTTCAAAGAGCTTCATTCGCTCCTTACTTAGCTTAGGAATGCGCAACTTGACTAATTCCACCACTGTCCACCAAAGTTAGGACAAACGGGGAGAAATCACCTAGTGTTATTGTCTCTGCTAGGGATTTCATTGCTCAATTTTAATGGATTCTAAGACTTCTCGGTGGCGGAGCTACAGATAGTTTTGGCTCAAACCTCGAGAACCCAATAAGCTAATATGTATAAATAATTTATCGAGAACCCAATAAGCTAATTCTTTTAACGATTCAGAACTCATAAACTCAAAATCATAGCTCCGCCTCTATCCGTATAGAGAACATACTAATAGTTCTAACATAAGAAGCTCGATAATTCATCCACCAACAGCGTTAGAAATTTGAACACATCTAGCAAAAACAAATGGAAATGATACACTCCTAGAAAAGAAAAAAGAAAAAAAGAAGAAGCAGAAAGCGCTTTTGTTCAGATTAAGGAAATGGGGTTTCTGAAAGCTTACATGGGGGAGAAGATTGAGAGGCGCATCAACCATACGTTTCTGATAACTCTCCTTCCTACTTACTATTTCCTCTTTATTTTATTTAGACAAGTAATTTCCTTTTTCGGAAAAAAGAAAAAATAGTGTAACTTTTATTTGTGTTTGACTAATTCATTTAAAAAGTGTGTTTGATAAATAGCTTATATTTGACTAATCTTTTTTAAAAGTATTTTTGAGAGATAAATTACAAAAAAAGACATGTATAATGAACTTTAACTATTAAGATTATTTTATAGAGAGAAATTATTTTAAATATCTAATATAATATTTTTAATTAAATTTTTATTTTTTTAATTAAAAAGTACATATTATAAAAATTTCAATCAATATTTATATACACAGATACATTAAAAAAATTTATTAAATATTGATATAATACTAATATAATAATTTAAATATACTTAAAAACATCAAGCAAAATGAATTTAAAAACTATTCCATAAATTAAATCACTATATATGAAAAAGTTCACCACAAAAATAAATAGTCCTTCATACATCACAAAAATTCTCAATGATTTCATCCGTAATTTTATCACGTAATATCTCCATAATAGTAGAAGATCTGTCTTGTCACTAATAATAAAAAATAAAGAATTATATGTTTATTTATCATCATCATCAATTATGTTTTTGATTTTTTTTAAAGAAAAGGAGTGAGAAATAAAATAACAATGATATATAAATCATAAAATAAAATAAAGAATTTATGATGTAAAAATAAAGAATAAAATTTTAATCAAACTTTATGACCTATGCTAATTAATTAATAAGGTGATATATGGTATATATGTTTTTTTTGGTCATGAAAAAAATAATTTTCTACTTCTGCTTCTGTTTTTTTTTCATTAGCAGAAATTTATGTTTCTTCCCAACAGCAGAAAACTATTTTTGCTTTTATCTAAAAGTAGTTTTATAAGTTACACAAACACCCTACTTATCAAAAAAAGTGTTTTTTCTATAAAAAAAAACACTTTTGACTTCCTAACAGTAATCTCAAACAGGCTTTTGGATTGTTTTGATAAAATTGTTAGTTTCAATTAGAGTCGTCAATAAGGACAAGCCCAGCCTATCCGGTTGGCCCCATGGGCTTTGAAATTTGACAGGCAATATGGGTTGGACCATCATCTTGATGAGATAGAAAACATTCTGCAATAGTGATCTATCCCGTCAATCCCACCCGCGAGCTATCCATTCTAACCTGTCTTTGCCTAGCAAAATACGTCTAGGTCTCCCTCCGCTTGCCTATCTCAGTAGGAAATTGGAACAGTCTCCGATTTCAAAGAAAAAGCTGAGGCGAGAGCTATATACCTTCTGGAACCGGAGCAATAACTGCTATAAAGTAAGGAGATGCGCAGGAACGATCCCTAAAGCAAAGACTCGGAATGCTCCACGACTAAGTATACCCATTCAGACTCGCTTTTGTTCAATTATAAAAAAATAAGCACTTTGATGAAGATTTATAGCATCATTCAAGTAAACACAGATTAAGATCGTAGAAACATGAGCTTGTGATATAGCTACACCTAATTCCAGACCGGTTAATGCAAGAACTATAAATAAAGGACCAAGATCCCCTATGAACTATAAAAGATCATTCATACATAGCATAGTCCAAGCGAACCCCGGCCGGCGTGGCGCTGCTGGATGCTTCTGATCAATAGAACACAAAGAGGAGGAGTACGAGTTCGCTTCTACTCAACGTGCTGCGACGGTTTCGTCCATTTTTAGAAAAAAAAATTATTTTTAAAATTTAAAAATGACCAACACAGAGTCAAGGAGGTGATACTTAATAAATAGTGATTATTTATAAAATTTCAGAGTTTATATTTTGGTTGATTACACTATTTGAATTTTGGACGTTATAATATTAATATATAATGGTTTAAGTAGACTTTGAGTTAGGGATCCTCTTATAATATTTTTATTTTTAGTAGTTTACATTATTTTTATTTTTAATTATTTTTTATTTGGCCCATAGACCGACTCAACGCACATTGCTCAAGTACCACGGACTGGGCTAAAAAGCCCTATTCTTAAATGAGCTTCAAAAATCTTACCTCAACCTTATCAAATTACGATTTGGATTGGACCAGCCCAATAGGCCTAACCCATATTGACGACTCTAGTTTCAATAATGTTAAAATAAAAATGAGAAAACAATATAAAATAGATGCACTCTAGAGAGAAATTTCCTTTTTCTTCTTGTTATTCAATAATCACAATATCACCTTCTAACTTCACATGATTATAATTGAGAGTATTATTTAAGAGAGAGAAACTCTCCCTTCTCTCTAGAATTATACTCATAGCATCATTCAACTATGTCCTCACACCTACTTCTAAGCAACCCAACAATTATTCAATACCACCCAAGCCACCAGATCCCTTGGTACCCTCTCCTTCTATGATATCTTTTAAATCGAAATTATTAGCCTCAGAAAGCTTAACTGATTTGAACATAGAAGATTGCTTAGAGTCAAATGATATCCATAGTCCCAAGGAAAACACTAGTCCCAAGGAAGCCAATGATGAAGATATCGGGGAAATGGCCAATGGAATAAAAACCATTTTTTGCTCAAAAGAAGACAATGATCACTTATGCTCCCCTTGAAAACACTCTCTCATCATTAAACTTTTAGGTAAAAAAATAACTCACCAATACTTGAGAGAACAACTTGTGTCTCTATGGAAAATCACAGAAGCTTTCCTTTTAATTGATTTGAGACTGAATTTTTACATAGCCAAATTTACGAAACCAGAGAGTGTAACTCAAGTTCTCCCAAATGGACCTTGGTTCATTAATGGACAATATCTATCAATTAAGCGTTGGAAGCCGAATTTTGTTCCGGAGAATGAGAAAGTTATGTACTCTGCGGTTTGGGTCCGGCTTCCACAATTGCCCACAGAGTTTTACGATGGAATCCTTCTAAAAAAAATAGGGAATGCGACTGGGAAGCTATTGAAGGTGGATGCATGTACTAGCTCTACTTTACGAGGACGTTATGTCCGTCTTTGTGTACAAATTCCTATGGAAAAACCAGTCCTAAGTTGTATACAAATAGGAAACCATAAACAATCAATCTTATACGAGGGTGAGGGGTATCTCTGCATCGCTTGTGGAAGATTTGTTCATACAAAGGAAAAGTACATTTACTATCGATCTCATCCACCCAAGGAACCCTCTCAACAGGATACTTCAACTCCATCAGAAAAAATTACAACTCGAGAATGGCAAATCATTAAATTCCCCGCAAAAGACAGACTATTACAGGGAAGAAGCCTATGGGAAAAGAGGAACAATAGGTCTGATCCTTGTCAACTACTGCGAATGACAAAATAATAAAGGTGACAAGTAAGATAGTAGAAAAGATAGGTACGCCATTTACTACTTTTAATTTCTCCTCGCAATCTTCCTCTGACATAATGCACCAGTCTACTAAAAAAATCCCTACTAGTACGTATAAAAAATGTTTTCGCCCCACCAATAGGGATAATTTGACTCAAAATAAAAATCTTGATAATAAATTTGAAGCATTAAATGCGGAGATCTCCTTCTCTCAGCAATCAAATTTTTCAGTCAATATTTCTAATCAGTAGAGCCCCTCTTCTTCAAGAAAATTTGTTCTTAAGGAAAAAGAGGGAAAAGTTGGGGGCCCATCGGTACAAATGAGGAAAAACTCCTCTATTACTCTGCCAAACATAGCTAGTATGGCAACACCCATAGAAAACCCTAACTCTACCCCTGCTATAATAGTCCTACAAAAACCTTACTGCCTAATGTCGATAGGGCTGAGTTGGCCTTATAATTGCCGCCTTCCACGCTACTTGACATCAAAGAAATCCACTTGTCATCTCCCCAAATACAATTGGCACATTCACATTACATGCAAAAGATTTTTGAAAATCTTTCTACTAATTCCCCTGTGCTTCCTTCAATAAATATTACTTCTACTTCACTGTCACACACATACTCTCAATCATTACTTCGCTTATCTTACTCCAACTCTTTGTATTTAACTACCACTTCATCAGTCCTAACAAGGAGAAAAACAGTACTTATACTCCATCAGAAAATTTGGCTACCACCATTTATACACCCAACAAGAAATCTAACAATGAACAACTTCCCTTTGATTCTCCTTCATACAGCTCGACATCCTGGTTCGAAAGAGCTCTTCAGGGCCAGGCATCCCTCTTCTCCATGAACATAAATGGAATGAAAATATTGGTAATACTCCAGAACCAGAACTTTCTAGCGCAACTAATTTTGGAGGGCATGAAACAAACGATCGAATACTTTGTGAACCAAATGTGGATCACCAATATGATAGATCCACTTTCTCCCTCAGTCACTCCATAATTTATACATACCATGCAAACTCTATGGAATCTTTCATATCTGCTAAATCAATTCCAGAATATGAATGAAATTGCTCAGACTTCGTTCTTTACCCCACAAGAGACAATCAATGCCAACCTGTTTTTCTTTCCATAGAACCCTATATCAGTCCAACAAGGCCAATTTATCATGCCCAATCCTCCTCAAATGGTTTCGGTACAAGAAGAAATAAGGGTAGTTCCACTGAGACGGACCTCCTTCACAGAAATTTCAAACTTCAAAAATGCATCTCTCATGATTTTTCCAAAAAACGAGGACAAAAAGTACATACTCCTGTGCCAGTGGCACTTCTCAAGAGCTCATTCAATTTGAGACCAGCTATAAACAGTGCCCTAGCCAAGTATGCAGTAGTGATGACCCCCGACACTAAGATGTACTTAGTTTCCAGCGGGGGAGGGCTTTAGTTCTTATTCTACCCTTTTTTTGTCCATGAGGCAAGCTACTTGTTTAATTGTGTGGAATACTAGAGGGGTTAGTAATGATAACTTTAGGTGAAATTTCAGGGAGTTGATTAATACCCATAAACCTCCCCTTGTTGCTCTATTGGAAACTAAGCTCACGGACCATCTAGGACTTATGCACGAGTTTGGATTTGTTGACTATTAAGAGGTCCCAGCCCAAGGAAAGTTGAGGGTATAGTGCTTTTGTGGCTGACCAATTATGTTAGTGTTACACGTCAAAGTCAGACCCATCAGGAGCTCCACGCTATGATCAAGGTACTTCCCCAAACTTCTCATTGGATGTTTTTTTCAATTTATGTCAGTATTATCTTTACTAATTGTAAGTCCCTTTGGAAGAATCTTGAACATATTTCTAACTCTCTTGATTGCCCTTGGTTAATCGTCGGTGATTTTAATAAAATTCTCACCCAAAATGATAAATGGGATGACCGTTATATTAACTGTTATAGAAGCTCAAAATTCTGGACCTGTGTTAACAATTGTCAATTAATTGACCTTGGCTATAAGGGGAGTAAATACACGTGGCCTAACCATAGGAGCAATAATAAAGGTTTCATTTTGGAAAGAATTTATCGAGTGCTCGCTACTAATGACTGGCTTGCTATGTGGCCTAATGCCCATATTACTCATCTTTCAAAAACTCATTCGGATGATAACCGTTTACTTATATCCCTTAGTAATCATTATTCTTGTGGTACTACTAAGCCGTTTAGATTAGAAATTTTTTGGATGGATCATCCGGACTTCCACAGGATAGTTGTTAATAGTTGGGATAACAAGGATTATCATAATGCCCTCCCTGACTTTAGACAAAAAATTCTTAGTTGGAGTAATAATACTTTTGGTAATATTTTTAATAAGAATAGATATATTTTAGCTACGCTTGAGGGAATTCAAAACTACCCTGCTTATCCAACTAGCAGTTTCCTCCAAACCCTGAAAACTAGTCTTAAGTTGGACTATAATGAGATTCTCAGGGTAGAGGAAGACTTTTGGAAAATAAGATCTCGCATATATTGGCTTAGTAAAGGTGATGCAAATACTAAGTTTTTCCACCTTTTTGTCATTAATAAGCGTAGAAGAAATAAAATTAGTTATTTTAGGGATGATAATGACAATTGGATTACGGATCCTAATAGGATTGCTAGCCATACTTTAAATTATTTCACTAATTGTTTTACTACTAGTCATGCTACCTCGGAGTGGAAGCATATGAGGAGTTCTCTGACTAGCCTCCATAAAAATGAACTTACTATTCTTGATAGTCCTCTTCAAAATATTGAGATTACTCAAGCTTTATTCTCCTTCAAACCTTTTAAAGCCCCCAGACCGGATGGTCTACACCCCCACTTCTTTCAGTCTCAATGAAAAAATGTTGGGAAATCTGTCATTAATTTGTGTCATCAAATTTTTAAAATTCAAACTCTTTCTGATTCAATGAATGATACTTTATTATGCCTCATTCCTATCAGCTGCAAAACTATCGTCCCATAAGTCTGTGTAACACGACTTATAAAATTATTACTAAGATTATTGCTAATCATATTAAGCCGCATTTAGCCCATCTCGTTGGTCCTCATCAAACCAGTTTCCTTAAAGGTCCTAGAGCGTGTGATAATTCTATTCTTGTTCAAGAGCTTATGACCCACCTTAAAAAGACCAAAAGCAAAAGAGGTAGCCTAATCCTTAAGTTGAATTTAGAGAAAGCTTTTAATCGTGTTGAATGGTCTTTTGTCTACCGTACCCTTCTCTTATTTAAATTTCCCCCTAACATTAGTAAGCTCATCATGCACTATATTTCTACTAGCAATTTTTCCATCTTGGTTAACAGAACTCAAACTAACTACTTCTCTCCTTCTCGAGGAATCAAACAAGGAGGTCCTATGTCCCCATATATATTTATCCTTTGTGTGGAGCTCCTTTCCACGTATATTAACCACCAGGGAGATATCCTTCAATGGAATCCCATTACTGTAAATAAAAAGAAGCCTCCCCTATCCCATCTTTTTTTTCGGGGATGACTTAACGCTTATGTTGAAGGCTAATAACAAGTCTATTAATACTATGTTCGATTGCATAAATTTAAGTTGTCTGGTCAAAGGATTAATGCCTCTAAGTTTAAAGCCTTTTTATATCAAAACTGCTCGAATGATATCATTACTTTAGTTAAAAATAGTTTCAATATTCTTCCCTCGGACAACTTTGGTAAGTATCTTGGTTTTCCTATCCTTAATCACAATCCTAAAAGTGCTGATTTTCAATTTCTTCTTGATAATATGCATAAAAATTATCTTCCTAGAAAACCAACTTCCTCTCACAAGCAAGAAGACTCTTGCTTGCTAAATCCACCCTTAATGCAATTCCTACTTATGCTATGCAATACTTTAAGCTTTCGAAAAAACCCTGCAAATCCATTGACCAAATCCAAAGGGATTTTCTTTGGGGCTAGACCAACCAGAAAAGGAAAGTCCATTACGTAGCTTGGGAGAAAGTGATTGCCGCTAAGGAAAATGGGGGACTTGGTCTCCAACATTGCGAAACTAAGAATAAAACTATTCTAATGAGCCTTTCTTGGAGACTCTTTATCAACCATACCTCTCTTTAGGCTCGAAATCTTATTCCAAATATAATCGCCAACATACAAGTTCCTCCAAGTCCTTTATTTGTAAAAACATTCTCCTGGGGGGTGCTATTTTTAACCAAGCTACTGCGTGCTCCCCCACTACAGGCCAAACAATTAACTTTTGGTCCTACCGTTGGGTGCCAGACATGCCCCCCCCCCCCAGAAACATCCTCCATGGCACTCTTCAACATGGAGAAGAACATTTATGCCTTTCGGATATGTGGAACGGAACAACTTGGGATTGGAATAAAATTTCTTTTGATATCCCTCCTGACATTATGCTTAAGGCTTCCTCAGTTATTCCTAACTATTGTATAGGGAGTAAAGACAAGCCCTACTGGGTCTATGATACGTCATGGTTACATGGCACTTTCGATGCTTAAAACAAGGAAAATATGCAATAACTTGGATGTATTTGGTGGGTATGATGTGGTTTATGTCCTACTTTGCAGGAAAACAGGTTTTTGAAGGCAAAATGATCAAAAGAAATAATCAAGCCCGAGAACGAAGTGTCTGAGGATGAAATAACAAGAATCTGCACCGGAGTGGGAGTCAAGACACCACTCACGTGACGTGAGTGGTGCCATGAGTCACCTCCCCAGTGTGAAAAAAGTGACTGATTTCCACGGCAGGAGTCACGTGGCGTGGCTACCATCCACGTGACGTGGAAGCATGCCGTGACTCAACTTCTGAAGACGTCTAATTGAGCCTGATTCCCACGACATCAACCTACGTGGCATGACTTGGTTCCACAACACCAAGTCACGATACCGTGGAAGCTGCCGACTCTGTTCTCCTATTTTGTTTTGTGTAGGACTAGTTTTGTATCTATAAATACCCCTGTATAGTCCTAGGTGCGAATGTTAGACATTATATTATTTTGAGAGTTATTTCATACTGTTTCAAACATATTCTTGGTTTTGTAGTTACAAACCCTAATTTGAGTTTTATTGATAATTGAGATTTCGGTTTTTCTTCATTATTGTGAGATCATAATTATGTTTTCATCTCTGAATTGTTTTTGTGTTCTTACTATTATGAGCATCTAAACCCAACAACTAGGGTTGTGTGAACCATGAGGAATTAACAAAATCGGTTAAGTGCAAAGCAATTTTGTACCGCTGTGAATGCATGTATTGTTGTTTCCTTCATTGTGATTGCTCTTCTAACGGTTGCAAACGTTAGAAACTCGCCTGTATTCTAGACTTGATCGAGAGAGAGGTATAGATTGGGAAAAGGAGATAACAACAGAGATTTGAAGCTATCAACCTTTATCTAATAACCGGAGCCTTAGCGGGAATGGTTATCTGAGATCCAGGACAAGGGTTAGTAGTGCGACACTCGGAGACCGAGAGGGGAAGAGTGAAATTCGTCTAATGAAGGTCGAGAGATAGTTAGATGAACCTAACTTGTTATATTTTGCATGCAACGCAGCGGGACAATCTTGTTAGAACAAGTAACCGGTGGAGTTAAGGAATCATTGGGGATCACAGTCCTAGTATATTTCTCCCATTGTCTACAAACTTGATACAACCAGCGATCGTTACTGTCACTTTAGATTCATATAAACCCCTCTGTTTTATTTACTTTCCAATTGTTCCATCCGGTATTCTACTCACACTTCGACCTATTCCCTATGGGATCGACCCCAACCTAGTTGGGTTCTATATTTGATTCAGCGACCGCATTATACTTTTCTGGAGGTATATTTTGGGCGACATCAAATTTTGGCGCTGTTGTCGGGGAATACAGTTACGGAGTTGATTATTACTGGTTGGAATTGATTGGTTGTGTTTTTACATACTTTTGAGGGCATACGCCGGTGCATGCCAAATACTAGGAGTCAAGGCAATCCCCTGATTCCACTTGATCTTGAAATTGAAATGACTCTGAGAGTTAATCGAAGAATGGTGAATACTGAAGGAGTTCAGAATCCCGCAGCTACGGGAGATACTCATAACTAGCCAATTCATCCGGTTGGTCAGGAAACAGCGGATCAAACTACTGCTCGACTAACACGAGAAGAGCATGCTAGACAAGCTGCTCTTAGACAAGCAGAGAGAGATAATTGAGCAATGCAGGAAGCAGCACAGCGTCTGGCTGATGCTGAAGAGCGACAAAGACGACTAATAGAACAACCGAGATCACATGTGCATGTTTATGATGATCCTAAAGAAGAAGATGTGGCCTATTTTGAGCCAATAGAGACTGGTGCCATCATTCCACCAGAGTTACCACCGGGCACTAAGTTTGGCATTACTAGTGCCATGATTCATCTGCTAAACTTGAAGGGTGTGTTCGCGGGTCTTCTTACTGATGATCCAAACATGCACGTAATGAATTTTGTGGGGGTCTGCACGTCGTACAATCTGCCTGGAGTTAACCAAGAGGCAATTCGGTTGAGGTTGTTCCCATTCTCCCTTACAGGAGAAGCCACTTTGTGGTTGGCTGAGCTGCCACGAGGTTCCATCACTACTTGGCAAGAATTGAGAAATCAATTTTTGGAAAAAATTTCCCACCTTACAAGATATTGCAGTTGAAAGACGAGATTTACAATTTCAGAAAGCTTCATTCTGAAGCACTCTATGAGACATGGTTGAGGTTCAAAAAGAAGCTGCAGAATGTGCCAAATCACAGGATGAGTGGTAGGAATTTACTTGAAATCTTCTACAGGGCTTTGAATGTCAACACAAAGGCGGTAGCAGATACTATCACTGGTGGAGCATTCATGAGTCTGAGATGGGACCAAGCTTCGGAGATATTAGATCGTGTCACTAAGACCAACCAAGGATGGCATACTTGGGAGGAAGATACGCCGACTGGCACATATGCTATTGGAGCTTCAGCAGTTCAAAGGGCTTTGGACGAATCTGGTTGAGGAAAGAAATTGGTCTTTTGGCTAAGCAGATAGCGGCCAGAGATGCGGGAAAGGTGCAGGCTATAGGTGCACAAAGTAAATCGGCTAGAGATGATGATAGTGAGTCTGATGAAGAGGCGAAGTACCTAGATCGCGAAGTGACGGGTTTCCGAGCCAAGGGCCAAGGGTCTAATCAAGACTCTTGGAACTCAAGGCAAGGGAATAAAGGTCGTAACTATTATGGAGACAACTATAACAAATCGGGATACAGAGATCGAGAACAAGATCGTGACAGTGACTTGAGACGAAAGGATGATTATAGAGAGAAGAATGGATTTTATGTACCACCAGGAAGACGTGATAAGGAGTCTGGAAATTCAAGTATGGAGGCCCTTCTTGAAAAACTAGTTACAAGGTCAGAAAGCCAAGAAAACTGTCTAAAAGAGATCAAGGCAGATATTTCAGGAATAAGTCAGAAGGTAGATTCCCATTCGACTACCATTAAATAGTTAGAGCAACAGTTCAGACAGATATCATTGGCAGTGAATCAACGTCAGCCAGACACCCTTCCAAGCAACACCGTCCAGAATCCGAAGAATGATGCTCATTGTATGGAGATCACAACAAGAAGTGGCATGACTCTCATTGAGGCACCCAATCAAGTTGAGGGTGTTCATGCTCCACTGGAAGAGCAGACTAAGGCCACAAAAAAAGTAAAGAAAGCCATAAAGAAGTATGTTCCATTCCCAAGGCTTCCTCCACCTTTCCCTCAACGTCTCAAGAAAAAGGTGGATGAAAATAAAAAATTTAATAGGGAGATCACGAAAGAGGCGAAAAAGCCTCAAACTGGTGAAAATAAGGTAAATGCTGAAACTGAGAAAGAAAAGGAAGCCCACAAGTGTTATCCCCCATTCCTAGGCCTCCACCTCCATTCCCTCAGCGTTTGAAGAAGAAGGAGGAGGACGGAAAATTTCAGAAGTTTATGTCCATCTTGAAGCAACTTTCTATAAATATTCCTCTTGTTGAGGCGTTGGAGCAGATGCCAGGTTATGAGAAGTTCATGAAGGACTTGGTCACAAAAAAGAGAACTGTTAGTTATGAGCCTGTTGATAATTTGCACCATTGTAGTGCAATTGCATCCCGTTCTCTTGTGCAAAAGAAAGATGATCCTGGTGCCTTCACAGTTCCATACACAATTGGATCAGTTCACTTTGACAGAGCTTTGTGTGACCTCGATGCGAGCATTAACTTGATGCTGCTGGAAGTATTTGAGAAATTAGCTTTGGGAGCCCCCGAGCCGACAAAGATGTCGTTATTGAAGGCGGATCGTACGATCAAAAAATCTGTGGGCATAATATGTGATGTTTTCGTCAAGGTTGAAAACTTCATCTTTCCTGCTAACTTTGTTGTCTTGGACTGTGAGGTCGATTTTGAGATGCCCATAATTTTGGGAAAACCATTTTTAGTCACCGACAGAGCATTAGTAGATATGGAGCGGGGTGAGCTGAAATTCAGGCTGGATAATAAAGAAGTCACATTCAATGTGTGCAGAACTATGAAGCAGCCAAAGGACATGAGGGTGGTTTCGAAAATAACTATTTTAGATGACCCTGGAGGACAACCCAGTGGAGATCTTGATAAAGTCTGAGTAATCAAGATACCCGCGTCGTGCCGCTACGTTAAATCAAGCGCTGCTTGGGAGGCAACCCAAGGTGTCTTCCTATTCCTACATTTGTTTTGATTTTTGATTTTGATCGACATTAGACCCATGCACCTAGGGTGCAACAGGTATGTTCCTAACTCCATTGTTTTATTTTGGTCTAATACATTGGGGACAATGCATGATTATAAGTTGAGGGTGTGAGATACTTGTGGGTCTATATGTCCTCTTGGAGGTTTTTGTTGTTGTGTTTCTTTTCCCCCGAGTGTGCTATCATAGTAGAACCGACATGTTTTAGGATGTTATGTTTATGTGTTTCTTGCTAAATTAGGAGAAAAGTAAGGGAACTGTAGTGCAGTCCAGTTAGGTTATGCTTTTTGACTATTGAGGATACCCCTCCTGAAATTTTTTATTTTAAGAGTATGTCTGACAGCTGTTGGATCTTGTTATGACACTAGGATTATAGGCAAATAATTTTAGCTAGCATTGCATGAACCGGATAAGTAGTAGTTGATAATACAACCCTGTGCTATATGTGTGTGAGGTCACTACTTAGTTAACTGTGTGTGTACGATCCAGAACTTGCCCGGTTAGTCTTGCCTAAGATTTGAGGATAGGGGATTAGGAAAGGATCATAGGCCGTTTTTGAAAAAGTCAACTTTTAGCCTAAATGCCAAACCAAATGAATAAGAATCCCTTGATCCCGACTTTGAGCCGTAATTGTCCTATTTCTTTCATTAGCCTATTCACCTTCCCATTTTAATTACAATAAACCTGTCTTGGCCCTGGTCCCTCCTTGGACACTGTGTACCTCAACTCAGGCAAATCGCCTAAGTTGAGGGTGGCTATTATAGGGGTGTGTAGATTGAGTTGGGTATGAAGAAGAGGTTAATAAAATAAAAAGAGAAAACAGGTTTGGGTGTGAAAAAAAAAATATAGAGTGAAAAGAAGAGAAAAGTTTGTTTTGAAAGAGAAGAAAATCACACCCAAAATCTGAAAATAAAAGAACGGAGAATAAGGGAGAATAAAAATGAGAAAGGTTGAAAGTTGGAGCCAAGAATAGTGTAGTATCAAGGAGGGTTGAGTCACCATACCCATATGTACCATACCCGTCCCTAAGCCTACATTACAAGCCGAGTAAAGTCCTATAGTGATCCTAGTCCAACTGTCCGAAAACTAAGGCATAGAAAATAAGGGCAAGCCTATGGTATTTCATGCACACTGTTTTAACTTCTTTGTGAGATTGAGTGTTTTGACCTCGTCCCTACTTTGATATTCATTAGTATACTGTGAGTGGATGAGACTTCTTTGATTGTGAGAGTACATGGGTTGCATTATTAGCTACTAGTTGTTCAAAAAAATGTCGTTTGCATATAGGCTTAGTTGTTTGTGCATAATTTGCTGCCATCACTTGATCCCTTCCGTGTCATGATAATATGCTGCCTGTATACACACTTTGGTTTTGATTTGTAAATAGGAGGGGTTGGAAAAGTTTTGTACCAAAGGCAATGAGTCGACTGCCATAGGTCCCTTAGGTTTCTCTTAATCAAGCATCGTATATGTGTGTTTTTTGTTTTGTTTGCCTGAGGAAATGCAAACGTTCTAAGTTGAGGGTGTTGATACGTCATGGTTACATGGCACTTTCGATGCTTAAAACAAGGAAAATATGCAATAACTTGGGTGTATTTGGTAGGTATGATGTGGTTTCTGTCCTACTTTGCAGGAAAATAGGTTTTTGAAGGCAAAATGATCAAAAAGGAAGAATCAAGCCCGAGAACGAAGTGTCTGATGATAAAAGAACAAGAATCTGCACTGGAGTGGGAGTCAAGACACCACTCACGTGTCGTGAGCGCCACTCACGTGACGTGAGTGGTGCCGTGAGTCACCTCCCCAGTGTGAAAAAAGTGACTGATTTCCACGGCAGGAGTCACGTGGCGTGGCTACCACCCACGTGACGTGGAAGCATGCCGTGACTCAACTTTTGAAGACGTCTAATTGAGCCTGATTCCCACGACATCAACCTACGTGGCGTGACTTGGTTCCATGACACCAAGTCACGATACCGTGGAAGTTGCCGACTCTGTTCTCCTATTTTGTTTTGGATAGGACTAGTTTTGTATCTATAAATACCCCTGTATAGTCCTAGGTGCGAATGTTAGACATTATATTATTTTGAGAGTTATTTCATACTGTTTCAAACAATATTCTTGTTTTTGTAGTTACAAACCCTAATTTGAGTTTTATTGATAATTGAGATTTCGATTTTTCTTCATTGTTGTGAGATCATAATTATGTTTTCATCTCTGAATTCTTCTTGTGTTCTTACGATTATGAGCAGCTAAACCCATCAACTAGGGTTGTGTGAAACATGAGGAATTAACAAAACCGATTAAGTGCAAAGCAATTTTGTACCGCTGTGAATGCATGTATTGTTGTTTCCTTCGTTGTGATTGCTCTTCTAACGGTCGCAAATGTTAGAAACTCGCCTGTATTCTAGACTTGCTCGAGAGAGAGGTAGAGATTGGTAAAAGGAGATAACAATAGAGATTTGAAGCTATCAACCTTCATCTAATAACCGGAGCCTTAGCGGGAATGGTTATCTGAGATCCAGGACAAGGGTTAGTAGTGCGACACTCGGAGACCGAGAGGGGAAGAGTGAAATTCGTCTAATGAAGGTCGAGAGATAGTTAGATGAACCTAACTTGTTATATTTTGCATGCAACGCAGCGGGACAATCTTGCTAGCACAAGTAACCGGTGGAGTTAAGGAATCATTGGGGATCACAGTCCTAGTGTATTTCTCTCATTGTCTACAAACTTGATACAACCAGCGATCGTTACTGTCACTTTAGATTCACATAAACCCCCCAGTTTTATTTACTTTCCAATTTTTCCATCCGGTATTCTACTCACACTTCGACCTATTCCCTATGGGAGAGACCCCAACCTAGTTGGGTTCTATATTTGATTCAGCGACCGGATTATACTTTTCCGGAGGTATATTTTGGGCGACATCAGTCTATAGTAAAAATGGTTTGTTTTCCACTAAATTTGTCTATAAATTGCTAACTAACCATAAAGAATCTTCGTTCCCTTTCTTTTGGATATGGAAACTTTGAACTCTTGAAAAAATTAAGATGTTTCTCTGACTCTGTTCGCATGGTAAAATCCCGACTCATGCTTATCTCTACTTCATTGGTATTACTTCTTCTCCTCTTTGTCCGATCTGACGGTGGCACCTGAAACAGCCTCGCATGTGCTTCTTTACTGTTATGTTGCAAAAAATAATTTGGCTAAACCTGAAGATTAATCTATCTTATGTTGATTTTAGTCAGCATCACTGGCTTCATGTCCTAAAAAGACTAAATCCTTCTTTTCATGAGGATTTTTCGGATTGACTTGCCTTCTTACCTTTTGCTCTTTGGTGCATTTGGCTCAATAGGAATTACAATGTTTTTAATAAAAAAACTACTTTCCTAACATCAACATAGTTCTTAATAAAACGAAGGAGTACATTAACCATACTTTTGTGCCTAGTAATCACTTAAGTAGTACTGCCATTAATATTAAATGGTTTCCCCCTGCACCTGGCATCTTTAAACTTAATGTTGATGGCTGTTATTCCAATACTTATGCTTATTATGGCATTGGTGGAGTTATTCATGACTCCAAGGGTGATTGGATTACGGGTTTCTACCACAATAGTTATGCTCACTGTCACGTTATGGTAGAATTGGAAGCTCTTCACAAAGGTTTGTTAATGGCCAATGATTACAATCTCTACCCTATAGAGATAGAAACCGACTCTGTTGAAATAATTCGACTTCTTCAGCAGCCTATACATTCTTACACTGATATTGTAAATTCTTGTAGGCTAATATTGAGGAACTTGAGGAGTCCAGTAGTGCAACATAATTTCAGACAAGCTAATGGAGTAGAAGACTAACTATCTAGATTGGGTTCTCAACTAACAATGACCAGCTCGTATCATGTTTTGTTATCTTATCCCGATGAAGTTAAAGAGCAGCTGCAACTGGATCAAGGTAGAGTCCTATATAGTTATCTAGTTTCATGGTCAACATGTAATAAGTTAGTTTGTTTAGGGAACCAGTCTGTAATATATAATGTTCGTAGTACTGAATCTGTTTTGTCCAACTCTCTTATGAGTTTGAACTCTAGTAGTAGTAATATTCTGCTTATGGATTCTAACTGCAGTAGTTCAACTATTGCCTCATGTAATCCTCCTTAATGATATATAATATATATCTATTCTACCCAAAAAAAAATATATCACCTTCTTTTATAGCATAAGCTTGATTTTCTTGTCCGAGTACAATTACAATAATTATTTTTCTGTTATAATAGAATTACATAATTTATTTCCTGATTATTCAATTATATAACCATCATAAATACAATTTACCTTATTTACTTCATTACCTTCCTCAAGTTGAATTATGAGGATCCTGAATGCCTAACTTGCCAAATAAATGTTCATATTGTTGGATAGTTCAAAAAGAATTAATATGTCTACAACAAAAATTGTAAGACAATGATTCTACTTTTGAATAGTGTAATGGTTGACATTTATTTCCCCTCATTGAAGAGTCTTTATTGACATTATTCAACCATTACTCCAATATTAACCTTGGCTAATTGTAACATATTATTAGCCATTATACTACCTTTTATTGCCCATTATTCTTGATTCTTAATAGCCTTTTAATAGAATTGATTGACTTGGTCAATATATTCATGATATTGAATGTTGGGAGAAGACAATATAAAATGTCCATTGTCGCGCCCCATTTTTCTCGCGAAAAGCGGGATTCAACGTGACAAACTCTTTTTGGGATTTAAAGGGTGAAGAGTCGCCACCTAACGAATTAAGGTGCGTTAGCGCACCATTCTAGACTAATTTCGGGCTTATTTTATTAGTCTACGTCAACCAGAAATTCGAGTAAGGGTTCAGGTTACCTCGAAAGGAAGGTGTTAGGCACCTTTCGAGGTCCACAAATGTGGGTCCCGACCGAATTCATATATTACGTGGGGGATTTACGTGATAAGCAAAGGTCAATTATTTCTTATTAACTTAATATTAACTAAGTGTTTAAAAACATAAAAAGATAATAAATAAACTAAACATTCAACTTTAATTATTATCTAATTAATAATTATCTACGTGATAAAGTAATAACATGCGTAAATAAGCAAAAACAACGAATCAGATGAGCGAGAGAATAGAAGGGACACAATTTATATAGCAAAAGATTTATTAAATAATAAACCTAAACTACCCCAAATAATCAAACATTCAAAACAAAGAAAGGAAAGCTAATCCAAAAGATTTGGACAAGGAATGATTTTATCCTATTCGGATCAGCGCCCGGCTTATTAACGGATGACAATACCGTATGTCGCATTGTCGGATTCTGCTAGGGTCAACTTCCATCATCTCCGATTATTCTACCTACCCTACCTAATTTGGTTATCAATCCTAGGGGCGTTCTAAAGAAAGCGATAAAACTAGCGTTTCCTAAAATGCCTACCCGTCCCAACTTAATGTCCAAGAGGCGTTGGACTTACTATTTAGAAATTTAGTTCTAGACAATAAAAAGCCTAGGCTGCCTAATTAAACTCGAGGTTCACTTCATACAAAACAAATAGGACTTACAAGTAGCACGTAATGATTTCAAATAAGCCTCTTGATTAGTTTAAAGTTAAATAGGTGATTAGACATGTTAGGGAACATTTAGAATACTCCTATAGGCATATTCTCTATGTGATGAAAAGTTTTAACATCTCTTATAGGCAGGATATCTATATGATAGAATGCTGAAAGTCTAACATGACATGTTTGAAATGATTTGTGAATATGCTGAAAATTGTCGCGAATGGGCTGGAATTTATCATGTACATGCTAGAAAATAATTAATTAACCTTCTGGAAGGTATTAACAAAACCTATAGACATGATTTCTAGATAGGAAAATATTAATCAACATGCTGAAATTTTGAACCTACAAACGTGATATGCCGAACTTTATTATTAATCCCATTTAGGTGAAAATAATGAGCATGAGTTAAACATGCTGAAATTGATTTACGAACCTAATGATATAATGCCTAAGTACCAGTTTTCCTAACATATTGACATGACTTGTATTTGAATGTTTCTTACGATCATGAACTCTAAGTGGCCAAATAATAGACAAACATGCTAATCTTACTGTGATAACCCGTATACATGATTTCTAAATACTTGATATTACGCTAGACCTGCTGGAAATTAAGGTTGCAACCTATAGGAGTAATCTCAGGTGACAATTGTTTAATTAGCCCGCTAAATTGACAACATGATTTTGCTGGACATGCTGAAATTAGTATGAGATGACATGGTTCTATGTGGCTAAGCAATAAACACACATGCTTGGATTATCCTATAAAATGGTTTCTAGGTGAAGAGTTATCCAATTAGCATGCTGAAAATCTTACTAATAAACCTATAGGCATGGTATCTAGGTGAGAAACAATTAATTTTCATGCTATTAAAACATACAAGCCATAGAATCCCCGCCCCCATGATCTTTGTTTAAATCCCGAAGTTTATACAAATATTTATTACAGGCCAAATAATATGAGTGTAAAATTCAATATTTGAACCGCACTGCAGTGAAAGCTAAATAGCCCCAACACTCTCGTGTCCCAAGCAAAACTCCAATTGTCCCAAACGGAATAGTGAAGTCCGAATCCCTATTAAGAGTCATACAAACAGACATACGAACACACACCAAACGACCATATACCAACCCAAATTAACATACCTAGGCAAAGTAATACTATACTTTAAGCATGCTGCTATACAATTATCAATAGGTTTGCACATGCGATAGAAAAGGGTACATCTATACTACTTTAAATCTCACATATGGGTAACATGCAAGGCAAATTTAGTAAATAGCTTTGAGTTTCACCCAAAAAAAAAAACAAGTCTGATCTAAATAGAAGTCAAACCAAATCCAGCGTACTGAACAATAATAGTTCATTGATAAACATGCTCAAAAATTAAAATTAAAATAAACACAGAAAGAGATATGTTGGGTGACTGACCTGTTTGCCAGTGAGCAACAAATATGTAATAAAATCCAGAAAAAAATAGCACCTCCCAAACAATATGAAAACTTGAAGAATATTTAAGTAGGTCGGAGAGCAAATGATAGGAGACGCGAGAAAAGTGTTAGTACCCCGCCTAGTGTAAGGAACTTCCCGTAAAGAGCAAGTGAGCAATCCTAGAAGAGAGTGATTTTTTCCAGAGTATTTCTAAAGGCTCCCAAAGTCTGTCTTTTCTTTTTTCTTTCCTTTTTTTTTTTTCAAAAGTGAAAGAAAAGGTTGTTTATATAGCCGGAGTGCTGTAGTAAAAGGAGGGAAGAGAATATTTTGAAAATCAATTAAGGGAATCTTTCCAAAAATTAGTTAAGGAAAAAATATTTTCTTTAAACCAGTAGCTAAATCCATTATCAAATTATGTCATATTTACCATAAATAAAAACAAATTTTCCAACTAAAGGAAAGCAGCAAATCAGTAATCAAGATGGTAAATTTTACCATAAAGAAATAGATCGCAGAGCTGTCACAGTTCAAATTCAATAGGGAAAGGAGGGGTGGATTGATGAAAACTACCATAAAACACACAACTTTGAATTAATTCACATAGAGTAGAATCTTATAGTTGCCATATTTAATCACATAAAAACGGCTATTGAGAATCAATTTCTTAGAAAAGAGGGGAAACATATCAGTCAAATCACTAAACAATACTAACTTGACTTTGGAGGAAAATCACAATTGAAGTGTCAAACCGAATCCAAAACAAGCAAAAGATGAGAAGGAACATCAATACAGTGCACAATCTTGGAATGGAAATAATATGAACATGCAGAGTAATCCGAAGTCGAACCAAGTGACAAGATAATTTTAAAGACGATTCACGTATAACAGTATTCAAAGCATAGAGGAGCATGAATAGGCAAATACTAATCGAAACCTAATCACCAAATTCATACCAATACCAAAATCATAAATTCTATACGGAAGTAAAATATGATTTAGAAAAGCATACCAGTGACGCATTAGTTTTTAAGAATCGAACTTCCAGGATTAAATGGAGTCAGAGGCGAAGTAGATAACTTCATACTACTTTGAAAATAGCATAAACGGTAACCTCATACTTGAGTCTTAAGGTCCTCTTGGACTCGTTGGAAAGAGATCGGAGATGGGTTTTCACCGACCATGGTTGGCCGGAGCTCGTGGAGGCGATGAGTGGTGAGTTTTGTCTACCGAAGAATAGCGGTGGAATGGAGAAACAGCGACGGCTGGAGAAGAGGGGCGGTACTGGTCGGAGATGTTTGAGGCAGCGGGACTGACGCGGGTTTCACCGGCAGCAGCGATGTGGAGGTTGAGAGTGAGAGAGAAGAGATCGACAACGGCGTGTGCGTAGTCCACTGGTGATGGTGGTACGGTGACTGTTGTGAAGGGAGTTCGCCAGCGATGAAGGTGGTGTTGGTCTTGCGGCGGTGGTCATGGTGCGGTGGTGGAGATGGAGGTATAGTGGTGATTTCGAGGAGATGAGGTCGAGGGAGGCGGCTATGGATGCGGGAATATGGTGGAGAGAGAGAGAAAGGGGAAGATTGGGGAGAGAGTGGGGAGGTGGAAGGTGGCGGCTGGTTCAGAGGTGGGGCGGCGCCGGCGTGGAGGCGGTCCACCGGAGTTGGGGTAGAGAGAGGCGGCAGATTTGAGAGGAGATAGGGTCGGTTGTGTTGAGAAGGTCAGATTAGGTTTTGGGGATTTGGGGGTTTATTTGGTTAAAAGGGAAAGAAAGAGAGATTTGATCTCATCCGTTGATCACATGAGATCAACGGCTGTGATTTAAAATTAGAATGGGTCGAATCAGGGTCAAAAATTGGGGATTTCAATTTAGGGTCAAATTAAAATCGATTTGGGTTAAAATTGACGCATAATTGAGTACAAAACGGCTAGAATTTAAATAAATTAGGGGAAATTGAAATAGGCTGCTATTTTGTAAATATAGTGATAAACCGGTAAATATAAAAATACCCAACAAAATTAATCAAATATCATAAAATAATCATTCTCCGATTAATTATAATTTTATACTAAAATTAATGACGCATAATATATTATTTTGAAATCGATGATAATAATATTTCGAAATAATTTAAGTACCTATGAATTATGAATATGAATTTTACGAAATTCTATGATGATGATAATAATAATAATAATAATAATAATAATAATAATAATAATAATAATAATAATAATAATAATAATAGACTCCGTGTTTGTAAATTACGAGTATGCATATTTGCGGAAATAATTTAATAAATATTTATAAATTTATGCAAAATATTATATTTAAATTAGTAAATTATATATATTATATAAGAATATAAAAATTAAATACTAAAATAAATTGCATACCTTAAAATCATGAATATGAAATGTCAAAAATTTATTTGATACCAAAATAGTAGTTAAAAATTCAAAACTAATATGTTTTGATAACATAGCAGTCTGGGAGGATATCGGAGGTCAAAATTGGGTGTCAACATCCATCATCTTCATCTCTATATAGTTGATCCTTTCCTTTTCCTTTGATAATCTAGAAGAGGATTTATTCCTTCCTCTTTTCAATTTTTCTTGAGTGCTGGATTTTTATTCTTGTTGAATCTTTGTCAGTTTTTGGCTCCTAGTTTATACTAGAAGAGCTTGTTGAATCCTGGGGGATACACTCGTACCGGATGAAATATCCTTAAGGACAGTGTCTCTTGACATACCTCAAGCTATGAGAGTTCCTTACAAGTGTTCGTGATGGAGTATTTTTCGTATTATTTACAACAATCTTAAGAATATTTCATACTTTGTTCTTACAAAAAATACTATGCACGCTCTTTAAAAAATTACCCAAATTTAGTAGAAGGGAGAGGGGTTAAGACAAAGAATGAACAAGTTGCAGATGGAAGTGCTTTGAAAAATGTTGAAAATATCTCCATTGGTCTTGTTGTTGGAGCAATTAAATACTCCCTCTGTTTTAAAAAGAATGACTTACTTTCCTTTTTAGTCTGTTTCAAAAAGAATGACCCTTTCCTTTTTCGGCAAAACTTTAATTCCAACTTTCAACATGACATGTTTAAGACCACAAGATTAAAGGGCATTTTGGTACATTTGACACAACTTTAATTTATAACCACAAGATTCAAAAGTCTTCTTTATTTTCTTAAACTCTGTACCAAGTCAAAACAGGTCATTCTTTTTTAAACGGATGGAGTATTACTTACTATCCAAACGATTACTTGCCAGCAGGTCACATCTTATGTGTATATTTATGTGCACAAACATGTCTGTACTATATATATATATATAATCTAGGAATCAAAGTATTAATAACCATTTATGATGATAGATGGTCAGACCCAAAAAGATCTATTATAGGATTAACGGAAGTAGACATGACTAACAATGGGGGAATTTTTTTATTATAGTCCAGACTTTATGATTAATTCCACGGAATTTGGAAAATTTGTAAAAATAGAAATACAGACTAAAGGCTATGAAGATATGAATAACGGTAATAACCTTTTAGTATGTTTAGGATTTATAGGGAAATTAGTTACTAATAGTAGTACTAGATTTAAACTTAGAGTAGAAGACGTAGAAAGTCTAATGGGAAATAAAGGAATAAAACTAATGAAACCTTTGAAAATAGACCCAGAACAATACGCAGGTTTAGAATGGAATTTAGAAAGTTCTAAAGAACAAAAGACTTTAAAACCAAATGACCATTTAATGTATACAAATAACAAGGGACAAACTTCAATAAGATTTACAGATTATAGTAACACAAATCAAAAGAATTAGATGACGAAATTGAAGAAGAAGAAAGAACAGAATACATGAATGAAGAAGAAATATGTTTAGAAGAAAATGAAGAATCTGAAGTAGAAAAGACAATAAGAAAAGCTAGAGAAATGTATAACTTAAATAATAGAAAACGTTTTAGGTGTACCGGATGTAAAAAAGAAAATTTAGACATTTTTGATGTACCAGAACATTTTAGACAATGTACTTTAAGAACAGATAATTTAGAAAATAGAGATATTAATGAAGAAGAAACAACCGGAAGTGTTAAAGATATCATGGAATCAGCCTCAACAAGTTCGAGTCCATTCCAAAGAACTTCTCAAATACATATAGTAGAAACTAGTACAGGAAATATACCAAGACATAGAGTATATAGGATAAACCCAGAAACAGAAACAGAAAGTGTAAGACCAATAGGAAAAAAAATGTCAATAGAAGAACCTATTAAACTCCAAGAGGGAGGAAGTAATGGAAAAGTACTTAATTTAGTAGCTCATGATCCACAAGTGTGGAATATAGTAATAGATTTATGGAAAGGTTTAGTAGTAGCAGACTATATCAAAACGTATAACGAAATCGATGCAGAAACAATGTATAGATATATGGAGACTTTTTTAGGAGAATCTACCAAAGCATTATGGGAAGCATATAAATCAAAATTCGCACAAGAATTTAAAACTTTAGTAGATATGGGACCAAATCCTTATAACTTCACAAATAAGATACATAGTTTAATAATAGGAGAAGACCCAAATAGTGGTTTATTAGTACTACAAAGAAAAGCTTTAATAAAACTAGAACAATTAAGCATAAGTAGTTGGCATCATATAAAACCTTTTCTAACAGACTATTTTTATTATTGCGCTATAAGTGGAAACGCGTTTGATCAGACCTTAAGAAATAAACTTTTTAATAAATTACCAGGAGCATTAGGAAGAGAAATAGAAGAAAGACGGGATAAATGGGAAGGAGTAATACAGAATCCAATGCAAGATGGTCAATAGGACAAAAAGTACAACACATAATAGATATACTACAAGAAAAATGTACTAACATACAAATACAAAAGTAATTAAAGAACGGAGAAACTAATTTCTGTAAAACCATATATACTACACAAAGTTATGATGAGAATTATCATAAACGAAGAAATTATAAAAAGAATTATACAAAGCCTTATAAAAGAAATGATTATCGAAGAAAGAATTACTATCTAAGAAAATCTTCAGCTAGAAAGCCTTACTTAAGTAAAGATAAACATGTTAGAAAATATAAGAATGATAGAAGTTATAGAAATACTTTAGAATGCTTCACTTGTGGAAGTACAAACCATTTAGCAAATACTTGTCCTAAAAGAAACAATATTAGAACCAGGAATTCTAAGTTAATAAAAGATTTTCAAGAAATACTGATAAATGTAGATGAATATATGTCAGATAATGAAAGTATATAATCTATAGTAAGTATAGATATAAATGAAGAACATAATTCTTCTGATTCAGAAGAAGACTCAAGTTTAGATAATCTACAGGACTTAATGAATTTCTCTTTAGTAAATATTAAAGAAGAATGTATACACAATTTTGAAAGACATAAAGGAGCAGACAGTATTCAATGTTATATATGTCATTGGTATCCAAGTAAGACCCGAAGAGCGAAATGTAAATTCTGTTATATAGAAGGATGTATACCCTGTATAGAAGAATTCATAGGGAAAAGTAGCATACAAACAGAACAAATAAAACAAAATAATAGTAACCAACAGGAGAGTAAAGACGATAGTTTAAATAACAAAATAAACAGGTTAGAAGATAGAATAAGAATTATAGAAGAAAAACTTAAACTACTAGACAAAGGTAAAAATGTCATAATAGATTAGGACACAAAGAAGAAACAGAATTAATAAATGAAAATTTTGAAGGATTAATATGTAATGAAGACAAAAAGTTAAGTACAGTAAAAGTAATGACAAAAATAAAAATACAAGATTATGAAATAGAGACCTTAGGAGTAGTAAACTCTGGATGTACACAATATATAATAAATAAGAATATTCTACGTAGACATCTCATTAAAGAATTTAAAAAGCCACAAATATCCATGCAAATGGATGGAACTCATAATACATATAAATACTATACAGAAAATGCAGTAATTAGTTTTAGTAACACCTGTAATAATTACAAAACAGTATATAAACTAGACCAGATATGGGTAAGAGAATTAAATATACGAGTAGATTTTGTAATAGGACTAGATTTTATGCTAAAAACAATGGAGGATGTTTCCTTACAAGACACGGAGTAGTTTTAACGAAAAATATTACAATAACCCCAGTATTTTTTGGGAAAAATGTAATAAGAAATACAAAGATAACTAAAGACCCTAAAACTAAACAATCCCTAGAAGTATGCAATAAAGGCACTGATTGTACCTGTAAAGCCTAAGAAAGTTTAATATCAGAAATAATAGAAGAATGGATAGACGAAGGAATAAAATAGAATTATAATTTAATAGATACAAATATTGAGAATTATAATTTCAAAAGAAGTTTCCAGCAAATAGGAACGATAAAAAATCAAGAAGATTTGCAAAAAATAATACAGACCTTAGACAAGTTAGAAATAATAGGAGAAAAATTCATAGAACATTGGGGAGCAAATCAATTAGAATGTAAATTAGAAATTATAAATCCAGAATATCTTGTAAAAACAACAGCAATAGAAGCAACCAATGAAGACTTAAAAGACTTCGAAATACAAATCAAAGAATTATTAGGATAAGGAGTAATTAGAAGATCCTCATCAAGACATAGGTCTGTAACTTTTATGGTAAGAAATCTTAGTGAAATAGTTAGAGGAAAATCCAGAATGGTAATAAATTATAAAAGACTAAATGATAATACAGTAATGGATGCATATAAATTACCAGACAAGACAGGATTAATAAACAGGATTCAAGGAAAAAAGCTTTTTAGTAAATTTGATTGTAAATCAGGATATTGACAGGTTAAAATGCATAAAGACAGTACAGAATGGACAACCTTTACCTGTCCAGAAGGGCATTTCGAATGGTTGGTAATGTCATTTGGCTTAAAAACTGCCCCTCCGATTTTCCAAAGAAAAATGGATAATATATTCAGAGATTATAAAGACTTCGTTTTAGTATACATAGACGATACATTAGTTTTCAGTAATAATATGAAAGAACATTTAGAACATTTACAAACAGTCTTCCAATTATTTCTAGATAATGGTTTAATTATAAGCAAAAAGAAAATGGAGTTATGTAAGCAATACATTAATTTCTTAGGAATAACCGTAGGAGAAGGAAAGATAAAATTACAACCTCACATAAAGACAAAGGCTTTAGAAATGCCAGATAAATTAGATCAAACAAAAGATTTACAGAAATTTTTAGGAATTCTAACTTATGCTAGACCTTTTATTAAAAATTTAGGAAAAGTAGTCGGACCACTTTATGCTAAGACATGCACAAAAGGACAAAAGTCTTTTAATACAGAAGATATTAAGCTAGTACAAAAATTAAAAGAAATGGTAAAAAACATTCCAGACTTAACCCTACCATTAGAAACAGATTATTTGATCATAGAAACAGACGAAAGTTTTGAAGGTTGGGGAGCTATTTTAAAAGCAAAAAAGAATAAATATAGTGATAAAAAAGACGAAAGAATATGTGCCTATCAAAGTGGGAAATATAGAGAAAAAATCAATCAAAGTAGTATAGATGTAGAAATTTTAGCAGTTATTTATGGATTAAATAGCTTTAAAATATATATTTTAAATAAACCCAAAATTTTAGTAAGAACTGACTGTGAGGCAATAATTAAATTCCATGAAAAAATAAGTGAGAAAAATAGTAGTAAAAGAAGATGGCTCAATTTTATTGATGCTACTTCAATTTATAATATTAGATTAGAACACATTAAGGGTAAAGAGAATAAACTTACAGATAAACTTAGTAGATTAATTATCCAAACTACTAACTAGTTTTCTTTGCAGCATGAGTACAGACAAAGGAAAAGCTAAGGCTTCCACTTCAGATGCTAATGCAGACAGATATTTACAGACATTATTGGGAAATACCCATTTCAGGCCACAGACAATGTTAAATGTACCTCAGCAAGTGATGGATCAGACTATCGAAAGAATTTATTTTGAAAAGAAAAACTTGATTTGCTATCCCGAGTCCAACTTCAGTTTTAAAATAAAGACAGTCGCAAGAGTAGACAAAAATAAAAAATGCTTATTAGACAATTTATGGATTGCATTCAATAAGACTCCAAGGAATGTCAGATATTTTCTAGCTGTGATGAATGCCCTTAGCCAGTATTTTACAGACAAAAATTTAAATAACAAGTTTAAGTTTTATGTGGTAATACAGGGAAGAGTACCAGAAATATTTCAGACATGGATACAGGTAATAGATTCGATTCGAGACTTCAGAGACCCCCTTTACAAAGATTTTAACAATTATACTGAAGCATTAGACTATGCGAGAGGAAAATTAGGACCTAATTTTTATATTACCTTAGAACTAAAAAACTCAGTAAATTTTCCCCAATATAATATCCAGAGAGACACCAATAAAATTATATTTTGTGACCATTGCAATTCCATGACCGAAGGATTCAAGAGACTGAATCTAAAGAACAAACAGTTAGAAAAAGAAAAAGAACAACTATTACAGCAAAACCAGATTTTACAAGAAAGACTTCGAGTTTTATATTTTGAGATGAGCCAAATTCAAGAACCAGTACAAAATCCTAAACCTTTTCATCAGACACAATTACCAGTACAACCTCCCCAGACTCCACAAAAGAGTTCTCCATCTCTACAAAAAATGGTCAGATGGGTGTGTATTCCCCAGTGAATACAAATAAATCTACTACATTGGGTAAAGATGTGGCTAGTCCAGCTCAAATGGTGGCTGGTAAAGACGAGTCAAATCCGTTAATGGCTGATACTTTGCCAAAAAGTGTAAGAATACTCCCAACCAGTTTTAACTTGGAAGGAACTTCAGGATCAAGAGCAAGACTTAAAAGAAAGACAAAAATAAATACAAGAAAAATAGAAAATATTGTTGGAACACTCTAAGAAGACTGTTAATTGAAATAAAGGAAAAGGAATAATAAATCCAAAGCCAGAACCGAAAAATACTTCAGACAGACCAAATTCAGACTCAGACTATAACCCTACTTTAGAACAATTCACACAAGATCCTAGCGAAGACGAAGACTCAGGGATGAGTTTTGATTCAGAAGCACTGCATAATTTATACACTATTTGCTAATGAGCTAAGCAATGATCTCAGTTGACTAAACAATCGTAAGCAAAGACGATTGTTAACAGACAAAGACGGAAAAAGAAAATGACTGAAAGAAAGAAAGAAGAAAAGAAAAGGACAGCAGAGGTGTAAAAGTCATCCAACGCATGTGACGGTGGCCCCACGCTGAGTCAGATGATTCCTTTGCAGAATTGAAATACAATTTGAAGTCCGGAGACTCCTATAAATAGACATCATTTTACTTCGCAAATATCAATCGAGAAATCAAAGAATTAACTCTAGAGCTTCTTATAAATTTTCAATACTATAAGTGTGAGGAAGTGATTAAAAAAAAAATGTTTGTAAAAAAAAGTTCTTGTACAAAAGAGTGATTTTTATTTTCAGGTCATTTAGGAGCAACACTGGGGACTCCCGAAAGGGAAACCTCTATACGCTCTACACCATGTAAGTAGGTTAAAGCTTATTACTAGAACTATGTATTACCTCCCATGTTTGTACAATATGTTTTATAAAAATATGTTCATATTATCCTGTTGTTAAATATGTTCATATTATCATGTTTTTATAACTGTCTAAATTAATCATCCATGTATACCCTTAGTATATGGTTAGTCTCTCAAATACTTAAGAAACTACGATGGATTAACCGGTAAATTTCTAGGAATTTGAAAGTCCGATATGGCCTGGGAGCCGCAGGACAGTGTGTTTTCGGGTTGCGGTTAAAGAAGCAGCTCTTAAGTAAAAGTTTAAGAGAAAGAGATGAACAGGGCAAGACTATGGATAGGCTAAGTTAAGTTGATTAAAAAAAAAAGTTTAAATTCTGGGAGAAAAATACATAAGAAACTAGTAATACTTCCTACGAACAAGGGTAGAAATAGGAAGAGGAAGTACCGAGTAGGATTTTACACATATTATATATATACTAGAAATATTGAAGCCCGTGCCGGTACGGCCCAATACAAGTTACTTTTGTATTTCAATTTATGTGTCACAAATGAAATTTAGAAAGTCAATCAAATTTTTTGTATAATTTTTAAATATTTTAACCTATTAATTATTGATTTATAGTATTTTTACATAATTTTCAGATACTATATGTTACTCTTTTCTTCCCAATTTATGTGGCACTGATGGGATATTTGAGAAAGTCAAACAAATTTTTTATATAGTTTTAGATATTTTAAGTTGTTAATTATTATGATTATACGACTTTCTACGTAATTTTTAAATAATATATGTTACTCCTTCTATCCCAATTTATATGACATTGATAGAATTTAGAAACTCAAATAAATTTTTATACATCTTTCAAATATTTTAATTTGATAATTATTGTAATTCAAATTAATTTTCACAAAATTTTTAATTAATATATCCCAATTTATGTTGCACTGATAAAATTTTGAGTCAACCAATTTTTTTTATGTGTTTTCAAATAATTTAAATTATTAATTATTCTAATTTATAATACTTTTTATGCAATTTTTAAATATATAACAAAAATAAAAAAATTAAATTAAAACAAAAAATATATAAAATTACAAAAATACCCTCCATCAGAAGCAGGTAGCTAGAAGCAGGCATGACAACCGCCAGCTGCCTGCTTGAGGTGTGTGCTCACCCGTGCTTCTATATAGTAGTAATATATATATATATGTAATATATATATATATATATATATTATGTGATACAAGTTGATAGCAAATGAAGAGTATGTACTCTTATTTTTATATGTGAAAATCTCATTACTGAAGCCTTGCACAATTGAGAGTTTGAGGTAAAATATTTTTGCTGAATTCATCAAAGCATATTTTGGATAAATAGTCTCTGAAAATTATTATGTTTACTTTAATCACTTGGGTGAAATAATTGTTGAATAATGACTGTTTCTTAAATATGATATATTTATGTGCCATGCAAAAGTATTAATATTGAGAAAATTTTATTTTGTTATATGAATATTAAATTATTTTTTAAACGTATGGAGTGAACGTTTTTTATGTGAATGACAAGGTTGTGTCAATCAAAATAATTATTATCTAGCACATGAAAAACTAAATACCCTCAACGTGGAAGAAGATTCGAAGAAATGATAATCTTGCTAAGTAAAAATAAAGCTGACTAAGCGGAAGATATAATTATTGTGGTCATTCTCAAGCAAATCTTGTGACTAATATTTGAAATATTGGGTGGTTAACTTTGGTGCTTTCAAGCAACAAAGTTAATTTTGTGTTCTACACCCAAGTTGAAGAAGAAGAACGATTTAATTTTATTGGTGATTCTAGAACTACTCAAAGTTCTTGAAATGAAAAAGTTCTTCTTATTAAACTCACATATGAAAAATTTTGAAATTAATTGAGGTGGTATAGAGGTGATAATGAACCAACTTAATGTTTATGAGATCATTTGAAAAAGTTGGGTGAATACTTTATTTGAGTTTGATAAAATATTAACAAACATAACATTTTTGTGGGAGATGAGTTGGTAGCAATGGAATATTTTGATGATATTGGTATACACTTAACGTTTGCTGTAAATACATGAAATTATTTTTGCGTTTGGTATTATTTTTTGTTTGAACATTATTAGCTTTGGGTCTGATTACTCTAGCATTATTGCTTTGAATAGAGTAAAATGTTGCTTTGAATTAATCTCATTTTTTAAATAAAAAAACGTGTTTGGCAATTTAAATGGTCCTTAATAATCTTTATTAATTATAATTTTTTTAAAAATATAGCCAACATTAGTTTGTTTTGAGAAATATAATGAGATATTATGTGATTTTTATGATTGTAACAGCCATTTGGTATTAGATTAATTAGCATTTAATATTGATCTTTTCAATTCATTTGTGGAAAAGTGTGTGATAATTTGAATAGCCATTAAAGGCTTTTACTATTTTTAATAGTAGAATATATGGTAGGATGATCTCATAATTCTCTGCTTATATATAACACTTTACAAGATTGAAAAATCTTATGAAAACTATGTAAAAGTTATCCCTATTTTGAAATATTTGAAAGTGTAGGGGTGTCTTGTTAAAGTTATGCTATCTGATTTCCGAAAGAATAGATATAATTTTTTTTTTTATGTTTATTGTGTATGCTAACAATAGTTGTTGCATGTAAACTTTGTGTTTATTAATAGCTATCAAATTTAGCAACTAATGAAAATAATGATGTTAATTGAATTTCTGATTCAGATGAGATAAAGTCTATGAATGATTATATGATTACCCCTAGCAGGGGTGTCATAATATGAAATCTAATCTTATTGTTTTGGAGTTTGTTGTGATGAGACTAAGTGGTTAAGAGACCTCTTAGTGAGTATTTCAATTGGAATAAAATCAATATTTTTTGTGTTTATACATTGTGATTGTCAAGCAGAAATAATTATAGTGAAAACTAAATTTTTTATTGGCAATATGAGACATAATGTAATAAACTAGCTACTATGAGGATTTTTTTTTTACATAAATAAGTTATGTGTAGTCAGGGGTGAATCTAATCAATTCACGAACTAAAAGAAACATCGAGGGGAGTGAGACTTTAGTCATTTGAGAAGATTAACAATGGTGGTAACCCAACCTATTTGATTGGAGATCCATGAATTAGGTTCATATGGGTACTAACAAGTCATTAGTTGATCTCATTAGTTGATCAAGTATGCACTATGAGATTATGTCCCTCCTATAATGTGTGAATATAGTGTAGTGCTGTAAGGCAATGTGAGGGTTGAGTTATACTCGTAATCCAAATCATATCCTTTATAGGTGGTGTATTGCTTTGCAGAATATACTTGATAATTGGACCTATATGAGTGTGGATTGGTGCCGCTCCTATGAAATTGTGATAAATTTCTAGAGCACTCATGTATACCAGGATACGCGCATGACCTCTTAGCTTAAACCCGCAATAAAGACAAAGATTGTGCGAGTATAATGTGATAGAATAAGACAATGGGCTTAAAAAGAATTCTTGGTTTATAGAAGTTCTAACCTTCACCAATTGTTCTGTAAGTTTAATCTTATTTTATCTAGGTCTGATTTATAGTCAACAAGACACCAGATTCGACGCATCTTACTCATATGTGGAAAACCCAGCAAAACTTCTTATTTTGTTCTAATTCTTATAATTTTTTTTGAGATATGTAGGGGATTGTTGGATATTTCAAAAAAAAAAATTAACATGTCTACAGCTAAAAATGTAAGACAATGATTCTACTTTTGAATAGTCTAATGGTTGATATTTATTTTCCCTCATTGAAGAGTCTTTATTGACATTACTCAACCATTTCTCCAATATTAACTTTGGCTAATTGTAACATATTATTAGCCATTATACTACATTTTATTGCCCATTATTCTTGATCCTTAATAGCCTTTTAATAGAATTGATTGACTTGGTCAATGTATTCATGATATTGAATGTTGGGAGAAGACAATCTAAAATGTTCATCCTCTTCATCTCTATATAGTAGATCCTTTCCTTTCCCTTAGGTAATCTAGAAAAGGATTGCTTCCTTCCTCTTTTTAATATTTCTTGAGTGTTGGGTTTTCATTCTTGTTGAATCTTTGTCAGTTTCAGGCGCCTAGTTTGTACTAGATGTAGTGACTCTCAAGGTCATTTTCTCAATTTTTGCATATTCGGTATTTCAAGAATTTTCATAGCGGCCCCAGGTCATTTATGACTTTTTAGAACTGTCGGTTCGGTTATCGGACAATTCGTTTGAATTTTAGGCTCAATTCCCTATTTTGGAGCTTTCGTTGTTAAGGAATTAGTCTCAGACTAAAACTCCTAGTAAACAGCCTCAAATGAGAATTTCGACAGTGTCATCAGCTCCGGAACATTGATTTTAGGGTAGGGGTATCCTTGGTTTGGGTCCCGAGGCTTCCGAACTCATTTTGGGCTATTGGATAGAATTTGGTGAAAAATAGAACTAGGTGTGGGACCCACATTTAATCAAAACGATCTCGGATGAAAGTTTCTATGATTTTGTTGAGTCCAAAATATTGAATTTGATGTGGTAGCATAGTTCATTTGCGCTCACGGAGTTCCAAACAAATCCCGAGCACCCGATCAGAATCTATTTGAACTTAGCAAAAATCTGATGCCTGATATCTGGTGTGACCGCTAAAGTGGTCTAGGAACCGCTTTAGCGGTGCGTCCTTAGCTACTCGGCTGAGGTCCGCTTTAGCAGTCAAGGTCTTCTTTAGAGGCCAGGATGCCTCTTTAGCAATCCCCGCCTATCCTTACCCTCCGCTTTAGCGGTCATTAGCTGCTTGAGCGGCCAATTTACCGTTTTACCGGCGATTGCTGGTGATAAATCTCTCTCCTTCACCTGATTTTTCCTCATTTCTCTAGGGCTTTTTCCTCCATTTTTGAGAGCTTGGGATGTGGGAAAGTGTGGGGAATCATCCATTGAAGCTAAGGTAAGCTAGTTCAACACTCCTTGGTCATTTTTCATTATTTTTCCTGTCAAATTCCATCCTTTTTCATTGCAAATTCCTAGAATTTAGGTCTTAAATTCTCAAACTTTAGGGGTTGATTTGAGCCCCAATTTACGTTCCATTTGTACTCAAATTTCGAGCACGCATTCCTTGTCCTTTGAGGGACCTCGTGAGGGATTCAATTTTGAAATTTCGTTTGCGGGCCTCACGGGCCTATTTTTGACCCAATTTTATGTTCAAAGTTTATATTGCAATATGGGTATCGTTTTACTCCTATTAACGTCTAGATAATGTTTTTGATAGCGCAATGTCATTTTGGTATGAAGGAGAAAGGATGAGCGATTTGTGGACGATTTAATACTTGTTGTTCGGCATCGAGGTAGGCTTAGGTGTACTTTTCTTTATGAGATTGTGTATTGTATAGATCGCATACTAGGTAGGGATTATAGGGTAGGTTTATACCTAGTAACATTATGAATTGACCTATTTAGGGGATTTAGAATAGAAATGTAACTCGAGCCTTAGCCTAGAATACCCGTTATGGTTGTAGGATCCTATTGCACCAGATTATAGACTTGTTTAGATATAGATTGACACGAAGGACCCCTTAGTATAAGACTTACCATTTACTTAGTGAATTGAATAGTATTTCCCTAATTAGATCCTTTTAGTAGCATTGTGCCCTTATTTACCTTAGTTTTTTGGATTACGGTGTTGGCATATGTTAATTTATATATATTTTTGGGCCCGAGGCCATGGTTACAATACCAGTTGGACACCAGGTTAGTATTATATCCTTTGAAAGGATGTGGTTCTAGTTTATAGACGCTTAGACGCTTTCGGTTGTAATGTGTGGATATTGGTGATGGAATGCATACATTTTAGGTGCATTTACATTTATTTAGTGGCACGACTCCAACTAAAACCAAAATTTTACTACTATTTTCTAAAAAGGAATTTATTCCCACTTTTAACTCTAAAAATGGTTCTTCTAAAATAGAAGTCGTACCACCCTTATTATTGGATTATGATATTTAAACTAAACATATTTCTTTGAAAATTAGATCGAGATTGATTCTGGTCCATTATTGATCCACTCTCTTTTACCACTACTTATTCACTTCGATCAAGGGATACTCGGACCCTTTCTACATGACTATACTGTTTTAGTCCCAAATTCGATCTCGAGCAACGGATGTACAGATATACACTTATTCAGTTTCGGTTCAAGTCCGACATTTCTTACTATACTTTATATATATCTCCGGTATTGGATGGAGTAGATTGGTTATGATGGTTATTGGAAGTCCTGGTTCGGGACCAAGCAGTATATATATGGACATCCCAAGTCCTCTATGGGTTCCTCTGTCTGAGCTATGAGCCAAAAGATGTGAGATTCATAGGTCCTGCCTTGCGAGCTAGTGGGTCGAAGGAGGGGTATATATACTTGGTACATTATGGCACTTGATTGGTTGATGGAACTGAATTATCCTTGCATTCATTCATTTATATGCATCACCTATCACCAGTATAATTATTTGGCACCTGCATCTATCGATTTTATGGGGGGTTGTATAGGTACAGGTTATGGTTACTGTTTACTGACTGTTTGCTTGTACCTTCCGGGCTTATGAGGCCCAGTTAGGTTATTGGTAGTCCGAACTAGCCGGTTACATTATTATTAATTATTACCGTATAGTTCGTGGAAGGATGGTTGTGGACTAGTACTCGTGGTTGTTGGTACGTTTCTGATCCCTTTTCTCTATTATGGAAAGATACATTATTGTTAGGTGATCTCATGATTAGTCACACTTCGGTTAGAGACCTTGATTATTCTAGTTTTAGCTTCCTTATTTGATTATGTTCCTTGAGACGTTGCTAATATCTTCGAGTTCAATTTTATATATATATATATATATAGATAGATAGATAGATAGATAGATAGATAGATGGATAGATAGATAGATAGATAGATAGATAGATATATAGATGTATATATGGTATTACCATATATCTTTCTCCTTCCTTATCTATTCTTATTGTATATATATCCTTTTTGCCTCATATTACTACCATATATCCTTCTTTCACTCTTTATTTATGTATTGACTAATGATATACGGTATTGTACTTTCTTCCCTGATTACTGTTATAATAGGATAGTTTATCCTTATGACTTCATTAGCGCTATAATGTCTCGTTTCTTGGATAGTTGTATGTAGTTTATATTCCTGCTTTATATGTTATTTATGCTTGCATTATCTTTGGAGCTCAGTCGGTCGATGCCTACTGAGTACCACATGTTTGGTACTCATACTACAGTTCTACAACCCGCAAATCATAGTACGAGTTCTCACCGTTCATGTGTGCATCGTGCGGAGCATCCATGGATCGGAGATTTGGGGTGAGCTCCTGACGTTCGGAGTTGTTCCTGCTCTCCCTATTACTGTTAGACTGATCTCTATTTTTGTACTTCAGAGACGGCTTTGTATATATTTACTCTGTATTTCACCTTGTACTCTTGTTGTATTAGAAGCTTTTGTACTAATTTCACCAGGTTTTGGGGTTACTTCTCTATATTAGTATCTTTATTGGAGTTATTTTTCGTTGCTTTCTTCTTTTCTCTTGATAGTTCGTTGCTAGCCGTTCTGAATTATGGGTTGGCTTACCTACTGGCGGTTATAGTAGGTGCCTTCATGACCTGAGAAATTGGGTCATGACACTAGAAGAGCTTGTTGAATCCTGAGGGATACACCCATACCGGGTGAAATATCCTTAAGGACAGTATCTCTTGACATGCCTTAAGCTATGAGAGTTCCTTACAAGTATTCGTGATGAAGTATTTTTCGTAAAATTTACAACACATATTACGACCTTCCTAACACCTTTATTAAAAATATCATCTACTGTTCATCAACATAACTCAAAGATATACAATAGGTCAGCAACCCATCCATACATAATGACAATTTATTTCAATATGTTTAGTTCATTCATGAAATACCTGATTCAATCAATATTTCAGCGCCGCTTGATTGTCATAATGCACATTAACTGGAAACTCATAATACATGCTCAAACTGTTCAAGATACCTTTGAACTTTTTCAACTTACAAAAAGGTCATAGTCATTGACCGATATTCTACTTCGATGGAAGAGCGAGAGACTACGAGTTACTTTTTGGTCTTTCATGATACATGCAAATTTTTAAATGTAATAAACCACCCAGTAAGTGGTCTTGGAGTCGGTGGACATTCTGTTGGATACGAGTCACACTATCCATAGAATCAGAAATCACAATTTCTTTACATTACTATTTCTTGTTCTGAGATCTTTAAATATCATACTACCTTTAGGGCAGCATCCTAATACGCCTCCTTTGGATGCCGCATGAACTAAGAGGATGTGTGCAGTATGACAACTCTAATCGGGTGAAACATAGATAGATAAGGCAACCAACCAATCTACAATGTTGCTCCTGTTCGGTAAAGATTGAGCCACCTACCAATAATAACCTGTTTAAATGGTATACCAGTTGATTTAGCTCTCAATAATTCGACCTCATAGACATTATCCGGGGAACACTTTCATTGACACAAAATATTCTGATGGGACCCCTAGCAACCTTAGCATCTAAAAATTACTTCAAAAATATTCAAATTCTTCATGTGCAAGCACTGATAAAGATAGTCTTTAAAGTGTTCAATGACATATGCTCATTTCGGATATAGTCAAGTTCTCCATATATATAAATACATTATCATATGTTATTCTGGTGCAAGGTATAAAGTTAAGTGTCACAACCATATTTTCTAGTTATGATGGCGCCTACCATATTCCACCAATAGGCAAGCAAACCCCTAGCTCGGAGCAATACGCGACGGGCAAACAGGCAGAATCTCAGAAGAAAAGAGATAAAGTAGAAACAACCATAACAATAAACATGCTAAAAATGTAAAGACAAAACAAATTATATACATACCGAGACTGAGAAGGAAGAGGACAGTATAAAAATTCAAGAACCCCTCCCAAGATATGGTGAGGTCGGTACAAGAGCCACTACTAGACATATCCAGAACACAAGACAGAAACCAAATATATATAACAAGTATAACAGTCTCGAGTGCAAAAGACTATACAGTAGAAGATGGAGTAGGATCTTCCTCGAACGTCAATAAGCCCACCCTGCTCAGGAATCAGTGCTGAGAAGAGAGTCACGTCAAAACCATCGGCTAGTGCCCGAATCTATATCGGGGAAAAAGATGCAGAAGTGCAGTATGAGTACCGAGCAATGAGTACTCAATAAGCATCATCGGCCGACTGAGCTCAATATAATATAAGTAGGCTAAAATGCGAGGGGGCATGCTAAGTTTGGGGTATAAGTAATAAATACATAAGTAACTGCCGAGGCGTATAGATATGTTCAGGAGATAAATAAATGTGATACCGAATAACGAGTAAATAAATGCATAAGAAAACACACAAGTCAAACATAACCTATCTGGGCCCCCATAAACCCGATAGACACACGAAAGAAAACAATAACCCAGCTTGGCCCCCATAAACCGGTGGGACACACAAGAATAGTAAATGCATAGTCACCGGTGTCTCAAAGTTGTACCATTATCCAGTAATCACAATAACCAACGGGGGGCACCGGGCTTGAACATGCACCAATGGATAATAACAAGAGGCCATACATAGGAATCGAACCAGACACAGTGGGTAATAACAATAGGCCACATATATATCATATCTTTCGGACTCGAACCGAAACTCAGAGAACAAAAGTATCATAATCACAGTACTCAGTACCAAAACTCATAATGTACCATAATTGAGGGTCGGACTCCAACCGAGACACCCAATAATCAATAACCAAAATCATCATACCTGAATCAATAGCCGAACTCGAACCAGAACTCAGCATAACCAGTAACCATAATAGAACCAAATATCATATTATATCAAATAAACGGGGAACGCCCTAGTCCCGAGTCAATGCCAGTATATAAGTACAAGATGTAACCCACAACCTGCTACAAGTCAATTTCAGGGTTCTTCCAGGTAAACAAACTACTATAAACAATATGTATATACAAGTCTGGGTATACATTATAAGTCATGGCAAGGCGGGTCCGCATTCTAAGTCAAACTATTCGACCCTAGTTAAATACGGTGCTATCAGTGACTAACAAGGCTAAACAGACCAACCGGGTATAATCGGGGTGACTCAATCCCGTCACAATACTAACAGGTCATACTAGGGCTTAACTAGGCCCAAAGATGTAATAGTTCTGACAAGCGGACTAAAAGGGTAACGGAGCCCACTATCGGATCCCGGATACCAAGTCTAGTTATATCTGTCTAAGTTTGGGCTAAGTATTTCTAAGCCAGGACTAAGGTCCAACAATAACATTCCCCAACTAGCAATCAACAACAACAATAGTATCCGACCCCAAATAGGTCATCTGTGGTGTACCACGAGGATAACGGACTTAGAATGTGTCCGAATAGCCCTATCTGGCCTAAAAGGCCTAAATCACAGCAAACCACCACCAAGTATATAACACCATATCACAACACTAGTACCATAACATACATATATCACACATAAGCCCAATCTAAGCGTAAAGGAAACCTGGACGCCGCCGCAAGCCTGCCAAGAGAACCAGCTATACAGGAGCCTTCCCCTTTCGAG
This sequence comes from Capsicum rhomboideum, assembly GCA_031232105.1. NCBI lineage: Eukaryota > Viridiplantae > Streptophyta > Magnoliopsida > Solanales > Solanaceae > Capsicum > Capsicum rhomboideum. The sequence continues at coordinate 140,040,064 of CP124716.1, forward strand.
AGGCCTCTTACTGCTGCCAAGCTACCAAAATAATAAACTACATGTAAAAACATGACTATTGATACCCATATTGCATTAGTTCGAAAAATGTTCGAACAGTCCACGTGGGGCCCGCTTGCAAAATCGCAAAACTAAAATCGTCACAGCGTTCCAAATCACCCCGTGACCAATAGTCACAACTAGCACCGTTCAATTTGAGCTTAAAATATAGCTCAAACATCAGCAACAATCCCAACAATACCATCATAAATGAAAACTACCGTAAAAATAAGAAAACGTACCGAAGAAACGACGAGGACGAGTCCATGGACTCAAATACATAAATCTCTAAGCTCAAACCTCAATGAATTAGCTCAATATTGAGCTTAAATGATCAATAATGGTGAGAAATAAATGGAAAAATGGAGAAAATGTAATATTATACATTTATGACAATATATATACATGATGCCAACACTCCACCAACTAGCTTCCTACCTGCCAAGTGGCAGCCACCACTTAGCAAAGGTCACCATTATGTGCACCTCCTCACCTTCCACGTGGTGGTGGAGGTGGCCCATCATGTAATTTTTTTATCTCATTATATATGCATTCGGGTATTGCATAGGTTCGTGGTAAAATAAATATAACATTTTAAATATATCATAATTAATAGAAAATTATTTTGAATAAAACCTTTATAAAATAATAATATTATTTCAACATATTTAGATTTACTATCTCCACTTAAAATATTAATAAATTATAAAACTATTATAAAGTAGTATAGATATATCATAACTAAAAAAGTTTATAAATATCAAAAACATTTTAGAAAGGTAATTAACTATATCTTTTTACCAAATTCTAATGTAATTTAAATATTTCACAACATATTCGGTGTTAATAAAATTCTCAAACGAGCTACCCGTAAACTAAACTATCAGTCCCAGCAAGTCATAAATAATTTGAGGCAGTTATAGAAAAGCTCTAAATGCTGAGAACGCACAAAAATGAGGGAAATGACTGGGAGGGTCATTACAACATCCACTACTAAAAGGACTTTCGTCCGAAAAAGTCAAGAGTAAGCGCATACCAGAAGACGTGAACAAGTAGGGATACTAGGCTAGCATATCACGCTCAAGCTTCCAAGTGGCCTCCTCAATCGAACGGTGACGCCATTGTACCTTAACCACTGAAATGTCTCGGCAATGCAATCGTCTGACATCTTTGGCAAAAATAGACATAGGCTCCTCTTCAAAAGCTAACCTCTCGTCTAACTGAACCGAGTCCCACTGAAGCACATGTGACTCATCCAGAATGTACTGTCGCAGCATAGAAACATGAAATACCGGGTGGATAGCTGAAAAGACCGGAGGTAAAGCTAACACATAAGCCACCTCTCCAACTGTCTGCAGAATCTCAAAGGGTCTAATATATCTGGGGCTAAGCTTGCCCATACTACCAAACCACATTATGCCCTTCATAGGCGATACTCGTAAGAAGACCCTCTCACCAACTCTGAATTTCAACAGACGATGTCTATAGTCAGCATAACTCCTCTGTCTACTCTGAGCTGTCCACATCCTGTCCTGAATTACCCGAACTAGGTCCAAAGACTCTCGAAGCAAATCTGTTCCAAGAATGACCTCTAAAGTCTCAAACTAACCAACTGGAGACCGATACCGTCTACCATCCGAAGCCTCAAACGGAGCCATCTAAATACTGGAGTGGAAGCTATTATTATACACGAACTCTGCTAAAGGCAAGAACTAATCCCACTGACCCCCAAAGTCTAACACACAAGCGCCGAGCATATCTTCCAATACCTAAATTGTCCGCTCCGATGGCCCTTCGATCTGAGAATGAAATGAAATACCGAGGTCCACCTGAGTACCCAACTCCTTCTGGAAAGTCTGCCAGAAACTAGAGGTAAACTGAGACCCTTGGTCTGAGATAATAGATACTGGCACTCCGTGTAGGCGAACCACTTCCTGAATATATACACGAGCTAACCTCTCAGCACTGTAGGAAACTTGAACTGGGATAAAATGCGTCGACTTAGACAATCGATCCACAACAACCCATATACTATCAAAACCGCGAGAAGTGCGAGGTAACCTACCAATGAAATCCATTGTGACCCGCTCCCACTTCCACTCGAGAATGGGTAACTGCTGAAATAAACCACCGGGTCTCTGGTGTTCGGCCTTTACGTGCTGACAACATAGGCATCGAGACACCAACTCTAAGATATTTCTTTGCATACCGCTCCACCAATAGTGCTACCTTAGATCTCAGTACATCTTAGCTGTCCTAGGATGAATAAAATATCTGGAACTACACGCCTTGTTCAAAATCAACTGAATCAAATATCCAACCCTCGGAACACAAATATGGCCATCCAACCTCAGAACACCATCAGAACACAAGGTAGCTCTCTTAGACTCACCCCTAAATACCTGATCTCGAATGCTATGGAGACCGCTATCCTCAAACTGACGACTCTGAATCTGCTCCAGCAAAGTAGATCTCGTACCAACATAAGCGATTACCCTCCCGGGGTCAGAAATATCCAAACGCACCATCGAATTAGCTAAGGACTGAATTTCCAAAGCCAACGGCCGCTGAGAGACTGGAATAAAGGCTAAGCTACCCATACTCACTGCTTTCCAGCTCAAGTCATCCGTAACTACATTCTTCTTTCCCGAATAATAGAGAATAGAGATGTCATAGTCCTTCAATAATTCTACCCATCGACGCTGCCTCGAATTAAGATCCCTCTGAGTCATAAGATATTGAAGACTGCAGTGGTCTATAAAGATCTTACAATGGACACCGTATAGATAATGCCTCTAAATCCGCAGTGCAAATACTATTGCTACTAACTCCAAGTCATGAGTAGGGTAATTATGTTCACGCACCTTCAGCTGCCTCGATGCATATGCAATAACACGACCCCGCTGCATCAGCACATACCCCAAACTAATACTAGACACATCACAATAGATCGTGAAAACCTCACCCTCAACTGGAAGAGTTAAAACAGGGGCAGAAGTAAGTCGATCCTTGAGCTTCAGAAAGCTCACCTCACAATCCTCAAACCACTGAAATGGAACCTCCTTCCTAGTCAGTCTGGTCATAAGAGATGCAATAGACGAGAAGCCCTCAACAAATCATCTATAATAACCTGCCAACCCAACAAAACTGCGAACCTTGGTAGGTGACGTGGGCCTAGCCCAACCTTGAATAGCCCCAATCTTCACTAGGTCTACCATGATACCATGTCTGGACACAACATGCCCCAAGAAAGCTACAGACTCAAGTCAGAACTCACACTTTGAGAACTTGGCATAAAGTCGATGATCTTTCAAAGTGTGGCGCACAATCCTCAAAAGCTGCTCGTGCTCCTCGCTACTCCTCGAATAAACCAAGATGTCGTCGATGAACACAATCACAAAGGAGTACAAGTATGGCCTAAATACTCGATTCATCAAGTCCATGAAAGCTGTTGGGGCATTAGTCAACCCAAAAGACATCACCAGGAACTCATAATGGTTGTACCGAGTCCTGAAGGCTGTCTTTGGGATGTCCTCATCCCTAACTCTCAACTGATGATATATAAATCTCAAATCTATTTTCGAGAACACCGCTGCACCATAAAGCTGATCAAATAAATCGTTAATACGAGGCATAGGATACTTATTCTTCACCGTCACCCTATTTAGCTTCCTGTAAATGATACACATTTGCATAGATCCATCCTTTTTTTTTACAAACAGAACTGGAGAACTACACGGTGACACACTAGTCCTGATAAAACCCTTCCTCAAAAGATCTTCAAGCTAACTACTCAGCTCTCTCAACTCAGCAGGAGCCATAGAAATAGGTTGAGTGCCCGGCTCGAGGTCAATAATGAACTTTATATCACGCTCAGGAGGAAGGCCAGGTAGGTCAGTCTGAAGTACATCAGGAAACTCACGAACAACAGGGACAGAGTCAAGTGACGGACTCTCAATAATAGCATCCCGAACATAATCAAGGAATGAATCACATCCCCTCGACATCAATCTATGAGCCCGAACATATGAAATAATCCCCGTCGATGTGCGTCTAGTAAAACCCTGCCAAACCACCGAGGGTACACCAGGCATGGCTAAGGTAACAGTTTTGGCAAAGTAATCCAAGACTGTATAATGAAAAGACAACCAGTCCATGCCCAGAATCACATCAAAGTCTACCATGGCCAATATAATAAAATCAACCTGAGTCTCAAACTCCCGAACCATCACCAGACAAGATCTATATACCCGATCTACTACTAAGAAATCACCAATGGGGGTACATACATGTAAGGGCATAGATAATAACTCTGAACATTAACCCAACTATGGTGCATAATAAGTAGATACATAAGAAAAAATAGATTTGGGATAAAATAATGCAGAAGTTGGCTGATGGACACGAAAATCGTACCTGTAATCACCGTATCCAAAGCCTCAGTAATTGGCCTAGCCGGTACGACATACAACTAACGTTGGCTACCACTAGTCTGAGTACCGACCTAACCACCAGTCCGACCTCTCTGTACTCCACCTCGGGAACCCGGGGGACTACCCTGACGACCCTGTGCACCACCTCTGCCTGCTGGCAGTATAGATCTGATGGGTTATGCCATCTAAACTGAAGGCTCAATCGCCCTGCACTGAGGACACTCACGCGTGAAATGATCGACAACCCCACAAGTATAACATGCTCCTGGCTCCCTGCTCGGCCTAGAAGATCCGGCTGATCCGATATGACCATCTCTAGTAGATGAACTGGACTGACCACGTCCCTGAGGCTGACTACCAGAACCACTATAGGCGGGCTGACCCCTATCAGAAATCTACAAGGCTGACTGTACGGGCCTACTAGGCTGACTCTGTCACTGAAAAGACTGTTGCTGTTGCTGAGGGTACCTACCCTGAAACCCGTGGCCTCTGAACTGTGAGTTACTGTGATTGCCACTGTAACTACCCTGGAATCGGGGTCTCTTATCGCTGCCCCCTTTGTCCTCGCGATCCATCTCCTCGATTGCAAACACATGCTCAGCTAGCTCAGCAAATGACTTCCCCGAAGTCACTAAACTCTATGTAGCTCTGCGAAGTGATAGATACAATCCACTGAAAAAACAACTAATCCTCTCTTACTCATCTGGAAAGATTACAGTGGCATCCCTGGCTAAATCATGAAATCTAGCCTCATACTCAACTACTGTCATAGAACCTTGTCTCAACCCATAAAACTCATCTCGGAGCTGCTCGCACACACTGCGGGTTATATACTTCCCCAAGAATGCCTCAGAGAACTGAGCCCAAGTAACCGACGGAGATCCAGCTGGCCTGGAATCAAGATAACCTCTCTACCATCTCCTCGTGACTGTATCAAACTCATAAGCAACAAAATCTACCCCGCGCGACTCCGCTAATCCCAAATTCCTCAGCTTCTCCTCGCAATTGGATAATAACTCATAAACATCCTCTCCTGGAGTACTCGCAAATCTAGACGGGGCTAATCTCATAAAATGGCTCAACATCTTCTGCTCCTCGGCATACATAACTGGCTGGATTGCTATCGGTACAGGCGGAACCTCAACTCTAGGTGTCGCAGCTGCAGGTTGCACCCCAATACCAACTCCCTGTACTGCTGGCTGGGCTCCCTCGGCTGACGGACCTCCAACTAATCCCAGCAACTGTACCAAAGTATCTCGGAGCACTGAAGCATTAATAAATTCGGGTGGAGCCTTGGCTGCTCCCTGGCCCACCGACTGGTGTAGAGGCGGAGTATCTGGAGCAATAATGGGATCGAGTGACTGGTCCCTAGCATGATCTCGGCCTGGGGATGCTGCTCTGCCCTCCCTCCAACCTCTAGGTTGACCTCGACCCCTAACAAGAGTCTTCGCTACTGGCTCAGGGCCCCGACCCCCAGCTATCGCACCCCACATCCTAGCCATCTAGTAAAGAGAGAACCAAATAAAGATCATAAACCAACATAGACTCGACGCACAGACATGAGTCAAGAAAATGAGTGATTCCCCTAAGAGTGCTCCGTAGCCTCCCAAGGATAGGATACAGGCGTCCCTGCACCGATTCGCAGGACTCTACCACACATTGGCTCATGTATCGACACTACCTATACAACCTAGGTTCTGATACCAAACTGTCACAACCCAATTTTTGAGTAATGATGGCGCCTACCGTAACCCACAAATAGGCAAGCCAAGCCTAACCCGAAGCGATACGCGATGGGCTAACAAGCGGAATCTCAGAAGAAAAGAGATAGAGTAGAAGTAACCATAACAGTAAACATGCTAAAAATGTAAAAACAAAAAAAAATATATACATACCGAGATTGAGAAGGAAGAGGACTATATAAAAAGCCAAGAACCCCTCTCAAGACCTGGTGAGGTCGGTACAAGATCCACTACTAGACATATCCAGAACACAAGACATAAACCAAATATATTTAACAAGTATAACAGTCTCGAGTGCAAAAGACTATACAGTAGAAGATGGAGTAGGATCTGCCTCGGACGTCAGTAAACCCACCCTGCTCAGGAATCAGTGCTGAGAAGAGAGTCACGTCAAAACCGTCGGCTAGTGCCCGTATCTGCATCAGGGAAAAAGATGTAAAAGTGCAGTATGAGTACCGAGCAATGGGTACTCAATAGGCATCATCGGCCTACTGAGCTTAATGTAATATTAGTAGACTAAAATACGATGGGGCATGCTATGTTCGGGGTATAAGTAATAAATACATAAGTAATTGCCGAGGCGTATAGATATGAATAGGAGATAAATAAATGTGATATAAAATAACGAGTAAATAAATGCATAAGTAAACACACAAGTCAAACATAACCTATCTGGGCCCCCATAAACCCGATAGGCACACGAAAAAAAATAAAAACCCAGTCTGGCCCCCATAAATCGGCGGGACACACAAGAATAGTAAATGCATAGTCACCAGTGTCTTAAAGCTGTACTAGTATCCAGTAATCGCAAGAACCAACGGGGAGCACCGAGCTTGAACCGGTACCAATGGATAATAACATGAAGCCAGACGTCGGAATCGAACTGGACATAGTAGGTAATAATAATAGGACACATATATATCATATCTGTCGGACTCAAATTGGAACTCAGATAACAACAATATCATAATCACGGTACTCAGTACCAGAACTCATAGTGTACCACAATCTGGGGTCAGACTCAAATCGGGACACCCAATAGTCAATAACCAAAATCGTCATACCTGAATCAATAGCCGGACTTGAACCCAATCTTAATATAACCAGTATCCATAATAGAACCAAATATCATATTACATCAGATAAACGGGGAACACCCTAGTCCCGGGTCAATACCAGCGTATAAGTACAAGACTTAACCCACAACCTGCTACAAGTCAAATTCGGGGTCCTTCCAGATCAACTATCTACAATAAAAAATATGTATATACAAGTCTGGGTATACATTATAAGTTATGGCAAGGCGGGTCTGCATTCTAAGCCAAACTAGCCTACCCCGGTCAAATACGGTGTTATCAGGGACTAACAAGGCTAAACAGGCTAACCGGGTATAATCAGGGTGACTCAATCCCATCATAACCCTAACAGGTCATACTAAGGCTTAACTAAGCCCAAATATGTCAAAGTTCTGATAAGTCGACTAAAAGGATAACGGGGCCCACTATAGGGTCCCGGATACCAAGTCTAATTATACCTGTCTAAGTCTGGGCTAAGTCTATCTAATCCTGGACTAAGGTCTAATAATAACATTCCCCAACCAGCAATCAACAACAACAAGACTATCCGACCCCAAATAGGTCATCTGCGGTGTACCTCGAGGATAACAGGCCTAGAATGTGTTCGAATAGCCTTATCTGGCCTAAAAGGCCTAAATCACAGCAAACCACCACCAATTATATAATACCAGCCCACAACACCAGCACCATAACATAGATTTATCACACAAAAGCCCAATCTAAGTTTAAAGGAAACCTAGGCTACCTGGACGCCGCCGCAAGCCTGCCATGAGAACCAGTTATACAGGAGCCTTCCCCTTTCGAGAGGCCTCTAACTGCTGCCAAGCTAACAAAATAATAAACTACATGTCAAAACATGACTATTGATACCCATATTGCATTAGTTCAAAAAATGTCCGAACAATCCACGTGAGGCCCGCTTGCAGAATCGCAAAACCAAAACCATCACAGAGTTCCAAATCACCCCGTGACCAATAGTCACAACTAGCAGTGCTCGATTTGAGCTCAAAATATAACTCAAACATCAACAACAATCCCAGCAATACCATTGTAAATGAAAACTACCGTAAAAATAAGAAAATGTACCGAAGAAACGACGAGGACGAGTCCACAGACTCAAATACATAAACCTCTAAACTTAAACCTCAATGGATTAGATCAATATTGAGCTTAAATGATCAATAATGGTGAGAAATAAATAGAAAAAGAGGAGAAAATGTAATATTATACATTTGTGACAATATATATACATGATGCCAACACTCCACCAACTAGCTTCCTACCTGCCAAGTTGAAGCCACCACTTAGCAAAGGTCACCATTGTGTGCACCTCCTCACCTTCCACGTGGTGGTGGAGGTGGCCCATCATGTAATTTTTTTTATCTCATTATATATGCATTCGGGTATTGCATAGGTTCGTGGTAAAATAAATATAACATTTTAAATATACCATAATTAATAGAAAATTATTTTGAATAAAACCTCCATAAAATAATAATATTATTTTAACATATTTAGATTTACTATCTCCACTTAAAATATTAATAAATTATAAAACTATTATAAAGTAGTATAGATATATCATAACTAAAGAATTTTATAAATATCAAAAAAAATTTAGAAAGGTAATTAACTATATTTTTTTACCAAATTCTAATGTAATTTAAATATTTCACAACACGTTCGGTGTTAATAAAATTCTCAAATGAACTGCCCGAAAATCGAACTATCAGTCCTAGCAAGTCATAAATAACTTGTGGCAGTTATAGAAAACCTCTAAATGTCGAGAACGCACAAAAATGAGGAAAATGACCGGGAGGGTCATTACATGAAGAGTTTTAGCATATGATTGTTTAAAGCAATACTTAATCAAAGCTGTTGGAAATAATAATTCAAAGTTGTAATAGGAATCCTTAGTTGTTTAGGATTTAATATTTTTGGTAATCCTTAGTTGTTTAGTATTTAATATTTTTGGTATTTATTTAATTCATGTCTAATTAGGATTAGGATTTGTTTGTCCTAGTTCATATAGGAATAGATTTTCTAATCCTAGTTTTATTTGGTTATGCATTATTATATATAGGGTTGCTTGCTACATATTTTCTAAGGTTGTGAGGTAGATATTTTCTAAGGTTGTGAGGTAATCAAATAGAGTGTAGAAATTCAAGAGTTTTTTGAGTTATTGAATAAAGTCTCCTACCTCTTGTCTCTTGTTTAATTAATTTCTTCTATTTAGTAATTGTTGGGTCTTTCACTTGTGCTTATATTATTTCTTTGAGTGATTTTATTTCCTTCAAATTGGTATCAAAGCTTGTGTGAGATTCTGTCAGAGCCTGTGTGAGATCCTGTAAGAGCCTCGTGTGAGATCCGACATATATAGAAGAATATGGATATTTCATATTTACCTGATTGTCCTGTTTTTGAGTTTGATGGAAAAAATTTTGAGAGTTGGTATCAACAGATGAAGAATTTTTTCAAGGCTAATGGATTATGGTCCATTATTGAGAATGGATTTGTAGAGCCCCCGAAAGGCACAACATTAACAGGTGAAGCAGCTATTCAATTGGAGAAAAATAGCCAATTGAATTTTAAGGCACGGTACTACACTGACTGCAAGGTTGAATTGCATGTATCCATCAAAATTTTATATGTAGGATCAGCAAAGGAAGCTTGGAAAATTTTAGTGAAATACCATTGATGTGCTGCTGACGTGAAGAGAGAGAAACTTCAAGAGTTTTGGAGACGGTATGAGTTGGTCCAAATGAAACCAACTGAATTTGTTAAAGAATTCTTTATAAGAATTAGAGAAATTATTAATGATATGAAGGTCAATGGAGAAATATTGGAAGAATTTAAAGTTGTTAAAAAGATATTAGAATCTCTAAGTTTGAAGTTTCATGACAAGAAGACAGTCGTAGAGACTACTCAAAATCTTAATACTTTGAGGCTTGATGAGCTAGAAGATGAGTTGGTGACATATGAGATGTCCTTAAATCAAGAGACAATTGAATTAATGGAGGAGACATTCCAGTCAAAGTATGATCAACCAACAAAAAATGAAGAGGTAACAACTGTTGACACCCAATTTTGGCTCTCCTTTTTCCTAAATTAATTTCCTGATGCTTATGAGTCTTGAATATTCGTTTTCCTTATTTTTTAACATTAATTTCAATAAATTTAACGCCGATAGAAATTTTTCCAAAAATAATATATATATATATATTTTTTATAATTGTTATTCTTATACCAAATTACTTATATCGTATGTTATAAAATTACCCTCATAAATAAATCAAGGATAATAATGTATCTTAATTCGTTATTTTCACTATTTTCTTCTCTGAAAATATATATATTATATTGTGTGTATATATATACGTATATATATATATACACATTTATATATATGCTAGTGTATTAACCTTTATTTTCAAATACTCCAAATAATCTTCGCTAGACTATTATATTTTTACTTCTTATTTAATTTTGAACTATAGCTATACGTATTTAACATCGCGCACATGTGTACATTTTTGTAGATGTGTGAAATTTTTAACCGAGAATTTGTTGTTGTTGGTTCTAAAAATGGGTTTGCTTGAAATTTGTTGTTGTTGGTTCTAAAAATGGATTCGCTTGAAATTTTCGATCAAGATTAACTTGTTTGTGTTAATTCTAAAAATGGGTCTGTGTAAATTTCGGCGAATCTATGTCGTTGTTTGCGGTTCCGAACAAGTGGGTTTGGTATGGGAATTTCGATCGAGTTTGAGTTGTTGTCGTTGATTTTTTTTAAAGTAGATCGGTATGTGAATTTCGATCAAGTAAGTTGTTATTGTTGTTGGTTCTAAATAAAAAGGGAGATGGGTTTGTATGTGAATTTGTATCAACTTCATGATGTTGGTGGTGGTTCTGAAAAACGGAATTATAGGCGGATATGTGACCTTCTTGACTTCATGTCCGGTCATGGTGTTGTTGTTTTTGTCGATAAATCGAATTCATGGATGTGGGTCTTGTTTTGAATGTTTTTCTTTCTCAAATAGGGCTTTTCGTGTTTGAAAATTATGTAAGATAAAAAAATAATAATCAGTCTTCATCTATCTCCCTCCCTTTCGGTCGTCTTGATTTTTGTGAATGTGTGATTTTTTCGTTTTCGAGTTGTGTTGATATTATCGTTTGTTCATCCCGAATCAAGGCAGACTATACGATTCCGTTTAAAATTTCTTTTTGTAAAAGTTTTTTTTTTAGATTGTTCAAAAGCATTGTAGCCTTAGTGGGGATGTTTTGAAATAGTTATTGCGATTGTTACCTGTCCTACTTGGCAAAATTTGGTTCTGAAAGTTAAAGTTTTGTCCCGAGCACAAATTTGGATATGGAGGTTACTACTGTGATAAGCCCCTCGTAGTCTCCTTTTGGCTAATACGATATGACCCCCTTTGTTCATACTTAGTAATTGTTATGAGGTGATTTTTTGATTTTCACAGATGCTCGAACATATACGCATTTCTTGTGTTTTTTTTAAATTAATGCATAAAGGTAGAAATAAATGTCAAATGAACGCACTTGCTGATCATGCATGAAGTTGTTGAGATTTAAAAAAAAAAAAAAAGATTAGAAAGGGCTCTATGGTGCTGGCAACATTAGCTTTTGTCATTATTTATTATATATTTATTAATTTAATTATAATAGTTTTTCCGTCATAAACATGTTAGCCTAATCTCTAATGTTCCTGTTTGATGTATATTAGTTGACTTCGTATCCTTACTCGTCGGATTGTTAATTGGTTCCTAATCTTTTTCTCTTCTTTATTTTACATGTAAACTCGGGAGTTGGAGTTTTAATCGAAACTCCATTTCGACTCAAATATCGGGTCAATCGCTATAAGATGATCGCAGAGCCCCGGAGTCTCATAAATTAAAAACTCACACTCCGTTAGGAGTATAGTATCTCTTAGTCCCTTCTCCTTAGTTATCATTCATGTTATGTTGTTAGTTCTTGAAACTTGGAATGATAATTAAGTACTATTGTTTATTTGGAATTACATTAGTTGCTTATTGATTATATCGCCCTATTGTTGTTGATCCTTTAAATAGTTTAACGTCCTCACTTCTTCACAATTAATATATGACTAGTTAAATAAATTTTGTTAAATAAAAGTGGGCTTTAGCAATTTAGATATTCGGCTAACCTTTCTTTTTAAACTAATTTCTCACCTCAAAAACTTTTTTTTTTATAAGAATGAACAAAGTCGCAACCTTAACATTTTCTTAAAAACAAAAGAGAGTTTTAATAGTATTTTGCGAATAGCCAAAACTCAAGTTTTTCTTTAAAAGGAGTCAAATCCTCAATTCCGACCTTTTTTTTTTATTAAATCATACCAGCATGTTACTTTACTTTCACTCGTTTTTCTCAACATTTATTTTAGGATTTCTAAACTTTAAAAATGTTCAAAATGCAAGGTATATATGTATACACTACCCTATACAAAATATTTTCATCGTTATTCTCATCTATCTATTTATTTATCTTTGACAAAATGATTGTTATTATTACTTATACTTTATTTCAAACATATATTTATGTGTGTATTCTTACTGTTACATTTATTATATTTACTTCAAACCATTACCTTCATAATCTTTACAAATAAGTAAATATTAGCATGATATTTATATCTTAAATATACACAAGTCTATTTTACTCAAAAACTAACATGTCATCGCATTTTAACATTTTTATAAATATCTGCATTTGCAACAAACGCATATTTTTTTAATTAAATAAATTCAGTATATCTCCGTATACATGTTTATTTATTATAAATTCTCATATGTTTTCAAAAATCCTATTTTCCTTTATTTTGCACAAATTACGTTTTATATACTTTACTTTATATACATTAAACATTCTATCTTCCTTGCAAAATTATAAAACCTTGTACTTGTTAATATATGTATTATAACGAAACCAATATTAAATTTTCTCTCTTCATTTTCATATTCTGAAACATACAATAAACTATGTTACATTTTTGTATATCGTAAGTGTGTATTAATATACCTTGTATATTTTTCTTTGATTTTTAAATTGAATAAATTTCTATAGTTGTCACTATTTTAGCAAGTAAATGAAACAAATATTTTTCAAATACTTTTTCCTAAACTGAGTTTAAGGACTGTCTTCGGATAGGCTCTGAGGGATGCCTAACACCTTCCCCTCGAGTAACCAAAAGACTTACTCAGAATCTCACACGTTTTCGAAAGACCAAAAACAGAGTTTTACATAAAAAATGGTTTTCCTAATTTTTCCTTAAAATTTAGGTGGCGACTCTAAAAATAAATTTTCAAAATCAGAGAGTCACAACGACCACCACACGGTCGTGTGCTGTTTCGACCGGTTCGAAATGGGGCGCGACAACAACGTATGATCAACCAACAAAAAATGAAAAGATAACAAATCTGGCAGAAATTGATGAAAAAGATCAAAATTCAAAAACAGTGGAGAAAAGAAGTGAAGGTAAAGGTAATTTTTGTTGTGGTATAGAGAATTTTGAGTGCAAAGAAAAATCCAAAAATATCCAAACTGATTTGTCAATAATTTTTGAGATGACTAAAAATGATGATTTGGTTGAAACTAATGCTCTTTCAATAGAAGCTAGTAATTTATGTCATGAGAAGTGTAATAGACATGATTGGTCTATACAAGGTGAGGGTATTGAAAAAGAAATACCCACCATTATCGCACAAGAAAAAGTGTGTGAAGATATTGAAGATGAAGCTAGCAATGAAAGAAGCAAAAGTATTCACCAAGAGCAAATTTTTGATGATCTGCCCAAAATTAAAGTAGAAACAATTATGGGTTTAGATCCACAATTGAAGTGCATGACTATGGATATTGAAGATAAAAGCAACTTTAAGCCATTATTCAAAATTGAAGATTTTGAAGAGCGTGAAAAATTGATTGTTGATAATATTTCTCTACCACATACAAAAAGGCAAATTGAAGTTGAATGGCGCGTAAGACCAAATACAAACCAACTGGAGAAGCTGATGATTTTAAGGCAAGAAAGAATATTCAAGATTACAAGAAGAGGAAAAAATATGACGATGATATGTTGAAGATGTTTGATATGAAGAAAGTCAAATTGATTTTGGAACATGTTGAAGAGAAATTGAAGCTAACTAAAGATGACACCCGCAATTTCGTTGATGCTACATATTTTAGAAAATTGATGAAAAGTCTAAGGTACTTGACTTCTACAAGACATGATATTATTCAAGACATGCTCAAGTTTGAAGATTTTGGTTTAAGGGAGGCTATGTAGGAATTAAATCAAGAAATTGAAGATTGGAAAAGAAGTGCTCAATACAACAACCATGACAACAAGAAAAGGCGAGAATATACAACTTTGAATTAAGGGAGGATGTTGGAAATAATATCAAAGTTGTAATAGGAATCCTTAGTTGTTTAAAATTTAATATTTTTTGTAATCCTTAGTTGTTTAGTATTTAATATTTTCGGTATTTATTTAATTCATGTCTAATTAGGATTAGGATTTGTTTGTCCTAGTTCATATAGGAATAGATTTTCTAATCCTAGTTTTATTTGGTTATGCATTATTATATATAGGGTTGCTTGCTACATATTTTCTAAGGTTGTGAGGTAGATATTTTCTAAGGTTGTGAGGTAGATATTTTCTAAGGTTGTGAGGTAATCAAATAGAGTGTAGAAATTCAAGAGTTTTTTAAGTTATTGAATAAAGTCTCCTACGCCTTATCTCTTGTTTAATTAATTTCTTCTATTTAGTAATTGTTGGGTCTTTCACTTGTGCTTATATTATTTCTTTGAATGATTTTATTTCCTTCAAAAGCGTTAGATAGTTTCACAAATCAAAATCATGACGCTTGTTTTAACACATATAAAGATTTTTGAAGCCTGCATACCTTATCCGGAGAGACAATCTAATATTCTAGAGGCAATTGTTGTGCTCCTCGTTGCCACAGTTGTCATATGAAAATTTTGATTTTTTTGCATTTGATTAGTATATTGATTTTGTCAAAGTTTTGTCGGTTTTCAACTGGTGACCATATAACTTCTTCTAGCATATTCAATAAAATGTTTCATTTGCTTCTATTGGAAAGTTGGTCAACTGATAGTTGATACTATTCTCGGATTCTTAGTTGTTAGATAAGTGAAGTAATGGTCATTGATGTCAAGATATTTATGATCCAACACAGAAAAAGTATGTGCACACAATATCTTATCCAATTGAAATCGTCCACATATACATGTTTTTTTCTCGCAAATAAATCATGTTCCGCTTTACTCAATCTATTATGATTTAAACACGATAGTGTCATAAAATAATAACATAAAAATTATGTATATATATTTTTAGGCATATTAATTACTAAAAATATTATTATTATTAATATAAAATACATACTATAAATTCAAGACTCACAAATCTAATAAATATGAAATTGTTGTCTACTATTCAATTAATATATGTTAAAGATTCTTATCATCATTTGGTATGAGATTTTAGTGCTTTTATTCAGAATAATGTTATATTTATTATCCAGGTGTGTGAACATTCCCTGAGAAATCAAACTATTTTCGCAAGTTCAATGTTGAATAAGTGCTCTGATATAATTTAGAAGAGATAATATTGACAGAGCTTTAGTTGTCTTATTCGTGAAATTTAACGATTCAGCTATATTTTTAAGTCAAAGTGCACGTTCTATTCACAGTGAATGTATACATGATCACTTGTGATACCCAACTTTTGTTGAATGCTCCTTCACTTTGGATAGATATCACGATCCGATTTCTCAGGTCATGATGGCATCTATTATAACACACCAGTAGGTAAGCCAACTTGTAGTCCGGAACAGCTAGTAACGGACTACGAATAGAAATGAAGAAATCAGTGGAAAGGAATTTAATAAAGAGACTAATATAGATTACAACCCCAAAATCTGGTGAAGTCAGTACAAGAGCTTCTAATAAAACAGGAGTACAAAGTGGAATACAGAGTCAATATATATACAAGCCGTCTCTGAAATACAAAATAGAGATCAAACTAACCATATGATTGTAATGACCTTCCCGGTCATTTTCCTCTTTTTCGTGTGTTCTCGGTGTTAAGAGTTTTTCTATAACTGCCCCAAGTTATTTATGACTTGTTGGGACTGATAGTTCGGTTCCCGGGTAGTTCGTTTGAGAATATTATTTAGACCGAGCACGTTGTAAAATATTAAATTAAATTTGAATTTGGTAAAATGACATAGTTAATTACCTTTCGAAAATATTTTTGAAATTTATAAAATTCTTTAGTTATGATATATCTATACTATTTTATAATTTATTAATAATTTAAGCGGAGATAGTGAATTTAAATATGTGAACATAATATTATTATTTTATAGAGATTTTATTCGAAATAATTTTCTATTAATTATGGTATATTCAAAATATTGTATTTACTTTATCACGAACCTATGCAATACCCAAAAATACACATAGTTAAGGTAGAAGTTGCCACCTCCACTTTCACGTGGAGTGAAGGGAGGTGTACAGAAAATAAGTGTTAAACAGGTGTCCTTCACCTACAGCCGTGTATACATATAACATTACAATTGTTTAACTTTAACTACACATTTATCCTTAAAACAAAATATAAGTTCCATCATTTTCTTTGTTTACTAAGTTAAAAGGTATTCGCTGCAACATAGTTTCTCGCTACATATAAATGTAATTTATTTAGTGACATAAAGAGAATATTGTGGGAAAGAAAATAATATATATTTTGAGGTTATGCTCAACCCCGAAGGTAAAAGTGTCTACGTCAAAGTTATTCAAGCTCGGGAATCGCGTGGTTGATAGTATAACATCTTTATATCGTAAGTTCTCCGGTCAATATTAGCTTAAAGTCGCGTAATTAAATTGTTATTTGGTGGTATTGTCGTTGGTGCTTATTTAGAGCTTAATATGAGCTCGAATTGGATAGCATCTATTGTGACTATTGGTCACGGGGTAATTTGGGATGCTGTGACGGTTTTAATTTTGCGATACCGCAAGTGGGCCCCACGTGGACTGTTCGGACATTTTTTGAACTAATGCAATATGGGTATCAATAGTCATGTTTTGATATGTAGTTTATTATTTTGGTAGCTTGGCAGCATTCAGAGGCCTCTCGAAAGGGAAAGGCTCCTATTTAGCTGGTTTTCTTGGTAGGTTTGCGGCAGGCGTCCAGGTAGGCTAGGTTTACCTTCCTTTACACTTAGATTGGGCTTATGTGTGATATATGTATGCTATTGTGCTGGTGTTGTGGGCTGTAATTATAAACTTGGTGGTGGTGGTTTGCTGTGATTTAGGCCTTCTAGGCCGGATAGGGCTATTCGGATATATTCCAGGCCTATTATCCTCGTGGTACACCACAGATGACCTATTTAGGGTCGGATCATGTTGTTGTTGTTGTTGCCAGTTTGGGAATGTTATTGTTGGACCTTAGTCCAGGCTTAGCCAGACTTAGCCCAGACTTAGACAAGTATAACCAGACCTGGTTTTCGGGACCCGATAATGGGCCCCGTTACCCTTCTTGTCGACCTGTCAGAACTTTGACATCTTTTGACTTATTTAAGCCCTATATGACCTGTTAGGGTTGTGACGAGATTGAGTCACCTCAATTATACCCGGTTGGCCTGTGTAGCCCTGTTAGTCCCTGATAGCACCGTATTTGACCGGGGTCGGCTAGTTTGACTTAGAGCACTGGCCCGCCTTTTCATGAATAATAATGTATACCCAGACTTATATATACATATTGTTTATAGTAGGGAGTAACCTAGAAGGACCCCGAGATTGACTTGTAGGATGTTGTGGAATTAGCTTCTGTACTTATATATTAGTGTTGACTTGGGACTAGGGCGTTTCCCGTTTATCTAATATGATATGACATTTGATTCTGTTCTGGTTACTGGCTATGATGAGTTCCAGTTCGAGTCCGGCCACTGATTCAGATATGATGGGTACTGATTATTATGAGTTTTGGTTTGAGTCCGGCCACTGATTATTATGAGTTTCGGTTCGAGTCCGGCCACTGATTATTATGAGTTTCGGTTCGAGTCTGGCATCTGGTTATGATATGATTGGAGAGTTTTGGTACTGGGTACCATGGTTACTGGATACTGATACAGCTTTGAGACACTGATGACTATGCATTTACTTTTCTTGTGTGTCCCATCGGTTTATGGGGGCCAGGCTGGGTTATTGTTTTCTTCCGTGTGCCTATCGGGTTTATGGGGGCCCAGATAGGTTATGTTTGACTTGTGTGTTTACTTACGCATTTATTTACTCAATTATTCGGTATCATATTTATTTATTTTCTAAGCATATCTACACGCCTCGGTAATTACTTATGTATTTATCACTTATACCCCGGACTTAGCATGCCCCCCTGCACTTTAGTTTGCTTATATTATATTGAGCTCAGTCGGCCGATGATGCCTACTGAGTACCCGTTGCCCCGGTACTCATACTGCACTTCTGCATCTTTTTCCCCGATGCAGATCCAGGCACTAGTCGACGATTTTGACGTGACTCTTTTCTCAACATTGACTCCGGAGCAGGGTGAGCTTACTGACGTCCGAGGCAGATCCTACTCCATCTTCTACTGTATAGCCTTTTGCTCTCGAGACTGTTGTACTTGTTATATATATATTTGGTTTCTGTCTTGTATTCTGGATATGTCTAGTAGTGGCTCTTATACCGACCTCACCAGGTCTTGGGAAGGGTTCTTGACTTTATATACTGTCCTCTTCCTTCTCAGTCTTAGTATATATACATATTCTGATTCTGTCTTTAGCGTTATAGCATGTTTATAAATATGGTTACTTCTACTTCTTCTCTGTTTTATGAGATTCCGCCAGTTAGCCCGTTGCTTGTCGCTCCGGGCTAGGGTTTGGCTTGCCTATTGGTGGGTTACGGTAGGCGCCATCATGACTTAAATATTGGGAAGTGACAATGATGGAGAGCAGGAATACTCCAAACGTCAGGAGCTCCCCCAAATCTCCGATCTATGGCTGCTCCACACGATACACACGTCAACGATGAGAACTCGTACTATGATCTGCAGGCTGCAGAAGTGTAGTATGAGTACCAAACACGTGGTACTCAATAGGCATCGGTCAACTGAGCTCTAAAGATAATGTAAGCATAAATAACATGTAAGCAGGAATATAAACTACAGGCAACTATCCAAAAAACTAAACATAATAGTGTTAAGGGTGCAATAAGGATAATTATCCTATTCTAATAGTAATTAGGAACTAAAGTACAATACCGTATATCACTAGTCAATATACAAATGAGGAGTGAATGAAGGATATATAGTAGTAATACAAGGCTAAGAGGATACATATACGATATGAATAGATAAGGAAAGAGAGGGATATACGGTAATACCATATATATATATAAACATATATAGGACTAAACTCAAAGGTAATAACCAGAGGGAGCCAACCTAACATCTCAAGAGATCCTAACCAAGTAGGAAAGCTAATACTAGCATAATCAGGGTCCCTAACCGAAGGATGACTAAATAAGAGATAATCTAACAATAACATATCTTACGATGAGAAAGAAAAGGAATCAAAAACGTATCGATGAACTCGGATACCAGTCCATAACCATCCAGCCACTAACTAACCAAAATTACCAACAATAAAGTAACCGGCTAATCCGGACAATCAATAACCTAACCGGACCCCCATAAACCCGGAAGGTTCAAGCACGCACTCAGCAAACAGTAACCATAGCTTATACCTATACAGCCCCCCATAAGACTGATAGATATAAGCACCAAACAATTATACTGGTGATAGACAATGCATATAAATGAATGAATGCAACATAAACCAGAAATATCATATCCAATCCAAGTGCCATAACGTAACAAGTGTATACACCTCCTCCATCTCAGTAGCTCGCAAAGGCAGGACCTACGGCAACCATCTTTCTCCGACACTTTGGCTCACGGACGAAGGGGTCCATGGGAGACTCGGGATATTTGTATACAATGCCTGGTCCCAAACCAGGACTTTCAGTAACCATCATAATCAATCTACTCCATTCAATATCGGAGTGATATATATAAGTATAATAAGTGTTTGGACTCGAACCAGACTAAAATAGTATAAATATGTAAATCCATTACCCGAGATTGAGTTCGGGACTAAATCGACATAATAATGTAGAAAGGGTCAGAATATCCCTCGACCGAAGTAAATAGTAGTGGTAAAAGAGTGAAGTAATAATAGACAGGAATCAACCTTGGTCTAATTTCTAAATAGCATATTTAGTTCCCAAAGCTCATAATTCATCAAATAAGGTGGTACGATTTCCATTGTAAAAGAATCTGTTTTAAAAGTAAAAAGTGGGAATAACTACCTCTTTAGAAAAATAGTAGTAAAATCAAGGTTTTGGTTGGAAATCGTACCACTAAGTGAGCATAGGTGCGCCTAAAAGTATGTTTGCCATCAGTAGCATCCAAACAATACAACCATAAGCGCCTAAGCATTTATAAACTAGAATCATGTCTTTTTTAAGGATAGAATACTCACCTGGAGTCCAACTGGTATCGTAACCATGACCTCGGGCACAACAATACATAACTAGCATGATAATAACACCATAATCCGGGAAACTATGGTCCAAATCTCTAAGTCAAATGGTATGTTGTATACTAAAGGATCCTTAACATAAATCTATGGTTTACATGCCTATAATCAAGGATAATAGGGTTCTAGGGCCATAACGAGTATCTTATGCTAGGATTCGGGTCACATTTCTATCCTAAATTCCCTAAATAGGTTAAGTCATGATACATTAGTCATAAACGTATCATATAATCCCTACCTAGCATGCAATCTATACATAACACCATCTCATAGAGAAAAGTAGACTGAAGCCTACCTCGATGCCGAACCGCAATCTTGAATCACCCACGAATAGCTCATCCTTGCTCCACGATCCCGAAATGTCGTCACACTATCAAAATCATAATCTACATGTTAATGGGAGTAAAATGATATGCATATTGCTATATAAAATTCCGGGCCCAAAATTGGGTCAAAATGGGCTCATAGGGTCCGCTAACAAAATCCCAAAATTGAATCCATCACAAGGTCCCTCGAAGGACAAGGAATGTGTGCTCAAAAGTTGAGCACAAACGGAGCATAAATTGGGGCCCAAACCAGCCCACAAAGCTCAAAGAAACAAACCCTAAAACTAAGAATTAAACGGAGTTTGGGACGAAATAACACGAGAACAAAAAGGGAAATGACCAAGGGTCGATAGGCTAATCTACCTGAGCTCAATGGGATGAAATCCCAATAATTTCCAAGCTCCAAGGACCTCTAATGACGGAAAAAGGGTTAGAAATGAATGAAAAATCGTAGAAAAGGGAGTTATATAGTGCCAGGGGGTTACTCATCGCGAACGCGAGGTCCCCTGGTCCCGATCGCAAGATACAACAAAAATGCCCTTGGCGAACGCAGGCGAAGGGTCGCGAATGTGAAGGCTTTGCAAAATAGAGCATCGCGAACGTGGGCTACTAGCTGTGATTGTGAAGAAGGAAATGGATCGAGTCAGACTGACCCTTCAACGCGAACACGATGGGAGGGCTTGCGAACACGAAGGTTGAAGACTTGACCCTTCGCGAACGAGATCAGCTCCTCACAAACGCGAAGGGAAAAATATGCCTACACCAGATTTTGGAAAAACCATCAAAAGCCAAGTTTCAACGGACTCCGACTGGGTGCTTAGGATTCGTACGGAACCCAGTGCACACAAACGAACAATGCTACCAGACCAAAATTGATATTCCGGACTTAACGGAACCATCAAAACTTTCAAAGGAGGTCGTTTTCATTAAATGTGGGTCCCACACCTATAGTTCCATTTGAGCCTAAAACCCAAACGAACTGTCTGAAAATCGAACCGACAGTTCCGGCAAGTCATAAATGACCTGTAGCCACTATGGAAAGGCTCGAAATACCGAAAATGGATGAAAATCAAGAAAATGACCTGGAGGGTCATTACAATCGATGTCTTTAACTTTGTCATGTATTGATTGAACTATAAAATGTGTATGCCTCTAGTCTACTATTGCAAAAATATTTCTCCTAATTTTTAAAAATTAATTCACAAATATCATTGACAAATAAATGAAATTCTGAATAAACAATCGATGTTACCTTATTTGTACTATTGTATCTATTAGAAACAACATATATTTGTGATCTTTCACCGTAACTTTTTTTTAATCATTCATAAAATTATGCCAATGACATATTATTTTTCAAGTCAATAATTGTATATGTGAGTGCAAATAAGTTGCTTGATAATATCATTATACAATAAAAAAATTATTTATAACTGTGAATAAAATTTAATATATGCAAATTCAAATTTATTAAATAAGTTTCAATAATAATTAGTATGCATTCAATGTGCTTGTATACGCATTTAAAATGTTCTTTTCAATAAAGATCATACCGGCAACATCCAATGTGCTTGTCATTAACAATGTTTTCTTGTATGTCTACTTAAGGAAGTTATCGTCTATAATAACTTTAGGTCTAAAGTACTCCTTATCACGTGTTGGTAAATCTCAAGGTACAAACATATATAAAAATTTATCATCCTCTGATTTATGCAATTCAGTAATACATTCTAAATATATCCTCTTAATTATGTGCAAATAACTTAGAATCTTTTCATAAAACTCATCTGAATTACCCTTCATATATGAAACTATTTTTTTCTCTCTCTCCCAACTTGCGTGTAAATAAAATTTAACCCAATTTTTTTATGTATGATTTAATATCATGTGGTGTGTAATTTTCTCTTAGTCTAAAAACTTATTGGTTACTTAACTCCTTCTCACACCTATTTTTCTTGAGCTTTTATATAAGCCTTATCTTTCAAAGAATATGTGTGTTTGTCTTTGAAACTTCGAATCTTGAACAGTTCTGAACTATATAAACTTACAGATTTGAATATCCATTCACAATAATCGACAATACCTCCAACTATACAGCTTTAGTAGAAAATGTATGATCAACAACACAAAACTGACATCCACATATACGAAAGTACATTCAATCATCAGAAATACAATTGTATACAATGAAATTTGTAAATAATAAATCATAATTATCTAAAGGGAAAAGGGTCAGAAATACCCCTTAAGTAATGAAATTGGTTCAAAAATACCCTTCGTTAACCTATTGGGCCAAAAATACCCTTCTACCCACCTTTATGGGTCA
Organism: Capsicum rhomboideum; assembly: GCA_031232105.1. Taxonomy (NCBI): domain Eukaryota; kingdom Viridiplantae; phylum Streptophyta; class Magnoliopsida; order Solanales; family Solanaceae; genus Capsicum; species Capsicum rhomboideum. The sequence continues at coordinate 140,063,682 of CP124716.1, forward strand.
AAAATACCCTTCCATCCACCTTTATGGCTCAAATATACCCTTATAACTAACGGTCATTTTTTAAACCATAATTAAAAAAACGGAAAAGGGCCAAAAATACCCTTCAAGTATTGAAATTGGTTCAAAAATACCCCCCGTTTAACTATTGGGCCAAAAATACCCCTCCATCCACCTTTATGGCTCAAATATACCCTTACAACTAACAACCCTTTTTTAAATCATAATTAAAAAAATATTTATTACGTGTCAGCTTTTTATTGGTTCCAAATTAAATTAATTAAAATGTTATTATCTTATAACCAAATCTGGACCCAACTAAAACTACCCGACAAAACCCGTCCCAACCAATTAAATAACGGTGACCCATAGTTTTTTGGTTTATATCAGTTACACCATACCTCAAAGGTGAATAATTTTCTACTTTCTGTGTCTGCCTGCAAATACGTTAGGGATAGGGGTAGGCATAAAAATCGGAGAACCAAAAAATCGTACCGAACAGAATTAGTTCGGTTCTTCGGTTCGATTTCCGTTTTTATTTCGGTAGTTCGGTTCTTTGGTTCGGAGTTTGGTTTAGGGGTAACGGTTCTTCGGTGCACCGAAGAACAAAAGTTTTATTAAAAGTTTTTTTAAAATTTTCATTGCACCGAAGAACCGAAGTTTTATTAAAAGTTTTCATTGGCAACAACCTACCTACTTGCAAGTCTCATTCGCAGTGAGAAGAAAAAAGAGTTTAGAACACTAAATAGTTTTCAAGAACCCTAAAAATTGAAGAAGAAGAAGACCCAGCTTTCAACAGACGTAAAATATGAATGAAATTAGGTTTAGAAGAAATGGATTTGCCTCTTTATTTAATTGGTTGGGGGCGGTTTTGTCTGGTTTGGGTCGGGTAGTTTTAGTTGGGTCTGAGTTTGATTATAAAATAATAACATTTTAATTAATTTAATTTGCAACCAATAGAAAATTGACACGTAATAAATAATTTTTTAAATTATGGTTTAAAAAAGGACCGTTAGTTATAAGGGTATATTTGAGTCATAAAGGTGGATGGAAGGGTATTTTTGAGCCATAAAGGTGGGTAGAAGGGTATTTTTGGCCCAATAGATTAACGGAGGGTATTTTTGAACCAATTTCAATACTTAAAGGGTATTTCTGACCCTTTTCCGTTATCTAAATCTTCTGAACAAGACCGGATCGCTATTCTCTAAGAAAGTAATTCATAATTGCGTATCACTTTATTACACTAAGAAGTATATTCTTATCACAGAATATCTGTTTTTTGTTATATTTTTATTCATAACATTAATTATGATTTCAATATCTCATTTTCATCGATATTACAGATTTTCATCCCAATTCGTAATACAAATTCTTCAATACTTCACAAATATATTTTCATTGTATGAATCTTGTATAACGCACCATAAGACAATAAATTATCTTTTGAATTTTTTATAAGACTTACACCATCTAAAGCAATATTGATACCGTCTAAAGCCATATCGATCATTATCACATAAAATTAATATTTTTCAAGTATTTTATAATTTTTCTTCGTTTCAAATTATACACGAACTCCCACATCATTCTGTATTTTCATCGGAGGATAGTTGTCATTTACTCAATAGTTTATCTCTAACAATTTAATGCTTGTATCGATTTCAAATTGGATTGCAACAGCTGAGTCTTAATCCACCATAACTTGTTTCTTGAGTAAAGAATAAAGTAGTTTTATTCGTGTCCCATTGATTGTTATGGCAAAGCATAACAATCATAATGGACATTAATTTGAAAAGCAACAAAAAACTACGGATCAAAATTTTGCGTTAATCTTGAATGGCGATGATTGGAGAGAGGAGACTGTTATAAGAAGGAAAGAGCATGAATCTTGCATTAACTTAAGAATCAACTAAAAGAGGATTTCTTATCTAACGCAATAAAATATGGAGTCTGAGAAGGATACCTAACGCGTCTTTTCAATATTTCGTTATTTATGGTAAGAAAATAAAAAGTCTGAGAAGGATAAAGTATATATAGATTTTACCTCTACCTCATAAAGATAAAGAAACTATTTTCATAAGATCGTCGACTCAAATACAACACTATAATATTGAATGTGCAAAAAAATTAATTAAAAAAAAATCCTAAAGACTAAATTGTCATAATTGGGCTAATTTTAAAAGCCTAGAAGCAAAGTCAATCCAACATTCTGATATATACACATTCCTAGGGTTGCTAAGATTCTCTTCTTTCAAGAATTAGGATTTAGGGTGTGAAGTATTTAGCATATATAGTTTGGATAAGTATGAAATTGGGAGAATCTTTCATAAAAAATGAAAGGTTAGAAGAGGTTGATATACCTCAAAATTTGGATTTATTAAATAAATGGACTATTCCTAAGATTTCGATTAGGGATATTTATAATTATGGATTTTTTGATAAAATCTCTTCAACTCAGTTAATTAAAACAACTGAAACTTCTTTGGCGTTAAATTCGTCTGAACAAACTATTCGTTTATTAAATAAACGTGATATTGATATTTATAAGAATAAATATAATTTTCTTCATATAGGCATGGTTCAGATCGCATTCAAGCCTTTAACTCTTAAAGGGTTACCGAAAACATTTCTAGCAGCTCTAAGAGATGCAAGAAATCTGAATTTCCGACAGTCTTTAATGAGATCGATAGAATCCACTGTGGCCTATGGTCCAGTCTATTTTAATACTCAGCCTAATTTGCAATTATCTTTGACTGATATTAATATTTTAGATGCTTTAACATTATAATTATGCACCCGGTTCTGAATTTATTTGCTTATCTTATAGAATTTATTATAAGTTGTTATCAACTTTGAATCTTAGATGTAAATTATATGATACATCTAACCAGACTATTTTATTTGAAACTAATTTTATAAAATCAAAAATTACGACTAGACGACCTATTCGGTGGGAAAATATTAATTTCCCGACTACTTGGGTTTTAGATTCGGTTATTTTGCCGACTCAGCTAGCCGATAAGGTTACTAATTCCAAGTATTCTCATATTACGCAAACTCCAGATGGGCAAGTTTGTATTCAGTTTGATGATAAGTCTTCTGTTTATAACAGGCAGTCTTTTTCCGGTAGAAGTAGTAATAGATTATTACCTTCTGTGCCCTCTATGATAGCTCCAGTTGAACCAATTTATGGACCAGCTAGAGTTAATAAACGTGCTTCTTTGCATACCATTCCTTCTACTGATAGTCCAGTAAATAAATTAAAAATAGATCCTAGAACTAATATTGTTCAAGCTTATGACAATATTTCTGATAAGGATATTCCTTCTGCATCCGAAACGGATTTTGACCCAAATCATATTTAATGATTCCACACACTATTGATTTTAGTTCAGGATTACTGGCAAGAAAATATATTCAAAAAGAATTTTTTGATAATAAATGGAACCAATTTAGAATTTGGTTTTTTGACGCTTATAGCAAAGAGGATATGAATAATATTTCTCAAGAGTTTTATAAAACTTGTGCATTACATAATCAAATTATGTATTTTGTGCCTTGGTTTATAACCACTTATTTGCCTTTGTATATTAAGGTTATTGAACGTACATATAAAGATAGTAATGGAGACATTATTAAGTCTGTCTTTCCTCCACAATCTTCTTTTGTTATGCCTAATAATACAGGTATTACTTTTAATGCTTTCCAACGATTTATTGATAATGACGTCGAAAAAATAAGTATTTCTGAAATTAATAAATTAATTTCTCAAAATAATTATTTAGGTTTATATGTTAAAGTTTTGGGAGAACAAATTAGTTCCCTTGATAAAAAACTTAATGAATTAACAGTTTTGATAAAACTCATTAGTAACGTCAAATTAGATGAGCTAATGAGTTTAACCAAGAAACTCAGTGACAATACTGAGAAGAAAGATGTTGATACAATAGCTTCCTCGTCTAAAACAACATTTGCTCCTCCTTATATTGTCACTAGTTCTATTCAACGACCTCCCGAGATTTCGGAATTCAAAATCAAAACTTTCGATGATTTAGAAGATTTACTTGAAAAGAAATTTTCTAATTTAAATGTTAAACCTATTGATTTATCTGCTCAATTTGCTGATACGCTGGCTAATTCTTCCAATCATAGAGAAGAATTAATGTCGGAATTAAATAAGCTTTGTGGTAGCACTAGGCATCCCCAATTTGCTAGTAAGCCTAGAATGAAAACTAATTATTATCCTAGGCCTACTCCTCAGGATGTTCTTATAGAAGAACGAGATTGGAACCAGACTAATACGTCTTATGGTGGAAATGAGATTTATGAATGAAATTTAGATGATTTGTCTGATAGGCAAATGACTATTTTAGTACATAGGATGATGATGTACGCCACTATTTGCAAAATTACTACCCCTAAGAATGAGGATAAAACCATATGCAAAATGATAATTTCAGGTTTTACAGGTCAACTCAGAGGTTGGTGGGATAATTATATGTCCTTAGATGATAAAGTTATCGTAATGGACGCAGTTAATATGGAAGAAGGTGTAGATAATTTAGGTCATAAGTTATCTGTGGGCCGACAAGATGCAGTCTATTCTTTAGTTATGACTATTTTGGAACATTTTAGTGGTAGATTTATCAGCAACTTTGAGTCTATTAGAACTCTGTTAAATGGTCTAAGATGTAGACATTTAGGAGAATTCCGATAGTATAAAGATACCTTTCTTAGTAGGGTTCTGGAATTACCCGAAAACCCTAGTAAACATTGGAAAGCTAAGTTTATAGACGACCTTCCTTTTTTATTTGCAGAAGGGTTAGAAAAACTCTTCGTGGTGATTACGGTGAAATTTCGTATAGTAGTTATACTTATGAAAACCTAATAGGTGTCTGTACACAAGAAGGGTTGAACTTGTGTAACGAGTTAAAATTATCTCAACAGCTTAAGATGGATAAGCTTAAGGAAAAATCCCTATTAGGAAATTTTTGTGCTGAATTTGGTATGCATCAGCCTTCTATTCATAATAGAAAGAAAAAGGGTAGGTATCTTAAGGCCTCCAATCCAGATGGTTCATATTCCTATAGGAAAAAGAGATCTAGATATAGGTCCAAAGAAGAGCGTGAAGCTAAAAAAGCTCATCGTAAGTCTACTAGATTTACGAAGAATAGGTCTAAGCGAGACTTAGCTAAGATTAAGTGTTATAGATGTGGTAATTTCGGCCACATAACTCCTAATTGTAAGTTAGAAAAGCTTAAAGCTTTAAAACTTGATAATGATTTGCATGACAAGATTTATGGCATGTTATATACTTCCGGTTCTGAATTCGATTATGAAATCAAACATTCAGATTTTGAAGTAGAAGTTGATTTGCTTGATTTCTCTGATGAAGAAATAGGAAATAATATTTCTGCTTGTACTACGTGCACAAGTGATATTTTTGTCTGTGAAAATGATGCATTTTATCAATTACAATCTCAATTTCAAGATTTGAATGTTCAGACTATTACTTCTGAAAATGTAATAGAACTTTTAAAGAAGGTTACTGATAATAACCTTCATGAAAAAATTATTAATTTGGCAGCAAGTTCCAGTTCTGGTGTTTCAACTTCAAACATTGCTAGTCAAAAAAAATCAATTTAAATATTCTATTCGGTATTCTTTATCTGAAGTCCAACAACGACTTTTGAAAAAACATACTCCTTCTAGGAAAACTTCTTTTGACGATTTAAAAATCGAAATTGAAAATTTGAAAAAGGAGATTAAATCTCTTAAACAAAATCAAATGATTTGTGATCATAGGATTACGCAAATAGAGAATTATAATTCTCTAGTTGAAGATCCTAATGGTAAAAGCAAAATTATTTTGGAACAACCGGATGATATTGCTGAGACTTCAAAACAACTTGATTTAAGTCCTAAACATGATATATTTTTAGGAATGATGCAAATTGTTACTGCACATAGATGGTACATTAAATGTACGATTTTAATTGATAATCATTATTATTTTAATGACATTGTTATTATTGATAGTGGTGCTGATGTTAGTTGCATCCAGGAAGGTTTAGTACCTTTCAAATATTTTCAAAAAACTACCCATATGGTAAAATCTGCATCAGGACATGCATTGGATATAGAATATAAATTGCCAAATACGCATATCTGCCAGAATAAAGTCTACATACCGCGTTTCTTCTTTTTAGTTAAAAATCAATTATATCCTCCAATTATACTTGAAACTCCTTTTATTAATGCCATTTACCCGTATACGCATATAGATGCTAAGGATTTTCATGCTACTTATGATAATAAACCAATTAGTTATACATTTGTTACAGATCCAGTAACTAAAGATATTAATGCTTTAATTAATATGAAGCAAAAATATGTTGATTCTTTGCAGCTAGAGATACTTAGCATTAGCATATTTGATATTTTAAAATCTGCTAAAGTTCAAGAAAAAATAAAATTAATTTCTGAATAGCTTGCTATTGATGTATGTGCTGATCATCCTAGCGCTTTTTGGCATAGAAAAAAGCATATTGTGACTCTTCATATGAAGATGATTTTTCAGAGGAAAATATTCCTACTAATTCTCGACCTTGTCAGATGAATTCTGAATTAGTTGAATTTTGTAAAAAAGAGATTGATAATCTTTTGCAAAAGGGTTTGATAAAACCGTCCAAGTCTCCTTGGTCGTGTAATGCATTTTATGTTAATAACACCGCAGAAAAAAAAAAGAGGTATGCCTCGTTTGGTTATTAATTATAAACCACTTAATAAGTTTTTAAAATGGGTTCGATATCCAATTCCAAACAAAAAAGATTTACTGTCCAAATTATACGATGCTAATATCTTTTCGAAATTTGATTTAAAATCAGGATATTGGCAAATTCAGATTTTCAAAGAGCATACTTATAGAACTGCTTTTAATGTCCCATTTGGACAATATGAATGGAACGTTATGCCTTTTGGATTAAAAAACGCTCCTTCTGAATTTCAGAAAATCATGAATGATATTTTCAACCCATTCCTGGATTTTATTAGTGTCTATATTGATGACATCTTAGTATATTCTAAGGCACTTGAAATACATACTAAGCATTTAGACATGTTAAAGAAAATTGTCATTTGAAATGGTTTGGTTATATCTAAACCAAAAATGAATTTATTTCAAACTAATGTCCGCTTTTTAGGACATAATATTTGTCAGGGAAAGATTACTCTCATACAACGATCAATTGATTTTGCATCAAAATTTCCTGATTTCATTACTGATAGAACTCAATTACAAAGATCTTTAGGAAGTTTAAATTATATTGCTCCTTTTTATAAAAATCTTTCTCGTGATTTAGCCCCATTATATGACAGGCTAAAAAAAAAATTATAAAGGATCTTGGACTGATAAGCATACGGCTCTTGTTAAAGATATTAAAAAACGAGTTATATCTCTGCCTTGTTTGACTTTAGCTAATCCAGCTTGGAAAAAGATTATTGAGACTGATGCGTCTAATATTGGTTTTGGTGGAATACTAAAACAAATTAATCCTAATGATAATTGTGAATATCTTATTCGCTTTCATTCAGGAAAATGGACTGAAGCCCAGAAGAAATATGCTACTGTGGCACATGAAATGTTAACTATAGTAAAATGTGTTTTAAAATTCCAAGATGATTTATACAATCAAAAATTTTTGATAAAAACCGATGCTCAATCAGTAAAATATATGTTTAACAAGGATTTTAAACATGATGCCTCAAAAATGATATTTGCAAGATGGCAAGCTCAATTAGTTCCTTCTGATTTTGAGATTCAGTATAAAAAGGGGATTGATAATTCCTTGCCAGATTTCTTATCTCGTGAATATTTGCAGGATGGATCATCCTTGGACCAATGTTGTTCGAGGTAGAGGACGTGGCAGAGGGAGATTGCCCTATTCGTCGGAAAGATCACAGGCTTATAGCCAAGGATTGGCATCCTCATATGGATCTTCTACAAATTCTCCGATAATACAACATGGGAGAAAAAGTTTGATAAACTCTAAGATATCACAAGGAGAATCCTCCTCAAAAAATTCTATACATCTAGAAGATATTCAAGAGAATCATCTGTTATACGCACAGATGCAAGCATATTTGGCTTCTCAAAAGCAAAGTGATACTTTTACTTCAGTCACTAAAGAGGGCAATGATGATATCAAGTCCTATGAAAAAGTATCCAAACAAGAAATGATATTTCTTATCGAAAATTCTGAGATATCACGGAAACATGATCCTTGAAAAATATTTCAAAGGTAGTTGATTCAGGGATTATATTTTCCAGGCGAGTCTTATAAGACCCAATCATATTATGAAGCTATTCTTAAAGAAATAGGTAGTGCTAATATTCAACATTTCCTTGAGAGACAAATAATTTATAATTTTTCAAAAATAATTATTAAACAGATTATATCTGTCGACGATTAGGGTATAACCACAATGAGAGAAAGGCAGATAAGCTTCAATAATACCAAAATGAATCTTACTTATTGGGACTATATTAAAGCTTTTTCTCAAGTCCTTTACTATAATAATGATAAGCAAAAGCATACTTGGTTTATAAAAGTATGTTCAAAGATTTTTGACAATCCTATCCCAAATTGGTTTTTAAACTGATGGTCATACCACGGGCCAACGGTAAAAATTTTGCCAGAACCATTTTTTATTTTATATCAAAAATGGAAGTTGGTTTCTCCTGATTTAAATGATTTATATAGAGCAGATCATATCTGCTACCCGGACAAAATAGATCAAATCTATTTCTTTATTGAATTCTCTATTCTTTGGATCCATAAATGGGCTCCAGAATTAGGGTACAATGATGAACAAATTTCCTTCTTATATTGGACATTTTTCAATAATTTTTGGGATAGATTAATGAAATAAGATCCCAAAACAAAAATTCGTCATGGCCAAGAACTCTTAGATCTGATTGGATCAAAAATTTGAGAATATGAATCCGTTACAGAACAAGGAAAGATGGATGACCCGTCACTCTGGAAAATTTCCCAGAAAATCATGTTCCAAGATGGCGACAAACAAGCCATGATTCACAATTATTTGGAAGAAATGAAAAGGAACCTGCTTAATTCTCTTCTTCAAATTGAAAAATCTGACTTCTCTATAAAGAGTGGTAGCAGTCATAATGATGATGATCTTACAGATTCACAGCCTATAGAACCAGAGAAAATGCACTCTGACGAATTTGTCCGACGAATGAAAGAGTTGGACAAGATACAAGGAAAGAAAAAAATTATAATCGGAGATAGCCGTCTGGGACCCACATGAACAGTGTAGCCGTCGGGGACCACAGTAATAGTAGATTTACTGTTTAGGGGACAGATAGGTCCCACTTTTACTATACATTGGGACCTACTTGGGACCCATTTTTACTGTGCATAGATTCTTTTCTTTTTCTATTTAAACGTTGTAAATTTTCATTTGGAGATAGAGTGTTTCCACTCCCCTCTCTCTCTTCTTTCATTCTCTCTTACTTCTTTCTTCTTTTCTTAGATTGTAATAAGAGTTGTAAGTTTTTATTTTGTAAGTAATAAAAAATCCGAAAAAGTCCAAACTTTTGGATACAAATCTTAGGCCTTTGCTTCCGGCCTTTATTTTCTAAGCCCTTGCTTATACAGGCATAGACCCTTTGCATCTGGGTCTAGTCCTTAAAGGTAATACCTATATACCTTATTTTTCTCCCAGCCGTGACTATGTCCGGCTAAATTCAATATCTATGTTGAATATCTAACTTCTCTTATATTTTAATCTTAAAGATCTGGCTTTATCAAAATATAAAGAAATTATTATATAGTCTTCTGACTTGGTTCTGAAATGGTGGTACAGTCGGATCTAGTACTATTCTTAGTGGCTTTGTATTAGTGACTATGTCTGGTAAGCCGGTCTAATAGCCCGTTAAAAGATGTTGCAAAAGGGCGATCTTTTACCGGTTAGAACTGCCAGACACACGGGCTCATTACGAATATGTATTATTATTAGATCTTGACAGACCCCTTGCTAAGGTAAAAGGGTTAAGTCTTCCACACAGTCATGCGCTATATAACAATTCCTATATATTTCGGTTTTTATGTTCTAGCATAACGATGCTAAATTAGCTAGATCTGTCTGGCCGCGCGGACTACCGCCCGCCTTAGAAATCCTGCCAACTTGATATCAATTGTGTAAGTATTCTGCTGCCGAAAAGTCTTGAATCTTGAAAAAAACATCAAATCAATAATAAACTTGTATGAAGTAGCTTTACAATATCCATTGTATGTTATACCTCAAAGAAACAAGAGAATTATAGAATTCCTAGTATATGCAATTTTATGTGTTAAATGATGAATTCGTCTCCTTTGGTTCTTCACATGCGCTCAACTTATTTTCCTTTCTTCCTTTTCTTTTGCGTTTTCATCCAACCTTAGAGTTTGCTAAATTGAACAGATGTGAAGTATTCAATATAGATAGTTTGGATAAGATATGGATTTGGGAGAATCCAGTGTAAAGAATGATAGGTTAGAAGAGGTTGATATACCTCAAAGTCTTGATTTGTTAAACAAATGGACTATTCCTAAAGTTCCGATTCAAACTATTTATGATTATGGTTGGTTTGATAAACTATCTTCTACTCAGTTAATTAAAACTACTGAGACTTCTTTGGCTCTTAATTCGTCTGAACAAACTATTCGTTTGTTAAATAAACGAGATATTGATTTATATAAAAATCGATACAATTTTTTGCATATTGGCATGGTTCAAATTGCATTTAAACCATTAACCTTAAAGGGTTACCAGAGATGTTTTTAGCAGCTCTTAGAGATACACGAAATTTAAATTTTCGACAATCTTTAATGGGTTCAATAGAATCTACTGTGGCCTATGGTCCAGTATATTTTAATACACAACCCAATTTACAGCTGTCTTTATCTAATATTAATATTCTTGATGCTTTAACATTAAATGTGAAAACGCATGGTTATAATTATGCATCTGGATCTGAACTTATATGTTTATCTTATAGAATATATTACAAGTTGTTATCTATTTTGAATCCTAGATGTAAGTTATATGATACATCTAATCAAACTATTTTGTTTGAAATAAATTTTGTTAAATCAAAAATTACTACTCGCCGACCTATTAGGTGGGAAGAAATTAATTTTCCAACTACTTGGGTATTAAATTCTGTTATATCTCCAAATCAGTTAGCTGATAAGATTACAAATTCTGAGTATTCTCATATTACTTAAACCCCTGATGGTCAAATTTGTATTCAATTTGATGATAAATCTTCTGTTTATAACAGGCATTCATTTTCTGGTAATAGTACCAATAGATTATTGCCTTCTGTGCCTTCTATGATAGATCTTGAACCTATTTATGGTCCAGCTAGAGTTAACCGTATTGCATTTTTGCATACTATTCCTACGACTAATAGTCAAATTGAAAAATTACAAGTTGACTCGCGAACTAATATTGTTCAAGCATATGATAATATTTCCGATAAGGATATTCCTTCTGCATCCGAAATGGATTTTAATCCTAACAATATTTAATGATTCCATACATCATTGATTTTAGTCCAGGATCCCTGGCAAGAAAACATATTCAAAATGATTTTTTGATGAAAAATGGAACCAGTTTAAAACATGGTTTTTCGACACTTATAGTAAAGAAGATATGCATAATATTTCACAAGAGTTTTATGAAACTTGTGCATTGCATAATCAAATTATGTATTTTGTGCCCTGGTTTATAACCATTTATTTACCTTTATACATAAATGTATTAGAAAGATCTTACCAAAATAATAGTGGAGAAATAGTTAAAGCTGTTTATCCACCACAATCTTCCTTTGTATTACCTAATAAAACGGATATTACATTCATGACTTTTCAAAGATTTGTTGAAAATGATATTGGAAAAATAAGTGTTTTCGAAATTAATAAATTAATTTTCCAAAATAATTATATGGGTTTATATGTTAAAGTTTTAGAAAAACACATAAGTTCTCTAGATAAAAAACTTGATGATTTAACCGTTTTGATAAAACAGTTTAGTGACAATAAGGGAAAGATTGATATTGCCTCTACTTCAGGAACATCATCTACTCAGATTGTTGTTTCTAGTATTCAAAGACCTCCTGATATTTAGGATTTTCAATTAAAACCTTATTCGGATCTTGAAGAACTTCTTGATGAAAAGTTTTCTGGATTAAATATAAAACCAATCGATTTGTCTGCTCAATTTACTGAAATGCTTGACAACTCGTCCGACCATAGAAAAGAAATGTTGTCTGAGCTTAATAAGCTTAGTGGCAACATTAGACATCAAAAATTCATTGATAAGCCTAGAATGCAAACGCAATACTATCCTAGACCCACTCCCCAGGATGTTCTAATAGAAGAACGGGACTGGAATCAGACTAATACATCGTATAGCGGTAATGAGATTTATGAGTGAAATAGAGACGGTCTTACTAATAGACAAATGATCATTTTAGTACATAAGATAATAATGTACGCTACAATATGCAAAGCCACCAGTGTTAAAAATACTGATAAAGTCATTTGCAAAATGATTATTGCAGGATTTACAGGACAACTTAGAGGTTGGTGGGACAATTATATGTCCACCGAGGCCAAAGCCTCTGTTATAACTGATGTCAATCCAGAAGAAAGCATTGATAATTTAGGTCATATATTACCTAGTGGCCATGAAGATGCGGTCTATACTCTGGTTATGACCATTTTAGAACATTTTAGTGGTAGATTTACCAGCGATTACGAAACCACAAGGACACTCCTTAACGGTCTTAGATGTAGGACCCTAGGTGAGTTTCGATGGTATAAGGATACATTCCTTAGTCGGATCATGGAATTACCCGAAAATAAGTATGAACATTGGAAAGCCTAGTTTATCGATGGCCTTCCATCATTATTTGCTGAAAGGGTTAGAAAAGCTCTTCGAGGTAGTTACGGTGAAATTCCTTATGGTAACTATACTTATGGAAAGCTCGTTGGAGTATGCACACAAGAAGGATTAAACTTGTGTAACGAACTGAAATTGTCCAGACAGCTTAAGATGGATAAGCTTAAGGAAAAATCCCAATTAGGAGATTTTTGTGTACAATTTGGTGCAGCTCAGCCTTCTAGTCAAACTAAGAAGAAAAAGGGTAAGTATCATAGAAACCCGAACCTAGATGGTTCATATAGGAAATGTAGATCTAGCTATAGATCAAAAGAAGAACGGGAAGCACGAAAAGGTGCTCGTAAGTCTAAAAGATTTACGAAGGATAGATCTAATAGAGACCTTTCTAAGGTTAAATGTTATAGGTATGGTAAATTAGGACATATTGCTCCTAATTGTAAATTAGAAAAGCTTAAAGCTTTAGAACTTGACAATGTCTTGCATGATAAAATTTATGGCATGTTATACACTTCTGGATCAGAATCCGATTATGATCCTTATCAATCGGAATCCGAAGCAGAAGTAGATTTACTTGATTATTCTGATAGTGAAAATCATGATAATATTACTGCTTGTAATACTTGAAAAGGTGATGTTTGTTCTTGCGAAAATGATGAGTTTTATAAACTTCAATCACAGTTTCAAGATTTGAATATTCAGACTATTACCTCTGATAATATTATAGAGCTCTTGAAGGAAGTTACTGATAATAACCTTCGAGAAAAGATCATTAATTTGGCAGCTAGTTCAAGTTCAAATACTTCGAATTTAGCCAGTCAAAAGAATGAATTGATATATTCAGCTCCTTACACATTATCAGAAGTCAATAGACGACTTTTTGAAAAACAAAAGCTAGCTCGTGATACATCTTTTGATGATTTAAAAATTGAAATTGAAAATTTAAAAAAGGAGATTAAATCTCTAAAATAAAATCAAATGATTTGTGATCATCGAATTACTCAGATTGAGAAAAGCAATTCCCTAGCTGAGTCTTCTAATGATAAAAAGAAAAATGTCTTGGAAAATGAGGAAATTTCAAAACAAATAAATTTGGATCCTAAGAATGATATGTTTTTAGGAATGATGCAAATTGTTACTGCTCACAAATGGTACATTAAATGTAAAATATTAATTGATAATAATTTCTATATTAATGAAGTTGCGATGATTGATAGTGGTGCCGATGTTAGTTGCATCTAGGAAGGATTGATTCTTACTAAATATTTTCAAAAGACAACTCATTTAGTTCGATCTGCATCAGGACATGCTTTAGATATAAATTATAAATTGTCTAATGCTCATATTTGTCAGAATAAAGTTTGCATTCTGCATTTCTTTTTTCTAGTAAAAAATCAGTTATACCCTCCAATTATACTTGGAACCCCTTTTATTAATGGTATTTATCCTTATACGCATATTGATGCTAAAGGATTTAAAGCTACTTTTAATAATAAAGAGATTAGTTATACTTTTGTTACGGATCCAATAACTAGAGATATACATGCTTTAATTAATATGAGGTAAAAGCATGTTGAATCCCTACAATTAGAAGTATTTAGCATGAATATTTGTGATACAATGAAATATGCTAAAATTCAAGAAAAAATTAAATTAATTTCTGAGCAAATTGCCATTGATATATGTGGTGACCATCCAAGTGCTTTCTGGAACAGAAAAAAATACATTGTTACTCTTCCATATGAAGAAGGATTTTTTAAGAATAATATTCCTACAAAATCAAGACCATGTCAGATGAATACTGAACTGGTTGAATTTTGCAAAAAAGAAATTGATAATTTATTACAAAAAGGTTTAATAAAACCGTCCAAGTATCCTTGGTCGTGTACTGTATTTTATGTTAATAATGTTACAGAAAAAGAAAGAGGTGTACCAAGATTGGTCATTAATTATAAACCTCTTAATAATTTCTTAAAGTGGATTCGGTATCCAATTCCAAACAAAAAAGATTTATTGTCAAGATTATATGATGCCAATATCTTTTCTAAATTTGATTTAAAATAAGGTTATTGGCAGATACAGATTTTAAAGGAGCACACTTATAGAACTGCTTTCAATGTCCCACTTGGACAGTACGAATGGAATGTTATGCCATTTGGTTTGAAAAACGCTCCTTCTGAATTTCAGAAAATAATGAATGATAGTTTTAATCTTTATATGGATTTTATTATTGTCTATATTGATGACATTTTAGTTTTCTCTAAAACTCTAGAGATGCATATTAAGCATCTTGACATCTTTACAAGGATTGTTATACAAAATGGTTTGGTTATATCTAAATCAAAAATGAGTTTATTCCAAATCGATGTCCATTTTTTAGGGCATAATATTGGTCAAGGAAAGATAACCCCGATACAATGGGCTATCAATTTTGCTGATAAATTTCTTGACGTTATCACTGACAGGACTCAATTACAAAGATTTTTGGGAAGTTTAAATTATATTTCTCCCTTTTACAAAAATCTTTCGCGAGATTTAGCCCCATTATACAATAGATTGAAAAAGAATTATAAAGAGTCGTGGACTGATAAACATACGACTATTGTTCGTGATATAAAAAAATGTGTTAAGAGTTTACCCTGTTTAACTCTCGCTAACCCTGTTTGGCAAAAAATAATTGAGATAGATGCGTCTAATATTGGTTTTGGTGGGATTTTGAAAAAAATAAATCCCAATGATAATCATGAATATCTGATAAGATTTCATTCAGGTAAATGGACTGAAGCCCAGAAGAAATGTGCTACTGTGGCGCATGAAATGCTAACCATTGTTAAATGTGTTTTAAAATTTCAGGATGATTTATATAATCAAAAGTTTTTGATAAAAACTGATGCTCAATCTGTCAAATATATGTTTGATAAAGACTTTAAACGTGATGCCTAGAAAATAATATTTACGAGATGGCAGGTTCAATTAGCCCCCTTTGATGTTGAAATCCAATATACAAGGGGAATTGATAATTCTTTGTCGGATTTCTTATCACGTGAATATTTGTAGGATGGATCATCCTTGGACTAGAGGTAGAGGTCGTGGCAGAGGAAGATCATCCTCTTCGCCGGGTAGATCATATTAGGCTTATAGCCAAGGATCCTCATATGGATCCTCAACAAATTCTCCGGTTATACAACATGGCAGAAAGAGTTTGATAAACTCAAAAATTACTCAAGGAGAATCTTCCTCTTCGCAAACATCAATACATCTGGAAGATATTCCAGAAGATAGTCCGTTATACGCACACATGCAAGCTTATTTAGCTGCTCAAAAGCAAGGTGATACTTTTGCTTCAGTGACTAAAGGACAATGATGATATCAGGTCCTATAAAAAATTATATAAACAAGAGATAATATTTCTTGTGGAAAATGCTGAGATAGCAAGGAAAAATGATCCTTGAAAGATATTCCAAAGGTATTTAATACATGGATTATATTCCCCGGGTGAGTCATACAAAACCCGATTATATTACGAGACTATTCTCACCAAAACTGACAGTACTGATATTCAGCATTTTGTTGGAAATAATGCGGATCAAACTGTTTATAACTTTTCAAAAATTATTATAAAACAGATTATATCTGTTGAAGATTGGGGAATGATCCCGATGAGAGAAAGGCAGATAAGCCTTAATAATTCTAAAATAAATTTTACATATTGGGATTATATTAAAGTCTTTGATAAAGTACTTTATTATAATAACGATAAATACAAACATACTTGGTTCATAAAAGTATGTGCAAAAATTTTTGATGGTCATATTCCAAATTGGTGGTCATACCACGGACAGACAATTAAGATATTGTCGGAACCATTTTTAAATTTATATAAAAAATGAAAATAGGTTTCCCCTAATCTGAACGAGTTATACAAAGCAGATCATATATGCTATCCAAAAAAAATTGATCACATCTATTTTTTCACCAAATTCTCTATTCCTTGGATTCACAAATGGGCTCCAGAATTAGGTTATACCGAAAAATAGATACCTTGCCTATATCAAACATTTTATAACAACTTTTGGGACAAGTTGATGAAAATTGATCCCAAAACCAAGGTATTGCATGGACAAAAACTCTTGGACTTAATTAAATTAAAGATCCAAGAATATGAATCAGAAGCAGAATAGGGTAAAATGGATGACCCTTCTATCAGGCATATTGCCAGAAAAATTCTTATTTCAAGAAGGTGATAAAGAAGCCATGATTCATAACTATTTGGAAGAAATGAAACGGAATCTACTCCACTCACTTCATCAGATTGAGAAGTCTGACACTTCTAAGAAAAGTGGAAGCAGTAATAACGACGATGATATTGAAGATTCCCAACCTATAGAACCAGAGATAATACTCTCTGACGAAGGCATTGAAAATGCAGAAGAATTTGCCAGAAGAATGAAAGAGTTGGACAAGATTCACGGGAAAAAGAAAATCTGACGGAGATAGCCGCCGCCAAAGGACCCACAGCACAGTAAAGCCGTCGGAGAACCCAATCTACAGTAGATTTACTATTTAGGGGACAGATATGGTCCACTATTACTATATAGATGGGACCGGATGTGGGACCCATTTTTACTTTTCACTGTGCATAGATTCTTTTCTTTTCTATATATACTTTCATTCATTTAGACGAGGAGGCAGAGTTTAGAAACTCCCCTCTCTCTCTAGCTTCTCTCTTCTCTCATCTCTTGTATATATCTCTCCTCTTTGTAAACTTTTTATTTTAATAAAAAATCAGAAAAGTCCAACTTTGGACACCAACACTTGGCCTTAAATTTCCGGCCTAGACCCTTGCATCTTGGTCAGACCCTTTGCATTCGGGTGCTAAAGGTGATACCACTTTCCTATCTTCTTCTTCTTCTCCCAGCTGTGACTATGTCCGGCTAAGTTCCATATCTATGTTGAATACCTAACTTCTCTTACATAATATTCTTAAAGATCTGGCTTTATCAAAATGTAAGGAAATTCTTATATAGCAATTTGGCTTGGTTCTGAGATGATGGGTCAGTCGGATCTAGTACTATTCTTAGTGGCTTTGTCTTAGTGATTACGTCTGGTAAGCCGGTTTCTTAAGCCCGTTAAAAGATATTGAAAAGGGCGATCTTTTCTGATTAGAACCTCTAGATACATGGGCTCATTAAGAATATGTATTAGATCCTGACAGGCCCCTTACTCGGGTAAAAAGGTTAAGCCTTTCATACAGTAAATCCGCTATATAAAAATTCTCGTATATTTTGATTCTTATGTCTCAGCATAAGGGTGTCAAAATTAGCTAGATCTGTCTGACCGCGCGGACTATCGCCCGCCTCAGAGATCCACCATTAAGAAATCACTAAATGTAAGTTTTCAAATTCTCACATGTTGAATGTAACAACGGACAACCTGCAATAACTACCAGAAGATGAAACAATTATTCATAGTATCTAGTTCAATGTAATTAAAATTAATCAGGGTATTTAATTATTTTTTAGATAATTATCATTTATTGAAAGTTAATATTACTTTTTTGTACAAATTATTAATAGAAATAGTGTTTAAGTGAAGGGTAAAATGATCGTTCAATATTTAATGGACATTTTGATAATTCAACTTTTCAACTTATGGTCTCTCTACTTTTAGAATCGTATGATAACTTAGAATCTTTTAATAAGACTCATTTGGATCACCCTTCATTGTAAGACAACCTGATTAGAGTCGGTCAAGGAGTCCTAATGCTTTAGCCTACAGTTACGTGTATTAGGGGTTTGTATATTTTAAGTTAGTGCATAAACAAACTCTACTTGATAAGGTAGATATAGATAGGAACAAGGACTCTACTTTGCTATGTTTATATATATTTATATATTTTGTATCGTATAATCCAGTGAAGAGAAAGCTTCACCATATATTATATTCTTCTTTTTATTTTCTTCATTGTATCAAAGCTTAGGCTCAATTAAGAATAAAAGATCCTGAAGCCTTTTTTATTTTCTCTTTCCTTTAAAACAGTTATGGCAGTATCCTCTAGCACCACCTTAGCCCTTTCACCCTCTTCACTCCAGCAAATTATTACAGTCTGTCCGATTAAGTTAAAACTTTTAAATTATCTTTTTTGGAGGACACAACTCCTTCAACTCATGCAAACTCTGAAAATTGACAAAATCATTACCGAGGACCCTCCATATGAGATTATAGAAAATGAAAAGGAAAAAAAATATTTCAAACCCAAAATTCACCGAATGGCAAGAAGATGAAGTTCTTGTTAGGAGTTGGCTTTCTGAAACAATGATAGAAGTGTTAATGTTCCTTATTATAGGATGCTCAACCTCAAAAATAAATATGGGATTGTCTTGAGGATACTTACCGGCAAGCAAGCAAAGACAAATAATTTCAGTTAAAATGACAACTTCAAACTGTGATGCTAGGATCCAAATCTATTGATAAATATATCAAGGAGTTAAAAGGAATTTGTGACAACCTTATGGCTGTCCACAAGCCATTGGATGAAGATAGCAAAGTAATTAATTTTTCTAGAGGTCTTGGTAGTAAATACGAGATTCTTTCACACCGTTGTGTCGAATAAACTACCCTACCCCACTTTTGACCAATTTGTGACCGTCCTCAGAGGGTTTGACATAAGGAAAAAAAGGAGAGGAGCAAACAACACAATCAAATCTTGATTCAAATGCGGCCTTCATGCCACAAAAAACTCACGAAAAAGGTCGTGGGAACTCTTTCAGAGGAAGAGGAAATCGAAGAGGTTGAGAAAGCAGAGGAGGATTTAATCAAAGGCAATTTAATTCACAATCACCAGGACCTAATCAGTAGAATGAGAATTTAAAAAATAATCCTTGTAAGATTTTTGGAAGGAACAACCATTGCTTTTATAGATGGGATTATTCCTATTAGACACAACAAGTACCACAGGACCTAGTAGTTATGTCACTTGGTAAACAACAAGATAATCATCTCTACATGGATTCAGGTACTAGCAATCCAATGGTACACTCCTCAGGTATTTTATGATCCCTCTCCATTTAAGGAAACTGATTTGATTATGATTGGCAATATTGATAAATTACCTATTACACACATTGGAGATAAATATATTGAAAAAAACTTCATTTAAAGAATGTCATTATTGTGCCTAGACTCGAAAAGAATCTTATCTCCGTTAGTAAATTTATTGAAGATAATGCATGTTCTCTTAAGTTTACTGACAAGGATTTTATTGTTAAGGATAAGATTACAGACATAGTTCTGGCAAAGGGGAATAGAAGACATGACTTGTACGCTCTGGAAGAAAGTTCACATGAAGCTTTGACATCTACTAAAGTAGAGAAGAACTCAGACACAATTTGGCATCAAAGACTAGGACATCCACACTAGAGAATTCTTAATTTTTTGTATAGTAATAAGATGATTGATGTTATGACTTGGAGTAAAAACTTTTCAATTTGTATTAGTTGTCAAATAGAAAAAAATTGTAAGCTACCTTTTTAAGTTTCTAATAAAAGAGAGCTTGCACCACTAGCAAAAATACATAGTGATTTATGAGATCAACCCTGTTTCTTCTTCTCAAGGAATAAAATTCTATCTTATTTTTGTCGATGATTACACGTGATTTACTTGGATTTATTCCCTAAAGAAGAAATTTGATTCCTTATCCATTTTTATGACCTTTAACAAATTAGTAAAAAGTCAGTTTTCCAGAAAACTTAAGGTGTTTTAATGTGATGGAGGAGGAGAATTCAACAGTTTGAGTTTTATAAATTACTTGGTTCAAAATGGTATTATAGAAAAGTTTCTTGTCCACATACTCCTGAACAAAATGGAGTTGCAGAAAAAAAAAAACATCGAACATATTGTTGAGACTGATTTAACTCTACTTTTTAATGCAACTTTACTTTTGTTTCTTTGAGTTGAAACTTTTATGACTATTGTCTTTCTAATTAATAAAATGCCTACATCTACATTGAGCATGCAATATCCATTCTTAGTTACATGGAAGGAAGCCTGACTATAACACCTTGAAGATATTTGGATGTAGATGTTTTCCATACCTTAAAAGACAGAATACAAATAAGTTCCAACCTAAAACTTTTCCATGTGTGTTCATCAGATATAACCTACTTCATAAAGGTTATAGGTGATATCACCCATAAATAAGGAAAGTTTTTATCTCAAGACATGTAATTTTTAATAAATTCATCTTAACTTATGTGTCTACTAGAACTGATTTGTCTGCAGATTCAGATAGTTCACATTTTACAATGTTTCATAAATTTTTGGAGCAACATAATGGACATTCTCCAGTCGTCACTCCTCCAGATAATTCCATGAAATGCTCTGTCCCTCCAACAACTAATTTTTCTCATGAATTATCACTTATATATGTAGTCAATCTCCTCTGATTTACAACAGTTAGGATCATGAAATACGACTCCAAATTCTCCTATATCTGTGTCCAACTTTACAGAATCACCTCATGAAACAGCTCCACATGACAACCATTGTATCATAGTCCCAAAACATTATCATCTTCAACATAATTGGCAGCCAACTCTCCATTACTTGACCACTCCAACATTCCAAGAATTGATTTACTTGTGGAGATGCCACATTTAACTGACCAACCACTTAATGTTTAAGACCAAACACACACCCAATAAATCACTGATAATGCCTACCAAATGCTCACAATAATAAAAACTCATGACATGTCCAACCCTATGTTTCATACCCTTTATACCTCTTACATCCAACTCAACATTGTTGCACCAAAATCACTCAAAATGGCTTTTTGCAGGCTCCATTGGTTGGTTGTTATGCATGATGAATTGAATGCTTTAAAATTAAATAAATTTTGAACGTTAGTTTCATTAAAACTTGATATGAATGTTGTTAATTCTCGATGTGTTTTCAAGATAAAACTTAAGTCTAATGGTTCCATGGAATGATTCAAGGCTCACTTGATTGCGAAAGGATATAATTTAATTGAAGGAGTCGACTTTGATGACACCTTTAGTCCTGTGGTAAAAGTTACGACAATTCGACTTGTTTTGACCATTTCAACCACTCTACACTGGGAGATTAAATAACTTGATGTCAAGAATGCATTCTTATATGGAAACCTCAAGGAAACCATCTACATGGAGCAACCACCGGGTTTCAAAGATCTGAGTTTCCCACACCATGTTTGTTTGCTCAAAAAGGCACTCTATGATTTAAAACAAGCACCTAAAGCATGATTCCATAAGTTTAGCTCTTACTTACTTCATTTTAGCTTTTTATGTAGTAAAGTTAATGCATTATTATTTGTGTTGTATTCATCCGAAGGTACCATTTTACTTCTTCTTTATGTTGATGATATTATTCTTATCAGGAGTAACCTTTCAAGTATGTCTAAGCTCATCAATAACCTTCACTCGTGTTTTGCTATAAAGAATATGGGAAGCCTTCACTACTTTCTTCCTTTTGGGTTTCACGGTGACAAGGATGGTATCTTACTAAGCTAGAGAAAGTATGCCTCTGATCTTTTAAACGCACAGACATATTGGTTGCGCGCTATTCAGACCTCTCTTTTGCAAAAACACACTCTTCATAACTCATCTGGTTTACAACACATTGATGCCTTTGCATATCGAAGTGTTGTTGGAGCCTTGCAATACTTGACCCTCACTCATCCAGATATCGCTTATACAGTTAACCTCTTATGTTAGTTTATGCAATACCCCACAACTATTCACTTATCTAGCGTCAAACGTGTCCTTCGATACATAGTTGGTACATTTACGTTGGGCCTCTGTATCTCTACCAAGTCCTTTATTAACTTGGTAGGATTTTCTAACGCTGACTGGGTTGGCTGCCTCCTATCTCACTGATCCACATCAGGCTTGTGTATTTTTCTTGATTCTAATTGCATCATCTGCTCTTCAAAAAAGCAGGTGATTGTGGCAAAGCCTAGTACTGAAGCTGAATATCATTCACTAACATCTCTTTCTACTGAACTCACTAAGGTGACCTATCTGCTCAAAGAAATTAGCATCTCACTATCTCGCCCTTCACTACTTTTTATGAACAATATTAGTGCCCTTCCCCTCACGGCTAATCTAGTTTTGTATGCTTGAATGAAACACGTAGAGCTTGACTATTATTTCTTGCGAGAAAAGGTTGTCCAAGACAGGGGCGGAGCCAGCCTTTGGCTCCGAACCCCCTTCGACGGAAAAATATACTATTTATATATGATTAAAATTAATTTTTTTTTATATATAGTAGGTGTGAACCCCCTTTGGCTAGTATTTCTTGAAATATTGAACCCCCTTAGTTTCAATCCTGGCTCCGCCTCTGGTCCAAGAAGCTATAGTTACAAAGTTTATCCCTTCGGTACTTCAACTAGCTGACATATAAACTAAGCCATTATTCAAGATTCATTTTCAAGCTTTAGGGACCAAGTTAAGTATTGTTCATCACCCCAACTCCAGCTTGCGTAGGGAGGGATAAGACAACCTGGTTAGAGTTGGTTAAGGAGTCCTAATGCTCTAGCCGTGTATTAGGGGTTTGTATATTTTAAGTTTGTACATATAAAACCCACGTGGTGGGAATATACTGGTTATGTTGTTGTTGTAAGTTTGTACATATAAAGCGGAATAGACACTTCTTGGTATATTTTTTTTCTATTCTGTAGTTTGTAGTTTTCCTGAATCAAGACAAACTCTACTTGATAAGGTAGATATAGATAGGAACAAGGACTCTACTTTGTTGTGTATATATATATTCATATATCTGTATCATGTAATACAGTAAAGAGAAAGCTTAGCCATATATTATATTTTTCTTCTTATTTTCTTTGATACATATATCACATTGTCTTCTCTTTCAATAACAACCTGTTCAGTAGTTATTAAAAAACACCTCGTTGTGGGTACAGATTACAGAGAATTTTAAAAATACAATCTCAAATTATTATGGAACGACATGACTAAAACTATCAGAACTTGAAATTTTTGGATCGGCCAGCAGGCTGCTATAGCAGGATTACAGGACCAGAATCTCAGGTGATTTTAATATTTCCTTTTTCTCCTCTTCAATTTTAAAAAGGACACATTTTCTCTAAAAACCCTCCTAAGGTTACCTCATGATCTAGGAACAATGGAGAGGAGGGATTTCGCTTTAATGATGGTTTTACCACATATTTCACATCAGAATTCACTAGCACGGAGTCAAAGCTTGCGTTCGTGACTCCGTAGCTGCTGCTTGACATCCAGGTAGGCTAGGTTTAATTGAGTAGCTTTGACCTGGATTAGAAAGTTTAAGCATGACATAGATTGATGGGATATTGCATGCTTAGGCATTCGGGCATAGTGTTTGGATGGATAAAAAGAATGAAAACACAGTTAATTAGGTAGGAATTTGCTGATATTTTATAATATTAAAATTGTCCATTAATTAATATGTTTACCTTGTTGTTGTTCATCCTTGCATGTTTTAAAAGCGGTGTAATACCCAGAAATTGGGTTAAGCCTATTAAATGCCTAATTTAGATGTGGTTAGTATTGGTGGATTCCAAAGAATATATGGTGGTAACCAGAGGAATAAGAATTAGTAGAGTATCAATATTAGGATGAATGGTTGGGGTGTATTATGGCATGAGCTATATGTGTAAAACTATAGGTGATGGTTTAATGTAGTTGAAACCCAATTTGTTTTATGTGTGCATGATAACTATTCCTTCATATTGCTTGTACAAAGCATGTTCTAAGAAAGTGAATGATTGTTGATATCCTAAGTGTTAATCGCATACAATGAACCTATATTAAAGTTTGTTGGTTTATACAAGTTTTGTTTCTGTTATCATTGTGGTTGTGATTATTGTGATATATGTCATTATTGTGGAATACACCGATATTTGGATATCTCTACGGGATTGGTAGGTATAAGGTCGGCAGGCACTTGATGTCTGGGATTTGGTACATGGACAAGAGCTTATCCCCTGCAGGTCATGGCTAGTGGGAGACCATAAGATCCTTAGCATGTATGTACAAGGTAATAGTGAGTGTAACGGTTTCTTAGGTGAACTAAGGATTATGTGTTTACTGTTATATTGGTTCCTTGAGTGAATCGGGCTTAAGTGTGGACTTGTTGTGTTGGTTCCTTGAGTAAACTGGGTTCATGTGCTTAATTGCTAAAGGTGGTTTCTTTATGTAAATCGGGTTACTTGATAATTACCATTATTGTTATTCTTATGGATTTGTGAGTGGTTCGGGCTAAATGTAAATTGGGGCATAACTCTTTATTATCTATTTACTTATGTAATTGAGACATGGTTGATTTAATTATAGGTGTTATAGTTGTTGACTTGGAGTTTTGTTGGTAGTCATGGTCTTGATTTGACTTGTTATCCATGTTGACCTGTATTAACTTGAGTTGATGTCTATGTTACCTCTCACAGGAATAAACTCGACAATGGGATAAGTAAAGATTACATGTTATGAGTTTGAGGTAAGGCTACCTGGTATGTGTTCATGGTGGTAATTGTGGCATGCATAGGTTCGGTGGTCACTCGTTTAGATCGGGAAGGCGGGGGTTACTGTCACGCCTCGAATTCCAACGGGGTGGACTGGCACCCGAAGCCGATAAGGCCCGATATAACCAATCTTCATTCTCATACACTCCTGCGCATGCTACTCAATAAACATCACCACCACAAATAGATATAAGAAGCCAATAGCGGAAGTCATGGAAAATACATGATAACTATGAAACTTGGTCGTTGGGGCCATCAAGACAAAACATACGTTCTTTACATTTTCTTCATCTGTCCCACAACATCTACAAAGCCTCTACAGATGCTTAACCATAACCAACCTAGAGTCAGGACAAGACCTCGCTCTATACACATAGACAATACCAAAATAAATGTACAACTATGACTCGGAAAGCCCCGAACCAACTGGCGCTCACCAAAGATCTGCAATTGACCCGCAACCTACTGTGGAGGTGTACTAGCACCTGTGCCTGCAGCAAGTAAGGTAAGTCCCACAAGGGACGTCAGTACGAAGAATGTACTGAGTGTGTAAGGCTATAAGGAATTGCGTCAATACATAAGAATTTCAATGGAATCAAATATAAAAGAATAGTCAATATGGATAAGTCACCATTCTGTATGTGTGGAATTATGTACATTACGTTGATTACTTTCTTTACTTTTACGCTCATTCATTCATTCATCACTCGCTCCTTCGTTCGTTACTCATCCTTCCATTCGTATAATGTCTGGGCCCCAAATTGATCAGTGGGAAATAACATAATAATCGGGATCGTCATCCATGCGGATGTTCCTTTCATCCCATGGGATACCACCCGTAATAATGGGATCGACATTCATGCGAGTGTTTCTTTCACTCCATGAGATACCACCCATGTTATAATAATCGGGATCGACAGTAATGCGGATGTTCCTTTCATCCCATGAGATACCACCCGTAATAATGGGATCGACATTCATACGAGTGTTTCTTTCACTCCATGAGATACCACCCATGCTATAACAATCGGGATTGACATTCATGCGGATGTTCCTTTCATCCCATGAGATACCACCCATTCTCAACATTAACCATTAACTAATTATTCACATTACTTCATTCTTTAACTATAAGAGTGATACATTGGTAACTGTACTTTATTGGAACTTTAGAATCTTAGAACTTTAGAACGTAACATTATTGGAACGTTAGAACAATGTTCAATGAATGAGAGATAAGTGGTACTACTAACTCTGAAATGAGATACTCTAGACGACCATTTAGAGGAATGAGACACTGTACAACCCTTTGGAATAGGACAAGTGCTATGATAATGTGGACAATAAATGCTGCAGAAGAATGCGGAAAAGAATAACCTTACATACCTTAATTCCCTAATATGGATACACACTCCTATTCGTGAATACAACAATCCATCTCTTTCCTTACGTCTACTCTACATACAATTGCATAACAGAGCTTACGTTAACCACTAACTACATTACAAATGCATAACATGACAACAAGTTACGTAACTGTCATACAACATCATTTCACCCTCTTACAATACCATGTACTGCATTACCGTTACCAATACATGTCACACATCACCCAAGATATCATAAATCACTAGCATTTCATACCAAGACTATACTTTACACCTCTCCTTCAATACAATGTCACGTTTACGTTGTTACGTTGCATAAACGTCTTTCACAACAACACATTAAAGCCAATACATACTTGATATAATTCACAATACCTTCAAATTACTCCTTTAAGGTCACTCATAAGTTAATAATTGCATCCAAGAAGGTTAGAGGGGTTTCGGGGTTCAACACGAGACAAAAACATGCAAAACGGGACCCTGGGGGGTCTGGAGGGGTCACCTGCGCCCGCAGATGGGTGACCTGCAGCTGCAGGTGCCCTTCTGGACAAGTCCAGGGTCACCTGCATTGGCATCTGCGCCCGCAGGTGCCCCATCTGGGAGGGCGGATGCCCGGTTTCGTCTCCAAGGGTCATTTTTGGGTCCTTTTTCACCATAAATGGTCCATGGCCATAAGTAAGCTTTCCTTTACATATTTTTGGCCAACTTAATACCAATAAACAACCATGATTTCACAACACACATAAACATCACCAAAATCATATTTTTCCTTCAATACACCACCAAGTCCATGCACAATTTTGCAATAACAATTCCAAACATTATGTACAAGGATAAAAAAAGTTAAGGCTATAATCACATATCATATGTCAATATTGAATCCATCAAATTCACTTCCTTCAAGACCACAAGTCCATTTTCAAGTTTACAAGGCAACACCTTTTTTCGATTGCAAAAATAGACAGTTTTACACATAGTAAACTGTCCAACACTTTGCCTACATAACCAATATGATTTATACACCATATTAAGAATATAATATATAAAACCATGAGAATAAATACTTACCAAAGCTTGCAAGATGATGATCTTGTCCAAAGGAATGAAGGCTTAGGGTTTGTGAGTTGAGATAAATGTCTTGACTATTCTAGAAAAAGGCCATGTGTGTTGATATGAATAAAATCTGATTTTTGGAGCCTTTTATAGTATCTTAAGGGTCCCTCTTAGCCATACACTTGTTCATTAATGACAAGTTGATCAAGTCAAAAGATGAATGGGTCATTTTCCTTTTGGGCCATGTCTTCCTTGTAAATTTTTTTGGTCCAATTTAGAGCCCAATGGCACATGATTCACTTAAGCCCAACAAATTAATGCATAATTCACCAACCCTCTCATGTTTAAATAATTCCATAAATGTTAACACAGTCTTATAGGTTCAAAAATATACGGGGTGTTACAGTTACTGCCTTGTTGTATGTTTCACATAGACTTAAAAAAATCTAGAGATGCTAGGGTGATAATGCATAATCCGGTTAGTAGAGCAAGGTTAAGTATTACGTAAAGGTTTTAAGCAACGGGGAGTTGGTGATTAAGGTTGGATATGATAATAAGGAAATTTTTTCTCAATGATAAGGCTGGTAATATTTAAAGTTGTTAAGGAATTGTTTTGACTAAAGATCTCTGGCTAAAAGACTCTCAAGTTGTATGGTTCTTTCTGGATATTTATGTGATGTTTATGTGATTTAATTTGGGTCGACTAATTATGCTTACCAGTATGTGTTGTTTGTACTGATACTACTCTTTCTATACCCTTTTTGGGGTATAGTCTAGTTGCAGGATCAGTAGATGTTTCATGCTTGACACAATAAGGTTCTCCAGTAGCATCTGTTATTGTTCCTATGGTAAAAATTTGGTCATGCGTATAGTTTGTATTTCCTGTTAGCAGCTTTTGTACCTGTTTAGACTAGTTCATTGGGAAAAGGTTTTTCAGTTGTATTTAAGTTTTACAAAATGTGTAATAAATAAGGTATCTTATTTCTGTTTCTTAAGTGTCTTCCGCATGTATTCTAAATGGATGGTAAAGGCTCTCCTATCTAGGTGGATTAGAGTAGGTGCCCGCATACTCCGGTTAGTTGAGTCATGACATTTGGTATCAGAGCCTAGGTTACCGGTCTCCCATTACAAGAACAAATGTCGAGTAGAGTCATGCGGATTGGTGTGTTGATGTCTACATCTAATCTTCGGGGAGCTATGAGGCAGTTTAGAAAATTGTGTCACTTCTTTCTCTTATTTTGTGTGAAGTGTATTCTTGCTTGTATGAGTTGAGTTCAATTCGTATCTCCAGATTCCAATTGGTATCTCAACGAGGTAAAGAGATGCCATTTGACTCTATTTAGAATGAAAAATTGGAAATCAGAAGGTTCCAATTGGTAGCTAGTCGTTGAGGCTATGTAAACTTATGGATAATCGGCTAATGGTTATCCATGAGGTAAATTAAGGATAATAAAAAGGGTTTGCTTAATGATGAAACTTGAGATTGATGCTTAAGTATATTGGTATTGCCTGAATGACTGTGAGTATGTGAAATGTGCTTGTTTGAATTACTATGTAATTCGTAGTTGGTGAAAGGTCAAGGCTTGGTTATGTATTGATGGTTAATGGAATTTTTTGCTATATGGTTTAAATTGGAAATTGTATGCTAAAATGTTGGGCATGGACTTATCATTGGTGAAATAGTAAGGGAAAAAATGGTTTATGACTGTGGGAACTCTTGTTACAAACAGTCAATTTTGGTTAAGAACCATGGAAAAAGGGCTATTATGGCATAATAGCTGGATTTGTTGTAATAAAAGTTTCTTGTTGTGATTTATATTCGACTAAAGTAATGTGATGCTAAGTTGCTATTTTATGCATTGTTGGGTTCGGTCTTGGGATTATATTAAAGGCCATAATGTGATTTCATGTTTTATTGTTGGAAACAGAAAGGGGAATGAGGGATTTTGAAGAAAATAGTAAAAATTTTGGGTTAATGATGTTGGGGACGCCATAGCGGTGCTGACCCGCTACAGCAAGTCCGCTATAGCAGGAATTTTTCTGCTATAGTGACGTCGTCATAGCTGTGTGCAAGCCGCTATAGCGAGATGGGTGGGGCAGAATCTCTGCCCTATTTTCCCTATTTTGTTTTTCATTCCCGACTTGTTTTAATTGTTAATTTAAGTTACGAGCTTCTGAATGAATTATAAAAATCGCATATAGAAAGGTAAAGCATGCATTCAATATAAAAGATTGGTAAAAGTAGCATCCATGTACAGAGATTAAAAGAAAGAAAGGGAGAAATATTATTTGTTACATGCCCCAAATGGGGCAACTCAAATCAATAATAATAATATATAAAGTGGGGAGGGGGAGACGGAACTAGCATGCACTAAGGGGCCTAGCTGGATGCCCTGTCACCATCATGGGTTGCTAGGGTGGGGCCTTCTCCTTCCGCATCACTAAGGAAGTAGAACTCCTGTATATCCTCCGACTCTAGCTGGGGAAGCACATGGTCAGGGATTGTGCACCTAAACATGACCTTTACGGTCTTCCACATTTGTACGAGCATGCAGTCATGGGAGTGTCTCTTTCTCTTCTCCTCATCAAGCTCTACGCGGAGTATTGCATAGTCCTAGGCAGTGGGAGGTGGGGCTTTGGAGCTGGGAGGGACGTGCTCTATATATCTCCTAACTGCATCCAAGTCAGCCTCCAGACGGCTGCTAGAAATTGAGGGTTAGGGCTGGGACTGGGAGAGAGGGGTAGCATCATCATCGTCCTCTTCTATGGCCCGACTGCTCTCGGCCTCACCCACCTTCCTCTTTTTCTTACCCTTGCACGTGACCACCTTCACCTTGAGAGGGTGGAAGGGGATGTCCCTGTCCAGCTCAGCATCAGCATCAGCATCCTCCTCGGGCATCCTGACACGCCTACACAGCACAGAGACCAGACCGGGAAAGTAAGGGCCCTTCTTGTTGCCCCGGTAGAATTCCTTCCACTTCATCACTATCTGAGCCCCCATATTCAACTGTATACCCCATATAACACAGGCCACCACTAGAGCCCGAGGGTAGGTCACATCATAAGTGTTGCCTAACGGACGAATCCTCCGAGACACTAGGTTCAACCACCTCCTAGCATCAGCGGTGAAGTATGTGCTCCTGATCCCCTTAGTTATGGGCCAGTAGATCTGGTCCCTCTCCTACTCCACAATCAAGGTGTCCCGCAACCATATTCATCTCTCGAGCCTTAGTCAGGTACCCGATATTAGAGACATTCGACACCCCGAGCACCTCATTGATAGTGCCAGTGTCCACGGGGATATATACTACCCTAATGAGAATAGTGGGGTTGGGGTCGTTTCAAAGCATGGTAGGGAGTATGGCATAGAACTCCTGTACTTAGCCTGAGACCTCAGACAGAAGAGCTTCCACCAGTGGACCTCAGCCAAACTCCTAGAGCCGGTTATAGAACCTGGGCACCTTAGCGCCACCGCTTTCATCACAAGGCCCACTCATAACAGAAAATGGTCCTCTGGTACTCTAAATATCTCTCCCGACTGTTCTCATCAGGGAATATCTCGTAGGTTGGAGCGTTCTCTTGATTTTCAGCCATTGGGGTGTTTGATCTATAAAATCATGGTAAGAAACAAGTTAGAACTCATTCAAGTGTTAAGAAAATTGAATTTCAAAAAAAGACCAAGTCCAGGTTTGGACAGGGAGGCAACTGCCTGCAGCCTCCCGCTATAGCGACCTGTACCCCGCTATGGTGATACCGCTTGTTGACACCCAATTTTGACCTCCCGATATTCCTCCCAAACTGCTATTTTATCAAAAATATTAGTTTTGAATTTTTTAATATTATTTTGGTATCAAATAAATTCTGACCATTCATATTCGTGATCTTAAGGTATGCAATTTATTTTTAGCATTTAATTTTTATTTTTTCTTATATAATATATAATTTACTAATTTAAATATAATATTTTATATAATTTTATAAATATTTAGTAAATTATTTTTGCAAATGTGCATACTCATAATTTACAAACCCGTGGTCTATTAGTATTATTATTATTACTACTATTATTATAGCATTTTTAAAATTCGCATTCATAATTTACAGGTACATAATTTATTTCAAATTATTATTTGTCGTCAACTTTAAATAATATATTACGTATCGTTGATTTTATATACGTAATTTATTCATAGTTAATTTAAGCATAAAGATTTTTCATGATGATTGGTAATTTTGTTATTACTATATCTACTAAATAGCAGCCTAATTCAATTTAACTCTCTAATTTTATTTAATTTCTAGCTAATTCCATCCATTTTATGTGAATTCTAGCCTAAATTGAGCCTAATTTGACTCAATTTTAAAATTTCCAAATTCAATTTCAATTAACCCAATTTAAACCCATTCTTGCAATTTTAAATCCCAGTCGTTGATAAGAATTGATCCAACAGCTGAGATTAATCCTCACTTCTCTTTCCTTTTTAATTACACCCTACCCCTTTCTCTCCTCATATTTTCTCCCTCAACCAACCGCACCCTCATCTCCTCTTCTCTCTATCGCTGCCGCCGCCGGAGTTGATCACCGAACGGCCGGCAATCGCGTCGCCCTTCTCTTTCCCCCCCATCTCCCTCTCTCCATTGAACCCAAACGTCGCTCCACACCGTCACCGCTATTACCGGCCAGCAAAAATCCTATCTGGCGCCCCACCATTTCCGCCACCGCTGTACAACAGCCATACAGACGGCGACCATCCAATTCCCTCACCATCTCCGGTGGGAGCACCACCAAACCCCAATAGCCACTGCTCCTCCACGCTGCCGTCGATGAGCCTTCGTCGTTGAGTCGCTCTACTTCTCCTCCTCCAGCAGGCCAACTCCCTCGGTTTACCACCTCCGTTTCGGCCATCCACCGGTGGTAAACCACCATGACCCGCAGCCGCCGCCTCCGTCCATCAGTCGTTCGCTTTTGCCGGACTTTGAGATTTTGAAAATATGGCAGATTACTATGAATATTCCGGGTTCGATTTCTATTACAAATTAAATTCCTTTTTGTTTGCGTTGCTTGATTTCTAGATTTGAAATTTATGAAAACGTGGCTATGGTTTTGAGTTGATTTGTTTAATTTTATGCTAATTTGTTCTTTTAGATTATTATGTGTGAAAACCCCCTAATTTGGTGTTTGGGTGCTAGTCTTGTGCAAGCTGAGATCTCCGGTTGAATTTTATTGAGGAATTACTTGATATTAATATGATTACCAGACTTTTGACACGATGAAATGGTTACTTTAACGATGCATTATGTTTGATAATTCAAAACTGACCTATTTCGGTATTCACTTATTTGTTATCGAATTATATGTACTGTATCTTCTGAAATTCAAATTTGAACATTAGCATTAGCTATTCTTGACGAAATATGATCATTTATTCTCTAAATTGATTTCTTTCTTAAGTGGGATTAAGACAATCTTTTTACATTTAATTATTTATGGTAAAATTTGATTCATTTAAAAGAAGATTTTCTTACTTATGGCAGTTGTGACTTGATTTTTCTACATCTAATTAATTTGGCTCACATGTTAGGGAAATAAGTCATTCAATTGATTGCTTGAATATTTCCTTTCCTTCATTTTTTGGGCTGAATTTTTTATATATGATAATCAAATAAAAGTTCTCCTTTTGGAAATATTTCCTTTCCCTTTTAATCCCTTGAATTAATTTTCTAAATATTTTCCTTTCTTTAATTTTGTACCACTCTTGGCCTATATAAACAACCCCCTTTTCATTCATTACACACGCTTTATCATGATACTCTCTCTACACATAAAAATATTTCAAGTTTGATTTTTGGCTTTGGCTTTGGAAAAGGCTCTTGGTTCCTTCTTGTTGCTTGTTGCTCGCTGTTTTATTATTTATTTTTGCCTCTTCTTATTTCGCCGTTAACCGGTAAGTCTCTATCGACACAATTGACAATATTCATGTGGTAGTCCTGTGACTTAGAGAATATGCTCATATAATCAATGCTTGAGACTTGAAGAGTTGTCCGGAAATTTTGGGGGCTGCCTAGTTCGTTCATTTTAGTCTAATATTTATCCTTTCTATTCATTTTTTGGTTTGTAATATTATTTGTATAAACACTACAATGTATAATAAAATTATGGGGATTGCTTAGGGGGGCGGGGATTCTATTATTTTAATATTTTTATCACTTAGATATCATGCCTATAGGATTTCACATGTTAATTAATTAATTTTTCTCTATCACTTAGGCAACACATTCTAGGATTATTAAATAAAGTTCAACGTATTAACTAATTATTTTATCATCGAAAAATCCTTCTTTAGGACTGTTTAAACAATTTCTCGTATATCTTAATAAAGTTTTAGCATGTTTAAACAAATTCCAACATGTCTTGGAAATTTTTTAGCATATTTAAATTATTTTTTTAGCATGTTTAAATTAAATTTTCAGCATATTTTGTAATTTTCAGCCTTTAATATTAAATATTCAGCACTTTTAATAATTCCCAGTTGAACAAAAAATGACTTCCAGCATCTTTTTATTAATTTCCAGCATATAAAAATAATTTCCAGCATGTTTTATTAATTTCCAGCACTCTAAAGTATTTTTTTTTCCAGCACTTTAAGTTAAGTTTCAGAACTTTTTATTAAACTTTCAGCATTTTAATTAATTTCCACCATTCATTAGTTAATTTTCTGCAAATTAAAATAAATTTCTGCACACTTTAATTAACTTTCTGTACATTTAATAATTTTTTGCAAATTTAAATAAATTTTCTGTACATTTAATAATTTTCTGTACATTTAATAATTTTCTGCACATTTAAAATTAATTTCTTGCATATTTAGTAAAATTTCTTGCATATTTAGTAAATTTCTTGCAGGTTCAAATTTCAGCATATTCAAATTAATTTCCTGCACATTTAAGATAATTTCTTGCATATTTAAACAAATTTACGGCATATTTAAATTAATATTTAGCATATTAATTTAATTTTTGGTAGGTTAATTAAGACCCCTCGCTTAGAAATCATGCATATAGGTCTCAATTACGTAAAATGAATAGTTGTCTTTTCAAGCATGTTATCACCTTAATTTTTCTAATTAACCAAGAGGCTTGTTTGAAACCTTTATATGCAAAATGTTAGTCTTGTTTGTTTTGATTGACGTAAACCCCGTATCTAATTAGGAAACCTAAAAGTTTTTTTTTCTAGACCCAAATCCAAAATAGTAAGTCCAATGCCGTTTGGACATTAAGTTGGGGCAGGTAGACATTTTAGGGAACGTTAGTTTTATCGTTTTCTATAAAACGCTTTTAGGTTCAATAATCAACTAGGTGGGGTAGGTAGAAAGTCGGATATAATGGAAGTTAACACGAGCAGAATCCAACAATGCGATATGTGACATTGTCATCCGTTAATAAGCCGGACGCTGATCCGAGTAGGATAAAATGAACTCCTTATCCAAGTTTTTCTAAATCGATTTTTCTTTAGTTTATTTTTGCATGTTTTAGTTACCTGGGGTAGTTAGGTTTATTATTTAAGTAAATATTTTTACTATATAATTGTGTCTGTTCTATCTACTTGCTTATCTGATCCATATTTCATTTGCGTACTTAATGGTTTTATCACTTAATTAGCTATTAATTATGATAAAATATAAGTTTTATGTTAAACGCTTAGTCAATATTAAATTAATAAAAATAATTGCCTTTTATTTATCACGTAAATCCCCCACGTAATATATGAGTTCGACAGGGACCCACATTTGTGGACCTCGAAAGGTGCCTAGCACCTTCCTTTCGAGGTAACCTGAATCCTTACCCAAATTTCTGGCTGACATAGACTATTAAAATAATTCGCAATTAGTGTAGTATGGTGCCCTAACGCACCTTAATTCGTTAGGTGGCGACTCTTCTCTTTTAAAATATCCAAAAAAGAGTTGTCACGTCGAATCCCTCTTTTCGTGAGAAAAATGGGGCGCAACACCACTATAGCTGAAATTTTTCCGTTATAGAAAGGTCACTATAGCGGGACAAGGCCGCTATAACGGCCTTCATCTTCCCCAAACTCCAAGGGGTACGTCAACAGTGCCCCTTGGAGAAAAGTCTCGTTTTGGGCATTCCAACCCCAGATCAATATTCATAAAGTACCCTAACACTAGTTATGTTAAAATTTGAGCATGATAACTCCTAAAACATACCCAACTCATCAAAACCAAATCAAAAGTAACCCTTTGTATTCCTTGCCATTTCAAGCCCATTTTTGGCCATGAACTCCATAATTCCTACACCCAGAATGTTATAGAATCGTTGTAAACGTAAGGGAAGCACCCATGCTTCAAAATTTTGGCCAAATCACTCCCAATTTCAAAATTTCAAAAACAACCCCAAAACACTATTCTATTCTATGAATTCAAGCGTAAAACAAGCATAAATGTAAGTAATGAAGTAGAGAGGCAAAGTATAGCGACAATTACCTTATTTCCGATGATAGGAATGAAGTGATTAGGGAGGGGAGGGAGATTTTTTTGAGTAAAAGATGGAGAAATGGGGGAGAAATCCATTTCACACCCCTTTTAATCTATTAGCCCCGCTATAGCAGAAATAATCTCGCTATAGCAGGATCCAGTCTTGAGGTAAAAAAAAATTTCTTCCATTATGTTTTGAGTTTTCTATTTTCATTCTGATTTATTGACGAGGCATCGGATACCTTGGAAGCTCGAGAAATGTTATACTTTAATTAGTCTTGTGCAACTCGTAAGAAAGAAAGATTCCTTGACGGAGCAGAGTAGTAATAAAATTCAGCTTGAAAATTTTAGTGCACCGGGAGAAGACAAAAATTTGGTATTCACTTAAGTCTATAAATACATTATTGTGGTAAGGGCGTTAAGGTTCAAGTTAGACTCATATCGTTGTTTCGTTAGTGTGGTCGTTTGGGGACGAACGACGGGTAAATTTGTATCCGTTATAACGACCTGCTGCATCGTTAGTAAAAGACACCTCATTGTGGGTACGGGTTATAGGGAATTTTGAAAATACAATCTCAAATTAGTATGGTATGACACGACTAAAAATGTCATAATTTGAAATTTTTGGGTCGGGCTGATGTCATCCCGCTATAGCGAAAATTTTCCCACTATAGCGGCATCACCATAGTGGCCGGCAGGCCTCTATAGCAGGATGATGGGACCCAAAACTCAGGTGTAATTTTAATATTTCCTTTTTCTCCTCTTTATTTGTAAAAAGGATGAAGTTTGTTCTAAAAACCCTTCTAGTATTACCTCATGGTCTGGGAACAATGAAGAGGAGGGATTTCACTTTAATAAGGTAAAACCTATGGTTTTTCCGTGGATTTCACGTCAGAATTCAATAGCATGGAGTCAAAGCTTGTGTTTATGCCTCCGTAGATGTTGCTTGGCGTCTAGGTAAGCTAGGTTTAACTGAGTAGCTGCGCGGCTCCCGCGAAGCGAATGAAGGGAAGCTCTTCGAGCTTTCGGGTGAATTTACTCTTACTCTCAACCTCTTTGATTGATAGGCGGGCGGGCTAAGCCCCCTACTTAAGATTTAACTCATAAGGCAAATTTTATATTGTCGATTGATGGGAGATTACATGCTTAGGCCTTCAGGCATGATGTTTAGACCGATAAAATGGAAGAAAACTCGGTTAATTAGGTGGGAATTTGCTGATATTTTGTGATATTGAAGTTTTCCATTAATTAATGTGTTTACCTTGTTGTTGTTCATCTTTGCATGTTTTAAAAGCAGTGTTGTACCCGAAAATTGGGTTAAGCCTATTAAACGCCTAATTTAGAGGTAGTTAGTGTTGGTAGACTATGAAGAATCTATGATAGTAACCAGAGGAATGGGAATTAGTAGAGTATCAATGTTAGGATGAACGGTTGGGGCGCATTATGACACGGGTTATATATGTAAAACCATAGGTGATGGTATGTGTAAAACCGTAGGTGATGGTTTAATGAAGTTGAAACCTAATTTATTTTATGTGTGCTTGATAACTATTCCTTCGTATTGCTTGTACAATGCATGTTCTAGGGAAGTGAATGACTGTTGATATCCTAAGTGTTAATCACTTGCAATGAACCTATATGAAAGCTTGTTGGTTTTTACAAGTGTTGTTTCTGTTATCATTGTGGTTGTGATTGTTGTGATATTTGTCAGTATTATGGAATG
This sequence comes from Capsicum rhomboideum, assembly GCA_031232105.1. NCBI lineage: Eukaryota > Viridiplantae > Streptophyta > Magnoliopsida > Solanales > Solanaceae > Capsicum > Capsicum rhomboideum. The sequence goes on from CP124716.1 coordinate 140,101,860, forward strand.
TACCTATATTTGTTCATCTCTACGGGATTGGTTGGTATAAGGTTGGTAGGCACTTGATGTTTAGGATTTGGTACATGGACAAGAGCTCGTCCCCTACAGGTTATGGCTAGTGGGCGACCATAAGACCTTTAGTATGTATGTACAAGGTATTGTTGAGTGTGACGGTTTTTTGGGTGAATCAAGGATTATGTGTTTACTGTTATATTGGTTTATTGAGTAAACTGGGCTTAAGTATTGACTTGTTGTATTGGTTCCTTGAGTGAACCGGGTTTATGTGCTTAATTGCTAAAAGTGGTTTCTTTATGTAAACCAGGTTACTTGATAATTGCCATTGTTGTTATTCTTATGGATCCTTGAATGGTCTAGGCTAATTGTAAGTTGTGATATAACTCTTTATTATCTATTTAATTGTGTAATTGAGACATGGTTGATTTAATTACCGATGTCATGGTTGTTGACTTGGAGTCTTGTTGGTAGGCATGGCCTTGACATGACTTGTTATCCATGTTGCCTTGTATTAACTTGAGCTGTTGTCTATGTTACCTCTTACTAAAATAAAGTTGGTAACAGGATAGGTAAGGTTTAAGTGTTATGAATTTGAGGTAAGGCTATTTGGTAGGTATTCGTGGTGGTAACTGTGGCATGCATAGGGTCGGTGGTCAATTGAGTTATTTTATTGAGGCGGGGAAAGTAGGGGTTACTGTCTTGTTGTATGTTTTGCATAGACTTAAAAGAATCTAGAGATGTTAGGGTGATAATGCATAACTGGGTTAGTGGAGCAAGGTTAAGTATTACGTAAAGGTCTTAAGCGATGGGTAGTTGGTGATTAAAGTTGGGCATGATAATAAGGAAAGTCTTTCTCAATGATAAGGTTGGTAATATCTAAAGGTGTTAAGGAATTATTTTGACGATCTCTGGCTAAAGGACTCGACTCTCAAGTTGTATGCTTCTTTCTGGATATTTATGTGACGTTTATGTGATTTAATTTATGTCTATCAATGATGCTTACCAATACGTGTTGTTTGTACTGATACTACTCTTGCTATATCCTTTTTGAGGTATAGTCTTGTTGCAGGATCAGTAGATGTTTCATGCTTGACACGGTAAAGTTCTTCAACAGCTTCTGTTATTGTTCCTACGGTAGAAGTTGGGTCATGTGTATAGTTTGTACTTCCTCTTAGCAGCTCTTGTACCTGTTTAGACTGATTCCTTGGGAAAAGGTTTTTTAGTTGTATTTAAGTTTAACAAAATGTGTAATAAATAAGGTATCTTCTTTCTATTTCTTAATTGACTTCCGCATGTATTTTAAATGGGTGGTAAGGGTTCTCCTATCTAGGTGGATTAGAGTAGGTTCCCGCACGATCCGGTTAGTTGGGTCGTGACACTTTTGCTCTCCAAACTTGTACGAAACTCAAATTTATTCCAACATTTCTTTTCATGTCTGATCTAAGATCATATAGCGTGCAATTTGTCCTTGGATTAGAAACTTAACGATTACTAAACCCCTTACCACACTTAATATTTCTAGAGCTTTTATATAAGCTTTATCTTTTAAAGAACATGTGTTTGTCCTTGAACGCCTGAATCTTGAATAGTTATGAACCATATATATACTAAAAGACTTGAATATCAATTCACAATGATAAGTAATACCTCCGACCATATAACTATAATAGAAAATGTATGATCGATAGCACAAAACTGACATCCATCTATATGAGAGTATATTCAATCATCTAAAATATAATTTTATATAATAAAATGATCAACAAGTATATTCTTGTCACAAAATACTTGATTTTCTGTTATGTTTTTATTCATAACATCAGTTATGATTTCAATGTCTAATTTTCACCTCGGTGAGTTTCCATCTCAATTCGTAATACAGATTCTAAAATACCCACAAATATATTTTCATTGTATGAATCTTGTAAAACATATCATAAGGAAATAAATTATCTTTTTTGATAAGACTTATACCATCTAAAGCCATATCGATACCATACTAAAGTCATATTGATACCACTTAAAGCCATATCGATCATTATTACACACAGTGGATACTTTTCAAGTACTTCATCACTTCTTTTCGTTTTAAAATATACACGAACTCCTACATCATTCAGTATTTTCATCGAAGGACATCTATCATTCACTCGGCGTTTTATCTCTAACAATTTAATGCTTGCTACTATTTCAAGTTGTGTTGCAACTGCTGAATCTTAATGCACCATAATTTGTTTCTTGACTAAGAATTATTCCATCGATAACAAAATTGATAAAGTTGTTGCTTACATCCCATAGACTATTGGGGTAAATCATAACAGTCATATCATACATTATTGTAAAAGAAATTAAAAAACTGCATGAAATATTGAGAAAGCGGAATAATTTTGGAATTATGTGTTAATCTTCAATGACGATGATTAGAAAGAGGAAACAATTATAAGAAGGAAAGATAATGAATCTTGCATTAATTTGAGAATAGAATAACAGAGGATTTCTTACCTAACACATCTTTTCATTATTTCGTTATTTTCGGTAATAAAATAAAAAGTTTTAGAAGGAAACCTAACACGTCTTTTCAATATTTTAGGTAATAAAATAAGAAGTTTGAGAAAAATACCTAGAATGTATGTATATTTTAATTCTATCTAATAAAGATAGATAAACTACTTTCGAAAGACGTCGACACTGTAATATTGAATGTGCAAGAAATCTAATTAAAGAAAAAAAAGTATAAACAACAGAAATCTCGATAGTTTGGACCATAATTACAAAAAATCTCAAAATTTTATAGATTTACAGAAAATCCTGTGTTTTAAGATGTTGAGATACATAATTGTATTGAGATACATTTTCTAAAGATACTTTTTTTCTGAAAAAATTGATTTTAAAACGGAAAGAAGCAGATTTTGCGAGATTTAATGGTCCATTAACGCATTTTTGAATTTATTTTGACTGTTGAATCCCTTAAAACAGTAACAGATTTCTATTTTCAAAATTCATTTTCACAATCAAGCTCATTCTGCAAAAAAATTCAAAAATTCTCAAGCTTTGTTTCTCCACTTTTGAATTTTATATTAGATTCACAATGAACATTTCGATCTTGTTAAGGCATTCCGAAGTTTGATTTTCTGATATCCAATACGAACAATACAAAAGTGATAGGATTGTCGTCAGAGAGAATATTTCTTATTTGAATTTGATTTCTGCTATAGCTGTTGAATTGAAAATTGTTGAATCATTGAAGAAAATCGATGTCAGAGACATCGTAAAAGGGAACTCCTCACCAATGGCGATTCGCAACAACAATGGAGTGAAGCTATATGTCGAATTGAAGAAAAGTGTGCCAGAATTTGTAACGTATTCCTTGTGCGTAACAACAACTGAAAAATGTGTCGATGAGAGGGCATTTGAAGCAAATACTGGTTCAATTGTTTGTGTTGAAGGAATAGAAGTGGATGCTAAAGCACTTGCAGTAGTTGAGAAAAAAAATGATGATTCGTTGTATGTACCGGAAATGGAGATTGTAAACTTTATTAGTGATTGCAAAAATGAAAATGTTAAGGTGTATCTGCTTTACAAGGATAAGACAACTCTTGTATCTGCTATGTCCAAATATGCCATAGATCATAACTTCAACTATAGAGCGAAACGTTCCGACAAAGAAAGTTACGTTTATTCATGTATCTTTTAGAAATTTTTTAAGGTTGATTTATATTTTGCTTTAATTTATAGAAACTAATGTATCTTTTTGCATATGTAAACCAGATTCATGTAATAGATTTTGTATCTGTTCAGTTTGCTTAATGTACTTTTTTTAACCAAATTATCAAAGATACATAATTATTAATTGAATATGATGCATTTTTCAAATCCGATACATTTTTTTACTGAAAGATACATTTATCACTGTAAATACTAACTTTGTAGATGAAAACACGGCTAATGCAATAGAATTTGTATCTGCTCAGTTTACTTAATTTACTATTTTACAAAATTAAAAAGATACATAAGTATTAACTTAATATGTTGCATTTATGCTAATATGATACATTGAGACATTGTATTAATTGTGTGAACCATTAATTTGTTGAATTATTTTTGTTTTTGATGTCTGATACTATTGTTATTTCTAAGAATGGTTTGTTCAATTTTTTCAGCTATGTTCTACAATGCTATTCAGAGGATTGTACATGGATAATGAAAGCATCTTGTCTGAATAGTTGTGATCTATTTAGAATTAGGACTTTTAACGATGTACATAGTTGGTCCTGAGTCGGGGGTCTATCGAAAACAACATCTCTACTTCTCCGAGGTAGTGGTATGGACTGCGTACATCTTACCCTTCCCAAACCCCACTTTGTGGGAATACACTGGGTATGTTGTTGTTGTTGTTGAACGATGTACATAGTGGTCCGGTGAGTGAAAGGGCAATCACCCAAATTCAAGCTACAGTTGACTTTGTTAATGGGATTACAACCCCAAAATTAGTCAATCATAAGAGAAAACACACTCTAGGCGACATAATTGAGGAGATGAAGTTTTTATATGGTGTCGATATTAATTACATGAAAGCATAGCGGGCTAATGAGCGAGCAATAGAGATGCTAAAGGGTGGACCGGATGATGGATATAGACGAATGCCAAGATACATTCATATGCTAAACATTGTTTATCCCAACTCACACATTAGGATGCATAAGTCGCCAGAAAATGAATTCATGTATCTTTTTATATATTTACAAGCAATGATGTGAGGTTTCGAGTTTTGTAGACCTGTAGTTGTTGTGGATGCTGCTCATTTGAGTGGAGCGTACAAGGAAATATTTGTTTCTGCTAGTACTCTCGATGGAGCAGGTATGTCATGTCATATTTATCTAAAGAACCAATTTTAAACTCTTGCTTGAATTAATCTTAGATTATATTGAATATGAACATTATAAATTAACTGATTTGCATTGGCCTGATGATTTAATGTATCATATTTTTTCTGTCATTTAGGTTGCATATTTCCAATAGAGTATGGTGTTGTAGATACTGAGAATGATTGCTCATGGTCGTGGTTTTTTGAACAGTTTAGAAGTGCCTTTGGAGAACGTGAGAACATGTGTGTCATATCTGATAGGAATGAAAGCATTATAAAGAGTGTAAGTGTTGTGTATCCTAATGTTCCTCATTTTGCTTGTATTTGACATATTTGGAGGAATGTATGCAACAACTTTAGGAAGAGCAGAAAACAACTTAGTGACTTATACTACTCAATGGTCAAGGCTTACAGAAAAGAGGATTTTAAGTATATTATGGCTAAAGTTGGCAAGGTCGACCACAGGGTTAAAGATTACTTGTATAATGTTGGCTATGATAAATGGGCAAGATGTCACACTCCAAGAAACAGGGGCAAGATGATGACTTCAAATATTGCTGAATGTATCAATGGTTGTCTAGCAGAGGCGCGTGAACTGCCTATCTTGGGATTTCTGGAAGAAGCTCGAATACTATTTGGATTGTGGAATTGTAAGAACAGAGAAATAGCATCATATACAAAGACTACATTGGGTAAAAGGTTTAAAGAAATTCTCACTTTAAACAGAGCAAAATCTTCTCGGTTGACGATATGGTTTGTGAAGTGCATGTGTTTTATTTTTCAAACACACACAAAACACAAAAAAGGTTTATCTGCGGTTATGTTAACAGACTACGATTCCAAATATGTGGGTTTTTTGGTTTATGTCGTTATGTATTAGATTATTTGTTTTTAAAATTTTAAACAAAGACAACATTCGCTGTGATTGTTTGTACAGGTTAAGGCTTCATCAGAGTATATGTACTCTGTATACGAAGATGGGAGAAGGTACATAGTGGATCTCGAGAGAAAAATATGTAATTGTGGAAGGTTTCAGCTTGATGAGATACCATCTCGTCATGCAATTACCGTTTTAAAGAGCAAACACGTAAAAGATATGGGACCCTACCGTTCTGATTATTACAAGCCTGCGACAATCATCAAGACATATGAAGTACCAATTAATCCAATGCCCGATATGAAGGATTGGAATGTACCTAAAGAAATTGAAGAGGAAGTGGTCTTACCATCAAAGTACAAAAGACCACCGGGGAGGTCAAAGAAATCAAGGCATAAGAAATCTGATGAAACTCTATCGTCAAGCACAAATTGATGTGGAAGATGCGTTCATCAAGGTCACAATAGAAGGACTTGTAATTTCTTTCCAAAGGAGAATTGATGTAGTTGTTTTCCACTTGTCTCAACTGCTTTGGGAGCTTAATCTTTGTTATCCTCATAGTGTTTTTTGAACAATATTAGATGTGATGTCATTGAAATTTCTAATTGAATGTTATGTTTTTTTAAAATTTGTTGTTTGTATCTTTATACATATTTTAATTTGAAAAGTTAAGGTTCATATTTTATGTATGTACAAAGATGCATTGATCATAACTTTGAAGATCATTTTTTTTCAAAAAAAATTCGTAAATATACATATTTAAGAAATTACATTATTTCAGTCGAAAAAATATATAAAAGATACATAAATCATATCCAAAATATTATAAAAGTATTTTTCTAAAGTTAACTAGACAGACCCAACAGATACAAATCTACTCAATGTTGACCAATTTTGATTCAACAGGAGGTGTAAAATTCGGCTTTGGTCTTGGTGGATTTTCACTGTCACTAACATAACTATTCTTAGCCTTCACAGTCCCATAGTTCCACAAAAGTGATGCATATCTTTTAAGGAGTAATTGCGCATCAAGTCCATTAGTTGGTAACGGTAGACCATTACTCAAATACTCAGCGTAAGCAGTAACAAAGACATCGCAGTCACTGCATAAAATAAAAAACCATCTAACATTGATGTTCATCTGATTAATTTAAAGTTTTGAATTATTTGAAAATTAGACATGATACTTACAGGCTACCACTTGACTGTTGAACAATGCCTTCAACATATTTAACGTCAAATGGGCGACCCTGTATAAACTGGCTATCGTCTGTTATGTCCTTGTATGCTTCAATCTTTGACCAATCTGTTCTACTTGTTTGATCAAAAAAATCACTGAGATGAAGGTAAGTAGGCAACATTATGGCCAACTTTTGTATCTCAGATGACAACTCAGTATGTCTTTTTGACAACATCGAATCATAGACGTGAATGCGTCTCTCTTTTAGGACAACAACAACTAACACCCAATGAAACTCACTGTCACAGTTAACTGGGATGTACACCTCGTCAACCAAATGTCATGGCAGGCCAGCTGGGATGCTAAAACCTTTGATAATGTTGCTTAAAGATTCCTCATTTCGGGCAACTTGAAGATGTTGTTGATATTCCTCCTGCGATGACAGAATTGCAGCCCCTTTTTCTGGATAATACCTTTGGTGGGTCTTGTTTATGTAGACTTTGAATAAACAATTTACAGTTGTGTATCTGTATTGTTGATCAGATTGCAACTTGGATTTCTTTCGGAGATAGTAAAAAATGACATCGAAGTGTCGCAGATAGTATCAATAATTTATAATAAATTATAAAAAGAAGATAACAGATACATTTTTATATTAAATGTATATAGCAGAAAAGGCGTATTGATAATGCATTTGGCAGATGGTATTTATACCTCATAATTCCAACAAGTTTTGGGTTGGGACATCAAATAGAACCAATTCTTTGTTTTGGGATGTGCAACGATAAAGTCCACCATATCAAATCCAAGACCACACATTTTTGATTTGTAATGGTCGTCCTTTGGTGCCCTTCATGATTGTTATGTGTTAATATCGTGAATGTATAAGAAGAATTTTATGAAACAGAATTTGAAAGAAAAATGATTTATATTACCTGTTGGCATGATACTTTAACAGTCCATCGGCAATCCACTCTGAATAAATATCAATTAAATGCCTTGGAACCTCATCCGAAATTATGACACTTTCAAATAGATAATTCTGCCGAACATCCTCAGTACCATCTGCCTTGTCTTTGGACGATGAACCAAACACTGTAGTGTATGGAAACCTAAAAAGTTTTGCAGGCTGCGTGATCCTTGCTTCAGGGGTCTTCGTGTCTTCTTTATGAACTACCTCGGTGCTTGGAAATTCTGTTGGCCACTGACTGTCACCAAGGTAAAATTGACTATTGATTATTCGTAGGGGACTTTCAAACTTTAAGTTTTCTGGGACTGTGGAATCAATTGGTGCATTAACAGTTGTGACTCTATCAAGTCCAATAGTAGCAGGTATAGTAGCATCATCCTGAAAGATACATAATTGTTAAAGTTCATTTCTATTAAAGATACAAAAATGTTAACTAAAGTTAAATTTTTTCTCTGTTACTAAATAAAATCTGGCAAACAGACACATAATTAAGATAATATTAAGCTGCAGATACATAATAAACTGAATTGGTAAATGCTTCTTGATGTATAAGTAGCAGACACATTATGTTAGTTTCACACTTGAAAATAATGCACTGTATAAAATTGATGTTTCAGTTCTTTATAGCAGATATGTATGAGTACACGTAAAAAATCACTTTTGTAAATAGTTTTTACCTTGAACACATTAATACCAGCAACAATATCTTCCAGGACACGGCTAATGTTGAAATCTTCCTGACCATCATCTTGTTTTGACGAATCTTTTTGACTTTCAGATTTGTGAGATGGTTCAAGGTATCCATTTTCATGCATATGTTGATCTATCTTTGGATTGTCGGATTGAACACCAACCTATTAAACAAAAAAGATATGTCCATAAAGTCTCAAGGTGCATGAATTTTTGGTCAACCTTATAACATAAAAATAGTAGAGATTAAATTTGAATCTTACTTAAATGGTTTCAACTGAAAAAATGCAATAGATACTTACATATATTTCGATATGAGACTTCAATGCATCTACAACTGCTTTTACCAAGTACTACTCGTGACTACTGGGGGTAGTATCTTGTGTATTTCCAGCCATGCATGGCTGCGAACCGCCTTCGGATGATTGTTTATGAACGCTTGGTAAATATGGGGATGTAACGCCACTAACAAATGCCACTTTAGCTTGAATGATCCCAGGTGGTGTGTCTATAGCAGATTTAGCAAAGTGGACAAGAGAACTTTTTGAAGTACCCGGGGTCTGTTTTGCTTTGGTAGAATCTGTTGTTTTCTTCTTTGTTTTTCTTTAAAAAAATTTTCTTTGGTATTGGATCAGTCTTCCTTATCTTTGGCAGGGGGGTCAAATATGTACCAGAAACAACAATTTCCTTCCTCAGCAGATCAACAAGTGATTTTGTACTAAAGTCATCAAAACCATCATCTACCAACACAACATGAAGACTTTCAACTTCAACAAGATTTTTTCCACATGTACCAGCAGATGATATAGGTATACACGATGTCGAATGATCAAACGACGCAATAGCAGCATAACTGAATGGCAATTCAAGTCTGTCAATTTCCTCTTCTGTAGGCACTAGGTTGGTGTGCACACACTGAGAAAGATTTTTTAAAAAAGTTATCGTCAAAAATTAATTTAGACTATGTATATACTAAATATGTGAATAAACATTAGGTAAACAAATAAAATGAATAAGGTATATAAATTTTCATGATGACAGTTTTTTATGTATCTTTAACTGATCATCAAGATACATAACTTTTATATGAATATGCTATGTATAATATATTTGTTTCTTGAGATACATAATTACTAATATATGTTGGAATGTATGTTGAAAGTGTGTGTGATGTACTAAACGTAAACAAAACAAATTCAATATAAAACAAAACAAAACAGAATTGAATATGAGATATACCTTGCTAGACATTGCTCCCACAAAACATTCATATTGCGGCCTGACTCCAACAACTTCCCAGTTCAGTATCCTTGGAATATTGTTACCCTTACGGACAACTACCTTTCTCTCAACTACGGAACAACATTCGTACATCCATGCATTTAGTGCATGTGGCATGCCTCCTAATCGGATACAACTTTTTTACCACATTCACATCTTATCTAAATGTATGCAAAATTTTTTTGAAAGAAATCTTTCCCCATGGAAAATCTCTATATCTCCCATCCTCCACCATTTTAAAATCTGCAATGCTGATAGGTGCATCGTGCAATTGAGAGAGAATGAAGGTATGAATGAAGTACAAGATAGCCATCTGGAGGGCATCCTGATCATTATTGAAATTGCCCAACTTGAAACGTTCAACAAAATCTTCCTTATTCACAACAACTTTTTTAGGGAAATACTTTTCTATCAACACACTGGCCGGAGAATTTGGGTACTCAAAATATGCTATATCACCGATGCATTTTAAACCAGTAATTAGAGCAAATTCAACTATGAAAAATCTGAGCACATTGTCGTTGACCCATACATGAACTTCATCAGGATTGTCCTATTTTAACTCGAGCCTCAAAACACATTTGATTATTTGATCGGTGTACTTACAATTTGGAATATTGAGATAAACACCAAAACATGTTTCTCGGAATAACTCAATGACCTCACTGCTTAGAATCTCAATAAAATCAGTTAAAAAATACCGGTTGCATGAGCTGCCAAATCTCAATGGATGAGGTGGAATATCTTACGCAACATATTTCATTCCTTGCATAGCAACCAAAATATATATTTAATTATTGAGTGAATATTCATAACATAAAAAACTTAAACACATAATAAAATAGCATATGTATCTTTACAAGAAAACATCCACTGCTATTCGAATTTTATGTATCATTAAGGCAATTTTTGTCCCGATACATAAACGTTATGTATCTTACTGAACAAAAAGTAGAAGATATATAAAGTTAAAGGTTTTTTTAACAAAGATGATGTTGTGACCTGATACATAAAAATTATGTATCAGATTGAACAAAAAATATCCGATACATAAAATTAAAGGTTTTTTGATCATCAAAGATACATTTTTCAAAAGTATTTGCTGCACAAAATTAGTGATGATACATATTTGCATACCTTTGATGGAGGCCATCATGATGTATCCTCTTTATCTTTTCTTTTTGAAGATGAAGCCACCGATTTTTTTGATTTTCTGGCCAACTCCTCTCGTAACTTCTTCATTATAGCTGGGTCGTTGCGATACTTGGATCTATTTTCACGAAAATCAATAACTTTTGAATCAAAATTGCCTTGAACAAAATTAGGTGGTGTAGTAATATATTATACAGTAGGCATTGGATTTTCTACATGTAATTCCTTCATTGGAGTTTGCTCGTCTAATTGGGTTATACCAAGACTAAATGATGGTCCTGATTCCATTAACCGACTAAAATATGTTTAAGAACAGTAAATTTAAGATGTACTGAACTTGAAAGATTTGAAAACAAACTAACCTCCTTAATGATTTGGATAATAATTTAAGGTGGATAAGAAAAAACACTTGAAGCGTGTAAAATTAAAGATGAAGGTGAGAAGAAGATGACTTGAATTCAAAATCGTCTAAAATTTTTGAAACCGCCGATACATTCTGCGTGATTGTAGCCACTTTTCTAGGGCATTTTCGCTAAAAGGGAGAGTTGTGCTATGTATTGGCTTTTATGAGAGAGAAACTCCTTTTAGGGATTTTTGTAATTATTTTTAAAGGGAAGGAATATGTGTAAATATGATTAGTTAAGTCGTATGTTTATGTAATTTATCCAAAAAAAAAAAACCTTCTAAAGACTGGGTTGTCAGGGTTGGGCTACTCTTAAAGGCCCAGATCCGAAGCCCATCCACATTCTGACACTATAATATATACACACACATTCACAGGGTTATTAGGATTTAGGGTTTTAAACTTTACTGTAAAAAAAATAAACAAAAAATGGACATGATGAAGAAGAGAAAGCTTGAAGATAACGGCGTTATCACAGACGTCACCGTCCCCGTTTCCGTCTCCGGCCCCGTTGCCCTTACAATTGAAGACGCCCGCAAAATCCTTGAATCTGTTACACCTGACCAAATGCTAGAAATCTTACAAAACGCCGTCGTTCGTCACACCGACGTTCTTGATCAAGTTCGAATAATTGCCGATCGAGATACAACTCAACGAAAGCTCTTCGTTCGTGGACTTGGTTGGGAAACGACAACGGAGAAACTCCGTGGGGTTTTCGGGAATTACGGGGAGTTAGAAGAAGCTGTTGTCATTCTTGACAAAGCTACGGGGAAAAGTAAAGGTTACGGGTTTGTTACGTTTAAGCATGTTGATGGAGCGTTACTTGCGTTGAAGGAACCGAGTAAGAAGATTGATGGGAGGATGACGGTTACGCAACTTGCGAGTGCGGGGATACAAGGTGGGCCAGGTGGTGGGAGTTCGGGTAATCCGGTGGATGTGTCGTTGAGGAAGATTTATGTGGCGAATGTGCCGTATGATATGCAGTCGGAGAGGATATTGCAGCATTTTGCGGTGTATGGGGAGATAGAGGAAGGGCCGTTAGGGTTTGATAAGGCGACTGGGAAGAGTAAAGGGTATGCTTTGTTTGTGTATAAGACGGCTGAGGCTGCGAGGGGTGCTGTGGCGGATCCTGTTAAGAATATTGATGGGCATTTGGTGAATTGTAAGTTGGCTATTGATGGGAAGAAAGGGAATAAGCCTGGAGCGGTTGGTCCCGGAGGTCAGGTCGAAGGGCATGGTGATCCGATGGGACCTGGACAGTATGGTGCGCCGCCGCCTAGTGGGATTACTGGTTATGGTGGGTTTTCAGGGCATTCATCGTTTAGTGGGCATGGTCCTAATTCGGCGTTGGGTAGTGGAAATGGTATTGGTGTTGGTGGTCCTGGTGGTTCGTCTTATGGGAACCAATCTGTTGGTGGTGGGTATGGTTCAGGGATTGGTGGTCCATATGGTGTAGGGTCTCATTATGGTGGGCCTGGTGCAGCTGGATATGGCGGGTTGGCCAGTAGTGCCACTGCTGGTGTTGGTGGTGGTTATAGCGGTGCTGGGGCGTTGGGAGGTGCTGGTGGTGGTTTACCTGGGGTTGGTAGTGCATTAGGTGGTGTTGGCCGTGGACCTTCCATGTATGGGCTACCCCCGAGCTCAACTGGGTTGCCTTCGGGAGATTATCCACCACCACAGGGTTCTCATTACAGTTCTTATAATCAACCTCACGGGCTACAAAACCAAGCCCCTGGGGCATCAGCTGCCCCTAGAATTCCACCTGGGGGTATGTACCAGGGGATGCATTCATATTACTGAGGTAAATTTCTCCCTCTCCCCCACTCCAATTTTTACACGTTTGTTGTGATTGGTTCTCTGTGGTGCTCTCGGATCTGGTTGATTTTGGACTTCTGGTTACTTCTGTTAGTACTTCTATTTGTCAGTTCCTTGAGTAGATTGGTGCTCAAGTGTGTTTTTCCCATTTTTGTGTGCCTTGCGTTCTGCCGTTTGAATGTTGTTACTTGAAATGTGGGGTGTACGCTTAGTTGGAATGATAAACATTTTTGTGACTTGGCTGTAAAGTATGCTTAATTTTTAATGAGTTTTAGTGGAATATGCTTGCTTAGTCTATCATATGGTTGTAGATATACTTAATGTTCAGCAATATTTTCTGGTATAAGCTTTTACCAAGTGAGACTAGGTGTGATAAAAGAAGGCAAGAACTACTAAAGAAGTTCCCTTAATGTAGTTCGTGAAGTTTGTTTTATGGCGGTATGGTTGATTCACATATATTTGGGTTCTTCGTGTTCTAAATTTGTTGAATGCATCTTAATTATTGTCTGTGGATTTTAGAGTGACACTCTGCCTTAGAGAAAGGAACATACATCACTGAACACCCTTTTGTGCATATGGTATTCTAGTGGACGTCTCTATTGATTTTTCTTGTAAATGAAAGTCTGTTTGTCTCTTCCCTTTATTTATTTTTGTGCTATCTATGTGCTATTTAAGTGGAGAAGGGTAGAGGGGTTGGCGGGTTATCCCCCGAGTTTCTAAGGTTGCGGTTGGTACTAAGGGATAGCCTAGCCTAGATGGATTTTTCTGTTAAAAGAACTATGTGCCCATCGTCCCTCGTCCCTCTAATTCTCAGCATGTCTGGATAACCTGCTTTCAGGGGCGTGTAGGTTTTCCCAATTGGAAATTTTTAGCTATGCCTTTTCTTTTTCTGCTGGATTTATCTGTCATTGTCTATGCATCTGGACTATTCTCCAACTTGTTCAGCTGTAAAATTCATGTGAATTCTTTGTTTGAAGTTATTATTGTCCTTGTTTTTCTAGTTATTTCTTTTGGGTTGTGGGTGTAGGGAGAGGAGAGGTGCAAGTATGATGTGTGCTGCGTAGGTTGTTGTTTTGGTGTTTTCAGCTTGTTATTTATGAAGGTGTCTGCAGGGGTTGTGTCAATTTGTACAAGTAATCTGTGTGAAATAATCCAGATTGATTAGATTGTGATTGTGATGTTGTCCGTCTTTTGATGCGGTGTTAATAGTCCCAGATTGATTAGATTGATTGATTGATTGTTGTTGTTGTTGTTCTTCTAGATAGTGATTGTAGTGTTGTCTGTCTTTTGATGCATTGTTCTTAATCCCAAATTGATTCTCTCTGTTTTTGTACTGTCCTTTTGCATTGCTGCAAAGGTTAACTACTATAATGTTCCTTTCTTTTGATTTCACTTTAAGATTTGTCTTATTTTCGGATGTGGAATGATATATTGAGTTGTGAATGGATGTGTTTGATTCAGGTGTTTTGACAGCTTGGTGCAGCTGCTTTTATTGGTTCTGGATGAATGCAGATGTTTGGTTTGATGATTTTGATTTGCTATCTACTTTGGCTTCTGCATTTGTGCCCCTTACTGATTTCCTTCTATGTTGTGGTAGTCTGGCCGTTTCTTGCTTCAGGAGGCTTTGTGCTTTTTGGAGTTCTAGTTGGAGTTTGTATTTGGATATAAATGTAGTAATGTCTTTTACGCTTTTGAGACTTAGAAATGATGTGCTGTATTGAGGACAACTTTTAGATTGCTGTTGAAGCTGGTGAAATTAGTTTCTTATGGTATTTGGAAAACGTCTGTTTCTTACATTTTAAATTGTCTGAATCTAGAATTGTTCTTCTTTTGCGCCTTTTTCTTTTGCCAATTACTTCATTCTTTTGTATGTGGTGAGGCATTGGCTTTTATGCGTGTCACTTGTTGCCTGGTTGTGCAATACATGTTCGTCAATTATTTTTGAGATTTGAGAGGATGATTTGGAAGGATGAGTTTGATTAATTGATATTATGTTGTGACAATCTTGGTTACAATTGATTGCATTTGTGAACTGGATGAGAGTGCCATTTGTTTCCCCCATTTTGCATTTTTTGACAGTCTCCCAAAGTTGTATCTGGCGAAATTGTATTTCACTTGATTGTTGCCTTGGGAATTTGAGGATGTGAATAACCCTTTTCAGTGTTGTGATGGCTTAAGTCAAGCTACAAGACCTGTCTAAAGTTGATTTTTGGGTGCTTTTTTGCTGAAAATTCTTTTGTTTAGGATACATCTATTGTTGAAAGTGAGCTCTTTTTTGATAAGGTAATTATGTTATTGATGTAAATGGGGGCTTCACTTGTATGTAATAAAATAGAGAAGTTCATACAAAAGTATAATAATGTACCGATCACTCTTGTGATCTATACTTATTGGATTCTTTTTGGTCCTCCAAGAGTTTGAAAAGATGATGTGATGTTTGGTGGTCATCACAAAATAAACATGATCTTCTAATATTTACAAGTGAGTTTTCAATCCGTTTATTCGGTTTTCTGATTGCTCTCTTAGAACAGGACACACAAGTGATAGAGGAGCCATGTTCCAAGCTTTACTACTTCTTTTCCTCCTAAACTCCAGCTTAAGGAGAGGTTGACATTTTCCACCAACTCACCTGGCATCACCCATGAATTCCAAAAAGATTTATGCTGTACTATCTGACAGTGCAAAATATAAATGGTTACGTCTTCTCTCGACCTTTTGCACATGTTGCATGGACGGACATTAGTTAATTTCTGGTTTAGGCTCTCTTCTTTTGGTAGTTGGCATGTCTATACTGGGTTTTCCTCCAAATTGTCAATGAAATTATTTACCTTATTATACAAAATGAGTTATTTTTCCTTTTTCTCAAATTCTCCTTTGTAAGGATGGCTTCCACACCGTGAGCCAAGCAAACAATGCATACCTTTTTCATTGAAAAAAGCCATTGCTCCATCCTTCACTTTTGTAAGGTGTCCCTAGTCTGTCAATCTAAGTTGCTCGAATCCTTGGAAAATGTAGCCGAGTGTGTGTCAGATCTTAGTAACAATCCCATAGGACCCGAAGAACTTGATAAAGAAAATTAAGAACGAAAAGGAAATTGGCAAAGATTAAAGTAAAATTTAAAAATGAAAAAGAACTGAAAATAAAGAATAATAAATTCAAGAATATGTTTCTTGAATTCAATAACAGATCAAAAGATTCAAGTAATAGTCTAGAATTTCAAGACAACAATTAGCCTTTGGTAGAGAATAATTGCAAGTAGATCCCGACCCTCCGTAGAGTGACATAGAACAATGATAAGCCAAGAGTTATTATCGTCTTTTTTTGAATACCTAAAAGTAATCTACTATTAACCAGCTCTCAAGCTAAAGTGTCGGACTCCAAGATTGCTGGACTTCAATGAGGAATAAAGTAGTTGTTAATTGTTGAGGAATAGCTCAAGTCTAAAGGAGATGAGTTGATTTATTTTTATAATTATTTTGAAGCCCAAATTGAAGAACAGGAAAAAGTGGATTGTGGCCCAAGAACCAACCTTTGGATGAGGTCCAAATCAGTCCACCTTAGGACCAATTTAGGCTCCTAAAATGTGCCAATCTTTGTGGCCCAAGAGCCCTGTGTGGATCCACATTGTAGCCCTTGAATAGGGCTTACTTGTTGCCCAATAAGCATGAAGCAAATCAACTAAGGAGAGGCTCCTACTTGACGCGATGCCCAAGCTTAGGGAGAAAGTCAAACTCGGGGTTGATGGATTTGTCCCTCTATGGTTCAAATCCAGCTTGGCCCAGTAATTCGCCAATCCGCCTTGAGATGATATAATCCCTTTTTTACTTAAGAAATACTGGATCTGATTCCTCTCCATTTAAATACTAGGCTTAGTTTGCTTGGCGTTGAGCTCGAACTTGTGACCCAAGCCTCAAATCTCTCAAGCTTTTCCAAGTCATCTAATGCCTGGGCCTGGGGCATGAGAAGTTTAACTTTTCCTAGTTTTTTGTTTTAGAATTGTTTCCTAATTTGTTAGGACTATCTTTTATGGTTTCCTAAATAGCTATGATTTTATTTTCCTTTTGCTAAGGTTGCTGGAATCTCTTTCCAAGAATGTTGGGATTGCTTTCCCAGTCTCTCTTTTAAGTTTTTGGGTCAAAGAAAGGAAATAACTAGAATTAAAAAAGACTAGGAAAGGAATCATATTAACATAAACAAGTGTGGCCAGATGTTCTTCTTTTGAACAGAAACAAATGTGGCCAGAACATATAAAAGATACACTTTAGTGCCTCAGATGAACATAATTGAACAGAGAACATACAAAGATACGCTTAAGTAAAGGAATTCTGAAGTTCATTAGTAACCTTGCTCAAGTATAGCATGCTCAACACTACAATGTTCTTATTTCTTACTCGCTACAGACCACCTCATTTTGCCTTTGCAGGTTAGTTTATAAAATTTTCGGCATGTAATAACGTACATTGCGTTTGGTAGAGTGACACAGTTAGGGTGGGTGGGATAAGATGGTGATTAACAGATTCCCTTTTTCTTTGATGGGTGGTGAAGTGTTTTCTGTTGAAAAGTTGAACACCCTTCATTACTTCTTTGTAGATGTGAAAATTGGTGATTTCTGATTAACCTCGCAAGCATATTGAAATGAAAGTGTTTCTTGATTGAAAAGTTAAAACCCTCTTATCACTTTTTGTAGGTGTGAGAATTGGTGATATTTGATTAAATCTGCATGCATATTGGAATATTGAGTGGTGTGCGGGCTTTCTACATAATTTTGAATTTCGAGTTTTATATGAACACTTGAGGCGTAGTTGTTGTTGTTGTTGTCCATGCTGGATTAATATGAATTTGCACTCTTGAGGTCTGAATGACTACTGAGTTGCGCAGCTACTAAAGTTTTACATTGTCATGAGTTGTCTCAAGTTGTGCCAATTTCTCTTGTTTTTGATTGTCCATAATTCTCTCTTTTTAGGTGAGAATTATTTGTTTATTTGTCAGATGCCTCTGTTGTGAGCAGCAGTTAACTATAGATGTTTCCTATCTTTGAAAATGTGGATGCTATACTAGAACTGTTTGTTTGTGAAGTACCTAATTTTCATACGTTTGTTCCCGATTTCGGCTGATATAAGGCGAAATGATTAGACCTTATCCCAAATCAATCCAGCTTTTGTTGCGAATTTGGCTGTGTTCTACCCAAAATTGAGCAAGTTACAGGCTTGGCTGAGGGCTCTCGCCTAGCCTAGTCAACGCTACTTCTGGTTTTACCTCTTGACATTCCTTCAAGAGTTATATGGGCTTTTTATTGCTGTGGTGTGTGGTTTTAAATGTCCCGATGATACACTACGTCGTTTGCTAATTATATTCATTTAAATGTCCCGAAGATATCCTGATGATATTTTTTTTGTCTACTGCACTGTGCATTGATCATTCTTCTGGTGTTAATTACTTACATGCATGTAATCACTTGGAGTGCTTGGTTTGTATATATGTCAAAGCATGTGCCAAATGCTTGTTCCTACCACGTCGGTCGATAGGGTAAGCGCTCATTTCGTTCTTGCTTGCTTTCATTCTCTTATGAGAGAGTTTTGTTCTATATAACACTGCTGCTGTTTGTACTTGGAGCCTCAACGGGGGACACATCTTTTCCCTGAAATTCTCTTCTAAGTTCAGCTTGTTTGGAGCTGTTCTCTATGATCTGTAGTTTTTCAGTGCATGATAGTTTCTCCTGTCGGGGCATTTCCTTCTGTAAGTATTTCCTCTTTGCAAGACTAGCATGCACCAAAACTGGAAGAAAGACCAATAAATCATCGTCGACTGCATTTGGTCTTTGGACAAGTTAATGAAGTCTTGTTAGCCAAGTTGTGAACTACTACATAATTGTAGTCATGAGCACGTAGAGGACCAAACCTAACTAAATTTGTCATTCTTTAAGCTTCTTCTTGTGACTTGGCTTTGCAACTCAGAGGGACATAGCAAGAAGATAACAACATATCCATCATAATCCCACAAAGTCTAGGGACGTAGCAAGAAGATATGGTCTGAAATTCTTTCTTTTAAAATTTGTTTTTGTTTTTTAATTTGGTGTAATTTGAAATTGGTAACTATAGGTTGACATAATTTTAGTTTGTATTATTTTACTTATTTTCAAGCACATGATAATAAAACTTCAATAGATGGGATAAAGTGATTTTAGACGATACCAGGAACTACAATAGTTTATCAAAAGCTCCACTTCATTACTTTTGTATTGTATTCTATTTTACATACTGAACAACCCCTTATAGTACTGTAGTAGATCTCCAGAGCACTCCGACTATCAAGAATAATAGTTCTCTTACAAAAATGAGATCTCTTGGTCACTTACCAAAAGATCTTGTGCATTTTGATCATATTGTAAATATCATGATGTTTCAGCACGTCTCGTTATTTTAACTGTTGCTTTTCTCCTCTCACATGTTGGTATCAAACAAATCAACTAAGGGGGGTTTTCATTATTTTGGTTTCGTGTTTTTTTTTTTTTTTTAAAAGTACACAACAATATAACTTTCAAATACATAGTGGATCGACTATATTCAAATATAACATTACCAAGTCAATTATATCTATTAACAGAAGAAGACTATATGGCTACTAAGATTATATTAATGTAAGATTTAATTTTGTATAAAAAATAAAAGATTTAGTTATGATATATCAAGATATCTTGATGATAATTGAATTAAGTAATGATGATGAATAACTAAAGAACAAAGAATATTTGATTCGATATTTAGTGAACACCCTTGACTGTCCGTTTCCCTTCACAGTAAGGAAGTTAAAGGAAAGAAATAGAAGTAAAATGCTTGTTGTGCGACAAACTGTCAGTCTTAATGCTGAAAGGTGGCTCAGTTCGTTGGCTGTTTGAACTTGTACATTATTGGCGAGAGTTCGATTCTCCACATTGTAATTCCTTTCCCATTTTTCCTTTTCTTACACCTAATTAAAAAAGAAAAAATCTCATTCGAAAAAAGAAAAGCAAACAAAGAGAAGCATATATTAAAAAAAAAAGAGTACATTTAAATACAATCAATGATTGAACTACCGAAATGTTATTGTTTAGGTTAGCAATTAGATCTCGTCTTAAATTTATAAAGTTTTGTAACTGCTGGCTTGATATATTAAACAATATTAGACTCAGGTTTAATATTTGTTAAAATATTTCTCAAACTCACAAAATTTTAGACTACTTTTTATGTTTTCTCATAAGATTTTCAATTTGCATGGACTAAACAAAATCCATAAATCCTAAGAAAATTGAAGAGTCATTTACTAAACAACCGTCAAAAAGGAACAACTAAGCAAAAATTCTTTCAATTCTTGCGATAATCTTGCAACAAAATCGCATATAACAACTCATTCCATGTATCAGGTACTCCTGGTAAGCACCAATGTATGCAATCAGCATAAGTCTTTGGCGCAAATCTTTGTTCTTTAGTCAATAGTTTACCTCTCCGTTCACCAAAAACTGAAGTGTGACCATCTTTTCTGTACTCAGATAACCGAGTAATATTCAGCAAACGCACATTAACTTGCAGTTTTTCAATGACATCTTTCAATATTGACATGATTTCAAGATTTGAACCAGTTCCCCAGTATGGTCCTTGGATTGGTTGTGTCTCGTTATAGCAGTTTCCATCAATTCCACCTTTCCATTCCCAGTTCCTGCAAATGAAATATTTTCTTATGTTTAATATAATGCACAATGGATCTAGAGGTGGTATAGGTTAATATGGAGTCTCCATATTAACCTACACAATATTATTGGTACCCTATTACAATAGGTTGATGACCTGATTGTGTAAAAATTCCTTAAACTGGTGAATAGAATTAAAAAGAATTTAAAATTTTTCACAAGCTGGGTGTCGAGTTTATGAGCTTAAACATTATCCCTTTGCCACGATGCTGGAAACTCTCCTTGTGTTAATGTGATTCAACAACTAATATGTACAACAGAAATTTTACCATGTACTTTTTGCAAAACGATGAAAATGGGGTTATGCAGTTGGACCAGTACAGGTTCGATACGTAAAAACATGGATCTGAGGCTGAAATCGGTTTCACAAAAGGAAACTCTGCCCCTGTTCAACCAAAAGGTCTCGGGTCCAGGGCCGACGACGTTCCGATACATCAAGAATCATCCTACTATAGGAAAAGCCGACTAAGACTTCCCCATGGAACCAATTCCTCCTGGCTCTCCATTCGAGTTCTTCGCCTCATCCGGGGTATGACAGTAATGGTTTCAGGCCTGACTGACATCAATCAGCCTCGATCCCACTGCCAACTTTCAGGCATGTGACATTACTCAAGTACTATTCAGAGTAGCCTCTTTCCTAGGTACTGGTGTAGCTTTTTAGCAGGAATCCATAACCTTTCAGCCCTTCAAGTAAAGCCTTGCATGGGATATGAAGGCTTCTCATCTTCACTTGTAATACCCATTTTCCATGATTGAGTTCTGAGTGATATGAAGATTTTCTTATTTCTTGCTCTAGTTTTTACACTTCATTATTTGAATTTCTTGTCCTTTGCTTAATTAAATATTTAGTCCATTTATTCTTGTTTTCTCTACTAAGCCAAAACAGAAAAGAAGTTTGATCGAACCTAATTCACTTGCCTTTAATCCCTATTTCACAAATTTGACTTCGTTTGCACACTTCTAATTTTTCCGGCAAACAGAAAACACCCTTGAACCAATGTGGTGTTGGTTCCAGCCTTTCCGATGCTAATAAGAGCTAGCAAGTATTACTACAAGCAGGCTCCAACACTATCACTACAACACAAAAAATTGAGAGAGAATCTTGAGTAATACATTTAGTCTCACCATAAATGTGTTGGGGACATGGTCGCGAAGAAGACCTTTTGCTTTTGAGGATTAATGCTTGACTCTATCCAATTTGCCCAAGTTTCTAACGCCAATTTATATGCTGTTGTTACGTTATATTCTCGAACATTTTCAGGAGATCCATATCTGCAGAAATAGAACAAATGTGCTACACTATTAGTTCATTCTGCAGTAATTTTGTATGATTTGACTTATATACGTTCACATTATAAAGAATTTTTACACTGTCGCTGAATAATATTTCTCATACAAGAGAATTTTTACACCGTACTTACGTTGCATTGATGAAAGGTTTATGCATCCACCACACATAGCTTTCAAAAACTAAGATATCAGCTCTTTCCCAAAGCTTGCGATGCTTTTCTACAGAGTCGAGCTTAACTAGTCGCTTCATTACAGTATGATTAGTTGCATGATCCGATATGGATTCAACCATGAAAGGAGCCCAGTAATACTCAATCGATGTGTTAAATTCCTACAGCACAAAAAACATAAATATTCACAATTTAAGGTGAAAAATTGCGTACACAAATATATACCATGGTTTCTTTTTGTATTTAAGCAACGAATAATGTCAATTAATCACTTTTCGATCATGTCTCTGGAAAATAGCCATTGTCTTTCAACTTTAATAAGTGAAACTTCATGACAGTAACGTGGAGTTCCATTTGGAAAAATTGAAACTACAGGACATTGACAATTTTTCGATTATATAGGGGCCAAAAATATCACCCCGATCCCCCATGTCCCAATTTATGCAACACCTTTCGCTTTACAAGATTCAAACTATGTGAACTTTAATCATTATTTTAAATAAATATATTTTTTCATTATATTGATTGAGGAGAATTGCACCTTACAGTATTTTTCATGTAGTCTTTTTAATATCTAAATTTTAGTTCCAAAATATTGAGCTATTGTTAATTTAGCTTTAAAGAATAGTCAAATTGATTCTTGAACTACAAAAACACCACATAAATTAAGACGGAAGGAGTAGCTATTTGTGATATTTACACGTAGAAATAGCGTAAACTGATCGACCACTTTTTGGTCATATATTTAGAAAAATAGCTATCATAATGGAGTTTCAAGTCCTGGAATTATTCCTTTGAAATTTATAGCCTATAATATTGAATTATTTTTTAATTGCAAGGACTGAAAAGTGACTATTAGCAAATTTTATCCATGATACTAATGTTGCAGAAATAATTCAAGTAAATAAGTAATTAGCACCTCAATTCTGAAAATCTTTCTGGGAGGAACTCTTTTAATGGAATGATCACCATGTGCAATCACTGATTGAACTAGACAGACCATTGACTCAAACATGCCTCTCTGTATAGAGTCTCCAATAAACATGAGCCTTTTGTCTCTCACCATCTCCAGCATCGTCAAAGCATTGAACCTGATGAACAAACATTTACAAAACAACCAGCAACAAAAATGTAAGTTTAATTTCACGGATGACTATTCAACTTTCAATTTATTATACTTGAGTCATAAAAGTAACTCAACTATGCTTATATATAACACGGAAAATTTTAAAAATTTTCATAAAAGAAATGCTTAACTCATCCTGGAAACACAGGTAAGGCTGCCGCTTTAACAACATACTTTACACAATATCCACATGACACTACAAAAAAAGGTTTAAAGGGTAGCACAATGCACTAAAGATCCTGCTATACGCGGGGTCCGGGAAGGGCCGGACCACAAGGGTCTATGGTACGCAATCTTACCCTGCATTTCTGCGAGAAACTGTTTCCACGGCTTGAATCCATGACCTCCTGGTCACATGGCAACAGCTTTGGAGTTTAAGACTCATAAAATTATGTATATATATACCTGGGCAAATTGCAGCCATTAGGCTGCCATCTCCAATTCTGATATAAAGAATCAGGCCTTCCATTTCTTTGACAAGTAACTTGTTTGACCAAATAAGGACAAGTCTCTTCCCTATAAAGTGGATATGTTACATTGTCCCAAACCCAATTCCCTTCAAATATATTGCAACTTTTTTCAATGATTTCATTTTCAGAAACATTTATTGGCACTCTAAGAAACTTACTATGCCTAGAAAAACTTGTTTGCCATAGAAATTGGAGTTGGTTGTTTTTCAAGTTATCAAGTAAAAATCTTAAAGTTCCTAGAAGAAAAAGAGAGACTAATGCAAGAGGAAAAAGGAAAAGGATCCTATGATTCTCTGGGGGGTGGATTGTCATATTGGTGGGCTAGTGGGAGTAGAATCAAGGTTAAGGATAGTGTAAAATAGGAAGAAATAAATGCCTTGTAATTTAAGCATAGTGTAAAATAGGAAGAAATAAATGCTTTGTAATTTAAGCATAGTTTGGAAGTGTTACTATGCAACTACTGGTTGGTGATTTATTGAGTTAGGTACATCAAGAGCCTCAAAAAAGATTTAAATATGGTGTCAATGTCATGCCAGTTAAATGCAAATCTTTGGTGACTTGTTTTATATAGATATGTATTTTACATCATAAACTCGGATAATTTTTTAGAGAGGTATCTTTTATGGAAAGTTTGAGTGCTACATCTAAGGTAGGACAGATGGAGAGGGGGGAGGACGGATATGTAGAAACCGGATAATAGATACGGTTTCATTAAGTTATACATCTTCGGTGTAAAAAAATATTTATATTATAAGATCACCCGAATGATATCAATATAAGTCTCTTTAAATGTGAGATTTGAAAATAAGGTAAGTTACTTGCTATAATATGTAAAAGGGACCGAATAGTATAAAAATTAAATTCCTTTATATTGACGACGATACAAGTTTATAATTCAAATTCAATATATAAAGAACCCCATTTGTATTGCCACTGGGGTCCTTTCAAAAATGTTCAGCAATAATTTATAGTTCTTCTTAGGAGATTCACCACAGTCCACAAGCAACTGTATCTCTCAACTCCTAATATTACATGTTTCTTCAACCATCAACTAGCTTAGCAAATCACGTTAATGTTATTGATATGCAAAACGTGGAGCTCGTAACATGTGATGCTAGTGATCGGAGTCTAGAAGTACATATTTTTAGCCTCTTATTTGGTGCTCTTTTCTTGTGTGCGTTTGTGTAGGATATGATTTGATGGAAAGCCAACAATTTCATTCAAAAAGAGGTGAAAATATGACTTTGAAGTCTTTTTTAGAAGTGATTCTCAAGTATTTGAATCGAGCTAAGGACCCGTGAGCCAAGTACACATTAAAAGGAGTTGAAAAAATGACGTCTCACAAAATTTGGCTTGGTGCGTCGTCCACCCTAGCTGGGGTGCACCACGCCTTGTAGTGCACTCTTTTTCCTTCTTTGTCATAGAGACAGGACAAAGCAGAAAGATTCGAGGTCAGTGATCAGACTAAAGTTTTGTTGTTGGAAGTAAATCTTTGACTGCTTCTCAAAGTGAGAAGAGTAAATTTATGGATGGAGAAAGTAACTTAAATTGAACCACAAATGCTAAAAATAATGCAGAGGAGATCAATTAAGTTGGTATCAAATAGATGTAAATAATAACGAAGAGAAAATTCAAACGAAGTAGAAAAACAAAAAACAGGAAGGTCCTAACTTAGATCACAACAAAACAAAAAATCAAAGCATAATATTCATGGGATTATTCCATCCAACGTTACTTATTATACAGGATATTACTTGACAAGTTGGCTCTTTCAATCTCCATTTAAGTCCGTCTCAGCCTTCTCTTCTGATGATGCATAGTTACTACTGTACTATGCTTTATTTTGATGATTTGTCAAACCTGCCGAGGAATCAGACGAGGGACCAGACACGCACCTTACCAGGCCGATCTCGGGGGAAACATGGTAATCAAGATCTCGGGGGAACAATGGAACAAGTTGTATGATTGAAATGATCATTCAAGGGGGAATGCTCATTCAAGAGGAACTATCTCTCAGAGGGATCTTATTTCATAAGGACCAAATGAGGGACTAGGTACGCGCACCAGGATGATCTGTACAAGTCAACTCTCACAACAGTCCACAGTTGTCCACAACTGTATAGATTCTGTCAACTGTGACAGAGCTGTAAAAAATTTGCTATGGTCTCTTATTTCATAGGGACCAGATATGCGCACCAGGCCGATTCGTACGAATCAACTCTCACAGCAGTCCACAGCTGTAAAGATATTGCCAACTGAGACAGAGCTGCAGAAAAGCTGCAATGATCCCTTTCTCGACCAATGAGAAACATTCAGAGTTTTTCCTTCCATTTTCTCTATATACATACATCATTATGTGGGAGGAAAACCTAGTTTTTGCATAATCAAAAATTGTCTCTTTTCATCTGCAAAGATGTCCAACAAGACAAAGCTTCAACAACCAAGGGACTAGTTTGCTACAACTGAATATGTCTTTAGGTCTAGGTTGTTGAGTCTTTGTCTTTTTCTCTTCATTGTAAACCTACTCCTCATTTTGAGAAGCTTGTGTAGTCGTCATTATTTTGAACTCTTTTCTTGTAAGGAGTAAATCAGCTAGAGCTAGTGGATTGGTTGGGCTAGAGTTAGACGATGTGTGGTTAGCTAGAGTTAACTGATGTTATAGGCTACAATAGAGGCATTGTAGTGGTGCTCGTGTTGTGCTATTACAAAGGGTTAGAGTTAAGAGGTTAACCTTAGGATTACTGGAGTCTATAATCCGATATTGCTCTTGTTTTAGTGAAGTTGTTGGTGAAAATCCTACGAGGTAGGTCTTGATTTTACTCCTTTGAGCAAGGAGGTTTCCACATAAATATCTCGTGTACTTTGTTGTTTGTTGTCCTTGTTATTTGCACCTTTCTGTTAACAGTCGCATTCAGTCAGAGGACCTGGTCCCTTGACTTGTTGTGGATTCATACAAGCCATCATCTTCTTTAGGCCTTCTCATTTTTTTGGGAAAAAATCCTTCAAGAGATTCACAAAACATTTTGGCTTACCAATTTTAAACATGATGGTCTACATGACAGTTCCAACAACTAGTCCACAACTATAGCCTATGACTGTATTCCCGGGTAAATCCACCTGCAAAATATGACTTGTCTTCTTCTTCTTTAGACTCCAATGGTTGAGAAACATACAATGGATCACTCGTTCCACATTGCTTTGATAAAGGAGGACCACATAAATCAAGGTGCCACCATACGAGTCATTTTCAAATGTATTAAATTGTGGATCATGAGGAATTGGTTTGACGAGATAATTTTTAGAGAGGTTTAAGAATGCCAGAAATTTTAGTCTTGTCAATTCCCATGGCATCTTCCTTATGAGCCGATTCCAAGAGATATATAATGCTTCAAGCATGTTCAATGCCCCAATTCCATTGGAACTCCACCTCTGAGATCATTTGGGATAAATTGAGAATCAAAAGTGAGCGGAGATATTTTATCACGTTTAGAATGACACCTTCAAAATGGTTGCTCGATAAATCTATGACTGTCGTAATTGCGGTGGTTCTCTCTAGCTCAATATCTTATCCTTTGATCACCAACCTCAGAGAATTCTCATAAGAGATGACTCCTTCAATTGAATCATATATTAGATCTCCCCTGAAGAAAACTAGTTCCAATTGTTTTCTCAGGAACCTGTCCGTAGCAGAATTTAACTTAAGTTTTAAAGAAATCGTACAATCAATTTATGTGGAAAACCTCCTTACTCAAAGAGTAACAACCACAACTCAAATCCATTATACTCAAACAAGGTTTAGAATTACAACTCAATAATCAAAACCTTTAACTTCAACACTAGACTCAAACAATCAACTATAACTATTTCAACTACCAACTCTCCAAGAAGTCAAACATGCTTCTTGTTACAAAACCTCACCACACAGACTTCAAACCTATCACAACTACTGAACCTTAACTCTAAAAAACCTTAAGAACAAACCTCAAAAATACTGCCTTCAATGAATGACTTGGACGAATTAGTTGTGATCTCCTATTGCTGAGAATAATGTCTTCTTTCGTAGGCAATAGGTGAGTCAAAATTTTGTTGTTCTCCTCCTTATATAGATGCTCAAGAGTTGTCCTTTTCAGGTAAGGCTTTGACTTAATTAATTTCTTTCCTTGTCTACTAAGGACACATAACCGACTTTCTCCTTTTCCTTGTTTTACTTGGACCTAAAAGAAACATGCATACCATAATTAAACTTATACTAAAAATAGGATTTGCCTACATCAAAACTCAAGCAATCAAGGAGTCTTTGATTTCCCCTTTTTTGATGATGGCAAACCTATATCCATTTTTTGTGTAAGTCTTCAACTAAACTCAACTGCATCAACTGCATTTCAACTAAACTCAACTGCATCAACTGCATCTCAATTAAACTCATATTTAGCATCAACTACATATTCTTCCCCCTTTTGACATCATTAAAAATAAGATATAAACAATGCAATGCTTAAGAGAGAGCAATAATAACTCAATGCTATTAAGGCAACATAGCCACAAACATAAGAGACACACCAAAGAATTAAATACATTATCTCAGTAAAACAATATAAATTCACAGCAGAAGCAAAATCAGGCAGTAATAGAAACATCCAAGTAAGCACAAATTAAGCCACTAATGGCCCAAAAAAACCATCCAAACATTAGTTACAAAAGAAATTATTTTTTGTTATCAAAACCAAAACAAGAACAAAAAGTGATAAAGATCTAGGACATCAGGGATTAAGAGGAAGAGAGAGGAGGATTGGGCTTAGGGAGGAGAGACATAAGCTGCTGGATATTCTCAGAATGAGTGATCTGTATCTAGATCATCTCAGTCTTGATAGAGTCCACTTGAGCTTGAGAACTAGCCAAGCACTCCTTCAATCCAACATTTTCTCTTTTCAGCAAGGCAATTTCCTTTTGAGCTGCTTCCAGGTCCAAAAACATCTGAGTTATGGGACTGAAGCTCTTCTTCCCAATATGTTTATCTTTCAAACAATCATAATCCACCAGGGTAGAGATGGTAAATCTGTCATTTTTGGTGGCTGCTATACTTCTCCAAGGGGTACACCAAAGCTTTTAAACACAATGGAGAGATGAAACCCATAAGCAAGTCCATGAGGGCCATTATTAGGGCTGGGAAGTTTACTTTCTCATTCATTTCTAGGGCATTCATGATCCCTAGATCCCTGAAACTAGCTTCATATCTTCTTTCTCCCCTTGGCAGAATCTCTTTGTTTATTACTTTAAATAGCAGCGTATGACTAGGAGTCATCTCTCCCTTGTTCACCTTCCCAGGCTTTTTCTTCTCCTTCTCCTGAGTGAATTTCCTAGTTAACAGACACCCCCATCTGTTTTCCAAACATATTATTCTAACCCTTCAGCAGGAACTCCTAAAATTTTTCCTAACTTAATAGGATCAAGCAAAATCTCCACACCAACAACACTAGAACTAATCACACATCCATCCAAAACTTCAAATTTGCATAAAACTCCACAACCTTCTTTTTATACAAATAAAATTTTCTATTTGAAGAAAATGTTCCCAACCCTAATACCTAAGCTTATCAAGAAGTTGGATCATAAAAGGATTGTCAAGTACCTCTTCATCAAATGTTCTGCCCCTTAGCATGAGTTGAGAGGAGTAGTATCCAATGGGACCAAGCCTCAATAACTTTTGATAGTTCTTGTTGATTTTTCCTTTCTTCCCAGGAACATCTTCATCTTTCTCAACCTCCATCTTCTCATCTTCTTCTTCCAACTCAATTGGTTTATCATCATCACCAATTTTCTTCTTACCCCTGTCACTCTAGCCCTTTTTGCCTCTGCAACCTCTTTCACTTCTACATTCTTATTTCTTGTGTTAGGGATTCTAGGAAGCAAGAAAGATGGGTCTTGAATTGATTTTGTCCTGGACTTGTGAGTAGTTTTGAGCATGTGAGCAACCTTTTTCTTGTAGCCAGGAATAGGGGTGGAAACAAGTGGAACATACTTGGGGTTAACAACAATGTCTCCATTACTATCAACTATTTTCTCTTCAGAAGAGGATTTAGGGTTATCAATAGGGGCTGTAGTAGTAGTTGCTTCCTCATATGTCCAAGAGTAGAAGAGGGAATTAGATTTTTAAACCTATTACAATGAGGGTTTTGGAGAGGAGTTGAGAAAGGGAATGGGTGAAGGTGATCTGGGTGGAGCAAAATGAAGAAAAGTTGATGAAGATCGTGACCTTTGTTCCCCCTAAATGGGTATGCCAGATGAGAAATCCTCATTATCTGAGTAATCCATAAGAGAGTGGAACTGAGAAATAGAAGGTTTTGAGAAAGAGGGATTTAGAGAAGCCATTAGAGTGAGTTTGTGAAAAGGAAAGTTTTAAGTGAAGATGGAAGATGGAAGATGGAAGATGGAAGATTTGAGAGTTTAAGTTTATAGTGAGGGTTTCATGAAGATAGAGAGTTTGTAAAGGAAAGAGGGAATGATTGGAAGGGTTGTAATGACGGTTTTCAGTTTTGAGAAGAGAGAATAATGATTAAAAGGTGCCTTTATTTAATTTTCCCGCTTAGGATTTTGTCTCATTTAAGTGTAAGAGGGTTGATTCTGTGGACCAGGTTATGATGAACAATCGATAATTTTCTTTATAAAACACTTATTGTTTAAAAGTTTTATAAAGGATGTGCATACTTGATTTAAGGAACGGATCCTCATAGCCTTTTCCTTAACTCATGAGTGAATTTTTCATGTTGTGCTATATTGATATCCTTAATTCTAGTGACGAATCCTTCATGTAGTGGATGTGATCCTATCAAGGAACAAAATATAGGTTAGTTACTACAAGTCCTTCTTAAGAGCATTATTTCATACCTTAGCTTCTTAGTCATTCACTGAGGGAAGACTGGATTCTTCTTCTATCAGAGTTGATTGATTAGCCTAAGGGCCAACCTATTCTTCTCAAAGTGTTCTATTCCCAAGGCCTTGGTAAATATGTCAATAATTTATTCATCAGTTCCATAGGACATCATCAAAATCAATCCCTTCTCTATACAATCTCTGATAAAATAATGTCTCACATCAATATGCTTGGTCCTCTTATGCTAAAATGGATTATTTGCTATGTTGACTGCACTTGTATTATCACATAGAATGGAAATACATCCAAGATTGATGCCATAATCACTGAGCTACTATTTTATCCACAGTAATTAAGAGCAGCAAGATGCAGCAACAACATATTCAGTCTCAGAAGTTGAGAGTGCCACAAAGTTTTATTTCTTTGTTGCCCAGGAAATAAGACAAGGTCCTAAAAAGTGAGCCATTCTGGATGTGCTTTTTCTATCCACCAAGTATCCAGCATAATCAACATAGACAACAAGCTCAAAGACATCTCCAGATGGATACCAAAGAGCCAGACTTGGAGTACCATTGATATACCTTAGGATCCTTTTTACAGCCTTCAAGTGAGATTCCTTAGGACATGACTGAAATCTAGCACATATTCCTACACTATACATAATTTCAAGCCTGCTAGCAGTAAGATATAGCAAGGAACCTATCATTCCTCTATACTTGGTTTCAGCAATGGATACCCCTACCTTATCCTTGTCCAGTTTTGTGGTGGTGGAAATTGGAGTATTATTTATTTTGGCCCCATCTATCTCAAATCGTTTTACCAATTCCTTGATATATTTTTATTGGTGTATAGATGTCCCATCTTTGGTCTGAATTATCTGTAAACCTAAGAAGAAGGTTAACTCTCCCATCATGCTTATCTCAAACTTACTACTCATTAAAGAGGAAAATTCTTTGTAGAGTTCATTATTAGTAGCTCCAAAGATTATGTCATCCACATAGATTTGAACAATGAGAAACTTAGATAATTATCTTCTTATGAACAATGTATTATCAATTCTTCCCCTAGTATATCCATATTCCAAAAGAAAAGAAGATAACCTATCATACCACGCTTTTGGAGCCTGCTTCGGTCCATACAAGGCTTTGTTAAGTTTATACACATGATCAAGAAATTCAAAACTTTCAAATCCTGGTGGTTGCTTCACATAGACTTCTTCCATCAGATATCCATTCAAAAAGGCACTCTTCATATCCATTTGAAAAAGTTTGAACCCCATATAAGAAGCAAAGGCAATCAACATTCTTATTGCTTCCATTCTAACAATTAGAGAAAAAGTTTCATCATAATCAATTCCTTCTTCCTGATTACACCCTTTCACCACCAAGATAGTCTTGTTTCTTGTTAGCACTCCTTGATCATCTTGCTTATTTCTGGATACCCATCTAGTTCCAATGATAGTTCTATCTACAGGTTTTAGGACTAAGTGACATACCTTGCTTCTTTCAAACTGATTCAACTCCTCTTGAATGGACACAATCCAATCAACATCCAACAATGCTTTCTTTACATTTTTAGGCTCTATCAGTGACAAGTAAGCTGAGTAAGCACACATGCTTCTCAACTTGTTCCTGGTCTGCATTCCTGATTCTAAGGGGGATATGATATTCTCAGTGGGATGTGAGTTCTAACAGCAGTAGGTTGAGAGGATCCTGGTGCATCAAGCTGATAAGAGGAGTCTTCTTGGTGAGAGATTCCCCCTGAAGATGGAATTTCCTCCTGAATCCTAACATTTTCTTCAACAGCTGGGGTGGCATCTTTGTGGTCTTTTTCATTTTTTGAATTATGTGCTAGTTCAAACCCTTTATTATCATCACTTGTGCAACTTTCCTGTTCTTTAAAATTTTGTTTATTAAATATAACATGAATGATTTCTTCCACACACCCAGTCCTTCTATTGAAGACTTTGTATTCCTTACTCTATGAAAAGTATCCCAAGAAAATGACTTCATCACTCTTTGCATCAGACTTTCCCAGGGTATCTTTGCCATTGTTGTGAATAAAATATTTACTACCAAAGGGCCTCAGATAAGTTAGATTTGGCTTTCTTCCTTTGAGAAATTTGTAAGGAGTTTTGTCTAGCAATGTTCTAATCATACATCTGTTCAGAAGATAGCATGCAATATTCACAGCCTTAGCCCAGAAACTTTTTGGAAGACCACTGGCTATTAACATTATTCTGGCCATGTCTTCTAAGGATCTGTCGCATCCCTATTTTCATAAGGCGCAACTTCGGGACTCAAAAAATAGAGTAATAAATTTAATAAAAATTATGAGATTCGCCACCTAATTTTAGGAAAACTAGAAAACCAATTAATTAAATTAAAGAAAAATTAGTCTGCGTAACCAATTAGATTCTAGTTAAGGGTTCAGGTTATTCCAAAGGGAAGGTGTTAGGCACCCTTCGAAATCCACAAAGGTGGGTCCCGGCTGAACTCATTTTTTCAATTGAGGAGGAAATAAAAAATTATTTGCATGTATAAGAAAGATAAAAAAAATGTATAAAATAAAGGAAAGAACGAATAACGAAGGCGGCCTAATATTTGCCTATCGTTAAACAAAATGATAATTATAATAAGTAACTCAAAATAATTCTCGAATTTTGAATTCGAGTGTCTTCTTTGGAAAGAAACTCCATGTACCTGTAAACACTTGGTAAAAGTATTAGTAATGGATAAATATGAATCGAAATAAATCAATAAATAATAAACAAAATAAAAAAATGTAAATCTCATCTTATATACATGGGAGGCCTTGGAAATCGATGGAAATTTCTTCATCGGCCAAGTATATTAATACTTGAAATAAAATAATTGAACTTAAAATAAAATAAACTTGACAAATAATTAAACTTAACAAATAATTGAACTTAAAATAAAATCCGTCTTTTATAATGGGGAGGCCTCGAAAATTCAACGAGAAGATTTTATCATTGGCCATGTTGAGATTATAAAAAATATAGACAAATCAACACAAGGTCAACCAAAAATTATAACCAAATCATGCTAACAAAATATAGCAAAAATAGTGAAAAATAAAGTAACATTTGAACAACACCAAAAAATAAACAAAATAAGAAATCAACTGCAATGAAAATAATTGACAAATGATAATAAAATCAAGCTTGTCCGTCAACAATGACAAAGATAATTGGAAGATAACAATAATAATATTAAAGGAAATAATCAATGAAAAATCAAAGTTCACAAATAAAGCCAACATGGAAGATAAAATAATCATAGCAAGTAGTAACATTAGCAAAGTAACTAATATAATCAAGGCAATATTGATGGCAAGTAAAATAAAATAACAACAAGAAAAGCTTAGCAATAGCAAACAGTGAAGTAACATTGATGAACAAAGTGGTCTAACAAATAAAAGCATATGCGCAAATATGTACAAAAATGCAAAGGATGAAACGGGGTCACCGGATAAGAAGTTTTCCGGCCAGATATGGCAGTATTAGCTTGCTGTCCATGGGTGTTTTCCAGCGTCATGGTGGATCTGGTTTATTTCGTCGGAGCTCAGAGCGGTTCGTTGGAGCTATAGAGCTCGTTGGAATGGTTGTTGGTTTTGTTGTTGTTTGCTCTGTTGCTGGAGCTTCGCTGGATCTGGAGGGAGTTCATTGGTTGTTGTTTTTTGTTGGTGGGTTACCGTTCGCCGGCTGGTCGGAGATGTCTTCTCCGCCAGTGGGTTCGTCGGGGAAGAAAGGAAAATGGGATTGACGATTTGATGGTGTACACCGGAGTTCATGGTTGTACTCCGGTAGTTGGGTTTTGTAGTGGTGACGATGAATGGAGGTTACGGGGAGTTGGGTGGTGGATCTTTGGCGGAGATGGCCATTTCAAGTCTATTCGCAGGAGGGTTTAACGGGGTAAAGGGGAGAGGGACTATTTGGTTGTGCTCCGATTTGGAGCTGTTCGCCGGAGTCTGAACCTCCAACCATTTTTTGGTCAGCGTCGTTGACTGTCTCGGCTGGTTGATGAACTTCAGCGTTGCTTCGCCGTAGAAGACAAAGAAACAGAGGGATAAAAGTTGAACGGAGATGGAGTGATATTTTCCGGTGGGTGGTGGACTGGTGGGGTTCACCGGAAAAGGAAAGTGGGGGCGACGCGGCTAAAAATGGAAAAAAGAATTTGTTCATACCCTAATTTGGAAATTTTCACCACCATTAATTGTGAAGGAAGTGGGTTAGTTTTATAGAAAAAATCAAAACCACTCAAGAGCAAAACCATGTGCTCAATACCATGGTTTTGAAAAACCATGGGCTATCCAAAACCATGAGTCATCCAAAACAATGACTATTTGATCTTATCCAAAACTATGGATATTTAACTTATCTGTGCAAAAAATATCTTCTCCGTCTTTTATGAATTAATGGATTGTGATAAACAATAAATGAACAAATGAATTTAATTCCAGATAAGAATATGGTTTGAGTTTAAAATAAAATTAAAGATTCAATAAAACTCAAACAACATTTGTTAATAACAATGACTGTGTAAAAAATCAGTGACAGCCAATAATTAAAAATTGTAATAAATTGATAATATCCTAACATTTTCAAGAAAAAGGATAATTATCAATAACTTGTGTTAAAATTGAACAAAATATGTAAAAATCAAATTTTATGCTCTTTAATAAATAAAAAGCACAAAAAGTATTTATTTGAAAAATGTCGGTCCAAAATTGGGTGTCAACAGGATCTATTCTTCCTCTCAACCACTCCATTTTGTTGAGGAGTTCTAGGTGCAGAAAATTATGATAAATAACATATTCAACATAAAAGGTTAGGATGTTTGAGTTCTCAAACTCAGTACCATGATCAAACCTTATTCCTACCACTTTAGTGTTCACTTTCTTCTGGACAAGCTTAACAAATATTTGGAAGAACTCAAAGGTTTCATCCTTGGAACTCAAGAAGAGTGTCCATGTGAACCTTGAATAATCATCAACAATCACAAACACATACCTTTTACCCCCTCTGCTGAGAATTATCATTGGGCCATACAAATCCATGTGTAGTAGTCGAAGTGGTTTAGTAGTGCTCACTATCTTCTTGGGTTTGAATGAGGATCTAATATGTTTACCTTTGGCATAAGCATTACACACAAGGGATTCATCCAGTTTACCTTTTGGTAAGTATATCACCAGATCTTTTGACACCAACTTGTTGACAGTTGAGAAGCTTGCATGTCCCAACCTTTTATGCCATAGTAATGAGCGGTTGGTCATGAAACTAAGACAAGTCAGTTTAGATTCTAGAGGATCCATAATATCAGCTTTGTACACATTCTTGTGTCTTCTTCCCTTGAGCATAACCCTTCCACTGATGTCATAGTACAGTCAACAGTAGTGAACAATACACTGTTTCCCTTCTCACACATCTGTGATATGCTTATCAAGTTGTGTTTCAATCCAAGCACATAGTAGACATTCTCAATATCATGCGAAATACTCTTCCAACACCAATAATTTCTTCAGCTTTACCACTTCTAACAACAATACTTCCACCTTGATAGTCTGTAAGAGAGAGAGTTTTCTTTGTTTCCAGTCATATGTCTAGAGTAAGCACTGTCAAGGTACCAAGGTTTGCTTCTTTCTCTCTGCTTATCCTGTAATATGTAGTTCAGAGGTTAGACTTAGGTACCCAGATCAACTTGGGCCCCTTTTTGGGAGAGAAAGAATGAATTAAGTTTCTTTTAGCCCAATGAGGAAGATCCCTCTTAATAGACAGGATCTTTTTCAGTTCCTTAGTCTTGTGTCTATTTATAAATTTGAATTTTTTTATTTTTTCAGCCCTTATTTGTGAGGGACACTGATTCTTGAGATGCCTTTTCTTGCCACAAGCTATACATACCATGTTCATGGATTGATTTGCTTTGCAATATTCAAGTCTGAATTTTAGCCCATGCTTAAAGGTGGATTGACTGTTCTGAATGTGTATGAGAAGGGCAGAGGATTTTTTCCATTTTTGATTATGCTCTAAATCTATTTTGGCCTTTTCAAATCTTTCATTTGTGAAGCATTTTTTTTTAGATAATTCAGAAGGACTAGATTTGAGTTTTTTAATATCCCTTCAAAATTTTGTTGAACAATAGTTCCTTGATTCTTTCCTCTATCCGAGAATTCTTTGAGAGAGTTTCTCAGAGATGCATTGTCTTCCTCAAGACTAACATATTCTAATCTTAGAGAAGCATAATTAGTGATTAGATTCTCCTTGTCAGAACATGTAGAGTAATATGCATCTATGAAGACAACTGTGAGGGTTTCAAGTTTCTTTTTAGAGTATTTGTGAAGATTAGGCTTAATCTCAGAGAAACATACCTTGTTTCCTCTTGTTCAGGGTTATGTCAGATTCTGAACCAGCCTTGAGTGCAAGAATTTGTTGAGTTGAGTCTTTTGTTTCAAGATCCTCTTCAGTATCACTTATAGCCAAAAATTCTAGAGTGTCCTCTTTCTTTGTTTCCATCATACACAATAATGATTGATTGTTGGGATCATGCTCATCGGAGTCATCAGTAACTTCTACCATAGCAACAAGTGCCTTTTGAACAGTCAGGTCAGCCTCATGAGAGGTCATTTTTTTGTGAGAGGGAAGAGTGAACTCTTTCCTTGGTTCTCTGGGATTTTTTGTGGTAGCTTTATTTTGCTCTATTGCCCACAAGGGATAGAATTTGATAAACTGATCAGGACTTCCATACTTGTGACATACCTGGATTTTCTTTTCTTGGATTTTGAGATCGCTTCTTTGGATGTTCTGGCCCCTTTCAAACATTCTTTGAAATCTTCTTGTGACTAGAGCCATGTTCTCTTTCTCATAATCAATAGTCTCAGTGGATTTGAGAGAGATGGTTTTATCCTTCTTTTTAGTCCTTATATCCTTCTCTTGATTCTTCTTTAGTTCATAGGTAGTGAGATTTCTAATGAGTTCATCCATCTCCAAAGTGTCTAGATCCTTAGCTTCTAGATATCTTCTACCTTACTTTTCCAAGATTCTGGCAGCATACTGAGAAATTTTCTAATAGCTTTTCCAGTGGGAATCAGTTCACCCAGAGAATCAATTTTATTGAGAATTGCAGTGAACCTAGTATGCATGTCTTGAATAGTTTCTCCTTTCTTCATTCTAAACAGTTCATATTGTCTATTCAGATTATCAATTTTGGCCTTTTTCACAGTAGAAGTTCCTTCATGAGCAGTTTGAAGAGTATCCCAGATTTTTTTAGCATTTTGATAGGAGGAGATTCTATTGTATTCATCAGGTCCAATTCCACAGATCAAGATCTTTCTTGCCTTTGCATTGTATTGTATATACACTTTATCAGCATCAATCCACTTACTTCTTTCCTTGGGAACTTATTCCTTTCCATCAGCAGAAGTTTTTATTGGAATGGTTGGTCCATCCAATACAACATTCCATAAATCAACACTTTCACCAATTAGGTGATCCATCATCCTGTTTTTTCACCATCTATAGTACTTTCCATTGAACAATGGTGGTCTTATTTGAGAAGAGCCTTCTTGAGCAGTTGGGGGAGGAGCCATAGTATCCTTTTCAAGTGTTAACCTTTTGTGAAGAGTTAGGCTCTAATTCTAATTGGAGAAAACTAGTTCCAACTATTTTTCTAGGAAGGAAGGAACCCGATCCTTAGCAGAATTTAACTTGAGTTATAAAGAAATTGCACAATCAATTTATGTGGAAAACCTCTTCTCTCAAGGAGTAACAACCACAACTCAAATCCAATATACTCAAATAAGGTTTAGAATTACAACTGAATAATCAAAACCTTTAACTTCAACACAAGAATTAAATAGTTAACTGTAACTTCTTCAACTACCAACTCTCCAAGAAGTCAAACCTGCTTCTTGTTACAGAACCTCACCACAAAGACTTCAAACCTATCACAACTACTGAACCTTAACTCTAAACAATCTTAAGAACAAACCTCAAAAACACTGCCTTCAATGAATGACTTGGATGAATTAGTTGTGATCTCCTATTGTTTAGGATAATATCTTCTCTGCGTAGGCAATAGGTGAGTCAAAATTGTGTTGTTCTCCTCCTTATATATATGCTCAAGAGTTGTCCTTTTCAGGTAAGGTTTTGACTCAATTAATTTCTTTCCTTGTCTACCAAGGACAGATAGACGACTTCCTCCTTTTCCTTATTATACTTGGACCAAAAAGTAACATGC
Organism: Capsicum rhomboideum; assembly: GCA_031232105.1. Classification (NCBI taxonomy): domain Eukaryota; kingdom Viridiplantae; phylum Streptophyta; class Magnoliopsida; order Solanales; family Solanaceae; genus Capsicum; species Capsicum rhomboideum. The sequence goes on from CP124716.1 coordinate 140,141,003, forward strand.
ATAAGATAATTAGACTTAGACTAAAAATAGGATTTGCCTACATCAAAACTCAAACAATCAAGGAGTCTTCATCACCGTCGTTTGTGCCATGTAACTTTTCATTCACCAAAAACTGAAGTGTGACAACTTTTCTGTACTCAAACAATTGAGTAGTATTCATCAGATGCACATTAATTTGCAGTTTTCAATGACATCTTTCAAATTGACATGATTTCAATATTTGAACCAGTTCCCAGTAGGGTCCTTGAATTGGTTGTCTCATTAAAGCAGTTTCCATCGATTCCACCTTTCCATTCCCAGTTCCTGCAAATGAAATATTTCTTATGCTTAATGCAAAATGGATACAGAGATGGTAGATGATTTCTTTCGATCTGTCTAAGATAACTTTACAGATTCAACCTAAACAATATTTATACATACCTGTTACAATACGTCGATGACCCTGATGGTGTAAATATTCCTTACACCAATAGATAGAGAATTTTAAAAATTTCATAACCTGGGCATCGAGCTTATGAACTAAAACATTTTTTAACTCCCTTTGCCATGGTGCTGCAAACTCTCGTTGTGTTAATGTGATTCAACAACTAACATATAAAATTTCACCATGCACAATATAATTTTTTTTTGGTGAAACAACCCTTGAATAAATGTGGTTCCACTCATTCCAATGCTAATAATTAAGATCTAGCAAGTATTACTACAAGTTAGCTCGAACACTATCACTACAAAATAAAAAATTGAGAGAAAATATTGGGGACATGGTCGCGAAGAAGACCTTTTGGTTTTGAGGATAAACGCTTGACTCTATCCAATTTGCCCAAGTTTCCAACGCCAATTTATATGCTGTTGTTTTGTTATATTCTCTTAACATTTTCAGGAGATCCATATCTGTAGAAACAAAATAGATGTGCTTCAATATTAGTTCATTCTGTAGTAATTTTTTATGATTTAACTTATACGTTCACATTATAAAGATATTTTACACTGGATAATCTTTCTCATAAAAGAGAATTTCTTTTTCCAATATTATATTTTTTGGGTGAGTGAAAAGGGTACATACGTTGCATTGATGAAAGGTCTATGCATCCACCATACATAGCTTTCAAAAGCCAAGAAAACAACTCTTTCCCAAATCTTGCGATGCTTTTCTACAGAGTCAACTTAACTAGTCGCTTCAATACATAACTAGTATTTTCCCCCAATACTTTCCCAACCTTTTGAATGCTAATTTATAACTATTGTGACTGCCAAGCAGTCTGGATGAATGCATTCACCTTTGAGAATAACCTTGGGAGACATTTCTGGTTTATCCTTTGGGGTAAACAATTAGCCTCTGAATTCCCCCAGTAGTTTTTACATCAGCGGTGGCTTGTGTATGGTCACAAAATTGAAATTCTTCCCCCTCCAGTTTAGGGAAGGATATGAACATTTTTGCCACAACTTTTTCAATTAACAACAAGTGTATATACGACTCTAATTTTCGCATAGGTTTATTATCCCAGAAATTTGCCTTCCACAAGTCGGGAGGACATAAAGGACTTCCATGGCTAGCCCCACCAAGGTCAGTCCAAGTGGTACAAAAGTTGGAACCCAGTGAAGCTTATGTGCCAGTAGTGGAAAAATGATTCATGAATAATTCAGGGTATCTATCTCCAAATGCTGGTCAATTCTCATTTTTACCGCAAAAATCTATTGCAGGCATACAGATAGTCAGTTCTATTAGCAACACAGACCAACAGATGAAAAAAATTCTTCAACAAACTAAAGCTGAGATTTCCCGCCAACATTTCCAAACGTTCATGTCTGAAAAATCCTCATCAGATGAAGAAGAAGTCTCTTATTATAGCATTCTCGAAATAACAGGGTGACAACCATTGCATCAGCACATAACCAAAGCTGACATCAGCAATACAGTTTCCTACAGATTACTGTAGCAAGTAATCTACAGAGTGTTAGTTACTGTAGCGCTCTTCCTATAGCAATCTGAAAATTTTGGCAATAAATATCACTCCATCTCACTTGTAAAACACCCACTTTTATTTGATAAGCTCTTTTCTCCCATTCAAGAATTGGCTAGAGCTTGCTCCCTTAAGCTTGTAATATTTATTATTAATATCAAGTTTTTAATTTTTCCTCGACCTGTCTTATTTTACATTTATAACATATTATGCATATATGGTTGGCACTATCACTTCCTTTTAACTTACTTTGTTGCATTTTTTACATATATTCGATTCCCCGTCTGGTTTATTAATTAAAGTTTTGGGAACATACGTTGCACGTTTGTCCTCTATTACTATATAAAATTTGACATGCCTAATCTCATGTTGAAAATTTATCCCCTTAAAGCTTACTTTTGCATCCAAAACAAAAAATAATTAAGAGTTTTCAAATATAATCTTCTAACCTAAAATATCTAAATATATGTTTCTCTATACAAATACAACGGTGTCAACCAATTCTTTTCATTTAATTTTTAGTTATTTGTTTGCAAATTAGGAAATATTGAATTATGTAAAACTAATTAAGATAATGTAGCATACGATAGTATGTGATACATAAATTCTTGCATTAAATTTAAGAAATGCACATAAATATCTCTAATAAAATTAATAAAGAAAGAAAAACTACATATTTCCACAAAACGTGCAACTTTTTAAATTTTTTTGCTAACCACCTTCCACCTTCGGTAGTCAACATCTTACCAGTTTCAATTTAAGCTTTGTTCATCTGCACACATATGGAAAACAATTATTGAATACAAAAAATACATTTGATAGTTTATTAGAGAGACCATTTAATTCTCTTTAATTTCTGGTTTGCAATTTCAAGTATGCTTTGTAACGTTTCAAATGAATACCATGTACCATCTGCATTAAATTTCTTAAAGAAAAAAAAAATACTCCCTCCGTTTCGTATTGGTTGACCTTCTTTCTAAAAATGTTTGTTTCAATTTAATTGTCCAAGTTCTAAAATCAAGAGTATTTTATACATATATTTCCCATTTTACCCTTGATAGGAATACTAAATACATCCACAATTCTCAAAATTATTGAATGGTGCATAAATGATCTCAATTCTCAAAACTAATATTAAATGATTATTACTAGTTTCAATTATAAATACTCAATGTTCTAGATGTAATGCATGGGATGGAGTAACATGTACTAAATTTCAATGTTTAATCATTGCATTGGTTATTGGATTTTAAAAGACATACAAGGGTAAATATGTAAAATGCATCTCTATTTATTGATTTCTTAATGGGTGTGCCAAGTCCATAGGGGCCAACTAATATGAAACTGTCACACCCCGAATCCCATTCGGGCCGGACTAGCACCCGAAGCCGTTGAGGCCCGAGAGAACCAATCTTTACTCACGTACCTTCGTATGCATGTCTCTATATGAATATCATCCTATCTCGTGTAACTTATAAAATATAACATACCAACGGCGGAAGTCATGGAAAACTTATACAATATATGAAACTTGGCCGTTAGGGCCATCAAGTCAATATGAACATTCACCCCTTACATTCATCTTCCCACATACGTCTACAAAGCCTCTAACAGATACATTTACAAAACCAACTTAAGTCGGTACAAGTCCCCACTTTATACAAAATTTACAATACCAAAATAATGTACACATACGACTCGAAAAGCCCCGAACCAACTGGAGCTCACCAATGATCAACAGATGATTCGTAGCCTACAATGGAGGTGTACTAGCACTTGTACCTGCAGCAAGTAAGGTAAGTTCCCCCAAGAGGGTCAGTATGAAGAATGTACTGAGTATGTAAGGCTTATATGAAATTGCATCATACATAATAACAACAATAGAGTGAATATAAGAGAAATAGTCAATGTGGATAAACCCTCGTTCTGAATGTGTAGAACCATGCGTCTTACATTTATTATTTTCCTTACTTTTACATTCGTCATCTTTATTAGTCATCCACCTTATTGGTGGGTTATTATGGTCATCCACCTTTTTGGTGGGTAGTCATCCACCTTTTGGTGGGTAGTCATCCACTTTATTAGTGGGTAGTCATCCACCTTTTGGTGGGTAGTCATCCACTTTATTAGTGGGTAGTCACCACTTTATTAGTGGATAGTCATCCACTTTTTAGTGGGTAGTAAATGGTATTAGGGTACGCTCGAGCTAGGCTTATATGCCCCTTTGAGTCGTCCCGGCTCTCAAACATTAACCCATATATGCATTACTTTATTTCTTACTTTTGTTAGATTGATACATTACTTGCGAGAGATTGATTCATTCACTTATGAGAGATTGATATATTCACTTATGAGAGATTGATATAATGATAGTCATAACGTTATTAGAACTTTGGAAACATGTCCATCATTATGTAACACAAGAACAACAATGACTAATGAATGAGGAATATGTGACTTAACAATAGGTAACAACCTGAAATGAAATACCTTTGGACATTTCGGAATGGAATAAGTATAATGCCAATATGAACAATATGCTTCAGAAGGATATAGAAAGAGTAACCTTACATACCTTATCTTCCCTATATGAATATACAATCCTATACGTGAATACAATAGTCCAGCTCCTTCCTTACGTTTCACTCTACAACACAAGTACACAACGGAACTTACGTTAACAACCAACTTTCTTACAAAAGCACAAGACGACAATGAGTTACATGTTTGCCTTATAATGTCATTTGCCCCTTTACAATACCATTCACGGCATTTTCATACCAACAATACCCCAACATGTCATACATTGACCAAAGCATTACAACCCAATAGTGTCACAACCCGAAATCCCATTCGGGCCGGACTGGCACCCGAAGCCGATATGGCCCGAGAGAACCAATCTTTGCTCATGAACCTTCGTATGCATATCCTCGTATGAATCTTATTATACCTCATGTAACTATGCGGAAAATATGAACATGGAAACATATACTATATATATATAGATTTATAAAACTTAGCCGTTGGGGCCATCAAGTCAAAATGGACATTCGTCTTTTACATTCATAACCTACATATGTCTACAAAAGCCTCTAACGGATGCATTTATGAGACCAACTAAAAGTCGGTACAAGTCCCCGCTTTATACGACATCTACAACATCAAAACAACTGTGACTCGAAAAGTCCCGAACCAACTGGGGCTCACCAAAGATCTGCAATCACTATCAACCTACGGTGGAGGTCTACTAGTGCCTGCACCTACAACATGTAAGGTAAGTCCCCTGAGGGGGTCAGTACAAGGAATGTACTAAGTATGTAAGGCTCATAAGAAACTACATCATACATGAGAATGTCAATAGAATAGAATATGAGAGAACATTCCATGTGGATAAACCATCACTTTAAATATGGAAACATGTATATTGCTTCTTTTCTTGTTATTTTAGATCACTCACTTACATTCTTATTATTCATATAATATCTTTCATACACATCTTCATTCAAGAGAATTTTCCTTCACTCAAGAGACTTACCTCCAAGAGGTTCTTCTATTCCAGAAATTCTTCTACTCAAGAGATTCTTCTATTCAAGAGATTCTTCTATTCAAGAGATTCCTTTATTCAAGAAATTTGGGTTAATAATATAACGTACATCCACTCTGTTGGTGGGTTAATAACATACATCCACTCTGTTGGTGGGTTAACATACATCCACTTTATTGGTGGGTTTAACATACATCCACTCTATTTGGTGGGTTAACATACATCCACTCTCATGGTGGGTTAACATACATCCACTCTCATGGTGGGTTAACGTACATCCACTCTCATGGTGGATTAACATACATTTACACACCTTTCTTCATTATCTTACTTGGGAGGGATTGATACTTTTATAATACATTAAGGATCGTGATACTATCGGAACAAACATATATGCTTTACCTCATTTCTTTACTTTCAAGAGATTGACACCTTCAATAGTGAGAGATGGATATAGTAACTCGCACATTACCTCTTCATTATTCTTATGAGATCTTACATAAGTAATTATATAATATCGGGCCTCCACCTTTGGTGGGCTATAGTAAATAACATAGCATAATATTGGGATTATTCCATCTTGAACTTATACCCTTTGATTGTGATCCATACTCAATGAAACATATAGTAACCATGCGTACATTACTTCTTTACAATCGTATACCCTTTACATAGTTATGAGAGTAACACATTAGAGATCATGACATTAATTGAAGCACACACTTATATATATATATTACTTCACTCCTTTACCTCATGAGATTGATACCCTTACTTGTGAGAGATTGGTACAAACATAATCATAATATTATTAGACTTTGGAACATGACATGATTGGAAAATTCTTTTCAAGCATAAATAGATGCTCTTACATCTTACTTTCTTTGAGATAGTTCTTTTAGAAATTACAACGTCATGACATCTTTGGAACTTCAGTCAATGAATAAGAGATAAGTGAATCATCATTCATCTAAGAATTGGACACATATGAATAACAATATATGTCAACCTGAATTGATATCTTCAAAACCCTTCGGAATAGAACAAGCCCAATGTCAATAGGAACAATATGTTGTAGAAGGATACGGAAAGAGTAACCTTACATACCTTGTATTCTCAATACGAATATACAATCTTAAATGCGCGTACAATAGTCCCGCTCCTTCCTTTTGTTTCACTCTACAACACAAATACATAACAGAGTTTACATTAACCACCAATTACCTTACAATGGCATATAACGACCATGAGTTACATGTTTGGCTTTAACATGTCATCTCTCTCTTGACAATACCATGTGTGAAACTATCACACCAACAATACCATTTATGAAATTATCATACCAATAATCCCACAATATTCCCAACATTGACCAATATCATAAAACACTAGCATGTCACACCAAATTCATACTTTACACTTCTCCATCACCACAACATCACAATTATTCCATCAAATCACCTCAATACACCTCACAACAACAAATCGGCCAAAATCCCATAATTTACACTTATAGAAAAATAACAAGTTCAATAACATAACCATACCATACATGTTGCTATTTTATCCATACCATGCTCTTTCATTAAAATCACAAGTCATATTTCAAGTTACAATCCCATGGGTAACACATCTTTTACAAAAACACAAAGTGCCATATTCAACACTTCCAAGCATAACCAACATGATCTATATACTTTCTCATCCATATAATATATTAATCCATAAGAATAATCACTTACCCAAGCTTGAAAAATGATGATCTTGCTCCAAGAAGTATCTTAGGGTTTGAAGTTGAGAGAAAAGACTTGTAGAAAATTCTAGATTTGGCATAAGAGTGTTATGTGAAAAAAATCTGATTTTTGGCCCCTTTTTATAAGCCCTCAAGTCAGGCTTAGCCATTCCTTGGCATTTAATGTTATGTCTAGAAGGTCAAGGGAAGAATGGGTCATTTGACCCATTTTGGCCCATGTCTTCTTTCTCATTTTGGGCCTTTTATTGAGCCCAATTCACTTAACCCAATAAAATTAATAATTTCTCATGTTTAAATCATTTCATATGCGTTACGACGATATTCACACTCATGGGATTTATATTTGTAGCCTCAATTCAAAAAACAAGCGATTCTAGCCACGTATGACTTATTTTGACCACAAGGGTAAAACTGTCTTTTTGATGCCATATTCGTTCACGAGTATTTTTACCACACCAGTATAATAATTCAATCATTCCATGTATATGCTCGTGGTTGTAGAAGAAACGTGGCAAAAATCTGCCCGATACGTCCCCGGGCACCCTTGGGATTTAGAAAAATTTCCAACTTTTGAAAGGTGCGCACAAGCAGCTCGGCACGCCCTTGGTCTCACCACCTTGCTTCCTGTGGGCTAAAAATTTTAGCCTAGAGCGGCCCGGCATGCCCCTGGGCACGCCCCACTCCATTTTTTTAAAATTTTCGTTTCTTCGACTTTTCTTCGCGGATTTGGTTAGATACTTCAAGTCCTATTCTTTAACTTACTTATTACCTTTAATATACTTTGTTTAGAGGTCCTCCAAGCCTTGTTTTTAACCCGACAAATGCTCCACGAAGTCACAAAACACCTCCTACGCAAGTCTAATCACATGTACGAGGCTCAATATCAATTTTCTCATCACTAACATTACAAAATACATACTCATGGCATCTCGACACCTAAGTAACCATTATTCAACGTCGTCACATAGGGTTGGGAAGGTACGGGGTGTTACAAATAGCATGTCGGACCAAGTTCATCCTTTACGCTTCCTCATTAATACGACATCACAATAATTCCATCAAGTCATCTCAATACACTTCATAACAATATATTCCCAATAATCCCACAATTTATACTTATAGAAAAATAAGAAGTTAAGTAACATAACCACACCATACATGTTGATATTTCATCCATACCATGCACTTTCATCAAAACCTCAAGTCCTTTTTCAAGTTTAATTCACAAGGATGCACATCTTTTAGCAAAAAGCAAAAGTGCCATATCCAACACTTCCAAGCATAACCAACATGATCTACATAATATATTATGCATATGATATATTAAATCATAAGAATAAACACTTACCAAGGTTTGCCAAATGATGATCTTGCCCAAAGAGATGACTTAGGGTTTGAAAGTGAAGAGAAAATATCTCTTTTTGGTTTCTTGGAAAAGTCTAGAAATACATGTGTGTTACAATGAATAAAATCTGATTTTTGGTGCCTTTTATAGGCCCTTGAAGTCATACTTATCCATTTGTCTCAATAATTGATTAGTCAAAGCAAGAATGGGTCATTTGACCCATTGGGCCATTTCTTTTAATTCATTTTGGGCCTTTCTTTGAGCCCATTAACACATATTAACTTAGCCCACCAAATTCAATGCATAATCCACCACATTTCTCATATTTAAATAATTCCATCAATGTTACGACAATATTCAACTCACGAGATTCATGCTCGTAGCTTTAATCCCAAAAATAACCAATTTTGGCCGCTCATGGGTTAATTGAACATAATTTGATAAAATGCTTGTGACGAATAATTAACTCCAACTCGGATGCCAAACTCTCTCAAGAGTAGCCTTACTATGATGGTATGATGATACCATAACCCAAGAGTCGTCTTTATAGACTTATAATCGTAGGAGAAATTAGGCAAAAAGCACCCCGACACGCTCCCGGGCGCCCTAAAGACTTGGAGAAAATTTCAGCAAATGAAAGGTGTGCTGGGGCGGCTTGGCACACTGCCTGGCGCGCCCCCTTGCTGCCTGTGCCATAAAAAAATCAAGCCAGAGCAGCCTGGCATGCCCCTGGGCGCGCTTGGCCTATTTTTTTTGAAAAATTTCCTTTCTTCGACTTTTCTTTGTTGATTCGGTTAGATACTTAAAGTTCAATCCTTGGCTTGCCTCTTAGCTTTAATATCCTTTGCTTGGAAGTCCTTCAAGCCTCACTTATCGCTCCTAAACTGTTCCAGAAAGTTTCAAACTCCTCCTACAAGAGTCTAGTCACATTGACTAGTACGATATCAAATGTTCCATCAATACCAATACAAGATACGTACTTATTGCTCTCAAACCTACGGTAAACATGGTTCAAGGTTGTCAAGTAAGGTCATAAATGTACGGGGTGTTATATTCTTCCCCCCTTAGAAACATTCATCCTCGAATGTTAATAACACCACCTTATGTACAACAAATGCATCTCTATACTAGCATATCTATACATATACACATAATGCCCACAGATACTTACTTGTTATTACTTCACTTCTGCACCTTGAACTTTTTCTTCCATTTCAAACAAATACGGGTACTTTAAATTTATCATTTCCTCAGATTCTAGTTCTCTTCTTCTAATATCGGCATATAACCTCCAGATTTTCAATGCTCTACTTTTACCTATTGACTATTCAGACAATGAGGTACCAATTTTGCAATGTTCTTTTTCTTTATATTGCCTCACCAACATATTTCTTCCACGTCATGGTAAATTTTGTTTGTTCCCGAATAAGTAGAATAACGTGAATGATGCGCTTCTGTCATAATTCATTTCCTTAGCTCCTCTATATCTAGTATACAAATTCTACCTTGATATTGAAGTACTCCCTCTTGTGTAGACTCAAATACCTTTGTCGAACTTCATTGTACATTCGTTTTCAATTGAAATATAATAGAATTTGCATATTGTTTCTTCTCTTGGCTACAAATGAAGATTTTTGCCGCATTGTACACTATAATTCTTTCATCTGGAGTCTCAAGACGTCAAAATCCCATACTGGTTAATTGATGTAGATTTCTTGACTATATCTTCCTTTTCTGTGAACTGGCCATTAATACTTCCTATTGCCTTGCAGCTTAATGTATCAGCTACCCCGTTTGCTTTTCTCGAATGTTACGAGATACCAATGTCATAATCTTTTAATAGTTTAAGCCACCTTCGCTACCTCAGGTTTAAGTCCTTTGGCTTAAATATATATTGCAAACTCTTATGATCAGTATATATATCGACATGAATCCCTTACAAATAGTGAAACCATATCTTTAAAGCAATTTTCACAGCTGCTAGTTCAGGGTCATGTGTTGGGGAATTTCTCTCATGTGGCCGCAACTGTCGTGAGGCATACGCTATTACCTTACCATGCTACATCAACACACCTTCGAGGCCAACCCCGGAAGCATCACAATACATAGCATAACATTCTTTGCCTTCGGTAAGTACTTAAAATTGGTGTGGAGGTTACTTTATCTTTCAACTCTTGGAAACTTTTGTCACATGCATCATTCCACTGAAACTTGATTGCCTTATGTGTAAGTCTCGTTAAGGGTATAGGGATAAAATAAAATTCTTCAACAATTCTCCTATAATAACCAACCAACCCAAGAAAACGATGGATCTCTGTAATCATCGTTGGACTTAGCCAATTTTTCACCATTTCTATCTTTTGCGTATCAACCTTCATCCCTTCATCCTATACAATGTGACTCCAGAACGATATGTATTTTAACCAAACTCACGTCTAGAGAACTTTACATATATATATTATCATCACGAAGAATCCATAGCATCTGTCGTCTTATTCAGTTGCCGATAATCAATACTCATCCTCCATGTGCCATCTTTCTTTTGTACAAACCACTGGTGCACCCCACTGGGACATACTAGGTCGTATAAACCCCTTGTCTAGCGAATCTTTTAATTTCTCTTTTTAATTCTCATAACTCTACTGGAGCCATTCTATATGAAGGAATAGAGATAGGCTAAGTTCCTGGAATCGCCTCAATACCAACCTCACTTCTCGTTCTGGAGGTAAACCTGGAAGATCTTCAGAAAATACATAGAGAAATTCATTTACTACTGGAACCGTTTGAAGAGTCGATAGCTTCACATCAGTATCTTTCACTTTTACTAAGTGACTATTGTACTCCTTTGGGTATCATTTCCCTTGTCTTGAGATAGGAAATAAAGTTACCTATTGGTACTCCCACATTACCCCTTCATTCAAGAACATTCTTTGTGGAAAATGGAAATACACTTTCTTATCTTGACAATCTACGTGACATAACAAGAAGCTAACCAATTCATATCCATTACAATATTAAAATATATCATTTCCATCCCGATAAGATCAGCCAACCTAACATGATCACAACATTCACTATACCATTACGATCTATTCTTTTTAACTATAATAATTCACCAACTGGTGTATAGACCTCAAATAGTATACCTAGTAATTCTGGTGTTCTTTCAAACTTTGCAGCAATCAATAGAGTAGCATATGATAAGGTAGAGCCCTAATTAATCAATGCATATACGTTTATGTGAAAAGAAAGATATTATACCTGTAACCACATCAGGAAAAATCTCCAAATTCTGTCAGTCGACTAGAGCATAGGTGCGGTTCTGAGTTCCACTGGAACTAGCTGCTCCTTTAGCACCTCTACCACAACCAGCAGGTTGTACACCAGACGATGATGCCACAACGGCTGATCCCGTAGGTCACGCCATACTACCCGTGTCCCCTTGTAGATACTCTCTCGTCAGATGTCCCGACATACCGCATCGCAAGCAAATATTTGGTCCATACCAGCATTCGCCTGCATGAAACTTCCTGCAGTGCTGACACAGTTGACGAGAAAATCTTACTGTTTGTGAACCTCAATCCACACTGCTCTGCCCCGCATGACTGCCTCTAGATCCTCGGAATTGTGATGAAGTATCTACTGTAGGGGAAGAAAATGATGGTCTAGGTGGTCGAGGAGAACTCCAAGGCCCAGATTCTCCTTGGGACACCATAAACTGTCCCATAGGTCTAGCCCTCTTTGAAGGCCCTCTTTCAAATTCATGTACCCTCCTTCGTTGCCTCTGATCTTCCATCTTTTGTGCAAAGGCCTGTATTCTGGCTATGTCTATATCTTTGTTCAAAGCAGCAATGGTACAGTCCCTTACCAAATATGGCTCTAATCTGTCCATATATCGATGGACTCTGTCTGTCATTGTAGCCACTACATTTGGAGCATATCGAGCCAAAGAATTAAACTGAAGACTATATTCTCTAACACGCATATTCCCCTGATGGAGATTTAGAAATTGGTTTGCACGTGCCTGTCGGATCTCATATGGGAGGTAGTGATCAAGAAAGGCCATTTTAAATTTCTCCCAACCAGCTGGAAGTGCATCCATACCCCTCGATCTTTTCCAGTCTTCATACCATAATATAGCTTCACCTTTCAATCTATAGGCCGCAAGTTCAACTCTTTCTATACCAGTTACATGCATAACATCTAAGTCCCTTTGAATTTGGTCCACAAAGTCCTGTGGATCTGCTTTCGGATCTGACCCAGTGAATATGGGAGGGTCTAATTTCAAAAAATCCTGTGTTCTCCGACTAGCTGCTCTAGCCTCACTGTCATTGTACCAACTTGTCCTTGAGTTTGTGCAGCAGCTATCTGAGTCAACATATGCACTGCATTTCTTAAATCCTGGTCAGTGGCATTCATAGGCGGTTCTGCGGGTACTTCTCTACCCCTCGGCTCTTCAGGAAATGGAAGAGTAAAAGAAGATCGTGATGCAATTTCAGCGTCAGCCCCACCTTGACTAGCTTGGTCAGGTGGTGATTTACTCATTCATTCTCCAACAGGCATATCTACCTGCTTACCTTTGCCTTTACCTTGTCTTGTGATCGGCATTTTACTATAAATAAGAAAACCAAGTCCATGGTCAGATACGATTTCACTTACAACATTGGCTCTATTGCCCGATTTACAAATGAAGAACTGAAACAACTCTTAAATGTCCCATAGCCTCCTACTTATAAATGTGGAGCACAACACATCCATAAGCAAGATTCTACTCATACACGGCTTTGTAAACACCCTTAGGACGACCTACTCTGATACCACTTTTGTCACACCCCGAATCCCATTCGGGCCAGACTGGCACCCGAAGCCGTTGAGGCCCGAGAGAACCAATCTTTACTCACATACCTTCGTATGCATGTCTCTATATGAATAGCATCCTATCTTGTGTAACTTATAAAATATAACATACCAACGGCGGAAGTCATGGAAAACTTATACAATATATAAAACTTGGCTATTAGGTCCAGCAAGTCAATATGAACATTCACCCCTTACATTCATCTTCCCACATACATCTACAAATCCTCTAACAGATACATTTACAAAACCAGCTTAAGTCGGGACAAGTCCCCATTTTATCCAAGATTTACAATACCAAAATAATGTACACATACGACTCGGAAAGCCCCAAACCAACTGGAGCTCATCAATGATCAACGGATGATTCGTAGCCTACAATGGAGGTCTACTAGCACCTGTACCTGCAACAAGTAAGTAAGTTCCCCCAAGGGGGTCAGTACGAAGAATGTACTGAGTATGTAAGGCTTATATGAAATTGCATCATACATAATAACAACAATGGAGTGAATATAAGAGAAATAGTCAATGCGGATAAACCCTCGTTCTGAATGTGTGGAACCATGCGTCTTACATTTATTATTTTCCTTACTTTTACATTCGTCATCTTTATTAGTCATCCACCTTATTGGTGGGTTATTATGGTCATCCACCTTTTTGGTGGGTAGTCATCCACCTTTTGGTGGGTAGTCATCCACTTTATTAGTGAGTAGTCATCCACTTTATTAGTGGGTAGTCATCCACCTTTTGGTGGGTAGTAAATAGTATTAGGGTATGCTCGAGCTAGGCTTATGTGCCCCTTTGAGTCGTCCCGGCTCTCAAACATTAACCCAGGGAGGGAGGGAGGAGGAGGGGGAGAAAGATGTTATATTTTGTGAAAAGCGCTTCCTTTGCTTTATAGCAACAATAGAGAGAATCCTGAAAAGAAATGTCACGAAGAGATAGATCGAGTAGGAGAATACTTATTCTTCTTAAAATATAGGGAAAAGGTACAAGTACCGCCACAAGTTATATGCAAAATCCTCTTTTCCTGATTACTAAAACTTATCCAAAAGAGAATAGAATAAATGAATTTCACAAATATGTACAATTATGTCCATTCAATCTCAAACACATATGGAAGTTTCATGACAACATAGAAAAAGACTGAAGCTTGTGAATTTCAAATTTAAGTTATTCTTTTAAAATGATATATGATGTATTATCCGGTTTATTAATCAATACCTTAAATTTTATATTGTATTCAACCAACTTGCACGTGTTTTGCACATAATTGTTTTAAAATTGAAACAAATTAATGCCACACATATATCTTAATCCTTGTTCCTCGATCAATAAAATTAAATTGTCAACAAGCAAACAAAAAATAGATTATTTGACAAACAATTGCTTACCTCACTTATTTTATCTCAAAGTTTCAAGTAGAACTTGTACGAACCATACGTCTCTTAATGACACTTTTGTGGCTCACATTTCTGATAATTAATTTAATTTTATTATTTTTTTGAATTAAGTAATAAAATTAGATCTGTGAACCATGGTGACTATAATTACCTTGTACCTATGCTGGTGGGATATAACAGGTAACCAGTGGAATAGTAGAGGTGTGCACAATCTATTCTGGACAATAATTTTTTTAAAAAAAATTGATCTATTGAGAAAAGCTCATACCTAACTTGAGTTGAATCTGTCACTTAAGCAACAAAGGGAAAATAAATAAAAGATTTGATCTGTTGAGAAAAGCTCAAACCTAAGCTGAGTTTAATCTGTCACTTGAGCAAAAATACAAAAAATCAATATAAGAATTGATCGATTGAGATAAGTTTAAACCTATCCTTAGTTGAATATGTCACTTGAGTAAGAAAGGAAAGATAAATAGTTAGTAGAATATTTGAAAGCGAAATATATATATGCAACTGAATATGATGTAAAAACGGAGACGGGCAGGGATAGAAGGAGAAAGAGAGGGAGGGATAGGAGAGGGAGAGGGAGGAGGGAGTGGGGGGGGGGGAGGGAAGGAAGAGATGGAGGGAGGGTTGATAAAAATTTTTTTCCAAGGAAAAGAAGTTATATTTTATGGAAAGCCCTTCATTTGCTTTATAGCAACAACATAGAGAATCCTAAAAAGAAATGGCATGAGGAGATAGATCGAGTAGGCGAATAGTTATTCTTCTTAAAATATAGGGAAAAGGGATAAGTACCACCCCAAGCTATATGCAAAATCGTCTTCGCCTGATTACTAAAACTTATCCAAAAGAGAATAGAATAAATGAATTACACAAACATGTACAATTATGTCCATTCAATCCCAAACATAAATGGAAGTTTCATGACAACAAAGAGAAAGACTGAAGCTTGTGAATTTCAAATTCAAGTTATTTTTTTAAAATTATGTATGGCGTATTATCCAATTTATTAATCAACACCTTAAATTTTATATTGTATTCAACCAACCTGCACGTGTTTTGCACATAATTGTTTTAAAAGTAAAATAAATTAATGCCACGTGTCTATCTTCTTCCCTGTTCCTTGAACACTCAAATTATTTTGTCAACAAAAAAAAAAAGATAGATTATTTAACAAAAAATTGCTTACCTCGCTTCTTTCATCTCAAAGTTTCAAATAGAACTTGTAAAAACCACATGTCTCTTAATGACACTTTTGTGGCTCACATATTGTGATAATTAATTTTATTTTATTTTTTTTCAAATCAAGTAATAAAATTACATGTGTGAACTTTGGTGACTAGAATTACTTGATACCTATGCTAGTGGGATATAGCAAGTACCCAGTGGGAATAGTAGAGGTGTGCACAAGCTATTTGGAACACCAATTTTTTTTTAAAAAATTTGATCTATTGAGAAAAGCTCCGACCTAACTTGACTTGAATCTGTCACTTGAATAACAAAGGGAAAATAAATAATAGATTTGACATATTGAGAAAGGCTCAAACCTAACCTTAGTTGAAATTATCACTTGAGCAACAAAGAAAAAATCAATAATAGAACTGATCGATTAGGAAAAGTTTAAAACTATCCTATGTTCATATATTACTTAAGCAACAAAGGATAGATAAATAGTTAGTTGCATATGTGAAAGTGAAATGTGTATGCAACTAAATATCATGCAAAGAGAGAGAAGGGGAGGGGTAGAGTGTAATGATCCACCAAGTCATTTCCTATATTTTCATGCTTTTTTAATATTTAAAGCTTTACCACAACTACACCAAGTCATTTATGACCTACTGGATTGACAGTTCGATCACCGGGTTGTTCGTTTGGGTTTTAGAGTCAATTCTCTATTTTAGAGAGTTTGCTGTTAAGAAATGGGTATCAGACCTAAACTTTGGGTAAAGTATCCCAGATGCCAGTTATGATCGTTTGAATAGCTCCAGAATGTCGATTTTAGGCTAGAGGAACCCTTGGTCTGGGTTTCGAGGCTTTCAGACTCGTTTTAGGCTATTGGGTGGATTTTAGTTAAAATGGCCCTTGAGGTACGGGACCCACTTTTGTTCGGAACAACCTCAGTTGGAAATTTTGATGGTGCCGTTGTAGGGTAGAATAGTTCATTTGCGTTAATAGATTCCAAATAAATCCTGAGGATCCGATTGGAAACTTGGTAATTGCCATGTTTGCTGGTGCAGCTTCAGCTGGTGGAGGCCAAAAATAACTTTCGCATTCATAAGGCCTTGACCGCGTTTGTGAAGGCCAAAGTTATTAGCCATCACGTTTGCAAGTCAGCCTTCGCATTCACAAAGAGTGAGCTGGCTGACCTATTCGGGCTTCATCCTTCGTATTTGTGGTGGATCAGCCGCCTTCACAGATGGTTATCCCAGTCACGAGTTACATTTGAAACGAGGTCCCCACGATCGCAAAGAAGGGACTCCTGGGCGAATTTAAAGCTATGGAGCCCAATTTCTTTCCATTTTTTTAAGTCCCAACTTCAAAATAAACCCTAGAGAGCTTAGGGATAGTGGAGATCGATCATTGGGTGTTCGAGGTGAGTTGCAGATGTTATTTGTGTCATTTTCTAGTTAATATTTTCGTAAGTTTTTGTCTAATTTCTTGATTTATTTTCCGATTTACTTTAAATCCCTAGATTACAGTGGGGATGATTTGGGGCCCAATTGTGCTTGGATTTCACCCATTTTTTAGGATAAACGACCCTTGAACTATAGGGGATGCGTTGACAATTTTAAATGTGTGATTCTGAAAGTGGGCCCCATATGAGATTTTTAGTTCAATTCTTAATCTGAAGTATTTATACGCAATATGGGTATCATTATTCTTATTGTAATGTCTAGATTATTATTTTGATAGCATGACAGCACTCGAATGCTTCACAAAAAGGAAAAGCTCTGGAGTAGTGGACTTTTTCGAGCGTTCGATGGCGTCTAGGTAGGCTAGGCTTACCTCCCTCATAGATTGAGTTTTATTCTGATATTAGTATAGTATTTTACTAGCTATGGGTGGGTATTTATGACATGGTTGATGATTTAGTAATTATTTGGATAATTAGCCGATTAAAGACCCTTTTGGGTAGAAATTGACCCGTCCTACCTCAAATTTAGTTAGATTGATACAACAAGGCTAGTTTCGGTTTACTTAGTACCTTGAAAGGAATGTTAAGACTTAGTCTATCTTTGGGTAGCTGTTTACCTTAGCATAGACTTTTGGGACAAGTAGCGGACGCCACCGACCTTTCTTTTTGGTAGCACACTTAGTCGGGCTCCTTGTAAATTTAAGAAGCTTTTAGTTGTCAACATAGATTACATATTGAACTTTATAATGATTTAGGAAACTTATTGGACTTAGGTTAGCATACTTACCCGAATAAGGTGACTTTCGGGACTTAGTGCCATAAATTTAGACTAGGTTATCCGCATCGTTCTCTTGCTAACTTAACCGTATTTCTTGGAAGTTAAGATTATTGAGATATTAAGGAAAGTTATGATCTTGTAATGTTATGACCCTCGGCTTATTTATTAAGTACCAGTTCATGTCCGCTGATTGGTAGTTTCCTTATTTCTTATTATATTAGGTTCTTTTATGGCACCCTTATGGCATGGCACTTAATTAAAAGTTTTGGTTCAAGTCAGGCATTCGTGATATTTATGCGACACTTTATTATGATGATGTTATTCTCAGTTCCAGTTCAAGTACGACATTTATGGTTCGAAGAGATTTCTAGGTATATTATCACATTTGGGCTCACTTTATGATTTCTATTATTGGTATTTTCTTCGTGTTTGTATTTTCCAGGCTTATTGGGGATCGGTCAGGTTATTTCTCTCTTGTTTGTGCCTTCTGGGCTTATGGGGGTCCAGTTAGGTGATAGTTAGATGATATTTACTTTAAGTTAACTTATTTTGTCTATATACCGCTTAAGTCTGACATGGAGTATTATTTTGAATTTAGCCTTACCCTTGACTTGAGTTTATATTCTCTCTTTTTATTATACTTTTCTTATAGTATTAGCTTAGTCGGTCGATGATATCTACACTTCTGCACCTTTTTCTGATGCAGCTTTGAGTATGAGATACTGTCACTGATGCTTTATTCATGCTTGTTTTTAGGGATTTGAAAATAGGGTGAGCTTTCAGAGCTGGAGATGATCCTCTCTTCTTCTTCTATTTTTGGACAGTCTTTACTTTTTGAGACTACCTGTATATTTGACAATGTGTAGTACTCTATTCTTTTTAGATTTAGTGGCTATTGTACCGACCATACCAGGTCGTGGGATACTCTTTTTGCATATTTCCTCCTTTTCTCTTGTCTTTGAGTACTTTTATGATTATATATTGTTGTTTAGTTTCCTAATTGTATGTCTAAATTCTGTATCCTTTCAACTTTCATTGTTTAGCCTATTACTTGTGGTTCTGGGCTATGGTTTTGGCTTATCTACTGGTGGGTTAGAGTAGGTGCGATCATGACTTGAGAGATCGTATTGTGACAAATTGGTATCAAAGCCTAGGTTGACTAGTATTGTTGGTACAAGAGAAAATGTCTAGTAGAGTCCTGCGGATCAGTATGATGATGTCCGTATCCTATCTTTTGGAGTCTACAAGATAAAATCTTACTTTCTTTGTTCATTTAATGCGATAAGTCTGTGTTGGTTTTTGAGTTCTCATTTGTTTCACTCTTTGACAGATGGCTAGGACGCGAGCTACATTGACCAGAGACGGAGACCCCAAGACTACAACTAGGGCACCTGTTAGAGGCTAAGGTCGACTCAGAGTTAGATGCCAGTCTAGAGCTACAGCCCTAGCTAGGGGTCAGGAACGGAAGCCTTCACTAGATCCTGCTATTGCTCCAGAGCCAGAGATAGCTCCAGAGGTTTAGCTATCCTAGCCACTGGTGGGACAGGGGGAAGCCCTAGCCCCACCAAGATTTATATCTTCCTCAGTCCTTAAAGATGTCTTGCTCAGTTATTGGGGTTAGTAGGTGGTGCACTGTCTGATAGTGCTTAGTCAGTGGACCAGAGCGGTATTAATATAAGAGCACAGCCTGTAGCTGCGGCTCCCAGGGTAGAAGTTCCTTCAGTATCAGTAGTTCTGCAGCCAGTAGTGGCTAAACTAGTTATGACCATCAATGAACAGAAAATATTGGGCCGATTTATAAGATTGACTCCATCTAGGTTTGCATGGGTCCCAGGCAAGGATGATTTTGAGTTTTTGACTAGTTGTAAGAAGAAACTCTATAATTTAGGGCTGGTTGAGTTGCGCGGGGTGGATTTTACTTTTTATCAGCTAAGCACAGTAGCTAGATAGTGGTGGAGAGATTATTTTGATTCTAGGCCAGTTGGATCTCCACCTATGACTTGGACTCAGTTTTTCGAGGCTTTCTTGGGGAAGTTCATACCTCACATCATGTGAGATCGCCTTTGGGATAAGTTTTTTGGATTAAGGCAGGGCTATGACTATAGCTGAGTATGAGGTAAGTTTTCATTAGCTAAATAGACATGCCACCATGATTCTGCCTATAGAGTATGAAAGGGTTTGGTGTTTTGTTAGAGGGTTGAGACTACCACTCTGTAAGGCTACTCAAGGTTTGGTCACTTTAGGAAAGTCTTTTACTGAGATTGATGATCATGCCTACACTATAAAGGAGATGGATCGTGGGGCCCAAGGGGGTAGCGATAATAGGCCACGTCATTAGGGTAGTTTTAGTGGGAGCCGTAGTGGCTCACAATTCAGAGGCATAGGATTTCTGGGAAGGTACCCCCAACGTCAGTTGTAGTAGAACCAGGGTCAGTCTTGTAGACCCATTTTGGTAGAACTTCAGAGTTCTGATGGGGGTCAACCCGGTTATAGTAATTATAGTGGTTAGAGCAGTGTACAGTCTTCTAGGGGTGCACAGTAAGGGTCTTCAAGCAGAGGTGGTCATTCTAGGTCAGTTGGATATTCTGGATAGAGTAGAGTGCCTAGGGCATGTTATGATTATGGGGTCATTGGTCATTTCTTCAGAGAGTATCCAGTGTGGGAGGATTCAGCCTGTAGCACAGAGTGTTCATCATATTAGGTCAATGCCGCCTCTAGCCAGAGGTGGTGTACAGGGTCACAAGGGTGGTCCCAGGGTTCTAGAGGAGATCCTCAAGCATGTAGGACAGGTGGTTGATCTAAGGCGTATTTATATGCCTTAGTAGCGACTTTAACCCATGTTTACCATAGTTTTGAGAACAATACGTATATGTTTTGTATGGTTTTGATGGATTATGTGATGATTGTGCTAACCAATGTGATTAGACCTTTACAGGTGGAAGTTGCGACTATTTGGAGCATTTTTGGCATGGAAAGCGAGGCTTGGAGAAGCTACGAGCAACGGATATTGATGATAAGAGGCAAACCGAAGAGTTGATCTTGAAGAATCATGCTAAATTCGCAAAGAAAAGTCGACGAAAGAAAAAAATAAAAAATTAAGGGCCTGGCGCGTTTCATGGCGTGCCAGGCCATTTTTGTGCAAATTTTGGTTTTGGGAGGCAGCAGTGGGGCGCGTTCCATGGCGTGCCAGGCTACCTGGAGCACTCCTTTGCAGAGGTAAAATTAGCCTAAGTGCTTGGGCGTGTCGGTCCACTTTTTGGCTAATTTTTTCCTCGAAATTTACTCTATAAATAGGGCTTTTGAGTTATTGTATCACATTCCATCATCCTTAAGATATTTTGGGCGTTTTTGGGCATCTCAATTAGGTTCCATTCCTCTTCTTTTCAGTTTTTAATTATTTTTATGGTATTTATTGACTTTTGGATGTTGATTAACATTATGAGTGGCTAAAATCCCTCATTCTTGGGGTTAAGGCCAAGAACATGACTCTCTTGGGGTGATTTTATTGGTTTTTACTGAAGTTTATCATAAATTGGTTATTCATATATTCTTAATTTCATTATTTTGATGTTTGATCACCATTGGAATATATTCCTTGTCTTGAAGTGAGCTCGAGAGATAAACTAAGAGATAGAACGTGAATATATGAGGTGTGGTCTTTCTCCGGGAAAAAATTCTAAGGCATTGACACGTGGTTAGGACCGAGAGGTACCTAATCCACCACACTTGGTCAATTACGAGAAGAAAGCTTAAATGTATTAGAATTGGTTAAACTTATCACCACTCAGGGACGTAGCTAGGTTTCCAATTTCTAGTAAAAGATTCTAGTTTGGAGACGAATATAATTGTAAAATTAACCTCGTGATCAATAGCCAAGATAAACAACTCAAAGTGCTTAAACCAATAACAATTATGCTCAAGAGACGACGTTCAGAGTGCCTTAGCCCTGGGAATTCACTCTTTATTGATTTTTCAAGTACATTTACGAAAATCAAAGTTACAGTAGCAAAGATAGGAGTTCATAATCCGCAAGCATTTAATTTTCAGCACCAAATCCCTTCCCTTTTTCGCAACACTAGTTTTTAATTATAGGTTGACGCCTGAAATTGATTTATGTTGACGAAAGTCCTTTGGGTTCGATATCTGGCTCTTTTAAAGGAGCCACTTTATTACTTGAACGATCACGTACACTTGCATGTATAGCTGGGTCGCAACAAGTTTTTGGCGCCGTTGCCGGGGATTTTCAAATAAATAGATTTCAATTATTGGTGTTTTTACCTTAATTTTCAGCTAAATGTTGACAACTTGATCTTAGCTGTTCTATTTTGCAGGCTTACTTCATCTAAACGCTGGCAAGGAACAAAGATTTGGTAACTCCGTAGTCTAAACCTGAAAGATACTTCCGTAGATTGAGGAGACAGGCTGCAGATTACCCAATCCCGCAAGTCGAACTGGCTGAAGAAGGCATACGGGGTAATCCCGTAAGAATTGAAGAACCAGTTGAGGAGAGACGTGAGCCAGCAGTAATGATAGCAAGGACAGTGCGCGACGTGGCAATCCCACTCGCTACTAATGTGAACTCCAGTATTCTCAAACCGGTGGCTGGAGGTAGATTTGAGCTTAAACAGAATATGGTGCAACTCTTGCACTCAAGTGGACAGTTTACTGGTCTTGCTCATGAAGACCCGCAGAGGCATATCTGAAATTTTTTGGAGATCAGTGACACATATATTCCTGCGGGTGTGTCTTCAAATTATGTGAGACTTACCTTTTCCCCTTTTCTCTGTTTGGGGAAGCAAAGAGGTGGTTAGATGCAGAGCCGGCTAATTCTATCACTACTTGGGATGATCTTGCTCGGAAATTCTTGATAAGGTTCTTTCTGTCTGGAAAGACAGCAAAGCTGAGGAGTGAGATACTGAGTTTCAGACAGAGAGATGATGAGAATTTATACCAAGCTTGGAACAGATTCAAATCCATGTTGAGGGATTGTCCTCACCACCACCAAGCTAATGAAGTGTTGGTGCATACTTTTATAGAGGCTCTCAACCACAACACTAAAATTCTACTTGATTCAGCTGCAGGTGGACAGGCTTTAGAGAAGACGTATGATGAATTATATGCTCTGTTGAATCATATTTCGCAGTGAAATCCAGACTGGCATAGTGATAATTCGAGGAATTCTACAAATAAGGTTGCTGGGAAACTAGATGTGGATGCAGCCACAGCATTATCTGCCCAAATTTCAGCTATGCAAAACATGATGAACAATCACTTTAGTAGTTTAAATTTGGGGCAACAACTAGCTCCCGTGAATGCAGTACAACAACATGTGTCTGTGATGTGTAATGTATGTGGAAGCGGGGACCATACCAACGAGTTGTGTAGTGCAAATCCGGATTCTGTGAATTTTGTTGGCAATGCCCAAAGAGGAGGTGGAGCTCAGAACTACGGAAATACTTATAATGCTGGGTGGAAAAACCACCCGAACTTATCTTGGGGAGGAAATCAAAATCAATATAGGCCTCAAGGATATGCACCACAGTACAACCAACAACAAGGTCAAGGAAATCAAGTGGGTTCTAAGCCTGGAGATATGAGCGTGGAGGATATGTTAAAACAGATTATGGCTGAGCAAGCTAAGCTGGCAGCAGATATGAGGAACAATCAGTTGGCTACTCAGAATTTGGAGAAGCAGATTGGCCAGTTAGCTAACGTACAGAATACAAGGCCCCAAGGAGGTCTTCCAGGTGATACTGAGCCTAATCCAAAATAGGTGAATGCTATTGTTACTCGTAGTGGTAAACAGTTAGAGGATACGGTTGCACCAACGAAAGAATTGGAGCCGAAAGTAGTGGTGATTGAAGACGAACAAGTGGAGTCTACCAAAAGCTCCAAAGATGATAAAGTGATACATAGTGTGAAGTTGCCTCCTCCTCTCCCTCAGAAGTTCAAGAAGAAGAAGGAGGATGAATGCTCTGGTAAGTTCATTGAACTACTTAAACAAGTGCACATTAATTTGCCTCTTGTGGATATCCTGCAGGGTATTCCAAAGTATGCCAAGTTCATGAAAGATATTATGGCAAACAAGAGTAGATTGACAGACTATTCCACAGTTGCATTGACTGAGGAGTTTAGTTCTCGCATTCAGAACCGGTTACCTACTAAGCTGAAGGATCCTGGAAGCTTCACTGTAAAAATTACTCTGGGAGATCATGTCTGCGCTCGTGGATTGTGTGATTTGGGGGCTAGTATAAATCTAATGCCCACTTCGGTTTTCAAGGAGTTGGGTTTGGGTCGTCCTAAGCCCACTACTATTATTTTTCAGCTTGCTGACCGATCCGTGACTAGACCTGATGGTATTGTTGAGGATGTTCTGGTTCAAGTGGGTTCGTTGATCTTTCCAGTTGATTTTGTGGTGTTAAATTTTGAGCCCGACCCAAAAGTCCCATTTATTTTGGGGCATCCGTTTTTGGCCACGGGAGGTGCAATCATTGATGTAGCCGCCGGGAAACTAACTATGCGAGCTCATGATAAGGTTGAGGTCTTCGATGTATATAGGGCTTTGAAGCTTCCAGAAATTTATGAGAACTTGTCAGCTATTACAGCTATAGATTTGGCTGTTGAGAGCATCTACACCTTGTCCACCGATCCGTTAGAAAAAGTTTTGACGGGGTAGAATGTTTTTGGTGATGCGGAAGCTAGTGAAATGGTGCATGTACTTGATCTTATGGGTATCTTTGCTAAAGAGGGTAGATGGGAACCTTTGAATCGTCCACTCGGTCCTCCAACCAAGCCCTCAATTGAGGAGGCACCGAAGCTTGAATTGAAAGAACTTCCATCTCACCTTCATTATGCTTTCCTAGGTGACAATGAGACTCTTCCTATTATTCTGGCAGCAAATTTGTCCCCGGAACAAGTTGAAGCGGCATTGTTGATACTAAAACGAAGAAAGAAGGCTATTGGTTGGCAGATGTCTGACATCCATGGTATTAATCCGGGCTTATGCATGCATAAATTTTACATGGAAGAAGGGCACAAGCCGAGTGTGCAACAACAACGACGCATGAATCCGATGATGAAAGAAGTAGTAAGGAAGGAGGTAATTAAGTGGATAGATTCTGGCATTGTTTACCCTATCTCTGATAGTACGTGGGTGAGTCCAGTACAATGTGTTCCAAAAAAGGGTGGTATGACGATGATCACAAATGATAATAATGAATTGATTCCTACAAGAACTGTAACTGGAAGGCGTATTTGCATGGATTACCGAAAAATCAATGATGCTACGAGGAAAGACCATTATCCAATCCCTTTTATTGATCAGATGTTGGATCGTTTAGCCGGGCAAGAGTATTATTGCTCTCTTGATGGGTATTTCGGATACAATCAAATTGCTACAGATCCTCAAGATCAGGAGAAGACTACATTCACATGTCCGTACGACACATACGCTTTCAAGCGTATGCCATTTGGATTGTGTAATGCACCGGCTACCTTTCAGCGTTGCATGATGGCTATTTTCTACGACATGGTGGAGGAGTTCATAGAGATTTTTATGGATGATTTTTCAGTATTTGGTAACTCTTTCGAGGTATGTTTGCAAAACCTTGATAAAGTTCTTGCTCGGTGTGAAGAAACTAATTTTGTTCTCAATTGGGAGAAGTGTCATTTCCTTGTGACGGAAGATATAGTTCTTAGGCATAAAGTGTCAAAGCAAAGGCTGGAAGTTGATAAGGCAAAGATTGAAGTTATTGAAAAACTCCCTCCACCTGTATTGGTAAAAGGGGTGCGAAGTTTTTTGGATCATGCCAGATTTTACAGAAGGTTTATTCAAGATTTTTCCAAAATTGCACGCCCCATGTGTGCACTCTTGGAAAAAGATGTGAAATTTGTATTTTGTGAATCATGTGTGAAGGCATTCGAGGTTTTGAAAAAGAAGTTAGTAGAGGCACCTATCCTTATTGCTCCTGACTGGGCTTTGCCATTTGAGCTCATGTGTGACGCAAGTGATGTTGCAGTGGGTGCGGTTCTCGATCAACGGAAGAATAAAGTATTTCACTCTATTTATTATGCAAGAAAGACCCTTGATGCCCAAGTGAATTAAATGGTGACTGAAATAGAGATGTTAGCTTCGGTGTATGCATTTGATAAATTCAGATCGTACTTGGTGGGCTCGAGCGTCATTGTATACACAGATCATGCGGTAATACGATATTTGTTCAATAAAAAGGATGCTAAGCCGCGTTTGATTAGATGGATCTTATTGCTACAGGAGTTTGACTTAGAGATTAAGGATAGAAAGGGGGACAGAAAATCAAATTGCTGACCATCTTTCTAGACTTGAGAGCTCGACACATGTAGTAGATGATGGGCGTATTTGTGAGGAATTTCCAGACGAGCAGTTGTTGGTGTTGGATGTCGATGAGTTGCCATGGTATGAAGACATTGTGAATCTATTGGTAAGTGGGTTATTTCCTCCTGATTCGAGTCCTCAACAGAAGAAGAAATTGGCATATGAGGCACGCTCTTATTTATGGGATGAGCCTTATTTATTCAAGCAAGGGCCTGATCAAATAGTACGAAGATGTATCCCGGATGCGGAAGTGAAGCAAGTGTTAGAGAGATGCCACGCATCACCTTATGGTGGACATCATGGTGGTGAACGCACTGCCCAAAAAATATTACAATCAGGTTTCTTCTGGCCTTCTATATTTAAATATGCTCATGCCTTTGTGAATATTTGTGATCAATGTTAACGTATGGGGACGATTGCTAAGCGACACGAGATGCCTCTTAACAACATCCTAGAAGTTGAAATCTTCGATGTATTGGGGATTGATTTTATGGGCCCTTTCCCAAAATCGAATGGCAATCTATACATACTTGTAGTAGTGGATTATATGTCGAAATGGGTAGAGGCTGCAACTCTCCCTACGAATGACTCCAAGGTTGTGGTAAAGTTCCTTCAAAAGCATATTTTCACAAGATTCGGAACTCCAAGAGCTATTATTAGCGATGGACGTTCACACTTCATTAATTATTGGGTGAAAAGTGTGTTGGCAAAGTATGGGGTGAGATACAAGGTGTCAACAACTTATAATCCCCAAACAAGTGGCCACGTAGAAGTGTCTAATCGCGAGATAAAGAAAATCTTACAAAAGACGGTGAATACCCAGAGGAAAGACTGGTCACTCAAGCTGGATGATGCTCTTTGGGCTTATCGTACGGCGTATAAGACTCCTATAGGGACTTCTCCCTATCATTTGGTCTTTAGGAAAGCTTGTCACCTTCCAATTGAGCTTGAACACCGAGCATATTGGGCTGTAAAAAAGTTGAATTTAGATCTGGGTTTGGCTGGTAACAGGAGATTGTTACAACTCCACGAGTTGGAGGAATTTTATTCACATGCGTATGAAAATGCTATGATCTACAAGGAGAAAACGAAGCGATGGCATGACAAGCATATTCTCCCCCGCACTTTCGAGCCAGGCCAGTTGGTACTTTTGTTTAACTCAAGACTTAGGTTGTTTCCGGGCAAGCTAAGATCTAAGTGGAACGGGCCTTTTGAGGTTAGTCGCACAACACCTCATGGTGCGGTGGAAATTTTGAACAAAGCGGATGGTACAAGATTTATGGTAAATGGCCAGATATTGAAGCATTATTTTGGTGAAGAAGAGAAGCAGAAGGAGGACGTGCTTCACCTGGATGATAACTCAGCTAAGTATCATCGAGCCGTGACATTAAACCAGGCGCTACATGGGAGGAAACCCATGAATGTGTTGTAATAGTTAGGTTTATAAAGTAAAAATACAAAAAGACGAGTCGTGCCCCGACCAAAACTAAGGCGCTTGATGGGAGGCAACCCATCGCTTTTAGAATGTTTGTTTTCTAACTTAGTGCTAGGATCTTGTGTTTATGCAGAGGCACGGAGCATGTTGACATGGAAATCCACAAGAAAAAGGTAAAGTTGGCGGATGGATGATTATTTGAAGGTGCCAGGCAGGTAAGACATGTGTTGGAGCAAATTTTTGAATCTTGGGACTTGTAAACCCCCCAAGATTATGTGAAAAATGGGAAAAATTGCTCAAGTGTAATTTAAGGGTTTGGAGTGACACAGGGCGTGCCAGGCCGCCTGTGTCCATATTTTAATTACAAGAGATAGCAGGATAGCGTGCTAGGTAGTGTGCCAGGCCGCTACCCCCTTATAAATTTTGGCAAAATTTTTTTTGTTCTTTTCTCTAAATAGAACCGACCCACCCCCACCCCTTCTCCTTTAAATCCCCAAATTCCCTCATTCTTCACAAATATTCCAACACTCCACACCCAAACTCACGATTTTCTCCCCAAAGCTTCACAAATTCTCTCTTCCTTTTCTCTCCTCTTGCCC
Organism: Capsicum rhomboideum; assembly: GCA_031232105.1. Taxonomy (NCBI): domain Eukaryota; kingdom Viridiplantae; phylum Streptophyta; class Magnoliopsida; order Solanales; family Solanaceae; genus Capsicum; species Capsicum rhomboideum. The sequence goes on from CP124716.1 coordinate 140,169,669, forward strand.
TCACGTTGCTAGATTTCTTGCTTCCTAATCTTGGGATTAACTTTACAAGACTCCTTTCAAGCTATCCAGGTATGTCTCCTTCATTGTTTTTCTCTCTCTCTTAATTGCCATGAAGTTTATACGATTTTGGGTATTCTTGGATTTCGTTTGTGATGTATAATATATTCTCGGTATGTTGACTTGCTTCTTATGATGTGGTTGGAGTTATGAGGGGTTATTATAATGAACTTGGAAGGCATGTGAAATTGGGTTGACTAATCTTGTGGGAATAATTGGAAGTGGGTTTATCCTTATGGGTGACAATGGAGCATGTGAGTAGTGCTATGACTGGATATAGCGTATATGGTGTTGATATGTATGCGTCTTGTTTGAATTCTTGAGTAAAGCAAGTACGTCATTCTAATATGTATGGGCTTATTGAACTTGAAATTTGTGCAATTCTTGAGTATGTGATATTTGTCTATGGTTTGGACTGGGTAATTTGATTTAAAGTGGTAAGGGGATGTCTGAGTACCCTAGACCCATATATTTTGACTGACGTTAAGAAACTAAGAGTGGGGTGGCCCTTACAGTCCACACCCATTGAGTTGTTTAGCTCTCTTTACGTGGGATATTGACCTGCTTGTGGATCTTTGCTATAGGTACAATGTCGGATGCTAATGTGGCTGCCTCTAGCTCTCACAAGAGACGTCGGTCAGGAAGTAAGGTCCCCGCAGCTCCCCCAGTGCCAAAGGGCCAGAAACGTAAGTATGGAATTAATGCTGTATCTAGTGCTGGCAAGAGTTGGTACAAAAGCCACACTGAAGCCAAATACTTTGTTGATGAATGTATTGATAGGGCAAGTCTAGCTCGGACTTACCCTAGGATATTGGCCCGGATTGTGTAGTTGGGAATGGAGTTTATTTTCGATAGACCTACAGATTGTAACCTTCACTTGGTGCGGGAATTATATGCAAACTGGAACCCGAATGCACCAACGAGCTCGGTGGTTGTATGAGGGGAAGATGTGATCCTTGATTCCTTAGGCCTTGCAGGTTTATTGGGAGTCCAAACTCGGGCTAGTCCCCTCGACCTCATCCAGCTAAATGCTAGGCCCCCTAATGCTGATATTAGACACGCTCTTTGCGGCCAACGTTCAATAGTTAGATGGTTGCGCCTTCACCAGAGAGGGTACCACTTGAGTCTACCCTATGCTCATTTGAATAGGAGGCGCATATCTGGTTGAAGATTATGTGTTGTTGCTTGATTCCGGGGAGCCACATGACGGAGGTTACGCGGGATCGTGTCTGTCTGGTGTATGCCCTCATGACTAATGTGGAGATTAATGCAGGGTCTGTAGTGCTGGAGGCTATGCGCCGAGCTTGGGTGAAAGGAGGTCTTCGTTATGCTTTTGGGGGGTTGTTGACAAAATTGATGCGAGCATTCGAAGTGCCCGAGGAGGCATTTGATTATCATCCTCCGTTGGTGCAGACTCCTGTAGATGTTACCCAAACTAGGGCACCGAATTCACTCGGCCCCACTCTCACCTTAGCCGAGCGTCACACTCGAGATGACAGGATTTTAGCCCGTATGTATAGGTTGGAGATGCTTCGCCATAGGACTGGGGGTAGACCTTCTATGGCGGACGAGCTGAGCCAGGTTGAGAGGGATTATCCTCTTAATGAGCATGCCATGGACTTATTGAGAATTGGTCCTGATTTTGTCGAGCCTGTGGATGATGATGTCCCCACAGATGAAAATGACCACCAGACCAATTCTGATGACGAGGTGGAGGCAGATGATACTCCTCTAGAGGTTCGTGGGCCTGAGGACGATGACTTCCTTGACTGACCAGGGAGCTCCTTATACCCTACGCTTGCATTGTTTATTTTTGTAGCATTGGGGACAGTGCTAATCTTTTAAGTATGGGGTGGGGTGTGATGGGATTCCCTTGTATGTATGTATATGTGTGCTGATGTATGATTTTATTTTTGGGTTCCTTAGCCTTTGTTTTCGGTTCTTTTACTAAGGAGAGTCCCTTTGAACCGTCGAAAACCACAAAAAGATTTTTTAGTTTTTTTTTATGTTGTTTTTGGTGTTTATTACTTTTTGAGTCGCCATTAGTCATAGGACTAAGGGATTTGCTCTATGATGGATGGATGACGACCGTCTTAAGAGCAAATTAGTCATGTAATGTCGTGTCGGGTGTTCTTGCTTGCTATACAATTGTGCACACACGTGTGAAACATGCTAGGATATACAATATCAAGTGTTGAGACACCTAATTCTCACTTAGTGACTAGCTAAGTTGCTTAATGTTGAACTTATGCATGATTTCGGAGATTTTATGGTGAACCTGCTGAGCTGAACATGTGCCAGGTGTGAGTAAGGTTTTTTGTGATATTCCATGTGCAGAATGATGTCTAGAACTTGCCCGGTGTGTCTGCAAAGCCAAATAAAAGATGTTGAGTTTAGGAGATGATATAGGCATTTCTTTGATAGCCATGTTTTGTGCCTACTTTATCTACCCTTTTGCATGATCTTAGTTAGCCCCGTTGAGCCTTTAGCCTTTTCCTTGGAAGCTTTACATGTAGCTTGATCCTTTTCTTTCTATGAACCAGAATTTGATCCAAAACTCCTAAGCGCTTTAATTAAGAAATAAAGATGTGAAGGAGTGTAAAAGTTTTGAAGAAGGAAAAAGTTAAGACAAAGCCCCAAGTATATTTCCTATGGGTGTGTGAAAAGTGTGTGTGTTGGGAGGGAATATAAAAAAAATAAAAATAAAAATAAAATAAAAAAATTTATATAGTTTTTGAATCAATGGTTGATAGTAGTTATTCCCTTACCTAATATACTTAAGCTAACTTAAAAATATGGGGCAAACAAAAAGAGAGTTGGGAAGATAAAGGTGGTGAGAAATAGGTCAGTTGAAGGTGGTTTGAATGTAATTTGTAGTGTATTAAAGCGCTTAGGGAAGATAGTCACTATTCTTGACAAATAGTTCCTACCCGTCCCTGAGCCTACATTACAACCCCTAAAGTCCTACTTGATCTTGAGATTTAACATTTTAACATTAGTGGAGTATTACACTAAGGGCAAGCTTATGGTTCATCATGTGTTGCATGTGAATTCTTTGTGAGAGTGAGTGATTTCCATTCAGTTAGTAATTACCTTATAGAAGTGTGGGGTGATTCTCTTGTGGTGAGGGCGCATGTTTAGTGAAGTATGGTGATCTGTCAGTAAAGTGTCACGCGTAAATTAGCAACTAGTTAAGTTGTTTTGTGAGGATAGGTTGTTTCAATTTGTTATTTATTTGTTTATGATCCTAGTATGTTGGTGCATAAGTTGATAAATGTGGTTGTGTAGCTATGCAAGAATGCCTATTGTGTGTCAGTTGTCTAAAGTTAGCCGGATTTGGTTGTGGTTATTGTTCGAGGACAAACAAAGGTTCAAGTGTGGGGTGGTGATCTAAGGCATATTTATATGCCTTAGTAGCGACTTTAACCCATGTTTACCATAGTTTTGAGAACAATACGTATATGTTTTGTATGGTTTTGATGGATTATGTGATGATTGTGCTAACCAATGTGATTAGACCCTTACAGGTGGAAGTTATGACTATTTGGAGCATTTTTTGCATGGAAAGCGAGGCTTGGAGAAGCTACGAGCAACGGATATTGATGATAAGAGGCAAGCCGAAGAGTTGATCTTGAAGAATTATGCCAAATTCGCAAAGAAAAGTCGACGAAAGAAAAAAATAAAAAATTAAGGGCCTGGAGCGTTTCATGGCGTGCCAGGCCGCTTTTGTGCAAATTTTGGTTTTGGGAGGCAGCAGTGGGGCGCGTTCCATGGCGTGCCAGGCTGCTTGGAGCACTCTTTTGCAGAGGCAAAATTAGCCTAAGTGCCAGGGATCAGTTCAGAGCTTAAGGAGCTGAATTCTCAACTTAGGATCTTCTAGGTAAGGGTTTTATTAGGCAGAGTGTATCACCTTGGGGTGCTCCTATCTTGTTCGTGAAGAAAAAGAATGGTTCTATGCATATGTGTATCGACTACAAGAAGCTGAATAAGGTAACAGTGAAGTATAGGTATCCTATGCCTTATATTGATGATTCATTTAACCAGCTATAGGGTGCGGTAGTGTTCTTTAAGATTGACTTGAGATCCAGTTACCATCAGTTAAGGATTCAGGCAGATGACATCTCTAAGACAGCCTTTAGGACTCGCTATCGCCATTATAAGTTCTTGGTGATGTCTTTTGGGTTGACCAATGCCCATGTAGCGTTCATGTACTTGATAAATCATGTTTTCAAGCCGTATTTGGACTCCTTCGTGACTGTCTTCATTAATGATATTCTTGTATATTCGAGGTGTAGAGAGGAGCATGAGCAACATTTGAGAACTGTGGTCCACACTTTTAGAGATCATAGGCTTTTTGTCGAATTCTCAAAGTGTGAGTTCTGGCTAGAGTCTGTGACATTCCTAGGGCACGTTGTGTCAAAGAATGGTATTATGGTAGATTTGATGAAGATTGAGGCTTTTCGTGATTGGGCCAAACCTACATCTTCAACCGAGGTCTGTAGTTTTATTGGCTTGGCAGGCTACTACAGGAAATTCATCGAGAGATTTGCTACTATTACAGTGCCTTTGACTAGATTGACTAGGAAAGAGGTTCCATTTTAGTAGTCCGATGAGTGCGAGTTGAGCTTTTTGAAGCTCAAGGACTTGCTCACTTCAACTCCTATTTTGACTTTTACAGTTGAAGGTGAGGGATTAATGTATATTGTGATGCTTCCAGTGTTGGTTTGGGGTGTATTCTGATGCACCGTGGCTGAGTTATTACTTATGCATAGAGGCAGTTGAAGGTGCACGAGCGCAACTACCCCACTCATGATCTGGAGTTGGCAGCAGTAGTTTTTGTGCTTAAGATTTGAAGGCATTATTTATATGGTGTTCGTTGTGAGATATTCACCGACCATCACTATATTCAGTATATTATGACTCAGAGAGAGCTTAATTCGAGACAGCGTAAGTGGATTAAGTTGCTGAAGGACTATGATATCTCCATTCTACACCATCCGACCAAGGCAAATGTGGTAGCTGATGCCTTGAGCCGGAAGGCGGTGAGTAGGGGTAGCTTGGACTTTATTTCAATTTCAGAGCTGCTGTTGGCTTTGGAAATTCAGTCCTTAGACAACTTGATGGTTCAACTTGATATTTCAGATGCTAGGAGGAATCTTGCCAATATTGAGGCTAGGTCTCCCTTTTTTGAGCAAATTCAGAGTCGTTAGTTTGAGGATAGTAGACTTTGTGGCATTCGTGATTGGGTACTAAAAGGTGAGTTTGGGAGTGCTACCTTAGATTTGGAGGGAGTTCTGAGATTCGACGGTTGTATTTGTGTTTAGAGGGTTGGAGACTTGATTCAATCGATTCTATCGGAGGTCATAGCTCCAGATATTGTATTCACTCTGGGATAGCTAAGATACATAGAGATTTGAGGCAACACTATTAGTAGAGTGGTATGAAAAAAGATGTAGTGGACTTTGTAGCTCGTTGCTTATGTTATCAGCAGGTAAAGGCCGAGCATTAGAGACCGGGTGGCTTACTTCAGAGACTACCTATTCCTGAGTGGAAGTGGGAGTGGATTACTATGGACTTCTCATGGTTCTGACAACATTTGGGTCATCATAGATCGGTTGAACAAATTGGCTCATTTTATCCCCTTTCATATTTCTTTCAGTGTCGAGAGGTTGGCTGGCATCTATGTTCGAGAGATAGTTTGCCTCCATGGAGTACACATGTCTATTATTTCAAATAGGGACTCAGTGTTCACTTCTAGCTTTTGGAGTACTTTTCAGGAGAAGTTGGGTATTCAAGTTGATCTTAGCAACGTTTTCCACTCTCAGATTGACGGTCATTCTGAGCGAAATATTTAGGTTTTAGAGGATATGCTCCGCACGTGAGTTATGGACTTTGGAGGTCAATGGGAGCAACATTTAGCCTTAGCAGAGTTTTCTTATAACAATAGCTACCATTCAATTATTAAGATGGAACCATTTGAGGCATTGTATGGTAGGCTTTGTCGATCTCTGATTGGTTAGTTTGAGACTTCTGAGTTTAGCCCCTGTGGTACCGACTTGCTTCGTGAGTTTTTGGATAGAGTTTGGGTGATTCAAGATAGGCTAAGAGCAGCTCAGAGTAGGCAGAAGAGTTATGCTGACCGTAGGCTTTGCGCCTTGAAATTTGGAGTTGGTGATTGGGTTTTTCTTTGAGTATCTCCCATGAAGGGCGTGATGAGGTTCGAAAAGAGGGGCAAGCTCAGCCCCAGGTACACCGGGTAGTTTGAAATACTTTGAACTGTTGGAGAGGTAGCTTAAGAGTTGGGATTGCCCCCAGAATTTTCAGCCATCCATCCTATTTACCATGTATCTATGCTGTGGCTTTACATTATGGATGAGTCACACGTGCTCTGGTGGGACTTGGTTCAGTTGGATAAAAAGTTGACCTCTGTAGAGGAGCCAGCCTCTATATTAGCTAGGGATGTCAGACGGTCGCTGTAGAGAGATTCCAATAGTTAAGGTTCAGTGGAGACACCGTTCAGTCGAGGAGGCTACTTAGGAGATTGAGAGTGAGATGCGGGTACAGTATCCCCACCGATTCGAGCCCTTAAGTACATCTTGATCCTTTACTTTGGCAGAAGAAAGTCCTTTTGATAGTGGATATTGTAATGACCCTCCAGGTCATTTCTTGCATTTTCATACTTTTTTGATGTTTTGAGCTTTCCTAAAGCTACACCAAGTCATTTCTCAATTGCTGGGACTGACAGTTCGATCACCGGTAGTGTGTTTGGTTTTTAGATCTAATTTCCTATTTTGGAGCTTTTACTGTTAAGAAATGGGTATCAGACCTAAAATTTAGGTAAATGGTCCTGGATACCAATTCTAACAGCTTCGTTAGCTCTAGAATGTTGATTTTAGGCTAGTGGGACCCTTGTTCTGGGTCTCGAGGCTTTCAGACTCGTTTTGGGCTATTGGGTAGATTTAGTTAAAATGACCCTTAGGATGCGGGACCCATATTTCATCAAAACAACCTTGGTTGGAAATTTTGATGGCGCTGTTGAGTCCAGAATGTCAAATTTTGTAAGGTAGCATAGTTTGTTCTCATTCACGGGATTCTGAATGAATCCTGAGGGTCCAATTGGAAACTTGGCAATTGCCAAGTTTGCTGGTGCAGGCCAAAAATGACCTTCGTGTTCGCGAGGCTTTGGCCGCATTCACAAAGGCCAAAGTTATTGGCCATCACGTTCATGAGCCAGCCTTTGCATTCATGAAGAGTGAGCTAGTCGACGGGTCTGAGATTTCTCCTTCACATTTGCACTGGACCGACCGCGTTCGTGAAACGTTAGCCCAGTCAGGAGTCGCGTTAGTGATGGGGTCCCCGCAATTGCGAAAAAGGGACCCCTGGGCGCATTTAAAGTTGTAGAACCCAATTCCTTTCCATTTTCCTAAGTCCCAACTTCAAGAAAAAAACCTAGAGAGCTTAGAGAGAATGAAGATCGATCATTAGATGTTCAGGGTAAGTTGGAGAAATTATTTGGGTCGTTTTCTCGTTAATATTTCCGTAAGTTTCTGACTAATTTCTTGAATTATTCTCCAGTTTACTTTAAATCCCTAAATTATAGTGGGGTTGATTTGTGCTCGAATTTCACCCATTTTTAAGGGTAAATGACCCTTGAGCTATAAGGGACACGTTAACGGTTTCAAATATGTGATTCCATAAGTATGCCCCATGTGGGATTTTTAGTTTGATTCTTGACCCAAGCATTTATATGCAATATGGGTATCATTATTCTTGTTGTAATGTGTATATTATAATTCTGATAGCGTGGCAGCGCTCGGAGGCTTCTCGGAAAGGAAAAGCTTCAGAATAGTGGACTTTCTCAAGCATTCGACGTTGTTCAGGTAGGTTAGGCTTACCTCCCTCTTATATTGAGCTTTATTATGGTATTAGTATAGTATTATGCTAGCTATGGGTGGGTATTTACAACTTTGTTGATGATTTAGCAATTATTAGGATAATTAGCTGATTAAAAAGCCTTTTTGGGTAGAAATAGACCCGTCCTTCCTCAAATTTAGTTAGATTGATACATCGAGGCTAGTTTCAGCTTACTTAGTACCTTTAAAAGGAATTATAAACCTTAGTCTAAGTTTGGGTAGATGTTTGCCTTAGCATAGATTTTCAGGACTAGTAGCGGACCCCACCGTCCTTCCTTTAGGGTAGCATGCTTAGTTGGGCTCCTTGTAGATTTAAGAAGCTTTTAGTTTTCAACTTAGATTAGATATTGAACTTCAGGATGATTTTGGCAACTTATTGGACTTAGGTTTTCATACTACCCCGAATAAGGTGACCGTTGGGCCATAGTGCCATAAATTTAGACTAGATCATTGACATCATTCTCTTGCAAACTTAACCATATTTCTTGGAAGTTAAGATTATTGATATATTAAGAAAATTTATGATCTTGGAACGTTATTTCACTCGGCTTTTTTATTAATTTCTGATTCAAGTTCGGTGATTGGTAGCTCCCTTATTTCTTATTATATTGGGTTCATTTATGGCACCCTTGTGGCATGGCACTAAAGTATTAGTTCCGGTTCAAGTCTGACATTTATGATCTTTGTGCCACACTTTACTATGATGATATTGTTCTCAGTGCCAGTTCAATTCGAGCATTTATGGTTCGAAGAGATTTCCAGATATATTATCACATTTGGGCTCACTTTATGATTTCTATTATCGGTTCTTCTTCGTGTTTGCATCCACCGGGCTTATGGGGACTTGATTCGGTTATTTCTCTCTTGTTTGTGCTATCTGGGCTTATGGGGCCCCAGTTAGGTGATAGTTAGGTGGTATTTACTTTAAGTTACTTATTCTGTCTATCTACCACTTAAGTTTGACTTGGAGTATTATTTTGAATTTAGCCTTACCCTTGACTTGAGTTTTTATTGTCGCATTTTATTATAATTTTATTGTAGTATTATCTCAGTCGGCCGATGATGTCTACTATGTACCCGTTGTTTTTGGTACTCATACTACACTTCTATACCTTTTTTTGATGCAGATCCGAGTACGAGCTACCGCGGTTGACGCTTTATTTAGGCTTTTTTTTGGGATTCGGAGATAGGGTGAGCTTTCAGAGCTAGAGCTGATCCTCTCTCCTACTGCTACTTTTGGACAGTCTTTAATTTTTGAGACTACTTGTATATTTGACACTGGTTAGTTCTCTATTCTTTTTGGATTTAGTGGCTCTTGTACAGACCTTACTAGGTCGTGGGATACTCTTTTTGCACATTTCCTCCTTTTCCCTTATCTTTCAGTACTTTCATGATTATATATTGTTTTTTAGTTTCCTACTTGCATGTCTAAATTCTGTTTCCTTTCATCTTCTATTATTTAGTCCAGTACTTGTTGTTTCGGGCTATGCTTTGGCTTACCTATTGGTGGATTAGAGTAGGTACCATCATGACTTGAGAAATTGGGTCGTGACATAGAGGGAGAGGGAAAGAGAGGGAGAGAAGAGGGATGGTGAGGGGGTGGAAGGCGGGGTTGAGAATGAATTTTACCAAGCGAAAGAAGATATATTTTTTGAAAAGCCCTTCTTTTGCTTTATAGCAGTACTAGAGAGAAACTTGAAAAGAAATGGCATGAGGAGAAACAGTAGGCGGATAGTTTTTCTTCTTAAAAATAGGGAAAAGGCCTAAGGACCACCCCAAGATATATGCGAAATCCTCTTTCCCTGATTACTAAAACTTATTCAAAAGAGAATAGAATAAATAAATTTCCCAAACATGTACAATTATGTCCATTCAATCCTAAACATATATGGAGGTTTCATGATAACACAGAAAAAGACTGAAGCTTGTGAATTTCAAATTTTAAGTTATTTTTAAAAAACAATATATGGCGTATTATATAGTTTATTAACCAATACCTTATATTTTATATTGTATTCAATCAACTTGCACGTGTTCTGCACATAATTGTTTTTAAAATTTAAACAAATTAAAGTCACTCATATATCTTTTTCCCCGTTCCTCGAACACTAAAATTATTTTGTCAACAAAAACCAAAAAAATAGATTATTTGACAAACAATTGCTTACCTCGCTTATTTTATCTCAAAGTTTCAAGTGGAACTTGTAAGAATCATACGTCTCTTAATGACACTTTTGTGGCTAACATATTAAGAAAATTAATTTAATTTAATTTTTTATTATAATTAAGTAGTGCAATTAGATGTGTGAACCTTGGTGGCTAGATTTATCGAGTACTTATGCTGGTGGGATATAGCAGGTACCCACTGGAATAGTTGAGGGGTGCACAAGCTATTCGGGATACCATTTTTTTTTTTTAAAAAATTGATCCATTGAGAAAAGCTGAGAGCTAATTACTTAAGTTGAATCTGTCTCTTGAGCAACAAAGGGAAAATAAATAAAAGATTTGATCTATTGAGAAAAACTCAAACCTAACCTGAGTTGAATATGTCACTCGAGCAATATAGAAAAAATCAATAAAATAATAGATCGATTGAGAAAAGTTCAGACCCTTCCTATATTGAATTTGTCACTTGAGAAACAAAGGAACGATAAATAGTTAGTAGCATATCTGAAAGTGAAATGTGTTTGCAATTGAATATGATGCAAAAAGAGAGACAGGGAGGGGTAGAGGGAGAGGGAGAGGAGAGTAATAATGATCCTAATTGAGGTGACTAAATTTAATATCGGAAATACGGAACTCCACAACACAAAATAAGGATAGATAAGAAATCGAGATGAGAATAGAAGAAATGGAGATGGGAAATAGTAGAAAGAAAGGCTAATTAAATCCACAACTAACCAAGGCAGAAGAGACATGACTTTAGAGAAATTGAGAAACACAAATGAATATACAAATGAGTAAATCATTTATGAAAATCAAGGTAAAGGAGTTTTCAATCAATCAATGGGAATCCACCCATCAACTAATCTCACTGACACTATAACTACTCCTAAATGGATTCCACCCTACACTCTTTAAGAGCAATATTCAACCAAGTCTTTCCTCAATGAATTACAATATATCCTCATCTCGGTAATGGTTTCACTTGCATCTACTTCATTAGAGCATGTTGGAGAAAAGAGAAGTTGCCCTTGGAGATCCATGATGTAATAGTACTATTCTTGTGTACATGAAATTCCATGACTTTGGAACCATCGAATTCCCAAACACATTTGACAAGCATCCATGGGCACTACATCACATCAAACCTTCTCTTGATAATTTCTCAAGTAAAATAGCTACCTTAACTCTCCTGTCAACCAAATATCCCATTTGAGTAACAAAAGGATTTTGTTTTGGCAAGAAAGACACCCCGAGCATGCTAACTATTAAGGAGGTTATAGCGTTGTGAACACTATAATCATCCATCATAACTTCAAGCTCCGCTTTCCAACAAGTGATCATTTTTGTTTCAAGAACTCATCTTTTTGAAACATGTATATTTTGAAACATTGAGTTCACTGGATTTTCATGATCTATTGATCGTTCCATCCTACTTTAAAAATTCAACAAACAAGTTAGTACCAAAATTCCTCACGCCTCTCATATGTGGAAAATCTCAACTTACCTAAAGTGTCTTCTTGAAGTTGATAGAAAACTACCTTTGTCCAATCAATTAACAAGGTCACTTATTCTTTGTGGAGGAATGCGTTTCGTTTATAGAAGGATGAGCGACTCAATTAAAACTAATGGGATTCAATCAAGAAAATTAACAACAAAATAAAACTAGAAAATCACAATAAAGAAATTAGCACGAAAGAAAAGAAATGGGACTCAAAGAACTTGATAATATTTAGTAGAATAATCTACTAATTAAAATCCAGTATGAAGCCAATGAAAAGGAAGAATTAATAAAAAGAACATAATTTACCAAGATTTGGACAAATAAAATTATTTGGAAAGAATTTGGGTTGAATTCCATAGAGAAAATGCTCCAAAATTGGAACAAAACTTAAAAAAACACCTAAAAATGGCTTGAAAACATTACTGGGTCGTTGGAGCCATGTCTAGAGGGCTTGGAATGGATGGAGCCATCACTGGAAAGGGATGGAGGGGCGAAAGCCATTTGGCGGTGTCACGAACCAAGACACGGATCGTGCTGGGCACCTACCCAACTCTACCCTAGATAGGAGAACCCTTAACACCCAACCATTCAATTAATGTGGAAATTAAAACAATCTTTAAGTTAATCAAATAGCCCAACCATATAAATAACATCTGATAATTCAATTGCATTTAATAAGTGAAACAATGCAGAAGATAACTAAAGTGACTCCCCAGAACCTAGCCTAAATTGGTATGCGAGTACTAGTCAAGGAGTAGGAAAATCCATGACATAACATCCATGCAAAACAGAGAGGGCAGGAGCTGTTGTTGAGTGATCGTCTTTGATATTATAGAAACCGCAACTGACCTGCACCATGGTTATATCCCTGATTGGAGATATAGTAAGTGTAGCATCAATACAACCACACGTACTGGTAGACATCATTGGCCGATCATAATTAGAAACAGATAGTATTAATAACAAATAGGGAGGAATCATAACATCATGTAAAGTTTTAAACCCCAAGTTATGAATTCATTAACGCCACATATTTAACATCTCTGTGACCTACCTGCCATTTAACATTTTTGTATATCTTTGTCCTTTACTAACCCATAATTATCACACAGTTAATTCCAACTCCATGAAACCTTATTTTCTAACTTAATACTAATAGATTTATAGTTTTCCCCTATATAACTACTTCGAGATTGCAACAACCAAGACAATTGGTAATATCAACATCCTTACAAGAGATAGCACTACAATATACCTCACGTACATAACTAAATACACAGGGGAATAAGATTTATGCACAATCCAAAACATACCTCATATTCACATTTTGCTGCAATGACAATCACAATCATTAACGTAATTGGTCCATTCAAGGAACCATAATATATCATCAAAAAACTAGCCCACACAAGAAACCATGATATATCATCAACATAACTCGGTCCACTCAAGGAACCATCAACAACATATAAATATAAATGTGCATTCAAATGCATATGATGGATGTATGTATGCAAGATGTACAACTTCTCTTCCCCCTTCTCAACTCATCACCATTAACATCAATATCAATATCATCAGTATTATGAACATCATAAGCTCAATATCATCATCATCATCATTATCATCTCATCAACATCAATATCATCAGTATCATAAACATCATGAGCTCAATATCATCATACTAATTATCATCTCATCAACATCAATATCATCAATGTCATGAACATCATGAGCTCAATATCATTATTCATACCATAAATGTAAATGAAATATGCAGTCAATAAATATAAGTAATGCCCGAAGGCAAATTGCAAACACCCAATTGAAATTAGATGCAAGCAACAACGATCGAAACAGAACTTACAATTAATGACAACCAAGTAAATGTAGTCAATAATCTCAAGTTTATCATCCCAAGTACAACAAATATCTACTAACAGAGGAAATCACAAGTATGACCGAAGGACATTTCACCACTTGCTCGATCGAGCATTATCAAACTCAGTCATCAATCACAAACATGTTTGAAGACCAATCAATCAAGTATCAATTTTAGAAGTCCCTTGACTATACTCTTACAACCTATCACCCTTAGCTGATTATTAAACTGTTCGACTATATTCAAGTAATAATTCTAGCTAGAGCCCTCCACCTTTACACATCGTACCTTCTTGCACTTACCAAACCTTAACATTAGGTTCTTAAGTTATATCGTCACATCCTCTTATCAAAATCAATCCTCTTAATTATCTTCTAGCAAGAATATCTCTTACTTCAGACATACACAATATCGGGTTCATCCCTTTTTATGATATTAGAGACTAGTTTATAGATTAGAAGGTCATCCAATTCTTCTGTTATTATCCATATTCACATATTAAACTCTATAAATTACCAATCAAGTCATCCAAACACCACCACCCATCAAGGGATCCAGACAAAAGACAATAACACACCATCATATTATTATTACTTTAATTTCATCTTTATCCACATAACCTCTACTAATTCACAGTTATTCAATTTGGGTGACCATACTAACCCCTTCCTAATTTTGTCACCTGTTCGTACTTTCTAGTCTTTCTCAATTCTTTTACAAATATTCCAATCTGATCAACTAAGGCTTGGAACTTCTACTCCTACACTTAGTGTTCTATCAACCCCCTTTCGGGATACAATACCTTCCCATATACCTTGTTATTAGGCTGTCCGACAACCTGTCCCATCTACTAAACCAACTTTTACAACACTCAACTTGAGTAATTTACTAACATAACCCTCTCTTCATACTTACACCTCATTACAGCTTTTTAATGCAAGTCACTAGTTATCTTAAATTACTATGAACAACCTACTTGAACCTAAGTTAGCTCACTTCCCCCCTTTTTACCATCCTTTCCCCATACTATACTTAAAAAACAATTACATTCATTCCACTAATTATAATTCTAACCATAATCTACCAAATTCATTCCGTAAATATCGCACCAACTGAGTATAACAACAATCAACTATAATAATAAGGCCTAACCATATTTTTATCAATTCCATCCATCCAAACACCATTCCTGAAGGCCTAATGCATAAGAACTACCGACATTACTATCAATGTTATATGAATCTAGACCAAGTCGAATTGTTACATTTAAAACAACCATAACCTATCTTATAGTCGAATCATAATTCTATTGAGAGGAGAGAATTGTCCTGCTAGTGCTAAGTGCCTACCCATATTGGCTTCCCAACGGGTGTGCCTCAAAACCTCTTTCATAAACCTTTGTCTCTGAAATCTCATGGTTGGGGAAGTGGGGTTTTTCAGAGTATTTTTGGGGAAAGAAGGTGATTTGGGGAAATAATAAAGGAGAGGATTTTTAAACATTCCTCAGGATGGCTACTACTGGGTACCACTACAATGATTATTTTATCGTTTTTGGACCTTTTGGCCCAATCATTTTGGGCCTCATTTGACCTTCTCAATATAATTTTTCTTGGGCCCAATCAAGCATAATATTTATCATAAATTATTTTTAGGGCATTTTCATACATAACGACATTTTGGGTCATTAAATTAGATACCAATTTACCCACCATTCAACCCCAAACGGTCATTAGTGAAGAGGATTGTGTTTAGCATAATTCTCAGAGTTCAGCATACACACCACAGACCACTTAGCTCTAAGCACAAAGCATGATCTTTATAACCCAAGAAATATTATTCGTGATAAATTTTATGTACGAGTCATCTAAAATACTTGAAACACCACATGATATTATGATGCACAAATATTTGGGGCGACCATAGAAATAGTGAGGGATGAAATTGTGTACCGCTGCAGCAGTGAATCTTCCTGTACAGTGGCCTGAGGCAGTAACTTAGTACTTGGTCCTAGTTCAGGCCATTTCACAATACACTTCTAGAAAATTGACATTACGAACTAACCCTATCACGGTAATCGCTCTAAACAGAGTTCTACTAACTTTTTTTATGCACCGAAAGTTTTTACGAGTTCCTAAACTTGTCTTCTAATACGTTAATCACTAAAATTGATCAATCCACTCTTTATGGTCCACTATTAAACACTAATCCACACAATTCCAGATTATAACCCCCAAACATACTACTCCGAGGTTGTCATTTCTATACTAGAAACATGTTTAGTGGGGTGCTTACACGCTATTTAATACTATAACATCACAACACTACCAACACACTACTATGGGTTTTCACTATAACATATATTCTCTACCATAAATCATCTTAGTTTATTTGATCCTATAACATACCTCAACCACTAAATGGGCAATACCAACCAAGTAGTATTATGTATCGACGGAAGGGCTATGAATATGTATGAACATATCTAGTAACTCGGATATGAATATGTATAAACATATCTAGTAACTCTACTCCCTCAATCAACCCTAAAACTAATAATCATAAACCATAGCCAACCTAACTTATTTTACTAACCTTATCAACTTAACTATACCACATTCGAGGGATACAGTTAACCAATATTTATTCCCATACACTAAGCATTTGCATAATATTAATCCATAATCAGCCAACTACAAGGTCAGTATAGTAGCCCTGCCTCCTCACTAAGCCTATGAACATTATTTAACTATCACTTTATTCGCATTCTTTAAACTTAACCCATTATATTCATTCATAGACACCATGTGTTTTGTACAACCGGTTAGTCTACCTTTAGGACATCAATGCGCTTACCCTCGTAAGATCATTCCAGTCACTTAACCAAATAAGCTACATAATTGTCAATTACACAGTTAAGGTTCAGCTTACCCATATCAAGTAAAACCATCATTACCATCTCCCCTTATCAGATTATAAAAAAAACCCAATTTTATATACCTAGTTCATTTACCTTACATTAGTGACATCAATTGCATAATTCACCTTATATTCAAATAACCAAGGTTGTACAAGACAACTAAATTCATCTCAGTTTAACCAATAACTTATTAAGGCATCATTGATAAGTCAACTCATTAACTAGATTATTCACACAAGGATGGCCCAATAACACTTCAGACCAAGATATAATCATCAAGGATTGGACCACATAATGATACCAAGTATAATCATAAAAGGTTGGGACCATACAAAGATCCCAAGAATAATTATCAAAGGTTCAAACCACACAAGCATCCCAGTTATAATTATCAAAGATTGGGACCACACAAGGATGCCAAGTATAATTATCAAAGGTTCGGACCACACATGGATCCCAATTATAATCATTAAAGTTTGTACCAGATAAGGATCCCTAGTATAATTATGATTAATTGGACCACACAAAGATCCCTAATATCATTATCAAAACCAGACAACACAAGGATCCCAGATATTTTTATCATCAACGATCGGACCATATGAGGATATCCAAGTATATCATCAAGGACCGAATAGAAATCAAGACATTCTTCAAATTAGGGAAAATCAATACATCTCTCAAATACATACCTCAAAATCATACCCAACCTTTATGATAATCGAATATTCTATTGCTACCACTCATCTCATATTAATTTTAGTAATCATTTGCACTTAAACATTTTGACAATCAAACAACTTGGTAATAGTATGATCAAATAATAACCATCCATATAAGTAATACACGTCATATTCTATTATACCACAATAAAAAATATTTAGAGCACAAGTATTTTGACACAATATCAAGTAAATTTCACAACATAACAATTCAACCCCTATGCTTGTTATTGACCTCTACTAGTTGAAATACCTTGTTCCAACCCTTCAACAATTGTGAGATACCAATTAGGACAAACTAGTCCCAATTGCAATGGTTGAGATACTAATTAGAATCTACTAGATACTAATTGGACTCAACTCGAGGAGACAATAGTAGAATAGCATGATAGGATAGAGGAAAGTGAAAAATATTCCTTAATGCCTATAGTTTAATGAACCTGATTGTCGTTATGCTGAAAAAAGGGGTAAAATTTGTACTTAGTCTTCCCTTAGCCGATTTTTGAGAAATTCAAGGCTACTATAAGATTGAATGATCCTTGAGAAATGTTAGTAAAACAAAATATGGTACTTATATGATGGTTATTAATGGTATTTTAAGTGATATTTAGATAGGCAACGAGCTAAGGGAGGCATAGAAACTTCCTGCACCTGAAATAGAGTTATAGAACTTCAATTATAGAGTTTACCGTAGAGGGGTTGGTTCACGATGTTAAGATTAATGGTGTGTGTTGTAAAATAAGAAAAACTAAAGAGAGGTCTCGAGTTTCTACCTCATACCACTGCAGTGGAAAAAACAACCACTACAGCGGTACCACTGCAGTGGTAATAGGTACTGCAGTGGCGGACCTCTATTTAAAAGTGCGAGCCACTACAGTGGAACTTTAACTGCTGCAGCAGTACCTATGCAATAGTAATTAACTACTACAGTGCTAACACACAGGATTTGACAGCTTTTAAAAACCTAAAAATATTTTCATTCCCCACTTTTTTGAAAAATGTAAGTGAGCTCTAGAGAAGGCAATTTTCAGAGGGTTTTTGGAGTTTTTCATCTTTAAAGGTAAGTAATTACATTCTAGACTTGAATTTACTTCTGGTAACCTTAGAAAATATTTAGAAATGAATTCATGGTAGAAATTAAGGTTTATCCCTAGTTATTGGAATTGATGAAAAGTGGTGGGAATGTGTATAAATTCAATAGAGAATAATCCTAGAGTGTTAGAAACATTAATAGGAGTGGAATTTTTGCTCTTTCTAATTCAAGTGGAATCCATGTGGTTTAAAAAATAGAAAACCCTAAGAGGATAAAATAGAGTGAATTTATGACTAAAACTAATTGCTTTGACCCCTAGTAACTAGAAAGGGGATGAATTATTGAAATGGGTGCATATTCTTGTTGTTTTATATCAAGAACAAATTGTATGAGAATGGAAGGGCAGAAGTGTGTCTTAAAGGTGACTTGATCAAGAAATTGAGGTAAGCTATGGTTTTGTTGTAGCACTTAAACTTTCTTGGCTTTGGGCTTATTTGTAAACTAAACATCTATAATTGCCTTCTAGCATGACTTATGATATATTGACTGCCTTGTATGTTCATACATTGTGGTTTTACGAAGGTTTGATCAAGGGGATGTTATTATTATTATTAAAACCATGATTTTCATGATGTTGCTGGTTATGATAGAGGGTCGGGTACAACATCGGTACGATATGATGTTGTTGTGATGATGAGAAGAGTAAGAAATGATGTGCACATCTTGTATACATGCACTCATTCATATGCATTGGGTGTCTTTATGATGATTATATATGATGATGAGTTGTTGATGAAAGTGACTTAAGTATTAAAGCCTGTGAAAGTAAATTATGAATTATGTCTATATGATGCATTTAGTTGTTGATGTCTTTGATTATGAGTTTTGTTATGATCGCTTTTATACTTTTCTGGCTTTCTTACTTGAAGATTGTGGAGTTAGTTGGCCAATGATGCTTACCAGTACTTGTTGATGTACTAATCCTACATGTACTCTTCTTTTGTTGAGTGCAGAACATCTTCTAGTGACTGATACGCAACCTCGGCTCTAGTTAGTTGTTCAGACTTGATTTTGAGGGTGAGCACCATGACCGGGCATCATTCGAATCTTCTTATTGATGTCCCTTGTTTTTGGGACTAAGACAATTTCCTATTACTTATGTTTTTGGATATTATTTTTGTTGTTCCAGACTTAGCTTATTCTTAGATGTTCTTGTACGGTGACTTTAGGTCCCGGGGATGTAATAAGTAAATGTTTACGCACTCTATTGTTTAATATTGATATTGGTTGATGAGTGGTTAAAACTTATTGAACAAATTTCCTTTTTGCACTTGATTATAAACTGGAAATTGATATAAGTGGATATAAGAGTAACATTCGAGTCGGTAAGGATAAGTTTAGTATGCTTCTCCCACCATAGGTTAGGTTGGGTGCAAATCATGATTGGTTGGGTTATGATAGATATAATATCAGAGCACTGGGTTTATTGAACTCTTCGTACAAGAACAGGTCTAGGAGAGTCCTACGAAATGGTACGAACACGTCTGCTCTTTTCTTCGGGAGGCTATAGGACTTTAGGAATGAATTCCTTTATTTCTTTCTTTCTTGCTATGACTTTATTCCAATTGGTTTCTAGCGATCCAAATTGGTATCTAATATTTTCCCTCTTGTTTGCAGATGTTAAATACTTGTTCTACTAGAGCAGCAGTAACAACAACCATACCTATAGCACTACCAACAATAGCGCCTGCAACGAACCATACCTATAGCACTACCAACAATAGCGCCTGCAACGAACCCTGGGGCTATTGTTTGGGTAGACCTCGAGCTAGGGATGGAGCTAGATGGGGAGAACAAAGGGCAACACCTATTAGGGGTGGAGCCCAATCAGCCAAAAGGATGGAAAGATAGAGATCACTATCCCCTAACCCACAGTAGGATGCTCTAGACCATACTCAAAATTAAGAGGAGGTAGTTGAGGAAGAGGAGATGTCATCTCCAAAGAATGTGGTGCCAATACTAATGGTGCAGCGTGATATCATTATCTGCGGATGTGATTCAACAAGTGTTCAGATTCTTGGGTAGCTTGGCTGGCACTGTCTACACTCAAGTTGTTCCGACTGTTCCACCTACAGCCTTGCTATATTCCACTGGTGTAGCACTAAGGATGGATGCAGGCTCTAAAATGGGGTTGTATCCCCAACAGGTACTAAAACCAGTGATGACTGATGATGAGTATGGGTTATTCTTCCAGTTCATAAAAATAAAACCCTCAGTATTCCAAGGTATAGAGTCTAAAGATATATTTGAGTTCTTGATAGATTGTCATGAATGCCTGCACAAAATGGGTATTGTTGAGAGGTATGGTATGGAGTTTGTTTCTTTCCAGCTGCAAGCCATGGTCAAGCAATGGTGGATATCATTTCTAGAGTGTAGGGCTGCTTACCTCCACTCACTTGGACTCAATTTCAGAATGTAGTCCTTAAGAAATATGTTCCCCACACTTATCGTGATTAGAAGAAGGATGACTTTTTGAGGCTGGAGCAGGGTAACATGTCCGTGGCGGCATATGAGGCTAAGTTTCATGCCTTGTCATGTTATGCATTGCAACTGATCACCTTAGAGGATGAGCTTATTAGATACTTTGTGAAGGGTTTGAACTCTGGGATTCAGTTAGCTACCTTATCTATGGTCATTTTAGGAAAGTCCTTTTAGGAGGTAGTTGAGTTTGCCAAGAAGGCTGAAGTACTTGAAAAATAAGAAGAGGTGTCATGGGCCAATTCAGTGGTGCTTTCTCAAAGGGGTGTGGTTCTTCTAAGCCTTACCATTTAGCCATGCCAACTTCTAAAAAGGGACGATCTGGGGTCAATCATCAGCCCTCTCAAATCGACAGTTATACATCTTCATCCTTCTTAGTTCAGAGGCTCATTTTAGGAATAAGATGCCACGAGTGTGGAGATTTAGGTCACGTCAGAAGGTATTGTCCTAATTTCTTCTCTGCAGGTCAGTCGACTTAGCAACCATCTTCTACGACTCTAGTTTTTATAGGTCGTAAATGACAGAGGTCATCTATAGGGTAGGCATGGTGGCCAAGTAAGGGGTGGAAACCAAGCCAACTGCGGTGGAGGACAGGTTGGTAGGAATGGTGCTCAAGCTGGTAGAGATAGTGGTCAAGGTGGTGATAAGGCTCATCTATATATTGTTCTGTCTCATCCTAAGTAGAAGCTTCTAATATTGTAATCACAGGTACTATTCTTGTTTGTGATCATATGGTTTCTACATTGTTTGATTCCGGCTCCACTTTCTCTTATGTGTTTATGAAATTTACTTTGGGCTATGACTTAGACTGTGAATATCTTGATACTCCTATGTAAGTGTCACGCCTGTTAGGGGATATGTATGTGTTGATCAGGTTTACCGTGCATGTTTTATGATTTTTATGGGGTTTAAGACCCTACCAGACCTAGTTATTCTAGATATGAAGGAGTTTGATGTTATATTGGGGATGAGTTGGTTGTCTCTTTATCGTGTAATTCTTGATTGTTATGATAAAATCGTTACTGTAGTGATGCTCGGGATGGATAAGTTAGAGTGGAAGGGTACTTTTAAGCCTAATTTTGTGAGGGTTGTGTCAGAAATTTGTGCCCAAAAGCTAGTAAAGAAGGGGTGTAGGGCATTTTTGGCCCATCTTTGGGTAGATAAATCTATGGTCCCTCCTATAGCATCAGTCCCAGTGGTATGTGAATTTTTAGAAGTGTTTTTGGATGATCTTTCGAATTGCCTCAAGATGGAGAGGTTGATTTTTGTATAGATTTAGAGTCAGGGACCCACCCATTTCTATCCCCCTCTTATGTCTTGGCACTAGCAGAGTTGAGGGAGTTGAAGTCTCAGTTACAAGTGTTATTAAAAAAGGGTTTCATTCACCCAAGTCTTTCTCCTTGGGGTGCACTAATTTTGTTTCTAAAAAAGAAGGATGGTAGCATGAGGATGTGCATAGACTACCGCCAGTTGAACAAGGTAACCATTCGAAATAAATATCCCTTGCCTAGGATAGATGATTTGTTTGACCAGTTGCAAGAGGATGTCGTATTCTCCAAAATTGACTTGAGGTCAGGTTATCACCAACTTAAAATTAATGAGGAGGATATCCCCAAAACTGCTTTTTGGACTCGTTATGGGCATTATGATTTCCTGGTTATGTCCTTCGATTTGACAAATACCCCAGCTACTTTTAGTAGCCTTGTAAATGGGGTTTTCAAGTCATTTCTGGATTCATTTGTTATTATTTTTATTGATGACATATTGGTCTACTCTAAAAGTGAAGTAGAGCATGAAGCTCACTTGCATACGGTGTTGGGGTTGCTCAAAGAGAAACAATTATATGTTAAATTTTCTAAATGTGAATTTTGGTTTTCTTCAGTGTCCTTCTTAGGGAACATAGTTTCTAAGGAAGGAGTTATGGTAGACCCGCATAAGGTTGAAGCTGTTAAGAATTAGGCTAGACCGACTAATGTGACAAAAATTTGAAGTTTTGTGGGGTTGGCCAGCTATTACTGTCAATTTGTTAAGGGATTTGCTGCTATTGCTTCACACATGACCCGCCTTACTCAAAAGGAAGTCCCATTTGATTGGAATGCCAAGTGTGAAGAGAGCTTCCAAAATCTTAAAACCTTGATGACCTCAGCCCCAATTCTCATGCTGCCTATTGAGGGTAAGGATTTTATTGTATATTGTGATGCCTCATGGTTGGGTTTAGGTGTTGTTTTGATGTAGGCTAGGAACATGATTGTGTATGATTCAAGACAACTGAAGCCTTATGAGAAAAACTACCCCACGAATGACTTAGAATTAGCAGCTATCGTGATTGCTTTAAAATTTTTGGAGGCACTATCTCTATGGGGTGAAGTGTGGGGTTTTCACGGACCACCGCAGCCAATAACATGTGTTCACCCAGAAGTATCTGAATCTAATGCAGAGAAGATGGATGGAGTTGATTAAAGATATGACACCTTAATCCTATATCACCCAGATAAAGCCAATGTGGTGTCAGATGCACTGAGCCAGAAAGCAGTGAGCATGGGAAGTCTAGCATTGCTAGAGGTGTCAAGGCGCCCATTGGTGAGAGAGGTATAGTCTTTGGCTAATGGTTTTTTGAGATTGCAGGAGACTGGTGAAGGAAGGCTATTAGCACATGTGGAGGTCAAGTCCACATTTTATGGCCAAATCAAAAGTAGGCAGTTCGAGGACAAGAATTTAAGCAATCTCAAAGAAAAGGTGTTATAGGGTGAGACAAGAGAGGCCATTCTGGATGATGAGGGAGCATTGAGGATTCAGGGGAGCTTGTAAGTACCCCGGGTGGGCAATTTGATCCCAACTATTTTGGCGGAGGCTCATAATTCTAAATTGTCACGACCCGAGTTCTCAGGTCATGATGGCAACTACTATAACCCACCAGTAGGCAAGCCAAGCCGTAGTCTGGAACATCTAGTAATGGACTATCAAGAGAAATAAAGGAAACAACGGAAAAGAATCTAATATAGGGACTAATATATATTACAACCCTAAGACCTGGTGAAGTTAGTACGAGAGCTTCTAAGACAACAGGAGTACAAAGTGGAATACAAAGTCAATATATACACAAAGCATCACTAAAATAAAAAATAGAGATCAAACTAACAATATGAGGAAGAGTAAAAATACTTCGAATGTCAGGAGATCACTCCAAATATTTGATCCATAGATACTCCACACGATACACACATCAACAGCGAGAACTTGTACTATGATCTGTAGGTTGTAAAAGTGTAGCATGAGAACACGTGGTACTCAGTCGTCATCGGCCGACTGAACTCCAAAGATAATGCTAGCATAAATAGCATGTAAAGCGGGAATATAAATTACATGCCACTAACCAAGAAACTAAAAATAATAATGCTAATAGAGCAATAAGGATAAACTATCCTATTCTAAAAGTGTTCAGGAACTAAAGTGCAATACCGTATATCAGTAGCCAATATACAAATGAAGAGTGAAAGAAGGATATATAGTAGTAATACAAGGCCAAATGATACATATATATACAATATGAATAAATAATAAAAGAGAGGGATATACGGTAATACCATATATATATATATATATATAGGACTCAACTCAAAGGTAATAACCTGAGGGAACCAACCTAATGTCTCGAGGATCATAGCGAAGAAAAGGAGCTAATACTGGTATAATCAAGGCATCTAACCAAAGTGTGACTAATCATGAGGTAATCTAACAATAACGTATTTTACTATGACAAAGAAAAGGAAATAAGAAATGTACCGACAACCTCGGGTACCAGTCCATAACCATCCTGCCACGAACTAACCATAATAACCAACAATAAGGTAATCGGCTAGCCCGAACAAACAATAACCTAATTTAGCCCCTATAAGCCCGGAAGGTTCAGTCAAACACTCAGCAAACCTAAACCATAACCTGTACCTATACAGCCCCCCATAAGACCGAAAGATACTAAACAATTATACTGGTGATAGGCAATACATATGAATGAATGCAAGTGTAATCCAGTACCATCAACCAATCAAGTTCCATAATGTACCAAGTGTATACATATCCTCCAGCTCAATAGATCTCGAAGGTAGGAATTACGATGACCATCCTTCTCCGGTACTGTGGCTCATGAATGAAGGGGCCCATAGGGGACTCGGGATAGCCGTATACATTGACTGGTCCCGAACCAGGAGTTCCAATAATCATCATAATCAATCTACTCTGTCTAGTAACAGAGATATATATAAGTATAATAAGTGAAGGAACTCAAACCGTGACTAAAAGAGTGTAAGTCTGTAAATCCATTGCCTGAGATCAAGTTCGAAACTAAATTGGCATAATAGCGTAGAAAGGGTCGAAATCTCTCTCGACCGAAGTAAGTAGTAGTGGTAAAAGAGTGGATTTATAATAAAATAAAATCAACCACAGTCTAATTTCCAAAACAACATTTTTACTTCCAAAGCTCATAATTCATTAAATAAGTTAGTACGATTCCTGTTGTAAAAGAATCCATTTTAAAAGTGAAAAGTGGGAATAAATCCCTTTTTCGTAAACAGTAGTAAAATCAAGGTTTTGGTCGTAATCATACCACTAAGTGAGCATTAATGCACCATAAAGTATTCATGCCATCACCAGTATCAAAACAATACAACGATAAGCGTCTAAGTATCTATAAACTAGAATCGTACCCTCTTTTAGGGTAAAATACTCACCTAGAGTCCAACTGGTATCGTAACCACAACCTCGGACCCAAAAAAAAAGAATTATTATAATAATATCACCAAAATCTGTGGAACTACTATCTAATTCGCTAAGTAATATGGAGAGTCTTATACTAAAGGATCATTAACATCAATCTATGGATAACATGTATATAATCAAAAATAATATGGTTCTAGGGATATAACGGGTATCCTAGGATATGATCACATTTCTTTCCTAAGTTCCCTAAATAGACTAAGTAATAATTTACTAGTCATAATTCGATCCTATAATCCCTACTTAGCATGCAATCTATGCAATACAAAATCTCATAGAGAAAAGTAGATCGAAGCCTACCTCAATGCCGAACCACAACTCTTGAATCATCCACAAATAGCCTATACTCGCTCCACGATCCTGAAAATGAAATTGCACTATCAAAATAATAATCTACACGTTATTACGAGTAAAACGACACCAATGTTGCAATATAAAATCCTGGGCCCAAAATCGAGTTAAAAATAGGCTCGTAGGGCCTGCTAACAAAATTTAAAAATTGAATCCGTCACGAGGTCCCTTAAAGGACAAGAAATGTGTGCTTAAAAGTTGAGCACAAACGTAGCCCAAATCGGGGCCTAAATCAGCCCACAAAGTTGTAGAATTTAAGACCTAAATTCTAGGAATTTATAATGAAAAAGGATGGAATTTGTAGGGGAAAGTAATGGAAAATGACCAAGGAGTCTTGAACTAGCTTACCTTAGCTTTAATGGATGATTTCCCACACTTACCACACTTCAAGATCCAAATATGGAGAAAAGGCCCTAAAGAAAATGAGGGAAAATTGGGTGAAGAAGGGGATATATCACCAGCAGTCGCCACTTAAATGACTACTGGTGGCTAAAGTGACCATGGCTTGGCTGGTCAGCATCGCTTAAGCGATGCCTTTCCGCTAAAGCGGCTACCACTTAAGCGGTTGCACCAGCAACTTGAGGAATCAGATTTTGTAATTCCAAATGGACTACGACTGAGTGCTTGGGATCCGTTTGGAACACCGGGCTCGGAAACAAACTATACTACCATACCAAATTCGACATTCCAGACTCAATAGAACCATCAAAACTTTCATTTGACTTCATTTTGATTAAATATGGGGTCCACACCTATAATTCCATTTTAACCAAATTCTACCTAATAGCCCAAAATGAGTCTAAAAGCCTCGGGACCTGAAGCAAGGATCCCCCTAGCCTAAAATCAACATTTTAAACCTGATGAAGCTGTCAGAATTCTCATCCCAGGTCGTTTACTAGGATTTTTTATCTTAGACAAATTACTTAACCGTAAAGCTCCAAAATAGGGAAATGAGACTAAAACTCAAACGAACTGTCCAATAATCGAACCGACTGTTCCTGTAAGTCATAAATGACTCTTAATCATTGTTCAAAGACTCAAAATGTCAAAAATAAGTAGAAATTGAGAAAATGACCTGGAAGGTCATTACAATATCCATTACTAAAAGGACTTTCGTTCGCGAAAGTCAATGGATAGAAAGAGCCCAGAAGCTCGAAAGGTCAAGGTACTGGGCCTGCATGCCCTAAGAATGTCTCCCCAGATAAGCTCTAAGCAGAAAGAATGCTTCCAAGGGATTTTTCTATAGGTATTCCTCTTTCAACAAACTAATTCACTTTTAAAAAAGCCAAAACTCATCCTCAGCAACAAACTAGCCTCCAACTGAATTGAGAATGACTGATGCATGCAAATCCAAACCACAACACGCTGATAACACACCGATACAAGCACAACTAAGTGAAAACTCAACCAAGCTAAAGGTAATCCAAGGCATGAATCATGAAACCGGCTTCGATTTCTAAATCTAACCTTCTTTTGCCTTTCCAAACATACAATATACTCTGAACCACACAAAATCTCATTCGAGTCCTGTCAGCGCAAACCCATCACACTGTCCTCGAAAGACTAAAGCTGAGTGATGTCACCTAAAATATACATTCAGACAAGTATAATGCGGTCGTTGTATCAAATATAGAACCCAACTAGTTTGGGGTTGATCCCATAGGGAATAGGACAAAATTATGTAGATTGCTAGTCTGAGTAGTTGGCAAATACGTGAAACTGGGGGGTTTTGTGAATAAATGGTAACAATAACAATTGTTGAATTTTGGATCTATAAACAATATGAGAAATACACTAGGACTGTGATCCCCAATGATTCCTTAACTTCACCGGTTATTTGTGCTTGACAAAACTGTCCTACTGTGTTTCATGCAAAATCTAACAAGATATGCTCACCTAAACGTCTCTCAACCTTGGTTAGACAAATTTCACTGTTCCTCTATCGGTTTCCAAGTGTCGCACTACTAACCCTTGTCCTGGATCTCAGATAACTATCCCTGTTATGGCTCAAGTTATTAGATGAAGGTTGATAGGTTCAAATCTCTGTTGTTATTCCCTTTTCCCAATCTCTACCTCTCTCTTGATCAAGTCTAGAATACAAGCGAGTTTCTAACGTTTGCAACCGTTATAAGATCAAATATAACGAAGGTAATAACAATACAAGCATTCACAATGATTCAGAATTGCTTTATTCTTTACCCGTTTTGTTAATTCTTCATGGTTTACACAACCCTAGTTAATGGGTTTAACTGTTCATTATTATAAGAACACAAGAAGAATTCAAAGATGAAAACATAGTTGTAAACTCACGATAATGAAGAAAAACTTTGAACTCTCAATATTAATAAAAATCCTAGAACTGGTAACCCAAGACTACAAAATCACTAATGCATCAAAATACTGGAAATATGTCTCAAAATAATGTACTGACTAACTCCTGAACATAGGACAATACAAGGGTATTTATAGATACAAGATGAATCCTGTCCTAAACAAAATTGGAATACAGATTTGGCAACTTTCCATGGTATCGTGACTTAGTGTCTTAGAACCAAGTCACGCCACTTAAGTCAGTTCCGTGGAAATCAAGCAACATTGGGCATTCTAAATTTGACTCACGACACGTGGGTGGAATCACAGCACGCGAGTCAAGTCGTGAGTCACTTCTCTGGTGTAAAACTTGGTTCTTTCATCTTCAGATACTCCATTTTCAAGCATGATTCTTCCTTCTTGATCATTTTGCTTCCAAAGCCTATCTCCTGCAATATATAACAGAAAACACATCATACCCACCAAACATACCCAAGTTATTGCATATTTTCTTAGTTTCAAGCATCGAAAGTGTCATGTGATCATGACACATCAACACCCTTAACTTATAATGTTTGCATGTCCTCAGGCGAACAAAATTTAACAAACTCATACGATGCTTAACTAAGAGAAACCTAAGGGACCTATGGCAGGCAACTCATTGCTTTTGACCTCAACTTTTCTGACCCCTCCTACTTACAAATTAAAACCACAGTGTGCATACATGAAGCATATTATCATGACATAGGTGGGATCAAATGATGGCATTAGATTATGAACAGACAACTAAGCATATATGCAAATGACATTATCCGAACTAATAGCATTTACCAGTGCAACCCATGTACTCTCACAACAAAGAAGTCCCCTACACTCATAGTATACCAAAGGATGTCAAAGTAAGGACTAGGTCAAAACACTCTTTCTCACAAAAAAATTCAAACAATGTGCGTTAAATGCCATAGGCTTGCCCTTATTTTCTATGACTTTAGTTTTTCAAACAATTGGACTAGGATCACTATAGGAATTTCATCGGTCTGTAATGTAGGCTTTGGGACGGGTATGGTACATATGGATATGGTGACTCAACCCTCCTTGACACTACACTATTTTTGGCTCCTCTTTTCAACCATGCTTATTTATTCTCCCTTATTCTCCTTCCTTTATTTTTAGATTTTCGAATGTGATTTTCTTCATTCTTTCAAAACACAACTCTTTTTTTTTCTTTTTTTTTTTGCAATTTCTATTTGTTTCACTCATTATTTTTTTTCACACCCAAATCTGTTTTCTTTTTCTTTTACTAACCCATTCTTCATACCCAAGTCAAACTACGCACCCCTATGATAGCCACCCTCAACTTAGACGATTTGCCTGAGTTGAGGTACACAATGTCCAAGGAGGGACTAGGGCCAAAACAGGTTTATTGTAAGTCAAAATGGGAAGGTGATTAGACTAACGAAAGAAATAGCTTAATTAAGGCTCAAACTCGGGATCAAGGGATACTTAATTCATTTGGTCAGGCATTTAGGCTAAAAGTGGACTTATTAAAAAATGGCTTATGATCCTTTCCTAACCACTATCCTATAACCTAGGCGAGACTAACCGGGAAAGTTCTGGATCACACACACAAAGTGAACTAGGTAATGACCTCACACACACATGGCATTTTGTTACACTATCAACTACTACCTATCCAGTTAATGCAATGCTAGCTACAGTTATTCTGCCGATAATACTAATGCCATCCCAAGATCCAATAGTTGTCACAAACTAACATACTACACACACAATTTAAAACAAAAATTTTCAGGAGGGGTGTCCTTTAAACAATCAAGAAACACAACTTGTTCAAAACTGGACTGCACTAAGGTTCCCCTATTTTTCTCCTAATTAATAAATACCTAATAATCTAAATAAACACCTAAACATGCCGGTTCTACTATGATAGCACACTTGCGGGAAAAGAAACATGACAACAAAAACCCCTAAGAGGTAGTATACCCCCACCCTTAACTAAATAATGGTGCACTGTCCACAATGTGCAGCTAGCAATATCATAAGTGTAAGGGAGTGAAGACATACCTGTGGTGCCCTAGGCACTAAATGTGGTCCCGCCCAATGTGGGATCATCAGCATTCTCTCTGGGCTCTCTGCTAAGTGCGTCTAGTGAAGGGGGTGCTTGACTAGAGGATGCACCTCGTGCCCTATCCTCCTGAGCAATCTAACTAGCATGGTACTCTACTCTAGAGGCCTTAACCGCTCTCCAGAAATCACCCTCAAACTCATCACCACTATCAACATAATCCTCCGGACTACATGGTCTCTTGCCTCTATCAATAGGAGGCTCCTCGTCAACAAACAAATCCACCTCGAACACCGGCCTTATCAGCGCCGAAATGGGCATAGGTAGAATAACAGGAGTGCTGCTAGGTGCCAAAGCTCTAACCTCCTTTCTCAATGCAACCACCTTTTGTGTCAATCCTGCCATATCAGGAATCTATGTCGAACTCATCCGGGTGTCCATCCATTCCTCAAAACTGTCAATCCTCCCATGTAGCTCTCATATAAATCTATCCATAGCCGCATACGGTCCTCCACTCTAGCCTTTACAGCCTCTACCGTGGTTCTAACCCAAGGCTTAAGTTAGGATACCAACTTAGCCATATGGGCCTCAGTGTAAGCTTGCCTCTTAAACATCTGTGTCTGCCAATCCACCAACTATTGTAGGAAGTCCCTCAAAACTGAAATTATACCAGAGGGGGGAAGTGGTGCTGTAGTACCTGTGACTTCATCGTCAATCACCAGGCCTGGGACCTCAGCAAATGCATGCACTATTTTCGGTATATTCATTGGTGCTGGAATGGGCATAGGTGTACTAACCAACTCTTCTCTATCTCCAGGCCATTCAAAAAGGGCTGCTTCTGATGACGCAGAAGGTTGAGACCTACGAAGAAGAACTGGGTGAGATCCCCGCTGCTGCATCAACCCAATATTTACAATGCGGGTCACCTCAATATAATGATCTACTGCAGGTATCTTAACCACACCAGTATTATCACATAGGTCCTGAATCAGACAAGGGAAAGGGATGCTAGTAAAATCTCTAAAGGCGGGCTTATGGATCTCCCTAACGATGTAGCGGGCAATATTAATGTCATAGCCATCAATATTGCTTGCTACTAAAACATCTCGGTCCAAAGTGAGTGAATTATCAGTATTAGTGGGACCCAAATGGTGCCTAACCACCGACCACCAAAACCGGCCAATAAAATAGAGTGTGCACTTCTTGATATCTAGCTTCCCAGCTACCCAACTAGCATCAACACCATCCTCTACTATATACATCGCAATCCACCGTAGTAACTCCAACCGCTGATCGACATCCCTTATTTTAGTCCTATTTCTGGCAGTCTCCATGCAGTGATCAAATTTAGCAGTCGTGGCTGGAAATAAACGTTCAGCCCCAAACAAGAATCTATGGATGGTCTGTTCAGAGATATCTACTCTGGTCTCCCGAACCATAGTGTGAGTCAATGGTGGTTGGTCCCGAAGCCGCTTCTCAAGAGGTGTGATCAACTCAACAGAAGTATAATAAGAAGCATAAAACTCGCAGACCAACTCTGGGCTATAGTGACCAGGATGCTACGCCATTCACCCAAATCCATAATGATCAAACACTGCCTTAATATCGGGTAGTGCCTTTAACTCCTCTAGCCGATATCGGGGCTCCTCAGTAATAATTCGTCTACACACGCCCCGCTTAGTAAGTTTGGCATCCCTTTCATAAAAGTCCTTCATACCCTGAACACACCATAGCTTATTTTCCTTTCTCTAGGAGGTAGTCGTGGAATTTTGCCCCCCAGTGCCAGAAATCGATGTTGTCGCCTCAACCGCAGAATCATCAAGTCTTTCAGCATTGTACTCAGATCTAGATTTATCAACCTTCTGTTCATCACCGATTGCCGAAGCATCCTCTCCCTCTTCAGATTGGGGGACAGAATCAGAAGACTGATCAAGAGTAGTCATCTTGGCAGGTTGCGGGAAAGGCTAAAGTGCGGCCTGGAAAGCATCTTATGCCCTAGTTTGTAACCTCATGGTATGAGGTACCAATTCATCATCATCGGTAGACAACTTGTATACTTCTTCAGATCCATTTTTATCTAAAACCAAAGGTTCATCATGCAACCTAATTGTAAATTTGAGATTTTTGGTTCGGATTCGCGAGGAAGAACCCATGTCTCCATGTTTGGGGTTTGTTTTGGGTGGCATTAGGTCGGGTTTTGTTTGGGTTTTGGGTCTGGTAGGTCGGTTTGGGTTGGGTGGGTCTATTTTGGATTGGGTGGGTCGGATTTTGGGGATTATAGGGTTTAGGTAGTGAGGACTTGATGAATTTTGAATTTGGTATTTGGGAATTTGAGAATTTAGGATTTGGAATATAAGAATTTGGTGAATTGTGGAAAATAGGGTTTATGTTAGGATTTGGATTTGAGAAGGTTTAGTTTGGATTTGAAATTGGGTCGGATTAGAGGAGTATACCAATATATATATATATATATATATATATAATTTGGGTCGAGTCGGGTCGGATCGGGCCGGATCTTGGGTAATTTTAATTTTCTGATTTTTACGGTACCACCCACGTGACGTGGATAGACCTATGTCACATGGGTCCCCTGACATGGGTAGGGTTCTAAAGTTGTGAATTAATCTCTGATTCTTACGGCACCACCCACGTGATGTGGGTTGACCTACGTCACGTGGGTCATTGGCGTAGGTCGAGTTCAACAAGCATATAATTTCCTCTGACTTCTATGGTACCAACCCACGTTACGTGGATGAAGTTACGTTGCGTGAAATAGTGTCGTGGGTTGTATTGAACATATTCAGTTTCAATATTGTATGTTCCAGCTAACTTATCCTCCAATGATCAGATCACAACCAACTCAGACCTTGGGTTGCCTCCCAAGCAGCACCTAATTTAACGTCGCGGCATAACATGGCTAAGTTGGCTATTCAAACTTCACCAACCATACCATGGGTTGCCTCTCATGAAGCACTTGATTTAACGTCGCGGTATGACCTGGCTAGATTGACTACTCAGACTTCATCAAGACTAATCTCTTCACTCCCTTTTACATCTTCTGCAGTTCCCAAATAAAGCTTCACACGCAGACCATTGACCTTAAAAAAGGGCATCATTATCACCTTTTAGCTCAATTGCCCCATGCGAGAACACTCTTATAACCATGAATAGTCCAGACCATTTAGACCGTAATTTTCCAGGAAAAAGGCAAAACCTGGAGTTATCGAGTAGCACCAAATTTCCCGGATGAAACTCTCGTCATTCAATCTTTCGTTCATGATATAGTTTTATCTTTTGTTTATAAAGTGCTGAACTTTCATAAGCTCGTAGATGAAATTCATCCATCTCATTCATCTGATCTAGCCTCAATTTAGCCGCTTTACTCCATTCCAGATTCAACCTTTTCATTGCCCATAATGCTTTATGTTCAAGTTCGACCGACAAATGGCACGATTTACCAAAAACCAGCTGATATGGAGATGCATCAATAGGTGTCTTGAATGTAGTTTGATAAGCCTATAAATCATCATCCAATCGTCTCGCCCAATCAGTTCTATTGGCGTTCAGTACTTTGCCAAAATAGACTTACTCTCACAATTTGACACCTCAACTTGCCTGCTTGTCTGAGGGTGGTAAGGATTGGCCACCCTATGTTTGACACCATATTTTTCAAGCAGGATTTGAACAGCCGATTGCAGAAGTGGGATCCTCCATCACTAATGATTACTTGGGGTGTACCAAATCATGAAAATATGTTCTTTTTCAAGAATGCCATGACACTTCTTCCTTCATTATTGGGAACTGGAATCGCCTCCACCCACTTAGAAACATAGTCGACAGCTACCAAAATGTATTTCATCCCATGTGATCTCACAAATAGGCCCATAAAATCAATTCCCCATACATCAAACAATTCAAACTCAAGGATAGTTGTCATGGGAAGTTAATGTCTGCGTGAGATATTCCCTTGTCTTTGACATTAGTCGCAGGCCCAAACATAGTCATGAGCATTTTTCTAGATGGTAGGCCAATAATAACCACATTATAAGATCTTTTGCACAGTTCGAGTACTACCATGATGACCCCCAACTGGAGATGAATGACATGCTTCCAAGATACTCATCATTTCAGCCTTCGGGATACACCTTCAAATCATACCATCCGCACATACTATAAACAGGTAAGGCTCATCCCAAAAAACTTTTCTCACCTCATGCATGAATCTCCTCTGTTGCTGGTACGACATATCTTTCGAGACTACATCACTTGCCAGAAAGTTGGCAAAATCTGCAAACCATGGGATTAAGTCTTGTGATGCTGCCAGCACTTGCTCATCTGAAAAAGAATCATCAATATCAAGATCATCCCTTAATTTAAGCATGGCCTCCTCCTCAAGGCGTGACAGATGGTCAGTGACCTGATTCTCGGTTCCTTTTCGGTCCCTTGGTCCTTGACTTCAAAATCAAATTCTTGCAGTAGAAGCACCTACCGAATCAATCTTGGATTAGCATCCTTTTTTTGGCATAAGATACCGAAGTGCTGTATGGTCTGTATGCATAATTACCTTTGAGACAATCAAGTAAGAATGCAATTTCTCGAAAGCGAAGACCACTGCCAACAACTATTATTCAGTCATGTTGTAGTTCTTTTGAGTTGGATTAAGTGATTTGCTAGCATAGTAAATTGGATGCAAGATCTTCTCTCGTCTTTGGCCAAAAACAGCACCCAAGGCTACTCCACTAGCATCACACATAACTTCAAACGGCATCGTCCAGTCTGGTGTGACAATAATAGAGGCTGAAATCAACTTATCTTTTAGACACTTGAAAGTTTTTAGGCATGCCTCATCAAACACAAACTTTACCTCTTTCTCCAAAAGTTTACATAACGGATGTGCAATCTTGGAGAAATTCTTGATGAATCTTCTATAAAAGCCAGTACGACCAAAAAATCTTTGAATCCCTTTTACAGAACCAGGCGGCGGTAATTTTTCAATAACCTCAATCTTTGCTTTGTCTACTTCGATACCTTTATTTGAGATTCGATGCCCCAACACAATACCTTCTTTTACCATAAAGTGACATTTTTCCTAATTTAGCACTAAGTTGCACTCCTCGCATCTTTGCAATACCTTAGCAAGGTGAGCCAAGCAATCGTTAAACGAGTCTCCTACAACCAAAAAATCATCCATAAATACCTCAATAGTGTCTTCCACCATGTCAAAAAAAATGGACATCATGCAACGTTGAAAAGTTGTCGGTACATTACATAATCAGAAAGGCATCCTCCTGAACGCAAACGTCCCATATGGACAAGTGAAAGTGGTCTTCTCTTGGTCTTCGGGAGCGATGAAAATCTGATTATAACTAAAATAACCATTGAGGAAACAATACCATACTCTACCAGCAAGGCGGTCTAACATATAGTCCATGACGGGCATAGAAAAATGGTCCTTCTCGGTCCATGAATTCAACTTTCGATAATCCATGCAAACTCTCCATCCAGTTACTGTCCTCATTGAGATCAATTCATTTTTATCATTTGGAACCACAGTGATTCCTCCCTTCTTTGGTACACACTGCACTGGGCTTACCCACTTGCTATCAGCAATGGGGTAAACTACGCTTGCATCTAACCACTTAATGATCTCTTTCTTTACAACTTCCTACATAGGTGGGTTCAGACGACATTGATGCTCAATGCTTGGTATACTCTTAGGAACAAGCTGGATATTATGAGTGCAAATACCGGGTGAAATCCCTATATTATCAGCAATGGACCAACCAATGGCCCTTTTAAATTTCTTTAATACTAAAACCAGAGCCTCTACCTGCCTTCCTGCTAACTCAGCAGAAATAATTACAGGCAAGGTGTTATTGGTTCCAAAAAATGTGTAGCGAAAGTGGGAAGGAAGAGCCTTAAGCTCTAAGACTGGAGGCTCCTCAATAGAAGGGCGACCCAGTGGGGTCACCCTATTCTTCAAATCGAGATCAAGTTTCTTCGGAGCATAAGTGTAGGATTACCTACCAGCAAGAACTCCCACCATCTTATCGTAATTCTCAATACCATCACTGTCAAAATTCATAACCACAGATGCAAAAGCTTCTACCCCAACCTTTCTTCAATTGGAACGACTATGGTACTCTCATCAAGTGTATCAATTACAGAAATTACCCGCATATCTTTTGGTTTCTTCATGGAACGACAATTATTGAAAGTAACTTGTTCATTAGTTAACCTAAATTTCATCTGCCCATTTTCCATGTCAACCAAAGCACAACCAGTGGCAAGGAATGGTCTCCCTAGGATGATAGGAACATCGAAGTCAACTTCACAATATAGAATTACAAAGTCAGCTGGAAAAATGAAAGATGCAACTTTCACCAAAACATCATATAAAATTCCCATCGACTTTTTCACAGTTTTATCTGCCATGAGAAGCCTCATAGAATTTGGTTTTGGTGCTACCAACCCCAACTGTTTGAACATGGCTAGCAACATTAAGTTAATTCTAGCACCCAAATCACATAGTGCCTTTGTAAAGTTGTAAGACCTGATAGTACAAGGGATTTTCAAAGCTCCTGGATCCTCTTTCTTTTCAACTAGGGAATGAGAAGCAACTGCACTATAATGATGCAAGTTATCTGTCGGCTCAACTGACAGTTTTCTTCTTCATCACTAAGTCTTTCATGAACTTTGCGTAACCGAGCATCTGCTCCAAAGCCTCAACAAGGGGGATATTTATCGGTAACTCTTTCAACATCATAATAAACTTCTGGTACTTACCTTCCTCAACCTTCTTTTTTAACCTTTGAGGAAAGGAAAGAGGAGGTCGTGGGATAGTTTTCAACATTTGTGGAACCTCCTTCTCCTTCCTCTTTTCAGATTCCCCTTTCTTATTAATAATGTTATCCGCTGCTAAATTTGCTGGCTCCATCTGAACCTCTTCATCGACTACCACTGGCTTATCTTTATTATTATTACCCGCGGGAATAGATGGGTTGGTCGTGCTCCTTTCGCTTCTTGTAGTGATGGACAAACAATGACTATCATTTTTCAAATTTTGAATGGTGTTGCTTTATAGAGTGCCTGGTTGACATTGGTTCAATGCCACCGATATCTTCCCGAACTGTTGCTCCAACTATATTATTGCAGTTGAGTGAGATTCAACTTTCTGACTTATTCCCGAAATGTTTGCCCTAATTTCTTTTTAGCAATTTTCTTGGTTTTCTGATCCTTTAACTAATTTGGTAAGAAGGGTTTCCATTCGTGAATTTTCGTAGTCAGTATCATGGTTCCCTGGTGGAACATAAGCACCGCTCGTCTCCTTGTAATCATCTTTTCATCTCCAGTATCCATCATGATCTCACTCTTTGTCTCTATATCCTGACCTTTTGTAATTGTATCCATAATAGTTTCGACCTTGATTTCCTTACCTCGAGTTCCAAGAGTCTTGATTAGACCCTTGGCCCTTGTCTCTGAAACCCACAACTTCCAAATCCAAATATTTAGCTTCCTCATCAGATTCATAATCGTCATGCTTAGATGCTTTACCCTGTGCACTTACGGCATGTATCTTTTCTGCATCTCTAGCCGTAATCTATTTGGCTAGCAAACCAATTTATGTTCTCAGTTGTGCAATCTCTTGAGCTACAGATTCATCTAAAGCCCGTTGTGCTGCTGATTCTCCAATAGTGTATGTACCAGCCGGTGTCTCTACCTCTCGAGTATGCCATCCTCAGTTAGTCTTAGTAATACGATCCAAGATCTCTGAAGCTCATTCCCACCTCAGACTCATAAATACTCCTCCAGTGATAGTATCTGCTACAGCCTTAGTATTTGCATTCAAAGACCTGTAGAAGATTTCAAGTAGACTCCTACCACTCATCCTATAATTTGGCACATTCTGAAGCTTCTTCTTGAACCTTAGCCATGTCTCATAAATGGCTTCAGAGTGTAGTTGTTTGAAGTTATAAATCTCATCCTTCAACTGTAGCATCTTGGATGGTGGAAAAAATCTTTCTAGAAATTGATTTCTTAGCTCTTGCCAAGTAGTAATGGAACCTCATGGTAATTTAGCCATCCATAAAGTCGCTTCTCCTGTTAAATAGAACGGAAACAATCTTAACCAAATAGCCTCTTGGTCCACTCCAGGCAAATATAAGAAGTGCAAACCCCTACAAAGTTCATCATATGCATGTTTGGATCATCTGTAGGAAGACCCGCGAATACACCTTTCAAGTTAAGTAGGTGGATCATGGCACTTGTAATGTCAAACTTTGTGCCCTGAGGTAACTCTGGTGGAATAATGGCACCAGTCTTAATCGGCTCAAAATAAGCCACATCTTCTTCTTCAGGATCATCATAAACTGACACATGTGGTCTTTGAGGTGTTTGGTGTGCCCTCAGTCTTCTTTGTCTTTCTTCAGCATCAGCAAGATGTTGTGCTTCTTCTTGCATAGCTCGATTATGTCTATTTGCTTGCCTAAGAGCAGCTTGTCTAGCTTTCTCTTCTCGTGTCAACCGAGTAGTAGTTTGGTCCGCTGTTTCATGACTGGCTGAATCGGTCGGTTATGAATATCTCCCGCGGCTACAGGATCCTGAACTCTATCGGTATTCACTATTCTTTGATTAGCTCTCAGAGTTCTTTCTATTTCAAGATCAAATGGAATCAGGGGATTGACTTGACTCCTAGTATTGAGCATACACCGGCATGTGCCCTTAACTGTATAATGAAATAAAACCAATCAACTCCAACAAGAAAAATACTCAACTCCGTACGTAGTTCCCTGGCAACGGCGCTAAAATTTGATGTCGCACAAAATATACCTTCAGACAAGTATGATGCGGTCACTGTATCAAATATAGAACCCAACTAGGTTGTGGTCTATCCCACATGGAATAAGTTGAAATTATTTAGAATGCTAGTCTGAGTAGTTGGCAAATACGTGAAACTAGGGGGGGTTTGTGAATAAATTGTAACAACAACAATTGCTGATTTTTGGATTTGTAAACAATATGAGAAATACACTAGGACTGTGATCCCCAATGATTCCTTAACTTTACCGGTTACTTGTGCTTGACAAAACTGTCCCACTATGTTTCATGAAAAATCTAACAAGATATGTTCATCTAAACATCTCTCGAACTTGGTTAGATGAATTTCACTCTTCTCCTCTCGGTCTCCGAGTGTCGCACTACTAACCCTTGTCCTGGATCTCAGATAACTATCCCTATTATGGCTCAAGTTATTAGATGAAGGTTTATAGCTTCAAATCTATGTTGGTATTCCCTTTTCCCAATCTCTACCTCTCTCTCGAGTAATCCTAGAATATAGGCGAGTTTCTCACGTTTGCAACTGTTAGAAGATCAATTGTAACAAAGGTAATAACAATACATGCATTCACAATGATTCAGAATTGCTTTGTACTTAACCCGTTTCGTTAATTCCTCATGGTTCACACAACCCTAGTTGATGGGTTTAGCTGCTCATTATTGTAAGAATACAAGAAGAATTCAAAGATGTAAACATAGTTGTAAACTCATGATAATGAAGAAAAACTCTGAACTCTCAATATTAATAAAAATCCTAGAACTGGTAATCCAAGATTACAAAATCACTTATGCGTCAAAATACTGGAAATATGTCTCAAAATAATGTACTAACTAACTCCTGAGCATAGGACAATACAAGGGTATTTATAGATATAAGATGAATCCTATCCTAAACAAAATAGGAAAACAGAGTCGGCAACTTTCCACAGTATAGGGACTTGATGTCGTAGAACCAAGTCATGCCACGTAAGTCAGTCTCGTGGAAATCAGGCAACATTGGACATCTCTAAAGTTGACTCACGACCCCCCCTCCCCCCTTCCTTCCCCCCCCTCCCCCCCGCATCACGTGGGTGGACTCACGGCACGTGAGTCATGTCATGAGTCACTTCTCTGGTGCAGAACCTGGTTCTTTCATCTTCAGATACTCCATTTTCAAGCATAATTCTTCCTTCTTGATCATTTTGCTTCCAAAAATCTATTCTCCTGCAATATAGAACAAAAACACGTCATACCCACCAAACATACCCAAGTTATTGCATATTTTGTTAGTTTCAAGCATCGAAAGTGTCATGTGATCATGACACATCACTGAGCTACTAAAAATCCATAATGGCAAGCATAAGAATAAGCCCATAATATGCTACCTGGACACACAAATGGAGATGACCAAAGACTGTGATCTCTAGCCAACTGGTCTGGATGACCCTCAAACTGGATATTCAGGAGTCTGAAGCACAAATCCTCGAAACTAAATGATCCACTCCGAAATACCCCACCAACTGTGGGTGAAACCATGCTAAGTCCAACTTGAACACACTTCTTCCGCTGATTAAGAATTCAAAATTTCTGATGATAACTAAGAAACCAATGTCAAAAGCAATAGAAACCAACACCATGTGTCGATGGACCATCTTTCGAGCATCTATCAAGCATAACCCATCTGAGTTAAAGATAACATAACCGGTAGGTAAGGAGTAGGCTTAGTAGGGCTATAGATGAAGGCTCAACTGAGCCAAATGTCAAAATAGAGACTGCAACCAAGCTCTACAACCCATAGCTGAGATCTCAACACCGAAGCTGAACTGCTCAATCTCAACTTTCCAAACAAATCCTATTGACGAATATGCATCCAAATTCCAAGATCTATCATAACCTTTAAGCTGCCATTCCAAGGCATCAAAATCCAAAACGGAAGCCTACAAGCCTTCACTATGATCAAATACTCAAACCAATCTTACTATCAGAAATCAAGCATATTTCCCAATGATTCCCGCAAGAACTAGAACTGAAATATAACCAAAGAACATAATCACAATGGAGGAAAACCACCGGCTGAAGACGCAAGCAATCAATTCCACATCTATTGAAGGTCATAATGTATCAAGGCATAACCAAGCACTCACCAAGGCTGCAAGGAGTACTAATGGTAGCCAAAACTCGAGCAACTCAAAAAATACAATCTTAGCCTAAATTTGGTCAAACAAACACTAATACATGGAAACAAATACTCGTAAGTACATATCACCAAGAAGAAACACTCCACGAAGTCATGTTAGGCCAAATAAGTGCCGAGATGAGAAATTTCTGAATTCACCCACTTACCCCAACTTTAACTCAGCTGAACCATAAACCACATCATAGAAAGAATGAAGTACCCAACTCACTATCAACATCAAGATCAAGACCACTATCGGGCGATGAACTATCCAAATTGGAAGAATAAATCTCAAATTTATCAACCACGGAAATGGGCTATAGAGAAGGAAAACTAATGCTAGAATCTCAACAGACTAGAAAAGCAAGCCTTAGGCTTTTCAACATCAGAAACAGGCGATAGAACCAAATTTCCAACTTTAGAACCATAACAAAACCATGGAAGGCCAACCTACCTTCACTCTTACAACCCACTCAACAATTGATCTAACCTTGCCAACAGACAAGGAAAACAACCACCAAGGTAGTCGTCTAAGCCAACGAATAAAAATCACAAAGGAAGGGGATACTAACTAGATAATACTAGTCAAGCCGTCCATCTAGTAAGGATAAATTAATGTCAAAACAATAACAATAATAATGACCGTATAAAGTGAAGGTGGAAATAAAGGAGAAACAACAACCATTATCACTCTACAACTATAAAAAGGCCAAAATGCCAAAGGAGAGGGACTTTAACCCAAATGCTATACCCCTAGGAAATCACAATACTGATCCACTTCTAAAAGAATTCATCTACGGGGATAGTCAAATAAGCATAAATCTATACAAAGGCATACATCAATCAATATAGTAATCAAGGCACATAATTATCGATGGGTATGAAAATCCCAACTTAAATCAAATAAAGACTAAAGGTAGAAATTCAATGGCGCACCTATCACAATGAAGATCCAAAGACACAGTCCCTGACATACCCGAAGAACTATGAATCTAAACGCATCCAAACCAAGATTGAGCATTTGATCAACCAACTAAAATACTAAGAGCACTACCTCTGCCCGAAGGTACCACATCTCTATGAGACTGATCTGGCTACACTAACTACTCAATAATCCCACATTAGGGCCACTCTATGGACTAATTTCCTATCTCTCTGTAGTCATAACAAACCTCTGAAGCTCTAACTTAGTGAGAAACATGAGCTGACCCTAACTGGCTGACCAACTGATGCCTGGGACACTCTCCACTAAAATGATCATCCTCCCCTAAATCATAACATACCTCAGGAGCTCTAGGCTTGCGAGGAACATATGTTGACCCTGACTGGACAACCAACTCATGCCTGGGGTACTCCTTAGACCAATGACCAACCTCTTCATAGTCAAAACATACCCCTAGAACTCTCTGATTCACTGCACCTGTTGATCCAGAATGGTCGTCACGGACTGAAGATCTATACCAAATACTCTGTAATATCTAATGAGAATTTAACCCACCGTGACCACCATGACTGATCTGAGAGCCACCTATACTTTAAGGTGCTACCCGAATGGACCTGATAGTATGCAAGCGAGGCTAACCTCTGCTGGATGGATTCTAACCTCCAGATAGAACACCACTAACACTATACTGCTGACATAGACTCTTATTGCCACCTCCATAGGTATCAATACATGCCCTCTCTATAGTCTTTGCGTGATTAACAACTTGCGAGAAAGGTGACCCAGCTGCTATTAAATGTTTTGTTGCCAAGCAGAGTGGTAAAGTCAATCCACTAATAAATCCAAGCACTATCTCATTCTCTATAGGAAATAACATAGGAGTGTGTTTGGCCAACTCTAGAAACCTAATCTCATACTCTAAAACTGACAGAGAACCCTGCAAAATAATAATAAACCCAACTCTGGCATAAGAACTAATCGATGTACCGGGCATTACTACCGACTGTAAAGTATCCACGAAAAGACTCAGAAGCCCCAACACTAGATCCTGAAGAACTGAGGCAGTCACAAACTCTATCGGAGCCTGGGCTGGCCTCAGAATTTCTAGCTGATGCTGAAGATCCTCTAAATTAATCTCTAACTCCTTAGCCCGACACTGAGCTGATACTCTGGTAACACACGCCAAAGTCCCATCTGTATCTATTGATAACCTCATGCTATCCATCTGGAAAAGAGTGGAGTCAAGCGAAGTACTAGAGGTTTATGGAAATATAGACACACGACAAAGAGTCCAGACTAGAATTTCCTAAGAATGCTCTGTAACCACCCGAAGATAGGAAACAAACATTTCTATATCAATCTGCAGGACTCTACTAGGCACTTAGCTCTTGTACCAACAACACTGATAAACCTAGGCTCTGATACCAATTTTTTACAACCCAATTTCTCAGGTCATTATGATGCCTACTATAACCCACCAGTAGGCAAGCCAACCCATAGTCCGAAACTGCTAGTAATGGACTATCAAAAGAAATAAAGAAAGTAAAGAAAAGGACTCTAATAAAGAGACTAATAGATATTACAACCTCAAGACTTGGTGAAGTCAGTACAAGATCTTCTAATACAACAGGAGTACAAAGTGGAATACAGAGTTAATATATATACAAAACCATCTCTGAAATACAAAA
Organism: Capsicum rhomboideum; assembly: GCA_031232105.1. Lineage (NCBI taxonomy): Eukaryota > Viridiplantae > Streptophyta > Magnoliopsida > Solanales > Solanaceae > Capsicum > Capsicum rhomboideum. The sequence continues at coordinate 140,213,536 of CP124716.1, forward strand.
TAGAGATCAAACTAAGAATATGGGGGAGAGCAGGAATACTCCAAACATCAGAAACTCACCCCAAACCTCTAATCCATAGCTGCTCTGCACGAAAAACACATCAACGGAGAGAACTCATACTATATGATCTATAGGCTGCAAAAGTGTAGCATGAATACCAAACATGGGGTACTCAGTAGGCATCGGCCGACTGATCTCCAAAGATAATCCAAACATAAATAACATGTAAAGTAGGACTATAAATTACATGCCACTAACCAAGAAACTAAACATAATAATGCTAATGGAGCAATAAGGATAAACTATCCTATTCTAACAGTGTTCAGGAACTAAAGTGCAATACTGCATATCACTAGCCAATATACAAATGAAGAGTGAAAGAAGGATATATTGTAGTAATACAAGGCCAAATGATACATATATATACAATATGAATAGATAAGAAAAGAGAGGGATATACGGTTACCATATATTTATATATATATATATATATATATATATGACTATACGTAAAGGTAATAACATGAGGGAACCAACCTAATGTCTCAAGGATCATAACCAAGAAAGGGAGCTAATACTAGCATAATCAAGGCCTCTAACCAAAGTGTGACTAATCATGAGGTAATGTAACAATAACTTATTTTACCATAATAAAGAAAAGGAAATAAGAAATGTACCGACAACCTCAGGTACCAGTCCATAACCGTCCTACCACGAACTAACCATAATAACCAACAATAAGGTAATTGGCTAGCCCGAACAAACAATAACCTAACCGGGCCCTCATAATCTTAGAAGGTTCAGTCAAACACTCAGCTGATAGCAACCATAACCTGTACCTATACAGCCTCCCATAAGATCGATAGATACATGCGCCAAATAATTATACTGGTAATAGGAAATGTATATGAATGAATGAATGCAAGTGTAATCTAGTACCATCAACCAATCAAGTGCCATAATATACCGAGAATATACACCTCCTCCAGCTCAATAGCTCGCAAAGGTAGGACCTACGGCGACCATCCTTCTCCGGTACTGTGGCTCATGGATGAAGGGGCCTATAGGGGACTTGGGATATCCGTATACACTATCAAGTCTTAAATTAGGACTTCCAATAATCATCTTAATCAATCTACTCAATCAGGTACCGGAGAGATGTATAAGTATAATAAGTGCACAAACTCAAACCATGACTAAAAGAGTGTAAGTCTGTAAATCCATTGCCCGAGATCAAGTTCAAGACTAAATCGACATAATAACATAGAAAGGGTTGGAATCTCTCTCGATCGAAGTAAGTAGTAATGGTAAAAGAGTGGATTTATAATGGACCAAAATCAACCTCGGTCTAATTTCCAAAATAATATTTTTACTTCCAAAGCTCATAATTCATTAAATAAGGTGGTACAATTCCTGTTGTAAAAGAATCCATTTTAAAAGTGTTAAGTGGGAATAAATCCCTTTTTCGTAAATAGTAGTAAAATAAGGTTTTGGTCGAAATCAAACCACTAAGTGAGCATAAACGCGCCCTAAAGTTTACATGCCATCACCAGTATCCAAACAATACAACTATAAGTGCCTAAGCATTTATAAACTAGAATTATGCCCTCTTTAAAGGTAAAATAATCATCTGGAGTCCAACTGGTATCGTAACCACGGCATCAGGACCAACAGTACATAACTAGTATAATAATATCACCAAAATTTAGGCAACTACTATACAATTCGCTAAGCAATATGGTATGTCTTTTACTAAAGGAGCATTAACATCAATCTATGGATAACACGTCTATAATCAAGGATAATATAGTTCTAGGGCCAGAACGGGTATCCTAAGTTAGGGTTCGGATCACATTTCTCTTCTAAGTTCCCTAAATAGACTAAGTCATAATTTACTAGTCACAATCAGATCCTATAATCCCAACCTAGCATGCAATCTATGTATTACACAATCTCATAGAGAAAAGTAGATTGAAGCCTACCTCGATGACGAACCGCAACTCTTGAATCATCCACAAATCGCCTATCCTCACTCCACGATCCCGTAAATGATGTCGCACAATCAAAATAATATTGTACACGTTATTACGAGTAAAATGACACCCATAATACTATATAAAACTCCGAGCCTAAAATTGGGTTAAAAATGACCCCGTGAGGCCCGCTAATGGAATCCCAAAATTGAATCCATCACGAGGTCCCTCAAAGGAAAAGGAATGCGTGCCCAAAAGTTGAGCACAAATGGAGCCTAAATCGAGGCCTAAATCAGCCCACAAAGTTGGAGAATTTAAGACCTAAATTCTTGGAATTTACAATGAAAAAGGATGGAATTTGAAGGGGAAAGTAATGGAAAATGACCAAGGAGTGTTGAAATATCTTACATTAGCTTCAATGGATAACTTCCCACACTTCAAGCTCCAAAAATGGAGAAAACCCTTAGAGAAAATGAGGGGAAATCAGGTGACGAAGGGAATTTATCACCAGCAGTCACTACTTAAGCGACTAATGGGTCACTTAAGAAACTACCGCTTAAGCGACGATTGATCGCTAAAGCGATGGGTCAGGAGAGGTGGGGTTCTCTTAAGTGAAACCCTGGTCGTTAAAGCAACTATCGCTTAAGCGATAAGATGGTCGCTAAAGCGACCATGGCTCGGCTGGCCAGCATAGCTTAAGCGATGGTCTTGCCTCTAAAGCAGATACCGCTTAAGCAGTCCTTTGGCCGCTTAAGTGGCTACACCAGTAACTTGAGGCATCAGATTTTTCTAAGTCCAAATGGACTCCGATCGGGTGCTCGATATTCATTCAAATGTCGTGCTCGCAAACAAACTATGCTACCATACCAAATTTGACATTGTAGACTCAATGAAACCATCAAAACTTTTATCCGAGATTGTTTTGATTAAATGTGATGCCCACACTATTTTGATTAAATGTGATGCCCACACCTATAATTCCATTTTAACCAAATTCTACCCAATAGACCAAATTGAGTCTGAAAGCCTCAAGACCTGACCCAAGGGTCTCCTTAGCCTAAAATCAATATTTCAGAGCTGATGACAGTGTCGAAATTCTCATCCAAGGTCGTCTACTAGGAGTTTTGGTTCTAGACTAATTCCTTAACTGTGAAAGCTCCAAAATAGAGAAATGAGCCTAAAACCTATATGAATTGTCCGATAACTGAACCGATAGTTTCGATAAGTCATAATGACCTGTAGCCACTATGGGAAGACTTAAAACATAGGAAATGTATGGGAATCGAGAAAAGGACTTGGAGGGTTATTACAATAAATATTCTATACATCTGGGTGCCAACAAGATGTATAGGGACTTGAGATAAAATTATTGGTGGTGAAGAATGAAAGGGACATTATGGATTTTGTAACTAAGTGTCAGAATTGCCAACAAGTGAAGTATGAACACCAGAAGCCTGGTGGTATATTTCAGAGAATGACCATTCTAGAATGGAAGCGGGAAAGGATAACAATGGATTTGGTAGTTGGCCTTCTGAAAATATTGAGGAAGCGTTACTCTTTATGGGTCATTGTAGATTGATTGACTAAGTCAGCTCATTTTATCCCGATTAGAGTAGACTATAATATGGATAAGTTGGCCAAGATTTAAGTGAAGGAGATAGTAAGGTTACATGGGGTACCATTTTTGATTGTGTCAGATAAAGGTACTCAGTTCACCTTTAATTTTTGGGAGAAATTCCATTCAAAGTTGGGGGTCAGATTGGACCTAAGAACAACCTTCCATCCTCAAACCGATGATCAGTCGGAATGAACTATCTAAGTGCTTGAAGACATACATAGAGCTTGTTTTATGGACTTTGGGGGTCAGTGGGATCAATAATTACCATTGTGTGAATTTGCCTACAATAATAGCTACCACTCTAGTATTGACATGGCCTTTTTTGAGGCCTTATATAGTAGGAGGTGTAGGTCCCTAATTGGGTGGTTTGATGTATTTGAGGTGAGACCTTAGGGTACTGACATGCTTAAGAATTTAATGGAGAAAGTGAGGTTCATTCAGGAAAAGTTCATAGCCGCCCAGATTCAATAAAAAGGTATGCAGACAATAATGTGAGAGATGTCAAGTTTGAGGAAGGGAAAAAGGTACTTCTAAAGGTGTCACCCATGAAGGGTGTAATGCGGTTTAGCAAGAAGAGCAAGTTGAGCCCAAGATACATTGGATCCTTTGAAATTTTAAATAGAGTGGGGTCAGTGGTATACAGACTGGCTTTACCCCCTAGTATGTCTGGGTTTCACCTAGTATTCCACGTGTCTGTGCTAAAGAAGTATCATGGGGATGGTGATTACATCATTTGTTGGGGCCCTGGATTTTTTGATAAGGAGTAGTCTTATGAAGAGGAACCAATTGCTATATTAGTTAAGGATGTGAGAAAGTTGAGGACCTGAGTCATTCCTTGTGTAAAGGTTTAATAAAGGAACCATACCATTAAAGAGGCTACTTGGGAGATGGAGGCAGACATACACAAGCGATATCAGCACTTATTCATCGATGAAGGCATTTTTCTTTACCTTGCTAGGTATTTTGGGGGAAATTTTTTTCTTGGGGATGAACAAGAGGTAAGTATGTATCTAATGTAATGAGCGAAATTGTCATTACGCTGAAAGAGGGGGGTAAAATTTCAACTTAGTCTTCCCTTAGCCAATTTTTGAGAAATTCAGGGCTAGTCTAAGATTGGACGATTATTGAGATGTGTTAGTAAAATGAAATATGGTATTAGTGGTGTTTGATGTGATATTTAGATAAGCAATGAGCTTAGGGAGCCGTAGCTACTTTCGAAACCTAAAACAGAGCTATAGAACTCTGGTTATAGAGTTTACTGTGGAGGGGTTGGTTCGCGATGTTAAGATTCGTGGTGTGTGTTGTAAAATGAGAAAAATTGAGGAGAGGTCCCAAGTTTATACTTCAAAATTCTGCAACGGTAATAGGTACTACAGTGGTGGACATTCATTTAAAGGCGTGAACCGTTACAGCGAAACTTTTACCACTACAGCAGTAACACACATGCTTTGACAGCTTTTAAAAACCAGAAAACATTTTCATTCCCCACTTTTTTGAAAAATGCAAGAGAGCTCTAGGGAAGGCAATTTTCAGAGGCTTTTTGGAGTTTTTCATCTTTGGCAGTAAGTAATTATATTCTATACTTGAATTTACTTCCTGTAACCTTAGAAAATCTTTAGAAACGAATTCATGGTAGAAATTGGGGTTTATCCCTAGTTATTGGAATTGATGAAAAGTGGTGGGAATGTGTATAAATTCAGTAGAGAATAATCCTAGGGTGTTAGAAAACATTAATAGGAGTGGAATTATGGTTTCTCTTTCTAATTCAGGTGGAATCCATGTGGTTTAAGATATAGAAAACCCTAAGATAATGAAGTAGGGTGAATTTATGAGTACTAAAATCAATAGCTTTGACCCTTAGTATTTAAAAAGGGGATGAATTATTGAAATGGGTACATATTCTTGTTATTTTAGATCAAGAATGGATTGTACGAGAATGGAAGGGCAAAATTGTGGCTTAAAGGTGACTTGAGAAAGGAATTGAAGTAGGCTATGGTTTTGTTGCATCACTTAGACTTTTTTGGCTTTGTGCTTGTTTGTAAACTAAACATCTATGATTTCCTTATGGCATGACTTATGATTTATTGGTTGTATTGCACGTTTATATATTATGGTGTTACGGAGGTGCGATGAAGGGGATATTGATGTTATTATTGAAATCATGATTTTCATGATGTTGTTGGTTGTGATAGAGGGTCGGGTACCACGCTGGTACGATATGATGTTGTTGTGATGATGAGAAGAGTAAGAGATGATGATCACATCTTGAATACATACACTCATTCATATGCATTAAGTGTTTTTATGATGATTATATTTATGATGAGTTGTTGATGAAAGTGACTAAGTATAAAATCCTGTGAAAGTAAATTATGAATTATGTCTATATGATGAATTTAGTTGTTGATGTCTTTTATTATGAGTTTTGTTATGATCGCTTTTATACTTGTTTGGCTTGCTTACTTGTACATTGTGGATTTAGTCAGCCTATGATGCTTACCAGTACTTGTTAATGTACTGATGCTACCTCTACTCTTCTTTTGTTGAGTACAAAATATATTCTAGCAGCTGATACGCGACCTCGACTCTAGTTAGTAGTTAAGACTTGATTTTGAGGGTGAGCACCATGACTGGGCAACCTTCGAATCTTCTTGTTGATGTTGATGTCCCTTGTTTTTGGGACTAAGATGATTTCTTATTACTTATGTTTTTGGATATTTTTCTTGTTGTTCTAGGCTTTGCGTATTCTTAGATGTTCTTGTACGGTGACTTCAAGTCCCAGGGATGTAATAAGTAGAGGTTTCCACCCTCTATTGTTGAATATGGATGTTAGTTGACGAGTGGTTTAAAATTATTGAACAAATTTCCTTTTTACAGTTGATTACAAATTAGAAATTGATATAAGTTGATATAAGAGTAATATTCGAGTTGGTAAGGGTGATATTAGTATACTTCTCCCGCCATAGGTTAGGGTGGGTTCCAATCATGACAGATTAGGTCGTGACATGTAGCCTCCCACAAGTTTGATATGGATGTCAACACACCAATCTGTAGGACTCTACTCAAAATTTACTCTTGTACTGGGAGACCGGTAATCTGGGCTCTGATACCAACTTGTCACGACCCAAGCCAAAGATCATGCTAGACACCTTCCCAACTCTGCCCTAGATAGGAGAATCCTTAACACCTTACCATTCAATTAATGCAGAAGTTAAAAAAACCTTTAAGTTAATCAAATAACCCATCCATATAAACAACATCTTAGAATTCAATTACATTTAATAAGTGAACAATGTGGAAGATAACTAAAGTGACTCCCCAGAACCTAGCCTAAACCGGTACGAGAGCACTAGACAAGGAGTACAAAAATCCATGACACAACATCGATGCAGAAAAGAGAGGGCAAGAGATGCTGCTGAGTGATCATCTTCGTTGCTATAGAAACCCCAACTGACTTGCACTATGGATATATTTCCAATTGGAGATATAGCAAGTGTAGCATTGGTACAACCACACGTACTGGTAGGCATCATTGGCCGACCAGGGCTAGAAATAGATAACATTAATAACAAATAGGGAGGAGTCATACCATCAAGTAAAGTTTTGATTTATAAACCCTAAGTTATAAATTCATTAACACCACACTTTTAACATCTCTGTGACCTACATGACATTTAATATTTTTGTATATATTTGTCCTTTACTAACCCATAATTATCACACAGTTAATTCCAACTCCATGAAACCTTATTTTCTAACTTAATACCAATAGACTTAGAGCTTTCCCCTATATAACTACTTTGGGATTGCAACAACCAAGATAATTGGTAATATCAACATCCTTACGAGAAAGGGCACTACAATATACCTCATGTACATAACTATATACATAGGGGAATAAGATTTATACACAATCCAAAACATACCTCGTATTCACATTTTGCCGCAATGACAATCACAATCATTAAAGTAATCGGTCCACTCAATAAACCATAGTATCTCATCAAATAACTGGTCCACACAAGGATCTATGATATATAATTAACATAACTCGATCCACTCAAGCAACCATCAATAACATATAAATATAAATGTAAATTCAAATGCATATGATGGATGGATGTAATGCAAGATGCACGACTTCTCTTCCCCCTTCTCAATTTATCACCATCAACATCAATATCAACATCATCAACATCATGAACATCATGAGCTTAATATCATTATCATCATTATCATTTCATTAACATCAACATCATGAACATCATGAGCTTAATATCATCATTATCATTATAAGCTCATCAACATTAATATCATCAGTGTCATGAACATCATGAGCTCAATATCATCATTCATACCATAAATATAAATGCAAGATACATTCAATAATTATAAATAATGACTGAAGGCGAATTACAAACAGCCAATCGAAATCAAATGCATGCAACAGTGATCAAAACAAACTTACAATTAATTACAACCAAGTAAATATAGTCAATAATCATAAGTTTATCATTCCATGTACAACAAATATCTACTAACAGAGGAAATCACAAGTATACCCAAAGGCCAGTTCACCACTTGCACAATTAAGCATTATCAAACTCAAGCATCAATCATAAACATGTCCAAAGACCAATCAATCAAGTATCCATTTTAGGAGTCCCTCGACTATACTCTTACAAAATATCACCCTTAGCCGATTACTCAACCACTCGACAATATTCAACCTATAATTCTAGATAGAGTCCTCCACCTTTATACATCGTACCTTCTAGCACTTAGCAAAACATAATTTTAGGTTCTTAAGTTAAATCGTCATATCCTCTTATCAAAATAAATCATCCTAACTATCCTCTAACAAGAATATCTCTTACTTAAGACACACACAATATCGGGTTCACCCTTTTTTAAGATATTAGAGACTAGTTTATAGATTAGAAGGTCACTTAATTCTTCTGTTATTATCCATATCACATATTAAACTCTATAAATTACCAATCAAGTCATCCAAACACCAACACCCATCAAGGGATCCACACAAAAGACAATAACACACCATCGTATTATTATTACTTTATTTTTATGTTTATCCATATAACCTCTACTAATTCACAGTTATTCAATTTTGGTGACCGCACTAACCCTTTCCTAATTTTGTCGCCTGTTCGTACTTTCCAGTCTTTCTCACCCCTTTTATAAATATTCCAACCTGAACCATTAAGGCTTGTCCATTCTACTCCTACACTTAGAGTTCTATCAACCCCTTTTGGGGATATAATACCTTCCCACATACCTTGCTATTAGGCTGCCCGACAACCTATCCAGTATACTTAACCAACTCTTACAACACTCAACTTGAGTAACTTTACTAACATAGCCCTCCCTTCATAGTTACACCTCATTACCACTTCTTAGTGCAAGTCACTGGTTATCTTAAATTACTATGAAAAACCTACTTGAACCTCAGTTAGCTCACTTTCCCCTTTCTTACTGTCCTTTCTCCTTACTATACTTAAAAAACAATTACATTCATTCCACTAATTATAATTCTCGCCATAATCCACCGAATTCATGCCATAAATATCGTACCAACTGAGGATAACAACAATCCACTATAATAATAAGGCCTAACCAGATTTTTATCAATTCCATCCATCCAAACACCATGCTCGAAGGCCTAATGCATGAGTACTCCCAACATTACTATCAATATTATTCTAATTGCTATGATAAAAAAACCCATAACCTACCTCATAGTCAAATCATAATGCTATTGAGAGGAGAGAGTTGTCCCGCTAGGGCTAAGTGCCTACCCATGTCGGGTTCCTACCGGATGTGCCTCAAAACTGCTCTCATAAATTGATCTCTGAAATCTCATGGTTGGGGAAGTGGGGGTTTTCAGTATTTTTTGGCGAAAGGAGGTGACTTGGGGAAATAATAAAAGAAAGGGTTTTTAGAAATTCCACAGGATGGCTACTACTGGATACCACTGTAGCGGCCATCCTACCGCTGCTGTGGTAGGCCGCCGACAATCCCTATTCATTTTTGGGCCTCATTTTACCTACCCGATTTAATTTTTTTCGGATACCATTGAGCATATTATTTATCATAAATTATTTTTGAGGCATTTTCAGACGTAATGACATTTAAGGTCGTTAAAGCTGGGCATGTAAGTCGTGTAGAAGATGGCTTAAGACGTGTTGCTTGGTTGGAGCTCACGTAGCATGCACTGACTCGACGTAGAAGCTAATTTGGTTGATGCTGACACATTACTAACGTATGCGAGGGCCCTCTAGATAGTTGGAAGCATCCCTTTGGGCGCTGGATATTTCCTTTTTTTAAAAAAATTCAGATATATTTGTACTACTTTGGGCCCACAAATACCTTAACACTTTCTCCTTCTTTTCTTTTTAGATCAAACTCGACTTTTTGAATGTTCTTCTTCAACAAGATATGAACACCATGAAGAACAATATGAACATTCAAAAATTTAACCTCAATCAAACGAGTTTCGATTGACACAAAATTTTAAACTCGAGCTTCTTTTAACACCACAAACAAACACCAATAATTTTTAAGCTCCAATTCCAAATCAATTGCTCCCAAAAATTAAACCCACTTGTAATTTCTTCAAACTATAAAGAACACCATGAACTCCAAAGTTGACCCTAGTAAATTTTAACTTCGTTCACCCCTAATTTTCATATTCAAGCTCCAATTGATAAAGAGAACAATCACCAATACAAATAGAACTTCAATTTAGCTCCAATCAATAAATCCACTTCACTTCTTCAAGCTTTTTCAAGCTCAACAATTGTGAAATTTTGAAACACCTCCAAATCAACCCAAATTTCAAATCTAGACCCTTAAATACTAGAGAAACACAAATTTAGTGTTGGAAACTTCAAAAAAAATATTAATCGAATAATTTTTTTTGAAATTTTTGAATTTCTCAAATTTTTTGGTATTTTCAAATTTATGAAACTAGGATTGAGAATTGTAGAAACAAACCTCTAACCTAAGCTCTGACACCAAAATAATAACAATCCTAATCATACAAGTACAATCGATATCGAAAATGTGAAATCAAGCGACATAAATTAAAGGATAGTTGAGAAATAAAAAGATGAGAAGAGAAAAAAGAATGGCTAATTGAATTTACCGTTAACCTAGGGAAAAAGAGACTTGAATTCAATGAAAGAGAATCCACAAATGAGCTATTCAATATGAACATCAAGGTCAACAATGGAAATTCACCCATCACTAATCTAGATTCAACTATACTAAGCTAATCTAGCCTAAAGGGAATCCACTCTTGAAAAACACTCTCAAAGAGTAATCTCAATTCTTAATTCATCAAAAAATAAGTAAAGAAAATAGCTAAGGAAACTATTTATAGTTATTGCCTTTACACAAACATGTTTTACAAAAATATCCCAAAAGTAGTTATTTAGGAAATAACCCACAAGGGCCCTTCTTGATTGCTCAAATGGCATCTTGATCGCCCAGTGCTTTGTGTATTTGTTGCTTCATAGCTTCTTCCGGGATCCAAGCTATCATACATATGTGAAAGCCCCTCCTAATGTGCTCAATAAGATCCATCCAAGCTATCACCATGGCTTGTGTAGCTCGGAGTATGTGTCTAGCATGAATTGAGCTAACCATCCTTGTATCACAGAGAGAGAGAAAGGAAGGGAGGGGGAGGGAGAGTGGGAGGAAGGGAAGGTTGATAACGATGCTTACCAAGTGAAGAAACTTATATTTTATGAAATCACCTTCCTTTATTATATAGCAGTACTAGAGAGAAGCATGAAAAGAAATGGCATGAGGAGATAGAGAAGCCAAATAGTTTTTAATCTTAAAATATAGATAAGAACCACTCCAAGCTATAAGAGAAATCCTCTTTCCCCGATTACTAAAACTTATCCAAAAGAGAATCTATATCTATACTACCTTAAAAGTATGAACTCCAAAATTTTAAAGTAAAATTACTAAAATACCCTTTTACTTTAAAAACCCTAATAACTAATTACGTACTTACTAGGGAAAAAACTCACCTCTACAAACATCATCAACCAAGCGTCCTACCCCTTTTAATAGTTGAAAGCATTCCAACAATACACTATTGATGCTAAACATTCTACCAAGAAGTTCCTTATTAACATGTCAAAACATACAAAGGAATTGGAAAAATTTGAATCGTGATAGAAAATGTTGTACTTCAATCTCAAGATGCATGATATTATTATCTCTTTGCTCTTAGATTTATCTTTTGAATCTAACTCCATTCATCTTCTAGAGGTGCCTTATTCAATTTCTCACGAATTCACAAAATTTTAGATTTTCTATTTTGTCGATATTTGAACATGAATATTTTTACAAATTGTATGAATCTGATCCAAATTTGTGCAATGAGGGGGAAAATCAATGGTGTATAAATTGTCGAAAAATTATTATAATGACCCTCTAGGTTATTTTCTTCATTTTCTCTTGTTTTTGGCATTTCAAGCCTTCCATAGCGGCTACAGGTTATTTATGACTTGCCGAAACTGTCAGTTCAGTTTTTAGGCAGTTTGTTTGGGTTTTAAGCCCATCTTCCTATTTTAGAGTTTTTGAAGTTGAGAAATCAATCTCGGACCAAAAGTTTTAGTAAACGACCTCAGATGAGAATTCTAACAACGATGTTAGCTCCAGAACGTGGATTTTAGGCTAGGTAAGTCTCGAGGATTTCGAACTCATTTTGAGCTATTGGTTGGAAATTGGTAAAAATAAAACGGCGTATGTGGGGCCCATATTTTGTCAGAACAATCTTTGATAAAAATTTTGATGGTTCTGTTGAGTCCAAAATGATAAATTTGGTATGGTAGCAAAGTTTGTTTGCACACACGGGGTTCTGAATGAATCTCAAGTACCCGATCAGAATTCGTTGGGACTTGGGAATTATGTTGGTGTTCAGTATCTGGTGCAGGGCCATTTTACTCTTTGCATTTGTGAGGGGTAGGCCGCTTTCGCAAAGGGTCAGGTCTTTTACCATCGCGTTTGCGCGCCTTCTCTCGCATTTATGATGAAGGGTCGAACCGACCTGATTCTTTCTCTTTATCGCATTCATGACCCTTGCCGTTGCATTCGTGATATTTCATCTTTCTAAGCCTTAGCATTCTCGACCCATCACCAGTATTTGCTAAGGGAATTTTTGTTACCTCTCACAATCACGACTAGAGGGCCTCGCGTTCGCGATGAGCAACCCCCTGCCAGTATATAATCATCCTTTCCCCAAATTTTTAGCCATTTCTTAACCTTTTTCCACCATTATTGGACCTTGAGGCATGGGAAATTATGAAAAATCATCCATTGAAGCTAAGGTAAGCTAATTCAACACCTCTTAATCATTTCCCATTGTTTCCCCATCAAATTATGCTCTTTTCCTTGTAAATTCCTAGAAGTTAGTTTTTGATTTCCTTGTAAATTCCTAGAAATTAGTTTTTGATTTCCTTAACATTGTGGGATGATTTAGGCCCTGATTTGTACTCAAGTCGTGCTCAATTTTTTAGCATGCATTCTTTGTCTTTCGAGGGACTTCATGATGAATTCAATTTCGAAATTCCATTTAAGGGTTCCACGAGCCTATTTTGGATCGAATTTTTGGCCCAGGATTTTATATTACAATAGGATCTTGTTTTACTCATACTAACGTGTAGATTATGATTTTTATAGCATGACATCATTCAGAGATCGTGGAGTAAAGATGATTAATGTATGGATGGTTCGCGATTGTAGTTTGGCTATGAGGTAGGCTACAGTCTACTCTTCTCTTCTCTATGATATCATGTATTGAATAGGTCGCATGCTAGGTAGGGATTATAGGATATGTTTATACCTAGTTGTATCATGGCCTGACCTATTAAGGGGATTTAGATCGAGGTTGATTCTGATCCACTCTTTTTACCACTACTTACTCACTTTGGTCGAGAGAGATTCTGACCCTTTTCTACATTATTTTACCATTTTAGTACCAAATTCAATTTCAAGCAATGGATTTGTAAATTTATACTTATTTAACATTAGTTTGAGTTCAAGCACCCTATTATACTCTTATTTCGCTCTGATACTGGATGAAGTAAATTCGTTATGATGGTTATTAGAAGTCCTAGTTTGGGACCAGGAAGTATATATGGATATCCCGAGTTCCCTATGGATTCTTCTGTCTGGGGACCACGTACCAGAAGAGGTGATATTTATGGGTCCTTCCTTGTGAGCCGGTGAGCCAAAGGAGGTGTATATACATGGTATGTATAGCACTTAGTCGGTATAGTAGTATTGGTTTACATTGCATATATTCATTCATATTATTGCCTAGCACTAGTATAACTGTTTAGCGCTTGTATCTATAGGTCTTATGGGGGTTGTATAGGTTTAAGTTATGGTTATTGTTTGCTAAGTGTTTGTTTATACCTCCGGGCTTATGGGGGCCCAGTTAGAGTATTAGTTGTCCGAGTTAGTTGGTTACATTACTATTTGGGAATAATTGTATAGTTCGTGGAAGGCTGGTTATGGATTGGTACTAGCGGTTATCAGTTTGTTTATGATACCTATGATATTAGATTAGTTTCCCTCAGGGTAGTACCTTCGTATTTGGTTATCAGCATAGCGTAGTTATATATCCACTTTTCTCTAGCTATTAGTACCTTCGTAAGGTATGGTAGTTTATATTTACTTTTCCATTATTATTATAATGTCTCATTTCCTAGATAATTTTTTGTAATGTATTTTCCTGCTTTACATGTTATTTATACTGTATTATCTTTGGATCTCAATCTACCAATGCCTACTAAGTACCTAGTGCTTTGTACTCATACTACACTTTTGCACCCTACAGGTCATAGTACAAGTTCTCACCACTAACATATATTATGCAGAGCTGCCATGGATCGGAGATTTAGGGTGAGCTCCTCACATACGGAGCTATTCTTGCTCTCCCTCAGTTGCTGGACTGATCTTTATTTTGCATTTTGGAGATAGTTCTCTCTCTCTCTCTCTCTATATATATATATATATTATGCTTATCTTGTACTCCTATTTTGTTACAAGATCTTGTACTGACTTCACTAGGTTTTGGGGATATGTTCACTTCCTTCTTGAATACTTTCTCATTTTCATTTAGTATTGCTTCCGCTTTTCTTATTAGTCCGTTACTAGTTGTTTCGGACTATGGATTAGCTTACCTAATGGTTGGTTATGGTAAGTGTCATCATGACCTAAGAAATCAGGTCTTGACAAATTGGTATTAGAGCGTAGGTTCACCAGTGTCATTGGTATAAGAGCTCAGTACCTAGTAGAGTCCTGCGGATTGGTACAGAGACGTGTGTATCCTATCTTTGGGAGGCTATGCAACATTCTTTGGAAATCCCAATTTTGACTCTTATTGTGTGTTTGTACTTCTATAAACCTCCAAGCCTTCTTTTGGCTCCACTCCTTCTCAAATGAATTTTATAAGGTTGTCGATAGATTCGGACAGGACTTCTATGCATGTTTCTAGGGTTTTAACTCAGAGTTAGGCTGGGAGTTAGAGATTGGTGTCGAGGATCTTCACCATCATCCAAAAGCTCTGGGGACAGCCCAAGCTCCAGTAGAGTTTATGACTACCTTAGCTTTTCACGATACTATGTTCGGGGTTTCTAGTCTTTTCTTGGATACTTCACAGTCAGTGGTGGTGTCTGATACATCGAATGGTTTTCAGGCTAGATTTGGGTTCGTAGGTATTCAACAGGGCTCCTTATCAGTTTTAGAGTATGAGATTGGGTTTCTTGAGTGGGCCAGACATGTTTCTATGTTATATGCTACAAAGCATAAAATGGTGCGAGGATTTATCAGAGGATTAGCTTTACCACTCCACTTGGCATCGGAGCATTTGATAGCAGTCAGAGCTACTTCCTCTTAGGTTATTGATCTTGTGAGGACAATAGAGAGGGCATGCCTTACGACATATAGAGGTGGCGGTAAGAGGCCATGCCAACAGTTTAGTTTTAGTAGTATTCCATCCAGAGGTAGGGATCCTCCCAGCAGAGGTCAGCATAACTTGCATCCTATCAGGTTCGTACGGGTAGAGCCTCAGATTTTGGGTGACACTCAGACAGTTAGTGGTGGTCATAGTGGCTATAGTTTTGGTCAGGCATTGTGGGGTATTTAATCTAGGTCTTTGGGCTATGGTGGCCATTTTGGGTCAGCAGGTACAGTTCATCAGAGAGTTCCAGGGGCATGTTTTAGTTGTGGTGAGATTGGTCTTCATTGGTCCAGGGAGTTTCCCCAGCATGGGATTATTGAATAGTCAATACATTTGGATTAGTCACTTAGGGATGGGGCACCTTTGGTTAGAGGTTGTGCCCTTGGTATTTCAGTTGGTCAGATGCTTAGCTTGAGGTCAGACGTATTTAGATTTGTAGTTCTTAGAGAAGGCTAGGGGCTATGACCTCTGATTCTATTATTATAGGTGTGCTTTTGGTTTACTATCTTTTAGTTTCTGTTTGAATTGAGTTGGGGTTTTCATACCCATCGGTGTTCATATGTCTTGATATTACTATATTGACTGTGTAAGCCTTTGTGTAGATTTATACATATATGACTACCTCCGTAGATATTTTCTTTTAGTAGTGGATTGAGTGGATCGGTACGGTAATTTCCTTGGGGTATATCACTTAGGTAAATTCCATTTCTTTTGGCATATTAGCCTTGATGTGATCCTAGAGTGGTATTGGTTGTTTTTAATTTTATGCCACCTCTACTTTATCCTATTGTTATTAGTGTTATTTTTTTTTGTGTTGATCGATTCTTACTTGGTAGAAGGCTAGATTATCATTATCTAGTTAGTATCCCTTTCTTGCAATTTTGGTCCATTTGGCTTAGACGACTACCTTAGGTGGTTAGTTTTCCCTTCTGTCATTAAGGTTAGATCGGTTCTTGAGAGGGCTATAGGAAGGAAGGTTTGGCCTTCCATTTTTTTGTTGTGATTCTAGCAATGGCGACCCTTGTTCTATAGCCCATTCCTAAGGTTGGTAAGTTGAGGTTGTTCTTCTAGTTTGGCTGGTTCATCACCTGGTAGTAGTCCTGATCTTTGTGTGCGTGTTGAGTTGAGTACTCCATTCTTTCTACAATTTCGTTCGTGGTTCAGTTGAGTTGAGAGAGGTTTAAATTGGTGGATTTAGTAAATTCTCATTTTGAGATTTGTTCAGCCTAGTGTGACTTCGTAGGATTCTTTCGCTTAGTAGTGTGTTCATGTGTATCAGTTGTCTATAACCAAAGGGTGTGATTCTAGAGACTGAGTAACAGAGATTATAATTTACTAATTTTCTTGAGATTTGTCTATCGTTAGGACTCTTTGCAACCCCGATGAGTCTTTGGTTATGCCTTGATGTGTTATGCCCCTTAGAAGATGTGGATTTGATCCTTTGTGTCTTTAGCCTGTGGTTTTGCCCCATTGTGATTATGTTCGTTGGTAATGTTAAGCCTTGTGGAAATTGTGGGCTATATGCTTGGTTTTTGAACGTGAAATTGGTTTGAGTATTTGACATTAGTAAAGTCTTATTGGCTCCAGTTATGATTGCTGACTCTTTTGAATGACTACTTAAAAGTTGTGATAAATTTTGGAGTGTGGATGCTTACTCGTCAACAGGATCGGTTTGGATAGTGGGGGCCAAGTAGTTAAACTCCGATGTTGAGATTATAGCTATGAATTGTGTAACTTTATGGAAGCCTCCGTTATTAAATTTAATTCTATAGAGCCTTCGTCGACAGGTTCACTAGGCCTACTCATTACCTATCGACTCAATTTTCTTTAGTTTAGGGAGATTGTCTGATATAGATGTTTGAGAGATCGTTCATTGGCACATGGTGATAGTTTCTACTACTTTTGATCTTGGTTCTTAATTTTCATTAGAATTTTGATTGTCTACTCAGCGGAAAAAGTGTACTCGAGTTGGGCTTAGTGTGGTTTCACCTACAGTTAGTGGGGCATTCTGGAGTAGATTGTTCAGTTTTGAGAGATTGTGCTCCAAACTCATAACTATTTTTTTCGAGGGTTATTGAGACCAGTTAGTGGCTTTGGTAGAGATCACAGACGTTGATCACCACCATTTGTGTATTCAGGTAGAACCTTATGGAGTTGTGTTTTTATGCTAGTCCATGCAGGTTTTGGGTAGGTCAACTTCAATCTACGTTAGTGTGGTACGATTATGTAGACATGACTCGCATGATGTTGGAGAGACTTTGTGTAGTTCAGAATAGACAATAGGTTTGGAAAGACAGGAGAATGTTAGATTTAGAGTTTGGAGTTGGTTGTATGATTCATGCCTTGGGTTGTCTTTAGCCTGGTTGAGTATCCACTTAGTTGTGCTTATTTTAGTGTGATGTTAGTATGTTGTGGTTTGGGTTTGCGTGCTTCAGTCAGGCTTAGTTCAGTTGGAGGCCAGTTGGTTGTTGAGGATGAGTTTGTGGTTATTTTGGAAAGTGAATTTAGGAGGTGAATAAAAAAGAGATACCTTAAGAGAAATCCCTTAGAAGCTATATAGGTACAAGTTATGGTTGTTGTTTGCTAAGTGTTTGTTTGTGGCTTCCGGGATTATAGGGTCTCAGTTAGATTATTGGTTGTTCGTGTTAGCTTGTTACATTACTGTTTGGTTATTATTGTATAGTTCGTGGCTGTCTGGTTATGAATTGGTACCCAAGATTGTCGGTACGTTTTTGATCTCTTTTCTCATTATGATGGTAAGATTTATAATTGCTAGATTACTTTTTGACTATTCACATTTCGGTTAGAGACCCTGATTATGCTAGCGTTAGCTCCCTTATTGTTTATGATACATGTGATGTTAGACTAATTTCCCTAAGGGTAGTACCTTTGTATTTGGTTATTGGCATAACGCGATTGTATATCCATTCTTCTTTAGCTATTATTTGTCTATCATTTTCTTCTTTCCAACTACTACTGTACATTGTATATCTCTCTCTTCACCCTAATATCATATATTGACTAACTACTTACGGTGTTGCACCTTCGTCTCAGATTACTTGTAAGGTATGGTAGTTTATCTTTACTTTTCCATTAGTACTATTATGTCTAGATTCCTAGATAGTTGTCTGTAATGTATATTCCTTCTTTACATGCTATTTATACTGCATTATATTTGGAGTTCAATCGGTCGATGCCACTGAGTACCTCTTGTTAGGTACCCATACTACACTTCTGCACCATGCAGATCACAGTACGAGTTCTTTCCGTTGACGTGTGCATCGTGCGGAGCTGCCATGGATTGGAGATTTGGGGTGTGCTCCTGATGTCTGAAGTTGTTCCTGTTCTCCCTCAGTTGTTGGACTGATCTTTATTTTGCATCTCGGAGACAGTTCTGTGTATATATATTATGCTTATCTTGTACTCCTGTTTTGTTAGAAGCTCTTGTACTGACTTCACCAGGTTTTGGGGATATGTTCACTTCCTTCTTGACTTTTTTCTCATTTTCATTTAGTATTGCTTCCACTTTTCTTATTAGTCTGTTACTAACTATTTTGGACTATAGATTGACTTATCTACTGGTGGGTTATGGTAGGTGTCTTCATGACCTGAGAAATCGAGTCGTGACATGTTAGAGACAAGGCTCCAGGTTCGCATCCTTTTTTCTGCGGTTCTATGTTTGATTTAATTTCTACAATTTTTAATGTTTGTGTCATTTTCACATTATTCTTCTAAGAAAAAAATCTAGAAAATCATGAATGTTGTAACATTAAGGGCATGTTTGGAAAGCCACCCTGTTAATTGAATTTGGTGTAATTACACTCTTTGACATGTTTTGTTAGCCAGGTAGTTCTTGGTCAGCAGGTAATTGAGTTTAACTGGCAGGGGGTAATTTCACTCTCCAATTCACAGGGGGGAAGCTGTGAATTGCTGACAATTACATGGTGTAATTACAAGCTGATTACTTTTTAATTTCTTCCTTTTATTTTTATTTTTTTCATTTTAAGTTGTTTTAAATTTCTATTATTTTAAATTCTTTCTATTTTTATTATTCTAATCTTTTTTTAAATATTTTTTATTTTATATTATTTATATTTCATTTCCTTCTCATTTCCAAATCTTTACTTCTTGTGATTCCATGCAATTTTTCGTATTATCTATTTTTTTATTTATTTTATGTTTATTTTTTTCATTAAGCATAATTTAGTTAGTATTCTAATTTATAAATTAAGTAGAATTCATTGGTGAATAAGGTTATAAACATGGGTTTTCCTTTTCTTTTGAATCATATTTACGTTATGTTGAAATTTAAAATAAGAGTATTATTATTTTTTTGTATTTTGAACTTATGTTATATTTTCAGTTTCAATTTATTTGTTTTATTAGTATTGACATGACATTTCACATTGAAAGTCATTCATTTTTTATTTAGAATTGATATATTATCTTTTTGTCAAATGTTTTAATAATTTTATGACATTATATTTATAATATTAATCTTTTTGTCAAACATACATTTCATGATGTTCTAAAAAATCATGTACTTTATGTTTTTATGATTAATTTAATTAAAATATACTAGTTTGAAAAATATAAATCAATTATTTTTTATAAGAACATATGTTTATTAATTAATATATTTCAAAAGACAATATATATATATATATATATATATATATTAAATATTTAATTTAATATCATTTATAAAGACACTTATTTGTCTAATATAATTTTTTAGTTTTTGATAATTAACTTTTATTTTAAAAATTGAATATAACCATGTAATCACACTTGTGCAACCAAACAACACACTTATAATTACACTGTAATTACATTGTGGCAAACAAACAGGTCATCGTAATTATTAGGCTGTGTAATTATTGGGCTAATAATTACTATCCTAGTAATTACACAAATTTCAATTACCAGGTGGCTTTCCCAACAGACCTAAATCAATATTGAAACTTGAATAGAGGGAAATGAGTGAAGATAAGCTGGTAAATAGTCGTATAATAAGAACTTAAATCAGACTCCTAAAATATGTGTAGCCAGAGCTTGCTTTGCATTGTGCACCTAAGATGAAAAGGAGGCAATTAATGGTGTATATCAGTAGTTAGTAACTTACGTCCCAATTCAATCACTTTTAGGTACTACTAATTGTTCTAACTTGATGGACGATAAGATGGGGAATACTGTCTAACGCAACTAATTATCCAAGTATGGTCTTTGTTTATTCTATCTTCTTCTCTTTTTTTTTTGGCAGCATCAAATTATTCTTCTTTTTAATTTTACCCTCAAAACATATCATCCGGTTTTTTAAAAATAAATACGGATGTGATGAATCTCTTTGTCCCAACATATTTGGCATTATTTCTTTATAGAAATTTTGCACATTTAGGTACTCCTGTATATGGGCAGATTTACTCGATAATGGAGTTATTGTTTGGCTTAAGTTACTTGTGTATTTGTTAAGTTTTTTTTTTATAAAAAAAAAAAATGGGGGCAGGGGAAGGGGAAACAGGGAGGAGAATACAACGTGGAGAATTGAACCCTCACCAATAAAGTGAGAGTTCAAGTAGCCAATCAACTGAGCTAATAAGATTTCACGTAAAGTTGTGTTTGATTGAAATGAACTTTCAAAGTTTGTTGTTGGTTTGGAAGGACCATTCATTTAAAAATTATTATTATTATTTCTTTGCAAATTAATATATCCAATGCAAATTTATTTTGAACTCATCTAACATGTTATTTGGATTACTCGGTTACAGTGCCGTCTCTCCAGTTTAAGAAAAAAGGCAACGACTTTAGTGCCCTAAATCTGAGGGCCTTTTTTTTTTTTTTTCCTCAATAATAGATTATAGATTTTTTTTAAAATATAATATTATTTATCAAAAATAATTTTTTATATAAAAGAAAAGAATTATTAGAAGAAATTTGATATATCTGAAGTGTTATGTCTTAAGAAAGATTAAATGTATTGTTTATATTATCAATTGAAAAAAAAAATATTATAAGAAAATCCATTAAAAAAAAAATTATCAACAACTTAAAATCTCAATAAATTTCAAAAGTAGACTTTAAAATTTTTTAATTTTTCTTAAAATTCTAAGGCCTCCATTCGATTTGGCCTTAGACCACTAATGTGCTTGAGCCGCCCCTACTCGGTTACACAATTGGTATTACTTCGGTTAATCTTTATTACTCCCTTTGTTCCAATTTATGTAGCATACTTTTCTTTTTCGTTCAAAAAAGAATGTCATCTTTCTATAATTAAAAATAAGTTAATTTTTAATTTTTTTTTTTACCGTTAATTAAATGATTTATAGCCTTACAAATGTCTATGATTTATTTTAGACCATAAATTTCAAAAATCTTTTTTTTTTTATTAACATTATGCCGAGTCAAATTTTGCCACATAAGGGAGGGAGTAACTAAAATTAAAATTATTTCAATATACTAACTAAAATAATAGTAATAGCTATTGTCAGGGTAAGATGTTTAATTTCTTAACATTATTTTAATTTATTGTCTGTGTCAAACAAGAATTTTAATCATAATGGAATGTACATAACTTATGTTATTTTATTACTATTATAATGTGTTTGCTTTGTCCACCTGATCATTTCCGTTGGGAAAAATGATTTTTCTAGCTCTTTACAAAAAAAATAATTAGTTTTATGTTCTTTTTACAAGAGATTTTTATTTTTACCCCTAAAAGACCTGAAAAGATTATTTACTTCTATTCAATTGTAGGGGGAGGGGGGGGGGGGGAATCTAATTTTCTCAAGTCGAGTTCAATCAAAATGGTAAGCAAAGTAGAATTTGCAATATATTGTGCATCTACTAACAAGTTACAAAAACATTAATTTGATTGGGTGATAAAAGTGTAAGTCTAAGATGTTAAGATAACATGGTAAGAGCATACAAAAATTCAAAACATGTGCAGGTTTTTTCCAGCAAAAAATATTAATTGACAAATAATATTGATAAGTTGATAAGACAAGCAAAATAAATAATGTGAGAAGAAAATATTTCTCAAGAGAATTAGATATAACCTGAGCAAATATCATAATATTAAACCTGCACCTCCACCCTTTTACAAGAACTCAGAGCTCTGTCCCGACCTCAACTCAAGACTTGACCTAAGCATGAACCCTACTTGAGACCGAATTCCTGACCATGACCTCCAACCTAATTCAAAACTTGATCCTCAACCAGAACCTGGCCTAACCTTAACCTGGACCAGACAGCCACCCCAGCCATAACCTGACACTCGACGTCGACTCAAGACCTAATCCTAACCCCGACCATGATCGCGAACCAAGTTTGGAGGTCAGGGTCGAGGCCAGGGTTAGTGTCTATATTTGAGTCTTGAATTGGGGCTAGGATCGGGTCCTGGGTCTGGTTTTGGAGTCTGATCTCAGATAGGGATTAGGAGTCATGTCTTAGATCAGGGTCGGATTCTGAGTTGTGGTCAAGAGTCGGGTTCCAAGTTAGAATCGGGGTGGGTCTCGAATTGGGGTTGGATGTCAGATTTCTAGTCGTCAAATATTTTGGTGACTTTTAATGAAAAAGATTAATTTCAGAACAAATATGATATCCAGAGTTGATCCAAATTACAATTTCTTACTTCGTGCCAATAATTTCATAGAATAGCAAACAATAAAAGTTAATCTAACACTTCTTCTGAACAAATTATCGTCATACACAAAATAAGAGAAATTTACTACATAATAATTCCAGTTCCTAATGCTTTGTCTTGAAGAATAATTGCTAATGCTTTTTTTAAAAAAAACATTTATATTAATATACAAATATGGTTAGCTAAACGTGCTGCGGAACTAGTAGAATATATAAAGAAAAAATTACCTAATACCACAACTTAACTTATTTAAACTACTTAAAATCCCTACCCTTTTAATTAATTACTTAAATCTCTGATTTACATTCTCTCTCTAAAATCATTGGATACATCACTAAAGCTAAATCCAAACTCCCTTTTACTCGGCTGAAGATCTGCGCCTACCCCCCCCCCCCCCCCCTCTCTTCTTCATCTTTAGTTTCTCCATTAAAGGAGAATTCTGCAATACAACAACAATCAACATAACAACTCGACAATATATTTCCCCCCTAACTTCATCTTCAATTTCTCACTTCCAAGGTTCAGACACTTCTCTCAAATCTCCATTTAAGTTTCTTCTTAATTCTTTGTTTTTTTTTTCTTTTTCTGAACATGATTTTTAAAAAATTGATTTGTTCGAAATTGTCAGCCAATATTTGTTAGATTTTCTTTTCTTAACTCAAATTTTTGTTTTTTAATGGATCGTGATTCATAACCATCTGTTAAATCAAAGAAAAAAAAATGGCGTTTTGATTCTTCGAAAGGGAAAGGTGGTCCTTCAAAACACAAAGTTGTTGAAAAATCAAAAGAGACACTCCAAAAGGTATTTTACATATGTATCGGATTAAAAAATTTGTGAGATACATAATTTTTGCTGTTGAGATACATAAATGACATTATTTTCATGCATGAGACATAATTTTAATTATGTATCTCTCTATAGTCTAATTACTGTATTCTGTATATCGACCAAATAGATTAAAAATGGATGTATCTTAGTAATAAATTTTGATGTTAGATACATAATTAACATCATTTTCATGTATAAGACATAATTTTATATATGTATCTCTCTTTAATATTGAACAAAATTATGTATCTCCACCTAATAACTTCAAAATATGAATGTATCTCAGTCAATATGACTACTAACTAAGTTGATTACTAACTGCTCTTTTATTTTTATGCATCTTAATGAAGGGTATATGTTACGTTGTCAAAGAAGTTCCACCATATCCGTTAAGGTTTGACAGTTTTTGCAAGGCTAAAATTCTAGAAGATTTTAAAGACTTGCAACAAAAAGATAAGAGAGGACAAACTTATTTCTATAAGAAGAATGACGCTCCTTGTCTTTTGAATATCAAAATTTTAACTAATTATGTTTTTCTGGGGATTTTGAAATCACATTACAACTGATGAGCATGATTTGCTCATCAATTAAGAAGATTTCTGTTTTTTTTCCCCCTTTTTTAACGCACATTAACTTCATTTTAGAATGTATCTGTTAGGATGTATCGGGTGTCAAATTATGTATCCGAAAAAATAAATCAGGGATTATACGTAATATTGTTAAAAGTAGGGATAAGGAATAATTAGGGGTAAACTTGTTGGGATTTATGTAAGTTTTACATATATAAATTTCACAAACAATTATGTCCATTTGATACCAAACACATATGGAAGTTTCATGACAACACAAAGAAGACTGGAGCTTGTGAATTTCAAATTTATTCTATTTTAAAATATATGGCGTATTACCCACTTTATTAAAATACCTTAAATTTTATATCGTATTCAACCAGCTTGCACATGTTTCTCACATATTTGTTTTTAAATTAAAATTAAAACAAACTAATGTCGCATATATCTTTCTTCCTTGTTTCTCGAACAATAAAGCTAATTTGACAACAAACAAACAAAAAACAGATTATTTGACAAGCAATTGCTTATCTCGCTCATAATTTCATCTCAAAGTTTCAAGTAGAACTTGTAAGAACCACATGTCTCTTAATGACACTTTTGTGGTTCACATATTATGATAATTTATTTTATTTTATGTTTTCCCAATTAAGTAATAAAATCAAATGTGTGAATTTTGGTGGCTAGAATTACCCGGTGCCTATGCTGGTGGGATATAGCAAGTACCCAATGGAATAGTAGAGGTGTGCACAAGCTATTTCGGATGCCAATTCTTTTTAAAAAAAATTGATCTATAGAGAAAAGCTCAGACTTAACTTGAGTTGAATCTTTCACTTGAACAACAAAGGGTGAATAAATAAAAGATTTGATCTATTTAGAAAACCTCAAACCTAACCAGAGTTTAATCTGTCAATTGAGCAACAAAGAAAAAATCAATAAAAGAATTGATCGATTGAGAAAAGTTCAGACCCATCCTAAGTTGAATCTGTCACTTGAGCAATAAAGGAAAGAGGAATAGTTGGTAGCATATTTGAAAGCGAAATGTGTATGCAACTAAATATGGTGCAAAAAGAGAGACATGGAGGGGTAGAGGGAGAGAGAGAGAAAGGAGAGGCAAAGGGAGGAAAGGAGGAAGGGAGGGGAGAGGGAGGGAGGGTTGATAACAATTCTTACCAATCGAAGGAAGTTATATTTTATGAAAAGCACTTCCTTTCCTTTATAGCAACACTAGAGAAAAACATGAAAAGAAATGAAATGAGGAGATAGAGTAGTCGGACAGTTTGCATAAGTACCACTCAAGCTATATGTGATATCCTCTTTCTACGATTACTAAAACTTATCCAAAAGAGAATAGAATCAATAAATTTCACAAACAACTATGTCCATTCGATCCCAAACACATATGGAAGTTTCATGACAACACAAAAAAAGACTGACGCTTGTAAATTTCAAATATAATTTATTTTTGAAAAATAATATATGGCATATTACCCAGTTTATTAATCAATACCATAAATTTTATATTGTATTCAACCAACTTGCACATGTTTTGCGCATAATTGTTTTTAAAATTCAAATAAATTAGTGTCATGCGTATATCTTCTTCCCCATTCCTCGAACACTAAAGCTAATTTGTCAACAAACAAACAAAAAATAGATTATTTGACAAATAATTGCTTACCTCGCTTATTGCAACTCAAAGTTTCAAGGAGAACTTGTGTCAAACTCGATTTCTCAGGTCATGATGGCAACTACTATAACCAATCAGTAGGTAAGCCAACTCATAATTCGAAACAACGAGTAACAGACTATCAAGGGAAAAGATGAAAGCAGCGGAAAATAACTCCAATAAAGAAACTAATATAGAGAAGTAACCTCAAAACCTGGTGAAGTCAGTACAAGAGCTACTAAAATATAAGAGTACAAGGTAAGCATAATGTAAACATATACAAAGTCATCTCTGAAATACAAAATAGAGATCAGTTCAACAATTGAGGGAGGGTAGGAACAACTCCGGAAGTCAGGAGCTCATCCCAAATCTCCGATTCATGGCTGCTCCGCATGATGCACACATCAACGACGAGAACTTGTACTATGATCTGCAGGCTGTAGAAGTGTAGCATGAGTACCAAACACGAGCTACTTAGTAGGCATCAGTCGATTGAGCTTCAAAGATAATGCAAGTATAAATAGCATGTAAAGTAGGAATATAACGTACAAGCAACTATTTAAGAAACAAAAATAATAATGCTAATGGAGAGGTAATGATAAACTATCTGATACTCCAAGTAATTCGGGACAAGGTGCGATACCGCGAGTAGCCAGTCAATATACAATAGTAGGGTAAAGAAAGAGATATACGATATACAATAATAGTAGGAAATAAAGAAATGATATACAAATAGTAGTTAGAGAAGAGTGTATATACACCGCATTATATAGATAACCAAATACGAAGGTACTACTCTGAGGGAGCTAGTCCAACATCACCGGGGTCATAAATATTAAGGGAGCTAACACTAGCATATTTGGGGTCTCTAATCGTAAGATGCATAATCATAAGATAATCTAAACAATAATAAACCTTACCATAACAAGGAGATCAGAAATGTATCGACAACCTCAGGTACCAATACATAACCAACCTGCCACGAACTATACAATAATAACCAAACAATAATGTAATCGGTTAGCCTAGATAACCAATAACCTAACCGGGCCTCCATAAGCTTGAAAGGCACAAGCAAGCACTCACCAACCAACAACTATAACCTGTACCTATACAGCCCCATAAGGCCAATAGATACAGGAGCTAAACAATTATACTGGTGAAAGGCAATGCATAAGAATGAATGAAAGTCATGAAAGAACCAGATAATGAAAGATAAACCAAGTACCATATCTGACACAAGTGTATACACCTCCTCTAGCTCAGTAGCTCGCAAAGGCAGGATCTACAGCGACCATCCTTCTCTGGTACTATGACTCATAGGATGAAGGGGCCCATAGGGGACTCGGGATATCCGTATACACTGCATGGTCCTGAACTAGGACTTCCATTATCCATCATAACAAATCTACTCTGTCCAGTACCGGAGAGATATAAGAGTATAATAATTGCTCAGACTTAAACCGAGGCTAAATAAGTATAAGTCTATAAATCTATTGCCCTAGATTGAGTTCGGGACTAAAATGGTATAATAATGTTGAAAGGGTTGGAATCTCCCTTGATCGAAGTGAGTAAGTAGTGGTAAAAAAAATGGATCAATAATGGACCGGAATAAGCCTCGGTCTAATTTCTAAAGTAGTAGTATATTTAGTTTAAAATATGATATTCCAATAATAAGGGTGGTACGACTTCCGTTTTAAAAGAATTAATTTTAAAAGTGAAAAAGTGAGAATAAATCCCTTTTTAGAAAATAGTAGTAAAACCAAGGTTCTAACTAGAATCATACCACTAAATAAGCGTAAATACATCTAAATGCATGCATGCCATCACCAGTATTCAAACAATACAAACGTAAGCGTCCAAGCGTCTATAAACTACAACCACATCCTTTCAAAGTATAGAAAACTAACCTGGGTCCAACTAGTATCGTAACCGCGACCTCGAGCCTAACAATATATACCCAACAAGATATTAGAACCATAATCTAGAAAACTAAGGTAAACAAGGGCATAAGGCTACTAGGAGGATCTAACCGGGGATACCATCCAATTCACTAAATAATGTGGTAAGTTTCATAATAAGGGATCCTTCATGTCAATCTATGGTTAAACAGGTTCATAATCCGGTGTAATTGAATCCTACAACCATAATAGGTATTCTAGGCTAAGGCTCGAATTACATTTCTATTCTAAATTCTCTAAATGGTTCAAGTCACGATACAACTAGGTATAAACCTATCCTATAATCTCTCCCTAACATGTGATCTATACAATACACAATCTTATAGAGAAGAGTAGACTGAAACCTACCTCGTAGCCGAATCGTAGTCTCAAACCATCCATGAACCTCTTGTCTTTGCCCCACAATCTCAAAAATAATATCGCGCTATCACAATCATAATCTACACATTTATACGAGTAAAACAACACATTTATACGAGTAAAACAACACCCATATTACAATATAAAATTCTGGGTCAAAAATTAGATCTAAAATGGGCATATGGGGCCCGCAAATAATATTTCAAAATTGAATCCGTCACGAGGTCCCTTGAAGGACAAGGAATGGAAGCTCAAAAGTTGAACACAAACGGAGTCTCAATAGGGTTGAAATCAGCCATAAGAGAAAAAGGAAAACAAAAAAGAAATAGAGAAAATTACGGAGAATTAGGACAAAAACTTACAAATAAATTAATAGGAAATGATCACTTTAACGTACTCTACTCACCCCACCCCACCCCAATTCCAAATTATGATTTCCCATAAGTTCTTGAGCTTCTAGGACCTTTAATGGCGGAAATGGTGGAATGGGATTTTTGAATCTCAACTTTACATAGAAATGATGAGAAACGGAATAAGTATTCTTTGAAAATGAGCAATATGAAGTTATAATCACATGGACAATGATTATACGATAAAAACGCATCGAGAATCGCCTAAAGTGGAACTTCCTAACTCCTAAAATGTCAAAAATATGAAATGGGTGCGATTTGTCTTAAACTCAGTGATTGCTGCTTAAGAGGCACTTTGTCTACTTATGTGGCCTGCTCAAAGGGTCAAACTACTGCTAAAGCTGCCACGCCAGCACCAATAACTTCCAAAACATGTTTTTGACCCTCAAAACTCATCTAGAACCCTATGAACATGAACCAATAGTGAGAAATGACCTGGAGGGTCATTACAATATCCACTACTAAAAGGACTTTCGTCCTCTAAAGTCAATAGATAGAAAGAGCCCGAAAGCTCAAAAGGATGAGGTACTGGGACCGAATTCCCCGAGCAAGACTCCCCAGGTAACCTATAAGGTAAAGCAACGCTTCCAAGGGGTTTTGCTAAAGGTATCCCTTTTTTCTTCACATCCTAACTTTACTTTCCAAAATAACCACAAACTCATCCTCAAAACCCACTGGCCTCCAACTGAACCGAGTACGACTGAAGCATGTAAACCCAAACAACTACATACTGACACCACACTGAGACAAGCACAACTAAGTGGATACTCAACCAGGCAAAAGACAACCCACGACATGAACCGTACAACCAACTCCAAACTCCAAATTTGACATTTTCTTCCCTTTCCAAACTTGATGACTACTCTGAACTGCATGGAATCTCTCTAGTATCATCGGAGTCTGTCTGTATAATCCTAGCATATTAACCTCAAATAGGGCTGCAACCAAGTTACATAATCGATAGCTATAATCTTAACACCGAAGCTAAACTACTCGATCTCAACTATCCAAACCGATCATCTTGACGAGTAAGCATCCATACTCCAAAATCTATCACAACTTCCAAACGATTATTCAAAAGAGTCGATAATCACAACTGGAGCCAACAAACCTTTACTAACGTCAAATACTCAAACCAATCTCACTATCAAGCATATACCCAATAATTCCCACAATGGCTGAAACTGAAATATTGCTAAAGAACACAATCACAATTGAGGAAAACCACATGCTAAAGATACACGCAATCAAATACATATCCGCTGAGGGTATAACACCTCAGGGCATAACCAAGAACTCACCAAGGCTGTAAAGAGTACCAATAGAATCCAAATCTCGAGCAACTTAAAAAATACAATCTTAGCCTAAATCTGGTCAAACCAATACTCGATCTATGGCAACGAATACTCACTCAAAAAAGACACCTGCTTTGGTTACCACATCTAATACCCAAGGACATACCACCAAGCAAAAATATTTTACGAAGTCATATTAGGCTAAATAAATACCAAAAATGAGAAATTTCTGAATTCACCTATTTAATCCAACCTTAACTCAATTGAACCATGAATCGCACTATAGAAGAACAGAGTAACCAATTCAACCCCAATGCCAAGATCAAGACTACCACTGGTAACGTATCATACAAATTAGAATAACAAACCTCAACTTACCAACTTGAGGAACTGGCTATAAAAAAGGGTTGCCAACTCTAAAATCACAACAAAACCATGAAAGGACAAACTTTCCTTCACTTCTACAGCCCACTCAACAACCGACCTTACCTTGCTGAAAAAAGGGAAAACCAACCAACTAAAGTAGTCATCTAAGCCAAATAGACAAGAATCGCAAGGAAGGAGATACTAGCTAGATAACGCTAGTATAGCCATCCACCAAGCAAAAATCAATCAAAGTTTAAATAATACCAAAAGTAACAACAGTAACAATATAATCACTAGTATAAGGTGCAAGTGGCACAAAAATAAAAAACAACCAGTACCACTCTTGGATCACGTTAAGGCTAAAATGCCAAAGGAAAGGGACTTTACCCAAATACTACACCCAAAGGAAATTACCACACCAATCCACTACTAAAAGAAATCATCTACGGGGGTAGTCATAGATGTATAAATCTATACAAGGCCTTACAATAATTAATATAGTAATTTCAAGGCACATGAACACCGATAAGTATGAAAACCCCAACTCAATTCAAATTGAAATCAAAAGATAGAAATTCAAAAGCATACCTATAATAATGGAATCTGAAGCCATAGCCTCTGACCTGCCTAAAGAAGTAAGAATCTAAACTCGTTCGAACCCACACTAAACATCTAAACGATCAACTGAAATATCAAAAGCACTGCCTCTAACCGAAGGTGCCCCAACCATATGAGACTGATCTAACCACACTAACTAACTAATAATACCTCGTCGGGGACACTTTCTAGACCAATAAATGGTCTCTCTACAGTCATAGCAAACTGCTGAAGCTCTAACTTAGCAAAAAATACGAACTGGCCCAAACTGGCCTACCAACTCACGCCTGGGGAACTCCTAGACCAATGACCAATCTCACCACAATCAAAATATGCCCTTGGAACTCTCTGATGCACTGTACCTACAGACCCAAAACTCTATCCACTATGACTACCACGACCTACCTGAGAGCCACTTATAGTCTGAGGTGCTACCTGTATGGGCTTAATAGGCTGTAAGTGATGCTGACCTCTACTAGGAGGATCACTACCTCCAGACGAAATACCACTAACACTATACTGACGACATGGCCTCCTAATACCACCTCTATATGTCACAAGACATGCCCTCTCTATAGCCCTCACATGGTCAACAACTTGAAAGAAAGAAGACCCAGTTGCTATTAAATGCTTTGACACCAAGCAGAGTGGTAAAGCTAATCCTTTGATATATCCATGCACCAACTCATGCTCGGTAAGATATAACACAGAAATATGTTTGGCCCATACAAGAAACCCAATATCATACTCTGAAACTAACAGAGAACACTGTTGAACACCAATAAATCCAACTCTGGGTTGAGAACCACTCGATGTACCAGACACCACCTCTGACTGTGAAGTATCCACGAAAAGACTCAGAATCCCTAACATGTTATCTTGAAAAGCTAAAGCGATCACAAATCCTGCCAGAGCCTAGGCTAGCCCCAGACCCTCTGACCGACCCTGAAGATCCTCTATATCAACCTCTAACTCCCTAGCTTGATGCTGAGCTGAAACTAGTAACACGCGTAGAAGTACCGTCTACATCTATCAACAACCTCGTGCTATCCATATGGTAAGTCATAAATGACCTGTAGCCACTACAGGAAGGCACGAAACACCAAAAATATACGAAAATTGAGAAAATAACCTGGAGGATTATTAGAACTTGTAAGAACATGTCTCTTAGTGACACTTTTGTGCTCACATATTATGATAATTAATTTTATTTTAGGTTTTCCTAATTAAGTAATAAAATCAAATGTGTGAACCTCGGTGGCTAGAATTACCCAGTATCTATACCAGTGTGATATAGCTGGTACCCAGTGGAATAGTAGAGGTGTGCATAAGCTATTTCGGAAACCAATTCTTTTTTAACAAAATTGATCAACAGAAAAAAGCTCATACCTAACATGAGTTAAATCTTTCACTTGAGCAACAAAGGGAATATAAATTAAAGATTTTATCTAGTAAGAAAAGTTCAAACCTAATCTTAGTTGAATTTGTCACTTAAGCAACAAAGAAAAAATCAATAAAAGAATTGATCGATTGAGAAAATTCCAGACCCATCCTAAGTTGAATTTGTAACTATAGAAACAAAGGAAAGATAAATAATTAGTAGCAAATCTAAAAGCAAAATGCGTAGGCAACTGGATATGATGCAAAATGATAGATGGGGAGGGGTAGAAGGAGAGGGAGGGACTGTAAAGGGAGAGGGAGGGAGGGTTAATAACGATTCTTACTAAGCGAAGGAAGTTATATTTTATGAAAAACCATTCCTTTGCTTTATAGCAACACTAGAGAGAAACCTGAAAAAAAAATTGCATGAGGAGATAGATCTAGCAGGCGAACACTATTTCCTGTTAAGATATAGAGAAAAGGCATAAGTACCACCCCAAGCTATATGCGAAGTCCTCTTCCACCGATTACTAAATATTATCTAAAAGTAAATAGAAAAAATGAATTACACAAACATGTACATATATGTCCATTTAATCCCAAACAAATATTGCAGTTTCATGACAACACAGAAAAAGACTGAAGCTTGTGAATTTCAAATTTAAGTTATTTTTAAAAGTAATACATGACATATTATCCAGTTTATTAATCAATACCTTAAATTTTTTATTGTATTCAACCAAATTGCACGTGTTTTGCACACAATTGTTTTTAAAATTACAACAAATTAATGTCACATGTATATCTTCTTCCCCGTTCCTCGGACACTAAAATTATTTTGTCAACAAACAAACAAAAAATAGATTATTTGACAAACAATTACTTACCTTGCTTATTTCATCTCAATGTTTCAAGTAGAACTTGTAGGAACCACTCATCTCTTAATGAAAATTTTGTGCTTCATATATTATGATAATTTATTTTATTTTATTTTTTTCCCAATTAAGTAATAAAATCTGATGTGTGAATCTTTGTGGCTAGAATTATTAGGTACCTATACTGGTGGGATAGAGAAGGATGTCAGTGGAACAGTAGTGGTGTGCACAAGCTATTTCGGACACCAAATTTTATTTTTTTAAAAAAAAATTGATCTATTGAGAAAAGCTCAGACCTAACTTAAGTTGAATCTGTCACTTGAGCAACAAAGGAAAAATAAATAAAAGATTTGATTTATTGAGAAAATCTCAAACCTAACTTGAGTTGAATATGTCACTTGAGCAACAAAGAAAAAATCACTAAAAGAATTGATAGATTGATAAAATTTTAGACACATCCTAAGTTGAATTTGTAACTAGAGAAACAAAGGAAAGATAAATAGTTAGTTGCAAATCTAAAAGCAAATGAGTATGCAACTGAATATGATGCAAAAAGATAGACAGGGAGGGGTAAAGGGAGAGAGAGAGAGAGAGGAAAGGGAGAGGAAGGGATAGAGGGAGAGGGAGGGAGGGAGGGTTAATAATGATTCTTACTAAGCGAAGGAAGTAATATTTTATGAAAAGTCTTTCCTTTGCTTTATAGCAACACTAGAGGGAAACCTGAAAAGAAATTGCATGAGGAGATAGATCTAGTAGGCGAACACTATTTCTTGTTAAAATAAAGAGAAAAGGAATAAACACCACCCATGCTATATGCGAAATCCTCTTTCATCGATTACTAAAACTAATCCGAAAGTGAATAGAAAAAATGAATTACCCAATCATGTACAATTATGTCCATTCAATCCTAAACACATATTGCAGTTTCATGACAATACAGAAAAACACTGAAGCTTGTGAATTTAAAATTTAAGTTTTTTTAAAAAAATAATACATGACGTATTATACCATTTATTAGTAAATACCTTAAATTTTATATTGTATTCAACCAACTTGCACGTGTTTTGCACATAATTGTTTTTAAAATTCCAACAAATTAATGTCACGTGTATATCTTCTTCCCCGTTCCTCGAACATTAAAATTATTTTTTCAACAAACAAACAAAAATAGATTATTTGACAAACAATTACTTTCATCGATTATTTCATCTCAAAGTTTCAAGTAGAACTTGTAAGAACGACAAATCTCTTAATGAAAATTTTGTGGCTCACATATTATGATAATTTATTTTATTTTATTTTTTCCCAATTAAGTAATAAAATCTGATGTGTGAATCTTGGTTGCTAGAATTACTGGGTACCTATACTGGTGGGATATAGCAGGACCTCAGTGGAATAGTAGAGGTGTGCACAAGCTATTTCGGACACCAATTTTTTTTTTTTAAAAAAATTGATCTATTGAGAAAAGCTCATACCTAACTTGAATTGAATCTGTCAGTGAGAAGCAAAGGGAAAATAAATAAAAGATTTGATCTATTGAGAAAAGCTCAAACCTAACCTGAATTGAATCTGTCACTTGAGCAACAAAGAAAAAATCAATAAAAGAATTGATCGATTGAGAAAAGTTTAGACCTGTCCTAAGTTGAATGTGTCACTAGAGAAACAATGGAAAGATAAATAGTTAGTGGCATATCTGAAAGCGAAATGTGTATGCAACTTTATATGATGTAAAAAGATAGACGAAGAGGGGAAGAGAGAGACGGAGAGCGAGGGGAAGGGGGAGGGGGGAGGGAGAGTGGGAGGGAGGAAGGATTGATAGCTAGTACAAAATATATATAGAGATCATCCTTTGTAATGTTCATAGGTATAATTAGGTAGCAGATTTATAGGAATCCCTCTTTATTTTCTTTCCTAAGTTAGCACCTATGTATTGTATTTCTACGTTGCTTACGTGTTGGAATAAAATATCAATTAAACTTCCATTTGAATATAGGGTATAAGAGCCTATAGGCTCCTTGATCTTGTTTCGGTTTTTCTTCAAATGACAGCTCGATCGTGTGTTACTGCCTTTAAGAAATAAGCTTAGATTTTGAATCGATTACTTCTAAATTGGTCAAGTTGTTTCACCACCACTGTAGGAGGAGGCAGATCACCATTTCTTGTCGGAACATACTTCTCCAGCAACTAGGAGTGAAGTGAGTGACCCTCACGCACTACCTATATCTCTAGTCAGCCTCTCACATGTCGGTTCATGGTGGCACGTGCTCCATCAGAATCATTCAGGGGTGAACTTTCGGTGCCATCTCATCAGTCTCAATATAATCCATATTTTATCTGGTGTTGAAACACTGATTGGAGAGCTTTTCATCACTTATATGTTCATATTTTCCCTGTAGCTTTTACTATTTGGATCTGAATTTCAATTTGGTACTGCTGCTACTGCTGAGCTCTTCTCAAATATCAAATTACTTGATTTCTAGTTCCTTTATTCTCTGCATCTACTTTGTTGTTGATTTTGAATTAATTTTGTATTTGACTATCGTCTATAATTATTTTGTTGGGCAAGTTGGCTGCAAATTTCTTGGAATCTAATATTATTGAGGATCTTTTGTAGCTAGGCTATTCTTAAGTTCCTTTTTATTGCATTGGTGATCCTAAAGAATTGTCTTTTCATTATTGGATTTGCTGGTCTTTTTGTTGGCTTCTTCTATATTAATATTTTGAGATTTGAGTTGGAAAATATAACTCAAATAATTAGAAAGGGGGAAATATGGCTACAAATCAGAAGGGTAAGACAATTTTAGTTTAGATGGATGTGTTTGCAGCGTTCTCTCAGTATCGAGAATCCCTTAAGGAATTCACTTCAGTGGCTACCCTTGCTGATTCAAGAAAAGAATGTTTTGTCTCCTCTTCGCATAATTGGGTGATTGATTCAGGTGCTACAGACCACATGACGGTTAATCCTAATATATTTTCTACATGTTGATCACACAAAGCACCCTCTCAAGTAATAGTAGCCGATGGGTCAACATGTAATAATGTGGGATTTGGGACCGTCAAAGCTGCCTCCTCTATTACCTTGTCATTCATTTGTGTTAAATCTACCAAAGTTGACCTCTAATCTGATTTATGTGAGTAAACTTACTAGAGATCTTAATTGTTATCATTCCTTCTTTCCCAATCAATGTTTATTTTGTAATCTTATGACGCATAAGGTTATTGGTAAAGGACGTGTAATGTAATTGGTGATATATATATCCTTGATAACTATGAGCGTAGATTTACTGCCTGCTCAAGTGCCTTGTCTCCATTTAAAGCACATTGTTGATTGGGACATCTTTTTTTACCTTTGTTAAAGAAGCTCTGTCCCCAATTTCAGAATGTTCCTTCTTTGGAGTATGAATCATGTCAACTTGCAAAACATTATCAAAGCATGTTAGGTCAAATGGTTAACAAACAGGTTGAGTAAGTTTTTGAGCTAATTAATTTTGATGTTTGGGTACCATGTCCTGTCGTTTCCAAAACTAGACACGAGTATCTTATCACTTTTGTGGCTGATTTCTCTAGGATGACTTAGATTTATTTTATGAGAAACCGTTACACGAAGTGTTTACTCATTTTTTACCTTTTGTACTGAAGTCAAAACTCAATTCAATGCTTCGGTGCATATTCTAATGAATGATAATTCTAAAGAATACATGTCAGAAGTATTTCGATCGTACATGAGACACAATGGTATTCTACATTAGTCATCATATGTTGATACACCTTCTCAAAATGGAGTTGCTGAAAGAAAGAATAGGCATTTACTTGAGACAGCTCAGGTACTTTTGTTCCAAATGAAGGTTCATAAACCATTTTGGGCTGATGAAGTTTCTGCGGTTTGCTTTCTTATTAATAACATGCCATCAACTGTGCTTGTTGGTAATACGCCTTACAATTTTCTTTTTCCAAGCAAATTATTATTTTTGGTAGAACCAACGGTATTTGAAAGTACATGTTATGTTCGAGATGTTCTGCCATTTGTTACCAAGTTGAACCCTAAGGCATTGGAGTATGTTTTCTTAGGTTATTCTCGTCTCCAGAAAGGGTATCAATGATATTCTACTGAGCTTAGAAAATATCTAGTGTAGAATGACGTGGAATTTTTAGAGACAACACCATTCTTATATAGCCCTCCCAGTTCTACAAGTCAAGAGGCGGAAGATGAGAGGTTAGTTTATCAAGTTACTCAGGTTGTGCAGTCAGGTGATGTTATTCCTTCATCTTCTAGTTATTTTATTGAGCACCAACTGAATATTGTGCCTTCAGCATCTGTTCTAGAAAGATCAACAATTGTTCAAGTTTATTTGAGGAGACGAGAGACCTATGATACATGCCCTTCACCAGTACCTTTGCCATCAAATCATCCTCCATCCGATCCTCCAAAAAATCTTGAGCTCCCTATTGCTCTTTGTAAAGGAACACAAACTTGCAAATCTATATATTCCATTGCTAACTTTGTTTCCTATTATCGCTTATCTTCTACATCAAGATCCTTGATTGCTTCTCTAGACTCTATTTCTGTACCTAAAACTGTGAAGGAGGCTATGCATCATCCTAGATGGTCAAATGTGATGCTTGAGGAAATACATTCATTAAGGGGAAATCCCATATAAGATTTGGTAGATTTACCCAATGGGAAGAAACAAGTGGGATGTAAGTGGGTGTTCACAGCTAAAGTTAATCCATATGTTTATGTGGAAAGACTTAAGGCAAGACTTGTGACTAAAGGATATACTCAGACTTATGGGGTGGATTATTCAGATATCTTCTCTCCAGTTGCCAAACTTACCTCTGTCTGCTTGTTCTTTTCTTTAGCTGCTTTTGAGACTTGGCCTTTACATTAGTTGGATATCAAGAATGCCTTACTTTATAGTGATCTTTAAGTGGAAGTGTATATGGAGCAACCATCCAGTTTAATTGCTCAGGAGGAGTAGGAAAATCTTTCATTTGAAGAAGTCCTTGTATGGTTTAAAGCAGAGTCCCCGAGCTTGGTTTGGTAAGTTCAGTCAGGTAGTTCAGGAATTTGGACTAAAAATGAGCAAATGTGATCACTCTGTGTTCTATCAACTATCTGCAGCCGTCACTATTCTCTTTGTGATATATATTGATAACATTGTCCTCATGGGAGGTGATTCTAAGGGGATTTCTTCCCCTATGTCTTTCTTGCATACTAAGTTTTGAACGAAGTACTTAGGCCAGTTGAATACTTTTTAGGAGTAGAAGTAAGTAAAAGAAAAAAGGGAATTCTTCTATCTCAAATAAAGCATATTCTTGACCTACTTGCAGAAACTGAAAAGTTAGCAGCGAAACCTTGTAGTACTCCAATGGTTCCAAATGTTCTTCTTATGAAAGATAATGATGACCCTTTTGATTGTCTAGAGAGATATAGGAGGATAGTTGAGAAGTTAAACTACCTCATGGTGACTCTTTCGGATATTGTTTTTTCGGTAAACGTTGTTAGTCATTTCATGTCCAGAACTACGGTCAAACATTGGGTAGCTTTGGAACTGATTCTATGTTACTTTAAAAGAGCTCATAGACTTGGAATATTGTATAGCAATCACAACAATACTCGTATTGAGTGTTTTGCTGATGTTGACTGGGCTGGTTCCCAAATTAATAGAAGATCCACTACAGCCTATTGTGTCTTTGTTGGAAGGAACTTGGTAGCATGGAGGAGTAAAAAGCAAAGTGTTGTATCTCGATCTAGTGCAGAATCTGAGTATAGAGCTATATCATAGTCGACATGTAAAGTTATGTGGATATATAATATTTTAACTGAAATTAGGGTAAAGCATCATATGCCAACAAAACTTTGGTGTAATAATCAAGCTGCTCTTCATATTGCCTCAAAACCAGTGTATCATGAAAGACCTAAACATATTAGGTTGATTGTCACTTTATTCGTGAGAAGATTCAGGAGAACTTGATTTCTACAAGCTACTTGAAGACAGGAGAGCAACTAGCTCATTTGCACACAAAAGTGGTTAATGGGACTCGAGTTAATTACCTTTGTAACAAGTTGGGCGTGATTAATATCTATGCTCCAACTTGAGGGGGAGTGTTACAAAATGTATATAGACATCATCCTTTCTAATATTCATAGGCATCATTAGGTAGCAGATTTATAGGAATCTCTATTTATTTTCTTTTCTAAGTTAGCACCCATGTATTGTATATTTATACCTTTCTTACATGTTGGAATAAATTATCAATTAAACTTCCATTCGATTACAATAATGATTCTTACCAAGCAAAGGAAGTTATATTTTATGAAAATCCCTTCCTTTCTGTCACGATCTAATTTATCAAATCATGATGTCACCTACTTTAACCCACCAGTAGGTAAACCAAACCATAGCTCAGAATGAAGAGTAATAGGCTAACAGGCAAAAGATAGAGGAATAAGAGTAACACAGTAATAATATATGACTTGAAGAGTAATATATATATATATAAACATGCATGTTGTACAAGAGAGGAGGAAAGGAAAAAATATACAAAAATGAGTTCCCCCAACACCTAGTATGGTCAGTACAAGAGCCACTATAACAAAAAGAGTACTTGACAATGTCAAAATATACAACGTAGTTTCAGGATACAAAATAAGATTATCATAAAAGCAGAAGGAGAAGGATAAGCTACGGACACAGAAAGCTCACCCAATCTCTAGTCAACAACACATCCCGAGTTCAATGTCAACGGAGCTGACTCGTTGGAACCCTGTGCAACTCCAACAATTTCAGCCAACACCAAAAATCTTGATCAGATGTTCAAGATTCATTTAAAACAAAAAACTATGCTAACCTACTACATTCAGCATTTTAGACTCAACAAAATTATCAAAATTCCATCAGAGGTTGTTTTGACAAAAAGTGGATCCCACTGATATGTCATGATCACATGACACTTTCGATGCTTAAAACAAGGAAAATATGCAATAACTTGGGTATATCTTGTGGGTATGATGTGTTTTCTGTACTACTTTGCAGGGAAATAGGTTATGGATGTGAAATGGAGATAAAGTGAAGAATAATGCATAAGAATGGAGAAATTGAAGATGAAAGAGTCAAGGTGTAACCCCAGGGGTGAGTCACGGCAGAGAATTATGTCTTGTAGGTACACTCACGTGACATGAGATGGTACCGTGGATCAACTTCAGATAGGTGGAATTACAACCTGCTTCCCACGACAGACATCCACATGCCGTGACTCAACTCACGTGACGTGAATGGGTACCGTGAATAGACTTCAGAGATTGTGTGGTGCTGCCTGATTCTCACGACAGGGACCCACGTAACATGGCTTGGTTCCATGATACCAAACCACGATACCATGGAAAATTACCGACTTTAGTCTCCTATTTTGTTTGGGACAGGATTCATATTGTAACTATAAATACCCCTGTATTGTCCTATGTGCAGGAGTTAGCCATTAAATTGTTTTGAGATAGTTTTTCATTATTTTGAGTTCATAAGCATATTGTTGGATTTTGTAATCTTGGAACATCAATTCCCGAGTTTTATTTATCATTGAGATTTCAGAGTTTCTTCATTATTGTGAGTTTACAATTATCTTTTCATCCTTGAATTCTTATTGTGCTCTTGTGAACATGAGTAGCTAAAATCATTAACTAGGGTTGTGTGAACCATGAGGAATTAATGAAATGAGTTAAGTGCTAAGCAATTCTGAATCGGTGTGAATGCATGTATTGTTATTTTCTTCGTTGTGATTGATATTCTAACGGTTGCAAACATTATAAACTCACATGTATTCTATACTTTCTTGAGAGAGAGGTAGAGATTGGGAAAAGGAAATAACAACAGAGATTTGAAGCTATCAACTTTCATCTAATAACTTGAGCCTTAGCAGGAATAGTTATCTGAGATCCAGGAAAAGGGTTAGTAGTGCGACGCTCGGAGATCGAGAAGAGAAGTGTGAAATTCGTCTAACCAAGGTCGAGAGACGTTTAGATGAACATATCTTGTCAGATTTTACATGCAATGCAGCGGGATAGTTTTGTCGGCACAAGTAACCGGTAGAGTTAAGGAATAATTGGGGATCACAGTCTTAGTGTATTTCTCATATTGAAAACAACTTCAAAGAATCAACACTTGTTACTATCACTACTTGTTTACAAATATTTCCCCTTTTTTACTTATTTGCCAACTACTAGAACAAGAGCTCAACCTACTTTTGTCCTATTCCCTGTGGGATCGACCTCAACCTAGTTGGGTTCTATATTTGATACAACAATCGCTTTATACTTCTTAGGAGTCATATTTTGGGCGACATCAAATTTTGGCGCCGTTGTCGGGGAATACGGTTACAGAGTTGATTAGTTTATTTGTTGAAGTTGATTGGTATTTTTTTCCTATACTTCTAAAGGCACACACCAGTGTATGCCCAATACTAGGAGTCAAGGCAATTCCCTGATTCCGTTTGATCTTGAAATAGAAAGGACTCTAAGAGCAAATCAAAGAATGGTGAATACCAAGGAAGTTCAGGATCCTGCTGCCTTGGGAGACATTCATAATCAACCAATTTAACCAGTTGGTCATGAAATAGAAGACCAAACTATGGCTCGGTTAACGCGAGAAGAGCAAGCTAGACAAGCTACTTTTAGGAAAGCAGAGAGAGATAATCGAGCTATGCAAGAGGCAGCCAGCGACTGGCTGAGGCTGAAGAGAGACAAAGAAGACTAAGAGCTCACCAACCACTTCAAAGACCGCATATGCCAGTTTTTGATTATCCTGAGGAAGAAGATGTGCCCTACTTCGAGCCAATAGAGACTGGTGCCATCATTCCACCAGAGTTACCTCAGGGCACTAAGTTTGACATTCCCAGTGCCATGATTCACCTTCCAAACTTGAAGGGTGTGTTTGAAGGTCTTCCTACTGATGATCCAAACATGCACGTGATTAATTTTGTAGGGGTATGCACTTCATATAATTTGCCTGAAGTTGAACAAAAGGCTATTCGATTGAGATTGTTTCCATTCTCTCTAATAGGAGAGGCGACTTTATAGTTGGTAAAATTACCACGAGGTTCCATCACTACTTGGCAAGAGTTAAGAAATTAATTTCAGGAAAGATTTTTTCCACCTTTCAAGATGCTACAGTTGAAGGATGAAATTTACAACTTCAGCTAA
Source organism: Capsicum rhomboideum (assembly GCA_031232105.1). Classification (NCBI taxonomy): domain Eukaryota; kingdom Viridiplantae; phylum Streptophyta; class Magnoliopsida; order Solanales; family Solanaceae; genus Capsicum; species Capsicum rhomboideum. The sequence goes on from CP124716.1 coordinate 140,256,280, forward strand.
CTATATTCTAAAGCACTTTACGAGACATGGCTAAGGTTCAAGAAGAAGCTACAGAATGTGCCAAATCATAGGATGAGTGGTAGGAACTTACTTGAAATCTTCTACTGGGCTTTAAATGCCAACACGAAGGCGGTAGTAGATACTATCACTGGTGGAGCATTCATGAGTTTGAGATGGGAACGAGCTTCAGAGATATTATATCGTATCACCAAGACCAACAGAGGATGGCATACTCGGGAGGCAGAAATGTCTGTTGGCACATATACTATTGGAGCCTTAGAAGCACAACGGGCTTTGGAAAAATCTATAGCTCAAGAGGTCGCTCAGCTGAGGACAGAAATTGGTATTCTGGCCAAACAGATTACGACTAGAGATGTTGAAAAGGTGCATGCCATCAGTGCACAAGGTAAAACGCCTAGACATGATGATTATGAATGTGATGAAGAGGCTAATTATTTGGATCGATAAGTGGCAGGTTTTCGAGCCAAGGGACAAGGGTCTAAGGAAGACTCCTGGAACTCGAGGCAAGGGAATCAAGGTTGGAACTACTATGGTGACAGTCACAACAAGTCGGGATATAGAGATAGAGAACGAGATCGTGACAGTGATTGAATGAGGAAAGATGATTATAAAGAGAAGAGGGGCATATATGTTCCACCAGGAAATCGCGATGCTAACTCTGGATATTCAAGAATGGAATCCCTTCTCAATAAACTGGTGAAAGGGTCAGAGAGTCAAGAACAGTGCCTGAAGGAGATTAGGTCAGACATCTCGAGAATAAGTCAGAAAGTAGAATCCCATTCGACTGCTATTAAATAGTTGGAGCAATAATTTGGGCAGATATCGATGGCATTGAACCAACATCGACCAGGTACCCTTCCAAGCAATATCGTTCAGAATCTGAAGAATGATAGTCACTGTCTGGCCATTACTACTAGAAGCAAGAAATGCACAACAGATCCATCTATACCTACGGATAGTAGTAAGACCAATGAGCTGATGATAATTGATGTGGAAACTGAGATAGAGACAGATAATTCAAAGATCAAAATAGTTCCAAATCCTCTTGATACTGGCGAAAAGGCAAAATCTAAAAAGAGGCAGGAAAAGAAGGTCCCACAAATGCTGAAAACTATCCCACAACCTCCTCCTCCCTTTCCTCAAAGATTAAAAAAGAAGGTCGAGGAAGGCAAATATCAAAAGTTTATTATAATGTTGAAAGAGCTATCGGTAAACATCCCTCTTGTTGAGGCATTGGAGCAGATGCCAGGTTATGCGAAGTTTATGAAAGACTTGGTGACAAAGAAGAGAACTGTTCTGCTGATAACTTACATCATTGTAGTGTAGTTGCTTTACGTTCCCTAGTTGAAAAGAAGAAGGATCCAGGAGTTTTCACAATTCGTTGTACTATCGGGTCCTACAACTTTGCTAAAGCTCTTTGTGATTTGGGTGCTAGCATTAAGTTAATGCCGTTAGCTGTTTCCAAGCAGTTGGGGTTGGGAGCACCAAAACCAACCTCTATGAGACTTCTCATGGCAGATAGAACTGTGAAAAAGCCAGTGGGCATTTTGTATGATGTTTTGATAAAAGTTGTATCTTTCATCTTTCCGGCTGACTTTGTGATTCTTGATTGTGAAGTTGATTTTGAGGTTCCCATCATATTGGGAATACCATTCCTTGCCACTGGTCGTGCATTGGTTGACATGGAAACAGGGCAGATGAAATTCAGATTGAATGATGAACAAGTCACTTTCAATGTTTGTCGTTTAATGAAGAAACCAAAAGATATGCGGGTGATTTCGGTAAAAAATTCTGTTGAGGATAGTGATATTATCATGTTTCTTGAAGAAAGGTTGGGGGTAGAAGCTCTCACGGCCGTGATTATGAATTTTGATAGCAACAGTATTGAGGAACACGATGAGATGGTTGGTGCACTCACTGGTAAGGGAGAATACAATTATGCTCCAAAGAAACTTGATCTCGATTTGAAAAATAGAGTGACCCCACCAACTCGTCCTTCTATTGAGGAGCCTCTAGTTTTAGAGCTTAAGGCTCTTTCGGCTCACCTTCGCTACACATTTTTGGGAGCCAACAACACCTTGCCTGTGATTATTTCTGCTAAATTGGTGGAGTAGCAAGTAGAGGATCTAGTTTTAGTATTGAGAAGATTTCAGAGGGCCATTGGTTGGTCCATTGTTGATATTGTAGGAATTCCACCCGACATTTGCACTCACAAAATTCAACTTAATCCTGAGAGTATACCAAGCATTGAACACCAACGTCGTCTAAACCCACCTATGCAAGAGGTTGTAAAGAAAGAGATCATCAAGTGGTTAGATGCAGGAGTGGTTTACCCTATTGCTAATAGCAAGTGGGTGAGCCCAATCCAGTGTGTGCCAAAGAAGGGAGGAATCACTGTGGTTCCAAACGACAAGAATGAGTTAATCCCAATGAGGATGATTACTGGATGAAGAGTTTGCATGGATTATCGAAAGATGAATTCTTGGACAGAAAAAGATCACTTTCCTATGCCCTTCATGGATCAAATGTTAGACCGTCTTACCGGTAGAGGATGGTATTATTTTCTCAATGGCTATTCGGGGTATAATCAGATTTTCATTGCTCCTGAAGACCAAGAGAAGACCACTTTTACTTGTACATACGGGATATTCGTGTTTGAAAGGATGCCCTTCGATTTATGTAATGCACCGGCCACTTTACAATGTTGTATGATGTCTATTTTCTCTGACATGGTGGAAGACACTATTGAGATTTTTATGGATGATTTTTCTATTGTGGGAGAATCATTTGATGATTGCTTGGCACACCTTGATAATGTACTGCAAAGATGCAAGGAGTACAACTTAGTGCTAAATTGGGGAAAATACCATTTTATGGTAAATGAGGGTATTGTATTGGGGCATCAGATCTCAAGGAAAGGTATTGAAGTTGATAAGGCAAAGATTGAGGTGATTGAAAAGTTACCTCCACCCATTTCAATGAAAGGAATTCAAAGTTTCTTAGGTCATGCTGGCTTTTATAGAAGATTCATCAAGGATTTATTTAAGATTGCACATCCATTATGCAATTTTTTGGAGAAAGAGGTGAAGTTCGTGTTCGATGGGGCATGTCTAAAAGCATTTGAGTGTCTGAAAGATAAGTTGGTTTCAGCCCCTATCATTGTGTCACTAGATTGGACGATGGCTTTTGAGGTTATGTGTGATGCTAGCGGGGTGGCTTTGGGAGCAGTCCTTGGCCAAAGACGTGAGAAGATTTTATATCCAATTTACTATGCTAGTAAAGTGATTAATACAGCTCAAAAGAATTACACTATGACTGAACAGGAATGGTTGGCATGGTCTTTGCTTTTGAGAAACTCAGATCTTACTTTATTGGTATGAAGGTGATTGTGCATACAGACCATGCAACTCTTCGGTATCTTATGTCAAAAAAGGATGCTAAGCCAAGGTTGATTCGGTGGGTACTTCTATTACAAGAATTTGACTTTGAAGTCAAGAACCGAAAGAGAATCGAGAATCAAGTTGCTGACCATTTATCATGCCTTGAGGAGGAGGCCATGATTAAACTAAGGGATGATCTTTAGATTGATGATACTTTTCCAGATGAGAAAGTACTGGCAGCATCACAAGACTTAATCCCTTGGTTTGCTGATTTTGCCAACTTTTTGGCCAGTGATTTAGTTTTGGAAGATATGTCGTATCAGCAGAGAAAGAAATTCATGCACGAGGTGAGAAAATTCTTCTAGGATGAGCCGTATTTATTTAGGGTATATGCAGATAGCATGATTCAAAGATGTATTTCAGAGGTCGAGATGATGAGTATTTATGAAGCATGTCATTCATCTACAGTTGGGGGTCATTATGGAGGTGCGCGGATTGCCCATAAAGTCTTGCAATGTGGGTACTATTGGCCCAATATTTATAAAAATACTCATGATTATGCTCGCGCTTTTGACCAATGTCAAAGGCAAGGGAATATCTCACGCAGACACGAACTTCCCATGACAACTATACTTGAGCTTGAATTGTTTGACGTATGGGGAATTGACTTTATAGGCCCTTTTGTGAGCTCACATGGGATAAAATATATTTTGGTAGCTGTTGACTATGTTTCTAAGTGGGTGGAGACAATTGCGCTTCCTAATAACGAAGGAATAAATGTTACAGCATTCTTGAAAAAGAACATATTTTCACGATTCGGTACACCCCGAGTTATCATTAGTGATGGAGGATCCCACTTCTGCAATCGTCTGTTCAAGGCCCTGCTTGAAAAATATGGTGTTAAACATACAATGGCGACACCTTACCATCCTCATACAAGCGGGCAAGTTGAGGTGTCAAATCGTGAGATAAAATCTATTTTGTCAAAGACGGTGAATACCAATAGGACTGATTGGGCTCAATGATTAGATTATGCATTATGGGAATATCGAACTGCTTTCAAGATGCCAATTGGTGCATCACCATATCAGTTAGTTTTTGGAAAATCTTGCCATTTTCCTGTCGAACTTGAACATAAGGATTTATGGGCTTTGAAAAGGTTGAATTTAGACTGGAGAAAATTGGCTAAACCGAGACTTGAGCAGATGAATGAGATGGATGAATTTTGTCTCCGGGCTTATGAAAGTTCAGCAATATATAAAGAGAAGATGAAATTATATCATGATCGATGCATTGAGAAACGAGAGTTTCACCCGAGAGATTTAGTGCTACTTTATAACTCTAAGCTTAGCTTGTTTGCCGGAAAGTTAAAGTCCAAATGGTCCGGACCATTCACGGTGGTCAGAGTATTCCCACATGGAGCATTTGAGCTAAAAGGAGATGATAATGTTCTATTCAAGGTCAATGGGCAGTGTGTAAAGCATTATGTGGGAATCACAGAAGAAATAAGGACATGTGAGGAGCTTGAGCTTGATGAAGTCTAAGTAGACAAGCTAGCCATATCGTGTTGTGACATTAAATCAGGAGCTTCATGGGAGGCAATCCATGCGCTGGTTGGTAAAGTCTGAGTATCCAAGTTAGCCGTATCATGCCACGATATTAAATCAAGCACTACTTGGGAGGCAACCTAAGATCTGATGATGTTGTGATCTGAGCATTGGAAGGTACGTTAGCTGAAATTGACAATATTGACCTGCAAACGTTCAGTACTACCCATGACAGGGCACCCACGTGATCTAGGTAGACCCACATCATGTGGGTTATGTCGTGGAAATCAGAGAAAATGTTTACCTTTTTGAATCTTACCTACGACAAGGTACCCACGCGACATAGGTAGACCCACGTCACATGGATGGTTTCGTGGAAATCAAAAAACTATCTTTGTCCTTCTGAATCTTACCTATGATAGGGTACCCACGTGATGTAGGTAGACCCATGTCACGTGGGTAGTTTTGTGAAACTCAGAAACAACAATAATTCAAGATCCGACCCGACCCGACCCTTGATGTGCCATGGTTACATGGCACTTTCAATGCTTAAAACAAGGGAAATATGTAATAACTTGGGTGTATTTGGTAGGTATGATGTGTTTTCTGTCCTACTTTGCAGGAAAATAGGTTTGAAAGGCAAAATGATCAAAAAGAAAGAATCAAGCCCAAGAACGAAGTGTCGAAAGAATAAAGAACAAGAATCTGCACTAGAGAGGGACTCACGACACCACTCACGTGACGTGATTGCCACTCACATGATGTGAGTGGTTGGCGTGAGTCCACTTCAGAGATCAAAGAGAGGTTTTGATTTCCACGCCAGCCAGTCACGTGGTGTGACTTTCACTCACGTGACGTGAAAGCGTGGCGTGACTTGGTTCCACGACACCAAGTCACGATACCGTGGAAGTTGCCGACTCTGTTCTCCTATTTTGATTTGGATAGGATTAGCTTTGTATCTATAAATATCCCTGTATAGTCCTATGTGTGAGAGAGAGTCATTACATTGTTTTGAGATCTATTTCATATGGTTTTGGAGCTTATAAACATATTCTTGGTTTTGTAGTCACAAACCCTAATCCGAGTTTTATTGTTAATTGAGAGATTTCAGTTTTTCTTCATTATTGTGAGTGTGCAATTATGTTTTCATCTCTGAATTCTTCTTGTGTTCTTACAATTATGAGGAGCTAAACCCATCAACTAGGGTTTTGTGAACCATGTGGAATTAACGAAACCGGTTAAGTACAAAGCAACTCTGAACCGTTGTGAATGCATGTATTGTTGTTTCATTCATTGTGATTGCTCTTCTAACGGTTGCAAACGTTAGAAACCCGCCTGTATTCTAGAATTTCTTGAGAGAGAGGTAGAGATTGGGAAAAGGAGATAACAACAGAGATTTGAAGCTATCAACCTTCATCTAATAACTTGAGCCTTAGCGGGAATGGTTATCTGAGATCCAGGACAAGGGTTAGTAGTGCGATACTCGGAGATCGAGAGGAGAAGAGTGAAATTCATCTAACCAAGGTCGAGAGACGTTTAGATGAACATATCTAGTCAGATTTTACATGCCACATAGTGGGACGGTTTTGTTAGCACAAGTAACCGGTGGAGTTAAGGAATCATTGGGGATCACAGTCCTAATGTATTTTCTCATTGTCTACAAACTCGATATAACCAGCAATTGTTGCTGTCACTTTTTATTCACAAAAAGCCCCCCAGTTTTACTTACTTTCCAATTATTCCATCTAGTATTCTAAACAGACTTCTACCTATTTCCTGTGGGATCGACCCCAACCTAGTTGGGTTCTATATTTGACAGCGACCGCTTTATACTTCTTAGGAGGCATATTTTGGGCTACATCAAAGTTTGGCGCCGTTGTCGGAGAATACGGTTACGGAGTTGATTAGTACTGGTTGGAGTTGATTGGTTTTTTTTTTACATACTTTTGAGGGCATACGCCTGTGTATGCCAAATACTAGGAGTTAAGGCAATCCCCTGATTCCACTTGATCTTGAAATTGAAAGGACTCTGAGAGCTAATCGAAGAATGGTGAATACTGAAGGAGTTCAGGATCCCGCAATTGCGGGAAACATTCATCACCAACCAATTCAGCCAGTTGGTCATGAAACATGGGATCAAAGTACCGCTGGATTGACACGAGAAGAGTAGGCTAGGCAAGCTACTCTTAGGCAAGCAGAAAGGGATAATCGAGCGATGTAAGAAGCAGCACTATGTCTGGCTGATGTTGAAGACCGACAGAGAAGACTTAGAGCATAGCAGAGACTATATGTGCCTATTTATGATGATCCTGAAGAAGAAGATATGGCTTATCTTGAGTCGGTTGAGACTGGTGCCATCATTCCACCAGAGTTACCCCCGGGCACTAAGTTTGACATTACAAGTGCCATGATCCATTTGCTAAATTTGAAATGTGTCTTCTCCGGTCTTCCTACAGATGATCCAAACTTGCACGTGATGAACTTTATGGGGGTCTGCACTTCTTACAACTTGCCTGGAGTTAACCAAGAGGCAATTCAGTTGAGATTGTTTCCATTCTCTCTAACAGGAGAAACGACTTTGTGGTTGGCCGAGTTACCAGAAGGTTCCATCACTACTTGGCTAGAGTTGAGAAATCAATTTATGGAAAGATTTTTCCCACCTTCTAAGATGCTATAGTTGAAAGATGAGATTTATAATTTCAGACAGCTTCATGCTGAAGCACTTTATGAGACATGGCTGAGGTTCAAGAAGAAGCTGCAGAATGTGCCAAATCATAGATTGAGCGGTAGAAGTTTACTTGAAATTTTCTACAGGGCTTTGAATGTAAACACTAAGGCCGTAGTAGATACTATTAGTGGTGGAGCGTTCATGAGTCTGAGATGGGAGCAAGCTTCAGAGATATTAGATCGTATCACTAATACCAACCGAGGGTGGCATACTCGGGAGGCAGATATACCGGCTGGAACATATGCTATTGGAGCCTCAGCAGCACAACGGGCTTTGGATGAATCTGTGGCTCAAGAGGTCGCTCAGTTGAGGACAGAAATTGGTCTTCTGGCTAAATAGATAGTAGCTAGAGATGCTGAAAAAGTGAACATTATAGGTGCACAAGGTAAATCGTCTAGACATGATGATAGTGCGTCTGATGAAGAGGCTAAGTACCGAGATCGAGAAGTGGCAGGTTTTCGAGCCAAGGTCCAAGGGTCTAATCAAGACTCTTAGAACTCAAGGCAATGGAATCAAGGTCGAAACTATTATGGAGACAGTTATAAAAAGTCGGGGTATAGAGATAGAGAACGAGATCGGGATGGTGACTGGAGATGGAAGGATGATTATAGAGAGAAGAATGGACTTTATGTACCACTAGGAAGCCGTGATGAGGAGTCTGGAAATTCAAGGATGGAGGCCCTTCTTAATAAACAGGTCAAATGAGCAGAGATCCAGGAAAATTGCTTGAAGGAGGTTAGGACTGACATTTCGGGAATAATTCAGAAAGTGGAGTCTCATTCAACTGCCATTAAGAAGTTGAAGGAACAATTCAGGCAGATATCATTGGCACTGAATCAACGTCAGCCAGGCACCCTTCCAAGCAATACCGTCCAAAATTCGAAGAATGATAGTCATTGTCTAGCCATTACTACTAGAAGTGGGAAGTGCACGACAGATCCACCTATACCTGCCGATAGTGGTAAGACTAATGAGCCGATGGTTATTGATGTAGAAGCTGAGTTAGAGCCGAATAATTCAAATGGCGACACGGTTCCAAATCATTATGATGACAACGAAAAGGCAAAATCTGAAAAGAGCCAGGAAAAAGAGGTACCACAAGTGCTTAAAACTATCCCACGGCCTCCTCCTCTCTTTCCTTAAAGGTTGAAAAAGAAGGACGAGGAAGAAAAATATCAGAAGTTTATCACAATGTTGAAAGAGCTGTCAGTAAACATCCCTCTTGTGGAGGCATTGGAGTAGATGCCAGGTTATGCGAAGTTCATGAAAGACTTGGTGACAAAGAAAAGAACTGTCAGTTTTGAGCCAGCAGATAACTTAAATCATTATAGTGCAGTTGCTTCGCGTTCCCTAGTTGAAAAGAATGAGGATTCTGGAGCTTTCACGATTCCTTATACTATCGGGTCCTACAACTTTGCTAAAGCACTTTGTGATTTGGGTGCTAGCATCAGCTTAATGCCATTAGCCATTTTTAAATAGTTGGGGTTGGGAGCACCAAAACCAACCTCCATGAGACTTTTCATGGCCGATAGGACTGTGAAAAAGCCGGTGGGAATTCTGTATGATATTTTGGTAAAGGTTGCATCTTTCATCTTTCCGGCTGGCTTTGTGATTCTTGATTGTGAAGTTGATTTCGAGGTTTCCATCATATTGGGAAGACCATTCCTTGCCACTGGTCGTGCATTGGTTGACATGGAAACAGGGAAAATGAAATTCAGATTGAATGATGAACAGGTCACTTTTAATGTTTGTCGTTCAATGAAGCAGCCAAGAGATAAATGGGTGATTTCAATGATAGATACGGTTGATGATAGCGATGTTGTTGTGCCTCTTGAAGAAAGGTTGGGGGTAGAACATCTGGCGGTCGTGATTATGGGTTTTAATAGCAATGGTATTGAGGAATATGATGAGGTGGTAGGTGTACTCGCTAGTAAGGGAGCATACACTTATGCTCCAAAGAAATTGGATCTTGATTTGAAGAATAGGGTAACCCCACCAGCTCATCCGTCTATTGAGGAGCCTCCAGTTTTAAAGCTTAAGGCTCTTTCAGCCTACCTTTGCTACATATTCTTGGGAGCCAACAATACCTTGCCTGTGATTATTTCTGCTAAATTGGTGGATTGGCAAGTAGAGGCTCTAGTTTCAGTATTGAGAAGATTTAAGAGGGCCATTGGTTGGTCCATTGCTGATATCATAGGTATTCCACCCGGTATTTGCACTCATAAGATCCAGCTTGTTCCTGAGTGTATACCTAGCATTGAGCACCAACATCGTCTGAACCCACGAATGCAAGAGGTTGTGAAGAAAGAGATCATCAAGTGGTTAGATGCAGGAGTGGTTTACCCTATTGCTGATAGCAAGTGGGTGAGCCCAGTTCAGTGTGTACCGAAAAAGGGAGGAATCACTATGGTTCCAAACGATAAAAATGAGTTAATTCCAATGCGGTCGGTGACCGGATGGAGAGTTTACATGGATTATCGAAAGCTGAATTCTTGGACTGAGAAAGATCATTTTCCTATGCCCTTCATGGATCAGATGTTAGACTGTCTTGCTGGTAGAGGATGGTATTGTTTTCTTGATGGCTATTCGGGGTATAATCATATTTTTATTGCCCTCGAAGACCAAGAGAAGACCACATTCACTTGTCCATATGGGACATTCACATTCAAGAGGATGCCCTTCGATTTGTGTAACGCACCGACCACTTTCCAACGCTGCATGATGTCTATTTTCTCCGACATGGTGGAAGACACTATTGAGGTTTTTATGGATGATTTTTCTGTTGTGGGAGACTCGTTTGATGGTTGTTTAGCACACCTTGCTAATGTGCTGCAAAGATGCGAGGAGTGCAACTTAGTTCTGAATTGGGAAAAATGTCACTTTATGGTCAACGAGGGTATCGTATTGGGGCATCAGATTTCAAAGAATGGCGTTGAGGTGGATAAGGCAACGATTGAGGTAATTGAGAAGCTACCTCCACCTATCTCCGTAAAAGTTATTTGAAGTTTCGTAGGTCATGCTGGTTTTTGTAGAAGATTCATTAAGGATTTCTCCAAGATTGCACACCCTTTATGCAAACTCTTGGAGAAAGAGGTGAAGTTCGTGTTTGATGAAGCGTGTCTAAAAGCATTCGAGTGCCTTAAGAAGAAGTTGGTTTCAACCCTTATTATTGTTTCTCCAGATTGGACTATTCCTTTTGAGGTTATGTGTGATGATAGTGGAGTGGATTTGGGTGCAGTCCTTGGCCAAAGACGTGAGAAGATGTTACATCCGATTTACTATGCTAGCAAAGTGCTTAATCCAGCTGAAAAGAATTATACTGTGACTGAGCAGGCATTGTTGGCCGTAGTATTCGCTTTTGAGAAATTCAGATCTTACTTGATAGGTACGAAGGTGATTGTACATACAGACCATGCAGCTCTTCGGTATCTTATGTCGAAAAAGGATGTTAAGCCAAGATTGATTCGGTGGGTACTTCTATTGCAAGAATTTGACTTTGAAGTCAAGGATCGTAAGGGGACCGAAAATCAAGTTGCTGACCATCTATCATGACTTGAGGAGGAGGCCATGCTTAAATGAAAGGATGATCTTGAGATTGATGATACTTTTCCGGATGAGCAAGTACTGGCAGCATCCCAAGACTTAATCCCTTGGTTTGCTAATTTTGCCAACTTTTTAGCAAGTGATCTAGTTCTGGAGGATATGTCATATCAACAAAAAAAGAAATTCATGCATGAGGTAAGAAAATTCTTCTGGGATGAGCCATATTTATTGAGGGTGTGTGCGGATGGCATAATTCGAAGATGTGTTCCAGAGGTCGAGATGATGAGTATTTTTGAAGCATGTCATTCATCTACAGTTGGGGGTCATCATGGAGGTGCATGGACCACCCACAAAATCTTGCAATGTGGGTACTATTGGCCTAGTATTTACAAAGATGCTCATGATTATGCTCACGCTTGTGACCAATGTCAAAGGCAAGGAAATATTTCACGTAGACACGAACTTCCCATGACAACGATACTTGAGCTTGAACTGTTCGATGTGTGGGGAATTGACTTTATGGGTCCGTTTGTGAGCTCGCATGAAATGAAATACATCTTGGTAGCCGTTGACTATGTTTCTAAGTGGGTGGAGGCAATTGTGCTTCCCAATAATGAAGGGAGAAGTGTCACAACATTCTTGAAAAAGAACATATTTTCATGATTCGATACACCCCGAGTTATTATTAATGATGGAGGATCCCACTTCTGCAATCTTATGTTCAAGGCCCTGCTTGAAAAATATGGTGTTAAACATATGGTGGCAACACCTTACCATACTCAGACAAGCGGGCAAGTTGAGGTATCAAATCGTGAGATCAAGTTTATTTTGGTGAAATAGTTAATGCCAATAGGACTGATTGGGTTCGAAGATTGGATGATGCGTTATGGGCATATCGAACTGCTTTCAAAACACCAATTGGTGCATCACCATATCAGTTGGGTTTTGAAAAATCTTGCCATTTGCCTGTCGAACTTGAACATAAGGCTTTGTGGGCGTTGAAGAGGTTGAATTTAGACTGGAGTGAAGCGGCTAAATTGAGACTTGAGCAGATGAATGAGATGGATGAATTTCTTCTCCGAGCTTATGAAAGTTCAGCATTATATAAAGAGAAGATGAAATTGTATCATGATCGTCGAATTGAGAATCGAGAGTTTCACCCGGGAGATTTGGTGCTACTGTATAATTCCAAGCTCCATTTGTTTTCTGGAAAATTAAAGTCCAAATGATCCAGCCCATTCACGGTGGTTAGGGTGTTCCCACATGGAGTGATTGAGCTAAATGGAGTGGATAATGTTCTATTCAAGGTCAATGGACAACGTGTTAAGCACTATATGGGAGTCACGGAAGATATAAAGACATGTGAGGAACTTGTGCTTGATTCAGTCTAAGTAGTCAAGCTAACCATGTCGTGCCGCGATGTTAAATCAGGCGCTTCATGGGAGGCAACCCATGGGCTAGTTGGTGAAGTCTGAGTATCCAAGTTTGCCATGTCATGCCGCGACATTAAATCAAGCGCTGATTGGGAGGCAACCCAAGATTTTATTATGTGGAGATTTGAGCATTGGAAGAGCAGTTAGCTGAACTTTACAAGATTTACCTGAACAGGTGCAGTACTATCCATGCCACTACTCACGTCATGTGGGTGGTTTCGTGATATGCAGAAGACAATTTTAGGTTTCTAAATCACACCCACGACATAGTACCCACGTGACGTGAGTGCAACCCACGTCATGTGGATGGTCCCATGAAAACTTGGATTTGCGTACCCTTCATTCATATAAATTTCACACCCGCGACATGGTACCCTTCATTCATATAAATTTTAGTATACTCCTCAAAACATACCCAAATCCAAATCAACACTCCTCTTTCTCAATTTTAAATCCTAAAAATAAACCCTAATTTCCATATATCACCATATTCTCATACCTTAAATCAAAAATTCTTAAAATTCCTAGGCCACATTCACAATCCTCAAATTCCCTCACATAAATTTTGACTTTCCCCTACTCTTCATCCGAAACCCGTGAATCCGACCATCCACAGACCCAAATCTGAAAACCCAGACCCAATATTGACCCCACCCGAACCAACACTCCTCAAATCCGACCCAAATACCCCAAAATCCAACCCACACATGAGCTAACCCCGATCCACTCAAAACCCAAATTTGACTACCCGTTCCAACACTAGACATCATGCCCCCCAAACCAAACCCCAAATATGACCACCTTGATTCTTCTTCAAGAATTTGAACAAAAAATCTGGAATTTCTGACCCAATTGCGTGATGAACCATTAGAGTCAGGAAAAAATGGGTCCAAGGAGGTTTTTGATATTGGCACTGATGATACTGCACTAGTGCCTCGTACCACGAGGTTACAAACTCGGGAACAAGCTGCTGCCCGGGCAGCACTTCAGCCCATTCCACAGCCTGTCAAGTCGGATATTTCTGATCAGTCTTTCAAGTCCGCCCCCCAGTATGAAGAGGGGGAGGATAATTTGGTATCAGGTTTTGCGGATAATACTACAAGATAGGGCACCTCTGCGGTAGAGGCTACATCATTTATTTTGGGCACTGATAAATAGAGTGCCCTGACTCCCTCACAGAGAAGGGAAATCCAATGATGGTGTGTTCAGGGCATGCGGGTATTTTATGACAAAGATGTCGAGCTTACTGAGCGGGGTGTGTATAGAAGAAGTATTATGGAAGAGGCCCAATATCGGATAGAGGAGCTACAGGCATTGCCTGACATTTGGACTATATTTGAGTAGTATGGGTTTGGATGGATGGCGGATTCTCCTAGTCACTATAGCTCAGAATTAGTTCGAGAATTTTATGCATCTTATGCTGCGTCTGTTGATTTGATCACACCTATTGGGCAGCGGTACCGGGACCAACCACTATTGACTCGCACTTTAGTTCGAGGGACCAGAGTCGATATATCTGAGCATACCATCGACCGATTCTTGTTTGGTGTAGACCGTCCATTGCCAGCTATAATTCCTGAGTTTGATCATCGTATGGATACTGTCAGAAATCAAATGAAAATGAGGGATTCTGATCAGAAGTTGGAGTTACTGAGGTGGATTACCGGTTACATAGCGAAGAATGGTGTTGATGCTAGTTGGGTGACTGGGAAGCTGGATATAAAGAAGTCCACTCTCTATTTTGCTGGCAGGTTTTGGTGATCAGTTGTTAGGTATCGATTGGGACCCACTAATGGTGATAATTCACTCACCTTGGACCGGGTTGTTGTGGTAGCTAGCATCATTGCTAGTTATGATATTCATATCGCCAGGTACATTCTTAGGGAGATTCATGAGTGTGCCTTTTGAGACCATACTAGTATCCCTTTCCCCTGTTTGATTTAGAGCCTGTGTGATAGGGCAGGTGTGGTTAAGATACCTACCATCAATCACTATATCGAGGTGACCTGCATAGTAAATATTGGGTTGATACAGCAGCAGGGATCTAACCCCATTGTTCCACGAAGGTCTCAACCTTACGGGTCGTCAGGAGCAGCCTTTTTTGAAGTGCTGGGAGATAGCAAGGAGCCGGTGAGTACCCCATTACCAATAAGTATGCCCGAGATAGTGCATGTACCTATTTAGGGCATAGGACCGGTGATTGATAATGAGGCTCCAGGAACTATCGTACCACCGCTCCCTTCGGGTATGTTTTGGTTTTAAGGGACTTTCTGCAGCAGCTGGTTGATAGGCAGACACAGATGTTTGAGAGGTAGGTCCACACAGAGGCACAAATGGCTAAGTTGGTATCCTAGATTAAGCCATGGGTTAGGACCACAGTTGAGGCTGCAGAGGCTAGAGTGGAGGCCCGTATGTCTACATCTATGGATAACTTCATGTGAGAGCTGCATGGATGAATTGATAGCTTTGAGGTACGGATGGCTACCCAGTTGGGAACGACACAGAATCCTGGTATGGCAGTATTGACACAGGAGGTAGCTGCATTGCGAGAGGAGGTTCGAGCTTTGGCACCGAGCAGTGCCCCTGTTATTCCACTTATGCATGTTCAGGATTCGATGCGGCCAGTTTTTGAGGTAGATTTATTTGTCGATGAGGAGCCTCATATTGATAGAGGCAAACGATCACACAGTCCAGATGAGCAGGTGGATAGTGGTGACGAGTATGAGGGTGATCTACGGAGAGTGGTTAAGGCCTCCAGGTTGGAGTACCATACTATTCAGATCGCCCAGGAGCATAGGGCACGAGGTGCATCCTCTAGTCAGGCACCCCCTCCACCGGATGCACCTAGCAGAGAACTCAGAGAGCATACTGATGATCCCGCTATGGGCGATCCCACTTCTGGTGCTTAGGGCATCGCAGGTATGTCTTCACTCCCTTACATGTATTGTATTGATAGCTACGCACTAGGGGCAGTGCACCATTATTTAGTTGGGGGTGGGGGTATACCACCACTTTCGGGGTTTTGTTGCCGTGTTTCTTTTCCCCCAAGTGTGCTATCATAGTAGAACCGACATGTTTAGGTTGTTATTTATAGTTTTTATGTGTTTTCTTGTTGAATTAGTAGAAAAATAGGGGAATCGTAATGCAGTCCAGTTTTGAACAAGTTATGTTGTTTGATTACTTAAAAGATACCCCTTCGAAAGATTTTGTTTTAAAATGTGTGTGTAGCATGTTAGTTTGTGACAGCTGTTGGATCTTGATATGGCATTAGGATTATAGACAAAATAACTGTAGCTAGCATTGCATGAACCCATATAGGTAGTAGTTGATAATGTAACCCTGTGCGATGTGTGTGTGAGGTCATTACTTAGTTGACTTTGTGTGTGCCATCCAGAACATGCTCGGTTAGACTTGCCTAAGTTAGAGGATAGTGGTTAGGAAAGGATCATGGGTCATTTTTGAATAAGTCCACGCTTAGCCTATATGTTTGACCAAATGAATTAAGTATCCCTTGATCCCGATTTTGAGCCTTAATTGACTTGTTTCTTTCATTAGCCTATTCACCTTCCCATTTTGACTTATAATGAACCTATCTTGGCCCTGGTCCCTCTTTGGACATTGTGTACCTCAACTCAGGCAAATCGCCTAAGTTGAGGGTGGCTATTATAGGGGTGCATAGATCGATTTGGGTATGAAGAAGGGGTTAGTAAAACAAAAAGAGAATAGATTTGGGTGTGAAAAAAAAAAGAGAAAAGAAAAAAACATATAAATAAATTGTTTTGAAAGTATGAAGGAAATCACACCCAAAATCTGAAAATAAATGAAGGAGAATAAGGGAGAATAAATAAGCATGGTTGAAAAGTGGAGCAAAAAATAGTGTAGTGTCAAGGAGGGTTAAGTCACCATATCCATATGTACCATACCCGTCCCCAAGCCAGCATTACAAGCCGATTAAAGTCCTATAGTGATCCTAGTCCAACTGTCCGAAAAACCAAGGCATAGAAAATAAGGGCATGCCTATGGTATTTCATGCACACTGTTTGAACTTCTTTGTGAGAGAGAGTGTTTTGACCAAGTCCCTAATTTGAGATTCATTAGTATACTGTGAGTGTCTGGGACTTCTTTGATGTGAGAGTACATGGGTTGCATTGTTAGCTGTTATTTGTTCGGATAATGCCATTTGCATATAAGCTTAGTTATTTGTTCGTAATCTCATGCCGTCACTTGATCCCTTCTATGTTATGATAATATGTTGCATGTATGCACATAGTGGTTTTGATTTGTAAGAAGGAGGGGTCAGAAAAGTTTTGAGGTCAAAAGCAATGAGTCGACTGCCATAGGTCCCTTAGGTTTCTCTTAGTTAAGCATTGTATATGTTTGTTTTGTTTTGTTCGCCTGAGGACATGCAAGCGTTCTAAGTTGGGGTTGTTATGATCACATGACACTTTCGGTGCTTAAAATAAGGAAAATATGCAATAACTTGGGTATATCTTATGGGTATGATATGGTTTCTATACTACTTGGCAGGGAAACAGGTTATGGATGCGAAATGGAGATAAAGTGAGAAAGAATACATAAGAATGGAGAAATTGAAGATGAAAGAGTCAAGGTGTAACCCCAGGGGTGAATCACGAGAGAGACATATGTCTCGTAGGTACATTCACGTGATCTAAGATGGTACCATAGATCAGCTTCAGATAGATGGAATTACAACCTGCTTCCCACGACAGGAATCCACGTGGCGTGACTCAACTCACGTGATGTGAGTAGGTGCCATGAATAGACTTCAGAGATTGTGTGGTGCTGCCTGATTCTCATGACAGGGACCCACGTAATGTGGCTTGGTTCCACATACCAAGCCACAATACCGTGGAAACTTGCCGACTTTAGTCTCCTATTTTGTTTGGGACAGGATTCATCTTATATCTATAAATACCCCTGTATTGTCCTAAGTGCAGGAGTTAGCCATTACATTGTTTTGAGATAGTTTTCATTATTTTGAGTTCATAAGCATATTGTTGGATTTTGTAATCTTAAAACATCAATTCTCAGGTTTTATTTATCATTGAGATTTCAGAGTTTTTTCATTGTTGTGAGTTTACAATTATGTTTTCATCCTTGAATTCTTATTGTTCTCTTGCGAACATGAGTAGCTAAACTCATTAACTAGGGTTGTGTGAACCATGAGGAATTAACGAAATGGGTTAAGTGCAAAGTAATTCTGAACCGGTGTGAATGCATGTATTGTTATTTTCTTCATTGTGATTGATCTTCTAATGGTTGTAAACGTTAGAAACTCGCCTGTATTCTATACTTGCTCGAGAGAGAGGTAGATATTGGGAAAAGGAAATAACAACAGAGATTTGAAGCTATCAACCTTCATCTAATAACTTAAGCCTTAGCAGGAATAGTTATCTGAGATCTAGGACAAGGGTTAGTAGTGCACCGCTCGGAGACCGAGAGGAGAAGAGTGAAATTTGTCTAAACAAGGTCGAGAGATGTTTAGATGAACATATCTTGTCAGATTTTTCATGCAACGCAGCGGGACAGTTTTGTCAGCACAAGTAACAGGTGGAGTCAAGGAATCATTGGGGATCACAGTCTTAGTGTATTTCTCATATTGAAAACAACTTCAAAGAATCAACACTTGTTACTATCACTACTTGTTTACAAATATTTCCCCCTTTTTACTTATTTGCCAACTACTCGAACAAGAACTCAACCTACTTTCGTCCTATTCCCTGTGGGATCGACCCCAACCTAGTTGGGTTCTATATTTGATACAACGACTACTTTATACTTCTTAGGAGTCATATTTTGGGCGACATCACCCACACCCATGGTTCTGTTTTTATCAAAATCCACCCAATAGCCTAAAATAAGCCCAGAAGCCTCAAGACCCATACCAAGGGTCCTCCTTGCCTAAATTGATATTTTGGAATGAACGAAACCATTAGAATTTTCATCTGAGGTTGTTTACCTGAAATTTTGGCCCGAGACCATTTCTCAACTTCAAAAGCTCCCAAATAGGGAAATGGTTGTAGAAACCAAACGAACTACCCAGTAACCAAACTGTCTGTCCCAGCAAGTCATAAATAAGTTGGGACAACTATAGGAAAGTTCTAAATATAGAAAAAGCATGAGAAAGCCAAAAATGACCTAGAGGGTCATTACAAGATCCACTACTAAAAGGGTTTTAATTCGCGAAAGCAAAGAGTTAAGAAGTACCTGAAGGCTAGAATAGGTAAGGGTACTGAGTCCGCATGTCATGCTCCGTCTCCTAAGTAGCCTTCCTGACTAGATGGTATCTCTATAGAACCTTAACCACAGGAATCTATCTGGAACCAACCGCTTGATATTTCTTGCTAGAATCGAGGTTGGCTCCTCCACAAAGGTCAACCTATCATCCAACTGAACCGAGTCCCATTGGAGAACGTGATACTCATCCAAAATATTTCGTTGAAGCATCTACATATGAAAGACAAGGTAAATAGCTGAAAAGGCTGGAGGCAAGGCTAACTTATAAACTACCTACCCAACCATCTGAAGGATCTCATATGGCCCGATATACCTAGGGCTGAGCTTGCCCCTCTTCTCGAACTTCATCACACCCTTCATGGGAGACATATGAAGGAAAACCCGATCACCAACTCCAAATCTCAAGGCTCTAAGCCTACGGTTAGAATAACTATTTTTCCTGCTCTAAGATTCCTGAAGCCTATCCTTAATAACTCGAACTCTATCTAATGACTCTCGAAGTAAATCAATACCTCGTGTCCTAGCCTCTAAAGTCTCAAATCAACCAATTGGAGATTGACACTGCCTACCATATATTACCTCGAATAGTGCCATCTGAATACTCGAATGGTAGCTATTATTGTAGGCAAACTCCGCTAAGGCTAGAAACTTCTCCCACTGACCTCCAAAGTCCATGAAACATGATCGAGGCATATCATCCACAACCTAAATAGTCTGCTCCAACTGTCTGTCATTCTGGGGATGAAAAGTTGTGCTACGGTCGAACTGGGTACCCAACTCCTCCTAAAAAGCCCTCCAGAAGCTAGTGGTAAACTAGGAAACTCTATCTTAAATAATAGACATGGGCACTCCGTGAAGATGAACCACCTCTCAAGCATAGATCCATGCCTACCTCTCGGAACTGTAGGAAGACTAAATAGGTAGGAAATGAGCAGACTTTGTTAACCGATCTATGATGACCCAAATCTATCAAAACATGAGACGTACGAGGCAAACCACCCAAGAAATCCATAGTAATTCGCTCCCATTTTCACTCAGGAATGGGTAGTCTCTGAAGCAAACCACCTAGTCTTAAATTCTCGGACTTCACCTAGTGACAACACAAATATTGAGGCACAAAGTCTGCTATATCTCTCCTCATACCGCTCCACCAGTAATGTTGTCTCTGATCTCTATACATCTTAGCTGTCCCTGGATGAATAAAGTATATGGAGCTATGAACGTCCTGAAGTATTAACTGAATCAAGCCTCCTACCCTCGGACACAAATACAACTATCTAATCTCAATATACCCTCAGAGTCTAAGGCAGCCCTCCTGGATTCACCCCTTTGCACTTGATCTTACATACTACACAACCAAATATCCTCAAACTATCTACCTCTAATCTTCTCCAACAAGGTCGACCTAGCCCCAAATCTAGAAAAAATCCTCATAGGGTCTGAAATATCAAATGGAATCAACCTGTTAGCTAAGGACTGGATGTCTGCAGTCAATGGTTGCTCCAAAACTGAAAGGAAGGCCAAGCTCCCCATACTCACCGCCTTTCGTGTCAAGGCATCTGCTATCACATTCATCTTGGCTGGATGGTACAAAATAGAGAGATCATAGTCCTTCAGGAACTCAACCCACCTGCGCTATCTCGAATAAAGGTCCTTTTGACTCATAAAGTACTAAAGACTATGGTGGTCAGTGAATATCTCACAACAAACACCATACAGGTAATGCCTCTAAATCTTACGCGCAAAAACTACTATCTCCAACTCCAAGTCATGAGTGGGGTAGTTGTGCATCAGAATACAACCCAAACTAACCTCTAAACTATCATAATATACTTTAAACCCTCACTCTTAATTGGAAAATTCAAAATAGGAGCTGAAGTGATCAATTCCTTAAACTTCAAAAAGCTTGACGTGACCTATTGGACCACCAAAAAGGGACCTCCCATCTAGTCAATATATTCATAGATGCTGTAATAGAGGTGAATCCCTTAACGAACCATCTTTAGTAGCCTGCCAATCCTATAAAGCTACATACCTTGGTCGGAGATGTAGGCCTAGCCCAGTCACAAATGGATTCAATCTTTGTCGGGTCTACCATAATCCCATTCTTGGACACCACATGCGCCAAGAATGCTACAGACTCAAGCCAAAATTCGCACATTGATAATTTGGCATAAAGCCGATGATCTCTCAAAATGTGGAGTACAATCCTCAAATATTGCTCGTGCTCCTCCCTACTCCTTGAGTACACAAGGATGTCATTAATAAATACAATCATGAAGGAGTCCAAATAAGGCCTGAACACACCATTCATCAAGTCCATGAATGTTGTTGGAGCATTGGTCAAACCCAAAGGCATCACCAAGAACTTGTAATGGTCGTAGCGAGTCCTGAAGGTTGTCTGAGGAATATCTTCTGCCCAAATACTCAACTGATGGTAGCCAGATCTCAAATCAATCTTAGAAAATATGGCTACACCCTGGAGCTGGTTAAATAGATTATCGATACGAGGCATAGGATACTTATTCTTCACTGTCACCTTATTCAGCTGCCTATAATCGATACACATACACATAGAACTATCCTTCTTCTTCACAAATAGAACTAGAGCACCCCAAGGTGATACACTCGATCTAATAAAACCTTTACCTTAAAGATCCTGAAGTTAAATATTTAGCTCTTTTAGCTCGGTAGGAGCCATATGATAGGGTGCAATAGAAATAGGTCGAGAGCCCATCTTATGGTTAATAGAAAAGTCTATATCACACTCAGGAGGAAGGCCAGGTAGTTCAGTAGGAAAAACATCAAAGAACTTACAGACTATAGGGGCAGAGTCAAGCAAAGGACTCTCAATACTAACATCACGAACATAAACAAGATACGCCATACAACCCCTTGATAGCAGTCTCCTAGATAGAATATAAGAAATAATCCCCATAGACGCATGACTATAAACACCCTGCCAAACAATCGGGGGTATACCAAGCATGGCTAAGGTAACGGTCTTGGCAAAGCAATCCAAGACAGCATGATAGAGGGATAATTAGTTCATGTCCAGAATCATGTCAAAATCAACCATCTCAAGCACAATAAGATTATCCTGAGTATCATACTCCCAAATAGTCACAATACACAATCTATACACACGATCCACTAGAAAAGAATTACCAACGGAAGTAGATACACCCATAGGCACAGATAATGGCTCACAAGACAACCCCAACTGAGATGCATAATAAGTAGACACATAAGAATACATGGACAGATTAAATAAAGCAAAAGCTAGATAATGGCACACCAAAATAATACCTCTAAAAACAACATCAAGAGCCTCAGCCTCTGGCCTACTAGGAATAATATATAGATGACTCTTCCCTCCTCCAGACTGGGTGCCCACTTGACCACCATAAGCACTGTAGGTACAAAAACAATAATAACATACCAGTATATTACCACAAAGTGGTGTCCGGAGAGGGTAAGCATATGCAGACCATACAAGCAAAGAGTAATACAAATGTCAGGGAAAGTATGATAGGAAGTAAAATAAAAGTGAGCCAATAAGTGTGATAAGTGTACCATATATTCTTTTCCTGCCATAACAATAATTCGTATTGGTCCCAACATGAATTTTCAACCCAATGTCCATAATAATGAAGATAATAAATGCCGAACTCAAATCAAAACTAATGGATAATAAGCAATATACCAGATGCCAGACTCAAACTGAAACTTAGAGTTGATAAACCATATACCAGATGCTGGACTAGAATCAGAACTAATAGGGAATAAATAATAAACCAGGTGCCGGACTCGAACCAAAACTCAAAAATGATAAGCATTAAACTATGTGTCAAACTCAAACTGAAACTAATCAATAACATAATAATAATCCATAAGTCTGATTCATTCCAAGTCTATTTAGTCATTTTTTTCCATTTTAGAAGGTCAAGTTTAGTAAAGAAGTGTCAGATTCCATTTATTATGTAAAAAAGCATGATATAAGGATGAAAATACTACCATGCCAAGGATACCAAAACTAACAATCATAATTTAGCAATTAAGACAATCCAATTCCCAAATGATGGTATCTCAAACATTCCTATAATCGATTAAGTCAAAAAGGGCGCTGATCTAAAGCAACATATCTTAAGAGGGGCTATAAGGCTTGCTACAAGTCTTGAAAACCCAATCTAAGGCAAGCATCTACCCAAACCTAGGATAAGGCTTCTAAATTTAGTCTCAAGGCCCTAAGTAAGCTAAGTAAACCCTATAGCAAATAACATGGGTGTTTTGTATTATATCGAACCCCCACACATGGTAGTGATCCAACTAAAGATTTTTATTCCAGTGGGGACAGCTAGCGCTAAAGGATAAGAAACTATTTACTTTAAGGGAAACAAGGCCAAAAATCGTCACTAAGGCCACCTAACCGGCTAAAATAACAAGAATTCTACTAAATGTGTATCCAAACCATAATAACCCACAAAAAAATAGCACAATACCACAGTAATACCATAACAGATCAAAGTCTAAGAGAAAGGTAAGCCTAGCCTACTTGGACGCCACCGAAAGCACGTCAAAATCTATATAATGGAGATTTTCCCTTCAGAGAAGCCTCCGACCACTACTATGCTATCAAAATAATATTACAGGAATTAAGATGAGAACAACAATACCCATATTGGAAATTTACACCCTGGGTCAGAAATTGGGTTAAAAATTACTTGTGGGCCCCACTTACGGAATCTAAAAATTGAAACCACAACTATGTCTCTCAGAGTATAATGAACTACTACTCAACAATTAGGCATGATCAACCCTCAATTTGAAGCCCAAAACAGCCCTCCAAGTTAGAGCAAAAATAAGAAATTAAACCATGAATTTAACGGAAAATTAGACCAGAAACTTACGAGATAGTGATGGGAAAATGATCTCTCTAACGTCCTCAATCTAATCCCAGCTCCAATTATCGATTCCTTACACTTTATCTAGCTCTCAATCTCAACAATGGTGGAAATACTTAGGAAAATAAAGCTAAAAATCAAGAAAAAGGGACTTGTGTATAATACCAGCAACTGCCACTAAAGCGGTACTGCTAAAGCAGCAAAGTGATCGCTTAAGCATTCACTAGTGATTTCAGTTGGCTCGGCTTAAGCAGACCGTTAGCTGCTAAAGTGGAAAAAGGGTCACTTAAGCGGTTTGGTGTTGATTCCATCAAGCACCGCTTAAGCGGTGCCCCTGCCGCTAAAGCGACCTAACATAAGCGATGAAAGGGCCACTTAAGCGGCTGCACTAGATGGTTTTGCACAAGAAATTTCAGCCAACTCCAAAAATCCTGATCGAGTGTTTGGGATTTTTTCGGAACCACGAGCGCGCATACGAACTATGCTACCCTCCCAAATTCGAAATTTCAGATTCAATAAACCATCAAAATTTCTATCAGAGGTTGTTTCAACAAAAAATGGGTCCCACACTCATGGTTTCATTTTTACCAAAATCCACCCAATAGCCAAAATGAGCTTAGAAGCCTCGGGATCCAGACCAAGGGCCCCCCTAGTTTAAAATCGACATTTCGAAGCTAAAGGAACCGTTAGAATTGCCTTCCTAGGCTGTTTACCTCAAGTTTTGGCCAGAGACCATTTTCTCAACTTTAGAAGCTCTAAAATAGGGAAATGGCTATAAAAACCAAATGAACTGCTTGATAACTGAACTGTTATTCCCAGCAAGTTATAAATGACTTGGGACATCTATAGCAAAGTTTTAAATGCAGAAAAAGCATGAGAAAGCTGAAAATGACCTAGAGGGTCATTACACTTTCCTTTATAGCAACACTAGTGAGAAACATGAAAAGAAATGGCATGAGGAGATATAGAACCAAACTAGTTTTTCATCTTAAAATATAGGAAAAAGGCAAAATCACCGCCCCAAGGTATATGTAAAAAATCCTCTTTCCCTAATTACTAAAACTTATCCAAAGGAGAATAGATAAAATAAATTTCACAAACTATTATGTCCATTCGAACCCAAACACATATGGAAGTTTCATGACAACACAAAAAGGTTGAAGCTTGTGAATTTCAAATTTATTTTTTTTTTAAAAAAAAATAATATACGGCGTATTACCCAATTTATTAATCAATACCTTAATTTTATATTGTATTCAACCAACTTGAACATGTTTTGCACATAAGTGTTTCTAAAATTAAAACTAATTAATGTCACACGTATATCTTCTTCCCCGTTCCTCGAACACTAAAACTAATTTGTCAACAAACAGACAAAAAACTAGATTATTTGACAAACACTTTCTTACCTCGCTTTTTTCATCTAAAAGTTTCAAGTTGAACTTACAATAACCACACGTCTCTTAATGACACTTTTGTGGCTCAAATATTATGATAATTTATTTTATTTTATTTTTTCCCCAATTAAGTAATAAAATCAGATGTGTGAACCTTGGTGGCAAGAATTACTCGGTACCATTATTTGTGGGATATAGCAGGTACCCAGGGGAATAGTAGAGGTGTGTACGATCTATTTCGGATACCAATTTTTTTTTTTTTTTTTTTTATCTATTGGGAAGCTCAGACCTTACTTGAGTTGAATCTGTCACTTGAGCATCAAAGGAAAAAATAAAATAAAATTGATCTATTGAGAAAAGCTCAAACCTAACCTGAGTTGATTCTGTCACTTGAGCAACAAAGGAAAAATTAATAAAAAATTAATCTATTGAGAAAAACGCAGACCTAACTTGAGTTGAATGTGTCAGCTGAGCAACAAAGTAAAAATCAATAAAAAAATTTGATCTATTGAGAAAAACTCAAACCTAACTTGAGTTGAATCTGTCACTTGAGAAACAAAGGTAAAATCAATTAAAAATTGATCTATTGGGAAAAGCTCAAACCTATCTGAGTTTAATTATCACTTAAGCAATGAAGGGAAAATCAATTAAAAAATTGATAGATTGAGAAAAGCTCAAACCTAACTTGAGTTGAATCTTCAGCAAGTTGAATCTCCATCTCCAAAATTTCCTCCATTAAATCTTTGTCTCTATACAGATTAATTCTCTGATAAAATTTCTCAAACAAAAGTCTTCATTATTGTCAAATAGGTTGACGCTAGAACTGGACCCGCTAAGTTGAACACTCATTTTTATCCTCGATCTGATACCATTTGTTTGGATCAAATAATTAGGTTTCATGCAAAAGCTAACAAAGCAAACCTTGGAAGATTTCAAATAAGAAGACAACCAAGAGATATACCAAAAGAGACATAATAATGTAACGTGGTTCTGTCAATCAAGCTACATCAACAAAAGAGACAACTCTTCATAGCAACTGATCTTGGAGATACCATCATTCATTACGCAGATAATACATAGTAGGTTGATCAAAAATGTGATGTGTAAGACCAAACCCAATGTGTACAGAATTCCACTGAGCATACCATGTCTGATAATTGGTGGAGGTAAGTTTAATAGGATTAGTCAGAGAGGCTAGAAAGGAAATAAAACTAAGTTTTGTTTGGTTGTTCTGGATAGTCGAGGGAATAATATTTAGGTTGATTGGACTAATGGCAGTGGGTACTGGAAAGTTTTGAGAAACAGAGGCAAATGGTTGAGAGTAAGACTAGGATCTGGTTATATTTGTGAAAGCTGGTAATGATCCTATCAAGAAGGGTGTGGTATTTTCTATGGAAGTATAGCTTGGAATTTTTGGAAAATATAGGGAGAAAGATGAAGGTCCCATAATAGTAGAGGGACGAGAAATATTGGTGTATGATGGTTTCATAAGAGGAGAGGCAGCGAAAGATTGAATTTCAGAGAAAGGGTTTGTCAAGGAGAAATGATTGGTTGAGGTAAAAGACATAGAGATATGAGGCATTGAGGTGGATGCATTTGGATAAATTGAGATAATGGAGAGGAAGAGTGGGTAGAATGGATCTCTTCCATGAGGTTGTTTGAAAAAAAAATGTAGGATCAATAGAGCCTTTTTGGCATTTTCTCTGATAACATAAAATAGTTGCAGTGAAAGATAATGCTTGATGATTTGTATTGATAGAGGTTATGCATACATATACAGATGATAGTCTTGGTGACTAAGAAAGGAATAAAGATATAAAAGGTATCTAAATCAACTAGAACCAATTAACTATCCTACAATCTTTGAAGTTGTAATACAATCAATCGTCTATATTTGACAAAGAAAAATCAGGGCATAATATTCTCCTAAGAAAGCCAAAATAGCTGGCCACTTAACAGTTTTCATAAGTCCCCCAATCTGAAGAGGCTGCCTTTCTATACTCTTAACTAGAAATGGATGTATTTCTCCATCCTTTAGAGAAATTGAAGTTGATGAAAATTGTAGGAAACATTGGAGTGGGAGCAATCCCATATCAAGACCCTCTTACAACCTTAAATACGTGCACAAACATTTGGTACTATTCAACTCTTTATCTAACCAATTGAATCCTTGCAAGTATAGGATCTTTACTGCAGCAATCCTTTATTTTATTTTTGTACAAAAGGATTTCTGATTTTTGTAATGTCTTAGCACCAGTTACACCTGAGTTTTTCCCCTTTTATTCTCTTTGCCACATCTGCATGTTGATGGTGTATCGGAGCTCATGTTGTTCTCCTTACTGTGATGAACTCCATTATTGAAGGCTTACTCCTAACATGAGAAGAAAAATTAACAGACCTGATGAGTTACCAACAATTAGCTAATTCAGCTATTGGTGTTGGAGTATGTAATGAATCTGATATGAGATAAATTGTGGGTCCATGAAGTAGCATATATATCACACAATCATTGAAGCAAAAATAGAGAGAGTTTTCCACTGTGAAAGAAAAGAAGAAGTGTACAATGCTTTAGAATCCCCAACTATATTCCCTATATATAGATCCCAAGTAGTCCCAAACCTATAAGGAAAAAGTTCTCCCAATCCTACAAGGACTATATTTTCCTTTCCCAAATCTATTAGGACAATGGGTCTCCTAAACCAATAGAGATTATGAGTTTCATAAAATATACAAGAGAAAAATTCAAGACATAATTAAAAAATCTTTCCCTTGTCTTGAATTCCCTTCATCAATAGGAACGACGTCTCTATGCCTTGCCTTCAGCCCTCGAAAGGGCTTACTGAGTACTACACACACCAATCAAGTCTAGGCAATGCCTAAACATATTGATAGGGACTTACTTGGTCATCATATCTATCAGAATATCATGTATAGACACTTTCTTCAGATTAACATCCCCCTTGCAGTATACTACCTTTTGTCCCTTTGGCAATAAATCAACTTTCATGTTCGATTCCTGTGGATTGACTCAATCTCTTCACCCATAGCACCAACCCATTGATCTGCTTCTGAACTAGACATAGATTTTTTATAGCTATTAGGATCAAGCACGTCAATAGTCTCTACAACTGATAAAGCAAATTCCATAAAATTTGCATATCCAAGAAGATTTTCATCAACTACATTTGCAAACCTCTTTGGTCGGTTGAACACTCTCTTCTCTCCGGATGTTGCAATACTATATGGTTGTTGTTGTATAGGTGCCAACATTATCCTCTTGATTAATGTTTTGCACCTCTTCCACTTCTGAACTACTGGGCTTTGCTAGTGGAGATTGAATTTCTAGCTCTATGCGGTCACTGACACCACGATTTTTGCTACTGCTTTCTCCTTCTGAATTTCCAGTGAGGTAGATTTAATAAATGTCACATCCCTACTAATAATTAATTTTGAATTCTTTTGATCTGTGCACCATAACCTTTAACCTTTCACTCCAATTGCATAAGCTAGAAATATTCACTTCTTTACCCTCGACTCAAGTTTCCCATCCCTCACTTAAGCATAAGCAGGACACCCAAATATCCTCAAATTTGAATTATCAGTAGGAGAACTGGACCAAACCTCAAAAGGAGTTTTGAACTCAATAGCTGTGGATGGAGATCTATTGACAAAATAACAAGTTGTATTAATTGCTTCAGTCCAAAAATCCTTTTCTAACACATAAGTGTGAAAGCATACTTCTTGCCCTATCACAAAGTGTTTTATTCATACATTCTGCAACACTATTTTGTTGTGGTGTTCCGATATAAGTGTTGTGTCTTACTATGCCCTCTCTGCTGCAAAATTCATTGAACTCTACGTTGGAAAATTCCAACCCATTGTCCGTCCCAAGACACTTAACTATTCTTTCAGTCTGCCTCTCAACCATCAACTTCCATTTAACAAATGTTAGAAATGCTTTATCTTTTGTTTTCAGAAAATACACCCATACCATTCTTGAGTAATCATCAATCAAAGTCATAAAGTACTTGGCACCACTTTTGTAGGGAATTATGTTTTGATCCCACAAGTTTGAATGTATATAATCCAACTTGTCTTTTGTTCTTATGCTCTACCTTCTTGCTGAACTTCACCCTTGTTTGCTTTCCATACACACAATTCTCACAAAAGTTCAAAGCTTGATTTTTGTAACCATCCAATAAATTCTACTTGTTCAACAAAGACAATCCCTTATCACTCATATGGCCAAGTTGCAAGTGCCATAATTGAGACTGATTGAAATCACTCTTCCTAAAAGCTACAATTGTTTCTCCTTCAACTACACTGGCTTGAGGATAATACAATCTAGAATGCAGCTTACCTTTCATATGCACCATGGAGCCATGACACACTTTAAGTGTTCCATTCTCCGAGTGAAACTTATACCTTGATCATCCAAAGTCGAAAGAGAAATCAAATTCTTCTTTCATTTGAGGAACATGCCAACACTCTATATTTCTGATAGTGCCATCAAACATTCTCAATTTGATGTTATCAATCCCCCTACTGCTAATGCATTATCATCACCTAGGTAGACAGTCCCACTTGCCTGCTTGTAAGTTGTAAACCAATTATTGTATGGACACATGTGGAATGTTGCACGAGAATCAATAACCCAAGAATTGTGCCTATGATCAGAAGTCACAAAACAAACTTCCCCTACATAGTCACTGTCATCAGAATAATTACTAGTGTCAGCAATATTTACCGAGTAATCAACTCTCTACTTTTCTCTTTTCTCCTTTAGCTTACAACAATCTCTTCTGCAGTGACCCTGCTCCCCGCACTCATAGAAGTTTTGATTCCTTTCCCTAGACTTCGATCTGGCGTTACACTTTTTCGTATTAAATTCTTTCTATTGTGTTCTTCCCCTACTCACAAGACCTTTGCTCTTAGTTCTGCTATCTGGAAATCTCTTCTTTAACTCCTTTGATTTTAGTGCATAACTAACATCATCTAGTGAGATACTGTCTTTCCCATATAGCAACGTATCAACAAAAGTATCGTAAGACAGTGGTAAAGAACATAACGCGATCAAGGCCTGATCCTTACTATCAATTTTGATATCTACGTTCTTCAAGTCCATTATAATTGAATTAAACTCATCAAGGTGAGCTTTAACTGGTGTACCTTCATTCATACGAAGATTGTATAACCTCTTTTTCAAGTAGAGGTGGTTTGTCAGTGATTTTCTAGAACACAGATCTTTCAAGTTCTTCCATGTAGTTGTTGCATATTTCTCTTTAGCAATTTCTCGAAGAATGTTATCTGTAATGCTCATGAAGATCTTACTCGAAGCCCTCTCCTTCAGGTCTACTTTCTCTGATTCTTTCAACTCCTCTGGAAAAGCCTCCTTAATTACCTTCCATAACCCTTATAACACCAGAGACGATCTCATTCTAATTTTCCATAGACTGAAACTCGACCCCCCAACGAATTTCTCTATTTCATACTTTGTTGAAGATGATGGAGACATCTTAACTCTTGATTATGTGTAGAAATCCCAATCTTACTCTGATACCGATTGTTGCGGAAATATCATGGGTTAACTAGCACACAATCACAAATAAAGAAAATAGAGAAGAAAATAACACAAAGATTTAACGAAGTTCGGCTAGGACTAATCCTCCAAGCAAAAACAGAGAGAGTTTTCCACTATGAAGGTAAAGAAGAAGTGTACAATGCTTTAGAATTCCCAACTACATCTCCTACATATAGATCTCAAGTATTCCCAACCCTATAAGGAAAAGGTTCCCCCAATCCTACAAGGACTATATTTTTTTCCCAAATCTATTAGGATAATGGATCTTCTAAACCAATAGGGATTACGAGTTTTCTAAAATATACAAGGAAAAAATTCAAGAAATAATTAACATGATCTAATCCTAGTCTAGTGTGCGCTCTCTGGTTTGTGGTTTTGTGTATTAATAGCTGTTAAACATACTTCTAGTTGTATGAATAGATTTTCTGTTGCTTCCAAAACCATACTATACTATGTATCATTCCAATTTTATTGGATGTCGCCAAAGGGACACTTAGTATATAATATATACTATACAAGTTAAATTAGATTAATACCATTTTTTAACCCTTCCCTAGGAGCTTCCACCATTTTTTTCCTTGGTGACTGAAACTCACAACCTCAGGGTTGGAAGTGGTGTGTGCTTACCATTCGAGCAACTCCCACTTGTCTAATTATCTTAACACCATGAATTTCACAAACAAAGGAAAAAATAAAAATAGGATCTTTAGATGCCACCAATTAAAGTTTAGCCTCGTAAAATAACTGAATCCTAACAGATCGCCAGAAACTTTCTTACTTGATTTTGGGCCACAATTGCCTTAACAACAAGTTACGGTGATCGTTAGAATTTTGATCCCGAATCCTGATAAATTGCCAGGATCATTTGAGCACTTGTGGGTGAAAATCCTTGCTACTCGTATCTTTGCTTTGTAAATTTTAATGCGTAACATTTATTTTTTAAATAATAAAATACTAGGCTACATTTTATGTTTTAAAGAAAAATTTCAAAAAACACATTCCAAACATTTTCTTTAAAAGCAGTTATACACAATTCTTCTCCCCAGTTTTTTTTTTTTTTTTTTTTCAAAAGAGTTATATCCAAGAAAATTCTTGACCACATATCTGTATCGTTTTTCTTTCTTTTTTTTTTCCTTAAAGAAAGACCTAAAGTCCTAAACTAATCAGTCCATTATTTCTTATCTCTCCTGCTTTTGATCTTTTAGACCATTTTAATTCTGCTTCAACTGGAAGATATCAATAGGTAAATACTGATTTTTTTTCATTATTTTTTTTAATTGTATTTAATAATTACAAATTGACTGAAAAGTTTAATTTGTTTAACTTCATTTGTAGAATGTTTTCTTTTCCAACTAAATTTCAATGGTTCTTATTTTTTCATTGTATTTGACAGCAGATCTGACTGTTGAGCAGCTGAAACGTAAATTATTTTTAACTTAATGTGTTTACTAAACGTGTATTACTTTGAGATTATTACTACTTAGTAATAATGTTTAGTAATCACATAATTTTTTCTTTCTTCAAGGAGTTTTAGTATTTGTTGCTTCATTTTCTTTGTATCTAGATATTTTGCTGTCTTATTTCTTTTGCAATCCTATTTCAAAAATCTTCACTTTTGAACCGAGGGTCTATCAAAAATAAACTATGTACCCTGCAAAGGTAGGGGTAAGTTCTGCGTAAATCTTACCCTCTTACTTGTGGGACTGCACTGAATATGTTGTTGTGATTGTTGTCGAAATATCTACTTTTCAAAAGAGATAAAAGAAGAAGGTTTTATAACATTTTTGTGCTCTCTCTAAGATATCAATTTATGTGGTGTGACCTGACGTTTTGTTCTTGGATTATTACACAATCCTTTTACTACGTTTATTAAATGATTATGAGAGTCAAATTAGATTTTTTTTTCTGTCTTCCAACCAGTGTAGTATTTTGGTTAGATGACTCTTGAGTGACAAAAGGGATATTTACTTTTGTTATAACTTATAAGCCTTTACTGGACCATCAACGAAATTTCCCGTTGAATTCAATCTAAAATTAATTGTTCAATATTATCTGAAGGTATATTATTGGACGTGATGTTTAAGGTGTTGAATTCGACATATATATTCTAACTAGGTAACTGGTTCGCGCTTCGCGCGACGAAACATATCACTTTATAAATTTCAATTAATATATAATGAATAAAACACTTAATTTACCAAAATAAATAATTTAAGATATACAATATGAAAAAAGAACTAAGATCAAATATAAGAAATACATTTGTAAAAAATTTAAAGAACAAAGTCAATATAGCTTATTGCTATTGAGTCTTATGGCTTTAATTTGCAATTGAAAGTTCGTCAATTACTAAAGTCAATAACAATGTTTTAATTTAGTAATACTTGTTAGAATTTAGGAGTACTGGATACAAATTGTTGATAAGTAAATGGCTACTTTACATAATATTACAAGTTTATAGAGTATGGACCTCTTATAACAGTCAAAAAGACAAACTAACCAATCGTGATTTGTGTTGAATGTTTTAATTTAATCTTAGCCTCTTAGATATTTCTTCTTTTACAAAAGGAAAATGTATTTTTGTTCTGAGAATGCCTTTTTTCGTGTCTTTCTACTTTAGTTTATTACGCTTAAAAATCTTTATATTACGAAATAGTAATTACTAACAAATTTTTTATATCACCAAATCTATTCATCGAGTATTAATTAATTAAAATTGCTGAAATAATGAGAGAATATTGAAATCTTAGTGGACTTAAATATGATTTTAATCTAAGAATTAAGAAAATAAAAAAGTAAAAATACACTTTAGTACAACTTCATGTCCAAATAATTCTAAGTAAACAATAGTAGCACATCAAACAATATTATAATTTAAACATCACAAGTCACTTAAATTTAAGCTACTTCAAGCTATATTTATAAAATATTCAAGCCTAATTAATATACTCCCAAAATATTCTTCATTATATGATTTCTTCCTTTAGCTTCTCTGTCAAGAATTAATAACTTATGGCAACGCTTCAAAAAATAGATCACTTTATATGCATAATTCAATATTGCAATTTCATACAAAATAATTGAAAACAAATATAGAATAATGTATTTAAACAACTAATACTCTACCATACAATAAAACAACTAATACTCTACCATATACAGAGATGGCAAAACCCCAAAAAATATAAAAACTTACACTTTTAGGCATAAGATCAAAACTGCAAAACTGAAACATTGTAGAGACAAATAAATGATAATTTTGAGGAAATAAAACTACTATAGAAGAAGATAAAAGAACATGAACATTGATATGTACTAATTATTCACTTTAATTGGAGATTCAATGATTAGCACATGAACCTGAAATAACGTGGGAAAGGTAGAGTTTCCTTTCCGGAGGTAGAGAGCTTGTTTTCGATAGATCCTCAGATCAAGGAAAAGCATATCAAAAAAAAGAAATTATGGAAGTAAAGAAATCATGGCAAAATATTATAGAAAACATGACAAAACATTCTAAATAAATAAAAAAAGAAACATGGGTATACAAATGTAATGAATAATTACTTTTTTAGCCTGTAAAATGAATTAAAATTAAAAGCCCCAAAAATTGAGAAAAAAGATAAATAGCAATCCCGGCCTCATAGCGCGCCAAGTCATCGGATTGATGTTTTTACAAACATATATATATCTTTTTACTAAAAGTTAAAACAAATTTAACAAAAGATGTTTTCATACATTTTCACCAACACAAATAACTTTTTAGCATAGTTTTGTGAGAAGAAAGTGAGAAAACGTAATAAATAAATACCTGTGGATTTTTATTTGTTGGTGTTGTACTTCTTGAGATAGTCCCTGCAATACTATTGTCAGATTAGACGTACAAATATAATTCATCACAAGAAAAAATAAGTTTTTTTCACTATTTTCCACATTATTCTTTTCGTAATGCCTCATAGTTATATAGAATCAAGATATTGCTTTGAAGAGAAAATGTTTATTATAGCCAGAAAGCCCTCAATCAGTATCTAGAGGACAAAAGATTATAGCACCCCATACTTATCATCTCTTTTTAAACTTTCAAGGAAATCAACAAAGACATGAAAACCTTATCATATCTTTTCCAGCCAACCTATGGCGTTGTATTTATATTTATAACTTTTGAGTATCCACAATATGCAACTCTGTCCAAATATATATAAGAAATTAGAAGTTGAATAGTCATTAACAGATCACTTGATCTTCTCACCCTAAAAAAGAAAAGGAATCGATTGGATGCATGTCATCCTATGGCTCTTCAGTATGGTCATTTACTACAATTCTTA
This sequence comes from Capsicum rhomboideum, assembly GCA_031232105.1. Lineage (NCBI taxonomy): Eukaryota > Viridiplantae > Streptophyta > Magnoliopsida > Solanales > Solanaceae > Capsicum > Capsicum rhomboideum. The sequence goes on from CP124716.1 coordinate 140,291,394, forward strand.
ATACCTTCATAATTCTTCATTGTCTCTTAATTGCCCGTTGTTATTCATTTTGCAGTTATTGGAAACATTAAATTTTATTGTGATTAACCTCATGTATATCTTAAATTTTTTGTTAAAAAATCAAGATAAAACTCAAAAAAAAGGAGAAAAAAGATAAATATGAATGGAGGCCATAGAGAGGTGCCACATCACCTTGTCTATGTTTTTCCTTTATATATATATATTGATGTCGAGAATTTTTAAAAAAGTAATATGATTGAAAAGTTACAGCAAAACATGTGATGCATTTCTTGGGCTCCTTGATGTCACTCATATGGTTTTCTTTTTAAAAAAGAAAAGAATCTCTTTAAGATGATTATGCTCAGTGATCATTGTTGCGTCCAAACACACACGCAAGTGTTCATGGTCATACAAGTAACATAGGATTTAGAGTCCAGATATTGTACCCACAGGGACTTATTGATTAACTAATTTTCTAAATTAAACTAATCCTTATTATTTATTCAAGAAGTAAATCCCAAAAGATGTATTTACGAATTAACCAAATTAAAAATAATAAAAAAGAAAAGCAGATTTTACGAAATCAATCAATGAATAGATCTAGGATTATGAATTCGCTAACAATCATGTCGAGTATCAATTTCATCAATTTATTTGATTTTCTAGTTGTTGATTTATGGGGATGATTATATGATCATGGTCTTCCGAACCTCTAACCGTCTAATCCGATTGGCCTCATAACTATATTGTTGAGTGGGGATGTGATAAACTAATCCAAATACATTTACATATCTCACAACAATATTTTTGTCTTTTGGCCACACTATATCTGGACCACGCTTGTAAAGTGTGGCCAAAAATATATTTGGTTACGCTTTTGAGGCGTAGCCTTAGTTTTTAGCTTTTGGCCACATTATTTTTGACAATGCTTTGAAAGCGTGGTCTATAATGGTATATGCCATACTTTATAAGCATTGCCAAACCATGATACAATTGGCAACGCTTATTTACACATTTAACTACACTTTTAAGCCTTTTTTTTAATAATTGTAAGAACAACACTTTAAAAGTGTGGCCTAAAGTTTTCTGTAAAATATTTCATTCTCCCTCCAATTTCCAATTGGCTAAAAGAAAAAAACAAAGTAAATATATTTAACATATACTTCAGTTTATTTCACCCAAAATTATACCTCGGTTTCAGCTTAGCTCAAAAACCCTTAGCCTTGTTCAAATTTCTTTGCCCAAATTCGTCAATTTTTTTGCCCAAATCCGTAGATTTTCTTCAAATTTCAGCTAAAATTTATGTTTGCTTGAGCAAAAGGTGTAGCTTTCAGTTTGCTTGAGCTAAGAAGGTGTAGATTTCAGTTTGCTTGAGCTAAGAAGGTTGAAATCTCAGTTTGCTTGAGTTAAAGAAGGTGTAGATTTTAATTTGCTTGAGCTAAGAAGGTGTAGATTTTAGTTCGATTGAAATAAGGAGGTAGAGATTTCATTATTTTAAGCATCTGTGTTTATTGCATGTTTATTTTGCATCTGAGTTTATTGCATGTTTATTTTGCATCTGGTTTTTTTGCTTGTGGGTTTACTGCATGTGGGTCTATTTTGATTGATGTTTTGAATCCTGCCCATCAATCTCACTAACTACATCTGGGTTTATTTCATGTTAAAATCAATACTCGACTTGAGCTTTCCATTGTTAAAGTTGACTCCAAATGGAAATTTTGGTTGTTTTTTATTTCTTTTTGCTGTTGGTTGTCTTTTATTTTCATTAATGGGTGTGTAGTTGTGTTTTATTTTCATTAATGGGTTCCTGGTTGTGTTTCTTTGTATTGTGCAAAGAAATAGACAACTCTTTTTTTCACAAGTTCCCAGTTCTCGTGAACCAATTGTTTATGCTTATCTATCTCAAAAACTTTCCCGTTTTCTTGTCCCTGTCTAGTGGTAGTAAGAAGATGAGTGAAGTTACTGTTGTCACTAGTCTCTGCATGAATGACATAAAGATAATTTGTCCTTATAAATTAATGTCACAACATTCTGAATATCATGTGTCAGCCACAAAACAAATGACCAAAACTGTCTATTTTACAAACTGGGAATTCATATGGTTGTGTTTGATCTTTACTGAAGTACAAAACATGATGAATATTTGAACATCCTGGGTTTGGATTGTATTCCTCTTTCTTGGTTTCACACTCCATAACCTGTCAATTTCACAGGCAAGGAGTACTAGTCATAGGCATCACCTAACTGTAGTTGTTGAGGGAACTATTTTTTCATTAATGGGTGACCTGGTTGTGTTTTGTTTCCTTTAATTTTGTTGTTGGTTGTCTTTTGTTTCCATTAATGAGTGCCCTGGTTGTGTTTTATTTCCGTTTGTTGTTGGTTATCTCCTCCTGTAACATAAGCTCAACTTGGTTGTGTTTTGTTTCCTTTTGCTGTTTGTTATCTCCTCTTGTAATATTTAGGAATGTTTTTGAACTAAGAGATTAACAAATAAAAAGGCGTACAACTTATTAACTCTTGTTTATTGTAAGGCTTATGTGTTTGTAAGGCCTATGTTTTTTAACTGAGTTCCTTTTTACTTGTTATTTCAATTGTTTGCAAGGCCTATGTGTTTGTAAATTATATGTTATTTCAATTCACTTCTTGCTTCTCTATCAAGTCTTTTTTTTTTGTAACTGCTTGCTCACTGATATCTTATAAACTATAAATGATGTTGCAGGGTGTTGCTTTAGGAAAGTTGGAACTGCTGGAACTTCTGATTCTTGTGGAACTGCTAAAACTTCTTCACCGTGTTTTACACTTGTAAGCAATCTACTCTAATGTTGCTTACTGATAGTTAAATCTAAGTTTGGTTTTTACTAATTATGTTAAGTTGCTTAAACTAACTAATGATTGAAGTAGATTAGAGAATTATATATGTTTTAGGTTGAAATCCTTTTTATAACCTGAACCTGCTTCTTGTTAAAATTGCTTAAGCTAGATTAGTTCATTTAGGATTCATAAGATGCTAAGGATATAGTTATCGTTAAATCATTTGTTTCCATCCCTTTTAAATTTGTAAAGATATGAGTTGGCAAAGTTGTTGAGTTTGTCTGAAATTTAGGAGTACTGATAAACATCAGATTCTTCTGTGTAATTCGGTGAACTGATTTCATTTAACCTAAACTATGTGATTTAGTGAACAGATTTCATTTAGTTTAATATTAGTAAACCTATACAGTTAGTTTATTGTATGTCCGACCAAACAAAATATATGTCTTTCAAGATAAAAGTTTTGGCTTTAAGAACTTTGAGAGCAACCTAATTTCATTCTTATGTGTAATTAGGTGTAGGAAATTATGCAGAATGCATACTTAATTTTGTTATATGCACTAGAGGTGGAATTGGTTCTGCTGCTGATTTAAACTTGGTTTTGGCTTGGCATAAAGGGTATGACTAGGTAAGAAATTCCTTTGATCTGCCAACACATGTTTCTGATAACTTGCTTGTGACTTTTAGAATTGAAGTGTGCAGTAATTAATGTTTTTGTATATTGGAAGATCTAACATTAATGTTGGATTTTTAGGAACTCAACTGTTCCATCTAAGGACTGGATGGATTTACCTTGGTATGAGCAGGAGTATATTAATGGTGTTGAATATTTCTTAGATTTTGCTTTTACTTATGGAGAACCTCAAGGAGAACAAATTTAGTGTCCATGTGATCGTTGTGGCAATGTTTGTTGGAGGGAAAGGAATGTAGTGTATAATAACCTAATAGACTATGGATTTTTTGAAAATTATAAAAGATGGATCAATCACGGGGTATGAGAAATTCGGTTGGATGTTGATGATCATATGGCTGACTCATGTGATGACATTGATGGGTTGTTGAATGATCAGTTTAGAGATGTTGCACAAGCTGAAGGAGTTTATGAATGTCCAACTGAAGATGCCAAGAAATTCTATAACTTACTTGAAGAGGCAAGCCAAGAACTATATCCTAGTTGTAAAATATTCTTAAGATTATCATTTACAATCCATTTGTATTTGTTGAAATGTCTACATGGATGGAGAAATGAATCATTCACTTCTCTTTTAGAGTTATTAAAAGAGGCCAAGCCCCACTTGAACATACATCCGTCCTACATTAAAGCCAAGTCTATGGTTAAGGATCTCGGTCTTGACTAAGAGAAAATTGATGCATGTCTCAATGATTACATATTGTTTAGGAATGACCATAAGGATGATGAATTCTGCCATGTTTACGAAGCTTCTCTATATATTAAACCTACTAAAGTGGACAGTGAGGTTGTTGAGCCTTCTAAAAAACCTTATCGTGTTCCAGTAAAAGTTCTGAGACACTTTTCCTTAATTTCCAGACTCAAAAGGATATTTATGTGCTCAAAGACAGCAGATTCATTAAGGTGGCATGACGAGGAGCGATGTAAAGATGGAAATCTAAGGCATCCAGGGGATGATCAAGCATGAAACACTTTGATAGGTTCTATCCGGATTTTGCACTAGAGTTTCGTAATTTAAGGCTTGGCTTGTCAAGTGATAAATTTAATCCATTTCAGACCATGAGTATATCTCATAGCATATGGACAGTTATGTTAATGATGTATAATCTGCCGCCTTGGATGTGCATGAACCCAGAATACAATATGCTTTCTTTACTTATTCCTGGTTTTCGATCACCTGGATATGACATTGATATTTATATACAACCATTGATAGATAAGTTAACCGTGTTATGGAATTCTGGAGTTGAAACATATGATGCTTCAAGAAATCAAACCTTTCAAATGCGAGCAAATCTTAAGTGGACAATTAGTGACTTCCCTGCATATGCTATGTTATCTGGTTGGACTACAAAAGGAAAGATGGCCTGCCCTTGTTGTAAGTTTGGCACTAATTCTCACTATCTGTAACATAGTAGGAAGATGTGTTATATATATCATCGTGTTTTTCTACCCATGGATCATCCGTGGAGATCAAACAAAAGATCTTTCAATGGGAAAACATAATCCAGGCCTCCATTGGCTCTGTTAAATGGAACTGATGTGCTGAATAGTTTAAAAGACATGAGCAATGTGTTTGGGAAGAAAAGAAAGAAATCAAATGATGGCCCGTGGAAAAAAAGGTCAATATTTTTTTAATTACCTTATTGGGAGCACAACGCCTTACCTAACAACCTTGATGTAATGCACATAGAGAAGAACATAGTTGATAACGTAATTGAAACTCTTTTGGATATTTTTGGCAAAACGAAGGATCATGAAAAGGCTCATTATTATTTGAAAGAGATGGGAATTATAAAGAATCTTCATCCAAAAGATACAGTGGATGGCAAGAGAACAAAGATTTCAAAAGCGTGCTTCTCAATGACAAATGAAGAAAAATCAGTTTTCTGAGGAGTTCTAAAGACAGCAAAGCTGCCTGATGGTAGTGCCTCTAACATATCTAGGTGTGTGAAACTAGATGAAAGAAAGATATCTGGTTATATGACACATGATGCTCATTTCATGTTACATTACTTGCTGCCAATACCAATTAAATGCATCCTTCCTGATCTTGTTGCTATTGCTATGATTCGTCTGAGTTCCTTCTTTCGATGTTTATGTCAAAAAGTTATCACACTGTAGAAACTAGATTTCTTAGAAGTGGACATCAGAGAAACAATAAATCAGTTGGAGCAGATTTTTTGTCCTACATTTTTTGATAAAATATTTCATTTGCCTATTCAATTGGCGAATGAGGTGAGATTAAGAGGTCCAGTTCAGAATTGATAGATGTATCCATCTGAAAGAGATATGTATGCATTCAAATCATATATCCACAACACAAATTATGCAGAAGGATCTATAGGAGAGGAAAGTCTGGTTAAAGAGTGTTTAACTTTATGCTCTAGATATCTGCATGGGGGTATACACACCAGATTTAATAGAAAACCCCAAAATGATGATATATGTGGCTTGAGTGTACAAACTTGCAGTTTGTTTCCTAACAGTGGTTGTCCTTTAGGAGCAAAGAAAGCTGCTTGTACTATTTTAGATAACAAGTCATTAAATCAAGCAAAGAAAGTTGCTTGTACTATTTTAGAGAACAAGTCATTAAATCAGGCGCATGTATACTTACTAGCCAACTGTGGTGAAGTCCAAGAGTATATTAGGTACTTTAATCACTTATAGTATTTCCATTTTATATATAGTTTTTGAATTATTTTTTTGTTATTCTAACAATAAATTTAGTTGTTGTGCAGAGAGCATGAACTTGAGGTTAATAATCAGCCATGAAGATCTAAATGGAGCAAGGCTAAGAATCAGAGTCAAAGCTTCTCCCAATGGTTTGAAAGTAGTGCTTTGCAAGAGGATGTGCCTAATTTGTTAAAATAAGTGTCCAGAGGACTAAATTCAATTGGTAAAAGATATTCTGGGTATCCTATTAATGGATATAGATTCCGTACTAGGCTTAGTGATGCAAGGCATAAAACCCAAAATAGTGGTGTTACATTAGTTGCCTCAACTACAAGCTTTGCAAGCTCAAAGGATAAAAATCCATTTGATGCAGATTTGGCTTATTATGGTAGAATAGTTGATATATTTGAGTTAGACTATTATGGCCATTTTAAGGTTGTTTTATTTAAGTGTGACTGGTATGAGGTTGAAAAAGATATGTATGGTCTTACTTACGTCTACTTCAACAAGAAATGCTCTCTAGAAAAGCCTTTTGTGCTAGCATCTCAAGTGCACCAATGCTTCTATGTTCAAAATCCATATGATCAAGATAGAAATTATGTTATGAAGATTGTTCCAAGAGACTTGTTTAACTTAAGTGATTAGGTTGAAAAAAGTTATGGAAATGAGCCTTTTGAACATCTCATGGGCCTATCTATACCAGATGATGATGGTGAAGTTGTCTTAATAAGGAATGATGTACCAAACAATAATTATTGATGAGGCTAATGTGGCAGCTGAAGGATTTCTTTCTCAACAACCTGAAGTTGAGTCTGAAGATTAGTTTGAAGATAAGTTTGAAGACGAGTTTGAAGACAAGTGTGTAGAGAAGTTAGAAGATGAGTTTGAAGATGAATTTGAAGACGAGTCCAAAGAAGAGTTCGAAGATGATTTTGATGATGAACCGTGAATTTATTATTTTGTTGTTGACCAATAGTGTTAGCTTATTATTTTTGTTTTTTGATTGTTTGCTGATACAAAAACTCTTAGCTATCTACTATGGAAAAACCCATACGAGACCAACAATCTTTATATATTTTGTTGGCTTTTTTGTGGCAGATAATTATTTTGTTAATGACTAATAGTGCTAGCTTACTTTTTTGTGTGCCTGCTTATTATTCTGATTTACAAACTGAACTTGTTACTTAAGTGCCTATGTTTTTTTATTTTTCAGGTAGTGGTCATCCTAAGAAGGTTTGCAAAACTAACGACATTTGAGGCATCACAGTGATATATACTAAATAGCTAGCATCTGTAAGTAGTTTGCTCTGATATTTTGGCCTTGGAATAATTATTATTATGTTTTGTAAGTAGTTAACACAATGATTATTATGTTGCCTCTATTTGCAGAGTTGAAGTCATTGAACAGAAAAGAAAACTGAGACATTAGAGTAAGGTGAGAAAAGCAGCAACTTTAAATAAAAAAGTTTTGAATCCGAATAAAGCTCAAAGTCCTCTGAAGAATATGAATTCTGATGTTCAATACCGATCAAGTACCGAATTGGCCAAGAAATATAAGATCAAGAGAGAACAACTTGCAAAAGAACAAAGAGATAAAACTAGGAAAGTGAAGGCACCAATGCCGCAAAAAAGAAAGAATCCTGAGGAGTCTGTTCCATAACAAGGAAAGAGAAAATTGCTTATGCCGAAGCCTGTGATCCAATTGTACTCAAGGAAAGATATTAATACTTCACAGATGGTTACAGAATAAGGACAAAACACACAAAGGTTATTTCAATCTCAAACTGGATAGTCCACTCAAAAGAAATGAATGGAATTGCCTAGGAACAACCCCATGTTCCAAGCATTTTCAAAGGTAGATGTTAATACTTCACATCTCATTGAAAGAGCAAAAGGTGAAGAGAAAGTCAGTCCTACTAGCGACTAGTCTTGATCAGTTTCTAGAAAAACAATACATAAACATAGGTGGTGAAAAAGAACATGATATTTACAACACAACTGATCTGTCGGCTTCTTTTGTTGGTGAACATAATAAAGGATTAGATGATCTTGTGGAACAAGAAGAAATTAGTGAGGATGGTCATGCTAGAGATGACGATATGGACATTGATTGTAGTACAAATGATATGTCATAAGCTTTTTAATTTTATTACTCATTTTACTTTTTTTCTTATTTCTTGTCTGTTACATCCAATCTAGGGATGTTGAAGAAGAAAAAAGTTTGAAGACTAACAACATGTATGAAAATTCATGCCAGAAACTTAAATGAAATAGAGGAGGTGATCTTTTACAAAGGACAAGCAGTGGGACCAATTGGCAAGATAGTTTCTAATTTAAGCGGCTTCATAGGAACAATTGCAAGGAATCCTAGATTTGTTACCTTGATGTACACTAGTTGGCATGCTCTGCCAAACGAAAATAAAAAACGCATGTGGGACTATGTCAGTGTAAGAAAATTAATATTTTAGATTGTATATTTATTGTATGTTATTACTAACTCAAGCTAAATATATTTTATTTTGCTTAGTCAAAATTTCTTATTCCAACAAAAAAAGAGAAGTGGATGATGGATGGTATTCGTGATGCTTGGAGGCAGTGCAAGTGAAGTATCAAACAAAGATGTTTTAATAAGAAACTTACTTATGAAGAAATGCTAGAAAAACGTCCCGATGACATGCCAGAAGTTCTATTGTGTCAGTTGATCGCGTATTGGAAACATCCAACTGTTCAAGTGAGACAAAAATAGTGAATTTCTACTCGTGGACATATCTTGCATCATTTCTGTTCTTTGTTTACTGATTTATAAATTAATATATCTTATTTTATCAAATTTTAGGCAATGAGCAAGGTAAATTCACAAAACAGAAAGAAACAAAAGTTGAGGCATCGGATGGGACCTATTAGTTTTGCAAGAGTACGCATGGCATTGGTAATATTTAGTAGATACAGTCTGTGAAAAATCTAACTTTTTCATTTTTTTTGTACTTTGTTAGATTAGATTGATGTTTGTTTTAACTTTATTCTGATGTAATTTGTAGAGTGCAACCAAACAAACCACGAGGAATCATCACAGTCTGAAATGTTTATTGTAACTCATACAAAGACGAGGAAAAAAGTTCAAGCAGATAGCCAACTTGTAATAGTAAGTCATTTTTATGCTACATTCTTCTTTTTCTTCTTTGCTGAACTGTTTTCCGGGAGGGGACAATTTTTTTCAATTCTTGATTGCAGTCATTGCATTGTTTGCTGGGCGGGGATGTGGATTTTTTTAAAAAGATCCATGTGCATAGCTTGATAATCTATGTATTGTGACCACTTCTGTAGTCCCTTTGAACTAGTTGAGAGGATAGAATATCTTAACATTAGTCATCAACTTTCTGAATTTTGACTTTGTCTGGCTCTTTGTGATGTCACTAGCCTTGTTACATACTATGAAATAAATTCAGCTATCCGTGTAGCTTGTGTATCTTCTTTTTCTCTACTCCATGGTCACAATTTGGATCTTGTTAGCATGATAGTAATTAAACTTGTTTGGTTAGTCAATATGAGAATTTTTGTGTTTGTATATGTTGTTTACAGAAAATTCTTTTCACAGGCTGAACTTCAGAATCATCAAAATTCTGGGGAGACAGCGGATGATGCATTCAGGGCATTATTTGGAAAGGAGAAACCTGGTCGACTTAGATACTATGGCAGATCAGTGACAACAACTTCTCTACAAAGACATGAGAAAACTAATAAGCTTAAACAACAACATGTCAATGAAGTCACTGCTCTTAAGGAAGAACTACGTGAAATAAGAGAAGAAATGCGATATTTTTTCAGTCAATTGGTGTAAAACAACCCTGGATTAAATGTTCAAGATATACCAGGGTGTGCTGGATCCAACCTTCCATCACCTATTGATGCAAGCAATGCACAAGCTATAAGAGGTCAAAATCTACCAAATTCTTCTGGCTCAGCTCATGCTTTGATATCTGAAAAGGTACTTTATATTTCACGTTCACATGAAACTTAAATCTTGAATTTTTAAATGTATAAGAAGGTGCAACACTACTGCTGATTTCTCAGTTTGTTGCACTATTGGTAGTTAGCCGGGAGTACACTATTGTCACAGATACATGTTGTTTCCTTGATTAATTGTATGACTTAGTAAAAGCTGATTTGTATGTGTTTCTTTATTTCTTCTGTTGTATGGGTTTTTAGATAATCAACTTACACTCAGAAATTGACCACTTATTTGAATAAAATGATAGTTTTATTGGTAGACCAACAACTAAACTATACTATTAGTCTAAACTAATTGGTGTGTGTTTTAAGCGTCATGGAAAGATCAACCTCTGTATTAGGATTTTAGACTTTCTATTAGTGTAGGCAGTGCAAATGACATTTTCTTGGTATTATCTTCTTACTCTTTGTGGCTTTATTAGTTTAATTGGTACATATTTAGACAGATGTCTTGGTAGTGTTCAGTCTTTTAGCATACACCTATGATGTATTGGTATGGTTTGGTTTTTGTTTGTAAATGGGGACTGTAGAAAGTGCTTATAGCTTTGGTTTTGATTTTGGTTTTGGTTTTGGTTTGTAAATGGTCGGGACTGCAGGAGGTGCACTAGTTTTTTATTTGGTTTTGTTTGTAAATGGGGACTGGAGGAGGTGTTTTGGTTTTGATTTTGATTTTGGTTTGATTTCGGTTTTGTTTTGTAAACAGACGAAAATGCAGGAGGTTCACTAGTTTAGGTTTTGGTTTGTAAATGGACAGGACTGGAGGAGGTGTTTTGATTTTCTTTTTGGTTTATCAATGGCCGAGACTGCATCAGGTGCACTTTTATTGATTTTGGTTTGTAAATGGTCGGGACAACAGTAGGTGCACTGGTTTTGCTTTGTAAATGGGGACTGGAGGTTTGGTTTTGGTTTGGTTTTGGCTGGGACTGTAGGAGGTGCACTGGTTTTGTGTTTGTTTTTGTTTTGTAAATGGGGACTAGAGGAGGTGTACTTTGGTTTTAGTTTTTGTTTGCTTTTGATTTCAAAGTATGTTTTCCTTCACTTTTGCCATTGTATGCTGGACATGGTGCAACTGATGCATTGAACTCAGAAATGGGAGATCGGCAAAGTTTGTTTTTATCTTCTATTCTTATACTGAATATTTTCATGTGAAATGTATTTGTATGTCTTATAAACTCACTAATAATGGTTCCATAATTGGTTGGTTAAGGAAGTAGAAACCAGAATCTAGTTTGTCTTGTTGCATTGAACATGACTTTTTTCTAACTTTTAATTTCATTTTGAATGTGTAGAAAAATGCCGGTGATCGAATTTGAATGGTGGACACAAGTCAACTCGACCTTTTGAAGTGAATGATAATGTCTTTTTGAAGCATTTTGATCTATGCTTGAATACGTGTTTGTGTAATGGAATTTACCTTTTTACTGATCTTGTCAATATATTGAACTTGTCAATATACTGATCTTCTTATTTCCTTTTAAGGATGTGTTAGTACATTTTAAATACATTGTTATTTTGGCAGTTTTAATATCTATTACATAATTTGGTGTTTGAGATCTTTTATATATGTATGTGTATATATATAATGTGATTGGTGAATATATAATAATGTGATTAGTGAATATATATTGCGTATCAAATTCTAGACAATGTTGCGACACTTCAAAAGTGTGGCTATAGGAATATCAATTATGTGCATGTACCTAAGAAAAAGTTTACACTTTATAAGTGTTTTGTAAAAGACTACACTTCTAAAGCTTGGCCAATAACAAAGCATAAGCCACGCTTTCCAAGTGTATAATAATCAAATAAAAATGTTGTCAATGACATGCCACAAAGTGTAGCCTTTGTACCTCATTGGCCACGCTTTTTAAGCGTAGCTACAATGGCCACACTTAAAAAGCGTGGTCTAAAGTCAAAGGTTACGCCCTTTTAGTCCACCGCCGAAAAAGTGTGGCCTAAAGGCCAAAAGCATAGCCTTTGATCAAAGGCCACACTTTTCACTACTTTAGGCCACACTTTACAAGAGGGGATATAATACAAAAATGTTGTAGTGTTTTTCTGTTTTGTAACCAAGTAAGGCGATCTAGATATATATTCCTATCCTAGCCACAAATCAATTCTTTATTTTATTAAAGTAAAGATCTTACTCCCTATATTGTTCGATCTGTCTTATTGATTCTTCTTCCGAGTTCACAATAAGAATATAAATTTATTTTAATGGTAGCTAAGCATTAAAACAGTAAGCACAAGAATATAAGAACAACTATGATGATAATCAATTAAATTGAATCAAGAAGTTACTAAACAACGTAGTCAACTACTATAATCCTAGAACGAGTAGTTTAACTACACATAGACATAGAGCAATTCCAACAAATCACCAAAATAAATAACATAAAAATAAATAATAAAGGAGAAGAAAAGATGTAACTAATATTCTCCTGCCTCCACGGATGCTCCTAGCTCTCCCTAGGTCAAAATTTGTGCAAAAACTGATTTTATAAAATATTTATAGGTGTAGGAAAAAGCCCCAAATAAAATAACTGAGTCCAAAATAGACTAGAAAATATTAAAATAGAGTAGCCTCCTCCACGTCACGCCATCATCGCGGTGGTATTCTGGATTGTGGCAGTGCACTTTTGAATTCAAGAGTCACTTTTGATTATTTTAATAAAGCTGTCAGCTTGATTTTCGTCTATAATCCTTCATCTTTAATTCATTTTGGCTCCAAATCTTTTCATCTTTATTAAACAAACCTCTAACATAAAATATTATATGAAGCATAATATCCTACACATTAAATTATTATATGAGGCATAATTCATAAAATTGGTGCTCAAAAAGGACAAATAAAACTTCTAAACATAAGGCAAATAATGACTAATAATGTAATTTTGGCCTCACATCACCACCCCACATTTACACTTTTGCTTGTCCTCGAGAAAGCATTGAAGTTCATCTCAATAAATCAAGCTAGGAGTACCACCACTTTGATTGATACAAACAATTAGGCCATGTAAAAAAGTTCAAAATATCAAGTACACCTCCGGTCATTATGCAAGATATACAAACAAAGAACAAACCTCTAACCTCCTAACGTCAAAGACAGACTCTAACACATCAAATTTAAGCTCGATCACTTGCTCTTTGTCAAAGAAAGCTAATAACATCACCTATTTATCATGAAACAAGTGCCCTTATAAGAAGAAATAGTCCACACATTCAATTCCAAAGATCGAATATAAATTAAGGACTTAGCATCAAAGAACAACTCTCACACTCACAAAAGAATTCACATGTATGCACAAAGAACCATAGGCTTGCCCATTATATACTTCTCCACTAATTAAGCATGCTTGAATAGAATCAAACAGGACTTTAACGAGTTTTAAAGTTGGCTAGGGGACGGGTAGGAAAACTATATAATAGTGAGTTACACTTCTCTAAGCATTTTGCACTTTTAGACTTCATCACCCATTATTTTCTTCTTTTTATTTTCAGTCCTCTCTTTCAACAATTGTTTTCACAAGTAATTCTTATCTTATCAAGAACGCTTCAATCAATTATTTTTCTCAAATAATTTTATCTTTTTTTTTCATATCACATTCTTTCGAAAAAGGGCCTTTTTATCACATGTAACTCTCATTGGTCACCTTTACCACTCAACTATTCTTTTTCTTCAGATTTAACAATTATAATAACTCTATGCTACAGTGTTAAAGGAAGCAGGGTGTAAAAACTAGAAATTCAATAAAAGAATAAAGCCAAAAATACGGCTACCAAATAAAAGGCTACAGGCTCAGAGGGGTTAACTAGTGATATAGTATCTGAAAAGGCTAAAATTTTACAAGACAAATCAAAGAAAGCCTATATCATCTTCTAAATAGAGAAACACTTTTTATTTTACTTCAAAAACATGTAGGGAAAGCTCTAGACTAAGATGAAAAATATGAAATATAAAATAATTCTCACCACACATGGAACAAGTATCAATCAAGATGGACTAATTCCATTTTTAAGACAGACAGGGTCATAGCGAACTGTAAAATAAAATAAGCAACATACAGAGTCACAACTATGAGCCTAGGTGTCAAAAATTCTATTATTTTATTTACACTTAAGCACTCACATGAAATGATCCAAGCATGGATGGCACACTTCTCTCAAGACCTTTCACACAGAGTTAAGCAAGGGAGCTCCAAGGTCTACAAATGATGCTCATGAAAAAGGGAGCTTGGGAGAAGCTTGAAGAATGTAAATGAAAAACTTACAATGTGTGGAAGATTCATGAGGGTGAAGAGGGGGAAGAAAATAGGCCGTTTGTGCAAGTGACTACCTCTTAAATTCAAAAATTCACAAAGAAGGCAACCAAAAAAAGCCCTTGTCTCATTAAGGATAATATTGTAAAAAGCCAATGTCTTTTATTTTGTTAGAATAAATAGGGGTATTTTCATTTTGTAAGACTTAGATTATGTTGGATATTGACTCTGAAATTTGTAGTTTCTTCTTAGTGAATTCCCTTAAGGAAATTAGTGAGTAATGGAATTGTTGATTTAACTTCTTCTTGCTTAATTAATCAAGGTCCTCCATTTGTGGTTATTTTGGTTTCTTTTGATTTCTTAAGTAGGGTTATTTTTGAGTTGTTGAAATCAATTGGGAGGTGAGGGTTTTAGCCCCTTGTTGCCCATAATTTCAATAGCTTAAGTATTAATCCACATATCCTTTTCTTGTTTTCCATTCCTTTGTCTTTGATTCTTCTCAATTTGGTATCAAGAGCCTAGGTTTTAGGTTTGTTTTCCCAAATTTAAATCTTGGGATTTTGATCTTTTCAATAATCCAAAAATTAAAAAAAAATTAAATTTTTTTTTTCCAAAAATCCAGAAATATTTTTATTTTGATTTGTTGTTTTTGACACTAAATTTGTGTTCCCTAGTGTCATTTGAGTCTAGGTTTTAAATTTTATTCAAAAACTATTGGGGTTTGTTACCTAAGTCGAAGGGAAGAAAGTATTAAAATTTGATCCAATTCGGAGTTGAATTAGAGGTGTTAGGGTTTGGTGTTTGTTTTTGGTGTTCTTGGTCTTCTTGAGCTCATTTATATAGTTCTTGAAAAAGAAACAAGGAAAAGTACACTTTGATCCAAAAAATTTCAAGTCAAAGTTGGTCAAGGTGTTTGTGGGTCCACTTGTGGAAATTTTTAAAAAAATATATTATACGTGGACGGACGCCAAGTCAGTAGCTAGTTCAGCGCCAATGCAACACCACACAGCCGCCCAACATTAGCCAAGTCAGTAGCTAACAGAAACTATTCGCCTAGCCTCACTGCTGGCGTGTGTGCCACAAATCCAGAGAGTAGAAATCTAAGGTTTGTGGACTTAGCCAAATTTTTGCAAAAAAAAAAACTAAGTCCGCAAAATTTTTGTAAGTCCCCAAACTTCAAACTTCTTCTGCTACACTTTTTTTCCCTTCGATTTCTCAACTGTTAAATAAGTAATTAACATCTTTAATCACTTGTTAACTAGTTTTAACACATCAAATCATATCTTTGATTCTCAAATTAAAAAACAAGTAATTTTCCTACTTTTGATACTTAGTTTTTTTTTAGTCCATTTTTTTTATGCTTCTTTTCTTCTACTTTTATTATCTTAATTCATTGATAAACTTCTTGATTCAAGTCCTTATAACTTTAATTGAGTCTCCTTCCTTTAAGTGTCACAAAAATCCACTCCACCACAAAGGATAGGTGAACTTGAATTGATCAAGCAAAGCTAGTTCACTACCAAGTTTGAGACGTCGCTATAGAAGGTGAATTGAGAGTTTACATATGACTGATGTGGGGATTTTGCTACTAATCTTGTTTGTTGAGTTTTATAGGTACGATATCTAATACAAGTCCAACTAGAGAGAGCTCGGAGAACATCATGGAGGTTATCAACATTCTCTCTAAGCAAATGACGGAAATGAGGATGGAAGTGAATGAATGGTAAGGAGGTATGGAGGAAAGGTTGGCACGAGTAGAGAGTTAAACTAGAGGGGGAACACTTCAATTGCCCAAAAATAAAGAGATGAGGAAGGTGTCGGTGCAAGCAACCACCATCCATCCGGGACAAGCTCCCAACCTATGTTACCCTTCACCAAATTAAACCCTAAACTACCAATAACTTACCTCTCAAACGAATAACCCTCCAACCCACGCAAGGCAAGCTATACCACATCCAAATACACAATCCTATTACCCTCTAGAAGAGGATCGTCCTTTTGTGTCAAACAAAGTTCCACACCAAACTCCACTCCAAAATACATCCAATATATCTTTGTATGGTTCCTATATATCACCTTCACGAAACACACCACCCCCTACAAAAACTATTAATACCAAAATCCTCTTTATGATGAAATGAATGATGAGGTCAACAACAATGAATTTTGGGAGCATGAAGGTATGGGTGGTTCTGGAGTGCCAAGGGAAGGAGTCCGTCCTAGAGAATTGAGGTGGTACCAAGGAATAAGCCGTAAAGAATATAGGAATAGAGGAGATAGAATGGGAAATAGAGGACATAGGATGGGATATAGAGGTGATAGAATGGTAAATAAATAAGACTGGTTTGGGGAGAGAAATGATCAAGATTCAGGCTTAAGCATTATCAAGGTCACACTTCCAAGGTTCAAAGGAAGTAGTGACCCTGATGAGTTCTTAGAATGGAAAATTCAAAATGAGGGGATCTTTTCCACGAATAATATCTCAGAAATGTTGAAGGCAAAGTATGTTCTCATGCAATTCAAAGGGTATGCATCTACTTAGTGGGAGTCCAACAGGTGGGAAAGAGAGAGCCATCACAACTATGAGTTACCCACTAGGCAAGAGTTGATCATGCTTATGAAGTTGAGGTACTTAACTCCAAACTACTACCAAGAGGTGCTCAAGAAGGTGTTTATGTTGGGGCAAGGTTCCAAAATTATGGAAGGATATTACGATGAGTTTGAAAATATGCAAATGAAGTCTAAGCTTGAAGAAAACATGGAATGTATGACGATTTGATTTGTGGAAAACTTGAGGTATGATATCTTGAAGACTTTGAAGCTTAAATGCTATGATACACTTGAAATGGCTTTCCATGATGCCTCAAAAGTAGAAGCGGATTTGAAAGAAGAAAAGTCATACAAGGCCAAAAGTTCTTCAACTTCCACATGGGACAAGAGTAGAGATAATTTGAAGATGGCATCTTATAAGGGACAACCTAAGGGTGGTGGTCAAGACACTCAAGAAAATTTTAATTACAAATCCAAAGCAAGTGAGAAGCCACAAGGATGCAACTATGCTAAACCTAAGTTTCCTCAACCTTCTACCATTCAATGTTTTAGATGTCAAGGAAGGGGACACGGTGCTAGTGATTGTCCTAAAAGGAGGATAATTCTTGCACTTCGAGATGTGTATAGAACTGAGAAAGAAGAAGAAGGTGATGAAAAAAGTGAGAGAGAAGGAGATAAAAGTGAGGAAGAGGGGGTTGCTTTGGGGGATAAAAAAGAAAGGTTGGATGAGAGGGTGAATTTTGTTTGCTTTATTGAGAAGGGGAAACTTATGCTTGATGATGACGAAGATTCAAAGGTGAATTCCAATTTTTCATGTATTGTGAGCAGATTATGGGAGCCCTTTCCAAAGAAGAACTTGATCAAAGGGAGAATCTATTTCATGCTAGGTGCAAAATCAAAGATAAGGTGTTTTTTTTTATTATTGATAGTAGAAGTTACACAAATGTGGTGAGTAGTTCTTTGGTAGAGAATATGTAATACCAACAATAAAAACATTCTAACATTTACAAACTACAATGGCACAATAAGAGTAGGGAGATGAAAGTAGTCAAGCAAGCAAGTATCCAGTTTAGTGTGGGCAAGTACAACAATTGATTGTCATGTATTTTTGGGGAGGCTGTGGCAATTTGATAGAGATGTTATGCACCACGGGAGGTCCAACAAATATAATTTTATGATTGATGGTAAGAAGTATGTGTTTTCACCTCTCACTCCATACCAAGTAAATGAGAACTATAGGGCTATGAAGGAGCTTCGGGGAAGGATAAGGGTGGATGAGTAAAAGAGTGAAAGTAAAAGTTCCACCAATGTTCCAAAGGAGGGAAGTGACTTGGCTAAAAATAAGATAAATATATGCATAATAGCAAAGCCAAGCAAGTGACTAAAGGGTGTATATGAGGAACACTTTCTAGTGTGTCTTGTCAACTTCAATCTTTTATTAAATACTAACCAAGGTACTAGCACTTTTCCTAGTATTGTTTCTTCTCTTTTGCAGGACTATGATGATATATTTCTAGAGGAGATGCCCAAGGGATTACCATCGTTGAGGGGAATTGAGCACCAAAATAATTTTGGTAGGCTCACAAATTCCCAACCGACCGGCTAATAGGAGCAATCCAAAAGAGACCAAGGAACTACAAAGGCAAGTGAAAGAACTTCTTGAAAAGTGGATGATCAAAGAGAGACTAAGTCCTTGTGCCGTATCGGTAATCTTTGTTCCCAAAAAGGATGGCACTTTGAGGATGTACGTTAATTGTAGAGCCGTTTATAAGATTACCATCAAGTATAGGCATCCAATTCCTAAATTTGATGACCTGTTAGATGAATTGTGTGGCTCAAGTGCTTCTCAAAGATTGACCTTCGAAGGGGATACCATCAAATTCGCATGAAATTGGGTGATGAATGGAAAATGGCTTTCAAGAGAAAGTTTGGGTTATATAAGTGGCTTGTAATGCCATTTGGATTGACCTATGCTCCAACCACTTTTATTAGGTTAATGAACCAAAAAAAATTAATCTTTTTGTAAAAACTAATAAAAACTAAAAAGGCTAAAAACCAACAAAAATTAAGCTAATCTAAAGAATAAAATAAAAATCATTTTGAATTTTTAAGCTTTTTCAATTATTTTTTCATTTTAAGCGAGAAACCAAAAAAATAAACACATCTTATAGCATACTTCACCATAAACAAATATTGGAAGATATCCTACCCTATACTTAAAATCATGCTTTGTCCCCAAAGAAATAAATAAAGTAAAATAAGTGTTAAAGATACTCTGTGAGGCCCTCTAGGGCCTACCTAGAAGCATGTTTCCTCAATTTTCATTAAGGGTCGTACGTACCCGACACTTCAGCTCAAACGTGTTTCTTGGCTTCAAATTTTGGATACTCAGACTTCCCCTAAATCTGCAAAAGCAAAAACAACACGAAAAAGTGACACTAGAAAAAATAACAATAAAAAAATAAGAAGCTACACTACTATAAATTGGGTGGCCTCCCAATAAGCGCCTTATTTAACATCGCGGCACAACACCATCAACATCACCATTTTTCCTTCCACTTTGAAGATATGAATTGAACCTCTAACTTACCATCAATTTTTTTGCTCCGCTCAAGCGGCAATGTTAAAAAGATGAAGGAATCAAGCAAAGGGTGTCGCATCTTGCACTTCTTGGACCTTAAGTGAGGAATGTAATTTTTTTATTTTGGAGCAACAAATTCAAGAATATAGACATAATGTTCCTCCTTGATACACTTCCCCATAGGCTTAGATGGCTCGATTAATATCTCAATAACTAAGTACAATTTGGAAAAAAGATTAGAATGAGGTCCAATACGCCCTAACTCATGAATTGTATTACTTTTTATATCCTCATATTCACACACACTAGAGTTTTTGAAAATAACACTATCTACTTCCTCACACAACTCTAGTGTACTCTTCTCATTAGTGACAACATCAATAAAAGTATGGGCGAGTAGTTGGCCCTTCAATTTTAGCTCCTCAAATTGGTTAAGTAAGTTTTCAATCTCACACAACTCATAACAAATTTGTTGGGAGTTAGACGCGCACTCAACTCATTTTTTAAGTCATGACTATCTAAGCCAAATATTACAACCTCTGGAATGAGTTTCACTAGTCTTTCTATCAAGCGTGCTACCTCTTATGCTATTCTCTCATAGAGATCCCCAAATTGATCCAATATTTTCGTGTAAGAATCCATACTATAATAAGCACAAAAATTATTAGAATTTTCATTATAAAAACTTGGGGGTAGGGTAACAACACTTGGGACAACTTAACCAATGAACACCACAAAAATCACAAGACTGAGATGGTGCACACAACTCACCCTCGGGAATATATTAATAATGTTGCCATAAGTTGGGTCCTCTAGAATAAGGAGAAGGATCAATAAAACATGTGCACTTGTCACTCCACACTTTTTCAGATGTCATCTCAAGAAAAGTAGCAACATATTACACAAAAAATATTTTTTTGTACAAAAGAATAAAATAAACTATACACAAAAACTCAAATAAATAAAAAGGAAAGTCTTACCTAGATAAATCCATTAATTTTTAAGTCTCTGGCAACGGCGTCAAAACCTTGTTGCGTCCAAATTCACACGCAAGTGTATGCGGTCGTACAATCAATATAAGATTTAGAGTCCAGATATCGTACCCACAGTGACTTATGGAACTTGGGGGTAGGGTGACAACACTTAGGACAACTAAACCATTGATCACCACAAAAATCACAAGACTGAGATGGTTCACATAACTCACCATCGGGAATATATTTATAATGTTGTCATGAGTTAAGTCCTCTAGAATAAGGACAAGGATCAATAAAACATGTGTACCTATTACTCCACACTTTTTCAGATTTCATGTCAAGAAAAGTAGTAAAATATTACTTTTTTTATACAAAAGAATAAAGTAAAATATACTCAAACACTCAAATAAATAAAAAGGAAAGTCTAACCTAGAAAAATCCCTTAATTTTTAAGTCTCCGTCAACGACGTCAAAAACTTGTTGCTTCCAAATGTACACACCAGTGTACGCGGTCGTACAATCAATATAGGATTTAGAGTCTAGATATCGTACCCACAGTGACTTATTGATTAACTATTTTTCTAAATTAAACTAATACTTATTATTTATTCAAGAAGTAAATCCCAAAAGATGTATTTATGAATTAACTAAACTAAAAATAATAAAAAAGAAAAGAAAATAACTAATGAACAATTAACCAAGATGAAGAGCAGATTTTACACAATCAATGAATGATCGATCTAGGATTAAAGATTCTCTAACAATCATGTCAAGTATCAGTTTCATCAACTTATATGATTTTCTAGTTGTTGATTTACGGGGTTGATTATATGATCATAGTCTTTTGAACCTCTTATCGTCTATTCTGATTAACCTCACAACTACATCGTTGAGCAGGGATGTGATAACCCAATCCAAATGCATTTATATATCTTCCCATTTTGTAACCAAGTAAGGTGATCTAGGTATATTTCTATGCTAGCCACAAATCAATTCTTTATTTTACCTTACTCCCTTTATTTTTTGTTCTATCTCATTGATTCTTCTTTCAAGTTCACAGTAAGAATATAAATTTATTTTAATGATAGCTAAGCATTAAAATAGTAAGCACAAGAATATAAGAACAACTAAGATGATAATCAAATAAATGAAATCAAGAAGTTACTAAACAATCACGTTGTCAACTACCATAATCCTAGAAAGAGAAGTTTAACTCCACATAGACATAGAGAAATTACAACAAATCACCCAAAGAAATAACGTAAAAATAAATAATAAAGGGGAAGAAAAGATGTAACTAATATTCTACGGCCTGCATGGCGGCTCCTAGCTCTCCCTAGGTCAAAAGTTGTGTAAAACCAGATTTTATGGAATATTTATAAGTGTAGAAAAAAGATCCAAATAAAGTAACTGTGTCCAAAATTAACTTGGAAAATTTAAAATGGAGTAGCCTCCTCCGCGTCACTCCATGATCACGGTGGTATTGTGGCAGCGCACTTTTGAATTCAAGGGTCACTTTTGATTATTTTAATAAATTTATTCCATTAATCTGACTACTTGATTTTCTTCTATAATCTTCCGTATTTAATTCCTTTTATCTCCAAATCTTTTCATCTTCACACCATTTTAATCCTACACATCAAAATATTATATTAAGCATAATCAATAAAATTAATGCTCAAAAAAGACAAATAAAATACTAAACGTAAGATAAATAATAACTAAATAATGTAATTTTGGCCTCACATCAATCATATGTCCATGAAATTGAAATGTTAAACTAAAAAAGAAAAGCCTTTTGAGATGGGTCAAAATAGAATAGTTCCATATAAGTTGGAAAGGAGGAAGAATTGTTTTTAAGTAGTAGTAGTAGTAGTAGTAGTAGTAGTAGTAGTAGTAGTAGTAGTAGTAGTAGTATGCGTCTACATGGTGGGAGTCCAAGAGGTGGGAAAGAAAAAGCCATCACAACTATGAGTTACCTACTAGGTAAGAGTTGATCATGCTTATGGAGTTGAGGTACTTGACTCCAAACTATTACCAAGAGGTTCTCAAGAAGGTGTTTATGTTGGGGCAAGGTTCCAAAATTCTTGAAGGATATTACGATGAGTTTGAAAGTATGCAAATGAAGTCTAAACTTTAAGAAAACATGGAATGTACGATGATTCGATTCGTAAAAAACTTGAGGTATGATATCTTGAAGCCTTTGAAGCTTAAGTGCTATGATACTCTTAAAGCGGCTTTCCATGATGCCTCAAAAGTAGAAGCGTATTTGGAAGAAGAAAAGTCATACAAGGCCAAAAGTTCTTCAACTTCCACATGGGACAAGAGTAGAGATAATTGGAAGACGATATCTTCTAAAAGGAAACCTAAGGGTAGTGGTCAAGACACTCAAATCAAGTTTGATTACAAATCCAAAGCAAGTGAGAAGCCACAAGGAGGTAAATATGCTTAACCTAACTTTCCTCGGCCTTCTACCATTCAATGCTTTAGACGTCAAGGAAGGGGACACGTTGCTAGTGAATGTCCTAAAAGGAGGATAATTCTTGCACTTTTGGGATTTGTATAGAATCGAGAATGAAGAAAAGGGTGATGAAAAAAGTGAGTGAGAGGGAGATAAAAGTGATGAAGAGGGGATGCTTTGGGGGATAAAAAAGAAAGGTTGGATGAGAGGGTGAATTTTACATGCTTCATTGGGAAGGGGTAACCTTTGCTTGAAGATGACGAAGATTTGAAGGTGAATTCCAATCTTTCATGTGTTGTGAGGCAGATAATGGGAGCCCTTGCCAAAGAAGAACTTGATCAAAGGGAGAATCTATTTCATGCTAGGTGCAAAATCCAAGATAATGTTTTTTTTTTATTGATAGTAGAAGTTGCACCAATGTGGTGAGTATGAAGCATATGTAAATACCAATAAGAAAACATTCTAACCTTTACAAACTATAATGGCTTAATTAGATGAAAGTCCTCAAGCAAAGCAAGAATCCAGTTTAGTGTGAGCAAGTACAATGAAGAATTGATTTGTGATATTGTGCCTATGTTGGATTTTCATGTATTGTTGGGGAGGTCATGGAAATTTGATAGAGATGTTATGCACCATGGAAGGTCCAACAAATATAATTTTATGATTGAAGTAAGAAGTATATGTTTGCACCTCTCACTCTATACCAAGTGAATGAGGACTATAGGGCTATGAAGGAGCTTCGGGAGAGGATAAGGGTGGATAAGGCAAAGAGTGAAGGTAAAAGTTCCACCAATGTTCCAAAGGAGGGAAGTGACATGGCTAAAAATAAGAAGAACATATGCATAATAGCAAATCCGATCAAGTGTATAAAGGGTGTAGATGAGGAACACTTTCTTGTGTGTCTTGTGAACATTAATCTTTTATTACATGCTAACCAAGGTACTAGGACTTTTCCCAGTATTGTTTCTTCTTTTTTGCAGGACTTTGATGATATATTTCTGGAGGAGATGCCCAAGGGATTACCACCCTTGAGGGGAATGGAGCACCAAATTGATTTTGTTTGAGGCTCACAAATTCCTAACTAGCTGGCTAATAGGATAAATCCAAAAGACACCAAGGAGCTACAAAGGCAAGTGGAAGAACTTCTTGAAAAGGAGTTGATCAAAGAGAGCCCAGGTTCTTGTACCATATTGGTAGTTCTTGTTCCCAAAAAGGATGGTACTTGGAGGCTGTACGTTGATTTTAAAGTTGAGAATAAGATTACCATCAAGTATAGGGATCAAATTCATAAAATTGATGACGTGTTAGATGAATTGTGTGGGTCAAGTGCTTCTCAAAGATTGATCTTCGAAATGGATACCATTAAATTCGCATAAAATCGTGTAATGAATGGAAAATGGCTTTCAAGATAAAGTTTGGGTTGTATGAGTGGCTTGTAATGCCATTTGGATTGACCCAAGATCCAAGCACTTTTATTAGGTTAATGAACCTTGTTCTCAAGCCTTTTATCAACAAGTTTTTTCATGGTTGATTTTGGTGACATACTTGTGTATAGCAAGACAATTTAAGATCACGTGATCCATTTGAAGAAAGTGTTTGATGGCTTGCTACAAGAAAGGCTCTTTGCTAATCTCAAAAAGTGTTCATTTTGTGTTGAGAAAGTTGTCTTCTTGGGTTTTGTGGTTAGTACGAATGGTATTGAGGTTGATGAAGAAAAGGTGGAATCCATCAAGTCTTGGCAAACTCCAACCAATGCAACCAAGGTAAGAAGTTTTCATGTGTTGGCAAGCTTTTACCAGCAATTTATGAATTTTAGTTCAATTGATTCTCCTTTAACCGAGTTGATCAAGAAAGATGTACCTTTTGTGTGGAGTGATGAACAAAAGAAGTCCTTTCAAGCCTTGAAATCAATGTTTAGTTCCTCACCATTACTTTGACTACCCAACTTTCATAAAGCTTTTAAAATTGAATCTGATGCTTCGGGTGTTGGTATAGGTGGTGTATTGATGCAAGACGGGAAACCATTAGCTTACTTTAGTTAAAATAAAAAGGGAGCTACTCTTAGATACTCAACTTATGATAAGGAGTTGTATGCAGTTGTGAGGGTGTTGGCTCATTGGCAACACTACTTGTGGCACAGAGAGTTCATAATAAGGACCGATCATAAGTCCTTAAAACACCTTAAAGGGAAATCCAAGTTGAAAAAATGACATGCTAAATGGGTTGATTTTATTGAGACCTTTCCAAATGTTATCAACTACAACCAAGTCAAAGAGAATGTGGTGGCGGATGCTCTATTAAGAAGGTATGAGTTGGTCAATGTTTTTGCTTCTAAGATGATGGGATTTATAATATTGAAGGCATTTTATTCTACGGATTCCTATTTCAAGGAGACTTTTGAATATCTTAATCAAGGAAACGGGTTGATAGGTTTCAATTGGTTGATGGTTTCTTGTTCAAAGATGGGTTGGTTTTTGTGCCCATGAGTTCATAGAGAGAGTTGTTCGTCAAGGAGGCTCATAGTGGTGGTTTGTTGGGGCATTTTGGAGTACCTAAGACACTTGAAATTCTCATGGAGCAATTCTATTGGCCCAAGATGAATCATGATGTGGAGCGAATTTGTGGTCAATTTCTAGATTGCAAGCAAGCCAAATCCACGACTCAGCCTCTAGGTGAGCCTTTGGATTCGAGGTTGAATTCTCTTCAAGAAAGAGAGGATGATACTTGCATGGATGGCACACGTATCTCAAGACCTTTCACACGGAGTCAAGAAAGTGAGCTCCAAGGTCTACAAACAATGCTAATGCAAAATGGAGCTTGGGAGATGCTTGAAGAATATCAATGGAAAACTTACAACGAGTGGACTTGGGAGAAGCTTGAAGAATGTCAATGGAAAGCTTACAATGTGTGGAACATTCATAAGGGTGAAGAAGAGGAAGAAAATAGGCCATTTGTGCAAGTGGCTGCCTCTTAAATTCAAGAATTCATAAAGAAGGCAACCAAACAAGACCCTTGTCTCAGTAAGGGCAATACTGTAAAAAGTCAATGTCTTCTTTATTTTTTTTAGTATAAATAGGAGTCTTTTCATTTTGCAAGACTTAGATTATGTTGGATATTGACTCTTAAATTTGTAGTTTCTTCTTAGTGAATTCCTAAGGAAATTAGTGAGTAATTAATAGTGAAATCTTGGAATTGCTGGTTAAACTTCTTCTTGCTTAATTAATCAAGGTCATTCATTTGTGATTATTTTGGTTTCCTTTGATTTCTTAAATGGGGTTGATTTTTGAGTTGTTGAAATCAATTGGAAGGTGAGGGTTTTAGCCCCTTGTTGCCCATAATTTCAATAGCTGAAGTATTAATCCACGTATCATTTTTCTTGTTTTCCATTCCCTTGTATTTAATTCTTATCAGGAAAGTACTACTCAAGATTAGGCCTAAATTGCTAGTATCACACAAATCAAATAGGTCTTTTCTTTTCTCTCCCAAAAAAAATAAAAAATAAAATTTACTCCTAAAAAAATAAAAGATACTCGGTTTAAAGGGACCACCTCGAAAAAGAATAGAAAAGAAAAATCAAGGGTTGGGCGGAGTTTGCTCTAATAAAGACTAAAAAGCTAAAAACCAACAAAAATTAATCTAATCTAAAGAATAAAATAAAAATTCTTTTTGAATTTTTTTTATTGATAGTAGAAGTTGCACCAATGTGGTGAGTATGGAGCATAGGTAAATATCAACAAGAAAACATTCTAACCTCTGCAAACTATAATGGCTCAATGAGAATAGGGAGCTAAAAGTCCTCGAGCAAGGAAGTATCCAGTTTAGTGTGGGCAAGTACAATGAAGAATTGATTTGTGAAGTTGTGCCTAGGTTGGCTTGTCATGTATTGTTGGGGAGGTCGTTGCAATTTGATACAGATGTTATGCACCATGGGAGGTCCAACAAATATAATTTTATGATTGAAGGTAAGAAGTATATGTTTTCACCTCTCACTCCATACCAAGTGAATGAGGACTATAGGGCTATGAAGGAGCTTCGAGAGAGGATAAGGGTGGATGAGGGAAAGAGTGAAGGCAAAAGTTCCACCAATGTTCCAAAGGAGGGAAGTGACTTGGCTAAAAATAAGAAGAACATATTCATAATATCAAAACCAAGCAAGTGTCTAAAGGGTGTAGATGAGGAACACTTTCTAGTGTGTCTTGTTAACATCAATCTTTTATTACATGCTAAAAAAGGTACTAAAACTTTTCCTAGTATTGTTTCTTCTCTTTTGCAGGACTATGATGATATATTTCTAGAGGAGATGCCCAAGGTATTACCACCCTTAAGGGGAATTAAGCACCAAATTGCTATTGTTTTAGGCTCACAAATTCCCAACCGACCGGCTAATAGGAGCAATCCAAAAGAGACCAAGGAGCTACAAAGGCAAATGGAAGAACTTTTTAAAAAGGGGTTGATCAAAGAGAGCCTAAGTTTTTGTGCCATATCGGTAATCCTTGTTCCCAAAAAGAATGGCACTTGGAGGCTGTACGTTGATTTTAGAGCCGTGAATAAGATTACCATCAAGTGTAGGCATCCAATTCCTAAACTTGATTACATGTTAGATGAATTGTGTGGCTCAAGTGCTTCTCAAAAATTGACCTTCGAAGTGGATACCATTAAATTCGCATGAAATCGGGTGATGAATCGAAAATGGCTTTCAAGACAAAGTTTGGGTGGTATGAGTGGTTTGTAATGCCATTTGGATTGACCCATGCTCCAAGAACTTTTATTAGATTGTTGAACCATGTTTTCAAGCCTTTCATCAAGAAGTTTTTCGTGTTTTATTTTTGTGACATACTTATGTATAGCAAGACAATTGAGAGCATGTGATCCTTTTGAAGTAGGTGTTTGATTTTTTGCTACAAGGGAGGCTATTTGCTAATTTCAAAAAGTGTTCATATTTTGATGAGAAAGTTGTCTTCTTGGGTTTTGTAGTTAGTACGAATGGTATTGAGGTTGATGAAGATAAGATGGAATCCATCATTTCTTAGCCAACTCCAACCAATCCAACAAAGGTAAGAAGTTTTAATGGGTTGGCAAGCTTTTACAGGCAATTTATGAAGGGCTTTAGTTCAATTGCTTCTCCTTTAACCGAGTTTATCAAGAAAGATGTACCTATTGTGTGGGGTGATGAACAAGAGAACATTCAAGCCTTGAAATCAATGTTTAGTTCCTCACCATTACTTCGAATACCCAACTTTGATAAAGCTTTTGAGATTGAATGTGATGCTTCAGGTTTTTGTATAGGTGGTGTATTGATGCAAGAAGGGAAACCATTAGCTTACTTTAGTTAAAAGCTAAAAGAAGCTACTCTTAGATAATCAACTTATGATAAGGAGTTGTATGCACTTGTGTAGGTGTTGGCTCATTGACAACACTACTTGTGGCACAAAGAGTTCATAATAAGGATCGATCACGAATTCTTAAAACACCTTAGAGAGCAATCCAAGTTGAACAAACGACATGCTTATTGGGTTGAGTTTATTGCGACCTTTCCATATGTCATCAAATACAACCAAGGCAAAGAGAATGTGGTGGCGAATGCTCTATCAAGAAGATATGAGTTGGTCAATGTTTTAGCTTCTAAGATGATGAGATTTGAAAGCTTGGAAGGATTCTATTCTATGGATTCTGATTTCAAGGAGACTTTTGAAATCTTAATCAAGGAAAGCGGGTTGATAGGTTTCAATTGGTTGATGGTTTCTTATTCAAGGATGGGTGGGTTTTTGTGCCCATGAGTTCATGGAGAGAGTTGTTCGTCAAGGAGGCTCATAATGGTGGTTTGATAGGGAACTTTGGAGTACCCAAGACACTTGACATTCTCATGGAGCAATTCTATTGGCCCAAGATGAAGCATGATGTGGAGGGAATTTGTTGACAATGTCTAGATTGCAAGCAAGCCAAATCTACAACTCGACCTCTAGGTGATCCTCTGGTTTCAAGGAAGAATCCTCTTCAAGAAAGGGAGGATGATACTAGCATGAATGGCACATATCTCTCAAGACCATTCACACAGAGTCAAGCAAGGGAGCTCCAAGGTCTACAAATGATGCTAATACAAAAGAGAGCTTGTGAGAAGCTTGAAGAATGTCAATGGAAAACTTAAAACATATGGAAGATTCATAAGGGTGAAAAGGAGGAAGAAAATAGGCCAATTGTGCAAGTGGCTGCCTCTTAAATTCAAGAATTCACAAAGAAGGCAACCAAACAATGCCCTTGTCTCATTAAGGGCAATATTGTAAAAGGCCAATGTCTTCTTTATTTTGTTAGAATAAATGGGAGTCTTTTCATTTTTCAAGACTTAGATTATGTTGGATATTGACTCTTAAATTTGTTGTTTCTTCTTAGTGAATTCTCTTAAGGACATTAGTGAGTAATTAGTAGTGAAATCTTAGAATTATTGGTTGAACTTCTTCTTGCTTAATTAATCAAGGTCATCCATTTGTGATTATTTTAGTTTCCCTTGATTTCTTAAGTGGGGTTGATTTTTGAGTAATTGAAATCAATTGGGAGGTGAGGGTTTAACCCATTGTTGCCCATAATTTCAATAGCTTAAGTATTAATCCACATATCCTTTTTCTTGTGTTCCATTCCCTTGTCTTTGATTCTTATCAGGAAAGTACTACTCAAGATTAGGCCTAAATTGATAGTATCAAACAAGTCAAATAGGTATTTTCTATTCTCTCCTAAAAAAATAAAAAATAAAATTTACTCCAAAAAAAATAATAGATACTCGGTTCAAAGGGACCCCCCTCGAAAAATAATAGAAAAGAAAAATCAAGGGTTGGGCGACGTATGCTCTAATAAAGACTAAAAAGCTAAAAACCAACAAAAATAATCTAATCTAAAGAATAAAATAAAAATCTTTTTTTTTGTTTTTAAGCTTTTCAATTATTTTTTCATTTTAAGCGAGAAACCATAAAAATAAACACATCTTATTGCATACTTCACCCTAAATAAGTATTGGAAGATATCCTACCCCATACTTAAAATCATGCTTTGTCCCCAAAGCAATAAATAAAGTAAAATAAGGGTTAAAGATACTCCATGAGGCCCTCTGGGGCCTAGCTCGAAGCATGTTACCTCAATTTCTATTAAGGGTCGTACATACCCTACAGTTAAGCTCAAACGTGCTTCTTGGCTTCAAATTTTGGATACTCAGACTTCCCCTAAATCTGCAAAAGCAAAAACAACACAAAAAAGTGACAATAGAAAAAATAAAAAATAAAAAAATTAAGAAGCTACACTACTATAAATTGGGTTGCCTCCCAATAAGCGCCTTATTTAACATCGCGGCACGATACCATCAACTTCACCATTTTTCTTTCCACTTTGAAGATATGAATTGCACCCCCAAATTACCATCAATAATTCTGCTCCGCTCAAGCGGCAATGGTTAAAAGATGAAGGAACCATGCAAAGGGTGTCACATCTTTCACTTCTTGGCCCTAAAGTGAGGAATGCAATTTTTCTATTTTGGCGCAACAAATTCAAGAATATAGACATAATATTCCTCCTCCATACACTCCCTATAGTATTAGATGGCTCGATTAATATCTCACTATCTAAGTACAATTTGGAAAAAAGATTAGAATGAGGTCCAATACACCCTAACTCATAAATTGTATTACTTTTTACATCCTCATATTCACACACACTAGAGTTTTTGAAAATAATACTCTCTACTTCCTCACACAACTCTAGTATACTCTTCTCATCAGTGACAACACCAATAAAAGTATGGTCGAGTAGTTGGCCCTTCAATTTTAGCTCCTCAAATTTGCTAAGTAATTTTTCAGTCTCACACAACTCATAACAAATTTGTTGGGAGTTAGACGCCAACCTTTGCACTCAACTAATTTTTTAAGTCGTGAATATCTAAGCCAAATATGACAACCTCTGGAATTGGCTTCACTAATCCTTCTATCAAGCGTGCCCCCTCATATGCTATTCTCTCATAGATACCCCCAAATTGATCTAATATTCTCCTGTAAGAATTCATACTATGAAAAGAAAAAAAAAATATTATAATTTTCATTTTAAAAACTTGGGGTAGGGTAGCAACACTTGGACAACAAAACCAATGAACACCACAAAAATCACAAGACAGAGATGGTGAACACAACTCACCCCCGAGAATGTATTACTAATGCTGCAATAAGTTGGGTCCTCTAAAGTAAGGACAAGGATCAATAAAACATGTGTACCTAGTACTCCACACTTTTTCAGATGTCATCTCAAGAAAAGTAGTAAAATGTTACACAAAAAATATTTTTTTAATACAAAAGAATAAAATAAAATATACACCAAAACTCAAATAAATAAAAAGAAAAGTCTAACCAAGATAAATCAATTAATTTTTAAGTCTCCGGTAACGGCGTCAAAAACTTATTGCGTCCAAATGCAAACGCAAGTGTACGCGGTCGTACAATCAGTATAGGATTTAGAGTCGATATATCGTTCCCACAGAGACTTATTGATTAACTATTTTTCTAAATTAAACTAATCCTTATTATTTATTCAAGAAGTAAATCCCAAAAGATGTATTTATGAATTAAATAAACTAAAAATAATAAAAAAGAAAAGAAAATAACTAATGAACAATTAACCAAGATAAAGAGGAGATTATACACAATCAATGAATGATCGATCTAGGATTATAGATTCTCTAACAATCATGTCGAGTATCAATTTCATCAACTTATTTGGTTTTCTAGTTGTTGTTTACAGGGTTGATTATATGATCATAGTCTTCCGAATCTCTAATCATCTATTCTGATTAACCTCACAACTACATCGTTGAGCAGGGTTGTGATAACTCAATCCAAATGAATTTATATATCTTCCCATTTTGTAACCAAGTAAGGAGATCTAGGTATATTCCTATGCCAGCCACAAATCAATTCTTTATTTTACTAAAGTAAAGATCTTACTCCCTAAATACTTCGTTCTATCTCATTGATTCTTCTTTTAAGTCCACAATAAGAATATAAATTTATTTTAATGATAGCTAAGCATTAAAATAGTAAGCACAAGAATATAAGAACAACTATAATGATAATCAAATAAATTAAATCAAGAAGCTACTACACAATCGCGTTGACAACTAACATAATCCTCGAATGAGAAGTTTAACTCCACATAGACATAGAGAAATTACAACAAATCACCCAAATAAATAGCGTAAAAATAAATAACAAAGGAAAAGAGAAGTTGTAACTAATATTCTCCGTCCTCCACGGCGGCTCCTAGCTTTCCCAAGGTCAAAAGTTGTGGAAAAACTGATTTTATGGAATATTTATAAGTGTAGGAAAAAGCTCCAAATAAAATAACTGAGTCCAAAATTAACTGGAAAAAATTAAAATGGAGTATCCTCCGCCGCGTCACGCCATGATCACGGTGGTATTGTGGGAGCTCACTTTTGAATTCAAGGGTCACTTTTGATTATTTTAATTAATTTATTCAATTAAGCTGCCTGCTTGATTTTCTTTTGTAATATTCCGTCTTTGATTCCTTTTAGCTCCAAATATTTTCATCTTCACATCATTTTAATCCTACACATCAAAATATTATATTATCATAATCAATAAAATTAATGCTCAAAAATGACAAAGAAAAATACTAAACGTAAGATAAATAATGACTAAATAATGTAATTTTGACCTCACATCAATCATACGTCCATGAAATTGAAATGTTAAACCAGAAAAGAAAAGCCTTTTGAGATGGGTCAAAATAGAATAGTTCAATATAAGTTGGAAAGGAGGAAGAATTGTTTTTTAGTATTATTATTATTATTATTATTATTATTATTATTATTATTATTATGCATCTACATGGTGGGAGTCCAAGAGGTGGGAAAGAGAGAGCCATACTATGAGTTACCTATTTGGCAAGAGTTGATCATTCTTATGGAGTTGAGGTACTTGACTCGAAACTAATACCAAGAGGTGCTCAAGAAGGTGATTATGTTGGGTCAAGGTACCAAAATTATGGAAGGATATTACTATGAGTTTGAAAATATGCAAATGAAATCTAAGCTTGAAGAAAACATGGAATGTATGATGATTCGATTCGTGGAAAACTTGAGGTATGATATCTTGAAGCCTTTGAAGCTTAAAATCTATGATAGACTTGAAGTGGATTTCCATGATGCCTCAAAAGTAGAAGTGGATTTGAAATAAGAAAAGTCATACAAGGCCAAATGTTCTTCAACATCCACACGTGACAAGAGTAGAGATAATTGAAAGACGATATCTTCTAAGGGGAAACCTAAGGGTGGTGATCAATACACTCAACTAAGTTTGATTATAAATCCAAAGCAAGTGAGAATCCACAAGGATGTAACTATGATAAACCTAACTTTCCTCGACCTTGTACCATTTAATGCTTAAGATGTCAAGGAAGGGGACACGTTGCTAGTGAGTGTCCTAAAAGGAGGATAATTCTTGCACTTCGGATGTTTATAGAACCGAGAATGAACAAGAGGGTGATGAAAAAAGTGAGAGAGAGGGAGATAACAGTGAGAAAGAGGGGGATGCTTTGGGGGACAAAAAAGAAAGGTTGGATAAGAGGGTAAACTATGCTTGCTTCATTGAGAAGGGGAAACCTTTTCTTGATGATGACGAAGATTTGAAGTTGAATTCCAATCTTTCATTTGTTGTGAGGTGGATTATAGGAGCCCTTGCCAAAGAAGAACTTGATCAAAGGGAGAATCTATTTCATGCTAGATGCAAAATCCAAGATAATATGTGTTTTTTTATTATTGATAGTAGAAGTTGCACCAATATGGTGAGTAGTTCTTTAGTGGAGCATATGTAAATACCAACAAGAAAATATTCTACCTTTACAAAATACAATGGCTCAATGAGAGTTGGGATATAAAAGTCCTCAAGCAAGAAAGTATCTTGTTTAGTGTGGGAAAGTACAATGAAGAATTGATTTGTGATATTACGCCTATGTTGGCTTGTCATGTATTATTGGGGAGGGTGTGGCAATTTGATAGAGATGATATGCACCATGGGAGGTCCAACAAATATAATTTTATGATTGAAGGTTAGAAGTATGTGTTTCCACCTCTCACTCCATACCAAGTAAATGAGGACTATAGGGCTACGAAGAAGATTCGGGAGAGGATAAGGGTGGATGAGGCAAAGAGTGAAGGTAAAAGTTCCACCAATGTTCCAAACAAGGGAAGTGACTTAGCTAAAACTAAGAAGAACATATACATAATAGAAAATCCAAGCAGGTGTCTAAAGGGTGTAGATGAGGAACACTTTCTAATGTGTCTTGTCAACATCAATCTTTTAGTACATGCTAACCAAGGTACTAGCACTTTTCCTTGTATTGTTTCTTCTCTTTTGCAGGACTATGATGATATGTAGGAGATGCCCAAGATTACCACCCTTGAGGAGGATTGACCACCAAATTAATTTTGTTTTAGGCTCATAAATTCCCAACTATCTGGCTAATACGAGCAATTCGAAAGAGACCAAGGAGCCACAAAGGCAAGTGTAAGAACTTTGTGAAAAATGGCTGATCGAAGAGAGCCTAAGTCCTTGCGCCATTTCAGTAATCTTTGTTCCCAAAAAGGATAGAACATGGAGGATGTGCGTTGATTGTAGAGCTGTGAATAAGATTACCATCAAGTATAGGGATCCAATTAATAAAATTGATGACGTGTTAGATGAATTGTGTGGCTCAAGTGCTTCTCAAAAATTGACCTTCTAAGTGGATACCATCAAATTCGCATGAAATCGTGTGATGAATGGAAAATGGCTTTCAAGAAAAAGTTTGGGTTGAATAAGTGGCTTGTAATGCCATTTGGATTGACCCATGCTCCAAGCACGTTTATTAGGTTGATGAACCATGTTCTCAAGCCTTTCATCAACTAGTTTGTCGTGGTTTATTTTGGTGACATACTTGCGTATAGCAAGACAATTGAAGAGCATGTGATCTATTTGAAGCAAGTGTTTGATGTCTTGCTACAAGAGAGGCTCTTTTCTAATCTCAAAAAGTATTCATTTTGTGATGAGAAAGTTGTCTTCTTGGGTTTTGGGTTTTGGGTTTTGTGGTTAGTGCGAATAGTATTGAGGTTGATAAAGATAAGGTGGAATCCATCAAGTCTTGGCCAACTCCAACCAATGCAACCAAGGTAAGAAGTTTTTATTAGTTGGCAAGCTTTTACCGACAATTTATGAAGGGCTTTAGTTCAATTGCTTCTCCTTTAACTGAGTTGATCAAGAAAATGTACCTTTTGTGTGGGGTGATGAACAAGAGAAGTCCTTTCAAGCCTTGAAATCAATGTTGAGTTCCTCACCATTACTTTGACTACCTGACTTTGATAAAGCTTTAGAGATTGAATATGATGCTTCGGGTGTTGGTATAGGAGGTGTATTGATGCAAAAAGGGAAACCATTAGCTTACTTTAGTTAAAATCTAAAGGGAGCTACTCTTAGATACTCAACTTATAATATGGAGTTTTATGAACTTGTGCAGGTGTTGGCTCATTGGAAATACTACTTATGGAACAAAGAGTTCATAATAAGGACGGATCATGAGTCCTTGAAACACCTTATAGGGCAATCCAAGTTGAACAAATGACATTCTAAATGGGTTTAGTTTATTGAGACCTTTCCATATGCTAATACAAAAGGGAGCTTGGGAGAAGCTTGAAGAATGTCAATGCAAAACTTACAACGTGTGGAAGATTCATAAGGGTGAAGAGGAGGAAGAAAATAAGCCATTTGTGCAAGTGGCTGCCTCTTAAACTCAAGAATTCACAAAGAAGGCAACCAAACAAGGCCCTTGTCTCATTAAGGGCAATATTATAAAAAGTCAATGTCTTCTTTATTTTGTTAGTATAAATAGGAGTATTTTCATTTTTCAAGACTTAGATTATGTTGGATATTGACTCTTAAATTTGTAGTTTCTTCTTAGTGAATTCACTTAAGAAAATTAGTGAGTAATTAGTAGTGAAATCTTGGAATTGTTGGTTGAACTTCTTCTTGCTTAATTAATCAAGGTCATCCATTTGTGATTATTTTGGTTTCCTTTGATTTCATAAGTAGGTTTGATTTTTGAGTTGTTGAAATCAATTGGGAGGTGAGGGTTTTAGCCTATTGTTGCCCATAATTTCAATTGCTTAAGTATTAATCCATATATCCTTTTTCTTGTTTTCCATTCTGTTGTCTTTGATTCTTATCAGGAAAGTACTACTCAAGATTAGGCCTAAATTTTTAGTATCACACAAGTCAAATAGGTGTTTTCTTTTCTCTCCCAAACAAATAAAAATAAAAATTTAGTCCTAAAAAAAAAATAGATACTCGGTTCAAAGGGACCCCCCTTCGGAAAAGAAGGTTGGGCGAAGTATGCCCTAATAAAGACTATAAAAGTAAAACCAATAAAAATTAATCTAATCTAAAGAATAAAATAAAAATCCTTTTGTATTTTTAAGCTTTTCAATTATTTTTTCATTTTAAGCGAGATTACAAACAAATAAACACATCTTATAGCATACTTCACCCTAAATAAACATTGGAAGATATCCTACCCCATACTTAAAATCATGCTTTGTCCCCAAAGCAATAAATAAAGTAAAATAAGGGTTAAACATACTCCCTGAGGCCCTCTAGGGCCTAGATAGAAGCATGTTTCCTCAATTTCTAATAAGGATCGTACGCACCCCACACTTAAGCTCAAACGTGCTTCTTGGCTTCAAATTTTGGATACTCAGACATCCCCTAAATCTGCAAAAGCAAAAACAACACAAAAAAGTGACACTAGAAAAAATAACAATAAAAAAAATTAAGAAGCTACACTACTATAAATTGGGTTGCCTCCCAATAAGCGCCTTATTTAACATCACGGCACGACACCATCAACTTCACCATTTTTCCTTCCACTTTGAAGATATGAATTGCACCCCTAACTTACCAAGCAAAGGGTGTCGGATCTTGCACTTGTTGGACCTTAAGTGAGGAATGTAATTTTTTAATTTTGGCACAACAAATTCAAGAATATAGACATAATATTCCTCCTCCATACACTCGCCCATAGTCTTAGATGGCTTGATTAATAACTCACTATCTGAGTACAATTTGGAAAAAAGATTAGAATGAGATCCAATACGCCCTAACTCATGAGTTGTATTATTTTTTACATCCTCATATTCACACACTAGAGTTTTTGAAAATAATACTATCTACTTCTTCACACAACTATAGTAAAATCTTCTCATCAGTGACAACATCAATAAAAGTATGGTCAAGTAGTTGGCCCTTCAATTTTAGCTCCTTAAATTGGCTAAGTAATTTTTCAATCTCACACAACTCATAACAAATTTGTTGGGAGTTAGAAGCCAGCCTTTGCACTCAACTCATTTTTTAAGTTGTGAATATCTATGCCAAATATGACAACCTCTGGAATGGGTTTCACTAGTCCTTCTATCAAGCATGCCACCTCATATGCTATTCTCTCATAGAGACCCCCAAATTGATCTAATATTTTCCTGTAAGAATCCATACTATCAAAAGCTCAAAAATTATTAGATTTTTCATTATAAAAACTTGGGGTAGGGTAACAACACTTGGGACAACTTAACCAATGAACACCACAAAAATCAAAAGACTAAGATGGTGCACACAACTCACCCTCAGAAATATATTAATAAAGTTGCCATAAGTTGGGTCCTCTAGAATAAGGACAAGGATCAATAAAACATGTATATCTATCACTAAACACTTTTTCAGATGTCATCTCAAGAAAAGTAGTAAGATATTACACAAAAAATATTTTTTTAATACAAAAGAATAAAATAAAATATGCACAAAAACTCAAATAAATAAAAAGTAAAGTCTAACCTAGATAAATCCATTAATTTTTAAGTCTCCGGCAACGGCGTCAAAAACTTGTTGCATCCAAATGCACACGCAAGTGTATGCGGTCGTACAATCAATATAGGATTTAGAGTCCAGATATCATACTCACAAGGACTTATTGATTAACTATTTTTCTAAATTAAACTAATCCTTATTATTTATTCAAGAAGTAAATCCCAAAAGATGTATTTATGAATTAAATAAACTAAAAATAATAAAAAAGAAAAGAAAATAACTAATGAACAACTAACCAAGATGAAGAGCAGATTATACACAATCAATGAATGATCAATATAGGATTATAGATTCTCTAACAATCATGTCGAGTATCAATTTCATCAACTTATTTGAATTTCTAGTTGTTGATTTACGGGGTTGATTATATGATCATAGTCTTTCGAACCTCTAATCGTCTGTTCTGATTAACCCCAGAACTATATCATTGAGCGGGGATGTGATAACCCAATCCAAATGCATTTATATATCTTCCCGCTTGGTAACCAAGTAAGATGATCTAGGTATATTCCTATGCTAGCCACAAATCAATTTTTTATTTTACTAACGTAAAGATCTTACTCCCTATATTCTTAGTTCTATCTTATTGATTCTTTTTTTCATGTTCACAATAAGAATATAAATTTATTTTAATAGTAGCTAAGCATTAAAATAGTAAGCACAAGAATATAAGAACAACTATGATGATAATCAAATAAATTAAATCAAGAAGTTATTAAACAATCACGTTGTCAACTAACATAATCCTAGAACGAGAAGTTTAACTCTACATAGACATAGAGAAATTACAACAAATCACCCAAAGAAATAACGTAAAAATAAATAATGAAGGAGAAGAAAAAATGTAACTAATTTTTTCCGGCCTCCACGGCGGCTCCTAGCACTCCTTAGGTCAAAAGTTGCGAAAAAAATAATTTTATGGAATATTTATAAGTGTGGGAAAAAGCTCCAAATAAAATAACTAAGTCCAAAATTAACTGGAAAAAATTAAAATGGAGTAGCCTCCTCCCATCACGCCATGATCACGGTGGTATTGTGGCAGCACACTTTTGAATTCAAGGGTCACTTTTGATTATTTTAATAAATTTATTCCATTAAGCTGTCTACTTGATTTACTTCTATAATCTTTCGTCTTTAATTTCTTTTAGCTTCAAATCTTTTCATCTTCACACCATTTTAATCTTACACATCAAAATATTATATTAAGCATAATCAATAAAACTAATGTTCAAAAAAGACAAATAAGAATACTAAATGTAAGATAAATAATGACTAAATAATGTAACTTTGACCTCACATCTATCATATGTTCGTGAAATTGAAATGTTAAACCAAAAAAGAAAAGCCTTTTGAGATGGGTCAAAATAGAATAGTTCCATATAAGGAAGAATTGTTTTTTAGTGAAAAACATGTTGATTTTTTTTTTAATTTTTTTTTTAATTATTATTATTATTATTACTATTATTATTAGTATTAGTATTATTACTATTATTAGTATTATTACTATTATTACTATTATTATTATTTTTATTACTATTATAATTATTATCACTATTATTATTATTATTATTATTATTATTACTATTATTATTATTATTATTTGCTATGTTTTTCGTCAAAGATGGATTCTTTATTGAGAAGGTAGTTAATTTTGGCATAAAGAAGTTTAAAAGTATTAGTGACTTTGATGAGAATTTGGAAACTTTGGAAAGAAATGTTAAGGAATTATCAGATAAGCACTCGATGAGAAGACAGGGGTATAGAATCGAAAGTGATCTGGGATGAAGAGGAAAAGAGAAATTGAATCTTGTTTTGATGAGTTATAAAGATCGAAGAAGAATTACGTACTTTAAATGAAGTAGTACCAAGAGGGAAGAAAAATGGAGGTGCTTTAGAGAAGATGAATGGAAAGGCTGAAGAACTTTTTGAACAAAGTAAACATTTTGGAACGCTCGTAATTGATATGTATAAGCATGAGGATTGTCCACTTCTGGCACCGCAAGTTCATGAAGAAACATCAAAACAAAATTTGGAAGTGATTTAGACGTGGTTACAGGATGGAAATGTCTCAAGCATTGGTATATATTGTATGGGAGGTGTGGGAAAAATGACTTTGGCAAAGCATATACACAATCATCTTGTTAATGAACATCGTTATCAAGTTTGTTGGGTTACTGTCTCTCAAAGGCTTAGCATCAAAAGATTACAAGATGATCTTGCCAAAATTATGAATCTGGACCTTTCAGATGAGGTAGAAAAACACAAAAGGGTGGACAAATTAAATTGGGCATTCATAAAAATGAATGACATTATTATTATATTGGAAGACTGATTCTAACTACTCGCTCGTATGAAGTTTGGCAAAAGATGGGTTCTCAGAAACTATGGGAAGTGAATAATCTCAATACTAATGATGCTTGGGAGTTGTTCAGGAAGAGTCTAGGATGTGATACTATGCTTAGTCTAGCTATCGAGCCAATTGCTAAATCTATGCCAAGAAGGTGCAAGGGCTTAGCACTCGGGCTCATCACTTTTGGGGGTGGGTGGGTGGGGGGGATGGGGGAATGAGAAGGATGACCGATATGAGGGAGTGGAAGAATGCTTTGAAATAATTCCCAGATGACATGGAAAATGATGTCTTCAAGGTAATGCAGTATAGTTATGATCAGTTGAAAGATACAAATATGCAAGAATGCTTCTTGTACTACGCTTTGTATCCTGAGGACTATGAAATTGGTAGAGATTATCTAATTAGTAGATTTATGGTGGAGAGAATGGTAAAGGTAAATAGTAGCCAGGAAGAGTTTAACCAGGGCCATATCATATTGAATAAACTAGTGAAGATCTAGTTACTCGAAGCAAATGAAGCTAAAAGTTATTTTCTAGGAGAAGGAGTAAAGATGCATGATTTACTCAGGGAAATGACATTGTGGAGTACAAATGTAAAACAAAAGTACATGATAAGGACTGGAATAGGAACACAAGTGTCAGAGCAGCAAGATTGGGCATTCAATTTGGATAAAGTCTCTTTTATTAATAGCTTCATACGGGGAATCCCTAAAGACATGGCACCCAATTTCCCCATATTATCAAGCTTGCTTTTGTTTAACTGAAGTTTGGAAGGATCCCATAATATTTCTTTCAATACATGAACAAGCTCCAAGTACTTGACTTGAGCTATAACTCAGAGCTTACGGACTTGCCGAGTTGCATATCTAACTTGGGAAGTCTTATAGCACTATGGCTTTGAGTATGTACACAAATCAGGTCTCTTCCATCGCTGCGAAAGCTCAAATCTCTAAGGGTGTTAGATGTATTTGACGCTGGTATTAATGAAGTATCTCAAGGCATGGAAAACTTAGTCAACCTTAAATATCTAGATATAGGTGGAATACATCTTCATGAAATGCCCGAGTTGAAGACTTGGTCAGCTTGGAACTGCTCTAAGAATTGAAGGCTGCTTTTGCAATTTTCATAACTTGTACAAGTTCATGAGATATCGCTGTAACTATGCAAATGATTGGTGGTATGACATAACAGTAGATCCAGAATTTCCCCATTTTGTTCATGATCACTTTGGAAATCATAGAATCAAACAAAGAAGAGTGACTTTCAAATATTTCACCCTTTAAGAAGATGGAGGAGAAGCGCCAACAACAATTGTTCTTCCACATTGCATTCAAATTCTATGTAATGATAACTAGCGTTGGCTGAGTAGCTGCTTAGTGGACAATTTTCTATCACGGACTACTTTTGTAAGAGGTTTGACCTGCTTAATCTATGATTGTGATGACATTGAATGGATTGTCAACGGGCAATCTGGTAGAAATACTACTACAGACCCACACTGCACATGTTTCCATAGTCTAAGTGTTTCTTATTTGCAAAATCTTACTGGTCTTTGTAAGGAAAAATTACATCTCACACCTTCTCGGGTCTAACAGAATTGAGTATCAGAGTCCAATTAGATGAAGTTGGTTTTTCCATGGGCTATCTTGCAGGATCTCAAAAACCTTGAGAAGCTAGATATGATTACGTGTGCTGAGATGGAAAAGATAATAGCAATAGAGGAAGAGGGAAGTAGCCAAAGCATAAATCCCCAGGTTACATCTACAAGTACTGAGCTTGAAAAGTTAAAAGATCTCCACCTAGGCGGACTACCTAAATTGAAGAGAATATATGAGGGAAAGTTAATTTGTGATTCCCTTGAATGGATGATGTTTCTCTACATGCCAAATCTGAAGAGGCTGCCTTTCAATACTCCCACTACAAATTTACATCCTTTTCCATCCCTTAGAGAAATCGAAGATGAAGAAAATTGGTGGGAAAAAATGGAGTGGGATCAACCCCATATCACGACCCTATTACAACCTTACATACTTGTACAATAGCCAAGGGGGTACATGTTGTGTTAAAAAGAAACATTTGATTTGTTCTATTCTGGTTTTAGATTCAACTATAGGTTTTTCCCCTTCTCATATTGTGGATTGAGGTACTAATGATAAACACTCTCTTTTTCAAAGGAAAGTTTCTTTTGCTGTCCTTGGTCACATTTTAGTGTCAATGGGAGAACTAGCCTTGTTAAGGGGAGTCATATGATGCTCATTTTTGGGTAAAAACCAAACTTTTTATTTTTGTGGTTGATTTTATATTCAAGAAAAATGGATACAAAAGATTCACATAATTGACTCAAGTTAAGGCATCAACAAGGTGATGTGACACTTTTCTATGACTAGAAGACCAGAATAAAACTTTTCTATGACTAGAAGACCAGAATAAACAAATAGTATTATCGAAATATGAAATAAACTTTACTCCAATCAAACATAAGATATCAACACATTTTGGGAGGAATTTTTGTTTCCGGGGATATAAATCAATCAACATTTTTATAAAGCACATATTAGCGCGTAACCAGCCTTTTGCTAGAAACTTAAAAATTAAAATCATAGAGCTTAAATCTTGAATCTGCCACCGAAACTTGATAACGAGTTTCTAGTTCAAAACAAGATCTTATCAAGTGAGTTTCTTTTTCATTTTTATTTTCCATTTATTCTTGTTACTTATTTCCAGTCTTCATGAAATCCTTATGGTGCATTCAGTTCTTAAAGAGATCAAGAAAGAAAATCAGACACTTAAGTCTAAGGACAAAATACTTTTCTTGGAACACAGATTACTGAGTTAAAGGATGAAGAATCAATTCGCCCAACTTGTGTTGTAGTGAAGAACAACAAAAAAATTCTTGTAAAGTTGTCGAGAAAGATGCCTAATTAAATATATATTAAGTTGAACAGTGATCTTGGTTGCTCCTTGATTAATTCCTATGTTGAAGTTTCAAATTTTATTTATTTGAAAAAATAATACCTGGCATACATATATTATTTATTAATTAATCATTTCATTTTTTCTCTATTCAACCAACTTGCACATGTCTTGCACACATATAATTGTTTGCGAAATTCAAGCAAATAGATATTTTGTGTGTATTTTCTTCCGCTTTCCCCTATTACTAAAACTTATCTAAAAACGAACTAAAATAAATAAATTTCACAAACAATCATACCTATTCAATCCCAAACACATACGGAAGTTTCATGACAAGACATAAAAGGTTGAAGCTTGTGAATTTTAAATTTAATTTATTTTAAAAAATAATACATGGCATATTACCCTGCTTATTAATCAATACCTTAAATTTTATATTGTATTCAACCAACTTGCACATGTTTAGCACATAATTGTTTTTAAAATTAAAACAAATTGATGTCACACGTGTATCTTCTTCCCCGTTCTTCAAATACAGAAATTAATTTGTCAACAAATAAACAAAAAATAGATTATTTCACAAAGAACTTTACCTCCCTTCTTTCATCTCCAAGTTTTAAGTTGAACTTGTAAGAACCACATGTCGTTTATTGACAGTTTTATGGCTCACATATTATGATAATTAATTTTATGTTATCTTTCAATTAAGTTAAAAAATCAATTAATATGATATGGGTAAATATATCCGGAAGTTTTCTTGAGGGAAGAAAATATTTTATTTGGAATTCCTAGGACAACAATATTTTATAGAGAAATTCCTAGCGTTAAAAGTTTTCCCTAAGAAATCCTAAGCAACCTATAAATATGCATGTAACTTCATCAGTCTCACTCTCCTTTTGTATAATTAAATCATCTTGATAAAAGCAAAGTAGGAGACGCTATGAGATTGACCATTATGGCCACCACCACCACCAGTGGGACTGCCCCACAGGAGGAATTTCCACCTTCCATCACAGAACAACCCTAAACCAGAAACATCTAACCCTATTGACCAAACTATAACACAATATGCTAATTTCTTTAAGCCAAGACCAAATAACCAATCCATTCCTATAGTACCCCCTAAAACAGTCGTTATGTTGCATGGAGACTCAAATATCACATGGAAGGCATAAGAAATCAGATCGCTCATAATACAGGAGACGCTATGTTGTATGGAGAATCAAATATCACATAGAAGGAATCAGAAATCAGATCGCTCATAATACAGGAGACCTTACTATACGCTATTGTGGGTAAATTCTTGTATGGAAAGTCTGACTTGATAACATTCAAATACACTCTATTAAGAATGTATGCAATCTTTATGCAATATACTAACCCAACTCGTGAGTTGGGGTCTATCCCACAGAGAATGAAAGAGGTAGGTTCATTTTTGAGTGTGATAAGTCACTAAGTGTTTGCACGTAATGAGTAAAATGCAACAAAAATAAAATGGGGGATTTGTTTCGAACGTTTTTGTTCCCACTTTATTAATTGAATACTCGGTTTGCAAAATGAGAACTAAAAGATTGTAATCAATGATTAAAGCCA
The DNA here is from genome assembly GCA_031232105.1 of Capsicum rhomboideum. Lineage (NCBI taxonomy): Eukaryota > Viridiplantae > Streptophyta > Magnoliopsida > Solanales > Solanaceae > Capsicum > Capsicum rhomboideum. The sequence goes on from CP124716.1 coordinate 140,336,199, forward strand.
ATTGGGGTCATGCATTCATGAGTGTGAGCATAAGCATGGGTAATTGAACATTTTCCTAGATTCAACTAATCATTATGGGTAAGCTAGGTCTTAGATTTTAATGCTAATTTTTCAATAAAACATTAAATTTCACAAGTGAGTTCTTTAGAACACCTCACAAGTGTTTCTTCATAACAAATCTAAACCTCAATTTGATAGACGTCTAAGATCTACCATTAAATTATAAGAATCAAGTTATTGTTGACCACTACTCCTTACCCTTATCCCCTTTATCAAGGATAATAAGGGATCTAAGCTCAACTAGAGTTTCCAGCCTCCAATTTTAGGTCGATAACACGGAGTAGAGATCAAACCCATAACAATTAATCAATTAAAAGAGCAAATAAACAATATCCATGCAATAATCACTACACAATCATACATAACCCAAGTTGGGGAATTTAGCTACTCATAGAGAGAAAAAGGAATTATACCCATATTCTCAATGAATTCTTCCATTAAATCCAAATACTCACAAATGTAATCCAAATCCAAATCCAAAGCAAGATTACAAGCAATAAACCAAATCCAACTTTAGGGTTTCAACTATAAGCTTCTAGAACTCAAAATTGACAAAAGATAGGTTTCCAAGCTGTCAAAAAGCCTTTTATAGATGAAGCAAAAATGGGCCACACATTTATGAAAATGCCACCGTGCGTACTTTGGGGATACGCCAAAGTGTCCCTTTGATCGCCAAACTAGTTATGACTTTAAGCTTTAGTGATTTGTATCTGGTGACTTTGGCGATAGACTCGTGCTTCACTGAACTGTTCAGCGATACACTGAAGTTCTCCTTTTCATCGCCGATTTGCCCCATTTGGAACTTGGAAAGTCTGTTGACTTTGGTGATGGAATCTCAACTTAGGTGATACTCTGGTGAGTTTGGCAGAAGGGAGACACCTTTGTGTATTTTTAGCTCCAAATTTCCATCATTTTGCTTCTTTATGATTTATCCATCACTTTTTGGCCTTGACCCTGAAAATGAACCAAGCTAACATTAAAACTAACTCAAATTGGCATTGAGGACTTGATTTCTTACCATTTTTAGGCCGAATGAGTCACAAATTGCCGACTCATCAACACCCCAACTTATATCTTTGCTCGTCCTCGAGTGAATCTATGTTCACACAACAAAATAGACATTTCCTACAAATAGTACTACTTGGGAGCTTCGACACATGCTTCTTTTGTGAAAAAACTTTGCCCTCATCATTTTGAAAGCAATGGCACAAGTGTTACCAATCAAACACTTAATTCATGAATGCAAGCCTCAAATGTTGACTAATTGTTACCAAACCAAGCACATGCTCATAGACCTCAATTAAGGTTAACAAATGCTCAGGTAATGCAATTAAGTACCCTCACAACAAAGAAGTCTCTTTCCTCAAGAAATGATAAAAATTTAAACAAAGGACTACCATAATTTGCTCTCACTCTAAAGGACAATCATGAACAGGAGTACTGTAACTACCCTAGAATTGAGGTCATGATGAAACCTACCTCGACTCAGCCTCGATAGGTAAGCCAATTAAACTAAAAAGCAAGAAAAGATCAAAATATGAAGTAAGATAGTAAAATATGAAATGTCTAGAAGGAAGTCAGGCAATATAATATAAATGAAATAGATCCAAAGAAAATGCATCAAATCCCCAAACAAGGTGTCATAAATGATAAGAGAATCTAAGTACAAATCTAAATATCTGAACATACTACATAAGTCTGTCTCTGATTATAAGCAAAGACATAAAATGGAATAAGAAGAGGTCCGGAGTCATCCTCTAACTCTGGAGCATACCAGTACCTTGAATGTCATCTCTTAATGCATGAATCAGGCACTATGGGTCACACTCATTCTGGGATCTGCACAGAAAGTGAATAAAAGTAGGTGTGAGTACGGTCCACTTGTACTCAGTACGTATCATAGGCCGACTGAGCAAAGCAGAAAACAAAATAAATAAAAGATACTATAAACACGAACACCTACAAGAAGAAAAGTTCCAAAACAGTAGCTTACTCCTTCTCCACTAATTGTTCTAAGATATAAGATCAAAGGAAAAACAAGTATACACGTATATATATATATATATAAGGGAACATAATACACGTCAATAAGTACAAGAATGGTACACGAAAGATGTAAATGTAATAATAGAGTAATGGTGGAACTTACGTATACACCTTCCAAGCCTCAGCACTTCAGACAGGAACCTTTGGGGGGGAGGGGTTCACAATCCATATACTTTTCATAATATCAACCAACCTTACCGGTAAATGACCTCGGCCTAGTTTTCCCAATATCATATAATCAACATTGTAAGCAATAACCTCGGCATAGGTTTCCCAATATCACATAATCCACCTTGCCTGTAATGACCTTAGTCTAGGGTTTTATAAAAAGTTTCCATTTTATTTCAAAATTTGGATATCTCAGTGGTATCAATCTCATAAACATATGTAAATGATATGAGGATATAATGCTCACAACCAATCAGTATGAAGATAATAATCAATTCATTACAGGTATAAATGAGCTCAAAAATCTACTCCATATGACAATGATTTATTATATAAGCCATTGTGGGGCACCACTGGTATAATCATGTAAGACATCAATAATATAATTTAAATCCCTCATTCGGGTATCAATAGGATGTTAAAGGCAATATAATGCTCAAGTAAGGCCTATAGTATCTAGTCAACCCCCACTCAGATGATACAACGACAATAATGGTAAATAATGCACAAGTAAGGCCTGAAATCATCAAATAAAGCTCTTCGCACGTGCATCACAACATTTACCACCTCTCAAGTCAATAATGATATGCACAAAAGCCCCCACATAGGAATAAAATAAATATAATAATCTAGAAATATAAATCCAACATCTATTTCCCTGACCCATAGCATGCTTTACTAGTTCGTTAACTACCCAGCCCAATGTGAAGGAAGTTAAGCCATAACCTACCTCGAAGTGCCGAAATCCAAGCCTAGTATCCTTCAACACAGAGACTTTCCTCTTCAAGAAGCCTTGTCATGAGCTAAAACTATCAAAAATATAATCTACGCATCACAAGAAAACTAATGATACCCAATTCCACTCTATATAAGATGGGTCCAAAACGGGTTCGAAAAATGGATTCAAAAATAAAAAGGGGTAAAATTGGAATTTTATCTTAGAAAAATATTCCCTAAGATTATAGGATTCTATAGTTGAAAACCCACACATAAATGAGTTGAAAACAAGGCTCAAATCGAAGAAAAACCACTTTAAGAGTTCACCGACAAAACCCCCTAAATTCTAGTTTAAAATCAAGATTAAAAGTTGTTTTCAAAGATATAATCAATAGATAATAGTGGGAAGAAGAGCTTAGAGCTTACCCAGCAAGAATGGTGGATAAAAACCTTAAAATCACCCTAACCCAAAGCTCCAAGGTCCAAAAATGGAAGAAAAATTGCGGAAAGGAATATTTATACTGTTTAGTGAAAAGTAACTCGCGATCACGAGGGTCAAAATTAACTGGGAAACTAAATTTCCCTTCGCGTTCGTGGTCAGGAAATTGTGTTCACAAAGGTACGCGACTTGGACCCATCACGTTCGCAAAGGCCCTGTCGTGTTCGCAAGATGGGACGAAACCCGACGTGGATGCAAAGACTTCACGATTGCATCCACTACCCTTGCGATCGCAATGAAAGAACAATTCCTTCTCTGTATTTATGGCCAATAGCTTGTGTTCATGAAGAAGGACCATGTACCAGCAATTTAGCTATGTACCACCTAGTTTTTCATAAGTTTAAAGTCTCCGAACGGACCCTAGAGGTTCGTTCGGGAACCCACAGAACAAAATCATATATGCTACTAGGCTATTTTTAATGTTCCGAACTCAATGGCACCGCAGGATTTTTGAAAAGAGGTCATTTACATCAAATTATCACCTAGGACCCCATTTAGGCCTTTTTCACTAGTTTTCGAAAGAAGGATCAAAATGCAAAATAAATGCTCCAGCTCAAACCACCCACGCTTCTAACCCAAAATCAATCTTCTTGATCAAATAGAACTGACCAAATTGCCATTCGGCGCTTGAAACACAAAATGTTGACCAAGGTAAGACTAATAGCTTTTTAAAGCCTTTAAGAGTCTCAAACTCTCCCAAATGACTTTCGAATGCATCAGGGACCATGCCAACCATCCCCACACCTTATAATAAATATGTAACAACTACGACAAAGGGTAAAATGGTCAAAACACATAAAAAGGAAAATTTCACATATCAGGTTGTATATTATCCTCCACTAAAACACTAGTTCGTCCTCGAACTAAAAGCAAATAAGATACCTGAAGTGGTAAGAACTGGGGGTATCTACGGTGCATATCGGATTCGATCTCCCAAGTAGCCTCCTCAATAGGGTGATGTATCTACTGGAATTTTACTGAATCAATACACTTAGACCTTAATTTCCTAGTTCACCTATCTAGTATAGCAATAGGGTCCTTCTCAAAGGATAAATCAGGGTCTAACACAATGTTTTCCCACCGAATCACTTAGGCATCATCTAAATGGTACCTCTTCAACATGGAGATGTGAAACATAGGATGAACAACTGATAGATGTGGAGACAAAGCTATCCTATATGCCACATCACCATACTTCTCAAGAATCTCAATAGGGCCAATAAACCTCGGACAGATCTTTCCTTTCTTCCCAAACCTCATCACACCCTTCATGGGTGAAGCCTTCAACAAAACTCGATCTCCAATCAGGAATAATACATCGTGGGCTTGATGGTTGACATAACTTTTCTATCTACTTTGGGTAGCCAATAGCCTCTGTTGAATCAATCTGACATGATCCATTAAATCCCTCAACAAATTTGTACCCCAAGGGCCTCACCTTGAACAAGTCAAACCATCCTATGGGTGATCCATCTATCCATCAACACAAAGCCTCAAAAGGCACCATCTGAATGCTAGAATGGTAACTATTATGGTAGGCAAACTCAGGTAGGGGCAAGTACTGGTCCCAATGACCTTCAAAGTCTATGAAACATGCTTAGAGCATGTCCTCTAGCACCTGAATAGTCCTCTCAAACTGACCGTCAATCTGAGGATGAAACATTATGCTCATATTAAGCTAGTACCCAACTCACTCTGAATAGTACTCTAAAAACTCGAGGTAAACTGAGTACCTCTATCAAAAACAATAGAAACAGGGACACAATTGAATTGAACAATCTCTCTAATATAGATCCTGGATAACTTCTCTGCATTGTAAGTCACTTTCATTGGAATGAAATGAGCTAATTTGGTCAGTCGATCCACAATCACCCAAATAGAGTCAAATTTCCCCAAAGTCGGGGATAGGCCAGATATGAAATCCATGGTGATCCATTCCCACTTCCACTCGGGAATGAGCATCCTCTATATACTACCTCTCAATTGTTGATGCTCATACTTCACTTAGCGGAAATTAATACACTTAGCCACGAACTTCACAATATCCTTCTTCATACCACCCCACCAATAATGTTGTTTTAGGTCATGATACATTTTAGCCACCCCCGGGTGAATGGAATATCTAGAATAATGAGACTCTTCCAGGATCAATCTAACCCATCCACAAACTCTCGGCACACAAATTTGGCCACTAATCCTCAAAAAGCTATCAAAATCAAGAGATGTCATCTTAGCGTCGTCACTCAACACCTTATCTCGAATCAGCCTCAACCTATCATCATCAAACTGATGAATTCAAATCTACTCCATTGAAGAAGAACTAGACTTAAAAAAGGCTAATACATGCTCGACTGTCGAAATATCAAGCCTAACCAACTGGTTAGCTAAAAACTGAACCTCCAAGGCCAAAGGTCGCTGCTGAGTCAAGAGATGAGATAGTATCCCCATACTAGTAGACTTCCAGTTCAAGGCATCCGCAACCATATTTTCCTTTCCTGGATGATAAAGAATAGTGAGATCATAGTCCTTAAGTAACTCAAGCCACCACCACTGTCTTATATTAAGATCTTGTTGAGTGAAGAATTACTGGTGCCAACTCTAAGTCATGGGTAGGGTAATTCTTCTCATAAGGCTTCAACTAACGAAAAGCATAAGCAATCACCTTACACTCCTGTGTCAACACAATTCCTAAACCAACTCTAGAAGCATCAAGATAGGAGCCTAAGTCAACAACTCCTTGAGATTTTGAAAGCTTGCCTCTCAAGTATCTGACCACTAAAATATAATCTTCTTCTGAGTTAACTTGGTCAAAGGAGCCACAATAGAAGAGAAACCCTCTAGATAATGCCAATAATAACCCACTAAACCAATGAAACTCTGAATCTTGATAGGAGAAGTAGGTCTAGCCCAATCGCAAATCACTATTATCTTGGCCGAATCGACCATAATACGATCCTTGGTCACCATATAACCCAAGAAAGAACTAAAATCCAACCAAAACTCACACTTGGAGAACTTAACATATAACTTCTCATCTTGTAACCTCTGAAGCACAGTCCTCAAATGCCTCACATGGTCAACCTCATTCTTGGAATAAACCAAGATGTCATCTATAAATACAATCACAAAGAAGTTGAGATACAGTCGAAATACACAGTTCATCAATTCCATGAATGTTGTTGGGGCATTCGTCAACCCAAAGGAGATGACCAAAAACTCATAATGACCGTATCGAGTCCAAAAAGCCATCTTTGGAATGTCCAAAACTCTAAACCTCAACTAGTGATATGCAGATCTTAAGTCAATCTTAGAAAACATCAAAGCACCCTGAAGCTGGTCAAATAGATCATCAATGAGAGAAAGAGGATACTTATTCTTAATGGTCACCATGTTCAATTGCCAATAGTCAATACACATGTGCATAGATCCATCCTTCTTCTTCACAAACAAAACTGGGGCACCCCAAGGAGACACACCCGGCCTAATAAAACCCTTACTCAACAAATCATGTAACGATTCCTTTAATTTATTCAACTCTGTTGGGGCCATTCTATAAGAAGGAATGGATATGGGCTTAGTGCTTGGCTCAACATATATAGAGAAAACAACATCATGATCCAGAGGCATACCAGGCAAGTCTGTCATAAACACATCCAGAAACTTCTTGACAACTTTAATGGAATCCAAAAAAGGCGGTGAAGAAACACTAGTATCGCGAATGAAAGCCAAGTAAGATCGACATCCCTTTTCTAACATTTATCGAGCATGTAGCAAAGATATAACTCCCTTCGAGCATGAATTAAGAGTACCCTTCCAAGCTATCCTTGGTACACCTGAAGTAGTTAAGGTCACAGTCTTGGAATAAAGATCCAAAATAGCATGATAGGGCACTAACCAATCCATACCTAAGATAAGATCAAAGTCAACCATATCTAGGATAATCAAGTCTACCCAGGTCTCACGCCTCACAAAGGTCACTACACAAGATTAGTACATCCGATCCACCACTCAAGAATCTCCTATGGCGGTTGAAACACGAAGAGGCACAACAAGGGTATCATATGAGGCATCAAAACAAGTAGCAAAAATATGTAGACACATAGAAGAATATAGACCCAAGTTCAAATAACATGGAAGCAGATCGGTAGCAAACTGGGATGACATTTATAATCACTACATCAGTGGCCTCTACCTTGGGTCTCCTAGGTATAGAATAACACTGTCCACTTCCGCTCCCTTACTGAGCAACCCTACATCCATTGCTACGATCTCCCCAAGCTCCATCTCGAGTACCTCTAGTACCACCCCTTCCACTCTGTGAGCTACATCTAACTGTAGAAATAAAAATCTGTTAGGCAGGAACTAACACAACCAAGGATAGTCCCTCGCATAATGTACAATCTCATGACATACAAAACACTCTTTGATACTAGCATCATGCTGAGAGGGCCCAGAAAACTAGAATGACCTTCATGTCCTGAAGAACCATAATCGGAGCCTCTACCCGCTGACCTGAACCCTGGCTACTTGGAGCTGCAAAAATAATGGACCTGCTACTGAAACTCTACAAGGATACCTGAACTAGTCTACCATGATAACTAAAATAATGTCTATTTGGGAATTCCCTACCTCGAGATACATTTCCACTAAACTCACCCTGCTGGCATACTTTCTTAGCGCCACTCTGAGTAGTTTGACTAATCTACTTAATCATCTTAGCATGCTCTGTAATACCCTAGATAAAAGCTCTTAAAACTACCATCTAGTCTATAGCCAACTGATAAAAAAATCCAATCCCTTCAAAAACTTCCTAATCCTCTCTGGCTTAGTGGAGACACTGGCAATGGAAAATCTAAATAACACATAAAAACGTGTCTCATACTACACCATATTCATAGAGCCCTACTCTAGGTGATCAAACTCATCTCTCATCTGATCCCTCAAACTATAAGGTACGAACCTCTCCAGAAAAGCCTCAAAAAACTGAGTCCATGACATAGCAGGCAAACCCAAAGGCCTACAACTAGAAAAAGACCTCCACCACTGTTTGGCCATATCAGTCAACTGATAAGTCGTATAACCAACTCCATGGGACTCAAGGGATCCAAGGTTATGCAATTTCTCCTAACAGCCAAGCAAAAACTCATAGGTATCCTCTCTAATGGCACCACTAGACATAGAAGGAGCCAAGCAAATAAAACTCTCAAACCTCTTCTGATCATCAAAAGACATCACAGGGACTAAAGAAATAGGAGAAACAGTGAGCCTAGTAGGCAGTAAATTAACATGTGGGGGTACTACAGAAGATGGCTACACATCTGAAGTCAAAATACCATAAGTAAAAGTTAGCCTTGACGGTTGAACACCTCCTGAATTCTGAGGATTACCTGGTACACTCAAAGGAACACCAGTCTAGGGAACACCATCCAAATGGCTCAAGAGATGAATCAACAGATACTTTAGTATTGGCGTATCAACTAAACTCTACGGAACCTGAGCTGGCCTTATGCCCACGGTCTAATAGTCATCCTCAGTATACTCAACCTCAAGCTTGGGAGAGGCCTCCCTAGCATGTCCTTTGAATGGGGCAACTCCTAGTGCCTGTCCTCTAACTCTGGGTCATCCACGAGCCCTGCCTCACCCTCTGACTGGGGCTCTTACATCAGGTGCTGGCTCAGCATCCTAGAATCTCTGGACCTAGTCCTCACTATTTGTATAGAAAAAAATGGAATACAACTTTAGAATATAGGGTATGAAAAACCCGCACAATAAAGAATCAAATTAGAGAACTTTCCTAATGACATCTTATAGCCTCTTGAAGATAGATACGGACGTCAATGTACCAATCTGTGAGAGTCTACTACACATCCTACTCTTACACTTATGAGACCAGTGAACCTATCACTTTGATACCATTTTGTCACGACCCTAAAATTGAAGTCATGATGACACCTACCTTGACCTAGCCTTGATAGGTAAGTCAATTAACCCAAAAAGTAAGAAAAGATAGAAATATGAAATAAGATAGTAAAATACGAGACTTCTAGAAGGAAATCAAAAAATATCACTTAAATGACATAGATCCAAAGAAAATACATTCAATCCCAAAACTCGGTTCCATAAATAATAAGAGCATCTAAGTACAAATCCAAATATCTAAAAATACTACATATCTTTGTCTCTGATAGTAAGTAAAGACATAAACTAGAATATAAAAAGGTCTAGAGTCAGCCCAGAACTCTGGAGGGCACCCGTACCTCAAACATCAACTCTTAATACATGAATCATCCACCACGGGTCACACTCGTACTAAGATCTGAATCGAAAGGGCACAGAAGTAGGAGTGAGTACGATCCACTTATACTTAGTAGGTATCATAGGCCAACTAAGAAAAGGAAAAAAATAAAATAGATAAAAGATACTATAAGCACGTACACCTGCAAGCAGAAAAGTTCCCAAACGGTTGCTCACACCATCTCTACTAATAGTTCTAAGATTTAAGATCAAAGAAAAGCAGCTATACACGTAATATATATATATATATATATATATATATATATATAAGGGAAAATAATCACGTCAACAAGTACAAGAATGTTGAACGAAAGATAAAAATGCAATGTAATGTGATGCAATAATGGAGTAATGGTGGAACTTATATATACACCTTCCAAGCCTCAATGCTTTGGACAGGACCCATTGGGGGGTTAGCAACCCATATACCTTTCATAATATCAGCCAACCTTCCGGCAAATGACCTCGGCGTAGTTTTCCCAATATCACATAATCCACCTTGCCGGCAATGACCTCGGTCAAGAGTTTTATTAAAAAGTTTCCATTTTCTTTCAAAATTAAGATTCTCAGTGGTATCAATCTCATGAACATGTGTAAATGATATGAGGATATAATGCTCAGAACCAATAAGTATGAAGATAATCATCAATTCATTATAGGTATAAATAAGCACAAAAATCTACTCCATATTACAATGATTCATGATATAGGCCATCGTGGGGTACCACTGGTATAAATAGTCATGTAAGACATCAATAATATCATTTAAATCCCTTATTCGGGTATTAATAGCATGATAAAGACTATTTAATGCTCAAGTAAGGCCTAGTGTATCTAGTCAACCCCTACTTGGGTGACACAATGATAACAATGGCAAATAATTCACAAGTAAGGCCTGAAATTATCAAATAAAGCCCCCCCCCCACAGGCATCACAACATTTACCACCTCTCAAGTCAACAACGATATGCACAAAAGCTCTCACTTGGGCATACGATAAATATAATAATCTAGAAACATAAATTCCACATCTAATTCCCTGACCCATAGGATGCTTTAACAGTTCGTTAACTACCCAGCCCAATCTAAAGGAAGTTAAGCCATAACCTACCTCAAAGTACCAAAATCCAAGCCTAGAATCCTTCAACGCGGAGCCTTTTTTATTCGAACAGCCTTGTCACAAGCTAAATCTATCAAAAGAATCATATATGTGTCACAATAAAGCTAATGATATCCATATCGACTATATTTAAGATGGGTCCAAAATGGGTTCAAAAACGAAAAAGGGTAAAATCAAAATTTTATCTTAGAGACATGTTCCCTAAGATTATAGGAGTCTATAGTTGAAAACTCACACAAAAATGAGTTGAAAACAAGGCTCATATTTAAGAAAAACTCTTTTAAGAGTTCATCTGCAAACCCCCCCAAATTCTGGTTTACAATCAAGATTAAAAAGTGTTTTCGAAGATATAATCAATAGGTAATAAAAGGAACATGAATTTAGAGCCTACCGAAGCAAGAATGGTGGAGAAAAACCTTAACATTATTCTAACCTGAAGCTCTAAGGTCAAAAAATAGAAGAAAAGTCATGGAAAGGAGTATTTATACTTTTTAGTGAACAATACCTCATCATCGTGACCTAAGCCTCACAATCACGAGGGTTAATACTAACCGGGTAATTAAATTTCCCTTTGCGTAAGTGGTCAGGCAATCGCGTTTGCAAAGGTATGTGACCCAGACCCATCGTGTTTGATAAGGTCCAGTCGCATTTACGAGATGGGACAAAACCTGACCCAGACACAAAGACTCTTCGTAATCACAGGCACCAACTTCGTGATCATGATGAATGAACAATTCCTTCTCCCATTGGCGTCCAGTGGCTTACATTCAAGAAGAAGGACCATCCACCAACAATTCAGCTGTGCACCAGCTGGTTTTTCATAAGTTTAAAGTCTCTGAACAGACCCTCGAGATTCATTCGGGACCCCACATAACTAAACCATATATGCTACTAGGCTATTTTCAATGTCTCGGACTTAATGGCACCATTAGATTTTTAAAAAAAGGTCGTTTACAAAAAATTATACCTCAGACCCCATTTAGGCATTTTCACTAGTTTCCTAAAGAAGGGTCAAAATGCAAAATAAAGGCTCCGAGCTAGAACTACCCATGCTGCTAACCTAAAATTGACATTCTGAATCTAATGGCACTAACCAAATCTCTATTCGATGCTCGAAACACAAAATGTTGACAAAGGTCAAACTAATGGCTTTTTAATGCCTCTAAGAGTCTCAAACTCTCCCAAATCACTCTTGAATATTTTGGGGACCGTGACAACCATCCCCACACCTCATAATTAACATTTCACAACTATGGGGAAGGGAAAAATGGTCAAAACACATAAAAAGGAAAATTTCACATATTAGGTTGTTACAAGTACCATGCCATAGGCTTGCCCATATGCTCCACTTTGACGCACTCAAGCATTCTACGTTGGAGATCACTAAGGTCTTACTTCGTCTTGTAGCATAGGCAATGGTTGAGGAAGGATAAATTAAGGTTATAGTGACTTTACCCTCTCGAAGAATCTAATGAGACCTTAATTACATCTCTTTCCCAAAGCTTACCTTTTATGAAGTACAAAGGACCAATTCTCTAAGATTTTTATGCGATCTTCCTCCTCCTGTATTTTCAAAAACTAAACTCTTCAAATATTTACAAACGAAATGCACAATTACAAATCTTTTTCACTTCTGTTCATTTTTTTTCTCTTTTTTTTAAGAAGTATTTACAATGAATACTAAGATGACTAAAAGAGGAAGCGAATGGTCCCCAACATTATGAACTTCCGATTACAAATCTAACCCAATGACTCCTCCACCCCCAACTTAGGATTTTGGCCTAAGTTGGTTTCCATCCTCACCTAGACGCTTTAAGATGGGTTTAGTTCAAAAGAAGAAATAGTAGAAGAAGGGTTTCAGCTTGTAATGAGGTTTTCAAAGAACAACGGTTCCAAGGCACAAATTAGGACAAATATTGGTCACTCATCTCACAATGGGAATGGATATTTGATCAATTAATGGTCTAGGATCACTTTTCCAATATCGCAACAATTTTTGCTTAGCCGTAGAGCAACTGCGCAAGTTCTAGGTGGACTCATTGAACATGATCGAGTCGACACCTCCCCACACATTCCACTAAATCACACACTCGAAGCACCCTTCCTTAAATTATGTACCACATTCATAGCATATGTCGAGGGAGGTACTCAAGTAGTCAACGTAAGATGTAGGTGTTCATAAAAATAAATGCCGAACTAGCTTAACTAAACCAAAGAAAATTTTTAAAAAGGGTCATATTTTGAAAAAAATATGGAGCAATTCACAAACGATTTATCATTTTTAATGTTTGTACATGCGAAAAATCTTTCCAAAAGTACTATTTGAGTCAAAGTGCTCTATTGCTAGTACACTTTTCTCTTAAGTACCAATGCCAAAAAGAATTTTATTTATCACTATACTATGAATACTATACTTGAATAAATATAAGGAATAAGGAAATAAATTATGTAAACCAAACACACTCAAGTAAACTCAAAAGTAGAAATCGTCTAGAATTATTACAAACCAAAATCAAATATCCAAAAATATCATCCAAGATATAATATCCAAATCACACACCAAATAAAAAAAAGTATCCAAAATAGAATATCTCAAAAGTAGGGCTAAATATTACAGATCCAAAATAAATAGTACCCCTGCCCCAACTCAAAAACATGTAATGTCCTCAATGTAATAGGATAAATAGAATAAAAGAGAGTGAGTGGAAGGTTCCCTCTGAATGAAGCTAAGCCTGTGGCAGTAACTGGCTTATAGTAGTAGCCTCTGTCTAGGCATCTGTGCCCAGCTCAACTCCAAGAGTGGTATGTGGGGGTGGATCTGGTATGGTGGCCTCTATATTCATAGAAATAATTGAACTGGAGCTCCCGCTAGTCCCAATCTAGGCAGTCTCCCAAGTTGACCTCACTAACGTAGCCTCTATAATGGCCTCCCCAATCTCCTGCAAATAAGCCTTCCTATTAATTTGTATCTGTTCAATCCCTTTCTCATCAATATCCTAATCATCATTAGATGTACGATCCTCCTCATCCTCATTCTCAGCATCCGGCACACTTTCTTGAATAGGCGCTGGAGCTGGGGTCTGAAATGGTGCAACCTATAACTATGTCAAGTTGGGAAATCGAAGCTCATCCATATGCTTTTAGAGGGAATCGAGCTCAGATGCATCTTGGTCAATACAATACCTAGGATTAAAGGCTGTCACGGGCTGCTCAACTCATCTAATTTGACCCTATAGATACACAGAGTTTCATGGATTTTGGTAGGATAATGGCTCTTGTGGAACCAACCCTATTAGGATCGACGTCATCATCTTCATCAAGAGCAAAGTTCATTGTAGGCTGTTGACACCCTCTACCTCTTTGTCTCCAATTTTGGTTGGCTGGAGCAATATTGCAAATACCACCTTGTCCATCAATAGCTTCACCCAACTTGTCTTCACCCAAATCCTTGTTTTTATTGTTTGGTACATGACCAGGGGCAACCATATTCTGTTATTTCAACTGGGCAGCAACAAGTCTTGCTGTTTTCTGTTGCTGTACATCAATATTTCTTCTCAAAGTTCTATTCAACTCGGGGTCATAAGGTAATAAGGTTCACCCAAGCGTCGAGTACGTAGAATGTACAACTAGTAACCTGCAAATACAAAAACAACAACTAAAAGTAAAATTAGGAAACGGGGCTAAAAGTTAAATAAACACAACAACTTACTTGTCAATCATATTCCCCGACAACGATGCCAAAATTGGATACGCCAAAACTATAACTCCCTTAAGAAAGCGTAAGCGATCGTTTTCAATATATAACCCAACAAAGGTTGGGCTCGAATTCCACAGGGAATATGGTGAAACTTAAGTGTATGTGACTTATGTGAAAATTATTCAATGTTTTCCATCAAATTAGGGGGTGGGGGGTTATAAGTAATTTTAAAAATCAATTTCAATATCTTTCAAGTAAATAGAGTTATATTCACAAAGTTTAATCAATAGAGAGAGACAAACTAGGATTGTTTTCATCTTGGCTTCCTATCATTTTCGGTTCAAGTCAAAGACAAACTTAGACAAAACAAGTAATTGTAAAGCAATCCGATTCAAAAGTTCAACTTAGTGTTTCTCAACATAAATAAGTGATTATCCCTTTAATTCTTTAGAACATAAAGTGATGGAAATATAATTCGATTAAAGCTTCAAGTGAACAATCTCGTTAGAGCATTCTTCATTAGAGGAAGGTTAGAAACTCTGAATTCTCATTGTTAATTCGTTTTTCCAATTTTAACCTCTTTGTTCAAGCA
The DNA here is from genome assembly GCA_031232105.1 of Capsicum rhomboideum. Classification (NCBI taxonomy): domain Eukaryota; kingdom Viridiplantae; phylum Streptophyta; class Magnoliopsida; order Solanales; family Solanaceae; genus Capsicum; species Capsicum rhomboideum. The sequence goes on from CP124716.1 coordinate 140,351,391, forward strand.
AGCTAACCCTAGGCTTGTTCTAACATTTTCGACCATTAGAAATCTGTAAAAAAAAAAAAGAAGAAGAAGGAATTACAGTCAATTACAATTATAATCCAAATTCACACCAATATTAACCCTGAAATTGATATTCAGCCAAGAATCCCATAACCCTAGCTATAGGGTTTTTAGCCACTCATGCTAAAGAAGAAGATGAAAGCAACAAATTTCATAAAGTAAAGATTAGATCTTAAAAAGAAGAAATTCAAGCTCCCAATTCTTGAAAAATAACATAAGATAATGTTTTTGAACCTAAAGTATCGAGTCTCCAAAGAAAATAGATTGTAAAAATATTCTAAGTGTCAAAAGATACCTATTCTAAGCCCTAAAGTAGGTATTTATAGGTTCCAAAAATATGTGATTTAAAATTCAAATTTGAAAAGCCACCTCACTGTTGATGACTCGCCTGACAGCTCATAAATGTGTGACGGTCCGTCATTTGACCAGTTGCCAACTTCCAGTTAGGCCTATGTTTTGTTTAGCACTTATGATTTACCTAATGGTCCGTCAGGCTCTTCACAGCCTGTTACACTGTCCTATCACCTAGGTGTACAATTTTTTTGAATCTGTTTACCCCTGATTATTTGTTTGGCAGCTCGTCACCCTCTTGGCGGTTCGTCAAGTGAACCATAACTTGGCTTCGTTTGTCCTAGATTCCCCCTCTTTGATCCTTTGATTATTTCCATGCAGTTAAATATAAAAGACATCAAAACTACCATAAGTTGCTTAAAAACTCACACGATTATTCTCCATTGAAAAAGTAAAATGTGTCATCATTAGAAAGCACATCACCCCCATCTCTACATGGACATACATCAAGGTAGCTTTAACTGAATCTATAATCAACTGAGGCATTTGAGCCTCTAACCTTGTTGACCTCATCTCAGCTGAGTAGGCCAACAAACCCATCTGAATGATGGATTCTTGGGTCAATGACAACTCCAATATACCCAGAGTAGTAGATGGTCAAGGGCTGGGGGCAGTGGGATGAGAGGGCTGTGTGGATGTACCTATGGAGGGACTAGGAGGAGTACGAGCTATAGTAGTAGGAGTGGGCTAGATGAAACCACTATCAATGGAGTCAAGATGAATCACCGGAGAAGAAACCACCTGAGCTTTCTTCTTTTTTACTTTAGAAATCATCTCAAGTCTGGTAATGTCAACATTAGAGGTAAGGGTGTACTCAACATCTCTTTTCTTACCAAAAAGGACCGTAACTCGGTGACATAGCTCAATAATGAGGCATGAGAGGGAAAGCAAAGTCTGATCCTACTGGCCCCATCTAGTAATGTCCAGGGCAATGATCATAGCAAGATTCAATCATTCCTTTATGATTAATATACCCAACAACACTTTTTTTGGATGTCGAATGACAGACTCATTTTGCGAAGGCATGAGGTTTCTACAAATAAAGCTCAACCAATACCGAGCTTCCAAATGCATGTCATTGATTACAATAAGATTACTTAGAGAAAGACATGAAGGCGTCCCATCACACACCAAAGGTTCTAACCAACCCCAAGATAATTAACATGTTTCTTAGCACAGATAGAAAAGTAGTGAGATGTCTAAATAGGGTTCACCATATTTAAGTTCATCAATACCCCATCGTACTTAACCTTCACACCCCAAACCATAGCTTTATCTTAGTTGAAAACAATTCCCCATATGCTTCATAGAATTCAGAAACCAAAGTTTCGACATAAGGATTTAGAGGCTTTAGAGGTTTGGTGAACTGATCAAACCCATGGTAGCGGATGACATCCAAAACCCTCGATTGTTTGCCTTCTAATCCTTCTAAGCTCAACCTTTGTTATTAAATGATGGTGCACTTTTCGGGTACCTTAAAGCAATTAAGAAACCGATAACCCACCATAGGATGAGGAATTAGGTTAACATTGGGGTTAGGTTAAACTCTCTTCTTTGTTTGAGTAACCTCTGTAGTGTCGAGTGGTTTATAAATGGGAGTGGAGTTGCCTTCCTCCGAGATAGAGATATTATACCTCTCAAAGTTAGATATATGCTCTGAGGTTTTCTCCTCAATCACCAAATCCTTTCTCTTGCCTTCTTCTACCCTTTTCTTTTTTTGAACATTTCTTTCGGGTTGAGTACGACCCAGAATTGAGACCTCTTTAGAGATTTTAGTTGTGGGAGGAGGCGTGTAGGTTTTTTTTTTTTACAATATGATTTAGAAGAACCATATATTCAAATGAAAGATGTAATGCACTATCCAAAGGTTAGCAAACATACAAATAACACATTTTAGGAGTTCATCGCCAAAATACTTAGGCAGATTGTCGAAGAGTTCAGCGATGCACTCCGTCTATAGCCAAACATTCTAGTTGGGAGTGAGTAGTTTAGTGAAGGAAGGTTGTAGTTTGGCAATACGCTAAGCAGTTTGGTGATACTCCAAGGGCATCGCCAAAAATCAAACTTGACTAGCCACCTTTACTGATAACTTAGGCAATATGGAAAGCACTTTGGCGATCCGCCATGCAGTTCAGCACATTGCCATAGTTCTCAACCCTATCTCCTAACATCATCATCCCCAACTTCAGTATTTTCAAATCCTTCAACCCATTTTCATGGCTATTTTAACTCAAACATGACCATGGGTACTCAGACTTCCCCTCGGTTTCAATACCAAAACAATAAGTTCAGTGATTTTTCCCTTAAGAACAATGTCACCCAATCTATTATTGGGCAAAATCATTCAAATCTAAAGCATAATCCAAACAACCCATTCAAAATTTGATACCCATTTCAATGAAGTCAAACCCACAATCAACAAATACACCCAATTTGAAGGTTAACCTAAAAACCAATTCAAAAATTATATCAATTTTATATAACCCTTTTTCAAATGATATACCCATTGAGTACAAGATAACCCACATTCAAAACTAAGCAAAATTTGACCCATACACATAAATTTCTCCCAAATTGCAAACAACATTGAGCTTAAATCCCAATTTTACCAAACCCAACAATTATAAATCTTGATTTCAACAATATCAATAATTTTGAAACCTAAAGTCGACCCAATCAGTTAACTCTAAATCCCTTTTACTCATTTAGACAACAATGAGTACCAACCATCGATTTCAAGATCTACTACTCACAACCACGATTAAGAAAACATGGATAGCAAACAAGATAAGCATGAGAAACCAACATATGATTAAAAATAAAAAAAGAGATCTAATATGTATATTTTAGAAAACTCAACTTAGGAGATATAAGAGGGCAGTGGTGTATGAACTCTGGCATGGTGGTGATGATGGCAGTGATGGTGCGAGTTTGTGTAGTGATGACGGTGTTTTGAGAGTGAGTTTGAGTATGTATGTATGTTTGTTGTAAAGGACAAGTGAGATATAAGAGAGGGAAATGGGGAATGGGAAAAGAATTAAAGTAAAATAGGGGTCAAGAGTTGAAAAGTCAACTGTCAAAGAAAGTTAAATCGTCATCTTTCAAATGCGACCAAGTTCGGCGATGCATGCGCGCATCGCCAAAGTGATGGGTGATCGCCAAAGTATCACCAAATTTAACAGTTTCCACCCCTTGGTTTTTTGTTTGGGCGAACCAATTCAGCGATGGACAATTCCATCGCCAAAGTCATCGGTGATCCACTGAACGATGACCTGCATCACCTTTTTTCACAGTTTCAAAGCCTTGGGAGATCGATTTTCGTGAAGCCCTGGAGCTTTGTGCACGATCTCCCATATTTTCCTACTCCGACTTGTTTTATGGAATGTGTTCCATATTCCAACCCTTCCCAGACCTGCACCATGCAAAAAAAGTTATTCAAAACACAAAAAGTAAAACTTTGGTTTCCTCCCAAGAAACGCCTTAGTTATTATTGTGGCACGACATTGTTTCTCATCAATCAAGCATCCTTGAAGCAGAGTGTTTCAACTTTAGAAACTCCAAGCCCACCAATGTAGAAATATTTCAAATGTTTTCCTTTCATCGTGAACCTTCTCTTTTCATAGTCCTCCAACTCAATTGCACCACTTGGATAAACATTTAGCACCTTAAAAGGGCCCAACTATTTGGACCTTTGCTTGCCCGCAAAGAGTTTCAACCATGAGTTAAAAAGCAACACTTCATCACCACCTTAAAACTCCCTTTTTAATATCTTGGTATCATTCCACCTCTTTATTTTCTCTTTGTATAGAGAGGAGCTTTCATAAGAACAAAGGCTAAATTCCTCTAATTCTTGTAATTGCTCAACTCTAGACTTAGAAGCCTCCTCCCAATCCATGTTTAACTTTTTCAAAGCCGAAAGAGCGCGATGTTCCAATTCCATCAGTAGGTGAATTGCCTTTCCAAACACAAGTTGATAGGGAGACATTCCAATTGGCATTTTGAAAGCGGTTCGGTATGCCCAAAGAGCGTCATTCAATTGTATCGCCTAATTGGTTCGACCCACATTGACGGTCTTCTGCAAGATTGTTTTACCTCCCTATTTGAAACTTCAACTTGGCTGATTTTTTGAGGATGGTATGGGGTCGCTACCTTATGCTTGACCCATAATTTTTTAGCAATGGACCAAACACTATTACAAAAATGAGAACCACCGCCACTAATAATTGCTCGTGGAATTTTAAATCTTGTAAAAATATGCTTTCTCAAGAAAAATGTGATGCTTTTGCTCTCATTATTAGGAAATGCAATTGCCTCAACCCACTTGGATACATAATCAACGACCAACAATATATACTTGTTCCAGTAAGAGCTTACAAAGGGCCCCATGAAGTCAATACCCCATACATCAAACAACTCAACTTCAAGATTAGGTTTCAAGGGCATCTCATGCCTTCTTGAAATCCCACCTTGCATTTGGCATGGCACACATGACCGGACCCACCTGTGAGCATCTCGAAGAAGCAAAGGCCAATAGAAACTGATTTGAAGAACCTTGGCTACCATTTTAACACCACCATGATGACCCCCAAACTAAGACAAATGAAATGCCTCAAGAATGGGTTGCATCTCTAATTCCATCTCACACCTATGGATCACTCCATCCATGCATTCTCTAAATAAATAAGGCTCATCCCAATAATATTTCTTGACATCATGAAGGAATCACTTTTTTTTGTAATGATTCAAATCTTCGAGGAGTAAACCACACACCATATAGTTTGCATAATTTACATACCTTGGTTATACACCCCCTGAAAGATCTATGATAAACTCATCGGGAAATGCTTTATTAATATCAAGTTTTCCCAACTTCCCATTGTTAGACTCCAGGCAGGATAGATGGTCCTCCACTTGGTTTTCGCATCCTTTTGGATCTTTGACTTCAAAGTTGAATTCTTGAAGTAATAATATCCACCAGATCAATAGTGGCTTAGCCTCCTTTTTAGATATCAAATATCAAAGAGCGGCATGGTCAGTATGCACAATGACCTAAGTACCCAACACGTAAGCACAAAATTTTTCAAAAACATAAACTATGGCTAGAAATTCTTGCTCCGTAACCATGTAGTTTAATTGTGCATCATTCAAGGACTTACTTGCATAATAGTTCGGATAAAATAGTTTGTCGTCCTTTGATCTAGAACCGCACATAGTGCCAATCCACTTGCATCACACATTAATTCAAAAGGAAGTGACCAATTTAGGTACACAATGTTAGGAGTCGATACAAGTTTCTCTTTAAGGCAATTAAATGCTCTCACACAATCTCCATCAAAGTCGATTTGGCTTTCTTTTCAAGAAGTTTACACATAGGATGAGCTATTTTGGAGAAACCCTTGATGAATCAATGATAGAGCTGACATATCCTAGGAAACTTTGGACACCCTTAACAAAGATCAGAGGGGACAACTCCTCAATCACTTTGACCTTGGGTTGGTTGACTTGAATTCCTTGGCCCGATATCTTATGTCCTAGTACAATACCTTATTTTAACATGTTATGGAATTTCTCCCAATTTAGTACTAGGTTAATTTCCACACACCATTGAAGAACTTTAGCAAAGTTCTCAAGACAATCCTCAAATGTATCACGCACTACCGAAAAGTCATCCATGAGAACTTCCATTGTGTCTTCCACCATGTCTAAAAATATTGATAGCATGCATCTTTGAAAGGTGGCGAGGCATTACATAGCCCAAATGGAATGCGTTTGAATGCAAAAGTACCATTCAAACATGTGAAATTGGTCTTCTCTTGATCTTCGAGAGCTATGGAGATTTAGTTATATCCAGAGTACCCATCAAGGAAACAATACCAACCCCGCCCAACAAGTCTATCCAACATTTGGTACATAAATGGCATGGGGAAATGGTATTTTTTCATCCAAGAATTTAACTTTCGATAATCCATACATACTCTCAAACCCGTAACCGGCCTAATGGGGACAAGCACATTATTCTCATTGGGTACCACTATAATTCCTCCTTTCTTGGGTATGCATTGTATCGGGCTCACGCAAGTACGATCTGAGATTGTACAACCATTTAATGATTTCCTTCCTAACCACCTCTTGCATAGGAGGGTTTAGCCTCCTTTGATGTACCATATTTGGCACACATTCGGGCTCCAACTTGATTTTATGAGTATAAATATTGGGAGGGATCTCGATAATGTCGGTGATAGTCCACCTGATGTCTCTAATAAACTTCTTTAACACGAACACCAATGCCTCAACTTGCCATACCAATAGATCTGTCGCAACAATCATAGGTAAGGTATTATCAAGCCGTAAAAAGACATATTGGAGATGTGGGGGGAGTGGCTTGAGCTCAAGTTTTGGAGGCTCTTCTACTGATGGCTTTGCAGGAGGACTCTCTCGGTTTTTTAAATCAAGGTCAAGTTTATATGGGTTCTTATTGTATGAACCAAGGTCGGTCAAAGAAGCTAAAACTTCATCATAAACTTCAATATATTCACTTTCATAAGTCCACAAGACTGCCACTAGTGGATCACTTACATAGTTTACCTCCATTACATTGGAAGCCTCATCATCAATCACATTGATTATAGATATCACTTTCAAATCCCCAGGTTGCTTCATGGACTTGCATACATTAACGGTAACTTCCTCATCATTAACCCAAAATTTCAATTCCCTACATTCTACATCAACAAGTGCTCTTTCAATATCTTAGAATGGCCTACTAAGAATTATGGAGACCCCATGGTTGATCTCACAATCTAGAATAACAAAGTCGGCTGGGATTATTAACTGGTCAACACAAACAAGCACATCATAGAGAATCCCCACCGGTATCTTTATAGATCGGTAGGCCATCAAAAGCCTCATAGTAGTGGCCTTGGGAGCTCCCAATCCTAAATCTTTGAACACGACCAATGGCATCAAATTAATAATTGCCCTAGATCATACAAGGCTTTAGCGAATTGATACACACCAATCGTACAACAAATGGTAAAATCCCTCGAATCTTCCTTCTTCACTACCATGTTACTAGTCATTATCACACTATAATTGTGTGGCACTTCAACCATTTTGAAATCCATGATTCACTTTTTAGTTACCAAATCCTTCATAAAAATGGCATACCCAAGCATTTCACACAAGGCCTCTAGTAATGGGATATTCATGGACAAGTTACTAAATTTAGGGAGAAACTTATCGAATTTACTGTCATCCTTCTTCTTCTTGAATCTTTGAGGGAATGGAGGAGGTATATTAATTGTTATCTTTGAGACAACTGGGATTTTATCCAGTTTTGAGACATTTTCATCAACCACTTGTTGTTTCTGTTCATCCACAATCACATGATCCACTTCTCCCAACTTTTCAACATCTGAATATTTGGGAAGAGGAATTTCTTCATTCGGCTTGTCAACCTTTTTTCTCTTTCCATTTACTTTCTCTTCAAGTACCTTATCATTGGAGTCTTCCTTAAGATATAATATCTCACCACCAAGTGTCTTTTCACTCCTAGTGACAATGTCCATACAATGAGCATCATTCTTAGGATATGTCAGGGTGTAACAAGGGAGCCCTCTCTTTTGCCTAGGATTGAGGTGAATCGAGATTTGGCTCAATTGGGTCTCAATTTTGTTTAATCGAATATGCTTGGGAAGTGACCATTTGGTTCAATAGAGAGTAATCACTCTTCATTTCTTTGAGCATCTTGTTGGTCCCTTCAACTCCCATGAGTATTCTAGCAAGCACAACTTTCTTTTTGTAATTTTACGGATCAATGGAGGTGACTTCTTGAAGGGGGACATATCTATCATGATCTCTTTCTCTATCCTTATCTCTCTAATCATGATCTATTTCTCTATCTTTAACCCTCCAATCTCTATCACGGCCACAATCACAATCTCTCACATCTCGATCTCTATCCTTCCAACCTTGATTCTTGCCTTGTATTTGGTAGGTAGGTTGGGAACCCCCTATTTGGTTTGATAAGGAATGTATCTCTTCATCAAGAAAATCGGCATCAACATTGTCATAAGGTTTATTTCCTATTGAAACTATGGCATTAAACACTAGCCTTTGCATAGAAATTCTATCATTACTAGATCTACCATGAAATTTCTTTGCAAAGGATGCAATTTTCTCAATTACATCAGCGGTGGGAAGACCTTTTACAGTTAATATGGCAACAAGAAATCAAACGAGGCCAAGTTGTGCAAAAGTAAAAATGGAAGTAGACTTGGTAGTAAAACTGTCTCAAAGAGTAACAATTAATGAAGTAGATGATAATACGGGTGAAGTCAAGCCTAAATGGATAAAGGTCCAATACGATTATACGCTGAAATATTGTAAGGAATGTTGCTTACAAGGACATGATGAAATGAGTTGTTGGACCATCCATCTAGAGCTATTTGAAACAAATAAAGAAGATATACAGAAAGAGAAGTGAGAAACGTAACCAAATAAGAAAATCATAGGCACAACAACAAACCAAACGAGGGTTCTAACAAGTGGAAAAGTGGTTGGAAACAATCACAACAAGCAGGAATGGATGATAAAATGAAGAAACAAATACAAGACGGACAAGAATGGTCATATTAAGGGAGAACATGAATATCGTGATGATAATCCCTTTTAGCATTAAGGGATGAGGAAGAACGAGGTCAAGAGAAAGATGGACAATATATAGGAACAACATTGAAAGAAAACACAAAAGTTAGGGTGAATCAAAGTTTTGGAAAAGAGACAAAGAAATCACCATCCAAAGTGACTGAAAAACATAATAAAGGGAAGAAAGCAAGCTTAAACACACAACAAAGTAATGATAAGGAGCAAGACAAGAATCAAGTTTATATAATACAGGAGAGACAAAAAAAAAAATTTAGAGAAGAGCAAGAAAGAAGAGGAGGAAAATTCAGTAGGGTATAAAGCAGCTTTGGTGGTATCAAAATAGGATAATAATGAGGTACTCCCGCTATCAATTCAAAGTGGAAGTTAGGATGTAGGTTCCACCCCAATGAAGTAAAGTATAGATAAAGAAGACCTGGTGCATAATTTTAAAAATATTGCTAGAGATGGTGATCTATCTCTAAAGCAATTTTCCATGATCAAGGACAATCATAAAAATGAAAGAAGAAAGGAATTGGGGAAAATATGTCTTCCCAAGCATTAGCAAGGCAGACAAGGAGTACAACAAATAAAAGCAATAAAACTCAATGAATACACTAGTATGGAATATTAGGTCTGCGAATACTCAAAAGGCATTTACTAGACTAATTAATATGTAGAAAAGCTATCATTTCTATTTTGTAGGATTGATGGAACCTTTTCAAGATAGACAAGAGTTGGAGGTGTATAGAAAAAAGTTAGGGTTACAACATACAGTAGCAAATTTTAGTAGGAAGATTTTGGAATTCATGGATAAAGCTATTGAATTTTTTACCCTAGTAGATGATACCTAATAACTTACATTACTTTTAAATAACCAGGATCTAGGAGTAGAAGTAATCATTACTCTGGTGTATGCAAAATGTGCACAGATGGAAAGACTATAACTATGGGAATTGTTGTATGATGTTTCAAGAATAGTGTAAAAACCATGGTTGGTATGAGGCGATTTTAATATGATTACTAATGAGGAAGAAAAACTTGGAGGCATTCCAGTTACAAAGAATAAGGTGAGAGACTTTAAGCATTGTATAAATGTATGTAATTTGGAATATCAAGGTTTCAAAGGGAGTAATCACACACGGTGGAATGGTACAACTGATGAGGAGTGTATCTTTAAAAGGTTTGATAGGGTACTATGTAATGACTTGATGCAAAGCCTTTTCCCTGTAGTGGAGATTGAAAATTTGATAAGAAGTAGATCAGTCATGCTCTTCTTCTCATTACATAGAAAACTAGTAATGAAAGGGTGATTAAAGCTTTCAAGTTTCTAAAAGGATTCATTCAAGGAAGTGGTAAGACTACATTGGCAGGCAGACTCTGAAGGAAACCCTTTTAGTTTGTTCCACTATAAACTGAAGAAGGTAAAGAAGGCCATAATACAATGGAGTAAGGCAACCTTTGGGAACATTTTTTAGGAGATAGCTACTTTGGAAGAAGTCATTAAAGTGATGGAAGTTCAATTTGAGTTGTCCAAAGATGGGAAAAAATGCTAAGTTTTTTCACACCATAAACAATAGAAGAAGGAGTAGATTAAGAGTGAGCAGAATTCAAAATGACTAGGGTGAATGGTTAGAACAATAAGATGACATAGAAGAAGAAGCAGTGGAGTTCTATAAGAAGCAATTCACAAAATAGGCTGACTTTTTAGATTTTGAGATACTAGAAGAATTGTCAACTGTGATCAATATTGAACATAATGAGGAAATATATAGAGTGCCATCAAAAAAGGAAGTTAAAAATGTTGTCATGGGACTTAATAGAAATAGTGTAGGAGGACCAAATGGAATGACATGAGCTTTTTATCAGAATGCTTGGAATATTATGGGAGATGATATTTGTAATAGTGGGGGCTTTTTTTGTGGTGCAAGACTACCTAGATTTGTAATTCATACAAATCTAGTCCTTCTACCTAAGAATACATTAGTAAGCATATTTTTAGACTTGAGGTCCATATCCCTGAGCAATTTTGTCAGCAAAATATTCTTAAGAATTATCCATAAGAGAATGAAAACATTATTGCCAGAGATTATATCTCCAGAACAAGCAGGATTTGTACAAGGAAGAAGCATAATAGAGAATGTATTGTTGGTGCAGGAAATCATTATAGAAATCAAGAAAAGAGATAAACCTCCTAATCTTGTCATTAAACTATACACGATGAAGGCACATTATATAGTAGAGTGGTTGTATTTGACCAAAGTTTTGAGAAAACTGGGATTTGGTGAAAAGATCACTGATATGGTGTATAGGCTGGTAGGGAATAATTGGTACTCTGTTTTATTGAATGGCCAACCAAAGGGTTTATTTAACTTTTCAAGAGGTCTGAAATAGGGTGATCCTTTATCTCCTTCTCTATTTATTTTAGCAGCTGAAGGGATGTCAAAATCTCTAAACTCTATAATGAATAAAAAGGAGTTTAAAAGGTTTGGAATGTCAAGAGGGAGTCCTAAAATTAGTCATTTAGCCTTTGCAGAGGATATGATTATTCTTTGTAAGGCAGAAGTTAGAACCATGCAAATGATCTTTGAGGCGTTAGAGAGATATGGAAGAGTGTCTGGTCAGAAGATAAACAAGGAGAAAAAGTCCATTTATCTACATCATAGTGTGCCTGGGGGAACTGTTATTATAGCTGAAGTGGCAATAGAAATCCTAAGGAAGGATTTTCCTTTTACTTATTTAGGATGCCATATATTTTATAAGAGGAAATAGAAGGCTTATTACAAACAAATGATACAGAGAATTAGCTCCAAGTTACAGGCACAGAAAGAGAAGTTATTATCTTATGGGGAAGGGAAATACTAATTAAACATGTGTTGTAGAGTATTCCTATATACTAAATTTATACCTCCCTGAAGAGGAGGGAAGGGTTGGTTTTGGACTTATAACAGATGTGTCAATGGCTCTTTTCTATAAACTCTGGTGAAATTTCAAAACAAAACCATCAGTATGGAGTGCATATATGAGCAATAAATACTGCAAAAAGTTGAATCAAAATTTAGTAGTATGAAAGACTGGGGTGGTGGATCACAGGTGTGGAAGAAAATAATACAAGAAAGGGACCATATTAAACATAAAATTGGTGGCAACCAAAGATGGGGTTAGCTTTAATATGGCATGATAATTAGATTAGACTGGGAGATTTATAAACTGTCACAGGGGATGATTTTGAATGGAATAATTCTTATCAAAATGTCAATGAATTGACTTAAGAATGGAGAACGGGATGTAGAAGTTATGAAGGATCTTATTCCTCAAGAAATTATTGACCATATTATGATGCGTGTCAAACCTTCCAGAGAGGGTGAGGAGATGGATCAACCATGGGGGATGCTAGATACTAAAGGGGCCTTTACAGTGAAATTATCTTTGTAGTAAATTGATGTCGCCCAAACTACACCTCTAAGAAAGTATAAAGCGGTCACTGAATCAAATATAGAACCCAACAAGGTTGGGGTCGATCCCTCAGGGAATAGGAAGAAATTTGGTTGAGTGCTTGTCCTAGTAATTAACAAGTATGTAAAAAGGGGGGGTTTTGTAAGCAAATAGTAACAGTAATGATTGTTCATTTTTGGATTTATGATCAATACGAGAAATACACTAGGACTGTGATCCCCAATGATTCATTAACTCCAAAAGTTGCTTATACTGGCAAAATGTCCCAATGCGTTGCATGCAAAATCTAATAAGATAGGTTCATCTAAATGTCTCTCGACCTTGGTTAGTTGGATTTCACTCTTCTTCTCTCGGTATCTGAGTGTCACACTACTAACCTTTTATTCTGGATCTCAAATAACTATACCTGTTGCGACTCAAGTTATTAGATGAAAGTTGACAACTTCAAATCTCTATTGATATTTACTTTTCCCAATCTCTACCTCTCTCTCGAGAAAGTATAGAATACAGACGAGTTTCTAACATTTGTAACTGTTAGAAGATCAATCACAATGAAAGAAATAACAATACATGTATTCACACTGGTTCAAAATTGCTTTGCGCTTAATCCATCTCTTTAATTCCTCATGGTTCATACAACCCTAGTTGATAGGTTCAGTTACTCATAATTGCAAGAAAATAAGAAGAATTCAATGATTAAAATATAATTGTAAACTCACAATAAGAAGAAAACTCTGAAATCTCAATATAAATGAAACCCTAGAATTGATGTTCCAAGATTACAAAATCAATAATGTGTTTATGAACTCAAAATAATGAAAATATAATCTAAAACAATGTAATTGACTAAATCTCAACATAGGAAAACATAGGGGTATTTATAGATACAAGGTGAATCCTATCCTAAACAAAGTAGGAGAAAAAAGGCGGCAACTTTCCACGGTTACGTGACTTGGTATCGTGGAACAAACCCACATCACGTGGGTCGTTCTCATGAAAATAAGATACCTTTAAAACCTTCACGAGTTAACCCATGGTACCAATCTTCATGGCGTGGGTAGACTCACGGGATGTGAGTCCCTGCTTTGGGTCACTCCCCCGATTTCGACTTGGCTCTTTCATTTTCAATTGCTCCATTCTAGTGTATACTTTTTCCCTTCTTCTCCATTTTGCCTCCATAACATATTTCTCTTCAAGATAAGATAGAAAACACATCATACCAAACAAACACACCCAAGTTATTACATATTTTTCTTGTTTTTAAGCATCAAAAGTGCCATAAAACCATGGCACATCAACACCCTCAACTTAGAACGTTTGCATGTCCACAAGCAAACAAAACAAAATAAACACAATCAATGCTTAACTAAGAGAAACCTAATAGACCTACAGCAGTTGACCTCTCCTATTTGCAAATCAAAACCATGGTGTGTATACATGCAACATATTATCATGGCATCAGATTATGAACGTACAACTAAGCATTTATGAAAATGGCATTATCAACAAATAGCAGCTAACAATGCAACCCATGTACTCTCACAACAAAAAAGTCCCATACACTCACAGTCTACTAATGAATATCAAAATAGGGACTGGGTAAAAACACTCTCTCTCACAAAGAAGTTCAAACAGTGTGAGTGAAATACCTTAGGCGTGCCCTTATTTTCTATGCCTTAGTTTTTCGGACAATTGGACTAGGATCACTATAGGACTTTCATCGGCTTGTAATGTAGGCTTGGGGACGGGTGTGGTACATATGGATATGGTGACTCAACCCTCCCTGACACTACTCTATTTCTTTTGGCTCCACTTTCCAACCATTCTTATTTTATTCTCCTTTATTTATTTTTAGATTTTAGATGTGATTTTCTTCATACTTTCAAAACACACACAAAAAAAATCTTTTTCTTTTTCTTTTCATCACACCCAAATCTGTTCTCTTTTTTTTTTTACTAACCCCTTCTTCATATCCAAGTAAAACTACGCACCCATATAATATCCACCCTCATCTTAGGCAATTTGCTTGAGTTGAGGTACATTATGTCCAAGGAGGGACCAGGGCCAAGACAAGTTCATTGTAAGTCAAAATGGAAAGGTGAATAGGCTAATGAAAGAAATAGGTCCACTAAGGCTCAAAATCTGGATCAAGTGATATTTATTTCATTTGGTCGGGCATTTAGGCTAAAATTGGACTTATTCAAAAAGGCATATGATCCTTTCCCAACCATTATTCTCTAACCTAGGAAAGACTAATCGGGCAAGTTCTGGATCATACACACAGAGTGAACTCAGTAATGACCTCACACACACTTAGCATAGGGTTACACTATCGACTACTACCTATCCAGTTCACGCACTGCTAGCTATAGTCATGTTGATTATAATACTAATGCCATAATAAGATCTAACAGTTGTCACAAACTAACATACTACACACACAGTTCAAAATAAAATTTTCAGGAAAGGTATCCTTTAAGCAATCAAAAAGCATTATTATCATTCATAGTTCGTTCAAAATTGTACTGCACTAAGGTGCCCCTATTTTTCTCCTTATGAAATAAGAAAACATATGATAATATAAATAATAACCTAAATATGCCAGTTCTACTATGATAGCACACTTGGGGGAAAATAAACACGACAAGAAAACCCCCCAAGTGGTGGTATACCCCCACCCCAACTAAATAATAGTGCACTGCCCTCAGTGTACAACTATCAATACGGTAATTATAAGGGAGTGAAGACATGCCTGTGGCATCCTGGGCACCAGATGAGCACAAGTCCACAATAGGATTATTTGTATGCTCTTTTGGCTCCACCTCTCTGGGCTCCACGCTAGGTGCAGACAGTGGAGGGGGTGGCTGACTAAAGGATGCACCCAGTGCTCTCTGTTCATGGGAAATATGACTGACATGGTAATCATTCTCAAACTCATCTTCACTATCATTCTGACACTCGAGGCTGCTTGGCCTTTTGCCTCTAGCAATAGGAGGCTCCTCATCAGAAAACAAATCAACCTCAAAAATTGGTGCTGCCAGGATTGGTCTGGGCATAGGAGGAATGATAGGAGTGTGGATGACTTCTAAAGCTCCAACTTGTACCCTCAAAGAAGCCACCTCCTGTGTCAAACTCGTCAAGTCTAAAATATGGGCTCCCACAGCCGGTTACCCATCCGTTGCTCAAAGCTGTCAATCTGTTCATGCAACTCTTGTATAAATCTATCTATGTCAGCAGTCATACGAGCCTCAACTAGCACCTAAGAAGCCTCTATCAAAGTCCTAACCCATGGCTTAAGTTAAGATACCAACTTAGCCATCTAGGCCTCTGTGTGAGCTTGTCGCTCAATAGCCTGCGTCTGTCTATCCACTAACTGCTGCAAAAACTCTTGTAAGACTGCCACCATACAACAAAAAGGTGGTGGTGCGGTAGTTCCTGTTACCCCTCATCAATCAAGGGGATTGTACCCTCAGTAGGCAACCTCTCAATCTCAGTCTCACTAACTGGTGCTGAAATGCAAATAAGTTCTTCTCGATCCACTTGCCCTTCAAAAAGGGTGTCGCCTAATGAAGTAGAGGGCTGAGACCCCTTCTGGAAAAAACTGGGTTAGCACCTTGCTGCTGCATCAACCCTATATTAGTTATGCGGGCCACCTCAATGTCATGGTCTACTGCAGGCATCGTAACCACACCAGTAATATTACATAGGCCCTAAATCAGACAGAGGAAAGGGTTGCTAGTAAAGTCTCTAAAGGCGTGCTCATGAATCTCCTCAATAATATAGCGAGCAATGTTGATGTCATATCCGACGATGATGCTCGCTACTAGTATAGCCCGGTCAAGTGTAAGAGAATTATCCACACTTGTGGGATCGAGATTTTTTAGTACAACTAACCACCAAAACTTGCCTGCAAAGTGAAGTGATGAATTCTTAATATCCAACTTCTCATCTACCCATTTTGTATCTACGCCATCTTCAGCGATATACTGCGTAACCCTCCGTATTAGGTATAAGCACTGATCCATATCCTTTATTTTGTTTCTAGTTTTCATCGTCTCCATGCGGTGATCAAACTCAGCAGTACTAACTGGAAGCTCACGTTTGGCACCAAATAAGAACCTGTGGATAGTCTGCTCGAATATGTCTACTCTGGTACCACGAACCAAAGTGTGAGTCAATGGTGGTTGGTCCTGATATCACTGCTCATTTGGTGTGATCAATGCAATAGAAGCAATATATGAAGTAAAAAACTCGCAGACCAACTCTGGGTTGTAGCTACCAGAAGGATCCGTCATTCCCCCAAACCCATAGCGATCAAACAATGACTTAATCACGGGTAGTACCTTCAACACATCTGTTCGATATCGGGGCTCCTCAGTGATATTTCTTTTATACCCACCTTGATTAGTTGGCTCTACATCCCTATCATGAATGGCATTCATACCCTGAACACACCACCTCTTGGTTTTTCTTCATGCTGCAGCTGCAGCCCACTGTGCAGCCAACTGTCTTTCTAAGAAATTCGTCAAATCTTTGACACCAGTACCTGAAACAGATGCTGTCTCATCAGCCTCTCCACTACCACCTGACTCAGAATCATCTGTACCTTCAACAATCTCATCGGTCCTAGGTGCATTATCCTTGTTTCCAATATCACCGATTGCAGAAGCATCCACCCCCTCTTTAGACTGGAGGAAGGAACTAGATGGCTGAATAGGATTTACCAGTGAGGTAGGTGGCGGGGGCTGCAAAGTAGGTTGAGGTGTACCCCGAGCTGTAGCCTGTGCCCTAGTTCCTTTCCTTGTGGATCGAGGCACAAGAGCAATATCATCCCTACCGATCTCATAGACCTCTTTGTACCCACTTCTTTCCAGCTTCGAAGGCTCATCTTGCAGTATTGTTGTGAATTTCGAGTTCTTAGTATGGATTCGTGAAGAAGAATCCATATCTCCACATTTGGGATTTCTTTTTTACCGTATTTGGTTTGAATGGGTTGGGTTTATGTTAGTTGAGGTTGGGTCGGGTTCGTGGGTCGAGGGTAAGCATTGAATTTAGGGTTTTCAAAATTAGGGTGTTTGAGGATTTAGGATTTTTGGGTATTAGTAAGTTAATATAGATGAATTGGTGTGTTTGGTACTTGGGAAAATTAGAGAATTTAAGATTTGAAGTGTTAATTTGTAGCAATTAGTGTTGAAGTGATCAGGGATTTGGAGGATACGAAAATTGGGTTTAGGGTTTTAGATCAGGTAGTGTCAGATTTTATAAGAAATAGGCCAAAATTTCAAGTTGGGTCTTGTCGGATCTTCAGATTTAGGGTATTTTTTATTTTCACGGTACCTACCCACGTCACATGGGTTGACTTATGGGACGTGGGTTATCAACATAGATTGAGTTCCTGAAATATAAAATTTTACCTAATTCCTACATCACAGACCAATGTCACGTGGGAATACCTATGTCACGTAGGTACCTAGCATGGATTTGATTCTGCAATTTAAACTTCATCTGATTTTCATGGTAACGACCCATGTCACGTGGGTTGACCTATGTCACATGGGTTCCTAGCATGGGTTGGATTCAACAAATTAAATATTTACCCTAATTCCCACGGTACCAGCCCATGTCACATGGGTTGACCTACGCCACGTGGGTCACTACCATGGTTTAAGGTGCACAATTGTTTTAGCTCATATCTTTATTTTCAACTCATCTATTCTGCATCACCATCTGCACCAGACAAAGAACAAATCACGAGTGGTATCAATCCTTGGGTTGACTTCCAAGCAGTGCTTGATTTAACGTCGTGGAAAGACGTAGCTAGGTTGGGTAATCAGACTTCACCAACCAACCCATGGGTTGCCTCCCATGAAGCGCCAGATTTAATATCGCGGTACTAAGCAACTCCCTTGGCTACTCAGACTTCATCAAGACTAAACTCCTCACACGTCTATATCTCTTCTCTGGTTCCCACGTAGTACTTTACACGCTGATCATTGACCTTGACAAGGACATCATCATCACATTTTAAATTAATTACCCTATGCAGGAATACCCTAGCAATAGTGAATAGCATTTGGACCTCAGTTTCCAGAAAATAAGCGAAGTCGGGAGTTATAGAGCAATACTAAGTCTCCCGAGTGAAATTCTCTTTGTTCAATCTTCCGATCATGATATAACTTCATATTTTCTTTATACAGTGCTGAACTTTCATAAGCCTAGAGAAAAAATTCATCCATCTCATTCATTTGCTCTAATCTTAATTTAGCCGCTTCGCTCCATTCTAGATTTAACTTCTTTAATGCCCATAATGCCTAATGTTCAAGCTCGACAGACAAATGGCAAGATTTACCAAACACCAACTGATATGGAGATGCACCACTTGGTGTTTTGAATGCAATTCGGTATGCCCATATTGCATTATCTAACTTCCTGTCCCAATCAGTCCTGTAGGCATTTATTGTCTTTGCCAAGATAGATTTAATCTCACGATTTTACACCTCAACCTACCCGCTTTTTTGAGGATGATAAGGTGTTGCCACCTTGTGTTTGACACCATACTTTTCAAGCAGGGCTTTGAACAACCGATTACAAAAATGGGATCCTCCATCACTAATGATAACTCGGGGTGTACCGAATCGTGAAAATATGTTCTTTTTCAAAAATGTTGTTCTTTTTCAAAAATGTTGTGACACTCCTTCCTTCATTATTGGGCAGCACAATTGCCTCCACCCACTTAGAAACATAGTCAAAAGCTACCAAGATGTATTTCATCCCTTGCGAACTTACAAATGGGCCCATAAAGTCAATACCCTATACATTGAACAAATCGAGCTCAAGAATAGTTATTATTGGCAGTTCGTGTTTGCGCGAGATGTTACCCTTCCTTTGAAATTGATCACAAGCCTGAGTATAGTCATGAGAATCTTTATAAATGGTTGGCTAATAGTACCCACATTGCCATATTCTATGGGCAGTCCGCGCACCTCCATGATGAGCTCCAACTGGCGATGAATGGCGTGCTTCCAAAATAATCATCATCTCGACCTATAGAATACACCTTTGAATTATACCATCTGTACACACCCTAAATAGATAAGGCTCATCCCAGAAGAATTTTCTCACCTCATGCATGAATCTTTTCCTCTGCTGATACGACATCTCTTCTGGGACTAGATCACTTGCCAAAAAGTTGGCAAAACTGCAAACCAAGGGATTAAATATTGTGATGCTACTAATACTTGCTCATCTAGAAAAGTATCATCAATATCAATATCATTCCTTAATTTAAGCATGGACTCCTCCTCAAGGCATGATAGATGGTCTGCGACCTGATTCTCAGTCCCCTTTTGGTCCTTGACCTCAAAATCAAATTCTTACAATAGAAGCACTCACCGAATCAATCTTTTCTTGGCGTCCTTATTTGACATAACATATCTAAGAGTTGTGTGGTCGGTATGCACAATAACCTTTATACCAATCAAATAAAATTAAAATTTCTCAAAAGCAAAGACCACTGCCAGTAATTATTGCTCGGTTACAGTATAATTTTTCTGAGTTGGATTAAGTGCTTTGCTAGTATAATAAATCGAATGTAGAATCTTCTCATGCCTTTGGCCAAGGACTGCACCCAAGGCCACACTGCTATCATCACACATAACCTCAAATGGCATCGTCCAATCTAGCAAAACAATGATAGGGGCTATAATCAACTTCTCTTTCAGACACTCGAATGCTTTTAGGCAAGCCTTATCAAACACAAACTTTACCTCCTTCTCTAAAATCTTGCATAATGGATGTGCAATCTTAGAGAAATCCTTGATGAATCTTCTATAGAACCCTGTATGTCCCAAGAAACTTCAAATTCCTTTCACCGAAATAGGTGGAGGAAACTTTTCAATCACCTAAATCTTGGATTTGTCAACTTCAATACCCTTCTTTGAGATTCGATGCCCCAATACGATACCCTCATTAACTATAAAGTGACATTTTTCCCAATTTAGCACTAAGTTGTACTCCTTGCATCTTTGCAACACATTAGCAAGATGGAATAACCAGTCATCAAATGAGTCTCCCACAATATAGAAATCATCCATAAAAACCTCAATAGTGTCTTCCACCATGTCAGAGAAAATGGACTTCATGCAAAGCTGAAAAGTGGCTGGTGCATTACATAGACCAAAGGGCATCCTTTTGAACGTGAACGTCCCATATGGACAAGTGAAAGTGGTGTTCTCTTAGTCCTCGAGAGCAATGAAAATCTAATTATACCCTGAATAACCATCAAGAAAACAATACCATCCTCTACTAGCAAGACGGGCTAACATCTGATCCATGAAGGGCATAGGAAAGTGATCCTTTTCGGTCCAAGAATTCAACTTTCGATAATCCATGCAAATTCTCCATCCAGTAACCTACCTCATTGGGATTAACTCATTTTTGTTGTTTGGGACCACAGTGATTCCTCCCTTCTTTGGCACACACTGAACTAGGCTCACCCACTTGCTATTAGCAATGGGGTAAACCACACCTGCATCTAGCCACTTAATGATTTCTTTCTTCAAAACTTCTTGCATAGGTGGGTTAAAATGATGTTGATGCTCAATGCTTGGTATGCACTCAGGATCAAGTTGAATTTTGTGAGTGCAAATACCAGGTGGAATCCCGATAATACCAGTAATGAACTAACCAATGGCCCTCTTAAACCTTTTCAACACCGAAACAAGAGTCTCTACTTGCCACTCCACTAACTCAGCAGAAATAATCACGGGCAAGGTGTTGTTGGCTCCCGAGAATGCATAGCGAAGGTGAGACGGGAGAGCCTTAAACTCCAAAACTGGAGCCTCTTCAATAGAACGACGAGCCGGTGGGGTCACCCTATTCTTCAAATCAAGATCAAGTTTCTTTGGAGCGTAAGTGTATGATCCCCTACTAGCAAGTGCACCAACTATCTCATCGTAATCCTCAATACCATCGCTATTAAAATTCATAATCACGGCCACAAGAGCTTCTACCCCCAACCTTTCTTCAATAGGAACGACTATGTCATTCAGATCAATCGTATCTATTATAGAAATCACCTGCATATATTTTGATTGCTTCATGGAATGGAAAACATTAAAAGTAACATATTTATCATTTAACCTAAACTTCATCTGCCCAGTTTCCATGTCAACTAATGTACGGCCAGTGGCAAGGAATGGTCTTCCCAAGATGATGGGAACCTCGAAATCAAGTTCACAATCTAGAATAACAAAGTCGGCCACAAAAATGAGAGATACAACCTTCACCAAAACATCATACAAAATGGCCACCGTCTTTTTCATAGTTCTATCCGCCTTAAGAAGTCTCATAGAAATTGGTTTCATTGCTTCCAACCCTAACTGCTTGAAAATGGTTAGCAGCATCAAGTTAATGCTAGCACCTAAGTCACACAGAGCTTTTACAAAATTATAGGACCTAATGGTACAAGGAATCATGAAAGATCTCAGGTCTTTTTTTTTTTTGACTAGTGAATGAGAAGCAATTGCACAACATTGATGCAAGTTATCTGCTGGCCCAAAACTAACAGTCCTCTTCTTGTCACCATGTCCTTCATAAATTTTGTGTAGCCCGATATTTGTTCTAAAGCCTTAACAAGAGAGATATTTATCAATAATTATTTCAGCATTGAGATAAATTTCTGATATTTATACTCTTCAGCTTTCTTTTTCAACCTTTGAGAAAAGGGAGGGGGAGGTCGTGGAATGGTTTTTAGCATTTGAGTAGCCTCCTTCTCCTTCCTCTTTTCAGACTTAGTTTCCTTATCAATATTTTGGGGTTTGTGAGCTGTGTTGCCATCAATCTCTAAATCCTCTTGCTCTATTTTAGCCTCTTTATCAACTACCACCGCTCATCTATCCTACCACTATTCACAGGTATAGATGGGTCTGTCATGCACTTCCCGCTTCTAGTAGTAATGGCCAAACAATGACTATCACTCTTCGAATTTTGGATGTTGTTGCTTAAAAGGGTGCCTAGTTGACGCTGGTTCAATACTATCGATATCTGCCCAAACTATTTCTCTAACTATTTTATGGCAGTCGAATGAGATTCTACTTTTGGACTTATTCTCAAAATGTCTAACCTAATATCCTTTAAGCAACTCTCCTGGCTCTCTGACCCTTTAACAAGTTTATTAAGAAGGGCCTCCATTCTTGAACTTCCATAATTAGCATCTCGGTTCCCTGGTGGAACCTCTGCACCACTCTTCTCTTAGTAATCATCCTTTCGCGTCCAATCGCCATCACAATCTCGTTCTTTATCTCTATATCCTGGCTTGTTGTAATTGTCTCCATAGTAGTTCCAACCTTGATTCCCTTGCCTTAAGTTCGAAGATTCTTGATTAGACCCTTAGCCCTTGGTTCAAAAACCCACCACCTCTCGATCCAAGTACTTAGCCTTTTCATTAGATTCATAATCATCATGCCTAGGCATTTTACCTTGTGCACCTACAACATTCACCTTCTTAGCACCTCCAGCCACAATCTGTTTAGCTAGCAAGCCAATTTCTGTCCTTGATTGTGCGGCTTCTTGAGCTACAGATTCATCTAAAGCCCATTGTGCTGCCAAGGCTTCGGACATATGGTATCTGCCTCCCGAGTATGCCATCCTCGGTTGGTCGTAGTGATATGATCTAAAATCTCTAAATCTTATTCCCACCACAGACTCATAAATACTCCGCCAGTTATAGTATCTGCTACAGCCTTGGTATTTGCATTTAAAGATTTGTAGAAGATCTCAAGTAAATTTCGGCCATTCATCCTATGGTTTGGAACATTTTGCAACTTCTTCTTGAACCAAAGCCAAGTCTCGTAAAGTGCTTTAGAATGTAGTTATCTGAAAGTATAAATCTCATCCTTCAACTGTAGCATCTTGGAGGGTGGGAAAAGTCTCTCCAAAAACTGATTTCTCAACTCTTGCCAAGTAGTGATGGAACCTCGTGGTAACTCAGCCAACCACAAAGTTGTTTCTCCTGTTAGAGAGAATGGAAACAATCTCAATTGAATAGCCTCTTGGTCAACTCCAGGAAAATTATATGAAGTGAAGACCCCCATAAAATTCATCACGTACATGTTCGGATCATCTGTAGGAAGACCGGAGAATACCTTTCAAGTTTAGCAGATGGATCATGACACTTGTAATGTCGAACTTAGAGCCCTGAGGTAACTTTTGTGGAATAATAGCACCAGTATCAATTGGCTTGAAATAAGCCACATACTTTTCTTCGGGATCATCATACACCGGTACATTTGGTCTTTGAGGTGGTTGTTGCACCCTTTGTCTTTGTTGTCTCTCTTCAAGTGAAGCAAGATGTTGTACTGCTTCTTGTATTCCTTGATGATCTCTATCTGCTTGTCTAAGAGCTGCTTACCTTGCATTCTCCTTAGTCATTAATCGAGCAGTGATTTTCTCTGCAGTTTCATGACCAGTCGGATGAATTGGTGGCTGGTTGTGAATACCTATCGCGACTACAGGATCCTGAACTCTGTCGGTGTTCACCATTCTTTGATTTGCTCCCAGTGTTCTTTCTATCTAAGTATCAAGTGGAATCAAAGGATTTCCTTGAATCCTAGTGTTGGGCATACACTGGAGTGTTCCCTTAAAAGTATAGAAAAATAAAACCAATCAACTCCGACAAGCAAACTAATCATCTCCGTAACGATATTTCCCGGTAACGACACCAAAATTTGATGTCGCCCAAACTACACCTCCAAGAAAGTATAAAGCGGTCGTTGAATAAAATATAGAACCCAACTAGGTTGTGGTCAATCCTACAGGGAATAGGACGAAATTAGGTCGAGTGCTTGTCGGAGTAATTGGTAAGTAAGTAAAAAAAAGGGGTGGGGGTGGGGGTGGGGGGAGTTGTAAACAACTAGTAACAGTAACGATTGTTGATTTTTGGATTTGTGATCAATATGAGAAATACGCTAGGACTGTGATCCCCATTGATTCCCTAACTCCACCGATTGCTTATGATGGCAAACTGTCCTGATGTGTTGCATGCAAAATCTAACAAGATAGGTTCATCTAAACGTCTCTCGACCATGGTTAGACGAATTTCACTCTTCTCCTTTCGGTCTCTGAGTGTCGCACTACTAACCCTTGTTCTGGATCTCAGATAACTATCCCTATTACAACTCAAGTTATTAGATAAAGGTTGATAACTTCAAATCTCTGTTGTTATTTAGTTTTCCCAATATCTACCTCTCTCTCGAGAAAGTCTAGAATACAGGCGAGCTTCTAACATTTGCAACCATTAGAAGATCAATCATAACGAAAGAAATAACAATACATGCATTCACACTGGTTCAGAATTGCTTTGCACTTAACTCATTTCATTAATTCCTCATGGTTCACACAATCTTAGTTGATGGATTTAGTTACTCATGATTGCAAGAACACAAGAAGAATTCAATGATGAAAACATAATTGTAAACTCATAATAAGAAGAAAACTCTGAAATCTCAGTATGAATGAAACCCTAGAATTGATGTTCCAAGATTACAAAATCAATAATGTGTTTATGAACTCAAAATAATGAAAATATAATCCAAAAAAATGTATTTGACTAACTCTCAACATAGGACAACATAGGGGTATTTATAGATACAAGGTGAATCATATCCTGAACAAAGTAGGAGCAAAGATTTGACAACTTTCCATGGTTCTGTGACTTGATATTGTGGAACCAACCCACGTCACATGAGCCGTTCTCATGAAAATTAGTCCCCTTGACAACCTTTAGGAGTTAGCCCAAAGTACCAACCTATGTGGCGTGGGTCGACTCATGGGACGTGAGCTTGTTCCGTTGGTCACTCTCCCGGTTTTGACTTGTCTCTTTCATCTTTAAATGCTCTATGCTAGTGTATACTTCTTCCCTTCTTCTGCATTTTACCTCCATAACCTATTTCCCTGCAATATAGGATAGAAAACAAATCATACCAACCAAACACACCAAAGTTATTGCATATTTTCCTTGTTTTAAGCATCGAAAGAGCCATAAAACCATGACACATCACATATCAGGCACAATGAGCATCCTAATAAGATCTACAAGGATATTTGGGTGAAAGGATTGCCTTTAAAAATCTCCTTATTCATGTGGAGATTGTTGAAATTCAAAATTCTAGTGGATGATAGAGTTAGAATATAGGGATATGAAGGGCCATCTAGATGTTGGTGTCATGAAAGGACTAATCAGGAGACTATAACACATGTATTCCTTAGATCTTTTATTGGTAATAAGACCTGGTCCTATTTCCCTTCTTTTGCAGGTATAAATATTGAAGGACTCCACCTAAGAGAGGTAATCATGTTATAGTAGGGAACTGATATTAACACGGGCATGAAACCATACTATAAGGCTATGCCAAGCATTATTGTATGGAAATTATGAAAAAAAAGGAATGTCAACAAGAATGAGGGTAAAAGTATATCCACTCACAGGATCATACACAATGTTGCCAGAACATTGCATATGTTACTTAAAGTGAGGAAGCCAAATAAAAGATTTTCTAGCAACTGGCCAGGTATGCTAAATGAATTAGAGGAATTTTGTCCCAAAATTAAAATTACCAAAGTCATGTGGGAATTTCCTCCAGATTGGTTAAATACAATATAGATAGAGAATCAAGATGTAATCTGGGCATAAGTTCTTATGATTTTTGTCTAAGAGATGCACATGGACACATAGTGTATGCAGAAGGAACTATGATGGAGAACACTACAAACATACAGGCAGAAGCTAAAGCAACAATAGAAGCATGAAAACATTGTAAGAACACACAATATAATCAAATAATTATCCAAACTAATTATTTATTAGTAAAGAAGGTTTTGGAGGGGGGAGTGGACTTTCCCTTGGTGTATAGCAAAAGTAGTTTCAAAAATAAAACCACTTCTCTATGGGAAGCCGTATCAGTTCCAACATATCATGATAGAAGGAAATCAGCTAGCGGATTACCTAGAAAATCTAGCTATAGACAAAGGCAACTGCAGGAATTCAAATTTTCAAAGCATGGAATTAGCAGGAAGAAGGATAATAAACAGTGATAAACTTAAATGTCCATAGATAAGAGTATCTCTAAATAGGGGATGATGGGGCTGGGAAGGCTAAAGCATATAGTTTTTACAAAGAGAATAATTACAAAGGCCACAAGGGAAATAAAAAGTGTGAAAATGCTATCTAGCCTATTCTACTTCAGCAAACAAAAAGGACTCAGCAAAATGGGAGGGTCATTTGTTAGATTGGATTTGTGAAACCTAGATGTTGTGAAAATCACTGAGAGCTGGCGCTGGATTAGAGCTACCCAGGCACTCCATTCTAGTTCCACCTATACATGGATAAATATTAGAGCTCATATAGTAAAATCAAAGAATAAGCAAGGAGAAACTCACCAAATGATGAAGAACAACACTAGTAGACGAGATCCCTCAGCAAGACACAATGAGCTTAGCCCATCCACCGGAGAACACAACTGAAAAGGCCACGTAGGTATGAAACAGATGAAGAATTCATTGAATAAAGGTAAAAAATATGGAAACATACTTTTGATAGATAATTTATCAGCATTCATTGAAGATCGGACCAGAGTATTGATTATCCAGATCAAGATGAGAAGAAGTGTTTTGTTGATCCAAGGCGGCAATATTTTTTAGGTATTGAAGGGTTTTGGAAAGTGGAGAGTGAGGAGTGTAATAGTAAACCCTAGTCTTTATATACATGTTAGTACGGTAGATGGGCTTAGTCTGATTTAGGCTAGGCCTATTTTCTTTCTAGCTTTGATTTTTTCAGATTTTTGTTTTGGTGACAGACTTGGCCTGTTGGCCCTTGTGTGTTTAATTTTTGATATTTAATCAATAAAACCAAAAAATTTAACCAAAAAAAAACCTTACACTCCTTTTGTAATGGGCATAGGTTAGACAACTAGAGTTCTTACCATTGTTTTTCAAGGTTATAAGTCAGAGCTAGATCAAAGACATTCTTTATGACACATGAACAATCATGACTGAAACTACGTTCCAAATTAGTTTTTCATATATGTTCGCTTTGTGAATGTGTCCGAATTTAAACAAATCTCCTTTTCTTACTCTACTTTTTTACCAATAGCTTATCCGAAACGTGGTTATAGTTAGAAAAAGAATTAACAAGTGAAGTATATATATTTTTTTCCTTTAGTTAGTTTATCAAGAAGAAAGAAACTCCTCCCTAAGATTCTCTTCCCTTTCCTTCTAGCCCTGTTATTTTATCTGATCAAAAATATTATACAAAAAAATACTTGGTTCAATTGAGTTTTGGATACTGTTTAACTATTGCTAAATCTAAATTTGCTTCTGGATAAGTTTAATGATAATTAATTGTTCAGTATTAGAACTCTTGCGTACCATATTATTGGGAAAATAAATGAGGTTTTGTGAATTTTAATGTATTTTAGGTTCTTTATATGAAAACATGATATATGAAGTATTTTGTTTATTTGAGTAATGTCTTATATATTATTTTAGTTCAACCAATTTGCACATGCACTACACTTTCTTTTTAGTTAAGTTAGAACAAGCTGATAATTTCTTTGAGAATAGATCAATATTCTTTATTTTATTTCTTCAAGTCTTGAGGATTGAGAAATTCTAATAAACTTCACCATGCAACTAAATGGGTCCTATTTATACATTAGGATCTTGAACATGAAAATCTTACATATAAATACTATTGAAAACATACATAAGGAGGAAGACATTATCATGAGTAAATGCATTGAGTCAAATTGATTTCTACCTCCTTATTCTTGCCTTACATTATCGTCAGTGATGGAAAAATATAGAAATATGTGGTAACACTAGTGAGTTGAGGAAGAACTAATTTTTAAAGGTTAAGACTTAATTCAGTACATCCATCAAGTAACTGATCTAACAGACGAGATTTATTCTTTATTTACTATTAATTATGAATTTTACATTAATTGGGTCACACATAAAATTAATAAAAAGTCAAATATTTTCTTATTTGGTCCAATGATCACATAACACCAATATTTAGTGACATATTCATTAGTTGCATATAAAATATATCTTTTCTATTATGTCCATTATACATACCATAATATGAAAAACCAATTACTTATTCAAGATTTACTTTAGTATTCAACCAATTTGTACATGTTCTGCACATTCTTTTTGGTTAAATTGGAACATGTTGATAATTTCTATATATGAGAACAGATCATCATCTTTCTTTTATTTCGCCAAGTCTTGGTGATCGAGAAATTCTAATAAAATTAACTTAGCAACTTAATGGGTAATATATATATATATATATATATATATATATATATATATATATATATATAATGCATATCGGGATCTTAAATATGACAATCTTACATATAAGCATTACTAAAACATACATAAGGCCGAAGACATTATCGTGAGCAAAAGCATTGATTTAAATTGATTTCCACCTCCTTGTTCTAGCCGTACATTACCGCCAGTGATGAAAAAGTGTAGAAATATGTGCTAACCCTAATGGTGGAGGGAGGACCAATTTATAAAGTCAAAGGATTAATCCAGTACATCCATCAAGTAACTGATCTCACCAAAAGATATATTCTTCATTAAATATTAATTATACCAAAAAGAATCCCCCAAACACTATTAACGTCAGTACAAGAGCTACTATACCAAAGAGGGTACTAGACAGTGCCAAAATATACATCGTAGTCTCAGAATTTAGAAAATAAGACTACCATAAAGGCAGAAGGAGAAGGATCAGCTCTGGACTCTAAAAGCTCACCCAAATCTCCGGTCAACAGCACAGCTAGAGGTCAGAGTCAATGACGATCACTCATACTAGGATCTTCATTAGGGAAAAAGAAGCAAAAGTGTAGTACGAGTACCAAAACACAGGGTACTTAGTAGGAATCATAAGCTGACTGATCTCAATTACAGTAAAAGCATAAATAAAATACGAATAGATATTCTAAAGGCAATAAATGAGGGTCAGAAATTGAAATAATAGGCTACGTTACGCAGATGTGGTAAATCAAAACTAAATAACTCAAAAGCATAAATAAATGACTAGCTATAACCTAACTGGACCCCCATAAACCCAGAAGGCACACACAAGGAGAAATAAATCCAATTGAGCCCCCATAAGTACGATAGGTACAAACAAAGAGTATTACTGATATAAGGGCAAGTACAACATAAAGTATGGTACGATCGATCCAATAAGTGTGATAAGCATACTGTATTTTCTTCCTCTAGTCATAACCATAAATCCTACAAGTCTCAATACAGATTTCCAACCCAATGTCCATAATAATAATAATAATAATAAATATTGGACTCGAACCAAAACTGATAGATAATTAGCAATATATTGGATGTCGGACTAAAACCAAAACTCACAAATAATAAGAAGTAAACCATATGTTGGACTCAAACTGAAAATAATAGATAATAGGAAGTATAACTAGATGTCGGACTCGAACTGAAACTAATGTATAATAACTAGTAACCCAGGTGCCGAACTCAAACCGAAAATAACCAACAACAAGTAACAATAATCTAGAGGTCTGATGCATTCCAATTCTATTTAGATAATTTTTCCTATTTTTAGAAGGTCAACTTTAGTAAAAGGGGTGCCAGATGCAATTTATTAAGTCGAAAACCATAATCTAAGGTCAAAAATTCTATCATGCCAAGGATACCAATACTAACAAGCAACGTATAGTGATTAAACCAATCAAGTCCTAGTATGCAGTCTCTTGAAATAATCCTATAGTCACTTATATCAAAGGGGATGGCTATCCTAAAGTAACCTACCTTAAAAAGAGCGATAAGGTTAACTACAAGGTTTAGGAACCTAACCTAAGGTAAGAACCTAACCAAACCTAGGATAAGGCTTCTCGATCCCATCCCAAGGCCCTAAGTAAACTAAGACAAGTCCTAGAAGATAAGAAACTACTAACTTAAGGGAAACATGGTTGAAATCTACCCTAAAAGCCCCTAATCGGCTAAAATTAGCAGAAATTTACTAAACAACAATTCGAGCCATATGAACCCACCCAGAACTAGCACATTACCATAATAATACTATAATAGAGCAAAGTCTAAAAGAAAGGTAAGGCTAGCCCACTTGGACGCCATCAAAAGCACTTGAGAATCTTTATAACAGAGCTTTTCTCTTTCAAGAAGCCTCCAACCACTGCCATGATATCAAAATAATATTCTAGGTATCAACACAAGAACATCGATACCCATATTATGAATTTATGCTCCAGGTCAGAAATTGAGCTAAAAATCAAATAGTGAGGCCTACTGATGAATTTAAAATAAGTCTGTCACTAGGTCCCTCTCAGTTCATGGATCACTTTCCCCAAAATTAGGCATAATTCGAAATCAACAACCACCCCAAAATAGTCCCAACAACACTCAACAACTCAAGAATAAATATGGAGAATAGAATCAAAATTAGACCAGTAACTTACGATTTTAGGACGAAGAAATGATCAATGTATGAGAATCAACGACCCTAAGATCCTAATTGATGATCCCCACTGATTAAATAGCTTACAATATGCTCTAATAGAGGAAAAATACTTGGAAAATAGGCTTGGAGTTGGAGGGAAATATTTATATAACATATAGCAGTGGCCACTTATGCAAACAAATAACCGCTTAAGCATTTACCGCTTAAGAAACAAAAGGGCACTAAAGGGACCCTCACCAAACCGGCAACCCTCTGCTCAAGTGGCACTTGACCGCTAAAGCGACTAACGCTCAAGCGAAAAAGGGTATCTTAAGCGATCACCACCAAGTTGGTCTGACTCTACTTAAGCAGTACTTAGTCGCTAAAGCGGCTATCGCTTAAGCAGTCTCCTAACTGCTTAAGCGGTTGCACTAGCAATTTTTTTTAAGTCCACAAGGACTCTGATCGGATGCTTA
The DNA here is from genome assembly GCA_031232105.1 of Capsicum rhomboideum. Taxonomy (NCBI): domain Eukaryota; kingdom Viridiplantae; phylum Streptophyta; class Magnoliopsida; order Solanales; family Solanaceae; genus Capsicum; species Capsicum rhomboideum. Next base: position 140,382,882 of record CP124716.1, read on the forward strand.
AAATTCATTCAGAACCCTGTGCATGAAAATAAATTATGCTACCCTATACATTTTGGCATTCCGGAAACAATTGAACTATTAAAATTCCCATCATAGGTCATTTCAACAAAAATATGGGTCCCACACCTAAGGTTCATTTTCACCAAAATCCACCAAAAGCCTAATATACGATCGGAAGCCTCGGGACTCGAGACAAGGGTCCCCCTACCCTAAAATTGATATTTTAGAGCTAAAAGAACCATCAGAATTTCCATCCAAGGACGTTTACTTGAAGTTTTGGCCTGAGACTATTTTCTCAACCTTAAGAGCTCCAAAATAAGAAAAGGTTATAAGAACCAAACAAACTACCCGATAACTTAACTGGCAGTCCCAGTAAGTCATAAATGACTTAGGCCAGCTATAGTAATGCTCTAAATATGGTAAAAGCATGAAAAACCAAAAAATTACCTAGTGGGTCAATATAACATCCACTACTAAAAGGATATTTTTCCGCAAGAGTAAGGAGTTAAGAAGTACCTGAAGGCTCAAACAAGTGAGGATACTGAGTCTGCATATTATGCTCGGTCTCCCAGGTAGCCTCCTCGATTGAATGGTGTCTCCACTGAACTTTAACCTCAGGAATCTCTCTGGAATGTAACCGCCTGATATCTCTAACTAAGATAGAGACTGGCTCCTCCACGATGGTCATCCTTTCATCCAATTGAACTGAGTCCTACTGGAGCACGTGAGGCTCATTCAAAATATATCGCTAAAGTACCAACACATGAAAAATTGGGTGAATAGCTTAGAAGTATGGAGTAAAGTATAAATCATAAGCTACCTCCCTAACTCTCTGAAGGATCTCAAATGGCCCGATATACCTAGGGTTGAGCTTGCCCCTCTTACTGAACCTCATCCATCCCTTTATGGGAGACAAATAAAGGAAAACCTTATCACCAACTCCAAACCTCAAAGAACAAAGCTTAGGGTCAGCATTACTCTTTCACCTGCTCTGAGCTAATCCTGAATAACTTGAACTCTATCCAATGACTCTCAAAGAAAATTGGTACATCATGGTCTAACCTCGAAAGTCTCAAACCAACCATTTGGAGACCAACACCGCCTACCATATAATGCCTCAAATGGTGCTATCTGAGTACTTGAATGGTAGCTATTATTGTACGTACACTCTGCTAAGGCTAGAAACTGATCTCACTACCTTCCAAGGTCCATGACATAAGCTCAGAGCAAATCCTTCAACACTTATATAGTCTTCTATGACTGTCTATCAGTCTAAGGATGAAAAGTTATGCTAAGGTCAACTTGGGTACCTATTTCCTCCTAAAAATCCCTCCATAAGCTAGAAGGGAACTGGGAAACTCTATAAGAAATAATAGATACGAGCACACTACGAAGATAAACCACCTCTCGAAGATAGATTTGAGCCAACCTCTCGATAATGTAGGAAGACTAAATAGGTAGGTGATGCGCCATGTTTACATGGCACTTTCGATGCTTAAAACAAGGAAAATATGCAATAACTTGGGTGTATTTTATTGTTATGATGTGGTTTATGTCCTACTTTGCAGGAAAACAGGTTTTGAAGGAAAAATGATCAAAAAAAGGAAGAATCAAGCCTAAGCACGAACTGTCTGAAGATGAAAGAACAAGAACCTGCACTAGAGAAGGAGTCACGACATCACTCACATGACATTGAATCCACTCATGTGATGTGAGTGGATGTCGTCAGTCTACTTGAGATTTTAATAAATATTGTCTGATTTCCACGATAGGACTGACGTGGAGTGACTACCACCTACGTGACGTGAAAGCTGGCGTAACTCAACTTTTGAAGATGTCTAATTGAGCCTGATTTCCATGAAACTCACCTACGTGGCGTGAATTGGTTCAACGATACCAAGTCACGACACCGTGAAAGTTGCCGACTCTGTTCTCCTATTTTTCTTAGGATAGGATTAGCTTTGTATATATAAATACCCATGTATAGTCCTATGTGCGAGAGGGAGTCAGTACATTATTTGGAGAGATATTTTTTGTTGTTTCTGAGTTCATAAACATATTCTTAGTTTTGTAGTTACAAACCCTAATTCGAGTTTTATTGATAATTGAGATATTTAAGTTTTTCTTCATTATTGTGAGTGTGCAATTATACTTTCATCTCTGAATTCTTCTTGTGTTCTTAAAATTATGAGTAGCTAAACCCAGCAACTAGGGTTATGTGAACCATGAGGAATTAACAAAATAGGTTAAGTGCAAAGAAACTCTGAATCGTTGTGAATGCATGTATTGTTATCTTCTTCATTGTGATTGATCTTCTAACGGTTGCAAATGTTAGAAAACTGACTATATTCTAGATGTGCTCGAGAGAGAGGTAGAGATTGGGAAAAAGAGATAACAACAGAGATTTGAAGCTATCAACCTTCATCTAATAACTTGAGCCTTAGAGGGAAGAGTTATCTAAGATCCAGGACAAGGGTTAGCAGTGTGACACTCAAAGACCGAGAGAAAAAGAGTGAAATTCATCTACCCAAGGTCGAGAGATGTTTAGACGAACATATATTGTCATATTTTGCATGCCATATACTTTTGAGGGTATACGCCGGTGTATACCCAATACTAGGAGTCAAGGCAATCCCCTGATTCCACTTGATCTTGAAATTAAAAGGACTCTAAGAGCTAATCGAAGAATGGTGAATACTGAAGGAGTTCAGGATCCCACATCTATGGGAGACATTCATAACCAACCAATTCAGCCAGTTGGTCATGAAACAGCGGATCAAACTACCACTCGATTGACACTAGAAGAGCAAGCTAGGCAAGCTGCTCTTAGGCAAGCAAAAAGACATAATCGAGCGATGCAAGAAGTAGCACAACGTCTGGCTGATGTTGAAGAGCGACAGAGAAGACTTAGAGCGCAGCAGCAGAGACCATATGTGCCTGTTTATTATGATCCTGAAGAAAAATATATGGCTTATCTTGAGCCGGTTGAGACTGGTGCCATCATTCCACCAGAGTTATCTTCAGGCACTATGTTTGACATTACCAGTGCCATTATTCATTTGCTGAATTTGAAAGGTGTGTTCGTCATCCTTCCTTCAGATGATCCAAACATGCACGTGATGAATTTCGTAGGGGTCTGCACTTCCTATAGTCTATCTGGAGTTAACCAAGAGGCGATTCGATTAAGACTGTTCCCATTCTCCCTTACAGGAGAAGCGACATTGTGGTTGGCAGAATTACCACGAGGTTCCATCTCTACTTGGCAAGACTTGAGGAATCAATTTCTAGAAAGATTTTTCCCACCTTCTAAGATGCTGCATTTGAAGGATGAGATTTATAATTTCAGATAACTACATTCTGAAGCACTGTATGAGACATGGCTCAGATTCAAAAAGAAGCTGTAGAATATGCCGAATCATAGGATGAGTGGTAGAAATTTGCTTGAAATTTTCTACAGGGCTTTGAATGCAAACACTAAGGTCGTAGCAGATACTATCACTGGTGGAGCGTTCATGAGTATGATATGGGAGCAAGCTTCAGAGATATTAGATCGTATCACTAAGACCAACCGAGGGTGGCATACTCGGGAGGCAGATACACCGGCTGGCACATATGCTATTGGAGCCTCAGCAGCATAATGGGCTTTGGATGAATCTGTAGCTCAAGAGGTCGCTCAATCGAAGACAAAAATTGGTCTTCTAGCTAAACAGATAGCGGCCAGAGATGCTAAAAAGGTGCATGTTGTAGGTGCACAAGGTAAATCATCTAAACATGATGATAGTGAGTCTGATGAAGAGGTTAAGTACCTAGATCGAGAAGTGGAGGGTTTTTGAGCCAAAGGACATGGGTCTAATCAAAACTCTTGGAACTCAAGGCAAGGGAATCAAGGTCGAAACTATTATGGAGACAACTACAACAAATTAGGAAACAGAGATCGAAAATAAAATTGTGACGGTGATTGGAGATGGAAGGATGATTATAGAGAGAAAAATGGCCCCTTTACGTACCACCAGGAAGCCGTGATGAGGAGTCTGGAAATTCAAGGATGGAGGCCCTTCTTAATAAACTGGTCAAAGGGGAAGAGAGCCAGGAAAATTACTTGAACGAGATTAGGACTGACATTTTGGGTATAAGTCAGAAAGTGGAGTCTCATTCAACTGTCATCAAACAGTTGGAGCAATAATTTGGGAAGATATCATTAGCATTGAATCAACGTAAGCCAGGCACCCTTCCAAGCAATAAGGTCCAAAATCTGAAGAATGATAGTCATTGTCTAGCCATTACTACTAGAAGCGAAAAGTGCACGACAGAACCACTTATTCCTGCCGATAGTGGTAAGACTAATGAGCCAATGGTTATAGATGTACAAACTGAGTTAAAGCCGGATAATTCAAAGGGCGAAAAAATTCCAAATCATCATGATGACAGCGAAAAGGAAAAATCTGAAAAGAGGCAGGAAAAGGAGGTACCACAAGTGCTCAAAACTATCCCACGAACTCCTCCTCCCTTTTCTCAAAGGTTGAAGAAGAAGGATGAGGAAGGCAAATATCAGAAGTTTATCACAATGTTGAAGAAGCTTTCAGTAAACATCCCTATTGTTGAGGCATTAGAGCAGATGCCAGGTTATGCAAAGTTCATGAAAGACTGGGTGATAAAGAAGAGAACTGTCAGTTTTGAGCCAGCAGATAACTTACATGATTGTAGTGCAGTTGCTTCGCGTTCCCTAGTTGAAAGGAAGGAGGATCCTAGAGCTTTCACAATTCCTTGTACTATCGGATCCTACAACTTTGCTAAAGCACTTTGTGATTTGGGTACTAGCATCAACTTAATGCCATTAGCCGTTTTCAAACAGTTGGGGTTGGCACCAAAACAACCTCTATGAGACTTCTCATGGCCGATAGGACTGTGAAAAAGCTAGTGGCCATTCTGTATGATGTTTTGGTAAAGGTTGCATCTTTCATCTTTTCGGCTGACTTTGTGATTCTTGATTGTGAAGTTGATTTTGAGGTTCCCATCATATTGGGAAGACCATTCCTTGTAACTGGTCATTCATTGCTTGACATGGAAATAGGACAGATGAAATTTAGATTGAATGATGAACAGGTCACTTTCAATATTTGTCGTTCAATGAAGCAGCCAAAAGATAAGCAGGTAATTTTGGTGATAGATGCGGTTGATGATAGCTATGTTATTGTGTCTCTTGAAGAAAGATTGGGGGTAGAACCTCTGGCGGCCGTGATTATGAATTTTTATTGCAATGGTATTGAGGAATATGATGAGATGGTGGGTGCACTCACTGTTAAGGAAGCATAAACTTATGGTCCAAAGAAACTGGATCTCAATTTAAATAATAGGGTAACCCCACCAGCTCGTCCGTCTATTGAGGAGCCTCCAGTTTTAGAGCTTAAGGCTCTTTCGGCCCACCTTCGTTACACATTTTTGGGAGCCAACAATACCTTGCCTGTGATTGGCAAGTAGAGGCTTTGGTTTCAGTATTGAGAAGATTTAAGAGGGCCATTGGACTGAGAATGATCATTTTTCTATGCCCTTCATGGATCAGATGTTAGACCGTCTTGCTGATAGAGGATGGTATTGTTTTCTTGATGGCTATTCGGGGTATAATCATATTTTTATTGCCCCTGAAGACCAAGAGAAGACCACTTTCACTTGTCTATATGGTACATTCGCATTCAAGAGGATGCCCTTCGGTTTGTGTAATGCACCGGCCACTTTCCGACGCTGCATGATGTCTATTTTCTCCGACATGGTGGAAGACACTATTGAAGTTTTTATGGATGATTTTTCTGTTGTGGGAGACTCGTTTGATGGTTTTTTGGCACACATTACTAATGTGCTGCAAAGTTGCGAGGAGTGCAACTTAGTGCTGAATTGGGGAAAATGTCACTTTATGGTCAACGAGGGTATCGTATTGGGGAATCAGATTTCAAAGAAGGGCATTGAGGTGGATAAGGCGAAGATTGAGGTAATTGAGAAGCTACCTCCACCTATCTCTGTAAAAGGTATTCGTAGTTTCTTAGGTCATGCTAGTTTTTATAGAAGATTCATTAAGGATTTCTCCAAGATTGCACATCCGTTATGCAAACTCTTGGAGAAATAGGTGAAGTTCGTGTTTGATGAAGCATATATAAAAGCATTCGAGTGTCTTAAGGAGAAGTTGGTTTCATCCCCTATTATTGTGTCACCAGATTGGACTATGCCTTTTGAGGTTATATGCGATGCTAGTGGAGTGGCTTTGGGTGCAGTCCTTGTACAAAGAGGTGAGAAGATGTTACATTTGATTTACTATGCTAGCAAAGTGCTTAATCCAGCTCAAAAGAATTATACTATGGCTGAGCAGGAATTGTTGGTCATAGTATTCTCTTTTGAGAAATTCAGATCTTACTTGATAGGTACGAAGGTGATTGTGCATACAGACCATGCAACTCTTCGGTATCTTATGTCTAAAAAGGATGCTAAGCCAAGATTGATTCGGTGGGTACTTCTATTGTAAGAATTTGACTTTGAAGTCAAGGATCGTAAGGGAACTAAAAATCAAGTTACTGACCATCTGTCACGTCTTGAGGAGGAGGCCATGCTTAAATTAAGGGATGATCTTGAGATTGATGAAGCTTTTACAGATAAGCAAGTACTGGAAGTGTCCCAAGACTTAATCCCTTGGTTTACTGATTTTTCCAACTTTTCGGCAAGTGATCTAGTTCCAGAGGATATGTGTCACGACCCGAAATCCCATCCGGGCCAGACTGGCACCCGAAACTGATATGGCCTGAGAGAACCAATCTTTTCTCATGAACCTTCGTATGCAAATCCTTGTATGAATCTTATTAAACCTTATGCAACTATGCGGAAAACATGAACATGGAAACATATGTTATATATAGATTTAAGAAATTTGGCCTTTGGGGCCATCACGTCAAAACGGGCATTTATCTCTTACATTCATAACCCACACATATATACAAAAGCCTCTAACAGATGCATTTACAAGACCAAATAGTAGTCGGTATAAGTCCCCGCTTTATACAATATTTACAACATCAACACAACTGTACAACTATGACTCGGAAAGTCCCGAAGCAACTGGGGCTCACCAAATATCCGCAATCAACTGTCAACCTACAATGGAGGTCTACTAGTGCCTGCACCTGCAATATGTAAGGTAATTCCCCCGAGGGGGTCAGTACGAAGAATTTACTGAGTATGTAAGGCTCATAATAAATTCATCATACATAATAACAACAATAATGGAATCAATATAAGGAAATAGAAATGTGAACAAACTCTCTTTCTGTATGTGGGGAACCATGTATACTACGTTCTTTACTCCTCTTGTCTTCATCTTTTATTCATCTTTATTGTTCTACCCATGCTAGGTTATTCTGTCGCCCCTGGGATGAGATTAACCCATGCTAGGTACTTTTACCCCTGGGATGTTATGTGAACCCATGCTAGGCTTTCGTGTCTCCCCTGGGATGTTACTAACCCATGCTAGGTACTTTGACCCCTGGGATGCTATATTAACCCATGCTAGGCTTTCGTGTCTCCCCTGGGATGTTATTATGATAACCCGAGCTAGGCTTTTCTGTAGCCCCTGGGATGTACTTATGATTACTCATTAATTATACATTACTTCTTTCTCTTGTTATTCTTACTTCCATTCTTAAGAGGGATACAATGAGGATCATGACATAATTGGAGTCACACATATATATATATTACTTCACTCTTGTACTTCATGAGATTGACATCTTCACTTATGAGAAATAGATATATTAACTTGCACATCACCTCTCTTATTATTCTTACAAGATTGGCACTTTTACTTGTGAGAGATTGGTACAAAAATAATCATCATATTATAGGACTTTGGAACAATACATGGTTGGACAATGCCATCCAAGATTAAATAGATTCTCTTATGTTATTACTCTCTTGAAATAGTTCTTTTAGAAATTACCACGTTATGACATCTTAGGAACTTCAATCAATGAATAAGGTATAAGTGAATCATAATTCATCTAAGAATAGGGTACATATGAATAACAATATACGTCACCCTAAATTGATATACTTCAAGCCTCTCGGAATTGAAACAAGTCCAATGTCAATAGGAACAATATGTTGTAGAAGGATACAGAAAGAGTAACCTTACATACCTTGTATTCTCAATACGAATACACAATCTTATACGTGCATACAATATTCCCGCTCCTTCCTTATGTTTCACTCTACAACACAAATATATAGCGGAACCAACATTAACCACTAATTACCTTACAATGGCATACAATAACAATAAGTCACATGTTTAGCTTTAACATGTCATTTCCCCCTTGACCATACCATTTATGAAATCATCATACCAATAATCCCACAATATTCCCAACATTGACCAATACATGATAACCAATAGCATGTCACACCAAGTTCATACTTTACACTTCTCCATCACCACCACATCACAATTATTCCATCATATTACTTCAATACACCTCACAACAACAAATCGGCCAAAATCCCATAATTTACACTTATAGAAAAATAACAAGTTTAGGACCATAATAACACCATACATGTTTTTATTTCATCCATACCATGCTCTTTCATTAAAACCACAAGTCATAATTCAAGTTACAATTCCATGGATAACACATCTTTTTCACAAAACCAAAAGTGCCATGTCCAACACTTCCAACCATAACCAACATGATATACATAATCTCTCATGCTTATAATATGTTAAATTACAAGAATAATCACTTACCCAAGCTTGGAAGATGATGATCTTGCTCCAAAATTTGGCTTTGAGCTCTTAGGGTTTGAAGTTGAAAGAAAAGGGCTTTTGGGAAATTTCTAGATTGACATGAGATTTTTATGTGATAAAATATGATTTTGGACCCTTTATATAATCCTTATGGGTCATCCTTATCCACTCTTGGCATTTAATGCTAAGTGTGGCTTAGTCAATGGAAATTTGACCCATTCTTGACCCATGTTTTCTTCTCATTTTGGGCCCTATTTTGAGCCCAATTCACTTAACCCACTAAAATCCATAATTCCTCATGTTTAATTCATTTCATACGCGTTACAACAATATTCCCACTCATGCAATTCACACTCATAACCTTAATTCCAAAAACAAGCAATTCTAGCCACGTATGGCTTATTTTGGCTACAAGGGTAAAATTGTCATTTTGATGCCAAATTCGTTCTCGAGTAATTTTATCATACCAATATAATACTTTACTCATTTTATGTATATGCTCATGATTGTATAAGAAACATAGCAAAAATTGGCTCGGTACGTCCCCGAGCACCCTTGGGACTTAAGAAAAATTCCAACTTTGAAAAGTGGCCAAAACCAGCGTGGAACGCCCTTGGGCGCACCATCTTGCTTCCTATGGACTAAAAAATTTAGCCCAGAGCGGTATGGCACTCCCTCTAGCGCGCCCCATACTTAGAATTTTTGAAAATTTTGTTTTTCGACTTTTTTTCGCGGGTTTGGTTAGATACTTCAAATCCTATTCTTTAACTTACTTCTTACCCTTAATATCCTTTGTTTAGAGGTACTCTTAGCCTAATTTTGAACCCCACAAATGTTCCACAAAAATCACAAAACACCTCTTATGAAGGGCTAATCTCATGTACGAAGCCAAATTTCAATTTTTTCATCACTAACATTACAAAACACATACTCATGGCACCTAGACACCTAAATAACCATTTTACAACGTAATCACATAGGGTTAGGAAGGTACGGGTTGTTACAATATGTCATATCAGCAGAGAAATAAATTCATGCATGAGGTAAGAAAATTCTTCTGGGATGAGCCGTATTTTTTTAGGGTGTGTGCTGATGGCATAATTCGAACATGTATTCCAGAGGTCGAGATGATGAGTATTTTGGAAGCATGTCATTCATCTCCAGTTGGGGTTCATCATGGAGGTGCGCGGACTGCCTATAAAATCTTGCAATGTGGGTACTACTGGCCCAGTATTTACAAAGATGCTCATGATTATGCTCGCGCTTGTGACCAATGTCAAAGGCAAGGGAATATTTCACGCAGACACGAACTTCCCATGACAACTATACTTGAGCTTGAATTGTTCGATGTGTGGGGAGTTGACTTTATGGGTCCTTTTGTGAGCTCGCATGGAATGAAATACATCTTGGTAGCCATTGACAATGTTTCTAAGTAGGTGGAGGAAATTACGCTTCCTAATAACGAAGTAAGAAGTGTCACAGAATTCTTGAAAAAGAACATATTTTCACGATTCGGTACACCCCGAGTTATTATTAGTGATGAAGGATCCCACTTTTGCAATCGTCTGTTCAAGGCCCTGCTTGAAAAACATGGTGTTAAACATAAGGTGGAAACGCCTTACCATCCTCAGACAAGCGGGCAGGTTGAGGTGTCAAATCGTAAGATCAAGTCTATTTTGGCAAAAACAGTTAATGCCAATAGGACTAATTGGGCTCGAATTTTGGATGATGCTTTATGGGCATATCGAACTGCTTTCAAAACACCAATTGGTGCATCACCATAGTTGGTTTTTGGAAAATCTTGCCATTTGCCCGTCGAATTTGAACATAAGGCTTTCTGGGCATTGAAAAGGTTGAATTTAGACTGGAGTGAAGCGGCTAAATGGAGACTTGAGCAGATGAATGAGATGGATGAATTTTGTCTACAAGCTTATGAAAGTTCAGCATTATATAAAGAGAAGATGAAATTGTATCATGATCATCGAATTGAGAACCAAGAGTTTCACCCGGGAGATTTGGTGCTACTGTATAATTCCAAGCTTCACTTGTTTGCTGGAAAATTAAAGTCCAAATGGTCTGGACCATTCACCGTGGTTAGGGTATTCTTACATGGTGCTATTGAACTAAAAGGAGTGGATAATGTTCTATTCAAAGTCAATGGACAGCGTGTTAAGCATTATAAGGGAGTCACGAAAGAAATAAATACATGTGAGGAACTTGAGCTTGATGAAGTCTAAGTAGTCAAGCTAGCCATGTCGTGCCGCGACATTAAATCAGGTGCTTCATGGGAGGCAACCCATGGGCTAGTTGATGAAGTCTAAGTAGTCAAGCTAGCCATGTCGTGCCGCGACGTTAAATCAGGCGCTTCATGGGAGGCAACCCATGGGCTAGTTGGTGAAGTTTGAGTATCCAAGTTAGCCGTGTCATGCCGCGATATTAAATCAATCGCTGATTGGGAGGCAACCCAATATTTTATTATGTGTGATCTGGTGAAGACTGAGCAATGGAGGATAAATTAACTGGAATCTGAAAGAGTGAATGGATTATGTTCAATACCACTCATGACACCTAATCAGTTGACGTAGGGTGTCACACGTCACATGAATGGTTATGTGGTAATTAAAGAAATATTTTGGCTTTCTAAAACCGACCTACGATAGGGTACCTACGTGATGTAGGTCAACCCACGTCACGTGGGTTGTACCATGGAAATCAGAGACAACATCAGGTTTAAGGATCTCAGTTATGTCATGGACCCACGTGATGTGAGTGCAACCCACCTCACGTGGGTTATTCAGTGGAAAATTGGATCTACAGACAACCCAAATTCTGACCCGACCCGATCTATTTTTTTTATAAAATCTGGTAGCCTCCTTCTTTACCTAATACAAATCCGAACCTACTCCATTATTTCCCCACTTTTAATTCGTCTGATTAAACCCTAAATTTCCAACTATATTTACAATCTCCACCTTAAATCCAACTCCTCACCTTCTCCAAATTATCAAATCCAAAAAAACCCTCCTCTGAATCCATCAAATCCAAATCTACCTCCATAAACCCGACCCCATTTCAAAAATTCGACCCCTATACCCGATAATTGACCTAACCCGTCCCAAATACAAAAAGAAAATCCAATCCTAAACCCATAACCATGCCTCCTAAATCAAACCCCAAAAGTGACCATCTTGATTCCTCGTCCAGAATTCGCACCAAAAATTCAGACTTACCCACCCGTCTGCGTGATGTACCGACTGAATCTGAGAGAAGTGGGTTCGTTGAGGAGTTTGAGATGGTGATAATACTTTAGTACCTCGGACCACGAGGTTACAGACTCAGGCCCGATCTGCTGCCCGGGAGGCACTTCAGCCCGGGTTGTGGTAGTAGCCAGCTTCTTGGATGGTTATGAGATTCACATTGCTAGATATATCATTTGGGAGATCCATGAATGGGACTTTCGAGATCATAGAGTATACTATTCCTATGCCTGATCTAGGGTCTATGTGACAGGGTGGGTATGGCCAGGATACCTGTCCTCGACCATTATATAGAGGTGACCTGCATAGTGAATATTGGTCTGATGCAGCAGCGAGGTTCTTACCCCATCCTTCCACATGGGTCACAGCCGTCAGAGTCATCAGGAGCAGCCCTAGATGAGCCGAGTAGCATGTTTATGCGTGATAGTTGTTGGATCTTGTTAAGGCACTAGGATTATAGGCAAATTACTGTAGCTAGCATTGCATGAACCGGATAGGTAGTAGTTGATAATACAACCTTGTGCTATGTGTGTGTGAGGTCATTACTTAGTTAACTCTGTGTGTGTAATACAGAACTTTCCCGGTTAGTCTTGCCTAGGTTAGAGGATAGTGGTTAGTAAAGGATCATAGGCCGTTTTTGAATAAGTCCACTTTTAGCCTAAATGCCAGACCAAACGAATAAGTATCCCTTGATCCCAACTTTGAGCCTTAATTGATATTTCTTTCATTAGACTATTCACCTTCCTATTTTAATTACAATGAAGTTGTCTTGGCCCTGGTCCCTCCTTGGACACTATGTACCTCAACTCAGGCAAATCGCCTAAATTGAGGGTGGCTATTATAGGGGTGCGTAGATTGAGTTGGGTATGAAGAAGAAGTTAATAAAAGAAAAAGGGAAAACAGGTTTGGGTGTGAAGAAAAAAAATAGAGCGAAAAGAAGAGAAATTGCAAAAGAAAAAGAAAAAAAGAAGAAGAGAAAATTGCTTTTTTGAAAGTGAAGAAAATCACACCCAAAATCTGAAAATAAAAGAAAGGAGAATAAGGGAGAGTAAAAATGAGAAAGGTTGAAAGTTGGAGCCAAAAATAGTGTGGTGTCAAGGAGGGTTGAGTCACCATATGAATATGTACCATACCCGTCCCCAATCCTACATGACAAGCCGATTAAAGTCCTATAGTGATCCTAGTCCAACTGTCCGAAAAACTAAGGCATAGAAAATAAGGGCAAGCCTATGGTATTTCATGCACACTGTTTTAACTTCTTTGTGAGAGTGAGTGTTTTGACCTCGTCCCAACTTTGATATTCATTAGTGTACTGTGAGTGCATGGGACTTCTTTGATTGTGAGAGTACATGGGTTGCATTATTAGCTGCTAGTTGTTTGAAAAATGTCATTTGCATATATGCTTAGTTGTTTGTGCATAATCTGGTGCCATCACTTGATCCCTTCTGTGTCATGATAATATGCTACCTGTATACACACTTTGGTTTTGATTTGCAAATAGGAGGGTTCGGAAAAATTTTGTGCCAAAGGCAATGAGTTGACTGCCAGAGGTCCCTTAGGTTTCTCTTAGTTAAGCATCGTATATGTGTATTTTTTTTTGTTCGCCTGAGGACATGCAAACGTTCTAAGTTGAAGGTGTTGATGTGACATGGTTACATAGCACTATCGATGCTTAAAAGAAGGGAAATATGCAATAACTTGGGTGTATTTTGTTGGTATGATGTGGTTTCCGTCCTACTTTGCAGGAAAACAGGTTTTGAAGGCAAAATGATCAAAAAAGGGAAGAATCAAGCCTGATCACGAAGTGTCTGAAGATGAAAGAACAAGAACCTGCACTAGAGAAGGAGTCACGACATCACTCACGTGATGTGGAACCCACTCACATGACGTGAGTGGATGTCGTGAGTCCACTTAAGAGTTTAATAAATATTGCCTGATTTCCACGACAGGACTGACGTGGCGTGACTACCACCTATGTGATGTGAAAGCTGGCGTGACTCAACTTCTGAAGATGTCTAATTGAGCCTGATTTCCGCAACACTCACCTACATGGTGTGACTTGGTTCCACGATACCAAGTCACGACACCGTGAAAGTTGCCGACTCTATTCTCCTATTTTGCTTAGGATAGAATTAGCTTTGTATCTATAAATACCCATGTATAGTCCTATGTGCGAGAGGGAGTCAGTACATTATTTGGAGAGATATTTTTCACTATTTCTGAGTTTATAAACATATTCTTGGTTTTGTAGTTACAAAACCTAATCCGAGTTTTATTGATAATTGAGAGATTTAAGTTTTTCTTCTTTATTGTGAGTGTGCAATTATGCTTTCATCTCTGAATTCTTCTTGTGTTCTTACAATTATGAGTAGCTAAACCTAGCAACTGGGGTTGTGTGAACCATGAGGAATTAACGAAACAGGTTAAGTGCAAAGAAACTCGGAACCGCTGTGAATGCATGTATTGTTATCTTCTTCGTTGTGATTGATCTTCTAACGGTTGCAAACGTTAGAAACCCGCCTGCATTCTAGACGTGCTCAAGAGAGAGGTAGAGATTGGGAAAAAGAGATAACAACATAGATTTGAAGCTGTCAACCTTCATATAATAACTTGAGCCTTAGCGGGAAGAGTTATATGAGATCCAGGACAAGAGTTAGTAGTGCGACACTCGGAGATCTAAAGGAGAAGAGTGAAATTTGTCTAACTAAGGTCGAGTGACGTTTAGACGAACAAATCTTGTCAGATTTTGCATGCCACATAGCGGGACGGTTTTTTTAGCACATATAACCGGTGGAGTTAAGGAATCATTGGGGATCACAGTCCTAGTGTATCTCTCTTATTGTCTACAAACTCGATACAACCAGCAATTGTTACTGTAACTTTTTACTCACAAAACACCCCCAATTTTACTTACTTTCAAATTATTCCATTTAGTATTCTAAACAACTTCGACCTATTACCTGTGGGATCGACCCCAACCTTGGTTGGGTTTTATATTTGACAGCGACCGCTTTATACTTTTCTAGAGGTATATTTTGGGCGACATCAGTAGGAAATTTTCAAACTTGGTCAACCGATCTATGATGACCCAAATGCTATGTAAACCAAGAGAGGTACAAGGCAAGCCAACCACAAAATCCATAGTAATCTGCTTCCATTTCAACTCAAAAATGGGTAGTCTCTAAGACAAACCACCTAGTCTCAAATGCTCAGCCTTCAACTACTGACAACACAAACACCAAGCAATGAAATCCACTACATCTCTCATCATATCATTCCACCAGTAATGTTGTCTTAGATCTCGATACATCTTAGTTGTCCCAGAGTGAATAGAGTATCTGGAGCTATGAGCCTCCTAAAATATCAACTTAATCAAGCCTTCTACCCTCGAAACGCAAATGAGACCATCGAATCTCAAAATACCCTTAGAGTCTAAGGTAGTACTCCTAGACTTACCCCTCAACACCTAATCTCGAATCCCACACAATTGACTATCCTCAAACTATCGACCTTGAATTTGCTCCAATAAAGTAGACCTGGCCTTAACATTAGCAAAAATCCTTTTGGGGTCTGAAATATCAAGATGAATCAAATAGTTGGCTAGGGACTGGATATTCGAGGCCAATGGATGCTCTAAAATAGAAAGGAAGGCTAAGATCCCTATACTCACTGCTTTCCAGCTCAAGGCATCCTCTACCATGTTCGCTGTGCTTGGATGGTATAGAATAGAGAGATCATAGTCCTTTAGCAACTCAATCCACCTGCGCTGCCTCGAATTAAGGTCCTTTTGAGTTATAATGTATGGAAGACTATAGTGGTCGGTAAATATCTCGTAGTAAACACCATTAAGGTAATGCCTCAAAATCTTAAGCGCAAAGACTAGCACCATAAATTCAAAGTCATGAGTGGGTTAGTTGTGCTCGTGCACCCTCAGCTATCTCGAAGCATATGCTATAACTCAGCTTTGCTGCATTAGAACACAACCCAAACCAACACTAAAAGCATCACAATAAACTGTAAACCTCTCGCCCTCAACTGGAAGTGTTAGAATAGGACCTAAAGTGAGCAAGTCCTTGAGCTTTAGAAAGCTCACCTAACACTCATTAGACTACTAAAATAGAACCTCCTGCCTAGTCAATCTAGTCATAGGTTCTATAATAGAGGCAAATCCCTCTACTAAAATAGGCAGTATAACCAGATACCGGACTCGAACTGAAACTAATGTATAAAAACAAGTAACCCAGGTACCAAACACTAACCAAAAACAAGTAATAATAATCCATAGGTCTGATGCATTCAATTCTATTAAGATAATTTTTCCCTATTTTTAGAAGGTCAAGTTCAGTAAGAGGGGCGCCAGATGCCATTTATTAAGTCGAAAACCATGATCTAAGGCCAAAAATTCTAACATGCCAAGGATACCAAAACTAACAAGCAAAGTATAGAGATTAATACAACCCATTCCCAATAACCAGTCTCCTAAAATAATCTTATAGTCATTTATGTCAAAGGGGTTGCTATCCTAAAGCAACATACCTTAAAAAGAGTGGTAAGGTCAACTACAAGTTTTAGGAACCCAACCAAAGGAAAGAACCTACCTGAACCTAGGATAAGGCATCTCAATACCATCCCAAGGCCCTAAGTAAGGTAAGACAAGTCCTAGAAGATAAGTAAATACTAACTTAAGGGAAACAAGGCTGAAATCCACCCTAAAATCCCCTAATCGGCTAAAATAAATGGAAATTTACTAAACAATAATCTGAGCCATAGGAACCAACCCATAACTAGCACAATACCATACTAATACCATAATATATAAAATTTCAAAAGAAAGGTAAGCCTAGCCTACCTGGACGCCACTGAAAGCACTCGAGAATCTCTATAACTGACGTTTCCCTTCCGAGAAGCCTCTGACCACTATCATGCTATCAAAATAACATTCTAGGTACCAAGACGAGAACATCGATACCCATATTATGAATTTATGCTTCGAGTAAGAAATCAAGATAAAAATCGAATAGTGGAGCCCACTTATCGAATTGAGAATTAAGTTCGTCACTAGGCCCCTCTTAGCTCAAGGATCTTTGGTCCTAAAATTAGGTGTAATATGAGCTCAACAACAGCCCCAAAATAGTCCTAACAACACTCAAAAACTCAATAACAAACATGGAGAATTGAATTGAAATTAGACCGGGAACTTACGGCTTTAGGGCAAGAAAATGATCAATGTACGAGAATCAATGGCCCTAGGCTCCCAATTGATGATCCCCACTGATTAAATTGCTCACAATATGATATAAGGAGGAAAAATACATGGAAAATAGGCTTGAGGTCAGAGGGGAAATATTTATATAACATATAACTGTGGCCGCTTAAGCGGTCATCGCTTAAGTGACAAAAGGGCGCTTAAGCAACCCTCAACAAGCTGGCAACCATCCGCTTAAGCGGCGCTTGACCACTAAAGTGGCTATCTCTTATGTGGGTCTCTTAATTGATCACAAGTAAGATGGTCAGCCTCTTCTTAAGCGGTACATTGTCGTTTAAGCGGCTACACCAGGAACTGGATACCAATAATTTTTTCTATGTCCATAAGGACTCCGATCGGGTGCTCGGGATTCATTCGGAACCCCGTGCATGCGAAAAATCAATCCTACCCTATAAAATTTAGCATTAAAGACTCAATGGAACCATCTAAATTCCCATCAAAGGTCATTTTGACAAAAATATGGGTCCTACATACAAGGTTCCATTTTCACTAAAACCCACCCAATAGACCAAAACTAGCTCAGAAGCCTCGGGATTCGAAGCAAGGGTTCTCCTTGACTAAAATCGATATTATGGAGCTAACAAAACCATAAAAATTTCCATCCTAGACTATTTGCTTGATGTTTTGTCCCGAGACCATTTTCTCAATTTTAAGAGCTCTAAAATAGGAAAATGACTATAAAAATCAAACGAACTGCACGATAACCGAACTGTCAGTACCAGCAAGTCATGAATGACTTGGGGAAGCTATAGGAAAGTTCTAAATGAAAAAAAAGTTTATGAAAAAGTATAAAATGACCTAGAGGGTCATTATAAATAAAAAGTCTAATATTCTCTCATTTGGCCCAATGATCACATAACACAAATATTTAGTGACATATTCATTAATTGCACTTAGAATAAATTTCTTCTATTATGTCCATCATACATACCAAAAGACGACAAACAAGTTACTTATGCAAGATTTATTTTAGTATTCAACCAATTTACACAGGCTCTGCACATTCTTTTTGGTTAAATTAGAACATGCTAATAATTTCTATATATGATAACGGATAAATATTATTTATTTTATTTTTGCAAGTCTTGAGGAGCGAAAATTCTAATAAAATTTGCTTAACAACTTAATGGGTCCTACATACACACACACACACACACACACACATATATATATATATATATATATA
Source organism: Capsicum rhomboideum (assembly GCA_031232105.1). NCBI lineage: Eukaryota > Viridiplantae > Streptophyta > Magnoliopsida > Solanales > Solanaceae > Capsicum > Capsicum rhomboideum. The sequence goes on from CP124716.1 coordinate 140,401,373, forward strand.
TATATATATATATACATGTAATGCATATCAGGATCTTGAACATAACATTATTACATATAAACATTACTGAAAACATACATAAGAAGGAAGCCATTATCGTAAGAAAAAGCATTGATTCAAATTGTTTTCCACCTCCTTGTTCTAACCTTACATTACCGTCACTGATGAAAAAGTGTAGAAATATGTGGTAACCCTAATGAGTGAAGGAAGGACCAATTTATAAAGATTAAGACTTAATCTGGTACATCCATTAAGTAACTGATCTAACAAAAAAGATTTATTGTTCATTAAATATTAATCATGGATTTTACGTTAATTGGGTGACACAAAAAATTAATAAGAAGTATAACATTCTCTCATTTGGCCCAATGATCACATAACATCAATATTCAGTGACATATTCATTAGTTGCACAAAAAATAAATTCATTATATTATACTCATCATACATATCATAGTATGACAAATCTGTTACTTATGCAAGATTTATTTTACTATTTAACCAATTTGCACATGCTCTGCACATTCTTTTAGGTTAAATTAGAATATGTTGATAATTTGTATATATGAGACCGAATCAATATTCTTTCTTTTATTTCTATAAGTCTCAAGCATCGAGAAATTTTTATAAAATTCACTTAGCAACTTAATGGGTATGACATATTCATACACACGTAATGCATATCGGGATCTTGAACATAACAATCATACATATAAGCATTACTAAAAACATACATAAGGAAGAAGAATTATCGTGAGCAAAAGCATTGATTCAAATTATTTTCCACCTCCTTGTTCTAGCCTTACATTATCATCAGTGATGGAAAAGTGTAGAAATATGTGGTAACCCTAATAGGTGGAGGAAGGACCAATTTAGAAAGATTAAGACTTAATCTGGTACATCCATTAAGTAACTAATCTAACAGACAAGATTTATTCTTCATTATCATGGATTTTACGTTAATTGGGTCACACAAAAAATTAATAAAAAGTATAACATTCTCTCATTTGGCCCAATGATCACGTAACATCAATATTCAGTGACATATTCATTTGTTGCGAAAAAAATAAATTTTCTTATTTTATGCTCATCATACATATCATAGTATGACAAACCTATTACTTATGCAAGATTTATTTTATTAATCAACCAATTTACACATACTTTGCACATTCATTTTGGTTACCTTTGAACATGTTGATAATTTGTATATATGAGACCGGATCAATATTCTTTCTTTTATTTCTACAAGTCTTGAGCATCGAGAAATTCTAATAAAATTCACTTAGCAACTTAATGGGTCGGACATATATATACACACGTAATATATATCGGGATCTTGAACATAAAATCTTACATAGAAGAAGTACTAACAATATACATAAGAGGAATAAACTATCGTGAGCAAAAGCATTGATTCAAATTGTTTTCCACCTCCTTATTCTAGCCTTTCATTACCGTTAGTGATGGAAAAGTGTAGAAATATGTGGTAATCCTAATAGGTGGAGGAAGGACAATTTATAAAGATTAAGACTTAATCTGGTACATCCATTAAGTAAGTGATCTAACAGACAAGATTTATTCTTCATTAAATATTAATCATGGATTTAACGTTAATTGGGTCACACAAAAAATTAATAAAAAGTCTAGCATTCTCTCATTTGGCCCAATGATCAAAAACATCAATATTCAGTGACATATTCATTAGTTGCGCAAAAAATAAATTTCTTATATTATGCTCATCATACATATCATAGTACGAGGAACTTGTTACCTACGCAAGATTTATTTTTTTGTTCAACTAATTTGCACATGCTCTGCACATTCTTTTTGGTTAAATTAGAACATGTTGATAATTTATATGTGATGTGACATGAAATTATGGCACTTGATATGCTTAAAATGGTGAATATTTGTAAGTACAAGGGTTTTCCTATGTGGATATAATGGGTTTTTTGGTATTTACAAATCAAACAAATCCAGAAAAGTGGAGTGCTGGATTTTGGACAGAAAAAGGGCGTCAAATGACCATTGCCAAGACTGTGGGATATAAAGATATTCGTACTTAGGCAGAGTATGAAGTAGCATCGAAGTGACTCTTAGATAGTGATCATACAAAAGCTCACACGATCGTACATGGATCATACGCTCGTACCACCTGGTTGTGGAAAGGACCTCCTAAAAGCATGCCTATAGGAGCTATGTATAACGAGGATCAGACAATAAGATCCCATGATCGTACCTAGATGTGATGGTCATACCATGAGGTCGTGGGATTGAAGGTCACAAGTTAAGTCTGCAGGAGTTAAAGTGCAGGCTAATCAGACGTCCGCATGGTACAGTCATGAGAAGATGTCATGGACTCGTACTGAGGGCCGTACCATTAAAGACCTGAAGATGAAAAAGTCCATGAGAAAAACACTAGTGCCAAAGGACGATCGTGGTATCTAATCATGATCGCAGCTCCCACTCGTCCGAGATGACCGACTCAAATTTCCTATTTTATTTAAGATAGGTTTTATTTTATCTATAAATACTCTTGTTAGTTTTATTGTATGAGGTTACGTTCTATTACATTTCTGTAAGCTTCTAAGGAGTACTTTTGGTTTTGAAATTTCAAAAACATTGATCTTAGGGTTTTAATTCAAAGTGAGATTTTGAAGTTTTTCTTGTTGTTCTTGTAAGTTCATAATTATGCTTTCTTCTATGAATCCTTCTTGTGTCCTTGGAAATATGATTAGATAAATACAAAAATTAAAGTTGTGGAAACCATGACGGATTAACAATGTAGGGTTCATAGTACAGAGTAATCTTCAATCGGTGTTCATACGTGTATTGATTGTTTCCTTGGGATTGAATGCTTTTTGATGGTGCACAACATTAGAACTCACCTAATCTATATTCTGGATGAAAGGATGAATACAAATGGGAAGAAGGGAACAAACAAAAGAGACTTGGAGCTATCAACCTCCACTTAATAGCTTGAGCCGATAATTCGGGATAGCTATCTGGGATCCAAGGTAGGGGTTAGTAATGCAGGATCAGGAGAAGAGAAAACTTACTTAAGGATACTTCTTAGACAAGAGCGTAAAGCTATTCTAAGTATACATAGCCTATTGATTCTGCATCTTGAACATCAGGAGGAGTTACGAAGAACGAAGAACCTATGGAGTTATTAAGTTATTGGATAACACAGTCTAGTGCTTTTCTCATATTGATTTTAAATCCAACCAACCAACAACTATTACTGTTGAATTATTTATTTACAAATCCCCCTTTTTTTTTTACTGGAAATCATTATTGATTTCCTTGACAAAACATCTTGATTGATATTTTGACCTATTCTCTGTGGGATCGACCCTAACCTCATTGGGTTCTATATTTGATCAACGACCGCTTTATGCTTTGTTTAGAGGTGTAATTTGGGTGACATCAAATTTTGGCTCCATTACCGAGGAATATGATTATGGAGTTGATTTGATTGTATTTGTTGGGGTTATTAGTTACTATTTCTTGATTTTACTTTTATTTTATTTTTAGGGTGCACATCAGTGTATGCCCAGTATTCAGAGTCTAGGCAATCCCCTTATTCCACTTGATATGAAACTTGAGAGAACTCTGAGAAATAATTGAAGGATGGTTAACAAAGGAGTTCATGATCCAGCAGCCCTACTTGAGGGCATTAACAATGATCCAGCACTCCTAAATCATCCACTACACCAGTACGAGGGTTAAGAGACTATAGAACAGATAATAGCTTAGTTGATGGTTGAGAAGAATGCTAGACAAGAAACTATCAGACGAGCAGCCAGGAAAGAAAGGGCTAGACAAGATAAGGCAAATTGTCTAGCTGCACTTGATGATCAAGAGAGATAGAAAAGGCATAAGGTAAAATAACCTACACAACAGCCTCTAAAACAGTATCTGCCTCAATATGAGGATCCGGAGAAAGATTTGGACTATTTGGAGTAGGTGGAAACAGGTGCTATCATTCCACCAGAATTACCTCCTAGGACTAAGTTTGATATCACGAGTGCCATGATTCACTTACTGAACTTGAAAGGGGTGTTTGCAGGCCTTCCCAATAATGATGCAAATATGCATGTAATTAATTTTGTTGGGATTTTCACATCTTATAGTCTACCTGAAGTGAACCAAGAGGCAATCAAACTAAGCCTTTTTCTATTATCTTTAATTGGAGAGGCCACACTATCTCTAGCAGAGCTAACACGAGGATCGATCACTACTTGGAATGAATTACAGACTTAGTTTTGGAAAGATTCTTCCCACCTTCAAAAATGTTACAGCTTAAGGATGAGATTTATAATTTCAAATAGTTACATTTGGAGGCATTGTATGAGACATGGTTGAGGTTCAAGAAGAAGCTATAGAGTTTTCAAAACCACGGGATGACTAGTATAAACTTACTTGAGATCTTCTATAGAACCTTGAATTCTAATACCAAGGTGTTATCAGACATAATCACTGGTGGAGCATTCATGCGTCTACATTCGGAGCATGTTTCTGAGATCCTAGATAATATCACAAAACCCAACCGAGGCTGGCATACTAGGGATGTAGATAGACCCACAGGTACTTACGTAATTGGAGCATCCGCAAAGCAGAGAGCACTAGATTAGATAGTAGCCCAAGAGCTAGCACAACTGAGGACTAAAATTAGGTTGTTGACTAAATAATTTGCAGCATCCAAAGATGAAGAGGTATATGCAATTGATTTACAAGGCAAGACACCCAGATATGAAGATTCAGATTTTGATGAGGAGGCAAAAAATCTAGATAGAGAAGTAGCAGGTTTCTGATCCAAGGGCCAAGGGTCTAACCAAGACAATTAGAACTCCCAGCAAGAAAATCAAGGTTAGAACTACTATAGAGACAACAATTAAAATAACTCTAGGTATAGAGATAGAGATAGGGATCTAGATGGTGATTGGAGGAGAAAAGATGACTACAAGGATAAGAGTGACCTTTACGTTCCACTACGGAATCGTGATGTGGGTTTGAGAAATTTGAGGATGAAATACATGCTTGAAAAGGTTGTGATAGGAGTAGAGAAGATGAAAGACTACCTTAAGGAGATTAAGGTGGATATTTCGGGTATGAATCAGAAAGTTGAATCACATGTTACCGCCATCAAATAGCTTGAGCAACAGTTTGGTCAAATTTCTGTGGTATTAAACCAGTGTCAACAAGGTACACTCCCAGGCAACACCATCTAAAATCAAAAGAATAATGGTAATTGCTTGGCTATTACTACTCGGAGTGGTAGGATAATCACTGATCCTCCTATGCCTGTAATAGTTGATGATGTGGTAGAACTAGTGATAGTAGATGATAAGAAAGTTGTTGACTCTAAAAAAGTAGTGGTGAATGATAACACACCTATAAATTCTCAAGTTGATAATTATAAGGCTAAAGCAAGACAGGGAAAGGACAAGGAGATCACGTAAGTATTGACTCCCATTCTGTGACCTCCTCTTCATTTTTTGTAAAGACTAAAGAAGAAAGCGGAAGAGGAAAAATACTAAAAGTTTATTTCTATGCTGAAGGAGTTGACAGTGAATATCCCTTTAGTTGAGGCACTTGAACAAATGCCTAGTTACGTAAAGTTTATAAAGGATTTGGTGACTAAAAAGAGGACAGTGAGTTTTTAGCCCGTTGATAATATGCACCATTGTAGGGCAATAGCCTCTAGATCTTTGGTGGAGAAGAAGGAAGACCTAGGAGCATTCATAATTCCATACACTGTTAGGTGTTTCAACTTCGCAAAAGCTTTGTGTGACTTGGGTACTAGCATAAATCTGATGCCACTAGAAGTTTAAAAATAGTTAAGGTTAGGGTCTCCTAAACTGACTTCGATGAGACTTCTCATGGCAGACAAAACTGTGATAAATCCAATGGGAATCATATGTGATGTCCCGGTGAGGGTTGCATCCTTTATCTTTCCAGCTAATTTGGTCATCCTTGACTGTGAGGTTGACTTCGAGGTTCCTATTATATTAGGGAGACCATTTCTTGTGTCTGGGTATGCATTGGTTGATTGGATACTGGGCAGATGAAGTTTTGGTTGAATAGCGAGCAAGTCACTTTTAATGTGTGCTAGTCCATAAAGAAGCCAAAGAATATGAGGGTGATTTCTATGATTGATACAGTCGACGAGGATGACTTGGTAACTCCCATTGAGGAGAGGCTTGTAGTTGATGCCTATGTTGTAGCAATCATGAATTTCAAGGGTTATGATATAGAAAGTTATGATGAGATGGTGAGTGCACTTGAAGGTAGGGGTTCATATAATTATGCACCAAAAAAGTTAGATTTTGACTTGAAGAATAGAGTGACCCCACTAGCTCGGTCGTCTATTGAGGAGACTCCGATTTTGGAACTTAAAGCTTTTCCATCCCATCTTTATTATGCGTTCTTGGGAGCCAATAATACTTTGGTGGTTATTATTGTAGATGATTTGGTAGATTGTCAAGTTGAGGCTCTGGTTTCTGTTTTGAAGTTGTTTAAAATGGCCATTGGTTGGTCCATTGTTGATATCATTTGGATTTCACTCAAAATTTACACACATAAAATACAAATTAAGCTGGATTATGTGCCTATTATTGTGCATCAACAGAGATTGAATCTGCCTATGTAAGAGGTAATGAATAAACAAATCATCAAGTGGTTGGATGCAGGTGTGGTTTATCTAATTTTAGACAGCAAATGGGTAAGCCCGATCCAATGTGTCCCGAAGAAGGGTGGAATCACTATGGTTCCAAATAAGAAGAATGAGATTATTCTGATGAGGACAATCATGGGTTAGCGTGTATGCATGTACTGTAGGAAGTTAAACTCTTGGACTGAGAAAGATCACTTTTCGATGCCTTTCATAGATCAGATATTAGACCAACTTGCTGCTAGAGGTTGGTATTATTTTTTGTATGGATACTTGGGGTATAATCAGATTTATATTGCTCCTGAGAACCAAAATAAGACCACTTTCACTTAACCAAATGGGACATTCGCGTTTAAGAGAATGCCTTTTGGTTTGTGTAATTCACCAACAACTTTTCAGCGTTGCATGATGGCAAGTTTTTCTGACATGGTTAAGGACACTATTGAGGTGTTCATGGATAACTTCTCAGTTGTTGGAGACTCTTTTGAAGTTTGTTTGGCACATCTTGCCAATGTTTTAAGGAGATACGAGGAGTGTAACTTGGTCCTAAATTATGAGAAGTGTCATTTCATGGTTAAAGAAGGAATAGTGCTTGGTCAAAAGATTTCAAAGAAGGGGATTGAAGTTGACAAGGCAAAGATTGAGGTGATTTAAAAGTTCCCTCCACCAATTTCTGTGAAAGGGATTCGTAGCTTTTTGGGGCATGCGGGTTTCTATAGATGATTCATCAATGACTTCTCTAAAATCGTTAATCCATTGTGCATGTTATTATAGAAGGAGGTGAAATTTGTGTGTGATGATGTGCGTCTAAAGGCATTCAAGTTCCTGAAGGAGAAGTTGATTTCAGCCCTTATTATTGTGTCTCCTGAATGGTCTCTGACGTTCGAGGTTATGTATAATGATAGTGGCATGGCACTAGGTGCAGTCCTAGGCCAAAGGAAAGAGAAGATTTTACATACCATCTACTATGCTAACAAAGCACTTAACCCTACACAGAAAAATTACACTATGACTAAATAAGAGCTGCTTGTTGTGGTATTCGAGTTTGAGAAATTTTGGCCTTATTTGCTTGGCATGAAAGTGATTGTGCATACTAACCATGCAGATATTAGGTACCTTATGGCAAATAAGGATGCAAAACCAAGATTGATTCATTAGTTACTTTTGTTGCAGGAATTCGACTTTGAGGTCAAGGACCAAAAAGGGACTAAGAATCAAGTGACTGACCACTTATCACGCCTCGAAGAGGAAGCCATGCTGAAGCTAAAGGATAACCTTGAGATCTATGATACTTTCCCAGATTAGTAGGTACTAGCCATATCACAAGATTTGATTCCATGGTATGCAGATTTTGCAAATTATTTAGGAAGTGATGTGGTTCCTGAAGACTTGTGGTATCACCAATGTAAGAAATTTTATGTATGGCGTGAGGAAGTTCTTCTGAGATGAGTCATACCTATTCCGAAGTTGTGGAATGGAGTGGTGCAGAGATGTATTCCTAAAATGGAGATGATGAATATCTTACAGGCATGTAATTCGTCTCCAGTTGGGGGTCATCATAGTGGTGCGCAGACTACACACAATATCTTGCAATGTGGGTACCATTGGCACACTATTTATAAAGATGCACACAACTATGCTAAGGCATGTGAATAATGACAAATACAAGGAAACATCTCGCAAAGGCAAGAGCTTCAAATGACACTATTCGAGAGCTTGAGTTGTTTGATGTATGGGGCATTGACTTCATGGGAACTTTTGTGACTTCACATGGTATGAAGTATATTTTGGTGGATGATTACTATGTTTCAAAATGGGTAGAAGCGGTTGCACTTCCAAACAACGAAGGGAAAAGTGTCATAACATTTTTGAAGCGGAATATCTTTTCCAGGTTCGAGATGCCGAGGATTATCATTAGTGATGGAGGCTTATATTTTTTCAATCGTCAATTCAAATCCTTACTTGAGAAATATGGTGTGAAATATAAGGTAGCAACACCTTACCATTCTCAGACAAACGGGTAGGTTGAGGTCTCAAATCATGAGATCAAGTCCATCTTGGCAAAGACTATGAATACTAATAGGAAGGATTGGGTGAGAAAGTTAGATGACGCCAGCACTCAAGACTCCTATTAGTACTTTTCCTTATCTGCTCATGTATGGTAAAGCATGCCACTGACCTGTTAAACTTTAGCATAAGGTGTTGTGGGCTTTGAAGAAGCTAAAACTTGGGTGGAGCGATGCATCCAAATTAAAACTAGAGTAGCTAAATGAGATGGATAAATTTTGTCTCCGAGCCTATGAATGTTCAACATTGCAAAAAGAGAAGATGAAGCTATACCATGATCACAAAATCGAGAAGAGAGAATTCACCATCGGCGATTTGGTATTGCTTTTTGAATCTAAGCTGAAGTTGTTTTCGGGCAAGTTGAAGTCAAAGTGGAAGGGGCCATATAGAGTGACTAGAGTGTTTCCCTATAGTGCACTCAAGCTAGAAAATATAAAGGGCCAGAAGTTTAAGGTGAATGGCCAAAGTGTGAAACACTATCTCGGGTCCATAAATAAGGTGAAAGTAATATGTGATGTGGATTTAGATGGTGCTTGAGATGTCAAGCACACCTAAGTCATGTCGCGAGGTTAAATCAGGAGATTCATGGGAGGCAACCCATGGGCTAAGTGTTGAAAACTGAGTAACCAACTTAGCCACGTCGTGCCATGACATTAAATCAAGCGCTTCTTGGGAGGCAACCCATGATTTTGTAATTTAAAAAGTTATAGGGTAATGTGTGTTACATGTGCAGGGATTGTGCAAAAAAGAAAGTGCAGAACTGGACTAAGTACTAAACCTATGAAAGGATTGTACAACCGTAACAATATCCCACTATCGTAGGATCAGTCATCTGCATAAGATATACAAAAGTCCAGAGGGATGTCATTTAGGAGTGATCCTATGATTGGTCATCACGATCGTACCTGGATATCAAGATCGTGGTTCCAATCGTCTGATCAAACTCCTGAAAACCGATATTTAAGACATCAAACCTATAATTTTATAGAACAGTCGTGGTTACATATCATGGTAGTCTTTAAGGCTCATAGGTTCCCAGGTAAGTTTTCTTAAATCCTCTTTGTACAATAAGAAGTCACGATTATGGTTTGATAGCATGATCGTAGGAGATGATCATCTGTTGAGTCCACTTAAATACATAAGACCCAAATCGACCCAACCCGACCCAATCGAATTTAAAACCCTTAAACTCGATTACCCCTATTTCACTCTACATTTTCCTAAGCTAAGCAATAATTGATTCAAGGCAAGAATTCTAACAAAAATTTACCTCGTGCTTGCATATTTTACAATCCTCTATGCTTAATCCCATTCCCGATCTCACAAATTGATTTTCATATTGAACACTTCATTGTAAGTAAATTATTTACCCCATAAATGTTCTATTTAGTACCACAACTGTTTACTTCATAATTTAAATTGCATAGAACAAGTATGGGTGATTGGGTGTATTAGGGTTACCTGTGGGTATTGGTTTTGCATAAACAAAATAAAGGGGCAGTCTTGAGTACCCTGTGTTAACAAAATAATTGATCAATAACGATTGAAAATAGGGTCAATTGGTGTTTGAATAATCTGGTAAGTGTTAGTGCACCCACGATTGTGGGTGCCAGTATTAAGATTGTAATAGCTCATTATATGACCACATCCCACAATCATCCTATCAAGGTACAAGCATGGTATGTGATCGTCTGATGTGACATACTCTCAGAAGGTACTATTGTGCCTTCATTACACGATCATAGGGCAGGTTCTTCTGATGTGATGTTTTTACAGTGTTTTTAGGGGATTCTTCATACAATCGGAAGATATGATTGTACCTTTATTGCACGATCGTAGGAAGGGTTGTCTGAGTAATTCCAGCACCTATACCACTATTTTAATTTTGAGTTTAATCTTTCTTATACAGGTATAATGGAACCCAAGTCATAGAACAAGTTAAAGGACATCTTTGAGAAGTGGGTACCCAAAGACACAGCTCCAACCTCGGAGAGTGAGTCTGAAAGCTCAAATGGGCCTGAGGTGAACCTTTCCACCAGTATTTCTGCTGATAAAACCTCTCCTCAGACCACTAGAGCAAAGATTAAGAAAATTGAGAAGGCCAAATACACTGCTATATCTATGGCTTTGGTGCCCGTAGCTACCCCTATCAACCTTCCCCAATCTAAAGAGGTAGGGAAAAATAGCCAATAAGATGAGGGTGAGTATGATGGTGCTGATGAGGAATAAGTTCCTTGAAGGAGGAGGAAGCATCAACCTCGAATCCTACGAGGGTGATACTACTGCTGACCCACTCCCAAGGGGTACTGATTTGAGGTGCTGGAGTGTTCCAAACTCCAGAGACTATTAAAGGACAATGGGAACCAAAAGAGGAGCATCCAAGAGGAACCCCACATCTTGCTTGAATCATTGCAAAAATTCCTGGAGGTGGTCTAGGTATTTGAGAGATACAATTTAGAATGGATAACTAGCCACTCCACATCTATGGCCCAAAACTAGTGAAGGAGTTTTATGCAAACTATTTTGCTACACTAAAAAACATAACTCCTTCCATAAAAGACAAAGATATGAAGAAGAATCCCCGGCTTGAGATAGCGGTGGTACGGGGTGAGAAAGTTGATATATCTATTAAGGTCATCACTAAAGCCTTGTTTAGAAATGTGTTTGAGCTGTTGGAAGAGACTCCAGAATATGATTTCCAGATGAAAGACTTGAAGAGGGTAAAGATGTTGACCCTAGATAATAATTTGATGCATTATAAGTGGTTGGCGGGCCATATTATGGAAGCTGGAGAAATATGCACCATGGGTCAATGGGGATATGATATATAAGCATAAGTTGAAGTTCACCCCTAAGGCAAGGTGGTCGATTGTGAGGCACCATATAGCACCCACGGCCAATGACAACACATTAGGTACCACAAAAACTTGCCTCATAGGAGCTTTTATGGCAGAGTTGGAGCTGAACATTCCACACATTATTGCGGAGGAGATTCAGGATTTAGTGCTGCAGTTCAGCACCACTTTGTCATTCCCATACTTGATCACATAGTTGTTATAGGATTTAGGTGTTCTTATCCCCACAGTTAATAGATTTTAGCAGCCAACAAAGACAACATATTTGGTGATGATTAAAGATTTGAGAAACCCGGTGGCTCCATCCTAGGGGCCTCTTCCAAATTTACCACCAAAGGTTGCAGGGGGTGCCCCCGCAAGTGAGATACCGATAGCTGCAGATGGTGACACATCATCTTCTTCAAAGCTAGCTACAACACCTTTAGGTGCCCATCTATATACTGTAGTTAGATACACAATGATTTTGTCTACTCAGCTGAAGAAGATTATAAGGACACAACTCTTGCATGATGCTCGACTATGAAAGTTGGAGATAGGGGTAAACCCCTACATAGCTGATGAGATTAAAGTAGCAACATGGGTGGTTCATACCCGCTTTGATAGATTTAAGATATGGATAACAGCTAAGATTATGGAGGTCCAAGCTCCAGATATGGGTGCGATTACTATTAACTTGGCTGCGTTGAAGGAAGCAGTCAAGAAGTTGACTGAGCAGATAGTCCTAGCTGCACCTCCTCCACCTCCCCCTATGCTCTCCTTGGTAGATCTACTAGTAGACCTAGACTTTCTAGTTCCTAAGTTTTACATACAGGCCCTAGTAGTTGCGGGCAATAATTGTAATGCTGAAGAGACAAACGATGATTTGCATCCTTGGAAGAAGAAGAGGAGAGGTAAGAAGAGTGAAAAGAAGAAGAAGAAAAAAAAATCAAAAGACAGTGCACAGACCTCTGAGGTAGTGATTTTAGAAGGTGTTGAGATTAAACTGACTATGGAGGTGGTAGCCCAGACTGGTGGGGGTACGGAGTCCACCCCTATTACATTATTGAGTGCACGGGCTACCACCGATGCCCACATATCAGATAGTGCCCCGGCCAGAACTGAGGCCATGAGAAGAGATATTGATGGAGAGATCCCATATGGACCCCAATAAAGCAGAGTATGCCAGGCTTCTAGTGCACCACATGTATGTACCTTAGCCTATTCTTTATATTTTCTATATTTTCATGCAATAGGGATATTGCATGATTTCCAAGTTGGGGTGGGGTTGTACCACAGTTGAGGGTTTTTGTTATCGTGTTTCTTTTCCCTTAGCTGTGCTATCTTAGTTAGAACCAGAATGTTTAAGTGTTTTTATTTAGTTTTTGTGTGTTTTTGTGTTATGTGTGTAACATAGAGAAAATTGAGAAAACTTGGTGCAGTCAAAATAAAAAGAGCATGCAAACTGTTTTTGAATGATTTAAATGATACCCCTCCCCAAAAAAAAATAATTTATGTGTTGTATGTATGCTTACTTTAATTGTAACCAATGTTTAGATCTCGTCATGGCATTAGGATTGTTAGTGTGATAACCTGACCTAACTAGCTTGAACTGGATAGGTAGCAACTGAAATGATGGCTTGAGCTAAGTGAGTGTAAGGTTTTACCTGGTCGGTGTTTGTATGATCTAGAACTTGCCCGGTTAGTCTTACTCAAGTCGTAGGATAGAAGGTTAGGAAAAGATCATAGGTTGTTCTTAAAACAACCACTTAAAGCCTAAAAGAGCCAATCAAATGAATAAATATCCCTTGAACCCTAAATTGAGCTTAAATAGACCCTTTTCTTTGAAACTAGCCTATTCACATCTTGATTTTTATAATAAACCTTCTTTGGCCTTGTTCCTTCCTTGGACACTGGGCACTTCAACTCATGCAAATCGCTTATGTTGAGGGTGGCTATCGTAGGGGTGAGTAAAAGATTGGTTGTGCCAAAAATGTTAGTGGAAAAGAAAAAGGGACTCGGGTGCAGTGTGATCAGAGAAAGAAAAGAAAAAGAAAAGGTTTGAAAAGAAAAGTAAATAAAAAAGAAAAAAAAAGCAAGAGAAGAGAAGTTAAGAAAATAAAACCGCACCCGGGGTCTGAAAGATTGGAAAAGATAAGAAAAGGGAGATGAATAAAAGAAAGTAGGAAAGTGGAGTAAGAAATAGTGTAGTTCCAAGGAGGATTAAGTCACTTTAACCATATGTACCATACTCAACCCCAAGCCTACATTACAAACCAATGAAAGTTCTATAGTGATCCTAACCCGATTGTCTGAAAGCTAGGGCGCAGAAAATAAAGGCAAGCCTATGGTATCAAATGTACATGGCCTGACTTTTTTGTGAGAGTTAGAGATTTGTTTCAATCCCGATTTGTGATACTCATTGAATAAACTGAGTGTTGGGACTTCTTTGATGTGAGGGCATAAGGGGTTGCATTTTTGTTGCAGCTTATTTGGGTAGTACAATTTGTTTAAGTGTTAGGTCGTCTCCTGATAACGTGATGCCATTTCTTGATAGCGTTGTGTTATGGTGGATGGTTTGTGTATATACAGTGTTTGTTGAGTTTGAAAAGGTTGGAGGGTGTTTAACTATGTTTTGTTGATGTATGTTGTAAATGGTTTTGTAAAAATTTAACTGTCGTAGTCTTCTTGGTTTTTGTAAATAGTTTTGTAACAATTTGACTACCGTAGTCTTCTTGGTTTTTCTCTTAGTTAAGCATTCTGATAGTATAGTGTTTTTGTTTACCTGAAGACATACAAACGGTCTAAGCCGAGGGTGTTGATGTTCCATGAAATTACGACACTTAAGACACATAAAACAGTGAATATTTGCAAGTACAATGGTCTTTCTACGTGGATATAATGGATTTTTGGGTGTTTGTAGGTAAAACAGGTCTGGAAGAGTGGAGTACTGAATTTTGGACAGAAAAAGGGCATTAGACAACCATTTCCATGACTGTGGATCTAACCACGGTTGTACTTTGGAATCGTATGAAGAAGCAGAGAAGTGACTCTTAGATGGTGATCGGATGGAAGTTCCCACTATCGTACATATATCATACGAATGTACCACCTGATCACAGGAAAGACCTCCTGAAAACATGTCTGTAGGAGCTAAGTATAAATAGGATCAAACGATAAGGTCCCACAACCATACCTAGATGTGAGGTCGTACCGTGAGGTCATTGGATTGTAGGCCAGAAGTTAAGTCTGCAGGATTTGAAGTGCAGGTTGATCAGACAACCGCATCGTACGGTCATGAGAAGATGTCACGGAGTCGTACTTAGGGTCGTACCATTAAATACCTAAATATAACAAAGTTCATGAGCAAACCACGAGTACCAAATGACGATCATGGTATCTAACCACGATCATACCTCCCACTCATCCTAGATGACCGACGCAGATTTCTTATTTTGTTTAGGATAAGTTTTATTTTATCTATAAATACTCTTATTCATTTTATTGTATGAGGTTATGTTCTATTATATTCTTGTAAGGTTCTAAGGCATACTTTTGGCTTTGGAATTTCAAAAACATTGATCTTAGGGTTTTAATTCAAAGTGAGATTTGGGAGTTTTTCTTGTTGCTTTTGTAAGTTCATAATTATGCTTTCTTCTATGAATCATTCTTGTGTCCTTGAAATTATGGGTAGATTAACACCACAACTAGGGTTGTTGAAACTATGACAGATTAACAACGTAGGGTTCATAGTATGGAATATTCTTCAATCGGTGTTTATACGCGTATTGATTGTTTCCTTGGGATTGAATGCTTTTTTACGGTGAGCAACTTTAGAACTCACCTAATCTGTATTATGGGTGAAAGGATAAATACAGATGGGAAGAAGGGAACAAATAATAGAGACTTAGAGCTATCAACCTCCACTTAATATCTTGAGACGATAATCTAGGATAGCTATCTGTGATCCAAGGTAGGGGTTAGTAAGGCAGGATCAAGAGAAGAGAAAACTTACTTGAGGATACTGCTTAGACAAAAGTGTAAACCTGTTCTAAGTATACATATCCTATTGATTATGCATCCCGAACACTGAGAGAAGATACGAAGTATGAAGAACGTATGGAGTTATGAAGTTATTGGGGAACACAGTCCTAGTGCTTTTGTCATATTGATTTTAAATCCAATAAACCAACAATTTTTACTGCTGATTTTTTTATTTACAAATCTCCCTATTTTACTGGAAATCATTATTGATTGCCTCAACATACATCTTGATTGATATTTTCACCTCATTGGGTTCTATATTTGATCAACGGTCGCTTTATGCTTTGTTTAGAGGTGTAATTTGGGCGACATTAGCATGTATGAGACCGGATCAATATTCTTTGTTTTATTTCTGCAAGTCTAGAACATCGATACATTCTGTCATGACCTAACCCACAGATCATGCCAGACCTACTCAACTCTATTATAGATAGGAGAACCTTTACTACCCAACCATTCAATTATTGCAGAAGGCATTCTTAAACCTTAAGCATAAATAAATCCAGGAATAAATAACCTTTCTTTTTTAACAATAAAACTTTATTCCAAAAATATACATTGCGGAATTCTATTAAACAACTTCCCAGAACCTAGTCTAAACTGGTACAAGAGCACTAAACAAATTGGGGAATGACCCGAGACATAGCATTCGTGTAGGAGTAGAATAACAGGAGTTGTTGTAGAATAAATGCCATTGTACCTATAGAAACTCCAAATGATGTGCAACATGGCTATATCCCGAAATGGAGGTATAGTAAGTGTAGTATCAGTAAAACCACACATAATGGTAGGTATCATCGGAAGACCAAGGTTAGAAATATATAATAACATATAACAAACAAGAAGCGATCATAACAAGCATACAGGTTAATATCTAAACATACTTAACTTACTTCAACTTTCAAAACCTACCATCTTTTGTTTGTTTAAGCAATACTACTTTTACCTTAGAGAGATATTAACTAACTATATTCTAGGGATTAATCTAACCCATAATTCTTATGCACTTACCTTATTACAGTAACTCTATATACTTCTCTCTTTCTTTCTCATTAATCTTCTTATTGGACAACCCCCAGTCCTTATTATACTACCATTAACCATAGGGATTGCAACCACAAAGACAATAGATAATATCAACAACCTTACAATAAAGGGCCCTACAATACACCTCATGTAAATAACTGTATACACAGGGGAATAGGATTTATACACTATCTAAAACATATTATGTGTTCATATTTTGCTGCAATGACAATTACAACCATTAACGTAATCGGTCCACTCAAGAAACTATAATACCTCATCAAACAACTAGTTCACACATGGAACTATGATACATCATCAATATAACTCGGTCCACTTAAGGAACCGTCAACAACATATAAATATAAATACGAATTCAAATGCATATGATGAATGTATGTATGCAAGATACACAACTTCTCTTCCCCTTCTCAACTCATCACCATCAACATCAATATCAATATCATCAGCATCATGAACATCATGAGCTCAATATCATCATTATAATTATCATCAAATCAATATCATCAGCATCATGAATATCATGAGCTCAATATCAGCATGCATACCATTAATGTAAATGCAAGATACAGTCAATAATTATAGGTAATTTCTAAAGGCGAATTGCAAACACCCAATCAAAATCAAATGCAAGCAATAGAGAGCAATTGAAATAGTTACAATTAATGACAACTAAGTAAATGCAGTCAATAATCAAAAGTTTATCATTTTAGGTACAACAAATATCCGCTAACAGAGAAAATCACAAGTATGCCCAAAGGCCAATTCACCACTTGCTCAATTGAGCATATCAAACTCCATCCTCAATCACAAACATGTACGAAGACTAATCAATCAAGTATCCATATTAGGAGTTCGCATTCCACCAAGATTGATATCTACACTCTAAATCATCCCCCTATTTCTTTTATCAATCTAGCCCTTTTTTATTCATATTAAAACAGGAAAGTTTAGTGACTAACTAATAACCCCTACACTCAAGTCATCACTTAGTTCAAGGTACTATCCCCTTAATCGATCATTCAACCAATAGGTTCTATTCAACTTATAATTCTAGCTAGAATCATACACCTTTATACAACTTACTTCCTAGGACTTAGTAAACTTGACTTAAAGTTCTTAAGTCATATCATCACCTTCCCTCATCATAATCAATCCTTCTAACTATTTTCTAGCGAGAATACCCCATACTTCAATTATACCCAATATCGAGTTCACTCTTTTTAAGGTATTAAAGACCAGCTCTATAGATTAGAAGGTCACCTAATCTTTTTTTTAGTATTCACATTCATATATTAATGCTATAATTCATAAAGTAAGTCATACAGCACAAACACCCATCAAAGGATCCATACAAAATATAATAATATATAATTATATCATTATTACACTATTTTCATGTTTTATCCATCCTGACTCCGTGTTCGTAGGTCTAGACATGAAATCCCCTATCAACTATAGTTATTACATGCATCTAAACCAAGTCTACTGCACATTAAACCATAACCTACCTCAATCAATGATCTTGGAATAAGTAAGCCACACCATGGATGCTTCTTCCCTTCCTTCAGGCCTTAGAATGCTCAATCATCTAACAAACAAGTAGTTATAAGCGTACTTAATCGATTACTCTTCAAATAAATACTTTAAAAATTTAAAACCACTAATTCTACCATTATTCATGCTCTAAAATATTACCTAAGGGTCAAAGACACATTAACAAGATCTATCATATTCAACCCATCTCTATTAATGAAGTTTCAAAGTTAAAGATTCCATTTTTATTAAATTTAAGGTCCCCAACCATCAAGTTCATATTTTAGAGTCACTAATTCATGTTAGGAATCGTTAATTAATAATTTAGAAGTGATTCTAGGTGATATTAACCCAACCCATAGGTTTTTCCCAAAATCTCATGAGCTTAGGGTTTAAATCCCCAAAAATTCCACCATTAAGGATCGTCCTACTGATTCTAAGGTGTTAAAGGATCGAAATTTGAAAAAGATGACGAAAGAACTTACCTCAACGAAGAATTTTACCCAAGGACATGAAAAATCGCCTCTCTAGGGCTTGGGAACGATGTTTTTGAGTTAAAAATCCAAAAACCATCAAAAATAATATTTAATACTGCCTAGTTACTGCTGCAGCAGAAAAATTACCACTACGGCGGTTAACTTCTCAGCCTATATAGTATTTAGTAAAATTATCATAATATTTTACTCCAAAGGAGTATTAACCAACGGTTGGATGAATTATAAAGAAGACTCAAAGAGCTTATATTTGGTAGGTATTAGGCCCCATAACTCTTTATATTCTAGGAGATATGCTTGTTTGAAGTTGACCTTAGTTTAAACTTAGCTCCAAACTCAATCGATAAGAACACACTTTGTCTTAGGGGTATTGTACGACCTTAGAACATGTCCAATGCACTACCATACTAAAGAATTGGTCCTATAACTTATGGTGAAAGAGGTTATTATTCCTTTATTGCAGATAACCTCAGTAACAATGGAATGGGTTGTTACACAGTTTAATAAAATTCACTCAGCAACTTAATGGGTCTGACATATATATACACATGTAATGCATATCAGGATCTTGAAAATAACAATCCTACATATAAGAATTACTAAAAACATACATAAGGAGAAAGATATTATTGTGACCAAAAACATTGATTCAAATTGGTTTCCACATCTTTGTTCTATCCTTACATTACTGTTAGTGATTGAAAAGTGTAGAACTATGTGGTAACCCTAATTGGTGGAGGGAGGACCAAGTTATAAAGGTTGAGACTTGATCTGGTACATCCATTATGTAACTGATCTAACAGACGAGATTTATTCTTTATTAAATATTAATTATGGATTTTACATTAATTGGGTCACACATAAAATTAATAAAAAATCTAACATTCTCTCATTTGATTTAATGATGATATAACACCAATATTTAGTGACATATTCATTAATTGCGCATAAAATAATTTTTATCTATTATGTTCATCATACATACCACAATATGACATATCAGTTTCTTATGCAAGATTTATTTAAGTATTCAACCAATTTGCACATGCTTTGCATATTCTTTTTGGTCGAATTAGAACATGTTGATAATTTCTACATATGAGAGTGGATAAATATTTTTTCTTTTATTTCTACAAGTCTTGATGATCGAGAAATTCCAATAAAATTCACTTAGCAACTTAATGGGTCCGACATATATATATATATATATATATATATATATACATGTAATGCATATCGGGATCTTGACCATAATAATCTTACATATAAAAAATACTAAAATCATACATAAGAAGGAAGACATTATCGTGAGCAAAAGTATTAATTCAAATTGATTTCTACCTCCTTCTTCTAGGTTTAAATTACCGTCAACAATGGGAAAGTGTAGAAATATGTGGTAACCCTAATGGATGGGGGGAGGACCAATTTATCAAGGTTGGGAATTAATCCGATACATTCATCAAGTAATTGACCTAGCAGATAAGAATTATTCTTCATTAAATATTAATTATGGGTCTTACATTACTTAGGTCACACATAAAATTAATAAAACGTCTAACATCCTCCCATTTGGAATAATGATCACATAACACCAATATTTAGTGACATATTCATTAGTTGCGTGTAAAATAAATCTCTTCTATTATGTCCATCATACATATCATAATATAACAAACTAGTTTCTTATGCAAGATTTATTTTAGTATTCAAACAATTTGCACATTCTCTGCACATTCTTTTTGGTTAAATTAGAACACGTTGATAATTTCTATATATCGGAATGTATCAATATTCTTTCTTTTACTACAACTACTGAGGATCAAGAGATTCTAATAAAATTCAGCTAGCAACTTAATCATATATATATATATATATATATATATATGTAGACTTGATTCAAATAAAAACATAAGGAGGAAGACATTATCATAAGCAAAAGCATTGATTCAAATTGATTTCTACCCCCTCGTTCTAGCCTTACATTACCGTCAGTGATGAAAAAGTGTAAAAATATGTGGTAACCCTAATGGGTGGAGGGAGAACCAATTTATAAAGGTTGAGACTTAATATGATTCATCCATCAAGTAACTGATCTAACAGATGAGATTTATTTTTCCTTAAATATTAATTATGTATTTTACATTAATTGGGTCACCCATAAAATTAATAAAAAATTTAACATTCTCTCATTTGATCCAACGATGACATAACACCAATATTTAGTGACATATTCATTAATTGTGCATAAAATAAATTTTATCAATTTTGTCCATCATACATACCATAATATGACATATCAGTTACTTATGCAAGATTTATTTTAGTATTCAACCAATTTGCCCATGCTCAACACATTCTTTTTGGTTAAATAAATACATTTGATAATTTCTATATATGAGAGTGGATCAATATTTTTTTAATTTCCGCAAGGCTTGAGGATCGAGAAGTTCTAATAAAATTCACTTAGCAACTTAATGGGTCTGACATATATATACATACGCAATGCATATTGGGATCTTGACCATAATTATCTTACGTATAAACATTACTGAAAACATACATAAGGAGGAAGACATTATCGCGAGCAAAAGTATTAATTCAAATTGATTTCTACTTCCTTCTTCTAGGCTTACATTACCTCCAATGATGGAAAAGTGTAGAAATATGCGGTAATCCTAGTGGATGGAGGGAAGACCAATTTATCAAGGTTGGAACTTAATCTGATACACCCATCAAGTAACTTATCTAGTTTATTAGATTTATTCTTAATTAAATATTAATTATGGGTCTTACATTACTTGGGTCACACGTAAAATTAATGAAAAGTCTAACATTCTCCCATTTGGCCCAATGATCGCATAACACCAATATTTAGTGACATATTCATTAGTTGCACATAAAATAAATCTCTTCTATTATGTCCATCATACATACCATAATTTAACAAACTAGTTACTTATGCAAGATTTATTTTTAGTATTCAACCAATTTGCATATACTCTGTACATTCTTTTTGGTTAAATAGAACACGTTGATAATTTCTATATATCAGAACGTATAAATATTCTTTCTTTTACTACAAGTATTGAGGAACAAGAAATTCTAATAAAATTCACTTAGCAACTTAATGGGTCCTATATATATATAAAATCCTACATAAAAATATATAACGACCCTTTTTCCGTAGTTATGATTTAGCCTAGAGTGCAAAAATTCAGGGTAAGATTCTCCCCGAATGAAGCATTTAAAATTTCAGGCTAGGCTAGTCATGAATGAATTCCAAGTATGTTATGATCTAGAAAAGTCCAGTAATGGATAAGGTATTGATTGTGCAATTTGAGACCACAATATGATAGCTAGGGGGTTAAGGAGTTCGTAGAAACCTTCAAAATTTAATTCGGGTTAGTAGAACTCTGGTTATAGTGTTTGACGTAAAGGGGTTAGTTTGAAATGTCAATCTGGGAGTGTGTTGTAAAATTATCAAAAATCTGAGATTGACGAACTTTCTGCCTCACCTAGGCCGCCATAACGGGAGGCAAGCGGCTACCATTGACCCGCTATAGCGGGAATATCGCCATAGCGGGCAAATCCCGCTATAGCAGGGCTGCTATTGCAGGAATTGGGCCACTCTAACAGGCTACACGTAGTTAAATGCAGTTTTTAGCCTTAAAATTTATCATTTTTCATTCCAAACTTGTTCAAGGCCAGGAAAGGGCGATTTAGGACAAAATTCATCAGATTCCATCCAAATTCCTTCATTAAGGTTAGTTAATCCACCTATTTAACTAGTTTTTAGATGATTAATCCTTAGAATCACTAGGTTTTGATTATGGTGGAGTAATTAACTTGACCTAGGTTAATTTTCTGGTGCAAAGTATTGAAAAAAGGTATAATCCTTGTGTTTTAGTTAAAGGTGGATATGTTTTCATTGTAAGGTTAGAATTCACTCTTGCAAAATATGAATTTGATAAAATTAAAGTGGAATGAAGGTAGAAAACCCCTAGAATAAGGGAATAATCATGTTTTTGACCTAGGGGATTATGGGATTAGGTTGTAATCCTTGAATTTGTTAGAACATTGCTTAATTAGTGATTGCATTGTTGTTTTTAGACCATAATAGAGCCCAGGTTGCAAGAAAAAGCAAGGCTTGAATGCTATTGAATGTTAACTTGTTGGATAATTTTACAAGTTGTTGATCACCTAAAATGAGATTATGTAAAAAGGATTATTTTTAAGTGCAAGTGTATTTGAATTATCTCATTATATGATTGTACATGTTATGACATGGTTGGTATGGTGAGATGAACCGGCAAAGGTCATCATCACGAAACTGGTGGATACTAGGAAGTATAAGGGTGGGGACATTGGAATAAGGGTGGTATAACACTGGTTTGAGATAAGGGTGGCAAACAATAGATGTATGGGTTATTGGTACATGGACTGAGCTTGTCCCCTGCAGTTCATGGTTGATGGGCATTTATAAGATTCATAGGATGTGTGTACACGACATTGGTGAGTTTGACAGTTTCATGAGTGGACCAAATTATATTATGATTGTTTATTGGTTCCATGAGTGGACCAAGTTATATTGTTGTTGTTATTTAGATCCATGAGTGATTCGGACTATTGATATACTTGAATTGATTGATTTGGTTTAAGGACAGTAAGGAGGTAAATGTGACAAGTTGAGCTAGTTGTTATGAATCATGTTTGTTGACTTGGTTAAATATTTGTACTTGTTCTAATCTTCTATTTTAATTTCTTAATTATTGATGGAAATACTAAGTGAAGGTATAAATGTTAAGTGTTACATGGTTGCTCTTTTTTTTTATAAATATTTGGTTATGTGGTCATATTTATTGATTTGTGTCGGCCTATGACCCTACCAGTACATAGTGGTTTTGTACTGATACTACTTGTGTTATTCTTTGTGTTGAGTTCAGAGTGTATTTAAGGGACTCAGACGAGATCTCAGTTGTAGACCGTTGCCAACTCCGACTCAAAGGTAAGTTTTATCTTCCAAGCAACCATGGGTCATCTTATGCTATCTTCTTATCCATTTGTTTCAGATATAGACATTTTAGTTGTTCTAGTTTTTGGGTTGTACCCACAGATTATTTTGTTTAGATATTTTGGTATAATGACTTTTTGTTTTGGGGGGCATTTTAGACATTTGACTTATTCCGCACCGTTTCATTTCTTTTGAACCTTTCGAATTATTGTTTGATTATAGAATTATTTTGTTTTATTTAAAATTAGTTAAGTGTTGGTAGTGAGTAATTGGGTTAGATAGTTCTCCCATCGGAGGGTTAGAGTGGGTGCCACTCGCGATGGGGTTTGGGCCGTGACAAAATATTACTGAAAAAATACATAAGGAGGAAGACATTATCGCGAGCAAAAGCGTTGATTCAAAGTGATTTCCACCACCTTGTTCTAGCCTTACATTATCGTTAGTGATGAAAAAATGTAGAAATATGTAGTAACCCTAGTGGGTGGAGGGAGGACTAATTTATAAAGATTGACACTTAATCTGGTACATCTATTAAGTAACTGATCTAACAAACGAGATTTATTCTTAATTTAATATTAATATGAGTTTGACATTAATTGGGTCACACATAAATATTAATAAAAAGTCTAACATTTTCTCATTTGGCCCAATGATCACATAACACCAATATTTAGTGGCATATTCATTACAACAACGACAACAACATACCCAGTGTATTCCCACCAAGTGGGGTCTGGGGAGGGTAAAGTGTACGCAGTCTATACTAATATCACCCAAATTACACCTCGCAATGAAGTATAAAGTGGTCTATGCCAAATACAGAACCCAACCAAGGTTGATATCGATCCCACGACAAATATGGTTAGGATCTAGATCAATGCGGTTATTTAAGTTTTTAGTCATTTATTTTCAATGGGGGGGGGGGGGGGGATTTGAAAGAACAGGTAAACAATTTTTAGTTTGAAGTAACAAGTAAACAAATATTAATTTATATCGAGAAAAATCAATGAGAATGATGAACTAGGATTATGTTTCCCAGGATTACTTAACTCCGTAGGTTCTAGGTACTAGCGATCTATCTAGGTGCTTAGCATGCATAATCGATAGGTTATGTATCATCTAACCGACTATGTTACGCCCCTTGTAGATGACTATCCCCAAGCACAAAGGTTAATGTGTCATGAGTGTTGCATTGTTGACCCCTATCTATGATCCCAATATAGCCTTTCCTGTATCATGGCTCAAAGTTAATTAAATGAAGATAACTTCAAGTCTTGTTGTTGATTCGCTAGTCCTATCCGAATACCCTTGCTACAGTCCATAGTAGGGATAGGATGAGTTCTAATTTTGCTCACCGTCAGAAAGTAATCAATTCCAAAGAAACAATAATACATGCATAAATACGTTCAAGAATTACTATGTACTTTATCCTACTTCGTTAATTAATCATGGTTCCCACAATTCTAGTTGTGAGATTTAGCTACTCATGGCTTGAAAATCACAATTAGAAATCATAGACAAAATCGTAATTATGAACTTACAAATTGAGTAGAATAAATCTGGAATCTTGAATTCTCAAAGAAAAATTTATAAAGATGGAGAAGAAAAGAATAAATCAATTTTCTCTGTCCTCCACGGCGGCTCCAAGCTTTCTATAAATAAATTAAAAGTTCACAAGTTCTAAAAGTTATGAAAAATTCTATATAAAAAAAACTATTTTTGTGGAATATTTATAGGTGTAAGAAAAACCTCAAAATAAAATAACTGAGTCCAAAATGGACTGAAAAATAAAAACCCAGTCCAATTTAGACTGTATTACGTCACAATGGCTGCCTTTGTACACTACCTGCTCAATTTTTCTCTTGCATCCAGATTTTTCCACGTTATGTAATTTACAATTGTAATTCTTCGTGTCAACTACAGCAATCTCATTTTCTAATAGTATATTAAATTTATTTCATTAAGCTGCTTGCTTAATTTTCTTATATAACTTCTCGATTTTAATTTCCTTTTCGCTTCAAATTACTTCATCTTCACACCAATTTAATTCTACAATAAAAATATAATATTAAACATAATTCAAAAAATTGATGCTCAAAAAGGACATATAAAAATATTAATTGTGAGGCAAATAATGACTAAATATATATAATTTTGGCCTCACATCACATACCACTACCTCTGATGAAGTAGAGTAGTGACATATTCATTAGTTGCGTATAAAATTAATTTTTTTTATTACGTCCACTATACATGCCATTATATGACAAACCAGTTACTTATGCAAGATTTATTTTAGTATTTAACCAATTTGCACATGCTCTGCACATTCTTTTTGGTTAAATTAGAACATGTTAATAATTTCTATTTATGAGAACGGATCAACATTCTTTCTTTTATTTCTGCAAGTCTTGAGGATCGAGAAATTCTAATAAAATTCAATTAGGAACTTAATGGGTACTATATATATATATCTATATATGCGTACATACTCGAATCTTCAACATGCCAATCTTACATAAAAACATTACTGAAAACATATATAAGGAGGAACAAATTATCGCGAGCAAAAGTATTAATTCAAATTGATTTCCACCTCATTGTTCTAGCCTTACATTACCGTCAGAGATGGGAAAGTGTAGAAATATGTGTTAACCCTAATGGGTGGGGGAAGGACCAATTTATAAAGGTTGACACTTAATCCGGTACATCCATCAAGTAACTGATCTAACAAATGAAATTTATTATTCATTAATGTCATGACCTAAACCCGTCGTGAGTGACATCCACACTAAACCCTCCAGTGGGAGAAACAACCAACATTATGTCAATCAACACTTAGCCAAAAATAGGCAACTAAACCCAATTTCATTCAATAAGAACAATATTCAATAACATAATGAAAGGTAATGATAGATAATGTGGAAAATAATCCCCTAGGAACTGAAAGTTATCGTACCAAAACTCTAGTAAAGGTCAAAAGGGGGGATGAAACCACAAAAACTAATGAAATGTCTAAGTCCGAAAAAAAAGGACTAGAAAATATTAGAAGTACCTATGGTAGACCGAAAGATACAGCAGAGCACATGTAGTATCAGCACACAAGAAACAACGGTGTGCTGGTAAGGCTATCGGCCAACTCAAAATGAGAAATATGGACACATAACCAAAACATAGTACGACCAGACAACCAGGAACCCTATCATGCACCTATCTTTCAAGTTAATAATATTTAATCTTTTAAACAAGTACAACATGAAGCTTAGTCAAAAGAGTTAAAAAGGGTAACTAGTCAAGTCAATCTAAGGCCATCAACAAGAGTCCAAGTCAACAACCATGACATAACTATCATAATATTGTCCCATTTATACAAGTCATAAACAACATAGAGCCATGTCACAACTTACAAGCAACCCGGACCACTCAAGGATCCTTAGTAACAACAACATAGCAATATTAGCATCCCGGTTTACACAAGAAACCACCTTAGCAATTAAGCATACAAACCCTGTTCACTCAAGGAACCAATGCAATCAAGAAATACATAATCCCCAGTTCACTCAAACAACTGTCACACTCACTCGTACCTTGTATACACATACTAGGGGTCTTATTTGTGCACCCACTAGTCATGACCTTCAAAGGACAAGTCCTTGTCCATATACCAAATCTTAGACATACATTGTCTGCCAACCTTATATCACCAATCCCGTGGAGCTGTCCAAAAACCAGTACATTCCACAATAATAACAGATATAACAACAATCACAACCACAATGATAACAAATAACACTTGTAAAAGCCAACAAGCTTTGATAAAAGTTCATTGCATGCGATTAACACTTAGGGTATCAAACACTCATTCACTTTCCTTGAACACGCATTGTACAAGCAATACTTAGAATTTGTTATCATGCACACATAACACAATTTGAGTTTAAACTACATTAAAATCATCATCTACCTCAATCTAAGCTTTAACCACTCAATTAAGCTTGAGCCTTGCCTTTCTGTGCAATTTCTACTTGGTCAGGGTCTAAAAACATGAACACAATAAATTATCAACCAAGTGACCTACAATGTCAAGGATTACAACCTAATCCCTAACCTTCAAGGAAATTCATGATCATTCCCCCTATTCTAGTGTTTTTCTATCATAATTCACCTTAAACCTACCAATTTCATGGTTACATTAGGTAATTATTAACATGCAAGAGTAAATTAATGATTAATAATTAAACTCAAAGGTTTTACACCAATTTTACCTCTTGCACAAAATCTGCTAAGACAAGCTTAAACTCTCCCCAACGCCCATAAACTAGTGATTCTAAGGTTAAATAACCAAAAAACTAGTTAATGGGGAGGAAATACATACCTTTGCCCTTCCCCCAAAATGATTTTAAAATAATAAATTATTTTTGGGGAAATTTTTGCATTTACAACAATTTACCCTACTATAGTGGCCTGATCCCTCTATAGCGGCATCGCCCGCAATGGTAGGGTTGGCCGGCATTGGCTTTCGCTATAGCAAAAAATTTTCAACTATAACGAGAGTCTATACAGTGACATTCCACCCGCTATAGTTGGGGTGGTGAGGCAGAAATTCATAAATCCTTCCAATTTTGCCTTTTTTGCAACATACCCTCAAACCATGACATCCTGTACTAACCCCTTTGCGTCAAGTTTTATATCAGGAGTTCTACTCACCCAAATTCACTTCTGAAAAGCCCTATAGATTCCTTATTGAGTTAGCTAACATAAAATCAAGCTAAACTTTATTAAATTTACCCAATCCATTCCCAGATTGCCCTAGACAATACCTCGCTCTGATTTTATTTGAAATAAGCCTAGCCTAAAAATTTTAACTTTTATTTTGGGGAGAAACTTAACCCAAATTTTGCATGATTAACTCACTTGTAATGATGAAAAAGGGTCATTACAACAGATACCAATTTACCCATCATTCATCCCCAAATGATCAAATAAGAAAAATAGGCCAAGTAAAGAAGAGAGAGAATGCATACATCCTGAAACAAGTGAGGGTACTTGTCTCGCATGTCCTTCTCTATTCCCCAAGTGGCTTCTTCAATCGGATGATGATTTCATTAGACTTTTACTGACTAAATTTCCTTTGTCCTCAACTTTCGAACATCTCAATCAAGAATGGAAATCGGTTCCTCCTCATAAGTAAGATCATTATCTAACTAAACTGAATCCCACTTAATAATGTAATCTCCATCCCCATGATATCTCATCAGCATGGATACATAGAACATCGGATGGACCCCCGACAAGCTTGGCGGCAATGCCAACCTATATGCAACCAAACCCACATCATTAAGAACCTCGAATGCACCAATATACCGAGGACTAAGCTTGCCTTTCTTGCCAAACCTCATAGCTTCCTTCATAGGAGACACCTTTAACAACACTTGTTCACCCACCTTGAATGACATGTCCCTGACCTTACGATTTGTATACTCCTTTTGTCTAATCAGGGTTGCCAACAACTTGGTTTTGATTAACCTCACATTTTCCTAAGCTTCTTTCACCAAATCAGTGCCCAAAGGCTTCACATCACCAGTCTCAAACCATCCTATGGGCGATCTACACCTCCTCCTATAGAGTGCCTCGAATGGGGCCATGTCAATGCTAGAGTGATAGCTATTGATGTATGAAAACTCACACAATGGCAAGAACTGGTCCCAATGGCCATCGAAGCCAATTACACATTCCCTCAACATGTCCTCAAGCACATGAATCATCCTCTCTGACTATCCATCAGTCTGAGGATGAAAAGTTATGCTAAACGTGAGTTGGGTGCCCAACTCTTCATGCAACCCATCCAAAAATTTAGAAGTGAATTACATACCTCTGTCTAAAATGATGGAAAGGAGCACCTCATGCAGCCTTACTATCTCATTGACGTAGATCATGACCAACTACTTAGAGCTACCAACCACTCTAACCAGAATGAAATGGGCTGCTTTAGTCAGCCTATCTACTATGACCCAAATTAAATTATGCTTTCCCAAGGTGTTAAGAAGACCTACCATGAAATCCATAGATATCCTCTCCCACTTCCACTCTGGAATGGGTGACCTTTGGAGCAACCCTGCAGGTCTTTGGTGCTCATACTTTACCTACTGACAATTATGGCATTAAGATACATACTCCACTATGTCCCTCTTCATCCCAGGCCACCAATAAAGCTGTCTCAAGTCATGGTACATCTTGGTTGCACCTGGATGAATAGAATATCCCAAACCATAAGCTTCAGGAAGAACATTTTGAATCAATTCAACAACCCGAGGAACACATATCCGCCATCTAAACCACAACACTCTGCACGTGCCAAGTATGGTATTTGGAGACTCTCTAGATATCACCTTGTTCTGGAGTTTATTCTATTCCACATCCTCAAACTGTTTGGCCTTAATTTCATCAAGGAAGGTTGAGTTTACCTCAATACCAGCCAATACTCCACCCCTTTCTGAAATGCCAAACTGTACAAACCAAGATGCTAGAGCTTGAAACTCCCTATCCAAGGGTTTCCTTGACACCCTCAAACAGGCCAAATTTCCCACACTTACTGCTTTCTGGCTTAATACGTCTGCCACTACATTGGCCTTACCCGGATGATACTAGATGGTCACATCATAGTCCTTTAACAACTCCATCCATCTCCTCTGTCTCAAGTTCAAATCCCTTTATGTGAACACATGCTACAGGCTATGGTGGTCTATGAACACCTCGCACTCGACACCATAGAGATAGTGTCTCCAAATCTTAAGTGCAAACACCGCCTCTGCCAACTCCAAGTCATAAGTTGGGTAATTCTTTCATGAGGCTTCAACTGCCTCAAAGTATAAGCACTGACATTCATGTCCTACATCAACACAATGCCCAAACCCAAGAGTGAAGCATCACAGAATACAACAAAATCCTTACCTTTAACTGGCAATGAAAGAATAGGAGTTGTAGTCAAAAGTGTCTTAAGCTTTTGGAAGCTCTCCTCACACTTATCCGATAATACAAATGGCACCTCCTTCTAAGTCAACCTTGTTAAGTGAAAAATTCTTGAAAAACCTGTGATAGTAACTAGCAAGACCCACGAAGCTCCTAACCTCAGTCACAGAGATAGGCTGAACCAAACTCTTAACTGCCTTAATCTTCTGGGGATCTATCATCACCCCTTTTTTCGAGACCACATGCCCTAAGAAGGCAACCAAAGACAACCAGAACTCTCATTTTGAGAACTTTGCTTACAACTTCTTCTCCTTCAAAATTCCCAAGATAATGCGAAGATGGCCTATATGCTCCTTCTTTCTCTTGGAGTAAACCAAAATATCATCAATAAAAACTATCATAAAAGAATCCAAGAAAGACTTAAAAAGACCATTCATGAAGCTCATGAAGGTTATCGGCGCATTGGACAACCCAAAGACATCACTAGGAACTCATAATGCCCATATTGAGTCCTAAAGGTTGTCTTGGGTATATCCTCAGGCCAAATTTTCAGCTGATGATAACCCAACCTCAAGTCAATCTTGGAGTAAACCAAAGCACCCTATAACTGGCCAAAGAGATCATCAATACGAGGCAAAGGATACTTATTCCTGAAGGTAACCTTGTTCAACTGCCTGTAATCAATGCACATCCTTATGCTACCATCTTTCTTTTTAAAGAATAACACTAGAGCACCCCAAGGTGAAGCACTAGGATGGATAAATCCCTTATCAAGGAGTTCCTGTAAATGAGTTTTAAGTTCCCTCAATTTCGTCGGAGCCATACAATAAGGGGGAATAGAGCTGGGCACGTGGCTAGCTCCAAATCATTACAAAAATCAATATCGTAATCCAGAGGCATACCAGGAAAATCCGCAGAAAATACCTCCTGAAGCTAAGAAACCACAGGAACAGACTCAATAGAAGGGGACTCCGCACTAACATTCCAAAGATAAGCTGGGAAGGCTGAACACCCCTTCCCTACTAGCTTTCTATCCCAAATAAAAGAAATGATTTTCAACGACTTAGAGTTATACACTCCCTCCCACTCTAGTTTACCCATACCCAGCATTTCTAGAGTCACTATCTTAGCATTATAGTTCAAGACAGCATGATATGGAGATAACCAAGTCATACCCAAAATAATGTCAAAATCAAGCATGTCTAAAATGATCAAGTCTACCCAGGTCTAAAAACCCATAAACAATACAGAACATGCACGATAAACATGGGTCACCACCACAGAATTTCCAAGTGGAGTATAAACATACAC
The DNA here is from genome assembly GCA_031232105.1 of Capsicum rhomboideum. Classification (NCBI taxonomy): domain Eukaryota; kingdom Viridiplantae; phylum Streptophyta; class Magnoliopsida; order Solanales; family Solanaceae; genus Capsicum; species Capsicum rhomboideum. The sequence goes on from CP124716.1 coordinate 140,433,362, forward strand.
AAAAGATTCAAGTATATCACAAATCAAATCCAGACCCAAAGCAAATCTAATAGATACATAAGAGTAAGTGGAACCCGAATTAATCAAAATGGAAGCCATCCGGTCACAGTAAAGAATAGTACCTATAATAACGACATCAGATGCCTCAGCCTTAGTCTTTCCTGGGAAGGCATAATAGTGAGCTCTATCATCAAGCTGGGCAACCTCTCTAGTTATTTGTGCTCCATCCTTTCCTCTATTAATATTACCTCTATTTCAACTCCTTGATTATTACCCCATCCCCCCTGTGGATGACCTTTACCATTACCACCTTCACCTCTACCTGTTGGAACCACAGCCTTGGTCTACTACTGTGCCTGATTACCTATCTGCCCCAAAGGACATTCCCTCTGTAAGTGTCCTGTAGCACCATAATAATAACAACCTCACTCAAGAGATGGACAAAGAATTGGAATCCCCTTAGCCCTTATCAATTGGAGGTTGTTGAATAGACCCTAAATGACCACCGGTGGAGGCCGGCAAGGCTGAATGAATAGGGCAAGTCAAATGAACCTTCTGGCTGTGACCCCTAGAATACGAACCACTGAAGTTACCTGTATTTTGAGACTTTTTGGCTAATGCCTTAGCTTGACCAGCCTGCTGAAACCCCTCAAGATTTTTCACATAATTAGCTACATCATTGAAGCTCTTTCTTGCAGAAGTCATGTGAACAGATAAAACCTAAATATTAGTGTTCAAACCCTTAACATATAACCAGATCCTCTCCTCCTCAGTGCCCAACAGTTGGGTAGTATAGCGATACAAAGCATGAAACTTGGCCTTATAGGTCGTAATTGACATAATGTCCTATTCAAGGGTCAAGAACTCATCCTTATTATGGTCTCGAAGAGTACAAGGCACGTATTTTTCCAAAAATAGGGTATGAAACTGATCCCAAGTCAATGGAGTCAAAACTTGTGATCAACACTCTGCATAGGCTCTCCACCACTACTTGGCATCCCCTTACAGTTGGAAAGTCATGAACTCAATACCATGATGTTGTACAATCCCCAACTTGTGAAGCCTTTCATAGCAATCAATGATAAACTCAAATGCATTCTCGGTCTTAGTACTATGAAATAACAGAGGCCTTATTTTCAAAAACATGGTCAACAACTAATGCTGGGTCCAGGTCATGACGGGGCCTAATATAGGATGGGAAAACTCATCAATATCTAAAGCCTCATCTATTCTAGAAGCTAAAGTAGCAGTGGGATGAGCACTCAAAACCTAAAAAGTTGGCATAGTGGGGGTAGCTCCAGTACCAGCTAACCCACTCAAAAAATCCAAAACCTACTGAATAACCTCAGAAGACATCGAAGGAAGGACTGCACCTCCAGCCGATGCTGCCACCTCTAGTCCTAAACCATCCCTATCCACTGCCTCATCCTCCTCAAAATAATCCTGGGATGGGGGAGGTGATACAGACCTCAGATGGACCTGGTCAGCTACTGTCTGAGCTCCATCCTTGGTGGGTGTTTCTCTCCCTATTCCCTTTCCCATACCTCATCCTCATCACTACACAACCGATTCCACAGCTGGAGTTGTTGGTCTAGGGCTGCTGCTCTCGCTCCATTCGACCTAGTCTTCACCATCTGCGGACAAAAGAATGAATAGGGTTAGATACTTATTTGGATCACCAGATACAAATTGAAATCAATTTATAGCACGAAATAAAAAAGAAAGGATAGTTTTCCTAAAGTCCCATAGCCTCTCGAACAAAAGTACAAATGTTTTCGTACTGTTCCGCAAGACTTTACTATACCCATTTTTGTACGATGAAATCAACAAACCTATGGCTCTGATACCAACTTTGTCATGACCTAAACCCACCGTGAGTGGCACCCACACTAAAAACCCCAGTGGGAGAACCAAACAATATCATAAGTTAATCAATACTTAGCCAAAAATAGGCAACTAAACCTAATTCCATTGAATAAGAACAATATCCAATAACATAACGAAAGGTAACTATAGATAATGTGGAAAATAATCCCCTAGGAGCTAAAAGTCATCGTACCAAAACTCTAATAAATGTAAAAAGAGAGGATGCAACCCCAAAAACTAATGAAATATCTAATTCCAAAACAAAGGAACAAGAAAATAATAGAAGAACCCATGGTAGCACAAAAGATGCATCTCACCCTTGAGTTTGAATATGATCCAAATCACAACTGAGGTCTCAAAATAGTTGTTGGAACATGCTCTATACTCAACAAGAAGAAGAGCACGTGTAGTATAAGTACACAAGAAATAACAGTGTGCTGGTAAGGTCAACAGCCAACCCAAAATGAGAAATATGGACACATAAACAAAATATAGGTCAACCTGACAACCAGGAAATCTATCATGCAACTATCTTTTAAGTTCATAATATTTAACCTTGTAAACAAGTACAACATGAAGTTTAGTCAAAAGAGTCAACAAGGGTAACCAGTCAAGTAAAACTAAGACCAACAACAAGACTCCAAGTCAACAATAATGACATAACTATCATAAAAATCGTGTCCCATTTAAACAAGTCATAAACAAAAAAGAGCCATGTCACAACTTACAAGCAACCCGAACTAATTAAGGATCCTTAATAACAACAACATAGCAATATTATGCATTTTGGTTTACACAAGAAACCACCTTAGCAATTAAGCATACAAACCCAGTTAACTCAAGGAACTAATGTAATCAAGAAACATCTAAACCCTGATTCACTCAAGAAACCGTCACACCAACCCATACCTTGTACAAACATGCTAAAGGTCTTATGTGTGCACCCACTAGTCATGACCTGCAGGGGATAATTCTTTATCCATGTACCAAATCTCAGACATGAAGTTTCTGCCAAACTTATATCACTAATCCCATGGAGCTATTTAAATAATGGTATATTTCACATTAATGACAGATATCATAACAATCACAACCATAATGATAATAAACAACATTTGTTAAATCCAACAAGCTTTCATATAAGTTCATTGCATGCGATAACACTTAGAATATCAAACATTCATTCACTTTCCTTGAATATTCATTGTAGAAGCAATACTAAGAATTAGTTATCATGCACACATAACACAATTTGGGTTTCAACTACATTAGAACAATCGCCTACATCAATCCCAGCTTGGACCACTCAATTAAGCCTAAGCCTTACCTTTCCATGCAATTTCTGCTTGGTTGTGGTCTAAAAACATGAACACAACAAATAATCAACCAAATGACCTACCATGTCAAGGATTACTACCTAATCCCTAACCCCCAAGGCCAAATTCATGATCATTCCCCCCGTTCTAGGGTTTTTCTACCATAATTCACCTTAAACCTACCAATTTAATGGTTACATTAGGGAATTATTAACATGCAAGAGTAAACTAATGATTAATAACTAAAACCCAAAGGTTTTACACCAATTTTACCCTCTTGCACCAGAAAAACCACTAAGTCAAGCTTAAACACTCCCCAACACCCGTAAACTAGTTATTCTAAGGTTAGTTAACTCAAAAACTAGTTAATGGGGATGAAATACTTACCTTTACAATGAAATTTGATGGAAAACTGATGAAAATTGACCAAATCGACTAAGCCCTTCCCCAAAAATGTGTTTAGAATAATAAATCATTTTTAGGGAAATATCTGAATTTACAACGATATACCCTGCTATAGTAGCCTGATCCGGCTATAGCGGCATCACTATAGCTGCATCGCCCGCTATTGCAGGATTAACCTATGTTGACTTCCGCTACAGCAAGAATTTTTTCGTTATAGCAGAAGTCGCTATAGCATTATGCCACCCACTATAGTGGGAGCGGCAAGGTAGAAACTCGTAAATCCTTTTAGTTTTACCTTTTTCAGAACACACCCTCAAACCATAACATCTCGAACTAACCACTTTGCGTCAGGTTCGATATCGGGAGTTCTACTCACCCGAATTCACTTCCAAAAAGTTCTACGAACTCCTTATCAAGTTAGATAACATAAAATCAAGATAAACTTTATTATATTTACCCAATCCATTCCCAGATTTCCCTAGAAAATACCTTGCTCCAATTTCATTTGAAACTAGCCTAGCCAGAAATTTTTAACTTTCATTTTGGGGAGAAACTTAACCCGAATTTTGCACGATTGACTTACTCGTAATGACGAAAAAGGGTCGTTACAAATAAATATTAATTATGGATTTTTCATTAATTGTGTAACCTATAATATTAATAAAAAGTCTTATCTCTCATTGGGCCAATGATTACATAACACCAAAATTTAGTGACATATTCATTAGTTGCACATAAAATAATTTTTTTTCTATTATGTCTATCATACATACCATAATATGACAAACCAGATACTTATGCAAGATTTATTTTAGTATTCAACCAACTTGCACATGCTCTACACATTCAATTTGATTAAATTGAAACATTTTGATAATTTCTATATATGATAACGGATCAATATTCTTTCTTTTATTTCTACAAGTCCTAATGATCGAGAAATTCTAATAAAATTCACTTAGTAACTTAATGGGTCTAACATATACATATTCACATAATGCATATCGGGATCTTAAACATAACAACTTTGCATATAAACATTACTGAAAATATATATATCGAGGAATGAAGTATTGAAACCAAAAGAATTGATTCAAATTGATGTCTACCTCTTTGTTTTAGCCTTACATTACTATCAGTGACGGATAATTGTAGAAATACATGGTTGTCCAAGTGGGTGGAGGAAGGACCTATTTCTAAAGATTGAGACTTAATTTGGTACATCCATTAAGTAACTGATCTAACAGATGAGATTTCTTCTTCATTAAATATTAATATGGGTTTTACATTAATTGGGTCACACATAAAAATAATAGAAAGTCTAATATTCTCCCATTTGGCCCAATGATCACATAATACCAATATTTAGTGGCATTCATTAGTTGTGAATAAAATAAATATCTTTTATTAGTGTAACAACCTGTCCCATCATTACTAAAGGAACCTCATCTATGGGCACGAGGTACGGGGATTTTTGAAAATATGGTCTCGAACTAGTACGATTGGACTTAATTGAAAATTTTGAATTTTGAAATTTTAGGGCGGGTTGATGTCATCCTGCTATAGAGGGAATTTTCCCACTATAGCAGCATCATAGAAGCGGCCGACAGGCCGCTATAGCGAGATGCCAAAGGCAGAAATCAGACCCTATTTTATTGAAAAATCCTTTCTCCTATTTAGTTGCAAAAAGAATGGAGGCTTATAAAAAAAACCTATGGCTTCCTTATGCCGTTAGAGAAATGGAGTGGAGGAATTTTGCTGGAATAGGGTAAAACCCATGGTTTTCTCACAAATATCATGTCAAAAATCACTAGCAAGAAGTCAGAAGCTCGCGTTCATGCCTCTGTAGCATCTTCTTGGCATCCAGGTAGGCTAGGCTCAACTGAGTAGTTTATAACTGAGTTTGAAAGCATAGACATGATGTATATTGATGGGAGGTTTCATACTTAGGCCTACGGGCATGGTGATGGAATGGATAAAAATGACAAAATCCAGCTAGTTGTATGTAATTTGAGGTAATTTTGTAATCATTGTTATTCTATTGCTATTATTATTGACGTTGATCACTCTTGAGTGTTTTAGTGGTATTGTACCCAGAAAATGGTATAAAACCCAATAGATGCCTAATTAGAGGTGGTTGGTAGTTGGTGTTTGTGGATTTTGAGGAACCTATGGTGGTAACCAGAGGAATGATAGTCTTGGCTAAGTATTAGTGTTGGTGGATTCCGAGGAACCTATGGTGGTAACCAGAGGAATGATAGTCTTGGATAAGTATTATTGTTGGTGGATTTCTTTCTTTAGGAACCTATAACGGTAACCAAAGGAATGATAGTCTTGGCTAAGTATTAGTGTTGATGGATTCCGAGGAACTTATGGTGGTAACCAGAGGAATGATAGTCTTGACTAAGTATTAGTGTTAGTAGATTTCGAAGGATCTAGGGTGGTAACCAGAGGAATTGTGGTTGTGGACTTGGTAGTATAGTCATGATGGATGGTTAGACATACTTAGGCATGAACCGTTGGGGGGGTTGCACACCTTAGACCGTTCAAGTCTAAGTTAATCCCCTAAAATGGTATGCAGATTATAGGTGATGTTTAATGTAGTTAAACCTAACTTGATTTATGTGTGCATGTTAGTTGTTCCTTAGTATACTTGTTGCAATGAATGTTCAAGTTGAATAAATGGTTAAATGATATCCTAAGTGTTGATCAGATGTAATGAGGTTATATGAAATGACTTGTTGATTGTACAAGTGTTGTTATTGTTTTCATTGGGTTGTGATTGTTATGATATCATGTTGATTATTATGGGATGTACCGGTATTAGACATTTTCACAAGATTTAGTGATATAAGGTTGGTAGGCACTAGATGTCTAGGATTTGGTACATGGACAAGAGCTCGTTCCTTGCAGGTTATGGCTAGTGGGATACCATAAGACCCTTAGCATGTGTATAAGGTATTGTTGAGTATGACAGTTCCTTGAGAGAATCGGGTTTATGTGTTGACTTGTTATATTTGGTTTCCTGAGTGAGTCAGGTTTATGTATTGACTTGTTATATTTGGTTCCCTTAGTGAACCGGGTTTATGTGTTGACTTGTTATAATTGGTTCCTTGATTGAACTAGGCTTGTCACGACCCAAACCCATCAGGAGTGGCACCCACACTACTCACCCGGTGGGAGAACCATCTAACTCCAAACACCATATCAAGATCAATACTTAGGAGAGTCAAGAGCTAATCCATCAATAAATAAATATCAAAACCTAAACAAAATCCATAAGTACAACTAAAAGTGGAACATTGTACTTAAACAAATCACCCCTAGGACCCGAAAGTCATCCGGACAAAAACTACTAAAGAATGACAAGAAAGGGATGCAACCCCAAAACTGAATAAAACATAAGTTCAGAAAATAAGGAACTATGCCAATAAGGAGAGATTCCATGGTATCCGGAGATGCTACTCAACCTAAAATCTAGAGTCGACTGTTGGAATCACAATTAAGGTCTCGTAGGAGCCGCTGGAAAATGCGTTGCACTGATAAAATTAAATGCATGTGTAGTATCAACACACAAGCACAACAGTGTACTGCTAAGGTCATTTGGCCAACCCAAGATGAGCATATGAACACATAACTAAGTTATAGTACAACAAGTTAATCCATGCTTGACAACCATACACTTAGCATAACAAGCCACAATAGGCAATTAGGGAATCAAACCGACAACCAACAAAATATCAGCAAGACAAGTTTAGTCAAGGCAAGTTAAACAAGTCATGACAATTTATTAAGTATAAAAATATATTTCCCCAATTCACTCATGGAATCGTCAAACTCACCAGACCCTCGTACATACACTCTAAGGAAAATACAACCATCTTCTAGACATGAACTGTTTCCAATTACCATCCATGTACTAAAACCCCAGACACAAATGTCTGCCAACCTTGTTACCAAAAATTTGTGAAAACGTTTTAAATTTCGAACAGTCCACATTTAGCAAGTAAGGTAGGTTAAATCATGCAACAATCGTAAAATCATTTGCAATGACCACACCAAACAACATGCACCAATAAGCCACACTACAAAGTAGTTAATATGCACATATAGCAAAAGTTGGATTAAACTACAATACCATCACCTACCTCGAACCAAGCTTGCACAACCCTCTAAGCCTGAGCTTTGGCCTTCCGTGCAATTTTCCGCTTGCTCATGGTCTAAAACATGCATATACACACGAAATTAATGAAATGAGCTATCAAGTTGGGACTTATAACTCACACCCAACCCTTAAGGTCAAGTTCATGATCATTCCCTTCCCGTTCTAGCACTTTTCTATCATAATTCACCTAAAACTACCAATTTCATGGATAAATTAGTGAATTAACAAGATGTAAGGTTTAATTAACTGTTAATAATCAAAACCCATTAACTTATTTCTTAATTTTCCCACTTGCACCAGAAAATAACCAAAATCCACCCTAAAACCCTCCTCAAACTCTGTAAATTAGCAATTCTAAGGCTTAATCATCAATTACAAGTTAACAGGGATAAATTACTTTCCTTTACAAGGCCAAACAAAGAAAAACTGGTGTATTTCACCCTAAATCGCCCTTCCTTTGCCCTAAAATGAGTTTTGAAATAATAAACTATTTTAGGGAAAATATTTAATTAATCTATGGTTTTCACCGCTATAGTATCCAAGACTGTTATAGCAGTAACTGCCGCTATAGCAGGAGTTGATGGCCTTTGAATATAGCTATAGCGGGAATATAGCGCCCACAGTTATAGCGGGGGCTATAGCGGGGTGTAGGTCGCTATAGTGGCGTGTAGGTCGCTATAGCTGCGTCGACGGGACAAAAAGTCCTTCTTCACCTTAAAATCCTACTTATTACAACACAACTTAAACTCAGGACATTCCAAACAAGGACCTTCACGCTAAGATCAATTTCGAGAGTTCTACTTACCCAAATCCAATTCTATAAATTCCTACGGGTTCCTTATCGTCTTAGCTAACTAGAAACTAAATCAAACACCCCCAAACCTGCCCAAATCCTTCCCGGATTTTCCTAGAACACACCTCACTCTAATTTTATTTGAAACTAGCCTAGCCTAAAATTTGTAACATTCAAATTGGAAGGACTTTGGACATGAGTTTTTAAATAAAGGACTTATACGTAATGATGAAGAGGGTCGTTACAACAAATACCAATTTACCCATTATTCCTCCCCGAATGATCAGACATGAAAAATAGGCTAAAGTGAAGAGAGAAAGAGTACATATAGCCTTAAATAATTGAGGGTACTTATCCTACATGTCCTTCTTAGTTTCCCAAGTGGCTTTCTTAACCGGATGATGCTTCTATTACAGCTTAACCGAAAGAATTTCCTTCATCCTCAGTTTCCAAAATCCCTATCTAGAATCACTACTGATTCCTTCTTGTAAGCCAAATCCTTATCCAGAAGCACTGAATCCCATTTAATAATGTAGTCTCCATCCCCATGGTAGCGTTTACGCATAGAAACATACAATACCAGAAGGACTCCCGACAATCCCTCTAGTAGAGCTAACATATATGCAATTGAACCCACATCTTCAAGAACCTCGAAGGGACCAATGTACCGAGGGTTGAGCTTGCCCTTCTTGCCAAATCTTATAACCCCTTTCATGGGAGACACCTTAATTAAAACTTTCTCACCAAACTTGAAGTCCATGTCTCTTACCTTACAGTCTAAATACTCTTTCTGCCTACTTTGAGCAGCCAACAACTTTGTTTGAATGAACCTTACATTTTCTTGAGCCTCTTTTACCAAGTCTGTGCCCAAAAGCTTAACATCTACCACCTCAAACTACCCAATAGGTGACCTACACTTCCTTCCATAAAGTGCCTCGAATGGTGCCATATCAATGTTGTATCAATGTTGGAATGATAACTATTATTGTATGAAAACTCACACAATGGAAGAAACTGGTCCTAGTGACCACCAAATTAAATCACACGGGCCCTCAACATGTTCTCTAAAACCTGAATTGTCCTCTCTGACTGCCCATCAATCTGAGGATGAAAAGTTATGCTAAAAGTGAGCTTGGTGCCTAACTCCTCATGCAACCTGTCTCAAAACTTAGAAGTGTACTTTTCATCCCTATTAGAAATGATAGTAAGTGGCACCCCATGAAGTCTGACAATATCCTTGATATAGATTTTAGCTAACTGCTTAAAGTTTACCCAAACCGATAAAAAGTGAGATGATTTTGTCAGTCGATCTACTATCACCCAAGTGGAGTCATATTTACACAAGGTCTTAGGTAGACCCACCACAAAATCCATGGCAATGTTTTCCCATTTTCACATGGGTATAGGCATCATCTGAAGTAAACCTACAGGCCTTTGGTGTTCATACTGCACCTGCTGACACTTATGACACTTGGACACATAATCCACTATGTCCCTCTTTATTTCGGGCCACCAATAAAGTTGCCTCAAGTCACGATACATCTTTGTCATACCCGGATGAATAGAATAACATGAACCATGGGCCTCTGAAAGTACAGCACAAATCAAATCACCAACCCAAGGAACAGATAATCTTCCCTTAAACTACAACATCCCACTCGAGTCAAGAGTGGCATCTGCCACCTCCCCACGCACCACTTTATTCCAGAGTGCACTAAAATTCTTATCCTCAAATTGCTTGGCTTTAATCTAATCCCGAAAGGTTGACTTCACCTCAATACTAGCCAACACTTCACCCTTGTTTGAGACCCCAAACTGCATGCTCTGAGATGCTAGAGTTTGAAACTCTCTAGCTAAAGGTTGCCTGGACACCCTCAAAAATTACAAACTACCCATACTTATAGCTTTTTGGCTCAATGCGTCTGCCACCACATTGGCCTTACCCAGATTATACTGAATACTCACATCATAGTCCTTCAATAGTTCTATCCATCTCCACTGCCTTAAGATCAAATACCTTTGAGTAAACAAGTGTTACAGGCTACGATGGTCTATGAAGACCTCACACTTGACACCATAAAGATAGTGTCTCCAAATCTTTAATGCAAACACCACCGTGGCCAACTCCAAGTCATGGGTTGGGTAATTTCTCTCATAAGGCTTCAGCTGCCTCAAAGCGTAAGCAATGATATCCCTATCCTACATCAATACAACACCCAATCCTAAAAGTGAGGCATCACAAACACTATAAAGTCCTTACCTTCAATCGATAATGAAAGAATAGGCGTTGTAGTAAAAAGTGTCTTGAGCTTTTGGAGCTCTCTTCATATTGGTCTGACCAAACAAATGACACCTCTTTCTGAGTCAACCTTGTCAAGTGCATTGCAATGGAGGAAAAGTACTTGACAAATCTTCGGTAATAACTAGATAGACCCACGATACTCCTTACCTAGGTCACTAAACTAGGTTGAATCTAATTCTTTACTGCCTCAATCTTCTGGGGATCTACTGTCACCCCTTTCTCAGAAACCACATGACCCACGAAGGAAACTAAGGACAACCAGAATTCACACTTTGAAAAACTTGGAAAATAACCGTTTCTTCCTTAGAATCTTCAAAACTATGCAAAGATGACTTGCATGCTCCTCCTTACTCTTGAAGTATACTAAAATGTCATCAATAAACACAATAACAAAGGAATACAAGAACGATTTAAAGATCCTGTTCATCAAACTCATAAAGGTTGTAGGTGCATTAGTCAACTCGAAAGACATCACCAGAAACTCATAATGACCATACCGAGTTCTAAAAGTTGTGTTTGGTATGTCCTCCGGTATAATTTTCAACTAATGATACCCCGTTCGCAAATCAATCTTTAAAAACACTGATGCACCCTGTAACTAATCAAAATATCATCTATGTGAGGCAAAGGATATTTATTCCTAATAGTAACCTTATTCAGCTGCATATAATCAATGTACATCCTAAGGCTACCATCCTTCTCCTTAACAAACAGAACTGGAGCACCCTAAGGTGAAGCACTTAGGCGAATAAAACCCTTATCAAGTAGCTCCTACAGCTGAGTTTTGAGCTTCCTCAACTCCGCTGGCACTATTCGATAGGGGGAATAGATATAGGGCGAGTGCTCGGCTCTAAGTCAATGCAGAAATTAATATCTCTAGCTGGAGGCATACCTAGTAGGTCTGAAGAAAACACATCTTGGAATTCAGAAACTATCAAAACTGACTTTATAAAAGGGGACCCTGCATCTACATCCCGAAGATGAGCTAGAAATGCTAAACACCCCTTCCCCACTAACCTTCTGGCCTAGACAAATGATATAATGTTCACTGGCTTGGCCTTATAAACCCCCTCCCACTTTAGTTTATCTAATCCCGCCATCGCTAGAGTCACTATGCTAGCATTACAGTTTAAAATAGCATGATATGGAGATAACCAAGTCATACCTAGAATTACATCAAAGTCCAATATATCCAGAACAATCAAGTCTACCCAAGTCTGAAAACCCATAAATAACATTGAACAAGAATGAAAAATATGGATTACTACCACAGAATCACCAACCAGAGTAGACACATAAACAGGATGATCAAGTATATCAAAAACTAGATTCAGACCCATCGTAAACTAAACAGACACATAAGAATAAGTAGACCCTGGATAAATTAAGACAGAAACCATTCGGTCACAAACAGAAATAGTACCTGTGATCATTGGGTCAAAAGACTCGATATCAATCTTTCTTGAAAATGCATAACAGTGATCTCGATCATCAATCTGAGTTAACTCCCTTCCCATCTATGCTTCTCCCTCAGTGCTGCTATTTTCTCCATCCTAACCACCTGCCTGATTTCTCTATCCACCCTGTGGACGACCCCTGCCATTACCTCCTCCCCCTCTACCTACTAAAACCAAAGCCCGAGTCTACTGTTGTGCCTAGCTATTTGCCTACCTCAAGGGACACTCTCTCTTAAAATGACCAATAGCACCACAATAGTAACATACGCGCTTAAGAGAAGGATGACTGGAAGAAGAGTAAGAAAGCCCTTGACCCCTAACAACCTGTGTCTGGGAAGAAACCTTAGCTGAACCCACAGTAGAAGCTGGCAAGGCTGACTGAATTGGATGGGCTGAGTAGGCCTGCTGACCATAGCCCTTAGAGTAAGATCCACTGAAAATCCCAACATTGTGGGACTTCTTGGCTAATATCTTAGCCTGACCCGTTTGCATAACCCCCTCTAACTTCTTCACATAATTTGACACCTCATTGAACTCTTTCCTTGTAGAAGTCATATGAATAGTCAAAACCTGAAGATCATAAATCAAACCCTTAACATAGAGCCAAATCCTCTCTTCCTCAGAAGTCAACAACGGAGTGGCATAGAGAGACAAATCATGGAACTTGGCCTCATAGGCCACAACTAACATGTCACTCTGCTCCAATGCTAGAAACTCATCCTTCTTATAGTCACGGAGGGATTGTGGAACATATTTCTCCAAGAACAAAGCATGAAATTGCTTCAAAGTCAATGGAGCTAAAACCGGTGACCAACATTCAATATATGCTCTCCATCAATACTAGAAACTCATCTTTCTTGTGGTTAAGGAGGGCTCATAGAACACATTTCTCCAAGAACAAAGCATGAAATTGCTCCAAAGACAATGGAGGTAAAATCGGTGACCAATATTCAACCTATGCCCTCCACCATTACTTAGCATCCTTTTCTAACAGAAAGGTCATAAACTCAACTCCATGCTGCTGAACAATACCCATCTTATGCAACCTCTTATAGAAATCAATGATAAATTCAAAAACATCCTCAGATATAATACCCTAGAATGTTGGAGGTTTCATCTTTAAGAATTTTGTTAATAGTTCATGTTCTGTACCAGTCATCACAGAACCCAACACCGAACGAGGAAAAGCATTAGTCCCTGAAGCCTCATCCATACTAAGATCCAGAGTAATAGTAAGGTAAACAACCAAAGCCTAAAAAGCTAGCACAGTAGGAGTGGCTCCAGTCCCAGCCAACCCACTCAGAAAAGCTAATACTTGCTGAAAAACCACAGTAGTCATGGGAGGTAAGGCTGCAACCCCAGTTGGTGTAGCCACCTCGGGCTCCACTTCCTGCTCCTCTACTTCTTCCCTCTCCTTAAAATGATCCTGAGGTGGAGGAGGGGATACGGATCTTTCATGAGCACGTCCAGCAGTTGCTCAAGCTCCACCCCTGGCGGGTATGGCTCATCCTCTTCCTCTACTATCTCTCCCTCTCACTCATCCTCTTCTTCTTATGGTTGGCTTCTCAGTTGGAGTGGTCGGTGCAAGGGTTATTGCTCTAGTTCTGTTAAACCTAGTATTCACTATCTGCGGACAAAATAGTGAAGAGAATTTGATACCAATTTGGATCGCCATATACCAATTAGAATCAAGCTATAACGTGAAGGAAACAAGAGTGACAGATTTTTCCTAAAGTCCCATAACCTTCCGAACAAAAGTATAGACTTCTTTGTACCATTTAGTGAGACTCTACTATACCTGTTTTGTCACTACCCAAACCCATCATGAGTGGTACCCACACTACTCACCCGATGGGAGAACCATCTAACCCCAAAAACTATCTCAAGATCAATACTTAGGAGAGTCAAGAGCTAATCCGTCAATAAGAAATATCAAAACCTAAACAAAATCCATAAGTACAACTAAAAGCGAAACATTGTACTAAAACAAATCAGCCCTAGGACTTGAAAGTCGTCTGTACCAAAATTACTAAAGAATGTCAAAAAGGGGATGCAACCCAAAACTGAATAAAACATAAGTTTATAAAACAAGGAACTATGTCAATAAGGAGAGATTCTATGGTAGCCGGAGATGCTGGTCACCCTAAAATCTAGAGTCCACAGTTGGAATCACAATTGAGGTCTCATAGGAGACGCTGGAATATGTGCTGCACTGACAAAAGTAAATGCAAGTATAGTATCAACACACAAGAACAACAGTGTACTGGTAGGGTCATTTGGCCAACCCAAGATGAGCATATGAACACATAACTAAGTTATAGTACAACAAGTTAATCCATGCTTAACAATCATACAATTAGCATAACAAGAAACAATAGGCAATTAGAGAATCAAACCAATAACCAACAAATATCATCGAGTCAAGTTTAGTCAAGCCAAGTTAAAATAATCAGGACAATTTATTAAGTATCAAAATATATTTTTCCAATTTACTCATGGAACAGTCAAACTCACCAGACCTTCGTACATAAATTAAGTCAAAATAGTCAGGACAATTTATTAAGTATAAAAATATATTTTCCCAATTTACTCATGGAACCGTCAAACTCACCAGACCTTCGTACATACACGCTAAAGGAAATACAACCACCCTCTAGCTATGACCTGCAAGGGACAATTACTGTCCATGTACTAAAATCCCAAACACAAGTTCCTGGTAACCTTGTTCCACCAGAAACCCATGAAAACGTTCTAAATACAAAACATTCCACTTTTAGCAAGTAAGGTAGGTCAAATCATGTCACAATCATAAAATCATTTGCAATGACAACACCTAAGAACATGCACCAACAATACATACTACAAAGTATTTAATATGCACATATAGAACAATTTGGATTAAACTATAACACCATAACCTACCTCGAACCAAGCTTGCACAACCCTTTAAGCCGAAGTTTTACCCTTTTGTGTAATTTTCTACTTGCTCGTGGTCTAGAACATGCATATAAACATGAAATTAATAAAATAACCTATCATGTTGTGACTTATAACTCACACTCAACCCCCAAGGTCAAGTTCATGATCATTTCCTTCCCATTCTAAGGCTTTTCTACCATAATTCACCAAAAACTACCAATTCCATGGATAAATTAGTAAATTAATGAGATGAAAGGGTAAATTAACTGTTAATAATAAAAATCCATTAACTTTTTTATTAATTTTCCTCCTTGCACTAGAAAATAACCAAAATTTGCCTTTAACCCCTCTTCGAACTCTGTAAATTAGCAATTCTAAGGCTTAATCATCAATTACAAGTTAACGGGGATGAATATTTACCTTTACAAGGCCAAACAAAGAAAAATTGGTGTATTTCACCCTAAATCGCCCTTCTTTTGCCTCAAAATGAGTTTTGAAATAGTAAACTATTTTGGGGAAAATATTTAATTGATATACGGTTTTCACCGCTATAGCAGTCAAGACCACTATAGCAGTACATGCTGCTATAGTGAGCGTTGACCGCCTTTGACCATAGCTATTGTGGGAATTATTCCACTATAGTGCCCACCTCTATAGCGGCATAAACGGGACAAAAAGTCCATCTTCACCCAAAAATCCTACTTTTTGCACCATACCTTAAACCTGGGATATTCCAAACAAGGCCCTTCATGCTAAGATCAATTTTGGAAGTTCTATTTACCCAAATTTAATTTTGTAAATTCCTACGGGTTCCTTATCATATTAGCTAACTAGAAATTAAATCAAATTCCCCCAAACCTTCCTAAATCCTTCTTGTATTTTCCTAGACCATACCTCACTGCGATTTCATTCGAAACTATCCTAGCCTGAAATTTGTAACTTTCAAATTGGAAGGATTTTGGACATGAGGTTTTAAATGAAGGACTTATACGTAATGACGAAGAAGATTGTTATAAGGTTTATGTGTTAACTTATCATAATTGCTTTCTTGAGTGAGCCAAGATTTATGATTAATAATACTAAACTTTGTTATTGGATTGGATCCTTAAGAGGTCCGGGCTGGATTGTAATTGATTGACATATCCTTTTTACTGTCTATTTACTTATATTTTTGAGACAAGTTGTAACATATTATGGTTGATTCATGTTTTGTTGACTTGTATTCTTGTTGGTTGTCATGGTATTAACTTGAGTTACTGTCTACTTGACTTGTACTTGGTTAAACTCTATGGTTGTTGAAAAGGCTAAGTGTTCTTAATGGATATAAGTCACTTGAAAGGTGTTCATGGTTGTGCTCATGGTATGGTTATGGTCATTGATCTACTGGTTGATATTGTTGAGATTGGGTAGGTGGGGTGTTGTTGTCTTATTATTTAATTTTCCATAGTTGTGCCTGAATCTCTAGCTAAGTGGGTTTTTAAGGTTGGGAATCATTAAATTTAGTCATGATAGAGTTCATAATTGAAGGGGTGTTAAGGCCTAACTTGATAGTATGGTGGAAATTTAGTGCTTTAGAGTTGAACTTGGTAAGGAAGTTGACTTTCGAATAGTGTGAATAAGAAAAGACAAGGAAGGTAAAGAATTAAATAACTGAGGATCCTTGCCTAAATCAAGTCTGAATTTGCATATTTTTTTTGGATATTTATGTGGTGTTTATGTGATCTAATTTGGATCTACCGATGATGCTTACCAGTACATGTTATTTGTACTAATACTACTCTTGCTATATTTTTTTGGGGTAATAGTCTAGTTTTAGGGTCAGTAGATGTTTAATACTTGGTGTGGTATAGATCTCCAACAACTTCTATCCTTTCCTCTTGCGGTAGAAGTTGGGTCATGTGTATTGTTTTCATTCTTCTTATAGTAGCTCTTATACTTGTTTATACTAGGTCCTTGAGGAAAAATTATCTATTATGAACTTAAATTTTGCAAACCAGTTGTAATAAATAATGAACTTACTATTTTCTTAATGACTTTCACATGTATTTCAATTGGGTAGTAAGGGTTCTATATAGGTAGATTAGAGTAGGTGCCCACATGATCAGGTTAGTTGGATCATGACAATTATCTCCATCATACATACCATAATATAACAAACCAATTACTTGTGCAGATTTATTTTAGTATTCAACCAATTGGCACATGAGTTGCACATTCTTTTTTATTAAATTAGAAGATGTTGATAATTTCTATATATGAGAATGGATCAAAATTCTTTGTTTTATTTTTGCAAGTCTTGAGGATCTAGAAATTCTAATAAAATTCACTTAGAAACTTAATGGGTACTACATATATGCATACATTCATATATGTATTTATATATATGTATATATACACACACACACACTCACGTAATTCATATCGTGATCTTGAACATGACAATCTTACATAAAACAATATTGAAAACATACATAAGGAGGAAGACATTATTGCGAGCAAAATCATTGATTCAAAGTGATTTCTACCATAAAACAATATTGAAAACATACATAAGGAGGAAGACATTATTGCGAGCAAAATCATTGATTCAAAGTGATTTCTACCTCCTTGTTCTACCCTTACATTATCGTCAATGAAGAAAAAATATAGAAATATGTGGTAACCCTAGTGGGTGAAGGAAGGACCAATTTATAAATATTAAGATTTAATTACAACGTTCCAAATCGTCGTTACGCTGAAAAAGAAAGTAAAACCTTTGCCCAAGTTCCTTTAGACCAAAAATATAAAAATACAGGGGTGGTCTAGTCTTAGGCGTATTTTTGGTGAGTGATGGTCTATGGAAATCTGGTACTTAATAGAGAATTTATTGGTAGTTTCAATTTTATTTTATATTAAAGGATGAGTTTAGGATGTCGTAGCAACTTCTGGTGCATAAAATGGGTTAGTAAAACCCTGATTATAGCGATTACCGTGAAAGGATTAGTTCGTAATCTCAAATTTTGAGGTGTGTTGTGAAATGTCCAGGACTCCTTACAAGCATTGTTTCTATCTACTATTATCTAAAAATAATCAAGTTATTAATGACTGGACGAAACCAAAAAATAACCCCTCACGTGCAAAATTATAGAAGTTACTGGTTTGGGTATCATTGCAGTGACAAAAGTGCCACTACAACGGTAGTTTCTCTACTACAGCGGTGCTTCTGTAATGCAAAATGTACCGCTGCAATGGCCAAAATGCAGAATTCTAGTTTTAAAAACTAGAAAACTCATTTTTCACTCCCATTTTTCAAAAAAGGTCCAAGGGCTTTGCAGGGTGTGATTTTCTTTAGTTTTGGGGATTTTCATCTTTGGAGGTAAGGTTTCTTTACATTCTAAACTTGAATTACTCCTCTAAATTCATAGAAATGGGAAGATTCATGAGTATGATAGAAATTGAAAGTTAACCCTTAATTATGAACTGGTGGGATTTTAGTTTTTGTTGATCCTAGGGTGTTAGAACACTTTCTAAGGTAGAATTCTTAGTAGTTATATTAACAAATGTAGAATTCAAGTGTTTAAAGGGTAGAAAAACCTAAGATGATGAACTAGGACTAATTCTTTGTTTAAGTTGATAAATTTGAGTTCCTAATGGTTGGGAAAGGTGAAATATTGTATTAAGAGTTGTGTAATTATTGTGTATAGATCAAGAACGAGCCAAAATCGAAAGGAAAGGCAAGGTTGTGGCATTGTAGTTATTTAAAGCAAGGAATCAAGGTAGGTTATGGTTTAATTATAGTAAAGACTTGCTTGACTCTATGCTTATATGTGAGTTGGGTTTTCGTGATTTGCTTTCAGTATTACTTGTGATTATTGACTACATCTTGCATTGTACATATGGTTTTGAGATGGTATATGGATCGGGTGTCATGTCGGTACTGTTTTATGATTCTAGAATCACTCTGAAACTGTTATATGGATTGAGTGTCATGCTGACGCTGTTATTAGATCGGGTACCACGCTGATACTGGTACATGAATTGAGCTCATCCCCTGCAGGTCATAACTGAGAGTCCCTGTTGACTCTAGTATATGTGTACATCTTGCATGCATGCCATTATCATTTCATTGTATTCATAATTGTAGTCATGTAAGACATTAATAATAACATTAAAAAGCCTTCATTTGGGCATCATAATATCTAAATAAGGTATTTAATACTCAAACAAGACCAAAACCCACCCCCACTCAGGTATCACCACAATATACACCTATCAGGTGAAATATAATATTCACATAAGTCCTCACATGGGCATCACAATAATAAATAATGATCATATAAGCTCCTACATGGGCAACACAAATAAAATACTACCTCAAAGTATGAATCTCATGATAACTCCTAACCCATCACACACTTTACATGAATGGTTTAACTAACCAGCCCAGTCTGAAGAAAATTAAGTCATAACATACCTTGAAAAGACAAAACTCTAGTCTGAACCCATCAAAAAGGATCTTTTCCCTTCCATACAGCCTCATATCAAACCTACTCTATCAAAAACATAATCTATATGTCAAGAGAAGTCTAATGATACCCATATTGGTCACTTTCAAATCGGGCCAAAAACAGTCTAAAAATCGACCCCAAAAGAAAAAGGGTAAAATCAAAAATTCTATCTAATAATCATATTCCCCATACTTAGAGGAGTTTAAATATGAAAACCCAACTAAAATAGAGTTGAAACTTGAAATCAAAGAAAACCCAATTTTGTAGTTTACTGGGTAAAATCCACAAAATCCAAGTTTAAAATCAAGGTTTTAAAGTTATTTTAAAGATGGAATCAATGGAAATTGATGAAAATAGGAGTTTAGAGTTTAACCATGCAATATTGATGAAGAATACCCTTTGAAATCACTTTTCCCAAGGTTTACAAGTCCAAAAATGGTGAAAATTTGAGAAAAAAAGGTATTTATATTGTTCAAATGAACAGTACCTCGCGATTGCGGTACCCCACTATCCAATCATGATGAAAAGGAAAAATTGAGGCCCACGATCATGACACTAGTCCACACTATCACAATAAAGGCCTGATGCACCAGATGACAGCTAAACCAGCTAAGAGAATGATGAAAAATCTTTTGAACGAAACCTCGAGATTTGTTTGGGTCCCCACTGAATTAAACTAATGATTCTACTAGGCTAGTTTTAATTTTCCAAACTTAGTATGACCATTCGATTTATGAAAAAAGGTCATTATCCATAAGTTACCCCCCCCCCTCCTCTCCCCTCGGGGGACCCATTTTAAGCTATTTTAACTAGTTTCTTATCTACTAGGTCAAAACTAAATATAAAGGCTCAGAACCCCTTTAAAATAGTTTCTTCCTATTTTAAATTGTTTTTGATGGTTTTTAATATTTACACTCCTCAAAGTATGGAAAACATGATTCTTATATAAAATTTCAATTTTATCCTTTTTCTTTCGGGGTTGATTTTTGAACTATTTTTTGGGCCCAATTTGAAAGTGGCCAATATGGGTATCATTATATCCTCTTGACTCCTAGATAATGTTTTTTATAGAGTGGGTTTGATATGAGGCTGCACAAAAGGAAAAAGATCCTTATTGATGGGTCCAGGCTAAAGTTTCGGCTTATCGGGGTAGGTTATGGCTTAACTTTCTTCAAACTGAGTTGTGTATTTAACCATTCATATAAATTATGCTATGGTTTTGGGATTTATCATGATATACATATTTTTGAGATAGTTATTTTATTTGTATTGCCCGTGAGGGGGCTTATATGATCATTATTATTATTATGTTGCTCGTGTGGGGGCTTATGTGAGCATTATATTTGACTTGAGAGATGATTACTATTTTGATATCTGAGTGGGTGTTGGTATCGGTCTTATTTGAGCATTATTTTCCTTTATTAATACTTTCGATGCCCGAATGGAGGCTTGAAATGATATTTTTAATGTTTGACCTAACTATTCATTATTGTGGTGTCAAGTGATGGCGTATATCATGATTTATTGAGATTTGAGGAGATTTAAGCTTAGGAAAAACCATCATTGAATTGAATTCATTATGTGACATTGTCTTTGTTTTGCGTATGCATCCTCATTTCATTCATCCTTATACAAGGAATTGGTACCACTGAGAAATACTAATTTTTAAAAGAAAATAAGACACTTTATAAAGCCCTTCGACCGAAGGATATGCCGACAAGGTTGAATTGAGTTATGAGATTGAGATTGTGATAGTATATGGATTGAAAACACCTTATGGTGTCCTATCCTTGAAGCTTTTGCTTGGAAGGTGTATACAAAGTGATATTGAGACATTACCACATGGCTATTGCATTGCATCACTTTCATCCCTTTTTTGTGTTCGATTTTGTGTATTTAGCCTTCTTTTATATACATATATTTGTGTTTAGATTATACTATTATTATTCTTGTAGAATTATTAGAAGATACAACTTGAGCCACCATTGGGAACTTTTCTATTTATAGGTGTAAGTGTGCTCATAGTATTCCTTACTTATTTAGTTTAAAGCTTTGCTCAGTAAGCCTATGATACCTACTGAGTACAAGTTGATTGTACTCACTCATACTTTATTTAACCTTTTGATGCAGATCCTAGTTAGAGTATGACCCATGGAGCATGAGTTCATGTTGTGTTCGAGGCTGATTTGGATTATGGGTGAGCTCCTGGTTTGGGGCTTGATTCTGGACTTCATCTATCCTTATTGTCTTTACTTTACTTTTTAGAGACATACTTATGTTCTTTCGTACTCTTTATCAGTTTTAGTGCTCTTTAGTTATGACATCAGATTTTGGGATTAGAGTTGTATTTTGTTTGATTTCGGATATTGGTGCTTACTTATATATATGGCCTGACTTCCTTATAAAGTCTCGTACTAGGTTTATTTACTTCTTTTGTGTAATTTTATCTCTTTGAGTGTTGGGCTTACCTACCCAAGGTTAGGATGGGGTAGGTACCATCATGACCTCAACTTTTGGGTTGTGACAATTTGGCATCAAAGTGCTAGGTTCATTGATTTCATGAGTAAAGAGAAAGATATCTAATAGAGTCCCACAAATTAGTACATTGACATTCGTATCTATCTTCAGGAAGATATATGATATTCTTAGGAACACTTCTCTAATTTGATTCATTATCATGCTTATTATTCATGTCCAATATTCTAAACTTGTATTACATTCTTTCTATACAGATAGTAAGGACTAGATCTCGAGTTGTTGAGAATGTTGAGCCAGTACTTGCTGTTGGAACCCTAGTCAAGGAGCAAGGCAGGGGTCGCAACTAAAATGGGGTAAGGGTTGGGCACGAGGAGGGGCTCTGGCTATAGGGAAGGCTAGAGCGGCCTTTCTCAAACCTTAGATTGATCATGAGGTGTTATCTTATCATCCAACGGTGTAGGACCAGCTCAGGTTCTTCAAGATTTCATGGTTACCCTAGTGTTACAGGATCAATTGATTCATCTCTTGAGCTATTTAGATTGCATTACCCAAACAGGTATTCTACTAAGTACACCAGATGGATCTCAGACTATAGGAGGTGTACATTCGCCAGGGCAGGCTATTACTCATAGTTTCCAAACTTCTAAAGCACAGCCAGATACTATGGTAGCCCTATATTTTGAGACTTTGCCTACTAGTTTGGGTACTAACTCTAAGTTATATTAAGTCTGTTGATGAGCAGAATAGATTTAAGTGGTTCATCAGATTGTCTCCTCCCAAGTTCAGTGGTGCCATTTGTGAGGATGTTTATGAGTTTTTGATTGATTGTCAGAAGAGGTTGCATAACCGCAATTCTCTGGAGTCTTATAATGTTGCTTATACTACCAACTAGTTGACTAATATGGCTAGACATTGGTGGAGATCCCTTGTCAATTGTAGACTAGCAGGTTCCCCTTAGTTGATATGAACCCAATTTTCTAAGGCTTTTCTGGAGCAGTTTGTGCCCTTTATATTGAGGGACCAGAAGAGGGATGAGTTAGATCATTTAGAGCAGGGCTTCATGACTATTGCTGAGTATGAGGCTCACTTTCATGTGTTGTCTAGATATGTCATTGCTAGTATCTCCATAGAGCTTGAGAGGAGAAAGAAGTTTGTTAAGGGTTTGACCAGTTATTATCAGTTGGTGATGGCTCAGTTAGTGGTTTTGGGGGGTTCTTTTCATAGTATAGGGGACCATGCTAAGTGGATTGAGACTATTCACTAGGGTACTCATAGTAGTGGTGCTAAGAAAATACACTGACATGGTGATTTCAATGGACATCTATCCTGAGGTAGGGATTTCTCTAATAGAGGTTTCCATAGTTACAAGGGTAGACTGGTTTAGGCTGCTATGCAGAATTCAAGTGGTAGGTCTATGGGTTCTGAGGCTTTGAGTAGTTAGAGATTTGGTCATGTAGTCTGAGTTTCTTATTCTGGTTCATTGGGTTCTGGAGGGCATTCTGGTTCTTCTGGGCCCTCTCAGTGTGATTCATCTAGTAGAGAATGTTATGTATGTAATTAGTTTATGTCCCCGATGTTTGATTAGTTCCTCCCAGTAAAGATATCAGCTTCATATTTGTATGACTTCAATTTCAACAATTAGAGGTGGTACACAGGGCAGTAGAGGTGGTTTTAGAGGTACCAGATATGGGGCTCAGGGAGCTTGTGGTGGTGGATAAGAAGTCACTCAGTTTGGTAGCAGACATGGTCAGTGCTATGCTTTTCATGAGAGCTCTGAGGTAGAGGCCTCTGATGCAGTGATTACAAGTATCATTCCAGTTTACCATCATTTCTCTATAGTACTGTATGATCCTGGGCCTACATTCTCTTATGTGTATGAATATTTTTCTACTAGTATTGATGTTATGTGTGATCCTCTTGCTATGCCTATTCATGTTTATACCCCCGTAGGAAATTCTTTAGTTGGGAATCGGGTGTACTAATTATGTGTTGTGATCTATTCTGGGAATGAGACTTGAGTAGACTTGATTATCTTTGATATGGTTGATTTTTATTTCATATTTGGTATGGATTGGTTAGCTCTTTATCATGCGATTTTGGATTATTTTGCCAAGATCGTGACCTTGGCTACTCCTGGTATTCTGAGGATAGAATGGAAGGGTACTCCTAGCTAATTTCTGAAGGGTATTATATCTTTTCTATGTGCTCATCAAATGGTAGGAGAGGGGTGTCTTTCCTATTATTCCTATATTATCGATACTAGTGTTGATTCACCGCCTCCCTTAGATTCTGTGTGTTGTTAGGGAGTTTATGGATGTTTTTCCTATGAACTTACCTGGTATGCCTCCAAATCGGGATATTGATTTTGCCATCGATGTTGAGCCGAGCACTAAGCCCATTTCCATTCCTTCTAATTGGATGGCTCCAATAGAGTTGAAGGAATTGAAGGAGAAATAGCAGGACTTGTTTGATAAGGCATTCATTAGACTAAGTGTATCTTCTTGGGGTGCTCCTATCTTGTTTGTGTAGAAGAAATATGAATCCACGCACATGTGTATTGATTATCGATAATTGAACAAGGTGACTATCAACAACAAGTATCCTCTTCCTCGTATTAATGATTTATTTGATTAGCTTTAGGGTGCTTTGGTGTTTTCTAATATCGACTTGATATCTAGTTACCATTAGTTGAGTATTAGAGCTTTGTATATCTCGAAGATAGCTTTTTATATGTGGTATGGACTTTATGAGTTCTTGATTATTTCTGTTCGGTTGACTAATGCGCTAACAATGTTTATGGAGTTGATGAATAGGGTATTCCAGCCTTACCTTGATTTTTTTTATGATTGTTTTCATCAATGATATCTTGGTTTATTCCAAGAATTAGGCTGACCATGTGAGATATTTGAGGATCGTACTTTAGAGATTAAGGGATGAGATGTTGTATGCCAAGTTCTCCAAGTGCGAGTTTTGGTTAGATTCTGTTTCTTTCTTGGGTCATGTGGTAACCAAGAATGTTATTATGGCCGATCTGGCTAAGGTAGCAGAGTTCGTGATTGGGCTAGACCCATTTCTCCTACTAAGATTCAGAGTTTTACTGGGTTAGTGAATATTATCGATGCTCATACAAGGTTTCTCTTCTATTACTGTTCCTTTGATCAAGTTGACCCTAAAAAATATTATTTTTCAGTGGTTGGATGCTTGTAAGGAGAGCTTTCAAAAGCTCAAGGAGTTGTTGACTTTGGCTCCTATCTTGACTTTGCATGAGGAGGGTATGAGTTTCACCATGTTTTGTGATACTTCTGGAGTTGGTTTGGGTGTTGTGTGAAAGCAGAAGGGTAAGGTGATTTCATATGCTTCTTAATAGTTGAAGCCTCATGAGAAGAAATACCCTACTTATGATTTAGAGTTAGCCATGATGGTGTTTGTGTTGAAATTATGGCGACACTACTTGTATGGAGTTTATTCTGAGATTTTCTCTGATCATTGTAGCCTTTAGTACTTTTTCACTCAGCGAGATCTTAATATGAGACAGTGTTGATGGTTAGATTTTCTTAAGGATTATGATCTCACTATTTTTTCTCATTTGGGCAAGGCTAATGTGGTAGCAGATGCCTTGAGTTGGAAGGCAGAGAGTTTGGAGAGTTTAGCTTATGTATTGGCAGGAAAATAAATGCCTTAGAGGTTCAGTTTTTGGCCAACCAGTTGGTTCGACTTGATATTTCTACACCTGGGCATGTTTTGGCTTATGTTGAGGCTAGGTCTTCATTGATAGATCAGATTCGAGCTTGCTAGTTTGATAATGAGAAGCTGAGGGTGATTCGTGATAAGGTCTTCATGAATGCTACATACTGAACTTATTGAGGCCTTCGGAGGATTTTTGACCATTTTCCTTCAGTAGTTTGTTGTCAACTAGTACAGCCCCTAATTCTTCATCGTGGTCATGAAGCCTGGTGTCACGATCGCAGGGCTTGACCAAGCTTCTCATCCCGATCGCATGGGGGGTTGACCTCGATCGCAAGGCACTGTTTACCTGAACAGTATAAATTCTTATTCTCTCAATTTGCACTATTTATGGACTTTAAAACCTTGGGAAAGACGTTTTGAAGAGGGATTTTCATCAAAAGTGTGTGGGTAAGCTTCTAAACTTGATTTCAATCATTATTCATAGATTTTATCTCAAAAACAGCTTCTAAATTTGGATTTTAAACTTGGATTTTTGGGGTTACACCCGGTAAAGTGTAAAAGTGATTTTTCTTTGATTTCAAGCTTCATTTCAATTTTTTTGATAGGTTTTCATATTTATACTTCTCAAAGTATGGGAAACATGATTCTTAAATAAAATTTCAGTTTTATCCTTTTTCCTTCTGGGTCGATTTTCAAACTATTTTTGGACCCGAAATAAAAGTGGTCAATATGGATATCGTTAGACTCCTCTTGACTCCTAGATCATATTTTTGATATAGTGGGTTCAATCCGAGGCTGCATGGAAGGGAAAATCTCCTTATTAACAGATCCAATCTAGAGTTTTGGCTTTTCAAGGTAGGTTATGGCTTAACTTTCTTCAAATCGAGCTGGGTGGTTAACCATTCATGTAAAGAATGCTATGGGTTGGGGATTTATCATGAGATACATATTTTTGAGATAGTTATTTTATCTTTGTTGTTCGTGTTGAGGCTTATGTGATCATTATAATGGTTGCGTTGCCCATGTAGGGGCTTATGTGAGCATTATATTTGACTTGAGAGATGATTATTGTTGTGATATCCTAGTGGGGGATGGTATTGGTCTTGTTTGAGCATTATTTTCCTTTATTAATATTTGTGATCTTGAAATTATATTTTTAATGTCTGACCTAACTATTCATTATTATTGTGCCATGTGATGGCGTATATCATGATTTATTGAAATTTGAGGAGATTTAAGTTTATTAAAAACCATCATTGAATTAAACTCATTATGTGACATTGTCTTGGTTATGAGTATGCATCCTCATTTCATTCATCCCTACATATGGAGTTGGTACCATCGAGAAATACTTATTTTTGTAAGAAAATGAGATACTTTATAAAACCCTTTGACCGAAGGATATGCCAACAAGGTTGAATTGAGTTCTAAGATTGAGATTGTGATAGTATATGGGTTGTAAACACCCCATGGTGTCCTATCCTTGAAGTTTTTAATTGGAAGGTGTATACGAAGGTGATATTGAGACATTACCATATGGTCATTGCATTGCATTGCACCACTTGCATCCTTTTTTTTGTGTTCAATTTCATGTATTTAGCCTTCTTTAATATACATATATTCGTGTATAGTTTTATACTATTATTATACTTGTAGAATTGTTAGGAGATATGGTTTGAGCCACTGTTGGGAACTTTTCTGATGTAAGTGGAAGTGTGCTCATAGTATTCTTTACTTATTTAGTTGTCTGCTTTGCTAAGTCGGTCTCTGATACCTACTGAGTACAAGTTTACCTCCAACTTTTGGGAGAAATTCCAACCAAAATTGGACAGTAGGTTGGACCTTAGTACATCCTTTCATTCACAAACTGATGGGCTGTCAGAATGGATGATCCTTCTATTTGACAAGTATTTTATTTAGCTCTGACGTAAGAGCTGATGATTCGTTAGACTCTTGGAGTCTCATCACAATGTCTCGTCACCACTGAGGAAGAATTGATCTAATCTATTTTAGCCTGACGGTTTGGGTGACGGCTCGTCAGATCCTTGACGAATCGTTAGTTGAGCCATTACACCGACTTCAATTCTTTGTTGATTCTATTTAGAGATGACGATAGGCTTGGTGATTAGTCACTCTTCTGGCCATTTCACATCACTTTCAGCACAGTGTCCACTCCTTTTTTCCTTGGACTTATTTCCTACAATTTAACACAAAAATACATCAAAACTTCAATGGTTGCTTAAAAACTCACGATTATTCTTAGTTAAAAAGTGTAAAATATGTCGTTATTAGCTGGCACATCAACACCCTCCACATAGAATGTTCTCTTGTCCTTAAGGAACAAAGAAAAACCATATTAAACAAACACTTTAAACATGCGATGACTCAGCTAAACAGTAGCAGCCAATTTATAATTTCCAGCTCTTTTCAAAGTTCACCCATTTTTCATCATCTTTCGATCAAGCACATAGTAGTCATCCAACATGTCAAAAATTTTGGATCTCAGCATGTCATTACAATATCAATGAATAACTTTCATACACAATAACTGCTATCCTAGTACTAAGTGATCAACAGTGTCTTTATGGTACCCTCGCTACAAATAAGTCCCACACACAAGCAAATTTAACCAGGGACTGGGAAAGATTTCACTCACACTCACAAAAGAAATTTCCAACAATGCACATACGAACCCATAGGCATTCCTATAATATCCTATTCAGTTTATTAGCACGTTAATCAGGATCACTACAGGAATTTTCTGGGCTTGTAATGAGGGCTTGGGTGCTAGTAGGATACATCTCGAGATTAGTGACTCAGCCTTCCTTGACATAAATGAGCTCTATTTCCACTTAACTTGAGGGTCACCATTAATTCACCTTTTTCTTTGAATCACTCTTATTCCTAAGCGCAACAGTTCTTTTGGGTCTTTTCTTTTTCTTTTTCTTTCTTTTTCTTTTGCTCACACTCATAGGATCTTCTTTATTCACACCCTGTAACGACCCAAAATGTCGTTATGTTGAAAAAATTTTCTAGAAAAATCTTATAACGAATAAAATACTCTTACCAGACCTGATAGAATTTAATTCTTGGGGGAAAAGTGGGGCCTAACGTAATTGGGCTGAGAGTCCAAAATATAATAGGCCAGTCTACAGCCTATTACTATAGCGGTCAGTTAACCGCAGTAGCGCTAATTTATCTGCTGCAACGGTAACCCGATAGTGGCTATCCCAAAATTCATTAAAACCCCTTTTCATTTTTCAGCCTCCTAGGTCATTTTTCCCTAGCAAAAAACCTCTTAATAGACCCTACCTCCATATCCAAGAGATTTCAAAGGCCTGACTTTATGAGGGTGGTTTGAAGTACACGTAGCGGGAACTCAATGCTGGAATATTCTTAGCACGTGTGGGACAACCTCCTCCTCTCAGTAGCAGCAGGGTTCGTCTATGAGGTAGGTTATGGTTTTATTATTGTAGCAGTTAGACTTGGGTTAGATTCATACAACTTGGATAGTAGTATCAAGAATTGTAATGCATTAGGCCTTTGAGCACGGTGTTTGGATGGATGAAATTGATAAGAATTCGGTTAGGCTTAATTATTATCATAGATTGTTGTTGTACTCATCTGGTGTAATAATTGTGGCATGATTTTGGTAGAATATGGTGAGAATTATAATTAGTTGAATGAATGTAATTGTTTAAAGTATAATATGGGGTATGTATGGCAAAATGGGGGAGGAAAGCTAATTGAGGTTCAAGTCAGTGGTTAATGGTAACCCAAGATAAATAGTGACTTACATTTAAAAGGTGGTAATAAGGTGTAAGTGCAAATCAAAGACTATGATAGTAAAGTTACTCAAGTTGGGTGTTGTAAGGATTGATTAATTAGGCGAGACAGTTTATCGGTAGCCTAATATCCAGGTATATGGAAAGGTAAGGTATCCCAAAATGGATTGATATATTTCTAAGTGTAGAAGTAGAAGGGTCAAGCCTAAATGGTTTGGGTAAAGAGTGTTGGACTTAAAAGTATAAACAGGCAACAAAATTAGGGGGTTAGCACGGTCACCCAAATTGAGTACCTGTGAGTTAGTAGAGGTTATGTGGATAGAACATGAAAGTAATGTATTAATAAGATAATTGTGTGCTATTATCTTTTGTGTAGATCCTTTGATGGGTATTTATGGTTGTATGATTTGTTTAATGGGTTATAGAGTTAATATGTGAATGTAAATAATAACAGAAGAACTAGGTAACCTCCTAATCTATAAAGTTAATCTCTAATATCTTAAAAAGGGGTGAACCCAATATTGTGTATGGTTGAAGTAGGAGACATCCATGCTAGTAGATAGTTAGGAGGATTGGTTGTGATCTGAGAATTTGATAATATAACTTAAGAAATTAAGGTTAAGTTTTGCAAGTGCTAGAATTCCCCACGTGGTGGAAATATACTGGGTATGTTGTTGCTGTGTTGCAAGTGCTAGAATTGTAAGTTGAATAGAGTCGAGTAGTTGAATGATCGTCTAATAGGGATAGCATTTTAAAAACTTAGTTATGACTTGAATGTAAGGGTTACTAGATAGTAACTGAATTACCAGTTCAATTTGGGAAAGAATGATGAATTAGAGTATAAATATCAAATTTAAAAGAATGTGCACTCTTAAAATGGATACTTGATTAATTGGTCTTCGGGTATGTTTGTTATTGATGATTGAGTTTGATAATGTTCAATTGAGCTAGTGGTGAACTGGCCTTCGAGCATCCTTGTGATGTACTCTTTTGGTGGATAATTATCGTACCTAGAATGATAAAATTTTGATGATTGACTGCATTACTTGGTTGTCATTAATTATAAGTTCTGTTTTAATTGTTGTTGCTTGTATTTGATTTTGATTGGGTGTTTGCGATTTTCCTTTAGGCATTGCTTATAATTATTGACCACATCTTGCATTTACATTGATGAGATAGTAATGATGTGATATGGGTCGCGTACCACACCAGTACAAATATGAAATTTAGTGATATGGGTCGGGTACCACGCTGGTACAAATATGATATGATGTAATATAGGTCGGGTACCACGCCGGTATAGTATGATGTGGATGATGTTGATGACACAAATAAGAAGGGACAAGGAGAGATGATGCATGATGCACATATTTTGCATTCATATTCATTCATATACATTTGAATGTATATTGACATTTATATGTTGTTGATGGTTCCTTGAGTGGACCGAGTTATGTTTATGATGTGTTATGGTTTCTTTGAGTGGATCGAGTTATGTTGATGATGTGTTATGGTTCCTTGTGTGGACCCATTATTAGATGATATATTGCAGTTCCTTGAGTGGATCGGTTATGTTGATAGATGTGATTTGACATTGTAGCAAAATGTAAAGATAAGGTACATCCTCATTTATGTATAAGTCTTATTCCCCCTACAAATATAGTGTATATTGGATGTATATTATTGTGCTTGTTGTTCTTGACTAGGGAAAAAAATTTGATTACCTAATTATACATAGTCAGAGGTGTCATGACTTCTAAGGAATTAGAAAACCGGTTACCATCAATGGCCCCAAAGTGTTAATATAGTGAACCCTATAGAGCTATCCGTACTAGGTTGGAATTAAGGTTGTATGAATTGGAGAAATAGTGTAAGGTAGAATGGCTTATCAAGGGACTAAGATACACGAAAATGTTAAATGGCAGGTTGGTCACAGAGATGCTAAAGTAGGGTGCTAGAAATTATATAATTAGGGGTTTAGAAATTAGAACTTTACTTGATGCTATGATTTCTCCTTATATATTATTAATGTTATTTATTTCTAACCCTAGTAGGCCGATGATGCCTCCCAGTATGTGTGGTTGTACTGTTACTACACTTACTATATCTCCAATTAGGGATATAGCCATGGTGCAGGTCAGCTGGGCTTTCTATAGTAGCGACGGTGATCATTCAGCAGCAGTTGTTGGCCTCTCTATTCTATATGGATGATGTGTCATGGACTTTTCTCCATTTGTTTAGTTCTTTTGCACCGGTTTAGGCTAGGTTCTGGGGAATCATTTGTAGTTATTTTTCGCATTTACTTTTCATATTTGATGTATTAAATAAGTTATAGAATGGATTAAATGAGTAATTGTATTTCAACTTTTATTAGTTATTCAAATGGTGAACATTAAATTGACTAAGTGTGTATCATAGTAACTTTTGTATTGGTTGAATAGTGGGTTATTTAGGGTTCTCCTATCTGGGGTAGGTGTAGGTAGGTGATCGGCACGATCCGATGGGTTGGGTTGTGATAAATATGGTATCAAAGGCCAGGTTATCGGTCTCCCTGTACAAGTGTAAATGTTTTGTAGAGTCCCATGGATTGGTGTGTGGACATCTACATCAAATCTATAGGAAGATATAAGGCATCTAGGAATCTATCTCACTTGTTTCTTTCCCATCATACCTTCTCAATGTCATATCACCGGGTTAAGCCCAATTGGTATCTAGTCATTTTCAATTGGTATCTCAATCATCACAATTAGGACTAGTTGGTCCCAATTGGTATCTCTTAACGTGGAAAAGTTGGGACAAGACGCTCAACCAATAAAGGTCAATAAGAAACATAGGAAGTGGATTGTTATTCTTGTTTTGATATGGTATTAATTACTTATGATGAGACAATGATGTGTTAAAAATATGCTATGTGTATTGTTGCTGATGGCAGTGTATGGAAACTTGCTTTGTGATGTTTAACTTTGGAATATAATTATTGTGTATGTGTGTGGTTAGATGCTGTGTAGCCAAGCAGACTAATGGACGTAAGGATCGTGTGTGATCTCGAGAGTCCTTTATTTCCACGACTTGAGCTACAACTCATCTCTCCATGATTTGGAGTACTACTTGACTTTTGTTCAAATCCTGATGAACTACCCAGGTGACTGACTGTTTGATGAGGAAATTATGGTATGATATAATATTGTGTATATTACTATGTGGTTGGCTATTATATTGATCATACTTTTACCTAGTGGTTTGATGGTGGAACTTCTTAAGTGCATATAATCATTATGAGGGCTATAAGATAAGTTGTTACAAAAAAAATATATGTGAATCATAAAGGTTGGGTGTGATTTGAGGTTTGTCATGAATTCTTATTGGTTTTGAGAATATGCTTAGGATCCTTGCGTGGTCCAAACTTTGATGATTATAATTAGGATCCTTGTGTGGTCCCAATTTTTTGTAATTAGAGTGGGACCCTTATATTGTCTGATATTTGATGATTATATTTAGGTTTGAAATGTTGTTGGGTTATTGGTTTGAATAAACTAATTGATGAGTTGACATGATGGTGATGCGTTGGTAAGTAGTTGGTTAAACTGATATGAGCTTAATTGTTTTGCATAACCTTAGTGGTTTAGACGTGAGGTAAGTTGTGTGGTTGGCTTATTATAAGTTGATAAGATGGGTGAAATGAGTTAGCTTGGCTATGGTTGATGATCATTGGTTGTAGGGTCAACTGAGGGGGGTTAGAATTATTAGATGTGTTATACATATCCACATCCCTCCTATCAATACATAATAATACTTGGTTGGTATTGCCCCTTGGGAGGTTGAGGTATATTGTAGGGTCAAATAAACTACTATGAGTAGTGGTGTGTTGGTGGTATGGTAATGTGATAGCATTAATTAGGATGTAAGTAACCCATTAAAATTTTTCCTAATATAGGGATGACAACCATGGGGTATTGTGGTTTTAGTTAAAAATCTGGTGTTGTGTGAATTAGTGCTGAATGGTAGATTATGATGTGTGGATTGGTGGATTTTAGTGATTAACGTGTTAAAGGACAAGTTTAGGAAGTCATGAAAACGTTTGTCCCGTAAAATGAGTTGGTAGAACTTCGTTTATAGTGATTACCGTAAAGGGGTTAGTTCGAAGTCTCGAATTTCCAGAAGTGTATTGTGAAATGGCCTGAACTGGGACCAAGTCCCAAGTTATTACCTCGGACTGCTGCTGTATAAAAATCTATCGCTACAACGGTACACAGTTTCATCCCCCACTATTTTTATTATCACCCTAAATGTTAGTGCGTTGTAATATCGTATGGTGTTTCGGGTATTAAAGATGACCCGTTGAATAAATTTTATTACCAATCATATATCATGTGTTATTGTGGTTATAAGTTGTGCCCAGAGCTTTATGGTCGGGGAGCATAGGTTAGTTGGGTAGTTAAGTTAGCATTATGGGAGGTTGCGTTAGTTTCGTAACTGTGGTGCATGCCGAATTCCGTGAATCATGCTAAAAACACTCGTCTTCACCAATGATCTTTCAGGGATGAACGATTAATAAATTGATATCTAATGTAATGACCCAAATTTTCGTTATGTTGAAAAAACATTCCAGAAAAATCTTATAATGAATAAAATACTCTTATCGGATTTGATAGAATTTAATTCTTGGGGAAAATTTAAGGCCCAACATAATTGGGCTGAGAATCCAAAAGATAATGGGCCATTCTACAGCCTACAGCTACAGCGGTAATTTATCCGCTGCAGCAGTAGCCATATAGAAATTTATTAAAACTCTTTTTTTATTTTTCAACCTCCTAGGTCATTTTTTCCCACCAGAAACCCTCTAAATAAACCCTACCTCCATATACAGGATATTTCAAAGGCCTCACTTCATGAGGGAGATTTGAGGCACACACAGCGGGAACTCGATGAGGGAATATGCATAGCACGTGCGGGACAACCTCCTCCTCTTAATAGCAGCAGGGTTCATCTATGAGGTAGGTTATGGTTTTATTATTGTAGCAGTTAGACTTGGGTTAGATTCATACAACTTGGATAGTAGTATCAGGAGTTGTAATGCATTAGGCCTTCGAGCACGGTGTTTGGATGGATTAAATTGATAAGAATTTGGTTAGGCTTAATTATTATCATGGATTGTTGCTAGTGCGATAATTGTGGTATGATTTTGGTAGAATATGGCGAGAATATAATTAGTTGAATGAATATAATTATTTAAAGTACAATATGGGGTAAGTATGGTAAAAGGGGGGAGGAGAGCTAATTGAGGTTCAAGTCAGTGGTTAATGGTAATCTAAGATAACTTGTGACTTATATTTAAGAGGTAGAAATGAGGTGTAAGTGCAAAGTAAAGACTATGAGAGTGAAGTTACTCAAGTTGGGTGTTGTAAGGACTGATTAAGTAGGAAGGATCATTTATCGATAGCCAAATAGCCAGGTTTGTGGAAAGGTAAGGTATCCCAAAATGGATTGATAGATTTCTAAGTGTAGGAGTAGAAGCGTCAAGCCTAAATGGTTCGGGTAAAGAGTGTTAGACTTAAAAGTATGAACAGACGACAGAATTAAGGGGTTAGCACGGTCACCCAAATTGAGTAACTGTGAGTTAGTAGAGGTTATGTGGATAAAATATGAAAGTAATGTATTAATAAGATAATTGCATGTTATTATCTATTGTGTGGATCCCTTGATAGGTGTATGTGGTTGTATGACTTGTTTAATAGGTTATAGAGTTAGTATGTGAATGTGAATAATAACAGAAGAACTAGGTGACCTCCTAATCTACAAAGTTAGTCTCTAATATCTTAAAAAGGAGTGAACCCAATATTGTGTATGGTTGAAGTAGGAGACATCCTTGCTAGGATATATTTAGGAGGATCGGTTCTGATCTGAGAATGTGACGATATAACTTAAGAAATTAAGGTTAAGTTTTGCAAGTTCTAGAATCATAAGTTGAATAGAGTCAAATAGTTGAATAATCGGCTAAAGGGGATTGCATTTTGAAAAGTTAGTTATGACTTGAATGTAAGGGTTACTAGATAGTAATTGAATCACCGGTTCAATTTGGAAAATAATGATGAATTAGAGTATAAATATCAAATTTGGTGGAATGTGCACTCCTTAAATGGATACTTGATTGATTGTTCTTTGGATAAGTTTGTTATTAATGATTGAGCTTGATAATGTTCAATTGAGAAAGTGGTGAATTAACATTCGGGCATACTTGTGATTTCCTCTATTGGTGGATAATTGTGGTACCTAGAATGATAAACTTGTGATGATTGACTGTATTACTTAGTAGTCCTTAATTATAAGTTCTTTTTTGATCGATGTTGCTTGCATCTGATTTTGATTGGTGTTTACTATTCGCCTTCAGGCATTGCTTATAATTATTAACTGCATCTTGTATTTACATTGATGAGATGATGATGATGATATGATATGGGTCACGTACCACGTTGGTACAAATATGATATGTTGTGATATGAGTTGGGTACCACGTCGGTACAAATATGATATGATGTAATATGGGCCAGGTACCATGCCGATAAGGTATGATATGGACGATTTTGATGAGATGGATGAGAAGGGATAAGGAGAGATGATGCACACATCTTGGATTTATATTCATAGATATTCATTTGAATGTACATTGACATTTAAATGTGGTTAATGGTTTCTTGAGTGGACCGAGTTATGTTGATGATGTATTATGGTTCCTTGAGTGGACCCGTTATTTAATGATATATTGTGGTTCCTTTAGTAGATCAATTATGTTGAAGGATGTGATTTGACATTGTAGAAAAATGTGAAGATAAGGTACATCCTGATTTATGTATAAGTCTTATTCCCTCTATGTATATAGTGTTTACTTAATGTATATTGTTGTGCCTGTTGTTCTTTACTAGGGAACAAAATTTGATTACCTAATTATACATAGCTAGAGGTGTCATGACTACTAAGGAATTAGAAACTCGGTTACCATCAGTGGCCCCAAAGTGTTGATATAGTGAAGCCTAAGAGCTATCCGTACTAGATTGGAATTGGGGTTGTATAAAGTGTAAAAATAGTGTAAGGTGGAATGGTTTATCAAGGGACTAAGATACATGAAAATGTTAAATGACAGGTAGGTCACAGAGATGCTAAAGTAGGGTGCTAGTAATTGTATAATTGGGGGTTTAGAAATCGGAACTTTACTTGATGCTATGATTTCTCCCTATCTATTATTAATGTTATTTGTTTCTTACCCTGGTAGGTCAATGATGCCTACCAGTACGTGTGGTTGTACTGATGCTATACTTATTATATCTCCAATTGGGGATATAGAAATGGTTCAGGTCAGTTGGGGTTTCTATAGCAGAGACAGTGATCATTTAGCAGCATCTCCTGCCCTCTTTATTCTGCATGGATGTTGTGTCATGGACTTTCCTCCATTCGCTTAGTGCTCTTGTACCGGTTTAGGCTAGGTTCTGGGGAATCACTTGTAGTTATTTTCCCTATTTACTTTTCATATTTGATATATTAAATCAAGTTATGGGATGAATTAAATGAGTAATTGTATTTCAATTTTGATTAGTTATTAATATGGTGGACATTAAATTGGCTAAGTACATAGCATAGTAACTTCCGCATTGGTTGATTAGTGGGTTATTCAGGGTTCTCCTATCTGGGGTAGGTGTAGGTAGGTTCTCGACATGATCTGGTAGGTTGGGTCATGACACACCTGCTCTTTTCATACCCTTTTTCACTTATCATACACTTCTAAAGTATCCACCCTCAACTTAGGCAATTTGCCTGAGTTGTGGTGCACGATGTCCAAGGAGGTACCAGGGCCAAAATTGAGGTTTAAGGATACAAAAGGAAAGGTGAAGAGTTATTGAATAAAGAAATCTGATCAGCTCTAAGCAGGGATCAAGGGAATTTTTGACATCATTTAGACAGTCTCTTTAGGCTAAGTAGACTAGATTCAAACAAAGTGCAACTAAAACAACATAGACCAGGCAGGTTCTAGGTGCATGCACAACGTCAGAGAAACACAAAATAGGCTCACACACACTTGACACAAAAGAACACTTGTTAATACCCACTGTCATGATGACAAATAAGCTTAAGCAATATTGTTCCATCTATATATACTAATGACATTCAGAGATCCAAAAAAAAGTGAACAATTTGAAAACATACCATTAGTGCTAAAAGCAAGTTTATTTTAGGAGGGGTCTCCATTTTTCAAAAAATCCACAGACAATCACAAAATTCAAACAATTGATTGCTAATAGTTTAACCTAATAACAGACAAAAAAATAAACCTAATCATGCCGGTTCTACTAGATATCACATTCAAGGGAAAAGAAACACGATAACAAAAACCCTCGGGAGGTGACAGACTCACAGGTACCCCCATCCCTATCAAAAGAGACAAGCATTGTCCCCAATGCATGAATACGCTAACTAAAATTTAGAGGGAGGAATACCTGTCAAATCCCTTAGGCCTCGAAGTCTAGCAAATCCTTGAAGGCCTGTGTGGCCTCAGACTCTGGAACGAAGACCCAGTGTGAACCGGTGTACTCATATCATAAACAGCATCATCGGTCAGCAGAGTGGGAGTAGGAAATATCTATGGTGTATGCCCAACTCTAGGTGCTGATATGGAAGAAACACCTACTACCCGGTCCTACTCACGTTTCTGCCTTAGGTCTTCATCTTTCTTAGGGGCTTTCAGTTCCTTCCTTATGTTTCTTTCTTCTGGTGTCTCATCCTGATTCTTTTTTTTGCTTTAACCTATTCTTTTCTCCATCTTTAACTAGTTTCTTACCTCTATCTCTGAGAGGTCTCCCCATCAAATCAAGAATAGTATCATCATCCTCCGACTCCACTATTTCTGGATCAGAGAATCCAAAATAGGGACCATTTTTTAGTATGGTGATATCATCTTGGGCCTTCTTTAGTTCGGTCGTGAACTTGGCCAAATCTTGGACCAACAACTCCCTCAAACTATTGTTCACTCGCAACTACATATCATCTATGTGGGCATGTCGATTCTCATATGGTTTTGGTACCTTCTTAATTCTACCATCCATGAAAGGCTGGAACTTCTTAGCCCATTCTTGCAATTGCTACTTAAACTTTTTCTACTTCTTGACCATTCATATAAAATTTTGTGGAGTTAACTAGAACTTTGAGTATGTAGGTGGCATTGATGTTGTGTCTACTGTGTTAGCAGTTAGGGAAGCAGCCTCAGCCTCGGATCCAGCAGACACACCCTGTGGATCAACAGTCATAATAGCCAAATGTGTACCTGAAGGAGTACCAAACATCTTAGGAGTAGTCTGTGAGTGAGGTCTATATAAAGAAGGTTTGTGGACCCTCAACTCAAACATAGCATCATCTCGTATCCTATCAATGTCCTAGGTATGTATGGATATCACTTCATCATCAACTCCACTCAGAATGGGTACCTTTACAAGCCTACACAGCTCAGTCACTAGACAAGGAAACTGTAATGATATAGCAATGTTAGTGGCCCTTGCGTGCATCTCATCTAGAATCACTTGGCTGAAGTTCACTTACAACCCCTCCATTATACTAGCAACCACAACTGCTCTGAGCTCACCAAGATTGGCATCTCCTCCTATAGGCATGAGTTGCAACCGAACCACTGCCCACTAAAATTTAGCCGTAAAGCTTAATGAGGACTTGGCTATCCTTTCTTTCCTATTTTACAACCATGAGGGTGCATTTCTCTCTGTCAATATCTATGCTAACCAGGGTCACTGTGTGGATATAGACATTATTCAACATCCATACTTTAGCGTGATAGTTGGGGGCTCATAGAGTTGTCCAAAAAGGATCCGGTTGATGGTATGCTCAGAGATATCCACTGAAACTCCACGAACCGGGAGCCCAACCAATAATCTCATATCAGAAGCTTTTTTCCCTTTCTTGCATTCCTTTTTGAGAACTGCCAAGTAGTTTGCATAGAATTTGCAAACCATGGTAGGTTAGTATCTTTCAAGAGGTATGCTCATCCAACCCAAATTGTATTCGTTGAAGCATCGCACAATGCCAGGGTACTCTGGCAATTCAGTTGTGAGAATCTGAATTCTTCAACAAATGGTCTCTTTAAACTTCTTGTCTTTGTCGAGAGGAAACCATCTTGGTAGTGTTTTTCTGTCCCCTCAATCTTTTATTGAATAAATTATCTAACCTCTGGAGCCTTAGTTTGGATCATTGCACCCCTTTCCTATTCATGTTCCATTTTTGTACTTTTGGTGGCCTTAGAATCATTTTTTTTACTGGGCCCCAAGCTTGAACTATCACTGCTCTCCCCATCGCTACTAGATTTCTCACTTGATGACTCATCCTTCTCATCATACTGGGTGGCATGAGCATGTTTCTTTTTGCTTTGTCTAGTGTTGTAAGTTGGTGCCTCAACTTTCTTAACCTCATTTTCTGGTTCATCTCTAAGTCTCGAGGTTGAGGTATCTCTTGCTTTTCTTTTTCGTGCTCCACCTCTGGTTGTTTGTAGCTTTTGAGGTATTGCACCTGGATTGCCACTAAGGGAAAAAAAGAATACTTCCAGTGGTGTGTGTAACAATCGTAGGTATGCCGAGGGTAGAGGAAGTTTGGGAGGTTGAGTGTTGGTGATGATTTAGGTGTTAAAGAATATGGTTTAAGTAGTGATGAAGAATGGGTAATGGGGTTAATGGATGAAAATATGGGTAAGTAAAAAAGTATTGGACATGAGTAGTGGGTGATTGAAGTCAAAACGGAGAAGAGTAACCGATTGATTTGAATTAGGACTCTTAAATGTATTGGGTTTTAATTGGGTTTGGATTGAGTTTGGGTTAGGTTTTAGGTTTTGGGTTTTTGATTTGTTGGATCGGGTCGGGTCACTCAAAACTAAAAAAGGATAAGTAAAATTACCTACGACACCTTGCTTGATGGTTTGCCAAGAGCTTAACGGTTTGTCAAGTGAACCTTCAGGATAAAATAGATTGCTCCCAACTTGAGTCACATCTGACATTCAGGTTGATGATTTGTCAGCATATTGACGGCTCGTAACATGAATAGTCAACCCTTAACCAGAAGGACTCACTTTTTCATCATTTGTGATGGTTAGGTTGATGGCTCGTCAGAACTTTGATTGTTCATCGAGTGGGCCATCAGACCTTAACCAGAATGAGTGATTTTCTTATGATTTATGGTGGCTCAGGTTGACAGTTTATCAGGTCTCTAATGTATCATCAAGTAAACTGTCAATCCTCTACTAGATGGTAACCTTCCACCTCTTTACCTATAATTTCTTTTCCTGCAAACTTAGAACACACATCAACCATGCTCAATAATGAAAACCTACACCAAAATTATAGTACAACAACACAATATGGGTTGCCTCCCACTAGTGCCTGATTTAACGTCGCGGCATGACTCGGGTATCTTGACTACTCAGACTTTGTCAAGATACACCAGTGCTAACACGTTTACCTCTTCTAGCACTCTAAAGTATTGTTTGATTCATTGGTCGTTCACTTTAAATAGCTTCCCATCTTTTTTTTCCAACTCCACTACTCCGAATGGAAACACTTGAGTAACGTTGAACGGTACGGACCATTTTGATTTCATCTTGCCCGAAAATAACTTGAACTTTCAGTTGAATAATAGTACTAAGTCAGCCACTTTAAACTCTCTCTTATCAATCCTCTAGTTGTGATATAACTTTATTTTTTATTTGTAGAGATCCGCTCTCTCATAAGTTTGTAGCCAGAATTTATCTAGCTCATTTAATTGTTCTAACCTCAACTCCGTAGCCTCATTCCAACTCAAATTTAGCTTTTTAAGAGCCCACAAGTCCTTGTGCTAATGCTCTACTTTCAAATGACATGTTTTACCAAATAAGAGTTGATAAGGAGACATACCTATTGGAACCTTGAAAGCAGTGCGATAAGCCCATAGAGCATCATTAGGTTTTTGAGACTAGTCGTTTTTTTCATCACTCACAAACTTTGACAATATCATCTTAATCTCTCAATTTGACACTTCTATTTGCCCACTGGTTTGTGGGTGATAGAGAGTGACCACCTTATGTTGTTTCACTCAATATTTAGCTAGAGCTACAAGGAACACCTTGTTATAAAAATGGGATCCCCCATCACTTATAATCATGCGAGGAGTACCAAATCGAAAGAAAATGTTCTTTTTCAAGAATGTCACTACACTTTTGCCTTCATTATACTCTAAGGCCACAGCTTCCACCCATTTGGACACATAGTCTACCGCCACCAAGATATACTTGCACCCACAAGAACTCACAAATGGGCCCATAAAATTGATGCCCTACAAATCAAACAATTCTACCTCCAGTATTTTTGACATGGACAGTTCTTAATTCTGGGAGATCGAACCCAGCCTTTGACACTGATCACATGCCTTGTCAAAGTCGTGGGTGTCTTTGTGAATGGTGGGCCAATAATACCCACACTGCAGTATCTTCTTTGTCTTACAATCACCCGCATAATACCCCTCCCCCTTCCCCATTGAGGATGAGTGAAAAGCATGTAAAATAGTCAATATTTCCACCTCTGGCACACATCTCCTAATAATATTATCAGCACATAGTCTAAATAGATCGAGCTCATCCCAGAAGTAGTTGCTAGGAATTACTTTCTTTGATGGAAGATTAAGTCTTCTGGTATTATGTCACTGACTAAATAATTAG
Organism: Capsicum rhomboideum; assembly: GCA_031232105.1. Taxonomy (NCBI): domain Eukaryota; kingdom Viridiplantae; phylum Streptophyta; class Magnoliopsida; order Solanales; family Solanaceae; genus Capsicum; species Capsicum rhomboideum. Next base: position 140,475,752 of record CP124716.1, read on the forward strand.
CAAAATCAATGTACCAGGGTATAAGATTAAGAGAAGCAGCTAGTACTTGTTCATCCAAAAAAGAGTCATTAATCTCCAGCTCATTCGGCTTCTTTCCTTTATTCTATAGTCTAGAAAGATGGTTTGCTACCTGATTGTCACACCCCTTTCGGTCTTTGATTTCAAAATTGAACTCCTGTAGTAGTAACACTAGGTATTTGTAATTTTGGAGAAGTCCTTAATGAACCTCTGATAGAAACCTACATGACCAAGAAAGATTCTAACTCCCTTCATCGAGATTGGTGAAGGTAGTTATTCAATCACCTCAATTTTAGCACAGTATACCTCATTTCCTCTTTCAAAGATCTTGTGTCCCAACACAATGCCCTCCTTAACCATAAAGTGGTATTTCTCCCAGTTAAGCACAAGATTAAACTCTTCACATTTTTGCAAGGCATTACTGAGATTTACCAAGCAGCCTTCAAAAGTGTCGCCTAACATAGAGAAGTCATCCATAAACACCTCTAAAGTGTCTTCCACCATATCAGATAAAATCGATATCATACACCTTTGGAAGGTTGTAGGAGCATTACATAACCCAAAGGGCATCCACTTGAAGGTGAATGTCCCATAAGGTCTTGTAAATATAGTCTTCTTTTGGTATTTGGGTGCAATGGATATTTGATTATACCCTGAATAACCATCCAGAAAGTAGTGCCAGCCTCTTTCTACCAACCTATCAAGCATTTGGTCCATAAATGGCATTGGAAAGTGATCCCGAAGGGTCCAAGAATTCAGCTTCCAGTAATCCATGTAAACCTGCCAACCAGTGACTAGCCTTAGTGGAATCAACTCATTTTTCTCATTGGCCACCACCGTAATGCCCCCCTTCTTTTGGATACACTGAACCGGACTACCCACTTACTATCTGAGATTGGGTAAACAATTCCTACATCAAGCCACTTGATTATCTCTTTCTTTACCACCTCTTGCATTGGTGGGCTAAGTCTTCACTGATGTTTAATGGTGGGAACACACTCTTATTTTATCTTAATCTTATGTGTACATATGCCCGGTGGAATTCCAATAATATCTGTAACTATCCAATTGATTGCCCATTTGTACTTTTGAAATACAGAAACAAGTGCTTCCACCTGCTATTCTATCAAGTCAGCACCTATAATTATAGAAAATGTGCTCTTCTCACCTAGAAATATGTATCTCAGGTGGCCCGACAGCTCTTTAAGTTCTAACATCAGTGTTCCTCTATAAATGGTTTTGTTGGAAGAGCTAGCCTATTTTTCAAATCCAGGTCCAACTTCTTTGGGGCATAAGAATACGACCTCATTCCAGCCAATGCACTAACAGTCTCATCATAATATTTGATGTTCTCCCCATAAAAATTCATCATCACCGCAGCCAAGGTTTTCACAGTAAACCTTTCTTCAATAGTCACCTCCATATCAACTTAATCGATAATGTCAATGACTAAAACAACACTCATGTCCTTGGTTGCTTCATCCATTAACACATATTAAGTTTTACCTCCTCATTATTTAACCTGAATTTCAACTCATTGCATTCCATGTCTACCAATACTCTTTTGGTGGCTAAAAATGGTCTTCCTAAGATTATATGTACTTTAAAGTCCACCACACAATCAAGAATCATAAATTTTGTCGGAAATATAAAATTTGCCACTTTCACAAGAACATTATATAATATCCCCACTGGCCTTTTGACCGACCGAACAGCTATTAATAACCTTATAGACATTGGTTTGGGGGCTCCTAAGCCCAACTAGTGATAGATAGTGATAAGTGGCAGTTTTTCCACTTATTTGTATCTTTTTTCTTATGATTTTAAGTCGTTAATTAATAATATGAGGCTAATTATCCTTTGAATGGTGATCATCTCAAGTAATTTGGGTTTACAAAGAGTTTGATGAAAAAAAGCACAAAAATAAAAGAAAAAGGCGTAGAATGATGTATGGATCAAAAATTGGTCACCTACCAACGCAGATGGGGACCTTTCCACACAGATGAGGTTGTAGATAGACAAAACAGTGAACTGGAAAAGGGATGAAGCTAACTTGTGAAGCTGATCTGTAGGAGCAGGTGGCCACCGTGCTGGCAGGTCCGCCAGCAGATGACCAATGCGGTGACATTTTTGTTATCACTTGAAATACAATTTTTGAGCTATAAAAGGAATTTTTCAGATCTGAAACATCATCTTTGGCATATTTCTCAACCTTAGAGGCTAGGGTTCCTAACCAAACACCCTTGGAGTAAAGATTTGGAAGCTTTATAGTGAATATTTCTTATTCTTTTCTTCATTCTATTGTTTTGTATTGAATATTTGGAAGTACTTAGATTCATTCTCGAATGTTGTTGTTGGACACAATGCAATGTTTATGTTTTGTATTTGGGTTTTGATTTTATCTCATGTTTTTGTATTGATTGAATACTCTTAAGTTATAAATGGGTTTTGCTTGTTTAAATTAATCTCGTGCTTTATCAATTCTACTCTAGCTGAGCTTGAAAGAGGAGATTAGAGTGGGGATTGATCATCTACTTTGATTAATGCTTAAAAGAGCTAATTGAGGTTGGGAAAGGTTAATTTAACACGATTTGGGTTAAATGACCCATCTAATGGGTTTTGTTACTAGATATAGTCAAATTCTAGTGTAGCCATAGCTTGGAATCTTGTTGACACTTGGCTAATATTCGATGAATTTTAGCCAAGAAATATTCATCAATCGTTTGAAAGATGTGGTGGATACTTGAGGTTCCAAGGCTAGCTTGCTAACCTGTCATTAATGATGAGTATTTGATTTAAATACTTTGGATCGTGGATAGAATTGATTCCCCGTATCATTTTCCTTATTTTTCATTGTTATGAAAGCCATTGATCAACTTGTTCATACTTTAACTAGTTCTATCCATGTTATATTTTTAATTATAAAACCCTTCAAAATATTTGTATCTTTTGTTTGGATTTTAGTGAGTTGCTTTTATTTAATACTTTCTCGATCGCTAGTCACATTATTCCTCATGGATTCGACCACGACTCTAAGTTGCGTAAATATATTGCTAACAACTGCGTATACTCATTTTTAGGATGTATTTGAGTGTTATCAAAAATGGTGTCGTTGTCGGGCCTTGATCTATTTATGTTCTATTTTGATACATTTGTGCCCTTGTTGGGCTTTATTACTTTTTATTTGCCCTTGTTGGGCGTTGTTGGAGATTGTTACGCCCTTGTTGGGCTTTCTTTATGGTATGAATATCTTGTGCTCTTGTTGGGCTTGATTTTTGTGGTGATGGATGTTGTGCGCTCTTGTTGGGTTTGAGCTTAATTTTGATTTTATTGGATTAGTCGTTTTGTATGTTTTCACTTCTAGATTAACTTCTTTATCTTATTAGCTTCTTATAGTTTTTCTTTTTGGTAGATGTTTTGGGCGACCTTTTCCCAAATGATGGATTGAGTGACGATATTCTTTAGAGAATCATTGTTATTGTTGTTTTTGGGTGTTGATGTCATTTGTACAGGGGAAGTCTGAGTACTCGTAGCCATTGTGAATTGGGGTTGTGATTGTTGCCATGGTAAAGTCTGAGTAGCCATGGCATTATTGCCCTTGTTGGAATCAAAATCTGGGATTGTAACTTATTTGGTACTAATAGATTTAGTCTTGCATTGTGAAATGTTGGAATGAGCATACCTCTCCAAACAAATTTGTGAAAAGCAAGTACATGGAAGTGAATGATGTTTGTGACAACACTTTGATGCTTTTCGTGACTCCTTACTCATTAGGTGGTGATAATGTGGAAAATAACTCCTTTTGTTCTTGTTTAGGAAATAAAACCAATCCTTCTAGAATAGTGTGCATGTCATGTGCAGTGAGTTTTTGTCCAATAATTCTTGTGCTTACGTGTGTCATCTAGAACTTGCCTAGTTGGTCATTCAATGCTAGTTTTGATTGTGTTTGGTTGGAGAAATAATCTTACTCCTTCCTTGTGGTTTTTGGAAACCTCTTTAGCCTTAATAGCCTACTCGTGCACATATTTTATCACTAGTTACCCTATTTGAGCCTATTACCCTTTCTTTGACAACCACATCATAAGCTTGAACCTTTTTAAAATTTTCCCTCTTTGAACTTGGAAATTCCAACTTGAGGCTTTTTAGCCTAAGTTGGGGGTGTGGTGGAACTTGAAAGAGGTGATCATGCATCGTAGTTTTGTAAGTGAGTGACTTCTGAAAAAAGTGATTGAATAAAATGAGTGAAAATTAGAAAATAAAAGAAAATGAGAAAAAAAAAAAAAAAGTTGTCAATAAGGTGGTGAACTAGAATGAAAAAGATAGGCACTTGTGTTGTATGAAAATGAAGAGGCAAATGATCAAACTTTGAATTATATTGTATTTTTTAGAGTTCAAGGAGCGTGTAGTCACTTTTATCCTAAATGCCTATCCTACCCTTTCCCAAGCCTACATTACAAGCTAGAAAAAGTCCTTCGGGATCTCCAATCGATGCTTTTGAGTTAGTGGCAATTGAAAATAAGGGTAAGCCTATGGTATGGTACTTGTTTGCATTGGAAATTCTTTGTTGAGTGTGAGTGTTTGTGCATTTGTCCCTTGTACAAGTGTCGCAAACATTGTGAGTTTTGGGACTTTCTTTCTTGTGAGGGCATGTGAACTAGGATAGATTGGTGAAGTTGATAAGTTCTAAAAATGAGTCAAGGGAGCATGTTTGATTGACTATTGGTTTTGATCCACTTCTTGAGAATTAGTTGTTGTTACTTGATCATTTTTGAAACTCCATTATATTCTTGAAAGTGTGTTTGAAATTGAGGGAGTTGCTTGGGTAAGACTCACATGCTTGTTGACTAATTGTTAGTGCCAACCAAAGTCATAATCATGGTGCCTAATTGAAAAATATGATGTGAAAGTGTTGATGTTGGCTTTTGAGATTAAATTGATAGCCTCATTAAGTTTTGATTTTATGTTGCTTGAGGACAAGCAAAGGCTTTAAGTTGGGGGTGTTGATAAGTGGCATTTTTGCAACTTATTTGTAACTCTTTTCTTCTGATTTTGTGTCGTTAATTCATAATATAAGTCTAATTATCCTTTTAATTTGGGTTTACAAAGAGTTTTGATGAAAAGAAGTGCAAAAATTAAGAAAAGGGGCTTAGAATGATGCATGGATCAAAAATTGGTCACCTACCCATGCAGATGAGGCCACAGATGGCCAAAACAGGGAACTGGAAAGGAGCTGAAGTTGACCTATGGGAGCAGGTTGCCACCTGCACTGGCAGGTGCACCGGCAGATGACCAATACGGTGACATTTTCATAATTACCTGAAACGCAATTTTTGAGCTATAAAAGGGATTTTTTAGATCTGAAATATCATCTTTGGCATATTTCTCAACCTTGGAGGCTAGGGTTCTTGACCCAACACCCATGGAGTGAAGATTTGGAAGCTTTGTAGTGAATATTTCTTAATCCTTTCTTCATTTCATTGCTTTTTATTGAATATTTAGGTGTAGTTAGATTCATTCTTGAATGTTGTTGTTTGATACAATGCAATGTTTATATTTTGGATTTGGGTTTTGATTTTCTCTCATGCTTTTGTATTGATTGAATACTCTTGAGTTATAAATGGGTTTTGCTTGTTTAAATTAAACTTGTGCTTTATCAATTTCTACTCTAATTGATCTTGAAAGAGAAGATTAGAGTGGGGATTGACCATCTACTTTCATTAATGCTTGAAAGAGCTAATTGAGGTTGGGAAAGGATAATTTAATGCAATTTGGGTTGAATGACCCATTAATGGGTTTTGTTACTAGACATAGTCAAATCCTAGTGTAGCCATAGATTGGAACTATTCTTGTTGACACTTGGCTAATATTCAATGGAATTTAGCCAAGAAATATTCGTCAATCAAACGAAAGAGGTGGTGGATATTTGATCTTAGGCGTATTTATACTCCTAAGTGTCTTTATCTATACGTGTTTAGCTTAGTTTTGAGGATAACTTGATGTGATTATTGAGTTATAAAGTTTGTATATGTGTATTTTCATGTTAATGTACATGTTTATAGTGTTCAGCGTGCATTTGAAACAAACCAAGAGTCAAAAAGATCAAATATAACTTAGAAGATGAAACTAGTGTCGCTACCTTGAGCTATGCTTGTTCTAGTGTACTTTGATTTGTTCTATTGTGTTAAATGGACTTATTTTTGTGAGATATTGTAGTATACCAATGGAGGATCAATGAAATCTAAATCAATCCTACAAACAATCCACAAGATGATAAGGAATAAGGAACGAAAGCACGAGAAGGAACGGACGCAACCCCCACACCTTAGAGGGGCCCATGCACTGCACCCCCCAAAGCATGGGAGGGGGACATGCCCCTCACCTCCCATGGCATGTGGTAGGGTGTGTTACTAACAATTCAGTGAACCATGCTACTTGTTTGTGTATGCGATGAGCAACACGGCGCACCACCCCAAATCCGACCAATGTTGGTTTTAAACTTGTTTTTAAGTGGGGGCAAAATTGTAAATGTATGGGATTCGATTGGGGCACCTCATGGACGACCTAAAGAACTATAAAAGGATTACTTAGACACATTATTCACATCTATTGTATTACACACGTATTGGATAGCAAAGGAGACATCAAGGAGGTCAAACTAGGGTTCTTTCTTCTTTTACTTTTCATTCTTGTAGTTTGAAGTTATGAACTCTTGTATAGAGATTGTTTGTATCAATATGAGTGTATAAACACCCTATTTATAGGGATGAGGCTAAAACATGATTGCTTAATTATGGTTTTATAATTGGTATATTTGTTTATCAAGTCATGTGATTGTTCTTGCGTTCTTATTTTACTATTCTAATGCGTCATGAACTTTTGGATAAACTTAGCCTCGAAACGAATTGACCATAGGAGTGGAGAGATGGAATGAAGACCATAAGGAGTGTGGATCCTATTTTAATGGTTAGATATTGATTGTTAAAGGATTATTTGCGGTTAGGATAGCCATATACTTAAATGCCCCACTTGGTTAATGAAACGGGAAGATAGTTTAATGCATTCGAACTAAGGACTCACATCCCTGCTCAATGATATAGTTGTGAGATTAATTTGGGTAGATGACTTAGAGGATGACCATTCCCAAGTTGAATATCAACCCCGTAGATCAACAATCACGATAAACCAACACCGACTAGAAACCATAGTTATGCATGAATGTGAAGTAATTGCCTCAACCCAAGAACTCTCCATATATTGTTTACAATCCAAATTTCATATCATTGTTATTTCTAGTATTTAGTTATAAAAACAAAACTCAAACTCTCTTTGGTTACGAATCGCACTTAATTAACTTCAATAGTAATACTTAAGTTGGATCGTATGCTAAATACTAAGTCTTTGTGGGATCTATATTCAGCTCGCAAGAGCCACTATATTACTTGCACGAACACGTACACTTGTGTGTGCATTTGGACGCAACAAGTTTTTGGCACCATTGCCGGGGACTTGAAAATTAGCAACCTTCTAATTTTTAGTTATACTATTTTGTTTGATAAGTGCTAACAACTTGGTCTTAGCTACTAAATTTGCAGGTACAGGTTTGAATATTGAGTAAGCTGGCAAGGAGAGGGAATTGGTTGAACCACATCCCGAACCTGAGTGATGTTTGCACCAATTAAGGAGAGAAACAACACTTCTTTATCCAATCTTGCAAGTTTAAGAAGGCGAGACTATTACTACAACAATGGGTGATGAATAACCACCTCACAGGATAGTGCGCGATGTGGTAATCCCACTGGCAACTAATATGACCTCTTTTATTCAAAAGCCGAAAGTAGGAGGTAGATTTGAGCTGAAGTAGAACATGGTGCAATTGTTGTACACAAGCAGGCAGTTTATAGGCTTGTCACATGAGGATCCACAGGTCCATCTTCAGAACTTTTTGGAGATCAGTGATACTTTTATTCTCACTGGAGTCTCCACAGACTATGTGAGGCTCACACTTTTCCCATTCTCACTTTTGGGAGAAGCGAAGAAATGGTTGAAGGCAGAACCTTCAAACTTAGTTACAACTTGGGACGATTTGGCAAAGAAGTTCCTCATCCAGTTCTTTCCTTCAGGCCAAACTGCAAGGTTGAGGAGTGAGATTTTGAGTTTCAAGCAAAAGCTAGATGAGAATCTCTATCATGCATGGGAGAGATTCAAGTCACTTCTCAGAGATTGTTCATATCACCAACAAACCAATGAGGTATTAGCTCATAATTTTGTTGAAGGTCTTGACCATAATATGAAAAATTTGTTAGATTCAGTGGCAGGTGGTCAGGCTTTAGAGAAAACTTATGATGAGTTGTACACTCTCCTAAATAGAATTGCACAAGGTAACCCAGATTAGAATGGTGATATGTCTAGAAGCATGGTGAAAAAGACGGCAGGTATGATTGAGGTGGATAGTGTCACAGCATTAGTCACACAGTTGGCCATTTTTCAAAACCAGATAATAGCTCAGTTCAACAAGTTGAGTGTGGATCAACCTCAGGCATAGGTTAATGCAGTTCAGCAAGTTCAGACTTGGTGTGAAACTTATGGTAATAGTGGTCACTCTACAGACTTATGTGCAGCAAATTCAGAGTCTGTGAATTTTGTAGCCAATTCATAGAGAGGTAATCAAAACTATGGTAATGCCCATAACCACAACTGGAAGAGTCAGCCCAATTGCTAATGGGGCAATAATCAGGCTCAATCTTAGCAATTTCAGCTGCAGTAAGGTATTCAGAATAACACTCAGGCCAGCAATATAAAGGAATCTTTGAAAAAAATACTGTCTAACCAAGAACAAATGGCTGCGGAAATAAAAAATCAGAAACTTGCCCAAAATAATTTGGAGATACAAATGGGTCAGTTAGCCCAGGCACATAACACAAGACCTCAAGGGGGTCTACCTAGTGATACAAAGCAAGATCCTAATCAAGTTATGGCAATCACATTGAGAAGTGGTAGAGATTTGATTGATGTACCTCCAAAGAAAAATCATGAGGTGCAAGAAGAATTAACCACACCAGAGCAAACAGAGAAGCAAACTCATCCCAAAGAAGCTGACAAAAAGGGGAAGTCTGAGTATCCTAATAAGAAGCGTTGAGCAACCTCAAAATAGACTACCACCACCTTTCCCTCAAAGGTTCAATAAAGCAAAAGAAGATGCTTTTTTTAAGAAGTTCTTTAACATATTCAGAGAAATTTATATTAACCTTCCTCTTGTAGATGTTTTGCAGGGAATGTCGAAGTATGCAAAGTACTTAAAGGACGTGGTCACAAATAAAAGGAGGCTTGGTGATGTTGAGACTTTGTCACTTACGAAATAGTGTAGTTCTGTAGATATGAGCAAGATGCCTACAAAGCTCAAGGACCCTGAGAGTTTCACCCTTCCCATACAAATTGGTGAAAGCGATGTTGTCCATGATTTGAGTGATTTGGGGGCAATCATCAACTTGATGCCTTTTTTAGTTTTTAATACTCTTGGTTTGGGAAAGCCAAGGCCCTCCTCAGTGGTGTTACAAATGGCAAACAGAATGAGAGTAGTCCCCGAAGGAATCATAGAGGATGTTCTCAATAAGGTTGGTAAGTTCATTATTCCTACTGACTTTATCATTCATGATTATGTTACAGATGACAGGGTACCAATCATACTGGGATGTTCATTCTTTGCTACTGGTGGAGCATTGATAGATTTGAGAGAGGGAACGCTCAAGATGAGATTTAATAATGAAGAGGTGATCTTCAGGTTGTACAAAGAACTCAACACACCCTCACACTATAGAGATCTATGCATGATCACGACTATGGAAATGGGTGAGTGTTGGGTGGAAGTGTGCAATCCACCAATTGCTTTTTTAGACACTCTCATGAAGTTGCCTGAATCGACCAATAAGCCTAAACTGCACTATTTGAATGGTATGCTAAAAAGGTAGCTGTAAAAAGAGAGGCAGACGTTGATCATAAGCATTCGAGAGGTCAGATAAAAAGGAGAAGATGGGCTCCAAGTAGAAGGAAGAGGATGAGAGAATATTGATGATGAAGCTGTGATGTGAGTCGTGTCGCGACAATAAATCAGGCGCTACTTGGGAGGCAACCTTAGTTAAGGTAGTTATTTTAGTTTTTTAGTTTTTTTTGGTAGCACTTTTGTTTTTGTTTTTTTTGTTTTGAGTTGACGGATTGAGGGGAAGTTTGAATACCCGAGATCTTAGCTAAGGAACATGGTGAAAACTTAGTGTGGGGTTCCCCGGACCTCCTTGATAAATATGATGCTACTAGCTAAGCCTAGAGGCCTCATGGAGTATTCCTATCCTTACATTTAATTAATATTTTGGGGACAAAGTGTGATTTTAAGTATGGGGTGGGGAATCTTCCGATGTGGTTAGGGTGGAGTGTGCTATAGGTGTATTTTGGTTATTTAGTTATTTGATTTTTGCTTATGTTGCTAAAAATTTGAAAAATACAAAAAGATTTTCTTTTAGTAATTTTTAGTTTTATTTAGGAGCACACTTGATCCACCCCTCAATTTTATTTTCGGTTCTTTTCTGATGGGAAGCCCTTTGAACCCAGTATTCTTTTTAATTTTTAGGAATAATTTTAAAATTTTAGAGATGCTCTAGTTAGATACTATGTACGATTGCATGATGAAAGTGGGTTTTGAATGTCGAAGCATGTGTAGTGAATTGAATGACTATTGTGCAACACTTAGTCTCATTTGTTTGACTCTTGTGTGATGTAGCTTAATATTGAATTCTTGTTATTTCTTGGTTGAGAGTCTATAGGGACTTAAACATATGTCATGTGTGAATGAGATTTTATTATATTCGATGTTGCATAGTGATGTCTAGAACATGCCCGATGTGTTTGCAAAGAGAAATAAAGAATGTTGAGTTTAGGAGCTGATATAGGAATTTATTTGATAGCCATGTTTTATACCCACCTTATCTATCCTTTTTACATGATCTTAGTTAGCCCGTTGAGCTTTTAGCTTATTTGTTAGTAGCCTTATATGTAGCTTATTCCTTTTCTTTCAATTGACCTTAATTTGATCCAAAACTCCTCAGCGCTTTAGTTGAAAAATTAAGATGTTAGGGAGTGTAAAATTGAAGAAGGTAAAAGTGAAAGTGATGCCCCAAGGAAATAGTTGTTGGTGTGTTAAAAAGTTTATGTGTTGTTGGTTGGGAGTAATGTACTGAGAAGAAAATTGATCAAAAGAAGTGAATCATATGTTGATAGCAAATACTCCCTACTAAAGATATGTAATCTAGCTTAAAGAGGTGGGGTAGAACAAAAGAGAGTTGTGAAGATAAAAGTGGTGAAAAATAGGTTGGTTGGAAATGAGCTTAGTGGAAATTGTGATGTATTAAAGCGCTTGGGGAAGATAGTCATTATTCTTGACCAAATAGTTCCTACCCATCCCTTAGCCTACATTACAACCCTTAAAGTCCTACTTGATATTGAGCTTTGACATTCTTATATTAGTGTACTTATACACTAAGTGCAAGCATATGGTTCGTCTAATATCGTATGTGAATTCATTGTGAGAGTAAGCGGAATTTGATTCTTACACCCATTCTTGTGATAAATTGCATATTTGTGAGTGAATATGGGTGACTCTCTTGTGGTGAGGGCATATGTTTTATGATAGATAGTGTCACGACCCAAAATTCCATTCGGGCCGGACTGGCACCCGAAGCCGATATGGCCCGAGAGAACTAATCTTTGCTCATCAACATTCGTATGCGTAACCTCGTGTAAATCTTATTATACCTCATGCGACTATGCGGAAGACATGAATCATGGAAACATATGCTATATAAATATATATTTAGGAAACTTGGCCTTTGGGGCCATCAAGTCAAATGGACAGTCGTCTTTTACATATTCATCTCTTACATCCATATACCCACATATGTCTATAAAAGCCTCTAACATATGCATCAATAATACCAACTTAAAGTCGGGACAAGTCCCCGCTTTATAAAATATATATAACATCAAAACAAATATACATCTATGACTCAGGGGGCTCCGAACCAACTGGAGCTCACCAAATATCTGCAAATGATCCCCAGTCTACAGAGGATGTCTACTAATGCCTGCACCTGCAACATGTAAGGTAAGTCCCCCGAGGGGGTCAGTATGAAGAATGTAATGAGTATGTAAGGCTCATAAGAAATCATCATACATTATAATGGAATCAAATATAAAAGAATTAATGAACGTGAATAAACTGTCTTTCTGTATGTGGGGAACCATGTATATTACGTTCTTTACTCCTCTTGTCTTTACATGCTTTCATCTTATTTGTTCTACCCATGTTAGGCTGTTCTGTCGCCCCTGGGATGAGAATAACCCATGCTAGGTACTTTGACCCCTAGGATGTTATGTGAACCCATGTTAGGCTTTCGTGTTTCCCCTGGGATGTCATTAACCCATGCTAGGTACTGTGACCCCTGGAATGTTATCGTAACCCATGCTAGGCTTTCGTGTCGCCCCTGGATGTACCGTCATATCCCATGCTAGGCTTTTCTATCGCCCCTGGGATGTATCGGGATCGACCCATGCTAGGCTTTTCTGTCGCCCCTGGTATACCACCCGTGTTATTGGGATCGACCCATGCTAGGTATTTTAACCCCTGGGATACCACCCATGATTACTTATTAATTATACATTTCTTCTTTCTCTTGTTATTCTTACTTCCATTCTTAAGAATGATACATTGAGGATCATAACCTTATTTGAAGCACACTCATATACACATTTCACTTCACTCCTTTACTTCATGAGATTGACATCTTCACTTATGAGAAATAGATATATTAACTTGCACATCACCTCTCTTATTATTTTTATGATATTGGTACTTTTATTTGTGAAAGATTGGTATAAAGATAATCATCACATTATTGGACTTTGGAACACGACATGATTGGAAAAATGCTTTTTAAGGATAAATAGATTCTGTTATGTTATTACTCTCTTGAGATAGTCCCTTTTAGAAATTACCACGTTATGACATCTTAGGAACTTCAATCAATGAATAAGAGATGAGTGAATCATAATTCATCTAATAATAGGACACATATAGATACAATATACGTCAACCTGAATTACTATACTTCAAGGCCCCTCGGAATTGAAACAAGCCCAATGTCAATATGAACAATATGTTGCAGAAGGATACGGAAAGAGAAACCTTACATACCTTGTATTCTCAATACGATTCTACAATCTTAAGTGTGCATACAATAGTCCCGCTCCATCCTTATGTTTCACTCTACAACATAAGTACATACCGTAACCAACATTAACCACCAATTACCTTACAACGGCATACAATAACAATAAGTCACATGTTTGGCTTTAACATGTCATTTCCCCCTTGACAATACCATTTATGAAATTATTGTACCAATAATCCCACAATATTCCATACATTGACCAATACATGATAACCAATAGCATGTCACATCAAGTTCATACTTTCCACTCTCCACTATCACAACATCACAATTATGCTATCAATTTACTTCAATACACCTCACAACAACAAATCGACCAAAATCCCATAATTTACACTTATAGAGAAATAACAAGTTTAGGACCATAATAACACCATACATGTTTTTATTTCATCCATACCATGCTCTTTCATCAAGACAACAAGTCATCTTTCAAGTTTAAATTTCATAGATGACACATCTTTTACAAAAATACAAAGTGTCATATCCAACACTTCCAAGCATAACCAACATGATTTACATACTCTCTCATGCATATAATATATTAATCCATAAGAATAATCACTTACCCAAGAATTAAAAATGATGATCTTGCTCCAAAGATGACTTAGGGTTTGAGAGCCCAAAAGGGTGTTCTTGAGAGTTCTAGAAAAAAAAGATAGAAAAGCATGTGTGTTTGTGGATTAAAAATCTGATTTTTGGACCCTTTTATAGACCTTTGAAGTCATACTTAGCCACTCTTGGCATTTAATGCAATGTATTGGCTTAGTCAATGGAAGAATGGGTTATTTGACCCATTCTTGGCCCATGTTTTCTTTCACATTTTGGGCCCTTTTTGAGCCCAATTCACTTAACCCAATAAAATCAATAATTTCTCATGTTTAATTCATTTCATACGTGTTACTACAATATTACCACTCACGCAATTCATACTCATACCCTCAATTCCAAAAACAAGTCATTCTAGCCACGTATGGCCTATTTTGACCAAAAGGGTAAAATCGTCATTTTGATGCCAAATTCGTTGACGAGTAATTTTACCATACCAATATAATAATTCACTCATTTCATGTATATTCTCGTGTTTGTAGAATAATCGTGACAAAAATCGGCTCGGTACGTCCCCGGGCACCCTTGGGACTTAAGAAAATTTCCAACTTTGAAAAGTGGCCGAATCCTGCCTGGCACGCCCTTGGGCGCGCCAGCTTACTTCCCCTGGACTAAAAATTTTAGCCCAGAGTGGCATGGCACACCCTCTGGCGCGCCCCACCCTTAAAATTTTCAAAAATTTCATTTTTCGACTTTTCTTCGCAGGTTTGGTTAGATACTTCAAGTCCTATTCTTTAACTTACTTATTACCCTTAATATCCTTTGTTTGGAGGTCCTCTTAGCCTCATTTTGAACCCCACAAATGCTACATGAAAATCGCAAAACACCTCCTACGCAAGGTTAATCACATGTACAAGGCCAAATTTTAATTTTTCTCATCACTAACATTACAAATTACATACTCATGGCATCTCGACACCTAAGTAACCATTGTTCATCGTCGTCACATTGGGTTGGGAGTATACGGGGTGTTACATTCTCCCCCCCTTAGAAACATTCGTCCTCGAATGTTAACGATGTCGCTTCAATTACTACAAATGCATCTCTATATTAGCATATGTACGCATAAACACTTAAGGCTCATGGATATTTACTTGTTATAGGTATACTTCCACATTTTGGCGATCTTTTTGACTTGTTGATTTCTCCAAGACCTCTTACAAAAATTACGTCTTTACTTATTAGCCTTTTTTACTTGTCGGTCTAGAATAACCATAAGTAATTCAATGGGAACAATATGAAATGAAACTCTTATGAGCCTCCGGCAAATTTCACATCCTTTCTTTCAAAATCCCCTTACCCCTTTTATTGGTGACACGTTCAAGAATACTTACTCATCTATGATCAGAACATCTACTATACCATTACGATATGTTCTTTTCACTATACTAAACTCACCGACAGGTGGAGATATTTCTATTAACTTAAGTAATAACCCCAGTGTACTATTAAATTCACGGTAGTCGATGGAGTAACATACGATAGAGTCGAGCTCGGATCAGTCAATACATACACATCATGTAAAATATGGTAATATACCTAAATACCTGTACCATCATCAGGAAATGCTTCCTCATTCTGCCGGTCCACTAAAGCATAAGTACGATTTTGGGCCCCACTGGAACTAGTTGCTCCTCTCATATCTCTACCACGACCAATAGGCTGAACGCCTCTGCCTGGGGAAGGAACCGATGCTGATGATAAAACGGTTGATCCCGTAGGTTGTGCTATACCACTCTCACCCCTTTGTGGGAATTCTCTCATTATGTGCCCCTCTGTACAACACCAAAAACAAGCATTTGTCCCCAACCGACATTCACCTAAGTGGTACCTTCCGCAACGCTGACATAGAGGATAAGAAAATCCTGCTGTCTGTGAGCCTTGCACTCCGCTACTCTGTCCAGATGGACTACCTCTAGACCCTCGGAGTTGTGAGTGAGCACCTGTTGTGGAATAAGAAAATGAGGTCCTAGGCGGTAACATTCGAGATCTAGATTCTCGTGGGGACACCATAGACTGCCCCATAGGTCTCGCCCTTTTTGCTGGTCCTTCCTCAGATCCCTGTGTCTTTCTTCTTTGTCGTTGGTCCTCCATTTTCTGCGCAAAGGCCTGGATTCTAACTATATCCATATCTCAATTTAAGGCAGCAATAGTGTAGTCTCGTACCAAATAAGGCTCCAATCTATCCACATATCGATGTACTCTATCTTCCATTGTGGCCACCACATTTGGAGCATATCATGCCAAGGAATTAAATTGCAAACTATATTCTTTAACACTCATATTCCCTTGACGTAAGTTTAAAAATTGATCTGCACGAGCTTCACGGATCTCATAGGGAAGATAGTGATCAAGGAACGCTGCTTTGAATTCTGCCCAATTTAGTGGCGTTGCGCCAATACCACGAGACTTCTTCCAATCTTCATACCACAATATCGCCTCTCCTTTCAATCTATAGGCCGCCAACTCAGGTGTTTCCACCTCGGACACATGCATAACCTCCAAAGCTTTCTGGATTTGCTCCACGAAGTCCTGTGGATCTACTTTCAAGTCTGATCCAGTGAATATAGGAGGGTCCAATTTTAGGAAGTCCTGTGTATGCCGACTAGCTGCTCTAGCCGCGTCATCTTCATTTACCATTGGACCAGTTCGTCCTTGTGCTTGTGCAGCCACTAACTGAGTTAACATATGGACTGCATTTCTTAGGTCCTGATCTATGGTATTCATTGGCGGTTCTGCGGGTCCTTCTCTACCTCTTGGCTCTTCTGGAGCTGGAAAATTAGAGGAAGACTGCGATGCAATTTCGGCGTCAGCTCCACCTTGACTAGCTTGGTCAGGTGGTAATCTACTCATTCCCTCTTCAGCAGGCACATCCACCTGCTTCCCTTTATCTCTACCTCTTCTCTTGATCATCATTTTAACTATACCAAAGAAAACAATCACCGTGATCAAATACAATTCAACTTACAACACTGCTCTATTGTACGATCTAGAATGAAGAAAAGAAACAACATCCTAAATGCCCCGTAGCCTCCTACTTATAAAGGTGGCGTGCAACACATCCATAAGCAATACTCTACTCAGACACGGCTTTGTAGACACCCTTAGAACGACCTGCTCTGATACCACTTTTGTCACGATCCGAAATCCCATTCGGGCCGGACTGGCACCCGAAGCCGATATGGCCCGAGAGAACCAATCTTTGCTCATGAACATTCGTATGTGTAACCTCGTATAAATCATATTATACCTCATGCGACTATACGGAAGACATGAATCATGGAAACATATGCTATATAAATATACATTTAGGAAACTTGGCCTTTGGGGCCATCAAGTCAAATGGACAGTCGTCTTTTACATATTCGTCTCTTACATCCATATACCCACATATGTCTACAAAAGCCTCTAACAGATGCATCAATAAGACCAACTTAAAGTCGGGACAAGTCCTCGCTTTATAAAATATATATAACATCAAAACAAATATACATCTATGACTCAGGGGGCTCCGAACCAACTGGAGCTCACCAAATATCTGCAAATGATCCCCAGTCTACAGAGGATGTCTACTAATGCCTGCACCTGCAACATGTAAGGTAAGTCCCCCGAGGGGGTCAGTACGAAGAATGTACTGAGTATGTAAGGCTCATAAGAAATCATCATACATTATAATGGAATCAAATATAAAAGAATTAATGAACGTGAATAAACTGTCTTTCTGTATGTGGGGAACCATGTATATTACGTTCTTTACTCCTCTTGTCTTTACATGCTTTCATCTTATTTGTTCTACCCATGTTAGGCTGTTCTGTCGCCCCTGGGATGAGAATAACCCATGCTAGGTACTTTGACCCCTAGGATGTTATGTGAACCCATGTTAGGCTTTCGTGTTTCCCCTGGGATGTCATTAACCCATGCTAGGTACTGTGACCCCTGGAATGTTATCGTAACCCATGCTAGGCTTTCGTGTCGCCCCTGGATGTACCGTCATATCCCATGCTAGGCTTTTCTATCGCCCCTGGGATGTATCGGGATCGACCCATGCTAGGCTTTTCTGTCGCCCCTGGTATACCACCCGTGTTATTGGGATCGACCCATGCTAGGTATTTTAACCCCTGGGATACCACCCATGATTACTTATTAATTATACATTTCTTCTTTCTTTTGTTATTCTTACTTCCATTCTTAAGAATGATACATTGAGGATCATAACCTTATTTGAAGCACACTCATATACACATTTCACTTCACTCCTTTACTTCATGAGATTGACATCTTCACTTATGAGAAATAGATATATTAACTTGCACATCACCTCTCTTATTATTTTTATGATATTGGTACTTTTATTTGTGAAAGATTGGTATAAAGATAATCATCACATTATTGGACTTTGGAACACGACATGATTGGAAAAATGCTTTTTAAGGATAAATAGATTCTGTTATGTTATTACTCTCTTGAGATAGTCCCTTTTAGAAATTACCACGTTATGACATCTTAGGAACTTCAATCAATGAATAAGAGATGAGTGAATCATAATTCATCTAATAATAGGACACATATAGATACAATATACGTCAACCTGAATTACTATACTTCAAGGCCCCTCGGAATTGAAACAAGCCCAATGTCAATATGAACAATATGTTGCAGAAGGATACGGAAAGAGAAACCTTACATACCTTGTATTCTCAATACGATTCTACAATCTTAAGTGTGCATACAATAGTCCCGCTCCATCCTTATGTTTCACTCTACAACATAAGTACATAACGTAACCAACATTAACCACCAATTACCTTACAACGGCATACAATAACAATAAGTCACATGTTTGGCTTTAACATGTCATTTCCCCCTTGACAATACCATTTATGAAATTATTGTACCAATAATCCCACAATATTCCATACATTGACCAATACATGATAACCAATAGCATGTCACATCAAGTTCATACTTTCCACTCTCCACTATCACAACATCACAATTATGCTATCAATTTACTTCAATACACCTCACAACAACAAATCGACCAAAATCCCATAATTTACACTTATAGAGAAATAACAAGTTTAGGACCATAATAACACCATACATGTTTTTATTTCATCCATACCATGCTCTTTCATCAAGACAACAAGTCATCTTTCAAGTTTAAATTTCATAGATGACACATCTTTTACAAAAATACAAAGTGTCATATCCAACACTTCCAAGCATAACCAACATGATTTACATACTCTCTCATGCATATAATATATTAATCCATAAGAATAATCACTTACCCAAGAATTAAAAATGATGATCTTGCTCCAAAGATGACTTAGGGTTTGAGAGCCCAAAAGGGTGTTCTTGAGAGTTCTAGAAAAAAAAGATAGAAAAGCATGTGTGTTTGTGGATTAAAAATCTGATTTTTGGACCCTTTTATAGACCTTTGAAGTCATACTTAGCCACTCTTGGCATTTAATGCAATGTATTGGCTTAGTCAATGGAAGAATGGGTTATTTGACCCATTCTTGGCCCATGTTTTCTTTCACATTTTGGGCCCTTTTTGAGCCCAATTCACTTAACCCAATAAAATCAATAATTTCTCATGTTTAATTCATTTCATACGTGTTACTACAATATTACCACTCACGCAATTCATACTCATACCCTCAATTCCAAAAACAAGTCATTCTAGCCACGTATGGCCTATTTTGACCAAAAGGGTAAAATCGTCATTTTGATGCCAAATTCGTTGACGAGTAATTTTACCATACCAATATAATAATTCACTCATTTCATGTATATTCTCGTGTTTGTAGAATAATCGTGACAAAAATCGGCTCGGTACGTCCCCGGGCACCCTTGGGACTTAAGAAAATTTCCAACTTTGAAAAGTGGCCGAATCCTGCCTGGCACGCCCTTGGGCGCGCCAGCTTACTTCCCCTGGACTAAAAATTTTAGCCCAGAGTGGCATGGCACACCCTCTGGCGCGCCCCACCCTTAAAATTTTCAAAAATTTCATTTTTCGACTTTTCTTCGCAGGTTTGGTTAGATACTTCAAGTCCTATTCTTTAACTTACTTATTACCCTTAATATCCTTTGTTTGGAGGTCCTCTTAGCCTCATTTTGAACCCCACAAATGCTACATGAAAATCGCAAAACACCTCCTACGCAAGGTTAATCACATGTACAAGGCCAAATTTTAATTTTTCTCATCACTAACATTACAAATTACATACTCATGGCATCTCGACACCTAAGTAACCATTGTTCATCGTCGTCACATTGGGTTGGGAGTATACGGGGTGTTACATTCTCCCCCCCTTAGAAACATTCGTCCTCGAATGTTAACGATGTCGCTTCAATTACTACAAATGCATCTCTATATTAGCATATGTACGCATAAACACTTAAGGCTCATGGATATTTACTTGTTATAGGTATACTTCCACATTTTGGCGATCTTTTTGACTTGTTGATTTCTCCAAGACCTCTTACAAAAATTACGTCTTTACTTATTAGCCTTTTTTACTTGTCGGTCTAGAATAACCATAAGTAATTCAATGGGAACAATATGAAATGAAACTCTTATGAGCCTCCGGCAAATTTCACATCCTTTCTTTCAAAATCCCCTTACCCCTTTTATTGGTGACACGTTCAAGAATACTTACTCATCTATGATCAGAACATCTACTATACCATTACGATATGTTCTTTTCACTATACTAAACTCACCGACAGGTGGAGATATTTTTATTAACTTAAGTAATAACCCCAGTGTACTATTAAATTCACGGTAGTCGATGGAGTAACATACGATAGAGTCGAGCTCGGATCAGTCAATACATACACATCATGTAAAATATGGTAATATACCTAAATACCTGTACCATCATCAGGAAATGCTTCCTCATTCTGCCGGTCCACTAAAGCATAAGTACGATTTTGGGCCCCACTGGAACTAGTTGCTCCTCTCATATCTCTACCACGACCAATAGGCTGAACGCCTCTGCCTGGGGAAGGAACCGATGCTGATGATAAAACGGTTGATCCCGTAGGTTGTGCTATACCACTCTCACCCCTTTGTGGGAATTCTCTCATTATGTGCCCCTCTGTACAACACCAAAAACAAGCATTTGTCCCCAACCGACATTCACCTAAGTGGTACCTTCCGCAACGCTGACATAGAGGATAAGAAAATCCTGCTGTCTGTGAGCCTTGCACTCCGCTACTCTGTCCAGATGGACTACCTCTAGACCCTCGGAGTTGTGAGTGAGCACCTGTTGTGGAATAAGAAAATGAGGTCCTAGGCGGTAACATTCGAGATCTAGATTCTCGTGGGGACACCATAGACTGCCCCATAGGTCTCGCCCTTTTTGTTGGTCCTTCCTCAGATCCCTGTGTCTTTCTTCTTTGTCGTTGGTCCTCCATTTTCTGCGCAAAGGCCTGGATTCTAGCTATATCCATATCTCAATTTAAGGCAGCAATAGTGTAGTCTCGTACCAAATAAGGCTCCAATCTATCCACATATCGATGTACTCTATCTTCCATTGTGGCCACCACATTTGGAGCATATCATGCCAAGGAATTAAATTGCAAACTATATTCTTTAACACTCATATTCCCTTGACGTAAGTTTAAAAATTGATCTGCACGAGCTTCACGGATCTCATAGGGAAGATAGTGATCAAGGAACGCTGCTTTGAATTCTGCCCAATTTAGTGGCGTTGCGCCAATACCACGAGACTTCTTCCAATCTTCATACCACAATATCGCCTCTCCTTTCAATCTATAGGCCGCCAACTCAGGTGTTTCCACCTCGGACACATGCATAACCTCCAAAGCTTTCTGGATTTGCTCCACGAAGTCCTGTGGATCTACTTTCAAGTCTGATCCAGTGAATATAGGAGGGTCCAATTTTAGGAAGTCCTGTGTATGCCGACTAGCTGCTCTAGCCGCGTCATCTTCATTTACCATTGGACCAGTTCGTCCTTGTGCTTGTGCAGCCACTAACTGAGTTAACATATGGACTGCATTTCTTAGGTCCTGATCTATGGTATTCATTGGCGGTTCTGCGGGTCCTTCTCTACCTCTTGGCTCTTCTGGAGCTGGAAAATTAGAGGAAGACTGCGATGCAATTTCGGCGTCAGCTCCACCTTGACTAGCTTGGTCAGGTGGTAATCTACTCATTCCCTCTTCAGCAGGCACATCCACCTGCTTCCCTTTATCTCTACCTCTTCTCTTGATCATCATTTTAACTATACCAAAGAAAACAATCACCGTGATCAAATACAATTCAACTTACAACACTGCTCTATTGTACGATCTAGAATGAAGAAAAGAAACAACATCCTAAATGCCCCGTAGCCTCCTACTTATAAAGGTGGCGTGCAACACATCCATAAGCAATACTCTACTCAGACACGGCTTTGTAGACACCCTTAGAACGACCTGCTCTGATACCACTTTTGTCACGATCCGAAATCCCATTCGGGCCGGACTGGCACCCGAAGCCGATATGGCCCGAGAGAACCAATCTTTGCTCATGAACATTCGTATGTGTAACCTCGTATAAATCATATTATACCTCATGCGACTATACGGAAGACATGAATCATGGAAACATATGCTATATAAATATACATTTAGGAAACTTGGCCTTTGGGGCCATCAAGTCAAATGGACAGTCGTCTTTTACATATTCGTCTCTTACATCCATATACCCACATATGTCTACAAAAGCCTCTAACAGATGCATCAATAAGACCAACTTAAAGTCGGGACAAGTCCTCGTTTTATACAATATATATAACATCAAAACAAATATACATCTATGACTCAGGGGGCTCCGAACCAACTGGAGCTCACCAAATATCTGCAAATGATCCCCAGTCTACAGAGGATGTCTACTAATGCCTGCACCTGCAACATGTAAGGTAAGTCCCCCGAGGGGGTCAGTACGAAGAATGTACTGAGTATGTAAGGCTCATAAGAAATCATCATACATTATAATGGAATCAAATATAAAAGAATTAATTAACGTGAATAAACTCTCTTTCTGTATGTGGGGAACCATGTATATTACGTTCTTTACTCCTCTTGTCTTTACATTCTTTCATCTTATTTGTTCTACCCGTGTTAGGCTGTTCTGTCGCCCCTGGGATGAGAATAACCCATGCTAGGTACTTTGACCCCTGGGATGTTATGTGAACCCATGCTAGGCTTTCGTGTCGCCCCTGGGATGTCATTAACCCATGCTAGGTACTGTGACCCCTGGGATGTTATCGTAACCCATGCTAGGCTTTCGTGTCGCCCCTGGGATGTACCGTCATAACCCATGCTAGGCTTTTCTATCGCCCCTGGGATGTATCGGGATCGACCCATGCTAGGCTTTTCTGTCACCCCTGGTATACCACCCGTGTTATTGGGATCGACCCATGCTAGGTATTTTAACCACCCCTGGGATACCACCCATGATTACTTATTAATTATACATTACTTCTTTCTCTTGTTATTCTTACTTCCATTCTTAAGAGTGATACATTGAGGATCATAACCTTATTTGAAGCATACTCATATACACATTTCACTTCACTCCTTTATTTCATGAGATTGACATCTTCACTTATGAGAAATAGATATATTAACTTGCACATCACCTCTCTTATTACTCTTATGAGACTGGTACTTTTATTTGTGAAAGATTGGTATAAAGATAATCATCACATTATTGGACTTTGGAACATGACATGATTGGAAAAATGCTTTTCCAGGATAAATAGATTCTCTTATGTTATTACTCTCTTGAGATAGTCCCTTTTAGAAATTACCACGTTATGACATCTTAGGAACTTCAATAAATGAATAAGAGATGAGTGAATCATAAGTCATATAAGACTAGAACACATATAGATACAATATACGTCAACCTGAATTACTATACTTCAAGGCCCCTTGGAATTGAAACAAGCCCAATGTCAATATGAACAATATGTTGCAGAAGGATACGGAAAGAGAAACCTTACATACCTTGTATTCACAATATGATTATACAATCTTAAGTGTGCATATAATAGTCCCTCTCCATCCTTATGTTTCACTCTACAACACAAGTACATAACGTAACCAACATTAACCACCAATTACCTTACAACGGCATACAATAACAATAAGTCACATGTTTGGTTTTAACATGTCATTTCCCCCTTGACAATACCATTTATGAAATTATTGTACCAATAATCCCACAATATTCCATACATTGACCAATACATGATAACCAATAGCATGTCACATCAAGTTCATACTTTCCACTCTCCATTATTACAACATCACAATTATGCTATCAATTTACTTCAATACACCTCACAACAACAAATCGGCCAAAATCCCATAATTTACACTTATAGAGAAATAACAAGTTTAGGACCATAATAACACCATACATGTTGTTATTTCATCCATACCATGCTCTTTCATCAAGCCAACAAATCATCTTTCAAGTTTAAATTCCATAGATGACACATCTTTTACAAAAATACAAAGTGCCATATCCAACACTTCCAAGCATAACCAACATGATTTACATACTATCCCATGCATATAATATATTAATCCATAAGAATAATCACTTATCCAAGCTTTAAAAATGATGATCTTGCTCCAAAGATGACTTAGGGTTTGAGAGCCCAAAAGGGTGTTCTTGAGAGTTCTAGAAAAAAAAGATAGAAAAGCATGTGTGTTTGTGGATTAAAAATCTGATTTTTGGAACCTTTTATAGACCTTTGAAGTCATACTTATACACTCTTGGCATTTAATGCAATGTATTGGCTTAGTCAATGAAAGAATGGGTCATTTGACCCATTCTTGGCCCATGTTTTCTTTCACATTTTGGGCCCTTTTTGAGCCCAATTCACTTAACCCAATAAAATCAATAATTTCTCATGTTTAATTCATTTCATAAGTGTTATTACAATATTACCACTCACGTAATTCATACTCGTAGCCTCAATTCCAGAAACAAGTCATTCTAGCCACGTATGGCCTATTTTGACCAAAAGGGTAAAATCGTCATTTTGATGTCAAATTTGTTGAAGAGTAATTTTACCATACCAATATCATAATTCACTCATTTCATGTATATTCTCATGTTTGTAGAAGAAACGTGGCAAAAATTGGCTCGGTACGTCCCTGGGCACCCTTGGGACATAAGAAAATTTCCAACTTTGAAAAGTGGTCGAAACCAGCCTGGCACGCCCTTGGGCACGCCAGCTTGCTGCCTCTGGACTAAAAATTTTAGCCCAGAGCGGAGTGGAACACCCTCTAGCATGCCCCACCCTTAAAATTTTTGAAAATTTCATTTTTTGACTTTTCTTCGCGGGTTTGGTTAGATACTTCAAGTCCTATTCTTTAACTTACTTAATATCCTTTGTTTGTAGGTCCTCTTAGACTCATTTTGAACCCCACAAATGCTCCATGAAAATCGTAAAACACCTCCTATGCAAGGTTAATCACATGTACAAGGCCAAATTTCAATTTTTCTCATCACTAACATTACAAATTACATACTCATGGCATCTTGACACCTAAGTAACCATTGTTCATCGTCGTCACATTGGGTTGGGAGTATACGGGGTGTTACATATAGGTGACTTATATGATCTCTTTGTTGAGTAATATACATGAGTTGTCCAATTTGGTAGAGTCAAGTCTTTGGGCTAGGAAGTTTTAAAGTAGTCTTCATGAGTTTCAAGTAGCAAGATAACATGCCGAGTATAAAACTTGCTATTCATGTGGTCTATGTAGTTCTAGCTTGAGTTTATTAGTTGTAGTAATGTTTTTATATTCTTTCTTGATGGGGATTAAATTAAAGATTTTTTCGAGGATGAACAAGGCTTTAAGTGTGAAGTGGTGATCTTAGGCGTATTTATACTCCTAAGTGTCATTATCTATACGCGTTTAGCTTAGTTTTGAGGATAAATTGATGTGATTATTGAGTTATAAAGTGTGTGTGTATATGTAGTTGTGTTTTAAAGTACATTTTTATAGTGTTCAAGGTGCATTTGAAACAAATCAAGAGTCAAAAAGATCAAATAGAACTTAGAAGAGGAAACTAGTGTCGCTAGCTTGAGCTATACTTTTTCTAGTGTACTTTGATTTGTTCTATTGTGTTTTATGGAGTTATGGATATTGTGATATGTTTTATTAGACCAATGGAGGATCTATGTAATATAATCAAACCTACAAAAAAGCCACTAGACGAAAGGGAACAAGGAACGAAAGTACGAGAAGGAACGAACGTAACCCCCACACCTTGGAGGGGGTCATGAGCCGCACCTCCAAAGGCATGGGAGGGGGACATGAACCGCACCTCCCAATTCATGTGGGAGGGTTTTTTCCTCACAATTTAGTGCACCATTCTACTGGTTTGACTGTGCGATGAGCCACGCGGTGCACCACCCCCAAATCTAACCCAAAGTTGGTTTTAAATTTTTTTGTAAGTGGGGACAAAGTTGTAAATGGAAGGGATTCATTTGGGGCACCTCATGTACGACCTAAAGCACCATAAAATTAGCCACATTATTCACATCTCTTGTATTACACATGAATTGGAGAGCAAAGGAGACACCAAGGAGCTTAAACTAGGGTTCTTTCTTCTTTTACTTTTCATTCTTGTCGTTTGAAGTTATGAACTCCTTTATGGAGAATTTTTTTATGAATATGAGTGGCTAAACACCCTATTTCTAGGGTTTAGTCTGCAACATTATTTCTTAATTATGGTTTTAGAGTTGGTATATTTGTTTATCAAGTCATGTTATTGTTCTTGCGTTCTTATTTTATTATTCTAAAGTGTCATGAACTTTAGGATAAATCTTAGTCTTGAAATGGATTGACCATAGGAGTGGAGAGAAGTAATGAAGAATGTAAGTAGTGTGGATACTATTTTAATGGTTATATATTGATTGTTAAAGTATGATTTGCGGTTAGGATAGCCATATACCTAAATGCCCCACTTGGTTAATGAAACGGGAAGATAGTTTATTGCATTCGAATTAAGGACTCACATCCTCACTCAACGATGTAGTTGTGAGATTAATTTGGATAGATGAATTAGAGGATGACCATTCCTAAGTTGAATATCAACCCCGTAGATCAACAATCATGATAAGCACCAACACCGACTAGAAACCATAGTTATGCATGAATGTGAAGTAATTGCCTCAACCCTGGAACTCTCCATATATTTTTTACAATCCAAATTTCATATCTTTGTTATTTCTAGTATTTATTTATAAAAACAAAACTCAATATCTTTTTGGTTATAAATAGCACTTAGTTAACTTTAATAGTAATACTTAAGTTGGATCGTCTGCTAAACACCAAGTCCCTGTGGGATCGATCTTCAGCTTGCAAGAGCCACTATATTACTTGCATGACCACGTACACTTGCATATGCATTTGGACGCAACAATACTTGAGGTTCCAAGGTTATCTTGCTAACCCATCATTAATAATGATTATTTGATGTAAATACTTTGGATCATAGATAGAATTGATTCCCCTTATCATATTCCTTGTTTTTCATTATTGTGAAAGTCATGGATCAACTTGTTTATATTTTAATTGGTTCTATCCATGTTACATTTTTAATTATAAAAACGCCCCAAAATATTTGTATCTTTTGTTTGGATTTTAGCTAGTTACCTTTATTTCATACTGTCTCAATTGCTAGTCACATTGTTCCTCGTGGATTTGACCTTGAGGTTAAGTTGGGTAAATATTTTGCTAACGACCTCGTACACTCATTTTTAGGGTGTATTTGAGCATTATCAGATAGCTAGTGGCATCAAGTTAATGCTAGCTCTAAGATAGCATAATGTCTTAGCGAAGCTGAATGCACCAATTGTGCATTGAATAGTAAATGCCCTTGGATTTGATTTCTTTTGGACTAACGATCGTGAAGAAATCATACTGTAATGGTAGAGATTATCCACCGACTCATAGCTCACAGACCTCTTCTTTGTAACTAATTCTTTCATGAACTTAGCATATCCTGATATTTGTTCAAGAGCCTCCACAAGCGGGATACTTACTGACAACTGCTTCAGCATTGATAGAAATTTATAAAACTTACCATCCTTCACTTTCTTATTTATTCTATGTGGGAATAGAGGAGGAGGTCTAGGAATTTAAGTTAGAGGGTTTTCAATCTCTTTATCATTCTCCTTATTCACAACACCATCATTTTTTGCCTTGGTAAACTTTTCTGCGTCTACCTTTTTATCATCAATACTTTTTGGCTTCTCAAAATCGATCGAAATCTCATCAATACCAATATCATAACCCACTAAATTATAATCAATTTCTACATCATCCACTAGTGTTTGAACTGTTGGATAGGGTTCAGGTAAGATTTTACCACTCCTAGTGGTGATAGCCATGCAACTCCTATCATTCCTAGAATTCTGGGCAGTATCACTAGGCAAAGTACCACTCTTTCACTGATTGAATGTCGCATACAATTAACCTATTTGGTACTTTAACTGTTTGATAGAAGTCAAATGTGAATATATAATTTGACTCATTGAAGATAAATCATTCTTCATTTCTTTCACTCATGCATCAGTAAATTCCATAATCTTTAATACCTTCGTTATCATCTCTTCCATTCCTGTGGATAGTTCCGACCTTGGTTTCCTTGGCCATTGGCTCGAAAACCCCCATTTGTTGTTCAAATAATTCGCTTTCTTGCAGAATCAGACTCAATCATCTTACCCTGCAAACCAACAGCCTTCACCTTCTCAACACCACCTGCTAATGTAATACCCCGTACCTTTCCGACCCTACTTGATAACCTTGAGCCATGTTTACCCTAAGTTCGAGAGCAATAAGTATGTATTTTGCATTGTTATCGATGAAACATTTGATATTGTTCTAGAAAATGTGATTAGAAATTTGTAGTGAGTGGTGTTTGTGACTTTGTGGAGCATTTGTGGGGTGAAAAATTGAGGTTTAAGGGACATCCAAGCAAAGAATCTTAAAGCTAAGAGGTAAGCAAAAGGTTGGGACTTGAAAGATCCAACCAAATCCGCAAAGAAAAGTCAAAATCAAAAATTTGGCATGGGGCACTGCAGAGGGCGTGCCAGGTTGCTTTGGCCCAAATTTTTGTCTGCACAGGCAGCATTGGGACGCGCCAAACGGCATGCCGGGGTGGTTTTTGCCAAAAAATTTCTTCAACTATTATGATGTATATAAGACCTTTGAGTCATGGTATCATTACTCCATCATAGTAGGACTATTCTTAAGTGCGTTTAGCATCCGAATTGGGGTTAATTCTTCGTCACAAGTATTTTAACAAATTATGTTCAAATAAGCCATGAGCGACTAGAATTTCTATTTTTACGATTGAGGCTACGATCGGGAATCTCGTAAGTGAATATTATCGAGACATTTATGGAGTTAATTAAACATGAGATATATGATGGATTACACATTGATTTTAGTGGACTAAAATAATAGGTATTAATGGGCCAATTTGAGGCCCAAAATGAAGCCAAAAGACATGGCCCAATGGATTTGACCCATTCTTTCATTTGACCAAGTAAAACACCTCAATTATTGGTTAAGTTTGGCTAGGGATGACCAAAAGGGTTATAAAAAGGTCAAGAAAACTCAGATTTCTATTCTATTACATACACGTGCCTTTTCTAGATTTTTCTACACTTTTCTCTCTATCTCAAACCCTAAGGCAACCATCACTTGTTTGGACAAGATCATCCTTTAGAAAGCTTGGGTAAGTGTTTAACCTCATGATTTAATATATTATATGCATGAGAGATTATGTAGATCATGTTGGTTATGCTTGGAAGTGTTGGATATGACACTTTTGCTTTTTGTAAGAGATGTGTCATTTATGAGATTTAAACTTGAAAAAGGACTTGTGGTTTTGATGAAAGTGCATGATATGGGTGAAATAACAACATGTATGGTGTGATTATGTTTCTAAACTTGTTATTTTTCTATAAGTGTAAATTATGGGATTTTGGCCGATATGTTGTTGTGAGACGTATTGAGGTGACTTGATGAAGTAATTGTGATGCTGTGTTGATGGAGAAGTGGAAAGTATGAACTTGGTGTGACATGCTATTGGTTTATCATGTATTGGTCAATGTATGGAATATTGTGGGATTGTTGGTATGATAATTTCATAAATGGTATTGTCAAGGGGGAAATGACATTTTAAAGCCAAACATGTAACTCATTGTCGTTATATGCATTTGTAAGGTAGTTGATGGTTATTGGAAACTCCGTTATGTACTTGTGTTGTAGAGTGAAACATAAGGAAGGAGCGGGACTATTGTATTCACGTATAGTATTGTATATTCGTATTGAGAAGATAAGGTATGTAAGGTTACTCTTTCCGTATCCTTCTACAGCTCATAGTATTCACATTGATGTTGTACTGGTTCATTCCGAAATGTCCAAAGGTATCTCATTTCAGGTTGTTATCTATTGTTAAGTCACATATTCCTCATTCATTAGTCATTGTTGCTCATGTGTTACATAATTGTGGACATGGTTCCAAAATCCCAATAATATTATGTTCCAAAGCTTCCAATAAGGTTATGACTACAAATATATCAATCTCTTACAACAAAAGTATCAATCTCTCATAAGTGAATGTATTAATCTCTCACAAGAAAAGGTAGCGATCTCATGAAAGTAAAGGAAATGAAGTAATGTATATATGGGTTCCCAATAATGTTTCAATCACCAGTATATCACTCTCATAACAATGAAAAGGAAAGAAGTATGAAAAGAAGTAATGTACACATGGTTACTTTATGTTTCTTTGAGTATGGATCGAATCAAAAGGGCATAAGCTCGGATGGAACAATCCCAATAATATGCTATGTTATTATTATTATATTATGGCCCACTGATCAGCTGGATGTCCGGTTTATGTTATAGCCCACTGATCAACTGGATGTCCGGTATTATTATCCTTATATTATGGCCCACTGATCAGCTGGATGTCCGGTTTATATTATAGCCCACTGATCAGCTGGATGTCCGGTATTATTTTTATTATATATACGACTATAGCCCACTGACCAGCTGGATGTCCGGTTTATATTATATCCCACTGGTCAGCTGGATGTCCGGTATTATATGAGTGATGTTATGCAAAAGATAATGATAAGGTGGATGATCCATAAGATATTATGAACCACTAACTAGTTGGATGAACAGTAATGAAGATAGTTGTAAAAGAAATGAGAGTATATTCCTTGCATGAATATATATATATATAAATATGAAGGTTATTATAAGAATGATGATGATAAGAGTGAATGATCAAGTAATGAAAATAATGGAGGTAATAAACATGGTTCCGCATATAAAACGATGATTATCCATATGGAGTATTCTCTTTTAATTATTTCCATCGAAGTTCTTATGTATTGATGCAGTTTCTTATGAGCCTTACATACTTAGTACATTCTTCGTACTGACCCCCTTTGGGGGGGGGGGGGCTTACTTTAATTGCTGCAGGCACAGGCACTAGTAGACCTCCTCAATAGGTTGCGGATCATTTACAGGTCTTTGGTGAGCTCCAGTTGGTTCGGGGCTTTCCGAGTTGCTATGTACATTTGCTTTGGTATAGTATATGTGTATAGAGCGGGGTGTTGTCCCGACTCTAGGTTGGTTATGGTTATGTATCTTTAGAGGCTTTGTAGACGTATGTGGGAAGATGGATGTAAGAAATGAATGTTCATATTGACATGATGTCCCTAACGACCAAGTTTCATATATTGTATAAGTTTTCCATGACTTTTCATAGTTGCATGAGATATAGTATGATACATGCATATGAAGGTATTAAGAAAAGATTGGTTCTCTCGGGCCTCAACGACTTCGGGTGCCAGTCCGCTTCGTTGGAACTCGGGGCGTGACAAAAGTGGTATCAGAGCAAGTCGTCCTAAGAGAGTCTACAAAGTCGTGTCTGAGTAGAGTCTTACTTATGGATGTGTTGTGCACCACATTTATCAGTAGGAGGCTACGGGACATTTAGGAGTTGTTTCCTTTCTTCATTTCTAGGTCGTGCAATAGAGCCAATATTGTAAGTGAAATCGTATCTGACCATTGGAGTTGATTTTCTTGTTTATAGTAAAATGTTGATGACAAGAAGAGGTAGAGGCAAAGGCAAGAAGGTATATTGTCTAATCTGATTTCTACGTTATCATATGTTACTCTATTGATTGCTGCAAAATTGAAAAGAACGCCGGCATTATTACTAGTCATTTGAAGTATCTACACCAGTTGCTGAATCCATTGTTGCAAAGAGAGTATATCGTAATTGTGTGGTCATGATATATTAGACAATCTTATTGAGTTGAAAAGGGTGGATTTTGATGTAGTAATGGCAAAGGATTGGTTGGCTTTTTGTTAGGCCACAGAAGATTACCGAACTAAAAAGTTACAATTGCAATTTCCACAAAAGAATGACCGTGAATAGAAGAGTAATGTGGGAGCACCGAGAGGTAAAGTTTCTCATCTTAAGGCAAAGAAAATGACACCCAAGGAGATATGTATGTCCCTTAGGAAGAGTGAAAGATACTGATGTAAAGCCACCACCTCTTTATGTCACGCCCCAAAATCCCATTGAGGCGTGATTGGCACCCGAAGCCGATATGGCCCGAGAGAACCAATCTTTGCTCATGAACACTCGTACGCATAACCTCGAATGAATAACATACTGATTCATGTAATTGATGAAATATAAAATGCCATACATATACATATATAAAACTTGGCCGTTGGGGCCATCACGTCGTACTGAACGTACATATCTTACATCTATATACCCACATATGTCTACAAAAGCCTCTAAATACATACACGACCAATTCATAATGTCTACAACATCAAAACCAATGTACAACTTTGACTCGGAAAGCCCCGATCCAACTAGAGCTCACCAAAGATCTGTAAATACCGTTAACTTACTGTGGAGGTCTACTAATGCATGCACCTGCAACATGTAAGGTAAGTCCCCGAGAGGGATCAGTATGAAGAATGTACTGAGTATGTAAGGCCATAAGAAAACTACATCAGTACGTAAGAACTTCCATGGAAATAATTATAAGAGAAAACTCAATGTGCGGAATTATGTACAGTTCTTCTATTATTGCCATGTACGATCATTCATTCATGATCACAACAACCATAGAACGAATATAAGAGAAATAGCAAATGTGAATAAACTCTCTTTTTGTATGTGGGGAACCATGTACATTACGTTCTTTCTTTCTCTTGACTTTACTTTACTTTACTTTTACATTGCTCATATACTGTTAGGGCCCTCATCATGCAGGTGTTCTTTTCACCCCATGGATAAAATATCATCGTCATGCAGGTATTCTTTTTACCCCATGGATAAGATCATATCATCATGTAGGTGTTTGCACCCCATGGATAAATTAATGTCATCATGCAGGTGTTTGCACCCCATGGATAAACTAACATCATCATGCGGGTATTTGCACCCCATGGATAACACCCATGAACATAATCAATATGTATTACTTTATTCTTACTCCATTTCTTTACTTTTGAGATTGATACCTTTACTTGTGAGAGATTGATACTTTTGCTTATGAAAGATCGATACAATGATAGTCACAACTTTATTTGAAGCTTTGGATCAATAATCAATGAGTGAGAAACATACAAATAAACATTATTGGAACATAGACTCCATATAAACATAACACTGTTGGAACCATTGGACAATGATCAATGAACAAGACACATGAGTATAACCACTATTGAAACCTTGGAACATAACCTCATCGGACTTTTAGAACATTACTAATGAATATGAGACATGTATATAACTCTATTGGAACTTGGACTCATGTCATGATTGGAATAATGCTATTCAACTAAACAAGCCCTCTTGACCTCATTACTCTCGTTGAGATAGTTCTCTTAGAATTTACAACATTATGACAGCTTAGGAACTTCAGTCAATGAATAAGAGATAAGCGAATCGTAATTCATCTAGGAGTAGGACACTTGTGCATGAAAATATATGTCTACCTTAGTTAAAATACTATAGGACCCCTTTGGAATGTAACACTTTTGGAATCTTAGGATAATGATCACTAAATACGATACATGTGGATATCAACTGTTCACCAACCTGAGATGCAATACCTTACAACATTTGGAACTCTTGACATATTAGCCAATGAACGTGAGTCAATCAATGAACATAAGTCATATGATTCACCATTGACCAATAAATAAGGAACATATGAGTAACTCTAGCCAACTTCTCGTATACGGAATACCTTAGAGTATTTCGAAATCGAATGAGTACTATGACAATGTGAACACCATATGTTGCAGAAAGATATAGAAGAGTAAACTTACATACCTTTACTTCCAAGTACGAGTACACAAGTCTATATATGAACACAACAGTCCAGCTTCTTCCTTATGTTTCACTCTACAATACAAGTCCACAATAAAACTCTTGTTAACGATCATTTACCGTATAAGCGTACAAAATGACAATGAACTATATGACCGCCATATAAATCCATTTCACTCCTTACAATACAACTCACTGCATTATCATACCAACAACACCTTAACATTACACACATTGACCAAGATTTCGTATAACAATAGCATTTCGCATCACACTTACCCTTTATGCCTTCTCATTTCCATTCCGTCACATTTACGCTTATCAATTTGCCTCATAACAACATATGAAAAACCATCCACATGTAATACAGTCCAACATGCCTTCATACGACACTTTAAAGTCATTAAAACGACATCACAAGTTACTAATTATATCCAAAAAGGGTATAGGGGCCTTCGGGGATCAACGGGAGACGAAAACATACAAAACAAAAATCTGGAGGTGACCTGCCCTGCCACCTGCGCTCGCAGGTGGACAAGGTTCATGCGTAAATGCCCTCTGGAAGAATCCAGAGGCATCTGCGTTGGCATCTGCGCCCGTAGGTGCCTCTGTCTGCAGGGGCGGATGCCCGTTTGGTCCGAAATGGCTTCTTTTTGGGTATTTTAATGCAATGAATGGTCCATGATCATAACCAAACTTATTTTAACATATTATTAATCATATTTGATGACAACGAACATCCATGGTTTCATATGCACATAAACACCACCAAAAATTACGTTTTCCTTTCAATACGTCATCACTTCCATGCGTACTTTTGCAATAACATTTCCAAACATTATACACAAGGATACAACAAGGTAAGACTATAATCACATCTCACATGTAAATATTAACTCCATAAAGTTCATTTTCTTCAAGATCACAAGCCCATGTTCAAGTTACAAGGCAAAACCATCCTCCGATTTAACAAACACATACACTTCACACATAGTGAACTTCTCAATACTTCACCAACATAAACAATATGATATAAACCATATTCCATGCATAAAATATATTAAACCATAATAATATATACTTACCAAGGCTTGACAAAGGGTGATCTTGTCCAAAAGAAAGGTTGCCTTAGGGTTTGAGTGTTGAGAGAATATTATAGAAATGTCTAGAAAATGGCATATGTAAAATGGTGAATAAATATGATTTTTCACCTTTTATATCCCCTTTAAAGTCATATTTATCCAATATATTTGGTCAATAATTGCCTTATGGATTTGGTCATGCAAGAATGGATCAATTACCCATTTGGGCCATTTCTTCCATGTAATTTTGGGCCTCCATTGAGCCCAATGGCTCAAGACTTCTTTAGCCCACTAAATTTTGTATATAATTCATTACATATATATATATATATATATAAGCCCCTCAAGTCACCCTTATCCATCTCTTGGCATTAAATGCATGGTTGATTTGGTCAAATGGAAGATTGGATCATTTTGCCCCATTGGGCCTAGTCTTTTGTTCATGTTTTGGGCCTCATTTGACCCAATGACTCATGGCTCACTAATACCCAACAATTAAATGGTTAATTCATCAAGTCTCTCATATTTTACTAATTCCACAAATGTAAACGTAGTCGTATAGGTTCGGAAACGTACGGGGTGTTACACTTTAATCGGTTCTGGTGGTAAATGAAATTTTTGAGGTTTAGTATATCCCTTTGGGGTGCAACAGTATTATTGGCACGAAAGAAAAAAAAAGAGAGAAAAAGAAAAAAAAAGCACATTGAGAATGTGTATTGATTCTCAACAACCGAAGAGGGTGACAATTAAGAATAAATATCCCCTCTCCAAAATTTATAAGTTATTTGACCAATTACAGGGCGCCAAAGATTTCTCAAAGATTGACTTGAGATTAATTTATCATCAAGTAAGGGTTAAAGAAAAAGATACACCCAAGACAGCTTTCTGAAATATGGTATGGTCATTAGTGAGTGTGAGTTATGTCATTAGAGCTAATGACTGCACTAGTAGTGTTTGTGGGTAATGAATAGGGTGATACAAGCCATTGTTAGATGTGTTTGAGACCATGTTAGAAATGATACTCAAGATCACGAGAGAACCATGCTAATCACTTGTGACAAGTGTTACGGATTCTTCGTGACCGTAAGCGATATGCAAAGTTTGCTAAACGTGATTTTTGGTTAAAATCTGTATCGTTCTTGGGTCACATGGTATAGGATGTGTATTGATGTAACATGGTAACGTAATAGCGTATGTCTCAAGACAATTACGCCCACATGAGAACACTTATCCTACACATGATTTTGAGTTAGCGGTGGTGATATTTGTTTTACAGATATGGCGCCAATATTTGTATGGGGTTCGTGTTGATATCTATACTGATCACAAAAGTTTGCACTATATCTTTAAGCAAAAGGAACTCAATTTGAGGCAACGAAGGTGACTAGACTCTTAAAGGACTGCGATGTTGATATATGACACCATCTGGGGAAAACAAATGTGATAAATTAATGCATTGAGCCGCAAAGCAATAGGAAACACTAAGTGTCAGGTTACGAAAAAGTAAAGTATAGTCAAGGTGGCTAGTTCGTCTTTATGAGACTCTAGATGAAAGATTATAGTGTATGATGCGGCAGAGTCTTCATTTGTAACCGAGAGAAAGAAAAGCAACATGTAAATCCTATTTCCTTTCAATTGAAAACGAATGTACCACAAAGTTCGACAGAGGTATATGAGTTTATGCAAGAGGGAGTACTGTAATGCTCAATTTACAGAATTCTATTCATTTGGGAGCAACCAAAATATACCATGGTTTAGCAGAGATGTCTTGGTAAGGTTACATGAAGAGCACATTGTAGAACATGTAGCTCAATGTCCAAGCGCTCACTGGTTAACAGTATGGCATCAGAAATTTGTATGTTTTATGCAATGTATTACCCTTCCAGTTTGGAAGTGGAATATGAATAACATGGATTTAATCGCAGGGTTGCCTCGTACACTGTGAAGGTTGATTCCATATAGGTAATAGTTGACAGGCTTACCGAGTCAGCGTACTTCCTACCAGTCAGGACCACCGATGCAGCTGAACATTATGTAGAGTTGTAGGTTACAGAGATAGTATGATTACATGGGATTCCACTCACTATTATATCAAACAGGAGAGCTCACTTTCTTGCTCAGTGTTGGAAGTCTTTTCAGTAAAGCATGGGTACACAGGTGAATGTAAGTACGGATTATCATCCTCAGATGGATGGACAAACAGAATGTATTATATGAATATTTGAACATATGCCAGGAGTTTGTACATGGGACTTTAAAGGTAGTTGGGATGAACATCTATCGTTTATTGAAATTGCTTACAATAAACGTATCAAAATGGACCTTACGAAGTTTTATATGAAAGAAAATATAAATCATCAATTGGATGGGTTACAGTTGATGAAATTTGCTTTGCTCGGGTCAGATTTTGTTTATCAAGCTATAGAGAAAGTGAGGGTGATATAACAGTAGCTACAAATGGCCCAAAGTTGATACAAATCATATGCCGATATTAGAAGAAGGGAATTAAAATGTGCCATAGGTGATTAGGTATTTTTGACAGTGTCATCAATGAAAGGAAGATAATGAGATTCGGAAAGAAAGGAAAATTGTCCAAAGATTTGGGCAAATTGCGTATCTATTAGCACTAGTCCACGAACTCTTCACACTTCATTTGGTATTTCATAGTCGATGCTTTGAAAGTGTATAGAAGATTATCCCATATTTCTCCTACTAGAAATATACAAGTTATGGAAGATCTCACATGAGAAGAAGTACTGCTTACTATGGTAGATCGATAAGCGAAAGCAATGAGAAATAAAGAAGTAGCTTTCGTAAAGGCACTATTGGAGAAATTAGCATGTAGAAGAAATCACAAGGGAAACCAAAGAAATAATGAAATATAAAGTACTCGTAATTGTTGTACACAGAAGAAAAAGATCAAAGTGCGAAGGTGGAGAAATAATAAGTAAGTAGCTATGAGTGTATATGTATAGATATGCTAATATAAAGATGCCTTTGTTGTACATGAGACGATGCTATTAACATTCGAGGACGAATGTTTCTAAGGGGGGAAGAATGTAACACCTCGTACCTTCCCGACCCTACTTGATAACCTTGAGCCATGTTTACCCTAAGTTTGAGAGCAATAAGTATGTATTTTGCATTGTTATCGATGAAACATTTGATATTGTGCTAGAAAATGTCATTAGACCTTTGTAGTGAGTGGTGTTTGTGACTTTGTGGAGCATTTATGGGGTGAAAAATTGAGGTTTAAGGGACATCCAAGCAAAGAATCTTAAAGCTAAGAGGTAAGCAAAAGGTTGGGACTTGAAAGATCCAACCAAATCCGCAAAGAAAAGTCAAAATCAAAATTTTGGCATGGGACGGTACAGAGGGCGTGCCAGGTTGCTTTGGCCCAAATTTTTGTCTGCACAGGCAGCATTGGGGCGCGCAGAGCGGCGTGCCGGGGTGGTTTTCGCCAAAATTTTTCTTCGACTATTATGATGTATATAGGACCTTTGAGTCATGGTATCATTACTCCATCATAGTAGGACTATTCTTAAGAGCGTTTAGCATCCGAATTGGGGTTAATTCTTCGTCACAAGTATTTTAACAAATTATGTTCAAATAAGCCATGAGCGACTAGAATTTCTATTTTTGCGATTGAGGCTACGATCGGGAATCTCGTAAGTGAATATTATCGAGACATTTATGGAGTTAATTAAACATGAGATATATGATGGATTACACATTGATTTTAGTGGACTAAAATAATAGGTGTTAATGGGCCAATTTGAGGCCCAAAATGAAGCCAAAAGACATGGCCCAATGGATTTGACCCATTCTTTCATTTGACCAAGTAAAACACCTCAATTATTGGTTAAGTTTGGCTAGGGATGACCAAAAGGGTTATAAAAAGGTCAAGAAAACTCAGATTTCTATTCTATTACATACACGTGCCTTTTCTAGATTTTTCTACACTTTTCTCTCTATCTCAAACCCTAAGGCAACCATCACTTGTTTGGACAAGATCATCCTTTAGAAAGCTTGGGTAAGTGTTTAACCTCATGATTTAATATATTATATGCATGAGAGATTATGTAGATCATGTTGGTTATGCTTGGAAGTGTTGGATATGACACTTTTGCTTTTTGTAAGAGATGTGTCATTTATGAGATTTAAACTTGAAAAAGGACTTGTGGTTTTGATGAAAGTGCATGATATGGGTGAAATAACAACATGTATGGTGTGATTATGTTTCTAAACTTGTTATTTTTCTATAAGTGTAAATTATGGGATTTTGGCCGATATGTTGTTGTGAGACGTATTGAGGTGACTTGATGAAGTAATTGTGATGCTGTGTTGATGGAGAAGTGGAAAGTATGAACTTGGTGTGACATGCTATTGGTTTATCATGTATTGGTCAATGTATGGAATATTGTGGGATTGTTGGTATGATAATTTCATAAATGGTATTGTCAAGGGGGAAATGACATTTTAAAGCCAAACATGTAACTCATTGTCGTTATATGCATTTGTAAGGTAGTTGATGGTTATTGGAAACTCCGTTATGTACTTGTGTTGTAGAGTGAAACATAAGGAAGGAGCGGGACTATTGTATTCACGTATAGTATTGTATATTCGTATTGAGAAGATAAGGTATGTAAGGTTACTCTTTCCGTATCCT
Source organism: Capsicum rhomboideum (assembly GCA_031232105.1). NCBI lineage: Eukaryota > Viridiplantae > Streptophyta > Magnoliopsida > Solanales > Solanaceae > Capsicum > Capsicum rhomboideum. The sequence continues at coordinate 140,515,844 of CP124716.1, forward strand.
TCTACAGCTCATAGTATTCACATTGATGTTGTACTGGTTCATTCCGAAATGTCCAAAGGTATCTCATTTCAGGTTGTTATCTATTGTTAAGTCACATATTCCTCATTCATTAGTCATTGTTGCTCATGTGTTACATAATTGTGGACATGGTTCCAAAATCCCAATAATATTATGTTCCAAAGCTTCCAATAAGGTTATGACTACAAATATATCAATCTCTTACAACAAAAGTATCAATCTCTCATAAGTGAATGTATTAATCTCTCACAAGAAAAGGTAGCGATCTCATGAAAGTAAAGGAAATGAAGTAATGTATATATGGGTTCCCAATAATGTTTCAATCACCAGTATATCACTCTCATAACAATGAAAAGGAAAGAAGTATGAAAAGAAGTAATGTACACATGGTTACTTTATGTTTCTTTGAGTATGGATCGAATCAAAAGGGCATAAGCTCGGATGGAACAATCCCAATAATATGCTATGTTATTATTATTATATTATGGCCCACTGATCAGCTGGATGTCCGGTTTATGTTATAGCCCACTGATCAACTGGATGTCCGGTATTATTATCCTTATATTATGGCCCACTGATCAGCTGGATGTCCGGTTTATATTATAGCCCACTGATCAGCTGGATGTCCGGTATTATTTTTATTATATATACGACTATAGCCCACTGACCAGCTGGATGTCCGGTTTATATTATATCCCACTGGTCAGCTGGATGTCCGGTATTATATGAGTGATGTTATGCAAAAGATAATGATAAGGTGGATGATCCATAAGATATTATACTAAGTGTGCCATGTCTTGGCCATGTTCTTTATCTCTTCGGTGTTACTCGGTCGACATACCTATAGCATAAGTGTTGCTTGCTACCTTACAATCCCTGGTATGCCAAGCTCTATTAGTTTTAGTCAACCTCTCCAAAATCACAGTTGTTTTTGCAAAAGTCAACGCCATAAAAGCTCTACCTGCCGTATTATCCACCATTGGCTTAGTGTTAGAATTCAAAGACCTATAGAAAGTCTTCATCAAGTGTTCAGTTGTCAGCTTATGATTAGGACATTGGGTCAACTTCTTCTTGAACCTCAGCCACGTCTCATGCATTGCTTCATTCGGTAGCTGCCTAAAGTTATTGATCTCGTCCCTTAACTATAACATCCTGGAAGATGAAAAGAACCTTTCTAGAAAATCTCCTTTCAGTTGCCTCCAGTTTGTTATAGAATTGGGCACCAATTTTGTCAAACACAATGTTACCTCCCCAGATAGATACAATAGAAATAACCTCAACCGAATTGCGTTCTAACTAACAACCAAAAAATCAAAGGACTTGCAGATTCCTATAAAATTCATCAAGTGCATATTTAGATCATCATCAGCCTTTCCTTCAAATAAACCTCTGAGATTCAATAGCTGGATAATGGTGCTAGTGATATTAAACTTAGCTTTTGGATCTAGTTGTGGTAGAATAATAGCTCCAGTGACACCATCTCCATCCAAATTAGTGTCATCTTTCTCATCAAGGTCAAACAGCATAGCAGGTTGTCATCGACCTCTACCTCTTTGATGTTGATGCTGGTTAGCTGGAGCAATGTTATCATCAAGTTTTTCTTCATCATCATCACCCAAATTATTATTATCTGGTACATTACAGGGTACATTCAAATTATGTTGATGCAATTGACCAGTAGCAAGTGCAGCAAGCCTTGCTTCTTCCTGTTGTTGTGCATTCATGTTCTTTCTCAATGTGTTTGGAAGTTTAGGGTCGAAAGGTTGTAATGGTTCACCCAAATTCCAAGTATTTGGCATGCACCACCAGTACCCTGTAGATTAAAAAAAAAAAAGTAAAATTAGGAAATAGGACTAAAAGTCAAATAAACACAACAACTTAATTGACAATTGTATTCCCCGCAACTTAATTGACAATTGTATTTCCCGGCAATGACGCTAAAATTTGATACACTCAAATTACAACTCCTTTAATAAGTGTAAGCGGTTGTTGTCAAATATATAACCCAACAAAGATTGGGGTCGAATCCCACAGGGAATATGGCTATAACTAAGTCATATGTAATTCAAATGACTATTAGTCGATAATTTCCAAGAGTTGGGTTTTTTTTATATCTGATTGTCAAATACAGATTCAAATTATTTCAATTAACCAGCGTTAAATTCACGAAGTATTTATCAATAGAGTAAAAAAACTAGGATTGTGTTCACCTTGGCTTCTTATCACTCCCTAGTCAAGTTGATGGTGAATTCAGATTAACACAAGTAAATGTAAAGCAACGATTTCAAATGTTCACCTAAGCATTTCCCAACATAAATAGGTAATTATCCCTTTAATTCTTTTGAACATAAAGTGATGGAAATAATAACTCAATTTTAACCTCAAGTGAGTAATCTCGTTAGAGCATTATTCATTAGACGGAGGTTAGGAGCTCGAAATTCTCATCATTAAATCCTTTTTCCAATTTCAACCTCTTTGTTCAAGCAAGCAAAACCTAGGGCTTGTTCTAATGTTTGAAACCATTAGAAAGCTATAAAATTGAAGGAATTAACGATACATTTACAAATGTCGTTTGAATTCACACCAACATGAACTCTAGAATTAATAATCCGCCAAGGATTCCACAACCCTAGTTATGGGGTTTTTATCCACTCATAGTAATTAAGAAGATGAAAGAAATATATTTCATGATTAAAGATTGAATCTTACAAATATGAATTTCAAGCCTTCGATTCTTGACAAAAACCAAAAGTAGCATTTGCTTACTCCAAAACATGTTTCTCCAGAGAAAACCAGTCGTAAAAATATCCAAGTGTAAAATATGCCTATTCTAAACCCTAGACTAGGTATTTATAGGCTCCAAAAATATGATAATTAAAATTCACATTTGGGTTGCCACTTCACTAGTGACGCCTCGCCCGACGACTTGTCGAATACGTGACAGTTCATCATCTAAATTGTCACTAAGCTTCAGTTTGAAAAGTATTCTATTTAGCTCTGAATGAACCATCACCAGGTACTTGAGATATACTCCCGACTTGTGTGATGGATTTTGGTAGTCAATGGGACCAATTCTTTACTTTGTGTGAATTTGCATACAACAACAACTACCACTCAAGCATTGACATGGCTCCTTTTGAAGCTTTGTATGGAAGAAGGTGTAGATTGTTGATTAGGTGGTTTGATGTCTTTGAGGTGAGACCTTGGGGAACTAATATGTTAAAGGAGTCAATGGAGAAAGTGAGGTTCATCCAAGAGAAGTTGGTAGTAGCCCAGAATCAATAGAAAGAGTATGTAAATAATAAGGTAAGACATGTGCAATTTGAGAAGGGTGAAAAAGTTTTGCTAAAAGTTTCACCCATGAAGGATGTAATGCGGTTTGGAAAGAAAGGCAAGTTGAGTCTGTGGTGCATCGGACCCTTTATGATATTGAATAGAGTAGTGTCAGCGGTGTATAGGTTGGCTCTACCTCCTATTTTGTCAGGAGTCCATCCAGCCTTTTATGTATCGATTATCAAGAAGTATTATATAGATGGATACTATATTATTCATTGGGATTCAGAGATTTTTGATAAGGAGCTCTCTTACCAAGATGGGTCAATAATGATTCTAGATAGAGATGTGAAGAAGCTGAGGACCAAGGTCATTCCGCCTATGAAAGTACAGAGAAGGAACCATCCTATTGAGGAGGCCATATGGGAGGATATGCAAAAGCGTTATCCTCACTTGTTCATTGAGTCAGGTACCTTTTTGCTTATTTTTTTGCATCGTTTTTGGTTAGCTATCATTTGGGGATGAATGAGAGGTAAATTGGTATCTAATGTAAAAACCCAAAATATCGTTACACTGAAATTAAGAGTAAAACCTCAGCTTAGTTCTTCCCTAGACCAAAATTGTAAAATTTAAGGCTAGCTTAGTTTTACGTGTATTTTGAGTATGGTATGGTCTAGGAATATCTGGTAGTTATTGGTGTGATAATTGGTGGTTTTGAGTGGTTCATGTGTTAGATGATGATTTTAGAAAGTCATAGAAACTTTTGATGCATAAAATGGATTAGTAGAACACTGATTATAGGGATTACCCTGAAAGGGTCGATTCGTAATATAGAAAATCGAGAAGCGTGTTGTGAAATGGCCTGAGCTGGGAATGGATCCTAAGTTACTTGTTTGGTGTCACTGCAGTGACATTGCTGCAATAGTAGAAGTGTTGTCAAAGCGACAGACGAGTTTGGCCTGAGTGTCGCTGCAGTGATGAACCCATCGCTACAATGATGAAAAATGCAAAAAATCAGTTTTAAGTCAGAAACAGCATTTTCATTCCTATTTTTTTTAAAACTCATTACAGTGCTAAGCTAAGGAAATGTTGCACTAATTTGGGATTTTATCATCTTTGAGGTAAGGATTTTTTACTCTTCAAACTTGAAATCACTCTCTTAGATTCTTAGGGTGGTAAGAATCATAGCCTTGGTTGAATTGGAAATTAGCCCTAAGTTCATGAACTGGTGGGAATTAATAGGGAATGACTTGTATTTTAGTTGTTATTGATCCTAGAGTGTTAGACAATACTTTCTATGGTAAAATTCTTCCTTGAAATCCTAAATATAGAGAATTCAAAGAGATTAAAGGGTAGAAAAATCCTAGAATGATAAACTAGGTCAAGTTCATAGGTTAAAATTGATGGGTTTGTATTTATAGTGCTTAGAAGAATATACAATGTTGAAACTTGTGTGTTTGTTGCTTATAAATCAAGAACAGGCAGAAACCAAAAGAAAGGCAAGATAGTGGTCAAATAATGTTTTTAGGCAAGGAATTGAGGTAGGTTATGGTTTAATGGTAGTGTAGACTTGATTTGACTCTTTGCTTATATGTAAGCTAAATGTCTTTGATTAGCTTTTGGGTATTACTTGTGATTGTTGATTTTTATCATATATTGAGAATTAGATTTGAGATTATATATATTGAGATGATGTTGGGATTGCGTGTCACGCCAAAACTGTTATTTAGATTGGGTGTCATACTGACACTATTATTTAGATTGGGTACCACGCTGGTACTGGTATGTGGACTAAGCTCATCCCCTGCAGGTCATAGCTGAGCGTCCCTGCTGACCCTAGTATATGTGTACATCTTGCATGCATGCAATCATCATTACATTTGTAAATATATTGTCTTGACTATTATTGATTGAATCTACCTAATATAATTAATGTGTTAGTATAACTTGAGTATTGATACATATGAAAAGGATAGTTGTTGAATTTGTGAGTTGAAGTGTTTATGACTGTACCTGATTGTCAATTAATTGTGAGTTGTGTCTTGATTGTTTCTTACGTACATTTGACTTGCTTATATGTATGGTGTTTAGTTAAGTCAGCCAATGATGTCAACCAGTACATAGTTGTTGTACTGATACTACCTGTACTCTTTTTTTGTTGAGGGCAGAGCGTGTTCCATCATTTGAGATGAGACTTCGACTCTAGTTCGTGACTCCAGTATCGATTCAAGGGTGAGCACCATGTTCGAGCAGCCATTGGATCATCTACATTTTATTCATGTCTTTTATTTTTGGGACAATGACATTCCTCTTTATTTAGTACTCTGGATTATATTTTGGGTCTTGTTTTGGATATTTAGAGTTCTTGTGTGGTGACTTTTGGGTCCCGTGGATGTAATAGTAAGAGATATTCTTTCGTATTTTTAGTTGGTTGGTATTGATAACTATTCAAGATAAACTATTTTGTTTACAATGCATTTAGTAAAGTAAGGGGTGTTGAACTTAGAAACAAAGCTAATGAGAGTTCTTGGTTAATTGGCTAAGGGTTGGGGTAAATGGTTCTCCCATTGTAGGATTAGGGTAGGTGCCACTTATGACCAATTGGGTCATGATATCAAGGCTCTCAAGGGACTCAATTTCCATCTCCTATTCGTAGTTCCTCTATCAAATTCATTCATCGGGATCAAGGAACATAGATTTATGCTCTTTGCATGCAGCAGCTCAGTATCGAGGTAGGTTATAGTTTATAAGTAATAGACTATGGTTTAGTTAACATGTACGGAATATATTTTTGATGGGAGAAAGTATGTTTAGGCCTACAAGTACGAAGTTTGAATGGATAATAACATGAAAATTGTGTAGAAAAAAATATTTACTATGATAACGTGTTATATGCGGGTTTCTTTGAAGTGTTCATGTAATTGTTTAATGAGCTTAATGAATTGTTAGGTGAACTATGCTAGTTGGGTGACGATAGAGTCAAGTTATAACCGTATAGTTATGAGAATGGCTTAATTACCTTGAGGAGGGGTGGACTTGATGTATGAGGGTCATGGTCGTGTGATTTTCACTGTGGTAGAACTTGTTAAGGTTGGGTCATTATAAGGGGAGGAGGTGTCATAATCCAAAAAGCCTAAGGGATTATTGTCTACTTATCAAGAAATAAGTGAGGGTAACGTGCATAATAAAGGCTAAGCTCAATGCCTCGTAAGAATGAATGGGTTATAAATTGGCTAAAATGGTGATAACCATGAATCTCGTAGTATTATTATACATGAGAATCATTAGATAGTGATGAGTCACACTGAATTTGGTATACATTAAACAAGATTGTCTAGTTAATGGACCTATGTGTGTTTATTGTAGTTATAGACTTGATTTAGACTCTATGCCTATTCATAAATTGAGTATTTGTGAATTGGTCTTCGGGCATACTTGTGACGAGTGAGCTTGATTGATATCATTGTATGCATGAGAAAAATGGTATGAGATTGACTAAGTCTTTTATGATCATAACTTATGTACTTGAGTTACTGTTGCACTTTGATACATTTTGAGTGATATTGATTGCATCTCATGATATTATAATATTTGGAGGGTCAGGCATCACGTCAGTATGGATGACTTATATATTGACGTTTTGGAGGGTCAAGTACCATACCGGTACGGTAATGAATAAAGTTGGTCCCTTGTAGGTCATGACTATCGGGCAAGCATAAGTCTCTTGGTATGTGTGTATAGGTTTGATTTGATAATTGATATGCATTAGTTACATACTTTGGATTAATTACGTGTTCATATAATATGCATAATGTGTTGTGGCGATTGAGGTAGCATTAGACTACTCTTGCGAGATGGTTAATTGTATTGATAAGTAGGTGATGATTTCACACTTGTGTATTTAGAGTGGGCATAGGTTCCCTTTTTTATGAACATTGTACTTGTGGTTGTGAATTAGTGGGTGGGTAAGGGTTGTGATCTAGTTGGGGGTATTGGTTGGCCTTACATGATATGTCGTGGCTAGTATGGGTCGATTGAGATTACATGTTATGTGCTAAGTATCATTTTGGCTATAACTATTTTCCATATAGGTGCGTAAATAGGAAGGTGAACGTAGTAAATAGTGAGGTTAGTGGAACTATCAAATGGAATAAAGAGAATGGTTGATGTCGTATGGGATAGGTGATTAATTTTCTTGTGGGATAACTATGAATTGGATGTGAATACATTTCCTGAGATAGGTGTAGATAGTACAGGGTTGCACTGATAGTTAAGCGTGTACGTCTTGATTTGATGTGAGATAATACCAGTATAATAGTTGTGGGATGCACTTAAATGGCCTTAATAATGGTTAAAAGTAACTGATCGGGTAAATTGGGTAATGAGATTAATTAGAAGTTGACTAAAAAGAATGGTTGATTGTTGAATATTGGTTGTTAATCGAGTGTAAGTTTGCCACATCTATTTCTTTGATTTCTATATGTTGTTACATGAGTCTAACCTTGGTCAATCGATGATGCCTACCAGTACTTGTGGTGTACTGATACTACTCTTGCTACATCCTTCTTGGGGTGTAGGTTGTGTTGCAGGGTTGACTAGTAGTTTCTTATGTGGATGGTGTGCATTCATCATCAACTTTTGTGTCTCTCTTTAAGGCGGAAGTTGTGCATTTTATTGTCTTGTATCTTGTAGAAGCGGTTATACATGTCTAAACTAGGTCTTGGGTATTGATATCAGTAAGTGTTTTGTAAAGTATAGTGTTTGTAAAACTTATGTTAATATTGGAGTTTTAATTGCATATTATTTTAAAAGGATTTATGATTGATTTCTGCATATTTTTGGTTGGTGGTAAGGGTTCTCCTATCTAGTTAGAATAGAGTAGGTGTTCGCATGATCCCATAATTTAGGTCATGACAGTTAAATATATATTAAGCTGAACAATGATTTTGTGAGTTTTAATGTATGTTAGATTCTTTATTTGAAAACATGATAAATGAAGTATTTTGTTTATTTGAGTAATGTCTTATATTTTGTTTTACAGTATTCAACCAATTTGCACATGCTTTGCACATTCTTTTTTGTGAAATTAAACATATTGATAATTTCAATGAAAATGGATCAATATTCTTTCTCTTATTTCTACAAGTCCTGAGAATCGAGAAATTCAAATAAAATGCATTTGGCAACTTAATGGATCCTACATGAATGCATAAACAAAATGCATATCAAGATTTTGAATATGATAATCTTACATAGAAACATCACAGTAAATATATCTAAGGAGGAAGACATTATCGTAAGCAGAAGTGTTAATTTAAATTGGTTTCTACTTCCTTGTCCTAGCCTTATGTTACCACAGTCATTAGTGATGGAAAATTGTAGAAATATGTGGTAATCTAGTGGGTAGAGGGAGGACCAATTTATAGATATTGAGACTTACTATGGTACATCCATCAAGTAACCGATTTAATGGACGGGATTTATTCTTCACTAAACATTAGTTATGGATTTTACATTAATTGGGTCACACAAAATTAATAAAAAGTCTAACATTCTTCCACTTGGTCCAATGACCACATAACACCAATATTTAATGATCGTATTTTATGGAGAAATCCCTAGGGTTAAAGCTTTTGCATAAGTGTCTCTAGACTACCTATAAACACGCATATGACTTCATCAGTCTAACATTTTGTGATAGGCATAGGCTAGAAGACTAGAATTTTTATCATTCTTTTTCAAGGTTAAATGCATTCTCTATGATACTTGAACAATCATGGTTCAAGATACGTTCCTGATTAATTTTTTCAATATTTTTGGGTGAATATTTATTCAAATTCGAGCTAAAACAAAAAAAAACATCTTGTAAAGTTGTCTAGGAAAATGTCCAATTAAATATATATTAAGTTGAACAATGATTTTGTGAGTTTTAATGTATTTTAGATTTTTTATTTGAAAATATGATATATAAAGTATTTTGTTTATTTGAGTAATGTCTCATATTTTATTTTACAGTATTCAACCAATTTGCACATTCCTTTTTGTGAAATTAGAACATATTGATAATTTGGATGAAAATGGATCAATATTCTTTCTTTTATTTCTGTAAGTCCTGTGAATTGAGAAATTCTAATAAAATGCATTTGGCAACTTAATGGATCCTACATGTATGCATAAACGTAATGCATGTCAAGATCTTGAATATAATAAGCTTACATAGAAACGTTACGGTAAACGTACCTATGAAGGAAGATATTACGCAAAAGAGTTAATTGAAATTGGTTTCTACTTCCTTGTCCTAACCTTACGTTATCGCAGTCATCAATGATGGAAAAGTGTAGAAATATGTGATAAACTAGTAGGTGAAGGGAGGACCAATTTACAGAGGTTGAGACTTACTATGGTACATCCATCAAGTAAGCGATCTACTGGATGATATTTGTTCTTCATTAAATATTAGTTATCGATTTTACATTAATTGGGTCACACAAATTAATAAAAAGTCTTCACATTCTCCCACTTGGCACTATGACCACATGGCACCAATATTTAATGACCGCATTTTATGGAGAATTCCCTAGGATTAAAACTTTTGCATAAGAGTCCCTAGACTATCTATAAGTATGCATATGACTTCATCAGTCTAACATTTTGTGATAGGCATAGGCTAGAAGACTCTAGAATTTTTATTATTTTTTTCAAGGTTATAAGTCGGTGTTAGATCGACGACATTCTCCATGACACTTGAACAATAATGGTTGAGATATGTTCCTGATTAATTTTTTTGATATTTTTGGGCAAAAATTTATTCAAATTTGAGCTAAAAAAAAAATAAAATCTTGTACAGTTGTCTAGGAAGATGTCTAGTTAAATATATATTAAGTTGAACAATGATTTTGTGAGTTTTAATATAGGTTAGATTCTTTATTTGAAAACATGATAAATGAAGTATTTTTTTTATATTACAGTATTCAACCAATTTGCACATGCTTTTGCACATTCTTTTTTGTGAAATTAGACATATTGATAATTTCAATGAAAATGTATCAATATTCTTTCTCTTATTTCTACAAGTCCTGAGAATTGAGAAATTCTAATAAAAATGCATTTGGCAACTTAATGGATCCTACATGAATGCATAAACATAATGCATATCAAGATCTTGAATATGATAATCTTACATAGAAACATCACAGTAAATCTACCTAAGGAGGAAGACATTGTCGTAAGCAGAAGTTGTTAATTTAAATTGGTCTCTACTTTCTTGTCCTAGGCTTACATTACAACAGTCATTAGTGATGGAAAATTGCAGAAATATGTGGTAACCTAGTGGGTAGAGGGAGGACCAATTTATTGATATTGAGACTTACTATGGTATATCAATCAAGTAACCAATTTAACGGACGAGATTTATTCTTCACTAAATATTAGTTATGGATTTTACATTCATTGAGTCACACAAAATTAATAAAAAATCTAACATTCTCCCACTTGGCCCAATGACCACATAACACTAATATTTAATGACCGTATTTTATGGAGAAGTCTCTAGGGTTAAAGTTTTTGCATAAGAGTCTCTAGACTACCTATAAATATGCATATGACTTCATCAGTCTAACATTTTGTGATAGGCATAGGCTAGAAGACTCTAGGATTTTTACCATTTTTTTTTAAGGGGTGTTAAATCAACGGCATTCTCTATGGCACTTGAACAATCATGATTCTAGTTACGTTCCTTATCAATTTTTTTGATATTTCTGGGCGAATATTTATTCAAATTTGAGTTAAAACCAAAAAAACATCTTGTAAAGTTGTCTAGGAAGATGTCCAATTTATATATATTAAGTTGAACAATGATTTTGTGAGTTTTAATGTATTTAGATTCTTTATTTGAAAACATGATATATGATGTATTTTGTTTATTTGAGTAATGTCTTATATTTTATTTTACAATATTCAACCAATTTGCACATGCTTTGCACATTCTTTTTTGTGAAATTAGAACATATTGATAATTTTGATGAAAATGGATCAATATTCTTTCTTTTATTTCTGTAAGTCCTGTGAATCGAAAAATTCTAATAAAATGTATTTGGTAACTTAATGGGTCATACATGTATGCATAAACGTAATGCATGTCAAGATCTTGAACATGATAATCTTACATTGAAACGTAACAGTAAACGTACCTAAGGAAGAAGACATTATCGTGAGTTGAAGCATTAATTAAAATTTATCTCTATTTTCCTGTCCTAACTTTATGTTACCATAGTCGTCAGTGATGGAAAAGTGCAGAAATATGTGATAACCTAGTGGGTGAAGAGAGGACCAATTTATAGAGGTTGAGACTTACTATGGTACATCCATCAAGTAACCAATCTAACGGATGATATTTGTTCTTCATTAAATACTAGTTATAGATTTTACATTAATTGGGTCACACAAAATTAATAAAAAGTCTTAACAATCTCTCACTTGGCACAATGACCACATAGTACCAATATTTAATAATCGTATTTTAAGGAGAATTCCCTAGGATTAAAACTTTTGTATAAGAGTCCCTAGACTATCTATAAGTACTGTAGACACGTGATTTTAACCCTTCCTGACTTAACCTATTTTTAGCACTAAATATTATTATTTTATTTATTTATTTTTTAACTCTTTTTTATCTAATCTTTATTTTAGTTTTTATTTCATGTTTAGTAGGTTTTCTTTGAAAAAATTAAGAAAAAGATTTCAAAAAAACAGAGTCATATTTTAGTATAAGTTTTGTTTTTACTTTGCAAAATAAAAGAATTTTTTTCTAAAAATATGTTTTCTTTTAATTTAGGTTTTAATAAATAAGCTAGTAATTTTAATATTTTTCCTTTTCTTAGCCATATATTTTTAGGACTAGCTATTTAACTTTTCTATATTTTTATAGTTGGCTAATACTACTTCAGTTATTTATTTATTTATTTATTAAAAAAAATAAAAAATAAAAAAATAAGAAAATTAACCTAAAACTACCCCTCCCCACCTGCACACCCCACCCCACTAATCCTAAACTCCCTCACGTTCCATTTTCTTTTCTACCCATGCACACACACATAACCTCCCCTCACTCCTCCACTGTTCCTCACAACACACACACGTACTACTACTCCACATACACTAACCAACATACTACACCTATATAAATACACATACACAGTAAAACAAAAAAAAGAAAGGGAGAAACGACCACACGGACAGAAAAATATAGAAAGAAAAAGGGAGAGAGAGAGTAGAAAACAACAAAGAGACAGAACGAAAAAGAGAGGAACATAGGATTAGAAAAGAGAAAGAAAGATAGAAATGAAAGGAGGAGGACTGGAAAAAAAAAAAAAGGAAGAGGGACGAAGGAGAATAGAGAGGGGGCAGAGGTGAGACTTTTGTTTCTTCCAAAAGCTTGGAGCTAAGAGAAGGAGACTGGAGAAAAGAAAAAAAAAAAAAAGAAAGGCAGAAGAAAAAAAAAGATAGTAACATAGGATTAGAAAAGGAGAAAGAAAGATAGAAAAGAAGAGGAGACAGAAAAGTTCAGAAAAAAACAAAAAAAAAAAAACGTAGAGAAAAAAAAACAGTAAGGGACGAGAGGGAAAGAGCAGTAGTACTTAGAGAAAAAGAGTTAGAATTGGAGTCCAGTTTCCGTTTCGAGCTTTCGGTGACGGCGTTCTTGCTTCTATACTTGGTTTAGTTAGCCACACAGGTTCTTATTCAGTTCCTCTCTATTTATTTGTATAAGTTTTATTGTGAATTAGCATGAACAAAGTCATCTCAATAGTTTTCATGTTTTTCCGTGGATTAAATTTTGAGTTCTACCAAATTTTTGTGGATATTTGTGGAGGTTTAAGTTCTATTATTATTAAATTTTTTAGTTTCAGTTTTAGTTGAGATGTGAAATCTACGTTTGAATGTTTTGGTATTAGAATGCAGTTAGATGAAGCCACAAGGGGATCGTTTAAAATAAATTTGGTAATCACATAATAGATGGTCAAAATACTTGTCATGGGTTTAGTTTTTTTTTGTTGTTCTCTTAAAGAAAAGACAGTGGCGGATCCAAGATCTTAAGGTAATGGGTGCTCTACCTCAAGAGGTCAAAAAGTAGCCCTCACGAACTTGCGTCTTGAGAAAAAGGGGGTTGAGTGACGACCCTAAGAAATGAAAGGAAAAAAAAAAAAAGCAAGTGCCCAATACTCTAATCAAAGTAATCGAACTATTTTTTGCAACAAAAAAAAAAACATTTATCTTTGCCCAAATACACGAAAGTTACTAATCTATTATAATTTGCTTACGGTAAAATAATTATAAACAATTATTTATAACCAAAAAAGGGTCCCTCAATTTTGCCTAAGTAACACAGAATGTGTGCGAAAGTCATTAGGAGGGAAGAAAAAAAAATATTTCTATGTTTAAGAAAAAATTGAATGACCTTCTTATTTATAAAACCTATTTAGCTACTTTCTTGATAACAACACAAAACATATTGAATTTTTGGTACGAAAAATAAGTAAATGATTTTGGTATAATAAAATTAAAGTTGATCGAGTAGTCATTCGTGGAACTAATCACACATATGATAAATAAAGAATCCCTATGTATCATTAAAATTTTGAAAACATTGAGATTTAATTATTCTCTCAATACTTTTAAATAATAATATTGTTAATGTTTATTTTATTCATCAATAAAATTAACTTTAAGAAATTAGAAGAAAAAAGAAAGATAAATCCACTTTTACAAATTCAACCGAGATTAGATAAAAAGACAAAGAAAAGAAAATTGAAAGAATTGTGACAAAATGGCCAAAGGATGGCTATAAAACGAGCAAATCAAGGCCTACAAACACAATTTATCCTAAATAGTTTAAGTTAAATATAAGTCAATAAAGCCACCGTGCTAGAACCACGGGACTCGAGGGATGCCTAACACCTTCCCCTTGGTCAATAGAATTCCTTATCCTGATTTCTAATTCGCAGACCAATCATAAAGAGTCAACTTCCTTTTGATTAGGGATTCAATAACGGTGACTTGGAACACCATAACTCAATTTTAAGTGGCGACTCTGTAAGTAAAAATAATCCCTAGTCAAAACTGTCACTTCAATTGGAAAAACCCTTCGAGCCACAAAAGACGAAAAAGGGGTGTGACATCTCTGGCGACTCTGCTGGGGAACTAACTAGAATTCGAGCTTTATGACATTGACTTATACTTGCTTTAATTATTTAGATATTGTGTTTTTGGCCTAACGTGCTACTTGTCGCTCCTGTACTGCTTTGATATTGTTGAGTGTACTATAAATTATCTTCTTTCGCGCACCCTTTCTGAAATATAGGGTAGAAGGAATGCAAAGTATGCATCCTACTTTCTTTTTGAGATAAAGCCAGAGTGTCCAGGCACCTGGTGAAGGATTATTAGTCACACATGTTAGGCGGGATTTGGATCAGCAACGAAGGCGGAATAGCTCTGCTACCGAACATGTTGCCCCTCCCTGGCTCGAGTGTCCACTCGAGTAAGCCAGTCTAGACACCTATCTCCATCAGGTTAAACCTAGTAGAACTGAAACTCAGAAGTGGCTATCTCTATTAGGCTTCGCTTTATCTGCATCATCTGCATTTGACTTAGCGGGACTCGGCATAGGGGTCGGATCCGTCTAGGACAGGTATCCCTCTTTATATGACCAACATGTGCATCCTATGTGCTCTTTGACATTTATTTGAAAGGCATGTTTGATTGTTGACCGGCTTTAGGCAGCTTAATGAAATAGAAGAGAGTAACTTTCCCTCCAACTTTTATAATAGTTTCTTTAAAATAAATAAATAATAATAATAAAAAAAATGAAAAAAAGGTAATGCGCCTAGATAAGCCGGAATGAAATATAAGGCCTCCACATTAAGATGAAAAATGCATTTAGAGGCATAACATACGATGTGCTATATAATTTAAGTGTGCAACACTTACCCATTTGTCACTTGTCACAGAAGAGGTTAAAATTTTTGTAAGGTGGTTGGTTTGTGGTTACACTGGCATCTCATCCGTACAATACCAGATCCAAAGGAAAGGGCAAAATGACACTCAAAGAGGGGATAGAGTCTGATAGCGAAGAATACCAAAATCAATTGATTCAACAAGAATTTACATCGATAGAAGAGAATAGGTTATTGAAACAAAAGATGACAGAAATGTATCAAGCCTGATAAATGGGCAAGCACCACCTTCCTCAATTCCTGGACTTTTGAACATGACTGTCCCCATTTCCACTCGGGCCCAAACTGATGATCCACTTTACCCCCAAGGATTCGGCCCATACATTAACGTGCCTAACATGGCTGGGACCTCTACCGTGCGCCCTCCAAATCCATCTCTCACTAATAACCCACTTTTCATTCCCGCAGTACAAACTTCTGTAGATCCTTAACCAAAGCTGATACAGAAGTCTATCGGTGAGCTACCCCATGATCAATTCTACTCTCCTGGAGTAACTTTTAAGGTCCCAGAATCCTCTAATCCTACCCATCTTCACAGTTCCCCTATTGTGATCGAAAAGACAACTAAGAACGAGGAACAAGAGGAGATAGCCAAAAAAATGAGAGGTTTGGAGCAAAGCATGAGAAACATGCAAGGACTATGAGGGAACAAGAGTGTTTCTTACAAAGATTTGTGCATGTTCCCTGATGTCCACTTGCCTCTAGGTTTGAAAACCCCAAAGTTTGACAAGTACGATGGCCACGGTGATCCATTGGCTCATTTGAAAAGGTTTTGTAATCAACTAAGAGGAGCAGGGGGAAAAGAAGAGCTACTTATGGCTAACTTTGGAGAGAGTCTGGCAGGAATAGCTTCAGAATGGTTTATCGATCAAGATATCTCTCGTTGGCATGTTTGGAATGACATGGCTCGAGATTTTATCCAGCAATTTCAATATAATATTGACATAGTTTCCGATCATACCACACTTGCCAACATGAGGAAAAAGACCACTGAAAATTTTTGTGAATATGCTATTAGGTGGAGAGAGCAAGCTGCTAGGGTCAAGCCACCAATGAAAGAGATAGAGATGATTGATGTTTTCCTTCAAACACAAGAGTCTGATTACTTTAACCACCTACTTTCTGCAGTAGGTAAAACATTTGCCGAAGTAATAAAAATTGGAGAAATGGTTGAAAATGGCATCAAGTCTGGAAAAATTGTAAGTCAAGTAGCCCTTAAGGCTACAACTCAAGCAATTCAGAATGGTTCAGGACACTTTGGGGTCAAGAAGAACAATGCTGATGTAGGAATGATCGCGCAAGACCTTCAATACTCTGTCATCCCATCTCAATATCCAGTATATAGTGCACAACCATATGTCCAGCCATCAATCTATCCTCAATGGCGTGCACCAACACATCAAAATCCTCATTCTTATTCTCCAAATGTTCGATCTCCCTACAAGCCTGGTTCAAGGCAGGCATATGGAGGATATAACGGGCCTAGGGATAATTTCACACCAATTGGAGAGTCTATGAAAGCTTGTTTCAGAAATTGAAAAGTTTGAACATGATAGAAGCTATCCCTCAGAACCATGCAGATCCACATTCAAAAGGTTTCAATCCTGCTGCACGTTGTGAATACCATTCTGATGCTCCAGGGCACAGTACTGAAGAATGTCGATCTTTGAAAAGAAAAGTGGAAGGGATGATTCAGGCAAAAATAATTGTAGTTCAAGACAGTGACTCACCAAACATTTCTAAGAATCCTCTGCCAACAAATAATGACGTACACTTCATTGAGATGATATGTGATGACAAAGAATGTAGCAATCCTCTCAATTCCCAAGAAAAGGCAACTAAAATTGATGGAGGCTCCACTAAGGCTGATGTACAAACTAGTGGCTAAGATGGCATGCTTGGTAATTAGAAAGTCCTTCTTTTCTTCTCTAGGAAGGAGTGTATTGGTAGTTTATTTTGTCGTCATTGCTATTATGCAATTTAGGTTTTGTTTGTTTGTTGAGTCAAACCCTCCTATCTTTTATTTTATTGGTTTAGTGAGTCTTGTCGTAATTGGTTGTTTGGGTTATTTTAGGGTCGTTGCCTAGAGTCCAGTTTGGTTATCTTGTTGTCCGACCTTTCTATCTTTGCTCAATGAAATGCAATTTTTATATTCCATTTAACGCTCTTTGTATGTACTTCTTTTCATTTTAGCTTTAGTGATGTGACATGCATGCAGAATATTTGGCCAAATCTTAAAATCCTAGCTAGTCATGGAATGAATACGCCAAAAGAGTCAAAAATGAAAAGAAAACATTGGAAGAAATTGGAGAACTGAAACATTTTTGACAATAGCAGTTTGAATTGATTTAATAAAACAAAACAAATTCTAGGACAAGTTCGATCTAAATTGACACATGTCATCTGTTGTGAGAAGATCTTGCCAAAATGAAGATTTCTAATGGACGATCATGAAAGGAGAGGGGCATCCATGTTCATCAATGTAGATGTTGTGATTTACACTGCTATTTCTTAAATGCATACTTATACGCATCATTGTTAAGAATTGAGATGACGAAGGCATTTTATTCTGCTATCCAAACATTGTGTCATCATTTA
Organism: Capsicum rhomboideum; assembly: GCA_031232105.1. Taxonomy (NCBI): domain Eukaryota; kingdom Viridiplantae; phylum Streptophyta; class Magnoliopsida; order Solanales; family Solanaceae; genus Capsicum; species Capsicum rhomboideum. Next base: position 140,533,741 of record CP124716.1, read on the forward strand.
CTACCCCTTTTGAGCCTTAATTGTATTTTTCTTTATTCATATTCCCCTTTTGGAATCTATAGAGTCAAAAAAGTAGAGAAAATGTCAAGAGAAAAAAGGGAATCAAAAAGTCCAAAAGAAGAAAAAGAGTCAAAGGAAACAAAAAAAAGAAGTCAAAGTTAAAGTCAAAAAAAAAAAAATCAAGCAAAAGTATAAACGTCCTGAACTACGTTCGACCTGATTCTTGCTATGACAAGATACGTAGGCAGCCCTACTCAGGGATTTGGTCCAACCAAGTAAAAATTTCAAGTTACCCGGTTTAAAAGAGACTGGGGCAAAGGTTATTTTCTTTATGAGTTGATTCCAAAAGTTGTAATTCTCACCCTATTTTAAGTGTCTTTCGAGCCTCATGCCGCCTTTTGTTTCTAGCCCTATCTTGGGGTTCGGTCCAACCAAGAAAAGTCCTGAAAATTTCCAGTCACTGAAACTGGGGCAAAAAAAAAAAAAAAAAAAAAAAAAGAGTCGATTCTAAAAGTTGTAAGTCTTAACCCCGTTATGTGTGTTATCTTTGAGCCTTCATTTCATCCTTTTCTTTCTAGCCCTGTACAAAAGCCACGTTACAGTCCAAATAAAGACCTTCTGATCAATTTTTAAGAATGACAAGTCAAGTATTCTTTCAGTGTTGATTATCATGAGAAGCAATGTCATGTCACTTGCATTACAGAGTCTTATCAGAGGGGGTCCTGCAGCACCATAAGACATCATTGAATTGAGAGAAAGTAAAAAAATAAGAGAGTCTTATTGGCTAAAACCCTCACGGGCACCATAAGGCGATGGTGAGATGAGAGAAACAAAAATGAGAGAGTCTTATTGGTGAAAACTCTCACGGGCTCCATAAGGCGATGGTAAGATGAGAGAAAATAAAAATGAGAGAGTCATATTGATGAAAACCCTCACGGGCATCATAAGGCGATGGTGAGGAAGAGATATAAAAAAATAAATTAGAGAGACTTGTAGGTAAAAACTCTTTGGGGCACCACTAGGCGCTTGAATGTTGAGCGTCTAATGCAAAGATCGCAACTTAGAAGCATGACTTCAAAGTCTGAATGTTCAAAAAGAATAAAGTTCAGATTGGATTTACAGATCACGTCATATAATTCAAAATGCATGTCACGATCATTAGAGGTGACTATCACGTTTAAAGGAGTCTTTTCTTTCTTTCTCCCTATTTTCTAAAGGGATATTTTTTGTCAAATACTCCTTCTTTTGATCGCTTTATTCTTTTTCATTTTTCTTTGAGTCAGTCTTTGTCAAAACAAGCAAAAAATAATTTCAAAATTTGCTATCAGTTTTTCAATTGCCAAAGCAAAGTCTTGCCCGCACATCAAGTGTAATATGATTGGAGAAGAAATGATATGCACCATAATTTGTGGTGGTTGACAAGTTTGAGAATGAATACAAGATTCAGTGTTCATAGAACGAGGACAATACGATAGATATTGGGGTCTGAAATCTTCAGTTAGAGGTTCTTCAATAAGGTTGTTTAAGCAACAAGCACAATCTGCCTAAGTTGAAGTCAAAGTCAAACACGGCAACAAAGAAAAAAGTTGTTACGCTCAGAGCCAAGACCACAAATCGACCACTATTTTGAAACTCACAATTTTTCTTTCTATTTCTAAAATAAGGGGCAATTTTGTTAATATAAAGGCAATTTCAGAGGTTCGAACTTGCAAACAGGATTACAGTAAAAACTCTCACTCTTTCTTTGTTACATGCATATATCCATTATTTTTCATTCGTCTCCTAGGATAAATATTTTCTAGTAGTAGACATTTATTTTTCACTCGTCTCCTAGGATGAACATTTCCTAGTAGTAGACATTTATTATTTTGCATTCGTCTCCTAGGATAAACATTTCCTAGTAGTAGACATTCATTTTTTCATTCGTCTCCTAGGATACACGTTTCCTAGTAGTAGACATTTATTTCTCCATTGTCTCCTAGGATAAACATTTTCTAGTAGTAGACAGTTATTTTTCCATTCGTCTCCTAGGATAAACATTTCCTAGTAGTAGACATTTATTTTTTTCATTCGGCTCCTAGGACAAACATTTCCTAGTAGCAAGCAATTATTTTGCATTCGTCTCCTAGGATAAACATTACCTAGTCGAAGACATTTATTTCACATTCGTCTCCTTGGATAAATGTTTCCTAGTTGAAGACAGTTATTTTCATTTTTCTCCTAGGATATACATTTTCTGGTCTGAGTTTATTTATAAAGTTTACAATTGCTAATAACTCACAAAATTTTTCAGTGAAAACTGGGGCAAATTTTTTGTTCGTGTTTCTGTCTAGGACCCTCTTGAAAAATGGAACTTTATTTTCAATTCAGGACCCTCCTGGAAAATGGGATTTTGCTTTTCTACTCAGGACCCTCCTGGAAAATGGGATCAACAGGACCCTTCTGAATAATGGGACTTTACTTTTCTGCTCAGGACCCTCCTGGAAAATGGGATCAACAGGACCCTCCTGGAAAATGAGACTTTATTTTTAGCTCAGGACACTCCTGGAAAATGGGATTAACAGGACCCTCCTGAAAAATGGGACTTTACCTTACAGCTCAGGACCCTCCTGGATAATGGGACTTACCTTTTTGCTCAGGACCCTCCTGAAAAATGGGACTTTACCTTTCTGCTCAGGACCCTCCTGGAAAATGGGATCAATAGGACCCTCCTGGAAAATGGGATTTTACTTTTCAGCTCAGGACCCTCCTGAATAATGGGATTTTTATTTTCTGCGCAGGACCCTCCTGAAAAAGAGGATCGACAGGACCCTCCTGGATAATGGGACTTTACCTTTCTGCTCAGGACCCTCCTGGAAAATGGGACTTTATTTTCTGTTCAGGACCCTCCTGGAAAATGGGATTTAGATTAGCAGGACCCTCCTGAAGAATGAAATTTACTTTTTTAGCTCACTATTCATTTTGAGTTCAGGAACACGTTTAGAGAACAAGGATTACTCTCAGTTTTGAAGCTCAGGTGCCCGCCTGGAGAATAGGGTCAATTTTCATTTTTCAAATTCAGAAGCCCGCCTGAAGAATAGGGTCAACTTTCAATTCAAGCTTAGGAGCCCGCCTGAAGAACGGGGCAATTTTCAAATCCAAAGTCAGAAGGAGCAAGTGCCTGCCTGAAGAACAGGGACAATTGTCAAGTTCATCTCCATTACTCAAAATCGATTGAAGAAACAAATTACTTTCGAGTGCAACTCAAGTGGAAAGCTGATATCTCAGCATTCGATAAAGCATGAAGATTCAAGTCAAGACTCAACAGAAGATGAATAGATAGGATCTTGTACTTGAAAGATCATTTTTATTCTTGTCTTTCATTTTGGTGTAAAAACAGGAGCTGCGAACCGGAGACTCGACGGTACCTCACTCGATCTCTAACTCATCGTCTCACCATTCCACCTCATTGAACTACACGTGACCTGATTCCCTTATAACCCGAGATATGTAGGTTGTCCAAAATCAGGACTCGATCGCATCTTTTCCTTCTTTTCTTTTTCATTTCAAATAACAGTAGGGTCAAAACTTGTCTCGTTGTCTACTTCTTTGTCTGAAAATACTTAGTATTCCCACACAAAGAGGGGCAAATGTAGACACGTGATTTTGACCCTTCCTGACTTAACCTATTTTTAGCACTAAATATTATTATTTTATTTATTTATTTATTTATTTATTTATTAACTCTTTTTTATCTAATCTTTATTTTAGTTTTTATTTCATGTTTAGTAGGTTTTCTTTAAAAAAATTAAGAAAAAGATTTCAAAAAAACAGAGTCATATTTTAGTATAAGTTTTGTTTTTACTTTGCAAAATAAAAGAAATTTTTTCTAAAAATATGTTTTCTTTTAATTTAGGTTTTAATAAATAAGCTAGTAATTTTAATATTTTTCCTTTTCTTTGCCATATATTTTTAGGACTAGCTATTTAACTTTTCTATATTTTTATAGAGAAAAAGAGTTAGAAGTGGAGTCCAGTTTCCGTTTCGAGCTTTCGGTGACGGCGTTCTTGCTTCTATACTTGGTTTAGTTAGCCACACAGGTTTTTATTCAGTTCCTCTCTATTTATTTGTATAAGTTTTATTGTGAATTAGCATGAACAAAGTCATCTCAATAGTTTTCATGTTTTTCCGTGGATTAAATTTTGAGTTCTACCAAATTTTTGTGGATATTTGTGGAGGTTTAAGTTCTATTATTATTAAATTTTTTAGTTTCAGTTTTAGTTGAGATGTGAAATCTACGTTTGAATGTTTTGGTATTAGAATGCAGTTAGATGAAGCCGCAAGGGGATCGTTTAAAATAAATTTGGTAATCACATAATAGATGGTCAAAATACTTGTCATGGGTTTAGTTTTTTTTGTTGTTCTCTTAAAGAAAAGACAGTGGCGGATCCAAGATCTTAAGGTAATGGGTGCTCTACCTCAAGAGGTCAAAAAGTAGCCCTCACGAACTTGCGTCTTGAGAAAAAGGGGGTTGAGTGACGACCCTAAGAAATGAAAGAAAAAAAAAAAAAAAAACCAAGTGCCCAATACTCTAATCAAAGTAATCGAACTATTTTTTGCAACAAAAAAAAAAAATTATCTTTGCCCAAATACACGAAAGTTACTAATCTATTATAATTTGCTTACGGTAAAATAATTATAAACAATTATTTATAACCAAAAAAGGTCTCAATTTTGCCTAAGTAACACAGAATGTGTGCGAAAGTCATTGGGAGGGAAGAAAAAAAATATTTCTATGTTTAAGAAAAAATTGAATGACCTTCTTATTTATAAAACCTATTTAGCTACTTTCTTGATAACAACACAAAACATATTGAATTTTTGGTACGAAAAATAAGTAAATGATTTTGGTACAATAAAATTAAAGTTGATCGAGTAGTCATTCGTGGAACTAATCACACATATGATAAATAAAGAATCCCTATGTATCATTAAAATTTTGAAAACATTGAGATTTAATTATTCTCTCAATACTTTTAAATAATAATATTGTTAATGTTTATTTTATTCATCAATAAAATTAACTTTAAGAAATTAGAAGAAAAAAGAAAGATAAATCCACTTTTACAAATTCAACCGAGATTAGAAAAAAGACAAAGAAAAGAAAATTGAAAGAATTGTGACAAAATGGCCAAAGGATGGCTGTAAAACGAGCAAATCAAGGCCTACAAACACAATTTATCCTAAATAGTTTAAGTTAAATATAAGTCAATAAAGCCACCGTGCTAGAACCACGGGACTCGAGGGATGCCTAACACCTTCCCCTTGGTCAATAGAATTCCTTACCCTGATTTCTAGTTCGCAGACCAATCATAAAGAGTCAACTTCCTTTTGATTAGGGATTCAATAAAGGTGACTTGGAACACCATAACTCAATTTCAAGTGGCGACTCTGTAAGTAAAAATAATTCCTAGTCAAAACCGTCACTTCAATTGGAAAAATCCTTCGACCCACAAAAGACGAAAAAGGGGTGTGACAAGTACGCATATGACTTCATCAGTCTAACATTTTGTGATAGGCGTAGGCTAGACGACTCTAGGATATTTATCATTTTTCAAGGTTGCAAGTCGGTGTTAGATCGACGACATTCTCTATGACACTTGAACAATCATGGTTGAAGATATGTTCCTGATTAATTTTTTTGATATTTTTGGGCAAAAATTTATTCAAATTTGAGCTAAAAAAATATATATCTTGTAAAGTTGTCTAGGAAAATGTCTAGTTAAATATATATTTAGTTGTCACGACCCAATATTTGGGTCATGATGGAGTCTACCGTAACCCACCAATAGGCAAGCCAAACCCTAGCCCGGAGCGACAAGCGACAGGCTAATGGGTGAAATCTCAGAAAATAGAGATGAGATGGAAGTAACCGTACTAATAAGCATGCTAGAAATATAAAAACAAACAGAACCAAAATAAACCCATACCGATACTGAGAAGGAAGAGGACAATATATATAAAGTCAAGAACCCCTCCCAAGACCTGGTGAGGTTGGTACAAGAGCCACTACTAGACATATCCAGAATACAAGACAGAAACCAAATATATATAACAAGTACAACAGTCTCGAGAGCAAAAGACTATACAGTAGAAGATGGAGTAGGATCTGCCTCAGACGTCAGTAAGCTCACCCTGCTCCAGAGTCAATACTGAGAAAAGAGTCACGTCAAAACTGTCGACTAGTACCTGGATCTGCATCGGGGGAAAAGATGCAGAAGTGCAGTATGAGTACCGGGGCAACGGGTACTCAGTAGGCATCATCGGCCGACTGAGCTCAATATAATATAAGCAAGCTAAAGTGCAGGGGGGAATGCTAAGTCCGGGGTATAGGTAATAAATACATAAGCAATTTCTGTGGCGTGTAGATATGCTCAGGAGCTAAATAAATGTGATATAGAGTAATGAGTAAATAAATGCGTAAGTAAACACACAAGTCAAACATAACCTATCTAGGCCCCCATAAACCCGATAGGCACATGAAAGAAAACAATAACCCAGTCTGGCCCCCATAAACCAGCGAGACATACAAGAAAAGTAAATGCATAGTCACCAGTGTCTCGAAGTTGTATCAGTATCCAGTAACCACGGTACCCAGTACCAAAACTCTCCAATCATATCATAACCAGATGCCGGACTAGAACCGAAACTCATAATAATCGGTACCCATCATATCTGAATTAGTGGCCGGACTCAAATCGAAACTCATAATAATTAGTGGCCGGACTCGAACCGGAACTCATAATAACCAGTGGCCGGACTCGAACCAGAACTCATAATAATCAGTGGCCGGACTCGAACCAAAATTCATAATAAGCACTATCCATCATATCTGAATCAGCGGTCAGACTCGAACCAGAACTCATAATAATCAGTGGCCGGACTCGAACCAAAACTCATAATAATCAGTACCCATCATATCTGAATCAGTGGCTGGACTCGAACCAGAACTCATCATAGCCAGTAAATAGAATAGATCCAAATGTCATATCATAACTAACAAACAGGAAACATGCTAGTCCCAAGCCGAAGCTGAAGTATAGGTAAAGGAGCTAACCCATCATCTGCTAAAAGGTAAGTCTCCGGGTCCTCCTAGGTCCATAGTCTACTATCATACAATATCTAAGTCAGTCCGGGCAAGGTAGGTCCCAATTCTAAGCCAAGGTCGGCAGTCCCAATCAAGTGCGGTGCTATCAGGGACTAAAAGGCTTAAAAGGCCAATCGAGTATAATCAGGGTGACTCAATCCCGTCACAACCCTAACAATCATATAGGATCTAATCCCAAAGATGTCAAAGTTCTGACAATCGACAAAAAGGGTAATGGGGCCCGCTATCGGGTCCCGAAAATCAGGTCTGGTTATACTTGTCTAAGTCTGGGCTAAGTCTGTTTAACCCTGGACTAGGGTCCAACAATAATATTCCCAAACTGGCAATAACAACAACAATACTATCCAACGCCAAATAGGTCATCTGTGGTGTACCACGAGGATAACGGGCCTGGAACATATCCGAATAGCCCTATCCGGCCTAGAAGGCCTAAATCACAGCAAACCAGCACCACCAAGTCTATAATACCAGCCCACAACACCAGCACAATAGCATACATATATCACACATAAGCCCAATCTAAGTGCCTAGCCTACCTGGACGCTGCCGCAAGCTTGCTAAAAGAATCAGCTACTCAGGAGTCTTCCACTTCCTAGAGGCCTATGACTGCTGCCAAGCTACCAAAATAATAAACTACATGTTAAAACATGACTATTGATACTCATATTGCATTAGTTCAGAAAATGCCCAAAAATTCCACGTGGGGCTCGCTTGCGGAATCGTAAAACCGAAACCGTCACAGCGTCCCAAATCACCCCGTGATCAATAGTCACAACTATCACCGCTCAATTTGAGCTCAAAATATAGCTCAAACATCAATACCAATCCCAACAATACCACCGTAAACGAAAACTACCGTAAAAATAAGAAAACGTACCGTAGAAATGACGAGAGCGAATCCACGGACTCAAATATATAAACCCCTAAGCTCAAACCTTGACGGATTAGCTCAATATTGAGCTTATATGATCAGAACGGTAAGGAAATAAGATGAAATTCGTGAGGAAGATGTAATGTTATACATTTTGGACAAAATGTATAACATTATGCCAATGTGTTCCACTTAATTATTTCTCACATGCCAAGTGGATAACATTACAGTAAAGGCTACATGGTGTGCACCTCCCCATTTTCCACGTGGTGGTGGAGGTGGCACATCGATACAATTTTTATCTCATTATATATATATTCGGGTATTGCATAGGTTCGTGGTAAAATAAATACAATATTTAAAATATACCATAATTAATAGAAAATTATTTCTAACAAACCCTCTATAAAATAATAATATTATTTTAACATATTTAGATTTACTATCTCCGTTTAAAATATTAATAAATTATAAAACTATTATAAAGTAGTATAAATATATCATAACTAAAGAATTTTATAAATTTCAAAATATTTTCGAAAGGTAATTAACTATATCTTTTTACCAAATTCTAATTTAATTTAATATTTTACAACGTGCTCGGTCTAAATAATATTCTCAAACGAACTGCCCGGGAACCGAACTGTCAGTCCCAGCAAGTCATAAATAACTTGGGACAGTTATAGAAAAACTCTAAACGCTGAGAACACACGAAAACGAGGAAAATGGCCGGAAAGGTCATTACATAAGTTGAACAATGATTTTGTGAGTTTTAATGTATTTTAGGTTCTTTATTTGAAAACAAGATAAATGAAGTATTTTGTTTATTTCTGTAATGTCTTGTATTTTATTTTACACTATTCAACCAAATTGCACATGCTTTGCACAATCTTTTGGTAATTTCGATTAAAATGGATCAATATTCTTTCTTTTATTTCTAAAAGTCCTAAGAATCGAGAATTCTAATAAAATGCATTTGACAACTTAATGTATCCTACATGAATGCATAAATATAATGCATGTCAAGATCTTGAACATGATAATCTACTTTCTTGTCCTAGCTTTACGTTACCGCAGTAGTCAATGATGGAAAATTATAGAAATATGTGGTAACCTAGTGGGTGGAGGGAGGACAAATTTATAGTGGTTGAGACTTACTATGGTACATACATCAAGTAATCGATCTAACGAACGAGAATTGTTCTTCATTAAATATTAGTTTTGAATTTTACATTAATTGGATCTCACAAAATTAATAAAAAGTCTAACATTGTCCCACGTGGCTCAATGACCACATAACACCAATATTTAATGACTGTATTTTAGGGAGAATCCCTAGGGTTAAAGACTTTTTGCATAAGAATCACTACATCTATAAATACGTATATGCAAGGGCGGATCTACATAGGAGGAGAGGGTGCCACGGCACTCGTTCCCTCGGCTAAAAATTTTATATACATATAGGAATTTTAGTATTTATAATATATTAGAAAAGGTTGGCACCCACAACATGATAGACGCTACTGGTCTGTTGGCCAATGGTCAGGGTGCCAGATCCTTTGTCCGAGTTCGAATCCCGCTAATGTTCTCATTTTTCACATTTTACCTTTTGCATTTCACAAGCACTGATTGTTTTCTTCTTGTTTTACTTTTCTACTTTTCTTTACTTTTCTTCCTTTTTTTAATTTCTTTTTCTAATTTCACGATTCCTCCAATGCAATCCATCTATTAGTTTATTTATCAAAATTATCTGTTTATTTTTTTTTCAAATCTTCAAAAATTTAATTGAATGGATTATAATATTTTCTCCCTTTTATCCCTCCGATACACATTTTTTCTGTTGAATACTATTCTTCATTTCTTAATCTTTTAAACGAAGGAAAGAGGGCCAAGAGCCATATTGTGTTAGTTCATTGACTTATTCTTGGATTTTACTAATACATTATACTAAGAGTTTTTATTTTTGTTTGCAAATTAGTTTTTTTTTTTAGTGTTTGTGTAGATAATTTGTGAATTTTGCAACGAAAATAGTTCTCTTTACTTGTAAGTTGACGAGGTCTATAGAAATTGCTTTGGCTTTTTTTTTTTTTTAATAGAACTCGGCATAAGTTACGATTTGTAAGTTACCACGATTTAAGTACATTATGTTTGAATTGAAGGGGTATGTGCCTATTCAAAAATTTAGTTTTCTTGCTTATGTTTTCTCAATTTTGTTCAATAGAATTTGATCAAAAATTAGATTTTGGATCGTATAAAGCTCATTTTAGTTTGATGATCGTATATTTGTTATGTACCAAAAATCTTGTAAATCGAACTAAATTAGCTCAAAATGGATCAAACTCGCTAAATTTACGCCCTAATTCTGTGTCCATCACAAAGTTTGTTTTAAAGACAGTGACATCCGCAACCTTCAAATCCTGAATCCCCCTCTGCGTATATGACTTTATCAGTCTAACATTTTGTGGTAGGCATAGGCTAGAAGACTCTAGGATTTTTAATTTTTTTTTTCAAGGTTACAAGTCGGTGTTAAATCAGCAACATTCTCTATGACACTTGGACAATCATGGTTGAAGGTACGTTCCTGATTAATTTTTTCGATTTTTTTGGGTAGAAATTTATTCAAATTTGAGATAAACAAAAAAATATCTTGTGAAGTTGTCCAGGAAGATGTCCTAGTAAATATATTTTAAGTTGAACAATGATTTTGTTAGCTCCTAGTTTAATTCCTATGTTGAAATTTTAAATTTTATTTATTTGAAAAAATAATACATGACGTATATACATTATTTATTAATTAATCTTTTCATATTAAAGTGTATATATTCCGTGTGTATTTTCTTCCTTTTTCCCCGATTACTAAAACTTATTCAAAAGAGAACTAGAATAAATTAGTTTCACAAACAATTATGTCCATTCAATCCCAAACACATGAAAGTTTCATAACGACACAGAAAAAGGTTGAAGCTTGTGAATTTCAAATTTAATTGATTATCTTTTAAAACAATATATGGTGTGTTACCCTGTTTATCAATCAATATCTTAAATTTTATATTGTACTAGTATATGTACCAGCGCAATGTATGGAAAATATTAAAATTTTAATTTTAATCATTTCATATTGGAATGTCTCGTTCGACCATGTTAAATCATGTTACCTTTTAAAAAAAAAGTTCAACTATCATATTATTTTTTAATAAAATGTGGAAAAAAAAAAATTCTACCCCATCCACCCATACCCGTACCTCCATCTCCACAACCCCCCACCCCCCACCCCTAATCCCCCCCCCCTCTTTAACTAAATATATATGAAAAAAATAATCATGTAATTGAAAAAAAATTGAGTTTCATATTTTTCTTTATTATATTATCACAATTAAAAATATTAGGTTTTTAATATTCTCCCCCCTTCCCCGCCTCTAACTAAATCTATATGAGTAAAAAAAAATCATGTAATTACAAAAAAACTTTTATGTTTCATATTTTTCTTTATCATATTATTCTCAATTTAAAGATTTCAGATTGTCAAAAATAATTTAAATTTTTATTCTATTGTCCCTCCCCCCCCCCCCCCCAATTTCTTCTATTTAAAATTTATAAATAATAATATGTGCTTTATCCAATTACTTCATTATATTCTCAAAATTAGTTTAAGTCCCCCCCCCCCCCCAATCCTCGATGTACAGTTTTTTTACTGTATTTTAATTTCTTTAACTAGTAAACCTGGCTGCGCTTCGCGCGGGCCTTATTGAATTTGTTAAATTGATGAACTGTTGTTTTTTATTTTTACTTCAAAATTCTACTTAAAAGAAAATTCAAAATGATTTCTTTTACTTTTCGTCATTGAATAATTGATTTTAGGTAAAACTATTTTAAAATAATTATACTTTTGTATACATGTCCATATACACATAACAAATGTATTTTTATGCATTGTTCTCTTGTTTAAATGTATTTCTATTTTTTACAGTTACTTTAATTTACTATAAAGCATTTGAAATTTAAATCAACTCAAAATTGTCATGTCGATATTAAAAAAAACCATTTCTTGAGTTGAACAAAAAGTCAATATTAAACTCGAAGATTCAACTCTTGTAATCTCAACTATATGTTGATATGAGTGATCTTACTAAAACGCAAAAATGTGCTAGTATTCATAATGCCTTAAACTTAAATTACAAATAATAATATACAAAAAAATCATTAAAACAATAAAATAAATAACAGTAAAATTAACGACATATTACAAGACAAATTAATATCATAGAAAAAATTGGGGGAGATCTTTTGATATTTGGAACACAGGAATTAGATCGTATAACTTTTCTTTTAATCTTTAAAGTGATTAGAGAAAAAGACACTCAACTACGCATGCAATTTAAATTTATATAATATAAGGCTTTGAATCAAAATTTAAAGCACATAAATACTAATCAAAAACAATTTTTTTCTATCCCCCAAAATAATTCTAACCTTTCAAATCTACAATTTCCCATTTTACGAATTGTCTCTTTTGAATTATTTCAAACACTTGCTCAAAATTCATATAAAAGAGTCTACACTATAAAGAGAAGATTGCGAACACAAAAGCAATATTTTTGATGTAGATATCGAAAGAGAAAAGATAAAATGTTGCATGCATCTTTGCAAATTTGCCTATGCCACTGTCATGAACACACCGTCGACTTCTTTTCATTAAAATTGTTGTTTTTTTCCTTATTATGCCAAAACTCTCCTCTTGTATATTCTTTAGATATGTACAACCACCCGGCCATTAATTTGATAAATTAAGAAAATAAATATAATTTTAAAAACGTGGGAATGAAAAGATCTTTGTAAGTGACTCATAAGAATTAGATTGATACAAGATTCTAATTTATTTTGGATACTACACTCAATAATTAATGGGAGATTTCAGCGACCTATGCTCTTCAAGATTGTCATGGAACCCGCTAATCTTTTCAACAAATGAAGACCCCTAAATGAAATGGGATTTAGACCAAAAAATGGTTTGAATATTAAGCTAAAAGTCTCTAATCAAAACATGAGTGTTTCACTAAAAACAACTACAATAGTCCGTTGAGAAATAGTAAGTCATGAACAAAATCATCGACTTTATGTCCTTTTTTTCACCAAATCTCCACGTATTGTTGCAGTTCGTATATTTATACATATATTTATTTCAAAACTTGTCAATTCTTCCAAGATTTTGCATACCTAAAATATCAATAGAAAAAGTAAAAGACATATAACAACACATAAACTTAATTAATAATTAAGATGAATACAAAATTAAAAATTCATAAATACATGCGTACATTCATATTCCTATTTCTCCTTGACTTGTGCGTTCCCTTCACCGAAATTTATCTTTCCAATCGCAGCATCAATCGAAAACCGCTCTCTTGAAATTGTCCTTGTCCATTAAAACATTCCGGACGTTTGCATCGATCAAAATCTAATCTCAAGAAAAATTGTCAAAGAATTCAACTCAATCCAAAATAGTAAGAATAAATCATTAATATTCAACATAAAATTAATAACGAAATAAACAGGTTCCTTGTATTTTCATTTTTTTTTTTGAAGTATTAAAATTTAGATCTTGGAATCAAAAGTCATCTCACGGAAAAAAAAAATCAAGCTATAAGGATTTCTTTTATATCAATACTAATAGAATTCTTGAATTACAAACATATATAAAATGATGTCCCCTAATATTTTTATTTAAGACATAAAGCTTAAAGTTTATGGGGATGTTGAAATTTTGTAGCTATTATATTGTCAAGCATACAAAGTTGTATCTATATAATCTCATCAAGCATGCAAATTGTAGCTAATCTCGTCAAGCATAAGACAAATTTGTGATAAAAGTTACCAACAAACGAATGAATGATTGATTGTATAATAAAAACAATCTTATTAAATTACATACAAAATTAGGAGAGACACAAAAAAAAATATACTAATCATTAATTCAACTTTTGTTAGGCTGAAAGAGGAAGAACGTTCTTTACGAAGCTAAGATTCTTTTATTCTTAAAAAATGGTTATGCTCTTTAAAAATAACAATCTGACTTGGCAGAGTCGCAGAGATACCTACTGCTCCATTTGTCACCGTCCTCGTGATAGTCAACGGGCATCTTTCTAAAGAAGATCAAAATCTAAAACCTATAACCTATAAGCTCAATGTAAAAAAGAATGAGAAAATCAAAAATTTAAAACACCCATAAGCACAATGGAAAAAAGAATGAGAATATCAAATTATTAAAACACACAAGTAAAGAAATCCAAGACAGAATAATTACCTCCCAATCCACATAACTAAAATGAAAAAAAAATTATGTTTACAGAGAAGTAGGACGAACAAAATGGATAAAAAAAAATATCATTCTTACGTGATTGTTGTATTCGAATGCATCACTGACGTCCAAAATAGCAGCTCTGACTAAATTGTATAAATCTCTCCTTCCCTTTACCACAATTATTGTGCGATCATATTCATATCATAGTATATTTCTGATGGAAATTTCAAGGTACAGCTTAAAAAGTAATGGCAGCAACTTCATTATTTACATAAGGTCACTGCCTTTTCACGTTCTCAAAGCATTATATGAATGAATTAATTGTTCCATAATAATTACAATAGTTAAGTACATAATATTATCTTCTGTTAAAAGAAACTACCAATAGCATATGTATAAAATATACCTTGGTTTGAAACGGTTTGCTTTAGAAGGAATTGGAAACGATATGGAGTATATGCATTTTTTTCTTTCTTTATTAATAATTACGTATTTAAGAGCCATACTAATCCATGTCATTTCTGCTGGCAATTAATTAACAGTAGGAGAGACAAGTGACTCTTGAATTTTCTAATACATATATAGCATATTATTTTAAAATGAGAAAAATTTCAAAAAAAGGAGAAAAAAGATAAATGTGAATGAAGGCCATAGAGATGTGTTACATCACCTTGCCTACATTTTGCTTTATTATTATATATAGATTGATGATTGATTGATTAAAAAATAAAAGACTTGCACCCATTCAAATTTCTTAATAAAGAATAAGAGTGGAGTAATAAATTTTAAAACATTTAAGTTTTTACAATAAATAATAGAAATAAATGGAGAGAGTACTAATTGACATATTTATTTTTGTACAATAACAAATAAATAAATAGAAATATAGAAAAAATTATCAAAAAATAAAATAAAAAATAAAATAGAATGGTGGTCTTAGAAGTATGCCACATAAGCAAATTCTTAACCTTCCTTTATATATATATATTGATTTTTTCTAATTCGACTTTGAATTAATTGCATATATTGCAACATTAAAAAGAAGAAGAAGAATATCAAAAACATATTTTGAAAAATTTAAGCGTGTCAACTATCTCAACAAAATTTTGACTTCCGTAGTTATTTATTCTTCTCTTCTCTTCTCTTCATTCATCTTATCTCTTTGCAAGCCAACAATAGCAACAAAATTATTACTGAAAAGTAAAAATAACTCTCAAGAAAACTTCTTCATAAATTAAATAATTGAAAATGTATTAATTTGAAACTGATTTATCTAAAAAATTTACTTATCATAGTCGTAGTTTCAATTATTATTGGCCCTTTTTTTTCTTATCTACTTGAAGGGTGTTACCATTTGTAATAAAAGACAAAGAATTGCGAGAAATGGATAGAGATAACTTCAATAACTTCAATTTATATTTCATAAATTGCAATTAAAAATAAACTCTTAGTAATATATATATATAGGTCCCTAATATATAATAGTTATATTTACTATAAAACAAAAATATTTTAACAAATGGATAAAGCTCATTAATTGTTATACATTGCTCCCTTCGTCTCAAAATAATTGGCAGATTTAAGTTTTGCACAATACTTAAGGAACAATTAATTAGGAGTGTGATTTGACTAATATATCCCCTATTAATTATTTAATTTTCATTAATTTTAGAATAATTAATGATAAGGGTAGAGTTGGAAAAAATGGTTAATTATTTTTTGATCTTTTAAACTGACAATTATTTTGAGACAAATATTTTTAGTAAATATGTCAACTATTTTAAAACGAAGAGAGTAGTATCAATTTTGAATGATATGTAACGAATATAACATTAATTTATAACTTTAATTATCATGTCACTTGACATATAATTTTGTCCTAAAAATAACCACATGGCTTTCTATTATACTGTCACAACCCAAACAAACGGACCGTGCGGGCACCTACGCTATCCTAAGTAGCTAGGAGAACCCTTATTACCCAACCAAAAATATGCGGAAGACTTCTGTTTTTAAGAGAATACTGAATTAAATATAACAAAGTAAATTAAACACCAATAAATAAACTTTTCAAAAAAACTTCTTACAACTGTCCTTCACTACCCCAAGACCTGGTCAGACATGTACAAGAGCTACCTATTACAGAATAGATTGACAATAAAATAAATAACACAAAGACTATAACATCTGCCAGGAAGGAAGTGCAGAAGTTAGTGCTGAATATCGCCATTGATCTAGTAACTGCAAACTAACCTGCATCCAATCTACACCCCAATAAGGGATGTAGAAGAGTAGGGTCAGTACAAACACACGTACTGGTAGGCATCATCGGCCGACCAGTGTTAGTCCACATAATCATAAAATAGAATCAAAGAAAAGAAATCATGACATCTTAATAGAGTATAATTCTACTAAGGCTGTAATATCATTATAACACTTTGCCAATATAATTTACAATTTTCCAACTCTATTAATGAGATTATATTCACCACTAGCATAGTCTAGCCTCACTTAATAACACCATCCACCACAATCTAACACTAAACCATCACTATCACCCTTTTATTCACGTTGTCGTTTCCATTATCCACATCTATAGGATCAACCCAATAATCATAGATAACTCACACTAAACTCTCGGGCTAACAACCAAACACTCTCTTATAATATTAAAGAATAATAACTAGCCAATCGGATAAGCCAAGATCACACCAAGTATAAATAAAGTAAGTCGACCAACATATAGCAAGTAAGCACAGAGTTCCACTTTTCCAAGTACATGTCACACAATCAATCTCAAGGATACAATCAAACAGGGAATACAAATCAACTCACATCTCAGTAAAACACACAAGAGAACTCAAGTTTCATTAGCAAACCTTATAGATACTCTTGGAGAAAGATTAATTCAATTATTGACACTTTGGGATTGTTTCTTTGAGATTATTCATTGGATTCATCACTTTAGATCACTTCATTATCAATTCCTTTATTATTAATATTACCATGTCGGCTCGTGGCACCCGATCCAATCACATCTTATAGCAATACCGAAATTTAACGTCGGCCACATTGCTACTAACAATCTTTCCACTTTTCTGTTCTTAATAAATATTCATCATTCACTTTTCAACCTGTATGAAGGTATATCACAAGCCTTCTTTACTCAAGGCATTCTTTTCAATCACATTATCATTATGAATCAAGATTTTTCATTTATCAACAACAGTCTGTACACACATGCTAAGGGACTTATTTCTGCCCAACTAGTCATGATCTGCAGGGGACAATCTAAGTCCATGTACCGTACCGGCGTGGTACCCGATCCTCCATAAATAAGTAATATCAACATCCATATCCGTACCGGCGTGGTACCCGATCCTCCATAATCATATTATGTATATTTTATCAACTTCATACTATCTCTCAGGATACAACACGACGTACTAAATTTACAAGTACACTCATAATCACAAGACGATTCGATCAAGTTGGATTTTTCATAATTATTCATGCAAGTATCAACAATCCAAATATCATCAATTCAAGTATGTCCGAAAACCAATCAACAAGCATCCAATTTAGGAGCATACACACAATTAAATTGAGTCTAAAATCCAATTAAACCATAACCTACTCAAATACCACAACTTGGGTTCTAACATCACCACCCATAATTAGCACATTCAACCTTATCATTATTCTCTACCTCTCTCCGCATAATATAATGCACACAATGATTCAAGTCATCTATCCCTTAGGCCTCACCATTATCATGGCACAATATGCAACTTATACCTTTATAACTCAATTAGGTTCATCACTAGAACATCTAAGAAACATCATGTCCACATACTTCATTCACAACAATCCCCTTTCGGGCACATAACACATAATATCATAAATATCACATAATCAATCAATAATATAGTTTCCGGGATTAAAGTAAAGTTCTTATGTCTTTATCCACCTCATCTCCATGTCTGCAGGCCTAGACATGCTTTCTCTCATCAATTATAAATTATGAAAATATGAAATAACACAGTCTTCTACTCATTAACCTAGCCTACCTGGATGCCAAGCTTTTTGAATCAACAAGTCATGTCAAGGATGCTCATTCCCTTTCTTCATGCTTCGAAATGATCAATCATCTAAAAATCAAGCAATCATAAGAGTAATTAATCAATTACTCTTCAAATAAATATCTTTGGAAATCCAAACCCACTAATTCTACCCTAATTCAAGGTCTATATTATTCTCCAAGGTCAATTAACCATTAACTAGTTCTTTCAAGCTTAACCCATCTCCATTAATGGAGTTTTTATGCTAAAGGTCTCATCTTTATGGAATTCAAGATTTCCAACCAACAAAATACATAATCTAGTTTACCAAGTTCATACTAGAAATCATTAATTTATAATTTATAATTAGTTCTAGGTGATATTAAGAACACCCATAAGTTTTTTCCAAAAATCCACCATTAAAGGTTCTAACCCAAAATTTCACCATTGAAGGTCTTTCTAATAATTCTAGGATGTTAAAGGATTAAAAGACGAAGAAGATGATGGAAAAACTTACCTCCATGAAGGATTTTCACCCTAAACCTTGAAACATCACCTCTCTAGGGTTGGAGAATGAAGTTTTGGAGTTTTGGACCTGAAAATCGGCTAAATATGATTTAAATACCACCAGAATTTTCGCTACAGCGAATTACCGTTTCAGCCCGGACAGTGTTCAGTAAAACGGTCATAACTTTTTATTCTAAACTCGGATTGACGAACAGTTTATTGTGTTGGAAAGAAGACTCAGAGATCTTTGATTTGATGGGTATTGGGACCCCTAACTCCTTATATTCTAGGAGATATGATCGTTTGAATTTGGCCCTAATAAAAACTCATATCGAAACTCTATTGGTTAAAAATGTTTTCAACTTAACTTTGTGTTAGGGATATTGTACGACCTTAATTCATATCTAAAGAACTTCCAAATTAAAGGATTGATATTAGGATTCATGAATAATTAAATTCATCAGGCTTGAGTCTATCTAGACACATCGAAAGGCTAAAATCTTTGCCGAAAAGCTTGAGGTGACACAATGAATAAAATGATGACTATTTTGGACTCAAGTTAATATTGAGGAATGGTTTATTTAGTAACGACAAAATGGGTCGTTACAATTAGATACCAATTTACCATCCGTTCGTCCCCGAACGGACATTCGGTAGAGAGAAGCGTTATATTGAAATTAGAGAGACATTACTAACAGAGTTTCTTATTGCACCATATCTCACTCACTTGATATTATCAATAATTAACCTACATTCTATACTCAATCGTTCTATCAAGGCTTTTTAAAACACGAAGAGGCATGAATCACTTATTCTCCTTACAACGGTCCAAGTCTCAAACTTGAGTATTATGAGTTAAAGCAAGATAAAGAGGGTTAAAAGATTCACCTTGAAGAAGACAATCACCCAAAATCACCTCTTTTTCACCCAAGGTACTTTCTCTCTTCTTACAACGGAAGAATGGGGAATGAACTCCGAAGAACGAAATAAAAACTGAAAAACTGCATTCTTTACCGCTGCTGCGGCGCGATTATCGTTGCAGTGCTAACCGCCACAGCGGACCCACGGTGCTAATTACCTTGACCAAACCAGTGAGCTCCGCCTAGCTCACATATTCTTCTATTTTACAACACAAAATCAATATTTGGACATAAAATTGCAAGCCTATCACGACATTTATTATTATCGGAGTTCTAGAGCTCCGAATTCAATTTCAAAAAGTTCTACGGGATGCTACATGAGGCTACTACTCAAATTTCAATACCAGACAAGTCACATCTAATCCACCCAATACACAGGCTCACCCTGAGACACCCGAGTAAGTTTCTAGCCAAGACTACCCCCTGGAAAATCTACATCTTGATCATATTTAAGTCACCACTCCATTTACAAGTCACATAACTTAGATACTTGTATGCGCCTAATCAAGACTACTGGATTCATTCTATAAAGCTAGCTTCAACATCTCACAACCACTATTCTTTTCATCTCAAGATCACCCACGGTTCAAGCTAACAGTTTACTACTATACATAGGTGACAACACAACCTCTCACTCATTACACAAACTTACAAATATTAGCCATAGAGATCCTACAGAATTAGAGACTACAACACATTCTCCTCCACAACATCGCTAATACTCATCTAATCATCATACCTTAATCACTCAATAAGCAATATCCAACAAGTATTACCCAAGGAAAGATCAATCATGTCATTTAATAATTCACTTATATTCTCCCATTTAGGATCATTCTTAATTATTTTATGGGTGTAACTACGCTATTTAATTCTGCATTAACACCATCATGGAGATTACTACCCTCTAAAATTGTTATCTATCAGTCAATTCTATAGGACGTTAATCACACAATTCAATCACAAGACCAAGTCAACAATCAACTTATCTTCTCAAGGCCTCCCTTAATACACCAATCCACAACTAAAACTTATGCCCAGGCAATCACTAACTTCAATAAGTATCACGACAAAACCTTCATTGTCAAGCCCAATTACGCTTCCATCACCAACACCAAGCTAAGGTATACAATGTCATTCTTATTTCTACCTTACAACATTTTTATTACAGGCTTCACTAACTCTTAACCACCTCGAGATTGATCTCTATATAATAAGCATATGAGCAAAGTCAAACAACATCACCGATTACAGGTCATTAACAATCTCATTACCAATATCACATTTCAGATAAGTTATCAATCAAACTCCTTAGGTATCAACAACCTCCACTAATTTTTGCCACTTTTATTTAAAACTCATTATTTTGTCAAATCTTAAAAATCAGTTCATACAAGGGACTCAAGGAGAATATCACTTAGCCAGTCCTCACAAGGAACTAATTAAAATTTCAAATAATAGGATTGCAGAAGAATCCAAATAAAGTCTCAATAACCGGACAACACAAAGATGCACATATAATATCAAATAACTGGACCGCACAAGGATCCATTCACAATATCAAATAACTGAACCATACAATTGAATTCATTCACAATATCAATTGCAAGAGCCCGTCATTAAGAAAAACACATATCACCTCAGTCTTTTGTTCATGTCTTTTTCATTATCTTCCCTTGACATCATGTCCTCATATCATCCTCTCAATTCTCATATCATCAATTTCATCAGCATAACAATAATATCAAGAACAAGGAAGCACCAAAGAATTTATTAATTTCACAAAAACAAGATCACATAGTTCCATTACAATTTTCAACAAAAGCAACTTAGTCAATTTATTTCACCACAATTCAAATAAAAATAATTTACAACAATCATACAGTTTTACAATCCAAGTTCAGCCAAATATCAAACAACAGGCAACCAAATAAATTCACTACTTTCATACATCTTCATATTATGATATTAATTCTTAGCCATTATTAACAGATACCAATTGGAATCTCCTAGATTCCAAAGCGAACTCACTAAGATACCAATTGGAATCAACTGAATTCTAATTGATCTTTGTTGAGATACCAATTGGATCCAACCCACTAGTCAAAGAATAGTATGCCACGATGGAGAGAGAAAAAAAAGAAACGACTTCTACATGCCTTATAGCCTTCCAAAGATTGGGTGTGGGGCCCTACACACCAATCTGCGGAACTCTACTTGACATTGCTCTTGTACTTGTGGGACCGGTGAACCTAATGCTCTGATACCAACTGTCACAACCCAAACAAACGGACCGTACGGGCACCTACGCTATCCTAAGTAGCTAGGAGAACCCTTATTACCCAACCAAAAATATGCGGAAGACTTCTGTTTTTAAGAGAATACTGAATTAAATATAACAAAGTAAATTAAACACCAATAAATAAACTTTTCAAAAAAACTTCTTACAACTGTCCTTCACTACCCCAAGACCTGGTCAGACATGTACAAGAGCTACCTATTACAGAATAGATTGACAATAAAATAAATAACACAAAGACTATAACATCTGCCAGGAAGGAAGTGCAGAAGTTAGTGCTGAATATCGCCATTGATCTAGTAACTGCAAACTAACCTGCATCCAATCTACACCCCAATAAGGGATGTAGAAGAGTAGGGTCAGTACAAACACACGTACTGGTAGGCATCATCGGCCGACCAGTGTTAGTCCACATAATCATAAAATAGAATCAAAGAAAAGAAATCATGACATCTTAATAGAGTATAATTCTACTAAGGCTGTAATATCATTATAACACTTTGCCAATATAATTTACAATTTTCCAACTCTATTAATGAGATTATATTCACCACTAGCATAGTCTAGCCTCACTTAATAACACCATCCACCACAATCTAACACTAAACCATCACTATCACCCTTTTATTCACGTTGTCGTTTCCATTATCCACATCTATAGGATCAACCCAATAATCATAGATAACTCACACTAAACTCTCGGGCTAACAACCAAACACTCTCTTATAATATTAAAGAATAATAACTAGCCAATCGGATAAGCCAAGATCACACCAAGTATAAATAAAGTAAGTCGACCAACATATAGCAAGTAAGCACAGAGTTCCACTTTTCCAAGTACATGTCACACAATCAATCTCAAGGATACAATCAAACAGGGAATACAAATCAACTCACATCTCAGTAAAACACACAAGAGAACTCAAGTTTCATTAGCAAACCTTATAGATACTCTTGGAGAAAGATTAATTCAATTATTGACACTTTGGGATTGTTTCTTTGAGATTATTCATTGGATTCATCACTTTAGATCACTTCATTATCAATTCCTTTATTATTAATATTACCATGTCGGCTCGTGGCACCCGATCCAATCACATCTTATAGCAATACCGAAATTTAACGTCGGCCACATTGCTACTAACAATCTTTCCACTTTTCTGTTCTTAATAAATATTCATCATTCACTTTTCAACCTGTATGAAGGTATATCACAAGCCTTCTTTACTCAAGGCATTCTTTTCAATCACATTATCATTATGAATCAAGATTTTTCATTTATCAACAATAGTCTGTACACACATGCTAAGGGACTTATTTCTGCCCAACTAGTCATGACCTGCAGGGGACAATCTAAGTCCATGTACCGTACCGGCGTGGTACCCGATCCTCCATAAATAAGTAATATCAACATCCATATCCGTACCGGCGTGGTACCCGATCCTCCATAATCATATTATGTATATTTTATCAACTTCATACTATCTCTCAGGATACAACACGACGTACTAAATTTACAAGTACACTCATAATCACAAGACGATTCGATCAAGTTGGATTTTTCATAATTATTCATGCAAGTATCAACAATCCAAATATCATCAATTCAAGTATGTCCGAAAACCAATCAACAAGCATCCAATTTAGGAGCATACACACAATTAAATTGAGTCTAAAATCCAATTAAACCATAACCTACTCAAATACCACAACTTGGGTTCTAACATCACCACCCATAATTAGCACATTCAACCTTATCATTATTCTCTACCTCTCTCCGCATAATATAATACACACAATGATTCAAGTCATCTATCCCTTAGGCCTCACCATTATCATGGCACAATATGCAACTTATACCTTTATAACTCAATTAGGTTCATCACTAGAACATCTAAGAAACATCATGTCCACATACTTCATTCACAACAATCCCCTTTCGGGCACATAACACATAATATCATAAATATCACATAATCAATCAATAATATAGTTTCCGGGATTAAAGTAAAGTTCTTATGTCTTTATCCACCTCATCTCCATGTCTGCAGGCCTAGACATGCTTTCTCTCATCAATTATAAATTATGAAAATATGAAATAACACAGTCTTCTACTCATTAACCTAGCCTACCTGGATGCCAAGCTTTTTGAATCAACAAGTCATGTCAAGGATGCTCATTCCCTTTCTTCATGCTTCGAAATGATCAATCATCTAAAAATCAAGCAATCATAAGAGTAATTAATCAATTACTCTTCAAATAAATATCTTTGGAAATCCAAACCCACTAATTCTACCCTAATTCAAGGTCTATATTATTCTCCAAGGTCAATTAACCATTAACTAGTTCTTTCAAGCTTAACCCATCTCCATTAATGGAGTTTTTATGCTAAAGGTCTCATCTTTATGGAATTCAAGATTTCCAACCAACAAAATACATAATCTAGTTTACCAAGTTCATACTAGAAATCATTAATTTATAATTTATAATTAGTTTTAGGTGATATTAAGAACACCCATAAGTTTTTTCCAAAAATCCACCATTAAAGGTTCTAACCCAAAATTTCACCATTGAAGGTCTTTCTAATAATTCTAGGATGTTAAAGGATTAAAAGACGAAGAAGATGATGGAAAAACTTACCTCCATGAAGGATTTTCACCCTAAACCTTGAAACATCACCTCTCTAGGGTTGGAGAATGAAGTTTTGGAGTTTTGGACCTGAAAATCGGCTAAATATGATTTAAATACCACCAGAATTTTCGCTACAGCGAATTACCGTTTCAGCCCGGACAGTGTTCAGTAAAACGGTCATAACTTTTTATTCTAAACTCGGATTGACGAACAGTTTATTGTGTTGGAAAGAAGACTCAGAGATCTTTGATTTGATGGGTATTGGGACCCCTAACTCCTTATATTCTAGGAGATATGATCGTTTGAATTTGGCCCTAATAAAAACTCATATCGAAACTCTATTGGTTAAAAATGTTTTCAACTTAACTTTGTGTTAGGGATATTGTACGACCTTAATTCATATCTAAAGAACTTCCAAATTAAAGGATTGATATTAGGATTCATGAATAATTAAATTCATCAGGCTTGAGTCTATCTAGACACATCGAAAGGCTAAAATCTTTGCCGAAAAGCTTGAGGTGACACAATGAATAAAATGATGACTATTTTGGACTCAAGTTAATATTGAGGAATGGTTTATTTAGTAACGACAAAATGGGTCGTTACATATACTGCCACTAATCACAATTTTAATTATTTTAGATATGTTGATATGAAAAAAAACAATATTAGTATTTTTTTAAAATCATATTCCATTGACATATTTTTAAAAATTATAAAATATGAAATATTAAATAATTGTTAATTTTGTTGTTGGACTTTTACCTTTATATTTTTAATCAATTAAGACATATAGTTATATTCTTATCTTCCATTTCAAATTTTAAATTTTTTTAGTCTATCAATTCAACTTTAACAACTAATTACACTTTTTTTAAAAGATTTTATCTTTCCATTCCATTTCAAACACTTAAAAGTACTTAATCATAATTTTTTCATTGTTAATTTCATCATTAATATATTTAAGCATTTTATTTATACTTATTATTATAGCTACTAAATAAATTCAAATAAAAGCTCTCATGCTACATCAAAATAACCCACTCCGTCAAATCCCACAACCATCCCACACCTTTATCCTACCACCACCCCACCAACCACAAATTTATTTTTTTTAACTTTTTAAATCTTCGTTAAAACTTTTTTCTTACCCTACTCACCCCAACCCACTCCCCCCAAAACAAAAAAAATTATATTTTATTTATTTTTTGAAAGAACTTTTTTTCTTTACCCCACCCACCCCTAACCCTGACTCCCTAACTAACACCCCTCCCCTCCCCTCCCCACCCCCCCACCCCCCCCAAAAAAATTATAATTTATTTTACTTTTTAAAAAACTTTTTATTTTTATTCTTACTCCCCTACCTTGACCCTCAAAAAAACTTTCCTAACCCCACCCCAAACACCACCTACATCCACCACCCCTGCTACCCCCCCTCCCATCCCATCTATCCCACCCCTGCCTCGACCACCACAATCTCCTACACTCCGCTCCCATATCATAATATTCATCTTTCTACCTCTATCCATTTTTATTGTTTCTTAATAACACTTCGAGCATGTTAAATCAAAAGAAAAAGTTCAATTATTCCTTTCATATTTATGAGATACTTGTATACATCATATATAGAAACTTCAAATTTCTTAGTTACATCTATAACAAAAGATAAATGTAATACTAATTATAAACAATAATAACAACAAAAAATTTTGAACTTTTACCATAAATTTTCATGATATGTTCCAAATACATAACGTGTTTATCACTTTTTCGATTCACTAAATTTCAATAGATTTCACATAACAAATCTTATTGAGCAATTTCAATTGCAACATTTCACTGAATATCTTACCTTCACGGATCTTTTAAAAGTAATGTCGTATCTCCATTTAAAAACTTCAAATTCTGTAATTTGACCTAATTCAACACTCTATTTTCTTGGAAATCTCATACCTTAATAGTTATTTAGAGAAATCTCATGTGTGCATGATCTATAGTCTTTTTGTTCATGGATGATATTCTATGTAACAATAAACACAATTATTACAAATCTATAATCACATAATACTGAAGTCAAAAAAAAAAAAAAAATTGAAATATCTATATGCCTGCAAATTTAAATTCAAATTTAATAACATATTTGTTAGAAATATTCTTTCTAAAAAATAAACACAATATATATATATATATATATATATATATATATATATATATATATATATATATATTGTGTTTATTTTTTAGAAAGAATATTTCTAACAAATATGTTATTAAATTTGAATTTAAATTTGCAGGCATATAGATATTTCAATTATTTTTTTTTCTATGATATTCTTTGAATTTGCAGGCATATAGATATTTCAATTTTTTTTAAATTTGCAGGCATATAGATATTTCAATTTGAATTTAATTTATCTTTTTCTATGCTATTCTTTTCTTTCTTTTTCGTTAACAAAGAGGATATTTTTTTTTAAAAAAATAGAATTTATCCTAATTTAAGGTTAATTTTGAATTCAAATTCAATAACATATCTGTTAGAAATATTTTTAATAAAAGAAAGAAAAATTATATATTTAAAAATATAGAATTCTAGGATACTTTATCTTTTCTTTCTCTTTTGTTAAAAAAATGGAATATTTTTTTTTAAAAAAATAATATATTACTTTTTAATTTCAATTCAAGCTTAATTTAAATTCAAACTTAATAACATATATGTTTGTTAAAAATATTTTTTAAAGAAAGACAATATAAAGGGCAAAAATTAGTGTGAAAAACTGGTAGCTCCAAACGGTTGATTTTTGAAAGAAAAACAACAAAGCATCCATGTCTCCATAAGCAATTACCTTATGCTTCTTCTGTTGTTCGATTCCAGGTTCCCGCCTCTAGACTACTATTTTCAAAGTTTATTGATTATTTAGAAATAGGTCTCTATGAAGTCAACCTTTTTATTTCATTATAAAATTATTTGTTAACCCAAGCAACCTAGCACAATCAAAGAAAAGAAATCAACGTCCAATATATAAAATTATGTCATGGCAATCGTTGATCCCCATTTTTTACGATCAAATAATACAAATTGTTAGCAAATTATTATCAAATAATCTGAACTAAAGCTTTGAATAGTAAGCAAATTGTACACAAATATAATAATATAAGCATATGCTAGCCATGGATATTATATATCAATAAACAAATCTGATTGAAGAATCAAAGAATAAGCTCAAAAAAGTTTAGAGAATGAAATAAGAAGCAAATTTGATTGAAAAATGAATTTATATAGGAAAGGGTTCATTGAAATCCTGCTTTATCTAATATAGAGTTTGTTTTCGATTAAAATTTTAGAAGAATCTGTAACTTCCTATTCAAATTCAAAATTCAAAAGTTTATCACTAATTCAACTAACTAATTTTCAACAAACTCTATCTTTATCTAAAAGCATTTTTTTAAAAAAATTATCTTTAAAAATAAACTTTATTAAAATAAATAATATAACATACAATCTTTGAATTAAAATAAATAGTATAAACTAATACTAAGAACATGAACTTTGCCAGAAATAATACAATACAATCTTTGAAATCCATATTGAATTAGTTGCTGCCAAAATGCATTTAAATTTAATTTTAAATTTAAATTTATAATATGAAATGGCAAGCCTTCATCTATAAAAATGGAGCATGCGTGATAATGCTCGAGGAAAATGGGGAAATAGGGGATGAAGAAGTTACGTGAGAAAATTGAGTAAGGGGTTTAAGTTGGTTTAGGTTAATTAATAATTTTTCTTTGGTCATTTTTTTTTATTTTATCCTTTTCTTTTATGTTCTTTTTTTTTTAAAAAAAAAATGTGTCTTTATCCTATAAATAAGTTTTCACCCGAAATGAATGTAAAGTAGAATATAGTCAAATGTAATTTTTTTTAATTATTATTTTTAACTATGTAATAAATGGATAAATAAATCAATTAAAAATTCAAACGGGATTCTATTTTTAAGCTAATGACTTTTTTTTCTTTTAAAAGGAATGTATTTTCAAATTCAACTATTATATATATAGATTATTATAATAATATTAATAATAATAATAATAATAATAATAATAATTATTATTATTATTATTTAATATTTAAATATATTTTATAATATTAAAAGGGATAAGTTATGAATAGTTAGAGTTCATTTAGAACTCTTCAATATTAGGTTCCTAGTTTCAAGTTAATGATAATTTTTTTTAAAACATAATATTTTCAAATTTAAATATCTCTAATTTTTTAATTCAAAATTTTTATTACCATATTTATAATCTTGTCCTAAAACTGACACATGACTTTCTATTGTACTGTCACTTAGCTTCTTCCGGTGTTTTTACTTTTGTTTTTATATATATATACTAGTATGCATACCTGCGCGATGCGCGAAATTATTTTTTATGAAAGTATCATTAAGAAAATACTAACTTATTCATTTGATACAATAAAATTAAAATTTTAAAAAAATTATTGTATCATATTAACACATTTTAAATTGATTATGAAATATTAGAAATAATTGTTAACAGTGAAATTAAAATTAATCGTTAATATATAATTACAGTTGCAGTTATTTTGGATATTTGATATGAAAAAATGAAATTAGTAGTTTTATCATACTTCACTGCTGATTTTCAAAAATATAAAATATAAAATAATTGTTATTTTGTAATTTGACTTTTTACATTTATATTTTTAACCAAATAAGCTATGTGATT
This sequence comes from Capsicum rhomboideum, assembly GCA_031232105.1. Classification (NCBI taxonomy): domain Eukaryota; kingdom Viridiplantae; phylum Streptophyta; class Magnoliopsida; order Solanales; family Solanaceae; genus Capsicum; species Capsicum rhomboideum. The sequence goes on from CP124716.1 coordinate 140,563,218, forward strand.
ACATTTTTTATCTTTCATTTCAAATTTTAATTTCTTTGTCTATCAATTCAAAATCAACAACTAACTGCACTAAAAGTAATCAATTGAGTCTAATTCCAAATTTAAATTTTGCCACTCTCAGTTGAAAAATTATGCACATACATTTCATAATATTGCTCACTAAACAAAACTTAAAGATTTTTTTCCTATCCCCACCCCCTACCCCGATTCACCCCCCAATTTTATTTAATTTTTATTTTTTTAAACAAATATTTCTTCCTCTGTCTCAATATATGTGTCCCTTTTCATTTTCCAAGAGTCAAAATATTTTAAGTTTTGACTGTGAATTTTAGCCATTAAATCTGTAAGTTTTTTGAAATAAAATTTATATATATGTAAACTAAGTAAAAAGTACTATAAGTAACAATAATTGACAAATCAAATTACTTAAAAAATATATGAAAAATTTACGGTCGAAGATAAACTTGTTTGAATCTCAAATTCGAAAAGTGACACATAAATTGAAAAGAAGAGAATAATTATTTTCTACCCACCTACCCTGCCTACCCTCGCCTTTTACTCCCCACCTACCCCAACCCACCCACCCACCCACCACAATATGCTTCAAGTAGTTTTATTTTTAGAAAATAGGTTTCATATTTTTCTGCATACTAAGCACTTTGCAGTGCTTAAACTGTTAAACATATATAGGTAATGGAAAATATCTCTTTCAATTGAAGAATGTTTCAATGGAAAAGTGACCTTGAAAAGTGAGAGAGAGAGATGGAATGAAATAGATTCACACCTTCATAGCAGAGTAAAATTTATACACATTAGTGACGTGACACTCCTACATAAACGTAGTAGTTGTTATTGATTCACATTCCAATATGTTTAAAATTATTTAATCGATAAATTTATCTTTTAGAATTTAACGTGTTTCAATAGAACTCCTATGTATATGGAGCAGTTATTTCAAACACGTCTATTATTTTAAGTTTTAGTTAAAAATTGAAGTTTTTTCGATTTTTCTTCTTTCTGATTTTATCCTTCTTTTTTTTTTTTTTTTTTAAATAAAATGTGTCCTTTATCCTTTAAACAAATTTTCACCTGAAATGTATGCAACATGGACTGAGTCAAACGTAAATATTTGAAAATTTTATATCTAAATGCAAATGGATAAATTTAACTGAAACACCCTTAATTCAAATAGACAATTATTTTTAATTTAAATTCATAAATAGTAGAAAAAATAATTTTTACCTAATCTCACTAATTTTTCTTAAAAATTATCACATGAATTTATCCAATGCTACCATAAGGTTTAATCGGACAAAAAAAAAATCATATTTAAATGCATAAATCAATTGAAATACTTAAATGCCTAAAAATTTATTTTATAATCCTCCTAGAAGAGAGTAGGTACGTAAATGCGACGTAGTAGAGTCATCTTTATGCTTAAGAGAAATATACTAAGATAAAAAAAAATATAATAACATTTATACATATACAAATATATTCACATTCATTCTTTACCTAAATCATCTCATAAATATCCTTTATACATTTCGATTCTCCATTGCACTTGTTGATTTCTCAAATATTCTTTTTACATTTTTGAGATATATTTATGTACATCAAATCGGTGCAAACTTCAGTTTTCTTAGGTACATCTATGAAAAAAGAAAAATATAATGTTAATCATAGATAAAAATAAAATAATTAAAAATTAATTAAGCATGAACAACATACCTTGATAGTTATTCAGAGAAAATTGATGAGCATTACGTATAATCTTTTTATCCATAGTATATAAATTTGTGACAAAAAACAAATATAATATTAATCATAAATAATAATGAAATAATTAAAAAGCTAAATTAAGCATGAACAACAATATGAAAACTATAATAATTAGTTTCGTTACTTGAATTATGTATGAATTGACAATTTTCTAACTTGATATTCTTTATGCTTTATTTAAATGCCACACATTATTTTATTTAATGTTAGTTTATTCATTTACAACACTAAAATTTAAAATAATAGATTCTTTATTTAAGCTTTTTACCTATCTCAAATCTTTGTTATAATCTATTTGTTTCAAAATTTATTGAATACTTTTAATTGAAGTATTCATATGCTTGCAAATTTAATTCAATATTCTCCTAAAATAGAATAGATAAAAGAACGTGATATTGTGACCATACAAATTCGTCTTTTATATTAAGAGAAAGTCTACAAATTTCTAAATTGAAATAAAGATCTTTCTATAGTTTTATATACTGCTAACATGATAATATTTTAAATATAAAGAATAAAGAAGAACATAAATATAATTTATTAGTACTAAACATACAACACCATCACCATACCCAGTGAATTATTATCAAGTGGGGTATGGGGAGGGTAAAATATACATAGTCTATATCATTATCTCAGATGAAGTAGAGAGAATGTTTCCGATAGACCCCTGACTCAGAATGAAAAAAATATAAAGAGACGTAATAAAAACAATTATTAGATTAAACATGAGAATAAAAATTCATATATGCTACATTGAATATGTAAAACAAAATAGTATTAAGACATGTAAAAAAGATTAATCAATACCTTTGTGAATGAGAAGATCACAGAAGATTCTGTCAAAATAAATAAAAGCTAAATTTAAAAATAATTAACAATAAAAAGAGAAGAAGAAAGCTTGCACCAATATATGTGACACTAAAGGGGTATATATATAAAAGGTTAGAGAGTTAGATTTTCATGGAAACTAAAATTTCGTTCAAAAATTCAAAATTGATGTGATATCAATTTTTAGAAGAGATAAGATTCTAAACAGTGTCATGATTATCTTATAATTTACATAAAAATATTTAAAATTAATGATATCAATTAAGAGTTTTTCTTTTTCATACGTTGTTTTTGTACTTTTGAGATCCATACGTTTTTTTGCCTTTTTGTTCCCTTTTATCATCTTTTTTTTTTTTAAGCTAAAAATAAATTTATTTATTAAAGATCTTAAATAATTATGTTGTTGTTGTTGTTGCTGCTATTACTACTATTACTATTATTATTATTATTATTATTATTATTATTATTATTATTATTATTATTATTATTATTATTATTATTATTGTTATTACTACTTATTCAAATTTCAAATCTTTATCTTACAGTTATAATAAATTTTAATAATAATGGTTATCCACATTTTGTGGCATGAAATCGTGTAGAATGACTACAAAATTAAAAAAAACTTAATGTCACATGTATATCTCCTTCCAGTTCCTCGAATACGGAAACTAATTGTCAACAAACATACAAAAAAATGGATTGTTTCACAAATAATTGTTTACCTTGCTTATTTCATTTCGAAGTTTCAAGTTGAACTTATAAGAACCACACATCTCTTAGTGACACTTTTGTAGCTCACTCATCATGGTAATTAATTTAATCTTATTTCTCAATTAAGTAAAAATTCAGATAATTTTATATGGCTATGCAAATATATCTAGAAGTATTTTTTTTATGAAAGGGAACATTTTATTAGGAGTTCCTAGGGCAACAGTATTTTATGGAGAAATTCCTAGGGTTAAAGTTTTTGCTTAAGAGTTCCTAGGCTAGATATAAATACATCTATGATTCTATCAGTTTAACATTTTTGTGATAGAAATAGATTAGAAGACTCTAGAATTTTTTTTATTTTTTAAATGTTACAAATCGGTGCTAGATCAACAACATTATCTATGATACTTGAACGATTATGGTTGAAGGTACGTACCTGTTTATTTTTTTTCAATGTTTGTGGATGGAAATTTATTTAGATTTGAGCTAAAACAAAAAACATCTTGTAAATTTGTCTAGAAAGTTGTCCAATTAAATATATATTAAGTTAAACAATGATTCTGCTAGCTCCTATATTAAGTCCTATGTTGAAATTTCAAATTGTATTTATTTAAAAAACTAATACATCACGTATATACATTATTTTTTAATTAATGTTTTCATTTTATTCTGCATTCAATCAACTTGCACATGTCTTGCACACATGTAATTGCATATTCAAGCAAATAGATATTCCATTTGTATTTTCTTCCTCATTCCTAGATTACTAAGACTTATCCAAAAAAAACTAGAATAAATAAATTTCACAAACAATTATGTCCATTCAATCCCTAACACATATGAAAATTTCATGACAACATAGAAAAGGTTGAAGCTTGAGAATTTTAAATTTAATTTATTTTTAAATAAATATATGGCGTGTTACCCTGTTTATTAATCAATACTTTAAATTTTATATTGTATTAAATCAACTTGCTCATGTTTTGCACATAATTGTTTTTAAAATTAAAATAAATTGATGTCACACGTATATCTTCGTCCTCATTCCTCAAATACTAAAATTAATTTGTCAATCAACAAAAATAATAGATTATTTCACAAACAATTTTGCCTCCCTTGTTTCATCTCGAAGTTTCATGTTGAACTTGTAAGAACCACACGTCTCTTAATGACACTGTTGTGGATAACATATTATGATAATTAATATTGTTATAAATATACTTACTTTATTGTGAATGTCTATCAAGATATATTGAGTATCTATCAAGATATAATGAATATCTATCATGATATAGTGAATATCTATCTAGATATAGGGAGTATTTATCAAGATATGAAATGTCTATCTTTTGGAGATAAGTTAAGAGTTTTTCCCCCTATAAATAGAGGTGCTCTCTTCATTGTAATTTATCCCTTATTCTCCAAGAGAAATAAAGAAGTCTCCTCTCTTCTCTCTCTTATTATCCCTATTATTTTCTTTATTCGTTCATAACACGTTATCAGCACGAGACTCTACCATAAAAGGTAAATGTTTTGAAAAGATCAAAGTCACGTCCCTTTTAAGTGATCTCAACCGTGGATGGGTGTGACGGTAATGGTTATTGGACTAATTTCAGTCTTCTGCTTATAGATCTTATATGTTGAGATTTAGAAAACAAAACAAAATTGCTTATGGTACAAGTACTGTTAACTTACGTTGTTTCAACTTGTATGAATATAGATTATCAATATGTGCTTTAGTCAACTAATGATGCAGGTTATATTTTATTGAGACACGGTCTCATAAAAGGTCCAGTTAAGCTCAAGAAATATTTTAATGGTTATATTTTATGGTGATAATATTTTAAAGGCTGATGGAGAGTTGTATAACTTTGCTAATTATGTTATTGATTGAGAGAAAGAAGATGGATTCAAGTCCTATCGCACTAAAAGGGTAAGACATCGGGTTAAAGTCTTGATGCACCATGATGATAAGATGTTGGGTTCAAGTTCCATTGATCTATGACCTAAGACGCCTTTATATGGATAAGACGTTGAGTTTGAATCTCAATGCACCATATTGATGATATAATGATGGCTAAGGCAAATAATGAGTTTTTGATAAAAGTCATGAAACTTATCCCATTGAATATGCTCCATTCCCTGAAGTGAATGTGGTAGCAGTACATTATATATCTGAAAGAAGACAAGTAGTTAAAACTTCATGGTACTTCATAAGCTCATGAAGTAGTAATTACTTTGAAGTTTGGTAACTCTGAAAGATATGTTATATAAAACTTTCATCATATGTATGCCTCGATTTGCTCTGAAATAGCAATATCTTGAAAGAGTTTCTAAGCTATCATAATTTGATAGGCTTAAGACACGATTATATTACATTCCTGGGGAATGAGAATTTTGATTGCTATAAGTACAGATCCATTCTCTGGGGTGAATGTGACAAGTAAAACTTATAAATACAAACATGTTCTTGGTTGTAAATATATCACAACCCACCACTAGAAGAGGTAAAGTAATTGGAAGATTGAATATCTCCAAGTTACTATGATAAGAAACATGAATATGAAAAGTTATTCAAGCATGATGAAATCACATGCTACAATAAACTTCTAAAGCAAAAAACACATGTCATGATAAACTTGGAGTTTGCTATTATAAATAAGTTCATAAGTTGACATGAACGATTATGACATTCTGAAGATGTGCATTAAGTATTGACATGTAATGAAGAACTGGAAGATTCTTCAATAATTGTTGTATGTTGCTTGTTCTCGTGATAAGTTGGTTGGACCAACTAATGTTGGGATTGGGTCCCTTAAAATTTGGAAAGTATAAAAGGTGAATATGGGCCCGTTCACCTGTCATGTGATATCTTAAATAGATGCATCTATAAAATGACCACATGTACGTTTGTTGTCAACCTACAGTTTGACATTTGTAAATTTGTTTGCTCAATATAAATTGAGTTAAGAGCATAATTTCCAAATTGAGTAATCAAGATAATTTATCTGGATAATGCTGGTTTGGTGTTGAATGCCTCCGATAAATGGCTAAACTATTGCTTATGAGAACAAAGCTCCATGTGTTGGTTTGAAATATGATATATTATATACAAAAGTACTTGTGTGCATCAAACAAATAAATTATGAAAAATTCTCCCTCAAAGTTGGTTCAGGGTCAGGAACCACATATTTTCCATCTAATAATTTTGATGTCCAGTATATGATTAATGGATCTACCATGATACACAAAGATGGATTCCTCAAAGAAGATAGAGGATGTATGTTATTTTTCCTAACATAAGGGGGAAATAATAAGAAACTAAGAAATATGTTGTGAATTATCAATATGATCCTCATTCATAAGACAATTCAAGTTCAAATGCCAGGAGCATTTGCTGACCCAAAATTGATCTCATATTTAGCTGCAAGTGCTCCTATTGAATGTCCATGAAGGACAAAGTCTACCACATGCATGAAGCATAGTATATCAATCGGTTCCAAACGCAATAATTCTTGAAAAAAGAAAAAGGAGCGAACGATCATAATAAGGAGGCAATGTGCTCTAAAAAAGCCTACGACATAATACTTCATGAAACTTTATGAGAGGTTCAGTGTAACACCCCGTACCTTTCTGAACTCACGCGACTACCCTAATGTTCATGGAATTAATTAATTCATGGAAGTTATTGGGCTAAACAAACCTTGTGCAAATGGGCTTAATTTAAGGCCCAAAATTAGGTAAAAGACATGACCCAACAAGAAGGAAATGATCCATTCTTCTTTTGACCAAATCAACATATCAATTATTGATCAAAAGTTGGCTAAGGATGACCATTAAGGGGCTATAAAAGGCATCAAAAATCTGTTTTTTATTCATTTCATTACACTTGCCAAGTTCTAGAATTTTCCACAAAAGAGATATTTTTCTCTTCTCTTCCAAACCCTAAGGCAATCATCTTTTGGGACAAGATCATCTCTTTGCAAGTATTGGTAAGTGTTTAATCTTATGGTTTAATATATTATATGCTTAATATGGTGTATAAATCATGATGGTTATGTTAACAAAGTGTTGAGAAGTTCACTATGTGTGAAACAGTCTATGTTTGCTTAATCGGTAAAGGATTTTGCCTTGTAAACTTGGAAGTGGACTCGTGTTCTTGAAGGAAGTGAATTTGATGGATTAAATATCAACATGTAATATGTGGTTATGTCCTTAACTTTCTTTCTCTTTGTGTGTAACATTTGGAATTGTTGTTGTGAAATTGTATATGGAACCGGCGGCGTATTGAAAGGAAAATGTAGTTTTGGTGATGTTTATGTGCGTTGTGAAACCATGGTTGTTCATTGGAATCTAATATGATCTAAAATATGTTAATAGAAGCTTAGTTATGATCATGGGCCATTCATTGCGAAAAAGGACCCTAAAATGACCCCCGGAGGCTGAAACAGGCATCCACCCTCGCGGGTGGGGCACCTGCGGGCGCAGATGCCAATGCAGGTGACTCTGTACACTGCCAAAAGGCACCTACATACGCAACTCAACCACCTGTGGGCGCAGGTGGCTTCACAGGTCAGCCCAGAACTTCGTTTTGTATGTTTTTGTCTCTCTTTGACCCCCCGAAACCCCTATACCCTTCTTTGATGAAATTATCAACTTATGGTACCTTTTGAATGACTTTAAAGGAGTATATCGGAGGTATTCTGAGTGGTATCAATTATGGATTGTCTTTCATGTGTTGTTGTGAAAGTTGTTTACGTGATGTAGTGAGGTAATTGTGACATTGTATTGAAGGGGAAATGTAAAGTATAAACTTGGTGTGAAATGCTATTGGTTTATGAGGTCTTGGTCAATGTGTGGAATTTTGTGGTGTTGTTGGTATGATAATGCAGCGAGTTGTATTGAATAAGGGAGAAATGATGCTATATAGCAGTCAGGTAGCTCATTGTCGCCTTATACACTAGCAATGTAGTTAATAGTTAACCTGAGTTCCGTTATGTACTTGTGTTGTAGAGTAAAAACTAAGGAAGGAGCTGGACTATTGTGTTCACATATAGGATTGTGTATTCATATTGGGAAGATAAGGTATGTAAGGTTACTCTTACCGTATTCTTCTGCAACACATATTGTTCACGTTGTCTTTGTACGCATTCCATTCCAAAAATGTCTCAAGGTATCTTATGTCGAGATATCCTATGTTGTTATTCATATGTCTCTTAATCAAGGAATGATGTTTCCAAGTTCCAATAATGATGTTATAATCACCAATATTTCAATCTCTCAATCTCTCAAAAGTGAAGGAATAAAATAATGTACATATGGTTGATTGTTTGAGAACCGGGACAGCATCAAAGGGGCACATAAGCCTAGCTCGAACTGATCCTAATGTTATGATTATTTTATAACCCACCGATAAGGTGGATGATTATTTTATGACCCATCGATAAGGTGGATAATTGTTGATATATATATATATATATATATATTATGGCCCACTGATAAGGTGGATGACTGTTGATATGATATATTATATTATGTTATGGCTTGCTGATAAGGTGGATGATTGTACTATAGCCCACTGATCAGCTGGATGAATAATAATGAGGATGACTGTAAAACCAAGAAAGTGTATTTCTTAAATAAAAGTATATATGGATGATTATTTTATGACCCATCGATAAGGTGGATGATTATTTTATGACCCATCGATAAGGTGGATAATTGTTGATATATATATATATATATATATATTATGGCCCACTGATAAGGTGGATGACTGTTGATATGATATATTATATTATGTTATGGCTTGCTGATAAGGTGGATGATTGTACTATAGCCCACTGATCAGCTGGATGAATAATAATGAGGATGACTGTAAAACCAAGAAAGTATATTTCTTAAATAAAAGTATATATGACTGTTGTTATATGATCGATAATAAGTGATCGAATAACGAGAGTAATGAAAATAATGAACATGGTTCCACAAATAGACCGGTGGTGTATCCATATTAACTAAGCTCTTATATTCTGATTCCATTGAAGTACTTATGTATCATACCATTTCATACAGCCTTACATACTCAGTACATTATTTGTACTGACCCCCTTGGGGGACTTACCTTACTTGATGCAGGCACAGGTGCTAATAAACCTCCACTGTAGGCTACGAGTCATTTACAGATCTATGGTGAGCTCCAGTTGGTTCGGGGCTTTCCGAGACACGTGTGTACATACGTTTTGGTATTGTATAAAGTATTGTGTAAAGCGGGGACTTGTCCCGACTTAAGTTGGTTTTGTATATGTATCTGTTAGAGGCTTTGTAGACATATGTGGAAAGATGAACATAAGAGATGTATGTCCATGTTGACTTGATGGCCCTAACGGCTAAGTTTCATATATAGTAGATATTGCCATGACTTCCGCCATTGGTACGTTATATTTTATAAGTTACACGAGATAGAATGCTATTCATATAGAGAGACATGCATATGAAGGTACATGAGTAAAGATTGGTTCTCTCGGGCCTCAACGGCTTCGGGTGCCAGTCCGCCCCATTGAAATTCGGGGCGTGACAAAAGTGGTATCAGAGCAGGTCGCCCTAAGGGTGTCTACAAAGCTGTGTCTGAGTAGAGTCTTGCTTATGGATATGTTGCGCGCCACATTTATAAGTAGGAGGCTATGGGACATTTAGGAGTTGTTCCTTTTCTTCATTTCTAGATCATGCAATAGAGTCAATGTTGTAGGTGGAATCATATCTGACCATTGACGTTGGTTTTCTTTTGTATAGTAAAATGTCGATTACAAGATAAGAGAAGGGTAAAGGTAAGCAGGTAGATATGCTTGCCGGAGAAGGAACGGGTAGATCACCATCTGACCAAGCTAGTGAAGGTGGGGTTGACACTAAAACTACATCGAGGGCTTCTCCTACTCTTCCATTTACAGAAGAGCCGAGAAGGAGAGAAGAACCTGTCGAACCACCTGTTCATGATACTGAGCAGAATCTACGAAATGCAGTGCAAATGTTGACATGTATAGTTACTGGTATAGTTGCTGCACTGAACCAAGGACAGGTAGGTCCAATGACAAGTAGTGATGGTGCGGATAGGGCAGTTAGTCGATGGATACAGGATTTTCTGAAATTAGACCCTCCCACGTTTACCGGGTCAGATCTGAATGTAGATCCATAGGATTTCGTGGACCAAATCAAAAGGGCTCTAGATGTTATGCATATGACTGGTATAGAAACAGTGGAACTTGCTGCATATAGATTAAAAGGCGAGGCTATATTATGGTACGAAGAGTGGAAAATATCGAGGGGTATTGATGCACCTCCAGCAGGTTGGGAAGAATTTAAAATGACATATTTTGAACATTACCTCCCATATGAGATCCGAGAGGCTCATGCGGATCAGTTTTTAAATCTCTATCAGGGGAACATGAGTGTCATAGAATATAGTCTGCAGTTTAATTCTTTGGCTAGATATGCTCCAAATGTAGTGGACACAATGGCTGACAGAGTCCATCGGTATGTGAGCAGATTGGAGCCATATTTGGTAAGGGAATATACTATTGCTGTGTTAAATAGAGACATGGCTATAGCAAGAATACAAGACTTTGCACAGAAAATGGAGGGTCACAGGCAACGGAGAAGGACACAAGAATTTGAAGAAGGGCCGTCAAAGAGGGCTAGACCTATGGGATAGTTTATGGCGTCCCAAGGATAATTTAGGCCTCGGGCTTTTCCTAGACCACCAAGACCATCATTTTCTTACCCTACAATAGGTACTCCATCTCAATTTCAAGGGTTTAGAGGCAGTCAAGCTGGGCAAAGTAGTGGGACTAAGGGTTCACAGACAATAGGGTATCGAGAACAAGGAAATACGAGCCAATCGAGGTCTTTTCATCAGCTGTGCCAGCGCTGCGGGAAGTTTCATTCAGGTGAATGCTGGTTTAGAACGAATGTGTGCTTTTGGTGTAGTGAGTCGGGGCACATGATGAGAGAGTGCCCACAGAGGGCTATAGGTAGTATGACACGACCTACGGGGTCAGCCATCGCATTGTCATTGTTAGGTGTACAACCTGCTGGCCGTGGCAGAGGTGCTAGCAGAGCAGAGAGTCCTAGTAGAATTCAGAACCGTACTTATGCCGTAGCGGAGAGGCAGGAATCGGAGGCTTCTCCTAATGTAGATACAGGTATAATCTTCATATTTTTACATAAGGTATACGCATTGATTGACCCGTATGCTACACTATTATATGTTACTCCATTGATTGCGGAATTTTTTTTTGAAAGAATACCAAAATTACTATTTACGCCATTTGAAGTCTATATATCAGTTGGTGAATCTCTTGTAGTTAAAAGAGTATATCCTATTGTACCGTAATTGTTTGTGGTTATGACATACTGGTTGATCCTACTGAACTAGAAATGGTATACTTTGATGTTGTCATGAGTACGGATTGGTTGGTTTCTTTTTATGCCACCTAGTAAAAGTACAGAATATCGATGTGAAGTCACCAACACTTCAATCAATTCCAATAGCAAATAAATTCCTGGATGTGTTTCCTGAAACGAAAAGTAGAGTTTGGTATTGATGTGATTCCAGGCATTCTATTCCTCCGTAGTATAGACTAGATCCAGTAGAGTTACGGGAATTAAAAAGAGCAATTAACGGACTTGTTGGACAAGGGATATATAAGATCTAGTATGCCCCCTTGGGGTGCACCCATGTTAAAGTGTGGAAAAAAAAAGGGCACATTGAGAATGTGTATTGACTATCGACAACTGAATAAGGTAACAATTAAGAATAAATATTCCCTCCCCAGAATTAATGATCTATTTGATCAGTTATAGGGTGCCAAATATTTCTCAAGGATTAACTTAAGATCGGATTGTCATCAAGCAAGGGTTAGAGAGAAAGATATACCCACGACATCTTTCCGAACCTAGTATGGTCACTATGAATTTTTAGTTATGTCATTTGGACTAACAAATGCACCAGCAGTTTTTATGGATTTGATAAATAGGGTTTTCAAGCCAATTTTACATGTATACGTGACCGTGATTATAGATGATACCATAAGATATATGCAAAGTTCTCTAAATGTGAATTTTGGTTAAAATCCGTAGCATTTTTGGGTCACATTGTATAGGATGAAGGACTAAGAGTTGATACATAAGGGATAGAAGCGATGAAAAATTGGCTGAGGCCCACGACGCTTACAGAGATTCATAGTTTTCTTTGATTGGCTAGTTATTATAGGAGATTTGTTGAGGGATTTTCTTCTATCTCTGCACCCTTAACAAAGCTAAAACACAAGGCAATCAAGTTTCAGTGGAATTATGCATGTGCAAAGATTTTTCAAAAATCTGAAGAATAACTTGACGACTACACCCGTATTAATGTCTCCTGAAGGTACAGAGGGGTATGCAGTATCTTGTGATGCTTCAGTAGTCGGCTTAGGATGTGTATTGATGCAACACGGTAATATAATAGCCTATGCCTCACGACAGTTGAGTCCACATGAGAGAAATTATCCAGCATATGATCTTGAGTTAGCAGTTGTGATATATATACCAATCATAAAAGTTTGTAGTATATTTTTAAGCAGAAGGACCTAAATTTTAGGCAGCAAAGGTGGATGGAACTATTAAAGATCATGATATTGATATCCTATCTGGGAAAGCAAGTGTGATAGCCGATGCGTTAAGTCGCAACACAATAGGAACCACTAATGGTCAGTTGACAGAAAAACAATATATAGTCAGGGATCTATATCAATTAGCCAGCTTGGGAGTTCTTCTTGAATCTCCAGATGAAAGAATTATAGTGCAAAAGGTGGCAGAGTCTTCATTTGTAGCTAAGGTGAAGGAAAAGCAGTATACAGATTCTATGTTATTGCAACTGAAAGAGAATGGACAACAGGGCCTGACAAATGCATTTGATCTTACGCAAGAGGGAGTACTGTAATGCTGAATTTACGGAATTCTATTCATTCGGGAGCAACCAAAATGTACCATGGTTTGGAAGAGAAATATTGGTAAGGTTACATGAAAAGAACATTGCAGAAATTATAACTCATTGTTAGAATTGTCAACAAGTAAGAAGTAGGGCATCAGACATCTGGAGGTTATATGTATTGTAGGAGTCTTCCAGTTTGGAAGAGGGATGTGCTTAACATGGGTTTCATCACTAGTTTGCCTCGTACTTTTCGAAAATTTAATTTCATGTGGGTGATAGTTGACAGGCTTGCCAAGTTAGTACACGTTTTACCTGACAAGACCACTTATACAGCTGAAGATTATGCAAAGTTGTATGTTAAGAGATAGTACGATCACATGGGATTCCAATTTCAATTATATTAGACAGATAGACAAACAGAACGTACCATCTAAACACTTGAAGATATGCTACAAGCTTGCACATTGGACTTTAAAAGTAGTTGGGATGACCATTTATCTATTATTGAATTTGCCTACAATAATAGTTATTATTCAAGTATCAAGATGGCACCTTACGAAGCTTTATATATGGAAGTAAGTATAGATCACGAATTGGATGGTTTGAAGCAGGTGAAACTGCTTTACTTGGGTTAGAACTTGATCACCAAGCTATGGAAAAAGTTAAGATGATACAACAACGGCTACAAACGGTCCAAAGTCGACACGAATTATTGCCGCTATTAGAAGAAGGGGGGGGGGGCTCGAATTTTCCATAGGTGATTGGGTATTCTTAAAAGTGTCACCCATGAAAGGAGTAATGAGATTTGGAAAGAAAGGGAAGTTGGCTCTATATAACGTGCCATATGAAATTTTTTGAAGATTTGGGTAAATTGCGTATGAATTGAACCTACCCTAAGAACTCTCCATAGTTCATCCAATGTTGCATATTTCGATGCTTCGAAAGTACATAAGAGATCCATCTCGTATGGATCCCATGAAGAAGGTACAAGTTACGGAGGATCTCACCTATGAACGAGACACCTATTGCCATTCTGGATTGACAAGTGAAGAGGTTAAGGAATAAAGAAATAGCTTCTGTGAAAGTACTTTGAAGAAATCAATAAGTAAAAGGAAGAGATGATAAAGTCGAAGTACCCGTATTTGTTTCAAATGAAAGAGAAAGTTCAAGATGCTGGATCGGGCAATAACAAGTAAGTATCTATAAAGCATTATGTATATATATGATAACAAGAAGAATGATCCTAGACTTGACTTTGTTTACATTGGATAAACATTCGAGGACGAATGTTCCTAAGGGGGGAAGGATGTAACACTCCGTACCTTTCTGAACTCACGCGACTACCCTAATGTTCATGGAATTAATTAATTCATGGAAGTTATTGGCATAAACAAACCTTGTGCAAATGGGCTCAATTTAAGGCCTAAAATTAGGTAAAAGACATGGCCCAACAAGAAGGAAATGATCCATTCTTCTTTTGACCAAATCAACACATCAATTATTGACAAAAAGTTGGCTAAGGATGACCATTAAGGGGAAATAAAAGGCACCAAAAATCTGATTTTTATTCATTTCATTACACTTGCCAAGTTCTAGAATTTTCCACAAAAGAGATATTTTCTCTTCTCTTCCAAACCCTAAGGCAATCATCTTTTGGGACAAGATCATCTCTTTGCAAGTATTGTTAAGTGTTTAATCTTATGGTTTAATATATTATATGCTTAATATGGTGTATAAATCATGGTGGTTATGTTTACAAAGTGTTGAGAAGTTCATTATGTGTGAAACAGTCTATGTTTGCTTAATCGGTAAAGGGTTTTGCCTTGTAAACTTGGAAGTGGACTCATGTTATTGAAGGAAGTGAATTTGATGGATTAAATATCAATATTTAAGATGTTTTTATGTCCTTAACTTGCTTTCTCTTTGTGTGTAACATTTGGAATTGTTGTTGTGAAATTGTACATGGAACCGGTGACGTATTGAAAAGAAAATGTAGTTTTGGTGATGTTTATGTGCGTTGTGAAACCATGGCTATTCATTGTCATCTAATGTGATCTAAAATATGTTAAGGGAATCTTATTTATGATCATGGACCATTCATTGCAAAAAAGGACCCGGAAGCTGAAACGGGCATCCGCCCTCGCGGGTGGGGCACCTGCGGGCGCAGATGCCAACGCAGGTGACTCTGGACACTACCAAGAGGCACCTTCGGACACACCTCAACCACCTGCGGGTGCAGGTGGCTTCGCAGGTCAGCCCAGAACTTCGTTTTGTATGTTTTTGTCTCTTTTTGACCCCCCGAAACCCCTATACCCTTCTTTGATGCAATTATCAACTTATGGTACCTTTTGAATGACTTTAAAGGAGTATCCTGGAGGTATTCTTAGTGGTATCAATTATGGATTGTCTTTCATGTGTTGTTGTGAAAGGTGTTTATATGATGTAGTGAGGTAATTGTGACATTGTATTGAAGGGGAAATGTAAAGAATAAACTTAGTGTGAAATGCTATTGGTTTATGTATTGGTCAATGTGTGGAATGTTGTGGTGTTTTGGGTATGATAATGCAGCGAGTTGTATTGAATAAGGAATAAATAATGCTATATAGTAGTCACGTAGCTCATTGTCGCCTTATGCACTAGTAATGTAGTTAATTGTTAACGTGAGTTTCGTTATGTACTTGTGTTGTAGAGTAAAAAGTAAGGAAGGAGCTGGACTATTGTGTTCACATATAGGATTGTGTATTCATATTGGGAATATAAGGTATGTAAGGTTACTCTTACCGTATTCTTCTGCAACACATATTGTTCACGTTGTCTTTGTACGTATTCCATTCCAAAATGTCTCAAGGTATCTTATGTCGAGATATCCTATGTTGCTATTCATATGTATCTTAATCATGGACTGATGTTTCCAAGTTCCAATAATGATGTTATAATCACCAATATTTCAATCTCTCAATCTCTCAAAAGTATAGGAATAAAATAATGTACATATGGTTGATTGTTTGAGAACCGGGACAACATCAAAGGGGAACATAAGCCTAGCTCGAGATGATCCTAATGTTATGATTATTTTATAACCCACCGATAAGGTGGATGATTGTTTTATGACCCATCGATAAGGTGGATAATTGTTGATATATATATATATATATTATGGCCCACTGATAAGGTGGATGACTGTTGATATGATATATTATATTATGTTATGGCTCGCTAATAAGGTGGATGATTGTACTATAGCCCACTGATCAGCTGGATGAATAATAATGAGGATGACTGTAAAACCAAGAAAGTATATTTCTTAAATAAAAGTATATATGACTGTTGTTATATGATCGATAATAAGTGATCGAATAACGAGAGCAATGAAAATAATGAACATGGTTCCATAAATAGACCGGTGGTGTATCAATATTAACTATGCTCTTATATTCTGATTGCATTGAAGTATTTATGTATCATACCATTTCATACAACCTTACATACTCAGTACATTCTTTGTACTAACCCCCTTGGGGGACTTACCTTACTTGCTGTAGGCACAGGTGCTAGTAGACCTCCACTGTAGGCTACGAGTCATTTACAGATCTATGGTGAGCTCCAGTTGGTTTTGGGCTTTCCGAGTCACGTGTGTACATACGTTTTTGTATTGTATAAAGTATTGTGTAAAGCGGGGACTTGTCCCGACTTAAGTTGGTTTTGTATATGTATCTGTTAGAGGCTTTGTAGACGTATGTGGGAATATGAACGTAAGAGATGTATGTCCATGTTGACTTGATGGACCTAACGGCTAAGTTTCATATATAGTAGATATTGCCATGACTTCCGCCATTGGTATGTTATATTTTATAAGTTACACGAGATAGAATGCTATTCATATAGAGAGACATGCATATGAAGGTACATGAGTAAAGATTGGTTCTCTCGGGCCTCAACGGCTTTGGGTGCCAGTCCGCCCCATTGGAATTCGGGGCGTGACATTCTGGTACCTAAAAATAATGAAGTAATGAGATCTCAAAATGTTATGTCTTATTGTGAACAGATACAAAATGATATATCATCGATGATATCGTTAATACAATATGGCGCAATATTGTGAAAGGTTATGAGGATCTAAATTCTATGTTTATTTAAGCATGTTGATGTAGAAATATTTATCAAGTGACATGAAAGGATGCATTTTAGTAAGCATAAAACTTATTTGACTTGCAGTTCAGATACAGAAGATGTCACATATTTAATGTTGAATATTGTCACTTGACAAAATCGATATTGAAATCCCCAAAGGATTCAAAATGCCTGAATCATATAACAGTTTTTGGGAAATTTATTTATAATCCTTATAAGGGATAAATTGATGATTTGAATATTATTGAAACTCTTAAAGAGTTTTCAAAAGCAATAGATTATTTGCTTAAATAAGAAACATGCAGAATTGGATTGGATCCTAAAGTACCATATCTTGTACAAATGATACATTTATACATCTTGCTACAACTATGAGCATGATAGAGTTTTACTCCTACATGGAGATAGTGAAGTAGATCACTTGCATATTGCAATTGAAAGCCCTTGTATGAATGTATTTATATTAACACATATTGTCAAGTTTTTTAATATACATGATATTCATATATGATCGACATAATGGTTTGATACAAACATATTACCTATTGTCATGAAGGGTTACTGTCATACCATGTATACATGATATTCATATTATGCTAAGATGATAACTATTCATAAAGTAAGTCGAGAATGTATGTGACTGAGGTCAATGATACATCTCATTCAAGAAAAATGTGGTCTGAAATGTGACAAAGTAACCACGATCTTACATGAAGATAATTCAATATGCATAGCATAACTCAAGGAAGGATTCATAAAAGGAGATAGAACGAAGCACATTTTGCCAAAACTTTTCTACATACATGAGCTCCAAATGAATGGTGATATCAATGTGCAATAAATTCATTCGAGTGATCATATGACTAATTTATTCACAAAGTCTATCAACTACAACTTTCGAGAAGATGGTGCACAATATTGGAATGTGAAGATTCAAGATTCGGAATTGATGTTCTCATCAGGGGGAGACAATACACGTTGTACTCTTTTTCCCTTTCAAGGTTTTGTACCACTGGGTTTTCCTTGTAAGGTTTTTAATGAGGAAGCCGAAATGCGTATTATTAGAGATGTGTACTCTTTTTTCTTCACTAGAGTTTTTTCCCAATGAGTTTTTTCTTGTAAAGTTTTAACGAGACACATTATCTTTCAATTAGACATTCAAGGGGGAGTGTTATAAATATATTTACTTTATTGTGAATGTCTATCAAGATATATTGAGTATCTATCAAGATATAGTGAATATCTATAATGATATAGTGAATATCTATCTAGATATAGGGAGTATCTATCAAGATATGAACAAGTTAAAGAGTTTTCCCCCCTATAAATAGAGGTGTACTCTTCATTATAATTTATCCCTCATTCCCCAAGACAAATAAAGAAGTCTCCTCTCTTCTCTCCCTTATTATCCCTTTTCTTTTCTTTATTAGTTCATAACAAATATAATCTTACTTCCCAATTAAGTAAAAAAAAATTCGATACTCTTATATGACTAAAAAAAATCAGATACTATTATATGACTATGGAAATATATCCAAAAGTTTTCTCGATGGAAGGAAATATTTTATTATGATTTCCTAGGGCAATCACATTTTATGGAGGAGTTCCCAGGGTTAAAGTTTTTGCTTATGAATCCCTAAACTACTTATAAATATGCATGTGATTCCATCAATCTTGTATTCCTTTTGTGATTGCCACATGCTTGAAGACCATAGGGGTTTTACCATTCTTTTTCAAGGTTACAAGTCGGTGCAGATCATAAACATTCTCTCTAACACTTGAACAATCATAGTTGAAGGTACATTCTTGATTAATTTCTTGGATGTGTTCGCTATGTGTATGTTTTCGAATTTTAACAAATTTTACTCTACTTTTTTACCAATAGCTTCTGTGAGACGTGGTTATAGTTGAAAAAAAGACTTAACAAGTGATGTGTATTTTTTCCATTTAGTTAGTTTCTCGAGAATAAAGAAACTCCACCCTAACACTTTTTTTTGGATAGTGGTTACCCATGATTTCATAATGTACGATATTGTATTTTATTGTATTGTACTATACAGTACACTATAATACAATACTTGGATGGACTGTATCATTTACTATTGTTTAATAACATTTTTATTGTTTGGTTTGACTATATCGTATGATGTGTTGTGGTTTTAAGGAACTTCCTAAGCCTAAAACAAGGGAGTATTGCATGTTCTTAAGCACTTTTTGATAGATTTGATGTGTGTTTGTTAGTTTGTGCAGGAAAACATGTCTCGAAATTAAACAAATGAAAAAACACTAAAAAGTCACATACTAAGGCTCGTTTTAATGAAGTCCTAAAGACTGGAAATTGGACTTAACATACGACTCCAGGCTACGGGTCATGATGTCAAGCCACGAGTCCTCTTGACTCATTGAGGAGCAGTGAAGTAGGAAGCTGAAAGATGTAAAATTGGCCTAGTGACCACGAATGGACTGAACGACTTATGGAGTCAAACATACAGGTCAAATCACTCATTTTGATGGATCGTGAGAAGAAATAATAGAAGGTTAAAATAGTTGAGTAAGTCACCATGGATGGAAGTTACGACTCATAATGAGAAGGCACGAGTCATGGTGACTCATTCTGATAAGTCGTTCGCAGGATTACTGAAGAGGTGCAAATCAAGTTCCAATGGATACAAGTCACTGTACAACTTATGAAGTCAAAAGACGAGTCGTCTTGAGCCACAACAACATATTTGAGGAAAGATGATGAAGGAGACATGAATTAGACCTACGAGTTGTGAGGACACCCGATGAATCATAGGCACTGCCAAACCTGCAATTCAGTTTTGTTTAGGATAGGTTTTGTTTTTGTCTATAAATACCTTTCTTAGATTTTCTTTTACTTCTTATGTATTATTACTCTCTTTGAGGCCTGAGAAATACATATATTGTTTTGTTCTTTGGTTTTGAAGAATTATTCATATATTAATTCTTGCTTATTAAATTTTCTTCGAGAATTCAAGTGTCTGGATTTTAACTACTCAATCTTGTAAGTTCATAATTGTCACGACCTAAGTCTCAAATCGTGCGAGCACCTACCCAACTCTACCCTAGATAGCAGAATCCTTACCACCCAACCTTTAATCATTGTGGAAAACATTGATAAACCTTAAGTATTAATAAATAACAACTCTTTATTTTAAAATAAAATTTATTATGAAGTTCATTGCGGAGAATTATTACACAACTCTCTAAAACCTAATTTAAACCGGTACAAGAGTACTAAACAAATGAAAGGACAACCCGAGACACAGCGTCCATGTATGAGTAGGATGATAGGAGCTGCTGAAGAATAATCACCATTGTACTTATGGAAACTCCAACTAACTTGCAACATGAATATATCCCCAAATAGAGATATATTAAGTCTAGTATTAGTACAACCACACGAACTGATAGGTATCATCAGCCGACCAGGGTTAGAAACATATAACAACATATAGAAAACAAGAAGAGATCATGACAAGCATACATGTTTAGTAACTGAACATACTTAACTTACTACAACTTCCAACCTTATCACCTTTCCTTTATTATAGCATTATTAATTTAACCTCAGAGTGGGACTAACTAACATAATTTCATGAATCAACAAACCCACATCTGTTACACCCTCACGTTGTTACAACAACTCTACATCTCTCTCTCTCTCTCTCTCTCTCTCTCTCTCTCATTAATCTTCTTTCATGACAACCCTTGCTCCCTATTCTACTATCATTAACCATACGAATTTCAACAGCCCAGATAATTATAAAACATCAACAATATCACAAGAAAGGACACTATAATACATATCACGTGTATGACAATAAACATAGGAGAATAAGATTTATACAAAATCCAAGACATATCTTATATTCACACTTTGTTGCAATGGACAATAACAACTATCAACTTACAATTAATGACAACCAAATACAGATATAACATTCCATCTCATCAGGAATACAAATACAGAAGTACAACACTTGTACTTAGGTAGATTCTTCGACAAGGTTCACCACAACATACATATATATATATATATATATATAATGTACATTCAAATGCATATGATGAATATATGCATGTGAGATGTACGTATTATCTCATCATCATCTCAACATCATCTCATCATTATCTCAACACCATTTCAATATCATCTCATCATGATCTCATTATCATCATCAATATCATCTCAACATCATTATCAACACCCATGAAAATGCAAGATGCAATCAATAATCACAAGTACGCCTGAAGGCTAGTCAAAAATATCCAACTCAAATATAAGCATAGAGCAAAGCAAGTCTATAATCGACTTAACCCAACACTATACAAATAGATGAGTTAAATGAAAGCAAGAAGCAATCAAGACACAACTCATAATCAGATGACAATTAAATTTACAATCATAACACTTCAACTCACAGAACCAGCAACAATCCTCTTTATATCAATGCATTTTAATTTATTCAGATACACTGCTTACACTTGGACAAATTCAGTCAATAATAATCAAAGACAACCATATTCAATAGTTAAACCCAATCATCAATCACAAAAATGTCCGAAAACCAATCAATCAAGTATCTATTTTAGGAGTGCACATTCCACCAAAATCAATGTCTACAGTCAAATTCGACATACCTATTTCATTCATTGATCTAAACCTTTTTTATTCCTATCAAAACTAATAAATTAAGTCACTAACTAGTAATCCTTATACTTAAGTCATCACTAAGTTCAAGACACTATCCCCATTAGCTGATTATTCAACCACTCAGCTCTATTCAACTTACAATTATATCTAGAGTTATACACATTTATACATGTTACTTCTTAGCCCTTAGCTAAGCTTGACTTAAGATCTTAAGTTATAATAGTACATTATCTTATCACAATCAATTCTCCTAACTATTTTCTAGCAAGAATATCTCATACTCTAAATATACACAATATTAGATTCACCCTTTATAAGGTATTAAAGACTAGTTCTATAGATTACAAGTTCTCCTACTTCTCATATTGTTACATATGATGGATGAGTCAGCAAATTACAACTCATTTAGCCTAAAAAAGATAAGAAATCAAGTCCTCAATGCTAATTTAAGTTAGTTTTAATGATAATTTGGTTTATTTTTAGGAAACATTGATTTTGCTATGGGTGCATTGATTTACTCAAAAATGAGCAAAGATTTAAGTTGGGGGTGTTGATGAGTCGGCAAATTGTGACTCATTCGGCCTAAAAATGATAAGAAATCAAGTCCTCAATGCCAATTTTAGTTAGTTTTAATGTTAATTTGGTTTATTTTCAGGGTTAATGCCAAGGAGTGGATGAAGGAGCATAAAGAAGAAAAAAGAAGAAGTATTGGAGCCTAAAATGTAAAAGGGCATCACCATGCAGTTCGATGAATAGCCAATATTATCGGAATATTAATGAAATAGAAGATGCATCGCCTACATCAATAGATCTACCAAGGTTCAGTCAAACCAGTTCGGTAATAAGTGAAGGCAATTCGATGTATTGCCGAAGAGTTTAGCAAAACAGAATTCCATCGCCAAAGTTACTAGATGCCAATCCCTGAAGCTCAAAGTCAATGCCATTTTGGTGATAACAAGCCACTTTGGAGCATCACCAAGATGTACAGCGATAGTCTCTACCCTTTGCCGAATTGGATGCGGTGGCATTTTTGTAAATTTTTATCCCATTTTTCCTTCATCTATGAAAACCTTTTTGGTAGCTTAGAACCCTATCTTTTGTCAATTTTGAGTTCTAGAAGCTAATAGTTGAAACCCTAAAGTTTAAATTTGGTTATTTTGCTTGTGAATCTTACTTTTGATTTGGATTTCTTAGGTGAATATTTGAATTCAATGGAAGGCCTCCATGAGGATATAGGTATAATTCCTTTTTCTCTCCCTATGAGTAGCTAAATTCCTCAACTTGGGGTTATGTATGATTAAGTAGTGATTATTGTGTGTGTGTTGTTTATTTGCCTATATTATTTATTTATTATTATGGGTTTGACCTCTACTCCATGTTATCGACCTATAATTGGAGGCTGCAAACTCTAATTAAGCCTAGATCCCTTATCATCTTTGACAAAGGAAATAAGGCTGAGGAATAGTGGTCAATAATGACTTGATGTTCATCAATTAATAGTATATTTTAGACATAAGGCAGCTAAATTGTGGTTTTAGGTTGGTTATGGAGAGACACTTGTTAGTTGTTTGAAAGAACCCACTTGTGTAGTTTAATGTTTTATTGACAAATTAGCATTAAAATCTAAAACCTAGCCTATCTGTAGAGATTAATTGAGTTTAGGAAAATGACCAATTACCCATGCTTGTATTAACACTCATGAATGCATAATCCCAAGTGACTTTAATCTTTGATTACAAACCCCGAGTTCTCATTTTGTAAACCAAGCATCTGATTGATAAATTGGAAACAAAAACGTTAGAATTAAATCCTCATTTTATTTTCCTTGCATTTTAATTATTGCGTGCAAACACTTAGCGATATATTACACTTAAAAGTGAACCTACTACATTCATTCCTTGTGGGATCGATCCCAACTCACAAGTTGGGTTAATATATTGTATAACAACTGTGTACATCCTTAATAGATTGTATTTGAGCATTATCAAAAATTATGTTGTTGTCGAGGAATTAAATTTAGCTTTCAGGTTTTAGCGTTTTGATCACTTTTGTTAGCCGTGATTTGAAATTACTTTATTTGTCATTTTTATTTTTGATTAGGTGATACCATGAGCCAACAAGGTACCATGAGTCAACACAATAGTGATACCATGACTTTTGATGGGCATCTTGATGATGAGGATCATTTGGGGGATGCTAGAAGGGCGAGTGTTATCTGCCTACCACCAATGGTAGGCAATGCGACATTCCATGTCACTAGTGTCATGCTTCATCTACTTCAAATGAAAGGGTTGTTTGGGGACAAGCACACGAGGATGCAAACACGCATTTAAAGAATCTCATTGACGTTTGTACTCCTTTTGAGATTGCCAATATTTCCCAAGAATCCATTCGGATGAGATTATTCTCGTTCTCTTTGACGGAAGAAGTGGTGACATGGTTGAGAGAGTTACCCGAGGGTTCTATTATATCTTGAGTTTAATTGATAGAGGCCTTTCTTGATATATTTTTCCCTCCATCATGCATGCTCCAACTTAGAGATAAAATAACAAACTTTCGTCAAGTGAGCAGGGAAGCTCCACATGAAATGTGGATTACATTAAAAAAGAAATTGCTTCATTTTCCCAATCATGAAATCCCTAATAAGATGCTACTTGATCTTGGGTGTATTTATACTTCCAAGTGTCATTATTCATACGCATTTAGCTTAGTTTTGAGGATAATTCGACATGCTTGTGAACCATAAAGAGTATATATGTGTATTTTTGTGTTAAATTATTTGTTTATAGTGTTTAAGGTAACTTTGAATCAAGTCAAGAGTCAAAATGATCAATTAGAACTTAGACGAGGAAACTAGTATTGCTAGCTTGAGCTATGCTTGTTCTAGTATCCTTTGATGTGTTATATTGTGTTGTATGGACTTATGGTTGTGTTGAGATGTTGTAGGGGACCATTGTGGAAGATAATGAATCTAAATTAAGCCTACAATCAAAGGACAAGACTTTCATGATTAAGTGACAAGAGCACTAGAAGATTGGACACGAAATGCTAGAGCCTTGGATAAGAGGCGCGTCGCACCCTCCACCACCCGTATTGAGAGGCATGTCGCACCCTTAAATACACATAATGAGGGGTTCATAGGGTGGTGAGTATCTAATGTTTTGATCCCGTATTGATCTTGCGTCATGCCTCCACTCCCACGCGATGAGGACGCAACGCACCAAGTCCCAAACCCGTCCAAAATTGGTTTCTAATATTGTTTTAAGTTGGGGTAAAGTTGTAATTGATTGGATTTCGACTTGGGCAACTCTTGGAGGACTAAAATCCCTATAAAATGAGTACTTGTACACAATTAAAAGTAGGATACACCTTACACACAAATTAGGGAGCAAAGGAGAAGACAAGGAAATCCACACTAGGGTTTTGTCCTCTTTACTCTTCATTCTTGTAATTTAAAGTTATGAACTCTATTTTGGAGATTGCTTGTATGAATATGAGTGGATAAACACCCTCATTCTTGGGTTATGGATAGAATATGATTGTTTAGTAGTTTGTTTTATTCATTGACATTGTTTCTCATCTGATTATGCTTTTGTTCTTGATTCTACTATTTTGATGTCTGATCAACATTAGAATATATGAGTAGTTTATGTATGAAATGATCATGGGATTGTATGAATAGGATGATTAACTTAAGGAACAAGATCATCTCTAGTGTAAGTTAGAGTTCATTCACAACTAGGATAGACATATACCTAGGAGCCTTGTTTGGTCATGACAGGATGATTAATGAACGCACTTGAACTATGGAATCATATCCCCACTCAATAATAAAGTTGTGAGACCAGTTCAAGTATACGGTTTAGAGGATGACAATTCCCAGATTAACACTTAACTTCAAAACCCATAATCTGAGAAATAAAGATCATTGAATAGAATAACTACCATGCATGATTGTATCAAATTTTGTAACCCTGGAACTCTCCATATATTGCTCACAACCCAAATTCCTTATCATTGTTAATTTTAGTATTTAGTTATAAAATAAAACTCAACTTTTTTTTGGTTACAACTCGCACTTGTTTACTTCGAAATAGTAATGCTTAAATTAGATCGCTTGTTAAACACCGTCCAAGTACACTTGCGTGTGCGCTTGGGAGCGACAAGTGTTTGGCGCCTTTTTCAGTGATTTGAAAATTAGCAACCTTCTAATTTTCAGTTTTATTATTTTTGTTGATAAAGTGCTAACAACTTGGTATTAGCTACTAAATTTCCAGGTACAGGTTTAAATCTCGAGTAAATTGGCAAGGGAGAAGGAATTGGTCGAACCATATCCCGAACCCAAGCGAAACTTGCATTAATTAAGGAGAGAAGCAGCACTTGTGCAACAAACCCAACAAGTTCAGCAAGACGAGATCATTCCTGTACTAATGGCTGAAGAACCACTAGCCTGCAAAACAGTGCACGAAGTGGCAATCCCAGTCACAACTAATATGACCTCCTATATTCAGAATCCATCCGCAGGAGGCAGATTTGAACTGAAGCAGAACATGGTGCAATTGTTGCATACAAGCGGGCAGTTTAGAGGCTTGTCACATGAGGATCCACAAGTCCACTTTCAGAATTTTTTGGAGATAAGTGACACTTTCATTCCTGCTGGAGTCTCCATAGACTATGTGAGGCTCACACTTTTCCCATTCTCACTTTTGGGAGAAGTAAAGAAATGGTTAAAAGCATAACCTTCAAAATCGATCACAACTTGGGACAACTTAGCAAAGAAGTTCCTCATTTGATTCTTCCCATCAGGAAAAACTGCAAAGTTAAGAAGTGAGATTGAGTTTCAAGCAAAAGCCAGACCAGAATCTCTATCATGCATGGGAAATATTCAAGTCTCTGCTCAGAGATTGCCCATATCACCAACAAACCAATGAGGTACTGGCTCACACTTTTGTTGAAGGACTTGACCATAACACAAAAATTTTGCTAGATTCAGCTGTAGGTGGTCAAGCATTGGAGAAAACTTATGATGAGCTATACACTCTTTTGAATAGAATTACACAAGGTAATCCATACTGGAATGGTGATATATCTAAAAGCATGGTATGATAGAGGTAGATGGTGTCACAACATTGTCCGCACAATTGGCCAGCTTTCAGAATTAAATAATGGCCCAATTTAGCAAATTGAGTGTGGCTCAACTTCTGGCACAGGATAATGCAATGCAACAGGTTCAAACTTGGTATGAAACTTGTGGTAATGGAGGTCACTCATCAAAGTATTATGCGGCAAATCTAGAATCAGTAAATTTTGTGGGTAATGTGCAAAGAGGAAATCAGAATTATGGTAACGCCTGCAACCGCAATTGGTTGGCTCAACCCAACTACTCTTGGGGAAATAATCAAGCCTAATCTCATCAATTTAAGCAGTAGCAAGGTACGCATACTAATACTCAGGCCAATAATATTGAAGAGTCATTGAAGAAAATCATGGTCACCCAAGAGAAAATGGCTGCAGATCTCAAAACTTAGCAACTTGCCCAAAAGAATTTAGAGATACAAATGGGTCAGTTAGCTCAGGCGTAGAATCTAAAACCTCAAGGCGATCTTCCGAGTGATACAGAGAAAGCTCTAAAGAAAGTTATGGCTATTACATTGAGGATCGGTAGAGATTTGGGTGATACACATCCAAAGAAAAATCACGAGGTGCAAGCTGAATTGCTCACACCTAAGCAAACAGACAAGCAAGTTGAGTCTAGAATTGCCAATGAAAAGGGAAAGTATGAGTACTCAAAAGAGAAGCCAGTTGAGTAACCTCGGAATAGAACACCACCACCTTTCCCTCAAAATTTCAATAAAGCAAAGAAAGATGCTTGTTTCAAGAAGTTCTTTGACACATTCAGAGAGATTCACATTAACCTTCCTCCCGTAGATGTGTTACAGGGAATGCCAAAGTATGCTAAGTACTTGAAAGATGTGGTGACGAACAAAAGAAGGCTGGGTGATATTGAGACGGTGTCACTTACTGAAGAGTGAAGTTCTGTGGTCCTGAAGAAGATGCCCAAAAAGCTCAAGCACCCTGGGAGTTTCACCCTCCCTAGACAACTTGGTGAAAGTGATGTTGTCCATGCTTTGAGTGATTTAGGGGTAAGCATCAACTTGATGCCCCTTTCAGTTTTTAATACTCTTGGTTTAGGAAAGCTAAGGCCCTCCTCAATGGTGTTACAAATAGCAGACAGAACATGAGTGGTGCCCGAAGGAATCATAGAAGATGTTCTCACTAAGGTTGGTAAGTTCATTATTCCTGACGACTTTATTGTTCTTGATTATGATGCAGATGACAGGGTACCAATCATATTGGGGCACCCATTCTTATCCACTGGTGGAGCATTGATAGATGTGAGAGAAGGCACACTCAAGATGAGATTGAATGATAAAGAGATGGTCTTCAGAGTGTACAAAGCACTCAACACACCCTCACACTATAGATATCTATGCATGATCACAACTATAGAAGTGGATGAGTGTGGGGTGGAAGAGTGCAAACTACCAATTACTGCCTCGGACTCTCTCATAGAGTTGTCCAAGTTGACAAATAGGACTGAACCCAAAAAACTTGAGTGGCATGCTGGAAAGGTAGGTGTAAGAAAAGATGCATACCTCAATTATGAGCACTTGAGAGGTCAAAAAAGAAGGAGGATATGGGCTCCAAGTAGGAGGAAGAGAATGAGAGAATGTGGATAATAAAGTTGTGATTTGAGTCATGCCGTGAAATTAAATCAGGCACTGCTTGGGGGGAAACCCAAGTTAAGGTAGTATTTTTAATTTTTGGTTTTTATTTATTATCACCTTTGTTTTTGTTTTCTTTTTTTTTGTTTTGCATATTAGGAGAAGTGTGAGTACCTGAAATCTAAGCTAAGAAGCAGAGCAAAAACTGAGTGTGGGATTCCTTAGACCTATTTGATGGATTATGATGCTACTAACTAGGCCTAGAAGCCTCAGGGAGTATTTCTATCCTTACTTTTATTTGTACTTTAAGGACAAAGTGTGATTTTAAGTGTGGGGTGGGAAATCTTCTGATTTGGTTAGGGTGGAGTGTGCTATAGGAGTCTTTTGGTTATTTGTTTTTGCTCATGTTGCTGAAAAATTTGAAAAATACAAAAAGATTTTCTTTTTGTAATTTGTTTTTGGTTTCTTTTAGGAGCACACTTCATCCACCCCTCAATTTTTCTTTTTGATTCTTTTTCGAGGGGTCGCCCTTTGAACCCAGTATCCTTTTTATTTTTTTAGAAGTAATTTTTAAATTTTAGAGATTTTTTTGTTAGATGCTATTCATGATTACTGGATTGCAAGTTGGTGTTTAATTTTGAAGCATGTGTAGTGAATTGAATGACTATTGTGAGACACCTGGCTCAATTGTTTGACTCTTGTGTGATGTTGGCTTAATGTTAAATTCTTGCTATTGCTTGGCTTAAAGTCTACAGAGATCCATCTTGATTTGAACATGTGTCATGTGTGAGTGAGGTTTTTGTGATATTCTATATGCATATTGATGTCTAGAACTTTCCTGGTGTGTTTGTAAAGTGAAATAAAGAATGTTGAGTTTAAGAGATGATATAGGCATTTCTTTGATAGCCATATTTTATACCTCACTTTATCTACCTTTTTTGTATGATCCTCGTGAGCCCTGTTGAGCTTTTAGCCTATTTTTTGGTAGCCTAGTATGTAGCTTAATCCTTTTCTTTCAATTAACCATAATTTGATCCAAGACTCCTAAGCGCTTTAGTTGAGAAATTTAGATGTTAAGAAGTGTGAAAATAGAAGAAGGAGAAAGTGAAATTGAAGCCTCTGGTGAATATCTTTTGGTGTGTTAAAAAGGTTTATGTATGGTGGGTAGGGAGTAATGTAATTATAAGAGAAATTGATCCAAAAAAGTGAATCTTGTGTTGATAGAAAATACTCCTTGCTTAATATGTGTAAGATAGCTTAAAAAGATGGGGCAAAATAAGAGAGAATTGGGGAGATGAAAGTGGTGTGAAATAGGTTGTTTGGAGGTGATATTAATGAAAATTGTAGTGTATTAAAGCGCTTAGGGAAGATAGTCACTATTCTTAACCAAATAATTCCTACCCGTCCCTTAGCCTACATTACAACCTTAAAGTTCTACTTGATCTTAAGCTTTGACATTCTGATATTAGTGGAGTACTACACTAAGGGCAAGCTTATGGTTCATCTTATGTGTCATATGAATTCTTTGTGAGAGTGAGCAAAGTTTGATTCTTACAGCCATTCCTATGTTAAATGGCATACTTGTGAAGTGAATATGGGTGGCTCTCTTTTGGTGAGGGCGCATGTTTGATGATAGATAGGTGACATAGATGATCTTTTTGTTGAGTATTATGCATGAGTTCGCCAACTTGATAGAGTCAATGCATGAGTCTGTGTGGTTCTGGCTTGAGTGTCTTAGTGGTAGGAATTTTGTTAGAGTTTTCTTTGATGGTGATTGATGTAAAGATTTGTTCGAGGACGAACAAGGCTTTAAGTGTGGGGTTGTGATCTTGGGTGTATTTATACTCCCAAGTGTCATTATTTATACGCATTTAGCTTAGTATTGAGGATAATTCGACATGCTTGTGAACCATAAATAGTATATATGTGTATTTGTGTGTTAAAGTACTTGTTTATAGTGTTTAAGGTACCTTTCAATCAAGTCAATAGTCAAAATAATTAATTAGAACTTAGATGAGGAAACTAGTGTCGCTAGCTTGAGCTATGCTTGTTCTAGTGTCCTTTGATGTGTTCTATTGTGTTGTATGGACTTATGGTTGTGTTGAGATATTGTAGGGGACAATTGGAGGATCTAAGTAATCTAAATCATTCCTACAATCAAAGCACAATACGTTTGGGATCAAGGGACAAGAGCACGAGAAGATTGGACGCGAAATGCTAGAGCCTTGGACAAGAGGCGCGTCGCACCCTCCACCACCCATATTGGGAGGCATGTCGCACTATCCAATACACATAATGAGGGTTAAGTCGCACATGGAAGGTCTTTTAGCTACTGTTTTGATCCCGTATTATCGCATCGCGCCTCTACTCCCACGTGATGGAGGACGCGACGCACCAAGTCCCAAACCCGTCTAAAATTAGTTTCTAATGTTGTTTTAAGTTGGGGTAAATTTGTAATTGATTAGTATTCTAATTGGGAGACTCTTGGAATACTAAAAGCCCTATAAAAATGAGTACTTGTCCACAATTAAAAGTAGGATACACCTTACACATGAATTGGGGAGCAAAGGAGAAGGCAAGGAGATCCGCACTAGGGTTTTGTCCTCTTTACTTTTCATTCTTATAATTTAAAGTTATGAACTCTATTTTGGAGATTATTTGTCTGAATATGAATGGTTAAACACCCTCATTCTAGGGTTATGGCTAGAACATGATTGTTTAATAGTTTTTTTTATTCATTGGCATCATTTCTCATCTGATTATGCTTTTGTTCTTGATTCTACTATTTTGATGTCTGATCAACATTAGAATATATGAGTAATTCATGCATGAACTAATCATGGGATTGTGTGAATAGGATGAAGAACTTAAGGAACAAGATCATCTCTAGTGTAAGTTAGGGTTGATTCACAACTAGGATAGACGTATACCTAGGAGCCTTGTTTGGTCATGACGGGATGATTAATGAACGCACTTGAATTATGGAATCACATCCCCACTCAACGATGGAGTTGTGAGACTAGTTCAAGTCTACAGTTTAGAGGATGACAATTCCCAGATCAACACTTAACCTCAAAACCCATAATCGGAGAAATAAAGATCATTGAATAGAATAACTACCATGCATAATTGTATCGCTCGTAACCCTGGAACTCTCCATATATTGTTCGCAACCCGAATTCCTTATCATTGTTAATTTATTGTTTAGTTATAAAAATAAAACTCAACTTCTTTTTGGTTACAACTCGCACTTGTTTACTTCGAAATAGTAACGCTTAAATTAGATCGCTTGTTAATCACAAGTCCCTATTATTTGAAACGACCACGTACACTTGCATGTGCGCTTGGGAGAGACACTACTTCAAATCTTCTATAGGTCTTTGGACTCATTGAGTAAGACCGTTGTGGATAACTTGGCTGAAGGAGCTCTAATGAATCAAACCTTCTAGGTTGCATCGGGATTGTTAGACCAAATGATAAAGCAAAGTAGAGCATGGAACAAAGGAGATGCTGAGGTGGCCATGGGGGCTCCCTTTGTGTCTTATGTAAGCCATGAAAAAAGGAAAAAGGATAAGGATAAAGATGAAAACATGGCCAAGATCATGATGCAAATAGATCTCTTAACAAAGCATGTCATGGGGTCAACCCCAAAATAGGTCATTGTCATAGTTTCAATATTAAATAGAGCTTATGAGGATGATGACGCCTATTTGCTTGATGAAGAAATCCACTTCTTATAAAACCAAATGGGGGGGTTCCTGGCCTACCTATCAAAGGCAAGGCGGAAATCAAGGTTGGAAGGATAGAGATCGGGATTGGAAGGATCAAGAATAGAGAGATCATGATTGGATGCATAAGTATAGGGAAAGAGATCGTGATAGATACATCCTCCACATGTGCTTGCTAGAATACTCATGAAGTTGCAGGGATCGACAAGATGCTCAAAGAGATGAAGAGAGATTACTCTCAATTGAACCAAATGATCACTTTTTATATGGCTTTGATTAAACAAATTGAGACCCAATTGAGCCAAATCCCAGCTCACCTCAACCCTAGGAAAAAGGGAGGACTCCCTAGTGATACCGTGATGAATCTTGAAAATGATGCTCATTAAATGGCTATTGTCACTAGGAGCAGTCACTAGGAGCAGAAAGATACTTGGTGGTTAGGTATTAGATCAAGAGAATGTCCCTAATAATAAGATAGTTAAAGAGCAAGAAAGTGGAAAGAGAAAAAGGGTTGACAAGCCAGATGAAGAAGTTCCTCTTCCCAAAGATTCGAATGTTGAAAAGTAGGGAGACGTTGAGGATGTGATTGCAAATGAAGATAAACAACAAGTGGTTGAGGAAGATGTCTCACAACTAGATGAAAACTCGGTTACTTCAAAGCCATCAATTAAGATACCTCCCCATTCCCTCAAAGATTCAAGAAGAAGGAGGATGGCATGAAATTTAAGAAGTTTCTCTCCAAATTTAGCAACTTGTCCGTGAATATCCCACTACTTGAGGCCTTGCATGAAATACCTAGATATGCTAAGTTTATGAAGGACTTGGTAACCGATACGCCCATATTACATCTCCCTTAAGAAGTATAAGCAGTCTTTGTCAAATATATAATCCAACAAAGGTTGGGGTCTAATCCCACAGGGAATATGGTGAACACTAAGTCACAAATAATTTAATTGACTATTAGTTGATAGTTTCATAAAATTGGGGGTTTTATAAAATGGTTAGTAGAATCAATATTCAGTGTCAAGTAAAAAAAATCAAGTATTATTAAGTAACAATCAATTGATGAATTAAACTAGACTTGTGTTCACCATGACGTTCATAATAATTACGGGTAGATTACTAGTTGGAATTTTTGTAATAAAAGATAATGCAAAGTTCTCGGATTATTAAATTTCACCCAACTGTTTCCCAACCTAATTAGATGACTATTACTTTAATTCTCTCGAACTTAAAGAGAAAGTTATACAAATTCGATTTAACCTCGAGTTGGTTAATCTTGTCATAGCGTTAACCATTAGACGGAGCTTAGAAACTCCGAATCCTCATTAATAACCCTTGCTACCAGTTTTAATCCCTTATTTCAAGAAAATAAAACCTAAGGCATGTTCCAATGTTTGTAACTATTAAAATTTTGTTAAAACGAAAGGATTATCAACACAAATTCGTTCATCACTCGAATCCCAATAGAAATCAACCGTAAATTTTCTATTCCTCCATGGATTCCCACAACCCTAGTTTTGGGAGTTTAGCTGCTCATAATTGTAAAAGAAAACAAAGTTGAAGAAATCATAGATGAAGAAAATTACCCTTACAAAATCTGAATTCAATCTTCAATAATCTTTCACAAATAAACAAAGTTGCTAAAAACCTAAGATAAATTCACATTCCAAAAGTTTTAAAACCATGTAATGTAAGATCATAAAAAAATCCCTAAAAGCCTCTATTTATAGTAGATAGAAACTTGAATTCAAAATAAATTTCAAACCTGGCCCACTCAAAGGTGACGATGAGACTGACGTCTCATCACCCAATTGGCAGCTCGTTAGTGATTGCTATTATTTGACATCTTCTTGGTTCAGTTCTGCTTGAGGATGACGAGATAGGTGACGGCTTGTCAACCAATTGACAGCTCATCACCTGAGGTCTTCAATCAACTTTGTTCAACTTCAAATTCTATTTAAGTTTGACAAGTTAGGTGACAACTTGTCACCCAGTTGGCAACTTGTCACCTAGCCTTTTTATCTCAGTTTCTCCTATTTTGGTCACTTGTTAACTTACCCTGCTCAAAGAAGTAAAATATGATTAAAAATAACAAAATTTGCTTAAGAACTTACAATTATTCCTAGTCAAAAGCCTCAAATGTGACGTCAAATTGCCATCAACACCCTCAAATTAGAACATCTGCTTGTCCTCAAGCAACTAAACAACAACACATTGTGCAAACAATAAGAATCTAGGGGACACACAACAACCATATCATCAAAACTAAGCCTATCAGTTCAGTCAAACTCATCATGCATGGACTATTCACCAACTAACTTAAAAGGATCTATGATTGGCATCATAATACAAATCAGCAATATTGCATACACTTACAGTAATCAACCTAACAACTAGCAGTCAACACTGTTATTTCCATGCCCTCACCACAAAGAAGTCATAATCACGATATATCAAACTTATTAGGGACTACAAATCAAATCTCTCACTGTCATAATGGATTTCAAACAATGCACATACCATGCCATAGGCTTGCCCTTACCATTCTACTTAGGTTGTTCAGAAGGTCAATTGGGATCAATACAGGACTTTCTTTGCTTGGGTGCAGGTAGGATACATTTGGGACATAGTGACTTAGCATTCCTTAACATCTATGGACTTCTATTTACACATGCACCTAATCACTCTGCCCTTAATCACCTTTTTCTACCAACTACTTTCATTCACGAGTGTAGCAATTCTTTTGACTTGACTTCCTCTTCTTTTTGCTTTTTTTTTTTCCAATCATTTTCATTTTTTTTATTCTTTTTCTTTTTGCATGCACACACCTACTAATTTTTCTTCATCAATACCCACTCTTTTCATACCCAGTTTCACTTGTCATTGCCTCTACAGTAGTTACCCTTAACTTAGGCGATTATCCTAAGTTGAGGTGCACAATGTCCAAGGAAGGACCAGGGCCAAAATAGAGGTTCAAAGATAAAAATGGGAAGTGAACGGTTATTGAATAAAGACAGTTAACTCAACTCAAAACAGGGTTCAAAGTGATTTATTTACATCATTTGGTTAGTTTTTTTTAGGCTAAATGGACTAGATTTAAAACAAGGCCTGTGATCCTTTCCTAACCACCCAACTTAAAACCTGGTACAATGGACCGGGAAAGTTTTATCTACATGCACAAAGTAAGAAAGGCACAAGATAGGATCACACACTCTTGGCATGGAATAACAATATAACTACTAGATATTAGACTCCTACTCAAGCTTAAACAAAAATTACCAACTCATATATCACTAATGACAAGCACAAATCCACCGCAGTTAATTCAGCAAAACCTGAACATACATGTACACAAAAATTTTGATGGGACTCTTCATTTCAATACTAATCATAACAACAACGGCTATGTATTTCCTATTCTCTTTTTGGTTACATAATACAACAAAACAACATAAAACATCTTAAACATGCCAGTTTTACTAGATAGCATGCGAGGGAAAAACATAGCAAGAAAAACACTCTTATGGACATAGGTACCCCCACCCCCATTAGAAAACTATGTTTTGTCCCCAATGCATAAAAAATGATAAGCACTAGAGTAGAACGTACTTATGGCTCCCTAGGAACTTGTGTTATGTGACACGGAGTGGGCCGCAACATCAGCTGTAGCATCATTAGTGGTGGTGCCAGGATTAACCGACGCACTCAAGGTAGTAGTTGGTGGAGTGGAACACTCCACGCTTAGTATAGCAGGAACAGAAGCCCCAGGTGGGACACTAGAGGAGGCTCCCCCAGCACGAGCCCTTAATGCTTCTTCAAGTGGTTCATTAGACTCTTTTTATTTCTTTCTCGCTTGTTTTAGGTCCCGTCTCTCTTGTTTTTTCTTCTTTTCCTAGACTTTTTGGATCTTCATTGTCTCTTCTTTTCCTCTTACTCTCACTCTTTGTGATGATCGGGTTTCCCTTCAAATCATATAAAATTTCCTCTTCTTCTTTCGATTCATCAACTTCCATAGTTAGGAATATCATAGTAGGCCTTTTCTGTATCTCCACAATGTCAGGTCAAGATTTATCCAGTTTGACTTCAAACCTAGCCAAATTCAACACAGTTATGGCCTTCAGTCTATCATTGATTCGGCTCTCCATATCATTAATATGCCTATAGAGGGAAGCATATGGTGCTAGGGCAGCCTAAATCACCCAATCTACAAATATTTCAAACTTCTCCATAAAGAGTTTCAGCTGCCTATCAATCCATTGACCCTGCTTAACCATTTTCATAAAATTATAGGGAGTAAGTGCATACTCCTATACTTGAGTGGTAGTAGTTGTGGTTCCATAGTCTCAGCTGTAGGCACAGTACTTGTAGTGTAAGTGGTGGATGGAGCTGTAGAAATAGCTAACTGCATACCCAAGGCGGATCCTGAGGCCTCCGTAGTCATAATGGGACCCTTCACAGCCTGAGTGTCAACTCCCAAATCAGTATACTTACTCAATCAGAGTGCAGGTTTACTCTCATCCTTTGATTTCTCAAAATTATGCGTCTTAGTGGTGGGTGTTTCTATATCTATACCTATCAGTACAGGCACATAAGCTTCCTCACACAATCATGTGATAAGGAATAAAAAGGGGTAAGAAGTGTCCTTCTTTCTAGCCCATATTATGATCTCATCCACTATGATTTCAGCAAAGTTTAGCTTGAACCCAGACATCAAGCTTGCTACTAATACCGTCCTATATTCACCCATATTTTTTTCACCTGCAGTCTTCATCAATCTGAACCTTACTAAACCCCACCAGAATTTTGCTACAAAGGATAAGGAAGTCTTGCTGATTTTGGAACTGCAGTTTATTAACCATTCTGGATTACCTTCACTCAATACCTGAGCTAACCATGAAATTTGGTTCGTTCTGTCATTCAACTTATGATAAAAGTTTATGGTGCTAGCAGGTTGCACAAAATCTTGACCATACAAAAACCGATCAATGGTTACATCCAAAATATTCACTGAAACTCCTCAAATCGGGATTCTACTTAAGTTTGGTAATTTAAAACCCTTTTGTCCTTTCTTGTAATTGATTTTCAATGTGGCAGCATAGTTGCATAAAACTCTCTCACTATAGCTGGATAGTATTTTCCAGAGTCTGTACCAATCTATCCCAAGTCATAGTGGTTAAACCACCTCTCAATCGGATACTCTCCTATCCTGGAAGTAATGATTTTAACTTCCTCAGCCAATGGTCTTTTAGTATTATGCTTCCTAGTCAAGGAGAGACCATTCTAATAGATAGTGTCTGCACCTTATACTTTCCATCGGAACTCTCTCTGATGCCTGGATTTTTTCTTTTAATTACGTTACCCTAAACTGGTTTAAGGCCCCTTACTGAATTGGTGGCTGTAGTAGTGCCACCCTCAACTTTATCCTCTAATCTCACATTCTCGAAGCTAGAAGCACTTTCTACCGACTCAGCTCCCTCATTAGACTGGGGAGCTATTACTTTTTTTTCTAGAACTCTACCTTGTCCTATATCCTTGGGCCTTGGTCTCCTCGACCTCATGCTTGGACTCATCAATTAGCTTTTGGGTCGAGGTAGCCTTGCCGGATCTTTTACTCACACCACCACGCATAGGCTGGAACTTTGGAGGCATTTTGTACCTAGGGATGAAGAATGTTAACTTTGGAAAAAAAAGGAGAACAAAAATAAATTACATTTTACATTGTATTTACATGCCGGCCAACCTGAAGTGATAGCTCGTCAGCTTCATCGTCAGGCTTAAACAGATTACAGCATTTTGGTTGATGACTTGAGATGACGGCTCATCACTAGGGTGATAGCTCGTCAGCCTTCATCATGAACCTTAAATAGAATGACCCCAAAAAATATTATAGATGAGGACATAAAGTGATGACTAGTCACTGGTGTGACGGCTTGTCAACCTCATCGTCAGCCTTAAATAGTTTGTTCCCTAATTTTTATTTGGTTGACGACATGAGTTGACGGCTTGTCACCTGTGTGATGGCTAAATCATATGAGTGAGCAAAACTCTTGCAAGTTATTAACACTCAACTGCAACATCGAGGTTACAACCTTAGAAAAGGTGTAAATTTCATGGAGTAACAGAGTATTCATAATTTACAAGTGCACAAATGGGTTACTCAAACTTCACCACTACAAATTTAGGTGGCAACTATATTTTTCCATCAATTTTGAAATCAATGAAAAATATGTTGCCCTCCGATTCCACTAATTTCTCACTCATTCGAAACTAACCGAGCAGGAATTACCTCATGTTGCAAATAGAATAAAAGAAAAGTAAAGAAGTTAGCATACCTTGGTGCATATTTATAGATGAATAACAAAATTAAAGAAATTAATCTTGGACTCCTTCTTGTTCTCAATATGTACGCAGGTTTGAGGGTAAGTGGGTGAATTTGATTTATATCTTGAGAGATAAAGATGAAGTATTGGGAAATGATGGGTTTTTTGAGAGGTGATAAACGTGGGTATATGGGAGATGGATTTGAAAAGGGAATTATAAGAGAGTTAAGAAATTGAAAGTGTTTGAATTAAGACTATTCCTTTTGTACTCTAAGTAGGCAGGTTGGGTCAGGGTTTATAATTAGGTCAGTTTAAGTTAATGTGGTCAGGTTAAATTTTAGGTTGGGTTCGGGGGTTAAAAGTTGATTGGGTAAAAGGAGTGGGGCCTGCCAAATTAATAAATAAAATGGTACTTACCAAGGCCCAATTTTTATGTTATGTCCCATCACCTGGCTGACGGCTCGTCAATGAGACCATCAGCCTTAGGCAGTTTGCTCGACTTTGCTCTTCTAAGTGACAATAAGGGTTGACGTCTTGTCACACATCTGATAGCTCGTTAGTGATCTTCTCAGCCTAAAATAATGTGACTTGATTTGACCCCTCAGGTGATAACCCATGGTGACAACTTGTCAACTGCTTGACAAGACACCAAGAAGGCCGTCAGCCTTATCCAGAATGTAGCTTATCATCTTTACAAAGTGATGGCATGGGGTGACGGCTTGTCACTATAGTGACAAATTGTCACTCTCACTATCGCTTCAAGTAGTTAATTTTGGGTCTTTTTCTCTTTATCTGCACACTTGAACAAACACATTAATCTCCTCTAAGAATAGAACCTACTCTAATGAACATGCTATAACAATAAGATATGAGTAACCTCCCATTAGCACCTGATTAATATCGCAGCACGACTCGGGTATCTTGACTACTAAGATTTCATCAAGGTACACTAGTGATAATACATTTACCTCTTCCGAAACTCCAATGTATTGTTTTACCTGGTGACCATTCACCTTAAAAAGTTTCCCATCTTTATTTTCCAACTCCACTACTCCGGACGAAAACACTTGAGTAACTTTGAATAGTCTGGACCATTTTGAGTTTAGCTTGTCCAGAAACAATTTGAACCTTGAATCGAACAATAGTACCAAGGCACCCACTTTAAACTCTCTCATTTTAATTCTCCTATCATGGTATAATTCTATTTTCTCCTTATAGAGGGCAGCCCTCTCATAAGTTCAAAGTCAAAACTCATCCATCTCACTCAGTTGTTCCTATCTCAAATCCGCAGCCTCACTCCAACTTAAGTTAAGCTTTTTGAAATCCCAAGAAGCTTTATAATCAAGCTCTACTAGCAAATGACAAGCTTTCCCGAAGACGTGTTGGTACAAAGACATACCTATTAGCATTTTGAAAGTAGTGCGATAAGACCATAGTGCATCATCAAGTTTATGGGACCAATCGCTATGGTTAGCATTCACATACTTTGCCAATATCATCTAAATTTCACAATTTGGCACCTCCACTTTCCCACTGGTTTATGAATTATAGAGAATAGCCATATTGTGTTGTTTCACTCTGTACTTATCTAGAGCTGCACCGAATCCCTTTTTACAAAAATGGGACCCCCATCACTTATGATCGTGTGAGGGGTGCCACACTGAGAGAAAATATTCTTTTCCAAGAACGTCACCACACCTTTATCTTCATTGTCTACTAAGGCCACAACTTTTACCCATTTGGATACATAGTCCACTGCTACCAAGATGTACTTGTGATCATAAGAACGCACAAAAAAACCCATAAAATTGATGCCCCACACATTAGACAACTCCACTTCCAGTATTTTGGACATAGGTATTTCCTGATTTTGGGAGATCGAACCCTGCCATTGGCATTGATCACAAGCCTTGGCAAAGTCTTGGGTGTCTTTGTGGATGGTGGGCCAATAATACTGATATTGCAGTATCTTTCATGCCATACGACCACCCGCATGATGTCCACTCACTGGGGATAAGTGACAAGCCTGTAAAATACCTAGTATTTCTACCTCTGGCATACATCTTCTTATAATATTATCAACACATAGTCAAAACGGATAGGGATCATCCCAGAATTAATTGCTCACATCACAAAGAAATTTCTTTCATTGATAGAAACTCAAATCTTATGCTATCATATCACTGACCAAATAGTTAGCAAAAATTATCGTACCAAGGTAAAAGATCTAGAGAGGCAGCGAGTAGTTGTTCATATGAAAATGAATCGTCAATCTCCAATTCATCTGGTCTCTTTCCTTTATTCTTGAGTCTAGACAGATGGTCTGCTACCTGATTCTCACATCTTTTTTGGTTTTTGACTTCAAAATTAAATTCTATAGAAGCAAAAACTATCTAATCAACCGAGGCTTGGCATCTTTATTTGCCATAAGATACCTCAATGCAACATGATTAGTGTGCACAATAACTTTAATGCCAAGTAAATACGCCTAAAACTTCTCAAAGGAGTAAATGACTGCAAAAAACTCTTGTTCAGTAACTGTGTAGTTCTTTTGCGCCCCATTCAATGCCTTGCTAGCATAATAAATGGGATGAAAAAGCTTCTCTCATTTCTATCCAAGAACAGCCCCAAGTGCAACCCCACTTGCATCACACATCACTTTGAATGGTTGATACTAGTTTGGGGCCATAATAATAGGGGAAGCTACCAACTTCTTTTTAAGGCACTCAAATGCCTTCAAACAATCACCATCAAATATGAACTTAGCTTCCTTCTCCAATAATTTACACAATGGATTAGTTATTTTGGAGAAGTCCTTAATGACCCTCCGGCATGGCCGAGAAAACTTCTAACTCCCTTCACCAAGATTGGTGGAGGTAGTTCTTCTATCACCTCTATTTTGGCTCTGTTTACTTCAATTCCTTTTGCTGAAATATTGTTCCCTAATATAATGACTTTCTTAACCATAAAATGGCACTTTTCCTAGTTGAGCACAAAATTGAAATCTTCACATCATTGCAAGGCATTGCTAAGATTTGTCAAGCAGTCCTCAAAAGCATTGCCTACCACAGAGAATAATCCATATAATTTTCCAAAGTGTCTTCCACCATATCAAAAAAAATTGACATCATACACCTTTGGAAAGTTAGAGGAGCATTACATAACCCGAATGGCATACACTTGTCTAATAAATTCATGTAAAAGTAGTCTTCTCCTGATCTTAGGTGTAATGGAGATTTGGTTGTAAGCCGAATAACTATCCAAGAACCAATACCAACCTCTCCCTGCCAATCTATCAAGCATTTGATCCATAAAGGGCATTGGGAAATAATCCCTCAAAAGTCCACGAATTAAGCTTCCTGTAATCTATACAGACCCGCCAACTTGTGACCGGCCTTGGTGGAATTAACTCATTTTTCTCCCTAGCCACCACTGTCATGCCGCCCTTCTTTAGAATACAGTGTACTGGGCTTACCCACTTGCTATCTGATATGGGATAAACAACACCCGTATCAAGCTATTTGATTATTTCTTTCTTTATTACCTCTTGTATTGGTGGGTTAAGTCATCTCTGGTGCTCAATGGTGGGTGTGCACTTTTCTTCTAGATAAATCTTGTGTGTACAAATGCCCGGTGGAATTCTAATAATATCTGCAATCATCTAACCAATTGCCCTTTTGTACCTTCTCAACACAGAGACAAGTGCTTCCACTTTCCATTCTATCAAATCAGCAGCTATAATCACATGCAATGTATTATTCTCACCTAAAAATACGTATCTAAGATGAACAGACAATTCTTTGAGCTCTAACACGGGTGGTTCTTCTATTGATGGTTTTGCTAGAGGAGTTGGCCTATTTTTCAAATCCAGGTTCAACTTTTTTAGAGCATAAGAATATGATCCCATTCCAGTCAAAGAAC
This sequence comes from Capsicum rhomboideum, assembly GCA_031232105.1. Lineage (NCBI taxonomy): Eukaryota > Viridiplantae > Streptophyta > Magnoliopsida > Solanales > Solanaceae > Capsicum > Capsicum rhomboideum. Next base: position 140,606,018 of record CP124716.1, read on the forward strand.
TAACCATCTACTTATAACCTTTGATATCCTCACCATCAAAACTCATCATCACAACAGCTAGTGTTTCCATCAATCTTTCTTCAATAGGTACCTTAATATCAACTTCATCAATAACATCAATGATCGAGATAACACTCATGTCTCTTGGTTTCTTCATCGACTGACATATGTTGAACTTTACCTCTTCATTGTTCAACCTGAATTTTAACTCATTGTACTCTATGTTGAGTAACACTCTTTCGGTGGCTAAGAATGGTCTACCCAAGATTATGGGTACTTCAAAATCCACTTCAAAATCCGTTGAAAATGTAAAGTTCTCAACCTTCACCAACACGTCATACAATATCCCCACTGGCCTTTTGACTGAACGGTCAGCCATCAATAACTGCATAGTTGTCACTTTAGGGGCTCTTAAGCCCAACTGCTAGTAGATTGCTAAAGGCATCAAATTGATGCTAGCACTAAGATCGTATAAGGCCTTCACAAAAGTAACTACACTAATTGTGTATGGAATAGTAAATGCCCCCAGATCTGCCTTTTTTTGCACCAACAATCATGAAGCAATCGCTCCGCAGTGATGAATGTTGCATTTTGGATCAAAGCTCACTGTCCTCTTTTTTGTGACTAAGTCCTTCATGAACTTAGAATATCCCGACAATTTCTCAAGAGCTTTCATTAATAGGATGTTCACCGACAACAGCTTTAGCATAGAGAAGAACTTGTGAAATTTTCCATCCTCTATTTTTTTATTCACTTTGTATGGTAACGGAAGAGGTGACCTAGGGATTTGAGTTGGAGGTTTTTCAAACTCTTTTCCCTTCCCCTTACTAATCTCAACATCATCATTCAAACTAGTAGATTTTTCAACATCTACTTTTCGGTCACCAATATTTTCCAACTTCTCAGACTCAGTTGGATTCTCATCAACACCAACATTATCGGCCACCATCTCATATTCAGAAGCAATACCCTCCACATATTTCTGAACCATAGGTTGTAGTTCAGGTAGAAATTTACCACTTCTCGTGGTGATAGCTAAACAACTCTCATTCATTCTTATGGTTTTGCACTGCATTACTAGGCAAAGTACCACTCTTTCGCTGGTTGAATATTGCAGACAATTAACCCATTTGGTACTCTAATGTCTTGATAAAAGTCGAATGTGAATCAACAAGCTGACTCATTGAAGATAAATCATTTTTCATTTCTTTCACTCCTGCATCTATAGACTCAATACTTTTCAGCACTTTTGCCATTATCTATTCCATAAAGGACTTCCCTGAATCATTGCTAGCCCTATCAAGATTTCCTAGTGGTACATATAAACCACCTCTATTGTTCTTGCTTCTCCAAATCCCTTGATCATGATCCTTATAACTAGCTTTATTATAGTAGTTGTCTCTTTGATAGTTCTGACCTTAGTTTCCTTGGTCCTTGGCCTGGAAACCCCTCACCTAGTTATTTAGATAATTCAATTCTTTTTGAGAATCAAACTCGACTGCTTTACATTTGATAACTAACAACTTTTACCCTCTCAACACCGCATGCCAACAAATGATTTGTCAGTATTTCCATTTGAGTTTTCATGTGAGCCATGTCTTGGAAATGCTTTTTTTCTCTTCATTGATGTTCGACCGACATACCCATAGCATAAGTACTGCTTGCTACCTCAGAATCCCTGGTATGCTAAGCTCTATTGGTTTTAGTCAGCTTATACAGAATCATGGTTGCATCTGCGAAAGTCAATCCCATGAATGCTTCACATGATGCATTAGCAACCATTGGCTTAGTATTTGAGTTTAGAGATCTATAGAAAGTCTCCATCAAGTGCTCATCTGTTAGCTTATGATTGGTCATTGTGTAAGTTTCTTCTTAAACCTCAACCACATCCCATGCAGTGCTTCATTTAGTTGTTTTCTAAAGTTACTAATTTTATCCCTCAACTATAATATCCTGGAAAGCGGAAAGAACCTTTCTAGGAAAGCTGCTTTTAGTTGCCTCTAGTTTGTTATAGAATCGGGCTCCAACTCAGTCAACCACAATGTTGCCTTCCCAGACAGATACAACAGAAACATCCTCAATCGAATGGCATTCTAACTAACTCCTGCAAAATCAAAGGATTTGCAGATTCCTATGAAATTTATCAAGTGTATATCCGGATCATCACCAGCTATCCCTCTAAACAAACCTTTGAGATTCAGCAATTAGATCATTGTGCTAATGATATTGAACTTAGCTCCCAGAGATAGTGGTGGTAGAGTAATAGCTCCAGTGGCACCAACCTCATCTAAATCAGCCTCATCTTCATCCTTAAGGTTAAAGTGCATAGCAGGTAGTTGTCTTTACCTCTTTATTGTTGATGCGGGTTGGCTGGAGCAATATTTCTATCAAGTAATGCATCGTCATCATTTCCCAATTCATCATTGTTTGGTACTTTAATGAATGCATTCATATTTGCATTCAGATTTTGTTAATACACTTGATTAGTAGCAAGTACAACAAGCCTTGTTGTTTCACACTATTGTGCATTGATATTTTACCTTAAAGTTTTTAAAAGTTTGGGATCGTATGGTAACAATGGTTTTCCCGAATTTAGGGTACTTGGAATGCATAAGTAAGTACCCTGCAATTACAAAATCAACAAACAAAAGTAAAATTTAGGAAATATGACTAGGAGTCAAATAAATACGCAAATAATTTAATTGACTATTATTCAATAGTTTCGTAAAATTGGGGGGTTTATTAAATGGTTTAATAGAATCAATAATTTGTGCCAAGTAACAAAAATCATGTATTATTAAGTAACAATCAATAGATGAATTAAACTAGGCTTGTGTTCACCATGGTGTTCATAATAATTATGGCTCAATTACTACTTGGAATTCTTATAATAACATATAATCCGAAGTTCTCGGACTACTAAAATTCACCCAACTATTTCTCAACCTAATTAGACGACTATTACTTTAATTCTCTCAAACTTAAAGAGGAAATTATACAAATCCAATTTAACCTCGAGTTGGTTAATCTTGTCACAACATTAACCATTAAACTAACCTTAGAAACTCCAAATCCTCATTAATAACGCTTGTTCCCAGTTTTAATCGCTTATTTCAAGCAAATCAAACCTAAGGCATGTTCTAATGTTTTCAACTATTAGAAATTTGTTTAAACAAAAGGATTATCAACAAAAATTTGTTCATCACTCGAATCCCAACAAAAATCAACCCTAGATTCGCTATTCTGCCATGGATTCATCACTCGAATCCCAACAAAAATCAACCCTAGATTCGTTATTCCGCTATGGATCCCACAACCTTAGTTGTGGGAGTTTAGTTTCTTAAAATTGTAAAAGAAATCAAAGTTGAAGAAATCATAGATGAAGAAAATTACCCTTACAAAATAGAATTCGATCTTTAAAAATCTTTAACAAATGAACAAAGTTGCTAAAAACTCAAGAGAAATTCACATTCCAAGAGTTTCAAAACCATGTAACGTAAGATCATAAGAAAATCCCTAGAAGCCGCTATTTATAGCAGATAGAAACTTGAATTCAAAATAAATTTTTGAACTGGCCCACACAAAGGTGACGATGACACTGACGTCTCGTCACCCAACTGGCAGCTCGTCAGTGATGGTCATCACTTGACTTCCTCTTATTTTAGTTTCTACTTGAGATTGACGATATGGGCAACGACTTGTCAATCAGTTGACAGCTCATCACCTGAGGTAGTCAATCAACTTCATTCAGCTTCAAATTCTATTTAAGCTTGACGAGTTAGGGGACAAATTGCCACCCTGTTAGCAACTCGTCACTTGGCCTTTTTAGTTCAGTTTCTCCTATTTTGGTTAATTGTTAACTTATCATGCACAAAGAAGTAAAATATGATTAAAAACAACAAAATTTGCTTAAGAACTTACAATTATTCCTAGTCAAAAGCATCAAATATGACGCCAAAATGCCAGCACATCAGTAACCAAAAAGAGAATTATGGATTTTGAAATGGTCAAAGTGTCGCATAATTGTAGTATGATAATGACTAGAAATATGGTGGTGAAGAAGAAAGATCTGGGGGCTTTTTCCATTCCTTGTATGATTGGTGTTTATCTATTCGATAAAGACTTGTGTGATCTAATGTAAAGTATTAATTTAATGTCATTATCCATATTCAAAAAGTTGGACTTTAAGCCACCCAAGGCCACTACTATGAGGCTTTTAATGGCAGAACGATCCATAAATAGATCGGTGGGGAGTCTCTATGATGTTCTTGTTCGTGTTGACTAGTTCATATTCCCCGTCAACTTTGTTATCCTAGATTGTGAGATCGACCATGAGGTTTCCATAATTCTTGGTAAGATATTCTTGGCTGCCGGGAGAGCACTCGTTGCTGTAATTTCAGGTTAATAATGAGGAAGTCACCTTCAATGTATGCAAGTCCATAAAGCAACCTCAAGATTTGCAAGCGATCTCGGTGATTGACATAATTGATGATGAGGTTGCCGAGGAAATAGAAGTAGACTTTATAAGTGAGCCACTAGCGGCAGTCTTGTGGAATTACGGAAGTGAGCATGTTAAAGAATATGATAAAGTTTTAGCCTCCTTGACTGGCCTTGGTTCACACAATAAGAACCTACATAAACTTGACCTTGATCTAAATAACTGGGAGACTCCTCCCGCAAAGCCATCAGTAGAAGAGCCTCCACAACTTGAACTCAAACCACTCCCTCTTTATCTCTGTTATGTATTCTTGGGGAAATACAACACCTTTCCCGTTATTATTGCAATGGACTTGTTAGTATGGAAAGTTGAGTCATTGAAATCGATATTGAAGAAATTCATAAATGCTCTTAGTTAGACTATAGCCAACATTATCGGGATTCCTTCTGGTATTTGTACTCATAAAATTAAGTTGAAGCCCAAAAACGTGCCAAGTGTGGAGCATCAAAGGAGGCTAAACCCTCCTATGCAAGAGGTAGTTAAGAAGGAAATCATCAAATGGATAGACCCGGGTATTGTGTATCCAATCTTGGATAGTACTTGGGTGAGCCCGGTACAATGCATACTTAAGAAAGGATGAATTACGGTGGTACCCAATGAGAAGAATGTGATTGTGCTTGATAGAATGGTTACGGATTGGAGAGTATGTATGGATTACCAAAAGCTCAACTCTTAGCATAAAAAGACCATTTCCCTATGCCTTTCATGGATCAAATACTTGATCGCTTGGTGGGGCGGGGTTGGAATTATTTCCTTGATGGGTACTCCAAATACAACCAAATCTCCATAGCCTCCGAAGATCAAGAGAAAACCACTTTCATATGTATGTATGGTATATTTGCATTCAAACACATGTCGAAGTGATTGCCAAGTTGCCTCCTCCGATCTCCGTTAAGGGTGTCCAAAGTTTCCTAGGCCATGTCGAGTTCTATTGACGATTCATTAAGAATTTCTCCAAAATAGGTCATCCTATATGTAAGCTCCATAAAAAAAAAAGCCAAATTCGACTTCAATGGAGATTATGTGAGAGCTTTCAATTGCCTTAAGGATAAACTTGTATCGGCTTCTATCATTATGGCCCCAAATTGGTCAGTCCCTTTTGAATTAATGTGTGATGCAAGTGGCTTGGCACTAGGTGCGATTCTCGGTCAAAAGAAGGACAAGCTCTTTCATCTGATCTATTATGAAAGCAAGTCCTTGAATGATGCACAACAAAACTACACGATTATGGAGCAAGAATTACTAGAAATTTTGTGCTTACTTGTTGGGTACTAAAGTCATTGTGCACACCGACCATGCCACTTTTCAGTATTTGATGGCTAAAAAATAGGCTATGCCATGATTGATCCGGTGGATATTATTACTTCAGGACTTCAACTTTGAAGTAAAAGATTGGAAAAGATGCGAAAGCCAAGTGGCGGATCATCTATCCCGCCTTGAGCCTAACAACGTGAAATTGGGCAAAATTGATATTGATGAAACATTTCATGATAAGTTTATCATGGCCTTTTTTGGGGGATGTAGAACCATGGTATGAGGATTATGCTAACTATGTGGTTTGTGGATTACCCCCCTATGATTTGAATCATTACCAAAAGAAGTGATTCCTCCATGATATGAAGAAATATTATTGGGATAAGCCTTATTTATTTAGATAATGCACGTATGGAGTGATCCATAGGTATGTGATGGAATCGGAGATGCTGGCCATTCTTGAGGTATGTCATTCGTCTCAATTTAGGGGTCATCATGGTGATATAAGAACGGCTTCCAAGGTTCTTCAAAGTGGTTTCTATTAGCCCACGCTTCATAGGGATGCTCATGAATGGGTCTAATTATGTGTGTCATGCCGAATGCAAGGTGGCATTTCAAGAAGGCACGAGATACCCTTGAAACCCAAACTTGAAGTTGAGTTGTTTGATGTATGGGGTATCGACTTTATGGGGCCCTTTGTAAGCTCTTACAGGAACAAGTATATATTGGTGGTTGTTGATTATGTATCCAAGTGGGTTGAGGCAATTGCATTGCCTAATAATAAGAGCAAAAGAGTCACATTTTTTTTTTGAGAAAATATATTTTTCCAAGGTTCGGAACTCCACGGGCAATCATTAGTGACAGTGGCTCTCATTTTTGTAATGGAGTATTTGGTGCTTTGCTCAAAAAGTATGTGGTCAAGCATAAGGTAACACCCTGCACCATCCTCAAACAAGTGGCCAAGTTAAAATTTGAAATAGGGAGGTTAAAGCAATCTTGTAGAAGGCGGTCAATGTGGGTCAAACCAATTAGACGAGACAATTAGATAATGCTCTTTGGGTATACCGCACCACATTTAACACACCAATTGGAATATATCCCTATCAACTTATGTTCATAAAGGTGTGCCATCTATCGGTGCAATTGGAACATCGTGCTTTTTAGGCTTTGAAAAATCTATACATGGATTGGGAGGAGGCTTCCAAGTCTAGAGGAGAGTAATTGCAAGAGTTGGAGAAATTTTGCCTTCGAGTGTATGAAAGCTCCATTCTATACAAAGGAGTGAATAAAGAGTTGGCATGATGCCAAGATATTAAAAAGAGAGTTTCAAGTGGGATATGAGTTGTTTCTTTTCAATTTAAGGTTGAAACTCTTCGTGCGAAACTCAATTCCAAATGGTCGAGTCCTTTCACGGTAGTAAATGTGTATCCTAGTAGTGTAATTAAATTGGAAGACCATGAGAAGAGAATGTTCATGGTGAATGGTCAATGGTTTAAATACTTCTATATTGGTGGGCCCGGAGATGCTAAAGTGGAGGCACTCCATTTCAAAGATGGTTGATTGATGAGGAACAATGTTGTGCCACGACGATAACTAAGGAGCTTCTTGGGAGTCAACCCAAGTTTTACTTTTTATTGTTTTGAATAAAGTTTGTTGCATGGTGTAGGTGTTTGATGGGGTTGGAATATGTAAAACATATCACCAAAAAAGTCAAGAGTAGCAAAATATGGGAGATCGTGCTCAAAGCTCCAGGGAAGAGGTTTTGGTAATTCGTCAAACTCATCGGTAAATCGCCGAAGTCCTTCGCCTAAATCGATGTCTCAAGGATTTTCAACTGTGACATTCAACGATACTATTCATCATTTGGCAGATCTTCTATGAATTTAATGATAAACCTAACCATCCCCGGATTGGTTCACTCAAAAGATAATCTAAGGCAGGAACACTGTGAAGATTGCCGATGCCTTGGAGATTTTGGCACATCGTCAATCACTTTGGTGATGAAAGCCTATATCACTAAACTGGGTCATGTATTAAAGGATGATGGTTTGACTTTCTTTGACCCTTGACTTTTCAACTCTTGACTCTTTGTTTTCTTTAAATCTATTCCCATTCCCCATTTCCCTCTCTTCTATCACTAAATCTAATCAACAAACACACATAATTACACTCAATTCCTCTCAAACTATCACCACTACACAAGCACACCACCACAACAACCATCGTCAGTACTTGTCGGAGTTTAGGTATCCTTGTGCATGCTTCCTTTTCTCCTCTAACTCGATTTTCATTAGAGTTTGATTTATTTTTTAAAATCTTACTTTATTGCTCGTAATGTATTGATATGTGTTGTTAATGATGTGAAGTCATGTTCATGAGGTAGTATGATTGGGTTATTGAACTTTTGTGCTAAATCTTGTCTGAATGGTTTGTGAAAAAGTGAGTTTAATCATTTAGGTCGCAATTGAGTTTTAAGATTATGACTATTGTTGAAATCGGGCATTGTAGTTGTCGATTTGTTGAAATTGGGGATAAATCTTGGAGATAATATAAATAGGGTGAACTATCTTGTTTTTGGGTTGATTTATATGCAATTGTGAATGTGGGTTTGGTCCTTAAATTGAATTTTTTTTAATTATATCTAAAAATCAAATGATTTTGCCCAATGATAGATTGGGTGACGTCGTTCTTAAGGGCAAAATAGTCAAAATTGTTGTTTTAGTGTTGAAACCTGGGGAAGTCTAAGTACCCATGGTTGTTTTGGACTAAAATTTCCATGAAAATAGCTTGAAAAACTCAAAATAGTCAAAGGTTTGGAGAAGATGACCTTCGGTGATAGGGTTGAGAACTTCAGTGATGCGCCGACCCTTGTGGCGGATCGCCAAAGTACTCCCCATACTGCTGAAAGTTACAGTGGACTTGGCTAATTAAGGTGATAGTTTGGCGACGCCTTAGTAGTTCAGCAATGATTAGGTAGTATCACCGAACTCTTCGACGTATCACCAAACCCCAACCTTTCTTCACCGAATCCTCTACTCCTAACTGTTTTAATTAGTGATAGCAGTAGTGCATCGCTAAACATTTTGGCGATCCACTGAAGCTGTTTGGTGATGCACTCCTGAAAAATGTTGTTTTTGTTTTTCCTAACCTTAGCTTGTAGATATGGTTAACCCAAAGCATGTTGCTAAGAAGAACACCCATACTCCTCCTTCTACCTTAAAAATCTCAAAAGGGGTTTCAATTACATGTCGTACTCAACCCAAAAGGAAAGTTCAAAAAAAGAAGAAGGTAGAAGAAGGAAAAAGGAAAGCTTCGATAGTTGAGGAGCAAATCTCTGAGCGTAGCTCTAACTCCGAGAGGTATAACATATCTACTTTAGAGGAGGGCAACACTACTCCCATTCATGAGCTACTCAACATTATAGTAGTTGTTCCAACAAAGAAGGCAAGGGTTAAACAAACTCCACGTGTTAAAGTAAATCCTCATCCTCAAGGAGGCCATCGATTCCTAAATTACTTCAAAGTGGCTGGTAAGCATATGATTATTGAAGAACAAAGGTTGAGCCTTGAAGGGTTATAAGGAAAACACCCTAAGGTCTTAGATATTATACAGTACCATGGGTTCGAGTAGTTCACCCAACCTCTGAAACCTTATATTGAAAACTGGGTTCGTGAATTTTATGAAGCTTATGGAAAATTATTGCCTGACAAAAGAAAGAAGGGTAAAGTTCAAGAAACTTGAGATATTGTAGAAGTTAGGGGTGTGAAATTCATGTGTGATGGTCCGTTGATAAATTTGATAGATGGTGATATAGTTGATACGCATCACTACTTTGCCACCCATACACAGAAGAATGTTGATGATCTTCGGTGTTGGTTAGCCCCTCAACTTAGTGATGGGAACCCTCCATGGCTTGCTCCTGAAACTCTAATTGTAAAAGGTGATATAAACTTGGAAACCCGATATTGGTTAAGCTTTGTGTGTAGCAACCTCTTGCCCTCTCAGAATAAAATAATTCTTGTGCACCCTCAGGCAGTGCTAGTGGCCACAATGATAATGAAAGAGAGGATTAATTTTGCTATGATCATTTCCCCAGAAATTGCTCGATAGGCTCAATAAAAGCAGACCTCCCTTACCTTTCCATGCCTCATTACTGAGTCGTGTCACCGGGAAGAAGTTCTTTTTGATAAGAAGAAAGATTTTTAGTATACACCCACCTCCACTGTTGACATTACCATACTTGAGACTGTGTTAGAAGTGAAGAAGAAGAAAATCCAGGTGGATTCTTCCCCAATAATTAATCTTGACTCCCTTAACAGTGTTTCCAGCCAACCCATTCCTACTACTACTACTCCTACTCTTCCAGGTTTTTCCATAGGCCAGTCAGCTCAGCCCCTTAGACCCAGTGCCCCTGGTACTCGACCAACCAATGCTCCGGGCACTTTAAGGACCCTATTGACTCAGGAAGATATTATTTAGTTAGGCTAGTTGGCTTATTCAAGTGATATGAGGTCATTTAGATTGGAGGTTCAAATGCCTCAGATGAGTGTTGATATGGTGAAAGATGCCATGGTGCTAGTGCATGATGAGCTGTGAGGTATACGTGAGACCCTACATATTTATAGTGCTAAGTTAGATGAGTTGAGCACCCCACAGCCTTCAGTCCTAGATGATGTGTTGAATAAGATACATATTTAGCTCGCTTCTCTCCAAAAGTATGTGGATAAGCTTCAGTGCCTAGATTTGTCACATTTATGGGGAGCTTCTTCTCAGACACCGGCCCTACTACCTATTCGTGGGGATGTTCCAGTAGCTGAGAAGGATCGTACTTCTGATGAGGAGGAGATTGTTGAGATAGAGTTAGCTGATAACAGAGTTGAGCAGATGGATGTTCATGTGTGAGCTATAGATAGGGCTATCCTTGAGGATGCATTAGAGAGGTCAAATTGAGAGATGACCCAAATTGGCACTAATGGGCCCATACCCATTACTGAGGCCTTTCTTTCAGTTCATGCCATGGAGATGGATGCGGTCATACTAGATCCACCCCCACAGACCACTGTTAGAGCTGAGCCAGGCACTAATGCCCAAATAGAGGCCCCAGTCATTGCCACAGGCTTAGCCGCATTCAGGGGGACCCTCACTCTCATTCTCCTTTACTTTTATTAGTCCTATTATATTCAGGACAATGCATATTTGAGTTTGGCGGGAAGGGGGGGTATTTATTTTGGATCAGTAATATTCAACCCTACTTTTGAGATATTCTATTTTTGGATACTTTATTTTTATTTTGGTGTTATTTTGGATGATTCGGGTGATATTCTTGGATATTTTGATTTGGTTTGTAATATTATAGATTTGGTGTTCAGGTAGATTTGAGTGTGGTGTGTGATTTATCTTTCATTTCCTTATTTTTATTTTAGTTTCACAGTTCATAGTATAGTGATAAATTAAATCCATTTTGGAATTGGTACTTAAGAGAGAAGTGTACTAGCAATAGAACACTTTAACTTGAATGGTACTTTTGGGGAGATTTTTGACGTGTGCAAATCTTAAAAAGGATAAATTGTTTGTGAATTGCTCCACTTTTCAAAATGTGCCCATTTTCAAATTTTTCTTTGGTTTAGTTGAACTAGTTAGGCACTCATTTTTTTTTTGTGAACACCCGCATCTTGTTTTGGCTACTTGAGTACCTTCTTCAACATGTGCTATGAATGTGGTACATCAATTAAGGAAGGGTTCTTCGAGTGTGAGATTGAGCACCATGTGTGGGTGAGGATTAGACTCGATCATGCTCATTAAGTCCACCTAGAACTTGCTTAGTTGCTCTATAGCTAAGCAAAGAGCGTTGTGATGTTGGAGAAGTGATCCTAGGCCAATGATTAAGAGTGAACCTCCATATTGACCAAAATTAGCCATCCCCATTATGAGTTAAGTGACCAATTTTGTCCCTAATTTGTGCCTTGGAACATTTTTTCTTGGACAACCTCATTACAAGATGAAACCCTTCTTCCATAATTCCTTCTTTTGAACCAAAACCCATCTTGAAGCATCTAGGTAAGGCTATAAACCAACTTAGGCCAAAAGCCTAAGTTGGGTGTGTAGGAGCCATTGGGTTAGTTTTGTAATCGAAAGTTCATAATGTGGGGACCATTCACTTCCTCTTTTAGTTATCGTCGTAATCCTTGTAAATATTTTTAAGAAAATGGAGAAAAATATTGAAAAGAAATGAAAAAGAGTTGTAATTGTATTTCTAGTTTGTAAATATTGAGGAAGTTTAAGTTTTGAAAGGATAGGAGGAGGAAGACAGCATGAAAATCTTAGAGAGTTGGTCCTTGAAATTGCCTAAGAAGCAAGCTTTGGGAAAGAATTGTAATTACGGACTCCTTAGGTGCTTCGAGGGGGTAAAGTCACTATAACACTAATTTTTCCTACCTTCCCATTGCCTACGCTACAAGCCGAACTAATACCTTAATGATCTTCAACATAGCATGCTTGAATATGGTGAAGTGGAACTTATGCGCAAGCCTATGGTGTAATACTCATGTTCGTAATTGTCTTTGAGAGTGTGAGTGATTTGTGGTAGTCCCTTATTTTAATGTTGATCATTTTGTAAGGGAAGGGACTTATTTGTGTGAAGGCACTTGATTGAAATACTTGAACATCCATTAATCTTAGTTGAAGTCTATGAGCATGTGCGTAGTTTGGTAACATTTAGTCAACATTTAAGGCTTTTTATTCACAAATTAAGTGTTTGATAGGAGATACTAGTACCATTATTTTCAAAACCATAAGGGAAAATTGTTTTCACAAAAGAAGCATGTGTCTAAGCTCCCAAGTAGTATCGTTTCTAGGAAACGTTGATTTTGTTATGGGTGCATTGATTTACTCAAAAATGAGCAAAGATTTAAGTTGGGGGTGTTGATGAGTCGGCAAATTGTGACTCATTCGGCCTAAAAATGGTAAGAAATCAAGTCCTCAATGCCAATTTGAGTTAGTTTTAATGTAAATTTGGTTTATTTTCAGGGTTAATGCCAAGGAGTGGATAAAGGAGCGTAAAGAAGCAAAAAAAATGGATAATTAGAGCCAAAAATGCAAAAAGGCATCGCCATGCAATTTTGTGAATCACAAATCTTGTCGGTGTATCATCAAAATAGAATAGGCATGGAAATCAAACTGGAATGAGACCACCAAGGTTCAGTCGAAGTAGTTCAGCAATAAGTGGAGGCAATTCGATGTATCGCCGAAGAGTTTAGCAAAGCAGAATTCCATCGCCAAAGTTACTAGATACCAATCCCTGAAGCTCAAAGTCAATGCCATTTTGGTGACAACAAGTCACTTTGGAGCATCGTCGAGATGTTCAGCGATAGTCTCTGTCCTTCGCCGAATTAGATGCGGTGGCATTTCTGTAAATTTTTATCCCATTTTTGCTTCATCTATGAAAGCCTTTTTGGTAGCTTAGAACCCTATCTTTTGTCAATTTTGAGTTTTAGAAGCTAGTAGTTGAAACCTTAAAATTGGAAAGATCCTCATAGTCGCAGGACTCGACATCCATTATAAAGGTTTCTACTTAGGTACCGATTTTATAATGGCACCATTCGATTTACCATCACTGGTGAAAGGACGTGGGACATCAGACTTTAGGTGCAGAACATGTGCGAGGCCCATCTAATGGAAAAATCAAATTCAATGAGGTTGGTTATTTTGCTTGTTAATCTTACTTTGGATTCGGATTTCTTAGGTGAATATTTGAATTCAATGGAAGACCTCCATGAGGATATAGGTATAATTCCTTTTTCTCTCCCTATGGGTAGCTAAATTCCTCAACTTGGGGTTATGTATGATTAAGTAGTGATTATTGTGTGGGTGTTGTTTATTTGCCTATATTATTGATTTATTATTATGGGTTTGACCTCTACTCCATGTTATTAACATATAATTGGAGGCTGCAAACTCTAATTAAGCCTAGATCCCTTATCATCCTTGACAAAGAGGATAAGGGTAAGGAATAGTGGTCAATAATGACTTGATTTTCATCAATTAATAGTAGATTTTAGACGTAAGGCTGCTAAATTGAGGTTTTAGGTTGGTTATGGAGAGACACTTGTGAGGTGTTTGAAAGAATCCACTTGTGTAGTTTAATGTTTTATTGACAAATTAGCATTAAAATCTAAAACCTAGCCTACCTATAGAGATTAATTGAGTTTAGTAAAATGACCAATTACCCATGCTTGTACTAACACTCATGAATGCATAACCCCAAGTGACTTTAATCTTTGATTACAAACCCCGAGTTCTTATTTTGCAAACCAAGCATTCAATTGATAAATTGGAAAGAAAAACGTTTGAATTAAATTCCCCCCATTTTGCTTTCCTTGCATTTAATCATTGCGTACTAACACTTAGTGATTTATACACTTAAAAGTGAACATACTACTTTCATTCCATGTGGGATCGACCCCAACTCACAAAGAAGATGACGAAAAAACTTACCTCAACAAAGAATTTTCACCCAAAGACTTGGAAAATCCCTCCCCCCCCCCCCCTCCAAGGGCTTTGGGACAAAGTTTTAAGTTAGAAACCCCAAAACTTTCAAAACTAACATTAAATACTTCCCAGTTGCCGCTACAGAGGCCCAATTGCCGCTGCAGCTTCAGCCCAGACAGACTTTAATAAAACGGACATAATTTTTTACTCCGGAGGCAGATTAACTAATGATTGGATATGTTGGAAAGAAGACTCAAAGATATTTAATTTGGTCGATATTGGGCCCTATAACTCTTTATATTCTAGGAGGAGTGCTCATTTGAAGTTGACCCTAGTTTAAACTTAGCTCGAAACTCAACCGGTAAGAACACTTCAAACTTAACTTTGTGCTAGGGGTATTGTATGACCTTAGTTCATGTCTAATTCACTCTCACACTAAAGTATTGATCCTATAACATATGAAGAGTGAGGTTCTTATGCCTTCACCACAGATATTTCTGGTAACAACGAAATAGGTCGTTACAATAATTATGAGTTTGTCTATAACTTGTAATTGTGATTCTCCAAGCATGAGTAGTTAAAATCATAACTAGGGTTGTGTAAACTACATTGAATTAATAATGTGGTCTAAGTACTTAGTGATTCTTGAATGGTGTTTATGAGTGTATTAGTCTTCCATTCATATTAATTACTTTTTTTTAACGGTCATGAATGTTAGAACTCGCCTTAATTATTTACTTGCTTACCCAAAGAGGTAGAGAATAGGAAAAGAGATTAAAATTAGAGATTTGAGGCTATCAACTCTCATCTAATAGTTGACCTTGTCCAGGAATAGCTAATCTGGGATCAAGGGTAAGGGTTAGTAAAGCAAACACTCATCATAGACTGACCAAGTTGCATAGTGATAGTTATCTATCTAGGTGACCAACCATTTAGGTGAACTTAACTTACCAACTTTTCATGTTAAGCATCAGGATAGATCCCTAGTACGACACGCTTACTAAGTTATGAAATCATGGACAACACAATCCTAGTCAACTCTCTGATTTTTTGAATACAAATTGACAACTATATACTTGTTACCATAAATTGCAAACCAATTACATATTCTTTTACAACCCCTCATTGGAAATAAATGACTTAAAGCTTAAATAACCATATTAACCTAGGTCCTAGCCATATTCCTTGTGGGATCAACCTCAACCTTGGTTGGGTTCTATGGTTGATCAACGACCGCTTTATACTTCATTAAAAGGTGAAATTTGGGTGACATCATCGTAATTAGTAAGTTTACTAAAATCATCATCATCATCATCTTACCCAGTGTATTCCCACCAGGTGGGGTCTGGGGGGGAGGGGGGTAAAGTGTACGCAGTCCATACCACTACCTCAGATGAAGTAGAGAGGTTGTTTCCGATAGCCCCCCGGCTCAAAACAGATAACCATAACAAACAAAAATCATAAAAACCAACAGCAAAATGAGATAACACATCACTAGATAATTGAAGAAGCAAGACACTCACAGATTAACACTATAAACTAGTTATTCAAAATCACAAATATCACCAAAACAACACGAACAAGAATTTGCCTAAGAAACAACAATCACAGATACAAGCAAACATTCTTCCCTTCTAAAACGTACACCTTCCTACCCACTAACCCTCTACCCTAATCCGCGTCCTCCATATCTTCCTATCAAAGGTCATGTCCTCTGTAAATATTAAATTTCTCAATAATTGTTAATAAAACAATTTAAGATAATTTTCTTTCTGCTAATTTGTCACAAATTATGCCTTGTAAATATATTAAGTTGTTAAATTCATATAAATTATAACAAAATTAATAAAAGATCATGTCAAAATTATATAATTTTAATTTTTTAAGTGGAAATATTAATTTTGCTACCCGATGAAAGGGTACTTGCTACTATTGGGGAACATGAGCAAAAATATAAAAGTAATATAATATTTATTTATCGACTAACACAAGTAATACTTAACATTGTATTGAATATTGTTTTAAAAAATTATTTCAGCGGACATAAAATATTTCTTCGAGATATGAAGGCAGAATAACAAAGAAGAAAGTTGATGCAGAGAAGAACGACTGCAAGCAGAAGAAACTTGGACACAGAAGACGTATTTGGGTAGAAAATAATACAGGGTAAAGGATAAAATAGGATTATGTAATATTAAGTAAGGGCATGATTAGAAAGAGAAATAAGATAACAATGGGATACAACCAAATCAGTGGTTTGATAAAGTGAGCCTTTTCATAGTTATCAAACCATGAAATCAAACCATACCATACCATATATTTTAAGTAATAATGAAAAAAAAACATGGTACTCTTAGTAACCATACATACCATACCATGGAAGGATATGGTAGGGGTCTTCCACATGGTGGATGTGGCGGTCACCATGAAGGAAGGGGTGGCTACTAAGCCAACTGTGGTGGAGGACAAGTTGGTTGTTGTGGCGCTCATACTAGTAGGGAGGGTGGTTGTTGACATCCCCTTATTACAATATTTACAAATAGCAGTCTAATTAAATTAAATTTTTCTAATTTATTTAAATTCTAGCCATTTCATACTCAATTTCATGTCAATTTTAGCCTAAATTGAGCTTAATTTGAACCAATTTGAAATCCCAAATCAATTTCAATTGACCCAATTTAAATAAATCAATTTTAAACGAATTCTTGCAATTTTAAATCCCAGCCGTTGATCAAAATTGATCTAACGGCTAAGATTGCTTCCCCTTTTCTTTCCTTTTAATACAAACTAACCCCCCCCAAACCTAACCCTAACTCATTCTCTCCCAACACCTTAGCCGACACCCCCACATCTCTCTCTCAATCCTGATATCTCCCTTTCGATCTCCTTCCAACTGTCGCCGCCGCACCACCGCCACCGGTGGATCGCAATTCGGCAACCACCAAACAGCCGCCTCCTCCTTCTCCCTTGTCTCTCTCAATACCCACTCCAGCCGCCATCCTCACCCGACTCCCTCATCTTCCACTGCCGCAACTCCGGCCACCATGGCTGGTGAAACACCCACATCGCTGCCTCACCTTCCCCGGTGAACCACGAAAAACCAGCCACCATCCTCATCGTCCCCTCTCCTCTCTCGATCTCTCCACCACATCGCCATCTCCCCTCTCTGGTGAGCCAGCGCCGCCACTCTCCTTTCCTCATCACCGACGAGTCTCTGTCGATGAACCACAGGTGTGGCCTCCATCTCTATCGCATCACGAGCAAGTATCATCAGGTGAACCATTAACAACAAACCCGACGCCTCTTTCCCTCTATCTCTCCACTCGAAATCTGAAAAATCCCTATCCGATCTCTTTCAGAAGAATCCAAGAGGACCTTAAGACTCAAGTATGAGGTTGTCGTTTATGCTATTTTCAAAGTAGTATGAAGTTATCTACTTCGTCTCTGACTCCATTTAATCCTAGAAGTTCGATTCTTAAAGACGAATGCGTCACTGGTATGCTTTTCTAAATCATATTTACTTTCGGATAGAATTTGTGATTTTAGTATTAGTATGAATTTAGTGATTAGGTTTCGATTAGTATTTGCCTATTCATGCTCCTCTATGCTTTGAATACTGTTATACGTGAATCGTCTTTAAAATTATCTTGTCACTTGGTTCGACTTCGGATTACTCTGCATGTTCATGTTATTTCCATTCCAAGGATGGTGCGCTGTATGATGTTCCATCTCATCTTTTGCTTGTTTTGGATTCGGTTTGACACTTCAATTATGATTTTACTCCAAAGTCAAGTTAGTATTTTTTTTTAGTGATTTGACTGATATGTTTTCCCTCTTTTCTAAGAAATTGATTCTCAATAGCCGTTTATGTGTGATTAAATATGGCAACTATAAGATTCTACTCTATGAGAATTAATTCAAAGTTGTGTGGAAACTGTGGTTCTTATCTATTCTTGGTAGTTTATGGTAGTTTTCATCAATCCACCCCCACCCCCCTTTCCCTCTTGAATTTGAACTGTGACAGCTCTGCGATCTATTTCTTTATGGTCAAATTTACCGCCTTGATTACTGATTTGCTCCTTTCCTTTAGTTGGACAGATTTTCATTTATTTATGGTAAATATGACATTTTTTTAAAAAAAAAAATTAATTGATATTTGATTCAGCTACTGGTTTAAGGAAAATATTTTTGCCATAACTGATTTTTGGAAAGATTCCCTTAATTGATTTTCAAAATATTCTCCTTTCCTTTAATAATTGGTTCACCACAACGTTTTGCATATATAAGAAGTCTTTTCCTCTTATTCAAGACAGACCTTTAGCATTATTCTCCTACGACAAACAAAATACTTTTAAGTTTTTGGGTTGGTATTCTAAAAAGAGGTGTTCGGTCTGTTGATTGCTCTATTGGTGCGAGTGTGGTCAAAAATATTATTTCTTCGAGGTTTTCTTGACTGTTTATTGCTATCAAACTGGTTAGTTCCCTAGACTATGTATTTTATTATGACATGTTAATTATGGATACTTCAAAACTTGTCCTAGTTGTCTCTTGAACTCTTTAAGTTGTTGAATGTGATTAGCTGTAAGGTCATTATTTGCTTGCTTTTTGTAAAAAAAAATGGTTGGTATAGGACTGTCGGATGTTTGTTTTTGTTCACTTGGGATATGTTTGTTTTGATTAGACAGGCACTATTGAACATTTGGGACTAATTGAAGAGTTGCTCGGGATAAGGAAGTCAAAGGAACCTTATCACCTAGATTCCATATGTTTCAGATTTAATTTCATATTCTTAATTAGTCTGTAATAATTGTATAAACGTTATTGTATAATGAAATTATGGGCGGGGATTATGTGATTTGAGTATTTTTCATCATTTAGATGTCATGCCTATAGGATTTCACATATTAATTAGTTAAATTATTTTATCACTTAGGCAAAACAATCTAGGATAATTAATTAATTATTTTATTGCTTAGAAATCATGTTTTAGGATCATTAACTAACCTTCGGATGTATTAGATTAATTTTAAGTGTGTAAATTTAAGCATGTTTAATTAATTTTTTGGCATGTTAAAACTACTTTTCAGCCTATCGAATACTTTTCAGGATTTAAAATAACAATTTTTAGCATATTAAATTACTTTACTACACATAATAATAATTTTCAGTATATTTAAAACAATTTCCGGCGATTTTAAAATATTTTTAGCAAGTTTTAAATAATTTTCAGCATTTAAAAATTCATTTTCAGTAATTTCCAGCAACCTTAAAATAAATTTTCAGCAAGTTTTAAATAATTTTCAGCATTTAAAAAATCATTTTCAGTATATTTTCAGTAATTTCCAGCAACCTTAAAATAAATTTTCAGCAGGTTTTAAATAATTTTTTAGCATTTAAAAAAAAAATCATTTGCAGTATATTTAAAACAATTTCCAACAAGTTTTAAATAATTTTATGCATTGAAAAAATCATTTTTAGTATATTAAAGAATAATTTCCAGCAATCCTAAAATAATTTTAGTAAGTTTAGATAATTTCCAGCATTTTTAATCATTTTTTTCAACAATCTAAATTAATTTCTTCTATAATTAGTAGTTAATTTGCAGTACCTTTAAATTTTCAACATATTTAAATCAAGCTTTTAGTATATTTAATATCTAGCATATTATTTAAATTTTTGGCACCTTAATTAATACGTCTCGCCTAGAAATCATGCTTATAAGTTTAATCACTTAAAACAAATAATTATCTTTTAAGCATGTTAATCACCTAATTAACTTTAACTAATTAAGAGGCTTATTTGAAACCGTTACATGCTACGTGTAAGTCCTATTTATTTTGTATGACGTGAACCTCGAGTCTAATTAGGCAGCCTAGGCTTTTTTTTGTCTAGAACCAAATCCCAAAATAGTAATTCCAACGCCTCTTGGACATTAAGTTGGTACCGGTAGGCATTTTAGAAAACGTTAGTTTTATCATTTTCTTTAGAACGCATTTAAGATTAATAACCAAAATAGGTGGGTGGGGTAGATAGTCGAAAATGATGGAAGATTGTCCCGAGCAGAATTCGACAATGCGATATGCGACATTGTCATCCGTTAATAAGTCGGGCGCTGATTCGAATAGTATAAAATTAACCTTTGTCTAGATTCGATCGAATTTTATTTATTTTTGCATGCTTGTTTGGGGTAGTTTAGGTATAACTTAATGAATTTTTCCATTATAATTTGTGTCTTTCTATCTTCTCGCTTCTCTAATTCCTTTATTTATTTTATGCATTTTTACTACTTTATCACGTAATTAATTATTAATTAGATAATAACTAAGTTGTATGTTTAATGTTATTTATTATACTTTCCCTATTTAAACACTTAGTTAACATTAGGTTAATAAAATAATAGACCTTTGTTTATCACATAGAATTACGTACTATATAAGTTCGTTCAGGACCCACATTTGTGGACCTCGAAAGGTGCCTAACACCTTCCTTTCGAGGTAACCTGAACCCTTACCCGAATTTTTGATTGACGTAGGCTAATAATTAAAATAAATTCGTAATTAGTCTAGAATGGTGTCCTAACGCACCTTAATTCATTAGGTGGAGACTCTTCACCCTAAATCATTCCAAAAAGAGTTGTCACGTCAAATCCCACTTTTCGCAAAAGAAAATGGAGCGCAACATCATGGCTACTCTGGTGGGGATACTTAGGTTCTAACCAATACGAGTTTGTATATTACGTGGGATTTTTTAAGCTATTCATTTATTATTAATTCTTTGTTATTTTTATTTTTATTTATTTGTTAATTTTTAATATTTAATCATGCTATATCCCGTCCCTCTTTCCCATTATTTGATTACTCTAATTTAATTAGTTTCCTCTATGCCAATCTCTTTCCTTACCTCCTTTATTTGTTTATATGCAATTTCCTAGCTCTAAATTATGTATTTATCTTTTCTTTCCTATCTGTTTATTTTTTGCTCAACATGCTATTTTTTGCTACGTGTTATTACTTTATATAATTGGCATTTCGCTCATACTTCCCCCACTCGGGAATCTCACACTTTCACTATACTCGGATGTTGTGCCTTCACACTTCTCCAAATTCTCTTCAAAACCCTGTTATAGAGAGTCGGCTAAGACGCGGTTGAGCGGATAGTTTTACTACTGTAATACCACGTGCCTTCTCGCATAAGGTTACCCTCAGTCCGAGTCTACCAACTCTTAGAAAAATTAAGATAGTTTCGTATCCACCCTTTGCATTTAAGTCATGCATGCATTAGCCATGGGTGAGTTGACCCTCGAGGTCAATACACCAAGTATAACCACCCAATTGTCGAAAGGGTCCCACCACCCATCGACCTAAATACATATTATGTGCTAAGTGGTCATGATGATTCAATCCCAAGCCAAATTATAATAAATGGAGTTTAGAAATTTTGTTTGTTTTCTTGTTTTTCAGATTTTACTATGGAGGATGCACCTATTTTTGCTAACACCCAAATGGTCGTCGGCATGCCTCACAAGTTAAGAAGGCGGTGGAATGACATCAAAAGGGAGCATGGTAAAGAGATTCTCCAGTCATTGGGTTTTCTGACATTTTTGATGGATGTTGCTCTAGATCGGTATGTGATCAAAGCTCTGCTAAATTTCTGGGATCCGAATCGAGTGGTCTTCAAATTCAAGGACTTCAAAATAACACCCACCATAGAGGAAATTGGTGGATTCACTAATTTACTTTATCAAGATCGGAAGATGATCTTGCCTCACAAACAATCGGGAAAGATGTTCTTGCATTATCTTGGGCTAAAAAATAACCTCAAATTGGCTTGCATGGATTTTGGGTGGATCTCTATGGATTTTCTATATGAACGCTTTGGTCACAAAGAGGGACACACAATATTTCAAAGGGAATTCTCTTGCTCAGTCAAAAAATGGAAAAAAAAGAGGTTGAATGCTTTTGCTATAGCTCTACTGGGTGCTTTGGTCTTTCCTAGAGATCATGGGAAGATTGACATATGTATTAGTTCTATGGTTCGAGGTATAACTAGGGGAGTCGGCAATATAGAGGTCACTTTGGTTCCTATGATTGTGGCAGAAATGCTGAGGGCCCTATCTAAGTGTGCTAGAGGTGGAAGGTTCTTTGAGGGTTGCAATTTATTGCTTCAATTGTGGGCTGTGGAGCACTTTTACAGGCACCCCAACATAGTGGATGTCCTTGATGGAATGAGCAATAGGATTGACACACATTCCAATAGGATGAGGCTATTTGGTGCTCCTGTTGGTATGGAGGATTGGCACATGTATATGAAAGAGCTTTCGGAATATCAAATTCAATGGAAGTACGCGTGGCTGTCTGCACCAACTGCTGTCATACGAAGCCACGAGCTTTATTACATCGAGTTTATTGGCCTAAAGAGCATTCAACCTTACGCCCTAATAAGAGTACTTCGTCAATTTGGGAGGAATCAAGTCATACCTCTACGAGAACATATGGGCAAGTCAGAAGTTGAGTTTGGGCCGGTCCAAGAAAGCCCTAAGGTCAAGGAAGTATTGCGACGATGGGATAATTTGTTGACTATCAGTGTATATGGTGAGCAGGCTTATTGCACTCCAGAGTACTATGTATGGCTTGTGGAAGATGCCGAGGATGTGGAGCTAAGAAAGCAAAAGCAGGATCACGGGTTTGAGGACGTGGAAGAATCAATCTGGGCACGGAACTTGTTGAATCAACACTATGTCACTTCTCCAGAGATGCTGCTGCAAATCATTCCAGGATCTTTGGATCATCACCACCATTGAGGAGTTTGAATGATAGGATATTCCTCTTTTGTTACCCATTTTCCCTAGTTTCATTTATGTTTTTATTTTCGCAAAAGATTGTAGTAGTTTTTAAATTTATGGATTTAATAAAATAGTTGGGTTTTATTATTATTTTTATCTAACTTTAAACTCTAATTTGTATCTAATGCGGCTTGTATTAATCATCATGAACCACAAAATTTGTCGTCTTAGGCCTACCTCTAGCTCAACGAGAATTCCTGCATTTTATGGCGATTATTTGTTGCAAACCAATGTGCTTATTCTAACACTATGTCTCACCTTGCTAACTTTGGTTGTCTTTGATTTTGTTTTTGTCTTTCCCCTTTCCAAAAGGTTGATTTGTGCACTCTGGCCTATCACACACGGTAAAAAGGGGCTCCTCCACCTCTTCTTCCTCCTACAAGTTTGAAAGATAAAGAGAAAATGGGAGATAACAACAGCGCTACAGACAAAAGCACAGAAGGAGAAAATGTCATGGGACAAAATGAAATTATCCTAAGAATGGGACAACAGATTCTCGAATTACAAGGAGAATTAGCGCAAGTGCGCAACTTGGCCAATCTTTCTGTTACCCTTAACACCCCTCTCGAACCACAAGTCGACGGTCATACTGGTGCAAAATCTCAAACCTCTATGCCAAGCCATCAATTACCCTCAGCTCAAAACATCCAAAATCTTCCTACTCCTCAAAACATCCAAAATCGTCCTCTTCCTCAAAACATCCAAAATTTTCCTCCTCCTCAAAACATCCAAAACCTTCCTCCTCCCCAAAATATCCAAAACCTTTCCCTTCCTCAAAATACCCATAATACTCCAAATCCTATATATCCCACTCCACATGTCCAAAATGCTAAATATCCCACTTACCTACATACGTCTTTCACTAACGTATCTTACAACCAAGTGTCTAGTAGCAACTCTTTTAATCCAATCTATGTCGAAACAACCCCATTCACTTATCCTCAGTATACACCCGATCCTTTAAAAAAAAAACCATGATGCAATCTGTGGTTGAGAGGTTGAGGCAACTTGAGGGAAGCAAAGGATCAAGGGGACTCAGTTATGAGGATTTATGTGTACACCCTGATGTGGAATTACTAGAGGGGTACAAACCTCCAAAGTTTGAACTGTGTAACGGGACTGGAGATCCCAAGGCGCATTTATGCATATATTGTGATAAGCTGGCCGGAGTCGGGAGAGATGAGAAGACAAGAATAAAAATGGACACCGGTATTCTGTAAAGGGTTAAAATGAATAATTAACTTGTTTGGACTGTCTTTTCTTATTTTTCATATGTGGCTTATGGTGTAAAATATGAAATGGTAATTATATAGGATTGGATAGACATTGATAATGGTTGTACCTCCCCTTAGGAGCATGATCTGACTACATGATCTGACTAAATTAGCAAAGATTGATGATATTTGAATTTGTAGCTGGTATTTTTAAGTTGAGTATGACCTTGTGTGTATGGATTGAGATATTTGTGTTCTTATCATTGTGATACATGCATGCTCACTCATATTCATTTCTTGGCATTGTGAGGTAGATATTTTGAGAAAGATAATTTGAAAGTGACTTGCATGTATGATGGAAAAGTGTTCCGGGTGGTTTTCTACTAATTTTGACATGCATGTTCGATGGAAAATGTTTTGGGTGGCCCAATGTAACAACCATAGTTGTGATTTTTCCCTTTTTATATATTTTGACCATTTTACGCTCTTCATAGTTGTTACATGTTGTTTGTGAGATTTGGGGATGGTTGGAATGGTCCCCGATGCATTCGGGAGTGATTTGGGAGAGTTTGAGACTCTTAGAGGCTTTAAAAGCCATGAGTTTGACTTCGGTCAACATTTTATATTTCGAGCACCGAATGGCGATTTGGCCAATTCAATTAGATTTAGAATGTCTATTTTGGGTTAGGAGCACAATTAGCTCGGGTCCCGAGCCTTTATTTTGCATTTCGACCCTTATTTTGAAAACTATTGAAATAAGTCAAAATGGAGTCCCGGGGAGCTAAATTATTGTAAACTATCTCTTTTTGAAAATCCAACATTTCATTGAGTCCAGAACATCAAAAATAACCTAGTAGCATATATGATTTATTTCTACGGTGTTCCAAATGAATTTCGAGGGTCCGTTTGGAGTATTTGGAATCATGCAAAATCAGCAAAATTATTGATATTTGGTGCCTGATGTTTCCTTCTTCGCGAATGCGGGCCCCTGGCTGCTAACACAAAAAAGGATGATGTTTTTCATCGCGATCGTAAGGTGGTGGCCACAATCGCAAAGGGTTATCGAGTCCGGGTCGGGTTTCTTTCTTGCTCGCGAACGAGATCTGACCGTCGCGAATGCGATGGATCTGGGTCATCAGCCTTCATGAATGTGGATACCTAACCACAAACACGAAGGCCAATTAAATGTCCAGTCAAATATTGACCCTCGCGATCGTGAGGTGGGGTCCGTAATTGCGAGGTATTGTTCATAGAACAGTACAAATACCCCATTTTTGCGATTTTCACTATTTTTGGACCTTGAAGCTTTGGGAAGGAGCAATTTCTAGGGTTTTCTTCACCATTTGTGCTTAGGTAAGCTCCAAACTCTTATTTTCATTAACTCTTTATGATTATAACTTCAAAAACACCTTTAAATCTTATTTTCAAACTAGAATTTAGAGATTTTTTCAACTAACTTTTAAAATAGTTTTTAATCCATTTCAATGCATTTTTGCATGGGTTTTCATCTGTAGACTCCTTTTAACATGGGGAATATGTTTCTAAAATAAAATTTTAGTTTTATCCTTTTCATTTTTGAACCTGTTTTTTGAACTAATTTTGGGCCCGGTTCAAATATAGATAATATGGGTATCATTAGCTTCCTTTTGGCGTGTAGATTATGTTTATAATAGTTTCAGCTCATGCTGAGACCATTCGTGAAGGAAAGGCTCTGCTTTAAAGGTCTAGGCTTGGATTTTCGACATTATGAGATAGGTTATGGCTTAACTTTCTTCATACTAGGCTGGGTAGTTAACAATTATGTAAAGCATGCTATGCGTTAGGGGATTTATTCATGGGAGTAGTACTTCAGTATTATTGTTATTATCGTGTGCCCGTGTGGGGGCTTATTTGCATATAGTTTTTGACTTAAGAGATTATATTTGATGTGCTGCCAATGTGGGGGCTTTATTTGACATTTATAGGCTTTATTTGTAGATTAAATGCCATTATTATTGTTGTGTTTCCCATGTGGGGGCTTGAATAGATATTATAGGCCGTTTTAAATATTATTTGTCTATATCATGATAGTAATATCCGAGAGACGGTTTTTGCAATGATATTTTGATGTCCTACATGACTATTTATCTTGGTGATGCCGAGTGAGGGCTTAAATCATGAATTATTGATATGTTGAGTGAATTTTTGGGATCACTTATACCTGTATTGAATTGACCATTATCTTCATACTGATTGGTTGAAATCATCCTCATTTCATACATACATTTTATGAGATACTGGTACCACTGAGAAACACTGATTTTTAAAAGAAAATGGACACTTTATAAAATTCTTGGTCTTGAATATTAGTCGGCAAGTTGAATTGAGATATGAGATTGAGATATGAGAAAGTATACGGGTTGCGAACCTCCCATGGGTCCTATCTTGAAGCGCTGAGGCTCAGAAGGTATATACGAAATGCCATACGATGACTTACATTCATCATTATCACATCATCATTGCATTACATTGTTGTATCTTCCCTTATGTGTTGTTGTTGTGTAGTTAGTTCCTCAGTTATATTTTGTGTGTAGTTTTTCTTATTGTCTCTATATCTTAGAATTGTTAGTGGAGACGGTGTGAGCTACCATTTGAAAACGTTTTTGTTTGCAGGTAACGTGCTCATGGTATCTTTTACTTGTTTTATTTTCTACTTTGCTCAGTCGGCCTATGATACCTACTGAATACAAGTGGACCGTACTCACTCCTATTGTACCCTTTAGGAGCAAATCCTAGTTCGAGTACGACTCGCGACAACTGATTTGTTCTTTCAGAGTTGACATTCGAGGTATAGGTGAGCTCCAGAGTTCAAGGCAGCTTTCGGACCTCTTCGTATTCTATCTTGTCTTCATTTACTTCAGAGACACGCATATGTATTTCAGATTCGATTATGTATTAGATGCTCCTTATACTAATGTTGCTAAGTTTTGGGATTTGGTTGTATTTTCATTCATACTTTGGATTATGATTTCTCTAGCCTGACTTTGTTCAAGAAGTTTTGTATTTACCTATTTTTCTTTATTTATCGAATTTCTTTCCTTTGTGGGTTCTTCGGCTTACCTACCAAGACTGGGTCGAGGTAAGTGTCATCATGATCTCAATTTTAGGGTCGTGACACCCAATAAGAAATGGTTCTAGGCAGATTCATAATTTGCATGCCTGATGGAAAACTATTGTGGGTGGATATATGGACCTCGCGAGTTTCCCATAGGTCCTAGCTAGCTATACATGGCAGCGAGTGTATACTGTAGCATACATTACATCATATTACATTCATCTAATCAGTTACACTTGATTGGTACTGTTATTGTCATGATCAGTGAATGACTGGTTTGTTACTCTTGTTCTGATTTGAGGAGTTGTGGAATTTGTACAGTGTTATTTCTATATTGTTATTGTATAACTGTTAGACTAGGTGTGGCCTTCCTGATTGAAGGTTTATGTGAAATGTGTTGGATATTGGTAAATTAGGTGGTTCTCGCGATCACTTTTAATTAGGATCGATCGATGATGATGCTGAATAAGTGTGGTTTAATACTCACACTTATTTATTTTTTTCATTTTACGTGTAGGTACGGATCCAGTTCTCCCTGATTGTTGATTCAGAGTCTTCGCTTGAAACTACTCTTCTAGAGATTCAGAGGTAGCGGCTGATTGATCTAGAACCTATCAGATCTCAACTTTTCTGTTATTATTGATTTCACTTGTTTTGGAGATACTTTAGACTCTTTTTGTACTGATTTGAACATTAGAGGCTCGTACTTATAACTACCAGATTTAGGGATCTTTTTTTTGTCTTCTGTATATCTTTATGGAGTCATGTTATGATTCAGTTTAAGACTATTTTTACTTACTTATTCCACTTACTTGATTATTTATTTTTGTTGTGTATTAAGTTGGCTTACCTATCACGGAGGTGGAATAGGTGTCATTATCACTCAAGTTTTGGGTCGTGACAGAAAAATTCTCTGAAAACTTCATTTTCGTCTTCCCCTCTTATGTGATAGTTTTCGAAAGAAAAAGTAAGTGTCAAGTATTATTTTATCATCGTTTGTTGTGTTCACTAAAGTTCTGCAATTTCAATTGTCAGTATGCAAAATATGGTTTTGTTCTATATTGAAAGGAATAATTCAAACCTTAGATAATTGTGAAAGGATTAATTTATCAAGAAAACATAATTTTTATGTTGTGCTCAGAACTAAACTAATTCTTTCATTTTCTATTTCAGCATTTAATTTTGAATACAGAGATAACATTGTAACATCTTTTAGTATAAAAGACAAATAGAAATGAAGAGATAATTGTATTGTACATAGTTATATATTATTTTGTTTTTGGTTTCTTTAGAGACATAAATTCCCTTTGGATTAAATTTTAATTTTTAGGCAAGTGTTTGCACGGACTACCTATTTTGGGATGATTTTTAATATTTACCCCTCAAAATGATGATCTTCAATTTTGTCTGTACTTCTCATTTAATAAAAATTTATTATCCAAAGTTGATAACGACCACATCCACTCTTCAAAGTGAGAAAGTGTACACAATTGTATGTAATATAATTTATCCAATAATGAGTCAGGATCGATCCCATAGAGAACAATAAATGGACAATTAGAAAAGTAAGAAATTACAATCAATTACTCTATTTTTTAAGATAAATTTTGGGCCTCATCAGCCAATTTTATTGAATAATTGGCATAGTGTGACAACATAGGGTTCAAATTGGCAGTGTATAGCCAAATCTCATAAACTTGGCATCAAATGGCCAAATTCAATTTTTTGGCTATATATTAACAGCCCATAAATATTTTCTCTCTTCATTTAAAATACATTTAAATTTTAAAATATTTTCTCTCTTTCTTTAAAATACATTTCATTTTTAAATATTTTCTCTCTCTTCTTAAAAAGAAAACCGTATTGTTTAAACTTTCTTCCCATCTTTCTTCCTGTAATCTCTCCATAGACCATGATTCTATCCATCACATACCCACAAAATCTTCCATATGGTATTAAATATTTCTTAGTTACTATATTTTTTAAAAAAACTCATCAAATTTTAGGATTTTTGCGCAAAATTTTTGAAGAATAGACAAATTATAACAAATCAACGTCAATACAATTATCTTTATTTACGTATGCAAATGATAAAAATGTATTCATTGTAGCGCATACATTGAGTAAGTCAATTTTAGATACACACATATATAATAAAATATATGTATACATTCAATTTAAGGTAGACAATTTTGTGAAGTACATGTGATTTATTTTTTGTCCAATAAATATAAAAAATGATGATGTATGCAATGAGTATATGAATACATTCAATTTAGTATATGATTTTTTTTTATATAAATGTGGTTCATGTATACGTAAATATAACGAAACATTGCTAGCTAATATAAATTATTTTTTAAAAAACATAATGAAATTAATATAATATAGATAAACTATGTTGTAAGCATTTAATTCATGTACACATTGATAACTTCTATATATTTTATTTACGTTTAGATTCCCAGCAAAAGAAATAAAAGAAAATAATTAAGAAGAGAGAGATAGAGTGAGAGTGAGTGAGAGAGAGAGAGAGAGACGGAAGGAGAAAAGAATAGAGACACAGGAAGGTTAGAAAAAAAACACTTATGTAGTTTTATTTAGTTGGTTAAGTTGTGCCTAATTTTTAGGCATACAATGCAAATTTTTATTTTATAGCAGCCTTTTGTTAGTTGGTTAGATTATGCTAATATTTTTAGGTCAGTAGTTTGCTAATTTGTTTTTGACTATTCGAATGCCAATTATTTCTAAGGGTGGTATATTTATATCAATCCCTCAATTTTATTGTTTAAGGAAATACGTCCAACCGGTCCAAAATTAGCCGGCCCAATGAAACAACAAATTAAAAAAAAGTATATTGAACATAGGGCAAGTATATCTACAAAATGAAAATGTCCTATCAGTTGTTTGACTTTTTGGAAAGTAGAGTGGAAACTTAAAGGTCATATCTAACCTCCCTTTCCCCTCTAAACTCTATATTTGGAGGGTAGCCATGTTCAACCATCCTTTAGTTTACTCTCTAAACTCTGTATTTGGAGAATTGAATAGTATTTTTTTAAAATTTGAAGTTGCACTATTCATTCCTTCTATTTTACTTTTTGATTATTATATTATTATTTATATTATATAATATTTTTAATTTAACATATCATAAATTATATAAGAACATTAATTAAGTCTCTAATATTCATAATTATTTTTTTAATGTAATATCTTTATTATATTAATTTTAAATTTTATTAAATTAATTTTCATATATAATATTTTTATTTAAGATATAAGCTAGTTCTATTATAATTTATAGTTGTACAATAAATATGACCATCACAAAATTAAAAATGCACGTGTAAAATGAGTAATTAAATTGGTACACAAAACACCTGATATAAGATGAAATTATTAACAATACATAACATAATAATTTAAAAATTACAACAATAAGAATATGAATTTTATAGGGTGATTATATATATAAAAAGATTTAAGCTATGAAATAACAAAATATAAATGAAATAAAAATAATAATATACTATTAAAGAGAAAAAAGAAGATTTTTTTTTTAAAGTATAAAATAGAGTTGTGTGTTGGAGTTGGTATTCTCCAAATATAGAGATTCTATGTATTTGGAGGGTAAAAGATAGAGTGTGGTTGGAGATGTTCTGAGAGTTTCCTTTCTCCATTTCCACCGCCTATCTTCAATGGGATCTCCGACAAGCTATCTTCTCCGCTGAACTTCGGTGTCGGTGTTGCTGCAAAGGCAATTCCTTCAACTATGCCTCTCTATTCTTCTCCATTTTCCTGCTCAAGATTTTTGTTGAGTTCTAGATGTAAATTTGTTCTATTCTTTGAAGAACTCAGACTGATTTTGGAAAGTCCTCGATCTTGAATGTCATGGTCCTCTCTTTTTTTGACTTATGCATATTGATTCAAGTTTATTTGTCACAGGTGTTGTGTTGGTAGTGGACGCTCGATTCTGTTAATGGTAGTATTTGCTCTGCTTGAGAAATAGGTTCCTTCTGCCTTGTAGATTTAGACTTTCACCTTATCTATAAAAACATCCTCCTTGTGTTGTGAATCATTTTGTTACATCTAAATTTGACCCTTTTGGTCATTGTTTGTCGCTGCTTGTGTATCTCTGTCATTTTATTTGTTGTGTCTTTAACCTAAGTGTGGGACATTGATGCCTATCAAGGTTAAGAATTCTTTTGGTTGTAGTAGGGAGATCTGAAAATGTAGAAATAAATGTTCGCCTTATCAAATGTCATATTAGCTAGAAAATCTGCTAATTGATTTCTTTCCCTGTATCTATGACTGATGTGGACCTTACATACCTGCATGAGTCCCCAAATGTCTTCAACTCTAATCCTAATTTGCTAAGGAATGTGTCAAGTGCCATCCAATATGTTTTTCATCACCATAGAATCAATTTCAAGAGATATTTGGCTAATGTTATCTGAAACACAGTTGTTATAGCCTCCTTAATGGCTATTTCCTTTGCTTCAATATTTGTCCCTTCATGAATCTCTTCTGATTGAGCATACAGTAGGTCTCCTTCTCTATTCCTTAGACAAAAGTCATAGGATGATCTACCTAGATTCCCTCTACTAAAACCATCCATGTTGCATTTAATACCATTTGTAGAAGGGGTCCAGGTAACCTACTTAGCATATATTCTTGGCTTATATCTTCTTAGAAAAACAACCAAGTCTGACCAGGATCTTGGTACGTGATGCAGTAAAGGGTAAACTGTCCTACACATTTGCCAAATTGTATTGCCCACCTTATAGACAATGTTGTTGTAGGACTGTTGTTTTCCATGTATTAAGTTGTTTCTCCATTTCCACAGCTCCCAAAGAATGATTACAGGTACAACAATCATAAGTGGTTTCAATTTTGATTTATAAAGAATTATCCACAACTTTAAGACTAACTGCGATAGTTGTATTACAGCTATATCAATACATGCACAAGAAGAGAAGGTTCTCCATAATCTAGTGGTTGTAGGAGATGTTAGAAAAATATGTTGAATATTCTCTTGTCTAGGCTCTGTGCAGCAGTAGCATCTGGACACTAGTGTGATCCCCATCTTTTGTTCAACATCATTTGTGGAAATTTTATTCTTCCATGTTTTTCCACATTAGGAAAGATAACTTGAATAGTAGCTTTTTAGGCCACATATAATTGAAAATTTGCTCATTCTCCTCCCTGTGTCTAGTGTATTCCCAAGCTGATCTAACCGAGAATTTTCCATTCTTTTCTGCAATCCACCATGTGTTATCCAGGTTGTCTTCTTTTGGGGGTGAGAAATGGTAAGTATGATATGCTCCCCTATTTCTTGTGGTAGACATGTTTCCAGTTTGACCATGTTCCATCCTTTGTCATCTCCAAACTCTTTTACTTCAATATTATCTGTGGTTATAATTTCTGAAATAATGTGATACAAGGACCTTAAACCAGTCCAATTGTCAAACCAGAAACAAGAGCTCCCACTCTTAATCTGCCACCAAAGCTGATGCTCCACCTGTTCCCTTATCTCTATCATCTTCTTCCATATTGGGGAACCATATCTTGAATGAGTCATTACTAGGTGATGCTTTTTGTAATATTTATTGTGCATGAAAGATGTCCAATGTGATGATCTGGTTCTAAAATTCCAACAGAGTTTTCTAAAAATGCCTTTGATATATCAAACATTGATCTGAAATCCAATCCGCCTTCTCTTTTGGGTAAACAAATATCCTCCCATTTCAACCAATGTCTACTCTTGCTTTCCTCTGAGTTTTTGTAGAAAAACTTAGCAAATAATTTATGAATCTACCTTATCACTCCTTTGCGAGGGCTCACTGCAAATAAAAAATGTACAAGGATACTCTATAACATATTTTCACCAAGTACTACTCCACCACCAACTGTTTGTAATCTATCTGCCTTTCCAAGTATGCATTCTTTTCCTAATTTTGGTGATAATACTATCATAATGGGATATCTTGTTCCTACTATAGAAAATAGGACAACCAAGATATGTAAAAAGAAAAGTACCTTGCCTAATCATGGTAGCTTTCTTGCTTTTTTTCACCCATTTTCTGTCAGTCTTTCAATGCACATAAAAGGCACCCTTCTCTGAGTTTATAAGTTGCCCAGAACACCTTTTATATTGTTGTAGAACCTTCCTTATCATCTTCAAGGTCTTCTTGTCTGCAGAGGCAAACAAAATAATATCATCTGCATAGGCAAGGTGATTTATCTCTGGACTCCATTTCAGAACACTATATAGAACACACTTAGGATCCTGATATAAATCATTTAGACACCTAGATAGTGCTTTTGTATCCAGAACAAAAAGTGTTGGAGAAAGTGGAGCTCCTTGCTTTACACCTCTAGTAGATTTAAAACCCCCATAAAATTGACCATTAAGAAGTATGGAATACCAGTTATTATAGAGAAGCATGTACACTATGTCTATTAATAATTAACTGAACCCAAATATTCTCAAGATTCTGATGGAAATCGAGTATTATGTTATTTAGAGATCGTTTGTGTCGCGGGACATAGCATTTGATGATTTTGAGGTGATTTTATGATAGATGAGAGATA